>AP026544.2:5000000-10000000 GCA_026075535.2 Tricholoma matsutake
GTTGGCAGGTTATGGATGTCTTCTACCTTACTTGGGACAACCTGCCATGATGAAAAATGTGCAACCCATGCCCATGCCCACCCAATCCCCTCCTCCCCATTCAAATGGGATGTGAGGCTGTTGACATGGGCTAGGAGGGTGCAGAGGGATGCCAGGAGACCCCAGAAGGGGGATACCTGCCTAGTAAGCACCCACCAACCTCTGTAATCATGCCACATTGCACTGATGCACCCAAACCCCCCTCCCCCCCCCCAAAAAAAAAAAATACAGAAACCCAAATGGGGGATGATGGCGACAAACAATGACAAGCCACCCACCCCCAGCCTCATGAGCAACTGCTCATGGGGTGGAACATGGGTGGAATGATGCCCAGGCACAGGGATAGGAGACAACAATGCACCACCCACCCCCAGCCTCATGAGCAACTGCTTGTGGAGTGGATCATGGGTGGAACAACAACAATGACAAGCCACCTACCCCCAGCCTCATGAGCAACTGCTTGTGGGGTGGATTGTGGGTGGAATGACAGACACCTAGCACAGTGGGGTCACATCCCCTCCCCCTCCCATGTGCCAATGGAACTATATCTGAGTATATAATTTATATAATTTAATGTACTTCTAACAACAGCCCGTACTTCACAGATACTTCTGATGCATTTTGCTCGCATTCTCTTCTCCACCCTTTTATGCAAACACAATCAGATATGCAACATGTTGAGGCTGCATACCATTGAAATGGAGGAGTTCGATGATCAGCCTTTGCCTTCAAAACCAATGGCAAAGAAGCCAAATCTAGATTTTTTGGTCCATAAAAATGACATTGACCCTAGGACTTAATGTAGATGGCTCACAAGTTTGAATTTGACCTACCTAGCCCCATACTAGTGCATATTTGCCACAGTAGCTATGACATCCAACTATTCAACATGAAGTTCAACATGGTCCAAACATGATGCTACAGATGTTCCACCTTTGTTGTATCAATGCATGCGCACATTGTACCCCTGCTTGCACAGTGTACCTGTTCATTCACCATGCCATCTGCCCATCATACACTGCATTGTACCCTGTCTGTGCCTAGCCACATGTTGTACCACCATCTGCACATCATACAAGAACAGGCTTGGAGGGCATGCTTGTAGCCTGAGGTAGGTTTCCCTCTTATTCATTTCATTCGTTTTACTGATATTTTTTCTAATTTTTTAGGTGCATCAGGAAAACTCCAAGTTCTTTTCTGAAGACTTTTTGGACTTTTGAAAGGCCAAAAAGGATCAAAAGTGCCAAAAGACCAAAAGAGGAAGGATACTTTTTATGCTCAGTCACTTTTCATGAAAAGACTACATTTCTCTTTGAAAGACAGTATTTACTTTAGAAAGTCATAAAGGATGCAGGAAAGTCAACCTTAAAGTACAGAAAGCCATGGCTAAATCCCCAATAAAAGATAGAAATGACCCAAATATATTGAATTATAGTCTTGGCAGTAGTGACACGGTTACATTGTACTACCCCTACTCGTTATCAGCATCAGGGCCAGTGTCATATTTGGGGTCAAACAGATCTTCATCATCATCTGATTCCTCTGGCCCCTCAACATCCTTGCTGTCCTTCTGCTCCTCCGAGAGACTATGCTTCCCATTCTGCTCCAATGCCTTGGCATATATATCATCCCACTCTACATCCCCAAGGCTCTGGATACACTTTAGAAAGATGGAATGGCATTTAACATCTTCATGATTGTGCAGAGAGCGTGAACAAGAATGGTCACCCCAGTTTTGCTTCAAGAATGCAGCCTTGTTTTTTGAGCTCGGTGGATCCAAGGATCCAGTCACTGAGTACAGGAGTGCACGATGAACCTGAAAGAAAGATTAACTGATACATAAATCACAGGATACAACTGGGGACAGATGGCTTGAATGGACAGGATGAGTGCACCAACTGGCATTTCCTGTATATGATGTTCCTCAGGGATGCTGGAGATTGCTATAATGTGCTCAAGGAATGTGCATGCAACCAAGCAACCTTGAAAAATTCCCTGCAAAAACTCTTGAGCATATCAAACACATCAACATAAGGAAACATCACCTGTTGTTTAGTCTCAGGGTTGTCGTAGACCGACCCCCATATGAAGGGACGTTTCCTACTTGAGATTGGTCTCCAAGGAGAAATTGGGCAAACTTGGCCATGTTGGCATCCATCTTCAAACCCTGATGCCTGAATTTGTCAATGATGGCTTTCTCAGCAATGTCTGCAAACTTATGTAGCCACGATGAAATAGCATGCTTCATCTGAATACTTTGGTAAGTAATGGGAAGTGGGCAGAGTGAAAACATACCAAGGTCTTTACAACAACAAAGAGCTTGCATTTGACATCACCCTTCTCGATTGGATGCTCCACCCCAAAGACCATTTTCATATTTTGATCAGCTCTTTGTCATCTGGAGTGTCCCATGGCTTGAGAGCACCTGTGGTTTTACAGGTGAGAGGACCGACAAGCTTGCCAAATAGATTCTGTGTGCCAGCAGGGAGGTCTGAGTTTGAGATATTCTTTACTTTTTGAGCATTGGTAGGTGGGTTTGTGAGGTCGATACACCATGATGGCGGGAAATGAACATCTTCAATCTTAGTGATGATGGACTTGGGATGTATGATGGGCATTATTCCAGCATAAAAATGATTGGAGGGCATAGCATACCTTATATTTCATCCGATTATTCTGTCCCACATTGTTGAGCTCGATACATTCAATCTTCTCATCATCTGAGGGGATTCCACCAAAGTTGAAGGCTCAAATTTGTGACTTTCCATCTCCAGGGTAGTGAACATACTTGGGCTAGCAGGCCGCTGCTTTGCACATCATGACCAAGTTCTCCTGAATTGATGATGTACAGGAGAAACAACTCGTTGCCAAGGGCAAGCATTAGGGGGATGCAACTACATCACATCCACAGAAGAAAATGAAGGCCTCATTGTGGAGGAGGGGTTTCCCATCAATGATGAGGCTCCAGTACCAGTGAAGATCCTGAGATGGCAGCCTCAAAGTTCTGAGGGCTTCCACATTTTGGAGGAGAAACGACTCATCACCAAGGGCGAGTGTTAGGGGGATGCAACTACATCACACCCTGGAAGGATGAATGCCTTGTTGTGGTGATGAGGGCTTGTGGGAGGTGATCACTATGATGGTGGGGGTAGGAAAGAGGTAATCTGAGTCTGATCTATTGAGAGAAGACAAAGTGGTGGCCAATAACCACATTATGGGAAATACTTGTAATGTAAAAATCACCTGTGATATAGTCAAGGTAGTTACCAATATCCACATTGCAGATGGAACACAGTCAAGGTGGTGGCCAATATTCATGTTATGGAAGATATCTTGTAATGTAAAAATGGAAGTTGACCAACTCACCTGTTTTCCTCTTCATGATGAAATAAGCAGTGGACATTGAGGTGGTTACTGGAGGCAGCCTCTGGTTGGCACCAGCACTGGAAGTCTAGAGCTATGAGATGTGGCCTTGTTGGCTTGCTCCAAGTCATCACTCAAGTTCAAGGTAACTGTGACAAGTCACAAATATCAACAAGCCAAATCATGGTTCGGCATTTACCGCAACAATATCATGGACATTTTCCCACAGCATGCTCAAACTGGGGAACAAACCTTGTTCTATAAATAAAACTCAGAACCAAAAGTCCAAGCACTTTGTGTAAGTAGAAGACACAAAGTCTCAAAAGTCCAAAGGAAAAGTCCCAAAAGTTGTGAAAGTGAAAGTGAAAGCCCTGACAAAGACAAAGGAGCAAAAGTTCAAAGTAAAAGACCTTGGAGTTTTGCTGATGTGAATGGTCAGCAGCAACATGGTCAACAACAGTGGGACCTCTCAGTCTGGTAGGTATGTGTCTGATTCTACTCAGGAAGTTTCTTCAAATTCTACTCAAACAGGGCATCAACAGTAGTGACTACCATGGGCCTCCATGGTAGTCGGTTGGGGCAACATTTGTAAGGCTAGCACTGACAACCAACCTTAGCTCATCCAATCCTGCCATGGCCTCCAATTTCACTGTTGGCAACAACTTGGACTGTTCGAGTGCCACACACAGTTTGTAGCTTATCTAGTTGGCATCTTGCACTTGCTGATGCTTGACTATGCATAGCACTATACATATTTCAAACCTGACATAGGGAAAGAAAGCTGGCTGTGCAGAAGTATGTCCTCAGGTTTTATACATATGCTGGACCAGTCCCCGGTTAACATGAATTATTTACAGGCTTGCCTCTAGAAACCTTACACCCCATCACAATGCAAAGGTGGAGTCTGCATGGGCACAGCATAGACAGTAGTTGACTTTGACAAGGAGTTCAAGATCTATACTAGTACCATCAAATTGACTTGAGCATACAGTATTGAGTGATTAGTCTCCTAAGTCTCTTGGTCACATAGATGATAAACTTGAAGCTTGCGAGTGAGGTGGCAGATACAACCAGATAGGTAAGCTACAATGTACCAAATAATATGGTCTATCAAACACATACAGTGTATCAAATGATATGGGTTCAGTGGACACCATCGAACACTCTCATAGTATGTATAACATGTACTAGTATCAAATGAATACATTTTTACAATTCTTGCTATGAAGAATGTTAATATACAGATCAGAGATAGCATTGGACACAGTACTCAGCAATGGCACCAGCATTGGCATAGAAGTACAGCATTGGCATAGAAGTACGGTATCAGCATCAGGCACCACTTTGCCATAACAGTACAACCTAGCTGTCTGTACCTATAGTGAATTACAATGCTTGGTATAGATGTGCATAGGAGACTGTATGGCCTAGCTATGGACAATGATGCAATAATTCATTCTATGTAGTGCAGACCTACCAAACAGGACTTTTACAATTCTTGCTTGTGATACACTATGAAGAATGTTAACAGACAGATCAGTGACCTATGAGATAGCATTGGACACAGTACTTGGCATTGGCAATGGCATCAGCATAGATGTTCAGTAAGAATCTAATACCATTGATGAAATAGTCACAGCCATCAGCACAGAAATCTACTGTCAAGAACAGTTCCTCGCCCAATCAGAACCTGCATCTGTCCAACCCTTTCCCACACGTTGAACCTGATTTTTGTCTATGCCTCCCGATTTTGTTCCCGGCCGCCTTGCACTGCCCACACTGCTGTGCACCAGGCCACCTTGTACAGCATCCATGGCTGCCTTCCCAAGGCTGCTGTCTCTATTGCAAATTTGACTACAGATTCCTGTGCGGCTCCCGCTAGATAATTTATCTATGCAGTTGAGACACTGCCACAGTCTTCATTCCTGTTTCCACATTATTCCGGACTACAGTATTTAAGCTTAGTTAGTTTCACCTTGTATTCCTCAGTTCATATATCGACATAGACTTGACTTTAATCTGCCAATCCAAACCTCCTTCTACTCCAACCTCAGTTCTCTAAGAGTCTGAACTCCATTCAACTCGACCTCCAGTCTCCCTCTGAAGTTCTAACCTCATCTGAACTTAACCTAAGTCCCTCCATACTCCTTCCCACGTTTACCTGCACTTTCCCACTCCTACCTCCAAACCTCCAACTTGAAATTAGGACACCAGACGAGGTGAAGGGCGCAGCTTCTTACAAGCTGAAGCCAAGTCCTTTCCATTTCCCCTCCTGCAGAATCTGCAACGACCTGACAACCTTCCGTAAACAACACCCACAGTGTCCAATCAGATTCTGATGAACCCTCTAGGGATCAGTTCTTAACAGTATATATGAACTCACACTTCACTCGTCCATTTCCTCTCTATGACCCCTACCAAGACCTGCCAGTGCACAACAAGAAATTCCCAACACACCGGTACTATTCCAGGGATCTCTGCAATCCAGCGATCCACCCTTTCTGACCCTCAACCCACCACTACTTTTGGAGTGTCTTCCAGACCCTCAAACATCTTCCAACAAATCGGCTCAGGAGCCCCCTCAATCAGTGCCAATCTCATGTCCACCTGTGCCCCGCAACCTTCCAGCAACCCAGAAGGTTTTCAATCAAGAACTCCCCTTGAGTACGTAGGGGGCATCGACCAGCCTGAATCCTTTGGGTTGGAAGATCCTGGTCTAGAGGACGGACCCCCCAGCAGACCCGATGACCCTAGTGGTCCTGACAGCCCTGGGGGTGACCCCAATCCCAATGATCCTGAGGATCAACCTCCCGCGGGGGAGAACCCTGACCCAGGGGATAGGTTCATAGATGTCCTTTACAACCTCTCAGAGAGTATCCGCACCCTTCATCAGAATAACACACCCAAGACTGAGAAAATCAAAGTTCGCGACCCCAACACTTTTGACGGCGCCAATCCGAAGAAACTTAGAGACTTCTTAGTCTCCTGCAATCTTCATTTCCGTGACCGTCCGCACATATTTTCCTCTGATGAGAAAAAGATCATATTCATCCTTTCTTATCTTAAGGGATCAGCTCTCAGTTGGTTTGAGCCTGGTCTGAATGACCCGACAGATTCTGCACACTGGATGTGGGACTATGAAGCTTTCCTCGCCAAGCTGGAAAGCAATTTCGGTCTGCACGACCCGGTCGGAGACACGGAAAAAGCTCTCTCTGACTTAGCAATGAAGAAAGGTGGTCATATCACGAAATATAATGTTGACTTCTGGGAATTAGCTTCTAGGGTCAACTGGAATGAAGCAGCCCTTTGTGACCACTATTTCCATGGTCTTCTGCTCTGGCTTTGCATAGGAGTTCTCCAGGGTGGTAAACTCAATACTCTCGCAGAACTGCACTTGAAGGCGCAGGACAACGATGACATCTACTGGATGCAAGAAGACGAATCCCGTTTCAAAACAAAGAATTCCAGTAATGTCACTAACTCTAGTCAGAAGGACTCTTCCAAAAACCCTTCCCCATTGACAAACCAAGCCTCTTCAAACTCTGCCCACGGTAACACCTCCAACCAGCAGTCTTCCACGACAAAGAACACTTCCCGGGACAAGCCCAAGTCATCCATCTCTGATAAGTTGGGGAAGAATGGCAAGCTTACTGGGGAGGAACAAGAACGTCGCATGAGAGAACAACTTTGTCTCTACTGCAGTGAGGAAGGGCACATAGCAGGAAACTGCCCAAAATCCAAAGCCACAAAAGCCCATGCATCCACTGTCATTTCCGAGACTATGGACTCGGAAAAATAGTCTGCAACCCTCAGGATACAGCCATTGGGGCTGGGGGTTGCATTGACCTTACCCACTTGGCTGCCTACGTTCATCTCAACGCATCCGCTCTTTCCAACCCTGACTCCCTAACCATTCTTTTAACCTTTCCTGACTCTTCTGCCCCTTTCCAAACCCTTATCGGCTCTGGCTCCTCCCACTGCTTCCTTGACTCCTCTTTCATGTTGAATACCCAACTCAGCACGGAATTCATTAACCTGATCGGTTTACAACTCTTTGATGGATCTTGCAACTCCACCATAACTCAGGTCATCAAACTTCTGGTCACCTTCCCTGCTGGTGAAGTGTTCAATTTGTCATTTTATGTAACCTCGCTCGACTCTTCCTGTTCTGCCGTACTTGGTCATAACTGGCTGAAGCAATACAATCCATTGATTGACTGGTCTTCAAGCCAACTTGCTTTCCGCTCTGTGGATCATAGAGGTCCAGCACCCCTGATGTCACCTTTGTCCCCAAATCTTCCAGTAGAAATCCTTGACTCCTGTGCACTTTCCAAAACCCCCATTCCTCCTAAATTTACACCCCCTGACATCTCCTTCATCAATGCTGCCATGTATGCATGTGCTAGCAAACTTCCTGGGGCAGTAGCTTTTCAGATGACCTTCACTCCAGAAGGGTTATCCACCCACTCCGCACAATCCACTAACTCATCCGACCTCTCAGATATTCCGCCCGAGTATCATGAATTTGTTGATGTCTTTAATAAGACTAAAGCGGATACCCTTCCTCTGCATTGGTCTTATGACCTCAAGATAGAGACAGAAGACAATACTCCTCTGCCTCTGGGCTGCATGTATTCTCTCTCCCCCTCTGAATTAGAAGCCTTATGAGTCTTTATTGATGAAAATGTCTGCTCAGGTTTCATCCGCCCATCCAAGTCTCCGCATGGCGCTCCGATTCTCTTCATCAAGAAGAAGGATGGTAGTCTCCGACTTTGTGTCAACTACCGAGGACTTAACCATCTTATGAAGAAAGACCACTACCCACTTCCTCTCATTTCTGACCTCCTTGACTCTCCCCGAAAAGCCCGCTTATTCACCAAGATAGACTTGCAGCACGCTTATCACCTAGTCTGCATCGCTGATGGTGATGAGTGGAAAACTACTTTTCGCACCTGCTATGGATCCTTCGAGTGGTTGGTGGTTCCCTTTGGACTCACTAATGCACCCGCAGCTTTCCAGTGGTTTATGAACGACATCTTCAGTGACATGCTGGATGTTTGTGTCATTGTATACCTTGATGACATCCTAATCTATTCCGATGACAAGTCCCAGCATGGGGCTCACATCAAAGAAATCCTCCGCTGTCTCCGGAAAAATGGACTTTACGCCTCTCCACAGAAATGTGAGTTCCACAAAGACACCGTCAAATATTTGGGTTTCATCCTTTCACCGGATGGACTGCGGATGTCTGAGGATAAAGTCAAAACTGTGCTTCACTGGCCCAAGCCTAGGAAAGTTAAGGACATTCAATCCTTCTTAGGCTTTTGCAACTTTTACCGCCGCTTCATTAATGGCTATTCAGACATTGTCATCCCACTCACCTGCTTGACATGGAAATCTGCACCATGGGACTTCAACAAGAAGTGCCGCGACGCTTTTGAAAAGCTCAAACAAGAATTCACCCACGCCCCCATCTTAACACAATGGGTACCTGACTCACAGATGGTACTCGAAACCGACGCTTCCGACTACGCCCTAGCGGCTATCCTTTCAGTTTACACTGCGGATGGAGAAATCCATCTGGTTGCTTTTCATTCCCGCTCCTTCAATCCCACTGAACTAAATTATGACACCCATAATAAGGAACTCTTGGCCATTTTCGAAGCTTTCAAACACTGGCGGCAGTATTTCGAGGGTTCCGCAAACCCAATTGATGTGGTCACCAACCACAAAAATCAGCACTACCAAGTTGCTCACCCGCCACCAGGCCCGTTGGTCTGAGTACCTTTCCCAGTTCAATCTCGTCATCCGCTTCCACCCCAGAAAACTAGGGGCCAAGCCAGACACACTCACTAGACGTTGGGACGTCTACCGCAAAGGGGGAAATAGCGACTTCGCCTCCATAAACCCAACCAACTTCCGACCTGTATTCACACAGGAACAGCTCACCTCTTCCCTCTGCGCCACCTATTTCGCCACACCCATCCTTCAACAGGCAGTAATCATGGATGTTGAGAAACTTCACCATGACATCTGCACCTCCCTACCCCTTGACCCCTTATCATCTGCACATCTTCTGACACCTATCGACCCCAATTGGACCATAGATGAGGCAGGTCTTCTCCGCCACTTCGACCAGATTTATGTTCTGGGACATCGTGGATCTTTGCCTCAAGGTCCTTCAGTACAAACATGATCACATCCTCTCTGGCCACTTCAGACAAAATAAAACGCAGCAGCTTGTCTGCCAGGAATATGTCTGGCCAAACCTCCGCACCTTTGTGCAGGAATTCTGCAAATCCTGTACCACTTGCAAATGATCCAAATCACCTCAACACAAGCCCTACGGGTTTCTAAAGCAACTTCCAGTTCCGGAACGACCTTGGAACTCCATCTCCATGGATTTCATTGAGCAACTACCCAACTCTGATGGTCACACCGGTATCCTGGTCATCGTTGACCATCTCACCAAACAAGGCATCTTCATCCCAACTGTCAATGAAATCACAGCCCAAGAACTAGCCAACCTGTTCGTCCTCCATGTCTTCTCCAAGCATGGTGTTCCGTCGCACATCACTTGCAACTGGGGATCTGAGTTTGTCTCCCATTTCTTCTGCTCCCTTGGAAAAACGCTCGACATGCGGATCCACTTCACTTCCGGTTATCACCCGCAAGGTGATGGTCAGACAGAACGACTTAATCAGACCTTGGAGCAGTACCTCTGGATCTTCTGCAACTATCAGCAGGACAACTGGTCTCACCTCTTACCCTTGGGTGAATTTGCCTACAACAATGCTCCTGCCGCCTCTACAGGCGTATCCCCTTTCTTTGCCAACAAAGGCTATCACCCAAACATTTCTGTCTTTCCAGAACACGACTTAGCTTCACAGCGAGACCGCGAGTTTGTTGTCGACTTAGACAACCTTCATCAGGAGCTTCAGAAACAGCTTGCGGCCACTCAAGAGCATTATCAATGTCCTGCAGACAAACATCAGGCACCCACACCTGACTTCAACATTGGTGACTCTGCCTACATCACTGCAGAAAATATCTGCACCACACGTCCTTCCAAGAAACTTTCCGAAAAGAACCATGGCCCCTTCAAAATCATCGCCCGCCCGGGCACTCACTCAGTCACCCTGCAGCTCCTGGATCACATGTGGGCCATTCACCCTGTTTTCCATGTCTCTCAACTAGAGAAACATTCCCCAAACACAATTCCAAATTGAGTACAACCTCCACCTCCTCTGATCACCATCGACGACGAGCTCAAATATTAGATCGCCAAAGTCCTTGCCTCCAAAGTTGACAACCGATGTCGCTGCAAGATTCTCTACCTCGTCCGATGGGAAGGTTACCAGGGAACTGATGAAGAGACCTCCTGGCTACCTGTTACGGAACTTGACCACGCCAAAGAACTCCTTGTGGATTTTCACACCCGCTACCCACAGAAACCCGGACCATTACCCACTTAAAGACTATTCACGTTACTTATTCACTCAGTCTGAACTCAGAAACAAACTTTATTGAAAAAAGATTTTTTTTGGATCTGACCAGATCCCTACACTACCTCTGCTTCTCCCTCTCCATCTTCGTCACCCTCTCCCCCAACCTCGCCCTCTTCTGCACCCTCATCCTTCTCTCCACCCTCCTCATCTCCACTCTCACTCTCCTCCTTGTCATCCACCCGCCTTTTCTCCAGATATCTCTGGAAGGCCTCCCAGTCATCTCCAGACTTGTGGATCCCGCGTCTTTCCTGCTGGGACTCTCGCACTGCCTGCTCCACCTCTTCATCACCCTCGTCGCTCTCCTCCCCGGCACTTTCATCCTCCACCCACTCTGGGTCCAAAGCATCCCGGATCTCCCCCATCAACTCCCACACTGCATTGGCCACCTCAGCGAATCCCTTCCTTATCAACTTCATCATCTGTTGCATTACCTCTGGGTTATCCCTGGTTGCCCCTGTCGTTCCTGCTGATAGGTCCACCTCACGCTATAAGGTCTGTAACCACTCACAGCAGTTCCGCATCAATCTCCCATGACACTCAGAACCCCTTGAACGCCTTTGAGCCTCACGAAACGCTCCTGAACAGGCTTCGAGCGGCCTCACGCTACCTTGATCCCCCTTGATCCCCCTCGAACGTTATAGGAACACTTTGAATGCACTCGGCTGCTGTCATCATGGCCTCTGGCACTCTTACTACACGCCGACGAGTCATAGCAAGGTTGACCAAGCTATTTGGCCACTGACTGAGCACGCGCGAGACAACTAAGGACACAATGAGGCGAATTTCCGATGTTTAGACAGTTTGTAATGACATAGGATGAGTACATTTCGCACATATCAGGACTCCAGAGATTTAATTCTTATCTTTTATTGTTTTACTCAGTGATAGAGGTTTATCTTTTATCCTAGACTTCACCTCATGTAGGCCTCATGTTCTCCTTCCCCTTTTTTGGTAGTACCTCTTCAGAACTTATTTAAACTTGTAATAGTTACTCATTCCAAAAAGAAAAGAAATCGTCTTACTTCACTATAGTCTGATTCAAGAGTTCAGCTCTTGAGTCCAAGCCTCTTGTCTAGCCCGAAGTTCTGCAAATCGTCACAAACTTTCTCGAAACTTTGTATTAGCCCTCAAACCCTTCATCCATCGTATATCGTTATTGCCCCTCATCACTATCATCGCTGCCCCACTCACATATTCCTTCTACACACTTCGTAAAACCATCTATACCATTCCCAATTACCTTGAACGTCTCCTCTACCCCTCGAACCTTATCGATCTCCCTCGAACTTACATCGAGAGATCTCATGCCCCTTCAAATGTTCTCAAAACCCTTCATACCCACTCGGATGTCTTACGCGTCCATCAGGTTGAATTCAGTGACTTTTAATACCACCTCGCACCCTTCCTCTAACTCGTGTTATACCATCCAAGGCCATTTTGGTAGGTTTTGTTTGGGTTTCCGGGTCGAGCATATCATTTTGGAGCCCACCGCGAGGGGTTTCTAAATCATTTCATCGCCTAATCCATCTTGAATCTCCCGGCTTAGGCCAACACAAGCTAGAAACCTACAGATCGACACTCGTCATGCCTTTGAATCTCTCGAACAATCGGGAGATATTCTTATACCTGTTTCCAAAGCAGAATTGACTCATCGTTGGCTATTCCCTTCACGAATATCATCACCCTCAACATCATCTTCTACTTCTTCATCTTCATCATCCACATCTTCATTCATCCTTCCAACCACTTTGACTCCTCTACCATCATTCACACAAGTTTTAACTCCTACTCCTAGAAACATCGCATTCATGACTACGCAAGCAATGATGCCAGCTCGTGGTCATTCCACAGCTCCGAAATTCGACCCTACCCAGCTGCAAGAACTTTGCAGATACTTTAACAAACTCGAATTGCTTTTCTCTGCATGCAATGTCACGAACTCGGAGGATATGAAGAAGCACGCTTGTCGCTACCTTGATATTGACACTTCCAAACTCTGGGAATCGATTCCGGAATACGACGCTGGCATTTCGTTCCAGCACTTTTGTATCACAATTCACAAGCTTTACCCCGGTTCAGAAGACGATCGCAAGTGGTCTATCTCCAATATGGACAAGTTAGTTGGTGAGCACCTATGCATCGGCATCTTCAACGCGAACGATCTCAGATTGTATTTCCGAGCCTTTTATAACATTACAAAATTCCTGTCAACTAAAAACAGAATCTCGGAAGCAGAGCAGAGCAGAGCGTTCGTTCGAGGATTCCAACCTGGATTGTGGTTGCACATTGCTCAACGACTCGAGCTTAAGTATCCTGACCATTACCCAGACAACCCCTACCCACTCAATCACATCCATGAAGCCGCAAAGTTTGTCTTAGCTGGATCGAACTCCTCGGACACCTCTTCCCTACTCAGCTCAAACTCAGCAACCTCGTCATTGGCAGCGACCACCTCGACATCAGCACCTCAGATCAAATCGGAAGACCTTTCAGCTATCTTTGAAAAGTTTGCAACTACTCTCGTCACGGCTCTAGCAGGTTCAAAAACGTCTAACCCACCTCATGCTAACAATAGCCTTTGACCTGAACAAATTGAAGCTCTGGTTTGCATCTTTTGCGGTCTCACCGGACATTTTATTAGCGACTGTTTGGTTTGCCAGTCCTATATTAACAAAGGAAAGTGTAAGAAGAACGCTGAAGGAAAGGTAGTTCTCCCTAATGGTCAATTCACTCCTCGTAACATCCCTGGCTGCTACATCAAGGAACGCATCGATGAGTGGCTTCAACAAAACCCACAGGTCACCATCACTCCTTCCCTCATGTACAACATTGCATCTTCAATATCATCAACACCACTACCTAGAGGTATATATCAGGTATCAGAAGTATCTAACACAGCAGACAATCACATTGTGAAGCTCAAGGAAGAACTATTCGCCTTATGAAGTGGTAGACTGTATGCTCAAACTGATCATAACATGCCCGCAGCACAACCCCATCCTTCAAACCTGGTCCCACCTACTCCAGTCCAGCCAACAACTGCTCCACGCACTCCAGTACCTTCCACTTCGTCTACGGCAACCAATCCTCCAACATCGACCTCAGCATCGGCTACCAAATCCAGTCCAACCTCGCCACCTATCATTCACCCATACACCGCTGCTAAAGAGAACTCGTACCTCCCGCCTCACAAATGAAACTTTGCATCGACTGGTAAAGGTAAAGGTAAAGAAGGCCCATTGCACCATATCCAAGCCCCGATTCACAAGGACAAGATCACGGAAGACATTTTCACTTGTTTGATGAAGACTCCTATTATCACGCTAACATCCAAAGAATTACTCTCGGTAGCGCCAGAGGTTCGAACTAAATGGAAAGAACAGGTCACAACACGACGCATTCAGCAAACCGATAACACGATGAACATCCTCGACGATGACGTCTACGTACTCAACGATCCTTACGAGACTTATATTAACAGTCTGCACCCCGGTGACATTCCGGAACCTTTCATCATCGCAAAGGAATCTCACGCAATTAGATCAGTCATTATAAATGTCAACAGTAGAAACCCAGTCGAGAGTGTCGTCGACCCCAGTTCCTCGATCATCGCAATGTCGGAAGAGGTTTGTCACGAACTCGGTCCTGCCTACGACCCTTCAATCCACATTCCTCTACAATTGGCAAATGGCAGTATCGATGAAAGTCTTGGTTTAGCGTGCAACGTCCCTTGTGAAGTTGGCACCATCATGCTATACATGCAAATTCATATTATTCATGACCCAGCATACGACATTTTATTTGGATGCCCTTTTGAAGTTCTCACTGAGAGTACAGTGAAGAACTATTGGAACGAATCGCAGACAATTACCATCCTCAATCCAAACTCGACGTGATCGTGTACCATTCCAATGATCCCTCGATCGAATCAATGTCGAAAAGTAGTTCAAAAGGATTTTCGGAGTTAGAGGATCAACTTTTGGAGACCGATCAGTGCGCTTTCATTATTTCCTATGACCATTCTAATCCTTCTATTACTATTGAGTACACTGCAGACATTCCCAATATTGACTCCTCAAACACTTCGAACTACTATTCCTTTTCTTCGATCATTGCAAACTTATATTTAACGGCTAGCAAACAGTATGTGACATATTTATTGACCTCGACGGCGACCCCTATGCAATCTTCTTCTATCTATTCCCCTTCCAATATCTCGACATTCAACTCTCTCTATCCAACACTCGCCGCTTCAAAGAAGAAGTACAAGCCCATCGCACAGAAGATTTGACCCGTCGTCGCCAACCTTCCCGATTGCTTTTGCATCATTTGCAAGATCACTGGTGATCCACTCAAACATATGCCGAAACTCAATCCTCGTCCCCCACCTTTCTCTCCCACCCCTCGATATTTGCTCCAATGCAAGGCCCTCATCGACAAGAATCATCCAGGTGATTTCCTATGGCCCGAAGAATGAAATCTCATGCACGACTTCATTCAAAACCACGAAACTGGCTTTGCGTGGACTGACAACGAATGAGGCAGCTTCCGACCAGACTTCTTCCCCCCAATTGAATTCCCAGTCATTACTCACACCCCTTGGGTCAAGCGAAACATCCCGATTCCCCCTGGCATTTATGAAGAAGTCTGCAATATTATCAAGAAAAAGCTCGAAGCCGGTGTCTATGAACACTTGAGCTCTTCGTATCGATCACGATGGTTTGGCGTTGTGAAGAAAGACGGCAAAGCGCTCCGACTTGTCCACAGCCTCGAACCTTTGAACAAGGTTATGATCCAGCACTCAGGCATCGTTCCCATTGCTGAGCACTTAGCAGAGCAGTTTGGCGGATGATCGTGCAGTGGAATGCTCGACCTCTTCGTAGCGTTCAACGAAAGGAAAGTTGCCAAATCTTCTTGCGATCTAACAATGTTCCAGACACCCTTTGGCGCACTTCACATTGTCACCCTTCCGATGGGTTGGACAAACTCAGTCCTGATCATGCACGACGACGTCATGCATATCCTATGACCTGAAATCCCCTACATCACAATCCCCTACATCGACAATGTTCCGATCAAAGGCCTGAAGTCTCGATACCAACTTCGTGGCGGTGCCTACGAGACGATTCCAGAGAATCCTGCGATTTGAAGGTTCATCTGGGAGCACTTCAAGAATCTCAACAGGGTGATTCAGCACATGAAGTATTGCGGAGGGATGTTTTCAGGCCCTAAGCTCTTTCTCTGTGTTCCCAAAATAATTGTTCTAGGTCATTGTTGCAACATCAAAGGTTGTATGGTCGACCCGACATGCATCGAAGCAGTCAGCAATTGGGGACCTTTTCAATCGCTCACTGAAGTCAAAGTGTTCTTAGGAACAATCAGAGTTTGTCGTATCTTTATTTGAAACTTTGCTCACCGTGCCACAGCTCTAATCCACCTCACTCGAAAAGACGTTCCTTTCGAGTTTGGACCAAGCCAAATTGCCGCACAGGAAGACTTGAAGCAAGCCCTTATCACCTCGCCAGCCATTCGTGCCATCAACTATTTGTCCAACGCACCAGTCATACTATTGGTCGACACTTTGCACATCACCATCGGCTTTTTCCTCGCCCAATGCGACCCTGACAATCTTTGAAAGCGCTATTATAGCCAATTCGGTTCCATTATGCTCAACGACTGCAAATCTCGATTTTCACAACCAAAGCTCGAACTCTACGGACTTTATCGAGCCCTCGGCACCCTTCGACTTTATATTATAGGCATTTGCAATCTTATCATCGAAGTTGACGTGAGGTACATCAAAGGCATGTTATCGAACCCCGATATTGCACCTAGTGCTAGTATAAACTGTTGGATTGTTTCGATACTCACCTTTCACTTCACCCTCGTCCATGTTGCAGGAACCCATCACGGTCCTGATGGACTCTTGCAATGTCCACCACAAGCTGAAGACAGCCAGCTCAATAACGAAGAAGACTTCAGAGACTGGATAGATCGACTTCATGGCTTTGTACACCAGATAAACCCGATATCGACTCGGCCATTCCCCTGCCAACAACAACCAACACTCACCCTCTCCTCCGATATCACTCAGCAGAACAAAGTTACCTACAAAGGCATCCCGCGAAGTAACAACACAAAAAAGGATGATGCATGACTACTTCGTGTTCGAAAGTGGTTAGGTGACTTGGTACGACCTCTCGATCTATCAGACGCAGAATATGCTACCTTCGTCCGATATTGCACCAAATTCTTTATAGATTCAGGCAAACTATGGAGAAAAGACTCCCACAGCACTCACAAAATTGTCGCCATCCCCGAACGCCGCCTCGAAATCATTTGCGCAGCTCACGACAACATCGGACACAAGATGGTGTTCGCTACAAAGTCCCTGATCACTTTGCAATTCTGGTGGCCCAACATGAAGGCTGACATCGCCTGGTATATTCGAACATGCCATCTCTGCCAGGTTCGTCAGATGCAAAACCTTCTAATTCCCCCCATAGTCGCGATGCCAGCTCCTCTATTCGGCAAAGTTTACGTCAACACTATGCAAATGCCTCCATCAGCCGGATTCAAGTACATCATACAAGGCCGATGTTTGCTCTCGACATATCCAGAGTGGCAAAAGCTTCGATGCAAGAACGCGACAACCCTCAGCGACTGGATCTTTGAAGACATCATTTGTCGATGGGGCTCTCTTTATGAGATCGTTAGCGACAACGGAAGCGCTTCCATCGCCGCGATTGAGTATCTCTCCAAGCGCTACCATATTAACCACATTCACATTAGTGGTTATAACTCTTGCGCTAACAGACTCGTCAAACGAAGCCACTTCGACGTTCGCCAATCACTATTCAAAGCCATTGATGGAGACCAAAGCAAATGGTCAAATGGAGCACACTCAGTCTTTTGGGCAGAATGAGTTACGGTTTGTAAACGTATGGGTTGCTCCCCTTACTTTGTTATTACAGGATCGCACCCCCTCATTCAATCGGGGGGAAGAAGTCTGGTCGGAAGCTGCCTCGTTTGTTGTCAGTCCATGCAAAGCCAGTTTTGTGGTTTCGAATGAAGTCGTGCATGAGATTTCGTTCTTTGGGCCATAGGAAATCACCTGGATGATTCTTGTCGACGATGGCCTTGCATTGGAGCGAATATCGAGGGGTGGGAGAGAAAGGTGGGGGACAAGGATTGAGTTTCGGCATATGTTCGAGTGGATCACCAGTGATCTTGCAAATGATGCAAAAGCGATCAGGAAGGTCAGCGATGATGGGTCAAATCTTCTGTGCGACGGGCTTGTACTTCTTTGAAGTGGCGAGTGTCAGATAGAGAGAGTCGAATGTCGAGATATTGGAAGGGGAATAGATAGAAGAAGATTGCATAGGGGTCGCCATCGAGGTCAATAAATATGTCACATACTGTTTGCTAGCCATTAAATATAAGTTTGCAATGATCGAAGAAAAGGAATAGTAGTTCGAAGTGTTTGAGGAGTCAATATTGGGAATGTCTGCAGTGTACTCAATAGTAATAGAAGGATTAGAATGGTCATAGGAAATAATGAAAGCGCACTGATCGGTCTCCAAAAGTTGATCCTCTAACTCCGAAAATCCTTTCAAACTACTTTTCGACATTGATTCGATTGAGGGATCATCGGAATGGTACATGATCACGTCGAGTTTGGATTGAGGATGGTAATTGTCTGCGATTCGTTCCGATAGTTCTTCACTGTACTCTCAGTGAGAACTTCAAAAGGGCATCCAAATAAAATGTCGTATGCTGGGTCGTGAATAATATGAATTTGCATGTATAGCATGATGGTGCCAACTTCACAAGGGACGTTGCACGCTAAACCAAGACTTTCATCGATACTGCCATTTGCCAATTGTAGAGGAATGTGGATTGAAGGGTCGTAGGCGGGACTGAGTTTGTGACAAACCTCTTCCGACATTGTGATGATCAAGGAACTGGGGTCAACGACACTCTCGACTGGGTTTCTACCATTGACATTTATAATGACCGATCTAATTGCGTGAGATTCCTTTGCGATGATGAAAGGTTCTGGAATGTCACCGGGGTGCAGACTGTTAATATAAGTCTCGTAAGGATCATTGAGTACGTAGACGTCATCGTCGAGGATGTTCATCACGTTATCAGTTTGCTGAATGTGTCATGTTGTGACCTGTTCTTTCCATTTAGTTTGAACCTCCGGCACTACCGAGAGTAATTCTTCAGATGTTAGCATGATAATAGGAGTCTTCATCAAATGAGTGAAAATGGTTTCCGTGATCTTGTCCTTGTGAATCAGGGCTTGGATATGGTGCAATGGGCCTTCTTTACCTTTACCTTTACCAGTCGATGCAAAGTTTCGTTCATGAGGCAGGAGGTACGAGTTCTCTTTAGCAGCGGCGTATGGGTGAATGATAGGTGGTGAGGTTGGACTGGATTTGGTAGCCGATGCTGAGGTCGATGTTGGAGGATTGGTTGCCATAGACAAAGTGGAAGGTACCGGAGTGCATGGAGCAGTTGTTGGCTGGACTGGAGTAGGTGGGACCGGGTTTGAAGGACGGGGTTGTGCTGCAGGCATGTTATGATCAGTTTGAGTGTACGGTCTACCACTTTGTAAGGCGAATAGTTCTTCCTCGAGCTTCGCGATGCGATCATCCACTGTGTTAGATACTTCTGATACCTGATATATACCTCTAGGTAGTGGTGTCGATGATATTGAAGACGCGATGTTGTACATGAGGGAAGGAGTGATGGTGACCTGTGGGTTTCATCGAAGCCACTCATTGATGTGTTCCTTGATGTAGCGGCTGGGGATGTTACGAGGAGTGAATTGACCGTTAGGGAGAACTACCTTTCCTTCAGCATTCTTCTTACACTTTCCTTCATTAATATAGGACTGGCAAACCAAACAGTCACTAATAAAATGTCCGGCGAGACCGCAAAAGATGCAAACCAGAGCTTCGATTTGTTCAGATCAAAGGCTATTGTTAGCATGAGGTGGGTTAGACATTTTTGAACCTGCTAGAGCCGTGACGAGAGTAGTTGCAAACTTTTCAAAGATAGCTGAAAGGTCTTCCGATTTGATCTGAGGTGCTGATGTCAAGGTGGTCGCTGCCAATGATGAGGTTGCCGAGTTTGAGCTGAGTAGGGAAGAGGTGTCCGAGGAGTTCGATCCAGCTAAGACAAACTTTGCGGCTTCATGGATGTGATCGAGTGGGTAGGGGTCATCTGGGTAATGGTCAGGATACTTAAGCTCGAGTCATTGAGCAATGCGCAACCACAATCCAGGTTGGAATCCTCGAATGAATGCTCTGCTCTGCTCTGCTTCTGAGATTCTGTTTTTAGTTGACAGGAATTTCATAATGTTATAAGGTAGGGTTCGTCCACAGCCAACATCATCACGTGTTGTGTGACCTTACTGTGACTGATTTGTCAGTTTCCGGGAACATCAATTGGCGTATCGGCGTGCCTCGTCTAGTAGCTAATCTATGTACTATGAATTACACTATGTGCTTTTAAGATGTAAATAAATTATATACTAGAGTATCATGAGATAATAGTTGTGAATTATTTACTTAGGTTATCAATAGGTGATGCAAAGGTGATGTTTGCTTTTTATTTTCCTTATTTGAGTCGGGGCTTAATTTCCGTTTGCCAGGGTGGGCATGATGGCCAAGATTTCGGAGCCCCAGTTCTGCCTCCCCTAAACACTGCCCATCTTTCATTTCTTTCATTGGCTCGTGACGTGCTTGAGGCGCAATGCCCGAACGCGGTGATAGGTCCACCTCGCGCTATAAGGTCTGTAACCACTCACAGCAGTTCCGCATCAATCTCCCATGACACTCAGAACCCCTTGAACACCTTCGAGCCTCGCGAAACGCTCCTGAACAGGCTTCGAGTGGCCTCGCGCTACCTCGATCCCCCTTGAACAATATAGGAACACTTCAAATGTGCTCGGCTGCCATCATCATGGCCTCTGGCACTCTTACTACATGCCGACAAGTCATAGCAAGGTTGACCAAGCTATTCGGCCACTGACTGAGCACGTGCAAGATGACTAAGGACACAATGAGGCAAATTTCAAATGTTTAGATGGTTTGTAATGACATAGGACGAGTACATTTTGCACATATCAGGACTCCAGAGATTTAATTCTTATCTTTTATTGTTTTACTCAGTGATAGAGGTTTATCTTTTATCCTAGACTTCACCTCATGTAGGCCTCATGTTCTCCTTCCCCTTTTTGGTAGTACCTCTTCAGAACTTATTTAAACTTGTAATAGTTACTCACTTGAAAAGAAAAAGAAGAGATCGTCTTACTTCACTATAGTCTGATTTAAGAGTTCAGCTCTTGAGTCCAAGCCTCTCGTCTAGCCCGAAGTTCTGTGAATCATTGCAAACTTCCTCGAAACTTCATATTAGCCCTTGAACCCTTCATCCATCATATATCGTTATTGCCCCTCATCACTATCATCACCGCCCCACTCACATATTCCTTCTACACACTTCATAAAACTGTCTATACCATTCCCAATTACCTTGAACATCTCCTCTAACCCTCGAACCTTATCGATCTCCCTCGAACTTACATCGAGAGATCTCGTGCCCCTTTGAACATTCTCGAAACCCTTCGTACCCACTCGGACGTCTTACACATCCATCAGGTTGGATTCAGTGACTTTTAGTACCACCTCGCACCCTTCCTCTAACGCGTGTTATACCATCCAAGGCCATTTTAGTAGGTTTTGTTTGGGGTTTCCGGGTCGAGCATATCACCGCTTATCACCCCCAGACCGACAGAGCAACAGAGCAAGTAAACCAAGAGCTAGAGGTTTACCTCCACATGTTCTGTTCAAACAAACCCGAAGATTGGGAGTGTTATCTCCCAACAGCAGAATTCACGCATAACCAGAAGACACACTCCATAGTAAAACATTTGCCGTTTTACTTGATAATGGGATATCAACCACATGCTATCCCCACCCCCTACGAAAAGACGAATGTGCCAGCTGCCAAACAGAGAATCCAAGAACTTCTCTCTGTGAGAAGGGAAGCTCTTGCCACACACAAACTGGCCAGACAGGCTATGGCCACCCAAACAAAAGGGCGATACAAACCATTCAAGGTTGGAGAACAAGTATGGCTTGACTCCAAGAACCTGAAGATTGGCTACCCAATGAGAAAATTGGTGCCAAAACAAGAAGGGCCCTTCATGATTGAAGATGCCTTGTCGAGAATGACATACCGATTGAAACTGCTGCTGAGATGGAAGATCCACCCAGTATTCCATGCAGCTTTACTCATGCAATACCATGAGAATGACACTCATGGACAAAACTTCCTGACTCCAACACCCGACCTCATGGAAGGAGAGAATGAATATGAGGTGGAAGTGATCATCACACACAAGAAGCATGGCAAGACTCGCTGCTACCTCGTGAAATGGGTTGACTCCCCAACATCCGAAAACACATGGGAACCCGAATCAAACTTGAAGAATGCCCCTGAGATCCTGATTGTTAGGAAACAGCCCCATTACCTAATAAAATTTCATTTTCATTTTATTATGTCGAATTACACTACATTACACCAAATGACGCCAAATGATGCTACACTTTGATAGCGTGAGAATATTATTTCGCACACATCACTATGTATGTGCCTGTATGCGCACGTCGGTAACAACAATGTACAATATATGTAACATAGTATATAAACCCTAAATATATGCCTAGGGGACCCCAGTTGTGTTCTCTTAGGTATTCCACCTACATTTTCGGTGTGAAAGGCCTATCTCAACAAACTCACCTATTAATAACCCCTCGCATCAAAACCATCAATTCCCCATCACGCACGTGGATCCCGCCCCCTTCTTGTAGAGAGAACCCGCATGGTCTTAGCTAGCAGATAGTGGGTGTCGCCCTAACAGAAGAACACAACTTTTCATATCAGTGCGCCTTCTCTTACCTGTGCATATGTCATTGTTTCACTGCGCCACATCCGATTACTCATCCTTTCGGCACGAGCCGGAAGTACTTGTATATATGTAATCTACCTTTTCTTTCGTAAGCCAATGCCAGGCCTCACCTTACATTGTGACTGCCAGTGATCGAGAGGCAGCGCTCGTCATTAGGACAGCTGCAACCAGACAACCGATCGGATCTGGTTTAGTTATGATTTACATTACTCTATTTGGACGACTATTTTAGTTACAAGCCGAATTCAGTGATATCTCTGAGATCAGGCACTGTTGGAAGGGTTGTTGATCCGAAGTGTCAAAATAGGCGCCCGACGAACGATGAACCATTGACGAACCTCGACGAACCTTATCATGTGACCCGCAGACATTTGGAGAGGTCTTGAAGAAAAATTTTGAATTTGTCGAAGAAGTGATTCATCACAGATTCTATAATTATGTCCGAACCTTCAACTTCTAATCCCAGTCCTAATCCTGTTCCCATACCAGCACTAGAGGCAAAAATTGATGCGCTCACAGCGCAAATGTCGCAATTAGTGTCAGTATTGGCAGCACCACAGCCCAGACAAGTGGAAGTACAGCCAGAGACGACAGGAGAAAGAGATGATGAGATGGAGGAGATGGTGGAGTGGATATTGCAGGAGGATGAGACAGTGGAGAAATCCAGAAATGGAAAAGTGCGCTTACCTAAGTACGCACCCCCGCAAATCTTTGACGGTACCATGGAGAATACAAAATCCTTCATCAGCTCTATAGTATTGTACATCCATGGGAGGAAGCCCGAGTTTCGTACAGCCAAGTCTAGGATTATGTTTGCTCTCTCATACATTCAGGGGGGGAAAGCACAGTTCTGGAGAAATGAGGCTATTAATCAAATTGCCACGGGAAATAAACCATTTGCAACCTTCAAGGAATTTCTGGAGAGATTGGAGGCACAGTTTGGAGACCCTAATCCAAAGGCGACAGCCAATGCTAAATTAAAGACCATGCGCCAAGGTTCCTTAACAGCAGATGAATTTATTTTGCAGTTCAAAGCAGAAGCTTCGCAAACGGACATGGGAGAAGCCATGTTGGTAGAGTTTTTGAAAGCAGGATTAAATCCCTCTTTATTCAAGTCTATCTACTGACTACCTTCTATGCCAGAGAAGTTGGATGAGTGGTATAATTGGGCAATGCGCCTTGACCGGCAATATCAGCAGGAACAGGCAGAGTCAAAGTTGATGTACGGAAGTAGTAAATTTGGAAAGTCATCAGGAGGAAAGTCCGAGAAAGGAAAGGCGCCTCAGGCACAAGCTCTGAGGGCACAGCCACCGGCCATGGCAGTGACACCTATAGTTACGGAGTCAGCAGCACCAGCAGAGGCAATGGAGGTTGATCAAGTGGGGAGACGAGCCCCACTTAAATGTTTTAACTGTGGGCAGTTAGGACACATTTCTAAGTATTGCAAGCAGAAGAGAAAGATCAGGGGAGCTACAATCGAGGAAGTGAAGCAGGAGGAAGGCAAGCAGGAGAATTTTGTGGAAGAGTCCCAGTGAAGGTTTCCCCATTGGTGACCCAGAATTGTTACAATGTATTAGTATCCGACGAAACCCAGAGTAAATCAGAAAAGAAAATCGAGGAGGAGTACAACTGTTGCGAATCACGCAACAAAGAAAATTGTCACATGTCATTTCCGAAAACCCCTAAATTCTTTATTTGCTCTGCACGAATAGAACCCGAAATCACCTTGACTGTGGGACTGAAGACAGTGGACACGCATGCAGCTATTGATGTGGAAGCGTTGCTTGACAGTGGTGCTACAGGATTATTTATCAATCAATCCTTAATTACTGAAAACGGTATTAACACATGCAAGCTGGCGCAACCTATAATGGTGTACAATATTGACGGAACAGTCAATCGTGGAGGAACTATCAAGGAGGAGGTGACTATGGTACTAAAGTATCAGGAGCATCAGGAGCGAGCTGTATTCAAAGTGTGCGATCTTGGGAAAACCAATCTAATAATAGGATGTCCATGGTTACGGAAGCATAATACCGAAATTGATTGGAAAACTGGGAAAGTACAAATGACTCGTTGTCCTAAGGAATGTAATGTGTATGGGAGGAAGATGAAGAAGGAAAAAAGGAAAAAGAAAGAGAAAGAACATCCAAGGAAGTATTCTGTTATGATGGAGGAAGTGGAGGATGAGGAAATGCCAAATGGGGAAGTTCCGATCATGATCGAGAAAGAAGAGCAGAAGCAAACCTTTAGAGCAGTTCGTGGAGGACAGTTGTGGGACAAGAATATCATGAAGGTGGAGAAGCCAGTGGAGGAATGGGTGCCAAAAGTGTATCATAAACATTTGTCAGTGTTCCAAAAGAAGGAGTCTGAGTGAATGCCAGTGCGGAAGCCATGGGATCATGCAATTGAGATGAAGCCAATGTTTGTGCCAAAGAAGTCGAAGGTATATCTGTTATCTCCGATGGAACAAGAAGAAGTGGATGCATTCCTGAAGGAGCAATTGCGCAAAGGATACATATGACCTTCAAAATCACCGCAGACGTCACCAATATTCTTCGTGCCCAAAAAAGACCAAAGGAAGAGGATGTGTACCGATTATAGGTATCTGAATGAGTGGACAGTGAAGAACGCGTACCCCCTGCCGTTGATCTCAGAAATAATTGATAAGGTGGGAAAAGCCAAGGTCTTTACAAAATTGGATTTACAATGGGGATACAACAATGTACAAATAAAGAAAGGAGATGAGTGGAAGGCTGCATTTGCCATGCATTGAGGATCCTTCGAGCCGCTTGTCATGTTTTTTGGGATGACTAATAGTCCCCCGACCTTTCAAAATATGATGAACGACATTTTCAAGGACGTAATAGACAAAGGCGTGGTAATAATATTTATTGACGACATTCTGATATTCATGGAGGATGAAGAGAATCATGAGGCGATAGTGCAGGAGGTGTTATGGAGGTTGGCGGAGAATGATCTATTTTTGAAACCAGAGAAGTGTGTGTTTGGGGCAAGCGAGATCAAGTTCCTAGGATTATTGATTGGCCCTGACGGGATCAAAATGGATCTGATCAAGGTACAGGCGATCACAGATTGGCCTGCACCCACCCGTGTCAAGGAGGTTCAAGCCTTCTTGGGACTCGCAAATTATTATCATCGCTTTGTGCACAATGTTTCTAAAATTGCCGCACCCTTACATAACCTTACGCGAAAGGGAGTAGTGTGGAGGTGGGGAGAGCAGCAGCAGACAGTGTTTGAGGAGTTGAAGAGGAAGTTTGTGGAGGGACCAATATTAGCCCCAGTAGATTTCACACACCCTTTGCGAGTGGAATCCGATGCATCTGATTTTGCTACTGGAGCGGTATTATCAATGCTGTGTGAAGATGACAAATGGCATCCTTGTGCATACTTGTCAAAAGGGTTGAATGATGTGGAGAGGAATTATGATGTGCATGACAAAGAGATGTTGGGGATAATATGAGCATTGGAGGCATGGAGGCATTATTTGGAGGGATGTACGCATCAAATTGAGATCTGGATGGATCATCAAAATCTGCAATACTTCATGTCTGCTAAAAAGCTTAATTGCCGGCAAGCGCGTTGGGCACTATTCCTATCGCGTTTCAACTTTCACTTGGTCCATAAAGCAGGAAGCTTAATGAGGAAAGCAGATGCCTTATCCAGATGTATTGATCATAAAAGGGGGGTGGAGGAGGACAATAAAAATGTTACCTTACTCAAACCCAAATACTTTCGCATTTGCGCTATGCGTCAAGGGCATCTATTAATAGATAGCTTGGAAATGGAAATGTTGTCTAAAATTAGACAATGCTCGGAAATGGACAATGAAGTAGTGGAAGCTGTGAAAGCTCTGAAGGGAGAGAAGAAAGGTAATATCAAAGGAGATGAATGGGCTGAGGAACAAGGGTTGGTGTTGTTCTGAGGAAAAGTGTATGTACCAAAGGATCAGGATTTGCGAAGGGAGATTGTCTGGTTACATCACAATACGCCGATTGCCGGACACCCAGGAAGATGGAAGACGTTGGAATTAGTAATGAGAAATTATTGGTGGCCTGGAATTTCGAAGTATGTGTTGGGGTATGTGGATGGATGTGATATGTGCATGAGGGGGAAGAAATTTCCAGAGAAACCTGCAGGAAAATTAATGCCGAACCCTATACCTAAAGCGCCGTGGCGAGATATATCTGTGGATTTTATTACCGGATTACCCGAGGCTCAAGGGTACGATGCAATATTTGTAGTATGCGACTGCTTTACAAAGGAGGTCCATATTATTCCTACTACTACAGAAACCTCATCATTGGGCTTGGCGCGCCTCTATCTAAATCAGGTATGGCAGTTACATGGGTTACCCAATACCATTATCTCCGATTGCGGACCACAATTTGCTTCCGCGTTTATGCGAGAACTAAACAACATATTAGGAATTCAAACTAAATTATCTAAAGGAAGTCAAAGTACAGTCAGTAGAAGATTTTGTATCTAAGATGCAAAGGGTACAAGAGGAAGCAGAGGCAGCATTGAAGAAAGCACGTGATGACATGATGCGACATGCAGATCGTACTCGAGCACGTGCTCCAGAGTACAAAGTTGGTGACCTGGTATGGCTAAGTACCAAGGACCTGAATATTCCACGACCTTCGAAGAAACTTACAGAGAAACAAGTTGGCCCATATGCGATCTCTAAAGTGATCTTGCCTAATGCAGTAGTGCTAAAATTACCCCGATCATTTAAGATTGATCCCGAGATTAACGTATCCTGCTTACGCCCTTACCGTCCACCCACTATTCCTGGCCAACAAACTACTCTGCAACCTCCGATAATAGTAGAAGGTGCTCCAGAATACATAGTTGAAGAAATTCTAGACTCACGTCTTCGACAGAACAAATTGGAGTTCTTAATAAAGTGGAAAAACTATACCGACAAAAATGATTCATGGGAACCCGAAGAGAATTGTAAGCGAGCGCATAATGTGATTGCCCAATTCTTTAAACGTAATCCGAATGCTCCGTGTCGCATTGTGAGAATGGTGTATGAGGGGATGAAATTCCGGCCTTACCAAAATTTCACAGAGGGGACAAACATAATATTTTCTCGCCTGGAAGTCGAGGCATAAAAGGGGGGTAATGTTAGGAAACAGCCCCATTACCTAATAAAATTTCATTTTCATTTTATTATGTCAAATTACACTACATTACACCAAATGACGCCAAATGACGCTACACTTTGATAGCATGAGAATATTATTTCGCACGCATCACTATGTATGCACCTGTATGCGCACGTCGGTAACAACAATGTACAATATATGTAACATAGTATATAAACCCTAAATATATGCCTAGGGGACCCCAGTTGTGTTCTCTTAGGTATTCCACCTATGTTTTTGGTGTGAATGGCCTATCTCAACAAACTCACCTATTAATAACCCCTCGCATCAAAACCATCAATTCCCCATCACGCGCGCAGATCCTGCCCCCTTGTAGAGAGAACCCGCATGGTCTTAGCTAGCAGATAGTGGGTGTCGCCCTAACACTGATGGCATATAAGAAGAGGTACCACCTCTGATGAAAACCCAAAACCCCCTTTCCTGAACACAGCACAATGACACCCCTGATACTCACTAGACAACAATTGACCCGAGACCCATTGAACGTCGACACCCTTCATGCTCACACTCACCCCCTCCATTGTTAAATATGAAAGGAACATGGTGACTGGACGACAAGTCATTGACCAGTCACCAAGAATGAACAGACTGCTGGGGTGACCCTTTTGGGAATGCCCCCATGGAATCATATTCTGGATAACAAGAGACGACTGGGTAATAAGAGTATCCTCGACCTGCCCAAAGTGCTGCCTCTATGCATGGAGGAGCACAAAGATGGATTTAGGCTGGGTAAAGGCACAATTTGAAGAATGGTGCTTCGAGGGAGAGTTGGACAACGACGACTACTTCCCCGAGGAATTCTACCTCGACCACAACAATGGCCTAACCCCAGGCAGAAGACCACTGGTGGGAATTAACCCACCACTGTGGAAGGACCTGCAGTGGAGCACCCACTACAATGAAGAAAGCGGATTTGAGCTGGCAAGGCAGCTCTTATTTGGATGACATGGAGAACTGGGGACATTGCTGCATTCCAGCCGACACTCCCACACATCGACACCCCAGACCACTGAGCACAACTAGGTGTGAACTGACCATCCGCAAAGACACTAAACTATTGATCGTCTGCAAAGACATTAAACTACCGATTGTCCGCAAAGACATTAAACTATTGATCGTCCGCAAAGATGTTAAACTACCGATTGTCCGCAAAGACATTAAACTACAGATTGTCCACAAAGACGTTAAACTATCAATTGTCTGCAAAGACGTTAAACTACTGATCGTCCACAAAGATGTTAAAACTACCAATCATCCACAAAGACATTAAACTACAATGATTTCCCTTGATACTGCACAAACCCTACAGACCCTCCCCTTTCAATGACACTTCTGACTCCTTGACACCACTGCCTAGGGCAGCATGAACTAGAAGAACCTAATCATGGTCCGAGTTTGGACATGAATTATTCCTCCATTGCACCCCTCAACCCCGACCCATCCACTTATCCAGACCACACCCAAGATGAAGATTTAGGTCAAAGTGTGGAACTTTTGACCATAGGGTAATGTTACAATTTTCCTTGTAACTCATGGAACCTGACCAACCCGACCAACCTGATGATCCCCTCCAGACAGGAGGCACTCTCTGATTCATGCCTAGGGCATGTCCTTGATGCCAGACACACACACAATGCATGCTGACTGCATGCATTTGATCCTCTTCCCATGGAAGGCACCCATGATGCATGATGACTCCATGCACCCGAACCCACTCCCACACATGCTGTGATACGACAGCCCCCTGACATGAGGTCCATAACGTCGGACTCTCACGATTGACATGCTGCGCCACAGCACTCCATGACATCGGACACCTCATGCAAGGCATGAGGCTTATTGTTTCTATTCTTACTTGATATGTATCTATCTTTCCGATTGGACAATAAGGACCTCCCTTGTAGTATAAGTACTGCAACTCGTAGTAGGGATGTCCTTAGTTTAGATCTAGGCAACCTACAGCCTTAACTTGCAAACTTGTAAACTTACTTGAAACCACTAAGGAAGCCCCTTAGTGCATGAACCTGAACGACTCTATGCAGAAGGCCTGCTAGAGTGCACTATCCATCTTATGTTGGATGCTCTGAGTAAGACTAGTGCCAAATGACTCGTCGAGGAAGCACCTCGTCAAATGACATCAACTAGATCGAGTGGTTGAGGCTTCACCCTTAACATATATACTGTTAAGAACTGATCCTGGAAGGTGTGTCAGAATCTGATCAGACCCTGTGGGTGGTGATAGCGGAAGGTTGTTGGGTCATAGCAGATTATGCAGAGGGGAAAACGGAAAGGACTTGGCTTCAGCTTGTAAGAAGCTGTGCCCTTCACCTCTTCTGGTGTCCTAATTTCAAGTCGAAGGTTTGGAGGTAGGAGTGGGAAAGTGTGGGTAAATGCGGGAAGGAGTATGGAGGGACTTAGGTTGAGTTCAGGTGAGGTTAGAACTTCAGAGGGAGACTAGAAGTCGAGTCGAATGGAGTTCAGACTCTTAGAGAACTGAGGATGAAGTAGAAGGAGATTTAGATTTGCAGGATAAAGTTGAGTCTATGTCAATATACAAACTGAGGAATACAAGGCAAAACTAACTAAGCTTAAATACTGTAGTCCAGAATAAAAAGTGGAACAGAAATGGAAATGGAGAATGCAGCAGTGTCTCAACTGCATAGATAAATTACCTAGTGGGAGCTGTAAGGCATCCATAGTCGAATTTTCAAAAGAGATGACAGCCTTGGAAAGGCGGCTGTGAGTGCTGTACAAGGCGGCCTGATGCACAGCAGTGTGGGCAGTGCAAGGTGGCTGGGAACGAAGCAGAACAGGTTGACAAATGTTGGCAGAAAAGGGTCAGATAGTTGCGGGTTCCGATCAGGCGAGGAATGGATCATGACAGACTGTACAGCCAGCACAGAATGGGTTGCCAGGGTATTTCCTCAACACACAACCATTTCCACACAGATTGCAGTACTTCATCACAACCATGTTACCGGTGGCCCCTGAGGTGCTTCATCAGGTGCTGAAAATTGACTTTGTGAAGCGTGTGGCTGGTGGCCACCCATTCGCTGGTTGTCTCACAGTACAGTGTCATTTGGTTTTTCAGGCATTGCAGTGGCTGAGAACAAACAACCCTTTTTACATGGAAGTTGTCATTGATGAAAAACTGCTAGAAGACTTGCCAGTTGATGGGGTTCTGGCAGACTGGAAAAATCTCTGGCTTACTCAGAAGAGTAAGTGCAGAGGCAATTCTGAATGGCATACCCACAGCTGATAAGACATCTTCAGCAATTCCCAGAACCCCCATCACAAACAAATATGCAGAATGTGAGCATCCAATTTGTCCATAGTTTCAGTAACTGATGTGTAAGGGGCTGCCAGTCATTCCTCTGGTTGATGAGAAGAACTGGTTTGCTCTTGCACAGTGCTTTCCGTGTGTTTTCATTGATGGCACACCTACTATCCAACCTTACTGCATTGGTGATGTGGTGTGGCTAGGAAAATGGCTGTTCCAACATCATGCATCCTGAATGGGGCACCACCCTGGGGTATCCTATATCCTGTTATTCAACTGCAGCAAGACCATTACTGCAAAGCAATCTCTACTCTTCCCAGAGAGTTCCTTTGTAAAGATTTTTGTGAACAAGCATGCCAAGGGGGCATAGTATTGTCATGGATTCCTTGCGCTGACAGATCAAACAGTGAATTAGTGGGCAAGGTGACTGGCATGATATTACGCCTTGGGCAACCAAACCTTCTTGCAAGACTACACATCCAGAAGGTCTGCAATATAGCAACGCATATGTTTGATGGGTTTGACAAAGAGTTTGATGCTCTAGTCCACTCCTTTTCTCCACTTGTCACCTGCGATCTTTCTATGCAGGACATGTTCAACATCCAACATTTTCATGACACCTGTGAGGCATTTCTGGCTACTGTCATTGGGGATTGTTCAAACAAGGGGCTGTTTGGCTTTGTCAATGGACGCCTGGGATGAGTATTTGATAATGGCTGCACAGGACTATCTTTGGAGTTGCTAGTCTGGGTGGATCAACCAGACTTGGCTGTTGCAGGTGGTTATGATACAAGAGCTGTCATGCACCATGGAGACTGCAATGATGGCACCAACCCACTGCCTTCACAGCATGGTCAGAAGGCACTGGTGCTGCACAGTGCTTTTGCTGACAGATGCATCGGTCCTGGAGTTTCATTCCAACAGATTCATTCACCTACCCCAGATTGCAAGTTGACAATGCATGAACAGGTGGACACCAACAACTGTTACAACTCCTTCTTCCATCCCAGACTTGCATCACCAGAATTCCATCCTCTGATGGTTGACTCATACCTTTTTTGTCCAACAGAGTGGACAGATTGGTCATGGATTGAAGCCGCCATTTGAGCTGCAACAATTGACAACTACACAACTGACCGAGAAAGGATCTGTCTGCTTACATGCCAGAAGCAATACTCCTCTCACAGTTTCATGGACTTGGATTTGGAAGGCATGTTCAACAGCCTTGTTGTGATTGTAGATGGGTGAGTGGTGAAGGTGTTGAATGCTACAGTGGCTTACACACAAATACAGGGAAAAGGCAGAGTGGCTGGCAAGTGTACAAAGATATCTTGCACATGAACCTGCGCAAGAAATGTGGAATTTGCTCCACTTTGTGGTCTTTGAGACAGGCAGTTTGGACAGGCACATGGACCTGATGGCTCCAGCTGTACAACTGCTCGGGAGGGTGCCTACCATTAAGGCCAGACCTTTCTATGCTTGGAAAGTCATCCTCTCACACCCATGGCACATATTTGAGGATCTTTTGGGAGATGGAGGATGCTTTGAAGACAAGGTGCACGAGATTGAAGTGTGCACTGTGAAGTAATGCGCAACTGTATACTCTTTCAATGTATGATAGTGGTACTGGATATTACATTCAATTCTCCTTTCTCCTATCTGTTTGTTCCTCCTAACATTGGGTTTCTTTGCCTATAAATGGCAACCATCTACCATATTCTTGTACACCCCTCTTTACTGTACAATGTTTTACCTGTGTCCTTTACCTGTGTCCTTCCCAATGCCCACCATCACCTTCATGATGATGACTATTGACACAGTATCCATCCAATGTGCAAAAATCTTGACTTTGTGGCCAGTGAGTCTCTGTAGCGCATCTTCATTGCATAGTCTGAGATGCTCACAGCCACTGTCTATGATTTTCCAAGGTTTATTTTTTGGCATGCGGTGCTCCCAACCACTAGTTGTCCCTGTCCCTCTCAATGTGGGACCATTGACATCGGTGGTAGTTAAAGATTTACATAAGGATATATATGGTTGTACAAACATTATGAAGGTGAGGAATGTGGTGGGTTCCCATGTCTACAGGAAGTGTTCAGTGGAACTCCTGGGAGCAGTTCATTTCACTTCTTCTTTCAGCCCCAGGGCGACATTTGTGGGTTGAGTAACCATTGTGTTAAGATTCTGTCACTTTCAAACACTCCAGTTATCAGTGAGATTTTGGTGCTGAAATCTGGCCCATGTGGCAGGGCCTGTGACATTGTTGAGAGAGATAAGGGGCTTGTGGAATATCTGATGTATAAGTGAGTGTTATTGCAATTACCACATGGGCCAGCTAATGTCCACAATGCAGAATGTTCAAATGTAGTCCTCATTTTCAAGCTCCAGACATTTTGCCCCATCATGCTTGTTGAGACATGATTGAGGGGTGCAGGCCTTCATCTGGGATTTATTTCATGGAAATTGATGGTAGTAACTGTTTGAACATTGGAAGAAAAATTATTGAAACATGTCATTTATACATGACACCCTCCATTAGCAAAGGACCACATGAAGAGGGTCAGTTTTTAAAATAGGGCACAGTTGCCTGCTCTTGGCAATCTAGGCACTTCCTTTCAACTTTTAAAATTGGGATGAAACAGTTTGTCAATCGATCTGTGACTTGCACAGCCAACCGACTGATCTACAAAGCAACAGAAAAGGAGTGGGAGCCTAACTGGTACTATAAGGTGTGAAGAGAAAATGTGTGTACACTTGTTCCTTTGTTGTACATGGCTCACAACACAACTAGTAAGTGCTTTGCTGACTACAATACTGTGCAAACTAATAACATGCACAGCAAGAACAGAAAGCTTAGAGCCAGTCATCCATTTCCTCAAGCAACTGGAGGACTGCTGCACTACCACTGCCTGTGGTGTATGTGCACATAGGGCAGCTACAGATGACCTGCACTCAGTGCCTCTCAGCAACATGCAGGGTTTTGGGCTGTTAGAGGCAGGACCAACCTACCCTTTTACTGTGACTGTTACAATTTTCCTTGTAACTCATGGAACCCGATGCACCTGATGATCCCCTCCAGACAGGAGGCACCCCTTGACTCATGCCTGTGGCATGCCCCTTGACACCAGATGAACCTACAATGCATGCCAACACCATGCATTCGATCCCCTTCCCATGGAAGGTACCCTTGACGCATGGTGACTCCATGCACCTGAACCCATTCACACACATGCTGTGATACGACAACCTCTTGACATGAGGTCCATGACATTGGATCCTTGACATTGGATCCATGACATCGGATGCCTCATGCAAGGCATGAGGGCTATTGTTTCTATTCTTACTTGATACACATCTACCTTTCCGATTGGACGATAAGGACCTCCCTTGTAGTATAAGTACTGCAACTCATAGTAAGGATGTCCTTAGTTTAGATCTAGGCATTCTACAGCCTTAACTTGCAACTCGCGAACTTACTCAAAACCACTAAGAAAGCCCCTTAGTGCATGAACCTGAACGACTCTATGCAGAAGCCCTGCTAGAGTGCACTACCTATCTTACGTTGGACGCTCTGAGTAAGACTAGTGCCGAACGACTTGTCGAGGAAGCACCTTGTTGAACGACATCGACTAGATCGAGTGGTTGAGGCTTCGCCCTTAACATAAGATCTAAACTATCTGCTAGCCCACCTACCTAGGTGTAGGCAATACGTCTCGATACACACCACAGCGACCCGGGTCTAGACAAGCCCCAGACCAACCACCAAGAGAAGCGGAACCACAGCTAGGTTCATCTTGGTACCGATACAATGGAAGACTAGTCCGTTACTCGACCCCAGCACAGCGTTGGTTCTATGGATCAACTGACAGACAACGAGGAGATTTCCTCACCGACGAAGACTTTGAACAACTGCATGCACCCCCATCCGAAACATCCACCCGCTTCTTAACAGACGAAACCAATGACCTCTATAACGAGATGTCCGAACCCGCAACCACACCAATGACATCTGTGAAGGACATTCAAATCCGATCACCCACAGACCTCTCAGGAGAGCAGACCAAGACTGCCAAGTTCCTGCAGGAGATAGATCTGTACCTGCGAATCAACGACCAGGTCTATGACACAAATGACAAGAAGATTATCTTCACGCTGTCCTTCATGAATGGAGGGACAGCAGCTGCCTGGGCGCAGGCATTCGTCAACCAACACCAGTCCGAGGGACTCGGTGAATATGCAGACTTCCGACAGAAGGTCTTAGAGGCCTTCTCACCGATCGATGATGCCGGAACGGCAAAGACAGAGATCAAGAATCTCAAGCAAGGTTCAGGGAACCTTGAAGAATATGTGGCGAACTTCCGCATCCTGAAAGACAGGACGGGAATCCCAGAAGATGCAGCCATGATCGAGTACTTCATGGATGGACTGCACCCCAAATTACTGAAGAGGGTACACACTATGGAAACGGTACCCAACACTCTTGAGGGCTGGATAAAGGCAGCCTCAAAATATGAAGGCCAATGGAAATGGGCCATGGCAATCCTGGGAAAGACCAGGCAGAACCAGAAGACAAACAAAACAACAAAGAAAGGACAGCCCTCTCTTGACATCAACTGACTGACGAACCAAGAACATGTGGAACACCTCTGGAAGGGATTGTGTTTCATCTGCCACCAACCGGGACACCAATTGTCCGACCACAGGGATGGAAAGAACCCCACTCAGATGGGGTCAGCGCCTCCTCCTTACTGAAACTGCTTCACCCAGAAAAAGACTGGGGTGGACACCTACCAGAAGATCTGCATGATGCTGGATGAACTAGATGAAGAAGAAAAGAAACGAGCCCTCAACCTCATGGAGGAATCGGGTTTTTAGAGCAGCGGCCTGATACGACGCCAGTCACCACTGAAATTTCCGTAGGGTCTGTACTCTTAGCTACCATGAATAGACAATCTATGCGCCTGTCTATTTGGGTAGCTGAGTCAGACAACGGAAAAGACGTTGCAACGAATGCGCTCCTTGACTCTGGAGCAGGAGGAGTCTTTATTGACTCAAAATTCGTTGAACAAGAAGGGATCAAGACATATCCCTTGGGCTACACCATCCAGGCCACAAACGTAGATGGAACTCTGAACAGGCAGGGAACAATCACAAGATACATGAGGGGAAGGCTCCACATCAATGGACAGAGCTACCCAATGAAATACCTAGTCACCGGACTAGGCAAGGAATCAGTGATCCTGGGCCTGTCATGGCTATGGGAGGTGAACCCGATTATCGATTGGAAGAAAGGAACTCTTGAGTTCTGAGACAAAAAATGACGGGCTCAAATCCAATGGATCTTGGAGAAGACAAGAAGAGCCGAACGAGCCCTCCCGAACACCCTAAAGCTCCCCAGGGTCGACACTGAAAGGGAAGCACCCAACGACAAACTGGCACAAATTCGACGCATCGTGGCCAAAACAAGACAAAGGCTCTCTGAAGAGAAAGAGAGGAGCCTCGCCTGAGCCAAAGTGGCTGTGGCAAAAACCAGGGAGAGACTCTCCGAAGACAGGCAGAGAAACCTTGCCCGAGCCCGATTGGCCGTGGCAAAAATGAAGGAAAGGCTTTCTGAGAAGAAAGCAAAGGAGCTGAATTCAGTCCAGAAAGCTGTCGCGAAGACCAGGACCAAGGACACTCCTAAAGAAGACAGGAACCTCGAAGCAGCAAGACATGCCATTGCCAAAACCCGAGAAAACCAGAAGAAAAGACAACTGGAGAAGGGAAAGAACAATGAATGCGACAGGACATGATGAATCGTGCAAAAGATGAAAGAACTGCTAACCTCCACAGGGGAGGGAAGTACTGGCAAAAGGAACATGAAAATGACACTATGGAACAGGATAAACAACCCTCAACAAGGGACTACCCCGACCCACGATATTAGGACCCCAGATCATGGTACCACCAATGCTGAAGTACCTATGCCCAGGGAGACTCCCCCTCAGGTGAAGGTCGAGGAGATACCTGATGAAGAATTACTGAGGAAAGTTGTGCTAGCGCTTCTTGCACTTGTATTACGTCGCCCTCTGCATTCATGACCACATCAAGAGCGGGTTGCCAATCTCGTGCATTGTATCGACTACCGAGATGTGTTTTCAACTGTTCCTCAGCAGCAGGTAAGGTCATGTTGCTTGTTGCAAAGTTTCGAAGTATTTCCCATGCGCCACAATCTGAGCGCAGAGATGATGTCTCGTATATGTCATCTTGTAAGAGTTCCCTGTAGAATAAATGGATAAATGTACAAGATAATCAATTTCTGCCACTGGTGGTTATGTACCCTTGAATTTTTGTGTGGCCCCAGCAATTCTTAATCGTCGATGCCTCCACCTGTCTCCATGCCATGCACACCATCAGCATTCCTTCCATCAAATTAATCTTGTAAATGTCACGTTCCCCTGCCTCATCCCTCTCGATCGCTTGAATGCAAAACTCTCGGCGGTAGTGAGCTTTAAAACACCTGATGATTCCTGCGTCAAGCAGTTGGACAAATGAGGTCATATTGGGTTCAAAGAACACAAGGCGAATATTTTGCGGCTCATACTGAATATTATGACCCAAGTGTGAAGCAGATATGCCGGTTCTGCTGGCGCATTTTTATGTCAAAATCCTTGATATATCTGAAGGCAGTCGCAGATTAGATCTGCTGCCCTCCTTATGAGAAAATGATTTGCTTACTCTTCAAACAACTCAGAGGTCATCCAAGCCTTCTTGTTGTTCCGATAGTAAAAACCATGCTCAGCAGGACTCTGCTTTTTGAAGCAGCACGGCTTTTTTGCCTTACCAATATACATCGGTGGTAAGCACTCACTTCCATCCACGTTACACGCGAAGAACATTGTAATCCTAAACTTTTCTTTCTTCTTTCCAGCCATCTGCTTTGATGCAAGCCCTCGATCTGGCGGCGCACTAATGGTTTAGATTAGGACACTGTCACAGTGATGATAATCAATTTTTTCTGCTTACAATGCAAACAGGCTGCTTTCATCGCCATTCCATCGATCCCGCTCAGCATATGTCACCAAAATCATCCCTACATGCTTCTGTTCTTCTCTCACAGCCTCAATATCAACAGATCCTGCTTTTCCGTGTTGACGCCTCTCCTTGTAGCTGTACGCCTTACAGAACAGAGCAATCCAACCATCTCCACTCAGGCGCTCCGCTTCAGGGACATCAAACTGTTCTTCAAATTTAAGTTGCTTTGCCTTCAACATTGGGCCATTAACTGTCTCTCCCTTCTCCTCCATATGCCTTACCCAGAGAACAAGGGCCCTCTCAACATCAGGTCTTGTGGCGACATGTGGACGCTTTGAAGAAAGCGCATTAGGGTGAGATGTGACATGTTTCTCGAGTTCTTCCCGTGACTTTATCTTTCTGGACAGGGTACACTGGTTGAATGACAATGCACCATCAGACTTCGAAGCAAAGTGCTTCACGATGTCACCTTGGGTCATTCTGGGGTGCTGGTCAATGAATGCAAAAACCATCATCCAGTCATGCAGAGTCAAGTTTTTGTGCCCCTCCTTTACCGTCCCTGGAGAAGTTTTCGGTGCATCCTTCGGAACAGGAACCTTGGGCTTTCACTGGTAGGGTTTGGGCTTTTCTCAAGGCTTCCAAGTAGGCTCTGGGGGCATTTTGTCAAACACATAAATTTTTGAGGAGTTACTTATGAGGCGAAACATGGCATTAATTTTTTTTGCACTATACTTTCCTTGGAAGTAGGTATCATTCTTATATATTGTGATTCTGGGCATGACTGAATCGCCGACTGGGTGATCTTCCACAATTGCCGGCACAAATGCAGTGGTTTGATAATGCATATTGCTGCCCCCAGACCTATGCATTATGCATTATGCATTATGCACCTCATATCCCTGCATCCCATGGTGGTTCTGATGCAAAAGCTATGCAACATGAGAATTATGCAGGATTACGTCATGCATTATGAGAAAGTCAACTGTAGTAACATAGTAACACTGAATGAAAACATTGAACAGCAACCATGTGCCACTGCACCACAGAACATGTTGAGATTCACACTGTGATTGCTCAATTTGATGCGTGTTCTACTTCTGGCACATCTCTTTGATGCGCAAGACAAACGTGGTATGTAATCAGCCAACATCAGCTTCTCTGATGTGTGTACTATTATTAACACTCCCTTTGATGCATTTACACAAATGCATCAAAGGCATCTTTTCTCTCGTCTTGTTCTTTATTAGACTGAACAGATATATATATGGGTAGTTAGATACATGATCACCTCAGTCACTTATACAAGGACTGAGGTGAGCATCGCGTATTATATTTTCCACACAGTAAATGATACTTACTGTACCTTAGTATATTTCTCGCATACTCTAGGTACAGTCTCGTGTAATTGAGTCACTTATACAAGGACTGAGTATATGTCTCGCATACTCTAGGTTGATTTTCTACAGGTTATGGGCCACTCCCATCACTTCTGAACGACGGTAGAAAATCTCCTAGCCACTCGGCATTATCTCTACGTCATCTCCTTTGATCGACAATCCAATCACTTTCCCGTTTGGGTTTACAGATCGTCCTTTGTGCAATCAGTCCTCTCGACGATTTCCCCCCACCAAATTTTTATTTGTTTTACCTGCTACAAGCATGCTAGACACTACCCCCCCCCTCGGTTACGCTGATCAAACTTTCCGTACAATATTCTGGTGAGAAACTCGACAAGCTTAGGTCAAACTACAAAGAATGGTGTGAAGAAATCACTATCACTCTTTCACTGAATGGTCTCTACGAATATGTCACTGGCGCAATCCCTGCACCTACTACCTCTGAGCCTCGTGTGCTAATTAACTGGAAGGCCAACTCACGGCTTGCATATGCGTTCATTGCATCCAGCATCGCTCCATCTGAATGCCCTTTCATTGACATAGAGAAGCCTACCACTGTGAACTGGGAGGCACTTCATAAACGACACCAGAATGAAGGCCCTGTTCAACAGGTTCAGTTACTGCAGCAGGCCCTTACGACACAATGCAGCACTGATACTCCCCTCCCCGAGACGGCCAATAAGATTTGCGCTCTCATTGAGTGTGCATTCGCTATGGGAGATATTAAGCCCGACCTCCTTTGTTGCATAGCTCTTTTAAATTCACTTAGCGACAACTTTCCTCATGCACGCTCGATTATCTCTTGTGACATTGCCGCTTCCACAAGGGAATCCCCCTATACTTCAAAAGATATTCATCTTTTCCTTGAAAATGAACAGTCACTTCTTGAGAATGATCACTGTGCAGACAACAAATCCTCCATAGCTCTCACCGCTCATACCAAATCGACCAGGCCGTCCAATGGTCTAGTCTGTGGGAATCCAAATTGCAAGAAAGTGGGTCATTCGACCGAGTACTGCATTAAAGTGGGGGGAGGAATGGCCAGGAAAACAATTGAGGAGTCCGTGGCAGCCCGGAAAGCAGCTCGAGAAAAAGGGAAGAAAGGCGACGCTTCGACAAAGCCTTCAAAGGTACCAATTACTGTGAAGGACGTTAATGGACGAGCTTTCACGGTTATGGTAGATGCAGACCCCCTGGACCATCAGTCCAGTACTCGCCCCCCATTCGCAGGACTTGCTAGTGACCCCCTCCCCACAGTGTCGATTGATGAGGTAGAATATGAGGGCTGGCTTGTCATTGAGGAGGAGGCAAGTACAACTATTGACTGGAGCCATCACACTTCAACCCCTATGGATGGCGCATTTACTGTCGAACCGCTTAGTCAGACACAGCGCTCACAACTTTCCCTCTCCCATTTCCCTTTCATTGTCGATACAGGCGCCACAGTCCATATTTCACCAGATAAAGCCGACTTCCTTACTCTTTGACAAATACCGCCTTGCCCTGTAAAAGGCATTGGGGGCTCTTCCATCCTTGCTATTGGAATCGGCGACATAAAGTTATGCATCGCCAGGGGCGCATCAATATTATTATGTAATGCACTCTACATCCCAGATGCGGCAGTCCGACTCATCTCTGTCAGTTCACTCACCAATGACTCAAATGCTGTGGCGCACTTCAACAGCTCATCCTGCTGGGTCATGGATAAATCCACTGGAGCTACCATTGCCCATGGGATTTTACTTGATAACAAGAAACTCTATTCACTTCACCTCTTTTCCATCACCGTTGACTTGGCCATGCAAATTATCAGTCGCTTTGGGATATGGCCAAGAAGGGTACACTTACAGATGCACCTACCATCTCTGCCCCTAAGCCACCCAAATGTGAAGCATGCATTCTTGGCAAACAGATGAGGATGCCCATTCCCAAAAAGCGTGAAGAAGGGGTTGGACATAAGGCAACACGGAAGTTAGAAAAAGTCTGGGTGGATTTGTTGGGTCCGCATGCAGTCACGTCTCGTACTGGGAATTCTTATGTTATGGACATTGTCAATGATTATACATCCTTTCCATGGTCAATACCGCTTCACAATAAGGATGATTTGTTTCCAGAACTAAAGGCTTGGGAACTAGCTCGCGAAAATGAAACAGGACTTAAAATTGGGACTTATATCACCGACAATGGAGAACTAAAATCTCACGAGATGGAGGCCTGGCTCAAAACAAGAGGAATGGTACAGCGATTTACCGCGCCACATACGTCTGCCCATATTGGGTGTGTTGAGTGCATGCATCATACCCTTATGGCTAAAGTGCATACAATGCGAATTTACTTGGGCTTACCGGCTTACCTTTGGGATGAATTCTACCTGACAGCTTCTCATTTACATGCCAAAACCACCATGAGATCACTTCAAGGTCGCACTCCCTGGGAACTTTGGCATGGACAAAAGCCTGGTTATTCCTACCTGCGAGAAATTGGCTGCCGAGCATTTGTACTCATCCCAAAGAAGGACAATCCAAAAATTTTTGAGCGATCTATTAAGTGCGTGCTTATTGGATATGATATAAATTCTAAATCCTACCGATGCTATGATCTGACTACAAGAAAAGTTCACAGTTCCTACCACGTCTGCTTTCTTGAAAGCCACGATGGACATTCCCCCTCCCAAACATTACCGATGAGCGATGTTATTCAGTCACCTACCTCGGGTGGGCCCACCTTCAACATCTTGCCAATAAACAATGATGATAACGACGAGTCCTTTCACCCCTTGAACGTCACCGGACCGAATGACCCTATTAGTGAAGATCAAAGCTTACCCACTCAGAATCCCATCCCACGTCGATCATCCCAGGTACCTATTCCCACAGAGCGACATCCGAATGGGGGATTGGCCACTACTAGGACAGCCACAGCCATCCAAGAATCTAGGGAGAGTGCAGCACAGGTCAGAGAAGCGCGCCATGAGTGCAGAGCTGCTACTATTGCTGCCTGATCACAAAATCCCGATCATGTTCCTGGTGATCCAACCTTCGATCATGATCGTGATGTCATTGATGAGCTAAGTCAATCATTTGATGATTTTCACCTAGGCGATCAGGCGCATCAACTCCGGGCACTGATTTCAGAAATGACAGATTTTGATCTGGAGTCACTCCAGTTTGAGGATGAACTGAAGACTTGGGAAGAGGCAAAGAATTCTGGGGATGCAGAGCAATGGCAGTCAGGATACCTAGATGAATTAAAGTCCCTGAAGGATATGGGGGTCTATAAACTCATCCCAAGGGGTGATGTGCCTCAAGGTAAATGGATTCGCAAGGGCTGACCCGTTTTCCATATCAAGTGTGACGAAAACAGCCATGCCATGAGATGGAAAGTCTGACTTGTATTTCGGGGCTTCGAGCAAATATATGGTAGGGATTATACTAAAACAACCTCACCCACTGCATGCATGGAATCTTGGCGCATCTTGCTCCACATAGCTGCTTCTTTAGGCTGGGATGCCCAACAGATAGATGTCAAAACCACTTTCCTTTACGGAGTACTCCCTGATGACGAAATCCAATACATGCAGCAGCCTGAAGGGTTTGAAGAACTGGGCCATGAAGACTGGGTATGGCAGCTTCAACAAGGATTGTATGGCATGAAGCAGAGTGGCCGAATACGGAATCAAACCCTCAACGCCCAAATGATTGACTGGGGTTTTACGCGCCTTGCCTGTGAGTCCTGCATTTATTATAGGAAGTTGGACATGGGCATTGTCATTGGCAGTACACATCGATGACTACCTGTCCATTGCTGATACCAAAGACGAGAACAAGCATTTTAAACTCCAAATGCGTGAGGTCTGGACAATTTCTGAATTAGGTGCAGCCCACTTTATTGTTGGCATCGCAATTACCTGGGATCGACATCTGCACATGGTTGCGCTTTCACAGGCTGCCCTCATCGATAAAATTGTTGACCAGTTTGGCCAATGGGACGCTAACCCAGTATCCGCTCCCCTTGAGCCTGGCCTTAAATTATGCCATACAACTTGACAGGATATTTCTGCAGATGACTTATCATATCTTAAACAACTACCCTACCGTTCCCTTGTCGGCTGTCTCCTTTACCTAGCAATTTCCATGCGCCCTGATATTTCATACGCCGTACAACAATTGTCCCAATATCTTGACTGTTACTCCTTCGAACACTGGAGTGTGGCAATGCAGTTAGTTCAATATTTAAAGGGAACTCGAGACCTCAAACTATACCTGGGTGGGGATAGCCCTATTTCCCTCCACGCATTTAGTGACTCTGATTGGGCTAATTGTCTTGACACCTGTCAAAGCGTTGGGGGATATCTCTGCACACTTGGCTCTGGCACCCTATCTTGGACTGCTAAGAAGCAGAAGGTTGTGGCAACATCCTCTTGTGAAGCTGAGTACGTCGCTGCATTTGAAACTGCGAAGGAGTGCATCTGGATAGGCACATTGCTCAACACCATAGGCTATTCGCAATCCTCCCCAACAATTATTCTCTGTGATAATACGGCTACCAAGGCTCTATCTGAAGACCCTTTGCTCCACTCGAGGGTTAAACACGTAGATATCAAATATCATTTCCTTTGCGAACATGTCCAATCAGGCACCTTACAACTCGCATACATCAATACCAAAGACAATGTTGCGGACTTATTTACCAAGGCATTGGACGTGAAGCAATTCATACATTTACGCTCGCTCTTAGGCCTACACTGATGCGATTCCATGCGAGGAGGAGTGATCCCGGTGAGGAGGAGTGTTGAGATTCACACCGTGATTGCTCAATTTGATGCATGTTCTACTTCTGGCACATCTCTTTGATGCGCAAGACAAACGCGGTATGTGATCAGCCGACATCAGCTTCTCTGATGCGTGTACTATTATTAACACTCCCTTTGATGCATTTACACAAATGCATCAAAGGCATCTTTTCTCTCGTCTTGTTCTTTATTAGACTGAACAGATATATATATGGGTAGTTAGATACATGATCACCTCAGTCACTTATACAAGGACTGAGGTGAGCATCACGTATTATATTTTCCGCACAGTAAATGATACTTACTGTACCTTAGTATATTTCTCGCATACTCTAGGTACAGTCTCGTGTAATTAAGTCACTTATACAAGGACTGAGTATATTTCTCGCATACTCTAGGTTGATTTTCTACAGAACACAACGACAAACAAACACTTGGCACAGTTTGACCTGCCGATACCGCCGCCCGGTAAGCAAGGTTTACGCCGACGCTTGCGGCGGCACCTAGTCCGTACATATATGTATAATGTGTAACAAAGAGAATAAAGAGATAAATGGAATTATGTAACGGCGCCGTACACGCGCATCAAAGGGGAATGCTAAATATAGTATACACATCAAACCGACACGTGTAATTTCAACACGGCCCTGTCAGTTAACTGTTAAGTACAGTATCTTGATTGTCATGATATTCTGATCCAACTCGAGTGCAAAAAAAGAATTTACGTGTTACTAGAGTGAGATATACTTAATCATCAAGGTCCCTTGTTTCCTTATCGAGAACCTGGTGGCTCTGGGCTTCAGGGAATTCGTGAGGTAAATATGTACCACAGTATACTCATACAATAGACCGAGGTAACTTGCATACAGTAAATTCAAGATGTTCCTTTTGTTTTCTCAGTAATGTAGAAGATTTTGCAAAGATTTTGTCACCGATCAAACACCGATCAAACACCCCTGAAATGATTAGACTAGCCGGTGAGGATCATAAAATGGCAGCATATTTCTTCGTGATCTGAGCGACCTCAAGACAAGACACCCCGTGGCCAGGTTGATGCACCCGGTCAGAAAAATGGCAGTTATACACACCACTTCGAAGATGGTACGATCTTGCCTCCATAGATAACCGGCGCCGAGGTTGATGCAGCCTGCGAAGAAGAGGATGTGCGCGCCTAAAACGTCATCTCCGCGGTGTTTGTTTTGAACGACGACACGAAAGCAGAAGGCGGAATATCTGCGCTCCAGTATGGGTTACACTAACTCGAATAAAGTTTAGGAGGCTCACGCAAGGTTTACTAGCCCCAAAACGTGTATATCTATTTGCCGCCAGGATTATGAGTGGGATGCAAGGTGACACCGGTAGGTGGGGAACATACCAATGCTGGGGTCTAGTGGTTAGCCTTCAAGATACGAACATCAGCGAAAAAGGAGGCTCACATAGAGTCGCTCGTCAAGAACATTTGAGAAAGGGAAGACAAGACGAATACAGAGAAGACGAATATAAAGACGAGCGAGAGTGGAGACAAAATGTCTAGCCACGGAACAGTCGGCCATGTGACAATCGGTCCAAAAGGAGTGAATTGTATGCTTGGAATTAGGGACACTAATTTGTTTAAACTTTCAGCGACAGAAGACAAGACAGTGCAAGAACGGCATATATTTTACTTGCTGAGGGCTACAAGGGTTTCATTCTACAAGTCGACGGACGACGGAGAAGCAGAATAACTTCTTCGAGTATAAGTGAACGATTATGTTTCTCGATTAATAGGATCAGTATCTAACGGACGGTTTCGTCGTTTGGTCATTCAGGCCCATGGTTATCTTTCACGGGGCCGTGGCGTTGGGCCTAGGGGCGTACCGCGGAAGTGACTCAATAGGTTTGGAGATTAAGTATCCTGAAGAACCAGTTTAGCATCAACAACAAAAATTATATGAGATTCAGTACCTTTCAATCCAGCAGCCTTCTCACCTTGTCTACTGAATCCTAATCCGGACTTACCAGACCTTGCCTCTGATGCAAGAGATTTATCGTCATTTCCGCTCCACATGTTGGAGACGAACGTTGGGGTAGCATGGGACACGACGGGACGAACGTCGACGCCGGCAACGTGTGTTGGCAGTGCGCTCTTGGCATGTTCACGCCACGAGGTTATGGACCGCTTAGATTTAGAAGACTCCCGGAAAATGAGGCCGACAAAGATGTTAACGCAGCCGATGGAGAATAGGAAGAAAGCTGCAACGAGAGTGAAGGTATCGACGTAGTGGGAGAGGATCGCAGCGCCAATGCTAGGAGATGTCAGAGAGGAAGAATAAATAAACAAAGGACATGCGTACAGGCATTGCATGACGCCGAGAGCGCCGAGGCCAAAGTCTTTCCCGAGAACAGGGAAGTAACGATCAAAGAAAGCCCCAGGCCAACCGAATTCAGAGAGCAGGAGGACGATAGCTTGGCCAATGATCAACAGTCTGTTGAGGACAGCCCAAAAGGCACCCGCAGGTTGATTGGGTACGGTGCTGCCTCTGAAGTGGACTGAATTCGTGAAAACAGGAAGGGCAGAGAATGACCTACAATATATAATTCATGTTTGTCATGGTAGAATTGTCAGTCTGTGCCGAGTTGTTCTTGCTATAAGTTACGAAGCGGTTGACAGCTTGAACGTCCTGGACTAGCGTGACGATATTACTGGCGAAGACAAGCAATAGAGCAATGATGCTAAGGATGCGTATGCCATTTAGTGCTATGAAAGTGTCTAGGGCCGTGTTGGTGTTCAGACCGAGGTAAAAGACCATGTGAAAGTTCGCTTACAAGCACGAGGAGGCAGCATTATGGAGGGAAGTTGAACGTTGAACTTGGGACGTGTCAAAGTGAAAATGCAAAAGATGCAACCAGGCGTAGCTAGATGGACCAGCACCTATAATGTAGAAGGGAAATACAGAAAGACGGGGAGGCCATTAGTCGTCCTGCTTTTTGTAGGGAAACATGCTGTCAAAGTTGCCTTGCCTGCCATTGTTCTTTGTAGCAGTAACAAAAGAACTCCGGTTCCAAGAACAAAGGCGCAATATCATAGATCACGTGCGACAGAGCAAATTTCATTAAGCAGGGAGATAAAATGTTATATGTACAGTGTCCCAGGTCCAATATTACTGCGCTAAGCTGATGATCATAACGGGACTAATAAATATAGAAACGTCAAGCCCCGGGAATAAAAGTAACAGGTGGTATCTAGTTTGCTAGTCGGTTGGATGGTCTTTTCAATTTTCGCTGCTCAAGCTCTTTCGCTCTTTGCTCCTGTTCTGCCTGCATCGCCGTCATAATTTGACGTTGTTGTGCGATGAAATCTGACGTTCCAGGTCTACTCGCCCAATTCTTTGTCAGGAAAATGACGCTAGAAGTGAATGCAAACTTAACGTACCGCATTCGAAGAATTCTCATTATAGTCTCTTCACTGCTGACCTCCTTTTCCTCCCGTTTCTCCTTCTTGCGTTCCTTGATCGTACCGAGGTTTCGCTGTGCGTACACACTCTTCGCACGTTTCTTCATTGTGGGAGCAGATCTTAGACTCTGTTGCATCATCCGCACACATTCCTCCATAAGAGCATCCCTAATGTATACCAAGTCAAATCAAGTCCGGAAATAATAAGAGGAACCTACGTATGCCAATCATAGTATAGTCGTATGGACACAACATCACGATATTTCTGATTTTGCAATAGCTCCAAGGGCACCGGACCTTCTCCTCCCGCATGGAAGTAGTCACGCAAGAACTAGGAAACAGATTCAGCCATGTAATCTCCAAGGCAAAAAAGTGCATGATATCATACCTTCAGCCACTTGAATACAATATCAACCTCCTTGTCGCTCAGCGGTTTCATATCGCTCGTCGTGTCCGAGAGAGGAGGTATCAACAGCCCCTCAAGGATAGTCAGAATTTCTTTCCACACACGGGTCATGACCATCTCCTTCGCAGTGTCGCTGAGATATGTATTCAGGGTCTGCAGGTTCGCGTCGAAATAGTCAAACAATGGTATAATCGCCTGTTCGATCTCGACATCGGTCAATTCCTCTGGTCGTACACGTGGCTTCTCGTCCCGATGTAGCGGGATCTGAACTTCACTCAAGGACGTGCCAATCGCAGAACGGTAGAGCGCCGTTACGTTTCCTAGCGCTTTATTGTAGTCCAGACCGGAGTGACCGGATTTGATCAAGGTTTTGACAACATTCCTTGATAGGCATTGTTGAATAAATGGTGACATCTATGTCAATCGAGCGACGATCAAACGATCATGATGTCATCGTTTGCATCAAAGACTTACTTTGTCAATAAATACACGGAGCATGTCAGATTCTGCACGTTTCAACGACCGGAAAGCCCGACCGAAGAAAAAATGGATATCATCCTTTTCACCTTCCATGCTCACGCGAATTAGCACTTGGCCTGAAGGCTCGAGGTCCATCCAGAGTTCGTGTGCCATGAAGTCTCCAAAGCGCCGAGGGTCTAAGCACAGGTATGCCCGTCCAACTGTGTCATGCTTTCCGACCAACGCACGATCACGAACACAAAGCATCAGCCAGAGCTCCTTCTCCACCGATATATCGAAGGTCTCGTCCCCTGAAAACATATCAGCGAAAGGACCCGTACCCATGGAAAAGCCTTACATCGAGGATCGAGCGCCTCATAAATGGTCCGCGTCTTTCCCTTACGATTACCTTCCGGATCACTAAGCGTGACAAATGTATCCAGCTTCGCTGAGGGACTACTGTCGAGCGGTACTAATCCTTCTGCCCTAACGACCTTGACCGAAAACAAAAACCGATCCCGGTCGACCTTCTGCGGAACAGGTGGACCATGGTTTTCCAAGACCTCGGCGATCTTGTCCGCCTGCATCTGATTATACATATTATCCAACAGCTTGCGGGCGGCCTCGACATTGTTCAGCTTGACACATGATTCGGGGCGGAAATGGAACGGCTCAATCCGCTTCTCGCCTTGAGCTGCCAGCTGTCGTGCTCTTTCTAGCCAAGCGGAGGATTTTTGCGGCTGTAAATAATCTGTTGGTCTGGGGAACATTTCTGCTAGGAATAAAGACTCTATATTCCGGCAATACTGTTCGACGGCATTGGAGATCGTCTGGATTGCGTAGGTGATCATTATTGTGCGGTAAATTCCGAAGTGGGGAAAGCGTACCTTCGAGAGACCTGTGAAAAACCTCGCGCTTTGATACTCGTCTTCCCACTCGAGATCTTGCAAGAAGTTGATAGGACTTCGGAGAGAGTCGAACAGATCGACAATTGACGAACTATGGCCTTCATCTCCCTCAGCTTCGAACTACGAACAACAACGAATGAGAAGAGTCAGCGATAGAGCAGTGACGAGCAGAAAAGAAGAGTACTTTATCAGCTGCAATCGCCTAGGCATGGTACATCAGGGACAAGAACAGCGATACGAAAGATATACTGACGGCTTGCACCCACTGCTCCGTTTTGCTGTCCGTATTCATAAGCCACTGGCGAACATACGGTTCGAAGAACGCAGTAATATCAAATTGCATATCCCCACTAAAAATGACGGTAAATATCCGTAAATACGAAGTCGCTGAGATATACTTTACCCTGGCACAAAAGCTAAATACATCCCCATCAGTAGCTTTGCGCGACGATATAATGCAAATATGTCCTGAATTGGGACATCAGGTGTTGGACCATTCATAGACGACTCAAATAGTCGCTTTTGTGAGTTCTCCAAGTCCGTGATAAGGTGTGGAATGGTAACTTCCAAGACAAGCGACACGATATCGAGCTTCCTAGATTATCAGAACGCATCAGTACAGCATATAGATAGATAGTTGGAGTTGATACCCCAATATCGGCTCTGGGAACCTCTTGTCCAGCAGCTTTGCCGATTTCTCGAGTTCGTCGGTCATCAGGAGTAAAGGCAGGGCCCGATTTACGCCGGGGGCAGATTGCAGCTCCTTCATCTTGACCTCGTAGTATGTGGCCGCCACTTGTCGCACGTGTTCTTGCACGTCGACCAAGCGCGCGCCAATATCGACATCGAAGCGCTGGAGCAACCCGCTGTCCCGGACGTGTTCTAGGATGGACAGGTAGGGCTCGATGTCGGAGGGTTTGAGGGCAGGAATTGCATCCATTGCGTGATAAAGTGAGGAGAGAAAGAGGTTGAAGAGGGATGCATATATGCTGGAGAGATATTCGGACTATCAAGCGAGTCAGTCAAGGCGGTGAGGAGATTTTAGATGGAACGCTTACATCATGGACCGGCCATTGTTCTAAATCATTTTCATTCATCACCTTTGAGACGTTCTGCAGGGCTTCGGGTATACATTCCATAGGTACGTCATTTCGTTCGAAAAATTGCTTAACTAGGTCCAGGAAGCATGCGGCGCGAAAGGAATGCCCTATCCGCCATCGCAGTGCACACTCGTTCAACAGCTCGATATGAGACGGTGAGAGGATCCCCAAGGACACCTCGTCATTGTCGTCAACCTCAGGACTTAGCATGATCTCCAGATCAGCAATGAGGCACAGTTCGAGTAGCCGTTTATAGAATTTTCGAGGATGAGGAGGGATGAACGTGAAATGATGGCCAACAGGTAGCTCCTCATCTCCTTCTTCCTCGAGATCATCGCCAGAGTAGTCATAAGGGTTGATGAATAGGGAGCGTCGGCTGGATATGGAGCCGTGTCGTGCTGTGGGACTTGACGGGGAGTCTGAGGGAGGGTAATAGGACCCTGGGCGGGCGTTGGATGGCTGGGCAGAAGGGAGTACACTTGATGGAGAAGATTTGGCGAGTTCGGGGTTGAATTGAACCATGGCCACCATGAGTTGCTGTAGATGCGATGTTTCGAGCGTCCTCCAATGGCTGTAGGCAGTATCGCTGTCAAAGTCTTCTCTCCGTCCTGGAAAAGAAGCACCAGCATTAATGTTCTTCAAACATGTCTTCACCGAGCATATGTCAGTAAAATACACCAAAGAAATGTGATAGTACTGTACCTTCAGATCCGTTAAAGCAGCCTAAAATTCATGGTATCAGCTTGTAGGTCATGCGCACGAGATCATAACTCCTGCCTTTTCAGTAACTACTTGTCCTTTCAGCTTATCGACCTCTTTCTGAATGGCATGGTCGGGGATCTTGAACAGATGAGCCACAGTCATCACCAACTGCATGTCGGCTATGGTGGAATTGGTAGCGGGCGTATGCATCATTGAGTCTCGATCGCGAGAAGTGGAAGCGGAATCGTATCCCGAGTCAGCCTGAGCACGCGATGGCGCCAGTTTCGCAGTGTACGTATCCAATCGTGAAAGTAATTCCGGTGAGACATTCACATTCCGGAGACACTCCCGCAGGAGTTTGACGAACAACGCAATCTGGCTGTTGAGCTCAAGTTTCCAGCCGTCGCCGGCAAGAGATGGTTCCTTCTTTAGAACGCCAGTGGCGTGGGTCGCGAACATGAGGATGAGTTCCTCGATCTTTCTATTCTCCTTCATTTGTCGTTTGAAGCTGTCGACCATGAACTGACCGTAAAATTTGGCCATTGTTCTCCGGACGAGCTGATCGGAATAACTTAGGGCTTGATATTAGTATTAGGTCCCAATCAGACAGTGATCGTCAATCCGCACGCTGAATCCTTTCCCATTGCAATATCTTGCAGCTTCTGCTCCAGCACTTTCAACAACTTCTCTGGAAACTTGAGGCTCTTCGGGCCGTCTCTAATATCCTTGAACATGTCACCGATAGAAAAATTTGACAGTGCAGCAAGCCGTGACGAGTGTTCCTTGTCCCTCGCTTCATTGCTGGGAGCCTTAGGATTCTCGACCTTCGGAAGCAGAAGATGACTCAGGATACTAGAAAGGACATAAGAATATTAGGAAGAAATATATAGACTACTCGAGCAGCTTACGCTACGCGTAGAACATAACTGTTACACAGTCAGAAAAGTAGATAAACGAATGAATGCAGGGACCCACTCAAATAAGTCTTCGTCAGTGACCCGGTGCTTGGACAGTCGTTTCTCGTGGGCAGAACCATAGCTTCGCGTTGTCATGAGCCGATGTTGAATGGAAATAGAGCCAGAGACGAAAGCGTTTGGTCAGAGGCCGTAGTAGCGCAGCCCCCTCATGCTCGTGGACAAGCACCGCCAAATACAATCAGTATCTGATTAACAGAACGATAACACCAAACTATGTATTGCTCTACAAGAACCAAGGGCTTTGATCTACACTTAACGGACGTGTCAGCGTTAGGATTCCATAGAACAACGTTGTGTGCGTGGTGTCCAGGGCAATCCGAAACACTTCAACAAGCTAATTCTGTCCAACAGGCACTCATAATCCCCCCCTTATACAGGTATTGTCATCGTAGAGAAAGCTTGCACTGTGCAGCACCGATCTGTTTGGCTCGCCCAAATTTTAGCCTCAGGTTACTAATGAATGAATCAACCGTAATACACTGGTTATGGTACTTCTTCCGCAGTATCTTGTCAGTAAATTGTGAAGTACTCCTATGCTCACCAAGGAATATTTTGCCAGCATTTGTACCGGTACAATACTGTCAAAATACTTGTAGCAAAGTTGACAACATACTTTCCTTCTCGGCAGTATTGTGCCGCTCATCAGAACACCGAGACTCGAAACTTATGTACTATATCGCCCAATTGGTCTGAAATCTCCCAGGGAGTCTGAAATTCAATTTCTACATTTTATCTGCTTGCGCAATCCCCCCGGAGTTTTACGGGATCTAATTGACTAGTAGTAACGGATGTATGTATGAGTTCACTAAGGAATACAAGCTGTGGAAGCAGTCGAGAAACAGTAGCCGGAGTGATCAAACAGTGATACAAATGAAAATGTCTTGTTCACCATGGCAAAAATCACTCCCAAAACCCGAAAAAATTTGACAGGACACCTACACTATACCAGACTACGGTAGCACGCTCTCTTCAAATCTCCGGGGGTGTTGTGCCCATGTTCGAGAGCGATGAAGGGACACTGTCAATTTTGTCACACTTTGTCACGGTAAAATTGAATGTCCGCTGGCCGGCTCAACGGCAAGTGGCTCGAGATGCTGAGCACGAGAAATCACAAGCAAATGTAAAGCGCGTACACTACATACTGTTTCTGGGCGGACCTTAAATTTCGATGAGTTTTGTCACGCTGTTTCTCCTCGCTCTTGAACATGGGCTCACCACCCCGGAGACTTGAAGAGAGTGTGTTACCGTAGTTTGGTCTAGTGTAAGTGTCCTGTCAAATTTTTTCGGGCTTTGGGAGTGATTTTTGCCATGGTGAACAAGACATTTTCATTTGTATCACTGTTTGATCACTCTGGCTACTGTTTCTCGACTGCTTCCACAGCTTGTATTCCTTAGTGAACTCATACATACATCCGTTACTACTAGTCAATTAGATCCCGTAAAACTCCGGGGGGATTGCACAAGCAGATAAAATGTAGAAATTGAAGTTCAGACTCTCTGGGAGATTTCAGACCAATTGGGCGATATAGTATGTAATAAGTACCCAGTAATATGTTCTATGGCAAAAAGTTAATGATCCTCATAGGAGTGTTATAGATTGTGGATGTGGATCAGGAAAGTAGAATCACGTTATACACTTTCAAGAAACCGTGGTAAGTATCAATTGTTTTTTTTTTGTTTTTTTTTGTTTTTTTTTTTTGGTGGAACGCTTGAGCCCGAAGCTCCAGTCAACTCCGACAACTGACCAAGGTCAGCATGGGAGGATGTGTTAAGTTAGGGAAATCATTGCTGAAGATCTGAAAATATCACCTATGGGAAATACCTTTATGTATGCTACCATGTGCCAGCAGTATTGGACTTGCCATCTCAAAGGTTATAGGATAGGGCCATGGCCCTAAACTATTATCTATTCTGCCCTGGAGGGCAGTGAGATGGAATACCAACTAAACCCCCTTGCTGCCAGATCCAGTTATTTAGCAGACTGTCTTCATCCTTTAGGACTCCACTCCAGGTTTGGAGTACAATTTCCTGTGTCAGAGCACTTCTGTCTTGCAGCTTCCTGTTTGTGGACAGGATGTCTAAGTGTAGTCGGCGGTTTACTTGTGCTACCCATCTATTGTGGATCTTGTCTGGTGAGTGGAACTTGTCTGGATCCCCTTCAAATTTAATGACTTTTTCACATTGTAGTTTCCATATCAGGTGCATGGACTCGGTTACAAGGATCTCAAAAAGGCGGTTCTTGCCATGGAGCTTCTTGCCCTTTTCACTTTTGAAGTCTGCTAGTACACAACCTAGGATGGTTCCGAACCGTATTTCTGGCCAGGATTCTTCATGCCTTAACCATAGGTTTTTTGCTAAATTCCAAATGATACTAATGGCATTTGAATTGGGACATTCAATGGTGATGTGTTCCATTGATTCAGACTCTCCACATAGTATGCATCTGTCACAGTGTTCCATGTTAGGGATTCTACTCCAAAAACTGCCTATTTTATAGGCATTATGTAAACTTTTCCAGAGGTAGTTTCTGATCTGTTTTGAGAGGTCACACTTATGGATTGCTGACCATATTTTATCAGGTGTTGGTGTTTCACCTGTTAGATCTTGGACAGCATAAGTCATAGTTGCCAGTTGTATCTCTGTTTGTCATCTAGGCTTGTTTGCTAGTTTCCATTTGGTGATACAGTTGACTTTCTCATAATGCATAATGTAATGATGCATAATTCTCATATTGCATAGCTTTTGCATCGGAACCACCATGGGATGCAGGGATATGAGGCACATAACGCATAGGTCTGGAGGCAGCAATATGCAGTATCAGAATACCACATCTGTGTTGGCAATTGTGGACAACTGCCCATTTGGTGATTCAGGCATGCCTGGAACTACAATATATAAGAATGATAGCTACTTCCAAGTAAAGTATAGTGTGGAAAGAGTCAAAATTTTCCACTGTCATGTCTTGCCTCATAAGTAATTGCTTGAAAATTTATGCATCCAACAAAATGCCTCCTGAGCCTACTCAAAAACCTCATGAAAAGCCCCACCCCTACCAGCAAAAACCCAAAGGTCCCATTGTGAAGAATGCACTGAAAACTTCTGCAAAAATAGTCAAAGAAAAGAATCACAAGAACTTGACACTGCATGACTGGATGACGGTTTTCACATTCATTGACCAGCACCCTGATATGACCCAAGGCAACATTGTGAAGCACTTTGCTTCCAAGTCTGACAGTGCATTGCTATTCAACCAGTGCACATTGTCCTGAAAGCTGAAGTCACAGGAGGAACTTGAGAAGTGCGTCACATCTCATCCCAATGCACTTTCTTCAAAGCATCCATGTGTTGTCACAAGACCAGATGTTGAGAGGGCCCTTATTCTCTGGATGAAGCACATGGAGGAGAAGGGAGAGACTGTCAATGGTCCAATGTTGAAAGTCAAGCGACTCAAGTTTGAAGAACATTTCAATGTACCTGAAGCAGAATGCATCCTTGGAGATGGTTGGATTGCCCCATTCTGTAAGGCATATGGTTACAAGGAGAGACATCAACATGGGGAGGTGGGGAGGTGGGGTCAGTTGATATTGAGGCTGTAGAAGCAGAATGCAAATGAGTAGGAATGATTCTAGCAATATATGTTGTGTGAGATCGGTGGAATGCTGATGAAAGTGGCTTATTTCCATTGTGAGTCGCTCAGCATCAAACTTTTAAATTGATGATTGCAGCAGTGCACCACCAGATTGAGGGCTTGCTTTGACACAGATGGCCGGAAAGAAAAAAGAGAAATTCAGGATTATGATGCTCTTTACATGTAACACAGATGGAAGTGAGTGCTTACCACCAATGTATATTGGTAAGGCAAAAAAGCCATGCTGCTTCAAAAAGCAGAGCCCTGCTGAGTGTGGTTTCTATTATTGGAACAATAAGAAGGCTTGGATGACCTCCAAGTTGTTTGAAGAGTAAGCAAATTACTTTCTACCTCTGTCAGAAAGTGGCTGATTAAGTTATCTGCTGCAGATATATTAAGGATTTTGACATAAAAATGCGCAATGAGAACCAGCATATCTGTCTCACACTTGACAATTTCTTGGGCCATGACATTCAATATCAGCCATGGAACATTTGCCTCTTGTACTTTGAACCAAATATGACCTCATTTGTCCAGCCACTCGATGCAGGAATTATTAGGTGTTTTAAGGCTTGCTACCACTGAGAATTTTGCCTTCATGCAATTGAGAGGGATGAGGCAGGGGAATGTGACATTTATAAAATTAATTTGATGGAAAGAATGCTGATGGCGCACACAGCATGGAGACAGGTTGAGGTGTCAACTATTAAGAATTGCTGGAACCATGCAAAAATTCAAGGGTCCATGCTAAAGATTGAATATGTTATACATTTTATTCATTTATTCTGCAGTGAACTCTTACAGACTGATATATATGAGACATCTTCTGCATGCTCAGATTGTGGTGCATGGGATATACTTCAAATCTTTGCAACAAGCAGTATGACCTTACAGTCCTTACCTGCTGCTGAGGAACAGTTGAAAACACACCTTGGCAATTGATACAATGCATGGGATTGGCAACCAGCACTCGATGCAGTCATGAATGCTGAGGGCAATATAATACAAGCACAAGAAGCACTAGCATGGCTTTCCTCAATGACACAACTGCCATGATTAACAATTAGATTACCTCCAGTAGGCCAAGCACAATCTGATCCCACATCACTTTTTTCTGGAATTGGCAAAGTGGAAAAAGACTTAATGGACTCAGTTGAAGAACTTGTGAAGCGCAAGCAAATTATAGGGCCCCCACCTACCCTCAAGGACCTTGTCAACCCAATTGAAGAATGCAAAGTTGGTGACTCACCATATAGATTTGAGGGAGGTGATGCAGAAATTGTGGCTGAGGTCTGGCATGAAATGGCTGTCACTTGGGGTGAGATAATTGAGCTGGATGACTCAGATGATGATGGTGATGACAATAATGATTTCCTTTCTCATTGAGAGGTTATAGACCTATGTATGTTGCTGGAGAAAGCATGCATTAGGTATGGGGACCCCGACACTTCTCTTGAACTCCCTAGTCATTTGCACAGGTACAGAGCACAGGTACAGCACAACAATCTTATTAATTGTACTCAATCATCATTAGATAGTTATTTTACAGTACAGTAGTTGAATAATGGCTGAATCAATGTCACACTTTGCAGTGGGGTCACAAATGTCCCACAGTGTGACATATTTTGGTACTGCATTTATCTCATACTGCATAAAGCTGGAGCTGGTCCCGAGGCTATGCATTATGAGAAAGTCAACTGTACCTTGATATAGGGAGCGTCGGGTTCCATTCTTTAGTTTCATCCCTGCCAAGGTCCATTTACGGTCAGTACTAATGTCAATTTCATCACATTGTGGCTTTTCAAGTGCAGCTTTTGCAAGGTGTTGGGCAGTTGCTTTCCCATCTGCTGGGGTCATTGTAGACCATTGTTGGAGCTTGGTTGGGGCTGATCATTGGTGGAGGTTGGAGACAAGGGATTTGTAAAAGTTCTTGTTGTTGGTGTGTGCCCAATCAGAGTCCTCATTTCTTGCAAGGTTAATGGTAATCTCTGATAGGATTGTTTTTTGCTGTATGTATATTTTTAGTGGGAGATGTGGAGGGGTTGATCAGAGTGTGCATATTAGAGCACCTAATTCCCCACAGGTTGGGGATGTCATGTTTTCTGGCATTTTGATGGAGCCTTGATATTCATCTGGTGTTTGTAGGAGGAAACCTCCCCCATTTTCATAGTTGCCATCCTGGTTTATACAGCTGCAACCTGCTGAGATAAGGAGAGAAGCAGGTTGTTGGGGGTTAGGAGCAATAACCTGGGGGGGGGGTGCTATTGGATATGCTGGCATTGGGTGTGTTGGGGGTGGTAAAGAGAAGATACACAAGCTGTCTTTGTAGGGGCCACATGAGGTTGAGTATGCAAAGAATGTAAGCTCAGATTTTTCCTTGATTGCTTCTGCTAGCAGGTCAGGAGAGGGGTTTTCAGGTGGAGCCAAGGCACTCTATTCAGAGGGTGGTCCAGGTTCCATTTTGGGTGGAGGTGATTTAGAATTTGTATGGCATGTTTCCAGCAGTTATTGAGGTGAGCACATCCAAGGTGTATCCCATCTTCTATGCATTTTGGACAGTTGCAGAATTGTGAGTCTGCATGACCAGACATATCACAGTTGGCAATTTTTTGTAGCTGTCTCACTGTTGTAACTTTATGATGTGTGCGAAGGCAGTTAGCAACATGGGTATTGTTTTGTTTACTTATTATCTCATCAGCTCCAATGTGAAACCAAACAGGGAACACATCTAGTGTATCGCTTGCATAGGATAGGGCTCCAAGGTTTAGGTTGTATTTTCTTGCAGCTTTGGTGATTTGTTGGAGTGACTGGGGCAGGCTGCGGATTTGTGGTGTCCAGGTTTGGGCAAAAACATGAACCCTTGCTTCTTCATGGACAATGGGAGATTCCTGTGCAAAGTGGTTAAACAGGGCATGTGCAAAAAAGGCCCAAGGTGGGCATTTAGCTGTCAGAGCTAGGAGATCACATAGCCAGGTGTGTTCTATGGCATCATTGCACTGTGCTAAATTGAGGACTTGTTTCCCTCCTTTGTCTATAGGAGCATACATTGTCTCAATGCTGATGGGAGGTTTTCCTTCACTGTCCCAGATAAAAGCTTTGATTTTCCATTCAAGTTTTTGTTCAATAAGTTTTGGCATGCCTTGTGCTTTCAATGGACAATTGGCAGCATGACCCAATACCTTATGTATTATAGTTTTTCTCCCATCAACCATTGGTGGTTTTTTTCCCATCTTCCTAAACATTCATCAATCTTTTCTAGGACGGGGGACCAGATGGTATTTTCATCTACATTATTTCCTAGCCAGGCACCTAGGATTCTTATGGCAGTGCCATCTTTTGCAATTTGGAGGTTTGCTGGTAGGGGAGGATGGTTGGGATTAAGTATGTGTGTGTTGTATAATTTTTCATGGTAGTCATGTGAGCCAATTGGGATTATTTCTGTCTTAGTTGTATTGAACTTGGCACCAGAAGTGGTACACCATTTGTGTAAAATGGATTGGAGGGAGGTGTAGTTGTCATCTTTTGTCAGATAGACAGTGGTGTCATCTGCAAACATGGAAACTACAGTGCAGTATTCCATGCCTGGGGCTTGGAAGCCTTAGAGATTAGATTTATGTGGTGCTTCTGCTAGGGGTTCAATTGCAAGGTTGAAGAGGAGGCATGATAGTGGGTCTCCTTGTCTTACTCCTCTAGTAACTTGGAAGGGGGAGTTTTGAATTCCGTTGATGATTACTACTGTTTCAGCATGGGCATATAAGGTTTGAACAGTGTTTATGAAATGAGGGGGGGAAGTTAAAGTGGGATAGGACTTTCCACACATAGTCATGTGCAATCTTGTCGTAGGCTTTTGCTTGGTCAAGTGCTATAATTGCCCCATTGAGGTTCTCTGCTTCAGCATAGTTAAGGATCATCTGTGTGAGTCTTATTTGGTCTGTAATGCTTTGGCCTTGTATAAAACCTGCTTGGTTTGGATGAAATACATCGGGTGCAGTTTTGGCTAGTCATAAAGATAAGATCTTGGTGAAGATTTTGTAGTCTCCATTTAGGAGGGTTATGGGGCAATAATTCTCAATTTTGTGGCAGTCATTCTTTTTGTATAATGGACATAGCCACCCATCTGAAAATCCAGATTCAGGATCAACTCCATGGATTTCAATGTCATTGAAGACAATGGTGAGGCACTTAATAATGTCAAGGGGATTTGTTTCTTGTTCAGCTGTGCGGGTTTTTGCAGTTTCATTTAGCCATTTCCAGAATTCATATGGGAGGCCACCAATACACAATAGGCAGGGCAAAACTTTCCCAGAGAGAAAATGTGGAAAAAATGTGGAGAAAATTACACTTTTTCATGTAGCAAACAAGTAAAGAAAAACTGGTGAAAATAGGTTATTTTCTCTTTATTTTCCCTGCAATCTGCCTAAGAGAAAATATATCATTTGTGTGGAGAGAAAAGAAGGGGAATCTGAAGTGAAAAGAACTTATTTCCTCTTGATTCCCCCCTGGTTTTTTCCTAGGAAAAAAAAGGTATATTTCCTGCAAGAGCAAATCAGAAATCTCTGGAGAATACAAGTTATTTCTTACAAAGTTTGGCCTAGAAAACTGCATGTGGAAAAGTGCAACTTTCTCCTCATGTTTGCCAGATTTTCACCTGGAGAAAAAGAAACTCCTGCCTGCTTATGTCAACATTAGTGGCTGTGCCCTTGGGCAGGAGTTTCTTTTTCTCCAGGTGAAAATCTGGCAAACATGAGGAGAAAATTACACTTTTCCACATGCAATTTTCTAGGCCAAAATTTGTAAGAAATAACTTGTATTCTCCAGAGATTTCTGATTTGCTCTTGCAGGAAATATACCTTTTTTTTCCTAGGAAAAAATCAGGGGGAAATCGAGAGGAAATAAGTTCTTTTCACTTCAGATTCCCCTTTTTTTCTCTCCACACAAATGATATATTTTCCCTTAGGCAGATTGCAGAGAAAATAGAGAGAAAATAATCTATTTTCACCAGTTTTTCTTTACTTGTTTGCTACATGAAAAAGTGTAATTTTCTCCACATTTTCTCCACATTTTCTCTCTGGGAAAGTTTTGCCCTGCCAGTTGTGATACCGGTTGCTTTTTTGTTTGGCAGCATTTTCAGGACCATTGCAATTTCATCACCAGTGATTGGCTGGTTAAGGTAGTCATGCTGGTAAGTTGTCAGTCTTGCATTAACATTACTAAGGATTTCCTAGGTTGCAGCAGTGCACTGGGGCTCAGCTGCTAAGTTGGCTGATTGGAGATTTTCATAGAAAGTTTTTGTGAAGTTGGCCATCTTTTTAGATTGTGTCTCATATATAGGTTGGTTGTCTGGGGAGTTTAGGGTTTGAAGTTCAAGAATGGTGTCTCTTGTTTTTTTTTCTTTTACACTACAAGCCCAAAATTTGCTGGCAGCATTTTCATCCTTGTGTCATTTTGGCTGCTAAAGTATCCCATACAGATTGGTGGAGGTTGTGCTCTTCCTGGTTTATCCTCTCTTGCAGAGTGCCATGTAATAGACATTTTTCTTCTGTGTCAAGAGATGGGTCTCTTAGGGGGCTTTTCATCTTATCACGCATTTTCTGGATTTCAATTTTCACTCAGGGAATCACCTTTTTGGCAAAGGCTTTACAAGTAGTATGGGCTTTATCCTTAAAGTCTTTGAAAATAGTTTGGGGGTTTTTCAATGCTGTGTGGTTGTTAGTATTTTCTTCTAGAGATTTGTGTAAGTCTACACCAAGGGATATCATTTCTCTTGTTAGGTTTTTGTCTTTCAGAATGAAAAGTGGGAGTGTCCATCCACCTTTCCCTATATTGGGCATGTGGTTATCAGAGATTCTTGCTGATATTAGCTGGTGGTCTGTCATGATTCCTGGGGCTGAAATGTCCCAGTCATTGCTGAATGGTATTAGGGCATTACACAGATAGATTCTGTCAATTTGTGAGCTGCTACCACCTTGTGCAGGGGATTGGGAATAGGTGAAGGTAATATTGTCAGGGTTTGCTTGATGCCAGCCATCATGGAGGTCAAGGTTTGATTTGAGCACTGAGAAGGAGTCTGTTATATTTTCACTGTCACATCTGGAGGGGAGCCTGTCAAGGGCATCTTCTACAAAATTGAAGTCACCTAGCAAAATATCTGGGGGAGGAATTAGAGGATCTCTCAGTTTGGACACAATGTTATACCAGAGTTGTTGGTTCTCATTCACAGAATTGGGGGCATAAATAACTAAAATGTGAATATCCATGCTTCAGTGCCATGGGACTGATACTAGCATGGCATAGCCTGGGATGAGTACATATTTCTTAATGTTGTGGACATTAGCAATATTTTTGTTTAGCACAATTGCAACACCACCAGAGTTGGTGTGTTGCAGATCAATGGAAGAAATGATGTGAATGTTGAAATTAATCCCAGTGATGCATGCTGTATACATGAGGCAATACATGCAGCATATGCATGTTACTGCGCTTACTGCGCATACATGCGGTAAACACATTCCTGAGTCATGTGACGTCCTTATTATTATGTATATAAGGAGAACCTGTACCGTAGTAGGAATACAGTGTTCTTACCTCTGCTAACCCTAGCTGTAAGTCTAAGTAAACCCCAGGTAGGTTGTAAGGAATGTGTTGTCTCTTCCACTGTGCAGCATATATAGTCTGCTCCAACAGGTTATGGGCCCTGCTGGGCACGTCGCGAACGCGCCTTAATTGGCTGCGAACGACGTTGACTTCATCGTCTCCAAATTATAACCTTGCGCTCCCTGCGAGCTGCACATAAAACCTAGGTTGACTAGGGTTAACCACTCTGAAGGAGTGTTTTCTCCTGAGAACGTTAAACGTGTTTTATTGAGTAAAAAGACTGATTGAGCGCTTTTAACAGCTGCCACCACAAAATCATGTCTTCAACTCTTGAGAAACTCATTCAAACTTTCGACGGATCAAATTACATTCAATGGGCTGACTCAATGAAGGTGTGGCTCAGGTCTCAGGGCCTCTGGCAAATAACTAGCGGGGCGGAGCAAAAATGGCCCCCGGCGCCTCCCTTGACGGCGACGAACGCTACTTTGGTAGCGGATGCTAATGCCAAGCTCCAGACCTGGAGCAACAAAAATGACCAGGCCATTGGTAGCCTAGTGCTCCGCCTAGCCCCCTCCATTCGGCAGCGTGCCAACTCAAAGGACACTGCTGAGGAGGTGTGGGATCTCATCCGCACCGATTATGGTGTGGACGGCCCCTCCCAAGTCTTCGCGGACTTTAGGTCCGCAATAGCGATCAAGATCCCGGCTGCAAACCCCGCACCGGAGATTGCTAGAATGGCAGACAAATTTGAGCGCCTTACGGCTGCTAATGTTGCCATCCCCGAGCTAGTGCAAGCAATGATTCTACTTGCTGCGATGCCGCGCGAGTACGATTCCTTGTCCGCAACGGTCCTTAACACGACCGCTACTAGCGCCTTGACATTTAAACATGTCAAGGACTCCATTGTCGCTGAAGCCTCAAGGCGCACAGCAGTAGGAAAGCCCGCTGGCCAGCCTCAGGCCAACAAACTTTCTGCTGTTAAGCGCAAAGGGGGAAACCCCAAATGGCAGCCCAAAGAAGGGCAAAACAGCAACGGAGACTCGTCCCGAAAGCGTGGACGACGTGGGGACAGAAAGACTAAGGAGGAGAAGCCGAAGGATAAACATACCCACCTCGCCTCCAAAGCCTATACCACCATAAATGGTAATGGCACCATCACACCGCCGATGCCGCTTATACAGCGCATCAAAAGATGCGAACACACTCCCACAAGGGATCCTCGCCGCTGACCGCCTGCACAGGCATATACGGGCGTGGCCTCTACCTCTCATTCAGTTTATGCTGAATATCAGCAAGCTCGAGACACCCTCGAGCAAATGCAACTTCTGCGCAGCGCGAAAAATCTGCGACCGCTGGAAGAGCACCTGACAGTGCGAGAAGGAAAGAGAAGAAGGATAGAACCAGAACCCGAGTCTAGGATCGAGGAGGTAGAAGACGATACCGTCTCCCTCGGATCTGAACCTCCGGTGTCTGATGAGGAAGTGTGGAAAGTCGTCAACGAAATGCTCGTCGATGAACCCCTTGATACAGGGGCGTATGATGACAGGTCAGTCCTTTTCCCTGCCACAAGCACTAAGATTAATATTCCTATGAATACAGCGAACTTTTCATGTGAAATTTTACTGCTATTAAATGTATCATGGAATTATTTAGATCTTAATATATGTGCTATGTGTGCAAAGGGAGATTGTAAGAAAGGTGCCGACTGGATCATGGATTCAGGCGCATCAAAACACTTCACTGGTGAAATAAAAGATTTTGCTTCTTACGAGCCTTTACCGAGAAAGGACTCTACCTTGGTCCAAATGGCCACTGGTACTACTCATATAGTAGGAAAAGGAGCAGTCTTCATTAAACACCAGGTAGTATGTCACGGGAAGTCAGAGACGCATGAAACGCGGTTATACCCCGTCTACTACATACCCAACATTAATACTCGATTGATGTCAATGGGGGTCTTTTTACAAGACGGAAGTGATGTGCGTGGTTCCTCCGCACACATTTCATTTATCGAGCATGGAAACCCAATCATGCATTGTGTCCCTCTAAGGAGGAATGACATGATCTATTGGGCTCGGACTCATATATTGAGCACCAAAAAGGTTAATGTCACGACCATTTATGTCGCTGACTACTTGACTTGGCATAGGCGACTTGGACACCCATCCAAAGAGGCGCTAGGGAAAATGCCTAAAAGCACCATAAAATTCCCAAGGAATTTAATTATTCCTAAAGACAAAATTATATGTCCAGGGTGTGCAGAAGGGAAAATGACCTCAAAATCTTTTCCTGAGTCAGACTCATGAGCTGACAAATCCTTTGAATTAATACATTCCGACATAAAGGAACTCCTGGTACTATCGTACCACAAACATAAATACTTCATTGTATTTCTGGATGACAAAACGTCACATATTTGGGTCCAATGTCTCAGAAAGAAATCTGACGCTGCTGCAGCGATTAGACAATTTCAAGTGATGGCTAAAACCCAATATGGCGCTACAATCAAGTGCTGGCATGTCGATCCAGGGGGGGAGTTCAAGGATCGTGAGCTACAAAAACAGCTCAAGGACTTAGGCATCAAAATAGAGATGTCTGCACCCCACGTTCATCAACAGAACGGGCGTGCAGAGCGCGCCATAAGGACAATAATGGAAAAGTCGCAAACCTTGCGATTCACCGCTTGTCTACCACAATCATGGTGGGAATTTTGCATAGAACATGCAACACATTTATACAACTGAACCCCAATAAGGCGCCTGAAATGGCTGACACCTTTTGAGGACCTGACAAAGGTCTGCCCAGATCTAAACAATCTGAAGGTCTTCGGTTGCAGTGCTTATGTCTATCTACCAAAGGAAAAACGTCCAACAACATTATCTCCTCGATCGGAGTTAATGACGTACCTTGGAGTAGAAGATGGCATTAAAGCATATCGTTTCATGCGACAAAATGGCGCAATATTCATTGGTGCCACGGCACTATTTGATGAAACGATGTTCCCATGCTGTCCCGGAGCTAAAACTCCTGCCAAGACAGACCTTGGTGATTTTCCACCTCCAGAACCAGAAGATGACGACCACTCATCTGGAACGGATGGCGATGACCCTATACCGCCACAAAATCCGCCCCTTCCTCCATCATTAGAAGATGATGATGATAATTTACCAAGTGAGCAAAAGGCGCATGACGATGCGACTAATGCTCCTCCTCCGCCACCTCCAGTTAACACTGAGGACTTTCATCCAAGACGTGAAGATCAACAGGAATGGCAGCAATTGCCCCGTTGATCAGGCAGGCAGAGGAAAATCCCAAACCATCCCGGCAATACCTATGGAGAACAGCGACTCCCCTCTGACATAGAGAGAGACATTGCGCATGATCGATATTGGAAGAAGTCTGTGGGTCAAGATTTGGATCATAACCGAACACGACCATGACCTCAACAGCAAGAACCGGTTGCTGGACCGAGTTCGGCACCCCACGAGAGTGTGCCCGATTCCAATAATCAAGAACATGATTACCCAATGGGGGAACCAGACGAAGCAGGTTATATTAAAAAGATAACCAAGGAAGGTGGAGATGAGCTTATCCGCTGGCTGTTATCAAAAGCAGTCACACCATCAAGCGGAAAAAGCCTAGTTCCAAACCAATTTCGCGATATTGCGCACCTACCCCGGCAGCAGCAACTTGAGTGGAAACAGGCTTGTCGTGAAGAGTTAGAGGCTCTTCGCAAGCGACAAGTCTATGATATCGTCGATCTTCCACATGATCGGAAAACGATCAAAAATAGATGGGTTTTCTCCGTGAAATCAGACGGAAGAAAACGAGCCAGACTCGTGGCCAAAGGCTTTTCACAAGTTGAAGGCATTGACTTTGATGAGATTTTCTCACCAGTAGTCCGCTACGAGACCGTACGCCTCATGTTTGCCCTTGCATCTCTAGAAGGCATGTATATGACCGGTCTAGATGTAAAAACCGCATTTTTATATGGCAAACTTGATGAGGAGATCTATATGGATCAACCCGAGGGTTTCAGACTCGAGGGTAAAGAGCACAAAGTAATGTGCTTACGCCGAGCATTGTATGGCCTTAAACAGGCTTCACTAGCATGGTGGAAAGAGCTAGAGGCATTTATGCGCACCATTGGGTTTGTGCGTGCCAGCTCTGATGCCAGCATCTTCATACACAAGGATCCTAAGACAGGCAGCATCATTATTGCACTAGTCTATGTTGACGATGGCTTGTTCATGGGCAAGAACAAGAAACTTGTGGATGAAAAGAAGAATGCTTGCCTGAAGCATTGGGAGTGCCGTAGTACTGAAAAAGTCACGGAATTCTTAGGCATGCGCGTCACCCAGACCGCTACAAAAGTCAAACTCGATCAAACAGAATATCTCGCCAAAGTGCTCGAGAGGTTCGAGATGACAAATGCCAAAGTTGCCCCCACTCCGCTCCCGACTGGCTACAAACCGTCGGAGAACACAGCGACGCCAAACGCGGTGCTTAGATCGAAATATCAGTCTGTAATCAGATCTTTATTGTATCTGATGCTTGGAATGCGACCTGATATCGCTTACATGGTAATCAAGATGTCGCAATTCTCGGCTAATCCTAGCCAAGAACATCTAGACAAAGCAATGTACATAATGCGCTATCTGGTGGGAACCCAGAAGTACAGTATAGTCTATGATGGAGAGAAATCCGAGGGGCTGCAGGCCTTCACAGATTCTGATTGGGCAGCTGACACTGTCAAGCGCCGATCTACAATGGGTTACTTTGCTACTCTGGTGAGTGGCATTGTGTGCTGGCAGTCCCGTTTACAAAAAACTGTAGCACTGTCATCCACAGAAGCCGAATATATGGCTCTCTCCGACACTTGTCGGCAGATAGTGTGGATAGAGTCCTTATTCCAGGAACTTGGATATACACTGAAGCGTGTACCAATCTGCACTGATAATCAGGGATCCATCTTTATTGGATCAAATCCAGTTCAGGAAAGAAGGACCAAACATATAGACATTCGCTACCACTACACCCGCGAATGCATAGAAAATGACAAAGTCACAGTCGTTTTCATTCCTGGAAGTGATAATCCGGCTGACATGTTCACAAAGAACCTTGGCGCCATCCTATTCAGGAAATTTAGAGACTCTCTCAGAATTACTTTCGAGATTCAAACTTAGCTGCTTAGAGCGCTGTACAGTTTGAGGGGGGGTGTTGAAATTAATCCCAGTGATGCATGCTGTATACATGAGGCAATACATGCAGCATACGCATGTTACTGCGCTTACTGCACATACATGCGGTAAACACATTCCTGAGTCATGTGATGTCCTTATTATTATGTATATAAGGAGAACCTGTACCGTAGTAGGAATACAGTGTTCTTACCTCTGCTAACCCTAGCTGTAAGTCTAAGTAAACCCCAGGTAGGTTGTAAGGAACATGTTGTCTCTTCCACTGTGCAGCATATATAGTCTGCTCCAACAGTGAAGTCTTTGTTTGAATAAATTATTAAGGCTCATTTCTGCAACAGGGGTGAGATGAGTTTCTTGGAGGGCTAGAATACCAATTTCTTCTCGGACAAGTTGGTTAACATGATTCCATTTTTGTCAATGCTGCCATGCCAGCATCCTCTCATATTTAGCGAGGCTAATTTTAGTGAAGCTTTTGTCCTTTTGTGGAATGTCTGGGAATGTTGCTCCCGGTGAGGGAGTTGGGACAGATGGTGTCTCTGTTGTCTAGACCGATGTGGTCTGTGATCAGCTTGTGGGGCTAGGGAGTTTGTTCCTGAATCCCTTGGGGTAATTTTGGGAGGAGCAGTGTGCTCATTCTGTGGGGGGGCATCTGTTAAGGGTGAAGCCTTAACCACTCAATCTAGTTGATGTCGTTTGATGAGGTGCTTCCTCTATGAGTTGTTTGGCACTAGTCTTACTCGGAGCATCCGATGTAAGATAAATAGTGCACTCTAGCAGGCCTTCTGCATAGAGTCATTCGGGTTCACACACTAAGGGGCTTCCTGAGTGGTTTTGAGTAAGTTTGCAAGTTCACAAGTTAAAGCTGTAGATTGCCTAGATCTAAACTAAGGACATCCCTACTACGAGTTGCAGTACTTATACTATGAGGGAGGTCCTTATCATCCAATCAGAAAGGTAGATGCGTATCAGGTAAGAATAGAAACAATAGGCCTCATGCCTTGCATGAGGTGTCCGATGTCATGGAATGCTGCAGCACAGCATGTCAATCGTGAGAACCAACATCATGGACCTCATGTCAAGGGGCTGTTGTATCACAGTGTGTGTGGGAGTGGGTTCAGGTGCATGGAGTCACCATGTGTCAAGGGTGCCTTCCATGGGAAGGGGATCAAATACATGCTGTCAGCATGTGTCATGTTTGTGTCTGGCATCGAGGGCATGCCCTAGGCATGAATCAAGTAGTACCTCCTGTCTGGAGGGGATCATCGGGTCAGTCCAGTTTGGTCAGGTTCCATGAGTTACAAGGAAAATTGTAACATTACCCCCTTGCTATGGTCGAAAGTTCCACACTTCGACCTAAATCTTCATCTCTCCTCTGCGGTCTGATCGGCTGTGGTCTGGATATGTGGGTGGGTCAGGGTCAAGGGGTGTGGTGGAGGAATAATTCATGTCTGAGCTTGGACCATGATTGGGTTCTTCTCGTTCGTGCTGCCCTAGGCGGTGGTGTCAAAGAGTCAGTGGTGTCATTGGAAGGGGGGTTCTCTGCGGGGCATTGCAGGATGGCAAATTCAATATCTGTAATCGGCGGTTCAGGTCTTGGTCGGAAGATGGTGTAGAGGCAAAATGCAAAGGTCAGGGCTGCCGCTGCAGCCACAGTCATGCCAACGACGATGGCGAGGATTGTAATTCCTGCAAGCATGGGTCTGTCTTGTCATGCCATCATCTTGAGCTTTGCCCTTTAAATCCTCCTATAGGGCTCTCCCATCATGTTTCCCATTGCATCGTTGTCAAAGTTGTCATATCCTGAGTCAAAGAAGAGCTGCCAACTGCGCTTGGCTTCTCTTTGATCAGTCTCTCAATCTTTCTGAGGTTTCTCCAGACAATTCATCCTATAGTGTCCGGGGCCTCATTGTTTGCAGTACTTGCAAACATATCACTGGCAAATCAGGCCGAAGTGGCCTATCTGTTGGCAGATGAAACATCTGGCATGTCTCATGTGTGGGGGGGACCAAGGTGGTTGGGTGGTTCATGGTTTGGGTTTGGAAGTGGTCAGGTCAATTACTTTGGGTGCCTTAGGCACAATCTTCAGGTTCTTCATAGAACAGGAGGAGCCTCCAGAGGGAGCTCATCATTTGTCTCTGTCGTTCTGCTTGCTGAATGGTGAGAGCGAGGTCAGTTGCCGTCTGTGTGATCTAAGGGGGTGTGAGATCTCTCCCCAGCTATTCTCAGTCTGACTGACTGCAGTGCAATCAGCTCCTGGATCATCTGTTCGATCCCCAGGGCATCTGCATCGTTCATTGCTTCTTCTAGATTTTGTTCCATCTGTTTTGATTGTGCTCACATAGTAGAAGCACATCCTGGCAAGATGGTAATTCAGTGGGTTGTGGGTGAGGTGAACGTGAAGGGTGTCAGCATTCAATTGGTTTCATAGGTATTCTCAGGTGAATTGTCATTTAGCAGGCATCTTTTGGGGAGTGTCATAGTGGGAAAGGGGGTTTTGGGTCTTCATCAGAGGTGGTACCTCTTTTTATATGCCATCAGAATCTCGGGGGCATTCTTCAAGTTCGATTCAGGTTCCCATGTGTTTTTGGATGTTGGGTAGTCAACCCATTTCACAAGGTAGCGGTGTGTCTTGCCATGCTTCTTGTGTGCAACAATCACTTCCACCTCATATTTGTTCTCTCCTTCCATGAGGTCGGGTGGTGGAGTCAGGAAATTTTGTCCATGAGTGTCATTCTCATGGTATTGTGTGAGTAAAGCCACATGGAAGACTGGGTGGATCTTCCATCTCGGCGGCAGTTTCAGTCGGTATGTTGTTCTTGACAAGGCATCTTCAATTGCAAAGGGCCCTTCTCATTTTGGCACCAATTTTCTTGTTGGGTAGCCAATCTTCAGGTTCTTGGAGTCAAGCCATACTTGTTCTCCAATCTTGAATGGTTCATATTGCCCTTTTGTTTGGGCAGCCATAGCCTGTCTGGGCAGTTTGTGTGTGGCAAGAGCTTCCCTCCTTGCAGAGAGAAGCTCTTGGATTCTCTGTTCAGCAGCTGGCACATTTATTTTTTCATAAGGGGTGGGGATAGCACGTGGTTGATATCCCATCATCAAGTAAAATGGCAAATGTTTTACTGCAGAGTGCATCTTCTGGTTATGCACAAATTCTGCTGTTGAGAGATAATGCTCCCAATCTTTGGGTTTGTTTGAACAGAACATGCAGAGGTAAACTTCTAGCTCTTGGTTTACTCGCTCCATTTCTCCATCAGTTTTGGGGTGATAAGCAGTGCTCATGGATAGCTTGATCCCAAGCAGTCGTCTGAGTTCTCAGAAGAGTTTGGACACAAATTGAGGGTCTCTGTCTGAGATGATTCTTCCAGGGAGTCCAAATCTTGTGTATACATGGCGCAGGTAAAGGTCTGCGGCACCAAGTGCATCGATTGTCTTTGTGCAGGGGATAAAAATTACCCCCTTCATAAGACCATGGTCTACCACGACCATGATTGAGTCAAATCCATTTATTACAGGCAGATCAATAATGAAATCCATTGTTACCAGCTCAAATGGTCTGCTGGCATCAGACGATATCGGTGTCAGTGGTGGGGTTGTCAGGTGTGTGTTGATCTTCATTTGCTGGCACTTTGCACAGCCTTTGACATATTTCTTTATGAAGTTGGCCATTCCTGGCCACCAGTAGTCTCGTTGGATCAGTTCAATCATTTGCCATTGTACAGGGTGCCCTGTCATGATGCTATCATGGTATTTCCATATGATTGCTCGGCAGAGGGTTTCGTCCTGTGGCACATAGCATCTGTCTTTGAAAAAGAGCAGGCCATCTTTGAATTTCCAGTCCCCCAATGCAGACTTGATTGGGGGAGTTCCATTGTTCTTCAGGGCTCATAAAGCATCATTTACAAGGTCATCCTTCATTATTGCTGAGACCAGGGTTCCCTGGAGCTCAGCGTCAATCATCTTCATGAATAGTTCATCAGTGAGGATGGTCTTGTCCTCATTATCAGTGTCTTCTTCAGCTATGTGATCTGCTCTCCTCAATAGGGCGTCAGACTGTACCATCTGTGATCCTGGTATGTGTTGTAGCTTCAGATCAAATTGTGACAGGTAGATGCTCCATATAGCCTGTCATTGGTTCAGTTTCTGTGCCTGATGGAAGTATGTCAGGTTCTTGTGATTGGATAGTACTGTCACAGGGAACGGCGTCCCCTGTAGGTAGTGTCTCCATGTTTCCAGTGCTCGGATAGTTCTCTGTTGTATATCTTGTAATTTCTTTCTGCTTTGTTGAAAGAATGTGAGATGTATCCACATGGGTGCCAGTCTCCGTTGGTGTCCTGTTGTCTGAGTACTGTGCCTGTTGCAAATTTTGAGGTGTCAGATTCCACCACAAATGGTTTTGTTGCATCTGGCATCAGCAGTACTGGGGCTTCATTGAACTTCCTCTTTAGCACATCAAATGACTGCTGGCAGTTGTTTGTCCATTTGAATTTCTGGTTCTTCTTTGTCAAATCACTCAGCAGTCTGGCCAGATCCACGAAGTGTCTGATAAATCTCCGATAGAAGTTTCCGAATCCTAGGAAGGATCTTACATCCTTCACTGTCTTTGGCATGGGCCAGTACTTGATCCCAGCCAGTTTCGTGTTGTCCATTGCAAGTTCATTAGACCTTATGATCATGCCCAAGAAGTCGACTTCTTGCACACTGAACTTGCACTTCTCTATTTTCAGGTAGAGATTGCATTGTCATAGTCATTCAAGGACCCTTTTGGTCCTTATCCAGTGTTCTTCTTCCATCTTTGAGAAGATTAGGATTTCATCCATATAGATGATGAGCCATCCTTCATCCAACATGTCTTGGAAGAGATCATTCATCATGGCCTGGAATGTTGCCGGTGAGTTGCACAGCCCAAAGAACATCACCATTGGCTCAAATAGCCCTTGGTTAGTCCTGAATGCTGCCTTCCACTTGTCTCCTTTCTTTATCCATACGTTATGATATCCCCATCAAATATCAAGTTTCGTGAAAAATCTTGCTCCCTTCAGCTTGTCCAAGAGGTCTCTGATCAGTGGCAGGGGGTAGTTATTCTGGATTGTTCCTTCATTCAGATAGTGATAGTCTTGGGAAGGTCACAGAGTGTCAGAGTCCTTCTTCGACACAAAGAAGAACAGGGATGCCATGGGTGATTTCGACGGTTGGATGTATCCTTTCTCCAGGTTTTTGTCTAGAAACTTGTTGAGTTTCTCTTGTTCCTTCAGTGTCAGTGGGTAGACTTTGCAATCCTTTGGTACAAAGCCTTCCTTCAAGTCAATCGCATGATCCCACGTCCTTGATTCCAGGAATCGTTCAGATGCAGCTTTCTCAAATACCTGTCTGTATTTCTGGTATTCTGGTGGCAGTAGGTCATCCAGGGTCTGTTTGCTGGCCGCTCTCCCCTCATCTTGTTCATGCACAAGTCACTGGGAAATGGATGTTTTTGCTCTGATCCATGCGCTCTTTGAGAATATATATCGTGGGGAGTCCTTGCCTTTTGTAATCCTGGAGATTGTGTTCATTTTCCATATGTACGTATGGGTCGGTCCTTGGTGTTCCTTGGTTAGGGGTGGTTCTTCTGGCAGTTCAAATATGCCAATGACTGGTTCTCCTCATACATATGCAATTAGGAGGTCTGTTGCATCTTGTTCATGGGTTTCTCCCATTGCTTGTATTTCCATGCTGGTGTCTGCCAGTAGTTCCTCATCAGGTACTTCTTTGACCTTCACTTGAGGGGGCTCCCTGGGCATAGGTACCTCAGCATTGATGGTACTGATCCAGGGTCCTATAATTGTGGGTCAGGGTAGTCCCTTGTCAAGGGTTGTTTGTCCTGTTTTGTGGTGTCATTTTCACATTCCTTTTGCTGGTGCTTCCCTCCCCTGTGGAGGTTAGCAATTCTTTTATCTTTTGCAAGATTTGTCATGTTGTGTTGCATTCATTGTATTTGCCCTTCTCCCATTGTTCTTTCTTCTGGTTTTCTTGGGTCTTGGCAACAACACATCTTGCTGCTTTGAGGTTCCTTTCTTCTTCAGGAGTGCCCCTGGTCTTGGTCTTTGCAATGGCTTTCTGGGCCGAATTCAATTCTTTTGCTTTCTTTTCGGAAAGCCTTTCCTTCATCTTTGCCATGGCCAGTCGTGCTCAGGCAAGGTTTTTCTCCTTCTCTTCAGAGAGTCCTTCTCTAGTTTTTGCTACAGCCAATCTGGCTTGGGCAAGGCTCCCTTCTTTCTCTTTGGAGAGCCTCTTTCTTGTTTTTGCCACAGCCAATCTGGCTCAGGCAAGGCTTCTCTCTTTCTCTTCAGAGAGCCTCTGTCTTGTCTTGGCTACAATGCATTGAATTTGTGCCATTCTGTCATTGGGTGCCTCCCTTTTAGTGTTGACCCTGGGGAGGTTTAGGGTGTTTGGGAGGGCCCATTCGGCTCTTCTTGTCTTCTCCAAGATTCATTGGATTTGAGCCCGTCATTCTTCATCTCAGAACTCAAGAGTTCCCTTTTTCCAGTCGATGATTGGGTTTACCTCCTGCAGCCATGACTGGCCCAGGATTACTGATTCCTTGCCTAGTCCAGTGACTAGGTATTCCATTGGGTAGCTCCATCCATTGATGTGGAGCCTCCCTTTCACATATCTTTTGATCATTCCCTGCTTGTTCAGGGTTCCATCTACATTTGTGGCCCAGATGGTGTAGCCTAAGGGATATGTCTTGATCCCTTCTTGTTTGACAAATTTTGAGTCGATAAAGACTCCTCCTGCTCCAGAGTCAAGGAGTGCATTTGTTGCGATGTCTTTCCCATTGTCTGACTCAGCTACCAGAATAGGCAGGCACATAGGTTGTCTATTCATGGTAGCTAAGAGTACAGATCCTAGGGAGACTACAGCAGTGACTGGCATCGTATCTGGCCGCTGTTCTAAAAACCTGATTCCTCCATGAGGTTGAGGGCTTGTTCTCTTTCTTCTTCATCTAGTTCATTCAGCATTATGTGGATTCTCTGGTAGGTGTCCACCCCAGTCTTCTTCTGGGTGAAGCGGTTTTGGTAGGGAGGTGGTGCTGACCCCATCTGGGTGGGGTTCTTTCCATCCTTATGGTCAGACAATCAGTGTCCGGGTTGGTGGCAGATGAAACACAATCCCTTTCAGAGGTGTTCCATGTGTTCTTGGTTCATCAGTCGGTTGATGTCAAGAGAGGGCTGTCCTTTCTTCATTGTTTCTTTCATCTTATTGTTCTGCCTGGTCTTTCCCAGGATTGCCATGGCCCATTTCCATGGGCCTTCATATTTTGAAGCTGCTTTTATCCAGCCTTCGAGAGTGTTGGGTACCGTCTCCATTGTGTGTACCCTCTTCAGTAATTTGGGGTGCAGTCCATCCATGAAGTACTCAATCATGGCTGCATCTTCAGTGATTCCCATCCTGTCTTTCAGGATGTGGAAATTTGCCACATATTCTTTGAGGTTCCCTGAACCTTGTTTGAGATTTTTAATCTCTGTCTTTGCTGTTCCAGCATTGTCAATTGGTGAGAAGGCCTCTAAGACCTTCTGGCTGAAGTCTGCATATTCTCCGAGTCCCTTGGATTGGTGTTGGTTGACAAATGCCTGCGCCCAGGCAGCTGCTGTCCTTCCATTCATGAAGGACAGGGTGAAGATGATCTTCTTGTCATTTGTGTCATAGACCTGGTCATTGATTCGCAAGTACAGATCTATCTCCTGCAGGAACTTGGCAGTCTTGGTCTGCTCTCCTGAGAGGTCTGTGGGTGATCGGATTTGAATGTCCTTCACAGATGTCATTGGTGTGGTTGTGGTGGGTTCGGACATCTCGTTATAGAGGTTGTCTGTTTTGTCTGTCAAGAAGCAGGTGGATGTTTTGGGCAGGGGTGTGTGTGGTTGTTCAAAGTCTTCATCAGTGAGGAAATCTCTTTGTCTTTCAGTTGATCTGTAGAACCAATGCTGTGCTGGGGTCGAGTAACAGACTAGTCTTCCATTGTATCGGTACCAAGATGAACCTGGCTGTGGTTCCACTTCTCTTGGTGGTCGGTCTGGGGTTTGTCTAGACCCAGGTCATTGTGGTGTGTTTTGAGACATATTGCCTACACCTAGGTAGGCAGGCTAGCAGATAGTTTAGATCTTATGTTAAGGGCAAAGCCTTAACCACTCGATCTAGTCGATGTCGTTTGATGAGGTGCTTCCTTGATGAGTTGTTCAGCACTAGTCTTACTCAGAGCATCCAATGTAAGATAGATAGTGCACTCTAGCAGGCCTTCTGCATAGAGTCATTTGGGTTCATGCACTAAGGGGCTTCCTTAGTGGTTTCGAGTAAGTTTGCAAGTTCACAAGTTAAGGCTGTAGATTGCCTAGATCTAAACTAAGGACATCCCTACTATGAGTTGCAGTACTTATACTACGAGGGAGGTCCTTATCGTCCAATCAGAAAGGTAGATGTGTATCAGGTAAGAATAGAAACAATAGGCCTCATGCCTTGCATGAGGCGTCCAATGTCAATTGTGAGAGTCCAACATCATGGACCTCATGTCAAGGGGCTGTTGTATCACAGTGTGTGTGGGAGTGGGTTCAGGTGCATGGAGTCACCATGCATCAAGGGTGCCTTCCACAGGAAGGGGATCAAATACATGCTGTCAGCATGCATCGTGTGTGTGTCTGGCATTGAGGGCATGCCCTAGGCATGAATCAGGTAGTACCTCCTGTCTGGAGGGGATTGTCAGGTCAGTCAGGTCAGTCAGGTCAGTCAGGTTCCATGAGTTACAAGGAAAATTGTAACAGCATCATTCTGAGAAGTCTGTGAGGCACTCACCTGGGAGCTGTCTGGGTTCCCAGCTTGACCATCATCAGGGTGATGGGTGATGGCTTCCTGAACCCCTCCAGATGAAGCTGGGTTGGGGTTTGGGCCATACAATCCTCCCATGTGATTTTCTGTATTATTCACAGTTGAACAATTACATACCCATTTTTACAACCTTGATTATGGGATGTGCAAAATCTCATTTGTGTCAAAGGACTCTGTCGTGAAGGAGAGCAGTTAGTAGGGGTGAGGCATTACTTACTGATCCTTAGGACTTCAGCTTCTCAGCATGGCTCATCCATTGACCTTAATAGGTCGCCATTTACTTGTTTGTACCCAGGGGCTTTCCTGTCCTGTTAGCAAGCTAATGACCAGTAAATGTAGGCCCCCTAGCGGTACCATGATTAACAACTATTCCTTCTATTTCTTGAGCAAGGTGCCAATTCCCTCACAAAAAGGCAGTTGTTGCAATAAGGTGATCGAGCTCATGTATTGGAAACTGTATAACATAAAGGGACATGATAGTGTGGAAGGTTTTAACAAAGGTATATATTATGTATGGAATCTTATTTATGACCCCTTCCACACCTTCCTCTTACAGGGATGTGAGGGACCTGGCCAGTGTTCTTGTTTCAGGCAGGGGGTGATGTGGGAGAGGTCACAGTGTAGATGTCAGTATCTTCTTTGATGCTGGCAGATGGGCCAAGCCATCCCACAAGGTGGGGGAAGGGGCAGAGACCAGAGAGGTGATTTGCAGTTCAAACAAAAGAATTGGTTGTCAAAACAGCAGGTGGCACCCACACCGTAGTTGAGGGAGTTGAAATGGAGGTTTCTGATTAGGTCAGTCCAGGCATGGAGGTCGTAAAAGGATAGGGGAGGGGGGTCATCACAGTAGATGTTCCAGATTGTGCAGAGATTGTCAGGGAAAATGGCAATTTTTAGGCTTGAGACACAGATGGAGCGGAGAACTTTGATGGCTGCCTCTGCATCAGGATCAGGGAGCCTGCTGTGAATAAATGAGGAAACATCTGGATTTGAGGTTATTGTTAGGGTGTAGCATGGGTCACACCACAGGTAAGATTTCACACACTGCACCTGCACCTGCCAACACCGCACCCGTTCTAACACCACAACCACTGATAGGTTGTCTCCTCGGCTCAAGGGCCGATTCACCATTTCGACTACATTCTAATCACATCAGCTAACTCCCACGATGTCCCAGAAGCAGCGCAACCACTTCTGACCAAGTCTATCGATCATGATATCGTATCGACTGTGTCGAAACATCACCAGCGACATCGATCGTACCGAGAAACAACATCACACAACCTTAGGACTATGTGGAAAGCCCCTAAGATCCTTCTAAATGACCATCAAACATCCCCAATCATCTTTGAACAAACCGCGACCGTGATTGAACATCATCGACCATCGTTGAGCGTCATCGATTGATATCGAGAGACTACGAGCGACATCGGGTGCCGCATTTGTTATCTATATGGTGGAATACTATGCGCCAGGAAGGATTCCAACTCGTGCCCAAACCTGTTGATAGTAGGTCAGCCTCGTTCCAAGTCCCTATTGCGCACAGAACCTGCTGGATGAATTATTGCGAGACTTAGCGCAATTTATACACAAAGGACAGTCCCCTTTTAGTTCTATACCCTTTATTACTCTTTCATCATATGATATATATCTTTCTTGTTCAGATTCCAGTCTCCTTTTTGGCCTTGTGCCTTAACTCATATCTTTTGCCTCATGTTCTACACATGTTTCTCATTCCATTTTAGGAAGTTTCTTTAAAACATATAAAACTCTGTAGTATCTACTTGGAAATACAAGAAATCGTCTTCACCTATCGTCTTGTATTAAGTTCTAAGAACCAGATCTATCCTCTAAACAATCTAAAACTTCTACGAGTTTTCTCGATTGATGAGAAACCTCTGTGACCATCATCGTCCTCAATCTTCCTATGATCCTCTGATCATTAGCACTAGCAAACCATTCCAACACTTCCTAGTCATTGGCTATAGTCTTTGTATACTAACGACCTATCGAAAGGTCCTCAGAATTCACACCTCGACCATTGACAATAGAACTCATTCACCGTCGATCTCATCAATCATCCTTGATATCAATCGATACCCCATCAGACTGCGTCTAATACCTTTGTCTCCTATAGCACTACCTTTGCGACTAGTGCCAACTAGTTATCTTCCCATAGGTTCGACTACGAACATTTGGAACAACTCACAGCTTTCCTCTGACTCATTGCAAATATCATTGATTGCCTCATCGGCTGTTTTGGTGGTTTTCACAGGTTGAGTATCATCACTGCAGTGACAGGTTTTTACCACGGTCTGTCATGAAACACTGCAGGTGTGACACCACATATATACACCATGGATTTTTGCCTCAAATTTGATGTTCTATGCTATTAAACATCCTGTGTTTGTATGGTATAAGCCCTTAACTAACTTAACTACACCCTGTACATAATACCTAAGCTATAGATACTTTTTTAAATTTGAATAACATGAGCAATGGAATTTTATTTAATCATGCTTATCATCCACATGCAAAACAATACACCTTGTCCCTCGTCTCGAGTGATGGAGGGATTTACTTACTTAATAATTCTATACAATACTACAAAAAGAAAAAACCACTGTCTCGCTTGCAGCAAGATGGCAAGGGGCAAGAGGTCATCATGGTGGTGCCCTTCCCAATCGTCGGTGGTTTGTTGTCATCATTCTCATCTCCTGTCATTCTTGTCCTCCCTGTTCTCGTCCCCCCCTTGTCCCCCCCTTCATTCTTGTTCTCCCTGTTGTTCTTGACCATTCTCATCCCCTCCCCCCTCGTCATCATCAATAGTAAAATCACTACCTAAAACCTTTGTTGTTCGTAACAAGAAAATGAAATGAGAAAGGAAAAACCAACTTACCTATGGCCCAAGAGATGGCAGCATCTCTTGGGCCTTTTTTTTTGTTTCGCCCCATCACCATCCTCTTCCTCATTGCCATCATTGTCATTGCCACCCATGTCATGGTCATTCATCCCCCTCTCTGTCCCTGTCCCCTGGCATTGTCATCCCATCTCATTGCTTCCTGTTTCCACCCCGCGAACAGTCATTCTCGGTGGCAGATAGGGGTGCTGTGGTGGTGGTGGTGGTTCATTGCTCATTGTTCATCATTGTCATTGTCATCCTCTGCCCCACATGGTTCATCATCGTCTTCATCGTTCTCCTCCCTTTGTCCCTTGCATCCCTGTCTCCCATTCGTCATTTGTTGTTCCCCTTCCTGTTGTCCCTTGTCGTCAGCTGCTAGCACCTGCGACCCACCCCATGAGCAGTGGCTCGCAGGGCTAGGGCAGGTGCTGGGCCATTTGTTGTTGCTTCCTTCATAACTCATCCACCCTGTGAGCAGGGGCTTGCAGCAGTGGGTTCTCCTGGTCCCGTCCTGGGTCATCGTCCTAGGCATCTTGGTGCCATCTCGTTGTTACAGCATAGATAGAACCTTTAGAAAAAAGAAACAGTTAGTTAATTGAAAGAAATAAACAACTTACTGTTGTTGAGCTGACACTGTACCCTAGAAAAGAGCACATTTAGTTAGTTGAAAGAAACAAAAAACTTACTATTATGATGGGCAACGCCCATGGGTGAAGAGGAACTGGAAATCTGAAGTCGATCAGTAGTTTGGCAACTGCTGGATCTGGCAACTCAAGCAACCCGTCAATACCTGTCACACTGCCAAAATGGGTATGGTATGTCACAGGTCTGGCATTTCGGCAACCATACCTGTACCTGTCCAACCTGTGGGCTGTTTACCGTGGGTTTACCCATACCTGTGCTACACCCTAGTTATCATGGAGTGAACGAGGGCTGCAACCAGTGCATTGCTCTCGGGAGCATTTGGGTAAGTTAGGTTTTTGACAGTGCAGATGTAAGAGGGTAGGACTTGTTGGAAGGGGGTGAAGAAAACAGTGAGCTTAGCAGTTGAGCAGACTGCAAGCTGGGTGAGAGTGTTGATGACATCCTGGGAGAGGCCCATAACAAGGAAGTACCAGGGGGAGGCGAGACATTCCCCATTGTCAAACTTGTTTGATGGGGGGCTAACAATTACATCTTTGGAGGATCGAGGGGTGATAATCTTGGTAATGAGAGAGAGGATCCTCCCCTGGGCATTTTCCTCATAGTGAGCGCACCATGGGTGGGCCCAGAGTTTTGGGCCAGGCTTGGGAGACCAGTGGAAGACTAGCTTGTCTGACACATTGTGCCAGATGGGGCAGCAGATCTGTGGTGTGGGGAAGCTATTGGAGGGGGGGGCAGTGATCCAGAGACCATTATCAAGTGTCATGGTGCCATTACATATTTCACCCTGTAAGGTAAAGGGGGGATGGGTAGGGGGAGGCCAGCATTCAATTGTTCAGGGGATCCTCGCAGGGGGGGATGAGGAGGAGTCCTTTGGTGGGGTCAGAGTAGAGAATTTGAATGTGTGAGAAAGATGTACCTGAGGGGCAGCACTCAGTATGTTAGCCGAGTGGCTATCAGCTGTCGAGGAGGCAGAGGCACCCTGTTTGTCTTTGGCTGCTTTCTCAATGTGGGCATCCGAGTGGCTTCCAGAATGGCCACATTTATTGTGGCCAGAGTCAGTGTTCATAAACTTGGAGGGAGGCATGGGAATGCTTGTGTAAAGGGTTGTGGAGATTGTTGCAGATGGAAGGAAGAGGCTGGGGGCCACAGTTGTGGATTGGGGAGTTTTTGTATGAGATGAGGTCACTGGGTCATCAGATGCCGAGAACACATGTTGTGGTGCTAAAGATGGGGGTGATCTCTTTGAGCATTGGAGCATGTTGATTGTGGCATTTCTTGGGCAATGCATGCACATTAGGGCTGGCTATGTCAGGGGGTGGCACTGATCCCTCTGTTCAAAGGTTTGTTGCTGATGGGGGGAGTGATTGCACTCATGGCTCAGTTAATGAGTGGCTGGGCAACTCTTGAGATTCTGGAGAGGCTTATGGTGAAGTGGGGGCTGCCAAGGCAGCTATTAGAGCACATTGGTGCATTCAAGGTTAAAATATGTCTCTGTTTGGTGGTAGAGAGACGTCCAACGACGCAGAGTATCAGCACCACCGTACTTCATATATGGTAGTACAAGTTCAAGAGCCCCTTCAGGTTGGCAGAATTTCATCCTATATATTATGGAAATCAAGACTGATCAGCCCCAATTCGGGCATGGCCGAATCATATTCAGCTCGGCATGTAATCAGGACCTGAGACACCATTGATTTGTTAACAATGGCTACAGTAATGCTTGCTGGCTGGTCAGTCATGTTGTATATGTATGACATCTATGTCTATAGTGCTTCCTTTCTTATATATGTATCCCTACACAACATCTTTATGTATGTCATGTATTTATGTTGTTTGAGATCATTGTTCAAGTTGGCCATGCACCTTGGTCATGGTCATCAGCTTGTCATTTTTTTCACCAACCCACAACATCGAAAATTTAATCCAATACACTCTTTAGTCCAACACACTCTTTAACCCATCCTCTTTAATCCAACACACTCTTTAGATTTACTGTTATTCAGCATGCCAGAGTTTGCTGTCGAGTTCACCTCTGAAAACCAGGCAATATGTGGTGGCCATTGCAAACAGAGGCTCGAGCCAACAGCTGACATCTTCTACTTGCATAATAATGATCCTACTCTGCCAGGGCGTAAGGTTTGCAAGAAATGCCACCAGCATTACATAGGCAAGGCTACAACACGTCGTGCCAGTGGTACATTTTTTTACTGTTGCATTGGAATTCTCATCAATCTGGTGATGATTGCAGAAACAAATGATATTGAATTGATTCGGCAGCAGGTTGCTATGGCGCAATGTGGTGGTTAGTCAACAATTACATTTTTTATGAAGTGCAAAATGTTGACATACTGGAAAGAATGGTCAGATTCTATCATCTATCCAATTGGATCCAGTAATCCATTTGGCATGTCAAGCAGCCAGCAAGGATATCCAAAGCTTCTCCCAGCTGGTCCAGTAGTCATGACACCAGCGATGAATAATAATATGCAACCAGTGCAGTTCCCTGCAGAATTCCGAAACCTCCCGCTTGCAAATGGCTATCAAGCTGCTCATCAGTGTTATGTTGAATTCAAACAGCATCTGAGTGCACAAGCGTATGCCTATGGACTGACAGCTGAAGTGGTTATTATCAAGTTCTGGATGAAAACACAAGTCCCTAACCGCAAAACAGCCCTCCTTGTCTCAGTACTTGATAACAGAATTAGTTTACAACATTGGAGACTGTTGACAAGGCAACATATATAGGATATATGTGAAATGGTTGGGAGCATACCTGTGCATATTGGTGTCCGAGATCTCAAGCTGACTAGGGTCATGGCCATTGTGCATAAGTATTTCAAATGGACCAAAGGCCTGGCACTCACCCCAGATGATGTGGAGCTGCGCTCTGCAAATTGGGAGGAGTACCTGCCAAAGGGAGAGGGTCACTTTGATTGTGATGCGATTTCCGATCGGTATTTCAAGGTATCGAAAGGCAAGAGATGATTTGAATCTGGATCCAAGGTTTTGGAGCTTGTCCTAGCACTGCCTTATGAGAAATATGAGATAGCATATCAGCATAGTATTGAAGACGACGAGCCTCGACAGGTATTAGAATGGTTGATGAGTCATCTGATCTGTTTTACTGACTACTGCCTGCAATGCACAGCCAGAGAGCGAAATCAATCCACCATTCATCAACTTGAACAAAGACAGTGCCAGGAACAAAGCTACCAGAAAACCTAGGCCCAGGGAGGATAAAACCCTACTATTCTTTCCAAATGCCTCTCCACTGGCAAGCCAGTCCAATATCTCAGCATCAAATGAGGGTCTAACCTACAAGGTTCATGTTGTTCTAATGGACTCCTTGATACTTATTGGGACATTCCAGGACATACCTCAGGCTGTTCACGCACCCATCCAGGATAGCCTTATCACAAACTTGAACCGACAATACAGCAACATGACGCCAAGTCACCACAGGGACTTAACAATGGGACAAGCCTTGCCTGTGCCAAGCAACAAACGTTCTAGTCTAGATGCCTCTCAACTGCGATGTGCACTGCTTGCCCAAAAAGCTCCAAGCCGAAGAGTGATGCAAGGAATATGTATGTAAAGATCATAGCTGTAAACGATACATGACCATGACTGACATCATCAAAGTCAATCACAGAGTGCTTGAATGCACCATATATCCAACTGAATTTCTGTCAATTGATAAACTCATCACCAACCCGAAAGGGCCAATTCTCCTCACCAAGAAGGCATTCCCTGCGACTCTGACCTTCACCTCTGCAAACCCAATTGCAGGTGCATGCAAGTTAGCATACTTTGGCCAGACTGACAAGCCGGTGTTCAACAACTCCACGTCCCTCGATGTCTGCATCAAGGAAGCCTTTGGCATTGACCCTGTCTCAGCAAAATGAGAAGTGTAGGATGGACCCAAACAAGGGGAACTCCTCATGATTGAAATCAATTGCTCTTGTTGGGCCTCGGCTTTGACGCATCTTGTTTATGAGTTCATGGAAAGGAAGAATACAACTTATGGTACTGAACCACCATTCAAAGTACCCAACATGCACTATGTTAATGTGGTTTTGGCAGTTGCCAACAATCACAAACGGGAGATGTACCTGCTGGAGGAGGTGATTAGTGAGTTGGACGGGGACTTTTGGAAGTACATCAATAATACTGCTGCAACGGTGCTTTCCCAGACAGACCCAGATCGGCAGTATGTTGGCAATTTCTTGTCTTTTACTCAACATGTCCAAATGCTCGAGACAAATGAGTAAGTCTTCGTATCAGACCAACAAGGTTAGTCTACAGAATGCCTGCAACTTGCCATCAGCATCTGTACTCATTAATACCTTGTTGACAGGAGGTCTTACACTACTCTCAGACCCACAAATAATCACCTCACCATGAAGCCTTCTGATAATTTCTGTCAAATTTCCTGTTGAATGTTGACTTTTGATTCTGTAGAGCTCTGAGACCTGGGTGTGTCTTTGCTGATGGGAATCTGGCAGCTGCATCCAAGTACTTTGGCAATGATCACATCTGCAATGAATTCTGTGAATACTATGAATTACCAAAGATTTCACCAAGCATTCAACTGTCTCGTGACCCAGCAATCATCATTGAACAGGTGCGAAAAGAGCTCGAGAAAGAATCAAGAATTGAAAACCAGTTTGAGGATGGGGAAATAACTGAGGGTGGATGGTCTGCTAGACCACAGAAGAGAAGGAAAACTCTTGCTTAGGACATTGTGGCCCATGCCATTCTTCTTTGAAGTAGATTCTGCATCTTTCATTTTTCGATTTCGCATCACTCTTATTTGATATGCAATACCCATAGACTGCCTCTTTAATAAGGACTCAAATTTAACGTAGCTTTTCTTTAATCAAACCTGCTATTAATGTTGTTCAAACATGGGAAACAAGCATTGATTTGAGGAATAACAGGTATACAAAACTAGTCAAAATCTTCATCAGATGACGACCCACTGCCATTGCTCTCTTCATCATCAGTAAATGTTGCATAGTATATTGCAGGCTGCTGATCAACAGGACATGGAATCACTGGCTCCCTCAGCCCTCCAACATATAGATCTCCATGTGGCCCAACTATATTATCATCATTTCGCAGATCTCTAAGCCTGGGAAGAAGCTGCACATCCTCTTCTTCAACAACCTGTGTCATTTCTTGATACTCTGCAAGGACTTGAGTGACTGCAGGATTGTTTCCTAGATTCCAAAATTCCTGGAGGAGTTGGAGATAAACATTCCAGAATGTATCAGATGTAACAGTTGGTCTCCCCATCTTGCTGTATAGCTCTTGCACACGCTCTTCAAACAATGGGGGTACAAGTTGGAAAACTGGGTCATCACTTGGGGCATAGATCTCCTCCATTTCATCTAACAAGGATTGGGGGACAATGTAAGGGGACTAGGGGGGTGCCCTGTGTGTTTCTCCAATTTTTTACATTCATTCTATATTTTTCCTCACTTCATTTCCTTCTATTCTTCATTTTCTATGATTTTTCCGGATTTTATCACTAATTTTCCCTTTCTATCATGTTTGTGCATGTTGACAGTTTTATATTTAGAGGCAGAGCACCCCTTCCGACATCTACCCCTTGGTATGATGTCATTCAGCGGCCTTGATCTGCCTATCTCCGCCTTTTCTATTTTTAGGTTATTATTTGATTTTTGTCATCTTCACATATACTGGGCATCGGCAAAGGGATCCTTAGAGTTTTCTCTTTGGATTTCCCTTTGCTAGGTGTGTCCCCAATCCCTGTACTATGTAGTATAATTTTAACTTCGGATTTCCCTTTGCTAGAGGCTGAGGTTGCCCTTATAGTAGAAAACTCTCCCCTAAGGCCCGAAATCATGAATGCACTGCCCAAGATAGGCAGGTACAGAGTGGACGATGCTTCCCAAAGCTCCACAGACTCCCTACACACTGTTCCAGACAGTCTCGCCTTTACTGCGCTGCCATTTTTGCCAAACGCACCCCCTAGCGACATGGACGCATCAGAGCGCCTCGATGTGCTTGAAAGTGATGTTTCTGGAATATGCGTGCAAATTGATTCGCTCAAATCTACAATTGAAAACTTCATCAGGACCCTCCAGACTAACCCTACGACCAATATTCCCCCCATTGCGACTCCAAGCACACCCAACAACGATGTACCGCCAAACACGCCCACTAAAGAGTACACCCAGATCAAACTGTCCCCCCCCACTGAATTTAATGGTGCACATGCACAGGGACATGCATTCCTTAATTCCTGTGAGTTATACATCAGTCTCCAGTTGCATCAAGTTGTCGATGAGGCTGCAAAAATTTATTGGGCCTTCACATACATGAAATCTGAATGTGCCTATCTCTATGTGGACCCTATTCTGCGTCAAACTAAAGAACTCGGTTCTCTACCTTTCTCCATTTGGGGTGACTTTCGAGCCAAGTTTGTACGCCACTTTTGTCCCCTCAACAAGCGCCACCAAGCAGTGACATGACTTGAGTCATCCTCTTACCACCAGGCACATTGATCCGTGGACGATTATATCAATGAGTTTAAGGATTTGGTGGACATGGCAGGATATGGGAGTGGGCTACCAGTGGTGGTGAAGTTCTGACGGGGCCTCAACCAAGAAATTCAGGACCAGATTGCACAGATGTTGGAAGGGCGCCCAGCAGACAATGATATCTATGCTTGGTATGAAGCTGCTTCACTCTGTGACGAGAACTGACTCACAAATGCGGTGTTTAATGCTGCATTCCGTGCTCCAACTACCACTCATGCGTCCTACACCTTCAATCAAACCCTTCCCTGCCTTAACCCCATTCCTGTTCGTCAAACTCCCACACCAGCCATCAATGTCCCAGTACCAATGGATGTTGATGCAGCCCACAGCCATGCACATAGGTTGGATCTCTGCTACCGTTGTGGGGAAACTGGGCACAGGGCTGGAGTGTGTCCCCATCGTCAGGATATCCGCATGCTCACCCCTGAGGGGTGAGATGAACTCCTCCAAGACTTGTTGGCGCTTGTAGATGTCGAGGAAGCGAAGGATCAGGTTGCAGAGGAGATCAAGTCGGAAGTTGTAGAGGAGCAGGATTTTTCTATTCACAGTGAGTAAATCATACACCCTCACTGCCTGTCCATAACCACTTTGAAGTCTTGTCAGTTGAATCCCCAGAGAATAAATCCATTTCTGTGACTGTTCCCCTCTCTGACCCTTCGAAGTTGGCTGAAGACATACCTGCTCTTCCCGTCTCTCCCTCTGCTCCACACCCCAAAATTAAATCATGGGAGCGTAAACTACCATGCAAATATATTGTTGCATCCACTCCCTCTACACATTCCTTGAACCTAGCAATCAAACTGCAGATGACTGACACTGGACAGATACTCGGTGTCTCTGTGCTCCTGGACTCTGGTGCAACCGGTCTTTTCATCGATGCCCATCTTGCACAACAACATCACCTAAATACTCGCTCACTCTTGTGTCCAATACCTGTGTATAATGTGGATGGGTCCCCAAATGAAGCTGGTGCCATCTGAGAGGTTGTAGACCTGGTCCTCCATTACAAAGATCATAGTGAGCATGCCCTTTTTGCTGTCACTCAATTAGGAAAGCAAAAGGTGATTTTGGGCTATCCGTGGCTTTGAGACCATAACCCGGAGGTCGACTGGCATACCGGGGAGGTTACCATGAGCCAATGTCCATCCCGCTGTCATACTTGTTTCACAGAAGCCAGGCAAGAACGTCGTGGACAGAAGACCACAATATGACATACTCAGAAGTGTTGTGCAAGACCCCTGCCTATACCTGAAGTGGAGTTGGAAGGGGTTCCTGATCTGATGCCAGACTCAGATGATGATGATGATGATGATGAGGAGCCAGAGGAAGTGGAGGAAGGTGATCAGATCTTCTACACTGCGATTCATCCATCACATGAGGTGTGTGCTACATCGAACATATCCCAACGCCTCACCGAGGCCTTTCACAAAAACAATGCTGCTAAATCCTCTACTAATTCCTTGCTCCCTCATCTCCATGAGTTTGGAGATGTGTTCTCCAAGGAATCGTTTGACTCTCTCCCTGCATGCAAGCCATGGGATCACGCGATCAAACTCACCCCCAGTGCAACCCCTTCATCCTGCAAGGTCTATCCTCTCTCTCCTGAAGAACAATGACAGCTTGACCAGTTCATCGACGAACACCTGGCCTCTGAACGTATTTGACCATCAAAGTCACCCATGGCCTCTCCCTTTTTCTTTGTCAAGAAGAAGGATGGCTCACTTCAACCGGTTCAAGACTACAGAAGGCTCAACAACATCATGGTCAAAAATCGCTACCCATTACCTCTCATCTCTGAACTCGTGAACCAGCTCCGTGGAGCCCAATACTTCACCAAGCTTGACGTCCATTGGGGCTACAATAATGTGAGGATAAAGGAGGCAGATGAGTGGAAGGCAGCCTTTCATACCAACCATGGTCTTTTTGAACTGCTTGTCATGTTCTTTGGCCTTACTAATAGCCCTGCCACCTTTCAGACCATGATGAACAACATTTTCCACGACCTCATCCTCGAAGGCGTTGTCTGCATCTATCTCGATGACATCCTCATCTTCACTCACACAGTTGAAGAGCACCGTCACATCACGTGCCTCGTCCTAGAATGGCTTCGACGGTACAAACTCTACCTTTGTCAGGACAAGTGCGAGTTTGAGAAGACCAAGATCGAGTACCTCAGCCTGATTATTGGAGGGTCAGGTGGAGATGGATCCTATCAAGGTGAACAGGGTCACGGCTTGGCCGACGCCCACGAACAAGAAAGAGGTGCAGTCTTTCCTGGGCTTCATCAATTTCTATCGGCGTTTTATCAAGGATTTCTCACATCATGCACAACCACTGTTCGACTTGACAGGAAAGGAGGCATGGAGGTGGGATAATGCACAACAGGAGGCGTTTGAAAGGCTTAAAGAGATGGTCACTTCTGCTCCCATCCTTACCTTTGCTGACGATTCGCATCCTTTTCATGTAGAAGCCGACAGTTCTGACTTTGTGATGGGCGCCGTGTTGTCTCAGCAGTCTCCAGAGGACCAGAAGTGGCATCCTGTTGCATTCTACTCCAAAAGCCTTAGTGCTGTAGAGCGAAATTATGAGATCCATGACAAGGAGATGTTGGCGATAATGCGTGCACTTGAGGAGTGGCAACACTTTCTCAAGGATGCCCAACACAAGGCAGAAATTTGGACGGATCACAAGAATCTCGAGTACTTTATGACAGCCAAGAAATTGAATCATTGTCAAGCTCATTGGTCCCTGTATCTATCCAGATTCGACTTCTCCTTGCACCACCATCCGGGTCGCAGCATGGGGAAGACCGATGCCCTCTCCTGACGTGCAGACCATGGGGATGGCAGCGATGACAACCAAAACATTGTGTTGTTGCAGCCAGACCTATTCACAATTCAGGCACTGGAAGGCATCGCACCCCAGGGCAAGGAGTGGGACATCCTACATGACATTCGTCACACAAACCGTAGCGGTTTACATGAGGATGTTGTTGCCCAAGCTGTTAAAGAACTGAGGAAGGGATCCACCCTTTCCTTGCATGCGGCAGAGTGGGCTGAAAAAGAGGACTTGTTGTATTTCAGGGACCGCATCTACGTTCCCAATGACCCAGACCTTCGCCGGCGCATCATATCCAAACACCATGACTCACAGATTGCTGGTCATCCTGGATGCTGGAAGACCTTGGAGCTCACCTCATGGAATTATTGGTGGCCACAAATGTCATGGCTCATTGGTCAGTATTGTCGCAGTTGTGACCTTTGCTTATGCACCAAGGTTCCTCGTCACAAACCCATTGGCGAGCTACACCCTCTTCCTGTTCCAGAGAGTCATTGGGATGTTGTCAGCATCGACTTTGTGGTGGAGTTGCCAGAGTCGAATGGGTTTGATGCAGTGATGTGCACAGTTGATTCAGTGGGAAAACACGCTCACTTCATTCCCACTCACACCACTGTCAGTGCCCTGGGTGCTGCCCAACTCTACCTCCACCATGTGTGGAAATTACATGGACTTCCTGGTGCTTTCCTCTCTGATTGTGGCCCTCAGTTCATGGCAGAGTTCACTTGCGAGCTGTACCAACTCCTGGGGATCAAACTCCTTGCTTCGACCGCTTATCACCCACAAACCAATGGCCAGACTGAGCGAGTCAACCAGGAACTGGAGCAGTACATCCACATCTTTGTCAATGAATGCCAGGACAATTGGGACGATCTTCTCCCCTTGGCCGAGTTCAGATACAACAACCATGTCCATGCTTCCACTCAACAGACCCCTTTCCTCTTAGACACTGGATGACATCCATGCATGGGATTTGAACCTCGCCAAACTCCCTCACACATCGAGATGGTGAATGAGTTCACAGAACGCATGCGGGATAGCTTGGAGGAGGCAAAGGCAGCCTTAGCAAAGGCAAAGGACAACATGGCATGTTTTTACAACCAATGCCATTCTCCGACCCCTCAGTACAAGGTTGGTGATCGAGTTTATCTTGACTCCAGTGACATCTCCACTATGCGTCCATCCAAGAAACTCGCTCATCGCTTCCTGGGACCTTTCCCCATTGTCAAGTGTGTTGGAATGCATGCCTATCGTCTACGCCTCCCAGCCTCCATGTCCAGACTCCACCCAGTCTTCCATGTCATCAAACTCCTTCCAGCTCCCCCAGATCCATTCCCAGGACACCATTCACACCCACCACCACCGCCTACAGTGATCAAGGGAGAACCCCAATATGAAGTCGAGTCAATCTTGGACAGCCATTTGCATTGAGGAAAACTCCAGTATTTGGTGCATTGGAAGGGTTATGGGTATGAGGAGAACTCATGGGTCAAAGAGTCTGATGTGAATGCCCCTCGGTTAGTCAAGGAATTCCACCAACGGCACACTGCTGCACTGCGTCGCATTCAAGTCATGGACTTTGGTCGTATGTGATTTCAAATGCATTGGGGCAATGCATCTTAAAGAGGGGGTGATGTAAGGGGACTAGGGGGGTGCCCTGTGTGTTTCTCCAATTTTTTACATTCATTCTATATTTTTCCTCACTTCATTTCCTTCTATTCTTCATTTTCTATGATTTTTCCGGATTTTATTACTAATTTTCCCTTTCTATCATGTTTGTGCATGTTGAGAGTTTTATATTTAGAGGTGGAGCACCCCTTCTGACATCTACCCCTTGGTATGATGTCACTTCGGCGGCCTTGATCTGCCTATCTCCACCTTTTCTATTTTTAGGTTATTATTTGATTTTTGTCATCTTCACATATACTGGGCATCGGCAAAGGGATCCTTAGAGTTTTCTCTTTGGATTTCCCTTTGCTAGGTGTGTCCCCAATCCCTGTACTATGTAGTATAATTTTAACTTCGGATTTCCCTTTGCTAGAGGCTGAGGTTGCCTTTATAGACAACAACCTAGAAGACATTAGCGGCTTCATTATATTCTGATAGTAACATACCCGAAAATCTACCACATCATACCGTTCAGGATGCAAATGTATGAGCTCAGGTATTCCATGTGGGAGTACCTTATTCTTGTCTCGATGTGGCACGGTCTGATTTTGTTGTATGACCCAACTATTCAATTCGGCTTGGATCCAAGGGATTGCAAGCCACCGGAAGACAAGGCTGGAATAAAATATTAGATGATGCAAGATTCATGCGACACATACTTACTGCTCAAGTGGGTCATCTACACCGTACCATCCATTGTTTACGCCTTCATCAAAGACGGTCTCAAACCCAGGCGTGAAATCCCAATGGAAGACTGACCAATTAATTTCGGATTTGATATTTTTGTTTCTTCGCATGAACTGATGTTGCAGGGTGTCAGAAAGGGAAGGATCAAGCCTGTGTCGAATCATTGTGTGTGCATTAGCAACACCATAGTTCTTGGATCCGGGATCGCTCTGAGTTATTAATGGGACCCCTTTGAATGGGTTGTGAGATTACATATGGAGGATGGTGATAAATGTCATACCACCGAGTTTACGTGCAGCTTCAAAATAGTAACGGGCAATCAACTTCAGATTCTTATTAGTCCACCATACTTTCAACCAGTTGTTGTATGACATGAAGGGGTCAACGCTGTTGTGAAAAAACAATCCAAATCGAAGCCATTTGTCATGCTGGTCTTGGCACCAGACATTGTGCATGCCAGCACACCAGTAGTGTTTCCTCTTGAAGTGGCATTGGCGGCATGCAGCAACAGCGGAAGGCTCTGTGACTGCAAGAAAGTCTGATATCAACTTTCTAGATTGAGAATTAATCATGAATTCTTAGAAAATGATATATAGATCATACCGTGAAACACGCATTCCATACTCCTGCCGAAGGTTCTTGTGGATGTTCTCAGCACCATGGGTGGGGAATCGACAGCAGATCTCAGCTATGGAAGCCATAATTGACTTGAATGTATGCTTTTGCTGGCATGTTGTTACAATTTTCCTTGTAACTCATGGAACCCGATGTACCCGATGATCTCCTCCAGATAGGAGGCACCCCTGATTCATGCCTAGGGCATGTCCTTGACACCAGACACACGCACAACACATGCCGACTGCATGTATTCGATCCCCTTCCCGTGGAAGGCACCCTTGACGCATGGTGACTCCATGCACCTGAACCCACTCCCACACATGCTGTGATATGACAGCCCTTTGACATGAGGTCCATGACATCAGACTCTCATGATTGACATGCTGCACTACAGCATATCCTTGACATCGGATCCTTGACATCGGATGCCTCATGCTAGGCATGAGGCTTATCTCTTATTGTTCCCTGACATGCTGTGCCACAGCACTCCATGACATCGGACGCCTCATGCAAGGCATGAGGCCTATTGTTTCCATTCATACCTGATATGCATCTACCTTTCTGATTGGACGATAAGGATCTTCCTACTAGTATAAGTACTGCAACTTGTAGTAGGGATGTCCTTAGTTTAGATCTAGGCAATCTACAGCCTTAACTTGCAACTCACAAACTTACTCGAAACCACTAAGGAAGCCCCTTAGTGCGTGAACCTGAATGACTCTACGCAGAAGCCCTGCTAGAGTGCACTACCTATCTTACGTTGGACGCTCCGAGTAAGACTAGTGATGAACAACTCGTCGAGGAAGCACCTCATCGAACGACATTGACTAGATCGAGTGGTTGAGGCTTCGCCCTTAACACGTGTGCTCTTCAAACCCCACTTGCGCCGAAGCCGCTTTACCATTGATGAACTGTGCATCAAGTCGCCCACCTGAGTTACATATTTGAAGAAAAAAGTCTTAAATGCACGCACCTTAGCCCAAACTCCTCCTGACAGAAGTGTTGCATACATTCCAAAGCAATTTTCTTATCATTCAAACCAAGGGAGTAGTAAAATGTCAGTAGTGTGCGCAGTTGTTCTTCTGGGGCTTGTTAGATATCTGTGAGAACATGTGCTCTATCACTGTATGTTGATACTCACGGCATGGTTTGTGTTGGTTCTTCTGCATCACCCTTGTTTGAGTGGGTGAACCATATGCGAAAGGACCAACATTGAACATTGAACTCTGCACTTTTTCTCACATTCCATGGGCTCTTTCTCATGAAGCAAAATCGGATACATAGTTAAGAGACCCAACGTAGTAGATTTAGTGCACAAAGTCTGAGGCTAAGATCCTACTCTAGAGAACGTTTTATAACTCTCCCCACATGATAGTACAAGATGGAGGGAACATCATTACAACGTGGACAACCACTCCCTGAACTTGTTTCGGCGAGTGGCAATATCATCCCCCAGCAGAATGAAAAAATCCTCATTGTAAAATAGTATCATATTCATGATTTCTTGATGGGTATATGACGAAGGATTGCTGTTGAAATTGTTTGGGACGGCACCCACAGCAGGTACAGCAGCATGAGCTAGGTTGATAGCACCAGGAGGTTGAACGGCCTGTGCGATGGCATGACCATGCCCATGAACCTATAATTTTTCGTATTAGACTTGCCAAAGAAAAAAAATTCGAAAAGCAACAGATTTCTGTAATGGGCTATAAGCTTGTGGAGCACGAATGCGGGAGTTACGCGAAACGATTCGAAAGTTGTGCATGCTGGCATTCATGGAGGCCATCTGTGACTGTATCTGTTGCAGTGCGCCATGTATATTTGCGACACCAAATTCAGCTTGAGAATCTGAATTCTGATTAGCAGGACACCCAACATGCAGGCACCCGAGACACTTACGAACTTCACGAGCGATAAACGCACGATTACGTGCAGTTTCTATCACCTCATTTGTTATTGCAGGCTCTCGAGCTGATTGGATCCATCAGATCAAGAACGATGTAAGGATTCACCTTGCTGGAGTGCAAGAACCGCAGCTGTGTCCTCAGCCTCTTTAGCTGCACGACGATCGATAGGGGCACCCGCTTCGAGACGACTATTCAGGTTGAGCACATCAGTGAGCACCTGTGGCAGTTGTGGATGTTTGTCAAGGATACTCGGAACGTTGAACTGGTAGTGATCCATCTTGAACGTTCTTTATTTATATCAACAATGGATTACAATAAGGCGTTAACATAATAAACACAGTTAGAGGGTGTCATTGGTCCTAGTGACATGCCGAGTCGGAGTTCGACAGGCATTGTCTAAGTTTGGGGCTGATCAGTCTTGATTTCCATAATATATGGTATATTCTTGTCACGTGTGCGTGTTTTGTATATGCCAAAAGTCTTCGTGGCCGCCTCAATGGGCTGGACTTTATCTTACTAATCATGATCCCTCTTCAGATCTCAGACCCCGTACAAAATGTCTCCTCACAGTCTCCGAGTCTATACAAATCCTCATGGCGCGCCGGATTGCACATCGCCGACAACATTTTCGGACGGGAGGGCCGGTTTCATGAGTATGGTCAATGCAGAAACAAGACATGCAAAGCCAGAACTCTTATTGACATGGCAGATATCAATGAATGTTCGCTCGCCGAAAGAGCGAGGGGCTTCTTGCGTAGTCGGTCTGAACGTCTGCGATTTTTGGTCGTGGAACAATAGTGATTGATGCCTTTACTAAATATCGATGCAAATGATTTTTTTGTTGTGATAGCTATCGATTTGAGTAAGTCGGGAGCCTAGAGCCCTTGTTTCCCAGTGCCCACGTCCGAAGTTCCGTCCACCGTTCGACAAGGTGCACAGGAGGCTGCTGACTCATCCCCGCTGTTCAGCGATAATTCTCGGACAATGTTCTTGATCTCGAGATCCTGGCTGACAGTGTCACTCGTTTATGAAAGCAGCAATAATATACGTCCTGCACGCCACAGTCTAACGACATCTGTCTATAATTCATCATGCTCCCGTCCTTTCAATGGTGTCTGTGTTTCATCTTGTCCTTCTCGCGTCTCCGGCTCTGGTATCGATTCTCCCTCAACTGGGGCCGGGGGCACGTCGCCGTCAACGACCCCCTCATCCGCTAGCACTGGCGTCTCCGTTGGCGCGGCACTACTTGTCGTCGATATCTTCTTTGCCTTTGGCACCTTCCTCTTCCATAGCTTCATTAGCTGCGTTTCTAGGACCTTAGCGCGCGCTTTCATCTCCGTCGTCTCTATCGCCGGGTCTTCGTTCGGCTTGACGGACTTCTGCTTCTCCACCCACCTGTGCAACCACGATTCGTGCTCCCTCAGTGTCTTTTCTAGCGCATCCAGCTCGTCTTTTGTCCATTTTGAAGGTAGGCCTGCTTCTTGTTCACTGGTGAAGTTCTGTCGCGCCTCCGTGAGGAACAGCCGGGTGCTCCAGTTCCACATCTGGCTGTTATTGAGGGCTTGCGGGAACGCCTCGATCTCTTTGTAGCGGTGGATGACCGGTTTCTCCAAAGCCCTGAAGTAATCAAAGGTCAGGTATGCTCCGACCAGTGCCACAGAAGGTCTTACTCGAGTGAGATGCGTTTGTCCAGGAATTGCGACGTCTCGGCTGCATCACCTTTATCATGCAGCCATGTAAATGAATCCTCCAGTTTTTTATTAATAGCCTGTCTCTCTGATTCTTTTGAGCATTTCTTGAACGGGGTGTCCTGGTTGTCATCATCAATAAGGTCTCGCAGTCTATACAAGTAACTCTCGAGGGTGTTGCGTGCTTCATCCCTACGATTTCTTGCCGCTTCTTCACTGTCAAGCACACGGAGCCTGTGTAAAGTAATATCAGAGGATTGCATACCAGACGAGGGACAGTTGCTCCAACCTGCTCCGCGCAGTCTTCTTCTCTTCGACCGTCATGGGAGGTATAACCGGGAATCTGACAGTAAGATTCAAGGGAATGGTATCTTGTTTGGCCACGGCTTTCTTATCTGGTGTAGGTTCGGCTGAGGACGAGGAAGACGAGACGACATTTGATGATGACGACGACGGGGTCTCTGTATCACGAGGAGGTACGTTCTCAACCGAACCTGTTGCTTCCTCCGCAGACGCACTTCCCCCGCCAAAGAATTCTTTCAACTTCCCTGTGGCACAGTCAACGGCTTTCCTTCCCTAGAGTAAAATCTCGAAAACACGCACCCGTGATGCTGTCGTCTCTAATTTCTCCATAGGCGACTGCCTCCGAAATAGAAACAAAACCAGATTCTGACAACATAAGAGTAGCCTTCACAACTGGGTCTACTGCGCCTCGCTCAGTCAAGTTCGCAATAGCGTCCGTAACTCCAATGAGGTCGACTTCCAACATTCTCTGAGGGTACCCGCTAGAAAATAATCAGCTGGCGCAGGCATCAATAGCACATAACACAGCGTACGGCGCGATAAGATGTTTGTAATCTAGATGAATGGTGAAGTCCTCCTTGCGCTTGAACGTCATGATCTTCTTAGTTCCCGTCTTCGACCCAGCAGGAAAGACGACGGAGGTGATACTGCGAGGTCGGGCTACGGGACTGGTGGAAGCCGCGAAATAGGAGACTTGGACGTCGTGGATGCTGATGTCAGTCAGTTTGATGTTCTTAGTTTTAAATTGTCGACTAAGGGCAGCAGCGTGGAGAGCCGCGCCTGAGTAACAGATCAGTGCCGGTGTAGGAATGAATGCAATGTTAGCATACCGAGAACAGGTGCCTCATCCGCGTTAACATTAAGGGCGATCTTCTCACTGAGAAAGAGGCGTTCAGAACGATAAAATGGAGAGTAGATATACTTACGCGCCGACTGCGTCTTTGACAGCGGCCTGAATCATGGGCGTCCGAGAGCTTCCGCCGACAAGAATAACGGACGTGATGTTATCCTACGTATATCAGTAGGGAATACGGTGGCAAAGGATAATGGTGCACGTACCAATGACAAGCCTGCCGCATCCAAAGCATCGTAAAGGGGCTGCGTAAATCGACCCTTTAAGTCACCACAGGCATTTTCAAAGGTAGACCTGGAGACTTTGCCACGGAAATCAATGTCCCAGGCTAGACTCTCAACCTATGGAAGAGATTAACAGAGGGAATTGGAAGATAACCGGTGGCATACCGTCGACATGGCCTCGGTATTAGCACTCAAAATCTCCTTGACACGCCGCGCCTCCTTCCACATTTTAGCCATCCCCTTCTTATCTTCGCGAATGTCCTTCCTGGATTTATTGTTGAACATTTCGACCAAGATCTTCCGCATCCGTCTATCGAGTTCTATCCCACCAACTTTGCGATCATAACCAACGCCCTTAACTGTGATGTGCGTCCCTGCCGTGTCCTTCTTGGAGTCAATGGGAGTGAACGCCACCACAGTGGCAACAGTCGAAGCTGCACCCGCGTCATAAATCATATGGTGTTCCGCGGCCGTGAATGTGCGTGTCATCGCGAAATTGATTGCAACGGCCGAACCATCATTGATCAAGGCAAGGGTACGGAGGCCAGCGATTTCAATAGCGTCCACGACAGCATCACGCTCGTACTGCGAGTAGTATGGGGGGACGGTCACTACAACATCGTGAACCTTCTCCCCTCCTAATGACTCGGCCAACTGCTTGACGTAAGAGAACTGCATTGCGATAAGCTCTTCTACACTCCATTGCGTTCCGTCGCTTTGTTTAAACGACACAGTTTTGCGTTCATTTTCGATCAAGTCACTGGAGGATATTTTGGTGTAGAATGAAACGGCCTCCGATTCATATGGTGCTGCTTGAAGATACTTCACGGAGGTGAAGGTATCAGAAGGAAACCTAGATGCCTAGTGTGTAGGATGAATTAATAATTCCTAAGTATCTAATCATGCACGCACAAGGTTAGCGGCATCCGACCCAAACAGTCGCTCCGTTCTCTTCCACCCCACGGCAGACTGGATTTTGCGTTTGGAGTCCTTGTTGAGCATGACATCGAATGGCACGCCGGGTTTCATGAGGGAGGCCTTGATCCAGTCGGTTCCATAGTCAATTGCGAGAACCGCAGCGAGAACATGGTGGGGGACGAGGGCTATAAGATATAGCCAAAGAAGTACAAGTTTCATGGTTATTAGAGGGACAGAGATCGTATAGTTGCATAGAACATCTACGTGTTATGCGTCTTCAGTTTCCAATGTCGTGGCAGACACGTCGAATTTCCTGCATCACATGATCCTGCAAACCGTCTCAACACTGTGCTGTGACCACTCTAGTTACTGTTCAGATGTTTTTGCTCAGCTAACCATGTCTCTTCCATCGGAAACAATTATGGACATGTCACATTAATCTAAGAGACTAAGCAAAGACTAAGACCAACTCCTCCTTTTGCCTCGAGCAGAACGCAATTCATTGGATCGTACTTCAATTATAAACTTTGTAACAATGCAATCGTTGTTGTTTCGTTAACCCTTCGTCCACTTGGACCCTCGACGTCCGGCCCTGTTGTCTTGTTTGTATATGAAATGTAGTTGCGCACAAGCCGGCGGTGACCAGTCCAAAAAAGCAGATCATATAACCCGACACGATTTCAAATATGACAGACTGAAATCTCAAGCAGACCTGTTGCAAGTGCAAATAGCTTGCGTTTGGGAGCATTTTGCATGCCCCTCGAACGAAATACGATATCAACGCGAGCGAGAGCCATCTTGAAGCGTATTCTTGATTCCAGCATCTCCACGAAATCATCATCAGCAAAAGATAGATGGCCACTCAGTTTCAAATGCGTGAGCATTGGTACCAATGTCGAGTGGGGAGTGGGGAGTGGATCTGGTCTAGTCAGCGCGGTGACTAGCACGCCTGATGAAAACACAGGAGGCTCGTTGAATTCAAGAATCTCTAATCTAGGCAATGCCTCCAGGATCTCGCAGAGTTGTACCGCTGTCATACTGACATTGGAGAGGACGAGCTCTTGGAGGGGGCACGCAGATCTCTGAATCAGGGAAACGAATTCCTGGTGAGGCCATGGAATGGCATCTTTCAACCATTGCTCTTTGGTATCACCTCTTTCCCAGTTAGGAAGCTCGATGGCGATGGATGATGCCGAAGGAAGTGTAAGAGCCGAGATAAAATCCTGCAGAGCTTCGCGTCCAACTCTGGGTTCACCGATCTTTTTGAAACGAATAGCCCGTAATGTCGGAAGAGAATATGAAGACCGCTGACCGTCCCTGTATTTGCTAACAAAGGTGAACGTTTCCACAAAAGGAAACTCGCGAATATATGCAATAGCAAGGAACAATGGTATCATCCCTAGAGTAGCAAAATTTACGATTGGGGACAGCTTGATGTCGATGGGCCAATACATGGGCAGTGGCGAACAGAGTGTGAAGGTATGGAGAGATGGAGCGTATCCCAGGTATTGCAGCTCACCAGACCGCGATATCTGGGGGTTGGCCGCCATGTCTGTGAATGCAAAGCGGAAGGTTTTCAATCGCGAAAAATCAACATTGGTTCTACCACCCCAAAGAAGGGATGAAACTGAAATTGAGACATTCTCCCAGCGAGCAGCTTGATCCCAAAGAACACTGAGCAACGGTCGACATTGCTCGCCTATCAATCGAGCCTCAAACGAGATGGGCATGTTTCTGGAGCGTGAAAGATACAACGACAACAGGGGAAAGACGTCGTTGAAGACTGAATTATATCCTGGATTTATAATTAAGGAAAACGACGACCAGGGCTCTCTCGTTTCCAAAATGATATTTCTCCATCTACGACACGCCAGGCAAATAGCCAACGCGGTGGTCGATCTCGGGTATGTGAGGCTGTCATACTGACACGCCTCCACAAAAATCTTGATTAGCAGTTCCACCGAGAGGTTGGAGATCCAGCACGTATCGAACCACTGCAAGCCACTGTCCTTGTCCATTACCGTTCCCTCTAACTCAGATCGATGCACTCTCAGTGCCCAATCAAATCTCCTCAGATGAATTCTCCGCATCCAGTCCACCAGTGTCATCTCGAAATCCGACTCAGATTCGGTCAACTCCACAGTGAAATGACTGGCGTCGTGTTTGGAAGAGACGCGAGAAATTGGCAGTGCCGAAGCATCGGCTTCTACTGTTTCCGGAGAAGCATCAACGTTGCCTATGTTAAATGGGAAGAGGAATTGAGGGGAGGGAAAGGATAGCTCTAGATCGTCTTCCGATGATTCTTGGGTTAACTCGAGGATCTGGGATTGTGAGTTTCGATCATGTGAGGAGGAACTAGCAGACATCGACGAAATGTGGTCAGCAGGGAACCCAGGGCCGTCCACTAGAGTTATCTGGGACATCAATGGTGTAGTGGAAGTGATCGGCGACAAATGAGGAGTAGTGGGAGCTTCAGATTGAAGCAGGGTTAGGATTCGGGGCTATCAGTGGAGAACCCTGTAGCTTCTTATATATATATAAAGTCCGCCTCCCGTGCAGGGCGGTGCTTTGTATAGTCGCGCCTCGGGTCTATTTTTTTGATCCCGGTGCCCCCTTGAGTCGCGCTGCCTACGAACAAAGAGGAAGAAAAAGACCTTGACTAGAGTACTATAAAGATCTTGACTAGACTATAAAGATATTTCTGAGTCACTGAAAACCTGATTGCAATACCAAAGTAATTGTCAATCCAAGTTTTCAGGTTTGGGGGAAGATTCTGCAATGGAGCCAGATATGTACGTGATATGCACGTGACATCGGTCTGGGGAATTGAAGAAGCCGGACCGCGAAACGCTCAAGATCGAAATGCAGAAGCTTCAGAGTGTGCAATGTCGGTCCCGAGACAGACATCAGGTCTGAAGGGGAAACAAGACCATACCATGACAAGAGCACAGCTCACAACGTCGAATCTCCTTCAGAGACCTGACATCCCAAACCAGAGCTGGGTGATAGAGCAGATTGTGAAGAGGAAAGGAATTAAGAACTTGAATAAGATAGGAATGAGACAAGGGGGCACCGGGATCAAAAAAATAGACCTGGGGTCGATTTTTTTGCTAAGGACATTTTCGGTGGACTAACTAACCTACATAATCAGGAACATGTCTATATTGAGTAATATGACATCATCTTCGTGACCGTTTCCCCCCACCCAGAAGCTTCACAAGCCGCGCACACCCAATTTCATGGTTCTTGCTCAAATTCCATGCACCAAAGATGATACTGAACATATAGAGTGAGTTATCAATCACTGAGAACTATCAAGTGTCAAGCCATGCTTACCCACTGAGTTTTGCAACCAGCTTGTTTGCAGTTTAGTACGCCATCCATTGTACTATCGAGGACTGATCCGCAAAGACACCCATTCAGGGTGTCTCCTAGTTGTCGCAGAATTCTCTTGTGCTTCGACTGCCTGGATTCTTTGGGAACTGCTTGAAACTCAGTTGCGGCTGTATGATGCAAGGTTGAGTTCGCATCAATTGCCTCGCCGTCCACGTTGTTTTGGTTTTCGCTGCTGTAATCAATTATATTTTTGCTTTCCTGTTCAACGAGAGTAAGTAAATACTTTTTTAGGCCCCAGAATAAATACAAAACTCTTTGGCACTGTTGAGGAAGGTGTAGGCAACATTCAATAGGCTTCAAATTGCTTAGATACTGCAAAGATACTGTTTGTGGTGCGGATCAGTGTTTTCAATCACTCATAAATTGTGAATCCCAGTGTAAATCACTTTATTTTACCTCTTCTGCTACTCAGATGCTATGGAAAACCTTCTATACATGTTTTATATGTTGTAGAAAGGTTCTATTAGCCTCAAATTGATGTTTAGAAGTCCTATTCTGGAGAGGTCCATTTTTTTTTGTGGCCTCTGGTTGGACTAACTAACCGGGTTCCGGTCCGGCATTTCAATCCCGGTGCCCCCTTGGAATGAGATTGGAAGTATGTGGGAAAACAAACTTGTACAAATACATATCAAAGACTGGAGAATGATTGAACAGTGATCACAATTATGAGACTGCCAATGAAGAGATGCATTGGCAAGAGAGTAACTACTAAACAGGTGATGAAGCCCAGTCAAAAGTCCATTGAACTAGAGAGGGTTAGATCGAGTTAGAACAAAAAAAAACTGGCATACATATGCAAATGGCTACAATTCTGTATATAACAAGGAACGAGACAGTTCTCAGAATTTTTCAAACATCTTCAAGTCAGACCTGGTTAGATGTTTTTAGATATATAGATGTAGGATGAAAAAGGAACTGTTGGGCACCATATTGGGTTTCAATTTTGCTCTATTTCAATCAATAATAATCGATACCAATCAATCTCACGAGCAAAAACATAGACATCATATTGCAGAACTAGTAAAAATGTAAAAAAATTATGATGCAAACCTGTGAAGCATTACCCCTCACAATTTCACCAGTGCACCTAGTATGAATATTGCATAAATAGGTGATATGCAAATGTTGAAAACATTGACACATCTTTGACATTGGCATGGCATTGGCAGTGCATGGTTCAGCTGGGTATGACACGTGCAATATGTGCAGTAAGAGCTTTCTGTGATAAAAAGATATGTTAGAAATGTGTCAATCAGATATAGATGGCTTACCGCAGAGGCTTCACAATACTTCCAGAAGTGTGGTAGACATGAACATTGCAGTATTCAAGAACATCAGATGGATGCAGACCTTCTTCTGTTGCACTGAGAAGTTGTCATAATAGTGCTTGAAATCGCTTGTTGAACCATGGGGATTACGCTCTTTCCAATCTAAAGCACATAGGTTTCTGAATATCAGATGAGCAATGTTAGCCTAAACTTAAAATTTCTATGATGGGAGCACAGAAGTATTAGAGTTTGCTGAGTTGACCATGTTGGGGTAAATGCCAGTGATTGAATCCAAAGCAGAGGCAAGATTGTAGGGTGTCAATGATGCCATGGAATTAGGAGTTGCTGGCTGGCTCTTTGATGCCATTTGTGCAGCCACCACTGTTGCTACATTGCTTATCTCTGTTATGGCCTGCCCTGCCACTGTCGATATCTGGCCAGCCATGTTCATGGGTGCCATCTGGTCCATCATCATCACTATTACCATCTGGTCCACCACTGTTATGGTTTGTGTTGACGCTGTCCCTGGCTGGGCTGCTGCTGTCATCACTCCCATCTGGTCTGCCTTTGTCATCGTCTCCATGTGGACCGCCGTTGTCATTGTCCCCGTCTGATCCACCATTATCATCATCCCAGTGTGGCCCGCCATTGTCATTGTCCCTGTCTGTTCCACCTCCATCATTGTTACCACCTGGTCCTCTGCAGTCATTGTTGCTGTCTGGTTAACTGTTGTTGTTGTCATCATATGCTCCTTCACCATTGCTGTTGGGATCACCAACTGGGTTGTTGTTGCCATCTCTGTGTCACACATAGATTGTATGGGGGGAACTGTAGTGAATTCTTGCTGGATGTCCATTCCTGTTGCAGGAGAAACTGAAACCACAGGGTTTTTGACCTCAATGCACCACAGTGAGTATTTGTCATAGAACAAAAAGTATGAAACCTTACCCAAGATCTTTGATGGGTTTCAGAATTCCTGGGGCCTGGATTACACTGTATAGGGAAGTGACTATCATCTCCAGGTGCCTTGGGACCAGTTGATGGGACATTCTGTGAATGTGGTGGATGAATTAACAGATCACAAATTAAAAGGAATCTCACTGCCAATGATCAAGAATCTATCTCTTTGACTGTGTCTCTAGCACCATGCTTAGTGCACTTCTTTTGTGGTGGTGGGTGCACATGGGGAGCATCTGGAGCATCTGTGGAAGCTCTAGGTCTCTTGGCATCGGGAGTGGGATTGGCAGATGCACACTTCAAATGTTCATCGTTCTCGACATTGTTATTGTACCACAATGGATAGTTTAGGGTTGCTATAAAATCAGCTTTCCAGTGGTTGTCACAGAGGCTAAGTTCAGAAAATTTTTGCTCCATTTCATTCTGATATTGAGCGGCTACTCCAGCATCAACCTTGCCCCAAGTTTTAGGTGCTTTCCCAATACCAGTCAGGCTTGCCCAAAGCTCGCATTGCAGAAGCCCTGAAACCATCCCATTCTCATCCTCGATGAACTTCAGTGTGACATTCTCCCCTTGGGCAGCATGGGTCTTTCCTTGAGCACCAGCACCAACATGGGCAACTTGGTTATTTTCTGCAGTGTTCCACTCATGTCGATACCAGAATTTGACTAAAGGGTAGGCTTCCCATTCAGCAGTGGGAAGGGTACTAAGAGGTATTGAAAGGTGTTCTGACTTGATGGAAGAATGTGTGGGAATAGCTGTCAGTGAATTGGGATTGAGAGACTGAGCTAACAACAAGTATGCCCATCTATAAAGAATGTTTGGTTAATAGGTTGCCAGATTCAACAGGAACTCTCCAAAACACTACTCACTCAACAGCATCAAATTTTACTTCAAGGACAAGTTTCTCCTGCTCTAATTTTCTGTTGTTTGCTTCAAGAGTAAGTTTCTCCTGCTCTAATTTCCTGTTAGTGTGTATAAGAGCAGAAACACTGTCTGGCGAGCTTGCTGGTGTTGAGCTAAAATGTGATCTTGAGCGGGAGGGTGGAAACTGACCCTGCCAAGTACTAGTAAAAAAGGTGCTCAATATAGAGAAAGCCAATGTTTACCTGGAGAGAGTCCCATGAATGACTCAGGAGTGATGACTAGGGAACTGCATGGGTTTTACCTGCAGGTTTTCCACACTTTTATTTCCTAATTTATTCAATGAGTTTTGCATGAAAACTCATGAAAAAATGATTTTCTGATAGCTATTCAATGGATGCTTGTGATACAAGGGACAAAATAATTTATTTTTGACCTTGTCACATGACAGATGTCACCCAAATATTGTTTTATGTGTTAGATCACAAAGAGCCAACAAAAAGCTTCCAGAAAATCTTTTTTTCATGATTTTTCATGCAAAACTCATTGAATAAATTAGGAGATAAAAGTGTGGGAAACCCATGGGTAAAACCCATGCAGTTCCCTAGTGATGACAACCTTGAACTATTCTCTGAGCTATCATCTCCTGCCCCAAGATAGTACAAATCTATCCCCAGCATAGGAGAGGTATCTCTGAATCATGTGATGTTAGACCCATACAGTAGGTTGTGGTTTGGATGCATAGTTGTTGGTTGGTTACTGGTAGATGAAGTCAAAAGGTGGACATGCATTACATGACAATGGGAACAAAACAACATGATGTTATTATCATGAGTACACATACATTTGTTGTAAACACAAAAGTACATATGTACGAAGAATGGAAAACATATGTACAAGGGATGGAAAACATATGTAAGAGGGATGGAAAACATATGTATGAGGGATGGAAACATATGTACAAGGGATGGAGAACATATTTCTAATATCAGAATGTGGTGCATATATGAAATTAACTAACAAGGGAAAGGAGAGGACTCATTTGAATGCAAACTGCAAGATTTCAAAGTACCACGACCACAGCTGTGTCCATGGCTGCTTCCACTGAACTTCCTGCCATTGCCAGGAACTACTGCCCAATTGGAGTTTGAGGTTTTTGATCCCCCAGCTGAACTTCCTGTGCAAGGATCTAAGCTCACAGATTTTTGTTTTTTCTGCCTCATGCCAAGGTTGTTGTGGATACCAAGAGAATGTTTTTGCAGTCGTGATGGAGAGTTGACTAAGAGCAGTTGAAAATCATGTGACATACCCTTCTCATCATCAAGGGGTTCCAATGTTCTAGTAAAGATGTCAATCATGGTGTCATGTGAGATATGTGCAGGATTTCCAGGCTTTTTGTGATACATTGCCTGGAAGAGCTTTATCATGCAGGGTTTTAGATCTGCAAAATAGGGTGCAAAATAATTCAGAATGTTCATTCTGAAATTGCACATGGCACCAGATTTGTTAATTCCAACCTGATGAAGACTGATCAATGACTTTCACCACAATGACAGAGCAATACTGGTAAAGACCTCTAAGTCTTTCTTGCTCTGGATGGTACCTGGGCTGCTCAAGTTGGTACAGAGATAGATCAAAATGAAAAAAAGGGACTCAAGATCGTGATAAGATTTATGCTGTATTTTTTCCTCTTTGGTAAGAAGTTCGACTGCCATAAACAGTGCAGTTCCCTGCCAAACAGATAGATGAGGATTGAAAATGGCAAGGAAAATAGGATACGAACTGTTCAGGAACCAGGAGCCAAAGCATGAGCCTTACTTCTGCTTGTGGTATATTCAAAATCGATCAACAATCCTGGATGTGGATCTGCCAGACATCCATCATCCGACTTGAGTAGAAGAATATTGTTGTAGCTGATGTCCTGATGTACCAAGTCCTTCTCATTGCACAGCTTCTTGAGTGCTAATTATTCAAAAACAGTAAGTGAAAAAATAACTACAGAGAGGAAGAGAGATACACACTAATGACAATGTCTCAGAAGGCTGAGATCAACTCTTTCTTTGAGGAAAAAGACGCAATATGGTCACCAATAGTAGATGAGATGACCCTTTGCCAAACTTGAGACTTAGCATCATCCCTGCAAATAGCATCCTGGATGAGTCCTGTAGTGAGCAGGACTTTGTCGATGGAGATGTCGCATCTGCAAGATAACTGAGGAACACCCTGCATGCCTTTGAGGCTTGCTAGAAGAACAAATTCTGATGTGGAATGTGAAGACTCAATCCATGCATCTTTAAGGATGTATCACTTTGTTTCATATTCAACCTCCCACACACATGAAGCATGCCCAATGAGAAATTGGGTCTCAAAGATGGTTCTGATGACTGTGAACCACATGTCATCACACTTTATGGATGTCACCCTGTCCATGTCATCCATCTGCATGATTGGGTCATAGCCCACAACAGACTTGTCTGCAAAGCAAAAACTGATCATGAGTCGCAGGAATGTGATTGAATCAAGGATATGCCAGGGGTTCCCAAGATTGAAGACCTGCGAGCATAGCTGTCCTTGATGATCTGTGATTGTGAGACAAAAGTTGAAATCACCCCAGACAGTGACAACTGGGACAAAGATGCAATTGGGCTGTGTGGTAAGGATAATGTATGTCTTATCAGTGACATGCTCCACCATCTTCTTGTGAAGCTCGAGATGGGTGACTCTGGTCCATAGATTCCATGCACAACCATCATCGACATGCATGCCAAAAGATGGAAGTCAAGACTCAAGGTTAAGAAATGAACTCAAGGCTTGAATGTATCCATAGTCAATCAATGGGAATTTCATGGGGAATACAAGGATTACTTACCAATATTAATGAAACATGCTGAAATCAATGAATGGGCCACACTGGAAGCATTGGAAAACCACCAGAGGCCTGAGGAGCATTGATGAGAATGAGCCAACCCAGGAAATGAGGTCCTGGTCCAAGGAAAACTTGGGACACCTAGACTTGACGAGGGCTGACACTGAATGAGGAGAAGAAATGACCAATGCCAAATTGAGTCACTAGGGAGATGTAGAATGTCTCATCCAAGGTGCAGGAAAACCAAGATCCAAAAGGACAAACAGAACCATGGATGCCTCGATGGTTTGACGAGGGCTGACACTGCATGTGCAAGAGTTGAAACGACTGATGCCAAATCGGGTTGTTAGGGCGACATAGGATGTCTACCCAAGGAGAGAGGGGATATGGGAAATGGAGTCTTGCAGAAGGCAAGGTGTGTGTTGTTTCATGGGTGGGCAATGTCATCATCAAGATGCAGGAGCCTAAAAATGAAGAAAAACATTTATTTAGTTTAAAAGAAAGAAATCAACTAAAAAAACATATCCGAGGGCCCAAACAATGAACTGACATCATTTGGGCCCCCGCTTTGTGTTTGTTGGCTTGCGTGGTCATGGGTGCTGACAGGGTGGTGGTGCAGTGTCAAAAAAGCCCCAGTGGGCAGATGAAAGAGGGAAGGAAGGATCAGTTGGCAGAAAGAATGTGTATGCATGTCGTCAATCACTCATTCTGGCAATTGCCAAATAGTGATTGATGTAGTGAGCATGTTGATTTCAATGACTCCGAGGCCTGCTCCACTGTTGCCAATGGTAAAAATACTGTTAAGACCAAGTCCTCAAATCAATGCATTTTTGGCCACAACCCTTCCACATCACATTACTATTATTCCAGAACATACTGATACACTCTATGATTCATTTTCAAGCCTTTAAACTATTTTCTGACATGTATTAAGCTCACAAATGGCAAAAATGTGAGAGATGACAACTTGCCATTTTCACTCTTAAATCTATTCTATATTCTGGGGGGAATCTAGAATTTGGCTTTTTAAATTTGACTCATTGGAAGATAAGTTATAGCTGTAAAACTATCAAAATTGTCACTTGTCCTGTTACTCACTTTCTTTCCTATCAAATAAGATTCTGACTATTTGGAGGCAAGGTTTGGAGCATAAATATAATTTTCTACATGTTTACAAGGCCTATTGATTTCTGTTGCTTGATGTGCAGCAAAGTGACATCTGCATGCCCAGCATCATATTGTCCAGCAACTGCCAGAATGAATGATTGTGCATTGATGGACACTAGGGAACTGCATGGGTTTTACCCATGGGTTTCCCACGCTTTTATTTCCTAATTTATTCAATGAGTTCTGCATGAAAACTCATGAAAAAATGATTTTCTGATAGCTATTCAATGGATGCTTGTGATACAAGGGACAAAATAATTTATTTTTGACCTTGTCACATGACAGATGTCACCCAAATATTGTCTTATGTATTAGATCACAAAGAGCCAACAAATTGCTTCCAGAAAATCATTTGATTTTTCATGCAAAACTCATTGAATAAATTAGGAAATAAAAGTGTGGGAAACCCATGGGTAAAACCTGTGCAGTTCCCTAATGCACACATGCAAATTCTTGCAAACAGTGCAACTTTTATTTTTGGGAGCACAAATATGACCACATGGTCCATGCGCAGCCACAAGGTATATAAGCATGCTCAAAATCAGCACTCTTCCCCCTGGGTGTGTCCCACTGTAGTAAAATAAGAAGTATAATAGTATAAATAATAATTATATAATTTATATTAGTTTTTTTCTCTTTGAATGGTTCACATCAAGTAGATATATATATACAACTTACAAGGGTGAGAAGACCGGTTATAACCAGTTTTCGATCAGCTTTGAATAATTTTGAAAACAAGGTAACCATGAACCAGATTGGTCTTAAATGGGTGTAACTGTAACCAAAAAATGGACTGGACCAGGGTTTGGTTTGGTTTGGTTCCCAGTTTTTTTGGTCTATAGGACCAAACCTTAGAACACTAATCTGGTCCCTGATCCTGGAAAAGATTGACAAAAGCTTAGGAAGATGGGAAAGAAACCATCCATCAGTTGATGGCAGGAAGACTATAATTAGTGTTTGAGGGTCCAGTCCATAGGACCAAAAAAAAGACCAAAACTGGACTGAATTGGACTGGAAAAGACCAGACCAGAGGTCTATTTATAGACCAGTCTTTTACAGTCCAGTTAGCAGTCTTTCATTTTTTTAAATTACCATAAAACTGCAAAACACCGGTTTAAACCAGTTAGGACCAGTTCTATCATGAAAATGTATATTGTCCCATGTTTCCACATATAATGTGGTAAATTTGATCCCTAGGTCATCAAAAATGGTTAAGAGTTGAGCAAGATATAACCAAATACATTTTTGTACAAGGATTTTGTTGTGCCAGATTGACATTGATTGTATCTCACTCAAATTTTAATCCTTTTCTTCATTCAATTGGTGAATATGGGGCATATATGTAGTAGAATACTCCCACCATCAATAAATGTGGGGTATGCATCACAAAATTTATGGTTGTCACATTACATTTTGCCAGAGTCTTTAGGATATGTTATTTTGTTTTGCTTATATCTACATCAAATAAAATCTCTCAAAAATTGAATCAAAAGCCAGGTATTTACAAGGTCTATCAGTGTACCTAACTTTCTAATGTTTGGGTCATGGTTATTGAGATATACATGCATATATTACTAATACAAATCTTACAACAAAAAACCAGTCCTAGGAGGTCCGGTTCAGTCCCCCCAACATTTGGGATGGTCCTAGACCAGTTTCAGTTGCGGTCTTTTAATTTTTGGTCAAAAAACCAGACTGCACTGGACTCTTTAACACTAACTATAATACAATGGACAGTCAGCAGCATGACCCAATACCTCACAAAAGTGCAAGGCATGCCAAAACATATTGAGTAAAACCTTGAATGGAAAATCAAAACTTTTATTTGGGATGGTGAAGGAAAACCCCCCATTAGTATTGAAACAATGTATGCTCCTATAGACAAAAGAGGGAAGTGAGTCCTTAATTTAGCACAGTGCAATGACACCATAGAACTCACCTGCTACATGATCTCTAACCCCAACAGCTAAACATCCACCTTGGGCCTTCTTCACACACACTCTGAATAACCACTTTGCACAGAAATCTCCCCTTGTCCATGAAGAAGTGAGGGTTAATGCTTTTGCACAAACTTGGCAACCATGAATCTGCAGCTTACCCCAGTCACTTCAATGAATCATCAAAGCTGCAAGGAAATACAAACAAAGCCTTGAAGCCCAGAGAGAAATGTGTTGGTGCCAGGCAACATATTTTGTTGTGGATTGACAAGGTGACAAAAAACTGACTCGGAGAGGTGCTTGTTGACAATAATTAATAGACCTTATCTACGTCATTATTGAAGTGGTTTTTTTTTGTTATTTTTGGTACTGTGATGTCACATGATTTCAAGCTGAACTTTGTGTCGACGTTGACTGGATTTGATGTCAACAAAGATGGCCTTCTGCACCTGTCAAAAATACTGTCAAGCACTGCCCAAAGGAGAAGCCAATACACACTTGGTATAACCATGTGGCCCAGCATAATTTGGAAGAACAAATGACAAAAGAACAGCATGATGCCCAAAAATCTTGGATCAGAAAGGGCAAATGTTGTTGGCTTCAAGTACAAAATTGTGTAGTTTCTGAGACCACTCATGCAATAGAGTTTTAGAAAGACCATACCTTTGACCAGGCCCATGATGATGATACAGTGCCAAACCATGATGAGCCCAATATCCTGATGGAGTCAGATGCCCAGGCCATTGACCTGATGGATCCATGAGTCACATTTCCATATCTTCCAGATATTTAATTGAAGTCATTTAAGAGCAAGAGATGTCAATGGCCATGGTTCTGAACTTGACAGTCCATTCAATTTTGATCACAAAGACCCACCCAAGTCCTCTCCAAGTTGTGAGCCAGACAAGCTACAATATGAGGTGATGCTCAAGGATCTACATGTGTATGGAGTCTATGATTTTGCAGATCTGAGTCTATTCCTTTGATCACAAGAAAAGCCAATGGACAGAAGATGAATTCAACTCATTCTTAAATCCCCTGCAGGAGCCATGGAATTTGGACAATCCACAACTTTGTCTGTCTTTCCAGATATATCTATCTCTCTCTGCCCATTCCTCCAAGGCAACCTACAATGTGATCTGCTCGAGTATCAAGGAATGCTATCCTGTGAGCACCATGCTCTTGTTTGACCAGGTCCAAAATTGATTGAAAAGGATCATGGGCATCCTTCCATTACACTTTGATATGTGTGTCAATACCTGCCTTGCATATACTGGCCCCTTTGCCCCCCTCACTGCATGTCCTTTCTGTGGAGAACATCAATACAAGCAACATCATGACATCGACCCCAAAATTCCCCATTGTCAATTTGTCACTCTTCCAATAGGGCCTCAATAACAAGCTTTGTGGCGACATCCTGTCTCTGTTGCAAAACTTTGAGATCACCTCCAATGCACTGCAATCTTTCTAGCCCAGTGTCACACAAATAATGGCATACAAGATTACAACAATGTTTGCTGTGGTTCAGAATACCTGGATCTTGTTGAATCTGGTCAGATTTGTGATAATGACATGCTTCTCATTCTCTCAATGGATGGTGCCCAACTCTACTGAAATAAAGAGTCAGACACATGGTTCAGCATCACTACACTCATTGATTTTGCCCCTGAAATCCACCATGTGAAAGAGATGGTGCTGCCCACTTTTGTAATTGGAGGCCTAAATACCCCTAAACATCATGACTCCTTCCTTTTTCCAATGTTTGCCCACCTCTCCATTTGCCAAAAACTTGGTTTACCAATCTGGGATGCTTTGACACAGGCATCGACTACATGTCCTTGGTTCTGTTTTGGAACTGTGGACACAGTAGGAATGGCCAAACTAAATGGATTGGTTGGTCATCATTGCAGAAACAGGTGCTGACTATGCCCAGATGCCATAAACCTGGAGCAGGGAATTACTATCCTGTGATTTTGAAACCACATGGCACCCTACCTTCTGGATCTAGTCATGCAGATATTGATATCAATTTAATCACCACCCCATCACCAGAAGAGTACAATGAGAGACTTTGCTATGTCCTAGGCTCCACATCCCACCATGATTATGAGCACCATTGTAAAGAAACTGAAATATGCAAACTGTCCATCATATCTGCACTTCCAAAATCTATCCCAGTTCTGAAATGTTCTCCTGCTGACACCATGCATTTGTTTGGGCTGAATCTAAGTCAACTCCTTGTTTCCCTGTGGCATGGCAACATTGATCATGCACCAGACAATGACCCAAAACTTGGCCATTCACCGTTCTTCATCATAATGCAGTCTGGCAGACGCATGGGGCATCTGTTGCAGGTGCTCATCTCTATCTCCCTGTCTGTCTGGGATCCAGACCACCATGCAATCCTGCTGAAAAAATATCCAGCAGATACAAGGTGGTGGAGTATCTAGTATACATCTTTGGTCTATGCCCTGCCCTCCTCTATCATCTCCTGCCTCAAGAATTCTACTACCACTTCTGCAAGCTCATCTCTGCCACATGCATAATCCATAGACATCACAAATCAAGAGGCAATCTCCTTGCAGCTCACCAAGCTTTCCTTGAGTTCATCTATGAAATTGAGATTCTATATTATAAGCACAACCTTGGGCATTTACATTTTATATGACCATGTATCCATGTGTTGACTCACATTGTTCCAGAACACTTCCATCTGGGCTCCCTCACCAAGCTATTGCAATGGACCATGGAGCAAACCATTGGAAATCTCAGTGAGGAAATCCACCTCCATTCTGAACCATATGCCAATCTAAGTCAAAGGGTCATTGAACGTGTGCATGCAAATGCACTCTATGCTCTCACTGTGGATCTTTTCCACACTGCAGGAAAGCTGCCATCTGGTGCCTGCAACATTGGCAAAAACTATGTCCTTTTGGGTCCTCATGGGTGCCATAAGGGCAACCTTACAGGCCACTTGATTAGTGGACTAGCAAAGGGAAATCCAAACTTAAAATTATGGTACATATTACAGGGAGTGGAGGCACACCTAGCAAAGGGAAATCCAAAGAGAAAACTTTAAGGACCCCTTTGCCAATGCCCAGTATATGTGAAAATTGCAAAAATCAAATAATAGCCTAAAAATAGAAAATGTGGAGATAGGCAGATCAAGGCCACTGAATGACATCATACCAAGGGGTAGATGTCAGAAAGGGTACTCTGCCTCTAAATATAAACTGTCAACATGCACAAATGTGACAGAAAGGGAAATTAGTAATAAAATAATGAAAATCATAGAAAATGAAGAATAGGAGGAAATGAAGTGAGGAAAAATATAGGATGAATGTAAAAAATAGGAGAAACAAATGGGGCACCCCCTAGTCCCCTTACATCACCCCCTCTGTAAGATGCATTGCCCCGATGCATTCAAAATTGCATACGACCAAAGTCAGTGACTTGAATGCAATGCACTGCAGCAGTGTGCTGTTGGTGGAATTCCTTGACTAACCGAGGGGTGTTCACATCAGATTCCTTGACCCATGAGTTCTCCTCATACCCATAACCCTTCCAGTGCATCAAATACTGCAGTTTTCCTTGACGCAACCAGCTGTCCAAGATTGACTCGACTTTGTACTGGGGTTCTTCCTTGATCACTGTAGGCGGCAGTGGTGGATGTGAATGGCATCCTGGGAATGGATCTGGGGGAGCTGGAAGGAGTTTGACAACATGGAAGACTGGGTGGAGTCTGGACATGGAGGCTGGGAGGTGCAGATGAAGGCATGTGTTCCAACACACTTGACAATGGGGAAAGGTCCCAGGAAGCAATGGGCGAGTTTCTTGGATGGACATGTGGTGGAGATGTCACTGGAGTCAAGATAAACTCAATCACCAATCTTGTACTGAGGGGCTGGAGAATGTAAAAGTGCGCCATGCCATCCTTCTTCTTTACTAAGGCTGCCTTTGCCTCCTCCAAGCTATCCCGCATGCATTCTGTGAACTCATTCACCATCTCGATGTGTGAGGGAGTTTGGTGAGGTTCAAATCCCATGCGTGGATGCTGTCCAGTGTCTAAGAGGAAAGAGGTCTGTTGAGTGGAAGCATGGATGTGGTTGTTGTATCCAAACTCAGCCAAGGGGAGAAGATTGTCCCAATTGTCCTGGCACTCATTGACAAAGATGCAGATGTACTGCTCCAGTTCCTGGTTGACTTGCTCAGTCTGGCCATCAGTTTGTGGGTGATAGGTGGTCAAAGCAAGGAGTTTGATTCCCAGAAGTCAGTACAGCTCGCAAGTGAACTCTGCCATAAACTGAGGGCCACTGTCAGAAAGGAAGTCCATGTAATTTCCACACATGGTGGAGATAGAGTCAGGCAGCACCCAGGGCACTGACAGTGGTGTGAGTGGGAATGAAGTGAGAACATTTCCCCACTGAATCAACTGTGCACATCACTGCATCAAACCCATTTGACTCTGGCAACTCCACCACAAAGTTGACACTGACAACATCCCAATGACTAGTGTTTAAAGGTCCAGTCTGGTCCGGTTTTTTACTTCCAAATGGGGCAACCGGCAGCTGCAACTGGTCTAGGATTGACCCAGATATTGGAGGACTGCAACCAGACCCTTTAGGACCAGTCCTAATCAGTCCATGGACTGAAAAAAGACTGGTTCAGACCAGTCTTTTGTCATAAAATTTATTGTGCCAAACAACCCATATGTATCTCAACAAATATGACCATTACCTCAGATACATTATATTCATGGATAGAGATTGTAATACTCCATAGACTGATTCAACATTTAAGCAATTCCATCAAGATTTGACTGAGATATGGCCAAAACCGGAAGGACATGCATTCAAGTTGTGGTTTTTAGTTTGTAATTTGTAGTTTGTAGTCACACTCATTTGGGCTGTTATATGAATAAAATCACATGGTAAAGATAATTAGGTGTGTTGTTGTTGCTTTTATGATGTCATACAGCTGTACAAAAAAAAATTATAGCTCAGGTAATAAGCAATGCAATCAAAGTTGTTCTGATACAACAAAATACTCATACAAAACTGTTTTTGGTCATATCTCAACCAATTCTTGACCATTTTTGAAGATCCAGGGACAGAAAATGAAGTAAATATGTGTGGAAATAAGGTCCAACATATGTTGAGATGAAATACCAGTCATAACATCGGTCTTCCCCATGCTGCGACCCAGACAGTGGTGCAAGGAGAAGTTGAATCTGGATAAATATAGGGACCAACGAGCTTGACGACAATTCAATTTCTTGGCTGTCATAAAGTACTCGAGATTCTTGTGATCCATCCAATTTTCCACCTTGTGTTGGGCATCCTCAAGGAAGTGTCACCATTGGATCTCATAGTTTTGCTCCACAGCACTAAGGCTTTTGGAGTAGAACACAACAGCATGCCACTTCTGGTTCTCCAGAGACTGCTGAGACAACATGGCACCCATCACAAAGTCAGAACTGTTGGCTTCTACACAAAAAGGGCACGAATTGTCAGCAAAGATAAGAATGGGAGCGGAAGTGACCATCTCCTTAAGCTTTTCAAATGCCTCCTGTTGTGCATCATCCCACCTCCATGCCTCCTTTCCTGTCAAGTTGAACAGTGGTCGTGCATGATGTGAGAAAATGCCAATAGAAATTGATGAAGCCCAGGAAAGACTGCACCTCTTTCTTGTTTGTGGTGATTACTTAAGGCAGAGAAGTCTGGAATGGTGTGTAGGGAGTTGTTTGAGCTCTGGGAGGCATTATTTACTCTGTACCTGCCTATTTTGGCAGCACGTTCACAATTCTGAGCCTTAGAAGAGAGTTTTCTACTATAAGGGCAACCTTAGAGGCCATTTAATTAGTGGACTAGCAAAGGGAAATCCAAAGAGAAAACTCTAAGGACCCCTTTGCCAATGCCCAGTATATGTGAAGATTGCAAAAATCAAATAATAGCCTAAAAATAGAAAAGGCAGAGATAGGCAGATCAAGGCTGCCGAGTGACATCATACCAAAGGGTAGATGTTGGAAAGGGTACTCTGCTTCTAAATATAAAACTGTCAACATGCACAAATGTGATAGAAAGAGAAATTAGTAATAAAGTAAGGAAACATCATAAAAAATAAAGAAATGAAGTGAGGAAAAATATAGGACAAACATAAAAAATAGGAGAAACACATGGGGCACCCCCTAGTCCCCTTACAGGCACCACAAAATGGATGCGACAACTCTTGAGGTGTTTAAAAAGTTTTCGGAGTTGTATCGCTGGAGAATTCAAAATTGAGACTTACTTGATAGTGACAGATTTGCAAGGCTTCTTCTGCCTAATGCTTAGATTGTGCGATCATGGTGGCATGAGAAGAAATGGCCTGCCAAGAAGGTTTGGATAGCAAGAAATGTGAAGGTTTGTTGACCACTTTTGCAAAGTGGGTAAAACTAAGAAGGTGATTTAGCTGAGCATCCAAGGGGCCTTGCATTTCACTGAGGTCCTGTACTTCTTCCTGGTTACAAAGAACAACTCATGATACACACTTGTGGCTGTCAAAATGTTTGCCAATGCAGATCTTCAAAAAGTCATACAGAACTGTTTGGAAGCCTATCGCATAGTCAGGGAATAGGAAACACTGGGGAGGAGAGAAGGTAGATGAATGAGGACTCACTGCTAATCACATGAATAACAAGACAACGACATGTAATTAGGAGTGAGAGATAATACAAAAGCAAAATTTAAGGGAAGCAAGAAGGGGAAAAGGAAGAATAGGGAATTCCCCGTACGTTGTAGTAAATAAGGTCTGAAGAAGAGATGTGTACAAACAGGCATCAATGATCTCACATAAGCCAGGCTTACACCCTCCCACACTTAGAAAAGTGTCTCCAGCAAGAGTAGTCATCCAACCCAACATCAACCAGCAACATCAGGTGCATTTAAAAACCAGTGGGAAAAAGCTACCATGTTCCCTCTGCCTTACTAGCCTTCCAGTTGTCTAGCGCCTCGCAATTCTTGAGTTCTTGCTGGGGTAGCCAAAGGTTGTTGCTTTCAGAGTATCCTGACCACCTTATGAGGTATTGAAATCCACATCCTCTTCTTTGTTCATCAATGATTTTCTCGATGTGATATTCTTCCAGGCCATTGTTGGTCATTACCAGGCCAGGTCATTCGAGCTCATGGGAAGGGAAAAGTTCAGCATCATTTTCATTGTGTCACCTGAGCAAGGAGGCGTGGAAGATGGGGAACATGTTTGGAGAGTTCAGCAGCAGCAGAGTGTATGATGACATCTCTGGAAATGCTTTTACCACAGAGTATGGTCCATCAAAGCACAGAAAAAAATTTGCCACTCTAGACTTGTCTCCTGCCTTAAATTCTCAGCGGCGGTGAAGGGTTGCAAGCATCACCTTATTGCCCACTAGGTATGCATCTTCACAACCTCGTAATTTGTTTGCAAAGAAAGCCTGCATGATTTTGTGCCAAGCAAGGCATCCTTTGCCTCTTCTACATCAGTCTTGATTTGCAATATTATCATGTGTGCAGCAGCATCCTCTGGGGTGTCATCAGACATTGTTCCCACTATCAAAAGAGGAATAATGTGTGGGCTCTGGCTTATTTGGATTTGGAATCCTGAGAATCCCGTTGATCCATTCACTGAGTTCATCATCTGGAATTGGATAATAGGCAAGGCTTGTACCCAACCCTTTTGGTCATGCTCAACATGGAAATGAACACACTGATTTAGAGTTTTGTTCATGCATTCACTTACACTGTCAGTCTGAGGGTGGTATGACATGGACATCTTCAGATGTACTCCAGTCAACGTGTGTAGCACTTTCCAGAATTTTGACATGAATAATTTATCATGGTCAGAAATCAGCTCTAATGGCAAGCCGTTCTCACAGTACCATTCATTGAAGAATATCAGTGCAAGCTGTGCCAAGATATCAGTCTATGTCAGAATGAGATGGATGTCAGACCCAGTCTATCTGTTATTGTCAGAATGCAATCAAAATCCTCATCTTTGGGGAGTGGCCCCACAAAGTCTAGGCATACAGAATCACCATGCTTCTCCAGGATAGGCAAGGGATGTAGTGGTTCCTTTGCCTTCAACGTGCCACTTTTGTTATGCTGGCAGTCTGAACACACTGGTATATATGCATTTTCAAGGTCCCTTTGCATATTGGGCCAATAATAACAGTGCCTGATACTTGCATATGATTTATCTGCACCGAAGTGTCCCAGCAAGTCGTGTGCCAGGCAGAACAGATCCTCACACAGCTGGCCATATCTGGGGATCACAAGGCAGTCCCCCAAATACCATAGGTTATTTACCATGCGGACGTCAGGCATGCTACTGGTTACGTTGCCCAGCTTTTTACAGAAATCATCATGTTTGTATCCCTCATGAACATCATTGAGGAAAGACTCATTAGAGCAGATAGTGAGGATCATGTTGCAAGAGTTTGCTTGGTTCATCCAACAGTCCCATTGTAGGGGTGAGCCAGCTACATCAATGTCTTCAGATGGGTCATCAGGTGTTTCAGCGGGAAGACAGGACAGGGTGTCTGTGACAGTGTTGTCCTCTCTGCAGATGTAGTTTATGGACATGTCAAATTGGGAGAGGTGTTCCATCCACTGGGCTTGTCGCTGCGATAGGTCTTTCTGGGTATCAAAGTTCTCCAGAGTTCAATGGTCTGTATACACAACAGATTGAGATCCAAGCAGGTCAGACTGCCATTTTTTTCAAGTGCCTGGACAATCACTAGCATCTCTTTCTCATGGACTGGGTAGTTCTTTTGTGCATCTTTCAGTTGCATTGAGTCAAACACTACTGGCTGGGCAGTTTCCCAAGCCAGGCCCCAGCTCAGCACAGCACCAGTCCTCCAGTTGCTTGCATTGCAAGTCACAAAGATTTTATTTTTGCCAGGAAGAGTATGAGCAATCACCATCAAGCATTCTTGGCTAGTGACAACTGCTCTTATAGCCTCAAAGGCAGTCTGGTGCACAGTAGACCAGGCTGGGAAATTTCTTTTGTCATCAAAGGAGTGAGAACTGAGGTGTGGTCAGCCAGGTGAGGAAGAAAAGCAGCAATGTATTGAACTAGTCCCAAGAAACTCTGGACATCATTTGTCAACTTCAGCACAGGCCAATTTAATATCTTGTCCACTTTCAAAGAACAGGCTTTGATCCCCTGTTCAGAGATGCAGTGTCCCAGGAAGATCAATTCACTCAAATAAAATTTTGATTTTTTTGGGTTGCAGCTTCTCATAGTGCAGTCATAACTTTTTCAATGTGTTTCGTGTAGTGATTGTCAAGGGTTTTGAAACCCATGCGGGTATTGGCAAGGGTAAGCCATGGGTACAGGTATGGGTACAAAATTTGTGACCCTTGAGAAACCCATTGTTAAGACTATAGGTCCTTGACTCAGCCTCGGCTTTGTATATCACAGTTGGAGGCTTTCCAACTGTATCGGTGTTGCACTAGGAGACTTTCCTAGTGTATCGGGCTTCCTGCCTTCACTTGGGTACTTCCTCAAGTAGTCACGGCTATCTGTACTCAGAGGCTTTCTGAGTAGACCGTTCATTCGTGTATCACAGTTGGAGGCTTTCCAACTGTCAAGTTCAGGTTATCACAGCTAGGGGCTTCCTAAGCTGTCGAGTTCGAGTGTATCACAACTAAGGGACTTCCTTAGTTGTCGAGTGTTCTGGTTGAGTCTAAGACCATTGGTTGAATTAGGTCAAGCTAGAGAATACAGACAGTATTACTACAGCTTATATACAGTTTGAAGATGTCTATCATCCAATCGGAGTGTAGGATTGTTATCAAGTATAAATAGAAAGAACAATAGAAAAGACAGGCCTCGTGCCTTGCATGAGGCGTCCGATGTCACGGAGTGCTGCGGCGCAGCATGTCAAGAACAATAAGAGATAAGCCTCATGCATAGCATGAGGTGTCCAATGTCACGGACCTCAAGTGAAGGGGTTGTCGTACCACAGTGCATGTGGGAGTGGTTCGGGTGCATGGAGTCATTATGCATCAGGGCATCTGCCGTCGGAGGAGAGTTGAGTCGAATGGAAAAATGAACTGCCCGTACTTGCGGGTTCTTGTAGACAAATCATAACATCACCTCCCGTCTATCTTCGAAGTCACCGACTTCGACTTCGAACTATTCTCGCCATCCCTCTACACTTCCCTATAGGGTTCCCCAGTCATGTTTGCTATCGCTTCATCGTCGAAGTCATTGTATCCCGCCTCGAGGAAGTCTAGTCGTCTTCGTGCTGTAAGGGGACTAAGGGGGTGCCCTGTGTGTTTTTCCTATTTTTTATGTTCGTCCCATATTTTTCCCCACCTCATTTCCTTCTATTCTTCATTTTCTATGATTTTTCCGGATTTTATTACTAATTTTCCCTTGCTATCATGCTTGTATATGTTGACACTTTTATATTTAGAGGCGGAGTACCCCTTCCGACACATACCCCTTGGTATGATGTCATTCGGCGGCCTTGATCCGCCTATCTCCGCCTTTTTCTATTTTTAGGTTATATTTGATTTTTGTCGTCTTCACATATACTGGGCATCAGCAAGGGGATCCTTAGAGTTTTCTCTTCGGATTTCCCTTTGCTAGGTGCGCCCCCAATGCCTGTATTATGTAGTATAATTTTAACTTCGGATTTCCCTTTGCTAGAGGCTTAGGTTGCCCTTATAGTAGAAAACTCTCCCCTAAGGCCCGAAAATCGCGAACGCGCTGCCCAAAATAGGCAGGTACGGACTGGACAACACTTCCCAAAGCTCCACAGAGTCCCTACACACCGTTCCAGATACTCTCGCCTTTATTGCGCCGCCATTTTCGCCAAACGCGCTCCCTAGCGACATGGACGCATCAGAACGCTTCGACGCGCTTGAAAGCGATGTTTCCGGAATGCGCACGCAAATCGACTCGCTTAAATCTACGATTGAAAACTTCGTTAGGACCCTCCAGGCTAACCCTACGACTAATAGTTCCCCCTTCACGACTCCAAGCGCACCCAACAACGATGTTTTGCCAAACGCGTCCACTAAGGAACGTGCCCAGATCAAACCGTCCCCCCCCGCCGAATTTAATGGTGCACGTGCGCAGGGACGTGCATTCCTTAATTCCTGTGAGTTATACATTAGTCTCCAGTCGCATCAATTCGTCGATGAGGCTGCAAAAATTTATTGGGCCTTCACATACATGAAATCTGAACGCGCCTATCTCTATGTGGACCGTATCCTACGTCAAACTAAAGAACTCGGTTCTCTACCTTTCTCCACTTGGGGTGACTTTCGAGCTGAGTTCGTACGCCACTTCTGCCCCCTCAATGAACGCCACTGAGCAGTGACACGACTTGAGTCATCCACTTACCACCAGGGACGTCGATCCGTGGACGACTATATCGATGAGTTCAAGGATTTGGTGGACATGGCAGGGTATGGGAGTGGGTTACCAGTGGTGGTGAAGTTCCGACGGGGGCTCAACCGAGAAATTCAGGACCAGATTGCACAGATGTTGGAAGGGCGCCCAGCGGACGATGATATCCTTGCTTGGTATGAAGCTGCTTCACTCTGTGACGAGAACCGACTCACAAATGCGGCGTTTAATGCTGCATTCCGTGCTCCAACTACCACTCATACACCCTACACCTTCAATCGAAGCCTCCCCCGCCCTAACCCCATTCCTGCTCGTCAAACTCCCACACCAGCCGTCAATATCCCAGTACCAATGGATGTTGATGCAGCCCGCAGCCGTGCACGTAAGTTGGATCTCTGCTACCATTGTGGGGAACCTGGACACAGGGCTGGAGCGTGTCCCCATCGTCAGGATATCCGCATGCTCACCTCCGAGGGATGAGACGAACTCCTGCAAGATCTGTTGGCACTTGTAGATGTTGAGGAAGCGAAGGATCAAGTTGCAGAGGAGGTTACGCTGGAAGTTGTAAAGGAGCAGGATTTTCCTATTTGCAGCGAGTGAATCGTACGCCCTCACTGCCTGTCCATAACCGCTTTGAAGTCTTGTCAGTTGAATCCCTGGAGAATGAATCCATTTCTGTGACTGCTCCCCTCTCTGACCCTTCGAAGTTGGCTAAAGACGTACCTGCTCTCCCCATCTCTCCTTCTACTCCACATCCCAAAATTAAATCATGGGAGCGTAAACTACCACGCAAGTATATTGTGGCATCCACTCCCTCTGCACATTCCTTAAACCTAGCCATCGAACTGCAGACGACCGACACTGGACAGATACTCGGTGTTTGTGCGCTCCTGGACTCTGGTGCGACTGGTCTCTTCATCGATTCCCATCTGGTACAACAACATCGTCTAAATACTCGCTCACTCTCATGTCCGATACCTGTATATAATGTGGATGGATCCCCAAATGAAGCTGGTGCCATCCGAGAGGTTGCAGACCTGGTTCTCCGTTACAAAGATCATAGTGAGCGTGCCCTTTTTGCTGTCACTCAATTAGGAAAGCAAAAGGCGATTTTGGGATATCCATGGCTTCGAGACCATAACCCAGAGGTCGACTGGCGCACTGGGGAGGTTACCATGAGCCGATGTCCATCCCGCTGTCGGACGTGTTTCACAGAAGCCAGGCAAGAACGTCGTGGACAGAAGGCGGCAATACGACGAACTCAGAAGTGTTGTGCTGGACCCCTGCCTATACCTGAAGTGGAATTGGAAGGGGTTCCTGATCTAATGCCGGACTCGGATGATGATGATGAGGACCCAGAGGAAGTGGAGGAGGGTGATCGGATCTTCTACACTGCGATTCGCTCATCGCATGAGGTGTGTGCCACATCAAACATATCCCAACGCCTCGCCGAGGCCTTCCACAAAAACAACGCTGCTAAATCCTCTACTAACTCCTTACTCCCTCATCTCCATGAGTTTGAAGACGTGTTCTCCAAGGAGTCATTCGACTCTCTTCCTGCGCGTAAGCCATGGGATCACGCGATTGAACTCACCCCCGGCGCAACCCCTTCATCCTGCAAGGTCTATCCTCTCTCTCCGGAGGAACAACGGCAGCTTGACCAGTTCATCGACGAGCACCTGGCCTCTGGACGTATTTGACCATCGAAGTCACCCATGGCCTCTCCCTTTTTCTTTGTCAAGAAGAAGGATGGCTCACTTCGACCGGTTCAAGACTACAGAAGACTCAACAACATCACGGTCAAAAATCGCTACCCACTACCCCTCATCTCCGAACTCGTAAACCAGCTCCATGGAGCCCGATACTTCACCAAGCTTGATGTCCGTTGGGGCTATAATAATGTGAGGATAAAGGAGGGAGATGAGTGGAAGGCAGCCTTTTGTACCAACCGTGGTCTTTTTGAACCGCTTGTCATGTTCTTTGGCCTTACTAATAGCCCTGCCACCTTTCAGACCATGATGAACGACATCTTCCATGACCTCATCCTCGAAGGCGTTGTCTGCATCTATCTCAACGACATCCTCATCTTCACTCGCACGGTTGAAGAGCACCGTCGCATCATGCGCCTCGTCCTAGAGCGACTTCGACGGTACAAACTCTACCTTCGTCAGGACAAATGCGAGTTCGAAAGGACCAAGATCGAGTACCTCGGCCTGATTATCTCGGAGGGTCAAGTGGAGATGGATCCTATCAAGGTAAATGGGGTCACAGCTTGGCCTACGCCCACGAACAAGAAGGAGGTGCAGTCTTTCCTGGGCTTCATCAATTTTTATCGGTGTTTTATCAAGGATTTCTCACATCATGCACGACCGCTGTTCGACTTGACAGGAAAGGAGGCATGGAGGTGGGATAATGCACAACAGGAGGCGTTCGAAAAGCTTAAGGAGATGGTCACTTCTGCTCCGATCCTTACCTTTGCTGACGATTCGCGTCCTTTTCGTGTAGAAGCCGACAGTTCTGACTTTGCGATGGGCGCTGTGTTGTCTCAGCAGTCTCCAGAGGACCAGAAGTGGCATCCTGTTGCGTTCTACTCCAAAAGCCTTAGTGCTGTAGAGAGAAACTACGAGATCCATGACAAGGAGATGTTGGCGATAATGCGTGCGCTTGAGGAGTGGCGACACTTCCTCGAGGGTGCCCAACACAAGGTGGAAATTTGGACGGATCACAAGAACCTCGAGTACTTCATGATGGCCAAGAAATTGAACCGTCGTCAAGCTCGTTGGTCCCTGTATCTATCTAGATTCGACTTCTCCTTGCACCACCGTCCAGGTCGCAGCATGGGGAAGACCGATGCCCTATCCCGACGTGCAGACCATGGGGATGGCAGCGGTGACAACCAAAACATTGTGCTGTTGCAGCCAGACCTTTTCACCATTCGGGCACTGGAAGGCATCGTACCCCAGGGCGAGGAGCGGGACATTCTACGTGACATTCGTCGCGCAAACCGTAGCGGTTTACATGAGGATGTTGTCGCCCGAGCTGTTAAAGAACTGAGGAAGGGATCGACCCTTTCCTTACGTGCGGCAGAGTGGGCTGAAAAGGAGGACTTGTTGTATTTCAGGGATCGCATCTATGTTCCCAATGACCCAGACCTTCGCCGGCGCATCATATCCCAACACCATGACTCACAGATTGCTGGCCACCCCGGACGCTGGAAGACCTTGGAGCTCACCTCACGGAACTATTGGTGGCCACAAATGTCACGGCTCATTGGTCAGTATTGTCGCACTTGTGACCTTTGCTTACGCACCAAGGTCCCTCGTCGCAAGCCTATTGGTGAGCTACACCCTCTTCCTGTTCCAGAGAGTCGTTGGGATGTCGTCAGCGTCGACTTTGTGGTGGAATTGCCAGAGTCAAACGGGTTTGATGCGGTGATGTGCACAGTTGACTCAGTGGGAAAACGCGCTCACTTCATTCCCACTCACACCACTGTCAGTGCCCTAGGTGCCGCTCGACTCTACCTCCACCACGTGTGGAAGTTACATGGACTTCCTGGTGCCTTCCTCTCAGATCGTGGCCCTCAGTTCATGGCAGAGTTCACTCGTGAGCTGTACCGACTCCTGGGGATCAAACTCCTCGCTTCAACTGCTTATCACCCACAAACTGATGGCCAGACGGAGCGAGTCAACCAGGAACTGGAGCAGTACATCCGCCTCTTTGTCAATGAACGCCAGGACGATTGGGATGATCTCCTTCCTTTGGCCGAGTTCGGATACAACAACCATGTCCATGCTTCCACTCAACAGACCCCTTTCCTCTTAGACACTGGACGACATCCACGCATGGGATTTGAACCTTGCCAAACTCCCTCACACATCGAGACAGTGAATGAGTTCACAGAACGCATGAGGGATAGCTTGGAGGAGGCAAGGGCAGCCTTAGCAAAGGCGAAGGACGACATGGCGCGATTTTACAACCAGCGCCACTCCCCAACCCCTCAGTACAAGGTTGGTGATCGAGTTTATCTTGACTCCAGTGACATCTCCACTACACGTCCATCCAAGAAACTCGCTCATCGCTTCTTGGGACCTTTCCCCATTGTCAAGTGCATTGGAACACATGCCTATCGTCTACGCCTCCCAGCCTCCATGTCCAGACTCCATCCCGTCTTCCATGTCGTCAAATTGCTTCCAGCTCCCCCAGATCCGTTCCCGGGATGCCATTCACACCCACCACCACCACCTACAGTGATCGAGGGAGAACCCCAATATGAAGTCGAGTCAATCTTGGACAGCCGTTTGCGTCGAGGAAAACTCCAGTATTTGGTACATTGGAAGGGTTATGGGTATGAGGAGAACTCATGGGTCGAAGAGTCTGACGTAAATGCCCCTCGGTTAATCAAGGAATTCCACCGATGGCACACTGCTGCACCGCGTCGCATTCAAGTCACGGACTTTGGTCGTATACGATTTCGAATGCATCGGGGCGATGCATCTTAGAGAGGGGGTGATGTAAGGGGACTAAGGGGGTGCCCTGTGTGTTTTTCCTATTTTTTATGTTCGTCCCATATTTTTCCCCACCTCATTTCCTTCTATTCTTCATTTTCTATGATTTTTCCGGATTTTATTACTAATTTTCCCTTGCTATCATGTTTGTATATGTTGACACTTTTATATTTAGAGGCGGAGTACCCCTTCCGACACATACCCCTTGGTATGATGTCATTCGGCGGCCTTGATCCGCCTATCTCCGCCTTTTTCTATTTTTAGGTTATATTTGATTTTTGTCGTCTTCACATATACTGGGCATCAGCAAGGGGATCCTTAGAGTTTTCTCTTCGGATTTCCCTTTGCTAGGTGCGCCCCCAATGCCTGTATTATGTAGTATAATTTTAACTTCGGATTTCCCTTTGCTAGAGGCTTAGGTTGCCCTTATACGTGCCTCTTCCTGTTCTTTCTGCTGCCATGTCGGGCAGTCGGGGCTGTAGTGCCCGGGGCCTCGTCGTTTGCAGTACCTGCAGATGTGCTTCTGGCAGATCAGGCCGAAATGTCCGATCTGGTGGCAAATGAAGCACCTGGCGCTTCTCATATGGGGAGGGGACCATGGTGGTTGGGTCGATCGAGGTTCGGGTTCTGGTGTGGTGAGGTCGATGATTGCTAGGGAGGTGTTTGTCTGGTTGCTCGTAGAAAGGGAGGCGTTTCCAGAGGCAGTGCGTGTTGTTCTTCTGTTTTTCTGCCTGTTGTAGGGCGAGGGGGAGTTTCGTTGGCGTCTGGGGTGATCTGTGGGAGTATGAGGGTTTCTTTCAACTGCTCTCATTCTGTCTGACCGTGCATTGGTCATGTCTTGGATAGCCTGTTCGATACTGAGGTCATCGGCATCATTCATGGCTTCTTCTAGGTTTCTCTTCATTCAGTCAATAGTGCTCTGATAGTAGAAGCATATTCTCGCGAGATGATATCTGGCTGGGTCGTGGGCGAGGTGGGTGTGGAGGGTGTCAATGTTCGATGGGTCTCGTAGGAATTGTTTGTTGAAACGTCGTTTGGGGGGTATGACGGGTGTCTGCTCTGCCATGTCGGGGTGTGGGTTCTTGGTTCTGGGGGGTTCTACAGCTGTTGTCGCTGTTTATATGCTCCAAGGATTTTCTTGGCATGTTTCAGGTTTCCCTCGGGCTCCCAGGAGTTTGCCGAGGTCGGGTATCCGACCCACTTCACTAAGAAGTGCATGGTCCTTCCTTTCTTTTTATGTCCAATGATCGCTTCCACTTTGTACTCCGATTCACCTCCTATTAGGTCCGGCGGAGGTTCTGGGAAGTTTGGACCATGCATCTCGGTTTCTTTATATGGGGTGAGGAGTGCCGTGTGGAATACCGGGTGTATTTTCCATTGGTTTGGTAGCTTTAGTCGATAGGAGAGGGGGCTTAGAACCTTCTCGATGGAGAATGGTCCTTCTCTTTTGGGTGCAAGTTTCTTTGTTGCATGCGTCGTTTTGAGGTTTTTTGCTTCTAGCCACACCCTGTCTCCTTCTTTGAATGGCGTGAAGTGCCATGTGGTTCTTTCTGCCATCAGCTGTCTGGCCAACTCGTGAGTTGCCTTTGCTTCATCTCGGGCTCGTTGCAACGTGACTATCCATTTCTCTATAGCCGGTATGTTCATTTTCAGGTATGGGAGCGGGATCACCTTTGGTTCATAGCCCATCATCAGGTAGAACGGGGAGCTTTTCTGGGTGGAGTGTGTCCTTTGGTTGTGCGTGAACTCTGCTGTTGGAAGGAAGTGCTTCCATTTCTCTTGGTTGTTCGAGCAGAAGATCCGCAGGTAGACTTCTACTTCCTGATTCACCTGTTCTGTTTCTCTGTCGGTCTGGGGGTGATATGCCATACTCATTGCCAGCTTGATTCTGAGCAATCTTCCTAATTCTTGGAATAGCTGTGAGGCGAATCTGGGGTCTCTGTCCGATATTATCTTGTCTGGAAGGCCAAACCGTTTGTAGATGTAATCCAGATAGAGGGTCGCTGCTCCCAATGCATCGATTGTTTTCTTGCAAGGGATGAAAATTACCCCCTTCGTAAGCCCATGGTCTACCACGACCATGAGCGCATCATAACCATCAGACTCCTGTAGGTCAGTTATGAAATCGGTCATCACCATCACAAATGGCCTTGTCGCTTCAGATTTGATTGGTTGCAGGGGGGGTGTCGTCGGGTGGGTGTTGACTTTCATCTGTTGGCATGTAGCGCATCTGGCGACGCAGTTCTTGATGTACGTCATCATTCCTGGCCACCAGTAGTCCCTCCTAACCATTTCGGTTGTCTGCCATTGTCCTGGGTGTCTGCTGGTTACCCCTTCGTGGTATTTCTGTACCAGCTTCTTTCGTATGTCCCCGCTGTCAGGGACATAGCATCGATTCCGGAAGAATAGGAGGCCATCCTCGATCTTCCAGTCCTCTAACGCCGACTTTATTGGCGGTGCTCCTTTGGTCTTTAGCGCCTCGACTGCGCTCTTCACCAGGTCATCTTTCATGATGCTCCCTGCAAGGAGGTCATGTAGTTCGGTGTCAATGAATTTCACAAATACCGTCTCTGGTAACATCGTGATATCTTCATTGTCGTTGTCTTCTTCCGGTACGTGGTCGGCCCTTTGTGATAAAGCATCACTTTGCACCATTTGAGATCCGGGCACGTGAACAAGCTGTAATTTGAATTCTGACAAGAATAAGCTCCATCTTTCCTGTCTCCTGTTTAGTTTCTGTGCTGTTTGGAAATATGTCAGGTTCTTGTGATCCGAGAGAATTACTACCGGGTGATCTGAGCCCATCAGGTAGTGCCTCCAGGTTTCTAGCGATTGTACTATCGCGAGTAGTTCCCTGTCATAGATTTCGTAGTTTCGTTCAGTTGGTGTCAGTGCATGCGATATATATCTGCATGGGTGCCAATCTCCATTTGTGTCCCTTTGTCTCAGCACTCCTCCTGTTGCATGTTTCGAGGCGTCTGATTCAATTGTGAATGGCTTTGTTGGATCTGGCATCAGCAGTACCAGTGCTTCTGCGAATTTCCTTTTCAGCATCTGAAAGGCCTTTTCGCATTCAGTTGTCCAGTCAAACGTCTTGTTTTTCTTTGTTAGTTCATTAAGCGGTCTGCTTGTCTCCACGAAATGTCTGATGAATTTCCTGTAGAAATTCCCAAATCCTAGGAAGGATCTGACTGCCTTCACGTTAGTCGGGGTAGGCCAATCCTGTATACCTGCCAATTTTGTGTCGTCCATGGCAATTTCATTGGGTCGGATGATTAGACCCAAGAATTCCACTTTGTGGACGTCGAACTTGCACTTCTCTGGCTTCAGGTATAAGTCGTTTTCCGCCAGTCTTTGCAGTACTCTTTTTGTCCTTTCCTGGTGTTCGTTCTGATCCTTAGAGAATATCAGGATGTCGTCCATGTAGATGACGAGCCATCCTTCTCCAATCATGTCACGGAATATCTTGTTCATCATTGCCTGGAAGGTCGCTGGTGAGTTGCATAATCCAAAGAACATCACCGTTGGTTCGAACAGCCCCCGATTTGTCTTGAAGGCTGCCTTCCATTGATCTCCGTCTTTGATTCTGATGTTGTGATATCCCCATCAGATGTCCAATTTTGTAAACCATTTTGCCCCTCTTAGTTTGTCCAACAGGTCCCCTACCAGCAGCAGCGGGTAGGTGTTCTTGATCGTCCCATTATTCAAGTACCTGTAATCTTGGCAAGGTCGTAGTGTGTCCGAGTCCTTCTTCGCAATGAAGAAGAATGGTGACGCCATGGGCAATTTCGATGGTTGGATGTATCCTTTCTGCAGGCTTTCATCGAGAAACTCGTCGAGTTTCTTTTGTTCTGCTGGTGACAGTGGGTATACCTTGCAATCTTTTGCCGTAAAGTCCGGTTTGAGGTCTATTGCGTGATCCCAGGGTCTTGGTTCTGGGAATCTTTCCGATGCTTCCTTCTCAAATATCCATCGGTACTCTTTGTATTGCTCTGGGAGTAGTTTGTCCAGGGTCTTCTGTTCCGGATCTCCTTCCTTTTGATGCGCGAGGTGCTGTGAGACCAATGTCTTTGCCCTAATCCAGACGTTCTGCCCATAGACGTATCGCGGTGTTCCTTTTGCCTTTATGAGTCGGGAGATCCTCTTCGTTGATTGGGAGTACGAGTACCTTGGCTCATCATACTCTTCTGTCAGTGGGGTTTTCCTTGGTTCGAAAATGCCAATGATGGGTTCCCCTCGGATGTAGGCGACTAGTAGTTCGTCATCTGCGATCCCTTGCATGGGTGTCTCCTCTGGTTGTCCTGTTGTCTGTTCCGTTGCCTGTTTGTGGTTTGCCGATGCTGGGTTTTCCTTCCCAGTGCTTTCTTCGTCCTGTGGCCCAATGGGCTCTGCATCATGAAGAGTTGCCACTGCAATCTCTTCGTTGTTCACTTCTTCTATCGTCACCCTTCTGGTCTCGGTGGGCATTCTGTTTCTTTCTGGTTCGGTGTGGAGGGCTCCTCCCATCACCTTTGCTTTGGCGATGATTCTTCGGCATTGCTCAAGCCGCTCTTCTTTCGTTGGTGTCTTTGTCTTGGAAAGGAGTCTTTCTCTTTCCCTGGCAGCCAGCCTCTTGAATTGCGCCCGTTGCTCTTCTCTCGTCTTTATTTTGAGATCGATCTTTTCTTTTTCTCTGGCGACTATTCTTCAGCACCATGCCTGCTGTTCTTCTTTTGTCATGTTGAAGGGGTTCTTCTTTTCCTCGGTTCCCTTCTGGTGCCACAATAGGCACCCTTCGTTGGGTTTCTCAGTTTGCACCCTCCCGATGAGGGTTCTTCCTTTCCCGTATGAGAGTTCTGTGTGACCCTCGTTCTTTGCCCTGAACTGGAAGGTTCCAGTCCTCCAGTTGATCACAGGGTTAATCTTCCTGAGCCATGGCAGGCCCAAGATGATTGCTTCTCCTCCTAATCCTGCAATCAGGAAGGTTGTCAGGAATGTTCGCCTGTTGATTGTTAGTGGTCCCCTGGCATATTGGGAAATTTCCCCTTTCTTGTTTGGGGTTTCATCCACGTTCTTTACTTTGATGATTCTTTCCAGGGGGCGCAGCCTGAGTCCGTTTTCCGCTGCGAATTCGTGGCTCATGAATACTCCTCCTGCTCCTGAGTCGAGTAGGGCTTCGGTTTTGATGACTTTCCTCCCGTCTGCTCCTAGCACTTTGACATCTAGATGCACAGATTGATCTCTCAAAGTGGCTAGTAGTACAGAGCTAACGGAAAGTTCGGTGGTACCTGGCATCAAGGCAGGCCACCTCTTTAAAAACCCTCATCCTCAATTGCAGCGAGAGCTCTCATCCTGTCTTCTTCATCGAGATCCTCTATGATTGCTCGGATCTTTGAGTAGGCTTCTTTGCCTTTCTTCTTCTTTGGGAATGGCCAGTTCTCAGTTCTCATTTCCCCTTTCTTGTGTTTGGTTGCTCTGTGCCCGGGTTGGTGGCACACAAAGCACAGCCCCTTCTTCATGTGTTTGACCCTCTCCTGGTCAGAGAGTCGGTTGATTTCTAGTGGGGTTTCTTTCGGTTTAGAGTTCATGGGCCTCTTTGCCCAGCTCTCCTGTAGTTTCCCGGTGATCGCTTTTGCTCTCCTCCATTGTCCGTCATATTTGGAGGCAGCATTGATCATCCCCTTGAGGGTTGTGGGGATCGTTTCCATGTTGAATACTCTTTCAAGGAGCTTGGGGTTTAACCCATCCATGAAGAGTTCGATCAGGGCGGTATCGTCATTGATTCCCACCTTTTCTCGCAGGATTCAGAATTGCGCGATGTAATCCTCCAGGTCCTGTCCCTGCTTCAGTGTTTTCATTTCAGTTCTGGCTCTGCCAGCTTCGTCGATCAGGGTGAACGCTACTCTGAGCACTGCTTCAAAGGTTGACCATGTCCCTAGGTCTTCCTTTTCTGCCCATGTCTGTGCCCAGGGTGCGGCGGTTCCTCCATTCATAAATGACAGCGCGAAGATGATTTTCTTTTCATCTGTGTCATAGATTCCGTGGTTTACTCTCAGATAGAGTTTTACTTCTTGTAAGAACTTTGCAGTTCTAGTTTGGTCCCCTGTGAAGTCAGAGGGGGTTCGGATTCTAATCTCCTTGCTCGATGCCGTGGGTTCGGTAGACATGTTGTCAGGGATGTTGTCGTTGGATAAAGAGAATGGGTCTCGTTCTGGGGTTTCTTCTTTATTGAAGGGTCTAAAATCTTCTTCGGTGAGGTATCTTGGTTCCTCGTCTTCTGTTCGCTTCGAGAACCACTTTTGTGCTGGTTCTGAGTATCGTACTAGTCGACCTTGGTATCTATACCATGAGGTTCTTCCTGATGTCGATGCTCCTGTTGGAGGTCTATCTGGGCTTTGTCTGAAAGACGTTGTGTCTGCACCTAGGTAGGTGGACTTCGTAGATCAGCTTGACCTTTTGTTAAGACTATAGGTCCTTGACTCAGCCTCGGCTTTGTATATCGCAGTTGGAGGCTTTCCAACTGTATCAGTGTCGCACTAGGAGACTTTCCTAGTGTATCGGGCTTCCTGCCTTCACTTGGGTACTTCCTCAAGTAGTCACGGCTATCTGTACTCAGAGGCTTTCTGAGTAGACCGTTCATTCGTGTATCACAGTTGGAGGCTTTCCAACTGTCAAGTTCAGGTTATCACAGCTAGGGGCTTCCTAAGCTGTCGAGTTCGAGTGTATCACAACTAAGGGACTTCCTTAGTTGTCGAGTGTTCTGGTTGAGTCTAAGACCATTGGTTGAATTAGGTCAAGCTAGAGAATACAGACAGTATTACTACAGCTTATATACGGTTTGAAGATGTCTATCATCCAATCGGAGTGTAGGATTGTTATCAAGTATAAATAGAAAGAACAATAGAAAAGACAGGCCTCGTGCCTTGCATGAGGTGTCCGATGTCACGGACCTCAAGTGAAGGGGTTGTCGTACCACAGTGCATGTGGGAGTGGTTCGGGTGCATGGAGTCATCATGCGTCAGGGCGTCTGCCGTCGGAGGAGAGTTGAGTCGAATGGAAAAATGAACTGCCCGTACTTGCGGGTTCTTGTAGACAAATCATAACACCCATACCCACAGCATGGGTTGGCGGGTTTTGTCAGGATTTATTTTAATGTTTAGAACTACATTTAATATCCTCATTATACTAATTATGAAGCAGGGGCATGCCTGATAGCAGGCAGAGGGCAGTGTTTATGCTAATTGTGTATATTTGTTCATCATAACAGAACGTGACACAGCATGCACACGTTTGTTGAATAAACACATCAACATAAACAGTCACGTGATTCTGTTTATTGCATACAAACATGTGCAACTTGTAAGAACTATATAACTATGGTGATAGGTTGTCTCCTTGGCTCAAGGGCCAATTCAGCATTACAACCACATTCTAATCACATTGCTTAACTCCCACAAAGTCCCAGAAGCAGTGTGACCACTCTCGACCAAGTTTATCGATCCCAATATTACATCGACCACCTCGAAACATCACTAATGACATTGACCATCCTTCAAAACTACATCGCATGACTCTGGAACTACCTAGGAACATTCTACAAACCCTCTGAACAAATGTCAAATGCATCTGATCACTTTGACCAAGATCGACCAAAATCGAACATCATCGGCCATCATTGAGTGATATTGATCAAACTCAAAAACTTTGAACGACATCGGGCACTGTGTTTGTTGACTCAATGATCAAGTACCATGCACTAGGAAGTATTCTACCTTTTGCTCAGACCTGCTGATAGTAGGACAGCCTCATTCCAAGCCCTTATCGCATACAGAACCTGCTGGATGGATTATTGCAACATTTAGCGCAGTCTCTACACAAAGGACAGTCTCCTTTTGGTTTCCTCTTCTTATTACTCCTGCATCAGATGATATATCACCTTCTTGTTCAAACTCTAGTCTCATTTTGGCCTCATGATCTATATCATATCCTTTTGCCTCATGTTCCTACACATATTTCCTATACCATCTTAGGAAGTTTCTTTTAAAACATATAAAAGCTTGTAGTATCTACTCTGTAAAAGGGCAGAAAAGAAAAGGAATGATCTTTGTACATCACTTCACATAAAGTCTTAGGAGTCTGAACTCTTTTCTAGTTTCAAAACTTTCTACGAGTTTTCTCAATTGTTGAGAAACCTCTTTGACTAGCATTGCTCTCAATTGACCCTCGTCCTACTTAGTCCCAACATTCAAAATCAATCTGACACATCACAGTTATTGACTATTGTCTTTAGATACAATTTTCCTTCAACAAACTCCTCGAAATTCTCATATCGACCTTCATCGATATACATCGCTTGACATCATTCTTATCAATCTTCATCAATCTTCATCAATACCGATCGATACCACATCGGACCTCACCAAACGCTTTCTTCTCTTGTCGGACTACATTTATGGCCAAGATTAATTAGTAGCCTTATGATTGGTCTGACCACAGACATTCAGAACATCTCGTGCCCTTCCTCTGACTTGCATAACATCATCAATTGCCTCATCGGCATATTTGGTGGTTTTTTCAGGTTGAGTATCATCAACGGCACATTTGAATGTGTCCCCCCTGTCTGGTTGAAAGTCATGTAGTATAAATAGCTATGTATAGTAAAAGGTCTATAATAGAGTAGTGACACACCTCCCTCACCACCGCTGCGAGCATCTGCTTGCAGGGTGTGTAATACTAACAATGCAACTTACAACAATCCAGCACCCCTCACTGCTGCTGCGAGCATCTGCTCGCAGGGTGGATAGGGGGTGCTCAACAAATGGTGATGAACAAATGAAGTACGGCATACCCATGTACATTACCCACATTTGGATGTAATTCAATAGTAGATAGTATGTAGTTATATTTCTCGTATTATGACACACCCCCCACATGGGTTTTGTGACCTGTCATACCTGCCATACCCTTGACGCTTACCCACCCTTACCCTTACCCTTCATTCATGGGTACAGGTATGCATGGGTAAGGATACGGGTCAGATTTTTTTACCACAGGGTTACCTGGGTCATTCACTAGTTTTGTGTGCTCTTCTAGAGAGTTAGACCAGATAATAATATTGTCCAAATAGATATGAGTGAATATCCCAAGGAAGCATTGTAGGGCAGCTGTCACTCACTGTTGGTGTACAGGTGGTGCATTTTGCAGTCCCTGTGGCATCACTGTCCATTCATAAAGGCTGAGTGGAGTGGTCACTGTGGTGTGGTTGACCCTATGCTTTCCAGGTCCATTTTAGTGTGAAAGAAACTGTCCTTCATGTCCAGCTTGCTCCAGATCTTGCCATGTCCCACATCTGCCAGGATGTTGTCTATACATGGAAGTGGGTGTGAGTCTGTGACAGTGCTGGCATTGAGTTGCCAATAGTCATTCACCCAATGCAGTAGATCTGTTGCATCCACTTTCAGAACCAGGAATGCAGGAGAAGCATGTGCAGAAGAGGAGGGGTGGATGCAACCTGCATCTAAGTGTTGTTGTATCAAGATACTCCAAGCCTCGCAAAATTTACATGGGCAGGAGTAACTCCTTGTGGTAATCATTTTTCTGGCAGATCTTACAGAGCACTGTGCTTGGCATTTCATCAATGTGTGGAATCAGTTTGAAAACATCTGCATCTTCTTTGATTTTTGCCCTGAGTTTCTCAAGCTGCTCTTCAGCTGCAAGTTGCTCAATATGTACTCAGATTGCAGCTACAATGTCCATCCTGACAACTTGCTCACATCGTGCATCGACCCAAGGTCATTGCATTTTGCAAACTGTCTTAAGCTCTTTGACCAGCAATTTGCGGTTGGCCCTCACGTTTGCTAGCACATCATGTACTTTTAATTTCACTTCAGGTATTACATGTTGTACAGGGTGTAGTAGGTTGAAATCACAGCCATAATCTATTGCTGTATTGTTATGGGTGTCGACAACAATATTATTATGTGAAAGTAAGGGAAGTCCCAGAATGACTGGATGGCAAAGCTTTGGTGCAATAAGAGTGCAGACAGTACAAGCCGAATACCAGTTCTTTTGGTCATGCAGTTTAAGTTTGACCCAATGGGTGAGTGAGACATCAGAACAGCCAGAAGATTTGTCAAAGAATGCACCAGAGACAGGCGAAGGACAAGGAAGCAAGCGAGTAAGCAGGTGGAAACAAGAGACCAGCTCTTCTTCAATCAAAACTGCAGGAGAGCCATGGTCAATTAATGCAGAAATCTCAACACAAGAGAAGGTAGAGGTTTCAAGACTGTCCACAGCACACTCCCATACTAGGTGGGGTTTGAAGAATGGAACATGGGTACTTACTGAGTCATTTGAGTCACAAGAGAGGTTGCTATCACTTCTGCTGATGATGCTCAACCCAGAAACCCAAACAAAACCTACTAAATGGCTTCGGATGGTATAACACAAGTTAGAGGAAGGATGCGAAGCCCTCAAGATGTCACCTGTCAGACCAATCACCAAATAGTCATAAAAGGACTGCTTGTCAAAGCAATTCGAAGCTAAAAGAATGTGTTTTGTGTAATTTTGGAGAATTTTGTGGCTAGATCAATGAATTTGGAGTGTGCAAATATGTTTGGATGCAAGATCAGGAGACTAGACGAGTAGTAGAAGCAAAGCAAAGGTGAATCAAGGGAAACAAGAGTGAAAATAGTGTAACACAAGGATTTTTGAGGATTTTTGAAGATTTTTGAAGAAGTTTAGTGTAAAACACCAGACTTCAGACTGAATATGACTAAACTGAACTCTCAAATCACTGCAATCTGGGAGGAAGATGACAACTTTCTTGTTTTTCTTTGTATCTAGTACATCTTTTTATATAAAATAAAGAAACTACCTAAAAAGGCTAGAGAACATGAGGCAAACATGTGGAAAACTTGAGGCAAAAGACAATAGAAGTATATCAGAACAATAAAGCAAGACTAGAAAGGGTGAATATAACACATGATGAAGAAATAAATAGAAAGAATAGCTAAAAGTGGACTGTCCTTGTTATAAATTGCATAAAACATCGGAAACTGCTTCAAGCATATTGTATGCGTGCACATGCAGTCGAATGTGTTCAATATACTTGAGATAGTGTCCCATGTGTCCAGCATGCATCCAAAGATCAAATAGGAAATACTGTGTCCAAAGATGTTTTTTGAGGTTCGAGGTTTTTTGAAGATTTTTGAAGTTTCTTTGGACTTTGTTCATGGCCCGAAATTGGTGCGGTATTGCTGGAGACTGGTTTGGAACTCATCAACAATGTTCCAAGTGTATATTATGAGCTGTACGAAGGTCGGGGGAATTGTATTACAGTGGCTGAAGGCATGCGAAGAATTTCAAAGCATTGTTTGAGGCTTTGTAGAGGTTTGTAGAGGTTTGTAGAACTTTGGAGGGGTTTGTATGGGTTTGTAGAGCTTTGTATAGGTCTGTAGAGACTCATAGAGCTTTGACAATGATCATAGATGTGTTTTCTGAGCTTGAACAACAAGGTGGACCTATCACCGCCGAGGATTGAACTTTCATTCAGTGGGTACACGGATGCAATAGGGTATGTTGACATGCCCAAAACACTCACAACAGAAAGAGCAGGTGGAGCAGCAGCAGGTTGAGGGGGAGCAGGGGCATAAATACCACTAGATGAGGAGACATTGACAGAGCCAACAGATGAGGTGAATTCCTCTCAGGGGATTGGCAGAGCAGGTAGCTTGATGCATTTCTGTGCTTCCTTTACCATTGCCATAGAGCGTTCAACATATCCTTTGCCACCAGGGAATTTACAAGCATGACCATCAGGCATGTAGAACCCTTGGCATTTCTTACATCCATTGTAAGTCTTGAGGTACTTCCTCTTGTGATCCGTCAATTTTGGCGGACAGGTGGTTGATGACATGGTCTGGATTTGGGAAGTGTTTGCAGCTTGGGTTCAATTATATGGTGCTCATCTCGAGCTATCTGCCAGGCCCACAGCCAAGCTGGAGTGCTTCAGGCTTCTCACTGTGTCTTCAGCATCACAATTGCAAGTGTTTCTGTCTTCGATGAGCTTCTGATTAAGCTTCATTAACATATTGACAAAAGGTTGCAGTTTCCCCTCTGACTTCTGTCCATTTGAGGTTGCTTTCACAACCATGGCCACAGCCATAGCATCAATCATGTTGATCTCTGGTTCCACTTTGTCATCAGAGGACTCGTGGTTGTCCTTCCATTGATCGAATGCAGTGGCAAGCTCAGGGGAGATGTTTGATTTGATTTGGGTGCAAAGTTGGGCAGGGGAAAGGTGGAACTGAGGTCCCTTCATAGGGAACTGCATGGGTTTTACCCGTGGGCTTCCCACACTTTTATTTCCTAATTTATTCAATGAGTTTTGCATGAAAAATCATGAAAAAAAGGTTTATTGGAAGGTTTTTGTTGGCTCTTTGTGATCTAACACATAAAACAATATTTGGGTGACATCTGTCATGTGACAGGGTCGAAAATAAATCATTTTGTCCTTTGTATCACAAGTATCCATTGAATAGCTATCATAAAATCATTTTTTCATGACTTTTCATGCAAAACTCATTGAATAAATTAGGAGATAAAAGTGTGGGAAACCCATGGATAAAACCCGTGCAGTTCCCTATCCCTTCAGCAGGAGGTTATCCTGGCTCAGGAAGTTGATGAACTCAGAGAAGGGTGTTTTGTTTTGTTTTGTGGAGTGTACCTTCCAGGCTAGTTCCCATTGCCAGTGCTTAGGCAACCAACAAGCATGGACTTTGACCATGAAGTCAGTAAAGGAGAGTACTGACAAGAGTTCCTGCTGGGATTGATACCAATCTGAGAATAGTGGGTCTTCAAAAGAGTAAATAATATGGTTGACAAAGTTTTTTGCATTGAGCCTGTCTTTGTTTTGAGGATAGCCACATGTGTGATGTTCAAACTGGTGCAGTAGCTCAGGCATCATGTTTCCTGCAGAGATCATTGGCTGTTTGCCATTGTTCAGGCTCAGTACAGCGATGGAGGAGGTGAAAGACATGTTGGTTATCAAAGGGATTATTCAGTAGTCATCAGAAGAAGAAGATGTTTGTCTGTGTCTAGGTGGATGAAGCTGATAGTTCAAGGATGTTCTACATGCATCATTTGTCATGATGGAGGCAGGCAGTGGTGGAGTGATTGTATGCACATCATTTGTCACAACGGAGGCAGAAGGCAGTGGAGTGAATGTATGCACATCATTTGCTATGATGGAGGCATGAGGTGACATTAGAGCAAATGTGTTGTCAGTGGCATCAGGCGCAAAGGTGTTCCATGCCTACTACAAGTAGTAAGGGAGATTGGGACCAAAGGTTTTTGAGACAGTGTTCTTGCTGTCATTATAATGGAGTTTATAAGCATGAAAAAAGATATGCATCATTGTTTAAGTTATAAAAAAAGTGGAAGCCTATCCTGTAGTTGGGGAATAGGAAACACTGGGGGGGGGGGGGGGTGGAGGAGAGAAGGTAGATGAACAAAGACTCACTGCTAATCATGTGAATAACAAGACAACAAAGTGTAATTAGGAGTGAGAGATAATACAAAAGCAGAATTTAAGAAAAGTTGTTAGGGCAACACCCACTATCTGCTAGCTAAGACCGTGCATGTTCTCTCTACAAGAAGGGGGCGGGATCCGCATGTGTGATGGGGGAACTGATGGTTTTGATGGGAGGGGTTATTAATAGGTGAGTTTGTTGAGATAGGCCATTCACACCACAAGCATAGGTGGAATACCTAAGAGAACACAACTGGGGTCCCCTAGGCATATATTTAGGGTTTTATACTATGTTACATATATCGTACATTGTTGTTACTGACGCACTCATACATGCGCATACATATTGATGCGTGCAAAATAAAATTCTCACACTATCAAAGTGTAGCGTCATTTGGCGTCATTTGGCATAATGTAGCATAATTCGACATAATAAAATAAAAATGAAATTTTATTAGGTAATGGGGTGGTTTCCTAACATTACCCCCCTTTTATGCCTCGACTTCCAGGCGAGAAAATATTGCGTCTGTCCCCTCTGTGAAATTTTGGTAAGGCCGGAATCTCATCCCCTCATACACCATTCTCGCAATGTGACACGGAGCATTCGGATTACATTTAAAGAATTGGGTGATCATGTTACGCGCTTGCTTACAATTCTCTTCAGGCTCCCATGAATTATTTTTGTTGGTATAGTTTTTCCACTTTATTAAGAACTCCAATTTGTTCCGTCGAAGACGTGAGTCTAGAATTTCTTCAACTATGCATTCTGGAGCACCTTCTACTATTATCGGAGGTTGCGGAGTAGTTTGTTGGCCAGGAATAGTGGGTGGGTGGTAAGGGCGTAGGCAGGATATGTTAATCTTGGGATCAATCTTGAATGATCAGGGTAATTTTAGCACTACTGCATTAGGCAAGATCACTTTAGAGATCGCATATGGGCCAACTTGTTTCTCCGTAAGTTTCCTCGAAGGTCGTGGAATATTCAGGTCCTTGGTACTTAGCCACACCAAGTCACCAACTTTGTACTCTGGAGCATGTGCTCAAGTATGATCCATGTGTTGCATCATGTCATCATGTGCTTTCTTCAATGCTGCCTCTGCTTCCTCTTGTACCTTTTGCATCTTAGATACAAAGTCTTCTACCAACTGTACTTTGACTTCCCTTCTGGGTTCTACTCCCATGCGAGGATGATATCCATAATTCATGAAAAAGGGTGACATATGAGTAGCCGAATGGAATTTGTTATTGTGGGAAAATTTGGCAATTGCCAGCCATTCAGGCCAGTCGGTTTGTTGGTAGTTGACAAACATACATAGGTACTGCTCCAACTCCTGGTTCATTCTCTCTGTCTGCCCATCAGTCTGTGGGTGATATGCTGTAGATAGTTTAGTTTGAATTCCCAATATGTTGTTCAGTTCTCACATAAACACAGAAGCAAATTGTGGTCCATGATCAGAGATAACAGTATCAGGTAACCCATCTAACCGCCATACCTGATTTAGATAGAGGCACACCAAGCCCAATGATGAGGTTTCTGTAGTAGTAGGAATAATATGGACCTCCTTTGTGAAGCGGTCATATACTACAAATATTGCATCATACCCTTGAGCCTTGGGTAATCCGGTAATAAAATCCACAGATATATCTTGCCACAGCGCTTTAGGTATAGGGTTCAGCATTAATTTTCCTGCAGGTTTCTCTGGAAATTTCTTCCCCCTCATGCACGTATCACATCCATCCACATACCCCAACACATACTTCAAAATTCCAGGCCACCAATAATTTCTCATTACTAATTCCAACGTCTTCCATCTTCCTGGGTGTCTGGCAGTCAGCGTATTATGATGTAACCAGATGATCTCCCTTCACAAATCCTGATCCTTCGGTACATACACTTTTCCTCGAAACAACACCAACCCTTGTTCCTCAACCCATTCATCTCCTTTAATATTACCTTTCTTCTCTCCCTTCAGAGCTTTCACGGCTTCCACTACTTCATCATCCATTTCTGGACATTGTCTAATTTTAGACAACATTTCCATTTCCGAGCTATCTATTAATAGATGCCCTTGACACATAGTGCAAATGCAAAAGTATTTGGGTTTGAGTAAGGTAACATTCTTATTGTCCTCCTCCACCCCCCTTTTATGATCAATATGTCTGGATAATGCATCTGCTTTCCTCATTAAGCTTCCCACTTTGTGGACCAAGTGAAAATTGAAACGTGATAGGAATAGTGCCCAATGTGCTTGCCGGCGATTAAGCTTTTTAGCGGACATGAAGTATTGCAGATTTTGATGATCTGTCCAGATCTCAATCTGATGCATACATCCCTCCAAATAATGCCTCCATGCCTCCAACGCTCGTATTATCCCCAACATCTCTTTGTCATGCACATCATAATTCCTCTCCACATCATTCAACCCTCAGGACAAATATGCACAAGGATGCCATTTGTCATCTTTGCACAGCATTGATAATACTGCTCCAGTAGCAAAATCGGATGCATCGGATTCCACTCATAAAGGGCATGTGAAATCTACTGGGGCTAATATTGGTCCCTCCACAAACTTCCTCTTCAACTCCTCAAACACTGTCTGCTGCTGCTCTCCCCACCTCCACACTACTCCCTTTTGCATAAGGTTATGTAAGGGTGCGGCAATTTTAGAAAAATTGTGCACAAAGCGATAATAATAATTTGCAAGTCCCAAGAAGGCTTGAACCTCCTTGACATGGGTGGGTGCAGGCCAATCTGTGATTGCCTGTACCTTGATCAGATCCATTTTGATCCCATCAGGGCCGATCAATAATCCTAGGAACTCAATCTCGCTTGCCCCAAACACACATTTCTCCAGTTTCAAAAATAGATCATTCTCCGCTAACCTCCATAGCACCTCCTGCACTATCGCCTCATGATTCTCTTCATCCTCCGTGAATATCAGAATGTCATCAATGAATATTATTACCACACCTTTGTCTATTACATCCTTGAAAATGTCATTCATCATATTTTGGAAGGTCGGGGACTATTAGTCATCCCAAAAAACATGACAAGTGGCTCGAAGGATCCTCAACATGTGGCAAATGCGGCCTTCCACTCATCTCCTTTCTTTATTTGTACATTGTTGTATCCCCATCATAAATCCAATTTTGTAAAGACCTTGGCTTTTCCCACCTTGTAAATTATTTCTGAGATCAATGGCAGGGGGTACGCGTTCTTCACTGTCCACTCATTCAGATACCTATAATCTGTACACATCCTCTTCCTTTGGTCTTTCTTTGGAACAAAGAATATTGGTGACGTCTGCAGTGATTTCAAAGGTCGTATGTATCCTTTGCGCAATTGCTCCTTCAGGAATGCATCCACTTCTTCTTGTTCCATCAGAGACAATGGATATACCTTTGACTTCTTCGGCACAAACCCTGGCTTCATCTCGATTGCATGATCCCATGGCTTCCACACCAGCATTCGCTCAGACTCCTTCTTCTGGAACACTGACAGATATTCATGATACACTTTTGGCACCCACTCCTCCACTGGCTTCTCCACCTTCACGATATTCTTGTCCCATGACTGTCCTCCACAAATTGCTCTAAAGGTTTGCTTCTGCTCTTCTTTCTCGATCATGACCAGAACTTCCTCATTTGGCATTTCCTCATCCTCCACTTCCTCCATCGTAACAGAATACTTCCTCGGACGTTCTTTCTCTTTCTTTTTCCTTTTCTCCTTCTTCATCTTCCTCCCATACACATTACATTCCTTAGGACAATGAGTCATTTGTACTTTCCCAGTTTTCCAATCAATTTCAGGATTATGCTTCCATAACCATGGACATCCTATTATTAGATTGGTTTTCCCAAGATCACACACTTTGAATATGGCTCACTCCTGATGCTCCTGATACTTTAGTACCATAGTCACCTCCTCCTTGATAGTTCCTCCATGATTGACTGTTCCGTCAATATTGTACACCATTATAGGTTGTGCCAGCTTGCGTGTGTTAATACCATTTCCAGTAATTAAGGACTGATTAATGAATAATCCTGTAGCACCACTATCAAGCAATGCTTCCACATCAATCGCTGCATGTGTGTCCACTGTCTTCAGTCCCACAGTCAAGGTGATTTCGGGTTCTATTCACACAGAGCAAATAAAGAATTTAGGGGTTTTCAGAAATGGCACGTGACAATTTTCTTTGTCATGTGATTGACAACAGTTGTACTCCTCCTCGATTTCCTTTTCTGATTTACTCTGGGTTTCCTCCGATACTAATACATTGTAACAATTCTGGGTCACCAATGGGGAAACCTTCACTGGGACTCTTCCACAAAATTCTTCTGTCTGCCTTCCTCCAGCTTCACTTCCTCAATTGTAGCTTCCCTAATCTTTCTTTTCTGCCTACAATTCCTAGAAATGTGTCCTAACTGCCCACAATTAAAACATTTAAGTGGGGCTCATCTCCCCGCTTGATCAACCTCCATTGCCTCTGCTGGTGCTGCTGACTCTGTAACTATAGGTGTCACTGCCATGGCCAGTGGCTGTGCCCTTGGAGCTTGCACCTGAGGCACCTTTCCTTTCTTGGACTTTCCTCCTGATGGCTTTCCAAATTTACTACTTCCATACATCAACTTTGACTCTGCCTGTTCCTGCCAATATTGCTGGTCAAGGCACATTGCCCAATTATACCACTTGTCCAACTTCTCTGGCATAGAAGGTAGTTGGTGGATAGACTTGAATAAAGAGGGATTTAATCCTGCTTTCAAAAGTTCTACCAACATGGCTTCTCCCATATCTGTCTGCAAAGCTTCTGCTTTGAACTGCAAAATAAATTCATCTGCCGTTAGAGAACCTTGGTGCATGGTCTTTAATTTAGCATTGGCTGTTGCCTTTTGGATTAGGGTCTCCAATCTGTGCCTCCAATCTCTCCAGAAATTCCTTGAAGGTTGCAAATGGTTTATTTCCTGCAGCAATTTGATTAATAGCCTCGTTTCTCCAGAACTGTGCTTTCCCCCCCTGAATGTATGAGAGAGCAAACATAATCCTAGACTCAGCTGTACAAAACTCTGGCTTCCTCCCATGGATGTACAATACTATAGAGCTGATGAAGGATTTTGTATTCTCCATGGTACCGTCAAAGATTTGCAGGGATGCATACTTAGGTAAGTGCACTTTTCCATTTCCGGATTTCTCTGCCGTCTCATCCTCCTGCAACATCCACTCCACCATCTCCTCCATCTCATCATCTCTTTCTCCTGTCATCTCTGGCTGTACTTCCACTTGTCTGGGCTGTGATGCTGCCAACACTGACACTAATTGTGACATTTGCACTGTAAGCACATCAATTTTCACCTCTAGCACTGGTGTGGGAACAGGATTAGGGCCAGGATTAGAAGTTGAGGGTTCAGACATAATGGTAAAATCTGTGATGAATCACTTCTTCGACAAACTCAAGATTTGTTTTTCGAGACCTCTCCAAATGTTTATGGGTCACGTGATTGTTTGTTGATCATTCATCAATGGTTCATCGTTCGTCGGGCACCTAATTTGACACTTCAGATCAATAACCCTTCCAACAGTGCCTGATCATGGGGATAACACTGAATTCGGCTTGCAACTAAAATAGTCATCCGAATAGAGTGATGTAAATCATAACTAAACCAGATCCAATCGGTTGTCTGGTTGCAGCTGTCCTAATGATGAGCGCTGCCTCTCGATCACTGGCAGTCACAATGTAAGGCGAGGCCTGGCATCAGCTTATGAAAGAAAAGGTAAATTATGTATATACAAGTACTTCCAGCTCATGCCAAAAGGATGAGTAATCGGATGTGGCGTGGTGAAACAATGATGTATGCGCAAGTAAGAGAAGGCGCACTGATGTGAAAAGTTGTGTTCTTCTGTTAGGGCGACACCCACTATCTGCTAGCTAAGACCATGCATGTTCTCTCCACAAGAAGGGGGCAGGATCTGCGCGCATGATGGAGGAACTGATGGTTTTGATGGGAGGGGTTATTAATAGGTGAGTTTGTTGAGATAGGCCATTCACACCACAAGCATAGGTGGAATACCTAAGAGAACACAACTGGGGTCCCCTAGGCATATATTTAGGGTTTTTATACTATGTTACATATATTGTACATTGTTGTTACTGATGCACTTGTACATGTGCGTACATATTGATGCGTGTGAAATAAAATTCTCATGCTATCGAAGTGTAGCATCATTTGGCGTCATTTGGCATAATGTAGCGTAATTCGACATAATAAAATAAAAATGAAATTTTATTAGGTAATGGGGTGGTTTCCTAACAGAAGTGAGAAGAGGAAAAGGAAGAATAGGGAATTCCCCGTACGTTGTAGTGAAGAATAGAGGTGTACAAACAGGCGTCAATGATCTCACATAAGCCAGGCTTACACTGTTCACCTATGCAAATACCTCAGCACAAATAGCATCAGGATCATTGACGTCAAATGGATCATGGATGCTGTTGGGATGGTCCCATTCAAGTACACTCATGGAGAGACAAATTTTATGGAGGGCAAACAGTAATTCACAGTTGAGAAAATGAGCTCTGTATTGTAAGGGGGCTAGAGGGTGCCCCGTGTGTTTCTCCTATTTTTTTACATTTGTCCTATATTTTTCCTCACTTCATTTCCTTCTATTCTTGATTTTCCATGATTTTCCTTATTTTATTACTAATTTCCCTTTCTATCACATTTGAGCATGTTGACAGTTTTATTAGAGGAAGAGTACCCTTTCTGACATCTACCCCTTGGTATGATGTCATTCAGCAGCCTTGATCTGCCTATCTCTGCCTTTTCTATTTTTAGGCTATTATTTGATTTTTGCAATCTTCACATATACTGGGCATTGGCAAAGGGGTCCTTAGAGTTTTCTCTTTGGATTTCCCTTTGCTAGGTGTGCCTCCACTCCCTGTAATATGTACCATAATTTTAACGATTTCCCTTTGCTAGTCCACTAATTAAGTGGCCTCTAAGGTTGCCCTTATATGTATTGGTTACCAAGTGTGAGATGGATGAACCTGATGAGGAGGAATAGGCTATATGTTTTGCATCATTCTTGGTAGCTTGTTGCAGTATACATATATTGCAAAGTTTTGCATGTGATTTGCAAACCTTTTCCTCTCACCTTCATGAACATCAACAATGACCACAAACAATTGTCAATGAACCAGCACTTCCAATCTTCTAGGATGTACAACCCACAAGATGTCTTTGGCTCAACACAATTTAGCCCCAAGGTAGCTCATGGTTGGCCACAGAACAATGCAGCATACCAACTGTAAGGGGAACACCTTATGAGCCCCTACAATGGTTGGCGCACATTTGCAAACATTTCCGCACACCCACAAACATTCGCGCAACAAAGCACCTTTCGCACAATGAGGCGCCTTTTGCGCCAACCATCTACAAACATTCTGATATGTCAATCCATCAGCCCCTATTGTACTCTCACCATTCTCGCAGTCAATACCCCTGTGCAAACCGTTGTCGCAGTTTGCGCCTTTGCACAAACCAGTTGCGCAATCATTGCACCTGTGGAAACGATCGAGGATGTCTTTGCATGCCCATTACCAATCATGGCCTGATGCAGACACCACTTACCAAGCATGGCCTGATGTGGCCACTATCACTGATTGATGGTGCAAAAGCTGCTAGCTGCAAGGTCTACCCCCTTGTGCCCAATGAACAAGCCGAGATGGACGAATTCATCCAGGAGAACCTAGCCACTGGCCGCATTTGCCCCTCAAAGTCGCCGATGGCATCCCCCATCTTCTTTATCAAGAAGAAGGATGGATCCCTCTGGCTTGTACAAAATTATCATGCTCTCAATGCCCTCACAATCAAAAACCGATATCTACTACCACTGATTTCAGAACTGGTAAATCAACTATGAGGCGCGAAATACTTTACAAAACTTGATGTGCGATGGGGGTACAACAATGTGCACATGAAAAGGGGTGATGAATGGAAAGCCACTTTTCACATGAATCGCAGGCTTTTTGAACCCTTGGTGATGTTTTTCGGACTCACAAACTCCCCTTCCACATTCCAAACAATGATGAACGACATTTTTCAGGATCTCATTATGGAAGGAGTGGTCTGTGTCTACCTGGATGACATCCTCATCTTTACAAAATTGATCGATGAACATCGGCACATTTCATGCGCACAAGTTGTTTCTGCGACATGACAAGTGGGAGTTCGAGCAAACAGTGATTGAGTACCTTGGACTCATCATATCTGAGGGCAAATTTCATATGGATCCCGTCAAGGTAGCAGGAGTCACCAAATGGCCCACCCCCACAATGTGCAAGGAGGTACAGTCCTTCCTAGGGTTCACAAATTTCTATCGGCGCTTCATCAAAGACTTTTTGCATCATGTGAAACCCCTCTTTGAGCTCACAAAGAAGGAGCACAAATGGGAATGGGGACCTTCGGAACAAGGCACCTTTGACAAAATCAAGAATCGGGTCACATCCTCCCCTATTCTCCATTTCACTGACGACGCCAAAGCATTTTGCATCGAGGTGGACAGTCACAGCAATCGGCCAACAATCTCAAATGGCACCCTATCGTGTTCACTCAATGTGGTCGGACAAAATTACAAGATCCATGACAAGGAGATGCTAGCAGTGATGAGATCATTAGACGAATGGAGGCATTTCCTTGAAGGTGTGCAGCACAAGGTAGAGATCTGGACTGACCACAAAAATCTGGAGTACTTCATGACCGCAAAAAAGCTAAATTGCAGACAAGCTCGCTGGTCCCTCTATCTTTCATGGTTCAACTTTGTCATGCACCACCATCCTGGAAAGAGTATGGGTAAATGTGATGCACTTTCACGACGAGCCAATCATGTGAACAGTGCTGATGATAATTGTGACACTACCCTGCTCTGCCCCAAATTCTTTGTGATTCATGCACTTGAAGGGGTGACGATCGAAGGAGTGGAGTGAAATATCTTGTGCAAAGTGCAAAAGGAGGTTCGGGATGGAAAGAGCAAAGATGCAGTGGTACTAGCGATGAAGGAGTTGGATAGGGCCAAGGGCAAGACATTGCAAAGCTCAGAGTGGACAGAGGAGGATAGATTATGGAGGTTTCATGATTGCATTTATGTTCTGCTCATACCAGACTTACGATGCAGAATCACTGAACAGCATCATGACTCCAAGATTAGTGGACATGTGGGGCGCTGGAAAACACTCGAACTCATCTCACACAATTACTGGTGGCCAAATATGTCGCGCTTTGTTGGTCAGTACTGTAAGGCCTGTGATCTGTGTCTTTGCACAAAGGCACAGAAGCGCCGACCTTTCAGCAAACTACACCCCCTCCCAATCCCCAAAAATTGCTGGGATGTGGTAAGTGTTGATTTCATCACCGAACTTCTGGACTCCCATGGCTTCGATGCAACGATGGTGGTGGTAGACTCGGTGAGCAAGCGCAGCCATTTCATACCCACTCACACCACCATTACAGTGCTGGGATCGGCGCGATTGTACTTGCAGAACGTGTGGAAGCTTCATGGCCTCCTGAAATCAATGCTCTTGATCAGGGACCGCAGTTCGTAGCACAATTCATGCGCAAATTGTATTGCTTGTTTGGGATCACCATTTTGGCATCCACAGTGTATCACCCACAGTCTGATGGGCAGACTGAGTGAGTCAATCAGGAGCTTGAGCAGTACATCCACATTTTTGTGAATGAGCACCAAAATAATTGGGACACTCTGCTTCCTCTGGGCAAATTTGCATACAATAACCATGTCCACTCATCCACCCAGCACTCCCCCTTCTTCGTTGACACTGGCAGACATCCGTGGATGGGTTTTGAGCCCAACCAACAACCCTCGAGGCTTGAGGTCAACAAGTTTGCAGATCAGATGAAGTCAATGTTGGATGAGGCTCGTGCCACCCTTGCCAAATCGAAGGATGATATGGCAAGGTACTATAACCAATGGCAAATCCCTGCACCAATTTCCCGATCAGCAAAAAGGTCTTCCTGGATGCTTCGGATATCAGCACAACTAGACCCACAAAGAAATTTGCACACCGCTTCCTGGGGCCATACCCAGTCATTCATCCTGTTGGCTCGCATGCATATCGCCTCCAACTGCCACCATCGATGGCTCAAATACATCCAGTGTTCCACATCATCAAGCTCATGCCTGCACCAATGGACCCGATTGAAGGTTGCCATGCAAAACCACCACCGCCCCCCAAGATTGTAGGAGGAGAGGAGAGGTATGAGGTGGATGAGGTGCTGGACAGCAGGATGAAGGGTAGGAAGTTGCAGTATCTGGTCAGATGGAGAGGTTATGGGCACGAAGAGAATTCATGGATTCCAGAGGAGGATCTGGATGCCGCAAAACTAATCGCGAACTTCTACAGGGCTCATCCAAGTGCCCCAAAATGTGTTAATGCACTTACCTTTGGACAGATGGGATTCTGACCACAATATCCACACTGATGGAACTTTGCACATCGGGACGCTGCACCTTAAGGGGGGGGTGATGTAAGGGGAACACCTTACGAGCCCCTACAATGGTTGGTGCACATTTGCAAATGTTTCTGCACACCCGCAAACATTCACGCAACAAAGCACCTTTTGCACCAACCATCTACAAATATTCCGATATGTTGATCCATCAGCCCCTATTGTACTCTCACCATTCTTGCAGTCAATACCCCTGTGGAAATGATCAAGGATGTCTTTGCATGCCCATTACCAATCATGGCCTGATGCAGACACCACTTACCAAGCATGGCCTGATGCGGCCACTATCACTGATTGATGGCCATCTCCCCAAATGGGAACACAACCCTGGATCTGAATTAGTGCTAGGATGGAAGGGGCTCCAAGTATTTTAGAATGTCGCATGCCTTCCATATATATACTTTGGCCTTGCACTGGACTCCTTAGAGTTTTCTCTTTGGTTTTCCCTTGCAAGGTATGGGTCTTTTCCTTGTTCAATAGTTATTGAATCTAATCTTTGGTTTTCCCTTGCAAGTATCGAGTTCTTAGGACTCTGATCATAAGGTTGCCCTTACACCAACCCCATCACAGAACAAGATTTTTGACAAGCTCTCCTCTCTCTGTGGGATTTCTTCTTCATATTTTACTTGAGACTAGACTTTTATAACCACACACCTCACAGGCTCAAGCTTGACAAGAAGCTTTCAACCCAATGAATGCGCCATACAATGTATGCATCACATTTATCTCACATATACCTATCTCTAAAGCCATTCTCCAGCAAATGAATCACCCTTCTAGAGAACATTTCACTTTAGTCCATTCATTATCTGACACAGGGCTGCAAGCAGCAGCTAATGCAGCCTACTTGAGGTTAGAGAAGGAGAACCAGGCTTTGCCTGATCATGTTGATAACTTACAGTGCATTTTCATCAGTTTAACACACATATATCACCTTTAAATTGGCATACAGAACACAACTAATTACTGCTCTGAATGCCAGACCACAACATTCCAATTCTAATATTCATCGTGCTCCAAGTCAAGCAACCTCCAAGCCCTCACAAAAAACCCTCAGAAAGTCAGACTATCCAAATGTGAAGCACTGGGAGAGACAACAGAATGACAGTGAGTTCAATTTTCTGTAATCAAAGTTCATGATACTGATTCCAGCAACTGTGATAGTGATTCTAATGACAACAAGGGAATCACAAAATGGGAAAGCAGTGTTCTGGCTTTCCTGGAAGACAAAAATGGCAAGGTCATCGATTGTCATGAAAGGAAGTGGCTGTATACTGAGCTCTGAGGCTTCTGGAACAACAACATCAACTCCAATTGCCCCTCTGATAACTAGTCATCTGCAGGCGCCACTCTTCGCAACAAGTTCTGAAATGTACTTGAATAGAAATTTCCATTTCTATGTCTTTGCACTAGGCAATGGAAGGTTGAGGTGTTATGGAAGAAGAATTACCACAGCTGGAAGCAGTCCCTATTGGCTAGGCAAGCTAGGAAGACACCACTGGTTCCTGGAAACTCTGATAGTGGCAGCAAGCACAAGCAAAAGGAGTCTTTGGTACCTGCGAACTCCCAGGGCAAAGCTGAGGTGCTGCTCGATGCACCTCAACCAAAAAAAGCGAAGACAGGGATGGCCTCTATTCCTTTTGCAAGCCTGTCTCAATTGGTGCACCAATTGATTGTTAATGCTCACCTGATTCTCATTGCTGCTGCAGTCACTTCTGATTGTTTTTTAGCACTCAACTTGACTGAAAAACACGACACTTGGCTCAAAGGTTTGTGCTTATATTGTTCTACTTCACTCTGCTAATGGTCATATAGGCATCAAAGAATCCTCTGTAAGGCTTGCAGATTTGTGGGTACATATCTGATTACTTTCATAGGGATGGGTTCTCTATTAACATGACACTACTGGATCTCAATCTCAACAATGGTATGACATCGCCTCATGACCCACTCATGCTTATCAACCTCTACAGAGTCTATATCAAATTCCCAACCCATCCCTGGCCCTTCCTTGATGCTGTTGATACCCACAATTGTTCTGACTCCTGTACCCATCCCTTCGCCCATCATGCCTCTGCGGGGTAGTGCACCCTTTACCATATTGAAGACACTCTGTGAGAAGGTCGAGAACTTACCAAAATCAGTTCCCACAGCAAAGAAGACTAGTCTCCTAGCTGGATATTGTTGCAATTTGGCAGAGCTCACAAATGATGTCACAGCTGACATCAATGTCGGGGAAATCTGGGACCAGAAACTGAATGTCCTCATCTTGCACAGCATCCCCAATATCTATCCCCTCATCACATGAGGTAAATATGGGCTCATCGCATTGGTTCAGCTCTTGGAACACCTCATTCATGACTGCAAAGTTGATGAGGGACTTCTCGATGGAAAGGTTGGATGCCTCATGGAAGCTATTGACAGGCATGTACTGTTTCATGTTATCTCGTGTTCTGACCTCAGACCAGTTCATTTTTTTCTTCAGCATCTGCAAGCAGGAAGATGCACCCAAGAAAACTGTTCCTGTTGAAATGTCGCACAATTTGGTATCCCAGCCTATCCCAAAGAAACCTGTCAGAAAATCCTCGAAAGGAGGGAGGGGATCTTGGGCGTCTCCTGCAAGCCTCCTGATGTTATTTCACCCAAGTAAGTCCTAGGTTATACTCAGAGTGAATCCCATTCACTTATCACCCAGTTTAGGTGGGAGGCAGTGCATGACTGGAAAGAAGTGAATCCAAAGGGTACTATGCAAGACTTCAATCATTTCTGGGATTCTGTACAGCAGGATAAGGACAAATTGCAGGTCACGTTCATTCCATTTTAAGTGACCTTCTGGTACTACTTAATTTTGTGACAGATATACAAAGATTGAGCAAAGCATCTTGTATGTCACAGAACCATTTATCTTGTCACCACAATAACAATAATTTCTTTTCAGAATGCTTCGAAATCAACCAAGTAACACTTCTCTCACTCAGATTATGACTCATGACTCAGTAGGGATAGCACAGTAGATAGCGGTGGGGGTGCTGTGAGATTTGAAGGAAGGACAGCAGAGGCAGAGGTGACATTGGCAAGGTGGAGGCTCGAGGCTATGGGTTGGAATTGGGCAGTGTTAAAAGAAGTACAAATTGTATTGTAGTCAGGTGGCAACAAATAATATCCATTTTTTCTGACCCAAACAGATGTGAAACTCCCATTCTTCAATAATCAGATAACGTCAGTTAATGACGGTATTTGTGCCACTGCACTGGGTGCAAGGCACAATACTGCCTGAGAAGTATTGTGAAAGTATCCTGACAGTATTCCTAATATTGTCAACATACTTCACTAGAGGTATTTTGACAGTATTGTACTATATTTTGATAGTACTGAAGGTACTGAAGTAGTATTCTAGATTGGTATGCATACTGGCAAAATATCCCTTGGTGAGTATGGTGGGAGTATTAGGAGTACTTCCAGAATACTGACATCATACTTTCTCAGAAGTATCTTGCTGTGCAGCCAGTGCTGGTTGGCTTTGGCTGATGCTACTTAGTTGATGAAAGCACAATGAAAATGAAAAGTGAAATGAAAGTGAAAATGACCATTTTTGTAAAATTGAGGGTAAGGTTCAAATGACCATTTTTCAATTCATTCTCGTCTCATTCTGAAGTTCATTTTTGAAAAATGGCCGAACTCGAACGGAATGCGTTGTTTGTGGATGTGTGCCACTGCCAAAGGCAACAGGTGCGGACACGTGACCGCAAGCCTTTCTATGGCGAGTATGCACCATGGCCAGAGTGTCATTGATCTTTCTTCTCCAGAACCACCCATGTCCCATGCACGGTCCAAACTTAAATCAAAACAAAAACATCGCACCCGAACTACACCTCTTCCTGTCATTGAGCTCACCGACTCTGACAGTGACCACGCGCCCTTAGACTCTTTTAGAAAGAAAACCGCAACTAGTAACGCTGTAGCTGGTCCTTCCTTTTATACAAACAGAACAACAGCTCTCCAGCCAAAAACTGGTGCTTCTGGTTCGTTTGAGAATCTACCCAGCACACTCACTCGAGTGCTAAAAACTTCGTCTGCATGCCCTTTTCCGCTCTTATCCAGCGACGAAGAGAACGAACCACCATCGTCGTCGTTGGTTGAAGTGGCGCCTGTCGTTGAACCCTTTTCTCCTGATGAGCTCGTTGATATGGAAGATGTACAGCCTGCGGAGCCTACTGAGGTTGTCGAGCCTGAAACCGAGGTAGACCTCACCTCGACATACATCGTTCGCGTCCTGGAGATTATACCGGACGTCGATCCAGATCATCTTTTTGATCTTGTCACCAGGATCATCCCAACCCATGGACATCAGGCCGTGGAGCATGTCCTCCATAGTCTATTCGAGGACCCAACGTACCCAAAAATAGACAGGAAAGGGAAAAGTAAAAAAAGACAAGTCGATAGTGACGCAGAAGGACGCAAGTCTCCTTCGAAGAAGGCCAAAGTTGACTACGGAAACAAAGAGCGACCTTATACAGGGGGAGTGAATTATGCTGATATAGCGCTGGTATTGCCTTGTCTTTTGATTCCCCCTATGATATTGTTTCTGATCAGGTTGTTTATGTAGGAGCAGCTGCAGACCGACTTTCCGTATATCCGAAAAGGGTATCTCAGGATGACGCTTGCGACCTACAATGGGTTCTATTCGCCAACCTTCTTTTTTCTCAGACAAAAAGACAAACAACTCCGGCAACCACATGAAGCTGTGAAACACCCATACACTTCTCGATCCACTCCTTTCCAGCCGAGCAAGAAAGGCAAACACCGTGCAATGCATGACGCGGAGTTTGAGCAAGAGCGCGCCTGGCTCATAAGAGAACTGGCCAAGGATGACCAGGAAATAGCAGAAAAGGTCAACGAGCAGGAATACGAAGATTCTGGAGACGGTATTGAGTGCGGATGCTGTTTCTCAACTTATCCCTTTGTAAGCTTCCCCTTCCAAATCATTTTCTTTTAGACTAGATCTTTTCACGACGTAGGATAAAATGATTCAATGTCCGGAAGCCCACTTATTCTGCAATTCCTGCATGACCTCCTACACCTCTACGCTGCTCGGCTCGCACGACACTAACATCAAGTGCATGCACCAGTCCGGGTGCACTGTTGCCATCTCGCGCTCGGAGCTCAAGCGTTTCCTCCCGGATAAACTCATGGAGCTATGGGAGCGCCTAACACAGCGCAAGGAGGTGCAGGCTGCCGGCTTGGACGGTTGGGAGGAGTGTCCCTTCTGCGAGTGGGGGTGCGTCATAGAGAATATGGAAGAGAAGCTCTTCAGATGTGAAAACACCGACGGATGTGGTGTGGTCAGTTGTAGGGCATGTAAGAAAGTGGTTCGTGCTTTTCCTGATGAGTCTGTCGTCGTGTGTTAATTACTGTTTTGTTTCCTTAAGGATCATCTGCCAAAGAGCTGCAAAGGTTTGTTGTTTCTCAAGATTTGGTCGACTTGGGGGAGCTAACGATATATTGTGGTTCGTAGAAGTGGAAGAAGATAAGTATTTGGACGGACGACATACAATAGAGGAGGCAATGAGTATACTTTTGTGCTTGCTAACTTCTGAATATATTCAGCTTACTTTGACGTCATCTAGCTCGTGCCTTGATGCGCAACTGCCCCAAGTGCCAAAAAGGTGAATTTCGTCATCGGTCGCATCTATGAATCTTTGCTTACTCTCCGCATTTTCAGCATTCATTAAAGAATATGGAGTAAGTGCTGCTTTTTCCTGATGTTGACTTCTGAGACTAACTTTCCTCCGGTTTGAAGTGTAATAAAATGACTTGCCCAGAATGTGGAACCCTATCTTGTTATGTGTGTAGGAAGGCTGTCAACGGTTACGACCACTTCATCGATGTCCGTCATTTTTTCTATTTTCCGTTTGGATCATGCTGATATACTCATTGCCCCTGTTTTCACAGCCCAACAACACTACTTCGAAGAAATGCGTGCTGTATGATACGGTTGAGCAAAGGCACGCAGACGAGGTCGGTGGTTTTGTATCTGTATTCTCATCACGCGTTGAGAAGTGCATGTCAAGGTCAAAGAAGCTGCAGAGCGTGCACTCGAAAAATACAAGCAAGAACATCCAGATGTCGATGAGACGGCGATCAAAGTCGACCTTCCCCAGGCAGCTCCCGGTTTACCGCCACTGTTGCCGCATATGGTTAACAATCCAGCGTTCCAGCGCCACCATATGGCTGCCCATCAGTACCGCCTCCAGGGCCTGCAGCAGCAGTTACAGATGATAGGTCATGGAAATCCGCAGCACCAGGAACGGTTACAGGCAGCCGATATTCAGCGAGCCCAGACGAGGCCACCCTTCGCTGTCCCCGCCGTTGCAGCCCCGCAAGGGATCGACCAAGTTCGTAATGACGCCCGGGCTGTGATTCCACAGGTGGGCATTGGTCTGGCGCCGCTGCCTCCTCCTAGGAACCAGCCGCTACCTCCACCAGTCATGCGGAGGCTCATTGTGAGGAATCCTAGGAGGTAATGATAGGTTAATTCTTGGACTTGCCCTATGGATAAAAATTCTCAACTATCTCTTGACAAGCAAAATTATGCGTGTATATATTGTACTGGCCACATAATTATCTTGCACCACGTAAATAATTCATTCTGTTATACACACCATGCAGTCCGGAGGATAATGATAAGGGTGAGATAAGATATGATAGAGAAAAAGCCCCAAAGCCCAAAGCCCAAAAATCAGATATATGGATTATCAGCAATACCATCTCCAGGTATACTAGAAAATGCAAGGTTGTCATAAGAGCTGAAGTCGAGGTCTACGTAATTGATGACGCCGCCAGGCCCAACGGCTTGCGTGTACGTGCCAAAGTGGTCGAGACCGCTTACGCCAATTTGCTCGTTGGGCTTGTACTCTGTGGCCGAGGTCCAACTCCCCGAGCTCGAGCCACTCGGATTCGTGTTTCCGAGGGAGGCTCCATGGTACAACGGGGGCACATAGGGCGCGGCGGAGGGCACATCGACAGGCGAGCAGTAGGCTTCGGAACCATCGGCGGAGAAGAAGCGGTATTCGTCGGTGTTGAGCGCCTCAAACTTGACGGGTGCAGGGTCGACGAATGTTTGTTCGGGGGTTTTGATGGGAAAAGGAGAGGCTTGGTACTCGTCGGAGCCGGAGGAAGGGGAGTGCTCGACGGACGATTCGGGATGATCAGGTAAATTTGAAGTGTCAATTGTCTAAAGAGGGGGGGGGGGGGGTCAGTGGGTCAGTCGACATCCTTCAAGTGGAGATGAAGAACGTACGTATTTTGACAAAATTTTATCCAGGGCTTGGTCGAGCAAGGCCCACTCGAATACCTTCAAGTCTTTCTCGATATTCCTTGGTTTCGGATCTGGGAACTCCATGATGCGCTGGAAAAATTCCTCGAACCCTGGTTTGTGTTTAGAAACAGTGGTCGGGCGGAGGCCCTCCAAGTTGCGCCTGATGCGGTTCTTCTCCTCGACGGGGAAGTCGCTATTTGTCAGGCGCTCAAGGAGGAATATGATGTCCACAGAAGTGACGAAGCAGCTGTCAGACTCCTCGCGATATATGCACGATATGACAGAATCGGACTCGCGGTAATCCTCGGGCTTGATGGCCTCAAAAGAGACAGTTAGCCGCCGGCCGTCTTGGACTTTGCTAAAACGGACGAGACGACGACCGGCGTTGACCTCTGCGGTGCTCCAGCCAACGCAAATATTCTGCAATGGACTGACGAGGTCGAGGATGGGTGTTTGTGCATGGAGATTTGAATTGTTTTGTTTGCCGCCCTTTCCAGGGCGCATCAAATGATCGGCTTTAGAGCGACGGTGGAGGGAAACTTCTGGTTTGCCAAAAGGCGGGGAGGTTGGGGAAGGAGTCGGGAGATATGTTGAGCCACCACGGCGGCGGAAGGAGTGGCCTTCGGTGACGCGAGGACTGGTGTTGACGTGAAGTTTAGGTTTCTTGACGCTCTCAATGCCTGAAGCAGGTGAGGGACCTGTGTCTTCGCGAGGGGAAGAACCTGAAAGTAGAGGGATTAATAATTAAATAAACGACAAGGGGATAAAAGTAACCCAAAGACCAATATATGAACTCTCCAAAAGTTAAAGTATCAAGTATAGCATGATCTTCGTTCAAGGCCTGGACAGACAAGAGGACCTTTGTGGAGGTTGACTGAAGACTATCAAAAGGAGGTGCGATGGCGTCAAGTTGCCAGCTACCGTAAGAAGCAGCATCCTTTATCTCGCGCACAGTAGTGTGTACGGCTTTATGACCGACGATGAGACGAACAGATAGAGCATCAGAGTAACCTGGATGAAAATGGATGCGAACAGAAATTGGGGTACCAGCTTCGCCTTCAGCTGGAGTGAAACCAAGGACATGAAAGACACCAGTAGGAGAAATAGAAATGTCAGAAGGTAGACGAGATAAGGAAGGTCGTAAGTTGTCCATGTGAGGAGAAGAAGGGTCGGAGGAGGAGGAGGAGGAGGACATTGTTGAGAATATAGGAGGAGACAGGGGCTAATTCCATAAATAACAAACTAAAAAGAAAACATGGCAAAGGGATTCTCGAAGAAAAGAAGTGAATTGAAAGTCGAGTTTAATTCAATCTTAGTTTCTGCCTTATTTGGTTCCTTTTTCCTTATCTGGCAACGGATCCGCAAGATCGGCTCCTTAATTTGAAAAATGTTTTCCAATGCTTGTGATTATGAATTTGGTCATCAGGTCGTTTTCTTCCGTCATTGCAAGACTCTCATGACTAAAAAACTCACTTTCACTTTTTAGGGCGCTTCCGCACATCCCACATGCCTCCCTTCCCACTCCCCGCTCTCTTTCCACATCCGTACTACTGGTGGCACATGTCCTTCCATAGAAAGTACCCGCGAACATCCCTTGCAACTATCTACAAATAATCCCTCGTACGAACATAGCAATTTCTGTCTCTTTCCATTTCAGTATACAAATCCTTTTTTTTACGCTTTAACTTCACTCACAATCACACTTTGCACTGATACTCGTGGGTGTGAATGAAGTATGCTTGCCATTTGCTGCGACAGCGCCTGATACGCTGCATAATCTGACTGCGAGTGGGGCGGTTTCTTGTGCCTTTTTCGTCAATTAAAAAGAAAAACAGTTGACCAATTAACTCAACTCTTTCACGTGGAGCAAAAAATGTCACACTTTCACAAACAAGAATGCTGTCCGTCGGAGTGTAAACCAGTGACAGATATCCAATTAGCACGTCGGGTATCCCGAATCGCAACACTGTCGGCGGGTTAACAAGGAGCGGCGCTACACGTGTCTTTCTCCATAGTTGAAGCTTGCATTTACTGGTGCGGTTAAAATCACGTATGTAATTCACCAGCTCTTCGGTCCGCAAAGGTTCCGCGTTCATATCCTCCAACGGAAACAGTGACGCACTTTTGCCCTCGTGCGCCACGTACGGCTGAGGTGACTCGGGTGAAGGAGCTCGCCTGGTTGGTCAAATCTGGCGGATGAATACAAAACTAGGGAGATTCGGTCACCTACCGCCGTTTCCGATTTTCCCGCCGTAGATTAAAGTTTAGGTCTTTGCTATCTGCTTGGAAGCTATCGCGGGCTGTTCGGAGTGCTTCCTGGATAGGTTCCGACCGGATAACATTTCCTATCTCCTTGACATGCTCGAATTCGGTACGGAGAGATGGCTGGCTGTGTGGTGATACTGGCAGTCCATCTGCACTGGTGGATGTGGCTGGCTTCAGCACAAGATAAGGAATCTGCCGCAGGGATTTCAGACGGCTGTGGAGGTCTATAAGACACTGTATTTGGGCCTGAAGATCTGCCGCCTTGGATGTGGAAGCTGGCGTTGGTCCTGGCTCGACCTGCATCATGGAGCGCGGAAGAGGAAACATTGTTATGTAAGCCATATCTTACAACAATAATTCTTTGTCCTAAGTTTAGATACTCCTTCACATGATCCTCCGCCGACTGGTATCTACCCGCACCTCAACTCCTGCTTCCTTCAAGCTTCCTCCGACTATCCGACAGCTCCTTGATCGTACAACTTCTGTAGATCCACACACAGTCTCTGTTTCCGGATGGATCAAGTCTGTTCGTAGGCAGAAAAATATAACGTTCGCTGTGCTCACCGATGGGAGTTCTACACAAGGCTTACAGGCTGTCTTTCTTGGCGGGGCAGAGCATGTGAAGGGGTACGTGATGGTCGTCGTCTCCTAGAAATGTCAGGGCATGTAGTTTCTCATATAGACTTACCAATGGCGCTGCAGTTCGACTCACAGGAAAACTGGTGCCCTCACCCGGAGCTGGCCAGGACAAAGAATTGCTCGTTGATTTAAGAAAGACTGATACTACCTCAACTTCTGAGATACACGTTTTGGGAAAGTGTGATCCCGAGGTGCGTGCTTGCTTTTCTTTTTCAACGCTAACAGCTGTATCATGTCCATTCCTTTCCTATTTCATTTGTTTGGTTGCTCCCGTCGTCGCTTAGGCTTATCCAATTCAAAAACAAACCCTTTCAAATGAATACCTCCGAGATCATGCCCACCTGCGTGCGCGGACCGATACTATCGCTGCTATGATTCGTCTACGAGATGCCCTAGTTCGAAAAATCGGTACTCACTTCGAGGTATGTCTTCACTCGTCTCTCTGATGACACAAATATCGACTTTTTACACAGGACCAAGGATTCTGTTATGTGCACACGCCAGTGCTGACAGGTAACGACGCAGAAGGCGCCGGTGAGGCTTTCAAGATAGCGGACGTTGCAGCCGAGCATCCTGCCGCCGTAGCTGCAGCTTCCCTACACTCTGTGCCTTCGACGTCAGAAAACCCCTCCGCAGAATTCTTCTCGCGTCCAGCATACCTCACAGTGTCACACCAATTGCACTTGGAGGCTTTGGCAACAGCATTATCACGTGTGTATACCTTGTCCCCGTGTTTTAGAGCAGAACCATCTCTGACGGGGAGACATCTGGCCGAATTTTGGATGCTGGAGGCAGAGTGGGCTTTTACTGGTGGAGACCCATTACCGCCTGGTGCAAGTCGGGTGGAGGAAGTGTGCAAATTCGTGGAGGGGTGTCTGCGCGGTGTAATAAGTGGCATCGCTACTGGCCAAGGGAAAATGGGGGTAGAAATGGAGGTTTTGTGGAAAGGCGGAGATGAGAAGAAGAGGAAGTCTGTAGAGGCCGCTTTTAGCGCTCTGGAATCGTGGACGAGGATCTCGTACACTGAGGCTGTCAAGCAACTCGAGAGTCACCATGACGCTGTCTCGACGGCTGCCAAGTTCAAGTATGAGCCCAAGTGGGGCCGGCCTTTACAAAGCGAGCATGAACGCTGGTTAGCGGAAACGTTGGTCAAAGGACCGGTGTTCATCCAAGATTATCCATCGGCGCTCAAACCGTTTTACATGCGTCAGAACGACGATAGTCCGACGGTGGCGTGCTTTGATCTGGTGGTACCATATATAGGTGAACTGGTTGGGGGCAGCGTTAGGGAGGAGAGAGCAGAGGTACTAGAAGAGAAGATGCGGTACGGTCTAGGAACGGATTTGGGGGAGTATGAGTGGTATTTGGATTTAAGACGGTATGGAGGCGCGCCACATGTTGGGTTTGGAATGGGTTTTGAGAGACTCGTTGGATGGGTCGGAGGCATTGAGAATGTCCGGGAGTGTGTTCCTATGCCTCGATGGGCAGGCAGGATGTTGTTGTGAGGTAACACTTGTTACATTCAGACCTCAGGGAGTTCTTCGAGCTCGCAGCATACTTGAAAAACCGTAAACTGCAGACATAATGCAAACCTCTGTATGTGCGGTAGTTTACATTGATGAAACCTGTATGATTTAGACATACTGTCAAGTTCGATAAATGATTGTGCATTGTTTGGGTAGTAGTCTATGTTATTACAACTATATTGTGGATGACGAATTTGCATGCCAGCTACGAACCTTGGGAGAAAGCATTGATATGTATCACACATCATGAAAAAGAACATACACAACATGAGAAAGAAACAGTAATCAGGATTTTGGACAGCGCAGCAAACGATACAGGGGATATGGTTGCGGTGGACAGTACGTAGAACCAATAGGAAAGAGGATGACAACGTTATCATGAGTGATAGACGGTGATGTATGGCGAGATATTGTAGAGTAGAAGAACCGTCTTCTAGGACATGCAAATCGTAATTGTATAAAGTGCCTCCTTCAGATGGCGAGTGACAGAGAATGAGATGCGTAGATTGCATGCAAATGGTGAGAGTGAAAAACTATGAACAAAAGACCGTGGAAGAGAACGAGAATCAGAAGAAAAAGAAAAAGGTCCGACGAACATCTATTGCGTAGCTGCCTTGACCGCCTAATAGAGTGATCGTCAAGCTATATTTTATTGGACTAGAGAGGAAAGGGGAGACGCACGTCTCGAGCCCAACGCATAATCTTCTTCGTTTCAGCAGGCATTCGATGCTTAGATCGCAACTCGTTAGCAACCCAGTTCGCGAGTAGCAGTTGCTTGATCTCTCCGTTAGGGAAACAATCAGCCAGGTCACCAAGGAGACCAAATGATAGCCTCATCAACGAATCCATCCTCTCTTCATCGGCGAGGCACCGGTGGATCAGCTCCAAGATGCTTTGCGAATGTGGGAGGAGCAACCCGACTGAAAATTGTCAGTCCACACCTTGTGAGATGAGGATGGAGCACTCTCACCCTGGGGTGTTTTCTTCAGACCAGTGACGATGCCAATGTACGCCTCGAGGATGCCCTCGCGCAGCTGCCCAACGTAGTCAACCAGATCGTAATCAAGCTGAAAAGAAATTAAGGTTAATACCCCTGACAACGATATTGAAATAGGGGCTCACGGGATTGGGTTCCACTTGACCTGCTTGACTAAGCACGCTCATAGTCGTATTCAGATAAGGCTCAAATGCTGGACCAATGGCAAGCCCAATATCTCCAAAGCAGGACAGAATTGAAATTTTGACGTTGCGGTTCAACACGTCACTCTGCAAATTCTCAACCAAGATGGTCATGAAGTCGTTAGCATATTGAGCACTCTGGGCTCCAAGGGCGCGAGAAATATCGCCGATAATGCCGACTGCGACTGTGCACAGTTGAGTATCCTCGTGAGCTTTGAGCGCAGGGAAGAGGAATTGCAAGAAGGCTTGGATGTACGGAGCAAAGTTAGACTCGAGCGCTATTTGAAAATGAGCTTAGAAAGGGTTTATGACAAACATAACAAGGAATTCTGACCAGAAGCTAATGAGCCAACAACGAGGAAAGCGTCTTCGAGGACTGTTGAAGTCTTGCCGGCCGCTTGGATAAGCTGGAGTAAAAGTGTCATGATGCGATCTGCCAGCGGTTGGATGCCAGCGCTGAGCTTGCGTATCACACACTAACAGAAAAGCGGTTTGAGAAACAAAATTGCAATGGTTAATAATATCCTCACGATGACAACGCCACAGAAGTTACTCTGCAGCTCGTTCCAGTTATTCCGGTCATCGACACCGAGAATCTGGTTCTGCAGTTAATATCAGTCATGAGGCAAGCACCGTGACAGGCGCAATTACATACCTGCATTCCCAAAAGCTGTTCCATGCGTTGCAGGATAGTGACGACTGTGTTTTGGACTACTGGGATGGCGTCGATTGTCGCATGGGTTAGATATGAGGTGATGGCCTCGTATGCTGCCGTTCTAAAGTTTGCCTCATTGCCAGTACTGAAAAAAATAAAAGACAAGCTATGAGTTCACACCCAACAACAGTCATCCAAGTACCCACGTTTCCGTGACGCGTAAAAGCGCCTGGATTACGCCATCATAGTATGGCGACAATGGGCTGGATTGGCCGGGATTATTAGGCTCTGTCACTTCCTCATAGTACAACCCTAATTGATCGGAAAGATTCATCAGCGCCCAACAGCAGTTCGCTACAATCCGCGGGCTGTCCTGTAAGCCATTCACTAGTGCAGAGATGAGGGAATGCAGGTGCACATCAGGCTTGATACATGGGATCAGAAGATCACAAATCCTGCCTAGCGTCCACGCAGTGGTGTCCTTCACGTGAACATTGGTGTCATTCATCATGTCGATGAGCAGGGGCAGTGCTTGATTGACGAGGGGTGTGAGAACGGATGGATCTGGTCCTTCAAGGATCGACCCGAACGTCATTACGGCAGCTTCGCGTTGATGCCAGTCACCGGCCTTGATGTGGGCTTCGATGAATGGTATCACGGCAGGCACGATCGAATCCTGGACAGCGCCTGCTAGGAGTGCAAGGCAGGTTCCGGCAGCCATCGAGACATTCCACTCATCGTCATCTGCGTCTTCTTCCTGCTTAGTGAGTAGGAGAAGCAATACAGGGATAATTTCAGGGAGGGCGATCTTGGCAAAATGCTTGGACTCTGTTTCAGGACTTTCACCGTAATCTGCAGCCTGGTACGAGTGTCAGTCTGAAGAGACGGTGAACATTGACCAAGTATATTACCTCTTGAGCTTCAATGGCTAGGTCAACCTCTTCTTCACATACCGTTGACCAGAATTCGACAGCTTGGAGTGCAACTCTCTCATCGGCATGTTTCATGCCCACGACCGTCAACTAAAAGATATGGTAAATTAAAATCGCGTGTATGAAAGAGTACATACCCCGAACAATGCTTGTTCCATGTACAATGACATTTTGTCGTAATAGAGACCCATAATTCGCACCAAACACTCAAACGCACCCACTTGGACAGATACAGATGCATTCTGAGTGGCTTCGCAAACAACCTGCATGATGTAATTTCGCTCTCCCTGCACGGATTTGTTAGATCACGGATCAAAAAGATAAGGAAAAAACACACCTCCCGCTCGAAATTTTCACGTACGAACTCCAGCGAGTTGTACAATGCATGGATTGCAGCCAGTTGGACCTCAGCTGAGGGCTCTTCCTTGCGTGCGCCGTGGATGACGGCAGTAAGAATCTCATTAGAGCGCAGGCTGAGAATCTCAGGTTTCTGGAACAACATCGCATCAGCATTATTTTTCGATATCATCAACATGCACGTACTATTGTTTCACAGATGAATCCAATTGTCTGGAGAGTGGCGATTTTCAAATTTGTATTTGCCTGGTTGTTGACGAAACCTAGGAGAATCTCGATTAAGTCAGGCCACTGTCCCTGGGGAAGTTCTACTGCAGCAATGGCGGCGACGACCTGTGAAGCAAAATTGCCGGCCTTCTGTGACTGGGAACCAAGTGTCATCAAGGCATCTTGCTTGATCTTGGCTTTCCGTTCCGTATCCAGATTGAGCCACCTCGCAGAGTATTCGGTCTGACGTGAGCTCTCCTGTGGTACAAGGAGATAAAGGTAAGATGGGAGGAATGAGTTTAACATAACAGGAAGGTGCGTACACGAGCCGACAAAGCATTCTTCAAAGCAAGACCAGCGGCATTTCGTACATGTAACTGGGAGCTTTCATTAACGAGAACCGATGAAAGCATAAGCATGTATTCGGGCTATAACATGATGAGACAGATGAAAATGGATGGATGAGGAGGAAAGGACGAACATAGTTTTCCCGAGAAGCAATGTCAAGCTTTTCAGTCGCATCTTGGCGCGTATTCGCATCTAAAAGAAGATAAAAGAGGATTGTTGGGACAGAGAGATATAGGATACGCGCTCATGATGTGACATACCAGCAGATAGGGTATTGGCGAGGAGGTCCGTCGCATTCATTGTTGATAGAAAGATGAATGTTAAAGAAGACTGAATTAGTCGGAAGGACAACTGCGTAGAAAAACAGACAGTCTAATCGTTTCTGAGGATATCCTCTGTGAGGGTTATGAGAGAACGAGGGAAGGAAGGACAGTGGTGATGGGGTTTTGAGCCAAATCTCGGCGCGGCTGAAGTTCAATTTCATACACGCCTTCACCAACAAAAAAAATAAATACGAGTCATTTGACCTTTGCGTTGCCGACACTACTATTGCTACACTACCAGCTTAACATCGATATTTGGAAGCCCCTTAACTTAAAGCTTACACCACCATATCATGGCAGATCGGGTAAGTATCATGCCCACCCTCCCCCATTTTACATATCAACTGAAAGACTAGGGTCGCGGTGCAGCTCGAGGTGCGCGAGGCGCTGGGAGCTTCAAAAGCCGTGGGCCTCAGGGAACTCAGCCGACAATGGACAAACCAAAACGCGAGGCGATTCTTGATCTCTCAAAATACGTGAACGAGCGTATCCGGGTCAAATTTACTGGCGGACGCGAAGGTGTGTATCTGCACCCCAATGTATATCGCGATTACATTGATCAAGTTGGTTCACAGTAAATGGAATCCTCAAAGGTTACGACCAGCTGTTGAATCTTGTGCTTGATGAGGTCGAGGAGGGCATTCAAGGTGAGACTTCTCGGTTAGTCTTGGATAGGAGTTCATGTTCCGAGTCAGAGCCTGAGCCCCATACACGGTTATTAGGCTTGGTCGTTCTGCGCGGTCCTACAATAACGCTTGTCAGTCCTGTTGATGGGTCAGAGGAAATAGCCAACCCTTTCAATACTCAGGAATAACAATCTGAACACGTATATTTTGACACCCATGTTTTTTTACTTGACTGCCAGCCCACCCAATCACAATGAAAACACAGATCAATTTGAAATGAAGGTATCCCAGGCAAGGTCGCTTCAGAACTCTGTCCTAGGATATAGAATTTCTAGCTCACGTTCTTGCCTGACTATACCAGAAGTAGTTCTCGGGGTCCAATGTGGCGATATTCACCCTGGCGAACATGGTCAGAGTCTTTCGCTCTCGCCGCTTCGTTGCTGGCAGGATAGGTCGTTACGTGCAACTAGCTTGAGTTGCTTCCAGACTTGGATCGCGTCCCTGAAGTTCTGAACTACCGTACTGCTGAAATGCATGCAAGCTGTCGGTCAGATTCAGAATGAATATCTAGGGGATGAGGAAAGATCCCGCGGCGGCAGGCTTGACCCCAAATCTCCAGTCATAGTGGCCAACAATTGCGGTTAAGTTCGGGATCAAATGCAAAAATTCGAATATCACACTCCACTATAGGCGTCGAGCGCCGAGATCAGTTGAGTACTCGGAGAACTGACATGTCTGAATATCTGCTTGATTAACTCTTGTTGAGAAGCTCTGCGTTGCAGTATACCGTATAGGTAGAATTCCGAGGCCTTGCATGCACAATATAATAGCTCGTTGACACGACATAGTAGCCCGCTGCTTTTCATGGTGCAAATTTATAACGAGGGAACTGCCGGGCCAGTCAGCACATTGACAGCGAACAAAATTTACATCATGGTATAGAACCAAGTTCTTACTAAGTAGTTTCCTGTAGGCAGATCAAAAGCGAAGGAAGGCAATCATAGACCTGTGCTCATACAGTACTGTTTGTTCATAATGGTAAAGTAACAGGAGACCACTATGTACACAGTGGAAACATGGTAAACCAACTCTGGTTTCATAGAGTATTTGTTCTCCACTGTGCAGAGAAAACATTCTGTGGAAACTCTTATGTTCCCTTTATGTTCCTCAAAAACCTGGGCCCATTGAAAAATCATAAAGGGTTTGCTGACAATGCCATCAATCATGTACGCAGGATCCGGAAGCAAAGACTATATCAGATTATCATGTACCTACAATGTTTTCGATGGCAACACAAACGTCGCCCCCGGTGTAAAACTATGATTCAAAAATACAGTTCCTTCGAAGAAATCTAAGTAGTAGTATTCAAAATAGCTTCACGTCAAAGCATTGACGGTGAGTCGTTCGACTGCTGCCACTTCAGTACTCAGTCGTTGTCCGTCGTTTGATCATAACCGCCCTTCGTACTAGGTTCTTGCATTGTCGTTCCTGGGACATAATCACGTTCTACACTACTTTGCAACTGCATGTGGCTCGGTAGTGTATAATGATGTTGAGAGAAGATTGGGACATTCCTTTAACGTTACGCCTTACCTACTCTAGCAGACTCTAGCCTACTCTTCACTTCCCAATGAGGCGCCCATCTGATTGCCGTCTCTTTGTTTTTTCATATTTTCAGGCCACCTCCGGCAGCCTAACCATTTTTAGAGTAGAGGTCGCAGTGTCACCGTGCCTGACCTCGATGTGCCTTAGTGGTGAAGATGAACAGGCACCTGCTGTATGAAGGCCTGACAGACTCTGACAGAATTGCAGACGCGCGGCAATCATTATATGACGACCTGGGCGTGCCAAATAGTATTAAGGCGGATGAACAGTTACTGTTGTCAAGCGGTTCAGATGGCTCATTGTCAATTGACGAAGCGAAAGCTACTCCTGCATGTACATAGCTTTGATCAATCTCGATGCGGCCATTTGAAGATGTGCGAAGAAAGCGGACGGATCTTGTCCACAACCTGCAGGGGTGGCGGAACAGGAAAATCCGACATCCATTCACCTTTTTTTTCACAACTACTTACGTCTGACATTTACCAGTAGAACTAGATTCAGCCTAAGACGAAGCAAAAAAAACACTTTGTCTGAGTGCAATCTGAGTGACCTGAAACCAGGGGTAACGACCCGGAAGTACCAGATAAGCGCAAACGCTATAGAAATGGCATCGAAGCGGTTGCAGAAAGTTACATTGGCAGTCATTGACTCATTACTGATCGTTCGGGGTTTCGAGCGTGTTTGCCATTGTTTACCTAAGGCCTCTAGGGTTACTTTAGCAGTAGATCGACTGTCATCGATGTCATCGATCATCTACATCATTGTTGTCTGACTGCGGGAGACTAGACTTGTTCTGAAATTTCGAATATCTCCATCACATCACGACGTCGACAGATCACACCACCAGCACGACAACGACGAACCCCACGCTCCTACCCTAATTATCTCTCATTGGTGCTTCTGCGGTACTTCATATGGCTAATCAAGTAGTACTCGATTCTGCCTCTTGCAAGTTGCTGCATTGGAACGACTTTCAGGAGTCTCACAACGACACGAACCCCAAGTGCACCGCAGCTTTTAGTGACCATTAAAACTCGCCAGCAACTTGAACTAAGCACCCGCCCCTTCTGTAACATGGTTCCCGCGTCATCTTCTGCACTGTGCCCGGTTATGCCGAAGACTTGTTTCACTGGCATCGATATCCATTGTTGCGTATGATATTCCTAACCCAAACACGTATACATGCAGCCTGCGTCTTTGCACACCTCGTTCTAACGATCCATAGAACTTAGGATGACATACGCAATCGATTCATAAAACTTGCATACTTGTTTTGAAGAAACTTCCATTCATATAGTTATGATTGTAACGTTACATATAAGTAAGAGGGACGTAATGAAAACGCCACGTAGAGGAGAAAAGCTTCCACGAGTCGCATTCCGATCATGTGGAGGTATCTTGAGGCCAGCTAGTGAGTTGCACAGATTGACCTCGCAGTACAAAGTTGTGAGTCAGAGCGGGGGTGGTATCGATGCTCAATCGATATGAACCGGCATAGATCCAAAGATTGCCTTGGGCATCTGCACGAGCTATCGAGCCCAGAGTTACGGGAAGCTGTGCGCTGCTCGTGCTGCCAGGGTTGATATCGTGAAGGCGGGTGTATGAGATGAGCTGCTTGTTGGGATATGGAGCAGGTCCGGCTTTGCCATCGAGGAAAAGAAGTGCAACATAATCAGACAACGTCTGACCAGTATTCTTCACATCAATGTTGAAAACGTAGAATGGGGCGAGATCGGGATACTGATGACCACTACTATGTGACGATCCAAGGAGGGACGAGATATCATACTGGGCGGGAGGGTTGTGGTGCCACGTCACGTCGAATGTGGTATAGTGAAGCCCGTGCCCAAATGGGAATGGTGGAGTACCCTGATACCATTTGTACGTGCGGCCCGGGCTGTTGTTGTCTGGTCTTAAATTCATGTTGGTCATCGGAATTTGACCAGCATATTCTGCTGGATACTGGGTGATAGGTAACCTTCCGGCAGGCGCAGCTTTCCCACTCAAGATCTCGAACAGGGCCTGTCCACCGCTTTGCCCGGGATAGCCACCCCAAACGATAGCGTTGACCTGAGGAGACCCGGTGCGCCGTAAATACATGGCAAACAAACATTAGACTTAAAGACAAACCGTCTTATTTGCTTTGAGCACGGTGTCGTCAACTTGACCCCCACCGAATTGAACGACGAGGAGCGGCTTTCCAGTTCCCTCAAGAGCGGCAATGAGGTCAAGCTGATTACCAGGCCAAGCAATGCTCGTTCTATCCAACGATTCTCGCTCAACAGACTGGTCGATCCCGCCAGCGAATATAACTGCATCGGCAGCTTGTGCAGCTGATAGAGCGGCAGCGAACCCTGTAGTTGAGGTACCTGAAATGTTCGTACCCAGGGCGAAGGAAACCTGATAGCCAGCATTCATAGCGCCCTGGAGAGGGCTGACGAGGAAAGGAGCAATGCCTTGATAGTTACCTTGCATCTGAGTGGTAGCATTGGCCCAAGGTCCGATGAGAGCCACCTTTTTTATGGTTTTCTTCAAGGGCAAAACACCGTCATTCTTGAGTAGGACGATTCCCTCGACTGCTGCCTGATGAGCAAGATTTTGCGCATCCGGAGTATTGATATTCGACCAATCAAGCTGTCGATAAGGTTGGCGACTTGCAGGATCGAAATATCCAAGACTACAGTTTGCAAGTTGTTAGCTACACTACCACTCCGGGTGGTGCAAAGCCACGAACCGTATGAGGGATGTATATTGGCGAGTCAGGGCTCTTTCCAGATCACTGCGGGTAATCAAGGACTGATTAAACGCTGCGGGAAGATACTGAGCATATGTGGTACCGCAGTCGAGATCGGTGCCGGCCTTCAGCGCATCTGCCACGGCTTGCGCATACGTAGACGTATAATGATGAGTGCTGTATATGTTATCAATGGCGTCACAATCGGAAGTGACCCAACGATCATCATTGAAACCCCATAAATCCCTCAGGATGGTTTGCAGAAGGTAAGAGTTGGCACAAGACGGGATACCGTTTACAGAATTGTAGCTGCACATGATCGATGCAACTTTGGCATCCCTGACACAGCTTTGGAAGGCCGGCAAATAATATTCGCTCAAGTCTTGGATTGTGACTTTGGCGTCGAAGGCCATACGTATGTTGCCTTCCCAGTTCTCCATGTCGTATGCAGCGAAATGTTTGCAGTCTGCGACGACTTTGAAGTATGGTTTGGGATCGATACCACCTTGCAAACCATCGATCAAATTATAAACGTATTGAGATACGTGGTACGGATCTTCGCTTGGCGTTTCGGCCCCTCTACCCCACCGAGGGTCCTTGAATGGGTTGATATTGGGCGTCCAAAAGTCTATCCCTGCTCGGCCGAAGTTATTGAAAGCTCGAGCTTCAGTGCTGACGACGGTCGCTACGGCTTTGATCAAGGGATCATCAAAGGCAGCACCCATCGAAATGGGCTCGGGAAAGGAGGTCGCGTAGCTGAAATTTCCGGATGGCGCGAACGTCACACCAGGGCTGCTTGCAACACCATGCTGACAATGGCTCGTTAGAATTTATGCCGGAGAGAAATTACAAAAAAGCGTACCAGCGCTTCAGACCACCATTGATAGCTAGGAAGGCCTAGACGAGGTACACCAGGCGAAAGATTGACAGTGTTGTTAATGAGTTCTTCGACAGTGAACAGTTGGATCACAGCCTTGGCGCGTGTGGCGGGGTCTTTAGTAGTGTCGCAAACTGCGTTGTTCTTCAGGGGGCCGTTGACACAGTCGGGGAAGGTGTAGACAAGGGCAAAGACTGAATACAAGTCCAGAGAAAGGAGGAAAAAGAGGCGAAGCATGATTTTCCGACAGACAGTGAAAGATCAGCGACGTTGGACCTTGGCCACAAGCACTTATGTAGGTTTTGAGCGGGCATAAGCACATGGCCACGCTACTAGACAAGAAACTCGTGAGGGGTATGTTGATCAAAGAATGTCGAATGGTCTGGTAGAATATCGAACGGTCCGGTGGACTGCACGGGCCGAAGTAAGGAAGCGGCTCAACTTCCTCTGGGTGGCAGAACCGGTAGAACGGCTATTCGCAAGGGATGCAGCACATGTACAAGGCTTCACTTCGACACCAGAAAATGAGTGTCAGACGTCTTTTGTAGGAAGGAGATGATGTGGTTAGCAACCATAATGCACAACGCAAACTTGCAAGTTCACCTGACCTTCCGACAATATTGTAGGCAACCCCGTGCCTAGAGGTCACTAACCGTGGGAGACAATCGTCGGGTCCGAAGCTGGGACTATGTACAATTGATGTACATATGTACATAAATCTTGTAAAGGCAGAATGGATAACAGGTGATAACCTGATGTTTACTGTTGTAAGAGACTCAGAGAGGCTCGAAGTGGAGGAGGGAGAAGTCAAACGCATACGTTGGATCCTCAAGAGCCTGAGGTTCTCCCATATGATATCGCAAACGATCTCCTCTGGCACTTTCGATCCGACGTTCGATCAGAAACACAACCCGCTGACCGGATAATCTTCGCTAGGCACTCAAAGGCGGCTTCAAGACACTCCCGAACAATCTTAGAAAAGCATAGGGTCGACCAAGTGATGTCTAAATAATAAACTTCCACCGCTAGCACTGGATTCTCATACCTGTCTCTTCTTTAAAAAAATCCTATGTCACGACGACTGTCTTGTCATGTCTTCATGCTGTCCAGGGCCGCGCGCCCGGTTTGCTACCAACATCCTCATCCATCGTTAAAGTCTTCACTGTGCCCACCATCGCCATCGGCACCAGGGTCAAAGTTGAATGGGTGAATATGAAGGCTTCCAAGAGTGCAGGTAAGGCAATCGCTATACAATGAAGTGGTATAACTCCGCGGCCTCGGGAACCACACCAAGAAAAGGGGCCCCAAGCAAGGGGTGACTGGGTCCTGACTTAAAGCTCACGATAAATGATTTCGGACCTATACAGGTGAGACATCATTCAAGCCATTCAGTAAGATATGATACACACTCATTGCTCTTCAAGTTTTGCCTTGGCGCCATGCACACCGTCTAGACTCCGTTCCGAACATCGCAAATTTCATTATTCAGACCACTGTATATGGTCGAACCAACCTGAGAGAACAGGAAAATCCAGTGCGTTGCGAGGCCAAATGCAAATGGTACTGGATCTGAAAACGGCCAGTCGCTGGGTATATTCTTCTTGCAGCCATCCAAGATGATCGCATGACGGGATCAAATTACTTATAGTACATAAATAGCCTACCTTGAGCCTACCGTCAGATTTGAAATTTGAACATCAAGGTCATAGACTGTCATAGATTATGGAAACGGTGTAGGTAATGTGTACAGGCTTTCTCCTGCATAGCCTCGGAACCGGATCTGCATATGTCCCTTAATTATAATATTCACTGTGGGCATGGGGCTAAACTTATATGGATTTTATTTTATTTTCTCCTCCGATTTGTCCCAGTTTTCGGCTCTGGGGTTATTGTAATGAACTTTTTAATATATGCATAGTGGGTTGATAGTGGGTAGACTTTCCGCAAGATTAAAAATAAAAATATTCAAGGATCAAACCTTATTTGACAGGGTGCCACTATTTTATAATCCAGCCTCGTCTCGCACTATCGCAATGTTGACTACGAGTTGTGTGGTTGGGGGGAAAGCGAGCGTTAGCTCGTTTTGCTTGTAAGGTACCAACTTGATCACATGATCAAAGTGTGACAGAGAGTGACATTTTGGCAGAGGCGACCAGTAGAAAGTTAATGCACATCGCAAAACAGCATATTTAAAAAATCGGGCCCTACAGAAAGTTTCTAAGATATAATCTCCAGGGTTCCTTGCAGACCGATTTTTTAATTTTGGCTGTAGAGAAGCTCCATTGGATTTTTTGTGTTGCAAACTTTCAATCTAATCTAAGTTCCTGATTTGGAAAGCATTAAAACCCTGCCACCAAAGCAGGTCGCGTCGCCTGTCGCGTCATTCATATACCCTTATTAACTTATAATCTCTCATTTTATAATTATGGCTTTGCAAAAGCGCGAGGATTTCAGATTTTGTTCCTTCCAAAATTCCACTGTGAATTAAATTTCATTGAGCAATGCTGGGGACATGCAAAAAGACGGTACTGAATATTTCTAAGGTGTAAGGGGACTAGGGGGGTGCCCTGTGTGTTTTTCCTATTTTTTATGTTCGTCCCATATTTTTCCCCACCTCATTTCCTTCTATTCTTCATTTTCTATGATTTTTCCGGATTTTATTACTAATTTTCCCTTGCTATCATGTTTGTATATGTTGACACTTTTATATTTAGAGGCGGAGTACCCCTTCCGACACATACCCCTTGGTATGATGTCATTCGGCGGCCTTGATCCGCCTATCTCCGCCTTTTTCTATTTTTAGGTTATATTTGATTTTTGTCGTCTTCACATATACTGGGCATCAGCAAGGGGATCCTTAGAGTTTTCTCTTCGGATTTCCCTTTGCTAGGTGCGCCCCCAATGCCTGTATTATGTAGTATAATTTTAACTTCGGATTTCCCTTTGCTAGAGGCTTAGGTTGCCCTTATAGTAGAAAACTCTCCCCTAAGGCCCGAAAATCGCGAACGCGCTGCCCAAAATAGGCAGGTACGGACTGGACGACGCTTCCCAAAGCTCCACAGAGTCCCTACACACCGTTCCAGATACTCTCGCCTTTATTGCGCTGCCATTTTCGCCAAACGCGCTCCCTAGCGACATGGACACATCAGAACGCTTCGACGCGCTTGAAAGCGACGTTTCCGGAATGCGCGCGCAAATCGACTCGCTTAAATCTACGATTGAAAACTTCGTTAGGACCCTCCAGGCTAACCCTACGACTAATAGTTCCCCCTTCACGACTCCAAGCGCACCCAACAACGATGTTTTGCCAAACGCGTCCACTAAGGAACGTGCCCAGATCAAACCGTCCCCCCCCGCCGAATTTAATGGTGCACGTGCGCAGGGACGTGCATTCCTTAATTCCTGTGAGTTATACATTAGTCTCCAGTCGCATCAATTCGTCGATGAGGCTGCAAAAATTTATTGGGCCTTCACATACATGAAATCTGAACGCGCCTATCTCTATGTGGACCGTATCCTACGTCAAACTAAAGAACTCGGTTCTCTACCTTTCTCCACTTGGGGGGACTTTCGAGCTGAGTTCGTACGCCACTTCTGCCCCCTCAATGAACGCCACCGAGCAGTGACACGACTTGAGTCATCCACTTACCACCAGGGACGTCGATCCGTGGACGACTATATCGATGAGTTCAAGGATTTGGTGGACATGGCAGGGTATGGGAGTGGGTTACCAGTGGTGGTGAAGTTCCGACGGGGGCTCAACCGAGAAATTCAGGACCAGATTGCACAGATGTTGGAAGGGCGCCCAGCGGACGATGATATCCTTGCTTGGTATGAAGCTGCTTCACTCTGTGACGAGAACCGACTCACAAATGCAGCGTTTAATGCTGCATTCCGTGCTCCAACTACCACTCATACACCCTACACCTTCAATCGAAGCCTCCCCCGCCCTAACCCCATTCCTGCTCGTCAAACTCCCACACCAGCCGTCAATATCCCAGTACCAATGGATGTTGATGCAGCCCGCAGCCGTGCACGTAAGTTGGATCTCTGCTACCGTTGTGGGGAACCTGGACACAGGGCTGGAGCGTGTCCCCATCGTCAGGATATCCGCATGCTCACCCCCGAGGGACGAGACGAACTCCTGCAAGATCTGTTGGCACTTGTAGATGTTGAGGAAGCGAAGGATCAAGTTGCAGAGGAGGTTAAGCTGGAAGTTGTAGAGGAGCAGGATTTTCCTATTCGCAGCGAGTGAATCGTACGCCCTCACTGCCTGTCCATAACCGCTTTGAAGTCTTGTCAGTTGAATCCCTGGAGAATGAATCCATTTCTGTGACTGCTCCCCTCTCTGACCCTTCGAAGTTGGCTAAAGACGTACCTGCTCTCCCCATCTCTCCTTCTACTCCACGTCCCAAAATTAAATCATGGGAGCGTAAACTACCACGCAAGTATATTGTGGCATCCACTCCCTCTGCACATTCCTTAAACCTAGCCATCGAACTGCAGACGACCGACACTGGACAGATACTCGGTGTTTCTGCGCTCCTGGACTCTGGTGCGACTGGTCTCTTCATCGATTCCCATCTGGTACAACAACATCGTCTAAATACTCGCTCACTCTCACGTCCGATACCTGTATATAACGTGGATGGATCCCCAAATGAAGCTGGTGCCATCCGAGAGGTTGCAGACCTGGTTCTCCGTTACAAAGATCATAGTGAGCGTGCCCTTTTTGCTGTCACTCAATTAGGAAAGCAAAAGGCGATTTTGGGATATCCATGGCTTCGAGACCATAACCCAGAGGTCGACTGGCACACCGGGGAGGTTACCATGAGCCGATGTCCATCCCGCTGTCGGACGTGTTTCACAGAAGCCAGGCAAGAACGTCGTGGACAGAAGGCGGCAATACGACGAACTCAGAAGTGTCGTGCTGGACCCCTGCCTATACCTGAAGTGGAATTGGAAGGGGTTCCTGATCTAATGCCGGACTCGGATGATGATGACGAGGACCCAGAGGAAGTGGAGGAGGGTGATCGGATCTTCTACACTGCGATTCGCTCATCGCATGAGGTGTGTGCCACATCAAACATATCCCAACGCCTCGCCGAGGCCTTCCACAAAAACAACGCTGCTAAATCCTCTACTAACTCCTTACTCCCTCATCTCCATGAGTTTGAAGACGTGTTCTCCAAGGAGTCATTCGACTCTCTTCCTGCGCGTAAGCCATGGGATCACGCGATCGAACTCACCCCCGGCGCAACCCCTTCATCCTGCAAGGTCTATCCTCTCTCTCCGGAGGAACAACGGCAGCTTGACCAGTTCATCGACGAGCACCTGGCCTCTGGACGTATTCGACCATCGAAGTCACCCATGGCCTCTCCCTTTTTCTTTGTCAAGAAGAAGGATGGCTCACTTCGACCGGTTCAAGACTACAGAAGACTCAACAACATCACGGTCAAAAATCGCTACCCACTACCCCTCATCTCTGAACTCGTAAACCAGCTCCGTGGAGCCCGATACTTCACCAAGCTCGATGTCCGTTGGGGCTATAATAATGTGAGGATAAAGGAGGGAGATGAGTGGAAGGCAGCCTTTCGTACCAACCGTGGTCTTTTTGAACCGCTTGTCATGTTCTTTGGCCTTACTAATAGCCCTGCCACCTTTCAGACCATGATGAACGACATCTTCCATGACCTCATCCTCGAAGGCGTTGTCTGCATCTATCTCGACGACATCCTCATCTTCACTCGCACGGTTGAAGAGCACCGTCGCATCACGCGCCTCGTCCTAGAGCGACTTCGACGGTACAAACTCTACCTTCGTCAGGACAAATGCGAGTTCGAAAGGACCAAGATCGAGTACCTCGGCCTGATTATCTCGGAGGGTCAAGTGGAGATGGATCCTATCAAGGTAAATGGGGTCACAGCTTGGCCTACGCCCACGAACAAGAAGGAGGTGCAGTCTTTCCTGGGCTTCATCAATTTTTATCGGCGTTTTATCAAGGATTTCTCACATCATGCACGACCGCTGTTCGACTTGACAGGAAAGGAGGCATGGAGGTGGGATAATGCACAACAGGAGGCATTCGAAAAGCTTAAGGAGATGGTCACTTCCGCTCTGATCCTTACCTTTGCTGACGATTCGCGTCCTTTTCGTGTAGAAGCCGACAGTTCTGACTTTGCGACGGGCGCTGTGTTGTCTCAGCAGTCTCCGGAGGACCAGAAGTGGCATCCTGTTGCGTTCTACTCCAAAAGCCTTAGTGCTGTAGAGAGAAACTACGAGATCCACGACAAGGAGATGTTGGCGATAATGCGTGCGCTTGAGGAGTGGCGACACTTCCTCGAGGGTGCCCAACACAAGGTGGAAATTTGGATGGATCACAAGAACCTCGAGTACTTCATGACGGCCAAGAAATTGAACCGTCGTCAAGCTCGTTGGTCCCTGTATCTATCTAGATTCGACTTCTCCTTGCACCACCGTCCGGGTCGCAGCATGGGGAAGACCGATGCCCTATCCCGACGTGCAGACCATGGGGATGGCAGCGGTGACAACCAAAACATTGTGCTGTTGCAGCCAGACCTGTTCACCATTCGGGCACTGGAAGGCATCGTACCCCAGGGCGAGGAGCGGGACATTCTACGTGACATTCGTCGCGCAAACCGTAGCGGTTTACATGAGGATGTTGTCGCCCGAGCTGTTAAAGAACTGAGGAAGGGATCGACCCTTTCCTTACGTGCGGCAGAGTGGGCTGAAAAGGAGGACTTGTTGTATTTCAGGGATCGCATCTATGTTCCCAATGACCCAGACCTTCGCCGGTGCATCATATCCCAACACCATGACTCACAGATTGCTGGCCACCCCGGACGCTGGAAGACCTTGGAGCTCACCTCACGGAACTATTGGTGGCCACAAATGTCACGGCTCATTGGTCAGTATTGTCGCACTTGTGACCTTTGCTTACGCACCAAGGTCCCTCGTCGCAAGCCTATTGGTGAGCTACACCCTCTTCCTGTTCCAGAGAGTCGTTGGGATGTCGTCAGCGTCGACTTTGTGGTGGAATTGCCAGAGTCAAACGGGTTTGATGCGGTGATGTGCACAGTTGACTCAGTGGGAAAACGCGCTCACTTCATTCCCACTCACACCACTGTCAGTGCCCTAGGTGCCGCTCGACTCTACCTCCACCACGTGTGGAAGTTACATGGACTTCCTGGTGCCTTCCTCTCGGATCGTGGCCCTCAGTTCATGGCAGAGTTCACTCGTGAGCTGTACCGACTCCTGGGGATCAAACTCCTCGCTTCAACTGCTTATCACCCACAAACTGATGGCCAGACGGAGCGAGTCAACCAGGAACTGGAGCAGTACATCCGCCTCTTTGTCAATGAACGCCAGGACGATTGGGATGATCTCCTTCCTTTGGCCGAGTTCGGATACAACAACCATGTCCATGCTTCCACTCAACAGACCCCTTTCCTCTTAGACACTGGACGACATCCACGCATGGGATTTGAACCTCGCCAAACTCCCTCACACATCGAGACAGTGAATGAGTTCACAGAACGCATGAGGGATAGCTTGGAGGAGGCAAGGGCAGCCTTAGCAAAGGCGAAGGACGACATGGCGCGATTTTACAACCAGCGCCACTCCCCAACCCCTCAGTACAAGGTTGGTGATCGAGTTTATCTTGACTCCAGTGACATCTCCACTACACGTCCATCCAAGAAACTCGCTCATCGCTTCTTGGGACCTTTCCCCATTGTCAAGTGCATTGGAACACATGCCTATCGTCTACGCCTCCCAGCCTCCATGTCCAGACTCCATCCCGTCTTCCATGTCGTCAAATTGCTTCCAGCTCCCCCAGATCCGTTCCCGGGACGCCATTCACACCCACCACCACCACCTACAGTGATCGAGGGAGAACCCCAATATGAAGTCGAGTCAATCTTGGACAGCCGTTTGCGTCGAGGAAAACTCCAGTATTTGGTACATTGGAAGGGTTATGGGTATGAGGAGAACTCATGGGTCGAAGAGTCTGACGTAAATGCCCCTCGGTTAATCAAGGAATTCCACCGACGGCACACTGCTGCACCGCGTCGCATTCAAGTCACGGACTTTGGTCGTATACGATTTCGAATGCATCGGGGCGATGCATCTTAGAGAGGGGGTGATGTAAGGGGACTAGGGGGGTGCCCTGTGTGTTTTTCCTATTTTTTATGTTCGTCCCATATTTTTCCCCACCTCATTTCCTTCTATTCTTCATTTTCTATGATTTTTCCGGATTTTATTACTAATTTTCCCTTGCTATCATGTTTGTATATGTTGACACTTTTATATTTAGAGGCGGAGTACCCCTTCCGACACATACCCCTTGGTATGATGTCATTCGGCGGCCTTGATCCACCTATCTCCGCCTTTTTCTATTTTTAGGTTATATTTGATTTTTGTCGTCTTCACATATACTGGGCATCAGCAAGGGGATCCTTAGAGTTTTCTCTTCGGATTTCCCTTTGCTAGGTGCGCCCCCAATGCCTGTATTATGTAGTATAATTTTAACTTCGGATTTCCCTTTGCTAGAGGCTTAGGTTGCCCTTATATAAGGAGGATGACCTAGAGCAGACTGTTCTTCAAGCACTGGATGAAGTTCCCTTGATATCATGCGACAGTGAGTAATCTGCAAAGTCTATTTCTGAGTCATCGTGACTCATCGGATTTCTAACTTGACAATTGTTGTCGCTTTCCAGGTTTGCGACATGATCACTCCGATTCATTTATGCTTATCAGATGGGTTTGAATGGAACACAAGCTGCCTGGGCTGCAAAGAAACTGTAGAAAATCAACCTAGCGTAATCAGAGTATAGCTCAGTCTCTGTACAAGCAACTATATGAATACAATAACTGTACCTAGCGTAATCAGAGTATAGCTATGTATAAGTACAGTAAGTATTGGTCCATAATATCATAATGTCTAGAATACTCACCTCAGTCTCTGTACAAGTGACTGAGGTGATTGGATAACTACCTACCCTATATATAAGTGAGTTCAGCTACATAAAGAGTCAAAGGGATAAGAGACACAAAGTTGTCTATGAGACGGCACATCAAAGGGATGTGCTACAAATAGTACATGCATCAAAGATGCAATCATGTATGCTTATGGTGTGATAAACGGCACCTCAACACTCCTCCTCACCGTGAGCACTCCTCCTCGCTGTGAGCACTCCTCCTCGCTGTGAGCACTCCTCCTTGCTGTGAGCACTCCTCCTTGCTGTGAGCACTCCTCCTCGCTGTGAGCACTCCTCCTCACCATGAGCACTCCTCCTCACCATGAGCACTCCTCCTCACCATGAGCACTCCTCCTCGCCATGAGCACTCCTCCTCGCTGTGAGCACTCCTCCTTGCCGTGAGCACTCCTCCTCGCTGTGAGCACTCCTCCTTGCTGTGAGCACTCCTCCTCGCTGTGAGCACTCCTCCTTGCCATGAGCACTCCTCCTCGCATGGATTTGCATCAATGAAGGCCAAGATGTTCCCAGAGATACAAGAACTGTTTTACCTCAAGGGCCTTAGTGAACATGTTGGCAACATTTTCACGAGTATGAACATAAGTGAGCCATAGGTCGTTGGACTGTATGCAGTCTCTGAGGAAATGGTATTTGATATCAATATGTTTAACACGTGAGTGAAGGAGTGGGTCTTCAGAGAGGCTCTTTGTCACAGAGTTATCGCAAGATATTATGGTAGGCAAAGTCTGAGAGTAGCCTATAGCATTGAGTAAAGTTCAGATCCAAATACATTTCTTTGCCGTTTCAAATGCAGCCATATATTCAGCTTCGCATGAGGATGTTGCAACAACCTTCTGTTTGTGTGCCATCCAGGAGATAGCACCGGAACCTAGAGAGCATATAAAACCCCCAACACTACGGCGGGTGTTGAGGCAGTTCACCCAGTCGGAGTCACTAAAGGCATGAAGGTTAACAGAAGGGTTGCCTCTGAGATATAGCTGAAGGTCTCTGGTACCCTTGAGATATTGTACCAGTCTTATGGCTACCTTCCAGTGTTCAAACGAGTAGCAATCAAGAAATTGGGAGAGTTGTTGGATGGCATTGGAGATGTTGGGGTGGGTTCCAATTGCCAAATATAGTAGACAACCGACTAGGGAACAATATGGGAGTTTGTTAAGTTGGCTCTGCTTGTTGGAGGATAGGGTGTTGTGGTCAAATTGGCGCAGTTTGGAGCCAGGTTCCAGTGGGGCAGATACTGGGTGCACATCTCTCTGGCCGAATTGATTGACAACTTTGTCGATAAGAGCAATCTGTGATAGCGCCACTGTACACGCTGTTCTATCCCAAGTGACTGCAATCCCAATAAGGAAGTGTGTGGTGCCCAATTTGGAAATAGTCCAGACTTCTCGCATCTGACTCTTGAACCTCTCATTCTCATCTTTGGAGTTGGCTATGGACAAATAAACATGAACGGCAGTAATTATGGTCCCAGAATCAGTCTTGCAGTAATATATACAAGACTCACAGGACAGTCGAGTGAATCCCCAGGATAGCATTTGGGCATTGAGCATTTGATTCCAGATATGCCCACTTTGCTTCATGCCATATAGTCCGTGCTGAAGTTGCCACACCCAGTCCTCTTTTCCAGGTTCCTCAAAATTGACTGGTTGTTGCATATATTGTACTTCATCATCTGGTAGCAGGCCATAGAGGAAAGCAGTTTTGATGTCGATTTGTTGGGTGTCCCATCCCAGTGATGTTGCAATGTGTAATAGAATTCTCCAAGATTCCATGCGCGCGGTCGGTGAGGTGGTCTTAGTGTAGTCCTTGCCATAAATCTGCTCGTAACCCTTGAAAACAACACATACTTTCCACCTGACAGCCTTCCCAGTTTCATCCTGCTTGATATGGAAAATGGGTTTCCCTTTTCGGATATGCTTCCCCTGAGGAACTTTAGAATGTGGTATCAATTTATAGAAACCCATGTCCTTTAGTGATTTCAACTCATCCTGGTATCTCTCTGCCCATTGTACAGCATCTGCAGAGTTCTTGGCTTCATCCCATGTTTTTGGCTCATCTTCGAATTGAAGTGACTCTGGATCAAAATTGTCCATCTCCGAAATCATAGCCAGAAGTTCATGTGCCTGATTGCCAAGATCGAGATTTTTGAAGGCCTGTTGTAGATCAGTAATGACATTATGATTGGGGAGGGGCTCATCTAAGGCATTAACAGTCCATCTACCCGCCCTCCACTCTTGACATGCCTCTTTTATGCGGGTCACGCTATCCCGGGATTCTTTTACTGCCTTCATTGTACATGTGAAGGATGGTCCCCCATTAGGATTCCTTTCAGTTGGGACTGGTACATGAGATGATCAGCGAGGGGGATCCGGTTGGGCGGCAGGCAGTGCAGTATGGTCGGTAACGGGAGGGTTGGGTGGTGGAATAAAATCATCATCATCATTGGCGTCAAGCATGGGGTTGAATGTGGGGTTGGCAGTTTCATCAGGGGTGGGGTTGGGTTCTGTGGTGGGCATATGTGTCCATCATGGCTCTCGAGGAGGCAGACATGGAAAGAGCTATGTATTTTCCATGTAGCGCTCTCATAGCATCTGTACATTTTTGAGTTTGGGTCATAGCCAATCAGTGTACACTCAATCGACTGTTCAAAAATCTTTCGGTTATCTTTCTTTGGTATCAAGACAAAAGCCTGACATCCAATTTCCCACATGTAGGAATAGTCTGGCTTTCGACTGAACCATAATTCCCAAGGTGTGATTCCTTGCAGCAAGCAGGTTGTAGTTTTTGAATGCAGGTGTGTAGCCATTAAATAAAATTTGTCCCAAAGGAAAGGGGGCAGTCCTGCATACAGCTGCATTGTTCATGCCTTTGCCATGAGTGTTTGATGCATCCGTTTGACATGTTCAATGTGGGCAGATGTGTGTGGAGCAGTGAAGCATTGGTCTGATCCCTGAGATTTAAGCCATGCCTGCATTTCACTGGACTTCAGCTCTCCATTGTTGGTAATGTATGTCCTGACTTTCAAGCCGGTTTCATTTTCTCATGCCAACCCCCATGCCTTGAGCTCAGGAAAAGAATTATCTTTATGTTTGAGGGGTATAGACCATGGAAATGAGGTAAAATCATTGATGATGTCCATTACATATTCGTGACCAGTACAGGACTTGACTGCATGTGGGCCTGATAAATCAACCCACACCTTCTCTAGATGCCTCGTTGCTCTATGTCCCTCACCCTCTTCATGTTTCTTTGGGACTGGTGTTCTTGTCTGTTTTCCAACAAGACAGGCATCACATTTGGGTGGCCATGTAGTGGCTGACAATGGCGTACCTGTGAGTGTGCCTTTCTTGGCTATATCACACAGGGATTGATAATTGGCGTGGCCGAGGCGACGGTGCCAGGTCTCCAGATTTGGTGATCTGTGAATTGTTAACACGTGCTCAACAGACGCAGAGTGTAGGGTGAGTGAGTAAAGTTTCTTGGAGGTCATGGAACCGCGAGCTATCAACATGCCTGTGGATTTATTAGTTATCCAGCAAGATGAGTCGTCAAAATGTGTGATGGTGTTTGAGTCTCCGGCAAGGGAACTGACAGATACAAGCCAAACTGTTGACTCAGGGACATAGAGTGTGTTATGTAAGGTGATTGATGGGCTCCGAGCTACCCATAGTTTGACATCACCCACACCGATCGCAGTGATCAAAGATCCTCCCACACCCTTAATTGATCAGGAAGTGATCGGGCGGAGAGAAAAGAAATCAGAATGGTCTGGGGATATGTGAACCGTGGTGCCACTGTCAACGAGGAAGGGTAAATCAGTCGATGAGATATGGGTGCACTTGGTCTGACTTAAGGGTGTAACAGTGAAGGCGCTGTTGTCCACTGGAGCAGTGTGCTTTGTCCAATCAATGGTGGTCCTTGGCTCCAAGCCAGCCCTTGTATTCAATTTCATCAATTGTAGAGATGGGGGCAGGGTCACATGCTATAATTGCAAAGTCAGGGGATGAGGTCGCTGGTGAGGAAGGGTTATGATCGACCATGACCATGAAGGCACAGCCATTTACGTCTTTCATGGTTATGGGGATCTTCAAAGTAACGGGACTAGGTTTTTTCTTTTGATCAGAAGCTGCCCTCCGTGCTCACTGTGAGACTGGTAGGGTATGGATTTCAGCTGTTCAAGTAAGAAAATGGGAAATATCTAATGTAAATGGATGGATATATAATGGATGAACTTGGGAGGAATTTTCATACTGTAGATTTCAAACCTCAAATGGATGGAATTCAGACATATTTTATTACAACTTTTTTGTAAGTGAATAGGATGAAATTTCTTCTTGTAAATGAATGAATTATAGGGGTGGTTTTAATACTGTAGATTTCAAATCTCAAATGGATGGAAGTCAGACATATTTTATTACAACTTTTTCATAAGTGAGTAGGATGAAATTTCTTCTTGTAAATGAATGAATTATAGGGGTGGTTTTAATACTGTAGATTTCAGACCTCAAATGGATGGAAGTCAGACATATTTTATTACAACTTTTTCATAAGTGAGTAGGATGAAATTTCTTCTTGAAAATGAATGAATTATAGGGGTGCTTTTAATACTCAAACATCAAATAGATGGAATGTTTTTTTTTTGCTCAGATTATTTTATACCACAGCAGGCTGAATTTCATCATCTATGCATTGTGCAAGGTAAGTCATTTCAACCTGCCCTCATGCAGAAAATCACATGTCGTATCTATATAGTGTTTAAGGGTCCGGTTGAGTCCAGTCTTTTGAGCTTAGACAAGAAAGACCAAGACCATGATCGGTCCAGACTGCAGCCACATTCTCACACAACTGGACCAAACTGACAGGGACCAGTCTCCATCAGTTCAGTCTCGGTCCACCAACCGGTGTAGACCAGTCCTGTCAGTAACCGGTTCAGACTGGTCTGGACTGGTCTTACTATCAGTCCAGACCAGTTTTTGTATACTACTTGTACTGCGGCAGTGATGTACAATAGCGAGAGCAGCAAAACATCTACTACTCAACAAAGGTATTAAGTAAACCACTGAAACACACAAGCAACATGATATATAAATGATAGTATATCTAAACTGGCACTAATTCGATGTTATTATGGGATTTGTGCACAAACTTGTAGATACACATACCATGGTACAATATTGGCCCACTCCTTCCTTGGAAATAAAAGATGCAGCGGGCACAGGAGACTTCAGCAGGGCATAATGTTGAATTGCTAACTTCACGAGGAGAGGGAATTCTTGTGAATGATTCTGCAGCATGAATGGTATCAGGATAAATAGACAGTATCAGGATAAATAGACAGTCATCAGGAAAAATAGATGGTAACTTGAATGCGGCAGCATGTACATGCCACCATTCCTGGGCCAGTACACCTGCATGAATATCCTTTTGAGAGCCCTGAGCACCATTAAGCAGATATAGAGATAGTTCATCCATGAAAGTAAAATAAGTTGTGGATAGAGATGAAGAAAAGAATGGTGGGTGAAGTCAGGAGAGAGGTGACAGAAATGGGAGTCAACAGAAAAAAGCCACACAAACACTGTTCTTGTGGCTCCACTTGAAAACCTTATCTGATCTTATCAGATGCGCTGGTGCCAGTGATAGGCTGTACTATGAGTGCAAGAATTGGTCTGGAAAAACATACCATGGACGTTGTTTGAGATGATAAATATGTGCAAGAGCTGGAGAATAGATCATACCATTGCGTTACAGTCAATGAGACTAACTATCATAATGTGGGCATGGATTGATGCCACAAGTCAGGGGCAGTCATACTAGTATCAAAATGTGTTTCTCACATTACTGTGGCAGACTCATGGACAAGAATGTTGAACAAGTGTTAGCTCAACAGGGAAGTATAGTAAGTCTGAAGCAATAGATGTGTCACCATGGCTGACAACTTGAAGATTGCATGGCCACAATCAATGTCAATCATGAGTGAAATGAAATACAGGTCTTCAACTTGATTCAACGGACTCGCATGTGTGCATGAACAAATAGGCATTAATTTTGAAGGTAAGTATGCTAAGACAAGTGTAAAGTAATCTAGTATAATAAAGTGCTACTCTAATTGCACATAACCATCTCATCCTCCATCTTGTCCCACTCATCTTGTTCCAGGTCCACAACCAGTAAGTCCCGATACTCACTCCTTCATCTCATCAATCTCCTCTACCTGAACTGAATTCCATGCAGTGAGATCACCGTTCCTCAAAGCAAATTTCAAAACTTGCAGCTCCTCAAACTGCACTGCCCCCAGTTGTGCACGCCGCTTTGTCGCAACTTTGCCACCACCGGAAAAGAGCCGCTCACAGGGGACGGATGAGGCTTGGCATGCAAGGTAGTCAATGGCAATGCGGTGCAGGGTAGGGAACAAGGAACCATTGTCCTATTAGTGGTCAATATCAAAATGTGGCCCAAGGGTGAAGCGAGTACTCATACCTGCCACCATTCCACAATGTCAGTATCCTTCATGACATTGGAAGGAACATCCTTAAGATATCGGTGTAGCTCCATCTGCCACCCTTCGTTATCTGCCCAACTAGCAAGAAGGGCCAAACAATGTTGGTCGAAATCAGATAGGACTGAGGTTTCGTCGGCTTGAGCTGTGTTGGGCGTGGATTGCATCGCAACTAGGTTTTGTGCAGCTGGTCCGGCCTTCCAGTACTTCTCCATCTATGCAAAAGTGTCAAAACTAATCAAATGAGTCAAATAAAGCAGACGTACCATATGTTCGAGGATCTGTCGAGCCTCATCTTGCCAATTCTTCGCATAATGATTTCCTGCCTCTCATTCCTCTTCTTGTTCCTTTGCCCCACCCCATGCCAGTTCAATGTACTCTAGTTTGAAGTATGGATGCAGGGCTAGAGCATTGTAGTTAGAACAGCTACTTGAATGTTTTACGATACTTACCTAGTGCCAAGATATAGGCTGGTTTTTCATCAAACCGTGAGTAATACTTATTGAGCTTGGCAAGCCCATCATTGATCGCTGTTCAGTACTTGGCAAATCATGGATTGTCGCGTTTAGCTTCCCAAGCCATTTGAAGCTCTTCAATTGCAGGAAGGGCACACCACAAGGTTGGGCATTTCTTGGCTGAGAAATACTGTTGAATTCTGTTAGAGTCCTGGCACCATATTAGCTTCATTGTTTGCAACTAGTTCATTCACGTACTGCTAAAATTTCAAATGCCTCTTTTACCCATTCCCAGTCGTCATCAGAAAACGTGAAGGCTGACCATGGTATATGTTTCGCAACTTTGCTGTTGCAATGAATTGTAGTGATTGGACCATAGCGATGATCGGTGCTTGCAATGAACAACTTAATAGGCTACTCACTTATCAGCAATCATACATCAAATGGAATTGGAACAAAATGACATACCTGAAGGACTTTGTATGACACACTAACCATATGATATGCCGTTCCCCATCTAACGTTGCTGTGAAGTGGAATTTTGAGGGGATCGATGATGCCGCATTTGATCTGTAGTTTCTCGAATGCTTCAATCCGTTGCCCAGAGGACTGAATCTGTTCAAAAGGAAAAACATCAGATGATCATCGATGACACAAGAAAAGAAAGATGAACCTTGATAGCGAGTGTTCGGATAGCCACAATAACATCCAATGAACCGTTTAGCACATGGTTATTGGGGAGGGATGGGTCATACTCCCAAATGGCAGTGGTTGTTTCCATGGCAGCAATCTTGGTGACATGATCCATCATGTCAATGTTTGCAAGATTAACAACATGACTTAGACAGCTAGAATGATATTAGCAAGTGTTTGGAATAACTAGAAAGAAAACTCTAGTTACAGGAGTTGATTATCTTCCATGGACCATGCAGGTAGCTTGCGGCGTTCATGTATACTTTGAATAGTTTCACACTTGGTTGTATTACTTGATGCATTGTTGAGGGTGGCTGTGAGGAGCTGTCAGGACTTTCAATCAGATAACACTGCATATTGACCTGCATCTGGCCTTACCTTTGATCTTTCCATATTGATTATCCCAATCCAATGACAGACACCCATGAAGTATCTCCCTAGGTTCTTCCCACTATGGTTGCCTGAGATTGCTTGAAATCCGATGACTTCCGAATGCATCGCCCATTTATCTTTCTTCACTTGAATCCAATGTGCTGTCATGCCAAGGAATCCTGCCTTTGTCGTATCAACTGTCCAGCCATCTGCTGTTGTGGATATCATGCCGGGAGCTGCCTGCAACATAACAACGATAAGTACGCGCAGCTTTTTGAATGAAGACTACATACCTCAATGTCTTGTTTCAGTTGATCTATCCATCTAACGAACTCATTGTGCAGGTGTTTGACAACGTTGTATGTTGTTGGCAGGTCGAGCGATATTGACTTTGGTCTCATGGCAACCAAGCAATTTCGAAATGTTGTTTTTCCCACAACGGCGAGCGACTGGCGAGGATCAGATAATTCAGACTCGTGTCAACTGTAAGTCTTACCTGATCATCCACTGTGATAAACTGAGTCACTGCATGAAGTAGGTCCTTGCAGTCGAAGACCAGCAGCCCAGCCATCTTACTGACCAACGTGTCTAGTGTACCCTGTTTCACCACTTTACCCTTTTTCGCTGCTTCCCTCTCATTCCAGATAGGACGTGGGACTGCCCAGTGGTGCTCAGGGATGTTCTCTTGTTTGCACAGTTCTTGGTATTGTGTATAGTGCTGGTGAATGTGTAGATGACACAAGGAATTACTGCCGGTGTGAAATGCCTTTCTCTGGCTGTTCTTTTCAACAAACTCTTTGTCATTCCTATTCGATATCTTTGTGAGTGCCTTGACCTCTCGCAATTCATCAATGCATCACTTACCTGCATGTATTACACCACCATCCTCGCTTTGTCTCCAGAGTATCATTCTTCCTCAGAAACTTGACTGTGACTAAGTCTGTGAAGATAAGCCACAAGTCATTGGCCTTCTCTTTCTTCATAGGGGATTCGGCCTTGATGGGAATATGGTGATGTTCACCAAGCCCATCTCCCTTTAGTGCTATATTAACATATGTGTTATTTAAATCATGTGGAAGACTCATACCTCGCCATCACTGCCTTCATCAATTCATGTACCACATGTTTAGCTGTGTGTTCAGGCTCATCATCAACTTCCTTGTCTTCATTATCCTTGGCTACCCTCGCCTTTTTCTTGTGTGGCTTGCGAACTTGTTCTTCATCAGATGTATCATTAGTTGTTGAAGCTTCAGCTATCATTCACTTCTTGGCTGTGGCTTTGTGTCCCTTGTTTCGAGCTGATTTCATGGCTGCATTTGTGGATGCCTTTGCAGGCGCCTTTGTGGATGTCTTTGTGGATGCTTTTGTCTTCACAGTTATAGAGGATTTTTGTGCTCCTTTCACCATTGTAACAACATTGTGACCAACCACGTTTTGCATTTAAATATCCACATTTGTTTGGTACTTTGTTTGGGCTATGAACATTTTGATATACCTCAACGGCTCGTTTTCAAGGTCTACAACATAGTCAACAGTATTGTAATATAGTCGGTCATCTTGCTCTTGGTTTAGATAGGATAGAACCAGTTTCAACCGGTCTCAACCGGTTTTTATCGGTCTTTGAGAATGTTCAAAGCCCTGGAGACTGGAACCGAACTGGTCACCGAAACTGATGAACCTTAACCAATGGTTCAGTCTCTACCAGTCCAGTTTGGCTCAGTTTCGGTCTTTTTTCCAGTTTGATCAACTGGACCCTCAAACACTATTTTGGACCATGGCAGATAATGAATCGTACTTGTGCAGCATTGCAGCAAGTAGGATCATTGCCTGTACTAGTTCAGGGATGGCGACATTGGCAGCCATGAGGCGCTCAAACTTGTCAGCCATCTTAGCAATTTCTGGTGCAGGATTCACAGCCAGGATTTTAATCGCTATTGCAGACCTAAAGTCCAAAAAGACTTGGGAGGGGCCATCGACACCATAGTCAGTGCAAATAAGGTCCCACACCTCCTCAGCAGTGTCCTTGGTATTGGCACACTGCCGAATGGAGGGGGCCAGGTGGAGCACTAGGCTATCAATGGCCTGGTCATTTTTGTTGCTCCAGGTCTGGAGCTTGGCAGTAGCATTCATCGCTGTCAAGGGAGGTGCCAGAAGCAGTTTGTGTTCTGCCCCACTAGTTATCTGCCAGAGGCCCTGAGACCTGAGCCATGCCTTCATTGAGTCAGCCCATTGAATGCAATTTGAACCATCAAACATTTGAACGAGTTTTTCAAGAGTTGAAGACATGATTTTTGATGGCAGCTGTTAAAAGTGCTCAATCAGTCTTTTACTCAATGAAACACATTTAACAATCTCAGGAGAAAGCATTCCTTCAGAGTGTAGAACCCTAGTCAACCTAGGTTTTAATGCAGCTTGCAGGGAGCACAAGGTTATAATATGGAGACAATGGAGTCAACATCATTCACAGCCAATTAAGGTGTGTTTGCGACGTGCCCAGCAGGGCCCATAACCTGTTGGAGCAGACTATATATGCTGCAGAGGGGAAGAGACTACACGTTCCTTACAACCTACCTGGGGTTTAGTTAGACTTACAGCTAGGGTTAGCAGAGGTAAGAACACTGTATTCCTACTATGGTACAGGTTCTCCTTATATACATGATAATAAGGATGTCACATGACTTGGGAATGTGTTTACCACATGTATGCGCAGTAAGCACAGTAACATGTGTATGCTGCATGTATTGCCTCATGTATGCAGCATGTATCTTGGGGTTTAATTTCAACACTATTATGTACTATAGGGAGTGGAGGGTGGGTAAAAGAATGTAAGGAGTGAGGAAGCTAAAATGCAAGGTGGTTCTGAGCGAGCACTGTGAATGACTGAGGAGAGAAGCAGTGCCAGCAAACATGCAAATGTTTGGCACTCAGCTGGATGCCATCACTGGCTTACCCCAGCAGGCAAGGGGAAGCTGGCTCCATGCTCATTCCAGCCTTGTCTTGCACTATTGCAATGTTGACTATGAGCTGTGTGGTTGAAGGGAAAGTGAGCATTAGCTTGTTTTGGCATACAGAGCAAAGATCCAGCCGCTCACCCATAAGCAATGAATGACCCACGGCAGAATTACAATGCCCACCCAACCCAAGAGAGAGTCGACCTATGCTCTGACTCTGTTTAGCAGACCCCTGAAGTGCCTTGATGTGATTTGTTCGAATGCTCAGATGTAGGCTTCATATGCCAGTGAGTGCCAGTGACCAGTGATGCAAACAATTTCAGGGTCTACTTTTTGTGAGAGGTATAAGGATGCTCCATCAATTCTGAAGGAGTGGCCAAAGGTTGTGCCCCAGCCCCAGGCTTTGAGGATCGAGTTGATGTGATTGATGGCAGTGGTTTTCACCATGGGGCGGATGGAGCCTGTTCTGTCCTGCCATGAGAATAGGAGATCTGATTTGCCAGCTGGTACTACCTTGGCAAGATTTTGGAGGGCTTTGAGAGGGCAGAGTCCTTCTTGGGGAACCATGTAGACTGATTGTATCTCTCCTGGTTTGGCAGTCTTGGCAGATGGGAGATCGAGGTGCACATATAGCTTTCTGTTGAGGTCATAATCAAAGTGGGCATCTTTGCATTTGAGGTGCTTTGTGGGGTCAAATGCACTTCTTGAGGAGACTGAGACCTCACCAAAATGCATCATGCCCCAGAATGCACATGTTACCATAGCCCAGATACAGGCTTCAAAAGGGTCATCAAGATTTAATGTCACACACAGGGCTCACAACATGTCCAGGGTGATTGGTGGTCAAATGGGACATTTACAGAACCCTTGTAAGTTTTTGAGTCCCCATAGTGACCAATTGATGCAGTCATGGTCCTCATCTGATAGTGGAGGTGGCCAGCCTTGAGTAATATGCCATGCCCAAACTGCTGATAGGTATTTCTTGGCTACTGAAACTGTGACTGGCTCAAAAGGAACATCAGGGAGGACAGCATGTTCTAGTACACTCGGGTCTGTTGACGCCCATAGGGCAAAGGAGTTAGAAGAGGAAATGAAGCAGGAAGTCAATCTGCTTCTGGAACACTAAATACATCACAGAATAGGTGGAATTTTCAGAGTCCAGATCCATAGCTCAATGTGTCTTGAAGTGAGGCTTGCAAAGCTAGGTTTGCTAGAAAATGGATGGCAGGGTGGTCTATTGTCATGGCTGGTGCTGAATTGATACCCTTCCACATGAAGATGTGATCCTCAGCTCAGCAGTTAGGCTGGAGGGGGGATGGGTTGAGCTGCAGTTGAGAGCCAATAAGGTTCCATGGTGAAACTTCACTAGCTAGGGTTTGTTATCATGGCCAAGACTGGGGCTACAATGATGTCAATTTGTCTGATAGGTGATCTGGAAGATGTACTGAAGCTTGGATATTCACTGAAGGGAAACTCTCCAGGAATTCCTCGATTGCACCTCAAGAGAGTGCATTGGAAATGTTGAAACAGCTTGCCATATAAATAGCCTTTAAACAGAGGTGGTTTTGGGCCTGCAAGGCATAAATATGTTTGAGGATTCTGTTGGTCTCATGACTGCAAGATTGCCCTTTGTTTGTCACTGCAACAATCTCCACATTGTTGGACTGGACCAGCAGAGTGTGGCCTCCAAGCTTGCCATTCCCAACAATGCCAAGGCTGCATGTGAGCTGTAGTCCTAGTTCAACAGCCACAGCTTCGGCCCACCCAATGTTGAATTCCTGCCACGGGCCTACCTTGAAGCTTGGGGCCCATTTACAGACTGCCCAACAAGAACCAAGAACTATTCCAAATTTGAATGAGGTGCTGGCATTGCCCCACCATTGCAGGTCGATGGGGGCTGCAGGAGCTAGCAGCAATTCTTTGGAGAGGCTCTGTAATATGAACTGTATCCAGGACAGATTGGAGCATAAAGAAGGGGGAACTTGCAATTTTCCACAAGGGGATCAAAATGACAGGGGGAAGTGGGCTAAACCATGGAGAAAAGGCCAGATGAGGGGGAAAATGCAGGACACATGGACAAGTTTGCCATGCATGCTGGCTGCATCTCTCACGGAGACTGTCCAGTTGGACTGGAGCCAGCAGTTCACTGCTTGCAAGATCTTTGTGAGCTTCTTGTGTGGCAAAGCAACTGTATGTGTCTCTAAGTTCCAGTCAAAGCCAATGTAACACTGTACTGTGGAGAGTGGCCTCATTTTCTTGGCACTCCAGGGAATGCCAAAGGTGGCTGGCTGTTAAGGCCATGAAATCCTGTTCAGTCCAGTTCTCGTTGAGGAGATGAATGACAAAGAAGTTGTCAACCCATTTCAGGGTCCTGCTGAAGCCTGCTGCTTTGTACAGGGCCACTAACATGTCGGCAATGGCACCAAACACTCCTGCACTGGATGCTAGACCAAACATGACAGCCCAGTCCACATATACTAAGCCTTCCCAGAGTATGCAGAGGTGGTGTTGTTGATCTGGTCAGATTGGGGTGAGTCAATATGCCACTAAGATGTCGAATATGGCTGCTATGCAGCCAGCAGGGAGCAAAAGTATCAAAGCTGCCATAGAATCAAAGGAGCCCCATGCTGTAGAAAAGGCATCTGGGTCTATGCCCCAATTGACAGAGGTGATTTCTGAAGGTGTATGTGGGTAGGACATGTCTTGGATCATGTGGAAACTCTCCAAATGTGGTTTTAGTACCAAGCCCAGTGGAGATGTTTGAAAAGGTCCAATGAGTGCTTCAAGGTCCTCTGGTAGAAAGCTGTCTGAGTATTGCCCAGCTGCTTGCTCGCCAGCAATACAGGATAAGATAAACTTCAAGTCGAGATGAGAAGAGCTTTGATTGGGGAAATATATACAAGTGTGAGAGCTGCTCTTGGATTCCTACATTGAAGCCTTTGTGCAGTCCCACGATTATGTGATTCCATGTAGAGATAAGACCATATTTACAGAGCAATTCCTCCACCCGATTAGGATCAAGTGGGGTGACCACTTTCCTTGGGTCAGGGTTGGGATTTGCAGCCACCAGTGCTATGGCCAGTCTCTCTGCAGATGCTGCAGCCATGAAAGTTTGAACAGGTGCTTCCGAAGGAGCATGATGACTGCTGAGCCCAGTTGAAGCAGAATTGTTTGCCCCCGGGTGTGAGCAGGGCATATTTACTCTTCCCATTGGGGGTGAGGGGTGCTGGGGGTTTGCCAGCTGTGGTTTGTTCCTCTTTGCATTCGAATGGAAAATGTCCGGTGCCACCACACCGAAAGCAATGAGGGCAATGTTGCTTCCTGGGTACGTTGGAAGAACCATTTGATGGAAAGCTATGCTTTGAAGGTGATGAAGATGAGACAGGTGTGGCAAGGGCTGAAGGGCAGGTGCTTATGATTGTGAGTGCAGCCAGGTCCAAGCTTGCTAAGTCATGCGATGGGTTGAGAGCCACAGCTTCATGTTCCTGTACATCGTTGTGGGAATGACCAAGGTCCATAACTAACTTATGGTGCTGAGTGAAGGCCTCAGCACACACCTCACCATGGTGGAAATGAATTTGCTCTTCTGCTGCCAGAGCAGCAGCATGCCAGTCAACAGTAGATATTAACTTTTCATTGCAATAGTCAAGAGACTTGGCCGTGAGGCTACCGTTGGCATTGAGGACAAAATGCTCTTTGCCATGAGCTGCCTTGAGCTGTGCTGTGGAGGTCAACAAGGAGTATGGTACATAATGAAAGCTCTTGAAGGCTTCATCAACTTTCGGTGGCACAGCTGCATCAGACAGACATTAGCATACTGAACCCTCGACAGAACAAGAAGCTAACTGGCATCAGAAGAGGGGGAAAACTGGCCATGTACAGCAACTGAGAGAAGGCCTTTAGCTATCACTGTAGGGTGCAGCCTGTCGCTCATACACAACTGAAACTACTGGGTTAGTGGCCCTAACAAGGAGAGGCCACAGACTGTACTGAGAGTATGTAACATGGGCTGGAATGCCATGGGAAAGGCTCAGGATGTTGTCCCATTCTTGGCCACATGGGAATGTGCATATGAGATCAGAGAAACTGAGATAGTACTTACAAAATCTAAGGAGCTTGCTTTGAAGCCTGGCACAATGTCTGGGAGGGGCTGCTTCCTGTCTGCCTCCTTGGTTGTAGCAACTGCTTGGCGCACCCATTTGACTGCTTCTAGGTCGACATGGAGGACTAGGGGAGGAGCCAGACAGTCGACAGGAGGTGGCTCTGGCTAGTTAACAGCTCCTTGGTTGCCCAGAGGGGGCTGAGCCCCTTTGAGTTGGGCTAAATGAGCCCAAAGTGCAATCAGCTCAACCGTCTGTGGGTCCAGGATTCACTGGTCATTGGGTCAGGCTCCACCATTGGGTCCTGCTCCCACCCCACTGTGAGCTTGGGCTGCCATGTTCCCACTAGCTGATGGGGCATTTTCTGGGGGGGGGGTCACACTACTTGACACTGCTGGCCACCTGGGCCACCCTGGGAGGTGGAACCAGCTCCAGACAAGCCTAATGGCTGAGGTTGCCAAGGCTGATGATCCTGATGATGTTGGGGCTGCTGTTGTGTATGCAGTGCAGAGGGTTCAGGGCATTCAGGTGGCTTGAACCAATTACCTGCAGTTTGCTTAGGCTTCCTCCATAGCCTAGTATGGGAGGTCGTGATGTCTACCATGGAGTATTTACCCCCACAGCAGACATTGTGCAACCCTTTGCTTATGCAGTGGTGGCCATGTCCTGAAACATGGTAGAGCATTGTGCACATCCCAAGAAAAAAATATATAAATATAGTAACATAGTATCTTTTTTTTTTTTTTTTTTGGTGGAATGCTTGAGCCCAAAGCTCCAGTCAACTCCAACAACTGACAAGGTCAGCATGGGAGGATGCATTAAGTTAGGGAAATCATTGCTGAAGACCCAAAAATATCACCTAGGGGAAATACCTTTATGTACGCTACCATGTGCCAGCAGTGTTGGACCTGCCATCTCAAAGGTTATAGGATAGGGCCATGGCCCTAAACTATTATCTATTCTGCCCCAGAGGGCAGCGAGATGGAATACCAACTAAAATGCCTTGCTGCCAGATCCAGTTATTTGGCAGACTGTCTTCATCCTTTAGGACTCCACTCCAGGTTTGGAGTACAATTCCTTGTGTCAGAGCACTTCTGTCTTGCAGCTTCCTGTTTGTGGACAGGATGTCTAACTGTAGTCGGTGGTTTACTTGTGCTACCCATCTATTGTGGATCTTGTCTGGTGAGTGGAACTTGTCTGGATCCCCTTCAAATTTAATGACTTTTTCACATCATAGTTTCCATATCAGGTGCATGGACTCAGTTACGAGAATCTCAAAAAGGTGGTTCTTGCCATGGAGCTTCTTGCCCTTTCACTTTTGAAGTCTGCTAGTATGCAACCTAGAATGGTTCTGAACCATATTTCTGGCCAGGATTCTTTGCATCTTAACCATAGGTTTTTTGCTAAATTCCAAATGATACTAATGGCATTTGAATTGGGACATTCAATGGTGATGTGTTCCATTGATTCAGACTCTCCACATAGTATGCATCTGTCATGGGGTTCCATGTTAGGGATTCTACTCCAAAAACTGCCTATTTTATAGGCATTATGTAAACTTTTCCTGAGGTAGTTTCTGATCTGTTTTGAGAGGTCATGTTTATGGATTGCTGACCATATTTTATCAGGTGTTGGTGTTTCACCTGTTAGATCTTGGACAGCGTAGGTCGTAATTGCCAGTTGTATCTCTGTTTGTTGTCTAGGCTTGTTTGCTAGTTTCCATTTGGTGATACCTTGGTATAGGGAGCATTGGGTGCCATTCTTTAGTTTCATCCCTGCCAAGGTCCATTTACGGTCAGTACTAATGTCAATTTCATTGCATTGTGGCTTCTCAAGTGCAGCTTTTGCAAGGTGTTGGGCAGTTGCTTTCCCATCTGCTGGGGTCATTGTAGCCCATTGTTGGAGCTTGGTTGGGGATGATCGTTGGTGGAAATTGGAGACAAGGGATTTGTAAAGGTTCTTGTTGTTGGTGTGTGCCCAATCAGAGTCCTCCTTTCTTTCGAGGTTAATTGTAATCTCTGATAGGATTGTTTTTTGCTGTATGTATATTTTTAGTGGGAGATGTGGAGGAGTTGATCAGAGAGCACAATATTAGAGCACCTAATTCCCCACAGGTTGGGGATGTCATGTTTTCTGGCATTTTGATGGAGCCTTGATATTCATCTGGCATTTGTAGGAGGAAACCTCCACCATTTTCATAGTCGCCATCTTGGTTTATATGGCTGCAGCCTGCTGAGATAAGGAGAGAAGCAGGTTGTTGGGGGTTAGGAGCAATAACCTGGGGGGGGCTATTGGATATGCTGGCATTGGGTGCATTGGGGGTGGTAAAGAGAAGATACAGAAGCTGTCTTCATAGGGGCCACATGAGGTTGAGTATGCAAAGAATGTAAGCTCAGATTTTTCCTTGATTGCTTCTGCTAGTAGGTCGGGAGAGGGGTTTTCAGGTGGAACCAAGGCATCTCTATTCAGAGGGTGGTCCAGGTTCTATTTTGGGTGGAGGATAGTAACATAGTACCATGAGTCATAGTCAAAAGTGGATAACATGATCGACAGTTTTTGCATTTGCTGGAGAAAATTTTAGAATATCGCCATGCCATAAGCTGGCTCTGTACACACCTACGCAATTGGTGTGGTAGCTCCAGAGAAGAATCTGGATGTTTATGTAAAACACATTTTTTTGAGTGCCTGGAACAGCTTGATTATCTCTGCATCTCCTCTTCATCCTCCTCATCTTCGGAGTCAGAGTAATCAAGAATGATTTCACCTCGTTTCATGGCCATCTCCTCCGAATTGTATGGCGAATCACCAACTTGACATTCTTCAATCGTTGAGGGTGGGGTCCAATTATCCGCCAACACCTTACCAGTTCCTCAACGGTCCTCGGCGTGGACAATTTGTGGTGGGACTCGGATCTGAGGCTGATTTTGTGGTTGACGAGCAGGGAGTTAGCCATGGCAGTTGACTGATAGAGGCGAGTTGGTGCATAGCTTCTTGATCCTGTCAAACGTCCCCTTCTGCATTCAAAACTGCATAAAAAGCTGTTCGCCCCGCTCGTTGTATCCTCACCTAGGTTGTTCCTCAGCTTGAGGTAAATGACATGTCACTTGTAACGAGATCCCGGAGAACACCCCATGCACCATGTGTCGTAGATATTACGATCTATGTATGCAGAAAGAACCTGCAAATGTGGCTTTCAATGTTTTGGACTCCTTATGCACCCTTGAATTTTAGGATAATTCCAGCAATGCTGCATACCATGCTTTTCTTACCTCTTGTAAATGTCACCAAGCTCACCCTGTTCAATTGCACGAATGCAGAATTCCTGTCAATAATGAGCTCAAATTAGCATTGAGAACATCTACGCATCTATGCATATTTAATGTTCTGAGAGGGTTTCAGAGGCCTGCCTCTTACATGTCCGCCCAAGAGGCACGGCTCTGAGCTGGGCTCCTTCGGCTCAGCGGCTCGACAGTTCCGAGCTGCGCACCGACTCGAGATCAATGGAAATAGCTATACATTGCCATCAGGTCAGCCACGGCGCCAAAGCCAGTCATACTAGGTTCATACTATGTGATCAGACATCTCCATCTAGAGGTTGTCTAGAGGAGGCCTGTTGAATGCAACTTGATAGACAAGTTTTGTGCCTGTAGATCGACCAAGGGGATATCTGCACTTTAATAGAGCTTTGGGGTGATTGATTTCAGCACGGTCGTCGTTAGTACGCATCGTGCGCGTGCGTGAACTTGTTACTGGTCACACACCGCTTTTCCGAAGTTCTCCACAACTACAGATGTCTTTGTCTAAGAAACTTACTATCACTGATTTACAACTTGCTGGAAAACGCGTCCTGATTCGTGTAGACTTCAACGTACCTCTGCAAGACGGTCAGATCACCAATCCTGCCGTGAGTCTTCTTACCAACACGGTTTTTTTCTTGTGTTGGACGCACATCTTGCAGCGGATCGTTGCAGCACTGCCCACTATTAGATATGCGCTTGCAAATGGTTCGGTTATGTTCGAAACGCTTGTCCAGTTACTAGTTCATCTGACTATCTCATCAGGCGCTTCCCGCGTTATCTTGATGTCTCACTTGGGTCGACCAGATGGTAAAATAATAGACAAGTATTCGCTTAAACCGGTCGCCAAGGAGCTCGAAAGTCTACTCAAGCAATCGGTGACGTTTCTATCTGACTGCGTCGGTCCCCTCGTAGAAGAGGCTGTCGAATCAGCCCCTCAAGGATCTGTCATATTGTTGGAAAATCTACGTTTCCATATCGAGGAGGAAGGCTCCGTCAAGAATAAGGACGGCTCCAAAACCAAAGCCGATCCCGCTAAAGTTACCGAGTTTCGTGAAAGCCTTACAAAGTTGGGAGATGTCTATATCAACGACGCCTTTGGGACAGCACATCGTGCCCATTCGAGCATGGTTGGGATTAAACTTCCACAACGCGCCGCTGGTTTCCTAATGAAAAAAGAATTGGAATTTTTTGCGAAGGCTCTGGAGAGTCCTGAAAGGCCTTTCCTCGCTATTCTCGGAGGAGCCAAAGTCTCGGATAAGATTCAACTGATCGAGAATATGTTGGACAAGGTCAGGCCTGTTGCTTGTCGTGGATTTGGACTAATCTCCTCGTTGAAGGTCGATTCGCTTATAATTGGTGGCGGCATGGCTTTCACCTTCAAGAAAACTCTTGAAAACATTCCTGTACGGGCGATCATCATACCACTTGGAAGTTAATTGAACACGATGGAGCTAGATCGGCAATTCACTCTTTGATGCCCCGGGTTCTGAGAAGGTCGCTACGCTTGTTGAGAAAGCAAAGGCGAACAACGTCAAGATCGTATTTCCTGTGGACTACGTCATCGCTGACAAGTTCGATAAGGATGCCAAAGTATGTAATTTGATCTGCGTGATGTCGACCTGCATTTCAATTTCTATATCAAGTCAGGTGTTGCTACGGAAGCCGAAGGCATTCCAGATGGATGGATGGGTCTTGATGTTGGTCCCAAAACTCGTGATCTCTTCCGCAGTGCCGTTCTAGAGGCAAAGACGATCTTATGGAACGGGTATTTGCACTCCCAATTTAATCAGCGTTGCATAGTCTGAGCGTAATTACAGACCGCCTGGTGTTTTTGAGTTTCCTGCATTCGCCGCAGGATCTACAGCACTTCTGGATGCTAACGTAGAAGCAGCACAGAGAGGATCTGTGGTGATTGTCGGTGGTGGCGACACAGCGACTCTCGTTGCTCAGGGTGGTGTAGAAGACAAATTGAGTCATGTCAGCACAGGCGGTGGAGCTAGCCTTGAGCTCCTTGAGGGCAAGGTAGCTATCATTACAATATCCCGTCACATAATAGGCTGATGAAGCGTGTGTCCAGAATCTTCCTGGTGTCGCCGAACTGAGTGAGAAATGACTCTTGGCTTCTATTTAAGTAATCGAACGTGGGTTTACATAAAGGGCCACTTAGAGGCCCAATGAAGTTGCACGGTTGGCATAATCCATATGTCACAACCTTACCCAAGGAACATACATGCAATCTTCAAGAAGTAAAGGAGGGAAAGGCAGAAAGCGTGATCAACTACTTAAAAAAGATCAGCGAGGTATCGGCAATAATGTTCACATCGCGATGGCAAACTGATCGGTTGTGCTGCAGCCCCTACAAGTTCCTACATAGGGCTCTCGACCTTGCCTTTTTCGACATGTTCAGTGTCGGCAATATGTCCTGTTTTTTTGGTAGTATGCTAGGGATCATCACTACAGGTGGAAATCCAGAAGATATTATGTGTTCCAATTCCTGAACGAGGTCAATTACATTAATAATAATCTCGCTATGTTCAACTCGTAAATGTTGAATTTTGCATTCTCTATCGCTGCTGGACATAGGGATTCTAGAGTTGGTGCCGCATTATGGGTAAACGACTTGTTATGAGATATCGTGATGTGTTCTAACTCTCCGACAAAATATCGACAACTTCACGTGAATATGACGGTTGTATGTACATCTCAGTAAAAACCGAGTACAGCGAACCTGTAGATCGAAATTTGAGTAACACAATTGTGCGTGTGGTTTGTAAAATATGAGTTATCAAGGAACGAAAGATCTTTGATCGACGACATCGGAGTGAATACTTGAGCTTGAGCTTGGGGCAAATATTGTAATCGCAGCAGCGTAAACGAAGAAGACATTCCACATTCCAAGTCAATACCAGGCAATGCCAGCACCAGAAAAAAAAACAAATGTTTTTGCAGTATGAGGTTCCACAGATCCATTCGGGGCGGTTGTTGTTGTTGTATTAGACGGGACATGGAAAATGATATTGGCCGTCGTGAGTAGTGATTAGCTTGGCCCTGCACTGGGCCTGACGGTTCTATGTACGCGCTCGCAACGCAAGAGGAGCAGAAATGAAGGCGCTCAATGGGAGCAATATCATGTGACCTCCCTCGTACGATGAGGGTGATAAGGAGCACCAGCCTTGCATGCGATTCTAGGTTTCGTCACCCGTCTCCACCACTAGGATTGTGCTAGGCCTCCTCAGAAGCCGGTTCAAAATCTGGAACGCACGCGGACCCAAACACCAACCTCCTCTTTTTCTCAGTTTCCTTTTGTACCGTAAACGGTGTCGCGGTTGCTGGAGGAGCAGGTGAGATGGGGGAGGGCGAACGCGAGATGGAAGTCGCGTAGCCGGTTGATGTTGATGGCGTCGGCGAGCTGCCGGAGGAGGGATGTGGGGAGCTTGGGGTATTGTCAGTATCGTGGATATCTGGATCTATGTCGAGTTGTGGGAGGGTATGTGGGTGGAAGAATTGGTATTGTGGGGGACGTCGTATGGGCGATTTTGATCGTGACCTGGAACGCGCACCGCAGTTGGGGTTGGATGTCGTACTTCGAGAACTTGGATTCAGGTTCAGTCCGTTTGGGATATTGCGGGTCGATGCGGACTGTGCCAGTTTCAAAGGAGCGGCGTGAGGTGGCGGGGTGGAAGAAGTTATGGTTGTACTGGACAATGAATGTGAATGTGAACCTGAGGTAGAATACGGCGTTGGCGTATCTGGGCCTGCCGACCCAGAATCTGGTGAAGGATCCACCAAGCGGGGGTTCATCATTATAGACGCAGATGCATATGGCAGACTCGAAGAAAGCACGTCATTGGACGTTGGGATGGAATTATTATTGTCGATGTTATGTCGGTTATGATACATGTTGTGTGATTGATACTGTGCAAGGAAACTGGAGGTTGGGTATAAGACGCGTGGCGAGCGAGGCACGGTCGTTTGGTAATATACAGTGGCGCCCGTCGATGATTCGCCGATATTGTCTTGGCGTTGGTTGTTGTCGTTGTTGTGTGGAGATGGTGCAGAGGACGAAGGGGACGGCGGGGGTGGGTTAGGGACGTCCATTGGCTGTTGATTGTTTGAGGATGCGGTAGAAGACCATGAGGGGCGAGCCCGCGATGGGTCAGGTATTGTGCGTTTGGAGATCTCAGACTGGGAAGGAGAAGTATCGTTGGGGCGAGATAGTCGGACACGGCCACCAGAGCCACTGGATGGTGTACTCAGCTCGCCGAGCGAAGACTGAGGAACACGATCTTGAGTATGCCACGATGGCCGCCTCTGCGGGCCATCCTTTACCCCGTTCGCATCTCCATTACCCGCGGTGGCTTCGCCCTCGGTGAACGACTTGACACTTGTCACATCGTCCCACTCTGCCGCATCCGACGACGGGTCGAGTTCCTCGTCCGTCAGGAACTCGCTGTTGCTCGACGAAGACTCGTTGTTGTCACACATCTCCCGTGCCTCTGTCGAGGATGTCGCCAGCTGCAGGACACGTCCCAGCTGGCTCTCGAAGAGAGTGTGGTCGGCAGAGGGCGCCTCTGCAGGTGGAGGGCTCGTCCACTTGCCACGCTTGGGGGCCATGTGTTCGGGCGGGGGGCGGATAGATACGGAGGCCTGGACGGGGGGAGAGGGACGTGTACCTTGCTCGAAGAATTTGGTGGTAGGGGAGAGGCACTCGGGACTGGGTGCTGAGACGCCTTTGGGGCGTGCAGGATGGCTGCCGACGGAGTAGGGAACTTGGGGAGGGAGGCCGGAGAGCCGGGGAGCGATGTAGGGGGGTGCGGAAACGAGGTCTTCGTCTTTGCGCTCTTCGCAAAGCTCGGCGAGGGCGACGATGGCACGTTCGGGGCGGGCGGCGAGGATGCGAGCTGCACGCATGAATTCACCTCGGATCTAGAATGGTCTGTGAGAATTTAGATATGAGTGTTTCAAGGGGGGCTTACGGTGTATAGACCATCTTTTGTGACACATCGTGCGACATTGTAGTCTGTCTCGAACGGATCCTGTAAAAGATGTCAGATTTGAAAGAGATTACTTTGGAGAGTGTAGACCTCGATGCAGAGCCGATTGCGTTCCCGCGAGTCATTATAACGTCCGTTTGAAAGCTAGCAAAGGGTGAGAAACATGTATAACAGCTAAAAGAGCAATGCATACATCATTCTGCCAGCCCTTAGGCTCTTTCTTCAGCAGGCCAGCACGTATTGAGGCTACACCGGTATTGTATGAGAAGTCCCGAGAGTAATATCGGAAGAAATCGATCAACCTAGATCAATAATTTAATTGCTGATGATCCGGGCTGGTGAAGGACTCACAATTCAGCAACGGTCTCTGTATTGTCAGAATGCCATCGTTGCCTGACGAGGTCGATGTCATCGAAAAACCAAGTGTTGTATCCATTGAGATGTGTCTCCTCCTATGAAATTGTTAGGGGAACAATATTTATGGGGGGGGGGGGGGGGGGTTACAACGGCTTACATTGGATATCGGACGTAAAGGGGGCATTTGCTGAAGGTTGGGAAGGACTGGAGGGTTTTTGACATGAACTAAAAAATAGATGACGAGCAGGACGTATCCGTAGGATGAAAGGGTGCCCTTGTAGGGGGAGTTTATTTTCCTAGGACAAATTAAAGACTGAACATAAGAATGACGAGAGACGGAAGTACCTCCGTTTGCTCCAAACCTTTACTGGAGATTGAAGAGTTGATCAACAGGGGGTTTAAGGATGAGGATGAGAACTCACGGAAGAGGACCATTGTTCGGACACGGGTAGGATCAATGGTGGCATAACACATGAGGAGACGTGTATTCTCCAAAGCGAGTCTATTCTCGAAGCCGATATCACAAGCGATGCCAAGGGGCAGTCCAGGGGAAGGATCTAGGGAGAGCTTGACGATGGGTATTCGTGCATGAGGAAGAGGTTTGACATGAAATTTTGTTTCTGTAGGATGGGGGATGAGAAAGGGAAAAGTGGGAAGTAAAATATAATATACCTCGTTCGAGAAGGTCACCGAGCATGGTGACGAGATCGGTTGCGGCGAGACGTTCTGGGGAGTCGATGAGACAGCAAAGATCCATATCTATGTGATTGAGAGTTGGTCGATGAAAGAGAAAGAGGAGAAGAAGAAGGACCTGAATTTCGTAGACTGAAACCGTTTGCAGTGCTTCCGAATGAGAGCAGGCGACTGTCAGGTTCGATTGTACGAATGAGGCGTTCTAGAAGTTTGCGGACGTCTTCCTTTACAGCCATTTCCTCAGTAGTTGGTAGGAGCTGTATGACAAAATCAAAGAGACATTGAGAGAGGTCAGGGACGAAACGCTGCTTGGAAGCATGTCTTCGTGGGTGAGCATCGTGATAATGAATTGACTGAGTAGACAATGACTGTGAGTAGGCCATGGACGATGACGAGGATGGCTATGGGGAGAGGTCAGAGATGAGAAGGGGGATATGGGGAGATGGGGAGATGTGGGAGGTATGAGAGCAGCAAGAGCTCTGATAGATCGCGAGGTGCCTTGTCAATATTATAATTGTTTCCTAATGCAGACTATTCTACCAGTCATCTAAGTATACCAGTCAAAACTACACGTTCCATTAAACACGTTGCTTCATACTTTGGAACCAAAACTGTACTTCATATCAGCAAGTAGGCAGCGAGCAGGCTCAACCCTTTAGCACAATTCGCTTAGCAGCAAGGCTTGCATTGCAAGTACGGCGAAACCCGATCCCGGAGTTCCTTTGCGCTGTTTGGTTGTGTTGGCAGCAAAACACTGGCGATGGCTTTCTTTGCCAGGCCCCAGTCTGCTGCTGTAAAAATTGTAAATCCAGACAGTCTCAAATCTCAGAATAAAGGTTTGCATATATATCCTATCATTCTATTCTACTTGTTCATAAATTGAATAGATTCTGTTCAACGTCAATGTAGGAATGTCATGATTCATGGGTAGGCGCTATCAATAGTCTGATTCTATTCGATTCATTCCCTGCTATCAAGTTATTGCAAGTATCAAGACAAGGGTTGTTTATTCTCTCATCCACAAGTCAGTCAGTCTCGTAGCTCCAGACTTTTCTATTCTTTACTTAACTTTCTTTGTATCCAGCCGCCTTCTCAACCAACGTGCGTCTCTTCATTCTGCTACTCATTTCTTCTAATTCCTCTCTAGTCAAGATCAATCTCAATCTCAGTCAATCTCTACACTCCCTGTAAACGTCAATGCCCCTGTCTTTGTTCCTAAAGCTTTGGCTTCCATAGCCCACACTCAGCCTTCGTTAAGCTCTTTCTCCGTATCCCCCTCCATTTATTGACTCTTTCCATAGCCCCCCTCCCGAGGAATATCAGGAAATATCACAAGACCCACAATACGATCCTTATCCCTATCCCACAGATGAAGACGCCGTGGCACAACAAATGGAACAGGTCTGTCATATATCATCCCATATCACCTCGGCCATTTCACATGTCATCTAGATGGACCCTCATTTTTATGACGATGCCCAATATGCCGCTTATCAATCCGGCTTTGATCCAAACCCAATGGACCCATATTACGCATCTGGTCCTCCGGTATTTGTACGACAGCCAGTATGATTATCTCATATCTCCGTGTTCGCTGGCTTACGTCAGCTCTAAGCTAAACTATCACCTCTACACACCTACTCCCCTTCCAACTTTTACCTCTCCAGAGGCTGACACTCATTTCGTTCCTCCTTCTTCCCAGCTCCGCGAACTTCTCCAGAAACGCAACGAGACCATACGGGGTATTGCCCCAATCGGTACCAATCTCCCAGAAGAGTTACAAGGCTACCATACCCTCGTTCCTTTGGAGGCCTATGCAGGCACTGACCGGAGAAAGCTCGGAAACTGGTTCTCGGTCGTTTATCGTGCCATCAGATCTTCCGATGGTATGCCGTATGCACTTCGTCGAGTTGAGAGTAAGCAATACATACCACCCTCTATATGCGCATTTTCCTACAACTTGTTTGCAGACTTTCGGCTCACACATCAGTCCGCATTCGCGCCCATCGAGGTCTGGTCAAACCTCCGCCACCCGAATATCGTTTCCGTAAAGGAAGCCTTTACTACTCGTTCTTTTTCGGACAACTGTATATTTATATGCATTCTTACTTTTTCTCAACTGACACTTCGACCTTTGTAGCGCTTGTGGTTGTATATGCTTATCATCCAGACGCACAGACGCTCTACGAGGCACACCTCAAACCAAAGGCTCCCACGATGCAAAAGACCCCCTACAGCCGGTCCACACACTTGCAGGTACATCATCCTACCCAGATCCCAGAACGCACCATCTGGTCGTACATTGTCCAGATTGCGTCGGCGATCAAAAAGGTACATGATGCAGGCCAGGCAGTGCGCATGGTCGACGTGTCCAAGGTCTTACTGACCGGACAGAATCGGTACGTTTTTCCCTGCAATTAATTACTCTCATCTAGATGCTCATTTATTATTAGGGTCCGTATCAGTTCCTGTGGGATCGTCGAGGTGATGATCCACGACCCCCATCAGGTTCAACTGCCCGACCTTGCACTGCACCAGCAAGAGGATCTCACAATGTTCGGCCGGCTCGTGTTTGCGCTATGCTGTGGAAATGTTGCTGCGTCGAGCCCGCAGAATTTCCAAAAGAGCCTGGATGCGATGGGGAGGAGTTATAGCCCTGACATGAAGCATGCCGCCCTGTTCTTGATCAGCAAAGGCGGGCCCCATCGGGTAGCTCCTCATCTCTTCCTGTGCTCGGTGGGAAGCTAACGACGGCTGCAGAATATTGATCAGCTGCTGGATAATATAAGGGGAAAGGTACTGATTGATCTAGAGGACGCTATGCAGTATGTGCTTCATTGAGATTTTGTTTCGTATCATTCTAATCATCAAGGTAGCGCTACAGACCGATTGGAGAATGAACTGATGGGAGAACTGGAAAATGCACGGCTTGTTCGGCTGCTTTGCAAGTTTGGGTTCATCAACGAGCGCCCGGAGTGAGTCTTTTTGGAATTTTTATTTTGTGGCTGAGGGAGTTGATGGTTTGATGTAGGTTTGCGCGAGAACCGAGGTGGTCAGAGACGGGCGATCGCTATATTATCAAGCTTTTCCGCGATTATGTCTTCCACCAAGTGGATGAGCTTAATAATCCCGTCGTCAATCTTTCGCATGTGCTCACTTGTTTGAATAAGGTCTCTTTCATTTTTTGTTGCATGTCAAGTTTGTTGACAAGGTGGACCCTCTCGTAGCTTGATGTTGGGACGGACGAGAAGATCATGCTTGTCTCGAGGGACGAACAGAGTTGTCTGGTCGTGAGCTACAAGGAGATCAAACAGTGTATCGAGTCTGCTTTTAGGTTTGTCTTCTTGCTCATGGGTTTGTGCTGTTTTTACTTATGGTTGATGATAGTGATTTGGCAAATGCACAAAGGACAATGACATGACATTATGATGGGACAGGTGATAAAATAGGTAGAATCAGAAAAAAGACGCAGAAAATACAAAAAAGTTGACCTTGCTTCCGTTTTACTTGGATCACACTATTGAGGCTTGACCATAGTCCTACAGCATGCAGCTATAGCAAAAAGGGAAATTGATTATGAACTCGCTGGGATTCCCCAATGGCGGTGGAGATAAATGAATGGTGCATAGCCGTTTGGACGGCATACTATGCCGACTGGCTGCTTGACATCGACCACGCATGTCTCAATTCCTATTGGCTTTTGTCTCGTCCTTAGAGGTGAACTTGAAACACGCCGGATTCGAAACTTAACACCCATAACACGCCTTGGGTCACGCTTAGTTCAGTGTCGAGCTCCGTAACTGAACCTTCGGGAATAGACGATAGCACCTGAATCGATGCGTCGACTGGAAGTCTTACATACAGTACATAGTAGGTGTAATTCACAGATATAATCTGTAACTTGCTATGATCTGGTATACGTAATTTCGTGCTGGCCCCCAGTGTTCACTGGCACAGTGGATGCAAGCCTTCACCTTCGTCAAAAAGGTGAACTATCGAATTTGAGCTTGTGGCTCAAAGCCTTCACGGCTTCAAGTGGATCAGCTAGAACCGGGAACAATATCAAATGGATTCACTGTGGGATGAGGATCACGACTACACCGTCGCTCGGGATGCCGAATGGACCAGGATCTCCTCCGAGTTCACCAATGTACAAACTTTTTTAAGAATTCCTGTATACTCTTATTTTTTGCTTTCATAGGTTGGATATCGAGAAGGCATAACATCGGGCAAAGAGGCTGCTCTGCAGGAAGGGTTTGATTCTGGATTTGCTGACATCGGCGCACCACTGGGACGAGAACTTGGCATTCTCCGTGGGCGGTCCTCCGCCATCCTCTCGTATTTGATCTCCCAAGCTAGCACCGCTTCGAGCAATCTGGACACGATGTTGCAGGAAGCTCGCGAGATTACAGCACAGCTGGGCAATGTACGGTTTTCGGACATTGAGCCGCGCGATCTAGAGGCGGAACAGCATGCTCGGGAACATCTCGACATGGAACCAGAAGAGATAATGGGGGAGGATGGAGGGGAGAGGAGGAGGATGGAGGGGGTGGAGGATATGCTTGCGCGGCTGTCGGCGGGTGAAGGGGCTGCTAATGGACAAGCACAGGGGCGTCCCACGCTGGAGGACGTCCAACGGCTGAAAGTCAAACTAGAGGTGCTCGGTGCGCAACTTGGATTGGAGATGGATGGGAGTTGAGACTTGCGCAGGCGCATTTGATCCACCACTCCCATGTACACTCAGCAAGCTGGGGACCTTGGAAGTCCTGCCCGCTTCTTTCCATGCTCTTCTTACAAGGATGATACAAGGGATTAATTAATGGCTTCTGTGGCTGCTGCCTCGAGAATAATGGCATTGGTAGAGGATTGGACCGTGGGCCATGAAATAAATAAATTAATGGTTGCTGAATACATCCATGTGTCTGTATAGTGAATTACTTGGAAAGATAGTCCGATGCCCATCACTCCATCATGACTTTCCTGGTGCAACATAATCTTTCGAAAGGTCGATCTCGCCTTTCATGTGCGTATTAGTAATCCGCACTTGGCGCTGCCGCGGTGCACCTCCACGCTTGCCCTTCTTCTTGGAGCTCGAGGCTTTGGGTGCAAGGGTTTGCGCATTGGTGACCTGTAGACCCTCTGGCGACGTCCCCAAGTTGAGAATGGCAGGTGAAAGGGGGGAAGGGTTTACTTACCTGATTCAAGCTGCTTCGGTAAGTCAACTTCGTTTGGGACTCTGAGCGAGTGCCATAGGTCGTTAAATTCTACGATCCAAAAAGTTAGTGAAATGTTGCAGAACTCGACTCCTTTATTCTTCCTTTGCAATGGCAGAAAAGGCACAACGTAAACGGACCTTTCTCGACCTGCATCCCACCGCTTTCCTCTGTTGGTTTGATTTCGTTCCAGAACACCATACGTAATTGGCCATCTTTTACAGTGCGCGTTACCAGCACCTCACCCTCTTTTTCCAACTCCTCGATAGCAGCTGGAGCCTCCTTCCATGATTCCTTCAACGCACGTACTGAAATCCCCCCTCCTTTCCGTGTTTGTCGTTGGATTTCTATGAGGAGAGCAGCTTTGTTGCGAAAATTGAATTCATGCTGTGGTCGGGTCAATGTTAGAATAACAAACAGAAGTGCATGGGCAACCTTATACGAGTAAAGGTCCGTCTTAGGATCCCATGCAATGCGATCGTGAGCCTTGAACTTTTCGAGGAGCACGGGGTCTGCATCCAGTGGAGTATTCGTAACTATCGCAAGGTCTTGCAAGCGCATCGGGTTTGGAGTAGACTGCACTCATATAGGATTAGGCCCCTTCAACCTCATCGAGGTTTACTCGCCTTAAGATGGTTGACAGCATAGACCAATTGGGTGTTAACATGGGTACCAGAACCGGTGTCAGCTGGTTGTGAGTATACAATGTCTAATTCAAAGCATGAACGACAAGATCTGCAGCTGCAGAAAGAGCCCAATCATACTGGCTTTTGGGCGTTTCTTCTTCTGTGGACTGTTAGACGGAGCTGGAGATTCCGCAGGTTGTACGTCTAGTGGAGGTGGTTGAGAGTGCCAGGATGTATAGTCTTGTCTGTGAAGGACAGATTTGAAGGCAGCACTGTCTTTTGCGAGTTTTGACATGGTGGACTACGCCAAGAAAGGTGTCACGCAGATGTCACACTTCTCCTGCTTGACATGTCTCGAGTGGATGGCGCTGAGGTATTCGCTACTACCTTGATCGATGGCTGCTATTCACCCTGTTATATAGGACATGCCTGCTCTAAAACGACGTCGAATTTTGAAAGAACCAGATGGCTTCACTGGTAGCACTTCGAGGGCTTCTAAGGTCCATGTTCCTTTCCTTGCATTCGGGGACAAGTCTGCTCCAGCTTCTGTGCCAAAGCCTGAAAAGGTTATTTCTCGTCCTCGATACAATTTGTCATTTGTTGCCACCGAGCAAGCACAGACGACACCTGTGTCTAAGTCAAAGCCGCTATCAAAACCAGTTTCTATCGCGAATCTCAAGCGATTGGAAGTTCCTACCGCCGTCTCAAAATCTGCTTCAGATTTTCGTCCTCTGAAACCACCAATTTTTATCGTTGAGAGTCAAAGCAACACTTCTACAACACCCTCACTGCAACGACTACCACCACCACCACCACCACCCCTGCAACCGCCTGAGACACCATGGAAGCCACACCAAAACTTAACGTCTCACGGGCCACCACCTCTACCCTCCAAGCCGGTCGCAACTCCGACTAAATCAATGCGCACAATTTCTACAACGCATATTGCTCGCACGAATGATCTTTCCACTGAAAGCGGTAAGGCCGAACTGGCCTCGATCTTCTTGCATGATCAGCACCCAGAGATATTGGACCATGCTGAAGACAATGAAGATGGCAACTTGAACTTGGGGTTTAGTCCTCAAAAGATGGGAAGAAGCTCCAAGGGGAAAGGCAAAGAGCCCAAACTTGTTCGGTACGATATCAGTTTTTCCCTTTTGACTATTTCAATCTCATATATGGCTAGGAATGGCCTTGCCGCTCGCGCGTCTATGTTGTTTTCACAGACCCATACTGCCCTTGCGCTCTGGCAAAAGGAGATCGAGAATGTTCTCTCGGTTTCCTCCCGTCCCTTGACGCCCGACCTCCGTCTCCGCGTCATCAAGATCATAGACGTTCCTGTGGGCTCTGGTTCGCGCAGATCAGGAACATTGAAAACCTCATGGGGCCTCTCCATTTGTCGTGTTCTGTCTGCAGCTTCCCACCACAAAAACACATTCCACTTACTGTCCGGCAAGAAAGAAGATAGAAACCATCTTGTCGTTCTTTGCTTCCCTACTACTGCACTACCTCGTACAAACACCCTTCATGTGCGCAATCCGGAAGATTTTGCAGAAGGACGAGAAGTGTATGTCTGGGAGCCGTGGCAAGAGGTTTCACTGCCTTCCTCATCTCCAGCGGCCGATGCAGAGCCCTTGAAAGTCACTGCTGCGCCGTTTCCCCTTCTACCATCGAGTCTTCCGCTTTCTCCTTCTCCGACACGGGTGAAGGACGAAGATATATCAGATTTACCCATCACGCACACGGTATTGCTGTGTTCTCGGTTTTTGATCATGCGATGATGTCGCGCAATTCTTCCGGTTTCGATGTTTTAATCTATGCAATCGGCTGCATGCAGCGAACAGGATCTTGTATGTATCTCCTAACTCCCACTTCTCCTCGCTCAAGCCTCGCATCTTTGGCACGTATAAACAGCTGATCTAATCCGCATCGTCATTTAGTCACTAGGCAGAGGCATTTTGAAGCAGCTGTGCCCTATCCCCACCATATATCAACGGCAAGAATTAGGCAATCCAACGAACACAATCTTTCGGCTTCCAGATCAGCCGATTCTGCTACCATTGCTGCTGAGGCATAATGCCAGGAAAGATTGGCGTGCACATGAGTGAGTCGCATAGAGTGAAAGGAGTGGGGCCCGGGGTATGACAATGGAGTTGAGTGATGCTAGCAAGCGTGCGTAATTTTATTTATTTATTTTGCGACTCCCCGAAGAATAGCCTACAAAAATCCGCAGCGAAAACCACGTTGTATATCATCTAAGCATTTTAATGTTGTATCATCAATCCTTATGACTAGATTGGTTACTCGACGGGTACTGTGCAACGAAAGGGTAATTGCACAGCTGTTGAGCCATTCACACCGAAGACACAACTAGGCAACTCAGGCCGTCAAAGAGAACCATACAATACTTCACCATCGATCACAGTGGCCCTAACCTTTGTCTCCAAAATGTCGCTTAATGGGACCGTCATGATGTCCCGGTCTAGAACCACAAAGTCGGCCTTTTTCCCAGGGGTGAGTGATCCTAGCGTGTTCTCAGCAAACGACGCATAGGCTGCGTCCAGTGTCATCCCTTTAAGAGCTTGGGCACGTGTCAGGTGTTGTTCCGGGAACCTGACGAAATGAGAAGCGACGTTGAACAGGAGGTTGGAAGGGAAGGGATGAAGTGACCTACCATCCCCTCTCACCGTGGGGAGATGATCCTTCCTTATATAGCCGAGATACAGCAGCGTAGAAACCGAGAAGTGGATTGATAGATTCAACAGGGAAATCAGAGCCTAGAGGAAGGACGTTATTTGGAGAGACTCTGCACGGTAGACGGTAGGAGTCAGCGACAACTTAGCATCTATAAAAGAAAGTTTGACATACCTCAGGAGCGTTTGGTATGCATAGGCGCCTTTAATTCTTTCCGGGCCCTGTATATAGATATTGTTAAGTTATCACACTCGCAGCGATGAACAATCCTACTTACTAGTCGACTTTCTGCGTATGACATGTCAGACGTCCTTCCGACCGGCCAAGGATTCAGAAGAACGCGAGGTACGGATTAAAATAATCGTCTTACGCATGTGTCGGCTGGACGCTAGCGATGACTGAGAAAAATAAGTTAGACAGTGTCATGTGGTTACAGAAAGAAGGACCAAACCTCCAAGTCTTCCCATCTTCAGCAAATCCTCCTGTGTAAAAATTTGTGCATGCTCTATCCGGGGTCTCCATTCTGTAACACTACCATTCTCTCGATCGAGTATTTCCTCGAAAATATCGAGCACGACGTGGTTAGCACGATCTCCGATGCAGTGAACATTCTAGGAACGGTAATACTAGGAATTGGCATCCAGGAAAACAAACAGCATGACGGACCACTTGGAAACCGTTTCTCCACCACTGGTGTATTAATTTTGACATTTCACCGGGAGAAGTCAGCATAAGACCACTTGTTTCGGGGTGATCGGAGTATGGGGCGAGGAGTGCTGCTCCCCATGATCCCAGTGCGCCTGACACACGGAGTTTCATGAATGCTTGAGGATAAGTAGAGGGAAAGGCACACCGTCAGTGAATAACTTGATACTTCGTACAGTCAATCGGCCGTGTTTGCCATGATTGATCAGATATGGAATCTGACTGGGTTGAGAGTTGCCGTTGCCCATGATGTATAGCCGGTTCTGCACAGAATGAGCGTGTCGTTTGTTAAGGAACTATTTAACGCACGGGAAGTTTGCCTTCCTCGGCCCTCCTATGAAATGATAAGAGAAATTAGTAAGGGAGCAATGCATGGATTCCGAAACGGGTACTTCTTAAAAAACGCGATTTGTTCTGGAGACGAATCCGCATCGTGAATAGACGTTAAGCCTACAGAGAGTGCATCTTTCATTGTGGTGTCAAAGAATTTGGCCCTGTCATTTTCAGACCAGTCTGGGATAGGAATGAGTTCCATGGCATTGTCCACAAAAACACCTTTGTCCTTTCAGTTGAATGTTAAGTGAAGAGGGAACAACAAATGTACCAGTAGGGCTGCCCTGTTTATCACGGACAATAAGTCCTCCCTCGACTTCGGCGGGTATGTCGCCCATAAGTTCGAGAACACGCGGAGAAACCCACCTAGCATGCCCATCGACACGAGTGAGGCAAATGGGGCGATCTTTAAGGAGAGGATCTTGGTCAAGATCAAGCTACAGCTGCGTAATGAGAATAGAGCACAAGTCAATAACACAAGAAAACTCACCGCGGTCGGAAACTGGGTACCTGACCATTTGGTTTGATCCCAGCCCATACCTGAGATCCATTTTGTTTTGTCGTCACGAATATCAGGATGGGCGAGGATGTAATGCTTGATGCGGTCAACGACACCTGGAAGATTGTTAGGCGATATGTCCAAAGGGGCACAATGAGTGGTCTGGTCACCTTGAACTGAGGTAGTAGTTGCAAGAGGAAGTTGTACCATGAAGCCGTACTCAATAATATGTGCGTGTGCGTCTGTTTTATGTAACATTCAACAAGTCCCTTTTCACATATCGGGTTGAAATCCCACCTGCTAGCCCTGGCACAACGATGGAATCCGGTTCGAGATGAATGATTTTTGGTTTACGGCGGACGGTTCTCAGAATCCATTCGAGAATGCCTGAGTAACTTGGAGCTTGTACCTCGCGACGTCTCTCGATGTCCTCTGCATGATGAACATGAGCGGCAGATTGCCAGAATGATGAACACGAATACCAAAGCTGCCCATGTCGTGAATAATGGTACCTCTGACAAAAATGCATTCTACGTGCGGATTTGCATCATCTACAGTGTATATATTGTTTGAACAGAGGGTATATTCGTTGGTCACTAACTTGTCGAGCACAGCGACGAAGAACCACAGAATGAAAAGAGCAGAAAGTTGTGCACCAAATAGCCAAGATGCGGGTAAGCGTTGTTCTGGTGCATATTCTCGTGTAACCTTGGTGGTTACCATGGATCATAAGTAGAACTACGTGACGCAGGGCGATCCCGAGTCGTCGGTGTGACAACCGTGACTTATCTCGTTCCACCATGTCCGTCGAAGGTCCTCGAAAGATGCTACACAGTAAGAGATCTTTTGGAAAATATCCCAGAGGCGTTGATTCTCCAGCCTACGACGCGTATGTATCGTTTCTTAATGTTGTATTGAAATTATTTGACGATGGTATTAGATCGGAAGAAGACAATGACCCTCTCACTGACGATGGCGCCTCAGCTGTGTCTCTTGCTATCTCAGCCAACCGGCCGCATGTTAGTGGTCCGAGTAGTATTCGTTCACATCTGAAACCTTCCACCGCATCGCGTGTCAAGCATCAACTGGGCTACAGTCTGTTATCTGACTCCGACGGCGTCGATTCACCAACTTACGATGGAGATGTAGAATCAAGTGCTACTGCCGGCGCTGATACATTCTTATCGTCAAGAGCTTTGCTCTATCATCACCATTCATCGTCGTCTACTTCGACTCTCAGCACCCCGATAACTCCTGCGTTCGTTCCTTCATCTCATGCCACCCCAATTAATGAACAACTTAGCCCCATGCCACCTTCGCGAGCGACACAGCCTGATACAAATCACCCTGTCTTTATATCTCCGCCGGTCAATCCTAACGTCCATCACGAAGAGCCTCCACCTTCGGCTGCTGCCGTAGCTGCCTTCAATCCCGCCGCACTAACTCAGGAAGATATTCAACTATTCGTGCAGAAGGCAATAGACGGAGAACCGTCCAGATTGTACAAAATTAATCCGCCACCCAGTGGTCGACCCGTTCGAGTGTATGCCGATGGTTTGTCTCGCTATTTTGATTTACGATACGTCCCTGATAAGGTCAATCACATGATAGGCGTTTACGATCTCTTCCATTTTGGGTAAGCCCTTCCATACTGGTTCAGCGTCCTCTTTTGATGTTTTCCTCTCCCAGTCATGCACTTCAGTTACGCCAAGCTAAGCTATCGTTTCCATCCGTTTATCTTCTTGTTGGCGTCAATTCGGATGAACAAGTTAGAGTGAGCAAAGCTCAAGGTATCATGACACATGCTGAAAGGTTCGGCTCGCGCTTTCATTGTAAGAGTGGAAGTAATGCTGACCACGAGGATAGGCTTGAGGCGGTAAGGCACTGTAGATGGGTGGACCAAGTCATCCCAGAGGCGCCCTGGGTTATCGATGAAGTCTTCATGAAGAAATTCGAAATCGATTACGTTGCTCACGATGAGGTTCCATATGCAGATGCAGGCCACGACGATGTATATGGGTATGTGAAAAGCCTAGGTATGTTATCGAGGCTTGAGCCGTGTGCAACCTTGATGTCGTTGCCAACGTATTTATTTTCATACAGGTAAATTTATCCCGACACGTCGTACACCAGGCATTTCCACGTCTGAGCTTCTTGAACGCATCGTTTCGGGGTACCGTAATCGTGATTTTGATGCCAAGCTTGTGAAGATGGGACATGCTGAATTGCGGGCGGAGGGCAGTGACTACGACAGCAGTAGTCGACTTCCTAGCCGACTGGCGAGCCGGAGTACCAGCCCGACACATAAATCGCCGACAGCTGAAGTGGCCACGATGGAATGAGCACAAGTGACATTGGGGAAAAAACTGGAGTGCATAAAATACCAGGATTACTTATGATGGCAAATGTGCGTCTTTGTGAGCAAATTACGCCATGAACTATGTCAAGTATTATTCACAGAACGTACCTACGTAGACTAATACCGCCGCAACAAATATTGAATTCAGTTAGTACTGGTGTTGCGACCCACCAACCCATGGCCAAGCATCTCGACCTTCAATAGGCCTCCAAGAACCAACGCCGACGCTGCCCTGTAGCCTACTTCCACGAGAGCATCGGTATGAAGCAGTTTAGATGGCCTCACATGTCGGGCCTCCTCATCTTTGTAACGCTGTCTTGTACTGAAGGTCGCTACGTCTTCAAACCAACGCCCGTAGAGTCACTGCTGTGTTGTGCATCGGCAGATATCCAATACGTCTCCAAGATGGTGACCTGTGACCTGTGCTATGAATGTTGGCATATGACCCTCGATCTTGATGGGAAGGTAGCAACAAAAACTCATAATTATAAATCTCAGCAACTTTCGTCGAGGACTGAATTTCCCTGTGCAACTTAAAGGTTGATAAGGAGTAAAAACTACTACCAAGCCACTCATCAAGAGACGTCTGAAAACCAGTTAACGAGACTCTCTTGAATTTCTTTCGTTCTGTTCTGCGCTGCTTTCACCGTGGCCTTCAAGCACCTGTCATTCATGTCATCTGTAAGACCCTCCACAGGGATGGCGCCATCCACAAGTGCCTCCAGAACGCTTCTCGCCAGCATCATTCTGCCTAGTATGTCAGCGTTGGGCAGTTTTACGACTTGACTCCCTAGGCCGTTCTTTGACGTATTGATGGCCTTCCACAAGGAAGCCCACCCAGTCCTGCAATTGTTCCGGCGATGACAGGTGTTGTCATGTTTCAGTCGTGGAGGCGTGGATGCTAGTTCCGAGCCAATATGTGAAAGCGTGTAATACCCAGACAGAAGATGAACACGATGCGAGCGAGTAAGGTGAGGATCAGAGTTCCACACGTCTCGTCCTTTCAACATCATGGTGTGATATGCCAGACCTAACAGATCTCGAAGATTAAGCCGCTCTGCGATCACTATTGCTGAGGAGATTGCCTCTCCTTCGCCAAGGATCCGTTTCCATTTGGAGATGGCGGCACTCAGAAGTTCCGAGCAGTCACAGAGTACAGCAAGCTCTGTGAGTTGCGTGGTTATCTGGATGGAAGGGGAGGCTGGGGAGGTTGAATAATACGTCGCGAGCGTTTCCAATGCCCAAGTCTCAATGGACCTGAATTGGTACTTGTGTGTGATGCGCGCGAGATGAATAAGCCTCGGGTCGTCTGCTTTTGCCGTCATCGCTACTGCTATTTCAGAAGGCCTGGACAGAATATCAATATTAATCTGGCACAGTGGAAATATATGAGAACGTACAGAGCATATAATGACCATAAGAGAGCGCTGAACTCTTCTACCGTGTCACCACGAAGAGAAATTGGGTTGTCGTCTGTTTCTCCCTCCATCTGCACTCGAGTATGATTATCATCCTGGTCATCGACATCAATTATCATGGTGTGGGTATCCAGGCCAAACATGCCGTCAAAAGTCGATCTGTCCTTTGCAAGCATTGACCTGTGGACCTACGTGAGGTCATGTTCAGCAATGTAAGCCTATTATTGGGACATTGTATGAACAAGATATCTAATTCTATCATACCTTAAAAAGGATATTCTCTACGAGAATTACGAGATTCCCATCAGCGATATAGTACGTGCTGTCCCTCGCAGGAGCCGAACCTTTCTTCGATATCGACTGATCTTCCATGAGAGAGGATTTGTTCAAGAATTGGGGAAGGAAGGAGAAATTACACCAAATTCCATATTCCAACTCAGATTTCAAAACTTCTGCAGTAAGATAAAGACTTAATCATTTCGCGACATTGAAGGTGATTTCTATGAAAGCACGACATATTGCTTCCTCGTGCATCGTGCGCAGGGGGGGACAGTACCATAACGTAAACACGCAGAGCGAGTCGACATCCCAATTTGGCAAGAAACCTATGCACAAGTTCAAAGGGTATAAATGAAATATGTGAATGACGGAAAAGGTATGTTATAAATATTATTTCGAACCAAGATGGAAGGTGGATTGAAAAATGAACAATGAAACATCGTGCGTTCAGGCTTGAACTATGAATAGGCTGAGCTCTCCAACCCCGCCTTGCTAACCCTCCGCAACGGCTGCAGCGTATTCTCATCGACCGGTGCCCTTCTTGCATGCCTATACCTCCCTGATGCATCCTTGATCTCCATCTCCTGCCCCGAATCGCCGTTGATCCTGTCCAACAGCCCCCCAGCCGACATTGGGACTATGCCGCCTGCTCCGTCCTCAGTCCCACCCAGTGCGGGAGGTAAGCTCTCCCGCACATGTCCACCGCGCCTGTGGTGCGATCCAACGACGTTGCTATATTCTTGTTGACCTGCTGGGTCGTGTTGTGACGTTCCTGCAGGAGCTGAAGTGTGGACGCCAACAGACTTCCCACCAAGCTTTTGCTCTTCGAAGTTCATGAGCACGGAGACGAAGCCGATATTCGGGGAGATGCCCTTACGCCGCTCGAGGACGAATGAGTAGGCGCGGGAGAGCGTCCAGTGATTGGCGTGTATCAGATACGCCATGACAGCGGTGACGGAACGTGATTTACCAGCTTTGCAGTGCACGTACGTGGGAGCTGAGTGAAGGCGGGCATCATCTGCGGATAATGTGTTATAGGTGACGCGAAGCACTGAAAGGAGGGAGCATACCGAGAATTTCACAGGCTTCTTTGACGCCGCGCGCAATGTTCTCCTCCTCCACGATATCTCGCATCGGGATCTTATAGTACTTGTCAAATACCTCCTTCAGCTTCAGTCCATTGTCATCATCGCATTCTGCGGCAATATTCAATATCCGCTTCACACCGAGGTCTTGCAATTCCTCGACGTGCTCTGGATCAGTTACTTCTGGCCCAAGATAAAGGAAGTTGGGGAGGATAGTGGATATGGAGAACACAGGAAAAGCCTCTTCTGTGGTTGGCGGATCAAGCTCAGGACGGGCGGTGACTGGTGACGGTACAAGACATGGCTTGGGTGTGCCAGGTGTATGTGGTGGGGTGTAATAGGGTGTAAGGTAATTGGAAGGATCATTCGATGGCGAGGTAGGAGTCCAGCGTGCGGACCCTGGAGGCGAATGGTTTGAATATACCAAGTTGAGATGTGTTGGTGAAGTCGGGAGCTGTGATGGAGGGACGGCAAGGGTGGCTGATCTCACTGTCCTTGTTCGCAGGGAGAGCTTAGGCAGACTCCCATTGAGTGGTTCTGCCGACTTGGTATCTAGCCTCCGAAGGCTAGGCACACTAGGTCTGCGGGATAGGGGTTGGGGCCGACGGAAAGATATTTGTGAGGGAGGAGGTGAGGGAGTAGGGTCTATGATGTTACGGATGTCATTGACTATTGCCCCAGGCATCTGGGGCAAGGGGGTTCGAGGAGGTGGGGAGAGATCGTCGTTTGATGGAGATGAAGATTCGATCTCAAGCAATACCTTGGAGCGAAAGACGCTGGGTGTGTCAAGTTGAGAAAGTCCATGGCCATTACCGTTCTTCAGGCCCCCCGTTGATGATGACGCAGAATCAACAGTAATGCCGAGTTCCCCGCCGGACATAACCAAAGATTGAAGGCCGGGATGATGCCCGGCAGCTGAGATCCCGCCTTGCAGATAGTCGACATGGCCACTGACTAGTGGTGTAAGTACGAGTATCAGGGCCCATGCAGTCACGCCGACATTATCCTTGTCCTTTGGATCCATCTCATCATCATAAATAATTACATCACCGTCCCAGGTTGTGTCAGAAGAAATCATCTCGTCCCATGATTGCTTGCCACCCTCAGTGGTGATAAACTGCCTCAGGGCATCAAGTGACTGAAATCCCCCTCCCGGTTTCCTACAACGTTTCAGAATGAGGGATGGAATGGCAATATTGATGCTGTGTCGGACGTGAAAGGAGATATGAGAGGATGGCGGACGCGTGTCTATGAGTAGTGGGCGTCTGGAAGATGAGAGGCGGGTGTGGAGTGTTTCTGGTTGGATTGGACAAGGACATGGAGTTGAATTAGATTTGAAGGATTGAGCTGTAGGTGGCGCTGATGAGAAGAGAATTTCTGATAGAGGGGTGAAATAAGATGACACGCTGCTAGAGGGAGGACTGATATCACTGAGAGGAGAAGAACTGTTCCGCTGTGGAAATGGCGAGTTCGTTATTGTAGGAAGATCAGTATTCAAGGTGGTTGCTTTTGGCAGAGCGCTATGAGAGCGAATGGGTCGAAGTCGGAGATTCTTCCGTACACTTTTTCGGAGTTGTTCGAGGGCAGCGAGGTCTTTTGATAACTCCTCCCATGCACTGTCCTCGTCGGGTGGACTAAGATTCACACTTGGTATGATTGGCGACGTCGAGCTTGATGATCTTTGCAAGGAAACAGTGCCTTCAAGACCGAGATCCTCGTCGTCCGAGAGTTGTAGAGGAGATCCCGTCTCCAACTGAATGACTGGATCGCGTTTGTGGGTGGCCATGGAGAGATTTATGTTCGGCGGGCGAGAGCGTTTTGGTACAGGCATTGCCAGGCGTAGACATTCACCGTCGCCAAGTCCAAGCCCCACCTATCCAACAAATTCGCACACTGATTTCAACTCATTTTCCGTTCCAAGACGACATTGCAACCTTATGGAGTATCATATGGTGTCCGGACCAAATAGGCCCAGTACATTTATTACTGACGGTCTCTTTCATTTACTTATCGGTTTCCTAGTGCGTGTGAAATCTGAATCCCAGGTACTTAATACCACAAGACATTTATTGCATCAGAAAGATCGCAAAATCATTACAAGCTAACATCCTTAATCCATCGAGTCACGATAGGCACATACTTGAACAGTCTTCTCGATGATGATCGTTGTGTGTTGGCGAATATGTGTAGGACGATTCTGATTGACAATCAGAACAGATTACAGACTTACCATGATCTTCCGCTGCGACAAAAAGTTCACATTGTTGAAAATAAGTATAGAAGCCGGGTTAGAAGACAGTACCTGGTGTTTATGTTCATCTTCTTCGACAAGAGGTACGCCTGGCCAGAAAATCGAGACGTGGTAAGGTAGCTAGAGAGATACGGTAGTGTGCACTGGCCGAGTCTTCAGAATTGACCCAGGTATTGTTCCCAGATTGTTCCTCAACCAAGAAACTGGCGTTTGGGGTCCTAGAGTATGATAGATACGCTATAGATATGTTGCTATACCAGGGCATTTACATTGAAAGCAGTGGGTTAAAACCTTTGAGCAATACCATGTCATCAAGCGGCAGCAATGTAGGACACCAGATGTTGAATTATGAGCGCTTCACCGTCGAAGCCTATGCAACCAACGCGCCAACCCTCTTTCTCACTTCCTTTGCCTTGGCACTCCCTCTGCCCGCCAGCTTCCCAAACACCACCACTTTCCCTTTTTCTCCAGCGCGGCCAGCCCGCCCTGCACGATGCAAGAAATCAATCATATTCCGCGGCTCGTCCACCATGAATACATGCCGGATGCTTGGCGAGAAATCCAGCCCTCGTGAAAGCAGTGATGTAGTGATCATGACGTGTGGCTCCTCCTTTGGATTTGACCTGAATTTGGTGGATGGAGGGACCGATTTGACGAGAGGCTGAAGGGTTGGCTTTACTGGCTTGGGTGCGGTGTCGGAGACAGTTTCCTCGCGGTCTTTGGTGTGTTTCCGGAGGAACCCTTCCAGGTGCTGGTTCGAACCTCGTTTCCTCTGGTCACTTGTACTTGTAAGCGCGACATTCTTGATCCCTCTCTCTTCCAGGTGCAGTCCTAGCTCATTGACAGTTGTGCTCTTGTTACAGAAAATCAAGATCTTTGACAAAGGTGCTGCAGAATGCGCAGGGGTACCAGACAAGTCCTCTGCCCACACCTTGCGAACGCGGCGCTCGATGTCCGCAAATTTGTTCCCGCCTGTCCAGCTGGCGTACTCGGTTCGGAGCGTCTTGGGGAGATGGTGTAGGTTTGGTGAGGCCAGACGCATGAGCTTTGGGTGGTGCATGTCAAGGTACGAGGCTAGGGCTGATGGTATAGTGGCACTCGCGAGAATGAGGTTGAAGGGGTAGTTGAGGGAGTGTTTTTCGGCTTCAGACCCAGAGGAAGGAGTTTCGCCCGAAAGAGAGGGCACGGGATGCCCTCGCGCTTCACTGATATCGGCCAATAGGTGTCTGGTCGTCTCTTGGAAGTCGGGGTCTAGATAATGATTTGTGCGAATCAGAATCAGCAGAACCGGAGGGTACGTTCGCACAGACCGAACAAGATATCTGCTTCGTCTACGATAACCCACTCGATATTAGCCAATCCCATCTCCGGGGGCTTCTTCCAATTGCCAAAACCAACCATTTTATCCCGACCGCGTCGGAGCTTCGCCTTGGCATCATCGTCTTCCACGGAGTCTTCTCTCCGATCCCATCCTCGGCCTCTCACCATCTCCAAAAGCTTCATCGGGGTTCCAACCACCACGTCCACAGGGAATTTATCCCTTTTCACGTCAAACTCTTCGCTATTTCCGGCGCTCTTCTTGATCTCCTCCTCGAACTGCGCAATCATTTTTCGAGTAGTCGAGTCCCGCACCTTTGTGTTCTTCACGTTTGCACGACTAGCGCACGATACACGTAATTTTATCTCGTGCAATAGGGCTTTGGCGAAACCTGAGAGTTGTCGCGCAAGTTCGTGGGTTGGTGCCAGGATGAGTGCACGTGGGTTCAACGCTCGTTCAGACACTGTGGACGGATCTGTTGTATTGAGTTCGGATAGTTTGAGATTCTGGAGAAGGGGTAGGAGGTAGGCTATAGATTTGCCGGAGCCTGTTTCGGATGCTAGGAGAAATTGTTTCCATTCGGACGTTTTTTTGGAATCGAGACTGGCATCGGGGCTGTTCAAAAGCCATTTGAGGCTCAGCGACTGGATGGGTGTTGGAGTGGCTGCAGGTCCAAGGACCTCAGTTATACAGGAGAGAAGGCCGGGCATGAGGGGTGGAGAGGTGAATTTTGTAACGAGTTCTCGATGAGTTGCATTTATTGGGTCGTAGTGAGGTTTAACGAAGGATTGGGAAGGGGGATGGTAGAATTCTGTCATGATAGGGAGGTTTTCGTGGGTCTTTTTTCGAGTGGATTCAGGCGACCGTTCTGATTGGGGGGAAGAGCTAGGTTGTTGACCAGGCAAAGGGAACGCAGGATATCTACGGTCTTCACGCTCAGTTCGAGTACTTTTTATATCTGGAGCGCCCCCAGTTTCTGCAGCCCATCTACTACCCCGTAGCCTTCTCCGTTTCCAATCCATCTCATCTCGTAGCTTTGACCTCCTCCTGAAAGAGGCGTTTTTTTCCTTGTCGCTCGGGGAAGGAACGACATAGTTTGGGTCGGCGTGGGGTAAAGTGTCGCGTGTGAAGAAAGACTGGAGTTGATGTTCACGTTCATGTTCTTTTGGAGCGACTTCGAGCCTTCTGCGCGGTCTGGAATTTCTAGAACCAGGTTGAAGGTCTCTTGTTAGACGCGTTCGTGAGGTATCTAAAGAACATTAGCAAAGAGTCAAGACATTGAAGACAACACACTTTTACTTGTAAGCCGAATAGAAAAGGAATGAAAGAGACAAGGCCTTGGAATATGACAAGCAGTGGGCTTGTAGACGGCTTGGAGCATCGTCGTCGACATCCAAGTCAATGTTTGGTCATGTTATAAACAAAAGGCGAAATCTTACTTAGATCACTTCTAGAGATCTAACTTTTTTTACATTTCTCTTCATGGCTCCCCTCACACATCCCTCGATCGCGGGTATGTTTTTTCTTTTCTTTTCTTTTGTCTAAAGCATACTGAATCTTGACAAAAGATGGCTGGTTCCGTGAGATATCTAAGCAATGGCCAGGCCAAGCCATGACTCTCAAGGTCAACAAGATCCTTCACATCGAAAAATCACATTATCAGGATGTCCTCGTCTTCGAGTCCGAAACTTTTGGAAATATTCTCGTTCTCGATGGCGTCGTTCAGTGTACAGAGCGTGATGAATTTGCGTAAGTCTTCGTATATCATCTGATACGTTCAATCAATTCTCATTCGTTATAGATACCAAGAAATGATCGCACATCTCCCACTCGCTAGTCATCCCAATCCTAAAAAAGTTCTTGTCATCGGCGGTGGCGATGGCGGCGTTGTACGCGAGGTGCTTAAGCACGACACCGTTGAGGAAGTTGTCCTTTGCGATATCGACGAGGTCACATCAGTCCTTCATCCTTCTCCCAATTCATCTCACCTAGTCATCAGGCTGTCCCTCGCGTTTCTAAACAATACCTCCCTCACATGTCCGCCCTCCTCTCCTCACCAAAGGTAATCGTACACATTGGCGATGGCTTCGAGTTTCTCTCCACCCACAAGGACACCTACGATGTCATCATCACCGACTCCTCTGACCCCGTCGGGCCTGCCGCCTCTCTCTTCCAAAAGCCTTACTTTCAGCTCCTTCATGATGCCCTTACTCCGGAAGGGCATATCGCTACGCAGGGTGAATGTCTATGGCTGCATTTGCCCCTCATCACCGAGCTCCTCACCGTCACACGCTCACTGTTCCCCGTCGCATCATATGCGTACGGCACAGTACCCACGTACCCGAGTGGCCAGATTGGGTACATAGTATGCTCCAAGGCCCCTGGCAGGGATTTGACCAAGGTGCTGAGGGAGCCTGTGGGCCAGACAAAGTATTGGAACAAGAGGTTGCATAATGCAGCGTTTATCCTTCCAGAGTTTGGGCGTGCTCTACTTGAAGATGGGAAGGATGTGTTGCCAAAATTCGGGAGGGCCCTGAAAGAGATCCAAAATCATAGTGAGGGAAAGAGCAAGAAGGTCCTGTTGCTCGGGAGTGGATATGTCGCGCGCCCTTGTGCAGAGTATCTCGTGCGGAACCCTGTGATCAAGCTGACTATCGGTGCGTTGTCTCTTACCATTAGTACACTTAATCTCACCGACTTCTACACAGCATGCCGCACCCTCACCTCAGCCCAGTCCCTTGCCAGTTTCCTCCCCTCCACACAAGCAATCTCATTAGATGTAACCTCCACTCCAGCCCTCGAGAGCGCCATCGCTGAACACGACGTCGTCATCTCCCTCATTCCTTACACTTACCATGCAGCTGTCATCAAGGCTGCCATCAAGGGCAAGACGCACGTCGTCACAACATCGTACGTCTCCCCCGCGATGCGTGCTTTGGACCAGGAGGCCCGAGATGCGGGGATCGTGGTGATGAATGAGATTGGGCTCGATCCTGGAATTGACCACTTGTATGCCGTGAAGACAATCGAAGAGGTGCATGAGAAAGGAGGCAAGGTTCGTTTTTCTTAAGTGCATCTGTCCAGCTAGTGATGCATCTGACAATATGGCTTTGCTTAGATCAAGCAGTTCCTTTCCTATTGCGGTGGCCTTCCCGCCCCGGAATGCGCCTCCAATCCCCTAGGCTACAAATTCTCATGGTCCTCGCGTGGTGTACTCCTTGCACTCCTTAACAGCGCATCGTACCTGTCCAACTCGCAGCTTGTCACGATCCAAGGGAAGGATCTCATGTCTCATGCCCAACCCTACTATATCTCTCCAGCGTATGCGTTTGTAGCATACCCGAACAGGGATAGCACTCCGTTCAGAGAGTGGTACAATATCCCCGAAGCAGAGACAGTTGTTAGGGGCACGTTGAGATACCAGGGCTTCCCTGAATTTGTGAAGGCACTGGTAAAGCTCGGGTGGTTGGAGGAGGCGAAGAAGGAGTGGTTGCGAGAGGGAATGGAGTGGAGAGAAGTAATGAAGAACGTTGTAGGTGCGAGGGATGTTAGCGAGAGGTATGTAATACTTTCCTCCTATGACTCAAAGTTGAACGTTGTTGTTTAAAGAGCCCTCATCGACCGAGTGACTTCCATTTGCGAGTTCCCTACCGACGCTGAACGTACGCGTATCATCTCGGGCCTGCGTTGGGTCGGACTTTTCTCATCTGAGAAAGTCGTACTGCGCGGGGGAAACTTACTTGACACGCTCTGTGCCAGGCTTGAAACACTCATGCGGTATGAGGAGGGTGAGAGGGACCTTGTAATGCTCCAGCACAAGTTTGTCGTGGAGTGGAAGGATGGGAGAGAGGTTCGATCTTTTCCATTCCTTATTTTTGTGGGACAGCTGACGTGTGAACACTTCATTATAGGAAACTATGACCTCGACGCTTGAAGCGTATGGAAGCTCGTTACCTGAAGGCTATTCAGCGATGGCACATCTTGTGGGGCTTCCCTGTGGAATTGCGACGGAACTCGTGCTGGACGGGGTACTGAGTACTCCTGGAGTGTATGCGCCATATAGCAAGGAGATATGTGATCCACTTAGGGAGGCACTGGAAAGGGAAGGAGTGGGAATGGTGGAAAAGACTTTGTGATTATTACATAATTACATGGAATTGATTATAATCATAGCTCGCCTTGCGCCTTGTGTCCTGCAGTTTTCATTTTCTCGCTTGCTTCCTCGCCGTGTTCGTACGCTCTCTCCTTTTCCTGCTCATACTTCTTCTCTGCATCCGTGTATGCTCTTCCACCCTTCTCCTTCACCTCCTCCATCCGGTTCTCACCCCATCCTATCCCATCCTCTAAACTACCGCGCATCAGTCCCCACACATTCCACAGCCGGTCCTCGACGCCCTCCTCAACGCCATTCACAATGTCCTTGAGTTTGGCCCACAGTGCATCCGCCCCTGACTGGGCTTGCACCCATCTGATGCGTGTTTCTTGCAAGAGACCAGGCCGCGCGGTAGGCACCATGTCTTCGGGGACGCCGCGCTCGCGAAGGTAGGCGCGTAGTCGGGCATCAGGCCAGGCGAGGTAGGGCGCGGAGCGGGCATGGATGTCGGTGTATCTGCAAAGTTGGAAAGTGAGACAAGAGTTGTCTAATCGGTATAGAGTACATACTTCTCGTTAGCGAGCTTGACAAGTTCGTCGCGTTTGACCTGTGCGTCTGAACTCGAATACCCTTGCTCGATGAGGTAGTCGCGAATTTGGTTATCCGACCAGGCGCTCCAGAAGGTGGATGCTGCAGAATTATAGTTGTCTCTGCGCATATAGTTAGATTTCGATTACAGAAGTAAAAAAGGATAGACGTACTGAATGAGCTTCATCATCTTGTCTCTTTTGATCTGTGCATCGCTCTTGATGATATTTTGTTGAACGAGCCATTGATTGAGTTGAGAGTCAGACCAGGTGGAGTAGACAGAGTCGTTGATGTCATAATAGTACTGGCTCATTTTGTTTAGGAGATACTCGCGAGTGTATGGTTTTGGAGGAGACGGTTCAATGATGTTATGGGTTACAAGCCATTCGTGCTAAGGAGAGATATGAGACTGAAGGACAAAAGAGATAGTGGAGAACGAACGAGATAAGAATCACTCCAAGCCTGCCAAATAGGAGTTGTGACTGCAGCATATGAGTCACGCATTAGGTTCAACAGATGAGCACGATTCTTCCTGGCCTCGGCTTGCACTTGGACGCCTTTGGACTCGAGGTAGCTGCGAAGTCTATTATCGTCCCAGGTAGAGTAGATGTAATCTTTGGAATCATCTAATGTCCATGCAGCGTCTCTGGTGGCTTGTGAGGCCATGCTAGACAAGCTCTGGGTGAGGTGGTGGGTGGTGTCGGTTGCTCGCGAAGACAGTGAGGAAGCAGCATTGGTGTATGCACTATACCGTTGCTTTGCGAGGAGAAGAAGCTGCTCTTTAGGGCCCTTGGGAGCTATGATACCTTGCTCAAGGAGAAACTCGCGGAGACGAGACTCATCCCACTTGTCGAAGGATGTATCGCGAATATCAGCAAAAGCTTTTTGGGCAGAGGCATACTGATCGTAGGACCAAGCGGATGCAGAGTTCCAATTCTGTTGTACGAGGGATTTGAGAGATTCAGGGGAGGGAGAAGAGGGAAGAGGGATATTATGTGCATCAAGCCAGGATTGAAGCTCTGAAGGGGACCATGAGGAGTAGGGTGGTTCTGGTGAAGAGGAACTCCACCAGGACGCCTGGGAAGAAGAGATTAGAGCAATAGAGAGAAAAAGGAGGGAGAGTTTCATGATTGTTGAGAACAAGTCTTGTATCGTCGTCGTTCTGTCTTATAAGACTGTTCACTTTGGTCATGACGTCACAATGACGCAGGAAGTAAGTTGTGTAAACCTTACATAACATACACAACAACTGTAAACATCACGTTACCTTCATCGCATTATCTCTCCTTACCCTCAACGCCCACTCATACGACTTGCACAAGTATTTCAGATATCCGATCTCCTCCGCTGCCTCTGCTGCTAGAAGTCGGTGGTGTAACAGCTCCACATCTTTGAACATCAATAGTGGAGGTACATGGTCGTCTGGCACCTCTGCACAGGACGTTATCCGGACCAAAGGGCGTTCACCCACAAGTACCGTACGCGTAGACTGCAAAGCAGGTTTTGGTGTGGGTTTTGTGGTACGAATGGCAGAAGGTGGGTATCGCTCTCCAAACAACCGTACTTGGCGAACAGCACGATCTATATGGCCGGATCTAGTAAAGACGTTGTATGGTAGTCCTCGTTACGAATTAGAAGACAACTTACAGAGACAGCACCCTTATGAATGCGATATGCACTTTCTCGATCATCCGCCCATTGAGAGCGCGTCCATCTTCTTGTCCGGCATCCTCCAGAACCTGCCATCTCTCCCAAATCTCATCAGCGAACGATAACCCGATTTCCCTCTCGTGCCCCCGTCTCGTGTTCCCGCATCTCTCAAGTGCCTCGACATACGTACGTGCCGTCCGTGTGACACCGTACTCGTCGAAGAGTCTCCAGAACAACTCTCGGCAAGTTTCGATGGAGGAGTGTTTGTAGTACACCGAGAGGTATGAGTTGAGAAGTCTGGGAGTGAGGAGGACATTTTTGAATTTCTTGTCACCAGGCAAGGCGCCGTCCGTATCGACATTGTGGCCATGATCTAGACCCGTATCCTCGAGGATACGACTGAAGAGGAATTTGGCTTCTTGAATGACTTCGGACCGGCTCTGGGGTGGGATATGCGAGAAGGCGGGAGACACGGGAGAGGATGCGATTTTTGTTGTTTGTCCTTGGTCTTTCGTCGTTGACACAGAAGTAAGACCACGTTGCTGGTCCTGAGACGTCTGCATATTCACCTGCTGATCGACCAGCAGGGCTGCTGCTCGTCTAAAGGGCGGTCGATACCCTGCATACGCATGAAACACATGCATCATTACTTCCTCGTTCACACTGTCCACATCTATATCACCCTCATCCCTAGGGAGTCCATTTACCATCTCTGCCAGTATCCATCTTGCCCGTGCAAGATCCCCCAACCGCTTCGCGCCCTCCAGCAGAGCACAGAATGTTTTCCGGTCAGGCCTAAAGGCCGAGTCGCCCCGAGCGTCCCGATGGCTGTCTAGCATCTGCTTTGCCAGCCGAAACGCTTCGTTTACATATGACTTGGAACCGGACCGAGCGCAAGCGAGGATGGTAGCGTTGTATGCGCCGAGTGAAGGGGCCAGGCAGCGATCGATGGTCATTTCCGTCCAGAGGTCGAGGGCTCGGAGAGGATCAGAGGAACGGGAAGACGATATTGGATAGGCGCAGGCACGAATCATGAATGTGTAGAGAAGGACGTCTGGTTGTGGGTGTGCGACGTAACGCATGTGACTGAAGAGGTCCCAGGCTTGGGCGCGGCCGAGGGAGGAACGTGTCGAGAAGAGAGAAGAGATGAGGGAGGTATAAGTCTGCATGGGTGCAGGATGGCATTGTGTTTCATACGAGTGGAGGACGTTCAAAGCAGAGGTTGGGATGTTATCGGGGGGAGTAGCTTTTATATGAGACTTGACATGAAGGTGTCGTTGTCGGTCAGTTGGGAATGCTAATGAGAATGTAGTTATCCAGGTATGGAGTGAAGAGGATATGCATACTGGTCAGATACGATGCGAGGACATTTTCAACACCTTCCACATTTCCACGATCTGCATAGAGCTCCAACACCTCGGTGATGGTGGTATCAGGAAGTGGTATGCCACTGCGCTGAGCGGAAATGAGCTGGGCAGTACTATATGAAGGATAATAGATACCTTCATGATGTCCAAAGCGCGCTCAGCAGCAGCCCCATCTCTAGCCTGAACCTGGATCAAAAAAAAAATTGGTTGAAAAAAAGTATGAGAGAGAAAACGAATGATACATACACAAACGCGTACGAGTGATTCGTATTCTGGGATGGAGAGGACAGATATAGGAACAAAGTCGGTGTGAACAGCGCCGTCAGACAACGAGGACCTAACCGATTCGACACGAGAAACGATGTCGTGTGCGCGTGCTAAAACACGGTGATAAAGTTGTACTGAATGTTCTGCAAGATGATACGAGCTGTGTAGTTGACGAAGCTCTTTTGAAGGTGTGACATCTTCTATTGGACATAGGCGTTGGTCAATGGCGTTGAGGATGGACAAATCTTGTTCAGCTTGAGTCTGTTTTAGAGCTTCCGGATGAGATTGTGATACTTTGTCATTCTTTGGAAGTGCAAGAAGATCCTCGTAAAGAAAGAGCAAGTCTTGTTCAGTGTAAGATGGAGGGTCTAATTCAGCTTTCTAAACACTGAAAATGAGTTGTGTCAGTCAGAACGAGAATGAGGAAATGACCTGTGCTATAGCAGCGACTTCAAGCGCTTTGACTCTACGGTCTAGTTCAGAAGAGATATCCCTCGTAGGTTCTGCCAATGCAGCTAGTTGAAAATGTCTGGTTAATACGCGTCGAGGAAGACGTAGGACAGAGAGTAGCATGTTACAAATTTCCAATCTAATCTGAACGAACCGTCAATTGGCAATGTTTAATCTAATCTGATCTAATCTGAACGCGTCAATTGGCAATGTTTAATCTAATCTAATCTAATCTGAACATGTCTTTTACTCCAGACGTCAGTGGATGGTATATTCCTCTTCCTCTTCCTCTTCCTCCCCTACCACCACCCTTCATCGTTTATCCAGAGCAGGGACATACTGCCACTGTTCGTCAAATAGAAATTCATGATGTCTGGCAAGGTCGTTTGGCTCCTTTTCCTGGGTTTACGTCTCAACCTGGCCTCTTTCCTGTGAATAAACACCAGCCAGTCAACATAAATAGCCCCCCCAATCATCTACCAAAATTGCAATTGCTTCCTCCCCGTTCTATGGCTTCTACAAATATCAATATCAACATGCATTCCTTCTCTCCAGAGTTTAAACCAGAAGACAACAAAGTGAGCCCCCTTTCACCATCCATTTCTTTGTTCTCATGGTATCCTCAGATCCACATTTTTCAATTCGATAAATATGTAAGCCCACCACACCCATTCCGTGATCCATTGTTCTAATGTCTCTTCTAGGCAAACGTATTTATACCCCAATATCTCAAAGACATTCAAAAACAACCTCATAATCTCGTTCCTCTCCCCCCTGTACCTGTATTTCCACCAATAACTTATCCTCAAACCTTTCTAATCCCAAAATTAATTGACAAGTTGGACAAACCCCCTTCTGTGACGTTGCTATCTGTAGCACCGCCAACAGTTGTCCCACCCCTCAAAGTAGACACCTATCGCGCTCATTGGTCTTGTCTCCTCGGATGGGAGCTTGACAGTCTTACGTCTGATAAAGAACAAATTGTACTTTGGAAAATCGGCATCAAGGTTGCCGTTTGGGATCATGCCGAATTCGCCCTCTTCGTTCCTGGCATACGTGAAAATTACCCTCGCCTTGAAATTGGGGACCTTGTACACTTGAGAGAAGTCCTTCCACAACAACAGAAAGGAAGTGGCCTTGCCTTCGAAGGCAGAGTCGTAGCCTTAAGGAAAAGAGAGGGGTTTATTCGTGCGTCATTTCCTGCCTTGCTGACACTTTCTCCTACACATCTATGTCTCATAGATATATTTTCCTCGACCCTCAAGCATCACATACAAACTTTCATCTCCCCAATTACCCGATCCTCCGAGGGTCAATCCATCTTCACTCCTGAAGATCCCCTACCTTTGGTCTTCAATGTATCATTCATGGTAAATGCTCATCCATTGTTTAACGTGGAGGCCGCAGTTGCCACACTGGACAAAGCCTTAACAGCTAAAGTTGGATTTCATAACCTCGGACGACATTGGCTGTTTCCGAATCCTGAAGATCTTGACAGCCCTTCCTCCACATATGCGGTCGATCGAGACTTTCAAGATAAAGATTGGGTGGACAAGGGACTGAACCCAGAACAAAGGGTGAGCTCCCTGTCGCATCTTTTTGACTTTTCTCAGTGTTTGTGCAGCTGGCGGCTTCATCTATCGCCTTGCATCAATCCCCTGTCCCCTACCTAATTAGCGGGCCACCAGGTACAGGAAAAACGAGGTTTGTTTCCAGGAGATTGTGGATCTCTTTTACATATCGAGTCGCTCATCGGAATTACAGAACAGTCGTCGAGACTGTCCTTCAGATCCTCCGCATTCAGCCTGAATCCTGCATCCTCCTTTGTGCCCCATCCAATCCTGCAACAGATACTCTTGTTTTGCGTCTCCGACCATTTCTCCCACCCTACGAAATGTTGCGGCTGAACGACCAAAACAGGACATTCGCCGAAGTTCCCATGAACATCATGCAGTACTGTTGTAAGCACCTCTCCCCTCTCTGTCCTTGAACTTGTTCATGTTCTTCAGATGTGGAAAAAGACAAGTTTGCTCTTCCCCCTTGGGAGACGTTAATGAAGTATCGAGTAGTCGTTTGTTCTTGTCTGGATGCCGGAATATTGGTTGCAGCACATTGCACAAATACATCGCTTATGCAATTGGAACTGGAGATCACTTCTTCTTTGCACCCTCATCGACACCCGAAGCCTAAAGTGCTGCCTCACTGGTCGCACTTGTTGATAGACGAGGTAAGCATAGTAGTATGAAAGATGGATGGCGATGCTGACGTTGCTTCATCTCAGGCTGCACAGGGGTCTGAACCAGAGTTGTTGATTGCCATTTCTGTTGTGTTCGCCCAAGTCCCGCTTCGCGGCCCTGTTGGGCACGAGATGACCAAGGTCACCATCCCACAACTAGTGCTCTGCGGTGATCCTCAGCAGCGTGCGCCAGTCTTCTCGTCGAATGACATTCTTGTTTAATTTCCTTTCTGTAATAGTCGGACCAATAGTCACTTCCGGAAGAGCAAGGGCAGGCGAACTGGATATATCGCTCCTTGAACGGCTCTTTCAGCGACCTCTCTATGCGGATCATGCCCAAGCAAGGTCCAAGATGCAAAAAGTCGCTATACATGTGCAACCTCCGACATTCATTCCTTTCACTAATCTAGTCAAAGTTTGTAATCCGTTACCATCCGGTTCAACTCTCTCTCTTCACAACGGCTTTTTAGAACTATCGCAGTCATCCTGCTATATTGATGCCACCTTCAGCAATATTTTACGAAGACTCCTTGGAGCCGTGTGCTGCCAACGGCATCACATCTTGGTCCAAATTACCCAATCCCCAGCTTCCACTGATTTTCATCGGTCACGAACATAAGGAAGAAACTGTTGATGAAGTACTCCTCACTTTTTATTCTTTCATCCGAATTTGGCTCATGGAGTTCAGCGAGCGACTTGGTACAACACCGGAGAGATCGATTGTGTGATGGAAATCATCACATCCTTGCTTTCTGAAGCAGAGTCGTCTTCTCCACCTCTTCGTCCAGCTCACATTGGCATCATGGCGCCCTGGAGGGAACAGGTTTGGAAGTTGCGTGAGCGCTTGAGGATGGAATCGCTGCATGATGTTGATGTTGGCACGATAGAAGTACGTTGATCGCCTGGTAACTTTGTACTGGTATTTTATTATACATCTAGGATTTCCAGGGCCGTGAAAGTCGAGTGGTGATCATTTCCTGTGTTAGATCCAGCCGACGATTTTTGCAGGAGGACTCAGGCAGGGGCGTTGGATTGATGTATGAAAAGAAACGGTGCAGTCTATCTTCTTCTTGAATTATCGAGTACTAATTGGATGTTTGCAGAATGAATGTGGCTATTACACGCGCGAAAGAGTTGTTGGTCGTCATCGGAAATGGCTCAGTCCTACAGCAGGATCCATACTGGAAGGGCTTTTTGCAGTTCACTATTCGGAACAAATTGTGCGGAGTCCTGTAGTTTGCTTCTTGACGAACTGATCTCATGGAAAGCAGATATACTGGCCCAAAATTGGATCTGGAAATGGACGGCAACTATACTTCACGGCTGGAGTAGGTGAAGCATGGCAACTAACAAGACATTGCTGATGATCTGAACTGTAGATCGGATTACATTCATGGTAAGGCGGAGGCAGACGAGGAAGAACATGGGGTAGTACTGGCAGGTCGGATAGCTCGAGAGGTGTTGAAGCATGAAGACGGTTAGCTAATATGACAGTGTTTCCCACGCTTGAGCTGGTAGAAATAAAAATGCGTTAAATTTATTAGTTTACATAAATTATCCTCCGTTGCTCGTCGTCGTCCACGATGTCCCAGTACAAATCCGCAATTCGCGCTCAACAGTCTCCAGATGATCCAGACACTTCAAAATACCGTTCTCAAGCTCGCCAGCTTGAAGAACTTTTTCCAGCTTGGTCAATTGAAGGTCTCTTCTTTCACCCTACAAACACGGGCACGTTTGACGGTTTTTCCCTTTTAAAAGATCTTCAGTCTCTTTTGACAGAAGTCGGCGGTGATATAGAGCTGGCAGCTACAAGAATCACTGACGGTATGTCTCGTTTTTACTCGTTATGTCTAGTTTTTAGGTGACAACCGTTCGACAGGTATTGCAGAGCCATGGGGTTCAGTGTCTCGTAAGAAAGACAAGAAAGCGCCATCTTCTGCCCATGCTTCGAAGGAGTCCTTCTCCCCTCGAGGCGACTCCCGAGGAGGTAGGGGCGGAAGGGGAGGAAGGGGAGGACCTGGGCGCGGTGGCGCTGCTGCTCGTGGTCGTGGCGGGCCTCGTCGAGGTGGTAATGTCAATGGCCGCAGCCCTCGCACAGGGAGTCCCCACCCTGTACATACTGACGGTGCTCCTTCATCCTTGCTCGAGTCGAAGGATGGAGTTGACACAATGACAAAACCTGACATTCCAGAGTCAACTACCCAACAGAACGGAACGACGCCAGTGGTCCCTAGTCGGGCAGATCCCCCCTCGTCACAACTTGATACTCCAACCTTGACCTCAATTTCTGTGTCCTCATGGGGCGTAACAAATTCCACCTCGACATGGGGAGGCGACACCGACGTCAACGGATCTTCCTTGTCGTCCCACGTGAACGTACCCTCAGCCAAGGTTCCTTCAAAGTCTCCTGCGACTTCAAAATTGTCATGGGCGCAAATTGCACGGTGTGTTTGTCTAACGGCTGCGAACTCAGCGCGAATCTACTAGTTGACTGATTCTTCCTATGTAGACCTCAAGAGAAACCATCACCCCCTCCTCCCGCTGCAGTTGTTCCTACTCCTTCTTACCCTTCAGCCGCACCCGTTCCGCCCACCTTGCCTCCGCCGCCACTGCCCGAGTTAGAAACAGAGACCCCGAGTCAGACATGGGAGGAACCCACTACTGTTCAACCTCCCACTTGGGATGACGAACCGCATGTGAAGCCTCCGACATCTACAACAGACGCATATACGTCTATTTCTGAAGCAATAGAAGCAGCACAACCAGAGTCACAACCCCCGACTCAGCAACACGAGACGAATGCAACTACAGCAACGGAACCCCCAACCCCCGAGCCTGTGGGAAAGATGTCCCTCTCAGCTTCAAAATCAGAGCCGCCGGCGCAAACAGCGCTTACGACTCCGACCCTGCCTCAAGTGGCAACAGCCACCCCATCGCCCAAACTCGTGGCGCGTCCTGCGGCTGTTCCCCATCGCAGCAATGCACGGCATAAGACTACTGACCAGCCTGTTGTCATGCCTAGCTCGTTTGGCGCTGGCGTTGAGAAAGTAGGAATGCAGTTTGGTAGCTTAGGTCTTGGAGGAGAGAGCATTCTGGATTCGACTTCGTAAGTACTATTCATAACCGCCCATTCTTTGATCGGTTCTTACTTATCCAAAACAGTCCCGAACCTGAGATCGCTGCGTCCACCAACGCATCTGAAGACCCGTCACCGATTACGACGCATGCTCCAGTTCAGATACAACAAGAACATCCTCCATCCGCACCGCCTGCCTCGACTTCGCTGAGCGGTACCGTTTTCCAACAGCAACAATCCCTTCCTCCTCAGTCATCACAACCGGTACCTCCTCAACTTGCTGTCGCTCACCACCCTATTGCCACATCTGTTTCACAACCCTCACATCAGACTCAGATACCATCTCATAATGGGGCAACTGCGTCACCCATCCAACAATTCTCACAACAGCATCACCCACAACACCAGAACCATCAACACCAGGCTCTTCAGCAGCAACCCCAACAGCAACAGGCTCCACAACATGGGTTGAGCTCTCACCATCAACATCAGCAACTCCAGCAGAATCAACATCCCCAGCAAGCTCAACCGTTGCACAACCAATATGCCCAGCATGGCCTTCCCACTCACATCGATCCGTCTCAGCAAGGCCAGATTTCCAACCACCACCAACCACCACCGCAAAGCCCTGCCGCTCACTCCAATTATTTTGGACGTGCAGATGCTGTTGGGCCTTATTTCCATACACCCACACCTCCTGCAGGCCAGGCGCAAGAAACTCCTTATGCATCATTCGGTCAACTCGGTGCTCAAGCTCAACATCAGCAAGGATCACATCTTGGGGGATTTGGAGCCGCGGAATACGGCTATGGCGACAATCAGCGGGTAAGTTTTTGACTAGCTTCCAAACTTCTCTGCCCTTGTATCTTACGACTGTCGCTGTAAGGGATTCTATGAATATCCTCAACAGTCAGGGTTTCGCAACCGGAATATTCTTGGACAAGACGATGTAAAGGGTCTTCCTGGCACCCAACAACCACCCTCTGCGAATAGTATCCCGCCTTCCAGCACGCAATCTTCACAACCGCATGGGTCGCTACAGAGTGCTGGACAACCCCAGCCTGCTGGAAGCCAGGGGCCCCAACAAGGCTACCCACTTCCATATCCCTATTATACATATCCTCAGGGACAGCAATACTATGGCTACGGCCCTAACTATGGCGCTGTCCCTCAACCCTTCAAATATCCTGCCATGTTCCAACCACCACCAGGACCGACGTCGGCACCTAGTCCGGTGGCGAAACAGCCTGGTGCGGGCGGTGTCAGTGTAAATGTGCAACAGCCGAGCAACCCTTATAGCCAGGGTTTGTATCCCCAGACAGGATACGACGATTACCAGCAACATCACCACCCGCAACACCAACATCAACAGGCACACCAGCATTCACATAGCCTTGCACTTGGACAGGGCGGTGTAACTAGTGGCGAGTATGGCAAACAACTGTATGGAGGTGCAGGTCAAGGGATGCAAGGATTCATGGGTTTAGGTGGACAAGGTGCTGGTGGTGCGGGTGGTGTACCTGCGTCGAATGCAGGTGGACCAAGAAGTTCGCCCGAGGCCCCATATAAGCCATATACGCCTAAAGACAGCATGGTGGTTACCGGTAGCAGAGGATCCACCGGACAGCAGCCTCAGGTGCAGGCTCAGCCTCAAGGACAAGGACAGAACCAAGGAGGACAAGGTCCTCAAGGTCAAGGTTTCTATGGTGGCGCCAGGTTCGGTGGAGCTGGGGGTGGTGTTGGAGGCGGTGTAAGTGGACCTCAGCAGAATGTGCATCACCCTCAAGGTGGTCCTCAAGGACATCTTGGCTACCCACAAGGAACAAATGATGGAGGATTCTATCCGTACCAGAGGCAACAACAGGGTTACTGGCAGTAGGTGGGGGCGTGTATAGATGTCACATTGTTGAGTCATTTTTGTTCATGTCCTTCCTCCCGTCTCCGTCTGTTTTGTCTTTTTCCATTTTTACTCGCTTGTTCGAATTCATCTTGTGCTGGTCTCTTATCTCGATTGTCTCTTATCTCGCTTGTCTCTACCATCGTACCATATATCACAGCTCACTTCTGTATGTTACTCCATGAAATCTTGGGTCCCAAAAGACATCATCGTGAAGTTTATTGGCTACAACTTTTTATGACTTGGGAGATAAATAAGGTATACTGATTATGGTAAGATGTAGATTACGGATCATGCCCATTGCACATATCTCGTATCGCCTCTCCATTCGTTGGGTGCCGGGGGCAGCCAGTGAACCAACGAACACCGTTGTTCTGACAGGCGCTAGAACAGGTGTATTCCTCGACGTGCGATTCCTCAAAGATTCCAAGAAGCTCGATTGGGGATTTGCAGGATACCGATATCCTGATCCTAGTTTCGTACTTGTTAGGATATGAGATGTCTTCTGAGCTTACAGAACTATCGTCCCGCAGATGCACCAAACGTCACCACCTTCATACATCATATTGATTCGAACTCCAGGACACCGGTACGATTACATACCAGCATGATAGGGAGACAGTTGAATATATGTATATAGGATGAAGTCAGAGATAGTGGGACGTTCATAACTTTAGACGACGGAACGAGTCTGGAGGTTGGGGAGATGGTGGACCCTCGAACTGGGAAGATGGCGTCGTATGAAGAGACTTGGAGAGATGAGGAAGCGGGAGAAGCGGATACGGCGTTGTTTGTGAAGAACTTGGAGGGGACAACATGGCGTGCTTGGGTGGGGCGGTGGCAGCTTGCTCTTGGACGAGAGACTGATGGAAAATTTTGGGCATGGCGAGCGGAGGAATGCAAGGAAGGTTGGATGATTAAAGATTCGACTGAGGGCGATAGCGTGAAATTGTTGCCGAATGGTCGTGATCTTGCCCGATGGGTGGAAGGAGCAATTGTGAAATGGGATTCTGAGGAGTGGATAGTTCTGGAACGGGGCAGGAGCAGTGAATGATCCTCTAGCTCTCATCAAGCAGGATTTTTAGAAGGATACTACAGGTCGATGGTTAGGAACGGGATCGATCGATCTCGTCTATGTATTGAATTGAATACAGGCGAGGGTATCTGCTTTGTCTAATGAAGCATGTTGTCACAAGACTGATGCAGGCTGCGGCTAGGATACAGCATAAGCACTAGGGCATGCCTTGCCAATGGTAGAGCACAGTTCCCTGCATAAAGTTGATTAGAGTGGGGAGTCTGGGCGAAGCACACTTACTGTAGAATTTTCTTTTCGGACAACCTTTCGGTTGACCAGCGCGATAAGACATTTATTAACTTTGGCTTGGTTCAAGTCAGGGGGTTTGATGAGGTCAGGAACTGGTTAGGCGTTTAAGCATGTTTAAATGCAAAGAACACCACTTACGCTTGACGCCTTTGCCCGCAGAATCGATAAGGCTTTCTATCACGGCCTCCATGTTACGGCGAAGATTCTGAGTACCTGAGTTGATAAGTAGATAGTTACACGATAGCCAAGCAAGTTACTGACAGGATCACTTCCCCGGAATTCCAGCGGTAAACATGATATAATTTTCTCAATGGAAAGCTAAGCATGGTCGAAGTCGGACATCAGAATCAAAGATAGAGAGAGCGCTCACACTCCTTTCCTTCTTTTCCTTGGCTGTCAACTTCGGTTTTCCAGGTTTCTTTTTGGGACCCGTTCCTGTGGCAGCTTTGACAGTGTGAACCAAGGTGCTTGTTGTGGCATTCGCAGTATAAGTCATTTCAGCGTCTGAAACCTCGGTCATTGCAGTCGTCTCCGCCACGACCTCTGCTTCTCGTTGCGCTGCAGCTTTGGCTTTCAGGGCCTCCATGGCGAGGAGCGCGTCCTGCTCTTGCAGATCCACAGACTTAGATATTAGGATTGTCGATCGAGAGCATGCAATTACCTGCTCTCCGCCTTGCAAGATGGAACGATGACTCTGTGGGACCCTACTTACGGCAAGGTCGCGTCAACGCTACGCTTCTATTAAACTAGCTGTCATACCTGCGGCCAATCTGTGGTCAAAGCATTCATGTTCATGATATACAGCCAGCTGGCGAACGATTCATTGAAAGTTGCGAGCGAAATGCTAAGATTCTTCATGCCCTCTACATTTGCTTGGAGAACTTCTGTCTCGTCAACAAACTCGGACATCGCTGGTTCCAGGAAGCCGAGGCCATGGGGAGCATCTGGAAACGCACCAGATCGAGAAAGGGCGAAGAGGGAGCCCTGGGATACGCGTCTAAGGGGTGTTCTGTGTGGTGTTACCGCAGAAGGCATTTTAGGATATACCACGTGACTTGGACTATATAAGCTGCACAAAAAAAAATTGGTAGGATTTGGCATTCAGCCCAATGCCCCAGCAAGAACCGAAATATTTGGATCCTTCTGCTGCTCTCGAGCATCTTAAGACTTATTCTCGTTCAGATGGCTTGTCTGTCAACGATCTTATGGATTCTCAGATCCATGGTGGCCTGACATACAACGATTTCCTCCTTCTACCCGGTAAAATCAACTTTCCCGCTTCCGACGTCCTCACAGAGAGCCGGATCACCAAAAATGTCATCCTAAAAACTCCGTTCATGAGTAGTCCTATGGATACTGTCACTGAAGGACAGATGGCCATTTCTATGGCGGTAAGCACCTCGTGTCTTGGCTGCTCTGCATTGTCTTCAACTCCCCCAACCTAGCTCCTCGGGGGGATTGGTATCATTCATCACAACCAGACGCCTGAATCTCAGGCCGCTATGGTTCGAGCTGTCAAGAGGCACGAGAACGGATTTATCACTGATCCTATTGTCTTATCTCCTACACATCTTGTTGAAGATGTGCTAGACATCAAGGCTAGGCTTGGATTTTGTGGAATCCCAATTACAGGTTCGTCCTTCCCTTTCGTGTTATGTTGCCAAGATGAAACTTCATTTTATAACCTTCGTTCTGCTGAGTAAACGCGTTTCTAAATGCGTGATATGCGGATCTTTTCCATATTTGTAATTCTGACCCCTTCTACACTCTATTCTCGCTTCATGTCAGACTGACACACTCGCACCAGATACAGGCTCCCTTGGCGGGAAACTCGCCGGCATTGTTACCGCTCGCGATATCCAATTCCGCGATCCACATACTGCTCTCGCGGATGTGATGATCACTGATCTTGTCACCGCCCAGCAAGGAATTACTCTCCTCGAAGCGAACGATATCCTTCGCGACTCTAAAAAGGGCAAACTTCCCATTGTCGACTCGCAAGGAAGGCTTATCTCCCTCCTAGCTCGATCTGATCTCCTCAAGAACCAGTCATATCCATTAGCCTCTAAGAAAGCTGACAGCAAACAACTCTATGCTGCAGCGGCGATTGGCACCCGCCCTTCGGACCGAGATCGTCTCGCGCTTCTCGTCGAAGCAGGTTTGGACATTGTCGTCCTTGATTCGTCGCAGGGTGACTCGGTTTTCCAGATTGAGATGATTCGTTGGATCAAGTCAACGTACCCCTCGCTTGAAGTCATCGCTGGTAACATCGTGACACGTGAACAGGCTGCATCTCTCATTGCCGCTGGTGCTGACGGCCTTCGAGTGGGTATGGGGTCTGGATCTATCTGCATCACACAGGAAGTCATGGCGGTGGGGCGGCCGCAAGCTACAGCGGTCTATGCCGTGGCAGAATTTGCAAACAAGTTCGGTGTCCCCGTCATTGCCGATGGTGGTATCGGCAATGTCGGACACGTGGTCAAGGCGCTTGCACTTGGTGCTGGTGCTGTAATGATGGGAGGGCTCCTCGCTGGGACAGAGGAAGCTCCTGGCGAATACTTCTATCACGAAGGCAAGCGTGTTAAGGCCTATCGGGGAATGGGCAGCTTGGAGGCCATGGAGCAGGGTGCAGCCAAGGCCAAACCTGTGTCACGAGGCAAATATCCTGATCCAAATAAGAACAACACGGTTGAGAACGCTGCGACGTCAAGATATTTCTCGGAGAGCAGTGCAGTGAAAGTAGCACAGGGTGTATCGGGTGATGTGACGGATAAAGGAAGCGTCAAGGCATTCCTGCCATACCTCTACGTTGGTCTTCAGCATTCGCTACAGGATGTCGGGGTTAGGAGTGTTGGAGCACTCCAAAATGCAGTGAAGGAAGGAAAGGTGAGGTTTGAGTTAAGAACCACCAGTGCTCAAGTGGAGGGCGGAGTGCATGGTTTGAATTCGTGCGTTTCGTTCACGTTTGTTTCGTTCCCGCGACAAGTACTGATGATGTTGACTGCAGATATACGAAGAGGTTGTTTGCGTAAATGTATCATGTTAGTTTGAGGGAACTGTATGTGCGTTAGTTTGGAAATGATTCATACATCATGTTTACCACCTAATCTGATACCTCTATTCGTTTACAACCACAAGACTTTAAGACATGTCGACGTGAAATAGATTACCAGGAGTGACATGGTCAAACGAATTACATGCCGATGGGTCAGAAAGGAGAAGCTATCATACGCTGCGCATGAATCGTATAAAGATTCGAATGCTTTGAGTTACTTAGACTTAAAATGAAGATGGAATATTATATGTACCGAGTAGAAATGAGGAATTATCGAAGCACTTCAAAAACATCCGTGCATCATAGCAGGAGCCGCACGAGGCAATATCGATAGCTGTCATCTAAGGTTTTTGAAAGAATGCCGTAATTTTAGCTGTAGATTCATCTTTGGCCAGCTTTGGTTTCTGCAAAGTAATTAGACATCAGTAACTTGTTCAGGGAAGAACCTCTGAACCTTTGGAGATTTCTGAGGTGAAGGAGATGACTGGACAGAGTTCAATATTGCTGTAACATTATACCCCGGAATCAATGAACAGATACCTTCGAGCCTACTAGATTGTCTGCATCATGCTTGACCTATAAGATGATTGAAAATGAACAGGAGGCATCTAGAATTGATGGTAATTATTGACCTTGGGTTGTGTGGAAGGGCGCTGTCTAACAATTGCATCTTCCTCAGCTTTGCGTTTCTTGGTGCCATACCGGGCCGTTTGCAAGTCGGCAGTCAATTCATATCCTTTCGCAGGTGAGTTGTTTCGTTGGCCTTCTGATGGGACTGTTGTTAGTTTATTCTGCGACTGCCTTTGCTTGGAAAACATTGCTTGGATGCCATCTTTTCGGTTAGAGATTGGTTCGATGAAAGTCGATGATTCTGTTCCCACTTTACCAACTTCCTTAGGTACTTGATAGCTGTATTAACACCGATCAATGAAGACAGGTGAGGGAACAGAAGATGTACACGTGCCATTCGAGGGGAGCAGATGAATCGTGGTACGGCTCGACTAGCTTGGTGAGTTCGGATGTCCACGTCTGCGAAGACGTATCAAGCCATTTGTCAAGCGCCTCCCGCGTAGATAATATGACAGGTTGGCGATCATGTAGCCATTCAAACTCCTTGTTTGCACTGGTGGTGACAACAGTAAAAGTCCAAAGCGGAGTACTTTGGCCTAGAACAGACTGAACGACGGTGCAAAGGAGACACAAGGAGAGTGGCTACCTTCCAGAGTTACACAATCATACAATCCCGCCATCAACATCAGTCTTCCGTCCTTATGCTTCGTGAAATGTGGCAACTTGTCCTTGCCCTTGGACAACCACTCGTAATATCTACCTCTTCTGAGAGAGCAAAGTTTAATATGGGAATTGACACACACCCCTGACAAAGGATAGCACATCGTTTCTTCCCCTTCATACTAGCCCACATGCCTCCGCTTTCGACGAGATTTTCCGAACGCGCGTTGGTGGTGCTTAGGGTCTTGTCTTCAAATTTGCTCCAGTGTGGAACAAGGCCCCACTTCATGGATTGAAGAATATATTTTTTATTGCCAGCGCTGGAAAGCCCTTGATCTTGACACCGCAAGACTGGTGCTTGTGTACGCGGTGCAATATTGTATCTAGGCACAAATAGGTCCTCATCTAACCATTCTTCGACTTCAAGGTCGTCATGGCCAGGGATTTGACGTATTTCTCCGTGCTATGAGGAGTTATAAAGGCTAAACAATGAGCAAGAGCAACTTACGGGGAGACGCAAGGAGAAGCGACCACACATCGTCGAATGAAAGACAGCGTGGGAATACTGAGTACTAGCCATTGACCACGACGAGCTCAAGAGTCGAGACATCGACGGCTCCAACTCCAAGACGACTCTCAACTATAAACAGTTGGGAAAGGCATGGAAGGCGGTTCATATAAACTGTTAGAATCTGCAACTCACAGGACACTCCATGCTCACAGCTTCTCCCGAGCATCATCTCAAGCTTCAAACGTCCTGACTGACCTTCTCTCGCGTTACTTGACGTTGCTATCCCTCACTTGTGCGAAATATGCACACCATGCAGGAAGGACTGGCCTGACCGCCAGGGATGCGATAGGTGCTCTAGACGAGTTGGGCCTCGGTCTAGAAGAACTGAGTGAGTACTGTTCGTTGGAAGGCAAAGAATTAGGCCGTTATGCCATCCACTCTGCAAGAAGGGTTGAGGATATGAATGAGTTTGGGGGTCAGTTGAGTTGCGCCGTACATCCTCACAACTGTTGTCTGATGCCTTCTAGCTCAACTCGCCGATGGACTAAGGCAAGATCGCGACGATGCCATTCCCCTTTATTATGCACGTCATACCACACCACAGTCTGATGAAGACGAAGACGTACCAGAAGATAGCGATACAGTCGAACATGATTCTACAGTCGATGCTCTTATGGACATCGACATGCCACCCCCCAGATCAATTCTACTGGGTAATAAGAACCGAGAACCGCCACATCCCACCACACCACTATTGCCATTGTCTCCGATATCTAATTTATTGCCGCCTTCTCATAACAGATCACGAATAGGCAGCTGGCAGCCACCACCTCACATCCCCGATTTCCTTCCGCCTTTCCCTACAACGATCGACAGTCCAGCCACACCTGTTGTTGTTCCTTCACCCAAGCCAGACCAGTTCCAGTTACTCTCTGTCCAAGCTATAGGCGCAAAAGTAGAGAAGCCTTCGTTGTCTTTGACGCAAACTATATCCTCGTCCTTGTCCGCCTCGGATTACCTCGTACAAGTCCCCTACTCTCAGTCCTCGCTTTCCGGCGTGGCAGAATGGCACCTTCCTTCTGCTCAACCAGCATTGTTGAAGTCGGTGCCAGGTCGTCAACCACGTCTTCCTACCCCTCAAACTGAGCAAGCGCTTTTTACAGCTTACCACCACATCTTAACTCACCCACCACCATCAAATGGTAACTTTTCAACGCCATCACGACACAAGGTTACTATGGCGCTACTATCACAAATACAAACGGCTCCCAGATGGGAGCCGCCGGACACTCTATACTCGAGTGTTGCGCCTTGTCCCCCTCGACTCGCCACCATTGGGCCAACGTACCCCATGGCGATTGGGGATACCGGCTCCGACTCCAAGACGAAAACGGATGTTAAATTTCCGCCTGCCATTCCGCGGCCTGTGTCGTCTAATGAACGGCTGACGCCTTTAATCAGCCAACAAGCTTCCCGAATACCAGACCTTGCTCGCCATGCGCTTCCGGTGAGCAAAAAATCCCCAGCTTTCACTTCAGGATGACTAATTTTGTATACAGCCTGCGATCCTCACACGGACAAGTAGACTTTCCCATCCTCCTGTTCTCCAGCGCGGCTCTAAGCTGCTTGTATATGGCCCTGGCGTTCCGGCTCCCTGGAACGCGAACTCTCCGACACCCGCCGACGCAAATCCGCCCCTGTCTGCCAAACTGAAAGAGGGGATCAATGGGACGAGCGGGAAGAGCGAAGATTCTCCGGTCAAACCTGTTCTCCCAGATGCTCGGTTGTATGCGACCTGGGACTATGAACCTAAGGATTTCAGGGTGCCATTAGCATCTACTACGCGTACGAGAGGCAGGATGGGCAGTGTTCAGGGAGGGAGTGGAGTAATTTCTTTGGCACTTGGGCCGAGAGGGAAGAGCAAAAATAATTGAGCTGATCTTAGCAGTCTACCATTGTTTGTCCACGTCCCTCTAGTGTAGGGACGTGATGTTCCTTCGCAAATCAGGGTTATTGCGATGTCGAACAAAAGGGATATATATCCAAGCATCCTGCTGCATGTGCTCACATGCTAGGTATAAAAAGTCGACGCATTGTTTGTAGTTGAACATGAATACACTTGCCAAAACAAGGCAAGTCCATGCGGTAGCCGCCACTTTGTAAGTACGTAGCATGCTGAGATAGAGATGGGTATCAGAAATGAACCGAGCAAGATGCAAATGGATCCAGTTAATCATGAAATCAAAATATGTCTGCCTGCTTGGCATACGTTTGAAACACTGCAGTAGGGCCTCCTAGTGCTCATGCTGGTTCAGGTAAATGAATAGGACGCCAGAGGATGAGAAAAGGATGAAGGGTAAAGCGAAATTGATTGGGACAGTGAGAAGCTTACAAAGTACAGCGAAAATCCAAGATAGATGTGTTATCTTCTTTCATTTCCTACATTCATTGGAGTTGGATACAACAGAGTGAAGGACGGATGTGGGCGAGATGGGTTACACATAAAATAAAGGAGAGTGGGTCAATCGTCAAGGAACAGGCTGCGCGATGGAAGGATCAGAAAGCGATAACTATAACCAGACACAATGATAGACGCCGGCGAATAACGGAAGGGCATCTACAAAAAACATCCTGATCGGGCAAAGAGGGTTTCAGTGGGTGCTTGCATCCAAGATATGTGAAGGCTTACGATTAAGAGCCTTTTGGGGCCTCCTTGACAGATATGGCCTTTAAAGGAAAAAAAAGTGAGCACGCAAGGAATGAGAGAGGTTATTGGGCATGATGATAGGGCAGGGGACAAATATTTCAGAAGTAGATGGATAAGGAGACACACCTGCTCTTCGCCCATTGCGCTAACGATGGTAACCAGAAGATCTTTGCCTTCATCAAAATCGGATTGGATTTGCGTTCCAAGTTCACCCTCAGGCACTTTGACATCGTCCTTGGGGGTACCGTCCTGAGTCATGAGATTGAGGAAGCCTTCGTCAATGTTAACCTTGATTAGGGAGAACACCAGTCAGTTTATAACAAGAAATAAATAAATAGACTTTACAAGTTGGTATTCGTTACGGGAGACGTTAGGAACATCCATGTTGTGGGTAGAAGGACTGATATCTTCCTGTGAGAGTTTGTTACAATTTAACAGAGCTTACACTCAAAAATAACACTTGCTAGCTTTTTGCCAGTGAAAATCTGAGAGGTAAAAGATGGGGTGAATCTAATGAATAGGGACTAAAAAGATAAAACTCACGTCAATGGCGACGAGGTGAACCTTGGCGTGACCATGTTTTCCAGTCTTCGAAGTGGACATGTCGACGATTTTGCAAGGTCGGCCTAAAAGAATGGGGCGATAACAGAGATCAGATGGGGATCTACGATGAAGAAATAGAGGGATCAAGACCTTTGATTACGACGTGACCGTTCTTGCGAAGAGCAGAGCACTGCATCGGGAAGGTCAACGAAGCACCTGCGCTGGCCTACACTGAAGGAGTGAGTTTGGATTATCGATAAAAGTAGAAAAGGAGGAAAACTGGCCTGCTCGAAGGTTTGTTGGTGCTGTTCATCGTCGGACATAGTGTACAAGCAAAAAAGTGTTGGAGATGAGAACAAGTCTAAGATGGTTTGTCACAAAGGACGACGTCGACAAAATTTTAGGTTTACACTTGATTTCTGACTCCGCTCGCTTCCGTAATCACTTCTTCTTATGCATCCATTCGGAGGAACTCAGTATTGTCCAAGATGTTCAAAGCCTGTCTATGCTGCAGAACAGGTTATGGGCCCAGGAAGAAATGTATATCTTATCATTTTCCTATTCAACACCTCAATTCATTATCTTTTTCTTTCAGCTTTACCACAAGGTCTGTCTTTGATGTGAACTATTCCACAAATCAGTGCCTGATTTACAGCGTTAACAGCCGTGTCTTGCTTGCATGTCATGTAACAAGAGACTGGACTCTTATACTTTACTCGAGCATGACCAGATGGTGAGCATCATTGAATTATTACTTTTATTACTGAAAATACATCCCAACTAGCCGTATTGGTTTGCACAGCTTCCTTGCTCTTTTTTTTTTTTGTTTTTTTGTTTACTGAGCCAATTCGTCCAGCAAATCATGTCACATTAAGAACTTTGCAAACCGTGACTTGCGTCAGGCAAATCTACCTCACTACGATGTAACACCGTCTGCAAGCCCACCATCAAGTTCACCAGCTAGCTCTCCTATGCGTGGATCCAGGAACAAGGCTTCCTTCGCCGACGGCGTGTCAGTTCCACGTTTAAGACATAATATATCATCGGCCGCCCGTCCAGCGTCGGATCCTTATCTGCTCACAGATGCAGAGCTGAATGAAGCTTCACTAGCTGAAGACTCGCCGGACATTGTGGATGAATCCTCCATGTCGTCATCCTCTATTTCCCATCCTCCCCATCCAAACCCTCCTCAGTTAAGCGTACCCACAAACACAGGGAGGCCAGGCTTGGGAGGCATTCCGCGCACTGTTCCGCTGAGTCCCAACCACGCTAATGGTACAAGCACTCAATCGCATCACCGCAACAACAACAGCGTACATTCGAATCATACATCTCTCCCAAAGGAAGGATCTAACAGATTCGCTGGAGCGCCTCCTACGGGTGCTGAGAAGGACACGAGCCAACGTCAGGTGGGGTTGACGCCACCGCTCGTGAGGATGCCGACTGGGACGCGATACGGTGCTGCATTGGGAAGTGCTGTGGGGGTTCAGATCACAGGTGGTGGATCCCCCAGTAAATGGGGTACAGGCACGCCCAGTTGCCCCCGGTGTGGTAAGAGCGTCTATTTTGCAGAGCAGGTAGGCTCCCCATCATGATGTTACGATGTTCCCATCTGTGATAAAAATCTTTTTGATAGGTGAAAGCTGTAGGAAAGACGTATCACAAAGGCTGTCTACGATGTACAGAGTGTAGTACGCTTTTAGATTCCAGTCGGTTGAGGGATCATGATGGGGATCCGCTTTGTGTGAGGTGTTATGGGAAGGTGAGTCGCTTGTTTGCGCATAAGAATACTCTTCTGAACAATCGACGCGCTATAGCTTCACGGCCCACAAGGAGCAGGATATGCGTTATTAGGCAAAGCGGGCGGCTGATTGCTTGCGATCCTAGATCCTGACCAATGATAAATTATTGTAATTCATGTAATACTGTAATACTACGATCCTTACGCATTTCATAGCTTCCATGAAAGAGAATGGGGTTATAGTAGAATGATGGAACATTTTATTCAGACAGTCAGGACCAAAATACTCTTGGTAATATTCCATTCTGCAGTTGCTCCATCAACATCCAAATCACGTTGTCGCTTGAGAGTAAGCGTATTGTTGGGTTCCATTCCGGCTCCCTCAGATTCGCTATGAAGGCTCATGGATGTTGCAGACTGTGCCCGAGATACTATCTCGGCGTCAGACAGGTTGAGGTTGACATCGAGGACAGGGAAGTCAGGGATTGTGAGAATAAAGCGACGTGGTTCTACGTCGAGAGTTGCATGCGCAATGATCGAGGGAGCCTGGCAATCTGATGTTGCAAGGAGTACGTCTTCGGGGTAATAATAGATGACCTACAATGCTGGGTACCGAGATTACTATCGCCAGCCTATCGTTATCGTGTTCCTTGGACCAGGACCATGGAGATCGTACATGACTAGGGCTATTTGCCTTGCGGATAGATGGTATCGCCTGTTGTGACGACGAATCAGATTTGAGAATTCCCTTCGTTTGTTTGTTGAACGGCTGCTCCTGTGATGTAATTAGAGGAGCCTCCGGGGCAACTTCCTGTATTAGGGGACCGCCGGGGACAGATGCAGTCACGGTCTGGCTGATTGCCGAGTTGCCGAACAAGAATGCGGGCATAGACACGGTGCGTGGAAGAAAATTTCCTTTTGATGCAATGTTTGGAGTACCAATTTGGCGCGACAGGACCAGAGATGTTTGTGCTTCCAAGCGTTGAAGGGCCAATTCTGTGAACTAGTCGTGAGCGGGCGCCAGCGTCCAAGGGCGTGTTTTCTAGACTTGCCTACCAAAAATATTTTGAACTCAGGATTGGTGAGGGTCCTAGATTTCAAGGAGCTATTGTAAATGCAATCGAAGACGAGAGAGGGGTTCCCGGCTGCCAAGAGATAAAGAAGTCGTGACAGGGGATAGTTAGTGAGTAGTCCATAACGAAGTTTCAGTGCAGTCCCGCTCGACGAAGTGATCGGGATGATAGGAATAATAGAGCTATGAGGTAATGCAATTCTAGCTCCAATAAAGGGCTTTCGGCTATACAGGGACTGCATCGGATGAGAATATCAACCCACCTTTGTCTTTATCCTGCCGCCCATCCGAGACAAAAACAGGAACGTACCATCCGTCTGAAATTTGGTTATCGACACCATCTCCTTTCATGGCGCGCTGAATGATCTCTTCGCTACCGGCCGGAGGTGAAGGGACATTAGGGTCCCAAGCAATATTGATGAATACCTTGTAGCCTATTGGGACGGGAATTGAGGCATGATTTGAATCCAGACTGGATTGAGACGGTGTATAGATAGTTGTAGACTTGATACAGAAACCTGAAACGGGCTTGAGATTAATGGAGACCGTGGACATTGCTCTGCAAGTTACAAAAAGCAATAGTCACGTGAAAATACCCTCTTCGGCACACAATTTTCACTCTCCGATACAAAAAGTAGTCACGTGAAAAATAATATAGCAATCTACTCCGTTGGAAAAGAACGACTTCATCTCCGTTCATAGCGCCCTTGAGCATCGCACTCACGCTTGCTTCTACTCACCGAAGGTATCCATCAATACAATTCTAGCTGATACTGATATTTGATCATATCACAGCATAAAAAAAATGTCATCTTCTCAGCAATCTATAAAAGCAGCCTTCAGATTCAGTGACTACTTTTTACTACTACTACCTTGCCATCTTCCCTATCTCAATTCAATTATCTCTCAACAGCTGTACCAGACGACGACATGTACAACGTTTCGCCCTTCCCCGACTTCGAGGATGCTGCACAAGTTCAGAAGTACATCCAAGACCGCCGTGTTGTTGGCGTATGTCTGTTCACAACACACTCATATCGATGGTTCGCTTACGCATCTTTGCTCAAGTATGAACCTCTAGTACAACCGGCTCTTCTTCGACACGAGATTGTTTCTTCTTCCAGTTCACAAAAGACCATCGCATCCGCCCGTTACAACGCCGCCAGAATTTTAGCGGGTCACGATGATCGTGTCCTCCTCGTTGTGGGTCCATGCTCGATACACTCGCCAGAACAAGCAATCGAATACGCCAAACTTCTCAAGTCTAAACTTTCTAGTTGGCCTAACCTCTTGATTATCATGCGCGCCTACTTGTATGTCACTTTATCCACCCGTCTGTCACTAATTAACATATTATTCTTTCAGTGAGGTGAACTAGATCCCGCTATTGGTTTACAGTTTGTGACACTGATCATTTCTTCACAGAAACCGCGCACGACGGTTGGATGGAAAGGTCTCATTAATGATCCAGACATCGATGGATCTTTCAAAATCAATAAGGGCCTGCGTATCGCGCGGCAACTCCTTTGCGATCTCACAGATCTGGGCATCCCCGTTGGGTCCGAGCTTCTTGATACCATCTCACCGCAATACCTCGCGGATAGTATGCATGCTGTTGCTCTGCGGCTTTGTCGATAACTGATTGGCTATCCAGTGATGTCCTGGGGAGCAATTGGTGCCAGAACAACAGAGTCGCAACTTCATCGCGAACTCGTATCTGGTACCTCTTTTCCTATTGGGTTCAAAAATGGGACGGATGGCAGGTACGATCTTACGGTTCCACTCGGACCGCGTCGTTTATATCCTATGCTTAGCGTAACGGTGGCCATTGATGCAATGAGTTCCTCATCAAATCCACATGCCTTTATGGGTGTTACAGAACAGGGACTGGCATCTATCGTGAAGACACGCGGGAATAAGGACGTCCACGTTGTCCTTCGAGGAGGCACAAAAGGTCCAAACTATGCGAGCGAGCACGTCAAAGAGGCCGTCAAGAATATCCTAAAGAAGAGAGAGTGGGCCAGCATCATGATCGATTGCAGTCGTAAGTAACCCCATGACGACTTTGGTATAAATATCGCGCTAAGAACGTACGCAATAGACGGGAACTCACAGAAGAATCACAATAATCAACCCCGGGTTGTTGATGACATCTGTGCTCAACTCGCAGCCGGAGAGAGGCACATCACTGGAGTGATGATCGAGTCCCATATCAATGAAGGCAGACAAGATATCCCAGAAGAGGGTCCAGAAGGTCTCAAATGGGGTGTAAGTATTACGGACGCCTGTGTCGACTGGAAGACAACGGTGGCAATAATCGATCAGTTGAACGAGGTGCGATCGCAGTGCGATTATTCGGTTTGAAGCTGACTTAGTTTTCACAGGCTGTCAGTCAAAGACGGACTGCCTCAATAAAGGCAGGATTCAGCCGTCCTCCTGCTTTTGTGCGTGCACATGAAGTCGCTTCCAATTAAAATCTATATCGCCCTGAGATTCCGCTACGCACGGTGTCGTCGGAAATTTTATGTACTTATCTATCTCGTCACTCCAAGATTATTCCCTCTGGATATCATTGGAATGGATTATTGCTACTTATGACGTCATGCTCATGCTGAATATGGGGGTAAGACATAATAGACAAAATTAGAAGCATAATTTGGATAAATCTGTGGATACACAGTATAACTGAAATCAAACGAACCTTAACCAATATCGGGGACGTTCCAGGCGTCGATGATTTCGTCCAACGATCTGATGGACCAACCTGAGCCCAACGCAGTGGTCATCTTTGTCCCTGTTCCATGCAAGACTTCCTTGATGCCCAAATCTAGTGTGGCGGCATCCGCCGTCCCATCGGGTGCAGGTAGTCCCAAACACTGATCATGCGCATCGCGAGCCAAGCCTCTAAGAATAACAAGTAGGGTAGATACTGGGACAGCGTTTCGGAGTAGATACCACGACAGATGTGGGGAGATCTCCCCCTCAGGGTCAACCACAGTTCTTCCTCGCGCATAATGTCCAAGAGCCGTGATAAAGCGCTGAGTTGCTCGAATCCCATCCAGCTGCTGGTCTAGCGCATGAATAGCTCCAGCGACAGTGCTATCGCGGATAAGTGGCGGGCGAGGATTATTCTCAGCGCGTCCACTGAATCGCCGGTCATATATTTTGCTGTAAAAATCTGCAGCGAATCGAAGATCTTGAAGACGTAGATGAAAATACCGAGATTCCGGCGACATGGTACGGTAACGGAATAGAGTTAAATGAGACTGAAGGGTCTGAGGTTTATCTTGGAGGATACTATCAAGCAAAGCTGCGTGGCAGTATTTATGAAACAATCGTTCATCCCCTGCTCCGCTGTCACGGGACAGATGGTCTGCAAAGGCAAGAAAGAGCACATCGTTGGAAAAGGACGTGATGAACTCGGAGAGATCACCAGCGGGATGTGTACTGGTGTCTGTTAACTGTGGGAAGTCCAGCGTCGCAGCGTCACCAGCAGACGTTCCTGAACGAACGAAGAGACTACGGCTTCCCCTCGGATCTTCTGTGTAGCTCAGAAATGCCGTCCTCCTTTTTACGTACAGTGTCTGACTCCGAAGCAGGCTTTGTTTATGGCGGGGCAAATTTTCCGTATCTAGGTAGAATGGCCAGTACCGCGGTGTATCAACACGGATAGACAGCAGTTTGTCGAGGTCAGGGATCAACGTGGGCGATATCAGCTGAGTAGTTCCAGTCTCGTTTCCCTCCTTCATGGTGATCTTGACAGGAAGATATACCACCTCGGTGGTGTCCACGTCTCGAGCGATCAAACACCTTGGTTCAACGGCTAAGACCCAAAGATGTCGGAGGGCTTGCAGATAACTTTTGTTGTCTGATGAGAGGTGATGGAAACGAGGGAAGAAAGCTGTGACCATACAGGCGACCGCCGCATCCGATGTGCCCAAGGTGAATCGGCCTCCACCTAAGAAGAGTAGTCCAATGGACATGTGCGTGGCGACATGAATGCCGTACTTGTAAGATTGATGATACATTGCTTGTTGAGACATTCCATATGCATAACGTAGGCGGCGGAAGCAAGTAATTTCTCCAGTACCTGCCATGACCATGCTCAGCGACATAGAAATCAAATTCAGGCCATCTCGATACGCAGAACGCTTGATCTTGTGATCAAACGCCAGTCCTATCGATGAATCAACTACTATAACGTCCCGTTGATCGTGGGCGATGACTGACCTGTCGAATATACCAATCGTGTGAACATATCAAAGTACCTGATTATCATCATGTACGCTGCTTGACGAGCTGTTCCGGCAAACTTAAGACCAACGACAAAACAGCTCCCTGCTAGGACGTTATAATATGCCAGCTCAAAAGCGTCATCAAGACTTTTGCCTCTCGAGTGAGCGTCGACGGCTTCCCGAATCGCAGCTGGCAGTTGAGAAATGAGCCATTCGCCGGTGGGTGCGATGTCATTCCACATGATCAGCGACCTCGCAATCGTGCGGATCAGTAGAAAGCTTGGCTGAATGCGATTCAAGGCAAGCACCGTATCTGGAATGGTCAACATGTCGGCGATGTCCAGGCGTTCAGTTCTCAGATACATCAGACCTAGACCAATAGTTGCCGCGGGTGAAGTAATATTGATATCAAAGGGACGCCGTATATTGTCGCCCATCATTGTGCCGGCATCGCTGTGGATAAGAAGCCTCAAGCGTGTCAGGAGTGACATATCTGCTGGAGTTGAGGATCCTTTTCCGAGCATTACCATACCGAATGCGAGTGCGGCTGAGTACGTGTAAGCTTCTCGATGTTCATTACTCAAGTCAGGTTGCACTAGATCTCTGCGGCTGATCTGGTTTAGGCAAACTTCAGCCATGTGCCGATTCTTGGTGCCCAGATAGAGCAGCCCAACTCCGGTTAGCCCAGCAGCCTGAGTCATGAGCGATACGTTGAGATCAACGGTGGGTGTCGGGAGCAAGGCGGGCGTGTGGACAGCTAACAGTTTAGTGACATGTTGGTTTCCACTCCCAATATTTGCAGCCGAAAGTCCGAGAAGCACACCGATAGAAGTCAGATCATGCTTGGGTGTAAGGTACCCAAACGTATGCCACGTCAGCATTTCTTTCAGGTGCCCTGTAAGACCCAGACCAAACAGGAAACCAGCATGTTCTGGTGTCAAGTCTGATGGCTTGTTGAATGCGATCCAAGAGCTTTCAACACCATCAGAGTACGGAGATATACGCAGTCCTGCCGCTACGCCATTGTGGAAGTCACCCCAGTGCAAAGATTCTGAAGGAATTTTGCCGACCTCAGGAGTTACAGTAGTGTTGAGAGGTTGAACCCGAACTGTGTACTCCATTTTGGGGATAGCGTACGCTTCACGAGTAACGGTGGGAACGGAGCCAAAAGAAAACATCGCACGACCATATGGCAGGGCAAGAGTTCGCTCGGCAATTCGAACAACTTGATTGAGGTGTTCTTTCGTCTGATCATGTTCGCTACGCACGCTGATGTCAGTGGGAAAACTAATACCCGACTAAAAAATAGGATTCTCAACTTGAGTTCGGGTCGTTCTATGATCCGTACGGAGGGGATTTTAGAGGAACATAACATACGAGCGACTTCATCCAACCTCCGATCCTGGCCAAACCGTATATCCGTGAAATCTGCCAAATCAATTTCAACCCCTGAAACTGCATCAACTTCCCCACCGCCCGATACTCGAGCTTCATTGACGATCTTGCTAATAGTTCGGCGACGCAACGAAGGATTCTAAAATGTATATATCAGAAAGTGGAAGTCTCACGAGAGAGTTATGCTTACAATGAAGTCTTTGATTGGTCTATAACCGTCACTGTACAGTAAGTCAGGAGCATCGCTAGCAGATGCCGCCAGGTCATTTCTTCCAATCGCACGGTAAGCAGCCAAAGGCCAATCTCCAGGAGGAGCTAGTTGGCATGTTCTTGCAGCTTCCCTGAGAGGCGCTGCAAGGCCAATTGGTAAGCGATTCATGAATTCAGGTCCTAGTCTGGATGTAACCATCAGGAACATGGCGTTCTCGGCCCTTTTCTGTGTTTCTAGGACAGTGTTATCTGCGAGACATCGATAGACGGCAGTGAGATGATCCAAGGACAACAGAGGGTCTAGCCGACCGTATACAAATCCAGGAGTTATCCCAAAACGATTTGCCATATAATGAGTGTCATGCCAGGGTACTTGCCAGTCTGGATTGCTAATTCGCCCGTACAGAATCGCAGAAATATCTGGAGGCCAAACCGGTAAACGATCATCAAAGTCTTCCTTAACTGACATGTAATTTAATAAACAACATTTGCGTATCGGAAATGAGCTTACGAGCGTTTTGTGGTGAAGGCCACCCCTCGATGGCGTCGGGACATAACCGCTTCCAGTAATCTGCCCATTCCGGTCGTATAGCCAAAGCAATCCTACAAAGGACAGGAGCTAGTCTGACCAGCGACTTGTAATGATGAACCATCAATCGCAGATTCTCCCCTAAGGTATGCAACGCATAGAGGACTGCAGCAAGGAGCTTGTGGGGCTTGCGGGAACTTCGCTTGGGCCCTACTAGTACGAACGGATTGGGTGGGACTTTCAAGCCTCTGAGCACCGGGTCCTCGCGGAACCGATTATGAGAGGCGGAGCTACCAAGCATAGGCCAGTGATTCGAAGTAAGGACTGGTATTTCGATGTCAAGGTCGAAAACACTGTACAGCGAGTCAGCGAAGTAGTCAAATTCCACACCATCAGAAGTTGAGAGACTGCGTGATGACCATCGTTCCAAAAACAATCGATGCAACGAGAAAAAGATTTCAGATGGTAATGTGAGCGCGAGGATTTGCAAACATTGGTTAGTCAGGGTATCTTGAGGGATAAGGTTGATAGTTGTGAGTGCTCTCCAACCATCCGAGAACATCACGGTCGCTACCGAGGATGAACTGCCATGTACAGAGATAATTTCTCCGTGATTGACCAAGCGAGGAGGCAAAACTGTGTCTATCTGGATATTTTTACCATCATCGTTATAAGGGTGGTCAACTTGGACGGGTATTTGGTGATTGTCGTGTGTGAGAACTGCCAAGTGATGATCTGGCTTCAGAACAAGAAGGTCCCATACGTTGGTTCGGGTTATACGAAGCGAGGTCACAGATATAGCCGAGTCTTGACAGAAAAGAACAGCCTGGAGAACGTTCTCCTCGTTAGGTCTAAGGAAGAACTGCATCAATGATTGAGACTGCGGCAGGCAAATAGCCAAAAGAGATCTTTCGCATGTGCCATCCCAACGGTTATCGAAGAGAGCAACAGATACATTCCGCCAGGAAGCAGCACTGAAACGAGACGGTGTCAGACGAGGGCTATTGGGAAGCAAGGTTCGAATCTCACTCTATATCACTTATCTGTTGAGCATATATTCTTTCCATCCAATATGCTGCTTTCATCCTGCCATGTTCAATGGGCGCCATTGCCGAATCGCTCTCAAGCCTTCCGCCAAGAACCATTCTATCCATTGTCACACTCAGGTCATTCCGAGTAAGGGAGTTGCGTCTACCTTTCGTAGGCGCAGATATCTGGGATTGTCCGCCGGCCACAAGGGACGCCATCGTAGTTGTCGTCGTAAGTGTAGGAGCCATCCCGGGGGGAGCAGAAAGCGAGAGTATCTCCGACTGTTCTGGGAACTCCGGTGTAGGTGATGGTTCGCGTGAAGAGGTGTTCGGCGATAGAGGTCTCCGTTCAACCACATCAGGGTACATTGCTGATGGCCTGTGGCTTCTGACGCCAGCAGCTGATTGTCGCTTTTTGGTACGATCGTTTGTACTGTCCAAGGGAAGAGGAGTATCTTTTGGTTTGATATATGCGTAACGCCATATAGATAATTGGCGTTGGCCGACATCAATAGTGACGAGGACATCATCATGCGACGCAGGGCTTCTGTGAGATGTCCAAACCACCATTTCAGTGGGAGCAACAGATTTCAGGGGTTTTGTCGAATTCTCATCCTCGTCCTTGAGTGAAGGTAATGTATCGTGAAATCCGCCCACGATGCCAGTCGTCAGCCCCACTGTTCCCGCTTCAGAGAATGGACTCGTAATAGAAAAAATTGTGGGTAAGACAGCATCACCAGTGGCTTCAGCTTCTTCCATTTCACTAGGTTCGAGTACTCTCTGTATCATCACACCGTGTGGCGATAATGCCCATGCCTTTCGGACGATGAATGGCAAAGAAAATGTGTATTCAATGCCATTCGTCAGAAATATCTTACCAATACTGCGGAGGAAGACAAACACGGACGAGACACATGTAGAACCTCCCAACGCCAACACAGAGTTCTGTTGAACATGAGCGAAAGGGCCAAATGTAGGTCGTTCGGTTGGACCAGAGAGAGAAACAGGTGTGCAGTGCGTCGCGTTGGGTAATAATGTGCTCGTGGGCGTGTTTTGCTCAAGCCAACCAATACATGCCCACTGAATAGACTGTCCCTCGTCTCCAAAGTCCCACTTTTTCCTGATAACGCCACCAGAACTCAGAATTACAGTGTGTGCATTCCAAGTCAACTCATCTTCCTGACATGGGTCACCTTCATAAAAGAAGGATGTAGATTGGATGGCAGATATAGACTCTGTATCAGAACCGCGTAAAGCGATTCGAATTGATCTTAGGAGGTCCGTTTCATCAGGTGTTCTTGACATCCGGTCGATATATTTAAGCGCTGAAGACGCGGGTGGTCCATGTAGAGGGACAGAAATAGCAGGATATTGCATGCCAGACGCTTTGGATGATTGGTGGACGTCTGGACGTTGGACGCAATTTCATATGCTACCAAGTACTAAACCCAAACTAAACCAATGTTCAACGTTCCATTTATTCTTGTTTATTTCAAATAAATTGGCCAAACAAAGCCATATATTGTCATTCAAATGATAAGTGCATCCTCCGCAATCGGCGTCGTAAGTATTCCTAAAGCTACAAGATCATCCAAAAGGCCCCAATATGTGAGTAAATTAGTGCTGTAGCATCGATTTAGTATAAGCGGTTCCAAAAAAAAAAAATCGTTCGACGTTTCCACGTTGAATCAATTCCACTCGTCATCCTGCTCCTCTTGTGCAATCCGTCATACAATAACAAGCGTGAAGGGCGCCGTGCTAAAGGGTGCAATCTTTGTTAGCAATCCGGCTGAACAGATCTAGAAAATTTAACAAACAACAAACACGACGTGGTAATCTGGGGGTGGGATCATTCCCGACTACTCTTCCGGCCCACGCCCATCAGGTCTTGGCGATTAGGAAGAGCGAAAGCTGACAAAGATTTACTCTCTTCGCCGTCCAATCTCCAAATGTTCCCAAGTGCGGGGCTTGTTGGAGAGTCGTCACCGCTATGACGAGGTAAAATGGACTTCGGCGAAGTCAACTCATCATATTCCTCGAATGACAAATCAGCGGAAGATGTGGATGTTGGAGACAGGGCAGGAGACTGGACAATATCTTGCAGAAATGAAGGAAGAAGGGGTGCTGGTGTATGTACCGGCATATGGTGAACGTCGGGCCCGGTGGAGTAAAGCGGCGATGGCTGACGATGGCCTGATGTTTGGTAAATTGGGTGGTTGTTAACAGATTGAGCACTGAGCTCAATATGGGATTGGGAGCGATGAACAGGAGCATGCGGTTGAGGTGGTGATATATCAATGAAAGGCCATCTCTGTTGAGGAGGGGTCATGGAGTGCGAACGCGTGGTCTGAGAAGGCTGTGTCGCGTTGGCAGAATTGTGGGTTTGTTGCGCCAAGACAGACGTGAGTAATGCGATGCGTTCTGCTTGTACAGCGGCTGAAATAGAGTCCCCGTTACCCTCTGCATCTATCGTGCAAAACGCAATCAGTCGCATGTCAATAAGAACGGGCAAACAGCACTTCTCACATGGCAGACATGTTTGACAAACCTTTCGTCGCCTCCAATTCAAGTAATTGCATTTCAGGCAGATCCAGTCTCCAGGTTGCTGTGGCCAAGTAACAATCAGAAGGTATCTTCGTGTACTGCATAAAAGATGCACATACGTGAGAAATTGGACCTCTATTACCCGTGTTGAGGATGGGAGGTTGCTAAGAGAGCCGAACATCGATCGTGATTGGAAAAAAAAAAAATAACACTGAACTTACAGGGACTCCAACAAGCCCACTTGGACGAATCTGTCCTTGTTCCGGAAAAGGCTCGTTATCAGGCCAGTACATGATACACGGAGATAAGGGATCGCTTGAGATATTCTGCACCTTACCGCCAACTGCAAACGCGCGGCCAGACGGTGTCAGCAACGGGTGTGCAGATTTTTGACTGGGGGCTGGTAAAGATGCATGTTGAGAAGGATAGCTGTATGGCGCCTGGGGTGCGGAGGCGAGAGGTGCAGAGCTTTGAGTTGGTAATGACGCGAAACGTGGGGAAGGTGTTGCACGAGTTGACTGTTGTTGCTGCGGTGATGAAGCCGTTACGGCGGCTGAGCGTGGACATCCGCATCCAATACATGCTAGATTGCGTCTATGGAGAATCATACAGGGAAATGAGGAGGTCAGCATGATGAACGTAGTTGGCGACGAGTGAGACAGCACACTCGTCGGTTTATGGCTGAGCGCTGACTTAACACTTACCCAAAGTTGTGAGCGGCACATTTCGGCGAGCTACATCTGAGTGGATAAAAGTGTATTGAGCATTGTGTAAGTCGATCGACCGTCCAAGACAAAGCAAAAATAGACGATGCCCTATTTGGGAAACGGAAGACGCCGAAATTATTCAACTCACATCCAATCGCCCAATCTGAAGCTTGTTCTAGGGTTGGGAGGATTACTTGAAATAGGATAATCGACAGAAACAGGTGTTGCGACTGGAAGATCTGAGTACGAGGACGAAATACGCAGTTGTGGCCGTTGAGAACGAGTGGGTAACTTAATAATGGCGTAAGTCCCCGGCGGTAAAATAAGATAGGGGTACCGGAACTTACGGGGGCGAAGCGCCGAAGTTTATGAAATGGTTCAAGGTCGCTTTCCAAAGCAGGGGCTACTGATAACACCGGTCCCGAGAGGGAAAGCGCAGCAGACGCCTATAGCAAATATGTTAGCAACATAGAAAAGAGAGAAAAGAGAGAAAATGGGAAAGATTATTCTTGTGGTAAGTTACGTAACGAGCAGCCTTACGGCACGTGATAAAGCAAAGAAGGAATCGACGCTCAAACCCAGCTTGAAGGTAATGGTAACATACCTCTTCATGGGTCCTGTACACCGCCCAAACGCTATCGCATCGAGGTCCAGCATACTCCTCCCGTAATATCCACATAGTGACGGGAACAGGAACCGAACCGAGCAAATACTGATGGGTAACAATTATGCTTAGCAGAGAACGAAAGATGATAGACGTACACTTTGCGGAAGAAAGATTGTAGATGAAATTTCCTCTGGTCCAGCAGGCAAATTATAGAGCTGATCAGTGAGGACCGAAGTCAATGGCGAGGATGGTCGATCGAGGACACCACATACTCGAACAACGCGAGAGCGAGTAGCAACAAAAGCATCAAACGAGGACCGCGGAAAGGACGAATGAGACGAGAGTGAATCAAGGTCACTGCTAGCCGACGACGTAGGTGATAGATCAAAGGTTAGCGGCCTGGGAGCGAAAGTATCGATGATAGTAGGACTATCGTCCTCCTTGCAGGTGTAAGACATGGCAAATGGAGCACCGAGGAAACAATGACTCTTGAGAGGATTAGAACAAATGTGCAGCGCCGATGGTGATGTCAGGGACGACATAGAGTGGGAAGGCAGAGTGAGATTCTGGAGGCGACCCAGGTCGAAATCAGTAAATTTTGAAGCATCTAAGATATTCATGATTGGGAAAGTATTCAAGGGAATTGAAGGACGAGTGTTCTTATGAGGGGTTGCTCGCGGAAGCAGACGTGAAGAGATTTATCAGGAGATGCGTGTAATGATGGGAGATCGTCGCATAGACCAAGATGGAACGCGTTTTCTTGTGCGACACAGATACTGAAATGGTTCTTGACTGTTATGGGGATTAGGTTGCGTGAAAAGAGTAGAGAAACTGACAGTGAGGCGGCTTCGTTGTGCTTCGGACTTTGATGCTTCTTAAATTGTGATTAATCACGACGTCGCGGGAGTGGCTACGGAAGATGATCTTCGAGACAAGCAGATGGTCAGACTGTGGACGACAGGGAAGAGTACGAGAACGATTCACAAAGCAAGAATTGAGATGGCGGTGAGGCGGGAGAGAGGAGGTTCGGATGTGACATGATGATCTAGGCGTATAAGAATATCTCCCGATGACATCCAGATCCCTGAAAATCTGTGCAATGTGAGGTCCGTAACCGTCCGTAACCTTTGAAAATTTAAAATCTCTTACTCTTTGACTTTGAAATTACTTTGACTCTGGGGTTCATTACATAATCGCTATCACACCGTGGATCCTGATTCTGCAAGTCATCGTTAATTCAACCCAGTAAGTAGTATTGGTTGTGGTCACTCACCAGCATTGAATATTGCCTTCTCGCTTCTCTCATACTTCGGCTCCGCCGCTCTGACCATCCGCAAACCTTAATTGCATGCCGTAATCCCCGCCCGCCGCCAGCCGTAAAATAAAATAAGAAATTGCAGCCATGCAAGTCATAGCATTGTGGTTCTATAACCACCACTGCAGCAGCCGAACAGTCGTGCTATATTACATACGGCAGATTCGTGTCTCAAGACATCATCTTATCACCTCACGGTTTGGCGCCCTCGCCGCATCCAAATTGCTATACAGTGCTTTAACGAGCGAATCACCGGCAAGTTTAATCACCATCCCATGTTCCGTCAAAAACTTCGCGTAGCGTCGCCAAGACTCGGCACCTTTGCCAACTCTAGCAGACGAGTTGCCACCTCCCCCACCCATCTTCCCAGTTTTCAGCGTATCGATGCTACCGATAACAAAAAGGCCTCTCTTGGCGCGCGTTAGTCCAACGTTTAGTCTCCTTCGGTCCCCGAGAAATCCTATATAGCCACCACTATTGTTCCTGACGGTTGAAAATATAATTATTTCTTTCTGTCTTCCTTCAAAACCGTCAACTGTTTTGATCTCGATGTTGGCGAGTTGCATGGCTCGATGATCGCCTAAGACCTCTTTAAACCGTTTCCGGTACTTGACATCGCTGTTGAAAAGTCGAGTCAAGAGGGAAATCTGAGCAACGTAAGGAGCAATTATGCCAATATCTCGTCCTTGGAGTGACTAGCGTAACACCATCTGTTGCTCAATCTAGTGGGATATCTGATGCAAGAGAACATACCGTATTATTTAGTAGGAGATCTTCTACCACACTGGCGACAAGATGTGCTTCATTCAGATTGACCCGACTGCGATCTTTCGTCGACTCAAACCCATGATGATCAAGAAAAATTACTGATGGACGACTTCCAGTTTTCACATCTACCTGAAGATGTTGTGAAGTAGGTGGCAGGAGTAGGGGCGAAACGTTGCCAAGAGAATCAACTGTGCCATCCTGCAGCGTCCAATTATAAAACTCGGAGGATGGGAATCGAGATATGGCAGGATGCATGCGGTATTGTACATCAAGCATGACCGAAGGAACAACTGTGTGATCACATCAATAAAGTTACAGATGTAAAATATTTGCCTGACCTCCTTCTTCGGTCAGCCGTTCAAATAGGCTGATACCTAACCCAAGTGATTGCGCTTCTCGACTAGCGATGACGGGAGGGAGCTGCTTGTGGTCACCGATAAGAGCTATATGTCGAGACTAGGCATAAACAATTAGAACAAGTCATGCAAAGTTGTTGAGGTACTCTTACGCCTTTCATTAGGGGTATCAGAGACGCCGGTTCGGTCGACATTGAAGCTTCATCCAGGAAGACGACGGGAAAGTCTGTCACGTTTAAAGCTACGCACGCAGACGTAATGCATGTTGTGCAAATCTATAAAATAACGCTTGACAGGTAAGATTTACCTCAAGGGCGCCAGAACCCTCACATACCACATCCGCATCTGATATGACGTCCCGCAGCATTTGTTGTTGCATGGCGTAGATCCTTGATTTCAAGGCATGTTGTTCGTTTTGCACGATTAACAGCGATAATTGCATATTATCCCCTCGTTTAGTCAGGCCCTTGGTGCCGTTGAACTCCTTGCGTCGAACCTCTCCGAGTCGTGATTTCAGATCAATCATACGCGCGGAAAGTTCCTCCTCGCGTTTGACGAGACGGACAAGGCTTGGTTGAAGAGGATGAATTTCCAGTTTATGGTCAAGAGTGTGTTCCGTCAGCGAAGACCTGACATTACCCACGAAACCCACGCGCAGAGCTTTGACACCAGAGGAAATTAGCCCTTCAACCAAATTATCAACTGCCACATTCGTGTACGTGCACACGAGAATCGGATGAGACACCTCGAAATGGACCTGTTGGAGGTTCAGAAAGAAAATCAATCTGATTTTATGTTTGTCACCTTCAGTAGTTTAACCGTCTCAATGATAGTCTTCGTTTTTCCTGTGCCCGGAGGCTGCGAGCGTCAAGCTGCATGTATATAAGAATGACTCGTCGATCGCAAGGGACTTACTCCTTGCACGAGACTAACCCTCTGCCCAATCATTAGAGCCATCGCCCTCCGTTGAGTTGAATTCAAGCCCTTCAAGTCCGGATCCCCTTCTACTAGGACAGGGTCGATCTCAGCATATCTCCTAGCCCAGCTTTGGATCCGCATGTCGTCCTTGAAAGCTCCCATGTCTGACTGTCCACTCGTCATCCTGCTTCTACGCTCTAGAGCCTCGTGAGGAAGGTATGCGACCTCATCTGCAGCCTGGAGCGCAATATGAGCATGCGGGTCCGCGAAAGGATCAAAAGTCCGGAGAAGCACGTCTCGAAGACGAGTTCCTTGAAGTATGAACTGCCGATCCGAAAGAGCATCAGCTTCTTCCTGCTGCTGAAGGTCATTATGGAGATAAGCAATTGCATTTCGCATTCGTTCGTAAACGATGTTGGAACGTCCCACATCAAGACGCCATTGTCCATCTGCTACTTCAAACTGTTCGGAAAAACAGACTTTGATCTGAGACGTCGTACGGGACACAACACAGCCCTTTATAGGGTCTTCTTGGAGTGGGTCTATGCGAGAGACGAGGATTTGGGTTCCATTTCTGCGAAAACGAGATAAAGCGGCTGTTCAAATGACGAGAAGAACCTGAACGTACTCGAAGCGATGTTCCGGAAGCACCCGTCCAGGACCTAGTAGAAAGGCGGCGACAGGGCGTCCGAATTGGTTTGCTTGAAGCCAAAACGCGGAGAGTCCAGTAAGACAATAGCCCTCCTCTTTCAAACGAGGAAGTGACCAGCTAGAGAGTCGTTCCTTGAAAACTGCTTCATCCTCCGCTTGTTCAGCAGCTAAAAGCCCTAGGAAGCTAGGTCGAGGGGATTCAGAGAGGTTTTAACCAGGGATAAATGGCACTCACCGGTCCTCATAGGATCGTATCGCGTTATAGAACGAGTGGCCCTTTTCGACCATAAGAAGGGGAGGGATTTTGCGTCGGACGAATTTTTTTCGCTCAGACGAGCTAACGGAAACGCGTCGGATCCGAGAGGAAGCGGGAAGACGCCAGTCAAAGCGTTCGGTTGGCGGGGTGGGGTCTGAAGGATGGATTGGAAGAGAAGACGAAGAATGGAATTGTTCTTCTTGCAACCATTCTTGCTCTGCTGCTGTGGGCTTCATAGAACCACGAGGTAAGCTGGAGGCAGGCTTCATGGGATGTGATGTCCCAAGAACGTCTGTAAATAGAGCTTCCATCTCATCTCTAGGTGTCGGTTGAGCAGAAGTTGTGGATGCCCGCCTGCATAATCTCGAGTATGAGTAAGTAGGTGGAAGACGAAAATTAGGAAGTTGCAGATAAGTGGAATGTCCAAGTAAGATATAATCCAAAGACGAGAAGGTAGAAAATCTGTTGGGCATTAGTGCTCCATATTCAGTGGCAGTTTTAACAAGCCTCCCGGCAAGCTTTGTGTAAAGGAGCGCCAGCGCGACGGAGACGAGGGAGAGACGTCAACGCCGACTGTACCAATGTCTTGTAACGAGTGTGTAGTATACAAACGGTTTAGGTAATCAGAAATAACAAACTGTCGTCTAGATAGTAAGTAGATTGTCAGAAGATATTCACATGAGGTATTTTGTAAGTATCTTGATAAATACGCTCATGCAGAGTCTCTATATGTTCGACAGCACAAGCAGCGCCGAGAAGCCAAGAAATGCACCAGCAATAACAGTAATGACAACACCTCCGAAAGGAAGAACAACACCGAAAGGCCCATCCCAGGTAGCAGGTAATTCCAATGCTGTCTGTTCGGGTGCGAGAGTGATGTTGGCTACTGCTTTACAAGATGTGGCGTATGCTGAGAAATGTTGTCAATGTACATCTTGTGTTATATGACATGCAGCATTACCAGTCAGAAGTACCTGCGATCCCACCCGAAAGTCCATTTGCTGATTGATGGCAATAGCCTTGTTGAACATACACTGTTCACAGCTTAGAAGAGCCGTGACCGTATCTGCCTTGCAAAGGCAGATAGGGTCATCATTGCACGCTTGAATCGTGGAGGTAGCTGTTGTGCAATTGGTATTACACTAGCTGATAGTTAGAGACAAAAAGTGGATTCAGTTCCAAGAGCCCTTACAGCCGTCTTGACAATGCTGTCTGGGATGTTCAAAATTTGACTAGTTGTCAAGTTCAAAGAGTTGACGGTGACATTGAAACCAAAAACTGTACGAATACAGATCAAAAAAAAAGAACTCAGTCAGATTCTCCTACCTCGGCTAGCGAGTGCCCACAGGAATACGAAATAGAAAAAAGAGGCCATAACGAAAGGTATAACGTGGCCTGCCAGAGGAAGAATTGCTGGAAACTAACCTGTCAGTCGACTTGACGATGAAGAGATTGCTGTGCATGTCACGTGGATGACGCGTAAACAGACGCCAACATCATGTGAACCCTTTTTTGTTTATTCTACTTTCCACCACGATGCCTCGCTCTGTATTCTCTGGTGCTCTCCCTCCGAAGAAAAAATTTGAACTTCAAGAAATTGCTGTGGAATTAGGACTCAATGACGGGGGAACTAAAGACGAATTAGTCACCAGACTCAAGAAACACCTAGACTTAAACCAAGACCTATTGGAAGACAACCCGTCATTTTCTGGCTTGTACACTAGGAGAAAAAAGAGCGTGCAACCCCATATCGCACCTAGGTAAGTAGTTGCTGTATAGAACATAATATTCACCCTTGAGCTTGCTTTCAGTTCGCGCTTAGTGCCCACTGAAACAACAGCTATAAAAACGACAAGCAGTAAATCTCCCTTCGGTCGTCGGGTGACTGCTCTTGATCCTGTCAGAGAATCGACTCCTGTGACAGATCTTCGCGACGTATCAATGTACTTGAAGCATCCCCTTTCACCGACTAATTCAACTCCCAATCAGTCTCCGCGTCCAATCGACGTGACAACTCCCAGCAGTTTGCCACCTCTGCCGCCGAGCCCCGTCGGGAGCTCAGCCGAACAAGCCCCCAATATGTTGGCCGTAAACGTTGCAATCCCCCAAATTCCGCGACACGATATCATCCTGAGAAGTAGGGAACATCTGTCGGATGTAAGGACTGTGAGTATTTCATAAGAACAATGAATATCTCCATTGAAAACAGTATTAGTTTCTATCCAATTCACGCAACATATGGTCCTTGACCGCCGTATTGGAGATTTTTCTAGTCGTGTGCAAAATTGTACCGTGGACCACGGTCCAGGTATGACCTACAATCATCCTTTACCTAGCAGGTGTTGAATGACAGCTCAGCTTCCTCTTCTACCAAATGGTAGCTTATCCTCTGTTCCTTATCCGCAATGGACTTTCTTCCAAACACCCTCGTTCTGGTTGGTGATTCTCCACTGGTCCATCCCGACTCTTATCATCCCTGCTATCGTGGGGCATGTAGTTTCGTTTACCCCCACAACCCAGTCGACGCTCCCAGGTACTCCTCCGATGACCCCCTTTGACCCGCTGACCGCCTCTATCATCCGACTGGCGGCTCAAGTAGGATACCCATACCCTCATCTTGAACAAGGATGGCCAGATCCAGGATTGGATGTGTTAGGGTTTAGATGGCGTGTCTTGATTTCAGCCGTTGGTCTCGCCTTCTCATTCGCGGAAGCCATCGCTGGTGCCCCGCAGGCCTTTGCAAGCACTTTAAGAAGGGAGCAAGGATCAGAGCGTGCCTTAGTCGATAATGACACCTCGTCTGTGGTCCATAAATCGTTAACTGATCCTCACGGTACGGCTGAGGAATCTGATAGTTAGTTATCAGGTTTTGTAATCTTTTATGTATGTTTATTTGCTTTCCTGTTTTCTTATACTTCGTTTCCTCATTCCTCTGTCTATCCAATGATTTATGCTGGGGATTATGATATTGTACAACGCCGATGCTGTTTGGCGGCTCTGCATGTAGCACTTATATTTTGAGTTCATGCGCTTAGTTCCCTTTCGTACAGGTGCAGGGACACTGCATCTGGCTCCTCCCCGCAATTTAAAAGTCTGTCGCTATGTAGATCACCACCACCTCAGCGCAATGGGCTGATTTTCAGGATAAATGATCCAGTCATTCCGAGTCATCCGACAATGCTCCCGTAGGAGGTTAGAGTAAACGGTATCATTGTTCATATCAGATACTACCAAGCCATCGGTCATAATTGAAAGCAACCAAGATGGACGACCCATCCTTCCGACTGGTGCTCTCCAGGTGTTGAATCTTTCCTCGTTCAAGATAAGTGATGAAGTCCTTGGAAACTTCCTCTGACCGTTCAGGTATCTCTCCTGCTGCTGTCCGCACAGCTGTTGAGTAGACTTCCAAGTCTTTGCGTTCACCCATGGTAGTTGGTGCATCGAGAAGCTCCTGACACTGGTCTATATACCTGCAGACTCGCAATGAGTTCAACCGACGGACAGCCTAAAATGGCAGGGCCGACCCTTGATATTCTGCTTCCTCTGTGTCGGAAACAGTTGGCTCTAACAGTTGCGTCGCCATTACTTCGGTGGAATGCCGATCGAGGTCAGACAGTAGGGGGCGTTTTTTGATCTCTGCTCCTGAAATTACCTTGCGGAGTGGCTGCTTCGGGCTCGAATTCGGTTGAGAGCCAATCCAGCGCCGAACACCTTGTACGACACTGCGCCGGTCTTCAAATATAGGTGACACAGGGCGAATCAGCATGACTCACCTTGGTTGTTGGGCCTCACTCCTGCGGCCGTGGGCCTCAAAAGGGCTGTGATTCATGTCCTTCGCTGTTTTCCTGTCGTGATTGCAGCTAGATAGATAAGTCGTGACAAAGATGCGCACCCTGGAAGCTTTAGAGTACTGTTCATTGAGTATGCGAAGTGTTTGCCCAGTGATGTGAAGAGCAAAGGCCTGTAGTACTCTACCCAGAAGTCTCCTTTATACGTCACGAAATCTCGGAGGCCTTTGTCACACTCGTCGACCACATATGGAGGTTCAAGGTTTTTCTCATCAAACCACTTCTGGTAACCACCTCGTACAGGGGCGTGAGTTATGATTCGTTCCCCATGGACACCTAGGAAGAGGTTTATAGCCGTCTGTTTGTCTGCGTCTAAAAGTTGTCAGGCGTAACTCTGCTGCAAGGACAACAGATCGCTTACCTAGAAGAGAATTTGTGTAGAATCGGCGAATATTCTCAATGATATCCCGCGAGTGACTATTCCAGTGGGGCATTCTCCTATAGGTCTCAACCCGGTTAACCAGAGCGCTTCCCGTGTACTGTAGGGCAATCGCTTCAAAGGCATGGATAGAATATCATTCATGTAAAGGTGTCACTCACTATCTCCATGATCATGGTACATCTCCGTCAACATGTTCACCGCATCTGAGTCGAAAGGCAGGTTGGGGCTGTCCACAACGCCAAGAGCATAGAGTTGATGTCCCAATGCACGTTTACCAAATACAAACTGCGCCGCATTTGTACGATCCAGGCAGTCAACGCAATTTGTACGACAGACTCCGTTTTGCAAGAAGATAGAGTTGCGCCAGCAGCCACTAGAAATAAGCATTTAGTGAATGTGTCAAAAGACGTCATTGAAACGTACTTCTGCTGGTAATGGGAATACGGTTCTGGTCCGGAGTGGAAAAAACCAGTCATTTGGATAGACTCTTCAGCGATGTCCTCGAGATAGCTGATTACATCCTGCGTCTTCCTGTTTTGCATTCAGATAATATACCGATTATGACGGGAGCCCTCACTCTTTGTAGGCACGAGACATGTCCCAAGCTCTATATACCATTCTTTTCTCCCGTGGAAGGAACTGGTTGAGATATTTGACGCATTGTGTATATTCATCCAGCAGTTTGGATTCACGTGGAACTGGTTCTCGTCTTTTGATTAGATTCAGGATAGTGATGGGAGCCCCATATCGTTTGAAGAGATCATCAAAATGTCGAGAAGCTGCCGTATAGAATGGATCCACAACACTGACTAGGATTCAATGAGTACTGAGAGAATACAAAAAAGGCGGGCGGACTTTCAATGGGCGGCTTCGGAACCATAGCATTAGTTTCCTGAGTCCAGTACACAGGTATGCTCCCCCGGTACTATGTTGACGTTAGCCTCTGCGCGTTGGAAAGACTCGGCAGCTGACCTGTACATAACTCGTGTAGTTCGGGCTTGGACGTCGAATCGGCTGCTCATGGGCAGGACTAGGATAGTAGAAAGGAGTCGTGAGAGCTTCGGCTACGATCTGTTCCGTTTCTACTTCATTGGCGACATTTCCCTGCATGAAACGTGAATTATATAAAGCAACAATCACGATATACTAGATCCATACCTCGTCGTTAACACCACGCTTAAGATAGCGCGCACCGGCGTAGTGCCGAGACCTTCGAGCAATTAGAGTTACGAAAATTACTCGTCCAAGGACAGTCAATTCTATGCCGCCGAATTCAGTCAGCAACACGGATGGAGGAAGCCCAATAGACAGTAGTATTTACTTGCTTGATCGACATGACCGTGAACTAAAGCCAGAAGCCAATGTGGCTTGATAGGAGGTTTATCAACATCTGAGAACGGAGCTGAGAGCAGGTGGAAATTCCAGGCATAACGATCACCGAAGGGCCATTTCTGCCTGGTAGGCTGACTTGACCTAGTAAGATTGTGCTGGAGAGTAGATGTGAGGTCATAGGAATAACTGGGAGAAATGTGTTAGTTGTTATCGACAACACAGATGGCTCCAAAGCGATTTCACCTAAAGTAGAAGTTTTTAGACATGTCTACTTGTTTGAATATATTCATAAGGCGTTGCTCTTCTGCGGGTTTTTCTACTTTGTGAGCAGAGCAGACCGGGACGATGTCAGTATTTTCGCAGTGGTAGAGGTAATGTCCTCCCAAAAGTGCCACGACTGATCGTTTCGATATTAAAATCATATACCAGCCAGCAGTAAATCGTATAAAACCTGAAATCATTGTTATGTATCAGAGCAACAAGTAAAACACGAACATAGACTCACCAGCAATCCCAAAGAAAACTCGAGCTTTGCCCAAACCACCTGACGCCTTGTTGCCATCATCCAACATCTTCAACATCGCGCTCATTTGCTTGCCACTGTACTCGGCATCATCCTCTATAATAATCAGTTCATCCTGCGACGTTCTATCGACTTTCATGATGCGATGCCTCGAGTCTGCTGCATTCGAGGCAATGATGTAGAAACGAAGACGATTCTCATATAAGATGAACTTGTTGAATGCCGGTGACATTTGGAGTCTATGAACAAGTGTAAGTATGCAGTGTAAGGCGTTTCCACCTTGCTGCCGTAAGAAAAGCCTATTAATTGATTATTAAATTTCTAGCCTGGCAAGCCCAGCTTATATAATGATGTGAAGACAGTCGTTAATTGAATTCCAACAAGCTTTTTCAATGTGCCTTCGGCACACGGGTGATTTATATTTATATCTACTCATCTTTATATATGTACTATGATACATTATTGTACCCATTTCTATGTATGCTCTATCTACACATCATCTAGTAGTACTTCATTATATACAATATTTTTTGTTATTGCCTCCTCACTTGTACTTGCCCAGATGGCTTTGATATTGTGAACCGATGTCACCCGAGAGATTGCCACATAGAACTGCCCATGTGTAAAAACTGGAGTCCACAGGTCAAGACCAACATGTCTGACAGACTGGTCCTGTGACTTGTTGATTGTCATTGCAAAGGAGAGCTGCACTGGAAACTGCCTCCTGGTGAACTCAAAAGGCACTTGATCCTCAGTTGGTCACAGTGTGATCCTTGGAATGAACACAGTCTCTCCAGCATGATCCCCAGTCAGAAGCCGTACCTCCAACACCCTGTTTCTCATCCTTGTGAGAATTCCTCTGCTCCCATTGCAGACACCATGCCCAGGATCCAGGTTCTGAAGCACCATCACTGGACAACCAATCTTGAGAGCTGTCTGAGCCAATGGCAGTCCTGAGCAGTTGATTGAGTTCAGGTACTCCACAGGGTACATGAGCTCTCCCTGGTCTGGTGTGTTGTTTGGAATTGAGTCAGCACTGTGAAATACCCTCTGCTGTCCAGGGAACTTGTGAAGGATAAAAGCATTGAGGTCATCCACATCATCGTTGCGGCTTGACAGGATTGTCCGATCTGAGAAGTACTGGTCTGAGTGCTGTTGTGGATGATGGATGTCAGGATAGATGGCATCCATGAGGGAGGGGACCGAGTTATCTGGGCACTTGAAATGGTCAGGAAGATGGATGTTGGCCTCATTGTCTGTGTGCATTCCATGACCAACCTCGAGCTGCCACCTTGCAAAGTTGCGCTCCTCTGGAACATCTCCACTCAAACACATGTTCTGCTTGAGATAGAGCACCTGGATATTCCCCCAAAGAGCAGAGTGCTGCATGGAGGCACTGACAGCCTGAGGACGCGATCCTCTGATGATAACAGGCAGAATCTGCTGAAAGTCCCCTCCAAAGATGATGGTGAGGCCACCAAATGGCCTGTCTGATCCACGGACATCATGGAAGGTGCGATCAACAGCCTCATAGATGTGACGATGCTGCATGGGGGCCTCATCCCAAATGACCAAGTCTGCTGCACATATGAGCTCTGCATGCTTAGAAGTATTTGAGAGGCTACAGGTGGAGGACTCATGAATGGGAATGGGAATCTTGAATGTAGAGTGTGCAGTGCGACCACCTTTGAGAAGAAGGGCAGCAATGCCTGAGGATGCAACACAGAGAACAATCTTAGCCTGGGAGCGAAGCCTGTAGCACAGAGTATTGTAGACATATGTCTTGCCAGTGCCTCCAGGGCCATGGAGAAAAAAGGCCTGGCCAGACCGAGCATTGACTGCAGCAAGGATTTCATCAAATGCCACCCTCTGATCCTGATTCAACCTTGCCTCATGCTCAGCTGCCAGCACTGCTTGCTCCTCAGCATTGTACAACCTCTGCTCATTGATGAGGTGGTTGCCAACCATGGCTTGCCAGTCCTGGGTATACTGAGGCATAGTGGGCCAATCAGCGAGGGACTTGTTGGTGTGAGAGAGAAGCCAGTCAATAAGGAAGAGGCCATAGTCCTGGACATCACCATTGGTGGGGTTGAGGCGGTTGTAGTCATGCTGAAGGCGGTAGCACAGGTCATCACAGATGTGAATCCAAAAGGTGTTCCAGAGTGCAGCAGGGTCAGAGGGCAGACAGTCGCGAAGGATGGTCACAAACAAATGGCGAAGCTGCTGACCTGTCTGCATGGACCTGGCCTCCTCTAGACACTGATGCCACTCCTGATCATCTTCCAACAGTCCACGGGTGAGGCAGGCCTCTCTAAAAGATGGTGCCTGCACATTTTGGAAGGTGAGGAGGCTCTCAAATGATGTTGGGCCCCTGACAGAAGTGAGGAGAAGGCGGAGATAAAAGCGCTCACCGGCAGTGGGGTGGACATAATACAGCCTGCCAACTGCAAAGCCATGTTGCCTGGGTTTCCACTTGCCAGTACTCTTGTGATACACAAACTTGGAGGGATAGTCCTGGTACAGAAGGTCACCTCCAACCTCTGGATATTCCAGGTTGGCCTTGAAGAACACAGTGAGAGTGGTGTCTTTTGTGGCTGCTTGCTCAATGACCTGCTGCACAGTCTCCACTCTATCCTCACTCCATGTGACATTTTGCTCATTCGGAAGGTGGACATGGAGGCAAACAACATTGGGAGAGGCACCATGCATGACAAAGTGGAGGAGACGCCAGAAGGACTCGCATGCAGATACAAAGCGGGCATCCAAGTACTGCTTAATCTCATTATCGCAGGTGCCAAACTGCATAGTGACATGATCATGGCCCTTAAACGTACTTGTAGATGTACTTCAAGGCCTTGATGGAGGAAATGACCTCGATGTTAGGAAACCACCCCATTACCTAATAAACTTTCATTTTTATTTTATTATGTCGAATTACGCTACATGACGCCAAATGACGCTACATTTTGATAGCATGAGAATTTTATTTCGCATGCATCAAAATGTACGCGCATGTACGAGTGCGTCAGTAACAACAATGTACAATATATGTAACATAGTATATAAACCCTAAATATATGCCTAGGGGACCCCAGTTGTGTTCTCTTAGGTATTCCACCTACGTTTTGGGTGTGAAAGGCCTATCTCAACAAACTCACCTATTAATAACCCCTCGCATCAAAACCATCAATTCCCCCATCATGAGCGTGGATCCCGCCCCCTTCTTGTAGAGAGAACCTGCATGGTCTTAGCTAGCAGATAGTGGGTGTCGCCCTAACAGAAGAACACAACTTCCCATATCAGTGCGCCTTCTCTTACTTGTGCATACGTCATTGTTTCACTGTGCCACATCCAATTACTCATCCTTTCGGCATGAGCTGGAAGTACTTGTATATATGTAATCTACCTTTTCTTTTGTAAGCTGACGCCAGGCCTTGCCTCACATTGCGACTGCCAGTGATTGAGAGGCAGCGCTTGTCATTAGGACAGCTGCAACCAGACAACCGATTGGATCTGGTTTAGTTACGATTTACATCACTCTATTCGGATGACTATTTTAGTTACAAGCTGAATGATATCTCCGAGATCAGGCACTGTTGGAAGGGTTATTGATCCGAAGTGTCAAAATAGGTGCCCGACGAACGACGAACCATTGACGAACCTCGATGAACCATATCACGTGACCCATAAACGTTTGGAGAGGTCTCAAAGAAAAATTTTGAATTTGTCGAAGAAGTGATTCATCACAGATTCTACAATTATGTCCAAACCTTCAACTTCTAATCCCAGTCCTAATCCTGTTCCCATACCAGCACTAGAGGTGAAAATTGATGCGCTCACAGCGCAAATGTCGCAATTAGTGTCAGTATTGGCAGCATCACAGCCCAGACAAGCGGAAGTACAGCCAGAGATGACAGGAGAAAGAGATGATGAGATGGAGGAGATGGAGGAGTGGATATCACAGGAGGATGAGACGGTGGAGAGATCCGGAAATGGAAAAGCGTGCTTACCTAAGTACGCGGCCCCGCAAATCTTTGACGGTACCATGGAGAATACAAAATCCTTCATCAGCTCTATAGTATTGTACATCCATGGGAGGAAGCCAGAGTTTCGTACAGCCAAGTCTAGGATTATGTTTGCTCTCTCATACATTCAGGGGGGGAAAGCACAGTTCTGGAGAAACAAGGCTATTAATCAAATTGCCATGGGAAATAAACCATTTGCAACCTTCAAGGAATTTCTGGAGAGATTGGAGGCACAGTTTGGAGACCCTAATCCAAAGGTGACAGCCAATGCTAAATTAAAGACCATGCGCCAAGGTTCCTTAATGGCGGATGAATTTATTTTGCAGTTCAAAGCAGAAGCTTCGCAAATGGACATGGGAGAAGCCGCGTTGGTAGAGTTTTTGAAAGCAGGATTAAATCCCTCTTTATTCAAGTCTATCTACCAACTACCTTCTATGCCAGAGAAGTTGGACAAGTGGTATAATTGGGCAATGCGCCTTGACCGGCAATATCGGCAGGAACAGGTGGAGTCAAAGTTGATGTACGGAAGTAGTAAATTTGGAAAGTCATCAGGAGGAAAGTCCGAGAAAGGAAAGGTGCCTCAGGCGCAAGCTCCGAGGGCACAGCCACCGGCCATGGCAGTGACACCTATAGTTACGGAGTCAGCAGCACCAGCAGATGCAATGGAGGTTGATCAAGTGGGGAGACGAGCCCCACTTAGATGTTTTAACTGTGGGCAGTTAGGACACATTTCTAAGAATTGTAAGCAGAAGAGAAAGATCAGGGGAGCTATATTCGAGGAAGTGAAGCAGGAGGAGGGGAAGCAGGAGAATTTTGTGGAAGAGTCCCAGTGAAGGTTTCCCCATTGGTGACCCAGAATCGTTACAATGTATTAGTATCCGAGGAAACCCAGAGTAAATCAGAAAAGGAAATCGAGGAGGAGTACAACTGTTGTGAATCACATGACAAAGAAAATTGTCACATGTCATTTCTGAAAACCCCTAAATTCTTTATTCGCTCTGCGTGAATAGAACCTGAAATCACCTTGACTGTGGGACTGAAGACAGTGGACATGCATGCAGCGATTGATGTGGAAGCATTGCTTGATAGTGGTGCTACAGGATTATTTATTAATCAATCCTTAATTACCAGAAACAGTATTAACACATGCAAGCTGGTGCAACCTATAATGGTGTACAATATTGACGGAACAGTCAATCGTGGAGGAACTATCAAGGAGGAGGTGACTATGGTACTAAAATATCAGGAGCATCAGGAGCGAGCCATATTCGAAGTGTGTGATCTTGGGAAAACCAATCTAATAATAGGATGTCTGTGGTTACGGAAGCATAATCCTGAAATTGATTGGAAAACTGGGAAAGTACAAATGACTCGTTGTCCTAAGGAATGTAATGTGTATGGGAGGAAGATGAAGAAAGAAAAAAGGAAAAAGAAAGAGAAAGAACGTCCGAGGAAGTATTCTGTTACGATGGAGGAAGTGGAGGATGAGGAAATGCCAAATGGGGAAGTTCCGATCATGATCGAGAAAGAAGAGCAAAAGCAAACCTTTAGAGCAGTTCGTGGAGGACAGTCGTGGGACAAGAATATTGTGAAGGTGGAGAAGCCAGTGGAGGAATGGGTGCCAAAAGTGTATCATGAACATTTGTCAGTGTTCCAAAAGAAGGAGTCTGAGCGAATGCCGGTGTGGAAGCCATGGGATCATGTGATTGAGATGAAGCCCAGGTTTGTGCCGAAGAAGTCGAAGGTATATCCGTTATCTCCAATGGAACAAGAAGAAGTGGATGCGTTCCTGAAGGAGCAATTGTGCAAAGGATACATACGACCTTCGAAATCACCGCAGACGTCACCAATATTCTTTGTGCCCAAAAAAGACCAAAGAAAGAGGATGTGTACCGATTATAGGTATCTGAATGAGTGGACAGTGAAGAACGCATACCCCCTGCCGTTGATCTCAGAAATAATTGATAAGGTGGGAAAAGCCAAGGTCTTTACAAAATTGGATTTACAATGGGGATACAACAATGTACAAATAAAGAAAGGAGATGAGTGGAAGGCTGCATTTGCCACGCGTTGAGGATCCTTCAAGCCGCTTGTCATGTTTTTTGGGATGACTAATAGTCCCCTGACCTTTCAAAATATGATGAACGACATTTTCAAGGACATAATAGACAAAGGCGTGGTAATAATATTTATTGATGACATTCTGATATTCACGGAGGATGAAGAGAATCATGACGCGATAGTGCAGGAGGTGTTATGGAGGTTGGCAGAGAATGATCTATTTTTGAAACCAGAGAAGTGTGTGTTTGGGGCAAGTGAGATCGAGTTCCTAGGATTATTGATCGGCCCTGATGGGATCAAAATGGATCCGATCAAGGTACAGGCGATCACAGATTGGCCTGCGCCCACCCGTGTCAAGGAGGTTCAAGCCTTCTTGGGACTTGCAAATTATTATCGTCGCTTTGTGCACAATTTTTCTAAAGTTGCCGCACCCTTACATAACCTTACGTGAAAGGGAGTAGTATGGAGGTGGGGAGAGCAGCAGCAGACAGTGTTTGAGGAGTTGAAGAGGAAGTTTGTGGAGGGACCAATATTAACCCCAGTAGATTTCACACGCCCTTTGTGAGTGGAATCCGATGCATCCAATTTTGCTACTGGAGCAGTATTATCAATGCTGTGCGAAGATGACAAATGGCATCCTTGTGCATACTTGTCAAAAGGGTTGAATGATGTGGAGAGGAATTATGATGTGCATGACAAAGAGATGTTGGGGATAATACGAGCATTGGAGGCATGGAGGCATTATTTGGAGGGATGTACGCATCAGATTGAGATCTGGACGGATCATCAAAATCTGCAATACTTCATGTCCGCTAAAAAGCTTAATCGCTGGCAAGCAGGTTGGGCACTATTCCTATCGCGTTTCAATTTTCACTTGGTCCACAAAGTGGGAAGCTTAATGAGGAAAGCAGATGCATTATCCAGATGTATTGATCATAAAAGGGGGGTGGAGGAGGACAATAAAAATGTTACCTTACTCAAACCCGAATACTTTCGCATTTGCGCTATGTGTCAAGGGCATCTATTAATAGATAGCTCGGAAACAGAAATGTTGTCTAAAATTAGACAATGTTTGGAAATGGACGATGAAGTAGTGGAAGCCGTGAAAGCTCTGAAGGGAGAGAAGAAAGGTAATATCAAAGGAGATGAATGGGCTGAGGAACAAGGGTTGGTGTTGTTTCGAGGAAAAGTGTATGTACCAAAGGATCAGGATTTGCAAAGGGAGATCATCTGGTTACATCATAATACGCTGACTGCCGGACACCCAGGAAGATGGAAGACGTTGGAATTAGTAATGAGAAATTATTGGTGGCCCAGAATTTCAAAGTATGTGTTGGGGTATGTGGATGGATGTGATACATGCATGAGGGGGAAGAAATTTCCAGAGAAACCTGCAGGAAAATTAATGCTGAACCCTATACCTAAAGTGCTGTGGTGAGATATATCTGTGGATTTTATTACCGGATTACCCGAGGCTCAAGGGTATGATGCAATATTCATAGTATGCGACCACTTTACAAAGGAGGTCCATATTATTCCTACTACTACAGAAACCTCATCATTGGGCTTGGCGCGCCTCTATCTAAATCAGGTATGGTGGTTACATGGGTTACCCAATACCGTTATCTCCAATTGCGGACCACAATTTGCTTCCGCATTTATGCGAGAACTAAACAACATATTGGGAATTCAAACTAAATTATCTACAGCATATCACCCGCAGACTGATGGGCAGACAGAGAGAATGAATCAGGAGTTGGAGCAGTACCTACATATGTTTGTCAACTACCGACAAACTGACTGGCCCAAATGGTTGGCAATTGCCGAATTTTCTCACAATAACAAATTCCATTCGGCTACTCGTATGTCACCCTTTTTCATGAATTATGGATATCATCCTCGCATGGGAGTAGAACCCAGAAGGGAAGTCAAAGTACAGTCAGTAGAAGATTTTGTATCTAAGATGCAAAAGGTACAAGAGGAAGCAGAGGCGGCATTGAAGAAAGCACGTGATGACATGATGTGACACGCGGATTGTACTCGAGCATGCGCTCCAGAGTACAAAGTTGGTGACTTGGTATGGCTAAGTACCAAGGATCTGAATATTCCACGACCTTCAAAGAAACTTACGGAGAAACAAGTTGGCCCATATGCGATCTCTAAAGTGATCTCACCTAATGCGGTAGTGCTAAAATTACCCCAATCATTTAAGATTGATCCCGAGATTAATGTATCCCACCTACGCCCTTACCGTCTGCCCACTATTCCTGGCCAACAAACTACTCCACAACCTCCAATAATAGTAGAAGGTGCTCCAGAATACATAGTTGAAGAAATTCTAGACTCATGTCTTCGACGGAACAAATTGGAGTTCTTAATAAAGTGGAAAAACTATACTGATGAAAATAATTCATGGGAACCCGAAGAGAATTGTAAGCAAGCACGTAATGTGATCACCCAATTCTTTAAACGTAATCCAAATGCTCCGCATCACATTGCAAGAATGGTGTATGAGGGGATGAAATTCCAGCCTTACCAAAATTTCACAGAGGGGACAAACATAATATTTTCTCGCCTGGAAGTCGAGGCATAAAAGGGGGGTAATGTTAGGAAACCACCCCATTACCTAATAAACTTTCATTTTTATTTTATTATGTCGAATTACGCTACATGACGCCAAATGATGCTACATTTTGATAGCATGAGAATTTTATTTCGCACGCATCAAAATGTATGTGCATGTACGAGTGCATCGGTAACAACAATGTACAATATATGTAACATAGTATATAAACCCTAAATATATGCCTAGGGGACCCCAGTTGTGTTCTCTTAGGTATTCCACCTATGTTTTGGGTGTGAAAGGCCTATCTCAACAAACTCACCTATTAATAACCCCTCACATCAAAACCATCAATTCCCCCATCATGAGCGCGGATCCCGCCCCCTTCTTGTAGAGAGAACCCACACAGTCTTAGCTAGCAGATAGTGGGTGTCGCCCTAACACTCGACATTGATGTGGCAGTGATACTTCCATATCAGATAGGCACAGTAAGTGATGACCCAGCGATTGTCGACCTGCTTCCCCCAGACCTCAAAGGTCTGGCCAGTGTTGCGGCGCCTTGAAGAGGCATAAGAATCATCAGAAATGGTAGTGTGCTCTCTGAAGGGCTTGGGAAAGTTCTTGAAGCACTTGCCATTGACCAAGCATGGGGGATTAGGATTGTCATTTTCAGCACCGCAGGGCTTGTGGACCATGAGCTGCTTGACCAACTCGAGGAGCTCAGGATCATCAGTAGGGAACTCGCAGGAGAGAAGACTGTCCACATCCTCTGGGGTGCGGAGCTTGGAAGCCTCATCAAGGAAGATGATGCAGTGCATGTGGGGAAGGCCACGCTTCTGGAACTCAATTATGAAGACCTGACCAACAGCTTTGCCAAAGATGCCACACTCAATGTCCTTGATCAGCTCCTTGTGCTTTGCCTCAAAAGCCCGAACTGCCAAGTCAGGATGGTCTGCTGGATCCTGACCTGGCAACAGGGCATTCTGGATCTCTGGCCAGTTGGGGTTGGCAGTTATAGTGAGAAAGAGGTCGCCACCTTTGAAGTACTGATTAATGGCCAATGAATCCTGGAGGAGCTGCTGCATGTGGCGGGTGCTTCCAGCAAAGGAAGATGGCAAGATAGTCCTCCGACCAAGAGCCCTGGGGTCTGCATCAATATTGGCTGCAACAGCATCTGTGAGCCCAGAATACACCTCACTGCAAAGCTTGCCCTGGCTGGACATGATATACATCAGACAATCCTGCTCACAGGTGGCCCAATGGTCACACACATACTGCTGAAAGAGTTTTCCTGCCTGGAAGATATGCTGGGGCTCAATGTTGGGAGGGCGTGGATGAAGACGATAGCGATAGAACTCTGACTTGGTGACATGCTTGTGCTTTCGAGGCTGACCCTCAGCAGGAACCTCCACAGCACCATCCTGATCATTGACCTCCTCACCATCTCTGTACTCAAGCTGGGGATGCCATGAGAGCTGGCCAGTGGGATGCAGCAGCACATAGTGGAGGGCAGGATAGAAAGGATGGCACTCAGAGATGCGCTGGAGGCCATTCCCATACTTGCGGTAGAGGATGATGTCATGATAGCCCCATGGCTGGTCTCCATCCCCCAGAAGAATAACGGCAATCTCATTTTGGCTGGCATCAGGAAGGTTGTACTGACGGTGATCACAGCCCTCATCAAAGTGAAGAGCGATCTTGCACTGCTGCTCAGGTGGCAAGTCTCAGGTGAGCTCAAAGGCCTGTTTATAGAGTGCAACTCCTGGATGGTGGTTGTGAAGCATGTCCTGAAGATTGCTTAAGGTGTCTGGTTGCAGATGGGTGTTCTCTCTGTGGTTGCAACGATGGTCAAATGCCTGGGCAGGATCATAGATGTAAAGCTGGGAGTACACAGGACTCTTGCCTGTGAGGGGAAGAAGGGAACCTGCTTTGTGGGACATCTCACCATGGAGCCTGAAGATCCAGGGCCCATTGCCATCGTTCATGGAGTTGTCTAAATTTTGGCCAATGGAGGTAATGGCAAGTGCATTGTTGTAATTGTGTATGTGCTCACGGAACTCTTTGCTGAGATGATCCTGGCCATTGAAGAGTTGGGACAGCTCATGGGGGAGGTCATGGAGACAGGGGAGATCAACTTTTCCACTGAAACAGCACATGCCAAACTTGGGATTTATCAGAGAAGACTTGGCAGTTTTCTCTGCTATCCAATGGAGCGCATGGCATGAAGAACATTGGATATCCATACTCCCAAGACTGTGGACAGGCCAGTTGAGATTGAATGGCTGGTGGGCAATAGGAAGGGGCTGAACAGGTGCAGGAGCAAGAGGCTGAGCAGGAGCAGGAGCAGGTGGCTGAGCAGGGGCAGGAGCAGGAGGCTGAGCAGGAGCAGGGACAGGAGCAGGTGGCTGGAGTGGATTCAATGGAGGCATGTCAGGGAAAGGCTAGTTGTTCAAATATCAGCCATGAAATGTACATAGAAAACAGTGGAAGGAGAATACCCACCACAGGAACAGGAGCTCCTCTACCTCTACCTCTACCCCTACCTCTACCTTGACATCCACGCACAGGAGCAACTGGCAAGGGTGGAAGAGCTGCATGCTGGGCCATGAGATCAGCCATAGGCAGTGGAGCAGGAGCAGCCCCATGACCTTGAGCCCCACGACCGTGACCTCGTCCTGCATTAACAGGAAGAGGTGGAAGAGCAGCATACTGGGCCATGAGATCTGCAAATGTGAGGGGAGCAGGAGCAGGAGCAGGAGCCTGGAGTGGGGGAACACCAAAAGGATCAGGGTTATTAGCAGGAGCCTGGAGTGGGGGAACACCAAAAGGGTCAGGGTTATTAGCAGCTGCACCAACCATGGGAGGAGGAGGAGGGAGTGGGAGGCCAATCAGAGGAGGGGCAAAGCGCAGGAGATGGGCATGATGAGGAGTGCGGTGATGCTCAGGGCTATCCAGGACATGCCAGTCTCGTTCACCTTGCTGGGCAGCAATATGCATCCACTGAGGGGTGTTGGGAGGGGTTTGATCCCTGCAGAGGCAAGAATGAGAATAGAACAAAAGAAGGAAAGAAATCAGGATGTACTCACATGGTTAAAAAGCCCAGGTGAATGGAGATGGAGCACTCTCCTGCTGCAGCTGTGCACTCAGATTCCTAAAGGAAGCAGTGAAATCGGTGCAAACAGCGGTAGTTGACAGTGGAGCGACTTCCAGTGATGGAAGGGGAGGCAACTGCATACCCGCCAGCCCAATCTCCCTACACACTGTGCCCAGAGAGAGGTCCAGGCCCAAAATCAGGGATTTGGGCCCAAAATCAACTGGCAGACACTCCTTTGTTGAAAAGGAGAAGCCAGGGAGGCAGGACTTCACTGGGCTTCACCTTGGTCTACTTATTCCTCAAGAACCCAATTGCAAAGGCAACTGGAGGAGAGAAAACACCAAACCCCACTCACCTCACTCAAAAGGCAGGTCCCAGGCCAAAAGCTGGGAAGAGAAGGCCATCAGCAAAAAAGAGAGGATGGCAAGGGAACACCCAACAAAAACCCAGGGGGAAGCAGGCCTAGAGGGACAGATATACTATGAGAAACCAAGAGGTAAGGCAGCTGACTCACCAAAAGAAGGATAGGCAAAAATTGAAAAGACAGCAAAAACCCTCTAAATGGCAGAAGCCAGGGGCTGCAGAACCCCCAACACAGTGTCAGATGGTCAGCAGGACCCAATGACACCTAAACCTACCTTTGTGGAAGGCAGAACACAGAGGGAGAAAGGCAGGGAAGAAGAGAGGTCGCACGAGACAAATATTTTGATGCGTGATGTGCTGGCACGAGTTTTGCCGGCCTAAAAGAGCACGGTCTGCTTAGTCAAATTTTACGTAATATTAAAACACTCTCAAGGTCAGCTGACCAACATGACTTTATTATATTATGAGGGTGTGATGTTAGGTTTCTCACGAGGGGGTGAAAAATAGTGTAAATGACGCCTTCGACAGCATAAACGATGCGTTCGACAGTGTAAATGATGCCTTTGACAGTGTAAATGATGCCTTTGACAGTGTAAACGACACCTTTGACAGTGTAAACGATGCCTTTGACAGTGTAAACAATGCCTTTGACAGCATAAACAATGCCTTCGATGACCCAAAAGGTCAGTCAGAAGGGTCTAGTATCATTCATATTCTCGAGGTACACCCAAATGTAAAGAGTGGAGGGAGGTGGGACTTGTATTTACACAAGAGGCAGAGCAATATATTACCCTGGAAATAAGGTAGAGGAAATCCATATGCATCCAGTGTCACCTGATTTGGCGTGATGAACATGACAAAAGTGCAAAAATCTGCATATCAAAGAAAGCACATAAATTTCAAGCAATCTGCCACCACCAAAATTTTTTATTTCCACTTCATGATTTTTTGGTGGTTGTACATTTTTGAGACATCAGCATGAATAAATGATATGTGTTTTCAAGAGATTCTACGGTGTCCAAGTGAAACAAACATGTGATCAATTTAGTGCATGCTAAGGTCTCGTCACACATCAGTCACAACAGCTGACATTGGATGTGTATGGATTGCCCCTACCTTAATAAGGTAGAATTCATCCATAAGCAACAAATGTCACATGACCAGCGTGACAATGTCCAAAACAAGAATTTTTTTACAAAATCCATTTCTCCATAGCACATAGACACTTTATCCAAAAAGTATTTTCAGGGGAAATGTTTTAAATTAGCTAGTACAGGACATGAGATAGTCAGTTTTATGTAAGAAGACATAGTGAAATCAATTTAATCAAAATAACGCGTAAACATGTCAATTTCAGCGTGTTGCGTCGTGAAAAAACCTCATACCTTGCTCGAATGCGCTGGTCACATGGGGACTTAGCAGGAGTTATCACTGTCACAGATTGCCAATCTTGCTAAGGGCGCGGCCATCGTGTCCTTCCTGAGACTTTGATGGATGACCTTGAGAAAGCACACCTAACTTGAACAAAAAACTGTGCTTCCTTTGACCTCTTCATACTTTAATCCTGTTCATATTACTACTCATCTTATAATGGTCTTAAATTTGTTCATAGTTCCTCGTTATATCTCACAATCATTCCACTTGATCTGTAGATAATCTTACTTTTGGAATTCCAAACCCAGTACATATTAGTATTCTAAACCACTTGGTACATAGCAGCTTAATACATATTATAATAGTTCCCTGAAAGCAGAATTTGAAAAGAGGGGGTGGAACGAGTTCAGCAGCCATTTTGTGGACTTTTCTCCTGTTATAGACGAGAGTGTCACGAAAAAGTAACAGCACATGACATTTGTTGGTTATGGATGAATTCTACCTTAGGGAAAAAAGACACTTTTTCCCTGGGGAAAAATAAAAGGAACCATCAGTAAAAAATGTTGTTTTTCCCTCACTTTTCACTTTGCTCTTGCTCAGCAAAAATAGCTCATCCATTCCCAGGAGAAAATCAGGTGAAAATGGAGAGGAAATATATCTTTTTTTCCACATTTTCTCTATATCTGGTGAAAATAACATTTTTTCTCCTGACTTCCACCATTTTTTCACCTAGAAACAGATTAGTTATTTTTCCACAGAGAAAAAAGTGGGAATATGTGGGAAAATGACCTTTTTCCCCCTAATGTTCACAAGTTTTTCTCCTGGAAACAGATTAGTTGTTTTCCTCCAGCAACCAAAAGGACAAAGTGTGGGAAAATAACATATTTTTACTGATGGTTCCTTTTATTTTTCCCCAGTGAAAAAGTGTCTTTTTCTCCCATCATTCCCAACATTTTCTCCAGGGTAATATATTGCTCTGCCTCTTGTGTTAAGGGAGATCATCCAGTTACATCATAATACACCAGTGTTAGGAAACCACCCCATTACCTAATAAAATTTCATTTTTATTTTATTATATTGAATTACACTACATGATGCCAAATGACGCTACACTTTGATAGTGTGAGAATTTTATTTTGCACGCATCAAAATGTATGCGCATGTACGAGTGCGTCGGTAACAACAATGTACAATATATGTAACATAGTATATAAACCCTAAATATATGCCTAGGGGACCCCAGTTGTGTTCTCTTAGGTATTCTGTTACGATGTGTTATCCAGGCCCGCAAGACCGGGCACTTCATTTTTCTTGTTCCATTCGACTCACTTCTGATGGGAGACGCTTTGACGCATGGTGACTCCATGCACCCGAACCCACCCCCATGCATGCCGCGATATGACAACCCTTTGACATGAGGTCCGTGACGTCGGACACTCACGATCGACATGCTGTGCTGCAGCATGTCCTTGACACCAGATCCTTGACATTGGATGCCTCATGCAAGGCATGAGGCCTGTCTTTTCTATTGTTCTTTCTATTTATACTTGATAATGATCCTGCATTCTGATTGGACAATAGATATCTTCAAACCATATATAAGCTGTAGTAATACTGTCTGTATTCCTCAGCTTGACCTAATTCAATCAACGGTCTTAGACTCAACCAGAACACTCGACAGCTTAGGAAGCCCCTAGCTGTGATAACTTGAACTCAACAGTTGGAAAGCCTCCAACTGTGATACACAAACTGACGGTCTACTCAGAAAGCCTCTGAGTACAGATAGCCGTGACGACTTGAGGAAGTACCCAAGTGAAGGCAGGAAGCCCGATACACTAGGAAAGTCTCCTAGTGCAATATGAGACAGTTGGAAAGCCTCCAACTGTAACATATGAAGCCAAGGCTGAGTTAAAGACCTATAGTCTTAACAAAAGGTCAAGCTGATCTACAAAGTCCACCTATCTAGGTGCAGACACAACGTCTTTCAGACAAAGCCCAGATAGACCTCCAACCGGAGCATCATCATCAGGAAGAACCCCGTGGTATAGATACCAGGGTCGACTAGTACGATACTCAGAACCAGCACAGAAGTGGTTCTCAAAGAGAACCAGTGACGAAGAACCCCGATACCTCGACGAAGAGGACTTTAGATCCCTCGATACAGAAGAAACTCCAGAACGAGACCCATTCTCCTTATCCAATGACAATGCCAACATGTCCACCGAACCGACCGCATTGACCAAGGAGATCAGGATACAAACCCCCTCCGACTTCACAGGGGACCGAACTAGAACTGCGAAGTTCTTACAAGAAGTAAAACTCTATTTAAGAGTGAACCATGGAATCTACGACACCGACGAGAAGAAAATTATCTTCACATTGTCCTTCATGAATGGAGGAACCACTGTGCCCTGGGCACAGACTTGGGCAGAAAGAGAGGACCTAGGAACTTGGTCAGCCTTTGAATCAGCACTCAAGACAGCGTTCATGCCAATCGACGAAGCTGGCAGGGCCAGAACTGAGATGAAGACATTGAAGCAGGGACAGGACCTGGAGGACTACATTGCGCAGTTCCAAATCCTGCGAGAGAAGGCGGGAATCAACAATGACACTGCCCTCATTGAACTCTTTATGGATGGGTTGAACCCCAAGCTCCTCGAAAGAGTTTTCAACATGGAAACGATCCCTATGACCTTGGAAGGAATGATCAACGCCGCCTCCAAGTACAATGGACAGTGGAGAAGAGCAAAGGCCATAACAGGGAGGCTACAGGAGACTTTTACAAAGAAGCTCCCAGCCTCTAAGGCAAAGGAAACCCCACTCGAGATCAACCGCCTCTCCTATCAAGAGAGGATCGAACACATGAAGAAAGGGTTGTGCTTTGTGTGCCACCAGCCCAGACACAGAGCAACTGAACACAAGAAAGGGGAAACAAGGACCGAGGACCGGCCTTTCCCAAAGAACAAAGGCAAAGAAGCCTACTCAAAGATCTGAGCGATCTTGAATGAACTTGATGGAGAAGAGAAAGTGACAGCTGTCGCTGCCATCAGAGATGAGGGTTTTTAAAGGGGTGGCCTGCCTCGATGCCAGGTACCACTGAACTCTCTGTCTGCTCTGTACTACTAGCCACTTTGAAGAATCAATCTATGCATTTAGATGTCAAAGTGCTAGGAGCAGGCAGAGGGAAAGCCATCGAAACTGAAGCCCTACTCAACTCAGGAGCAGGAGGGATATTCATGAGTCATGAATTCACAGAGGATGGCAGATTCGAACTGTACCCCCTGGAGAAGGTGATCAAGGTCAAGAACGTGGATGGAACCCCAAACAAGAAAGGGGAGATTTCCCACTATGCCAAGGGACTCTTGACGATCAATGGAAGGACTTTCCCAACAACCTTCCTGATTGCAGGACTGGGAAAGGAATCAGTCATCTTGGGCTTGCCGTGGCTCAGGAGAATCAATCCAGTAATCGACTGGAGAATTGGAACCTTCCAATTCAGGACGAATGACAAGACCCATCCTGAATTCTCACATGGAAGAGGAAGAACCCTTATTGGTAGGGTACAAACCAAGAAAACCGACAATGAAAACCTGTCATGGCGACAGAAGGGAACCGAAAAGAAGAAGAACCCCTTAGACATGACAAAAGAAGAATGACAGGAATGGTGCCAAGGCATCATTGCCAGAGATCAAGAAAAGCTCGCCCTCAAGAAGAAAGCCACCGAGGAAGAACAAGCACGATGGAAAAGGGTGGCCACCAGAGAGCTGGAGAAACTGGCCACCAGGAAAGAAGAAGGATGACTGGCAGTAGCCTGAATAGTCACGAAAGAAAGGGAAAAAGCAGCCCTGAAAAGCAAGAAAGAAGAGCTGGCAAAAGAAGAACACCGAGAGCTATGCCGAAGAGTTGTCACCAAGGCGAAACTGATGGGAGGAGTCCTCCACAAAGAACCAAGAAGAAGCAAGATGCCCGTCGAGACAAGAAAAGCGACGATTGAAGAAATTGACGATGAAGAGATTGCGATCATGACTCTTCAAGATGCGGAGCCCATTGGGCCACAAGATGAAGAAGACACTGGGAAGGAAAACCCAGCACAGGCAAACCACGAACAGGCAACGGAACAGGCAATGGAACAACCGAAAGAGACACCTGAACTAAGGATCGAAGATGACGAACTACTAGTCGCCTACATCCGAGGAGAACCCGTCATTGGAATATTCGAGCCAGCTAAGACACCGCTGACAGAGGAATACGATGAGCCAAGATACGGATATTCTCTGACGACAAAGACAATCTCTCGGATCGTAAAGGCAAAAGGATCGCCACGATATGCTTATGGACAAAATATCTGGATTAGGGCAAAGACATCGGTCTCTCAACACCTGACACACAAGAAGGAAGGAGACCCTGAACAGAAGACCCTAGATGAACTACTCCCCAAACAGTACAAGGAGTACCGACGGATATTCGAAAAGGAAGCATCGGAACGATTCCCAGAATCAAGGCCCTGGGATCATGCAATTGAACTGAAACCGGACTTTGTAGCGAAGGATTGCAGGGTTTACCCACTGTCACCAGCAGAACAAAAGAAACTTGACGAGTTTCTCGATGAAAGCCTGCAGAAAGGATACATCCGACCATCAAAATTGCCCATGGTGTCGCCATTCTTCTTCATTGCGAAGAAGGACTCGGACGCGCTATGACCTTGCCAAGATTACAGGTACTTGAATAATGGAACAATCAAGAACACCTACCCACTGCCGCTGGTAGGAGACCTGTTGGACAAACTAAGAGGGGCAAAATGGTTTACAAAATTGGACATCCGATGGGGATATCACAATGTCAGAATCAAAGATGGAGATCAATGGAAGGCAGCCTTCAAGACAAATTGGGGGCTGTTTGAACCAACGGTGATGTTCTTTGGATTATGCAACTCACCGGCGACCTTCCAGGCAATGATGAACAAGATATTCCGTGACATGATCGGAGAAGGATGGCTCGTGATCTACATGGACGACATCCTGATATTCTCCAAGGATCAGAACGAACACCAGGAAAGGACAAAGAGGGTACTGCAAAGACTGGCAGAAAACGACTTATACCTGAAGCCAGAGAAATGCAAGTTCAACATCCACGAAGTGGAATTCTTGGGTCTGATCATCCGACCCAATGAAATTGCCATGGACAACACGAAACTGGCAGGTATACAGGATTGGCCAACCCCGACAAACGTAAAGGCAGTCAGATCTTTCCTGGGATTTGGTAACTTCTACAGGAAGTTTATCGGACATTTTGCGGAGACAAGCAGACCACTCAATGAACTGACGAAGAAGAACAAAGTGTTCGACTGGACAAAGGAATGCGAACAGGCCTTTCAAACGCTGAAAAGGAAATTCGCAGAAGCACTGGTACTGCTGATGCCAGACCTGACAAAGCCATTCACGATCGAATCAGATGCCTCAAAACATGCGACAGGAGGAGTGCTGAGACAAAGGGATATGAATGGGGACTGGCATCCGTGTGGATACATATCGCATGCGCTAACACCAATGGAACGGAACTACAAGATTTACAACAGGGAGCTACTAGTGATAATATGATCACTAGAAACCTGGAGACACTACCTAATGGGTTCAGAACACCCAGTGGTAATCCTGTTGGATCACAAGAACTTGACGTACTTCCGAACGGCACAGAAACTGAACAGGCGACAGGCAAGATGGAGCTTATTCCTATTGGAATTTGACTTGCAGATCATCCATGTGCCTGGATCACAGATGGTGCAGAGCAATGCGTTGTCATGGAGAGCGGATCACGTACCGGAAGAAGACAATGATAATGAAGATGTCACAATGCTGCCGGAAACAGTATGTGTGAAATTCATTGACACCGAAATGCATGACTTACTCGCAGGGAGTATCATGAAAGACGATCTGGTAAAAAGTGCAATTGAAGCGCTAAAGACAAAAGGAACTCCGCCAATAAAGTCAGCATTGGAAGATTGGAAAATAGAGGACAGCCTTCTATTTTTCCGAGACAGGTGCTACGTCCCAGACAACGGAGATCTACAAAAAAAGCTGGTGCAAAAATACCACGAAGGAGTGACCAGCGGACATCTGGGACAGTGGCAGACAATGGAAATGGTTAGGAGAGATTACTGGTGGCCAGGAATGATGATGTACATCAAAAACTACGTTGCTGGATGTGCAACATGCCAGCAAATGAAGGTTAACACCCACCCGATGACACCGCCTCTACAACCAATTAAATCTGAAGTGACAAGACCATTCGCGATGGTGACAACAGATTTCATAACCGACCTACCAGAGTCCAATGGTTATGATGCACTCATGGTTGTGGTAGACCATGGGCTTATGAAGGGGGTATTTTTTATCCCTTGCAGGAAAACTGTAGATGCATTGGGAGCGGCCACCCTCTATCTAGACAATGTCTACAAACGATTTGGCCTCCCAGACAAGATCATCTCTGACAGAGATCCCAGATTTGCCTTGCAGCTGTTCCAGGAGCTAGGAAGGCTGCTCGGAATCAAGCTGGCAATGAGCACAGTGTACCACCCCCAGACCGACGGGGAGACAGAATGGGTGAACCAGGAAGTGGAAGTATACTTACGGATCTTCTGCTCGAACAACCAGGAGAATTGGAAGCACCTCCTCCTGACTGCGGAGTTCACGCACAACCAGAGAATGCACTCCGTACAGAAGAACTCCCCATTCTACCTCATGATGGGCTATGAGCCCAAGGCGATCCCACTCCCCTACCTGAAGACGGACATACCGGCCATAGAAAAACGAATAGTTGCACTGCAACGGGCCCGAGATGAAGCGAAGGCAACTCACGAGTTGGCCAGACAAATGATGGTGGAAAGAATGACAAGGCACTTCACCCCATTCAAAGAAGGAGACAGAGTGTGGCTAGAAGCAAAGAACCTCAGAACGACGCACCAAACAAAGAAGCTCGCACCGAAAAGAGAAGGACCATTCTCTATTGAGAAGGTCCTGAGCCCACTCTCCTATCGACTGAAGTTACCAGAACAGTGGAAAATACACCCGGTATTCCACACGGCACTTCTTTCCCTGTACAAAGAAACCGAGACACATGGACTGAACTTCCCAGAACCACCACCTGACCTGATAGAAGGTGAATTGGAGTATGAAGTGGAAGTGATCATTGGACATAAAAAGAAAGGAAGAACCATGCACTTCTTAGTGAAGTGGGTTGGATACCTGACCTCAGAGAACTCATGGGAGCCCGAGGGAAACCTGAAACATGCCAAGACAATCCTAGGGGCATATAAACAGCGATGACAGCTGTAGAACCCCCAAAACCAAGACACCCACCAAACAAACCACAGAATGCTCCCCATCCCATTGACACTACACCTACCACGAACCCCAGCAAGGACTGGGCGAACAGTCATCGACCAACAACCACTGACAAACATACTCCCTGGCAGACCCGCATGGATATGCCCACATGGGATTCTCTTCTGGATTACGAGGGATGATTGGATAAGAAGGATGACCTCGACCTGTCCGAAATGCTGTCTCTTTGCCTGGAGAAGCATGAAAGCGGAGTACAATTGGGTGAGGGCACAGTATGAAGAGTGGTGCTTCAAGGGAGAACTAGACGAGGAGGACTACTTCCCAGAGGACTTCTACATCGATTGAGAAGGACTTGCCCCCGGCAGAAGACCACTGTCTGGGGTAAGCGTGCCCCTGTGGAGAGACCTGCAGTGGAATACCCACTATGATGACGAGAGCGGATATAGCCTGGTGAAAAGGCTCCTGCTCGGAGAACACGGAGAGTTGGGAACTCTGCTGCGCTCCAACCGATTCCCTCAAACCCCACAATCCCACCCCACCTCCTGACTAGAGAGGAGAAAGAGATTTTGATCGAAGTCAGTGACTTCGAAGATAGAGAGAGGGTGATGTTACGATTTGTTATTTGGGCCCGCAAGACCGGGCACTTCATTTTTCTTGTTCCATTCGACTCACTTCCGATGGGAGACGCTTTGATGCATGGTGACTCCATGCACCCGAACCCACCCCCATGCATGCCGCGATATGACAGCCCTTTGACATGAGGTCCGTGACGTCGGACACTCACAATCGACATGCTGTGCTGCAGCATGTCCTTGACACCGGACGCCTCATGCAAGGCATGAGGCCTGTCTTTTCTATTGTTCTTTCTATTTATACTTGATAACGATCCTGCATTCCGATTGGACAATAGATATCTTCAAACCATATATAAGCTGTAGTAATACTGTCTGTATTCCTCAGCTTGACCTAATTCAATCAATGGTCTTAGACTCAACCAGAACACTCAACAGCTGAGGAAGCCCCTAGCTGTGATAACTCGAACTCAACAGTTGGAAAGCCTCCAACTGTGATACACAAACCGACGGTCTACTCAGAAAGCCTCTGAGTACGGATAGCCGTGACGACTTGAGGAAGTACCCAAGTGAAGGCAGGAAGCCCGATACACTAGGAAAGTCTCCTAGTGCGATACGAGACAGTTGGAAAGCCTCCAACTGTAACATATGAAGCCAAGGCTGAGTTAAAGACCTATAGTCTTAACATATTCCACCTACGTTTTTGGTGTGAAAGGCCTATCTCAACAAACTCATCTATTAATAACCCCTTGCATCAAAACTGTCAATTCCCCCATCACAAGTGTGGATCCCGCCCCCTTCTTGTAGAGAGAACCCGCATGGTCTTAGCTAGCAGATAGTGGGTGTCGCCCTAACAGAAGAACCTTTCCATATCAGTGCGCCTTCTCTTACTTGTGCATACATCATTGTTTCACTGCGCCACATCCAATTACTCATCCTTTCGGCATGAGCTGGAAGTACTTGTATATACATAATCTACCTTTTCTTTCATAAGCCAACACCAGGCCTCGCCTTACATTGTGACTGCCAGTGATCGAGAGGCAGCGCTCGTCATTAGGACAGCTGCAACCAGACAAACGATTGGATCTGGTTTAGTTACAATTTACATCACTCTATTTGGACGACTATTTTAGTTACAAGCCAAATTCAGTGTTATCTCCGAGATCAGGCACTGTTGGAAGGGTTATTGATCCAAAGTGTCAAATTAGGCGCCTGACGAATGATTGATGAACCATCATGTGACCCATAAACGTTTGGAGAGGTCTCGAAGAAAAAATCTTGAATTTGTCAAAGAAGTGATTCATCACAGATTCTACAATTATGTCCAAACCTTCAACTTCTAATCCTGGCCCTAATCCTGTTCCCACATTAGCACTAGAGGCGAAAATTGATGCGCTTACAGTGCAAATGTCGCAATTAGTGTCAGTGTTGGCAGCATCACAGCCCAGACAAGCGGAAGTACAGCCAGAGATGACAGGAGAAAGAGATGATGAGATGGAGGAGATGGTGGAGTGGATATTGCAGGAGGATGAGACGGTGGAGAAATCTGGAAATGGAAAAGCGTGCTTACCTAAGTACACACCCCTGCAAATCTTTGACGGTACCATGGAGAATACAAAATCCTTCATCAGCTCTATAGTATTGTACATCCATGGGAGGAAGCCAGAGTTTCGTACAGCTGAGTCTAGGATTATGTTTGCTCTCTCATACATTCAGGGGGGGAAAGCACAGTTCTGGAGAAACAAGGCTATTAATCAAATTGCCATGGGAAATAAACCATTTGCAACCTTCAAGGAATTTATGGAGAGATTGGAGGCACAGTTTGGAGATCCTAATCCAAAGGCAACAGCCAATGCTAAATTGAAAACCATGCGCCAAGGTTCCCTAACGGCGGATGAATTTATTTTGCAGTTCAAAGCAGAAGCTTCGCAAATGGACATGGGAGAAGCCACGTTGGTAGAGTTTTTGAAAGCAGGATTAAATCCCTCTTTATTCAAGTCTATCTACTGACTACCTTCTATGCCAGAGAAGTTGGACGAGTGGTATAATTGGGCAATGCACCTTGACCAGCAATATCGGCAGGAACAGGCAGAGTCAAAGTTGATGTATGGAAGTAGTAAATTGGAAAGTCATCAGGAGGAAAGTCCGAGAAAGGAAAGGCACCTCAGGCACAAGCTTCAAGGGCACAGCCACCAGCCATGGCAGTGACACCTATAGTTATGGAGTCAGCAGCACCAGCAGAGGCAATGGAGGTTGATCAAGCAGGGAGACGAGCCCCACTTAAATGTTTTAACTGTGGGCAGTTAGGACACATTTCTAGGAATTGTAGGCAGAAAAGAAAGATTAGGGAAGCTACAATCGAGGAAGTGAAGCCGGAGGAAGGCAAGCAGAAGAATTTTGTGGAAGAGTCCCAGTAAAGGTTTCCCCATTGGTGACCCAGAATCGTTACAATGTATTAGTATCCGAGGAAACCCAGAGCAAATCAGAAAAGGAAATCAAGGAGGAGTACAACAGTTGTCAATCATGTGACAAAGAAAATCATCACGCATCATTTCTGAAAACCCCTAAATTCTTTATTCACTCTGCGTGAATAGAACCCGAAATCACCTTGACTGTGGGACTGAAGACAGTGGACATGCATGCAGCGATTGATGTGGAAGCATTGCTTGATAGTGGTGCTACAGGATTATTTATTAATCAATCCTTAATTACCGGAAACAGTATTAACACATGCAAGCTGGTGCAACCTATAATGGTGTACAATATTGACGGAACAGTCAATTGTGGAGGAACTATCAAGGAGGAGGTGACTATGATCCTAAAGTATCAGGAGCATCAGGAGCGAGCCATATTCGAAGTGTGCAATCTTGGGAAAACCAATCTAATAATAAGATGTCCATGGTTATGGAAGCATAATCCTGAAATTGATTGGAAAACTGGGAAAGTACAAATGACTCATTGTCCTAAGGAATGTAATGTGTATGGGAGGAAGATGAAAAAGGAAAAAAGGAAAAAGAAAGAGAAAGAACGTCCGAGAAAGTATTCTGTTACGATGGAGGAAGTGGAGGATGAGGAAATGCCAAATGGGGAAGTTCCGGTCATGATCGAGAAAGAAGAGCAGAAGCAAACCTTTAGAGCAATTCGTGGAGGACAGTCGTGGGACAAGAATATTGTGAAGGTGGAGAAGCCAGTGGAGGAATGGGTGCCAAAAGTGTATCATGAATATCTGTCAGTGTTCCAGAAGAAGGAGTCTGAGCGAATGCTGTAGAAAATCAATCCTAGTGTAAACAAGAATGAACTCAGTCTCTGTACAAGTGACTGTATTCCAGATATACTGTACCTAGTGTAAACAAGAATGAACTATACAATGTACAGTAAGTAACGATCCATGTCTGTAATAAGGTCGGTACTCACCTCAGTCTCTGTACAAGTGACTGAGGTGGTAGGGTAATTATCTACTGTATATATATGTATCATGTAAGATAAAGAGGAGTAGGCATAAAGGTATCTATGATATAGATCTGGACACACACCTCAAAGGGATTGTGCTAAATATAGTACGCACATCAAAGGGCATGCCAGGATCCATATATGGTAATACGGCGCTCAGGTGTGTTCACGGTGTGATTCTCAATACTCCTCCTCACCGTGGACACTCCTCCTCGCATGGAATTGTATTAGCGTAACCCTAAAAAGTTGCGAAGGTAAGTGAATTGTTTGATGTCTAGGGCCTGTCTGCAGGGTTTTCATGGGTATTGACGTATGTGAGTTGTAGTTTGTTTGATTGAATGCATTCGCGAAGGAAGTGGTATTTTATATTGATGTGTTTGATGCGGGAATGGAGAAGGGAATCCTCAGATAGGGACTTTGTTGCAGTGTTATCACAGTGTATAGTTGTTGGAAGATGTTGTTGGTAATTGATAGATTTGAGTAGTGCTCGCAACCAGATACACTCCTTGGCTGTTTCGAAAGCTGCCACATATTCTGCCTTGCATGATGAGGTTGCAACAACTTTCTGCTTACGAGCCATCCAAGAAACAACTCCTGAACCAAGGGAACATACATAACCACTGACGCTACAGCGTGTGTCAAGACAATTTGCCCAGTCGGAGTCACTGAATGCTTGAAGGTTAATAGGGTGATCGCCTCCAAGGTAAAGTTTGAGGTCCCTTGTCCCCTTGAGATATCGTACCAATCTGATAGCTGCACACCAATGTTCAAATGAATAGCAGTCGAGGTATTGCGAGAGTTGTTGGACAGCATAAGAAATATTGGGGCGCATTGATATGGACAGGTAAAGTAGACAGCTGACTAAGGATTGGTATGGGAGTTTATTGAGTTGGAGTTGATCTTCAGAAGACATTGATTGTCGATCCAGGCGGCGTAATTTTGAACCTGGTTCTAGAGGTGCCAACACAGGGTGAGCATCCTTTTGACCAAACTGTTCAATTATTTTGTCGATCAAAGCAGTCTGTGAGAGTGCGACTGTCCGGGTGATCCTGTCCCAGGTTACCACAATCCCAACAATGAAGCGTGCTGTGCCCAATTCCGAGATGGTCCATACTTGCCTCATCTGGTCTTTGAAACATTCATTTTCAGCCTTGGAATCTGCGATAGCAAGGTAGTCATCAATGTGAACAGCTGCAATGATAATACCTGAGTTAGATTTTTGGTAATAAATGCACGACTTGCACAATAGGTGGGTGAATCCCCAATCGATCATTTGGGTGTTAAGCGTCTGATTCCATATGTGCCCACTCTGCTTCATACCATATAGACCACGTTGAATTTGCCATACCCAGTCTTCCTTTCCATGCTCTTCAAAACCTATTGGTTGATGCATGTATTGTACCTCATCGTCTGGTAATAGGCCGTAGAGGAATGCCGTCTTCACATCAATCTGTTGAGCATCCCAGCCAAGTGAAGCTGCTAAATGTAGGAGTATTTGCCACGATTCCATGCGCGCAGTAGGTGAGGTGGTCTTGGTATAATCCTTGCCATAGATCTGTTCAAAACCTTTAAAGACTAGACGGACTTTCCACCATATGGCTTTTCTGGTCTCGTCCCGCTTAATGTGGAAGACCGGTTTCCCCTTTCGGATCTGGTTCCCCTGTGGTATGTCATTTCTAGGAATGAGTTTGTAGATGCCCATGTCCTTTAGCGATTTCAGCTCCTCCAGATATCCCTGTCTCCATCGTTCCCCATCAGTGGAATTCCTGGCCTCCTCCCATGTCTTGGGGTCATCTTTGAACTGAAGTGATTCTGGATCAAAGTCCATCATCTCTGAGATCAAAGTCTGGAGATGATGCGCTTGATCACTGAGGTCAAGGTTCCTGAATGATCGATGGAGGTTGTTGATGATGTCACAATCATGATCGATCAGAGGATCTAATCGAACTTCATCAGCTGTCCGGGCAGCTACTGTGGCAGCCCTGCATTCCCGTCGTGCCTCCTTGACTCGAGTAGCACCCTCTCAAGATTCTTGAACAGCTGCAGCGGTTCTAGTGATGGCCGGTCCGCTATTTGGGTTCTTCTCAGTGGGGATAGGTATGCGTGATGAGCATTGGGGCAAGGTAGCAGGTGGTGGTAGTGGATTCTCATGGATAATTTCATCAGGTGGATCAACAATGGGTTGGTCTGTGCCAAAAGGTTCATCCTCACTATTATCGTCCTGGGGCAGTATATTGAAAGATGGTTTGTCATTCGCAAGGTTGTCCAGGGTGTCGTCACTGACAGGGTTAGTGGGTGCGGATGACGAGTGACCATCATGACTCTCGAGGAACCTGACATGGTAAGAGCTATGAGTTTTGTGTGTGGCACGATCATAGCATTGGTATGGTTTAGACTTCGAATTGTAACCCACCAATACACACTCAATGGAACACTCAAATATTTTGGGATTAGGCTTCTTGGGAATAAGTATGAAGGCGCTGCACCCAATCTCTCATAGGTAAGAGTAGTTGGGTTTTCGTTCGTTCCATAGTTCCCAAGGTGTATATCCCTGGAGTGAGCGAGTCATAGTTTTTGCATGTAAATGAGATGCTGTAAGATAGAATTTGTCCCAGAGATATGGTGGTAAGCACGAGTAGATTCACATTGTATGAGCTTTGGCCATAAGTGTCTGGTGCATGCGCTCAACATGGCCAATGTGTGCAGAAGTGTGAGGGGCTGTAAATCAATGATCAGTCCCTCATGTCTTCAGCCACGCTTCCATCTCATGTGACTTCAATTCACCATTGTCAGTGACATATGTACTGACTTTGAGACCAGTCTCAGCTTCACGAGCAAGTTCCCAAGCTTTAAGTTCAGGAAACAAATCATCTTTGTTGCGAAGGGGTATTGACCAAGGGAATGATGTATAGTCGTCAACAATGTCCATGACATAAGAATTCCCAGTATGTGATTTCACAGCATGCGGTCCAGACAAATCCACCCAAACTTTCTCTAATTTCCTCATTGCCCTATGACCCGGCCCTTCTTCACGCTTCTTCAGAACAGGTGTCTTTGTCTGTTTACCGAGTACACATGATTCACATTTGGGTGGTCTAAGAGAGGACGTAACAGGCGCACCTGTGAGTGTCCCTTTCTTGGCCATATCCCACAATGATTGATAATTTGCATGACCAAGGTGACGATGCCATGTTTCCAGAGTAGGGGACTTGTGTACGGCAAGAGCGTGATTGGTGGCTGCAGAGTGAATGTCGAGTGAGTAGAGTTTCTTGGAGAGTTGAGAGCCCTGGGCGATGAGTGCACCAGTGGATTTATCAGTGAACCAACAACTATTGTTGTCGAAATGAGTGGTGACATTGGAGTCATCGGCCAGTACACCCACAGAGATGAGGCGGGCTGTCGATTGTGGGATGTATAGGGCATTACGTAAGATGATTGATGCACCCCGAGCTATTTTCAATTTAATATCACCGACGCCAACGGCGGCAATAGATGTGCCTCCCACACCTTTGACAGAACAGGGTGAAGTCGGACAAAGTGTAAGGAAATCACCACGGTCAGGTGAAATGTGTATGGTCGCCCCTGAATCTACTATAAATGGGGAGTCATCTAGGGAAAGTTGTGACCATCAAGTTTGGATAAGGGGTTCCACAGTGAAGACGTTGTTGGGAGGTGTGGAAGTGTATTGATTCCAATCGATGGAAGTGATCACCTCCTCCTCGATGGCAACCCATCCATCATATTCCACTGCTTCAATAGACATGGAGGGAAGGGGGTCACAGGCAAGGCCAGCAAACTCGGGGCGGGGGGGAAGAGGGTTATCCTTGGAATCCACCATAAACGTATAAGCCCGCCCATTGACGTCTTTCACCGTAATCGGAGTTTTGGAAGTGGCAGAGCTGGGGGTCTTCCTCTCGATCACCAGCTTACGAGCAGTCCTAGTCTCCTCAATGGTCTTTCCCACCATACCACCCCCAGGTTTGATACAGTACTCCATCGTATGCCCAGTCTTTTTACAGACTGGGTTTCCACAAATTACTGTGCTGATCAATTTGTTGGGTTTGGTGCGGGCAGTAAGGGCAACATGAGAGCGTGAGTCCACACGTTGATCATTCTCAAGCAAAGACTGTTTGTTCTCCAGGAACAAACAGATGTCCTTGGACCTGTATGGGGAGGAATCAGTCGAAGCGGCGATGTCACGGGAAATGATGGAGCATGCATGGGGAAAGTTATTGCTAAGTGAATTAAGGAGTGCTATGCAACAAAGAAGGTCAGCCTTTATATCCCCCATGGCAAAGGCGCGTTCAATGAGAGCACAAATTTTCTCTGCTGTTGCAGGAAGTGGGACATCCTTTGTGCATTGAATAGAAAGCGCTTGTTGAAGTAGTTGGACCTGGCAAACCAGCCCCTCTTTCTGATGTCAGTTCTGGAGTGTTGTCCAATTGACATCAGGGCCTTTCTCTTTGTCAAGGAATGTGTGCTCGGGTGGAGTAATGCTGGATGAAAGGTAAGCGTGCACAAGACGGTGGTTGGCCTTCCAATTGATGAGGGCACGCAGCTCCGCTGAAGTAGGTTCAGGGATTTCATTCACGATGTACTCATAAAGGCCATTCAGGGAGAGAGCAATACTGATTTCCTCACACCATTCTTTGTAGTTGGACTTGAGTTTATTGAGCTTCTCACCAGAGTACTGAACTGAGATTTTGATAAGGGAAATGGAAGGCGGGCTAGTTTCTGTAGTCATAGTGGAAATATCATGGGTGGGGATATCAGAGTGGCAAATAGGTGGATGGTGAAAAACAAAGGGGGGGGGGAACATGTCAGGAAGCCTGACTCCGTTAAGCTCTGATCCAAGATCTAGATGATCACAAAAAAAAACAATCAAGCATGACGTAGTTAGACGTCCAGTGGCTAGGAGATTTTCTTCCATCATTTAAACATGACAGGAGTGGCCAATAACCTGTAGAAAATCAATCCTAGTGTAAACAAGAATGAACTCAGTCTCTGTACAAGTGACTGTATTCCAGATATACTGTACCTAGTGTAAACAGGAATGAACTATACAACGTACAGTAAGTAACGATCCATGTCTGTAATAAGGTCGGTACTCACCTCAGTCTCTGTACAAGTGACTGAGGTGGTAGGGTAATTATCTACTGTATATATATGTATCGTGTAAGATAAAGAGGAGTAGGCATAAAGGTATCTATGATATAGATCCGGACACACACCTCAAAGGGATTGTGCTAAATATAGTATGCGCATCAAAGGGCGTGCCGGGATCTGTATATGGTAATATGGTGCTCAGGTGTGTTCACGGTGTGATTCTCAACAAATGCCAGTGCAGAAGCCATGGGATCATGCGATCGAGATGAAGCCAGGGTTTGTGCCAAAGAAGTTGAAGGTATATCCATTATCTCCAATGGAACAAGAAGAAGTGGATGCATTCCTGAAGGAGCAATTGTGCAAAGGATACATACGACCTTCGAAATCACTGCAGACATCACCAATATTCTTTGTGCCAAAAAAAGACCAAAGAAAGAGGATGTGTACAGATTATAGGTATCTGAATGAGTGGACAGTGAAGAATGCATACCCCCTGCCATTGATCTCAGAAATAATTGACAAGGTGGGAAAAGCCAAGGTCTTTACAAAATTGGATTTATGATGGGGATACAACAATGTACAAATAAAGAAAGGAGATGAGTGGAAGGCTGCATTTGCCACGTGTCAAGGATCCTTCGAGCTGCTTGTCATGTTTTTTGGGATGACTAATAGTCCCCCGACCTTTCAAAATATGATGAACGACATTTTCAAGGACGTAATAGACAAAGGCATGGTAATAATATTTATTGATGACATTCTGATATTCATGGAGGATGAAGAAAATCATGAGGTGATAGTGCAGGAGGTGTTACGGAGGTTGGCAGAGAATGATCTATTTTTGAAACCAGAGAAGTGTGTGTTTGGGGCAAGCGAGATTGAGTTCCTAGGATTATTGATCAGCCCTGACAGGATCAAAATGGATCCGATCAAGGTACAGGCGATCACAGATTGGCCTGCACCCACCTGTGTCAAGGGGGTTCAAGCCTTCTTGGGACTCGCAAATTATTATCGTCGCTTTGTGCACAATTTTTCTAAAATTGCTGCACCCTTACATAACCTTACATGAAAGGGAGTAGTGTGGAGGTGGGGAGAGCAGCAGCAGACAGTGTTTGAGGAGTTGAAGAGAAAGTTTGTGGAGGGACCAATATTAACCCCAGTAGATTTCACATGCCCTTTGCGAGTGGAATCTGATGCATCCGATTTTGCTACTGGAGCAGTATTATCAATGCTGTGCGAAGATGACAAATGGCATCCTTGTGCATATTTGTCCCAAGGGTTGAATGATGTGGAGAGGAATTATGATGTGCATGACAAAGAGATGTTGGGGATAATACGAGTGTTGGAGGCGTGGAGGCATTATTTGGAGGGATGTACGCATCAGATTGAGATCTGGACGGATCATCAAAATCTGCAATACTTCATGTCTGCTAAAAAGCTTAATCGCCAGCAAGCGCATTGGGCACTATTCCTACCGTGTTTCAATTTTCACTTGGTCCACAAAGCAGGAAGCTTAATGAGGAAAGCAGATGCATTATCCAGACATATTGATCATAAAAGGGGGGTGGAGGAGGACAATAAGAATGTTACCTTGCTCAAACCCAAATACTTTCGCATTTGCGCTATGCATCAAGGGCATCTATTGATAGATAGCTCGGAAATGGAAATGTTGTCTAAAATTAGACAATGTTCAGAATGGACAATGAAGTAGTGGAAATCATGAAAGCTCTGAAGGGAGAGAAGAAAGGTAATATCAAAGGAGATGAATGGGCTGAGGAACAAGGGTTGGTGTTGTTTCGAGGAAAAGTGTATGTACCAAAGGATCAGGATTTGCAAAGGGAGATCATCTGGTTACATCATAATACACTGACTGCCAGACACCCAGGAAGATGGAAGACGTTGGAATTAGTAATGAGAAATTATTGGTGGCCCAGAATTTCAAAGTATGTGTTGGGGTATGTGGATGGATGTGATACGCGCATGAGGGGGGAGAAATTTCCAGAAAAACCTGCAGGAAAATTAATGCTGAACCCTATACCTAAAGCGCCGTGGGGAGATATATCTGTGGATTTTATTACTGGATTACCTGAAACTCAAGGGTATGATGCAATATTCGTAGTATGCGACTGCTTCACAAAGGAGGTCCATATTATTCCTACTACTACAGAAACCTCATCATTGGGCTTGGCGTGCCTCTATCTAAATCAGGTATGGCGGTTACATGGGTTACCCAATACCATTATCTCCAATCGCAGACCACAATTTGCTTCCACATTTATGTGAGAACTGAACAACATATTGGGAATTCAAACTAAATTATCTACAGCATATCACCCGCAGACTGATGGGCAGACAGAGAGAATGAACCAGGAGTTGGAGCAGTACCTACGTATGTTTGTCAACTACCGACAAACTGACTGGCCCAAATGGCTGGCAATTGCCGAATTTTTCCACAATAACAAATTCCATTCGGCTACTCGTATGTCACCCTTTTTCGCGAATTATGGATATCATCCTCGCATGGGAGTAGAACCCAGAAGGGAAGTCAAAGTACAGTCAGTAGAAGACTTTGTATCTAAGATGCAAAAGGTACAAGAGGAAGCAGAGGCGGCATTGAAGAAAGCACGTGATGACATGATGTGACATGCAGATTGTACTCAAGCACGTGCTCCAGAGTACAAAGTTGGTGACTTGGTATGGCTAAGTACCAAGGACCTGAATATTCCATGACCTTTGAGGAAACTTACGGAGAAACAAGTTGGCCCATATGCGATCTCTAAAGCGATATTGCCTAATGTGGTAGTGCTAAAATTACCCCAATCATTCAAGATTGATCCCGAGATTAACATATCCCGCCTATGCCCTTACCGCCTGCCCACTATTCCTGGCCAACAAACTACTCTGCAACCTCCGATAATAGTAGAAGGTGCTCCAGAATACGTAGTTGAAGAAATTCTAGACTCATGTCTTCGACGGAACAAATTGGAGTTCTTAATAAAGTGGAAAAACTATACTGATGAAAATAATTCATGGGAACCCAAAGAGAATTGTAAGCGAGCACATAACATGATTGCCCAATTCTTTAAACATAATCCGAATGCTCTGCGTCGCATTGCTAGAATGGTGTATGAGGGGATGAAATTCCGGCCATACCAAAATTTCACAGAGGGGACAGACATAATATTTTCTTGCCTGGAAGTCGAGGCATAAAAGGGGGGTAATGTTAGGAAACCACCCCATTACCTAATAAAATTTCATTTTTATTTTATTATGTCGAATTACGCTACATGATGCCAAATGACACTACACTTTGATAGCATGAGAATTTTATTTCGCATGCATCAAAATGTACATGCATGTACAAGTGCGTCAGTAACAACAATGTACAATATATGTAACATAGTATATAAACCCTAAATATACACCTAGGGGACCCCAGTTGTGTTCTCTTAGGTATTCCACCTACGTTTTCGGTGTGAAAGGCCTATCTCAACAAACTCATCTATTAATAACCCCTCACATCAAAACCGTCAATTCCCCCATCACAAGCGTGGATCCCACCCCCTTCTTGTAGAGAGAACCCACACAGTCTTAGCTAGCAGATAGTGGGTGTCACCCTAACAACCAGCCAGTGATACACCTTGTACAGCCCTGGGCACAGATCTGTCTATTTTTTTATGTTTTTAGCCTGCCAACCATCATTCATTCCTTTCATCCAGCACACTGCAATATTCTGCAATATTCTGCAATATACCCCTAGCATCCTGCGACTCTTCTGCAATGTTTCAATTACTTCAGTGACATTTAGCGACATTTGGTGACTTAGCGACTTCAGCGATATTTTCAATACAGCAAAATGTTCACACACTGCCTTCGGGTATGGTGCTGACTGTTGACAGGCCTTCATTTTGGATTTACTTTAAGTCTTATCTATGTTATCTAGGTTACTGCGACCGCATTCCACTTCTTCCTTCAATATAATAAAACAGCAGGCTAGCCTTAAACATAGGTTTCTTTTATTAACTTCGATTATATCACAATTCATAGTATATATTAGGTATTCAGGATCTATAGTATAAAAACCCCCCTGTTCATAGTAGATAGTCACAAAAGAATACAACAATTAAATTCCCCTCTCACAGTTAGAAACTAAAAACCCTTCACCTCTCTCAAATCACCACCATAGTGGTAGAGACTTATCACTAGGAACATCACCGTACATCGTGGATTACGCTGAGCAGACTTTAATACCCATCCCACTTCTAAATATTTGTTTGTGATCTATACTAAAAACAAGGCGTCACTGAGACCCTTTGCACCTACCACTTGCATTCATTGTTTTGTTGTTTCTCTTAGGCTAGAGGCACAGAACGACTATCACTGGACACCCAGGAAGATGGAAGATGTTGGAATTAGTAATGAGAATTTATTGGTGGCCTGGAATTTCTAAATATGTGTTGGGGTGTAGTGAGTTGAGGGGGATCTCCTTATATCACACACCAAAAGAACACGAATAATGTATATATTTCGTGTATTGGTAGTGGTAAAAAAGATTGCTTATGTAAATAGAAGGCTGGTCCCTTTATAGGGGCCAGCCAGGTCAACAGCAAGGAAATATAATATATACAAATGTGGGGTCAAGCCCCAGGTCACCACACCCTCCCCCTTAGGCTTCGTCCAGGGGAGAAGCATAATGTTTTGAGTAAATAGACAATCTTGAAGAGAGCATCATCTGGTATGTGGGTATCATCAGGGTACAATGAAAAGAATCAATTCATTCATTTATTAAAAAATGTGATGACCTCATTTAGTAGGGTCATCGGGGATGTGGGTATCGTCAAGACTCAACAATGATATGTGGGACTTGTCGAGGGTCGACGAGGATTCGGGGAGGTTGGCATCAACTAACATACACCTAACTTCCTCTGGGGTGGTAGGTATGGGTACTTCACGCTCATAATCGGGTGCAGAGGAAAGTATGGTTGTTTTGTTGGTCAATGCCAATGAAGACAATTGGGATATGGGGGTCTCTGGGGTGTTCCCCAGAGCAGAGGGGTCTGTCATCTGCCCTTCATCGAGAGGGAAATGGTCCTTGTTGATGGTAAACATTTCATCATTGGATGAAGAGACAGAGTCAGTGGAATCACCGTTGTTGTCAGGGTCTCTAATTTTTTGCGGCTTGTTAGACATGATGGGAGTGAATTTGCTAACGGGCTTCTTGTGCCCATCCAGAGGGATGCCGGCAGCAACTCTCCTCGCTCTCTTCAAGGCCTTCTTCTGGCCTTGAGTGGCCTTGATGATGAGGGGAGACCCAGACCATCCTGAGGTTGGATTGTTCTCCAGGGGATATACCTCTGGAGGAGGTGGATGCCAGCCGGACAGGTAAGAAGGCCCAGCGCGGGCAGGAGGCTGGTTGTCCACGTGAGAGGTGCTCACGTGCAGAGATGCAGATAGTCCAGTGGAGAATCCGGAGGACTGGGCAGTGGAAGTCATTGATTCAGAGCAGAGTCACCCTGAATGAGAGGGAGCTCCGCCCCTGGTGGGAGTGGTGGAATCTCTTTTTCTTTTTCTTTGTGGCTCTCAAAGGGCCACATTGTTAGGCCCAGTGATCCACCACCGGGGTTCAGACATCAGAGGAGCATCCTCTGAATGGGTATTGGAATGTTGCCACAGACATCTCACGATATCGGCAGTGGTAGAAGACTCTTCTGAATGGGAGGAGTTGGCAGTAGCCATCGCTGTAAGCCAGCCGATGGCATAGTGAGAACCTTCTCGGACTTCCTTGTCCAAGACTCCTATGGTAGCGAGGTGTTGTACGATGTCCTCGAGGGAAGTTGAATTGGTGCTGATTGGCATGGGCTGCCGACGGCGCATGGGGGACAGTGGGAGGTGTTCGTGCTCTCGAATCTGTTGGTACAGTCCCAGTGTGGCTAGTACCTCTGCAGTACAAAGGTAGAGAAGTAGTTTAGCTTCAGGGGAAAGCCCTGAAGGAATCTGTTGACAAAGCAGGAGCTGTCCCCTGACATGTGGGAGGGAGACCCTCTGTTTGTCCATCAGGGTATCAGGGTGGAATCACCACTGGTACAGGTGTCAGTGCATGAACTGCGCACACATTTCAGCAGGGTCCAGGAGCGAGGGTTGCTCCAGGTGAGTAGGGTCGTTGAGTCAGCGCAATCCTCACGCCAACTGCATCTGAACAGGGAGCCAACTGGGTAATCTCCAGTGGGCAAGGGCATAGGTCATCAGGGGCATCTGAGCCCCTGGAGCAGTATCATTGACAAACCGCATGTACTCGTGCATTCATTCCAACATTGGGTAGTTCCCGGAGGTGTGGGCCATCTGGGACCAGTGATCAAATTCCTCAGTGTTCTGAGGAATGGATATAGGAACTTGGCCATGCAGCTTGGGAGCTGGTCTCCAGTTTGCCTTCCTGGGAGCATCAGGGCCCGAGACTGTATATCTCGGGGTTGGAAGGTTGGGAAGAGGTGGGTAGACCTTGTTCATATTGAAGTCCTCATCGGGGACAACAGGGTGGGGAGCAGGAGGTGGTGCAGGCTGAGAGGCTGCACTGGCATATGAAGTACCTTGGGGCCTCTCGGGGTAAGGAGAGGGTTCACAAGTACGAGCTCGTTTGGACAAATGTCCATCGAGCTGCTCATGCAGGTGCTCATTCTCATCCTCCAGGTTCCGGACCAGTCTCCTGGAGGGCAGCAATATCTTTTTCATATTCATTATAAACACATTCAGCTCTGGCAAGAGCACCAGAGTTAATACCCAAATCTCAACGATCTCTCGCATTGAAATATTCACCATCGTGGTCATACACGTGGGTGTACACGTGTAATGCGTAGCTCTTGCAAGTGTCACAAGTGCCTCAGTGAAGGATGATGCCTTCACCGTCAATCCTCCAATTTCTGGCAGCAGAAGAGCTGGTGCCCACACCAGCTTGCCGGTTTTGTTCTTCTCTAGCAGAACGTCTGCTAGAGCTAATGGCTTCTTTGATCTCGCCAGGGCTTGGTGAGCGATGGTGTTGGGTGTTGCTGCTCGAGCCAGTGGGCTCAAGCTTTCTCTCCTTCTCCTTCCCCCTTTGAGACTGGCCACTAGGGCCTGTCTCACGCATGCAGCCAGTTCTGTTGTCATGATCACCCCCCATGGGGTCGTCTTTGTCTGGAGGAAAGCTCGCCATGGTAATTGTACCAAGCAATGAAGAAAAAAAACAATTGAAACTCCACACGACCTAAAGTTGTGGAGCGTGAAATTCCCTGGGCAAGGCACACACCCAACGTGACTTGGAAATTTCCAAGTTGTTATGTCTGTTGACGCGCAGGAGTTCCTGCGCATTTAGGCAACTCTTGCCAGTCTCTGGCACCCATCAGTGCCAGATAAGCGTCTAGGGCTGCAAGATCATTGCAGTTTGCCAAAGGTTCCCAAGTGGTGTCTCCCAGACTCCACTTAACTTCAAACTGGATGGTACAGCCACACCACTTGTGTGCCGTGATCTCTTCGACGTACCATTTGGTGTCATCTGCACTGAAGTCATACATGTCAGGATAATGCCTGTTGGGAAACAATGCATCATCGTTAGGATGGTGAGGCCTTAGTAGGCTCACATGGAAACACTGGTGTATATGCCAGTGTTTCAGTTCTGTAGGAAGATCCAACACATAGTTGGATGTCTCAGGGAAAGCTTGTAGGACCTTGTACAGTCCTACAAATTTAGGCAATAGTTTACTAGTGCGCCCTTTTGGTAGTGCTAGGTTTTTTGTGGACAAGTAGACAAAATCTCCTTACTTGATATCAGGCTCTTCGCGCTGATGTTTATTAGCGTAGTGCTGCTGAAACACTCTTTCAGCAATGATGCTATCATGGGCCACTGCCATGTTTCGCAGGGCATTCATTGCAAACATATGCACTCTGGGAGGAACACGTTATGTAGAAGGAAGTTCTTGCATCATACGAGGCAAGAATCCATAGTTGATTTCAAATGGGGCCATCCCTGTTGCCCTGTTAATGGTAGAGTTTATGGCAAACTCTATGAGAGAGAGGAATTTTACCCAATCTTTTTGATTGGATGCAACAAACGCTTGGAGAATCTGAGCAATCAAATGATTTGCGCATTCCGTTATTCCATCCATCTGAGGATGGAATGAAGTGGACATAAGTATCTTGATGTCCAAGATATGGTGGATCTCATGCCACCATTTGGACGTGAATTTAGAGTCTCAATCACAAATGATTGAGCCAGGTAGTCCATGCAAATGGACAATCTCCTTCACGAAGATGGGAGATAGTTGTGATGCAGTCATCATTGTTTTCACTGGGACTAGGTGAACCATGGAAGACAGATGACAGATGATCACCCAAAGGTAGTCAAATCCCTTGGACTCTGGGAAGGGTCTGATAAAGTCCATCCCAATGGACTCCCATGGTCTCAAGGGAGTGGGGAGTGAGTGCAATTTGCCTTGCAGGGAATGGTATTCACCTTTTGAGCATATACAACGCTCGCAAGAATCACAGTATTTCTTGACTTCACACTGAAGTCGAGGCCACCAATACCAACATCAGATGTACTCCAAAGTTTTGACTGGCCCGAAATGTCCCACAATACTGTGGGCCTGCTCAATTATACAACCATGCAGGGTTGTACCTTTGGAAGTGGAGGTGGGGACGCACAAGACATCCTCACCACCTCGGTTCTTCCTCCAGATGAAACCGTTCTGGATGCTGAAATCCAGGTGGTCTCCTGGACTTTCAAGAATCTTCTTGAAAACTTGGTCCTTGACATATCCTTTCTGGATGTCATCATTCAGAGGATCCAACTCTGACATATGGACGTGAAGATCAGGTCCCTTAACCAGAGATGTGTAAATCAAGGGGTTTTTTTTTGATTGTGGCTGTCCAGAAGAAGATGGATCTGCACCTTCAGTATTCGCAGTCATTCTGGCTGCAGCTACATCCTGCTCTTCGATAAGTTCCTGAAGAGCTCTAAGCTGTTTACCGACTCGCTTCTGCTGAGCAGCAGCAGAGCAAGTCTCAATTACTCGATTCTTTAATTCGAGATGTCAATCCCATGGGAGGTCCTCATGGTTAGGATCGAGGCGCACATCTGCAAAGATGTAGTGTTGGACTAATGGGGCATTGTCCCAAGAGTCAAATTGGTAGTAGCAGGACAGAGCGTCTGCTACTTTGTTTAGTTTCCCTTTGACATATCTAATGCCAAAGTTGAAACACGATAGGTATTCCATCCACTGCATCTGCCTAGCAGAAAGTCTGCGCTGGGTCTGGAAGAATTCCAGTGCTTGGTGATTGGTGACGACATGGATCCGTCTACCAATCAGTTTGTCTTCCCACTTGAGGAGGGCCTCAAGTATAGCAATGGTTTCATGCTCAAAGGTACGGTAGTTCCTTTGAGCATCTGAGAATTTCTTGGACAAGACACCTGCTGGGCAGCAAGTTTGCCACTCAGGTCCTTGACCATACATTGCGCCAGTCCCAAAGACTGAGGCATCATTGGCTCAGGCAACTTTGGGTCGATCGGCTTAAGCACCAGTGTTGTGCAACAGATGTCCTTAATCATCTGGAAGCAGTGATCATGTAATGGCCGCCATAGAAATGAGGCACCGTTTTTAGTCATCGCAGAGAGTGGACTAGTATAAGCACCAATATCTGGCAAGAAATGAGCCAGATATTGCACAAGTCCCAAGAATCTCTGGACTTCATGATAGTTACAAGGTGTCTTCCACTCTTGTACATGGGCCATCTTGTCGCTGTCTGTGTGCAGCCCGTGCTTGTCAATCATATGACCTAGGCACTCTACCTTTTCAGTGTAGAGCTCGCACTTCTCTGCATGAAGGTACAGAGCATGCTCGCATAGTTTGTTGAATACTAGCTCCAGATGTTTCTGGTGTTCCTCAATTGAGTTACTAAACACAAAGATATTGTCCAAGTATGCATGGACAAATATTCTGATGTAATCTTGGAAGACTAAATTCATCAACCTTTGAAAGGTTGATGGTGCATTGCAGTCGCCTTGTTGCATAACCAGGCTTTCATATATGCCTTGAACTGTCAAAAAGGCAGTTTTCCAGACATCATCTGGTTCCACTTGGACTTGCTCGTAAGCATCCAAGAGATCTATCTTCGAGTGGTATGTAGCTCGAGCAACATCAAGACAAATCATGTATTGATCAGGAAATGGTGTAACATCTTTCACTGTATTTGCATTCCTCTTCATGGCATTAATCACAGTGCGAATTGCTCCTGATTTCTTTGGCACCACTAGCATTGGAGCAGCTTGCTCCACTCGAGCAGGGCACCACCACCCTGCTTTGCAGTATTTTGCTATCTTCTTGGAGAGGGGTTTCCTCATTGAGTCTGGACACTTTGGAAGATAGTATTTGTACTTCTTCTTTTTGTCCACTAGTGGGATGTGATGGTTTATCTCCCTAAGGGGAGGTAGTTTGTCAGGTACTCCGCTGAGGATATCCTGACAAGAATGTTTCCACTCTTCTCAAAGACATGGAAGGTCTTTCTTGGAGAGAGGACCTTTTGAGTAGGCCTTGGATGCCAAGTCTTTGTATATTGCAAAGAGAACATTGTTCAAGTCATCAACTTCGGGCAGTAGCACCACAGGAATGGAAGGGTCGAACCCAAAAGGTTCAAATTTAGGGCCCTCAGGAAATCGATCCCAAGTGAATTCTCAGATGAACTCTTCCAATTCATCCTCATTATCACTTTCAGGCTTCTCGTCAGGCCCCAGCAATATGGGGTCCAATACCCTCAAGCCTGAAGGACAATGTTGAGCCTCAACATCATCCACTTCCTTGATTTCCGCCTTCCTCTGTTTCACAGAGGGAGGCTGGGCCTGTGTAGAACTCGGGACAACTTTGTCCAGGTCTCTTACTTTTTTAGCAGTTGGGTGCCCACTACGGAGTCACTGGTTGAGGCCGCATAGCATGCCATCTGGCTTGCATGATGGTGTTAGGGCCCTCGATTACTGTATCAAGGTGCTTTCCTTTAACGCATACTTCATCGCGTTCAAAGTCTAGGACTATACCGTGCTTCCTCATAAACACGGTTCCCAGAATGGCATCATACCTATCAATGTTAACTACATCGAAATAGTGGGTATTTACCACCCCACCGATCTCAAAATCGGTGAAGAGTCCAAAGTTTATCTTCAAACAGCTGCCCACAGTGCATAATTGCAAAGGCACAGGTTCTTCCAATTCATGAGCCTTCGAGTTCACTGACATAGCAAATTCTGGTGAGATGGAATCAGTTGTACAGCCAGAATCAAGCAGTATGTAGGCTTCAAGATTGTGAAGCATCATCTTTGCAACAAAGCATTTGTTATCCTCCTCAGTCTGAGGAGGACATTTAATCTTCTTCGAGGATTTCCTCAAAGTAGTTGCACCTTTAAAGTGCAGCTTGTTCTTGAAAAGGCCGTCCATCATGATGCCAAGCTGTTCAGAGAATGATGGATGTTTATTCTCTGTCTCACTCTCTGAGTCTTCCTCAGAGTCAGACACTGACTGGGCAGACAGGCAGCCATTGGAGTCATACTCTGAGAGAATTTCTCTGATCGCACCAAAGCATTCAGTTCCTGAATCATCACAGGGAATACACCCAGTGTCAGACTCAATGTTATACAGTTCGCCTTCAGAGCTGTACTGCGATCCATAAGGGATCTCCTCAGATAAGGCCGAACCATACTCCAAGGAAGAAATGCCTTCTGAGTAGCTGTGTGCAGTGGAAAATCTCTCTTTCATCGCTGATCAAGAGTCCAAGCTCTTTTTAGGGCTTGGACCATGCTCGTCACAATCTTTGCTACTACTATGAGTAGCAGGTCGATCATTTGAGGAGCCTGATTCTTCTCTAGTGGCATACATTTTTGCTGTTGGTCTTTGTTGCCCATACTTTGGGCACTTAGGATCTGTGGAGTAATGAGGGCCTCCACAGTTGTAGCAAGTGGGAGCCTTGCTTTCACCAGACTTCTTGTCTGGTTTGTTTCCATTAGACCTGGAAGGTTTGCTTCCAGGGGAATGATGTCGTGTATCATGATGCTCCTTGTAATGGCAATCTTGATTGCCATAGCTTCGGTGGTCTCTGTCCGGATATTTTGAACTGGACAGTTTAGAGTTATCATGATAGTTTTTATCATGTTTATCGTAACGTTCTTGCGACCATCCATTAGATCTTTCAGGAGAAGGATCCTTTGTTTTGGGAGCTTTAGTCAAAGAGGATGTCTTTGACTTCATGGATTCCATGATACACTTCTTTTCATTGAAGTGTTTTCTCATTTTTCCAATTTCCTCCGCCTGACAGGTGTAGTGCAAAATATCTCCCACTGAGCTAGTCTCAGCGGAGCATCCTTTGCCCAGTACAAAGGATATGATGTTGTTGGGCAACCCAGTCACCAACTGGGTCTTGAAGGTGAAAGGATCTGGTGGCTGGATCATTCTGGTCACATAGCGCTCCAGTCTGTGGTAGTAACCCATAACACCTTCTTTGGCATTATAATCGACGTGCCAAAATTTGTCAGTCGTGTCATGGGTTGCATTCTCATGCACGAACCGGTAGTATAGGCCAGTTATGACCTCCTTGAAAGTCCAGGCAGCTCATTGATGGTATGCACCATCAACACTGTCCTCAAACCAAGTCAAGGCGGTGTTCTCAAGGAACATCGCCATATACTCAATACGGTCTGAGTCCAGATCTGGACCACATACTTTGTTCACCTTCAGCCAACAAAGGAGGGCATTCAGCCATCGTTCAAAGCCTTTGGTGTCTGGTAATCCACTGTACTTAGGCAGATTTGGGACATGCAGACCGTTCTTACCACTAGTGGTAGGAACTTCAGTCAAGACAGAGACTTTGCTGTCGATCTGTCTGTAGATCTTCATATGAATGTCCCTCAAGTATTTTAAGGGTTGAAGGGAACCTTTTCTTCGATAGGAATCAGGATGGGAAGATACAGAATATCTAGACGAGGATCGACTAGATGAATGCTATGCCCAGCTACCTCATCTGTGGTGAGATGAGGTCTTATTAGCAATCTCTTCCTCACTTGGGGAAGAGTGTTTGCTGTTTTTGTTACTCGAGGTGCTATACAACAAGTCAGTACTACTTTCATCTCCATTGTCACAAGAACTGTTGCCATCTGGTGGCCTGTTCTTGCCTGCGTGACTCTGCACAGGATTTTTGGACCCTCCTGGTGGGGCTTTCTCTCACTTATCATGGCAAGAGTTCTTGCTGTTCTTATCCCAAGGATTACATTACCATCCTTGTCAAAACAAATCCCTTGATCAGGAATCGATGTGTGTTGTCCATCCTGGATATCGCCATTGCATATCCTCTGGAGGACTAACTTATTGTTGTCAATGTAATGTACCTTCTTTTTGGAAGGTACCTCAACCGGTGTTACTGGTGTGGTTGGACATGGGTTAACACATTCCTGGGAAGGGGACAGTTGCTGCTCCACACATTCGGCTGTACAAGGAGTAGTAGGTCTGGATACAGACCTATGGGAACATTGTCTGGTGTAAGCAAACACCAGATCTTTAAGTTGGGTTTCCAACTTAACAGGTTTGAAGTCCCGGGCATCCCTGGCATGGCCAAGGATATCGGTAGTGAGCTGAGCGAAATGCCAAGCTCCAAACTCTTCATCCAACTCATCCTCTCTAGGTTTCTTGAGAGGTTTCTTCTCTTCATGCCAACGTAGTCTTTTGTGTTCGTCCATCGGCGTTGGTGGCACTGACGGGGCTAACCCTGGCCATTGGGCAGAGAGTAGTCTGGGTGTAGTATACTCCAGACATTGTTGGGGAAGATTGATATAATTACCGGGGGTGACCCGGTTATCCAGGGACTCTGGAGTTAGTTCATCCAGAGGTGAGAGTCCTTGTAACCCCAGATTAGGTCTGGGGGTTGACCGGGCGCTTCGTCAACTACTTTTCGATGAGTTAGATTTCTTTGAGTCGAGGTTGCTGTCATCCTTGACCATCACCCTGGCTGTGCGAAGTCCAAGCGCAGAGGAATTGATTGCTCTTGTAGTGGATATATGCGCTTTGAGGTTCACTGCCTGTATTGTAGGAGACAGCAAATTTCTTGAGGTGCCTGTATGCACCTCAAGTGGTTGGGGTATGCTCAAATTTTGCGCGACCTGCAACAAAGCAGGTTTGGTCTTATTTCTGGTTCTTGCCCTGGCTGTTGAAGCCATGGCTGATGGGGTTGATATTGGTCTTTAGCAGTAGGGAACAAAATTTTTTGGTCATAGCAGCGGGCGAAAAGCGATAAAAAGAAAATGTTGGTTCGAGTGCTGAGTGCTTGAGTTGGGTCCTAGTGACGGATTTGCTTCCATCGCTGATTGCATTGGGGAATTTTCACCCTTCACGGGAGAAGTTCAGGGTCGTGGTGATGATGATCGCTGATGGGGCGATGTTGAGCAAAACTCTATATGAGTTTTGGTGTTCAAAAAAGTGTAGTGAGTCAAGGGGGATCTCCTTATATCACACACCAAAAGAACATGAATAACATATATATTTCGTGTATTGGTAGTGGTAAAAAAGATTGTTTATGTAAATAGAAGGCTGGTCCCTCTATAGGGGCCAGCCAGGTCAACAGCAAGGAAATATATACAAACGCGGGGTCAAGCCCTGAGTCCCCACATGGGGTATGTGGATGGATGTGATATGTGCATGAGGGGGAAGAAATTTCCAGAGAAACCTGCAGGGAAATTAATGCTGAACCCCATACTGAAAGCACCATGGCAAGATACATTTGTAGATTTTATCACCAGATTACCCAAAGCTCAAGGGTATGATGCAATATTTGTAGTATGCAACCACTTTACAAAGGAGGTCCATATTATTCCTACCACTACAGAAACCTCATCATTGGGCTTGGCACCCCTCTACCTAAATCAGGTATGGTGGTTACATGGATTACCTGATACCATTATCTCTGATTGTGGACCACAATTTGCTTCTGCATTTATGCAAGAATTAAACAACATATTGGAGATTCAAACTAAATTATCTATGGCATATCACCCACAAACAGATGGGCAGACAGAGATGAACCAGGAGTTGGAGCAGTACCTATGCATGTTTGTCAACTACTGACAAACTGACTGGCCCAAATGGCTGGCAATTGCTGAATTTTCCCACAATAACAAATTCCATTTGGCTACTCAGATGTCACCCTTCTTTGCTGATTATGGGTATCATCCCCGCATGGGAATAGAACCCCAAAGAGAAATTGAGGTACAATTGGTAGAAGACTTTGTATCTAAGATGCAAAAGGTACAGGAAGAAGTGGAGGCAGCATTGATGAAAGCACATGATGATATGATGCGACACACAGATCATACTCAAGCTCCCACTCCAGAGTACAATGTTGGTGACTTGGTATGGCTAAGTACCAAGGACCTTAATATTCCACGACCTCCTTGGAAGCTCACAGAGAAACAAGTTGGCCCATACACGATCTCTAAAGTAATTTCGCCTAATGCAGTAGTGCTAAAATTACCTTGATCATTCAAGATTGATCCCAAGATTAACATTTTCTGCCTATGCCCCTACTGCCCACCCACTATTTCTGGCCAACAAACCACTCCACAAGCTCCAATAACTATAGAAGGTGCTCCAGAGTATGTAGTCAAAGAAATTCTAGACTCCCATCTTCAAAATAAATTGGAATTCTTAATAAAGTGGAAGAACTGCACTGATGAAAATAATTTGTGGGAACCCAAAGAGAATTGTAAGTGAGTGCATAACACAATCACCCAATTCTTTAAATGTAATCCAAATGCTCTGCATCACATTGCGAGAATAGTGTATGAGGGGATGAAATTCTGGCCTTACCAAAATTTCAAAGAGGGGACAGATACAATATTTTCTCACCTGGAAGTTGAGGCATAAAAGAGGGGTAATGTTAGGAAACAGCCCCATTACCTAATAAAATTTCATTTTTATTTTATTATGTCAAATTATGCTACATTACACTAGCATGAGAATTTTATTTCATGCATCAATATGAACGTGCATGTACTATATCACCCAATTGGTCTGAAATCTCCCAGGGAGTCTGAAATTCAATTTCTACATTTTATCTGCTTGTGCAATCCCCCCGGAGTTTTACGGGATCTAATTGACTAGTAGTAACAGATGTATGTATGATTTCACTAAGGAATACAAGCTGTGGAAGCAGTCAAGAAACAGTAGCCGGAGTGATCAAACAGTGATACAAATGAAAATGTCTTGTTCACCATGGCAAAAACCACTCCCAAAGCCCGAAAAAATTTGACAGGACACCTACACTATACCAGACTACGGTAGCATGCTCTCTTCAAATCTCTGGGGGTGTTGTGTCCATGTTCGAGAGCAATGAAGGGACACTGTCAATTTTGTCACACTTTGTCATGGTAAAATTGAATGTCCACTGGCCGGCTCAATGGCAAGTGGCTCGAGATGCTGAGGCATGAGAAATCACAAGCAAATGTAAAGCGCGTACACTACACACTGTGTCTGGATGGACCTTGAATTTTGATGAGTTTTGTCACACTGTCTCTCCTCGCTCTTGAACATGGGCTCACCACCCTGGAGACTTGAAGAGAGTGTGTTACCGTAGTTTGGTCTAGTGTAGGTGTCCTGTCAAATTTTTTCGGGCTTTGGGAGTGATTTTTGCCATGGTGAACAAGACATTTTCATTTGTATCACTGTTTGATCACTCCGGCTACTGTTTCTCAACTGCTTCCACAGCTTGTATTTTTTAGTGAAATCATACATACATCTGTTACTACTAGTCAATTAGATCCCGTAAAACTCTGGGGGGATTGCACAAGCAGATAAAATGTAGAAATTGAATTTCAGACTCCCTGGGAGATTCCAGACCAATTGGGCAATATAGTACATGCACGTCAGTAGCAACAACATACAATATATGCACAGTGAGACCCATGGATGTGGAAAATCATCCAGTAATTCAGCCACTGAGGTGAAGGAATTGAGTAGAGAGTCATCTGTTTTGGGTAGAATTTCCATCCTTTGTGGCCATTAAAAAAGAATAAAAATCATCTGATTTTCAGGGAAAAACATACCCTTAAAGTTGTGAAAATTCCCCCTCAGAATGGATGAGTTAAGAGGTTGAAAACACCTCAAAATTTGTCTGTATTCATACCCTGTTGAATTTATCCCTTGGGATGAATTCCATCTTCTAAATGGGGTAATTCATGCCATGAGACTCCCTCTGACTATGGGATCATTTTCATCCCATCAAGGGCAAAAAAAACCCTCTGTCCAGGTTAAATTTTTTTTGGAGTGGATTATTCATCCACTTTGTTTAATTTCATTATCAGTTTCATACATTTAGTAGTGAATTTTCATTCAGCTACAGGCAGATGTTGGTCTCACAGGTTTTGTACAACTCAATATATTGCATCTAAACTAGCTATGTATATTACAAAAAATAAGAAATGAAGATAAGAAAAATTACCTGGGCCCAAATGACTCTAGTCATCATTTGGGCCCACGAACAGTTGCTCAGGGGTGGGCAGTGTGTTGTTCCTGTTGTTGTTGTTGTCTTCATTGTTGTGGCCATGGTCTCATTGTCTGCATTCCCCATTGTTTGCTCCTTGTCCCAGTCATCCCCTTCGTCCCTGGCCAGTCCTGGCACCCATCATTCCTGTCGTCCCTGCTGTTGTCATCCTCATCGTCCTCACTGTCCCCATTGCCCTGGTCCTGGTCCTCCTTGGTGTTGTTGTCCTCGTGCCTGTCATCCCTGGTCCTGGTGTCATCTTGTCTTCTGGTTGTTGTTCCCATTGTCCCGTTCTTGGCGGTGGTTGTGCTCGTGGTCCTCGTGGTCCACTGTGGCCATTGTTGCAGTTTCGCCTTCCTCGTGGTTGTGGGTGCTTTCTCATCATCCCCATTGTCAGTGCTGTCGCAGTTTGCATCGGCGTTGTCATTCTCGTCATCCTGGTCCTGTCTGCCATTGGTGTTGGGGCATTTGTCATTGGTGTCGCCTGGCCCTGTTCCCTTCATTCCATTGCCATTGTTGTCCTGAGTGGGTTGGGTTGTTGGTGGTGCATCTCATTATGCCATCCTGCCATTGTGGCAGTGGTGTTGCCTGTTTCGAGAGATGGCGGGGTGGTTAGTGGCAGATGGCAGCGTTGGGGGCGTTTCATGTGCTTACCTTGTAGGTACCCGGCTACCTGGGCCTCCTGGTACCTCCCTGGGGTCTCTTAACCTCAACCAACCCCCCTCACATCCCATTTGGATGGGGAGGAGGGTGTAGGCATGCACTGTGCATTGTTGTTGTAAAAGTAGTAGATAACCTAAAAATAACAGAAAAAAACTTGTTAGAACTTCAAAAACTACAAAAACAACAATAAAAATACTTAGTTTAAATGTCGATGGCTGTCAACATCCAAATCCACGTGTGACATGGCACTCTTGTGGCCATGTGGTTTGTTGTTGGTGTTTGCGGCTGTTGATGGTGGTGGGAGGCAGTTGGCAGTGGTGGGAGGCAGCAGGCTTGACTGTTGATGGTGTGGTAGGAGTGGAAGTGAGAGAGCATGTGAACATGTCAGACCTTGGTTGATATTGCATGTGAAGTTGAAGTCTCGGGTGTGCCAGGTATAGATATGACATGTGACTTTCTGCATGAGGGCAGGTTGAAATGACTTACCTTGCACAATGCATAGATGATGAAATTCAGCCTGCTGTGGTATAAAATAATGACTGAGCAACAAAAACATTCCATTTATTTGATGTTTGAGTATTAAAAGCACCCCTATAATTTATTCATTTTCAAGAAGAAATTTCATCCTACTCACTTATGAAAAAGTTGTAATAAAATATGTCTGACTTCCATCCATTTGAGGTTTGAAATCTACAGTATTAAAACCACCCCTATAATTCATTCATTTACAAGAAGAAATTTCATCCTACTCACTTATGAAAAAGTTGTAATAAAATATGTCTGACTTCCATCCATTTGAGGTTTGAAATCTACAGTATTAAAACCACCCCTATAATTCATTCATTTACAAGAAGAAATTTCATCCTATTCACTTATGAAAAAGTTGTAATAAAATATGTCTGAATTCCATCCATTTAAGGTTTGAAATCTACAGTATGAAAATTCATCCCCAAGTTCATCCATTATATATCCATCCATTTACATTAGATATTTCCCATTTTCTTACTTGAACAGCTGAAATCCATACCCTACCAGTCTCACAGTGTATGTAACCTAGTATATAAACTTGAATATATGCCTAAGGGGACCCCAGTTGTGTTTTCTTAGGTATTCCACCTATACTTGTGGTGCAAAACACCTTTCTCAACCAACTATTCTATTAATAACCCCTCACATCAATTTTTTCCATCACACACATGCATCTGGCTCCCTTCTTGTAGAGAGAACCCACATGGTCTTAGCTAGCAGTAGTGGTGGGCAATCCTGTAAACAAAATGTAACATTATGTAAGCAGCTTTTGGTGATTTTGATGGCAAATATTGACGCATCTTGAAGTATGTGTGCCTATCATCCTTGCTCCTGTCTGCACAGCTCAACAATTATATGAATGTTATGTACCTGATTATGTCAAAATACATACTGCAACATTAAATTATAACCTTGAAGAGCTCAGGAGACTCAGGCCAAGTCTGACATGCAACTGACATGGTAACTTATTCCATCTTGACGTCGGTATCAATATCATCACAATCCGGATTTGCCGCACTGCTTTCAATGATCATGTCATCTCTGCTGGCAACCGTGCCAATGCATTCTTCCATGGTGCGTCCACTCTCATTGAATCGAATAATGGCAGCACACAATATCTCGAGCCTGGCAGCCTTGACTCCACACTTTGATTTCGCCAGAATATTCGAGCCATCTGGACCCCATTTTCGGTGCCAGTCAAGCTGATGATTGACCTCATTGACTGTGATGTTCTTGTCGCCAAGTTGTACTGGGTCTAGCCGGATCGCAAGATTTTCAGCAACTCCTCTTTGTCGTCCCACTTCTTCTTGACTCCATCACTCGCATATTTCTTCTCTGCCAGGGCTCTATCATATCCGACCTGTTTTTGCTGTCTACCTTGTTCCAGCTGGCTGGAGTCCAGTATGCATGCTTTGGATCGGATGAACTGGTGTTCTTCTGGTGCCAATCTCGACATATACTGTGCTGTACCATTTCACTTGTACATTGTCTTCCCATTGTAATATAACAGGGACATGTTTCCATCATCTCATGCTGCTTTGTGAAACCCACCTAGGGCCCCTTCATTGAAGTCATTTGTTGTCTCCATCCATGCAAGGCGATGCTCTGATGCAGATGCCATAGCAATTTTTCTGCCCTCGACAAACTCCATGCTGAAGCGCATCCAGGTCTCTAGAGCTCCCTCAAAGAATGCATGGACTAAGTCATGCAGGTGCAGTAGTGTGGGTGCAAGTTGAAGCACCACGTACATTGCGTGAGGAGCTTATGTAATATGCAATCATGTTAAGTACTGAACTTGAAGGGGAAGTCGTCGGAATTCCGGTCGTACCTGGACAATTGAAGTTGACAGGCAGGAGCAGGATCCTGATGGGATTCTGAGGCGAGGGTTATTGGGACAGGTAGGACTTGGCTTCAGCTTGTAAGAAGCTGTGCCCTTCTCCTCATCAAGTGTCATAATTTCAGATGAGGTAATAAGAGGGGATTGGAGGTCCAGAGGTTTTCCATAGAGGATGAGTAAGTTTTGAGAAGACTTAAGAGAGACAGATGAGAATGAAGATAGAGTTGGATTAATTGGGTGACTTTGTTGATTTACAAACTGGCAATACAAAATGGAAGTAGCTAGCTTAAATACTAAGGTCGGAGTTTCTGAGGCTGTGGCTAATATGAAAACTGGCTTCCGAGGCAATTCCTGAAACTGTTTCACTTAATTGGAAATGAGGGAATTTTGCCTCTAGGCAGTGCTGCTGATAGGAGGTGGGCTGTGATGTAAGGCAGCTGGGAAGGGGGGCGGAAAACAATTGGAAGTCTGGTCAGAAGAATCGGTCTTGACAGTATTTTCCCCTTAGTGCCGAGCCTACGAGGCACGTGAAGGTTCAAATCCAAATTGGGTATGTTGATTTTGATGTTGATGGGTTCTCAGGCTTTCTCTTCAACCACCACCACCTCTAACATGTCCTCGCATGCGGAGAAGATCGTGGCCCTCAGGGCCCAGCAAGAAAAGCTGATGGAGGAGCTCTGGCTCAAGGAAGAGGCGAGGGAGGCTGAGGAGCACAGGGTTGCTGAGGAGGCTGCAAAAGTGGAGGCGGCTAGGGTGGAGGCCCAGAAAAAGGCTGTAGAGGAGGAACAGAAGAAGACAAAGAGGGTGAAGAGGAGGAGGAGTTGGAGGTACAAGGGGAGCTGCCAGGACTCGCTGATGAAGCAGGGGTGAGGGAGTAGGGGAGGAGTAGGAAATGGGTGGGGAATCCGGAGTTTTTTTCTTTTAAATTTTCTAATAATAATTTTTTGAGGATCTTGTTTGAAAAATGAAGGGTGTTAAGTGGAAAGAGGTCCGGGTTTCCCTGGGTAATGAGTGTGGAAGTCTGTAACAAGTTCCTGGGTGTGATCAAGTTCCATAGCTGGAAGCCAGGAGGTTTCTTCATTGGTTCCTTGGTAACCTTCCCACTGTACGAAGTAGAGTAACTTGCATTGACAGTGGTTGTCAATCTTTGAATCGAGGATTTCTGCAATCTTGTACTCCAGTTCATTGTCTATAATGACCAGAGGAGGTGGAGGTTGAATACAATTAGGAATTGTGTTGGGAGTGTCTTCTTCTAGCTGGGAGAGATGGAATACCAGGTGGACACCCCAGAGGTGATCTGGAAGTCAAAGGGTAACCGAGTGAGTACCCGGATGGGCAATGATCTCAAAAGGGCCATAGAACTTTTCTGAGAGCTTCTTGGAGGGTCTTGTAGTGCATAGGTGCTCGCCTTTGATGAAAGCATAATTACCGATTTTGAAGTCAGGAGCAGGTGCCCAACGTTTGTCTGCAGGACCTTGATAGCGCTTCTGTGCTTCTGAGAGTTGCTTCTGGAGTTCCTGGTGGAGATCATCAAGGTCAACCACAAAATGGCGTGTGCATTGTGAGGCTAGTTCACGCTCTGGAAAAACCATGATGTTTGGGTGGTAACCCTTGTTGGCAAAGAAGGGTGAAACTCCAGTGGAAGCTGAGGGAGCATTGTTGTATGCAAATTCCCCTAAGGGTAAAAGCTGGGACCAGTTGTCCTGTTGGTAGTTGCAGAAGATCCGCAAGTACTGTTTGAGGGTCTGGTTGAGGCATTCAGTTTGTCCATCGCCTTCTGGATGGTAACCCAAAGTGAAATGGATTTTCATGTCCAGGGCTTGCCCGAGAGAGTGGAAGAAATGGGAAATGAACTCAGAACCCCGGTCGCAGGTGATGTGGGATGGAACACTGTGTTTGGAGAAGATGTGCATGATGAAGAGATTAGCAAGTTCTTGTGCTGTGATTTCATTTACTGTGGGGATGAAGATACCCTGCTTGGAGAGTCGGTCTACAATGACTAGGATGGCAGTGTGACCATTGGAGTCCAGTAACTGTTTGATAAAGCCCATGGAGATTGAGTTCCAAGGCCTTTCTGGGACCGGAAGTTGCTTCAGAAATCTGTAGGGTTTGTGGCGGGGAGATTTGGAGCGTTTGCAGGTAGTACAAGACTTGCAAAAGTCCTGCACAAAGGTGCGGAGATTGGGCCAGACGTATTCTCATCAGATAAGCTGAAGAGTTTTGTTTTGCCCATAGTGACCTGAGAGGATGTGGTCATGCTTGTATTGTAAGACTTTAAGATGGAGGTCCACAACATCTGGAATGTAAATCTGGTCAAAGTGGCAGAGAAGTCCACTGTCATCTAGAGACCAATTTGGGGTGGATGGTGAAGGAAGGTGTGAGGAGGAGATGGGATCAAGAGGAAGTGAAGATCAAATATCGTTGTGGAGTTTTTCAATGTCCATGAGGATGGCTTGACAGACAATAGGAGTAGCAAGGAAAGTGGCTCGGAGGGAGGATGTGAGTTGTTCTTGAGTAAAGACTGGATGGAAGTTGCTCAGATTTACCGAGGCAAAGTCGCTATTTCCCCCTTTGCGGTAGATGTCCCAGCATCTAGTGAGCGCATCAGGTTTAGCCCCTAGTTTACCAGGGCGGAAGCGGATGGCAAGGTTGAACTGTGAAAGATATTCTGACCACTGAGCTTGACGACGAGTAAGGAGTTTTGTGGTACTGAAGTATTCCAAGTTTTTGTGATCCGTGACCACATCTATTGGATTTCCGGAACCTTCAAGGTACTGTCGCCAGTGTTTGAAAGCTTCGAAGATAGCAAGAAGTTCCTTATCATGGGTGTCATAGTTCAATTCAGCCAGGTTGAAGGAACAAGAGTGGAATGCAACCGGGTGGATTTCTCCATCCGAGGTATAGATGGAAAGGATTTTTGCTAAGGCGTAATCTGAGGCATCTGTCTCCAAGATAGTGCGGGAATCTGGTAGCCATTGAGTGAGTATTGGGGCATGAGTGAATTCTTCTTTTAGTTTGTTAAAGGCTTCTTGACATTTCTTGCCAAAGTCCCAAGGCATATGTTTCTGGGTGAGTCTGGTGAGCGGAATGATGATGTCAGAATATCCATGGATGAACCATCGGTAGAAGTTGCAGAATCCCAGGAAGGATTGGATATCCTTAACCTTTTGAGGTTTGGGCCAGTCGAGGATGGTTTTGACTTTATCTTTGGACATCCGGAGCCCATCTGGAGAGAGGATGAACCCCAAGTATTCCATGCTGTCTTTATGGAACTCGCATTTCTGCAGAGCAGCATAGAGGCCATTCTTCCAGAGTCTCCGGAGGACTTCCTTGATGCAAGCCTTGTGTTGACTCATGTTGTTGGAGTAGATTAAGATATCATTGAGATAGACAATGACACTGACATATAATAGGTCACTGAAGATGTTGTTCATGAGGCACTGGAAGGCAGAAGGTGCGTTGGTGAGTCCAAAAGGAACTACAAGCTTTGAGGGTTTAGTGATTATGGGGTTTTTGCAGGTTTCTGCTGGAAGGTTTGGAGTTGAAGGTGACTCACACAAGATAGGAGAGTCAGAGGACATCGAGGGGGCAGGACCTCTTTGAACTGCAGAATGGAAATTTATTTGGCCTGAAGACCAGTCAATCAATGGATTGTATTGCTTCAGCCAGTTATGACCAAGTACTGCAGAACAGGAAGAGTCCAGCGAGGTTACATAAAATGTCAGATTGAACACTTCACCAGATGGAAAAGTGACCAGGAGTTCCACGACTTGAGTTATGGTGGAGTTACAAGTTCCATCAAATAGTCGGAGTCTGATCGGAGGAATGGTTTTGGTACTAAGTTGGTTGTCCTGCACAAATGATGAATTGAGGAAACAATGTGAGGAACCAGAGTCGATAAGAGTTTGGATTTTTAGGGATTGTTTGGAAAGGGATAACAGGATGGTAAGGGATTCAGGATCAGAAAGAGCAGACACATTGAGACAGATGTAAGCAGCCAGTTGGAAAAGGTCAATGCAACCCTCAGCCCCAATGGCATGTTCCTGAGGGTTGCAGACTATTTTTTTGGGTCTGCAGAGTCTGGCTTGGACTCAGTGACTGCTGCAGCATGGGCTTTGGCCGCTTTGGACTTCGGACAATTCCCGGCTCCATGTCCTTTCTCGCCGCAGTAGAGGCAAAGTGTCAAGAACCGTTCCTTGCCCGATTGGAACCTGCATCCATCCGACTCTTTCCCACATGTCGAACATGACTTTTGTCTACGCCTCCCAATTTTGTTCCCGGCCGCCCTGCACTGCCCATGCTGCTGTGCATCAGGCCGCCTTGTACAGCATCCATGGCTGCCTTTCCAAGGCTGCCATCTCTATTGCAAATTCAACTATGGATTCCTGTGCGGCTCCCGTAGGTAATTTATCTATGCAGTCGAGACACTGCCGCAGTCTTTGTTCCTGTTCCGCATTATTCCGGACTACAGTATTTAAGCTTAGTTAGTTTCGCCTTGTATTCCTCAGTTCGTATAATGACATAGACTCAACTTTAAACTTGTCAATCTAAATCTCCTTCTACTCCTACCTCTGTCCTCTAAGAGTCTGAACTCCATTTGACTCGACCTCTAGTCTCCCTCTGAAGTTCTAACCTCATCTGAACTTAACCTAAGTCCCTCCGTACTCCTTTCCACGTTTACCTGCACTTTCCCGTTCCTACCTCCAAACCTCCAACTTGAAATTAAGACACTGGACAAGGTGAAGGGCGCAGCTTCTTACAAGCTGAAGCCAAGTCCTTTCCATTTCCCCTCCCGCCGAATCCGCGACGACCCAACACCCTTCCATAAATAACACCTGCAGTGTCCGATCAGATTCCGATGAACCCTCCAGGATCAGATCTTAACAGTATATACAAATTCACACTTCACTCATCCATTTCCTCTCTATGACCCCTACCGAGACCTGCCAGCGCACAACAAGAAACTTCCAACGTGCCGGTACTATTCCAGGGATCTCTGCAATCCAGCAATCCACCCTTTCCGACCCTCGACCCGCCACTACTTTTGGAGTGTCTTCCAGACCCTCAAACATCTTTCAACAAATTGGCTCAGGAGCTCCCTCAATCAGTGCCAACCTCATGTCTGCCCATGCCCCGCAACCTTCTGGCAACCCAGAAGGTTTTCGATCAAGAACTCCCCTTGAGTATGTAGGAGACATCAACCAGCCTGAACCCTTCGGGTTGGAAGATCCTGGTCTAGAGGATGGACCCCCCAGCGGACCCGATGACCCTAGTGGTCCTGATGGCCCTGGGGGTGACCCCAATCCCAATGATCCTGAGGATCAACCTCCTGTGGGGGAAAACCCTGACCCAGGGGATAGGTTCATAGATGTCCTTTACAACCTCTCAGAGAGTATCCACACCCTTCGTCAGAATAACACACCCAAGACCGAAAAAATCAAAGTTTGCGACCCCGACACTTTTGACGGTGCCAATCTGAAGAAACTTAGAGACTTCTTAGTCTCCTGCAATCTTCATTTCTGTGACCGTCTGCACGTATTTTCCTCTGATGAGAAAAAGATCATATTCATCCTTTCTTATCTTAAGGGATCAGCTCTCAGTTGGTTTGAGCCTGGTCTGAATGACCCGACAGATTCCGCACACTGGATGTGGGACTACGAAGCTTTCCTCGCCGAGCTGGAAAGCAACTTCGGTCTGCATGACCCGGTCGGAGACGCGGAAAAGGCTCTCTCTGATTTAGCAATGAAGAAAGGTGGTCGTATCACGAAATATGACGTTGACTTCTGGGAATTAGCTTCTAGGGTCAACTGGAATGAAGCAGCCCTTCGTGACCGCTATTTCCATGGTCTTCTGCTCTGGCTTTGCATAGAAGTTCTCCAGGGTGGTAAACCCAATACTCTCACAGAACTGCGCTTGAAAGCGCAGGACAGCAATGACATCTACTGGATGCAAGAAGACAAATCCTGTTTCGAAACAAAGAATTCCAGTAACATCACTAACTCTAGTTGGAAGGACTCTTCAAAAAGCCCTTCCCCATCGACAAACCAAGCATCTTCAAACTCCGCCCATGGTAACACCTCCAACCAGCAGTCTTCCACGACAAAGAACACTTCCCGGGACAAGCCCAAGTCATCCATCTCCGATAAGTTGGGGAAGAACAGCAAGCTTACTGGGGAGGAACGAGAACGTCGCATGAGAGAACGACTTTGTCTCTACTGCGGTGAGGAAGGGCATGTGGCAGGAAACTGCCCGAAATCCAAAGCCGCAAAAGCCCATGCATCCACTGTTGTTCCCAAGACTACAGACTCGGAAAAATAGTCCGCAACCCTCAGGATACAGCCATTGGGGCTGGGGGTTGCATTGACCTTACCCACTTGGCTGCCTACGTTCATCTCAACGTGTCCGCTCTTTCCGACCCTGACTCCTTAACCATTCTTTTAACCTTTCCCGACTCTTCCGCCCCTTTCCGAACCCTTATCAACTCTGGCTCCTCCCACTGCTTCCTTGACTCCTCTTTTGTGTTGAATAACCAACTCAGCACAGAATCCATTAACCCGATCGGTTTACAACTCTTTGATGGAACTTGCAACTCCACCATAACTCAGATCGTCAAACTTCTGGTCACCTTCCCTGCCGGTGAAGTATTCAATTTGTCATTTTATGTAACCTCGCTTGACTCTTCCTGTTCTGCCATACTCGGTCATAACTGGCTGAAGCAATACAATCCATTGATTGACTGGTCTTCAAGCCAACTCGCTTTCCACTCTGCAGATCATAGAGGTCCAGCACCCCCGATGTCACCTTTGTCCCCGAATCTTCCGGTAGAAATCCTCAACTCCTCCGCACTTTCCGAACCTCCCATTCCTCCTAAATTAACACCTCCCAACATCTCCTTCATCAATGCTGCCGCTTATGTGCGTGCTAGCAAACTTCCTGGGGCAGTAGCTTTTCAGATGACCTTCGCTCCAGAAGGGTTATCCGCCCGCTCCGCCCAATCCGCTAACTCCGACCTCTCTGATATTCCTCCTGAGTATCATGAATTTGCTGATGTCTTTAATAAGACTAAGGCGGATACCCTTCCTCTGCATCGGTCTTACGACCTCAAGATAGAGACAGAAGACAATACTCCTCCGCCTCCAGGCTGAATGTATTCTCTCTCCCCCTCTGAATTAGAAGCCTTACGAGTCTTTATTGATGAAAACGTCCACTCAGGTTTCATCCGCCCATCCAAGTCTCCGCATGGCGCTCCGATTCTCTTCGTCAAGAAGAAGGACAGTAGTCTCCAACTTTGTGTCGACTACCGAGGACTTAACCGTCTTACAAAGAAAGACCGCTACCCACTTCCTCTCATTTCTGACCTACTTGACTCTCCCCACAAAGCCCACTTGTTCACCAAAATAGACTTGCGGCACACTTATCACCTAGTCCGCATTGCTGATGGTGATGAGTGGAAAACTACTTTCCGCACCCGCTATGGATCCTTCGAGTGGTTGGTGGTCCCCTTTGGGCTCACTAATGCACCCGTGGCTTTCCAGTGGTTTATGAACGACATCTTCAGCGACATGCTGGATGTTTGTGTCATCGTATACCTTGACGACATCCTAATCTATTCCAACGACAAGTCCCAGCATGGGGCTCACGTCAAAGAAGTCCTCCGCCGTCTCCGGAAAAATGGACTTTACGCCTCTCCACAGAAATGTGAGTTCCACAAAGACACCATCGAATATTTGGGTTTCATCCTTTCACCGGATGGACTGTGGATGTCCGAGGATAAAGTCAAAACCATGCTTGACTGGCCTGAGCCTAGGAAAGTTAAGGATATTCAATCCTTCTTAGGCTTTTGCAACTTTTACCGCTGCTTCATTAATGGCTATTCAGACATTGTCATCCCACTCACCCACTTGACGCGGAAATCTGCACCATGGGACTTCAACAAGAAGTGCCACGACACGTTTGAAAAGCTCAAACAAGAATTCACCCATGCCCCCATCTTAATGCAATGGGTACCTGACTCACAGATGGTACTTGAAACTGACGCTTCCGACTATGCCCTAGCGGCTATCCTTTCAGTTTACACTGCAGATGGAGAAATCCATCCGGTCACTTTTCATTCCTGCTCCTTTAATCCTGCTGAACTAAATTACAACACCCATGATAAGGAACTCTTGGCCATTTTTGAAGCCTTCAAACACTGGCGGCAGTACTTTGAGGGTTCCACAAACCCGGTTGATGTGGTCACCGACCACAAAAATCTTGAGTACTTCAGCACTACCAAGTTGCTCACCCGCCGCCAGGCCCATTGGTCTGAGTACCTTTCCCAATTCAATCTTGTCATCCGCTTCCGCCCTGGGAAACTAGGGGACAAGCCAGATGCACTCACTAAACGTTGGGACGTCTACCGCAAAGGGGGAAATAGCGACTTTGCCTCCATAAACCCAACCAACTTCTGACCTGTATTCACACAGGAACAGCTCACCTCTTCCCTCCGCGCCACCTATTTCACCACACCCATCCTTTGACAAGCAGTAATCATGGATGTTGAGAAACTTCACCACGACATCTGCACCTCCCTACCCCTTGACCCCTTTTCATCCGCACATCTTCTGACACCTACCGACCCCAACTGGACCATAGACGAGGCAGGTTTTCTCTGCCACTTCGACCGGATTTATGTTCCGGACGTTGCGGATCTTCGCCTCAAAGTCCTTCAGTACAAACACGATCACATCCTCTCTGGCCACTTCGGACAAAACAAAACCCAGCAGCTTGTCCGCCGGGAATATGTCTGGCCAAACCTCTGCACCTTTGTGCAGGAATTCTGCAAATCCTGTACCACTTGCAAACAATCCAAATCACCCCGACACAAGCCCTACGGGTTCCTAAAGCAACTTCCAGTTCCAGAATGACCTTGGAACTCCATCTCCATGGACTTCATTGAACAACTACCCAACTCCAACAGTCACACCGCTATCCTGGTCATCGTTGACCACCTCACCATGCAAGGCATCTTCATCCCAACTGTCAATGAAATCACAGCCCAAGAACTAGCCAACCTGTTCATCCTCCACGTCTTCTCCAAGCATGGTGTTCCGTCACATGTCACTTGTGACCATGGATCCGAGTTTGTCTCCCATTTCTTCCGCTCCCTCAGAAAAGCGCTCGACATGTGGATCCATTTCACTTCCAGTTATCACCTGCAAGGTGATGGTCAGACAGAACGACTTAATCAGACCCTGGAGCAGTACCTCCGGATCTTCTGCAACTATCAGCAGGATGACTGGTCTCACCTCTTACCCTTGGGTGAATTTGCCTACAACAATGCTCCTTCCGCCTCTACAGGCGTATCCCCCTTCTTTGCCAACAAAGGCTATCACCCAAACATTTCTGTTTTTCCAGAATGCAACTTAGCTTCACAGTGCGCCCGTGAGTTCGTCGTCGACTTAGACGACCTTCATCAGGAGCTTCGGAAACAGCTTGCGGCTGCTCAAGAGCGTTATCAAGGTCCTGTGGACAAACATCGGGCACCCGCACCTGACTTCAACATTGGTGACTCTGCCTATGTCACTGTGGAAAATATCTGCACCACTCGTCCTTCGAAGAAACTTTCCGAAAAGCACCATGGCCCCTTCGAAATCATCGCCTGCCCGGGTACTCACTCAGTCACCCTGCGGCTTCCGGATCACATGCGGGCCATTCACCCTGTTTTCCATGTCTCTCAACTAGAGAAACACTCCCCAAACACAATTCCAAATTGAGTGCAACCTCCACCTCCTCCAATCACCATCGATGATGAGCTCGAATATGAGATCGCCAAAGTCCTTGACTCCAAAGTTGACAACCGATGTTGCTGCAAAATTCTCTACCTCGTCCAATGGGAAGGTTACCAGGGGACTGATGAAGAGACCTCCTGGCTACCTGTTATGGAACTTGAGCACGCCCAAGAACTCCTTGCGGATTTTCACACTCGCTACCCGCAAAAACCCGGTCCATTACCCACTTAAAAATCTATTCATGTTGCTTATTCACTCGGTTTGTACTCAGAAACAAAATTCATTGAAAAAAGATTTTATTGGATCTGACTGGATCCCTACACTACTTCCGCTTCTCCCTCTCTGTCTTTGTCACCCTCTCCCCCAACCTCACCCTCTTCTCCACCCTCGTCCTTCTCTCCACCCTCCTCATCTCCACTCTCACTCTCCTCCTTGTCATCCGCTCGCCTTTTCTCCAGATATCTCTGGAAGGCCTCCCAGTCATCTCCAGACTTTTGGATCCCACGTCTTTCCCACCGGGACTCTTACACTGCCTGCTCCACCTCTTTGTCACCCTCATTGCTCTCCTCCCCAGCACTTTCTTCCTCCACCCACTCTGGGTCCAAAGCATCCCATATCTCCCCCATCGATTCCCACACCGCAGTAGCCACCTCAGCAAACCCCTTCCTTATTAACTTCATCATTTGTTGCATTAATTCCGGGTTTTCCCCGGTCACCCCCGTCGTTCCCACCGGTTTTGCCGCAGGGGCTTCCTGCCCCTCCCACACTACCTCCTCGCACTTATGTTTGACGCATGTGCAGTTGTCGCACACGCATCCCTTTGCACCCATCTTGAAACAAGCGATCTTTTGATATTTGCACCTAGGCCACTTGTCAGTAAAAAGAGACTGGAAAGGGAAACAAGTACATACCTTTTGCAAGGCAATGCGGCCTGCACCCACACCAGACCCTCTGACTCCTCTGACCCCACTCACGCCTTCGACTTGGTGACTTTCTTTTTCTTGGGGGACTTCCTCCCCTCAGCCTCATCCTCCAAACCTGCGGCCGCAGCCGCCCACTTCTTCTCCGCTTGTCTTGCGGCCGATGCCTCCTTTTTCTGCACCTCTGCCTGATGTGCCTCTTCAGCCTTTGCAGCCTCCTCTGCTGCCTTCTGCACCTCCTGCACCCGGTGTTCCTCCTCCCTCGCCACTTCCTCCAGCTCCTTCATCTCCCGTTCCATCTGCTCCTTCATCGCCCGCTCCCTCTGTTCGTGTTGAGCCCTCATCGCGGCCAATTTGATCTGCGCGGATACTGCTGGAGGGGACATAATTGATAGTTGATGGGGGAAGGAAAGAACGTGAAAATTTTTTCAACCAATTACCGCATTTGGAAAATTCAACCAACTTCCTCATTTGGACTCAAACCCTCATGTGCCTCGTAGGCTCGGCACTAAGGGGGAAATACTGTCAAGAACCGTTCCTTGCCTGATCGGAACCCGCATCCATCCGACTCTTTCCCACACATCAAACATGACTTTTGTCTATGCCTCCCAATTTTGTTCCTGGCCGCCCTGCACTGCCCATGCTGCTGTGCATCAGGCCGCCTTGTACAGCATCCATGGCTGCCTTTCCAAGGCTGCCATCTCTATTGCAAATTTGACTACGGATTCCTGTGCGGCTCCCGTAGGTAATTTATCTATGCAGTCGAGACACTGCCACAGTCTTCGTTCCTGTTCTGCATTATTCTGGACTACAGTATTTAAGCTTAGTTAGTTTCGCCTTGTATTCCTCAGTTCATATAACGACATAGACTCAACTTTAAACTTGTCAATCTAAATCTCCTTCTACTCCTACCTCTGTCCTCTAAGAGTCTGAACTCCATTTGACTCGACCTCTAGTCTCCCTCTGAAGTTCTAACCTCATCTGAACTTAACCTAAGTCCCTCCATACTCCTTCCCGCGTTTACCCGCACTTTCCCATTCCTACCTCCAAACCTCCAACTTGAAATTAGGACACCGGACGAGGTGAAGGGCGCAGCTTCTTACAAGCTGAAGCCAAGTCCTTTCCGTTTCCCCTCCCGCCGAATCCGTGACAACCCGACACCTTTCTGTAAATAACACCTGCAGTGTCCAATTGGATTCTGACAAACCCTCCAGGATCAGATCTTAACACAAAGTCCTTCCTTCATGCGGCATTCACGCTCATCTCCAGTTAGTTTACCATCTTTCCCCAACTTGTCAGAAATAGAGTTTTTTGGCTTGTCCTTCTGGAAGTTGTTCTTTGACCCAGAGGAGCTGCCAGACAAGGATTGGTTTGTGTGGTTGGTGCTGGACAAAGGCTGGGGTTTGGACTGAGTGTTGGAATTGGAGCTAGAAGAACCTTTAGATTCCTTCTTTCCAGTGTGTGCAGAATTTCTGGGGGTCTTTGTTTCTAAGCGGGTTTCTTCTTCCTGCATCCAATAGATGTTGTCAGCATCCTGGGTTTTAAGATGTAGGGATGCTAGAGTTTTGGGTCGTCCCCCCTGTAAGACTTCTATGCAGAGATGGAGTGGAAGACCGTGGAAATACCAGTCGCGAAGAGCGGCCTCATTCCAGTTGACCCAGGAAGCCAGTTCCCAGAAGTCCACATTATACTTCACTATTCTTCCACCTTTCTTCATCGTGAGTTCTGAAAAAGCCTTTTCCATGTCCCCGACAGGGTCGTGAGGACCAAAATTGCTTTCTAACTAAGGAATACCTCGTAGTTCCACATCCAATGGGCAGAATTTGTTGGGTCATTGAGTCCAGGTTCAAACCAGCTAAGAGCTGACCCTTTGAGGTAGGAAAGGATGAATAGAATTTTCTTTTTGTCGGAGGCGAATACCTGAGGACAATCATGGAAGTGAAGGTTGCACAAGACTAGGAAGTCCTGAAGTTTCCGGGGATTAGCCCCGTCGAAAGTATCAGGATCACGAACTTTGATCTTCTTGGTCTTGGGTGCTTGGTTCTGCTGGAGGGTTCGGAGACTATCTGAGAGCTCGAAGAGAGCATCGAGAAACCTATCTCCTGGATCAGGATTTCCGCCAACGGGAGGTAGAGGGTCATCAGGGTCATCAGGATTGGGGTCATCCCCGGGGCCATCAGGACCACCAAGAAGTCCATCCTCTTTACCTGGACCTTCCTCATCAAAGGGGTTAGGTTGCCCAACATTCTCTATGTACTCAAGTGGAGTCGTATTCCGAGGGGTCTCTGGAGGTTGAGACATGATGTTAGCACTGATGGAGGGTGCTCCTGAACCGATTTGCCTGAAGATGTTGGATGGTCTGGTGGATGCATCAAAAGTCAAAGCGTGTCTAGGGGCAGGAAGTATGGATCAGCATATTGCTGATAATCCTGGTACCGTGCCAGCATGGCAGGAGTTTCTTGTAGTTTGTTGGGTTTGTGACTCAGTAGGAGCCATAAGGAAAGATGGGATGGTTTTGATGAGAGAAGTGAGAGTTTGTAAATACTATTAAGTACTGAACTTGAAGGGGAAGTCATCAGAATTCTAGTTGTACCCAGATGATTGAAGTTGACAGGCAGGAGCAGGATCCCGATGGGATTCTGAGGCGAGGGTTATTGGGACAGGTAGGACTTGGCTTCAGCTTGTAAGAAGCTGTGCCCTTCTCCTCATCAAGTGTCATAATTTCAGATGAGGTAATAAGAGGGGATTGGAGGTCCGGAGGTTTTCCATAGAGGACGAGTAAGTTTTGAGAAGACTTAAGAGAGACAGATGAGAACAAAGATAGAGTTGGATTAATTGCATGACTTTGTTGATTTACAAACTGGCAATACAAAACGGAAGTAGCTAGCTTAAATACTAAGGTCGGAGTTTCTGAGGCTGTGGCTAATATGAAAACTGGCTTCCGAGGCAATTCCTGAAACTGTTTCACTTAATTGGAAATGAGGGAATTTTGCCTCTAGGCAGTGCTGCTGATAGGAGGTGGGCTGTGATGTAAGGCAGCTGGGAAGGGGGGCGGAAAACGATCAGAAGTCCAGTCGGAAGAATCGGTCTTGACAAATCGCCAGCCATTTCAGAGTTTGCTGAGTCTGCGTCTCACTCAATATATTTCCATGAGTTGAGTAGCTGGTAAGCGTTCAACCTGCATTGTATTTGTATTGTACTGAGCAAATTGCCAAATCTTGGTCCAGAAATAGTCATAACAGCTGAGTGAATGAGCAGAAACCCTATTCAAAGCCTGAAATTCACAATTCTGCCCAGAACAATACATGTAGAATATGTTTGCATATACTTTTCCCCACCAAAACTGGTTGCAAAAGTGTGTGGTTCCTGCTGTGCCAATTCTTGCCACAAAACACACTAGTTTTGTAGGTGAGAACTTTGATGTCGGAGTCAAAATTGGCAGAGATTGCCCACCACCACTAGCAGATAGTGGGTGTTGCCCTAACAGTTATGTGATGATGTTGGCTGTGGATGTACCTTACTATAGTTATATTACCTCTGGAGCCAAGCTGATATGTCGGTAACCACTTCCATGACTGTCACATCCAGGTCTTTGCATGGCCAGGTAAAAATATACTCCCCGCATCTTAATGTAGCACGCTTGAGGCAAACGCAGTCTATTCTCATTCTCAACTGATTGTTGTCGAGCTTCTTAAAGCCTTCTCTTGGAAACTCCAGGAGCAACCGTCGCCCTCATTCTTCTTTTCAGGGATGCACCACAGATTTCCATGCTGATAGAAGCCTGACTAATACCGAGGCAACAGACCCTTACATTCGTGCACGAGGAATGAGAAACCCACAACTAATAGTCTATCGATCAACCTCACTAGGCAAAAAAAAACACAATAGCGTCCGTCAGCTACAATCAAAGATGACTGCGAAATGGTATCATACCCAAACACAAGATCCTAGAGGAAAACACAACTAAATGAATGGAAGAAAAAATTTGTAAGGAGTAATCATACCATAGTCCCAATGATTGTTACAGCGTCCGCAAGCATGTGCTGACAAGGTAGCTATCAGTCTGTTTAGGGGGGTCATAGGTCAGAAATGCCTACATCTGAGGGAAATAATCAGTATGCTGTTTACCAATGAGAGATGCCGACATACGTCTCATCATGAAATCGGAGCCTGCGAGATGGGCAAAACCAGGAGCACGAATGCTACATCTGTATGGGCGATTCGTGCCATCACTGTGCGTGAAAAATGTCGTAAGAAAGCTTTGTATAGGGGAATCTTGATGCTCACGAAACCAGGTAAACCGCCATCTCGCCCTTCGGGGCCTCAATGGCACTGTATGTTTCTCCTGGAGGGACAGAGTATCCTTCGCTGAAGATCTAACAGAGGAAGTCGGTGAGCGTTTCAATCTGCATGAAGCAATAACAATAAAGTAAAACGCACCTTGAAGTGATGAATAAGGGATTCCATGCTCTCCTTCATCGAAGCACGTGGAGGTGGAACAAGCTTATGATCATCGACTTTGATGGCACCCAACGGAATTTTGTTTAGACACTTTTTCAAGTGATCAACATGAGCCCACACATCGACGGGATGAACAACCCACCTGGCTAATTATACGCAAACTTTCTCTCATTTCCTGGACTCGGCATAGGTACCGATCATAGCAGTCACCATTCCTACCAACTGGGACGTCAAAATCAACCTTTCCAGGAGCACGATAATAAGCATTGTCCCATAATTTCCAGCACGAATAAACCTACCTCGGCATATTTATCATATGGGCTGACCTTCCTCAAATCCCACGGTACACCACTCCCTCTCAACATAACACCACTGAAGCTGTAATCAAGGGCTTGCTTCGCTGTCACTTTGCCAATCCCAATAGTCCGCTCTTTCCAGATTCGGTTCCCACTGACGACCTCCTCGATCTCATCCACTCTGCTGGAAAACTGCGTGGCCCAGTTAAAGATATCGTCCAATAAACCATGAGGGAGGTCAAATGCTACTCCCCCGGGACGAACGTAGGCGGCGTGCAGCCGCGCCCCGGAGACCCGCTCATAGAATTCCATGAGCTTTTCACGCTCTTCGAAACCCCACAAGAAGGGTGTTAGACCGCCGACGTCCATTACATGAGTGAGCACGGCCATGAGATCTAGTAAGAATATGTAAGACGTTCCGTCGGGCCGGGAGGGAGACCCACGGTTGAGAATGCGAGTGATTTCACCAAACATCGTTCGAATCCATTGTGCTCGCTCCGGGACTTGAATGTTGAGCAGTTTCTCAACTGCGATTGAGTAGCATAGTTCATTCGTCACTGCGATATATCGGAAGTTAGAAGAACAGTTAGTCGTGATGGGTGACCCAACTCATAGATACGTAATCAAGGCGATCGAAGTAGGGAAGAGCTTGAATATAGGTCTTATATTCTATGAGTTTTTCTGTCCCTCGGTGCAAAAGACCTATGTGCTATCATAAGGGTAAACACAAATCAGATTGTGAGAAGCAGTGAAATCACCCACCGGATCAGCACGTAGAATTTCTTCACCATTCAGTTCCAAAATCATACGAAGGACACCGTGGGCCGCAGGGTGTTGAGGACTGAGTTCTTCTCTGAGCAAGCATAGGTCTATTAGTAAAAAATACTGACCCGAAGTTCACTGAACGTAAACCAGTATTAGTTAGGCCCTTTCCTCTTACAACCTGATAATTGAGCTCACCAGTGAAATGCCTCATTTTTGAATCCGTCCTAGACTCAGGCTCAGCAAGAATGTCGGCCGCACTCATCCCATGCAAATCCTCCACAGTGTGATAGTCGAACACGCTTCTTGCCTGAGCCTCTGAGGCAAGAGATGTTGACGAAGTAATATTCCGTCGAAGCTGCTTAAACAGGGGTCTCGTTCTTGTCGAGCGCGTTAGCGAACGCAACAAGATGAAAGCCATTGAGGTCGTCGTGGAAGAAGCCGTGCACTGATGTTTGACCAGCGTTCTTCGCAACACGTGATTTTCGGGAACGCCGGGGACTTGGCACTGCTGTAGGGTTGCGTAAAAAATTCATATTTTTTTATTTTGGCTCGAAGGCGTCACCCGTTATCAACACCCTTATGTAGGCTGCTTAGTAAGCGGCCAAATGTTGGTTCTGAAAATTTTTTGAAAAGAAATCAGTGCAAAAGTGCAATTCTGACGAATTCGAGATGATTGAATTTTTTGAGTGTGAAATTTTTATATAATCCCTCTATACATCACCAATTGAACCCCATTCTACCTTATCCAGTGCTCCTTAAGCCCTGCTTACTTGTATAATAGGTATTAATAGCTGGTATGGACCATGTAAGGGTTGATCCCAAGTCACGAGCCGTGCTGACTCGTGATGTAAACCCCACGTGTTGGTCACGTGCACCGGCCAAATGTCGAGAACATAAATTTTTCAGACTTGATATTTTTGTTCAGAATATGCATAAAACTAGTTTAGAGTCACAAAAGAAAATCTGATTTTGTCACCTTTATTCCTTCACAAGGAAGAAGAATTCTCAAAATATTTTCTCAGAGGATTGACTATTAGGATCTACTCTGTACTTCCCTGGGCTTAGATGTATTAAAAAGTAGTGGCCATAATAAAGGGCAGCAGACGACAACTATTTGCTTACATAATGACATGCTGACACCGGGTGATGCCTACCTTATTGGAGTGAACATTACTGATTCTAATACTGAGCGGAGTTTGTCAGCAGCCCCACATGGATCCGCCCAGACCCGACACGCATTCACTGAAGGTGCATTCACATTCGCTCAACACCTCTAGAGATTGCTTGCTGCAGTGGACAAGGACATGAAGGGAGTATTCTAATGGTTTTTCCCCCCCACTACAGTACACGGTAGCTCTTAGGATGAATGCCATGTATCTAGTCCACCCAAATGACAAATTCCAATACCTGAAACAATGGACCCCCTAACGAGTCGATCATGCCAGTTACCTGCTTACTCTTTTTTTTTCTTTCACAACCAAACTTTTACAGAAACCACTCACTGTGTCTGATGGCCAATGACAATTTTGACAATGAGTATGCCCAGTTTTGTGACGATATAACACCAGGCAAGCTCAGCGCGCTGGAGGCACTCGAACAGGGAACCTCTTCAAGGTGAGCTGTCACTGACTTCTGCTATCTTTTTGTCTGAACATATATCTTATGTCTACAGTGATACTACGAGCTTGCACACACCAATCTCAACCTCGGACACCTCAGCCTTTGAACCCCTGCTAACACCAGACCAAACTACTGTCAAACGAGGTGCTGGTTGTCCCAAGGGTTCACAGAACTGCAACAGTTCCACCTCACCAAAACAAATTCAAGGTAACAAGCGGCCAGTGGGACGTCCTCATGGCTCCAGCCCTCGACAATTGGCCAAGGCAAACGGCAGCACAGGGTCAGATGACAGGGGGAAAAAATGCATTGGCAGACCTAGGAACAATCCAGCCTTTGGACCTTCAAAACCTCGTAACAAATCATTGGTATGGTTTGCTGAAAAAAAATCTGTTTGCTTACTGATCGATATACCAATAGTTCGTTCATGGATTACTGCCACCAGGTCAGTTTTGCAGTGCCAGCAGGACTGCAGCCACAGCCACAGGTGCCAGTATGGCCCATTTCAGCTATGGGAGATATGGGTGGGGACTCTGCACCCACATCTCTAGTCCCTCCAAGTCGACGGGACACTGACCCTGAGGCACCTCTCATCTCAAGCAACAATGCCACATGCATAATCAATGATGATGACACCAACAATGCTGAAGGTGATGAACCATTTCTGGAAGAGGGTATTGGCGAGGATGAGGGTGATGAGGGTGATGATGACAATTTGGGTACTCGAACATCAAAAGTTCCCCTGTGAGATCTTCCAACATGGCTCAAGACAGCATTTGACGTACATGTCCTTGCATCAGGTCTGCTGAACCATGGGCCTGATCACCTACCTCCCCTATACCAAGATCACCAAACATTCTGGTTTCCGAAGCCTGCGACATTCTTCCTACTTCAAGATATCAACAGTCTCAGTCCTCAAAATATATATGAGGCACAATTCTTTCTCTGGGACCCAGAGTGTCTCGTACCGGATGGCATCATTTGTCCCAATGTAGGATGCACTGCCTGACTTCAGCATCACAGCAACATACCACAACCACATCGAGTCATTGACCTCAACACCACGTTCTGGGTCATTGGGTACCGCTATAAGTGTGGGCTATGCAAGAAGCTGAACAGCATTACATTCAGAAGCTGGGACCCACACATCCTCACTGTCCTTCCACCTGCTCTCGCCACAGAGTTCCCAGTGCGGTTGACCTATCAAAGTGGAATATCAAGTGACCTTCTACAGTTCATGTGAACCTGCTTTCAACACAGGATGGGTGCGAAGCAGTTCTCAAATGCGCTCTTAGTTCAGCATCTGCAAAACTATGATCTTCTGCATCTCCAATACTTGCAGACTCTTGCCCTCCTTGCAGAATCTGGATCCCTTCTTTTGACGGGCCCTTCAGCACTCAAATTCAAGCCATTTTTATCTTTCAACGACAAGTCTCCTGATGGGTTTCAGGGGTTTGTTCAGAGCTCCCAGTGGCTTCATGATGTCTACGATGCATTGATAGAAGAGCATGGACCTGAATTCAACCAGCACACTGCAATGTTAACAGGTGATATTTGTGGAATAGATCATAGCTTCAAGGTGAACCACTATATCTTCCCATTCACATTCTACTAACTATGCTACCAATCTAGCTCGCAAAGCACATTGCCAAGGTGGATGGTGTACAGGTATTCATGGCCTTGCTCACCGTGACCAATGAAAAGGGTGAAATCAAGATCTGCAATCTCGTTGCAACAAAATCCCACTCACAGTTTGAGCTTGCACTCCAGGAGATGCACAAGTCACTTGAGCTTTATGGCCATGACCAGCCATCTGTGTTTTATACTGACAATATGGTGGACAAAGAGTTCCTCAAGAAATGTTTTCTGTCACTTCGGTGAGATGTGGTGCCAATTGAGAAGCATTCTAATCTTGAACCACTGTCCATTCCCAACCACTTCCAAATTTCTGTCAAGCAATCTGCTACAATGATTGATGATGCAATGCGAGTGCTGCTTGATCTTTTACCTGATAATGATGCTCCAGGTACCCTGGTTATTATTGGTCTTGATGCAGAATGGAATGTTGAGACTTCAGAGTGTGGCTACGTGACTGGGAGAGGTCAGACAGCCATTCTACAAATTGCATATGGCACGAATATCTTTATTCTTCAAGTGTGTCACTGTGATTCATATGAAAAAATTGATTCTCATATTCCTTTCATTTATGACAGATTGGCCACATGCTATCTGGAAACCAGCTCCCTCAATCACTCAATCAGGTCCTTGCAAATCCAAGGATCCTCAAAGTCAGCCGCTGTGTCACAGGTGATCTGAAATATCTACAACAGGCTTGTCAGTCAAGCATTCCATTTGTTGGAGGAGTAGACATTGCCAAGCTGGCTAAGAATCTGTAAGGGGACAACCCCTGGGTAGGGTACCCAGCCCCTTCCTATGTTTATATCAGTCATGGACTCATTCCTACATTCCTTTCCATTACATTACTCTAGCTTTGTTATCATTTGACTACAGCCTTATCTGTAAGGGGACTAGAGGGTGTCCCACGTGTTTCTCCTATTTTTTACGTTCATCCTATATTTTTCCTCACTTCATTTCCTTCTATTCTTCATTTTCTATGATTTTTCTGGATTTTATTACTAATTTTCCCTTTCTATCATGTTTGTACATGTTGACACTTTTATATTTAGAGGTGGAGCACCCCTTCCGACACCTACCCCTTGGTATGATGTCATTCGGCGGCCTTGATCTGCCTAATCTCTGCCTTTTCTATTTTTAGGTTATTATTTGATTTTTGTTGTCTTCACATATACTGGGCATCAGCAAAGGGATCCTTAGAGTTTTCTCTTCGGATTTCCCTTTGCTAGGTGTGTCCCCAATCCCTGTACTATGTAGCATAATTTTAACTTCGGATTTCCCTTTGCTAGAGGCTTAGGTTGCCCTTATATTATCTTGGACAGTTGGAGTAGTGACCCTTCTTTAGTTCATTATTATTAGGATTTCCTCTGCTTACAGCAATACACTGGCCATGCTTTAGTGCCCCTTCTCTCTCTGATTGAGTCTCCTCTTGTTGCTGCAGGGTCTTGCCCTTACAGGATCATCTGTTAGTTTCCAGTGGATGTGTTAGCCTAGCTGACCTTTGTGCTACCATTCTCAAGTGACAGCTAAACAAGAATGTCGTTGAGCATGTCAGTACAGCCTGGGAGGACAGGGAGCTCACTCACAAGCAAATAGGATATGCAGCAATAGATGTACATGCCTCGCTCAGCATCTATAATGCTCTAACCAACCTTCCAATTCCCCAACAGCCAACTATTGGTGCCCCAATTCTTTTATTTGGTAATGACAAAACTTGTGTCTTGGCTCGTGGCACAATTTCGCCACATGTGGAGGATGGGAGCTATGCTGGAATCAATCTCACACCATTCCGCTCAGTGATTGAGGTTTCCAAAGTTCTTGTTCCTGGTGCTTTGATTGCCAATGGAACATCCCAGAAGCAATCACTTGAGAGCTATGGCCCACCACCATTCCACCTTGTGTGTCTCCATAATCATCTTTGTCACTCTCTACCAGATACAGAGTCATCTCATCCTTCCCCCATGCTCCTGCCCAACCCTGAACCCGAATCCTCTATTTCTGCACAATCCATGGTCTCAGATGAGGCCACACAGGATGCTGGTGGTGGCTCTGGATTTGGGGATCTACTAGCTGAAGTATGTCAGTCAGAAACAGACCCAATCTGCCAAAATATCAATGACCATGTTCCTGATCCAGCAAGCCAGGCTGAAGGCAAGCGTCTCCTTGGTGGTATCACCCTTGATGGCTGGGTTAAAATTATCTGAAGTTGCATTCTCAAAGACCCCTTCCATGTCTTCAACATGTTCTATATCTCAGTGGCACATGGACTTTTGCACGAGTTTGCTATCACACTCCGTGACACAATGTTCATCTGGGACCAAACTGATAAGTCCATCATTGCCTGGGGACAGACCCAGAATCCACCACAATCCTGGGATGAACTTCTTGCAAAACAACCTGATTGGCTTCGTAGAAGGTGCAAACGTATCATCCCTCCAGCAGAGCAACTTCTTCCACTGGTCAAAAATGTCTTTCAGATGTTCGGCCTGTTGAAGGATGCCACATCAGATCTTCCTCTTTTCAATTCTGCAGCCTGGGCAGTGGCAAAGAATATTCTACTTCTTATCCAGAAAGGTCATCTCTCTGACGCACCTGACATTCCACTCTACTACCAGTTGGGAATTGATGTGAAGACAGGGCTACCATTGTATTGCTGTATGTGTGGCACAAACATGACAGAGGGCATAGTCCATACTCATCTTCTTTCTCGACTTCCTACTTCTGGGGTATCCATTCGCCATGTTCAGTCATGTCTCTTAGATTTCATTCTGAGACACAATCTCTTGGTAAGCCCCTTTCTTCTGAGTTGTATTTCATTGTTCCCTGAATGCACCACAATCTTCCTTCAGGTTGGAACCCACAACAGTACTGGATGGCATTATGTTGGCCATTATAGCATTTGGATTACCAATGCACTTCAAGAAGTGTTATGCCTTGTCAAAGGCATGCTCATCCATCCATGGGAAATGATTGGATGGGTTAACGGTAATCTTTACCAACCAACCACAGAGATTGCCAGTGTACTTCCCATTCCCAGCAAGGTTTGATCCACACTTGGAATGGGGAGCTATGAATCCAGCCTCCATTCTAAACAGCATCACCATTTCTTAGCTTCAATGCAGCAAACTTGCAAGCCTGTTCTGCCTGTTCACAATTCCCAGGAATGTAATCTCTTTCGTGACTTCATAATGGGCAACAGCGGGTTTAATGATCCTATTTCGGGCCCCAACTGGGTGTTGGAGCAGACTATATACGCTGCACAGGGGAAGAGACAACACGTTCCTTACAACCTACCTGGGGTTTAGTTAGACTTACAGCTAGGGTTAGCAGAGGTAAGAACACTGTATTCCTACTACGGTACAGGTTCTCCTTATATACATAATATTAAGGATGTCACATGACTCGGGAATGTGTTTACCGCATGTATGCGCAGTAAGCGCAGTAACATGCATATGCTGCATGTATCGCCTCATGTATACAGCATGCATCAGGGATTAATTTCAACACTGGGAACAAGCAGTCCGACTTTGGAATAATACAGCAGACATCACAGATGGAATTTCGTACAAGGTCTGTGACTTCATTAGCTTCTTCACCAATACATCTCACCTGGTCATGTTTAGTTAACTGAACAGCTCAAAGTCTATTACAACAGTGACTGGAAGAGGAACACTAACATCAAGCAGACAAAATCAATGACAGCAGATGTATGTATCCCTCTCAAGCAGTCACTCCGTGATCCTCGACGGTCATCTGCTGCACCAAAAGCACCTGAAAGAGCCCGAACTCTACACAGCATGTCAAAGGGACTCCAGGTTACCTGTGAAGGGCGAAGCCTCAACCACTCGATCTAGTTGATGTCGTTCAACGAGGTGCTTCCTCGATGAGTTGTTCAGCACTAGTCTTACTCAGAGCATCTGACATAAGATAGGTAGTGCACTCTAGCAGGCCTTCTGTGTAGAGTCGTTCGGGTTCATGCACTAAGGGGCTTCCTTAGTGGTTTTGAGTAAGTTTACGAGTTTGCAAGTTAAGACTGTAGATTGCCTAGATCTAAACTAAGGACATCCCTACTATGAGTCACAGTACTTATACTAAGAGGGAGGTCCTTATCATCCAATCGGAAAGGTAGATGTGTATCAGGTAAGAATAGAAACAATAAGCCTCATGCCTTGCATGAGGCATCCGATATCATGGAGTGCTGCGGCGCAGCATGTCAATCATGAGAGTCCGACATCACGGACCTCATGTCAAAGGGCTGTTGTATCACAGCATGTGTGGGAATGGGTTCGGGTGCATGGAGTCACCATGCGTCAAGGGTGCCTTCCATGGGAAGGGGATCAAATGCATGTTGTCAGCATGCATTGTGTGTATCTGGTGTCAAGGGCATGCCTCGGGCATGAGTCAGGGAGTGCCTCCTGTCTGGAGGGGATCGTCGGGTGCATCAGGTCTGTCGGGTTCCATGAGTTACAAGGAAAATTGTAACACTACCTCATACATAGCCCTGTCAACCTTTGGAACAGGGCCCACACTGCTACCAGCCCCTCCACTCTCCGGATCACCTCCCATCACCACTCTGCCATCTCTTTCTCCTGCTCCTCCAGCACCCATGCCATCCAGCAGTTCAGCACCTCACCCAGAGACACCAGCCTTTCATGTGGCTTGCAAACGAGCTTTGGCTGCTCTTCTGGAATGGCCAACAAAGAAGTGGAAAGGTTGCACATGTCGAAAATGTGCATTTGAGGATTGCCCTGGTAGGAAAGGGTCAATCTCTGCAAGAATATGTGTCAAGATTGCAGTCAGCAAGTCTGCCAAGGCCAGAACCCTCAACACCCAACGAAGCCGTGTCATGCAGGATGGGATGATTAGCCTGGCAGTAGACAGGATTCATGTTATCTTTTCCAGACAGCTTCTCGATGATAATACTCCTTCCTTTTCTGGTATATTATTTTTTTATTTTTTATTTTATTTATTTAGTTCACTCCAATCAGTATTGAGCCCCATTTTTCACCTATTTTTACAGGTAATTTACCAAGTCATGTGATATGTACCTATCACATGACAACTCTGACAGCTCTAGTTTGGGATGTTGACAAGCTGGAGGTAGGAGTTACTTAGTAGGCTTGTTCATCCAAAGTTGTTACAAAGTAATGTACATATCAATTGGTTACCAGTTTGGGTCATCATTGTGAATGACAGTGACAACATGCATGTGATGACCATGGTTCAAACTCAAACCCCAAATCAAACAAGTTGGAAGGAAGCCGGAGCTTCCAACACTTGAGACTCATGGGCACAGAAACATGTAAGGAACTTAGTATATTTCGAGAGGGGAAAACTAAGATACAGTACACAAGTATTTGAGTATAGACTATATACTAATGGAATAACATGTGATAACAGAGTTGCATGTGATAATGTAGTGATGATGTAAGAGGCACTCTTACACTCTCTCATACTCCAAAAAAATGACTGGGGGGGGGCTTGAATCAACAAGTCATAGGCACACTTTACACATTGGTGAAAACATTGAGTTGCCTGGTAGTGGACTGATGATGAAATTGGGTATTGAAGTGGCAGGTGTTGACGAGGACTAGCGTTGATGAGGATTGGGACTGGTGTTGACAAGGGCAGGTAATTGACAAGGATCTGTCGAGTGTATGACACGTTCAGATGAACATGTCTGTACTTGTAATGGCGTTTTCTGGCCTGGTCACTGGTGTCGGTGCATTGTTTATGGCCAGGTGGTGGGTTCCATCTGTGTACGAGACACGGCCCTAGACACTGTGTCTTGGGTGCTTGGAGCTGGACTGGGTGGTACAGAGCTTAGCAGGGGTTCAACAGGAGCTAGAGGGCATGAAACGACAGCAGTTGGGGGTTCAGATGCACTGGTAGTTGTGAAAGATACCGGAGGTGGAGAAACAGGTTACGAGTCCCTAACAAAGTTAAGACTCGTTCTTCATACTGGGAATCAAGGAAAAAATTCAGTGCTATAAGAAAAACATTTCCTTTTTCCCCACGGTCAGTAGGTTCTGTGCAACCATTACAAAAATTACTGACTTTACTAACCGTGGGACTGAGAAATTAGCGGAGACGCGGATTTCAAGTATAAAAGGACATTTTTCATCTGGCTATCTAAATTACCGGTAACCTACAGTAATGGACTTCAATACAATCCATTACAAACTGTTATTGATAGTTTCATTACAAACTATTATTGATCAGTTACAAACTTTGTATTGAAATTTTGAAATTTGATGATACTTCGGGGGTGCCCTAAAGTTATCATGTGCGCCAAATATCGACTTCTCTCCCCCCCGAGAGATGTCGATATTTGGTGCACGTGACCAGTTTAGGGTATGCTTTTTTTAGCACATCTACAATGAAAGTCTTGTATCTCACTCATTTCTTGTCCGATTAGGTTCATTTAACTACAGATGGGAAAGTAAATCATTGGCCAGTCATCGGGAGAGTACTTGGCATTGTTTGGTATTGTTGTCATGGCTAAATATAGTATCTCCTTCAGTTTTTATCCAATTTGCATGATTTAACTTGCAAATGAAAAGTATATGCTGTTGGTCTATCATTGGGAAATATTTACAAGTATTTGGGATTGTTTGTTTATAGATCAAAAAAATCAACATAACTATATCAGAGCCAGTTTTTACTCAATTGAGTTTATTTAACTTGTGGAAGGGTATGTAACTTGGACACTTTACCCTGTGCTGACAAAAGTTGTTTATATTTGTTTGTTAGATTATCAAAATACTGTATCTTGCTCAATTCTTGGCTGATTTCTTTTATTTAACTTGGAATGAGAAGATACATTATTGGCCAATCATTGGGAGGGTATTTGGCATTGTTTGGCATTGTTGTCATGGCTAAATGTAGTATCTCCTTCAGTTTTCATCCATTTTGGATGATTTAACTTGCAAGATAGAAAGTATACTGTTGGTCTATTATTAAAAGATACTTACAAATATTTGGCATTATTTGTTCATATATCAAAAAATCAAAAAGATGATGTCAGAGCCAGTTTTAACTCAATTGAGTTTATTTAGCTTGTAGAAGGGTGTAGCTTGGGCACTTTACACTGACAAAGGTTGGTTATCTTTAATTGTTAAATCTGTAAGAGTATTTCTATACTCTTACCATGATCCCTGACCATGACCAATGATGATTAGTAATATACACGATCATGTGCACCTGTGTTGAATACACACCCAGATGTCTTAGATAGACTTCATTCCTTCTTAAATAGATACCAACTTCCAGTTTATCTTGTTCCTCTTTCCTGAGTGACAGAAGTCCTAGAGAACTTCTGTTCCACTTTTTTTTAAACTCGAACTTGGCAACCTTACCTCCTGAACTGCTGCAAAACCCCAACGCTAAAAACATCAACAACTATATCTACAAATTCCCCTGACAAACACCAAACTTCCCATGACAAACCACCCAGCACAATCAATTAATTGCCTAACATGGCACAATCAACCCTAATTGGGCGAGAAGCTGTCACCAAAGTGAATCACCCATCACACACCCCAAGAACCCACAGCCAACCCCAACAAATCTCCCGCCCAAAGATATATAGAGCCCAGGCAACTCTGAAACCCATGTACATTCACAATTTACAACCCACCCACAGCTTCATTGCACAACCTGTCTCGCCTCCCCTCTAGACTGGTACCACCCACCACCTGGAGTAGAGCTCGCCGCAACTTAGCCCAACCACCCACAACCTTGCCCCTCTCCTTGCCCCTCTCCTCATTACCTACAACACCAGCACTGTCCCTGCCCCCAATCACCCAGTGTATTCCCAGATGCAACTTATCCTCAGATTCAGACACTGCCCTCCCTACAACATCGTACACTGTTCCCCCCATTACCATGCCCCCCACCCTCGACCCTTTGTATGCCCCAGCTGAAGTCCATCAACCATCGCTGTCCTCAGCCCCAATCCTCTCTGCAGGATGCTTGACCATCTCTGTCCTGTGTCAGTTTGAAAACACGTGCAGATGCTACTTCTCCCTGAAGGACATCGATGCCAATGGTCGTGTCACCAAGATCATTTACAACTTCGAATCATCGGCAGTACAGTCCTGGGTCTCAGCAGATGAGGATCAGCTCACAGCCCTACAGTTCCCAGCTTTCCTGGTTGAACTGAAGAAGAAATTTTTACCCAGATCTTGGGAAGATGAGCTAGTACAAGACCAGATCAGCTTGCAGGGGTCTACAGCCTTTCTAACCTGGGTAAACACAGTTCGTAATGCCAACGATGAGCTGCACGCAGCGGGCTCACTACATATATCACATTGACAATGCCCATTTCTGCTGTCACCTCATTCCTCGCCTCTCTGAGGGCCTCAAATGCATGTACAAAGCAAACAATGGCACTGCACCCGGTGCTACCCAAGGCACATTGGACGTGATCATGGACCTCGACAACTGGTTGGAGCACCTCCACTCCTTGAACTTGACCTGCAAGCAACCCACAGCACTGCCTGGGTCACAAAAGTGATGAAGGCTGGCAACCCACTGAACACTGCACCCATCCCCACCACCATGAGCAACGTACCAACCACCAGCAACCAACCACCAGCAGTGTACCAACTGCTTACACCACTGTCCCTCTCAGCCCCCTCACCGAGGATGAGAAGAACCTAGTGTATAAGGGTCTGGTTCAGTCCAGTTTTTTGACCTCTGAGGGGGTCAACCATGGACTGAGACCAGTCCATCTCAATGCCCAGCTCACCAAGACCGCAACTGAACCGAATAGGACTGGTCCTATTCAGTTCGGTTGCCTCCAAAAGACTGGTTTTAACCAGTCTTACTGGTGTTTTTTCGAGTATAGCTTAATTCTATTATATACTAACTACATTTACGTGCTGCGAGCAGTTGCTCACAGCCGTGGTGTATGAGAATGAAAATGAAAATGAAAAATGAAATAGAAAATGAAATAGAAAAAAGAAATGGCCCCACTGTCTCGCATTTGTAGTGAGGGTGGGGGGTTGTTGTCTTGTCCCTGACATTTGTGCTTCCCGTTGTCCCTTTCCCCACTGTTTGTTGTCCCCACCATTTGTTGTCCCCTTGATTCATTGTTGTTGTCCCTGCTGTTCACTGCCATTTGTCATTCATCGTCCCTGCTATTCATCGTCCCTGGTGTTTTGTTGTTCGTTCGCGTTGTTGTTTGTCATCCCCCTAATTCATTGCCTTTGTCGTCCCCGCAATTTATCATTGCCTTTGTCATCCCTGTGATTCATTGTCATGTTGTTGTTGTTGTCATCAGCACCTCCATCTCCCCCCATGAGCAGTGGCTCACAGGCAGGGTGGTGGTGCTGTGTGATGTGGTGTAGGTGGCCTAGGTTGTTGTCCAGCAAAGGGCCCATTGCCATCCTGTGAGCAGAGGCTCGCAGCGACAGCGTAGGGGGCTGGCATTGGCCATCATCATTGTTGTCGTTGTCCAGAAACAGGCCCATTGCCACCCTGCAAGCAGAGGCTCACAGTGGTAATGCAAGGCTTGCATGTGTCATTTGGTATGGGAGCTCATGATCAAAATGCAACTAAAAACAAAGAAAAAACATGTAGTTAGTAAAAGAAAGAAGAAATAAAACATAAAAAACATACCATAGGGGGCCCAAACGATGCTAGGTCGTTGTTTGGGCCCCCGCTTTGCATTCGTTGGTTGGGGTGGTCGTGGTTGCAGACCAGGTGGTGATGCAGCACAGGATGTCCATCACACGTGAATGTTTGTAATTACAAACAAACGCGTCAATGTGTATTCGTTTACTGTAAACAAACACATACAGCTAAGATAAACATGTACAACGACTTCAAAGATACATAAACCCAGACCTCCCCACTTATTTATGGGGCATCCCCCCTCTCATCGGTATATGTATAAGTAACTTTAGTATTTAGGTACATGAATACATAGTTATTTGTGGGTATGAAAAGACCAGTTGAGACCAGTTGAGACCGGTCTGTGATCAGTTTTTGTGACTTTTAAATAAGTATCAACTGCTAACTGGACTGCAGGCCATTTTGGATGGACCGAGACCAACAGTTTGGTCTCTTGCAGTTAAGTTTGGTTAAGGGTCTGGTCTTTTTCCGGTCTTATGGACTGGACCCTCAAACACTAGAAGAACCTGCTCAGGCTCCACCTCGGATGTTTCAAGTGCCAGATTTTTTATGCAGGTCACCTAGGTCGTAACTGCACCAACCCCCGCCCAACACCGGACGACTGCAAGAAGGTCACAGCCACGCACACCACTAAAGCAAAAGCAGCATATGAAAAGAAGAACAATGTCACCACTGTGGCTGCAGTGTTTGCAGGCAGTGCCACCTTTGATGACAGCAAGAGTGACAAAGAAGCAGGAGAATGGGTGGATGCCAATGAAACCAAAGAGTATGTAACCACCCCCCTTGACTTCCCCCCTCATCTTTGCTGGACTTGCTGTCTCAACGCTCCGGCGACTTGTGTGCCCATGCCTATCGATGCCCTTATTGATCATGGTTCACCCCCAGTCTTGATTTCTAGTGACCTCGCAGAACTTTTATGCTTAACGCCTCGACCATTGTTCAAGCCTCTTTCAATATCTGGTGCATTCACAAAGAAGAAGTCTCCTGAAACATTAGAATTGACTCATTACTATAGATCATCCATTCAGTCCCCAGACGCCATGTGGCATTCTCGTGCAATCAATGCAATCATTTGCCCTGAATTACACACTGACCTCATCCTAGGTCTAGACTTTCTTGCTAAGAATAAGATTATGGTCGATGCAGACCTCCAAACCGCAATAGCAAAAGAATCAGGATACAACCTTCTGAACCCTCCTGACCCTGAGACCATAAAGAAGCACATTGTAAGATCACCGGCAGAGAAGCGGAAAATGGCTGCACTGCAAATTAAGCTCGGACAAGAGAACACGAGAAAGTTGAGAACACTGGTACACATGGAATTGATGGCTGTGTTCGATGAGAATGGAGAATGGTTCAACATGGACTCCTTCACTACTGACCCACCCAACCTGATAGCTGCTGTCAAAGTCTGAATAAAGCAACTGGCTGGACTGGCCACATTGCAGAAATTAGACCTGCAAATGAAGGTGAGATTCCCCGACCACTTCCCAGATGACATTCCCCATGTCACAAAACTACCACAGGACGTGTACCACCACATTGAACTGCAGCTGGGCACACCAGTCTCTATCACTCATGCATATGGATGTCCATGGAAGTATAGAGCTGGTTGGAAAACACTAATCAATCAGCATGTCGCTGCTGGACAAATCAGACCATCCTCATCACCTTATGCATCCCCGTCTTTCATCATTCCCAAAGCAGACCCAATGGTACTTCCCTGTTGGGTGAACAACTACCGACATCTGAACCATCTAACAATCCCAGACAACTATCCCCTCCTGCAAATTGACGACATCTTGGCCAATTGCGCTAAGGGCAAAATCTGGGGAAAGATTGATATGATGAACTCCTTTTTCCAGACACTTGTACACCCTGACCACATCAAGTACACCGCAATGCTCACCCCTTTTGGCCTCTGGGAATGGGTCATCATGCCAATGGGAATGAGGAACTCACCAGCCATGCATCAGAGATGAGTAACATTGGCATTGAAAGACTACATTGGAAAAATTTGCCATGTCTACCTTGATGCTATCATTATCTGGTCAAACTCCTTGGCAGAGCATCAGACAAATGTCACGCTTGCACATGGGGCATTGGCTTACAAATCTATAAGGCATATTGTGAATATACAGAGAACAAATTTAGGAAGAGTTCTGTTGAAATGTAAGAAAATAAATGTTGAAGACATTTAATTTTTGTTTTATAATGTGCAATGTCATCTATTCAATGGGTTTACTTGAAACAAACCACAGATTTGTCCCTAATGAACATCTATGCATATATAGGAAACAAATTTCAAATGTATCTTGGGGGGATAAACCATAATTGTATTCAAAGTATATATTTCAAATTTGTTTACAAGAGACAATTTATAACGAATCCTGTAATATGTTCAGGGAATAAACTGAATGATCGGATCTCCTGAAAAGGAAATATTAGCAGGTTTCCCTTTCCAGAATATAGGATTGGCAGGCCAGAATACACACTCAAGTTCTACACACCTGATAATCACCAATCACCTCTTATTAGAGGTGGAATAGGCCTCTCTAACACGAGTTAGTTTACATAATGTGTACACACCACATAGACTCAGTCATATCTCTAAGACATCTACGGCATGTGCCGGACATCAGTACCTGCCATCAATGCCGTCGGCTACTGTCCCGAACACTTGCTCACATGCCATCAAAGCCATCAATCTCTCCCATCACTGTCGGTTTATAGCCCACATCAGCTAATGTCATGCTCACTGCCTCTGACAGTGAGCTCACTATTTTCTTCATTCTGCCCTGTTTCTCTTGGTTTCTTTTGCTTACATTGACTACACATGTACATAGAATGACTACCTGCCATCCTTCCCTTATAAGCCTACTAGAGCACTACCTTCTTGAAGTGAGAATGAGAGATTATTGTACTCATGTATGAGGCTCTCCCTTGATGTCCAGGCCAATGAAATCATGTCTATGTCTATGTACATGATGGGGATAAGTACTTTAGCCATAAGGCAGTGACTACCCTGGGAAAAAAGCGAAAATGTAGGGGAGGAGGAGAGGGTACTCACTGCTGAGCTGGCATGTGGATCAGGACAAAAGGTGTGCAGCAAAAAAGGTGTAATTGTATCATGTAGAGTGGTATACAAAGTATAGAGACTAGGGGGCCAGTGGGTGGATGTCAAACTATGTGTGAGTGTGATATGAGAGATAGTGACTAACCAGCTCTCCTGTTCATCCCACTGCATAAATGAGCATTATAAATGTATCATAGAGACCTTAAAAATGATGGGGAGAGCCTATTATCAAAGCTACATGGGATAAGATAGCCAAAAAAGCGAACTAGGGGTGGGGAGGAAGATTACTTGCTGCATGAGATCCGTGGCACAAAAGCGTTCGCTTTCTTCATTTTTCAGGTCTATAGGTGAAGTAAACGAAAGGTATGCATGTCTAATTGGATGGGACTGAGATCCTGGCTCACAGGGGCATGGCTTCCCCATCACAGAACAGAACTTAGCTCACCATGGGTCACACACATTTCCTATTATCCAAACTTCCTTCCCATTAGTTAGAATAGTTCCTTACTTTAGATTTATAGCCTACAAGTCCACAATATAGTCAATACTTCGGTCTACAAGATAGGATTTTCACCAACTTACCTAATCTCCTTGTTACTCAATGCTAGCTCATAGTACCTATTAGTGGCAGTATAGACAAACATACAAAGATGCTTTTAGTAGAATTAACACCTTGGAACAGTCCATGAGTCTATACAAGAGGGGTGGAGAGTAAATGTATTGAGATAGGTTACACTCACTCACCAAAGGCAACAGAGCTTCGGCTTCTCAATATAGTACATAAAATAGTGCATAGTAATATATATATATTATCAGGCTCCCATGAGATTTAGTCCATCCAGATAGCAGGAGAGGCCGTGCCATGCACTAGAGAAGTAGGTTGAAGCAAGTGTTCCAAAAAAGGCAATAACTCAAAGATAGCTCAACAGTGATACACCGCGCTGTCAATCAGAGAGCCAAGGCAGAAAGAGGGGAGTGTATTCCATGGGATGCAGCAGGACTGAAGGATATCCATCAAGAACTGGAGGCAGGATGCTCAAGAGAACTGGTTTGAGCGGGCCGTTGCTTTCGGCATGGCAGATCTGAGTTCTCCTAATGTGATCACGTAAACAGCACAAAGCACGGGAGCGACAAGTCCCTAAGTCAGGTATGTTGACGATGTCACCTTCATTCTCCATCTCACAACCTGTGGACATGCCATCATGATACCACACAGAGCCAGACTCCATGATGAAGCACAATGTGAAGTAGTCATTCAGATGGTGTATAACTCCTCTAAGTTTGTATGTTGTGCGTTGTCCATCAACTGCAGTAACAACTATATTATTTGACAGGTACATCCGATAGTGCAACATGTCAAATGCAATGAGAGCAGGTGTTTCTCTAAAAATATGTCGTCGCACATTATGAGACTGACATACATGGCACGGTGACACACAATCTATGGCTTGATCATCAATGAATGCCTGTATGGTTGGTGATTGGCATAAAATTGTAATTTGACAACTGCAGGTAAGTGATTCAGTCCTATTCATGGAATGATTATTTGGACAGTATACTGATGATGATGTGATAGCTTGATCTGTAGCCAATAGATAGTCCAAAATGTTTTGAATTCCTGTGTATCTGCCCCAAGCAAAAGCCACAGAATCTTGTCGCTGCAAACACCATCACATATAATCACAGACATCCTCGAGACTATATGCAGTGCCATAAGGCCTGGTCTGTGAGAAGCTCTCTGAGATCTGTCCTAGAAATTCATTGTTGATGTCCTTGAACTGAACAGTTTGATTCCTTGCATTGTCTTGCTATATATTGTATAGGATAGACATGACTGCATCAAATGCACAGCTATTGTTACTCCACTGAGACCCCTGTGGACTACTAATTGGTGCATATTGATCAGTAATAATGCTTGATACTGTTTTGTTCCTTTTTAACCTAGGTTCAGATACCATATGATTAAATTCTGCACTTAACTTATGCTTTCTAAGATTGACTGTCTCAGACATTGTGACCTTTGCTGGTACAAACTGAGAAACTGCAGTTCTTTTGGGATGTGAAGGAGGGGCTGGCTTAGAAGAGTCTACAATCCATACAGTCTTGACCAAGGGGGTGTCACATGTTCAAATTATTATATAGAGATGGTTAGTTAGTCCAGGCCATGAGCCCTTAAATTTTTTTTTTTGATCACATACTTTTATGCTTGAGGGCCTCACAAAATACAGATACATTCTAATAGGATTGTTCTAGCACAATATATGTCCAATGTTATGGTCAAACCAGTGAACAAACATGAGCAATGCTGATCTTGTGGCCCATCAACTGTATTGCAAATCATGTTATGGCTTCCTCAATGATTTCCAGCTTACTTGTGGGTGAATTATTTGTTGATTAATGATCTCAGGAGGTGATTATCAAGTAAACATATTATTTTGCATATTTTCAGGGGTACTGTACTGTGGGGGGCAGAACAAAGACAATATGTAATTCATATAGTACAAGCCAGAATCTTCTGGTGGTCTGTTTTTGATGTATCATTATACTCTGTCATTTCTGTTACTAACTTGAAAATGAAGGCTGAAATATGTTGAGAAGCAAGTACACCTGTCAAGCTGTTATGTCCACCCTGATTTCTGACCTCCACAGCACAACTTCTACTCCTAAGTACTGGAGAAATCTGTCCAAAGCTGGCATATGAATATTGCTTGCCATTCAGATTTGAACTTGAATTTGTTTTCAAATTGCAATAGATGGATTTCTCTATAATATGCATGTAGTACAACCAACAGTGAAATAATTACTTTAATTTACTAGCAAATGCCCTCAGTAATACTCTACCTACACTTCCTTCACCCAAAGCTAAGCCAGAAAGTCATTGTGAAAGCAGCTGTGATATAGAAACCCAACAGTCAAACTTGTGGGTCAAATGATTTGTAATCAAGATTTCCTTTTTAGAAAGATAGTTCCCACCATGGGTTAGTTAGTTCCTCACTTGTTGGCTTAAACAATTCGACCTGGTATCCTTAATTTTTTTTCTGACACCGCCTTGGTCTTGACATGATCTGACAAGTGAAATGGGATCGCTATCTTTCCAACATATTGCTCAATGAACCTTTGGAGGTACATATTTATCTCCTCTAACCATGCGAAAGGCAGAAATGAGATCATTCCTAAAGTTACCCACTACAGAAACTGGCAACTTTCCATTATAACGCAGGGTGGTTATGTCATCTAGCATCTCATGCTCCCTAAACTCCTGTCGTAATGCACCTGAAACACCCCCTGTAATTTTATATGCATCAAACCCCTGTAGAATCACTGTACCTGCTGCTGATGCACTCCTGGAAAATGCTGTGTAGTATGACTGGTGGCTTCTTGCACTGGAAAGATCAACAACATTGAATTGCCTTGTCTTGCCTTGGGAGGTATAATCTGTTATAGCAAAGTTTGGGAGTACCTCAACTTGACTGGATATATTAATAGTTGCATCATTTGGAAGATTACATTGGGTGTTGGTGATTGTTCTTGTAAGTACAACATTTTCATGTGAGTTGCACAATCTGTGGTGGATTCACAAGCTTGATGAATAGTATATCAAGAATACACTGACCTCTAGACCCCCTAGTTGTCTGCCAGTCATATACTGTAGCATCCTGACCTTTAGTCATACACAACTCTGTTGCACTATTCAACTGAATAATCACAGGTAGTCCCTGACAAAGTAACAGTTTTCTAGGTATATTTTTTGTATTACTGGAAGGTATCAAATCCCAAAGGGTCTGTTGAAGGAGGTCTTTACACTCCCCCACCTTTCCTAGTGGACTCCAACTGGAGTCCAACCAGAGTCTGACACTGGGAGTCCAGTCGGATTCCACTGAAAAAGTGTGTAAGAAAAGGAATCAAACCCAGATCCCTGTAGGTTGCTTATGTAATTATAATATGCAATATAACCATTACACCACAGTACCTTGTGTAAGGTATCATCTATTTACATTAGGTACCATGGTGCGGCTGTGTATGACAAAGCATATAGCCGCATCATCAAATGTGCCAGCTCATCACTCACCACCACCACCACCACCACCACTGTCGATGCTGCCTCCCTCCTCTCCGCTCTACCACCACCACCACTGCGTGGACACCCACCACCACTGCTCCCACGCCCAATCCGCCATCACCACCACCCACAAATGAGCCGACTGGATGGAACGTGGGCCCATGTAAGTTTTTTTGTTTGATTTTTGTTTTTATAAACTAACTAACTCATTTTTTTAGTTTTCTAGGTTATAATCTACTAGTAATGACACCACCACCCGCAAATGAGCCAACACACCCACCCCACACCTACGAGCCCCTGCTCGTAGGGTGGATTGTGTGTGTGTGTAGTTGATGATAACAATGACGACGCCGCCTACCAGCACCAGGACCCAGAACGACCCAGACCCAACGACACCCATGCCAGCCCCCTCCTCCCTGTCCAAATGGGATGTGAGGGTGTCAATAAAGGATAGGAGATGGCAGAGGGGTACTGGGAGACCTGCGGAGCAGGATACCCACCTACCCCCTCCCTCGCATGCCACATCACTGACCCCTCCCCCCAACCCCTCCGAACTAGAAGACCCACAAAACTGACAACACACCCACCCCACGCCAACGAGCACCTGCTCGTCGGGTGGATGGTGGGTATACCAGGGCTATGACCACCATGGCACCCATCCCCACACCTACGAGCCTCTGCTTGTAGGGTGGATGATGGGTGTGGCTTGCTACGGCGATGGATGGGTGCGAGGAGGGGTGGGCGATGACACCCACCCCAGACTGCATCCCCCAACCCCCCCTCCCCCGCATTTTGCATGGGGAGGGGTCTTTATTATTTTTAATTTATCTCTGCCCCCCCCCTCGCACCGAATGTGAGGGGTATATATATTGTAGTACTTATGAATCCCCCCCTTGCATTCGGTGTGAGGGGTTTAGTTTTTTATGTACATAGTCATAATCCCCCCCCTCTCGCATCTTGCGAGAGGGGTTTTTTTTTTGTTTATTATTATATTATACCCACTCCCTCGTGTCCTACACGAGGGATGTGGTTAATTAAAATTTTTTGATCTTAATTGTTTGAAAAATGCCTCCTCAAAGAATATGAAAAGTTGAGTCATAAATAAACCTTATATTGATTTCTAATAAATCTCCTGTGGCTCAAGTGGTTGAGCACACTTGTTTGGTTTGTCATGTGATTCCTTATGGTGAGGTCTTGAGTTCAATTCCTGCAGTACACAAATTTATTTTGTGGGTACTTTATGAAATTCACCAAGTCCGAAGTCCTTTGAGCTCATATCTAATTGACTTATCATTTGGTTGAAATGCATTCCACTCGAACTCCACTCGGACTCCAGTCAGACTCCACTTGGACTCCACTTGGACTCCACTCAGACTCCAGTTGGACTCCAGTGGGGGATTGAACTCTACATGACTTAGCGTAGTTCAATTGACTCCACTCAGACTCCACTTGGACTCCAGTTGGACTCCAGTCAGTCCGGTCGGAGTCCACTAGGACAGGTGGGGGACTGTAAAGTACTGTGTTGAAGGGCTAATGACAGAGAAGGTTTCTGGACTTGTTTATTTCCTAATTTCCTAAATGACTTTCACTTGCTTGAAGTTTGTGCCTGATCATCTGTTGAACTGACTGTGTCTTTGGAATAGAAATGAACCAGATCTTGACCAGTCTCAGCTGCAAATCTTTGTGAACCTAGATCATTGATGACATCTTTTGGCAAATTCAGAGGAGTGATCACTGACACATTATGGAATTGTTTGTCATTTACAGATGATCAACCATCAAGCTCACTGGATATACAAGAACACAAGAATGCAATGTCATCAGGTGTGCATGCTTTGTACTGCATATTGCTCAATGTCTCACGCAGCCTAGCATCATCAGGTGTCTGGGTCTTTTGATGCATGTTTTGATGAAGAATGACAACAGTGGTTATTTGATGCCATAATGCCTTTCCAATTGCAGTTTCCTGATTACAAAGATTCTGTGGATTTGACCCCACTGTCCTGCTATACAAGGATGCATGCTCTTGCCCAATTGCAGGAGGGAGTTGTGCAAAATCACCAGTAAAAATCATGTTCAATCCTCCAAATGGTTTTTCAGTATTGTTCATTACCCATGCAAGTCTCTCACTAATCCTGTAAATGTCCTTGCAGGACAACATTGACACCTCATCCATAAAAATGTAATCAACACCTTGCAATCTTTGTTTTACTTCTGCTAGCTGCAAATTCACAGATTTGCCAGATGAAAAGTCATTTATGACAAACATATAATAGTAAGTTGAACCTCCAAGTAATGCATCTGCACTGCCAGTTGGTGCAACAATGATGAATCAATGTGACTCATTCTTTTGCTTGAATAATTCCATTAGTGCTTTCAACACCTGGGATTTGCCTGCTCCTGCCATTCCACCAATATGCATCCTCAATCTTTCGGAAGTTGGATGACATGAATGATTGGCAACTATATGAAATGCATGTTCCTGCTTAGTGTTCAGATGGAAGGCCATTTCCACAGAGTCCATTTCATTTTGCCACTCAGGGCTGACACCCCTTTTTTCTAGATATCTTTTGTCAACAGTTTTGACACCTTCAAAGATGTTTTTGCTGCTCAACTGAGGGACATTGGTTCTACTTTGCTGCTAACTTTGCAATCAGCTCTCAAGAATGCTTTGCCTTTTAGATGTGACCACATTCTTCCATCCACCTCCAATACATATGCCTGAAACAGATGTATGAGATGTCAAGTCATGATTTGCATGCAGTCCAACCAAGCCTAGTCATGATGAGTTTTGTAATAGACATTGATTTCATTTGCTGCTTATACTTTTGACTTTGCTGATAATCAACCTCAATCTCATCAGTGGACAAGTCATTGACTGAAATCTCATCCAGGCTATGCAAAACACCTGATTGGTTCATTTCATGGACAATAACATCATCATTCATCCAACCAGGCACAGTGGTAGCTCCCTTTTTCAATTCAGACAAGAAATCATCTCTCTGATCAAGACACTCATATTGGATATTAAAGTTTTTCATTATTCTTTCTTCATGATCAGTAAATTTGTGTGCAACAAATAATTCATCCCAAGAGGCATCTTTTGCTTTGAGAGTAGAACCAGATTGCCATGGCTTGAACAAAGTCAACATTGTTGTACAATAAAACTCTCTGTCACCTTGGTCATGATGAGGAAGTGTTTGTCCTATAAAATTGGGTACAAATGGAGAGGGAAAACACTTCAAGCCATGAGTAGTAGCCAATGGGTGTAATTTTGAAAAGTGGAGTATGTTATTTGGCATATTACAGTGGTTATCTGCTGGAAAATCATTCTCAGCAGTATCCTGGTCAGCTTCTTGACCTTGCTGTATGTCATGATCTTGGTCACTGACAGATGGATCAAGTGGTGAAGATGCAGATTTTTTTGAGGGTTTAGTTGGAAACTTTACACGTTTATAATTTGATATCCAGTCATAAAGTGACAAATCTTCCAGCTATGCTGGTCAGCAAACATAATCATCTACATTTGATATTCCAACAATTCTTCCACCATGCTTCAAGATAGCAACCTTTTGGGTCTGTTCTCCAGTAAGATCCTCATCCCATGCTTTTCTAACCTCATGAACAAATGATTGCCAATAAAATGGCACAAATCTATGGCTTGTGTAATGATCTGGATTACCGAGCAAGTACAAACAGATCATAGGTGAACCTAATTCTAATTTTGCACACATTGTATTCACCATCTTTGTCATAAGTTTCCTGGCCTTCACATGTTTACTTTCACAGCCACCTAGCATTTCTGTATTCTTTGGGAATATGGAGCGGATGGATTCAAAAACTACATGTGTTTTCAAACTCATTTTGGTGATACAGTCTGACACATACAACAGGGTTCCCTTTATGGCAGTTCCAGACCTGAGGCTGGTAACATCAGTGTTGCAATGGAACAGTAAGGAAATCACAGTTGAGAAAGTATTTATCCAAGGCTCTTTTTTTTTAGGTTGAGTGCACCAGTCAATGGGTCAACCTCTGTTACTTTAAAGGTCTCATGGGGAAAGCAGGACTTGCATCTACCCCACTTGTTGTCAAGACAACCTTTGTGAGATTTTCCCTTGTTCTGGCACTTCATGCAACTATTACACTCAGATGTTGTGCATGGTGCAGGTGGAGGCTCAGGCAATGTTTCTGGTGGATCAAGATAATCTGCACTTTGTGTAGCATTAAACACATTAGATAACACCTCTGCTTGTGTGCCTGTCAAAAATTCACCTTGTGAAGCACTTTCAAGATAATCAACCATCTGCTGCTGGAAATCAGATGTGGGGTCGATTATACAATCTCTTATATCATCTGGAGTCAGGCCACCTTTAATCCAAAGCAAAAGATGGATATGAAGTGTAAGCCGACCTTGCTGTTCAACAGTACCATAGTATGCAGATGTTTCTCTGTAAAGCCCAGGATGATCTGAGTCAATTCCAAGTACATGTTTGATGAACTGTTCTACCATAAAATGGAGAAAGTGAGCAGCAAATCTAAAGACCTGGTGGGCAAGATTTGCCTGTGATGTTAATGATGTAGTGTCAAAATCTAATATACATACCTGCAGCACAAATATTAATAAGAATGGTACAGGCTACAGGATTATTTGCAATAAGTCAATATCAGTCCTCTGGAGGTCTAATTCTGGGCCTGAATGTTACGTCTTGGTCAGCATAGTACAGAGCAATTGGATTCTTGACATCAGCAGGTGAAAGAGTTATATACCAGAGTGGAGCATCTTGATGACCTATTAGTGACCATATTTCATTTCTCATGTACTTTTTGCTAGTGACTGAGCCAGAAACCTTTCCACCTATATGGTCCAAGTCTTGAATAACTTGGAAGCATTCCTTCTCCTCTTGAGTAGATGGCTTGATATTATCTCCCTTTGACATACAATCAGCCATTGATGACAGAACATCTTGATCAAGGTTAAGAAGATGTTGTGCTATGTCATCAAATTTTTTTGTTTCAGCCAGCAGAAAACCACCTGTGGTACTAGCCTTTATCTGCTCATGACTGAAAGCTACAAAGGGGAAACTGAGATCTTGCTGAAAGCACTTGTCATGGTACATGAGGAGATGTCTCTTGTGCTCTTTATCAGACAGTGATGCAGACCCAATTCATCCATGGCCATAGGGGAAGAGCCAAGGAAACAGCTGTGGATATAATCCAGGATTTTCATAAATTGATTCAGCATATGGGCTATGGCCAATTGCAAGAGCCTTTCCTCTATTTGACCAGTGCTGAAGAGCAATTGCCTTTTGCTCATCAATTGACTTTGTATCCAGTTGAGCACCTGTCAAGCCATGAACAATAAAAGGGCACTCTCCTGTCTCAACACCATTCTCAGCTCCATTATCAAATGTACTTGTACTCTCAGGAACCTTGTTGGAGACCTTCTGACAATATTCTACAGACACAGGATGAGAATCCTCTGGATAGCTATTTAAATTTTCATGTGAAATGTCCAAATCCTTGTAATCAACATGGTTCAGTTTTAGCCATTCAAGTGCATTTGCTACATAGTTTCTCTTTACTAGAAGTGGTATGCATGACAGGTCCTGTGAATAGAATGGCAAGAACATCATCCATTTCTTCAACTGGAGGAGGCAATGTGTGGTATACCTTTGGGAGAGGAGATTCAAATGCAATTACATGAGCAACCATTTTTCTGAGACCACTAGAGGCTACCTTGACAAAACAACAGTTGTGATGAATGCGAGCAACAAGAAGTCTTTCCATGAAGTTTAGATCTGACAGCACTTTGGGAACCTTACCAATCCAAAGGTTGTTAGCTAAAGCAAGACATGGCACTTTCCACTTTCTTATGCTCTTGCAGCAATTATCACATACTTTGTCACACTGATAGTCAAGGACTGGACCTTTGAACTCAGAAACTGCTTGAGAAGCAGTTTTGCATTCAGTTCGAGTTACACCTGGAGCTTCTAAGACTCCAAGCATTGTCTTTATGGCTTTGAGGCAACTCAGCTGAGAAATAGACATCTTCAAGGGATGATGGCTTTGAATCTTTGCACCAATCTCTAACTATTATCTCCTTGAAGGCCTCTGTTAATGGAGGAGGAGGCAAGGGAACAGATGGATCAAGTTGGACATTGTCCACATTAGAATTTGACTGCATTAATTTGTTATCTATTTATGGTTTACAGCTTTTTTAACATTTCATTCATCCTTTTTCTCTTTTGAGAGGTTTGCAAATGTCTTACTAGAAGATATATATTTTTTCAGTTGAGGAGACATCTGTGCTTCTAAAACAGAAGTGTAATGATTTCAATTGACACAGTCATGACCTTCAAAGACCTGTACAAGTTGATCCTTAGTAAGACACCAGTGAGAGCTAAGAGGGATTTTATGTATTTGTGTAATTTTTTGGACCATCTGCTTAGAAAGATGTGGAACGATGTCAGTAAGGGACAAGTCTGCATACACATATCCATGCTCAACAGGATACGCAAGGCAACCTATTTCATCTGCATGGTCTATGTATTGAAACACATGAACTCCAGACAATTGTTGATCATTACCTTTCTTAATAAACAAGGTGACAGATGCATGCAAAAATAAATATGGCCTCCCTCCATCCATGGGAATTGAAGCACAATCACAAGTAGACAACCCAGATGGAAGACTTAATGGAGGTCCATCAGAACTGCATGGCACACATGGGCAATGAAATGAAATGAGCTAAAATAAAGTGCAGAGGGAAACGATTCAATCAGATTACTTGTCAATACTATAATAGTCACTCCATAAACAAGAGAGCACATGCCATGTTGAGTAGAAAAATGCTGTTGAGGGGCATGTGGTGACATAGCAAACACTCCTTGACTTGTTACAACCACCATAAACAGTGGTAAACACTTCTGCTCAACATTGTGTATGATGTTGAGACTGCAATTCTCATCTGATTTTCGATCGGATTTTGCCATCACGAACGCTCTCGGCGTCTCCAAGCCTGGCCTGATTTGCTAAGAGATCCGTCCATCCAATCCCCGGGGATGCCCTGGTCATTGTTTTTGACAATGGCTGCTATCTGTCTCGTTCCCCTTGGCTTCGAGGATCCTGGCTAGGTGAGTGGTGTTTATGAAAGAGTAGTCTGGGTCCCTATGGGGGCTTAGAGTGGGTGTGGGATGCCTGCTTCAATGCTCGCCCAAGTAGATGTGCTTGTTTAGCTGGGGGAGGTCTGGCTTAGGGGGAAGGATGCTTCTACTGGACTGTTGGTCGGCATGGATGCCACCAACCTCCTTGCTCTGTGAGTTTCTACTACTAGGGACATGCTACACTGACTACCCACTTGGAATACACCATCATTAAAAGGGGCTGGGTGATGGTGCCCCCTGGTGGCTAGGTTTAGGCACCCGCCAAAAGTGTGCATGCACACTTTTGGCAGCGCTTACAAATACTTTGGTGGCCGCTTTTCACCACCAATTCTCCACCTCTGGTGCTCACCCCTTTGGGGTGTTATGACCTGGGTTTGATCTTCTCCCACTAGGCAGCAGGATGTGTGGCCTGCCTGCCCCCTTGGAGCGTTTGGAGGCTGTATTGGGTGGACCTGGAACTGAGACAAGGGGCAGCTGTTATCGATCTTACGCTACATACTTTGACTGTTATCATCATTTACCTGTGCTAACTCACTCTCAATGCCCAAATGGCTGAACAGAGACCAAACCACATGCTGGGGCCTTCATGACCCCTCCTTGATTACGGGTGACATCGTTGACGATGATGCCCAAGACTACGACACCCAGTTCGCACAGAACAAACTGGAGGTAGCAGCTGCACTAGGCAGTTTGAGATCTGTGGGCTGGGGAGGACCTCCCAACCCTGATGATTATGAGGACCTCCTTGCTATGCAGGAGGCCCTCACTTATGCCAAAAGGTGGGCCCAGGCTCGCCTTTAGGCAAGATATCGATCGTGTGCGATGAGCGCAAGGTGTCATCATTGCACATAGACAATGGACATGAAGCCTCGAACAAGAGGATGTGTATACACAGGAGCTCGGCATCGCTGAGTTCCTTTATCTGGAGGCACTCCCTGCCCCGTCACCACCTTTGTCCCCCCTCCCTGAGTGGGTGGAGGACAAAGTGCCATTATCTAGGGAAGAGAGGTTGGAGGTTGAATCCACCTCTCTTTCCATGTTACATCTACTGGATGTGATGACCACCTTTGTTGGTACCATCTGAGTGTCAACCCCACGCTGCGTATTCTGATTAATAGGATCCTATACCAGTACTAACTCATTCTCAATGCCTAAATGGACAACCAGAGACCATCGTTCCAATGACCTTGCACCTCCGGCAGCTGTCCCAGCCCCCTATGTGGCAATGCCAATAGCTCCAGCAGAGCTTCAATCTGGGGAACCCTCATCCCCAGTACAGTGCTGTTGTCATCCCAGATGGCCATGCCATTACTAGTGTGGGGCATTCCGCTCCACAGCCATCACCGCCAGTCTGCTGGCTGCTGTTGGGTTGGTGACAAGTGTCGCCACCCTTTACCTTCCCCCCACTGCGGGGGGGACGATGTCATCGAGTGCATGCATTTTCTAGCATTTGCTCGAGGGGGGCCTCAGCCCCCTGCTTATGGTGGTTCCAGTGAATAACCAGGTGAACAACCAGCCGCCACATTATTGTTACTTGTGCATGACATGGTGATGGTCCACCTCATTCATCTGAGGTGGTCAATCCTCATTGGCTGGAATTACGCAGGCAGTTATTCCTCCTGCAAGGGGGGATTTACAGTGAATTAACACTGCTGTGCCTGATCTGACTTCGGTCGGATATGTGGCTGGGGGACCGTTTTGCTCCAGTGGGCGATCTAATGGCTAGCTTCAGGAGGGGGGCTCCCCCTCCAGATTATTGCCTTTCCTGTCTGATAGGACAATGTCTGTGGCACTGCCCACCTAAAGTGGCTAAAACGGGGACCTGGGTGGGAGATGGGCGAGGGGAACGCATAGATATAGTAGTACCCAAGTTTGTACCCTGCTCCATGGACTGCGTTCAAGCCCCACATTATAAATTCTGACCCAAAAAAAAAAAAAAAAAAAAAAGTGGTGACATAGCAGTCCATGATGATCGTAAGGAATTAATTACAACCATATAATCATGTTGGTGACATTATGGTTTCATAAGAAACCTAGGGCCACATGGTAACAGCTCACTGAAACATGACACAAAGGAAGAACATACATCTGAAGCAGTAACTGCCAATAAGCAGAGAGGTAAAATTCTAATGACCTTGCTGAAATGCATACTAAGAAAGTTGCAATGCAATGCAGAACAAAAACCAATATCTGATAGATTGAACTCGAAATCACATCACACACAAGAGAACCATTGGCAGGATTAATGAGACACTGTCTGGTCATGCCAAAACACATGGAAGTTTTTTGTTCAAAGACAGAACAGTGAATTTCAGGACACCACACATGCAGCTCAAGAGGTTTGACAGTCAAGGTAGAACGTTCTACCAGATGAACAGGACAGACAAATCCAAATCTGCAAGGATTGTCGTATGATGGATGACATTGAATAGCACAAGGTAATATATGCTGGTTAAAAAAGTATTGCTTAGCACAATAAGTTGAGGAGCAATACAAACCAACTTACAGTGGCAGTATACAGACCCTGTAGCAGGATAACATTGAGGCAACAGAATGCAAGCACAAGGACATGGATGACCTGCATGACTCAGAACTTGTTGAAGGTGAGAAGCAAGATGCAATGCATGGAAACAAGATCAACATGATCACCACTTGGGGGTAGAGGCCAATTACTGGCATATACGAGTCCTTATGTTAGAATTTTTTTATTTCTTCGTGTATATTGCCAGTACAGCTTGTGCATTATTGCAATATCTGAATTTTTTCTCATCAAAGTCAGTAATGTGACCCTCTTTTCTGCATTTTGTTTTTGTTACCATACCATCGTGGAACCACACATCTTTGTTAGAAATTATTCTCGATGTAAAATGAAAGTCAGCAAGATAAACAATACCCCTTAGTGGAATAGAGGATGTGGTGCTTCCATTAACTTTAACAGTTTTGCTAATGGCAATATTGTTTGACTCAAGACTAAAGACCAGAATCTCAGGTGGAAATATGAACCCATGGTTTAATGTTTGCTGAGAGTTACAGCCATTACATATTATAGATTCCTCCTGCCATGATTTAAACCATTCATTAACACTTTTGGCTCTTGCATGAATATACATCAAATTGTCTGGTTGATTTGTTGGCATTTCAGCATTGCAGACTGCACATTGAATCTTGGCATAGGAAAATCTTTCTGTACCATTTACAAGTTTACTTGCCAGATCTATGATACTAGTACCAGTGGCACCTTTAGGAAACATTTCTTGACTTTCATTATGAAGCATGTTTCTAACCTTATTCCTTGATTTTTTCAGTGATGTTTTAGCTCTTGCAGTTTCTTTAAATCCAACTACAAGCATTTCAAGAGGTTTGCTAACCAAACTAGGTATTCTAAGCCATTTGTTTGGATTTTGAATCCATATATCATGAAGTATTGTAAAGATTGCATCATATGCACAGCTCCAGTCTTTTGAATCCCATGATAGCCCAACTGGTGATGTTTGCATATCATCTGATGAGGAGGAGACTTTAAGTTTTTTCTTTTTTAATGCAGTTTCATCATCATCTTCAGCCAACTTGTGTTTTTTACTGTTGCTGTTTGTAATAGTCCCTTTGGCAATAATAAAATTATGAGTGTCAGGCACTTTGGGTGATATCTGTATACTATTATCTTTTCCTTTATTTGATTGATCTTTCTTATCAATAATTTGCCATGGAGTATCTGTTATAACAGGAAGAAGATCCATAGGATTTGATGAAGTCCATTTAAGCTGACTTGGAACATTTGGTTGGATGTATGTTGTCCCTTTGTATGTCTGAAATTGATGCACTAATGCATTGTGCAAGTTACCATCAATGTGCTTTGGTAATAAATCCTCATATGATAACTTTGTGATATCATCAAGAATTTCCAATTCTCTGAATTCTTGTCTAAGATATCCAGAAGCACCACATGTTATCTTACAGTCATCAAATCCTTGAATTATAACAGTGCCTTCACAAGTTGCACTTCTTGACAATGCAGTATAATATGCCATATGACTTCTACAGCTATTAAGATTGACAACATTAATCTTTCTTGTTTTGCCTTGTGATGCATAATCAGTCATTGCAAAGTTAGGAAGCACAGGAATTTGTGATCGGGTAACTTTCAAGGCAACATCACTAGGAGTCACACATACTATAGGACTTGACAACCTTGTCAAAGGTACTACATTCTCTGGCAAGCCTTCTAATTGTATGGACTTTGCAGGATTATTGAGCTTAACAAACAAAGTATCAATTATCTTCTGCCCTTGAGGGCCAATAGCTGCTTGCCATCCAACTATATGGCCCTCTTGTCCTTTAATGATGCACAATTCAGTAGCTTCATTGTGTCAAATCATTACAGGCATGCCAATACATAATGACAATTTACCTGGCACATGATCTGAAGCAGAGTGTCTCAAATCCCATAGAATATTCTGAAGTTTTGGTGGAATTTCTCCATTATTCAAAGTTTGTTTTTTACGCATACACTTTTTTCCTTTAGCTGGATCATCCTCTTGTCCAAAGTGATCCACCAAATAAAATGAAGTTAATGTTTGACCTGTTTCTGCTGTGAACCACTCTGATCCTAATTGGTTAATTTTATCTTTTTGAACATTTAGTCCTGTGATAATTGATACATTACAATATTTTTTATCTGCTAACTTTGGTTGCTTGGAACCTCGGCCAGCTATTCTTGATCTCAGAAAGGATATGTCTTGTGGAGTACAAGCAGCATATCGCATGTTCTCTAGTGCTGTTTGTAACTTAGTATCATTAGGTGTTTGGGTTTTTTGTCGCATGTTTTGTCATAAGATTACAACAGTTGTAACTTGATGCCATAATGCTTTTCCAATAGCTGATTGTTGTCCTCTTGCCGTTTGTGATGCATTCACTGATGTTCCAACACTACCAGCATACAAACTATCACTCCAACTGGAGGTAACTGTGCAAAAAATCATGTTGATACCTCCAAATAGAGTATCCATTGTATTCCTTGCTTTTGCAATTTGTGCACTTATTCTATACAAATTGTGACATGCGAGCATTGAGACTTCATCTAAAAAGATGTAGTCCACACCATCAAGTCGTGCTTTGACAAGTGCCATCATTGAATGTTCATTTCCACCCAGTTCATGTTGTTGATTATTAGACATTCTTATTCCAAGAACAGAATGATAAGTAGAACCATTTAACAGAGCAGCAGCAGAGCCAGTAGGAGCCAGTATCATAATACGATGTGATTCATTTCATTTTTCAAAGAAGGCTGTTAACGCTTTAATAACTTGTGATTTTCCAGTACCACCCATGCCACCCAAGTACATCTTTAGCTGACTTGGCTTTGCCATTGTGGCATGATTAGCTACAATTCTGAAAGCACGCTCCTGATCATTGTTTAACATATATTCAATAACAGTATCATCAATTATTTTTTGCTTTTCTTGTTGTTCAGCCTTAAAGTTTTTTCGTAAATAACTAATATCTTGAACAACAATATTGTTAAAATTGTGTGCTTCCAATGGTTCACCTTTTTCATTGACAGGAAGATGTTGTCCTCTGAGTGCTAAGACTGCATCCCTTGCTGTCTTTATTAATGTACTCCATTTACTACCTGGAAGTTCAATTTCAGGACTGAAGCCTTGTGGATTAATATGCTCAATAGCATCAGGACATTTATCTAACCATCCTGCATTTTGTACAATATTTTCAATTGTATTCATCTCTTCCAACTTTTGAATATGTGCAAACATTGGCTCGAGATAAAGATTTTCATCCATTTCATCAACTTCATCATTATTATTATCATCATAGTCTAATATATTCTGATCTAGATCTTTAAGAACATTGTCTGTAGCCCACAATGGAAAAATCCCATCTTTATTTTCTTTTGTTTTCAACTTAGCATAATAATCATCTCTTGCATCATTACATTCATATCTTAAATTGAAGTTTTTCATCAATTGATTATCTCTGACAGTAAAATCATGCTTTACAAATGTTTCATCCCATGTTTTGTGAACAGATTTTAAATCAGTTCCAATTCGCCATGGCTTAAATAATGTAAGCATTGTCAAACAATAATATTCATGATTGCCTTGATCGCATCTTGGTAAAGTACCTCCAATAAAATTTGGAACAATACTTTCATCATCTACCTGTTGAGCATAATGTGTTTTATACTGAGGATGTGATGACAATAAATCATATTCTTGTCCTACATCTTCATATAATTCATCTGCATCTTCATTATCCAATACATTTAATTCATCGTCCGATTCATTATTTGATTTTCCACCTCCGCAATGTAATGAAGGATCATTTTGCAATAGGTCAAGTTCATCATCAGTATCATCACTGTCAATTGTATCATGATCACATTTGTCTTGCTCTTTTTCATCAAACTCCGCTTGCTGGACTTTAGATCGTTTTTTCTTTTGAACTCGTCAGATCCAATCATATAAGCTTAAATTGTCATATAATTTGGGTCGATGCATATAATCTTGCACGTTTGATAAACCAACTATTTTACCCATATTGTTATTGAGAACAACTTTGGTTGGCTTATCAGTAGCAGAATTCCAAGAACTTTGAACTTCATGTACAAAGTTTTTCCAATAGAAATTGACAAACTTAAATCCGGTGTAATGATCTGGATTACATAGCAAATACAGACAAGCCATTGGGCTTCCAAATTCCATCTTACTGGTCAAAGCATTTACCATTTGCATTATTAAAGACTTTGCAGTATTCTTTCTATTTGAGTTACCAGCAACAATTGTTTCTGATGACCTGTCAAAAATACGTCGAATCATATCAAACATCGAATATGTTGATAAACCAGGCTTGGTCACATAGTCTGAAATATATGCAACTATTGCCTTTACTGCAGTACCTGATAGCAAACTAGCTGTATCAGTATTGCATCTGAATATATATGTTACAGCAGGTGTGAAGGTGTTTAGCCAGGATTCACCCTTTTTAATTCATAATGCACCAGTCAATGGATCCACCATTGTATGGTTAATATAAGGGCAACCTAAGCCTCTAGCAAAGGGAAATCTGAAGTTAAAATTATACTACATAATACAGGCATTGGGGACACACCTAGCAAAGGGAAATCCGAAGAGAAAACTCTAAGGATCCCCTTGCTGATGCCCAGTATATGTGAAGACGACAAAAATCAAATATAACCTAAAAATAGAAAAAGGCGGAGATAGGTGGATCAAGGCCGCTGCATGACATCATACCAAGGGGTATGTGTTGGAAGGGGTACTCCGCCTCTAAATATAAAAGTGTCAACATGTACAAACATGATAGCAAGGGAAAATTAGTAATAAAATCCGGAAAATTCATAGAAAATGAAGAATAGAAGGAAATGAGGTGGGGAAAAATATAGGACGAACATAAAAAATAGGAAAAACACACAGGGCACCCCCCTAGTCCCCTTACATCACCCCCTCTCTAAGATGCATTGCCCCGATGCATTCAAAATCGCATACAACCAAAGTCCGTGACTTGAATGCGACGCGGTGCAGCAGTGTGCCGTCGGTGGAATTCCTTGATTAACCGAGGGGCATTTACATCAGACTCTTTGACCCATGAGTTCTCCTCATACCCATAACCCTTCCAATGTACCAAATACTGGAGTTTTCCTCAATGCAAATGGCTGTCCAAGATTGACTTGACTTTGTATTGGGGTTCTCCCTCGATCACTGTAGGTGGTGGTGGTGGGTGTGAATGGCATCCCGGGAACGGATCTGGGGGAGCTGGAAGCAATTTGATGACATGGAAGACAGGATGGAGTCTGGACATGGAGGCTGGGAGGCGTAGACAATAGGCATGCGTTCCAATGCACTTGACAATGGGGAAAGGTCCCAAGAAGCAATGAGCAAGTTTCTTGGATGGACGTGTAGTGGAGATGTCACTGGAGTCAAGATAAACTCGATCACCAACCTTGTACTTAGGGGTTGGGGAGTGGCATTGGTTGTAAAATCGCGCCATGTCATCCTTTGCCTTTGCTAAGGCTGCCCTTGCCTCCTCCAAGCTATCCCTCATGCGTTCTGTGAACTCATTCACCATCTCGATGTGTGAGGGAGTTTGGCGAGGTTCAAATCCCATGCGTGGATGTCGTCCAGTGTCTAAGAGGAAAGGGGTCTGTTGAGTGGAAGCATGGACATGGTTGTTGTATCCAAACTCGGCCAAAGGAAGGAGATCATCCCAATCATCCTGGTGTTCATTGACAAAGAGGCAGATGTACTGCTCCAGTTCCTGGTTGACTCGCTCCATCTGGCCATCAGTTTGTGGGTGATAAGCGGTTGAAGTGAGGAGTTTGATCCCCAGGAGTTGGTACAGCTCACGAGTGAACTCTGCCATGAACTGAGGGCCACGATCCAAGAGGAAGGCACCAGGAAGTCCATGTAATTTCCACACGTGGTGGAGGTAGAGTCGAGCGGCACCTAGGGCACTGACAGTGGTATGAGTGGGAATGAAGTGAGCGTGTTTTCCCACTGAGTCAACTGTGCACATCACCACATCAAACCCATTTGACTCTGGCAATTCCACCACAAAGTCGACACTGACGACATCCCAACGACTCTCTGGAACAGGAAGAGGGTGTAGCTCACCAATAGGCTTGCGACGAGGAACCTTGGTGCGTAAGCAAAGGTCACAAGTGCGACAATACTGACCAATGAGCCGTGACATTTGTGGCCACCAATAGTTCCGTGAGGTGAGCTCCAAGGTCTTCCAGCATCCGGGGTGGCCAGCAATCTGTGAGTCATGGTGTTGGGATATGATGCGCCGGCGAAGGTCTGGGTCATTGGGAACATAGATGCGATCCCTGAAATACAACAAGTCCTCCTTTTCAGCCCACTCTGCCGCACGTAAGGAAAGGGTCGATCCCTTCCTCAGTTCTTTAACAGCTCGGGTGACAACATCCTCATGTAAACCGCTACGGTTTGCGCGACGAATGTCACGTAGGATGTCCCGCTCCTCGCCCTGGGGTGCGATGCCTTCCAGTGCCCGAATGGTGAACAGGTCTGGCTGCAACAGCACAATGTTTTGGTTGTCACCGCTGCCATCCCCATGGTCTGCACGTTGGGATAGGGCATCGGTCTTCCCCATGCTGCGACCCGGACGGTGGTGCAAGGAGAAGTCGAATCTAGATAGATACAGGGACCAACGAGCTTGATGACGGTTCAATTTCTTGGCCATCATGAAGTACTCGAGATTCTTGTGATCTGTCCAAATTTCCACCTTGTGTTGGGCACCCTCAAGGAAGTGTCGCCACTCCTCAAGTGCATGCATTATTGCCAACATCTCCTTGTCATGGATCTCGTAGTTTCGCTCTACAGCACTAAGGCTTTTGGAGTAGAATGCAACAGGATGCCACTTCTGGTCCTCCGGAGACTGCTGAGACAACACGGCGCCCGTCGCAAAGTCAGAACTGTCGGCTTCTACATGAAAAGGACGTGAATCGTCAGCAAAGGTAAGGATCGGAGCAGAAGTGACCATCTCCTTAAGCTTTTTGAACGCCTCCTGTTGTGCATTATCCCACCTCCATGCCTCCTTTCCTGTCAAGTTGAACAGTGGTCACGCATGATGTGAGAAATCCTTGATAAAACGCCGATAGAAATTGATGAAGTCCAGGAAAGACTGCACCTCCTTCTTGTTCGTGGGCGTCGGCCAAGCTGTGACCCCGTTTACCTTGATAGGATCCATCTCCACTTGACCCTCCGAGATAATCAGGCTGAGGTACTCAATCTTGGTCCTTTCGAACTCGCATTTGTCCTGACGAAGGTAGAGTTTGTACCGTCAAAGTCGCTCTAGGATGAGGTGCATGATGCGACGGTGCTCTTCAACTGTGCGAGTGAAGATGAGGATGTCATCAAGATAGATGCAGACAACGCCTTCAAGGATGAGGTCATGGAAGATGTCGTTCATCATGGTCTGAAAGGTGGCAGGGCTATTAGTAAGGCCAAAGAACATGACAAGCGGTTCAAAAAGACCACAGTTGGTACGAAAGGCTGCCTTCCACTCATCTCCCTCCTTTATCCTCACATTATTATAGCCCCAACAGACATCGAGCTTGGTGAAGTATTGGGCTCCATGGAGCTGGTTTACGAGTTCGGAGATGAGGGGTAGTGGTTAGCGATTTTTGACTGTGATGTTGTTGAGCCTTCTGTAGTCTTGAACCGGTCGAAGTGAGTCATCCTTCTTCTTGACAAAGAAAAAGGGAGAGGCCATGGGTGACTTCGATGGTCGAATACGTCCAGAGGCCAGGTGCTCATCGATGAACTGGTCAAGCTGCCATTGTTCTTCCGGAGAGAGAGGATAGACCTTGCAGGATGAAGGGGTTGTGCCGGGGGTGAGTTCAATCACGTGATCCCATGGCTTGCACGCAGGAAGAGAGTCAAATGACTCCTTGGAGAACACGTCTTCAAACTCATGGAGATGAGGGAGTAAGGAGTTAGTAGAGGATTTAGCAGCGTTGTTTTTGTGGAAGGCCTCGGCAAGGCGTTGGGATATGTTTGATGTGGCACACACCTCATGCGATGAGCGAATCGCAGTGTAGAAGATCCGATCACCCTCCTCCACTTCCTCTGGGTCCTCATCATCATCATCCAAGTCTGGCATTAGATCAGGAACCCCTTCCAATTCCACTTCAGGTATAGGCAGGGGTCCAGCACAACACTTCTGAGTACGTCGTATTGCCGCCTTCTGTCCACGACATTCTTGCCTGGCTTCTGTGAAACACGTCCGACAGCGGGATGGACATCGGCTCATGGTAACCTCCCCGGTACACCAGTCGACCTCTGGGTTATGGTCTCGAAGCCATGGATATCCCAAAATCACCTTTTGCTTTCCTAATTGAGTGACAGCAAAAAGGGCACGCTCACTATGATCTTTGTAATGGAGAACCAGGTCTGCAACCTCTCGGATGGCACCAGCTTCATTTGGGGATCCATCCACGTTATATACAGGTATCGGACGTGAGAGTGAGCAAGTATTTAGGCGATGTTGTTGTACCAGATGGGAGTCGATGAAGAGACCAGTCGCACCAGAGTCCAGGAGTGCAGAGACACTGAGTATCTGTCCAGTGTTGGTCGTCTGCAGTTCGATGGCTAGGTTTAAGGAATGTGCAGAGGGAGTGGATGCCACAATATACTTGCATGGTAGTTTATGCTCCCATGATTTAATTTTGGGACGTGGAGTAGAAGGAGAGATGGGGAGAGCAGGTACATCTTTAGCCAACTTTGAAGGGTCAGAGAGGGGAGCAGTCACAGAAATGGATTCATTCTCCGGGGATTCAACTGACAAGACTTCAAAGCGGTTATGGACAGGCAGTGAGGGCGTACAATTCACTCGCTGCGAATAGGAAAATCCTGCTCCTCTACAACTTCCAACTTAATCTCCTCTGCAACTTGATCCTTCGCTTCCTCAACATCTACAAGTGCCAACAAATCTTGCAGGAGTTTGTCTCGTCCCTCGGGGGTGAGCATGCGGATATCCTGACGATGGGGACACACTCCAGCCCTGTGTCCAGGTTCCCCACAACGGTAGCAGAGATCCAACTTACGTGCACAGCTGCGGGCTGCATCAACATCCATTGGTACTGGGACATTGACAGCTGGTGTGGGAGTTTGACGAACAGGAATGGGGTTAGGGCAGGGGAGGCTTCGATTGAAGGTGTAGGGTGTATGAGTGGTAGTTGGAGCACGGAATGCAGCATTAAACGCCACATTTGTAAGTTGGTTCTCGTCACAGAGTGAAGCAGCTTCATACCAAGCAAGGATATCATCGTCTGCTGGGCGCCCTTCCAACATCTGTGCAATCTGGTCCTGAATTTCTCAGTTGAGCCCCCGTCGGAACTTCACCACCACTGCTAACCCACTCCCATATCCTGCCATGTCCACCAAATCCTTGAACTCATCAATATAGTCATCCATGGATTGACGTCCCTGGTGGTAAGCGGATGACTCAAGTCGTGTCACTGCTCGGTGGCATTCATTGAGGGGGCAGAAGTGGCATACAAACTCAGCTCGAAAGTCACCCCAAGTGGAGAAGGGTAGAGAACCGAGTTCTTTAGTTTGACATAGGATACGGTCCACATAGAGATAGGCGCGTTCAGATTTCATGTATGTGAAGGCCCAATAAATTTTTGCAGCCTCATCGACGAATTGATGCGACTGGAGACTAATGTATAACTCACAGGAATTAAGGAATGCACATCCCTGCGCACGTGCACCATTAAATTAGGCGGGGGGGGATGGTTTGATCTGGGCACATTCCTTAGTGGACGTGTTTGGCAAAATGTCATTGTTGGGTGCGCTTGGAGTCGTAAAGGGGGAACTATTGGTCGTAGGGTTAGCCTGGAGGGTCCTAACGAAGTTTTCAATCGTAGATTTAAGCGAGTCGATTTGCGCGCGCATTCTGGAAACGTTGCTTTCAAGCGCGTCGAAGCGTTCTGATGCGTCCATGTTGCTAGGGAGCGCGTTTGGCGAAAATGGTGGCGTAATAAAGGCGAGATTATCTGGAACAGTGTGTAGGGACTCTGTGGAGCTTTGGGAAGCATCGTCCAGTCCGTACCTGCCTATCTTGGGCAGCGCGTTCACGATTTTCGGGCCTTAGGGGAGAGTTTTCTACTATAAGGGCAACCTAAGCCTCTAGCAAAGGGAAATCCGAAGTTAAAATTATACTACATAATACAGGCATTGGGGACACACCTAGCAAAGGGAAATCCGAAGAGAAAACTCTAAGGATCCCCTTGCTGATGCCCAGTATATGTGAAGACGACAAAAATCAAATATAACCTAAAAATAGAAAAAGGCGGAGATAGGTGGATCAAGGCCGCTGCATGACATCATACCAAGGGGTATGTGTTGGAAGGGGTACTCCGCCTCTAAATATAAAAGTGTCAACATGTACAAACATGATAGCAAGGGAAAATTAGTAATAAAATCCGGAAAATTCATAGAAAATGAAGAATAGAAGGAAATGAGGTGGGGAAAAATATAGGACGAACATAAAAAATAGGAAAAACACACAGGGCACCCCCCTAGTCCCCTTACAGTTAACTACTTCAAGTGGAAATCGGGCTTTACAACAACCTTTTTTATTGAGGCAACCTTTTCTAACATCATTTCCATCTTTATCCTTTGTTGACATCCTACACTTATGAACATTGGACCGCAAGAGAAGATCATCTACAGTTCTTGTGAATTTCAACCACCAGCTGGTTACAGCTAGGCAATCTTTACAATTTTCATGTTCTTTATTTTTACATTGAGGGGGTAATGGTTCTGGCATGGTTTTTGTAGGATCAGTGTAATTGACATTATTCTTTTTTTTATCTGCTACATTCTGACTAATGTCATCAAGGTTACCATTAAAGAATTCACCTTTACAAACTGATTCCAAGTACTGTACCATTTGTTCTTGGAAATCAGAAGTTCTGTCTATGATTCTGCTATGAATATCTTGCGGTGACAATGAATTTTTTACCCAAACAAGGAGATGCAGATGCAATGTTAACCTGTCTTGTTGTTCCACTGTTCCATAATACCCAGAAGTTTTTCCAAATAGTCCATGATGTTTTGATCCTACACCCAGCACATTTTTTATGAATGCACAACACATAAAGTCAAAAAATTGAGCTGCTGCAGCAGGATTATTAGCCACTAGTCTAGATGCCTCATCAGGTAATCATATCTCAGGTTTAAATTCATCTTTTGTATCAGCAAAGTACAGACAAATAGGATGTTTGCTATCAGCAGGAGATAAAGTAATAAACCAAGAAGGTGCTCCAAGATGTGATATCAAGGACCATATTTCATTATGCATATGTTTTTTGCCTGCAAGGGAACCCTTAACATGACCTCCAACAATATCAAGATCTTTCATAAGTCTGTAGCAATTTTTTTCTGCCTCTGTCTCTGGTTTTACTCGAATACCTTGACCTAGACACTGACTGATATCAGATAAAACACTTAAATCAATACCAAGCAATCTATCTGTGATTTCTTTGAAATATGGCTTCTCGGCAGTCAGATAACTGCCTATCGAAGAATCTTTGATTTGTTTGTGATTTAATGCTATCAAGGCAAACGCAGGGTCCATTTGAAAACACTTGTCATGATACATAAGTAAATGTTACAATTTTCCTTGTAACTCATGGAACCCGATGCACCCAACAATCCCCTCCAGACAGGAGGCACCCCTTGATTCACGCCTAGGGCATGTCCTTGACATCAGACACACACACAATGCATGCCGACTGCATGCATTTGATCCCCTTCCCGTGGAAGGCACCCTTGACGCATGGTGACTCCATGCACCCGAACCCACTCCCACACATGCTGTGATACGACAGCCCCCTGACATGAGGTCCGTGACGTCGGACTCTCATGATTGACATCGGATCCTTGACATTGGATGCCTCATGCTAGGCATGAGGCTTATCTGTTATTGTTTCCTGACATGCTGCGCCGCAGCACTCTGTGACATCGGACGCCTCATGCAAGGCATGAGGCCTATTGTTTCTATTATTACTTGATATGCATCTACCTTTCTGATTGGATGATAAGGACCTCCCTTCTAGTATAAGTACTGCGACTTGTAGTAGGGATGTCCTTAGTTTAGATCTAGGCAATTAACAGCCTTAACTTGCAACTCATGAACTTACTCGAAACCACTAAGGAAGCCCCTTAGTGCATGAACCTGAACGACTCTATGCAGAAGCCCTGCTAGAGTGCACTACTTATCTTATGTCAGACGCTCCGAGTAAGACTAGTGCCGAACGACTCGTCGAGGAAGCACCTCATTGAACGACATCAACTAGATCGAGTGGTTGAGGCTTTGCCCTTAACATAAGATCTAAACTATCTGCTAGCCCACCTACCTAGGTGTAGGCAATACATCTCGATACACACCACAGCGACCTGGGTTTAGACAAACCCCAGACCGACCACCAAGAGAAGCAGAACCACAGCCAGGTTCTTCTTGGTACCGATACAACAGAAGACTAGTCCATTACTCGACCCCAGCACAGCGTTGGTTCTACGGATCACCTGACAGACAACGAGGAGATTTCCTCACCGACGAAGACTTTGAACAACTACACACACCCCCACCTGAAACATCCACCCGCTTCTTAACAGACAAAACCGACGACCTCTATAACGAGATGTCTGAACCCGCAACCACACCGATGACGTCTGTGAAGGACATTCGAATCCGATCACCAACAGACTTCTCAGGAGAGCAGACCAAGACCGCCAAGTTCCTGCAGGAGATAGACCTGTACCTGCGAATCAATGACCAGGTCTATGACACGAACAACAACAAGATTATCTTCATGCTGTCCTTCATGAACGCAGGGACAGCAGCTGCCTGGGCACAGGCATTTGTCAACCAGCACCAGTCCGAGGGACTAGGTGAATATGCAGACTTCCGACAGAAGGTCCTAGAGGCCTTCTCACCGATCGACGACGCCAGAACGGCAAAAACTGAGATCAAAAATCTCAAACAGGGTTCAGGGAACCTCAAAGAATATGTGGCAAACTTCTGCATCCTGAAAGACAGGACGGGAATCACAGAAGATGCAGCCATGATCGAGTACTTCATGGACGGACTGCATCCCAAATTATTGAAGAGGGTACACACAATGGAGACAGTGCCCAACACACTCGAAGGCTGGATAAAGGCAGCTTCGAAATATGAAGGCCAATGGAAACGGGCCATGGCAATCCTGGGAAAGACCAGGCAGAACCAGAAGACAAATGAAACAACAAAGAAAGGACAGCCCTCTCTTGATATCAACCGATTGATGAACCAAGAACGTGTGGAACACCTCTGGAAGGGACTGTGTTTCATCTGTCACCAACCAGGACACCGATCGTCCGACCACAGGGATGGAAAGAACCCCACTCAGACAGGGTCAGCACCCCCTCCCTACCGAAACCGCTTCACCCAGAAAAAGACTGGGGTGGACACCTACCAGAAGATCCGCACGATGCTGGATGAACTAGACGAAGAAGAAAAGGAATGAGCCCTTAACCTATTGGAGGAATCGGGTTTTTAGAACAGCAGCCTGATACAACGCCAGTCACCACTGTAGTCTCCCTAGGGTCTGTACTCTTAGCTACCATGAATAGACAATCTATGCACCTGTCTATTCGGGTAGCTGAGTCAGACAATGGGAAAGACATCGCAACGAACGCGCTCCTCGACTCTGGAGCAGGAGGAGTCTTTATCGACTCGAACTTTGTCGAACGAGAAGGGATCAGAACATATCCCTTAGGCCGCACCATCCAGGCCACAAATGTAGACAGGACCCTGAACAAGCAGGGAACAATCACCAGATGCGTGAAGGGAAGACTCCACATCAACAGAAGGAGCTACCTGATAGAATACCTAGTCGCCGGACTAGGCAAAGAATTGGTAATCCTGGGCCTGCCATGGCTGTGGGAGATAAACCCGATCATCGATTGAAAGAAGGGAACCTTTGAGTTCTGAGACGAAGAACGACGAGCTCAAATCCAACGGATCTTGGAGAAGACAAGAAGAGCCGAACAATCCCTCCTGAATACCCTAAAGCTCCCCAGGGTCAACACTGAAAGGGAGGCACCCAACGACAAACTGGCATGAATTCGACACATCGTGGCCAAAACAAGAAAAAGACTCTCCGAAGAGAAGGAGAGAAACCTTGCCCAAGTATGACTAGCCATGGCAAAGACGAGAGAAAGGCTCGCCGAAGAAAAAGAAAGGAGCCTTGCCCGAGCCCGATTGGCCGTGGCAAAAACAAGAGAAAGGCTTTCAGAAAAGAAAGCAAAAGAACTAAATTCCGTCCAGATAGCTGTTGCAAAGACCAGGAGCAGCAACACCCCTAAACAAGCCAGAGGCCTTGAAGCAGCACGACATGCTGTTCCCAAGACCCGAGAAAACCAGAAGAAGAAACAACTGGAAAAGGGCAAAAACAAGGAATGCGACAGGGCACAATGAATTGTGCAAAAGATGAAGGAATTGCTAACCTCCACAGGGGAGGGAAGCACTGGCAAAAGGAACGTGAAAATGACACTACGAAACAGGATAAACTACCCTCGACAACAGACTACCCCGACCCACGATTATAGGACTCCAGATCGCGGTACCATCAACGCTGAAATACCTATGCCCAGGGAGACCCCCCCTCAGGTAAAGGTCGAAGAGGTACCCAATGAAGAACTACTGGCAGATACCGGCATGGAAATACGAGCGATGGAACCGACCCCCGAACGAGATGTAATTGAGGATGACTCAATACTGATTGCATACATGCGAGGCGAACCAGTCATCGGCCTATTTGGACCAGCCATAGAACTGCCCCTGACAGAGGAACATCGAGAACCAACACACAGATACATCCGAAAAACGAACACGATCAGCAGGCTCACGAAGGGCAAGGGCTCCCCATGGTACCTACTCAACTCGGACATATGGATCAGAGCAAAGACATCCATATCCCAACGACTAGCACACGAGCAAGAGGAGGGAAAGGAGACTAGCCAACGGACCCTGGACAATTTACTGCCACCGGAATACCAGAAGTACAGACAGGTATTTGAGAAAGCCGCATCCGAACAATTCCCAGAATCAAGACTGTGGGATCATGCAATCGACCTGAAGGAAGGCTTTGTATCGAAGGATTGCAAAGTCTACCCATTGACACCAAAAGAACAAGAGAAACTCAATGAGTTTCTAGATGAAAACCTGGAGAAAGGATACATCCGACTGTTGAAATCACCCATGGCATCCCCATTCTTCTTCGTGTCGAAGAAGGACTCCGACGCTCTATGACCTTGCCAAGACTATCACTATCTGAACAAAGGAATGATCCGGAACAACTACCCCCTGCCACTGATCGGAGACCTCTTGGACAAGCTGAAGGGAGCAAGATTTTTCACAAAACTTGATATTCGATGGGGATATCATAACATACAGAGATGAGTGGAAGGCAGCATTCAAGACTAACTGGGGGCTATTCGAGCCAATGGTGATGTTCTTTGGGCTGTGCAACTCACTGGCAACATTCCAGGCCATGATGAACGATCTCTTCTGAGATATGCTAGATGAAGGATGGCTCATCATCTATATGGACGACATCCTGATCTTCTTGAAGATGGAAGAAGAACACCAGATAAGGACCGAAAGGGTCCTTGAACGACTACGACAATGCGATCTCTACCTGAAAATAGAGAAGTGCAAATTCAACGTACAGGAAGTCGAGTTCTTGGGCATGATTGTCAGACCCAATGAACTTGCAATGGACAACACGAAACTGGCTGGGATCAAGGACTGGCCCACGCCAAGGACAGTGAAGGATGTAAGATCCTTCCTAGGATTCAGAAACTTCTATCGACGATTCATCGGACACTTCGCGGATCTGGCCAGACCGCTAAATGATTTGATGAAGAAGAACCAGAAATTCGAATGGACAAATGACTGCCAACAGTCATTCGATGCACTAAAAAGGAAGTTCAATGAAACCCCAGTACTGCTGATGCCAGACGCAATGAAACCATTTGTGGTGGAATCTGATGCCTCGAAATTTGCGACAGGTGCAGTACTCAGACAACAGGACGCCAATGGAGACTGGCACCCATGCGGATACATCTCGCATTCTTTCAATGAAGCGGAAAGAAATTATGAGATATACGACCGGGAACTATTGGGAGTGATCCGAGCACTAGAAACATGGAGACACTACCTACAGGGGACGCCGTTCCCTGTGACGGTATTGTCCGATCACAAGAACCTGACGTACTTTCGTCAGCCACAGAAACTGAACTGATGACAGGCTAGATGGGCCATCTACCTGTCACAATTTGACCTAAAGCTACAACACGTACCAGGATCACAGATGGTACAATCTGATGCCCTATCGAGGAGAGCAGATCACATAGCCAAAGAAGACACCAATAACGAGGACAAGACCATCCTCACTGACGAACTGTTCGTCAAAACGATCGACACTGAGCTCCAGGGAGCCCTGGTCTCAGCAATAATGAAGGATGACCTCGTAAATGACGCTTTACAAGCCCTGAAAAACAACGGAACTCCCCCAATCAAGTCTGCATTGGAGGACTGGAAATTTGAAGATGGCCTGCTCTTTTTCAAAGACAGATGCTACGTGCCACAGGACGAAACCCTCCGCCGAGTGATCATACAAAAATACCATGATAGCATCACAACAGGACACCCTGGACAATGGCAGATGATCGAACTGATCCAACGAGACTACTGGTGGCCAGGAATGGCCAACTTCATCAAGAAGTACGTCGAAGGCTGTGCAAAATGCCAGCAAATGAAAGTAAATACACACCGGACGACCCCACCGCCGACACCGATATCATCCGACGCCAGCAGACCATTCGAGCTGGTAACGACAGATTTTATCATGGACTTGCCCATGATAAACGGATTTGACTCAATCATGGTCGTGGTAGACCATGGTCTTATGAAGGGGGTAATTTTTATCCCTTGTGCGAAGACGATCAACGCACTTGGCACTGCAGACCTTTACCTGCGCCATGTATACACAAGATTTGGACTCCCTGGAAAAATCATCTCAGACAGAGACCCTCGATTCGCGTCCAAACTCTTCCAAGAACTCGGACGACTGCTCAGGATTAAGCTATCCATGAGCACCGCCTATCACCTCCAGACCGACGGAGAAACAGAGCGAGTAAACCAAGAGCTAGAGGTTTACCTCCGCATGTTCTGTTCGAACAAACCCGAAGATTGGGAGCATTATCTCCCAACAGCAGAATTCGCGCATAACCAGAAGATGCACTCCGCAGTAAAACACTCGCCATTTTACTTAATGATGGGATATCAACCACGCACTATCCCCACCCCATACAAAAAGACGAACGTGCCGGCTGCTGAACAGAGAATCCAAGAACTTCTCTCTGCGAGAAGGGAAGCTCTTGCCGCACATGAACTAGCCAGACAGGCTATGGCCACCCAAACGAAAGGGCGATACAAACCGTTCAAGGTTGGAGAACAAGTATGGCTTGACTCCAAGAACCTGAAGATTGGCTACCCAACGAGAAAACTGGCGCCAAAATGAGAAGGGCCCTTCATGATTGAAGATGCCTTGTCAAGAACAACATACCGATTGAAACTGCCGCCGAGATGGAAGATCCACCTGGTATTCCATGCAGCTTTACTCACGCGATACCATGAGAACGACACTCACAGGTGAAACTTCCTGACTCCACCACCCGACCTCGTGGAAGGAGAAAACGAATACGAGGTGGAAGCGATCATCGCACACAAGAAGCACGGCAAGACACGCTGTTACCTCGTGAAATGGGTTGACTACCCGACATCTGAAAACACATGGGAACCCGAATCGAACCTGAAGAATGCCCCTGAGATTCTGATGGCATATAAAAAGAGGTACCATCTCTGACAAAGAATCCAAGAAACCCCCACTATCTGAACCAAATGACACCCCTGATACCCCCTAAATGATGATTGACCCACTGAACGTTGATGCCCCTCACGTTCACTCCCACCCCCACCCCCTTTCGATAAAGAATGAATACAAGAAGAACATGGCGACTGGACGACAAGTCATTGACCAGTCACCAAGAATGAACAGACTGCTGGGGCAACCCTCTTGGGAATACCCACATGGAATCACATTCTGGATAAACAGAGACGACTGGATAAAGAGAATATCCTCGACTTGCCCAACATGCTGCCTCTATGTGTGAAGGAGCACGAAAATGGATTTGACCTGGGTAAAAGCACAATTTGAGGAGTGGTGCTTCGAAGAAGAGTTAGACAGCGGAGACTATCTCCCTGAACAATTTATTGTCGACCTAGCAGGGATTAGCCCACTACTGTGGAATGACCTTCAGTAGAACACCCACTACAATGAAGAAAGTGGATTCGAGCTGGCAAGGCAGCTCTTATTTGGATGACATGGAGAACTGGGGACATTGCTGCGTTCCAGCCAACACCCCCATACACCAACACCCCAGACCACTGAGCACAACTAGGTGCAAACCGATCGTCCGCAAAGATGTTAAACTACTGATCGTCCGCAAAGACGTTAAACTAGCGATTGTCCGCAAAGACATTAAACTAGTGATCATCCGCAAAGATGTAAAACTACAGTGATTACCCTTGACACTGCGCAAACCCTATACACCTCTCCCCCTTCTGACGACACCACTGACTCTTTGACACCACTGCTAAAGGCAGTATAAAACGAAAAGAACCCGATCACGGTCCAAGCTTGGACATGAACGATTCCTCCATTGTACCCCTTGACCCCGACCTACCCACATAACCAGACCATGCCCGATGAGACCACAAAGGAGAGATGAAGATTTAGGTCAAAGTGTGGAACTTTCAACCATAGCGAGGGGGTAATGTTACAATTTTCCTTGTAACTCATGGAACCCGACGCACCCAATGATCCCCTCCAGACAGGAGGCACCCCTTGATTCACGCCTAGGGCATGTCCTTGACATCAGACACACACACAATGCATGCCGACTGCATGCATTCAATCCCCTTCCCGTGGAAGGCACCCTTGACACATGGTGACTCCATGCACCCGAACCCACTCCCACACATGCTGTGATACAACAGCCCCCTGACATGAGGTCCATGATGTCGGACTCTCACGATTGACATGCTGCGCTGCAGCATGTCCTTGACATCGGATCCTTGACATCGGATCCTTGACATCGGATCCATGACATTGGATGCCTCATGCTAGGCATGAGGCTTATCTGTTATTGTTTCCTGACATGCTGCACCGCAGCACTCCATGACATCGGACGCCTCATGCAAGGCATGAGGCCTATTGTTTCTATTATTACTTGATATGCATCTACCTTTCCGATTGGATGATAAGGACCTCCCTTCTAGTATAAGTACTGCGACTTGTAGTAGGGATGTCCTTAGTTTAGATCTAGGCAATTAACAGCCTTAACTTGCAACTCATGAACTTACTCGAAACCACTAAGGAAGCCCCTTAGTGCGTGAACCTGAATGACTCTATGCAGAAGCCCTGCTAGAGTGCACTACTTATCTTACGTCGGACGCTCCGAGTAAGACTAGTGCCGAACGACTCATCGAGGAAGCACCTCGTTGAACAACATCGACTAGATCGAGTGGTTGAGGCTTTGCCCTTAACAGTAAATGCTTCTTGTGTGCAAGGCTGGATAATTTGCCAATATGATCACTATTTCCTATACCGCCTATTCCATATGGAAACAGCCAAGGCATCATTGATGGAAACAACTGTGGATTATTGTAAATGGACTCTGGTTGAGAGGCATGACTGACAAACATGATTTTACCATTGCTCATTAAGTGTTCCATAGCTCTGGCCTTAAGAGTCTCCAGACTTAAGTCAGTAAATTCTTTGCTGGTAATACCATGAACCACAAAAGGGCAATCACCTGTTTCAACCCCCTCTTCTTCCTCATTATCATGTATACTCATTGCCTCTTTGTCACAATTAACAATAGACTCTCGAAAATCAATAACTACCAGTGTATCTTTTAAAGGATATTGCTCCAGATTGGCTTTAGATATTTCTATATCTCAATAGTCTGCATAATTTAGCTTAAGCCAATGTAATGCATTTCCAACATCATTGCGTCTAACAAGCAAAGGTGTTCTCTCAATATCTTTCTTAGTTGGCTGACATGGGCCTGTAAACATGCATGCCAACACCTGATCTAATTCTTCTAAAGGTGGTGGCAAAGTTTCATATATTTTAGGTATAGGGTTCTGAAAACTAATGGCATTTGCTCTCATCTTATAGCGCCCAGAAGCTACTCAGATGATACATTGATTATGTCGCACTTTTGAAATGAGAAGTTTTTCAACAAAAGTTAGACCTGAAAGCTCTTTAGGCACCTTTCCGAGCCATAGACCATTGGCAAGAGCCATGGGTGGCATCTGTTTTTTATCCAAGTATTTGTAACAACTTTTGCACATGCTTTGACACTCAGGATCAATGACAGGATCTGTGAAAGATTGCTCATCTCCATCTGTCTTACGTTCATGACAAGCCAATCCAGTTCTTAAGGGATCTAGACTACATGTTACTGTATTCATTGCAAGTAGATTGTTCAATGGGTTCAACAGACCACATACAGCACATCCAGCCTCTTGGAATTTGGAAGGGTGTGTATCCTTACAAAAACCATTGATTATTTTATGTAGTAAGCTCTTGTCAGGAGCAGTGGGCAGAAACATATCTTTATTTTCTTGTGTGCAAATATAAGCCTTTTTATTTTCCGCACTGCATTTTTGCTTAAAGACATGTGATTGTTTTCTTTTCGATCTGGAAATATCATATTTTTTAGTATCAACTTGAGCTTTTAAATTCTTTTTCTGCATAGAAGCTGGTTTGAACATGAATACATTATCATAGCATAACATTGAACACCGGTGTTTTACAAGTGAGTCAACCACAATGGATAATGGTGCACGATGTGGTACAAAGACACCATGAATTTTAGCAATGGCTTTTGCTTGACCTAAAGTTAGATAGTGTGCAATGCCTTCCAGTGGTATGCAACACATTAAATATGTTGTGTTATTTTTCACAATACTTGTGGCCTCTTGATAGGAAATATGTGAAATGTATTTAAATCTTGCATCATCAGAACAGGATGAGGGTGAACCCAAAACATATGACTTGAGTAAATTGTAAGTGAGAATGGACTTTTCAGTGACACCACCACCAATATGTGAGTTGGTGGATTGAGATTGCTTTAAAGAAGGATCCCAATGATACCAGTGCGTTATTGAGCTAATTGAATCCGTAAGCCAAGATAAAACAAATATTTTAAATGCTTTATCATCATCGTGATGTATTCTATTTGATATAAGCATCTCAAAATCATACCATGCATACACAGTATACCAAGATTCCGAAGCAATTGCAAAACCCTGATAAGCACTACATGATACAAGATACAATGTGGCACAGTGCAAGGGATAGCAATACTGCATCAATAAGACACAATCACTATAGGATGCCTTTAGTTTGATAGATTGTTGTAGACTTTTAAAGTCGTGTTTCAGCATAAACCTTTGAACAAGTCAAATGGCAAGCTTGGAGCAAAGATAAGACAGATGACTGGATGCAGTACAAATATATACCAGCACAGCATGGTCAATCAGAGATTGTAGCATGTGGCACAAGTATGTTTCATATAGAGATATTAAAATGGATATGCGAAGGCGAAGGGCTTTGGCGCTGTTGCAGAAAAATGCTTGGAGCCAAAGTAAATGCGGATCTGTGTATTGCAATGTATGAGAGTCAAATGCTGATACTATACTATCCAAGGACCTGACATTTGTAAGTAATTTCTCTGGCTCAAGCTACTTTTCAAGTCTGCCCAAGGGCCTAATGTTTTTGAGTGACTGGAAGATGCCCAAGGGCCTAATGTTTGTGAGTGACTCAAGTTATATCTCGAGTAAAGTCTCAAGTCTGCCCAAGGGCCTAATGTTTGTGAACGACTCGAGTAAAGTCTCAAGTCTGCCCAAGGGCCTAATGTTTGAAAGTGACTCGAGTTACTACTCGAGTCTGCCCAAGGGCCTAATGTTTGAAAGTGACTCGAGTTACTACTCGAGTCTGCCCAAGGGCCTAACAATTGAGAGTGACTCAAGTTACTACTTGAGTCTGCCCAAGGGCCTAATGTTTGAAAGTGACTCAAGTTACTACTCGAGTCTGCCCAAGGGCCTAACAATTGAGAGTGACTCGAGTTACTACTTGAGTCTGCCCAAGGGCCTAATGTTTGCAAGCGACTCAAGTTACTACTTGAGTCTGCCCAAGGGGCTAATGTTTGAAAGTGACTTGAGTTACATCTCGAGTCTGCCCAAGGGCCTGATGTTTGGTTGTTCTGCTTTACAGAACAGCTTTAAGAATTAAATCAAACAGATGCCAGACAGTAGACAGTAAAAGATATACACACCTTTCGAGGAACCAAAGCTGATCACAAGATCAAACAACCCAAGGATGCACAATATCATCAGACAAGTTATTCCTGCTAGTTGTATTGATTGGCAGATGTGAAGTACTGGCAAATCGCCAGAGAAAAAACAATAACACAGCCCAGAGAACGACACAAAATGAGCGATCAGCCATAATGCCTGTCGTGGTTGCCAGCAGAAGTTCAAACCACATGTGACTCATGTGTATTGTTTAAGCATGTGAGTATTCGATGGGAAATGGTGGACAGCATATTAAATTATGTATTGACAGATTCAGGTATGTTGAAGCAGTCGTAGACATGACCTAAGTCTTTAGAGACGTAGGCGGATCTCAATCTGCAATTGTAGTAAACATTGTAAACAACAGTACTTTACACTCAAAGCAAACAGTACATAAAAACAAGTTGCATTTCCAATACAATCGGCATATAAAACACCCGACATTGATCATTACACCCAGTTCACATAACTCTGTTGCAAGAATCAACTACAAAAAACCTAGCAATGTTAAAAGAGGGTATTGAGATTTATGATGCGATGATGGTAGCATTGTACTCACCTCAGCTTCTTTGATAGCTTCTTCCAAATTCTCTCTGTTGATTATCAGAGGGAAAGGGAAAGCTACGTTGTTAGTCTGATTGCACCCCGCTTCCCAAACACCAGCAGCAGATTCAGCAATGAGACCCTTGTCATAAAAATTGATGTCACCCTCCATCGACAGATGCTTGGCCCATCTGACCACCTTACAAAGCAAGTGTTCAGTGAAGAGAGGACTGAAGCCTAGTATCTTCTTGTCTTCATCGGTTAGGCATTTATCCAAGTGCTGATGAACGCAAAAGAATGCAGTGCGAACGGACAATGAGTCTGGCATATGGAATCCAAGTTTTTCTAATCTGTGAAAGGCACCTTTCTGACGATTCTTGGCAACAAAATCTGCAATTTCTGTCCAGTGAGGCATTGTGGCAATGCCCAGAAAAACAAGACAGTTTGCCAGCTGGAACACAGTTAAACCTTGTTGAAAGCCAGGGATGTTTAAATCCTTGACCATATGATGATAATAGCCCCATGATCGCTGATCTCCAGTATATTGTGAAGGATCTTGATGTAACATATCGCCAAGCACATGCATCCATTTTTCTCATACAACAGGGGTAAAATATTGTTTGAATTTTTCGTCCAAAGTGTATTTCTTTCCACGTCATTCTCCAGAGCCATGAGTGGGCAACAAAGCAAGATGGTTGCTAGCTTGACCCCAAATATGAGCATCATGAGTCACAATGAGTTCAGGAATTTTGGCAGACTGCAATTCTGATTTTGAGCCAGGATCGGAATCAGATTTGTTTCACAAGTCGGGGAGATACCAATTTGTAGAAACAGCCATCTGAAACTGGTTGATCATAGCTGTCACATCGTCTTTATAAAAACCTTTGGGCTCTACCGTTTCCAAAAAAGACTGTGTCATGAATCCTTGGCCAGTTCCAAGCCAAGATAATATATTTGATAACCCTACTTCACTGGTAAGGTTTATGCCAGGTAAGTGACGATAAAGCAAATTGGCTCCCAGAGAGTACTGCCCAATAGGGTTGGGGTGATCGGGGTTGTGAGATGAAGCACTGCTTCGTGTGGCATGCTTTCCTTGAAGAACTCGATGGAGGACCTCATCGGTCACAGAAAGCTCGCATTGGGCAGCCAATGCCTCTCGAACAATTAACCCCATTACACCAATGCCGACCATGTCTTGGCCTGGCACCAACAATGCAAATGTCACCTCTGAAAATATCTGTTTCTGCAAGCGACGCCCAGTTATCAGTACAACAGGAGCTTTGATGATGGTATTCTGGCTAGGATCTCATGCTTGTTCCACTAACAGAGACCGTCCTGCACTGAGCTCGAGTATATTGAGATGGGTGAGATCACTGATTTGTTCAGAAATCTCTAGTATTTTGGAATATTCCTCGATATGCACTGCCAGCCATTCAAACAAAGGTTGGAGTGTCATCATTGACCGCTCTTTTTGCAAAGACACTGTCGCAATGTAGTTGTTTATGGAACACCAAAGAGGGACTTGCGAGAAGCTCTTTCACAGAGGTTGATGCAAAAATTGTGTCTGTGCCACAAGCGTCTGCAATACATTGAAGTATTGCGCCTCTAGTCAGGCAGCGATTGAGGACATCATCATTGTCAGATGTTTGTCGCCGGGTGCTAGAAAAGGTCTTGTTGATAGGCTTTAAAGCAGGAACGATTAGTTTGTTCATCCAAATGGCTTGTATGAGAACCTTGCTTCTAGCATATAGCTTGTCCTGTCCTCCGTTGAAGGTGCGCAACAGATGCAAATCCACAGGCTTTACACGAGATTTGTCTGACCAGAGTCCATAGAGATTGTATGGGAGTTGTTGGAGGGTGGAGGGACGTGGGCCAAAATGCGAGCACAGTGGACCCAAGACAGATGGCGCTGGCGCATGAAGTTCCGGTCCAACCAGAACAGCTCATGTGTTTCTCTTCCATTTATCTGCCTTTTTCCCTTCCAACCAACTTTTCTGCTCTTGATATACAAACCATATGATGTGATCAATGAAGTCGGCTAGCATCAGGCTCTGACTTTTTAGCTGCTCATAACCCTTGTCACGATGGATGCCGAGAACACTCTTCACAGTTCTCGGACCAGTGTCACGGTACCAGTTGAAGACAACCATCAACAATCGGCGCATTTCCCAGTGCTGGGCATTCAAAAGTGTAGCGAGCTTTTGCGAGCTGAACGCCAGACTGGGCAATATTTGAACCGAATGCAGCAGTCGATAGAGAAAAAGGCCAGTGGCAGAACACTGATCATCAGATAGCACACTGACGTAGCTGCCCAGCATGCTATGAACGTGATTATGATTAGTCCAAGTGGACACCATGGAGTTGATATCCGAATTTGCAAAATAGGCCTTCGTCTTCGTGAATGCCCTAGCTTCTACCAAGTCTCTAAGTTTGCCTTGCAATCGGGGTACATCCAGCAACGTTGTCAGCCGGTCAATGTTCTGTGATAACTGCATTGTCTCGCCAGGATGTCCCCTTCCTCTGACTGTCTTGTTGCCACTGTCTGGACCGGGAGGTTTTTGGACTGTAATGTTATGATGCCGATTGAATTCAGTTAAGAGGTCCAAACAAGTTCTGCGCACGCGATAGGGTCAACATCTTTTAAAATATAAAGATACAGAATCATCACATACAATAGATTTCCCTCGGGTTCCCATGTTGTCTTTTTGTAACTTTTCCATTTTATTAGCCAAAGAGCAATGTCCTAGTTGCAAAGCCTCAGTATGGCAGACATACAGAATGTTAGAATAAATACCTGTTCATTGTACTTGAAAGCCAAAATCTCTTCCACATCATAAAGATGATGATCAATATCAGACTCTCCATCTGAGTCCTCTGGAACATCTGTCAAGGGAGAGTCACGGGCAACTGGACAACTGCCAGATATGTCTGGATGGTTGGACTGCAGATGGCTTTGTCTCCATGTTACTGGATGCTGGGCAGGGTCCACTGTTTTCTTAGTCTTAGTCTTTCTCTTGGAAGCGGTAGTCACTACATCAGAAGAGGGTGGCACATTGAGTGAGGGTGGCACATTGAGTGAGGGTGGCACATTGGACAATGGTGGAACATTGAGAGAAGGCAGTACATTGGACAAAGGTGGAACACTAGAAGAGGGTGTTACATCGGGAGCAATAAGCGCTACACCGGCAGGAGCCAGGCTTTCTGAGTCATCAGGTGCATTAGAATCACCGCACACAGATGGGGTGGAAAGGGGGGCCTCCAGGGGACTTGAGCGCTCGCGTACAAAGAGGGTGTTAACCTCAACAGGTGGAGCTATAATTATCTGGGACAGAAGCACAGATGGCTTGTTCAATCTAAGGTACTCTATAATCTTCAGATTTCCTTTAAGACTATGAGAGATCAGTTGACAAGCCAAGATATAAGACACGAAGTGACACACGTAGATTCCTCTAGCTGGACCGCATCTGTTGCATTGACCAGCCGCAAGATGAAATACGCCTGTCATGGGGATCACTATATCTCCAAAGCACGAAACCAATGCTTACCTTACCCGCCTCAAACTTGCGACTTAAGACTTCTTCAATTTGCACATTGGATGACGATGAAACAAATGTGTTGAGTGAGTGACGCTTGGACAAGAGATAGATCGACTGAGCCTTAACCACAGCATCTTGCTGCCACATGTTATCCCGCACACTCGCATAGTCCTTTCTGTCTATATGAATGAGAAGGGAATGGGATTGTTCCCAGAAATGTTGGTAGTAACCCCAGTAAAGGTTGACATGATCCACATCATTGATAGGATGATAGGGAAGAGGCTTCAAGGGAACAGAAACACCATCCTGATGTCTTTTGAAGCTGAAGCTTTGTAGGATATTGTTTGCATCCAAATCACAGTCGAGATTGCACTGAGCAAGCTGATTGACAAGAGATCTTAAGATCTCTCGACCTAGCTGATTTGCCCAGTCTTCTTGATCTCCCAGTGTGACTTGACCATGTCTGGAAAAGTTGAGTTGTCCAGTTTTATGCGATTGAGCAGAACCAAAGTTGCCAAAGAGCTGTGATGGCATTACATTCATCGAGGAACTACGTTGTACCACAGGACTGCTAGGGTATATCACATATCCGATACAATTTTTGGGACCAGCATGGTCCCATGCGGGTGCAATGATACTATCGACCCAGTTCTGATGATCATCGGGATCTTCAACCGGAGCAAATCCAGAATGTATGTCGTTTCCCTTGAAAGCAAGAAACACTATCCAAGCCCCAAGTTCTTGTACATATAAACCCAGTCTTCCCAAGCAAAAAGAACCAGGATGGCCATCTACGGCAAATTCAGTTTGACATTGCGAATGAATGGATATTGAGTATGTACTTGGGCCGACGAGTAAGAGCAAGGCGAACAATGTTAACCTTGTCAAATCATCCTTTGAGTCGGTATGCCAAGAGCCCTGTGCCCCTATCATCTCCAGTAGAGTCTTCCCAAGGGATGAAGAGTTCAGCTGGCAGCTAGTGCCATTCGGCATAAGTCCACCGAAACTCAATAACATTGTTTATGTCAGAGTGAAAGTCCCCAATCTCAAACTCAAACTTTGAAATGCATAGCGGCATTATGAGGTGATAAAGATTGTTCAAGCATTTCAGCACCGAGCCAATGTGCATCCTTGCCTCTCTGGTGTCGACCTGGACAGCAGGGAGGACTGTTCCTTGTCCTTCTCCTTCCAGGATGGTGTTCGCAAGACTGTAAGAACCATCTGATGATGCAGAATCAGATGAAACCTTTTTGGATCAATCAATCATTGCATTTCAAACCAGGAAGGCGAGAAACTCGCATGATTTCTGGGGTTGTATCATGCACCTTGCACCCCCAGCTGAGCTTTGCAAGCTGAACAGAAAGGTTCAGGACCTGAGGAAAGCACGGATATGGTCTGAGTGACTTGAGAGTATGCAAACAGGTGATGGTGTGTGCAGCATCCGAGTCTCCATCAATGTAGTATACAAACGGAATCCCGGGGACCATTTGCACCAACCCTGGAACTTCATCAGTAATGTAACGGTTGCTGACTTTCTTCGGGGCCATGTTTGGGGGAGTATCCATGACCGACAGCCGAGCATGATGCGCCATTATGTTATGAAGATGATAAGGCATGGAATACACAAAACGAGACTGATACCAATGATCTTCAGTGTAGTTCCAAGTGGGCGACTGTGGATAACTATGGCCTTGAGGAGGAGTCGCAGCTGGCAAAGGCTGAAGATCATTCCGAAGATGGCAATGGACAGATGGGAGCAAATCACCCTCACGATAAGTGAAATGTTCTCAAAGCGGCTTTATCGCAGCAATGAGTCCACCTTCTACTGGCATGCCCATGTACGGCTGGGCTTTGACTTGCTCATCTTTTGAGAGATTAGTTTTGTTTTATAACTATGATAATCGGCTAACAACATACCAAATACTTCTAAATCAACCACATTGACTAACCGTACATTCATTCCTGCTCTGTGTTCATGCAAATACTGTCCGATGCGATTAAGTTCATCCTTGGTAAGGTCTTCTGATAGAACAATTAATAAATGGTAATTAAGGAAGGGACATGAGCATACCAGTGTTGATGCCTTGTTCAGACATATTCATGTTCTGAAAAAGACATAGCTCTTTTATATACAGATGTTCGATAGCGAGAGACTAAAGAGAGCAGTGGCAGCGCAAGGCACGACATGTGCCCTAAATGCCATCATATATGGATTTAAGGCAACAGGCAATTGATGATTGCCAATTTAAGTTAATGCCTCGGAGTACAGTACACCAGTAATATCACATATATTTGAATGCATGGAAGATTACATAGCAGAGAGGAAAATACATTATATGCTGAGTGAAAATATGAAGAAAAGAGAACCCATCAAACTAGAATTAACAGCGGGAGCATTGGGAAAGACGATGGTGACAAGTGTTGAGCACAATGGTATTCCCCATTACTCAGCAGCAGGGAACGATAAGTAGATAGGAATAAAAAAGAGAGAAGAGTGGAGAGCATCGAGCATAACGGCGTTCCCCAATACTCAGCAGTAGGGAACAATAAGTAGATAAACGATAACTAAATAGAAATATGAGAGAAGGTTCTTCACTGCTCAGCAGCAAAGAACCAGCCAAATGAGGGATGACAGGGTGAGCGCCGGCGAATACAAGAGCAGAGAGGGTTGAGCACAACGGCATTGCCCACTGCTCAGCAGTAGGGAACAATAAGTAGATAAGCGATAAGTGGTTAGGAAATTTTTTTTTTTCTTTTTTGGGTCAAAAATTTATAACGCGGCGCCTGATCGCAGTCCGCAGCAGAGACATACAAACGAGGTACACTACGCCTAGCCCAAGTCCTCCTCCTGCTGATCTTCACACCAACCACCTGGATAGCTGCACTGACCACTAAGGGGGCCCCCTTTATTGAGTAAACAGACTTGCCAGTGGTGGCGTACCGACAACCTGGACCTGACGTCATGTTCCCCGAGACTCCATGGGTATGTGTGCAAGATTTAGGGGAAACTGCCACCCCGACGTGAGCCTCTCAGCTCGGAAAGGAGGGCGTAACCAGCATTGAAGCCGTGATGCACAACTGACAATGGATCTGAAAGTGCTCAGGCACCTCCCCGAACCGGTACCTAGTGTCATGTTCCCCCACCCTGACAGTCGCTCCTGAACATGGGCAGGCCCCCTTTATGAGGGTTAATGGACTCGTCTGGTGCCCTGCAGCCACCCCGACATACCAATCACACTAGCCAGAACCAGACAAGGGTCATATGCCCTGCGCGCACAACCTATCCTGGATCCCATGCTAATGGGGTGAACGACCCTATCACAGGGTTGTTGTCCAAGAATTCGTGGAAGCCTTCGACGGTGTCTGGGCTTGCACGAGTCTCTTTGCAATCTGCTGCTGGGCAGACGTGCAGGATATGATCCTGAGTTTGGATCTCAGGACCGAGGCACCAACATTGGTATTCCCCATCGAGGGAAAAATGATGATGATACTCCCCTATAGGAGCATGGCCAGTGATCATACGAGTTGCACAGGAAGTGGCAGTAGTGCTGTTTCCCATGACTTTCAGCCACAGCCCACCTTTGTGGGTTGAGGGTAGAGCTGGTTTCCCCCCTACTCCCTTGAGTTGGAGGAAATGCCATCCACGATACAACAATTCTGTGAACCATGTGTGCCAATCCTTGCAAACCGCCTTTTCGACTTGGTTTCTAAGGTAGTCTAGAGATGTCCAAGGGTGTCTGCCCATGGAGATCTTGGCAGATGTAGCAACATCGTGAGCCATCTTGTGTACGTTCCACTTGAAATTCAAGGGGACATGCCAGAATGTATCATTTCTCTCTTCATCCCCGGCTAGCCAAGGGCGAAGTGAGCGACAGGCATCCAGAGCAAAGATTTGCCTGGAACGTGGTGCTGGATCCACCAGGGACTCAATGCCCACTGTGGAGTCTGAGAATATCACCAACTTCTTGCAACCCTTGCTGCAAGCAGCAGAGACGCCCAGTTGGAGAGCAAAGAGTTCGACCTCCAGGGGGGTTCTCCTCCCAGAGGCTGAGACAATGCGATCCACTTGTTCACCTTGTCCGAAGATGAGAGCACAAGTGACTGCTTGGAACTTGGCATCGGTGGGCACTGAAGTGTCCACTGCAACAACGAGAGTGTCATCCTCCGCCTGGGCAGCAGCCCAGGCTTTGTCAAGGTCACTCCTGTACGACTTCCTCGCCTCGTCCTCCTTGGAGGCAAGGTGATGAGAGGAGAATCAAGTGGGGAAAAGGTCCTTCACTCTGTTTCCAGGCATGTTTTCTTCCCCAAAGGGGTCGAATTCATCGTCAGGTATGAGGGCCAGTGCTGTCGCAGAAGCAACAGATGGGCCCTGTAGTGTAAGTGTGTTGAGCACATCTCCTCCCCAGAGACCTAGGCTGTGAGGGTGGGTGGTGCCAATGTGTTTTGCTCCCAAGATTGCTCTTAGGGGGTGAGACGGGGCCAGCAGGGGGGTTCTGAATGCTCCTCTATCGACTAATCTGCACAGTAACAGCTGCATGGGCAGCAGTCCTGCGATACTTTCCAGCCCACCTATGGGGGTGGTACAGAATGCACCGAGGATCCAATGTGCAGCGATAGACTGTACTTGGGCCAGCATTTTGATGACACCTTTGACGTGAGCGCCTTTGAAGTGCCAAAGTATCAGTCCATACATCATAATAGGTACGACGCATGAATGGTAGAGGAGGTGATTCTGCATGGGACTTAGTCCTCTGACAGAATTGCTGAGCATACCCATTGCCCTCGCCGTGGTGAGGGCTTTGGTGGAGTAGAATCATGTGTGCTCCTTAAAGGAGAGTTTGCGATCGAAGAAAAACCCCAGGTACCTCCAGGTGACCTTGGGTTTGAGAGGGGTGTCACCCGTGAATGGGGCAAAACCTAGATCTATCGGCAGAGGAGCAAAACTCCTCGACCTGGAAAAGTGGAAGATCTCTGACTTGTCATGTTCCAGGACAAGTCCGAGGGAGGTGAAGGCCTGGAAGATCCATCCGTATGCTTCTTTGTGCAGGGGGAGATTGTCCTCCAGTCATGCCGAGCAGGCGATGAGGGTGCCATCATCCACGTAAGACATGAGATCGACATCTCTGCCAATCTTGCTTCTTCTGAAGAGCTTCATGATAGGCATGAGGTACAACGCCGATAGGACAGGGGACAAGGCAGATCCTTGTCCCACCCCCACATCTGCTGCAAATGAGTCAGATGAGAAGGTGTTCCATTTGTAGGTCGTTTTGCAACCGACAAGGTATGAATGGAAGAAATTCACTACTTGCACAGGGAATCCCGACTGAGAGATTATCTCCAACAAAACCTGGTGGTTTAGGGAGGGGAAGAATTGAGCGATGTCAAAAGCAACAACACTCATTTTGAGTCCTTGAGCCCAGCCTGCCCTGACCAGGTGGGTAAGGTAGATTCCTGCGTCCTCTGTGGAGCGCTGGGCGATGCCTCTGAACTGGTTCTGCTCGAAGGCTTCATGGGCTACTCCATCGAATTGAAGCTGTTTGGACAGCATCTTCTTGACCAATTTTCCCCAGGTGTTCAGTAGCACAATTGGCCTGAATGACTTTGGTGTAGAGTAATTAGGCTTCCCTGGTTTCGGGATAATAACTGACAGGGATTCCTTAAAATGTGCTGGCCAGTGGCCAGCGGTGATGCATGCCTCTGCGATGTGGGTGATGAGACCTGCCACCTCAGGGATGCTACACCAGTGTTTTAGGTGCAACCATGTAACATGATCGGGACCTGGTGTGGATCGGGAAGAGCATGCACTAAGCGCTTCTTTCATTTCCGTGATGGAGAATGGGATCCAGGCCCTTTCAGGCACTGGGTCCAGGTCGTCTAAGATGCTCAGATCGACTACTCAATCTGAAGCGGCATTATATGAGCCATCAAGGGCAGCCCATAAGGAATCCAGATCATTACAAGGCTCTCCCAAATAAGAGATCGCCTCATACGATGGCAGGTTCCATTGATGAGTCCAGGACACGAGGTCCCAGGGTCATCTGTTCATCGTAGCCACTTCCTGGATATGGTTGTCAAAGAAATCATGCTTTGCGTGTTGCATGACTTTCCTGTAATGCGTCCAGTCCTCCCCATCTCAGGAAGCCCTGTAGGCATCTAGGGCACCTTTGCATTCGTCTGTCCACCATCCCTTGGACAACTTGCCTAGGCAAGATTCCTTGGTGTGGTTATCCCACACCTTGTTTAAGATCATTGCTATCGCCGAAACGATGTCATTGATCTCTGCCGAGGTATTTCCATGCCACTGAAGCCATGGGTTCAAAGCGGAGGAGACAGCATCGAGATACGATGCCTCCTCCTTGGATCCTTTTTTGATGGACCACTTGGTAACTGGAACCAAAGATCCTGGGCCAGGCAGTGTCAGTGTCAGGGGAGCGTGGTCAGACCTACCCCTGGCTTCTGGGACAATGTTGCAGTACAACACAAATCTTAGATCTGTGGGTACAAACATAAGGTCGATCACCGTGGGATGAAAGCCCTGTTGTGGGGGAAAGTGAGTGGGTCCTTCCACGGTGGGGAGGGCTCTCGTTAGGCCTAGTGCCACTGCCATTTCCACCAAGTGGTCGGCGTGGATAGAGTGTTCAGGCCCCTGGGGGTCCCAAGAGGCGTGCCTCATGTTGAAGTCACCACACATGAAGTGTAGTTGTGGGATCGTCATGACCCTTTCATACAGGAGTGTGATGACCGAATGTTGGCTATCTGAGTAGACATTAGCGAGTAGCATGACATCTTCCCCTATACCGAGGGAGAAGAGAAGAATGTCACGATCGTTGATCAGATCTCGGCAGAGACCCAGTCTAAGATTAGCGATGCTGTTCGCAAAGTACACAGCGATGCATGGAGGGGTGTCGATCCCTGATGGTCACACCAGTGTACCCCAGTTGGGGCTCATTGGTGCGCCGATAACTTCTTCCCCTTCCCTGTTGTGGGCAGAGGGGGCATGTCTTATCAGTCTCCAAGGAGGCTCTTGAATGAAAAGCAAATCATAATCATCTACGAAATCTGCCAGTAGCGAGTCCATGTATCCCCAATTACGCTTAACATTCTGACTAAATACTCATAACTGTGGGGTAGATCTAAGTCTGTCCCTCATTTACACTCGGCCACCGCGTCCTGTGGGAAGGTAAGCAGGAGGAGGACGAGACGCACATCTTGCACTCACCTCATCATAGCAAGCTTTGATCCAGTCACGGTCAAATCGATGTTGCCAGAAATTGCATCGATGATCGTTGGATGCATGGTTCTTCTGGCAGTTCGAGCACCTAGCCGGGTGAGGACAGGCTACCCCCTCTGGGGTGGCTGGGACAGGAGGGTTCGCCTTAGCATTTCCCTTGCAGCATCCGGCCAGGGCACAGTGGTGCTCTTTCCGGTGTGGACCTGCACAGATCGGGCATTTCGACTGTGGGGCTCTGCATGCTGGGGTGGGGTGGCCCCACTTCCAGCATCGTTGGCATAGCGGGAGGCCAGGATTAGCCCTGGCTGCCCTAACATAAGCAACATAGCATCTGAATTGGATGCCATGCCCGATGAGAGCTTTCACTCGTGTGCCACTGACTGAGTCAGCAATGTTGAGATAGACAGTGCATGTGTCTGACATTTTCGAATCACGTACGACCCGTGGGGGGACTTGCAGTACGGTGAGGTCAGCGATCCCTGACTTCCCCAGGTGGGCAATGACCACATCAGGTGTGATGGCCTTGTCGTTGGCGATGTATGGCACATCGACCAGTTTGAGGTACAATGTGGATGTGGGTAAGGCTGCATCAATCTGCAACGCAAAGGGGAAGGCATTGTGGGCCACCTCCTTGAAGCATCGTAGGTCCTCCTCAGAGGCAACTATGTCCGTGGACACTGACAAGTTGCCAGCATGCATGATAGCCAACTGCACCACCAGCTTGGAGTGGTGCAGTCCTAGCGTGGTCTGGACATGGTCCAGGAAGTCGGCTGGGTTTGTTCCTTCCTCAAGGGGGGGTCGAACGTGGACAAGGACCTGTCATCTCGACGGTCCGTGAATGGTGGGCGAAGGCTTTGAGGCCTTGGGCCTGGAAGGGCCGACGTGCTGCTGGATGTCAGCCAGCTTGTCAGTAGGAAGCTCAGGGAAGGCTTTGGCTAATCGCACAAGGCCGTCCATGGACGTGTTGGGTGCTCATCCCCCAGGGAAGCGAGCAACCTGAGCAAAGGTCCCCTTGCCCAAAGGCTTGGTCGACCAGTTCACAGGGGGAGGAGGTCCCCTGCCCCATGACAAAGAGACACCCCCTGCTGGGGGTTTAGGAAGAGGTCGAGCCCCTCTCGGCCCTCGAGTCCTCATAGATTTGTGAGGGGGGGGGCGTTGCCCATCCCATCCCTCCAGGTGCTCTGTCCTTGGGACATCGTTCGGATTGTTGGTGATGGTGTCCAACCTAGGTCGTTTCCCAGCCCCAGCAACCCTGTCTATGGCTCTTCGGAGGGTGGTGTTCCCCGAATCACGATCGAAACCGACTGCAGCTGCTGCATTGAGCACTGCACCCAGTTGTTCTGCAATCTCCTGCCATTGTTCGGCAGTTGGTTGTCTGGCTCCTGTCCTATTCAGGACCGTAAGGAAACCTTGTGCGTATTCCCCAAAGTCACAAGCAAAGGTGACTGGGCCTGACCAATCATCGTCCGCATCGCTCGCCATCACCATGTCCTGGATTGCAGGGTTGGGGTTAGACATTTCCACCTCGTCAGCCCACTGTGAAGCAGGTGTGGAGGGGGTAGTGGGAGGTGCAGGGGACGAGGTAGCCTGCCTGGGAGATAGCACTGGCATGCTGAATCGCTGTGCTTGCGGTGTGATCGTTCCGGCCCCATACGGGGAGGGGGTTGGAGATCTTTGGGTCCGATGGGGACCCACAGAGGGAGCTATCTGTGAGGTTCTATGGCCCCCAGAGGGCCATAGAGAATCAATGGGGTCGTCGCCAGGAGTTCTGGGCATACTGGATCTAAACGGTCTCCCCTCGTCCATCCCTGCATCCAATCTCCTCCCTTTTTGGATGAAACTATCTGACATGTGCTGGTAAGACGCTATATAAACTGGATTGTGGGGATCGTTGACGGATTGAGCTACAGAGGTTGAAAACGGTGTCGACAAAGATTTTTGTGGCTGTGCATGTCACAGTAAGAGGACAAGAAGCGATGAAGTGGTTAGGAATAAAAAAGATAAAAGGTTCTTCACTGCTCAGCAGCAAAGAACCAGCTGAACAAAGATTAACAGGGTGAGTGCTGGAGAATACAAGAGTGAAGAGCGTTGAGCACAATGACATTCCCCACTACTCAGCAGCAGGAAACGTGAAGGATAGAGAAATCAAATACAAAGGCATTAGTTATTCTCACCAAGGATACTTAGTTCTTCGCTGCTCAGCAGCAAAGAACCGGACAAACAAGGATTAATGGGGCGAGCGCTGGCAAATACAAGGACAGAGAGTGTTGAGCATAAGAGCGTTCCCCACTACTCAGCAGTAGGGAACGCGGAGGAGAGGGAGAGGCGTTCCCTGCTACTCAGCTGCAAGGAATGTCGATGAGTAACATGAGAAACAATTTCTAAGTCCAGCATAACTATATACAAACATGATTCGTCCAAGTTATGACATCAGTCATGTGATTTTCAAAATGTTTGCGAACTTCTAAGTCTGAATCTCTTGTCTAATCACCAAGTTCCCTGCTGCTGAGTAGCGGGGAATGCCTCTTCCTCTCCTCCACATTCCCTACTGCTGAGTAGTGGGGAACACCATTATTCTGGACCACTCTTCCCTATTGTCTCTGTCATCATTCACCCCGTCAATTCTCATTTGGCCGTTCTTTGCTGCTGAGCAGTGGAGAACTAAGTATCCTTGGCGATAATATCTAATGCCTTTGTGTTTGATTTCACTATCCTTCCCGTTACCTGCTGCTGAGTAGTGGGTAACACCTATCCCTCTCCTCCGCATTCCCCACTGCTGAGTAATGGGGAACACCATCATGCTGGACACTCTTCCCTATCATCTTCATCATCATGCACCTCATTAATTCTCATTCTGCCGGTTCTTTGCTGCTGAGCAGTGAAGAACTGACTATACTTGGCGAGAAGAGCTACCATCTCTTCATTCTATTCCTCTCTCCTTCCTGTTCCTTGCTGCTGAGCAATAGGGAACAACACTTGTCTTCACCAGCGCTCACCCTGTCAACGTTCACTCAACCGACTCTTTACTGCTGAGCAGTAAAGAACCTTCTGTGTTCTACTCATCGTTAATCGCTGTTCAGCAGTGGGAATCACCATTGTTCTCAATGTGTGGCACCGTCAGTCATCACTCCTATCATCTGCATCACGGAAACACTGTAGTTTTGACTATCACGAGCACAAGCATCGTTAACACTGTAGCACTGAAATTATGCCACTTTGCAGAGCAAACCCTTTGCATTTATCCTTGTCACACAGTGGGGAATGCCTTTTTTACACACTCCATCACTTTCTACTGGACTCTGATAGCTGTCACAACCATCGACACTAGCCAACTGGATAAGATCAATGTGTCACAATTATTTATACAACAATACATCAACTGAACAGGTTGGTAACGATTACTATTATAGAGGGCCTGCCGCTAATATCATTTTTTTCATCTGCAGCCATTGCCGGTACTTCAATTTTGTCAATACACATCCATCACTTATTTATCAGTATCTTTCAAGTGCCATTGCTGCCAGGTTTCTGTTTGCCTTCACGATCTTTTTACTCCTGGGCTCTAACCTTCCGATGGCTTGATTCCATTTTTTTTTTTTTTTTTTTTTTGGGTCAACAATTTATAACGCAGGGCTTGATTGCAGTCCATGGAGCAGGGTACAAACTTGGGTACTACTATATCTATGCGTTCCCCTCACCCATCTCCCACCCTAGTCCTCGTTTTAGCCACTTTAGGTGGGCACTGCCACAGATGTTGGCCTCTCAGCCAGGAAAGGCAATAATCTGGAGGGGGAGCCCCCCCCTCCCAAAGCTAGCGATTAGATCGCCCGCTGGTGCAAACTGGTCCCCCGGCCACATATCCGACCGAAGTCAGATCAGGTGCAGTGGTGTCAATTCACTGTAAATCCCCCCTTGCGGGAGGAATAACCGACTGCCTACTCCCAGCCAACGAGGATTGACCACCCCGGACGAACAAGGTGGACCATCACCTTGCCTGCGCATGAGTGACAGAAATGTGGTAGCTGGTTATTCACCGGAACTACCGTAGGCAGGGGGCCAAAGCCCCCCTCGAGCAAATGCACTGCAAGCACATGCACTTGATAGCAATTTCCCCCCCGCAGCGGGGAGAACGTAAAGGGCAGCGACATTTGTCACCAACCCAACAGCAGCCAGCAGACTGGTGGTGATGGGTGTGGAGTGGGATGCCCCACACAGGTAACGGCATGGCCATCTGTAATGACAATGGCACTGTACTGGGGACGAGGGTTCCCCAGATTGGAGCTCTGTTGGAGCTGTTGGCATTGCCACATAGGAAGCTGGGACAGCTGATGGAGGCATTAGATCATTGGAATGATCATCTCTGATTGTCCATTTGGGCATTAAGAGCAAGTTAGTACTGGTATATGATGCTAGTGATCGAAATATGCAGCATGCAGTGTAAGCAAGAGCCTCCTGCCTAGCAAGAGAGTCCTCATAGTCGTCAGGGTTGGGGAGGTCCTCCCCAGCCCACAGATCTCAAACTGCCTAGGGCAGCTGCTACCTCCAGTTCGTTCTGTGAGAACCGGGTGTCATAGTCTTGGGCATCATCGCCAATGATGTCACCCATAATCAAGGTGGGGTCATGAAGGCCCCAGTGTGTGGTTTGGTCTCTGTTCAGCCATTTGGGCATTGAGAGTGAGTTAGCACAGGTAAATGACGATAAGAGTCAAAGTATGTAGCATGAAGTCAATAACAGCTGGCCCCTTGCCTCAGTTCCGGGTCCACCCGATGCAGCCTCCAAATGCTCCGAGGGGGCAGGCAGGCCGCACGTCCTGCTGCCTGGTGGGAGAAGATTGAACCTGGGTCATACCACCCCAAAAGAGTGAGCACCAGAGGTGGAGGGTTGGTGGTGAGAAGCGGGCACCCGAACATTGTCCTAGCCCCCAGGGGGCACCGTCACCCAGCCCCTTTTAACGACAGTGTATTCCAAGTGGGTAGTCAGTGTAGCATGTCTCTAGTAGTAGAAACTCACAGAGCATGGAGGTTGGTGGCCTCAAGGATGACCAACAGTCCAGTGAGAGTGTCCTTTCCCCTAAGCTGGACCTCCCCCAACTAAACGAGTGCGTCGACTTGGGTGAGCATTGAAGCAGGCATCCCACACCCACTCTAAGCCCCCATAGGGACCTAGACTACTCTTTCATAGACACCACTCACCTAGCCAGGATCCTCAAAGCACAGGGGAATGAGACAAATAGCAGCCATTGTCAAAAGCAATGACCGGGGCATCCCCAAAGATTGGATGGATGGATCTCTTAGCAAATCAGGCCACGCCTGGAGACGCCGAGAGCGTTCGTGATGGTGAAATCTGATCAAAGATCGGACAAAAATTGCAGTCTCGACATTGCTACCAACATTGAGCAGGAATGTTTACCACTGTTTATGGTGGTTGTAACAAGTCAAGGAGCGATGATGGCTTGATTCCATTCCTGGCCTGATCGAAGTGTTGCGTTTCCAGCTTGGATGCTTTCAAGTCATAGCAGGAACCATCTTTCCAAACTTTCAGACCAGTAGCCCATATCAAGGCCGCTCTTGGGCCAGATGGAATGCTTTGGCCACCAGGACATATGGAACTCCTGTATGCCTATACCTTCACGATCACCTAGAATCAGTATAATAGAGATGTTTATGATCTTACCTGTAAAGACCTTGTACACTCCCAAAATAAGATCCAACTCGTCATCACTTAATCCATCATCCAAAAATATGCCCCGGTTACTTTGGAACATCGCCCCAGTACTGTAACCCTCTGTAGAAGGTCTGGACAGCACTGCAGATTCCAGAATTGCCTCCTTCGCCAATCTCCATATAATACCACCTTTCAACACTGCAGTGCAAGCTCAAGGAGAAGACAAAAACCTGTTTCAGATGCTCTCGTACGTCTCATAGTCTCGCTTCAATGGAACATAACCTGACAAGCGATATCCAAGGCCAAGAACCACAGGTCGGTCGAGTGCGATCTGGTAATTGACAGCGATACAAGTCTTGAAAGGAATGCCTCGGGAATGCAACTCGAATGCAATGTTGACAAGGTGTGGACCCCAACATCGGCGAAGACATTCAATCGCAATTGCAGGGTCTTGAACTAGAAGACTCCAAGGTGCATTGCGCAACAAATGGAGGTTTATTGACTCCAGCCAACAGACTAGGCCAATGCTAGTATTCTCGACACATAAGGAAACAGTGGGACTGGTTATCTTAAACAGATGTTCATCACCATGGCAGTTCAAGTCCCACAATCCTGCAGGAGGATATCAAACCACTCCTCCAGCCACTTCAAGGAGACTTCCAACTAGCTCCCTGATTGCACCCATCGCAGCTGGATGAGCTGAGACTTGCGATTCAATGCCGAGGATCCTTTTTGTCATATTCCAATCAGGCAATGAAGAACTAGAGCTGGCATATGTGGAACTTAGTATAAGTCCATATCTGTAATGCGCGATGTCAATGATGGTGTTGTGAGAGTGAGAATCTGTAATATTTGAGGAAACCTCCAGATTGTAGTCAGGGTTAGTATTGTTCCATTCAGATGCATTAAGGCGTTTGGGCGGGTGTGTGAGGAGTACTTTCACAGGAGTCATGGTGTCATTACCAGGTGGAATACCAATGCCATCATGTTGAATACCAGTCATACCATATGGTTTGTCATCCAAGTCGTCATTTGGATTGATCACATTGGGATCGAACTCTGAGCAAATGTCCCACTCATCAGAAAAACCATTGTATCGCCTTTGTGAGGGAGCGTATTCTTCCCACAACTCAGCAACATCACCCCTAGGAACTTGTTTTCTGATGCGAAAGCCATTTTCATGCTTATCCCAATAGAACACTGTAGCTCCTTTTTTACCTGGAGCTTTGTCTGTCTTGCTATGACTCTCCCTCGATAAACGTCTCTGTTTCTGCATAGACGATTCTTCCACTTCCAAGGCATGAATCTTTTCTCTCCTGCGATCAAAATATGACATCCATGTCTCTCCTGGCTTCTGCATTGTTCCCTGAAGGAGACTGATAGTTTTCGGTGCTGCTGGGCTCTGAAGAGGGGGAGCGGGAGCAGGGCTGGGGATACTGAAATGACTGACAGCTGATGTAAAGGCAGGGGTAGCAGGGATTTTCATCTTAGCAGCTTCAATCTGGGCCTTCTTAGGTCGATACTTCTCCAGCTTCCGATCGTAGGACATTATTGGATCAGAGATAGTACCCCAATAAAACCAAACAGGAACGTTCGATCGAAACATAGGCATGATGATGCTCATAGTGTCTTCATCGACAGTGACATCCATGAAGGAGCCGAATCTGGGGATACTGAAATCAGCCACGATGGAATGCATAAGATCTTCAATCCAAGACAGTTGTAATGACTGGTCTTCTCGCCGAAGCAACGACACCCATCATGGATACTTGTCTGCAGATGCAGTAACTCCAATGAGGGAGATAGACCACGAACACAATGCCATAAGTGGAACAAAGGCATCTTGCAATTTCATCGCACAACATTGTGCAAATACCTCCTTTGTGTGTCTGTTACGATAACCACAAGTGCTTGGTGCCGGGCCTGGCTCCCAACCCAATTGCAGATTCACTCTGCCTGTAGTAAGCAGCACGTTTGTCACCCACAGCAAAGCCATTTCAAGCCGGTACCATCTTTCTTGGACCTCCCACTTGAGGAAGTACCAGCCGCCATCTCGTGTGATAGGTACACCATTATACATGCAGGCCAAGCACTGGAGAATCGGATTGTCATAACTTGGATAACAAGCAATATACGGCAAGTGCTGTGTTAATTTTGAGTGCCATCAAACCTTTGAAGCCTCTCAAGGATGATGGATCTTGCAAGAGAATCGATTCGATCTATCAGGAACAGCAGGAAGGTAATCAGCATTTGGAGACAAATATACCTCCCCTCCAGGCATGACAAATACTTGAACTTCATTAAAACCTGCATAATAGGTTAGTAACGTATTCACCAGTATGCCAGTAGCGATACTGACTCATTGCGATCCAGCAAGTTATGGTCAATGATAGTCAGCAGAGCGATTATGTCATTGATAAATGTGTAACTACAATCACATGCTCTTAACTCAACCAACGCTTAAACGGAACATTGCATAAAAGTGCTATTTAGGGGGGGGTATACAACCTGGATACAGGCTATGGCAATGGCTAGGAAACTACAATATGCAAGTGTGAGACAAGAGAAAAATGACAATGGTATAGGAGACTAGGCTCGGCAGAACAACATGAAAGCATGGAAATAAGACAAGTGACACCATCTGACATACGCACTCTCCTACAACAAGGTGTCATCCAACATCCGAAACAAGTCATCATCGTGGAAAAAAGATAAAGGAAAGGGCAAATAGTGTGGACTACCTGTATTTTATACAAGGTCAGCACAAGGAAGCAAAATACTACAGCTTGACACTGACACATCATTTCCACAGAGGACAGCTGCCCACAAAATATTGAACGATGCATGAACCCCATTCTTGTCGTATTTGGATGTGGTGTAACAAACAAGAATGACAGAGTCCTCCGGCATGGTGCCTGCAAAATGAGGGAAAGTCTCATCGATATTCCTGACATGGCTGGGTGGATCAAGCTTCTTTTTGCGTGCGTCGAAAATTGGTACTAGGACATCACCAATTCAGCATGAGTCAAGGCAAAGGGACATTTGAACATACTGTCCTCATCTGGGGAACGGAGGCTGATCATGGACATCTGAGACAGCTTTCCGATGGTAGATGTAGGCTTTGCAAATCTGCCACCCTTAAACTTCGAACTTGATGCCTCGCCGCCACTGGCAGATTCTAGACCACACCTAGTCAGAACAAACTTGCTTGATTGTTGCAATTCTTACCTATCAGTCCTTGACGTGATGAAAAACTCATAACATTACCATTGAGTAATTGCCCCTTGAATTGTTTGCTCCTTGACTTGTTACAACCACCATAAACAGTGGTAAACACCTCTGCTCAATGTTGCTTGCAACGTCGACACTTCAATTTACGTCCGATTTTCGATCGGATTTCGCCATCACGAGCGCTCTCGGCGTCTCCAGGCCTGGCCTGATTTGCTAAGAGATCTGTCCATCCGATCCCCGGGGATGCCCCAGTCATTGTTTTTGACAATGGCTGCTATCTGTCTCGTTTCCCTTGGCTTCGAGGATCCTGGCTAGGTGAGTGGTGTCTATGAAAGAGTAGTCTGGGTCCCTATGGGGGCTTAGAGTGGGTGTGGGATGCCTGCTTCAATGCTCGCCCAAGTAGACGCACTCGTTTAGCTGGGGGAGGTCTGGCTTAGGGGGGAGGGACGGTCTTACTGGACTGTTGGTCGTCTCTGGGGCTTCCAACCTCCATGCTATGTGAGTCACTACTACTAGGGACAAGCTACACTGACTACTGCTTGGAATACACCATCGCTAAAAGGGGCCGGGTGATGGTGCCCCCTGATGGCTAGGTCGATGCTCTGGTGGCCGCGTTTCACCACCAACTCTTCACCTCCGGTGCTCACTCCTCTGGGGTGTTATGACCCGGATTCAATCCTCTCCCACCAGGCAACAGGATGTGCAGCCTGTTTGCCCCCTCGGAGCGTTTGGAGGCTGTATTGGGTGGACCCGGAATGGAGATAAGGGACCAACTATTATTGATGGCACGCTACATAGCTTGATTTCTACCATCATCTACTAGTGCTAATTCACTCTCTATGCCTAAACAGCGAACCAGAGACCATCCACCACACTGGGAGCTTCATGCCCCCTCCCTGATTATGGGCGACATCTTTGATGATGACGTCCAAGACTACGACACCCAGTATGAATGAGATGATCCAGAGGTAGCAGCTGCCCTAAAGGCAGTTAGAGATCTATGGGCCAGAGAAGACCTCTCCAACCCTGATGATGATGAGGACTCTCTTGCTATGCAGGAGGCCCTCAATTACACCGAGAGCAGCCCCAAGCTTGCTTTGAGGCAAACAATTGACCATGTGCTGTGGGCACAAGACGTCCACGTTGCACACAAACAACTGACTCGTAGTTTCAAACACGAGGACGTGTATACACAGGAGCTCAGCATTGCTGAGCTCCTTTATCCAGAGGCATCCCCTGCTCTGTCACTGCCTTTGCCCTCCATCCCTGAGTTGGTGGAGGATGAAGTGCCATTATCTGTGAATGAGAGGTTGGAAATTGCAGCCACCTCTCATGCCATGCTACATCAACTGGACACGATGACCATGTTTGTTGGTACCATCCGTGTGTCCACCGTTCCCCCTGCAGAGAGGAACACATGGCACCAAATGGCCTGGGATTTGTTCATGGCCACCTTTTTTTTTTTTTTTGGGTCAAAAATTTATAATGCAGCGCCCGATCGCAGTCCACGGCAGAGACATACAAACGAAGTACACTATGCCTAGCCCAAGTCCTCCTCCTGCTGATCTTCACACCAACCACCTGGATAGCTGCGATGACCCCTAAGGGGGCCCCCTTTATCGAGTAAATGGACTTGCCAGTGGTGGCGTACCGACAACTCAGACTTGACGATGTTGTCAAGAACCGTTCCTTGCCCAATCGGAACCCGCACCCGTCCGATCCTTTTCCGCACCTCGAACCCAACTTTTGTCTACACCTTCCGATTTCATTCCTGGCCGCCTTGCACTGCCCACACTGCTGTGCACCAGGCCGCCTTGTACAGCATCCATGGCTGCCTTCCCAAGGCTGCCGTCTAGTTTTGCAAATTCAACTATGGATTCCTGTGCGGCCTCCGCTAGGTAATTTATCTACGCAGTCGAGACACTGCCGCAGTTCCTGTTTCTGTCCCACTTTTATTCTGGACTCTAGTATTTAAGTTTAGCTAGTTTCGCCTTGTATTCTTCAGTTCATATATCGACATAGACTCGACTTTACCCTGCCAATCTAAAACCTCCTTCTACTCCAACCCCTGTCCTCTAAAAGTCTGAACTACATTCGACTCAACCTCTGAAGTTCTAGTCTCATCTGAACTTAACCTAAGTCCCTCCATACTCCTCCCCACATTTACCTGCACTTTCCCACTCCTACCTCAGGCCTGTTGGTCTGAGTACCTTTCCCAGTTCAATCTCGTCATCCGCTTCTGCCCCGGAAAATTAGGGGCCAAGCCAGACACGCTCACTAGACGTTGGGACGTCTACCGCAAAGGGGGAAATAGCGACTTCACCTCCGTAAACCCATCCAATTTTCGACCTGTATTCACACAGGAACAGCTCACCTCTTCCCTCCTTGCCACCTATTTCACCATACCTGTCCTTCAACAAGCAGTAATCATGGATGTTGAGAAACTTCACCACAACATCTGCACCTCCCTACCTCTTGACCCCATTTCATCCACACATCTTCCAACACCTATCGACCCTGACTGGACCATAGACGAGGCAGGTCTCCTCTGCCACTTTGACCAGATTTATGTTCCGGACGTCGTGGACCTCCGCCTCAAGGTCCTCCAATACAAACATGATCATATTCTCTCTGGCCACTTCGGACAAAACAAAACCCAGCAGCTTGTCCGCTGGGAATATGTCTGGCCAAACCTCTGCACCTTCATCCAGGAATTCTGCAAATCCTGTACGACTTGTAAGTGATCCAAATCGCCTCGACACAAGCCCTATGGATTTCTAAAGCAACTTCTGGTTCCGGAACGACCTTGGAACTCCATCTTCATGGACTTCATTGAGCAACTACCCAACTCTAATGGTCACATTGCTATCCTGGTCATCGTTGACCGCCTCACCAAGCAAGGCATCTTCATCCCAACTGTCAATGAAATCACAGCCCAAGAACTAGCCAACTTGTTCGTCCTCCACATCTTCTCCAAGCATGGCGTTCTGTCACACGTCACTTGCAACCGGGGATCCAAGTTCATCTCTCACTTCTTCCACTCCCTCGGAAAAGCGCTCAACATGCAAATCCACTTCACTTCCGGCTATCACCCGCAAGGAGATGGCCAGACAGAATGGCTCAACCAGACCTTGGAGCAATACCTCCAAATTTTCTGTAACTACCAGCAGGACGACTGGTCCCATCTCCTTCCCTTAGGTGAATTTGCCTACAACAATGCTCCTTCCGCCTCTACAGGCATATCCCCTTTCTTTGCCAACAAAGGCTATCACCTGAACATTTCCATCTTTCCCGAATGCGACTTAGCCTCACAGCACGCCCGTGAGTTTGTCATTGACTTAGATGACCTTCATCAGGAGCTTTGGAAACAACTTGCGACCACTCAAGAGCGTTATCAAGGTCCTGCAGACAAACATCGGGCACCCGCACCCGACTTCAACATTGGGGATTCTGCCTACATCACTGCAGAAAATATCTGCACCACACGTCCTGCCAAGAAGCTTTCCGAAAAGCACCATGGCCCCTTTGAAATCATTGCCCGCCCGGGCACTCACTCAGTCACCTTGTGGCTCCCAGATCACATGCGGGCCATTCACCCTGTTTTCCATGTCTCTCAACTAGAGAAACACTCCCCGAACACAATTCCAAATCGAGTACAACCTCCACCTCCTCTGATCACCATCGATGATGAGCTCGAATATGAGATCGCCGAAGTCCTCGACTCCAAAGTCGACAACCGACGTCGCTGCAAGATTCTCTACCTTGTCCAATGGGAAGGTTACCAGGGAACCGACGAAGAGACTTCCTGGCTACCTGTTATGGAACTTGACCATGCCCAAGAACTCCTTGCGGATTTTCACACCCACTACCTGCAGAAACCCAGACCGTTACCCGCTTAAAGACTATTCACGTTACTTATTCACTCAGTCCAAACTCAGAACGAATTTTATTAAAAAAAGATTTTTTGGACCCAACCGGGTCCCTACACTACCACCGCATCTCCCTCTTCCCCAACTTCACCTGCATCTCCGCCCTCATCCTTCTCTTCACCCTCCTCACCCTCTTCTTCATCCTCACTCTCCTCATCATCCGCCTGCCTTTTCTCCAGATATCTCTGGAAGGCCTCCCAGTCATCTCCAGCTTTTCAGATCCTGCATCTTTCCCGCCGGGACTCTTGCACCGCCCACTCCACCTCTTTGTCACCCTCATTGCTCTCCTCGCTGGCACTCTCTTCCTCCACCCACTCAGGGTCCAAGGCATCCCGGATCTCCCCCATCGACTCCCGCACCGCATTGGCCACCTCAGCAAAGCCCTTCCTTATCACCTTCATCACCTGTTGCATCACCTCTGGGTTTTCCCCAGTCAGCCCGGTCATTCCCACTGTTTTTGCTGCAGGGGCTTCCTGCCCCTCCCACACTACCTCCTCGCACTTATGTTTGACCTGCATGCAGTTGTTGCACATGCGTCCCTTCACACCCATCTTGAAACATGAGACCTTTTGATATTTGCATCTGGGGTACTTGTCAGTAAGAGAACACTGAGAAAGAAAATGGTTATGCACCTTTTGCAGGGCAACACGGCCTGCACCTGCACCAGACCCTCCAGTTCTTCCAATTCCATTCGCGCCTTTGACTTGGCGATTTTTTTCTTCTTCAGGGACTTGCTCCCCTCGGCCTCATCCTCCAGACCCATGGCCGCAGCCGCCTGCTTTTTCTCCACTCGTTTTGCGGCCAATGCCTCCTTCCTCTGCACCGCTGCCTGGCGCGCCTCCTCGGCCTTTGCAGCCTCCTCTGCTGCCTTCTGCACCTCCTGCGCCTGACGTTCCTCCTCCCTTGCTACCTCCTCCAGCTCCCTCACCTCCCGTTCCATCTGCTCCTTCATCTCCCGCTCCCTCTGCTCGTACTGAGCCTTTATTGTGGCCAGCTTGAGTTGAGCAGAACTGGCTGGGGGAGACATTATGTATAGGTGATGGGGGAAGAAAGTCAACAAAATTTTTTCAACCAATTGCTGCATTTGGACTCAAACTCTCACGTGCCCTGTAGGCTCGGCACTAAGGGGGAAATACTGTCAAGAACCGTTCCTCACCCAATCGGAACCCGCACCCATCCGATCCTTTTCCGCACCTCAAACCCGACTTTTGTCTACACCTTCTGATTTCATTCCTGGCTGCCTTGCACTGCCCACACTGCTGTGCACCAGGCCGCCTTGTACAGCATCCACGGCTGCCTTCCCAAGGCTGCCATCTAGTTTTGCAAATTTGACTATGGATTCCTGTGCAGCTTCCACTAGGTAATTTATCTATGCAGTTGAGACACTGCCGCAGTTCCTGTTTCTGTCCTGCTTTTATTCCGGACTCTAGTATTTAAGTTTAGCTAGTTTCGCCTTGTATTCTTCAGTTCATATATCGACATAGACTCGACTTTACCCTGCCAATCTAAACCCTCCTTCTACTCCAACCCCTGTCCTCTAAAAGTCTGAACTACATTCGACTCAACCTCTAGTCTCCCTCTGAAGTTCTAGTCTCATCTGAACTTAACCTAAGTCCCTCCATACTCCTCCCCGCATTTACCCGCACTTTCCCGCTCCTACCTCTAAACCCTCGACTTGAAATTAGGACACCAGACGAGGTGAAGGGCACAGCTTCTTACAAGCTGAAGCCAAGTCCTTTCCGTTTCCCCTCCCGCAGAATCCGCATCGACCCAACAATCTCCTGCTATCATCACCCGCAGTGTCCAGCCAGATTCTGAAGCAGCCTCTAGGATCAGTTCTTAACAGATGTCGTGTTCCCTGAATCCCTATGGGTATGTGTGCAAGATTTAGGGGAAACTGCCGCCCCGACGTGAGCCTCTCAGCTTGGAAAGGAAAGTGTAGTCGCCACAAGTGTGACGTAACACATGACCAAAACTTAGATGCTGCCAAAAGTGTGCATGCACACTTTTGGCGGGCACCTAAATGGATTTGTCAGCGCTCAGGTGTCTCCCTGAACTGGTATCTGGTTTCATGTCCCCTGCCCTGACAGTCGCTCCTGAACACGGGCAGGCCCCCTTTATGAGGGTTAACAGAATCGTCTGGTGCCCTACAACCACCCCAACAAACCAATCACACTAGCTAGAACCAGATGGGGGTCATAGGCCCTGTGTGCATCACCTATCCTGGGTCCCATGCTGGTGGGGTGAATGACCCTAGTGCAGGGTTATTGTCCAAGAATTCATGGAAGCCTTTGACTGTGTCAGGGCTTGCATGAGTTTCCTTGCGATCCACTGATGGGCAGACGCATAAAATGTGATCCTGAGTTTGAATCTCGGGGCCAAGGCACCAACATTGGTACTTCCCGTCGAGGGAGAAGTGATGACGATACTCCCCTATGGGAGCATGGCCAGTAATCATGCGAGTTGCATGGGAAGTGTCAGTCGTGCTATTTCCCATGACTTTCAGCCATGGCCCACCCTTGTGGGTCGAGGGTAGAACAGGCTTCCCTCCCACTCCTTTGAGTTGGAGGAAATGCCATCCATGATATGACGGTTCCATGAACCATGTGTGCCAATCCTTACAAAACAGCCTTTTCAACTTATTCATGGCCACCTGGCGATTGTCTGAGACGATGTCGGTGGAACTAGCAGCCACTGCAACACCTCTCGATCTCACGTCACTGGCAGCTTTTCAAGCTTCCTATGCAGCAATGCAAACTGCTCAATCAGAGCCTCAATCTGGGGAACCCTCATCCCCAGCAGGGCACCATCATCCTCGAGGTCCTTGTGGACAGCAGCGCCACAACTAGAACAGGGGCCTATGCCTCTATACTCATGCCCACCAAGTGACTGGTGGCCGTTGTCGGGATGGTGACATTTTGTTGCTACCCTATACCTTCCCCCTGCTGCAGGGGGGACAATGTCATTGAGTGCATGCATCTTCTAGCATTTGCTCGAGGGGGGCCTCGGCCCCCTGCCTACGGCGGTTCCAGTGAATAACCAGGTGAACAACCAGCTGCCACATCACTGTCACTCATGCATGACACGGTGATGGTCCACCTCATTTGTCTGGGGTGGTCAACCCTCATTGGCTGGAAATATGCAGACAGTTATTCCTCCCGCAAGGGGGGATTTACGGTGAATTAACACTGCTGTGCCTGGTCTGACTTTGGTCGGACATGTGGCTGGGGGACCATTTTGCTCCAGCAGGTGATCTAAGGGCTAGCTTCTGGAGGGGGGCCCCCCCCCTCTAGATTATTGCCTTTCCTGTCTGAGAGGACAATGTCTGTGGCCCGCTCGCCTAAAGTGGCTAAAATGAGGACCTGGGTTGGGAAGCAGGCAAGGGGAACGCATAGATAGAGTAGTACCCTTGTATGTTCCCACTCCACGGACTGCATTCAAGCCCCGCGTTATAAATTCTGATCCAAAAAAAAAGAAATTCAATATCTGGAAAGGGGCCTGCGTTTTATCTTCACACAACATTCCCATTATGAAGCATCGAGCCGGCACCGACTGCCCTCTGTAGCAGATGTAGGGAGATGAGTAGGTACCTGAGGGCACTTTGAGACAAAACAAGGTTGGGTCGGCACGAGAAAGGTTGGTCGCGTTCATACTCTTGTCAGCTTCAAAGCAGAGAAGCTCACAAAGGTACCTTTATGATAAACAGTGAGTCTGCTAGTTTTGAATCAGCTGAAATGAACACAAACTTCATGTCTGCTTTCGGAAATGCCTCCTTCACATTAGAGAAGAATGCAAAGCCCTGTAACACTTCTTGCCTGTTGGGGTTTGACCATCCAATCATCTTTTTGCCACTAGGAAGGACACACATCAAACTCGATACCATGCTTATAAAATTATGCAATGTACCCAGGCAGCTTAGGCAAATTCTTGTATGTATCTTTCAAATGCTTGTCCACCAATAACTTATCGAAGATGCCACAGCATTTCAAGGCCGGTGACCTTATTTTTTTTTTGTTTTTTGGGTCAAAAATTTATAATGCGGCGCCCAATCGCAGTCTGTGGTAGAGACATACAAACAAAGTACACTACACCCAGCCCAAGTCCTCCTCCTGCTGAACTTCGCACCAACCACCTGGATAGCTGCGATGACCACTAAGGGGGCCCCCTTTATCAAGTAAACGAACTTGCCAGTGGTGGCATACCGACAACCCAAGCTTGACAATGTCATGTTCCCCAAGACTCTACGGGTATGTGTGCAAGATTTAGGGGAAACTGCTGCCCCAACATGAGCCTCTCAGCTCAGAAAGGAAAGCATAATCGACTGTGTCATCGTAACGCGTAACCGACAGTGGATCTAGAAGTGCTGAGGTGCCTCCCTAAACCAGTACCTGGTTTCGTGTCCCCCCGCCCTGACAGTCGCTCCTGAACATGGGCAGGCCCCCTTTATGAGGGTTAATGGAATCGTCTGGTGCCCTACAGCCACCCCGACATACCGATCACACTAGCCAGAACCAGATGGGGGTCATACACCCTGCGCACACAGCCTATCCTGGATCCCACGCTAGCAGGGTGAACAACCCCAGTGCAGGGTTATTGTCCAAAAATTTGTGGAAGCCTTCGACGGTGTCTGGGCTCGCACAAGTTTCTTTGTGATCCACCCTTGGGCAGACGCATAAAATGTGATCCTGAGTTTGGATCTTGGGACCAAGGCACCAGCATTGGTGCTCCCTGTCGAGGGAGAAATGGAGACAATACTCCCCTATGGGAGCATGGCCAGTGATCATACGAGTTGCACAGGAAGTATCAGTAGTGCTGTTTCCCATGACTTTCAGCCAAGGCCCACCCTTGTGGGTCAAGGGTAGTACAGGCTTGCCTCCGACTCCTTTGAGTTGGAGGAAATGCCATCCACGATACGCTGGTTCAGACCATGGACGGCCTTGTGCAATTAGCCAAGGCCTTCCCTGAACTCTCTACCGACAAGCTGACTGATATTCAGCAGCACGTCAGCCCCTCCAGGCCCAAGGCTGCAAAGCCTTTGCCCACTGTCCATGGACCATCGAGACAACAGGTCTTAGTACACGTCCATCCTCCCCTTGAGGAAGGAACGAACCCTGCCGACTTCCTGGACCACATCAGGAACACTCTCAGACTGCACCACTCAAAACTAGGGGCCCAATCTGCATCTATGCATGCTGGGAACCTCTCAGTAGCTACTGACGTCGTGGCCTCTGAGGAGGACCTTCATTGTTTCAAGGAGGCTGCCCACAAGGCATTCCCCTTTGCATTGCAAGTTGATGCAGTGTTACCCACATCCACATTGTACCTCAAACTGGTCGATGTGCCCTTCATTGCTAATGACAAGGCCATCACACCTGATGTTGTCATCGCTCACCTGGGGAAGTCCAGCATATCGGACCTCACAGTGCTACAGGTCCCTCCACAGATTGTACACGACTCAAAGATGTCAGATACGTGCACTGTCTACTTAAACATTGCTGACTCGGTCAGTGGTGCATGAGCTAAGGCTCTCATCAGACGGGGCGTCCAATTCGGATGCTACATCGCATATGTTAGGGCAGCCAGGGTGAACCCGGGCCTCCCTCTCTGCCAACATTGCTGGAAGTGGGGACACCCCACCCCGGCTTGCAGAGCACCACAGTCGAAATGCCCGATCTGTGCAGGCCCACACCGGAAAGAGCAGCATCGTGCTCTAGCCGGTTGTTGCAAGGGAAACGCTAAGGCGAACCCTCCCATCCCAGCCACCCCAGAGGGGGTTGCCTGTCCACACCCAGCTAGATGTCTCAACTGCCGGAAGAACCACGCATCCGATGATCGTCGGTGCAATTTCTGGTGACACCGCTTTGACTGTGACTGGATCAAAGCTTGCTATGATGAGGTGAGTGTGAGATGTAACTCTTGTTCCCCTCCTGCTTACCATCCCACAGGACGCGGTGGCCAAACATAAATAAGGGACAGGCTTAGATCTACCCCACAGTCACGCATATTTAGTCAAAATGTAAACAGAAACTGGGGTTACATGGACTCATTACTGGCAGACTTTGTAGACGACTATGATTTGCTTTTTATTCAAGAGCCTCCTTGGAGACTTATAAGACACGCCCCTTCTGCCCACAACAGGAAAGGGGAGGAAGTTATCGGCGCACCAATGAGCCCTAACTGGAGCACCCTGGTGCGTCCATTGGGTATCGACTCCCCCCCACGCATTGCTGTGTACTTTGTGAACAGCATTGCCAATTTAAGACCAGGTCTCCGCTGAGATTTGATCGACGATTGTGATGTTCTTCTCTTTTCCTTGGGAATAGGGGAAGATGTCATGTTACTCGCCAATGTCTATTTGGACAGCCAACACTCGGCCATCACACTCCTTTATGAGAGCATTATGACAATTCCATGCCTACACTTCATGTGTGGTGATTTCAACGTTAGACATGCCTCCTGGGACCCCCAGGGGCCTGAACACTCTATCCACGCTGACCATCTGGTGGAAATGGCAATGGCATTAGGCCTAATGAGGGCTCTCCCCACTGTGGAGGGACCCACTCACTTTCCCCCACAACAGGGCTTTCACCCAACTGTGATCGACCTGATGTTTGTGCCCACAGATCTAAGATTCATGTTGTACTGTGATATTGTTCCAGAAGCCAGGGGCACGTCTGACCACGCTCCTCTGACACTGACACTACCTGGTCCGGGATCGTTGGTTCCGGTTACCAAGTGGTCGATCAAAAAAGGATCTGAGGAGGAAGCATCATACCTTGATGCTGTCTCCTCTGCATTAACTCCATGGCTCAACTGGCACGGAAACACTTCAGCAGAAATCGATGATGTCATCTCGGCGATATCAATGATTTTAAACAAGGCATGGGATGACCACGCCAAGGAATCTCGCCTAGGCAAGTTGTCCAAGGGATGGTGGACAGATGAATGCAAAGGTGCATTAGATACTTACAGAGCTTCCCAAGATGGGGAGGACTGGATGCACTACCGCAGAGTCATGCGACACGCAAAATGCGACTTCTTCGATGATCGCATCCAAGAGGTGGCTACCATGAATAGATGACTCTGGGACCTGATGTCCTGGACTTGTCAGTGCAACCTACCATCTTACGAGGCGATCTCCTATCAGGGTGAACCTTGCAATGACCTGGATTCCTTGTGGGCTGCCCTTGATGACTCATACAATGCTGCCTTGGATCGAGTAGTCGACCTGAGCATATTAGATGATCTGGATCCAGTGCCTGAAAGGGCCTGGATCCCTTTCTCCATTACGGAAATGAAAGAAGTGCTCAACACATGTTCTTCCCGTTCCGCTCCAGGCCCCAATCATGTTATGTGGTCGTACCTTAAACACTGGTGCAGCAACCCGGAGGTGGCAGGTCTCATCACCCGCATCGCCGAGGCTTGCATCACCGCTGGTCATTGGCCAGCACATTTCAAGGAATCCCTGTCGGTAATCATCCCGAAACCAGGGAAGCCTAACTATTCTACTCCGAAGTCGTTCAGGCCTATCGTGCTACTGAACCCTTTGGGCAAATTGGTCAAAAAGATGCTGTCCAGATGGCTTCAATTCGACGGTGTAGCTCACGAAGCCTTTGAGCAAAACCAGTTTGGAGGTGTCGCCCAGCATTCCACTGAGGATGCAGGAATTTACCTGACCCATCTTGTAAGAGCGGGATGGGCACAAGGACTCAAGATGAGCATTGTCACATTCGACATCGCTCAATTCTTCCCCTCCTTAAACCACCAGGTTCTACTGGAGATAATTTCTTGGTAGGGATTCCCTGCGCAAGTTGTGAATTTCTTCCGTTTGTACCTCGTCGGTCATAAGACGACCTACAAGTGGAACGCCTTCTCATCTAGATCCTTTGCAGCCGGTGTGGGGGTGGGGCAAGGCTCTGCCTTGTCCCCAGTCTTATTGGTGTTATATCTAACACCCATTATGAAACTCTTCAGAAGAAGCAATGTCGGCAGGGATGTCGATCTTATGTCGTATGTGGACGATGGGACCCTCATTGCCTGCTCTGCACGGTTGGAGGACAACCTCCCCCTTCTCAAAGAAGCTTATGGCTGGATCTTCCAGGCATTTACCTCAGTCAGACTTGTCCTGGAGCATGACAAGTCTGAAATCTTTCATTTCTCTAGGTTGAGGAGCTGCACTCCTCTACCGATAGACTTAGGATTCGCCCCATACATGGGTGACTCCCCTCTCAAACCTAAGGTCACCTGGAGGTACCTCGGCTTCTTCTTCGATCGCAAACTCTCCTTCAAGGAGCATACACGATTCTACTCCACCAAAGCCATCACTATGGCAAGAGCTATGGGCATGCTTGGCAATTCTGTCAGAGGGCTAACCCCCATGCAGAAACGCCTCCTCTACCATTCGTGTGTCATACCCATCATGACCAAAGCCTGGGCTGCTGCCCAGGTGGAGGAAGACACCCTCGTCATTGCAGTGGATGCTTTGGTGCCCACCAATGCTAAATTCCAAGCCGTTGCTTGTGCTCTGGTCTTCGGACAGGGAGAACAGATAGATCGCATCGTCTCAGCTTCTGGGAGGAGAACCCCCCCAGAAGTTGAACTCTTCGCTCTCCAACTGGGTGTCTCTGCTGCATGCAGCAAGGGATGCAAAAAGTTGGTGATCTTCTCGGATTCTACTGTGGGCATTGAGTCCCTCGTCGACCCAAAACCATGTTCTGGGCAAGTCTTTGCTCTGGATGCTTGTTGATCACTTCACCCCTGGCTAGCCGGGGATGAGGATAGAAATGTTACATTCTGGCATGTCCCCTCGAAGTTCGAGTGGAACGTACACAAGAAGGCTCACAATGTAGCTACATCTACCAAGATCTCTGTGGGCAGACACCCTCGGACATCTCTAGACTACCTTAGAAACCAAGTTGAGAAAGCAGTTTGTAAGGATTTCTTTTTTTTTTTTGGGTCAAAAATTTATAACGCGGTGCCCAGTTGCAGTCCGCGGCAGAGACATACAAACAAAGTACACTATGCCTAGCCCAAGTCCTCCTCCTGCTAATCTTTGCACCAACCACCTGGATAACTGCAAAAACTACTAAGGGGGCCCCCTTTATTGAGTAAACGGACTTGCCAGTGGTGGCGTACCAACAACCCGGGCCTGGTGATGCTGTGTTCCCCGAATCCCTACAGTTATGTGTGCAAGATTTAGGGGATACTGCTGCCCTGACGTGAGCCTCTCAGCTCGGAAAGGAAAGTGTATTCGACTGTGTCGTCGTAATGCATAACCGACAAAAGATCTGGAAGCGCTCAGGCACCTCCCCGAACCAGTATCTGGGTTCGTGTCCCCCCGCCCTGACAGTCACTCCAGAACACGGGCAGGCCCCCTTTATGAGGGTTAATGGACTCGTCCGGTGCCCTACAGCCACCCCAACATACCGATCACACTAGCCAGAACCAGATGGGGGTCATATGCCCTGTGCACACAACCTATCCTGGGTCCCATGCTAGTGGGGTGAATGACCCTAGTGCTGGGTTATTGTCCAAAAATTTGTGGAAGCCTTCAACGGTGTCTGGGCTTGCACAAGTTTCCTTGCGATCCACCCTAGGGCAGACGCATAGTAGGTGATCTGGAGTTTGGATCTTGGGACCGAGGCACCAGCATTGGTACTCCCTGTCTAGGGAGAAACGAGAAGTGTCAGTAGTACTGTTTCCCATGACTTTCATTCAGCCAAGGCCCACCCTTGTGGGTCGAGGGTAAAACTGGCTTCCCTCCCACTCCCTTGAGTTGGAAGAAGTGCCATCCACAATACAACGGTTCTGCAAACTGTGTGTGCCAATCCTTACAAACACTCTTGCTCTCCTCCTGCTCACCATCCTGCAGGATGCGGTGGCCGAACGTAAATGAGGGACAGGCTTAGATCTACCCCACAGTTACGCATATTTAGTCAAAATGTAAACAGAAATTGGGGTTACATGGACTCATTACTGGCAGACTTTGTAGACGACTACGATCTGCTTTTTATTCAAGAGCCTCCTTGGAGACTTATAAGACACGCCCCTTCCGCCCATAACAGGGAAGGGGAGGAAGTTATCGGCGCACCAATGAGCCCCAACTGGGGCACCCTGGTGCATCCATTGGGTATCGATTCCCCTCCATGCGTCACTGTGTATTTTGCAAATAGCATCACTAATCTCAGACTGGGTCTCCGCTGGGATCTGATTGACAATCGTGATGTTCTTCTTTTCTCCCTGGGAATAGGGGAAGATGTCATGCTACTCGCTAATGTCTATTCAGACAGCCAACACTCGGCCATCACACTCCTGTACGAGAGTGTCATGATGATCCCACGACTACACTTCATGTGTGGCGACTTTAACATGAGGCATACCTCCTGGGACCCCCAGGGGCCTGAACACTCTATCCATGCTGATCACCTAGTGGAAACAGCAACAGCACTAGGCCTAACAAGGGCCCTCCCCATTGCGGAGGGACCCACTCACTTTCCTCCACAACAGGGCCTTCACCCTACAGTGATTGACCTAATGTTTGTACCTATGGATCCAAGATTTGTATTGTACTGTGATATTGTTCCAGAAGCCAGGGGAATGTCTGACCATGCCCCCCTGATGCTGACACTACCTGGCCCGGGATCTCTGGTCCTGGTAACCAAGTGGTCAATCAAAAAAGGATCTGAGGAGGAAGCATCGTACCTTGATGCTGTCTCCTCCACTTTAAATCTGTGGCTCGGGTGGCATGGAAATACCTCGGCAGAGATCGATGATGTCGTCTTGGCAATATCAATGATCTTAAACAAGGTGTGGGACAACCACGCTAAGGAATCACGCCTAGGCAAGTCATCCAAGGGATGGTGGACAGACGAATGCAACAGTGCACTACACGCTTACAGAGCCACTCGCGATGAGGGGGATTGGAAGCTCTATCACAAAGTCATGCAACATGCAAAATGCGACTTCTTCGACGATTGTATCCAAGAAGTGGCCACCATGAACAGATGACCCTGGGACCTGATGTCCTGGACTCGTCAACGTAACCTGCCATCCTACAAGGCGATCTCCTACAGGGGGAGCCTTGTAACGATCTTGATTCCCTGTGGGCTGCCCTTGATGGCTCATACAATGCTGCCTCGGATCAAGTTGTCAATCTGACCATCTTAGATGATCTGGATCCAGTACCTGAAAGGGCCTGGATCCCTTTCTCCATTATGGAAATGAGGGAAGCGCTTAATGTGTGTTCCTCCCGTTCTGCTCCAGGTCCCAATCATGTTACATGGTCGCACCTTAAGCGCTGGTGTAGCAACCCAGAGGTGGCAGGTCTCATCACCTGCATCGCTGAGGCATGCATCACTGCGGGTCATTGGCCAGCCCACTTCAAGGAATCCCTGTCGGTAATCATTCTCAAACCAGGGAAACCTAATTACTCCATCCCAAAGTCGTTCAGGCCAATTGTGCTGCTGAACACTCTGGGAAAATTGGTCGAGAAGATGTTGTCTAGATGGCTTCAATTCGACGGAGTAGCTCACGAACCCTTCGAGCAAAACCAGTTCAGAGGCATCGCCCAGCATTCCACAGAGGATGCAGGAATCTACCTGACCCATCTCGTAAGGGCGGGATGGGCCCAAGGACTCAAAACGAGTGTTGTTGCATTCAACATCACTCAATTCTTTCCCTCCTTGAACCACCAGGTTCTGTTGGAGATTATCTCTCGGTCAGGCTTCCCTGCGCAAGTAGTGAACTTCTTCCATTTGTATCTAGTTGGTCGCAAAACAATTTACAAATGGAACACCTTCTCATCTGGTTCCTTTGCAGCAGATGTGGGGGTGGGGCAAGGATCAGCCTGGTCCCCCATCCTATCAGCATTATACCTAACACCCATTATGAAACTCTTCAGAAGGAGCAAGGGAGGCAGAGATGTCGATCTCATGTCTTATGTGGACAATGGCACCCTCATCGCCCGCTCTGCACGGTTGGAGGATAATCTCCCCCTTCTCAAAAAAGTGTATGGCTGGATCTTCCAAGCCTTCACTTCCCTTGGACTTGTCCTGGAACACGACAAGTCAGAGATCTTTCACTTTTCCAGGTCGAGGAGCTTCAATCCTCTACCGATAGACTTAGGATTTGCCCCATATACGGGCAACACACCTCTCAAACCCAAGGTCACCTGGAGGTACCTTGGGTTCTTTTTTGATCGCAAGCTCTCCTTCAAGGAGCACACACAATTCTACTCCACCAAAGCCCTCACCATGGAGAGGGCGATGGGAATGCTCAGCAACTCTGTCAGAGGGCTAACCCCCATGCAGAAACGCCTCCTATACAGATCATGTGTTGTACCCATCATGACGTACGGACTATGGCTCTGCACTTCAAGGGCACACACATCAAGGGTGTCATCAAAGCGTTGGCCCAGGTGCAGTCAATCGCTGCACGCTGGATCCTCGGTGCGTTCCGTACCACCCCCATCAGTGGACTGGAGGGTATCGCGGGACTGTTGCCTATGCAACTGTTACTGCACAGATTAGTTGATAGAGGGATGTTCAGAACCCCCCTGTTGGCCCCATCCCACCCCCTAAGAGCCATCTTAGGAGCAAAACACGTTGGCACCACCCACCCACACGACCTAGGTCTGTGGGGAGGTGATGTGCTCAACACACTGACACTACAGGGCCCGTCTGTTGCTTCTGCAACAGCACTGGCCCTTGTACCCGATGATGAATTCGACCCCTTTGGGGAAGAAAACATGCCTGGAAACAGAGTGAAGGACCTGTTCCCCACTCGCTTCTCCTCTCATCGCCTTGCCTCCAAGGAGGACGAGGCGAGGAAATCTTACAGGAGTGACCTCGACAAGGCCTGGGCTGCTGCTCAGGCGGAGGAAGACACTCTTGTCATTGCAGTGGACGCATCAGTGCCCACCGATGCTAAGTTCCAAGCCGTCACCTGTGCTCTGGTCTTCGGACAGGGAGAACAGGTAGACCGCATCGTTTCAGCTTCTGGAAGGAGAACCCCCCCAGAAGTTGAGCTCTTTGCTCTCCAACTGGGCGTCTCTGCTGCTTGCAGCAAGGGATGCAAGAAGTTGGTTATCTTCTCGGATTCTACAGTGGGCATTGAGTCCCTTGTGGATCCAACTCCATGCTCTGGGCAAATATTTGCCCTGGACGCTTGTCGCTCACTTCGTCCCTGGCTCGCCGGGGACGAGGAGAGGAACATCACATTCTGGCATGTCCCCTCAAAATTTGAGTGGAATGTACACAAGATGGCTCACGATGTAGCTACATCTACCAGGATCTCCGTGGGCAGACACCCACGGACATCTCTAGACTACCTTAGAAACCAGGTCGAGAAGGCCATTTGTAAGGACTGGCACACACGGTTCTCAGAACCATCGTACCGTGGATGGCACTTCCTCCAACTCAAAGGAGTGGGAGGGAAACCAGTTCTACCCTCGACCCACAAAGGTGGGCCTTGGCTGAAAGTCATGGGAGGCAGCACCACCGGCACCTCCCATGCAACTCGTATGATCACTGGCCATGCTCCCATAGGGGAGTATCGTCATCATTTCTCCCTCGACGGGGAGTACCAATGTTGGTGCCTTGGTCCTGAGATTCAAACTCGGGATCACGTTCTACATGTCTGCCATAAGGTGGATCGTAAGGACACTCATGCCAGCCCAGACACTGTTGAAGGCTTCCATGAATTCTTGGACAACAACCTGGCACTAGGGTCGTTCACCCCGCTAGCGTGGGATCCAGGATAGGCCATGCATGCAGGGCGTATGACCCCCGTCTGGTTCTGGCTAGTGTGATTGGTATGTCAGGGTGGCTATAGGGCACCAGACGAGTCCATTAACCCTCACAAAGGGGGCCTGCCCATGTTCAGGAGCAACTGTCAGGGTGGGGGGACACAAACCCAGGTACTGGTTCAGGGAGGCGCCTGAGTGCTTCCAGATCCACTGTTGGTTATGTGTTACGACGGGACAGTCGACTATGCTCTCCTTTCTGAGCTGAGAGGCTCACACCGGGGTGGCAGTTTCCCCAAAATCTTGCACACATACCCATAGGGATTTGGGGGACACGACATTGTCAAGTCCGAGTTGTCACTACGCCACCACTGGCAAGTCCGTTTACTCGATAAAGGGGGCCCCCTCAGTGGTCATTGCAGCTATCCAGGTGGTTGGTGTGAAGATCAGCAGGAGGAGGACTTGGGCAAGGTGTAGTGTACTTCGTTTGTATGTCTCTGTGGTGGACTGCGATTGGACGCTGCATTATAAATTTTTGACCCAAAAAAAAAAAAAAAAAAAATCCTTACAAACGGCCTTTTCAACCTGGTTTCTAAGGTAGACTAGAGATGTCCGCGGGTGTCTGCCCACGGAGATCTTGGTAGATGTAGCGACATCATGGGCCTTCTTGTGCAGGTTCCATTCGAATTTCGAGGGGACATGCCAGAATGTGACATTTCTCTCCTTGTCTCCAGCTAACCAGGGATGAAGAGAGCGACAAGCGTCCAGGGTGAATAGCTGCCCAGAGCGTGGTTGTGGGTCTATGAGGGACTCGATGCCCACTGTAGAGTCCGAGAAAATAACCAGCTTTTTGCATCCCTTGCTGCAAGCAGCAGAGACACCCAGTTGGAGAGCGAAAAGTTCGACCTCCAGGGGGGTTCTCCTCCCAGAAGCTGAGACAATACGATCTACTTGCTCCCCACGTCCGAAGACTAGGGCACAAGCAACTGCTTGGTACTTGGCATTGGTGGGCACGGATGCGTCCACTGCAACTACGAGAGTCCTCCACCTGGGCAGCAGCCCAGGCCTCGTCAAGGTCACTCCTGTATGATTTCCTTGCCTCATCCTCCTTGGAGGCAAGGCGATGAGAAGAAAACCGAGTGGGGAGTAAGTCCTTCACTCTATTTCCAGGCATGCTTTCTTCCCCAAAGGGGTCGAATTCATCATCCAGTACAAGGGCCAGTGCCATCGCAGAGGTGACAGATGGGCCCTGTAGTGTGAGTGTGTTGAGCACGTCGCCTCCCCAAAGACCTAAGTCGTGAGGGTGGGTAGTGCCAATGTGTCTTGCTCCTAAGATGGCTCTTAGGGGGTGGGATGGGGCCAACAGGGGGGTTCTGAATGCCCCTCTGTCAACTAGTCTACGCAGTAACAGTTGCATAGGCAACAGTCCTGTGATACTTTCCAGTCCACCGATAGGGGTGGTGTGGAATGCACTGAGGATCCAGCGTGCAGCAATTGACTGCACCTGGGCCAATGCTTTGATGACACCCTTGATGTGTGCGCCCTTGAAATGCCAGAGTCTTAGTCCATATGTCATGATGGGTACGATGCATGACCTGTATAGGAGGCGTTTCTGCATGGGGGTTAGCGCTCTGACAGAATTGCCGAGCATTCCCATTGCCCTTGCCATGGTGAGGGCTTTGGTGGAGTAGAATCGCGTGTGCTGCTTGAAGGAGAGCTTGCAATCGAAAAGGAACCCCATGTACCTCCAGGTGACCTTGGGTTTAAGAGGTGTGTTGCCCATGTATGGGGCAAATCCTAGGTCTATTGGTAGGGGAGTGAAGCTCCTCGACCTGGAAAAGTGAAAGATCTCTGACTTGTCGTGTTCCAGGACAAGTCCGAGGGAAGTGAAGGCCTGGAAGATCCAGCCATATGCTTTTTTGAGAAGGGGGAGATTATCCTCCAACCATGCAGAGCAGGCGATGAGGGTGCCATCATCCACATAAGACATGAGATCGACATCTCTGCTGACCTCGCTCCTTCTGATGAGTTTCATAATGGGCGTTAGGTATAACGCCGATAGGACGGGGGACAAGGCTGATCCTTGCCCCACCCCCACATCTGCTGCAAAGGAGCCAGACGAGAAGGCATTCCATTTGTAGGTCATTTTGCGACCAACTAGATACAAACAGAAGAAGTTCACTACTTGCGCAGGGAAGCCCGACCAAGAGATAATCTCCAACAGAACCTGGTGGTTCAAGGAGGGAAAGAATTGAGCAATGTCGAATGCAACAACACTGGTTTTGAGTCCTTGGGCCCATCCCGCCCTTACGAGATGGGTCAGGTAGATTCCTGCATCCTCTGTGGAACGCTGGGTGACGCCTCTGAACTGGTTTTGCTCAAAGGCTTCGTGAGCTACTCCGTCGAATTGAAGCCGTCTAGACAGCATCTTCTCAACCAATTTTCCCAAAGTGTTCAGCAGCACAATTGGTCTGAACAACTTTGGAGTAGAGTAATTAGGTTTCCCTGGTTTCGGAATGATTACCAACAGGGATTCCTTGAAGTGGGCTGGCCAATGACCAACAGTGATGCATGCCTCGGTGATGTAGGTGATGAGACCTGCCACCTCCAGGTTGCTACACCAGTGTTTAAGGTGCGACCATGTAACATGATCAGGACCTGGAGCAGAACGGGAGGAACACGCATTAAGCGCTTCCCTCATTTCTGTAATGGAGAAAGGGATCCAGGCCCTTTCAGGTACCGGATCCGGATCATCTAAGATGCTCGGATTGACAACTCGATCTGAGGCAGCATTGTATGAGCCATCAAGGGCAGCCCACAGGGAATCAAGATCATTACAAGGCTCCCCCTGGTAAGAGATCGCCTCGTAGGATGGCAGGTTACATTGATGAGTCCAGGACATCAAGTCCCAGGGTCGTCTGTTCATGGTGGCCACTTCTTGGATACGATCGTTGAAGAAGTCGCATTTTGCATGTTGCATGACTTTGCGATAGAGCTTCCAATCCCCCTCATCGCGAGTGGCTCTGTAAGCATCTAGTGCACCATTGCATTCGTCTGTCCACCATCCCTTGGATGACTTGCCTAGGCATGATTCCTTAGCGTGGTTGTCCCATGCCTTGTTTAAGATCATTGATATCATCGAGACGACATCATCGATCTCTGCTGAGGTATTTCTGTGCCACCCGAGCCACGGATTTAAAGTGGAGGAGACAGCATCAAGGTACGATGCTTCCTCCTCAGATCCTTTTTTGATTGACCACTTGGTTACTGGGACCAGAGATCCCAGGCCAGGTAGTGTCAGTGTCAGGGGGGTGTGGTCAGATGTTCCCCTGGCTTCTGGAATGATATCACAGTACAATACAAATCTTAGATCCATAGGTACAAACATTAGGTCAATCACCATAGGGTGAAAGCCCTGTTGTGGAGGGGGTTTGTAAGGATTGGCACATGCAGTTCTCAGAACCAGTGTATCGTGGATGGCATTTCCTCCAACTCAAAGGGGTTGGAGGGAAACCAGTATTACCCTCAACCCACAAAGGTGGGCCTTGGCTGAAAGTCATGGGAAACAGCACTATGGACACTTCCCGTGCGACTCGAATGATCACTGGCCATGCTCCCATAGGGGAGTATTGTCATTGTTTCTCCCTTGACAGGGAGTACCAATGCTGGTGCCTTGGTCCTGAGATTCAAACTTGGGATCATATCTTGCACATCTGCCCATTGGTGGATCACAAAGAAACTCGTGCAAGCCCTGACACCATCGAAGGCTTCCATGAATTCTTGGACAACAACCCTGCATTAGGGTCGTTCACCCCACTAGCATGGGACCCAGGATAGGTTGTGCGTGCAGGGCGTATGACCCCCATCCAGTTCTAGCTAGTGTGATCAGTATGTTGGGGTGGCTGTGGGGCACCAGACGAGTCCGTTAACCCTCATAAAAGGGGCCTGCCCATGTTCAGGAGCGACTGTCAGGGCGGGGGAACACAAACCCAGGTACTGGTTCGGGGAGGCGCCTGAGCGCTTCCAGATCCACTGTCGGTTGTGCATTATGGCTTAATTGACAACTACGCCTTCCTTTCCAAGCTGAGAGGTTCACGTCGGGGCAGCAGTTTCCCCTAAATCTTGCACACATACCCGTGGAGTCTCGGAGAACATGACATCATCAAGTCCAGGTTGTCGGTACACCACCACTGGCAAGTCTGTTTACTCAATAAAGGGGGCCCCCTTAGTGGTCGTTGCAGCTATCCAGGTGGTTGGTGTGAAGATCAGCAGGAGGAGGACTTGGGCTGGGTGTAGTGTACTTCATTTGTATGTCTCTACTGCGGACTGTGATTGGGCACCGCATTATAAATTTTTGACCCAAAAAAAAAAAAAAAAAAATATGCTGGTTCAGAGAACTGCGTGTGCCAATCCTTACAAACCGCTTTTGCGACTTGGTTTCTAAGATAGTCTAGAGACGTCTGAGGGTGTCTGCCCACAGAGATCTTGGTAGATGTAGCGACATCATGAGCCTTCTTGTGTACATTCCACTCAAACTTTGAGGGGATGTGCCAGAATGTAATGTTCCTTTCCTTGTCTCCAGCTAGCAAGGGGCGAAGTGAGTGACAAGCGTCCAGAGCAAAGACTTGCCCAGAACGTGGTGTCGGATCGACAAGGGACTCAATGCCCACTGTAGAATCCAAGAAGATCACCAACTTTTTGCAACCCTTGCTGCATGCAGCAGAGACACCCAGTTGGAGAGCAAAGAGTTCGACTTCCAGGGGGGTTCTCCTCCCAGAAGCTGAGACAATGTGATCCACCTGTTCCCCCTGTCCAAAGACTAGGGCACAGGCGACCGCTTGGTACTTGGCATCGGTGGGCACTGATGTGTCCACTGCAACGATGAGAGTGTCTTCCTCCACCTGTGAAGCAGCCCAGGCTTTATCGAGGTCACTCCTGTATGATTTCCTCACCTCGTCCTCCTTGGAGGCAAGGCGATGAGAGGAGAAGCGAGTGGGGAATAAATCTTTCACTCTGTTTCCCGGCATGTTTTCTTCCCCAAAGGGGTCGAATTCATCATCAGGTACCAGGGCCAATGCTGTCGCAGACGCAACAGATGGGCCCTGTAGTGTGAGTGTGTTGAGCACATTGCCTCCCTACAAACCTAGGTCATGAGGGTGGGTAGTGCCAATGTGTTTCGCTCCTAAGATGGCTCTTAGGAGGTGAGAAGGGGCCAGCAGGGGGGTTCTGAATGGCCCTCTGTTGACTAGTCTGCGCAGTAACAGTTGCATGGGCAACTGTCCTGCGATACTTTCCAGACCACCGATAGGGGTGGTACGGAATGCACCGAGGATCCAGCGTGCAGCGATGGACTGCACTTGGGCCAACATTTTGATGACACCCTTGACGCATGTGCCCTTGAAGTGCCAGAGTCATAGGCCATACATCATAATGGGTATGACGCATGAACGGTAGAGGAGGCACTTCTGCATGGGGGTTAGCCCTCTCACAGAATGGCCGAGTATTCCCATCCCCCTTGCCATGGTGAGGGCTTTGGTGGAGTAGAATTGCATGTGCTCCTTGAAGGAGAGTTTGCGATCGAAGAAGAAACCGAGGTACCTCCAGGTAACCTTGGGTTTGAGAGGGGAGTTGCCCATGTATGGGGCAAATCCTAAGTCTATTGGTAGGGGAGTAAAACTCCTCGACCTGGAGAAATGAAATATCTCTGACTTGTCATGTTCCAAGACAAGCCCGAGGGAGGTAAAAGCCTGGAATATCCAGCCATACACTTTCTTGAGAAGGGGGAGATTGTCCTCCAGCCATGCAGAGCGGGCAATGAGGGTGCCATTGTCCATGTAAGACATGAGATCGACATCTCTGCTGACCTCGCTTCTTCTGAAGAGTTTCATAATGGGCATTAGGTACAACGCCGATAGGACAGGGGACAAGGCTGATCCTTGACCCACCCCCACATCTGCTGCAAAAGAGCCAGATCAGAAGGCGTTCCATTTGTAGGTCATCTTGCGACCAACAAGGTAGGAATGGAAGAAATTCACTACTTGCACAGGGAATCCCGACCGAGAGATAATCTCCAATAGAACCTGGTGGTTCAAGGAGGGAAAGAATTGAGCGATGTCGAATGCAACAACACTCATTTTGAGTCCTTGGGCCCATCCCGCCCTAACTAGGTGGGTAAGGTAGATTCCAGCATCCTCTGTGGAATGCTGGGCGACTCCTCCGAACTGATTTTGCTCAAAGGCCTCGTGAGCCACACCGTCAAACTGAAGCCATCTGGACAGCATCTTTTCAACCAGTTTTCCCAGAGTGTTCAGTAGCACTATGGGCCTGAATGACTTTGGAGTAGAATAGTTAGGTTTCCCTGGTTTTGGGATGATTACCGACAGGGATTCCTTGAAATGTGCTGGCCAATGACCAACAGTGATGCATGCCTCGGCGATGCGGGTGATAAGGCCTGCCACCTCCAGGTTGCTCCACCAGTGTTTAAGGTATGACCATGTAACATGATCGGGACCTGGGGCGGAATGGGAAGAACACGCATTGAGTGCTTCTTTCATTTCCATGATGGAGAACAGGATCCAGGCCCTTTCAGGCACTGGATCCAGATCATCTAACATGCACCAATCGACTACTCAGTCTGAGGCAGCATTGTATGAGCCATCAAGGGCAGCCCACAGGGAATCTAGATTGTTGCATGGCTCTCCCCGATAGGAGATCGCCTCGTACGATGGCAAGTTTCTTTGACGAGTCCAGGACATAAGGTCCCAGGGTCATCTGTTCATAGTGGCCACTTCTTGGATGCAATCGTCGAAGAAGTCCCGTTTCGCATGTTGCATGACCTTGCAGTATTGCTTCCAGTCCTCCTCATCTCGAGAGGCTCTGTAAGCGTCTAGTGCACCCTTGCATTCATCTGTCCACCATCCTTTGGACGACTTGCCTAGGCAATATTCCTTGGCATGGTTATCCCACACCTTGTTTAAGATCGTTGATATCGCCGAAATGACATCATCAATCTCTGCCAAAGTATTCCCGTGCCACTGAAGCCACGGATTTAGAGCGGAGGAGACAGCATTGAGGTACAATGCTTCCTCCTCAGATCCTTTTTTGATCGACCACTTGGTGACCGGAACCAAACATCCCAGACCAGGTAGTGTCAGTGTCAGGGGAGCATGGTCAGACATACCCCTGGCTTCTGGGATGATGTTGCAGTACAACACAAATCTTAGATCCATGGGTACAAACATTAGGTCGATCACCGTGGGGTGAAAGCCCTGTTGTGGGGGAAAGTGGGTGGGTCCCTCCACAGTGGGGAGGGCCCTTGTGAGGCCTAATGCCATTGCCATTTCCACTAAGTGGTTGGCATGGATAGAGTGTGCAGGCCCCTGGGGGTCCCAGGAGGCGTGTCTCACATTAAAATCTCCACACATGAAGTGTAGTCGTGGGATCGTCATGACACTTTCATACAGGAGTGTGATGGCCAAATGTTGGCTGTCTGAGTAGACGTTAGTGAGTAGCATGACATCTTCCCCTATTCCCAGGGAGAAAAGGAGAATGTCACAATCATCGATCAGATCTCGGTGGAGACCCAGTCTTAGATTAGCAATGCTGTTCGCAAAGTATACAGCAACACAAGGAGGGGTGTCAATCCCTGATGGTTGCACCAAGGTGCCCCAATTGGGGCTCATCAGTGCGCTGATAACTTCTTCCCCTTCCCTGTTGTGGGCAGAGGGGGCATGTCTTATCAGTCTCCAAGGAGGCTCTTGAATAAAAAGCAGGTCATAATCATCTACAAAATCTGCCAGTAAAGAGTCCATGTATCCCCAATTACGGTTAACATTCTGACTAAATATCCGTAACTGGGATAGATCTAAGTCTGTCCCTCATTTACGTTTGGCCACCACGTCCTGCGGGATGGTAAGCAGGAGGGGAGCGAGAGTTGCATCTCATACTCACCTCATCATAGTGAGCTTTGATCCAATCATGGTCAAAGCGATGTCGCCAAAAATTGCACCGACAATCGTCAGATGTGTGATTCTTCCGGCAGTTTAGGCACCTAGCCGGGTGAGGACAGGCACCCCCTCTGGGGTGGCTGGGATTGGAGGGTTCCCTTTCATGTTTCCCTTGCAACATCCAGCCAGAGCACGGTGGTGCTCCTTTCAGTGTGGGCCTGCACAGATCGGACACTTCGACTGCGCTGCGCTGCATGCTGGGGTGGGGTGGCCCCATTTCCAGCATTGTTGGCATAGCGGGAGGCCAGGGTTCGCCCTGGCTGCCCTAACATAAGCGATGTAGCATCCAAATTGAATGCCCCATCCAATAAGAGCCTTAGCTCGTGCACCACTGACTGAGTCAGTGATGTTAAGATACACAGTGCATGTGTCCGACATCTTCGAATCACGTACTACCTGTGGAGGGACTTGAAGCACGGTGAGGTCAGAGATTCCTGACTTCCCCAGGTGTGCAATGACAACATCGGGCGTGATGGCCCTGTTGTTGGCGATATACGGCACATTGACCAGTTTGAGGTATGATGTGGAGGTGGGTAACACTGCGTCTGCCTGCAACACAAAGGGGAACACCTTGTGGGCAGCCGAGGCTTCCTTGAAACAACGAAGGTCCTCCTCAGAGGCTACGACCTCAGTGGCTACTGAGATGTTCCCAGCATGCATAGAAGCAGACTGGGCCACTAATTTCGAGTGGTGCAGTCCGAGAGTGTTTCTGACATGGTCAAGGAAGTCAGCCGGATTTGTTCCTTCCTCAAGGGGAGGTCGAACGTGGACCAGGACCTGTCGTCTCGACAGTCCATGGATGGTGGGCAAAGACTTTGCAGCCTTGGGCCTGGAGGGGCCGACGTGCTGCTGAATGTCAGCCAGTTTGTTGGTTGGGAGCTCAGGGAATGCCTTGGCTAATCGCACAAGACCGTCCATGGATGTGTTAGGTGCTCATCCCCCAGGGAAATGAGCTACCTGAGCAAAGGTCCCCCTGCCCGAAGGCCTGGTCGACCAGTTCACAGGGGGAGGAGGTCCTCTACCCCATGATGATGAAACACCCCCTGTTGGGGGTTTTGGAAGAGGTCAAGCCCCCTTAGTGCCTCGAGTCCTCACAGATTTGTGAGGGGGGGGGCATTGCCCATCCCATCCCTCCAAGTGGTCTGTCCTTGGGACGTTGTTTGGATTGCCAGTGATGGTTCCTGACCTAGGTCGTTTCCCTCCAGCAATCCTGTCTATGGCTCCCTGGAGGACTGGTCCCCCTGAGTCATGATCAAGGCCGACAGTGGCTGCTGCATCGAGCACTGCTCCCAGCTTTTCAGCTATGGTCCACCGATCTTCAGCAGACACCTGTCTGGAACCTGTCCTGCGCATAACAGTCAAGATCCCATCAGCATATGCCAGTGACCTTATCGACAATTAGGAGGAGCTCGGTATTTTGAATGGCAGGACTCACTCGACTTTCGCGTCCAGATCTTCCAGATAAACGGTATCATCGTTTGGCTGATCCCTGTGAATTGGCAAAAGGATCATCATCAGCAGTGATAATAATCAGAGCAAGTAAGTAAGCATGGACCTCTTATTGTTTTCTTTGGCCTTCTTAGCTTTCTTGTCATCACTCGAGATGCCCTCTTCATCGTCATCATTACTGTCAGGCCAACTCATCTTATCATCCTTGTCATCTTTGTCAACACCATCATCTTTGTCAACACCATCATCTTTGTCAACACCATCATCTTCATCAACACCATCATCTTTGTCAATGCCACCATCTTTGTCAATGCCATTTGATGTTTTTCTAGAATATGCAGTTGCAATGGATCAACAAAACAGATAACATGCTAGTAAAAAGGACTACCCAACCTTTTCCCTTGGCTGGAATTACGATTCACAGAGTTTGCTTTCTTTCCTCTGGCCTTGGAGGGAGGCTTACTGGTTTTAACAGGCAAGCCCTTTTTCGACTGTGGCCTACCAAAAAAAGAAAGAAAATACAAGAAATAAACTGACAGAGAACCGCAAACTAACAATGTAGAAATGTACTTGTTGTCTTTGGAATCAGCAATGCCGCCAGCGATCTCAGGGACTTGAACATTCTTGGATGCCCTGATACAGGAAATATAAGCTTGACAGGCCATTGATATCTCATGCAAGCAACCTACACTTTGACAGCAGGCTTGGAATTGGGTGTATTGGGGGGAGCTTTCTTGGATGGCTTGCTAAAAATACATAAAGATGTAAGCCAATACAATTTACAAAGTCAAAGCTGAACATATGAAGGTGTTTCATTCACAGAATTACCCGGATTGGGCCGTTGCTTCTTTGGGGACTCTTGAACAGGGCTACAAAGATGACTTTAGATGTGACAGCACAAGGAGCTAACCTCGCACCTGATATGGCCACCTTTTGCTTCTTTAGCACTATGTTTAGTTCCTCTAAATCTTTGTCAAACCTGATGCAGAATGACTGTGCAAACCACGACCTACCTCGCTGGGGTCTTCTTGGGAGTTGGTGTCACCGGAGGCTCACTTGCCCTACCATGGGTACGACGCTTCAGGGGAGTGACACTGATACACCATAGAGACAAAGCACTCTAAGCAAAACAAAAGACTCACATTGTAACGGATGGCTCCCTGGGCAAATTTAGCACACACATACGCGAAGACACATCAAAGTTTGAGACTTACAGATCTTCGTCAGATATCTTGCTGTCCTCATCACATCTGAAAGCAAGATTAACTGGCATGCATTGCTTGTATAGAATAGTCATACCCAAACACATCAGAGCCCATGGAGCCCGTGTAATCATCCAAACCGTTGCTTTCATCAGAATCATCCCTAATGAATTCTGGGGAGACTGGCTGTTTTTTCGCTTTACGAGGAGGCATTATGAGAAAGCAGGAGGGGATATGGGAGAGCAGAGCACAGAAATCTTACCAAAGTACAAGCTCTTTTAAGGGTATGCAAAAACAAAAAACTCCATATCTTCGATAAGCCTGCATTCTCATGCTTTGCCAAAAACACCAAAAAAAAAAAAAGGTTTCGGTACAGAAACGAAAAGCTAAACATGAGGACAGATTACTACAAAACCTGTCAAAATAGCCGTCGGCCCTGTATGTGATTCAAAGTGGTGCAATCCAAGGCACAACAACATTCAAACCACCATAAGAACAAGCCTTCTGCATGGTGTTTTTGTATAGGAAAACTGTTCATATTCTACAGGCCAACCAGTATTTTACAATTTAACATATAGAGTTTTAGTGAAGGAAAGAAGGAGAACTCCAACTCCACAGGGTTTCATGTTCCTGAATTATGCAGCAGTCATCAACAGCCACCACATGCCCCTTTTATCCACAGAGCTATGGAACATAGCCTATTACAAAACAGGAGCTAACAAAAAATTTGCATGTTCAAGCTAATATCACAGCGCCGACCTCATGAAAGGAACGTCCTAAAATGTGCATAATTATCTGATGGGATCGCAAGGCAGGTCTACGCTCTAACCAAATGAATTATTGATCACAGGGTTAGAGCAAAACAGTCATGTGTAGCAAAACCTAAGCATATAAAAAATGCTTCGGACAAACAATCTCAATCTAGGGAATGGATAGAACACAGCTGTGTCATGCACATCTGATAAATATGGTACTGCAGAATTTCAATGGACTCTGCCATACAATGATATTGTTCTATAAGTCCTATTGCCTATGGATAATTTCTATGACCAAAATTCAGCCTGTAAGTTCTATCACACTGTTAAAGAAGCCAGGTATTTCTAATACACACACGACAGGCATGTTGCTTACAGAGATTATTGTCAACCGCACAGCACTGTGCCCGACACAACTGTTAGTCGCATCATACAGTCAGGTATGTTATCCACTGTAATCTGCATACAACTCAACATATTAATGTGAAGCCAACTGTGCAAGCAGAACGACAACATAGCCGAACAGGTAGAAACCATACAGGCTGACCATCCTCATTGCTGGAAACTTGCGACCGTTGCAAATTCCGATGGTGAACAAGAGGAAATGGTCTTACAATTGCAGGGAATCGTTTGTGATAGGAATCTACCTCCCATTGTAAGACCTCAAACTATGTGAGACCAGACAAATTACCCACAAACCATATCCGAACCATTCCACAGCGCCTCGCATGCTTGTAAACATCTCAGGCAATCTATTATGCTTACCAGGTTTGGTGCTGATCAGACAGAAGCCTGCATCGAAGGCATCCAATCTCTTTTTCACTTTTTTGAACAAGCGCTACCTGCAGACTCAATTGAGGTTTGGAGCCCATCACTCTTTGATGGACACCAGGCAATTAACATTGGCAACCAATATTTCACTGACTGGCATGACCTGTCTAACCATGAGATGGTACCCTTCAAGAGCTCAGTAGACCCCAACAGAATACTCGAAGAGGCAATGGGCACAGAATTTGTTCATCTGCATGAGAATGAGGTAGAATATTTTGAATGTGTGGATGATGGACAAGGTAGAAAAAAGTCAGTACCTCGTTATTCTTCTATTATCAACATCTGCTAATTCAAACCAGATACGAAACCATTGAGCCCAGTAAAATAAGCAAGGGCAACATTGTGGAGGCACAGGTATCGCTTGTGGTTATTCCAGTCAAGAACAAAAAGTACAAGCCACTCATAATACTACAAGCAATCACTCTCATTGACTCCCAACCAACCAATGTGAAGTTCATCAACCAAGAATTAAAAATAAAATATCTGACATATGATGCAGGATGCCATGACAAAAAGAACACAGAGACCATGACTCATGAGGCAGGTACAACCAGTTCTTAAGAGAAGAGTAGGGTACATGTGTGATGCAGATGAGGGACCAGGCATTTCAAAGAAGTTGAATACCGGCGTGGCACTGATGCAGAGCTAGTTAGATATACCATTACAATATTGGATCTACACTAGAATAAACTTAATGCTCAGCCCTTTACTGCTCTCTATCGTTTGTTGTAACCATAACACGAGATTCACAAATGCAAAAAAAAAAAAAAAAAAAAATACAGAATGCAACGATGTCAAATAAGACTTTTACATCCGCATACTATGGCAGAAAAAGGATGAAATATAAGGCCTAAGACATGCATTAACAAAACTGTTATATCTGCACAAGTTGTTCATTCTTGAATCGACTAACGCCGATTCAGAATGAACTTAACAGGATATCACGATACAGGACTTTACACAACAATAACCATATTCCACTACAAAAATGGATACAATTAGATAAGAGTACAAGGATATTTATACAATTCAATTGCGGAAAGTGGGAAGCTGTTTGGTTGGCATAGACCAAGGGCAAGCATAATCAATCATGGAGAGTGGGAAGCCGTTTGTTGGCTGTTTGGTTAAGTGGACTAAGGGCAAGTGTAAAGTGTGGGAATATAAGTGTAACCGTGGGTAAAACAGCAATGGAAAAAATTGTGCGCTGAATTTTCCACGCCAGCAGGGTTAGAAGAATGAGTCTTATGTAAACATAAGAACTCGTAACTGCAACAACTTGGGTGAGCGTTGAAGTAGGCATCCCACACCCACTCTAAGCCCCCATAGGGACCCAGACTACTCTTTCGTCGACAACACTCACCTAGCCAGGATCCTCGAAGCCCAGGAGAAAGAGACAGATAGCAGCCATTGTCAGAAACAATGACCGGGACATCCCCGGAGATCGGATGGACAGATCTCTTAGCAAATCAGGCCAGGCCTGGAGACGCCAAGAGCGTTCGTGATGGCGAAATCCGATCGAAAATCGGACAAAAATTGGAGTGTCGACATCGCCGGCAACGTTGAGCAGAGGTGTTTACCACTGTTTATAGTGGTTGTAACAAGTCAAGGAGCATGAATCACTGTGCTCATGGAGTGACTATTCCTGCCCCGTAGGAGGGGAGGGAGTTGGAGATCCTCTTTGGGTCCGGTGAGGGCCCACAGAGGGAGCTATCTGTGAGGATTTATGGCCCCCAGAGGGGCATAACGAATCAATTGGATCGTCGCCAGGAGTTCTGGGCATACCGGATCTAGAGGGTCTCCCCTTGTCCATCACCACATCTGATCTCCTCCCTTTTGTGATGAATGAATCTGACATGCGTTGGTAAGACACTATATAGACCGGATCACTTGGATCGTGGATGGATTGAGCTACAGAGAGTGAAAATGGTGTCGACGAAAATTTCGGTGGCTGTGCACATCATAGTAACAAGTCAAGGAGCAATGAGGGTACAAACTTGGGTACTACTATATCTATGCATTCCCCTCACCCATCTCCCACCCAGGTCCTTGTTTTAGCCACTTTAGGTGGGCAGTGCCACGGACATTGGCCTCTCAGCCAGGAAAGGCAATAATCTGGAGGGGGAGCCCCCCCTCCCGAAGCTAGCCATTAGATCACCCGCTGGTGCAAACCGGTCCCCCAGCCACATATCCAACCGAAGTCAGATCAGGCGCAGTGGTGTCAATTCACTGTAAATCCCCCCTTGCGGGAGGAATAACCGACTGCCTATTCCCAGCCAACAAGGATTGACCACCCCAGATGAACGAGGTGGACCATCACCATGCCTGCACACGAGTGACAGAGATGTGGTAGCTGGTTGTTCACTTGGTTATTCACCGGAACTACCATAGGCAGGGGGCCAAGGCCTCCTTTGAGCAAATGCCGACACATGCATGCACTCGATGACAATGTCCCCCCCACAGTGGGGAGAAGGTGGAGGGTAGCAACGAAATGTCACTATCCCAATATCAGCCACCAACCATTTGGGCATGGTTGTGGAGGGGTGTTCCCCCATATTGGTTGCAGCGCAGCTCTGACTGAGCAGCTTGCATCTTCGCATAGGAAGTCCGAAAGGCTGCTGGTGATGTAAGATCGAGAGGCAATGCGGCAGCTGCTAGTTCTGCTGACATCGTCTCAGACAATCACCAGGTGGCCGTGAATGGATCCCAGGCCATCTGATGCCATGTGTTCCTCTCTGTGAGCGGAACAGCGGACACTCAGACGGTACCGACAAAAATCGTCATAGCCTCCAGTATATGCAGAAAGCCATGAGAGGCAGCTGTTATTTCCAACCTCTCATCTCTCGACAACAGAGGCTCATCCTCCACCAACTCTGGGATGGTGGATGAACCTGGTGATGTGGGGAGGGGTGGCACTGATTGCTCCTGCTGCCTCTCTGGATAGAGGAGCTTGGCGATGCTGAGCTCCTGATTGTTGTTGGCCTCGAGCCCAAGCTTGAGAGCCAGATCATGCATCTCGGTGGCTACTTGTTGTGACACCAAAAAGCAGTTTATTGTCTCCTGCGAGGCTAGCTTGGGGAGACCCAGAATGAATTCGACGTCTCCGCCAATAGCAGAGTCATCATCGTTGTTTGGCAGGTCGGAGGAGTCATCCTCCAACCAAAGATTGTGGAACTGGTTGGCCACATCAGAGTCCCATCCGCTCAGGGAGATGTGCCCGAACTCTGGGAGGTAATCATCGTCGAAGTCTGTGACATTGAAATTTGTGTGTAAGAGGGGGTCACCGTGCGCCGCCCGGTGTCAAAATCGTGCTCTGCGGTTTGCAGAGGGAATTGAGGATGATTTAGCTTAAGTAGATGACAGTAGAAGTCAGGATACGTAGCGTGGAATCGATAACAGCTGGTCCCTTATCTCAATCCCGGGTCCACCCAACATAGCCTCCAGATGCTCCGAGGGGGGCAGGCAGGCCGCACATCCTGCTGCTGATTGGGAGATACAATTGAACCCAGTTCCAAACACCTCGAGGGTGTTTTTTTTTTTTTTGGATCAGAATTTATAATGCAGGGCTCGAACGCAGTCCGCAGAGTGGGAACAAACAAAGGTACTACTCTATCTATGCATTCCCCTTGCCTGCTTCCCAACCCAGGTCCTCATTTTAGCCACTTTAGGCAAGCGGGCCACAGACATTGTCCTCTCAGACAGGAAAGGCAATAATCTACGCTCCTTGACTTGTTACAACCACCATAAACAGTGGTAAACACTTCTGCTCGATGTTGGTAGCAACGTCGAGACTGCAATTTTCGTCCAATTTTCGATCGGATTTCACCATCACGAACGCTTTCGGCGTCTCCAGGCCTGGCCGGATTTGCTAAGAGATCTGTCCATCCGATCTCTGGGGATGCCTCGGGCACTGTTTCTGACAGTGTCTGCTATTCGTCTCGTTCTCCTGGGCTTCAAGGATCCTGGCTAGGTGAGTGATGTTGATGAAAGAGTAGTCTGGGTCCCTATGGGGGCTTAGAGGGGGTGTGGGATGCCCACTTCAATGCTTGCCCAAGTCGTCGCATTCGTTTAGCTGGGGGAGGTCTGGCTTAGGAGAAGGGACACTTTCACTGGACTGTTGGTCATCTGGGAGGCTTCCAACCTCCATGTTCTGTGAGTCACTACTAGTAGAGACATGTTACACTGACTACATATCCGGAATACACCATCGTTAAAAGGGGCGGGGTGATGGTGCCCCCTGGTGGCTAGGACAAACAATGCTTAGGTGGCTGCTACTCACCACCAACTCTTTACCTCTGGCACTCACACCCTCGAGGTGTTCAGAACTGGGTTCAATTGTATCTCCCAATTGGCAGCAGGATGTGCGGCCTGCCTGCCCCCCTCGGAGTGCCTGGAGGCTATGTCGGGTGGACCCGGAAGTGAGATAAGGACCAGCCATTATTGATTCCACGCTACATATCCTGACTTCTACTGTCATCTACTTAAGCTAAATCATCCTCAATGCCCTCTGCAAACCGCAGAGTGCGATGTCGACACCGGGCGGCACATGGCGACCCCCTTTTACACACAAATTTTGATGTCACAGACTTTGATGACGATTACCTCCCTTACCTTGTCGGTCGTAAGATGACCTACAAGTGGAACGCCTTCTTGTCTGGCTCATTTGCAGCCGATGTGGGAGTGGGGCAAGGCTCTGCCTTGTCCCCAGTCTTATCGGCATTATATCTAATGCCCATTATGAAGCTCTTCAGAAGAAGCAATGTCAGCAGGGATGTTGATCTTATGTTGTATGTGGACGATGGGACCCTTATCGCCCACTCTGCATGGTTGGAGGACAATCTCCCCCTTCTCAAAGAAGCTTATGGCTGGATCTTCCAGGCATTTACCTCACTCAGACTTGTCCTAGAGCATGACAAGTCTGAAATCTTTCATTTCTCCAGGTCGAGGAGCTTCACTCCTCTACCAATAGACTTGGGATTTGCCCCATACACAGGTGACTCCCCTCTCAAACCCAAGGTCACCTGGAGGTACCTTGGCTTCTTCTTCGATCACAAACTCTCCTTCAAGGAGCATACACGATTCTACTCCACCAAGGCTATCACTACAGTGAGAGCTATGGGCATGCTTGGCAATTCCATCAGAGGGCTAACCCCCATGCAGAAATGCCTCCTCTACCGTTCGTGTGTAGTACCCATCATGACATATGGACTATGACTTTGGCACTTCAAGGGCGCTCGCATCAAGGGTGTCATCAAGACGTTGGCCCAGGTGCAGTCCATCACTGCACGCTAGATCCTTGGTGCATTTCGCACCACCCCTATTGGTGGTCTGGAGAGCATTGCAGGACTGCTGCCCATGCAGCTGTTACTGCGTAGATTGGTCGATAGAGGGGCATTCAGAACCCCTCTGCTGGCCCCATCCCACCCCCTAAGAGCAATCTTAGGTGCAAAACATGTTGGCACCACACATCCTCACAACCTAGGTCTCTGGGGAGGTAATGTGCTCAACACACTCACACTACAGGGCCCGTCTGTCGCATCTGCGATGGCATTGGCCCTTGTACCGGATGATGAATTCGACCCCTTTGGGGAAGAAAACACACCTGGCAACAGAGTGAAGGACCTATTCCCCACTTGCTTCTCCTCTCATCGCCTTGCCTCGAGGACGAGGCGAGGAAATCATACAGGAGTGACCTCGACAAAGCCTGGGCTGCAGCCCAGGTGGAGGCTGACACTCTCATCGTCGCAGTGGACGCCTCAGTGCCCACCGATGCTAAATTCCAAGCTGTCGCATGTCATGCTCCTTGACTTGTTACAACTACCATAAACAGTGGTAAACACTCCTGCTTGACATTGGTAGCAACGTTGAGACTGCAATTCTCATCCGATTTTCTGGGTGTGGGATGCCTACTTCAACACTCGCCCAAGTTGTCGCATTCATTTAGCTCGGGGAGGTCTGGCTTAGGAGGAGGAACATCTTCACTGGACTGTTGGTTGTCTGCAAGGCTTCCAGCCTCCATGCTCTGTGAGTCTCTACTACTAGAGACATGCTACACTGACTATCCACTTGGAATACACCATCATTAAAAGGGGCCAGGTGACGGTGCCCCCTGGGGGCTAGGACAACATTTGGGCAGCTGCTTCTCACCACCCACTCTCTACCTCCGGTGCTCACCCCCCCTGGGGAGTCATGACCCGGGTTCAATCTTCTCCCACCAAGCAGCAGGATGTGCAGCCTGCCTGCCCTCTCGGAGCATTTGGAGGCTGAGTCGGGTGGATCCAGAACGTAGATAAGGGACCATCTGTTATCGCTTACATGCTACGTACCCTGACCTCTACTGTCACCTACTTGTGCTAACCTACTCTCAATGCCTAAACGGCAAACCAGAGACTATCTACCTCACCGGGGTCTACATGACCCCTCCCTGATCATGGGCGACATCTTTGACAATGACATCCAAGACTATGACACCCGATTTGAACAGAACAAATCGGATGTAGCTACTGCTTTAAGGGCAGTTAGAGATATATGGGCTGGGGAAAACCTCTCTGACCCTGACGACAATGACGACGACGACTCTTTTGCTATGCAGGAGGTGCTCATGTATGCCGAGGGAGGGCCCAGGCTCTCCTTGAGAAAAACGATCGATCGTGTACGATGGGCACAAGGTGTCGACGTCACGCACAAGCGATGGACTCGCAGCCTCCCACAAGAGGATGTATACTCACAGGAGCTTGGCATAGCTGAGCTCCTTTATCCAGAGGCATCCCCTGCCCCATCACCGCCTTTGCCCCCCATCCCTGAGTTGGTGGAGGACGAAGTGCCATTATCGAGGGATGAGAGGCTGGAAATCAAAGCCACCTCTCATGCCATGTTACATATACTGGATATGATGACCTCATTTGTAGGTACCATCCGAGTGTCCGCCGTTCCTCTCAATGAGAGGAACTCTTGGCGCCAGATGGCGTGGGAGCTCTTCACCACCACCTGGCAGTTTTCAGAGAGCATGATGGAGTCGCTCCGGGCGGCGTCAGCTTCTCTAGACCTTATGTCTCCGGCAGCCTTCCAGGCTTCCTATGAGGCGATGATAGCAGCCCAGTCTGCTCCACCAGCAACAGAGCCACCAACTGGGGAACCCTTGTCCCCAGAACAGTGCCATCGTCCTCGTGGGCCTCGCCAATGACCACGCCGAGCCTGATGAAGGGGACCACCCCTTCTGCACACTGCCCACCAAACTTCTGGGGGCCATTGTCGGGATGGTGGCAATATGCCACCTCCCTTTACCTTCCTCCCACTGCGGGGGGGATGTTGTCATCGAGTGCATGCTCAGAGGAGTGTATGCTCGAGGAGGGCCTTGGCCCTCTACCTATGGTAGTTCCGGTGAGTAACCAGCTGCCTCATTACTGTCACTCATGCTTGGCCATGGTGATGGTCCACCTCACTCGCCTGGGGTGGCCAACCCTCATTGTCTGGTGAAGGACGGTTAATCTTCCCGCAAGGGAGGATTTACAGTGAATTGACACTGCTTGCGCCTGATCTGACTTTGGTCGGATATGTGGCCAGGGGGACCGAGATAGCACCAGACGGTGAACTAATGGCTAGCTTCTGTGGGGGGGGCCCCCCCCTACAGATTATTGCCTTTCCTGGCTGAGAGGCCAATGCTGGTATGCCTGCCATAACATGGCTTCTGCAAGGGACCTGGTGTGGGATGTGGGCAGAGGGAATGCATAGTCTTAGTAGTACCTCTGTTTGTATCTTGACCCGTGGACTGCAAGCGAGCCCCGTGTTATAAATAATGATCCAAAAAAAAAAAAAAAGCTGTCGCATGTGCTCTCATTTTCGGACTGGGGGAACAAGTGGACCGCATTGTCTCAGCTTCCGGGAGGAGAACCCCCCCAGAAGTGGAACTCTTCGCTCTCCAGCTGTCTCTGCTGCCTGCAGCAGGGGATGCAAAAAGTTGGTGATCTTCTCGGACTCTATGGTGGGCATTGAGTCCCTCGTCGATCCAAAACCACGTTCTGGGCAAGTCTTTGCTCTGGACGCTTGTCGCTCACTTTGCCCCTGGCTAGCCAGGGATGAGGAGAGGAACGTTACATTCTGGCATGTCCCCTCAAAATTTGAGTGGAGCGTGCACAAGGAGGCTCACGATGTAGCTACATCTACCAGGATCTCCGTGGGCAGACACCCTCGGATGTCTTTAGACTACCTTAGAAACCAAATCGAGAAGGCGGTTTGTAAGGATTGGCACACGCAGTTCGCAGAACCGTTGTATCGTGGATGGCATTTCCTTAAACTCAAGGGAGTAGGAGGGAAACCAGTTCTACCCTCGACCCACAAGGGTGGGCCTTGGCTGAAAGTCATGGGAAACAGTACTACCGACACCTCCTGTGCAACTCAATTGATCACTGGCCATGCCCTCATAGGGGAGTATTGCCATCGTTTCTCCCTCGATGGGGAGTACCAATGTTGGTGCCTCAGTGATAGGTCGTCTTCTCGGCTCAAGGACTGATTCAACACTTTAGCATCATTCTAATCACATCGGCTAACTCCTACGACGTCCCAGACGCAGCACGACACACTCTATCAATTGCGATATCATATCGACCACATCGAAACATCACCAGCGACATCGATAGTATCAAAAGACCACATCGCACAACCTTAGGACTACCCCAAAAGTCCCTAAGATTCCCCTACATGACCACCGAACATCCCCGACCAACTTCAAACAAGCCACAACCGCGATCGAGCATCATCGACCATCGTCGAGTGTCATCGATTGATATCAAGAAACTACAAGCGACATCGGGTGCTGCCTTCGTTATCTAAATGGTGGAAGACCATGCACTAGGACATATTTCAACTCATGCTCAAACCTGCTGATCATAGGTCAGCCTCGTTCCAAGTCCCTATTGCACACAGAACCCGCTGGACGCATTATTGCGAGACTTAGCACAGTTTATACACAAAGGACAGTCTCTTTTAGTTCTTTCCTTTTATTACTCTTTCATCATATGATATATATATCTTTCTTGTTCGGATTCCAGTCTCCTTTATGGCCTTGTGCCTTAACTCATATCTTTTGCCTCATGTTCTACACATGTTTCTCATTCCATTTTAGGAAGTTTCTTTAAAACATATAAAACTCTGTAGTATCTACTTGTAAATAACAAGAAATTGTCTTCACATATCATCTCATATACAGTTCTAAGCATCCAATCAGCTTTCTAAAAAACAATCTAAGTCTCTGTGGGTTTTCTCGATCGACGAGAAACCTCTGCAATCGTTGCATCCTCGATCCTCCCTTGATCCTCTCATCATTGGTTCTAGCAACCCTTCCAACACTTCATAGCAGTTTGCCGCACCCTTTGTATACCATCGACCTATCGAAAGGTCCCCATAATTCACATATCGACCATTGACGATAAAACTCATTCGCCGTCGATCTCGTCAATCGCCCTCGATATTGATCGATACTTGATCGGACCACAACAAACGCCTTCGTCTCACATAACACTACCTTCATGACTAGTGTTAACTAGTAATCTTATCAGAGGTTTGACCACGAACTTTTGGAATGTCTCGCAACCCTCCTCCGACTTGTCACAAACATCATTGATTGCCTCATCGGCAGTTCTGGTGGTTTTCCTGGGTTGAGCATCATCATCGGTCCTGAGATACAAACTTGAGATCACATATTACGCATCTGCCCAAAGGTGGATCACAAAGAAACTCATGCCAGCCCAGACACCATTGAAGGCTTCCATGAATTTTTGGACAACAACCCTGCACTAGGGTCATTCACCCCGCTAGCGTGGGATCCAGGATAGGTTGTGCGCACAGGGCATATGACCCCCGTCTGGTTCTGGCTAGTGTGATCGGTATGTTGGGGTGGCTGTAGGGCACCAGGTGAGTCCATTAACCCTCATAAAGGGGGCCTGCCTGTGTTCAGGAGCAACTGTCAGGGTGGGGAACACGAAACCAATTACCGGTTCAGGGAGGCACCTGAGGGCTTCCAGATCCATTGTCAGTTGTGTGTTACAGTGTTATCGCTGACTATGCCCTCCTTTCCAAGCTGAGAGGCTCACATCGGGGTGGCAGTTTCCCCTAAATCTTGCACACATACCCATAGAGTCTCGGGGAACACGGCATTGTCAAGTCCGGGTTGTCGGTATGCCACCACTGGCAAGTCCATTTACTTGATAAAGGGGGCCCCCTTAGTGGTCGTTGCAGCTATCCAGGTGGTTGGTGTGAAGATCAGCAGGAGGAGGACTTGGGTTGGGTGTAGTGTACTTCGTTTGTATGTCTCTACTGCGGACTGCAATCGGGCGCCGCATTATAAATTTTTGACCCAAAAAAAAAAAAAAATGACAATTACCTCCCAGAGTTTGGGCACATCTCCCTGAGCGGATGGGACTCTGATGTGGCCAACCAGTTCCACAATCTCTGGTTGGAGGATGACTCCTCCAACCTACCAAACGACGATGACAACTCTGCTATCAGCGGAGACATCGAATTCATTCTGAGTCTCACTGAGCTAGCCTCGCAGGAGATGATAAACCACTTTTTGGTGTCACATCAAGTGGCCACCAAGATGCATGATCTGGCTCTCGAGCTTGGGCTCGAGGCCAACAACAATCAGGAGCTCAGCATCGCCAAGCTCCTCTATCCAGAGGGGCAGCAGGAGCAACCAGTGCCGCCCCTCCCCACATCACCGGGTTCATCTGCCATCCCAGAGTTGGTGGAGGATGAGCCTCTGCTGTCAAGAGATGAGAGGATGGAAATGACAGCTGCCTCTCATGGCTTTCTGCATATACTGGAGGCTATGACAATTTTTGTCGGTACCATCCAAGTATCTGCCGTCCCTCTCACAGAGAGGAATGTATGGCGTCAGATGGCCTGGGATTTATTCACAGCCACCTGGCAATTGTCTGAGATGATGTTGGCAGAACTAGCAGCTGCCGTGTCGCCTCTTTTTCTTTTTTTTGGTCAAAAATTTATAATGCAGTGTCTGTGATTGCAGTCTGCGGTAGAGACGTAAAAATGAAGTACACTACACCCAGCCCAAGTCCTCCTCCTGCTGATCTTCACACCAACCACCTGGATAGCTGCAATGACCACTAAGGGGGCCCCCTTTATCGAGTAAACAGACTTGCCAGTGGTGGCATACCAACAACCCGGACTTGATGATGTCGTGTTCCCCAAGACTCTATGGGTATGTGTGCATAGCGGGGTGAATGACCCTAGTGCAGGGTTGTTGTCCAAGAGTTCGTGGAAGCCCAGGGCTTGCATGAGTTTCTTTGCGATCCACCGCTGCATCGCCTCTTGATCTCATGTCACGAGCAGCCTTTCGGGCTTCCTATGCGACAATGCAAGCTGCTCAGTCAGAGCTTCAGTCTGGGGAACCCTCGTCCCCAGTAAGGCGCCGCCATCCTTGAGGCCCTCATAGACAGCAGCGCCGCAACCAATAGGGGGGAAGACCCCTCCACAACCACGCCCACCAAATGATTGGTGGCCGATGTCGGGATAGTGACATTTCGTCGCTACCCTCCACCTTCTCCCTGCTGCGAGGGGGACCTTGTCATCGAGTGCATGCACATGTTGGCATTTGCTCAAAGGGGGCCTTGGCCCCCTGCCTATGGTAGTTCCGGTGAATAACCAGCTACCACACTTCTGTCACTCGGGTGCAGGCACGGTGATGGTCCACCTCGTTCATCTGGGGTGGTCAATCCTTGTTGGCTGGGAGTATGCAGACAGTTATTCCTCCCACAAGAGGGGATTTATGGTGAATTTACACCACTGCGCCTGATCTGACTTCGGTTGGATATGTGGCTGGGGGACCGGTTTGCACCAGCGGGTGATCTAATGGCTAGCTTCAAGAGGGGGGGGCTCCCCCTCCGGATTATTGCCTTTCCTGGCTGAGAGGCCAACGTCTGTGGCACTGCCCACCTAAAGTGGCTAAAATGAGGACCAGGGTGGGAGATGGGTGAGGGGAACACATAGATATCATAGTACCCAAGTTTGTACCCTGCTCCACAGACTGTGCTCGAGCCCCGCATTATAAATCTTTGACTCAAAAAAAAAAAAAAAAGGCAATAATCTAGAGGGGGCCCCCCCCCTCCAGAAGCTAGGCTAGCCCTTAGATCGCCCACTGGAGCAAAACGGTCCCCCAGCCACATGTCCAACCAAAGTCAGACCAGGCACAGCAGTGTTAATTCACCATAAATCCCCCCTTGTGGGAGGAATAACTGTCTGCGTATTTCCAGCCAACGAGGGTTGACCACCCCAGATGAATGAGGTGGACCATCACCATGTCATGCACGAGTGACAGTGATGTGGCAGCTGGTTGTTCACCTGGTTATTCACTGGAACTGCCATAAGCAGGGGGCCGAGGCCCCCCTCGAGCAAATGCTAGAAGATGCATGCACTCGATGACATCGTGCCCCCCACAGCGGGGGGAAGGTATAGCGACAAAAGGTCACCATTCCGACAATGGCCACCAGTTACTTGGTGGCCATGAATGTAGAGGGGGATAGGCCCCTGTACTAGTTGCGGCGCTGCTGTCCACGAGGACCTCGAGGACGACGGCACAGTGCTGGGGATGAGGGTTCCCCAGATTGAGGCTCTGATTGAGCAGTGTGCATCACCGCATAGGAAGCCCAGAAGGCTGCCAGAGACGTGAGATTGAGAGGTGTCGGAGCAGCTGCTAGTTCCACCGACATCATCTCAGACAGTTGCCAGGTGGTCGTGAATAACTCCCAGGCCATTTGGCGCCATGCGTTCCTCTCTGCAGGGGGAACAGCGGATGTACAGACGGTACCAATAAACATGGTCATCGCATCCAGTTGGTGTAGCATGGCATGAGAGGTGGCTTCGATTTCCAACCTCTCATTCACAGATAGCGGCACTTCGTCCTCCACCAACTCAGGGATGGGGGGCAAAGGTGGTAATGGGGCAGGGGATGCCTCCGGATAGAAGAGCTCGGCCATGCCGAGCTCCTGTGTATACATGTCCTTGCATTCGAGACTGTGAGTCCATCGTTTATGTGCGACATGGACGTCCTGCACCCACAGCACACGGTCTATCGTTTGCCTCGAGGCAAGCTTGGGGCTGCTCTTGGCGTAATTGAGGGCCTCTTGCATAGCAAGAGAGTCCTCGTCATCCTCAGGGTCAGAGAGGTCTTCTCCAGCCCATAGATATCTAACTGCCTTTAGGGCAGTAGCTACATCCGGATCGTCTCGATCGTACCAGGTGTCGTAGTCTTGGACGTCATCGTCATAGATGTCGCCCATAGTCAGGGAGGGGTTGTGTAGACCCCAGCGCGGTGGTTGGGCTCTGGTGTGCTGTTTGGGCATTGAGAGTGAGTTAGTGCTAGTAGGTGATGGCAGAAATCAAGATACGTAGCATGGCATTGATAACAGATGGTCCCTTATCTCAGTTCCGGATCCACCCAATACAACCTCCAACCGCTCCGAGGGGGCAAGCAAGCTGCATACCCTGCTGCCTGGTGGGAGAGGATTGAACCCGGGTCATGACAACCTAGAAGAGTGAGCACCGGAGGTAGAGAAATGGTGGTGAAAAGCAGCCACCAAAGTATTTATAAGCGCTGCCCAAAGTGTGCTATCACACTTTGGTGGGCGCTTAAACCTAGCCGCCAGGGGGCACCATCGCCCGGCCCCTTTTAACGATGGTGTATTCCAATGGGTAGTCAGTGTAGCATGTCTCTAGTAGTAGAAACTCACAGAGCATGGAGGCTGGAAGCCTCCCAGACGACCAGCAGTCCAGTGAGAATGTCCCTTCTCCTAAGCCAGACCTCCCCCAACTAAACGAATGCGACGACTTGGGCGAGCATTGAAGTAGGCATCCCACACCCACTCTGAGACCCCAAAGGGACCCAGACTACTCTTTCATTGACAACACTCACCTAGCCAGGATCCTGGAAGCCCAGGAGAATGAGATGAATAGCAGACACTGTCAGAAACAGTGCCCGAGGCATCCCCGGAGATCGGATGGACGGATCCCTTAGCAAATCAGGCTACACCTGGAGACGCCGAGAGCGTTCGTGATGGTGAAGTCCGATCAAAAATCGGATGAGAATTGCGGTCTCGACATTGCTACCAACGTTGAGCAGGAGTGTTTCCCACTGCTTATGGTGGTTGTAACAAGTCAAGGAGCATTGTGTTCACCTGGTTATTCGCTGGAACTGCCGTAAGCAGGGGGCCAAAGCCCCCCTCGAGCAAATGCACTGCAAGCACATGCACTCGATAACAATTTCCCCCCCGCAGCAGGGAGAACGTAAAGGGCAGCGACATTAGTCACCAACCCGACAGCAGCCAGCAGACTGGCGGTGATGGATGTGGAGCGGAATGCTCCACACTAGTAACAGTGCAGTCATCTGGGATGACGATGGCACTGTACTGGGAATGAGGGTTCCCCAGATTGAAGCTCTGCAAGAGCTGTTGGCATCGCTGCATGGGAAGCTGGGACAGCTGCTGGAGGTGTAAGATCGTCGGAACGATGGTCTCTGATTGCCCATTTAGGCATTGAGAATGAGTTAGTACTGGTATATGATGCTATTAATCGAAATACACAGCATGACAGCGACCACCCCAGATGAATGAGGTGGACCATCACTGTGTCATGCACAAGTGACAGTAATGTGGCAGCTGGTTGTTCACCTGGTTATTCACTGGAACTGCTGTAAGCAGGGGGTCAAAGCCCTCCTCGAGCAAATGTGCTAGGCTTTGCAGCCTTGGGCCTGGATGGGCCAATGTGCTGCTGAATATCAGCCAGCTTGTCAGTTGGAAGTTCAGGGAAAGCCTTGGCTAATGGCACAAGGCCATCCATGGAAGTGTTAGGCGCTCATCCCGCAGGGAAACGAGCAACCTGGGCAAAGGTCCCCCTGCCTGAAGGCTTGGTTGACCAGTTCATGGGAGGAGGAGGACCTCTTCCCCATGACGAAGTGACACCTCCCGTAGGGGGTTTTGGAAGAGGTTGAGCCCCCTTAGGGCCATGAGTCCTCATGGATTTGTGAGGGGGGGGTGTTGCCCATCCCATCCCTCCAGATAATCTGTCCTTGGGACATTGTTTAGGTCATTGGTGACAGTACCCGACCTAGGTCATTTACTCCCTCCACTTGCCCTGTTGATAGCTCTTTGGAGAGTAGTGTTCCCTGAGTTGTGATTAAAGCCAACTGCTGTAGCAGCACTGAGTACTGCCCCCAGCTGTTCTGCAATTTCATGCCGTTGTTCAGCAGTTGGTTTGCAGGCTCCTGTCCTGTTGAGGACCGTAAGGAATCCCTGAGCATATTCCCCCAGGTCATGCGCGAAGGTGACTGGGCCAGCCCAATTGTCCTCAGCATCGCTTGCCATCTCCGTGTCCTGGATTGCAGGGTTGGGGTTGGATAATGCTACCTCATCAGCCCACTGTGAAGCAGGTGTAGAGGGGGTGGTAGGAGGTGCAGGGGACAAACTAGCCTGCCTGGGAGATAACGCTGGCACACTGAATGACTGTGCTCATGGAGTGACCATTCCTGCCCCATAGGGAGAGGGGGTTGGAGAGCCTCTTTTTTTTTTTTTTTTTGGGTCAAAAATTTATAACACGGGGCTCGAGCGCAGTCTGCGGAGCAGGGTACAAACTAGGGTACTACTATATCTATGCGTTCCCCTTGCCCATCTCCCACCCAGGTCCTTGTTTTAGCCACTTTAGGCAAGCGGGCCACAGATGTTGTCCTCTCAGACAGGAAAGGCAATAATCCGGAGGGGGAGCCCCCCCCTCCTAAAGCTAGCCATTAGGTCGCCTGCTGGTGCAAACCAGTCCCCCAGCCACATATCCAACCGAAGTCAGATCAGGCACAGTGGTGTCAATTCACCGTAAATCCCCCCTTGCGGGAGGAATAACCGTCTGCATACTCCCAGCCAATGAGGATTGACCACCCCAGATGAATGAGGTGGACTATCACCGTGCCTGCGCATGAGTGACAGTAACGAGGCAGCTGGTTAAGGAATAGCAGGGTATGGGTAACACCACAGGTATGCCTGGGTATGGGTATGGGTATGGGTATGGGATTGCTGTACCCATGGAAAACCGTACCCATACCTGCAGGTTTATGGGTATTCAGGTGCTGAATTTCCAGTCAGGTGAGTGGTCATATGACCTTGTTGATTCACTCACGGCACACTTCTAAACAATCCAGACCACCACCACCACCACCATAGCACCCCCAACCGCCGCTGTGAGCAACTGCTCGTGGGGTAGAAATGGGGAGCAACGAAGATGTGGATGATGAGATGACAACAGGACAACGGGACAACAAGACAACAAGACAACAAGATGACCAGATGATGAGATGACCAGATGACCAAGTGACGATGGGATGACAAGACGATGGGACAACGGGACAACAAGATGACGAGGTGACAGAACAACAGGACAATGAGACAACAGAACAACGGGACAATGGGCCACAGGTGAGTTTTTTTAATTTGTTTTCTTGTTCCTGTCTTTTTTTACTAACAAAGTTTTGTAGGTATTTTTTTTTTTTTTTTTTGGGTCAACAATTTATAACGCGGGGCTCGATTGCAGTCCACGGAGCAGGGTACAAACTAGGGTACTACTCTATCTATGCATTCCCCTCACCCATCTCCCACCCTAGTCCTCATTTTAGCCACTTTAGGTGGGCAGTGCCACAGACATTGGCCTCTCAGCCAGGAAAGGCAATAATCTGGAGGGGGAGCCCCCCCCTCCCAAAGCTAGCCATTAGATCACCCGCTGGTGCAAACTGGTCCCCCAGCCACATATCCGACCAAAGCCAGATCAGGCACAGTGGTGTCAATTCACCGTAAATCCCCCCTTGCGGGAGGAATAACCGACTGCCTACTCCCAGCCAACAAGGATTGACCACCCTGGACAAATGAGGTGGACCATCACCATGTAATGCATGGGTGACAGTAATGTGGCGGCTGGTTGTTCACCTGGTTATTCACTGGAACTGCCATAGGCAGGGGGCCAAGGCCCCCCTCGAGCAAATGCGCTACAAGCACATGCACTCGATAGCAGTTTCCCCCCCACAGCAGGGAGAACATAAAGGGCAGCGACACTTGTCACCAACCTGACAGCAGCCAGCGGACTGGCGGTGATGGGTGTGGAGCGGAATGCCCCACACTAGTAATGGCACAGCCATCTGTAATGACGATGGCACTGTACTGGGGACGAGGGTTCCCCAGATTGAAGCTCTGCTGGAGCTGTTGGCATCGCCACATAGGAAGCTGGGACAGCTGCTGGAGGTGTAGGATCATTAGAACGATCATCTCTGGTTGTCCATTTGGGCATTAAGAGCAAGTTAGTACTGGTATATGATGCTATTGATCAAAATACGCAGCGTGCAGCATAAGTGAGGGCCTCCTGCACAGCAAGAGAGTCCTCATAATCATCAGGGTCGGGGAGGTCCTCTCCAACCCACAGATCTCAAACTGCCTAGGGCAGCTGCTACCTCCAGTTTGTTCTGTGCAAACTGGGTGTCATAGTCTTGGGCGTCATCGTCAAAGATGTCATCCATAATCAGGGAGGGGTCATGTAGACCCCGGTGAGATGGATGGTCTCTGGTTTGCCGTTTAGGCATAGAGAGTGAGTTAGTGCGAGTAGATGACAGTAGAGGTCAAGATACATAGTGTGGAATCGATAACAGATGGTCCCTTGACTCAGTTTCAGATCCACCCGATGAATCCTCCAAATGCTCCGAGGGGGCAGGCAGGCCACACATCCTGCTGCCTGGTGGGAGAAGGTTGAACCCAGGTCATAACACCCCAGGAGGGGAGAGCACTGGAGGTAGAGAGTGAGTGGTGAGAAGCGGCCACCCAAGTGTTGTCCTAGCCCCCAGGGGGCACCATCACCTGGCCCCTTTTAACGACACTGTATTCCAAGTGGATAGTCAGTGTAACATGTCTCTAGTAATAGAAACTCACAGAGCATGGAGGTTGGTGGCCCCAAGGACGACCAACAGTCCAGTGAGAGTGTCCTTTCCCCTAAGCCGGACCTCCCCCAACTAAACAAGTGCATCGACTTGGGCAAGCGTTGAAGCAGGCATCCCACACCCACTCTAAGCCCCCATAGGGACCTAGACTACTCTTTCATAGACACCACTCACCTAGCCAGGATCCTCGAAGCCAAGGGGAACAAGACAAATAGCAGCCATTGTCAAAAACAATGACCAGGGCATCCCAGGGGATCGGATGGATGGATCTCTTAGCAAATCAGGGCAGGCCTGGAGGCGCCGAGAGCGTTCGTGATGGTGAAATCTGATCGAAGATTGGACGAAAATTGCAGTCTCGATGTTGCTACCAACATCAAGCAGGAATGTTTACCACTGTTTATGGTGGTTGTAACAAGTCAAGGAGTGTTGAGTTTTGTAGGTATTAGTTCTAACTGTTGACAACAACAATGACAGGACGGCACAACAACAACGAGAAAAGGGAGCCAGGACGACAATGACAACAACGATGGCCACCACCACCACCACACTCATAGCACCCTCAACCGCCGCCGTGAGCAACTGCTTGCGGGGTGGAAACAGGGAGCAACTAGGATGGGGACAACGAGAATGGGAGCAAGCACCCCCCTCCCTTCCCTCGCTCCAAATGCGAGAGGGAGGGGTTTTTTGTTCCATTCTTGGCAACTACAGGAACTACCCCCTCTTGCTCGCTCCAAATGCAAGAGGGGGGGTTTCTCATCTTGTTCTGGGTGACAACAGGCACCACCGCCCCCTTCCTCGCTGCAAACGCGAGTGGGGGGGTTTCTATTAACTTAGTGTAAATTAATTTAGTGTAATAAATTATTAAAATACATATTCTTCTTGAAACCCACAAATAACCACGGGTAACCCACGGAAACCCACGGTAACACTGTACCTGTACCTGCACAGGTATGGGTAAGGGTGTGGGAAAATATACCTGAGGGTTACCCCTGGCATTCCCTACAGCTGGTTGTTCACTTGGTTATTCACCGGAACCGCCGTAGGCAGGGGCCAAGGCCCCCCTTGAGCAAATGCTAATGCATGCATGCACTCAATGACAACATCCCCCCCACAGCGGGGAGAAGGTAAAGGGTGGTGACACTTGTCACCAACCCGACAGCAGCCAGCGGACTGGCGGTGATGGTGTCAAGAACCATTCCTTGCCTAATCGGAACCCGCATTCTGCCTGACTCTTTCCCACACGTCTAACCCAACATTTGTCTACTCCTTCCAATTTCATTCCTGGCTGTCTTGCACTGCCCACACTGCTGTGCACCAGGCTGCCTTGTACAGCACCCACAGCTGCCTTCCCAAGGCTGCCGTCTAGTTTTGCAAATTCAACTACGGATTCCTGTGCGGCCTCCACTAGGTAATTTATCTACGCAGTCGAGACACTGCTGCAGTTCCCATTTCCATCCCACTTTTATTCCGGACTCTAGTATTTAAGTTTAGTTAGTTTTGCCTTGTATTCCTCAGTTTGTATATCGACATAGACTCGACCTTCACTTGTCAATCCAATTCTCATTCTACTCCTACCTCTGTCCTCTAAGAGTCTGAACTCTATTCGACTTGACCTCTAGTCTCCCTCTGAAGTTCTAGTCTCATCTGAACTTAACCTAAGTCCCCCTGTACTCCTTCCCACATTTACCCACACTTTCCCACTCCTACCCCTAAACTTTCGACTTAAAATTAGGACACCAGACGAGGTGAAGGGCACAGCTTCTTACAAGCTGAAGCCAAGTCCTTTCTGTTTCCCCTCCCACAGAATCCGCATCAACCCGACAACTCCTGCTATTATCACCTGCAGTGTCCAATCAGATTCTGATGAGCCCTCTCGGCATCGCTTCTTGTCCTCTTACTGCGATGTGCACAGCCACCGAAATTTTTGTTGACACTGTTTTCACTCTCTGTAGCTCAATCCGTCAACGATCCAAGCAATCCGGTTTATCTGGCATCTTACCAATGCATGTCTGACAGTTTTATACAAAAAGGGAGGAGATCGGATGCAGCGATGGATGAGGGGAGACCCTCCAGATCCGGTACACCCAGAACTCCTGGCGATGACCCCATTGATTCTCTACGGCCCTCTGGGAGCCATAGATCTTCACAGATAGCTCCCTCTGTGGGTCCTCATCGGACCCAAAGAGGCTCTCCAACTCCCTCTCCCTATGGGGCCGGAACGATCACACTGCGAGCACAGCAATTCAGCATGCCAGCATTATCTCCCAGGCGGGCTACCTTGTCCCCTGCACCTACAACCCCCTCTACACCTGCTTCACAGTGGGCTGATGAAGAGGTGATATCCAACCCCAATCCTGCGATCCAGGACACGGAGATGGCGAGCAATGTGGACGATGACTGGTCGGGCCTGGTCTCCTTTGCATGTGACCTGGGGGAATATGCACAAGGGTTCCTAATGGTCCTGAACAGGACAGGAACCAGATGACCAACTGCTGAACAATGGCAGGATATCACTGAACAGCTGGGTGCAGTGCTCAATGCAGCAGCTGCAGTTGGCTTTAATCACGATTCGGGGAACACAACCCTCCAAAGAGCTATCGACAGGGTAGGTGGGGAAGGGAAACAACCTAGGTCGGGAACCATCACCAACGATCCGAACGACGTCCCAAGGATGGACCATCTGGAGGGATAGGATGGGCCACGCCCCCCCCCCTCACAAATCTGCGAGGACTTGAGGCCCTAGAGGGGCTCGACCTCTTCCTAAACCCCCAGTAGGGGGTGTCTCTTCGTTGTGGGGTAGGGGACCTCCCCCCCCCATGAACTGGTCGACCAAGCCCTCAGGCAAGGGGACCTTTGCTCAGGTTGCTTGCTTCTTTGGAGGGCGAGCACCTAACACCTCCATGGACGGCCTTGTGCAATTAGCCAAGGCCTTCCCTGAACTTCCGACTGACAAGCTGGCAGACATTCAGCAGCACATCGGCCCGTCCAGGCCCAAGGCTGCAAAGCCTTCGCCCACTGTTCATTTTTTTTTTTTTTTTTTTTGGGTCAAAAATTTATAACGCGGTGCCCGATCGCAGTCCACGGCAGAGACATACAAACGAAGTACACTACGCCTAGCCCAAGTCCTCCTCCTGCTGATCTTTGCACCAACCACCTGGATAACTGCAATGACCACTAAGGGGGTCCCCTTTATCGAGCAAATGGACTTGCCAGTGGTGGCGTACACGCTCCTTGACTTGTTACAACCACCATAAATAGTGGTAAACACTCCTGCTCGACGTTGGTAGCAACATCGAGACTGCATTTTAGGTCCGATTTTCGATCGGATTTCACCATCACGAATGCTCTCAGTGTCTCCAGGCCTGGCCTGATTTGCTAAGAGATCCATCTATCCAATCTCTGGGGATGCCCCGGTCATTGTTTTTGACAATGGCTGATATCTGTCTCGTTCCCCTTGGCTTCGAGGATCCTGGCTAGGTGAGTGGTGTCTATGAAAGAGTAGTCTAGGTCCCTATGGGGGCTTAGAGTGGGTGTGGGATGCCTGCTTCAATGCTCGCCCAAGTAGAAGCGCTTGTTTAGCTGGGGGAGGTCTGGCCTAGGGGGAGGGACACTGTTACTGGACTGTGGTCGTCTCTGAGGCTTCCAACCTCCATGCTCTGTGAGTCACTACTACTAGGGACAAGCTACACTGACTACCTGTTGGAATACACCATCGCTAAAAGGGGCCGGGTGACGGTGCCCCCTGACAGCTAGGTCAATGCTCTGGTGGCCGCATTTCACCACCAACTCCTCACCTCCGGTGCTCACTCCTCTGGGGTGTTATGACCCAGGTTTGATCTTCTCCCACCAGGCAACAGGATGCATGGCCTGTTCGCCCCCTCAGAGCGTTTGGAGGCTGTATCAGGTGGACCCGGAATAGAGATAAGGGACCAACCGTTATCGATGGCACGCTACGTATCTTGACTTCTACTGTCATCTACTTCTGCTAAATCGTCCTCAATGCCCTCTACAAACCGTAGAGCGTGACCTCGACACTGGGTGGCGCACGGCGACCCCTCTTATACACAAATGCTGACATCGCAGACTTCGACGACAACTACCTCCCAGAGTTCGGGCACGTCTCCTTGAGTGGATGGGACTCTGATGTGGCTAACCAGTTCCACAATCTATGGGCGGAGGACGACTCCTCTGACCTGTCAAACGATGATGGCGACTCTGCTACCAGCGGAGATGTCGAATTCATTCCAGGTCTCACCGAGCTAGCCTCGCAGGAGACTATAAACCGCTTCTTGGTGTCACAGCAGGTGGCCACTGAGATGCATGATCTGGCTCTCGAGCTTGGGCTCGAGGCCAACAACAATCAGGAGCTCGGCATCGCTGAGCTCTTCTATCCAGAGGGGCAGCAGGAGCAATCGGTGCCGCCTCCCCCTACATCACCGGGTTCATCTGCCATCCCAGAGTTGGTGGAGGATGAGCCTCCATTGATGAGAGATGAGAGGGTGGAAATAACAGCCGCCTCTCATGGTTTTCTACATATACTGGAGGCTATGATGATCTTCGTCGGTACCATCCGAGTATCTGCCGTTCCTCTTGCAGAGAGGAACTCATGGCGTCAGATGGCATGGGAGCTATTCACAGCCACCTGGCGATTGTCTGAGACAATGTCGGCAGAACTAGCAGCTGCCGCGTCGCCTCTCAATCTCACGTCTCTGGCAGCCTTTCGAGCTTCCTATGCAGCGATGCTAACAGCTCAATCAGAGCCTCAATCTGGGGAACCCTCGTCCCCAGCATGACACCGTCATCCTCGAGGCCCTCGAGCACAGCAGCATCGCTATTAAAATGGGGTGACACCCCTCCACATCTATGCCCACCAAATGGTTGGTGGCCGATATTGGGACAGTGGCTGTTTGCCACCTCCCTCTACCTTCTCCCCGCTGCGGGGGGGACGTTGTGATCGAGTGCATGCCCTTGTTGGCATTTACTCAAAGGGGGCCATGGCCCCCTATCCATGGTAGTTCCAGTGAATAACCAGGTGAACAACCAGCTACCACATCTCTGTCACTCATGTGGGAGCATGGTGATAGTCCACCTCATTCATCTGGGGTGGTCAATCCTTGCTGGCTGGGAACATGCAGATGGTTATTCCTCCTGCAAGGGGGGATTTACTGTGAATTGACATGGCCGCGCCTGATCTGACTTTGGTTGGATATGTGGCTGGGGGACCGTTCTGCACTGGCAGACAAGTTAATGGCTAGCTTTGGGAGGGGGGGGCCCCCCTCCAGATTATTGCCTTTCCTGGCTGAGAGGCCAATGTTTGTGGCACTGCCCACCTAAAGTGGCTAAAACAGGGACCCGGGTGGGAGATGGGCAAGGGGAACACATAGATATAGTAGTACCCTAGTTTGTACCCCACTCCGCGGACTGCGCTCAAGCCCCGCGTTATAAATTGTTGACCCAAAAAAAAAGAAAAAAAAAAAAAAAAAAAGTGGTGGTGTACCGACAACTTGGACTTGATGATGTCGTGTTCCCCAAGACTCCATGGGTATTTGTGCAAGATTTAGGGGAAACTGCCGCCCTGATGTGAGCCTCTCAGCTCAGAAAGGAAAGCATAGTCGACTGTGTCGCTGTAATGCATAACCGACAGTGGATCTGGAAGCACTCAGGTGCCTCCCCGAACCAGTACCTGGGTTTGTGTCCCCCCACCCTGACAGTCGCTCCTGAACATGGGCAGGCCCCCTTTATGAGGGTTAATGGACTTGTCTGGTGCCCTACAGCCACCCCAATATACCGATCACACTAGCCAGACCCAGACGGGGGTCATATGCCCTGCGCACACGGCCTATCCTGGATCCCACGCTAGCGGGGTGAACGACCCTAGTGCTGGGTTATTGTCCAAAAATTTGTGGAAGCCTTCGACAGTGTCTGGGCTAGCACAAGTGTCTTTACGATCCACCTTAGGGCAGACACATAGAATATGATCCCAAGTTTGAATCTCAGGATTGAGGCACCAGCATTGGTACTCCCCGTTGAGGGAGAAGTGATGACGATACTCCCCTATAGGAGCATGGCCAGTGATCATGCGAGTTGCATGGGAGGTGCCAGTAGTACTGTTTCCCATGACTTTCAGCCATGGCCCACCCTTGTGGGTTGAGGGTAGAACTGGTTTCCCTCCCACTCCCTTGAGTTGGAGGAAATGCCATCCGTGGTACGACAGTTCTGAGAACCGTGTGTGCCAATCCTTGCAAACCACTTTTTCGATCTGGTTTTTAAGGTAGTCCAGAGACATCTGAGGGTGTCTACCCATGGAGATCTTGGTAGATGCAGCTACATCGTGAGCCTTCTTGTGTATGTTCCACTCAAATTTCGAGGGGACATGCCAGAATGTAACATTCCTCTCTTCGTCCCCGGCTAGCCAGGGACGAAGTGAGCGACAGGCGTCCAGGGCAAATATTTGCCCAGAGCGTGGAGTTGGATCCACAAGGGACTCAATTCCCACTGTAGAGTCCGAGAAAATGACCAACTTCTTACATCCCTTACTGCACGCAGCAGAGACACCCAGTTGGAGAGCAAAGAGTTCGACCTCCGGAGGGGTTCTCCTTCCAGAGGCCAAAATGATGTGGTCTACTTGCTCCCCTTGTCTGAAGATGAGGGCACAGGCGAGTGCTTGGAATTTGGCATCAGTGGGCACAGATGCATCCACCGCAATGACGAGAGTGTCTACCTCCCCTTGGGCAGCAGCCCAGGCTTTGTCAAGGTCACTCCTGTAAGATTTCCTCCCCTCATCCTCCTTAGAGGTGAGGCGATGAGAGGAAAAATGAGTGGGGAACAGATCCTTCACTCTGTTTCCAGGCGTGTTTTCTTCCCCAAAGGGGTCGAATTCATCGTCCGGTACTAGGGCCAGTGCTGTCGCAGAAGCAACCGATGGGCCCTGTAGTGTAAGTGTGTTGAGCACATCGCCTCCCCATAGACCTAGGCCATGAGGGTGGGTGGTGCCAACATGTTTCTCTCCTAAGATTGCTCTTAGGGGGTGGGATGGGGCCAGCAGGGGGGTTCTGAACACCCCTCTGTTGACCAATCTATGCAGTAACAGCTGCATGGGCAGCAATCCCGCGATACTCTCCAGTCCACCGATAGGGGTAGTATGAAAGGCACCAAGGATCCAGCGTGCAGTGATAGACTGCACCTGGGCCAACATCTTAATGACACCCTTGACGCAAGCACCTTTAAAGTGCCAAAGTCATAGTCCGTATGTCATAATAGGTATGACACATGAATGGTAAAGGAGGCATGTCTGCATGGGGGTTAGCCCTCTGACAGAATTGCTGAGCATGCCCATAGCTCTCACCGTAGTGATAGCCTTGGTGGAGTAGAAACGGGTGTGCTCCTTGAAGGAGAGCTTGTGATTGAAGAAAAACCCGAGGTACCTCCAGGTACCCTTGGGTTTGAGAGGTGTGTTGCCTGTATATGGGGCAAACCCTAAGTCTATCGGTAGAGGAGTGAAGCTCCTCAACCTGGAGAAGTGGAAAACCTCTGACTTGTCATGTTCCAGGACAAGTCTGAGGGAAGTGAAGGCTATCGACTCCCCCCCATGCGTTGCTGTGTACTTTGTGAACAGCATCACCAATTTAAGACTGGGTCTCCGCTGAGATTTGATCGATGATTGTGACGTTCTTCTCTTTTCCTTGGGAATAGGGGAAGATGTCATGTTACTCGCCAACGTCTATTCGGACAGCCAACACTCGGCCATCACACTCCTTTATGAGAGCGTTATGACAATTCCACGCCTACACTTCATGTGTGGTGATTTCAACGTTAGACACACCTCCTGGGACCCCCAGGGGCCTGAACACTCTATCCACGCTGACCATCTGGTGGAAATGGCAATGGCATTAGGCCTAACGAGGGCTCTCCCCACTGTGGAGGGACCCACTCACTTTCCCCCACAACAGGGCTTTCACCCAACTGTGATCGACCTGATGTTTGTGCCCACGGATCTAAGATTTGTGTTGTACTGTGATATTGTTCCAGAAGCCAGGGGCACATCTTACCATGCTCCTCTGACACTGACACTACCTGGTCCGGGATCGTTGGTTCCAGTTACCAAGTGGTCGATCAAAAAAGGATCCGAGGAGGAAGCATCATACCTTGATGCTGTCTTCTCCGCATTAACTCTGTGGCTCAACTGGCACAGAAACACTTTGGCAGAAATCGATGATGTCGTATCGGCAATATCAATGATTTTAAACAAGGCATGGGATGACCATGCCAAGGAATCTCACCTAGGCAAGTCGTCCAAGGGATGGTGGACAGATGAATGCAAAGGTGCATTAGATGCTTACAGAGCTTCCCGAGATGGGGAGGACTGGACGCACCACTGCAGAGTCATGTGACACACAAAACGCAACTTCTTCGATGATCACATCCAAGAGGTGGCTACCATGAATAGACGACCCTGGGACCTGATGTCCTGGACTTGTCAGCGCAACTTACCATCTTATGAGGTGATCTCCTATCGGGGGGAACCTTGCAACAACCTGGATTCCTTGTGGGCTGCCCTTGATGAGTCATACAATGCTGCCTCGGATCAAGTAGTCGACCTGAGCATATTAGATGATCTGGATCCAGTGCCTCAAAGGGCCTGGATCCCTTTCTCCATTATGGAAATGAAAGAAGCACTCAACGCGTGTTCTTCCCGTTCTGCTCCAGGCCCCGATCATGTTATGTGGTCATACCTTAAACACTGGTGCAGCAACCCGGAGGTGGCAGGTCTCATCACCCGCATCGCCAAGGCTTGCATCACTGCTGGTCATTGGCCAGCACATTTCAAGGAATTCCTGTCAGTAATCATCCCAAAACCAGGGAAGCCTAACTATTCTACTCTGAAGTTGTTCAGGCCTATTGTGCTACTGAACACTTTGGGCAAATTGGTCAAAAAGATGCTGTCCAAATGGCTTCAATTGGATGGTGTAGCTCATGAAGCATTCGAGCAAAACCAGTTCAGTGGTGTCACCCAGCGTTCCACTGAGGATGCAGGAATTTACCTGACCCATCTCGTAAGAGCGGGATGGGCACAAGGACTCAAGATGAGCATTGTCGCATTCGACATCGCTCAATTCTTCCCCTCCTTAAACCATCAGGTTCTACTGGAGATAATTTCTCAGTCAGGGTTCCCTGCGCAAGTTGTGAATTTCTTCTGTTCATACCTAGACAACCTACAAGTGGAACGCCTTCTCATCTGGCTCCTTTGCAGCCGATGTGGGGGTGGGGCAAGGCTCTGCCTTGTCCCCAGTCTTATCGGTGTTATATCTAATGCCCATTATGAAACTCTTCAGAAGAAGCAATGTCGGCAGGGATGTCGATCTTATGTCATATGTGGATGATGGGACCCTCATTGCCCGCTCTGCATGGTTGGAGGACAACCTCCCCCTTCTCAAAGAAGCTTATGGCTGGATCTTCCAGGCATTTACCTCACTTGGACTTGTCCTGGAGCATGACAAGTCTGAAATCTTTCATTTCTCTAGGTCGAGGAGCTTCACTCCTCTACCGATAGACTTAGGATTCGCCCCATACACAGGCGACTCCCCTCTCAAACCCAAGGTCACCTGGAGGTACCTTGGCTTCTTCTTCGATCACAAACTCTCCTTCAAGGAGCATACACGATTCTACACCACCAAAGCCATCACTACGGCGAGAGCTATGGGCATGCTTGGCAATTCTGTCAGAGGGCTAACCCCCATGCAGAAATGCCTCCTCTACCGTTTGTGTGTTGTAACCATCATGACATATGGACTACGACTTTGGCACTTCAAGAGTGCTCGCCTCAAGGGTGTCATCAAGACATTGGCCCAGGTGCAGTCCATCGCTGCATGCTGGATCCTTGGGGCATTTTGTACTACCCCAATCGGTGGACTGGAGAGCATCGCAGGACTGCTGCCCATGCAGCTGTTACTGCACAGATTGGTCGATAGAGGGGTGTTTAGAACCCCCCTGCTGGCCCCATCCCACCCCCTAAGAGCAATCTTAGGAGAGAAACATGGCCTAGGTCTCTGGGGAGGCAATGTGCTCAACAAACTCACACTACAGGGCCCATCTGTTGCATCTGCGACAGCACTGGCCCTTGTACCAGATGATGAATTTGACCTCTTTGGGGAAGAAAACACACCTGGAAAAAGAGTGAAGGATCTATTTCCCACTCGCTTCTCCTCTCATCGCCTCACCTCCAAGGAGGACGAGGTGAGGAAATCCTACAGGAGTGACCTCGACAAAGCCTGGGCTGCTGCCCAGGTGGAGGAAGACACCCTCGTCATTGCAGTGGACGCTTCGGTGCCCACCGATGCTAAATTCCAAGCCGTCGCTTGTGCTCTGGTCTTCGGACAGGGAGAACAGATAGATCACATTGTCTCAGCTTCTGGGAGGAGAACCCCCCCAGAAGTTGAACTCTTCGACGCTCCTTGACTTGTTACAACCACCATAAACAGTGGTAAACACTCCTGCTCGATGTTGGTAGCAGCGTCGAGACTTCAATTTTTGTCTGATTTTTGATCAGATTTCACCATCACGAACGCTCTCAGCGTCCTCAGGCCTGGTCTGATTTGCTAAGAGATCCATCCATCTGATCTCCGGGGATGTCTTGGTCATTGTTTTCAACAGTGACTGCTATCTGTCTCATTCCCCTTGGCTTCGAGGATCCTGGCTAGGTGAGTGGTGTCTATGAAAGAGTAGTCTAGGTCCCTATGGGGGCTTAGAGTGGGTGTGGGATGCCTGCTTCAACGCTTGCCCAAGTAGAAGTGCTCATTTAGTTGGGGGAGGTCTGGCTTAGGGGAGAGGGATGTTCTTACTGGACTGTTGGTTGTCCTGGGGGCCTCCAACCTCCATGCTCTGTGAGTTTCTACTACTAGAGACCTGCTACACTGACTACCCATTGGAATACACCATCGTTAAAAGGGGCCAGGCGATGGTGCCCCCTGGCTGCTAGGTTTAAGCGCCCACCAAAGTGTGATAGCACACTTTGGGCAGCACTTATAAATACTTTGGTGGCCGCTTTTCACCACCATTTCTCTACCTCCGGTGCTCACTCTCCTAGGGTGTCATGACCCGGGTTCAATCCTCTCCCACCAGGCAGCAGGGTATGCGGCTTGCTTGCCCCCTCAGAGCATCTGGAGGCTGTATCGGGTGGACCCGGAATTGAGATAAGGGGCCAGCTGTTATCAATCCCACGCTGCATACTTTGACTTCTACCGTCATCTACCTGTACTAACTCACTCTCAAATGCCCAAACGGCCAATCAGAGACCAACCACCTCACCAGGGGCTTCACACCCCCACCCTGAATATGGGCAACATCTATGATGATGACGTCCAAGACTATGACACCCGGTACGAACGAGATGATCCAGAGGTAGCAGCTGCATTAAAGGCAGTTAGAGATCTATGGGCTGGAGAAAACCTCTCCAACCCTGATGATGATGATGACTCTCTTGCTATGCAGGAGGCTCTCATTTACGCCGAGGGGGGGCCTAGGCTCTCCTCGAGGCAAACAATCGATTGTGTACGATGGGCACAAGGTGTCGACGTCGCGCACAAGCAATGGACCTGCAGCCTCCCATGGGAGGATGTGTACTCACAGGAGCTCGGCATAGCTGAGCTCCTTTATCTGGAGGCATCCCCTGCCCCGTCACAGCCTTGGCCCCCCATCCCCGAGTTGGTGGAGGATGAAGTGCCGTTATCAAGGGATGAGAGGCTGGAGATCGAAGCCACCTCTCATGCCATGTTGCATTTACTGGATGCAATGACCTCTTTTGTGGGTACCATCCGAGTGTCCGCGGTTCCTCTCAATGAGAGGAACTCTTGGCGTCAGATGGTGTGGGAGCTGTTAACCACCACCTGGCGATTTTCAGGGAGCATGATGGAGTCGCTTCGGGCAGTGTCAGCTCCTCTAGATCTTACGTCTCCGGCAGCCTTCCAGGCTTCCTATGAGGCGATGAAGGCGGCTCAGTCTGCTCCACCAGCGACAGAGCCTCCAAGTGGGGAACCCTCATCCCCTGCACAGCGCCGTCGTCCTCAAGGCCCTCGTCGACAACCTCGCCGGAATTAAAAAGGGGATCACCCTTCATGGCTACATCCACCAAATCATTGGTGGCCGCTATCAGAGGGGTGGCAATGTGCCACCTCCCTTCACCTTCTCCCCACTGCGGGGGGGACGTTGTCATTGAGTGTGTGCGCTATGCAGCATTTGCTCAAAGGGGGCCCTGGCCCCCTACCTACGGCAGTTCCAGTGAATAACCAGGTGAACAACCAGCTGCCTCATCACTGTTACTCATGCAGAAGTGTGGTGATGGTCCATCTCACTCACCTGGGGTGGTCAATCCTCGCTTGCTGGCAAAGCGAATACAGTTATTCTTCCCGCAAGGGAGGATTTACAGTGAATTGACACTGCTCGTTGATCCGACTTCGGTTGGGTAGGGATGGGGGGACCGGGCTAGCAACAGCAGGCGATCTCATGGCTAGCATCTGGATGGGGGGCCCCCCCCATCCAGAATATTGCCTTTCCTGTCTGAGAGGACAACGTAAGTGGCACTGCCCGCCTAAAGTGGCTTCTGCGAGGGACATGGTGTGGGATGTGGGTGGAGGGAATGCATAGTCATAGTAGTACCTTTGCTTGTATCTTGACCCGCGGACTGCGATCGAGCCCCGCATTATAAATGATGACCCAAAAAAAAAAAAAAAAAGAAGTTGAACTCTTCGCTCTCCAACTGGGTGTCTCTGCTGTGTGCAGCAAGGGATGCAAAAAGTTGGTGATCTTCTCGGATTCTACTGTGGGCATTGAGTCCCTCGTCGACCCAAAACCATGTTCTGGGCAAGTCTTTGCTCTGCACGCTTGTCGATCACTTCGCCCCTGGCTAGCCGGGGATGAGGATAGAAATGTTACATTCTGGCACGTCCCCTCGAAGTTCGAGTGGAATGTACACAAGAAGGCTCACGATGTAGCTACATCTACCAAGATCTCCATGGGCAGACACCCTCGGATGTCTCTAGACTACCTTAGAAACCAAGTCGAGAAAGTGGTTTGTAAGGATTGGCACATGCGGTTCTCAGAACCAGCGTATCGTGGATGGCATTTCCTCCAACTCAAAGGGGTTGGAGGGAAACCAGTATTATCCTTGACCCACAAAGGTGGGCCTTGGCTGAAAGTCATGGGAAACAGCACTACGGACACTTCCCGTGCGACTCAAATGATCACTGGCCATGCTCCCATAGGGGAGTATTGTCATCGTTTCTCCCTTGATGGGGAGTACCAATGCTGGTGCCTTGGTCCTGAGATTCAAACTTGGGATCATATCTTGCGCGTCTGCCCATTGGTGGATCGCAAAGAAACTCATGCAAGCCCAGACACCGTCAAAGGCTTTCACGAATTCTTGGACAACAACCCTGCATTAGGGTCATTCACCCCACTAGCGTGGAACCCAGGATAGGTTGTGCACGCAGGGCATATGACCCCCATCCAGTTCTGACTAGTGTGATCAGTATGTCAGGGTGGCTGTGGGGCACCAGACGAGTCCATTAACCCTCATAAAGGGGGCCTGCCCATGTTCAGGAGTGACTGTCAGGGCGGGGGAACACAAACCCAGGTACTGGTTCAGGGAGGCGCCTGAGTGCTTCCAGATCCACTGTTGGTTGTGTGTTATGGCTTAATTGATGACTACGCCTTCCTTTCTGAGCTGAGAGGCTCATGTTGGGGTGGCAGTTTCCCCTAAGTCTTGCACACATACCCGTGGAGTCTTGGAGAACATGACATTGTCAAGTCCAGGTTGTCGGTATGCCACCACTGGCAAGTCCGTTTACTCGATAAAGGGGGCCCCCTTAGTGGTCATTGCAGCTATCCATGTGGTTGGTGTGAAGATCAGCAGGAGGAGGACTTGGGCTGGGCGTAGTGTACTTCATTTGTATATCTCTACCGCGGACTGCGATCGGGTGCCGCATTATAAATTTTTGACCCAAAAAAAAAAAAAAGGCTTGGAAGATCCAGCCAGCCATACACTTTTTTGAGGAGGGGGAGGTTGTCCTCCAACCGTGCAGAGTGGGCGATGAGAGTGCCATCGTCTATGTAGGAAATAAGATTGACATCTCTGCCGACCTCGCTTCTTCTGAAGAGTTTCATGATGGGCATTAGGTACAACACCGATAGGACAGGGGACAAGGCAGATCCTTGCCCCACCCCCACATCTGCTGCAAAGGAGCCAGATGAGAAGGTGTTCCATAGTAGGTCGTCTTGCGACCGACCAGGTATGAATGGAAGAAATTCACCACTTGTGCAGGGAATCCCGACCAAGAGATTATCTCCAACAAAACCTGGTGGTTTAGTGAGGGGAAGAATTGAGCGATGTCAAACACGACAACACTCATTTTAAGTCCCTGAGCCCATCCCACTCTGACAAGGTGGGTAAGGTAGATTCCTGCATCCTCTGTGGAACGCTGGGCGACTCCTCTGAACTGATTTTGCTCGAAGGCTTCATGGGCTACTCCGTCAAATTGAAGCTGTCTGGACAGCATCTTCTCAACCAATTTTCCCAGAGTGTTCAGTAGCACGATGGGCCTGAATGACTTTGGAGTAGAATAGTTAGGCTTCCCTGGTTTCGGGATAATCACCGACAGGGATTCCTTGAAGTATGTTGGCCAGTGACCAACGGTGATGCATGCCTCGGCGATGCAGGTGATAAGGCCTGCCACCTTGGGGTTGCTACACCAGTGTTTGAGGTATGACCATGTAACATGATTGGGACCTGGAGTGGAGTGGGAAGAACACGCATTAAGTGCTTCTTTCATTTCCGTAACAGAGAACGGGATCCAGGCCCTTTCAGGCACCGGGTCCAGATTGTTTAAGATGCTCAGATCGACTTCTCGATCTGAGGCAGCATTGTATGAGCCATCAAGGGCAGCCCACAAGGAATCAAGATTGTTACATGGCTCTCCCCAATAGGAGATCACCTCGTATGATGGTAAGTTTCTCTGATGAGTCCAGGACACCAAGTCCCAGGGTCGTCTGTTGATAGTGGCCACTTCTTGGATATGCTCATCGAAGAAGTCACATTTTGCATGTCGCATGACCTTGTGGTACAGCTTCCAGTCCCCCTCATCTCGAGTGGCTCTGTAGGCATCTAATGCAGCCTTGCATTTGTCTGTCCACCATCCCTTGGACGACTTGCCTAGGTGAGATTCCTTGGTGTGGTTGTCCCACGCCTTGTTTAAAATCATTGATATTGCCGAGACAACATCATCAATTTCTACCAAAGTGTTCCTGTGCCAATTAAGCCATGGAGTTAAACTGGAGGAGACAGCATCAAGGTACGATGCTTCCTCCTCGGATCCTTTCCTGATCAACCACTTGGTAACCAGGACCAACGATCCCGGACCAGGTAGTGTCAGTGTCAGGGGAGCATGGTCGGACGTGCCCCTGGCTTCTGGAGCAATATTGCAGTACAGCACAAATCTTAGATCTGTGGGTATGAACATCAGGTCTATCACCGTGGGGTGGAAGCCCTGTTGTGGAGGAAAGTGGGTGGGTCCCTCCACAGTGGGGAGGGCCCTCATTAGGCCTAATGCTGTTGCTGTCTCTATTAAGTGGTCGGCATGAATAGAGTGCTCAGGCCCCTGGGGGTCCCAAGAGGTGTGTCTCACATTAAAGTTGCCACACATGAAGTGTGGTCGAGGGATCGTCATGACACTCTCATACAGGAGAGTGATGGCCGAGTGTTGGCTGTCTGAATACACATTAGCAAGTAGCATGACGTCTTCCCCTATTCCCAGGGAGAACAGGAGGATGTCATCATCATCGATCAGATCTTGGCGGAGACCCAGTCTGAGATTTGCGATGCTGTTTGCAAAGTACACAGCGATGCATGGCGGCATGTCAATCCCTGATGGTCGCACTAAGGTACCCCAGTTGGGGCTCATTGGTGTGCCAATAACTTCCTCCCCTTCCCTGTTGTGGGCAGAGGGGGCATGTCTTATGAGTCTCCACGGAGGCTCTTGAATGAAAAGCAAATCATAATCATCTATAAGGTCTGCCAGTAACGAGTCCATGTACCCCCAATTACGGTTAACATTCTGACTAAATATTCGCAACTGCGGGGTAGATCTAAGTCTGTCCCTCATTTACATTCGGCCACCACATCCTGTGGGATGGTGAGTAGGAGGGGAGCGAGAGTTTCATCTTGCACTCACCTTGTCATAGCGGGCCTTGATCCAGTCATGGTCAAAGCGGTGTTGCCAGAAGTTGCATCGACGATCATCAGATGCATGGTTCTTCCGGCAGTTCAGACATCTAGCCGGGTGAGGACAAGCAAGCCCCTCTGGGGTGGGTGGGATGGGAGGGTTCGCCTTAGCGTTCCCCTTGCAGCATCCAGCCAGAGCTCAATGGTGCTCTTTCCAGTGTGGTCCTGCACAGATTGGGCATTTTGACTGTGGTGCTCTGCATGCTGGGGTGGGGTGGCCCCACTTCCAGCATCGTTGGCATAAGGGGAGCCCAGGTTTGCCCTGGCTGCCCTAACGTAGGTAACGTAGCATCTGAATTGGACGCCATGGCCAATAAGAGCTTTAGCTCGTGCACTGCTGACTGAGTCAGCAATGTTGAGGTATACGGTGCACGTATCCGACATCTTCGAGTTGCATACAACCCATGGGGGGACTTGTAATACCGTGAGGTCCGATATGCTGGACTTGCCCAGGTGAGTGATGACAACATCAGGTGTGATGGCCTTGTCATTGACAATAAAGGGCACATTGACCAGCTTTAGGTATGACGTGGACGTAGGTAGTGCGGCATCAACTTGGAGCGCAAAGGGGAAGGCTTTGTGAGCCGCCTCCTTGAAGCATCGCAGGTCCTCCTCAGAGGTGACTACGTCGGTGGACACCGAGAGATTCCCAGCATGCATGGTAGCTGACTGGGCCACTAACTTGGAGTGGTGCAGCCCTAAGGTCGTCCGGACATGGTCCAGGAAGTCAGCAGGGTTTGTTCCTTCCTCAAGGGGGGTTTGAACGTGAACTAGGACCTGTTGTCTCGATGGTCTGTGGACAGTAGGCAAAGACTTCACTGCTCCTTGACTTGTTACAACCACCATAAACAGTGGTAAACACTCCTGCTCGATGTTGGTAGCAACGTCGAGACTCTAATCTTCGTCCGATTTTCGATCGGATTTTGCCATCATGAATGCTCTCAGCGTCTCCAGGCCTGGCCTGATTTGCTAAGAGATCTGTCCATCCGATCTCCGGGGATGTCTCGGTCATTGTTTTCAACAGTGACTGCTATCTGTCTTGTTCCCCCTTGGCTTCGAGGATCCTGGCTAGGTGAGTGGTGTCTATGAAAGAGTAGTCTGCATCCCTATGGGGGCTTAGAGCGGGTGTGGGATGCCTGCTTCAATGCTCGCCCAAGTAGAAGCACTCGTTTGGCTGGGGGAGGTCTGGCTCAGGGGGAGGGACATTCTTACTGGACTGCTGGTCATCTCTGGGGCTTCCAACCTCCATGCTATGTGAGTCACTACTACCAGAGACAAGCTACACTGACTACCTGTTGGAATACACTGTCACTAAAAGGGGCCGGGTGACGGTGCCCCCTGATAGCTAGGTCGATGCTCTGGTGGCCGCATTTCACCACCGACTCCTCACCTCCGGTGCTCACTCCTCTGGGGTGTTATGACCCAGGTTCAATCTTCTCCCACCAGGCAACAGGATGCGCGGCCTGTTTGCCCCCTCGGAGCGTTTGGAGGCTGTATTGGGTGGACCCAGAATGGAGATAAGGGACCAACCGTTATTGATGACACGCTACGTATCTTGATCTCTTCCACCATCTACTAGTGCTAACTCACTCTCTATGCCCAAATGGTGAACCAGAGACCATCCACCATGCCAGGGGCTTCATGCCCCCCCCCTGATTACGGGCGACATCCTTGATGATGATGTCCAAGACTACGACACCCAGTACGAACAAGACGATCTGGAGGTAGCAGCTGCCCTAAAGGCAGTTAGAGATCTATGGGCCAGAGAAGACCTCTCCGACCCTGACAATGACGAGGATTCTCTTGCTATGCAGGAGGCCCTAAATGACGCCAAGAGCAGCCCCAAGCTTGCTTCGAGGCAAATGATCAACCATGTACTTTGTTCTTTTTTTTTGGGTCGACAATTTATAATGTGGTGCCCTAACGCAGTCTGCGGAACAGGGAACAAACAAAGGTACTACTCTATCTATGCGTTCCCCTTGCCTGCTTCCCAAACCAGGTCCCCGTTTTAGCCACTTTAGGTGGGCAGTGCCACAAACATTGGCCTCTCAGCCAGGAAAGGCAATAATCCGGAGGGGGCCCCCCCCTCCCAAAGCTAGCCATTAACTCGTCTGCTAGTGCAGAATGGTCCCCCAGCCACATATCCAACCGAAGTCAGATCAGGCACGGCCATGTCAATTCACAGTAAATCCCCCCTTGCAGGAGGAATAACCATCTGCATGTTCCCAGCCAGCAAGGATTGACCACCCCAGACGAATGAGGTGGACCATCACCATGCTCCCGCATGAGTGACAGAGATGTGGTAGCTGGTTGTTCACCTGGTTATTCACCGGAACTACCATGGATAGGGGGCCAAGGCCCCCTTCAAGTAAATGCTGACAAGGGCATGCACTTGATAACAACGTCCCCCCCACAGCGGGGAGAAGGTAGAGGGAAGCGGCGAACAGCCACTATCCTGATATCGGCCACCAACCATTTGGTGGGCATAGATGTGGAGGGGTGTCACCCCATTTTAATAGCGATGCTGCTGTGCTCGAGGGCCTTGAGGATGATGGTGTCGTGCTGGGGACAAGGGTTCCCCAGATTGAGGCTCTGATTGAGCTGTTAGCATCGCTGCATAGGAAGCTCAAAAGGCTGCTGGAGACGTGAGATTGAGAGGCGATGCGGCAGCTGCTAGTTCTGCCAACATCGTCTCAGACAATCGCCAGGTGGCTGTGAATAAATTCCAGGCCATCTGATGCCATGCATTCCTCTCTGTGAGAGGGATGGCGGACACTCGGACAGTACCGACAGGAAGTGTCATAGCGTCCAGTACATGTAGAAAGCCATGAGAGGTGGCTGTAATTTCTGCCCTCTCTTCTCTCAACAATGGAGGCTCATCCACCACCAACTCTGGGATGGCGGATGAATCTGCTGATGTGGGGAGGGGCGGCATGGATTGCTCCTGCTGCCCCTCTGAGTAGAGGAGCTCAGCATCACCGAGCTCCTGATTGTTGTTGGCCTCAAGCCCAAGCTTGAGAGCCAGATCACGCGTATCAGCACACACTTGCTGTGATGCCAGTACTCGGTTTATAGTCTCCTGGGAGGCTAGCTCCATGAGACCTGAGATGAATTTGACGTCTCCACTTGTAGCAGAGTTGCCATCGTCATTTGGTAGGTCAGAGGAATCATCCTCCAACCATAGATTGTGGAGCTGGTTGGCCACATCAGAGTCCCATCTGCTCAGGGAGACGTGTCCGAACTCTGGGAGGTAGTGTTCTTCGAAGTCTGCGACGTCGAATTTGGAGTATACGAGGGGGTCGCCCTGCACCACCCGGTGTCTGAGTCGCTCTCTGTAGTTTGTAGAGGGCATTGAGGATGATTTAGCACAAGTAGATGACAGTAGAAGTCAGGATATGTAGCGTGAGATCGATAACAGCTGGCCCCTTATCAACATTCCGGGTCCACCCGATACAGCCTCCAGTCACTCTGAGGGGGGCAGGCAGGCCGCACATCCTGCTGCCTAGTGGGAGGGAAGATTGAACCCAGTTCTGAGCACCCCAGAAGAGTGAATACCGGAGGTAGAGAGTAGGTGGTGATGAGCGGCCACCCAAGCATTGTCCTAGCCCCCAGGGGGCACCATCACCCGGCCCCTTTTAACGACAGTGTATTCCGGACAGGTAGTCAGTGTGGCAGGTCCCTAGTAGTAGTGACTCACATAGCATGGAGGTTTTTCTTTTTTTTTTTTTTTTGGTCAACAATTTATAACGCAGGGCTCGAATGCAGTCTGCAGAGCAGGATACAAACTTGGGCACTACTATAACTACGTGTTCCCCTCGCCCATCTCCTACCCAGGTCCTCGTTTTAGCCACTTTAGGCAGGCAGTGCCACAGACGTTGGCCTCTCAGCCAGGAAAGGCAATAATCCAGAGGGGGGGGCCCCCCCTCCCAAAGCTAGCCATTAGATCGCCCACTGGAGCAAAACGGTCCCCCAGCCACATGTCCGACCGAGGTCAGACCAGGTGCAGCAGTGTTAATTCACCGTAAATCCCCCCTTGCGGGAGGAATAACCGTCTGCATATTTCCAGCCAATGAGGATTGACCACCCCAAACAAATGAGGTGGACCATCACCATGTTGTGCATGAGTGACAGTAACAAGGCGGGTGGTTGTTCACCTGGTTATTCACCGTGACCGCCGTAAGTAGGGGGCTGAGGCCCCCCTCGAGCAAATGCACACATGTGCATGCACTCGATGACATCGTCCCCCCCGCAGTGGGGGGAAGGTATAGGGAGGTGACACCATGTCACCATCCCGATGATGGCCACCAGTTACTTGGTGGCCATGAATGTAGAGGGGGATAGGCCCCTGTACTAGTTGCGGCGCTGCTGTCCACAAGGACCTCGAGGATGACGGCGCCGTGCTGGGGACAAGGGTTCCCCAGATTGAGGCTCTGATTGAGCAGTGTGCATTGCCGCGTAGGAAGCCCAGAAGGCTGCCAGAGACATGAGATTGAGAGGTGTCGGAGCGGCTGCTAGTTCCGCCAACATCGTCTCAGACAGTCGCCAGGTGGTCATGAATAACTCCCAGGCCATTTGGCGCCATGCATTCTTCTCTGCAGGGGGAACAGTGGATGTACAGATGGTACCAATAAACATGGTCATCGCGTCCAGTTGGTGTAGCATGGCATGAGAGGTGGCTTCGATTTCCAACCTCTTATTCACAGATAGCGGCACGTCATCCTCCACCAACTCAGGGATGGGGGGCAAAGGTGGTAACGGGGCAGGGGATGCCTCTGGATAGAAGAGCTCGGCCATGCCGAGCTCCTGTGTATACATGTCCTTGCATTCGAGACTGTGAGTCCATCGTTTATGTGCGACATGGACGTCCTGCGCCCACAGCACACGGTCTATCGTTTGCCTCGAGGCAAGCTTGGGGCTGCTCTCGGCGTAATTGAGGGCCTCTTGCATAGCAAGAGAGTCCTTGTCATCCTCAGGGTCGGAGAGGTCTTCTCCAGCCCATAGATCTCTAACTGCCTTTAGGGCAGTAGCTACATCCGGATTGTCTCGATCGTACCAGGTGTCGTAGTCTTGGACGTCATCATCATAGATGTCGCCCATAGTCAGGGAGGGGTTGTGTAGACCCCAGCGCGGTGGTTGGGCTCTGGTGTGCTGTTTGGGCATTGAGAGTGAGTTAGTGCTAGTAGGTGATGGCAGAAATCAAGATACATAGTGTGGCATGGTCCCTTATCTCAGTTCCGGATCCACCCAATACAACCTCCAACCACTCCGAGGGGGCAAGCAAGCCACATACCCTGCTGCCTGGTGGGAGAGGATTGAACCCGGGTCATGACACCCTAGAAGAGTGAGCACCGGAGGTAGAGAAATGGTGGTGAAAAGCGGCCACCAAAGTATTTATAAGCGCTGCCCAAAGTGTGCTATCACACTTTGGCGGGCGCTGAAACCTAGCCGCCAGGGGGCACCATCACCCGGCCCCTTTTAATGATGGTGTATTCCAACGGGTAGTCAGTGTAGCATGTCTCTAGTAGTAGAAACTCACAGAGCATGGAGGCTGGAAGCCTCCCAGACGACCAGCAGTCCAGTGAGAATGTCCCTTCTCCTAAGCCAGACCTCCCCCAACTAAACGAATGCGATGACTTGGGCGAGCGTTGAAGTAGGCATCCCACACCCACTCTGAGACCCCAAAGGGACCCAGACTACTCTTTCATTGACAACACTCACCTAGCCAGGATCCTCGAAGCCCAGGAGAACGAGACGAATAGCAGACACTGTCAGAAACAGTGCCCGAGGCATCTCCGGAGATCGGATGGATGGATCCCTTAGCAAATCAGGCTACGCCTGGAGATGCCGAGAGTGTTCGTGATGGTGAAGTTCGATTAAAAATCGGACCAAAATTGCAGTCTCGACGTTGCTACCAACGTCGAGCAGGAATGTTTACCACTGTTTATGGTGGTTGTAACAAGTCAAGGTGCAATGTCCAGGGAGGCTCTTGGATGAACAGCAAATTATAATCATCTATAAGATCTGCCAGTAACGAGTCCATGTTCCCCCAATTACGGTTTACATTTTGACTAAATACTCGCAAGCGAGGGATAGATCTAAGTCTGTCCCTCATTTACATTCGACCACCGCGTCCTGTGGGAGGGTAAGCAGGAGGGGAGTGAGACAGACATCTCAAACTCACCTTGTGATAGCGTGCTAGGATCCATTTGCAATCAAAGCGATGACGCCAGAAATTGCATCAACGATCGTCAGATGCGTGGTGTTTTCGGCAGTTTATGCATCTGGCCGGGTGTGGACATGCTGCCCCCTCTGGGGTAGCCGGTACAGGAGGGTTCACCTTAGTGTTTCCCTTATGGCATCCCACCAGAGCACGATGGTGCTCCTTGCGATGGGGTCCTGCGCAGATCGGGCATTTTGATTGCAGAGCTCTACATGCTGGGGTGGGATGACCCCATTTCCAGCAGCGTTGGCACAGTGGCAAGCCAGGATTTGCCCTGGCAGCCCTAACATAAGTGACATAGTGACCAAACTGGACGCCACACCCAATGAGAGCTTTCGCTCGTGCACCACTGACCGAGTCAGTGATGTTAAGATAAATGGTGCACGTATCCGACATTTTCGAATCCCGTACTACCTGTGGGGGGACTTGTAACACGGTGAGGTCAGATATCCCTGACTTCCCCAGGTCAGCTATAATGACTTCCGGCGTAATGGCCTTGTCATTAGTGATGTATGGCACGTCGACCAACTTTAGGTACGACGTGGATGTAGGTAGTGCTGCATCGACTTCCAACGCAAAGGGGAACACCTTGTGGGTGGCCTCCTTGAAGCAACGAAGGTCCTCTTCCGAGGCCACGATGTCAGTTGATACCGAGATGTTCCCAGCATGTAAGGAAGCGGACTGGGCCACTAGTTTGGAGTGGTGCAGACCGAGAGTGGCTCTGACTTGGTCTAAGAAGTCAGCAGGATTTGCTCCCTCCTCGAGGAGGGGTCAAACGTGTACTAGGACCTGTCTTCTCGATGGTCCATGGATGGTAGGTGAAGGTTTTGCAACCTTAGGCCTTGATGGGCCGACGTGCTGCTGAATGTCAGCCAGTTTGTCGGTAGGAAGTTCAGGGAATGCCTTGGCTAGTCTTTTTTTTTTTTTTTTTTGGGTCAAAAATTTATAACGTGGCACCCGATCGCAATCTGCAGTAGAGACATACAAACGAAGTACACTACGCCCAGCCCAAGTCCTCCTCCTGCTGATCTTTGCACCAACCACCTTAATAGCTGCAATGACCACTAAGGGGGCCCCCTTTATTGAGTAAACGGACTTGCCAGTGGTGGCATACCAACAACCCGGACCTGACGATGTCGTGTTCCCCAAATCCCTATGGGTATGAGTGCAAGATTTAGGGGAGACTGCCGCCCCGACGTGAGCCTCTCAGCTCGGAAAGGAACATGTAGTCGACACTGTCATAACACATGACCGACATTTAGGTGCTGCCAAAGTGTGATATCACACTTTGGACGGGCGCCTAAATTGATCTGAAAGTGCTCAGGTGCCTCCCCGAACCAGTATCTGGGTTTGTGTCCCCCCTCCCTGACAGTCGCTCCTCAACATGGGTGGGCCCCCTTTATGAGGGTTAATGGACTCGTCTGGTGCTCTACAGCTGCCCCGACATACCGATTACACTAGCCAGAACCAGATGAGGGTCATATGCCCTGCGCACACAACCTATCCTGGATCCCACGCTAGCAGGGTGAATGACCCCAGTGCGGGGTTTGTGTCCAAGAGTTTGTAGAAGCCTTCGACAGAGTCTGGGCTTGCACGAGTTTCTTTGCGAACCACCTTGGGGCAGACGCGCAGCAAGTGGTCCCAAGTTTGGATCTCGGGGCTGAGGCACCAACATTGGTACTCCCCTATGGGAGCATGGCCAGTGACCATACGGGTGAGGCGGGAAGTGCCAGTTGTGCTGGTTCCCGAAACTTTTAGCCAAGGCCCACCTTTGTGAGTCGAGGGTACAACAGGTTTTCCTCCGATCCCTTTCAGGTGGAGGAAGTGCCGACCTGTTCCGCATTATTCCAGACTACAGTATTTGAGCTTAGTTAGTTTTGCCTTGTATTCCTCAGTTCGTATATTGACATAGACTCAACTTTACCCTGCCAATCTAAACTTCCTTCTACTCCAACCCCTGTCCTCTAAGAGTCTGAACTACATTCGACTCAACCTCTAGTCTCCCTCCGAAGTTCTAGTCTCATCTGAACTCAACCTAAGTCCTTCCATACTCCTCCCCGTGTTTACCCGCACTTTCCCGCTCCTACCTCTAAACCCTCGACTTGAAATTGGGACACCAGACGAGGTGAAGGGCGCAGCTTCTTACAAGCTGAAGCCAAGTCCTTTCCGTTCCCCCTCCCACAGAATCCGCATCGTCCCGACAATCTCCTGCTATCATCACCCACGGTGTCCAGATGGATTCCAAAGCGACCTCTAGGATCAGTTCTTAACACATAGGTTCTAACCCTCTGACAGAATTACCCAGCATGCCCATGGCTCTCGCTGTTGTGAGGGCCTTGGTGGAGTAGAACCGCATGTGCTCCTGAAAAGAGAGTTTGTGGTCGAAGAAAAACCCCAGGTACCTCCAGGTGACCTTGGGTTTGAGAGGGGAATTGCCTGTGTATGGGGCGAAACCTAAGTCAATCGGGAGAGGAGTGAAGCTCCTCGACCTTGAGAAGTGAAATATCTCAGACTTGTCATGTTCCAGGACCAGTCCGAGGGATGTGAATGCCTGGAAGATCCAGCCATACGCTTCTTTGAGAAAGGGGAGATTATCCTCCAGCCATGCTGATCGGGCGATGAGGGTGCCATCGTCCACATAAGACATGAGATCTACCTTGCGGCCAATCTCGCTCCTCCTGAAGAGTTTCATTACGGGCATTAAGTACAAGTCTGATAAGACAGGAGACAGGGCAGAGCCCTGTCCCACCCCACATCAGCTGCAAAGGAGCCAGATGAGAAGGTGTTCCATTTGTAAGTCGTCTTGCGACCCACAAGGTACGAACGGAAGAAGTTCACTACTTGCGTAGGGAACCCCAACCGAGATATTATCTCCAGCAGAACCTGGTGGTCCAGTGAAGGGAAGAATTGAGCAATGTCAAAGGCGACAATGCTCGTTTTGAGGCCCTGAGCCCACCCTGCCCTGACAAGGTGGGTGAGGTAAATTCCTGCATCCTCTGTGGAATGATGGGCGACTCCTCCGAACTGATTTTGCTCAAAGGCTTCGTGTGCCATGCCATTGAACTGAAGCTGCCTAGACAGCATCTTTTCGACCAGTTTACCCAGAGTGTTCAAGAGCACAATGGGCCTGAATGACTTAGGGGTAGAGTAATTTGGTTTCCCTGGTTTTGGGATGATTACCGACAGGGACTCCTTAAAGTGAGCAGGCCAATGTCCTGCAGTGATGCACACTTCAGCTATGCGGGTGATGAGACTTGCTACCTCAGGGTTGCTACACCAGTATTTTAGGTGTGACCATGTGGCATGATCGGGACCTGGAGCGGAACGGGAAGAGCACGCCGTGAGTGCTTCTTTCATTTCCATCACAGAGAACGGGATCCAGGCCCTTTCAGGCACAGGATCCAGATCGCTCAAGATGCTCAGATCAACTACTCAATCCAAGGCAGCATTATATGATCTGTCGAGGGCGGACCATAGAGAATCCAGATTGTTACAAGGGTTTCCCCAATAGGAGATTGCTTCGTACGATGGGAGGTTTCATTGGCGAGTCCAGGACACCAAGTCCCAGGGTCATCTATTAGTGGTAGCCACTTCATGGATACGGTCTTCAAAAAAGTCATGCTTTGCTTGTCGCATGACTTTATGGTAGTGCTTCCAGTCCTCTCCATCATGGGAGGCTCTGTATGCGTCGAGTGCACCCCTGCATTCGTCTGTCCACCATCCCTTGAACGACTTGCCGAGGCGAGATTCCTTGGAGTGGGTGTCCCACTCTTTGGTTAAAATAGTCGATATTGCCGAGACGACCTCGTCTATTTCTGCAGGTGTATTCCCTTGCCAGTTGAGCAATGGGTTCAGAGCAGAGGCGACTGCATCCAGGAACGACACTTCTTCCTCCAAGCCTTTTTTGATTGACCACTTGGTGACCAGTACCAAAGATCCCGGGCCAGGCAGTGTCAGTGTCAGGGGGGCGTGGTCAGATGTGCCCCTGGCTCTGGGAATTATCTCACAGTACAGCATAAATCTGAGATCCATGGGAGTAAACATCAGGTTGATCACCATGGGGTGAAAGCCCTGTTGCGGGGGGAAATGAGTGGGTCCCTCCTCAACTGGGAGGGCCCTTGTTAGGCCTAGAGCCGTTGCCGTTTCCACCAAGTGGTCAGCATGAATTGAGTGTTCAGGCCCCTGGGGATCCCAGGACGTGTGTCTCACATTGAAATTGCCGCTCATGAAGTGGAGGCGAGGAATCAGCATGACGTTCTCATACAGGAACGTGATGGCCGAGTGCTGACTGTCGGAGTAGACATTCGCATATAACATGACATCCTCTCCTATTCCCAACAAGAACAATAGGATGTCACGGTTGTTGATCAGATCTCGATGGAGACCCGGTCTTAGGTTGGCAATGCTGTTTGCAAAGTAGACAGTGACACGTGGGGGGGTTTCAATCCCTGATGGACGTACGAACAGGCCCCAGTTTGGGCTCATTGGTGCGCTGATGACTTCTTCCCCTTCCCTGTTGTGGGCAGAGGGGGCATGTCTTATGAGTCTCCAGGGAGGCTCTTGGATGAAAAGCAAATCATAATCATCTATAAAATCTGCCAGTAACGAGTCCATGTATCCCCAGTTACGGTTTACGTTCGACCACCGCGTCCTGCGGGAGGGTAAGAAGGAGGGGAGCAAGACAGGCGTCTCAGACTCACCTCATGGTAGCATGCTAGGATCCACTCGCAATTGAAGCGATGATGCCAAAAATTGCATCGACGGTTGTCAGATGCGTGATTCTTCCGGCAGTTTAGACACCTGGCCAGGTGAGGACAAGCTACCCCCTCTGGGGTGGCTGGTACAGGAGGGTTCGCCTTAGCGTTTCCCTTACAGCATCCCGCTAGAGCACGATGGTGCTCTTTGCGGTGAGGTCCTGCACAAATCGGGCATTTCTATTGCGGGGCTCTGCATGCTGGGGTGGGGTGCCCCCACTTCCAGCATCGTTGGCATAATGGCAGACCAGGATTAGGTCTGGCAGCCCTCACATAGGCGACGTAGTGACCAAATTGGACACCACGCCCGATAAGAGCTTTCACTCGTGCCCCGCTGACCGAGTCAGCAATGTTAAGGTATACAGTGCACGTATCCGACATCTTCGAATCCCATACAACGCGTGGAGGAACCTGCAGCATGGTGAGGTCAGATATTCCTGACTTCCCCAGGTGAGCTATGACTATGTCAGGCATAATGGCCTTGTCGTTGGCAATAAATGGCACATCGACCAGTTTGAGGTACAATGTGGATGTAGGTCACGCTGCGTCTACTTGCAGCGCGAAGGGGAATGCCTTGTGGGCAGCCTCCTTGAATCATCGGAGGTCCTCTTCTGAGGCCACTGCGTCAGTTGATACCGAGATGTTCCCAGTATGTAGAGAAGCGGACTGGGCCACTAGCTTAGAGTGGTGCAGGGTGAGGGTTATCCTGACTTGGTCGAGGAAATCAGCAGGGTTCGCTCCCTCCTCCAAGGGGGGGCGAACATGTACTAAGACCTGTCTTCTTGACGGGCCATGGACAGTAGGCGAAGGTTTCGCAACCTTGGGCCTGGAAGGACCGACATGTTGCTGAATGTCAGCCAACTTGTCGGTGGGAAGTTCAGGGAATGCCTTGGCTAACCGCACAAGGCCATCCATGGATGTATTAGGTGCTCGTCCCCCAGGGAAACGAGTGACCTGAGCAAAGGTCCCCTTGCCCGAAGGCTTGGTCGACCAGTTCACAGGGGTAGGAGGTCCTCTACCCCATGCCAAAGAAGTGCCCCCTGTTGGGGGTTTGGGAAGAGGTCGAGCCCCCTTAGGGCCTCAAGACCTCGCAGATTTGTGAGGGGGGGGGGCGTTGCCCATCCCATCCCTCCAGGTGCTCCATCCTTGGGACGTCGTGAGGGTCATTGGTGACAGTGCCCGACCTAGATTGTCCACTTCCACCAGCTGCCTTGTCAATAGCTCGTCGGAGGGTGGTGTTCCCCGAGTTGCGGTCGATGCCCATCGTAGCTGCTGCTGAGAGCACTGCGCTGAGCTGTTCGGCTATGGCCTGCCGTTCTTCAGCAGTTGGTTGTCTGGATCCTGTCCTCCCTAGGACGGTTCTGAATCCTGTAGTGTATTCCCCCAAATCGCCTGCAAAGGTGACTGGACCAGCCCAATCGTCGTCAGCATCGCTTGCCATCTCTGTGTCCTGTATCGCAGGATTGGGGTTAGATATCCCTGCCTCATCAGCCCACTGTGAAGCAGGTGTGGAGGGGGTGGTGGGAGGTGCAGGGGACAAAGTAGCCCACCTGGGAGATATCGCTGGCACACTGAATCGCTGTGCTTGTGGTGTGACAATTCCCGCCCCATAGGGGGAGGGGGTTGGAGAGCCTCTTTGGGTCCGGTGTGGGCCCACAGAGGGAGCATTCTGTGTGGATCTGCAGCTCTCTTTGAGCCGCAGAGAGTCAATTGGATTGTCGCCAGGAGTTCTAGGCGTACCCAATCTGGAGGGTCCCCCCTTGTCCATTGCTTCACCTGATCTCCCCCCTCTTCTAGAATAAGATTCTGACATGCGTTGGTAAGATGCTGGTTATACCGGATTGCTGAGATCATGGATGGATTGAGCTGCAAAAGTTGAAAACGGTGTTGACGTAAGTTTTTTGTGGCTGTGCATGTCGCGGTAACAAGACAAGAAGCAATGTGATGCTTCCTCCTTGGATCCTTTTTTGATCGACCACTTGGTGACTGGGACCAGAGATCCCGGACCAGGTAGTGTCAGTGTCAGGGGAGTGTGGTCAGACATGCCCCTGGCTTCTGTGACGATATCGCAGTACAGCACAAATCTTAGATCCATGGGTATGAACATTAGGTCGATCACCATAGGGTGAAAGCCCTGTTGTGGAGGAAAATGGGTGGGTCCCTCCACAGTGGGGAGGGCCCTCGTTAAGCCTAATGCTGTTGCCGTTTCTACTAAGTGGTCAGCATGAATGGAGTGTTCAGGCCCCTGGGGGTCCCAGGAGGCATGTCTCATGTTAAAACTGCCACACATGAAGTGTAGTTGTGGGATCGTCATGACACTTTCATACAAAAGTGTGATGGCCAAATGCTGGCTGTCCGAGTAGACGTTAGCAAGTAGCATGACATCCTCTCCTATTCCCAGGGAAAAGAGGAGAATGTCATGATCATCGATCAGATCTCAGTGAAGACCCAGTCTGAGATTAGTGATGCTGTTTGCAAAATAGACAGCTATGCGTGGGGGGGTGTCAGTCCCTGATGGTCATACCAATGTGCCCCAGTTGGGGCTCATCGGTGCGCCGATAACTTCTTCCCCTTCCCTGTTATGGGCAGATGGGGCATGTCTTATTAGTCTCCAAGGAGGCTCTTGAATGAACAGCAGATCATAGTCGTCTATGAAATCAGCCAGTAACGAGTCCATGTAACCCCAATTTCTGTTTACATTTTGACTAAATATGCGTAACTATGGGGTAGATCTAAGTCTGTCCCTCATTTACGTTCGGCCACCATGTCCTGCGGGATGGTGAGTAGGGGGGGAGCAAGAGTTGTGCCTCGCACTCACCTCGTCATAGCGAGCTCTGATCCAGTCACAGTCAAAGCGATGTCGCCAGAAATTGCATTGACGATCATCAGATGCGTGGTTTTTCCGGCAGTTTAGACACCTAGCCAGGTGAGGACAGGCAACCCCCTCTGGGGTGGCTGGAACAGGAGGGTTTGCCTTGGCATTTCCCTTGCAACAACCAGCCAGAGCCCGATGGTGCTCTTTCCAGTGTGGACCTGCACAGATCGGGCATTTCGACTGTGGTGCTCTGCATGCTGGGGTGGGATGACCCCATTTCCAGCAGCCTTGGCACAGTGGGAGGCCAGGGTTTGCCCTGGCTGCCCTAACGTAGGCGACATAGCATCCAAACTGGACGCCATGACCAATGAGAGCCTTGGCTTGTGCACCACTGACTGAATCAGCGATGTTTAGATATACGGTGCACGTATCTGACATCTTTGAGTCGCGTACTACCCATGGGGGGACCTGTAACACCATGAGGTCCGAGATTCCGGACTTTCCCAGGTGGGCGATAACAATATCAGGCGTCATTGGCAATGAAGGGCACGTCGACCAGTTTTAGGTATGACGTGGACGTGGGTAGCGCAGCATCAACTTGCAATGCAAAGGGGAAGGCCTTGTGGGCCACCTCTTTGAAACACCGTAGGTCTTCTTCCGAAGCGACTACGTCTGTGGACACCGAGAGATTCCCAGTGTGCATGATAGCCGACTGCGCCACTAGCTTGGAGTGGTGTAGTCCTAGCATCGTCCAGACGTGGTCCAGAAAGTCTGCAGGGTTCGTTCCTTTCTCGAGGGGAGGTCGAATGTGTACCAGGACCTGTCATCTCAATGGTCCATGGACAGTGGGCGAGGGCTTTGCAGCCTTTGGCCTGGAGGGGCCAATGTGCTGCTGAATGTCAGCCAGCTTGTCAGTGGGAAGTTCAGGGAAGGCTTTGGCTAATCGGACAAGGCCATCCATGGAAGTGTTGGTGCTTGTCCCCCAGGGAAACGAGCGACCTGAGCAAAGGTCCCCTTGCCCGAAGGCTTGGTTGACCAATTCACAGGGGGCGGGGGAGGTCCCCTGCCCCATGACGAAGAGACACCCACTGCTGGGGGTTTAGGAAGAGGTCGAGCCCCCCTAGGGCCTCGAGTTCTCGCAGATTTGTGAGGGGGGGGGGCGTTGCCCATCCCATCCCTCTAGATACTCCGTCCTTGGGACGTCGTGAGGATTGTTGGTAACGGTGCCTGACCTAGGTCGTTTACCGCCCCTACCCGCCTCGTCTATGGCTCTTCGGAGGGTGTCGCTCCCCAAATCGCGATTAAAGCCGACCGCAGTTGCAGCACTGAGTACCGCCCCTAGCTATTCAGTGATTTCCTGCCATTGTTCAGCAGTTGGTCTATGGGCTCCTGTCCTGTTAAGGACCGTTAGGAATCCCTGTGCATATTCCCCCAGGTCATGCACGAAGGTGACTGGTCCAGCCCAATCGTCCTCAGCATCGCTTGCCATCTCCATGTCCTGAATCGCAGGAATGGGGTTTGATATCTTGACTTCGTCAGCCCACTGTGAAGCAGGTGTAGAAGGGGTGGTAGGAGGTGCAGGGGACAAAGTAGCCTGCCTGGGAGATAACACTGGCACGCTGAATTGCTGTGCGCGCAGTGTGATTGTTCCGGCCCCATAGGGGGAGGGAGTTGGAGAACCTCTTTGGGTCCGATGAGGACCCACAGAGGGAGCTATCTGTGAGGATCTACGGCCCCCAGAGGGCCGTAGAGAATCAATGGGGTCATCGCCAGGAGTTCTGGGCATACCAGATCTGGAAGGTCTCCCCTTGTCCATCACTGCGTCCGATCTCCTCCCTTTTTGTATGAAAGAATCAGACATGCATTGGTAAGACACTGTATAAACCGGATCACTTGGATCGTTGATGGATTGAGCTACAGAAGTTGAAAACAGTATCGACAAAAATTTTTGTGGCTGTGCACGTCGCGGTAAGAGGTCAAGGAGCAATGGTGCTCTGCATGCTGGGGTTGGGTGTCCCCACTTCCAGCATCGTTGACATAGTGGCAGGCCAGGATTTGCCCTGGCTGCTCTAACATAAGCGACATAGTGTCTAAATTGGCATCGCTTCTTGTCTTGTTACTGCGACGTGCACAGCCACAAAAAACTTCGTCGACACCATTTTCAACTTTTGCAGCTCAATCCATCCATGATCTCAGCAATCCAGTATAACCAGCATCTTACCAACACATGTCAGAATCTTATTCTAGAAGAGGGGGGAGATTGGGTGAAGCAATGGATGAGGGGGGACCCTCCAGATCGGGTATGCCTAGAACTCCTGGAGACAATCCAATTGACTCTCTGCGGCTCTCCTCGAGCCGCAGATCCACACAGAATGTTCCCTCAGTGGGCCCACACAGGACCCAAAGAGGATCTCCAACCCCTCCCCCTATGGGGTGGGAATCGTCACTCCGCGAGCACAGTGATTCAGCATGCCAGCGCTATCTCCCAGGCGGGCTACATCGTCCCCTGCACCTCCTACCACCCCCTCTACACCTGCTTCTCAGTGGGCTGATGAGGCGGTGACATCTAACCCCAATCCTGGGATACAGGACACAGAGATGGCAAGCGATGCTGACGACAATTGGGCCGGTCCAGTCACCTTTGCGAGCAACTTGGGGGAGTACGCCATGGGATTCAGAACCGTCCTAGGGAGGACAGGATCCAGACGACCGACTGCTGAAGAACGGCAGATCATCTCTGAACAGCTTGGCACAGTGCTCGCAGCAGCAGCCGCAATGGGCATCGGCTGCAACTCGGGGAACACCACCCTCTGGAGAGCAATTGACAAGGCAGCTGGTGGAAGTGGATGACCTAGGTTGGGCACTGTCACCAACGACCCTCACGACATCCCAAGGACGGAGCACCTGGAGGGATGGGATGGGCAATGCCCCCCCTCCTCACAAATCTGTGAGGTCTCGAGGCCCTAAGGGGGCTCGACCTCTTCCCAAACCCCCAACAGGGGGCACTTCTTTGTCATGGGGTAGAGGACCTCCTCCCCCTGTGAACTGGTCGACCAAGCCTTCGGGCAAGGGGACCTTTGCTCAGGTCGCTCGTTTCCCTGGGGGACGAGCACCTAACACATCCATGGATGGCCTTGTGCGACTAGCCAAGGCATTCCCTGAACTTCCTACCAACAAACTGGCTGACATTCAGCAGCATGTCGGCCCATCAAGGCCTAAGGTTGCAAAACCTTCGCCTACTGTCCACGGACCGTCGAGAAGACAGGTCCTAGTACACGTTCAACCCCCCCTCAAGGAGGGAGCAAATCCTGCCGACTTCTTAGTCCAAGTCAGAGCCACTCTCAGTCTGCACCACTCCAAACTAGTGGCCCAGTCTGCTTCCTTACATGCTGGGAACATCTCGGTATCAACTGACATCGTGGCCTCGGAAGAGGACCTTCGTTGCTTCAAGGAGGCCGCCCACAAGGTGTTCCCCTTTGCGTTGGAAGTCGATGCAGCACTACCTACATCCACGTCGTACCTAAAGTTGGTCGACGTGCCATACATCACTAATGACAAGGCCATTACGCCGGAAGTCATTATAGCTCACCTGGGGAAGTCAGGGATATCTGACCTCACCGTGTTACAAGTCCCCCCACAGGTAGTATGGGATTCGAAAATGTCGGATACGTGCACCATTTATCTTAACATCACTGACTCGGTCAGTGGTGCACGAGCGAAAGCTCTCATTGGGTGTGGCGTCCAGTTTGGTCACTACGTCGCTTATGTTAGGGCTGCCAGGGCAAATCCTGGCTTGCCACTGTGCCAATGCTGCTGGAAATGGGGTCATCCCACCCCAGCATGTAGAGCTCTGCAATCAAAATGCCCGATCTGTGCAGGACCCCATCGCAAGGAGCACCATCGTGCTCTGGTGGGATGCTGTAAGGGAAACGCTAAGGTGAACCCTCCTGTACCGGCTACCCCAGAGGGGGCAGCATGTCCACACCTGGCCAGATGCATAAACTGCCGAAAACACCATGCATCTGATGATCATCGATGCAATTTCTGGCCTCATCACTTCGATTGCGAATGGATCCTAGCACACTATCACGAGGTGAGTTTGAGATGTCTGTCTCGCTCCCCTCCTGCTTACCCTCCTGCAGGATGCGGTGGTCGAACGTAAATGAGGGACAGACTTAGATCTATCCCTCGCTTGCAAGTATTTAGTCAAAATGTAAACTGTAATTGGGGGTACATGGACTCGTTACTGGCAGATCTTATAGATGATTACAATTTGCTTTTCATCCAAGAGCCTCCCTGGAGACTCATAAGACACGCCCCCTCTGCCCACAACAGGGAAGGGGAAGAAGTTATTGGCGTGCCAATGAGCCCAAATTGGGGCCTATTAGTATGCCCATCAGGGATTGACACCCCTCCATGCATCACCGTCTATTTCGCAAACGGCATCGCCAATCTAAGACCAGGTCTCCGCCGAGACTTGATCGACAACCGTGATATCCTATTGTTCTCACTGGGAATAGGAGAAGATGTCATGTTATATGCAAATGTCTATTCTTTTTTTTTTTTTTTTTGGGTCAAAAATTTATAATGCGGCACCCGATTGCAGTCCGTGGTAGAGACATACAAACAAGGTACACTATGCCCAGCCCAAGTCCTCCTCCTGCTGATCTTCACACCAACCACCTGGATAGCTGCAATGACCACTAAGGGGGACCCCTTTATCAAGTAAATGGACTTGCCAGTGGTGGCCCGGCCTTGACGATGTTGTGTTCCCCGAATCCCTATGGGTATGGGTGCAAGATTTAGGGGAGATTGCCACCCTGACGTGAGCCTCTCAGCTTGGAAAGGAAAGTGTATTTGACTAAGTCGTAACACGTGACCGACATTTAGGTGCTGCCAAAGTGTGATATCACACTTTGGACAGGCGCCTAAATTGATCTGAAAGCGCTCAGGCGCCTCCCTGAACCAGTATCTGGGTTTGTGTCCCCCCTCCCTGACAGTCGCTCCTGAACATGGGTGGGCCCCCTTTATGAGGGTTAATGGACTCGTCTGGTGCTCTACAGCTGCCCTGGCATACCGATTACACTAGCCAGAACCAGACGAGGGTCATATGCCCTGCGCACACAACCTATCCTGGATCCCACGCTAGCGGGGTGAATGACCCCAGTGCGGGGTTTGTGTCCAAGAGTTTGTAGAAGCCTTCGACAGAGTCTGGGCTTGCATGAGTTTCTTTGTGAACCACCTTGGGGCAGACGCGTAGCAAGTGATCCCGAGTTTGAATCTCGGGACCAAGGCACCAACATTGGTACTCCCCGTCTAGGGAGAAACGGTGACGATACTCCCCTATGGGAGCATGGCCAGTAACCATATGGGTGAGGCGGGAAGTGCCAGTTGTGCTGGTTCCCAAGACTTTTAGCCAAGGCCCACCTTTGTGACTCGAGGGTACTACAGGTTTTCCTCCAACCCCTTTCAGGTGGAGGAAATGCTGACCACAATACGTAGGTTCTGCGAACCGCGTGTGCCAATCCTTACAGACCGCTTTCTCGATTTGGGTCTTTAGGTAATCTAGAGACGTCCTTGGGTGTCTGCCCATGGAGATCTTGGTAGATGTAGCTACATCATGAGCCTTCTTGGGTATGTTCCACTCGAATTTCGAGGGGACATGCCAGAATGTAATGTTTCTCCCCTCATTCCCAGCTAGCCAGGGATGAAGAGATTGACAAGCATCCAGAGCAAAGATTTGCCCAGAGCATGGTTTTGGGTCCACAAGGGACTCGATGCCCATTGTAGAGTCTGAGAAGATCACCAACTTTTTGCACCCCTTGCTGCAAGCAGCAGAGATGCCCAGTTGGAGAGCAAATGGTTCGACTTCCGGGGGGGTTCTCCTCCCAGAAGCCGAGACGATGTGGTCTACCTGTTCCCCTTGTCCAAAGACGAGAGCACAAGCGACTGCTTGAAATCTGGCATCAGTGGGCATTGAGGTGTCCACTGCAACAACGAGGGTGTCTCCCTCTGACTGGGCCTTAGCCCAGGCCTTATCGAGGTCACCCCTATACGCACTCCTCACCTCCTCCTCCTTGGAGGTGAGATGATGAGAGGAGAAGCGAGCAGGGAACAAGTCCTTTACTCTGTTTTCAGGGGTGTTTTCTTCCCCAAAGGGGTCGAATTCATCCGCTGGGACAAGAGCCAGTGCTGCAGCCAAGGCAACAGATGGTCCTTGCAGTGTGAGTGTATTGAGCACAGCTCCACCCCAGAGTCCAAGCTCTTGAGGGTAGGTGCTGCCTACATGGTTTGGCCCCAAGATCGCTCCCAGGGGGTGAGATGGAGCCAGCAGGGGGGTCCTGAGGGCCCCTTTGTCGACTAAATGGCGCAGGAGCAGTTGCATAGGCAACAGTCCTGCGATACTGTCCAGGCCCCCTGTCGGGGTGGTCCGGAATGCACCAAGGATCCAGCGTGCAGCGATGGACTGCACCTGGGCCAATGTTTTGATGACACCCTTGACACGTGCGCCCTTGAAATGCCAAAGTCGTAGTCCATATGTCATAATGGGTACGACGCACGAATGGTAAAGTAGACGCTTCTGCATAGGTTCTAACCCTCTGACAGAATTGCCCAGCATGCCCATGGCTCTCGCTGTTGTGAGGGCCTTGGTGGAATAGAACCGTGTGTGCTCCTTGAAAGAGAGTTTGTGGTCGAAGAAAAACCCCAAGTACCTCCAGGTGACCTTGGGTTTGAGAGGGGAATTGCCCATGTACGGGGCAAATCCTAAGTCGATCAGGAGAGGAGTGAAGCTCCTCGACCTTGAGAAGTGAAATACCTCGGACTTGTCATGTTCCAGGACAAGTCCAAGGGACATGAATGCCTGGAAGATCCAGCCATACACTTCTTTGAGAAGGGGGAGATTATCCTCCAGCTGTGTTGAGCGGGCGATGAGAGTGCCATCGTCCACATAAGACATGAGATCGACCTTGCGGCCAATCTCGCTCCTCCTGAAGAGTTTAATTATGGGCGTTAAGTACAACGCCGATAAGACAGGAGACCAGGCAGAGCCCTGTCCCACCCCCACGTTGGCTGCAAAGGAGCCAGATGAGAAGGCATTCCATTTGTAGGTTGTTTTGCGACCCACAAGATATGACCGGAAGAAGTTCACTACTTGCATGGGGAACCCCGACTGAGAGATTATTTCCAATAGAACCTGGTGGTTCAATGAAGGGAAGAATTGAGCGATGTCGAAGGCAACAATGCTCGTTTTGAGGCCCTGAGCCCATCCTGCCCTAATGAGGTGGGTGAGGTAGATTCCTGCATCCTCTGTGGAACGCTGGACCCCTCCAAACTGGTTTTGTTCGAAGGCCTCATGTGCCACTCCGTCAAATTGAAGCCGTCAAGACAGCATCTTTTCGACCAGTTTGCCCAGAGTGTTCAAGAGCACAATGGGCCTGAACAACTTTGGTGTAGAGTAGTTAGGTTTCCCTGGTTTCGGGATGATTACTGACAGGGACTCCTTGAAATGCGCAGGCCAATGTCCTGCAGTGATGCATGCCTCGGCTATGCAAGTGATGAGGCTCGCTACCTCAGGGTTGCTACACCAGTGTTTTAGGTGCAACCATGTGGCATGATCGGGACCTGGAGTGGAATGGGAGGAACACACCATGAGTGCTTCCTTCATTTCCATTATGGAGAATGGGATCCAAGCCCTTTCAGGCACAGGGTCCAAATCGTTTAAGAAGCTCAGATCGACTACTCGATCTGAAGCAGCATTGTATGATCCATCCAGAGGGGACCATAGAGAGTCCAGGTCGTTGCAAGGGTTTCCCCGATAGGAGATCATTTCGTACGATGGGAGGTTGCGTTGACGAGTCCAGGACACCAGGTCCCAGGGTCGTCTGTTAGTGGTAGCCACTTTGTGGATATGGTCTTCAAAGAAATGAAGATACATAGCGTGGCATTGATAACAGATGGTCCCTTATCTCAGTTCTGGATCCACCCAATACAACCTCCAACCGCTCCGAGGGGGCAAGCAAGCCACATACCCTGCTGCCTGGTGGGAGAGGATTGAACCCAGGTCATGACACCCTAGAAGAGTGAGCACCGGAGGTAGAGAAATGGTGGTGAAAAGTGGCCACCAAAGTATTTATAAGCGCTGCCCAAAGTGTGCTATCACACTTTGGCGGGTGCTTAAACCTAGCCGCCAGGGGGCACCATCGCCTGGCCCCTTTTAACGATGGTGTATTCCAATGGGTAATCAGTGTAGCATGTCTCTAGTAGTAGAAACTCACAGAGCATGGAGGCTGGAAGCCTCCCAGACGACCAGTAGTCCAGTGAGAATGTCCCTTCTCCTAAGCCAGACCTCCCACAACTAAATGAATGTGACAACTTGGGTGAGCATTGAAGTAGGCATCCCACACCCACTCTGAGACCCCAAAGGGACCCAGACTACTCTTTCATTGACAACACTCACCTAGCCAGGATCCTCGAAGCCCAGGAGAACAAGATGAAGAGCAGACACTGTCAGAAACAGTGCCCAAGGCATCCCTGGAGATCAGATGGATGGATCCCTTAGCAAATCAGGCTACGCCTGGAGACGCCGAGAGTGTTCGTGATGGTGAAGTCCGATCGAAAATCGGACCGAAATTGCAGTCTCGACATTGCTACCAACATCGAGCAGGAATGTTTACCACTGTTTATGGTGGTTGTAACAAGTCAAGGAGCTGTCGGGGAGTATCGTCATCGTTTCTCCCTTGACGGGGAATACCAATGTTGGTGCCTTGGCCCTGAGATCCAAACTTGGGATCACTTACTATGCGTCTGCCCTAAGGTGGTTCGCAAAGAAACTCATGCAAGCCCAGACTCCGTCGAAGGCTTTTACGAACTCTTGGACACAAACCCTGCACTTGGGTCATTCACCCCACTAGCGTGGGATCCAGGATAGGCTGTGTGCACAGGGTGTATGACCCCCATCTGGTTCTGGCTAGTGTAATCGGTATGCCGGGGTGGCCATAGGGCACCAGGTGAGTCTGTTAACCCTCATAAAGGGGGCCCACCCATGTTCAGGAGTGACTGTCAGGGAGGGGGGACACAAAACCAGGTACCAGTTTGGGGAGGCACCTGAGCGCTTCCAGATCCACTATCGGTTATGCGTTACGATGATACAGTCGACTACACTTTCCTTTCCGAGCTGAGAGGCTCACGTCGGGGCAGCAGTATCCCCTAAATCTTGCACACATACCCATAGGGATTTGAGGAACACAACGTCAAGTCCAGGTTGTCGGTACGCCACCACTGGCAAGTCCATTTACTCAATAAAGGGGGCCCCCTTAGTGGTTGTTGCAGCTATCCAGGTGGTTGGTGCAAAGATCAGCAGGAGGAGGACTTGGGCTAGGCATAGTGTACTTCGCTTGTATGTCTCTTCTGCGGACTGTGATTGGGCACCGCATTATAAATTTTTGACCCAAAAAAAAGAAAAAAAGTGTCCAAATTGGATGCCCTATCCGATGAGAGCTTTTGCTTGTGCACCACTGACTGAGTCAGCGATGTTTAGGTACACGGTGCAGGTGTCCGACATCTTCAAATCACGTACCACCCATGGAGGAACTTGCAGCACGGTAAGGTCAGAGATACCTGACTTTCTGAGGTGTGCAATCACGACATTGGGCATAATGGCCTTTTTTTTTTGGGTCAGAATTTATAATGCAGGGCTCGATTGCAGTCCACGGGTCAAGATACAAACAAAGGTCCTACTATGACTATGCATTCCCCCTGTCTACATCCCACACCAGGTCCCTCACAGAAGCCACTTTAGGCAGGCATGGCCACAGATGTTGGCCTCTCAGCCAGGAAAGGCAATAACCTGTAGAGGGGGGCCCCCCCACAGAAGCTAGCCATTAGCTCGCCATCTGGTGCTACCTCGGTCCCCCTGGCCACATATCCGACCGAAGTCAGATCAGGCGCAAGCAGTGTCAATTCACCATAAATCCTCCCTTGCGGGAAGAATAACCATCCTTCACCAGACAATGAGGGTTGGCCACCCCAGGCAAGTGAGGTGGACCATCACCATGGCCAAGCACAGGTGACAGTAATGTGGCAGCTGGTTACTCACCAGAACTACCATAAGTAGAGGGCCGAGGCCCCCTTCAAGCATACACTCCTCTGAGCATGCACTCGATGACAACGTCCCCCCCGCAGTGGGAGGAAGGTAAAGGGAGGCGGCATATTGCCACCATCCCGACAACAGCCCCCAGAAGTTTGGTGGGTGGTGCAGAGAAGGGGTGGTCCCCTTCATCAAGCTCGGCGCGGTCGTTGGCGAGGCCCACGAGGACGATGGCGCCGTTCTGGGGATGAGGGTTCCCTGGTTGGAGGCTCTGCCACTGGTGGAGCAGACTGAGCCGCCTGCATCGCTGCATAGGAAGCCTGGAAGGCTGCCAGAGACGTAAGGTCTAAGGGAGCTGATGCCGCACGAAGCGACTCCATCATGCTCCCTGAAAATCGCCAGGTGGTGGTGAAGAGCTCCCATGCCATCTGACGCCAAGAGTTCCTGTCATTGAGAGGAACCGCAGACACTTGGATGGTACCTACAAAGGAGGTCATCATGTCCAGTAGATGCAGCATGGCATCAGAGGTGGCTTCGATTTCCAGCCTCTCATCCCTAGATAACGGCACTTTGTCCTCCACCAACTCGGGGATGGGGGGCCAAGGCGGTAACGGGGCAGGGGATGCCTCTGGATAAAGGAGCTCAGTGATGCCAAGCTCCTGTGAATACATATCCTCCCATGGGAGGCTACGAGCCCAGCGCTTGTGTTTGACGTCGACACCCTGTGCCCATCATACACAATCAATCATTTTCCTTGAGGCGAGCCTAGGCCCCCCTTCAGCATAAATGAGAGCCTCTTGCATGGCAAGAGAGTCATCATTGTCATCATTGTCAGGGTTGGAGAGGTCTTCCCTGGCCCACAGATCTCTAACTGCCTTGAGAGCAGCTGCTACCTCCGATTCGTTCTGCACAAACTGGGTGTTGTAGTCTTTTTTTTTTTTTTTTTGGGTCAACAATTTATAACGCGGGGCTCGATCGCAGTCCGCGGAGCAGGATACAAACTTGGGTACTACTATAACTACGGTTCCCCTCACCCATATCCTACCCAGGTCCTCGTTTTAGCCACTTTAGGCGGGCAGTGCCACAGACGTTGGCCTCTCAGCCAGGAAAGGCAATAATCTGGAGGGGGAGACCCCCTCCCGAAGCTAGCCATTAGATCGTCAGCTGGTGCGAAGCGGTCCCCCGGCCACATATCCAACCGAAGTCAGATCAGGCGCAGCAGTGTCAATTCACCGTAAATCCCCCCTTGCGGGAGGAATAACCGTCCGCATACTGCCAGCCAACGAGGATTGACCACCCCGGATGAACGAGGTGGACCATCACCGTGTCATGCACAAGTAACAGTAATGTGGCAGCTGGTTGTTCACCTGGTTATTCACCGGAACCGCCATAAGCAGGGGGCCAAAGCCCCCCTCGAGCAAATGCACTGCCAGCACATGCACTCGATAGCAATTTCCCCCCCGCAGCAGGGAGAACGTAAAGGGTAGCGACATTTGTCACCAACCCGACAGCAGCCAGCGGACTGGCGGTGATGGGTGTGGAGCAGGATGCCCCACACACATAGCAGCATGGCCATCTGTGATGATGACGACACTGTACTGGGAACGAGGGTTCCCCAGATTGGAGCTCTGCTAGAGCTGTTGGCATCGCCACACAGGAAGCTGGAACAGCTGCCGGAGGCATAGGATCGTTGGAACGATCGTCTCTGGTTGTCCGCTTGGGCATCAGGAGCAAGTTAGTACTGGTATATGATGCAAGTGATCGAAATACGCAGCGTGCAGTGTAAGCGAGGGCCTCCTGCCTAGCAAGAGAGTCCACGTAGTCGTCAGGGTCGGGGAGGTCCTCCCCGGCCCACAGATCTCAAACTGCCTAGGGCAGCTGCTACCTCCAGTTCGTTCTGTGAGAACTGGGTGTCGTAGTCTTGGGCATCATCACCAACGATGTCACCCGTAATCAAGGTGGGGTCGTGAAGGCCCCAGCGTGTGGTTTGGTCTCTGTTCAGCCATTTGGGCATTGAGAGTGAGTTAGCACAGGTAAATGACGATAACAGTCAAAGTACGTAGCATAAGGTTGATAACAGATGGCCCCTTATCTCAGTTCCAGGTCCACCCGATACAGCCTCCAAACGCTCCGAGGGGGCGAACAGGCCGCGCATCCTGTTGCCTGGTGGGAGAAGATTGAACCCAGGTCATACCACCCCAGAGGAGTGAGCACCGGAGGTGAGGAGTCAGTGGTGAAATGCGGCCACCAGAGCATCGACCTAGCTATCAGGGGGCACCGTCACCCGGCCCCTTTTAGCGACGGTGTATTCCAACAGGTAGTCAGTGTAGCTTGTCCCTAGTAGTAGTGACTCACATAGCATGGAGGTTGGAAGCCCCAGAGACAACCAGCAGTCCAGTAACGATGTCCCTCCCCCTGAGCCAGACCTCCCCCAACTAAACGAGTGCATCGACTTGGGCGAGCATTGAAGCAGGCATCCCACACCCACTCTAAGCCCCCATAGGGACCTAGACTACTCTTTCATAGACACCACTCACCTAGCCAGGATCCTCGAAGCACAGGGGAATGAGACGAATAGCAGCCATTGTCAAAAACAATGACCGGGGCATCCCCGGGGATCGGATGGACGGATCTCTTAGCAAATCAGGGCAGGCCTGGAGACGCCGAGAGCGTTCGTGATGGTGAAATCCGATCGAAAATCGGACGTAAATTGAAGTGTCGACGTCGCTGGCAACGTTGAGCAGAGGCGTTGACCACTGTTTATAGTGGTTGTAACAAGTCAAGGAGCGATGGGTGTTGTAGTCTTGGGCATCATCATCGAAGATGTCACCCGTGATCAGGACGGGGTCGCATAGACCCTGGTGTGGTGGTTGGCCTCTGGATCGCCGTTTGGGCATTGAGAGTGTATGTTAGTGCTAGTAGATGATGGTAGAAATCAAAGTATGCAGCGTGGAATCGATAATGGCTGGTCCCTTATCTCCATTCCAGGTCCACCCGATACAACCTCCAAACGCTCCGAGGGGGCCAGCAAGCCGCATACCCTGCTGCCTGGTGGGAGAGGATTGAACCTGGGTCATGACACCCTAGGAGAGTGAGCACCGGAGGTAGAGAAATGGTGGTGAAAAGCGGCCACCAATGTATTTATAAGCGCTGCCCAAAGTGTGCTATCACACTTTGGCGGGCGCTTAAACCTAGCCACCAGGGGGCACCATCACCCGGCCCCTTTTAACGATGGTGTATTCCAATGGGTAGTCAGTGTAGCAGGTCTCTAGTAGTAGAAACTCACAGAGCATGGAGGTTGGAGGCCCCCAGGACAACCAACAGTCCAGTAAGAATGTCCCTCTCCCCTAAGCCAGACCTCCCCCAACTAAACGAGCACTTCTACTTGGGCGAGCGTTGAAGCAGGCATCCCACACCCACTCTAAGCCCCCATAGGGACCTAGACTACTCTTTTATAGACACCACTCACCTAGCCAGGATCCTCGAAGCCAAGGAGAATGAGACAGATAGCAGTCACTGTTGAAAACAATGACCGAGACATCCCCGGAGATCGGATGGACGGATCTCTTAGCAAATCAGGCCAGGCCTGAAGACGCTGAGAGCATTCGTGATGGTGAAATCCGATCGAAAATCAGACGAAAATTGAAGTCTCGACGTTGCTACCAACATCGAGCAGGAGTGTTTACCACTGTTTATGGTGGTTGTAACAAGTTAAGGAGTGTTGGCGTAATGGCCTTGTCGTTAGCAATATATGGTACGTCGACCAGCTTGAGGTACGACGTAGAAGTGGGTAGTGCTGCATTGACTTGCAGCACAAAGGGGAAGGCCTTATGGGCCGCCTCCTTGAAACATCGTAGGTCCTCCTCAGAGGCGACTACGTCCGTGGACACCGAGAGATTCCCGGCATGCATGGTAGCAGACTGGGCCACTAGCTTGGAGTGGTGCAGCCCTAGGGTCATCTGGACGTGGTCCAGGAAATCAGCAGGGTTCATTCCTTCCTCAAGGGGAGGTCGAACGTGTACTAGGACCTGTCGTCTAGACGGTCTGTGGACAGTGGGCAAGGGTTTTGCAACCTTTGGCCTGGAAGGGCCGATGTGCTACTGAATGTCAGCCAGCTTGTTGGTAGGAAGTTCAGGGAAGGCCTTGGCTAGTCGCACAAGACCATCCATGGACGAGTTAGGTGCTCACCCCCCAGGGAAGCGAGCTACCTGAGCAAAGGTTCCCTTGCCCGAAGGCTTGGTTGACCAGTTCATGAGGGGAGGAGGTCCTCTACCCCATGACGAAGAGACACCCCCTGTTGGGGGTTTAGGGAGAGGGCGTGGCCCATCCCATCCCTCCAGATGGTCCGTCCTTGGGTCGTCGTTTGGGTCATTGGTGATGGTTCCCGACCTCGGTCGTTTCCCTCCAGCAATCCGGTCTATGGCTTCTCGGAGTACTGGCCCTCCTGAGTCGCGATTGAGGCCAACAGTGGCTGCTGCATTGAGCACCGCTCCCAGCTACTCAGTTATGGTTCGCTGTTTGGCAGCAGAAACCTGTCTGGAACCTGTCCTGCACATAACAGTCAGGATTCCATCAGCGTATTCCCCAAACTCATGTGCAAAGACGGGGGGTTCAGCCCAATCATCGCTCGTCATCTCTGTGTCTTGGATTGCAGGGATGGGGTTGGATATCTCCATCTCGTCTGCCCACTGGGAGGCAGGAGTAGAAGGGGTGGCAGTGGGAGCAGGGGACACAGTGGCCCTCCTGGGAGATAATGTTGGCACGCTAAACTGCTGTGCACGAGGAGTGACGATTCCCGCCCTGTATGGGGAGGGGGTCAGAGAGCCTCTTTGGGTCCTGTGAGGACCCACTGAGGGAACGTTCTGTGTGGATCTGCGACTCCCTGGGAGTCACAGAGAGTCAATAGGATTGTCGCCAGGAGTTCTGGGCGTACCCAATCTGGAAGGTCTCCCCTTGTCCATTGCTTCACCCAATCTCCCCCCTCTTCTAGGATGTAATTCTGACATGCGTTGGTAAGATGCTGGTTATACCAGATCACTGAGATTGTGGACAGATTGAGCTGCAAAAGTTGAAAACAGTGTCGATGATGTTTTTGTTGCTGTGCACGTCGCGGTAACAAGACAAGAAGCACTGTCAATGGCTCTTCAGAGGGTTGTGTTCCCCAAATTGCGGTCAAAACCGACTGTGGCTGCTGCATTGAGCACCGCACCCAGTTGTTCTGCAATCGCTTACCGTTGTTTGGCAGTTGGTCGTCTGGCTCCTGTCCTACTAAGGACCGTTAAGAAGCCTTGAGCATATTCCCCAAAATCGCATGCAAAGGTGCCTGGGCCCGACCAATCGTCGTCAGCATCGCTCGCCATCTCCATATCCTGGATCACAGGGTTGGGGTTGGACAGTGCCACTTTGTCAGCCCACTGTGAAGCAGGTGTGGAAGGGGTTGTAGGAGGAGCAGGGGACAAGGTAGCCCGCCTGGGAGATAGTGCTGGCATGCTGAATCACTGTGCTTGCGGTGTGATCGTTCTGGCCCCATAGGGGGAGGGAGTTGGAGATCCTCTTTGGGTCCGATGAGGACCCACCGAGGGAGCTATCTGTGAGGATTTACGGCCCCCAGAGGGCTGTAGAGAATCAATGGGGTCATTGCCAGGAGTTCTGGGCAGACCGGAACTAGAAGGTCTCCCCTTGTCCATCACTGCGTCCGATCTCCTCCCTTTCTGTATGAAACTATCTGACATGTGCTGGTAAGACGCTGTATAAACCGGATCGCTGAGATCGTAGATGGATTGAGCTGCAGAGAATGAAAACGGTGTCGACGAAAATTTCTGTGGCTGTGCATGTCGCGGTAAGAGGTCAAGGAGTGATGTCGCCCACTGTTCATGGACCGTCGAGAAGACAGGTCCTCATCCACGTTTGCCCCCCCTAGAGGAGGGAGCGAACCCTGCTGACTTCTTAGACCAAGTAAGAGTCACACTCGGACTGCACCACTCGAAACTAGTGGCCCAGTCCACCTCTCTACATGCCAGGAACATCTCAGTATCAACAGACATAGTGGCTTCCGAGGAAGACCTACGATGCTTCAAGGAGGCTGCCCACAAGGCTTTCCCCTTTGCTCTGCAGATAGATGCAGCATTACCAATGTCCACGTCGTACCTCAAACTGATCGATGTGCCCTATATTGCTAACGACAAGGCTATTATGCCTGACATCATCGTTGCACACCTTGGGAAGTCAGGCATCTCTGACCTCACAGTATTGCAGGTTCCCCCACAGGTAGTACGTGATTCTAAGATGTCAGACACATGCACCATCTACCTTAACATCGCAGACTCGGTCAGCAGCACACAAGCTAAGGCTCTCATCAGGCAGGGCAACCAATTTGGATGCTACGTCGCCTATGTTAGGGCAGCCAGGGCAAACCCTGGTCTCCCTCTATGCCAACGATGCTGGAAGTGGGCTCACCCCACCCCAGCATGCAGAGCACCACAGTCGAAATGCCCGATCTGCGCAGGTCCTCACCGCAAAGAGCACCATCATGCTCTGGTGGGGTGTTGTAAGAGAAACGCTAAGGCAAACCCTCCAGTCCCAGCCACCCCAGAGGGGGTAGCCTGTCCTCACCCAGCTAGATGCTTAAACTGCTGGAAGAACCACACATCCGACGACTGTCGATGCAATTTCTGGCGACATCGCTTTGACCGAGAGTGGATCAAGGCTCGCTATGACGAGGTGAGTGTGAGATGCAATTCTCACTCCCCTCCTGCTTACCATCCCACAGGATGCGGTGGCTGAACGTAAATGAGGGACAGACTTAGAGCTACCCCACAGTTACGAATATTTAGTCAGAATGTTAACTGTAATTGGGGATACATGGACTTGATACTGGCAGACTTTAAAGATGATTATGATTTGCTTTTCATTCAAGAGCCTCCTTGGAGGCTGATAAGACATGCCCCCTCTGCCCACAGGGAAGGGGAAGAAGTTATTGGTGCACCAATGAGCCCCAACTCACGCTCCTTGACTTGTTACAACCACCATAAACAGTGGTAAACACTCCTGCTCGACGTTGGTAGCAACATCGAGACTGCATTTTAGGTCTGATTTTTGATCGGATTTCACCATCACGAACGCTCTCGGCGTCTCCAGGCCTGGCCTGATTTGCTCAGAGATCCATCCATCCGATCTCCGGGGATGCCCCGGTCATTGTTTTTGACAATGGCTGCTATTCATCTCGTTCCCCTGTGCTTCAAGGATCCTGGCTAGGTGAGTGGTGTCTATGAAAGAGTAGTCTAGGTCCCTATGGGGGCTTAGAGTGGGTGTGGGATGCCTGCTTCAACGCTCGCCCAAGTTGACGCACTTGTTTAGCTGGGGGAGATCTGGCTCAGGGGGGGGGGACACTTTTACTGGACTGCTGGTCATCTCTGAGACTTCCAACCTCCATGCCATGTGAGTCACTACTACTAGGGACCTGCCACACTGACCACCTGTCCGGAATACACCATCGTTAAAAGGGGCCGGGTGACGGTGCCCCCTGGGGGCTAGGACAATGCTTGGGTGGCCGCTCATCACCACCTACTCTCTACCTCCGGTATTCACTCTTCTGGGGTGCTCAGAACTGGGTTCAATCTTCCCTCCCACTAGGCAGCAGGATGTGCAGCCTGCCTGCCCCCCTCGGAGCAACTGGAGGCTGTATCGGGTGGACCCGGAACATTGATAAGGGGCCAGCTGTTATCGATCTCATGCTATGTATCCTGACTTCTACTGTCATCTACTTGTGCTAAATCATCCTCAATGCCCTCTACACACTACAGAGAGTGACTCAGACACCGGGCGGCACAGGGCGACCCCCTCTTATACTCCGAATTCGACGTCACAGACTTCAAAGAACACTACCTCCCAGAGTTCGGACACGTCTCCCTGAGCGGATGGGACTCTGATGTGGCCAACCAGCTCCACAATCTATGGTCAGAGGATGATTCCTCTGACCTACCAAACGATGATGATGACTCTGCTACAAGCGGAGACGTCGAATTCATCTCAGGTCTCATGGAGCTAGCCTCCCAGGGGACTATAAACCGAGTACGGGCAACACAGCAAGTGTGTGCCGATACGCATGATCTGGCTCTTGAGCTTGGACTTGAGGCCAACAACAATCAGGAGCTCGGCATCGCCAAGCTCCTCTACTCAGAGGGGCAGCAGGAGCAATCCGTGCCACCCCTCCCCACATCACCGGGTTCATCCGCCATCCCAGAGTTGGTGGTGGATGAACCTCCGTTGTTGAGAGATGAGAGGGCGGAAATAACAGCCACCTCTCATGGCTTTCTACATGTATTGGACGCTATGACACTTTTTGTCAGTACCGTCTGAGTGTCCACCGTCCCTCTCACAGAGAGGAATGCATGGCGTCAGATGGCCTGGGACTTATTCACAGCCACCTGGCGATTGTCTGAGATGATGTCGGTGGAATTAGCAGCTGCCGCATTGCCCCTTGATCTCATGTCACCGGCAGCCTTTCAGGCTTCCTACACGGCGATGCAAGCTGCTCAGTCAGAGCTTCAGTCTGGGGAACCCTCATCCCCAGTACGGCGCTGTTGTCCTCGAGGCCCTCATGGACAGCAGCACCGCAACCAATAAGGGGGAACACCCCTCCATAACCACGCCCACCAAACAATTGGTGGCCGATATCGGAATAGTGGCAGGTTGCCACTACCCTCTACCTTCTCCCCGCTGCGGGCGGGACATTGTCATTGAGTGCATGCACATGTCGGCATTTGCTCGAATGGGGCCTTGGCCCCCTGCCAATGGTAGTTCCGGTGAATAACCAGGTGAACAACCAGCTACCTCATCTCTGTCACTTGTGCGAAGGCATGGTGATGGTCCACCTCATTCATCTGGGGTGGTCAACCCTCACTGGCTGGGAGTATGCAGACGGTTATTCCTCCTACAAGGGGGGATTTATGGTGAATTGACACCACTGTGCCTGATCTGACCTCGGTTGGATATGTGGCTGGGGGACCGGTTCGCACCAGTGGGCGACCTAATGGCTAGCATCTGGAGGGGGGGCTCCCCCTCTAGTTTATTGCCTTTCCTGTCTGAGAGGACAATGTCTGTGGCACTGCCCACCTAAAGTGGCTAAAACAGGGACCTGGGTTGGGAAGCAGGTGAGGGGAATGCGTAGATAGAGTAGTACCTTTGTTTGTCCCCTGCTCTGTGGACTGCGTTAGGGCGCCGCGTTATAAATTGTCGACCCAAAAAAAATGAGCCCCAACTGGGGCACTTTAGTGCGTCCATCAGGGATTGACTTCAACGTGAGACACACCTCCTGGGACCCCCAGGGGCCTGAACACTCTATCCACGCTGACCACTTGGTCGAAACAGCAATGGCGTTAGGCCTAACAAGGGCCCTCCCCATGGAGGAGGGACCCACTCACTTTCCCCCCCAACAGGGCTTTCATCCTACGGTGATCAACCTCATGTTTGTACCCACAGATCTTAGATTTGTGCTGTACTGTGAGATAAGACCAGAAGCCAGAGGAACATCTGACCATGCTCCCCTGACACTGACACTGCCTGGCCTGGGATCACTGGTCCTGGTCGCCAAGTGGTCGATCAAAAAAGGATCCAAGGAGGAAGCATCATACCTTGATGCTGTCTCTTCCGCTTTAAACCCGTGGCTGAATTGGCACGGTAACACTTTGGCAGAAATTGATGATGTTGTTTTGGCGATGTCAACAATTTTAAACAAGGCGTGGGAAAACCATGCTAAGGAATCTCGCCTTGGCAAGTCATCCAAAGGGTGGTGGACGGACGAATGCAAGGGCACTCTAGATGCCTACAGAGCCTCCTGGGATGGGGAGGACTGGACACACTACCAGAAAGTCATGCGACATGCAAAGTGGGACTTTTTTGACGACCATATCCAAGAAGGGCTACCATGAACAGATGACCCTGGGACCTCATGTCCTGAACTCGCCAAAGTAACTTGCCATCTTATGAGGCAATCTCCTATCGGGGAGAACCCTGTAATGATCTTGATTCCTTGTGGGCGGTGACAAGTGTCACCACCCTTTACCTTCCCCCCGCTGTGGGGGGGACGATGTCATTGAGTGCATGCATCTTCTAGCATTTGCTTGAGGGGGGCCTCGGCCCCCTGCTTATGGTGGTTCCGGTGAATAACCAGGTGAACAACCAGCTGCCACATCACTGTCACTCGTGCATGACATGGTGATGGTCCACCTCAGTTGTCTGGGGTGGTCAACCCTTGTTGGCTGGAAATATGCAGACAGTTATTCCTCCCGCAAGGGGGGATTTACGGTGAATTAACACTGCTGCGCCTGGTCTGACTTTGGTCAGACATGTGGCTGGGGGACTGTTTTGCTCCAGTGGGCAATCTAATGGCTAGCTTTGGGAGGGGGGGCTCCCCCTCCAGATTATTGCCTTTCCTGGCTGAGAGGCCAACGTCTGTGGCACTGCCCACCTAAAGTGGCTAAAACGAGGATCTGGGTAGGAGATGGGTGAGGGGAACGCATAGATAGAGTAGTACCTGAGTTTGTACCCTGCTCCATGGACTGTGTTCGAGCCCTGCATTATAAATTCTGATCCAAAAATAAATAAAAAAAAGATTCCTTGTGGGCTGCTCTTGGTGGCTCATACAATGCTGCCTCAGATCGAGTAGTCAATCTGAGCATCTTAAACAATCTTGATCCAGTGCCAGAAAGGGCATGGATCCCATTCTCCATCACAGAAATGAAAGAAGTGCTCAGTGCATGCTCCTCCCATTCCACTCCAGGTCCTGATCATGTTACATGGTTACACCTAAAACACTGGTGTAGCAACCCGGAGGTGGCAGGTCTCATCACCCGCATAGCCAAGGCTTGCATCACCATTGGCCACTGGCCAGCACATTTTAAGGAATCCCTGTCGGTCATCATCCCAAAACCAGGGAAACCTAATTACTCAATGCCAAAGTCATTCAGGCCAATTGTGCTACTGAACACTCTGGGCAAATTGGTCGAGAAGATGCTGTCCAGACGGCTTCAATTTGACAGTGTAGCTCACGATGCCTTTGAGCAAAACCAGTTCGGAGGGGTCACGCAGCATTTCACAGAGGATGCAGGAATCTACCTTACTCATCTTGTTAGGGCGGGGTGGGCCCAAAGTCTGAAATGAGTGTTGTCGCCTTTGACATCACCCAATTTTTTCCCTCCTTGAACCACCAGGTTCTACTGGAGATAATCTCTCAGTCGGGATTCCCTGTGCAAGTGGTGAATTTCTTCCATTCGTACCTCGTGGGCTGCAAGACAACCTACAAATGGAACACTTTCTCATCTGGCTCCTTTGCAGCTGATGTGGGAGTGGGTCAAGGATCTGCCTTGTCCCCAGTCTTATCGGCGCTATATCTAATGCCCATTAAGAAACTCTTCAGGAGAAGCGACATCAGCAGAGATGTTGATCTCATGTCTTATGTGGATGATGGCACCCTCATCGCCCGCTCCTCATGGTTGGAGGATAACCTCCCCCTCCTCAAAGAAGTGTATGGCTGGATCTTCCAGGCATTCACATCCCTTGGACTTGTCTTTTTTGGTTTTTTTTGGGTCAAAAGTTTATAATGTGGGGCTCAAGCACAGTCTGCGGAGCGGGAACAAACAAAGGTACTACTCTAACTACGCGTTCCCCTCGCTTGCTTCCCAACCCGGGTCCTCGTTTTAGCCACTTTAGGTGGGCAGTGCCACAGACATTGTCCTCTCAGACAGGAAAGGCAATAATCTGGAGGGGGAGCCCCCCCCTCCCAAAGCTAGCCATTAGATCGCCTTCTGGTGCAAACCAATCCCCCGGCCACATATCCAACCAAAGTCAGATCAGGCACAGTGGTGTCAATTCACCGTAAATCCCCCCTTGCAGGAGGAATAACCATCTGCATACTCCCAGCCAATGAGGATTAACCACCCCAGACGAATGAGGTGGACCATCACCGTGCTTGCGCACGAGTGACAGTAACGAGGCAGCTGGTTGTTCACCTGGTTATTCACCGGAACCGCCATAGGCAGGAGACAAAGGCCCCCCTCGAGCAAATGCTAATGCATGCATGCGCTCGATGACAACATCCCCTGCAGTGGGGAGAAGGTAAAGGGTGGTGACACTTGTCACCAACCCGACAGCAGCCAGCAGACTGGCAGTGATGGGTGTGGAGCGGAATGCCCCACACTAGTAACGGCACATCCTCACCCAGCCAGGTGCCTAAACTGCTGGAAGAATCACGCATCTGGCGACCATCGATGCAATTTTTGGCGCCATCGCTTTGATTGCGAATGGATCCTAGCATGCTACCATGAGGTGAGTCTGAGATGCCTGTCTCGCTCCCCTCCTTCTTACCCTCCCGCAGGACGCGGTGGTCGAACATAAATGAGAGACAGCCTTAGATCTATCCCTCACTTGCAAGTATTTAGTCAGAATGTAAACTGTAACTGGGGATACATGGACTTGTTACTGGCAGATTTTATAGATGATTATGATTTGCTTTTTATCCAAGAGCCTCCCTGGAGACTCATAAGACATGCCCCCTCTGCCCACAACAGGGAAGGGGAAGAAGTCATCGGCACACCAATGAGCCCAAACTGGGGCCTGTTAGTACGTCCATCAGGGATTGAAACCCCTCCATGCATCACTGTCTACTTTTCAAACAGCATCGCCAACTTAAGACCGGGTCTCCGTCAAGACCTGATCGACAACCATGACATCCTATTGTTCTCACTGGGAATAGGAGACGATGTCATGTTATATGCGAATGTCTACTCCGACAGTCAGCACTCGGCTATTATGTTCCTGTACAAGAACGTCATGCTAATTCCTTGCCTCCACTTCATGTGCAGCGACTTTAACGTGAGACATGCGTCCTGGGATCCCCAGGGGCCTGAGCACTCAATTCATGCTGACCACTTGGTGGAAACGGCAATGGCTCTAGGCCTAACAAGGGCCCTCCCAGTTGAGGAGGGACCCACTCATTTCCCCCCGCAACAGGGCTTTCACCCCACAGTGATCGATCTGATGTTCATTCCCATGGATCTCAGATTCATGCTGTACTGTGAGATCATTCCCAGAGCCAGGGGCACGTCTGACCATGCCCCCCTGACACTGACACTGCCTGGCCTGGGATCTTTGGTACTGGTCACCAAGTGGTTGATCAAAAAAGGCTCAGAGGAAGAAGTGTCATTCCTGGACGCTGTTGCCTCTGCTCTGAACCCATGGCTTAACTGGCAAGGGAATACACCTGCAGAAATAGATGAAGTCATCTCAGCGATATTGGCTATTTTAACCAAGGAGTGGGACACCCACTCCAAGGAATCTCACCTCAGCAAGTCATCCAAAGGATGGTGGACAGATGAATGCAGGGGTGCACTCGACGCATACAGAGCCTCCCATGAGGGAGAGGACTGGAAGCACTACCGCAAAGTCATGTGAAACGCAAAGTGAGACTTCTTCGAAGACCCTATCCATGAAGTGGCTACCACTAATAGATGACCCTGGGACTTGGTGTCCTGGACTCATCAACGCAACCTCCCATCGTACAAAGTGATCTCCTATCGGGGAAACCCTTGCAATGATCTGGAGTCTCTGTGGTCCACTCTAGACGGATCATACAATGCTGCCTCGGATTGAGTAGCAGATCTGAGCATCTTGAATGATCTGGATCCTGTGCCTGAAAGGGCCTGGATCCCATTCTCTGTCACGGAAATGAAAGAAGCACTCACGGCGTGCTCTTCCCATTCCGCTCCAGGTCCCGATCATGCTACATGGTCGCACCTAAAATACTGGTGTAGCAACCCTGAGGTAGCGAGTCTCATCACCCGCATAGCTGAAGCACGCATCACTGCAGGACATTGGCCTGCTCACTTTAAGGAGTCCCTGTCGGTAATCATCCCAAAACCAGGGAAACCAAACTACTGAAACCAGGGAGACCGAACTACTCTACTCCTAAGTCGTTCAGGCCCATTGTGCTCCTGAACACTCTGGGTAAACTTGTTGAAAAGATGCTGTCTAGGTGGCTTCAGTTCGACGGCGTGGCACATGAAGCCTTCGAGCAAAATCAGTTCGGAGGAGTCACCCAGTGTTCCACAGAGGATGCAGGAATCTACCTCACCCACCTTGTCAGGGCAGGGTGGGCTCAGGGCCTCAAAACAAGCGTTGTCGCCTTCAACATTGCTCAATTCTTCCCTTCACTGAACCATCAGGTTCTGCTGGAGATAATTTCTCGGTCGGGGTTCCCTACGCAAGTAGTGAACTTTATCCGTTTGTACCTCATGGGTCGCAAAACGACCTACAAGTGGAACACCTTCTCATCTGGCTCTTTTGCAGCCGATGTGGGGGTGGGACAGGGCTCAGCCCTATCCCCTGTCTTATCGGCATTGTACCTGACACCGATAATGAAACTCTTCAGGAGGAGCAAGATTGGCTGCAAGGTCGACCTCATGTCTTATGTGGACGATGGCACTCTCATTGCCCACTCAGCACGGCTGGAGGATAATCTCCCCCTTCTCAAAGAAGCGTATGGCTGGATCTTCCAGGCATTCACATCCCTCGGACTTGTCCTGGAGCATGACAAATCCGAGATATTTCACTTCTCAAGGTCGAGGAGCTTCACTCCTCTCCCAATCGACTTAGGATTTGCCCCATACATGGGCAATTCCCCTCTCAAACCCAAGGTCACCTGGAGGTACCTGGGGTTTTTCTTCGACTGCAAACTCTCTTTCAAGGAGCACATGCGGTTCTATTCCACCAAGGCCCTCACAACAGCGAGAGCCATGGGCATGCTGGGCAATTCTGTCAGAGGGTTAGAACCTATGCAGAAGCGTCTACTTTACCGTTCGTGCGTCGTACCCATTATGACATATGGACTACGACTTTGGCATTTCAAGGGCGCACACGTCAAGGGTGTCATCAAAACATTGGCCCAGGTGCAGTCCATCACTGCACGCTGGATCCTTGGTGCGTTCCAGACCACCCTGATAGGGGGCCTGGACAGTATCGCAGAACTGTTGCCTATGCAACTGCTCCTGCACCATTTAGTCAACAAAGGGGCCCTCAGGACCCCCCTGCTGGCTCCATCTCACCCCCTGAGAGCGATCTTGGGAGCACCTACCCTCATGAGCTTGGACTCTGGGGTGGAGATGTGCTCAATACACTCACACTGCAAGGACCATCTGTTGCTTTGGCTGCAGCACTGGCTCTTGTCCCAGCGGATGAATTCGACCCCTTTGGGGAAGAAAACACCCCTGAAAACAGAGTAAAGGACTTGTTCCCTGCTCGCTTCTCCTCTCATCGTCTCACCTCCAAGGAGGAGGAGGCGAGGAGTGCATATAGGGGTGACCTCGATAAGGCCTGGGCTAAGGCCCAGTCAGAGGAAGACACCCTCGTTGTTGCAGTGGACACCTCAGTGCCCACTGATGCCAGATTTCAAGCAGTCGCTTGTGCTCTCGTCTTTGGACAAGGAGAACAGGTAGACCGCATCATCTCAGCTTCTGGGAGGAGAACCCCCCCGGAGGTCGAACTATTCGCTCTCCAACTGGGCATCTCTGCTGCTTGCAGCAAGGGGTGCAAAAAGTTGGTGATCTTCTCGGACTCTACAATGGGCATCGAGTCCCTTGTGGACCCAAAACCATGCTCTGGGCAAATCTTTGCTCTGGACGCTTGTCGATCTCTTCATCCCTGGCTAGCTGGGAATGAGGGGAGAAACATCACATTCTGGCATGTCCCCTCGAAATTTGAGTGGAACATACACAAGAAGGCTCATGATGTGGCCACATCTACCAAGATCTCCGTGGGCAGACACCCACGGACATCTCTAGACTACCTGAAGACCCAAATAGCAAAAGCGGTCTGCAAGGATTGGCACACGCAGTTCACAGAACCTACGTATTGTGGTCGGCACTTCCTCCACCTGAAAGGGATCGGAGGAAAATCTGTTGTACCCTTGACTCACAAAGGTGGGCCTTGGCTAAAAGTTTCGGGAACCAGCACAACTGGCACTTCCCGCCTCACCCATATGGTCACTGGCCATGCTCCCATAGGGGAGTATCATCACCGTCTCTCCCTCGATGGGGAGTACCAATGTTGGTGCCTCGGCCCCGAGATCCAAACTCGGGATCATTTGTTATGCATCTGCCCCAAGGTGGATCGCAAAGGAACTCGTGCAAGCCCAGACTCCATCAAAGGCTTCTATGAATTATTGGACATAAACCCTGCACTAGGGTCGTTCACCTCACTAGCATGGGATCCAGGATAAGTCGTGCGCACAGGGCGTATGACCCCCGTCTGGTTCTGGCTAGTGTAATCGGTATGTCGGGGTAGAGCACCAGACGAGTCCATTAACCCTCATAAAGGGGGCCCACCCGTGTTCAGGAGTGACTGTCAGGGAGGGGGGACACAAAACCAGGTACTGGGTCGGGGAGGCACCTGAGCACTTTGAGATCAATTTAGGTGCCCATCCAAAGTGTGATATCACACTTTGGCAGTGCCTAAATGTTGGTTACATGTTACGACGCCGTCGACTACACTTTCCTTTCCGAGCTGAGAGGCTCACGTCGGGGCAGCAGTTTCCCCTAAATCTTGCACTCATACCCATAGGGATTCAGGGAACACGACATCGTCAAGTCCGGGTTGTTGGTACGCCACCACTGGCAAGTCCATTTAGTATCGCCATCGTTTCTCCCTTGACGGGGAATACCAATGTTGGTGCCTTGGCCCTGAGATCCAAACTCGGGACCACTTACTACGCGTCTGCCCCAAGGTGGATCGCAAAGAAACCCATGCAGGCCCAGACTCCGTCGAAGGCTTCTATGAACTCTTGGACACAAACCCGGCACTTGGGTCGTTCACCCCACTAGCGTGGGATCCAGGATAGGTTGTGCACGCAGGGCATATGACCCCCGTCTAGTTCTGGCTAGTGTTATCGGTATGTCAGGGTGGCCATAGAGCACCAGACGAGTCCGTTAACCCTCATAAAGGGGGCCCACCCGTGTTCAGGAGCGACTGTCAGGGAGGGGGGACACAAACCTGGATACTGGGTTGGGGAGGCGCCTGAGCGCTTTCAGATCAATTTAGGCGCCCGTCCAAAGTGTGATATCACACTTTGGCAGCGCCTAAATGTCGGTCATGTGTTACGATGCTGTCGACTACACTTTCCTTTCTGAGCTGAGAGGCTCATGTCAGGGCAGCAGTTTCCCCTAAATCTTGCAATCATACCCATAGGGATTTGGGGAACATGACATTGTCGAGTCTGGGTTGTCGGTACGCCACCACTGGCAAGTCCGTTTACTTGATAAAGGGGGCCCCCTTAGTGGTCATTGCAGCTATCCAGGTGGTTGGTGCGAAGATCAGCAGGAGGAGGACTTGGGCTAGGCATAGTGTACTTTGTTTGTATGTCTCTACTGCGGACTGCGATCGGGCGCTGCGTTATAAATTTTTGACCCAAAAAAAAAAAAAAAAAAAAAGGGTGCCATCGTCCACATAAGACATGAGATTGACATCTCTGCCAATATCGCATCTCCTGAAGAGTTTCATAATGGGTGTTAGGTACAACACCGATAGGACAGGGGACAAGGCAGATCCTTGTCCCACCCCCACGTCTGCTGCAAAGGAGCCAGATGAGAAGGCATTCCAATTGTAGGTCATCTTGCCTGCTTCAACGCTCGCCCAAGTCGACGCACTCATTTAGTTGGGGGAGGTCTGGCTTAGGGGAAAGGACACTCTCACTGGACTGTTGGTTGTCCTTGGGGCCACCAACCTCCAATCTCTGTGAGTTTCTGTTACTAGAGACATGTTACACTGACTATCCACTTGGAATACACCATCGTTAAAAGGGGCCGGGTGACGGTGCCCCCTGGGGGCTAGGACAACACTCGGGTGGCCGCTTCTCACCACTCACTCTCTACCTCCGGTGGTCTCCCCTCCTGGGGTGTTATGACCCCAGTTCAACCTTCTCCCACCAGGCAGCAGGATGTGTGGCCTGCCTGCCCCCTCGGAGCGTTTGGAGCATTCATCGGGTGGATCTGAAACTGAGTCAAGGGACCATCTGTTATCGATTCCATGCTACGTATCTTGACTTCTACTGTCATCTACTCATGCTAACTCACTCTCTATGCCTAAACGGTGAACCAGAGACCACCCATCTCACCGGGGTCTACACGACCCCTCCCTGATCATGGGCGACATCTTTGACGATGATGCCCAAGACTACAACACCCAGTTTGCACAGAATGAACTGGAGGTTGCAGCTGCCCTAGGCAGTTTGAGATCTGTGGGTTGGAGAGGACCTCCCCAACCCTGACGATTATGAGGACTCTCTTGCTGTGCAGGAGGCCCTCACTTATGCTGCACGCTGCGTATTTTGATCAATAGTATCATATACCAGTACTAACTTGCTCTTAATGCCCAAATGGACAACCAGAGATGATCATTTCAATGATCCTACACCTCTGGCAGCTGTCCCAGCTTCCTATGTGGCGATGCCAACAGCTCCAGCGGAGCTTCAATCTGGGGAACCCTCGTCCCCAGTACAGTGCCGTCGTCATTACAGATGGCTGTGCCATTACTAGTGTGGGGCATTCCGCTCCACACCCATCACCGCCAGTCCGCTGGCTGCTGTCAGGTTGGTGACAAGTGTCGCTGCCCTTTACGTTCTCCCCACTGCGGGGGGGAAACTGCTATCGAGTGCATGTGCTTGTAGTGTGTTTGCTCGAGGGGGGCCTTGGCCCCCTGCCTATGGCAGTTCCGGTGAATAACCAGGTGAACAACCAGCCGCCACATTACTGTCACCCATGCATGACACGGTGATGGTCCACCTCGTTCATCCAGGGTGGTCAATCCTCGTTGGCTGGGAGTAGGCAGTCAGTTATTCCTCCCGCAAGGGGGGATTTACAGTGAATTGACACCACTGTGCCTGATCTGGCTTCGGTCGGATATGTGGCCAGGGGACCGGTTTGCACCAGCAGATGATCTAATGGCTAGCTTCGGGAGGGGGGGGCTCCCCCTCCAGATTATTGCCTTTCCTGGCTGAGAGGCCAATGTCTGTGGCACTGCCCACCTAAAGTGGCTAAAACGAGGACTAGGGTGGGAGATAGGCGAGGGGAACATGTAGATAGAGTAGTACCCTAGTTTGTACCCTGGTCCGTGGACTGCGATCGAGCCCCATGTTATAAATTGTTGACCCCAAAAAAAAAAAAAAAATTTGTAGATCATCTTGCGGCCGACAAGGTACGAACGGAAGAAATTCACTACTTGTGCAGGGAATCCCGACCGAGAGATTATCTCCAGTAAAACCTGGTGGTTTAGGGAGGGGAAGAATTGAGCGATGTCGAATGCGACAATGCTCATTTTAAGTCCTTGAGCCCATCCTGCCCTGATGAGGTGGGTAAGGTAGATTCCTGCATCCTCTGTGGAATGCTGGGTGACTCCTCCAAACTGGTTTTGCTCAAAGGCTTTGTGGGCTACTCCGTCAAATTGAAGCCATCTGGACAGCATCTTCTTGACCAATTTGCCCAGAGTGTTCAGTAGCACAATTGACCTGAACAACTTTGGAGTAGAGTAGTTGGGTTTCCCTGGTTTCAGGATAATGACCGACAGGGATTCCTTGAAATGTGTTGGCCAGTGGCCAATGGTGACATCACTTCTTGTGTTGTTACTGTGATGTGCACAGCCACAAAAAACTTCGTCGACACCATTTTCAACCTTTGCAGCTCAATCCGTCCACGATCTCAGCGATCCGGTATAACCAGCGTCTTACCAACGCATGTCAGAATCACATCCTAGAAGAGGGGGGAGATCAGGTGAAGCAATGGACAAGGGGAGACCTTCCAGATTGGGTATGCCCAGAATTCCTGGCGACGATCCTATTGACTCTCTGTGACTCCCTGGGAGTCGCAGAACTGCACAGAATGTTCCCTCAGTGGGCCCTCACAGGACCCAAAGAGGCTCTCTGACCCCCTCCCTGTATGGGGTGGGAATTGTCACTCCTTGTGCACAGCGCTTCAGTGTGCCGACGTTATCTCCCAGGCGGGCCACTGCATCCCCTGCACTGACTACCACCCCCTCGACTCCTGCTTCCCAGTGGGCAGATGAGATGGATATATCTAACCCCATCCCTGCGATTCATGATACAGAGATGACGAGTAATGATTGGGCTGACCCCCCCATCTTTGCACGCAAGTTTGGGGAGTATGCTGATGGAATCTTGACTGTTATGTGCAGGACAGGACCCAAACAGGTGTCTGCTGAAGAGTGGCGAACCATAGCTGAGAAGCTGGGAGCGGTGCTCAATGCAGCAGCCACTGTCAGCCTTGATCGCGACTTGGGGGGACCAGTGCTCCAGGAAGCTATAGACAGGATCGCTGGAGGGAAACGACCTAGGTTGGGAACCATCACCAATGACCCAAACAATGACCCAAGGATGGACCATCGAGGGATGGGATGGGCCACACCCCCCCCCCCCTCACAAATCTGCAAGGACTCAAGGCCCAAGAGGGGTTCGACCTTGTCCTAACTTGGGGGTAAAGGCCAATTACTGGCATATACAAGTTCTTATGTTAGAATTTTTTTATTTCTTCGCGTATATTGCCAGTACAGCTTGTGCATTATTGCAATATCTGAATTTTTTTCTCATCAAAGTCAGTAATGTGAACGCTCCTTGACTTGTTACAACCACCATAAACAGTGGTAAACACTCCTGCTCGATGTTGGTAGCAATGTCGAGACTCCAATTTTCATCCGATTTTCGATCGGATTTTGCCATCACGAACGCTCTCGGCATCTCCAGGCCTGGCCTGATTTGCTAAGAGATCCGTCCATCTGATCTCCAGGGATGTCTCGGTCATTGTTTTCAACAGTGACCGCTATCTGTCTCATTCCCCCTTGGCTTCGAGGATCCTGGCTAGGTGTGTGGTGTCTATGAAAGAGTAGTCTGGGTCCCTATGGGGGCTTAGAGTGGGTGTGGGATGCCTGCTTCAATGCTTGCCCAAGTAGAAGCACTGGTTTGGTTGGGGGAGGTCTGGCTTAGGGGGAGGGACATGTTTCACTGGATTGCTGGTCGTCTGGGAGGCTTCCAGCCTCCATGCTCTGTGAGTTTCTACTACTAGAGACATGCCACACTGACTACCCATTGGAATATACCATCGCTAAAAGGGGCCGGGTGATGGTGCCCCCTGGCAGCTAGGCTTACACCTGGGTGGCCGCTTCTCACCACCTTCTCATTACCTCCGGTGCTCACTCTCCTAGGGTGGTATGACCCGGGTTCGATCTTCTCCCACTAGGCAGCAGGATGTGTGGCTTGCTCGCCCCCTTGGAGCGTTTGGAGGCTGTATCGGGTGGACCCGGAATGTAGATAAGGGACCAGCCATTATCGATTCATCGCTTTTTGTCTTGTTACCATGATGTGCACAGCCACAAAAAACTTCGTCGACACCGTTTTCAACTTTTGCAGCTCAATCCGTCCATGATCTCAGTGATCCGGTATAACCAGTGTCTTACCAACACATGTCAGAATCTTATTCTAGAAGAGGGGGGAGATCGGGTGAAGCAATGGACGAGGGGGGACCCTCCAGATCAGGTATGCCTAGAACTCCTGGTGATGATCCAATTGACTCTCTGCGGCTCTCCTCGAGCCGCAGATCCACACAGAACGTTCCCTCAGTGGGCCCACACAGGACCCAAAGAGGATCTCCAACACGCTCCTTGACTTGTTACAACCACCATAAACAGTGGTAAACACTCCTGCTCGATGTTGGTAGCAACATCGAGACTGCATTTTAGGTCCGATTTTCGATCAGATTTCACCATCACGAACACTCTCAGCGTCTCCAGGCCTGGCCTGATTTGCTAAGAGATCTGTCCATCCGATCTCAGGAGATGCCCCAGTCATTGTTTTTGACAATGGCTGCTATCTGTCTCATTCCCCTTGGCTTCAAGGATCCTGGCTAGGTGAGTGGTGTCTATGAAAGAGTAGTCTGGGTCCCTATGGGGGCTTAGAGTGGGTGTGGGATGCCTGCTTCAACACTCGCCCAAGTAGACATGCTCATTTAGCTGGGGGAGGTCTGGCTTAGGGGGGAGGACACTTCTACTGGACTGCTACACTGACTACCCACTTGGAATACACTGTCGTTAAAAGGGGCCGGGTGACGGTGCCCCCTGACAGCTAGGTCGATGCTCTGGTGGCCACATTTCACCACCAACCCCTCACCTCCGGTGCTCACTCCTCTGGGGTGTCATGACCCGGGTTCAATCTTCTCCCACCTGGCAGCAGGATGTGCGGCCTGCCTGCCCCCTCGGAGCGTTTGGAGGCTGCATCGGGTGGACCCAGAACTGAGGCAAGGGGCCAGCTGTTATCAACTTCATGCTACGTACTTTGACTCTATTGTCATTTACCTGTGCTAACTCACTCTCAATGCCCAAACGGCTGAACAGAGACCAAAACCACACACTGGGGCCTTCACGACCCCACCTTGATTATGGGTGACATCGTTGGCGATGACGCCCAAGACTACGACACCTGGTTCTCACAGAACAAACCGGAGGTAGCAGCTGCCCTAGGCAGTTTGAGATCTGTGGGCTGGGGAGGACCTCCCCGACCCTGATGATTATGAGGACTCTCTTGCTAGGCAGGAGGCTCTTGCTTACACTGCACGCTGTGTATTTCGATCACGAGTATCATATACCAGTACTAACTTGCTCTTAATGCCCAAACGGACAACCAGAGACGATTGTTCCAATGATCTAATGCCTCCATCAGCTGTCCCAGCTTCCTATGTGGCGATGCCAACAGCTCCAACAGAGCTCCAATCTGGGGAACCCTTGTCCCCAGTACAGTGCTGTCATCATTACAGATGGCCATGCCACTACTTGTGTGGGGCATCCCGCTCCACACCCATCACCGCCAGTCTGCTGGCTGCTGTCGGGTTGGTGACAAATGTCGCTACCCTTTACGTTCTCCCTGCTGCGGGGGGGAAATTGCTATTGAGTGCATTTGCTCGAGGGGGGCTTTGGACCCCTGCTTACAGTGGTTCTGGTGAATAACCAGGTGAACAACCAGCTGCCACATTACTGTCACTCGTGCATGACACAGTGATGCAACGCTCCTTGACTTGTTACAACCACCATAAATAGTGGTAAACACTCCTGCTCGATGTTGGTAGCAACATCAAGACTTCAATTTTTGTCTGATTTTTGATCGGATTTCACCATCACGAATGCTCTCGGCGTCTTCAGGCCTGGCCTGATTTGCTAAGAGATCTGTCCATCCGATCTCCGGGGATGTCTCGGTCATTGTGTTCAACAGTGACTGCTATCTGTCTCATTCCCCTTGGCTTCGGGGATCCTGGCTAGGTGAGTGGTGTCTATAAAAGAGTAGTCTAGGTCCCTATGGGGGCTTAGAGTGGGTGTGGGATGCCTGCTTCAACGCTCGCCCAAGTAGAAGCACTCGTTTAGTTGGGGGAGGTCTGGCTTAGGGGAGAGGGATGTTCTTACTGGACTGTTGGTTGTCCTGGGGGCCTCCAACCTCCATGCTCTGTGAGTTTCTACTACTAGAGACCTGCTACACTGACTACCCATTGGAATACACCATTGTTAAAAGGGGCCGGGCGATGGTGCCCCCTGGCGGCTAGGTTTAAGCACCCGCCAAAGTGTGATAGCACACTTTGGGCAGCGCTTATAAATACATTGGTGGCCGCTTTTCACCACCGTTTCTCTACCTCCAGTGCTCACTCTCCTAGGGTGTCATGACCCAGGTTCAATCCTCTCTCACCAGGCAGCAGGGTATGCGGCTTGCTTGCCCCCTCAGAGCATCTGGAGGCTGTATTGGGTGGACCTGGAATTGAGATAAGGGGCCAGCTGTTATCAATCCCACGCTGCGTACTTTGACTTCTACCATCATCTACCTGTACTAACTCACTCTCAAATGCCCAAATGGCCAATCAGAGACCAACCACCTCACCGGGGGCTTCACACCCCCACCCTGATTATGGGCGACATCTATGATGATGACGTCCAAGACTACGACACCCGGTACGAACAAGACAATCCAGAGGTACCAGCTGCATTAAAGGCAGTTAGAGATCTATGGGCTGGAGAAAACCTCTCCAACCCTGATGATGATGACAACTCTCTTGCTATGCAGGAGGCTCTCATTTATGCCGAGGGGGGGCCTAGGCTCTCCTCGAGGCAAACAATCGATCGTGTATGATGGGCACAAGGTGTCGATGTCGCGCACAAGCAATGGACCCACAGCCTCCCACGGGAGGATGTGTACTCACAGGAGGCATCCCCTGCCCTGTCACAGCCTTGGCCCCCCATCCCCGAGTTGGTGGAGGACAAAGTGCCATTATCAAGGGATGAGAGGCTGGAGATCGAAGCCACCTCTCATGCCATGTTGCATTTACTGGACGCGATGACCTCTTTTGTGGGTACCGTCTGAGTGTCCGCGGTTCCTCTCAATGAGAGGAACTCTTGGCGTCAGATGGTGTGGGAGCTGTTCACCACCACCTGGCAATTTTCAGGGAGCATGATGGAGTCACTTTGGGCGGTGTCAGCTCCTCTAGATCTTACGTCTCTGGCAGCCTTCCGGGCTTCCTATGAGGCGATGAAGGCGGCTCAGTCTGTTAAGACTATAGATCTTTAACTCAGCCTCGGCTTTGTGTGTTACAGTTGGAGGCTTTCCAACTGTCTCGTATCACACTAGGAGACTTTCCTAGCGTATCGGGCTTCCTGCCTTCACTTGGGTACTTCCTCAAGTTGTCATGGCTTTCTGTACTCAGAGGCTTTCTGAGTAGACCATTGGTTCGTGTATCACAGTTGGAGGCTTTCCAACTGTCGAGTTTGGGTTATCACAGCTAGGGGCTTCCTAAGCTGTCGAGTTCGAGTGTATCACAATTAAGGGACTTCCTTAGTTGTCGAGTGTTCTGGTTGAGTCTAAGACCGTTGGTTGAATTAGGTCAAGCTGAGGAATACAGACAGTATTACTATGGCTTATATACGGTTCGAAGATGTCTATTGTCCAATCGGAATGTAGGATCATTATCAAGTATAAATAGAAAGAACAATAGAAAAGACAGGCCTCATGCCTTGCATGAGGCGTCCAATGCCACAGAGTGCTGCAGCGCAGCATGTCAGAGAACAATAAGAGATAAGTCTCATGCATAGCATGAGGCGTCCGATGTCATGGACCTCATGTAAAGGGGTTGTCGTACCATGGTGCATGTGGGAGTGGGTTCGGGTGCATGGAGTCACCATGCGTCAAGGCGTCTTCTGTTGGAGGTGAGTCGAGTCGAATGGAAAAATTAAAGTACCCAGCCTTGCCGGCGTATGTCTGGTCATCGTGGGTTACAACAAATCGTAACATCACCCTCTCTCTATCTTCAAAGTCACTGACTTCGATCAAAATCTTTTTCTCCTTCCTAGTCAAGAGGTGGGGTGGAATTGTTGGGTTTGAGGGAATCGGTTGGAGCGCAGCAGCGTTCCCAACTCTCCATGTTCTCCGAGCAGGAGTCTTCTCACCAGACCATATCCGCTTTCTTCATCGTAATGGGCATTCCACAGGAGGTCGATCCACAGGGGTCTGTTCACACCCGCCAGTGGCCTCATGCCTGGACAAAGCTCTGTCCAGTCGATGCAGAAATCCTCCGGGCTGTAGTCTTCCCTGTCTCGCTCTTCCTCAAAACACCATTCTTCATATTGGGTCCTCACCCAGGTGTAGTCCACCTTCGTGCTCCTCCAGGCAAAGAGGCAGCATTTGGGACAAGCTGAGGACATCCTTCTTTTCCAGTCGTCCCTTGTAATCCAGAAGGGAATCCCATGCGGGCATATCCATGCGGGTCTGCCAGGGAGTATGTTTGTCAGTGTTCGTTGGTCGATGACCATTCGCCCAGTCCTTGCTGGGGTTCGTGGTAGGTGTAGTGTCGATGGGGTGGGGAGCATTCTGTGGTTTCTTTCGTGGTTGGTTCAGTGGGTGTCTTGGTCTTGGGGGTTCTACAGCTGTCGTCGCTGTTTATATGTTCCTAGGATTGTCTTGGCATGTTTCAGGTTTCCCTTGGGCTCCCATGAGTTCTCCGAGGTTGGGTATCTGACCCACTTCACTAAGAAGTGCATGGTCCTTCCTTTCTTCTTATGTCCGATGATCGCTTCCACTTCATACTCCGATTCGCCTTCTATCAGGTTGGGCGGTGGTTGTGGGAAGTTCGGTCCATGAGTTTTGGTTTCTTTATATGGGGAAAGGAGCACCGCGTGGAATACCGGGTGTATCTTCCACTGTTCTGGCAGCTTCAGTCAGTAGGAGAGTGGGCTCAGGACCTTCTCGATAGAGAACGGTCCTTCTCTTTTCGGTGCAAGTTTCTTTGTTTGGTGCGTTGTTCTGAGGTTTTTTGCTTCTAGCCACACTCTGTCTCCTTCTTTGAACAGGGTGAAGTGCCTTGTCGTTCTTTCCGCCATCATTTGTCTGGCCAGCTCGTGAGTTGCCTTCGCTTTGTCTCGGGCCCGTTGCAGTGCAACTATTCATTTTTCTATGGCTGGTATGTTCGTCTTCAGGTAGGGGAGAGGGATCACCTTGGGCTCATAGCCCATCATGAGGTAGAACGGGGAGTTCTTCTGTACAGAGTGCATTCTCTGGTTGTGCGTGAACTCCGCAGTCGGGAGGAGGTGCTTCCAATTCTCCTGGTTGTTTGAGCAGAAGATCCACAAGTATACTTCCACTTCTTGGTTCACCCGTTCTGTCTCCCCATCAGTCTGGGGGTGGTATGCCGTGCTCATCACCAGCTTGATTCCAAGCAGTCTTCCTAGCTCCTGGAAAAGCTGCAAGGCAAATCTGGGATCCCTGTTAGAGATGATCTTGTCTGGGAGGCCGAATCGTTTGTAGACATTGTCTAGATAGAGGGTGGCCGCTCCCAATGCATCCACAGTTTTCCTGCAAGGGATAAAAATTACCCCCTTCGTAAGCCCATGGTCTACCACGACCATGAGTGCATCATAACCATCAGACTCTGGTAGGTCGGTTATGAAATCTGTTGTCACCATCACAAATGGTCTTGTCGCTTTGGATTTGATCGGTTGTAGCAGGGGGTTCATCGGGTGCGTGTTGACCTTCATCTGCTGGCATACTGCACATCCAGCAACGTAGTTTTTGATGTACGTCATCATCCCTGGCCACCAGTAGTCTCTCCTGATCATTTCAGTTGTTTGCCATTGTCCTGGGTGTCCGCTGGTTACTCCTTCGTGGTATTTTTGCACCAGCTTCTTCCGTAGTTCTCCATTGTCTGGGACGTAGCACCTGTCTCGGAAGAATAGAAGGCCGTCTTCTATCTTCCAGTCTTCTAATGCCGACTTTATTGGCGGTGTTCCTTTGGTCTTTAGCACCTCGATTGTGCTCTTTACCAGATCATCTTTCATGATACTCCCTGTGAGTAGGTCATGCATTTCGGTGTCAATGAATTTCACAAATACTGTTTCTGGCAGCATTGTGACATCTTCATTATCGTTGTCCTCTTCCGGTACGTGATCCGCTCTCCGTGACAATGCATCGCTCTGCACCATCTGTGATCCAGGCACGTGGATGATCTGCAAGTCGAATTCCGATAGGAATAAGCTCCATCTTGCCTGTCGCCTGTTCAGTTTCTGTGCCGTTCGGAAGTACGTCAAGTTTTTGTGATCCGACAGGATTACCACTGGGTGTTCTGAACCCATCAGGTAGTGTCTCCAGGTTTCTAGCGATTGTATTATCGCTAGTAGCTCCTTGTCGTAGATCTCGTAGTTCTGTTCTGTTGGTGTTAGCGCATGCGATATATATCCGCATGGGTGCCAGTCCCCATTCGTGTCCCTTTGTCTCAGCACTCCTCCTGTCGCATGTTTTGAGGCATCGATCGTGAATGGCTTTGTTGGGTCTGGCATCAGCAGTACCGGGGCTTCTGTGAATTTCCTTTTCAATGTTTGAAAGGCCTGTTTGCATTCCTTTGTCCAGTCAAACATCTTGTTCTTCTTCGTCAGTTCATTGAGCGGTCTGCTTGTCTCCGCAAAATGTCTGATAAACTTCCTGTAGAAGTTTCCAAATCCCAGGAAAGATCTGACTGCCTTTACGTTTGTTGGGGTTGGCCAATCCTGTATACCTGCCAGTTTTGTGCTGTCCATGGCAATTTCGTTGGGTCGGATGATCAGACCCAAGAATTCCACTTCGTGGACATCGAACTTGCATTTCTCCGGCTTCAGGTATAAGTCGTTTTCTGCCAGTCTTTGCAGTACCCTCTTTGTTCTTTCCTGGTGTTCGTTCTGATCCTTGGAGAATATCAGGATGTCGTCCATGTAAATCACGAGCCATCCTTCTCGGATCATGTCATGGAATATCTCGTTCATCATCACCTGGAAGGTCGCCGGTGAGTTGCATAATCCAAAGAACATCACCGTTGGCTCAAACAGCCCCTGATTTGTCTTGAAGGCTGCTTTCCATTGATCTCCATCTTTGATCCTGACGTTGTGATATCCCCATCGGATGTCCAATTTCGTAAACCATTTCGCCCCTCTTAGTTTGTCCAACAGGTCTCCTACCAGCGGCAGCAGGTAGGTGTTCTTGATCGTTCCGTTATTCAAGTACCTGTAATCTTGGCAGGGTCATAGCGTGTCTGAGTCCTTCTTCGCAACGAAGAAGAATGGCGACGCCATGGGCAATTTCGATGGTTGGATGTATCCCTTCTGCAGGCTTTCGTCAAGAAACTCATCGAGTTTCTTCTGTTCTGCCGGTGACAATGGGTAAACCCTGCAATCCTTCGCTACAAAGTCCGGTTTCAGTTCGATCGCATGATCCCAGGCTCTTGATTCTGGGAATCATTCCGATGCTTCCTTTTCGAATATCTGTCGATACTCCTTGTACTGTTCGGGGAGTAGTTCATCTAGGGTCTTCTGTTTGGGGTCTCCTTCCTTCTTGTGTGTCAGGTGTTGAGAGACCGATGTCTTTGCCCTAATCCAGATGTTTTGTCCATAAGCATATCGCGGTGATCCTTTTGCCTTCACAATCCAAGAGATTTTCTTCGTCATCTGAGAATATCCGTATCTTGGCTTGTCATATTCCTCTGTCAGCAGTGTCCTAGCTGGTTTGAATATTCCAATGACGGGTTCTCCTCGGATGTAGGCAACTAGTAGCTCGTCGTCTTCGATCTTTAGTTCGGGTGTCTCTTTCGGTTGTTCCGTTGCCTGTTCCATTGCCTGTTTGTGGTTTGCCTGTGCTGGGTTTTCCTTCCCAGTGTCTTCTTTGTCTTGCAGCCCAATGTGTTCTGCATTCTGAAGAGTCGTGATTGCGATCTCTTCATCATCTATTTCTTCAATCGTTGCCTTTCTTGTCTCGACAGGCATCTTGTTTCTCCTTGGTTCAGCATGGAGGGCTCCCCCCATTAATCTTGCCTTGGCAATGATTCTTCGGCAATCTGCTTGCCATTCTTCATTCGTCGGTTTCTCTTTCTTCGGGGTAAGCATTTCCCTTAGTTTCATGACTATTCGGGCTGATGCCAGTCGTCCTTCTTCTTTTCTGGCAGTTAGTCTCTCCAGTTCTCTGGTGGCCACCTTTTTCCATCGTGCTCGTTCTTCCTCGGCAGTCTTCTTCTTGAGGGCGAGCTTTTCTTGTTCTTTGGTGACAATCTTTCGGCACCATGCCTGTCGCTCTTCTTTCGTCATGTCAAAGGGGTCCTTCTTCTTTTCGGTTCCCCTCTGGCGCCATGATAGGTACCCTTCGTTGGGTTTCTCGGTTCGCACCCTTCTGATAAGGGTTCTTCCTTTCCCATATGAGAACTCTGGGTAAGTCTCGTCCTTCGTCCTGAACTGGAAGGTTCCAATCTTCCAGTCGATCACTGGGTTGATTCTTCTGAGCCATGGCAGACCTAGGATGATTGATTCCTTTCCCAGTCCTGCAATCAGGAAGGTCGTTGGGAAAGTCCTTCCATTGATCGTTAAGAGTCCTCTGGCACAGTGGGAGATTTCCCCTCTCTTGTTTGGGGTTCCATCCATGTTCTTGACTCTGATTACCCTTTCCAGGGGGCACAATTCGAATCCACTGCTTTCTGTGAATTTATGGCTCATGAATATCCCTCCCACTCCTGAGTCGAGTAGGGCTTTGGTTTCGATGTCTTTTCCTCTGCCTGTCCCTGCCACTTTGACATCTAAGCGCATAGATTGATTTTTCAAAGTGGCTAGTAGTACAGAGCAGACGGAAAGTTCGGTGGTACCTGGCATCGAGGCAGGCCACCTCTTTAAGAACCCTCGTCCTCAATTGCGGCGAGAGCTTCTTTCTTTTCTTCTTCGTCTAGTTCTCCTATGATCACTCGGATCCTAGAGTAGGCTTCTTTTCCTTTATTCTTTGGGGATGGCCGGTCCTCGGTCCTCTTTTCCCCTTTCTTGTGTTCGGTTGCTTTGTGTCTGGGCTGGTGGCACACAAAGCACAATCCTTTCTTCATGTGTTCGATCCTCTCCTGGTAGGAGAGGCGGTTGATCTCGAGTGGGGTTTCCTTTGCCTTAGAGGCCGGGAGCTTCCTCGTAAAAGCCTACTGCAGCCTCCCTGTTATGGCTTTTGCTCTCCTCCACTGTCCATCATACTTGGAGGCAGCGTTGATCATTCCTTCCAAGGTTGTTGGGATCGTTTCCATGTTGAAGACTCTTTTGAGGAGCTTGGGGTTCAACCCATCCATAAAGAGTTCAATGAGGGTGGTGTCGTCGTTGATTCCCGCCTTCTCTCGCAGGATTCGGAACTGCACAATGTAGTCCTCCAGGTCCTGTCCCTGTTTCAATGTCTTCATCTCGGTTCTGGCCCTGCCAGCTTCGTCGATTGGCGTGAACGCTGTCCTGAGCATTGCTTCAAAGGTAGACCAGGTTCCTAGGTCTTCCCTTTCTGCCCAAGTCTGTGCCCAGGGTGCAGCCATTCCTCCGTTCATGAAGGACAACGCGAAGATGATCTTCTTCTCATCTGTGTCATAGATTCCATGGTTTACTCTCAGATAGAGTTTCACTTCTTGTAAGAACTTTGCAGTTCTTGTTTGGTCCCCTGTGAAGTCAGAGGGGGTTCGGATTCTAATCTCCTTGGTAGATGCGGTGGGTTCAGTAGACATGTTGTCATTGTCGTCAGATAGGGAGAATGGATCTCGTTCTGGGGTTTCTTCTGTATCAAAGGATCTAAAATCCTCTTTGTCGAGGTATCGGGGTTCTTCGTCACTGGTTCTCAAAGAGAACCACTTCTGTGCTGGTTCCAAGTATTGTACTAGTCGACCCTGGTACCTATACCACGGGGTTCTTCCTGATGATGATGCTCCGGTTGGAGGTCTATCTGGGCTTTGTCTGAAAGACGTTGTGTCTGCACCTAGGTAGGTGGACTTCGTAGATCAGCTTGACCTTTTGTTAAGACTATAGGTCTTTAACTCAGCCTCAGCTTTGTGTGTTACAGTTGGAGGCTTTCCAACTGTCTCGTATCACACTAGGAGACTTTCCTAGTGTATCGGGCTTCCTGCCTTCACTTGGGTACTTCCTCAAGTTGTCACGGCTTTCTGTACTCAGAGGCTTTCTGAGTAGACCATCAGTTCGTGTATCACAGTTGGAGGCTTTCCAACTGTCAAGTTCGGGTTATCACAGCTAGGGGCTTCCTAAGCTGTTGAGTTCGAGTGTATCACAACTAAGGGACGTCCTTAGTTGTCGAGTGTTCTGGTTGAGTCTAAGACCATTGGTTGAATTAGGTCAAGCTGAGGAATACAGACAGTATTACTACAGCTTATATACAGTTCGAAGATGTCTATCATCCAATCGGAATGTAGGATCATTATCAAGTATAAATAGAAAGAACAATAGAAAAGACAGGCCTCATGCAAGGCATGAGGTGTCCGATGCCACGGAGTGCTGCAGCGCAGCATGTCAGAGAACAATAAGAGATAAGTCTCATGCGTAGCATGAGGCGTCCGATGTCATGGATCCGATGTCAAGGATCCGATGTCACAGACCTCATGTAAAGGGGTTGTCGTACCACGGTGCATGTGGGAGTGGGTTCGGGTGCATGGAGTCACCATGCGTCAAGGTGTCTTCCGTCGGAGGTGAGTTGAGTCGAATGGAAAAATTAAAGTACCCGGCCTTGCCGGTGTATGTCTGGTCATCGTGGGTTATGACAAATTGTAACACAGTCGGCTCCACCAGCAACAGAGCCTCCAAGTGGGGAACCCTCGTCCCCTGCACAGCGCCGTCGTCCTCAAGGCCCTCGTCGACGACCTCACCAGAATTAAAAAGGGGATCACCCTTCACAGCTACATCCACCAAATCATTGGTGGCCGCTATCAGGGGGGCGGCAATGTGCCACCTCCCTTCACCTTCTCCCCACTGTGGGGGGGATGTTGTCATTGAGTGCATGCACTATGCAGCATTTGCTCAAAGGGGGCCCTGGCCCCCTACCTATGGCAGTTCCGGTGAATAACCACGTGAACAACCAGCTGCCTCATCACTGTTACTCGTGTGGAAGTGCGGTGATGGTCCATCTCACTCACCTGGGGTGGTCAATCCTCGCTTGCTGGCAAAGTGAATACGGTTATTCTTCCTGCAAGGGAGGATTTACAGTGAATTGACACTGCTCGTCGATCCGACTTTGGTTGGGTAGGGAGGGGGGGACCGGGCTAGCAACAGCGGGCGATCTCATGGCTAGCGTCTGAATGGGGGGCCCCCCCCGTCCAGAATATTGCCTTTCCTGTCTGAGAGGACAACGTAAGTGGCACTGCCCACCTAAAGTGGCTTCTGTGAGGGACATGGTGTGGGATGTGGGTGGAGGGAATGCATAGTCATAGTAGTACCTTTGCTTGTATCTTGACCCGCAGACTGCGATCGAGCCCCGTGTTATAAATGATGACCTGAAAAAAAAAAAAAAAAATGACACGGTGATCGTCCACCTCGTTCGTCCAGGGTGGTCAATCCTTGCTGGCTGGGAGTATGCAGACGGTTATTCCTCCCGCAAGGGGGGATTTACGGTGAATTGACACCACTGTGCCTGATCTGACTTCGGTTGGATATGTGGCCGGGGGACCGGTTTGCACCAGCAGGCAATTCAATGGCTAGCTTCGGGAGAGGGGGGCTCCCCCTCCAGATTATTGCCTTTCCTGGCTGAGAGGCCAAGGTCTGTGGCACTGCCCGCCTAAAGTGGCTAAAATGGGGACCTGGGTTGGGAAGCAGGCAACGGGAATGCATAGTTAGAGTAGTACCTTTGTTTGTTCCCTGCTCTGTGGACTGCGATAGGGCGCCGCGTTATAAATTGTTGACCCAAAAAAAAAAAAAAAAAAGAGGATCTCCAACCCCCTCCCCCTATGGGGTGGGAATCGTCACTCTGCGAGCACAGCGATTCAGCGTGCCAGCGCTATCTCCCAGGTGGGCTACGTTGTCCCCTGCACCTCCTACCACCCCCTCTACACCTGCTTCTCAGTGGGCTGATGAGGCGGTGACATCTAACCCCAATCCTGCGATACAGGACACAGAGATGGCAAGCGATGCTGATGACGATTGGGCCAGTCCAGTCACCTTTGCGAGCAACTTGGGGGAGTACACCATGGGATTCAGAACTGTCCTAGGGAGGACAGGATCCAGATGACCGACTGCTGAAGAACGGCAGATCATCGCTGAACAGCTTGGCGCAGTGCTCGCAGCAGCAGCCGCGATGGGCATCGACCGCAACTCGGGGAACACCACCCTCCGGAGAGCAATTGACAAGGCAGCTGGTGGAAGTGGATGACCTAGGTCGGGCACTGTCACCAACGACCCTCATGACGTCCCAAGCATGGAGCACCTGGAGGGATGGGATGGGCAACGCCCCCCCCCCCCCTCCCAAATCTGCGAGGTCTCGAGGCCCTAAGGGGGCTTGACCTCTTCCCAAACCCCCAACAGGGGGCACTTCTTCGTCATGGGGTAGAGGACCTCCTCCCCCTATGAACTGGTCAACCAAGCCTTTGGGCAAGAGGACCTTTGCTCAGGTCGCTGGTTTCCCTGGGGGACGAGCACCTAACACATCCATGGACAGCCTTGTGCAACTAGCCAAGGCATTCCCTGAACTTCCTACTGACAAACTGGCTGACATTCAGCAGCACGTTGGCCCATCAAGGCCTAAGGTTGCAAAACCTTTGCCTACCATCCATGGACCGTCGAGAAGACAGGTCCTAGTACACATTCGACCCCCCCTCGAGGAGGGAGCAAATCCTGCCGACGTCTTAGACCAAGTCAGAGCCACTCTTGGTTTGCACCACTCCAAACTAGTGGCACAGTCCGCTTCCTTACATGCTGGGAACATCTCGGTATCAACTGATGTTGTGGCCTCGGAAGAGGACCTTCGTTGCTTCAAGGAGGCTGCCCACAAGGTGTTCCCCTTTGCGTTGCAAGTCGATGCAGCACTACCTACATCCACGTCATACCTAAAGTTGGTCGACGTGCCATACATCACTAATGACAAGGCCATTACACCGGAAGTCGTTATAGCTCACCTGGGGAAGTCAGGGATATCTGACCTCACCGTGTTACAAGTCCCCCCACAGGTAGTACGGGATTTGAAAATGTCGGATATGTGCACCGTTTATCTTAACATCGCTGACTCAGTCAGTGGTGCATGAGCAAAAGCTCTCATCGGGCATGGCGTCCAGTTTGGTCGCTATGTCGCTTATGTTAGGGCTGCCAGGGCAAATCCTGGCTTGCCACTGTGCCAACACTGCTGGAAATGGGGTCATCCCACCCCAGCATGTAGAGCTCCGCAATCAAAATGCCCGATCTGCACAGGACCCCATTGCAAGGAGCACCATCGTGCTCTGGCGGGATGCTGTAAGGGAAACGCTAAGGCAAACCCTCCTGTACCGGCTACCCCAGAGGGGGCAGCATGTCCACACCCGGCCAGATGCATAAACTGCTGAAAAAACCACACATCCGACGATCGTCGATGCAATTTCTGGTATCATTGCTTTGATCGTGAATGGATCCTAGCACACTATCACGAGGTGAGTTTGAGACGTCTGTCTCGCTCCCCTCCTGCTTACCCTCCCACAGGATGCGGTGGTCAAATGTAAATGAGGGACAGACTTAGATCTATCCCTCGCTTGCGAGTATTTAGTCAAAATGTAAACCATAATTGGGGGTACATGGACTCGTTACTGGCAGATCTTATAGATGATTACGATTTGCTTTTCATCCAAGAGCCTCCCTGGAGACTCATAAGACATGCCCCCTCTGCCCACAACAGGGAAGGGGAAGAAGTTATTGGCACGCCAATGAGCCCAAATTGGGGCCTATTAGTACACCCATCAGGGATTGACACCCCTCCATGCGTCGCCATCTATTTCGCAAATGGCATTGCCAATCTAAGACCAGGTCTCCGCCGAGACTTGATCGACAACTGTGATATCCTATTGTTCTCACTGGGAATAGGAGAAGATGTCAGGTTATATGCAAATGTCTATTCTGACAGTCAGCATTTGGCTATCACATTCCTGTATGAGAACGTCATGCTGGTCCCTCGCCTCCACTTCATGTGCGGCGACTTCAACGTGAGGCATGCTTCCTGGGATCCCCAGGGGCCTGAACACTCGATCCATGCTGACCACTTGGTGGAAACAGCAATGGCTTTAGGCCTAACAAGAGCCCTCCCAGTCAAGGAGGGGCCCACTCATTTTCCCCCACAACAGGGCTTCCACCCCACAGTGATCGACCTGATGTTCATTCCCACGGATCTCAGATTCATGTTGTACTGTGAGATAATTCCCAGAGCTAGGGGTACATCTGACCACGCCCCCCTGACACTGACGCTACCTGGCCCGGGATCTTTGGTCCCGGTTACCAAGTGGTCGATCAAAAAAGGCTCGGAGGAAGAAGCGTCATACCTGGACACTGTCTCCTCTGCTTTAAACCCATGGCTTAATTGGCAAGGGAACACATCGGCAGAAATAGACGAGGTCATCTCGGCAATATCGACTATTTTAACCAAAGAGTGGGACACCCACTCCAAGGAATCTCGCCTAGGCAAGTCGTCCAAAGGATGGTGGACGGACGAATGCAGAGGCGCACTCGATGTGTACAGAGCCTCCCATGATGGAGAGGACTGGAAGCACTACCGTAAAGTCATGCGACACGCAAAGCGTGACTTCTTCGAAGACTGTATCCATGAAGTGGCTACCACTAACAGACGACCCTGGGATCTGGTGTCCTGGACTCGTCAACGTAACCTCCCATCGTACGAGGCGATCTCCTATCGGGGAAACCCTTGTAACGATCTGGATTCTCTATGGTCCACCCTTGACGGATCATATAATGCTGCTTCAGATCGAGTAGTTGATCTGAGCTTCTTAAACAATCTGGACCCTGTGCCTGAAAGGGCCTGGATCCCGTTCTCCATAACGGAAATAAAAGAGGCGCTCACGGCGTGCTCTTCCCATTCTGCTCCAGGTCCCAATCATGCCACATGGTTGCACCTAAAACACTGGTGTAGCAACCCCGAGGTAGCGAGTCTCATCACCTGCATAGCTGAGGGGTGCATCACTGCAGGACACTGGCCTGTGCACTTCAAGGAGTCTCTGTCAGTAATCATCCCGAAACCAGGGAAACCTAACTACTCTACATTGAAGTTGTTCAGGCCCATTGTGCTCTTGAATACTCTGGGTAAACTGGTCGAAAAAATGCTGTCTCGACGGCTTCAATTCGATGGAGTGGCACACGAGGCCTTCGAACAAAACCAGTTCGGAGGTGTCGCCCAGCGTTCCACAGAGGATGCAGGAATCTACCTCACCCACCTGGTCAGGGCAGGATGGGCTCAGGGCCTCAAAACGAGTGTCATTGCCTTTGACATCGCTCAATTCTTCCCTTCACTGAACCACCAGGTTCTATTGGAGATAATCTCTCAGTCGGGGTTCCCCATGCAAGTGGTGAACTTCTTCCGTTTGTATCTCATGGGTCGCAAAACGACTTACAAATGGAATGCCTTCTCATCGGGCTCCTTTGCAGCCGACGTGGGGGTGGGACAGGGCTCTGCCCTGTCTCCTGTCTTATCAGCGTTGTACTTAACGCCCGTAATGAAACTCTTCAGGAGGAGCGAGATTGGCCGCAAGGTTGATCTCATGTCTTATGTGGACGATGGCACTCTCATCGCCCGCTCATCACGATTGGAGGATAATATCCCCCTTCTCAAAGAAGCATATGGCTGGGTATTCCAGGCATTCACATCCCTTGGACTGGTCCTGGAACACGACAAGTCCGAGATTTTCCATTTCTCAAGGTCGAGGAGCTTCACTCCTCTCCCAATAGACTTAGGGTTCACCCTGTATATGGGCAACTCACCTCTCAAACCCAAGGTCACCTGGAGATACCTAGGGTTTTTCTTTGATCGCAAACTCTCCTTCAAGGAGCACATGCAGTTTTATTCCACCAAGGCTCTCACAACAGTGAGAGCCATGGGCATGCTGGGCAATTCTGTCAGAGGGTTAGAACCTATGCAGAAGCATCTACTCTACCGTTTGTGCATTGTACCTATCATGACGTATGGACTATGACTCTGGCATTTTAAAGGCGCACGCGTCAAAGGTGTCATCAAAACACTGGCCCAGGTGCAGTCTATCACTGCACATTGGATCCTTGGTGCGTTCAGGACCACCCCAATCAGTGGACTGGACAGTATCGCCAGACTGTTGCCTCTGCAACTGCTCCTGCGGTGATTGGTCGACAAAGGGGCCCTCAGAACCCCCCTGCTGGCCCCATCTCACCCCCTGAGAGCAATCTTGGGGCCAAATCACGTAGGCAGCACCTACCCTCATGAGCTTGGGCTCTGGGGTGGAGATGTGCTCAATACACTCACATTACAAGGACCCTCTGTTGCCTCAGCTACAGCACTGGCCCTTGTCCTGGCGGATGAATTTGACCCCTTTGGGGAAGAAAACACCCCTGGAAACAGAGTGAAGGATCTATTCCCTGCTCACTTTTCCTCTCATCGTCTGACCTCGAAGGAGGATGAGGCGAGGAGTACATATAGCGGTGACCTCAACAAAGCCTGGGCTGCAGCCCAGGTGGAGGAAGACACTCTCATTGTTGCAGTGGACACATCCATGCCCACTGATGCCAAATACCAAGCAGTTGCTTGTGCCCTAGTCTTTGGACACGGGGAGCAAGTAGATCACATTGTCTCAGCTTCTGGGAGGAGAACCCCCCCAGATGTCAAATTATTTGCTCTCCAACTGGGCGTCTCAGCTGCGTGCAGCAGGGGGTGCAAAAAGTTGGTAATATTCTCAGATTCTACAGTGGGCATTGAGTCCCTCGTGGACCCAAAACCACGCTCTGGGCAAATCTTTGCCCTGGACGCTTGTTGATCCCTTTGTTTCTGGTTAGTCAGGGACAAGGAAAGAAACATCACATTCTGGCATGTTCCCTCAAAATTTGAGTGGAACGTACACAAGAAGGCTCACGATGTAGCTACATCCACCAAGATCTCCGTGGGCAGACACCCACGGACGTCTCTAGATTACCTAAAGACCCAAATTGAAAAAGCGGTCTGCAAGGATTGGCACACGCGGTTCGCAGAGCCTACGTATTGTGGTTGGCATTTCCTTCACCTGAAAGGGGTCGGAGGAAAACCCGTTGTACCCTCGACTCACAAAGGTGGGCCCTGGCTGAAAGTATCAGGAACCAGCACAACTGGCACCTCCCGACTCACCCATATGGTCACTGGCCATGCTCCCATAGGGGAGTATTGTCATTGTTTCTCCCTCAACGGGGAATACCAATGTTGGTGCCTTGGCCCTGAGATCCAAACTCGGGATCACTTACTATGCATCTGCCCTAAGGTGGTTCGCAAAGAAACTCGTGCAAGCCCAGACTCCGTCGAAGGCTTCTACAAACTCTTGGACACAAACCCTGCACTTGGGTCGTTCACCCCACTAGCGTGGGATCCAGGATAGGCCATGCGCGCAGGGCATATGACCCCCGTCTGGTTCTGGCTAGTGTAATCGGTATGCCGGGGTGGCCGTAGGGCACCAGGCAAGTCCGTTAACCCTCATAAAGGGGGCCCACCCGTGTTCAGGAGCGACTGTCAGGGAGGGGGGACACAAAACCAGGTACCAGTTTGGGGAGGTGCCTGAGCACTTCCAGATCCACTATCGGTTATGTGTTATGATGATACAGTCGACTACACTTTCCTTTCCAAGCTGAGAGGCTCACGTTGGGGTGGCAGTATCCCCTAAATCTTGCACACATACCCGTAGGGATTTGAGTAACACGATGTCAAGTCCAGGTTGTCGGTACGCCACCACTGGCAAGTCTGTTTACTCAATAAAGGGGGCCCCCTTAGTGGTCGTTGCAGCTATCCAGGTGGTTGGTGTGAAGATCAGCAGGAGGAGGACTTGGGCTAGGCATAGTGTACTTTGTTTGTATGTCTCTGCTGCGGACTGCGATCGGGCGCTGCGTTATAAAATTTTGACCCAAAAAAAAAAAAAAAAAAAGCCGTTATCAATTTTATGCTGCGTATTTTGATTCCTACCATCATCTACTAGCACTTACTCACCCTCTATGCCCAAATGGCGAACCAGAGGCCGTCCACCACACCGGGGGCTTCATGCCCCCCCCCTGATTATGGGCGACATCTTTGATGATGATGTCCAAGACTACGACACCCAGTACAAACAAGACGATCCAGAGGTAGCAGCTGCCCTAAAGGCAGTTAGAGATCTATGGGCCAGAGAAGACCTCTCCGACCCTGACGATGATGAGGAGTCTCTTGCTATGCAGGAGGCCCTCAATGATGCCGAGAGCAGCCCCAAGCTTGCTTCAAGGCAAACGATCGACCGTGTACTGTGAGCGCATGACGTCCATGTCGCACACAAACAACTGACTCGCAGTTTTGAACGTGAGGACGTGTATACACAGGAGCTCGGCATTGCTGAGCTCCTTTATCCGGAGGCATCCCCTGCCCCATCACCGCCTTTGCCCTCCATCCCTGAGTTGGTGGAGGATGAAGTGCCACTATCTGTGAATGAGAGGTGGGAAATCGCAGCCACCTCTCATGCCATGCTACATCAACTGGACACAATGACCATGTTTGTTGATACCGTCCGTACATCCGCCGTTCCCCCTGCAGAGAGGAACACATGGCGCCAAATGGCCTGGGAGTTATTCATGACCACCTGGCGACTGTCTGAGATGATGTCGGCGGAACTAGCAGCCGCTCCGACACCTCTTGATCTCACGTCTCTGGCAGCCTTCCGGGCTTCCTACGCGGCGATGCACACTGCTCAATCAGAGCCTCAATCTGGGGAACCCTCATCCCCAGCACAGCGCCATCATCCTTGAGGTCCTCGTGGACACCAGTGCCGCAACTAGTACAGGGGCCTATCCCCCTCTACATTCACGGCCACCAAGTAACTGGTGGCCATCATCGGGATGGTGACATGGTGTCGCCTCCCTATACCTTCCCCCACTGCGGGGGGGATGATGTCATCGAGTGCATGCACATGTGTGCATTTGCTCGAGGGGGGCCTCAGCCCCCTACTTATGGCGGTCACAGTGAATAACCAGGTGAACAACCACCCGCCTCGTTACTGTCACTCATGCACAACACGGTGATGGTCCACCCCATTCATCTGGGGTGGTCAATCCTCATTGGCTGGAAATACGCAGATGGTTATTCCTCCTGCAAGGGGGGATTTACAGTGAATTAACACTGCTGCGCCTGGTCTGACCTCGGTCAGACATGTGGCTGGGGGACCGTTTTGCTCCAGTGGGCGATCTAATGGCTAGCTTCGGGAGGGGGGGCCCCCCCCTCCAGATTATTGCCTTTCCTGGATGAGAGGCCAACATCTGTGGCACTGCCCACCTAAAGTGGCTAAAACGAGGACCTGGGTAGGAGATGGGCGAGGGGAACACGTAGTTATAGTAGTACCCAAGTTTGTATCCTGCTCCACGGACTGCGTTCGAGCCCTGCATTATAAATTGTTGACCAAAAAAAAAAAACAAAAAAATCTAATGGCTAGCCTTGGGAGGGGGGGCTCTCCCTCCAGATTATTCCCTTTCCTGGCTGAGAGGCCAATGTTTGTGGCACTGCCTGCCTAAAGTGGCTAAAACGGGGACCTGAGTGGGAGATGGGCGAGGGGAATGCATAGATAGAGTAGTACCCAAGTGTGTACCTTGCTCCGCGGACTGCATTTGAGCCCCGCATTATAAATTCTGATCCAAAAAAAAAAAAAAGTCAGTAATGTGACCCTCTTTTCTGCATTTTGTTTTTGTTACCATACCATCGTGGAACCACACATCTTTGTTAGAAATTATTCTCGATGTAAAATGAAAGTCAGCAAGATAAACAATACCCCTTAGTGGAATAGAGGATGTGGTGCTTCCATTAACTTTAACAGTTTTGCTAATGGCAATATTGTTTGACTCAAGACTAAAGACCAGAATCTCAGGTGGAAATATGAACCCACAGTTTAATGTTTGCTGAGAGTTACAGCCATTACATATTATAGATTCCTCCTGCCATGATTTAAACCATTCATTAACACTTTTGGCTCTTGCATGAATATACATCAAATTGTCTGGTTGATTTGTTGGCATTTCAGCATTGCAGACTGCATATTGAATCTTGGCATAGGAAAATCTTTCTGTACCATTTACAAGTTTACTTGCCAGATCTATGATACTAGTACCAGTGGCACCTTTAGGAAACATTTCTTGACTTTCATTATGAAGCATGTTTCTAACCTTATTCCTTGATTTTTTCAGTGATGTTTTAGCTCTTGCAGTTTCTTTAAATCCAACTACAAGCATTTCAAGAGGTTTGCTAACCAAACTAAGTATTCTAAACCATTTGTTTGGATTTTTAATCCATATATCATGAAGTATTGTAAAGATTGCATCATATGCACAGCTCCAGTCTTTTGAATCCCATGATAGCCCAACTGGTGATGTTTGCATATCATCTGATGAGGAGGAGACTTTAAGTTTTTTTTCTTTTTTAATGCAGTTTCATCATCATCTTCAGCCAACTTGTGTTTTTTACTGTTGCTGTTTGTAATAGTCCCTTTGGCAATAATAAAATTATGAGTGTCAGGCACTTTGGGTGATATCTGTATACTATTATCTTTTCCTTTATTTGATTGATCTTTCTTATCAATAATTTGCCATGGAGTATCTGTTATAACAGGAAGAAGATCCATAGGATTTGATGAAGTCCATTTAAGCTGACTTGGAACATTTGGTGGGATGTATGTTGTCCCTTTGTATGTCTGAAATTCATGCACTAATGCATTGTGCAAGTTACCATCAATGTGCTTTGGTAATAAATCCTCATATGATAACTTTGTGATATCATCAAGAATTTCCAATTCTCTGAATTCTTGTCTAAGATATCCAGAAGCACCACATGTTATCTTACGGTCATCAAATCCTTGAATTATAACAGTGCCTTCACAAGTTGCACTTCTTGACAATGCAGTATAATATGCCATATGACTTCTACAGCTATTAAGATCAACAACATTAATCTTTCTTGTTTTGCCTTGTGATGCATAATCAGTCATTGCAAAGTTAGGAAGCACAGGAATTTGTGATTGGGTAACTTTCAAGGCAACATCACTAGGAGTCACACATACTATAGGACTTGACAACCTTGTCAAAGGTACTACATTCAATGCTCCTTGACTTGCTACAACCACCATAAACAGTGGTAAACACTCCTGCTCGATGTTGGTAGCAATGTCAAGACTTCAATTTTTGTCTGATTTTCGATTGGATTTCACCATCACGAACGCTCTCGGTGTCTTCAGGCCTGGCCTGATTTGCTAAGAGATCCGTCCATCCGATCTCCGGGGATGTCTCAGTCATTGTTTTCAACAGTGACTGCTATCTGTCTCATTCCCCTTGGCTTCGAGGATCCTGGCTAGGTAAGTGGTGTCTATAAAAGAGTAGTCTAGGTCCCTATGGGGGCTTAGAGTGGGTGTGGGATGCCTGCTTCAACGCTCGCCCAAGTAGAAGCACTCATTTAGTTGGGGGAGGTCTGGCTTAGGGGAGAGGGATGTTCTTACTGGACTGTTGGTTGTCCTGGGGGCCTCCAACCTCCATGCTCTGTGAGTTTCTACTACTAGAGACCTGCTACACTGACTACCCATTGGAATACACCATCATTAAAAGGGGCCAGGCGATGGTGCCCCCTGGCGGCTAGGTTTAAGCACCCACCAAAGTGTGATAGCACACTTTGGGCAGCGCTTATAAATACTTTGGTGGCTGCTTTTCACCACTGTTTCTCTACCTCCGGTGCTCACTCTCCTAGGGTGTCATGACCCGGGTTCAATCCTCTCCCACCAGGCAGCAGGGTATGTGGCTTGCTTGCCCCCTCGGAGCGTCTGGAGGCTGTATCGGGTGGACCCGGAATTGAGATAAGGGGCCAGCTGTTATCAATCCCATGCTGCGTACTTTGACTTCTACCATCATCTACCTGTACTAACTCACTCTCAAATGCCCAAACGGCCAATCAGAGACCAACCACCTCACCGGGGGCTTCACACCCCCACCCTGATTATGGGTGACATCTATGATGATGACATCCAAGACTACGACACCCGGTATGAATGAGACGATCCAGAGGTAGCAGCTGCATTAAAGGCAGTTAGAGATCTATGGGCTGGAGAAAACCTCTCCAACCCTGATGATGATGACAACTCTCTTGCTATGCAGGAGGCTCTCATTTACACCGAGGGGGGGCCTAGGCTCTCCTCGAGGCAAACAATCGATCGTGTATGATGGGCACAAGGTGTCGATGTCGCGCACAAGCAATGGACCCGCAGCCTCCTACAGGAGGATGTGTACTCACAGGAGCTCGGCATAGCTGAGCTCCTTTATCCGGAGGCATCCCCTGCCCCATCACAGCCTTGGCCCCCCATCCCTGAGTTGGTGGAGGATGAAGTGCCATTATCAAGGGATGAGAGGCTGGAGATTGAAGCCACCTCTCATGCCATGTTGCATTTACTGGACGCGATGACCTCTTTTGTGGGTACCGTCCGAGTGTCCACGGTTCCTCTCAATGAGAGGAACTCTTGGCATCAGATGGCATGGGAGCTGTTCACCACCACCTGGCAATTTTCAGGGAGCATGATGGAGTCGCTTCGGGAGGCGTCAGCTCCTCTAGATCTTACGTCTCTGGCAGCCTTCCGGGCTTCCTATGAGGCGATGAAGGCGGCTCAGTCTGCTCCACCAGTGACAGAGCCTCCAAGTGGGGAACCCTCGTCCCCTGCACAGCGCCGTCGTCCTCAAGGCCCTCGTCGACGACCTTGCTGGAATTAAAACGGGGATCACCCTTCATGGCTACATCCACCAAATCATTGGTGGCCACTATCAGGGGGGTGGCAATGTGCCACCTCCCTTCACCTTCTCCCCACTGTGGGGGGGACATTGTCATTGAGTGCGTGCACTATGCAGCATTTGCTCAAAGGGGGCCCTGGCCCCCTACCTACAGCAGTTCCGGTGAATAACCAGGTGAACAACCAGCTGCCTCATCACTGTTACTCGTGCAGAAGCATGGTGATGGTCCATCTCACTCACCTGGGGTGGTCAATCCTCGCTTGCTGGCAAAGCGAATATGGTTATTCTTCCTGCAAGGGAGGATTTACAGTGAATTGACACTGCTCGTCAATCCGACTTTGGTTGGGTAGGGATGGGGGAACTGGGCTAGCAACAGCGGGCAATCTCATGGCTAGTGTCTGGATGGGGGGGGGGCCCCCATCCAGAATATTGCCTTTCCTGTCTGAGAGGACAACGTAAGTGGCACTGCCTGCCTAAAGTGGCTTCTGCAAGGGACATGGTGTGGGATGTGGGTGGAGGGAATGCATAGTCATAGTAGTACCTTTGCTTGTATCTTGACCCGCAGACTGCGATCGAGCCCCACATTATAAATGATGACCCAAAAAAAAAAAAAAAAAATTCATTGTCCGATTCATTATTTGATTTTCCACCTCCACGATGTAATGAAGGATCATTTTGCAATAGGTCAAGTTCATCATCAGTATCATCACTGTCAATTGTATCATGATCACATTTGTCTTGCTCTTTTTCATCAAACTCCGCTTGCTGGACTTTAGATCGTTTTTTCTTTTGAACTCATCGGATCCAATCATATAAGCTTAAATTGTCATATAATTTGGGTCAATGCATATAATCTTGCACATTTGATAAATCAACTATTTTACCCATATTGTTATTGAGAACAACTTTGGTTGGCTTATCAGTAGCAGAATTCCAAGAACTTTGAACTTCATGTACAAAGTTTTTCCAATAGAAATTGACAAACTTAAATCTGGTGTAATGATCTGGATTACATAGCAAATACAGACAAGCCATTGGGCTTCCAAATTCCATCTTACTGGTCAAAGCATTTACCATTTGCATTATTAAAGACTTTGCAGTATTCTTTCTATTTGAGTTACCAGCAACAATTGTTTCTGAAGACCTGTCAAAAATATGTCAAATTGTATCAAACATCAAATATGTTGATAAACCAGGCTTGGTCTCATAGTCTGAAATATATGCAACTATTGCCTTTACTGCAGTACCTGATAGCAAACTAGTTGTATCAGTATTGCATCTGAATATATATGTTACAGCAGGTGTGAAGGTGTTTAGCCAGGATTCACCCTTTTTAATTCGTAATGCACCAGTCAATGGATCCACCATTGTATGGTTAACCACTTCATGTGGAAATCAGGCTTTACAACAACCTTTTTTATTGAGGCAACCTTTTCTAACATCATTTCCATCTTTATCCTTTGTTGACATCCTACACTTATGAACATTGGACCGCAATAGAAGATCATCTACAGTTCTTGTGAATTTCAACCACCAGCTGGTTACAGCTAGGCAATCTTTACAATTTTCATGTTCTTTATTTTTACATTGAGGGGGTAATGGTTCTGGCATGGTTTGTGTAGGATCAGTGTAATTGACATTATTCTTTTTTTTGTCTGCTACATTCTGACTAATGTCATCAAGGTTACCATTAAAGAATTCACCTTTACAAACTGATTCCAAGTACTGTACCATTTGTTCTTGGAGATCAGAAGTTCTGTCTATGATTCTGCTATGAATATCTTGCGGTGACAACCAATTTTTTACCCAAACAAGGAGATGCAGATGCAATGTTAACCTGCCTTGTTGTTCCACTGTTCCATAATACCCAGAAGTCGAGGCTCCTTGACTTGTTACAACCACCATAAACAGTGGTAAACACTCCTGCTCAATGTTGGTAGCAACATCGAGACTCTAATTTTTGTCCGATTTTCGATCGGATTTCGCCATCATGAATGCTCTCAGCGTCTCCAGGCCTGGCCTGATTTGCTAAGAGATCCGTCCATCCGATCTCTGGGGATGTCTCAGTCATTGTTTTCAACAGTGACTGCTATCTGTCTTGTTCCCCCTTGGCTTCAAGGATCCTGGCTAGGTGAGTGGTGTCTATGAAAGAGTAGTCTGGGTCCCTATGGGGGCTTAGAGTGGGTGTGGGATGCCTGCTTCAATGCTCACCCAAGTAGGAGCGCTCGTTTGGCTGGGGGAGGTCTGGCTCAGGGGGAGGGATGTTCTTACTGGACTGCTGGTCGTCTCTGGGGCTTCCAACCTCCATGCTACATGAGTCACTACTACTAGGGACAAGCTACACTGACTACCTGTTGGAATACACCATTGCTAAAAGGGGCTGGGTGACGGTGCCCCCTGATAGCTAGGTCGATGCTCTGGTGGCCACATTTCACCACCGACTCCTCACCTCCAGTGCTCACTCCTCTGGGGTGTTATGACCCGGGTTCAATCTTCTCCCACCAGGCAACAGGATGTGCGGCCTGTTTGCCCCCTCGGAGCGTTTGGAGGCTGTATCAGGTGGACCTGGATTGGAGATAAGGGACCAACCGTTATCGATGGCATGCTACGTATCTTGATCTCTTCCATCATCTACTTGTGCTAACTCACTCTCTATGCCCAAACGGCGAACCAGAGACCGTCCACCACACCAGGGGCTTCACGCCCCCCCCCCTGATTACGGGCGACATCTTTGATGATGACATCCAAGACTATGACACCTGGTACAAACAAGACGATCTGGAGGTAGCAGCTGCCCTAAAGGCAGTTAGACATCTATGGGCCAGAGAAGACCTCTCCGACCCTGATGATGATGAGGATTCTCTTGCTGTGCAGGAGGCCCTCAATGATGCCAAGAGCAGCCCCAAGCTTGCTTCGAGGCAAACGATCGACTGTGTACTGTGGGTGCAAGACGTCCACGTCACACATAAACAACTGACTCACAGCTTTGAGCGCAAGGATGTGTATAAACAGGAGCTCGGCATTGCTGAGCTCCTTTATCTGGAGGCATCCCCTGCCCCATCACCGCCTTTGCCCTCCATCCCCGAGTTGGTGGAGGATGAAGTGCCGTTATCTGTGAATGAGAGGTTGGAAATCACAGCCACCTCTCATGCCATGCTACATCAACTGGACGTGATGACCATGTTTGTTGGTACCGTCCATGTGTCCGCTGTTCCCCCTGCAGAGAGGAACGCATGGCACCAAATGGCCTGGGATTTATTCACAGCCACCTGGTGATTGTCCGAGACAATGTCGGCAGAACTAGCAGCCACTGCAACACCTCTTGATCTCACGTCACTGGCAGCTTTCCAAGCTTCCTATGTGGCGATGCTAGCTGCTCAATCAGAGCCTCAATCTGGGGAACCCTCGTCCCCAGCATGGCGCCATCATCCTCAAGGTCCTCGTGGACAGCAGCGCCACAACTAGAACAGGGGCCTACGCCTCTGTACTCATGCCCACCAAATGACTGGTGGCTGCTGTCAGGATGGTGGCATTTTGTCGCTACCCTATACCTTCCCCCCGCTGCGGGGGGACAATGTCATCGAGTGCATGCATCTTCTAGCATTTGCTTGAGGGGGGCCTTGGCCCCCTGCTTACGGTGGTTCCAGTGAATAACCAGGTGAACAACCAGCTGCCACATTTCTGTTACTTGTGCATGACATGGTAATGGTCCACCTCATTCGTCTGGGGTGGTCAACCCTCGTTGGCTGGAAATATGCAGATGGTTATTCCTCCCGCAAGGGGGGATTTATGGTGAATTAACACTGCTGCGCCTGGTCTGACTTCGGTCAGACATGTGGCTGGGGGACCATTTTGCTCCAGTGGACAATCTAAGGGCTAGCCTCGGGAGGGGGGGCTCCCCCTCCGGATTATTGCCTTTCCTGGATGAGAGGCCAATGTTTGTGGCAATGCCCGCCTAAAGTGGCTAAAACGGGGACCTGGGTGGGAGATGGGTGAGGGGAACATGTAGATAGAGTAGTACCTGAGTTTGTACCCTGCTCCGCAGACTGCGTTCGAGCCCCGCATTATAAATTCTGATCCAAAAAAAAAAAAATAATAATACCCAGAAGTTTTTCCAAACAGTCCACGATGTTTTGATCCTACACCCAGCACATTTTTTATGAATGCACAACACATAAAGTCAAAAAATCAAGCTGCTGCAGCAGGATTATTAGCCACTAGTCTAGATGCCTCATCAGGTAATCGTATCTCAGGTTTAAATTCATCTTTTGTATCAGCAAAGTACAGACAAATGGGATGTTTGCTATCAGCAGGAGATAAAGTAATAAACCAAGAAGGTGCTCCAAGATGTGATATCAAGGACCATATTTCATTATGCATATGTTTTTTGCCTGCAAGGGAACCCTTAACACAACCTCCAACAATATCAAGATCTTTCATAAGTCTGTAGCAATGTTTTTCTGCCTCTGTCTCTGGTTTTACTTGAATACCTTGACCTAGACGCTGACTGATATCAGATAAAACACTTAAATCAATACCAAGCAATCTATCTGTGATCAATTCGCTCCTTGACTTGTTACAACCACCATAAACAGTGGTAAACACTCCTGCTCGATGTTGGTAGCAACGTCGAGACTCCAACTTTCATCTGATTTTCGATCGGATTTTGCCATCACGAACGCTCTCGGCGTCTCCAGGCCTGGCCTTATTTGCTAAGAGATCCGTCCATCCGATCTCCGGGGATGCCCCGGTCATTGTTTTTGACAATGGCTGCTATTTGTCTCATTCCCCTGTGCTTTGAGGATCCTGGCTAGGTGAGTGGTGTCTATGAAAGAGTAGTCTAGGTCCCTATGGTGGCTTAGAGTGGGTGTGGGATGCCTGCTTCAATGCTCGCCCAAGTCAACACACTCGTTTAGTTGGGGGAGGTCTGGCTTAGGGGAAAGGACACCTACACTGGATTGCTGGTTGTCTGGGAGGCTTCCAGCCTCCATGCTCTGTGAGTTTCTACTACTAGAGACATGCTACACTGACTACCCATTGGAATACACCATCGTTAAAAGGGGCCGGGCGATGGTGCCCCCTGGCGGCTAGGTTTAAGTGCCCACCAAAGTGTGATAGCACACTTTGGGCAGCGCTTATAAATACTTTGGTGGCCACTTTTCACCACCAACTCTCCACCTCCGGCACTCACACCCTTGAGGTGTTTGGAACTGGGTTCAATCATCCCTCCCAATCGGCAGCAGGATTTGCAGCCTGCTTGCCCTCTTGGAGCATCTGGAGGCTGTGTTGGGTGGACCCGGAACTGAGATAAGGGACCAACTGCTATCTACTCCACACTACGTATCTTGACTTCTACCGTCATCTACTTTTGCTAAATCATCCTCAATGCCCTCTACAAACCGTAGAGCACGACCTCGACACCGGGCGGCGCACAGCGACCCCCTCTTATACACAAATGCTGATGTCGCAGACTTCGATGACAACTACCTCCCAGAGTTTGGACACGTCTCTCTGAGCGGATGGGACTCTGATGTGGCCAACCAGTTCCACAATCTATGGGCAGAGGACAATTCCTCTGACCTGTCAAACGATGATGGCGACTCTGCTACCAGTGGAGATGTCGAATTCATTCCAGGTCTCACCAAGCTAGCCTCGCAGGGGACTATAAACCGCTTCTTGGCGTCACAGCAAGTGGCCACTGAGATGCATGATCTGGCTCTCAAGCTTGGGCTCGAGCCCAACAACAATCAGGAGCTCGGCAATGCTGAGCTCTTCTATCCAGAGGGGCAGCAGGAGCAATCCGTGCCACCCCTCCCCACATCACTGGGTTCATCCGCCATCCCAGAGTTGGTAGAGGATGAGCCTCCGTTGTCGAGAGATGAGAGGATGGAAATAACAACCACCTCTCATGGGTTTCTACATGTACTGGAGGCTATCATGATCTTCATTGGTACCGTCCGAGTATCTGCCGTTCCTCTTGCAGAGAGGAACATATGGCGTCAGATGGCCTGGGAGTTATTCACGGCCACTTGGCGATTGTCTGAGATGATGTCGGCAGAACTAGCAGCTGCTGCATCACCTCTCGATCTTACGTCTCCGGCAGCCTTTTGGGCTTCCTATGCAATGATGCTAGCTGCTCAATCAGAGCCTCAGTCTGGGGAACCCTCATCCCCAGTACGACGCCGTCGTCCTTGAGGCCCTCGGAGACAACCGCACCGCAAGCAATAGGGGGGAACACCCCTCCACAACCACACCCACCAAATGATTGGTGGCTGATATTGGGATAGTGACATTTCGTCGCTACCCTCCACCTTCCCCCCGCTGCAGGGGGGACATTGTCATCGAGTGCATGCACATGTCAGCATTTGCTTGAGGGGGGCCTTTGCCCCCTGCCTATGGTAGTTCCAGTGAATAACCAGGTGAACAACCAGCTACCACATTTCTGTCACTCATGCGCAGGCACAGTGATGGTCCACCTCATTCATCTGGGGTGGTCAATCCTCATTGGCTGGAAATACGCAGATGGTTATTCCTCCCGCAAGGGGGGATTTACGGTGAATTGACACCACTGTGCCTGATTCAACTATGGTCAGATATGTGGCTGGGGGACCATTTTGCTCCAGTGGATGATCTAATGGCTAGCTTCTGGAGGGGGGGCTCCCCTTCTAGATTATTGCCTTTCCTGTCTGAGAGGACAACATCAGTGGCACTGCCCACCTAAAGTGGCTAAAATGGGGACCTGGGTTGGGAAGCAGGCAAGGGGAACGCGTAGTTAGAGTAGTACCTTTGTTTGTTCCCTGCTCCACGGACTGCGATAGGGCGCCGCATTATAAATCGTTGACCCAAAAAAAAAAAAAAAATCTATCTGTGATTTCTTTGAAATATGGCTTCTCAGCAGTCAGATAACTGCCTATCGAAGAATCCCCAATCCGCTCGTGATTTAATGCTATCAAGGCAAATGCAGGGTCCATTTGAAAATGCTTGTCATGATACATAAGTAAATGCTTCTTGTGTGCAAGGCTGGATAATTTGCCAATATGATCACTACTTCCTATACCGCCTATTCCATATGGAAACAGCCAAGGCATCATTGATGGAAACAACTGTGGATTATTGTAAATGGACTCTGGTTGAGAGGCATGATTGACAAACATGATTTTACCATTGCTCATTAAGTGTTCCATAGCTCTGGCCTTAGAAGGGGCAAGTGGCATAGCGGTTACATCGCTGCCTGCTCCTGGCAGCATGTGCGCTGCCAAAAGGTTGGGGGTTCAATTCCTTCTCATGCAACTACCTATGATACAAGGTTGTGACCACCACCGATTGTCAGACGTGGGAGGATCCGATGACATCGTGTGACTGCACTGACTAACCCATGTGAAAGGTAATCACTAATGGTCCGGCCTTGGTAAAGCCAGTTTGCAGCTGGGATACTGGTGCCCCTGTGATCGGATCAATGAAGGGTAACAATAGAGTCCGTGGGTGAGATCCACGTAAAAAAGCCGCTAGAAGTGCCTGGAGATCTGTAACCCCAAGTAGCCATATGTGGTGATGCCCCTTAGGGACTGAAAGGATAGGGGACGATAAGACCGGGAATCAGGGTGATAACAATCCGACAATCCAAAATGGGATTGACAGGATACCTGGCTCCCACAAGCATGACAAACATGTGGTGGGACATTAGTCATGGGTAGTAACTCATATGGCAGATCTTGGATTGCTATGGGTGAAACAACTCCGGCTCCCCTCGGGGATGCACAAGCCGGTTGGCTCATGGCAAGACAGTGATCTGGGACATGTGGGGATCTGCACTAGTAGCATCAGCGAACCACATGCCTGGGAATGGAAAAAGCAGGAATGGGTAGTCCCCCTCCCTGGGCTCGAGAGAACTAAATCCACTGTCGGTCCACTCCCAAATAATAAGCGGGGGTGTGGGCTTAAGTTGATTTCGTAGTGTTGGGGCCATCTAGGGTGATATCTCAGTTGTATCAAGTGCAAGACAGTTGACTTCGACCCAATATGGGAGATCAGGCTATCCTTAGAATACACTGTTGTAAAAAGGGGCTGGGTAACAGTGCCCCCTGGGGGCCTGATCATGTAAGACATTGACAAGCTTGGTGCCCTCCAGGAATTAGCGAGAGAATCTGCTAAGCAATGATGTCAAGCTGCACCAAATGGGGAGGGCCTACGGGCCTGTAGTGAGGCTGACCTCCACCACTGATAGTTAATAGGGGCAAGTAGTCAGGGCAATGCTCCTCGACGAAAACTCCCAAAGTCCCCAATAGGGCGTCCCGCAAGGGGCACCCTAAACTTCACCATGCAGAAGTGCCTTCTCTACCATTCTTGCGTCATGCCAATCATGATGTATGGACTGAGACTCTGGCACTTCAAGGGCGCACGCATCAAGGGTGTCATTAAAATGTTGGCCCAGGTGCAGTCCATCGCTGCATGCTGGATCCTCAGTGCATTCCGTACCACCCCTATTGGTGGACTGGAAAGTATTGTGGGACTATTGCCCATGCAACTATTACTGCGCAGATTGGTCGACAGAGGGGTGTTCAGAACCCCCCTGCTGGCCCCATCTCACCCCCTAAGAGCAATCTTAGGAGCGAAACACGTTGGCATGACCCACCCTCATGATCTAGGTCTGTCGGGAGGCGATGTGCTCAACACACTCACACTACAGGGCCCATCTGTCACTTCTGTGACAGCTTTGGCCCTTGTACCTGACAATGAATGTGACCCCTTTGGGGAAGAAAACACGCCTGGAAACAGAGTGAAGGATCTATTCCCCACTTGTTTCTCCTCTCATCGCCTTGCCTCCAAGGAGGACGAGGCGAGGAAATCATACAGAAGTGACCTCGATAAAGCCTGGGCAGCTGCACAGGTGGAGGAAAACACTCTAGTCGTTGCAGTGGACGCATCAGTGCCCACTGATGACAAATATCAAGCGGTCACCTGTGCCCTAGTCTTCGGACAGGGGGAACAGATGGATCACATTGTCTCAGCTTCTGGAAGGAGAACCCCCCTGGAAGTCGAACTTTTTGCTCTCCAACTGGGTGTCTCGGCTGCATGCAGCAAGGGCTGCCAAAAGTTGGTGATATTCTTGGATTCCACAGTGGGCATCGAGTCCCTCATGGATCCAACACCACGTTCTGGGCAAATCTTTGCTCTGGATGCTTGTCGCTCACTCCGTCCCTGGCTAGCCAGTGATGAGGAGAGAAACATTACATTCTGGCATGTCCCTTCGAAGTTGGAATGGAACGTACACAAGAAGGCTCATGATGTAGCTACATCTACCAAGACCTCCATAAACCAGGTCGAAAAGGCCATTTGTAAGGATTGGCACACACAGTTCTCAGAACCGTCATATCATGGATGGCATTTCTTCCAACTCAAGGGAGTGGGAGGAAAACCAGCTCTACCCTCAACCCACAAGGGTGGGCCTTGGCTGAAAGTCATGGGAAACAGCACAACTGGTACTTCCCGTGCAACTCACATGATTACTGGCCATGCTCCCATAGGGGAGTATCGTCATCGTTTCTCCCTAGACGGGGAGTACCAATGTTGGTGCCTCAGTCCCGAGATCCAAACTCGGGATGACTTATTGTGCGTCTGCCCATTGGTGGATCACAAAGAAACTCATTCTACCCCAGACACTGTCCAGGGCTTCCATAAATTCTTGGACAACAACCCTGCTCTAGGGTCGTTCACCCCACTAGCATGGGATCCAGGATAGGTTGTGCGCGTAGGGTGTATGATCCCCGTCTGGTCCTGGCTAGTGTGATCGGTATGTCGGGGTGGCTGTAGAGCACCAGATGATTCTGTTAACCCTCATTTTTTTTTTTTTGGGTCATCATTTATAATGTGGGGCTCGATCGCAGTCTGCGGGTCAAGATACAAGCAAAGGTACTACTATGACTATGCATTCCCTCCACCCACATCCCACACCATGTCCCTCGCAGAAGCCACTGTAGGCGGGCAGTGCCACTTACGTTGTCCTCTCAGAAAGGAAAGGCAATATTCTGGACGGGGGGGGGCCCCCATCCAGATGCTAGCCATGAGATTGCCTGCTGTTGCTAGCCTGGTCCCCCCATCCCTACCCAACCAAAGTCGGATCGACGAGCAGTGTCAATTCACTGTAAATCCTTCCTTGCAGGAAGAATAACCATATTCACTTTGCCAGCAAGCGAGGATTGACCACCCCAGGTGAGTGAGATGGACCATCACCGTGCTTCCGCACGAGTAACAGTGATGAGGCAGCTGGTTGTTCACCTGGTTATTCACCAGAACTGCCGTAGGTAGGGGGCCAGGGCCCCCTTTGAGCAAATGCTGCATAGTGCACGCACTCAATGACAATGTCCCCCCCACAGTGGGGAGAAGGTGAAGGGAGGTGGCACATTGCCGCCCCCCTGATAGCGGCCACCAATGATTTGGTGGATGTAGCTGTGAAGGGTGATCCCCTTTTTAATTCCAGCAAGGTCGTCGACGAGGGCCTTGAGGACAACGGCGCTGTGCAGGGGACGAGGGTTCCCCACTTGGAGGCTCTGTCGCTGTTGGAGCAGACTGAGCCGCCTTCATTGCCTCATAGGAAGCCTGGAAGGCTGCCGGAGATGTAAGATCTAGAGGAGCTGACGCCGCCCGAAGCGACTCCATCATGCTCCCTGAAAATCGCCAGGTGGTGGTGAACAGCTCCCATGCCATCTGATGCCAAGAGTTCCTCTCATTGAGAGGAACCGCAGACACTCGGATGGTACCCACAAAAGAGGTCATTGCATCCAGTAAATGCAACATGGCATGAGAGGTGGCTTCGATCTCTAGCCTCTCATCCCTTGATAATGGCACTTCGTCCTCCACCAACTCGGGGATGGGGGGCCAAGGCTGTGACGGGGCAGGGGATGCCTCCTGTGAGTACACATCCTCCCGTGGGAGGCTGTGGGTCCATTGCTTGTGCGCGACGTCGACACCTTGTGCCCATCGTACACGATTGATTGTTTGCCTCGAGGAGAGCCTAGGCCCCCCCTCGGTGTAAATGAGAGCCTCCTGCATAGCACGAGAGTTGTCATCATCATCAGGGTCAGAGAGGTTTTCTCCAGCCCATAGATCTCTAACTGCCTTTAATGCAGCTGCTACCTCCGGATCGTCTCATTCATACCGGGTGTCGTAGTCTTGGACGTCATCATCATAGATGTTGCCCATAATCAGGTTGGGGGTGTGAAGCCCCCGGTGAGGTGGTTGGTCTCTGATTGGCCATTTGGGCATTTGAGAGTGAGTTAGTACAGGTAGATGATGGTAGAAGTCAAAGTACGCAGCATGGGATTGATAACAGCTGGCCCCTTATCTCAATTCCGGGTCCACCCGATACAGCCTCCAGACGCTCCGAGGGGGCAAGCAAGCTGCATACCCTGCTGCCTGGTGGGAGAGGATTGAACCCGGGTCATGACACCCTAGGAGAGTGAGCACCGGAGGTAGAGAAACAGTGGTGAAAAGCAGCCACCAAAGTATTTATAAGCGCTGCCCAAAGTGTGCTATCACACTTTGGCGGGTGCTTAAACCTAGCCGCCAGGGGGCACCATCGCCCGGCCCCTTTTAACAATGGTGTATTCCAATGGGTAGTCAGTGTAGCAGGTCTCTAGTAGTAGAAACTCACAGAGCATGGAGGTTGGAGGCCCCCAGGACAACCAACAGTCCAGTAAGAACATCCCTCTCCCCTAAGCCAGACCTCCCCCAACTAAACGAGTGCTTCTACTTGGGCAAGCATTGAAGCAGGCATTCCACACCCACTCTAAGCCCCTATAGGGACCTAGACTACTCTTTTATAGACACCACTCACCTAGCCAGGATCCTCGAAGCCAAGGGGAATAAGACAGATAGCAGTCACTGTTGAAAACAATGACCGAGACATCCCCGGAGATTGGATGGATGGATCTCTTAGCAAATCAGGCCAGGCCTGAAGACGCCGAGAGCATTCGTGATGGTGAAATCCGATCGAAAATCAGACGAAAATTGAAGTCTCGACATTGCTACCAACATTGAGCAGGAGTGTTTACCACTGTTTATGGTGGTTGTAACCCGTCAAGGAGCATCCCGTTAACCCTCATAAAGGGGGCCTGCCCATGTTCAGGAGCGACTGTCAGGGCGGGGGGACACAAAACCAGGTACCGGTTTGGGGAGGCACCTGAGTGCTTTCAGATCCGCTGTCGGTTGTGCGTTACGGCTTAAATGCTGGCTACGCCCTCCTTTCCGAGCTGAGAGGCTCACGTTGGGGCAGCAGTTTCCCCTAAATCTTGCACACATACCTGTAGGGATTCGGGGAACATGACATCGTCAAGTCCAAGTTGTCGGTACGCCACCACTGGCAAGTCTGTTTACTCGATAAAGGGGCCCCCTTAGTGGTCATCGCAGCTATCCAGGTGGTTGGTGTGAAGATCAGCAGGAGGAGGACTTGGGCTGGGCATAGTGTACTTCATTTGTATGTCTCTACCATGGACTGCGATCGGGCACCGTGTTATAAAACTTTGACCCACAAAAAAAAAAAAATAGCTCTGACCTTAAGAGTCTCCAGACTTAAGTCAGTAAATTCTTCGCCGGTAATACCATGAACCACAAAAGGGCAATCGCCTGTTTCAACCCCCTCTTCTTCCTCATTATCATGTATACTCATTGCCTCTTTGTCACGATTAACAATAGACTCTCGAAAATCAATAACTACCGGTGTATCTTTTAAAGGATATTGCTCCAGATTGGCTTCAGATATTTCTATATCTCAATAGTCTGCATGATTTAGCTTAAGCCAATGTAATGCATTTCCAACATCATTGCGTCTAACAAGCAAAGGTGTTCTCTCAATATTATTCTTAGTTGGCTGACATGGGCCTGTAAACATGCATGCCAACACCTGATCTAATTCTTCTAAAGGTGGTGGCAAAGTTTCATATATTTTAGGTATAGGGTTTTGAAAACTAATGGCATTTGCTCTCATCTTATAGTGCCTGGATGATACCTCGATTACATTGCACTTTTGAAATGAGAAGTTTTTCAACAAAAGTTAGACCTGAAAGCTCTTTAGGCACCTTTCTGAGCCATAGACCATTGGCAAGAGCCATGGGTGGCATCTGTTTTTTATCCAAGTATTTGTAACAACTTTTGCACATGCTTTGACACTCAGGATCGATGACAGGATCTGTGAAAGATTGCTCATCTCCATCTGTCTTACGTTCATGACAAGCCAATCCAGTTTTTAAGGGATCTAGACTACATGTTACTGTATTTATTGCAAGTAGATTGTTCAACAGGTTCAACAGACCACATACAGCACATCCAGCCTCTTGGAATTTGGAAGGGTGTGTATCCTTACAAAAACCATTGATTATTTTACGTAGTAAGCTCTTGTAAGGAGCAGTGGGCGGAAACATATCTTTATTTTCTTGTGTGCGAATATAAGCCTTTTTATTTTCCGCACTGCATTTTTGCTTTTAAAGACATGTGATTGTTTTCTTTTCGATCTGGAAATATCATATTTTTTAGTATCAACTTGAGCTTTTAAATTCTTTTTCTGCATAGAAGCTGGTTTGAACATGAATACATTATCATAGCATAACATCAAACACCAGTGTTTTACAAGTGAGTCAACCACAATGGATAATGGTGCACGATGTGGTACAAAGACACCATGAATTTTAGCAATGGCTTTTGCTTGACCTAAAGTTAGATAGTGTGCAATGCCTTCCAGTGGTATGCGACACATTAAATATGTTGTGTTATTTTTCACAATACTTGTGGCCTCTTGATAGGAAATATATGAAATGTATTTAAATCTTGCATCGTCAGAACAGGATGAGGGTGAACCCAAAACATATGACTTGAGTAAATTGTAAGTGAGAATGGACTTCTCAGTGACACCACCACCAATATGTGAGTTGGTGGAATTTTTTTTTTTTTTTTGGGTCAAAAATTTATAACGCAGCACCCAATCGCAGTCCGCAGTAGAGACATACAAACGAGGTACACTACGCCCAGCCCAAGTCCTCCTCCTGCTGATCTTCACACCAACCACCTGGATAGCTGCGATGACCACTAAGGGGCCCTTTATCAAGTAAATGGACTTGCCAGTGGTGGCGTACTGACAACCCAGACTTGACGATGCCATGTTCCCTGAGACTCTATGGGTATGAGTGCAAGATTTAGGGGAAACTGCCACCCCGACGTGAGCCTCTCAGCTCGGAAAGGAAAGCATAGTCAACTGAGTCATCATAACACATAACCAGCAGAGGATCTGGAAGTGCTCAGGCGCCTCCCTGAACCAGTCTCTGGTTTCGTGTCCCCCCGCCCTGACAGTCGCTCCTGAACATGGGCAGGCCCCCTTTATGAGGGTTAACGGACTCATCTGGTGCCCTACAGCCACCCCAACATACCAATCACACTAGTCAGAACCAGATGGGGGTCATACGCCCTATGCGCACAACCTATCCTGGATCCCACACTAGTGGGGTGAACGACCCTAGTGCAGGGTTATTGTCCAAAAATTTGTGGAAGCCTTCAACGGTGTCTGGGCTCGCATGAGTTTCTTTGCAATCCACTTTTGGGCAGACACGTAAAATGTGATCTCGAGTTTGGATCTCGGGACCGAGGCACCAGCATTGGTACTCCCCGTCGAGGGAGAAATGGTGATGATACTCCCCTATGGGAGCATGGCCAGTGATCATACGAGTTGCACGGGAGGTGTCAGTTGTGCTGTTTCCCATGACTTTCAGCCATGGCCCACCCTTGTGGGTCGAGGGTAGAACTGGTTTCCCTCCAACTCCCTTGAGTTGGAGGAAATGCCAGCCACGATACGCTGGTTCAGAGAACCGCGTGTGCCAATCCTTACAAACTGCCTTTTTGACTTGGTTTCTAAGGTAGTCTAGAGACGTCTGAGGGTGTCTGCCCATGGAGATCTTGGTAGACATAGCTATGTTGTGAGCTTCCTTGTGTACGTTCCACTCAAATTTCGAGGGGACGTGCCAGAATGTAATGTTTTTCTCCTCATCCCTGGCTAACCAGGGGCAAAGTGAGCGACAAGCATCCAGAGCAAAGATTTGCCCAGAGCGTGGTGTCGGATCGACGAGGGACTCAATGCCCACTGTAGAATCCGAGAAAATCACCAACTTTTTGCATCCCTTGCTGCACGCAGCAGAGACACCCAGTTGGAGAGCAAAGAGTTCGACTTCCTGGGGGGTTCTCCTCCCAGAAGCTGAGACAATGTGATCCACCTGCTCCCCTTGTCCGAAGATGAGAGCACAAGTGACAGCTTGGAATTTAGCATCGGTGGGCACTGAAGCATCCACTGCGACAATGAGAGTGTCTTCCTCCACCTGGGCAGCAACCCAGGCCTTGTCGAGGTCACTCCTGTACGATTTCCTCACCTTGTCCTCCTTGGAGGCAAGGCGATGAGAGGAGAAGCGAGTGGGGAGTAAATCCTTCACTCTGTTTCCAGGCATGTTTTCTTCCCCAAAGGGGTCAAATTCATCGTCAGGTACAAGGGCCAGTGCTGTCGCAGAAGCAACAGACGGGCCCTGTAGTGTGAGTGTGTTGAGCACATCGCCTCCCCAGAGACCTAGGTCATGAGGGTGGGTGGTGCCAATGTGTTTTGCTCCTAAGATCACTCTTAGGGGGTGGGATGGGGCCAGCAGAGGGGTTCTGAATGCCCCTCTGTCGACTAATCTGCGCAATAACAGTTGCATAGGCAACGGTCCTGCGATACTGTGAGTTGGTGGATTGAGATTGCTTTAAAGAAGGATCCCAATGATACCAGTGCATCACTCCTTGACTTGTTACAACCACCATAAACAGTGGTAAACACCTCTGCTCAACGTTGCTCGCAACGTCGACACTTCATTTGTCATCCGATTTTCGATCGGATTTCACCATTACGAATGCTCTCGGCGACTCCAGGCCTGGCCTGATTTGCTAAGAGATCCGTCCATCCGATCTCCGGGGATGCCTCAGTCACTGTTCCTGACAGTGACTGCTATTCGTCTCTTTCTCCTGGGCTTCGAGGATCTTGGCTAGGTGAGTGTTGTCAATGACAGAGTAGTCTGGGTCCCGGTGGGGGCTCAGAGTGGGTGTGGGATGCCTACTTCAACACTCGCCCAAGTCATCGCATTCGTCCAACCTCCATGCTATGTGAGTCACTACTACTAGGGACCTGCCACACTGACTACCTGTCCAGAATACACTGTTGTTAAAAGGGGCTGGGTGACGGTGCCCCCTGGGGGCTAGGACAACGCTTGGGTGGCTGCTCATCACCACCTACTCTCTACCTCCGGTATTCACTCTTCTGGGGTGCTCAGAACCGGGTTCAATCTTCCCTCCCACTAGGCAGCAGGATGTGCGGCCTGCCTGCCCCCCTCGGAGCGACTGGAGGCTGTATCGGGTGGACCCGGAACGTTGATAAGGGGCCAGCTGTTATCGATCTCACGCTATGTATCCTGACTTCTACTGTCATCTACTTGTGCTAAATCATCCTCAATGCCCTCTACAAACTACAGAGAGCGACTCAGACACCGGGCGGTGCAGGGCGACCCCCTTGTATACTCCAAATTTGACGTCGCAGACTTTGAAGAACACTACCTCCCAGAGTTCAGACACGTCTCCCTGAGTGGATGGGACTCTGATGTGGCCAACCAGCTCCACAATCTATGGTCAGAGGATGATTCCTCTGACCTACCAAACGACGATGGCGACTCTGCTACAAGCGGAGACGTCGAATTCATCTCAGGTCTCATGGAGCTAGCCTCCCAGGAGACTATAAACTGAGTACTGGCATCACAGCAAGTGTGTGCTGATATGCATGATCTGGCTCTCAAGCTTGGGCTTGAGGCCAACAACAATCAGGAGCTCAGCATCGCCAAGCTCCTCTACTCAGAGGGGCAGCAGGAGCAATCCGTGCCGCCCCTCCCCACATCACCGGGTTCATCCGCTGGTGGTGGATGAGCCTCCGTTGTCGAGAGATGAGAGGGCAGAAATTACAGCCACCTCTCATGGCTTTCTACATGTACTGGATGCTATGACACTTTTTGTCGGTACTGTCCGAGTGTCCGCTGTCCCTCTCACAGAGAGGAACGCATGGCGTCAGATGGCCTGGAATTTATTCACAGCCACCTGGCAATTGTCTGAGACGATGTCAGCAGAACTAGCAGCTGCCGCGTCGCCTCTTGATCTCACGTCTCCGGCAGCCTTTTGAGCTTCCTATGCGGCGATGCTAACAGCTCAATCAGAGCCTCAATCTGGGGAACCCTCATCCCCAGCATGACACCGTCATCCTTGAGGCCCTCGAGCACAGCAGCGTCGCTATTAAAATGGGGTGACACCCCTCCACATCTATGCCCACCAAATGGTTGGTGGCTGATATCGGGATAGTGGCTGTTCACCACTTCCCTCTACCTTCTCCCTGCTGCAGGGGGGACGTTGTTATCGAGTGCATGCCCTTGTCGGCATTTACTCGAAGGGGGCCTTGGCCCCCTATCCATGGTAGTTCCGGTGAATAACCAGCTACCACATCTCTGTCACTCGTGCGGGAGCATGGTGATGGTCCACCTCATTTGTCTGGGGTGGTCAATCCTTGCTGGCTGGGAACATGCAGACAGTTATTCCTCCCGCAAGGGGGGATTTACTGTGAATTGACACGGCCGCACCTGATCTGACTTCAGTTGGATATGTGGCTGGGGGACCATTCTGCACTAGCGGACGAGTTAATGGCTAGCTTCGGGAGGGGGGGGCCCCCTCCGGATTATTGCCTTTCCTGGCTGAGAGGCCAACATCTGTGGCACTGCCCACCTAAAGTGGCTAAAACGGGGACCTGGGTTGGGAAGCAGGCAAGGGGAACACATAGATAGAGTAGTACCTTTGTTTGTTCCCTGCTCCGTGGACTGCGTTAGGGTGCCGCATTATAAATCATCGACCCAAAAAAAAAAACAAAAAAAAAAAAATGATACCAGTGCATTATTGAGCTAATTGAATCCATAAGCCAAGATAAAACAAATATTTTAAATGCTTTATCGCCATCGCAATGTATTCTATTTGATATAAGCATCTCAAAATCATACCATGCATACACAGTATACCAAGATTCCGAAGCCACTCCTTGACTTGTTACAACCACCATAAACAGTGGTAAACACCTCTGCTCAACGTTGCTCGCGACGTCGACACTGCAATTTTCGTCCGATTTTCGATCGGATTTCGCCATCACAAATGCTCTCGGCGTCTCCAGGCCTGGCCTGATTTGCTAAGGGATCCATCCATCCAATCTCTGGGGATGCCTCAGGCACTGTTTCTGACAGTGTCTGCTATCCGTCACATTCTCCTGGGCTTCGAGGATCCTGACTAGGTGAGTGTTGTCAATGAAAGAGTAGGCTGGGTCCCTATGGGGGCTTAGAGTGGGTGTGGGATGCCTACTTCAATGCTCGCCCAAGTCGTCGCATTCGTTTAGCTGGGGGAGGTCTGGCTTAGGAGGAGGGACATTCTCACTGGACTGCTGGTCGTCTGGGAGGCTTCCAGCCTCCATGCTCTGTGAGTTTCTACTACTAGAGACATGCTACACTGACTACCCATTGAAATACACCATTGTCAAAAGGGGCTGGGTGATGGTGCCCCCTGGTGGCTAGGACAACACTCGGGTGGCCGCTTCTCACCACCATCTCTCTACCTCCGGTGCTCACTCCTCTAGGGTGGTATGACCTGGGTTTGATCTTCTCCCACTAGGCAGCAGGATGTGTGGCTTGCTCACCCCCTCAGAGCATTCGGAGGTTGTATCGGGTGGACCCGGAATGGAGATAAGGGACCAGCCGTTATCGATTCCATGCTGCATATTTTGATTCCTACCATCATCTACTAGCACTAACTCACTCTCTATGCCCAGACAGCGAACCAGAGACTGTCCACCACACTGGGGGCTTCACGCCCCCCCCCCTGATTATGGGCGACATCTTTGATGATGACGTCCAAGACTACGACACCCGGTACGAATGAGACGATCCAGAGGTCGCAGCTGCCCTAAAGGCAGTTAGAGATCTATGGGCCAGAGAAGACCTCTCTGACCCTGATGATGACGAGGATTCTCTTGCTATGCAGGAGGCCCTCAATCACGCTGAGAGCAGCCCCAAGCTTGCTTTGAGGCAAACAATTGACTGTGTACTGTGGGTGCAAGACGTCCACGTCACACACAAACAACTGACTCGCAGTTTCGAATGCAAGGACGTGTATACACAGGAGCTCGGCATTGCTGAGCTCCTTTATCTGGAGGCATCCCCTGCCCCGTCACCGCCTTTGCCCTCCATCCCTGAGTTGGTGGAGGATGAAGTGCCGTTATCTGTGAATGAGAGGTTGGAAATTGCAGCCACCTCTCATGCCATGCTACATCAACTGGACGCGATGACCATGTTCATTGGTACCGTCTGTGTGTCTGCCGTTCCCCCTGCAGAGAGGAATGCATGGCGCCAAATGGCCTGGAATTTATTCATGGCCACCTGGTGATTGTCTGAGATGATGTCGGCGGAGCTAGCAGCTGCCACAACACCTCTCGATCTCACGTCACCGGCAGCTTTCCAAGCTTCCTATGCAGCAATGCAAGCTGCTCGATCAGAGCCTCAATCTGGGGAAACCTTGTCCCCAGCATGGCGCCGTTGTCCTCAAGGTCCTCATGGACAGCAGTGCCACAACTAGAACAGGGGCCTATGGCTCCAGCACTCCTTGACTTGTTACAACCACCATAAACAGTGGTAAACACCTCTGCTCAACGTTGCTCGTGACGTCGACACTGCAATTTTTGTCCGATCTTCGATCAGATTTCACCATCACGAACGCTCTCGGCGTCTCCAGGCCTGCCCTGATTTGCTAAGAGATCCATCCATCTGATCCCCGGGGATGCCCCAGTCATTGTTTTTGACAATGGCTGCTATATGTCTTGTTCCCCTGTGCTTCGAGGATCCTGGCTAGGTGAGTGGTGTCTATGAAAGAGTAGTCTAGGTCCCTATGGTGGCTTAGAGTGGGTGTGGGATGCCTGCTTCAATGCTCGCCCAAGTCGATGCACTCATTTAGTTAGGGGAGGTCCGGCTTAGGGGAAAAGACACTCTCACTGGACTGTTGGTTGTCCTTGAGGCCACCAACCTCCATGCTCTGTGAGTTTCTACTACTAGAGACATGTTACACTGACTATCCACTTGGAATACACCGTCATTAAAAGGGGCCAGGTGATGGTGCCCCCTGGGCATCGCTCCTTGACTTGTTACCGTGACGTGCACAGCCATTGAAATTTTCATCGACACCATTTTCACTCTCTGTAGCTCAATCCGTCAACGATCCAAGCAATCCAGTCTATATAGCATCTTACCAATGCATGTCAGATTCTTTCATTATAAAAGGGAGGAGATCGGATGTGGGGATGGACGAGGGGAGACCCTCCAGATCCGGTACGCCCAGAACTCCTGGTGATGATCCAATTGATTCGCTATGGCCCTCTGATGGCCGTAAGTCTTCACAGATACCTCCCTCTGTGGGTCCTCACCGGACCCAAAGAGGCTCTCCAACTCCCTCCCCCTATGGGGCCAGAACGATCACACCGCGAGCACAGTGATTTAGCGTGCCAGCATTATCTCCCAGGCGGGCCACAGCGTCCCCTGCACCACCTACTACTCCTTCTACTCCTGCATCACAGTGGGCTGACAAAGTTGAGTTATCGAACCCCATTCCTTCAATTCAGGACACAGAGATGGCGAGTGATGGTGAGGACGATTGGGCCGGACCAGTCACCTTTGCGCACAACCTGGGGGAATATGCACAGGGGTTCCTAACAGTCCTTAACAGGACAGGGGCCCGCAAACCAACTGCTGAACAATGGCAGGAGATCGCCGAACAGCTGGGAGCGGTCCTTAGTGCTGCAACAGCCGTTGGCTTTAATCGCGACTCGGGGAGCCACACCCTCTGAAGAGCCATAGATGAGGCTAGCAGGGGCAGTAAACAACCCAGGTCGGGCACTGTCACCAACAACCCTCACGATGTCCCAAGGACAGATCATCTGGAAGGATGGGATGGGCAATGCCCCCCCCCTCACAAATCAGCAAGGATGCGAGGCCTGAGAGGGGCTCGACCTCTTCCAAAACCCCCATCAGGGGGTGTCTCTTCGTCATGGGGTAGAGGACCTCCTCCCCCTGTGAACTGGTCGACCAAGCCTTCAGGCAAGGGGACCTTTGCTCAGGTGGCTCGTTTCCCAGGGGGACGAGCACCTAACACGTCCATGGACGGCCTTGTGCGGTTAGCCAAGGCCTTCCCTGAACTTCCTACTGACAAGCTGGCTGATATTCAGCAGCACATCGGCCCTTCCAGGCCTAAGGCTGCGAAGCCCTTGCCTACTGTCCACGGACTGTCAAGACAACAGGTCCTCATACACGTTTGTCCTCCTCTTGAGGAAGGAACAAACCCTGCAGACTTCCTGGACCATGTCCAGACAACGCTAGGGCTGCACCACTCAAAACTAGTGGCCCAGTCGGCTATTATGCATGCTGGGAATCTCTCGGTGTCCACAGACATAGTGGCCTCAGAGGAGGACCTACGATGTTTCAAGGAGGCGGCTCATAAGGCCTTCCCCTTTGCATTGCAGGTTGATGCGGTGCTTCCCACCTCTACATCGTACCTCAAGCTGGTCGTTGTACCGTATATCGCTAACGACAAGGCTATTATGCCTGATGTCATGGTCGCTCACCTCAGAAAGTCAGGTATCTCTGACCTTACCATATTGCAAGTCCCCCCACAGGTCGTACGTGATTTGAAGATGTCAGACACATGCGCTCCTTGACTTGTTACAACCACCATAAACAGTGGTAAACACCCTGCTCGATGTTGGTAGCAACATCGAGACTGCAATTCTTGTCTGATTTTCGATCGGATTTTGCCATCACAAACGCTCTCGGCGTCTCCAGGCCTGGCCTGATTTGCTAAGAGATCTGTCCATCGGATCTCCGGGGATGCCTCGGGCACTGTTTCTGACAGTGTCTGCTATTCGTCTCATTCTCCTGGGCTTCGAGGATCCTGGCTAGGTGAGTGGTGTCGATGAAAGAGTAGTCTGGGTCCCTATGGGGGCTTCTTTTTTTTTTTTTTTTTTTTTGGGTCAACAATTTATAACGCAGGGCTCGAGCGCAGTCCATGGAGCGGGGTACAAACTAGGGTACTACTATATCTACGTGTTCCCCTTGCCCATCTCCCACCCAGGTCCCTGTTTTAGCCACTTTAGGCAGGCAGTGCCACAGACATTGGCCTCTCAGCCAGGAAAGGCAATGATCTGGAGGGGGCCCCCCCCTCCCGAAGCTAGCCATTAACTCATCCGCCAGTGCAGAATGGTCCCCCAGCCACATATCCAACCGAAGTCAGATCAGGCACGGCCATGTCAATTCACAGTAAATCCCCCCTTGCGGGAGGAATAACCATCTGCATGTTCCCAGCCAGCGATGATTGACCACCCCAGACGAATGAGGTGGACCATCACTGTGCTCCCACATGAGTGACAGAGATGTGGTAGCTGGTTGTTCACCTGGTTATTCACCGGAACTACCATAGGCAGGGGGCCAAAGCCCCCCGCGAGCAAATGCACTACAAGCACATGCACTCGATAGCAGTTTCCCCCCCGCAGCGGGGAGAACGTAAAGGGCAGTGACACTTGTCACCAACCCGACAGCAGCCAGCGGACTGGCGGTGATGGGTGTGGAGCAGAATGCCCCACACTAGTAATGGCATGGCCATCTGTAATGACGATGGCACTGTACTGGGGACGAGGGTTCCCCAGATTGAAGCTCTGTTGGAGCTGTTGGCAGCGCCACATAGGAAGCTGGGACAGCTGATGGAGGCGTTAGATCATTGGAACAATCGTCTCTGGTTGTCCGTTTGGGCATTAAGAGCAAGTTAGTACTGGTATATGATGCTAGTGATCGAAATACGCAGCGTGCAGTGTAAGGGAGAGCCTCCTGTCTAGCAAGAGAGTCCTCGTAGTTGTCAGGGTCGGGGAGGTCCTCCCCAGCCCACAGATCTCAAACTGCCTAGGGCAGCTGCTACCTCCGGTTCGTTCTGTGAGAACCAGGTGTCGTAGTCTTGGGCATCATCGCCAACAATGTCACCCGTAATCAAGGTGGGGTTGTGAAGGCCCCAGTGTGTGGTTTTGGTCTCTGTTCAGCCGTTTGGGCATTGAGAGTGAGTTAGCACAGGTAAATGACGATAAGAGTCAAAGTACGTAGCGTGAAGTCGATAACAGCTGGCCCCTTGCCTCAGTTCTGGGTCCACCCGATGCAGCCTCCAAATGCTCCGAGGGGGCAGGCAGGCTGCACATCCTGCTGCCAGGTGGGAGAAGATTGAACCCGGGTCATACCACCCCAAAAGAGTGAGCACTGGAGGTGGAGGGTTGGTGGTGAGAAGCGGCCACCAGAATGTTGTCCTAGCCCCCAGGGGGCACCGTCACCCGGCCCCTTTTAACGACAGTGTATTCCAAGTGGGTAGTCAGTGTAGCATGTCTCTAGTAGTTGAGACTCACAGAACATGGAGGTTGGTGGCCCCCAGGACGACCAACAGTCCAGTAGAAGTGTCCTCCCCCCTAAGCCAGACCTCCCCCAGCTAAACGAGTGCGTCTACTTGGGCAAGTGTTGAAGCAGGCATCCCACACCCACTCTAAGCCCCCATAGGGACCCAGACTACTCTTTCATAGACACCACTCACCTAGCCAGGATCCTCAAAGCCAAGGGGAACGAGACAGATAGCAGCCATTGTCAAAAACAATGACCAGGGCATCCCCGGAGATCGGATGGATGGATCTCTTAGCAAATCAGGCCAGGCCTGGAGACGCCGACAGCGTTCGTGATGGTGAAATCTGATCGGAAATCGGACCTAAAATGCAGTCTCGATGTTGCTACCAACGTCGAGCAGGAGTGTTTACCACTGTTTATGGTGGTTGTAACAAGTCAAGGAGCGTCTCCCTATGGGGGCTTAGAGTGGGTGTGGGATGCCTGCTTCAACGCTCGCCCAAGTAGTCACACTCATTTAGCTGGGGGAGGTCTGGCTTAGGAGGAGGGACATTCTCACTGGATTGTTGGTTGTCTGGGAGGCTTCCAACCTCCATACTCTGTGAGTCACTACTACTAGGGACATGCTACACTGACTACCTGTCCAGAATACACCATCGTTAAAAGGGGCCGGGTGACGGTGCCCCCTGGTGGCTAGGACAATGCTTAGGTGGCCGCTACTCACCACCAATTCTCCACCTCCGGCACTCACACCCTTGTGGTGTTCAGAACCAGGTTCAATTGTCCCTCCCAATCAGCAGCAGGATGTGTGGCCTGCCTGCCCCCTCGGAGCGTCTGGAGGCTGTGTTGGGTGGACCCGGAATTGAGATAAGGGACCAACTGTTATTGATTCCATGCTACATATCTTGACTTCTACTGTCATCTACTTTTGCTAAATCATCCTCAATGCCCTCTACAAACTGTAGAGCACGACCTCGACACTGGGTGGTGCATGGTGACCCCCTCTTATACACAAATGCTGATGTCGCAGACTTCGATGACAACTACCTCCCAGAGTTTGGGCATGTCTCCTTGAGCGGATGGGACTCTGATGTGGCCAACCAGTTCCACAATCTATGGGCGGAGGACGATTCCTCCAACCTGTCAAATGACGATGGCAACTCTGCTACCAGCGGAGACGTCGAATTCATTCCAGGTCTCACCGAGCTAGCCTCACAGGAGACTATAAACTGCTTCTTGGTGTCACAGCAAGTGGCTACTGAGATGCATGATCTGGCTCTTGAGCTTGGGCTCGAGGCCAACAACAATCAGGAGCTTGGCACCGCCGAGCTCTTCTATCCAGAGGGGCAGCAGGAGCAATCCGTGCCACCCCTCCCCATATCACCGGGTTCATCCGCCATCCCAGAGTTGGTGGAGGATGAGCCTCAGTTGTTGAGAGGGTGGAAATAACAGCTGCCTCTCATGGGTTTCTACACATACTGGAGGCTATGATGATTTTCGTCGGTACCGTCTGAGTGTCTGACGTTCCGCTCACAGAGAGGAACATATGGCGTCAGATGGCCTGGGATTTATTCATGGCCACCTGGCGATTGTCCGAGACGATGTCAGCAGAACTAGCAGCTGCCGCATCGCCTCTCGATCTCATGTCTCCAGAAGCCTTTCGAGCTTCCTATGTGGCGATGCGAACAGCTCAATCAGAGCCTCAACCTGGGGAACCCTCATCCCCAGTATGGTGCCGTCGTCCTCGAGGCCCTTGGAGACAGCAGCGCTGCAACCTATAGGGGGGAACACCCCTCCACAACCACACCCACCAAACGATTGGTGGCCGATATTGGGATAGTGGCAGTTTGCCGCTATCCTCTACCTTCTCCCCGCTGCGGGGGGGACGTTGTCATTGAGTGCATGCACGTGCCGGCATTTGCTCAAAGGGGGCTTGGCCCCCTGCCTACAGTAGTTCTGGTGAACAACCAGCTACCACATCTCTGTCACTCATGCATAGGCATGGTGATGGTCCACCTCGTTCGTCCGGGGTGGTCAATCCTTGTTGGCTGGGAGTAGGCAGTCAGTTATTCCTTCCGCAAGGGGGGATTTACGGTGAATTGACACCACTGTGCCTGATCTGGCTTCGGTCGGATATGTGGCCAGGGGACCGGTTTGCACCAGTGGATGATCTAATGGCTAGCTTTGGGAGGGGGGGGCTCCCCCTCCAGATTATTGCCTTTCCTGGCTGAGAGGCCAATGTCTGTGGCACTGCCTGCCTAAAGTGGCTAAAACAGGGACCCGGGTGGGAGATGGGCAAGGGGAATGCGTAGATATAGTAGTACCCTAGTTTGTACCCCGCTCTGCAGACTGCGCTCGAGCCCCATGTTATAAATTGTTGATCCAAAAAAAAAAAAAAAAAAAAAAAAAAAAAAAAAGATGTCGGACACATGCACCGTTTACCTCAACATCACTGATTCAGTCAGTGGTGCACGGGCGAAAGCTCTCATCGGGCATGGCATCCAATTTGGACGCTATGTCGCTTATGTTAGGGCAGCCAGGGCAAACCCTGGTCTGCCACTATGCCAACGATGCTGGAAATGGGGACATCCCACCCTGGCATGCAGAGCTCCACAGTCAAAGTGTCCGATCTGCGCAGGCCCACACCAGAAGGAGCACCACCGTGCTCTGGCCAGATGTTGCAAGGGAAATGCTAAGGCGATTGTCGATGCAATTTCTGGCGACATTGCTTTGACCATGATTGGATCAAAGCTTGCTATGACAAGGTGAGTGCAAGATGAAACTCTCGTTCCCCTCCTGCTTACCATCCCGCAGGACGCAGTGGCTGAATGTAAATGAGGGAGAGACTTAGAGCCACCCCACAACTATGCATATTTAGTCAGAATGTAAACAGAAATTGGGGTTACATGGACTCGCTACTGGTGGACTTCATAGATGACTATGATCTGCTTTTTATTCAAGAGCCTCCCTGGAGACTCATAAGACATGCCCCCTCTGCCCACAACAGGGAGAGGGAGGAAGTTATTGGCGCACCGATGAGCCCTAACTGGGGCACATTGGTACGCCCATCAGAGTTAGACACCCCTCCACGTGTTGCTGTGTACTTTGCAAACAGCATCGCTAATCTTAGACTGGGTCTCCGCCGAGATCTGATCGATGATCGTGACATCCTTCTCTTTTCCCTGGGAATAGGAGAAGATGTCATGCTACTCGCAAATGTCTACTCGGACAGCCAACATGTCTACTCGGACAGCCAACATTTGGCCATTACACTCCTCTATGAGAGTGTCATGATGATCCCACGCCTACACTTCATGTGTGGCGACTTTAACATGAGGCATGCCTCCTGGGATCCCCAGGGGCCAGCACACTCGATCCACGCTGACCACTTAGTGGAAACAGCGATGGCACTAGGCCTTACGAGGGCCCTCCCCACGGTGGAGGGACCCACCCACTTTCCCCCACAACAGGGTTTTCACCCCATGGTGATTGACCTGATGTTCGTACCCACGGATCTGAGATTTGTGCTATACTGTGATATCATTCCAGAAGCCAGGGGCACATCTGACCATGCTCCCCTGACACTGACACTGCCTGGCCCAGGATCTCTGGTCCCAGTCACCAAGTGGTCCATCAAAAAAGGATCCGAGGAGGAAGCTTCATACCTTGATGCTGTCTCCTCTGCTCTAAGTCCGTGGCTTCATTAGCACGGAAACACCTCGGCAGAGATTGATGATGTCATTTCGGCAATATCAACGATCTTAAACAAGGCATGGGATAACCATGCCAAGGAATCTTGCCTAGGCAAGTTGTCCAAGGGATGGTGGACAGACGAATGCAAAGGCGCATTGGATGCTTACAGAGCTTCCCAAGATGGGGAAGACTGGATGCTCTACCGCAGAGTCATGAGACATGCAAAACACAACTTCTTCGATGATCACATCCAAGAGGTGGCTACCATGAATGGACGACCCTGGGACCTGATGTCCTGGACTCGTCAGCACAATCTACCATCGTACGAAGTGATCTCCTATCGGGGAGAGCCATGTAACGATCTGGACTCCTTATGGGCTGCCCTTGATGGCTCATACAATGCTGCCTCGGATCGAGTAGTCGATCTGAGCATCTTAGATCAGCTGGACCCAGTGCCTGAAAGGGCCTGGATCCTGTTCTCCGTCACGGAAATGAAAGAAGCGCTAAACACGTGTTCTTCCCGCTCCACTCCAGGTCCTAATCATGTAACATGGTCATACCTTAAACACTGGTGTAGCAACCCAGAGTGGCAGGTCTCATCACCCGCATCGCCGAGGCTTGCATCACCGCTGGTCATTGGCCAGCCCACTTCAAGGAATCCTTGTTGGTAATCATCCCAAAACCAGGGAAACCCAATTGTTCCACTCCGAAGTCATTCAGGCCTATCGTGCTACTGAACACTTTGGGCAAACTGGTCGAAAAGATGCTGTCTAGATGGCTTCAATTCAATGGTGTAGCTCATGAAGCCTTTGAGCAGAATCAGTTCGGAGGGGTCGCCCAGCATTCCACTGAGGATGCAGGTATCTACCTGACCCATCTTGTAAGAGCAGGATGGGCTCAAGGACTCAAAACGAGTGTTGTCGCATTCAACATCACTCAATTCTTCCCCTCCCTGAACCATCAGGTGTTGCCGGAGATAATCTCTCAGTCGGGATTCCCTGTGAAAATAGTGAATTTCTTCCGTTCATACCTCGTCGGTCACAAGACGACCTACAAGTGGAACACCTTCTTGTCTGGGTCATTTGCAGCTGATGTGGGGGTGGGGCAAGGTTCTGCCTTGTCCCCAGTCTTGTCGGCATTATATCTAATGCCCATTATGAAACTCTTCAGAAGAAGCAACGTCGGCAGAGATGTCGATCTTATGTCGTATGTGGACAATGGCACCCTCATCGCCCGCTCTGCACGGTTGGAGGATAATCTCCCCCTCCTCAAAGAAGCTTATGGCTGGATCTTCCAGGCATTCACCTCACTTGGACTTGTCCTGGAGCATGACAAGTCTGAAGTCTTTCATTTTTTTTTTTTTTTTTTTGGGTCAACGATTTATAACGCGGCACCCTAACGCAGTCCACGGAGCAGGAGCAGGGAACAAACAAAGGTACTACTCTATCTACGCATTCCCCTCACCTGCTTCCCAACCCAGGTCCCCATTTTAGCCACTTTAGGCAGGCAGTGCCACAGACGTTGGCCTCTCAGCCAGGAAAGGCAATAATCTGGAGGGGGAGCCCCCCCCCTCCCAAAGCTAGCCATTAGATCGTCTGCTGGTGCAAACTGGTCCCCCGGCCACATATCTGACCGAAGCCAGATCAGGCACAGTGGTGTCAATTCACCATAAATCCCCCCTTGCGGGAGGAATAACTGACTGCCTACTCCCAGCCAATGAGGATTGACCACCCCGGACGAACGAGGTGGACCATCACCGTGTCATGCATGGGTGACAGTAATGTGGCAGCTGGTTGTTCACCTGGTTATTCACCGGAACCACCATAGGCAGGGGGCCAAGGCCCCCCTCGAGCAAACGCACTACAAGCACATGCACTCGATAGCAGTTTCCCCCCCACAGCGGGGAGAACGTAAAGGGCAGCGACACTTGTCACCAACCCGACAGCAGCCAGCGGACTGGCGGTAATGGGTGTGGAGCGGAATGCCCCACACTAGTAATGGCACAGCCATCTGTAATGATGACGGCACTGTACTGGGGACGAGGGTTCCCCAGATTGAAGCTCTGCTGGAGCTGTTGGCATCGCCACATAGGGAGCTGGGACAGCTGCCAGAGGTGTAGGATCGTTAAAACGATCATCTCTGGTTGTCCATTTGGGCATTAAGAGCAAGTTAGTACTGGTATATGATGCTATTGATTGAAATACGCAGTGTGCAGCATAAGTGAGGGCCTCCTGCACAGCAAGAGAGTCCTCATAATCATCAGGGTCAGGGAGGTCCTCTCCAACCCACAGATCTCAAACTGCCTAGGGCAGCTGCTACCTCCAGTTCATTCTGTGCAAACTGGGTGTCATAGTCTTGGGCGTCATCATCAAAGATGTTGCCCATGATCAGGGAGGGGTCGTGTAGACCCCGGTGAGATGGATGGTCTCTGGTTCGCTGTTTAGGCATAGAGAGTGAGTTAGCGTGAGTAGATGACAGTAGAAGTCAAGATATGTAGCGTGAAATCAATAACAGATGGTCCCTTGACTCAGTTTCAGATCCACCCGACAAATCCTCCAAACGCTCCGAGGGGGCAGGCAGGCCACACATCCTGCTGCCTGGTGGGAGAGGATTGAACCTGGGTCATGACACCCTAGAAGAGTGAGCACTGGAGGTAGAGAAATGGTGGTGAAAAGCGGCCACCAAAGTATTTATAAGCGCTGCCCAAAGTGTGCTATCACACTTTGGCGGGCGCTTAAACCTAGCTGCCAGGGGGCACCATTGCCTGGCCCCTTTTAATGATGGTGTATTCCAGTGGGTAGTCAGTGTAGCATGTCTCTAGTAGTAGAAACTTACAGAGCATGGAGGCTGGAAGCCTCCCAGACGACCAGCAGTCCAGTGAGAATGTCCCTCCTCCTAAGCCAGACCTCCCCCAGCTAAACAAATGCGACGACTTGGGCGAGCGTTGAAGTAGGCATCCCACACCCACTCTGAGACCCCAAAGGGACCCAGACTACTCTTTCATTGACAACACTCACCTAGCCAGGATCCTCGAAGCCCAGGAGAATGAGACGAATAGCAGACACTGTCAGAAACAGTGCCCGAGGCATCCCCAGAGATCAGATGGACAGATCCCTTAGCAAATCAGGCTATGCCTGGAGATGCTGAGAGCATTCGTGATGGTGAAGTCCGATCAAAAATCGGACCGAAATTGCAGTCTTGACGTTGCTACCAACGTCAAGCAGGAATGTTTACCACTGTTTCTGGTGGTTGTAACAAGTCAAGGAGCGTCGTTGAAGTCTTTCATTTTTTTGCTCTGGACGCTTGTCGGTCCCTTCGTCCCTGGTTAGCCGGGAACAAGGAAAGAAAGGTTACATTCTGGCATGTCCCCTCGAAATTCGAGTGGAACGTACACAAGAAGGCTCACAATGTAGCTACATCTGCCAAGATCTCCATGGGCAGACACCTGTGGACGTCTCTAGACTACCTAAAGACCCAAATCGAAAAAGCAGTCTGTAAGGATTGGCACACGCGGTTTGCAGAACCTATGTACTGTGGTAGGCATTTCCTTCACCTGAAAGGGGTCGGAGGAAAACCTGTAGTACCCTCGACTCACAAAGGTGGGCCCTGGCTGAAAGTATCAGGAACCAGTACAACTGGCACCTCCCGACTCAACCGTATGGTCACTGGCCATGCTCCCATAGGGGAGTATCACCATTGTTTCTCCCTTGACGGGGAATACCAATGTTGGTGCCTTGGCCCTGAGATCCAAACTCGGGACCACTTACTATGTGTCTGCCCCAAGGTGGATCGCAAAGAAACCCATGCAAGCCCAGACTCTGTCAAAGGCTTCTACGAACTCTTGGACACAAACCCGGCACTTGGGTCGTTCACCCCACTAGCATGGGATCCAGGATAGGTTGTGCGCACAGGGCGTATGACCCCCGTCTGGTTCTGGCTAGTGTTATCGGTATGTTGGGGTGGCGGTAGAGCACCAGACGAGTCCGTTAACCCTCATAAAGGGGGCCCACCCATGTTCAGGAGCGACTGTCAGGGAGGGGGGACACAAACCCGGATACTGGGTTGGGGAGGCGCCTGAGCACTTTCAGATCAATTTAGGCACCCGTCCAAAGTGTGATATCACACTTTGGCAGCACCTAAATGTCGGTCATGTGTTACGACGCTGTCAACTACACTTTCCTTTCCGAGCTGAGAGGCTCACGTTGGGGTGGCAGTTTCCCCTAAATCTTGCACACATACCCATAGGGATTCGGGGAACATGATATCGTCAAGTCTGGGTTGTCAGTATGCCACCACTGGTGGCAAGTCCATTTACTTGATAAAGGGGGCCCCCTTAGTGGTTTTTGCAGCTATCCAGGTGGTTGGTGCAAAGATCAGCAGGAGGACTTGGGCTAGGCATAGTGTACTTTGTTTGTATGTCTCTACCGCGGACTGCGATCGGGCGCCGCGTTATAAATTTTTGACCCAAAAAAAAAAAAAAAAAAAGTCTTTCATTTTTCTAGGTCAAGGAGCTTCACTCCTCTACTGATAGACTTAGGTTTTGCCCCATACACGGGTGACTCCCCTCTCAAACCCAAGGTCACCTGGAGGTACTTCGGCTTCTTCTTCGATCGCAAACTCTCCTTCAAGGAGCACATGCAATTCTACTCCACCCAAGCTATCACTACAGCGAGAGCTATGGGCATGCTTGGCAACTCTGTCAGAGGGCTAACCCCCATGCAGAAACACCTCCTCTACCATTCATGTGTCGTACCTATTATGACATATGGACTATGACTTTGGCACTTCAAAGGTGCTTGTGTCAAGGGTGTCATCAAGACATTGGCCCAGGTGCAGTCCATCGCTGCATGCTGGATCCTCAGCACATTCCATACCACCCCGATTGGTGGTCTGGAGAGTATTGCAGGACTGCTGCCCATGCAGCCGTTATTGCATAGATTGGTCGACAGAGGGGCATTCAGAACCCCTTTGCTGGCCCCATCCCACCCCCTAAGAGCAATCTTAGGTGCGAAATATGTTGGCACCACTCATCCTCATGACCTAGGTCTTTGGGGAGGTGATGTACTTAACACACTCACACTACAGAGCCCATCTGTCGCATCTGCGACGGCTCTGGCCCTCATACCGGACGATGAATTTGATCCCTTTGGGGAAGAAAACATGCCTGGCAACAGAGTGAAGGACTTGTTCCCCACTCACTGTTCCTCTCATCGCCTTGCTTCCAAGGAGGACGAGGTGAGGAAGTTATACAGGAGTGACCTCGATGAAGCCTGGACTTCGGCCTGGGTGGAGGAAAATACTCTGGTTGTTGCAGTGGATGCTTCGGTGCCCACCGATGCTAAATACCAAGCCGTCACCTGTGCTCTCGTCGTTGGACAAGGGGAGCAGGTGGACCACATTGTCTTGGCTTCTGGAAGGAGAACTCCCCTGGAAGGAGAACTCTTTGCTCTCCAACTGGGCATCTCTGCTGCTTGTGGCAAGGGGTGCAAAAGGTTGGTAATCTTCTCGGATTCCACAGTGGGCATTGAGTCCCTCGTGGATCCAACACCATGTTCTGGGTAAGTCTTTGCTCTGGACGCCTGTCGCTCACTTTGCCCTTGGCTTGCCAGGGACAAAGAAAGAAGCATCACATTCTGGCATGTCCCCTCGAAGTTCGAGTGGAACATACACAAGATGGCTCATGATATTGCTACATCTACCAAGATCTCTGTGGGCAGACACCCCCGGACATCTCTGGATTACCTTAGAAACCAGGTCGAGAAGGCCGTTTGTAAGGACTGGCACACATGGTTCTCAGAACCGTCATATTGTGGATGGCACTTCCTCCAACTCAAAGGAGTGGGAGGGAAGCCTGTTCTACCCTCGACTCACAAAGGTGGGCCTTGGCTGAAAGTAATGGGAAACAGTCTTACTGGCACTTCCCGTGCAACTCGTATGATTACTGGCCATGCTCCCATAGGGGAGTATCGTCATCGCTTCTCCCTAGACGGGGAGTACCAATGCTGGTGCCTCGGTCCCGAGATCCAAACTTGGGATCACCTACTACGCATCTGCCCCAAGGTGGATCGCAAAGAAACTCATGCCAGCCCAGACACCGTCGAAGGCTTTCACGAACTCTTGGACAACAACCCTGCACTAGGGTCATTCACCTCACTAGCATGGGATCCAGGATAGGTTGTGCGCGCAGGGCATATGACCCCCGTCTGGTTCTGGCTAGTGTGATCAGTATGTCGGGGCAGCTGTAGGGCACCAGATGAGTCCATTAACCCTCATAAAGGGGGCCCACCCATGTTCAGGAGAGACTGTCAGGGAGGGGGGACACAAACCCAGATACCGGTTCGGGGAGGTGCCTGAGTGCTTCCAGATCCTCTGTCGGTTATGCGTTACGACGACACAGTCGACTACGCTCTCCTTTCCGAGCTGAGAGGCTCACATTGGGGCAGCAGTTTCCCCTAAATCTTGCACTCATACCCATAGGGATTTGGGGAACACGACATCGTCAAGTCCAGGTTGTTGGTACGCCACCACTGGCAAGTCCATTTACTCGATAAAGGGGGCCCCCTTAGTGGTCATTGCAGCTATCCAGGTGGTTGGTGTGAAGATCAGCAGGAGGAGGACTTGGGCTGGGCGTAGTGTACTTTGTTTGTATGTCTCTACTGCGGACTGCGATCAGGCACCGCGTTATAAATTTTTGACCCAAAAAAAAAAAAAAAAATGGTGCCCCCTGGGGGCTAGGACAACACTCAGGTGGCCGCTTCTCACCACTCACTCTCTACCTCCAGTGCTCTCCCCTCCTGGGGTGTTATGACCCAGGTTCAACCCTCTCCCACCAGGCAGCAGGATGTGCGGCCTGCCTGCCCCCTCGGAGTGTCTGGAGGATGCATTGGGTGGATCTGAAACTGAGTTAAGGGACCATCTGCTATCGATTCCACGCTATGTATCTCGACTTCTACTGTCATCTACTTGCACTAACTCACTCTCTATGCCTAAATGGCAAACCAGAGACCATCCATCTCACCAGGGTCTACACAACCCCTCCCTGATCATGGGCGACATCTTTGACAATGACGCCCAAGACTACGACACCCAGTTTGCACAAAATGAACTGGAGGTAGCAGCTGCCCTGGGCAGTTTGAGATCTGTGGGCTGGGGAGGACCTCCCTGACCCTGATGATTACAAGGACTTTCTTGCTATGCAGGAGGCCCTCACTTATGCTGCATGCTGCGTATTTCAATCAATAGCATCATATACCAGTACTAACTTGCTCTTAATGCCCAAATGGACAACCAGAGATGATCGTTCCAACGATCCTACACCTCCGGCAGCTGTCCCAGCTTCCTATGTGGCGATGCCAATAGCTCCAGCAGAGCTTCAATCTGGGGAACCCTCGTCCCCAGTACAGTGCTGTTGTCGTTACAGATGGCTGCACCATTACTAGTGTGGGGCATTTGGCATTCCACTCCACACCCATCACCACCAGTCCGCTGGCTGCTGTCGGGTTGGTGACAAGTGTTGCTGCCCTTTACGTTCTCCCTGCTGCGGGGGGGAAACTGCTATCGAGTGCATGTGCTTGTAGCGCATTTGCTCGAGGGGGGCCTTGGCCCCCTGCCTACGGCGGTTCCGGTGAATAACCAGGTGAACAACCAGCTGCCACATTAATGTCACTCATGCATGACATGGTGATGGTCCACCTCATTTGTCTGGGGTGGTCAATCCTCATTGGCTGGGAGCATGCGGACAGTTATTCCTCCCGCAAGGGGGGATTTACAGTGAATTAACACAGCCGTGCCTGATCTGACTTTAGTTGGATATGTGGCTGGGGGACCGCTTCGCACCAGTGGATGATCTAATGGCTAGCTTCGGGAGGGGGGGGCTCCCCCTCCGGATTATTGCCTTCCCTGGCTGAGAGGCCAACGTCTGTGGCAATGCCCACCTAAAGTGGCTAAAATGAGGACTAGGGTGGGAGATGGGCAAGGGGAACACATAGATAGAGTAGTACCCTAGTTTGTACCCTGCTCTGCGGACTGCGATCGAGCCCCGTGTTATAAATTTTTGACCCAAAAAAAAAAAAAAAAGGGCCTATGCCTCTGTACTCATGCCCACCAAGTGACTGGTGGCTGCTGTCGGGATGGTGACATTTTGTCGCTACCCTATACCTTCCCCCCGCTGTGGGGGGGACGATGTCATCGAGTGCATGCACCTTCTGGCATTTGCTCGAGGAGGGCCTTGGCCCCCTGCTTATGGTGGTTCCGGTGAATAACCAGGTGAACAACCAGCTGCCACATCACTGTTACTCATGCATGACACGGTAATGGTCCACCACATTCATCTGGGGTGGTCAACCCTTGTTGGCTGGAAATACGCAAACGGTTATTCCTCCCGCAAGGGGGGATTTACGGTGAATTAACACTGCTGCGCCTGGTCTGGCTTTGGTCGGACATGTGGCTGGGGGACCATTTTGCTCCAGTGGACGATCTAATGGCTAGCCGTGGGAGGGGGGGCTCTCCCTCCGGATTATTGCCTTTCCTGGCTGAGAGGCCAATGTTTGTGGCACTGCCCACCTAAAGTGGCTAAAACGGGAACCTGAGTGGGAGATGGGCGAGGGGAACGTGTAGATAGAGTAGTACCCAAGTTTGTACCCTGCTCCACGGACTGCGTTTGAGCCCTGCATTATAAATTCTGATCCAAAAAAAAAAAAAAAAAAAAGATTCTGAAGCAATTGCAAAACCCTGATAAGCACTACATGATACAAGATACAATGTGGCACAGTGCAAGGGATAGCAATACCGCATCAATAAGACACAATCACTATAGGATGCCTTTAGTTTGATAGATTGTTGTAGACTTTTAAAGTTGTGTTTCAGCATAAACCTTCCAACAAGTCGAATGGCAAGCTTGGAGCAAACACTCCTTGACTTGTTACAACCACCATAAACAGTGGTAAACACTCCTGCTCGACGTTGGTAGCAACGTCAAGACTGCATTTTAGGTCCGATTTTGGATCGGATTTCACCATCACGAACGCTCTCAGCGTCTCCAGGCCTGGCCTGATTTGCTAAGAGATCCATCCAGCCGATCTCCGGTGATGCCCCGGTCATTGTTTTTGACAATGGCTGCTATCTGTCTCGTTCCCCTTGGCTTCGAGGATCCTGGCTAGGTGAGTGGTGTCTATGAAAGAGTAGTCTGGGTCCCTATGGGGGCTTAGAGTGGGTGTGGGATGCCTGCTTCAACGCTCGCCCAAGTAGACACGCTCATGTAGCTGGGGGAGGTCTGGCTTAGAGGGGAGGACACTTCTACTGGACTGTTGGTTGTCCTGGGGGCCACCAACCTCCATGTTCTGTGAGTCTCAACTACTAGAGACATGCTACACTGACTACCAGTTGGAATACACCGTTGCTAAAAGGGGCCAGGTGACAGTGCCCCCTGATGGCTAGGTCGATGCTCTGGTGGCCACATTTCACCACCAACTCCTCACCTCCGGTGCTCACTCCTCTGGGGTGTCATGACCCAGGTTCGATCTTCTCCCTCCTGGCAGCAGGATGTGGGGCCTGCCTGCCCCCTCGGAGCATTTGGAGGCTGCATTGGGTGGACCCGGAACTGAGGCAAGGGGCCAGCTGTTATCGACTTCACGCTACGTACTTTGACTCTTATTGTCATTTACCTGTGCTAACTCACTCTCAATGCCCAAATGGCTGAACAGAGACCAAACCACACACTGGGTCCTTCATGACCTCACCTTGATTACGGGTGACATTGTTGGTGATGACACCCAAGACTACGACACCTGGTTCTCACAGAACAAACCGGAGGTAGCAGCTGCCCTAGGCAGTTTGAGATCCATGGGCTGGGGAGGACCTCCCTGACTCTGATGATTATGAGGACTCTCTTGCTAGGCAGGAGGCTCTCACTTACACTGCACACTGCATATTTCGTTCACTAGCATCATATACCAGTACTAACTTGCTCTTAATGCCCAAATGGACAACCAGAGACGATCGTTCCAATGATCTAACGCCTCCGTCAGCTGTCCCGGCTTCCTATGTGGTGATGCCAACAGCTCCAACAGAGCTCCAATCTGGGGAACCCTCGTCCCCAGTACAGTGCCATCGTCATTACAGATGGCCATGCCGTTACTTGTGTGGGGCATCCCGCTCCACACCCATCACCGCCAGTCCGCTGGCTGCTGTCAGGTTGGTGACAAATGTCGCTGCCCTTTATGTTCTCCCCGCTGTGGGGGGGAAATTGCTATTGAGTGCATGTGCTTGCAGTGCATTTGCTCGAGAGGGGCTTTGGCCCCCTGCTTATGGCGGTTCCGGTGAATAACCAGGTGAACAACCAGCCGCCACATTACTGTCACTCGTGCATGACACGGTGATGGTCCACCTCGTTTGTCCGGGGTGGTCAATCCTTGTTGGCTGGGAGTATGCAGATGGTTATTCCTCCCGCAAGGGGGGATTTACGGTGAATTGACACTACTGCGCCTGATCTGACTTTGGTTGGATATGTGGCCGGGGGACCGGTTTGCACCAGCGGGCGATCTAATGGCTAGCTTTGGGAGGGGGCTCCCCCTCCAGATTATTGCCTTTCCTGGCTGAGAGGCCAATGTCTGTGGCACTGCCCGCCTAAAGTGGCTAAAACGGGGACCTGGGTGGGAGATGGGCGAGGGGAATGCATAGTTTGTACCCCGCTCCGTGGACTGCGCTCGAGCCCCACGTTATAAATTGTTGACCCAAAAAAAAAAAAAAAAAAAAAAAAAGCTTGGAGCAAAGATAAGATGGATGACTGGATGCAGTACGAATATATACCAGCACAGCATGGTCAATCAGAGATTGTAGCATGTGGCACAAGTATGTTTTGTATAGAGATATTAAAATGGATATGTGAAGGCGAAGGGCTTTGGCGCTGTTGCAGAAAAATGCTTGGAGCCAAAGTAAATGCGGATCTTTTTTTTTTTTTTTTTTTTTGGGTCAAAAATTTATAACGCAGCGCCCGATCGCAGTCCACGGTAGAGACATACAAATGGAGTACACTACGCCCAGCCCAAGTCCTCCTCCTGCTGATCTTCGCACCAACCACCTGGATAGCTGCAACGACCACTAAGGGGGCCCCCTTTATCGAGTAAACGGACTTGCCAGTGGTGGCGTACCGACAACCCGGACTTGGCGATGACATGTTCCCTGAATCCCTACGGGTATGAGTGCAAGATTTAGGGGAAGCTGCCGCCCTGACGTGAGCCTCTCAGCTCGGAAAGGAGGGCGTAGTCAGCATCGAAGCCGTAACGCACAACCGACAGAGGATCTGGAAGCGCTCAGGCACCTCCCCGAACCAGTAACTGGGTTTGTGTTCCCCCGCCCTGACAGTCGCTCCTGAACATGGGCAGGCCCCCTTTATGAGGGTTAACGGACTTGTCTGGCGCCCTATGGCCACCCCGACATACCGATCACACTAGCCAGAACCAGATGGGGGTCATACGCCCTGCGCACACAACCTATCCTGGATCCCACGCTAGTGGGGTGAACAACCCTAGTGCAGGGTTATTGTCCAAGAATTCGTGGAAGCCTTCGACGGTGTCTGGGCTAGCACAAGTCTCTTTGCAATCCACCGCTGGGCAGACACGTAATACATGATCCCAAGTTTGGCCCTCAGGGCCAAGACACCAGCATTGGTACTCCCCGTCAAGGGAGAAGCGATGACGATACTCCCCTATGGGAGCATGGCCAGTAATCATATGAGTTGCATCGCTCCTTGACCTCTTACCGTGACGTGCACAGCCACAAAAAATTTTGTTGACACTGTTTTCAACTTCTGTAGCTCAATCCGTCAATGATCCAAGCAATCCGGTTTATATAGCGTCTTACCAATGCATGTCAGATGCTTTCATACAAAAAGGGAGGAGATTGGACACAGTGATGGACGAGGGGAGACCTTCCAGATCCAGTATGCCCAGAACTCCTGGCAATGACCCCATTGATTCTCTACGGCCCTCTGGGGGCCGTAGATCCTCACAGATAGCTCCCTCCGTGGGTCCTCATCGGACCCAAAGAGGCTCTCCAACTCCCTCCTCCTATGGGGCTGGAACAATCTCACCGCACGCACAGCGATTCAGCATGCCAGCGTTATCTCCCAGGCGGGCTACTTTGTCCCCTGCACCTCCTACTACTCCTTCTACACCTGCTTCACAGTGGGCTGATGAAGTTGAGATATCGAACCCCACTCCTGCAATCCAGGACACGGATATGGCAAGCGATGCCGAGGACGATTGGGCCAGACCAGTCACCTTCGCACACGACCTGGGGGAATATGCTCAGGGATTCCTAACGGTCCTCAACAGGACAGGAGCCCATAGACCAACTGCTGAACAACGGCAGGAAATCGCTGAACAGCTAGGGGTGGTACTCAGTGCTGCAACTGCAGTCAGCTTTAATTGCAATTCGGGGAGTGACACCCTCCAAAGAGCTATAGATGAGGCAGGTAGGGGCAGTAAACAACCTAGGTTGGGCACTGTTACCAACAACCCTCACGACGTCCCAAGGATAGAGCATCTAGAGGGATGGGATGGGCAACGCCCCCCCCCTCACAAATCTGCGAGGACTTGAGGCCCTAGAGGGGCTCAACCTCTTCCTAAACCCCCAGCAGGGGGTGTCTCTTTGTCCTGGGGTAGGGGACCTCCCCCCCCCCGTGAACTGGTCGACCAAGCCTTCGGGCAAGGGGACCTTTGCTCAGGTCGCTCATTTCCCTGGGGGACGAGCACCTAACACCTCCATGGATGGCCTTGTGCGATTAGCCAAAGCCTTCCCTGAGCTTCCCACCGACAAGCTGGCTGACATTCAGCAGCACGTCGGCCCCTCCAGGCCAAAGGCTGCAAAGCCCTCGCCCACTGTCCATGGACCATCGAGATGACAGGTCCTGGTACATGTTCGACCTCCCCTCGAGGAAGGCACAAACCCTGCAGACTTTCTGGACCACGTCTGGACGACGTTAGGACTACACTACTCCAAGCTAGTGGCGCAGTCAGCTATTATGCACGCTGGGAATCTCTCGGTGTCCACAGATGTAGTCACTTCGGAAGAAGACCTACGGTGTTTCAAGGAGGCGGCCCACAAGGCCTTCCCCTTTGTGCTGCAAGTTGATGCTGCGCTACTGTCACAATCCGTTCCTTGCCCGCTCGGAACCCGCAACCTTCCGATCTTTTCTGCTTTTCCTAACTCAACTCCTACTGCCTTCGTTCTGGCCCCCTTGCATTGCCCACACTGCTGTGCACCAGGCCACCATGTACAGCAACCACGGCTGCCTTCCAAGGCTGCTGTCTAGCTTTGCAAATTTGACTATGGATTCCTGTGCGGCCTCTGCTAGGCAATTTATCTACGCAGTTGAGACACTGCCGCAGTTTCCATTTCTGTTCTGCTCTTGTTCTGGACTCTAGTATTTAAGCTTAGTTAGTTTCACTTTGTATTCCTCAGTTTGTATATTGACATAGACTCAACTTTACCCTGTCAATCTAAAACCTCCTTCTACTCCAACTCCTGACCTCTAAGAGTCTGAACTCCATTCGACTCAACCTCTAGTTCCCCTCTGAAGTTCTAGTCTCATCTGAACTTAACCTAAGTCCCTCCGTACTCCTTCCCGCATTTACCTGCACTCTCCTGCTCCTATCTCTAAAACCTCTACCCGAAATTAGGACACCAGACGAGGTGAAGGGCGCAGCTTCTTACAAGCTGAAGCCAAGTCCTTTTCGTTAGCCATCCGCATAATCTGCTACGACCCGACAATCTTCTGCTCTCAGACACCCGCCGGGGCCAACTGGATTCCAACGAGCCCTTTTGGATCAGTTCTTGACAGCTACCCACGTCCATGTCATACCTAAAACTGGTTGACGTGCCCTTCATAGCCAATGACAAGGCCATCACGCCTGATGTTGTCATTGCTCACCTGGGGAAGTCCGGAATGTCAGACCTCACGGTGTTACAGGTCCCCCCACGGGTAGTACGCAACTCAAAGATGTTGGATACATGCACTGTATATTTAAACATTGCTGACTCAGTCAGTGGTGCATGAGCTAAGGCTCTCATCGGTCGTGGTGTCCAGTTTGGATGCTACATCGCCTACATTAGGGCAGCCAGGGCAAACCCTGGCCTCCCACTGTGCCAACGCTGCTGGAAATGGGGTCATCCCACCCTGGCATGCAGAGCACCGCAGTCAAAATGCCCGATCTGTGCAGGTCCACACTGGAAAGAGCACCATTGGGCTCTGGCCAGTTGCTGGAAGGGAAACGCCAAGGCGAACCCTCCTGTTCCAGCCACCCCAGAGGGGGTTGCCTGTCCTCACCCGGCTAGGTGCCTAAACTGCTGGAAAAACCATGCATCTAATGATCGTCGATGCAATTTTTGGCGACATCGCTTTGACCGTGACTGGATCAAAGCTCGCTATGACAACGTGAGTCATCGCTCCTTGACTTGTTACAACCACCATAAACAGTGGTAAACACTCCTGCTCGATGTTGGTAGCAACATCGAGACTCCAATTTTCAGCTGATTTTTGATTGGATTTCACCATCATGAATGCTCTTGGTGTCTCCAGGCCTGGCCTGATTTGCTAAGAGATCTGTCCATCCGATCTCCAGGGTTGTCTCAGTCATTTTTTTTTTTTTTTTTTTTGGGTCAACAATTTATAACGCAGGGCTCAATCGCAGTCCACGGAGCAGGATACAAACTTGGGTACTACTATAACTATGCGTTCCCCTCGCCCATCTCCTAACCAGGTCCTCGTTTTAGCCACTTTAGGCGGGCAGTGCCACAGACATTGGCCTCTCAGCCAGGAAAGGCAATAATCCAGAGGGGGAGCCCCCCCCTCCCGAAGCTAGCCATTAGATCGCCCGCTGGTGCAAACCGGTCCCCCAGCCACATGTCCGACCAAAGTCAGACCAGGCGCAGCAGTGTTAATTCACCGTAAATCCCCCCTTGCGGGAGGAATAACCATCTGCGTATTTCCAGCCAACAAGGATTGACCACCCCAGACGAATGAGGTGGACCATCACCGTGTTGTGCACGAGTGACAGTAACAAGGCGGGTGGTTGTTCACCTGGTTATTCACCGTGACCGCCGTAAGTAGGGGGCCGAGGCCCCCCTCGAGCAAATGCACACATGTGCATGCACTTGATGACATCATCCCCCCCGCAGCGGGGGGAAGGTATAGGGAGGCGACACCATGTCACCATCCCGATAATGGCCACCAGTTACTTGGTGGCCGTGAATGTAGAGGGGGATAGGCCCCTGTACTAGTTGCGGTGCTGCTGTCCATGAGGACCTCGAGGACGATGGCGCCGTGCTGGGGATGAGGGTTCCCCAGATTGAGGCTCTGATTGAGCAGTGTGCATCGCCATGTAGGAAGCCCGGAAGGCTGCCAGAGACATGAGATCGAGAGGTGTCGGAGCGGCTGCTAGTTCCACTGACATCATCTCAGACAGTCGCCAGGTGGTTGTGAATAACTCCCAGGCCATTTGGCGCCATGTGTTCCTCTCTGCAGGGGGAACGGCGGATGTACGGATGGTACCAATAAACATGGTCATCGCATCCAGTTGGTGTAGCATGGCATAAGAGGTGGCTTCAATTTCCAACCTCTCATTCACAGATAGCGGCACTTCGTCCTCCACCAACTCAGGGATGGGGGGCAAAGGCGGTAACAGGGCAGGGGATGCCTCTGGATAGAAGAGCTCGGCCATGCCGAGCTCCTGTGTATACATGTCCTTGCATTTGAGACTGCGAGTCCATCGTTTATGTGCGACATGGACGTCCTGCGCCCACAGCACACGGTCAATTGTTTGCCTCGAGGCTAGCTTGGGGCTGCTCTCGGCGTAATTGAGGGCCTCTTGCATAGCAAGAGAGTCCTCATCATTGTCAGGGTCAGAGAGGTCTTCTCTGGCCCATAGATCTCTGACTGCTCTTAGGGCAGTAGCTACCTCTGGATCATCTTGTTCGTACTGGGTGTCGTAATCTTGGACGTCATCTTCATAGATGTCACCCATAATCAGGGAGGGGTTGTGTAGACCCCAGCGTGGTGTTTGGTCTCTGGTTTGCCGTTTAGGCATGGAGAGGAAGTTAATGCTCATAGATGATGGTAGAAATCAAAATACATAGCGTGCCATCGATAACAGTTGGTCCCTTATCTCTATTCCGGGTCCACCCGATACTGCCTCCAAACGCTCCGAGGGGGGAATAGGCCGCACATCCTGTAGCCCAGTGGGAGAAGATTGAACCCAGGTCATAACACCCCAGAGGAGTGAGCACTGGAGGTAGAGAAATGGTGGTGAAAAGCGGCCACCAAGGTATTTATAAGCACTGCCCAAAGTGTGATATCACACTTTGGCGGGCGCTTAAACCTAGCCGTCAGGGGGCACCATCGCCCAGCCCCTTTTAACGATGGTGTATTCCAATGGGTAGTCAGTGTAACATGTCTCTAGTAGTAGAAACTCACAGAGCATGGAGGCTGGAAGCCTCCCAGACAACCAGCAATCCAGTGTAGGTGTCCTTTCCCCTAAGCCAGACCTCCCCCAACTAAACGAGTGCATCGACTTGGGCGAGCATTGAAGCAGGCATCCCACACCCACTCTAAGCCCCCATAGGGACCTAGACTACTCTTTCATAGACACCACTCACCTAGCCAGGATCCTCGAAGCACAGGGGAACGAGACGAATAGCAGCCATTGTCAAAAACAATGACCGGGGCATCCACGGAGATCGGATGGACGGATCTCTTAGCAAATCAGGTCAGGCCTGGAGATGCCGAGAGCGTTCGTGATGGCGAAATCCGATTGAAAATCGGACGAAAATTGGAGTCTCGATGTTCCTACAAACATCAAGCAGGAGTGTTTACCACTGTTTATGGTGGTTGTAACAAGTCAAGGAGTGTCGATGTCTCGGTCATTGTTTTCAACAGTGACCGCTATCTGTCTCGTTCCCCCTTGGCTTCGAGGATCCTGGCTAGGTGAGTGGTGTCTATGAAAGAGTAGTCTGGGTCCCTATGGGGGCTTAGAGTGGGTGTGGGATGCCTGCTTCAACGCTCGCCCAAGTAGAAGGGCTCGTTTGGTTGGGGGAGGTCTGGCTTAGGGGGAGGGACATGTTTCACTGGATTGCTGGTCATCTGGGAGGCTTCCAGCCTCCATGCTCTGTGAGTTTCTACTACTAGAGACATGCCACACTGACTACCCATTGGAATACACCATTGCTAAAAGGGGCTGGGTGATGGTGCCCCCTGGCGGCTAGGCTTACACCTGGGTGGCCGCTTCTCACCACCTTCTCGTTACCTCCGGTGCTCACTCTCCTAGGGTGGTATGACCCGGGTTTGATCTTCTCCCACTAGGCAGCAAGATGTGTGGCTTGCTCGCCCCCTTGGAGTGTTTGGAGGCTGTATCGGGTGGACCCGGAATGTAGATAAGGGACCAGCCATTATCAATTTTATGCTGTGTATTTTGATTCCTACCATCATCTACTAGCACTTACTCACCCTTATGCCCAAACAGCGAACCAGAGGCCGTCTACCACACCAGGGGCTGCATGCCCCCCCCCTGATTATGGGCAACATCTTTGATGATGACGTCCAAGACTACGACACCTGGTACAAACAAGATGATCCAGAGGTAGCAGCTGCCCTAAAGGCAGTTAGAGATCTATGGGCCAGAGAAGACCTCTCTGACCCTGACGACGACGAGGAGTCTCTTGCTATGCAGGAGGCCCTCAATGACGCCGAGAGCAGCCCCAAGCTTGCTTTGAGGCAAACAATCGACCATGTACTGTGGGCGCATGATGCCCATGTTGCACACAAACAACTGACTCGCAGTTTTGAATGCGAGGACGTATATACACAGGAGCTTGGCATTGCTGAGCTCCTTTATCTGGAGGCATCCCCTGCCCCATCACCACCTTTGCCCTCCATCCCTGAGTTGGTGGAGGATGAAGTGCTGCTATCTGTGAATGAGAGGTGGGAAATTGCAGCCACCTCTCATGCCATGCTACATCAACTGGACGCGATGACCATGTTTGTTGGTACTGTCCATGTGTCCGCCGTTCCCCCTGCAGAGAGGAACGCATGGCGCCAAATGGCCTGGAATTCATTGCTCCTTGACTTGTTACCGCAACGTGCACAGCCACCGAAATTTTCGTCGACACCATTTTCATCCTCTGTAGCTCAATCCGTCAATGATCCAAGTGATCCGGTTTATTTAGCATCTTACCAATGCATGGCAGACAGTTTCATCCAAAAAGGGAGGCGATCGGATGCAGTGATGGACGAGGGGAGACCCTCTAGATCCAGTACACCCAGAACTCCTGGCGATGACCCCATTGATTCTCTATGGCCTCCAGAGGAAGATCCCTCTGTGGGCCCTCATCGGACCCAAAGAGGTTCTCCAACTCCTTCCCCCTATGGGGCTGGAACGATCACATTGCGTGCACAGCGATTCAGCGTGCCAGCGTTATCTCCCAGGCGGGCTACTTTGTCCCCTGCACCTCCTACTACTCCTTCTACACCTGCTTCACAGTGGGCTGACGAAGTTGAGATATTGAACCCCACTCCTGCGATCCAGGACATGGAGATGGCGAGCGATGCTGAGGACGATTGGGCCGGACCAGTCACCTTCACGCACGACCTGGGGGAGTATGCTCAGGGATTCCTAACGGTCCTTAACAGGACAGGAGCCCATAGACCAACTGCTGAACAATGGCAGAAACTCGCTGAACAGCTAGGGGCGGTACTCAGTGCTGCAACTGCGGTCAGCTTTAATTGCAATTCGGGGAGTGACACCCTCCGAAGGGCTATAGATGAGGCAGGTAGGGGCAGTAAACGACCTAGGTCAGGCACTGTTACCAACAACCCTCACAACATCCCAAGGACGGAGCATCTAGAGGGATGGGATGGGCAATGCCCCCCCCCCTCACAAATCTGCGAGGACTCGAGGCCCTAGAGGGGCTCGACCTCTTCCTAAACCCCCAGCAGGGGGTGTCTCTTCATCATGGGGTAGGGGACCTCCCCCCCCCCCCCCCCCCCCATGAACTGGTCGACCAAGCCTTCGGGCAAGGAGACCTTTGCTCAGGTCGCTCATTTCCCTGGGGGACGAGCACCTAACACCTCCATGGATGGCCTTGTGCGATTAGCCAAAGCCTTCCCTGAGCTTCCCACCGACAAGCTGGCTGACATTCAGCAGCACGTCGGCCCCTCCAGGCCAAAGGCTGCAAAGCCCTCGCCCACTGTCCATGGACCGTCGAGACGACAGGTCCTGGTACACATTCGACCTCCCCTCGAGGAAGGCACGAACCCTGCAGACTTCCTGGACCATGTCCAGACAACACTAGGACTACACCACTCCAAACTAGTGGTGCAGTTGGCTATCATGCATGCTGGGAATCTCTCGGTGTCTACTGACGTAGTCGCTTCAGAGGAAGACCTACGATGCTTCAAGGAGGCGGCCCACAAGGCCTTCCCCTTTGCGTTGCAAGTTGATGCTGCGCTACCCACGTCCACGTCATACCTAAAACTGGTCGACGTGCCCTTCATTGCCAATGACAAGGCTATCATGCCTGATGTTGTCATCGCCCACTGGGGGAAGTCCGGAATTTCAGACCTCATGGTGCTACAGGTCCCCCCACGGGTAGTACGCGACTCAAAGATGTCGGATACGTGCACCATATATCTAAACATTGCTGACTCAGTCAGTGGTGCACGAGCCAAGGCTCTCATCGGGCATGGTGTCCAGTTTGGACATTATATCGCCTACGTTAGGGCAGCCAGGGCAAACCCTGGCCTCCCACTGTGCCAACGCTGCTGGAAATGGGGCCATCCCACCCCAGCATGCAGAGCACCGCAGTCAAAATGCCCGATCTGCGCAGGTCCACACCAGAAAGAGCACCATTGGGCTCTGGCCGGTTGTTGCAAGTGAAACACCAAGGCGAACCCTCCCGTTCCAGCCACCCCAGAGGGGGTTGCCTGTCCTCACCCGGCTAGGTGTCTAAACTGCCGGAAGAACCACGCATCCGACAGGACGTGGTGGCCAAACGTAAATGAGGGACAGACTCAGATCTACCCCACAGTTACAAATATTTAGTCAGAATGTTAACCGTAATTGGGGGTACATGGACTCGCTACTGGCAGATTTTATAGACGATTATGATTTGCTTTTCATTCAAGAGCCTCCTTGGAGGCTCATAAGACACGCCCCGTCTGCCCACAACAGGGAAGGGGAGGAAGTTATCAGCACACCAATGAGCCCCAATTGGGGCACCCTGGTTCATCCATCAGGGATTGACACCCCACCACATATTGCTGTCTACTTTGCAAACAGCATCGCTAATCTCAGACCGGGTCTCCACCGAGATCTGATCGACAATCGTGACATCCTTCTCTTCTCCCTGGGAATAGGGGAAGATGTCATATTACTCGCCAATGTCTATTCTGACAGCCAACACTTGGCCATCACACTCCTATACGAAAGTGTCATGACGATCCCTCGACTGTACTTTATGTGTGGCAATTTCAATGTGCAACACGCCTCCTGGGACCCCCAGGGGCCTGAACACTCCATCCATGCTGACCACTTAGTGGAAACGGCAATGGCGCTAGGCCTTACGAGGGCCCTCCCCACGGTGGAGGGACCTACCCATTTTCCCCCACAACAGGGCTTCCACCCCACAGTGATAGACCTGATGTTCGTACCCACAGATCTGAGATTCGTGCTGTACTGCGAGATCATTCCAGAAGCCAGGGGCATGTCCAACCATGCTCCCCTGACACTGACACTGCCTGGCCCAGGATCTTTGGTTCCGGTCACCAAGTGGTCCATCAAAAAAGGATCCAAGGAGGAAGCATCATATCTCGATGCTGTCTCCTCCACTTTAAATCCATGGCTTCAATGGCATGGAAGTACATTGGCAGAGATTGATGATGTTGTTTCGGCAATATCAACGATCTTAAACAAGGCATGGGACAACCATGCCAAGGAATCTCGCCTAGGCAAGTCGTCCAAGAGTTGGTGGACAGACAAATGCAAAGGCGCCCTAGATGCCTACAGGGCCTCCTGTGATGGGGAGGACTGGACGCACTACAGAAAAGTCATGCGACATGCAAAGCGTGATTTCTTCGACGACCGTATCCAGGAAGTGGCTACAATGAACAGATGACCCTGGGACCTCATGTCCTGGACTCGCCAACGAAACCTTCTATCATATGAGGCAATCTCCTACTGGGGGGAACCATGTAATGACCTCGATTCTTTGTGGGCTGCCCTTGATGGCTCATATAACGCTGCCTCAGATCGAGTAGTCGATCTGAGCATCTTAGACGATCTGGACCCTGTGCCTGAAAGGGCCTGGATCCTGTTCTCCATCACGGAAATGAGAGAAGTGCTCAACATGTGCTTGTTAGGGCGACACCCACTATCTGCTAGCTAAGACCGTGCGGGTTCTCTCTACAAGAAGGGGGTGGGATCTGCGCTCGTGATGGGGGAATTGATGGTTTTGATGCAAGGGGTTATTAATAGGTGAGTTTGTTGAGATAGGCCTTTCACACCAAAAACATAGGTGGAATACCTAAGAGAACACAACTAGGGTCCCCTAGGCATATATTTAGGGTTTATATACTATGTTACATATATTGTACATTGTTGTTACTGACGCACTTGTACATGCGCGTACATTTTGATGTGTGCGAAATAAAATTCTCACGCTATCAAAATGTAGCGTCATTTGGCGTCATGTAGCATAATTCGACATAATAAAATAAAAATGAAAGTTTATTAAGTAATGGGGTGGTTTCCTAACAGTGCTCTTCCCATTCCGCTCCAGGTCCCAATCATGTTACATGGTCGTACCTTAAACACTGGTGTAGCAACCCAGAGGTAGCAGGTCTCATCACCCACATTGCCGAGGCTTGTATCACCATTGGTCATTGGCCAGCACACTTCAAGGAATCCCTGTTGGTAATTATCCCGAAACCAGGGAAGCCAAACTATTCTACTCCAAAGTCGTTCAGGCCCATCGTGCTGCTGAACACTTTGGGCAAACTGGTCAAAAAGATGCTGTCCAGATGGCTTCAGTTCGATGGTGTGGCTCATGAAGCCTTCGAGCAAAACCAGTTCAGAGGAGTCGCCCAGCGGTCCACAGAAGATGCTGGAATCTACCTTACCCATCTTGTCCAGGCGGGATGGGCCCAGGGACTCAAAATGAGTGTTGTCGCATTCGACATCGCTCAGTTCTTCCCCTCCCTGAACCACCAGGTTCTGTTGGAGATCATATCTCAGTCGGGATTCCCTGCGCAAGTGATGAATTTCTTCCGCTCCTATCTTGTCAGTTGCAAGACGACCTACAAATGGAACGCCTTCTCATCCGGCTCCTTTGCAGCAGATGTGGGAGTGGGACAAGGGTCTGCCTTGTCCCCTGTCCTATCAGTGTTGTACTTAACGCCCATCATGAAACTCTTCAGGAGAAGCGAGGTTGGCAGAGGTCAATCTCATGTCCTACGTAGATGATGGTACCCTCATTGCCCACTCGGCGCGATTGGAGGATAATCTCCCCCTACTCAAAAAGGCATATGGATGGATATTCCAAGCCTTCACCTCCCTCAGACTTGTCCTGGAACACGATAAGTCAGAGATATTCCCCTTCTCCAGGTCAAGGAGCTTCACTCCCCTACCAATAGACTTAGGTTTTGCCCTGTATACGGGCAACACGCCTCTCAAACCCAAGGTTACCTGGAGGTACCTTGGGTTCTTCTTCGATTGCAAGCTCTCCTTTAAGGAGCACACGCAATTCTACTCCACCAAAGCCCTCACCACAGTGAGGGCAATGGGAATGCTCGGCAATTCTGTGAGAGGGCTAACCCCTATGCAGAAACACCTCCTGTACCGTTCATGCATCATACCTATTATGACGTATGGACTGAGACTATGGCACTTTAAAGGCGCACATGTCAAAGGTGTTATCAAAGTGTTGGCCCAGGTGCAGTCCATCGCTGCATGCTGGATCCTCGGTGCTTTTCATACTACCCCTATTGGTGGACTAGAAAGTATTGCAGGGCTGCTGCCCATGCAGCTGTTACTGCGCAGACTGGTCGACAGGGGGGCATTCAGAACCCCCCTGTTGGCCCCATCCCACCCCCTCAGAGCAATCTTAGGAGCAAAACACATTGGCACTACCCACCCTCATGACCTAGGTCTCTGGGGAGGAAAGGTGCTCAACACACTCGCACTACAAGGCCCATCTGTTGCATCAGCGACAGCACTGGCCCTTGTACCGGACGATGAATGTGACCCCTTTGGGGAAGAAAGCACACCTGGAAACAGAGTGAAGGACCTATTCCCCACTTGTTTTTTCTCTCATCGCCTTGCCTCCAAGGAGGACGAAGCGAGGGAATTGTATAGGGGTGACCTCGACAAGGCCTGGGCCGCTGCCCAGGCAGAGGACGACACTCTCGTTGTTGCGGTGGATGCATCTGTGCCCACTGATGCCAAGTTCCAAGCAGTCACTTGTGCCCTAGTCTTCGGACGTGGGGAGCAGGTAGATCGCATCATCTCAGCCTCTGGGAGGAGAACCCCCCTGGAGGTCACCGCTCCTTGACTTGTTACAACCACCATAAACAGTGGTAAACATTCCTGCTCGACGTTGGTAGCAACGTCGAGACTGCAATTTCGGTCTGATTTTCGATCAGACTTCACCATCATGAATGCTCTCCACGTCTCCAGGCGTAGCCTGATTTGCTAAGGGATCCGTCCATCCGATCTCTGGGGATGCCTTGGGCACTGTTTCTGACAGTGTCTGCTATTCATCTCATTCGCCTGGGCTTCGAGGATCCTGGCTAGGTGAGTGTTGTCAATGAAAGAGTAGTCTGGGTCCCTTTGGGGTCTCAGAGTGGGTGTGGGATGCCTACTTCAACGCTCGCCCAAGTCATCGCATTCGTTTAGTTGGGGGAGGTCTGGCTTAGGAGAAGGGACATTCTCACTGGACTGCTGGTCGTCTGGGAGGCTTCCAGCCTCCATGCTCTGTGAGTTTCTACTACTAGAGACATGCTACACTGACTACCCGTTGGAATACACCATTGTTAAAAGGGGCCAGGCAATGGTGCCCCCTGGCGGCTAGGTTTAAGTGCCCGCCAAAGTGTGATAGCACACTTTGGGCAGCGCTTATGAATACTTTGGTGGCCGCTTTTCACCACCATTTCTCTACCTCTGGTGCTCACTCTCCTAGGGTGTCATGACCCAGGTTCAATCCTCTCCCACCAGGCAGCAGGGTATGCAGCTTGGTTGCCCCCTCGGAGCGGTTGGAGGTTGTATCGGGTGGATCCGGAACTGAGATAAGGGACCATCTGTTATCGATGCCACACTACGTATCTTGATTTCTGCCATCACCTACTAGCACTAACTCGCTCTCAATGCCCAAATGGCACACCAGAGCCCAACCACCGCGCTGGGGTCTACACAACCCCACCCTGACTATGGGCGACATCTATGATGATGACGTCCAAGACTATGACACCCGGTACGATCGAGATGATCCGGATGTAGCTACTGCCCTAAAGGCAGTTAGAGATCTATGGGCTGGAGAAGACCTCTCCGACCCTGAGGATGATGAGGACTCTCTTGCTATGCAAGAGGCCCTCAATTACGCCGAGAGCAGCCCCAAGCTAGCCTCGAGGCAAACAATTGACCGTGTGCTGTGGGCGCAGGACGTCCATGTCGCACATAAACGATGGACTCGCAGTCTCAAATGCAAGGACATGTATACACAGGAGCTCGGCATGGCCGAGCTCTTCTATCCAGAGGCATCCCCTGCCCTGTTACCGCCTTTGCCCCCCATCCCTGAGTTGGTGGAGGACGAAGTGCCACTATCTGTGAATGAGAGTTTGGAAATCGAAGCCACCTCTCATGCCATGCTACACCAACTGGACGCGATGACCATGTTTATTGGTACCGTCCGTACATCCGTCGTTCCCCCTGCAGAGAGGAATGCATGGCTCCAAATGGCCTGGGAGTTATTCACAACCACCTGGCGACTGTCTGAGATGATGTTGGCGGAACTAGCAGCCACTCCGACACCTCTCGATCTCACATCTCTGGCAGCCTTCTGGGCTTCCTATGCAGCGATGCACACTGCTCAATCAGAGCCTCAATCTGGAGAACCCTTGTCCCCAGCATGGCGCCATCATCCTCGAGGTCCTCGTGGACAGCAGCGCCGCAACTAGTATGGGGGCCTATCCCCCTCTACATTCACGGCCACCAAGTAACTGGTGGCCATCATTGGGATGGTGACATGGTGTCGCCTCCCTATACCTTCCCCCCACTGCGGGGGGGACAATGTCATTGAGTGCATGCACATGTGTGCATTTGCTTGAGGGAGGCCTTGGCCCCCTACTTACGGTGGTCACAGTGAATAACCAGGTGAACAACCACCCACCTTGTTACTGTCACTCGTGCACAACATGGTGATGGCCCACCTCATTCGTCTGGGGTGGTCAATCCTTGTTGGCTGGAAATACGCAGACAGTTATTCCTCCTGCAAGGGGGGATTTATGGTGAATTAACACTGCTGTGCCTGGTCTGACCTCGGTCAGACATGTGGCTGGGGGACCGTTTTGCTCCAGTGGGCGATCTAATGGCTAGCTTCAGGAGGGGGGGCCCCCCCCTCCGGATTATTGCCTTTCCTGGCTGAGAGGCCAACGTCTGTGGCACTGCCCGCCTAAAGTGGCTAAAACAAGGACCTGGGTAGGAGATGGGTGAGGGGAACACGTAGTTATAGTAGTACCCAAGTTTGTACCCTGCTCTGCAGACTGCGTTCGAGCCCCGCATTATAAATTATTGACCAAAAAAAAAAACCCCCCCAGAGGTCGAACTCTTCGCTCTCCAACTGGGCGCCTCTGCTGCTTGCAGCAAGGGATGTAAAAATTGGTCATATTCTTGGACTCTACAGTGGGCATCAAGTCCCTCATAGACCCACAACCATGCTCTGGGCAGCTATTCACCCTGGACGCTTGTCGCTCACTTCATCCCTGGCTTGCCAGGGACAAGGAGAGAAATGTTACATTCTGGCACGTCCCCTCAAAATTTGAGTGGAACGTGCACAAGAAGGCTCATGACATTGCCACATCTACCAAGATCTCCGTGGGCAGACACCCTCGGACGTCTCTAGACTACCTTAGAAACCAGGTCCAAAAGGCTGTTTGTGAGGACTGGCACACACGGTTTGCAGAACTGTCGTATTGTGCATGGCATTTCCTCCAACTCAAAGGAGTGGGAGGGAAGCCAGTTCTACCCTCGACTCACAAGGGTGGGCCTTGGCTGAAAGTCATGGGAAACAGTGCTACTGGCCATGCCCCCATAGGGGAGTATTGCCATTGTTTCTCCCTCGATGTGGAGTACCAGTGTTGGTGCCTTGGTCCTGAGATTCAAACTCAAGATCACCTACTATGTGTCTGCCCTAAGGTGGATTGCAAAGAGACTCTTGCTAGCCCAGACACCGTCGAAGGCTTTCACGAAGTCTTGGACAATAACCCTGCACTAGGGTTGTTCACCCCACTAGTGTGGGATCCAGGATAGGTTGTGCACGCAGGGCATATGACCCCCATCTGGTTCTGGCTAGTGTGATCGGTATGTCGGGGTGGCCGTAGGGTGCCAGACGAGTCCATTAACCCTCATAAAGGGGGCCTGCCCATGTTCAAGAGCGACTGTCAGGGCAGGGGAATACAAACCCAGCTACTGGTTCAGGGAGGCACCTGAGCGCTTCCAGATCCTCTGTCGGTTGTGCGTTATGGCTTTGATGCCAACTACGCCTTCCTTTCTGAGCTGAGAGGCTCACATTGGGGCGGCAGTTTCCCCTAAATCTTGCACTCATACCCGTAGGGATTTGGGGAACACGATCATCAAGTCTGGGTTGTCAGTACGCCACCACTGGCAAGTCCGTTTACTCGATAAAGGGGGCCCCCTTAGTGGTCGTTGCAGCTATCCAGGTGGTTGGTGTGAAGATCAGCAGGAGGAGGACTTGGGCTGGGCGTAGTGTACCTTGTTTGTATGTCTCTACCGTGGACTGCGATCGGGCACTGCATTATAAATTTTTGACCCAAAAAAAAAAAAAAGGCCTGGAATTTATTCACGGCCACCTGGCGATTATCTGAGACGATGTCAGCAGAGCTAGCAGCTGCCGCAACACCTCTCGATCTCACGTCACCGGCAGCTTTCCAAGCTTCCTATGCGGCGATGCAAGCTGCTCGATCAGAGCCTCAATCTGGGGAACCCTCGTCCCCAGCACGGCGCCGTCGTCCTCAAGGTCCTCGTGGACAGCAGCGCTGCAACTAAAACAGGGGTCTATGCCTCTGTACTCACGCCCACCAAGTGACTGGTGGCCGCTGTCGGGATGGTGACACTTTGTTGCTACCCTATACCTTCCCCCTGCTGCGGGGGGGATGATGTCATTGAGTGCATGCACCTTCTGGCATCTGCTTGAGGGGGGCCTTGGTCCCCTGCTCATGGCGGTTCTGGTGAATAACCAGGTGAACAACCAGCTGCCACATCTCTGTTACTCATGCAAGACACAGTAATGGTCCACCTCATTCATCTGGGGTGGTCAACCCTCGTTGGCTGGAAATATGCAAACGGTTATTCCTCCCGCAAGGGGGGATTTATGGTGAATTAACACTGCTGCACCTGGTCTGGCTTTGGTCGGACATGTGGCTGGGGGACAGTTTTGCTCCAGTGGACGATCTAATAGCTAGCCTCAGGAGGGGGGGCTCTCCCTCCAGATTATTGCCTTTCCTGGCTGAGAGGCCAATGTTTGTGGCACTGCCCGCCTAAAGTGGCTAAAACGGGGACCTGAGTGGGAGATGGGCAAGGGGAACGCATAGATAGAGTAGTACCCAAGTTTGTACCCTGCTCCGTGGACTGCGTTCGAGCCCCGCGTTATAAATTCTGATCCAAAAAAAAAAAAAAAAAATGACAAGGTGAGTGCGAGATGTAACTCTCGTTCCCCCCCTGCTCACCATCCCGCAGGACACGGTGGCCAAACATAAATCAGGGACAGACTTAGATCTACCCCACAGTTACGCATATTTAGTCAAAATGTAAACAGAAATTGGGGTTACATGGACTCATTACTGGCTGATTTCATAGATGACTATGACCTGCTGTTCATTCAAGAGCCTCCTTGGAGACTAATAAGTCATGCCCCCTCCGCCCACAACAGGGAAGGGGAAGAAGTTATCGGCGCACCGATGAGCCCCAACTGGGGTATGTTGGTTCAACCATCAGGGATTGACACCCCCCCACGCATAGCTGTCTATTTTGCAAACAGCATCGCTAATCTCAGACTGGGTCTCCGCCGAGATCTGATCAATGATCATGACATTCTCCTCTTCTCCCTGGGAATAGGAGAGGATGTCATGCTACTCGCTAACGCCTACTCGGACAGCCAACACTCGGCCATCACACTTTTGTATGAAAGTGTCATGACGATCCCATGACTACACTTCATGTGTGGCGATTTTAACGTGAGACACGCCTCCTGGGATCCTCAGGGGCCTGAACACTCCATTCATGCCGACCACTTAGTAGAAATGGCAATGGCACTAGGCCTAACAAGGGCCCTCCCCACTGTGGAGGGACCCACAACAGGGCTTTCACCCCACAGTGATCGACCTAATGTTCATACCCACAGATCTCAGATTTGTGTTGTACTGCGACATCATCACAGAAGCCAGGGGCACATCTGACCATGCTCCCCTGACACTGACACTACCTGGTCCGGGATCTCTGGTCCCGGTCACCAAGTGGTCGATCAAAAAAGGTTCCGAGGAGGAAGCATCATATCTTGATGCTGTCTCCTCTGCTTTAAATCCGTGGCTGCAGTGGCACGGAAATACTTCGGCAGAGATCGATGACATCGTTTCAGTGATATCAATGATCTTAAACAAGGCATGGGATAACCATGCTAAGGAATCTCGCCTAGGGAAGTCGTCCAAGAGTTGGTGGACAGACAAATGCAAAGGCGCCCTAGACACTTACAGGGCTTCCCGAGACGGGGAGGACTGGACGCACTACAGGAGAATCATGCGACATGCAAAGCATGATTTCTTTGAAGACCATATCCAGGAAGTGGCTACGATGAATAGGCGACCCTGGGACCTGATGTCCTGGACTCGTCAATGTAACCTGCCATTGTACGAGGTGATCTCCTACCGGGGTGAACCTTGTAATGATCTTTTTTTTTTTTTTTTGGGTCGACGATTTATAATGCGGCGCCCTAACGCAGTCCGCGGAGCAGGGAACAAACAAAGGTACTACTCTATCTATGTGTTCCCCTTGCCTGCTTCCCAACCCAGGTCCCCGTTTTAGCCACTTTAGGCAGGCAGTGCCACAGATGTTGGCCTCTCAGCCAGGAAAGGCAATAATCTGGAGGGGGAGCCCCCCCCTCCCAAAGCTAGCCATTAGATCGTCCGCTGGTGCAAACCAGTCCCCCAGCCACATATCTGACCAAAGCCAGATCAGGCACAGTGGTGTCAATTCACCGTAAATCCCCCCTTGCGGGAGGAAAAACCGACTGCCTACTCCCAGCCAACAAGGATTGACCACTCCGGACAAATGAGGTGGACCATCACCATGTCATGCATGGGTGACAGTAATGTGGTGGCTGGTTGTTCACCTGGTTATTCACCGGAACCGCCATAGGCAGGGGGCCAAGGCCCCCCTCGAGCAAACGCACTACAAGCACATGCACTCGATAGCAGTTTCCCCCCCGCAGCGGGGAGAACGTAAAGGGCAGCGACACTTGTCACCAACCTGACAGCAGCCAGCAGACTGGCAGTGATGGGTGTGGAGCGGAATGCCCCACACTAGTAATGGCATGGCCATCTGTAATGACGACGGCACTGTACTGGGGACGAGGGTTCCCCAGATTGAAGCTCTGCTGGAGCTGTTGGCATCACCACATAGGAAGCTGGGACAGCTGCCAGATGTGTAGGATCGTTAAAACGATCATCTCTGGTTGTCCATTTGGGCATTAAGAGCAAGTTAGTACTGGTATATGATGCTATTGATTGAAATACGCAGCATGCAGCATAAGTGAGGGTCTCCTGCCCAGCAAGAGAGTCCTCGTAATCATCAGGGTCGGGGAGGTCCTCTCCAACCCACAGATCTCAAACTGCCTAGGGCAGCTGCTACCTCCAGTTCATTCTGTGCAAACTGGGTGTCGTAGTCTTGGGCATCATCGTCAAAGATGTCGCCCGTGATCAGGGAGAGGTCGTGTAGACCCCGGTGAGATGGATGGTCTCTGGTTTGCCATTTAGGCATAGAGAGTGAGTTAGCATGAGTAGATGACAGTAGAAGTCAAGATACGTAGCATGGAATCGATAACAGATGGTCCCTTGACTCAGTTTCAGATCCACCCGACAAATCCTCCAAACGCTCCGAGGGGGCAGGCAGGGACGTTGGTAGCAACATCGAGCCTGCATTTTAGGTCCGATTTTCGATCGGATTTCACCATCACGAACGCTCTCGGCGTCTCCAGGCCTGGCCTGATTTGCTAAGAGATCCGTCCATCCAATCTCCAGGGATGCCCCAGTCATTGTTTTTGACAATGGCTGCTATCTGTCTCGTTCCCCTTGGCTTCGAGGATCCTGGCTAGGTGAGTGGTGTCTATGAAAGAGTAGTCTGGGTCCCTATGGGGGCTTAGAGTGGGTGTGGGATGCCTGCTTCAACGCTCACCCAAGTAGACACGCTCGTTTAGCTGGGGGACATCTGGCTTAGGGGGGAGGACACTTCTACTGGACTGTTGGTCGTCCTGGGGGCCACCAACCTCCATGTTCTGTGAGTCTCAACTACTAGAGACATGCTACATTGACTACCGGTTGGAATACACCGTCGCTAAAAGGGGCTGGGTGATGGTGCCCCCTGACGGCTAGGTCGATGCTCTGGTGGCTGCATTTCACCACCAACTCCTCACCTCCGGTGCTCACTCCTCTGGGGTGTCATGACCCGGGTTCGATCCTCTCCCACCTGGCGGCAGGATGTGTGGCCTGCCTGCCCCCTCGGAGCATTTGGAGGCTGCATCGGGTGGACCCAGAACTGAGGCAAGGGGCCAGCTGTTATCGACTTCACACTACGTACTTTGACTCTTATCATCATTTACCTGTGCTAACTCACTCTCAATGCCCAAACGGCTGAACAGAGACCAAACCACACACTGGGGCCTTCACAACCCCACCTTGATTACAGGTGACATCGTTGGCAATGATGCCCAAGACTACGACACCTGGTTCTCACAGAATGAACTGGAGGTAGCAGCTGCCCTAGGCAGTTTGAGATCTGTGGGCTGGGGTGGACCTCCCCGACCCTGACAATTATGAGGACTCTCTTGCTAGGCAGGAGGCTCTCGCTTACACTGCACACTGTGTATTTCGTTCACTAGCATCATATACCATTACTAACTTGCTCTTAATGCCCAAATGGACAACCAGCGACGATCATTCCAATGATCTAATGCCTCCGTCAGCTGTCCCAGCTTCCTATGTGGCGATGCCAACAGCTCCAACAGAGCTCCAATCTGGGGAACCCTCATCCCCAGTACAGTGCCGTCATCATTACAGATGGCCATGCTGTTACTTGTGTGGGGCATTCCGCTCCACACCCATCACTGCCAGTCCGCTGGCTGCTGTCGGGTTGGTGACAAATGTCGCTACCCTTTACGTTCTCCCCACTGTGGGGGGGAAATTGCTATTGAGTGCATGTGCTTGCAGTGCATTTGCTCGAGAGGGGCTTTGGCCCCCTGCTTATGGCGGTTCCGGTGAATAACCAGGTGAACAACCAGCCGCCACATTACTGTCACTCATGCATGACATGGTGATGGTCCACCTCGTTTGTGCAGGGTGGTCAATCCTCGTTGGCTGGGAGTATGCAGACGGTTATTCCTCCTGCAAGGGGGGATTTACGGTGAATTGACACCACTGTGCCTGATCTGACTTCGGTTGGATATGTGGCTGGGGGACCATTCTGCACTGGCTGATGAGTTAATGGCTAGCTTCGGGAGGGGGGGGCCCCCTCCGGATTATTGCCTTTCCTGGCTGAGAGGCCAATATCTGTGGCACTGCCCGCCTAAAGTGGCTAAAATGGGGACCTGGGTTGGGAAGCAGGCAAGGGGAACACATAGATAGAGTAGTACCTTTGTTTGTTCCCTGCTCCGCGGACTGTGTTAGGGCGCTGCATTATAAATCGTCGACCAAAAAAAAAAAAAAAAAACGAGTGGGGAACAGATCCTTCACTCTATCTCCAGGCGTGCTTTCTTCCCCAAAAGGGGTCGAATTCATCATCTGGTACAAGGGCCAGTGCTGTTGCAGATGCAACGGATGGGCCCTGTAGTGTGAGTGTGTTGAGCACATTGCCTCCCCAGAGACCTAGGTCATGAGGGTGGGTGGTGCCAATGTGTTTCGCCCCTAGGATTGCTCTAAGGGGGTGAGATGGGGCCAACAGGGGGGTTCTGAATGCCCCTCTTTCGACCAGTCTGCGCAGTAACAGCTGCATGGGCAGCAGTCCTGCAATACTCTCTAGTCCACCGATAGGGGTGGTACAAAATGCACCGAGGATCCAGCGTGCAGCGATGGACTGCACCTGGGCCAGCATTTTAATGACACCCTTGACGTGTGCGCCCTTGAAATGCCAGAGTCTCAGACCATATGTCATGATAGGTACAACACATGATCGGTAAAGGAGGTGTTTCTGCATGGGGGTTAACCCTCTTACAGAATTGCCAAGCATTCCCATTGCCCTTGCCATAGTGATGGCTTTGGTGGAGTAGAACAGTGTATGCTCCTTGAAGGAGAGTTTACAATCAAAGAAAAAGCCCAGATACCTCCAGGTAACCTTGGGTTTGAGAGGAGAGTTGCCCATGTACGGGGCGAAGCCCACATCAATTGGAAGAGGAGTGAAGCTCCTCGACCTGGAGAAGTGGAAGATCTCTGACTTGTCATGTTCCAGGACAAGTCCGAGGGAGGTGAAGGCTTGGAATATCCAGCCGTACGCTTTCTTAAGAAGGGGGAGATTGTCCTCCAACCGTGCAGAGCAGGCAATGAGGGTGCCATCGTCCACATAAGACATGAGATCGACATCTCTGCCGACCTCGCTTCTTCTGAAGAGTTTCATAATGGGCATCAAGTATAACGCTGATAACACTGGGGACAGGGCGGATCCTTGTCCCACCCCTACATCCGCTGCAAAGGAGCCGGATGAGAAGGCATTCCATTTGTAGGTCATCTTGTGACCGACAAGGTACGAACGGAAGAAATTCACTACTTGTGCAGGGAATCCCGACCGAGAGATGATCTCCAACAGAACCTGGTGGTTCAAGGAGGGAAAGAACTGAGCAATGTCGAATGTGACAACACTCGTTTTGAGACCTTGGGCCCATCCTGCCCTAACGAGGTGGGTGAGGTAGATTCCAGCATCCTCTGTGGAACGCTGGGCAACTCCTCCGAACTGATTTTGCTCGAAGGCCTCGTGGGCTACTCCGTTGAACTGAAGCCGTCTAGACAGCATCTTCTTGACCAATTTTCCCAGAGTGTTCAGCAGCACTATTGGCCTGAATGACTTTGGAGTGGAATAGTTGGGTTTCCCCAGTTTCGGTATAATAACTGACAGGGATTCCTTGAAATGTGCTGGCCAATGGCCAGCAGTGATGCATGCCTCTGCAATGTGGGTGATGAGGCCTGCTACCTCAGGGTTGCTGCACCAGTGTTTAAGGTGCGACCATGTAACATGATCGGGGACCTGGAGCGGAACGGGGAGAGCACATGTTAAGCACTTCTTTCATTTCTGTAATGGAGAACGGGATCCACGCCCTCTCAGGCACAGGGTCCAAATCGTCCAGGATGCTCAGATTGACTACTCGATCTGAAGCAGCATTGTATGAGCCGTCAAGGGCAGCCCATAAGGAGTCCAGATCGTTACAAGGTTCTCCCCAATAGGAGATTGCCTCATACGATGGCAGGTTGTGTTGACGAGTCCAGGACATTAGGTCCCAGGGTCACCTATTCATCGTAGCCACTTCCTGGATACGGTCATCAAAGAAGTCATGCTTTGCATGTCACATGATTCTCCTGTACTGCATCCAGTCCTCCCCATCTCGGGAAGCCCTGTATGCATCTAGGGCGCCTTTGCATTCGTTTGTCCACCAACTCTTGGACGCCTTGCCTAGACGAGATTCCTTGGCATGGTTATCCCATGCCTTGTTTAAGATCGTTGATATCGCTGAAACGACATCGTCGATCTCTGCCGAGGTATTTCCATGCCACTGAAGCCACGGATTTAAAGCGGAGGAGACAGCATCGAGGTACGATGCTTCCTCCTCGGATCCTTTTTTGATGGACCACTTGGTGACTGGAACCAAGGATCCCGGGCCAGGCAGTGTCAGTGTCAGGGGAGCATGGTCAGACGTGCCCCTGGCTTCTGGAACGATATCACAGTACAGCACAAATCTAAGATCCGTGGGTACGAACATCAGGTCTATCACTGTGGGGTGGAAGCCCTGTTGTGGGGGAAAGTGGGTAGGTCCCTCCACCATGGGGAGGGCCCTTGTAAGGCCTAATGCCAAGTCATCGCTTCTTGTCTTGTTACTGCTACGTGCACAGCCACCAAAAACATCGTCGACACTGTTTTCATCTTTTGTGGCTCCATCCGTCAACGATCCCAGCGATCCGATTTATCCAGCGTCTTACCAACGCATGTCAGATTCTTTCAGTAGAAGAGGGGGGAGATCGGGCAAAGCGATGGATGAGGGGGGACTCTCTAGATCGGGTACGCCTCAAACTCCTGGCGATGATCCCATTGACTCTCTGCGGCTCGGTTCAAGCCGCAGATCTTCACAGAATGCTCCCTCAGTGGGTCCTCACCGGACCCAAAGAGGTTCTCCAACCCCCTCCCCATATGGGGCGGGCATCGTCACACTGCAAGCACAGCGATTTAGCATGCCAGCGCTTTCTTCCAGGGACGCTACTGCGTCTCCTGCACCACCTGCCACTCCCTCGACACCTGCCTCGCAGTGGGCTGACGAGGGGGCTGCTTCTTCTTCCCACCATGTCATACAGGACACGGAGATGGCAAGCGATGACTGGAGTGGACCCCAGACCTTCGCCAAAGACTTGGGGGAATACGCTGAAGGATTCCAGATTGTTTTAAACAGGATGGGAGCCAGGAGACCCACTGCTGAGGAACGGCAGAATATCGCAGAACAACTGGGCTCAGTGCTGGTAGCAGCTGCCGAGGCTGGTCTCGATCGCGACTCTGGGAGCGCTACGCTCCGGAGAGCACTAGACAAGATGATTGGGGGGAGTAAACGACCTAGGTCGGGTACGATCTCCAATGATCCCAACGATGTCCCAAGGACGGAGTACCTGGAGGGATGGGATGGGCAACGCCCCCCCCCTCACAAATCTGCGAGGACCAGAGGCCCGAAAGGGGCTCGACCTCTTCCTAAACCCCCAGCAGGGGGTGTCTCTTCATCATGGGGATGAGGGCCACCTCCCCCCATGAACTGGTCGACCAGGCCTTCAGGCAAGGGGACCTTTGCCCAGGTTGCTCGCTTCCCTGGGGGGCGAACACCTAATACATCCATGGATGGCCTTGTGCGATTAGCCAAGGCCTTCCCTGAACTTCCTACCGACAAGCTGGCAGATATACAGCAGCATGTCGGCCCCTCCAAACTGAAAGCTGCAAAGCCTTCACCTACTGTCCATGGACTGTCGAGATGACAGGTCCTGGTACACGTTCGTCCTCCCCTTGGGGCGGAAACGAACCCTGCTGACTTCCTGGACCATGTCCAGGTCACCCTCGGTCTGCACCACTCTAAGCTAGTGGCCCAGTCCGCATCGATGCACGCTGGTAACCTATCAGTAGCTACTGACATTGTCACCTCTGAGGAGGACCTTCGTTGCTTCAAGGAGGCTGCTCACAAAGCATTCCCCTTTGCGTTGCAAGTAGATGCAGCGCTGCCCACGTCCACGTCGTACCTCAAATTGGTCGATGTGCCATTTATTGCTAACGACAAGGCCTTAACGCCTGAAGTCGTCATCGCACAGTTGGAGAAGTCCGGAATTTTGGACCTCACAGTGCTACAAGTACCCCCACGGGTGATACGTGATTCGAAAATGTCGGATACATGCACTGTGTATCTCAACATCGCTGATTCAATCAGCGGTGCACGAGCCAAGGCTCTCATTGGTTGTGGCGTCCAATTCAGGTGTTACGTCGGTTATGTTAGGGTGGCCAGGGTGAACCCCGGCCTACCTCTTTGCCAACAATGCTGGAAGTGGGGCCACCCCACCCCAGCATGCAGAGCTCCACAGACCAAGTGTCCGGTCTGCGCAGGCCCACACCGCAAGGAGCACCATCGTGCCCTTGCGGGGTGCTGTAAGGGAAACGCTAAGGTGAACCCTCCCATCCCAGCTACCCCCAAAGGGGCAGCCTGTCATCACCCGGCTAGGTGCATAAACTGCTGGAAGAACCACGCATCCGATGACCGTCGGTGCAATTTCTGGCGACATCGCTTTGACCGTGACTGGATCAAAGCTCGCTATGACGAGGTGAGTGTGAGACGCAACTCTCACTCCTCTCCTGCTTACCATCCCACAGGACGTGGTGGCCGAACGTAAATGAGGGATAGACTTAGATCTACACCGCAGTTATGCATATTTAGTCAGAATGTTAACCATAATTGGGGATACATGGACTTGTTACTAGCAGACCTTATAGACGACTATGATTTGCTTTTCATCCAAGAGCCTCCTTGGCGATTAATAAGACACGCCCCTTCTGCCCACAACAGGGAAGGGGAGGAAGTTATCGGCGCACCAATGAGCCCAAACTGGGGAACTTTAGTGCACCCATCGGGAACTGACTCCCCTCCACGCATTGCCGTTTACTTTGCGAACAGCATCGCCAATCTAAGACTGGGTCTCAGGCGAGATCTGATCGACGATTGTGACGTCCTCTTGTTCTCTTTGGGGATAGGAGAGGACGTCATGCTACTAGCCAACGTCTACTCAGATAGCCAACATTCAGCCATTACGCTCTTATTTGAGAACATCATGACAATCCCACGCTTACACTTCATGTGTGGCGATTTCAACGTGAGGCACGCTTCCTGGGACCCCCAGGGGCCTGAGCACTCTATCCATGCTGACCACTTAGTGGAAACGGCCACGGCATTAGGCCTGACGAGAGCCCTACCAGTAGTGGAGGGCCCCACTCACTTCCCCCCTCAACAGGGCCTTCACCCCATGGTGATCGACCTGATGTTCATACCCACAGATCTCAGATTTGTACTGTACTGTGAGATTGTACCTGAAGCCAGGGGGACGTCTGACCACGCCCCTCTGACGTTAGTGCTACCTGGGCCGGGATCTCTGGTTCCGGTTACCAAGTGGTCCGTCAAAAAAGGATCCGAGGAGGAAGCATCATACCGAGATGCTGTCTCCTCCGCTTTAACTCCGTGGCTAGACTGGCACGGAGATACATCAGCAGAAATCGATGATGTCGTTTTGGCGATATCAGCAATTTTAAACAAGGCATGGGAAAACCATGCCAAGGAATCTCGCCTCGGCAAGTCGTCCAAAGGCTGGTGGACAGACGAATGCAGTGGTGCCCTAGATGCTTACAGAGCCACCCGCGATGAGGAGGACTGGAAGCATTACAGGAAAGTCATGCGACACGCAAAGCGTGATTTCTTTGATGACCGTATCCAGGAAGTGGCTACGATGAACAGGCGACCCTGGGACCTGATGTCCTGGACTCGTCAACGTAACCTCCCATCGTATGAGGCAATCTCCTATCGGGGAGAACCTTGTAATGATCTGGATTCCCTTTGGGCTGCCCTTGATGGGTCCTATAATGCTGCCTCAGATCGAGTAGTCAATCTGAGCATTCTTGATGAACTCGATCCGGTGCCTGAAAGGGCCTGGATCCTGTTCTCCATTACGGAAATGAAAGAAGCGCTAAGTGTGTGTTCTTCCCGCTCCACTCCAGGTCCCAATCATGTTACGTGGTCGCACCTAAAACACTGGTGTAGCAACCCAGAAGTGGCAGGGCTCATCACCCACATTGCTGAGGCGTGCATCACTGCTGGCCATTGGCTGGCTCACTTTAAGGAATCCCTGTTGGTTATCATCCCGAAGCCGGGGAAACCTAATTACTCCACTCCAAAGTCGTTCAGGCTTATCGTGCTGCTGAACACTCTGGGCAAACTAGTCGAAAAGATGTTGTCTAGGCGACTTCAGTTCGACGGGGTCGCACACGAGGCCTTCGAGCAAAACCAGTTCAGAGGTGTCGCCCAGCATTCCACTGAGGACGCAGGAATCTACCTTACCCACCTGGTCAGAGCAGGATGGGCCAAAGGGCTCAAAACGAGTGTTGTTGCCTTTGACATCGCTCAATTCTTCCCCTCCTTGAACCACCAGGTTCTGTTGGAAATTATCTCTCGGTCGGGATTCCCTGCGCAAGTAGTGAATTTCTTCCGTTCATATCTAGTCAGTTGCAAAACGACCTACAAATGGAACGCTTTCTCATCTGGCTCCTTTGCAGCCGATGTGGGAGTGGGACCAGGCTCTGCCTTGTCCCCTGTCCTATCGGCGTTATACCTGACGCCCATTATGAAGCTCTTCAGAAGAAGCAAAATCGGCAGAGATGTCAATCTCATGTCTTATGTGGACGATGGCACCCTCATCGCCCGCTCTCCACTGTTGGAGGACAACCTCCCCCTTCTTAAAAAAGCATATGGCTGGATTTTCCAGGCATTCACCTCTCTCGGACTTGTCCTCGAACACGACAAGTCTGAAATATTTCACTTTTCGAGGGCAAGGAGATTCACCCCCCTACCCATTGATCTCGGTTTTGCCCCCTACATGGGCAATACCCCCCTCAAGCCCAAGGTTACCTGGAGGTACCTCGGATTCTTCTTTGATCGCAAACTCTCCTTCAAGGAGCATATGCGGTTCTACTCCACCAAGGCCCTTACCACTGCAAGGGCGATGGGAATGCTCAGCAATTCTGTCAGGGGGCTAACCCCGATGCAGAAACACCTTTTGTACCGTTCGTGTGTCGTACCTATTATGACGTACGGACTCAGACTTTGGCACTTCACTGCAGCTCTGGCCCTTGTACCAGGCGATGAGTTCGACCCCTTTGGGGAAGAAAACACACCTGGAAACAGAGTGAAGGATTTATTCCCCACTCGCTTTTCCTCTCATCGCCTCACCTCTAAGGAGGATGGAGCGAGGAGTTCTTACAGGAGTGACCTCGACAAGGCCTGGGCTTCTGCCCAAGTAGAGGATGACACTCTCGTCGTTGCAGTGGACGCTTCAGTGCCCACAGATGCTAAATTCCAAGCTGTTGCCTGCGCTCTTGTCTTTGGACAGGGAGAACAGGTTGATCGCGTTGTCTCAGCCTCTGGGAGGAGAACCCCCCCAGAAGTCGAACTCTTCGCTCTCCAACTAGGCATCTCGGCTGCTTGCAGCAGAGGGTGCAAAAAGTTGGTGATTTTCTTGGATTCCACCATGGGCATCGAGTCCCTGATTGATCCAAAGCCACGCGCTGGGCAAATTTTTGCCCTGGACGCTTGTCGCTCTCTGCGCCCCTGGCTAGCCAGGGACGAGGAGAGAAATGTTACATTCTGGCATGTCCCCTCGAAATTCAAGTGGAACGTACACAAGATGGCTCATGATGTAGCTACATCTACCAAGATCTCCGTGGGCAGACACCCACAGACGTCTCTAGACTACCTTAAAAACCAGGTCAAAAAGGCCATTTGTAAGGATTGGCACACCCGGTTCTTAGATCCAGCGTATCGTGGTCGGCATTTCTACCAACTCAAAGGAGTAGGTGGAAAACCAGTATTACCCTTGACTCACAAAGGTGGGCCCTGGCTGAAAGTAATGGGAAACAACACTGCGTTGACTTCCCATTCAACTCGCATGATCACTGGCCATGCTCCTATAGGGGAGTATCGTCAACGTCTATCCCTCAATGGGGAATACCAATGTTGGTGCCTTGGCCCCGAGATTCAAACTCGAGACCATTTGCTACGCGTCTGCCCCAAAGTGGATCGCAAAGAAACTCGTGCAAGCCCAGACTCCGTCGAAGGCTTCCACGAATTCATGGACAATAACCTGGCCCTCGGGTCGTTCAACTCACTTGCGTGGGATCCAGGATAGGTTGTGCGCACAGGGCGTATGACCCTCGTCCAGTTCTGGCTAGTGTTATCGGTATGTCGGGGTGGCCGTAGGGCATCAGACAAGTCCATTAACCCTCATAAAGGGGGCCCACCCGTGTTCAGGAGCGACTGTCAGGGAGGGGGGACACGAAACTAGATACTGGTTCAGGGAGGCGCCTGAGCGCTTTCAGATCCACTGTCGGTTATGCGTTACAGCTTCGACGCTGACTACGCTTTCCTTTCTGAGCTGAGAGGCTCACGTCGGGGCGGCAGTATCCCCTAAATCTTGCACTCATACCCATAGGGATTTGGGGAGCACGGCATCGTCAAGCTCGGGTTGTCGGTATGCCACTACTGGCAAGTCCATTTACTCAATAAAGGGGGCCCCCTTAGTGGTTGTTGCAGCTATCCAGGTGGTTGGTGCGAAGATCAGCAGGAGGAGGACTTGGGCTGGGCGTAGTGTACTTTGTTTGTATGTCTCTACTGCGGACTGTGATCGGGCGCCGCATTATAAACTTTTGACCCAAAAAAAAAAAACAAAGTAAGGCCTAATGCCATTGCCGTTTCCACTCAGTGGTCGGCATGGATGGAGTGTTCAGGCCCCTGGGGGTCCCAGGAGGCATGTCTCACATTAAAATCGCCACACATCAAGTGCAGTCGAGGGATCGTCATGACACTTTCATAGAGGAGTGTGATGGCCGAGTGCTGGCTGTCAGAACAGACGTTGGTGAGTAGTATGACATCTTCCCCTATGCCCAGGGAGAAGAGAAGGATGTCACAATCGTCGATCAGATCTCGGTGGAGACCTGGTCTGAGATTCGTGATACTGTTCGCAAAGTACACAGCGATGCGTGGTGGGGTATCAATCCCTGATGGACGAACCAAAGTGCCCCAGTTGGGGCTCATTGGTGCGCCAATAACTTCTTCCCCTTCCCTGTTGTGGGCAGAAGGGGTGTGTCTTATGAGCCTCCAAGGAGGCTCTTTTCTTTTTTTTTTTTTTTTTTGGGTCAACAATTTATAACGTGGGGCTCGATTGCAGTCTGCAGAGCAGGGTACAAACTTGGGTACTACTATATCTACGCATTCCCCTCGCCCATCTCCCACTCAGGTCCCCATTTTAGCCACTTTAGGTGGGCGGTGCCACAAACGTTGGCCTCTCAGCCAGGAAAGGCAATAATCCAGAGGGAGAGCCCCCCCTCCCGAGGCTAGCCATTAGATCGTCCACTAGAGCAAAATGGTCCCCCAGCCACATGTCTGACCAAAGCCAGACCAGGCACAGCAGTGTTAATTCACTGTAAATCCCCCCTTGCGGGAGGAATAACCGTTTGTATATTTCCAGCCAACAAGGGTTGACCACCCCAGATGAATGAGGTGGACCATTACCATGTCTTGCACGAGTAACAGAGATGTGGCAGCTGGTTGTTCACCTGGTTATTCACCGGAACCGCCATGAGCAGGGGACCAAGGCCCCCCTCGAGCAGATGCCAGAAGGTGCATGCACTCCAAGTGATGACATCATCCCCCCCGCAGCGGGGGGAAGGTATAGGGTAGCAACAAAGTGTCACCATCCCGACAGTGGCCACCAGTCACTTGGTGGGTGTGAGTACAGAGGCATAGGCCCCTGTTTTAGTTGTGGCGCTGCTGTCCACAAGGACCTCGAGGATGATGGCGCCATGCTGGGGACAAGGGTTCCCCAGATTGAGGCTCTGATCGAGCAGCTTGCATCGCCGCATAGGAAGCTTGGAAAGCTGCCGGTGACATGAGATCGAGAGGTGTTGCAGCAGCTGCTAGCTCTGCTGACATAGTCTCAGATAATCGCCAGGTGGCCATGAATAAATTCCAGGCCATTGTTTTTTGTTTTTGGGTCAAAAATTTATAATGCGGTGCCCGATCGCAGTCTGCGGTAGAGACATACAAATGGAGTACACTATGCCCAGCCCAAGTCCTCCTCCTGCTGATCTTCGCACCAACCACCTGGATAGCTGCAACAACCACTAAGGGGGCCCCCTTTATTGAGTAAACAGACTTGCCAGTGGTGGCGTACCGACAACCCAGACTTGATGATGCCGTGTGCTCCAAATCCCTATGGGTATGAGTGCAAGATTTAGGGGAAACTGCTGCCCCGACGTGAGCCTCTCAGCTCGGAAAGGAGGGTGTAGTCAGCATTGAAGCCATAACGCACGACCGACAGATGACCTGGAAGTGCTCAGGTGCCTCCCCGAACCAGTACCTGGTTTTGTGTCCCCCTGCCCTGACAGTCGCTCCTGAACATGGGCAGGCCCCCTTTGTGAGGGTTAACGGACTTGTCTGGTGCTCTACAGCCACCCCGACATACCGATCACACTAGCCAGAACCGTATGGGGGTCATACGCCCTGCGCGCACAACCTATCCTGGATCCCACGCTAGTGGGGTGAACGACCCTAATGCAGGGTTGTTGCCCAAAAATTCATGGAAGCCTTCGACGGTGTCTGGGCTAGCACGAGTTTCTTTGTGATCCACCTTTGGGCAGACGTGTAGTATGTGATCCCGAGTTTGAATTTCGGGACTGAGGCACCAGCATTGGTACTCCCCGTCGAGGGAGAAACGATGATGATACTCCCCTATGGGAGCATGGCCAGTGATCATGCGAGTTGCATGGGAGGTATCAGTAGTGCTGTTTCCCATGACTTTCAGCCAAGGCCCACCTTTGTGAGTCAAGGGTAAGACTGGTTTCCCTCCCACTCCTTTGAGTTGGAGGAAATGCCATCCATGGTACGATGACTCCGAGAATCATGTGTGCCAATCATTGCAAACTCTTTGCTCCTTGTTCTCTTACCGTGACGTGCACAGCCACAAAAATCTTCGTTGACACCATTTTCAACCTCTGTAGCTCAATCCATCAACAATCCCTGCGATCTGGTTTATCTAGCGTCTTACCAACGCATGTCAGATTCATTTGTGATAAAAGGGAGGAGATCAGACGTAGCGATGGACGAGGGGAGACCTTCTAGATCTGGTACGCCTCGCACTCCTGGCGATGACCCCATTGATTCTCTGTGGCCCTCTGGGAGCTGCAGAACCTCTCAGATAGCTCCCTCTGTGGGCCCACATTGGACCCCAAGAGGTTCCCCAACTCCCTCCCCCTATGGGGCCAGAATGAGTACTCTGCGTGCACAGCGCTTCAGCGTGCCAGCGCTATCTCCCAGGCGGGCCACAGTGTCCCCTGCACCTCCTACAACTCCCTCCACTCCTGCTTCACAGTGGGCTGATGAGGGGTCGATACTGAACCCCATTCCTGCGATCCAGGACACGGAGATGGCAAGCGATGTGGACAATGATTGGTCAGGCCCCGTCACCTTTGCATGCGATTTTGGGGAATACGCACAAGGCTTCATCACTGTCCTCAGCAGGACAGGAGCCAGACGACCAACTGCCAAACAATGGCAAGAGATTGCAGAACAATTGGGTGCTGTGCTCAATGCGGCAGCGACAGTCAGCTTCGATCGTGAGTCGGGGAACACCACCCTCCGACGAGCTATAGACAGGGTAGCTGGAGCTGGGAAACGACCTCCGTCGGATACCATCACCAACAACCCGAACGACGTCCCAAGGACAGACCACCTAGAGGGATGGGATGGGCCATGCCCCCCCCCTCACAAATCTGCGAGGACTCGAGGCCCCAGAGGGGCTTGACCTCTTCCAAAACCCCCAGCATGGGGTGTTTCATCGTCATGGGGCAAGGGACCTCCCCCCCCTGTGAACTGGTTGACCAAGCCTTCGGGCAAGGGGACCTTTGCTCAGGTTGCTCGTTTCCCTGGGGGACGAGCACCTAATACATCCATGGATGGCCTGGTGTGACTAGCCAAGGCATTCCCTGAACTCCCTACCGACAAGCTGGCTGACATCAGTGCTCCTTGACTTGTTACAACCACCATAAACAGTGGTAAACACTCCTGCTCGACGTTGGTAGCAACGTCGAGACTGCATTTTAGGTCTGATTTTCGATCAAATTTCACCATCACAAACGCTCTCGGCATCTCCAGGCCTGGCCTGATTTGCTAAGAGATCCGTCCATCCAATCTCCAGGGATGCCCCAGTCATTGTTTTTGACAATGGCTGCTATCTGTCTCGTTCCCCTTGGCTTCGAGGATCCTGGCTAGGTGAGTGGTGTCTATGAAAGAGTAGTCTGGGTCCCTATGGGGGCTTAGAGTGGGTGTGGGATGCCTGCTTCAATGCTCGCCCAAGTAGACATGCTCATGTAGCTGGGGGAGGTCTGGCTTAGGGGGGAGGACACTTCTACTGGACTGTTGGTCGTCCTGGGGGCCACCAACCTCCATGTTCTGTGAGTCTCAACTACTAGAGACATGCTACACTGACTACCGGTTGGAATACACCGTCGCTAAAAGGGGCCGGGTGACGGTGCCCCCTGACGGCTAGGTCGATGCTCTGGTGGCCACATTTCACCACCAACTCCTCACCTCCGGTGCTCACTCCTCTGGGGTGTCATGACCCGGGTTCGATCTTCGCCCACCTGGCAGCAGGATGTGCAGCCTGCCTGCCCCCTCGGAGCATTTGGAGGCTGCATTGGGTGGACCCAGAACTGAGGCAAGGGGCCAGCTGTTATCGACTTCACGCTACGTACTTTGACTCTTATCATCATTTACCTGTGCTAACTCACTCTCAATGCCCAAATGGCTGAACAGAGACCAAACCACACACTGGGGCCTTCACAACCTCACCTTGATTACGGGTGACATTGTTGGCGATGATGCCCAAGACTACGACACCTGGTTCTCACAGAACAAACCAGAGGTAGCAGCTGCCCTAGGCAGTTTGAGATCCATGGGCTGGGGAGGACCTCCCCGACTCTGACGATTATGAGGACTCTCTTGCTAGGCAGGAGGCTCTTGCGTACACTGCACGCTGCGTATTTCGTTCACTAGCATCATATACCAGTACTAACTTGCTCTTAATGCCCAAACAGACAACCAGAGACGATCGTTCCAATGATCTAATGCCTCTGTCAGCTGTCCCAGCTTCCTATGTGGCGATGCCAACAGCTCCAACAGAGCTCCAATCTGGGGAACCCTCATCCCCAGTACAGTGCCGTTGTCATTACAGATGGCCGTGCCGTTACTTGTGTGGGGCATCCCACTCCACACCCATCACCACCAGTCCGCTGGCTGCTGTTGGGTTGGTGACAAATGTCGCTACCCTTTACATTCTCCCCGCTGTGGGGGGGAAATTGCTATCAAGTGCATGTGCTTGCAGTGCATTTGCTCGAGGGGGGCTTTGGCCCCCTGCTTATGGCGGTTCCGGTGAATAACCAGGTGAACAACCAGCTGCCACATTACTGTCACTCATGCATGACACGGTGATGGTCCACCTCGTTCGTCCGGGGTGGTCAATCCTCGTTGGCTGGGAGTATGCAGATGGTTATTCCTCCCGCAAGGGGGGATTTATGGTGAATTGACACCACTGTGCCTGATCTGACTTCGGTTGGATATGTGGCCGGGGGACCGATTTGCACCAGCGGGCAATCTAATGGCTAGCTTTGGGAGGGGAGCTCCCCCTCCGGATTATTGCCTTTCCTGTCTGAGAGGCCAACGTCTGTGGCACTGCCCACCTAAAGTGGCTAAAACAAGGACCTGGGTGGGAGATGGGCGAGGGGAACACGTAGTTATAGTAGTACCCAAGTTTGTACTCTGCTCCATGGACTGTGATCGAGCCCCGCATTATAAATTGTTGACCCAAAAAAAAAAAAAAAAATTATGAGCATCATGAGTCACAATGAGTTCAGGAATTTTGGCAGACTGCGATTTTGATTTTGAGCCAGGATTGGAATCAGATTTGTTTTGTAAGTCGAGGAGATACCAATTTGTAGAAACAGCTGTCTGAAACTGGTTGATCATAGCTGTCACATCATCTTTATAAAAACCTTTGGGCTCTACCATTTCCAAAAAAGCCTGTGTCATGAATCCTTGGCCAGTTCCAAGGCAAGATAATATATTTGATAACCCTACTTCTCTGGTAAGGTTTATGCTGGGTAAGTGACGATAAAGCAAATTGGCTCCCAGAGAGTACTGCTGAATAGGGTTGGTGTGATCGGGGTTGTGAGATGAAGCACTGCTTCGTGTGGCATGCTTTCCTTGAAGAACTCGATGGAGGACCTCGTTGGTCACAGGAAGCTCGCGTTGGGCAGCCAATGCCTCTTGAACAATTAACCCCATTACACCAATGCTGACCATGTCTTGGCCTGGCACCAACAATGCAAATGTCACCTCTGAAAATATCTGTTTCCGCAAGCGACGCCCAGTTATCGGTACGACAGGAGCTTTGATGATGGTATTCTGGCTAGGATCTCATGCTTGTTCCACTAACAGAGACTGTCCCACGCTGAGCTTGAGCATATTGAGATGGGTGAGATCACTGATTTGTTCAGCAATCTCTAGTATTTCAGAATGTTCCTCAATATGCACTGCCAGCCATTCAAACAAAGGTTGGAGCATCGTAATTGCATCATTGACCGCTCTTTTTGCAAAGATGCTGTCACGATGTAGTTGTTTATGGAACACCAATGAGGGACTTGCGAGAAACTCTTTCACAGAGGTTGATGCAAAAATTGTGTCTGTGCCACAAGCATCTGCAATACATTGAAGTATCGCGCCTCTAGTCAGGCACTGATTGAGGACATCATTTTTTTTTTTTTTTGGGTCATCATTTATAATGCAGGGCTCGATCGCAGTCCGCGGGTCAAGATACAAGCAAAGGTACTACTATGACTACGCATTCCCTCCACCCACATCCCACACCATGTCCCTTGCAGAAGCCACTTTAGGTGGGCAGTGCCACTTACATTGTCCTCTCAGACAGGAAAGGCAATATTCTGGATGGGGGGGGCCCCCCATCCAGACGCTAGCCATGAGATCACCCGCTGTTGCTAGCCCGGTCCCCCCATCCCTACCCAACCAAAGTCGGATCGACGAGCAGTGTCAATTCACTGTAAATCCTCCCTTGCGGGAAGAATAACCGTATGTGCTTTGCCAGCAAGCAAGGATTGACCACCCCAGGTGAGTGAGATGGACCATCACCGCGCTTCTGCACGAGTAACAGTGATGAGGCAGCTGGTTGTTCACCTGGTTATTCACCAGAACTGCCGTAGGTAGGGGGCCAGGGCCCCCTTTGAGCAAATGCTGCATAGTGCACGCACTCAATGACAATGTCCCCCCCGCAGTGGGGAGAAGGTGAAGGGAGGTGGCACATTGCTGCCCCCCTGATAGTGGCCACCAATGATTTGGTGGATGTAGCCGTGAAGGGTGATCCCCTTTTTAATTCCAGTGAGGTCGTCGACGAGGGCCTTGAGGATGACGGCGCTGTGCAGGGGATGAGGGTTCCCCACTTGGAGGCTCTGTCGCTGGTGGAGCAGACTGAGCCGCCTTCATCGCCTCATAGGAAGCCCAGAAGGCTGCCGGAGACATAAGATCTAGAGGAGCTGACACTGCCTGAAGCAACTCCATCATGCTCCCTGAAAATCGCCAGGTGGTGGTGAACAGCTCCCATGCCATCTGACGCCAAGAGTTCCTCTCATTGAGAGGAACCGCGGACACTTGGACGGTACCCACAAAAGAGGTCATCGTGTCCAGTAAATGCAACATGGCATGAGAGGTGGCTTCAATCTCCAGCCTCTCATCCCTTGATAACGGCACTTCGTCCTCCACCAACTTGGGGATGGGGGGCCAAGGCTGTGACGGGGCAGGGGATGCCTCCGGATAAAGGAGCTCAGCTATGCCGAGCTCCTGTGAGTACACATCCTCCCATGGGAGGCTGTGGGTCCATTGCTTGTGCGCAACATCGACACCTTGTGCCCATCATACACGATCGATTGTTTGCCTCGAGGAGAGCCTAGGCCCCCCCTCGGCATAAATGAGAGCCTCCTGCATAGCAAGAGAGTCGTCGTCATCATCAGGGTCGGAGAGGTTTTCTCCAGCCCATAGATCTCTAACTGCCTTTAATGCAGCTGCTACCTCCAGATCGTCTCATTTGTACCAGGTGTCATAGTCTTGGACGTCATCATCATAGATGTCGCCCATAATCAGGGTGGGGGTGTGAAGCCCCCAGTGAGGTGGTTGGTCTCTGATTGGCCATTTGGGCATTTGAGAGTGAGTTAGTACAGGTAGATGACAGTAGAAGTCAAAGTACGCAGCATGGGATTGATAACAGCTGGCCCCTTATCTCAATTCTGGGTCCACCCGATACAGCCTCCAGACGCTCCGAGGGGGCAAGCAAGCCACATACCCTGCTGCCTGGTGGGAGAGGATTGAACCCGGGTCATGACACCTAGGAGAGTGAGCACCAGAGGTAGAGAAATGGTGGTGAAAAGTGGCCACCAAAGTATTTATAAGCACTGCCCAAAGTGTGCTATCACACTTTGGTGGGCGCTTAAACCTAGCCGCCAGGGGGCACCATCGCCCGGCCCCTTTTAACGATGGTGTATTCCAATGGGTAGTCAGTGTAGCAGGTCTCTAGTAGTAGAAACTCACAGAGCATGGAGGTTGGAGGCCCCCAGGACAACCAACAGTCCAGTAAGAACGTCCCTCTCCCCTAAGCCAGACCTCCCCCAACTAAACGAGCGCTTCTACTTGGGCGAGCATTGAAGCAGGCATCCCACACCCACTCTAAGCCCCCATAGGGACCTAGACTACTCTTTTATAGACACCACTCACCTAGCCAGGATCCTCAAAGCCAAGGGGAATGAGACTGATAGCAGTCACTGTTGAAAACAATGACTGAGACATCCCCGGAGATCGGATGGATGGATCTCTTAGCAAATCAGGCCAGGCCTGAAGACGCCAAGAGCGTTCGTGATGGTGAAATCCGATCGAAAATCAGACGTAAATTGAAGTCTCGACGTTGCTACCAACATCGAGCAGGAGTGTTTACCACTGTTTATGGTGGTTGTAACAAGTCAAGGAGCATGTTGATTGAGGACATCATCATTGTCAGATGTTTGTCGCCGGGTGCTAGAAAAGGTCTTGTCGATAGGCTTTAAAGCAGGAACGATTAGTTCGTTCATCCAAACGGCTTGTATGAGAACCTTGCTTCTAGCATATAGCTCGTTCTGTCCTCCATTGAAGGTGCACAATGGATGCAAATCCACAGGCTTTACATGAGATTTGTCTGACTGGAGTCCATAGAGATTGTATGGGAGTTGTTGGAGGGTGGAGGGACGCAGGCCAAAATGCAAGCACAGTGGACCCAAGACAGATGGCGCTGGCACATGAAGTTCCAGTCCAACTGGAACAGCTCATGTGTTTCTCTTCTGTTTATCTGCCTTTTTCCCTTCCAACCAACTTTTCTGCTCTTGATATACAAACCATATGATGTGATCAATGAAGTTGGCTAGCATTGGGCTCTGACTTTTTAGCTGCTCATAACCCTTGTCACAATGGATGCCAAGAACACTCTTCACAGTTCTTGGACCAGTGTCACGGTACCAGTTGAAGACAACCATCAACGATCAGCACATTTCCCAGTGCTGGGCATTCAAAAGTGTTGCGAGCTTTTGCGAGATGAACACCAGACTGGGCAATATTTGAACCGAATGCAGCAGTCGATAGAGAAAAAGGCCAGCGGCAGAACACTGATCATCAGACAGCACACTGACGTAGCTGCCCAGCATGCTATGAGCATGATTATGATTAGTCCAAGTGGACACCATGGAGTTGATATCCGAATTTGCAAAATAGGCCTTTGTCTTCATAAATGCCCTAGCTTCTACAAAGTCTCTAAGTTCGCCTTGCAATCGGGGTACATCCAGCAATGTTGTCAGCTAGTCAATGTTCCGTACTCCTCTATCAATAGACTTAGGTTTTGCCCCGTATACGGGCAACATGCCTCTCAAACCCAAGGGTACCTGGAGGTACCTTGGTTTCTTCTTCAATTGCAAGCTCTCCTTTAAGGAGCACATGCCAGCTGCGCTCCTTGACTTGTTACAACCACCATAAACAGTGGTAAACATTCCTGCTCGATGTTGGTAGCAACGTCGAGACTGCAATTTCGGTCCGATTTTCGATCGGATTTCACCATCACGAACGCTCTCGCCGTCTCCAGGCATAGCCTGATTTGCTAAGGGATCCGTCCATCCGATCTCTGTGGATGCCTCGGGCACTGTTTCTGACAGTGTCCGCTATTCGTCTCGCTCTCCTGGGCTTCGAGGATCCTGGTTAGGTGAGTGTTGGCAATGAAAGAGTAGTCTGGGCCCCTATGGGGGTTTAGAGTGGGTGTGGGATGCCTACTTCAACGCTTGCCCAAGTCGTCGCATTTGTTTAGCTGGGGGAGGTCTGGCTCAGGAGGAGGGACATATTCACTGGATTGTGGGTCGTCTGGGAGGCTTCCTACCTCCATGCTGTGTGAGTTTCTACATCTAGAGACCTGCTACACTGACTACCCATTGGAATACACCATCGTTAAAAGGGGCCGGGCGATGGTGCCCCCTGGTGGCTAGGTCGACGCTCTGGTGGCCGCTACTCACCACCGACTCTTTACCTCCGGCACTCACACCCTTGAGGTGTTTGGAACCGGGTTCAATCGTCCCTCCCAATCTGCAGCAGGATTTGCGGCCTGCCTGCCCCCTCGGAGTGTCTGGAGGCTGTGTCGGGTGGACCCAGAATTGTGATAAGGGACCATCTGCTATCGTTATCACGCTACGTATCTTGACTTCTACCGTCATCTACTTGTGCTAAATCATCCTCAATGCCCTCTACAAACCGTGGAGCGCGAGCTCGACACCAGGTGGCGCATGGTGACCCCCTCTTATACACAAACACCGACTTCGCAGACTTCGACAACAACTACGTCCCAGAGTTCGGGCACGTCTCCTTGAGTGGATGGGACTCTGATGTGGCTAACCAGTTCCACAATCTTTGGGTGGAGGATGACTCCTCCGACCTGCCAGACGACGATGACGGCTCTGCCACCGGCGGAGACGTCGAATTCATTCCGGGTCTCACCGAGCTAGCCTCGCAGGAGATGATAAACCGCTTCTTGGTGTCACAAGTGATAGCCGATGAGGTGCATGATCTGGCTCTCGAGCTTGGGCTCGAGGCCAACAACAATCAAGAGCTCGGCATTGCCGAGCTCCTCTATCCAGAGGGGCAGCAGGAGCAATCTGTGCTGCCCCTCCCCATATCACCGGGTTCATCTGCCATCCCAGAGTTGGTGGAGGATGAGCCTCCGTTGTCGAGAGATGAGAGGGTGGAAATAACATCCGCCTCTCATGGCTTTCTACACTTACTGGAGGCTATGACGATCTTTGTCGGTACCGTCTGAGTATCCGCCATTCCACTCATTGAGAGGAACGCATGGCGCCAGATGGCCTGGGAATTATTCACAACCACCTGGCAATTGTCTGAGCCAATGTCGGCAGAACTAGCAGCTGCCGGATTGCCTCTCGACCTCACGTCACCGGCAGCCTTCAGGGCTTCCTACGCGGCTAGGCAGGCAGCTCATGCAGAGCTCCATCATGGGGAACCCTCGTCCTCATCACGACACCGCCGTCCTCGAGGTCCTCGAGCACAGCAGCGCTGCTACTGAAAGGGGGGTGTCACCCCTCCACATCTACTCCCACCAATTGGTTGGTGGCCGATATCGGGATAGTGGCAGTTTGTTGCTTCCCTTTACCTTCTCCCCGCTGCGGGGGGGATGTTGTTACCGAGCGTATGCCCTCGTTGGCATCTACTCGAAGGGGGCCTTGGCCCCCTATCCACGCTAGTTCCAGTGAATAACCAGGTGAACAACCAGCTACCACATTTCTGTCACTCATGCGGGAGCGCGGTGATGGTCCACCTCATTTGTCTGGGGTGGTCAATCCTCGCTGGCCAGGAGCATGCAGACGGTTATTCCTCCTGCAAGGGGGGATTTACAGTGAATTAACACGGCCACGCCTGATCTGACTTCGGTTGGATATGTGGCTGGGGGACCGTTCTGCACTGGTGGACGAGTTAATGGCTAGCTTCAGGAGGGGGGGCTCCCCCTCCAGATTATTGCCTTTCCTGGCTGAGAGGCCAACGTCTGTGGCACTGCCCGCCTAAAGAGGCTAAAACGAGGACCTGGGTAGGATATGGGTGAGGGGAAGCGTAGTTACAGTAGTACCCAAGTTTGTATCCTGCTCCGTGGACTGCGATTGAGCCCCGCATTATAAATTGTTGACCCAAAAAAAAAAAAAAAAAAAGGAGCACATGCGATTCTATTCCACCAAAGCTCTCACCACAGCGAGGGCAATGGGAATGCTCAGCAATTCTGTCATAGTGTACTTCGTTTGTATGTCTCTACCGTGGACTGCGATCGGGCGCCGCATTATAAACTTTTGACCCAAAAAAAAAAAGGAGCCAGACAAGAAAGCATTCCATTTGTAGGTCATCTTGCGACCGACGAGATACGAATGGAAGAAATTCACTACCTGCGCAGGGAATCCTGACCGAGAGATTATCTCCAGAAGAACTTGGTGTTTCAAGGAGGGGAAGAATTGAGCGATGTCAAACGCGACAACGCTTGTTTTGAGTCCCTTGGCCCAGCCTGCTCTGACAAGGTGGGTAAGGTAGATTCCTGCATCCTCAGTGGAACGCTGGGAAACACCTCCGAACTGATTTTGCTCGAAGGCCTCGTGTGCAACACCGTCGAATTGAAGTCGTCTAGATAACATTTTTTCAACTAATTTGCCCAGAGTATTCAGTAGCACTATGGGCCTGAACGACTTTGGGGTGGAGTAATTAGGTTTCCCTGGTTTTGGAATGATTACCAACAGGGACTCCTTGAAGTGAGCTGGCCAATGGCCAGCAGTGATGCAAGCCTCAGCGATGTGGGTGATGAGACCTGCCACCTCTGGGTTGCTACACCAGTGTTTTAGGTGCGACCATGTAACATGATCGGGACCTGGAGCAGATCAGGAAGAACACGCATTGAGCGCTTCTTTCATTTCTGTAATGGAGAACGGGATCCAGGCCCTTTCAGGCACTGGATCCAGTTCATCTAGAATGCTCAGATTGACTACTTGATCTGAAGCAGCATTGTAGGACCCATCAAGGGCAGCCCAAAGGGAATCCAGATCGTTGCAAGGTTCTCCCTGATAAGAGATTGCCTCGTATGATGGGAGGTTACATTGACAAGTCCAGGACATCAAGTCCCAGGGTCGTCTATTGATCATCGCCACTTCTTGGATACGGTCGTCGAAAAAGTCCCACTTTGCATGTCGCATGACTTTCCTGTAGTGCTTCCAGTCCTCCTCATCTTGGGAAGCTCTGTAAGTGTCTAGGGCACCATTGCATTCGTCAGTCCACCACCCTTTGGACAACTTGCCGAGGCGGGATTCCTTGGCATGGTTTTCCCATGCCATGTTTAAAATTGTTGATATCGCCAAGATGACATCATCGATTTCTGCCAAAGTATCTCCGTGCCAATTTAGCCACAGAGTTAAAGCAGAGGAGACAGCATCCCGATATGATGCTTCCTCCTCAGATCCTTTTTTGATCGACCACTTGGTGACCGGAACCAGAGATCCCAGGCCAGGTAGCGTCAGTGTCAGAGGGGCATGGTCAGACGTCCCCCTGGCTTCAGGTACGATTTCACAGTACAGTACGAATCTAAGATCCATAGGTACAAACATCAGGTCGATCACTGTGGGGTGAAAGCCCTGTTGAGGGGGGAAATGGGTAGGGCCCTCCACTACTGGTAGGGCTCTAGTCAGGCCTAATGCCGTCGCCGTTTCCACTAAGTGGTCAGCATGAACTGAGTGTGCAGGCCCCTGGGGGTCCCAGGAGGCGTGTCTCACGTTGAAATCGCCGCACATGAAGTGCAAGCATGGGATCGTCATGACGTTCTCGAATAAGAGCGTGATGGCCGAGTGTTGGCTATCCAAATAGACATTAGCAAGTAGTATGACGTCTTCCCCTATTCCCAGTGAGAACAGGAGAACGTCATGATCATTGATCAGATCTTGTCTAAGACCCAGTCTTAGATTGGCAATGCTGTTCACAAAGTAGACAGCAATGCGTGGAGGGGAGTCAATTCCCAATGGGCACACTAAGGTTCCCCAGTTGGGGCTCATTGGTGCGCCTATGACCTCTTCCCCTTCCCTGTTGTGGGCCGAAGGGGCGTGTCTTATTAATCGCCAAGGAGGCTCTTGGATAAAAAGCAAGTCGTAGTCATCTATGAAATCTGCCAGTAGTGAGTCCATGTAACCCCAGTTTCTGTTTACATTTTGACTAAATACGCGTAACTGAGGGGTAGATCTAAGTCTTTCTCTCATTTACGTTCGGCCACCGCGTCCTGTGGGATGGTAAGTAGGAGGGGAGTCGCTTCTTGTCCTCTTACCGCGACGTGCACAGCCACAAAAATTTTCGTTGACACCGTTTTCAACTCCTGTAGGTCAATCCGTCAATGATCCCCACGATCCGGTTTATCTAGCGTCTTACCAACGCATGTCAGACTCGTTTGGAACAAAAGGGAGGAGATCGGACATAGCGATGGATGAGGGGAGACCTTCTAGATCTGGTATGCCTTGCACTCCTGGCGACGACTCCATTGATTCTCTGTGGCCCTCTGGGAGCCGCCAAACCTCTCAGATAGCACCCTCTGTGGGCCCTCATCGGACCCAAAGAGGCTCTCCAACTCCCTCCCCCTGTGGGGCCGGAACAATTACTCCACATGCACAGCGCTTTAGCATGCCAGCGTTATCTCCCAGGCAGGCCACAGCATCCCCTGCACCTCCCACAACACCCTCCACTCCTGCTTCACAGTGGGCTGACGAGGGGTCGTTATCAAACCCCAATCCTGCGATCCAGGACACGGAGATGGCAAGCGATGTGGATGACGATTGGTTGGGCCCTGTCACCTTTGCATGTGATTTTGGGGAATATGCACAGGGCTTCATCACTGTCCTCAGCAGGACAGGAGCCAGACGACCAACTGCTGAACAACGGCAGGAGATTGCAGAACAACTGGGTGCTGTGCTCAATGCGGCAGCAATGGTTGGCTTTGATCACGAGTCGGGGAACACCACCCTCCGACGAGCCATAGACAGGGTAGCTGGGGCTGGGAAATGACCTAGGTCGGATACCATCACCAACAACCCAAATGATGTCCCAAGGACAGAATACCTGGAGGGATGGGATGGGCCACGCCCCCCCCCCTCACAAATCTGCGAGGACACGAGGCCCTAGAGGGGCTCGACCTCTTCCAAAACCCCCAGCAGGGGGTGTCTCTTCGTCATGGGCAGGGGACCTCCCCCCCCTGTGAACTGGTCGACCAAGCCTTCGGGCAAGGGGACCTTTGCTCAGGTCGCTCATTTCCCTGGGGGACGAGCTCCTAACACATCCATGGATGGCCTGGTGCGACTAGCCAAGGCTTTCCCCAAACTCCCTACTGATAAGCTGGCTGACATACAGCAGCACATCGGCCCATCCAGGCCAAAGGCTGCAAAGCCTTCACCCACTGTCCATGGACCATCCAGAAGACAGGTCCTTGTCCAAGTTCGTCCTCCCCTCGAGGAAGGCACAAACCCTGCCGACTTCCTTGACCATGTCAGGAACACTCTCGGACTGCACCACTCCAAACTAGTGGCCCAATCCACTTCTATGCATGCTGGGAACATCTCAGTCGCTACCGATGTTGTGGCCTCCGAGGAGGACCTTCACTGCTTCAAGGAGGCTGCCCACAAGGTGTTCCCCTGGGCATCACAAGTTGATGCAGCCCTACCCACGTCCACGTCGTACCTCAAATTGGTCGACATGCCCTTCATTGCCAACGACAAGGCTATTACACCTGATGTTGTTATTGCTCACCTGGGAAAGTCTGGAATCTCGGACCTCACGGTGTTACAGGTCCCTCCACAGGTAGTACGTGACTTTTGGCAACATCGCTTTGACCGTGACTGGATCAAAGCTCGCTATGATGAGGTGAGTGCAAGACGCAATTCTTGCTCCCCTCCTGCTCACCATCCCACAGGACGCGGTGGCCGAACGTAAATGAGAGAAAGACTTAGATCTACCCCTCAGTTACGCGTATTTAGTCAAAATGTAAACAGAAACTGGGGTTACATGGACTCACTACTGGCAGATTTCATAGATGACTACGACTTGCTTTTTATCCAAGAGCCTCCTTGGCGATTAATAAGACACGCCCCTTCGGCCCACAACAGGGAAGGGGAAGAGGTCATAGGCGCACCAATGAGCCCCAACTGGGGAACCTTAGTGTGCCCATTGGGAATTGATGCTACTTGCTAACGTCTATTCAGACAGCCAACATTTGGCCATCACACTCTTGTATGAAAGTGTCATGACGATCCCACGACTACACTTCATGTGTGGCGATTTCAACATGAGACATGCCTCTTGGGATCCCCAAGGGCTGGAACACTCTATCCATGCCGACCATTTAGTGGAAATGGCAACGGCACTTGGCCTAACAAGGGCCCTCCCCACTGTGGAGGGACCCACTCACTTTCCCCCGCAACAGGGCTTTCACCCCATGGTGATCGACCTGATGTTCATACCCATGGATCTAAGATTCGTGCTGTGCTGCGATATCATTCCAGAAGCCAGGGGCATGTCTGACCATGCTCCCCTGACTCTGACACTGCCTGGCCCAGGATCTTTGGTTCCAGTTACCAAGTGGTCGATCAAAAAAGGATCCGAGGAGGAAGCATCGTATAGGGATGCTGTCTCCTCCACTTTAACTCCGTGGCTAGACTGGCACGGGGACACCTCGTCAGAAATCGATGATGTCGTTTCAGCAATATCAACGATTTTAAACAAGGCATGGGAAAACCATGCTAAGGAGTCTCACCTCAGCAAGTCGTCCAAAGGCTGGTGGACTGACAAATGCAGTGGTGCCCTAGATGCCTACAGAGCCTCCCAAGACGAGGAGGACTGGAAGCTTTACAGGAAAGTCATGCGAAAAGCAAAGCGTGATTTCTTCGACGACCATATCCAAGAAGTGGCGACGATCAATAGACGACCCTGGGACCTGATGTCCTGTACTCGTCAACGTAACCTCCCATCATACGAGGTGATCTCTTATTGGGGAGAACCTTGTAATGATCTGGATTCCCTTTGGGCCGCCCTTGATGGGTCCTATAATGCTGCCTCAAATCGAGTAGTCGATCTGAGCATCCTCGATGAACTTGATCCGGTGCCTGAAAGGGCCTGGATCCCGTTCTCCATCACGGAAATGACAGAAGCGCTCAATGCGTGTTCTTCCCATTCCGCTCCAGGTCCCGATCATGTTACGTGGTTGCACCTAAAATACTGGTGCAGCAACCCAGAGGTGGCAGGGCTCATCACCCGCATCACTGAGGCCTGCATCACGGCTAGCCATTGGCCAGCTCACTTTAAGGAGTCCCTGTCAGTAATCATCCCAAAACCAGGGAAGCCTAACTACTCCATCCCAAAGTTGTTCAGGCCCATAGTGCTGCTGAATACTCTGGGCAAATTGGTCGAAAAGATGTTGTCTAGACGACTTCAATTTGACGGTGTTGCACACGAGGCCTTCGAGCAGAATCAGTTTGGAGGGGTTGCCCAGCATTCCACTGAGGATGCAGGAATCTACCTCACCCACCTCATCAGAGCAGGATGGGCCAAAGGGCTCAAAACAAGCGTTGTCGCTTTCGACATTGCTCAATTATTTCCCTCCTTGAACCACCAGGTTCTGTTGGAGATCATCTCTCGGTCGGGATTCCCTGTGCAAGTAGTGAATTTCTTCCGTTCATACCTGGTCGGTCGCAAGACGACCTACAAATGGAACGCCTTCTCATCTGGCTCTTTTGCAGCAGATGTGGGGGTGGGACAAGGTTCTGCCTTGTCCCCAGTCTTATCGGTGTTATATCTGACACCCATCATGAAGCTCTTCAGAAGAACACTCCTTGACTTGTTACAACCACTATAAACAGTGGTAAACACTCCTGCTCGATGTTGGTAGCAACGTCGAGACTCCAATTTTGGTCCGATTTTTGATCGGATTTCACCATCACGAACGCTTTCGGCGTCTCCAGGCCTGCCCTGATTTGCTAAGAGATCTGTCCATCTGATCCCCGAGGATGCCCCGGTCATTGTTTTTGACAATGGCTGCTATTTGTCTCGTTCCCCTGTGCTTCGAGGATCCTGGCTAGGTGAGTGGTGTCTATGAAAGAGTAGTCTAGGTCCCTATGGGGGCTTAGAGTGGGTGTGGGATGCCTGCTTCAACGCTCGCCCAAGTCGACGCACTCGTTTAGTTGGGGGAGGTCTGGCTCAGGGGAAGGGACATCGTTACTGGACTGCTGGTTGTCTCTGGGGCTTCCAACCTCCATGCTATGTGAGTCACTACTACTAGGGACAAGCTACACTGACTACCTGTTGGAATACACTGTCACTAAAAGGGGCCGGGTGACGGTGCCCCCTGATAGCTAGGTCGATGCTCTGGTGGCCGCATTTCACCACCAACTCCTCACCTCTGGTGCTCACTCCTCTGGGGTGTTATGACCCGGGTTCAATCTTCTCCCACCAGGCAACAGGATGCGCAGCCTGTTCACCCCCTCGGAGCATTTGGAGGCTGTATCAGGTGGACCTGGAACTGAGACAAGGGGCCATCTGTTATTGATCTTACGCTACGTACTTTGACTGTTATTGTCATTTACCTGTGCTAACTCACTCTCAATGCCCAAATGGCTGAACAGAGACCAAACCACATGCTGGGGCCTTCACGACCCCACCTTGATTATGGGTGACATCGTTGGTGATGATGCCCAAGACTACGACACCCAGTTCTCACAGAACAAACTGGAGGTAGCAGCTGCCCTAGGCAGTTTGAGATCTGTGGGCTGGGGAGGACCTCCCCGACCCTGACAACTATGAGGACTCTCCTGCTAGGCAGGAGGCCCTCGCTTACACTGCACGCTGCGTATTTCGATCACTAGCATCATATACCAGTACTAACTTGCTCCTGATGCCCAAGCGGACAACCAGAGATGATCGTTCCAATGATCCTATGCCTCCGGCAGCTGTTCCAGCTTCCTGTGTGGCGATGCCAACAGCTCTAGCAGAGCTTCAATCTGGGGAACCCTCGTTCCCAGTACAGTGCCGTCATCATCACAGATGGCCGTGCCATTACTCGTGTGGGGCATTCCGCTCCACACCCATCACCGCCAGTCCGCTGGCTGCTGTCAGGTTGGTGACAAATGTCGCTGCCCTCTACGTTCTCCCTGCTGCAGGGGGGAAACTGCTATCGAGTGCATGTGCTTGCAGTGCATTTGCTCGAGGGGGGCCTCGGCCCCCTGCCTACGATGGTTCCGGTGAATAACCAGGTGAACAACCAGCCGCCACATTACTGTCATGTGTGCATTACATGGTGATGGTCCACCTCATTCATCTGGGGTGGTCAATCCTCATTGGCTGGGAGTATGCAGACGGTTATTCCTCCCGCAAGGGGGGATTTACAGTGAATTAACATGGCCGCACCTGATCTGACTTTGGTTGGATATGTGGCTGGGGGACCGCTTCGCACCAGCTGACGATCTAATGGCTAGCTTTGGGAGGGGGGCTCTCCCTCCAGATTATTGCCTTTCCTGGCTGAGAGGCCAACGTCTGTGGCACTGCCTGCCTAAAGTGGCTAAAACGAGGACCTGGGTAGGATATGGGTGAGGGGAAGCATAGTTACAGTAGTACCCAAGTTTGTATCCTGCTCCACAGACTGCGATCGAGCCCCACGTTATAAATTGTTGACCCAAAAAAAAAAAAAAAAAAAAAAAAAAAAAAAAAAAAAAAAGCTCTTCAGAAGAAGCAACATCGGCAGAAATGTCGATCTCATGTCCTATGTGGACAATGGCACACTCATCGCCTGCTCTTCACAGTTGGAGGATAACCTCCCCCTTCTCAAAGAAGCGTATGGCTGGATATTCCAGGCCTTCACCTCCCTCAGACTTGTTTTGGAACATGACAAGTCGGAGATATTTCATTTTTCAAGGTTGAGGAGATTCACTCCTCTACCTATAGATCTCGGCTTTGCTCCTTACACAGGCAACACCCCTCTCAAACCCAAAGTCACCTGGAGGTACCTTGGGTTCTTCTTCGATCGCAAACTCTCCTTCAAGGAGCATACGCAGTTCTACTCCACCAAAGCCCTCACCACAGCGAGAGCAATGGGAATGCTCGGCAATTCTGTGAGAGGGTTAACCCCTATGCAGAAATGCCTTCTGTACCGTTCGTGTGTCGTGCCCATCATGACATATGGATTGAGACTTTGGCATTTCAAAGGTGCTCGCGTCAAGGGTGTCATCAAAACACTGGCCCAAGTGCAGTCCATTGCTGCTCGTTGGATCCTTGGTGCATTCCGAACCACCCCTATCGGTGGCTTGGAAAGTATCACAGGACTGCTGCCTATGCAGCTGTTACTGCGTCGTCTGGTCGACAGGGGGGTATTCAGAACCCCCCTACTGGCTCCATCTCACCCCCTAAGAGCAATCTTAGGGCCTAATCACGTCGGCACTACCCACTCTCATGAGCTAGGACTCTGGGGAGGGAACGTGCTCGACACACTCACCCTACAAGGCCCATCTGTCGCCTCAGCTGCAGCTATGGCCTGTTAGGAAACCACCCCATTACCTAATAAACTTTCATTTTTATTTTATTATGTTGAATTACGCTACATGATGCCAAATGACGCTACATTTTGATAGTGTGAGAATTTTATTTCGCACGCATCAAAATGTATGCGCATGTACAAGTGCGTCGGTAACAACAATGTACAATATATGTAACATAGTATATAAACCCTAAATATATGCCTAGGGGACCCCAGTTGTGTTCTCTTAGGTATTCCACCTACGTTTTTGGTGTGAAAGGCCTATCTCAACAAACTCACCTATTAATAACCCCTCACATCAAAACCATCAATTCCCCCATCACGAGCGTGGATCCCACCCCCTTCTTGTAGAGAGAACCTGCATGGTCTTTGCTAGCAGATAGTGGGTGTCGCCCTAACAGAAGAACACAACTTCCCATATCAGTGCACCTTCTCTTACTTGTGCATACATCATTGTTTCACTGCGCCACATCCGATTACTCATCCTTTTGGCATGAGCCGGAAGTACTTGTATATATATGTAATCTACCTTTTCTTTCGTAAGCTGATGCCAGGCCTCGCCTTACATTGCAACTGCCAGTGATCGAGAGGCAGCACTCATCATTAGGATAGCTGCAACCAGACAAGCGATCAGATCTGGTTTAGTTACGATTTACATTACTCTATTCGGACGACTATTTTAGTTACAAGCCGAATTCAGTGATATCTCCGAGATCAGGCACTGTTGGAAGGGTTATTGATCTGAAGTGTCAAAATAGGCGCCCGACGAACGACGAACCATTGATGAACCTTGACGAACCTTATCACGTGACCCGTAAACATTTGGAGAGGTCTTGAAGAAAAATTTTGAATTTGTCGAAGAAGTGATTCATCACAGATTCTACAATTATGTCCGAACCTTCAACTTCTAATCCCGGTCCTAATCCTGTTCCCATACCAGCACTAGAGGTGAAAATTGATGTGCTCACAGTGCAAATGTTGCAATTAGTGTCAGTATTGGCAGCATCACAGCCCAGACAAGCGGAAGTACAGCCAGAGATGACAGGAGAAAGAGATGATGAGATGGAGGAGATGGAGGAGTGGATATCGCAGGAGGATGAGATGGTGGAGAAATCCGGAAATGGAAAAGCACGCTTACCTAAGTATGCGCCCCCGCAAATCTTTGACAGTACCATGGAGAATACAAAATCCTTCATCAGCTCTATAGTATTGTACATCCATGGGAGGAAGCCAGAGTTTCATACAGCCGAGTCTAGGATTATGTTTGCTCTCTCATACATTCAGGGGGGGAAAGCACAGTTCTGGAGAAACGAGGCTATTAATCAAATTGCTGCAGGAAATAAACCTTTTGCAACCTTCAAGGAATTTCTGGAGAGATTGGAGGCACAGTTTGGAGACCCTAATCCAAAGGCGACAGCCAATGCTAAATTAAAGACCATGCGCCAAGGTTCCTTAACGGCAGATGAATTTATTTTGCAGTTCAAAGCAGAAGCTTCGCAAACAGACATGGGAGAAGCCACGTTGGTAGAGTTTTTGAAAGCAGGATTAAATCCCTCTTTATTCAAGTCTATCTACCGACTACCTTCTATGCCAGAGAAGTTGGACGAGTGGTATAATTGGGCAATGCGCCTTGACCGGCAATATCGGCAGGAACAGGCAGAGTCAAAGTTGATGTACGGAAGTAGTAAATTTGGAAAGTCATCAGGAGGAAAGTCCGAGAAAGGAAAGGCGCCTCAGGCACAAGCTCCGAGGGCACAGCCACCAGCCATGGCAGTGACACCTATAGTTACAGAGTCAGCAGCACCAGCAGATGCAATGGAGGTTGATCAAGTGGGGAGACGAGCCCCACTTAGATGTTTTAACTGTGGGCAGTTAGGACACATTTCTAAGAATTGTAAGCAGAAGAGAAAGATCAGGGGAGCTATATTTGAGGAAGTGAAGCAGGAGGAGGGGAAGCAGGAGAATTTTGTGGAAGAGTCCCAGTGAAGGTTTCCCCATTGGTGACCCAGAATCGTTACAATGTATTAGTATCCGAGGAAACCCAGAGTAAATCAGAAAAGGAAATCGAGGAGGAGTACAACTGTTGCGAATCATGTGACAAAGAAAATTGTCACATGTCATTTCCGAAAACCCCTAAATTCTTTATTTGCTCTGCGCGAATAGAACCCGAAATCACCTTGACTGTGGGACTGAAGACAGCGGACACACATGCAGCTATTGATGTGGAAGCGTTGCTTGACAGTGGTGCTACAGGATTATTTATTAATCAATCCTTAATTACTGGAAACAGTATTAACACACGCAAGCTGGTGCAACCTATAATGGTGTACAATATTGATGGAACAGTCAATCGTGGAGGAACTATCAAGGAGGAGGTGACTATGGTACTAAAGTATCAGGAGCATCAGGAGCAAGCCATATTCAAAGTGTGCGATCTTGGGAAAACCAATCTAATAATAGGATGTCCGTGGTTATGGAAGCATAATCCCGAAATTGATTGGAAAGCTGGGAAAGTACAAATGACTCATTGTCCTAAGGAATGTAATGTGTATGGGAGGAAGATGAAGAAGGAAAAAAGGAAAAAGAAAGAGAAAGAACATCTGAGAAAGTATTCTGTTACGATGGAGGAAGTGGAGGATGAGGAAATGCCAAATGGGGAAGTTCCAATCATGATTGAGAAAGAAGAGCAAAAGCAAACCTTTAGAGCAGTTCATGGAGGACAGTCGTGGGACAAGAATATCGTGAAGGTGGAGAAGCCAGTGGAGGAATGGGTGCCAAAAGTGTATCATGAACATTTGTCAGTGTTCCAAAAGAAGGAGTCTGAGCAAATGCTGGTGCGGAAGCCATGGGATCATGCGATTGAGATGAAGCCCGGGTTTGTGCCAAAGAAGTCAAAGGTATATCTATTATCTCCGATGGAACAAGAAGAAGTGGATGCATTCCTGAAGGAGCAATTGTGCAAAGGATACATATGACCTTTGAAATCACTGCAGACATCACCAATATTCTTCATGCCCAAAAAAGACCAAAGGAAGAGGATGTGTACTGATTATAGGTATCTGAATGAGTGGACAGTGAAGAACGCGTACCCCCTGCCGTTAATCTCAGAAATAATTGATAAGGTGGGAAAAGCCAAGGTCTTTACAAAATTGGATTTACAATGGGGATACAACAATGTACGAATAAAGAAAGGAGATGAGTGGAAGGCTGCATTTGCCACGCATTGAGGATCCTTTGAGCCGCTTGTCATGTTTTTTGGGATGACTAATAGTCCCCCGACCCCTCAAAATATGATGAACAACATTTTCAAGGACGTAATAGACAAAGGCATGGTAATAATATTTATTGACGACATTCTGATATTCACGGAGGATGAAGAGAATCATGAGGCGATAGTGCAGGAGGTGTTACAGAGGTTGGCAGAGAATGATCTATTTTTGAAACCAGAGAAGTGTGTGTTTGGGGCAAGCGAGATTGAGTTCCTAGGATTATTGATCAGCCCTGACAGGATCAAAATGGATCCGATCAAGGTACAGGTGATCACAGATTGGCCTGCGCCCACCCGTGTCAAGGAGGTTCAAGCCTTCTTTGGACTCACAAATTATTATCGTCGCTTTGTGCACAATTTTTCTAAAATTGCCGCACCCTTACATAACCTTATGCAAAAGGGAGTAGTATGGAGGTGGGGAGAGCAGCAGCAGACAGTGTTTGAGGAGTTGAAGAGGAAGTTTGTGGAGGGACCAATATTAGCCCCAGTAGATTTCACACGCCCTTTGCGAGTGGAATCCGATGCATCCAATTTTGCTACTGGAGCAGTATTATCAATGCTGTGCAAAGATGACAAATGGCATCCTTGTGCATACTTGTCGAAAGGGTTGAATGATGTGGAGAGGAATTATGATGTGCATGACAAAGAGATGTTGGGGATAATACGAGCATTGGAGGTGTGGAGGCATTATTTGGAGGGATGTACGCATCAGATTGAGATCTGGACGGATCATCAAAATCTGCAATACTTTTTTTTTTTTTTTTTGGGTCAAAAGTTTATAACGCGGCGCCCGATCGCAGGCTGCGGTAGAGACATACAAACAAAGTACACTACGCCCAGCCCAAGTCCTCCTCCTGCTGATCTTCGCACCAACCACCTGGATAGCTGCAACGACCACTAAGGGGGCCCCCATTATTGAGTAAACGGACTTGCCAGTGGTGGCGTACCGACAACCCGAGCTTGACGATGCCATGCTCCCCAAATCCCTACGGGTATGAGTGCAAGATTTAGGGGATACTGCCGCCCCGACGTGAGCCTCTCAGCTTGGAAAGGAAAGCGTAGTCAGCGTCGAAGCTGTAACGCGTAACCGACAGTGGATCTGAAAGCGCTCAGGCGCCTCCCCGAACCAGTATCTAGTTTCGTGTCCCCCCTCCCTGACAGTCGCTCCTGAACATGGGTGGGCCCCCTTTATGAGGGTTAACAGACTCGTCTGATGCCCTACGGCCACCCCGACATACCGATAACACTAGCCAGAACCAGACGAGGGTCATACGCCCTGCGCGCACAACCTATCCTGGATCCCACACAAGTGAGTTGAATGACCCGAGGGCCGGGTTATTGTCCATGAATTCGTGGAAGCCTTCGACGGAGTCTGGGCTTGCACAAGTTTCTTTGTGATCCACTTTGGGGCAGACGCGTAGCAAATGGTCTCGAGTTTGAATCTCGGGGCCAAGGCACCAACATTGGTATTCCCCATCGAGGGATAGACATTGACAATACTCCCCTATAGGAGCATGGCCAGTGATCATGCGAGTTGAACGGGAAGTCAACGCAGTGTTGTTTCCCATTACTTTCAGCCAGGGCCCACCTTTGTGAGTCGAGGGTAATACTGGTTTTCCACCTACTCCTTTGAGTTGGTAGAAATGCCGACCACGATACGCTGGATCTAAGAACTGGGTGTGCCAATCCTTACAAACAGCCTTTTTGACCTGGTTTTTAAGGTAGTCTAGAGACGTCTGTGGGTGTCTGCCCACGGAGATCTTGGTAGATGTAGCTACATCATGAGCCATCTTGTGTACGTTCCACTTGAATTTCGAGGGGACATGCCAGAATGTAACATTTCTCTCCTCATCCCTGGCTAGCCAGGGGCGCAGAGAGCAACAAGTGTCCAGGGCAAAAATTTGCCCAGAGCATGGCTTTGGATCAATCAGGGACTCGATGCCCGTGGTGGAATCCGAGAAAATCACCAACTTTTTGCACCCTCTGCTGCAAGCAGCCGAGATGCCTAGTTGGAGAGCGAAGAGTTCGACTTCTGGGGGGGTTCTCCTCCCAGAGGCTGAGACAACGCGATCAACCTGTTCTCCCTGTCCGAAGACAAGAGCACAGGCGACAGCTTGGAATTTAGCATCTGTGGGCACCAAAGCGTCCACTGCAACGATGAGAGTGTCATCCTCTACTTAGGCAGAAGCCCAGGCCTTGTCGAGGTCACTCCTGTAAGAACTCCTCGCTCCATCCTCCTTAGAGGTGAGGCGATGAGAGGAAAAGCGAGTGGGGAATAAATCCTTCACTCTGTTTCCAGGTGTGTTTTCTTCCCCAAAGGGGTCGAACTCATCGCCTGGTACAAGGGCCAGAGCTGCAGCCGAGGCGACAGATGGACCCTGTAGGGTGAGAGTGTCGAGCACATTCCCTCCCCAGAGTCCTAGCTCATGAGAGTGGGTAGTGCCGACATGATTGGGCCCTAGGATCGCTCTTAGGGGGTGTGATGGAGCCAATAGGGGGGTTCTGAACACCCCTCTGTCGACTAGACGACGCAGTAACAGCTGCATGGGCAGCAGTCCTGTGATACTTTCCAGACCACCTATAGGGGTGGTTCTGAATGCACCGAGGATCCAACAAGCAGCGATGGACTGCACTTGGGCCAGCGTTCTAATGACACCTTTGACGCGAGCGCCTTTGAAGTGCCAAAGTCTGAGTCCATACGTCATAATAGGTACAACACACGAACGGTACAAAAGGCGTTTCTGCATAGGGGTTAGCCCCCTGACAGAATTGCCAAGCATTCCCATCGCCCTTGCAGTGGTAAGGGCCTTGGTGGAGTAGAACCGCATATGCTCCTTGAAGGAGAGTTTGCGATCAAAGAAGAATCTGAGGTACCTCCAGGTAACCTTGGGCTTGAGGGGGGTATTGCCCGTGTAGGGGGCAAAACCGAGATCAATGGGTAGGGGGGTGAATCTCCTTGCCCTCGAAAAGTGAAATATTTCAGACTTGTCGTGTTCGAGGACAAGTCTGAGAGAGGTGAATGCCTGGAAGATCCAGCCATACGCTTTTTTAAGAAGGGGGAGGTTGTCCTCCAACAGTGGAGAGCGGGCGATGAGGGTGCCATCGTCCACATAAGACATGAGATTGACATCTCTGCCGATTTCACTTCTTATGAAGAGCTTCATAATGGGCGTCAGGTATAATGCCAATCGGACAGGGGACAAGGCAGAACCTTGTCCCACTCCCACATCGGCTGCAAAGGAGCCAGATGAGAAAGTGTTCCATTTGTAGGTCGTTTTGTGACCAACTAGATATGAACGGAAGAAATTCACTACTTGCGCAGGGAATCCCAACCGAGAGATAATTTCCAACAGAACCTGGTGGTTCAAGGAGGGGAAGAACTGAGCAATGTCGAAGGCGACAACACTCGTTTTGAGCCCTTTGGCCCATCCTGCTCTGACCAGGTGGGTAAGGTAGATTCCTGCATCCTCAGTGGAATGCTGGGCGACACCTCTGAACTGGTTTTGCTCGAAGGCCTCGTGTGCGACCCCGTCAAACTGAAGTCGCCTAGACAACATCTTTTCGACTAGTTTGCCCAGAGCGTTCAGTAGCACGATAGGCCTGAACGACTTTGGAGTGGAGTAATTAGGTTTCCCCGGCTTTGGGATGATAACCGACAGGGATTCCTTAAAGTGAGCCGGCCAATGGCCAGCAGTGATGCATGCCTCAGCAATGCGGGTGATGAGCCCTGCCACCTCTGGGTTGCTACACCAGTGTTTTAGGTGCAACCACGTAACATGATTGGGACCTGGAGCGGAGCGGGAAGAACACGCACTTAGCACTTCTTTCATTTCCGTAACGGAGAACGGGATCCAGGCCCTTTCAGGCACCAGATCGAGTTCATCGAGAATGCTCAGATCGACTACTCGATCTGAGGCAGCATTATAGGACCCATCAAGGGCAGCCCAAAGGGAATCCAGATCATTACAAGGTTCTCCCCGATAGGAGATTGCCTCATACAACGGGAGGTTACGTTGACGAGTACAGGACATCAGGTCCCAGGGTCGCCTGTTCATCATAGCCACTTCCTGGATACGGTCATCGAAGAAATCACGCTTTGTGTGTTGCATGACTTTCCTGTAATGCTTCCAGTCCTCCTCATCGTGGGTGGCTCTGTAAGCATCTAGGGCACCACTGCATTCGTCTGTCCACCAGCCTTTGGACGACTTGCCGAGGCGAGATTCCTTGGCATGGTTTTCCCATGCCTTGTTTAAAATCGCTGATATCGCTGAAACGACATCATCGATTTCTGCCGATGTATCTCCATGCCAGTCTAGCCACGGAGTTAAAGCGGAGGAGACAGCATCTCGGTATGATGCTTCCTCCTCGGATCCTTTTTTGATGGACCACTTGGTAACCGGAACCAGAGATCCCGGCCCAGGTAGCACTAACATCAGAGGGGCATGGTCAGACATCCCCCTGGCTTCAGGTACAATCTCACAGTACAGTACAAATCTGAGATCTGTGGGTATGAACATCAGGTCGATCACTGTGGGGTGAAGGCCCTGTTGAGGGGGGAAGTGAGTGGGGCCCTCCACTACTGGTAGGGCTCTCGTCAGGCCTAATGCCGTGGCTGTTTCCACTAAGTGGTCAGCATGGATAGAGTGTTCAGGCCCCTGGGGGTCCCAGGAAGTGTGCCTCACGTTGAAATCACCACACATGAAGTGTAAGCATGGGATCATCATGATGCTCTCAAATAAGAGCGTAATGGCCAAATGTTGGCTATCTGAGTAGACGTTGGCTAGTAGCATGACATCCTCTCCTATCCCTAAAGAGAACAAGAGGATGTCACGATCGTCGATCAGATCTCGCCTGAGACCCAGTCTTAGATTGGCGATGCTGTTCGCAAAGTAAACAGCAATGCGTGGAGGGGAGTCCGTTCCTGATGGGCGCACTAAAGTTCCCCAGTTTGGGCTCATTGGTGCGCCGATAACTTCCTCCCCTTCCCTGTTGTGGGCAGAAGGGGTGTGTCTTATTAATCGCCAAGGAGGCTCTTGGATGAAAAGCAAATCATAGTCGTCTATAAGGTCTGCTAGTAATGAGTCCATGTATCCCCAATTACGGTTAACATTCTGACTAAATATGCATAACTGCGGTGTAGATCTAAGTCTATCCCTCATTTACGTTCGGCCACCGCGTCCTGCGGGATGGTAAGCATGAGGGGAGTGAGAGTTGCATCTCACACTCACCCCGTCATAGCGAGCTTTGATCCAGTCACAGTCAAAGCGATGTCGCCAGAAATTGCACCGATGGTCATCGAATGCGTGGTTCTTCCGGCAGTTTATGCACCTAGCCGGGTGAGGACAGGCTGCCCCTTCGGGGGTAGCTGGGATGGGAGGGTTCACCTTAGCGTTTCCCTTACAGCACCCCGCAAGGGCACGATGGTGCTCCTTGCGGTGTGGGCCTGCGCAGACCGGACACTTGGTCTGTGGAGCTCTGCATGCTGGGGTGGGGTGGCCCCACTTCCAGCATCATTGGCAAAGAGGTAGGCCGGGGTTCACCCTGGCCGCCCTAACATAAGCAACGTAATGCCTGAATTGGACGCCATGACTGATGAGAGCCTTGGCTCGTGCACTGCTGACTGAATCAGCGATGTTGAGATACACAGTGCACGTATCCAACATTTTTGAATCGTGTATCACCTGTGGGGGTACTTGTAGCACTGTGAGGTCCGAAATTCCGGACTTCTCCAAGTGTGCAATGACGACTTCAGGTGTTAAGGCCTTGTCGTTAGCAATAAATGGGACATCGACCAATTTGAGGTACGACGTGGACGTGGGCAGTGCTGCATCTACTTGCAACACGAAGGGGAATGCTTTGTGAGCAGCCTCCTTGAAGCAACGAAGGTCCTCCTCAGAGGTGACAACGTCAGTAGCTACTGATAGGTTACCAGCGTGCATCGATGCAGACTGGGCCACTAGCTTAGAGTGGTGCAGACTGAGGGTGACCCAGACATGGTCCAGGAAGTCAGCAGGGTTCGTTTCCGCCCCAAGGGGAGGACAAACATGTACCAGGACCTGTCATCTCGACGGTCCATGGACAGTAGGTGAAGGCTTTGCAGCTTTTGGTTTGGAGGGGCCGACATGCTGCTGTATATCCGCCAGCTTGTCGGTAGGAAGTTCAGGGAAGGCCTTGGCTAATCGCACAAGGCCATCCATGGATGTATTAGGTGTTTGCCCCCCAGGGAAGCAAGCAACCTGGGCAAAGGTCCCCTTGCCTGAAGGCCTGGTCGACCAGTTCACGGGGGGAGGTGGCCCTCATCCCCATGATGAAGAGACACCCCCTGCTGGGGGTTTAGGAAGAGGTCGAGCCCCTTTCGGGCCTCTGGTCCTCGCAGATTTGTGAGGGGGGGGGCGTTGCCCATCCCATCCCTCCAGGTACTCCATCCTTGGGACATCGTTGGGATCATTGGAGATCGTACCCGACCTAGGTCGTTTACTCCCCCCAATCATCTTGTCTAGTGCTCTCCGGAGCGTAGCGCTCCCAGAGTCGCGGTCAAGACCAGCCTCGGCAGCTGCTACCAGCACCGAGCCCAGTTGTTCTGCGATATTCTGCCGTTCCTCAGCAGTGGGTCTCCTGGCTCCCGTCCTGTTTAAAACAATCCGGAATCCTTCAGCGTATTCCCCCAAGTCTTTGGCGAAGGTCTGGGGTCCACTCCAGTCATCACTTGCCATCTCCGTGTCCTGTATGACATGGTGGGAAGAAGAAGCAGCCCCCTCATCAGCCCACTGCGAGGCAGGTGTTGAGGGAGTGGCAGGTGGTGCAGGAGACGCAGTAGCGTCCCTGGAAGAAAGCGCTGGCACGCTAAATCGCTGTGCTTGCGGTGTGACGATGCCCGCCCCATATGGGGAGGGGGTTGGAGAACCTCTTTGGGTCCGGTGAGGACCCACTGAGGGAGCATTCTGTGAAGATCTGTGGCTCGAACCGAGCCGCAGAGAGTCAATGGGATCGTTGCCAGGAGTTCGAGGCGTACCCGATCTAGAGAGTCCCCCCTCATCCATCGCTTTGCCCGATCTCCCCCCTCTTCTACTGAAAGAATCTGACATGTGTTGGTAAGACACTGGATAAACCGGATCGCTGGGATTGTTGACGGATGGAGCCACAAAAGATGAAAACGGTGTTGACGATGTTTTTGGTGGCTGTGCACGTAGCGGTAACAAGACAAGAAGCGATGAATCTGCAATACTTCATGTCCGCTAAAAAGCTTAATCACCGGCAAGCACGTTGGGCACTATTCCTATCGCGTTTCAATTTCCACTTGGTCCACAAAGTGGGAAGCTTAATGAGGAAAGCAGATGCATTATCCAGACGTATTGATCATACAAGGGGGGGTGGAGGAGGACAATAAAAATGTTACCTTACTCAAACCCAAATACTTTTGCATTTGCGCTATGCGTCAAGGGCATCTATTAATAGATAGCTCGGAAACGGAAATGTTGTCTAAAATTAGACAATGTTCGGAAATGGACAATGAAGTAGTGGAAGCTGTGGAAGCTCTAAAGGGAGAGAAGAAAGGTAATATCAAAGGAGATGAATGGGCTGAGGAACAAGAGTTGGTGTTGTTTCGAGGAAAAGTGTATGTACCGAAGGATCAGGATTTGCGAAGGGAGATCGTCCGGTTACATCACAATGCGCTGATTGCTGGACACCCAGGAAGATGGAAGACGTTGGAATTAGTAATGAGAAATTATTGGTGGCCCGGAATTTCGAAGTATGTGTTGGGGTATGTGGATGGATGTGATATGTGCATGAGAGGGAAGAAATTTCCAGAGAAACCTGCAGGAAAATTAATGCTGAACCCTATACCTAAAGCGCCGTGGCGAGATATATCTGTGGATTTTATTACCAGATTACCCAAGGCTCAAGGGTACGATGCAATATTTGTAGTATGCGACCGCTTTACAAAGGAGGTCCATATTATTCCTACTACTACAGAAACCTCATCATTGGGCTTGGCGCGCCTCTATCTAAATCAGGTATGGCGGTTACATGGGTTACCCGATACCGTTATCTCCGATCGCAGACCACAATTTGCTTCCGCGTTTATGCGAGAACTAAACAACATATTGGGAATTCAAACTAAATTATCTATGGCATATCACCTGCAGACTGATGGGCAGACAGAGAGAATGAATCAGGAGTTGGAGCAGTACCTACATATGTTTGTCAACTACCGACAAACCGACTGGCCCGAATGGTTGGCAATTGCCAAATTTTCTCACAATAACAAATTCCATTCAGCTACTCATATGTCACCCTTTTTTGTGAATTATGGATATCATCCTCGCATGGGAGTAGAACCCAGAAGGGAAGTCAAAGTACAGTCAGTAGAAGATTTTGTATCTAAGATGCAAAAGGTACAAGAGGAAGCAGAGGCGGCATTGAAGAAAGCACGTGATGACATGATGCGACACGCGGATCGTACTCGAGCATGCGCTCCAGAGTACAAAGTTGGTGACTTGGTATGGATAAGTACCAAGGACCTGAACATTCCACAACCTTCAAAGAAACTTACGGAGAAACAAGTTGGCCCATATGCGATCTCTAAAGTGATCTCATCTAATGCGGTAGTGCTAAAATTACCCCGATCATTTAAGATTGATCCCGAGATTAATGTATCCCGCCTACGCCCTTACCGTCCGCCCACTATTTCTGGCCAACAAACTACTCCACAACCTCCGATAATAGTAGAAGGTGCTCCAGAATACATAGTTGAAGAAATTTTAGACTCATGTCTTCGACGGAACAAATTGGAGTTCTTAATAAAGTGGAAAAACTATACCAATGAAAATAATTCATGGGAACCTGAAGAGAATTGTAAGCGAGCGCATAACGCGATCGCCCAATTCTTTAAACGTAATCTGAATGCTCCGCATTGCATTGCGAGAATGGTGTATGAGGGGATGAAATTCCGGCCTTACCAAAATTTCACAGAGGGGACAAACATAATATTTTCTCGCCTGGAAGTCGAGGCATAAAAGGGGGGTAATGTTAGGAAACCACCCCATTACCTAATAAACTTTCATTTTTATTTTATTATGTCGAATTACGCTACATGACACCAAATGACGCTACATTTTGATAGCGTGAGAATTTTATTTCGCACACATCAAAATGTACGCACATGTATGAGTGCGTCGGTAACAACAATGTACAATATATGTAACATAGTATATAAACCCTAAATATATGCCTAGGGGACCCCAGTTGTGTTCTCTTAGGTATTCCACCTACGTTTTTGGTGTGAAAGGCCTATCTCAACAAACTCACCTATGAATAACCCCTCGCATCAAAACCATCAATTCCCCCATCATGAGCACGGATCCCACCCCCTTCTTGTAGAGAGAACCTGCACGGTCTTAGCTAGCAGATAGTGGGTGTCGCCCTAACATGGCCCTTGTACCAGGGGATGAATTCGACCCCTTCGGAGAAGAAAACACGCCTGGAAACAGAGTGAAGGACCTCTTCCCCACTCGCTTCTCCTCTCATCGCCTCACCTCTAAGGAGGATGAAGCGAGGAACTCTTACAGGAGTGACCTTGACAAAGCCTGGGCCTCAGCCCAGGTGGAGGACAACACTCTCATTGTGGCAGTGGACGCTTCAGTGCCCACAGATGCTAAATACCAAGCTGTCGCCTGTGCCCTCGTCTTCAGACAGGGAGAACAGGTCAATCATGTTGTCTCAGCTTCTGGGAGGAGAACCCCCCCGGAAGTCGAACTCTTCACTCTCCAACTAGGCGTATCCACTGCTTGCAGTAGGGGATGCAAAAAGTTGGTGATATTTTCGGACTCTACCACGGGCATCAAGTCCCTTGTAGACCCAAAACCACATTCTGGGCAAATTTTTGCTCTGGACGCTTGTAGATCACTTTGTCTCTGGTTAACTGGGAATGAGGAGAGAAATGTAACATTCTGGCACGTCCCCTCGAAGTTCGAGTGGAATGTGCACAAGAAAGCTCATGATGTTGCCACATCGACCAAGATCTCCATGGGCAGACACCCTCGGACATCTCTAGACTACCTTAAAAATCAGGTTGAAAAGGCCATTTGTAAGGATTGGCACACCCGGTTCTCAGATCCGGCGTACCGTGGTCGGCATTTCTACCAACTCAAAGGAGTGGGTGGAAAACCGGTGTTACCCTCGACTCACAAGGGTGGGCCTTGGCTGAAAGTAATGGGAAACAACACTATGTTGACTTCCCATTCAACTCGTATGATCACTGGCCATGCTCCTATAGGGGAGTATCATCATCGCCTTTCCCTCAACGGGGAATACCAATGTTGGTGCCTTGGTCCCGAGATACAAACTCGGGATCATTTACTGCGTGTCTGCCCCAAGGTGGATCGCAAGGAAACTCATGCAAGCCCAGACTCTGTCGAAGGCTTCCACGAATTCATGGACAATAATCCTGCCTTGGGATCGTTCACCCCGCTCGCGTGGGATCCAGGATAGGGTGGGTGCGCAGGGCGTATGACCCCCATCTGGTTCTGGCTAGTGTTATCGGTATGTCGGGGTGGCTGTAGAGCACCAGACAAGTCCGTTAACCCTCATAAAGGGGGCCCACCCGTGTTCAGGAGTGACTGTCAGGGAGAGGGGACATGAAACCAGGTTCCGGCTCGGGGAGCCGCCTGAGCGCTTCCAGATCCACTGTCGGTTATGCCTTATGACGACTCAGTCGACTACGCTTTCCTTTCCAAGCTGAGAGGCTCTCCTTGACTTGTTACAACCACCATAAACAGTGGTAAACACTCCTGCTCGATGTTGGTAGCAACGTCGAGACTCCAATTTTCGTCCGATTTTCGATCGGATTTCACCATCACGAACGCTCTCGGCGTCTCCAGGCCTGCCCTGATTTGCTAAGAGATCTGTCCATCCGATCCCCAGGGATGTCCCGGTCATTGTTTTTGACAATGGCTGCTATTCGTCTCATTCCCCTGTGCTTCGAGGATCCTGGCTAGGTGAGTGGTGTCTATGAAAGAGTAGTCTAGGTCCCTATGGGGGCTTAGAGTGGGTGTGGGATGCCTGCTTCAACGCTCGCCCAAGTCGACGCACTCGTTTAGTTGGGGGAGGTCTGGCTCAGGGGGAAGGACATCGTTACTGGACTGCTGGTCGTCTCTGGGGCTTCCAACCTCCATGCTATGTGAGTCACTACTACTAGGGACAAGCTACACTGACTACCTGTTGGAATACACCGTCGCTAAAAGGGGCCGGGTGACGGTGCCCCCTGATAGCTAGGTCGATGCTCTGGTGGCTGCATTTCACCACCGACTCCTCACCTCCGGTGCTCACTCCTCTGGGGTGTTATGACCCGGGTTCAATCTTCTCCCACCAGGCAACAGGATGTGCGGCCTGTTCGCCCCCTCGGAGCGTTTGGAGGCTGTATCAGGTGGACCTGGAACTGAGATAAGGGGCCATCTGTTATCGACCTTATGCTACGTACTTTGACTGTTATTGTCATTTACCTGTGCTAACTCACTCTCAATGCCCAAACGGCTGAACAGAGACCAAACCACACGCTGGGGCCTTCACGACCCCACCTTGATTACGGGTGACATCGTTGGTGATGATGCCCAAGACTACGACACCCAGTTCTCACAGAACAAACTGGAGGTAGCAGCTGCCCTAGGCAGTTTGAGATCTGTGGGCTGGGGAGGACCTCCCCGACCCTGATGACTACGTGGACTCTCTTGCTAGGCAGGAGGCCCTCGCTTACACTGCACGCTGCGTGTTTCGATCACTTGCATCATATACCAGTACTAACTTGCTCCTGATGCCCAAGTGGACAACCAGAGACGATCGTTCCAACGATCCTACGCCTCCGGCAGCTGTTCCAGCTTCCTGTGTGGCGATGCCAACAGCTCTAGCAGAGCTCCAATCTGGGGAACCCTCGTTCCCAGTACAGTGCCGTCATCATCACAGATGGCCGTGCTGCTACTTGTGTGGGGCATCCTGCTCCACACCCATCACCGCCAGTCCGCTGGCTGCTGTCGGGTTGGTGACAAATGTCGCTACCCTTTACGTTCTCCCCGCTGCGGGGGGGAAATTGCTATCGAGTGCATGTGCTTGCAGTGCATTTGCTCGAGGGGGGCTTTGGCCTCCTGCTTACGGCGGTTCCGGTGAATAACCAGGTGAACAACCAGCTGCCACATTACTGTTACTCGTGCATGACACGGTGATGGTCCACCTCGTTCATCCGGGGTGGTCAATCCTCGTTGGCTGGGAGTATGCGGACGGTTATTCCTCCCGCAAGGGGGGATTTACGGTGAATTGACACTGCTGCGCCTGATCTGACTTCGGTTGGATATGTGGCTGGGGGACCACTTCGCACCAGCTGACGATCTAATGGCTAGCTTCGGGAGGGGGTCTCCCCCTCCAGATTATTGCCTTTCCTGGCTGAGAGGCCAACGTCTGTGGCACTGCCCACCTAAAGTGGCTAAAACAAGGACCTGGGTAGGATATGGGTGAGGGGAAGCGTAGTTATAGTAGTACCCAAGTTTGTATCCTGCTCCGCGGACTGCGATCGAGCCCCGCGTTATAAATTGTTGACCCAAAAAAAAAAAAAAAAAAAAAAAGCTGAGAGGCTCACATCGGGGTGGCAGTTTCCCCTAAATCTTGCACACATACCCGTAGGGATTCAGGGAACACGACATTGTCAAGTCCGGGTTGTCAGTACGCCACCACTGGCAAGTCCATTTACTCGATAATGGGGGCCCCCTTAGTGGTCGTTGCAGCTATCCAGGTGGTTGGTGCGAAGATCAGCAGGAGGAGGACTTGGGCTGGGCGTAGTGTACTTTGTTTGTATGTCTCTACTGCGGACTGCGATTGGGCACCGCGTTATAAATCTTTGACCCAAAAAAAAAAAAAAAAAAAGTAGGAGGGGAACGAGAGTTTCATCTCGCACTCACCTCGTCATAGCGAGCTTTGATCCAATCATGGTCAAAGCGATGTCACCAGAAATTGCATCGACGATCATCGGATGTGTGGTTCTTCCAGCAGTTTATACACCTAGCTGGGTGAGGACAGGCTGCCCCCTCTGGGGTAACTGGGATGGGAGGGTTTGCCTTGGCGTTACCCTTGCAACACCCCGCTAGGGCACGGTGGTGCTCCTTGCGGTGTGGGCCTGCACAGACCGGACATTTGGTCTGTGGAGCTCTGCATGCTGGAGTGGAGTGACCCCACTTCCAGGATCGTTGGCATAATGGGATACCGGGGTTAGCCCTGGCTGCCCTAACATAAGCGACATAGCGACCAAATTGGACACCATGACTGATGAGAGCCTTAGCTCGTGCACCACTGACGGAGTCAGCAATGTTAAGATACACGGTTCACATATCCAACATCTTTGAATCCCATATCACTCGTGGGGGGACTTGAGGCACTGTGAGGTCCGATATTCCGGACTTTCCCAAGTGTGCAATAACGACATCAGGCATTAGAGCCTGATCGTTAGCAATGAATGGCACGTCGACCAGCTTAAGGTACGATGTGGAAGTAGGTAACGCTGTGTCTACTTGCAACGTGAAGGGAAATGCCTTGTGAGCAGCCTCCTTAAAACATCGAAGGTCCTCCTTGGAGGTGACAACGTCTGTGGCCACTGATATGTTACCAGCGTGCATCGATGCGGACTGGGCCACCAATTTGGAGTGGTGCAGGCCGAGAGTGACTCAGACATGGTCCAAAAAGTCGGCTGGGTTCATTTCCTCCCCAAGGGGAGGACGGACGTGGACCAGGACCTGTCATCTAGATGGTCCATGGACAATAGGTGATGGCTTTGCAGCCTTCAGTTTGGAAGGGCTGACGTGCTGCTGTATATCAGCCAGCTTGTCGGTAGGAAGTTCAGGGAAGGCCTTGGCTAAACGCACAAGACTATCCATGGATGTGTTAGGTGCTTGCCCCCCAGGGAAGCAAGTGACCTGAGCAAAGGTCCCCCTGCCCGAAGGCCTGGTTGACCAGTTCATGGGGGGAGGTGGTCCTCGACCCCATGATGAAGAGACACCCCCTCCTCGGGGTTTTTTTTTTTTTTGGGTCAACAATTTATAACGTGGGGCTCGATCGCAGTCCGTGGAGCAGGATACAAACTTGGGTACTACTGTAACTACGCTTCCCCTCACCCATATCCTACCCAGGTCCTCGTTTTAGCCACTTTAGGCGGGCAGTGCCACAGACGTTGGCCTCTCAGCCAGGAAAGGCAATAATCTGGAGGGGGAGCCCCCCCTCCTGAAGCTAGCCATTAACTCATCCACCAGTGCAGAACGGTCCCCCAGCCACATATCCAACCGAAGTCAGATTAGGCGTGGCCATGTTAATTCACTGTAAATCCCCCCTTGCAGGAGGAATAACCGTCTGCATGCTTCTGGCCAGCGAGGATTGACCACCCCAGACAAATGAGGTGCACCATCACCGCGCTCCTGCACGAGTGACAGAAATGTGGTAGCTGGTTGTTCACCTGGTTATTCACTGGAACTACCGTGGATAGGGGGCCAAGGCCCCCTTCGAGTAGATGCCGACGAGGGCATACGCTCAGTAACAACATCCCCCCTGCAGCGGGGAGAAGGTAAAGGGAAGCAACAAACTGCCACTATCCCGATATTGGCCACCAACCAATTGGTGGGCATAGATGTGGAGGGGTGACACCCCCCTTTCAGTAGCGGCGCTGCTGTGCTCGAGGACCTCGAGGACGGCGGTGTCGTGATGAGGACGAGGGTTCCCCATGATGGAGCTCTGCATGAGCTGCCTGCCTAGCCGCGTAGGAAGCCCTGAAGGCTGCCGGTGACGTGAGGTCGAGAGGCAATCTGGCAGCTGCTAGTTCTGCCGACATTGGCTCAGACAATTGCCAGGTGGTTGTGAATAATTCCCAGGCCATCTGGCACCATGCGTTCCTCTCTATGAGCGGAACGGCGGATACTCGGACGGTACCGACAAAGATCGTCATAGCCTCCAGTAAGTGTAGAAAGCCATGAGAGGCGGATGTTATTTCCACCCTCTCATCTCTCGACAATGGAGGCTCATCCTCCACCAACTCTGGGATGGCGGATGAACCCGGTGATGTGGGGAGGGGCAGCGCAAATTGCTCCTGCTGCCCCTCTGGATAGAGGAGCTCGGCAATGCCGAGCTCTTGATTGTTGTTGGCCTCGAGCCCAAGCTCGAGAGCCAGATCATGCACCTCATCGGCTATCACTTGTGACACCAAGAAGCGGTTTATCGTCTCCTGCGAGGCTAGCTCGGTGAGACCCGGAATGAATTCGACGTCTCCGCCGGTGGCAGAGCCGTCATCGTCATCTGGCAGGTCGGAGGAGTCATCCTCCGCCCAAAGATTGTGGAACTCACGCTCCTTGACTTGTTACAACCACCATAAATAGTGGTAAACACCTCTGCTCAACGTTGCACGCGACGTCGACACTTCAATTTTTATCTGATTTTCGATCGGATTTCACCATCACGAACGCTCTCGGCGTCTCCAGGCCTGCCCTGATTTGCTAAGAGATCCGTCCATCCAATCTCCGTGGATGCCCCGGTCATTGTTTTTGACAATGGCTGCTATCTGTCTCGTTCTCCTGGGCTTCGAGGATCCTGACTAGGTGAGTGTTGTTTATGAAAGAGTAGTCTGGGTCCCTCTGGGGGCTTAGAGTGGGTGTGGGATGCCTGCTTCAATGCTCGCCCAAGTCGACACACTCGTTTAGTTGGGGGAGGTCTGGCTTAGGGAGAAGGGACATTATCACTGGATTGCTGGTTGTCTGGGAGGCCTCTAGCCTCCATGCTCTGTGAGTTTCTATTACTAGAGACATGCTACACTGACTACCCATTGGAATACACCATCGTTAAAAGGGGCCGGGCGATGGTGCCCCCTGGCGGCTAGGTCGTCACCTTGGTGGCCGCCACTCTCCACCAACTCTCTACCTCCGGTGCTCACTCTTCTAGGGTGTTATGACCCGGGTTCAATATTCTCCCACTAGGCAGCAGGATGTGCGGCTTGCTCGCCCCCTCGGAGCGTTCGGAGGCTGGATCGGGTGGACCCGGAATGTAGATAAGGGACCAGCCGTTATCGATTCCACGCTGCGTATTTTGATTCTTACCATCATCTACTAGCACTAACACACACTCTCTCAATGCCCAAACGGCAAACCAGAGTCCAACCACCACATCGGGGTCTATGCGACCCCGTTCTGATCACGGGCGACATCTTTGATGATGACGTCCAAGACTACGACACCCAGTTCGTGCAAGACGAATCGGAGGTAGCAGCTGCTTTCAGGGCAGCTAGAGATCTATGGGCCGGGGAAGACCTCTCCGACCCTAACGATGATGACAACGACGACTCTCTTGCCAGGCAAGAGGCTCTCCTTTTTGCCGAGGGGGGGCCTAGGCTCTCCTCGAGGAAAATGATCGATCGTGTACGATGGGCACTTGGTGTCGACGTCGAACACAAGCGCTGGGCTCGTAGCCTCCCAAAGGAGGATATATACTCACAGGAGCTTGGCATCGCTGAGCTCCTTTATCCGGAGGCATCCCCTGCCCCGCTACCGCCTTGGCCCCCCATCCCCGAGCTGGTGGAGGACGAAGTGCCGTTATCTAGGGATCAGAGGTTGGAAATCGAAGCCACCTCTGATGCCATGTTACATCTACTGGACATGATGACCTCCTTTGTAGGTACCGTCCGAGTGTCTGCAGTTCCTCTCAACGACAGGAACTCTTGGCGTCAGATGGCATGGGAGCTTTTCACCACCACCTGGCGATTTTCAGGGAGCATGATGGAGTCGCTTCGTGCGGCATCAGCTCCCCTTGACCTTACGTCTCCGGCAGCCTTCCAGGCTTCCTATGCGGCGATGCAGGCGGCTCAGTCTGCTCCACCAGCGGCAGAGCCTCCAACCAAGGAACCCTTGTCCCCGGAACGGCGTCGACGTCCTCGTGGCCCCCGCCAACGACCACGCCGAGCTTGAAGAAGGGGACCCCCCCTTCTCTTCACCGCCCACCAGGGCTGTTGTCGGGATGGTGACAATATGTCGCCGCCCTTTACCTTCCCCCCACTGCGGGGGGGATGATGTCACCGAGTGCATGCTCAGAGTAGCATTTGCTCGAGGGGGGGGCCTTGACCCCCTACCTACAGTAGCTCCGGTGAATAACCAGCTACGGCAGTTCCAGTGAATAACCAGCTGCCTCGTCACTGTCACTTGTGCGTGGACACAGTGATGGTCCACCTCACTCACCCAGGGTGGTCAATCCTCGTTGTCTGGTGAAAGACAGTTACTCTTCCCGCAAGGGAGGACTTACGGTGAATTGACACTGCTTGCGCCTGATCTGACTTCGGTCGGATATGTGGCCGGGGGGACCGAGATAGCACCAGACGGCGAACTAACGGCTAGCCTTTGTGGGGGGGGCCCCTCCCCTACAGATTATTGCCTTTCCTGTCTGAGAGGACAACGCTGGTACGCCCGCCATAACGTGGCTTCTGCAAGGGACCTGGTGTGGGATGCAGACATAGGGAATGCGTAGTCTTAGTAGTACCTTGTTTGTATCTTGACCCGCGGACTGCGATCGAGCCCCGCGTTATAAATTGTTGACCCAAAAAAAAAAAAAAAAAAAAAAGATTGTGGAACTGGTTAGCCACATCAGAGTCCCATCCGCTCAAGGAGACGTGTCCGAACTCTGGGAGGTAGTTGTCGTCGAAGTCTGCAAAGTCGGTGTTTGTGTATAAGAGGGGGTTGCCATGCGCCACCTGGTGTCAAGTTCGTGCTCCACGGTTTGTAGAGGGCATTGAGGATGATTTAGCACAAGTAGATGACGGTAGAAGTCAAGATACGTAGCATGATAACGATAACAGACGGTCCCTTATCACAATTCCGGGTCCACCCGACACAGCCTCCAGACGCTCCGAGGGGGCAGGCAGGCCGCAAATCCTGCTGCAGATTGGGAGGGACAATTGAACCCGGTTCCGAACACCTCAAGGGTGTGAGTGCCAGAGGTAAAGAGTCGGTGGTGAGTAGCGGCCACCAGAGCATCGACCTAGCCACCAGGGGGCACCATCGCCTGGCCCCTTTTAACGATGGTGTATTCCAATGGGTAGTCAGTGTAGCAGGTCTCTAGATGTAGAAACTCACACAGCATGGAGGTAGGAAGCCTCCCAGATGACCCACAATCCAGTGAATATGTCCCTCCTCCTGAACCAGACCTCCCCCAGCTAAACAAATGCGACGACTTGGGTGAGCGTTGAAGTAGGCATCCCACACTCACTCTAAGCCCCCATAGGGGCCCAGACTACTCTTTCGTTGCCAACACTCACCTAACCAGGATCCTCGAAGCCCAGGAGAATGAGACGAATAGCAGACACTGTCAAAAACAGTGCCCGAGACATCCCTGGAGATTGGATGGACGGATCTCTTAGCAAATCAGGCCAGGCCTGGAGGTGCTGAGAGCGTTCGTGATGGCGAGATCCAATCGAAAATCAGATGAAAATTGAAGTCTCGACGTTGCTACCAACATTGAGCAGGAGTGTTTACCACTGTTTATGGTGGTTGTAACAAGTCAAGGAGCAGTGCCCTGCTGGGGGTTTAGGAAGAGGTCGAGCCCCTTTCGGGCCTCGTGTCCTCGCAGATTTGTGAGGGGGGGGGCGTTGCCCATCCCATCCCTCCAGATAGTCCGTCCTTGGGACGTCCTTGGGATTGTTGGTGACAGTACCCAACCTAGGTCGTTTACTCCCTCCAGCCATACTATCAAGTGCTCTTCGGAGCGTATCGCTTCCCGAATTGCAATCTAAACCAGCCTCGGCAGCTGCTACCAGCACCGAGCCCAGTTGTTCTGCAATGGTCTGCCGTTCCTCAGCAGTTGGTCATCTGGATCCCGTTCTGCCTAAGACAACCCAGAATCCCTCAGCATACTCCCCCAAGTCTTTCGCGAAGGTCTGGGGCCCACTCCAGTCATCGCTTTCCATCTCCGTGTCCTGAATGACAGGGGGGGGGGGGGTAAGTAGCAGCCACTTCATCAGCCCACTGTGAAGCAGGTGTGGAAGGGGTAGCAGGAGGTGCAGGAGACGCAGTAGCATCCCTGGAAGATAGTGCCGGCGCACTGAATCGTTGTGCCCGTGGAGTAACGATTCCTGCCCCATAGGGGGAGGGGGTAGGAGAGCCTCTTTGGGTCCTATGTGGACCCACTGAGGGAGCATTCTGTGTGGATCTGCAGCTCTTGTCGAGCCACAGAGAATCAATTAGGTCGTCGCCAGGAGTTCTGGGCATACCGGATCTGGAAGGTCTCCCCTCGTCCATCGCTTCACCCGATCTCCCCCCTCTTCTAGAGAAAGATTCTGACATGCGTTGGTAAGACGCTGGTTATACCGGATCACTGAGATCGAGGATGGATTGAGGTACAAGAGTTGAAAACGGTGTCGACGAGATTTTTTGTGGCTGTGCACATTGCGGTAGGAAGACAAGAAGCGATGTCGTGTTCAGCAGCACGATTGGCCTGAACGACTTTGGAGTAGAGTAATTAGGTTTTCCTGGTTTCAGGATGATGACCGACAGGGATTCCTTGAAGTGTGCCAGCTAGTGGCCAGCAGTGATGCATGCCTCTGTGATGCAGGTGATGAGACCTGCCACCTCAGGGTTGCTACACCAGTGTTTTAGGTGCGACCACATAACATGATTGGGACCTGGTGCGGATCGGGAAGAGCATGCGTTGAGCGCTTCTTTCATTTCTGTGACGGAGAATGGGATCCAGGCCCTTTCAGGCACAGGGTCCAGATCGTCTAAGATGCTCAGATTGACTACTCGATCTAAGGCAGCGTCATATGAGCCATCAAGGGCAGCCCACAAAGAGTCAAGGTCATTACATGGTTCTCCCCGGTAAGAGATTGCCTCATAAGATGGCAGGTTTCGTTGGCGAGTCCAGGACATGAGGTCCCAAGGTCGTCTATTCATCGTAGCCACTTCCTGGATATGATCATCGAAGAAGTCACGCTTTGCATGTCGCATGACTCACAGCGCTCCTTGACTTGTTACAACCACCATAAACAGTGGTAAACACTCCTGCTCGATGTTGGTACCAATGTCGAGACTGCAATTTTTGTCCGATTTTCGATCGGATTTCGCCATCACGAACGCTCTCGGCATCTCCAGGCCTGGCCTGATTTGCTAAGAGATCCGTCCATCCAATCTCCAGGGATGCCTCAGGCACTGTTTCTGACAGTGTCTGCTATCTGTCTTGTTCTCCTGGGCTTCGAGGATCCTGACTAGGTGAGTGTGGTCAACGAAAGAGTAGTCTGGGTCCCTATGGGGGCTTAGAGTGGGTGTGGGATGCCTACTTCAACGCTCGCCCAAGTCATCGCATTCGTTTAGCTGGGGGAGGTCTGGCTTAGGAGGAGGGACATTCTCACTGGACTTTTTTTTTTTTTTTTGGGTCAAAAGTTTATAACGCGGCGCCCGATCGCAGTCCGTGGTAGAGACATACAAACAAAGTACACTACACCCAGCCCAAGTCCTCCTCCTGCTGTTTTTTTTTTTTTTTTTTTTGGGTCAAAAGTTTATAATGCGGCGCCCGATCGCAGTCCGCGGTAGAGACATACAAACAGAGTACACTACGCCCAGCCCAAGTCCTCCTCCTGCTGATCTTCGCACCAACCACCTGGATAGCTGCAATGACCACTAAGGGGGCCCCCTTTATCGAGTAAACAGACTTGCCAGTGGTGGCGTACCGACAACTCGGACTTGACGACACCGTGTCCTCCGAATCCCTACGGGTATGAGTGCAAGATTTAGGGGAAACTGCCGCCCCGATGTGAGCCTCTCAGCTCGGAAAGGAAAGCGTATTCGACTGAAGTCGCCGTAACACATAACCGACAGAGGATCTGGAAGCGCTCAGGCGCCTCCCCGAACTGGTATCTAGTTTCGTGTCCCCCCTCCCTGACAGTTGCTCCTGAACACGGGTGGGCCCCCTTTATGAGGGTTAACGGACTCGTCTGGTGCCCTACGGCCACCCCGACATACCGATAACACTAGCTAGAACCAGACGAGGGTCATATGCCCTGCACGCACAACCTATCCTGGATCCCACGTGAGTGAGTTGAACGACCCAAGGGCTGGGTTATTGTCCATGAATTCGTGGAAGCCTTCGACAGAGTCTGGGCTTGCACAAGTATCCTTGCGATCCACCCTGGGGCAGACGCGTAGCAAATGGTCTCAAGTTTGTATGTCGGGACCAAGGCACCAGCATTGGTATTCCCCGTCGAGGGATAGATGTTGACGATACTCCCCTATAGGAGCATGGCCAGTGATCATACGAGTTGAACGAGAAGTCAATGCAGTGTTGTTTCCCATAACTTTCAGCCAAGGCCCACCTTTGTGAGTCGAGGGTAATACCGGTTTTCCACCTACTCCTTTGAGTTGGTAGAAATGCCGACCATGATACGCCGGATCTGAGAACTGGGTGTGCCAATCCTTGCAAACGGCCTTTTCGAGCTGGTTTTTAAGGTAATCTAAGGATGTCTGCGGGTGTCTGCCCACGGAGATCTTGGTAGATGTAGCTACATCATGAGCCATCTTGTGTACGTTCCACTCGAATTTCGAGGGGACGTGCCAGAATGTGACGTTCCTCTCCTCGTCTCCAGCTAGCCAGGGACGAAGGGAGCGACAAGCGTCCAGGGCAAAGATTTGCCCAGAGCGTGGCTTTGGATCGATTAGGGACTCAATGCCCGTATTAGAGTCTGAAAAGATCACCAACTTTTTGCACCCTCTGCTGCAAGCAGCCAAGACGCCTAGGTGGAGAGCGAAAGGTTCAACTTCTGGGGGGGTTCTCCTCCCAGAAGCAGAGATAACGCGATCTACCTGTTCTCCCTGTCCAAAGACAAGAGCACAGGCGACAGCTTGGAACTTAGCATCTGTGGGCACCAAAGCGTCCACTGCAACGACGAGAGTGTCATCCTCTACCTGGGCAGAGGCCCAGGCCTTGTCGAGGTCACTCCTGTAAGAATTCCTTGCTCCATCCTCCTTAGAGGTGAGGCGATGAGAGGAAAAGCGAGTGGGGAACAGATCCTTCACTCTGTTTCCAGGTGTGTTTTCTTCCCCAAAGGGGTCGAACTCATCGCCTGGTACCAGGGCCAAAGCTGCAGCCAAAGCGACAGATGGGCCCTGTAGGGTGAGTGTGTCGAGCACGTTTCCTCCCCAGAGGCCTAGCTCATGAGAGTGGGTGGTGCCGATGTGATTAGGTCCTAAGATTGCTCTTAGGGGGTGTGATGGGGCCAATAGGGGGGTTCGGAGCACTCCCCTATCGACTAGACGATGCAGTAACAGCTGCATGGGCAGCAGTCCTGCGATACTTTCCAGACCACCGATAGGGGTGGTTCTGAATGCACCGAGGATCCAACGGGCAGCAACGGACTGCACTTGGGCCAACATTTTGATGACACCTTTGACGCGAGCGCCTTTGAAGTGCCAAAGTCTGAGTCCATATGTCATAATCGGTACAACACACAAACGGTACAAAAGGCGTTTCTGCATAGGGGTTAGCCCCCTGACGGAATTGCCGAGCATTCCCATCGCCCTTACATTGGTAAGGGCTTTGGTGGAATAGAATCATGTATGCTCCTTGAAGGAGAGTTTGCGATCGAAGAAGAATCCGAGGTACCTCCAGGTAACCTTGGGCTTGAGGGGGGTATTGCCCGTGTAGGGAGCAAAGCTGAGATCAATGGGTAGGGGAGTGAATCTCCTTGCCCTCGAGAAGTGAAATATTTCAGACTTGTCGTGTTCGAGAACAAGTCCAAGGGAGGTGAATGCCTGGAAGATCCAGCCATACACTTTTTTAAGAAGGGGGAGGTTATCCTCCAACTGCGGAGAGCGGGCGATGAGGGTGCCATCATCCACATAGGACATGAGATCAACATCTCTGCCGATATCGCTTCTTCTGAAGAGTTTCATAATGGGCGTCAGGTACAACACCAATAAGACAGGGGACAAGGCAGATCCTTGTCCCACTCCCACATCTGCTGCAAAGGAGCCAGATGAGAAAGTGTTCCATTTGTAGGTCGTCTTGCGACCGACCAGATATGAGCGGAAGAAATTCACTACTTGCGCAGGGAATCCCGACCGGGAAATAATCTCCAATAGAACCTGGTGGTTCAAGGAGGGGAAGAATTGAGCGATGTCGAAGGTGACAACACTCGTTTTGAGCCCTTTGGCCCACCCTGCTCTAATCAAGTGGGTAAGGTAGATTCCTGCATCCTCAGTGGAGCGCTGGGCGACTCCTCCGAACTGATTTTGCTCGAAGGCCTCGTGTGCGACACCGTCGAACTGAAGTCGCCTAGACAACATCTTTTCCACTAAGTGGTCAGCATGGATCGAGTGTTCAGGCCCCTGGGGGTCCCAGGAGGCGTGCCTCACGTTGAAATCGCCACACATGAAGTGTAGGCGGGGGATCGTCATGATGTTCTCAAATAAGAGCGTGATGGCTGCATGTTGGCTATCTGAGTAGACATTAGCGAGTAGCATGACATCTTCACCTATTCCCAATGAGAACAAGAGAATGTCACGATCGTCGATCAGATCTCTTCTGAGACCCAGTCTTAGATTAGCGATGCTGTTCGCAAAGTATACAGCGACGCGTGGAGGGGAGTCAATCCCTGATGGGCGCACTAAAGTTCCCCAGTTTGGGCTCATTGGTGCGCCTATAACTTCCTCCCCTTCCCTGTTGTGGGCAGAAGGGGCGTGTCTTATCAATCGCCAAGGAGGCTCTTGGATGAAAAGCAAATCATAATCGTCTATAAGGTCTGCCAGTAACGAGTCCATGTACCCCCAATTATGGTTAACATTTTGACTAAATATACGTAGCTGTGGGGTGGATCTAAGTCTGTCCCTCATTTACGTTTGGCCACCGCGTCCTGTGGGATGGTAAGCAGGAGGGGAGCGAGAATTGCGTTTCGCACTCACCTCGTCATAGCGAGCTTTGATCCAGTCACGGTCAAAGCGATGTCGCCAAAAATTGCACCGACGATCGTCAGATGCGTGATTCTTCCAGCAGTTTATGCACCTAGCCGGGTGAGGACAGGCTGCCCCCTTGGGGGTAGCTGGGATGGGAGGGTTCGCCTTGGCGTTTCCCTTACAACACCCAGCCAGGGCACGATGGTGCTCCTTGCGGTGTGGGCCTGCACAGATCGGACACTTGGTCTGTTGAGCTCTGCATGCTGGGGTGGGGTGTCCCCACTTCCAGCATCGTTGGCACAAAGGCAATCCAGGGTTCGCCCTGGCAGCCCTAACATAAGCGACGTAGCACCCAAATTGGACGCCCCGCCTGATGAGAGCCTTAGCTCGTGCACCACTGACTGAATCAGCGATGTTAAGATAAACAGTGCACGTATCCGACATTTTCGAATCTCGTATCACCCGTGGGGGTACCTGTAGCACTGTGAGGTCCGAGATTCCGGACTTCTCCAAGTGTGCGATGACGACTTCAGGCGTTAATGCCTTGTCATTGGCGATAAATGGCACGTCGACCAATTTGAGGTACGACGTGGATGTGGGTAGCGCTGCATCTACTTGCAACGCGAAGGGGAATGCTTTGTGAGCAGCCTCCTTGAAGCAACGAAGGTCCTCCTCAGAGGCGACAACGTCAGTAGCTACTGATAGGTTACCAGCGTGCATCGATGCGGACTGGGCCACTAGCTTAGAGTGGTGCAGACCGAGGGTGACCCGGACATGGTCCAGGAAGTCAGCAGGGTTTGTTTCCGCCCCAAGGGGAGGACGAACATGTACCAGGACCTGTCATCTCGACGGTCCATGGACAGTAGGTGATGGCTTTGCAGCCTTCGGTTTGGATGGACCAACATGCTGCTGTATGTCAGCCAGCTTGTCGGTGGGAAGTTCAGGGAAGAGTTAGGTGCTCGCCCCCCAGGGAAGCAAGCAACCTGAGCAAAGGTCCCCTTGCCCGAAGGCCTGGTCGACCAGTTCACAGGGGGAGGTGGACCTTGTCCCCATGATGAAGAGACACCCCCTGCTGGGGGTTTAGGAAGAGGTCGAGCCCCTTTTGGGCCTCTGGTCCTCGCAGATTTGTGAGGGGGGGGGCGTTGCCCATCCCATCCCTCCAGGTACTCCATCCTTGGGACGTCATTGGGATCATTGGAGATCATACCCGACCTCGGTCGTTTACTACCCCCAGTCATCCTGTCTAGTGCTCTCCGGAGCGTAGCGCTCCCGGAGTTGCGATCGAGACCAGCCTCGGCAGCTGCTACCAGCACCGAGCCCAGTTGCTCTGCAATGTTCTGCCATTCCTCAGCAGTAGGTCTCCTGGATCCTGTCCTGTTCAAAACAACTCGGAATCCTTCAGCATATTCCCCCAAGTCTTTGGCAAAGGTCTGGGGTCCACTCCAGTCGTCGCTTGCCATCTCCGTGTCCTGTATGACATGGTGGGAAGAAGAAATAGCCCCCTCGTCAGCCCACTGCGAGGCAGGAGTCGAGGGAGTAGCAGGTGGTGCAGGAGATGCAGTAGCATCCCTGGAAGAAAGAGCTGGCACGCTAAATCGCTGTGCTCGCGGTGTGATGACGCCCACCCCATATTGGGAGGGGGTTGGAGAACCTCTTTGGGTCCGGTGGGGACCCACTGAGGGAGCATTCTGTGAGGATCTGCGGCTCAATCTGAGCCGCAGAGAGTCAATGGGATCGTCGCCAGGAGTTTGAGGCATACCCAATCTAGAGAGTCCCCCCTCATCCATCGCTTCGCCCAATCTCCCCCCTCTTCTACTAAAAGAATCTGACATGTGTTGGTAAGATGCTGGATGAACCGGATCGCTGGGATCGTTGACGGATGGAGCCACAAAAGATGAAAACGGTGTCGACGATGTTTTTGGTGGCTGTGCACGTAGCGGTAACAAGACAAGAAGCGATGCCTCCTGCTGATCTTTGCACCAACCACCTGGATAGCTGCAATGACCACTAAGGGGGCCCCCTTTATTGAGTAAACGGACTTGCCAGTGGTGGTGTACCAACAACCCAAGCTTGATGATGCCGCACTCCTTGACTTGTTACAACCACCATAAATAGTGGTAAACACCTCTGCTCAACGTTGCACGCGACGTCGACACTTCAGTTTTTGTCCGATTTTCGATCAGATTTCACCATCACGAACGCTCTCAGCGTCTCCAGGCCTGCCCTGATTTGCTAAGAGATCCGTCCATCCGATCTCCGTGGATGCCCCGGTCATTGTTTTTGACAATGGCTGCTATCTGTCTCGTTCTCCTGGGCTTCGAGGATCCTGACTAGGTGAGTGTTGTTTATGAAAGAGTAGTCTGGGTCCCTCTGGGGGCTTAGAGTGGGTGTGGGATGCCTGCTTCAACGCTCACCCAAGTCGACACACTCGTTTAGTTGGGGGAGGTCTGGCTTAGGGAGAAGGGACATTATCACTGGATTGCTGGTTGTCTGGGAGGCCTCTAGCCTCCATGCTCTGTGAGTTTCTATTACTAGAGACATGCTACACTGACTACCCGTTGGAATACACCATCGTTAAAAGGGGCCGGACGATGGTGCCCCCTGGCGGCTAGGTCGTCACCCTGGTGGCTGCCACTCTCCACCAACTCTCTACCTCCGGTGCTCACTCTTCTAGGGTGTTATGACCCGGGTTCAATATTCTCCCACTAGGCAGCAGGATGTGCGGCTTGCTCGCCCCCTCGGAGCGTTCGGAGGCTGGATCGGGTGGACCCGGAATGTAGATAAGGGACCAGCCGTTATCGATTCCACGCTGCGTATTTTGATTCTTACCATCATCTACTAGCACTAACACACACTCTCTCAATGCCCAAACGGCGAACCAGAGGCCAACCACCACATCGGGGTCTACGCGACCCCGTTTTGATCACGGGCGACATCTTTGATGATGACGTCCAAGACTATGACACCCAGTTCGTGCAAGACGAATCGGAGGTAGCAGCTGCTTTCAGGGCAGCTAGAGATCTATGGGCCGGGGAAGACCTCTCCGACCCTAACGATGATGACAACGACGACTCTCTTGCCAGGCAAGAGGCTCTCCTTTTTGCCGAGGGGGGGCCTAGGCTCTCCTTGAGGAAAATGATCGATCGTGTACGATGGGCACTTGGTGTCGACGTCGAACACAAGCGCTGGGCTCGTAGCCTCCCAAAGGAGGATATATACTCACAGGAGCTTGGCATCGCTGAGCTCCTTTATCCGTAGGCATCCCCTGCCCCGCTACCGCCTTGGCCCCCCATCCCCGAGCTGGTGGAGGACGAAGTGCCGTTATCTAGGGATCAGAGGTTGGAAATCGAAGCCACCTCTGATGCCATGTTACATCTACTGGACATGATGACCTCCTTTGTAGGTACCGTCCGAGTGTCTGCAGTTCCTCTCAACGACAGGAACTCTTGGCGTCAGATGGCGTGGGAGCTTTTCACCACCACCTGGCGATTTTCAGGGAGCATGATGGAGTCGCTTCATGCGGCATCAGCTCCCCTTGACCTTACATCTCCGGCAGCCTTCCAGGCTTCCTATGCGGCGATGCAGGCGGCTCAGTCTGCTCCACCAGCGGCAGAGCCTCCAACCAAGGAACCCTTGTCCCCGGAACGGCGTCGACGTCCTCGTGGCCCCTGCCAATGACCACGCCGAGCTTGAAGAAGGGGACCCCCCCTTCTCTTCACCGCCCACCAGGGCTGTTGTCGGGATGGTGACAATATGTCGCCGCCCTTTACCTTCCCCCCACTGCGGGGGGGATGATGTCACCGAGTGCATGCTCAGAGTAGCATTTGCTCGAGGGGGGGGCCTTGACCCCCTACCTACAGTAGCTCCGGTGAATAACCAGCTACGGCAGTTCCGGTGAATAACCAGCTGCCTCGTCACTGTCACTTGTGCGTGGACACAGTGATGGTCCACCTCACTCACCCGGGGTGGTCAATCCTCGTTGTCTGGTGAAAGACGGTTACTCTTCCCGCAAGGGAGGACTTATGGTGAATTGACACTGCTTGCGCCTGATCTGACTTCGGTCGGATATGTGGCCGGGGGGACCGAGATAGCACCAGACGGCAAACTAATGGCTAGCCTTTGTGGGGGGGGCCCCTCCCCTACAGATTATTGCCTTTCCTGTCTGAGAGGACAACGCTGGTACACCCGCCATAACGTGGCTTCTGCAAGGGACCTGGTGTGGGATGCGGACATAGGGAATGCGTAGTCTTAGTAGTACCTTGTTTGTATCTTGACCCGCGGACTGCGATCGAGCCCCGTGTTATAAATTGTTGACCCAAAAAAAAAAAAAAAAGCTTGATGATGCCATGTTCTCCGAATCCCTATGGGTATGAGTGCAAGATTTAGGGGATATTGCTGCCCTGACGTGAGCCTCTCAGCTCGGAAAGGAGGGTGTAGTCAGCATTGAAGCCATAACGCACGACCGACAGATGACCTGGAAGCGCTCAGGTGCCTCCCCGAACCAGTACCTGGTTTTGTGTCCCCCTGCCCTGACAGTCGCTCCTGAACATGGGCAGGCCCCCTTTGTGAGGGTTAACGGACTTGTCTGGTGCTCTACAGCCACCCTGACATACCGATAACACTAGCCGGAACCAGATGAGGGTCATACACCCTACGCGCACAACCTATCCTGGATCCCACATGAGTGAGTTGAATGACCCAAGCACTGGGTTATTGTCCATAAATTCGTGGAAGCCTTCGACGGTGTCGGGGCTTGCACGAGTTTCCTTGCGATCCACCTTGGGGCAGATGCGTAGTAAATGGTCTCGAGTTTGTATCTCGGGGCCAAGACACCAACATTGGTATTCCCCATTGAGGGATAAGCGTTGACGATACTCCCCTATAGGAGCATGGCCAGTGATCATGCGAGTTGAACGAGAAGTCAACATAGTGTTGTTTCCCATTACTTTCAGCCAAGGCCCACCTTTGTGAGTCAAGGGTAATACCGGTTTTCCACCTACTCCTTTGAGTTGGTAGAAATGCCGTCCACGATACACCGGATCTGAGAACCGGGTGTGCCAATCCTTACAAATGGCCTTTTCGACCTGATTTTTAAGGTAGTCTGAAGACGTCCGCGGGCGTCTGCCCATGGAGATCTTGGTAGATGTAGCTACATCATGAGCCATCTTGTGTACGTTCCACTCGAATTTCGAGGGGACATGCCAGAATGTGACATTTCTCTCCTCGTCCCCAGCTAGCCAGGGGCGAAGAGAGCGACAAGCGTCCAGGGCAAAAATTTGCCCAGAGCGTGGTTTTGGATCAATTAGGGACTCGATGCCCGTAGTAGAATCCGAGAATATCACCAACTTTTTGCATCCTCTACTGCACGCAGCAGATACTCCCAGTTGGAGAGCGAACAGTTCAACTTCTGGGGGGGTCCTCCTCCCAGAGGCTGAGACAATGCGATCTACCTGTTCTCCCTGTCCGAAGACAAGAGCACAGGCGACAGCTTGGAATTTGGCATCTGTGGGCACCCAAGCGTCCACTGCAACGACGAGAGTGTCATCCTCAACCTGGGCAGAGGCCCAGGCCTTGTCAAGGTCACTCTTGTAAGAATTCCTTGCTCCATCTTCCTTGGAAGTGAGGCGATGAGAGGAAAAGTGAGTGGGGAATAAATCCTTCACTCTGTTTCCGGGTGTGTTTTCTTCCCCAAAGGGGTCGAATTCATCGCCTGGTACGAGGGCCAGAGCTGCAGCCAAAGCCACAGATGGGCCTTGTAGGGTGAGTGTGTCGAGCACGTTCCCTCCCCAGAGTCCTAGCTCGTGAGAGTAGGTAGTGCCAACATGATTGGGCCCTAAGATCGCTCTCAGGGGGTGTGATGGAGCCAAAAGGGGGGTTCTAAACACCCCTCTGTCGACTAGATGACGCAGTAACAGCTGCATAGGCAGCAGTCCTGCGATACTTTCCAGACCACCAATAGGGGTGGTTCTGAATGCACCAAGGATCCAATGAGCAGCAATAGACTGCACTTGAGCCAATGCTCTGATGACACCTTTGACGCGAGCGCCTTTGAAGTGCCAGAGTCTCAAACCGTATGTCATGATAGGTACGACGCACGAGTGGTACAGAAGGCGTTTCTGCACAGGGGTTAACCCTCTGACAGAATTGCCGAGCATACCCATTGCCCTCGCAGTGGTGAGGGCTTTGGTGGAGTAGAACCACGTATGCTCCTTGAAGGAGAGTTTGCAGTCGAAGAAAAATCCAAGGTACCTCCAGGTAACCTTGGGTTTGAAGGGGGTATTGCCTGTGAAAGGGGCAAAGCCGAGGTCAATGGGTAAGGGAGTGAAACTCCTTGCCCTTGAGAAGTGAAATATTTCAGATTTGTCGTGTTCGAGGACAAGTCCGAGAGCAGTGAATGCCTGGAAGATCCAGCCATACGCTTTTTTAAGAAGGGGGAGGTTATCCTCCAACTGTGGGGAGCGGGCGATGAGGGTACCATCGTCCACATAGGACATGAGGTCGACATCTCTGCCGATTTCACTTCTTCTGAAGAGTTTCATAATGGGTGTCAGATATAACGCTGATAAGACAGGAGACAAGGCAGATCCTTGTCCCACTCCCACATCCGCTGCAAAGGAGCCAGATGAGAAAGCGTTCCATTTGTAGGTCATTTTGCGGCCGACCAGATAAGAGTGGAAGACTCAGCAATGCGGGTGATGAGCCCTGCCACTTCCGGGTTGCTACACCAGTGTTTTAGGTGCGACCACGTAACATGATCGGGACCTGGAGCGGAATGGGAAGAACACGCATTTAGCGCTTCTTTCATTTCCGTGACGGAGAGCGGGATCCAGGCCCTTTCAGGCACCGGATCGAGTTCATCAAGAATGCTCAAATTTTTTTTTTTTTTTTTTTTTTTGGATCAGAATTTATAACGCGGGGCTCGAACGCAGTCCGCGGAGCAAGGTACAAACTTGGGTACTACTTTATCTACGCGTTCCCCTCGCCCATCCCCCACTCAGGTCCCCGTTTTAGCCACCTTTAGGCGGGCAGTTCCACAGACGTTGGCCTCTCAGCCAGGAAAGGCAATAATCTGGAGGGGGCGCCCCCCCCTCCCGAAGTTAGCCATTAGATCGCCCCCTGGAGCAAACGGTCCCCCAGCCACATGTCCGACCGAGGCCAGACCAGGCGCAGCAGTGTTAATTCACCGTAAATCCCCCCTTGCGGGAGGAATAACCGTCTGCGTTTTTCCAGCCAACGAGGATTGACCACCCCAGACGAATGAGGTGGACCATCACCGTGCTGTGCACGAGTGACAGTAACAAGGCGGGTGGTTGTTCACCTGGTTATTCACCGTGACCGCCGTAAGTAGGGGGCCGAGGCCCCCCTCGAGCAAATACACCTATGTGCACGCACTCGATGACATCGTCCCCCCCGCAGTGGGGGGAAGGTATAGGGAAGCGACACCATGTCGCCATCCCGATAGTGGCCACCAGTTACTTGGTGTCCGTGAATGTAGAGGGGGATAGCCCCCTGTACTAGTTGCGGCGCTGCTGTCCACGAGGACCTCGAGGACGACGGCGCCGTGCTGGGGACGAGGGTTCCCCAGATTGAGGCTCTGATTGAGCAGTGTGCATCACCGCATAGGAAGCCCGGAAGGCTGCCGGAGACGTGAGATCGAGAGGTGTCGGAACGGCTGCTAGTTCCGCCGACATCGTCTCAGACAGTCGCCAGGTGGTCGTGAATAACTCCCAGGCCATTTGGCGCCATGCGTTCCTCTCTGCAGGAGGAACGGCGGATGTACGGACGGTACCAATAAACATGGTCATCGCGTCGAGTTGGTGTAGCATGGCATGAGAGGTGGCTTCAATTTCCAACCTCTCATTCACAGATAGCGGCACTTCGTCCTCCACCAACTTAGGGATGGGGGGCAAAGGCGGTAACGGGGCAGGGGATGCCTCCGGATAGAAGAGCTCGGCCATGCCGAGCTCCTGTGTATACATGTCCTCGCGTTCGAGACTGCGAGTCCAACGTTTATGTGCGATATGGACGTCCTGTGCCCACAGCACACGGTCGATCGTTTGCCTCGAGGCTAGCTTAGGGCTGCTCTCAGCGTAATTGAGGGCCTCCTGCATAGCAAGAGAATCCTCGTCGTCGTCATCATCGTTAGGGTCGGAGAGGTCTTCCCCGGCCCATAGATCTCTAGCTGCCCTAAAAGCAGCTGCTACCTCCGATTCGTCTTGCACGAACCGGGTGTCGTAGTCTTGGACGTCATCATCAAAGATGTCGCCCGTGATCAGAACGGGGTCGCGTAGACCCCGATGTGGTGGTTGGACTCTGGTTCGCCGTTTGGGCATTGAGAGAGTGTGTGTTAGTGCTAGTAGATGATGATAAAAATCAAGATACGCAGCGTGGAATCGATAGCGGCTGGTCCCTTATCTACATTCCGGGTCCACCCGATCCAGCCTCCGAACGCTCCGAGGGGGCGAGCAAGCCGCACATCCTGCTGCCTAGTGGGAGAAGATTGACCCCGGGTCATAGCACCCTAGAAGAGTGAGCACCGGAGGTAGAGAGTTGGTGGTGAGTAGCGGCCACCAGAGCGTCGACCTAGCCGCCAGGGGGCACCATCGCCCGGCCCCTTTTAACGATGGTGTATTCCAACGGGTAGTCAGTGTAGCATGTCTCTAGTAATAGAAACTCACATAGCATGGAGGCTAGAAGCCTCGCAGACAACCAGCAATCCAGTGATAATGTCCCTTCTCCCTAAGCCAGACCTCCCCCAACTAAACGAGTGTGTCGACTTGGGCGAGCGTTGAAGCAGGCATCCCACACCCACTCTAAGCCCCCAGAGGGACCCAGACTACTCTTTCATAAACGACACTCACCTAGTCAGGATCCTCGAAGCCCAGGAGAACGAGACAGATAGCAGTCATTGTCAAAAACAATGACCGGGGCATCCACGGAGATCGGATGGACGGATCTCTTAGCAAATCAGGGTAGGCCTGGAGACGCCGAGAGCGTTCGTGATGGTGAAATCCGATCGAAAATCGGACGAAAATTGAAGTGTCGACGTCGCTTGCAACGTTGAGCAGAGGTGTTTACCACTATTTATGGTGGTTGTAACAAGTCAAGGAGCGATGAAGAATGCTCAAATCGACTACTCGATCTGAAGCAGCATTATAGGACCCATCAAGGGCAGCCCAAAGGGAATCCAGATTGTTGCAGGGTTCTCCCTGATAGGAGATAGCCTCATACAATGGAAGGTTGCGTTGACGAGTCCAGGACATCAGATCCCAGGGTCGTCTATTCATCGTAGCCACTTCTTGGATACAGTCATCGAAAAAGTCATGCTTTGCATGTCGCATGACTTTCCTGTAGTGCTTCCAGTCCTCCTCATCACGGGAAGCTCTGTAGGCGTCTAGAGCACCACTGCATTCGTCTGTCCACCAACCTTTGGACAACTTGCCAAGGCAAGATTCCTTGGCGTGGTTTTCCCATGCCTTGGTTAAAATTGTTGATATCGCCGAGATGACATCATCGATTTCTGCCGATGTATCTCTGTGCCAGTCTAGCCATGGGGTTGAAGCGGAGGAGACAGCATCTCGATAAGATGCTTCCTCCTCAGATCCTTTTTTGATGGACCACTTGGTAACCGGAACCAGAGATCCCGGGCCAGGTAGCACTAATGTCAGAGGGGCATGGTCAGACGTCCCCCTGGCTTCAGGTACAATCTCACAGTACAATACAAATCTCAGATCCGTAGGCACGAACATCAGGTCGATCACCGTGGGGTGAAGGCCCTGCTGAGGAGGGAAGTGGGTGGGGCCTTCCACTACTGGAAGGGCCCTAGTCAGGCCTAATGCCGTAGCCGTTTCCACTAAGTCGTCGGCATGGATGCAGTGTTCAGGCCCCTGGGGATCCCAGGAGGCATGCCTCACGTTGAAGTCGCCACACATGAAGTGTAAGCGTGGGATCGTCATAACGTTCTCAAATAAGAGCGTGATGGCCGAATGTTGGCTATCCGAGTAGACGTTAGCAAGTAGCACGGCATCCTCCCCTATTCCCAGTGAGAACAAGAGAATGTCACGATCATCGATCAGATCTCGTCTGAGACCCGGTCTTAGATTGGCGATGCTGTTCGAAAAATAGACAGCAACGCGTGGAGGGGAGTCGATCCCCGATGGGCATACTAACGTTCCCCAATTGGGACTCATTGGCGCACCTATGACTTCATCCCCTTCCCTGTTGTGGGCAGAAGGGGCGTATCTTATTAATCGCCAAGGAGGCTCTTGGATGAAAAGCAAATCATAATCGTCTATAAGGTCTGCCAGTAACGTGTCCATGTATCCCCAATTACGGTTAACATTCTGACTAAATATATGCAACTGCGGTGTAGATCTGAGTCTATCCCTCATTTACGTTCGGCCACCGCGTCCTGCGGGATGGTAAGAAGGAGGGGAGCGGGAATTACGTCTCGCACTCACCTCGTCATAGCGAGCTTTGATCCAATCACGGTCAAAGCGATGTCACCAAAAGTTGCATCGACGGTCGTCGGATGCATGATTTTTCCGGCAGTTGATGCACCTGGCCAGGTGGGGACAGGCTGCCCCCTCTGGGGTAGCTGGGACAGGAGGGTTCACCTTGGCGTTTCCCTTACAGCACCCTGCAAGGGCACGATGGTGCTCCTTACGGTGTGGGCCTGCACAGACCGGACACTTGGTCTGTGGAGCTCTGCATGCCGGGGTGGGGTGACCCCATTTCCAGCACCGTTGGCAAAGAGGCAAGCCAGGATTTGCCCTGGCAGCCCTAACATAAGCGATGTAGCGTCCAAACTGGACGCCCCGACCGATAAGAGCCTTGGCTCGTGCACCACTGACTGAGTCGGCAATGTTAAGATAGATGGTGCACGTATCCGACATCTTCGAATCACGTACTACCCGTGGGGGGACTTGTAACACAGTGAGGTCCGATATTCCGGACTTTCCCAAGTGTGCAATGACAACGTCAGACATTATTGCCTTATCATTAGCGATAAATGGCACGTCGACCAGTTTAAGGTACGACGTGGACGTAGGTAATGCTGCGTCTACTTGCAGTGCGAAGGGGAATGCTTTGTGGGCAGCCTCCTTGAAGCAACGAAGGTCCTCCTCGAAGGCGACAACGTCCGTAGCTACTGATAGGTTACCAGCATGCATCGATGCGGATTGGGCCACCAGTTTCGAGTGGTGCAATCCGAGAGTGGCCCGGACATGGTCCAGGAAGTCAGCAGGGTTCATCTCCACTCCAAGGGGGGGACGAATGTGGACCAGGACCTGTCGTCTCGACGGTCCATGGACAGTAGGTGATGGCTTTGCAGCCTTCGGTTTGGATGGACCAACATGCTGCTGTATGTCAGCCAGCTTGTCGGTAGGAAGTTCAGGGAAGGCCTTGGCTAATCACACAAGGCCATCCATGGATGTGTTAGGTGTTCGCCCCTCAGGGAAGCGAGCAACCTGAGCAAAGGTCCCCTTGCCCGAAGGCCTGGTCGACCAGTTCACGGGGGGAGGTGGACCTCGTCCCCATGATGAAGAGACACCCCCTGCTGGGGGTTTAGGAAGAGGTCGAGCCCCTTTCAGGCCTCGAGTCCTCACTGATTTGTGAGGGGGGGGGCATTGCCCATCCCATCCCTCCAGATAATCTGCATTGGGATCGTTGGTGACAGTGCCCAACCTAGGTTGTTTACTGCCCCCCACCATTCTATCTATTGCTCCCCGGAGCGTAGCGCTCCCCGAGTTGCGATCGAGACCAGCCTCGGCAGCTGCTACCAGCACTGAGCCCAGTTGTTCTGCGATGAGCTGCCATTCCTCAGCAGTCGGTCATCTGGATCCCGTCCTGTTGAGAACAATTCGGAATCCCTCAGCATACTTCCCCAGGTCTTTGGCGAAGGTCTGGGGCCCACTCCAGTCATCGCTAGCCATCTCCGTGTCCTGAACGACATGGGAGGAGAGATTATCGGCCACTTCATCAGCCCACTGCGAAGCAGGTGTAGAAGGGGTGGCCGGAGGTGCAGGAGACGCAGTCGCATCCCTGGAAGATAACGCTGGCACGCTGAATCGCTGTGCTCGCGGTGTGACAATGCCCGCCCCATAGGGGGAGGGGGTTGGAGATCCTCTTTGGGTCCTGTGAGGGCCCACTGAGGGAGTGTTCTGTGTGGATCTGCGGCTCGAAGAGAGCCGCAGAGAGTCAATTGGATCGTCGCCAGGAGTTCTGGGCATACCCGATCTGGAGAGTCCCCCCTCGTCCATCGCTTCGCCTGATCTCCCCCCTCTTCTCGAGAATGATTCTGACATGCGTTGGTAAGATGCTGGTTGTACCGGATCACTGAGATCGTAGATGGATTGAGCTGCAAAGTATGAAAACGGTGTCGACAAAATTTTTTTGTGGCTGTGCACGTCGCAGTAGAGAGACAAGAAGCGATGATTCTCACTGGACTGCTGGTTGTCTGGGAGGCTTCCAGCCTCCATGCTCTGTGAGTTTCTACTACTAGAGACATGCTACACTGACTACCCATTGGAATACACCATCGTTAAAAGGGGCTGGGTGATGGTGCCCCCTGGCGGCTAGGCCTACACCTTGGTGGCCGCTTCTCACCACCATCCCTCTACCTCCGGTGCTCACTCTGCTAGGGTGGTATGACCTGGGTTCGATCTTCTCCCACTAGGCAGCAGGATGTGCGGCTTGCTCGCCCCCTCGGAGCGTTTGGAGGTTGTATCGGGTGGACCCGGAATGGAGATAAGGGCCAGCCGTTATTGATTCCACACTGCATAGTTTGATTCCTAACATCATCTACGAGCACTAACATACACTCTCAATGCCCAAACGGCGATCCAGAGGCCAACCACAATACCGGGGTCTATGTGACCCCATCCTGATTACGGGTGACATCTTCGATGATGGCGCCCAAGACTATGACACCCAGTTCGTGCAGAACGAATCGGAGGTAGCAGCTGCTCTCAAGGCAGTTAGAGATCTGTGGGCCAGGGAAGACCTCTCTGACCCTGACGATGATGACAACGATGACTCTCTTGCCATGCAAGAGGCTCTCATTTATGCTGAGGGGGGCCCTAGGCTTGCCTCGAGGAAAACGATCGATTGTGTACGATGGGCACAGGGTGTCGACATCGAACACAAGAGATGGGCTCGTAGCCTCCCATGGGAGGATATGTATTCACAGGAGCTTGGCATCACTGAGCTCCTTTATCCGGAGGCATTCCCTGCTCCGTTACCGCCTTGGCCCCCCATCCCCGAGTTTTTTTTTTTTTTTTTTTTTTTGGATCAGAATTTATAACGCGGGGCTCGAACGCAGTCCACGGAGCAGGGTACAAACTTGGGTACTACTTTATCTATGCGTTCCCCTTGCCCATCTCCCACTCAGGTCCCCGTTTTAGCCACTTTAGGCGGGCAGTGCCACAGACGTTGGCCTCTCAGCCAGGAAAGGCAATAATCTGGAGGGGGTGCCCCCCCCTCCCAAAGTTAGCCATTAGATCGCCCCCTGGAGCAAACGGTCCCCCAGCCACATGTCCGACCGAGGCCAGACCAGGCGCAGCAGTGTTAATTCACTGTAAATCCCCCCTTGCGGGAGGAATAACCGTCTGCGTTTTTCCAGCCAACGAGGATTGACCACCCCAGACGAATGAGGTGGACCATCACCATGTTGTGCACGAGTGACAGTAACAAGGTGGGTGGTTGTTCACCTGGTTATTCACCGTGACCGCCATAAGTAGGGGGCCGAGACCCCCCTCGAGCAAATGCACCCATGTGCATGCACTCGATGACATCGTCCCCCCCGCAGTGGGGGGAAGGTATAGGGAAGCAACACAATGTCACCATCCCGATAGTGGCCACCAGTTACTTGGTGGCCGTGAATGTAGAGGGGGATAGACCCCTGTACTAGTTGCGGCGCTGCTGTCCACGAGGACCTCAAGGACGACGGCGCCATGCTGGGGACGAGGGTTCCCCAGATTGAGGCTCTGATTGAGCAGTGTGCACCGCCGCGTAGGAAGCCCGGAAGGCTGCCGGAGACGTGAGGTCAAGAGGTGTCGGAACGGCTGCTAGTTCCGCTGACATCGTCTCAGACAGTCGCCAGGTGGTCGTGAATAACTCCCAAGCCATTTGGCGCCATGCGTTCCTCTCTGCAGGGGGAACGGTGGATGTACGGACGGTACCAATGAACATGGTCATCGCGTCGAGTTGGTGTAGCATGGCATGAGAGGTGGCTTCAATTTCCAGCCTCTCATTCATGGATAACGGCACTTCGTCCTCCACCAACTCAGGGATGGGGGGCAAAGGCGGTGCTGGGGCAGGGGATGCCTCCGGATAGAAGAGCTCGGCCATGCCGAGCTCCTGTGAATACATGTCCTCGTGTTCGAGACTACGAGTCCATCGTTTATGTGCGACATGGACGTCCTGCGCCCACAGCACATGGTCTATTGTTTGCCTCGAGGCCAGCTTGGGGCTACTCTCGGCATAATTGAGGGCCTCTTGCATAGCAAGAGAGTCCTCGTCATCCTCAGGGTCGGAGAGGTCTTCTCCAGCCCATAGATCTCTAACTGCCTGTAGGGCAGTAGCTACATCCGGATCGTCCTGATCGTACCGGGTGTCGTAGTCTTGGACGCCATCGTCGTAGATGTTGCCCGTAATCAGGGAGGGGTCGTGTAGACCCCAGCGTGGTGTTTGGGCTCTAGTTCGCCGTTTAGGCATTGAGAGGGAAAGTTAGTGCTAGTAGGTGATAGTAGAAATCAAGATACGTAGCGTGCCATCGATAACAGTTGGTCCCTTATCTCTATTCCGGGTCCACCCGATACTGCCTCCGAATGCTCCGAGGGGGGGACAGGCCGCACATCCTGTAACCCAGTGCACTGGGGAGAAGATTGAACCCGGGTCATAACACCCTAGAACAGTGAGCACCGGAGGTAGAGAGTTGGTGGTGAGTAGCGGCCACCAGAGCGTCGACCTAGCTGTCAGGGGGCACCATCGCCCGGCCCCTTTTAACGATGGTGTATTCCAATGGGTAGTCAGTGTAGCATGTCTCTAGTAATAGAAACTCACAGAGCATGGAGGCTGGGAGCCTCCCAGACGGCCAGCAGTCCAGTAAGAATGTCCTTCCCCCTAAGCCAGACCTCCCCCAGCTAAACGAGCGCTTCTACTTGGGCGAGCATTGAAGCAGGCATCCCACACCCGCTCTAAGCCCCCATGGGGACCCAGACTACTCTTTCATAGACATCACTCACCTAGCCAGGATCCTCGAAGCCAAGGGGAACGAGACAGATAGCAGTCACTGTTGGAAACAATGACCGAGACATCCCCGGAGATCGGATGGACGGATCTCTTAGCAAATCAGGGCAGGCCTGGAGACGCCGAGAGCGTTCGTGATGGTGAAATCCGATCGAAAATCGGACAAAAATTGAAGTGTCGACGTCGCATGCAACGTTGAGCAGAGGTGTTTACCACTATTTATGGTGGTTGTAACAAGTCAAGGAGCCCCCATCCCCGAGTTGGTGGAGGATGAAGTGCTGCTATCTAGGGATGAGAGGTTGGAGATCGAAGCCACCTCTGATGCCATGTTGCATTTACTGGACATGATGACCTCCTTTGTAGGTACTGTCCGAGTGTCCATGGTTCCTCTCAATGACAGGAACTCTTGGTGTCAGATGGCGTGGGAGCTCTTCACCACCACCTGGCGATTTTCAGGGAGCATGATGGAGTCGCTTCATGCGGCATCAGCTCCCCTAGACCCCACGTCTCCGGCAGCCTTCCAGGCTTCCTATGCGGTGATGCAGGCGGCTCAGTCTGCTCCACCAGCGACAGAGCCTCCAACTGGGGAACCCTTGTCCCCAGAACGTCGTCGTCATCCTCATAGGCCTTGCCAACATCGCTTCTTGTCTTCTTACTGCGATGTGCACAGCCACAGAAATTTTCGTCGACACCGTTTTCACACTTTGCAGCTCAATCCATCCACGATCTCAGTGATCCGGTATATCCAGCGTCTTACCAATGCATGTCAGATTCGTACTCTAGAAGAGGGGGGAGATCGGGTGAGGCGATGGACGAGGGGAGACCTTCCAGATCCGGTACACCCAGAACTCCTGGCGATGACCCAATTGATTCCCTGCGGCTCTCTTCGAGCCGCAGATCCACACAGAATACTCCCTCAGTGGGCCCACACAGGACCCAAAGAGGATCTCCAACCCCCTCCCCCTATGGGGCGGGTATCGTCACTCCGTGAGCACAGCAATTCAGCGTGCCAGCGCTATCTTCCAGGGATGCTACGGCGTCCCCTGCACCTCCTGCTACTCCTTCCACACCTGCCTCGCAGTGGGCTGATGAAGGAGCTGATAACTCTTCCTCCCACGTCATTCAGGACACGGAGATGGCTAGCGATGACTGGAGTGGACCCCAGACCTTTGCCAAAGACCTGGGGGAATATGCTGAAGGGTTCCGAATCATTTTGAACAGGACAGGACCCAGACGACCTACTGCTGAAGAACGGCAGCTTATTGCTGAACAACTGGGCTCGGTGCTGGTAGCAGCTGCCGAGGCTGGTCTCGATCGCAACTCTGGAAGCGCCACGCTCCAGGGAGCCCTAGATAGGATGGCTGGGGGCAGCAAACGACCTAGGTTGGGCACTGTCACTAACGATCCCAACGACGTCCCAAGGACGGACTACCTCGAGGGATGGGATGGGCAACGCCCCCCCCCTCACAAATCTGTGAGGACTCGAGGCCCAAAGGGGGCTCGACCTCTTCCTAAACCCCCAGCAGGGGGGGTCTCTTCATCATGGGGTCGAGGACCACCTCCCCCCATGAACTGGTCGACCAGGCCTTCGGGCAAGGGGACCTTTGCTCAGGTGGCTCGCTTCCCAGGGGGGCAAACACCTAACACATCCATGGATGGCCTTGTGCATTTAGCCAAGGCCTTCCCTGAACTTCCAACCGACAAGCTGGCCAATATACAGCAGCATGTCGGCCCATCCAAACCAAAGGCCGCAAAGCCCTCACCTACAGTCCATGGACCGTCTAGACGACAAGTCCTGGTCCATGTTCGTCCCCCCCTTGGGGCAGAGATGAACCCTGCTGACTTCCTGGACTATGTCCGGGCCACTCTTGGGCTGCACCACTCTAAGTTAGTGGCCCAGTCTGCATCGATGCACGCTGGCAATCTGTCAGTAGCTACTGACGTCGTTGCCTCCAAGGAGGATCTTCGCTATTTTAAGGAAGCCACTCACAAGGCTTTCCCTTTTGTGCTGCAAGTAGACGCAGCATTACCTACTTCCATGTCGTACCTAAAGTTGGTTGACGTGCCATACATCGCAAACGACAAGGCCATAACACCTGACGTCGTGATAGCACACTTGGGAAAGTCCGGGATATCGGACCTCACAGTACTGCAGGTCCCCCCACGGGTAGTGCGTGATTCGAAGATGTCGGATACGTGCACTGTGTATCTTAACATCGCTGACTCAGTCAGCGGTGCACGAGCTAAGGCTCTCATCAGGCGGGGCATCCAATTTGGGCACTACGTCGCCTACGTTAGGGCTGCCAGGGCGAACCCTGGTTTGCCTTTGTGCCAACGATGCTGGAAGTGGGGCCACCCCACCCCAGCATGCAGAGCTCCACAGACCAAGTGTCCAATCTGTGCAGGACCACACCGCAAGGAGCACCATCGTGCCCTTGCTGGGTGTTGTAAGGGTAACGCTAAGGCTAACCCTCCCGTCCCAGCTACCCCAGAGGGGGCAGCCTGTCCCCACCCGGCTAGGTGTGTAAACTGCTGGAAAAATCACGCATCAGACAATCGTCGATGCAACTTCTGGCGACATCGCTTTGACCACGACTGGATCAAAGCTCGCTATGATGAGGTGAGTGCGAGACACAATTCTTGCTCCCCTCCTGCTCACCATCCCGCAGGACGGGGTGGCCGAACGTAAATGAGAGACAGGCTTAGATCCACCCCTCAGTTACGCATATTTAGTCAAAATGTAAACAGAAATTGGGGTTACATGGACTCATTACTGGCAGACTTTGTAGACGACTATGATTTGCTTTTCATTCAAGAGCCTCCTTGGCGATTAATAAGACATGCCCCCTCTGCCCACAACAGGGAAGGGGAAGAAGTTATAGGCGCACCAATGAGCCCAACTTGGGGAACGTTAGTGCGCCCATCGGGAATCGACTCCCCTCCATGCGTTGCTGTCTACTTTGCGAACAGCATCACTAATCTAAGACCGGGTCTCAGGCGAGATCTGATCGACGATCGTGACATCCTTTGGTTCTCACTGGGAATAGGAGAGGATGTCATACTACTTGCTAACGTCTATTTGGACAGCCAACACTCAGCCATCACGCTCTTATTTGAGAACGTCATGACGATCCCACGCTTGCACTTCATGTGCAGCGATTTCAACGTGAGGCACGCCTCCTGGGATCCCCAGGGGCCTGAACACTCAATCCATGCTGACCACTTAGTGGAAACAGCTGCGGCATTAGGCCTAACTAGAGCCCTACCAGTAATGGAGGGCCCCACCCACTTTCCCCCCCAACAGGGCCTTCACCCCACGGTGATCGACCTGATGTTTGTACCTACGGATCTCAGATTCGTATTGTACTGTGAGATCGTACCTGAAGCCAGAGGGATGTCTGACCATGCCCCCCTGACATTAGTGCTACCTGGCCCGGGATCTCTGGTCCCGGTCACCAAGTGGTCCATCAAAAAAGGATCCGAGGAGGAAGCATCATATCGAGATGCTGTCTCCTCCGCTTTAACTCCGTGGCTAGAGTGGCACGGAGATACTTCGGCAGAAATCGATGATGTTGTCTCGGCGATATCAGCGATTTTAAACAAGGCATGGGAAAACCATGCCAAGGAATCTCGCCTCGGCAAGTCGTCCAAAGGCTGGTGGACAGACAAATGCAGTGGTGCCCTAGACGCTTACAGAGCCACCCGCGATGAGGAGGACTGGAAGCATTACAGGAAAGTCATGTGACACGCAAAGCGTGATTTCTTTGATGACCGTATCCAGGAAGTGGCTACGATGAACAGATGACCCTGGGATCTGATGTCCTGGACTCGTCAACGTAACCTCCCGTTGTACGAGGCAATCTCCTATCGGGGAGAACTGTGTAATGATCTGGATTCCCTTTGTGCTGCCCTTGATGGGTCCTATAATGCTGCCTCAGATCGAGTAGTCGATCTGAGCTTTCTCGAGGAACTCGATCCAGTGCCTGAGAGGGCCTGGATCCCGTTCTCTGTTACGGAAATGAAAGAAGCGCTAAGTGCATGCTCTTCCCATTCCGCTCCAGGTCCCGATCATGTTACGTGGTCGCACCTAAAACACTGGTGTAGCAACCCAAAAGTGGCAGGGCTCATTACCCGCATTGCTGAGGTGTGCATCACCACTGGCCATTGGCCGGCTCACTTTAAGGAATCCCTGTCGGTTATCATCCCAAAGCCGGGGAAACCTAACTACTCCACTCCAAAGTCGTTCAGGCCTATCATGCTACTGAACACTCTGGGCAAATTAGTCGAAAAGATGTTGTCTAGGCGACTTCAGTTCGACGGTGTCGCACACGAGGCCTTTGAGCAAAATCAGTTTGGAGGTGTCGCCCAGCATTCCACTGAGGATGCAGGAATCTACCTTACCCACCTGGTCAGAGCAGGATGGGCTAAAGGGCTCAAAACAAGTGTTGTCGCCTTCGACATCGCTCAGTTTTTCCCCTCCTTGAACCACCAGGTTCTACTGGAAATTATCTATTCCCTGCACAAGTAGTGAATTTCTTCCGCTCATATCTAGTCGGTCGCAAAACGACCTACAAATGGAACGCTTTCTCGTCTGGCTCCTTTGCAGCCGATGTGGGAGTGGGACAAGGTTCTGCCTTGTCCCCTGTCCTATCGGCGCTATACCTGATGCCCATTATGAAGCTCTTCAGAAGAAGCGAAATCGGCAGAGATGTCAATCTCATGTCTTATGTGGATGATGGTACCCTCATCGCCCGCTCTCCACAGCTGGAGGACAACCTCCCCCTTCTTAAAAAAGCGTATGGCTGGATCTTCCAGGCATTCACCTCCCTTGGACTTGTGCTCAAACATGACAAGTCCGAAATATTTCATTTCTCGAGGGCAAGGAGATTCACCCCCCTACCCATTGATCTTGGTTTTGCCCCCTACATGGGCAATACCCCCCTCAAGCCCAAGGCTACCTGGAGGTACCTCGGATTCTTCTTTGATCGCAAACTCTCCTTCAAGGAGCATACGCGGTTCTACTCCACCAAAGCCCTTACCACTGCAAGGGCGATGGGAATGCTTGGCAATTCTGTGAGGGGGCTAACCCCTATGCAGAAACACCTCCTGTACCATTCGTGTGTCGTACCTATCATGACATATGGACCCAGACTCTGGCATTTCAAGGGCGCTCACATCAAAGGTGTCATCAAGACGCTGGCCCAAGTGCAGTCCATCGCTGCTCGTTGGATCCTCGGTGCATTCAGAACCACCCCCATAGGCGGTCTGGAACGTATAGCGGGGCTGCTGCCCATGCAGCTGCTACTGCGTCGTCTGGTCGACAGAGGGGTGTTCAGAACCCCCCTATTGGCTCCATCACACCCCCTAAGGGCGATCTTAGGGCCCAACCACGTCAGCACTACCCACTCTCATGAGCTAGGACTCTGGGGAGGGAACGTGCTCGACACACTCAACCTACAAGGTCCATCTGTCACTTTGGCTGCAGCGTTGGCCCTGGTACCAGGTGATGAGTTCAACCCCTTTGGGGAAGAAAACACACCTGGAAACAGAGTGAAGGATCTATTCCCCACTCGCCTTTCCTCTCATCGCCTCACCTCTAAGGAGGATGGAGCGAGGAATTCTTACAGGAGTGACCTCGACAAGGCCTGGGCCTCTGCCCAGGCAGAGGATGACACTCTTGTCATTGCAGTGGACGCCTCGGTGCCCACAGATGCTAAATTCCAAGCTGTCGCCTGCGCTCTTGTCTTCGGACAGGGAGAACAGGTTGATTGCGTTGTCTCAGCCTCTGGGAGGAGGACCCCCCGGAAGTCAAACTCTTCACTCTCCAACTAGGCGTCTCGGCTGCTTGCAGCAGAGGGTGCAAAAAGTTGGTGATTTTCTCGGATTCTACTATGGGCATTTTTTTTTTTTTTTGGGTCAACAATTTATAACGCGGGGCTCAATTGCAGTCCGCGGAGCAGGATACAAACTTGGGTACTACTATAACTATGCTTCCCCTCACCCATATCCTACCCAGGTCCTCGTTTTAGCCACTTTAGGCGGGCAGTGCCACAGACGTTGGCCTCTCAGCCAGGAAAGGCAATAATCTGGAGGGGGGGACCCCCTCCCGAAGCTAGCCATTAGATCGTCAGCTGGTGCGAAGCGGTCCCCCAGCCACATATCCAACCGAAGTCAGATCAGGCACAGTGGTGTCAATTCACCGTAAATCCCCCCTTGCGGGAGGAATAACCATCCGCATACTCCCAGCCAACGAGGATTGACCACCCCGGACGAACGAGGTGGACCATCACCGTGTCATGCACGAGTAACAGTAATGTGGCAGCTGGTTGTTCACCTGGTTATTCACCGGAACCACTGTAAGCAGGGGGCCAAAGCCCCCCTCGAGCAAATGCACTGCCAGCACATGCACTCGGTAGCAATTTCCCCCCCGCAGCGGGGAGAACGTAAAGGGTAGCGACATTTGTCACCAACCCGACAGCAGCCAGCGGACTGGCGGTGATGGGTGTGGAGCAGGATGCCCCACACAAGTAGCAGCACGGCCATCTGTGATGATGACGGCACTGTACTGGGAACGAGGGTTCCCCAGATTGGAGCTCTGCTAGAGCTGTTGGCATCGCCACACAGGAAGCTGGAACAGCTGCCAGAGGCATAGGATCGTTGGAACAATCGTCTCTGGTTGTCCGCTTGGGCATCAGGAGCAAGTTAGTACTGGTATATGATGCAAGTGATCGAAATACACAGCGTGCAGTGTAAGCGAGGGCCTCCTGCCTAGCAAGAGAGTCCACATAGTCGTCAGGGTTGGGGAGGTCCTCCCCAGCCCACAGATCTCAAACTGCCTAGGGCAGCTGCTACCTCCAGTTCGTTCTGTGAGAACTGGGTGTCGTAGTCTTGGGCATCATCACCAACGATGTCACCCGTAATCAAGGTGGGGTCGTGAAGGCCCCAGCGTGTGGTTTGGTCTCTGTTCAGCCATTTGGGCATTGAGAGTGAGTTAGCACAGGTAAATTACAATAACAGTCAAAGTACGTAGTGTAAGGTCGATAACAGATGGCCCCTTATCTCAGTTCCAGGTCCACCCGATATAGCCTCCAAACGCTCCGAGGGGGCGAACAGGCCACGCATCCTGTTGCCTGGTGGGAGAAGATTGAACCCGGGTCATAACACCCCAGAGGAGTGAGCACCGGAGGTGAGGAGTTGGTGGTGAAATGCGGCCACCAGAGCATCAACCTAGCTATCAGGGGGCACCGTCACCCGGCCCCTTTTAGCGACGGTGTATTCCAACAGGTAGTCAGTGTAGCTTGTCCCTAGTAGTAGTGACTCACATAGCATGGAGGTTGGAAGCCCCAGAGACAACCAGCAGTCCAGTAACGATGTCCCTCCCCCTGAGCCAGACCTCCCCCAACTAAACGAGTGCGTCGACTTGGGCGAGCGTTGAAGCAGGCATCCCACACCCACTCTAAGCCCCCATAGGGACCTAGACTACTCTTTCATAGGCACCACTCACCTAGCCAGGATCCTCGAAGCACAGGGGAACGAGACGAATAGCAGCCATTGTCAAAAACAATGACCGGGGCATCCCCGGGGATCGGATGGACGGATCTCTTAGCAAATCAGGGCAGGCCTGGAGACGCCGAGAGCGTTCGTGATGGTGAAATCCGATCGAAAATCGGACGTAAATTGAAGTGTCGACGTCGCTGGCAACGTTGAGCAGAGGTGTTTACCACTGTTTATAGTGGTTGTAACAAGTCAAGGAGCGTTGTCGCAAATGCAGGCAATTGCTGCTCGTTGGATCCTCGGTGCATTCAGAACCACCCCTATCGGTGGTCTGGAAAGTATCGCAGGACTGCTGCCCATGCAGCTGTTACTGCGTCGTCTAGTCGACAGAGGAGTGTTCAGAACCCCCCTGTTGGCTCCATCTCACCCCCTAAGAGCAATCTTAGGGCCTAATCACGTCGGCACTACCCACTCTCATGAGCTGGGACTCTGGGGAGGGAACGTGCTCGACACACTCACTCTACAGGGGCCATCTGTCGCCTCGGCTGCAGCTCTGGCCCTTGTACCAGGCGATGAGTTCGACCCCTTCAGGGAAGAAAACACACCTGGAAACAGAGTGAAGGATCTTTTCCCCACTCGTTTCTCTTCTCATTTTTTTTTTTTTTTTTGGATCAGAATTTATAACGCGGGGCTCGAGTGCAGTCCGCGGAGCAAGGTACAAACTCGGGTACTACTTTATCTACGTGTTCCCCTCGCCCATCTCCCACTCAGGTCCCCGTTTTAGCCACCTTTAGGCGGGCAGTTCCACAGACGTTGGCCTCTCAGCCAGGAAAGGCAATAATCTGGAGGGGGCGCCCCCCCTCCCGAAGTTAGCCATTAGATCGCCCCCTGGAGCAAACGGTCCCCCAGCCACATGTCCGACCGAGGCCAGACCAGGCGCAGCAGTGTTAATTCACCGTAAATCCCCCCTTGCGGGAGGAATAACCGTCTGCGTTTTTCCAGCCAACGAGGATTGACCACCCCAGACGAATGAGGTGGACCATCACCGTGTTGTGCACGAGTGACAGTAACAAGGCGGGTGGTTGTTCACCTGGTTATTCACCGTGACCGCCGTAAGTAGGGGGCCGAGACCCCCCTCGAGCAAATGCACCTATGTGCACGCACTCGATGACATCATCCCCCCCGCAGTGGGGGGAAGGTATAGGGAAGCGACACCATGTCACCATCCCGATAGTGGCCACCAGTTACTTGGTGGCCGTGAAGGTAGAGGGGGATAGCCCCCTGTACTAGTTGCGGCGCTGCTGTCCACGAGGACCTCGAGGACGACGGCGCCGTGCTGGGGACGGGGGTTCCCCAGATTGAGGCTCTGATTGAGCGGTGTGCACCGCCGCGTAGGAAGCCCGGAAGGCTGCCGGAGACGTGAGGTCGAGAGGTGTCGGAACGGCTGCTAGTTCCGCCGACATCGTCTCAGATAATCGCCAGGTGGTCGTGAATAACTCCCAAGCCATTTGGCGCCATGCGTTCCTCTCTGCAGGGGGAACGGCGGATGTACGGACGGTACCAATGAACATGGTCATCGCGTCGAGTTGGTGTAGCATGGCATGAGAGGTGGCTTCGATTTCCAGCCTCTCATTCACAGATAACGGCGCTTCGTCCTCCACCAACTCAGGGATGGGGGGCAAAGGCGGTGACGGGGCAGGGGATGCCTCCGGATAGAAGAGCTCAGCAATGCCGAGCTCCTGAGTGTACATGTCCTCGCGTTCGAGACTGCGAGTCCATCGTTTATGTGCGACATGGACGTCCTGCGCCCACAGCACACGGTCGATCGTTTGCCTCGAGGCTAGCTTGGGGCTGCTCTCGGCATAATTGAGGGCCTCCTGCATAGCAAGAGAATCCTCGTCATCCTCAGGGTCGGAGAGGTCTTCTCCAGCCCATAGATCTCTAACTGCCCGTAGGGCAGTAGCTACATCCGGATCGTCATGATCGTACCGGGTGTCGTAGTCTTGGACGTCATCGTCGTAGATGTCGCCCGTAATCAGGGAGGGGTCGTGTAGACCCCAGCGTGGTGTTTGGGCTCTAGTTCGCCGTTTAGGCATTGAGAGGGGAAGTTAGTGCTAGTAGGTGATAGTAGAAATCAAGATACGTAGCGTGCAATCGATAACAGCTGGTCCCTTATCTCTATTCCGGGTCCACCCGATACTGCCTCCGAACGCTCCGAGGGGGGGACAAGCCGCACATCCTGTAACCCAGTGGGAGAAGATTGAACCCGGGTCATACCACCCTAGAAGAGTGAGCACCGGAGGTAGAGAGTTGGTGGAGAGTGGCGGCCACCAAGGTGTCGACCTAGCCGCCAGGGGGCACCATCGCCCGGCCCCTTTTAACGATGGTGTATTCCAACGGGTAGTCAGTGTAGCTTGTCCCTAGTAGTAGTGACTCACATAGCATGGAGGCTAGAAGCCTCCCAGACAACTAGCAATCCAGTGATAACGTCCCTTCTCCCTAAGCCAGACCTCCCCCAACTAAACGAGTGTGTCGACTTGGGCGAGCGTTGAAGCAGGCATCCCACACCCACTCTAAGCCCCCAGAGGGACCCAGACTACTCTTTCATAAACGACACTCACCTAGTCAGGATCCTCGAAGCCCAGGAGAACGAGACAGATAGCAGCCATTGTCAAAAACAATGACCGGGGCATCCACGGAGATCGGATGGACGGATCTCTTAGCAAATCAGGGTAGGCCTGGAGACGCCGAGAGCGTTCGTGATGGTGAAATCCGATCGAAAATCGGACGAAAATTGAAGTGTCGACGTCGCATGCAACGTTGAGCAGAGGTGTTTACCACTATTTATGGTGGTTGTAACAAGTCAAGGAGCGCTGTTTCTCTTCTCATTGTCTCACCTCTAAGGAGGATGGAGCGAGGAATTTGTACAGGAGCGACCTCGACAAAGCCTGGGCTTCGGCCCAGGTCGAGGATGGCACTCTTGTTGTTGCAGTGGACGTCTCGGTGCCGACAGATGCCAGATTCCAAGCTGTCACCTGTGCTCTCGTCTTCGGACAGGGGGAGCAGGTAGATCGCGTTGTCTCACCCTCTGGGAGGAGAACCCCCCCGGAAGTCGAACTCTTCGCTCTTCAACTAGGCGTCTCTGCTGCTTGCAGCCGAGGGTGCAAAAAGTTGGTGATTTTCTTGGATTCTACTACAGGCATCGAGTCCCTAATTGATCCAAAGCCACGCTCTGGGCAAATCTTTGCCCTGGACGCCTGTCGCTCCCTTCGCCCCTGGCTAGCCGGAGACGAGGAGAGGAATGTTACATTCTGGCATGTCCCCTCAAAATTCGAGTGGAACATACACAAGATGGCTCACGATGTAGCTACATCTACCAAGATCTCCGTGGGCAGACACCCTCAGACGTCTTTAGACTACCTTAAAACTCAGGTCGAAAAGGCCATGTGTAAGGATTGGCACACCCGGTTCTCGGATCCGGCATATTGTGGTCAGCATTTCTACCAACTCAAAGGAGTAGGTGGAAAACCGGTACTACCCTCGACTCGCAAAGGTGGGCCCTGGCTGAAAGTAATGGGAAGCAACACCACGCTGACTTCCCGTTCGACTCGAATGATTACTGGCCATGCTCCCATAGGGGAGTATCATCATCGTCTATCCCTCAACGGGGATTACCAGTGCTGGTGCCTTGGCCCCAAGATCCAAACCCGAGACCATATATTATGCGTCTGCCATGCAGTGGACCGCAAGGAAACTCGTGCGAGCCCCGACACCGTCGAAGGCTTTAATGAATTTATGGACAATAATCCTGCATTGGGATCGTTCACCCCACTAGCGTGGGATCCAGGATAGGTCGTGCACGCAGGGCATATGACCCCCGTCTGGTTCTGGCTAGTGTTATTGGTATGTCGGGGTGGCCGCAGGGCACCAGACGAGTCCGTTAACCCTCATAAAGGGGGCCCACCCATGTTCAGGAGCGACTGTCAGGGAGGGGGGACACGAAACTAGGTATTGGTTCGGGGAGGCGCCTGAGTGCTTTCAGATCCACTGTCGGTTGCGCGTTATGGCTTTGGGGCCGACTACGCCTTCCTTTCCGAGCTGAGAGGCTCATATTGGGGCGGCAGTTTCCCCTAAATCTTGCACACATACCCGTAGGGATGCGGGGAACACAACATCGTCAAGCTCGGGTTGTCGGTATGCCACCACTGGCAACTCCGTTTACTCGATAAAGGGGGCCCCCTTAGTGGTCGTTGCAGCTATCCAGGTGGTTGGTACGAAGATCAGCAGGAGGAGGACTTGGGCTGGGTGTAGTGTACTCTGTTTGTATGTCTCTGCCGCAGACTGCGTTCAGGCGCCGCGTTATAAATTTTTGATCCAAAAAAAAAAAAAAAAATTCAGGACACGGAGATGGCTAGCGATGACTGGAGCGGACCCCAGACCTTCGCCAAAGACCTGGGAGAGTATGCTGAAGGATTCCGAGTTGTTCTGAACAGGACAGGATCCAGACGACCGACTGCTGAGGAACGGCAGCTCATTTTTTTTTTTTTTTTTGGATTTTTTTTTTTTTTTTTTTGGGTCAAAAGTTTATAACGCGGCACCCGATCGCAGTCCGCAGTAGAGATATACAAGCAGAGTACACTATGCCCAGCCCAAGTCCTCCTCCTGCTGATCTTCGCACCAACCACCTGGATAGCTGCAACGACCACTAAGGGGGCCCCCTTTATCGAGTAAACGGACTTGCCAGTGGTGGCGTACCGACAACTCGGACCTGACGATGCCATGTCCCCCGAATCCCTACGGGTATGAGTGCAAGATTTAGGGGAAACTGCCGCCGCGACGTGAGCCTCTCAGCTCGGAAAGGAAAGCGTATTCGACTGAAGTCACCATAACGCATAACCGACGACACTCCTTGACTTGTTACAACCACTATAAACAGTGGTAAACACCTCTGCTCAACGTTGCCAGCGACGTCGACACTTCAATTTACGTCCGATTTTCGATCGGATTTCACCATCACGAACACTCTCGGCGTCTCCAGGCCTGCCCTGATTTGCTAAGAGATCCGTCCATCCGATCCCCGGGGATGTCCCGGTCATTGTTTTTGACAATGGCTGCTATTCGTCTTGTTCCCCTGTGCTTCGAGGATCCTGGCTAGGTGAGTGGTGCCTATGAAAGAGTAGTCTAGGTCCCTATGGGGGCTTAGAGTGGGTGTGGGATGCCTGCTTCAATGCTCGCCCAAGTCGACGCACTCGTTTAGTTGGGGGAGGTCTGGCTCAGGGGGAGGGACATCGTTACTGGACTGCTGGTTGTCTCTGGGGCTTCCAACCTCCATGCTATGTGAGTCACTACTACTAGGGACAAGCTACACTGACTACCTGTTGGAATACACCGTCGCTAAAAGGGGCCGGGTGACGGTGCCCCCTGATAGCTAGGTCAACGCTCTGGTGGCCGCATTTCACCACCAACTCCTCACCTCCGGTGCTCACTCCTCTGGGGTGTTATGACCCGGGTTCAATCTTCTCCCACCAGGCAACAGGATGCGCGGCCTGTTCGCCCCCTCGGAGCGTTTGGAGGCTGTATCAGGTGGACCTGGAACTGAGATAAGGGGCCATCTGTTATCGACCTTACGCTACGTACTTTGACTGTTATCGTCATTTACCTGTGCTAACTCACTCTCAATGCCCAAGCGGCTGAACAGAGACCAAACCACACGCTGGGGCCTTCACGACCCCACCTTGATTACGGGTGACATCGTTGGTGATGATGCCCAAGACTACGACACCCAGCTCTCACAGAACGAACTGGAGGTAGCAGCTGCCCTAGGCAGTTTGAGATCTGTGGGCTGGGGAGGACCTCCCCGACCCTGACGACTACGTGGACTCTCTTGCTAGGCAGGAGGCCCTCGCTTACACTGCACGCTGCGTATTTCGATCACTTGCATCATATACCAGTACTAACTTGCTCCTGATGCCCAAGTGGACAACCAGAGACGATCGTTCCAATGATCCTACACCTCCGGAAGCTGTTCCAGCTTCCTGTGTGGCGATGCCAACAGCTCTAGCAGAGCTCCAATCTGGGGAACCCTTGTTCCCAGTACAGTGCCGTCATCATCACAGATGGCCGTGCTGCTACTTGTGTGGGGCATCCTGCTCCACACCCATCACCGCCAGTCCGCTGGCTGCTGTCGGGTTGGTGACAAATGTCGCTACCCTTTACGTTCTCCCCACTGCGGGGGGGAAATTGCTATCGAGTGCATGTGCTTGCAGTGCATTTGCTCGAGGGGGGCTTTGGCCCCCTGCTTATGGCGGTTCCGGTGAATAACCAGGTGAACAACCAGCTGCCACATTACTGTTACTCGTGCATGACACGGTGATGGTCCACCTCATTCGTCCGGGGTGGTCAATCCTCGTTGGCTGGGAGTATGCGGATGGTTATTCCTCCCGCAAGGGGGGATTTACAGTGAATTAACACGGCCGCGCCTGATCTGACTTTGGTTGGATATGTGGACTGCTGGTAGGGCCCTAGTCAGGCCTAATGCCGTAGCCGTTTCCACTAGGTGGTCAGCGTGAATTGAGTGCTCAGGCCCCTGGGGATCCCAGGATGCATGTCTCACGTTGAAATCGCCGCACATGAAGTGTAGGCATGGGATCGTCATGACGTTCTCAAATAGGAGCGTGATGGCAGAGTGCTGACTATCCGAGTAGACGTTAGCGAGCAACATGACGTCCTCCCCTATTCCCAATGAGAACAGGAGGATGTCACGACTATCGATCAGATCTCGTCTGAGACCTGGTCTTAAGTTAGCGATGCTGTTCGCAAAATAAACAGCGACGCGTGGAGGGGAGTCGATACCCGAGGGGCGCACTAACGTTCCCCAATTTGGGCTCATTGGTGCGCCTATAACTTCCTCCCCTTCCCTGTTGTGGGCAGAAGGGGCGTATCTTATCAATCGCCATGGCGGCTCTTGGATGAAAAGCAAATCGTAATCGTCTACGAAATCAGCCAGTAAAGAGTCCATGTACCCCCAATTGCGGTTAACATTTTGACTAAATATTCGTAACTGCGGTGTAGATCTAAGTCTATCCCTCATTTACGTTCGGCCACCGCGTCCTGCGGGATGGTAAGTAGGAGGAGAGCGAGAGCCACATCTCGCACTCACCTCGTCGTAGCGAGCTTTGATCCAGTCACGGTCAAAGCGATGACGCCAGAAATTGCATCGACGATCGTCGGATGCGTGGTCCTTCCGGCAGTTAATGCACCTAGCCGGGTGGGGACAGGCTGCCCCCTCTGGGGTAGCTGAGATAGGGGGGTTCGCCTTGGCGTTGCGCTTACAGCACCCCGCTAGGGCACGATGGTGCTCCTTGCGGTGTGGGCCTGCACAGATCGGACATTTCGACTGTGGAGCTCTGCATGCTGGGGTGGGGTGACCCCACTTCCAGCACCGTTGGCATAGCGGGAGCCCAGGGTTTGCCCTGGCTGCCCTAACATAGGCGACATAGCATCCAAATTGGACACCACGTCCGATGAGAGCTTTCGCTCGTGCGCCACTGACCGAGTCAGCGACGTTGAGGTAGACGGTGCACGTGTCTGACATTCTTGAATCACGGACAACCTGTGGAGGAACCTGCAGAACGGTGAGGTCAGATATACCTGACTTCCCCAGGTGTGCTATGATGACATCAGGCGTAATAGCCTTGTCATTTGCAATGTAAGGCACGTCTACCAACTTGAGGTAAGACGTGGATGTCGGTAACGCTGCATCGATTTGGAGCGCAGAGGGGAAGGCCTTGTGGGCCGCCTCCTTGAAGCATCGTAGGTCCTCGTCCGAGGCCACTACGTCAGTTGACACCGAGAGGTTCCCGGCATGCATGGAAGCAGACTGTGCCACTAGCTTAGAATGGTGTAGTCCTAAGGTCGTCCGGACATGGTCCAGGAAGTCAGCAGGGTTCGTCCCCTCCTCGAGGGGGGGTCGAACGTGAACAAGAACCTGTCTTCGTGATGGTCCATGGACGGTGGGCGAAGGCTTTGCAGCCTTGGGCCTGGATGGACCGACGTGCTGCTGGATGTCAGCTAGCCTGTCGGTTGGAAGCTCGGGGAAGGCCTTGGCTAGTCGCACAAGGCCGTCCATGGATGTGTTAGGTGCTCGCCCCCCAGGGAAGCGAGCGACCTGAGCAAATGTCCCCTTGCCCGAAGGCTTGGTCGACATGTTCACGGGGGGAGGAGGTCCTCTGCCCCATGACGAAGAAGTGCCCCCTGTCGGGGGTTTAGGAAGAGGTCGAGCCCCTTTCGGGCCTCGTGTCCTCGCAGATTTGTGAGGGGGGGGGCGTGGCCCATCCCATCCCTCCAGGTGCTCGGTCCTTGGGACGTCGTTGGGGTCAGTAGTGGCAGGACGCTTGCCTGCACCGCCAGCCCTGTCGATAGCTCTTCGGAGGGTCGTATTCCCCGAGTCGCGGTGAAATCCAACCGTGGTCGCTGCATACAGCACCGCCCCCAGTTGTTCTGCGATTTCCTGCCGTTGTTCAGCAGTGGGTCGTAGGGCTCCAGTCCTGTTTAGAACAGTTATGAATCCCTGAGCGTATTCCCCGAGGTCGTGGGCGAAGGTGGTTGGACCAGACCAATCGTCGTCCGCATCGCTTGCCATCACCGTGTCTTGGATCACGGGCTCGGGGTTGGGTGTCACAGCTTCGTCGCCCCACCTAGAAGCAGGCGTGGAAGGAGTGGTAGGAGGTGCAGGGGACGCTGTGGCCCGCCTGGGAGATAGTGTCAGCACGCTGAATCGCTGTGCACGCAGTGTGATCGTTCCGGCCCCATACGGGGAGGGAGTTGGAGAGCTTCTTTGGGACCGATGAGGGCCCACCGAAGGTGCTATCTGTGAGGATCTACGGCCCCCAGAGGGCCATAGAGAATCAATGGGATCGTCGCCAGGAGTTCTGGGCATACCGGCTCTGGAAGGGTTCCCCACGTCCATCGCTTCACCCGATCTCCCCCTTGTTCTAGATACTGAATCAGACATGCGCTGGTAAGACGCTATATAGACCAGATCGTTTGGATTGTAGACGGATTGAGCTGCAGAGAGTGAAAACGGTGTCGACGAAAGTTTCTGTGGCTGTGCACGTCGCGGTAACAAGTCAAGAAGCGATGTGGTGACCTTGGGCTTGAGGGGGGGGTATTGCCCGTGTAGGGAGCAAAGGCAAGGTCAATGGGTAAGGGAGTAAATCTCCTCACCCTTGAGAAGTGAAATATTTCGGACTTGTCGTGTTCCAGGACAAGTCCAAGGGAGGTGAATGCCTGGAAGATCCAGCCATACACTTTTTTAAGGAGGGGGAGGTTATCCTCCAACTGTGGGGAGCGGGCAATGAGGGTACCATCGTCCACATAAGACATGAGATTGACATCTCTGCCGATTTCGCTTCTTCTGAAGAGTTTCATGATGGGCGTCAGGTATAACGCCGATAATACAGGGGACAAGGCAGATCCTTGTCCCACTCCCACATCTGCTGCAAAGGAGCCAGATGAGAAAGCGTTCCATTTGTAGGTCATCTTGCGACCGACCAGGTATGAGCAGAAGAAATTCACTACTTGCGCAGGGAATCCCGACTGAGAGATAATCTCCAATAGAACCTGGTGGTTCAGGGAGGGAAAGAATTGAGCGATGTCGAAGGCGACAACACTCATTTTGAGCCCCCTAGCCCACCCCGCTCTAACCAGGTGGGTAAGGTAAATCCCTGCATCCTCAGTGGAACGCTGGGCGACTCCTCCGAACTGATTTTGGTCAAAGGCCACGTGCGCGACGCTGTTGAACTGCAGCTGTCTAGACAGCATTTTTTCGACTAATTTGCCCAGAGTGTTCAGTAGTACAATGGGCCTGAACGACTTCGGGGTAGAATAATTAGGTTTCCCTGGTTTCGGGATGATGACTGACAGGGATTCCTTAAAGTGGGCCAGCCAATGGCCAGCGGTGATGCACGCCTCAGCAATGCAGGTGATGAGCCCTGCCACTTCTGGGTTGCTACACCAGTGTTTTAGGTGCGACCACATAACATGATCGGGACCTGGGGTGGAACAGGAAGAACACGTGTTTAACGCTTCTTTCATTTCCGTGACGGAGAACGGGATCCAGGCCCTTTCAGGCACCAGATCGAGTTCATCAAGAATGCTCAGATCGACTACTCGATCTGAGGCAGCATTATAGGACCCATCAAGGGCAGCCCAAAGGGAATCCAGATCATTACAAGGTTCTCCCCGATAGGAGATCGCCTCATATGATGGGAGGTTACGTTGACGAGTCCAGGACATCAGATCCCAGGGTCGTCTGTTCATCGTAGCCACTTCCTGGATACGGTCATCGAAGAAATCACGCTTCGCGTGTCGCATGACTTTCCTGTAATGCTTCCAGTCCTCCTCATCACGGGTGGCTCTGTAAGCGTCTAGGGCACCACTGCATTTGTCTGTCCACCAGCCTTTGGACGACTTGCCGAGGCGAGATTCCTTGGCATGGTTTTCCCATGCCTTGTTCAAAATCGCTGATATTGCCAAAACGACATCATCGATTTCTGCCAATGTATTTCCATGCCAGTCTAGCCACAGAGTTAAAGCGGAGGAGACAGCATCCCAATATGATGCTTCCTCCTCGGATCCTTTTTTGATGGACCACTTGGTAACCGGAACCATAGATCCCGGGCCAGGTAGCACTAACGTCAGAGGGGCGTGGTCAGACATCCCTCTGGCTTCAGGTCCAATCTCGCAGTACAATACGAATCTAAGATCCATAGGTACGAACATCAGGTCGATCACCGTGGGGTGAAGGCCCTGTTGGGGGGGAAAGTGTGTGGGGCCCTCCATCACTGGTAGTGCCCTAGTTAGGCCTAGTGCCGTAGCCGTTTCCACTAAGTGGTCAGCATGGATCGAATGTGCAGGCCCCTGGGGATCCCAGGAGGCATGCCTCACGTTGAAGTCGCCACACATGAAGTGTAAGCGCGCAATTGTCATGACATTCTCGAATAAGAGCGTGATGGCAGAATGTTGGCTATCCGAGTATACGTTAGCGAGTAGCATGACATCCTCACCTATTCCCAGTGAGAACAAGAGAATGTCACGATTGTCGATCAGATCTCGTCTGAGACCTGGTCTTAGATTAGCGATGCTGTTTGCAAAGTAGACAGCAACGCGTGGAGGGGAGTCAATTCCCGATGGGCACACTAAAGTTCCCCAATTTGGGCTCATTGGTGCGCCTATAACTTCCTCCCCTTCCCTGTTGTGGGCAGAAGGGGCGTGTCTTATCAGTCGCCAAGGAGGCTCTTGAATGAACAACAGATCATAGTCATCTACATAATCTGCCAGTAACGAGTCCATGTAACCCCAATTTCTGTTTACATTTTGACTAAATATGCATATCTGAGGGGTGGATCTAAGCCTGTCTCTCATTTACGTTCAGCCACAGCGTCCTGCGGGATGGTAAGAAGGAGGGGAGCGAGAATTGCATCTCGCACTCACCTCGTCATAGCGAGCTTTGATCCAATCACGGTCAAAGCGATGTCGCCAGAAGTTGCATCGACGGTCGTCGGATGCATGATTTTTCCAGCAGTTTATGCACCTAGCTGGGTGAGGACAGGCTGCCCCCTCTGGGGTAGCTGGGACGGGAGGGTTCACCTTGGCGTTTCCCTTACAACACCTGGCCAGGGCACGATGGTGCTCCTTGCGGTGTGGGCCTGCACAGATTGGACACTTGGTCTGTGGAGCTCTGCATGCTGAGGTGGGGTGGCCCCACTTCCAGCATCGTTGGCACAAAGGCAATCCAGGGTCATGTCTCGGTCATTGTTTCCAACAGTGACTGCTATCTGTCTTGTTCCCCTTGGCTTCGAGGATCCTGGCTAGGTGAGTGATGTCTATGAAAGAGTAGTCTGGGTCCCTATGGGGGCTTAGAGCGGGTGTGGGATGCCTGCTTCAATGCTCGCCCAAGTAGAAGCGCTTGGTTAGCTGGGGGAGGTCTGGCTTAGGGGGAAGGACGTTCTTACTGGACTGCTGGCCGTCTGGGAGGCTCCCAGCCTCCATGCTCTGTGAGTTTCTATTACTAGAGACATGCTACACTGACTACCCATTGGAATACACCATCGTTAAAAGGGGCCAGGCGATGGTGCCCCCTGACAGCTAGGTCGACGCTCTGGTGGCCGCTACTCACCACCAACTCTCTACCTCCGGTGCTCACTCTTTTAGGGTGTTATGACCCGGGTTCAATCTTCTCCCACCAGGCAACAGGATGCGCAGCCTGTTCGCCCCCTCGGAGCGTTTGGAGGCTGTATCAGGTGGACCTGGAACTGAGATAAGGGGCCATCTGTTATCGACCTTACGCTACGTATTTTGACTGTTATCGTCATTTACCTGTGCTAACTCACTCTCAATGCCCAAACGGCTGAACAGAGACCAAACCACACGCTGGGGCCTTCACGACCCCACCTTGATTACGGGTGACATCGTTGGTGATGATGCCCAAGACTACGACACCCAGTTCTCACAGAACGAACTGGAGGTAGCAGCTGCCCTAGGCAGTTTGAGATCTGTGGGCTGGGGAGGACCTCCCCGACCCTGACGACTACGTGGACTCTCTTGCTAGGCAGGAGGCCCTCGCTTACACTGCACGCTGCGTATTTCGATCACTAGCATCATATACCAGTACTAACTTGCTCCTGATGCCCAAGCGGACAACCAGAGATGATCGTTCCAATGATCCTACGCCTCCGGCAGCTGTTCCAGCTTCCTGTGTGGCGATGCCAACAGCTCTAGCAGAGCTCCAATCTGGGGAACCCTCGTTCCCAGTACAGTGCCGTCATCATCACAGATGGCCGTGCTGCTACTTGTGTGGGGCATTCCGCTCCACACCCATCACCGCCAGTCCGCTGGCTGCTGTCGGGTTGGTGACAAATGTCGCTACCCTTTACGTTCTCCCCGCTGCGGGGGGGAAATTGCTATCGAGTGCATGTGCTGGCAGTGCATTTGCTCGAGGGGGGCTTTGGCCCCCTGCTTATGGCGGTTCCGGTGAATAACCAGGTGAACAACCAGCTGCCACATTACTGTTACTCGTGCATGACACGGTGATGGTCCACCTCATTCGTCCGGGGTGGTCAATCCTCGTTGGCTGGGAGTATGCGGATGGTTATTCCTCCCGCAAGGGGGGATTTACGGTGAATTGACACCACTGCGCCTGATCTGACTTCGGTTGGATATGTGGCTGGGGGACCGCTTCGCACCAGCTGACGATCTAATGGCTAGCTTCGGGAGGGGGTCCCCCCCTCCAGATTATTGCCTTTCCTGGCTGAGAGGCCAATGTCTGTGGCACTGCCCGCCTAAAGTGGCTAAAACGAGGACCTGGGTAGGATATGGGTGAGGGGAAGTGTAGTTATAGTAGTACCCAAGTTTGTATCCTGCTCCGCGGACTGCGATCGAGCCCCGCGTTATAAATTGTTGACCCAAAAAAAAAAAAAAAAAAAGGCAATCCAGGGTTCGCCTTGGCAGCCCTAACGTAAGCGACGTAGCGCCCAAATTGGATGCCCCGCCCAATGAGAGCCTTAGCTCGTGCACCACTGACTGAATCAGCGATGTTGAGATAGACAGTGCACATATCCGACATCTTTGAATCGTGTATCACCCGTGGGGGGACCTGTAGCACTGTGAGGTCCGATATACCGGACTTTCCCAAGTGTGCGATGATGACATCAGGTGTTAAGGCCTTGTCGTTAGCAATGTAAGGCATGTCGACCAGCTTGAGGTACGACGTGGAAGTAGGTAACGCTGCGTCTACTTGCAGCGCGAAAGGGAATGCCTTGTGGGCCATCGCTTCTTGTCTTCTTACCGCGACGTGCACAGCCACAGAAATTTTTGTTGACACCATTTTCAACCTCTGTAGCTCAATCCGTCCTCGATCCCAGCGATCCGGTATAACCAGCATCTTACCAACGCATGTCAGATTCGTATTCCAGAAGAGGGGGGAGATCGGGCGGGGCGTCCCTGGCTAGCTGGGGACGAGGAGAGGAACGTTACATTCTGGCACGTCCCCTCGAAGTTCGAGTGGAACGTTCACAAGATGGCTCACGATGTAGCTACATCTACCAAGATCTCCGTGGGCAGACACCCGCGGACGTCTCTAGACTACCTTAGAAATCAGGTCGAAAAGGCCGTTTGTAAGGATTGGCACACCCGGTTCGCAGATCCTGCGTACCGTGGACGACACTTCTACCAACTCAAAGGAGTCGGTGGAAAACCAGTTTTACCCTCGACCCATAAAGGTGGGCCTTGGCTGAAAGTAATGGGGAACAACACTACGGTGACTTCTCGTTCGACTCGCATGATCACTGGCCATGCTCCTATAGGGGAGTATCGTCAACGTCTATCCCTCGACGGGGAATACCAATGTTGGTGCCTTGGCCCCGAGATACAAACTCGAGACCACTTATTACGCGTCTGCCCCAAGGTGGATCGCAAAGAAACTCGTGCAAGCCCAGACTCCGTCGAAGGCTTCCACGAATTCATGGACAATAATCCTGCTCTAGGATCGTTCAACTCACTTGCGTGGGATCCAGGATAGGGTGTGCGCGCAGGGCGTATGACCCCCGTCTGGTTCTGGCTAGTGTTATCGGTATGTCGGGGTGGCCGTAGGGCACCAGACGAGTCCGTTAACCCTCATAAAGGGGGCCCACCCGTGTTCAGGAGCGACTGTCAGGGAGGGGGGACACGAACCCAGGTTCCGGTTCGGGGAGGCGCCTGAGCGCTTTCAGATCCGCTGTCGGTTGTGCGCTACAGCTTCAACGCTGACTGCGCCTTCCTTTCCGAGCTGAGAGGCTCACGTCGGGGCGGCAATATCCCCTAAATCTTGCACTCATACCCGTAGGGATCGGGGGACACGACATCGTCAAGCTCGGGTTGTCGGTACGCCACCACTGGCAAGTCCGTTTACTCGATAAAGGGGGCCCCCTTAGTGGTCATTGCAGCTATCCAGGTGGTTGGTGCGAAGATCAGCAGGAGGAGGACTTGGGCTGGGCGTAGTGTACTTCGTTTGTATGTCTCTACCGCGGACTGCGATCGGGCGCCGCGTTATAAATTTTTGACCCAAAAAAAAAAAAAAAAAAAGATCGGGCGAGGCGATGGACGAGGGGAGACCCTCCAGATCTGGTATGCCCAGAACTCCTGGCGACGACCCAATTGATTCCCTGCGGCTCTCTTTGAGCCGCAGATCCACACAGAACGTACCCTCAGTGGGCCCTCACAGGACCCAAAGAGGTTCTCCAACCCCCTCCCCCTATGGGGCGGGCATCGTCACTCCGCGAGCACAGCGTTTCAGCGTGCCAGCGCTATCTTCTAGAGACGCGACTGCGTCTCCAGCACCACCGGCTACCCCTTCCACACCTGCTTCATGGGCGGACGAAGTGGCCGACAACCTCTCCTCCCACGTCATTCAGGACACGGAGATGGCTAGCGATGACTGGAGTGGACCCCAGACCTTCGCCAAGGACCTGGGAGAGTATGCTGAAGGATTCCGAATTGTTCTTAACAGGATGGGATCTCGACGACCGACTGCTGAGGATCGGCAGCTCATAGCAGAACGACTGGGCTCGGTGCTGGCAGCAGCTGCCGAGGCTGGCATAGATTGCAACTCGGGGAGCGCTCTGCTCCGGGGGGCAATAGACAGAATGGCAGGGGGCAGTAAACGACCTAGGTCGGGCACTGTCACCAATGATCCCAATGTGGACTATCTGGAGGGACGGGATGGGCAACGCCCCCCCCCTCACAAATCAGCGAGGACTCGAGGCCCGAAAGGGGCTCGACCTCTTCCCAAACCCCCAACAGGGGGCGTTTCTTCATCATGGGGTCGAGGACCACCTCCCCCCGTGAACTGGTCCACCAGGCCTTCGGGCAGGGGGACCTTTGCTCAGGTTGCTCGCTTCCCCGGGGGGCGAACTCCTAACACATCCATGGATGGTCTTGTGCGTCTAGCCAAGGCCTTCCCTGAACTTCCAACCGACAAGCTGGCGGACATACAGCAGCATGTCGGTCCCTCCAAACCGAAGGCGGCAAAACCTTCACCTACTGTACATGGACCATCGAGACGACAGGTCCTAGTCCACGTTCGTCCCCCCCTCGGGGCGGAGACGAATCCCGCTGACTTCCTGGACCATGTCCAGACCACTCTCAGACTGCACCACTCCAAATTGGTGGCTCAGTCTGCATCGATGCACCCTGGTAATTTATCAGTAGCTACAGACGTTGTTGCCTCTGAGGAGGACCTCCGATGTTTCAAGGAAGCTGCCCACAAGGTGTTCCCTTTCGCGTTGCAAGTGGACGCAGCGTTACCCACATCCACTTTGTACCTTAAGCTGGTTGATGTGCCATTCATCGCTAACGACAAGGCGTTAATGCCTGATGTCATCATTGCACACTTGGGAAAGTCCGGAATATCAGATCTCACAGTGCTTCAAGTCCCCCCCCGTGTAGTACGTGATTCGAAGATGTTGGATATGTGCACCGTTTACCTTAACATCGCTGACTCAGTCAGTGGTGCACGAGCCAAGGCTCTTATCGGTCGGGGCATTCAATTTGGACGCTACGTTGCCTATGTTAGGGCTGCCAGGGCGAACCCTGGACTGCCTCTTTGCCAACGGTGCTGGAAGTGGGGCCACCCCACCCTGGCATGCAGAGCTCCACAGACCAAATGTCCGATCTGTGCAGGCCCACACCGCAAGGAGCACCATCGTGCCCTTGCAGGGTGCTGTAAGGGAAACGCCAAGGTGAACCCTCCTGTTCCAGCTACCCCAGAGGGGGCAGCCTGTCCTCACCCGGCTAGGTGTATCAACTGCCGGAAAAACCACGCATCGGACGATCGTCGATGCAATTTCTGGCGACATCGCTTTGACCGCGATTGGATCAAAGCTCGCTATGACGAGGTGAGTGCGAGACACAACTCTCGTTCTCCTCCTACTTACCATCCCACAGGACGCGGTGGCCGAACGTAAATTTTTTTTTTTTTTTTTTTGGGTCAAAAGTTTATAATGCGGCGCCCGATCGCAGTCCGCGGTAGTACAAACGAAGTACACTACGCCCATCCCAAGTCCTCCTCCTGCTGATCTTTGCACCAACCACCTGGATAGCTGCAACGACCACTAAGGGGGCCCCCTTTATCGAGTAAACGGACTTGCCAGTGGTGGCGTACCGACAACCCGAGCTTGACGATGTCGTGTCCCCGAATCCCTATGGGTATGAGTGCAAGATTTAGGGGAAATTGCCGCCCCGACGTGAGCCTCTCAGCTCGGAAAGGAGAGCGTAGTCGACTGGACTCGTCGCAACGCGTAACCGACAGAGGATCTGGAAGCGCTCAGGCGCCTCCCCAAACCGGTACCTAGTTTCGTGTCCCCCCTCCCTGACAGTCGCTCCTGAACATGGGTGGGCCCCCTTTATGAGGGTTAACGGACTCGTCTGGTGCCCAACGGCCACCCCGACATACCGATAACACTAGCTAGAACCAGATGGGGGTCATACGCCCTGCGCGCACAACCTATCCTGGATCCCACGCGAGTGAGTTGAACGATCCTAGTACAGGATTGTTGTCCATGAATTCGTTGAAGCCTTCGACAGAGTCTGGGCTTGCACGAGTCTCTTTGCGATCCACCTTAGGGCAGACGCGTAGTAGATGGTCTTGAGTTTGAATCTCAGGACCAAGACACCAGCATTGGTACTCCCCGTCGAGGGATAAACGTTGACGATACTCCCCTATAGGAGCATGGCCAGTGATCATGCAAGTTGAACGGGAAGTCAACGTAGTGTTGCTCCCCATAACTTTCAGCCAGGGCCCACCTTTGTGAGTCGAGGGTAATACCAGTTTTCCACCTACTCCTTTGAGTTGGTAGAAATGCCGACCACGATACGCCGGATCTGCGAACCAGGTGTGCCAATCCTTGCAAACGGCCTTTTCGACCTGGTTTTTAAGGTAGTCTAGAGACGTCCGCGGGTGTCTGCCCACGGAGATCTTGGTAGATGTAGCTACATCGTGGGCCATCTTGTGCACGTTCCACTCGAATTTCGAGGGGACATGCCAGAATGTAACTTTCCTCTCCTTGTCCCCAGCTAGCCAGGGGCGGAGGGAGCGACAAGCGTCCAGGGCGAAGATTTGCCCAGAGCGTGGTTTAGGATCGATTAGGGACTCAATGCCCATAGTAGAATCCGAAAATATCACCAACTTTTTGCATCCCCTGCTGCACGCAGTGGCAACGCCCAGTTGGAGAGCGAAAAGTTCAACTTCCGGGGGGGTTCTCCTCCCAGAGGCTGAGACAACGCGATCAACCTGTTCTCCCTGTCCGAAGACTAGAGCGCAGGCGACAGCTTGGTACTTGGCATCTGTGGGCACCGAAGCGTCCACTGCAACAACGAGAGTGTCATCCTCAACCTGGGCGGAGGCCCAGGCCTTGTCAAGGTCACTCTTATAAGACTTCCTCGCTCCATCCTCCTTGGAGGTGAGGCGATGAGAGGAGAAACGAGTGGGGAATAGATCCTTCACCCTGTTTCCAGGAGTGTTTTCTTCCCCAAAGGGGTCAAATTCATCCCCTGGTACTAGGGCCAGCGCTGCAGCCGAGGCGACAGATGGACCTTGCAGGTTGAGTGTGTCGAGCACGTTCCCTCCCCAGAGTCCTAGCTCATGAGAGTGGGTAGTACCGATGTGATTAGGCCCTAAGATAGCTCTTAGGGGGTGTGATGGAGCCAATAGAGGGGTTCTGAATACCCCTCTGTCGACTAAACGGCGCAGTAACAGCTGCATAGGCAGCAGTCCAGCGATACTTTCCAGGCCACCAATCGGGGTGGTTCTGAATGCACCGAGGATCCAACGTGCAGCAATGGACTGCACTTGGGCCAATGTTTTGATAACACCTTTGACGCGAGCGCCTTTGAAGTGCCATAGTCTGAGTCCATATGTCATGATAGGTACGACGCACGAGCGGTATAGAAGGCGTTTCTGCATAGGGGTTAACCCTCTGACAGAATTGCCGAGCATTCCCATCGCCCTCGCAGTGGTAAGGGCTTTGGTGGAGTAGAACCACGTGTGCTCTTTGAAAGAGAGTTTGCGGTCGAAGAAGAAACCAAGGTACCTCCAGGTAACCTTGGGTTTGAGGGGGGTGTTGCCCGTGTATGGGGCAAAGCCGAGATCGATGGGTAAGGGAGTGAATCTCCTCACCCTTGAGAAGTGAAATATTTCAGACTTGTCATGTTCAAGGACAAGCCCGAGGGAGGTGAACGCCTGGAAAATCCAGCCATACACTTTCTTAAGAAGGGGGAGGTTATCCTCCAACTGTGGGGAGCAGGCGATGAGGGTGCCATCGTCCACATAAGACATGAGATCGACATCTCTGCCGATTTCACTTCTTCTGAAGAGCTTCATGATGGGCGTCAAGTATAATGCTGATAAGACTGGGGACAGGGCGGAGCCTTGACCCACTCCCACATCTGCTGCAAAGGAGCCAGATGAGAAAGTGTTCCACTTGTAGGTCGTCTTACGGCCGACTAGATATGAGCGGAAGAAGTTTACCACTTGCGCAGGAAACCCCGACCGAGAAATGATCTCCAACAGAACCTGGTGGTTCAATGAGGGGAAGAACTGAGCGATGTCGAAAGCGACAACACTCGTTTTGAGCCCTTTAGCCCATCCTGCTCTGACCAGGTGGGTGAGGTAGATACCTGCGTCCTCAGTGGAATGCTGGGCGACGCCTCCAAACTGATTTTGCTCGAAGGCCTCGTGTGCGACACCGTCGAACTGAAGTCGTCTAGACAACATTTTTTCGACTGGTTTTCCCAGAGTGTTCAGTAGCACGATAGGCCTGAACGACTTTGGAGTGGAGTAGTTCGGTTTCCCCGGTTTCGGGATAATGACCGACAGGGATTCCTTAAAGTGATCTGGCCAGTGGCCAGCGGTGATGCACGCCTCAGCAATGCGGGTAATGAGCCCTGCCACCTCTGGGTTGCTACACCAGTGTTTTAGGTGCAACCACGTAACATGATCGGGACCTGGAGCGGAATGGGAAGAACACGCGTTTAGCGCTTCTTTCATTTCCCTGACAGAGAATGAGATCCAGGCCCTTTCAGGCACCGGATCAAGTCCATCAAGAATGCTCAGATCGACTACTCGATCTGATGCAGCATTATAGGACCCATCAAGGGCAGCCCAAAGAGAGTCCAGATCGTTACAAGGTTCTCCCCGGTAGGAGATCGCCTCATACGACGGGAGGTTGCGTTGACGAGTCCAGGACATTAGATCCCAGGGTCGTCTATTCATCGTAGCCACTTCTTGGATACGGTCGTCGAAGAAGTCACGCTTAGCATGTCGCATGACTTTCCTGTAGTGCTTCCAGTCCTCCTCATAGCGGGAAGCTCTGTAAGCGTCTAGGGCACCACTGCATTCGTCTGTCCACCAGCCTTTGGACGACTTGCCGAGGCGGGATTCCTTGGCATGGTTTTCCCATGCCTTGTTTAAAATCGCTGATATCGCCGAAACGACATCATCGATTTCTGCTGATGTATCTCCGTGCCAATCTAGCCACGGAGTTAAAGCGGAGGAGACAGCATCTCGGTATGATGCTTCCTCCTCGGATCCTTTTTTGATGGACCACTTGGTAACCGGAACCAAAGATCCCAGGCCAGGTAGTACTAACGTCAGAGGGGCGTGGTCAGACGTTCCCCTGGCTTCAGGTACGATCTCGCAGTACAGTACAAATCTAAGATCTGTAGGTACAAACATCAGGTCGATCACTGTGGGGTGAAGGCCCTGTTGTGGGGGGAAGTGGGTAGGGCCCTCCACTACTGGTAGGGCTCTAGTCAGGCCTAATGCCGTAGCCGTCTCCACTAAGTGGTCAGCATGGATAGAGTGTTCAGGCCCCTGGGGATCCCAGGAGGCGTGCCTCACGTTAAAATCGCCACACATGAAGTGTAAGCGTGGGATCATCATGACATTCTCAAATAAGAGCGTGATGGCTGAGTGTTGGCTATCCGAGTAGACGTTAGCAAGTAGCATGACGTCCTCCCCTATTCCCAGTGAGAACAGAAGGATGTCACGATCGTCGATCAGATCTCGTCTGAGACCCGGTCTTTTTTTTTTTTTTTTTTGGGTCAAAAATTTATAACGCGGCGCCCTATCGCAGTCCGCGGTAGAGACATACAAACGAAGTACACTACGCCCAGCCCAAGTCCTCCTCCTGCTGATCTTCGCACCAACCACCTGGATAGCTGCAATGACCACTAAGGGGGCCCCCTTTATCGAGTAAACGGACTTGCCAGTGGTGGCGTACCGACAACCCGAGCTTGACGATGTCGTGTCCCCCGATCCCTACGGGTATGAGTGCAAGATTTAGGGGATATTGCCGCCCCGACGTGAGCCTCTCAGCTCGGAAAGGAAGGCGCAGTCAGCGTTGAAGCTGTAGCGCACAACCGACAGCGGATCTGAAAGCGCTCAGGCGCCTCCCCGAACCGGAACCTGGGTTCGTGTCCCCCCTCCCTGACAGTCGCTCCTGAACACGGGTGGGCCCCCTTTATGAGGGTTAACGGACTCGTCTGGTGCCCTACGGCCACCCCGACATACCGATAACACTAGCCAGAACCAGACGGGGGTCATACGCCCTGCGCGCACACCCTATCCTGGATCCCACGCAAGTGAGTTGAACGATTTTTTTTTTTTTTTTTTTTTGGATCAGAATTTATAACGCGGGGCTCGAGCGCAGTCCGCGGAGCAAGGTACAAACTTGGGTACTACTTTATCTACGCGTTCCCCTCGCCCATATCCCACTCAGGTCCCCGTTTTAGCCACCTTTAGGCGGGCAGTTCCACAGACGTTGGCCTCTCAGCCAGGAAAGGCAATAATCTGGAGGGGGCGCCCCCCCCTCCCGAAGTTAGCCATTAGATCGCCCTCTGGAGCAGACGGTCCCCCAGCCACATGTCCAACCGAGGTCAGACCAGGCGCAGCAGTGTCAATTCACCGTAAATCCCCCCTTGCGGGAGGAATAACCGTCTGCGTTTTTCCAGCCAACGAGGATTGACCACCCCAGACGAGTGAGGTGGACCATCACCGTGTTGTGCACGAGTGACAGTAATGAGGCGGGTGGTTGTTCACCTGGTTATTCACCGTGACCGCCGTAAGTAGGGGGCCAAGACCCCCCTCGAGCAAATGCACCCATGTGCACGCACTCGATGACATCGTCCCCCCCGCAGTGGGGGGAAGGTATAGGGAAGCGACACCATGCCACCATCCCGATCATGGCCACCAGTTACTTGGTGCCGTGAATGTAGAGGGGGATAGCCCCCTGTACTAGTTGCGGCGCTGCTGTCCACGAGGACCTCGAGGACGACGGCGCCGTGCTGGGGACGAGGGTTCCCCAGATTGAGGCTCTGGTTGAGCGGTGTGCACCGCCGCGTAGGAAGCCCGGAAGGCTGCCGGAGACGTGAGGTCGAGAGGTGTCGGAACGGCTGATAGTTCCGCCAACATCGTCTCAGATAATCACCAGGTGGTCGTGAATAACTCCCAGGCCATTTGGCGCCATGCGTTCCTCTCTGCAGGGGGAACGGCGGACGTACGGACGGTACCAACGAACATGGTCATCGCGTCGAGTTGGTGTAGCATGGCATGAGAGGTGGCTTCGATTTCCAGCCTCTCATTCACAGATAACGGCACTTCGTCCTCCACCAGCTCAGGGATGGGGGGCAAAGGCGGTAACGGGGCAGGGGATGCCTCCGGATAGAAGAGCTCGGCCATGCCGAGCTCCTGTGAGTACATGTCCTCGCGTTCGAGACTGCGAGTCCATCGTTTATGTGCGACATGGACGTCCTGCGCCCACAGCACACGGTCTATCGTTTGCCTCGAGGCCAGCTTGGGGCTGCTCTCAGCATAATTGAGGGCCTCTTGCATAGCAAGAGAGTCCTCGTCATCCTCAGGGTCGGAGAGGTCTTCTCCAGCCCATAGATCTCTAACTGCCCGTAGGGCAGTAGCTACATCCGGATCGTCTTGATCGTACCGGGTGTCGTAGTCTTGGACGTCATCATCAAAGATGTCGCCCGTGATCAGAACGGGGTCGCGTAGACCCCGATGTGGTGGTTGGACTCTGGTTCGCCGTTTGGGCATTGAGAGAGTGTGTGTTAGTGCTAGTAGATGATGGTAAAAATCAAAATACGCAGCGTGGAATCGATAACGGCTGGTCCCTTATCTACATTCCGGGTCCACCCGATCCAGCCTCCGAACGCTCCGAGGGGGCGAGCAAGCCGCACATCCTGCTGCCTAGTGGGAGAATGTTGAACCCGGGTCATGACACCCTAGAAGAGTGAGCACCGGAGGTAGAGAGTTGGTGGAGAGTGGCGGCCACCAGGGTGACGACCTAGCCGCCAGGGGGCACCATCGCCCGGCCCCTTTTAACGATGGTGTATTCCAACGGGTAGTCAGTGTAGCATGTCTCTAGTAATAGAAACTCACAGAGCATGGAGGCTAGAAGCCTCCCAGACAACCAGCAATCCAGTGATAACGTCCCTTCTCCCTAAGCCAGACCTCCCCCAACTAAACGAGTGTGTCGACTTGGGCGAGCGTTGAAGCAGGCATCCCACACCCACTCTAAGCCCCCAGAGGGACCCAGACTACTCTTTCATAAACACCACTCACCTAGTCAGGATCCTCGAAGCCCAGGAGGACGAGACAGATAGCAGCCATTGTCAAAAACAATGACCGGGGCATCCACGGAGATCGGATGGACGGATCTCTTAGCAAATCAGGGTAAGCCTGGAGACGCCGAGAGCGTTCGTGATGGTGAAATCCGATCGAAAATCGGACGAAAATTGAAGTGTCGACGTCGCTTGCAACGTTGAGCAGAGGTGTTTACCACTATTTATGGTGGTTGTAACAAGTCAAGGAGCGATGTGAGTTGAACGATCCTAGAGCAGGATTATTGTCCATGAATTCGTGGAAGCCTTCGACGGAGTCTGGGCTTGCACGAGTTTCTTTGCGATCCACCTTGGGGCAGACGCGTAATAAGTGGTCTCGAGTTTGTATCTCGGGGCCAAGGCACCAACATTGGTATTCCCCGTCGAGGGATAGACGTTGACGATACTCCCCTATAGGAGCATGGCCAGTGATCATGCGAGTCGAACGAGAAGTCACCGTAGTGTTGTTCCCCATTACTTTCAGCCAAGGCCCACCTTTATGGGTCGAGGGTAAAACTGGTTTTCCACCGACTCCTTTGAGTTGGTAGAAGTGTCGTCCACGGTACGCAGGATCTGCGAACCGGGTGTGCCAATCCTTACAAACGGCCTTTTCGACCTGATTTCTAAGGTAGTCTAGAGACGTCCGCGGGTGTCTGCCCACGGAGATCTTGGTAGATGTAGCTACATCGTGAGCCATCTTGTGAACGTTCCACTCGAACTTCGAGGGGACGTGCCAGAATGTAACGTTCCTCTCCTCGTCCCCAGCTAGCCAGGGACGCAGGGAGCGACAAGCGTCCAGAGCAAAGATTTGCTCAGAGCGTGGTTTAGGATCGATTAGGGACTCAATGCCCGTAGTAGAATCCGAGAATATCACCAACTTTTTGCATCCTCTGCTGCACGCAGCCGAGACGCCCAGTTGGAGAGCAAAGAGTTCGACTTCCGGGGGGGTTCTCCTCCCAGAAGCAGAGACAACGCGATCGACCTGTTCTCCCTGTCCGAAGACAAGAGCACAGGCGACAGCCTGAAATTTAGCATCTGTGGGCACTGAGGCGTCCACTGCGACGACGAGAGTGTCGTCCTCGACCAAGGCAGAAGCCCAGGCCTTATCGAGGTCACTCCTGTAAGAGTTCCTCGCTCCATCCTCCTTAGAGGTGAGGCGATGAGAGGAAAAACGAGTGGGGAACAAATCCTTCACTCTGTTTCCAGGTGTGTTTTCTTCCCCAAAGGGGTCGAATTCATCGCCTGGTACGAGGGCCAGAGCTGAGGCCGAGGCGACAGATGGACCTTGCAGGTTGAGTGTGTCAAGCACGTTCCCTCCCCAGAGCCCTAGCTCATGAGAGTGGGTGGTGCCGACGTGATTAGGCCCTAGGATTGCTCTTAGGGGGTGTGATGGCGCCAATAAAGGGGTTCTGAAAACCCCTCTGTCGACCAAACGACGCAGTAACAGCTGCATAGGCAGCAATCCTGCGATACTTTCTAGACCACCAATCGGGGTGGTTCTGAATGCACCGAGGATCCAGCGTGCAGCAATTGACTGCACCTGGGCCAACGTTTTGATGACACCTTTGACGCGAGCGCCCTTGAAGTGCCAAAGTCTCAGTCCGTATGTCATGATGGGTACGACGCACGAACGGTACAACAGGCGTTTCTGCATAGGGGTTAGCCCCCTGACAGAATTGCTGAGCATTCCCATTGCCCTAGCGGTGGTAAGGGCTTTGGTGGAGTAGAATCGCGTATGCTCCTTGAAGGAGAGCTTACGGTCGAAGAAAAATCCGAGGTACCTCCAGGTAACCTTGGGTTTGAGAGGGGTGTTGCCCGTGTAAGGAGCGAAACCAAGATCAATGGGTAGGGGAGTGAATCTCCTCGCCCTTGAGAAGTGAAATATTTCCGACTTGTCGTGTTCGAGGACAAGCCCGAGTGAGGTGAACGCCTGGAAGATCCAGCCATACGCTTTTTTAAGGAGGGGGAGGTTATCCTCCAGCTGTGGAGAGCGGGCGATGAGGGTGCCATCGTCCACATAGGACATGAGGTCGACATCTCTGCCGACTTCGCTTCTTCTGAAGAGCTTCATAATGGGCATTAAGTATAATGCCGACAAGACAGGGGACAAGGCAGAGCCCTGGCCCACCCCTACATCGGCTGCAAAGGAGCCAGATGAGAAGGCGTTCCACTTGTAGGTCGTTTTGCGACCGACTAGATATGATCGGAAGAAGTTTACTACTTGCGCAGGAAACCCTGACCGAGAGATAATTTCCAACAGAACCTGATGGTTCAAGGAGGGGAAGAACTGAGCGATGTCAAAGGCGACAACACTTGTTTTGAGACCTTTGGCCCACCCAGCTCTGACCAGGTGGGTAAGGTAGATACCTGCGTCCTCAGTGGAGCGCTGGGCGACGCCTCCGAACTGGTTCTGTTCGAAGGCTTCGTGTGCGACGCCGTCGAACTGCAGCCGCCTAGACAGCATCTTTTCGACTAACTTGCCCAAGGTGTTCAGAAGTACTATAGGTCTGAACGACTTAGGGGTAGAATAGTTAGGTTTCCCTGGTTTCGGGATAATGACCGACAGGGACTCCTTAAAGTGGGCCGGCCAATGGGCCGGCCAATGGCCAGCGATGATGCACGCCTCAGCGATGCGGGTGATGAGCCCTGCCACCTCTGGGTTGCTACACCAGTGTTTTAGGTGTGACCACGTAACATGATCAGGACCTGGAGCGGAACGGGAGGAACACGCGTTCAGCGCTTCCTTCATTTCCGTAACGGAGAACGGGATCCAGGCCCTTTCAGGCACCGGATCTAGTTCATCGAGAATGCTCAGATCGACTACTCGATCTGATGCGGCATTATAGGACCCATCAAGGGCAGCCCAAAGGGAGTCCAGATCATTACACGGTTCACCCCGATAGGAGATCGCCTCGTATGACGGGAGGTTACGTTGACGAGTCCAGGACATCAAGTCCCAGGGTCGTCTATTCATCGTAGCCACTTCCTGGATACGGTCGTCGAAGAAGTCTCGCTTAGCGTGTCGCATGACTTTCCTATAGAGCTTCCAGTCACCCTCGTCTCGAGAGGCTCTGTAAGCGTCTAGGGCACCACTGCATTCGTCTGTCCACCACCCTTTGGACGACTTGCCGAGGCGCGATTCCTTGGCATGGTTTTCCCATGCCTTGTTTAAGATCGTTGATATCGCCGAAACGACGTCATCAATCTCTGCCGGAGTATTTCCGTGCCAATTTAGCCACGGAGTTAAAGCGGAGGAGACGGCATCTCGGTACGATGCCTCCTCCTCGGATCCTTTTTTGATGGTCCACTTGGTGACCGGAACCAGAGATCCCGGGCCAGGCAGAACTAACGTCAGGGGAGCATGGTCAGACGTCCCCCTGGCTTCAGGTACGATCTCGCAGTACAATACAAATCTAAGATCTGTAGGTACGAACATCAGGTCGATCACCGTGGGGTGAAGGCCCTGTTGAGGGGGAAAATGGGTAGGGCCCTCCACTACTGGTAGGGCTCTAGTCAGGCCTAATGCCGTGGCTGTTTCCACTAAATGGTCAGCGTGAATTGAGTGTTCAGGCCCCTGGGGATCCCAGGATGCGTGTCTCACGTTAAAGTCGCCACACATGAAGTGTAGGCGTGGAATCGTCATGACGTTCTCAAATAGGAGCGTAATGGCGGAGTGTTTTTTTTTTTTTTTTTTTTTTTTTGGGTCAACAATTTATAACGCGGGGCTCGATCGCAGTCCGCGGAGCAGGATACAAACTTGGGTACTACTGTAACTACGCTTCCCCTCCCCCATATCCTACCCAGGTCCTCGTTTTGGCCACTTTAGGCGGGCAGTGCCACAGACGTTGGCCTCTCAGCCAGGAAAGGCAATAATCTGGAGGGGGAGCCCCCCCTCCCGAAGCTAGCCATTAACTCGTCCACCAGTGCAGAACGGTCCCCCAGCCACATATCCAACCGAAGTCAGATCAGGCGCGGCCGTGTTAATTCACTGTAAATCCCCCCTTGCGGGAGGAATAACCGTCTGCATACTCCTGGCCAGCGAGGATTGACCACCCCAGACGAATGAGGTGGACCATCACCGCGCTCCCGCGCGAATGACAGAGATGTGGTAGCTGGTTGTTCACCTGGTTATTCACCGGAACTACCGTGGATAGGGGGCCAAGGCCCCCTTCGAGTAGATGCCGTCGAGGGCATACGCTCGGTAACAACGTCCCCCCCGCAGCGGGGAGAAGGTAGAGGGAAGCGACAAACTGTCACTATCCCGACATCGGCCACCAACTAATTGGTGGGAGTAGATGTGGGGGGGTGACACCCCCCTTTCAGTAGCGGCGCTGCTGTGCTCGAGGACCTCGAGGATGGCGGCGTCGTGATGAGGACAAGGGTTCCCCATGATGGAGCTCTGCATGAGCTGCCTGCCTAGCCGCGTAGGAAGCCCTGAAGGCTTCCGGTGACGTGAGGTCGAGAGGCAATCCGGCAGCTGCTAGTTCTGCCGACATTGGCTCGGACAATCGCCAGGTGGTCGTGAATAGTTCCCAGGCCATCTGACGCCATGCGTTCCTCTCAATGAGCGGAACGGCGGATACTCGGACGGTACCGACGAAAATCGTCATAGCCTCCAGTAAATGTAGAAAGCCATGAGAAGTGGACGTTATGTCCACCCTCTCATCTCTCGACAACGGAGGCTCATCCTCCACCAACTCTGGGATGGCGGATGAACCCAGTGATGTGGGGAGTGGCGGCGCAGATTGCTCCTGCTGCCCCTCTGGATAGAGGAGCTCGGCGATGCCGAGCTCTTGATTGTTGTTGGCCTCGAGCCCAAGCTCGAGAGCCAGATCATGCACCTCATCGGCTATCACTTGTGATGCCAAGAAGCGGTTTATCGTCTCCTGCGAGGCTAGCTCGGTGAGACCCGGGATGAATTCGACGTCTCCGCCAGTGGCAGAGCCGTCATCGTCGTCTGGCAGGTCGGAGGAGTCATCCTCCGCCCAAAGATTGTGGAACTGGTTAGCCACATCAGAGTCCCATCCGCTCAGGGAGACGTGTCCGAACTCTGGGAGGTAATTGTCGTCGAAGTCGGCGAAGTCGGCGTTTGTGTATAGGAGGGGGTCGCCATGAGCCGCCTGGTGTCGAGTTCGCGCTCTACGGTTTGTAGAGGGCATTGAGGATGATTTAGCACAGGTAGATGACGGTAAAAGTCAAGATACGTAGCGTGTTAACGATAACAGACGGTCCCTTATCTCAATTCCGGGTCCACCCGACACAGCCTCCAGACGCTCCGAGGGGGCAGGCAGGCCGCAAATCCTGCTGCAGGTTGGGAGGGACAATTGAACCCGGTTCCGAACACCTCGAGGGTGTGAGTGCCGGAGGTAAAGAGTCGGTGGTAAGTAGCGGCCACCAGAGCGTAGACCTAGCCACCAGGGGGCACCATCGCCCGGCCCCTTTTAATGATGGTGTATTCCAATGGGTAGTCAGTGTAGCAGGTCTCTAGAGATAGAAACTCACGCAGCATGGAGGTAGGAAGCCTCCCAGACGACCCACAATCCAGTGAATATGTCCCTCCTCCTGAACCAGACCTCCCCCAGCTAAACGAATGCGACGACTTGGGCGAGCGTTGAAGTAGGCATCCCACACCCACTCTAAGCCCCCATAGGGGCCCAGACTACTCTTTCATTGCCAACACTCACCTAGCCAGGATCCTCGAAGCCCAGGAGAGCAAGACGAATAGCAGACACTGTCAAAAACAGTGACCGGGGCATCCACAGAGATCGGATGGACGGATCTCTTAGCAAATCAGGGCAAGCCTGGAGTCGCCGAGAGCGTTCGTGATGGCGAAATCCGATCGAAAATCGGACCGAAATTGAGGTGTCGACGTCGCGTGCAACGTTGAGCAGAGGTGTTTACCACTATTTATGGTGGTTGTAACAAGTCAAGGAGCGTGCCTGATGGCGGAGTGTTGGCTGTCTGAGTAGACGTTAGCGAGTAGCATGACGTCCTCCCCTATTCCCAATGAGAACAAGAGGATATCACGATTATCGATCAGATCTCGTCTGAGACCTGGTCTTAAGTTAGCGATGCTGTTCGCAAAATAGACAGCGACGCGTGGGGGGGAATCTATGCCCGAGGGGCGCACTAACGTTCCCCAGTTAGGGCTCATCGGTGCGCCTATAACTTCCTCCCCCTCCCTGTTGTGGGCAGACGGGGCGTGTCTTATCAGTCGCCAAGGCGGCTCTTGGATGAAAAGCAAATCATAATCGTCTACGAAATCTGCCAGTATCGAGTCCATGTAACCCCAATTTCGATTTACATTTTGACTAAATATACGTAACTGCGGGGTAGATCTAAGTCTGTCCCTCATTTACGTTCGGCCACCGCGTCCTGCGGGATGGTAAGTAGGAGGAGAGCGAGAATTGCGTCTCGCACTCACCTCGTCATAGCGAGCTTTGATCCAGTCGCGGTCAAAGCGATGTCGCCAGAAATTGCATCGACGGTCGTCTGATGCGTGATTTTTCCGGCAGTTTATACACCTGGCCGGGTGAGGACATGCTGCCCCCTCTGGGGTAGCTGGGATGGGAGGGTTCGCCTTGGCGTTTCCCTTACAGCACCCCGCTAGGGCACGGTGGTGCTCCTTGCGGTGTGGTCCTGCACAGATCGGACACTTCGACTGTGGAGCTCTGCATGCTGGGGTGGGGTGACCCCACTTCCAGCACCGTTGGCATAGTGGGAGTCCAGGGTTCGCCCTGGCTGCCCTAACGTAGGCGACGTAACGTCCAAACTGGACACCACGCCCGATGAGAGCTTTCGCTCGTGTGCCACTGACAGAATCAGCAACGTTAAGGTACACGGTGCACGTATCCGACATTCTCGAATCGCGTACGACCCTTGGGGGGACCTGCAACACGGTGAGGTCAGATATGCCTGACTTCCCCAGGTGAGCTATGACGACGTCAGGCGTGATGGCCTTGTCGTTTGCAATATAGGGCACGTCTACCAGCTTGAGGTAGGACGTGGACGTGGGTAGCGCTGCGTCGATTTGGAGCGCGTAGGGGAAGGCCTTGTGAGCCGCCTCCTTGAAACAACGTAGGTCCTCATCTGAGGCCACTGCGTCCGTTGACACCGAAAGGTTTCCGGCGTGCATGATAGCAGACTGCGCCACTAGCTTGGAGTGGTGTAATCCTAGAGTCGTCCGGACATGGTCCAGGAAGTCGGCAGGGTTCGTTCCCTCCTCAAGGGGGGGTCGAACGTGAACAAGGACCTGTCTTCGAGACGGTCCGTGGACGGTGGGCGAAGGCTTTGCAGCCTTGGGCCTGGATGGGCCGACGTGCTGCTGAATGTCCGCTAGCTTGTCGGTTGGAAGTTCAGGGAAGGCCTTGGCTAGTCGCACAAGGCCGTCCATGGATGTGTTAGGAGCTCGCCCCCCAGGGAAGCGAGCGACCTGAGCAAATGTCCCCTTGCCCGAAGGCTTGGTCGACATGTTCACAGGGGGAGGAGGTCCTCTGCCCCATGACGAAGAAGTGCCCCCTGCTGGGGGTTTAGGAAGAGGTCGAGCCCCTCTTGGGCCTCGTGTCCTCGCAGATTTGTGAGGGGGGGGGCGTGGCCCATCCCATCCCTCCAAGTGATCCGTCCTTGGGACGTCATTGGGGTCTGTAGTCGCAGGTCGTTTCCCTGAACTGCCAGCCCTGTCGATGGCTCTTCGTAGGGTCGTGTTCCCCGAATCGCGATGGAATCCAACCATGGTCGCTGCATACAGCACCGCCCCCAGTTGTTCTGCAATCTCCTGCCGCTGTTCAGCAGTTGGTCATAGGGCTCCAGTCCTGTTGAGGACAGTTATGAATCCCTGAGCGTATTCCCCGAGGTCGTGGGCGAAGGTGGTCGGACCGGCCCAATCGTCGTCCGCATCGCCTGCCATCACCGTGTCTTGGATCACGGGCTCGGGGTTGGGTGTCATGGCTTCGTCCCCCCACCTGGAGGCAGGAGTAGACGGAGTGGTAGGAGGTGCAGGGGACGCAGTGGCCCTCCTGGGAGATAGTGTCGGCACGCTGAATCGCTGTGCGCGAGGTGTGATCGTTCCGGCCCCATACGGGGAGGGAGTTGGAGAGCTTCTTTGAGACCGATGAGGTCCCACGGAAGGTGCTATCTGTGAGGATCTGCGGCCCCCAGAGGGCCGCAGCGAGTCAATGGGATCGTCGCCAGGAGTTCTGGGCGTACCGGCTCTGGAAAGGTTCCCCTCATCCATCGCTTCACCCGATCTCCCCCTAATTCTGGATACTGAGTCAGACATGCGCTGGTAAGACGCTATATAAACCGGATCGCTTGGATCGTAGACGGATTGAGCTACAGAGAGTGAAAATGGTGTCGACGAAAATTTCGGTGGCTGTGCACGTCGCGGTAAGAAGTCAAGAGGCGATGCTGAGACCCGGTCTTAGATTAGCGATGCTGTTCGCAAAATAAACAGCGACGCGTGGAGGGGAGTCAATACCCGAGGGGCGCACTAAAGTTCCCCAGTTTGGGCTCATTGGTGCACCTATAACTTCATCCCCTTCCCTGTTGTGGGCAGAAGGGGCGTGTCTTATCAATCGCCAAGGCAGCTCTTGGATGAAAAGCAAATCGTAATCATCTACAAAATCAGCCAGTAAAGAGTCCATGTATCCCCAGTTACGGTTAACATTTTGACTAAATATACGTAACGATGGGGTAGATCTAAGTCTGTTCCTCATTTACGTTCGGCCACCGCGTCCTGCAGGATGGTGAGTAGGAGGAGAGCGAGAGTTGCGTCTCGCACTCACCTCGTCATAGCGAGCTTTGATCCAATCACGGTCAAAGCGATGTCGCCAGAAGTTGCATCGACGATCGTCAGATGAGTGGTTTTTCCGGCAGTTTGTGCACCTGGCCGGGTGAGGACAGGCTGCCCCCTCTGGGGTAGCTGGAACAGGGGGGTTCACTTTGCATTTCCCTTGCAACATCCGGCAAGAGCACGATGATGCTCCTTGCGGTGTGGTCCTGCACAGATCGGACACTTGGTCTGTGGGGCTCTGCATGCTGGGGTGGGGTGGCCCCACTTCCAGCAGCGTTGGCAAAGGGGCAAGCCTGGGTTCGCCCTGGCCGCCCTAACGTAAGCGACGTAGCGTCCAAATTGGACGCCCCGCCCGATGAGAGCTTTAGCTCGTGCACCACTGACCGAGTCGGCGATGTTGAGGTATACAGTGCATGTATCCGACATTTTCGAATCATGCACAACCCGTGGGGGAACTTGCAATACTGTGAGGTCCGATATCCCGGACTTTCCCAAGTGTGCTATCACGACATCAGGCGTTATGGCCTTGTCGTTTGCGATGTATGGCACGTCGACCAGCTTTAGGTACGACGTGGAAGTAGGTAACGCTGCGTCTACTTGCAGCGCATACGGGAATGCTTTGTGAGCGGCTTCCTTAAAGCAACGAAGGTCCTCCTCGGAGGCCATGACGTCAGTAGCTACTGACAGATTGCCAGCATGCATCGATGCGGACTGGGCCACTAATTTGGAGTGGTGCAGCCCAAGAGTAGCCCGGACGTGGTCCAGGAAGTCAGCAGGGTTCGTCTCTGCCCCAAGGGGAGGACGAACGTGGACCAGGACCTGTCGTCTAGAGGGTCCATGGACTGTAGGTGAGCGCTTAGCGGCCTTCGGTTTAGATGGGCCGACGTGCTGCTGTATATCAGCCAGCTTATCGGTTGGAAGTTCAGGGAAGGCCTTGGCTAGTCGCACAAGGCCGTCCATGGATGTGTTAGGTGCTCGCCCCCCTGGGAAGCGAGCAACCTGAGCAAAGGTCCCCCTGCCCGAAGGCCTGGTGGACCAGTTCACGGGGGGAGGTGGTCCTCGACCCCATGACGAAGAGATGCCCCCTGCTGGGGGTTTAGGAAGAGGTCGAGCCCCTTTCGGGCCTCGAGTCCTCGCAGATTTGTGAGGGGGGGGGCGTTGCCCATCCCATCCCTCCAGGTAGTCCGTCCTTGGGACGTCGTTGGGATCGTTAGTGACAGTGCTCGACCTAGGTCATTTGCTGCCCCCAGCCATCCTATCCAAGGCTCTCCAGAGCGTATCGCTTCCAGAATGGCGATCGAGGCCGGCCTCGGCAGCTGCTGCCAGCACCAAGCCCAGTTGTTCTGTGATAAGCTGCCGTTCTTCAGCAGTTGGTCGTGTGGACCCCGTCCTGTTCAGAACGATTCGGAATCCTTCAGCGTATTCCCCCAAGTCTTTGGCGAAGGTCTGGGGTCCACTCCAGTCATCGCTAGCCATCTCCGTGTCCTGAATGACATGAGGGGCTACCCCTTCTACACCTGCCTCGCAGTGGGCGGACGAAGTGGCTGGTAACTCTTCAGGAGGTGCAGGAGACGCAGTGGCGTCCCTGGAAGATAATGCTGGCACGCTAAATCGCTGTGCTCGCGGTGTGACAATGCCCGCCCCATAGGGGGAGGGGGTAGGAGAGCCTCTTTGGGTCCTGTGAGGGCCCACTGAGGGAGTGTTCTGTGTGGATCTGCGGCTCTCTTCGAGCCGCAGAGAGTCAATTGGATCGTCGCCGGGAGTTCTGGGCATACCTGATCTGGAGAGTCCCCCCTCGTCCATCGCTTCGCCCGATCTCCCCCTTCTTTTCGAGAATGTTTCTGACATGCGCTGGTAAGACGCTAGTTAAACCGGATCGCTGTGATCGTAGACGGATTGAGCTGCAAAATGTGAAAATGGTGTCGACGAAATTTTTTGTGGCTGTGCACGTCGCGGTAAGAGGACAAGAAGCGTGGGCCGAACGTAAATGAGAGACAGACTTAGATCTACCCCTCAGCTACACGTATTTAGTCAAAATGTAAACAGAAATTGGGGATACATGCACTCGTTACTGGCAGACTTCGTGGACGACTACAATCTGCTTTTCATTCAAGAGCCTCCTTGGCGATTAATAAGACACGCCCCCTCTGCCCACAATAGGGAAGGGGATGAAGTTATAGGTGCACCAATGAGCCCAAACTGGGGAACTTTAGTGCGCCCCTCGGGTATTGATTCCCCCCCACGTGTAGCTGTCTACTTTGCGAACAGCATCACTAATTTAAGACCAGGTCTCAGACGAGATCTGATCGATGATCGTGACGTCCTTCTGTTCTCACTGGGAATAGGGGAGGACGTCATGCTACTTGCTAACGTCTACTTGGATAGCCAACACTCGGCCATCACGCTCTGATTTGAGAACGTCATGACGATCCCATGCCTGCACTTCATGTGTGGCGATTTCAACGTGAGGCACGCCTCCTGGGACCCCCAGGGGCCCAAACACTCCATCCATGCTGACCACTTAGTGGAAACGGCTACGGCACTAGGCCTGACTAGAGCCCTACCAGTAGTGGAGGGCCCTACCCACTTCCCCCCTCAACAGGGCCTTCACCCCACAGTGATCGACCTGATGTTCGTACCTACGGATCTCAGATTCGTATTGTATTGCGAAATCGTACCTGAAGCCAGGGGAACGTCTGACCACGCCCCTCTGACATTAGTGCTACCTGGCCCGGGATCTCTGGTCCCGGTTACCAAGTGGTCCATCAAAAAAGGATCCAAGGAGGAAGCATCGTATCGCGATGCTGTCTCCTCCGCTTTAACTCCGTGGCTAGACTGGCACGGAGATACATCAGCAGAAATCGATGATGTCGTCTCGGCGATATCGACGATTTTAAACAAGGCATGGGAAAACCATGCCAAGGAATCTCGCCTCGGCAAATCGTCCAAAGGCTGGTGGACAGATGAATGCAGGGGTGCCTGAGACGATAAACCGCTTCTTGGCATCACAAGTGATAGCCGATGAGGTGCATGATCTGGCTCTCGAGCTTGGGCTCGAGGCCAACAACAATCAAGAGCTCGGCATCGCCGAGCTCCTCTATCCAGAGGGGCAGCAGGAGCAATCTGCGCCGCCACTCCCCACATCACCGGGTTCATCCGCCATCCCAGAGTTGGTGGAGGATGAGCCTCCGTTGTCGAGAGATGAGAGGGTGGACATAACGTCCACTTCTCATGGCTTTCTACATTTACTGGAGGCTATGACGATTTTCGTCGGTACCGTCCGAGTATCCGCCGTTCCGCTCATTGAGAGGAACGCATGGCGTCAGATGGCCTGGGAACTATTCACGACCACCTGGCGATTGTCCGAGCCAATGTCGGCAGAACTAGCAGCTGCCGGATTGCCTCTCGACCTCACGTCACCGGAAGCCTTCAGGGCTTCCTACGCGGCTAGGCAGGCAGCTCATGCAGAGCTCCATCATGGGGAACCCTTGTCCTCATCACGACGCCGCCATCCTCGAGGTCCTCGAGCACAGCAGCGCCGCTACTGAAAGGGGGGTGTCACCCCCCCACATCTACTCCCACCAATTAGTTGGTGGCCGATGTCGGGATAGTGACAGTTTGTCGCTTCCCTCTACCTTCTCCCCGCTGCGGGGGGGACGTTGTTACCGAGCGTATGCCCTCGACGGCATCTACTCGAAGGGGGCCTTGGCCCCCTATCCACGGTAGTTCCGGTGAATAACCAGGTGAACAACCAGCTACCACATCTCTGTCATTCGCGCGGGAGCGCGGTGATGGTCCACCTCATTCGTCTGGGGTGGTCAATCCTCGCTGGCCAGGAGTATGCAGACGGTTATTCCTCCCGCAAGGGGGGATTTACAGTGAATTAACACGGCCGCGCCTGATCTGACTTCGGTTGGATATGTGGCTGGGGGACCGTTCTGCACTGGTGGACGAGTTAATGGCTAGCTTCGGGAGGGGGGGCTCCCCCTCCAGATTATTGCCTTTCCTGGCTGAGAGGCCAACGTCTGTGGCACTGCCCGCCTAAAGTGGCCAAAACGAGGACCTGGGTAGGATATGGGGGAGGGGAAGCGTAGTTACAGTAGTACCCAAGTTTGTATCCTGCTCCGCGGACTGCGATCGAGCCCCGCGTTATAAATTGTTGACCCAAAAAAAAAAAAAAAAAAAAAAAAACACTCCGCCATTACGCTCCTATTTGAGAACGTCATGACGATTCCACGCCTACACTTCATGTGTGGCGACTTTAACGTGAGACACGCATCCTGGGATCCCCAGGGGCCTGAACACTCAATTCACGCTGACCATTTAGTGGAAACAGCCACGGCATTAGGCCTGACTAGAGCCCTAGACCCAAAAAAAAAAAAAAAAAAAATGCAGGGGTGCCTTAGACACTTACAGAGCTTCCCGTGACGGGGAGGACTGGAAGCACTACAGGAAAGTTATGCGACACGCTAAGCGCAACTTCTTCGACGACCGTATCCAAGAAGTGGCTACGATGAACAGGCGACCCTGGGACCTTATGTCTTGGACTCATCAACGTAACCTCCCATCGTACGAGGCGATCTCCTATCGGGGGGAACCTTGTAACGATCTGGATTCCCTTTGGGCTGCCCTGGACGGGTCCTATAATGCTGCCTCAGATCGAGTAGTCGATCTGAGCATTCTCGATGAACTGGATCTGGTGCCTGAAAGGGCCTAGATCCCATTCTCCGTTACGGAAATGAAAGAAGCGCTAAACGTGTGTTCCTCCCGTTCCGCTCCAGGTCCCGATCATGTTACATGGTCGCACCTTAAACACTGGTGCATCAACCCAGAAGTGGCAGGGCTCATAACCCGCATTGCTGAGGCATGCATCACTGCTGGCCATTGGCCGGCTCATTTTAAGGAATCCCTGTCGGTCATTATCCCAAAGCCAGGGAAACCTAATTACTCTACCCCTAAGTCGTTCAGGCCTATCATGCTACTGAACACTTTGGGCAAACTAGTCGAGAAGATGTTGTCCAGGCGACTTCAGTTCGACGGTGTCGCACACGAGGCCTTCGAGCAAAATCAGTTCGGAGGTGTCGCCCAGCGTTCCACTGAGGATGCAGGAATCTACCTTACCCACCTGGTTAGAGCAGGATGGGCTAAAGGGCTCAAAACAAGTGTTGTCACTTTCGACATCGCTCAATTCTTTCCCTCCCTGAACCACCAGGTTCTATTGGAGATCATCTCTCGGTCAGGGTTCCCTGCGCAGGTAGTGAACTTCTTCCGTTCATATCTAGTCGGTCGCAAAACGACCTACAAATGGAATGCATTCTCATCTGGCTCCTTTGCAGCAGATGTGGGAGTGGGGCAAGGCTCTGCCTTATCCCCTGTCTTATCGGTGTTATACCTGACGCCCATTATGAAACTCTTCAGAAGAAGCAAAATCGGCAGAGATGTCGATCTCATGTCCTATGTGGACGATGGTACCCTCATCGCCCGCTCTTCACAGTTGGAAGATAACCTCCCCCTCCTCAAAAAAGCATATGGCTGGATCTTCCAGGCATTCACCTCCCTCGGTCTTGTCCTTGAACATGACAAGTCCGAAATATTCCACTTCTCAAGGGCAAGGAGATTCACTCCCTTACCCATCGACCTCAGATTCGCCCCTTACACGGGCAATACCCCCCTCAAACCCAAGGTTACCCCACGCTCCTTGACTTGTTACAACCACCATAAACAGTGGTAAACACCTCTGCTCAATGTTGCCAGCGACGTTGACACTTCAATTTACGTCCGATTTTCGATCGGATTTCACCATCATGAACGCTCTCGGCGTCTCCAGGCCTGCCCTGATTTGCTAAGAGATCCGTCCATCCGATCCCCGGGGATGCCCCAGTCATTGTTTTTGACAATGGCTGCTATTCATCTCGTTCCCCTGTGCTTCGAGGATCCTGGCTAGGTGAGTGGTGTCTATGAAAGAGTAGTCTAGGTCCCTATGGGGGCTTAGAGTGGGTGTGGGATGCCTGCTTCAACGCTCGCCCAAGTTGACACACTCGCTTAGTTGGGGGAGGTCTGGCTCAGGGGGAGGGACATCGTTACTGGACTGCTGGTTGTCTCTGGGGCTTCCAACCTCCATGCTATGTGAGTCACTACTACTAGGGACAAGCTACACTGACTACCTGTTGGAATACACCGTCGCTAAAAGGGGCCGGGTGACGGTGCCCCCTGATAGCTAGGTCGATGCTCTGGTGGCCGCATTTCACCACCGACTCCTCACCTCCAGTGCTCACTCCTCTGGGGTGTTATGACCCGGGTTCAATCTTCTCCCACCAGGCAACAGGATGCGCGGCCTGTTCGCCCCCTCGGAGCGTTTTTTTTTTTTTTTTTTTGGATCAGAATTTATAACGCGGGGCTTGAACGCAGTCCGCGGAGCAGGGTACAAACTTGGGTACTACTCTATCTACACGTTCCCCTCGCCCATCTCCCACTCAGGTCCCCGTTTTAGCCACTTTAGGCAGGCAGTGCCACAGACGTTGGCCTCTCAGCCAGGAAAGGCAATAATCTGGAGGAGGCGCCCCCCCCTCCCAAAGTTAGCCATTAGATCGCCCCCTGGAGCAAACGGTCCCCCAGCCACATGTCCGACCGAGGCCAGACCAGGCGCAGCAGTGTTAATTCACCATAAATCCCCCCTTGCGGGAGGAATAACCGTTTGCGTTTTTCCAGCCAACGAGGATTGACCACCCCAGACGAATGAGGTGGACCATCACCGTGTTGTGCACGAGTGACAGTAACAAGGCGGGTGGTTGTTCACCTGGTTATTCACTGTGACCACCGTAAGTAGGGGGCCGAGACCCCCCTCGAGCAAATGCACCCATGTGCATGCACTCAATGACATCGTCCCCCCCGCAGTGGGGGGAAGGTATAGGGAAGCAACACAATGTCACCATCCCGATAGTGGCCACCAGTTACTTGGTGGCCGTGAACGTAGAGGGGGATAGACCCCTGTACTAGTTGCGGCGCTGCTGTCCACAAGGACCTCGAGGACGACGGCGCCGTGCTGGGGACGAGGGTTCCCCAGATTGAGGCTCTGGTTGAGCAGTGTGCATCGCCGCGTAGGAAGCCCGGAAGGCTGCCGGAGACGTGAGATCGAGAGGTGTCGGAACGGCTGCTAGTTCCGCCGACATCGTCTCAGACAGTCGCCAGGTGGTCGTGAATAACTCCCAAGCCATTTGGCGCCATGCGTTCCTCTCTGCAGGGGGAACGGCGGATGTACGGATGGTACCAACGAACATGGTCATCGCGTCGAGTTGGTGTAGCATGGCATGAGAGGTGGCTTCGATTTCCAGCCTCTCATTCACGGATAGCGGCACTTCGTCCTCCACCAACTCAGGGATGGGGGGCAAAGGCGGTACTGGGGCAGGGGATGCCTCCGGATAGAAGAGCTCGGCCATGCCGAGCTCCTGTGAATACATGTCCTCGCGTTTGAGACTGCGAGTCCATCGTTTATGTGTGACATGGACGTCCTGCGCCCACAGCACACGGTCTATCGTTTGCCTCGAGGCCAGCTTGGGGCTGCTCTCGGCATAATTGAGGGCCTCTTGCATAGCAAGAGAGTCCTCGTCATCCTCAGGGTCGGAGAGGTCTTCTCCAGCCCATAGATCTCTAACTGCCCATAGGGCAGTAGCTACATCCGGATCATCCTGATCGTACCGGGTGTCGTAGTCTTGGACGCCATCGTCGTAGATGTTGCCCGTAATCAGGGAGGGGTCGTGTAGACCCCAGCGTGGTGTTTGGGCTCTGGTTCGCCGTTTAGGCATTGAGAGGGGAAGTTAGTGCTAGTAGGTGATAGTAGAAATCAAGATACATAGCATGCCATCGATAACAGTTGGTTCCTTATCTCTATTCCGGGTCCACCCGATACTGCCTCCGAACGCTCCGAGGGGGGGACAGGCCGCACATCCTGTCACCCAGTGGGAGAAGATTGAACCCGGGTCATAGCACCCTAGAAGAGTGAGCACCGGAGGTAGAGAGTTGGTGGTGAGTAGTGGCCACCAGAGTGTCGACCTAGCTGTCAGGGGGCACCATCGCCCGGCCCCGTTTAACGATGCCCTAAGCCAGACCTCCCCCAGCTAAACGAGCGCTTCTACTTGGGCGAGCATTGAAGCAGGCATCCCACACCCGCTCTAAGCCCCCATCGGGACCCAGACTACTCTTTCATAGACATCACTCACCTAGCCAGGATCCTCGAAGCCAAGGGGAACGAGACAGATAGCAGTCACTGTTGGAAACAATGACTGAGACATCCCCGGAGATCGGATGGACGGATCTCTTAGCAAATCAGGCCAGGCCTGGAGACGCCGAGAGCGTTCGTGATGGCGAAATCCGATCGAAAATCGGACAAAAATTGAAGTGTCGACGTCGCATGCAACGTTGAGCAGAGGTGTTTACTACTATTTATGGTGGTTGTAACAAGTCAAGGAGTGTCGACCCCTCGGAGCATTTGGAGGCTGTATCGGGTGGACCTGGAACTGAGACAAGGGGCCATCTGTTATCGATCTTACGCTACATACTTTGACTGTTATCGTCATTTACCTGTGCTAACTCACTCTCAATGCCCAAACGGCTGAACAGAGACCAAACCACATGCTGGGGCCTTCACGACCCCACCTTGATTACGGGTGACATCGTTGGTGATGATGCCCAAGACTATGACACCCAGCTCTCACAGAACGAACTGGAGGTAGCAGCTGCCCTAGGCAGTTTGAGATCTGTGGGCTGGGGAGAACCTCCCCGACCCTGATGACTACGAGGACTTTCTTGCTAGGCAGGAGGCCCTCGCTTACACTGCACGCTGCGTATTTCAATCACTAGCATCATATACCAGTACTAACTTGCTCCTGATGCCCAAGCGGACAACCAGAGACAATCGTTCCAACGATCCTACGCCTCCGGCAGCTGTCCCAGCTTCCTGTGTGGCGATGCCAACAGCTCTAGCAGAGCTTCAATCTGGGGAACCCTCGTTCCCAGTACAGTGCCATCATCATCACAGATGGCCGTGCCATTCCTCGTGTGGGGCATTCCACTCCACACCCATCACTGCCAGTCTGCTGGCTGCTGTCGGGTTGGTGACAAGTGTCGCTGCCCTTTACGTTCTCCCCGCTGCGGGGGGGAAACTGTTATCGAGTGCATGTGCTTGCAGCACATTTGCTCGAGGGGGGCCTTGGCCCCCTGCCTACGACGGTTCCGGTGAATAACCAGGTGAACAACCAGCTGCCACATTACTGTCACACGTGCATTACATGGTGATGGTCCACCTCATTCGTCTGGGGTGGTCAATCCTCATTGGCTGGGAGTATGCGGACGGTTATTCCTCCCGCAAGGGGGGATTTACAGTGAATTAACACGGCCGTGCCTGATCTGACTTTGGTTGGATATGTGGCTGGGGGACCGCTTTGCACCAGTGGGTGATCTAATGGCTAGCTGCGGGAGGGGGTCTCCCCCTCCAGATTATTGCCTTTCCTGGCTGAGAGGCCAACGTCTGTGGCACTGCCCGCCTAAAGTGGCTAAAACGAGGACCTGGGTAGGATATGGGTGAGGGGAAGTGTAGTTATAGTAGTACCCAAGTTTGTATCCTGCCCCGCGGACTGCGATCGAGCCCCGCGTTATAAATTGTTGACCCAAAAAAAAAAAAAAAAAACCCAAGGTTACCTGGAGGTACCTTGGATTTTTCTTCGACCGCAAACTCTCCTTCAAAGAGCATACGCGGTTCTACTCCACCAAAGCCCTTACCACTGCAAGGGCAATGGGAATGCTCGGCAACTCTGTAAGAGGATTAACTCCCATGCAGAAATGTCTTCTCTACCGTTCATGCGTTGTGCCTATCATGACGTATGGACTGAGACTCTGGCACTTCAAAGGCGCTTACGTCAAGGGTGTCATCAAAGCATTGGCCCAGGTGCAGTCCATCGCTGCGCGCTGGATCCTTGGTGCATTCAGAACCACCCCCATCGGTGGCTTGGAGAGTATCACAGGACTGTTGCCTATGCAGCTGTTACTCCGTCGTCTAGTCGACAGAGGGGTATTCAGAACTCCTCTATTGGCCCCATCACACCTCCTGAGAGCGATCTTAGGGGCTAATCATGTTGGCACTACCCATTCTCATGAGCTAGGACTCTGGGGAGGGAACGTGCTCGACACACTCAACCTACAAGGTCTGTCTGTCGCCTCGGCTGCAGCATTGGCCCTTGTACCAGGCGATGAATTCGACCCCTTTGGGGAAGAAAACACACCTGGAAACAGAGTGAAGGATCTATTCCCCACTCGTTTCTCCTCTCATCGCCTCACCTCTAAGGAGGATGGAGCGAGGAACTCTTACAGGAGTGACCTCAACAAGGCCTGGGCCTCTGCCCAGGCAGAGGACAACACTCTCGTCATTGCAGTGGATGCCTCGGTGCTCACTGATGCTAAATTTCAAGCTGTCGCCTGCACTCTTGTCTTCGGACAGGGAGTACAGATGGATCGCGTTGTCTCAGCTTCTGGGAGGAGAACCCCCCCGGAAGTCGAACTTTTCGCTCTCCAGCTTGGCGTCTCCGCTGCGTGCAGCAGGGGCTGCAAAAAGTTGGTTATCTTTTCGGATTCCACTATGGGCATTGAGTCCCTAATCGATCCTAAACCACGCTCTGGGCAAATCTTCGCCCTGGACGCTTGTCGCTCTCTTCGTCCCTGGCTAGCTGGGGACGAGGAGAGGAACGTTACATTCTGGCACGTCCCCTCGAAATTCGAGTGGAACGTTCACAAGATGGCTCACGATGTGGCTACATCTACCAAGATCTCCGTGGGCAGACACCCGCGGACGTCTTTAGACTACCTTAAAAACCAGGTCGAAAAGGCCGTTTGCAAGGATTGGCACACCCGGTTCTCAGATCCGGCATATCGTGGTCGGCACTTCTACCAGCTCAAAGGGGTAGGTGGAAAACCGGTACTACCCTCGACTCACAAAGGTGGGCCCTGGCTGAAAGTTATGGGAAGCAACACTACGTTGACTTCCCGTTCAACTCGCATGATTTTTTTTTTTTTTTGGATCAGAATTTATAACGCGGGGCTCGAACGCAGTCCGCGGAGCAGGGTACAAACTTGGGTACTACTTTATCTATGCGTTCCCCTCGCCCATCTCCCACTCAGGTCCCCGTTTTAGCCACTTTAGGCGGGCAGTGCCACAGACGTTGGCCTCTCAGCCAGGAAAGGCAATAATCTGGAGGAGGCGCCCCCCCCTCCCAAAGTTAGCCATTAGATCGCCCCCTGGAGCAAACGGTCCCCCAGCCACATGTCCGACCGAGGCCAGACCAGGCGCAGCAGTGTTAATTCACCGTAAATCCCCCCTTGCGGGAGGAATAACCGTTTGCGTTTTTCCAGCCAACGAGGATTGACCACCCCAGACGAATGAGGTGGACCATCACCGTGTTGTGCACGAGTGACAGTAACAAGGCGGGTGGTTGTTCACCTGGTTATTCACCGTGACCGCCGTAAGTAGGGGGCCAAGGCCCCCCTCGAGCAAATGCACACATGTGCATGCACTCGATGACATCATCCCCCCCACAGTGGGGGGAAGGTATAGGGAGGCGCCACCATGTCGCCATCCCAATAATGGCCACCAGTTGGTACTTGGTGGCCGTGAGTGTAGAGGGGGATAGGCCCCTGTACTAGTTGCGGCGCTGCTGTCCACGAGGACCTCGAGGACGATGGCGCCGTGCTGGGGACGAGGGTTCCCCAGATTGAGGCTCTGATTGAGCAGTGTGCATCGCCGCGTAGGAAGCCCGGAAGGCTGCCGGAGACGTGAGATCGAGAGGTGTCGGAACAGCTGCTAGTTCCGCCGACATTGTCTCAGACAGTTGCCAGGTGGTCGTGAATAACGCCCAGGCCATTTGGCGCCAAGCGTTCCTCTCTGCAGGGGGAACGGCGGACGTACGGACGGTACCAACAAACATGGTCATCGCGTCGAGTTGGTGTAGCATGGCATGAGAGGTGGCTTCAATTTCCAACCTCTCATTCACAGATAGCGGCACTTCGTCCTCCACCAACTCAGGGATGGGGGGCAAAGGCGGTAACGGGGCAGGGGATGCCTCCGGATAGAAGAGCTCGGCCATGCCGAGCTCCTGTGTATACATGTCCTCGCGTTCGAGACTGCGAGTCCAACGTTTATGTCCGATATGGACGTCCTGCACCCACAGCACACGGTCGATCGTTTGCCTCGAGGCTAGCTTAGGGCTGCTCTTGGCGTAATTGAGGGCCTCCTGCATAGCAAGAGAATCCTCGTCGTCGTCATCATCGTTAGGGTCGGAGAGGTCTTCCCCAGCCCATAGATCTCTAGCTGCCCTGAAAGCAGCTGCTACCTCCGATTTGTCTTGCACAAACCGGGTGTCGTAGTCTTGGACGTCATCATCAAAGATGTCGCCCGTGATCAGAACGGGGTCGCGTAGACCCCGATGTGGTGGTTGGACTCTGGTTCGCCGTTTGGGCATTGAGAGAGTGTGTGTTAGTGCTAGTAGATGATGGTAAGAATCAAAATACGCAGCGTGGAATCGATAACGGCTGGTCCCTTATCTACATTCCGGGTCCACCCGATCCAGCCTCCGAACGCTCCGAGGGGGCGAGCAAGCCGCACATCCTGCTGCCTAGTGGGAGAATATTGAACCCGGGTCATAACACCCTAGAAGAGTGAGCACCGGAGGTAGAGAGTTGGTGGAGAGTGGCGGCCACCAAGGTGACGACCTAGCCGCCAGGGGGCACCATCGCCCGGCCCCTTTTAACGATGGTGTATTCCAACGGGTAGTCAGTGTAGCATGTCTCTAGTAATAGAAACTCACAGAGCATGGAGGCTAGAAGCCTCCCAGACAACCAGCAATCCAGTGATAACGTCCCTTCTCCCTAAGCCAGACCTCCCCCAACTAAACGAGTGTGTCGACTTGGGCGAGCGTTGAAGCAGGCATCCCACACCCACTCTAAGCCCCCAGAGGGACCCAGACTACTCTTTCATAAACAACACTCACCTAGTCAGGATCCTCGAAGCCCAGGAGTACGAGACAGATAGCAGCCATTGTCAAAAACAATGACCGGGGCATCCACGGAGATCGGATGGACGGATCTCTTAGCAAATCAGGGCACGCCTGGAGACGCCGAGAGCGTTCGTGATGGTGAAATCCGATCGAAAATCGGACAAAAATTGAAGTGTCGACGTTGTGTGCAACATTGAGCAGAGGTGTTTACCACTATTTATGGTGGTTGTAACAAGTCAAGGAGCCGAACTCGCATGATTACTGGCCATGCCCCTATAGGGGAGTATCGCCAACGTCTATCCCTAGACGGGGAATACCAATGCTGGTGCCTTGGTCCTGACATACAAACTCGGGACCATCTGCTACGCGTCTGCCCTAAGGTGGATCGCAAAGAAACTCATGCTAGCCCAGACTCTGTCGAAGGCTTCCACGAATTCATGGACAATAATCCTGCACTAGGATCGTTCAACTCACTTGCGTGGGACCCAGGATAGGTTGTGTCGGACGTCTTTAGATTACCTTAAAAACCAGGTCGAAAAGGCCGTTTGTAAGGATTGGCACACTCGATTCGCAGATCCTGCGTACCGTGGACGACACTTCTACCAGCTCAAAGGAGTTGGTGGAAAACCAGTATTACCCTCGACTCACAAAGGTGGGCCTTGGTTGAAGGTTTTGGGGAGCAATACTACATTGACTTCCCGTTCAACTCGCATGATTACTGGCCATGCTCCCATAGGGGAGTATCGTCAACGTCTATCCCTTGACGGGGAATACCAGTGCTGGTGCCTTGGTCCTGAGATACAAACTCGAGACCACTTACTACGCGTCTGCCACAAGGTGGATCGCAAAGAAACTCGTGCTAGCCCAGACTCCGTCGAAGGCTTCACCGAGTTCATGGACAATAACCCTGCTCTAGGGTCGTTCAACTCACTCGCGTGGGACCCAGGATAGGTTGTGCGCGCAGGGCGTATGACCCCCGTCTGGTTCTGGCCAGTGTTATCGGTATGTCGGGGTGGCCGTAGGGCACCAGACGAGTCCGTTAACCCTCATAAAGGGGGCCCACCCGTGTTCAGGAGCGACTGTCAGGGAGGGGGGACACGAAACCAGGTACCGGTTCGGGGAGGCGCCTGAGCGCTTTCAGATCCGTTGTCGGTTACGCGTTGCGACGATTCCAGTCGACTACGCTTTCCTTTCCGAGCTGAGAGGCTCACGTCGGGGCGGCAGTTTCCCCTAAATCTTGCACTCATACCCGTAGGGATTCGAGGACACGACATCGTCAAGCTCAAGTTGTCGGTACGCCGCCACTGGCAAGTCCGTTTACTCGATAAAGGGGGCCCCCTTAGTGGTCATCGCAGCTATCCAGGTGGTTGGTGCGAAGATCAGCAGGAGGAGGACTTGGGCTGGGCGTAGTGTATTTCGTTTGTACGTCTCTACCGCGGACTGCGATCGGGCGCCGCGTTATAAACTTTTGACCCAAAAAAAAAAAAAAAAGGATAGGTTGTGTGCACAGGGCATATGACCCTCGTCTGGTTCTGGCTAGTGTTATCGGTATGTTGGGGTGGCCATAGGGCACCAGACGAGTCCGTTAACCCTCATAAAGGGGGCCCACCATCGCTCCTTGACTTGTTACAACCACCATAAATAGTGGTAAACACCTCTGCTCAACGTTGCACGCGACGTCGACACTTCAATTTTTGTCCGATTTTCGATCGGACTTCGCCATCACGAACGCTCTCGGCGTCTCCAGGCCTGCCCTGATTTGCTAAGAGATCCGTCCATCCGATCTTCGGGGATGTCTCGGTCATTGTTTCCAACAGTGACTGCTATCTGTCTCGTTCCCCTTGGCTTCGAGGATCCTGGCTAGGTGAGTGATGTCTATGAAAGAGTAGTCTGGGTCCCTATGGGGGCTTAGAGTGGGTGTGGGATGCCTGCTTCAACGCTCACCCAAGTAGAAGCGCTCGTTTAGCTGGGGGAGGTCTGGCTTAGGGGGAAGGACGTTCTTACTGGACTGCTGGCCGTCTGGGAGGCTTCTAGCCTCCATGCTCTGTGAGTTTCTATTACTAAAGACATGCTACACTGACTACCCGTTGGAATACACCATCGTTAAAAGGGGCCGGGCGATGGTGCCCCCTGACAGCTAGGTCGACGCTCTGGTGGCCGCTACTCACCACCAACCCTCTACCTCCGGTGCTCACTCTTCTAGGGTGTTATGACCCGGGTTCAGTCTTCTCCCACTGGGTGACAAGATGTGCGGCCTGTCCCCCCCTCAGAGCGTTTGGAGGCAGTATCGGGTGGACCCGGAATAGAGATAAGGGACCAACCGTTATCGATGGCACGCTACGTATCTTGATTTCTACTATCACCTACTAGCATTAACTTCCCCTCTCAATGCCTAAATGGCGAACCAGAGCCCAAACACCACGCTGGGGTCTACACGACCCCTCCCTGATTACGGGCGACATCTATGATGATGGCGTCCAAGACTACGACACCCAGTACGATCACGATGATCCGGATGTAGCTACTGCCCTACGGGCAGTTAGAGATCTATGGGCTGGAGAAGACCTCTCCGACCCTGAGGATGACGAGGACTCTCTTGCTATGCAAGAGGCCCTCAATTACGCCGAGAGCAGCCCCAAGCTGGCCTCGAGGCAAACGATAGACCGTGTGCTGTGGGCGCAGGACGTCCATATCGCACATAAACGATGGACTCGCAGTCTCAAATGCGAGGACATGTACACTCAGGAGCTCGGCATTGCCGAGCTCTTCTATCTGGAGGCATCCCCTGCCCCGTTACCGCCTTTGCCCCCCATCCCTGAGTTGGTGGAGGACGAAGTGCCGTTATCTGTGAATGAGAGGCTGGAAATCGAAGCCACCTCTCATGCCATGTTACACCAACTCGACGTGATGACCATGTTCGTATCGCTTCTTGTCTTCTTACTGCGACGTGCACAGCCACAAAAAATTTCGTCGACACCGTTTTCACAACTTGTAGCTCAATCCATCTACGATCTCAGCGATCTGGTACAACCAGCGTCTTACCAACACATGTCAGAATCACACTCGAGAAGAGGGGGGAGATCGGGCAAAGCGATGGACGAAGGGAGACCTTCCAGATCCGGTATGCCCAGAACTCCTGGCGACGACCCAATTGACTCCCTGCGGCTCTCTTCGAGCCGCAGGTCCACACAGAATGCACCCTCAGTGGGCCCTCACAGGACCCAAAGAGGATCTCCAACTCCCTCCCCCTATGGGGCGGGCATCGTCACTCCGCGAGCACAGCATTTCAGTGTGCCAGCATTATCTTCCAGGGATGCGACAGCGTCTCCTGCACCTCCGGCTACCCCTTCTACACCTGCTTCGTGGGCTGATGAAGTGGCCGATAATTTCTCTTCCCACGTCATTCAGGACACGGAGATGGCTAGCGACGACTGGAGTGGACCCCAGACCTTCGCCAAAGACCTGGGAGAGTATGCAGCAGGATTCCGAGTGGTTCTTAACAGGACGGGATCCAGACGACCGACTGCTGAGGAACGGCAGCTCATTGCTGAACAACTGGGCTCGGTGCTGGTAGCAGCTGCCAAGGCTGGTATTGACCGCAACTCTGGAAGCGCTATGCTCCGGGGTGCAATTGACAGAATGACAGGGGGCAGTAAACGACCTAGGTCGGGCACTGTCACCAACGATCCCAATGTGGACTCATCGCTCCTTGACTTGTTACAACCACCATAAATAGTGGTAAACACCTCTGCTCAACGTTGCAAGCGACGTCGACACTTCAATTTTCGTCCGATTTTCGATCGGATTTCACCATCACGAACGCTCTCGGCGTCTCCAGGCTTACCCTGATTTGCTAAGAGATCCGTCCATCCGATCTCCGTGGATGCCCCGGTCATTGTTTTTGACAATGGCTGCTATCTGTCTCGTCCTCCTGGGCTTCGAGGATCCTGACTAGGTGAGTGGTGTTTATGAAAGAGTAGTCTGGGTCCCTCTGGGGGCTTAGAGTGGGTGTGGGATGCCTGCTTCAACGCTCGCCCAAGTCGACACACTCGTTTAGTTGGGGGAGGTCTGGCTTAGGGAGAAGGGACGTTATCACTGGATTGCTGGTTGTCTGGGAGGCTTCTAGCCTCCATGCTCTGTGAGTTTCTATTACTAGAGACATGCTACACTGACTACCCGTTGGAATACACCATCGTTAAAAGGGGCCGGGCGATGGTGCCCCCTGGCGGCTAGGTCATCACCCTGGTGGCCGCCACTCTCCACCAACTCTCTACCTCCGGTGCTCACTCTTCTAGGGTGTCATGACCCGGGTTCAACATTCTCCCACTAGGCAGCAGGATGTGCGGCTTGCTCGCCCCCTCGGAGCGTTCGGAGGCTGGATCGGGTGGACCCGGAATGTAGATAAGGGACCAGCCGTTATCGATTCCACGCTGCGTATTTTGATTTTTACCATCATCTACTAGCACTAACACACACTCTCTCAATGCCCAAACGGCGAACCAGAGTCCAACCACCACATCGGGGTCTACGCGACCCCGTTCTGATCACGGGCGACATCTTTGATGATGACGTCCAAGACTACGACACCCGGTACGATCAAGACGATCCGGATGTAGCTACTGCCCTACGGGCAGTTAGAGATCTATGGGCTGGAGAAGACCTCTCCGACCCTGAGGATGACGAGGACTCTCTTGCTATGCAAGAGGCCCTCAATTATGCTGAGAGCAGCCCCAAGCTGGCCTCGAGGCAAACGATAGACCGTGTGCTGTGGGCGCAGGACGTCCATGTCGCACATAAACGATGGACTCGCAGTCTCGAACGCGAGGACATGTACTCACAGGAGCTCGGCATGGCCGAGCTCTTCTATCCGGAGGCATCCCCTGCCCCGTTACCGCCTTTGCCCCCCATCCCTGAGCTGGTGGAGGACGAAGTGCCGTTATCTGTGAATGAGAGGCTGGAAATCGAAGCCACCTCTCATGCCATGCTACACCAACTCGACGCGATGACCATGTTCGTTGGTACTGTCCGTACGTCCGCCGTTCCCCCTGCAGAGAGGAACGCATGGCGCCAAATGGCCTGGGAGTTATTCACGACCACCTGGCGATTATCTGAGACGATGTTGGCGGAACTATCAGCCGTTCCGACACCTCTCGACCTCACGTCTCCGGCAGCCTTCCGGGCTTCCTACGCGGCGGTGCACACCGCTCAACCAGAGCCTCAATCTGGGGAACCCTCGTCCCCAGCACGGCGCCGTCGTCCTCGAGGTCCTCGTGGACAGCAGCGCCGCAACTAGTACAGGGGGCTATCCCCCTCTACATTCACGGCACCAAGTAACTGGTGGCCATTATCGGGATGGTGGCATGGTGTCGCTTCCCTATACCTTCCCCCCACTGCGGGGGGGACGATGTCATCGAGTGCGTGCACATGGGTGCATTTGCTCGAGGGGGGTCTTGGCCCCCTACTTACGGCGGTCACGGTGAATAACCAGGTGAACAACCACCCGCCTCATTACTGTCACTCGTGCACAACACGGTGATGGTCCACCTCACTCGTCTGGGGTGGTCAATCCTCGTTGGCTGGAAAAACGCAGACGGTTATTCCTCCCGCAAGGGGGGATTTACGGTGAATTGACACTGCTGCGCCTGGTCTGACCTCGGTTGGACATGTGGCTGGGGGACCGTCTGCTCCAGAGGGCGATCTAATGGCTAACTTCGGGAGGGGGGGGCGCCCCCTCCAGATTATTGCCTTTCCTGGCTGAGAGGCCAACGTCTGTGGAACTGCCCGCCTAAAGGTGGCTAAAACGGGGACCTGAGTGGGATATGGGCGAGGGGAACGCGTAGATAAAGTAGTACCCAAGTTTGTACCTTGCTCCGCGGACTGCGCTCGAGCCCCGCGTTATAAATTCTGATCCAAAAAAAAAAAAAAAAATCCCAATGTGGACTATCTGGAGGGATGGGATGGGCAACGCCCCCCCCCTCACAAATCAGCGAGGACACGAGGCCCGAAAGGGGCTCGACCTCTTCCTAAACCCCCAGCAGGGGGAGTTTCGGCGTCATGGGGTCGAGGACCACCTCCCCCCGTGAACTGGTCCACCAGGCCCTCGGGCAGGGGGACCTTTGCTCAGGTTGCACGCTTCCCTGGAGGGCGAGCACCTAACACATCCATGGATGGCCTTGTGCGACTAGCCAAGGCCTTCCCTGAACTTCCAACCGACAAGCTGGCTGACATACAGCAGCACGTTGGTCCCTCCAAACTGAAGGCTGCAAAGCCCTCTCCTACTGTCCACGGACCGTCAAGAAGACAGGTCCTGGTCCACGTTCGTCCCCCCCTTGGGGCGGAGACGAACCCTGCTGATTTCTTGGACCACGTCCGAGTCACCCTCGGACTGCACCACTCTAAGCTGGTGGCTCAGTCTGCATCGATGCACACTGGTAATCTATCAGTAGCTACAGACGTTGTGGCCTCCGAGGAGGACCTTCGATGTTTCAAGGAAGCGGCCCACAAGGCGTTCCCTTTCGCGCTGCAAGTGGACACAGCGTTACCCACATCCACATCGTACCTTAAGCTGGTCGATGTGCCATTCATCGCTAACGACAAGGCGCTAACGCCTGACGTCGTCATTGCACACTTGGGAAAGTCCGGAATCTCGGACCTCACAGTGCTTCAAGTCCCCCCCCGGGTAGTACGTGATTCGAAAATGTCGGATACATGCACCGTCTACCTTAACATTGCTGACTCAGTCAGCGGTGCACGAGCCAAGGCTCTTATCGGTCGGGGCGTTCAATTTGGACGCTACGTCGCCTATGTTAGGGCTGCCAGGGCGAACCCTGGACTGCCTATGTGCCAACGATGCTGGAAGTGGGGTCACCCCACCCCGGCATGCAGAGCTCCACAGACCAAGTGTCCGATCTGTGCAGGACCACACCGCAAGGAGCACCATCGTGCTCTTGCTGGGTGTTGTAAGGGAAACGCTAAGGCGAACCCTCCTGTCCCAGCTACCCCAGAGGGGGCAGCCTGTCCTCACCCGGCTAGGTGTATCAACTGCCGGAAAAACCACGCATCTGACGATCGTCGATGCAACTTTTGGCGACATCGCTTTGACCGTGACTGGATCAAAGCTCGCTATGACGAGGTGAGTGCGAGACGCAATTCTCGCTCCCCTCCTGCTTACCATCCCGCAGGACGCGGTGGCCGAACGTAAATGAGGGACAGACTTAGATCTACCCCACAGTTACGTATATTTAGTCAGAATGTAAATCGAAATTGGGGTTACATGGACTCTTTACTGGCAGACCTCGTAGACGACTATGATCTGCTTTTCATCCAAGAGCCTCCCTGGCGATTAATAAGATACGCCCCCTCTGCCCATAACAGGGAGGGGGAAGAAGTCATTGGCGCACCAATGAGCCCAAATTGGGGAACTTTAGTGCGCACATCGGGAATCGACTCCCCCCCACGCACCGCTGTATACTTTGCGAACAGCATCGCTAATCTAAGACCAGGTCTCAGACGAGATCTGATCGATGATCGTGACATCCTTCTCTTCTCGCTTGGAGTAGGGGAAGATGTCATGCTACTTGCTAACGTCTACTTTTTTTTTTTTTTTTGGGTCAACAATTTATAACGCGGGGCTCGATCGCAGTCCGCGGAGCAGGGTACAAACTAGGGTACTACTATATCTACGCATTCCCCTCGCCCATCTCCCACCCAAGTCCTCGTTTTAGCCACTTTAGGCGGGCAGTGCCACAGACGTTGGCCTCTCAGCCAGGAAAGGCAATAATCCGGAGGGGAAGCCTCCCCCTCCCGAAGCTAGCCATTAGGTCGCCCACTGGTACCAACTGGTCCCCCGGCCACATATCCAACTGAAGTCAGATCAGGCGCAGTGGTGTCAATTCACCGTAAATCCCCCCTTGCGGGAGGAATAACCGATAGCCTACTTCCAGCCAGCGAGGATTGACCACCCCAGACGAATAGGGTGGACCATCACCGTGTTTGCGCACGAGTGACAGAGATGTGGTAGCTGGTTGTTCACCTGGTTATTCACCGGAACTACCATAGGCAGGGGGGCCGAGGCCCCCCCTCGAGCGAATGCCAATATGTGCATGCACTCGATGACAACGTCCCCCCCGCAGCGGGGGGAAGGTGGAGGGAAGCGACAAAATGCCACTATCCCGATATCGGCCCCCAGTTATTTGGTGGGCGTGGTTGTGGAGGGGTGTTCCCCTATAGGTTGCGGCGCGGCTGTCTCCGAGGACCTCGAGGATGACGGCGTCGTGATGAGGACGAGGGTTCCTCATGATGGAGCTCTGCATGAGCTGCCTGCCTAGCCGCGTAGGAAGCCCTGAAGGCTGCCGGTGACGTGAGATCGAGAGGCAATCCGGCAGCTGCTAGTTCTGCCGACATTGGCTCGGACAATCGCCAGGTGGTTGTGAATAACTCCCATGCCATCTGGCGCCATGCATTCCTCTCTACGAGCGGAACGGCGGATACTCGGACAGTACCGACGAACATCGTCATAGCCTCCAGTAAATGTAGAAAGCCATGAGAGGTGGACGTTATGTCCACCCTCTCATCTCTCGACAACGGAGGCTCATCCTCCACCAACTCTGGGATGGCGGATGAACCCGGTGATATGGGGAGGGGCGGCGCAGATTGCTCCTGCTGCCCCTCCGGATAGAGGAGCTCGGCAACGCCGAGCTCCTGATTGTTGTTGGCCTCGAGCCCAAGCTCGAGAGCCAGATCATGCACCTCATCAGCTATCATTTGTGATGCCAAGAAGCGGTTTATCGTCTCCTGCGAGGCTAGCTCGGTGAGACCCGGAATGAATTCGACGTCTCCGCCGGTGGCAGAGCCGTCGTCGTCGTCTGGCAGGTCGGAGGAGTCGTCCTCCGCCCAAAGATTGGGGAACTGGTTAGCCACATCAGAGTCCCATCCGCTCAGGGAGACGTGTCCGAACTCTGGGAGATAGTTGTCGTCGAAGTCTGCGAAGTCGGCGTTTGTGTATAGGAGGGGATCGCCATGAGCCGCCTGGTGTCGAGTTCGCGCTCTACGGTTTGCAGAGGGCATTGAGGATGATTTAGCAGAAGTAGATGACGGTAGAAGTCAAAATACGTAGCGTGATAACGATAACAGACGGTCCCTTATCTCAATTCCGGGTCCACCCGACACAGCCTCCAGACGCTCCGAGGGGGCAGGCAGGCTGCACATCCTGCTGCCGATAGGGAGGGATGATTGAACCCGGTTCCAAACACCTCAAGGGTGTGAGTGCCGGAGGTAGAGAGTCAGTGGTGAATAGCGGCCACCAGAGCGTCGACCTAGCCACCAGGGGGCACCATCGCCCGGCCCCTTTTAACGATGGTGTATTCCAATAGGTAGTCAGTGTAGCAGGTCTCTAGATGTAGAAACTCACACAGCATGGAGGTAGGAAGTCTCCCAGACGACCCACAATCCAGTGAATATGTCCCTCCTCCTGAACCAGACCTCCCCTAGCTAAACGAATGCGACGACTTGGGCGAGTGTTGAAGTAGGCATCCCACACCCACTCTAAGCCCCCATAGGGGCCCAGACTACTCTTTTATTGCCAACACTCACCTAACCAGGATCCTCGAAGCCCAGGAGAACGAGACGAATAACAGACACTGTCAAAAACAGTAACCGGGGCATCCACAGAGATCGGATGGACGGATCTCTTAGCAAATCAGGGTAAGCCTGGAGACGCCGAGAGCGTTCGTGATGGCGAAATCCGATCAAAAATCGGACCAGAATTGAAGTGTCGACGTCGCGTGCAACGTTGAGCAGAGGTGTTTACCACTATTTATGGTGGTTGTAACAAGTCAAGGAGCGAGAAATGTGCTAACGTCTACTCGGATAGCCAACATTCGGCCATCACGCTCTTATTCGAGAACGTAATGATGATCCCACGCCTACACTTCATGTGTGGCGACTTCAATGTGAGGCACGCCTCCTGGGATCCCCAGGGGCCTGAACACTCTATTCATGCTGACCACTTAGTGGAAACGGCTACGGCGCTAGGCCTGACTAGAGCTCTACCAGTAGTGGAGGGCCCTACTCACTTCCCCCCTCAACAGGGCCTTCACCCCACAGTGATCGACCTGATGTTCGTACCTACGGATCTCAGATTCGTATTGTATTGCGAAATCGTACCTGAAGCCAGGGGAACGTCTGACCACGCCCCTCTGACATTAGTGCTACCTGGCCCGGGATCTCTGGTCCCGGTTACCAAGTGGTCCATCAAAAAAGGATCCGAGGAGGAAGCATCGTATCGCGATGCTGTCTCCTCCGCTTTAACTCCGTGGCTAGACTGGCACGGAGATACATCGGCAGAAATCGATGATGTCGTCTCGGCGATATCGACGATTTTAAACAAGGCATGGGAAAACCATGCCAAGGAATCTCGCCTCGGCAAATCGTCCAAAGGCTGGTGGACAGATGAATGCAGGGGTGCCTTAGACGCTTACAGAGCTTCCCATGACGGGGAGGACTGGAAGCACTACAGGAAAGTTATGCGACACGCTAAGCGCGACTTCTTCGACGACCGTATCCAAGAAGTGGCTACGATGAACAGGCGACCCTGGGACCTGATGTCTTGGACTCGTCAACGTAACCTCCCGTCGTATGAGGCTATCTCCTATCGGGGAGAACCCTGCAACGATCTGGAATCTCTCTGGGATGCCCTTGATGGGTCCTATAACGCTGCCTCAGATCGAGCAGTCGATCTGAGCATCCTTGATGAACTCAATCCGGTGCCTGAAAGGGCCTGGATCCTGTTCTCCGTTACGGAAATGAAAGAAGCGCTAAATGCGTGTTCTTCCCGTTCTGCTCCAGGTCCCGATCATGTTACATGGTCGCACCTAAAACACTGGTGTAACAACCCAGAAGTGGCAGGGCTCATTACCCGCATTGCTGAGGCATGCATCACTGCTGGCCATTGGCCAGCCCACTTTAAGGAATCCCTGTCGGTCATTATCCCGAAGCCGGGGAAACCTAACTACTCCACCCCAAAGTCGTTCAGGCCTATTGTGCTACTGAACACTCTGGGCAAATTAGTCGAAAAGATGTTGTCTAGGCGACTTCAGTTTGACGGTGTCGCACACGAGGCCTTCGAGCAAAATCAGTTCGGAGGTGTTGCCCAGCGTTCCACTGAGGATGCAGGAATCTACCTTACCCACCTGGTTAGAGCAGGATGGGCTAAAGGGCTCAAAACAAGTGTTGTCACCTTCGACATCGCTCAGTTCTTCCCCTCGTTGAACCACCAGGTTCTATTGGAAATCATCTCCCGGTCGGGGTTCCCTGCGCAGGTAGTGAATTTCTTGCGTTCGTATCTAGTCGGTCGCAAAACGACCTACAAATGGAACACTTTCTCATCTGGCTCCTTTACAGCCGATGTGGGAGTGGGTCAAGGCTCTGCCTTGTCCCCTGTCTTATCGGTGTTATACCTAACGCCCATTATGAAGTTCTTCAGAAGAAGCGAAATCGGCAATGATGTCGATCTCATGTCTTATGTGGACGATGGCACCCTCATCGCCTGCTCCCCACAGCTGGAGGACAACCTCCCCCTGCTTAAAACAGCGTATGGCTGGATATTCCAGGTGTTCACCTCCCTCGGGCTTGTCCTTGAACATGACAAGTCTGAAATCTTTCATTTCTCAAGGGCGAGGAGATTCACTCCCCTACCCATCAATCTCGGCTTTGCTCCGTACACGGGCAATACCCCCCTCAAACCCAAGGTCACCTGGAGGTACCTCGGTTTCTTCTTTTTTTTTTTTTTTTTGGATCAGAATTTATAACGCGGGGCTCGAACGCAGTCCGCGGAGCAAGGTACAAACTTGGGTACTACTTTATCTACGCGTTCCCCTCGCCCATCCCCCACTCAGGTCCCCGTTTTAGCCACCTTTAGGCGGGCAGTTCCACAGACGTTGGCCTCTCAGCCAGGAAAGGCAATAATCTGGAGGGGGCGCCCCCCCCTCCCGAAGTTAGCCATTAGATCGCCCCCTGGAGCAAACGGTCCCCCAGCCACATGTCCGACCGAGGCCAGACCAGGCGCAGCAGTGTTAATTCACCGTAAATCCCCCCTTGCGGGAGGAATAACCGTCTGCGTTTTTCCAGCCAACGAGGATTGACCACCCCAGACGAATGAGGTGGACCATCACCGTGCTGTGCACGAGTGACAGTAACAAGGCGGGTGGTTGTTCACCTGGTTATTCACCGTGACCGCCGTAAGTAGGGGGCCGAGGCCCCCCTCGAGCAAATACACCTATGTGCACGCACTCGATGACATCGTCCCCCCCGCAGTGGGGGGAAGGTATAGGGAAGCGACACCATGTCGCCATCCCGATAGTGGCCACCAGTTACTTGGTGTCCGTGAATGTAGAGGGGGATAGCCCCCTGTACTAGTTGCGGCGCTGCTGTCCACGAGGACCTCGAGGACGACGGCGCCGTGCTGGGGACGAGGGTTCCCCAGATTGAGGCTCTGATTGAGCAGTGTGCATCGCCGCATAGGAAGCCCGGAAGGCTGCCGGAGACGTGAGATCGAGAGGTGTCGGAACGGCTGCTAGTTCCGCCGACATCGTCTCAGACAGTCGCCAGGTGGTCGTGAATAACTCCCAGGCCATTTGGCACCATGCGTTCCTCTCTGCAGGAGGAACGGCGGATGTACGGACGGTACCAATAAACATGGTCATCGCGTCGAGTTGGTGTAGCATGGCATGAGAGGTGGCTTCAATTTCCAACCTCTCATTCACAGATAGCGGCACTTCGTCCTCCACCAACTCAGGGATGGGGGGCAAAGGCGGTAACGGGGCAGGGGATGCCTCCGGATAGAAGAGCTCGGCCATGCCGAGCTCCTGTGAGTACATGTCCTCGCGTTCGAGACTGCGAGTCCATCGTTTATGTGCGACATGGACGTCCTGTGCCCACAGCACACGGTCGATCGTTTGCCTCGAGGCTAGCTTAGGGCTGCTCTCAGCGTAATTGAGGGCCTCCTGCATAGCAAGAGAATCCTCGTCGTCGTCATCATCGTTAGGGTCGGAGAGGTCTTCCCCGGCCCATAGATCTCTAGCTGCCCTAAAAGCAGCTGCTACCTCCGATTCGTCTTGCACGAACCGGGTGTCGTAGTCTTGGACGTCATCATCAAAGATGTCGCCCGTGATCAGAACGGGGTCGCGTAGACCCCGATGTGGTGGTTGGACTCTGGTTCGCCGTTTGGGCATTGAGAGAGTGTGTGTTAGTGCTAGTAGATGATGATAAAAATCAAGATACGCAGCGTGGAATCGATAGCGGCTGGTCCCTTATCTACATTCCGGGTCCACCCGATCCAGCCTCCGAACGCTCCGAGGGGGCGAGCAAGCCGCACATCCTGCTGCCTAGTGGGAGAAGATTGACCCCGGGTCATAGCACCCTAGAAGAGTGAGCACCGGAGGTAGAGAGTTGGTGGTGAGTAGCGGCCACCAGAGCGTCGACCTAGCCGCCAGGGGGCACCATCGCCCGGCCCCTTTTAACGATGGTGTATTCCAACGGGTAGTCAGTGTAGCATGTCTCTAGTAATAGAAACTCACATAGCATGGAGGCTAGAAGCCTCGCAGACAACCAGCAATCCAGTGATAATGTCCCTTCTCCCTAAGCCAGACCTCCCCCAACTAAACGAGTGTGTCGACTTGGGCGAGCGTTGAAGCAGGCATCCCACACCCACTCTAAGCCCCCAGAGGGACCCAGACTACTCTTTCATAAACGACACTCACCTAGTCAGGATCCTCGAAGCCCAGGAGAACGAGACAGATAGCAGTCATTGTCAAAAACAATGACCGGGGCATCCACGGAGATCGGATGGACGGATCTCTTAGCAAATCAGGGTAGGCCTGGAGACGCCGAGAGCGTTCGTGATGGTGAAATCCGATCGAAAATCGGACGAAAATTGAAGTGTCGACGTCGCTTGCAACGTTGAGCAGAGGTGTTTACCACTATTTATGGTGGTTGTAACAAGTCAAGGAGCGCCTCGGTTTCTTCTTCGACCGCAAACTCTCTTTCAAAGAGCACACGTGGTTCTACTCCACCAAAGCCCTTACCACTGCGAGGGCGATGGGAATGCTTGGCAATTCTGTCAGAGGGCTAACCCCTATGCAGAAACGCCTCCTGTACCGTTCCTGTGTCATGCCTATTATGACATACGGACTCAGACTCTGGCACTTTAAAGGTGCTCGCGTCAAAGGTGTCATCAAAACGCTGGCCCAAGTGCAGTCCATTGCTGCTCGCTGGATCCTCGGTGCCTTCAGAACCACCCCTATTGGGGGTCTGGAAAGTATCACAGGACTGCTGCCCATGCAGCTGTTACTGCGTCGTCTAGTCGACAGAGGGGTGTTCAGAACCCCCCTATTGGCTCCATCTCACCCTCTAAGAGCAATCTTAGGGCCCAATCACGTAGGCACCACCCACTCTCATGAGCTAGGACTCTGGGGAGGGAACGTGCTTGACACACTCACCTTACAAGGCCCATCCGTCGCTTCGGCTGCAGCGTTGGCCCTTGTACCAGGTGATGAGTTCGACCCCTTCGGGGAAGAAAACACACCTGGAAACAGAGTGAAGGACCTATTCCCCACTCACTTCTCCTCTCATCGCCTCACCTCTAAGGAGGATGGAGCGAAGAACTCTTACAGGAGTGACCTCAACAAGGCCTGGGCTTCTGCCCAGGCAGAGGATGACACTCTAGTCATTGCAGTGGACGCCTCGGTGCCCACTGATGCTAAATTTCAAGCTGTCGCCTGCGCTCTTGTCTTCGGGCAGGGGGAACAGGTGGATCGCATTGTATCAGCTTCTGGGAGGAGAACCCCCCCGGAAGTCGAACTCTTCGCTCTCCAACTGGGCGTTTCCGCTGCGTGCAGCAGGGGATGCAAAAAGTTGGTTATCTTTTCGGATTCTACTACGGGCATCGAGTCCCTAATTGATCCAAAACCACGTTCTGGGCAAATCTTTGCCCTGGACGCTTGTCGCTCCCTCCGCCCCTGGCTAGCTGGGGACGAGGAGAGAAACGTTTCATTCTGGCATGTCCCCTCGAAATTCGAGTGGAACGTTCACAAGAAGGCTCACGATGTAGCTACATCTACCAAGATCTCCGTGGGCAGACACCCGCGGACGTCTTTAGATTACCTTAAAAATCAGGTCGAAAAGGCCATTTGTAAGGATTGGCACACCCGGTTCTCAGATCCGGCGTATCGTGGTCGGCATTTCTACCAACTCAAAGGAGTAGGCGGAAAACCAGTACTACCCTCGACTCACAAAGGTGGGCCTTGGCTGAAAGGTATGGGGAGCAACACTACGTTGACTTCCCGTTCGACTCGTATGATTACTGGCCATGCTCCTATAGGGGAGTATCGTCAACGTCTATCCCTCGACGGGGAATACCAATGCTGGTGCCTTGGCCCCGAGATTCAAACTCGAGACCACTTACTACGCGTCTGCCCCAAGGTGGATCGCAAAGACACTCATGCAAGCCCAGACTCTGTCGAAGGCTTCACCGAATTTATGGACAATAACCCAGCACTAGGGTCGTTCAACTCACTTGCGTGGGATCCAGGATAGGTTGTGCGCGCAGGGCGTATGACCCTCGTCTGGTTCTAGCTAGTGTTATCGGTATGTCGGGGTGGCCGCAGGGCACCAGACGAGTCCGTTAACCCTCATAAAGGGGGCCCACCCGTGTTCAGGAGCGACTGTCAGGGAGGGGGGACATGAAACTAGGTACTGGTTCAGGGAGGCGCCTGAGTGCTTCCAGATCCTCTGTCGGTTGCGCATTGCGACGAGCGAGTCGACTACGCCCTCCTTTCCGAGCTGAGAGGCTCACGTCGGGGCAGCAGTTTCCCCTAAATCTTGCACACATACCCGTAGGGATTCGGGGAACACGACATCGTCAAGCTCGGGTTGTCGGTACGCCACCACTGGCAAGTCCGTTTACTCGATAAAGGGGGCCCTCTTAGTGGTCATCGCAGCTATCCAGGTGGTTGGTGTGAAGATTAGCAGGGGGAGGACTTGGGCTGGGCGTAGTGTACTCTGTTTGTATGTCTCTACCGCGGACTGCGATTGGGCGCCGCGTTATAAACTTTTGACCCAAAAAAAAAAAAAAAAAAAATGCCTTGTGGGCAGCTTCCTTAAAACAACGAAGGTCCTCCTTGGAGGCGACGATGTCAGTAGCTACTGACAGATTGCCAGCATGCATCGATGCGGACTGGGCCACTAACTTAGAGTGGTGCAGCCCGAGAGTCACCCGGACATGGTCCAGGAAGTCAGCAGGGTTCGTCTCTACCCCAAGGGGGGGACGAACGTGGACCAGGACCTGTCGTCTAGACGGTCCATGGACTGTAGGTGAGGGCTTTGCAGCCTTCGGTTTGGATGGGCTGACATGCTGCTGTATATCAGCCAGCTTATTGGTTGGAAGTTCAGGGAAGGCCTTGGCTAAACGCACAAGGCCATCCATGGATGTGTGAGGTGTTCGCCCCCCAGGGAAGCGAGCGACTTGAGCAAAGGTCCCCCTGCCCGAAGGCCTGGTCAACCAGTTCACGGGGGGTGGTGGTCCTCGACCCCATGATGAAGAGACGCCCCCTGTTGGGGGTTTAGGAAGAGGTCGAGCCCCTTTCGGGCCTCGAGTCCTCGCAGATTTGTGAGGGGGGGGGCATTGCCCATCCCATCCCTCGAGATAGTCCATCCTTGGGACATCACTGGGATCGTTAGTGACAGTGCCCGACCTAGGTCGTTTGCTGCCCCCAGCCATCCTATCTAAGGCACCCTGGAGCGTAGCGCTTCCAGAGTTGCGATCGAGACCAGCCTCGGCAGCTGCTACCAGCACTGAGCCCAGTTGTTCTGCGATAAGCTGCCGTTCTTCAGCAGTCGGTCGTCTGGGTCCCGTCCTGTTCAAAACAATTCGGAACCCTTCAGCATATTCCCCCAGGTCTTTGGCGAAGGTCTGGGGTCCGCTCCAGTCATCGCTAGCCATCTCCGTGTCCTGAATGACGTGGGAGGAAGAGTTATCAGCTCCTTCGTCAGCCCACTGCAAGGCAGGTGTGGAAGGAGTAGCAGGAGATGCAGGAGACGCCGTAGCATCCCTGGAAGATAGTGCTGGCACACTGAATCACTGTGCTTGCGGAGTGACGATACCCACCCTATAGGGGGAGGGGGTTGGAGATCCTCTTTGGGTTCTGTGTGGGCCCACTGAGGGCGTATTCTGTGTGGATCTGCAGCTCGAAGAGAGCTGCAGGGAATCAATTGGGTTGTCACCAGGAGTTCTGGGCATACCGGATCTGGAAGGTCTCCCCTCATCCATCACCTCACCCGATCTCCCCCCTCTTCTAGAGTACGAATCTGACATGCGTTGGTAAGACGCTGGATATACCGGATCACTGAGATTGTGGACGGATTGAGCTGCAAAGTATGAAAACGGTGTTGACGAAGTTTTTTGTGGCTGTGCACATCGCGGTAGGAAGACAAGAAGCAATGTTTTTTTTTTTTTTTTTGGATCAAAAGTTTATAATGCGGCGCCCGATCGCAGTCTGTGGTAGAGACATACAAGCGAAGTACACTATGCCCAGCCCAAGTCCTCCTCCTGCTGACCTTCGCACCAACCACCTGGATAGCTGCAATGACCACTAAGGGGGCCCCCTTTATTGAGTAAACGGACTTGCCAGTGGTGGCGTACCGACAACCCGAGCTTGACGATGTCGTGTTCCCCAAATCTCTATGGGTATGAGTGCAAGATTTAGGGGAGACTGCTGCCCCGACGTGAGCCTCTCAGCTCGGAAAGGACAGCGTAGTCGGCGTCGAAGCCATAACGCACAACCGACAGTGGATCTGAAAGCGCTCAGGCACCTCCCCAAACCAGTACCTAGTTTCATGTCCCTCCTCCCTGACAGTCGCTCCTGAACACGGGCGGGCCCCCTTTATGAGGGTTAATGGACTCGTCTGGTGCCCTACGGCCACCCCGACATACCAATAACACTGGCCAGAACCAGACGAGGGTCATACGCCCTGCGCGCACAGCCTATCCTGGATCCCATGCAAGTGAGTTGAACGACCCAAGCACTGGGTTATTGTCCATAAATTCGTGGAAGCCTTCGACAGAGTCTGGGCTTGCACGAGTTTCTTTGCGCTCCACCTTGGGGCAGACGCGTAGTAAATGGTCTCGAGTTTGTATCTCAGGACAAGGCACCAACATTGGTACTCCCCATCGAGGGAGAGATGGTGACGATACTCCCCTATAGGAGCATGGCCAGTAATCATGCGAGTTGTACGGGAAGTCAATGTAGTGTTGTTTCCCATTACTTTCAGCCAAGGCCCACCTTTGTGAGTCGAGGGTAGTACCGGTTTTCCACCTACTCCTTTGAGTTAGTAGAAGTGCCGTCCACGATACGCTGGATCTGAGAACCGGGTGTGCCAATCCTTACAAATGGCCTTTTCGACCTGATTTTTAAGGTAGTCTAGAGACGTCCGCAGGTGTCTGCCCACGGAGATCTTGGTAGATGTAGCTACATCGTGAGCCATCTTGTGCACGTTCCACTCAAACTTCGAGGGGACATGCCAGAATGTGATGTTCCTCTCCTCATCTCCAGGTCACCAGGGACGAAGGGAGCAACAAGCGTCCAGGGCAAAGATTTGCCCAGAGCGTGGCTTTGGATCAATTAGGGACTCAATGCCCATAGTAGAATCCAAGAAAATCACCAACTTCTTGCACCCTCTGCTGCAAGCAGTGGAGATGCCTAGTTGGAGAGCAAAAAGTTCGACTTCTGGGGGGGTTCTCCTCCCAGAAGCTGAGACAACGCAATCCACTTGTTCTCCCTGTCCGAAGACAAGAGTGCAAGCGACAGCTTGGAATTTAGCATCTGTGGGCACCGAAGCATCCACTGCAACGACGAGAGTGTCATCCTCTACCTGGGCCGAGGCCCAGGCCTTGTCAAGGTCACTCCTGTAAGAATTCCTCGCTCCATCCTCCTTGGAGGTGAGGCGATGAGAGGAAAAGCGAGTGGGGAATAGATCCTTCACTCTGTTCCCGGGTGTGCTTTCTTCCCAGAAGGGGTCGAACTCATCGCCTGGTACAAGGGCCAAAGCTGCAGCCGAAGTGACAGATGGACCCTGTAGGGTGAGTGTGTCGAGCATGTTTCCTCCCCAGAGTCCTAGCTCATGAGAGTGGGTGGTGCCGACATGATTGGGCCCTAAGATTGCTCTTAGGGGGTGTGATGGGGCCAACAGGGGGGTTCGAAATACTCCCCTGTCGACTAGACGGCGCAGTAACAACTGCATAGGCAGCAGTCCTGCGATACTTTCCAGACCACCGATGGGGGTGGTTCTGAATGCACCGAGGATCCAACGAGCAGCAATGGACTGCACTTGGGCCAGCGCTTTGATGACACCTTTGACCTGAGCGCCTTTGAAGTGCCAGAGTCTCAAACCGTATGTCATGATAGGTACGACACACGAGCGGTACAGAAGGCGTTTCTGCATGGGGGTTAACCCTCTGACAGAATTGCCGAGCATTCCCATCGCCCTTGCTGTGGTAAGGGCTTTGGTGGAGTAGAACTGCGTGTGCTCCTTGAAGGAGAGTTTGCGATCAAAGAACAAACCGAGGTACCTACAGGTAACCTTTTTTTTTTTTTTTTTTGGATCAGAATTTATAACGCGGGGCTCGAACGCAGTCCGCGGAGCAGGGTACAAACTTGGGTACTACTATAACTACGCTTCCCCTTGCCCATATCCTGCCCAGGTCCTCGTTTTAGCCACTTTAGGCGGGCAGTGCCACAGACGTTGGCCTCTCAGCCAGGAAAGGCAATAATCCGGAGGGGGAGCCCCCCCTCCCGAAGCTAGCCATTAGATCGCCCCCTGGAGCAGATGGTCCCCCAGCCACATGTCCGACCAAGGCCAGACCAGGCACAGCAGTGTTAATTCACCGTAAATCCCCCCTTGCAGGAGGAATAACCGTCTGCATATTTCCAGCCAGCGAGGATTGACCACCCCAGGTGAGTGAGGTGGACCATCACCATGTTGTGCATTTTTTTTTGTTTTTTTTTTTGGTTCAAAAGTTTATAACGCGGCGCCCGATCGCAGTCCGCGGTAGAGACATACAAACGAGGTACACTACGCCCAGCCCAAGTCCTCCTCCTGCTGATCTTCGCACCAACCACCTGGATAACTGCGCTGACCACTAAGGGGGCCCCCTTTATCGAGTAAACGGACTTGCCAGTGGTGGCGTACCGACAACCCGAGCTTGACGATGTCGTGTCCTCGAATCCCTACGGGTATGTGTGCAAGATTTAGGGGAAACTGCCGCCCCGACGTGAGCCTCTCAGCTCGGAAAGGAAAGCGTAGCCAGCATCAAAGCTGTAACGCGTAACCGACAGCGGATCTGGAAGCGCTCAGGCGCCTCCCCGAACTGGTACCTAGGTTTGTGTCCCCCCTCCCTGACAGTCGCTCCTGAACACGGGTGGGCCCCCTTTATGAGGGTTAACGGACTCGTCTGGTGCTCAACGGCCACCCCGACATACCGATAACACTAGCTAGAACCAGACGGGGGTCATACGCCCTGCGCGCACAACCTATCCTGGATCCCACGCAAGTGAGTTGAACGACCCAAGTACTGGGTTATTGTCCATGAATTCGTGGAAGCCCTCGACGGAGTCGGGGCTTGCACGAGTTTCCTTGCGATCCACCTTGGGGCAGACGACCATGTTGTGCATGAGTGACAGTAGCGAGGCGGATGGTTATTCACCGTGACCGCCATAAGTAGGGGGCCGAGACCCCCCTCGAGCAAATGCACCCATGTGCATGCACTCGATGACATCGTCCCCCCCGCAGTGGGGGGAAGGTATAGGGAAGCAACACCATGTCACCATCCCGATAGTGGCCACCAGTTACTTGGTGGCCGTGAACGTAGAGGGGGATAGACCCCTGTACTAGTTGCGGCGCTGCTGTCCACGAGGACCTCGAGGACGACGGCGCCGTGCTGGGGATGAGGGTTCCCCAGATTGAGGCTCTGATTGAGCAGTGTGCACCGCGTAGGAAGCCCGGAAGGCTGCCGGAGACGTGAGGTCGAGAGGTGTCGGAACGGCTGCTAGTTCCGCCGACATTGTCTCAGACAGTCGCCAGGTGGTCGTGAATAACTCCCAGGCCATTTGGCGCCATGCGTTCCTCTCTGCAGGGGGAACGGCAGATGTATGGACAGTACCAACGAACATGGTCATCGCGTCGAGTTGGTGTAGCATGGCATGAGAGGTGGCTTCGATTTCCAGCCTCTCATTCACAGGTAACGGCACTTCGTCCTCCACCAACTCAGGGATGGGGGGCAAAGGCGGTACTGGGGCAGGGGATGCCTCCGGATAGAAGAGCTCGGCCATGCCGAGCTCCTGTGAATACATGTCCTCGCGTTCGAGACTGCGAGTCCATCGTTTATGTGCGACATGGACGTCCTGCGCCCACAGCACACGATCTATTGTTTGCCTCGAGGCCAGCTTGGGGCTGCTCTCGGCGTAATTGAGGGCCTCTTGCATAGCAAGAGAGTCCTCGTCATCCTCAGGGTCGGAGAGGTCTTCTCCAGCCCATAGATCTCTAACTGCCCGTAGGGCAGTAGCTACATCCGGATCGTCCTGATCATACCGGGTGTCGTAGTCTTGGACGCCATCGTCATAGATGTCGCCCATAATCAGGGAGGGGTCGTGTAGACCCCAGCGTGGTGTTTGGGCTCTGGTTCACCGTTTAGGCATTGAGAGGGGAAGTTAATGCTAGTAGGTGATAGTAGAAATCAAGATATGTAGCGTGCCATCGATAACAGTTGGTCCCTTATCTCTATTCCGGGTCCACCCGATACTGCCTCCGAACGCTCCGAGGGGGGGACAGGCCACACATCCTGTCACCCAGTGGGAGAAGATTGAACCCAGGTCATAGCACCCTAGAAGAGTGAGCACCGGAGGTAGAGAGTTGGTGGTGAGTAGCGGCCACCAGAGCGTTGACCTAGCTGTCAGGGGGCACCATCGCCTGGCCCCTTTTAACGATGGTGTATTCCAATGGGTAGTCAGTGTAGCATGTCTCTAGTAATAGAAACTCACAGAGCATGGAGGCTGGGAGCCTCCCAGACCGCCAGCAGTCCAGTAAGAACATCCTTCCCCCTACGCCAGACCTCCCCCAGCTAAACGAGCGCTTCTACTTGGGCGAGCATTGAAGCAGGCATCCCACACCCGCTCTAAGCCCCCATAGGGACCCAGACTACTCTTTCATAGACATCACTCACCTAGCCAGGATCCTCGAAGCCAAGGGGAACGAGACAGATAGCAGTCACTGTTGGAAACAATGACCGAGACATCCCCGGAGATCGGATGGACGGATCTCTTAGCAAATCAGGCCAGGCCTGGAGACGCCGAGAGCGTTCGTGATGGCGAAATCCGATCGAGAATCGGACAAAAATTGAAGTGTCGACGTCGCATGCAACGTTGAGCAGAGGTGTTTACCACTATTTTTTTTTTTTTTTTTTTTTTTTGGATCAGAATTTATAACGCGGGGCTCGAGCGCAGTCCGCGGAGCAAGGTACAAACTCGGGTACTACTTTATCTACGTGTTCCCCTCGCCCATCTCCCACTCAGGTCCCCGTTTTAGCCACCTTTAGGCGGGCAGTTCCACAGACGTTGGCCTCTCAGCCAGGAAAGGCAATAATCTGGAGGGGGCGCCCCCCCTCCCAAAGTTAGCCATTAGATCGCCCCCTGGAGCAAACGGTCCCCCAGCCACATATCCGACCAAGGCCAGACCAGGCGCAGCAGTGTTAATTCACCGTAAATCCCCCCTTGCGGGAGGAATAACCGTCTGCGTTTTTCCAGCCAACGAGGATTGACCACCCCAGACGAATGAGGTGGACCATCACCGTGTTGTGCACGAGTGACAGTAACAAGGCGGGTGGTTGTTCACCTGGTTATTCACTGTGACCGCCGTAAGTAGGGGGCCGAGACCCCCCTCGAGCAAATGCACCTATGTGCACGCACTCGATGACATCATCCCCCCCGCAGTGGGGGGAAGGTATAGGGAAGCGACACCATGTCACCATCCCGATAGTGGCCACCAGTTACTTGGTGGCCGTGAAGGTAGAGGGGGATAGCCCCCTGTACTAGTTGCGGCGCTGCTGTCCACGAGGACCTCGAGGACGACGGCGCCGTGCTGGGGACGGGGGTTCCCCAGATTGAGGCTCTGATTGAGCGGTGTGCACCGCCGCGTAGGAAGCCCGGAAGGCTGCCGGAGACGTGAGGTCGAGAGGTGTCGGAACGGCTGCTAGTTCCGCCGACATCGTCTCAGATAATCGCCAGGTGGTCGTGAATAATTCCCAGGCCATTTGGCGCCATGCGTTCCTCTCTGCAGGGGGAACGGCGGATGTACGGACGGTACCAATGAACATGGTCATCGCGTCGAGTTGGTGTAGCATGGCATGAGAGGTGGCTTCGATTTCCAGCCTCTCATTCACAGATAACGGCGCTTCGTCCTCCACCAACTCAGGGATGGGGGGCAAAGGCGGTGACGGGGCAGGGGATGCCTCCGGATAGAAGAGCTCAGCAATGCCGAGCTCCTGAGTGTACATGTCCTCGCGTTCGAGACTGCGAGTCCATCGTTTATGTGCGACATGGACGTCCTGCGCCCACAGCACACGGTCGATCGTTTGCCTCGAGGCTAGCTTGGGGCTGCTCTCGGCATAATTGAGGGCCTCCTGCATAGCAAGAGAATCCTCGTCATCCTCAGGGTCGGAGAGGTCTTCTCCAGCCCATAGATCTCTAACTGCCCGTAGGGCAGTAGCTACATCCGGATCGTCATGATCGTACCGGGTGTCGTAGTCTTGGACGTCATCGTCGTAGATGTCGCCCGTAATCAGGGAGGGGTCGTGTAGACCCCAGCGTGGTGTTTGGGCTCTAGTTCGCCGTTTAGGCATTGAGAGGGGAAGTTAGTGCTAGTAGGTGATAGTAGAAATCAAGATACGTAGCGTGCAATCGATAACAGCTGGTCCCTTATCTCTATTCCGGGTCCACCCGATACTGCCTCCGAACGCTCCGAGGGGGGGACAAGCCGCACATCCTGTAACCCAGTGGGAGAAGATTGAACCCGGGTCATACCACCCTAGAGGAGTGAGCACCGGAGGTAGAGAGTTGGTGGAGAGTGGCGGCCACCAAGATGTCGACCTAGCCGCCAGGGGGCACCATCGCCCGGCCCCTTTTAACGATGGTGTATTCCAACGGGTAGTCAGTGTAGCTTGTCCCTAGTAGTAGTGACTCACATAGCATGGAGGCTAGAAGCCTCCCAGACAACTAGCAATCCAGTGATAACGTCCCTTCTCCCTAAGCCAGACCTCCCCCAACTAAACGAGTGTGTCGACTTGGGCGAGCGTTGAAGCAGGCATCCCACACCCACTCTAAGCCCCCAGAGGGACCCAGACTACTCTTTCATAAACGACACTCACCTAGTCAGGATCCTCGAAGCCCAGGAGAACGAGACAGATAGCAGCCATTGTCAAAAACAATGACCGGGGCATCCACGGAGATCGGATGGACGGATCTCTTAGCAAATCAGGGTAGGCCTGGAGACGCCGAGAGCGTTCGTGATGGTGAAATCCGATCGAAAATCGGACGAAAATTGAAGTGTCGACGTCGCATGCAACGTTGAGCAGAGGTGTTTACCACTATTTATGGTGGTTGTAACAAGTCAAGGAGCGGTGTGTTTACCACTATTTATGGTGGTTGTAACAAGTCAAGGAGCGTTGAGCCTTGGATAGGATGGCTGGGGGCAGCAAACGACCTAGGTCGAACACTGTCACTAACGATCCCAACGACGTCCCAACGACGTCCCAAGGACGGACTACCTGGAGGGATGGGATGGGCAACGCCCCCCCCCTCACAAATCTGCGAGGACTCGAGGCCCGAAAGGGGCTCGACCTCTTCCTAAACCCCCAGCAGGGGGCGTCTCTTCGTCATGGGGTCGAGGACCACCTCCCCCCGTGAACTGGTCCACCAGGCCTTCGGGCAGGGGGACCTTTGCTCAGGTTGCTCGCTTCCCAGGGGGGCGAGCACCTAACACATCCATGGACGGCCTTGTGCGACTAGCCAAGGCCTTCCCTGAACTTTCAACCGATAAGCTGGCTGATATACAGCAGCACGTCGGCCCATCTAAACCGAAGGCCGCTAAGCGCTCACCTACAGTCCATGGACCGTCTAGACGACAGGTCCTGGTCCACGTTCGTCCTCCCCTTGGGGCAGAGACGAACCCTGCTGACTTCCTGGACCACGTCCGGGCTACTCTTGGGCTGCACCACTCCAAATTAGTGGCCCAGTCTGCATCGATGCATGCTGGCAATCTGTCAGTAGCTACTGACGTCGTGGCCTCCGAGGAGGACCTTCGTTGCTTTAAGGAAGCCGCTCACAAAGCATTCCCGTATGCGCTGCAAGTAGACGCAGCGTTACCTACTTCCACGTCGTACCTAAAGCTGGTCGACGTGCCATACATCGCAAACGACAAGGCCATAACGCCTGATGTCGTGATAGCACACTTGGGAAAGTCCGGGATATCGGACCTCACAGTATTGCAAGTTCCCCCACAGGTTGTGCGTGATTCGAAAATGTCGGATACGTGCACTGTATACCTCAACATCGCTGACTCGGTCAGTGGTGCACGAGCTAAAGCTCTCATCGGGCGGGGCGTCCAATTTGGACGCTACGTCGCTTACGTTAGGGCGGCCAGGGCGAACCCAGGCTTGCCCCTTTGCCAACGCTGCTGGAAGTGGGGCCACCCCACCCCAGCATGCAGAGCCCCACAGACCAAGTGTCCGATCTGTGCAGGACCACACCGCAAGGAGCATCATCGTGCTCTTGCCGGATGTTGCAAGGGAAATGCCAAAGCGAACCCCCCTGTTCCAGCTACCCCAGAGGGGGCAGCCTGTCCTCACCCGGCCAGGTGCACAAACTGCCGGAAAAACCACTCATCTGACGATCGTCGATGCAACTTCTGGCGACATCGCTTTGACCGTGATTGGATCAAAGCTCGCTATGACGAGGTGAGTGCGAGATGCAACTCTCGCTCTCCTCCTACTCACCATCCCGCAGGACGCGGTGGCCGAACGTAAATGAGGAACAGACTTAGATCTACCCCATCGTTACGTATATTTAGTCAAAATGTTAACCGTAACTGGGGATACATGGACTCTTTACTGGCTGATTTCGTAGATGATTACGATTTGCTTTTCATCCAAGAGCCGCCTTGGCGATTGATAAGACATGCCCCTTCTGCCCACAACAGGGAAGGGGAGGAAGTTATAGGCGCGCCAATGAGCCCAAATTGGGGAACGTTAGTGCGCCCCTCGGGTATTGACTCCCCTCCACGCGTCGCTGTTTATTTTGCGAACAGCATCGCTAATCTAAGACCGGGTCTCAGACGAGATCTGATCGATGATCGTGACATCCTTCTGTTCTCACTGGGAATAGGGGAGGACGTCATGCTACTTGCTAATGTCTACTCGGATAGCCAACACTCAGCCATCACGCTCTTATTTGAGAACGTCATGATGATCCCACGCTTACACTTCATGTGTGGCGATTTTAATGTGAGGCACGCCTCCTGGGATCCCCAGGGGCCTGAACACTCTATCCATGCTGACCACTTAGTGGAGACGGCTACGGCATTAGGCCTGACTAGAGCCCTACCAGTAGTGGAGGGCCCTACCCACTTCCCCCCACAACAGGGCCTTCACCCCACAGTGATCGACCTGATGTTTGTACCTACAGATCTTAGATTTGTACTGTACTGCGAGATCGTACCTGAAGCCAGGGGAACGTCTGACCACGCCCCTCTGACGTTAGTACTACCTGGCCCGGGATCTTTGGTTCCGGTTACCAAGTGGTCCATCAAAAAAGGATCCGAGGAGGAAGCATCATACCGAGATGCTGTCTCCTCTGCTTTAACGCCGTGGCTAGATTGGCACGGAGATACATCGGCAGAAATCGATGATGTCGTTTCGGCGATATCAGCGATTTTAAACAAGGCATGGGAAAACCATGCCAAGGAATCCCACCTCGGCAAGTCGTCCAAAGGCTGGTGGACAGACGAATGCAGTGGTGCCCTAGACGCTTACAGAGCTTCCCGCTATGAGGAGGACTGGAAGCACTACAGGAAAGTCATGCGACACGCTAAGCATGACTTCTTCGACGACCGTATCCAAGAAGTGGCTACGATGAATAGACGACCCTGGGATCTAATGTCCTGGACTCGTCAATGCAACCTCCCATCGTATGAGGCGATCTCCTACCGGGGAGAACCTTGTAACGATCTGGACTCTCTGTGGGCTGCCCTTGATGGGTCCTATAATGCTGCATCAGATCGAGTAGTCGATCTGAGCATTCTTGATGGACTTGATCCGGTGCCTGAAAGGGCCTGGATCTCGTTCTCCGTCACGGAAATGAAAGAAGCGCTAAACGTGTGTTCTTCCCGTTCCGCTCCAGGTCCCGATCATGTTACGTGGTTGCACCTAAAACACTGGTGTAGCAACCCAGAGGTGGCAGGGCTCATTACCCGCATTGCTGAGGCGTGCATCACCGCTGGCCACTGGCCAGCTCACTTTAAGGAATCCCTGTCGGTCATTATCCCGAAACCGGGGAAACCGAACTACTCCACTCCAAAGTCATTCAGGCCTATCGTGCTACTGAACACTCTGGGAAAACTAGTCGAAAAAATGTTGTCTAGACGACTTCAGTTCGACGGTGTCGCACATGAGGCCTTCGAGCAAAATCAGTTCGGAGGCGTCGCCCAGCGTTCCACTGAGGACGCAGGTATCTACCTCACCCACCTGGTCAGAGCAGGATGGGCTAAAGGGCTCAAAACGAGTGTTGTCGCTTTCGACATCGCTCAGTTCTTCCCCTCATTGAACCACCAGGTTCTGTTGGAGATCATTTCTCGGTCGGGGTTTCCTGCGCAAGTGGTAAACTTCTTCCGCTCATATCTAGTCGGCCGTAAGACGACCTACAAGTGGAACGCTTTCTCATCTGGCTCCTTATGGGGTCAACAATTTATAACGCGGGGCTCGATCGCAGTCCGCGGGTCAAGATACAAACAAGGTACTACTAAGACTACGCATTCCCTATGTCCGCATCCCACACCAGGTCCCTTGCAGAAGCCACGTTACGGCGGGCGTACCAGCATTGTCCTCTCAGACAGGAAAGGCAATAATCTGTAGGGGAGGGGCCCCCTCCACAAAGGCTAGCCGTTAGTTCGCCGTCTGGTGCTATCTCGGTCCCCCCGGCCACATATCCGACCGAAGTCAGATCAGGCGCAAGCAGTGTCAATTCACCGTAAGTCCTCCCTTGCGGGAAGAGTAACCGTCTTTCACCAGACAACGAGGATTGACCACCCCAGGTGAGTGAGGTGGACCATCACTGTGTCCACGCACAAGTGACAGTGACGAGGCAGCTGGTTATTCACCGGAACTGCCGTAGCTGGTTATTCACCGGAACTGCCGTAGCTGGTTATTCACCGGAGCTACTGTAGGTAGGGGGTGAGGCCCCCCCCTTTTTTTTTTTTTTGGATCAAAGATTTATAACGCGGCGCCCGGTCGCAGTCCGCGGTAGAGACGTACAAGCAGAGTACACTACGCCCAGCCCAAGTCCTCCTCCTGCTAATCTTCGCACCAACCACCTGGATAACTGCGATGACCACTAAGGGGGCCCCCTTTATCGAGTAAACGGACTTGCCAGTGGTGGCGTACCGACAACCCGGACTTGACGATGTCGTGTTCCCCGATCCCTACGGGTATGAGTGCAAGATTTAGGGGAAACTGCCGCCCCGACGTGAGCCTCTCAGCTCGGAAAGGAAAGCGTGGTCGACTGAGATCGTCGCAACGCGTAACCGACAGCGGATCTGAAAGCGCTCAGGCGCCTCCCCGAACCGGTACCTAGTTTCGTGTCCCCCCTCCCTGACAGTCGCTCCTGAACACGGGTGGGCCCCCTTTATGAGGGTTAACGGACTCGTCTGGTGCCCTACGGCCACCCCGACATACCGATAACACTAGCTAGAACCAGACGGGGGTCATACGCCCTGCGCGCACAACCTATCCTGGGTCCCACGCAAGTGAGTTGAACGACCCTAGCGCCGGGTTATTGTCCATAAATTCAGTGAAGCCTTCGACAGAGTCTGGGCTTGCACGAGTCTCTTTGCGATCCACCTTGTGGCAGACGCGTAGTAGATGGTCTCGAGTTTGAACCCCGGGACCAAGACACCAACATTGGTACTCCCCGTCGAGGGATAAGCGTTGACGATACTCCCCTATAGGAGCATGGCCAGTGATCATACGGGTTGAACGGGAAGTCAACGTAGTGTTGCTCCCCATTACTTTCAGCCAAGGCCCACCTTTGTGAGTCGAGGGTAATACTGGTTTTCCACCAACACCTTTGAGTTGGTGGAAGTGTCGTCCACGGTACGCAGGATCTGCGAACCGAGTGTGCCAATCCTTACAAACGGCCTTTTCGACCTGGTTTTTAAGGTATTCTAGAGACGTCCGCGGGTGTCTGCCCACGGAGATCTTGGTAGATGTGGCTACATCATGAGCCATCTTATGTACGTTCCACTCGAACTTCGAGGGGACGTGCCAGAATGTAACGTTCCTCTCCTCGTCTCCGGATAGCCAGGGACGAAGGGAGCGACAAGCGTCCAGAGCAAAGATTTGCTCAGAGCGTGGTTTAGGATCAATTAGGGACTCAATGCCCGTAGTAGAATCCGAGAATATCACCAACTTTTTGCATCCTCTGCTGCAAGCAGCCGAGACGCCCAGTTGGAGAGCAAAGAGTTCGACTTCTGGGGGGGTTCTCCTCCCAGAAGCAGAGACAACGCGATCGACCTGTTCTCCCTGCCCGAAGACTAGAGCACAGGCGACAGCCTGAAATTTAGCATCTGTGGGCACTGAGGCGTCCACTGCAACGACGAGAGTGTCTTCCTCAACCAGGGCAGAAGCCCAGGCCTTATCGAGGTCGCTCCTATAAGAACTCTTCGCTCCATCCTCCTTAGAGGTGAGGCGCTGAGAGGAGAAGCGAGCGGGGAATAAATCCTTCACTCTGTTTCCAGGTGTGTTTTCTTCCCCAAAGGGGTCGAACTCATCGCCTGGTACGAGGGCCAAGGCTGCAGCCGAAGCGGCAGACGGCCCTTGCAAGGTGAGTGTGTTGAGCACGTTCCCTCCCCAGAGTCCAAGCTCATGAGAGTGGGTGGTGCCAACGTGATTAGGTCCCAAGATCGCTCTTAGGGGGTGTGATGGAGCCAATAGAGGGGTCCTGAATACCCCTCTGTCGACTAAGCGACGCAGTAACAGCTGCATAGGCAGCAGTCCCGCGATACTTTCCAGGCCACCAATTGGGGTGGTTCTGAATGCACCGAGGATCCAACGTGCAGCGATGGACTGCACTTGGGCCAACGTCTTGATGACACCTTTGACGCGAGCGCCTTTGAAGTGCCATAATCTGAGTCCGTATGTCATAATGGGTACGACGCACGAACGGTAGAGTAGGCGTTTCTGCATAGGGGTTAACCCTCTGACAGAATTGCCCAGCATTCCCATCGCCCTCGCAGTGGTGAGAGCTTTGGTGGAGTAGAATCGCGTATGCTCCTTGAAGGAGAGCTTACGGTCAAAGAAGAATCCGAGGTACCTCCAGGTGACCTTGGGTTTGAGAGGGGTGTTGCCCGTGTAAGGGGCGAAACCCAGATCGATGGGTAAGGGAGTGAACCTCCTCGCCCTTGAAAAGTGGAATATCTCGGACTTGTCATGTTCGAGGACTAGTCCGAGGGAGGTGAATGCCTGGAAGATCCAGCCATACGCTTTCTTTAGAAGGGGGAGGTTGTCCTCCAACTGTGGGGAGCGGGCGATGAGGGTACCATCGTCCACATACGACATGAGATCGACATCTCTGCCGATTTCGCTTCTTCTGAAGAGCTTCATGATGGGCGTCAAATACAACGCCGATAAGACAGGGGACAAAGCAGAGCCTTGACCCACTCCCACATCTGCTGCAAAGGAGCCAGACGAGAAAGCGTTCCATTTGTAGGTCGTTTTGCGACCGACAAGGTATGAACGGAAGAAGTTCACTACTTGCGCAGGGAACCCCGACCGAGAGATGATCTCCAACAGAACTTGGTGGTTCAAGGAGGGAAAGAATTGAGCGATGTCGAAAGCGACAACGCTCGTCTTGAGTCCCTTGGCCCATCCTGCTCTGACTAGGTGGGTAAGGTAGATACCTGCATCCTCAGTGGAACGCTGGGCGACGCCTCCGAACTGGTTTTGTTCGAAAGCCTCGTGTGCGACGCCGTCAAACTGAAGTCGCCTTGACAACATCTTTTCGACTAATTTGCCCAAAGTGTTCAGAAGCACAATGGGTCTGAACGACTTAGGGGTGGAGTAGTTAGGCTTCCCTGGTTTCGGGATAATGACCGACAGGGACTCCTTAAAGTGATCTGGCCAATGGCCAGCGGTGATGCACGCCTCAGCAATGCGGGTGATGAGCCCTGCCACTTCTGGGTTGCTGCACCAGTGTTTTAGGTGCGACCACGTAACATGATCGGGACCTGGAGCGGAACGGGAAGAGCACGCGTTTAGCGCTTCTTTCATTTCCGTAACGGAGAATGGGATCCAGACCCTTTCAGGCACTGGATCAAGTTCATCAAGGAAGCTCAGATCTACAACTCGATCTGATGCAGCGTTATAGGACCCATCAAGGGCAGCCCAGAGAGATTCCAGATCGTTACAAGGTTCCCCCCGATAGGAGATCGCCTCATACGATGGGAGGTTGCGTTGACGAGTCCAGGACATGAGGTCCCATGGTCGCCTATTCATCGTAGCCACTTCTTGGATACGGTCGTCGAAGAAATCACGCTTAGCGTGCCGCATGATTTTCCTATAAAGCCTCCAGTCCTCTCCATCACGGGAGGCTCTGTAAGCGTCTAGAGCACCACTGCATTCGTCTGTCCACCAGCCTTTGGACGACTTGCCGAGGCGAGATTCCTTGGCATGGTTTTCCCATGCTTTGTTTAAAATCGTTGATATCGCCGAAACGACGTCATCGATTTCTGCCGAAGTATCTCCGTGCCAGTCTAGCCATGGAGTTAAAGCGGAGGAGACAGCATCTCGGTAGGATGCTTCCTCCTCGGAACCTTTTTTGATGGACCACTTGGTGACCGGGACCAGAGATCCCGGGCCAGGTAGCACTAACGTCAAAGGGGCGTGGTCAGACGTCCCCCTGGCTTCAGGTACAATCTCGCAATACAGTACAAATCTAAGATCTGTAGGTACAAACATCAGGTCGATCACCGTGGGGTGAAAGCCCTGTTGTGGGGGAAAATGAGTAGGGCCCTCCATGACTGGTAGGGCTCTTGTCAGGCCTAGTGCCGTTGCTGTTTCCACTAAGTGGTCAGCATGGATCGAGTGTTCAGGCCCCTGGGGGTCCCAGGAGGCGTGTCTCACGTTGAAATCGCCGCACATGAAATGCAAGCGTGGGATCGTCATGACGCTCTCGAACAAGAGTGTGATGGCCGTATGTTGGCTATCCGAGTAGACGTTAGCGAGCAGCATGACATCCTCCCCTATTCCCAGTGAGAACAGAAGAATGTCACGATCGTCGATCAGATCTCGTCTGAGACCCGGTCTTAGATTGGCGATGCTATTTGCAAAATATACAGCAACGCGTGGAGGGGAGTCGATCCCCGATGGGCGCACTAAGGTACCCCAATTTGGGCTCATTGGTGCGCCAATGACTTCTTCCCCGTCCCTATTGTGGGCAGAGGGGGCGTGTCTTATTAATCGCCAAGGAGGCTCTTGAATAAAGAGCAAATCATAGTCATCTACGAAATCTGCCAGTAGCGAGTCCATGTAACCCCAATTTCTGTTTACATTTTGACTAAATACGCGTAGCTGGGGGGTAGATCTAAGTCTGTCCCTCATTTACGTTCGGCCACCGCGTCCTGCGGGATGGTAAGTAGGAGGAGATCGAGAGTTGCGTCTCGAACTCACCTCGTCGTAGCGAGCCTTGATCCAGTCACGGTCAAAGCGATGTCGCCAGAAATTGCATCGACGATCGTCGGATGCGTGGTTCTTCCGGCAGTTCAAGCACCTAGCCGGGTGAGGACAAGCTGCCCCCTCTGGGGTAGCTGGGATAGGAGGGTTCGCTTTGGCGTTTCCCTTACAGCACCCCGCTAGGGCACGATGGTGCTCCTTGCGGTGTGGGCCTGCACAGATCGGACACTTCGACTGTGGAGCTCTGCATGCTGGGGTGGGGTGACCCCACTTCCAGCATCGTTGGCAAAGAGGCAGCCCAGGGTTCGCCCTGGCCGCCCTGACATAAGCGACGTAGCGTCCAAATTGGACGCCACGACCGATGAGAGCCTTGGCTCTTGCACCGCTGACTGAGTCAGCGATGTTAAGGTATACGGTGCACGTATCCGACATTTTCGAATCGCGTACTACCCGAGGAGGGACTTGGAGCACTGTGAGGTCCGATATTCCGGACTTTCCCAAGTGTGCAATGACAACATCAGGCGTTAAGGCCTTGTCGTTAGCGATAAACGGCACATCGACCAACTTGAGGTACGATGTGGAGGTGGGTAACGCTGCGTCTACTTGCAGTGCGTAAGGGAACGCTTTATGGGCGGCCTCCTTGAAACAACGAAGATCCTCCTCAGAGGCGACGACGTCTGTGGCTACTGATATATTACCAGCGTGCATTGATGCGGATTGGGCCACCAGTTTGGAGTGGTGCAATCCGAGGGTGATCCGGACATGGTCCAGGAAGTCAGCTGGGTTCGTCTCCGCCCCGAGGGGGGGACGAACGTGGACAAGGACCTGTCGTCTCGACGGTCCGTGTACGGTAGGTGAAGGCTTGGACGCCTTCGGTTTAGATGGACCTACATGCTGCTGTATGTCAGCCAGCTTGTCGGTTGGAAGTTCAGGGAAGGCCTTGGCTAAACGCACGAGGCCATCCATGGATGTGTTAGGTGGTCGCCCCCCAGGGAAGCGAGCAACCTGAGCGAAGGTCCCCCTGCCCAAAGGCCTGGTGGACCAGTTCACGGGGGGAGGTGGTCCTCGACCCCATGATGTAGAGACGCCCCCTGTTGGGGGTTTTGGAAGAGGTCGAGCCCCTTTCGGGCCTCGAGTTCTCGTCGATTTGTGAGGGGGGGGGCGTTGCCCATCCCATCCCTCCAGGTAGTCCACATTGGGATTGTCGGTGACTGTACCCGACCTAGGTCGTTTACTGCCCCCTGCGATTCTATCTATTGCTCCCCGGAGCAGAGAGCTCCCCGAGTTGCGATCAATGCCAGCCTCGGCAGCTGCTACCAGCACCGAGCCCAGACGTTCTGCTATAAGCTGCCGGTCTTCAGCAGTGGGTCGTCGAGATCCCGTCCTGTTGAGGACAACACGGAATCCTTCAGCGTACTCTCCCAAGTCTTTGGCGAAGGTCTGGGGTCCACTCCAGTCGTCGCTAGCCATCTCCGTGTCTTGAATGACGTGGGTAGAGAGATTGTCGGCCACTTCATCAGCCCACGAAGCAGGTGTAGAAGGGGTAGCCGGAGGTGCAGGAGACGCAGTCGCATCCCTGGAAGATAACGCTGGCACGCTGAAACGCTGTGCTCGCGGAGTGACGATGCCCGCCCCATAGGGGGAGGGGGTTGGAGAGCCTCTTTGGGTCCTGTGAGGACCCACTGAGGGTGTATTCTGTGTGGATCTGCGGCTCGAAGAGAGCCGCAGGGAATCAATTGGATCGTCGCCAGGAGTTCTGGGCGTACCGGATCTGGAAGGTCTCCCCTCGTCCATCGCTTCACCCGATCTCCCCCCTTTTCTGGAGTATGATTCTGACATGCGCTGGTAAGACGCTGGTTATACCGGATCGCTAAGATCGAGGACGGATTGAGCTACAAAAGTAAGAAACGGTGTCGACGAAGTTTTTTGTGGCTGTGCACGTCACGGTAAGAAGACAAGAAGCGACGTGTGAGGCCCCCCCCTCGAGCAAATGCTACTCTGAGCATGCACTCGGTGACATCATCCCCCCCGCAGTGGGGGGAAGGTAAAGGGCGGCAACATAATGTCACCATCCCGACAACAGCCCTGGTGGGCGGTGAAGAGAAGGGGGGGTCCCCTTCTTCAAGCTCGGCATGGTCGTTGGCGGGGGCCACGAGGACGCCGTTCCGGGGACAAGGGTTCCTCGGTTGGAGGCTCTGCCGCTGGTGGAGCAGACTGAGCCGCCTGCATCGCCGCATAGGAAGCCTGGAAGGCTGCCGGAGACGTAAGGTCGAGGGGAGCTGATGCTGCCCGAAGCGACTCCATCATGCTCCCTGAAAATCGCCAGGTGGTGGTGAAGAGCTCCCACGCCATCTGACACCAAGAGTTCCTGTCGTTGAGAGGAACTGCGGATACTCAGACGGTACCTACAAAGGAGGTCATCATGTCCAGTAGATGTAACATGGCATCAGAGGTGGCTTTGATTTCCAACCTCTGATCCCTAGATAACGGCACTTCGTCCTCCACCAGCTCAGGGATGGGGGGCCAAGGCGGTAGCGGGGCAGGGGATGCCTCCGGATAAAGGAGCTCAGCGATACCGAGCTCCTGTGAATACATATCCTCCTTAGGGAGGCTACGAGCCCAGCGCTTGTGTTCGACGTCGACACCAAGTGCCCATCGTACACGATCGATCGTTTTCCTCGAGGAGAGCCTAGGCCCCCCCTCGGCAAAAGCGAGAGCCTCCTGCATGGCAAGAGAGTCATCGTCGTCATCATCGTTAGGGTCGGAGAGGTCTTCCCCGGCCCATAGATCTCTAGCTGCCCTGAAAGCAGCTGCTACCTCCGATTCGTCTTGGACGAACCGGGTGTCGTAGTCTTGGATGCCATCATCAAAGATGTCGCCTGTGATCAAAACGGGGTCGCGTAGACCCCGATGTGGTGGTTGGTCTCTGGTTCGCCGTTTGGGCATCGAGAGTGTGTGTGTTAGTGCTAGTAGATGATGGTAGGAATCAAAATACGCAGTGTGGAATCGATAACGACTGGTCCCTTATCTATATTCCGGGTCCACCCGATACAGCCTCCGAACGCTCCGAGGGGGCGAGCAAGCCGCACATCCTGCTGCCTAGTGGGAGAAGATTGAACCCGGGTCATGCCACCCTAGGAGAGTGAGCACCGGAGGTAGAGGGATGGTGGTGAGAAGCGGCCACCAAGGTGTAGGCCTAGCCGCTAGGGGGCACCATCACCCGGCCCCTTTTAACGATGGTGTATTCCAGCGGGTAGTCAGTATAGCATGTCTCTAGTAGTAGAAACTCACAGAGCATGGAGGCTGGAAGCCTCCCAGACGACCAGCAGTCCAGTGATAATGTCCCTCCTCCCTAAGCCAGACCTCCCCCACCTAGACGAGTGTGACGACTTGGGCGAGCGTTGAAGCAGGCATCCCACACCCACTCTAAGCCCCCAGAGGGACCTAGACTACTCTTTCATAGACAACACTCACCTAGTCAGGATCCTCGAAGCCCAGGAGAACGAGATGAATAGCAGCCATTGTCAAAAACAATGACCGGGGCATCCACGGAGATCGGATGGACGGATCTCTTAGCAAATCAGGGCACGGCTGGAGACGCCGAGAGCGTTCGTGATGGTGAAATCCGATCGAAAATCGGACGAAAATTGAAGTGTCGACGTCGCTTGCAACGTTGAGCAGAGGTGTTTACCACTATTTATGGTGGTTGTAACAAGTCAAGGAGCGATGTCATCTGGCTCCTTTGCAGCAGATGTGGGAGTGGGTCAAGGCTCCGCCCTGTCCCCAGTCTTATCAGCGTTATACTTGATGCCCATCATGAAGCTCTTCAGAAGAAGCGAAATCGGCAGAGATGTCGATCTCATGTCTTATGTGGACGATGGCACCCTCATCGCCCGCTCCCCACAGTTGGAGGATAACCTCCCCCTTCTTAAGAAAGCGTATGGCTGGATTTTCCAGGCGTTCACCTCCCTCGGGCTTGTCCTTGAACATGACAAGTCTGAAATATTTCACTTCTCAAGGGCGAGGAGATTCACTCCCTTACCCATCGATCTCGGCTTTGCCCCATACACGGGCAACACCCCCCTCAAACCCAAGGTTACCTGGAGGTACCTTGGTTTCTTCTTCGACCGCAAACTCTCTTTCAAAGAGCACACATGGTTCTACTCCACCAAAGCCCTTACCACTGCGAGGGCGATGGGAATGCTTGGCAATTCTGTCAGAGGGTTAACCCCTATGCAGAAATGCCTTCTATACCGCTCGTGCGTCGTACCTATCATGACATATGGACTCAGACTATGGCACTTCAAAGGCGCTCGCGTCAAAGGTGTCATCAAAACGTTGGCCCAAGTGCAGTCCATTGCTGCACGTTGGATCCTCGGTGCATTCAGAACCACCCCAATTGGTGGCCTGGAAAGTATCGCTGGACTGCTGCCTATGCAGCTGTTACTGCGCCGTTTAGTCGACAGAGGGGTATTCAGAACCCCCCTATTGGCTCCATCACACCCCCTAAGAGCTATCTTAGGGCCTAATCACATCGGTACTACCCACTCTCATGAGCTAGGACTCTGGGGAGGGAACGTGCTCGACACACTCAACCTGCAAGGTCCATCTGTCGCCTCGGCTGCAGCGCTGGCCCTAGTACCAGGGGATGAATTTGACCCCTTTGGGGAAGAAAACACTCCTGGAAACAGGGTGAAGGATCTATTCCCCACTCGTTTCTCCTCTCATCGCCTCACCTCCAAGGAGGATGGAGCGAGGAAGTCTTATAAGAGTGACCTTGACAAGGCCTGGGCCTCTGCCCAGGTTGAGGATGACACTCTCGTTGTTGCAGTGGACGCTTTGGTGCCCACAGATGCCAAGTACCAAGCTGTCGCCTGCGCTCTAGTCTTCGGACAGGGAGAACAAGTGGATTGCGTTGTCTCAGCCTCTGGGAGGAGAACCCCCCCGGAAGTTGAACTTTTCGCTCTCCAACTGGGCGTTGCCACTGCGTGCAGCAGGGGATGCAAAAAGTTGGTGATATTTTCGGATTCTACTACGGGCATTGAGTCCCTAATCAATCCTAAACCACGCTCTGGGCAAATCTTCGCCCTGGACGCTTGTCGCTCCCTCCACCCCTGGCTAGCTGGGGACAAGGAGAGGAAAGTTACATTCTGGCATGTCCCCTCGAAATTCGAGTGGAACGTGCACAAGATGGCCCACGATGTAGCTACATCTACCAAGATCTCCGTGGGCAGACACCCGCGGACGTCTCTAGACTACCTTAAAAACCAGGTCGAAAAGGCCGTTTGTAAGGATTGGCACACCTGGTTCTCAGATCCGGCGTATCGTGGTCAGCATTTCTACCAACTCAAAGGAGTAGGTGGAAAACCGGTATTACCCTCGACTCACAAAGGTGGGCCCTGGCTGAAAGTTATGGGGAGCAACACTACGTTGACTTCCCGTTCAACTTGCATGATCACTGGCCATGCTCCTATAGGGGAGTATCGTCAACGTTTATCCCTCGACGGGGAGTACCAATGCTGGTGTCTTGGTCCTGAGATTCAAACTCGAGACCATCTACTACGCGTCTGCCCTAAGGTGGATCGCAAAGAGACTCGTGCAAGCCCAGACTCTGTCGAAGGCTTCAACGAATTCATGGACAACAATCCTGTACTAGGATCGTTCAACTCACTCGCGTGGGATCCAGGATAGGTTGTGCGTGCAGGGCATATGACCCCCGTCTGGTTCTAGCTAGTGTTATCGGTATGTTGGGGTGGCCGTTGGGCACCAGACGAGTCTGTTAACCCTCATAAAGGGGGCCCACCCGTGTTCAGGAGCGACTGTCAGGGAGGGGGGACACGAAACTAGGTACCGGTTTGGGGAGGCGCCTGAGCGCTTCCAGATCCTCTGTCGGTTACGCGTTGCGACGATTCCAGTCGACTACGCTCTCCTTTCCGAGCTGAGAGGCTCACGTCGGGGCGGCAATTTCCCCTAAATCTTGCACTCATACCCGTAGGGATTCGGGGACACGACATCGTCAAGCTCGGGTTGTCGGTACGCCACCACTGGCAAGTCTGTTTACTCGATAAAGGGGGCCCCCTTAGTGGTCGTTGCAGCTATCCAGGTGGTTGGTGCGAAGATCAGCAGGAGGAGGACTTGGGCTGGGCGTAGTGTACTTCGTTTGTACGTCTCTACCGCGGACTGCGATCGGGCCCCGCGTTATAAACTTTTGACCCAAAAAAAAAAAAAAAAAAGGGGGGACTCTCTAGATCGGGTACGCCCAGAACTCCTGGCGACGATCCAACTGACTCTCTGCGGCTCGAAGAGAGCTGCAGATCCACACAGAATGCTCCCTCTGTGGGCCCTCACAGGACCCAAAGAGGCTCTCCAACTCCCTCCCCCTATGGGGCGGGCATTGTCACTCCACGAGCACAGCGATTCAGCATGCCAGCACTATCTTCCAGGGATGCTACGGCGTCTCCTGCACCTCCTGCTACTCCTTCCACACCTGCCTCGCAGTGGGCTGATGAAGGAGTTGATAACTCTTCCTCCCACGTCATTCAGGACACGGAGATGGCTAGCGATGACTGGAGTGGACCCCACACCTTCGCCAAAGACCTGGGGGAATATGCTGAAGGGTTCCAAATTGTTTTGAACAGGACAGGACCCAGACGACCTACTGCTGAAGAACGGCAGCTCATTGCAGAACAACTGGGCTCGGTGCTAGTAGCAGCTGCTGAGGCTGGTCTCGATCGCAACTCTGGAAGCGCTACGCTCCGGGGTGCCTTAGATAGGATGGCTGGGGGCAGTAAACGACCTAGGTCGGGCACTGTCACTAACAATCCCAACAACGTCCCAAGGACGGACTACCTCGAGGGATGGGATGGGCAATGCCCCCCCCCTCACAAATCTGCGAGTACTCGAGGCCCGAAAGGGGCTCGACCTCTTCCTAAACCCCCAACAGGGGGTGTCTCTTCATCATTGGGTCAAGGACCACCACCCCCCGTGAACTGGTCGACCAGGCCTTCGGGCAGAGGCACCTTTGCTCAGGTCGCTCGCTTCCCTGGGGGGCAAACACCTAACACATCCATGGATGGCCTTGTGCGTTTAGCCAAGGCCTTTCCTGAACTCCCAACCGACAAGCTGGCTGATATACAGCAGCATGTCGGCCCATCCAAACTGAAGGCTGCAAAGCCTTCACCTACAGTCCATGGACCGTCTAGACGACAGGTCCTGGTCCACGTTCGTCCCCCCCTTGGGGCTGAGACAAACCCTGCTGACTTCCTGGACCATGTCCGGGCCACTCTCGGGCTGCACCACTCTAAGTTAGTGGCCCAGTCCGCATCGATGCATGCTGGCAATCTGTCAGTAGCTACTGACATCATGGCCTCCGAGAAGGACCTTCGCTGCTTTAAGGAAGCCGCTCACAAGGCATTCCCTTTCGCGCTGCAAGTAGACGCAGTGTTACCTACTTCCACGTCGTACCTGAAGCTGGTCGATGTGCCATACATTGCAAACGACAAGGCCATAACACCTGATGTCATGATAGCACACTTGGGAAAGTCCGGGATATCAGACCTCACAGTACTGCAGGTCTCCCCATGGGTTGTGCGTGATTCGAAGATGTTGGATACGTGCACTGTTTATCTTAACATCGCTGACTCGGTCAGTGGTGCACGAGCTAAAGCTCTCATCAGGCGGGGCATCCAATTTGGGCGCTACATCGCCTATGTTAGGGCTGCCAGGGCGAACCCTGGCTTGCCTTTGTGCCAACGATGCTGGAAGTGGGGCCACCCCACCCCAGCATGCAGAGCTCCACAGACCAAGTGTCCGATCTGTGCAGGACCACACTGCAAGGAGCACCATCGTGCCCTTGCTGGGTGCTGTAAGGGTAACGCTAAGGCTAACCCTCCCATCCCAGCTACCCCAGAGGGGGCAGCCTGTCCTCACCCGGCTAGGTGCATAAACTGCTGGAAAAATCATGCATCCGACGATCGTCGATGCAACGTCTGGCGACATCGCTTTGACCGCGACTGGATCAAAGCTCGCTATGACGAGGTGAGTGCGAGATGCAATTCTCGCTCCCCTCCTTCTTACCATCCCGCAGGACGCGGTGGCCGAACGTAAATGAGAGACAGGCTTAGATCCACCCCTCAGCTACGCATATTTAGTCAAAATGTTAACCGTAATTGGGGGTACATGGACTCGTTACTGGCAGACCTTATAGACGATTATGATTTGCTTTTCATCCAAGAGCCTCCTTGGCGATTGATAAGACATGCCCCTTCTGCCCACAACAGGGAAGGGGAGGAAGTTATAGGCGCACCAATTTTTTTTTTTTTTTTTTGGGTCAAGAGTTTATAACGCGGCGCCCGATCGCAGTCCGCGGTAGAGACATACAAACGAAGTACACTACGCCCAGCCCAAGTCCTCCTCCTGCTGATCTTCACACCAACCACCTGGATAGCTGCAATGACCACTAAGGGGGCCCCCTTTATCGAGTAAACGGACTTGCCAGTGGTGGCGTACCGACAACTCGAGCTTGACGATGTCGTGTTCCCCGAATCCCTACGGGTATGAGTGCAAGATTTAGGGGATACTGCCGCCCCGATGTGAGCCTCTCAGCTCGGAAAGGAAGGCGTAATCAGCATCGAAGCCATAATGCACAACCGACAGTGGATCTGAAAGCGCTCAGGCACCTCCCCAAACCAGTACCTAGTTTTGTGTCCCCCCTCCCTGACAGTCGCTCCTGAACACGGGTGGGCCCCCTTTATGAGGGTTAACGGACTCGTCTGGTGCTCTACAGCCGCCCCGACATACCGATAACACTAGCTAGAACCAGACGAGGGTCATACGCCCTGCGCACACAACCTATCGTGGATCCCACGCAAGTGAGTTGAACGACCCGAGAGCTGGGTTATTGTCCATAAATTCGTTGAAGCCTTCGACAGAGTCTGGGCTTGCACGAGTTTCCTTGCGATCCACCTTGGGGCAGACGCGTAGTAAGTGGTCTCGAGTTGGTATCTCGGGGCCCAGGCACCAACATTCGTATTCCCCGTCAAGGGATAGATGTTGACAATACTCCCCTATGGGAGCATGGCCAGTGATCATACGAGTTGAGCGGGAGGTCAACGTGGTGTTGCTCCCCATAACTTTCAGCCAAGGCCCACCTTTGTGAGTCGAGGGTAATACCGGTTTTCCGCCTACTCCTTTGAGTTGGTAGAATTGCCGTCCACGGTACGCCGGATCTGAGAACTGGGTGTGCCAATCCTTGCAAACAGCCTTTTCGACCTGGTTTTTAAGGTAGTCTAGAGACGTCCGCGGGTGTCTGCCCACGGAGATCCTGGTAGATGTAGCTACATCATGAGCCATCTTGTGTACGTTCCACTCGAATTTTGAGGGGACGTGCCAGAATGTGACGTTTCTCTCCTCGTCCCCAGCTAGCCAGGGACGGAGGGAGCGACAAGCGTCCAGGGCGAAGATTTGCCCAGAACGTGGTTTTGGATCGATTAGGGACTCAATGCCCATAGTAGAATCCGAAAAGATCACCAACTTTTTGCATCCCCTGCTGCACGCAGCGGATACGCCTAGTTGGAGAGCGAAAAGTTCAACTTCCGGGGGGGTTCTCCTCCCAGAGGCTGAGACAACGCGATCCACCTGTTCTCCCTGTCCGAAGACCAGAGCGCAGGCGACAGCTTGGTACTTGGCATCTGTGGGCACCGAAGCGTCCACTGCAACGACGAGAGTGTCATCCTCAACCTGGGCGGAGGCCCAGGCCTTGTCAAGGTCACTCTTATAAGAATTCCTCGCTCCATCCTCCTTGGAGGTGAGGCGATGAGAGGAGAAACGAGTGGGGAATAGATCCTTCACTCTGTTTCCAGGTGTGTTTTCTTCGACGCTCCTTGACTTGTTACAACCACCATAAATAGTGGTAAACACCTCTGCTCAACGTTGCACACGACGTCGACACCTCAATTTTGGTCCGATTTTCGATCGGATTTCGCCATCACGAACGCTCTCGGCGTCTCCAGGCCTGCCCTGATTTGCTAAGAGATCCGTCCATCCGATCTCTGTGGATGCCCCGGTCACTGTTTTTGACAGTGTCTGCTATTCGTCTCGTTCTCCTGGGCTTCGAGGATCCTGGTTAGGTGAGTGCTGGCAATGAAAGAGTAGTCTGGGCCCCTATGGGGGCTTAGAGTGGGTGTGGGATGCCTACTTCAATGCTCGCCCAAGTCGTCGCATTCGTTTAGCTGGGGGAGGTCTGGTTCAGGAGGAGGGACATATTCACTGGATTGTGGGTCGTCTGGGAGGCTTCCTACCTCCATGCTGTGTGAGTTTCTACATCTAGAGACCTGCTACACTGACTACCTATTGGAATACACCATCGTTAAAAGGGGCCGGGCGATGGTGCCCCCTGGTGGCTAGGTCGACGCTCTGGTGGCCGCTACTCACCACCGACTCTTTACCTCCGGCACTCACACCCTTGAGGTGTTTGGAACCGGGTTCAATCATCCCTCCCAATCGGCAGCAGGATGTGCGGCCTGCCTGCCCCCTCGGAGCGTCTGGAGGCTGTGTCGGGTGGACCCGGAATTGAGATAAGGGACCGTCTGTTATCATTATCACGCTACGTATCTTGACTTCTACCGTCATCTACTTGTGCTAAATCATCCTCAATGCCCTCTGCAAACCGTAGAGCGCGAACTCGACACCAGGCGGCTCATGGCGACCCCCTCCTATACACAAACGCCGACTTCGCAGACTTCGACGACAACTACCTCCCAGAGTTCGGACACGTCTCCCTGAGCGGATGGGACTCTGATGTGGCTAACCAGTTCCACAATCTTTGGGCGGAGGATGACTCCTCCGACCTGCCAGACGACGATGACGGCTCTGCCACCGGCGGAGACGTCGAATTTATCCCGGGTCTCACCGAGCTAGCCTCGCAGGAGACAATAAACCGCTTCTTGGCGTCACAAGTGATAGCCGATGAGGTGCATGATCTGGCTCTCGAGCTTGGGCTCGAGGCCAACAACAATCAAGAGCTCGGCATCGCCGAGCTCCTCTATCCGGAGGGGCAGCAGGAGCAATCTGCGCCGCCCCTCCCCACATCACCGGGTTCATCCGCCATCCCAGAGTTGGTGGAGGATGAGCCTCCGTTGTCGAGAGATGAGAGGGTGGACATAACGTCCACCTCTCATGGCTTTCTACATTTACTGGAGGCTATGACGATTTTCGTCGGTACCGTCCGAGTATCCGCCGTTCCGCTCATTGAGAGGAACGCATGGCGTCAGATGGCCTGGGAACTATTCACGACCACCTGGCGATTGTCTGAGCCAATGTCGGCAGAACTAGCAGCTGCCGGATTGCCTCTTGACCTCACGTCACCGGCAGCCTTCAGGGCTTCCTACGCGGCTAGGCAGGCAGCTCATGCAGAGCTCCATCATGGGGAACCCTCGTCCTCATCACGACGCCGCCGTCCTCGAGGTCCTCGAGCACAGCAGCGCCGCTACTGAAAGGGGGGTGTCACCCCCCCACATCTACTCCCACCAATTAGTTGGTGGCCGATATCGGGATAGTGACAGTTTGTCGCTTCCCTCTACCTTCTCCCCGCTGCGGGGGGGACGTTGGTACCGAGCGTATGCCCTCGACGGCATCTACTCGAAGGGGGCCTTGGCCCCCTATCCACAGTAGTTCCGGTGAATAACCAGGTGAACAACCAGCTACCACATCTCTGTCACTCGTGCGGGAGCGCGGTGATGGTCCACCTCATTCGTCTGGGGTGGTCAATCCTCGCTGGCCAGGAGCATGCAGACGGTTATTCCTCCCGCAAGGGGGGATTTACAGTGAATTAACACGGCCGCGCCTGATCTGACTTCGGTTGGATATGTGGCTGGGGGACCGTTCTGCACTGGTGGACGAGTTAATGGCTAGCTTCGGGAGGGGGGGCTCCCCCTCCGGATTATTGCCTTTCCTGGCTGAGAGGCCAACGTCTGTGGCACTGCCCGCCTAAAGTGGCTAAAACGAGGACCTGGGTAGGATATGGGGGAGGGGAAGCGTAGTTACAGTAGTACCCAAGTTTGTATCCTGCTCCGCGGACTGCGATCGAGCCCCGCGTTATAAATTTTTGACCCAAAAAAAAAAAAAAAAGGTGTGTTTTCTTCCCCGAAGGGGTCGAACTCATCGCCTGGTACAAGGGCCAGCGCTGCAGCCGAAGCGACGGATGGTCCTTGCAGGTTAAGTGTGTCGAGCACGTTCCCTCCCCAGAGTCCAAGCTCATGAGAGTGGGTGGAGCCGACGTGATTGGGCCCTAAGATCGCTCTTAGGGGGTGTGATGGAGCCAATAGGGGGGTTCTGAATACCCCTCTGTCGACTAGACGACGCAGTAACAGCTGCATAGGCAGCAGTCCTGCGATGCTTTCCAGACCACCAATTGGGGTGGTTCTGAATGCACCGAGGATCCAACGTGCAGCGATGGATTGCACTTGGGCCAACGTTTTGATGACACCTTTGACGCGAGCGCCTTTAAAGTGCCAGAGTCTCAATCCATACGTCATGATAGGCACAACGCATGAGCGGTAGAGAAGGCGTTTCTGCATGGGAGTTAACCCTCTTACAGAGTTGCCGAGCATTCCCATTGCCCTTGCAGTAGTAAGGGCTTTGGTGGAGTAGAACCGCGTATGCTCTTTGAAGGAGAGTTTGCGGTCGAAGAAAAATCCAAGGTACCTCCAGGTGACCTTGGGCTTAAGGGGGGAGTTGCCCGTGTAGGGGGCAAAGCCGAGATCAATGGGTAGGGGAGTGAATCTCCTCGCCCTTGAGAAATGAAATATTTTGGACTTGTCGTGTTCGAGGACAAGCCCGAGGGAGGTGAACGCCTGGAAAATCCAGCCATATGCTTTCTTAAGAAGGGGGAGATTATCCTCCAACTGTGGGGAGCGAGCGATGAGGGTGCCATCGTCCACATAAGACATGAGATCGACATCTCTGCCGATTTCGCTTCTTCTGAAGAGCTTCATGATGGGCATCAAATATAACGCTGATAAGACAGGGGACAAGGCAGAGCCTTGGCCCACTCCTACATCGGCTGCAAAGGAGCCAGATGACGTCGCTCCTGGACTTGTTACAACCACTATAAACAGTGGTAAACACCTCTGCTCAACGTTGCCAGCGACGTCGACACTTCAATTTACGTCTGATTTTCGATCGGATTTCACCATCACGAACGCTCTCGGCGTCTCCAGGCCTGCCCTGATTTGCTAAGAGATCCGTCTATCCGATCCCCGGGGATGCCCTGGTCATTGTTTTTGACAATGGCTGCTATTCGTCTCGTTCCCCTGTGCTTCGAGGATCCTGGCTAGGTGAGTGGTGTCTATGAAAGAGTAGTCTAGGTCCCTATGGGGGCTTAGAGTGGGTGTGGGATGCCTGCTTCAACGCTCGCCCAAGTCGACGCACTCGTTTAGTTGGGGGAGGTCTGGCTCAGGGGGAGGGACATCATTACTGGACTGCTGGTCGTCTCTGGGGCTTCCAACCTCCATGCTATGTGAGTCACTACTACTAGGGACAAGCTACACTGACTACCTGTTGGAATACACCGTCGCTAAAAGGGGCTGGGTGACGGTGCCCCCTGATAGCTAGGTCGATGCTCTGGTGGCCGCATTTCACCACCAACTCCTCACCTCCGGTGCTCACTCCTCTGGGGTGTTATGACCCGGGTTCAATCTTCTCCCACCAGGCAACAGGATGCGCGGCCTGTTCACCCCCTCGGAGCATTTGGAGGCTGTATCGGGTGGACCTGGAACAGAGATAAGGGGCCATCTGTTATCGACCTTACACTACGTACTTTGACTGTTATCGTCATTTACCTGTGTTAACTCACTCTCAATGCCCAAACAGCTGAACAGAGACCAAACCACACGCTGGGGCCTTCACGACCCCACCTTGATTACGGGTGACATCGTTGGTGATGATGCCCAAGACTATGACACCCAGTTCTCACAGAACAAACTGGAGGTAGCAGCTGCCCTAGGCAGTTTGAGATTTGTGGGCCGGGGAGGACCTCCCTGACCCTGACGACTACGTGGACTCTCTTGCTAGGCAGGAGGCCCTCGCTTACACTGCACGCTGCGTATTTCGATCACTTGCATCATATACCAGTACTAACTTGCTCCTGATGCCCAAGCGGTCAACCAGAGATGATCGTTCCAACGATCCTACGCCTCCGGCAGCTGTTCCAGCTTCCTGTGTGGCGATGCCAACAGCTCTAGCAGAGCTCCAATCTGGGGAACCCTCGTTCCCAATACAGTGCCGTCATCATCACAGATGGCCGTGCTGCTACTTGTGTGGGGCATCCTGCTCCACACCCATCACCGCCAGTCCGCTGGCTGCTGTCGGGTTGGTGACAAATGTCGCTACCCTTTACGTTCTCCCCGCTGCGGGGGGGAAATTGCTATCGAGTGCATGTGCTGGCAGTGCATTTGCTCGAGGGGGGCATTGGCCCCCTGCTTACGGCGGTTCCGGTGAATAACCAGGTGAACAACCAGCTGCCACATTACTGTTACTCATGCATGACACGGTGATGGTCCACTTCGTTCATCCGGGGTGGTCAATCCTCGTTGGCTGGGAGTATGTGGATGGTTATTCCTCCCGCAAGGGGGGATTTACGGTGAATTGACACTGCTGTGCCTGATCTGACTTCGGTCGGATATGTGGCCGGGGGACCGCTTCGCACCAGCTGACGATCTAATGGCTAGCTTCAGGAGGGGGTCTCCCCCTCCAGATTATTGCCTTTCCTGGCTGAGAGGCCAACGTCTGTGGCACTGCCCACCTAAAGTGGCTAAAACGAGGACCTGGGTAGGATATGGGTGAGGAGAAGGGTAGTTATAGTAGTACCCAAGTTTGTATCCTGCTCCGCGGACTGCGATCGAGCCCCGCGTTATAAATTGTTGACCCAAAAAAAAAAAAAAAAAAAAAAAGGAGCCAGATGAGAAAGTGTTCCACTTGTAGGTCGTCTTGCGACCGACTAGATATGAGCGGAAGAAGTTTACTACTTGTGCAGGAAACCCCGACCGAGAGATGATCTCCAACAGAACCTGATGGTTCAGGGAGGGGAAGAACTGAGCGATGTCGAAAGCAACAACGCTCGTTTTAAGCCCTTTGGCCCATCCTGCTCTGACCAGGTGGGTAAGGTATATTCCTGCGTCCTCAGTGGAACGCTGGGCGACGCCTCCGAACTGATTTTGCTCGAAGGCCTCGTGTGCGACACCGTCGAACTGAAGTCGCCTAGACAACATCTTTTCGACTAATTTGCCCAAAGTGTTCAGGAGCACGATGGGCCTGAATGACTTAGGTGTAGAGTAGTTAGGCTTCCCTGGTTTCGGGATGATAACCGACAGGGATTCCTTGAAGTGAGCTGGCCAATGGCCAGCAGTGATGCACGCCTCGGCAATGCGGGTGATGAGCCCTGCCACTTCCGGGTTGCTACACCAGTGTTTTAGGTGCGACCAAGTGACATGATCGGGACCTGGAGTGGAACGGGAAGAACACGCGTTTAGCGCTTCTTTCATTTCCGTGACGGAGAACGAGATCCAAGCCCTTTCAGGCACCGGATCAAGTCCATCAAGAATGCTCAGATCGACTACTCGATCTGATGCAGCATTATAGGACCCATCAAGGGCAGCCCAAAGAGAGTCCAGATTGTTACAAGGTTCTCCCCAATAGGAGATCGCCTCATACGACGGGAGGTTACGTTGATGAGTCCAGGACATTAGATCCCAGGGTCGTCTATTCATCGTAGCCACTTCTTGGATACGGTCGTCGAAGAAGTCACGCTTAGCATGTCGCATGACTTTCCTGTAATGCTTCCAGTCCTCCTCATCGCGGGAAGCTCTGTAAGCGTCTAGGGCACCACTGCATTCATCTGTCCACCAGCCTTTGGACGACTTGCCGAGGCGAGATTCCTTGGCATGGTCTTCCCATGCCTTGTTTAAAATCGTTGATAACGCCGAGACGACATCATCGATTTCTGCTGAAGTATCCCCGTGCCAATCTAGCCATGGAGTTAAAGCGGAGGAGACCGCATCCCAATATGATGCTTCCTCCTCGGATCCTTTTTTGATGGACCACTTGGTAACCGGAACCAAAGATCCCGGGCCAGGTAGTACTAATGTCAGAGGGGCGTGGTCAGACGTTCCCCTGGCTTCAGGTACGATCTCGCAGTACAGTACAAATCTAAGATCTGTAGGTACGAACATCAGGTCGATCACTGTGGGGTGAAGGCCCTGTTGTGGGGGGAAGTGGGTAGGGCCCTCCACTACTGGTAGGGCTCTAGTCAGGCCTAATGCCGTAGCCGTCTCCACTAAGTGGTCAGCATGGATAGAGTGTTCAGGCCCCTGGGGATCCCAGGAGGCGTGCCTCACGTTAAAATCGCCACACATGAAGTGTAAGCGTGGGATCATCATGACGTTCTCAAATAAGAGCATGATGGCTGAGTGTTGGCTATCCGAGTAAACGTTAGCAAGTAGCATGACGTCCTCCCCTATTCCCAGAGAGAACAGAAGGATGTCACGATCATCGATCAGATCTCGTCTGAGACCCGGTCTTAGATTAGCGATGCTGTTCGCAAAGTAGACAGCAACGCGTGGAGGGGAGTCAACTCCCGATGGGCGCCCTAAAGTACCCCAATTTGGGCTCATTGGTGCGCCTATAACTTCTTCCCCCTCCCTGTTGTGGGCAGAGGGGGCGTGTCTTATTAATCGCCAGGGAGGCTCTTGGATGAAAAGCAGGTCGTAATCATCTACGAAGTCCGCCAGTAATGAGTCCATGTAACCCCAATTTCGATTTACATTTTGACTAAATACCCATAGCTGAGGGGTAGATCTAAGTCTGTCTCTCATTTACGTTCGGCCACCGCGTCCTGCGGGATGGTAAGCAGGAGGGGAGCGAGAGTTACGTCTCGCACTCACCTCGTCATAGCGCGCTTTGATCCAATCTCGGTCAAAGCGATGTCGCCAAAAGTTGCATCGACGATCGTCAGATGCGTGATTTTTCCGGCAGTTAAGGCACCTAGCCGGGTGAGGACAGGCTGCCCCCTCTGGGGTAGCTGGGACAGGAGGGTTCGCCTTGGCGTTTCCCTTACAACACCCTGCAAGGGCACGATGGTGCTCCTTACGGTGTGGGCCCGCACAGATCGGGCATTTGGTCTGTGGAGCTCTGCATGCCGGGGTGGGGTGACCCCACTTCCAGCATCGTTGGCAAAGAGGCAACCCAGGGTTCGCCCTGGCAGCCCTAACATAAGCGACGTAGCGTCCAAATTGGACGCCCCGACTGATGAGAGCCTTGGCTCGAGCACCGCTGACTGAGTCAGCGATGTTAAGGTAGACGGTGCACGTATCCGACATCTTCGAATCACGTACCACTCGGGGAGGGACTTGAAGCACTGTGAGGTCCGAAATTCCGGACTTTCCCAAGTGTGCGATGATGACATCAGGCGTTAATGCCTTGTCGTTAGCAATAAATGGCACATCGACCAGCTTGAGGTACGATGTGGATGTGGGTAACGCTGCGTCCACTTGCAACGCAAAGGGGAACGCCTTGTGGGCAGCCTCCTTGAAACAACGAAGGTCCTCCTCAGAGGCAACAACGTCTGTAGCTACTGATAAGTTACCAGCGTGCATTGATGCAGACTGGGCCACTAGCTTAGAGTGGTGCAGTCTGAGAGTGGTCCGGACATGGTCCAGGAAGTCAGCAGGGTTCGTCTCCACCCCAAGGGGGGGACGAACGTGAACTAGGACCTGTCGTCTCGACGGTCCATGTACAGTAGGTGAAGGCTTTGCAGCTTTCAGTTTGGAGGGGCCGACATGCTGCTGTATATCCGCCAGCTTGTCGGTAGGAAGTTCAGGGAAGGCCTTGGCTAGACGCACAAGGCCATCCATGGATGTGTTAGGTGTTCGCCCCCCAGGGAAGCGAGCCACCTGAGCAAAGGTCCCCCTGCCCGAAGGCCTGGTGGACCAGTTCACAGGGGGAGGAGGTCCTCGACCCCATGATGAAGAGACACCCCCTGTTGGGGGTTTAGGAAGAGGTCGAGCCCCTTTCGGGCCTCGAGTCCTCGAAGATTTGTGAGGGGGGGGGCGTTGCCCATCCCATCCCTCCAGGTAATCCACGTTGGGATTGTTGGTGACAGTGCCCGACCTAGGTCGTTTGCTGCCCCCTGATAATCTGTCTATGGCTCCCCAGAGCGTAGCGCTTCCCGAGTCGCGATCAAAACCAGCCTCGGCAGCTGCTACCAGCACCGAGCCCAGTCGTTCAGCAATGAGCTGCCGATCTTCAGCAGTTGGTCGTCTGGATCCCGTCCTGTTAAGAACAACTCGGAATCCTTCAGCATACTCTCCCAGGTCTTAGGCGAAGGTCTGGGGTCCACTCCAGTCGTCGCTAGCCATCTCCGTGTCCTGAATGACGTGGGAGGAGAGATTATCGGCCACTTCATCAGCCCACGAAGCAGGTGTAGAAGGAGTAGCCGGAGGTGCAGGAGACGCAGTTGCGTCTCTGGAAGATAGCGCTGGCACGCTAAATTGCTGTGCTCGCGGAGTGACGATGCCCGCCCCATAGGGGGAGGGGGTTGGAGAGCCTCTTTGGGTCCTGTGAGGGCCCACTGAGGGTGCGTTCTGTGTGGATCTGCGGCTCAAAGAGAGCCGCAGGGAATCAATTGGGTCGTCGCCAGGAGTTCTGGGCGTACCGGATCTAGAGGGTCTCTCCTCGTCCATCGCCTCGCCCGATCTCCCCCCTCTTCTGGAGTACGAATCTGACATGCGTTGGTAAGACGCTGGTGGTACCGGATCGCTGAGATCGAGGACGGATTGAGCTACAAAGTGTGAAAACGGTGTCGACGAAAATTTTTGTGGCTGTGCACGTCGCGGTAGGAAGACAAGAAGCGATGCCTATGGGGGCTTAGAGTGGGTGTGGGATGCCTGCTTCAACGCTCGCCCAAGTAGAAGCGCTCGTTTAGCTGGGGGAGGTCTGGCTTAGGGGGAAGGACATTCTTACTGGACTGCTGGCCGTCTGGGAGGCTCCCAGCCTCCATGCTCTGTGAGTTTCTACTACTAGAGACATGCTACACTGACTACCCGTTGGAATACACCATCGTTAAAAGGGGCCGGGCGATGGTGCCCCCTGACAGCTAGGTCGACGCTCTGGTGGCCGCTACTCACCACCAACCCTCTACCTCCGGTGCTCACTCTTCTAGGGTGCTATGACCCGGGTTCAATCTTCTCCCACTGGGTGACAGGATGTGCGGCCTGTCCCCCCCTCGGAGCGTTCGGAGGCAGTATCGGGTGGACCCGGAATAGAGATAAGGGACCAACTGTTATCGATGGCACGCTACGTATCTTGATTTCTACTATCACCTACCAGCACTAACTTCCCCTCTCAATGCCTAAACGGCAAACCAGAGCCCAAACACCACGCTGGGGTCTACATGACCCCTCCCTGATTACGGGCGACATCTATGACGATGGTGTCCAAGACTACGACACCCGGTACAATCAAGATGATCTGGATGTAGCTAGCGCCCTACAGGCAGTTAGAGATCTATGGGCTGGAGAAGACCTCTCCGACCCTGAGGATGACGAGGACTCTCTTGCTATGCAAGAGGCCCTCAATTACGCTGAGAGCAGCCCCAAGCTGGCCTCGAGGCAAACGATAGACCGTGTGCTGTGGGCGCAGGACGTCCATGTCACACATAAATGATGGACTCGCAGTCTCAAACGTGAGGACATGTACTCACAGGAGCTCGGCATTGCCGAGCTCTTCTATCTGGAGGCATCCCCTGCCCCATTACCGCCTTTGCCCCCCATCCCTGAGTTGGTGGAGGATGAAGTGCCGCTATCTGTGAATGACAGGTTGGAAATTGAAGCCACCTCTCATGCCATGCTACACCAACTCGACGCGATGACCATGTTCATTGGTACCGTCCGTACATCCGCCGTTCCCCCTGCAGAGAGGAACGCATGGCGCCAAATGGCCTGGGAGTTATTCATGACCACCTGGCGACTGTCTGAGACAATGTCGGCGGAACTAGCAGCCGTTCCGACACCTCTCGATCTCACGTCTCTGGCAGCCTTCCGGGCTTCCTATGCGGCGATGCACACTGCTCAATCAGAGCCTCAATCTGGGGAACCCTCGTCCCCAGCACGGTGCCATCATCCTTGAGGTCCTCGTGGACAGCAGCGCCGTAACTAGTACAGGGGCCTATCCCCCTCTACATTCACGGCCACCAAGCACCAATTGGTGGCCATTATTGGGATGGTGACATGGTGTCGCCTCCCTATACCTTCCCCCCGCTGCGGGGGGGACGATGTCATTGAGTGCGTGCACTTGCTTGCATTTGCTCGAGGGGGGCCCCGGCCCCCCACTTACGGTGGTTACGGTGAATAACCATCCGCCTCGCTACTGTCACTCATGCACAACATGGTGATGGTCCACCTCACTCACCTGGGGTGGTCAATCCTCGCTGGCTGGAAATATGCAGACGGTTATTCCTCCTGCAAGGGGGGATTTACGGTGAATTAACACTGCTGTGCCTGGTCTGGCCTTGGTCGGACATGTGGCTGGGGGACCGTCTGCTCCAGGGGGCGATCTAATGGCTAGCTTCGGGAGGGGGGGCTCCCCCTCCGGATTATTGCCTTTCCTGGCTGAGAGGCCAACGTCTGTGGCACTGCCCACCTAAAGTGGCTAAAACGAGGACCTGGGCAGGATATGGGCGAGGGGAAGCATAGTTATAGTAGTACCCAAGTTTGTATCATGCTCCGCGGACTGCGATCGAGCCCCGCGTTATAAATTGTTGACCCAAAAAAAAAAAAAAAGGACTCAAGGCCCGAAAGGGGCTCGACCTCTTCCTAAACCCCCAACAGGGGGTGTCTCTTCATCATGGGGTCAAGGTCCGCCTCTTCCCGTGAACTGGTCGACCAGGCCTTCGGGCAGGGGGACCTTTGCTCAGGTCGCTCGCTTCCCTGGGGGGCGAGCACCTAACACATCCATGGATGGCCTTGTGCGTCTAGCCAAGGCCTTCCCTGAACTTCCAACTGACAAGCTGGCTGACATTCAGCAGCATGTCGGCCCCTCTAAACCGAAGGCTGCAAAGCCTCACGCTCCTTGACTTGTTACAACCACCATAAACAGTGGTAAACATTCCTGCTCGATGTTGGTAGCAACATCAAGACGGCAATTTCGGTCCGACTTTCGATCGGATTTCACCATCACGAACGCTCTCGGCGTCTCCAGGCATAGCCTGATTTGCTAAGGGATCCATCCATCCGATCTCCGTGGATGCCTCGGGCACTGTTTCTGACAGTGCTTGCTACTCGTCTTGCTCTCCTGGGCTTTGAGGATCCTGGTTAGGTGAGTGTTGGCAATGAAAGAGTAGTCTGGGCCCCTATGGGGGCTTAGAGTGGGTGTGGGATGCCTACTTCAACGCTCACCCAAGTCGTCGCATTTGCTTAGCTGGGGGAGGTCTGGCTCAGGAGGAGGAACATAGTCACTGGATTGTGGGTCATCTGGGAGGCTTCCTACCCCCATGCTGCATGAGTTTCTACATCTAGAGACCTGCTACACTGACTACCCATTGGAATACACCATCGTGAAAAGGGGCCGGGTGATGGTGCCCCCTGGTGGCTAGGTCGACCCTCTGGTGGCCGCTACTCACCACCGACTCTTTACCTCCGGCACTCACACCCTTGAGGTGTTTGGAACCGGGTTGGATCGTCCCTCCCAATCTGCAGCAGGATTTGCGGCCTGCCTGCCCCCTCGGAGCATCTGGAGGCTGTGTTGGGTGGACCCGGAATTGCGATAAGGGACCGTCTGCTATCGTTATCACGCTACGTATCTTGACTTCTACCGTCATCTACTTGTGCCAAATCATCCTCAATTTTTTTTTTTTTTTTTTTTTTTTGGGTCAAAAATTTATAATGCGGCGCCCGAACGCAGTCCGCGGTAGAGACATACAAACGAAGTACACTATGCCCAGTCCAGGTCCTCCTCCTGCTGATCTTCACACCAACCACCTGGATAGCTGCAATGACCACTGAGGGGGCCCCCTTTATCGAGTAAATGGACTTGCCAGTGGTGGCATACCGACAACCCAGACTTGACAATGTCGTGTTCCCCGAATCTCTACAGGTATGAGTGCAAGATTTAGGGGATACTGCCGCCCCGACGAGAGCCTCTCAGCTCGGAAAGGAAAGCGTAGCCAGCACCAAAGCCGTAACGCGTAACCAACAGCGGATCTGAAAGCGCTCAGGCGCCTCCCCGAACCAGTACCTAGTGTCGTGTCCCCCCTCCCTGACAGTCGCTCCTGAACATGGGTGGGCCCCCTTTATGAGGGTTAACGGACTTGTCTGGTGCCCTGCGGCCACCCCGACATACCGATAACACTAGCTAGGACCAGACGAGGGTCATACACCCTGCGCGCACAGCCTATCCTGGATCCCACGCAAGCAGGGCGAACGATCCTAGTGCAGGATTATTGTCCATGAATTCGTGGAAGCCTTCGACGGAGTCGGGGCTGGCACGAGTCTCTTTGCGATCCACCTTGGGGCAGACACGTAGCAAGTGGTCTCGAGTTTGGATCTCGGGGCCAAGGCACCAACTTTTTTTTTTTTTTTTTTTTTTTTTTTTTTGGGTCAACAATTTATAACGCGGGGCTCGATCGCAGTCCGCGGAGCATGATACAAACTTGGGTACTACTATAACTATGCTTCCCCTCGCCCATATCCTGCCCAGGTCCTCGTTTTAGCCACTTTAGGCGGGCAGTGCCACAGACGTTGGCCTCTCAGCCAGGAAAGGCAATAATCCGGAGGGGAAGCCTCCCCCTCCCGAAGCTAGCCATTAGGTCGCCCACTGGTACCAACCGGTCCCCTGGCCACATATCCAACCGAAGTCAGATCAGGCGCAGTGGTGTCAATTCACCGTAAATCCCCCCTTGCGGGAGGAATAACCGATAGCCTACTTCCAGCGAGCGAGGATTGACCACCCCAGATGAATGGGGTGGACCATCACCGTGTTTGCGCACGAGTGACAGAGATGTGGTAGCTGGTTGTTCACCTGGTTATTCACTGGAACTACCGTAGGCAGGGGGGCTGAGGCCCCCCTTCGAGCAAATGCCGACATGTGCATGCACTCGATGACAACGTCCCCCCCGCAGCGGGGGGAAGGTGGAGGGAAGCGACAAAATGTCACTATCCTGATATTGGCCACCAATTATTTGGTGGGCGTGGTTGTGGAGGGGTGTTCCCCTATTGGTTGCGGCGCGGCTGTCTCCGAGGACCTCGAGGATGACGGCGTCGTGATGAGGACGAGGGTTCCTCATGATGGAGCTCTGCATGAGCTGCCTGCCTAGCCGCGTAGGAAGCCCTGAAGGCTGCCGGTGACGTGAGATCGAGAGGCAATCCGGCAGCTGCTAGTTCTGCCGACATTGGCTCGGACAATCGCCAGGTGGTTGTGAATAGTTCCCATGCCATCTGGCGCCATGCATTCCTCTCTATGAGCGGAACGGTGGATACTCGGACGGTACCGACGAAAATCGTCATAGCCTCCAGTAAATGTAGAAAGCCATGAGAGGTGGACGTTATGTCCACCCTCTCATCTCTCAACAATGGAGGCTCATCCTCCACCAACTCTGGGATGGCGGATGAACCCGGTGATGTGGGGAGGGGCGGCGCAGATTGCTCCTGCTGCCCCTCCAGATAGAGGAGCTTGGCAATGCCGAGCTCTTGATTGTTGTTGGCCTCGAGCCCAAGCTCGAGAGCCAGATCATGCACCTCATCAGCTATCACTTGTGATGCCAAGAAGCGGTTAATCGTCTCCTGCGAGGCTAGCTCGGTGAGACCCGGAATGAATTCGACATCTCCGCCGGTGGCAGAGCCGTCATTGTCGTCTGGCAGGTCGGAGGAGTCATCCTCCGCCCAAAGATTGTGGAACTGGTTAGCCACATCAGAGTCCCATCCACTCAGGGAGACGTGTCTGAACTCTGGGAGGTAGTTGTCATCGAAGTCTGCGAAGTCGGCGTTTGTGTATAGGAGGGGGTCGCCATGAGCCGCCTGGTGTCGAGTTCGCGCTCTACGGTTTGCAGAGGGCATTGAGGATGATTTAGCACAAGTAGATGACGGTAGAAGTCAAGATACGTAGCGTGATAACGATAACAGATGGTCCCTTATCTCAATTCCGGGTCCACCCGACACAGCCTCCAGACGCTCCGAGGGGGCAGGCAGGCCGCAAATCCTGCTGCCGATTGGGAGGGACGATTGAACCCGGTTCCAAACACCTCAAGGGTGTGAGTGCCGGAGGTACAGAGTCGCTGGTGAGTAGCGGCCACCAGAGCGTCGACCTAGCCACCAGGGGGCACCATCGCCCGGCCCCTTTTAACGATGGTGTATTCCAATAGGTAGTCAGTGTAGCAGGTCTCTAGATGTAGAAACTCACACAGCATGGAGGTAGGAAGCCTCCCAGACAACCCACAATCCAGTGAATATGTCCCTCCTCCTGAACCAGACCTCCCCCAGCTAAACGAATGCGACGACTTGGGCGAGCGTTGAAGTAGGCATCCCACACCCACTCTAAGCCCCCATAGGGGCCCAGACTACTCTTTCATTGCCAGCACTCACCTAACCAGGATCCTCGAAGCCCAGGAGAACGAGACGAATAGCAGACACTGTCAAAAACAGTGCCCGGGGCATCCACAGAGATCGGATGGACGGATCTCTTAGCAAATCAGGGCGGGCCTGGAGACGCCGAGAGCGTTCGTGATGGTGAAATCTGATCGAAAATCGGACCAAAATTGAAGTGTCGACATCACGTGCAACGTTGAGCAGAGGTGTTTACCACTATTTATGGTGGTTGTAACAAGTCAAGGAGCGTCGAAGGCACCAACATTGGTATTCCCCGTCGAGGGAGAGACGTTGATGATACTCCCCTATAGGAGCATGGCCAGTGATCATACGAGTTGAATGGGAAGTCAACGTAGTGTTGTATCCCATTACTTTCAGCCAAGGCCCACCTTTGTGAGTCGAGGGTAGTGCCGGTTTTCCGCCTACTCCTTTGAGTTGGTAGAAATGCTGTGCACGATACGCTGGATCTGAGAACCGGGTGTGCCAATCCTTACAAATGGTCTTTTCGACCTGATTTTTAAGGTAGTCAAGAGACGTCCGCGGGTGTCTGCCCACGGAGATCTTGGTAGATGTAGCTACATCATGAGCCATCTTGTGTACGTTCCACTCAAACTTCGAGGGGATGTGCCAGAATGTTACCTTTCTCTCCATGTCCCCAACTAGCCAGGGACGAAGGGAGCGACAAGCGTCCAGAGCAAAGATTTGCCCAGAGTGTGGTTTTGGATCGATTAGGGACTCGATGCCCGTAGTAGAATCCGAGAAGATCACCAACTCATCGCTCCTTGACTTGTTACAACCACCATAAATAGTGGTAAACACCTCTGCTCAACGTTGCACACGACGTCGACACTTCAATTTTTATCCGATTTTCGATCGGATTTCACCATCACGAACGCTCTCGGCGTCTCCAGGCCTGCCCTGATTTGCTAAGAGATCCGTCTATCCGATCTCCATGGATGCCCCGGTCATTGTTTTTGACAATGGCTGCTATCTGTCTCGTTCTCCTGGGCTTCGAGGATCCTGACTAGGTGAGTGTTGTTTATGAAAGAGTAGTCTGGGTCCCTCTGGGGGCTTAGAGTGGGTGTGGGATGCCTGCTTCAACGCTCGCCCAAGTCGACACACTTGTTTAGTTGGGGGAGGTCTGGCTTAGGGAGAAGGGACGTTATCACTGGATTGCTGGTTGTCTGGGAGGCTTCTAGCCTCCATGCTCTGTGAGTTTCTATTACTAGAGACATGCTACACTGACTACCCGTTGGAATACACCATCGTTAAAAGGGGCCGGGCGATGGTGCCCCCTGGCGGCTAGGTCGTCACCTTGGTGGCCGCCACTCTCCACCAACTCTCTACCTCCGGTGCTCACTCTTCTAGGGTGTTATGACCCGGGTTCAATATTCTCCCACTAGGCAGCAGGATGTGCGGCTTGCTCGCCCCCTCGGAGTGTTCAGAGGCTGGATCGGGTGGACCCGGAATGTAGATAAGGGACCAGCCGTTATCGATTCCACGCTGCGTATTTTGATTCTTACCATCATCTACTAGCACTAACACACACTCTCTCAATGCCCAAACGGCAAACCAGAGTCCAACCACCACATCGGGGTCTACGCGACCCCGTTCTGATCACGGGCGACATCTTTGATGATGACGTCCAAGACTACGACACCCGGTTCGTGCAAGACGAATCGGAGGTAGCAGCTGCTTTCAGGGCAGCTAGAGATCTATGGGCCGGGGAAGACCTCTCCGACCCTAACGATGATGATGACGACGAGGATTCTCTTGCTATGCAGGAGGCCCTCAATTATGCCGAGAGCAGCCCTAAGCTAGCCTTGAGGCAAACGATCGACCGTGTGCTGTGGGCGCAGGACGTCCATATCGCACATAAACGTTGGACTCGCAGTCTCGAACGCGAGGACATGTATACACAGGAGCTCAGCATGGCCGAGCTCTTCTATCCGGAGGCATCCCCTGCCCCGTTACCGCCTTTGCCCCCCATCCCTGAGTTGGTGGAGGACGAAGTGCCGCTATCTGTGAATGAGAGGTGGGAAATTGAAGCCACCTCTCATGCCATGCTACACCAACTCGACGCGATGACCATGTTCGTTGGTACCGTCCGTACGTCCGCCGTTCCCCCTGCAGAGAGGAACGCTTGGCGCCAAATGGCCTGGGAGTTATTCACAACCACTTGGCGACTGTCTGAGATGATGTCGGCGGAACTAGCAGCCGTTCCGACACCTCTCGATCTCACGTCTCCAGCAGCCTTCCGGGCTTCCTATGCGGCGATGCACACTGCTCAGTCAGAGCCTCAATCTGGGGAACCCTCGTCCCCAGCACGGCGCCGTCGTCCTTGAGGTCCTCGTGGACAGCAGTGCCACAACTAGTACAGGGGCCTATCCCCCTCTACACTCACGGCCACCAAGTACCAACTGGTGGCCATTATCGGGATGGCGACATGGTGGCGCCTCCCTATACCTTCCCCCCACTGCGGGGGGGACGATGTCATCGAGTGCATGCACATGTGTGCATTTGCTCGAGGGGGGCCTTGGCCCCCTACTTACGGCGGGCATGGTGAATAACCAGGTGAACAACCACCCGCCTTGTTACTGTCACTCATGCACAACACGGCGATGGTCCACCTCATTCATCTGGGGTGGTCAATCGTCGTTGGCTGGAAAAACGCAAATGGTTATTCCTCCCGCAAGGGGGGATTTACGGTGAATTAACACTGCTGCGCCTGGTCTGGCCTCGGTCGGGCATGTGGCTGGGGGACCGTTTGCTCCAGGGGGCGATCTAATGGCTAACTTCGGGAGGGGGGGGCGCCCCCTCCAGATTATTGCCTTTCCTGGCTGCGAGGCCAACGTCTGTGGCACTGCCCGCCTAAAGTGGCTAAAACGGGGACCTGAGTGGGAGATGGGCGAGGGGAACGCGTAGATAAAGTAGTACACAAGTTTGTACCCTGCTCTGCGGACTGCGTTCGAGCCCCGCGTTATAAATTCTGATCCAAAAAAAAAAAAAAAGAACAAGATCACCAACTTTTTGCACCCTCTGCTGCAAGCAGCTGAGACGCCTAGTTGGAGCACGAAGAGTTCGACTTCCGGGGGGGTTCTCCTCCCAGAGGCTGAGACAATGCGATCCACCTGTTCTCCCTGTCCGAAGACAAGAGCGCAGGCAACAGCTTGGAACTTAGCATCTGTGGGCACCGAAGTGTCCACAGCAATGACGAGAGTGTCATCCTCTGCCTGGGCAGAGGCCCAGGCCTTGTCGAGGTCACTCCTATAAGAATTCCTCGCTCCATCCTCCTTGGAGGTGAGGCGATGAGAGGAAAAGTGAGTGGGGAAAAGATCCTTCACTCTGTTCCCGGGCGTGCTTTCTTCCCCAAAGGGGTCGAACTCATCGCCTGGTACAAGGGCCAAAGCTGCAGCCGAAGCAACAGATGGACCCTGTAGGGTGAGTGTGTTGAGCACGTTCCCTCCCCAGAGTCCTAGCTCATGAGAGTGGGTAGTGCCGACGTGACTGGGCCCTAAGATCGCTCTTAGGGGGTGTGATGGAGCCAATAGGGGGGTTCTGAACACCCCTCTGTCGACTAGACGACGCAGTAACAGCTGCATGGGCAACAGTCCTGCGATACTTTCCAGACCACCAATAGGGGTGGTTCTGAATGCAACGAGGATCCAACGTGCAGCAATGGACTGCACCTGGGCCAACACTTTGATGACACCTTTGACGCGAGTGCCTTTGAAATGCCAGAGTCTGAGTCCGTACGTTATAATAGGTACGACACACGAACGGTACAGAAGGCGTTTCTGCATAGGGGTTAGCCCTCTGACAGAATTGCCCAGCATTCCCATTGCCCTTGCAGTGGTAAGGGCTTTGGTGGAGTAGAATCGCGTATGCTCCTTAAAGGAGAGTTTGTGATCAAAGAAAAATCCGAGGTACCTCCAGGTGACCTTGGGGGGGGTATTGCCCGTGTATGGGGCAAAGCCGAGGTCAATGGGTAGGGGGGTGAAACTCCTCGCCCTTGAGAAGTGAAAAATTTCAGACTTGTCATGTTCAAGGACAAGCCCGAGGGAGGTGAATGCCTGGAAGACCCAGCCATACGCTTTTTTTAGAAGGGGGAGGTTATCCTCCAACTGTAGAGAGCGGGCGATGAGTGTACCATCGTCCACATAGGACATGAGATTGACATCTCTGCCGATTTCGCTTCTTCTGAAGAGTTTCATAATGGGCGTTAGGTATAACGCCGATAGGACAGGGGACAAGGCAGATCCTTGTCCCACTCCCACATCTGCTGCAAAGGAGCCAGATGAGAAAGCGTTCCATTTGTAGGTCATCTTGCGACCGACCAGATATGAACGGAAGAAGTTTTTTTTTTTTTTTTTTTTGGGTCAAAGGTTTATAACGCGGCACCCGATCGCAGTCCACGGTAGAGACATACAATCAAAGTACACTATGCCCAGTCCAGGTCCTCCTGCTGATCTTCACACCAACCACCTGGATAGCTGCAATGACCACTGAGGGGGCCCCCTTTATTGAGTAAACGGACTTGCCAGTGGTGGCGTACCGACAACCCGAGCTTGACGACGCCATGTTCCCCGAATCCCTATGGGTATGAGTGCAAGATTTAGGGGATATTGCCGCCCCGACGTGAGCCTCTCAGCTCAGAAAGGAAGGCGTAGTCAGCGTTGGGGCCGCCATGCACAACCGACAGTGGATCTGAAAGCGCTCAGGCGCCTCCCCGAACCAGTATCCAGTTTCGTGTCCCCCCTCCCTGACAGTCGCTCCTGAACACGGGTGGGCCCCCTTCATGAGGGTTAACGGACTCGTCTGGTGCCCTGTGGCCACCCCAACATACCGATAACACTAGCCAGAACCAGATGAGGGTCATACGCCCTGCGCGCACAACCTATCCTGGATCCCACGCAAGCGGGGTGAACAATCCTAGTGCAGGATTATTGTCCATGAATTCGTGGAAGCCTTCGACGGTGTCGGGGCTTGCATGAGTTTCTTTGCGATCCACCTTGGGGCAGACGCGTAGTAAGTGGTCTTGAGTTTGTATCTCGGGACCGATTTGCGATCCACCTTGGGGCAGACGCGTAGTAAGTGGTCTCGAGTTTGTATCTTTCCCATCGCCCTTGCAGTGGTAAGGGCTTTGGTGGAATAGAACCGCGTGTGCTCTTTGAAGGAGAGTTTGCGGTCGAAGAAAAATCCAAGGTACCTCCAGGTGACCTTGGGTTTGAGGGGGGTATTGCCCGTGTAAGGGGCAAATCCGAGGTCAATGGGTAAGGGAGTGAATCTCCTTGCCCTTGAGAAGTGGAATATTTCGGACTTGTCATGTTCAAGGACAAGACCAAGGGAGGTGAATGCCTGGAAAATCCAGCCATACGCTTTCTTGAGAAGGGGGAGGTTGTCCTCCAACTGTGGGGATCGGGCGATGAGAGTGCCATCGTCCACGTACAACATGAGGTCGACATCTCTGCCAATCTCGCTTCTTCCGAAGAGTTTCATGATGGGCATCAGGTATAGCGCCGATAAGACTGGGGACAGGGCAGATCCCTGTCCCACTCCCACATCAGCTGCAAAGGAGCCAGATGAGAAAGCGTTCCATTTGTAGGTCGTCTTGCGACCGACCAGATATGAACGGAAGAAGTTCACTACTTGCGCAGGGAACCCCGACCGAGAGATAATCTCCAACAGAACCTGGTGGTTCAAGGAGGGGAAGAACTGGGCAATGTCAAAGGCGACAATGCTGGTTTTGAGTCCTTTGGCCCATCCCGCCCTAATGAGATGGGTAAGGTAGATTCCTGCATCCTTAGTGGAACGCTGGGCGACGCCTCCGAACTGATTTTGCTTGAAGGCCTCATGTGCAACACCGTCGAACTGAAGTCGCCTAGACAACATTTTTTCGACTAATTTGCCCAGAGTGTTCAGGAGCACAATGGGCCTGAACGACTTTGGGGTGGAGTAATTAGGTTTCCCTGGTTTCGGGATGATAACCGACAGGGATTCTTTAAAGTGAGCTGGCCAGTGGCCAGCAGTGATGCACGCCTCAGCAATGCGGGTAATGAGCCCTGCCACTTCTGGGTTGCTACACCAGTGTTTTAGGTGCGACCACATAACATGATCGGGACCTGGCGCGGAACGGGAAGAACACGCATCTAACGCTTCTTTCATTTCCGTGACAGAGAACGGCATCCAGGCCCTTTCAGGCACCGGATCGAGTTCATCAAGAATGCTCAGATCGACTACTCGATCTGAAGCAGCATTATAGGACCCATCAAGGGCAGCCCAAAGAGAGTCCAGATCGTTGCAGGGTTCTCCCCGATAGGAGATAGCCTCATACGATGGAAGGTTGCGTTGACAAGTCCAGGCCATCAAGTCCCAGGGTCGTCTATTCATCGTAGCCACTTCTTGGATACGGTCGTCGAAGAAATCATGCTTTGCGTGTCGCATGATTTTTCTGTAATGCTTCCAGTCCTCCTCGTCGCGGGAGGCCCTGTAAGCGTCCAGAGCGCCACTGCATTCGTCTGTCCACCAACCTTTGGACGACTTGCTGAGGCAAGATTCCTTGGCATGGTTTTCCCATGCCTTGTTTAAAATCGTTGATATTGCCGAGACGACATCATCAACTTCTGCCGATGTATCTCCGTGCCAATTTAGCCATGGAGTTAAAGCGGAGAAGACAGCATCACGGTATTTTTTTTTTTTTTTTGGGTCAAAAGTTTATAACGCGGCGCCCGATCGCAGTCCGCGGTAGAGACATACAAACGAAGTACACTATGCCCAGCCCAAGTCCTCCTCCTGCTGATCTTCGCACCAACCACCTGGATAGCTGCAGTGACCACTAAGGGGGCCCCCTTTATTGAGTAAACAGACTTGCTAGTGGTGGCATACCGACAACCCGAGCTTGACGACACCGTGTTCCCCGAATCCCTACGGGTATGAGTGCAAGATTTAGGGGATGCTGCCGCCCCGACGTGAGCCTCTCAGCTCGGAAAGGAGAGCGTAGTCAGCGTCGAAGCTGTAACGCGTAACCGACAGTGGATCTGAGAGCGCTCAGGTGCCTCCCCAAACCGGTATCTAGTTTCGTGTCCCCCCTCCCTGACAGTCGCTCCTGAACATGGGTGGGCCCCCTTTATGAGGGTTAACGGACTTGTCTGGTGCCCTGCGGCCACCCCAACATACCAATAACACTAGCCAGAACCAGACGAGGGTCATACGCCCTGCGCACACGACCTATCCTGGATCCCATGCAAGTGGGGTGAACGATCATTACTTTCAGCCAAGGCCCACCTTTGTGAGTCGAGGGTAGTACCGGCTTTCCACCCTCTCCTTTGAGTTGGTAGAAGTGCCGACCACGATATGCCGGATCTGAGAACCAGGTGTGCCAATCCTTACAAGCGGCCTTTTCGACCTGGTTTTTAAGGTAATCTAAAGACGTCCGCGGGTGTCTGCCCACGGAGATCTTGGTAGATGTAGCTACATCGTGAGCCATCTTGTGCACGTTCCACTCAAAATTTGAGGGGACATGCCAGAATGTTACATTTCTCTCCTCATCACCGGCTAGCCAGGGGTGAAGAGAGCAACAAGCGTCCAGGGCAAAGATTTGCCCAGAGCGTGGCTTTGGATCAATTAGGGACTCGATGCCCGTAGTAGAATCCGAGAAGATCACCAACTTTCTGCACCCTCTGCTGCAAGCAGCAGAGACGCCTAGTTGAAGAGCAAAGAGTTCGACTTCCGGGGGGGTTCTCCTCCCGGAAGCTGAGACAATGCGATCCACCTGTTCTCCCTGTCTGAAGACAAGAGCGCAGGCGACAGCTTGAAATTTAGCATCCGTGGGCACCGAGGTGTCCACTGCAATGACGAGAGTATCGACTTGTTACAACCACCATAAATAGTGGTAAACACCTCTGCTCAACGTTGCAAGCGACGTCGACACTTCAATTTTCGTCCGATTTTCGATCGGATTTCACCATCACGAACGCTCTCGGCGTCTCCAGGCCTACCCTGATTTGCTAAGAGATCCGTCCATCCGATCTCCGTGGATGCCCCGGTCATTGTTTTTGACAATGACTGCTATCTGTCTCGTTCTCCTGGGCTTTGAGGATCCTGACTAGGTGAGTGTCATTTATGAAAGAGTAGTCTGGGTCCCTCTGGGGGCTTAGAGTGGGTGTGGGATGCCTGCTTCAACGCTCGCCCAAGTCGACACACTCGTTTAGTTGGGGGAGGTCTGGCTTAGGGAGAAGGGACATTATCACTGGATTGCTGGTTGTCTGCGAGGCTTCTAGCCTCCATGCTATGTGAGTTTCTATTACTAGAGACATGCTACACTGACTACCCGTTGGAATACACCATCGTTAAAAGGGGCCGGGCGATGGTGCCCCCTGGCGGCTAGGTCGACGCTCTGGTGGCCGCTACTCACCACCAACTCTCTACCTCCGGTGCTCACTCTTCTAGGGTGCTATGACCCGGGGTCAATCTTCTCCCACTAGGCAGCAGGATGTGCGGCTTGCTCGCCCCCTCGGAGTGTTCGGAGGCTGGATCGGGTGGACCCGGAATGTAGATAAGGGACCAGCCGCTATCGATTCCACGCTGCGTATCTTGATTTTTATCATCATCTACTAGCACTAACACACACTCTCTCAATGCCCAAACGGCGAACCAGAGTCCAACCACCACATCGGGGTCTACGCGACCCCGTTCTGATCACGGGCGACATCTTTGATGATGACGTCCAAGACTACGACACCCGGTTCGTGCAAGACGAATCGGAGGTAGCAGCTGCTTTTAGGGCAGCTAGAGATCTATGGGCCGGGGAAGACCTCTCCGACCCTAACGATGATGACGACGACGAGGATTCTCTTGCTATGCAGGAGGCCCTCAATTACGCTGAGAGCAGCCCTAAGCTAGCCTCGAGGCAAACGATCGACCGTGTGCTGTGGGCACAGGACGTCCATATCGCACATAAACGTTGGACTCGCAGTCTCGAACGCGAGGACATGTATACACAGGAGCTCGGCATGGCCGAGCTCTTCTATCCGGAGGCATCCCCTGCCCCGTTACCGCCTTTGCCCCCCATCCCTGAGTTGGTGGAGGACGAAGTGCCGCTATCTGTGAATGAGAGGTTGGAAATTGAAGCCACCTCTCATGCCATGCTACACCAACTCGACGCAATGACCATGTTTATTGGTACCATCCGTACATCCGCCGTTCCTCCTGCAGAGAGGAACGCATGGCGCCAAATGGCCTGGGAGTTATTCACGACCACCTGGCGACTGTCTGAGACGATGTCGGCGGAACTAGCAGCCGTTCCGACACCTCTCGATCTCACGTCTCCGGCAGCCTTCCGGGCTTCCTATGCGGCGATGCACACTGCTCAATCAGAGCCTCAATCTGGGGAACCCTCGTCCCCAGCACGGCGCCGTCGTCCTCGAGGTCCTCGTGGACAGCAGCGCCGCAACTAGTACAGGGGGCTATCCCCCTCTACATTCACGGACACCAAGTAACTGGTGGCCACTATCGGGATGGCGACATGGTGTCGCTTCCCTATACCTTCCCCCCACTGCGGGGGGGACGATGTCATCGAGTGCGTGCACATAGGTGTATTTGCTCGAGGGGGGCCTCGGCCCCCTACTTACGGCGGTCACGGTGAATAACCAGGTGAACAACCACCCGCCTTGTTACTGTCACTCGTGCACAGCACGGTGATGGTCCACCTCATTTGTCTGGGGTGGTCAATCCTCGTTGGCTGGAAAAACGCAGACGGTTATTCCTCCCGCAAGGGGGGATTTACGGTGAATTAACACTGCTGCGCCTGGTCTGGCCTCGGTCGGACATGTGGCTGGGGGACCGTTTGCTCCAGGGGGCGATCTAATGGCTAACTTCGGGAGGGGGGGGCGCCCCCTCCAGATTATTGCCTTTCCTGGCTGAGAGGCCAACGTCTGTGGAACTGCCCGCCTAAAGGTGGCTAAAACGGGGACCTGAGTGGGGGATGGGCGAGGGGAACGCGTAGATAAAGTAGTACCCAAGTTTGTACCTTGCTCCGCGGACTGCGTTCGAGCCCCGCGTTATAAATTCTGATCCAAAAAAAAAAAAAAAAAAAAAAAATGACGAGAGTATCCTCCTCAACTTGGGCAGAGGCCCAGGCCTTGTCGAGGTCGCTCCTGTACGAATTCCTCGCTCCATCCTCCTTAGAGGTGAGGCGATGAGAGGAAAAGCGAGTGGGGAATAGATCCTTCACTCTGTTTCCAGGTGTGTTTTCTTCCCCAAAGGGGTCGAACTCATCGCCTGGTACAAGGGCCAAAGCTGCAGCTGAAGCGACAGATGGCCCCTGTAGGGTAAGTGTGTCGAGCACGTTTCCCCCCCAGAGGCCAAGCTCATGAGAGTGGGTGGTGCCGACATGATTAGGCCCTAAGATTGCTCTTAGGGGGTGTGATGGAGCCAATAGGGGGGTACGGAACACTCCCCTGTCGACTAGACGACGCAGTAACAACTGCATAGGCAGCAGTCCTGCGATACTTTCCAGACCACCAATCGGGGTGGTTCTGAATGCACCGAGGATCCAATGAGCAGCGATGGACTGCACTTGGGCCAGCGTTTTGATGACACCTTTGACACGCACACCTTTGAAGTGCCAGAGTCTGAGTCCATACGTCATGATAGGTACGACGCACGAACAGTACAGAAGGTGTTTCTGCATAGGGGTTAGTCCCCTGACAGAATTGCCGAGCATTCCCATCGCCCTTGCAGTGGTAAGGGCTTTGGTGGAGTAGAACCGCGTATGCTCCTTGAAGGAGAGTTTGCGATCAAAGAAGAATCCGAGGTACCTCCAGGTAACCTTGGGCTTGAGGGGGGTATCGCCCATGTAGGGAGCAAAGCCGAGATCAATGGGTAAGGGAGTAAATCTCCATGCCCTCGAGAAGTGAAATATTTCAGACTTGTCGTGTTCGAGGACAAGTCCGAGGGAGGTGAATGCCTGGAAAATCCAGCCATACGCTTTTTTCAGAAGGGGGAGGTTATCCTCCAACTGTGGAGAGCGGGCGATGAGGGTACCATCGTCCACATAAGACATGAGATCGACATCCCTGCCGATTTCGCTTCTTCTGAAGAGTTTCATAATGGGCGTCAAATATAGCGCTGATAAGACAGGGGACAAGGCAGAACCTTGTCCCACTCCCACATCTGCTGCAAAGGAGCCAGATGAGAAAGCGTTCCATTTGTAGGTCGTCCTGCGACCGACCAAATATGAACGGAAGAAATTCACTACTTGCGCAGGAAATCCCGACCGAGAGATAATCTCCAGTAGAACTTGGTGGTTCAAGGAGGGGAAGAATTGGGCGATGTCAAAGGCGACAACACTGGTTTTGAGCCCTTTGGCCCACCCTGCTCTCACAAGATGTATATTCCTGTGTCCTCAGTGGAACGCTGGGCGACCCCTCCGAACTGATTTTGCTCGAAGGCCTCATGTGCGACTCCGTCGAATTGAAGCTGCCTGGACAGCATCTTCTTGACTAATTTGCCCAGAGTGTTCAGCAGCACAACAGGCCTGAACGACTTTGGGGTGGAATAATTAGGTTTCCCTGGTTTTGGGATGATAACCGACAGGGATTCTTTAAAGTGAGCTGGCCAGTGGCCAGCAGTGATGCATGCCTCAGCAATGTGAGTGATGAGCCCTGCCACTTCTGGGTTGCTACACCAGTGTTTGAGGTGCGACCACGTAACATGATCGGGACCTGGAGCAGAACGGGAAGAGCACGCATTTAGCGCTTCTTTCATTTCCGTGACGGAGAACGGCATCCAGGCCCGTTCAGGCACTTGATCGAGTTCATCAAGAATGCTCAGATCGACTACTCGATCTGAAGCAGCGTTATAGGACCCATCAAGGGCAGCCCAGAGAGAGTCCAGATCGTTGCAGGGTTCTCCCCGATAGGAGATTGCCTCGTACGATGGGAGGTTACGTTGACGAGTCCAGGACATCAGATCCCAGGGTCATCTGTTCATCGTAGCCACTTCTTGGATACAGTCGTCGAAAAAGTCACGCTTTGCGTGTCGCATGACTTTCCTGTAATGCTTCCAGTCCTCCTCGTCATGGGAGGCTCTGTAAGCATCTAGGGCACCACTGCATTCGTCTGTCCACCAGCCTTTGGACAACTTTTTTTTTTTTTTTTGGATCAGAATTTATAACGCGGGGCTCGAACGCAGTCCGTGGAGCAGGGTACAAACTTGGGTACTACTTTATCTACGCGTTCCCCTCGCCCATCTCCCACTCAGGTCCCCATTTTAGCCACTTTAGGCGGGCAGTGCCACAGACGTTGGCCTCTCAGCCAGGAAAGGCAATAATCTGGAGGGGGCGCCCCCCCCTCCCAAAGTTAGCCATTAGATCGCCCCCTGGAGCAAACGGTCCCCCAGCCACATGTCCGACCAAGGCCAGACCAGGCGCAGCAGTGTTAATTCACCGTAAATCCCCCCTTGCGGGGGCTCCTTGACTTGTTACAACCACCATAAATAGTGGTAAACACCTCTGCTCAACGTTGCATGCGACGTCGACACTTCAATTTTTGTCCGATTTTCGATCGGATTTCGCCATCACGAACGCTCTCGGCGTCTCCAGGCGTGGCCTGATTTGCTAAGAGATCCGTCCATCCGATCTCCGGGGATGTCTCGGTCATTGTTTCCAACAGTGACTGCTATCTGTCTCGTTCCCCTTGGCTTCGAGGATCCTGGCTAGGTGAGTGATGTCTATGAAAGAGTAGTCTGGGTCCCTATGGGGGCTTAGAGTGGGTGTGGGATGCCTGCTTCAACGCTCGCCCAAGTAGAAGTGCTCGTTTAGCTGGGGGAGGTCTGGCTTAGGGGGAAGGATGTTCTTACTGGACTGCTGGCCGTCTGGGAGGCTCCCAGCCTCCATGCTCTGTGAGTTTCTATTACTAGAGACATGCTACACTGACTACCCGTTGGAATACACCATCATTAAAAGGGGCCGGGCGATGGTGCCCCCTGACAGCTAGGTCGACACTCTGGTGGCCGCTACTCACCACCAACTCTCTACCTCCGGTGCTCACTCTTCTAGGGTGCTATGACCCGGGTTCAATCTTCTCCCACTGGGTGACAGGATGTGCGGCCTGTCCCCCCCTCGGAGCGTTCGGAGGCAGTATCGGGTGGACCCGGAATAGAGATAAGGGACCAACTGTTATCAATGGCACGCTACGTCGCTTCTTGACTTGTTACCGCGACGTGCACAGCCACAGAAACTTTCGTCGACACCGTTTTCACTCTCTGCAGCTCAATCCATCTACGATCAAAACGATCCGGTCTATATAGCGTCTTACCAGCGCATGTCTGATTCAGTATCTAGAACAAGGGGGAGATCGGGCGAAGCGATGGACGTGGGGAACCCTTCCAGAGCCGGTACGCCCAGAACTCCTGGCGACGATCCCATTGATTCTCTACGGCCCTCTGGGGGCCGTAGATCCTCACAGATAGCACCTTCGGTGGGCCCTCATCGGTCCCAAAGAAGCTCTCCAACTCCCTCCCCGTATGGGGCCGGAACGATCACACCGCGTGCACAGCGATTCAGCGTGCCGACACTATCTCCCAGGCGGGCCACAGCGTCCCCTGCACCTCCTACCACTCCTTCCACGCCTGCTTCTAGGTGGGGCGACGAAGCTGTGACACCCAACCCCGAGCCCGTGATCCAAGACACGGTGATGGCAAGCGATGCGGACGACGATTGGTCTGGTCCAACCACCTTCGCCCACGACCTCGGGGAATACGCTCAGGGATTCATAACTGTTCTAAACAGGACTGGAGCCCTATGACCCACTGCTGAACAACGGCAGGAAATCGCAGAACAACTGGGGGCGGTGCTGTATGCAGCGACCACAGTTGGATTTCACCGCGACTCGGGGAATACGACCCTCCGAAGAGTTATCGACAGGGCTGGCGGTGCAGGCAAGCGTCCTGCCACTACTGACCCCAATGACGTCCCAAGGACCGAGCACCTGGAGGGATGGGATGGGCCACGCCCCCCCCCTCACAAATCTGCGAGGACACGAGGCCCAAAAGGGGCTCGACCTCTTCCTAAACCCCCGACAGGGGGCACTTCTTCGTCATGGGGCAGAGGACCTCCTCCCCCCGTGAACATGTCGACCAAGCCTTCGGGCAAGGGGACATTTGCTCAGGTCGCTCGCTTCCCTGGGGGGCGAGCACCTAACACATCCATGGACGGCCTTGTGCGACTAGCCAAGGCCTTCCCTGAGCTTCCAACCGACAGGCTAGCTGACATCCAGCAGCACGTCGGTCCATCCAGGCCCAAGGCTGCAAAGCCTTCGCCCACCGTCGATGGACCGTCACGAAGACAGGTTCTTGTTCACGTTCGACCCCCCCTCGAGGAGGGGACGAACCCTGCTGACTTCCTGGACCATGTCTGGACGACCTTAGGACTACACCATTCTAAGCTAGTGGCACAGTCTGCTTCCATGCATGCCGGGAACCTCTCGGTGTCAACTGACGTAGTGGCCTCGGACGAGGACCTACGATGCTTCAAGGAGGCGGCCCACAAGGCCTTCCCCTCTGCGCTCCAAATCGATGCAGCGTTACCGACATCCACGTCTTACCTCAAGTTGGTAGACGTGCCTTACATTGCAAACGACAAGGCTATTACGCCTGATGTCATCATAGCACACCTGGGGAAGTCAGGTATATCTGACCTCACCGTTCTGCAGGTTCCTCCACAGGTTGTCCGTGATTCGAGAATGTCAGACACGTGCACCGTCTACCTCAACGTCGCTGACTCGGTCAGTGGCGCACGAGCGAAAGCTCTCATCGGACGTGGTGTCCAATTTGGATGCTATGTCGCCTATGTTAGGGCAGCCAGGGCAAACCCTGGGCTCCCGCTATGCCAACGGTGCTGGAAGTGGGGTCACCCCACCCCAGCATGCAGAGCTCCACAGTCGAAATGTCCGATCTGTGCAGGCCCACACCGCAAGGAGCACCATCGTGCCCTAGCGGGGTGCTGTAAGGGAAACGCCAAGGCGAACCCCCCTATCTCAGCTACCCCAGAGGGGGCAGCCTGTCCCCACCCAGCTAGGTGCATTAACTGCCGGAAGAACCACGCATCCGACGATTGTCGATGCAATTTCTGGCGTCATCGCTTTGACCGTGACTGGATCAAAGCTCGCTACGACGAGGTGAGTGCGAGATGTGGCTCTCGCTCTCCTCCTACTTACCATCCTGCAGGACGCAGTGGCCGAACGTAAATGAGGGATAGACTTAGATCTACACCGCAGTTACGAATATTTAGTCAAAATGTTAACTGCAATTGGGGGTACATGGACTCTTTACTGGCTGATTTCGTAGACAATTACGATTTGCTTTTCATCCAAGAGCCGCCGTGGCAATTGATAAGATACGCCCCTTCTGCCCACAACAGGGAAGGGGAGGAAGTTATAGGCGCACCAATGAGCCCAAATTGGGGAACGTTAGTGCGCCCCTCGGGTATCGACTCCCCTCCACGTGTCGCTGTTTATTTTGCGAACAGCATCGCTAACTTAAGACCAGGTCTCAGACGAGATCTGATCGATAGTCGTGACATCCTCCTGTTCTCATTGGGAATAGGGGAGGACGTCATGTTGCTCGCTAATGTCTACTCGGATAGTCAGCACTCTGCCATCACGCTCCTATTTGAGAACGTCATGACGATCCCACGCCTACACTTCATGTGCGGCGATTTCAACGTGAGACATGCATCCTGAGATCCCCAGGGGCCTGAGCACTCAATTCACGCTGACCACCTAGTGGAAACGGCTACGGCATTAGGCCTGACTAGGGCCCTACCAACAGTGGAGGGCCCTACCCATTTCCCCCCTCAACAGGGCCTTCACCCCACGGTGATCGACCTGATGTTCGTACCTACAGATCTTAGATTTGTATTGTATTGTGAGATTGTACCTGAAGCCAGGGGGACGTCTGACCACGCTCCTCTGACATTAGTGCTGCCTGGCCCGGGATCTCTGGTTCCGGTCACCAAGTGGTCTATCAAAAAAGGATCCGAGGAGGAAGCATCATATCGTGATGCTGTCTCCTCCACTTTAACTCCGTGGCTAGATTGGCACGGGGATACCTCGGCAGAAATCAATGATGTCGTCTCGGCGATATCAGCGATTTTAAACAAGGCATGGGAAAACCATGCCAAGGAATCTCGCCTCGGCAAGTCGTCCAAGGGTTGGTGGACAGACGAATGCAGTGGCGCCCTCGACGCGTACAGAGCTTCCCGTGATGAGGAAGACTGGAAGCATTATAGGAAAGTCATGCGACACGCTAAGCGTGACTTCTTCGACGACCGTATCCAAGAAGTGGCTATGATGAATAGGCGACCCTGGGATTTGATGTCCTGGACTCGTCAACGCATCGTATGAGGCCATCTCCTATCGGGGAGAACCCTGCAACGATCTGGACTCTCTGTGGGCTGCCCTTGATGGGTCCTATAACGCTGCCTCAGATCGAGTCGTCGATCTAAGCATCCTTGATGAACTCGACCCTGTGCCTGAAAGGGCCTGGATCCCGTTCTCCGTCACAGAAATGAAAGAAGCGCTAAATGCGTGCTCTTCCCGTTCTGCTCCAGGTCCCGATCATGTTTCATGGTCACACCTAAAACACTGGTGTAGCAACCCAGAAGTGGCAGGGCTCATCACCCGCATTGCTGAGGCGTGCATCACCGCTGGCCATTGGCCAGCTCACTTCAAGGAATCCCTGTCGGTTATTATCCCGAAACCAGGGAAACCCAATTACTCTACCCCTAAGTCGTTCAGGCCCATCGTGCTCCTGAACACCTTGGGAAAGCTAGTCGAAAAGATGTTGTCTAGGCGACTTCAGTTCGACGGAGTCGCACATGAGGCCTTCGAGTAAAACCAGTTCGGAGGCGTCGCCCAGCGTTCCACTGAGGATGCAGGAATCTACCTCACCCATCTTGTGAGGGCAGGATGGGCTAAAGGACTTAAAACGAGTGTTGTCGCTTTCGACATCGCTCAATTCTTCCCCTCCCTGAACCACCAGGTTCTGCTGGAGATCATCTCTCGGTCGGGGTTCTCTGCGCAAGTGGTGAACTTCTTCCATTCATATCTAGTCGGTCGCAGAACGACCTACAAATGGAACACTTTCTCATCTGGCTCCTTTGCAGCCGATGTGGGAGTGGGTCAAGGTTCTGCTTTGTCCCCTGTCTTATCGGCGTTATATTTGACGCCCATTATGAAGCTCTTCAGAAGGAGCAAAATCGGCAGAGATGTCGATCTCATGTCGTATGTGGACGATGGTACCCTCATCGCCCGCTCCCCACGGCTGGAGGATAATCTCCCCCTGCTTAAGAAAGCGTATGGCTGGATATTCCAGGCGTTCACCTCCCTCGGGCTTGTCCTCGAGCACGACAAGTCTGAAATATTTCATTTCTCAATGACGAGGAGATTCACTCCCCTACCCATCGATCTCGGTTTTGCCCCATACACGGGCAACACTCCCCTCAAACCCAAGGTTACCTGGAGGTACCTTGGTTTTTTCTTCGACCGTAAGCTCTCTTTCAAGGAGCACACGCGGTTCTATTCCACCAAAGCCCTTACCACTGCGAGGGCGATGGGAATGCTCGGCAATTCTGTCAGAGGGCTAACCCCCATGCAGAAACGCCTCCTATATCGCTCGTGTGTCGTACCTATTATGACATACGGACTCAGACTATGGCACTTCAAAGGCGCTCGCGTCAAAGGTGTCATCAAAACGTTGGCCCAAGTGCAGTCCATTGCTGCACGTTGGATCCTCGGTGCATTCAGAACCACCCCAATCGGTGGCCTGGAAAGTATCGCTGGACTGCTGCCTATGCAGCTGTTACTGCGCCGTTTAGTCGACAGAGGGGTATTCAGAACCCCTCTGTTGGCTCCATCACACCCCCTAAGGGCAATCTTAGGGCCTAATCACGTCGGCACTACCCACTCTCATGAGCTAGGACTCTGGGGAGGGAACGTGCTCAACACACTCAACCTGCAAGGCCCATCTGTCGCCTCGGCTGCAGCTCTGGCCCTCGTACCAGGCGATGAAGTCGACCCCTTTGGGGAAGAAAACACACCTGGGAACAGAGTGAAGGATTTATTCCCCACTCGTTTCTCCTCTCATCGCCTCACCTCTAAGGAGGATGGAGCGAAGAACTCTTACAGGAGTGACCTCGATAAGGCCTGGGCCTCTGCCCAGGTTGAGGATGACACTCTCGTCGTTGCGGTGGACGCTTCGGTGCCCACAGATGCCAAATTTCAAGCTGTCGCCTGCGCTCTTGTCTTCGGACAGGGAGAGCAGGTGGATCGCGTTGTCTCAGCCTCTGGGAGGAGGACCCCCCCGGAGGTCGAACTTTTCGCTCTCCAACTAGGCGTCTCAGCTGCGTGCAGCAGAGGATGCAAAAAGTTGGTGATCTTCTCGGATTCGACCACGGGCATTGAGTCCCTAATCGATCCAAAACCACGTTCTGGGCAAATCTTTGCCCTGGACGCTTGTCGCTCCCTTCGTCCCTGGCTAGCAGGAGACGAGGAGAGAAATGTCACATTCTGGCATGTCCCCTCAAAGTTTGAGTGGAACGTGCACAAGATGGCTCACGATGTAGCTACATCTACCAAGATCTCCGTGGGCAGACACCCGCGGACCTCTCTAGACTACCTTAAAAACCAAGTCGATAAGGCCGTTTGCAAGGATTGGCACACCTGGTTCTCAGATCCGGCGTACCGTGGTCGGCACTTCTACCAACTCAAAGGAGTAGGTGGAAAACCGGTACTACCCTCGACTCACAAAGGTGGGCCTTGGCTGAAAGTTATGGGGAGCAGCACTACGCTGACTTCCCGTTCAACTCGTATGATCACTGGCCATGCTCCTATAGGGGAGTATCGTCAACGCTTATCCCTTGACGGGGAATACCAATGCTGGTGCCTTGGCCCCGACATTCAAACTCGAGACCATCTACTACGTGTCTGCCCCAAGGTGGATCGCAAAGAAACTCGTGCAAGCCCTGACTCCGTCGAGGGCTTCAACGAATTTATGGACAACAACCCAGTACTAGGGTCGTTCAACTCACTTGCGTGGGATCCAGGATAGGTTGTGCGCGCAGGGCGTATGACCCCCGTCTGGTTCTAGCTAGTGTTATCGGTATGTTGGGGTGGCCGTTGGGCACCAGACGAGTCCGTTAACCCTCATAAAGGGGGCCCACCCGTGTTCAGGAGCGACTGTCAGGGAGGGGGGACACGAACCTAGGTACCGGTTCGGGGAGGCGCCTGAGCGCTTCCAGATCTGCTGTCGGTTGCGCGTTACAGCTTCGAGGCTGGCTACGCCCTCCTTTCCGAGCTGAGAGGCTCACGTCGGGGCAGCAGTATCCCCTAAATCTTGCACTCATACCCGTAGGGATCGGGGAACACGACATCGTCAAGTCCGGGTTGTCGGTACGCCACCACTGGCAAGTCCGTTTACTCGATAAAGGGGGCCCCCTTAGTGGTCATTGCAGCTATCCAGGTGGTTGGTGCGAAGATTAGCAGGAGGAGGACTTGGGCTGGGCGTAGTGTACTTCGTTTGTATGTCTCTACCGCGGACTGCGATCGGGCGCCGCGTTATAAATTTTTGACCCAAAAAAAAAAAAAAAAAAAAGGGGAATGCCTTGTGGGCCGCCTCCTTGAAGCAACAAAGGTCCTCCTCAGAGGCGACAACGTCTGTAGCTACTGATAAATTACCAGCATGCATCGATGCGGACTGGGCCACCAATTTAGAGTGGTGCAGGCCGAGAGTGGTCCGGACATGGTCCAGGAAGTCAGCAGGATTCGTCTCCGCCCCGAGGGGGGGACAAATGTGGACTAGGACCTGTCATCTCGACGGTCCATGTACAGTAGGTGAAGGTTTTGCCACCTTCGGTTTGGAGGGACCAACGTGCTGCTGTATGTCAGCCAGCTTGTCGGTTGGAAGTTCAGGGAAGGCTTTGGCTAAACGCACAAGGCCATCCATGGATGTGTTAGGTGCTCGCCCCCCCTGGGAAGCAAGCAACCTGAGCAAAGGTCCCCCTGCCCAAGGGCCTGGTGGACAAATCATCCTCAATGCCCTCTACAAACCGTGGAGCGCAAACTCGACACCAGGCGGCGCATGGCGACCCCCTCTTATACACAAACACCGACTTTGCAGACTTCGACGACAACTACCTCCCAGAGTTCGGGCATGTCTCCTTGAGCAGATGGGACTCTGATGTGGCTAACCAGTTCCACAATCTTCGACATTGCTCCTTGACTTGTTACAACCACCATAAATAGTGGTAAACACCTCTGCTCAACGTTGCACGCGACGTCGACACCTCAATTTTTATCCGATTTTCGATCGGATTTCACCATCACGAACGCTCTCGGCATCTCCAGGCCTGCCCTGATTTGCTAAGAGATCCGTCCATCCGATCTCCGTGGATGCCCCGGTCATTGTTTTTGACAATGGCTGCTATCTGTCTCGTTCCCCTGGGCTTCGAGGATCCTGACTAGGTGAGTGTTGTTTATGAAAGAGTAGTCTGGGTCCCTCTGGGGGCTTAGAGTGGGTGTGGGATGCCTGCTTCAACGCTCGCCCAAGTCGACACACTTGTTTAGTTGGGGGAGGTCTGGCTTAGGGAGAAGGGACGTTATCACTGGATTGCTGGTTGTCTGGGAGGCTTCTAGCCTCCATGCTCTGTGAGTTTCTATTACTAGAGACATGCTACACTGACTACCCGTTGGAATACACCATCGTTAAAAGGGGCCGGGCGATGGTGCCCCCTGGCGGCTAGGTCAACACCTTGGTGGCCGCCACTCTCCACCAACTCTCTACCTCCGGTGCTCACTCTCCTAGGGTGTTATGACCCGGGTTCAATATTCTCCCACTAGGCAGCAGGATGTGCGGCTTGCTCGCCCCCTCGGAGTGTTCGGAGGCTGGATCGGGTGGACCCGGAATGTAGATAAGGGACCAGCCGTTATCAATTCCACGCTGCGTATTTTGATTCTTACCATCATCTACTAGCACTAACACACACTCTCTCAATGCCCAAACGGCGAACCAGAGTCCAACCACCACATCGGGGTCTACGCGACCCCATTCTGATCACGAGTGACATCTTTGATGATGACGTCCAAGACTACGACACCCGGTTCGTGCAAGACAAATCGGAGGTAGCAGCTGCTTTCAGGGCAGCTAGAGATCTATGGGCCGGGGAAGACCTCTCCGACCCTAACGATGATGACGACGACGAGGATTCTCTTGCTATGCAGGAGGCCCTCAATTACGCCGAGAGCAGCCCTAAGCTAGCCTCGAGGCAAACGATTGACCGTGTGCTGTGGGCGCAGGACGTCCATATCGCACATAAACGTTGGACTCGCAGTCTCGAACGTGAGGACATGTATACACAGGAGCTCGGCATGGCCGAGCTCTTCTATCTGGAGGCATCCCCTGCCCCGTTACCGCCTTTGCCCCCCATCCCTGAGTTGGTGGAGGACGAAGTGCCGCTATCTGTGAATGAGAGGTTGGAAATTGAAGCCACCTCTCATGCCATGCTACACCAACTCGACGCGATGACCATGTTCGTTGGTACCGTCCGTACATCCGCCGTTCCCCCTGCAGAGAGGAACGCTTGGCGCCAAATGGCCTGGGAGTTATTCACAACCACTTGGCGACTGTCTGAGACGATGTCGGCGGAACTAGCAGCCGTTCCGACACCTCTCAATCTCACGTCTCCGGCAGCCTTCCGGGCTTCCTACGCGGTGATGCACACTGCTCAATCAGAGCCTCAATCTGGGGAACCCTTGTCCCCAGCACGGCGCCATCATCCTCGAGGTCCTCGTGGACAGCAGCGCCGCAACTAGTACAGGGGCCTATCCCCCTCTACACTCACGGCCACCAAGTACCAACTGGTGGCCATTATCGGGATGGCGACATGGTGGCGCCTCCCTATACCTTCCCCCCACTGCGGGGGGGACGATGTCATCGAGTGCATGCACATGTGTGCATTTGCTCGAGGGGGGCCTTGGCCCCCTACTTACGGCGGTCACGGTGAATAACCAGGTGAACAACCACCCGCCTCCTTACTGTCACTCGTGCACAACACGGTGATGGTCCACCTCATTCGTCTGGGGTGGTCAATCCTTGTTGGCTGGAAAAACGCAAACGGTTATTCCTCCCGCAAGGGGGGATTTACGGTGAATTAACACTGCTGCGCCTGGTCTGGCCTCGGTCGGACATGTGGCTGGGGGACCGTTTGCTCCAGGGGGCGATCTAATGGCTAACTTTGGGAGGGGGGGGCGCCCCCTCCAGATTATTGCCTTTCCTGGCTGAGAGGCCAACGTCTGTGGCACTGCCCGCCTAAAGTGGCTAAAATGAGGACCTGAGTAGGATATGGGTGAGGGGAAGCGTAGTTACAGTAGTACCCAAGTTTGTATCCTGCTCCGTTGAGCCCCGCGTTATAAATTGTTGACCCAAAAAAAAAAGAAAAAAAAAAAGCCTTCACCTACTGTACATGGACCGTCGAGACGACAGGTCCTGGTTCATGTTCGTCCCCCCCTTGGGGCGGAGACAAACCCTGCTGACTTTCTGGACCATGTCCGGACCACTCTCGGACTGCACCACTCCAAATTGGTGGCCCAGTCTGCAGTGATGCACACTGGTAACTTATCAGTAGCCACAGATGTCGTCGCCTCCGAGGAGGACCTTTTTTTTTTTTTTTTTTTTTTTGGGTCAACACTTTATAATGCGGGGCTCGATCGCAGTCCGCAGAGCATGATACAAACTTGGGTACTACTATAACTACGCTTCCCCTCGCCCATATCCTGCCCAGGTCCTCGTTTTAGCCACTTTAGGCGGGCAGTGCCACAGACGTTGGCCTCTCAGCCAGGAAAGGCAATAATCTGGAGGGGGAGCCCCCCCTCCCGAAGCTAGCCATTAGATCGCCCCCTGGAGCAAACGGTCCCCCAGCCACATGTCCGACCAAGGCCAGACCAGGCACAGCAGGGTTAATTCACCGTAAATCCCCCCTTGCGGGAGGAATAACCATCTGCGTATTTCCAGCCAGCGAGGATTGACCACCCCAGGTGAGTGAGGTGGACCATCACCATGTTGTGCATGAGTGACAGTAGCGAGGCAGATGGTTGTTCACCTGGTTATTCACCGTACCCGCCATAAGTGGGGGGCCGGGGCCCCCCTCGAGCAAATGCAAGCAAGTGCACGCACTCGATGACATCGTCCCCCCCGCAGTGGGGGGAAGGTATAGGGAGGTGACCCCATGTCACCATCCCAATAATGGCCACCAATTGGTGCTTGGTGGCCGTGAATGTAGAGGGGGATAGGCCCCTGTACTAGTTGCGGTGCTGCTGTCCACGAGGACCTTGAGGACGATGGCGCCATGCTGGGGACGAGGGTTCCCCAGATTGAGGCTCTGATTGTGCAGTGTGCATCGCCGCATAGGAAGCCCGGAAGGCTGCTGGAGACGTGAGATCGAGAGGTGTCGGAACGGCTGCTAGTTCTGCTGACATCGTCTCAGACAGTCGCCAGGTGGTCCTGAATAACTCCCAGGCCATTTGGCGCCATGCGTTCCTCTCTGCAGGGGGAACGGCGGATGTACGGACGGTACCAACAAACATGGTCATCGCGTCGAGTTGGTGTAGCATGGCATGAGAGGTGGCTTCAATTTCCAACCTCTCATTCACAGATAGCGGCACTTCGTCCTCCACCAACTCAGGGATGGGGGGCAAAGGCGGTAATGGGGCAGGGGATGCCTCCGGATAGAAGAGCTCGGCCATGCCGAGCTCCTGTGAGTACATGTCCTCGCGTTCGAGACTGCGAGTCCATCGTTTATGTGCGATATGGACGTCCTGCGCCCACAGCACACGGTCGATCGTTTGCCTCGAGGCTAGCTTAGGGCTGCTCTCGGCGTAATTGAGGGCCTCTCGCATAGCAAGAGAGTCCTCGTCATCCTCAGGGTCGGAGAGGTCCTCTCCAGCCCATAGATCTCTGACTGCCCATAGGGCAGTAGCTACATCCGGATCATCTTGATCGTACCGGGTGTCGTAGTCTTGGACGCCATCGTCATAGATGTCGCCCATAATCAGGGAGGGGTCGTGTAGACCCCAGCGTGGTGTTTGGGCTCTGGTTCGCCGTTTAGGCATTGAGAGGGGAAGTTAATGCTAGTAGGTGATAGTAGAAATCAAGATACATAGCGTGCCATTGATAACGGTTGGTCCCTTATCTCTATTCCAGGTCCACCCGATACTGCCTCCAAGCGCTCCGAGGGGGGGACAGGCCGCACATCCTGTCACCCAGTGGGAGAAGACTGAACCCGGGTCATAACACCCTAGAAGAGTGAGCACCGGTGGTAGAGGGTTGGTGGTGAGTAGCGGCCACCAGAGCGTCAACCTAGCTGTCAGGGGGCACCATCGCCCGGCCCCTTTTAACGATGGTGTATTCCAACGGGTAGTCAGTGTAGCATGTCTCTAGTAATAGAAACTCACAGAGCATAGAGGCTGGGAGCCTCCCAGACGGCCAGCAGTCCAGTAAGAACGTCCTTCCCCCTAAGCCAGACCTCCCCCAGCTAAATGAGCGCTTCTACTTCGGCGAGTGTTGAAGCAGGCATCCCACACCCACTCTAAGCCCCCATAGGGACCCAGACTACTCTTTCATAAACATCACTCACCTAGCCAGGATCCTCGAAGCCAAAGGGAACGAGACAGATAGCAGTCACTGTTGGAAACAATGACTGAGACATCCCCGGAGATCGGATGGACGGATCTCTTAGCAAATCAGGGCAGGCCTGGAGACGCCGAGAGCGTTCGTGATGGCGAAATCCGATCGAAAATCGGACAAAAATTGAAGTGTCGACGTCGCATGCAACGTTGAGCAGAGGTGTTTACCACTATTTATGGTGGTTGTAACAAGTCAAGGAGCGATGTTAGTGCGCCCATTGGGAATTTTTTTTTTTTTTTTTTGGGTCAAAAGTTTATAACGCGGCGCCCGATCGCAGTCCGCGGTAGAGACATACAAACGAAGTACACTACGCCCAGCCCAAGTCCTCCTCCTGCTGATCTTCGCACCAACCACCTGGATAGCTGCAATGACCACTAAGGGGGCCCCCTTTATCAAGTAAACGGACTTGCCAGTGGTGGCGTACCGACAACCCGGACTTGACGATGTCGTGTCCCCGAATCCCTACGGGTATGTGTGCAAGATTTAGGGGAAGCTGCCGCCCCGACGTGAGCCCCTCAGCTCGGAAAGGAGGGCTTAGTCGGCATCAAAGCCGTAACGCACAACCGACATTGGATCTGAAAGCGCTCAGGTGCCTCCTCAAACCAGTACCTAGTTTCATGTCCCCCCTCCCTCACATCGCTCCTTGACTTGTTACAACCACCATAAATAGTGGTAAACACCTCTGCTCAACGTTGCAAGCGACGTCGACACTTCAATTTTCGTCCGATTTTCGATCGGATTTCACCATCACGAACGCTCTCGGCGTCTCCAGGCCTACCCTGATTTGCTAAGAGATCCGTCCATCCGATCTCCGTGGATGCCCCGGTCATTGTTTTTGACAATGACTGCTATCTGTCTCGTTCTCCTGGGCTTCGAGGATCCTGACTAGGTGAGTGTCGTTTATGAAAGAGTAGTCTGGGTCCCTCTGGGGGCTTAGAGTGGGTGTGGGATGCCTGCTTCAACGCTCGCCCAAGTCGACACACTCGTTTAGTTGGGGGAGGTCTGGCTTAGGGAGAAGGGACATTATCACTGGATTGCTGGTTGTCTGCGAGGCTTCTAGCCTCCATGCTATGTGAGTTTCTATTACTAGAGACATGCTACACTGACTACCCGTTGGAATACACCATCGTTAAAAGGGGCCGGGCGATGGTGCCCCCTGGCGGCTAGGTCGACGCTCTGGTGGCCGCTACTCACCACCAACTCTCTACCTCCGGTGCTCACTCTTCTAGGGTGCTATGACCCGGGGTCAATCTTCTCCCACTAGGCAGCAGGATGTGCGGCTTGCTCGCCCCCTCGGAGCGTTCGGAGGCTGGATCGGGTGGACCCGGAATGTAGATAAGGGACCAGCCGCTATCGATTCCACGCTGCGTATCTTGATTTTTATCATCATCTACTAGCACTAACACACACTCTCTCAATGCCCAAACGGCGAACCAGAGTCCAACCACCACATCGGGGTCTACGCGACCCCGTTCTGATCACGGGCGACATCTTTGATGATGACGTCCAAGACTACGACACCCGGTTCGTGCAAGACGAATCGGAGGTAGCAGCTGCTTTTAGGGCAGCTAGAGATCTATGGGCCGGGGAAGACCTCTCCGACCCTAACGATGATGACGACGACGAGGATTCTCTTGCTATGCAGGAGGCCCTCAATTACGCTGAGAGCAGCCCTAAGCTAGCCTCGAGGCAAACGATCGACCGTGTGCTGTGGGCACAGGACGTCCATATCGCACATAAACGTTGGACTCGCAGTCTCGAACGCGAGGACATGTATACACAGGAGCTCGGCATGGCCGAGCTCTTCTATCCGGAGGCATCCCCTGCCCCGTTACCGCCTTTGCCCCCCATCCCTGAGTTGGTGGAGGACGAAGTGCCGCTATCTGTGAATGAGAGGTTGGAAATTGAAGCCACCTCTCATGCCATGCTACACCAACTCGACGCGATGACCATGTTTATTGGTACCGTCCGTACATCCGCCGTTCCTCCTGCAGAGAGGAACGCATGGCGCCAAATGGCCTGGGAGTTATTCACGACCACCTGGCGACTGTCTGAGACGATGTCGGCGGAACTAGCAGCCGTTCCGACACCTCTCGATCTCACGTCTCCGGCAGCCTTCCGGGCTTCCTATGCGGCGATGCACACTGCTCAATCAGAGCCTCAATCTGGGGAACCCTCGTCCCCAGCACGGCGCCGTCGTCCTCGAGGTCCTCGTGGACAGCAGCGCCGCAACTAGTACAGGGGGCTATCCCCCTCTACATTCACGGACACCAAGTAACTGGTGGCCACTATCGGGATGGCGACATGGTGTCGCTTCCCTATACCTTCCCCCCACTGCGGGGGGGACGATGTCATCGAGTGCGTGCACATAGGTGTATTTGCTCGAGGGGGGCCTCGGCCCCCTACTTACGGCGGTCACGGTGAATAACCAGGTGAACAACCACCCGCCTTGTTACTGTCACTCGTGCACAGCACGGTGATGGTCCACCTCATTTGTCTGGGGTGGTCAATCCTCGTTGGCTGGAAAAACGCAGACGGTTATTCCTCCCGCAAGGGGGGATTTACGGTGAATTAACACTGCTGCGCCTGGTCTGGCCTCGGTCGGACATGTGGCTGGGGGACCGTTTGCTCCAGGGGGCGATCTAATGGCTAACTTCGGGAGGGGGGGGCGCCCCCTCCAGATTATTGCCTTTCCTGGCTGAGAGGCCAACGTCTGTGGAACTGCCCACCTAAAGGTGGCTAAAACGGGGACCTGAGTGGGGGATGGGCGAGGGGAACGCGTAGATAAAGTAGTACCCAAGTTTGTACCTTGCTCCGCGGACTGCGTTCGAGCCCCGCGTTATAAATTCTGATCCAAAAAAAAAAAAAAATGTCCCCCCTCCCTGACAGTCGCTCCTGAACACGGGTGGGCCCCCTTTATGAGGGTTAATGGACTTGTCTGGTGCCCTACGGCCACCCCGACATACCGATAACACTAGCCAGAACCAGACGAGGGTCATACGCCCTGCGCGCACAACCTATCCTGGATCCCACGCGAGTGAGTTGAACGACCCTAGTGCTGGGTTATTGTCCATAAATTCATTGAAGCCCTCGGCCGAGTCTGGGCTTGCATGAGTTTCTTTGCGATCCACCTTGGGGCAGACGCGTAGTAGGTGGTCTCGAGTTTGTATCTCGGGACCACGACACCAGCATTGGTATTCCCCGTCGAGGGATAGACGTTGACGATACTCCCCTATAGGAGCATGGCCAGTGATCATACGAGTCGAACGGGAAGTCAACGTAGTGTCGTTTCCCATAACTTTTAACCAAGGCCCACCTTTGTGAGTCGAGGGTAATACCGGTTTTCCACCTACTCCTTTGAGCTGGTAGAAATGCCGACCACGATACGCCGGATCTGAGAACCGGGTGTGCCAATCCTTGCAAACGGCCTTATCGACCTGGTTTTTAAGGTAGTCTGAAGACGTCCGCGGGTGTCTGCCCACGGAGATCTTGGTAGATGTAGCTACATCATGAGCCATCTTGTGAACGTTCCACTCGAATTTCGAGGGGACATGCCAGAATGTAACGTTTCTCTCCTCGTCCCCAGCTAGCCAGGGGTGGAGGGAGCGACAAGCGTCCAGGGCAAAGATTTGCCCAGAACGTGGTTTAGGGTCAATTAGGGACTCAATGCCCGTAGTAGAATCCGAAAAGATCACCACCTTTTTGCATCCCCTGCTGCACGCAGCGGAAACGCCAAGTTGGAGAGCGAAGAGTTCGACTTCCGGGGGGGTTCTCCTCCCAGAGGCTGAGACAACGCGATCCACCTGCTCTCCCTGTCCGAAGACAAGAGCGCAGGCGACAGCTTGATATTTGGCATCTGTGGGCACCGAGGCGTCCACTGCAACGACGAGAGTGTCATCCTCAACCTAGGCAGAAGCCCAGGCCTTATCGAGCTCACTCCTGTAGGAATTCCTCGCTCCATCCTCCTTAGAGGTGAGGCGATGAGAGGAAAAACGAGTGGGGAATAAATCCTTCACTCTGTTCCCAGGTGTGTTTTCTTCCCCGAAGGGGTCGAATTCATCACCTGGTACGAGGGCCAGAGCTGCAGCCGAGGCGACGGATGGACCTTGCAGGTTGAGCGTGTCGAGCACGTTCCCTCCCCAGAGTCCTAGCTCATGAGAGTGGGTAGTACTGATGTGATTGGGCCCTAAGATTGCCCTTAGGGGGTGAGATGGAGCCAATAGAGGGGTTCTGAATACCCCTCTGTCGACTAAACGACGCAATAACAGCTGCATAGGCAGCAGTCCGGCGATACTTTCCAGGCCGCCGATTGGGGTGGTTCTGAATGCACTGAGGATCCAACATGCAGCGATGGACTGCACTTGGGCCAACGTTTTGATGACACCTTTGACGCGAGCGCCTTTGAAGTGCCATAATCTGAGTCTGTATGTCATAATAGGTACGATGCACGAATGGTAGAGAAGGCGTTTCTGCATAGGGGTTAGCCCTCTGACAGAATTGCCCAGCATTCCCATCGCCCTCGCAGTGGTAAGGGCTTTGGTGGAGTAGAACCGCGTGTGCTCCTTGAAGGAGAGCTTACGGTCGAAGAAAAAACCAAGGTACCTCCAGGTAACCTTGGGTTTGAGGGGAGTGTCGCCCGTGTATGGGGCAAAGCCGAGATCGATGGGTAGGGGAATGAATCTCCTCGCCCTTGAGAAATGAAATACTTCAGACTTGTCATGTTTGAGGACAAGCCCGAGGGAGGTGAATGCCTGAAATATCCAGCCATACGCTTTTTTAAGCAGGGGGAGGTTATCCTCCAGCTGTGGAGAGCGGGCGATGAGGGTGCCATCGTCTACATACGACATGAGATCGACATCTCTGCCGATTTCGCTTCTTCTGAAGAGCTTCATGATGGGCGTCAGATATAACGCCGACAGGACAGGGGACAGGGCAGAGCCTTGACCCACTCCCACATCCGCTGCAAAGGAGCCAGATGAGAAAGTGTTCCACTTGTAGGTCGTTTTGCGACCGACTAGATATGAACCGAAAAAGTTCACCACTTGCGCAGGGAACCCCGACTGAGAAATGATCTCCAGCAGAACCTGGTGGTTCAGGGAGGGGAAGAATTGAGCGATGTCAAAAGCGACAACGCTTGTCTTGAGTCCTTTAGCCCATCCTGCTCTGACCAGATGGGTGAGGTAGATTCCTGCATCCTCTGTGGAACGCTGGGCGACGCCTCCGAACTGGTTTTGCTCGAAGGCCTCGTGTGCGACACCGTCGAATTGAAGTCGCCTCGACAACATCTTTTCGACTAGTTTGCCCAGAGTGTTCAGAAGCACGATGGGCCTGAACGACTTAGGGGTAGAGTAGTTAGGTTTCCCCGGCTTCGGGATGATAACTGATAGGGATTCCTTAAAGTGTGCCGGCCAATGGCCAGCAGTGATGCATGCCTCAGCGATGTGGGTGATGAGCCCTGCCACCTCTGGGTTGCTACACCAATGTTTGAGGTGCGACCACGTAACATGATCGGGACCTGGAGCGGAACGGGAAGAGCACGCGTTCAGCGCTTCTTTCATTTCCGTAACGGAGAACGGGATCCAGGCCCTTTCAGGCACCGGGTCAAGTTCCTCGAGAATGCTCAGATCGACTACTCGATCTGAGGCAGCGTTATAGGACCCGTCCAGGGCTGCCCACAGAGATTCCAGATCGTTACAAGGTTCTCCCCGGTAGGAGATCGCCTCGTACGACGGAAGGTTGCGCTGACGCGTCCAGGCCATCAGGTCCCAGGGTCGTCTATTAGTTGTAGCCACTTCTTGGATACGGTCATCAAAAAAATCTTGCTTTGCGTGTCGCATGACTTTTCTATAGTGCTTCCAGTCCTCCTCATCGCGAGAGGCTCTGTATGCGTCTAAGGAGCCACTGCATTCGTCTGTCCACCATCCTTTGGACAACTTGCCGAGGCGAGATTCCTTGGCATGGTTTTCCCATGCCTTGTTTAAAATCGTTGATATTGCCGAGACAACGTCATCGATTTCTGCCGAAGTATTTCCGTGCCAGTTGTGCCACGGAGTTAAAGCTGAGGAGACAGCATCTTGGTAAGATGCTTCCTCCTCGGATCCCTTTTTGATGGACCACTTGGTGACCGGAACCAAAGATCCCGGGCCAGGTAGCACTAATGTCAGGGGGGCATGGTCAGACGTCCCCCTGGCTTCAGGTACAATCTCACAGTACAATACGAATCTGAGATCCGTAGGTACGAACATTAGGTCGATCACCGTGGGGTGAAGGCCCTGTTGTGGGGGGAAGTGGGTAGGGCCCTCCACTACTGGTAGGGCTCTAGTCAGGCCTAATGCCGTAGTCGTTTCCACTAAGTGGTCAGCATGAATGGAGTGTTCAGGCCCCTGGGGGTCCCAGGAGGCGTGTCTCACGTTGAAATCGCCACACATGAAGTGTAAGCATGGGATCGTCATGACGTTCTCAAATAGGAGCGTGATGGCAGAGTGTTGGCTATCCGAGTATACGTTAGCGAGTAGCATGACATCCTCCCCTATTCCCAGTGAGAATAGAAGGATGTCCCAATTATCGATAAGATCTCGTCTGAGACCTGGTCTTAAGTTAGCGATGCTGTTCGCAAAGTAGACAGCAACACGTGGGGGGGAATCAATGCCCGAGGGGCGCACTAGCGTTCCCCAGTTTGGGCTCATTGGTGCACCTATAACTTCCTCCCCTTCCCTGTTGTGGGCAGAAGGGGCGTGTCTTCCATGGTGGCTCTTGGATAAAAAGCAAATCGTAATCATCTACAAAATCGGCCAGTAACGAGTCCATGTACCCCCAATTACGGTTAACATTTTGACTAAATATTCGTAACTGCGGTGTAGATCTAAGTCTATCCCTCATTTACGTTCGGCCACCGCGTCCTGCGGGATGGTAAGTAGGGGGAGAACGAGAGCCACGTCTCGCACTCACCTCGTCATAGCGAGCTTGGATCCAGTCATGGTCAAAGCGATGTCGCCAGAAATTGCATCGACGATCATCAGACGTGTGGTTCTTCCGGCAGTTTAGGCACCTAGCCGGGTGAGGACAGGCTGCCCCCTCTGGGGTAGCTGGGATGGGAGGGTTCGCCTTGGCGTTTCCCTTACAGCACCCCGCTAGGGCACAGTGGTGCTCCTTGCGGTGTGGGCCTGCACAGGTCGGACATTTCGACTGTGGAGCTCTGCATGCTGGGGTGGGATGGCCCCACTTCCAGCACCGTTGGCATAGTGGGAGCCCAGGGTTTGCCCTGGCTGCCCTAACATAGGCGACATAGCGTCCAAATTGGACACCACGTCCGATGAGAGCTTTCGCTCGTGTGCCACTGACCGAGTCAGCAACATTGAGGTAAACGGTGCACGTGTCTGACATTCTCGAATCACGAACGACCCGTGGAGGGACTTGCAGGACGGTGAGGTCAGATATGCCTGACTTCCCCAGGTGTGCTATGACGACATCAGGCGTAATCGCCTTGTCGTTTGCAATGTAGGGCACGTCTACCAACTTGAGGTAGGACGTGGACGTCGGTAACGCTGCATCGATTTGGAGCGCATACATCGCTCCTTGACTTGTTACAACCACCATAAATAGTGGTAAACACCTCTGCTCAACGTTGCACACGACGTCGACACTCCAATTTTTGTCCGATTTTCGATCGGATTTCGCCATCACGAACGCTCTCGGCGTCTCCAGGCCTGCCCTGATTTGCTAAGAGATCCGTCCATCCGATCTCCGTGGATGCCCCGGTCATTGTTTTTGACAATGGCTGCTATCTGTCTCATTCTCCTGGGCTTCGAGGATCCTGACTAGGTGAGTGTTGTTTATGAAAGAGTAGTCTGGGTCCCTCTGGGGGCTTAGAGTGGGTGTGGGATGCCCGCTTCAACGCTCGCCCAAGTCGACACACTCGTTTAGTTGGGGGAGGTCTGGCTTAGGGAGAAGGGACGTTATCACTGGATTGCTGGTTGTCTGGGAGGCTTCTAGCCTCCATGCCCTGTGAGTTTCTATTACTAGAGACATGCTACACTGACTACCCATTGGAATACACCATCGTTAAAAGGGGCCGGGCGATGGTGCCCCCTGGCGGCTAGGTCGTCACCTTGGTGGCCGCCACTCTCCACCAACTCTCTACCTCCGGTGCTCACTCTTCTAGGGTGTTATGACCCGGGTTCAATCTTCTCCCACTAGGCAGCAGGATGTGCGGCTTGCTCGCCCCCTTGGAGCGTTCGGAGGCTGCATCGGGTGGACCCGGAATATAGATAAGGGACCAGTCGTTATCGACTCCACGCTGCGTATTTTGATCCTTACCATCATCTACTAGCACTAACACACACTCTCTCAATGCCCAAACGGCGAACCAGAGTCCAACCACCACATCGGGGTCTATGCGACCCCGTTCTGATCACGGGCGACATCTTTGATGATGACGTCCAAGACTACGACACCCGGTTCGTGCAAGACGAATCGGAGGTAGCAGCTGCTTTCAAGGCAGCTAGAGATTTATGGGCCGGGGAAGACCTCTCCGACCCTAACGATGATGACGACGACGAGGATTCTCTTGCTATGCAGGAGGCCCTCAATTACGCCGAGAGCAGCCCTAAGCTAGCCTCGAGGCAAACGATCGACCGTGTGCTGTGGGCGCAGGACGTACATATCGCACATAAACGTTGGACTCGCAGTCTCGAACGCGAGGACATGTATACACAGGAGCTCGGCATGGCCAAGCTCTTCTATCCGGAGGCATCCCCTGCCCCGCTACCGCCTTTGCCCCCCATCCCTGAGTTGGTGGAGGACGAAGTGCCGCTATCTGTGAATGAGAGGTTGGAAATTGAAGCCACCTCTCATGCCATGCTACACCAACTCGACGCGATGACCATGTTCATTGGTACCGTCCGTACGTCTGCCGTTCCCCCTGCAGAGAGGAACGCTTGGCGCCAAATGGCCTGGGAGTTATTCACGACCACTTGGCGACTGTCCGAGACGATGTCGGCGGAACTAGCAGCCGTTCCGACACCTCTCGATCTCACGTCTCCGGCAGCCTTCCGGGCTTCCTACGCGGCGATGCACACTGCTCAGTCAGAGCCTCAATCTGGGGAACCCTCGTCCCCAGCACGGCGCCGTCGTCCTCGAGGTCCTCGTGGACAGCAGCGCCGCAACTAGCACAGGGGCCTATCCCCCTCTACACTCACGGCCATCAAGTACCAACTGGTGGCCATTATCGGGATGGTGACATGGTGGCACCTCCCTATACCTTCCCCCCACTGCGGGGGGGATGATGTCATCGAGTGCATGCACATGTGTGCATTTGCTCGAGGGGGGCCTTGGCCCCCTACTTACGGCGGTCACGGTGAATAACCAGGTGAACAACCACCCGCCTTGTTACTGTCACTCGTGCACAACACGGTGATGGTCCACCTCACTCGTCTGGGGTGGTCAATCCTCGTTGGCTGGAAAAACGCAAACGGTTATTCCTCCCGCAAGGGGGGATTTACGGTGAATTAACACTGCTGCGCCTGGTCTGGCCTCGGTCGGACATGTGGCTGGGGGACCGTTTGCTCCAGGGGGCGATCTAATGGCTAACTTCGGGAGGGGGGGGCGCCCCCTCCAGATTATTGCCTTTCCTGGCTGAGAGGCCAACGTCTGTGGAACTGCCCGCCTAAAGGTGGCTAAAACGGGGACCTGAGTGGGAGATGGGCAAGGGGAACGCGTAGATAAAGTAGTACCCAAGTTTGTACCTTGCTCCGCGGACTGCGTTCGAGCCCCGCGTTATAAATTCTGATCCAAAAAAAAAAAAAAAAAATTTGGAGCGCATAAGGGAAGGCCTTGTGGGCCGCCTCCTTGAAGCATCGTAGGTCCTCGTCCGAGGCCACTACGTCAGTTGACACCGAGAGGTTCCCGGCATGCATGGAAGCAGACTGTGCCACTAGCTTAGAGTGGTGTAGTCCTAGGGTCGTCCGGACATGGTCCAGGAAGTCAGCAGGGTTCGTCCCCTCCTCGAGGGGGGGTCGAACGTGAACAAGAACCTGTCTTCGTGACGGTCCGTGGACGGTGGGCGAAGGCTTTGCAGCCTTGGGCCTGGATGGACCGACGTGCTGCTGGATGTCAGCTAGCTTGTCGGTTGGAAGCTCAGGGAAGGCCTTGGCTAGTCGCACAAGGCCGTCCATGGATGTGTTAGGTGCTCGCCCCCCAGGGAAGCGAGCGACCTGAGCAAATGTCCCCCTGCCCGAAGGCTTGGTCGACATGTTCACGGGGGGAGGAGGTCCTCTGCCCCATGACGAAGAAGTGCCCCCTGTCGGGGGCTTAGGAAGAGGTCGAGCCCCTTTCGGGCCTCGTGTCCTCACAGATTTGTGAGGGGGGGGGCGTGGCCCATCCCATCCCTCCAGGTGCTCCGTCCTTGGGACGTCGTTGGGGTCAGTAGTAGCAGGACGCTTGCCTGCACTGCCAGCCCTGTCGATAGCTCTTCGGAGGGTCGTGTTCCCCAAGTCGCGGTGAAATCCAACTGTGGTCGCTGCATACAGCACCGCCCCCAGTTGTTCTGCGATTTCCTGCCGTTGTTCAGCAGTGGGTCGTAGGGCTCCAGTCCTGTTAAGAACAGTGATGAATCCCTGAGCGTATTCCCTGAGGTCGTGGGCAAAGGTGATCAGACCGGCCCAATCGTCGTCCGCATCGCTTGCCATCACCGTGTCTTGGATCACGGGCTCGGGGTTGGGTGTCACAGCTTCGTCGCCCCACCGAGAGGCAGGCATGGAAGGAGTGGTAGGAGGTGCAGGGGACGCTGTGGCCCGCCTGGGAGATAATGTCGGCACGCTGAATCGCTGTGCACGCGGTGTGGTCGTTCCGGCCCCATATGGGGAGGGAGTTGGAGAGCTTCTTTGGGACCGATGAGGGCCCACCGAAGGTGCTATCTGTGAGGATCTACGGCCCCCAGAGGGCTGTAGAGAATCAATGGGATCGTCGCCAGGAGTTCTGGGCGTACCGGCTCTGGAAGGGTTCCCCACGTCCATCGCTTCGCCCGATCTCCCCCTTGTTCTAGATATTGAATCAGACATGCGCTGGTAAGACACTATATAGACCGGATCGCTTGGATCGTAGATGGATTGAGCTGCAGAGAGTGAAAACGGTGTCGACGAAAATTTCTGTGGCTGTGCACGTCGCGGTAACAAGTCAAGAAGCGATGCCCATCGGGAATTGACTCCCCTCCACGCGTTGCTGTCTACTTTGCAAACCGCATCGCTAATCTAAGACCGGGTCTCAGACGAGATCTGATCAACGATCGTGACATCCTTCTGTTCTCTTTGGGAATAGGGGAGGACGTCATGATACTTGCTAACGTTTACTCGGATAGCCAACACTCAGCCATCACGCTCTTGTTTGAGAACGTCATGATGATCCCACGCTTACACTTCATGTGTGGCGATTTTAACGTGAGGCACGCCTCCTGGGACCCCCAGGGGCCTGAACACTCTATCCATGCTGACCACTTAGTGGAAATGCCTATAGCATTAGGCCTGACTAGAGCCCTACCAGTAGTAGAGGGCCCTACCCACTTCCCCCCACAACAGGGCCTTCACCCCACGGTGATCGACCTGATGTTCGTACCTACAGATCTCAGATTTGTATTGTACTGTGAGATTGTACCTGAAGCCAGGGGGACGTCAGACCACGCCCCTCTGACGTTAGTGCTACCTGGCCCGGGATCTCTGGTCCCGGTCACCAAGTGGTCCATCAAAAAAGGATCCGAGGAGGAAGCATCATACCGGGATGCTGTCTCCTCCGCTTTAACTCCGTGGCTAGACTGGCACGGAGATACTTCGGCAGAAATCGATGAAGTCGTCTCGGCGATATCAACAATTTTAAACAAGGCATGGGAAAACCATGCCAAGGAATCTCGCCTCGGCAAGTCGTCCAAAGGTTGGTGGACAGACAAATGCAGTGGTGCTCTAGACACTTACAGAGCCTCCTGGGATTTTTTTTTTTTTTTTTTTTGGATCAGAATTTATAACGCGGGGCTCGAACGCAGTCCGCGGAGCAAGGTACAAACTTGGGTACTACTTTATCTATGTGTTCCCCTCGCCCATCTCCCACTCAGGTCCCCGTTTTAGCCACTTTAGGCAGGCAGTGCCACAGACGTTGGCCTCTCAGCCAGGAAAGGCAATAATCTGGAGGGGGCGCCCCCCCCTCCCGAAGTTAGCCATTAGATCGCCCCCTGGAGCAAACGGTCCCCCAGCCACATGTCCGACCGAGGCCAGACCAGGCGCAGCAGTGTTAATTCACCGTAAATCCCCCCTTGCGGGAGGAATAACCGTCTGCGTTTTTCCAGCGAACGAGGATTGACCACCCCAGACGAATGAGGTGGACCATCACCGTGTTGTGCATGAGTGACAGTAACGAGGCGGGTGGTTGTTCACCTGGTTATTCACCGTGACCGCCGTAAGTAGGGGGCCGAGACCCCCCTCGAGCAAATGCACCCATGTGCACGCAGTCGATGACATTGTCCCCCCCGCAGTGGGGGGAAGGTATAGGGAAGCGACACCATGTCACCATCCCAATAGTGGCCACCAGTTACTTGGTGGCCGTGAACGTAGAGGGGGATAGCCCCCTGTACTAGTTGCGGCGCTGCTGTCCACGAGGACCTCGAGGACGACGGCGCCGTGCTGGGGACGAGGGTTCCCCAGATTGAGGCTCTGATTGAGCAGTGTGCACCGCCGCGTAGGAAGCCCGGAAGGCTGCCGGAGACGTGAGGTCGAGAGGTGTCGGAACGGCTGCTAGTTCCGCCGACATCATCTCAGACAGTCGCCAGGTGGTCGTGAATAACTCCCAGGCCATTTGGCGCCATGCGTTCCTCTCTGCAGGGGGAACGGCGGATGTACGGACGGTACCAACGAACATGGTCATCGCGTCGAGTTGGTGTAGCATGGCATGAGAGGTGGCTTCGATTTCCAGCCTCTCATTCACAGATAATGGCACTTCGTCCTCCACCAGCTCAGGGATGGGGGGCAAAGGCGGTAACGGGGCAGGGGATGCCTCCGGATAGAAGAGCTCAGCAATGCCGAGCTCCTGAGTGTACATGTCCTCGCGTTCGAGACTGCGAGTCCAACGTTTATGTGCGACATGGACGTCCTGCGCCCACAGCACACGGTCGATCGTTTGCCTCGAGGCCAGCTTGGGGCTGCTCTCGGCGTAATTGAGGGCCTCTTGCATAGCAAGAGAGTCCTCGTCATCCTCAGGGTCAGAGAGGTCCTCTCCAGCCCATAGATCTCTAACTGCCTGTAGGGCAGTAGCTACACCCGGATCGTCGTGATCGTGCCGGGTGTCGTAGTCTTGGACGCCATCGTCATAGATGTCGCCCGTAATCAGGGAGGGGTTGTGTAGACCCCAACGTGGTGTTTGGTCTCTAGTTCGCCGTTTAGGCATTGAGAGGAAGTTAATGCTTGTAGATGATGGTAAAAATCGAAATACGTAGCGTGCCATCGATAACGGGTGATCCCTTATCTCTATTCCGGGTCCACCCGATACTGCCTCCGAACGCTCCGAGGGGGGAACAGGCCGCACATCCTGTAGCCCGGTGGGAGAAGATTGAACCCGGGTCATAACACCCCAGAGGAGTGAGCACCGGAGGTAGAGGGATAGTGGTGAGAAGCGGCCACCGAGGTGTAGGCCTAGCTGCTAGGGGGCACCATCGCCCGGCCCCTTTTAACGATGGTGTATTCCAACAGGTAGTCAGTGTAGCATGTCTCTAGTAATAGAAACTCACAGAGCATGGAGGCTAGAAGCCTCCCAGACAACCAGCAATCCAGTGATAATGTCCCTTCTCCCTAAGCCAGACCTCCCCCAACTAAACGAGTGTATCGACTTGGGTGAGCGTTGAAGCAGGCATCCCACACCCACTCTAAGCCCCCAGAGGGACCCAGACTACTCTTTCATAAACAACACTCACCTAGTCAGGATCCTCGAAGCCCAGGAGAACGAGACAGATAGCAGCCATTGTCAAAAACAATGACCGGGGCATCCACGGAGATCGGATGGATGGATCTCTTAGCAAATCAGGGCAGGCCTGGAGACGCCGAGAGCGTTCGTGATGGTGAAATCCGATCGAAAATCGGATAAAAATTGAAGTGTCGACGTCGCGTGCAACGTTGAGCAGAGGTGTTTACCACTGTTTATGGTGGTTGTAACAAGTCAAGGAGCGATGTTGAGCCTCCCGGGATGGTGAGGACTGGAAGCACTACAGGAAAGTCATGCGACACGCAAAGCGTGACTTCTTCGACAACCGTATCCAAGAAGTGGCTACGATGAACAGACATCCCTGGGATCTGATGTCCTGGACTCGGCAACGCAACCTCCCGTCGTACGAGGCAATCTCCTATCAGAGAGAACCTTGCAATGATCTGGAGTCCCTCTGGGCTGCCCTTGATGGGTCCTACAATGCTGCTTTTTTTTTTTTTTTTTTGGGTCAAAAGTTTATAACGCGGCGCCCGATCGCAGTCCACGGTAGAGACGTACAAACGAAGTACACTACGCCCAACCCAAGTCCTCCTCCTGCTGATCTTCACATCAACCACCTGGATAGCTGCGATGACCACTAAGGGGGCCCCCTTTATCGAGTAAACGGACTTGCCAGTGGTGGCGTACCGACAACCCGAGCTTGACGTCGTGTCCCCGAATCCCTATGGGTATGAGTGCAAGATTTAGGGGAAACTGCCGCCCTGACATGAGCCTCTCAGCTCGGAAAGGAGAGCGTAGTCGACTGGAATCGTCGCAACGCGTAACCGACAGAGGATCTGGAAGTGCTCAGGCGCCTCCCCGAACCGGTACCTAGTTTCGTGTCCCCCCTCCCTGACAGTCGCTCCTGAACACAGGTGGGCCCCCTTTATGAGGGTTAACGGACTCGCCTGGTGCCCTACAGCCACCCCGACATACCGATAACACTAGCTAGAACCAGATGGGGGTCATACGCCCTGCGCGCACAACCTATCCTGGATCCCATGCAAGTGAGTTGAACGATCCTAATGCAGGATTATTGTCCATGAATTCGTGGAAGCCTTCAACACAGTCAGGGCTTGCACGAGTTTCTTTGCGATCCACTTTGGGGCAGACGCGTAGCAGATGGTCCCGAGTTTGTATGTCAGGACCAAGGCACCAGCATTGGTATTCCCCGTCGAGGGATAGACGTTGACGATACTCCCCTATAGGAGCATGGCCAGTGATCATACGGGTCGAACGGGAAGTCAACGTAGTGTTGTTTCCCATTACTTTCAGCCAAGGCCCACCTTTGTGAGTCGAGGGTAGTACCGGTTTTCCACCCACTCCTTTGAGTTGGTAGAAGTGCCGCCTACAACGCTGCTTCAGATCGAGTAGTCGATCTGAGCATTCTTGATGAACTTGATCAAGTGCCTGAAAGGGCCTGGATCCCGTTCTCTGTCACGGAAATGAAAGAAGCACTAAATGTGTGTTCCTCCCGTTCCGCTCCAGGTCCCGATCATGGTACGTGGTCGCACCTAAAACACTGGTGTAGCAACCCAGAAGTGGCAGGGCTCATCACCTGCATTGCTGAGGTGTGCATCACTGCTGGCCACTGGCCAGCTCACTTTAAGGAATCCCTGTCGGTGATTATCCCAAAACCAGGGAAGCTGAACTACTCTACCCCGAAGTCGTTCAGGCCCATTGTGCTACTGAACACTCTGGGCAAATTAGTCGAAAAGATGTTGTCTAGACGACTGCAATTCGATGGCGTCGCACATGAGGCCTTCAAGCACAATCAGTTTGGAGGTGTCGCCCAGCGTTCCACGGAGGATGCAGGTATCTTTACCCACTTGATTAGAGCAGGGTGGGCCAAAGGACTCAAAACAAGTGTTGTCGCCTTCAACATCGCTCAATTCTTCCCCTCCTTGAACCACCAGGTTCTGTTGGAGATTATATCTCGGTCGGGGTTCCCTGTGCGAGTAGTGAATTTCTTCCGTTCATACCTGGTCGGTCGCAAGACAACCTACAAATGGAACACTTTCTCATTTGGCTCCTTCACAGCCGATGTGGGGGTGGGACAAGGGTCTGCCTTATCCCCAGTCTTATCGGCGCTATATTTGACGCCCATCATGAAACTCTTCAGGAGAAGCGAAATCGGCAGAGATGTTGATCTCATGTCTTATGTGGACGATGGTACCCTCATCGCCCGCTCTCCACAGTTGGAGGATAACCTCCCCCTTCTGAAAAAAGCATATGGCTGGATCTTCCAGGCATTCACCTCCCTCGGACTTGTCCTCGAACACGACAAGTCCGAAATATTCCACTTCTCGAGGGCAAGGAGATTCACTCCCTTACCCATTGACCTCAGCTTTGCTCCTTACACGGGCAATACCCCCCTCAAGCCCAAGGTTACCTGGAGGTACCTCAGATTCTTCTTTGATCGCAAACTCTCCTTCAAGGAGCATATGCGGTTTTATTCCACCAAAGCCCTCACCACTGCAAGGGCGATGGGAATGCTCGGCAATTCTGTCAGGGGGCTGACCCCTATGCAGAAGCGCCTTTTGTACCGTTCGTGTGTCGTACCTATCATGACATACGGACTCAGACTTTGGCACTTCAAGGGCGCTCACGTCAAAGGTGTCATCAGAACGTTGGCCCAAGTGCAGTCTATTGCTGCTCGCTGGATCCTCGGTGCATTCAGAACCACCCCTATCGGTGGTCTGGAAAACTGCTGCCCATGCAGCTGTTACTGTGTCGTCTAGTCGATAGGGGAGTATTCCGAACCCCCTTACTGGCCCCATCACACCCCCTAAGAGCAATCTTAGGGCCTAATCATGTTGGCACCACCCACTCTCATGAGCTAGGCCTCTGGGGAGGGAACGTGCTCGACACACTCACCCTACAGGGTCCATCTGTCGCCTCGGCTGCAGCTTTGGCCCTCGTACCAGGCGATGAATTCGACCCCTTTGGGGATGAAAACACACCTGGAAACAGAGTGAAGGATCTGTTCCCCACTCGCTTCTCCTCTCATCGCCTCACCTCCAAGGAGGATGGAGCGAGGAATTCTTACAGGAGTGACCTCGACAAAGCCTGGGCGTCTGCCCAAGTAGAGGATGACACTCTCGTCGTTGCAGTGGTCCACACGCCTCGGTGCCCACAGATGCTAAGTTTCAAGCTGTCGCCTGCGCTCTTGTCTTTGGACAGGGAGAACAGGTGGATCGCGTTGTCTCAGCTTCTGGGAGGAGAACCCCCCTGGAAGTCGAACTTTTTGCTCTTCAACTAGGTGTCTCGGCTGCTTGCAGCAGGGGGTGCAAAAAGTTGGTGATTTTTTTGGATTCTACTATGGGCATCGAGTCCCTAATTGATCCAAAGCCACGTTCTGGGCAAATCTTTGCCCTGGACGCTTGTCGCTCTCTTCGCCCCTGGCTAGCTGGAGACGAGGAGAGGAACATTACATTCTGGCATGTCCCCTCGAAATTCGAGTGGAACATACACAAGATGGCTCACGATGTAGCTACATCTACCAAGATCTCTGTGGGCAGACACCCGTGGACGTCTCTAGACTACCTTAAAAATCAGGTCGAAAAGGCCGTTTGTAAGGATTGGCACACCCGGTTCTCAGATCCAGCGTATCGTGGACGGCACTTCTACTAACTCAAAGGAGTAGGTGGAAAACCGGTACTACCCTCGACTCACAAAGGTGGGCCTTGGCTGAAAGTAATGGGAAACAACACTATGTTGACTTCTTGTTCAACTCATATGATCACTGGCCATGCTCCTATGGGGGAGTATCGTCAACGTTTATCCCTCGACGGGGAATACCAGTGCTGGTGTCTTGGCCCTGAGATCCAAACTCGAGACCATTTATTATGCGTCTGCCATGCAGTGGACCGCAAGGAAACTCGTGCAAGCCCTGACACCGTCGAAGGCTTTCAAGAATTCATGGACAATAATTCTTTTTTTTTTTTTTTTTGGATCAAAGATTTATAACGCGGCGCCCGGTCGCAGTCCGCGGTAGAGACGTACAAGCAGAGTACACTACGCCCAGCCCAAGTCCTCCTCCTGCTAATCTTCGCACCAACCACCTGGATAACTGCGATGACCACTAAGGGGGCCCCCTTTATCGAGTAAACGGACTTGCCAGTGGTGGCGTACCGACAACCCGGACTTGACGATGTCGTGTTCCCCGATCCCTACGGGTATGAGTGCAAGATTTAGGGGAAACTGCCGCCCCGACGTGAGCCTCTCAGCTCGGAAAGGAAAGCGTGGTCGACTGAGATCGTCGCAACGCGTAACCGACAGCGGATCTGAAAGCGCTCAGGCGCCTCCCCGAACCGGTACCTAGTTTCGTGTCCCCCCTCCCTGACAGTCGCTCCTGAACACGGGTGGGCCCCCTTTATGAGGGTTAACGGACTCGTCTGGTGCCCTACGGCCACCCCGACATACTGATAACACTAGCTAGAACCAGATGGGGGTCATACGCCCTGCGCGCACAACCTATCCTGGGTCCCACGCAAGTGAGTTGAACGACCCTAGCGCTGGGTTATTGTCCATAAATTCAGTGAAGCCTTCGACAGAGTCTGGGCTTGCACGAGTCTCTTTGCGATCCACCTTGTGGCAGACGCGCAGTAGATGGTCTCGAGTTTGAACCCCGGGACCAAGACACCAACATTGGTACTCCCCGTCGAGGGATAAGCGTTGATGATACTCCCCTATAGGAGCATGGCCAGTGATCATGCGGGTTGAACGGGAAGTCAACGTAGTGTTGCTCCCCATTACTTTCAGCCAAGGCCCACCTTTGTGAGTCGAGGGTAATACTGGTTTTCCACCAACACCTTTGAGTTGGTGGAAGTGTCGTCCACGGTACGCAGGATCTGCGAACCGAGTGTGCCAATCCTTACAAACGGCCTTTTCGACCTGGTTTTTAAGGTAATCTAGAGACGTCCGCGGGTGTCTGCCCACGGAGATCTTGGTAGATGTGGCTACATCATGAGCCATCTTATGTACGTTCCACTCGAACTTCGAGGGGACGTGCCAGAATGTAACGTTCCTCTCCTCGTCTCCGGATAGCCAGGGACGAAGGGAGCGACAAGCGTCCAGAGCAAAGATTTGCTCAGAGCGTGGTTTAGGATCAATTAGGGACTCAATGCCCGTAGTAGAATCCGAGAATATCACCAACTTTTTGCATCCTCTGCTGCAAGCAGCCGAGACGCCCAGTTGGAGAGCAAAGAGTTCGACTTCTGGGGGGGTTCTCCTCCCAGAGGCAGAGACAACGCGATCGACCTGTTCTCCCTGTCCGAAGACTAGAGCACAGGCGACAGCCTGAAATTTAGCATCTGTGGGCACTGAGGCGTCCACTGCAACGACGAGAGTGTCTTCCTCAACCAGGGCAGAAGCCCAGGCCTTATCGAGGTCGCTCCTATAAGAACTCTTCGCTCCATCCTCCTTAGAGGTGAGGCGCTGAGAGGAGAAGCGAGCGGGGAATAAATCCTTCACTCTGTTTCCAGGTGTGTTTTCTTCCCCAAAGGGGTCGAACTCATCGCCTGGTACGAGGGCCAAGGCTGCAGCCGAAGCGGCAGACGGCCCTTGCAAGGTGAGTGTGTCGAGCACGTTCCCTCCCCAGAGTCCAAGCTCATGAGAGTGGGTGGTGCCAACGTGATTAGGTCCCAAGATCGCTCTTAGGGGGTGTGATGGAGCCAATAGAGGGGTCCTGAATACCCCTCTGTCGACTAAGCGACGCAGTAACAGCTGCATAGGCAGCAGTCCCGCGATACTTTCCAGGCCACCAATTGGGGTGGTTCTGAATGCACCGAGGATCCAACGTGCAGCGATGGACTGCACTTGGGCCAACGTCTTGATGACACCTTTGACGCGAGCGCCTTTGAAGTGCCATAATCTGAGTCCGTATGTCATAATGGGTACGACGCACGAACGGTAGAGTAGGCGTTTCTGCATAGGGGTTAACCCTCTGACAGAATTGCCCAGCATTCCCATCGCCCTCGCAGTGGTGAGAGCTTTGGTGGAGTAGAATCGCGTATGCTCCTTGAAGGAGAGCTTACGGTCAAAGAAGAATCCGAGGTACCTCCAGGTGACCTTGGGTTTGAGAGGGGTGTTGCCCGTGTAAGGGGCGAAACCCAGATCGATGGGTAAGGGAGTGAACCTCCTCGCCCTTGAAAAGTGGAATATCTCGGACTTGTCATGTTCGAGGACTAGTCCGAGGGAGGTGAATGCCTGGAAGATCCAGCCATACGCTTTCTTTAGAAGGGGGAGGTTGTCCTCCAACTGTGGGGAGCGGGCGATGAGGGTACCATCGTCCACATACGACATGAGATCGACATCTCTGCCGATTTCGCTTCTTCTGAAGAGCTTCATGATGGGCATCAAATACAACGCCGATAAGACAGGGGACAAAGCAGAGCCTTGACCCACTCCCACATCTGCTGCAAAGGAGCCAGACGAGAAAGCGTTCCATTTGTAGGTCGTTTTGCGACCGACAAGGTATGAACGGAAGAAGTTCACTACTTGCGCAGGGAACCCCGACCGAGAGATGATCTCCAACAGAACTTGGTGGTTCAAGGAGGGAAAGAATTGAGCGATGTCGAAAGCGACAACGCTCGTCTTGAGTCCCTTGGCCCATCCTGCTCTGACTAGGTGGGTAAGGTAGATACCTGCATCCTCAGTGGAACGCTGGGCGACGCCTCCGAACTGGTTTTGTTCGAAAGCCTCGTGTGCGACGCCGTCGAACTGAAGTCGCCTTGACAACATCTTTTCGACTAATTTGCCCAAAGTGTTCAGAAGCACAATGGGTCTGAACGACTTAGGGGTGGAGTAGTTAGGCTTCCCTGGTTTCGGGATAATGACCGACAGGGACTCCTTAAAGTGATCTGGCCAATGGCCAGCGGTGATGCACGCCTCAGCAATGCGGGTGATGAGCCCTGCCACTTCTGGGTTGCTGCACCAGTGTTTTAGGTGCGACCACGTAACATGATCGGGACCTGGAGCGGAACGGGAAGAGCACGCGTTTAGCGCTTCTTTCATTTCCGTAACGGAGAATGGGATCCAGACCCTTTCAGGCACTGGATCAAGTTCATCAAGGAAGCTCAGATCTACAACTCGATCTGATGCAGCGTTATAGGACCCATCAAGGGCAGCCCAGAGAGATTCCAGATCGTTACAAGGTTCCCCCCGATAGGAGATCGCCTCATACGATGGGAGGTTGCGTTGACGAGTCCAGGACATGAGGTCCCATGGTCGCCTATTCATCGTAGCCACTTCTTGGATACGGTCGTCGAAGAAATCACGCTTAGCGTGCCGCATGATTTTCCTATAAAGCCTCCAGTCCTCTCCATCACGGGAGGCTCTGTAAGCGTCTAGAGCACCACTGCATTCGTCTGTCCACCAGCCTTTGGACAACTTGCCGAGGCGAGATTCCTTGGCATGGTTTTCCCATGCTTTGTTTAAAATCGTTGATATCGCCGAAACGACGTCATCGATTTCTGCCGAAGTATCTCCGTGCCAGTCTAGCCATGGAGTTAAAGCGGAGGAGACAGCATCTCGGTAGGATGCTTCCTCCTCGGAACCTTTTTTGATGGACCACTTGGTGACCGGGACCAGAGATCCCGGGCCAGGTAGCACTAACGTCAAAGGGGCGTGGTCAGACGTCCCCCTGGCTTCAGGTACAATCTCGCAATACAGTACAAATCTAAGATCTGTAGGTACAAACATCAGGTCGATCACCGTGGGGTGAAAGCCCTGTTGTGGGGGAAAATGAGTAGGGCCCTCCATGACTGGTAGGGCTCTTGTCAGGCCTAGTGCCGTTGCTGTTTCCACTAAGTGGTCAGCATGGATCGAGTGTTCAGGCCCCTGGGGGTCCCAGGAGGCGTGTCTCACGTTGAAATCGCCGCACATGAAATGCAAGCGTGGGATCGTCATGACGCTCTCGAACAAGAGTGTGATGGCCGTATGTTGGCTATCCGAGTAGACGTTAGCGAGCAGCATGACATCCTCCCCTATTCCCAGTGAGAACAGAAGAATGTCACGATCGTCGATCAGATCTCGTCTGAGACCCGGTCTTAGATTGGCGATGCTATTTGCAAAATATACAGCAACGCGTGGAGGGGAGTCGATCCCCGATGGGCGCACTAAGGTACCCCAATTTGGGCTCATTGGTGCGCCAATGACTTCTTCCCCGTCCCTATTGTGGGCAGAGGGGGCGTGTCTTATTAATCGCCAAGGAGGCTCTTGAATAAAGAGCAAATCATAGTCATCTACGAAATCTGCCAGTAGCGAGTCCATGTAACCCCAATTTCTGTTTACATTTTGACTAAATACGCGTAGCTGGGGGGTAGATCTAAGTCTGTCCCTCATTTACGTTCGGCCACCGCGTCCTGCGGGATGGTAAGTAGGAGGAGATCGAGAGTTGCGTCTCGAACTCACCTCGTCGTAGCGAGCCTTGATCCAGTCACGGTCAAAGCGATGTCGCCAGAAATTGCATCGACGATCGTCGGATGCGTGGTTCTTCCGGCAGTTCAAGCACCTAGCCGGGTGAGGACAAGCTGCCCCCTCTGGGGTAGCTGGGATAGGAGGGTTCGCTTTGGCGTTTCCCTTACAGCACCCCGCTAGGGCACGATGGTGCTCCTTGCGGTGTGGGCCTGCACAGATCGGACACTTCGACTGTGGAGCTCTGCATGCTGGGGTGGGGTGACCCCACTTCCAGCATCGTTGGCAAAGAGGCAGCCCAGGGTTCGCCCTGGCCGCCCTGACATAGGCGACGTAGCGTCCAAATTGGACGCCACGACCGATGAGAGCCTTGGCTCTTGCACCGCTGACTGAGTCAGCGATGTTAAGGTATACGGTGCACGTATCCGACATTTTCGAATCGCGTACTACCCGAGGAGGGACTTGGAGCACTGTGAGGTCCGATATTCCGGACTTTCCCAAGTGTGCAATGACAACATCAGGCGTTAAGGCCTTGTCGTTAGCGATAAACGGCACATCGACCAACTTGAGGTACGATGTGGAGGTGGGTAACGCTGCGTCTACTTGCAGTGCGTAAGGGAACGCTTTATGGGCGGCCTCCTTGAAACAACGAAGATCCTCCTCAGAGGCGACGACGTCTGTGGCTACTGATATATTACCAGCGTGCATTGATGCGGATTGGGCCACCAGTTTGGAGTGGTGCAATCCGAGGGTGATCCGGACATGGTCCAGGAAGTCAGCTGGGTTCGTCTCCGCCCCGAGGGGGGGACGAACGTGGACAAGGACCTGTCGTCTCGACGGTCCGTGTACGGTAGGTGAAGGCTTGGATGCCTTCGGTTTAGATGGACCTACATGCTGCTGTATGTCAGCCAGCTTGTCGGTTGGAAGTTCAGGGAAGGCCTTGGCTAAACGCACGAGGCCATCCATGGATGTGTTAGGTGGTCGCCCCCCAGGGAAGCGAGCAACCTGAGCGAAGGTCCCCCTGCCCGAAGGCCTGGTGGACCAGTTCACGGGGGGAGGTGGTCCTCGACCCCATGATGTAGAGACGCCCCCTGTTGGGGGTTTTGGAAGAGGTCGAGCCCCTTTCGGGCCTCGAGTTCTCGTCGATTTGTGAGGGGGGGGGCGTTGCCCATCCCATCCCTCCAGGTAGTCCACATTGGGATTGTCGGTGACTGTACCCGACCTAGGTCGTTTACTGCCCCCTGCGATTCTATCTATTGCTCCCCGGAGCAGAGAGCTCCCCGAGTTGCGATCAATGCCAGCCTCGGCAGCTGCTACCAGCACCGAGCCCAGACGTTCTGCTATAAGCTGCCGGTCTTCAGCAGTGGGTCGTCGAGATCCCGTCCTGTTGAGGACAACACGGAATCCTTCAGCGTACTCTCCCAAGTCTTTGGCGAAGGTCTGGGGTCCACTCCAGTCGTCGCTAGCCATCTCCGTGTCTTGAATGACGTGGGTAGAGAGATTGTCGGCCACTTCATCAGCCCACGAAGCAGGTGTAGAAGGGGTAGCCGGAGGTGCAGGAGACGCAGTCGCATCCCTGGAAGATAACGCTGGCACGCTGAAACGCTGTGCTCGCGGAGTGACGATGCCCGCCCCATAGGGGGAGGGGGTTGGAGAGCCTCTTTGGGTCCTGTGAGGACCCACTGAGGGTGTATTCTGTGTGGATCTGCGGCTCGAAGCGAGCCGCAGGGAATCAATTGGATCGTCGCCAGGAGTTCTGGGCGTACCGGATCTGGAAGGTCTCCCCTCGTCCATCGCTTCACCCGATCTCCCCCCTTTTCTGGAGTATGATTCTGACATGCGCTGGTAAGACGCTGGTTATACCGGATCGCTAAGATCGAGGACGGATTGAGCTACAAAAGTAAGAAACGGTGTCGACGAAGTTTTTTGTGGCTGTGCACGTCACGGTAAGAAGACAAGAAGCGACGTGGACAATAATTCTGCATTAGGATCGTTCACCCCGCTTGCATGGGATCCAGGATAGGTTGTGCGCGCAGGGCGTATGACCCCCGTCTGGTTCTGGCTAGTGTTATCGGTATGTCGGGGTGGCTGTAGGGCACCAGACGAGTCCGTTAACCCTCATAAAGGGGGCCCACCCGTGTTCAGGAGCGACTGTCAGGGAGGGGGGACACAAACCCAGGTACTGGTTCGGGGAGGCGCCTGAGCGCTCTCAGATCCACTGTCGGTTATGCGTTACGGCGACTCAGCCGACTACGCTTTCCTTTCCAAGCTGAGAGGCTCATGTCGGGGCGGCAGTATCCCCTAAATCTTGCACACATACCCGTAGGGATTCGGGGAACACAACATCGTCAAGCTCGGGTTGTCGGTACGCCACCACTGGCAAGTCCGTTTACTCGATAAAGGGGGGCCCCCTTAGTGGTCATTGCAGCTATCCAGGTGGTTGGTGCGAAGATCAGCAGGAGGAGGACTTGGGCTGGGCATAGTGTACTCTGTTTGTATGTCTCTACCGCAGACTGCGTTCGGGCGTCGCATTATAAAATTTTGACCCAAAAAAAAAAACAAAAAAAATAGGCCTCACCAATGACCACGCTGAGCTTGAAGAAGGGGATCACCCCTTCTCATCACCGCCCATCAGGGCTGTTGTCGGGTTGGTGGCAAAACACCGCCTCCCTCTACCTTCCTCCCACTGTGGGGGGGATGATGTCATCGAGCACATGCTCGAAGTAGCATATGCTCAAGGGGGGGCCTCGGCCCCCTACCTATGGTAGCTCTGGTGAATAACCAGTTGCCTCGTCACTGTCACTCATGCTTGGACACAGTGATGGTCCACTTCACTTGCCTGGGGTGGTCAATCCTCATTGTCTGGTGAAAGACGGTTACTCTTCCCGCAAGGGAGGACTTATGTTGAACCGCCTGATCTGACTTCGGTTGGATATGTGGCCGGGGGGACTGAGATAGCACCAGACAGCGAACTAACGGCTAGCTTCTGCAGGGGGGGCCCCTCCCCTATAGATTATTGCCTTTCCTGTCTGAGAGGACAATGCTGGTATGCCCACCGTAATGTGGCTTCTGCAAGGGACCTGGTGTGGGATGCGGACAGAGGGAATGTGTAGTCTTAGTAGTACCTTTGTTTGTATTTTGACCCGTGGACTGCGATTGAGCCCCGCGTTATAAATTCTGACCCAAAAAAAAAAAATTGTCGCATTTTTTTTTTTTTTTTTTTTTTGGGTCAAAAATTTATAACGCGGCGCCCGATCGCAGTCCGCGGTAGAGACGTACAAGCAGAGTACACTACGCCCAGCCCAAGTCCTCCTCCTGCTAATCTTTGCACCAACCACCTGGATAGCTGCAATGACCACTAAGGGGGCCCCCTTTATCGAGTAAATGGACTTGCCAGTGGTGGCGTACCGACAACCCGAGCTTGACAATGTTGTGTTCCCCGAATCCCTACGGGTATGTGTGCAAGATTTAGGGGATACTGCCGCCCCGACGTGAGCCTCTCAGCTCGGAAAGGAAAGTGTAATCAGCGTCGAAGCTGTAACGCATAACCGACAGTGGATCTGAAAGCGCTCAGGTGCCTCCCCGAACCAGTACCTAGTTTCGTGTCCCCCCTCCCTGACAGTCGCTCCTGAACACGGGTGGGCCCCCTTTATGAGGGTTAACGGACTCGTCTGGTGCTCTACAGCCACCCCGACATACCGATAACACTAGCCAGAACCAGACGAGGGTCATATGCCCTGCGCGCACGACCTATCCTGGATCCCACGCAAGTGAGTTGAACGACCCAAGCACTGGGTTGTTGTCCATAAATTCGTTGAAGCCTTCGACAGAGTCTGGGCTTGCATGAGTTTCCTTGCGATCCACCTTGGGGCAGACGTGTAGTAAGTGGTCTCGAGTTTGTATCTCGGGGCCCAGGCACCAACATTGGTATTCCCTGTCAAGGGATAGACGTTGACGATACTCCCCTATGGGGGCATGGCCAGTGATCATATGAGTTGAACGGGAAGTCAACGTAGTGTTGCTCCCCATAACTTTCAGCCACGGCCCACCTTTGTGAGTCGAGGGTAATACCAGTTTTCCACCTACTCCTTTGAGTTGGTAGAAGTGCCGTCCACGGTACGCCGGATCTGAGAACCGGGTGTGCCAATCCTTACAAACGGCCTTTTCGACCTGGTTTTTAAGGTAGTCTAGAGACGTCCGCGGGTGTCTGCCCACGGAGATCCTGGTAGATGTAGCTACATCATGAGCCATCTTGTGTACGTTCCACTCGAATTTCGAGGGGACATGCCAGAATGTAACTGTTCTCTCCTCATCCCCAGCTAGCCAGGGGCGGAGGGAGCGACAAGCGTCCAGGGCAAAGATTTGCCCAGAGCGTGGTTTTGGATCGATTAGGGACTCAATGCCCATAGTGGAATCCGAAAAGATCACCAACTTTTTGCAACCTCTGCTGCACGCAGCCGAGACGCCTAGTTGGAGAGCGAAAAGTTCGACTTCCAGGGGGGTTCTCCTCCCAGAGGCTGAGACAACGCGATCCACCTGTTCCCCCTGTCTGAAGACAAGAGCGCAGGCGACAGCTTGAAATTTGGCATCTGTGGGCACCGAAGTGTCCACTGCAACGACGAGAGTGTCATCCTCAACCTGAGCAGAAGCCCAGGCCTTATCGAGGTCACTCCTGTAAGAATTCCTCGCTCCATCCTCCTTCGAGGTGAGGCGATGAGAGGAAAAACAAGTGGGGAATAAATCCTTCACTCTGTTTCCAGGTGTGTTTTCTTCCCCAAAGGGGTCGAATTCATCGCCTGGTACGAGGGCCAAGGCTGCAGCCGAAGCAACAGATGGGCCTTGCAGGTTGAGTGTGTCAAGCACGTTCCCTCCCCAGAGTCCTAGCTCATGAGAGTGGGTAGTACCGACGTGATTAGGCCCTAGGATCGCTCTTAGGGGGTGTGATGGAGCCAGTAGAGGGGTTCTGAATACCCCTCTGTCGACTAAGCGACGCAGTAACAGCTGCATAGGCAGCAGTCCAGCGATACTTTCCAGGCCACCAATTGGGGTGGTTCTGAATGCACCGAGGATCCAACGTGCAGCGATAGACTGCACTTGGGCCAACGTTTTGATGACACCTTTGACGCGAGCGCCTTTGAAGTGCCATAGTCTGAGTCCATATGTCATAATAGGTACGACACACGAATGGTACAGAAGGCGTTTCTGCATAGGGGTTAACCCCCTGACGGAATTGCCGAGCATGCCCATCGCCCTCGCAGTGGTAAGGGCTTTGGTGGAATAGAACCGCGTGTGCTCCTTGAAAGAGAGCTTGCGGTCGAAGAAAAACCCAAGGTACCTCCAGGTAACCTTGGGTTTGAGGGGGGTATTGCCCGTGTAAGGGGCAAAGCCGAGATCGATGGGTAGGGGAGTGAACCTCCTCGCCCTTGAGAAGTGAAAGATTTTGGACTTGTCATGTTCGAGGACAAGCCCGAGAGAGGTGAATGCCTGGAATATCTAGCCATACGCTTTTTTGAGCAAGGGGAGGTTATCCTCTAGCTGTGAAGAGCGGGCGACGAGAGTGCCATCATCCACATACGACATTTTTTTTTTTTTTTTTTTTTTTTGGATCAGAATTTATAACGCGGGGCTCGAACGCAGTCCGCGGAGCAAGGTACAAACTCGGGTACTACTTTATCTACGCGTTCCCCTCGCCCATCTCCCACTCAGGTCCCCGTTTTAGCCACCTTTAGGCGGGCAGTTCCACAGACGTTGGCCTCTCAGCCAGGAAAGGCAATAATCTGGAGGGGGCGCCCCCCCCTCCCGAAGTTAGCCATTAGATCGCCCCCTGGAGCAAACGGTCCCCCAGCCACATGTCCGACCGAGGCCAGACCAGGCGCAGCAGTGTTAATTCACCGTAAATCCCCCCTTGCGGGAGGAATAACCGTTTGCGTTTTTCCAGCCAACGAGGATTGACCACCCCAGACGAATGAGGTGGACCATCACCGTGTTGTGCACGAGTGACAGTAACAAGGCGGGTGGTTGTTCACCTGGTTATTCACCGTGACCGCCGTAAGTAGGGGGCCGAGACCCCCCTCGAGCAAATGCACCTATGTGCACGCACTCGATGACATCGTCCCCCCCACAGTGGGGGGAAGGTATAGGGAAGCGACACCATGTCACCATCCCGATAGTGGCCACCAGTTACTTGGTGGCCGTGAATGTAGAGGGGGATAGCCCCCTGTACTAGTTGCGGCGCTGCTGTCCACGAGGACCTCGAGGACGACGGCGCCGTGCTGGGGACGAGGGTTCCCCAGATTGAAGCTCTGATTGAGCGGTGTGCACCGCCGCGTAGGAAGCCCGGAAGGCTGCCGGAGACGTGAGGTCGAGAGGTGTCGGAACGGCTGCTAGTTCCGCCGACATCGTCTCAGACAGTCGCCAGGTGGTCGTGAATAACTCCCAGGCCATTTGGCGCCATGCGTTCCTCTCTGCAGGGGGAACGGCGGATGTACGGACGGTACCAATGAACATGGTCATCGCGTCGAGTTGGTGTAGCATGGCATGAGAGGTGGCTTCGATTTCCAACCTGTCATTCACAGATAGCGGCACTTCGTCCTCCACCAACTCAGGGATGGGGGGCAAAGGCGGTAATGGGGCAGGGGATGCCTCCGGATAGAAGAGCTCGGCCATGCCGAGCTCCTGTGTATACATGTCCTCGCGTTCGAGACTGCGAGTCCACCGTTTATGTGCGACATGGACGTCCTGCGCCCACAGCACACGGTCTATCGTTTGCCTCGAGGCCAGCTTGGGGCTGCTCTCGGCGTAATTGAGGGCCTCTTGCATAGTAAGAGAGTCCTCGTCATCTTCAGGGTCGGAGAGGTCTTCTCCAGCCCATAGATCTCTAACTGCCCGTAGGGCAGTAGCTACATCCAGATCGTCTTGATCGTACCGGGTGTCGTAGTCTTGGACGTCATCATCAAAGATGTCGCCCGTGATCAGAACGGGGTCGCGTAGACCCCGATGTGGTGGTTGGACTCTGGTTCGCCGTTTGGGCATTGAGAGAGTGTGTGTTAGTGCTAGTAGATGATGGTAAGAATCAAAATACGCAGCGTGGAATCGATAACGGCTGGTCCCTTATCTACATTCCGGGTCCACCCGATCCAGCCTCCGAACGCTCCGAGGGGGCGAGCAAGCCGCACATCCTGCTGCCTAGTGGGAGAATATTGAACCCGGGTCATGACACCCTAGACGAGTGAGCACCGGAGGTAGAGAGTGGGTGGAGAGTGGCGGCCACCAAGGTAACGACCTAGCCGCCAGGGGGCACCATCGCCCGGCCCCTTTTAACGATGGTGTATTCCAACAGGTAGTCAGTGTAGCATGTCTCTAGTAATAGAAACTCACAGAGCATGGAGGCTAGAAGCCTCCCAGACAACCAGCAATCCAGTGATAACGTCCCTTCTCCCTAAGCCAGACCTCCCCCAACTAACCGAGTGTGTCGACTTGGGCGAGCGTTGAAGCAGGCATCCCACACCCACTCTAAGCCCCCAGAGGGACCCAGACTACTCTTTCATAAACAACACTCACCTAGTCAGGATCCTCGAAGCCCAGGAGAACGAGACAGATAGCGGCCATTGTCAGAAACAATGACCGGGGCATCCACGGAGATCGGATGGACGGATCTCTTAGCAAATCAGGGCACGCCTGGAGACGCCGAGAGCGTTCGTGATGGTGAAATCCGATCGAAAATCGGACGAAAATTGAAGCGTCGACGTCGCTTGCAACGTTGAGCAGAGGTGTTTACCACTGTTTATGGTGGTAGTAACAAGTCAAGGAGCGATGAACAGCCACGGCATTAGGCCTGACTAGAGCCCTACCAGTAGTGGAGGGCCCTACCCATTTCCCCCCTCAACAGGGCCTTCACCCCACGGTGATCGACCTGATGTTCGTACCTACAGATCTCAGATTTGTATTGTACTACGAGATCGTACCTGAAGCCAGGGGAACGTCTGACCATGCTCCCCTGACGTTAGTGCTGCCTGGCCCGGGATCTTTGATTCCGGCTACCAAGTGGTCCATCAAAAAAGGATCCGAGGAGGAAGCATCGTATCGGAATGCTGTCTCCTCCGCTTTAACTCCGTGGCTAAACTGGCATGGAGAAACGTCGGCAGAAATCGATGACGTCGTCTCGGCGATATCAACGATTTTAAACAAGGCATGGGAAAACCATGCCAAGGAATCTCGCCTCGGCAAGTCGTCCAAAGGTTGGTGGACAGACGAATGCAGCGGCGCCCTAGACGCGTACAGGGCTTCCCGGGACGGGGAAGACTGGAAGCTATACAGGAAAGTCATGCGACAAGCAAAGCGCGCTTTCTTTGATGACCATATCCAAGAAGTGGCTACGATGAATAGGCGACCCTGGGACTTAATGTCCTGGACTCGTCAACGCAACCTCCCATCGTATGAGGCTATCTCCTATCGGGGAGAACCCTGCAACGATCTGGACTCGCTGTGGACGGCCCTTGATGGGTCTTATAATGCTGCCTCAGATCGAGTAGTCGATCTGAGCATTCTTGATGAACTCGACCCTGTGCCTGAAAGGGTCTGGATCCCGTTCTCTGTCACGGAAATGAAAGAAGCGCTAAACGTGTGTTCTTCCCACTCCGCTCCAGGTCCCGATCATGTTACATGGTCGCACCTTAAACACTGGTGTAGCAACCCAGAGGTGGCAGGGCTTATCACCCGCATCGCTGAGGCATGCATCACTGCAGGTCATTGGCCAGCGCATTTTAAGGAATCCCTGTCGGTTATTATCCCGAAGCCAGGGAAACCTAATTACTCTACCCCTAAGTCGTTCAGACCCATCGTGCTCCTGAACACTCTGGGTAAATTAGTCGAAAAAATGTTGTCCAGAAGACTTCAATTTGACGGCGTCGCACACGAGGCCTTCGAGCAGAATCAGTTCGGAGGCGTCGCCCAGCGTTCCACCGAGGATGCAGGCATCTACCTCACTCATCTTGTCAGGGCAGGATGGGCCAAAGGACTTAAGACAAGCGTTGTCGCTTTCGACATCGCTCAATTCTTCCCCTCCCTGAACCACCAGGTTCTGCTGGAGATTATCTCTCGGTCGGGGTTCCCTGCACAAGTAGTGAACTTCTTCCGATCTTACTTAGTCGGTCGCAAAACGACCTACAAATGGAACGCCTTCTCATCTGGCTCTTTCGCAGCCGATGTGGGGGTAGGTCAAGGCTCTGCCTTGTCCCCTGTCTTATCGGCGTTATATTTGACGCCTATTATGAAACTCTTCAGAAGGAGCGAGATCGGCAGAGATGTCGACCTCATGTCATATGTAGACGATGGCACCCTCATCGCCCGCTCCCCACAGCTGGAGGATAACCTCCCCCTGCTCAAAAAAGCATATGGCTGGATATTCCAGGCTTTCACCTCCCTTGGGCTTGTCCTCGAACATGACAAGTCCGAAATATTTCACTTCTCGAGGGCGAGGCGGTTCACTCCCTTACCCATCGATCTCGGCTTTGCCCCTTACACGGGCAATACCCCCCTCAAACCCAAGGTCACCTGGAGGTACCTCGGATTCTTCTTTGACCGTAAGCTCTCCTTCAAGGAGCATACGCGATTCTACTCCACCAGAGCGCTCCTTGACTTGTTACAACCACCATAAATAGTGGTAAACACCTCTGCTCAACGTTGCACGCGACGTCGACACCTCAATTTTTGTCCGATTTTCGATCGGATTTCGCCATCACGAACGCTCTCGGCGTCTCCAGGCTTGCCCTGATTTGCTAAGAGATCCGTCCATCCGATCTCTGGGGATGTCTCGGTCATTGTTTCCAACAGTGACTGCTATCTGTCTTGTTCCCCTTGGCTTCGAGGATCCTGGCTAGGTGAGTGATGTCTATGAAAGAGTAGTCTGGGTCCCTATGGGGGCTTAGAGCGGGTGTGGGATGCCTGCTTCAATGCTCGCCCAAGTAGAAGCGCTTGTTTAGCTGGGGGAGGTCTGGCTTAGGGGGAAGGACGTTCTTACTGGACTGCTGGCTGTCTGGGAGGCTCCCAGCCTCCATGCTCTGTGAGTTTCTATTACTAGAGACATGCTACACTGACTACCCGTTGGAATACACCATCGTTAAAAGGGGCCGGGTGATGGTGCCCCCTGACAGCTAGGTCAACACTCTGGTGGCCGCTACTCACCACCAACTCTCTACCTCTGGTGCTCACTCTTTTAGGGTGTTATAACCCGGGTTCAATCTTCTCCCACCAGGCAACAGGATGCGCGGCCTGTTCGCCCCCTCGGAGCGTTTGGAGGCTGTATCGGGTGGACCTGGAACTGAGATAAGGGGCCATCTGTTATCGACCTTACGCTACGTATTTTGACTGTTATCGTCATTTACCTGTGCTAACTCACTCTCAATGCCCAAACGGCTGAACAGAGACCAAACCACACGCTGGGGCCTTCACGACCCCACCTTGATTACGGGTGACATCGTTGGTGATGATGCCCAAGACTACGACACCCAGTTCTCACAGAACGAACTGGAGGTAGCAGCTGCCCTAGGCAGTTTGAGATCTGTGGGCTGGGGAGGATCTCCCCGACCCTGACGACTACGTGGACTCTCTTGCTAGGCAGGAGGCCCTCGCTTACACTGCACGCTGCGTATTTCGATCACTAGCATCATATACCAGTACTAACTTGCTCCTGATGCCCAAGCGGACAACCAGAGACGATCGTTCCAATGATCCTACGCCTCCAGCAGCTGTTCCAGCTTCCTGTGTGGCGATGCCAACAGCTCTAGCAGAGCTCCAATCTGGGGAACCCTCGTTCCCAGTACAGTGCCGTCATCATCACAGATGGCCGTGCTGCTACTTGTGTGGGGCATTCCGCTCCACACCCATCACCGCCAGTCCGCTGGCTGCTGTCGGGTTGGTGACAAATGTCGCTACCCTTTACGTTCTCCCCGCTGCGGGGGGGAAATTGCTATCGAGTGCATGTGCTGGCAGTGCATTTGCTCGAGGGGGGCTTTGGCCCCCTGCTTACGGCGGTTCCGGTGAATAACCAGGTGAACAACCAGCTGCCACATTACTGTTACTCGTGCATGACACGGTGATGGTCCACCTCGTTTGTCCGGGGTGGTCAATCCTCGTTGGCTGGGAGTATGCGGACGGTTATTCCTCCCGCAAGGGGGGATTTACGGTGAATTGACACCACTGCGCCTGATCTGACTTCGGTTGGATATGTGGCCGGGGGACCGCTTCGCACCAGCTGACGATCTAATGGCTAGCTTCGGGAGGGGGTCCCCCCCTCCGGATTATTGCCTTTCCTGGCTGAGAGGCCAACGTCTGTGGCACTGCCCGCCTAAAGTGGCTAAAACGAGGACCTGGGTAGGATATGGGTGAGGGGAAGCGTAGTTATAGTAGTACCCAAGTTTGTATCCTGCTCCGCGGACTGCGATCGAGCCCCGCGTTATAAATTGTTGACCCAAAAAAAAAAAAAAAAAAAAAAAAAAATTCTACTCCACCAAAGCTCTCACCACTGCGAGGGCGATGGGAATGCTGGGCAATTCTGTCAGAGGGCTAACCCCTATGCAGAAACGCCTTCTCTACCGTTCGTGCGTCGTACCCATCATGACATACGGACTCAGATTATGGCACTTCAAAGGCGCTCGCGTCAAGGGGGTCATCAAGACGTTGGCCCAAGTGCAGTCCATTGCTGCACGTTGGATCCTCGGTGCATTCAGAACCACCCCAATCGGTGGCCTGGAAAGTATCGCTGGACTGCTGCCTATGCAGCTGTTACTGCGTCGCTTAGTCGACAGAGGGGTATTCAGAACCCCTCTATTGGCCCCATCACACCCCCTAAGAGCGATCTTAGGGCCCAATCACGTCGGCACCACCCACTCTCATGAGCTTGGACTCTGGGGAGGGAACGTGCTCGACACACTCACCCTGCAAGGGCCATCTGTCGCTTCGGCTGCAGCCCTGGCCCTTGTACCAGGCGATGAATTCGACCCCTTTGGGGAGGAAAACACACCTGGAAACAGAGTGAAGGATTTATTCCCCACTCGCTTCTCCTCTCACTGCCTCACCTCTAAGGAGGATGGAGCGAAGAACTCTTATAGGAGTGACCTCGACAAGGCCTGGGCTACTGCCCTGGCCGAGGATGACACTCTCGTCGTTGCAGTGGACGCTTCAGTGCCCACAGATGCTAAATTTCAGGCAGTCGCCTGTGCTCTGGTCTTCGGACAGGGAGAACAGGTAGATCGCGTTGTCTCTGCTTCTGGGAGGAGAACCCCCCCAGAAGTCGAACTCTTTGCTCTCCAACTGGGCGTCTTGGCTGCGTGCAGCAGGGGATGCAAAAAGTTGGTGATATTTTCGGATTCCACTACGGGCATTGAGTCCCTAATCGATCCTAAGCCACGTTCTGAGCAAATCTTTGCTCTGGACGCTTGTCGCTCCCTTCGCCCCTGGCTAGCCGGAGGCGAGGAGAGGAACGTAACATTCTGGCATGTCCCCTCGAAATTCGAGTGGAACGTGCACAAGATGGCTCACGATGTAGCTACATCTACCAAGATCTCCGTGGGCAGACACCCGCGGACGTCTTTAGATTACCTTAAAAACCAGGTCGAGAAGGCCGTTTGTCAGGACTGGCACACCCGGTTTGCAGATCCTGCATACCGTGGACGACACTTCTACCAACTCAAGGGAGTAGGGGGAAAACCGGTTTTGCCCTCGACTCACAAAGGTGGGCCTTGGCTGAAAGTTATGGGGAGCAACACTATGTTGACTTCCCGGTCAACTCGCATGATCACTGGCCATGCTCCCATAGGGGAGTATCGTCAACGTCTATCCCTCGACGGGGAATACCAATGTTGGTGTCTTGGTCCCGATATACAAACTCGAGACCATCTACTACGCGTCTGCCCTAAGGTGGATCGCAAAGAAACTCGTGCAAGCCCAGACTCTGTCGAAGGCTTCAACGAATTCATGGACAACAATCCTGCACTAGGATCGTTCAACTCACTTGCGTGGGATCCAGGATAGGTTGTGCGCGCAGGGCGTATGACCCTCGTCTGGTTCTAGCTAGTGTTATCGGTATGTCGGGGTGGCCGTAGGGCACCAGACGAGTCCGTTAACCCTCATAAAGGGGGCCCACCCGTGTTCAGGAGCGACTGTCAGGGAGGGGGGACACGAACCTAGGTACCGGTTCGGGGAGGCGCCTGAGCGCTTTCAGATCCGCTGTCGGTTATGCGTTGCGACGATCTCAGTCGACCACGCTTTCCTTTCCGAGCTGAGAGGCTCACGTCGGGGCGGCAGTTTCCCCTAAATCTTGCACTCATACCCGTAGGGATCGGGGAACACGACATCGTCAAGTCCGGGTTGTCGGTACGCCACCACTGGCAAGTCCGTTTACTCGATAAAGGGGGCCCCCTTAGTGGTCATCGCAGTTATCCAGGTGGTTGGTGCGAAGATTAGCAGGAGGAGGACTTGGGCTGGGCGTAGTGTACTCTGCTTGTACATCTCTACCGCGGACTGCGACCGGGCGCCGCGTTATAAATTTTTGATCCAAAAAAAAAAAAAAAAAAAGGTTGTCGGTACGCCACCACTGGCAAGTCCGTTTACTCGATAAAGGGGGCCCCCTTAGTGGTCATCGCAGTTATCCAGGTGGTTGGTGCGAAGATCAGCAGGAGGAGGACTTGGGCTAGGCGTAGTGTACTTCGTTTGTATGTCTCTACCGCGGACTGCGATCGGGCGCCGCGTTATAAACTTTTGACCCAAAAAAAAAAAAAAAGGAGACAGCATCTCGATAAGATGCTTCCTCCTCGGATCCTTTTTTGATGGACCACTTGGTGACCGGGACCAAAGATCCCGGGCCAGGCAGCACTAACGTCAGGGGAGCGTGGTCAGACGTCCCCCTGGCCTCAGGTACTATCTCACAGTACAATACAAATCTAAGATCTGTAGGTACGAACATCAGGTCGATCACTGTGGGGTGAAGGCCCTGTTGAGGGGGGAAATGGGTAGGGCCCTCCACTACTGGTAGGGCTCTAGTCAGGCCTAATGCCGTAGCCGTTTCCACTAAGTGGTCAGCGTGGATAGAGTGTTCAGGCCCCTGGGGGTCCCAGGAGGCGTGTCTCACGTTGAAATCGCCACACATGAAATGTAAGTGGGGGATCGTCATGACGTTCTCAAATAAGAGCGTGATGGCCGAGTGTTGGCTATCTGAGTACACGTTAGCGAGTAGCATGACGTCCTCCCCTATTCCCAGTGAGAATAAGAGGATGTCACGATCGTCGATCAGATCTCGCCTGAGACCTTTTTTTTTTTTTTTTTGGATCAGAATTTATAACGCGGGGCTCGAACGCAGTCCGCGGAGCAAGGTACAAACTTGGGTACTACTTTATCTACGCGTTCCCCTCGCCCATCCCCCACTCAGGTCCCCGTTTTAGCCACCTTTAGGCGGGCAGTTCCACAGACGTTGGCCTCTCAGCCAGGAAAGGCAATAATCTGGAGGGGGCGCCCCCCCCTCCCGAAGTTAGCCATTAGATCGCCCCCTGGAGCAAACGGTCCCCCAGCCACATGTCCGACCGAGGCCAGACCAGGCGCAGCAGTGTTAATTCACCGTAAATCCCCCCTTGCGGGAGGAATAACCGTCTGCGTTTTTCCAGCCAACGAGGATTGACCACCCCAGACAAATGAGGTGGACCATCACCGTGCTGTGCACGAGTGACAGTAACAAGGCGGGTGGTTGTTCACCTGGTTATTCACCGTGACCGCCGTAAGTAGGGGGCCGAGGCCCCCCTCGAGCAAATACACCTATGTGCACGCACTCGATGACATCGTCCCCCCCGCAGTGGGGGGAAGGTATAGGGAAGCGACACCATGTCGCCATCCCGATAGTGGCCACCAGTTACTTGGTGTCCGTGAATGTAGAGGGGGATAGCCCCCTGTACTAGTTGCGGCGCTGCTGTCCACGAGGACCTCGAGGACGACGGCGCCGTGCTGGGGACGAGGGTTCCCCAGATTGAGGCTCTGATTGAGCAGTGTGCATCGCCGCATAGGAAGCCCGGAAGGCTGCCGGAGACGTGAGATCGAGAGGTGTCGGAACGGCTGCTAGTTCCGCCGACATCGTCTCAGACAGTCGCCAGGTGGTCGTGAATAACTCCCAGGCCATTTGGCGCCATGCGTTCCTCTCTGCAGGAGGAACGGCGGATGTACGGACGGTACCAATAAACATGGTCATCGCGTCGAGTTGGTGTAGCATGGCATGAGAGGTGGCTTCAATTTCCAACCTCTCATTCACAGATAGCGGCACTTCGTCCTCCACCAACTCAGGGATGGGGGGCAAAGGCGGTAACGGGGCAGGGGATGCCTCCGGATAGAAGAGCTCGGCCATGCCGAGCTCCTGTGTATACATGTCCTCGCGTTCGAGACTGCGAGTCCAACGTTTATGTGCGATATGGACGTCCTGTGCCCACAGCACACGGTCGATCGTTTGCCTCGAGGCTAGCTTAGGGCTGCTCTCAGCGTAATTGAGGGCCTCCTGCATAGCAAGAGAATCCTCGTCGTCGTCATCATCGTTAGGGTCGGAGAGGTCTTCCCCGGCCCATAGATCTCTAGCTGCCCTAAAAGCAGCTGCTACCTCCGATTCGTCTTGCACGAACCGGGTGTCGTAGTCTTGGACGTCATCATCAAAGATGTCGCCCGTGATCAGAACGGGGTCGCGTAGACCCCGATGTGGTGGTTGGACTCTGGTTCGCCATTTGGGCATTGAGAGAGTGTGTGTTAGTGCTAGTAGATGATGATAAAAATCAAGATACGCAGCGTGGAATCGATAGCGGCTGGTCCCTTATCTACATTCCGGGTCCACCCGATCCAGCCTCCGAACGCTCCGAGGGGGCGAGCAAGCCGCACATCCTGCTGCCTAGTGGGAGAAGATTGACCCCGGGTCATAGCACCCTAGAAGAGTGAGCACCGGAGGTAGAGAGTTGGTGGTGAGTAGCGGCCACCAGAGCGTCGACCTAGCCGCCAGGGGGCACCATCGCCCGGCCCCTTTTAACGATGGTGTATTCCAACGGGTAGTCAGTGTAGCATGTCTCTAGTAATAGAAACTCACATAGCATGGAGGCTAGAAGCCTCGCAGACAACCAGCAATCCAGTGATAATGTCCCTTCTCCCTAAGCCAGACCTCCCCCAACTAAACGAGTGTGTCGACTTGGGCGAGCGTTGAAGCAGGCATCCCACACCCACTCTAAGCCCCCAGAGGGACCCAGACTACTCTTTCATAAACGACACTCACCTAGTCAGGATCCTCGAAGCCCAGGAGAACGAGACAGATAGCAGTCATTGTCAAAAACAATGACCGGGGCATCCACGGAGATCGGATGGACGGATCTCTTAGCAAATCAGGGTAGGCCTGGAGACGCCGAGAGCGTTCGTGATGGTGAAATCCGATCGAAAATCGGACGAAAATTGAAGTGTCGACGTCGCTTGCAACGTTGAGCAGAGGTGTTTACCACTATTTATGGTGGTTGTAACAAGTCAAGGAGCGATGTCGCCTGAGACCTGGTCTTAGATTAGCGATGCTGTTCGCAAAATATACAGCGACGCGTGGAGGGGAGTCAATTCCCGATGGGCGCACCAGAGTTCCCCAATTTGGGCTCATTGGTGCACCTATAACTTCGTCCCCTTCCCTGTTGTGGGCAGAAGGGGCGTGTCTTATCAATCGCCAAGGCGGCTCTTGGATGAAAAGCAAATCGTAATCGTCTACGAAATCAGCCAGTAAAGAGTCCATGTATCCCCAATTACGGTTAACATTCTGACTAAATATACGTAACTGTGGGGTAGATCTAAGTCTGTCCCTCATTTACGTTCGGCCACCGCGTCCTGCGGGATGGTAAGTAGGAGGAGAGTGAGAGTTGCGTCTCGCACTCACCTCGTCGTAGCGAGCTTTGATCCAGTCACGGTCAAAGCGATGTCGCCAAAAATTGCATCGACGGTCGTCGGATGCGTGGTTTTTCCGGCAGTTGATGCACCTAGCCGGGTGAGGACAGGCTGCTCCCTCTGGGGTAGCTGGGACAGGAGGGTTCCCCTTGGCGTTTCCCTTACAACACCCTGCAAGGGCACGATGGTGCTCCTTACGGTGTGGGCCTGCACAGATCGGGCATTTGGTCTGTGGAGCTCTGCATGCTGGGGTGGGGTGACCCCACTTCCAGCATCGTTGGCAGAGGGGCAAACCAGGGTTCGCCCTGGCAGCCCTAACATAAGCGACGTAGCGCCCAAATTGGACGCCCCGACCGATGAGAGCCTTGGCTCGTGCACCACTGACTGAGTCAGCGATGTTGAGATATACGGTGCACGTATCCGACATTTTCAAATCACGTACTACACGGGGGGGGACTTGGAGCACTGTGAGGTCCGATATTCCGGACTTACCCAAGTGTGCAATGACGACGTCAGGCGTTAGGGCCTTGTCATTAGCGATAAACGGCACATCGACCAACTTGAGGTACAATGTGGAGGTAGGTAACGCTGCGTCTACTTGCAGCGCAAAGGGGAATGCCTTGTGGGCCGCCTCCTTTTTTTTTTTGGATCAGAATTTATAACGCGGGGCTCGAACGCAGTCCGCGGAGAGGGTACAAACTTGGGTACTACTTTATCTACGCGTTCCCCTCGCCCATCTCCCACTCAGGTCCCCGTTTTAGCCACTTTAGGCGGGCAGTGCCACAGACATTGGCCTCTCAGCCAGGAAAGGCAATAATCTGAAGGGGGCGCCCCCCCCTCCCGAAGTTAGCCATTAGATCGCCCCCTGGAGCAAATGGTCCCCCAGCCACATGTCCGACCGAGGCCAGACCAGGCGCAGCAGTGTTAATTCACCGTAAATCCCCCCTTGCGGGAGGAATAACCATTTGCGTTTTTCCAGCCAACGAGGATTGACCACCCCAGACAAATGAGGTAGACCATCACTGTGTTGTGCACGAGTGACAGTAACAAGGCGGGTGGTTGTTCACCTGGTTATTCACCATGACCGCCGTAAGTAGGGGGCCAAGGCCCCCCTCGAGCAAATGCACACATGTGCATGCACTCGATGATATCGTCCCCCCCGCAGTGGGGGGAAGGTATAGGGAGGCACCACCATGTCGCCATCCCGATAATGGCCACCAGTTGGTACTTGGTGGCCGTGAGTGTAGAGGGGGATAGGCCCCTGTACTAGTTGCGGCACTGCTGTCCACGAGGACCTCGAGGACGACGGCGCCGTGCTGGGGACGAGGGTTCCCCAGATTGAGGCTCTGACTGAGCAGTGTGCATTGCCGCGTAGGAAGCCCGGAAGGCTGCCGGAGACGTGAGATTGAGAGGTGTCGGAACGGCTGCTAGTTCCGCCGACATCGTCTCAGACAGTTGCCAAGTGGTCGTGAATAACTCCCAGGCCATTTGGCGCCAAGCGTTCCTCTCTGCAGGGGGAACGGCAGACGTACGGACGGTACCAACGAACATGGTCATCGCATCGAGTTGGTGTAGCATGGCATGAGAGGTGGCTTCAATTTCCAACCTCTCATTCACAGATAGCGGCACTTCGTCCTCCACCAACTCAGGGATGGGGGGCAAAGGCGGTAACGGGGCAGGGGATGCCTCTGGATAGAAGAGCTCGGCCATGCCGAGCTCCTGTGTATACATGTCCTCGCGTTCGAGACTGCGAGTCCAACGTTTATGTGCGATATGGACGTCCTGCACCCACAGCACACAGTCAATCGTTTGCCTCGAGGCTAGCTTAGGGCTGCTCTCGGCATAATTGAGGGCCTCCTGCATAGCAAGAGAATCCTCGTCGTCATCATCATCGTTAGGGTCGGAGAGGTCTTCCCCGGCCCATAGATCTCTAGCTGCCCTGAAAGCAGCTGCTACCTCCGATTCGTCTGTGGGCCGCCTCCTTGAAACAACGAAGGTCCTCCTCAGAGGCAACCACGTCTGTAGCTACTGATATATTACCAGCATGCATAGATGTGGACTGGGCCACCAGTTTGGAGTGGTGCAGTCCGAGAGTGGTCCGGACATGGTCCAGGAAGTCAGCCGGGTTCGTCTCCGCCCCGAGGGGGGGACGAACGTGGACAAGAACCTGTCGTCTCGACGGTCCGTGTACAGTAGGTGAGGGCTTTGACGCCTTCGGTTTGGATGGGCCTACATGCTGCTGTATGTCAGCCAGCTTGTCGGTTGGAAGCTCAGGGAAAGCCTTGGCTAAACGCACAAGGCCATCCATGGATGTGTTAGGAGTTCGCCCCCCTGGGAAGCGAGCCACCTGAGCAAATGTCCCCCTGCCCGAAGGCCTGGTGGACCAGTTCACGGGGGGAGGTGGACCTCGACCCCATGACGTAGAGACGCCCCCTGTTGGGGGTTTTGGAAGAGGTCGAGCCCCTTTTGGGCCTCGAGTCCTTGAAGATTTGTGAGGGGGGGGGTGTTGCCCATCCCATCCCTCCAGATAGTCCGCATTGGGATCGTTGGTGACAGTGCCCGACCTAGGTCGTTTACTGCCCCCTGTCATTCTGTCTAATGCTCCCCGGAGCGAAGCGCTTCCAGAGTCGCGATCGAAACCAACCTCGGCAGCTGCTGCCAGCACCGAGCCCAGTCGTTCTGCTATGAGCTGCCGATCCTCAGCAGTCGGTCGTCTAGATCCCGTCCTGTTAAGGACAACTCGGAATCCTTCAGCGTACTCTCCCAGGTCTTTGGCGAAGGTCTGGGGTCCACTCCAGTCGTCGCTCGCCATCTCTGTGTCCTGAATGACGTGGGAAGAGAGATTGTCGGCCACTTCCTCCGCCCACGAAGCAGGTGTAGAAGGGGTAGCCGGAGGTGCAGGAGACGCAGTCGCATCCCTGGAAGATAGCGCTGGCACGCTGAAACGCTGTGCTCGCGGAGTGACAATGCCCGCCCCATAGGGGGAGGGGATTGGAGAGCCTCTTTGGGTCCTGTGAGGGCCCACTGAGGGAGCGTTCTGTGTGGATCTGCGGCTCGAAGAGAGCCGCAGGGAATCAATTGGGTCGTCGCCAGGAGTTCTGGGCGTACCGGATCTGGAAGGTCTCCCCTCGTCCATCGCTTCGCCCGATCTCCCCCCTCTTCTAGAGTGTGATTCTGACATGCGTTGGTAAGACGCTGGTTGTACCGGATCGCTGAGATCGATGACGGATTGAGCTGCAAAAGTAGAAAACGGTGTCGACGATGTTTTTTGTGGCTGTGCACATCACGGTAAGAAGACAAGAAGCGACTCATAACCCGCATTGCTGAGGCATGCATCACTGCTGGTCATTGGCCAGCTCATTTCAAGGAATCCCTGTCGGTCATCATCCCGAAGCCAGGGAAACCTAACTACTCTACCCCTAAGTCGTTCAGGCCCATCGTGCTTCTGAACACTCTGGGCAAATTAGTCGAAAAGATGTTGTCGAGGCGACTTCAATTCGACGGTGTTGCACACGAGGCCTTCGAGCAAAACCAGTTCGGGGGTGTCGCCCAGCGTTCCACTGAGGATGCAGGAATCTACCTCACCCATCTTGTCAGGGCAGGATGGGCTAAAGGACTTAAAACGAGTGTTGTCACTTTCGACATCGCTCAATTCTTCCCCTCATTGAACCACCAGGTTCTGTTGGAGATCATCTCTCGGTCGGGGTTCCCTGCGCAAGTAGTGAACTTCTTCCGGTCATATCTAGTCGGTCGCAAAACGACCTACAAATGGAACACTTTCTCATCTGGCTCCTTTTTTTTTTTTTTTTTTTTTTTTTGGGTCAACAATTTATAACGCGGGGCTCGATCGCAGTCCGCGGAGCAGGATACAAACTTGGGTACTACTATAACTATGCTTCCCCTCACCCATATCCTACCCAGGTCCTCATTTTAGCCACTTTAGGCGGGCAGTGCCACAGACGTTGGCCTCTCAGCCAGGAAAGGCAATAATCTGGAGGGGGAGACCCCCTCCCGAAGCTAGCCATTAGATCGTCAGCTGGTGCAAAGCGGTCCCCCAGCCACATATCCAACCGAAGTCAGATCAGGCGCGGCCGTGTTAATTCACTGTAAATCCCCCCTTGCGGGAGGAATAACCGTCTGCATACTCCCAGCCAATGAGGATTGACCACCCCGGATGAATGAGGTGGACCATCACCGTGTCATGCACGAGTAACAGTAATGTGGCAGCTGGTTGTTCACCTGGTTATTCACCGGAACCGCCGTAAGCAGGGGGCCAAAGCCCCCCTCGAGCAAATGCACTGCAAGCACATGCACTCGATAGCAATTTCCCCCCCGCAGCGGGGAGAACGTAAAGGGTAGCGACATTTGTCACCAACCCGACAGCAGCCAGCGGACTGGCGGTGATGGGTGTGGAGCAGGATGCCCCACACAAGTAGCAGCACGGCCATCTGTGATGATGACGGCACTGTACTGGGAACGAGGGTTCCCCAGATTGGAGCTCTGCTAGAGCTGTTGGCACCGCCACACAGGAAGCTGGAACAGCTTCCGGAGGCGTAGGATCGTTGGAACGATCGTCTCTGGTTGTCCACTTGGGCATCAGGAGCAAGTTAGTACTGGTATATGATGCAAGTGATCGAAATACGCAGCGTGCAGTGTAAGCGAGGGCCTCCTGCCTAGCAAGAGAGTCCACGTAGTCGTCAGGGTCGGGGAGGTCCTCCCCAGCCCACAGATCTCAAACTGCCTAGGGCAGCTGCTACCTCCAGTTCGTTCTGTGAGAGCTGGGTGTCGTAGTCTTGGGCATCATCACCAACGATGTCACCCGTAATCAAGGTGGGGTCGTGAAGGCCCCAGCGTGTGGTTTGGTCTCTGTTCAGCCGCTTGGGCATTGAGAGTGAGTTAGCACAGGTAAATGACGATAACAGTCAAAGTACGTAGCGTAAGATCGATAACAGATGGCCCCTTATCTCAGTTCCAGGTCCACCCGATACAGCCTCCAAACGCTCCGAGGGGGCGAACAGGCCGCGCATCCTGTTGCCTGGTGGGAGAAGATTGAACCCGGGTCATAACACCCCAGAGGAGTGAGCACCGGAGGTGAGGAGTTGGTGGTGAAGTGCGGCCACCAGAGCATCGACCTAGATATCAGGGGGCACCGTCACCCGGCCCCTTTTAGCGACGGTGTATTCCAACAGGTAGTCAGTGTAGCTTGTCCCTAGTAGTAGTGACTCACATAGCATGGAGGTTGGAAGCCCCAGAGACAACCAGCAGTCCAGTAACGATGTCCCTCCCCCTGAGCCAGACCTCCCCCAACTAAACGAGTGCGCTCGTGGACAGCAGCGCCGCAACTAGTACAGGGGGCTATCCCCCTCTACCTTCACGGCCACCAAGTAACTGGTGGCCACTATCGGGATGGTGACATGGTGTCGCTTCCCTATACCTTCCCCCCACTGCGGGGGGGATGATGTCATCGAGTGCGTGCACATAGGTGCATTTGCTCGAGGGGGGTCTCGGCCCCCTACTTACGGCGGTCACGGTGAATAACCAGGTGAACAACCACCCGCCTTGTTACTGTCACTCGTGCACAACACGGTGATGGTCCACCTCATTCGTCTGGGGTGGTCAATCCTCGTTGGCTGGAAAAACGCAGACGGTTATTCCTCCCGCAAGGGGGGATTTACGGTGAATTAACACTGCTGCGCCTGGTCTGGCCTCGGTCGGACATGTGGCTGGGGGACCGTTTGCTCCAGGGGGCGATCTAATGGCTAACTTCGGGAGGGGGGGCGCCCCCTCCAGATTATTGCCTTTCCTGGCTGAGAGGCCAACGTCTGTGGAACTGCCCGCCTAAAGGTGGCTAAAACGGGGACCTGAGTGGGAGATGGGCGAGGGGAACACGTAGATAAAGTAGTACCCGAGTTTGTACCTTGCTCCGCGGACTGCGCTCGAGCCCCGCGTTATAAATTCTGATCCAAAAAAAAAAAAAAAAAAAAACTAAACGAGTGCGTCGACTTGGGCGAGCATTGAAGCAGGCATCCCACACCCACTCTAAGCCCCCATAGGGACCTAGACTACTCTTTCATAGACACCACTCACCTAGCCAGGATCCTCGAAGCACAGGGGAACGAGACGAATAGCAGCCATTGTCAAAAACAATGACTGGGACATCCCCGGGGATCGGATGGACGGATCTCTTAGCAAAACAGGGCAGGCCTGGAGACGCCGAGAGCGTTCGTGATGGTGAAATCCGATCCAAGATCGGACGTAAATTGAAGTGTCGACGTCGCTGGCAACGTTGAGCAGAGGTGTTTACCACTGTTTATAGTGGTTGTAACAAGTCAAGGAGCGTTGTCATCTGGCTCCTTTGCAGCTGATGTGGGAGTGGGTCAAGGCTCTGCTTTGTCCCCTGTCTTATCGGCGTTATATTTAACACCCATTATGAAGCTCTTTAGAAGGAGCGAAATCGGCAGAGATGTCGATCTCATGTCGTATGTGGAATTGCTCCTTGACTTGTTACTACCACCATAAACAGTGGTAAACACCTCTGCTCAACGTTGCAAGCGACGTCGACACTTCAATTTTCGTCCGATTTTCGATCGGATTTCACCATCACGAACGCTCTCGGCGTCTCCAGGCGTGCCCTGATTTGCTAAGAGATCCGTCCATCCGATCTCCGTGGATGCCCCGGTCATTGTTTCTGACAATGGCCGCTATCTGTCTCGTTCTCCTGGGCTTCGAGGATCCTGACTAGGTGAGTGTTGTTTATGAAAGAGTAGTCTGGGTCCCTCTGGGGGCTTAGAGTGGGTGTGGGATGCCTGCTTCAACGCTCGCCCAAGTCGACACACTCGGTTAGTTGGGGGAGGTCTGGCTTAGGGAGAAGGGACGTTATCACTGGATTGCTGGTTGTCTGGGAGGCTTCTAGCCTCCATGCTCTGTGAGTTTCTATTACTAGAGACATGCTACACTGACTACCTGTTGGAATACACCATCGTTAAAAGGGGCCGGGCGATGGTGCCCCCTGGCGGCTAGGTCGTTACCTTGGTGGCCGCCACTCTCCACCCACTCTCTACCTCCGGTGCTCACTCGTCTAGGGTGTCATGACCCGGGTTCAATATTCTCCCACTAGGCAGCAGGATGTGCGGCTTGCTCGCCCCCTCGGAGCGTTCGGAGGCTGGATCGGGTGGACCCGGAATGTAGATAAGGGACCAGCCGTTATCGATTCCACGCTGCGTATTTTGATTCTTACCATCATCTACTAGCACTAACACACACTCTCTCAATGCCCAAACGGCGAACCAGAGTCCAACCACCACATCGGGGTCTACGCGACCCCGTTCTGATCACGGGCGACATCTTTGATGATGACGTCCAAGACTACGACACCCGGTACGATCAAGACGATCTGGATGTAGCTACTGCCCTACGGGCAGTTAGAGATCTATGGGCTGGAGAAGACCTCTCCGACCCTGAAGATGACGAGGACTCTCTTACTATGCAAGAGGCCCTCAATTACGCCGAGAGCAGCCCCAAGCTGGCCTCGAGGCAAACGATAGACCGTGTGCTGTGGGCGCAGGACGTCCATGTCGCACATAAACGGTGGACTCGCAGTCTCGAACGCGAGGACATGTATACACAGGAGCTCGGCATGGCCGAGCTCTTCTATCCGGAGGCATCCCCTGCCCCATTACCGCCTTTGCCCCCCATCCCTGAGTTGGTGGAGGACGAAGTGCCGCTATCTGTGAATGACAGGTTGGAAATCGAAGCCACCTCTCATGCCATGCTACACCAACTCGACGCGATGACCATGTTCATTGGTACCGTCCGTACATCCGCCGTTCCCCCTGCAGAGAGGAACGCATGGCGCCAAATGGCCTGGGAGTTATTCACGACCACCTGGCGACTGTCTGAGACGATGTCGGCGGAACTAGCAGCCGTTCCGACACCTCTCGACCTCACGTCTCCGGCAGCCTTCCGGGCTTCCTACGCGGCGGTGCACACCGCTCAATCAGAGCTTCAATCTGGGGAACCCTCGTCCCCAGCACGGCGCCGTCGTCCTCGAGGTCCTCGTGGACAGCAGCGCCGCAACTAGTACAGGGGGCTATCCCCCTCTACATTCACGGCCACCAAGTAACTGGTGGCCACTATCGGGATGGTGACATGGTGTCGCTTCCCTATACCTTCCCCCCACTGTGGGGGGGACGATGTCATCGAGTGCGTGCACATAGGTGCATTTGCTCGAGGGGGGTCTCGGCCCCCTACTTACGGCGGTCACGGTGAATAACCAGGTGAACAACCACCCGCCTTGTTACTGTCACTCGTGCACAACACGGTGATGGTCCACCTCATTCGTCTGGGGTGGTCAATCCTCGTTGGCTGGAAAAACGCAAACGGTTATTCCTCCCGCAAGGGGGGATTTACGGTGAATTAACACTGCTGCGCCTGGTCTGGCCTCGGTCGGACATGTGGCTGGGGGACCGTTTGCTCCAGGGGGCGATCTAATGGCTAACTTCGGGAGGGGGGGGCGCCCCCTCCAGATTATTGCCTTTCCTGGCTGAGAGGCCAACGTCTGTGGAACTGCCCGCCTAAAGGTGGCTAAAACGGGGACCTGAGTGGGAGATGGGCGAGGGGAACGCGTAGATAAAGTAGTACCCGAGTTTGTACCTTGCTCCGCGGACTGCGTTCGAGCCCCGCGTTATAAATTCTGATCCAAAAAAAAAAAAAAAAAAATGCCGTGGCTGTTTCCACTAAGTGGTCAGCGTGAATTGAGTGCTCAGGCCCCTGGGGATCCCAGGATGCATGCCTCACGTTGAAGTCGCCACACATGAAGTGTAGGCGTGGGATCGTCATGACGTTCTCAAAGAGGAGCGTAATGGCGGAGTGTTGGCTATCTGAGTAGACGTTAGCGAGTAGCATGACGTCCTCCCCTATTCCCAGTGAGAAAAGGAGGATATCACGATTATCGATCAGGTCTCGTCTGAGACCTGGTCTTAGATTAGCGATGCTGTTCGCGAAGTAGACAGCAACACGTGGAGGGGAATCAATACCCGAGGGGCGCACTAACGTTCCCCAATTTGGGCTCATCGGTGCGCCTATAACTTCCTCCCCTTCCCTGTTGTGGGCAGAAGGGGCGTGTCTTATCAATCGCCAGGGCGGCTCTTGGATGAAAAGCAAATCGTAATCATCTACGAAATCAGCCAGTAACGAGTCCATGTATCCCCAATTACGGTTAACATTCTGACTAAATATGCGCAACTGCGGTATAGATCTAAGTCTATCCCTCATTTACGTTCGGCCACCACGTCCTGCGGGATGGTAAGCAAGAGGGGAGCGAGAGTTGCGTCTCGCACTCACCTCGTCATAGCGAGCTTTGATCCAATCACGGTCAAAGCGATGTCGCCAGAAGTTGCATCGGCGGTCATCCGATGCGTGGTTTTTCCGGCAGTTTATACACCTAGCCGGGTGAGGACAGGCTGCCCCCTCTGGGGTAGCTGGGACGGGAGGGTTCGCCTTGGCGTTTCCCTTGCAACACCCTGCAAGGGCACGATGGTGCTCCTTGCGGTGTGGACCTGCGCAGATCGGACACTTGGTCTGCGGAGCTCTGCATGCCTGGGTGGGATGACCCCACTTCCAGCACCGTTGGCACATGGGCAATCCAGGGTTCGCCCTAGCAGCCCTAATATAAGCGACATAGCGTCCAAATTGAACGCCCCGACCGATAAGAGCCTTGGCTCGTGCACCACTAACTGAGTCAGCGATGTTAAGGTATACGGTGCACGTATCCGACATCTTCGAATCACGTACAACGCGGGGGGGGACTTGTAGCACTGCGAGGTCCGATATTCCGGACTTCCCCAGGTGTGCAACGACGACGTCAGGCGTAAGAGCCTTGTCATTAGCGACGAATGGCACATCGACCAGCTTAAGGTACGATGTGGAAGTGGGTAACGCTGCATCTACCTGCAGTGCGAAGGGAAACGCCTTGTGGGCCGCCTCCTTAAAGCAACGAAGGTCCTCCTCGGAGGCCACGACGTCAGTAGCTACTGATAGGTTACCAGCGTGCATTGATGCGGATTGGGCCACTAGTTTAGAGTGGTGCAATCTGAGGGTGACTCGGACATGGTCCAAGAAGTCTGCAGGGTTCGTTTCCGCCCCAAGGGGGGGACGAACGTGTACCAAGACCTGTCGTCTCGACGGTCCATGGACAGTAGGCGATGGCTTTGCAGCCTTTTTTTTTTTTTTTTTTGGGTCAACAATTTATAACGCGGGGCTCGATCGCAGTCCGCGGAGCAGGGTACAAACTAGGGTACTACTATATCTACGCGTTCCCCTCGCCCATCTCCCACCCAAGTCCTCGTTTTAGCCACTTTAGGCGGGCAGTGCCACAGACGTTGGCCTCTCAGCCAGGAAAGGCAATAATCCGGAGGGGAAGCCTCCCCCTCCCGAAGCTAGCCATTAGGTCGCCCACTGGTACCAACCGGTCCCCCGGCCACATATCCAACCGAAGTCAGATCAGGCGCAGTGGTGTCAATTCACCGTAAATCCCCCCTTGCGGGAGGAATAACCGATAGCCTACTTCCAGCCAGCGAGGATTGACCACCCCAGACGAATAGGGTGGACCATCACCGTGTTTGCGCACGAGTGACAGAGATGTGGTAGCTGGTTGTTCACCTGGTTATTCACCGGAACTACCGTAGGCAGGGGGGCCAAGGCCCCCCCTCGAGCGAATGCCAATATGTGCATGCACTCGATGACAACGTCCCCCCCGCAGCGGGGGGAAGGTGGAGGGAAGCGACAAAATGCCACTATCCCGATATCGGCCCCCAGTTATTTGGTGGGCGTGGTTGTGGAGGGGTGTTCCCCTATAGGTTGCGGCGCGGCTGTCTCCGAGGACCTCGAGGATGACGGCGTCGTGATGAGGACGAGGGTTCCTCATGATGGAGCTCTGCATGAGCTGCCTGCCTAGCCGCGTAGGAAGCCCTGAAGGCTGCCGGTGACGTGAGATCGAGAGGCAATCCGGCAGCTGCTAGTTCTGCCGACATTGGCTCGGACAATCGCCAGGTGGTTGTGAATAACTCCCATGCCATCTGGCGCCATGCATTCCTCTCTACGAGCGGAACGGCGGATACTCGGACGGTACCGACGAACATCGTCATAGCCTCCAGTAAATGTAGAAAGCCATGAGAGGTGGACGTTATGTCCACCCTCTCATCTCTCGACAACGGAGGCTCATCCTCCACCAACTCTGGGATGGCGGATGAACCCGGTGATATGGGGAGGGGCGGCGCAGATTGCTCCTGCTGCCCCTCCGGATAGAGGAGCTCGGCGACGCCGAGCTCCTGATTGTTGTTGGCCTCGAGCCCAAGCTCGAGAGCCAGATCATGCACCTCATCGGCTATCACTTGTGATGCCAAGAAGCGGTTTATCGTCTCCTGCGAGGCTAGCTCGGTGAGACCTGGAATGAATTCGACGTCTCCGCCGGTGGCAGAGCCGTCGTCGTCGTCTGGCAGGTCGGAGGAGTCGTCCTCCGCCCAAAGATTGTGGAACTGGTTAGCCACATCAGAGTCCCATCCGCTCAGGGAGACGTGTCCGAACTCTGGGAGGTAGTTGTCGTCGAAGTCTGCGAAGTCGGCGTTTGTGTATAGGAGGGGATCGCCATGAGCCGCCTGGTGTCGAGTTCGCGCTCTACGGTTTGCAGAGGGCATTGAGGATGATTTAGCAGAAGTAGATGACGGCAGAAGTCAAAATACGTAGCGTGATAACGATAACAGACGGTCCCTTATCTCAATTCCGGGTCCACCCGACACAGCCTCCAGACGCTCCGAGGGGGCAGGCAGGCCGCACATCCTGCTGCCGATAGGGAGGGGCGATTGAACCCGGTTCCAAACACCTCAAGGGTGTGAGTGCCGGAGGTAGAGAGTCGGTGGTGAATAGCGGCCACCAGAGCGTCGACCTAGCCACCAGGGGGCACCATCACCCGGCCCCTTTTAACGATGGTGTATTCCAATAGGTAGTCAGTGTAGCAGGTCTCTAGATGTAGAAACTCACACAGCATGGAGGTAGGAAGTCTCCCAGACGACCCACAATCCAGTGAATATGTCCCTCCTCCTGAACCAGACCTCCCCTAGCTAAACGAATGCGACGACTTGGGCGAGCGTTGAAGTAGGCATCCCACACCCACTCTAAGCCCCCATAGGGGCCCAGACTACTCTTTTATTGCCAACACTCACCTAACCAGGATCCTCGAAGCCCAGGAGAACGAGACGAATAACAGACACTGTCAAAAACAGTAACCGGGGCATCCACAGAGATCGGATGGACGGATCTCTTAGCAAATCAGGGTAAGCCTGGAGACGCCGAGAGCGTTCGTGATGGCGAAATCCGATCGAAAATCGGACCAGAATTGAAGTGTCGACGTCGCGTGCAACGTTGAGCAGAGGTGTTTACCACTATTTATGGTGGTTGTAACAAGTCAAGGAGCGACGACGTGGCTTTGCAGCCTTCGGTTTGGAAGGACCCACATGCTGCTGTATGTCAGCCAGCTTGTCGGTTGGAAGTTCAGGGAAGGCCTTGGCTAGTCGCACAAGGCCGTCCATGGAAGTGTTAGGTGCTCGCCCCCCAGGGAAGCGAGCGACCTGAGCAAAGGTTCCCCTGCCCGAAGGCCTGGTGGACCAGTTCACGGGGGGAGGAGGTCCTCGACCCCATGACGACGAGACACCCCCTGCTGGGGGTTTAGGAAGAGGTCGAGCCCCTTTCGGGCCTCGAGTCCTCGCTGATTTGTGAGGGGGGGGGCGTTGCCCATCCCATCCCTCCAGGTACTCCGTCCTTGGGACGTCGTTAGGATCGTTAGTGGCAGTGCCCGACCTAGGTCGTTTGCTGCCCCCAGCCATCCTGTCTATAGCATTCCGGAGCGTGGTGTTTCCAGAGTTGCGATCGATACCAGCCTCGGCAGCTGCTGCCAGCACCGAGCCCAGTTGTTCCACTATGAGCTGCCGTTCCTCAGCAGTCGGTCATCTAGATCCCGTCCTGTTTAGGACGACTCGGAATCCAGAAGCGTACTCTCCCAAGTCACTGGCGAAGGTCTGGGGTCCGCTCCAGTCATCGCTAGTCATCTCCGTGTCTTGTATGACGTGGGTAGAGAGGTTATCGGCCACTTCATCAGCCCACGAAGCAGGTGTTGAAGGGGTAGCCGGAGGTGCAGGAGACGCAGTTGCATCCCTGGAAGATAGCGCTGGCACGCTGAAGCGCTGTGCTCGCGGAGTGACAGTACCCGCCCCATAGGGGGAGGGGGTTGGAGAGCCTCTTTGGGTCCTGTGAGGGCCCACTGAGGGTGCAATCTGTGTGGATCTGCGGCTCGAAGAGAGCCGCAGGGAATCAATGGGGTCGTCGCCAGGAGTTCTGGGCGTACCGGATCTAGAGGGTCCCCCCTCGTCCATCGCCTCACCCGATCTCCCCCTACTTCTTGAGTACGAATCAGACATGCGTTGGTAAGACGCTGGTTATACCGGATCGCTGGGATCGAGGACGGATTGAGCTGCAAAGTGTGAAAACGGAGTCGACGAAATTTTTTGTGGCTGTGCACGTCGCGGTAAGAAGACAAGAAGCGATATATGAGATGCTGTCTCCTCCACTTTAACTCCGTGGCTAGGCTGGCACGGAGATACCTCGGCAGAAATCGATGATGTCCTTTCGGCGATATCAACGATTTTAAACAAGGCATGGGAAAACCATGCCAAGGAATCTCGCCTCGGCAAGTCGTCCAAAGGCTGGTGGACAGACGAATGCAGTGGTGCTCTTGACGCTTACAGGGCTTCCCGAGACGAGGAGGACTGGAAGCAGTACAGAGAAGTCATGCGACACGCAAAGCGTGACTTCTTCGACGACCGTATCCAGGAAGTGGCTACGATGAATAGACGACCCTGGGATCTAATGTCCTGGACTCGTCAACGCAACCTCCCATTGTATGAGGCGATCTCCTATTGGGGAGAACCTTGTAACGATCTGGACTCTCTTTGGGCTGCCCTTGATGGGTCCTATAATGCCGCATCAGATCGAGCAGTCGATCTAAGCATTCTTGATGGACTTGATCCGGTGCCTGAAAGGGCCTGGATCTCGTTCTCCGTTACGGAAATGAAGGAAGCGCTAAATGCGTGTTCCTCCCATTCCGCTCCAGGTCCCGATCATGTTACGTGGTCGCACCTTAAACACTGGTGTAGCAACCCAGAAGTGGCAGGGCTCATTACCCGCATTGCTGAGGCGTGCATCACTGCTGGCCATTGGCCTGCTCATTTCAAGAAATCCCTGTCGGTCATCATCCCGAAACCAGGAAAACCTAACTACTCTACCCCTAAGTCGTTCAGGCCCATTGTGCTCCTGAACACCCTGGGCAAATTGGTCAAAAAGATGCTGTCTAGGCGGCTTCAGTTCGACGGCGTAGCGCACGAAGCCTTCGAACAAAACCAGTTTGGAGGCGTCGCCCAGTGTTCCACTGAGGATGCAGGAATCTACCTTACCCACCTGGTTAGGGCAGGATGGGCCAAAGGGCTTAAAATGAGTGTTGTCGCGTTCGACATCGCTCAATTCTTCCCCTCCTTGAACCACCAGGTTCTTTTGGAGATTATCTCGCGGTCGGGATTCCCTGCGCAAGTAGTGAATTTCTTCCGTTCATACCTTGTCGGTCGCAGAACGACCTACAAATGGAACGCTTTCTCATCTGGCTCCTTTGCAGCAGATGTAGGAGTAGGTCAAGGCTCTGCCTTGTCCCCTGTCTTATTGGCGTTATATCTAACGCCCATTATGAAGCTCTTCAGAAGAAGCGAAATCGGCAGAGATGTCGATCTCATGTCGTATGTGGACGATGGTACCCTCATCGCCCGCTCTCCACAGTTGGGGGTCAACAATTTATAACGCGGGGCTCGATCGCAGTCCGCGGGTCAAGATACAAACAAGGTACTACTAAGACTACGCATTCCCTATGTCCGCATCCCACACCAGGTCCCTTGCAGAAGCCACGTTACGGCGGGCGTACCAGCGTTGTCCTCTCAGACAGGAAAGGCAATAATCTGTAGGGGAGGGGCCCCCCCTACAAAGGCTAGCCGTTAGTTCGCCGTCTGGTGCTATCTCGGTCCCCCCGGCCACATATCCGACCGAAGTCAGATCAGGCGCAAGCAGTGTCAATTCACCGTAAGTCCTCCCTTGCGGGAAGAGTAACCGTCTTTCACCAGACAACGAGGATTGACCACCCCAGGTGAGTGAGGTGGACCATCACTGTGTCCACGCACAAGTGACAGTGACGAGGCAGCTGGTTATTCACCGGAACTGCCGTAGCTGGTTATTCACCGGAGCTACTGTAGGTAGGGGGTCGAGGCCCCCCCCTCGAGCAAATGCTACTCTGAGCATGCACTCGGTGACATCATCCCCCCCGCAGTGGGGGGAAGGTAAAGGGCGGCGACATAATGTCACCATCCCGACAACAGCCCTGGTGGGCGGTGAAGAGAAGGGGGGGTCCCCTTCTTCAAGCTCGGCGTGGTCGTTGGCGGGGGCCACGAGGACGTCGATGCCGTTCCGGGGACAAGGGTTCCTCGGTTGGAGGCTCTGCCGCTGGTGGAGCAGACTGAGCCGCCTGCATTGCCACATAGGAAGCCTGGAAGGCTGCCGGAGACGTAAGGTCGAGGGGAGCTGATGCCGCACGAAGCGACTCCATCATGCTCCCTGAAAATCGCCAGGTGGTGGTGAAGAGCTCCCACGCCATCTGACGCCAAGAGTTCCTGTCGTTGAGAGGAACTGCGGATACTTGGACGGTACCTACAAAGGAGGTCATCATGTCCAGTAGATGTAGCATGGCATCAGAGGTGGCTTCGATTTCCAACCTCTGATCCCTAGATAACGGCACTTCGTCCTCCACCAGCTCGGGGATGGGGGGCCAAGGCGGTAGCGGGGCAGGGGATGCCTCCGGATAAAGGAGCTCAGCGATACCGAGCTCCTGTGAGTACATATCCTCCTTAGGGAGGCTACGAGCCCAGCGCTTGTGTTCGACATCGACACCAAGTGCCCATCGTACACGATCGATCGTTTTCCTCGAGGAGAGCCTAGGCCCCCCCTCGGCGAAAGCGAGAGCCTCCTGCATGGCAAGAGATTCATCGTCATCATCATCGTTAGGGTCGGAGAGGTCTTCCCCGGCCCATAGATCTCTAGCTGCCCTAAAAGCAGCTGCTACCTCCGATTCGTCTTGGATGAACCGGGTGTCGTAGTCTTGGACGCCATCATCAAAGATGTCGCCCGTGATCAAAACGGGGTCGCGTAGACCCCGATGTGGTGGTTGGTCTCTAGTTCGCCGTTTGGGCATCGAGAGTGTGTATGTTAGTGCTAGTAGATGATGGTAGTAATCAAAATACGCAGCGTGGAATCGATAACGACTGGTCCCTTATCTATGTTCCGGGTCCACCCGATACAGCCTCCGAACGCTCCGAGGGGGCGAGCAAGCCGCACATCCTGCTGCCTAGTGGGAGAAGATTGAACCCGGGTCATGCCACCCTAGGAGAGTGAGCACCGGAGGTAGAGGGATGGTGGTGAGAAGCGGCCACCAAGGTGTAGGCCTAGCCGCTAGGGGGCACCATCGCCCGGCCCCTTTTAACGATGGTGTATTCCAGCGGGTAGTCAGTATAGCATGTCTCTAGTAGTAGAAACTCACAGAGCATGGAGGCTGGAAGCCTCCCAGACGACCAGCAGTCCAGTGATAATGTCCCTCCTCCCTAAGCCAGACCTCCCCCACCTAGACGAGTGTGACGACTTGGGCGAGCGTTGAAGCAGGCATCCCACACCCACTCTAAGCCCCCAGAGGGACCTAGACTACTCTTTCATAGACAACACTCACCTAGTCAGGATCCTCGAAGCCCAGGAGAACGAGATGAATAGCAGCCATTGTCAAAAACAATGACCGGGGCATCCACGGAGATCGGATGGACGGATCTCTTAGCAAATCAGGGCACGCCTGGAGACGCCGAGAGCGTTCGTGATGGTGAAATCCGATCGAAAATCGGACGAAAATTGAAGTGTCGACGTCGCTTGCAACGTTGAGCAGAGGTGTTTACCACTATTTATGGTGGTTGTAACAAGTCAAGGAGCGTTGCTCTCCACAGTTGGAGGATAACCTCCCCCTATTTAAAAAAGCGTATGGCTGGATATTCCAGGCATTCACCTCCCTCGGACTTGTCCTGGAACATGACAAGTCTGAAATCTTCCACTTCTCAAGGGCGAGGAGATTCACTTCCCTACCCATCGATCTCGGCTTTGCCCCATACACGGGCAATACCCCCCTCAAACCCAAGGTCACCTGGAGGTACCTCGGGTTTTTCTTCGACCGAAAACTCTCCTTCAAGGAGCATACGCGGTTCTACTCCACCAAGGCCCTTACCACTGCAAGGGCGATGGGAATGCTCGGCAATTCTGTCAGAGGGTTAACCCCTATGCAGAAACATCTCTTATACCGTTCGTGTGTTGTACCTATTATGACATACGGACTCAGACTTTGGCATTTCAAAGGCGCTCGCGTCAAGGGTGTCATCAAAACGCTGACCCAGGTGCAGTCCATTGCTGCTCGCTGGATCCTCGGTGCCTTCAGGACCACCCCTATCGGTGGCCTGGAAAGTATCGCCGGACTGCTGCCTATGCAGCTGTTACTGCGTCGTTTAGCTGACAGAGGGGTGTTCAGGACCCCTCTACTGGCTCCATCTCACCCCCTAAGAGCAATCTTAGGGCCTAATCACGTCGGTACTACCCACTCTCATGAGCTAGGGCTCTGGGGAGGGAACGTGCTCGACACACTCAACCTACAAGGTCCATCTGTTGCCTCGGCTGCAGCACTGGCCCTTGTACCAGGCGATGAATTCGACCCCTTTGGGGATGAAAACACACCTGGAAACAGAGTGAAGGATCTATTCCCCACTCGTTTCTCCTCTCATCGCCTCACCTCTAAGGAGGAGGGAGCAAGGGACTCTTACAGGAGTGACCTCGACAAGGCCTGGGCCTCTGCCCAGGCAGAGGATGACACTCTCGTCGTTGCAGTGGACGCCTCGGTGCCCACTGATGCCAAATACCAAGCTGTCGCCTGCGCTCTGGTCTTCGGACAGGGAGAGCAGGTGGATCACGTTGTCTCAGCTTCTGGGAGGAGAACCCCCCCGGAAGTCGAACTTTTCGCTCTCCAGCTAGGGGTATCCGCTGCGTGCAGCAGGGGATGCAAAAAGCTGGTAATATTCTCGGATTCTACTATGGGCATTGAGTCCCTAATCGATCCAAAACCACGCTCTGGGCAAATTTTTGCCCTGGACGCTTGTCGCTCCCTTCATCCCTGGTTAGCTGGGGACGAGGAGAGAAATGTCACATTCTGGCATGTCCCCTCGAAATTCGAGTGGAACGTACATAAGATGGCTCATGATGTAGCTACATCTACCAGGATCTCTGTGGGCAGACACCCGCGGACGTCTTTATTTTTTTATTTTTTATTTTTTTGGGTCAAAAGTTTATAATGCAGCGCCCGATCGCAGTCCGCGGTAGAGACATACAAACGAAGTACACTACGCCCAGCCCAAGTCCTCCTCCTGCTAATCTTCGCACCAACCACCTGGATAGCTGCGATGACTACTAAGGGGGCCCCCTTTATCGAGTAAACGGACTTGCCAGTGGTGGCGTACCGACAACCCGAGCTCGACGACGCCGTGTTCCCCGAATCCCTACGGGTATGAGTGCAAGATTTAGGGGAAACTGCCGCCCCGACGTGAGCCTCTCAGCTCGGAAAGAAAGGCATAGTCGGCATCAAGGCCGTAACGCACAACCGACAGTGGATCTGGAAGCGCTCAGGCGCCTCCCCGAACCAGTACCTAGTTTTGTGTCCCCCCTCCCTGACAGTCGCTCCTGAACACGGGTGGGCCCCCTTTATGAGGGTTAACGGACTCGTCTGGTGCCCTACGGCCACCCCGACATACCGATAACACTAGCCAGAACCAGACGGGGGCAACATCGCTTCTTGTCTTGTTACCGCGACGTGCACAGCCACCAAAAACTCCGTCGACACCGTTTTCATCTTTTGTGGCTCCATCCGTCAACGATCCCAGCGATCCGGTTTAAATAGCGTCTTACCAGCGCATGTCAGATTCTCTTAGCAGAGTAAGGGGGAGATCAGGCGAAGCGATGGACGTGGGGAACCCTTCCAGAGCCGGTACGCCCAGAACTCCTGGTGACGACCCCATTGATTCTCTACGGCCCTCTGGGGGCCGTAGATCCTCACAGATAGCACCTTCGGTGGGCCCTCATCGGTCCCAAAGAAGTTCTCCAACTCCCTCCCCGTATGGGGCCGGAACGATCACACCTCGTGCACAGCGATTCAGCGTGCCGACACTATCTCCCAGGAGGGCCACAGCGTCCCCTGCACCACCTACCACTCCTTCCACTCCTGCCTCTCGATGGGGAGATGAAGCTTTGACACCCAACCCCGAGCCCGTGATCCAAGACACGGTGATGGCGAGCGATGCGGACGACGATTGGGCCGGTCCAGTCACCTTCACCCACGACCTCGGGGAATACGCCCAGGGGTTCATTACTGTTCTGAACAGGACTGGAGCCCGACAACCTACTGCTGAACAACGGCAGGAAATCGCAGAACAACTGGGGGCGGTGCTGTATGCAGCGACCACAGTTGGATTCCATCGAGACTCGGGGAACACGACCCTCCGAAGAGCCATCGACAGGGCTGGCGGTGCAGGCAAACGACCTGCGACTACCGACCCCAACGACGTCCCAAGGACGGAGCACCTGGAGGGATGGGATGGGCCACGCCCCCCCCCTCACAAATCTGCGAGGACACGAGGCCCGAGAGGGGCTCGACCTCTTCCTAAACCCCCAACAGGGGGCACTTCTTCTTCATGGGGCAGAGGACCTCCTCCCCCCGTGAACATGTCAACCAAGCCTTCGGGCAGGGGGACGTTTGCTCAGGTTGCTCGCTTCCCCGGGGGGCGAGCTCCTAACACATCCATGGACGGCCTTGTGCGACTAGCCAAGGCCTTCCCTGAGCTTCCAACCGACAAACTAGCTGACATCCAGCAGCACGTCGGTCCATCCAGGCCCAAGGCTGCAAAGCCTTCGCCCACCGTTCACGGACCGTCTCGAAGACAGGTCCTCGTTCACGTTCGACCCCCCCTAGAGGAGGGAACGAACCCCGCTGATTTCCTGGACCATGTCCGGACGACCTTAGGGCTGCACCACTCCAAGCTAGTGGCTCAGTCTGCCACCATGCACGCCGGGAATCTCTCGGTGTCAACTGACGTAGTGGCCTCGGACGAGGACCTACGATGTTTCAAGGAGGCGGCTCACAAGGCCTTCCCCTACGCGCTCCAAATCGACGCTGCGCTACCCACGTCCACGTCCTACCTCAAGCTGGTAGACGTGCCCTACATCGCAAACGACAAGGCCATTACGCCTGATGTCGTCATAGCTCACCTGGGGAAGTCAGGCATATCTGACCTCACCGTCCTGCAAGTCCCCCCACGGGTTGTCCGTGATTCGAGAATGTCGGACACGTGCACCGTCTACCTCAACGTTGCTGACTCCGTCAGTGGCGCACGAGCGAAAGCTCTCATCGGGCGTGGTGTCCAGTTTGGACGCTACGTCGCCTACGTTAGGGCAGCCAGGGCGAACCCTGGACTCCCACTATGCCAACGGTGCTGGAAGTGGGGGCACCCCACCCCAGCATGCAGAGCTCCACAGTCGAAATGTCCGATCTGTGCAGGACCACACCGCAAGGAGCACCATCGTGCCCTAGCGGGGTGCTGTAAGGGTAACGCCAAGGCGAACCCCCCCATCCCAGCTACCCCAGAGGGGGCAGCATGTCCTCACCCGGCTAGGTGTCTGAACTGCCGGAAGAACCACGCATCCGACGATCGTCGATGCAATTTCTGGCGACACCGCTTTGACCGTGACTGGATCAAGGCGCGCTATGACGAGGTGAGTGCGAGACGCAACTCTCGCTCCCCTCTCACTTACCATCCCGCAGGACGCGGTGGCCGAACGTAAATGAGGGACAGACTTAGATCTACCCCACAGTTACGCATATTTAGTCAAAATGTAAATCGAAACTGGGGTTACATGGACTCTCTACTGGCAGATTTCGTAGACGATTATGATTTGCTTTTCATCCAAGAGCCGCCTTGGCGATTAATAAGACACGCCCCCTCAGCCCACAACAGGGAAGGGGAGGAAGTTATAGGCGCACCAATGAGCCCGAATTGGGGTACCTTAGTGCGCCCATCAGGGATTGACTCCCCTCCACGCGTGGCTGTATATTTTGCGAACAGCATCGCTAATCTAAGACCGGGTCTCAGACGAGATCTGATCGACAATCGGGACATCCTACTCTTCTCATTGGGAATAGGGGAGGATGTCATGCTGCTCGCTAACGTCTACTCGGACAGCCAACATTCGGCCATCACGCTCTTATTTGAGAACGTCATGACGATCCCACGCTTACACTTCATGTGCGGCGATTTTAACGTGAGACATGCAGCCTGGGATCCCCAGGGGCCTGAACACTCAATTCATGCTGACCACCTAGTGGAAACGGCTACGGCATTAGGCCTGACCAGAGCCCTACCAGTAGTGGAGGGCCCTACGCACTTCCCCCCTCAACAGGGCCTTCACCCCATGGTGATCGACCTGATGTTCGTACCCACAGATCTCAGATTTGTATTGTACTGTGAGATTGTACCTGAAGCCAGGGGAACGTCTGACCACGCCCCCCTGACATTAGTGCTGCCTGGCCCGGGATCTTTGGTTCCGGTTACCAAGTGGTCCATCAAAAAAGGATCCGAGGAGGAAGCATCGTATTGAGATGCCGTCTCCTCCGCTTTAACTCCGTGGCTAGATTGGCACGGAGATACGTCGGCAGAAATCGATGATGTCGTCTCGGCGATATCAACGATTTTAAACAAGGCATGGGAAAACCATGCCAAGGAATCTCGCCTCGGCAAGTCATCCAAAGGTTGGTGGACGGACGAATGCAGCGGTGCCCTAGATGCTTACAGAGCCTCTCGTGATGAGGGGGACTGGAAGCTCTATAGGAAAGTCATGCGACATGCGAAGCGCGACTTCTTCGACGACCGTATCCAGGAAGTGGCTACGATGAACAGACGACCCTGGGACCTGATGTCCTGGACTCGTCAACGCAACCTCCCATCGTACGAGGCTATCTCCTATCGGGGAGAACCGTGTAACGATCTGGATTCTCTCTGGGCTGCCCTTGATGGGTCCTATAACGCCGCATCTGATCGAGAAGTCGATCTGAGCATACTCGAGGAACTTGATCCGGTGCCTGAAAGGGCCTGGATCTCGTTCTCCGTTACGGAAATGAAAGAAGCGCTAAATGCGTGTTCTTCCCGTTCCGCTCCAGGTCCCGATCATGTTACGTGGTCGCACCTAAAACACTGGTGTAGCAACCCAGAAGTGGCAGGGCTCATCACCCGCATTGCTGAGGCGTGCATCACCGCTGGCCACTGGCCAGATCACTTTAAGGAGTCCCTGTCGGTTATTATCCCGAAGCCAGGGAAGCCTAACTACTCTACCCCTAAGTCGTTCAGGCCCATTGTGCTTCTGAACACTCTGGGCAAATTAGTCGAAAAGATGTTGTCCAGGTGACTTCAGTTCGACGGTGTCGCACACGAGGCTTTCGAACAAAACCAGTTTGGAGGCGTCGCCCAGCGTTCCACAGAGGATGCAGGTATTTACCTTACCCACCTGGTCAGGGCAGGATGGGCCAAGGGACTTAAAACGAGCGTTGTCGCCTTCGACATCGCTCAATTCTTCCCCTCCTTGAACCACCAAGTTCTGTTGGAGATCATCTCTCGGTCGGGGTTCCCTGCGCAAGTAGTGAACTTCTTCCGTTCATATCTTGTCGGTCGCAAAACGACCTACAAGTGGAACGCTTTCTCGTCTGGCTCCTTTGCAGCCGATGTGGGAGTGGGTCAAGGTTCTGCTTTGTCCCCTGTCTTATCGGCGTTATACCTAACGCCTATTATGAGGCTCTTTTTTTTTTTTTTTTTTTTTGGATCAGAATTTATAACGCGGGGCTCGAACGCAGTCCGCGGAGCAAGGTACAAACTTGGGTACTACTTTATCTACGCGTTCCCCTCGCCCATCTCCCACTCAGGTCCCCGTTTTAGCCACCTTTAGGCGGGCAGTTCCACAGACGTTGGCCTCTCAGCCAGGAAAGGCAATAATCTGGAGGGGGCACCCCCCCCTCCCGAAGTTAGCCATTAGATCGCCCCCTGGAGCAAACGGTCCCCCAGCCACATGTCCGACCGAGGCCAGACCAGGCGCAGCAGTGTTAATTCACCGTAAATCCCCCCTTGCGGGAGGAATAACCGTCTGCGTTTTTCCAGCCAACGAGGATTGACCACCCCAGACAAATGAGGTGGACCATCACCATGTTGTGCACGAGTGACAGTAACAAGGCGGGTGGTTGTTCACCTGGTTATTCACCGTGACCGCCGTAAGTAGGGGGCCGAGACCCCCCTCGAGCAAATGCACCCATGTGCACGCACTCGATGACATCGTCCCCCCCACAGTGGGGGGAAGGTATAGGGAAGCGACACCATGTCACCATCCCGATAGTGGCCACCAGTTACTTGGTGGCCGTGAACATAGAGGGGGATAGCCCCCTGTACTAGTTGCGGCGCTGCTGTCCACGAGGACCTCGAGGACGACGGCGCCGTGCTGGGGACGAGGGTTCCCCAGATTGAGGCTCTGATTGAGCGGTGTGCACCGCCGCGTAGGAAGCCCGGAAGGCTGCCGGAGACGTGAGGTCGAGAGGTGTTGGAACGGCTGCTAGTTCCGCCGACATCGTCTCAGACAGTCGCCAGGTGGTCGTGAATAACTCCCAGGCCATTTGGCGCCAAGCGTTCCTCTCTGCAGGGGGAACGGCGGACGTACGGACGGTACCAACGAACATGGTCATCGCGTCGAGTTGGTGTAGCATGGCATGAGAGGTGGCTTCGATTTCCAGCCTCTCATTCACAGATAACGGCGCTTCGTCCTCCACCAGCTCAGGGATGGGGGGCAAAGGCGGTAACGGGGCAGGGGATGCCTCCGGATAGAAGAGCTCAGCAATGCCGAGCTCCTGAGTGTACATGTCCTCGCGTTCGAGACTGCGAGTCCATCGTTTATGTGCGACATGGATGTCCTGCGCCCACAGCACACGGTCGATCGTTTGCCTCGAGGCTAGCTTGGGGCTGCTCTCGGCATAATTGAGGGCCTCCTGCATAGCAAGAGAATCCTCGTCATCCTCAGGGTCGGAGAGGTCTTCTCCAGCCCATAGATCTCTAACTGCCCGTAGGGCAGTAGCTACATCCGGATCGTCATGATCGTACCGGGTGTCGTAGTCTTGGACGCCATCGTCGTAGATGTCGCCCGTAATCAGGGAGGGGTCGTGTAGACCCCAGCGTGGTGTTTGGGCTCTAGTTCGCCGTTTAGGCATTGAGAGGGGAAGTTAGTGCTAGTAGGTGATAGTAGAAATCAAGATACGTAGCGTGCCATCGATAACAGTTGGTCCCTTATCTCTATTCCGGGTCCACCCGATACTGCCTCCGAACGCTCCGAGGGGGGGACAGGCCGCACATCCTGTAACCCAGTGGGAGAAGATTGAACCCAGGTCATACCACCCTAGAAGAGTGAGCACCGGAGGTAGAGGGTTGGTGGAGAGTGGCGGCCACCAAGGTGTCGACCTAGCCGCCAGGGGGCACCATTGCCTGGCCCCTTTTAACGATGGTGTATTCCAACGGGTAGTCAGTGTAGCATGTCTCTAGTAATAGAAACTCACAGAGCATGGAGGCTAGAAGCCTCCCAGACAACTAGCAATCCAGTGATAACATCGCTCCTTGACTTGTTACAACCACCATAAATAGTGGTAAACACCTCTGCTCAACGTTGCACGCGACGTCGACACCTCAATTTCGGTCCGATTTTCGATCGGATTTCGCCATCACGAACGCTCTCGGCGTCTCCAGGCTTGCCCTGATTTGCTAAGAGATCCGTCCATCCGATCTCTGTGGATGCCCCGGTCACTGTTTTTGACAGTGTCTGCTATTCGTCTCGCTCTCCTGGGCTTCGAGGATCCTGGCTAGGTGAGTGTTGGCAATGAAAGAGTAGTCTGGGCCCCTATGGGGGCTTAGAGTGGGTGTGGGATGCCTACTTCAACGCTCGCCCAAGTCGTCGCATTCGTTTAGCTGGGGGAGGTCTGGTTCAGGAGGAGGGACATATTCACTGGATTGTGGGTCGTCTGGGAGGCTTCCTACCTCCATGCTGCGTGAGTTTCTATCTCTAGAGACCTGCTACACTGACTACCCATTGGAATACACCATCATTAAAAGGGGCCGGGCGATGGTGCCCCCTGGTGGCTAGGTCTACGCTCTGGTGGCCGCTACTTACCACCGACTCTTTACCTCCGGCACTCACACCCTCGAGGTGTTCGGAACCGGGTTCAATTGTCCCTCCCAACCTGCAGCAGGATTTGCGGCCTGCCTGCCCCCTCGGAGCGTCTGGAGGCTGTGTCGGGTGGACCCGGAATTGAGATAAGGGACCGTCTGTTATCGTTAACACGCTACGTATCTTGACTTTTACCGTCATCTACCTGTGCTAAATCATCCTCAATGCCCTCTACAAACCGTAGAGCGCGAACTCGACACCAGGCGGCTCATGGCGACCCCCTCCTATACACAAACGCCGACTTCGCCGACTTCGACGACAATTACCTCCCAGAGTTCGGACACGTCTCCCTGAGCGGATGGGACTCTGATGTGGCTAACCAGTTCCACAATCTTTGGGCGGAGGATGACTCCTCCGACCTGCCAGACGACGATGACGGCTCTGCCACTGGCGGAGACGTCGAATTCATCCCGGGTCTCACCGAGCTAGCCTCGCAGGAGACGATAAACCGCTTCTTGGCATCACAAGTGATAGCCGATGAGGTGCATGATCTGGCTCTCGAGCTTGGGCTCGAGGCCAACAACAATCAAGAGCTCGGCATCGCCGAGCTCCTCTATCCAGAGGGGCAGCAGGAGCAATCTGCGCCGCCACTCCCCACATCACCGGGTTCATCCGCCATCCCAGAGTTGGTGGAGGATGAGCCTCCGTTGTCGAGAGATGAGAGGGTGGACATAACGTCCACTTCTCATGGCTTTCTACATTTACTGGAGGCTATGACGATTTTCGTCGGTACCGTCCGAGTATCCGCCGTTCCGCTCATTGAGAGGAACGCATGGCGTCAGATGGCCTGGGAACTATTCACGACCACCTGGCGATTGTCCGAGCCAATGTCGGCAGAACTAGCAGCTGCCGGATTGCCTCTCGACCTCACGTCACCGGAAGCCTTCAGGGCTTCCTACGTGGCTAGGCAGGCAGCTCATGCAGAGCTCCATCATGGGGAACCCTTGTCCTCATCACGACGCCGCCATCCTCGAGGTCCTCGAGCACAGCAGCGCCACTACTGAAAGGGGGGTGTCACCCCCCCACATCTACTCCCACCAATTAGTTGGTGGCCGATGTCGGGATAGTGACAGTTTGTCGCTTCCCTCTACCTTCTCCCCGCTGCGGGGGGGACGTTGTTACCGAGCGTATGCCCTCGACGGCATCTACTCGAAGGGGGCCTTGGCCCCCTATCCACGGTAGTTCCGGTGAATAACCAGGTGAACAACCAGCTACCACATCTCTGTCATTCGCGCGGGAGCGCGGTGATGGTCCACCTCATTCGTCTGGGGTGGTCAATCCTCGCTGGCCAGGAGTATGCAGACGGTTATTCCTCCCGCAAGGGGGGATTTACAGTGAATTAACACGGCCGCGCCTGATCTGACTTCGGTTGGATATGTGGCTGGGGGACCGTTCTGCACTGGTGGACGAGTTAATGGCTAGCTTCGGGAGGGGGGGCTCCCCCTCCAGATTATTGCCTTTCCTGGCTGAGAGGCCAACGTCTGTGGCACTGCCCGCCTAAAGTGGCCAAAACGAGGACCTGGGTAGGATATGGGGGAGGGGAAGCGTAGTTACAGTAGTACCCAAGTTTGTATCCTGCTCCGCGGACTGCGATCGAGCCCCGCGTTATAAATTGTTGACCCAAAAAAAAAAAAAAATCCAGTGATAACGTCCCTTCTCCCTAAGCCAGACCTCCCCCAACTAAACGAGTGTGTCGACTTGGGCGAGCGTTGAAGCAGGCATCCCACACCCACTCTAAGCCCCCAGAGGGACCCAGACTACTCTTTCATAAACGACACTCACCTAGTCAGGATCCTCGAAGCCCAGGAGAACGAGACAGATAGCAGCCATTGTCAAAAACAATGACTGGGGCATCCACGGAGATCGGATGGACGGATCTCTTAGCAAATCAGGGTAGGCCTGGAGACGCCGAGAGCGTTCGTGATGGTGAAATCCGATCGAAAATCGGACGAAAATTGAAGTGTCGACGTCGCATGCAACGTTGAGCAGAGGTGTTTACCACTATTTATGGTGGTTGTAGCAAGTCAAGGAGCGTATATTATGAGGCTCTTCAGAAGGAGTGAAATCGGCAGAGATGTCGATCTCATGTCGTACGTGGACGATGGTACCCTCATCGCCCGTTCTCCACAGCTGGAGGATAACCTCCCCTTGCTAAAAAAAGCGTATGGCTGGATATTCCAGGCGTTCACCTCCCTCGGGCTTGTCCTTGAACACGACAAGTCCGAGATATTTCATTTCTCAAGGGCGAGGAGTTTCACTCCCCTACCCATTGATCTCGGATTCGCCCCCTACACGGGCAACACCCCCCTCAAACCCAAGGTTACCTGGAGGTACCTTGGATTTTTCTTCGACCGTAAGCTCTCCTTCAAAGAGCATACGCGATTCTACTCCACCAAAGCCCTCACCACTGCTAGGGCAATGGGAATGCTCGGCAATTCTGTCAGAGGGCTAACCCCTATGCAGAAACGCCTTTTTTTTTTTTTTTTTGGATCAAAAATTTATAACGCGGCGCCCGGTCGCAGTCCGCGGTAGAGACGTACAAGCAGAGTACACTACGCCCAGCCCAAGTCCTCCTCCTGCTAATCTTCGCACCAACCACCTGGATAACTGCGATGACCACTAAGGGGGCCCCCTTTATCGAGTAAACGGACTTGCCAGTGGTGGCGTACCGACAACCCGGACTTGACGATGTTGTGTTCCCCGATCCCTACGGGTATGAGTGCAAGATTTAGGGGAGACTGCCGCCCCGACGTGAGCCTCTCAGCTCGGAAAGGAAAGCGTGGTCGACTGAGATCGTCGCAACGCATAACCGACAGCGGATCTGAAAGCGCTCAGGCGCCTCCCCGAACCGGTACCTAGGTTCGTGTCCCCCCTCCCTGACAGTCGCTCCTGAACACGGGTGGGCCCCCTTTATGAGGGTTAACGGACTCGTCTGGTGCCCTGCGGCCACCCCGACATACCGATAACACTAGCTAGAACCAGACGAGGGTCATACGCCCTGCGCGCACAACCTATCCTGGATCCCACGCGAGTGAGTTGAACGATCCTAGTGCAGGATTGTTGTCCATGAATTCGTTGAAGCCTTCGACAGAGTCTGGGCTCGCACGAGTTTCTTTGCGATCCACCTTAGGGCAGACGCATGCAGAAACGCCTTCTGTACCGTTCATGTGTTGTACCTATTATGACGTACGGACTTAGACTTTGGCATTTCAAAGGCGCTCGCGTCAAAGGTGTCATCAAAACGTTGGCCCAAGTGCAGTCCATTGCTGCACGTTGGATCCTCGGTGCATTCAGAACCACCCCAATCGGTGGCCTGGAAAGTATCGCTGGACTGCTGCCTATGCAGCTGTTACTGCGGCGTCTGGTCGATAGAGGAGTGTTCAGAACCCCCCTATTGGCTCCATCTCACCCTCTAAGAGCAATCTTAGGGCCCAATCACGTAGGCACCACCCACTCCCATGAGCTAGGACTCTGGGGAGGGAACGTGCTCGACACACTCACCCTGCAAGGTCCATCTGTCGCCTCGGCTGCAGCCCTGGCCCTCGTACCAGGCGATGAATTCGACCCCTTTGGGGAAGAAAACACACCTGGAAACAGAGTGAAGGATCTATTCCCCACTCGTTTCTCCTCTCATCGCCTCACCTCTAAGGAGGATGGAGCGAAGAACTCTTACAGGAGTGACCTCGATAAGGCCTGGGCCTCTGCCCAGGTCGAGGGAGATACTCTTGTCGTTGCAGTGGACGCCTCGGTGCCCACAGATGCCAAATTTCAAGCAGTCGCCTGCGCTCTTGTCTTCGGACAGGGAGAACAGGTAGATCGCGTTGTCTCAGCTTCTGGGAGGAGAACCCCCCCAGAAGTCGAACTCTTTGCTCTCCAACTGGGCGTCTCGGCTGCTTGCAGCAGAGGATGCAAAAAGTTGGTGATTTTCTCGGATTCTACTACGGGCATCGAGTCCCTAATTGATCCAAAACCACGTTCTGGGCAAATTTTCGCCCTGGACGCCTGTCGCTCCCTTTTTTTTTTTTTTTTTTTTTTGGGTCAAAAATTTATAACGCGGGGCTCGATCGCAGTCCGCGGAGCAGGATACAAACTTGGGTACTACTGTAACTACGCTTCCCCTCCCCCATATCCTACCCAGGTCCTCGTTTTAGCCACTTTAGGCGGGCAGTGCCACAGACGTTGGCCTCTCAGCCAGGAAAGGCAATAATCTGGAGGGGGAGCCCCCCCTCCCGAAGCTAGCCATTAACTCGTCCACCAGTGCAGAACGGTCCCCCAGCCACATATCCAACCGAAGTCAGATCAGGCGCGGCCGTGTTAATTCACTGTAAATCCCCCCTTGCGGGAGGAATAACCGTCTGCATGCTCCTGGCCAGCGAGGATTGACCACCCCAGACGAATGAGGTGGACCATCACCGCGCTCCCGCACGAGTGACAGAGATGTGGTAGCTGGTTGTTCACCTGGTTATTCACCGGAACTACCGTGGATAGGGGGCCAAGGCCCCCTTCGAGTAGATGCCGTCGAGGGCATACGCTCGGTAACAACGTCCCCCCCGCAGCGGGGAGAAGGTAGAGGGAAGCGACAAACTGTCACTATTCCGATATCAGCCACCAACTAATTGGTGGGAGTAGATGTGGGGGGGTGACACCCCCCTTTCAGTAGCGGCGCTGCTGTGCTCGAGGACCTCGAGGACGGCGGCGTCGTGATGAGGACGAGGGTTCCCCATGATGGAGCTCTGCATGAGCTGCCTGCCTAGCCGCGTAGGAAGCCCTGAAGGCTGCCGGTGACGTGAGGTCGAGAGGCAATCCGGCAGCTGCTAGTTCTGCCGACATTGGCTCAGACAATCGCCAGGTGGTCGTGAATAGTTCCCAGGCCATCTGACGCCATGCGTTCCTCTCAATGAGCGGAACGGCGGATACTCGGACGGTACCGACGAAAATCGTCATAGCCTCCAGTAAATGTAGAAAGCCATGAGAGGTGGACGTTATGTCCACCCTCTCATCTCTCGACAATGGAGGCTCATCCTCCACCAACTCTGGGATGGCGGATGAACCCGGTGATGTGGGGAGGGGCGGCGCAGATTGCTCCTGCTGCCCCTCCGGATAGAGGAGCTCGGCGATGCCGAGCTCTTGATTGTTGTTGGCCTCGAGCCCAAGCTCGAGAGCCAGATCATGCACCTCATCGGCTATCACTTGTGACGCCAAGAAGCGGTTTATCGTCTCCTGCGAGGCTAGCTCGGTGAGACCCGGAATAAATTCGACGTCTCCGCCGGTGGCAGAGCCGTCATCGTCGTCTGGCAGGTCGGAGGAGTCATCCTCCGCCCAAAGATTGTGGAACTGGTTAGCCACATCAGAGTCCCATCCGCTCAGGGAGACGTGTCCGAACTCTGGGAGGTAGTTGTCGTCGAAGTCTGCGAAGTCGGTGTTTGTGTATAGGAGGGGGTCGCCATGAGCCGCCTGGTGTCGAGTTCGCGCTCTACGGTTTGCAGAGGGCATTGAGGACGATTTAGCACAAGTAGATGACGGTAGAAGTCAAGATACGTAGCGTGATAATGATAACAGACGGTCCCTTATCTCAATTCCGGGTCCACCCGACACAGCCTCCAGACGCTCCGAGGGGGCAGGCAGGCCGCAAATCCTGCTGCCGATTGGGAGGGACGATTGAACCCGGTTCCAAACACCTCAAGGGTGTGAGTGCCGGAGGTAAAGAGTTGGTGGTAAGTAGCGGCCACCAGAACGTTGACCTAGCCACCAGGGGGCACCATCGCCCGGCCCCTTTTAATGATGGTGTATTCCAATGGGTAGTCAGTGTAGCAGGTCTCTAGATGTAGAAACTCACGCAGCATGGAGGTAGGAAGCCTCCCAGACGACCCACAATCCAGTGAAAATGTCCCTCCTCCTGAACCAGACCTCCCCCAGCTAAACGAATGCGACGACTTGGGCGAGCGTTGAAGTAGGCATCCCACACCCACTCTAAGCCCCCATAGGGGCCCAGACTACTCTTTCATTGCCAACACTCACCTAGCCAGGATCCTCGAAGCCCAGGAGAACGAGACGAATAGCAGACACTGTCAAAAACAGTGACCGGGGCATCCACAGAGATCGGATGGACGGATCTCTTAGCAAATCAGGGCAGGCCTGGAGACGCCGAGAGCGTTCGTGATGGCGAAATCCGATCGAAAATCGGACCAAAATTGAGGTGTCGACATCGTGTGCAACGTTGAGCAGAGGTGTTTACCACTATTTATGGTGGTTGTAACAAGTCAAGGAGCGTTTTGCCTGTCGCTCCCTTCGCCCCTGGCTAGCTGGGGATGAGGAGAGAAGAGTTACATTCTGGCATGTCCCCTCGAAATTCGAGTGGAACGTACACAAGATGGCTCATGATGTAGCTACATCTACCAAGATCTCCGTGGGCAGACACCCGCGGACGTCTCTAGACTACCTTAAAAATCAGGTCGAAAAGGCCGTTTGTAAGGATTGGCACACCCGGTTCGCAGATTCTGCATACCGTGGACGACACTTCTACCAACTCAAGGGAGTAGGTGGAAAACCGGCATTACCCTCGACTCACAAAGGTGGGCCTTGGCTGAAAGTTATGGGGAGCAACACTACGTTGACTTCCCGTTCAACTCGTATGATCACTGGCCATGCTCCTATAGGGGAGTATCGTCAACGCTTATCCCTTGACGGGGAATACCAATGTTGGTGTCTTGGTCCCGAAATACAAACTCGAGACCACTTACTACGCGTCTGCCCCAAGGTGGATCGCAGAGAAACCCGTGCAAGCCCCGACTCCGTCGAAGGCTTCAACGAATTTATGGACAACAACCCTGCTCTAGGGTCGTTCAACTCACTTGCGTGGGACCCAGGATAGGTTGTGCGCGCAGGGCGTATGACCCTCGTCTGGTTCTGGCTAGTGTTATCGGTATGTCGGGGTGGCCGTAGGGCACCAGACGAGTCCGTTAACCCTCATAAAGGGGGCCCACCCGTGTTCAGGAGCGACTGTCAGGGAGGGGGGACACGAAACTAGGTACCGGTTCGGGGAGGCGCCTGAGCGCTTTCAGATCCGCTGTCGGTTACGCGTTGCGACGACTCCAGTCGATTACGCTTTCCTTTCCGAGCTGAGAGGCTCACGTCGGGGCGGCAGTCTCCCCTAAATCTTGCACTCATACCCGTAGGGATTCGGGGAACACGACATCGTCAAGTCCGGGTTGTCGGTACGCCACCACTGGCAAGTCCGTTTACTCGATAAAGGGGGCCCCCTTAGTGGTCATCGCAGCTATCCAGGTGGTTGGTGCAAAGTTCAGCAGGAGGAGGACTTGGGCTGGGCGTAGTGTACTCTGTTTGTATGTCTCTACCGTGGACTGCGTTCGGGCATCGCGTTATAAATTTTTGACCCAAAAAAAAAAAAAAAAAAGGAGTGGGAGGGAAACCAGTTCTACCTTCGACCCACAAAGGTGGGCCTTGGCTGAAAGTCATGGGAGGCAGCACCACTGGACCTCCCATGCAACTCATATGATCACTGGCCATGCTCCCATAGGGGAGTATCATCATCGTTTCTCCCTCGACGGGGAGTACCAATGCTGGTGCCTCAGTCCTGAGATCCAAACTCGAGATTTCCGAGCTGAGAGGCTCACGTCGGGGCGGCAGTCTCCCCTAAATCTTGCACTCATACCCGTAGGGATCGGGGAACACGACATCGTCAAGTCTGGGTTGTCGGTACGCCACCACTGGCAAGTCCGTTTACTCGATAAAGGGGGCCCCCTTAGTGGTCATCGCAGTTATCCAGGTGGTTGGTGCGAAGATTAGCAGGAGGAGGACTTGGGCTGGGCGTAGTGTACTCTGCTTGTACGTCTCTACCGCGGACTGCGACCGGGCGCCGCGTTATAAATTTTTGATCCAAAAAAAAAAAAAAATGAGAGGAGAAGCGAGTGGGGAATAAATCCTTCACTCTGTTTCCAGGTGTGTTTTCTTCCCCAAAGGGGTCGAATTCATCGCCTGGTACGAGGGCCAAGGCTGCAGCTGAGGCGACAGACGGCCCTTGCAGGGTGAGTGTGTCGAGCACGTTCCCTCCCCAGAGTCCAAGCTCATGAGAGTGGGTGGTGCCGACGTGATTAGGCCCTAAGATCGCTCTTAGGGGGTGTGATGGAGCCAATAGAGGGGTTCTGAATACCCCTCTGTCGACTAAGCAACGCAGTAACAGCTGCATAGGCAGCAGTCCAGCGATACTTTCCAGGCCACCAATTGGGGTGGTTCTGAATGCACCGAGGATCCAACGTGCAGCGATGGACTGCACTTGGGCCAACGTCTTGATAACACCTTTGACGCGAGCGCCTTTGAAGTGCCATAATCTGAGTCCGTATGTCATAATGGGTACGACGCACGAACGGTAAAGTAGGCGTTTCTGCATAGGGGTTAGCCCTCTGACAGAATTGCCCAGCATTCCCATTGCCCTCGCAGTAGTGAGAGCTTTGGTGGAGTAAAATCGTGTATGCTCCTTGAAGGAGAGCTTACGGTCAAAGAAGAATCCGAGGTACCTCCAGGTGACCTTGGGTTTGAGAGGGGTATTTTTTTTTTTTTTTTTTTGGGTCAACAATTTATAACGCGGGGCTCGATCGCAGTCCGCGGAGCAGGATACAAACTTGGGTACTACTATAACTATGCTTCCCCTCACCCATATCCTACCCAGGTCCTCGTTTTAGCCACTTTAGGCGGGCAGTGCCACAGACGTTGGCCTCTCAGCCAGGAAAGGCAATAATCTGGAGGGGGGGACCCCCTCCCGAAACTAGCCATTAGATCGTCAGCTGGTGCGAAGCGGTCCCCCGGCCACATATCCAACCGAAGTCAGATCAGGCGCAGTGGTGTCAATTCACCGTAAATCCCCCCTTGCGGGAGGAATAACCGTCCGCATACTCCCAGCCAACGAGGATTGACCACCCCGGACGAACGAGGTGGACCATCACCGTGTCATGCACGAGTAACAGTAATGTGGCAGCTGGTTGTTCACCTGGTTATTCACCGGAACCGCCGTAAGCAGGGGGCCAAAGCCCCCCTCGAGCAAATGCACTGCCAGCACATGCACTCGATAGCAATTTCCCCCCCGCAGCGGGGAGAACGTAAAGGGTAGCAACATTTGTCACCAACCCGACAGCAGCCAGCAGACTGGCGGTGATGGGTGTGGAGCGGAATGCCCCACACAAGTAGCAGCACGGCCATCTGTGATGATGACGGCACTGTACTGGGAATGAGGGTTCCCCAGATTGGAGCTCTGCTAGAGCTGTTGGCATCGCCACACAGGAAGCTGGAACAGCTGCCGGAGGCGTAGGATCATTGGAATGATCGTCTCTGGTTGTCCGCTTGGGCATCAGGAGCAAGTTAGTACTGGTATATGATGCTAGTGATCGAAATATGCAGCGTGCAGTGTAAGCGAGGGCCTCCTGCCTAGCAAGAGAGTCCACGTAGTCGTCAGGGTCGGGGAGGTCCTCCCCAGCCCACAGATCTCAAACTGCCTAGGGCAGCTGCTACCTCCAGTTCGTTCTGTGAGAACTGGGTGTCGTAGTGTTGGGCATCATCGCCAACGATGTCACCCGTAATCAAGGTGGGGTCGTGAAGGCCCCAGCGTGTGGTTTGGTCTCTGTTCAGCCGTTTGGGCATTGAGAGTGAGTTAGCACAGGTAAATGACGATAACAGTCAGAATACGTAGCGTAAGGTCGATAACAGATGGCCCCTTATCTCAGTTCCAGGTCCACCCGATACAGCCTCCAATTGAGAGGGGTATTGCCCGTGTAGGGGGCGAAACCAAGATCGATGGGCAAGGGAGTGAATCTCCTCGCCCTTGAAAAGTGGAATATCTCGGACTTGTCATGTTCGAGGACTAGTCCGAGGGATGTGAATGCCTGGAAGATCCAGCCATACGCTTTCTTTAGAAGGGGGAGGTTGTCCTCCAGCTGTGGGGAGCGGGCGATGAGGGTGCCATCGTCCACATACGACATGAGATCGACATCTCTGCTGATTTCGCTTCTTCTGAAGAGCTTCATGATGGGCGTCAAATATAACGCCGATAAGACAGGGGACAGGGCAGAGCCTTGTCCCACTCCCACATCTGCTGCAAAGGAGCCCGATGAGAAAGCGTTCCATTTGTAGGTCGTCTTGCGACCAACTAGGTAAAACCGGAAGAAGTTCACTACTTGCGCAGGGAACCCCGACCGAGAGATGATCTCCAACAGAACCTGGTGGTTCAAGGAGGGGAAGAATTGAGCGATGTCGAAAGTGACAACGCTTGTCTTAAGTCCTTTGGCCCATCCTGCTCTGACAAGATGAGTGAGGTAGATACCTGCATCCTCCGTGGAACGCTGGGCGACACCTCCGAACTGATTCTGCTCGAAGGCCTCGTGTGCGACGCCGTCGAATTGAAGTCGTCTGGACAACATCTTTTCGACTAATTTACCCAGAGTGTTCAGAAGCACGATGGGTCTGAACGACTTAGGGGTAGAATAATTAGGTTTTCCTGGCTTCGGGATAATAACCGACAGGGATTCCTTAAAATGAGCTGGCCAATGGCCTGCAGTGATGCATGCCTCAGCGATGCGGGTGATAAGCCCTGCGACCTTTGGGTTGCTACACCAGTGTTTAAGGTGCGACCATGTAACATGATCGGGACCTGGAGCAGAACGGGAAGAACACGCGTCTAGCGCTTCTTTCATTTCCGTGACAGAGAACGGGATCCAGGCCCTTTCAGGCACAGGGTCGAGTTCATCAAGAATGCTCAGATCGACTACTCGATCCGAGGCAGCATTATAAGACCCATCAAGGGCAGCCCACAGCGAGTCCAGATCGTTGCAGGGTTCTCCCCGATAGGAGATAGCCTCATACGATGGGAGGTTGCGTTGACGAGTCCAGGACATTAAGTCCCAGGGTCGCCTATTCATCGTAGCCACTTCTTGGATAGGGTCATCAAAAAAGGCCCGCTTTGCTTGTCGCATGACTTTCCTGTAAAGCTTCCAGTCTTCCCCATCCCGAGAAGCCCTGTACGCGTCTAGGGCGCCGCTGCATTCGTCTGTCCACCACCCTTTGGACGACTTGCCGAGGCGAGATTCCTTGGCATGGCTTTCCCATGCCTTGTTTAAAATCGTTGATATCGCCGAGATGACATCATCGATTTCTGCCGAAGTATCTCCGTGCCAATCTAGCCACGGAGTTAAAGCGGAGGAGACGGCATCTCGGTACGATGCCTCCTCCTCGGATCCTTTTTTGATGGACCACTTGGTGACCGGAACCAGAGATCCCGGGCCAGGCAGCACTAATGTCAGGGGAGCGTGGTCAGACGTTCCCCTGGCTTCAGGTACGATCTCGCAGTACAATACAAATCTAAGATCTGTAGGTACGAACATCAGGTCGATCACCGTGGGGTGAAGGCCCTGTTGAGGGGGAAAGTGGGTAGGGCCCTCCACTACTGGTAGGGCTCTAGTCAGGCCTAATGCCGTGGCTGTTTCCACTAAGTGGTCAGCGTGAATTGAGTGCTCAGGCCCCTGGGGATCCCAGGATGCGTGCCTCACGTTAAAGTCACCACACATGAAGTGTAGGCGTGGGATCGTCATGACATTCTCAAAGAGGAGCGTAATGGCGGAGTGTTGGCTATCTGAGTAGACGTTGGCGAGTAGCATGACGTCCTCCCCTATTCCCAGTGAGAAAAGGAGGATATCACGATCATCGATCAGATCTCGTCTGAGACCTGGTCTTAAATTAGCGATGCTGTTCGCGAAATAGACAGCAACGCGTGGAGGGGAATCAATACCCGAGGGGCGCACTAATGTTCCCCAGTTTGGGCTCATCGGTGCACCTATGACTTCTTCCCCCTCCCTGTTATGGGCAGAGGGGGCGTATCTTATTAATCGCCACGGAGGCTCTTGGATGAAAAGCAAGTCATAGGAATCTCGCCTCGGCAAGTCGTCCAAAGGCTGGTGGACAGACGAATGCAGTGGTGCTCTAGACGCTTACAGAGCCTCCCGTGATGGAGAGGACTGGAAGCTCTATAGGAAAATCATGCGGCACGCTAAGCGTGATTTCTTCGACGACCGTATCCAAGAAGTGGCTACGATGAACAGGCGACCATGGGACCTCATGTCCTGGACTCGTCAACGCAACCTCCCATCGTACGAGGCGACTTGCAACGACCTGGACTCGCTGTGGGCTGCCCTTGATGGGTCCTACAATGCCGCATCAGATCGAGTGGTCGATCTGAGCATTCTCGATGAACTTGATCCGGTGCCTGAAAGGGCCTGGATCCCGTTCTCAATTACGGAAATGAAAGAAGCGCTAAATGCGTGTTCTTCCCGTTCCGCTCCAGGTCCCGATCATGTTACTTGGTCGCACCTAAAACACTGGTGTAGCAACCCAGAAGTGGCAGGGCTCATCACCCGCATTGCTGAGGCGTGCATCACCGCTGGCCATTGGCCAGATCACTTTAAGGAGTCCCTGTCGGTCATCATCCCGAAACCAGGGAAGCCTAACTACTCTACCCCTAAGTCGTTCAGGCCCATTGTGCTCCTGAACACTTTGGGCAAATTAGTCGAAAAGATGTTGTCAAGGCGACTTCAGTTCGACGGTGTCGCACACGAGGCTTTCGAACAAAACCAGTTTGGAGGCGTCGCCCAGCGTTCCACTGAGGATGCAGGTGTCTACCTTACCCACCTAGTCAGAGCAGGATGGGCCAAGGGTCTCAAGACGAGCGTTGTCGCTTTCGACATCGCTCAATTCTTTCCCTCCTTGAACCACCAAGTTCTGTTGGAGATCATCTCTCGGTCGGGGTTCCCTGCGCAAGTAGTGAACTTCTTCCGGTCATACCTTGTCGGTCGCAAAACGACCTACAAATGGAACGCTTTCTCGTCTGGCTCTTTTGCAGCAGATGTGGGAGTGGGTCAAGGCTCTGCTCTGTCCCCTGTCCTATCGGCGCTGTATTTGACGCCCATCATGAAACTCTTCAGAAGAAGCGAAATCGGCAGAGATGTCGATCTCATGTCGTATGTGGACGATGGTACCCTCATCGCCCGCTCCCCACAGTTGGAGGACAACCTCCCCCTTCTAAAGAAAGCGTATGGCTGGATCTTCCAGGCATTCACCTCCCTCGGACTAGTCCTCGAACATGACAAGTCCGAGATATTCCACTTCTCAAGGGCGAGGAGGTTCACTCCCTTACCCATCGATCTGGGTTTCGCCCCTTACACGGGCAACACCCCTCTCAAACCCAAGGTCACCTGGAGGTACCTCGGATTCTTCTTTGACCGTAAGCTCTCCTTCAAGGAGCATACGCGATTCTACTCCACCAAAGCTCTCACTACTGCGAGGGCGATGGGAATGCTCGGCAATTCTGTCAGAGGGCTAACCCCTATGCAGAAACGCCTACTTTACCGTTCGTGCGTCGTACCCATTATGACATACGGACTCAGATTATGGCACTTCAAAGGCGCTCGCGTCAAAGGTGTTATCAAGACGTTGGCCCAAGTGCAGTCCATCGCTGCACGTTGGATCCTCGGTGCATTCAGGACCACCCCAATCGGTGGCCTGGAAAGTATCGCTGGGCTGCTGCCTATGCAGCTGCTACTGCGTCGCTTAGTCGACAGAGGGGTATTCAGGACCCCTCTATTGGCTCCATCTCACCCCCTAAGAGCGATCTTAGGGCCTAATCACGTCGGCACCACCCACTCTCATGAGCTTGGACTCTGGGGAGGGAACGTGCTCGACACACTCACCCTACAAGGGCCGTCTGTCGCCTCGGCTGCAGCCTTGGCCTTGGTACCAGGCGATGAATTCGACCCCTTTGGGGAAGAAAACACACCTGGAAACAGAGTGAAGGATTTATTCCCCACTCGCTTTTCCTCTCATCGTCTCACCTCTAAGGAGGATGAAGCGAAGAATTCTTATAGGAGTGACCTCGATAAGGCCTGGGCTTCTGCCCTGGTCGAGGACGACACTCTCGTCGTTGCAGTGGACGCCTCAGTGCCCACAGATGCCAAATTTCAGGCTGTCGCCTGTGCTCTTGTCTTCGGACAGGGAGAACAGGTCGATCGCGTTGTCTCTGCTTCTGGGAGGAGAACCCCCCCAGAAGTCGAACTCTTTGCTCTCCAACTGGGCGTCTCGGCTGCTTGCAGCAGAGGATGCAAAAAGTTGGTGATATTCTCGGATTCTACTACGGGCATTGAGTCCTTAATTGATCCTAAACCACGCTCTGAGCAAATCTTTGCTCTGGACGCTTGTCGCTCCCTTCGTCCCTGGCTATCCGGAGACGAGGAGAGGAACGTTACATTCTGGCACGTCCCCTCGAAGTTCGAGTGGAACGTACATAAGATGGCTCACGATGTAGCTACATCTACCAAGATCTCCGTGGGCAGACACCCGCGGACGTCTCTAGATTACCTTAAAAACCAGGTCGAAAAGGCCGTCTGTAAGGATTGGCACACTCGGTTCGCAGATCCTGCGTACCGTGGACGACACTTCTACCAACTCAAAGGAGTTGGTGGAAAACCAGTATTACCCTCGACTCACAAAGGTGGGCCTTGGCTGAAAGTAATGGGGAGCAACACTACGTTGACCTCCCGTTCAACTCGCATGATCACTGGCCATGCTCCTATAGGGGAGTATCGTCAACGTTTATCCCTCGACGGGGAGTACCAATGTTGGTGTCTTGGTCCCGAGATTCAAACTCGAGACCATCTACTACGCGTCTGCCCTAAGGTGGATCGCAAAGAAACTCGTGCGAGCCCAGACTCTGTCGAAGGCTTCAACGAATTCATGGACAACAATCCTGCACTAGGATCGTTCAACTCACTCGCGTGGGATCCAGGATAGGTTGTGCGCGCAGGGCGTATGACCCTCGTCTGGTTCTAGCTAGTGTTATCGGTATGTCGGGGTGGCCGCAGGGCACCAGATGAGTCCGTTAACCCTCATAAAGGGGGCCCACCCGTGTTCAGGAGCGACTGTCAGGGAGGGGGGACACGAACCTAGGTACCGGTTCGGGGAGGCGCCTGAGCGCTTTCAGATCCGCTGTCGGTTATGCGTTGCGACGATCTCAGTCGACCACGCTTTCCTTTCCGAGCTGAGAGGCTCACGTCGGGGCGGCAGTCTCCCCTAAATCTTGCACTCATACCCGTAGGGATCGGGGAACACAACATCGTCAAGTCCGGGTTGTCGGTACGCCACCACTGGCAAGTCCGTTTACTCGATAAAGGGGGCCCCCTTAGTGGTCATCGCAGTTATCCAGGTGGTTGGTGCGAAGATTAGCAGGAGGAGGACTTGGGCTGGGCGTAGTGTACTCTGCTTGTACGTCTCTACCGCGGACTGCGACCAGGCGCCGCGTTATAAATTTTTGATCCAAAAAAAAAAAAAAAAAAAAAAAAGCAAGTCATAGTCGTCTATAAGGTCTGCCAGTAACGAGTCCATGTATCCCCAATTACGGTTAACATTCTGACTAAATATACGTAACTGTGGGGTAGATCTAAGTCTGTCCCTCATTTACGTTCGGCCACCGCGTCCTGCGGGATGGTAAGTAGGAGGAGAGCGAGAACTACGCCTCGCACTCACCTCGTCATAGCGAGCCTTGATCCAGTCATGGTCAAAGCGGTGTCGCCAGAAATTGCAACGACGATCGTCGGATGCGTGGTTCTTCCGGCAGTTCAAGCACCTAGCCGGGTGAGGACATGCTACCCCCTCCGGGGTAGCTGGGATGGGAGGGTTCGCCTTGGTGTTTCCCTTACAGCACCCCGCTAGGGCACGATGGTGCTCCTTGCGGTGTGGGCCTGCACATATCGGACACTTCGACTGTGGAGCTCTACATGCTGGGGTGGGGTGGCCCCACTTCCAGCACCGTTGGCATAATGGGAGTCCAGGGTTCGCCCTGGCTGCCCTAACGTAGGCGACGTATCGTCCAAACTGGACACCACGCCCGATGAGAGCTTTCGCTCGTGCGCCGCTGACCGAGTCAGCAACGTTGAGGTAAACGGTGCACGTGTCCGACATTCTCGAATCATGGACAACCCTTGGGGGGACCTGCAGCACGGTGAGGTCAGATATGCCTGACTTCCCCAGGTGAGCTATGACGACATCAGGCGTAATGGCCTTGTCGTTTGCGATGTAGGGCACGTCTACCAGTTTGAGGTAAGACGTGGACGTAGGTAGCGCTGCGTCGATTTGGAGCGCGTAGGGGAAGGCCTTGTGAGCCGCCTCCTTAAAACATCGTAGGTCCTCATCCGAGGCCACTACGTCAGTTGACACCGAGAGATTCCCGGCGTGCATGGTAGCAGACTGTGCCACTAGCTTGGAGTGGTGCAGTCCTAAGGTCGTCTGGACGTGGTCCAGGAAATCAGCAGGGTTCGTTCCCTCCTCTAGGGGGGGTCGAACGTGAACGAGGACCTGTCTTCGAGACGGTCCGTGAACGGTGGGCGAAGGCTTTGCAGCCTTGGGCCTGGATGGGCCGACGTGCTGCTGGATGTCAGCTAGTTTGTCGGTTGGAAGCTCAGGGAAGGCCTTTTTTTTTTTTTTTTGGATCAAAAATTTATAACGCGGCGCCCGGTCGCAGTCCGCGGTAGAGACGTACAAGCAGAGTACACTACGCCCAGCCCAAGTCCTCCTCCTGCTAATCTTCGCACCAACCACCTGGATAACTGCGATGACCACTAAGGGGGCCCCCTTTATCGAGTAAACGGACTTGCCAGTGGTGGCGTACCGACAACCCGGACTTGACGATGTCGTGTTCCCCGATCCCTACGGGTATGCGTGCAAGATTTAGGGGAAACTGCCGCCCCGACGTGAGCCTCTCAGCTCGGAAAGGAAAGCGTAGTCGACTGGAATTGTCGCAACGCGTGACCGACAGCGGATCTGAAAGCGCTCAGGCGCCTCCCCGAACCGGTATCTAGTTTCGTGTCCCCCCTCCCTGACAGTCGCTCCTGAACACGGGTGGGCCCCCTTTATGAGGGTTAACGGACTCGTCTGGCGCCCTACGGCCACCCCGACATACCGATAACACTAGCCAGAACCAGACGGGGGTCATACGCCCTGCGCGCACAACCTATCCTGGATCCCACGCGAGTGAGTTGAACGACCCTAGTGCTGGGTTGTTGTCCATAAATTCGTTGAAGCCTTCGACAGAGTCTGGGCTTGCACGAGTCTCTTTGCGATCCACTTTGGGGCAGATGCGTAGCAGATGGTCCCGAGTTTGTGTGTCAGGACCAAGGCACCAGCATTGGTACTCCCCGTCAAGGGATAAGCGTTGACGATACTCCCCTATAGGAGCATGGCCAGTGATCATGCGAGTTGAACGGGAAGTCAACGTAGTGTTGCTTCCCATTACTTTCAGCCAAGGCCCACCTTTGTGGGTCGAGGGTAATACTGGTTTTCCCCCTACTCCTTTGAGTTGGTAGAAGTGACGTCCTCGGTACGCAGGGTCTGCGAATCGAGTGTGCCAATCCTTACAAACGGCCTTCTCGACCTGGTTTTTAAGGTAATCTAGAGACGTCCGCGGGTGTCTGCCCACCGAGATCTTGGTAGATGTAGCAACATCGTGAGCCATCTTGTGAACGTTCCACTCGAATTTCGAGGGGACGTGCCAGAATGTGACGTTCCTCTCCTCGTCCCCAGCTAGCCAGGGACGCAGGGAGCGACAAGCGTCCAGAGCAAATATTTGCTCAGAGCGTGGTTTAGGATCGACTAGGGACTCGATGCCCGTAGTGGAATCCGAGAATATCACCAACTTTTTGCAACCTCTGCTGCAAGCAGCCGAGACGCCCAGTTGGAGAGCAAAGAGTTCGACTTCTGGAGGGGTTCTCCTCCCAGAGGCAGAGATAACACGATCAACTTGTTCCCCCTGTCCGAAGACGAGAGCGCAGGCGACAGCTTGGAATCTAGCATCAGTGGGCACTGAGGCGTCCACTGCGACGACGAGAGTGCCGTCCTCGACCAGGGCATTAGCCCAGGCCTTGTCGAGGTCACTCCTATAAGAATTCTTCGCTTCATCCTCCTTAGAGGTGAGACGATGAGAGGAAAAGCGAGTGGGGAATAAATCCTTCACTCTGTTTCCAGGAGTGTTTTCTTCCCCAAAGGGGTTGAATTCATCGCCTGGTACCAAGGCCAAGGCTGCAGCCGAGGCGACAGACGGCCCTTGTAAGGTGAGTGTGTCGAGCACGTTCCCTCCCCAGAGTCCAAGCTCATGAGAGTGGGTGGTGCCGACGTGATTAGGCCCTAAGATCGCTCTTAGGGGGTGAGATGGAGCCAATAGAGGGGTCCTGAATACCCCTCTGTCGACTAAGCGACGCAGTAGCAGCTGCATAGGCAGCAGCCCAGCGATACTTTCCAGGCCACCGATTGGGGTGGTTCTGAATGCACCGAGGATCCAACGTGCAGCGATGGACTGCACTTGGGCCAACGTCTTGATAACACCTTTGACGCGAGCGCCTTTGAAGTGCCATAATCTAAGTCCGTATGTCATAATGGGTACGACGCACGAACGGTAAAGTAGGCGTTTCTGCATAGGGGTTAGCCCTCTGACAGAATTGCCGAGCATTCCCATCGCCCTCGCAGTAGTGAGAGCTTTGGTGGAGTAAAATCGCGTATGCTCCTTGAAGGAGAGCTTACGGTCAAAGAAGAATCCGAGGTACCTCCAGGTGACCTTGGGTTTGAGAGGGGTGTTGCCCGTGTAAGGGGCGAAACCAAGATCGATGGGTAAGGGAGTGAATCTCCTTGCCCTTGAAAAGTGGAATATCTCGGACTTGTCATGTTCGAGGACAAGTCCGAGGGAGGTGAATGCCTGGAAGATCCAGCCATATGCTTTCTTTAGGAGGGGGAGGTTGTCCTCCAACTGTGGGGAGCGGGCGATGAGGGTACCATCATCCACATACGACATGAGATCGACATCTCTGCCGATTTCGCTTCTTCTGAAGAGCTTCATGATGGGCGTCAAGTATAACGCCGATAAGACAGGGGATAAAGCAGAACCTTGTCCCACTCCCACATCTGCTGCAAAGGAGCCCGATGAGAAAGCGTTCCACTTATAGGTCGTCTTGCGACCGACCAGGTAGGACCGGAAGAAGTTCACTACTTGCGCAGGGAACCCCGACCGAGAGATGATCTCCAACAGAACCTGGTGGTTCAAGGAGGGGAAGAATTGAGCGATGTCGAAGGCGACAACACTTGTTTTAAGTCCCTTAGCCCATCCTGCTCTGACGAGATGGGTGAGGTAGATTCCTGCATCCTCAGTGGAACGCTGGGCGACGCCCCCGAACTGGTTTTGTTCGAAGGCCTCGTGTGCGACACCGTCGAATTGAAGTCGTCTCGACAGCATTTTCTCGACTAATTTACCCAGAGTGTTCAGAAGCACGATGGGTCTGAACGACTTAGGGGTAGAGTAGTTAGGTTTCCCTGGCTTCGGGATAATAACCGACAGGGATTCCTTAAAATGCGCTGGCCAATGGCCTGCGGTGATGCATGCCTCAGCGATGCGGGTGATAAGCCCTGCCACCCCTGGGTTGCTGCACCAGTGTTTGAGGTGCGACCATGTAACATGATCGGGACCTGGAGCGGACCGGGAAGAACACGCATTTAACGCTTCTTTCATTTCCGTGACGGAGAACGGGATCCAGCCCCTTTCAGGCACCGGATCAAGTTCATCAAGGATGCTCAGATCGACTACTCGATCTGAGGCAGCGTTATAGGACCCATCAAGGGCAGCCCAAAGGGAGTCCAGATCATTACAAGGTTCTCCCCGATAGGAGATTGCCTCGTATGACGGGAGGTTACGTTGACGAGTCCAGGACATCAAGTCCCAGGGTCGTCTGTTCATGGTAGCCACTTCCTGGATACGGTCGTCGAAAAAGTCGCACTTCGCATGTCGCATGACTTTCCTGTAGAGTTTCCAGTCTCCCTCGTCTCGAGAGGCTCTGTAAGCGTCTAGGGCACCACTGCATTCGTCTGTCCACCAGCCCTTGGACGACTTGCCGAGGCGGGATTCCTTGGCATGGTTTTCCCATGCCTTGTTTAAGATCGTTGATATCGCCGAAACGACGTCATCGATCTCTGCCGAAGTATTTCCGTGCCAATCTAGCCACGGAATTAAAGCGGAGGAAACAGCATCTCGATAAGATGCTTCCTCCTCGGATCCTTTTTTAATGGACCACTTGGTAACCGGAACCAGAGATCCCGGACCAGGTAGAACTAACGTCAGGGGGGCGTGGTCAGACGTTCCCCTGGCTTCAGGTACAATCTCACAGTACAATACAAATCTAAGATCTGTAGGTACGAACATCAGGTCGATCACCGTGGGGTGAAAGCCCTGTTGAGGGGGGAAGTGGGTAGGGCCCTCCACTACTGGTGAGGCTCTAGTCAGGCCTAATGCCATGGCTGATTCCACTAAGTGGTCAGCGTGAATCGAATGTTCAGGCCCCTGGGGGTCCCAGGATGCGTGCCTCACGTTAAAATCGCCACACATGAAGTGTAGGCGGGGGATCGTCATGACATTCTCAAACAGGAGTGTAATGGCGGAGTGTTGGCTGTCTGAGTAGACGTTAGCGAGTAATATGACATCCTCTCCTATTCCCAGTGAGAAAAGGAGGATATCACGATTATCGATCAGATCTCGTCTGAGACCTGGTCTTAAGTTAGCGATGCTGTTCGCGAAATAGACAGCAACGCGTGGGGGGGAATCCAAACCCGAGGGGCGCACTAACGTTCCCCAATTTGGGCTCATCGGCGCGCCTATAACTTCTTCCCCCTCCCTGTTATGGGCAGAGGGAGCGTGTCTTATCAACCGCCAGGGCGGTTCTTGGATGAAAAGCAAATCGTAATCATCTACGAGATCAGCCAGTAAAGAGTCCATGTACCCCCAATTACGGTTAACATTTTGACTAAATATGCGCAACTGCGGTGTAGATCTAAGTCTATCCCTCATTTACGTTCGGCCACCGCGTCCTGCGGGATGGTAAGAAGGAGGGGAGCGAGAGTTACGTCTCGCACTCACCTCGTCATAGCGAGCTTTGATCCAATCACGGTCAAAGCGATGTCGCCAAAAGTTGCATCGACGATCATCCGATGCGTGGTTTTTCCGGCAGTTTATGCACCTGGCCGGGTGAGGACAAGCTGCCCCCTCTGGGGTAGCTGGGATGGGAGGGTTCGCCTTGGCGTTTCCCTTACAACACCCTGCGAGGGCACGGTGGTGCTCCTTGCGGTGTGGGCCTGCGCAGACCGGGCATTTGGTCTGTGGAGCTCTGCATGCTTGAGTGGGGTGACCCCACTTCCAGCACCGTTGGCAGATAGGCAATCCAGGGTTCGCCCTGGCAGCCCTAATGTGAGCGACGTAGCGTCCAAATTGGACGCCCCGACCGATAAGAGCCTTGGCTCGTGCACCGCTGACAGAGTCAGCGATGTTAAGATAGACGGTGCACGTATCCGACATTTTCGAATCACGTACGACCCGGGGGGGGACTTGTAACACTGCGAGGTCCGATATTCCGGACTTTCCCAGGTGTGCAACAACGACATCAGGCGTTAGAGCCTTGTCGTTAGCGACGAATGGCACATCGACCAGCTTGAGGTACGACGTGGACGTGGGTAGCGCTGCATCTACTTGCTGTGCGAAAGGAAACGCCTTGTGGGCCGCCTCCTTGAAGCAACGAAGGTCCTCCTCGGAGGCCACGACGTCTGTAGCTACTGATAGGTTACCAGCATGCATTGATGCGGATTGGGCCACTAGTTTAGAGTGGTGCAATCCGAGAGTGACTCGGACATGGTCCAAGAAGTCTGCAGGGTTCGTTTCCGCCCCGAGGGGGGGACGAACGTGTACCAAGACCTGTCGTCTCGACGGTCCATGGACAGTAGGCGAAGGCTTTGCAGCTTTCGGTTTGGAAGGACCCACATGCTGCTGTATGTCAGCCAGCTTATCGGTCGGGAGTTCAGGGAAGGCCTTGGCTAGTCGCACCAGGCCATCCATGGAAGTGTTAGGTGCTCGCCCCCCAGGGAAGCGAGCGACCTGAGCGAAGGTTCCCCTGCCCGAAGGCCTGGTGGACCAGTTCACGGGGGGAGGCGGTCCTCGACCCCATGACGACGAGACACCCCCTGCTGGGGGTTTAGGAAGAGGTCGAGCCCCTTTCGGGCCTCGGGTCCTCGCTGATTTGTGAGGGGGGGGGCGTTGCCCATCCCATCCCTCCAGATACTCCGTCCTTGGGACGTCGTTAGGATCGTTAGTGACGGTGCCCGACCTGGGTCGTTTACTGTTCCCAGCAATCCTGTCTATAGCGTTCCGGAGCGTAGCGCTTCCAGAGTTGCGATCGATACCAGCCTCGGCAGCTGCTGCCAGCACCGAGCCCAGTTGTTCAGCTATGAGCTGCCGTTCTTCAGCAGTCGGTCGTTTGGATCCCGTCCTGTTCAGGACAACTCGGAATCCAGTTGCGTACTCACCCAGGTCACTGGCGAAGGTCTGGGGTCCACTCCAGTCATCGCTCGTCATCTCCGTATCTTGTATGACGTGGGTAGAGAGGTTATCGGCCACTTCGTCAGCCCACGAAGCGGGTGTCGAAGGGGTAGCCGGAGGTGCAGGAGACGCAGTTGCATCCCTGGAAGATAGCGCTGGCACGCTGAATCGCTGTGCTCGCGGAGTGACGGTGCCCGCCCCATAGGGGGAGGGGGTTGGAGAGCCTCTTTGGGTCCTGTGGGGGCCCACTGAGGGAACGTTCTGTGTGGATCTGCGGCTCGAGGAGAGCCGCAGGGAATCAATGGGGTCGTCGCCAGGAGTTCTGGGCGTACCGGATCTAGAGGGTCCCCCCTCGTCCATCGCCTCACCCGATCTCCCCCTACTTCTAGAATACGAATCAGACATGCGTTGGTAAGACGCTGGTTATACCGGATCGCGGGGATCGAGGACGGATTGAGCTGCAAAAGTTGAAAACGGTGTCGACGAAATTTTTTGTGGCTGTGCACGTCGCGGTAAGAAGACAAGAAGCGATTCAGGGAAGGCCTTGGCTAGTCGCACAAGGCCGTCCATGGATGTGTTAGGAGCTCGCCCCCCGGGGAAGCGAGCGACCTGAGCAAACATCCCCCTGCCCGAAGGCTTGGTTGACATGTTCACAGGGGGAGGAGGTCCTCTGCCCCATGAAGAAGAGGTGCCCCCTGTTGGGGGCTTAGGAAGAGGTCGAGCCCCTCTCGGGCCTCGTGTCCTCGCAGATTTGTGAGGGGGGGGGCGTGGCCCATCCCATCCCTCCAAGTGCTCCGTCCTTGGGACGTCGTTGGGGTCGGTAGTCGCAGGTCGTTTGCCTGCACCGCCAGCCCTGTCGATGGCTCTTCGGAGGGTCGTGTTCCCCGAGTCGCGATGGAATCCAACTGTGGTCGCTGCATACAGCACCGCCCCCAGTTGTTCTGCAATTTCTTGCCGTTGTTCAGCAGTAGGTTGTCGGGCTCCAGTCCTGTTCAAAACAGTAATGAATCCCTGGGCGTATTCCCCGAGGTTGTGGGCGAAGGTGACTGGACCGGCCCAATCGTCGTCCGCATCGCTCGCCATCACCGTGTCTTGGATCACGGGCTCAGGGTTGGGTGTCAAAGCTTCGTCTCCCCATCGAGAGGCAGGAGTGGAAGGAGTGGTAGGTGGTGCAGGGGACGCTGTGGCCCTTCTGGGAGATAGTGTCGGCACGCTGAATCGCTGTGCGCGAGGTGTGATCGTTCCGGCCCCATACGGGGAGGGAGTTGGAGAGCTTCTTTGGGACCGATGAGGGCCCACCGAAGGTGCTATCTGTGAGGATCTACGGCCCCCAGAGGGCCGCAGCGAGTCAATGGGGTCGTCGCCAGGAGTTCTGGGCGTACCGGCTCTGGAAGGGTCCCCCACGTCCATCGCTTCGCCCGATCTCCCCCTTACTCTGCTAATAGAATCTGACATGCGTTGGTAAGACGCTATATAAACCGGATCGCTGGGATCGTTGACGGATGGAGCCACAAAAGATGAAAACGGTCATCGCTTCTTGACTTGTTACCGCGACGTGCACAGCCACCGAAATTTTCGTCGACACCGTTTTCACTTTCTGTAGCTCAATCCGTCTACGATCCCAGCGATCCGGTCTATATAGCGTCTTACCAGCGCATGTCTGATTCATTATCGAGAATAAGGGGGAGATCGGGCGAAGCGATGGATGAGGGGAACCCTTCCAGAGCCGGTACGCCCAGAACTCCTGGCGACGATCCCATTGACTCGCTGCGGCCCTCTGGGGGCCGCAGATCCTCACAGATAGCACCTTCCGTGGGCCCTCATCGGTCCCAAAGAAGCTCTCCAACTCCCTCCCCGTATGGGGCCGGAACGATCACACCTCGCGCACAGCGATTCAGCGTGCCGACATTATCTCCCAGGAGGGCCACAGCGTCCCCTGCACCTCCTACCACGCCTTCTACTCCTGCCTCCAGGTGGGGGGACGAAGCCATGACACCCAACCCCGAACCCGTGATCCAAGACACGGTGATGGCGAGCGATGCGGACGACGATTGGGCCGGTCCAGTCACCTTCGCCCACGACCTCGGGGAATACGCCCAGGGATTCATTACTGTTCTAAACAGGACTGGAGCCCGACAACCTACTGCTGAACAACGGCAGGAAATTGCAGAACAACTGGGGGCGGTGCTGTATGCAGCGACCACAGTTGGGTTTCATTGCGATTCGGGGAATACAACCCTCCGAAGAGCCATTGACAGGGCTGGCAACGCAGGCAAACGCCCTGCGACTACTGACCCCAACAACGTCCCAAGGACGGAGCACCTGGAGGGATGGGATGGGCCACGCCCCCCCCCTCACAAATCTGCGAGGACACGAGGCCCAAGAGGGGCTCGACCTCTTCCTAAACCCCCAACAGGGGGCACCTTTTCGTCATGGGGCAGGGGACCTCCTCCCCCCGTGAACATGTCGACCAAGCCTTCGGGCAAGGGGACATTTGCTCAGGTCACGCGCTTCCCTGGGGGGCGCGCACCTAATACATCCATGGACGGCCTTGTGCGACTAGCCAAGGCCTTCCCTTTTTTTTTTTTTTTTTGGGTCAAAAGTTTATAACGCGGCGCCCGGTCGCAGTCCGCGGTAGAGACATACAAACGGAGTATACTACGCCCAGCCCAAGTCCTCCCCCTGCTAATCTTCGCACCAACCACCTGGATAACTGCGCTGACTACTAAGGAGGCCCCCTTTATCGAGTAAACGGACTTGCCAGTGGTGGCGTACCGACAACCCGAGCTTGACGTCGTGTTCCCCGAATCCCTACGGGTATGAGTGCAAGATTTAGGGGAAACTGCCGCCCCGACGTGAGCCTCTCAGCTCGGAAAGGAAAGCGTAGTCGACTATAGTCGTCGAAACGCATAACCGACAGAGGATCTGGAAGCGCTCAGGCGCCTCCCCGAACCGGTATCTAGTTTCGTGTCCCCCCTCCCTGACAGTCGCTCCTGAACACGGGTGGGCCCCCTTTATGAGGGTTAACGGACTCGTCTGGCGCCCTACGGCCACCCCGACATACCGATAACACTAGCTAGAACCAGACGGGGGTCATACGCCCTGCGCGCACAACCTATCCTGGATCCCACGCAAGTGAGTTGAACGTCCCAAGAGCTGGGTTATTGTCCATGAATTCGTGAAAGCCCTCGACGGAGTCAGGGCTTGCACGAGTTTCCTTGCGATCCACCTTGGGGCAGACGCGTAGTAAGTGGTCTCGAGTTTGTATCTCCGGACCAAGGCACCAGCACTGGTATTCCCCGTCGAGGGATAAGCGTTGACGATACTCCCCTATAGGAGCATGGCCGGTGATCATACGAGTCGAACGGGAAGTCAACGTAGTGTTGTTTCCCATTACTTTCAGCCAAGGCCCACCTTTGTGGGTCGAGGGTAAAACTGGTTTTCCACCGACTCCTTTGAGTTGATAGAAGTGTCGTCCACGGTACGCAGGATCTGTGAACCGAGTGTGCCAATCCTTACAAACGGCCTTTTCGACCTGGTTTTTAAGGTAATCTAAAGACGTCTGCGGGTGTCTGCCCACGGAGATCTTGGTAGACGTAGCTACATCGTGAGCCATCTTGTGTACGTTCCACTCGAATTTCGAGGGGACATGCCAGAATGTGACGTTCCTCTCCTCGTTCCCGGATAGCCAGGGACGAAGGGAGCGACAAGCGTCCAGAGCAAAGATTTGCTCAGAGCGTGGCTTAGGATCGATTAGGGACTCAATGCCCGTAGTAGAATCCGAGAATATCACCAACTTTTTGCATCCTCTGCTGCACGCAGCCGAGACGCCTAGTTGGAGAGCAAAGAGTTTGACTTCTGGGGGGGTTCTCCTCCCAGAAGCTGAGACAACGCGATCCACCTGTTCCCCCTGTCCGAAGACAAGAGCGCAGGCGACAGCTTGAAATTTGGCATCTGTGGGCACCGAAGCGTCCACTGCAACGACCAGAGTGTCTTCCTCGACCTGGGCAGAAGCCCAGGCCTTGTCGAGGTCACTCCTGTAAGAATTCCTCGCTCCATCCTCCTTAGAGGTGAGGCGATGAGAGGAGAAACGAGTGGGGAACAGGTCCTTCACTCTGTTTCCGGGTGTGTTTTCTTCCCCAAAGGGGTCGAACTCATCACCTGGTACAAGGGCCAGAGCTGCAGCCGAAGCGACAGATGGGCCTTGCAGGTTGAGTGTGTCAAGCACATTCCCTCCCCAGAGTCCTAGCTCATGAGAGTGGGTGGTGCCTACGTGATTGGGCCCTAAGATCGCTCTCAGGGGGTGTGATGGAGCCAATAGGGGGGTCCTGAATACCCCTCTGTCGACTAAACGACGCAGTAGCAGCTGCATAGGCAGCAGCCCAGCGATACTTTTTTTTTTTTTTTTTTTTTGGGTCAAAAGTTTATAACGCGGCGCCCGATCGCAGTCCGCGGTAGAGACATACAAACGAAGTACACTACGCCCAGCCCAAGTCCTCCTCCTGCTGATCTTCGCACCAACCACCTGGATAGCTGCAAAGGCCACTAAGGGGGCTCCCTTTATCGAGTAAACGGACTTGCCAGTGGTGGCGTACCGACAACCCGAGCTTGACGATGTCGTGTCCCCGAATCCCTACGGGTATGAGTGCAAGATTTAGGGGAAGCTGCCGCCCCGACGTGAGCCTCTCAGCTCGGAAAGGAAAGCGTAGTCAACTGGCGTCGTCGTAACGCATAACCGACAGTGGATCTGGAAGCGCTCAGGCGCCTCCCCGAACCGGTACCTAGTTTCGTGTCCCCCCTCCCTGACAGTCGCTCCTGAACACGGGTGGGCCCCCTTTGTGAGGGTTAACGGACTCGCCTGGTGCCCTACGGCCACCCCGACATACCGATAACACTAGCTAGGACCAGACGGGGGTCATACGCCCTACGCGCACAGCCTATCCTGGGTCCCACGCGAGTGAGTTGAACGATCCTAGTGCAGGATTGTTGTCCATGAATTCGTTGAAGCCTTCGACAGAGTCTGGGCTTGCACGAGTTTCTTTGCGATCCACCTTGGGGCAGACGCGTAGTAGATGATCCCGAGTTTGTATCTCAGGACCAAGGCACCAGCATTGGTATTCCCCGTCGAGGGAAAGACGTTGACGATACTCCCCTATAGGAGCATGGCCAGTGATCATACGAGTTGAACGAGAAGTCAGCGTAGTGCTGCTCCCCATAACTTTCAGCCAAGGCCCACCTTTGTGAGTCGAGGGTAGTACTGGTTTTCCACCTACTCCTCTGAGTTGGTAGAAGTGTCGTCCACGGTACGCAGGATCTGCGAACCGAGTGTGCCACTCCTTACAAACGGCCTTTTCGACCTGGTTTTTAAGGTAGTCTAAAGACGTCCGCGGGTGTCTGCCCACAGAGATCTTGGTAGATGTAGCCACATCGTGAGCCATCTTGTGAGCGTTCCACTCGAATTTCGAGGGGACGTGCCAGAATGTAACGTTCCTCCCCTCGTCCCCAGCTAGCCAGGGACGCAGGGAGCGACAGGCGTCCAGAGCAAAGATTTGCTCAGAGCGTGGTTTAGGATCGATTAGGGACTCAATGCCCGTAGTAGAATCCGAGAATATCACCAACCTTTTGCATCCTCTGCTGCACGCAGCCGAGACGCCCAGTTGGAGAGCAAAGAGTTCGACTTCTGGGGGGGTTCTCCTCCCAGAAGCTGAGACAACGCGATCAACCTGTTCTCCCTGTCCGAAGACAAGAGCACAGGCGACAGCCTGGAACTTAGCATCTGTGGGTACTGACGCGTCCACAGCGACGACTAGAGTGCCGTCCTCGACCTGGGCAGAGGCCCAGGCTTTGTCGAGGTCACTCCTGTAAGAGTTCCTCGCTCCCTCCTCCTTAGAGGTGAGGCGATGAGAAGAGAAGCGAGTGGGGAATAGGTCCTTCACTCTGTTTCCAGGTGTGTTCTCCTCCCCAAAGGGGTTGAACTCATCGCCTGGTACAAGGGCCAGTGCTGCAGCCGAGGCGACAGATGGACCTTGCAGGTTAAGCGTGTCAAGCACGTTCCCCCCCCAGAGTCCTAGCTCATGAGAGTGGGTAGTACCGACGTGATTAGGCCCTAAGATCGCTCTTAGGGGGTGTGATGGTGCCAACAGAGGGGTTCTGAATACTCCTCTGTCGACTAGACGACGCAGTAACAGCTGCATAGGCAGCAGTCCGGCGATACTCTCCAGGCCACCAATTGGGGTGGTTCTGAATGTACCGAGGATCCAACGTGCAGCGATGGACTGCACTTGGGCCAACGTTTTGATGACACCTTTGACGCGAGCGCCTTTGAAGTGCCATAGTCTGAGTCCGTATGTCATGATAGGTACGACACATGAACGGTAAAGGAGGCGTTTCTGCATAGGGGTTAGCCCTCTGACAGAATTGCCGAGCATTCCCATCGCCCTCGCGGTAGTAAGGGCTTTGGTGGAGTAGAATCGCGTGTGCTCTTTGAAGGAGAGTTTGCGATCGAAAAAGAAACCGAGGTACCTCCAGGTAACCTTGGGCTTGAGAGGGGTATTGCCCGTGTAGGGAGCAAATCCAAGATCGATGGGTAGGGGAGTGAAGCTCCTCGCCCTTGAGAAATGAAATATTTCAGACTTGTCGTGTTCCAGGACAAGTCCGAGGGAGGTGAATGCCTGGAAGATCCAGCCATACGCTTCTTTAAGGAGGGGGAGGTTATCCTCCAACTGTGGAGAGCGGGCGATGAGGGTGCCATCGTCTACATAGGACATGAGATCGACATCCCTGCCGATATCGCTTCTTCTGAAGAGCTTCATAATGGGCGTTAAGTATAACGCCGATAAGACAGGGGACAAAGCAGAGCCTTGACCCACTCCCACATCGGCTGCAAAGGAGCCAGATGAGAAAGTGTTCCATTTGTAGGTCGTTTTGCGACCGACTAGATATGAACGGAAGAAATTCACCACTTGCGCAGGGAATCCCGACCGAGAGATAATCTCCAATAGAACCTGGTGGTTCAAGGAGGGGAAGAACTGAGCAATGTCGAAAGCGACAACACTCGTTTTGAGCCCTTTGGCCCATCCTGCCCTGACTAGGTGGGTAAGGTAGATACCTGCGTCCTCCGTGGAACGCTGGGCGACACCTCCGAACTGGTTTTGCTCGAAGGCCTCGTGTGCAACACCGTCGAACTGAAGTCGCCTAGACAACATCTTTTCGACTAGTTTACCCAAAGTGTTCAGCAGCACAATGGGCCTGAACGACTTAGGGGTAGAGTAGTTAGGCTTCCCTGGTTTCGGGATAATAACCAACAGGGACTCCTTAAAGTGATCTGGCCAGTGACCAGCGGTGATGCACGCCTCAGCAATGCGGGTGATGAGCCCTGCCACTTCCGGGTTGCTACACCAGTGCTTGAGGTGCGACCATGTAACATGATCGGGACCTGGAGCGGAACGGGAAGAACACGCATTTAGCGCTTCTTTCATTTCCGTAACGGAAAACGGAATCCAGGCCCTTTCAGGCACCGGATCTAGTTCATCAAGGATGCTCAGATCGACTACTCGGTCCGAGGCAGCGTTATAGGACCCATCAAGGGCAGCCCATAGAGATTCCAGATCGTTGCAGGGTTCTCCCCGATAGGAGATAGCCTCGTACGATGGGAGGTTACGTTGACGAGTCCAGGACATCAGATCCCAGGGTCGTCTGTTCATCGTAGCCACTTCTTGGATACGGTCATCGAAGAAGTCGCGCTTCGCATGTCGCATGACTTTCCTATAGAGCTTCCAGTCCCCCTCGTCACGAGAGGCTCTGTAAGCGTCTAGGGCACCACTGCATTCGTCTGTCCACCAGCCTTTGGACGACTTGCCGAGGCGAGATTCCTTAGCATGGTTTTCCCATGCCTTGTTTAAAATCGTTGATATCGCCGAGACGATCTCATCGATTTCTGCCGAAGTATCTCCGTGCCACTCAAGCCACGGAGTTAAAGCAGAGGAGACGGCATCTCGGTACGATGCTTCCTCCTCGGATCCTTTTTTGATGGACCACTTGGTAACCGGGACCAGAGATCCCGGGCCAGGCAGCACTAACGTCAGAGGGGCGTGGTCAGACGTTCCCCTGGCTTCAGGTACAATCTCGCAGTACAGTACAAATCTGAGATCTGTAGGTACGAACATCAGGTCGATCACCGTGGGGTGAAGGCCCTGTTGTGGGGGGAAATGGGTAGGGCCCTCCACTACTGGTAGAGCTCTAGTCAGGCCTAATGCCATAGCCGTTTCCACTAAGTGGTCAGCATGAATAGAGTGTACAGGCCCCTGGGGGTCCCAGGAGGCATGTCTCACGTTGAAATCGCCACACATGAAGTGTAGGCGAGGGATCAGCATGACGTTCTCGAACAAGAGCGTAATGGCTGAGTGTTGGCTATCCGAGTAGACGTTGGCAAGTAGCATGACGTCTTCCCCTATTCCCAATGAGAAGAGAAGGATGTCACGATCGTCGATCAGATCTCGTCTGAGACCAGGTCTTAGATTAGCGATGCTGTTCGCAAAATAGACAGCAACGCGTGGAGGGGAGTCAATTCCCGATGGGCGCACCAGTGTTCCCCAGTTAGGGCTCATCGGTGCGCCTATAACTTCTTCCCCTTCCCTGTTGTGGGCAGAGGGGGCGTGTCTTATTAATCGCCAAGGAGGCTCTTGAATGAAAAGCAAGTCGTAATCATCTACGAAGTCTGCCAGTAATGAGTCCATGTATCCCCAATTGCGGTTAACATTCTGACTAAATACGCGTAACTGCGGTGTAGATCTAAGTCTATCCCTCATTTACGTTCGGCCACCGCGTCCTGCGGGATGGTAAGCAGGAGGGGAGCGAGAGTTGCGTCTCACACTCACCTCGTCATAGCGAGCTTTGATCCAGTCACGGTCAAAGCGATGTCGCCAAAAGTTGCATCGACAATCGTCGGATGCGTGGTTTTTCCGGCAGTTTACACACCTAGCCGGGTGAGGACAGGCTGCCCCTTCTGGGGTAGCTGGGACAGGAGGGTTCGCCTTGGCGTTTCCCTTACAACACCCTGCAAGGGCACGATGGTGCTCCTTACGGTGTGGGCCTGCACAGATCGGGCATTTGGTCTGTGGAGCTCTGCATGCCGGGGTGGGGTGGCCCCACTTCCAGCACCGTTGACAAAGAGGCAGTCCAGGGTTTGCCCTGGCCGCCCTCACATAAGCGACGTAGCGTCCAAATTGGACGCCTCGCCCGATGAGAGCCTTAGCTCGTGCACCGCTGACTGAGTCAGCGATGTTAAGATAAACGGTGCACGTATCCGACATCTTCGAATCACGTACTACTCGGGGAGGGACTTGAAGCACTGTGAGATCCGATATGCCGGACTTTCCCAAGTGTGCGATGACGACGTCTGGCGTTAAGGCCTTGTCGTTAGCGATAAACGGCACATCGACCAGCTTGAGGTACGATGTGGATGTGGGTAACGCTGCGTCTACTTGCAGCGCGAACGGGAACGCCTTGTGGGCAGCTTCCTTGAAGCATCGAAGGTCCTCCTCGGAGGCCACAACGTCAGTAGCTACTGATAGGTTACCAGCATGCATTGATGCGGACTGGGCCACTAGTTTGGAGTGGTGCAGTCCGAGAGTGGTCCGGACATGGTCCAGGAAGTCAGCAGGATTCGTCTCAGCCCCGAGGGGGGGACGAACGTGAACTAGGACCTGTCGTCTCGACGGTCCGTGTACAGTAGGTGAAGGCTTTGCAGCCTTCGGTTTGGATGGGCCGACATGCTGCTGTATGTCTGCCAGCTTGTCGGTTGGAAGTTCAGGGAAGGCCTTGGCTAGACGCACAAGACCATCCATGGATGTGTTAGGAGCTCGCCCCCCAGGGAAGCGAGCCACCTGAGCAAAGGTCCCCCTGCCCGAAGGCCTGGTGGACCAGTTCACGGGGGGAGGTGGTCCTCGCCCCCATGATGAAGAGACACCCCCTGTTGGGGGTTTAGGAAGAGGTCGAGCCCCTTTCGGGCCCCGAGTCCTCGCTGATTTGTGAGGGGGGGGGCGTTGCCCATCCCATCCCTCCAGATAGTCCACATTGGGGTCGTTGGTGACAGTGCCCGACCTAGGTCGTTTACTGCCCCCTGAGATTCTATCTATTGCTCCTCGGAGGAAGGAGCTCCCCGAGTCGCGATCAATACCAGCCTCAGCCGCTGCTACCAGCACCGAGCCCAGTCGTTCTGCTATGAGCTGCCGATCTTCAGCAGTCGGTCGACGAGATCCCGTTCTGTTAAGAACCACTCGGAATCCCTCAGCGTACTCTCCCAAGTCTTTGGCGAAGGTCTGGGGCCCACTCCAGTCATCGCTAGCCATCTCCGTGTCCTGAATGACGTGGGAGGAGAGGTTGTCGGCCACTTCATCAGCCCACGAAGCGGGTGTAGAAGGGGTAGCCGGAGGTGCAGGAGACGCAGTTGCGTCTCTGGAAGATAGCGCTGGCACGCTGAAACGCTGTGCTCGCGGAGTGACGATGCCCGCCCCATAGGGGGAGGGGGTTGGAGAGCCTCTTTGCGTCCTGTGAGGACCCACTGAGGGTGCATTCTGTGTGGATCTGCGGCTCGAAGAGAGCCGCAGGGAATCAATTGGGTCGTCGCCAGGAGTTCTGGGCGTACCGGATCTAGAAGGTCTCCCCTCATCCATCGCCTCACCCGATCTCCCCCCTCTTCTGGATATCGAATCTGACATGCGTTGGTAAGACGCTGGTTATACCGGATCGCGGGGATCGAGGACGGATTGAGCTGCAAAAAGAGAAAACGGTGTCGACGAAAAATTTTGTGGCTGTGCACGTCGCGGTAAGAGGACAAGAAGCGATGCCAGCGATACTTTCCAGGCCGCCAATTGGGGTGGTTCTGAATGCACCGAGGATCCAACGTGCAGCAATGGACTGCACTTGGGCCAACGTTTTGATGACACCCTTGACGCGTGCGCCTTTGAAGTGCCAGAGTCTCAATCCGTACGTCATTATGGGCACGACGCATGAACGGTAGAGAAGGCGTTTCTGCATGGGAGTTAACCCTCTAACAGAATTGCCAAGCATTCCCATTGCCCTCGCAGTGGTAAGGGCTTTGGTGGAGTAGAACCGTGTGTGCTCCTTGAAAGAGAGTTTGCGGTCGAAGAAGAAACCGAGGTACCTCCAGGTAACCTTGGGTTTGAGGGGGGTGTTGCCCGTGTAGGGGGCAAAGCCTAGATCGATAGGCAGGGGGGTGAACCTCCTCGCCCTTGAAAAGTGAAATATTTCGGACTTGTCATGTTCAAGGACAAGTCCGAGGGAAGTGAATGCCTGGAAGATCCAGCCATACGCGTTCTTAAGAAGGGGGAGGTTATCCTCCAGCTGTGGCGAGCGGGCGATGAGGGTGCCATCGTCCACATAGGACATGAGATCGACATCTCTGCCGACTTCGCTTCTTTTGAAGAGTTTCATGATCGGCGTCAGGTATAACGCCGATAAGACAGGGGACAAGGCAGAGCCTTGTCCCACTCCCACATCGGCTGCAAAGGAGCCAGATGAGAAAGCGTTCCATTTGTAGGTCGTCTTGCAACCGACAAGGTATGAACGGAAGAAGTTCACTACTTGCGCAGGGAACCCCGACCAAGAGATGATCTCCAACAGAACTTGATGGTTCAAGGAGGGAAAGAATTGAGCGATGTCGAAGGCGACAACACTCGTTTTGAGTCCCTTGGCCCACCCTGCTCTGACCAGGTGGGTAAGGTAAATACCTGCATCCTCAGTGGAACGCTGGGCGACGCCTCCAAACTGGTTTTGTTCGAAAGCCTCGTGAGCGACACCGTCGAACTGAAGCCGCCTTGACAGCATCTTTTCGACTAATTTGCCCAAAGTGTTCAGAAGCACAATGGGCCTGAACGACTTAGGGGTAGAGTAGTTGGGTTTCCCTGGTTTCGGGATAATTACCGACAGGGACTCCTTGAAATGCGCTGGCCAGTGGCCAGCAGTGATGCACGCCTCAGCAATGCGGGCGATGAGCCCTGCCACTTCTGGGTTGCTACACCAGTGTTTTAGGTGCGACCACGTAACATGATCGGGACCTGGAGCGGAACGGGAAGAACACGCGTTGAGCGCCTCCTTCATTTCCGTGATGGAAAACGGGATCCAGGCCCTTTCAGGCACCGGATCAAGTTCCTCGAGTATGCTCAGATCGACTGCTCGATCAGATGCGGCGTTATAGGACCCATCAAGGGCAGCCCACAGAGAATCCAAATCGTTGCACGGTTCTCCCCGATAGGAGATAGCCTCGTACGATGGGAGGTTGCGTTGACGAGTCCAGGACATTAGATCCCAGGGTCGTCTGTTCATCGTAGCCACTTCCTGGATACGGTCATCAAAAAAGTCACGCTTTGCGTGTCGCATGACTTTCCTATAGAGCTTCCAGTCCCCCTCATCACGAGAGGCTCTGTAAGCGTCCAGAGCACCACTGCATTCGTCTGTCCACCAGCCTTTGGACGACTTGCCGAGGCGAGATTCCTTGGCATGGTTTTCCCATGCCTTGTTTAAGATCGTTGCTATCGCCGAAACGACTTCATCAATCTCTGCCGAGGTATTCCCGTGCCAATCTAGCCACGGAGTTAAAGCGGAGGAGACAGCATCCCGATAAGATGCTTCCTCCTCGGATCCTTTTTTGATGGACCACTTGGTAACCGGAACCAAAGATCCCGGGCCAGGCAGCACTAATGTCAGGGGGGCGTGGTCAGACGTTCCCCTGGCTTCAGGCACAATCTCACAGTACAATACAAATCTGAGATCTGTAGGTACGAACATCAGGTCGATCACCGTGGGGTGAAAGCCCTGTTGAGGGGGGAAGTGGGTAGGGCCCTCCACTACTGGTAGGGCTCTAGTCAGGCCTAATGCCGTAGCTGTTTCCACTAAGTGGTCAGCGTGAATTGAGTGCTCAGGCCCCTGGGGATCCCAGGAGGCATGCCTCACGTTGAAGTCGCCGCACATGAAGTGCAGGCGTGGAATCATCATGACGTTCTCGAATAGGAACGTGATGGCAGAGTGTTGGCTGTCCGAGTAGACGTTAGCGAGTAGCATGACGTCCTCCCCTATTCCCAATGAGAACAAGAGGATATCACGATTATCGATCAGGTCTCGTCTGAGACCTGGTCTTAAGTTGGCGATGCTGTTCGCGAAGTAGACAGCGACGCGTGGGGGGGAATCTATGCCCGAGGGGCGCACTAACGTTCCCCAGTTTGGGCTCATTGGTGCGCCTATAACTTCCTCCCCTTCCCTGTTGTGGGCAGAGGGGGCGTGTCTTATTAATCGCCAAGGCGGCTCTTGTATAAAAAGCAGATCATAATCCTCTACGAAGTCTGCCAGTATCGAGTCCATGTAACCCCAGTTTCTGTTTACATTTTGACTAAATACGCGTAGCTGGGGGGTAGATCTAAGTCTGTCCCTCATTTACGTTCGGCCACCGCGTCCTGCGGGATGGTAAGTAGGAGGAGATCGAGAGTTGCGTCTCGAACTCACCTCGTCGTAGCGAGCCTTGATCCAGTCACGGTCAAAGCGATGTCGCCAGAAATTGCATCGACGATCGTCGGATGCGTGGTTCTTCCGGCAGTTCAAGCACCTAGCCGGGTGAGGACAAGCTGCCCCCTCTGGGGTAGCTGGGATAGGAGGGTTCGCTTTGGCGTTTCCCTTACAGCACCCCGCTAGGGCACGATGGTGCTCCTTGCGGTGTGGGCCTGCACAGATCGGACACTTCGACTGTGGAGCTCTGCATGCTGGGGTGGGGTGACCCCACTTCCAGCATCGTTGGCAGAGAGGCAGCCCAGGGTTCGCCCTGGCCGCCCTGACATAAGCGACGTAGCGTCCAAATTGGACGCCACGACCGATGAGAGCCTTGGCTCTTGCACCGCTGACTGAGTCAGCGATGTTAAGGTATACGGTGCACGTATCCGACATTTTCGAATCGCGTACTACCCGAGGAGGGACTTGGAGCACTGTGAGGTCCGATATTCCGGACTTTCCCAAGTGTGCAATGACAACATCAGGCGTTAAGGCCTTGTCGTTAGCGATAAACGGCACATCGACCAACTTGAGGTACGATGTGGAGGTGGGTAACGCTGCGTCTACTTGCAGTGCGTAAGGGAACGCTTTATGGGCGGCCTCCTTGAAACAACGAAGATCCTCCTCAGAGGCGACGACGTCTGTGGCTACTGATATATTACCAGCGTGCATTGATGCGGATTGGGCCACCAGTTTGGAGTGGTGCAATCCGAGGGTGATCCGGACATGGTCCAGGAAGTCAGCTGGGTTCGTCTCCGCCCCAAGGGGGGGACGAACGTGGACAAGGACCTGTCGTCTCGACGGTCCATGTACGGTAGGTGAAGGCTTGGACGCCTTCGGTTTAGATGGACCTACATGCTGCTGTATGTCAGCCAGCTTGTCGGTTGGAAGTTCAGGGAAGGCCTTGGCTAAACGCACGAGGCCATCCATGGATGTGTTAGGTGGTCGCCCCCCAGGGAAGCGAGCAACCTGAGCGAAGGTCCCCCTGCCCGAAGGCCTGGTGGACCAGTTCACGGGGGGAGGTGGTCCTCGACCCCATGATGTAGAGACGCCCCCTGTTGGGGGTTTTGGAAGAGGTCGAGCCCCTTTCGGGCCTCGAGTTCTCGTCGATTTGTGAGGGGGGGGGGCGTTGCCCATCCCATCCCTCCAGGTAGTCCACATTGGGATTGTCGGTGACTGTACCCGACCTAGGTCGTTTACTGCCCCCTGCGATTCTATCTATTGCTCCCCGGAGCAGAGAGCTCCCCGAGTTGCGATCAATGCCAGCCTCGGCAGCTGCTACCAGCACCGAGCCCAGACGTTCTGCTATAAGCTGCCGGTCTTCAGCAGTGGGTCGTCGAGATCCCGTCCTGTTGAGGACAACACGGAATCCTTCAGCGTACTCTCCCAAGTCTTTGGCGAAGGTCTGGGGTCCACTCCAGTCGTCGCTAGCCATCTCCGTGTCTTGAATGACGTGGGTAGAGAGATTGTCGTCCACTTCATCAGCCCACGAAGCAGGTGTAGAAGGGGTAGCCGGAGGTGCAGGAGACGCAGTCGCATCCCTGGAAGATAACGCTGGCACGCTGAAACGCTGTGCTCGCGGAGTGACGATGCCCGCCCCATAGGGGGAGGGGGTTGGAGAGCCTCTTTGGGTCCTGTGAGGACCCACTGAGGGTGTATTCTGTGTGGATCTGCGGCTCGAAGAGAGCCGCAGGGAATCAATTGGATCGTCGCCAGGAGTTCTGGGCGTACCGGATCTAGAAGGTCTCCCCTCGTCCATCGCTTCACCCGATCTCCCCCCTTTTCTGGAGTATGATTCTGACATGCGCTGGTAAGACGCTGGTTATACCGGATCGCTAAGATCGAGGACGGATTGAGCTACAAAAGTAAGAAACGGTGTCGACGAAGTTTTTTGTGGCTGTGCACGTCACGGTAAGAAGACAAGAAGCGACGCCAAGGCCTTCCCTGAGCTCCCAACCGATAAGCTAGCTGACATCCAGCAGCATGTCGGCCCATCCAGGCCCAAGGCTGCAAAGCCTTCGCCCACCGTCCACGGACCGTCGCGCAGACAGGTTCTTGTTCACGTTCGACCCCCCCTCGAGGAGGGGACGAACCCTGCTGACTTTCTGGACCACGTCCGGACGACTTTAGGACTACACCACTCTAAGCTAGTGGCACAGTCTGCTTCCATGCATGCCGGGAATCTCTCGGTGTCCACTTTTTTTTTTTTTTTGGGTCAACAATTTATAACGCGGGGCTCGATCGCAGTCCGCGGAGCAGGATACAAACTTGGGTACTACTATAACTACGCTTCCCCTCACCCATATCCTACCCAGGTCCTCGTTTTAGCCACTTTAGGCGGGCAGTGCCACAGACGTTGGCCTCTCAGCCAGGAAAGGCAATAATCTGGAGGGGGGGACCCCCTCCCGAAGCTAGCCATTAGATCGTCAGCTGGTGCGAAGCGGTCCCCCGGCCACATATCCAACCAAAGTCAGATCAGGCGCAGTGGTGTCAATTCACCGTAAATCCCCCCTTGCGGGAGGAATAACCGTCCGCATACTCCCAGCCAACGAGGATTGACCACCCCGGACGAACGAGGTGGACCATCACCGTGTCATGCACGAGTAACAGTAATGTGGCAGCTGGTTGTTCACCTGGTTATTCACCGGAACCGCCGTAAGCAGGGGGCCAAAGCCCCCCTCGAGCAAATGCACTGCCAGCACATGCACTCGATAGCAATTTCCCCCCCGCAGCGGGGAGAACGTAAAGGGTAGCGACATTTGTCACCAACCCGACAGCAGCCAGCGGACTGGCGGTGATGGGTGTGGAGCGGAATGCCCCACACAAGTAGCAGCACGGCCATCTGTGATGATGACGGCACTGTACTGGGAACGAGGGTTCCCCAGATTGGAGCTCTGCTAGAGCTGTTGGCATCGCCACACAGGAAGCTGGAACAGCTGCCGGAGGTGTAGGATCATTGGAACGATCGTCTCTGGTTGTCCGCTTGGGCATCAGGAGCAAGTTAGTACTGGTATATGATGCTAGTGATCGAAATACGCAGCGTGCAGTGTAAGCGAGGGCCTCCTGCCTAGCAAGAGAGTCCACGTAGTCGTCAGGGTCAGGGAGGTCCTCCCCAGCCCACAGATCTCAAACTGCCTAGGGCAGCTGCTACCTCCAGTTCGTTCTGTGAGAACTGGGTGTCGTAGTCTTGGGCATCATCACCAACGATGTCACCCGTAATCAAGGTGGGGTCGTGAAGGCCCCAGCGTGTGGTTTGGTCTCTGTTCAGCCGTTTGGGCATTGAGAGTGAGTTAGCACAGGTAAATGACGATAACAGTCAAAATACGTAGCGTAAGGTCGATAACAGATGGCCCCTTATCTCAGTTCCAGGTCCACCCGATACAGCCTCCAAACGCTCCGAGGGGGCGAACAGGCCGCGCATCCTGTTGCCTGGTGGGAGAAGATTGAACCCGGGTCATAACACCCTAAAAGAGTGAGCACCGGAGGTAGAGAGTTGGTGGTGAGTAGCGGCCACCAGAGCGTCGACCTAGCTGTCAGGGGGCACCATCGCCTGGCCCCTTTTAACGATGGTGTATTCCAACGGGTAGTCAGTGTAGCATGTCTCTAGTAATAGAAACTCACAGAGCATGGAGGCTGGGAGCCTCCCAGACGGCCAGCAGTCCAGTAAGAACGTCCTTCCCCCTAAGCCAGACCTCCCCCAGCTAAACAAGCGCTTCTACTTGGGCGAGCATTGAAGCAGGCATCCCACACCCGCTCTAAGCCCCCATAGGGACCCAGACTACTCTTTCATAGACATCACTCACCTAGCCAGGATCCTCGAAGCCAAGGGGAACAAGACAGATAGCAGTCACTGTTGGAAACAATGACCGAGACATCCCCGGAGATCGGATGGACGGATCTCTTAGCAAATCAGGGCAAGCCTGGAGACGCCGAGAGCGTTCGTGATGGCGAAATCCGATCGAAAATCGGACAAAAATTGAAGTGTCGACGTCGCGTGCAACATTGAGCAGAGGTGTTTACCACTATTTATGGTGGTTGTAACAAGTCAAGGAGCGACGTCTCGGTGTCCACTGACGTAGTGGCCTCAGACGAGGACCTACGATGCTTCAAGGAGGCGGCCCACAAGGCCTTCCCCTATGCGCTCCAAATCGATGCAGCGCTACCGACGTCCACGTCCTACCTCAAGTTGGTAGACGTGCCCTACATCGCAAACGACAAGGCGATTACGCCCGATGTCGTCATAGCTCACCTGGGGAAGTCAGGCATATCTGACCTCACCGTGCTGCAGGTCCCCCCCCGGGTCGTCCGTGATTCGAGAATGTCGGACACGTGCACCGTTTACCTCAATGTCGCTGACTCTGTCAGCGGCGCACGAGCGAAAGCTCTTATCGGACGTGGTGTCCAGTTTGGACGATACGTTGCCTACATTAGGGCAGCCAGGGCGAATCCTGGACTCCCACTATGTCAACGGTGCTGGAAGTGGGGTCACCCCACCCCAGCATGCAGAGCTCCACAATTGAAGTGCCCGATATGTGCAGGCCCACACCGTAAGGAGCACCATCGTGCCCTAGCGGGGTGCTGTAAGGGAAACGCCAAGGCGAACCCTCCCATCCCAGCTACCCCAGAGGGGGTAGCATGTCCTCACCCGGCCAGGTGCTTGAACTGCCGGAAGAACCACGCATCCGACGATCGTCGATGCAATTTTTGGCGACACCGCTTTGACCGTGACTGGATCAAGGCTCGCTACGACGAGGTGAGTGCGAGACGTAACTCCCGCCCCCCCCCTACTTACCATCCCGCAGGACGCGGTGGCCGAACGTAAATGAGGGACAGACTTAGATCTACCCCACAGTTATGTATATTTAGTCAAAATGTAAATCGAAATTGGGGTTACATGGACTCGATGCTGGCAGATTTCGTAGATGATTACGATTTGCTTTTTATCCAAGAGCCGCCCTGGCGACTGATAAGACACGCCCCGTCTGCCCACAACAGGGAAGGGGAGGAAGTTATAGGCGCACCGATGAGCCCAAACTGGGGAACGTTAGTGCGCCCCTCGGGTATTGATTCCCCTCCACGTGTTGCTGTCTACTTTGCAAACAGCATCGCTAATCTAAGACCGGGTCTCAGACGAGATCTGATCGACGATCGTGACATCCTTCTGTTCTCATCGGGAATAGGTGAGGACGTCATGCTATTTGCTAACATATACTCGGATAGCCAACACTCCGCCATCACGCTCCTATTCGAGAACGTCATGACGATCCCACGCTTACACTTCATGTGCGGCGATTTCAACGTGAGGCATGCATCCTGGGATCCCCAGGGGCCTGAGCATTCGATTCATGCTGACCACCTAGTGGAAACAGCTACGGCACTAGGCCTGACTAGAGCCCTACCAGTAGTGGAGGGCCCTACCCACTTCCCCCCTCAACAGGGCTTTCACCCGACGGTGATCGACCTGATGTTTGTACCCACAGATCTTAGATTTGTATTGTACTGCGAGATCATACCTGAAGCCAGAGGAACGTCTGACCACGCTCCTCTGACGTTAGTGCTGCCTGGCCCGGGATCTCTGGTCCCGGTTACCAAGTGGTCCATCAAAAAAGGATCCGAGGAGGAAGCATCATATCGTGATGCTGTCTCCTCCGCTCTAATTCCGTGGCTTAACTGGCACGGAGAAACTTCAGCAGAAATCGATGATGTCGTCTCGGCGATATCAACGATTTTAAACAAGGCATGGGAAAACCATGCCAAGGAATCTCGCCTCGGCAAGTCGTCCAAAGGCTGGTGGACTGACGAATGCAGTGGTGCCTTAGACGCTTACAGAGCCTCTCGCGATGAGGAGGACTGGAAGTTTTATAGGAAAATCATGCGACATGCGAAGCGTGACTTTTTTGACGACCGTATCCAAGAAGTGGCTACGATGAACAGGCGACCCTGGGACGTGATGTCCTGGACTCGTCAACGCAACCTCCCATCGTATGAGGCTATCTCCTACCGGGGAGAACCCTGCAACGATCTGGACTCTCTGTGGGCTGCCCTTGATGGGTCCTATAACGCGGCCTCAGATTGAGTAGTCGACCTGAGCATTCTTGATGAACTCGACCCTGTGGCTGAAAGGGCCTGGATCCCGTTCTCCGTCATGGAAATGAAAGAAGCGCTAAACGCGTGTTCTTCCCGCTCCGCTCCAGGTCCCGATCATGTTACGTGGTCGCACCTAAAACACTGGTGTAGCAACCCAGAAGTGGCAGGGCTCATCGCCCGCATTGCTGAGGCGTGCATCACCGCTGGCCACTGGCCAGACCACTTCAAGGAGTCCCTGTCGGTTATCATCCCAAAGCCAGGGAAACCTAATTACTCTACCCCTAAGTCGTTCAGGCCCATTGTGCTCCTGAACACTCTGGGCAAACTGGTCGAAAAGATGTTGTCAAGGCGACTTCAATTCGACGGAGTCGCACACGAGGCGTTCGATCAAAACCAGTTCGGAGGCGTCGCCCAGCGTTCCACTGAGGATGCAGGTATCTACCTTACCCACCTGGTCAGAGCAGGATGGGCTAAGGGACTCAAAACGAGCATTGTCGCTTTCGACATCGCTCAATTCTTCCCCTCCTTGAACCACCAAGTTCTGTTGGAGATCATTTCTCGGTCGGGGTTCCCTGCGCAAGTAGTGAATTTCTTCCATTCATATCTTGTCGGTCGCAAAACGACCTACAAATGGAACGCCTTCTCATCTGGCTCCTTTGCAGCAGATGTGGGGGTGGGGCAGGGCTCTGCTCTGTCCCCAGTCTTATCGGCGTTATACCTGACGCCCATCATGAAGCTCTTCAGAAGAAGCGAAATCGGCAGAGATGTCGATCTCATGTCCTACGTGGACGATGGTACCCTCATCGCCCGCTCTCCACAGTTGGAGGATAATCTCCCCCTGCTTAAGAAAGCGTATGGCTGGATTTTCCAGGCATTCACCTCCCTCGGTCTTGTCCTGGAACATGACAAGTCTGAAGTCTTCCACTTCTCAAGGGCAAGGAGATTCACTCCCCTGCCCATCGATCTCGGCTTTGCCCCATACACGGGCAACACCCCTCTCAAGCCCAAGGCTACCTGGAGGTACCTTGGCTTCTTTTTCGACCGCAAACTCTCCTTCAAAGAGCACACGCGGTTCTACTCCACCAAAGCCCTCACTACGGCGAGGGCGATGGGAATGCTCGGCAACTCGGTCAGAGGGTTAACCCCTATGCAGAAGCGCCTCTTATACTGTTCGTGCGTTGTGCCTATCATGACATACGGACTCAGGCTCTGGCACTTCAAAGGCGCTCGCGTCAAAGGTGTCATCACAGTCCATCGCTGCTCGCTGGATCCTCGGAGCCTTCAGAACCACCCCAATTGGTGGCCTGGAAAGTATCGCTGGACTGCTGCCTATGCAGCTGTTACTGCGTCGCTTAGTCGACAGAGGGGTGTTTAGAACCCCTCTATTGGCTCCTTCACACCCCCTAAGAGCGATCTTGGGGCCCAATCACGTCGGAACTACCCACTCTCATGAGCTAGGACTCTGGGGAGGGAACGTACTCGACACACTCAACCTGCAGGGCCCATCTGTCGCTTCGGCTGCAGCTCTGGCCCTCGTACCAGGCGATGAATTCGACCCCTTTGGGGAAGAAAACACACCTGGGAACAGAGTGAAGGATTTATTCCCCACTCGTTTCTTCTCTCATCGCCTCACCTCTAAGGAGGATGGAGCGAGGAATTCTTACAGAAGTGACCTCGACAAAGCCTGGGCTTCGGCCCAGGTGGAGGATGACACTCTCGTCATTGCAGTGGACGCCTCAGTGCCCACAGATGCCAAATTTCAGGCTGTCGCCTGCGCTCTTGTCTTCGGACAGGGAGAACAGATCGATCGCGTTGTCTCTGCTTCTGGGAGGAGAACCCCCCCAGAAGTCGAACTCTTCGCTCTCCAATTGGGCATCTCGGCTGCGTGCAGCAGAGGTTGCAAAAAATTGGTGATATTCTCGGATTCGACTATGGGCATTGAGTCCCTAGTCGATCCTAAGCCACGCTCTGGGCAAATCTTTGCCTTGGACGCTTGTCGCTCTCTTCGTCCCTGGTTAGCGGGAGACGAGGAGAGAAATGTAACATTCTGGCACGTCCCCTCGAAGTTCGAGTGGAACGTTCACAAGATGGCTCACGATGTAGCTACATCTACCAAGATCTCCGTGGGCAGACACCCGCGGACGTCTTTAGATTACCTTAGAAATCAGGTCGAAAAGGCCGTTTGTAAGGACTGGCACACCCGGTTCGCAGATCCTGCGTACCGGGGACGACACTTCTACCAACTCAAGGGAGTCGGTGGAAAACCGGTATTACCCTCGACTCACAAAGGTGGGCCCTGGCTGAAAGTTATGGGGAGCAACACTACGTTGACTTCCCGCTCAACTCGCATGATCACTGGCCATGCTCCTATAGGGGAGTATCGTCAACGTCTATCCCTCGACGGGGAATACCAATGTTGGTGCCTGGGCCCCGAGATACAAACTCGAGACCACTTATTACGCGTCTGCCCCAAGGTGGATCGCAAAGAAACTCGTGCAAGCCCCAACTCCGTCGAAGGCTTCCAAGAATTCATGGACAATAATCCTGCACTAGGATCGTTCAACTCACTTGCGTGGGATCCAGGATAGGTTGTGCGCGCAGGGCGTATGACCCCCGTCTGGTTCTGGCTAGTGTTATCGGTATGTCGGGGTGGCCGTAGGGCACCAGACGAGTCCGTTAACCCTCATAAAGGGGGCCCACCCGTGTTCAGGAGCGACTGTCAGGGAGGGGGGACACAAAACTAGATACTGGTTCGGGGAGGCGTCTGAGCGCTTCCAGATCCACTGTCGGTTGTGCGTTACGGCTTTGATGCCGACTACGCCTTCCTTTCCGAGCTGAGAGGCTCACGTCGGGGCGGCAGTTTCCCCTAAATCTTGCACTCATACCCGTAGGGATTCGGGGAACACGGCATCGTCAAGCTCGGGTTGTCGGTACGCCACCACTGGCAAGTCCGTTTACTCAATAAAGGGGGCCCCCTTAGTAGTCATCGCAGTTATCCAGGTGGTTGGTGCGAAGATTAGCAGGAGGAGGACTTGGGCTGGGCGTAGTGTACTTCCTTTGTATGTCTCTACCGCGGACTGCGATTGGGCGCCGCGTTATAAACTTTTGACCCAAAAAAAAAAAAAAAAAAAGATGAAAACGGTGTTGACGAAGTTTTTGGTGGCTGTGCACGTCACGGTAACAAGACAAGAAGCGATGTCGCCGCGGACGTCTTTAGACTACCTTAAAAATCAGGTCGAAAAGGCCATTTGTAAGGATTGGCACACCCAGTTCTCAGATCCGGCGTACCGTGGACGGCACTTCTACCAACTCAAAGGAGTAGGTGGAAAGCCGGCACTACCCTCGACTCACAAAGGTGGGCCTTGGCTGAAAGTAATGGGAAACAACACTACGTTGACTTCCCGTTCGACCCGTATGATCACTGGCCATGCTCCCATAGGGGAGTATCGTCAACGTTTATCCCTTGACGGGGAATACCAATGTTGGTGTCTTGGTCCCGAAATACAAACTCGAGACCACTTACTACGCGTCTGCCACAAGGTGGATCGCAAAGAGACTCGTGCAAGCCCAGACTCTGTCGAAGGCTTCACCGAATTTATGGACAATAACCCAGCACTAGGGTCGTTCAACTCACTTGCGTGGGATCCAGGATAGGTCGTGCGCGCAGGGCGTATGACCCCCGTCTGGTTCTAGCTAGTGTTATCGGTATGTCGGGGTGGCCGTAGGGCACCAGACGAGTCCGTTAACCCTCATAAAGGGGGCCCACCCGTGTTCAGGAGCGACTGTCAGGGAGGGGGGACACGAACCTAGGTACCGGTTCGGGGAGGCGCCTGAGCGCTTTCAGATCCGCTGTCGGTTGTGCGCTACAGCTTTAACGCTGATTGCGCCTTCCTTTCCGAGCTGAGAGGCTCACGTCGGGGCGGCAATATCCCCTAAATCTTGCACTCATACCCGTAGGGATTCGGGGAACACGACATCGTCAAGTCTGGGTTGTCGGTACGCCACCACTGGCAAGTCCGTTTACTCGATAAAGGGAGCCCCCTTAGTGGCCTTTGCAGCTATCCAGGTGGTTGGTGCGAAGATCAGCAGGAGGAGGACTTGGGCTGGGCGTAGTGTACTTCGTTTGTATGTCTCTACCGCGGACTGCGATCGGGCGCCGCGTTATAAACTTTTGACCCAAAAAAAAAAAAAAAAAATGCGGGTTATGAGCCCTGCCACTTCCGGGTTGCTGCACCAGTATTTTAGGTGCGACCATGTAACATGATCGGGACCTGGAGCGGAACGGGAGGAACATGCGTTTAGCGCTTCTTTCATTTCCGTAACAGAGAATGGGATCCAGGCCCTTTCAGGCACCGGATCCAGTTCATCGAGAATGCTCAGATCGACTACTCGATCTGAGGCAGCATTATAGGACCCGTCCAGGGCAGCCCACAGGGAGTCCAGATCATTACAAGGTTCTCCCCGATAGGAGATCGCCTCGTATGATGGGAGGTTACATTGACGAGTCCAAGACATAAGGTCCCAGGGTCGTCTGTTCATCGTAGCCACTTCTTGGATACGGTCGTTGAAAAAGTCCCACTTTGCGTGTCGCATGACTTTCCTATAGTGCTTCCAGTCCCCCTCATCACGAGAGGCTCTGTACGCGTCTAGGGCACCACTGCACTCGTCTGTCCACCAACCTTTGGACGACTTGCCAAGGCGAGATTCCTTGGCATGGTTTTCCCATGCCTTGTTTAAAATCGTTGATATTGCCAAAACGACATCATCGATTTCTAGCCACGGAGTTAAAGTGGAGGAGACAGCATCTCGGTATGATGCTTCCTCCTCGGATCCCTTTTTGATGGACCACTTGGTGACTGGAACCAAAGATCCCGGGCCAGGTAGCACTAATGTCAGGGGGGCATGGTCAGACGTCCCTCTGGCTTCAGGAACAATCTCACAGTACAGTACGAATCTAAGATCCGTAGGCACGAACATCAGGTCGATCACCGTGGGGTGAAGGCCCTGTTGTGGGGGGAAATGAGTAGGGCCCTCCTCAACTGGTAGGGCTCTCGTCAGGCCTAGTGCCTTAGCCGTTTCCACTAAGTGGTCAGCATGGATAGAGTGTTCAGGCCCCTGGGGGTCCCAGGAGGCATGTCTCACGTTGAAGTCACCACACATGAAGTGCAAGCGCGGGATCGTCATGACGTTCTCGAATAAGAGCGTGATGGCCGAATGTTGGCTATCCAAGTAGACGTTAGCCAGCAGCATGACATCCTCCCCCAGCCATCGCTTCTTGTCTTCCTACCGTGACGTGCACAGCCACAAAAAATCTCGTCGACACCGTTTTCAACTTTTGCAGCTCAATCCGTCCTCGATCCCCGCGATCCGGTATAACCAGCGTCTTACCAACGCATGTCTGATTCGTATTCCAGAAGTAGGGGGAGATCGGGTGAGGCGATGGACGAGGGGGGACCCTCTAGATCCGGTACACCCAGAACTCCCGGCGACGACCCCATTGATTCCCTGCGGCTCTCTTCGAGCCGCAGATCCACACAGATTGCACCCTCAGTGGGCCCTCACAGGACCCAAAGAGGCTCTCCAACCCCCTCCCCCTGTGGGGCGGGCACCATCACTCCGCGTGCACAGCGTTTCAGCGTGCCAGCGTTATCTTCCAGGGATGCGACTGCGTCTCCTGCACCTCTGGCTACCCCTTCAACACCTGCTTCGTGGGCTGATGAAGTGGCCGACAATCTCTCTACCCAAGTCATTCAGGACACGGAGATGACTAGCGATGACTGGAGCGGACCCCAGACCTTCGCCAGTGACCTGGGAGAGTACGCAACTGGATTCCGCATCGTCCTCAACAGGACGGGATCTAGACGACCGACTGCTGAAGAACGGCAGCTCATAGCAGAACAACTGGGCTCGGTGCTGGCAGCAGCTGCCGAGGCCGGCTTGGATCGCAACTCTGGGAACGCTACGCTCCGGAGTGCTATAGACAGGATGGCTGGGGGCAGTAAACGACCTAGGTCGGGCACTGCTACTAACAATCCTAACGACGTCCCAAGGACGGAGTACCTGGAGGGATGGGATGGGCAACGCCCCCCCCCTCACAAATCTGCGAGGACCCGAGGCCCGAAAGGGGCTCGACCTCTTCCCAAACCCCCAGCAGGGGGTGTTTCATCGTCATGGGGTCGAGGACCACCTCCCCCCGTGAACTGGTCCACCAGGCCTTCGGGCAGGGGAACCTTCGCTCAGGTCGCTCGCTTCCCTGGAGGGCGAGCACCTAACACGTCCATGGATGGCCTTGTGCGACTAGCCAAGGCCTTCCCTGAACTTCCGACCGACAAGCTGGCTGACATACAGCAGCATGTTGGTCCCTCCAAACCGAAGGCTGCAAAGCCTTCACCTACTGTACATGGACCGTCGAGACGACAGGTCTTTGTTCACGTTCGTCCTCCCCTCGGGGCGGAAACGAACCCAGCTGATTTCCTGGACCACGTCCGGATCACTCTCGGACTGCACCACTCCAAATTGGTGGCCCAGTCCGCATCAATGCACGCTGGTAACATATCAGTAGCTACAGACGTCGTTGCCTCTGAGGAGGATCTTCGTTGTTTCAAGGAGGCCGCCCACAAGGCGTTCCCTTACACACTGCAAGTAGACGCAGCGCTACCCACCTCCACATCGTACCTCAAGTTGGTCGATGTGCCGTTTATCGCTAACGACAAGGCCTTAACGCCTGATGTCGTCATCGCACACTTGGGAAAGTCCGGAATAGCGGACCTCACAGTGCTCCAGGTCCCTCCTCGGGTTGTACGCGATTCGAAAATGTCGGATACGTGCACCGTATATCTCAACATCGCTGACTCAGTTAGCGGTGCACGAGCCAAGGCTCTTATCGGTCGAGGCGTCCAATTTGGACGCTACGTCCAATTTGGACGCTACGTCCAATTTGGACGCTACGTCGCTTATATTAAGGCTGCCAGGGCGAACCCTGGTTTGCCTCTTTGCCAACGGTGCTGGAAATGGGGTCACCCCACTACGGCATGCAGAGCTCCACAGACCAAGTGTCCGATCTGTGCAGGCCCACACCGTAAGGAGCACCATCGTGCCCTTGCGGGGTGCTGTAAGGGAAACGCCAAGGCGAACCCTCCTGTCCCAGCTACCCCAGAGGGGGCAGCCTGTCCTCACCCGGCTAGGTGCTTAAACTGCCGGAAAAACCATGCATCTGACGATCGTCGATGCAATTTCTGGCGACATCGCTTTGACCGCGATTGGATCAAAGCTCGCTACGACGAGGTGAGTGCCAGACGCAACTCTTGCTCTCCTCCTACTTACCATCCCGCAGGACGCGGTGGCCGAATGTAAATGAGGGATAGACTTAGATCTACACCGCAGTTGCGTATATTTAGTCAGAATGTTAACCGTAATTGGGGGTACATGGACTCTTTACTGGCTGATTTCGTAGATGACTACGATTTGCTTTTCATCCAAGAGCCGCCGTGGCGATTAATAAGACACGCCCCTTCTGCCCATAACAGGGAAGGGGAGGAAGTTATAGGCGCACCAATGAGCCCAAATTGGGGAACGTTAGTGCGCCCCTCGGGTATCGATTCCCCCCCACGCGTTGCTGTCTATTTTGCGAACAGCATCGCTAACTTAAGACCAGGGCTCAGACGAGACCTGATCGACAATCGTGACGTCCTTCTGTTCTCATTGGGAATAGGGGAGGACGTCATGCTACTCGCCAACGTATACTCGGACAGCCAACACTCTGCCATCACGCTCCTTTTTGAGAACGTCATGACGATCCCACGCTTACACTTCATGTGCGGCGATTTCAACGTGAGACACGCATCCTGGGATCCCCAGGGGCCTGAGCACTCAATTCATGCCGATCACTTAGTGGAAACGGCCACGGCATTAGGCCTGACTAGGGCCCTACCAGTAATGGAGGGCCCTACCCATTTCCCACCTCAACAGGGCCTTCACCCCACAGTGATCGACCTGATGTTCGTACCTACAGATCTAAGATTCGTATTGTACTGCGAGATCGTACCTGAAGCCAGGGGGACGTCTGACCACGCTCCTCTGACGTTAGTGCTACCTGGCCCGGGATCTTTGGTTCCGGTTACCAAGTGGTCCATCAAAAAAGGATCCGAGGAGGAAGCTTCATACCGTGATGCTTTTTTTTTTTTTTTTTGGATCAAAAATTTATAACGCGGCGCCCGGTCGCAGTCCGCGGTAGAGACGTACAAGCAGAGTACACTACGCCCAGCCCAAGTCCTCCTCCTGCTAATCTTCGCACCAACCACCTGGATAGCTGCGATGACCACTAAGGGGGCCCCCTTTATCGAGTAAACGGACTTGCCAGTGGTGGCGTACCGACAACCCGGACTTGACGATGTCGTGTTCCCCGATCCCTACGGGTATGAGTGCAAGATTTAGGGGAAACTGCCGCCCCGACGTGAGCCTCTCAGCTCGGAAAGGAAAGCGTAGTAGTCGACCGAGATCGTCTCAACGCATAACCGACAGCGGATCTGGAAGCGCTCAGGCGCCTCCCCGAACCGGTACCTAGTTTCGTGTCCCCCCTCCCTGACAGTCGCTCCTGAACACGGGTGGGCCCCCTTTATGAGGGTTAACGGACTCGTCTGGCGCCCTACGGCCACCCCGACCTACCGATAACACTAGCTAGAACCAGACGGGGGTCATACGCCCTGCGCGCACACCCTATCCTGGATCCCACGCAAGTGAGTTGAACGATCCTAGTGCAGGATTGTTGTCCATGAATTCGTTGAAGCCTTCGACGGAGTCTGGGCTTGCACGAGTTTCTTTGCGATCTACCCTAGGGCAGACGCGTAGTAGATGGTCTCGAGTTTGAATCTCGGGACCAAGGCACCAACATTGGTACTCCCCGTCGAGGGATAAACGTTGACGATACTCCCCTATGGGAGCATGGCCAGTAATCATGCGAGTTGAGCGAGAAGTCAACGTGGTATTGCTTCCCATTACTTTCAGCCAAGGCCCACCTTTGTGAGTCGAGGGTAAAACTGGTTTTCCACCTACTCCTTTGAGTTGGTAGAAGTGTCGACCACGGTACGCAGGATCTGCGAACCGAGTGTGCCAATCCTTACAAACGGCCTTTTCGACCTGGTTTTTAAGGTAGTCTAGAGACGTCCGCGGGTGTCTGCCCACGGAGATCTTGGTAGATGTAGCCACATCATGAGCCATCTTATGTACGTTCCACTCGAACTTCGAGGGGACATGCCAGAATGTTACGTTTCTCTCCTCGTCTCCGGCTAGCCAGGGACAAAGTGAGCGACAGGCGTCCAGAGCAAAAACTTGCTCAGAGCGAGGTCTAGGATCAATTAGGGACTCAATGCCCGTAGTAGAATCCGAGAATATCACCAACTTTTTGCAACCTCTGCTGCACGCAGCCAAGACGCCCAGTTGGAGAGCAAAGAGTTCGACTTCTGGGGGGTTTCTCCTCCCAGAAGCAGAGACAACGCGATCTACCTGTACTCCTTGTCCGAAGACAAGAGCACAGGCGACAGCCTGAAATTTAGCATCGGTGGGCACTGAGGCGTCCACTGCAACGACAAGAGTGTCATCCTCGACCAGGGCGGCAGCCCAGGCCTTATCGAGGTCGCTCTTGTAGGAGTTCCTCGCTCCATCCTCCTTAGAGGTGAGGCGATGAGAGGAAAAGCGAGTGGGGAATAAGTCCTTCACTCTGTTTCCAGGTGTGTTTTCTTCCCCAAAGGGGTTGAATTCATCGCCTGGTACGAGGGCCAGAGCTGCAGCCGACGCTACAGATGGTCCTTGCAGGTTGAGTGTGTCGAGCACGTTCCCTCCCCAGAGCCCTAGCTCATGAGAGTGGGTAGTGCCGACGTGATTAGGCCCTAAGATCGCTCTTAGGGGGTGAGATGGCGCCAATAGAGGGGTTCTGAATACCCCCCTATCGACTAAGCGACGCAGTAACAGCTGCATAGGCAGCAGTCCGGCGATACTCTCCAGGCCACCGATTGGAGTGGTTCTGAACGCACCGAGGATCCAGCGTGCAGCTATGGACTGCACTTGGGCCAACGTTTTGATGACACCTTTGACGCGAGCGCCTTTGAAGTGCCATAGTCTGAGTCCGTATGTCATGATGGGTACGACACATGAACGGTATAGAAGGCGTTTCTGCATAGGGGTTAACCCTCTGATAGAATTGCCAAGCATTCCCATCGCCCTCGCAGTGGTAAGGGCTTTGGTGGAGTAGAACCGCGTGTGCTCCTTGAAAGAGAGTTTGCGGTCGAAGAAGAAACCAAGGTACCTCCAAGTGACCTTGGGTTTGAGGGGGGTGTTGCCCGTGTACGGGGCAAAGCCGAGATCGATGGGTAAGGGAGTGAATCTCCTCGCCCTTGAGAAGTGAAAGATTTCGGACTTGTCATGTTCGAGGACAAGCCCGAGGGAAGTGAATGCCTGGAAGATCCAGCCATACGCCTTTTTTAGAAGGGGGAGGTTGTCCTCCAACTGTGGGGAGCGGGCGATGAGGGTACCATCGTCCACATACGACATGAGATCGACATCTCTGCCGATTTCGCTTCTTCTGAAGAGTTTCATGATGGGCGTCAAGTATAGCGCCGATAAGACAGGGGACAGGGCAGAGCCCTGGCCTACTCCCACATCCGCTGCAAAGGAGCCCGATGAGAAAGTGTTCCATTTGTAGGTCGTCTTGCGACCAACTAGGTAGGATCGGAAGAAGTTCACTACTTGCGCAGGGAACCCCGACCGAGAGATGATCTCCAGCAGAACCTGGTGGTTCAAGGAGGGGAAGAACTGAGCGATGTCGAAGGCGACAACACTTGTTTTGAGCCCTTTAGCCCATCCTGCTCTGACCAGGTGGGTAAGGTAGATTCCTGCATCCTCAGTGGAACGCTGGGCGACGCCTCCAAACTGGTTTTGTTCGAAAGCTTCGTGTGCGACACCGTCGAACTGAAGTCGTCTTGACAACATCTTTTCGACTAATTTGCCCAGAGTGTTCAGAAGCACAATGGGCCTGAACGACTTAGGGGTAGAGTAACTGGGCTTCCCTGGCTTCGGGATAATAACCGACAGGGACTCCTTAAAGTGGTCTGGCCAGTGGCCAGCGGTGATGCACGCCTCAGCAATGCGGGTGATGAGCCCTGCCACTTCCGGGTTGCTACACCAGTGTTTAAGGTGCGACCATGTAACATGATCGGGACCTGGAGCGGAACGGGAAGAACACGCGTTTAGCGCTTCTTTCATTTCCGTGACAGAGAACGGGATCCAGGCCCTTTCAGGCACAGGGTCGAGTCCATCAAGAATGCTCAGATCGACCACTCGATCCGAGGCAGCATTATAAGACCCATCAAGGGCCGCCCACAGTGAGTCCAGATCATTGCAAGGCTCTCCCCGATAGGAGATCGCCTCATACGACGGGAGGTTGCGTTGACGAGTCCAGGACATCAGATCCCAGGGTCGTCTATTCATCGTAGCCACTTCTTGGATACGGTCATCGAAAAAATCACGCTTTGCATGTCGCATGACTTTTCTATAGAGCTTCCAGTCCTCCTCATCGCGAGAGGCTCTGTAAGCGTCTAGAGCACCACTGCATTCGTCTGTCCACCAGCCTTTGGACGACTTGCCGAGGCGAGATTCCTTGGCATGGTTTTCCCATGCCTTGTTTAAAATCGTTGATATTGCCGAAACGACACCATCGATTTCTGCCGAAGTATCTCCGTGCCAGTCTAGCCACGGAGTTAAAGCGGAGGAGACAGCATCACGATATGATGCTTCCTCCTCGGATCCTTTTTTGATGGACCACTTGGTAACCGGAACCAGGGATCCCGGGCCAGGTAGCACTAATGTCAGGGGGGCATGGTCAGACGTCCCCCTGGCCTCAGGTACGATCTCACAATACAATACAAATCTAAGATCCGTAGGCACGAACATCAGGTCGATCACTGTGGGGTGAAAGCCCTGTTGTGGGGGGAAATGTGTGGGGCCCTCCATTACTGGTAGGGCTCTAGTCAGGCCTAGTGCCGTAGCCGTTTCCACTAAGTGGTCAGCATGAATTGAGTGTTCAGGCCCCTGGGGGTCCCAGGAAGCGTGTCTCACGTTGAAGTCGCCACACATGAAGTGCAGGCGTGGGATCGTCATGACGTTCTCAAAGAGGAGCGTAATGGTGGAATGTTGGCTGTCTGAGTAGACGTTAGCGAGTACCATGACGTCCTCCCCTATTCCCAATGAGAACAGGAGGATATCACGATTGTCGATCAGATCTCGTCTGAGACCTGGTCTTAAGTTAGCGATGCTGTTCGCAAAGTACACAGCGACGCGTGGGGGGGAATCTATGCCCGAGGGGCGCACTAGCGTTCCCCAGTTAGGGCTCATCGGTGCGCCTATAACTTCCTCCCCTTCCCTGTTGTGGGCAGACGGGGCGTGTCTTATCAGTCGCCAAGGCGGCTCTTGGATGAAGAGCAGATCATAATCATCTACGAAATCTGCCAGTATCGAGTCCATGTAACCCCAATTTCGATTTACATTCTGACTAAATATGCGTAACTGTGGGGTAGATCTAAGCCTGTCCCTCATTTACGTTCGGCCACCGCGTCCTGCGGGATGGTAAGTAGGAGGAGAGCGAGAGTTGCGTCTCGCACTCACCTCGTCATAGCGAGCTTTGATCCAGTCTCGATCAAAGCGATGACGCCAGAAATTGCATCGACGGTCGTCTGATGCGTGGTTTTTCCGGCAGTTTATACACCTGGCCGGGTGAGGGCATGCTGCCCCCTCTGGGGTAGCTGGGACGGGAGGGTTCGCCTTGGCGTTTCCCTTACAACACCCCGCTAGAGCACGATGGTGCTCCTTGCGGTGTGGTCCTGCACAGATCGGGCATTTCGACTGTGGGGCTCTGCATGCTTGGGTGGGGTGGCCCCACTTCCAGCACCGTTGGCATAGTGGGAGACCAGGGTTCGCCCTGGCTGCCCTAACGTAGGCGACGTATCGTCCAAACTGGACGCCACGCCCGATGAGAGCTTTCGCTCATGCGCCACTGACAGAGTCAGCAACGTTGAGGTAGACGGTGCACGTATCCGACATTCTCGAATCACGTACGACCCTTGGGGGGACCTGCAACACGGTGAGGTCAGATATGCCTGACTTCCCCAGGTGAGCTATGACGACATCCGGCGTAATCGCCTTGTCGTTTGCAATATATGGCACGTCTACCAGCTTGAGGTAGGACGTGGACGTGGGTAGCGCTGCATCGATTTGGAGCGCGTAGGGGAAAGCCTTGTGAGCCGCCTCCTTAAAGCATCGTAGGTCCTCATCCGAGGCCACTACGTCAGTTGCTACCGAGAGATTCCCAGCGTGCATAATAGCAGACTGTGCCACTAGCTTGGAGTGGTGCAGTCCTAGAGTCGTCCGGACATGGTCCAGGAAATCGGCAGGGTTCGTTCCCTCCTCTAGGGGGGGTCGGACGTGAACGAGGACCTGTCTTCGAGACGGTCCGTGAACGGTGGGCGAAGGCTTTGCAGCCTTGGGCCTGGATGGACCGACATGCTGCTGGATGTCAGCTAGCCTGTCGGTAGGAAGTTCAGGGAAGGCTTTGGCTAGTCGCACAAGGCCATCCATGGATGTGTTAGGAGCTCGCCCCCCTGGGAAGCGAGCGACCTGAGCGAATGTCCCCCTGCCCGAAGGCTTGGTTGACATGTTCACGGGGGGAGGAGGTCCTCTGCCCCATGACGAAGAGGTGCCCCCTGTTGGGGGTTTAGGAAGAGGTCGAGCCCCTCTCGGGCCTCGTGTCCTCGCAGATTTGTGAGGGGGGGGGCGTGGCCCATCCCATCCCTCCAGGTGCTCCGTCCTTGGGACGTCGTTGGGGTCAGAAGTCGCAGGTCGCTTGCCTGTGCCGCCAGCCCTGTCGATGGCTCTTCGGAGGGTCGTGTTCCCCGAGTCGCGATGGAATCCAACTGTGGTCGCTGCATACAGCACCGCCCCCAGTTGTTCTGCGATTTCCTGCCGTTGTTCAGCAGTGGGTTGTCGGGCTCCAGTCCTGTTCAGAACAGTAATGAATCCCTGGGCGTATTCCCCGAGGTCGTGGGCGAAGGTGACTGGACCGGCCCAATCATCGTCCGCATCGCTCGCCATCACCGTGTCTTGGATCACGGGCTCAGGGTTGGGTGTCAAAGCTTCGTCTCCCCATCTAGAGGCGGGAGTAGAAGGAGTGGTAGGTGGTGCAGGGGACGCTGTGGCCCTCCTGGGAGATAGTGTCGGCACGCTGAATCGCTGTGCGCGAGGTGTGATCGTTCCGGCCCCATACGGGGAGGGAGTTGGAGAGCTTCTTTGGGACCGATGAGGGCCCACCGAAGGTGCTATCTGTGAGGATCTACGGCCCCCAGAGGGCCGTAGAGAATCAATGGGATCGTCGCCAGGAGTTCTGGGCGTACCGGCTCTAGAAGGGTTCCCCACATCCATCGCTTCGCCCGATCTCCCCCTTACTCTGCTAACAGAATCTGACATGCGTTGGTAAGACGCTGAATAAACCGGATCGCTGGGATCGTAGACGGATGGAGCCACAAAAGATGAAAGCGGTGTCGACGAAGTTTTTGGTGGCTGTGCACGTCGCGGTAACAGGACAAGAAGCGATGCATACCGTGATGCTGTCTCTTCTGCTCTAAGTCCGTGGCTAAATTGGCACGGAGAAACGTCGGCAGAAATCGATGATGTCGTTTCGGCGATATCAACGATTTTAAACAAGGCATGGGAAAGCCATGCCAAGGAATCTCGCCTCGGCAAGTCGTCCAAAGGCTGGTGGACAGACGAATGCAGTGGTGCTCTTGACGCTTACAGGGCTTCCCGAGACGAGGAGGACTGGAAGCAGTACAGAAAAGTCATGCGACATGCAAAGCGTGACTTCTTCGACGACCGTATCCAGGAGGTGGCTACGATGAATAGACGACCCTGGGATCTAATGTCCTGGACTCGTCAACGCAACCTCCCGTCGTATGAGGCGATCTCCTATCGGGGAGAACCTTGCAACGATCTGGAGTCTCTCTGGGCTGCCCTTGATGGGTCCTATAACGCCGCATCAGATCGAGCAGTCGATCTAAGCATTCTTGATGGACTTGATCCGGTGCCTGAAAGGGCCTGGATCTCGTTCTCCGTTACGGAAATGAAGGAAGCGCTAAATGCGTGTTCCTCCCGTTCCGCTCCAGGTCCCAATCATGTTACGTGGTCGCACCTTAAACACTGGTGTAGCAACCCAGAAGTGGCAGGGCTCATCACCCGCATTGCTGAGGCGTGCATCACTGCTGGCCACTGGCCTGCTCATTTCAAGGAGTCCCTGTCGGTCATCATCCCGAAACCAGGAAAACCTAACTACTCTACCCCTAAGTCGTTCAGGCCTATTGTGCTCCTGAACACCCTGGGCAAATTGGTCGAAAAGATGTTGTCAAGGCGACTTCAGTTCGACGGTGTTGCACATGAGGCTTTCGAACAAAACCAGTTCGGAGGCGTCGCCCAGCGTTCCACTGAGGATGCAGGTATCTTAGATACCTTACCCACCTGGTCAGAGCAGGATGGGCCAAGGGACTAAAAACGAGCGTTGTCGCTTTCGACATCGCTCAATTCTTCCCCTCCTTGAACCACCAAGTTCTGTTGGAGATCATCTCTCGGTCGGGGTTCCCTGCGCAAGTAGTGAACTTCTTCCGTTCATATCTTGTCGGTCGCAAAACGACCTACAAATGGAACACTTTCTCATCTGGCTCCTTTGCAGCCGATGTGGGGGTGGGTCAAGGCTCTGCTTTGTCCCCTGTCTTATCGGCGCTATACCTAACGCCCATTATGAAGCTCTTCAGAAGGAGCGAGGTCGGCAGAGATGTTGATCTCATGTCCTATGTGGACGATGGCACCCTCATCGCCCGCTCTCCACAGCTGGAGGATAACCTCCCCCTGCTCAAAAAAGCATATGGCTGGATATTCCAGGCATTCACTTCCCTCGGGCTTGTCCTCGAACACGACAAGTCTGAAATATTTCATTTCTCAAGGGCGAGGAGATTCACTCCTCTACCCATCGATCTCGGATTTGCCCCATACACGGGCAATACCCCCCTCAAACCCAAGGTTACCTGGAGGTACCTTGGCTTTTTCTTTGACCGCAAGCTCTCCTTCAAGGAGCACACGCGGTTCTACTCCACCAAAGCCCTTACCACTGCGAGGGCGATGGGAATGCTTGGCAATTCTGTCAGAGGGTTAACCCCTATGCAGAAACGCCTTCTGTACCGTTCATGTGTCGTACCTATCATGACATACGGACTCAGACTATGGCACTTCAAAGGCGCTCGCGTCAAAGGTGTCATCAAGACGTTGGCCCAAGTGCAGTCTATTGCTGCACGTTGGATCCTCGGTGCATTCAGAACCACCCCAATTGGTGGCCTGGAAAGTATCGCAGGACTGCTGCCTATGCAGCTGTTACTGCGTCATCTAGTCGACAGGGGAGTGTTCAGAACCCCCCTATTGGCTCCATCACACCCCCTAAGAGCGATCTTAGGGCCCAACCACGTCGGCACCACCCACTCTCATGAGCTAGGTCTCTGGGGAGGGAACGTGCTCGACACACTTAACCTGCAAGGCCCATCTGTCGCTTCGGCTGCAGCTCTGGCCCTTGTACCAGGCGATGAGTTCAACCCCTTTGGGGAAGAAAACACACCTGGAAACAGAGTGAAGGATTTATTCCCCACTCGCTTCTCCTCTCATCGTCTCACCTCTAAGGAGGATAGGGCGAGGAATTCTTATAGGAGCGACCTCGACAAGGCCTGGGCTTCTGCCCAGGTGGAGGATGACACCCTAGTCATTGCAGTGGACGCTTCGGTGCCCACGGATGCTAAATTTCAAGCTGTTGCCTGTGCTCTTGTCTTCGGACAGGGAGAACAGGTGGATCGCGTTGTCTCAGCCTCTGGGAGGAGAACCCCCCCGGAAGTTGAACTGTTCGCTCTCCAACTTGGCGTCTCTGCTGCGTGCAGCAGAGGCTGCAAGAAGTTGGTTATCTTTTCGGACTCTACTACGGGCATTGAGTCCCTAATTGATCCAAAACCACGCTCTGGGCAAATCTTTGCCCTGGACGCCTGCCGCTCCCTTCGTCCCTGGCTAGCTGGGGATGAGGAGAGGAACGTCACATTCTGGCATGTCCCCTCGAAGTTCGAGTGGAACGTACACAAGATGGCTCATGATGTAGCTACATCTACCAAGATCTCCGTGGGCAGACACCCGCGGACGTCTTTAGATTACCTTAAAAATCAGGTCGAGAAGGCCGTTTGCAAGGATTGGCACACCCGGTTCTCAGATCCGGTGTATTGTGGACGGCATTTCTACCAGCTCAAGGGAGTTGGTGGAAAACCAGTACTTTTTTTTTTTTTTTTTTTTTTTTTTTTTTTGGGTCAACAATTTATAACGCGGGGCTCGATCGCAGTCCGCGGAGCAGGATACAAATTTGGGTACTACTATAACTACGCTTCCCCTCACCCATATCCTACCCAGGTCCTCGTTTTAGCCACTTTAGGCGGGCAGTGCCACAGACGTTGGCCTCTCAGCCAGGAAAAGCAATAATCTGGAGGGGGAGACCCCCTCCCGAAGCTAGCCATTAGATCGTCAGCTGGTGCGAAGCGGTCCCCCAGCCACATATCCAACCAAAGTCAGATCAGGCGCGGCTGTGTTAATTCACTGTAAATCCCCCCTTGCGGGAGGAATAACCGTCCGCATACTCCCAGCCAACGAGGATTGGCCACCCCGGATGAACGAGGTGGACCATCACCGTGTCATGCACGAGTAACAGTAATGTGGCAGCTGGTTGTTCACCTGGTTATTCACCGGAACCACCGTAAGCAGGGGGCCAAAGCCCCCCTCGAGCAAATGCACTGCAAGCACATGCACTCGATAGCAATTTCCCCCCCGCAGCGGGGAGAACGTAAAGGGTAGCGACATTTGTCACCAACCCGACAGCAGCCAGCGGACTGGCGGTGATGGGTGTGGAGCAGGATGCCCCACACAAGTAGCAGCACGGCCATCTGTGATGATGACGGCACTGTACTGGGAACGAGGGTTCCCCAGATTGGAGCTCTGCTAGAGCTGTTGGCATCGCCACACAGGAAGCTGGAACAGCTGCCGGAGGCATAGGATCGTTGGAACGATCGTCTCTGGTTGTCCACTTGGGCATCAGGAGCAAGTTAGTACTGGTATATGATGCAAGTGATCGAAATACGCAGCGTGCAGTGTAAGCGAGGGCCTCCTGCCTAGCAAGAGAGTCCACGTAGTCGTCAGGGTCGGGGAGGTCCTCCCCAGCCCACAGATCTCAAACTGCCTAGGGCAGCTGCTACCTCCAGTTCGTTCTGTGAGAACTGGGTGTCGTAGTCTTGGGCATCATCACCAACGATGTCACCCGTAATCAAGGTGGGGTCGTGAAGGCCCCAGCATGTGGTTTGGTCTCTGTTCAGCCGTTTGGGCATTGAGAGTGAGTTAGCACAGGTAAATGACAATAACAGTCAAAGTACGTAGCATAAGGTCGATAACAGATGGCCCCTTATCTCAGTTCCAGGTCCACCCGATATAGCCTCCAAACGCTCCGAGGAGGCGAACAGGCCGCGCATCCTGTTGCCTGGTGGGAGAAGATTGAACCCGGGTCATAACACCCCAGAGGAGTGAGCACCGGAGGTGAGGAGTTGGTGGTGAAGTGCGGCCACCAGAGCATCGACCTAGCTATCAGGGGGCACCATCACCCGGCCCCTTTTAGCGACGGTGTATTCCAACAGGTAGTCAGTGTAGCTTGTCCCTAGTAGTAGTGACTCACATAGCATGGAGGTTGGAAGCCCCAGAGACAACCAGCAGTCCAGTAACGATGTCCCTCCCCCTGAGCCAGACCTCCCCCAACTAAACGAGTGCATCGACTTGGGCGAGCGTTGAAGCAGGCATCCCACACCCACTCTAAGCCCCCATAGGGACCTAGACTACTCTTTCATAGACACCACTCACCTAGCCAGGATCCTCGAAGCACAGGGGAATGAGACGAATAGCAGCCATTGTCAAAAACAATGACCGGGACATCCCCGGGGATCGGATGGACGGATCTCTTAGCAAATCAGGGCAGGCCTGGAGACGCCGAGAGCGTTCGTGATGGTGAAATCCGATCGAAAATCGGACCAAAATTGGAGTCTCGACGTTGCTACCAACATCGAGCAGGAGTGTTTACCACTGTTTATGGTGGTTGTAACAAGTCAAGGAGCGTCGGAAAACCAGTACTACCCTCGACTCACAAAGGTGGGCCTTGGCTGAAAGTAATGGGGAGCAACACTACGTTGACTTCTCGTTCGACTCGTATGATCACTGGCCATGCTCCCATAGGGGAGTATCGTCAACGTCTATCCCTCGACGGGGAATACCAATGCTGGTGCCTTGGTCCTGAGATACAAACTCGAGACCACTTACTACGCGTCTGCCACAAGGTGGATCGCAAAGAGACTCGTGCAAGCCCAGACTCCGTCGAAGGCTTCACCGAATTTATGGACAATAACCCAGCACTAGGGTCGTTCAACTCGCTTGCGTGGGATCCAGGATAGGTTGTGCGCGCAGGGCGTATGACCCTCGTCTGGTTCTGGCTAGTGTTATCGGTATGTCGGGGTGGCCGTTGGGCACCAGGCGAGTCCGTTAACCCTCATAAAGGGGGCCCACCCGTGTTCAGGAGCGACTGTCAGGGAGGGGGGACATGAAACCAGGTACTGGTTCGGGGAGGCGCCTGAGCGCTTCCAGATCCACTGTCGGTTACGCGTTGCAACGATTCCAGTCGATTACGCCTTCCTTTCCGAGCTGAGAGGCTCACGTCGGGGCGGCAGTTTCCCCTAAATCTTGCACTCATACCCGTAGGGATTCGGAGACACGACATCGTCGAGCTCGGGTTGTCGGTACGCCACCACTGGCAAGTCCGTTTACTCGATAAAGGGAGCCCCCTTAGTGGCCTTTGCAGCTATCCAGGTGGTTGGTGCGAAGATCAGCAGGAGGAGGACTTGGGCTGGGCGTAGTGTACTTCGTTTGTATGTCTCTACCGCGGACTGCGATCGGGCGCCGCGTTATAAATTTTTGACCCAAAAAAAAAAAAAAAAAAAAAATGACATCCTCCCCTATTCCCAGTGAGAACAGAAGGATGTCACGATCGTCAATCAGATCTCGCCTGAGACCCGGTCTTAGATTAGCGATGCTGTTTGCAAAGTACACAGCGACGCGTGGAGGGGAGTCGATCCCTGATGGGCGCACTAAGGTTCCCCCATTTGGGCTCATTGGTGCACCTATAACTTCGTCCCCTTCCCTGTTGTGGGCAGAAGGGGCGTGCCTTATTAATCACCAAGGAGGCTCTTGGATGAAAAGCAAGTCATAATCTTCATTGAGATCTGCCAGTAACGAGTCCATGTACCCCCAGTTACGGTTCACATTTTGACTAAATATACGTAGCTGCGGGGTAGATCTAAGTCTGTCCCTCATCTACATTCGGCCACCGCGTCCTGCGGGATGGTAAGTAGGAGGGGAGCGAGAATTGCGTTTAGCACTCACCTCGTCGTAGCGAGCTTTGATCCAGTCATGGTCAAAGCGATGTCGCCAAAAATTGCACCGACGATCGTCAGATGCGTGATTCTTCCGGCAGTTTATGCACCTGGCCGGGTGAGGACATGCTGCCCCCTCTGGGGTAGCTGGGACTGGAGGGTTCGCCTTAGCGTTTCCCTTGCAACATCCGGCGAGGGCACGATGGTGCTCCTTGCGGTGTGGGCCTGCACAGATCGGGCATTTGGTCTGTGGAGCTCTGCATGCCGGGGTGGGGTGACCCCATTTCCAGCATCGTTGGCAAAGGGGCAGTCCAGGGTTAGCCCTGGCCGCCCTAACATAGGCGACGTAGCGTCCAAATTGGACGCCTCGACCGATAAGAGCCTTGGCTCATGCACCGCTAACTGAGTCAGCGATGTTAAGGTAGACGGTGCACATATCCGACATCTTCGAATCACGTACTACACGGGGGGGGACTTGAAGCACTGTGAGGTCCGAAATTCCGGACTTTCCCAAGTGTGCAATGACGACATCAGGCGTTAAAGCCTTGTCGTTGGCGATAAACGGCACATCGACCAGCTTGAGGTACGATGTGGAGGTGGGTAGCGCTGCATCTACTTGCAACGCGAAAGGGAATGCCTTGTGGGCAGCTTCCTTGAAACATCGAAGGTCCTCCTCGGAGGCAACAACGTCTGTAGCTACTGATAAATTACCAGCGTGCATAGATGCGGATTGGGCCACTAGTTTAGAGTGGTGCAGTCCGAGAGTGGCTCGGACGTGGTCCAAGAAATCGGCAGGGTTCATCTCCGCCCCGAGGGGGGGATGAACGTGGACCAGGACCTGTCGTCTCGACGGTCCATGGACGGTAGGTGAGGGCTTTGCAGCCTTCGGTCTGGAGGGACCAACGTGCTGCTGTATGTCAGCCAGTTTGTCTGTTGGGAGTTCAGGGAAGGCCTTGGCTAGTCGCACCAGGCCATCCATGGAAGTGTTAGGTGCTCGCCCCCCAGGGAAGCGAGCGACCTGAGCAAAGGTCCCCTTGCCCGAAGGCCTGGTCGACCAGTTCACGGGGGGAGGTGGACCTCGACCCCATGACGAAGAGACGCCCCCTGTTGGGGGTTTAGGAAGAGGTCGAGCCCCCTTCGGGCCTCGAGTCCTCGAAGATTTGTGAGGGGGGGGGCGTTGCCCATCCCATCCCTCCAGATAGTCCGTCCTAGGGACGTCGTTGGGATTGTTGGTGACAGTGTCTGACCTAGGTCGTTTGCTGCCCCCAGCCATCCTGTCTAGTGCTCCTCGGAGCATGGCACCTCCCGAGTTGCGATCGATACCAGCCTCGGCAGCTGCTGCCAGCACCGAGCCCAGTCGTTCTGCGATAAGCTGCCGTTCCTCAGCAGTTGGTCTTCTGGATCCCGTCCTGTTCAAAACCACATGGAACCCGTCAGCGTACTCTCCCAGGTCTTTGGCGAAGGTCTGGGGTCCACTCCAGTCATCGCTAGCCATCTCCGCGTCCTGAATGACGTGGGAAGAGACGTTATCAGCCACTTCATCAGCCCACTGCGAAGCAGGAGTAGAAGGGGTAGCCGGTGGTGCAAGAGACGCCGTAGCATCCCTGGAAGAGAGCGCTGGCACACTAAATCGTTGTGCGCGCGGAGTGACTGTGCCTGCCCCATAGGGGGAGGGGGTTGGAGATCCTCTTTGGGTCCTGTGTGGGCCCACTGAGGGAGCAATCTGTGTGGATCTGCGGCTCGAGGAGAGCCGCAGGGAATCAATGGGGTCATCGCCAGGAGTTCTGGGCATACCGGATCTAGAGGGTCCCCCCTCGTCCATCGCCTCGCCCGATCTCCCCCTACTTCTAGAATACGAGTCAGACATGCGCTGGTAAGATGCTGGTTATACCGGATCGCTGGGATCGAAGACGGATTGAGCTGCAAAGTGTGAAAACGGTGTTGACGAAAAAATTTTGTGGCTGTGCACGTCGCGGTAAGAAGACAAGAAGCGATAAAAAAAAAAAAAATGTCGCATGACTTTTCTATAGTGCATCCAGTCCTCCCGTCCTGGGAAGCCCTGTATGCGTCTAGGGCACCTTTGCATTCGTCTGTCCACCAACTTTTGGACGACTTGCCTAGGCAAGATTCCTTGGCATGGTCATCCCACGCCTTGTTTGAGATCATTGATATCGCTGAAACGACTTCATCGATCTCCGCCGAGGTATTCCCGTGCCATTGGAGCCACGGGTTATGAGCGGAGGAGACAGCCTCGAGGTACGATGCTTCCTCCTTGGATCCTTTTTTGATAGACCACTTGGTGACCAGGACCAAGGATCCCGGACCAGGCAGTGTCAGTGTCAGGGGAGCGTGGTCAGACGTGCCCCTGGCTTCTGGAATGATATCACAATACAACACAAATCTAAGATCCGTGGGTACGAACATCAGGTCAATCACCGTGGGGTGAAAGCCCTGTTGTGGGGGAAAGTGAGTGGGTTCCTCCACAGTGGGGAGGGCCCTTGTCAGGCCAAGTGCCGTTGCCGTTTCTACTAGGTGGTCGGCATGGATAGAGTGTTTAGGCCCCTGGGGGTCCCAGGAGGTGTGTCTCATGTTGAAATCGCCACACATGAAGTGTAGTTGTGGGATCATCATGACACTTTCGTACAAGAGTGTGATGGCCGAATGTTGGCTGTCTGAGTAGACGTTAGTGAGTAGCATGACATCTTCTCCTATTCCCAGAGAGAAGAGGAGAATGTCACGATCGTCAATTAGATCTCGGCGGAGACCCAGTCTAAGATTGGTGATGCTGTTTGAAAAATAGACAGCTACGCATGGGGGAGTATCGATCCCTGAAGGTCATACCAAAGTGCCCCAATTTTTTTTCTTTTTTTTTTTGGGTCAAAAGTTTATAACGTGGCGCCCGATTGCAGTCTGCAGTAGAGACATACAAATGAAGTACACTACGCCCATCTCAAGTCCTCCTCCTGCTGATCTTTGCACCAACCACCTGGATAGCTGCAATGACCAAGGGGGCCCCCTTTATCGAGTAAACAGACTTGCCAGTGGTGGCGTACCGACAACCCGGGCTTGACGATGTTGTGTTCCCCGCATCCCTATGGGTATGTATGCAAGATTTAGGGGAAACTGCCGCCCTGACGTGAGCCTCTCAGCTCGGAAAGGAAAGCGTAGTTGACTGTGTCGTCGTAATGCATAACTGACAGAGGATCTGGAAGCGCTCAGGTGCCTCCCTGAACCAGTAACTAGTTTCATGTCCCCCCTCCCTGACAGTCACTCCTGAACACGGGTGGGCCCCCTTTATGAGGGTTAATGGACTCGTCTGGTGCACTACAGCCACCCCGACATACCGATAACACTAGCCAGAACCAGACGGGGGTCATACGCCCTGCGCGCACAACCTATCCTGGATCCCACGCTAGTGAGGTGAACGACCCTAGTGCAGGGTTATTGTCCAATAATTCGTGGAAGAGAGGCAGGTGGCGTAGCGGTTACATCGCTGCCAAAAAGATTGGGGGTTCGATTCCTTCTCATGCAACTACCTATGATACAAGGTTGCGACCACCATGGATTGTCAGACATGGGAGGATCCAATGACATCGTGTGACTGCACTGACTAACCCGTGTGAAAGGTAATCACTAATGGTCTGGCCTTGGTAAAGCCGGTTTGCAGCTGGGATACTGGTGCCCCTGTGATCAGATCAATGAAGGGTAACAATAGAGTCCATGGGTGAGATCCACACCTCGCTCCTTGACTTGTTACAACCACCATAAACAGTGGTAAACACTCCTGCTCGATGTTGGTAGCAACGTCGAGACTCCAATTTTTGTCCGATTTTTGATCGGATTTCACCATCACGAACGCTCTCGGCGTCTCCAGGCTTGCCCTGATTTGCTAAGAGATCCATCCATCCGATCTCCGTGGATGCCCTGGTCATTGTTTTTGACAATGGCTGCTATTTGTCTCGTTCTCCTGGGCTTCGAGGATCCTGACTAGGTGAGTGTTGTCTATGAAAGAGTAGTCTAGGCCCCTCTGGGGGCGTAGAGTGGGTGTGGGATGCCTGCTTCAACACTCGCCCAAGTCGACACACTCGTCTAGTTGGGGGAGGTCTGGCTTAGGGAGGAGGGACATTATCACTGGATTGCTGGTCTGGGAGGCTTCCAGCCTCCTTGCTCTGTGAGTTCCTACTATTAGAGACATGCTACACTGACTACCCGCTGGAATACACCATCGTTAAAAGGGGCCGGACGATGGTGCCCCCTAGCAGCTAGGCCTACACCTCAGTGGCTGCTTTTTACCACTATCCCTCTACCTCCGGTGCTCACTCCTTTGGGGTGTTATGACCCAGGTTCAATCTTCTCCCACCGGGCTACAGGATGTGTGGCCTGTTCCCCCCTCGGAGCGTTCGGAGGCAGTATTGGGTGGACCCGGAATAGAGATAAGGGACCACCCGTTATCGATGGCACGCTACGTATTTCGTTTTCTACCATCATCTACGAGCATTAACTTCCTCTCAATGCCTAAACGGCGAACTAGAGACCACACACCACTTTGGGGTCTACACAACCCCTCCCTGATTACGGGTGACATCTATGAAGATGACGTCCAAGACTACGACACCTGGTACGATCAAGACGATCCGGAGGTAGCTACTGCCCTAAGAGCAGTTAGAGATCTGTGGGCTGGAGAAGACCTCCAACCCTGACGATGATGATGATGAGGACTCTCTTGCTATGCAAGAGGCCCTCAACTACGCCGAGACATCGCTTCTTGTCTTGTTACTGCTATGTGCACAGCCACCAAAAACATCGTCGACACCGTTGTCATCTTTTGTGGCTCCATCCATCAACGATCCCAGTGATCCGGTTTAACTAGTGTCTTACCAACGCATGTCAGATTCATTCAGTAGAAGAGGGGGGAGATCGGGCGAAGCGATGGATGAGGGGGGACTCTCTAGATCGGGTACACCTCGAACTCCTGGCGACGATCCCATTGACTCTCTGCGACTTGCTTCGAGCTGCAGATCCACACAGAATGCTCCCTCTGTGGGCCCTCACAGGACCCAAAGAGGCTCTCCAACTCCCTCCCCTTATGGGGCAGGCATTGTCACTCTGCGAGCACAGCGATTCAGCGTGCCAGCACTATCTTCCAGGGATGCTACGGCGTCTCCTGCACCTCCTGCTACTCCTTCCACACCTGCCTCGCAGTGGGCTGATGAAGGAGCTGATAACTCTTCCTCCCACGTCATTCAAGACACGGAGATGGCTAGCGATGACTGGAGTGGACCCCAGACCTTGGCCAAAGACCTGGGGGAATATGCTGAAGGGTTCCGAATTGTTTTGAACAGGACAGGACCCAGACGACCTACTGCTGAAGAACGGCAGCTCATTGCAGAACAACTGGGCTCGGTGCTGGTAGCAGCTGCCGAGGCTGGTCTCGATCACAACTCTGGAAGCGCTACGCTCCGGGGAGCCCTAGATAGGATGGCTGGGGGCAGTAAAACAACCTAGGTTGGGGACTGTCACTAACGATCCCAACGACGTCCCAAGGATGGACTACCTCGAGGGATGGGATGGGCAATGCCCCCCCCCTCACAAATCTGTGAGGACTCGAGGCCCGAAAGGGGCTCGACCTCTTCCTAAACCCCCAACAGGGGGCGTCTCTTCATCATGGGGTCGAGGACCACCTCCCCCCGTGAACTGGTCCACCAGGCCTTCGGGCAAGGGGACCTTTGCTCAGGTCGCTCGCTTCCCTGGGGGGCGAACACCTAACACATCCATGGATGGCCTTGTGCGGTTAGCCAAGGCCTTTCCTGAACTCCCAACCGACAAGCTGGCTGATATACAGCAGCATGTCGGCCCATCCAAACCGAAGGCTGCAAAGCCCTCACCTACAGTCCATGGACCGTCTAGACGACAGGTCCTGGTCCACGTTCGTCCCCCCCTTGGGGTAGAGACGAACCCTGCTGACTTCCTGGACCATGTCCGGGCCACTCTCGGGCTGCACCACTCTAAGTTAGTGGCCCAGTCTGCATCGATGCATGCTGGCAATCTGTCAGTAGCTACTGACGTCGTGGCCTCCGAGGAGGACATTCGCTGCTTTAAGGAAGCCGCTCACAAGGCATTCCCTTTCGCGCTGCAAGTAGACGCAGCGTTACCTACCTCCACGTCGTACCTCAAGCTGGTCGACATGCCATACATCGCAAACAACAAGGCCATAACACCTGACATCGTGATAGCACACTTGGGAAAGTCCGGTATATCAGACCTCACAGTACTGCAGGTCCCTCCACGGGTTGTGCATGATTCGAAGATGTCGGATACGTGCACTGTCTATCTCAACATCGCTGACTCGGTCAGTGGTGCATGAGCTAAGGCTCTCATCGGGCGGGGCATCCAATTTGGGCGCTACGTGGCTTATGTTAGGGCTGCCAGGGCAAACCCTGGTCTGCCTTTGTGCCAACGATGCTGGAAGTGGGGCCACCCCACCCCAGCATGCAGAGCTCCACAGACCAAGTGTCCGGTCTGTGCAGGACCACACCGCAAGGAGCACCATCGTGCCCTTGCTGGGTGCTGTAAGGGTAATGCTAAGGCTAACCCTCCCGTCCCAGCTACCCCAGAGGGGGCAGCCTGTCCTCACCCAGCTAGGTGCATAAACTGCCGGAAAAATCACGCATCCAACGACTGTTGGTGCAATTTCTGGCGACATCGCTTTGACCGTGACTGGATCAAAGCTCGCATGACGAGGTGAGTGCGAAACGCAATTCTCGCTCCCCTCCTGCTTACCATCCCGCAGGACGTGGTGGCCGAACATAAATGAGGGACAGACTTAGATCTACCCCACAGTTATGTATATTTAGTCAAAATGTTAACCGCAACTGGGGGTACATGGACTCGTTACTGGCAGACCTTATAGACGATTATGATTTGCTTTTCATCCAAGAGCCTCCTTGGCCATCACTTCTTGTCTTTCTACCGTGACGTGCACAGCCACAAATTTTTTCGTCGACACCGTTTTCAACCTTTGTAGCTCAATCTGTCCTCGATCTCAGCGATCCGGTATCACCAGTGTCTTACCAGCGCATGTCAGATTCGTTTTCCAGAAGAGGGGGGAGATCGGGCGAGGTGATGGATGAGGGGAGACCTTCTAGATCCGGTACGCCCAGAACTCCTGGCGACGACCCAATTGATTCCCTGCGGCTCTCTTCGAGCCGCAGATCCACACAGAACGCACCCTCAGTGGGCCCTCACAGGACCCAAAGAGGTTCTCCAACCCCCTCCCCCTATGGGGCGGGCATCATCACTCCGCGAGCACAGCATTTCAGCGTGCCAGCGCTATCTTCCAGAGACGCAACCGCGTCTCCTGCACCTCTGGCTACCCCTTCTACACCTGCTTCGTGGGCTGATGAAGTGGCCGATAATCTCTCCTCCCATGTCATTCAGGACACGGAGATGGCTAGCGATGACTGGAGTGGGCCCCAGACCTTCGCCAAAGACCTGGGAGAGTACGCTGACGGATTCCGAATCGTTCTTAACAGGACGGGATCCAGACGACCAACTGCTGAAGATCGGCAGCTCATTGCGGAACGACTGGGCTCGGTGCTGGCAGCAGCTGCAGAGGCTGGTATTGATTGCGACTCGGGGAGCGCTATGCTCCAGGAAGCTATAGACAGGATGGCAAGGGGCAGTAAACGATCCAGGTCGGGCACTGTCACTAACGATCCTAACGACGTCCCGAGGACGGAGTACCTGGAGGGATGGGATGGGCAACGCCCCCCCCCTCACAAATCAGCGAGGACCCGAGGCCCGAAAGGGGCTCGACCTCTTCCTAAACCCCCAACAGGGGGAGTCTCTTCATCATGGGGTCGAGGACCACCTCCCCCCGTGAACTGGTCCACCAGGCCTTCGGGCAGGGGGACCTTTGCTCAGGTTGCTCGCTTCCCTGGGGGGCGAGCTCCTAACACCTCCATGGATGGCCTTGTGCGATTAGCCAAGGCCTTCCCTGAACTTCCAACCGACAAGCTGGCTGACATACAGCAGCACGTTGGTCCCTCCAGACCGAAGGCTGCAAAGCCCTCACCTACTGTCCATGGACCGTCGAGACGACAGGTCCTGGTCCACGTTCGTCCCCCCCTTGGGGCGGAAACGAACCCTGCCGACTTCTTGGATCACGTCCGAGTCACTCTCGGACTGCACCACTCTAAACTAGTGGCCCAGTCCGCATCAATGCACGCTGGTAATTTATCAGTAGCTACAGACGTCGTGGCCTCTGAGGAGGACCTTCGTTGTTTCAAGGAGGCTGCTCACAAGGTGTTCCCCTTCGCGTTGCAAGTAGACACAGCGTTACCCACATCCACGTCGTACCTCAAGCTGGTCGATGTGCCATTCATCGCTAACGACAAGGCGCTAATGCCTGATGTCGTCGTTGCACACTTGGGGAAGTCCGGAATATCGGACCTCACAGTGTTACAAGTCCCTCCCCAAGTAGTACGTGATTCGAAAATGTCGGATACGTGCACCGTCTATCTTAACATCGCTGACTCAGTCAGCGGTGCACGAGCCAAGGCTCTTATCGGTCGGGGCGTTCAATTTGGACGCTACGTCGCTTATGTTAGGGCTGCCAGGGCGAACCCTGGATTGCCTCTGTGCCAACGGTGCTGGAAGTGGGGCCACCCCACCCCGGCATGCAGAGCTCCACAGACCAAATGTCCGATCTGTGCAGGCCCACACCGTAAGGAGCACCATCGTGCCCTTGCAGGGTGTTGTAAGGGAAACGCCAAGGCGAACCCTCCTATCCCAGCTACCCCAGAGGGGGCAGCCTGTCCTCACCCGGCTAGGTGCTTAAACTGCCGGAAAAACCATGCATCTGACGATCGTCGATGCAATTTCTGGCGACATCGCTTTGACCGCGATTGGATCAAAGCTCGCTATGACGAGGTGAGTGCGAGACGCAACTCTCGCTCTCCTCCTACTCACCATCCCGCAGGATGCGGTGGCCGAACGTAAATGAGGGACAGACTTAGATCTACCCCGCAGCTACGCATATTTAGTCAGAATGTTAACCGTAATTGGGGGTACATGGACTCTTTACTGGCTGATTTCGTAGATGATTACGATTTGGTTTTCATCCAAGAGCCCACAACAGGGAAGGGGAGGAAGTTATAGGCGCACCAATGAGCCCAAACTGGGGAACGTTAGTGCGCCCCTCAGGTATTGATGCCCCCCCACACGTTGCTGTCTACTTTGCGAACAGCATTGCTAACTTAAGACCAGGTCTCAGACGAGATCTGATCGCTAATCGTGACATCCTTCTGTTCTCATTGGGAATAGGGGAGGACGTCATGCTACTCGCTAACGTCTACTCGGATAGCCAACACTCTGCCATCACGCTCTTATTTGAGAACGTCATGACGATCCCACGCTTACACTGCAATTTCAACGTGAGACACGCATCATGGGATCCCCAGGGGCCTGAGCACTCAATTCATGCTGACCACTTAGTGGAAACGGCTATGGCATTAGGCCTGACTAGAGCCCTACCAGTAGCGGAGGGCCCTACTCACTTCCCCCCTCAACAGGGCCTTCACCCCACGGTGATCGACCTGATGTTTGTACCTACAGATCTCAGATTTGTACTGTACTGTGAGATTGTACCTGAAGCCAGGGGGACGTCTGACCACGCTCCTCTGACGTTAGTGCTGCCTGGCCCGGGATCTCTGGTTCCGGTTACCAAGTGGTCCATCAAAAAAGGTTCCGAGGAGGAAGCATCATATCGTGATGCTGTCTCCTCCGCTCTAAATCCGTGGCTAAATTGGCATGGAAAAATGTCAGCAGAAATCGATGATGTCGTTTCGGCGATATCAACGATTTTAAACAAGGCATGGGAAAACCATGCCAAGGAATCTTGCCTCGGCAAGTCGTCCAAAGGCTGGTGGACAGACGAATGCAGTGGCGCCCTAGACGCGTACAGGGCCTCCCGGGATGGGGAGGACTGGAAGCATTACAGGAGAGTCATGCGACAAGCGAAGCGTGGCTTTTTCGATGACCGTATCCAAGAAGTGGCTACGATGAATAGACGACCCTGGGATTTGATGTCCTGGACTCGTCAACGTAACCTTCCATCGTACGAGGCTATCTCCTATCGGGGAGAACCCTGCAACGATCTGGATTCCCTCTGGGCCGCCCTTGATGGGTCCTATAATGCTGCCTCAGATCGAGTAGTCGACCCGAGCATTCTTGATGAACTCGATCCGGTGCCTGAAAGGGCCTGGGTCCCAGAAGTGGCAGGGCTCGTCACCCGCATTGCTGAGGCGTGCATCACCGCTGGCCACTGGCCAGCTCACTTTAAGGAATCCCTGTCAGGTATTATCCCGAAGCCGGGGAAACCGAACTACTCCACTCCAAAGTTGTTCAGGCCTATTGTGCTACTGAACACTCTGGGCAAACTGGTCGAAAAGATGTTGTCTAGGCGACTTCAGTTCGACGGGGTCGCACACGAGGCCTTCGAGCAAAACCAGTTCGGAGGGGTCACCCAGCGTTCCACTGAGGATGCTGGAATCTACCTTACCCACCTGGTCAGAGCAGGATGGGCCAAAGGACTCAAAACGAGTGTTGTCGCTTTCGACATCGCTCAATTCTTCCCCTCCTTGAACCACCAGGTTCTGTTGGAGATCATCTCGCGGTCGGGGTTTCCTGCGCAAGTAGTAAACTTCTTCCGTTCATATCTAGTCGGTCGCAAGACGACCTACAAATGGAACGCTTTCTCATCTGGCTCCTTTGCAGCTGATGTGGGAGTGGGCCAAGGCTCTGCCTTGTCCCCTGTCTTATCGGCGTTATATTTGACGCCCATTATGAAACTCTTCAGAAGAAGCAAAGTCGGCAGAGATGTCGATCTCATGTCTTATGTGGACGATGGCACCCTCATCGCCCGCTCTTCACAGTTGGAGGATAATCTCCCCCTCCTTAAAAAAGTGTATGGCTGGATTTTCCAGGCATTCACCTCCCTCGGGCTTGTCCTTGAACACGACAAGTTCGAAATATTTCACTTCTCAAGGGCGAGGAGATTCACTCCCCTACCCATCGATCTTGGCTTTGCTCCCTACACGGGCAACACCCCCCTTAAGCCCAAGGTCACCTGGAGGTACCTCGGATTCTTCTTTGATTGCAAACTCTCCTTCAAGGAGCATACATGGTTCTATTCCACCAAAGCCCTTACCATGGCAAGGGCAATGGGAATGCTCGGCAATTCTGTGAGGGGGCTAACCCCTATGCAGAAACGCCTCCTGTACCATTCGTGTGTCGTATCTATCATGACATACGGGCTCAGACTTTGGCATTTCAAAGGCGCTCGCATCAAGGGTGTCATCAAAACACTGGCCCAGGTGCAGTCCATCGCTGCTCGCTGGATTCTCGGTGCCTTTAGGACCACCCCTATCGGTGGCCTGGAAAGTACTGCGGGACTGCTGCCCATGCAGCTGTTACTGCGTCGTTTAGTCGACAGAGGGGTATTCAGAACCCCCCTATTGGCTCCATTGCACCCCCTAAGAGCTATCTTAGGGCCTAATCACGTCGGCACTACCCGTTCTCATGAGCTAGGACTCTGGGGAGGGAACGTGCTCGACACACTCAACCTACAAGGGCCATCTGTCGCCTCAGCTGCAGCGCTGGCCCTGGTACCAGGCGATGAATTCAACCCCTTTGGGGAAGAAAACACACCTGGAAACAGAGTGAAGGATCTATTCCCCACTCGTTTCTCCTCTCATCGCCTCACCTCTAAGGAGGATGGAGCGAGGAACTCTTACAGGAGTGGCCTCGACAAGGCCTGGGCTTTGGCCCAGGCAGAGGATGACACTCTCGTCATTGCAGTGGACGCCTCGGTGCCCACTGATGCTAAATTTCAAGCTGTCGCCTGTGCTCTTGTCTTCGGACAGGGGGAACAGGTGGATCACGTTGTATCAGCTTCTGGGAGGAGAACCCCCCCGGAAGTTGAACTTTTCGCTCTCCAACTTGGCGTTTCCGCTGCGTGCAGCAGGGGATGCAAAAAGCTGGTTATCTTTTCGGATTCCACCATGGGCATTGAGTCCCTAATTGATCCAAAACCACGGTCTGGGCAAATCTTTGCCCTGGACGCTTGTCGCTCCCTCCGCCCCTGGCTAGCTGGGGACGAGGAGAGAAATGTTACATTCTGGCATGTCCCCTCGAAATTCGAGTGGAACGTTCACAAGATGGCTCACGATGTAGCTACATCTACCAAGATCTCCGTGGGCAGACACCCGCGGACGTCTTTAGATTACCTTAAAAATCAGGTCGAAAAGGCCGTTTGTAAGGATTGGCACACCCGGTTCTCAGATCCGGCGTATCGTGGATGGCATTTCTACCAACTCAAAGGAGTGGGTGGAAAACCGGTGTTACCCTCGACTCACAAAGGTGGGCCCTGGGTGAAAGTTATGGGGAGCAACACTACGTTGACTTCCCGTTCAACTCGTATGATCACTGGCCATGCTCCTATAGGGGAGTATCGTCAACGTCTATCCCTCGACGGGGAATACCAATGCTGGTGCCTAGGTCCCGACATACAAACTCGAGACCATCTGCTACGCGTCTGCCCCAGGGTGGATCGCAAAGAAACTCGTGCAAGCCCAGACTCTGTCGAAGGCTTCCATGAATTCATGGACAATAACCCAGTTCTTGGGTTGTTCAACTCACTCGCGTGGGATCCAGGATAGGTTGTGCGCGCAGGGCGTATGACCCCCGTCTGGTTCTGGCTAGTGTTATCGGTATGTCGGGGTGGCTGTAGGGCACCAGGCGAGTCCGTTAACCCTCATAAAGGGGGCCCACCCGTGTTCAGGAGCGACTGTCAGGGAGGGGGGACATGAAACTAGGTACCAGTTCGGGGAGGCGCCTGAGCGCTTCCAGATCCTCTGTTGGTTGTGCGTTACAGCTTTGTCGCTGAATACGCCCTCCTTTCCGAGCTGAGAGGCTCACGTCGGGGCGGCAGTATCCCCTAAATCTTGCACTCATACCCGTAGGGATCGGGGAACACGACATCGTCAAGTCCGGGTTGTCAGTACGCCACCACTGGCAAGTCCGTTTACTCGATAAAGGGGGCCCCCTTAGTGGTCATCGCAGCTATCCAGGTGGTTGGTGCGAAGATTAGCAGGAGGAGGACTTGGGCTAGGCGTAGTGTACTCTGCTTGTACGTCTCTACCGCGGACTGCGATCGGGCGCCGCGTTATAAATTTTTGACCCAAAAAAAAAAAAAAAGAGCCTCCTTGGCGATGGTCCACCTCATTCACCTGGGGTGGTCAATCCTCGCTGGCTGGAAATACGCAGACGGTTATTCCTCCTGCAAGGGGGGATTTACAGTGATTTAACACTGCTGTGCCTGGTCTGGCCTTGGTCAGACATGTGGCTGGGGGACCGTTTTGCTCCAGGGGGCGATCTAATGGCTAGCTTCGGGAGGGGGGGCTCCCCCTCCGGATTATTGCCTTTCCTGGCTGAGAGGCCAACGTCTGTGGCACTGCCCGCCTAAAGTGGCTAAAATGAGGACCTGGGCAGGATATGGGCGAGGGGAAGCGCAGTTATAGTAGTACCCAAGTTTGTATCATGCTCCGCGGACTGCGATCGAGCCCCGTGTTATAAATTGTTGACCCAAAAAAAAAAAAAATGGGTGAGATCCACGTAAAAAAGCCGCTAGAAGTGCCTGGAGATCTGTAACCCCAAGTAGCCATATGTGGTGATGCCCCTTAGGGACTGAAAGGATAGGGGACGATAAGACCGGGAATTGGGGTGATAACAATCCGACAATCCAAAATGGGATTGACAGGATACCCGGCTCCCACGAGTATGACAAACATGTGGTGGGACGTTAGTCATGGGTAGTAACTCATATGGCAGATCTTGGATCGCTATGGGTGAAACAACTCTGGCTCCCCTTGGGGATGCACAAGCCGGTTGGCTCATGGCAAGACAGTGATCTGGGACATGTGGGGATCTGCGCTAATAGCATCAGCAAACCACATGCCTGGGAATGGGAAAAGCAGGAACGGGTAGCACCATAGCACCGCCGGGCCGTAGCCAGATGGGGCAGTCCCCCTCCCTGGGCTCAAGAGAACTAAATCCACTGTCAGTCCACTCCTGAATAATAAGCAGGGATGTGGGCTTAAGTTGATTCCGTAGTGTTGGGGCCATCTAGGGTGATATCTCAGTTGTATCAAGTGCGAGACAGTTGACTTCTACCCAATATGGGAGATCGGGCTATCCTTAGAATACACCATTGTAAAAAGGGGCTGGGTAACGGTGCCCCCCAGGGGCCTGATCGTGTAAGACATTGACAAGCTTGGTGCCCTCCCGGAATTAGCAAGGGAATCTGCTAAGCAATGATATCAAGCTGCACCAAATGGGGAGGGCCTATGGGCCTGTAGTGAGGCTGACCTCCACCACTGATAGTCAATAGGGGCGAGTAGTCAGGGCAATGCTCCCCAACAAAAACTCCCAAAGTCCCCAATAGGGCGTCCCGCAAGGGGCACCCTAAACTTCGCTACCTATAGACCTCGGCTTTGCCCCCTACACGGGCAACACCCCTCTCAAACCCAAAGTTACCTGGAGGTACCTTGGGTTCTTTTTCGATTGTAAACTCTCTTTTTTTTTTTTTTTTTTTTGTGGGTCAAAAGTTTATAACGCGGCGCCCGATCGCAGTCCGCGGTAGGGACATACAAACAGAGTACACTACGCCCAGCCCAAGTCCTCCTTCTGCTGAACTTCGCACCAACCACCTGGATAACTGCGATGACCACTAAGGGGGCCCCCTTTATCAAGTAAACGGACTTGCCAGTGGTGGCGTACCGACAACCCGAGCCTGGCGATGTCATGTTCCCCGCATCCCTACGGGTATGAGTGCAAGATTTAGGGGATATTGCCACCCCGACATGAGCCTCTCAGCTTGGAAAGGAAAGCATAGTCAGCGTCGAAGCTGTAACGTGTAACCGACAGTGGATCTGAAAGCGCTCAGGTGCCTCCCTGAACCAGTACCTAGTTTCGTGTCCCCCCTCCCTGACAGTCGCTCCTGAACACAGGTGGGCCCCCTTTATGAGGGTTAATGGACTCGTCTGGTGCCCTACGGCCACCCCAACATACCGATAACACTAGCCAGGACCAGACGAGGGTCATACGCCCTGCACGCACAGCCTATCCTGGATCCCACGCGAGTGAGTTGAACGACCCAAGCACTGGGTTATTGTCCATGAATTCGTGGAAGCCCTCGACGGAGTCTGGGCTTGTCATAAACTCTCCTTCAAGGAGCATACGTGATTCTACTCCACCAAAGCCATCACTACGGCGAGGACAATTTTTTTTTTTTTTGGATCAGAATTTATAATGCGGGGCTTGAACGCAGTCCGTGGAGCAGGGTACAAACTTGGGTACTACTCTATCTACGTGTTCCCCTTGCCCATCTCCCACTCAGGTCCCTGTTTTAGCCACTTTAGGCGGGCAGTGCCACAAACGTTGGCCTCTCAGCCAGAAAAGGTAATAATCCGGAGGGAGAGCCCCCCCTCCCGAGGCTAGCCATTAGATTGTCCACTGGAGCAAAATAGTCCCCCAGCCACATGTCCAACCGAAGCCAGACCAGGCGCAGCAGTGGTAATTCACCGTAAATCCCCCCTTGCAGGAGGAATAATCGTTTGCGTATTTCCAGCCAACGAGGGTTGACCACCCCAGATGAATGAGGTGGACCATTACTGTGTCTTGCACGAGTAACAGAGATGTGGTAGCTGGTTGTTCACCTGGTTATTCACCAGAACCGCCGTAAGCAGGGGACCAAGGCCCCCCTCGAGCAGATGCCAGAAGGTGCATGCACTCGATGACATCATCCCCCCCGCAGTGGGGGGAAGGTATAGGGTAGCGACAAAGTGTCACCATCCTGACAGTGGCCACCACTAGAAAGTATCGCAGGACTGCTGCCTATGCAGCTGTTGCTGCGCAGATTAGTCGACAGAGGAGCATTTAGAACCCCCCTGCTGGCTCCATCTTACCCCCTAAGAGCGATCTTAGGGCCAAAATACGTTGGCACTACCCACCCTCATGACCTAGGTCACTGGGGAGGCGATGTGCTTAACACACTCACACTATAGGGCCCATCTGTTGCCTCGGCAGCAGCACTGGCCCTTGTACCTGATGATGAATTTGACCCCTTTGGGGAAGAAAACATGCCTGGAAACAGAGTGAAGGATCTATTCCCCACTCGCTTCTCCTCCCATCACCTTGCCTCTAAGGAGGACGAGGCGAGGAGATCATACAGGAGTGAATCGCTTCTTGTCTTCTTACCGTGACATGGACAGCCACAAAAAACTTCGTCTACACCGTTTTCATACTTTGCAGCTCAATCCGTCTACGATCTCAGTGATCTGGTATAACCAGCATCTTAGAATCATATCCTAGAAGAGCGGGGAGATCGGGTAAAGCGATGGATGAGGGGGGACCCTCCAGATTGGGTACACCTAGAACTCCTGGCAACGATCCAATTTTTTTTTTTTTTTTTTTGGGTCAAAATTTATAACGCGGCGCCCGATCGCAGTCCGCGGTAGAGACGTACAAGCAGAGTACACTACGCCCAGCCCAAGTCCTCCTCCTGCTAATCTTCACATCAACCACCTGGATAGCTGCGATGACTACTAAGGGGGCCCCCTTTATCGAGTAAACGGACTTGCCAGTGGTGGCGTACCGACAACCCGAGCTTGACGATGTTGCGTTCCCCGAATCCCTACGGGTATGTGTGCAAGATTTAGGGGATACTGCCGCCCCGACGTGAGCCTCTCAGCTCGGAAAGGAAAGCGTAATCAGCATCGGAGCTGTAACACATAACCGACAGTGGATCTGAAAGCGCTCAGGTGCCTCCCCGAACCAGTACCTAGTTTCGTGTCCCCCCCCCCTGACAGTCGCTCCTGAACACGGGTGGGCCCCCTTTATGAGGGTTAACGGACTCGTCTGGTGCCCTGCGGCCACCCCGACATACCGATAACACTAGCTAGAACCAGATGAGGGTCATACACCCTGCGCGCACAACCTATCCTGGATCCCACGCAAGTGAGTTGAACGACCCTAGTGCTGGGTTATTGTCCATAAATTCGGTGAAGCCTTTGACAGAGTCTGGGCTTGCACGAGTATCTTTGCGATCCACCTTGGGGCAGACGCGTAGTAAGTGGTCTCAAGTTTGTATGTCGGGACCAAGGCACCAGCATTGGTATTCCCCGTCGAGGGATAGACGTTGACGATACTCCCCTATAAGAGCATGGCCAGTAATCATACGAGTCGAACGGGAAGTCAACGTAGTGTTGCTCCCCATACCTTTCAGCCAAGGCCCACCTTTGTGAGTCGAGGGTAGTACTGGTTTTCCACCCACTCCTTTGAGTTGATAGAAATGCCATCCACGATACGCCGGATCTGAGAACTGGGTGTGCCAATCCTTACAAATGGCCTTTTCGACCTGGTTTTTAAGGTAATCTAGAGACGTCCGTGGGTGTCTGCCCACGGAGATCTTGGTGGATGTAGCTACATCATGAGCCATCTTGTGTACGTTCCACTCGAATTTCGAGGGGACATGCCAGAATGTAACTGTTCTCTCCTCATCCCCAGCTAGCCAGGGGTGGAGGGAGCGACAAGCCAATGCTCCTTGACTTGTTACAACCACCATAAATAGTGGTAAACACCTCTGCTCAACGTTGCACGCGACGTCGACACTTCAATTTTTGTCCGATTTTCGATCGGATTTTGCCATCACGAACGCTCTCGGCGTCTCCAGGCCTGCCCTGATTTGCTAAGAGATCCGTCCATCCGATCTCCGGGGATGTCTCGTTCCCCTTGGCTTTGAGGATCCTGGCTAGGTGAGTGATGTCTATGAAAGAGTAGTCTGGGTCCCGTCGCTTCTTGTCTTCTTACCGTGACGTGCACAGCCACAAAAAACTTCGTCGACACCGTTTCTTACTTTTGTAGCTCAATCCGTCCTCGATCTTAGCGATCCGGTATAACCAGCGTCTTACCAGCGCATGTCAGAATCATACTCCAGAAAAGGGGGGAGATCGGGTGAAGCGATGGACGAGGGGAGACCTTCCAGATCCGGTACGCCCAGAACTCCTGGCGACGATCCAATTGATTCCCTGTGGCTCTCTTCGAGCCGCAGATCCACACAGAATACACCCTCAGTGGGTCCTCACAGGACCCAAAGAGGCTCTCCAACCCCCTCCCCCTATGGGGCGGGCATCGTCACTCCGCAAGCACAGCGTTTCAGCGTGCCAGCGTTATCTTCCAGGGATGCGACTGCGTCTCCTGCACCTCCGGCTACCCCTTCTACACCTGCTTCGTGGGCTGATGAAGTGGACGACAATCTCTCTACCCACGTCATTCAAGACACGGAGATGGCTAGCGACGACTGGAGTGGACCCCAGACCTTCGCCAAAGACTTGGGAGAGTACGCTGAAGGATTCCGTGTTGTCCTCAACAGGACGGGATCTCGACGACCCACTGCTGAAGACCGGCAGCTTATAGCAGAACGTCTGGGCTCGGTGCTGGTAGCAGCTGCCGAGGCTGGCATTGATCGCAACTCGGGGAGCTCTCTGCTCCGGGGAGCAATAGATAGAATCGCAGGGGGCAGTAAACGACCTAGGTCGGGTACAGTCACCGACAATCCCAATGTGGACTACCTGGAGGGATGGGATGGGCAACGCCCCCCCCCTCACAAATCGACGAGAACTCGAGGCCCGAAAGGGGCTCGACCTCTTCCAAAACCCCCAACAGGGGGCGTCTCTACATCATGGGGTCGAGGACCACCTCCCCCCGTGAACTGGTCCACCAGGCCTTCGGGCAGGGGGACCTTCGCTCAGGTTGCTCGCTTCCCTGGGGGGCGACCACCTAACACATCCATGGATGGCCTCGTGCGTTTAGCCAAGGCCTTCCCTGAACTTCCAACCGACAAGCTGGCTGACATACAGCAGCATGTAGGGCCATCTAAACCGAAGGCGTCCAAGCCGTCACCTACCGTACACGGACCGTCGAGACGACAGGTCCTTGTCCACGTTCGTCCCCCCCTCGGGGCGGAGACGAACCCAGCTGACTTCCTGGACCATGTCCGGATCACCCTCGGATTGCACCACTCCAAACTGGTGGCCCAATCCGCATCAATGCACGCTGGTAATATATCAGTAGCCACAGACGTCGTCGCCTCTGAGGAGGATCTTCGTTGTTTCAAGGAGGCCGCCCATAAAGCGTTCCCTTACGCACTGCAAGTAGACGCAGCGTTACCCACCTCCACATCGTACCTCAAGTTGGTCGATGTGCCGTTTATCGCTAACGACAAGGCCTTAACGCCTGATGTTGTCATTGCACACTTGGGAAAGTCCGGAATATCGGACCTCACAGTGCTCCAAGTCCCTCCTCGGGTAGTACGCGATTCGAAAATGTCGGATACGTGCACCGTATACCTTAACATCGCTGACTCAGTCAGCGGTGCAAGAGCCAAGGCTCTCATCGGTCGTGGCGTCCAATTTGGACGCTACGTCGCTTATGTCAGGGCGGCCAGGGCGAACCCTGGGCTGCCTCTTTGCCAACGATGCTGGAAGTGGGGTCACCCCACCCCAGCATGCAGAGCTCCACAGTCGAAGTGTCCGATCTGTGCAGGCCCACACCGCAAGGAGCACCATCGTGCCCTAGCGGGGTGCTGTAAGGGAAACGCCAAAGCGAACCCTCCTATCCCAGCTACCCCAGAGGGGGCAGCTTGTCCTCACCCGGCTAGGTGCTTGAACTGCCGGAAGAACCACGCATCCGACGATCGTCGATGCAATTTCTGGCGACATCGCTTTGACCGTGACTGGATCAAGGCTCGCTACGACGAGGTGAGTTCGAGACGCAACTCTCGATCTCCTCCTACTTACCATCCCGCAGGACGCGGTGGCCGAACGTAAATGAGGGACAGACTTAGATCTACCCCCCAGCTACGCGTATTTAGTCAAAATGTAAACAGAAACTGGGGTTACATGGACTCGATACTGGCAGACTTCGTAGAGGATTATGATCTGCTTTTTATACAAGAGCCGCCTTGGCGATTAATAAGACACGCCCCCTCTGCCCACAACAGGGAAGGGGAGGAAGTTATAGGCGCACCAATGAGCCCAAACTGGGGAACGTTAGTGCGCCCCTCGGGCATAGATTCCCCCCCACGCGTCGCTGTCTACTTCGCGAACAGCATCGCCAACTTAAGACCAGGTCTCAGACGAGATCTGATCGATAATCGTGATATCCTCTTGTTCTCATTGGGAATAGGGGAGGACGTCATGCTACTCGCTAACGTCTACTCGGACAGCCAACACTCTGCCATCACGTTCCTATTCGAGAACGTCATGATGATTCCACGCCTGCACTTCATGTGTGGCGACTTCAACGTGAGGCATGCCTCCTGGGATCCCCAGGGGCCTGAGCACTCAATTCACGCTGACCACTTAGTGGAAACAGCCACGGCATTAGGCCTGACTAGAGCCCTACCAGTAGTGGAGGGCCCTACCCACTTCCCCCCTCAACAGGGCTTTCACCCCACGGTGATCGACCTGATGTTCGTACCTACAGATCTCAGATTTGTATTGTACTGTGAGATTGTGCCTGAAGCCAGGGGAACGTCTGACCACGCCCCCCTGACATTAGTGCTGCCTGGCCCGGGATCTTTGGTTCCGGTTACCAAGTGGTCCATCAAAAAAGGATCCGAGGAGGAAGCATCTTATCGGGATGCTGTCTCCTCCGCTTTAACTCCGTGGCTAGATTGGCACGGGAATACCTCGGCAGAGATTGATGAAGTCGTTTCGGCGATAGCAACGATCTTAAACAAGGCATGGGAAAACCATGCCAAGGAATCTCGCCTCGGCAAGTCGTCCAAAGGCTGGTGGACAGACGAATGCAGTGGTGCTCTGGACGCTTACAGAGCCTCTCGTGATGAGGGGGACTGGAAGCTCTATAGGAAAGTCATGCGACATGCAAAGCGTGACTTTTTTGATGACCGTATCCAGGAAGTGGCTACGATGAACAGACGACCCTGGGATCTAATGTCCTGGACTCGTCAACGCAACCTCCCATCGTACGAGGCTATCTCCTATCGGGGAGAACCGTGCAACGATTTGGATTCTCTGTGGGCTGCCCTTGATGGGTCCTATAACGCCGCATCTGATCGAGCAGTCGATCTGAGCATACTCGAGGAACTTGATCCGGTGCCTGAAAGGGCCTGGATCCCATTTTCCATCACGGAAATGAAAGAGGCGCTCAACGCGTGTTCTTCCCGTTCCGCTCCAGGTCCCGATCATGTTACGTGGTCGCACCTAAAACACTGGTGTAGCAACCCAGAAGTGGCAGGGCTCATCGCCCGCATTGCTGAGGCGTGCATCACTGCTGGCCACTGGCCAGCGCATTTCAAGGAGTCCCTGTCGGTAATTATCCCGAAACCAGGGAAACCCAACTACTCTACCCCTAAGTCGTTCAGGCCCATTGTGCTTCTGAACACTTTGGGCAAATTAGTCGAAAAGATGCTGTCAAGGCGGCTTCAGTTCGACGGTGTCGCTCACGAGGCTTTCGAACAAAACCAGTTTGGAGGCGTCGCCCAGCGTTCCACTGAGGATGCAGGTATTTACCTTACCCACCTGGTCAGAGCAGGGTGGGCCAAGGGACTCAAAACGAGTGTTGTCGCCTTCGACATCGCTCAATTCTTTCCCTCCTTGAACCATCAAGTTCTGTTGGAGATCATCTCTCGGTCGGGGTTCCCTGCGCAAGTAGTGAACTTCTTCCGTTCATACCTTGTCGGTCGCAAGACGACCTACAAATGGAACGCTTTCTCATCTGGCTCCTTTGCAGCCGATGTGGGAGTGGGACAAGGCTCTGCCTTGTCCCCTGTCTTATCGGCGTTATACCTGACGCCGATCATGAAACTCTTCAGAAGAAGCGAAGTCGGCAGAGATGTCGATCTCATGTCCTATGTGGACGATGGCACCCTCATCGCCCGCTCGCCACAGCTGGAGGATAACCTCCCCCTTCTTAAGAACGCGTATGGCTGGATCTTCCAGGCATTCACTTCCCTCGGACTTGTCCTTGAACATGACAAGTCCGAAATATTTCACTTTTCAAGGGCGAGGAGGTTCACCCCCCTGCCTATCGATCTAGGCTTTGCCCCCTACACGGGCAACACCCCCCTCAAACCCAAGGTTACCTGGAGGTACCTCGGTTTCTTCTTCGACCGCAAACTCTCTTTCAAGGAGCACACACGGTTCTACTCCACCAAAGCCCTTACCACTGCGAGGGCAATGGGAATGCTTGGCAATTCTGTTAGAGGGTTAACTCCCATGCAGAAACGCCTTCTCTACCGTTCATGCGTCGTGCCCATAATGACGTACGGATTGAGACTCTGGCACTTCAAAGGCGCACGCGTCAAGGGTGTCATCAAAACGTTGGCCCAAGTGCAGTCCATTGCTGCACGTTGGATCCTCGGTGCATTCAGAACCACCCCAATTGGCGGCCTGGAAAGTATCGCTGGGCTGCTGCCTATGCAGCTGCTACTGCGTCGTTTAGTCGACAGAGGGGTATTCAGGACCCCCCTATTGGCTCCATCACACCCCCTGAGAGCGATCTTAGGGCCCAATCACGTAGGCACCACCCACTCTCATGAGCTAGGACTCTGGGGAGGGAATGTGCTTGACACACTCAACCTGCAAGGGCCATCTGTCGCCTCAGCTGCAGCTCTGGCCCTTGTACCAGGTGATGAGTTCGACCCCTTTGGGGAAGAAAACACACCCGGAAACAGAGTGAAGGACCTGTTCCCCACTCGTTTCTCCTCTCATCGCCTCACCTCTAAGGAGGATGGAGCGAGGAATTCTTACAGGGGTGACCTCGACAAGGCCTGGGCTTCTGCCCAGGTCGAGGAAGACACTCTGGTCGTTGCAGTGGACGCTTCGGTGCCCACAGATGCCAAATTTCAAGCTGTCGCCTGCACTCTCGTCTTCGGACAGGGGGAACAGGTGGATCGCGTTGTCTCAGCTTCTGGGAGGAGAACCCCCCCAGAAGTCGAACTCTTTGCTCTCCAACTAGGCGTCTCGGCTGCGTGCAGCAGAGGATGCAAAAAGTTGGTGATATTCTCGGATTCTACTACGGGCATTGAGTCCCTAATCGATCCTAAGCCACGCTCTGAGCAAATCTTTGCTCTGGACGCTTGTCGCTCCCTTCGTCCCTGGCTATCCGGGAACGAGGAGAGGAACGTCACATTCTGGCATGTCCCCTCGAAATTCGAGTGGAACGTACACAAGATGGCTCACGATGTAGCTACGTCTACCAAGATCTCCGTGGGCAGACACCCGCGGACGTCTTTAGATTACCTTAAAAACCAGGTCGAAAAGGCCGTTTGTAAGGATTGGCACACTCGGTTCACAGATCCTGCGTACCGTGGACGACACTTCTATCAGCTCAAAGGAGTCGGTGGAAAACCAGTTTTACCCTCGACCCACAAAGGTGGGCCTTGGCTGAAAGTAATGGGAAACAACACTACGTTGACTTCCCGTTCGACTCGTATGATCACCGGCCATGCTCCTATAGGGGAGTATCGTCAACGCTTATCCCTCGACGGGGAATACCAGTGCTGGTGCCTTGGTCCCGAGATACAAACTCGAGACCACTTACTACGCGTCTGCCCCAAGGTGGATCGCAAGGAAACTCGTGCAAGCCCTGACTCCGTCGAGGGCTTTCACGAATTCATGGACAATAACCCAGCTCTTGGGACGTTCAACTCACTTGCGTGGGATCCAGGATAGGTTGTGCACGCAGGGCGTATGACCCCCGTCTGGTTCTAGCTAGTGTTATCGGTATGTCGGGGTGGCAGTAGGGCGCCAGACGAGTCCGTTAACCCTCATAAAGGGGGCCCACCCGTGTTCAGGAGCGACTGTCAGGGAGGGGGGACACGAAACTAGATACCGGTTCGGGGAGGCGCCTGAGCGCTTCCAGATCCTCTGTCGGTTATGCATTTCGACGACTATAGTCGACTACGCTTTCCTTTCCGAGCTGAGAGGCTCACGTCGGGGCGGCAGTTTCCCCTAAATCTTGCACTCATACCCGTAGGGATTCGGGGAACACGACGTCAAGCTCGGGTTGTCGGTACGCCACCACTGGCAAGTCTGTTTACTCGATAAAGGGGGCCTCCTTAGTAGTCAGCGCAGTTATCCAGGTGGTTGGTGCGAAGATTAGCAGGGGGAGGACTTGGGCTGGGCATAGTATACTCCGTTTGTATGTCTCTACCGCGGACTGCGACCGGGCGCCGCGTTATAAACTTTTGACCCAAAAAAAAAAAAAAAAAAAAAGTAGTCTGGGTCCCTATGGGGGCTTAGAGTGGGTGTGGGATGCCTGCTTCAACGCTCGCCCAAGTAGAAGCGCTCGTTTAGCCAGGGGAGGTCTGGCTTAGGGGGAAGGACGTTCTTACTGGACTGCTGGCCGTCTGGGAGGCTCCCAGCCTCCATGCTCTGTGAGTTTCTATTACTAGAGACATGCTACACTGACTACCCGTTGGAATACACCATCGTTAAAAGGGGCCGGGCGATGGTGCCCCCTGACAGCTAGGTCGACGCTCTGGTGGCCGCTACTCACCACCAACTCTCTACCTCCGGTGCTCACTCTTCTAGGGTGTTATGACCCGGGTTCAATCTTCTCCCACCGGGTTACAGGATGGGCAGCCTGTCCCCCCCTCGGAGCGTTCGGAGGCAGTATCGGGTGGACCCGGAATAGAGATAAGGGACCAACTGTTATCGATGGCACGCTACGTATCTTGATTTCTACTATCACCTACTAGCATTAACTTCCCCTCTCAATGCCTAAACGGCGAACCAGAGCCCAAACACCACGCTGGGGTCTACACGACCCCTCCCTGATTACGGGCAACATCTATGACGATGGCGTCCAAGACTACGACACCCGGTACGATCAAGATGATCCGGATGTAGCTACTGCCCTATGGGCAGTTAGAGATCTATGGGCTGGAGAAGACCTCTCCGACCCTGAGAATGACGAGGACTCTCTTGCTATGCAAGAGGCCCTCAATTACGCTGAGAGCAGCCCCAAGCTGGCCTCGAGGCAAATGATATACCGTGTGCTGTGGGCGCAGGACGTCCATGTCACACATAAACGATGGACTCGCAGTCTCGAACGCGAGGACATGTACTCACAGGAGCTCGGCATGGCCGAGCTCTTCTATCCGGAGGCATCCCCTGCCCCATTACCGCCTTTGCCCCCCATCCCTGAGTTGGTGGAGGACGAAGTGCCGCTATCTGTGAATGACAGGTTGGAAATTGAAGCCACCTCTCATGCCATGCTACACCAACTGGACGCGATGACCATGTTTATTGGTACCGTCTGTACATCCGCCGTTCCCCCTGCAGAGAGGAACGCATGGCGCCAAATGGCCTGGGAGTTATTCATGACCACCTGGTGACTGTCTGAGACGATGTCGGCGGAACTAGCAGCCGTTCCGACACCTCTCGATCTCACATCTCCGGCAGCCTTCCAGGCTTCCTATGCGGCGATGCACACTGCTCAATCAGATCCTCAATCTGGGGAACCCTTGTCCCCAGCACGGCGCCGTCGTCCTGGAGGTCCTCGTGGACAGCAGCGCTGCAACTAGTACAGGGGCCTATCCCCCTCTACATTCACGGCCACCAAGTACCAATTGGTGGCCATTATCAGGATGGTGACATGGTGTCGCCTCCCTATACCTTCCCCCCGCTGCGGGGGGGACGATGTCATCGAGTGCGTGCACTTGCTTGCATTTGCTCGAGGGGGGCCCTGGCCCCCCACTTACGGCGGTTACGGTGAATAACCATCCGCCTCGCTACTGTCACTCGTGCACAACACGGTGATGGTCCACCTCACTCACCTGGGGTGGTCAATCCTCGCTGGCTGGAAATACGCAGACAGTTATTCCTCCCGCAAGGGGGGATTTACGGTGAATTAACACTGCTGTGCCTGGTCTGGCCTTGGTCGGACATGTGGCTGGGGGACCGTTTGCTCCAGGGGGCGATCTAATGGCTAGCTTCGGGAGGGGGGGCTCCCCCTCCGGATTATTGCCTTTCCTGGCTGAGAGGCCAACGTCTGTGGCACTGCCCGCCTAAAGTGGCTAAAATGAGGACCTGGGCAGGATATGGGCGAGGGGAAGCATAGTTATAGTAGTACCCAAGTTTGTATCATGCTCTGCAGACTGCGATCGAGCCCCGCATTATAAATTGTTGACCCAAAAAAAAAAAAAAAAAAAAAGAGGGAGCGACAAGCGTCCAGGGCAAAGATTTGCCCAGAGCATGGTTTTGGATCGATTAGGGACTCAATGCCCATAGTGGAATCCGAAAAGATCACCAACTTTTTGCAACCTCTGCTGCACGCAGCCGAGACGCCTAGTTGGAGAGCGAAAAGTTCGACTTCCGGGGGGGTTCTCCTCCCAGAGGCTGAGACAACGCGATCCACCTGTTCCCCCTGTCCGAAGACAAGAGTGCAGGCGACAGCTTGAAATTTGGCATCTGTGGGCACCGAAGCGTCCACTGCAACGACGAGAGTGTCATCCTCAACCTGAGCAGAAGCCCAGGCCTTATCGAGGTCACTCCTGTAAGAATTCCTCGCTCCATCCTCCTTCGAGGTGAGGCGATGAGAGGAAAAACGAGTAGGGAATAAATCCTTCACTCTGTTTCCGGGTGTGTTTTCTTCCCCAAAGGGGTCGAATTCATCGCCTGGTACGAGGGCCAAGGCTGCAGCCGAAGCGACAGATGGGCCTTGCAGGTTGAGTGTGTCAAGCACGTTCCCTCCCCAGAGTCCTAGCTCATGAGAGTGGGTAGTCATCGCTCCTTGACTTGTTACAACCACCATAAATAGTGGTAAACACCTCTGCTCAACGTTGCACGCGACGTCGACACTTCAATTTTTGTCCGATTTTCGATCGGACTTCGCCATCACGAACGCTCTCGGCGTCTCCAGGCCTGCCCTGATTTGCTAAGAGATCCATCCATCCGATCTCTGGGGATGTCTCAGTCATTGTTTCCAACAGTGACTGCTATCTCTCTCGTTCCCCTTGGCTTCGAGGATCCTGGCTAGGTGAGTGATGTCTATGAAAGAGTAGTCTAGGTCCCTATGGGGGCTTAGAGTGGGTGTGGGATGCCTGCTTCAACGCTTGCCCAAGTCGACGCACTCGCTTAGTTGGGGGAGGTCTGGCTCAGGGGGAGGGACATTGTTACTGGACTGCTGGTCGTCTCTGGGGCTTCCAACCTCCATGCTATGTGAGTCACTACTACTAGGGACAAGCTACACTGACTACCTGTTGGAATACACCGTCGCTAAAAGGGGCCGGGTGACGGTGCCCCCTGATAGCTAGGTCGATGCTCTGGTGGCCGCATTTCACCACCAACTCCTCACCTCCGGTGCTCACTCCTCTGGGGTGTTATGACCTGGGTTCAATCTTCTCCCACCAGGCAACAGGATGCGCGGCCTGTTCTCCCCCTCGGAGTGTTTGGAGGCTGTATCGGGTGGACCTGGAACTGAGATAAGGGGCCATCTGTTATCGACCTTACGCTACATACTTTGACTGTTATCGTCATTTACCTGTGCTAACTCACTCTCAATGCCCAAACGGCTGAACAGAGACCAAACCACACGCTGGGGCCTTCACGACCCCACCTTGATTATGGGTGACATCGTTGGTGATGATGCCCAAGACTACGACACCCAGTTCTCACAGAACGAACTGGAGGTAGCAGCTGCCCTAGGCAGTTTGAGATTTGTGGGCCGGGGAGGACCTCCCCGACCCTGACGACTACGTGGACTCTCCTGCTAGGCAGGAGGCTCTCGCTTACACTGCACGCTGCGTATTTCGATCATTTGCATCATATACCAGTACTAACTTGCTCCTGATGCCCAAGCAGACAACCAGAGACGATCGTTCCAACGATCCTACGCCTCCGGCAGCTGTTCCAGCTTCCTGGGTGGCGATGCCAACAGCTCTAGCAGAGCTCCAATCTGGGGAACCCTCGTTCCCAGTACAGTGCCGTCATCATCACAGATGGCCGTGCTGCTACTTGTGTGGGGCATCCTGCTCCACACCCATCACCGCCAGTCCGCTGGCTGCTGTCGGGTTGGTGACAAATGTCGCTACCCTTTACGTTCTCCCCGCTGCGGGGGGGAAATTGCTATCGAGTGCATGTGCTGGCAGTGCATTTGCTCGAGGGGGGCTTTGGCCCCCTGCTTACGGCAGTTCCGGTGAATAACCAGGTGAACAACCAGCTGCCACATTACTGTTACTCGTGCATGACACGGTGATGGTCCACCTCGTTCATCCGGGGTGGTCAATCCTCGTTGGCTGGGAGTATGCGGACGGTTATTCCTCCTGCAAGGGGGGATTTACGGTGAATTGACACTGCTGCGCCTGATCTGACTTCGGTTGGATATGTGGCTGGGGGACCGCTTCGCACCAGCTGACGATCTAATGGCTAGCTTTGGGAGGGGGTCTCCCCCTCCAGATTATTGCCTTTCCTGGCTGAGAGGCCAACGTCTGTGGCACTGCCTGCCTAAAGTGGCTAAAACGAGGAACTGGGTAGGATATGGGTGAGGGGAAGCGTAGTTATAGTAGTACCCAAGTTTGTATCCTGCTCCGCGGACTGCGCTCGAGCCCCACGTTATAAATTGTTGACCCAAAAAAAAAAAAAAAATGAGAGTGGGTAGTACCGACGTGATTAGGCCCTAGGATCGCTCTTAGGGGGTGTGATAGAGCCAGTAGAGGGGTTCTGAATACCCCTCTGTCGACTAATCGACACAGTAACAGCTGCATAGGCAGCAGTCCTGCGATACTTTCCAGGCCACCAATTGGGGTGGTTCTGAATGCACCGAGGATCCAACGTGCAGCGATAGACTGCACTTGGGCCAACGTTTTGATGACACCTTTGACGCGAGCGCCTTTGAAGTGCCATAGTCTGAGTCCATATGTCATAATAGGTACGACACACGAACGGTACAGAAGGCGTTTCTGCATAGGGGTTAACCCCCTGACGGAATTGCCGAGCATGCCCATCGCCCTCGCAGTGGTAAGGGCTTTGGTGGAATAGAACCGCGTGTGCTCCTTGAAAGAGAGCTTGCGGTCGAAGAAAAACCCAAGGTACCTCCAGGTAACCTTGGGTTTGAGGGGGGTATTGCCCGTGTAAGGGGCAAAGCCGAGATCGATGGGTAGGGGAGTGAACCTCCTCGCCCTTGAGAAGTGAAAGATTTTGGACTTGTCATGTTCGAGGACAAGCCCAAGAGAGGTGAAATTTTTTTTTTTTTTTTTTTTTTTTAGGGTCAACAATTTATAACGCGGGGCTCGAGCGCAGTCCGCGGAGCAGGATACAAACTTGGGTACTACTATAACTACGCTTCCCCTCACCCATATCCTACCCAGTTCCTCGTTTTAGCCACTTTAGGCGGGCAGTGCCACAGACGTTGGCCTCTCAGCCAGGAAAGGCAATAATCTGGAGGGGGAGACCCCCTCCGGAAGCTAGCCATTAGATCGTCAGCTGGTGCGAAGCGGTCCCCCGGCCACATATCCAACCGAAGTCAGATCAGGCGCAGCAGTGTCAATTCACCGTAAATCCCCCCTTGCAGGAGGAATAACCGTCCGCATACTCCCAGCCAACAAGGATTGACCACCCCGGATGAACGAAGTGGACCATCACCGTGTCATGCACGAGTAACAGTAATGTGGCAGCTGGTTGTTCACCTGGTTATTCCCCGGAACTGCCGTAAGCAGGGGGCCAAAGCCCCCCTCGAGCAAATGCACTGCCAGCACATGCACTCGATAGCACTTTCCCCCCCGCAGCGGGGAGAACGTAAAGGGTAGCGACATTTGTCACCAACCCAACAGCAGCCAGTGGACTGGCGGTGATGGGTGTGGAGCAGGATGCCCCACACAAGTAGCAGCACGGCCATCTGTGATGATGACAGCACTGTACTGGGAACGAGGGTTTCCCAGATTGGAGCTCTGCTAGAGCTGTTGGCATCGCCACACAGGAAGCTGGAACAGCTGCCGGAGGCGTAGGATCGTTGGAACGATCATCTCTGGTTGTCCGCTTGGGCATCAGGAGCAAGTTAGTACTGGTATATGATGCAAGTGATCGAAATATGCAGCGTGCAGTGTAAGCGAGGGCCTCCTGCCTAGCAAGAGAGTCCACGTAGTCGTCAGGGTCGGGGAGGTCCTCCCCGGCCCACAAATCTCAAACTGCCTAGGGCAGCTGCTACCTCCAGTTCGTTCTGTGAGAACTGGGTGTCGTAGTCTTGGGCATCATCACCAACGATGTCACCCGTAATCAAGGTGGGGTCGTGAAGGCCCCAGCGTGTGGTTTGGTCTCTGTTCAGCCGTTTGGGCATTGAGAGTGAGTTAGCACAGGTAAATGACAATAACAGTCAAAGTACGTAGCGTAAGGTCGATAACAGATGGCCCCTTATCTCAGTTCCAGGTCCACCCAATATAGCCTCCAAACGCTCCGAGGAGGCGAACAGGCCGCGCATCCTGTTGCCTGGTGGGAGAAGATTGAACCCGGGTCATAACACCCCAGAGGAGTGAGCACCGGAGGTGAGGAGTTGGTGGTGAAATGCGGCCACCAGAGCATCGACCTAGCTATCAGGGGGCACCGTCACCCGGCCCCTTTTAGCGACGGTGTATTCCAACGGGTAGTCAGTGTAGCTTGTCCCTAGTAATAGTGACTCACATAGCATGGAGGTTGGAAGCCCCAGAGACGACCAGCAGTCCAGTAACGATGTCCCTCCCCCTGAGCCAGACCTCCCCCAACTAAACGAGTGCGTCGACTTGGGCGAGCGTTGAAGCAGGCATCCCACACCCACTCTAAGCCCCCATAGGGACCTAGACTACTCTTTCATAGACACCACTCACCTAGCCAGGATCCTCGAAGCACAGGGGAACGAGACAAATAGCAGCCATTGTCAAAAACAATGACCGGGGCATCCCTGGGGATCGGATGGATGGATCTCTTAGCAAATCAGGGCAGGCCTGGAGACGCCGAGAGCGTTCGTGATGGTGAAATCCGATCGAAAATCAGACATAAATTGAAGTGTCGATGTCGCTGGCAACGTTGAGCAGAGGTGTTTACCACTGTTTATAATGGTTGTAACAAGTCAAGGAGCGATGAATTTGGGCTCATTGGTGCACCTATAACTTCTTCCCCTTCCCTGTTGTGGGCAGAAGGGGCGTGTCTTATTAATCGCCAAGGAGGCTCTTGAATAGAAAGCAAGTCATAGTCATCTACGAAATCTGCCAGTAATGAGTCCATGTAACCCCAGTTTCTGTTTACATTTTGACTAAATATGCGTAGCTGAGGGGTAGATCTAAGTCTTTCTCTCATTTACGTTTGGCCACTGCGTCCTGTGGGCTGGTAAGCAGGAGGGGAGCGAGAATTACATCTCACACTCACCTCGTCATAGCGCGCTTTGATCCAGTCACGGTCAAAGCAATGTCGCCAAAAGTTGCACCGACGATCGTCGGATGCGTGGTTCTTCCGGCAGTTTATGCACCTAGCCGGGTGAGGACAGGCTGCCCCTTCGGGGGTAGCTGGGATGGGAGGGTTCACCTTGGCGTTTCCCTTACAGCACCCAGCAAGGGCACAATAGTGCTCCTTGCGGTGTGGGCCTGCACAGACTGGACATTTGGTCTGTGGAGCTCTGCATGCTGGGGTGGGGTGTCCCCACTTCCAGCATCGTTGGCAAAGTGGCAAGCCCGGGTTTGCCCTGGCCGCTCTAACATAAGCGACGTAGCGACCAAATTGGATGCCACGACTGATGAGAGCCTTAGCTTGTGCACCACTGACTGAATCAGCGATGTTGAGATCGACGGTGCACATATCCGACATCTTCGAATCGCGTATCACCCATGGGGGGACCTGTAGCACTGTGAGGTCTGATATACCAGACTTTCCCAAGTGTGCGATGATGACATCAGGTGTTAAGGCCTTGTCGTTAGCGATGTAAGGCACGTCGACCAGCTTGAGGTACGACGTGGACGTAGGTAACACTGCGTCCACTTGCAGCGTGAAGGGGAATGCCTTGTGGGCAGCCTCCTTGAAACAACGAAGGTCCTCCTCGGAGGCGACGACGTCTGTAGCTACTGATAAGTTACCAGCATGCATCAATGCAGACTGGGCCACTAGTTTAGAGTGGTGCAGTCCGAGAGTGGCCCGGACGTGGTCCAAGAAGTCAGCAGGGTTCGTCTCCGCCCCGAGGGGGGGACGAACATGGACCAGGACCTGTCATCTCGACGGTCCGTGGACAGTAGGTGATGGCTTTGCAGCCTTCAGTTTGGAGGGACCAATGTGCTGCTGTATGTCAGCCAGCTTGTCAGTTGAAAGTTCAGGGAAGGCTTTGGCTAGACGCACAAGGTCATCCATTTTTTTTTTTTTTTTTGGGTCAACAATTTATAACGCGGGGCTTGATCGCAGTCCGCGGAGCAGGATACAAACTTGGGTACTACTATAACTATGCTTCCCCTCACCCATATCCTACCCAGGTCCTTGTTTTAGCCACTTTAGGTGAGCAGTGCCACAGATGTTGGCCTCTCAGCCAGGAAAGGCAATAATCTGGAGGGGGAGACCCCCTCCCGAAGCTAGCCATTAGATCACCCGCTGGTGCGAACTGGTCCCCCAGCCACATATCCAACCGAAGTCAGATCAGGCACAGCCGTGTTAATTCACTGTAAATCCCCCCTTGCGGGAGGAATAACCGTCCGCATACTCCCAGCCAATGAGGATTGACCACCCCAGATGAATGAGGTGGACCATCACCGTGTAATGCATGTGTGACAGTAATGTGGCGGCTGGTTGTTCACCTGGTTATTCACCGGAACCGTCGTAGGCAGGGGGCCAAGGCCCCCCTTGAGCAAATGCGCTGCAAGCACATGCACTCGATAACAGTTTCCCCCCCGCAGCGGGGAGAATGTAAAGAGCAGCGACATTTGTCACCAACCCGACAGCAGCCAGCGGACTGGTGGTGATGGGTGTGGAGCGGAATGCCCCACACAAGTAATGGCACAGCCATCTGTGATGATGACGGCACTGTACTGGGAACGAGGGTTCCCCAGATTGAAGCTCTGCTAGAGCTGTTGGCATCGCCACACAGGAAGCTGGGACAGCTGCCGGAGGCGTAGGATCATTGGAACGATCGTCTCTGGTTGTCCACTTGGGCATCAGGAGCAAGTTAGTACTGGTATATGATGCTAGTGATCGAAATACGCAGCGTGCAGTGTAAGCGAGAGCCTCCTGCCTAGCAAGAAAGTCCTCGTAATCGTCAGGGTCAGGGAGGTCCTCCCCAGCCCACAGATCTCAAACTGCCTAGGGCAGCTGCTACCTCCAGTTTGTTCTGTGAGAACTGGGTGTCGTAGTCTTGGGCATCATCACCAATGATGTCACCCATAATCAAGGTGGGGTCGTGAAGGCCCCAGCATGTGGTTTGGTCTCTGTGCAGCCGTTTGGGCATTGAGAGTGAGTTAGCACAGGTAAATGACAATAACAGTCAAAGTACGTAGCATAAGATCAATAACAGATGGCCCCTTATCTCAGTTCCAGGTCCACCCGATACAGCCTCCAAATGCTCCGAGGGGGCGAACAGGCCGCGCATCCTGTTGCCTGGTGGGAGAAGATTGAACCCGGGTCATAACACCCCAGAGGAGTGAGCACCGGAGGTGAGGAGTTGGTGGTGAAATGCGGCCACCAGAGCATCGACCTAGCTATCAGGGGGCACCGTCACCCGGCCCCTTTTAGCGACGGTGTATTCCAACAGGTAGTCAGTGTAGCTTGTCCCTAGTAGTAGTGACTCACATAGCATGGAGGTTGGAAGCCCCAGAGACGACCAGCAGTCCAGTAACGATGTCCCTCCCCCTGAGCCAGACCTCCCCCAACTAAACGAGTGCGTCGACTTGGGCGAGCGTTGAAGCAGGCATCCCACACCCACTCTAAGCCCCCATAGGGACCTAGACTACTCTTTCATAGACACCACTCACCTAGCCAGGATCCTCGAAGCACAGGCGAACGAGACGAATAGCAGTCATTGTCAAAAACAATGACCGGGGCATCCCCGGGGATCGGATGGACGGATCTCTTAGCAAATCAGGGCAGGCCTGGAGACGCCGAGAGCGTTCGTGATGGTGAAATCCGATCAAAAATCGGACATAAATTGAAGTGTCGACGTCGTGTGCAACGTTGAGCAGAGGTGTTTACCACTATTTATGGTGGTTGTAACAAGTCAAGGAGCGATGACGACAAGGTCATCCATGGACGTGTTAGGAGTTCGCCCCCCAGGGAAGCGAGCAACCTGAGCAAAGGTCCCCCTGCCCTATTGTGACATACGGACTACGACTTTGGCACTTCAAGGGCGCACGCATCAAGGGTGTCATCAAAACATTGGCCCAGGTGCAGTCGATCGCTGCACGCTGGATCCTTGGTGCTTTCTGGACCACCCCGATAGGGGGCCTGGACAGTATCGCAGGACTGTTGCCCATGCAACTGCTCCTATGCCGTTTATTTTTATTTTTATTTTTATTTTTTTTTGGATCAGAATTTATAACGCGGGGCTCGAACGCAGTCCATGGAGCAGGGTACAAACTTGGGTACTACTCTATCTATGTGTTCCCCTCGCCCATCTCCCACTCAGGTCCCCATTTTAGCCACTTTAGGTGGGCAGTGCCACAGACGTTGGCCTCTCAGCCAGGAAAGGCAATAATCTGGAGGGGGAGCCCCCCCTCCCGAAGTTAGCCATTAGATCGCCCGCTGGAGCAAACGGTCCCCCAGCCACATGTCCGACCGAGGCCAGACCAGGCGCAGCAGTGTTAATTCACCGTAAATCCCCCCTTGCGGGAGGAATAACTGTCTGCGTTTTTCCAGCCAACGAGGATTGACCACCCCAGACTAATGAGGTGGACCATCACCGTGTTGTGCATGAGTGACAGTAACGAGGCGGGTGGTTGTTCACCTGGTTATTCACCGTGACCGCCGTAAGTAGGGGGCCAAGGCCCCCCTCAAGCAAATGCACACATGTGCATGCACTCGATGACATCGTCCCCCCCGCAGTGGGGGGAAGGTATAGGGAGGCGCCACCATGTCACCATCCCGATAATGGCCACCAGTTGGTACTTGGTGGCCGTGAGTGTAGAGGGGGATAGGCCCCTGTACTAGTTGCGGCGCTGCTGTCCATGAGGACCTCGAGGACGACGGCGCCGTGCTGGGGACGAGGGTTCCCCAGATTGAGGCTCTGATTGAGCAGTGTGCATTGCCGTGTAGGAAGCCCGGAAGGCTGCCAGAGACGTGAGATCGAGAGGTGTCGGAATGGCTGCTAGTTCCGCCGACATTGTCTCAGACAGTTGCCAGGTGGTCGTGAATAACTCCCAGGCCATTTGGCGCCATGCGTTCCTCTCTGCAGGGGGAACGGCGGACGGACGGACGGTACCAACGAACATGGTCATCGCGTCAAGTTGGTGTAGCATGGCATGAGAGGTGGTTTCAATTTCCAACCTCTCATTCACAGATAGCGGCACTTCGTCCTCCACCAACTCAGGGATGGGGGGCAAAGGCGGTAACGGGGCAGGGGATGCCTCCGGATAGAAGAGCTCGGCAATGCCAAGCTCCTGTGTATACATGTCCTCGCGTTTGAGACTGCGAGTCCATCATTTATGTGTGACATGGACGTCCTGCGCCCACAGCACACGGTCGATCGTTTGCCTCGAGGCTAGTTTGGGGCTGCTCTCGGCGTAATTGAGGGCCTCTTGCATAGCAAGAGAATCCTTGTCATCGTCATCGTCAGGGTTGGAAAGGTCTTCTCCGGCCCACAGATCTCTGACTGCTCTTAGGGCAGTAGCTACCTCCAGATCGTCTTGATCATACCGGGTGTCGTAGTCTTTTTTTTTTTTTTTTTTTTTGGATCAGAATTTATAACGCGGGGCTCGAACGCAGTCTGCGGAGCAGGGTACAAACTTGGGTACTACTTTATCTATGTGTTCCCCTCGCCCATCTCCCACTCAGGTCCCTGTTTTAGCCACTTTAGGCGGGCAGTGCCACAGACGTTGGCCTCTCAGCCAGGAAAGGCAATAATCTGGAGGGGGCGCCCCCCCCTCCCAAAGTTAGCCATTAGATCGCCCCCTGGAGCAAACGGTCCCCCAGCCACATGTCCGACCGAGGCCAGACCAGGCGCAGCAGTGTTAATTCACCGTAAATCCCCCCTTGCGGGAGGAATAACCGTCTGCGTTTTTCCAGCCAACGAGGATTGACCACCCCAGACGAATGAGGTGGACCATCACCATGTTGTGCACGAGTGACAGTAACAAGGCGGGTGGTTGTTCACCTGGTTATTCACTGTGACCGCCGTAAGTAGGGGGCCGAGACCCCCCTCGAGCAAATGCACCCATGTGCATGCACTCGATGACATCGTCCCCCCCCGCAGTGGGGGGAAGGTATAGGGAAGCAACACAATGTCACCATCCCGATAGTGGCCACCAGTTACTTGGTGGCCGTGAATGTAGAGGGGGATAGACCCCTGTACTAGTTGCGGCGCTGCTGTCCACGAGGACCTCGAGGACAACGGCGCCGTGCTGGGGACGAGGGTTCCCCAGATTGAGGCTCTGATTGAGCAGTGTGCACCACCGCGTAGGAAGCCCGGAAGGCTGCCGGAGACGTGAGGTCGAGAGGTGTCAGAACGGCTGCTAGTTCCACCGACATCGTCTCAGACAGTTGCCAGGTGGTCGTGAATAACTCCCAAGCCATTTGGCGCCATGCGTTCCTCTCTGCAGGGGGAACGGCAGATGTACGGACGGTACCAACGAACATGGTCATCGCGTCGAGTTGGTGTAGCATGGCATGAGAGGTGGCTTTGATTTCCAGCCTCTCATTCACGGATAACGGCACTTCGTCCTCCACCAACTCAGGGATGGGGGGCAAAGGCGGTGCTGGGGCAGGGGATGCCTCCGGATAGAAGAGCTCGGCCATGCAGAGATCCTGTGTATACATGTCCTCGCGTTTGAGACTGCGAGTCCATCATTTATGTGTGACATGGACGTCCTGCACCCACAGCACACGGTCGATCGTTTGCCTCGAGGCTAGTTTGGGGCTGCTCTCGGCGTAATTGAGGGCCTCTTGCATAGCAAGAGAGTCCTCGTCATCCTCAGGGTCGGAGAGGTCTTCTCCAGCCCATAGATCTCTAACTGCCCGTAGGGCAGTAGCTACATCCGGATCGTCCTGATCGTACCGGGTGTCGTAGTCTTGGACGCCATTGTCATAGATGTCGCCCGTAATCAGGGAGGGGTCGTGTAGACCCCAGCGTGGTGTTTGGGCTCTAGTTCGCCGTTTAGGCATTGAGAGGGGAAGTTAATGCTAGTAGGTGATAGTAGAAATCAAGATACGTAGCGTGCCATCGATAACAGTTGGTCCCTTATCTCTATTCCGGGTCCACCCGATACTGCCTCCGAACGCTCTGAGGGGGGGACAGGCCGCACATCCTGTAACCCAGTGGGAGAAGATTGAACCCGGGTCATAACACCCTAGAAGAGTGAGCACCGGAGGTAGAGAGTTGGTGGTGAGTAGCGGCCACCAGAGCGTCGACCTAGCTGTCAGGGGGCACCATCGCCTGGCCCCTTTTAACGATGGTGTATTCCAACGGGTAGTCAGTGTAGCATGTCTCTAGTAATAGAAACTCACAGAGCATGGAGGCTGGGAGCCTCCCAGACGGCCAGCAGTCCAGTAAGAATGTCCTTCCCCCTAAGCCAGACCTCCCCCAGCTAAACGAGCGCTTCTACTTGGGCGAGCATTGAAGCAGGCATCCCACACCCGCTCTAAGCCCCCATAGGGACCCAGACTACTCTTTCATAGACATCACTCACCTAGCCAGGATCCTCGAAGCCAAGGGGAACGAGACAGATAGCAGTCACTGTTGGAAACAATGACCGAGACATCCCCGGAGATCGGATGGACGGATCTCTTAGCAAATCAGGCCAGGCCTGGAGACGCCGAGAGCGTTCGTGATGGCGAAATCCAATCAAAAATCGGACAAAAATTGAAGTGTCGACGTCGCATGCAACGTTGAGCAGAGGTGTTTACCACTATTTATGGTGGTTGTAACAAGTCAAGGAGCGTTTTTGGTGTCGTAGTCTTGGACATCATCTTCATAGATGTCGCCCATAATCAGGGAGGGGTTGTGTAGACCCCAACGTGGTGTTTGGTCTCTAGTTCGCCGTTTAGGCATTGAGAGGAAGTTAATGCTTGTAGATGATGGTAGAAATCGAAATACGTAGCGTGCCATTGATAACGGGTGATCCCTTATCTCTATTCCGGGTCCACCTGATACTGCCTCTGAACGCTCCGAGGGGGGAACAGGCCGCACATCCTGTAGCCCGGTGGGAGAAGATTGAACCTGGGTCATAACACCCCAGAGGAGTGAGCACCGGAGATAGAGGGATAGTGGTGAGAAGCGGCCACCGAGGTGTAGGCCTAGCCGCTAGGAGGCACCATCGCCCGGCCCCTTTTAACGATGGTGTATTCCAGCGGGTAGTCAGTGTAGCATGTCTCTAGTAGTAGAAACTCACAGAGCATGGAGGCTGGAAGCCTCCCAGACGACCAGCAGTCCAGTGATAATGTCCCTCCTCCCTAAGCCAGACCTCCCCCACCTAGACGAGTGTGACGACTTGGGCGAGCATTGAAGCAGGCATCCCACACCCACTCTAAGCCCCCAGAGGGACCTAGACTACTCTTTCATAGACAACACTCACCTAGTCAGGATCCTCGAAGCCCAGGAGAACGAGACGAATAGCAGCCATTGTCAAAAACAATGACCGGGGCATCCACGGAGATCGGATGGATGGATCTCTTAGCAAATCAGGGCAAGCCTGGAGACACCGAGAGCATTCGTGATGGTGAAATCCGATCGAAAATCGGACAAAAATTGGAGTCTCGATGTTGCTACCAACATCGAGCAGGAGTGTTTACCACTGTTTATGGTGGTTGTAACAAGTCAAGGAGCGTATGCCGTTTAGTTGACAAAGGGGCCCTTAGGACCCCCCTGCTGGCTCCATCTCACCCCCTGAGAGTGATCTTAGGGCCAAATCACGTAGGCAGCACCTACCCTCATGAGCTTGGACTCTGGGGCAGAGATGTGCTCAATACACTCACACTGCCAGGACCATCTGTCACTTCGGCTGCAGCACTGGCCCTCATCCCAGCGGATGAATTCGACCCCTTTGGGGAAGAAAACACCCCTGGAAACAGAGTTAAGGACTTATTCCCTACTCGCTTCTCCTCTCATCGCCTTACCTCTAAGGAGGATGAGGTGAGGAGTGCCTATAGGGGTGACCTCGATAAGGCCTGGGCTAAGGCCCAGATGGAGGCAGACACCCTCGTAATTGCAGTGGACGCCTCGGTGCCCACCGATGCCAAGTTCCAGGCAGTCGCTTGTGCCCTCGTCTTCGGACAAGGAGAACAGGTAGATCGCATCGTCTCAGCTTCTGGGAGGAGAACCCCCCCGGAAGTCGAACTCTTTGCCCTCCAACTAGGCGTCTCTGCTGCATGCAGCAAGGGATGCAAAAAGTTGGTGATCTTCTCGGATTTGACTGTGGGTATCGATGCCCTTGTCGATCCAAAACCACGCTCTGGGCAAATTTTTGCCCTGGACGCTTGTCGGTCCCTTCGTCCCTGGTTAGCTGGGAGCGAGGAAAGAAATGTCACATTCTGGCATGTCCCCTCGAAATTCAAGTGGAACGTGCACAAGAAGGCTCATGATGTAGCTACATCCACCAAGATCTCCATGGGCAGACACCCACGGATGTCTCTAGACCAACTTTTTTTTTTTTTTTTGGGTCAAAAGTTTATAACGCGGCGCCCGATTGCAGTCCGCGGTAGAGACATACAAACAGAGTACACTACACCCAGCCCAAGTCCTCCTCCTGCTGATCTTCGCACCAACCACCTGGATAGCTGCAACGACCACTAAGGGGGCCCCCTTTATCGAGTAAACGGACTTGCCAGTGGTGGCATACCGACAACTCGGACTTGACAATGCCGTGTTCCCCGAATCCCTTTGGGTATGAGTGCAAGATTTAGGGGAAACTGCCGCCCCGACATGAGCCTCTCAGCTCGGAAAGGAAAGTGTATTCGACTGAAGTCGCCGTGACGCATAACCGACAGAGGATCTGGAAGCGCTCAGGCGCCTCCCCGAACCGGTATCTAGTTTCGTGTCCCCCCTCCCTGACAGTCACTCCTGAACATGGGTGGGCCCCCTTTATGAGGGTTAACGGACTCGTCTGGTGCCCTACGGCCACCCCGACATACCGATAACACTAGCTAGAACCAGACGGGGGTCATACGCCCTGCGCGCACAACCTATCCTGGATCCCACGCAAGTGAGTTGAACGACCCTAAGACTGGGTTATTGTCCATGAATTCGTGGAAGCCTTCGACGGAGTCTGGGCTTGCACAAGTTTCTTTGCAATCCACCTTAGGGCAGACGCGTAGCAAATGATCCCGAGTTTGTATCTCGGGGCCAAGGCACCAGCATTGGTACTCCCCATCAAGCGAGAGACGGTGATGATACTCCCCTATAGGAGCATGGCCAGTGATCATACAAGTTGAATGGGAAGTCAACGTGGTGTTGTTTCCCATTACTTTCAGCCAAGGCCCACCTTTGTGAGTCGAGGGTAGTACTGGTTTTCCACCTACTCCTTTGAGTTGGTAGAAGTGCCGACCACGATATGCCAGATCTGAGAACTGGGTGTGCCAATCCTTGCAAACGGCCTTTTCGACCTGATTTTTAAGGTAGTCTAAAGACGTCCATGGGTGTCTGCCCACGGAGATCTTGGTAGATGGAGCTACATCATGAGCCATCTTGTGTACGTTCCACTCGAATTTCGAGGGGACATGCCAGAATGTAACATTCCTCTCCTCATCCCCAGCTAGCCAGGGGCGAAGAGAGCAGCAAGCATCCAGGGCAAAGATTTGCCCAGAGCGTGGCTTTGGATCAATTAGGGACTCCATGCCCATGGTAGAATCCAAGAATATCACCAACTTTTTGCATCCTCTACTGCACACAGTGGATACTCCCAGTTGGAGAGCAAATAGTTCAACTTCCGGGGGGGTTCTCCTCCCAGACGCTGAGACAATGCAATCTACCTGTTCTCCCTGTCCGAAGACAAGAGCGCAGGCGACAGCTTGAAATTTGGCATCTGTGGGCACCGAAGCGTCCACTGCAACAATGAGAGTGTCATCCTCAACCTGGGCAGAGGCCCAGGCCTTGTCGAGGTCACTCCTGTACAAATTCCTCGCTCCATCTTCCTTGGAGGTGAGGCGATGAGAGGAAAAGCGAGTGGGGAATAGATCCTTCACTCTGTTTCCGGGTGTGTTTTCTTCCCCAAAGGGGTTGAACTCATCGCCCGGTACAAGGGCCAGTGCTGCAGCCGAAGCAACAGATGGACCCTGTAGGGTGAGTGTGTTGAGCACGTTCCCTCCCCAGAGTCCTAGCTCATGAGAGTGGGTAGTGCCAACGTGATTGGGCCCTAAGATCGCTCTTAGGGGGTGTGATGGAGCCAATAGGGGGGTCCTGAACACCCCTCTGTCGACTAGACAATGCAGTAACAGCTGCATAGGCAGCAGTCCTGCGATACTCTCCAGACCACCAATGGGGGTGGTTCTGAATGCACCGAGGATCCAACGAGCAGCAATGGACTGCACTTGAGCCAACGCTTTGATGACATCCTTGACGCGAGCGCCTTTGAAGTGCCAGAGTCTCAATCCATATGTCATGATAGGTATGAGGCACGAGTGGTACAGAAGGCATTTCTGCATCGGGGTTAGCCCTCTGACAGAATTGCCGAGCATTCCCATTGCCCTCGCAGTGGTGAGGGCTTTGGTGGAGTAGAACCGCATATGCTCCTTGAAGGAGAGTTTGCGGTCGAAGAAAAATCCAAGGTACCTCCAGGTAACCTTGGGTTTGAGGGGGGTATTGCCCGTGTAAGAGGCAAAGCCGAGGTCAATGGGTAAGGGAGTGAATCTCCTTGCCCTTGAGAAGTGAAATATTTCGGATTTGTCGTGTTCAAGGACAAGTCCGAGAGAGGTGAATGCCTGGAAGATCCAGCCATACACTTTTTTGAGAAGGGGGAGGTTGTCCTCCAACTGTGGGGAGTGGGCAATGAGGGTACCATCGTCCACGTAAGACATGAGATCGACATCTCCGCCGATTTCGCTTCTTCTGAAGAGCTTCATAATGGGCATCAGATATAACGCCAATAAGACAGGGGACAAGGCAGATCCTTGTCCCACTCCCACATCGGCTGCAAAGGAGCCAAATGAGAAAGCGTTCCATTTGTAGGTCATCTTGCGACCGACCAGGTATGAGCGGAAGAAATTCACTACTTGCCCAGGGAATCCCGACCAAGAAATGATCTCCAATAGAACCTGATGGTTCAAGGAGGGGAAGAATTGGGCGATGTCAAAGGCGACAACGGTGGTTTTGAGCCCTTTGGCCCACCCTGCTCTAACAAGATGGGTAAGGTAGATTCCTGCATCCTCAGTGGAACGCTGGGCGACACCTCCGAACTGGTTCTGCTCGAAGGCCTCGTGTGCGACACTGTTGAACTGAAGTTGCCTAGACAACATCTTTTCGACTAACTTGCCCAGAGTGTTCAGTACGATGGGCCTGAATGACTTTGGAGTGGAATAATTAGGTTTCCCTGGTTTCGGGATGATGACCGACAGAGACTCCTTAAAGTGAGCTGGCCAGTGACCAGCAGTGATGCACGCCTCAGTAATGCGGGTGATGAGCCCTGCCACTTCTGGGTTGCTACACCAGTGTTTTAGGTGCGACCACATAACATGATCAGGGCCTGGAGAGGAACGGGAAGAACATGCATTTAGCGCTTCTTTCATTTCCGTGACAGAGAATGGGATCCAGGCCCTTTCAGGCACCAGATCGAGTTCATCAAGAATGCTCAGATCGACTACTCGATCTGAAGCAGCGTTATAGGACCCATCAAGGGCAGCCCAAAGGGAATCCAGATTGTTGCAAGGTTCTCGCTGATAGGAGATTGCCTCGTATGATGGGAGGTTGCGTTGATGAGTCCAGGACATCAAATCCCAGGGTCGTCTATTCATCGTAGCCACTTCTTGGATACGGTCATCGAAAAAGTCACGCTTTGCATGTCACATGACTTTCCTGTAGTGCTTCCAGTCCTCCTCGTCCCGGGAGGCTCTGTAAGCGTCTAGAGCACCACTGCATTCGTCTGTCCACCAACCTTTGGATGACTTGCCGAGGTGAGATTCCTTGGCATGGTTTTCCCATGCCTTGATTAAAATCGTTGATATCGCTGAGATGACATCATCGATTTCTGCCAATGTATCTCCGTGCCAGTTTAGCCACGGAGTTAAAGCGGAGGAGACAGCATCTCGATATGATGCTTCCTCCTCAGATCCTTTTTTGATGGACCACTTGGTAACCGGAACCAACGATCCCGGGCCAGGTAGCACTAACGTCAGGGGGGCGTGGTCAGACGTCCCCCTGGCTTCAGGTATGATCTCACAGTACAATACGAATCTAAGATCCGTAGGCACGAACATCAGGTCGATCACCATGGGGTGAAGGCCCTGTTGAGGGGGGAAGTGGGTGGGGCCCTCCACTACTGGTAGGGCTCTAGTCAGGCCTAATGCCATAGCCGTTTCCACTAAGTGGTCAGCATGGATAGAGTGTTCAGGCCCCTGGGGGTCCCAGGAGGCGTGCCTCACATTGAAATCGCCACACATGAAGTGCAAGCGTGGGATCATCATGATGTTCTCAAATAAGAGCGTGATAGATGCTCCTTGACTTGTTACAACCACTATAAACAGTGGTAAACACCTCTGCTCAACGTTGCCAGCGACGTCGACACTTCAATTTATGTCTGATTTTTGATCGGATTTCACCATCACGAACGCTCTCGGCGTCTCCAGGCCTGCCCTGATTTGCTAAGAGATCCATCCATCCGATCCCCAGGGATGCCCCGGTCATTGTTTTTGACAATGGCTGCTATTTGTCTCGTTCCCCTGTGCTTCGAGGATCCTGGCTAGGTGAGTGGTGTCTATGAAAGAGTAGTCTAGGTCCCTATGGGGGCTTAGAGTGGGTGTGGGATGCCTGCTTCAACGCTCGCCCAAGTCGACGCACTCGTTTAGTTGGGGGAGGTCTGGCTCAGGGGGAGGGACATCGTTACTGGACTGCTGGTCGTCTCTGGGGCTTCCAACCTCCATGCTATGTGAGTCACTACTACTAGGGACAAGCTACACTGACTACCTGTTGGAATACACCGTCGCTAAAAGGGGCCGGGTGACGGTGCCCCCTGATAGCTAGGTCGATGCTCTGGTGGCCGCATTTCACCACCGACTCCTCACCTCCGGTGCTCACTCCTCTGGGGTGTTATGACCCGGGTTCAATCTTCTCCCACCAGGCAACAGGATGCGCGGCCTGTTCTCCCCCTCGGAGCGTTTGGAGGCTGTATCGGGTGGACCTGGAACTGAGATAAGGGGCCATCTGTTATCGACCTTATGCTACGTACTTTGACTGTTATCGTCATTTACCTGTGCTAACTCACTCTCAATGCCCAAATGGCTGAACAGAGACCAAACCACACACTGGGGCCTTCACGACCCCACCTTGATTACGGGTGACATCGTTGGTGATGATGCCCAAGACTACGACACCCAGTTCTCACAGAACAAACTGGAGGTAGCAGCTGCCCTAGGCAGTTTGAGATCTGTGGGCTGGGGAGGACCTCCCCGACCCTGACGACTACGTGGACTCTCTTGCTAGGCAGGAGGCCCTCGCTTACACTGCACGCTGCGTATTTCGATCACTTGCATCATATACCAGTACTAACTTGCTCCTGATGCCCAAGCGGACAACCAGAGACGATCGTTCCAATGATCCTACGCCTCCGGCAGCTGTTCCAGCTTCCTGTGTGGCGATGCCAACAGCTCTAGCAGAGCTCCAATCTGGGGAACCCTCGTTCCCAGTACAGTGCCGTCATCATCACAGATGGCCGTGCTGCTACTTGTGTGGGGCATCCTGCTCCACACCCATCACTGCCAGTCCGCTGGCTGCTGTCGGGTTGGTGACAAATGTCGCTACCCTTTACGTTCTCCCCACTGCAGGGGGGAAATTGCTATCGAGTGCATGTGCTGGCAGTGCATTTGCTCGAGGGGGGCTTTGGCCCCCTGCTTACGGCAGTTCCGGTGAATAACCAGGTGAACAACCAGCTGCCACATTACTGTTACTCGTGCATGATATGGTGATGGTCCACCTCGTTCGTCCGGGGTGGTCAATCCTCGTTGGCTGGGAGTATGCGGATGGTTATTCCTCCCGCAAGGGGGGATTTACGGTGAATTGACACTGCTGCGCCTGATCTGACTTCGGTTGGATATGTGGCTGGGGGACCGCTTCGCACCAGCTGACGATCTAATGGCTAGCTTTGGGAGGGGGTCTCCCCCTCCAGATTATTGCCTTTCCTGGCTGAGAGGCCAACGTCTGTGGCACTGCCCGCCTAAAGTGGCTAAAACGAGGACCTGGGTAGGATATGGGTGAGGGGAAGCGTAGTTATAGTAGTACCCAAGTTTGTATCCTGCTCCGTGGACTGCGATCGAGCCCCGCGTTATAAATTGTTGAGCCAAAAAAAAAAAAAAAAAAAAAAAAAAAATAAGAGTGTGATGGCTGAGTGTTGACTGTCCGAGTAGATGTTAGCCAGTAGCATGACCTCCTCCCCTATTCCCAGTGAGAACAAGAGGATGTCACAATCGTCGATCAGATCTCGTCTGAGACCTGGTCTTAGATTAGCGATGCTGTTCGCAAAATAAACAGCCACGTGAGGGGGGGAGTCAATTCCCGATGGGCGCACTAAGCTTCCCCAGTTTGGGCTCATTGGTGCGCCTATAACTTCTTCCCCTTCCCTGTTGTGGGCAGAAGGGGCGTGTCTTATTAATCGCCAAGGAGGCTCTTGAATAAAAAGCAAGTCATAGTCATCTACGAAATCTGCCAGTAATGAGTCTATGTAACCCCAATTTCTGTTTACATTTTGACTAAATATGCGTAGCTGAGGGGTAGATCTAAGTCTGTCTCTCATTTATGTTCGGCCACTGCATCCCGCGGGAAGGTAGGCAGGAGGGGAGCGAGAGTTACGTCTCGCACTCACCTCATCATAGCGCGCTTTGATCCAGTCACGGTCAAAGCAATGTTGCCAAAAGTTGCACCGACGATCGTCGGATGCGTGGTTCTTCCGGCAGTTTATGCATCTAGCTGGGTGAGGACAGGCTGCCCCTTCGGGGGTAGCTGGGACGGGAGGGTTCACCTTAGCGTTTCCCTTGCAACACCCTGCAAGGGCACGATGGTGCTCCTTATGGTGTGGGCCTGCGCAGACCGGACATTTGGTCTGTGGAGCTCTGCATGCTGGGGTGGGGTGACCCCATTTCCAGCATCGTTGGCAAAGGGGCAAGCCGGGGTTCACCCTGGCAGCCCTAACATAGGCGACGTAGCGCCCAAACTGGATGCCACGACCGATAAGAGCCTTGGCTCATGCACCACTGACTGAGTCAGCAATGTTGAGGTATACGGTGCACGTATCCGACATCTTCGAATCACGTATCACCCGAGGGGGAACCTGAAGTACTGTGAGGTCCGATATTCCGGACTTTCCCAAGTGTGCAATGATGATGTCAGGTGTTAGAGCCTAGTCCCTAATCGATCCAAAACCACACTCTGGGCAAATCTTTGCCCTGGACGCTTGCCGCTCCCTCCGCCCCTGGCTAGCTTGGGATGAGGAGAGAACAGTTACATTCTGGCATGTCCCCTCGAAATTCGAGTGCAACATACACAAGATGGCTCATGATGTAGCTACATCCACCAAGATCTCCGTGGGCAGACACCCACGGACGTCTCTAGATTACCTTAAAAACCAGGTCGAAAAGGCCGTTTGTAAGGATTGGCACACCCGGTTCTCAGATCCGGCGTATTGTGGATGGCATTTCTATCAACTCAAAGGAGTGGGTGGAAAACCAGTACTACCCTCGACTCACAAAGGTGGGCCTTGGCTGAAAGGTATGGGGAGCAACACTACGTTGACTTCCCGTTCGACTCGTATGATTACTGGCCATGCTCCTATAGGGGAGTATCATCAACGTCTATCCCTCGATGGGGAATACCAATGCTGGTGCCTTGGTCCCGACATACAAACTCGAGACCACTTACTACGTGTCTGCCCCAAGGTGGATCGCAAAGAGACTCGTGCAAGCCCAGACTCTGTCGAAGGCTTCACCGAATTTATGGACAATAACCCAGCACTAGGGTCGTTCAACTCACTTGCGTGGGATCCAGGATAGGTTGTGCGTGCAGGGCGTATGACCCTCGTCTGGTTCTAGCTAGTGTTATCGGTATGTCGGGGTGGCCGCAGGGCACCAGACGAGTCCGTTAACCCTCATAAAGGGGGCCCACCCGTGTTCAGGAGCGACTGTCAGGGGGGGGGGACACGAAACTAGATACTGGTTCGGGGAGGCGCCTGAGCACTTTCAGATCCACTGTCGGTTATGCGTTACAGCTTCGACGCTGATTACGCTTTCCTTTCCGAGCTGAGAGGCTCACGTCGGGGCGGCAGTATCCCCTAAATCTTGCACACATACCCGTAGGGATTCGGGGAACACAACATCGTCGAGCTCAGGTTGTCGGTACGCCACCACTGGCAAGTCCGTTTACTCGATAAAGGGGGCCCCCTTAGTGGTCATCGCAGCTATCCAGGTGGTTGGTGCGAAGATTAGCAGGAGGAGGACTTGGGCTGGGCGTAGTGTACTCTGCTTGTACGTCTCTACCGCGGACTGCGATCGGGCGCCGCGTTATAAATTTTTGACCCAAAAAAAAAAAAAAAGGTGTTAGAGCCTTGTCGTTGGCGATGTATGGCACGTCTACCAGCTTGAGGTATGACGTGGACGTAGGTAACGCTGCATCCACTTGCAACGCAAAGGGGAATGCTTTGTAGGCACACGCTCCTTGACTTGTTACAACCACTATAAACAGTGGTAAACACTCCTGCTCGATGTTGGTAGCAACGTCGAGACTCCAATTTTGGTCCGATTTTTGATCAAATTTCACCATCACGAACGCTCTCGGCGTCTCCAGGCCTGCCCTGATTTGCTAAGAGCTCTGTCCATCCGATCCCTGGGGATGCCCCGGTCATTGTTTTTGACAATGGCTGCTATTCGTCTCATTCCCCTGTGCTTCGAGGATCCTGGCTAGGTGAGTGTTGTCTATGAAAGAGTAGTCTAGGTCCCTATGGGGGCTTAAAGTGGGTGTGGGATGCCTGCTTCAACGCTCGCCCAAGTCGACGCACTCATTTAGTTGGGGGAGGTCTGGCTCAGGGGGAGGGACATCGTTACTGGACTGCTGGTCGTCTCTGGGGCTTCCAACCTCCATGCTATGTGAGTCACTACTACTAGGGACAAGCTACACTGACTACCTGTTCATCGCTCCTTGACTTGTTACAACCACCATAAATAGTGGTAAACACCTCTGCTCAATGTTGCACGCGACGTCGACACTTCAATTTTTATCCGATTTTCGATCGGATTTCACCATCACGAACGCTCTCGGCGTCTCCAGGCCTGCCCTGATTTGCTAAGAGATCTGTCCATCCGATCTCCGTGGATGCCCCAGTCATTGTTTTTGACAATGGCTGCTATCTGTCTCGTTCTCCTGGGCTTCGAGGATCCTGACTAGGTGAGTGTTGTTTATGAAAGAGTAGTCTGGGTCCCTCTGGGGGCTTAGAGTGGGTGTGGGATGCCTGCTTCAATGCTCGCCCAAGTCGACACACTCGTTTAGTTGGGGGAGGTCTGGCTTAGGGAGAAGGGACATTATCACTGGATTGCTGGTTGTCTGGGAGGCTTCTAGCCTCCATGCTCTGTGAGTCTCTATTACTAGAGACATGCTACACTGACTACCCGTTGGAATACACCATCGTTAAAAGGGGCCGGGCGATGGTGCCCCCTGGCGGCTAGGTCGACACCTTGGTGGCCGCCACTCTCCACCAACTCTCTACCTCCGGTGCTCACTCTTCTAGGGTGTTATGACCCGGGTTCAATATTCTCCCACTAGGCAGCAGGATGTGTGGCTTGCTCGCCCCCTCGGAGCGTTCGGAGGCTGGATCGGGTGGACCCGGAATGTAGATAAGGGACCAGCCGTTATCGATTCCACGCTGCGTATTTTGATTCTTACCATCATCTACTAGCACTAACACACACACTCTCAATGCCCAAACGGCGAACCAGAGGCCAACAACCACCACATCGGGGTCTACGCGACCCCGTTTTGATCACGGGCGACATCTTTGATGATGACGTCCAAGACTACGACACCCGGTTCGTGCAAGACGAATCGGAGGTAGCAGCTGCTTTCAGGGCAGCTAGAGATCTATGGGCCGGGGAAGACCTCTCCGACCCTAACGATGATGACAACGACGACTCTCTTGCTATGCAAGAGGCTCTCCTTTTTGCCGAGGGGGGGCCTAGGCTCTCCTCGAGGAAAACGATCGATCGTGTACGATGGGCACTTGGTGTCGACGTCGAACACAAGCGCTGGGCTCCTAGCCTCCCAAAGGAGGATATATACTCACAGGAGCTTGGCATCGCTGAGCTCCTTTATCCGGAGGCATCCCCTGCCCCGCTACCGCCTTGGCCCCCCATCCCTGAGCTGGTGGAGGACGAAGTGCCGTTATCTAGGGATCAGAGGTTGGAAATCGAAGCCACCTCTGATGCCATGTTACATCTACTGGACATGATGACCTCCTTTGTAGGTACCGTCCGAGTGTCTGCAGTTCCTCTCAACGACAGGAACTCGTGGCGTCAGATGGCGTGGGAGCTCTTCACCACCACCTGGCGATTTTCAGGGAGCATGATGGAGTCGCTTCGTGCAGCATCAGCTCCCCTCAACCTTACGTCTCCGGCAGCCTTCCAGGCTTCCTATGCGGCGATGCAGGCGGCTCAGTCTGCTCCACCAGCGGCAGAGCCTCCAACCGAGGAACCCTTGTCCCCGGAACGGCGTCGACGTCCTCGTGGCCCCCACCAACGACCACGCCGAGCTTGAAGAAGGGGAACCCCCCCTTCTCTTCACTGCCCACCAGGGCTGTTGTCGGGATGGTGACAATATGTCGCCGCCCTTTACCTTCTCCCCACTGCGGGGGGGATGATGTCACCGAGTGCATGCTCAGAGTAGCATTTGCTCGAGGGGGGGGCCTCGACCCCCTACCTACAGTAGCTCCGGTGAATAACCAGCTATGGCAGTTCCGGTGAATAACCAGCTGCCTCGTCACTGTCACTTGTGCGTGGACACAGTGATGGTCCACCTCACTCACCTGGGGTGGTCAATCCTCGTTGTCTGGTGAAAGACGGTTACTCTTCCCGCAAGGGAGGACTTACGGTGAACTGACACTGCTTGCGCCTGATCTGACTTCGGTCGGATATGTGGCCGGGGGGACCGAGATAGCACCAGACGGTGAACTAACGGCTAGCCTTTGTGGGGGGGGCCCCTCCCCTACAGATTATTGCCTTTCCTGTCTGAGAGGACAACGCTGGTACGCCCGCCGTAACGTGGCTTCTGCAAGGGACCTGGTGTGGGATGCGGACATAGGGAATGCGTAGTCTTAGTAGTACCTTGTTTGTATCTTGACCCGCGGACTGCGATCGAGCCCCGCGTTATAAATTGTTGACCCCAAAAAAAAAACTGACTACCTGTTGGAATACACCGTCGCTAAAAGGGGCCGGGTGATGGTGCCCCCTGATAGCTAGGTCGATGCTCTGGTGGCCGCATTTCACCACCGACTCCTCACCTCTGGTGCTCACTCCTCTGGGGTGTTATGACCCGGGTTCAATCTTCTCCCACCAGGCAACAGGATGCGTGGCCTGTTCGCCCCCTCGGAGCATTTGGAGGCTGTATCGGGTGGACCTGGAACTGAGACAAGGGGCCATCTGTTATCGATCCTACGCTACGTACTTTGACTGTTATCGTCATTTACCTGTGCTAACTCACTCTCAATGCCCAAACGGCTGAACAGAGACCAAACCACACACTGGGGCCTTCACAACCCCACCTTGATTATGGGTGACATCATTGGTGATGATGCCCAAGACTACGACACCCAGTTCTCACAGAACAAACTGGAGGTAGCAGCTGCCCTAGGCAGTTTGAGATCTGTGGGCTGGGGAGGACCTCCCCGATCCTGACAACTATGAGGACTCTCCTGCTAGGCAGGAGGCCCTCGCTTACACTGCACGCTGCATATTTCGATCACTAGCATCATATACCAGTACTAACTTGCTCCTGATGCCCAAGCGGACAACCAGAGATGATCGTTCCAACGATCCTACGCCTCCGGCAGCCTTTCCAGCTTCCTGTGTGGCAATGCCAACAGCTCTAGCAGAGCTTCAATCTGGGGAACTCTTGTTCCCAGTACAGTGCCATCATCATCACAGATGGCCATGCCATTACTCGTGTGGGGCATTCCGCTCCACACCCATCACCGCCAGTCTGCTGGCTGCTGTCGGGTTGGTGACAAATGTCGCTGCCCTCTACGTTCTCCCCGCTGCGGGGGGGAAACTGCTATCGAGTGCATGTGCTTGCAGTGCATTTGCTCGAGGGGGGCCTCAGCCCCCTGCCTACGATGGTTCCGGTGAATAACCAGGTGAACAACCAGCCACCACATTACTGTCATGCGTGCATTACATGGTGATGGTCCACCTCATTCGTCTGGGGTGGTCAATCCTCATTGGCTGGGAGTATGCGGATGGTTATTCCTCCCGCAAGGGGGGATTTACAGTGAATTAACACGGCCGTGCCTGATCTGACTTCGGTTGGATATGTGGCTGGGGGACCGCTTCGCACCAGCTGACAATCTAATGGCTAGCTTCGGGAGGGGGGCTCTCCCTCCAGATTATTGCCTTTCCTGGCTGAGAGGCCAACATCTGTGGCACTGCCCACCTAAAGTGGCTAAAACGGGACTTGTTACAACCACCATAAATAGTGGTAAACACCTCTGCTCAACGTTGCACGCGACGTCGACACCTCAATTTTTGTCCGATTTTCGATCGGATTTCACCATCACGAACGCTCTCGGCGTCTCCAGGCTTGCCCCGATTTGCTAAGAGATCCGTCCATCCGATCTCCGGGGATGTCTCGGTCATTGTTTCCAACAGTGACTGCTATCTGTCTTGTTCCCCTTGGCTTCGAGGATCCTGGCTAGGTGAGTGATGTCTATGAAAGAGTAGTCTGGGTCCCTATGGGGGCTTAGAGCGGGTGTGGGATGCCTGCTTCAATGCTCGCCCAAGTAGAAGCGCTTGTTTAGCTGGGGGAGGTCTGGCTTAGGGGGAAGGACGTTCTTACTGGACTGCTGGCCGTCTGGGAGGCTCCCAGCCTCCATGCTCTGTGAGTTTCTATTACTAGAGACATGCTACACTGACTACCCGTTGGAATACACCATCGTTAAAAGGGGCCGGGCGATGGTGCCCCCTGACAGCTAGGTCGACGCTCTGGTGGCCGCTACTCACCACCAACTCTCTACCTCCGGTGCTCACTCTTCTAGGGTGTTATGACCCGGGTTCAATCTTCTCCCACCAGGCAACAGGATGCGCGGCCTGTTCGCCCCCTCGGAGCATTTGGAGGCTGTATCGGGTGGACCTGGAACTGAAATAAGGGGCCATCTGTTATCGACCTTACGCTACGTATTTTGACTGTTATCGTCATTTACCTGTGCTAACTCACTCTCAATGCCCAAACGGCTGAACAGAGACCAAACCACACGCTGGGGCCTTCACGACCCCACCTTGATTACGGGTGACATCGTTGGTGATGATGCCCAAGACTACGACACCCAGTTCTCACAGAACAAACTGGAGGTAGCAGCTGCCCTAGGCAGTTTGAGATCTGTGGGCTGGGGAGGACCTCCCCGACCCTGACGACTACGAGGACTCTCTTGCTAGGCAGGAGGCCCTCACTCACACTGCACGCTGCGTATTTCGATCACTAGCATCATATACCAGTACTAACTTGCTCCTGATGCCCAAGCGGACAACCAGAGACAATCGTTCCAACGATCCTACGCCTCCGGCAGCTGTTCCAGCTTCCTGTGTGGCGATGCCAACAGCTCTAGCAGAGCTCCAAGCTGGGGAACCCTCGTTCCCAGTACAGTGCCGTCATCATCACAGATGGCCGTGCTGCTACTTGTGTGGGGCATCCTGCTCCACACCCATCACCGCCAGTCCGCTGGCTGCTGTCGGGTTGGCGACAAATGTCGCTACCCTTTACGTTCTCCCCGCTGCGGGGGGGAAATTGCTATCGAGTGCATGTGCTTGCAGTGCATTTGCTCGAGGGGGGCTTTGGCCCCCTGCTTACGGCGGTTCCGGTGAATAACCAGGTGAACAACCAGCTGCCACATTACTGTTACTCGTGCATGACACGGTGATGGTCCACCTCGTTCATCCGGGGTGGTCAATCCTCGTTGGCTGGGAGTATGCGGACGGTTATTCCTCCCGCAAGGGGGGATTTACGGTGAATTGACACTGCTGCGCCTGATCTGACTTCGGTTGGATATGTGGCTGGGGGACCGCTTCGCACCAGCTGACAATCTAATGGCTAGCTTCGGGAGGGGGGCTCCCCCTCCAGATTATTGCCTTTCCTGGCTGAGAGGCCAACGTCTGTGGCACTGCCCGCCTAAAGTGGCTAAAACGAGGACCTGGGTAGGATATGGGTGAGGGGAAGCATAGTTATAGTAGTACCCAAGTTTGTATCCTGCTCCGCGGACTGCGATCGAGCCCCGCGTTATAAATTGTTGACCCAAAAAAAAAAAAAAAAAAAAAAGTGGCTAAAACGAGGACCTGGGTAGGATATGGGTGAGGGGAAGCATAGTTACAGTAGTACCCAAGTTTGTATCCTGCTCCGCGGACTGCGATCGAGCCCCGCGTTATAAATTGTTGACCCAAAAAAAAAAAAAAAAATGCTTTGTGGGCAGCCTCCTTGAAGCAATGAAGGTCCTCCTCGGAGGCGACAACGTCTGTAGCTACTGATAGATTACCAGCATGCATCGATGTGGACTGGGCCACTAATTTAGAGTGGTGCAGCACGAGAGTGGCCTGGACATGGTCCAGGAAATCAAGACCTGGGAGAGTACGCTGACGGGTTCCATGTGGTTTTGAACAGGACGGGATCCAGAAGACCGACTGCTGAGGAACGGCAGCTTATTGCAGAACGACTGGGCTCAGTGTTGGCAGCAGCTGCCGAGGCTGGTATCGATTGCAACTCAGGAGGCGCCATGCTCCGAGGAGCACTAGACAGGATGGCTGGGGGCAGCAAACGACCTAGGTCGGACACTGTCACCAACAATCCCAACGACGTCCCTAGGACGGACTATCTGGAGGGATGGGATGGGCAACGCCCCCCCCCTCACAAATCTTCGAGGACTCGAGGCCCGAAGGGGGCTCGACCTCTTCCTAAACCCCCAACAGGGGGCGTCTCTTCGTCATGGGGTCGAGGTCCACCTCCCCCCGTGAACTGGTCGACCAGGCCTTCGGGCAGGGGGACCTTTGCTCAGGTCACTCGCTTCCCTGGGGGGCGAGCACCTAACACTTCCATGGATGGCCTGGTGCGACTAGCCAAGGCCTTCCCTGAACTCCCAACAGACAAACTGGCTGACATACAGCAGCACGTTGGTCCCTCCAAACCGAAGGCTGCAAAGCCCTCACCTACCATCCATGGACCGTCGAGACGACAGGTCCTGGTCCACGTTCATCCCCCCCTCGGGGCGGAGACGAACCCTGCCGATTTCTTGGACCACGTCCGAGCCACTCTCGGACTGCACCACTCTAAACTAGTGGCCCAATCCGCATCTATGCACGCTGGTAATTTATCAGTAGCTACAGACGTTGTTGCCTCCGAGGAGGACCTTCGATGTTTCAAGGAAGCTGCCCACAAGGTGTTCCCTTTCGCATTGCAAGTAGACGCAGCGCTACCCACCTCCACATCGTACCTCAAGCTGGTCGATGTGCCGTTTATCGCCAACAACAAGGCTTTAACGCCTGATGTCGTCATTGCACACTTGGGAAAGTCCGGAATTTCGGACCTCACAGTGCTTCAAGTCCCCCCCCGTGTAGTACGTGATTCGAAGATGTTGGAGACGTGCACCGTCTACCTTAACATCGCTGACTCAGTTAGCGGTGCACGAGCCAAGGCTCTTATCGGTCGAGGCGTCCAATTTGGACGCTACGTCGCCTATGTTAGGGCGGCCAGGGCTAACCCTGGACTGCCCCTTTGCCAACGATGCTGGAAATGGGGTCACCCCACCCCGGCATGCAGAGCTCCACAGACTAAATGCCCGATCTGTGCAGGCCCACACCGCAAGGAGCACCATCGTGCCCTCGCCGGATGTTGCAAGGGAAACGCTAAGGCAAACCCTCCAGTCCCAGCTACCCCAGAGGGGGCAGCATGTCCTCACCTGGCCAGGTGCATAAACTGCCGGAAGAATCACGCATCTGACGATCGTCGGTGCAATTTTTGGCGACATCGCTTTGACCGTGACTGGATCAAAGCTCGCTACGACGAGGTGAGTGCTAAACGCAATTCTCGCTCCCCTCCTACTTAATGTAGATGAGGGACAGACTTAGATCTACCCCGCAGCTACGTATATTTAGTCAAAATGTGAACCGTAACTGGGGGTACATGGACTCGTTACTGGCAGATCTCAATGAAGATTATGACTTGCTTTTCATCCAAGAGCCTCCTTGGCGATTAATAAGGCACACCCCTTCTGCCCACAACAGGGAAGGGGACGAAGTTATAGGTGCACCAATGAGCCCAAATTGGGGAACCTTAGTGCGCCCATCAGGGATCGACTCCCCTCCACGTGTCGCTGTGTACTTTGCAAACAGCATCGCTAATCTAAGACCGGGTCTCAGGCGAGATCTGATCGACGATCGTGACATCCTTCTGTTCTCACTGGGAATAGGGGAGGATGTCATGCTGCTGGCTAACGTCTACTCGGATAGCCAACATTCGGCCATCACGCTCTTATTCAAGAACGTCATGACGATCCCGCGCTTGCACTTCATGTGTGGTGACTTCAACGTGAGACATGCCTCCTGGGACCCCCAGGGGCCTGAACACTCTATCCATGCTGACCACTTAGTGGAAACGGCTAAGGCACTAGGCCTGACGAGAGCCCTACCAGTTGAGGAGGGCCCTACTCATTTCCCCCCACAACAGGGCCTTCACCCCACGGTGATCGACCTGATGTTCGTGCCTACGGATCTTAGATTCGTACTGTACTGTGAGATCGTTCCTGAAGCCAGAGGGACGTCTGACCACGCCCCCCTGACATTAGTGCTACCTGGCCCGGGATCTTTGGTTCCGGTCACCAAGTGGTCCATCAAAAAGGGATCCGAGGAGGAAGCATCATACCGAGATGCTGTCTCCTCCGCTTTAACTCCGTGGCTAGACTGGCACGGAGATACTTCGGCAGAAATTGATGATGTCGTTTCGGCGATATCAACGATTTTAAACAAGGCATGGGAAAACCATGCCAAGGAATCTCGCCTTGGCAAGTCATCCAAAGGTTGGTGGACAGACGAGTGCAGTGGTGCCCTAGACGCGTACAGAGCCTCTCGTGATGAGGGGGACTGGAAGCACTATAGGAAAGTCATGCGACACGCAAAGCGGGACTTTTTCGACGACCGTATCCAAGAAGTGGCTACGATGAACAGATGACCCTGGGACCTTATGTCTTGGACTCGTCAACATAACCTCCCATCGTACGAGGCGATCTCCTATCGGGGAGAACCTTGTAACGATCTGGACTCCCTGTGGGCTGCCCTGGACGGGTCCTATAATGCTGCCTCAGATCGAGTAGTCGATCTGAGCACGCTCCTTGACTTGTTACAACCACCATAAATAGTGGTAAACACCTCTGCTCAACGTTGCACACGACGTCGACACTTCAATTTTTGTCCGATTTTCGATCGGATTTCGCCATCACGAACGCTCTCGGCGTCTCCAGGCCTGCCCTGATTTGCTAAGAGATCCGTCCATCCGATCTCCGTGGATGCCCCGGTCATTGTTTTTGACAATGGCTGCTATCTGTCTCGTTCTCCTGGGCTTCGAGGATCCTGACTAGGTGAGTGTTGTTTATGAAAGAGTAGTCTGGGTCCCTCTGGGGGCTTAGAGTGGGTGTGGGATGCCCGCTTCAATGCTCGCCCAAGTCGACACACTCGTTTAGTTGGGGGAGGTCTGGCTTAGGGAGAAGGGACGTTATCACTGGATTGCTGGTTGTCTGGGAGGCTTCTAGCCTCCATGCTCTGTGAGTTTCTATTACTAGAGACATGCTACACTGACTACCCATTGGAATACACCATCGTTAAAAGGGGCCGGGCGATGGTGCCCCCTGGCGGCTAGGTCGTCACCTTGGTGGCCGCCACTCTCCACCAACTCTCTACCTCCGGTGCTCACTCTTCTAGGGTGTTATGACCCGGGTTCAATCTTCTCCCACTAGGCAGCAGGATGTGCGGCTTGCTCGCCCCCTTGGAGCGTTCGGAGGCTGGATCGGGTGGACCCGGAATATAGATAAGGGACCAGTCGTTATCGACTCCACGCTGCGTATTTTGATCCTTACCATCATCTACTAGCACTAACACACACTCTCTCAATGCCCAAACGGCGAACCAGAGTCCAACCACCACATCGGGGTCTACGCGACCCCATTCTGATCACGGGCGACATCTTTGATGATGACGTCCAAGACTACGACACCCGGTTCGTGCAAGACAAATCGGAGGTAGCAGCTGCTTTCAGGGCAGCTAGAGATTTATGGGCCGGGGAAGACCTCTCCGACCCTAACGATGATGACGACGACGACGATTCTCTTGCTATGCAGGAGGCCCTCAATTACGCCGAGAGCAGCCCTAAGCTAGCCTCGAGGCAAACGATCGACCGTGTGCTGTGGGCGCAGGACGTCCATATCGCACATAAACGTTGGACTCGCAGTCTCGAACGCGAGGACATGTATACACAGGAGCTCGGCATGGCCGAGCTCTTCTATCCGGAGGCATCCCCTGCCCCGTTACCGCCTTTGCCCCCCATCCCTGAGTTGGTGGAGGACGAAGTGCCGCTATCTGTGAATGAGAGGTTGGAAAGTGAAGCCACCTCTCATGCCATGCTACACCAACTCGACGCGATGACCATGTTCGTTGGTACCGTCCGTACGTCCGCCGTTCCCCCTGCAGAGAGGAACGCTTGGCGCCAAATGGCCTGGGAGTTATTCACGACCACTTGGCGACTGTCTGAGACGATGTCGGCGGAACTAGCAGCCATTCCGACACCTCTCGATCTCACGTCTCCGGCAGCCTTCCGGGCTTCCTATGCGGCGATGCACACTGCTCAGTCAGAGCCTCAATCTGGGGAACCCTTGTCCCCAGCACGGCGCTGTCGTCCTCGAGGTCCTCATGGACAGCAGCGCCGCAACTAGCACAGGGGCCTATCCCCCTCTACACTCATGGCCATCAAGTACCAACTGGTGGCCATTATCGGGATGGTGACATGGTGGCACCTCCCTATACCTTCCCCCCACTGCGGGGGGGATGATGTCATCAAGTGCATGCACATGTGTGCATTTGCTCGAGGGGGGCCTTGGCCCCCTACTTACGGCGGTCACGGTGAATAACCAGGTGAACAACCACCCGCCTTGTTACTGTCACTCGTGCACAACACGGTGATGGTCCACCTCACTCGTCTGGGGTGGTCAATCCTCGTTGGCTGGAAAAACGCAAACGGTTATTCCTCCCGCAAGGGGGGATTTACGGTGAATTAACACTGCTGCGCCTGGTCTGGCCTCGGTCGGACATGTGGCTGGGGGACCGTTTGCTCCAGGGGGCGATCTAATGGCTAACTTCGGGAGGGGGGGGCTCCCCCTCCAGATTATTGCCTTTCCTGGCTGAGAGGCCAACGTCTGTGGAACTGCCCGCCTAAAGGTGGCTAAAACGGGGACCTGAGTGGGAGATGGGCAAGGGGAACGCGTAGATAAAGTAGTACCCAAGTTTGTACCTTGCTCCGCGGACTGCATTCGAGCCCCGCGTTATAAATTCTGATCCAAAAAAAAAAAAAAAAAAGTAGTCGATCTGAGCATTCTCGATGAACTGGATCTGGTGCCTGAAAGGGCCTGGATCCCATTCTCCGTTATGGAAATGAAAGAAGCGCTAAACGCGTGTTCCTCCCGTTCCGCTCCAGGTCCCGATCATGTTACATGGTCACACCTAAAATACTGGTGCAGCAACCCGGAAGTGGCAGGGCTCATAACCCGCATTGCTGAGGCATGCATCACTGCTGGTCATTGGCCAGCTCATTTCAAGGAATCCCTGTCGGTCATCATCCCGAAGCCAGGGAAACCTAACTACTCTACCCCTAAGTCGTTCAGGCCCATCGTGCTTCTGAACACTCTGGGCAAATTAGTCGAAAAGATGTTGTCGAGGCGACTTCAATTCGACGGTGTTGCACACGAGGCCTTCAGGCAAAACCAGTTCGGGGGTGTCGCCCAGCGTTCCACTGAGGATGCAGGAATCTACCTCACCCATCTTGTCAGGGCAGGATGGGCTAAAGGACTTAAAACGAGTGTTGTCGCTTTCGACATCGCTCAATTCTTCCCCTCATTGAACCACCAGGTTCTGTTGGAGATCATCTCTCGGTCGGGGTTCCCTGCGCAAGTAGTGAACTTCTTCTGGTCATATCTAGTCGGTCGCAAAACGACCTACAAATGGAACGCTTTCTCATCTGGCTCCTTTGCAGCCGATGTGGGAGTGGGTCAAGGCTCTGCTTTGTCCCCTGTCTTATCGGCGTTATATTTAACACCCATTATGAAGCTCTTTAGAAGGAGCGAAATCGGCAGAGATGTCGATCTCATGTCGTATGTGGACGATGGCACTCTCATCGCCCGCTCTTCACAGCTAGAGGACAACCTCCCCTTGCTCAAAAAAGCGTATGGCTGGATCTTCCAGGCATTCACCTCTCTCGGGCTTGTCCTCGAACATGACAAGTCCGAAATCTTTCACTTCTCGAGGGCGAGGAGGTTCACTCCCCTACCCATCGATCTCGGCTTTGCCCCTTACACGGGCAATACCCCCCTCAAACCCAAGGTTACCTGGAGGTACCTTGGGTTTTTCTTTGACCGCAAGCTCTCTTTCCAGGAGCACACGCGGTTCTATTCCACCAAAGCCCTTACCACTGCGAGGGCGATGGGCATGCTTGGCAATTCCGTCAGGGGGTTAACCCCTATGCAGAAACGCCTTCTCTACCGGTTGTGCGTCGTACCTATTATGACATACGGACTCAGACTATGGCACTTCAAAGGCGCTCGCGTCAAAGGTGTCATCAAAACGTTGGCCCAAGTGCAGTCTATCGCTGCACGTTGGATCCTCAGTGCATTCAGAACCACCCCAATTGGTGGCCTGGAAAGTATCGCCGGACTGCTGCCTATGCAGCTGTTACTGCGTCGCTTAGTCGACAGAGGGGTATTCAGAACCCCTCTACTGGCTCCATCACACCCCCTAAGAGCGATCCTAGGGCCTAATCACATTGGTACTACCCACTCTCATGAGCTAGGACTCTGGGGAGGGAACGTGCTTGACACACTCAACCTGCAAGGCCCATCTGTTGCTTTGGCTGCAGCCTTGGCCCTCGTACCAGGCGATGAATTAGACCCCTTTGGGGAAGAAAACACACCTGGAAACAGAGTGAAGGATTTATTCCCCACTCGTTTTTCCTCTCATTTTTTTTTTTTTTTTTTGGGTCAAAAGTTTATAACGCGGCGCCCGATCGCAGTCCGCGGTAGAGACGTACAAATGAAGTACACTACGCCCAGCCCAAGTCCTCCTCCTGCTGATCTTCGCACCAACCACCTGGATAGCTGCAAAGGCCACTAAGGGGGCTCCCTTTATCGAGTAAACGGACTTGCCAGTGGCGGCGTACCGACAACCCAGACTTGACGATGTCGTGTACCCCGAATCCCTACGGGTATGAGTGCAAGATTTAGGGGATACTGCCGCCCCGACGTGAGCCTCTCAGCTCGGAAAGGAAGGCGCAGTCAGCGTTAAAGCTGTAGCGCACAACCGACAGCGGATCTGAAAGCGCTCAGGCGCCTCCCCGAACCGGTACCTAGGTTCGTGTCCCCCCTCCCTGACAGTCGCTCCTGAACACGGGTGGGCCCCCTTTATGAGGGTTAACGGACTCGTCTGGTGCCCAACGGCCACCCCGACATACCGATAACACTAGCTAGAACCAGACGGGGGTCATACGCCCTGCGCACACAGCCTATCCTGGATCCCACGCAAGTGAGTTGAACGACCCTAGTGCTGGGTTATTGTCCATAAATTCGGTGAAGCCTTTGACAGAGTCTGGGCTTGCACGAGTCTCTTTGCGATCCACCTTGTGGCAGACGCGTAGTAAGTGGTCTCGAGTTTGTATTTCGGGACCAAGACACCAACATTGGTATTCCCCGTCGAGGGATAGACGTTGGCGATACTCCCCTATGGGAGCATGGCCAGTGATCATGCAAGTTGAACGAGAAGTCAACGTGGTGTTGCTTCCCATAGCTTTCAGCCAAGGCCCACCTTTGTGAGTCGAGGGTAACACAGGCTTTCCACCTACTCCTTTGAGTTGGTAGAAGTGCCGACCACGATACGCCGGGTCTGAGAACCAGGTGTGCCAATCCTTACAAACGGCCTTTTCGACCTGATTTTTAAGGTAGTCTAAAGACGTCCGCGGGTGTCTGCCCATGGAGATCTTGGTAGATGTAGCTACATCGTGAGCCATCTTGTGTACGTTCCACTCGAACTTCGAGGGGACATGCCAGAATGTTACATTCCTCTCCTCGTCTCCAGCTAGCCAGGGACGAAGGGAGCGACAGGCGTCCAGGGCGAAGATTTGCCCAGAACGTGGTTTTGGATCGATTAGGGACTCAATGCCCGTAGTAGAATCCGAGAATATCACCAACTTTTTGCATCCTCTGCTGCAAGCAGCCGAGACGCCCAGTTGGAGAGCAAAGAGTTCGACTTCTGGGGGGGTTCTCCTCCCAGAAGCTGAGACAACGCGATCTACTTGTTCTCCCTGTCCGAAGACAAGAGCGCAGGCGACAGCTTGAAATTTGGCATCTGTGGGCACCGAAGCGTCCACTGCAACGACAAGAGTGTCATCCTCAACCTGGGCAGCAGCCCAGGCCTTATCGAGGTCACTCCTGTAAGAATTCCTCGCTCCATCCTCCTTAGAGGGACGCTCCTTGACTTGTTACAACCACCATAAATAGTGGTAAACACCTCTGCTCACCGTTGCATGCGACGTCGACACTTCAATTTTCGTCCGATTTTCGATCGGATTTCACCATCACGAACGCTCTCGGCGTCTCCAGGCCTACCCTGATTTGCTAAGAGATCCGTCCATCCGATCTCCGTGGATGCCCCGGTCATTGTTTTTGACAATGGCTGCTATCTGTCTCGTTCTCCTGGGCTTCGAGGATCCTGACTAGGTGAGTGTCGTTTATGAAAGAGTAGTCTGGGTCCCTCTGGGGGCTTAGAGTGGGTGTGGGATGCCTGCTTCAACGCTCGCCCAAGTCGACACACTCGTTTAGTTGGGGGAGGTCTGGCTTAGGGAGAAGGGACGTTATCACTGGATTGCTAGTTGTCTGGGAGGCTTCTAGCCTCCATGCTATGTGAGTCACTACTACTAGGGACGAGCTACACTGACTACCCGTTGGAATACACCATCGTTAAAAGGGGCCGGGCGATGGTGCCCCCTGGCGGCTAGGTCGACACCTTGGTGGCCGCCACTCTCCACCAACTCTCCACCTCCGGTGCTCACTCTTCTAGGGTGGTATGACCCGGGTTCAATCTTCTCCCACTGGGTTACAGGATGTGCGGCCTGTTCCCCCCTCGGAGCGTTCGGAGGCAGTATCGGGTGGACCCGGAATAGAGATAAGGGACCAGCTGTTATCGATGGCACGCTACGTATCTTGATTTCTACTATCACCTACTAGCACTAACTTTCCCTCTCAATGCCTAAACGGCGAACTAGAGCCCAAACACCACACTGGGGTCTACACGACCCCTCCCTGATTATGGGCGACATCTACGACGATGGCGTCCAAGACTACGACACCCGGTACGATCATGACGATCCGGATGTAGCTACTGCCCTATGGGCAGTTAGAGATCTATGGGCTGGAGAAGACCTCTCCGACCCTGAGGATGACGAGGATTCTCTTGCTATGCAGGAGGCCCTCGATTATGCCGAGAGCAGCCCCAAGCTAGCCTCGAGGCAAACGATCGACCGTGTGCTGTGGGCGCAGGACGTCCATGTCGCACATAAATGATGGACTCGCAGTCTCGAACGCGAGGACATGTACACTCAGGAGCTCGGCATTGCTGAGCTCTTCTATCCGGAGGCATCCCCTGCCCCGTTACCGCCTTTGCCCCCCATCCCTGAGCTGGTGGAGGACGAAGCGCCGTTATCTGTGAATGAGAGGCTGGAAATCGAAGCCACCTCTCATGCCATGCTACACCAACTCGACGCGATGACCATGTTCGTTGGTACCGTCTGTACGTCCGCCGTTCCCCCTGCAGAGAGGAACGCTTGGCGCCAAATGGCCTGGGAGTTATTCACGACCACCTGGCGACTGTCTGAGACGATGTCAGCGGAACTAGCAGCCATTCCGACACCTCTCGACCTCACATCTCCGGCAGCCTTCCGGGCTTCCTATGCGGCGGTGCACACCGCTCAATCAGAGCCTCAATCTGGGGAACCCTCGTCCCCAGCACGGCGCCGTTGTCCTCGAGGTCCTCGTGGATAGCAGCGCCGCAACTAGTACAGGGGGCTATCCCCCTCTACGGTCACGGCCACCAAGTAACTGGTGGCCACTATCGGGATGGTGACATGGTGTCGCTTCCCTATACCTTCCCCCCACTGCGGGGGGGATGATGTCATCGAGTGCGTGCACATAGGTGCATTTGCTCGAGGGGGGTCTCGGCCCCCTACTTACGGCGGTCACGGTGAATAACCAGGTGAACAACCACCCGCCTTGTTACTGTCACTTGTGCACAACACGGTGATGGTCCACCTCATTCGTCTGGGGTGGTCAATCCTCGTTGGCTGGAAAAACGCAGATGGTTATTCCTCCCGCAAGGGGGGATTTACGGTGAATTAACACTGCTGCGCCTGGTCTGGCCTTGGTCGGACATGTGGCTGGGGGACCGTTTGCTCCAGGGGGCGATCTAATGGCTAACTTCGGGAGGGGGGGGCGCCCCCTCCAGATTATTGCCTTTCCTGGCTGAGAGGCCAACGTCTGTGGAACTGCCCGCCTAAAGGTGGCTAAAACGGGGACCTGAGTGGGAGATGGGCGAGGGGAACGCGTAGATAAAGTAGTACCCGAGTTTGTACCTTGCTCCGCAGACTGCGTTCGAGCCCCGCGTTATAAATTCTGATCAAAAAAAAAAAAAAAAATCCTCCTTAGAGGTGAGGCGATGAGAGGAAAAACGAGTGGGGAATAAATCCTTCACTCTGTTTCCAGGTGTGTTTTCTTCCCCAAAGGGGTCGAATTCATCGCCTGGTACGAGGGCCAGAGCTGCAGCCGAGGCGACAGATGGGCCTTGCAGGTTAAGTGTGTCGAGCACGTTCCCTCCCCAGAGGCCTAGCTCATGAGAGTGGGTGGTGCCGACGTGATTGGGCCCTAAGATCGCTCTTAGGGGGTGTGAAGGAGCCAATAGGGGGGTCCTGAATACCCCTCTGTCGACTAGACGACGCAGTAACAGCTGCATAGGCAGCAGTCCTGCGATACTCTCCAAACCACCAATGGGGGTGGTACGGAATGCACCAAGGATCCAGCGAGCAGCGATGGACTGCACCTGGGCCAATGTTTTGATGACACCCTTGACGCGAGCGCCTTTGAAGTGCCAGAGTCTCAGTCCGTATGTCATGATAGGCACAACACATGAGCGGTACAATAGGCGTTTCTGCATGGGGGTTAGCCCTCTGACAGAGTTGCCGAGCATTCCCATCGCCCTAGCGGTAGTGAGGGCTTTGGTGGAGTAGAATCGCGTGTGCTCCTTAAAGGAGAGTTTGCGATCGAAAAAGAATCCGAGGTACCTCCAGGTAACCTTGGGCTTGAGAGGGGTATTGCCCGTGTAGGGAGCAAATCCAAGATCGATGGGTAGGGGAGTGAAACTCCTCGCCCTTGAGAAATGAAATATTTCAGACTTGTCGTGTTCCAGGACAAGTCCGAGGGAGGTGAATGCCTGGAAGATCCAGCCATACGCTTCTTTAAGGAGGGGGAGGTTATCCTCCAACTGTGGAGAGCGGGCGATGAGGGTGCCATCGTCCACATACGACATAAGATCGACATCTCTGCCGATCTCGCTTCTTCTGAAGCGCTTCATAATGGGCGTTAAGTACAACGCTGATAAGACAGGGGACAAGGCAGAGCCTTGACCCACTCCCACATCGGCTGCAAAGGAGCCAGATGAGAAAGCGTTCCATTTGTAGGTCGTTTTGCGACCGACTAGATATGATCGGAAGAATTTCACTACTTGTGCAGGAAACCCTGACCGAGAGATGATTTCCAACAGAACCTGATGGTTCAAGGAGGGGAAGAACTGAGCGATGTCGAAGGCGACAACGCTGGTTTTGAGTCCCTTAGCCCACCCAGCTCTGACCAGGTGGGTAAGGTAGATACCTGCATCCTCAGTGGAGCGCTGGGCGACGCCTCTGAACTGGTTCTGTTCGAAGGCCTCGTGTGCGACACCGTCGAACTGTAGCCGCCTAGACAGCATCTTTTCGACTAACTTGCCCAAGGTGTTCAGAAGTACTATAGGTCTGAACGACTTAGGGGTAGAATAATTAGGTTTCCCTGGTTTCGGGATAATAACCGACAGGGATTCCTTAAAGTGAGCCGGCCAATGGCCAGCAGTGATGCACGCCTCAGCAATGCGGGTGATGAGCCCTGCCACTTCTGGGTTGCTACACCAGTGTTTTAGGTGCGACCACGTAACATGATCGGGACCTGGAGCGGAACGGGAAGAGCACGCATTTAGCGCTTCTTTCATTTCCGTAACGGAGAACGGGATCCAGGCCCTTTCAGGCACCGGATCAAGTTCATCAAGGAAGCTCAGATCGACTACTCGATCTGAGGCAGCATTATAGGACCCATCAAGGGCAGCCCAGAGGGATTCCAGATCGTTGCAAGGTTCTCCCCGGTAGGAGATAGCCTCGTACGATGGAAGGTTGCGTTGGCGAGTCCAGGACATCAGATCCCAGGGTCGTCTGTTCATCGTAGCCACTTCCTGGATACGGTCATCGAAAAAGTCGCGCTTTGCGTGTCGCATGACTTTCCTATAGAGCTTCCAGTCCCCCTCGTCACGAGAGGCTCTGTAAGTGTCTAAGGCACCACTGCATTCGTCTGTCCACCAGCCTTTGGATGACTTGCCGAGGCGAGATTCCTTGGCGTGGTTTTCCCATGCCTTGTTTAAAATCACTGATATCGCCGAGACGACATCATCAATTTCTGCCAAAGTATCACCGTGCCAGTCTAGCCACAGAGTTAAAGCGGAGGAGACAGCATCTCGGTAAGATGCTTCCTCCTCGGATCCTTTTTTGATGGACCACTTGGTGACCGGGACCAGAGATCCCGGGCCAGGTAGCACTAACGTCAAAGGGGCGTGGTCCGACGTCCCCCTGGCTTCAGGTACAATCTCACAATACAATACAAATCTAAGATCTGTAGGTACGAACATCAGGTCGATCACCGTGGGGTGAAGGCCCTGTTGTGGGGGAAAATGAGTCGGGCCCTCCATGACTGGTAGGGCTCTCGTCAGGCCTAGTGCCGTAGCCGTTTCCACTAAGTGGTCAGCATGGATCGAGTGTTCAGGCCCCTGGGGGTCCCAGGAGGCGTGTCTCACGTTGAAGTCGCCACACATGAAATGCAAGCGTGGGATCGTCATGACGCTCTCGAACAAGAGTGTGATGGCCGAGTGTTGGCTGTCCGAGTAGACGTTAGCAAGCAACATGACATCCTCCCCTATTCCCAGTGAGAACAGAAGAATGTCACGATCGTCGATCAGATCTCGTCTGAGACCCGGTCTTAGATTGGCGATGCTGTTCGCAAAATATACAGCGACGCGTGGAGGGGAGTCGATCCCCGATGGGCGCACTAAGGTACCCCAATTTGGGCTCATCGGTGCGCCAATGACTTCTTCCCCATCCCTGTTGTGGGCAGAGGGGGCGTGTCTTATTAATCGCCAAGGAGGTTCTTGGATAAAGAGCAAATCATAATCGTCTATAAGGTCTGCCAGTAACGAGTCCATGTATCCCCAATTACGGTTAACATTCTGACTAAATACGCGCAACTGCGGTGTAGATCTCAGTCTATCCCTCATTTACGTTTGGCCACCGCGTCCTGCGGGATGGTAAGTAGGAGGGGAGCGGGAATTGCGTTTCGCACTCACCTCGTCATAGCGAGCTTTGATCCAGTCATGGTCAAAGCGATGTCGCCAAAAGTTGCATCGACGATCGTCGGATGCGTGATTTTTCCGGCAGTTTATGCACCTGGCCGGGTGAGGACAGGCTGCCCCCTCTGGGGTAGCTGGAACAGGGGGGTTCGCTTTCGCGTTTCCCTTACAACACCCTGCAAGAGCACGGTGGTGCTCCTTGCGGTGTGGGCCTGCACAGATCGGGCATTTGGTCTGTGGAGCTCTGCATGCCGGGGTGGGGTGGCCCCACTTCCAGCACCGTTGGCAAAGAGGCAGTCCAGGGTTTGCCCTGGCCGCCCTAACATAAGCGACGTAGCGTCCAAATTGGATGCCTCGACCGATAAGAGCCTTGGCTCGTGCACCACTGACTGAGTCAGCGATGTTAAGGTATACGGTGCACGTATCCGACATCTTCGAATCACGTACAACATGGGGAGGGACCTGAAGCACTGTGAGGTCCGATATTCCGGACTTACCCAAGTGTGCAATGACAACATCAGGCCTTGTCGTTAGCGATAAACGGCACATCGACCAACTTGAGGTACGATGTGGAGGTGGGTAACGCTGCGTCTACTTGCAGCGCGAACGGGAACGCCTTATGGGCGGCCTCCTTGAAACACTGAAGATCCTCCTCGGAGGCTACAACGTCTGTAGCTACTGATATGTTACCAGCGTGCATTGATGCGGACTGGGCCACCAATTTGGAGTGGTGCAATCCGAGAGTGATCCGGACATGGTCCAGGAAGTCAGCTGGGTTCGTCTCCGCCCCGAGAGGGGGACGAACTTAAACAAGGACCTGTCGTCTCGACGGTCCGTGCACAGTAGGTGAAGGCTTGGACGCCTTCGGTTTAGATGGGCCTACATGCTGCTGTATGTCAGCCAGCTTGTCGGTTGGAAGCTCAGGGAAGGCCTTGGCTAGACGCACAAGGCCATCCATGGAAGTGTTAGGTGTTCGCCCCCCAGGGAAGCGAGCAACTTGAGCGAAGGTCCCCCTGCCCGAAGGCCTGGTGGACCAGTTCACGGGGGGAGGTGGTCCTCGACCCCATGATGTAGAGACACCCCCTGTTGGGGGTTTTGGAAGAGGTCGAGCCCCTTTCGGGCCTCGAGTTCTCGAAGATTTGTGAGGGGGGGGGGCGTTGCCCATCCCATCCCTCCAGGTAATCCACATTGGGATTGTCGGTGACCGTGCCTGACCTAGGTCGTTTACTGCCCCCTGCGATTCTATCTATTGCTCCCCGGAGCAAAGAGCTCCCCGAGTCGCGATCTATGCCAGCCTCGGCGGCTGCTACCAGCACCGAGCCCAGGCGTTCTGCTATAAGCTGCCGGTCTTCAGCAGTGGGTCGTCGAGATCCCGTCCTGTTGAGGACAACACGGAACCCTTCAGCGTACTCTCCCAAGTCTTTGGCGAAGGTCTGGGGTCCACTCCAGTCGTCGCTAGCCATCTCCGTGTCTTGAATGACGTGGGTAGAGAGATTATCGGCCACTTCATCAGCCCACGAAGCAGGTGTAGAAGGGGTAGCCGGAGGTGCAGGAGACGCAGTCGCATCCCTGGAAGATAACGCTGGCACGCTGAAACGCTGTGCTCGCGGAGTAACGATGCCCGCCCCATAGGGGGAGGGGGTTGGAGAGCCTCTTTGGGTCCTGTGAGGACCCACTGAGGGTGCATTCTGTGTGGATCTGCGGCTCGAAGAGAGCCGCAGGGAGTCAATTGGATCGTCGCCAGGAGTTCTGGGCGTACCGGATCTGGAAGGTCTCCCCTCGTCCATCGCTTCACCCGATCTCCCCCCTTTTCTGGAGTATGATTCTGACATGCGCTGGTAAGACGCTGGTTATACCGGATCGCTGAGATCGAGGACGGATTGAGCTACAAAGGTAAGAAATGGTGTCGACGAAGTTTTTTGTGGCTGTGCACGTCACGGTAAGAAGACAAGAAGCGACGCGTTTTTCCTCTCATCGCCTCACCTTTTTTTTTTTTTGGATCAAAAATTTATAACGCGGCGCCCGGTCACAGTCCGCGGTAGAGACGTACAAGCAGAGTACACTACGCCCAGCCCAAGTCCTCCTCCTGCTAATCTTCGCACCAACCACCTGGATAGCTGCGACGACCACTAAGGGGGCCCCCTTTATCGAGTAAACGGACTTGCCAGTGGTGGCGTACCGACAACCCGGACTTGACGATGTCGTGTTCCCCGATCCCTACGGGTATGAGTGCAAGATTTAGGGGAAATTGCCGCCCCGATGTGAGCCTCTCAGCTCGGAAAGGAAAGCGTAGCCGACTGGGGTCGTCGTAACGCATAACCGACAGAGGATCTGGAAGCGCTCAGGCGCCTCCCCGAACCAGTACCTAGTTTCGTGTCCCCCCTCCCTGACAGTCGCTCCTGAACACGGGTGGGCCCCCTTTATGAGGGTTAACGGACTCGTCTGGTGCCCTACAGCCACCCCGACATACCGATAACACTAGCCAGGACCAGACGAGGGTCATACGCCCTGCGCGCACAACCTATCCTGGGTCCCACGCAAGCGAGTTGAACGATCCTAGTGCAGGATTATTGTCCATGAATTCGTGGAAGCCTTCGACAGTGTCTGGGCTCGCACGAGTTTCTTTGCGATCCACCTTAGGGCAGACACGTAATAGATGGTCTCGAGTTTGTATTTCAGGACCAAGGCACCAGCATTGGTACTCCCCGTCGAGGGATAAGCGTTGACGATACTCCCCTATAGGAGCATGGCCAGTAATCATACGAGTTGAACGGGAAGTCAACGTAGTGTTGCTCCCCATAACTTTCAGCCACGGCCCACCTCTGTGGGTCGAGGGTAACACAGGCTTTCCGCCTACTCCTTTGAGTTGGTAGAAGTGCCGTCCACGGTACGCCGGATCTGAGAACCGGGTGTGCCAATCCTTGCAAACGGCCTTTTCGACCTGGTTCTTAAGGTAGTCTAAAGACGTCCGCGGGTGTCTGCCCACGGAGATCTTGGTAGATGTAGCAACATCGTGAGCCATCTTGTGCACGTTCCACTCGAACTTCGAGGGGAGATGCCAGAATGTTACATTCCTCTCCTCGTCTCCAGCTAGCCAGGGACGAAGGGAGCGACAGGCGTCCAGGGCGAAGATTTGCCCAGAACGTGGTTTTGGATCGATTAGGGACTCAATGCCCGTAGTAGAATCCGAGAATATCACCAACTTTTTGCATCCTCTGCTGCACGCAGCCAAGACGCCTAGTTGGAGAGCGAAGAGTTCGACTTCTGGGGGGGTTCTCCTCCCAGAGGCTGAGACAACGCGATCCACCTGTTCTCCCTGTCCAAAGACAAGGGCACAGGCGACAGCTTGAAATTTAGCATCAGTGGGCACCGAGGTCCAGGTCCCGATCATGTTACGTGGTCGCACCTAAAACACTGGTGTAGCAACCCAGAGGTGGCAGGGCTCATCACCCGCATTGCTGAGGCGTGTATCACTGCTGGCCATTGGCCGGCCCACTTTAAGGAGTCCCTGTCGGTCATCATCCCGAAACCAGGGAAACCTAATTATTCTACCCCTAAGTCGTTCAGACCTATAGTTCTTCTGAACACCTTGGGCAAGTGAGTCGAAAAGATGCTGTCCAGGCGGCTTCAGTTCGACGGTGTAGCACACGAAGCCTTTGAACAAAACCAGTTCGGAGGCGTCGCCCAGCGTTCCACTGAGGATGCAGGAATCTACCTTACCCACCTGATCAGAGCAGGATGGGGTAAGGGTCTTAAAACGAGTGTTGTCGCTTTCGACATCGCTCAGTTCTTCCCCTCCTTGAACCACCAGGTTCTATTGGAGATCATCTCTCAGTCGGGGTTCCCTGCGCAAGTAGTGAACTTCTTCCGCTCATACCTAGTCGGTCGCAAAACGACCTACAAATGGAACGCTTTCTCATCTGGCTCCTTTGCAGCCGATGTGGGAGTGGGTCAAGGCTCTGCCCTGTCCCCTGTTTTATCGGCGCTATATTTGACGCCCATTATGAAGCTCTTCAGAAGGAGCGAAATCAGCAGAGATGTCGATCTCATGTCTTATGTGGACGATGGCACCCTCATCGCCCGCTCTCCACAGCTAGAGGATAATCTCCCCTTGCTCAAAAAAGCGTATGGCTGGATATTCCAGGCGTTCACCTCCCTCGGGCTTGTCCTCAAACACGACAAGTCCGAAGTATTTCATTTCTCAAGGGCGAGGAGATTCACTCCCCTACCCATCGATCTCGGCTTTGCCCCACACACGGGCAACTCTCCCCTCAAACCCAAGGGTACCTGGAGGTACCTTGGCTTTTTCTTCGACCGCAAGCTCTCCTTCAAGGAGCACACGCAGTTCTACTCCACCAAAGCCCTTACCACTGCGAGGGCGATGGGAATGCTCGGCAATTCTGTCAGAGGGCTAACCCCTATGCAGAAACGCCTTCTGTACCGTTCGTGTGTTGTACCTATTATGACATACGGACTCAGACTCTGGCACTTTAAAGGCGCTCGCGTCAAAGGTGTCATCAAAACGCTGGCCCAGGTGCAGTCCATCGCTGCTCGCTGGATCCTTGGTGCCTTCAGAACCACCCCCATTGGTGGCCTGGAAAGTATCGCAGGACTGCTGCCCATGCAGCTGTTACTGCGCCGTCTCGTCGACAGGGGGGTGTTCAGGACCCCCCTATTGGCTCCATCCCACCCTCTAAGAGCGATCTTAGGGCCTAATCACGTAGGCACCACCCACTCTCATGAGCTAGGACTCTGGGGAGGGAACGTGCTCGACACACTCAACCTACAAGGCCCGTCTGTCGCTTCGGCTGCAGCACTGGCCCTTGTACCAGGCGATGAATTCGACCCCTTCGGGGAAGAAAACACACCTGGAAACAGAGTGAAGGATCTATTCCCCACTCGCTTTTCCTCTCATCGCCTCACCTCTAAGGAGGATGGAGCGAGGAACTCTTACAGGAGTGACCTCAACAAGGCCTGGGCCGCTGCCCAGGCAGAGGATGACACTCTAGTCATTGCAGTGGACGCCTCTGTGCCCACTGATGCTAAATTTCAAGCTGTCGCCTGCGCTCTGGTCTTCGGACAGGGAGAACAGGTCGATCGCGTTGTCTCAGCCTCTGGGAGGAGAACCCCCCCGGAAGTTGAACTGTTCGCTCTTCAACTAGGCGTCTCGGCTGCGTGCAGCAGAGGGGGCAAAAAGCTGGTGATATTTTCGGATTCTACTACGGGCATTGAGTCCCTAATCGATCCAAAACCACGCTCTGGGCAAATCTTCGCCCTGGACGCTTGTCGCTCCCTTCGTCCCTGGCTAGCGGGAGACGAGGAGAGGAATGTAACATTCTGGCATGTCCCCTCGAAATTTGAGTGGAACGTACATAAGATGGCTCATGATGTAGCTACATCTACCAAGATCTCCGTGGGCAGACACCCGCGGACGTCCTTAGATTACCTTAAAAACCAGGTCGAAAAGGCCGTTTGCAAGGATTGGCACAGTCAGTTCTCAGATCCGATGTATCGTGGTCGGCATTTCTACCAACTCAAAGGAGTGGGTGGAAAACTGGTATTACCCTCGACTCACAAAGGTGGGCCTTGGCTGAAAGTGATGGGAAACAACACTACGTTGACTTCCCGTTCAACTCGTATGATCACTGGCCACGCTCCTATAGGGGAGTATCGTCAATGTTTATCCCTCGACGGGGAATACCAATGCTGGTGCCTTGGTCCTGACATACAAACTCGGGACCATCTGCTACGCGTCTGCCCCAAGGTGGATCGCAAAGAAACTTGTGCGAGCCCAGACTCTGTCGAAGGCTTCCACGAATTTATGGACAATAATCCTGCATTAGGATCGTTCAACTCACTTGCGTGGGACCCAGGATAGGTTGTGCGCGCAGGGCATATGACCCTCGTCTGGTCTTGGCTAGTGTTATCGGTATGTCGGGGTGGCTGTAGGGCACCAGACGAGTCCGTTAACCCTCATAAAGGGGGCCCACCCGTGTTCAGGAGCGACTGTCAGGGAGGGGGGACACGAAACCAGGTACCGGTTCGGGGAGGCGCCTGAGCGCTTTCAGATCCGCTGTCGGTTACGCGTTGCGACGATTCCAGTCGACTACGCTTTCCTTTCCGAGCTGAGAGGCTCACATCGGGGCGTCAGTTTCCCCTAAATCTTGCACTCATACCCGTAGGGATTCGGGGAACACGGCATCGTCAAGCTCGGGTTGTCGGTACGCCACCACTGGCAAGTCCGTTTACTCGATAAAGGGGGCCTCCTTAGTAGTCAGCGCAGTTATCCAGGTGGTTGGGGTGAAGATTAGCAGGGGGAGGACTTGGGCTGGGTGTAGTGTACTTCGTTTGTATGTCTCTACCGCGGACTGCGATCGGGCGCCGCGTTATAAACTTTTGACCAAAAAAAAAAAAAAAAAAAAAAGTGGGCACCGAGGCGTCCACTGCGATGACGAGAGTGTCATCCTCCACCTGGGCAGACGCCCAGGCTTTATCGAGGTCACTCCTGTACGAACTCCTCGCTCCATCCTCCTTAGAGGTGAGGCGATGAGAGGAGCTCCTTGACTTGTTACAACCACCATAAATAGTGGTAAACACCTCTGCTCAACGTTGCACACGACGTCGACACTTCAATTTTTGTCCGATTTTCGATCGGATTTCGCCATCACGAACGCTCTCGGCGTCTCCAGGCCTGCCCTGATTTGCTAAGAGATCCGTCCATCCGATCTCTGTGGATGCCCCGGTCATTGTTTCCAACAGTGACTGCTATCTGTCTCGTTCCCCTTGGCTTCGAGGATCCTGACTAGGTGAGTGTTGTTTATGAAAGAGTAGTCTGGGTCCCTCTGGGGGCTTAGAGTGGGTGTGGGATGCCCGCTTCAACGCTCGCCCAAGTCGACACACTCGTTTAGTTGGGGGAGGTCTGGCTTAGGGAGAAGGGACGTTATCACTGGATTGCTGGTTGTCTGGGAGGCTTCTAGCCTCCATGCTCTGTGAGTTTCTATTACTAGAGACATGCTACACTGACTACCCATTGGAATACACCATCGTTAAAAGGGGCCGGGCGATGGTGCCCCCTGGCGGCTAGGTCGTCACCTTGGTGGCCGCCACTCTCCACCAACTCTCTACCTCCGGTGCTCACTCTTCTAGGGTGTTATGACCCGGGTTCAATCTTCTCCCACTAGGCAGCAGGATGTGCGGCTTGCTCGCCCCCTCGGAGCGTTCGGAGGCTGCATCGGGTGGACCCGGAATATAGATAAGGGACCAGTCGTTATCGACTCCACGCTGCGTATTTTGATCCTTGCCATCATCTACTAGCACTAACACACACTCTCTCAATGCCCAAACGGCGAACCAGAGTCCACCCACCACATCGGGGTCTACGCGACCCCGTTCTGATCACGGGCGACATCTTTGATGATGACGTCCAAGACTACGACACCCGGTTCGTGCAAGACGAATTGGAGGTAGCAGCTGCTTTCAGGGCAGCTAGAGATTTATGGGCCGGGGAAGACCTCTCCGACCCTAACGATGATGACGACGACGAGGATTCTCTTGCTATGCAGGAGGCCCTCAATTACGCTGAGAGCAGCCCTAAGCTAGCCTCGAGGCAAACAATCGACCGTGTGCTGTGGGCGCAGGACGTCCATATCGCACATAAACGTTGGACTCGCAGTCTCGAACGCGAGGACATGTATACACAGGAGCTTGGCATGGCCGAGCTCTTCTATCCGGAGGCATCCCCTGCCCCGTTACCGCCTTTGCCCCCCATCCCTGAGTTGGTGGAGGACGAAGTGCCGCTATCTGTGAATGAGAGGTTGGAAATTGAAGCCACCTCTCATGCCATGCTACACCAACTCGACGCGATGACCATGTTCGTTGGTACCGTCCGTACGTCCGCCGTTCCCCCTGCAGAGAGGAACGCTTGGCGCCAAATGGCCTGGGAGTTATTCACGACCACTTGGCGACTGTCTGAGACGATGTCGGCGGAACTAGCAGCCGTTCCGACACCTCTCGATCTCACGTCTCCGGCAGCCTTCCGGGCTTCCTACGCGGCGATGCACACTGCTCAGTCAGAGCCTCAATCTGGGGAACCCTCGTCCCCAGCACGGCGCCGTCGTCCTCGAGGTCCTCGTGGACAGCAGCGCCGCAACTAGCACAGGGGCCTATCCCCCTCTACACTCATGGCCATCAAGTACCAACTGGTGGCCATTATCGGGATGGTGACATGGTGGCACCTCCCTATACCTTCCCCCCACTGCGGGGGGGATGATGTCATCGAGTGCATGCACATGTGTGCATTTGCTCGAGGGGGGCCTTGGCCCCCTACTTACGGCGGTCACGGTGAATAACCAGGTGAACAACCACCCGCCTTGTTACTGTCACTCGTGCACAACACGGTGATGGTCCACCTCACTCGTCTGGGGTGGTCAATCCTCGTTGGCTGGAAAAACGCAAACGGTTATTCCTCCCGCAAGGGGGGATTTACGGTGAATTAACACTGCTGCGCCTGGTCTGGCCTCGGTTGGACATGTGGCTGGGGGACCGTTTGCTCCAGGGGGCGATCTAATGGCTAACTTTGGGAGGGGGGGGCGCCCCCTCCAGATTATTGCCTTTCCTGGCTGAGAGGCCAACGTCTGTGGAACTGCCCGCCTAAAGGTGGCTAAAACGGGGACCTGAGTGGGAGATGGGCAAGGGGAACGCGTAGATAAAGTAGTACCCAAGTTTGTACCTTGCTCCGCGGACTGCGTTCAAGCCCCGCGTTATAAATTCTGATCCAAAAAAAAAAAAAAAGTGTAGGCGTGGGATCAGCATTACGTTCTCGAACAGGAGCGTAATGGCTGCATGTTGGCTGTCCGAATAGACGTTGGCAAGTAGCATGACATCTTCCCCTATTCCCAGTGAGAACAGAAGAATGTCACGATCGTCGATCAGATCTCATCTGAGACCCGGTCTTAGATTAGCGATGCTGTTCGCAAAGTACACAGCAACGCGTGGAGGGGAGTCGATGCCCGAGGGGCGCACTAAAGTTCCCCAGTTTGGGCTCATTGGTGCGCCTATAACTTCCTCCCCTTCCCTGTTGTGGGCAGAGGGAGCGTGTCCTATTAATCGCCAAGGTGGCTCTTGGATAAAAAGCAAGTCGTAATCATCTACGAGATCAGCCAGTAACGAGTCCATGTATCCCCAATTACGGTTAACATTTTGACTAAATATGTGCAATTGCGGTGTAGATCTAAGTCTATCCCTCATTTACGTTCGGCCACCGCGTCCTGCGGGAAGGTAAGAAGGAGGGGGGCGAGAGTTACGTCTCGTACTCACCTCGTCATAGCGCGCTTTGATCCACTCTCGGTCAAAGCGATGTCGCCAGAAGTTGCACCGACGATCGTCGGCTGCGTGATTTTTCCGGCAGTTGATGCACCTAGCCGGGTGGGGACAGGCTGCCCCCTCTGGGGTAGCTGGGACGGGAGGGTTTGCCTTTGCGTTTCCCTTGCAGCACCCTGCTAGGGCACGATGGTGCTCCTTGCGGTGTGGGCCTGTGCAGACCGGACATTTGGTCTGGGGAGCTCTGCATGCTGGGGTGGGGTGACCCCACTTCCAGCACCGTTGGCATATAGGCAACCCAGGGTTCGCCCTGGCAGCCCTGATGTAAGCGACGTAGCGTCCAAATTGGACGCCCCGACCGATAAGAGCCTTGGCTCGTGCACCGCTGACTGAGTCAGCAATGTTAAGATAGACGGTGCACGTATCCGACATCTTCGAATCACGTACAACATGGGGGGGGACTTGTAGCACTACGAGATCCGATATTCCGGACTTCCCCAAGTGTGCAACGACGACGTCAGGTGTAAGTGCCTTGTCGTTAGCGACGAATGGCACATCGACCAGCTTGAGGTACGATGTGGAGGTAGGTAACGCTGCATCTACTTGCAGCGCGAAGGGAAACACCTTGTGGGCTGCCTCCTTGAAACAGCGAAGGTCCTCCTCGGAGGCCACGACGTCTGTAGCTACTGATAGATTACCAGCATGCATAGATGCGGACTGAGCCACTAGCTTAGAGTGGTGCAGTCCGAGAGTGACTCGGACGTGATCCAAGAAGTCGGCAGGGTTCGTATCCACCCCAAGGGGGGGACGAACGTGAACCAGGACCTGTCGTCTCGACGGTCCGTGGACAGTAGGTGATGGCTTTGCAGCCTTCGGTCTAGAGGGACCCACATGCTGCTGTATGTCAGCCAGCTTATCGGTCGGAAGTTCAGGGAAGGCCTTGGCTAGTCGCACAAGGCCATCCATGGAAGTGTTAGGTGCTCGCCCCCCAGGGAAGCGAGCGACCTGAGCAAAGGTTCCCCTGCCCGAAGGCCTGGTGGACCAGTTCATGGGGGGAGGCGGTCCTCGACCCCATGACGATGAAACACCCCCTGCTGGGGGTTTAGGAAGAGGTCGAGCCCCTTTCGGGCCTCGAGTCCTTGCTGATTTGTGAGGGGGGGGGCGTTGCCCATCCCATCCCTCCAAGTACTCCGTCCTTGGGATGTCGTTAGGATCGTTGGTGACAGTGCCCGACCTAGGTCGTTTACTGCCCCCAGCCATTCTGTCTATAGCGCTCCGGAGCGTAGCGTTCCCGGAGTTGCGATCTAAGCCAGCTTCGGCAGCTGCTGCCAGCACCGAGCCCAGTTGTTCAGCTATGAGCTGCCGTTCTTCAGCAGTCGGTCGTCTAGATCCCGTCCTGTTGAGGACAACTCGGAATCCAGTCGCATACTCTCCCAGGTCACTGGCGAAGGTCTGGGGTCCACTCCAGTCATCGCTAGTCATCTCCGTGTCCTGAATGACATGGGTAGAGAGGCTATCGGCCACTTCATCAGCCCACGAAGCAGGTGTTGAAGGGGTAGCCGGAGGTGCAGGAGACGCAGTCGCATCCCTGGACGATAATGCTGGCACGCTAAAACGCTGTGCTCGCGGAGTGATAGTACCCGCCCCATAGGGGGAGGGGGTAGGAGAGCCTCTTTGGGTCCTGTGAGGGCCCACTGAGGGTGCATTCTGTGTGGATCTGCGGCTCGAAGAGAGCCGCAGAGAATCAATGGGGTCGTCGCCAGGAGTTCTGGGCGTACCGGATCTAGAGGGTCCCCCCTCGTCCATCGCTTCACCCGATCTCCCCCTACTTCTGGAATATGAATCAGACATGCATTGGTAAGACGCTGGTTATACCGGATCGCTGGGATCGAGGACGGATTGAGCTGCAAAGTGAGAAAACGGAGTCGACGAAATTTTTGTGGCTGTGCACGTCGCGGTAAGAAGACAAGAAGCGATGTCATCGCCTCACCTCGAAGGAGGATGGAGTGAGGAATTCTTACAGGAGTGACCTCGATAAGGCCTGGGCTTCTGCTCAGGTTGAGGATGACACTCTCGTCGTTGCAGTGGACGCTTCGGTGCCCACAGATGCCAAATTTCAAGCTGTCGCCTGCGCTCTTGTCTTCGGACAGGGGGAACAGGTGGATCGCGTTGTCTCAGCCTCTGGGAGGAGAACCCCCCCGGAAGTCGAACTTTTCGCTCTCCAACTAGGCGTCTCGGCTGCGTGCAGCAGAGGTTGCAAAAAGTTGGTGATCTTTTCAGATTCCACTACGGGCATTGAGTCCCTAATCGATCCAAAACCACGCTCTGGGCAAATCTTTGCCCTGGACGCTTGTCGCTCCCTCCGCCCCTGGCTAGCTGGGGATGAGGAGAGAACAGTTAGATCCGAGGAGGAAGCATCCTATCGGGATGCTGTCTCCTCCGCTTTGACTCCGTGGCTAAATTGGCATGGAGATACTTCGGCAGAGATCGATGAGGTCGTCTTGGCGATATCAACGATCTTAAACAAGGCATGGGAAAACCATGCCAAGGAATCCCACCTCGGCAAGTCGTCTAACAGACGAGTGCAGTGGTGCCCTAGATGCTTACAGAGCCTCTCGTGATGAGGGGGACTGGAAGCTCTATAGGAAAGTCATGCGACATGCAAAGCGCGACTTTTTCGATGACCGTATCCAGGAAGTGGCTACGATGAATAGACGACCCTGGGATCTGATGTCCTGGACTCGTCAATGTAACCTCCCGTCGTACGAGGCCATCTCCTATCGGGGAGAACCTTGTAACGATCTGGAATCCCTCTGGGCTGCCCTTGATGGGTCCTACAATGCAGCCTCAGATCGAGTAGTCGATCTGAGCATTCTCGATGGACTTGATCCGGTGCCTGAAAGGGCCTGGATCTCGTTCTCTGTCATGGAAATGAAAGAAGCGCTAAACGCGTGTTCTTCCCATTCCGCTCCAGGTCCCGATCATGTCACTTGGTCGCACCTAAAACACTGGTGTAGCAACCCGGAAGTGGCAGGGCTCATCACCCACATTGCCGAGGCGTGCATCACTGCTGGCCATTGGCCGGCTCACTTTAAGGAATCCCTGTCGGTCATTATCCCGAAACCAGGGAAACCTAATTATTCTACCCCTAAGTCGTTCAGGCCCATCGTGCTTCTGAACACTCTGGGCAAATTAGTCGAAAAGATGTTGTCTAGGCAACTTCAGTTCAACAGTGTCGCACACGAGGCCTTCGAGCAGAACCAGTTCGGAGGTGTCGCCCAGCGTTCCACTGAGGATGCAGGAATCTACCTTACCCATCTTGTTAGAGCAGGGTGGGCCAAAGGGCTCAAAACCACCGTTGTCGCCTTTGACATCGCCCAATTCTTCCCCTCCTTGAACCATCAGGTTCTATTGGAGATCATCTCTCGGTCGGGATTCCCTGCGCAAGTAGTGAATTTCTTCCGCTCATACTTGGTCGGTCGCAAAACGACCTACAAATGGAACGCCTTCTCATCTGGCTCATTTGCAGCCGATGTGGGAGTGGGTCAAGGCTCTGCTTTGTCCCCTGTCTTATCGGCGTTGTACCTAACGCCCATTATGAAGCTCTTCAGAAGGAGCGAAATCGGCAGAGATGTCGACCTCATGTCTTACGTGGAGGATGGCACTCTCATCGCCCGCTCTCCACAGCTGGAGGATAACCTCCCCTTGCTTAAAAAAGCGTATGGCTGGATATTCCAGGCATTCACCTCCCTCGGGCTTGTCCTCGAACACGACAAGTCTGAAATATTTCACTTCTCAAGGGTGAGGAGATTCACTCCCCTACCCATCGATCTCGGCTTTGCCCCATACATGGGCAATACTCCCCTCAAACCCAAGGTTACCTGGAGGTACCTTGGTTTTTTCTTTGACCGTAAGCTCTCCTTCAAGGAGCACACGCGGTTTTACTCCACCAAAGCCCGTACCACTGCGAGGGCGATGGGAATGCTCGGCAATTCTGTCAGAGGGCTAAACCCTATGCAGAAACGCCTTCTCTACCGGTCGTGCGTCGTACCTATTATGACATACGGACTCAGACTATGGCACTTCAAAGGCGCTCGCGTCAAAGGTGTCATCAAAACGTTGGCCCAAGTGCAGTCCATCGCTGCACGTTGGATCCTCGGTGCATTCAGAACCCCCCTATTGGCTCCATCACACCCCCTAAGAGCAATCTTAGGGCCTAATCACGTCGGTACTACCCACTCTCATGAGCTAGGTCTCTGGGGGGGAAACGTGCTTGACACACTCACCTTACAAGGCCCATCTGTCGCTTCGGCGGCAGCTCTGGCCCTTGTACCAGGCGATGAATTCGACCCCTTTGGGGAAGAAAACACACCTGGAAACAGAGTGAGGGATCTATTCCCCGCTCGCTTCTCCGCTCACCGCCTCACCTCTAAGGAGGATGGAGCGAGGAATTCTTACAGGAGTGACCTCGACAAGGCCTGGGCCTCTGCCCAGGCAGAGGATAACACTCTCGTCGTTGCAGTGGACGCCTCTGTGCCCACTGATGCTAAGTTCCAAGCGGTCGCCTGCGCTCTTGTCTTCGGACAGGGAGAACAGGTGGATCGCGTTGTCTCAGCTTCTGGGAGGAGAACCCCCCCGGAAGTCGAACTTTTCGCTCTCCAACTAGGAGTATCCGCTGCGTGCAGCAGGGGATGCAAAAAGCTGGTGATATTCTCGGATTCTACTACGGGCATTGAGTCCCTAATCGATCCAAAACCACGCTCTGGGCAAATTTTCGCCCTGGACGCTTGTCGCTCCCTTCGTCCCTGGTTAGCTGGGGACGAGGAGAGAAACGTCACATTCTGGCACGTCCCCTCGAAGTTCGAGTGGAATGTACATAAGATGGCTCACGATGTAGCTACATCTACCAAGATCTCCGTGGGCAGACACCCGCGGACGTCTCTAGACTACCTTAAAAATCAGGTCGAAAAGGCCGTTTGCAAGGATTGGCACACCCGGTTCTCAGATCCGGCGTACCGTGGACGGCACTTCTACCAACTCAAAGGAGTAGGTGGAAAACCGGTACTACCCTCGACTCACAAAGGTGGGCCCTGGCTGAAAGTTATGGGGAGCAACACTACGTTGACTTCCCGTTCAACTCGTATGATCACTGGCCATGCTCCTATAGGGGAGTATCATCAACGTCTATCCCTCGACGGGGAGTACCAGTGTTGGTGCCTTGGTCCTGACATACAAACTCGAGACCATCGACTACGCGTCTGCCCCAAGGTGGATCGCAAGGAAACTCGTGCAAGCCCAGACTCCGTCGAAGGCTTCAACGAATTTATGGACAATAACCCAGTGCTTGGGTCGTTCAACTCACTTGCGTGGGATCCAGGATAGGTCGTGCGCGCAGGGCGTATGACCCTCGTCTGGTTCTAGCTAGTGTTATCGGTATGTCGGGGTGGCTGTAGAGCACCAGACGAGTCCGTTAACCCTCATAAAGGGGGCCCACCCGTGTTCAGGAGCGACTGTCAGGGAGGGGGGACACGAAACTAGGTACTGGTTCGGGGAGGCACCCGAGCGCTTTCAGATCCACTGTCGGTTACGCGTTACAGCTTCGACACTGATTCCGCTTTCCTTTCCGAGCTGAGAGGCTCACGTCGGGGTGGCAGTATCCCCTAAATCTTGCACTCATACCCCTAGGGATTCGGGGACACGACATCGTCAAGCTCGGGTTGTCGGTACGCCACCACTGGCAAGTCCGTTTACTCGATAAAGGGGGCCCCCTTAGTGGTCATTGCAGCTATCCAGGTGGTTGGTGCGGAGATCAGCAGGAGGAGGACTTGGGCTGGGCGTAGTGTACTTCATTTGTACGTCTCTACCGCGGACTGCGATCGGGCGCCGCGTTATAAACTTTTGACCCAAAAAACAAAAAAAAAAAGGAGAGAACAGTTACATTCTGGCATGTCCCCTCGAAATTCGAGTGGAACGTACACAAGATGGCTCATGATGTAGCTACATCTACCAGGATCTCCATGGGCGGACACCCGCGGACGTCTCTAGACTACCTTAAAAACCAGGTCGAAAAGGCCGTTTGTAAGGATTGGCACACCCGGTTCTCAGATCCGGCGTACCGTGGACGGCACTTCTACCAACTCAAAGGAGTAGGTGGAAAACCGGTATTACCCTCGACTCACAAAGGTGGGCCATGGCTGAAAGTTATGGGGAGCAACACTACGTTGACTTCCCGTTCAACTCGTATGATCACTGGCCATGCCCCCATAGGGGAGTATCGTCAACGTCTATCCCTTGACGGAGAATACCAATGTTGGTGCCTGGGCCCCGAGATACAAACTCGAGACCACTTACTACACGTCTGCCCCAAGGTGGATCGCAAGGAAACTCGTGCAAGCCCAGACTCCGTCGAAGGCTTCAACGAATTTATGGACAACAACCCAGTGCTTGGGTCGTTCAACTCACTTGCATGGGATCCAGGATAGGTCGTGCGCGCAGGGCGTATGACCCTCGTCTGGTTCTGGCTAGTGTTATCGGTATGTCGGGGTGGCTGTAGAGCACCAGACGAGTCCGTTAACCCTCATAAAGGGGGCCCACCCGTGTTCAGGAGCGACTGTCAGGGAGGGGGGACACGAAACTAGGTACTGGTTCGGGGAGGCGCCTGAGCACTTTCAGATCCACTGTCGGTTGTGCGTTACGGCGTCGATGCTGATTATGCCTTCCTTTCCGAGCTGAGAGGCTCACATCGGGGCGGCAGTATCCCCTAAATCTTGCACACATACCCGTAGGGATTCAGGGAACACAACATCGTCAAGCTCGGGTTGTCGGTACGCCACCACTGGCAAGTCCGTTTACTCGATAAAGGGGGCCCCCTTAGTGGTCATTGCAGCTATCCAGGTGGTTGGTGCGAAGATTAGCAGGAGGAGGACTTGGGCTGGGCGTAGTGTACTCTGCTTGTACGTCTCTACCGCGGACTGCGATCGGGCGCCGCGTTATAAATTTTTGACCCAAAAAAAAAAAAAAAAATGGTCCAGGAAATCAGCAGGGTTCATCTCCACCCCGAGGGGGGGACAAACATGGACTAGGACCTGTCATCTCGACAGTCCATGGACTGTAGGAGAAGGCTTTGCAGCCTTCGGTTTGGAAGGGCTGACATGCTGCTGTATGTCAGCCAGCTTGTCGGTTGGAAGTTCAGGGAAGGCCTTGGCTAGACGCACAAGGCCATCCACAGATGTGTTAGGTGTCCGCCCCCCAGGGAAGCGAGCAACTTGAGCACAGGTCCCCCTGCCTGAAGGCCTGGTCGACCAGTTCACGGGGGGAGGTGGTCCCCGACCCCATGATGAAGAGACTCCTCCTGCTGGAGGTTTAGGAAGAGGTCGAGCCCCTTTTGGGCCTCGATTCCTCGCAGATTTGTGAGGGGGGGGGCATTGCCCATCCCATCCCTCCAGGTACTCCGTCCTTGGGACGTCATTGGGATTGTTGGTGACAGTGCCCGACCTAGGTCGTTTACTGCCCCCAGCCATCCTATCTATTGCTCCCCGGAGCATTGCGCTTCCCGAGTTGCGATCGAGACCAGCCTCGGCACCTGCTACCAGCACCGAGCCCAGTTGTTCCGCAATAAGCTGCCGTTCCTCAGCAGTAGGTCGTCTGGATCCCGTCCTGTTCAGAACGACTCGGAATCCTTCAGCATATTCCCCCAGGTCTTTGGCGAAGGTCTGGGGTCCACTCCAGTCATCGCTAGCCATCTCCATGTCCTGAATGACATGGGAGGAAGAGTTATCAGCTCCCTCGTCAGCCCACTGCGAGGCAGGTGTGGAAGGAGTAGCAGGAGGTGCAGGAGTCGCCGTAGCATCCCTGGAAGATAGCGCTGGCATGCTGAATCACTGTGCTCGCGGAGTGACGATGCCCGCCCCATAGGGGGATGGGGTTGGAGATCCTCTTTGGGTCCTATGTGGGCCCCACTGAGGGAGCATTCTGTGTGGATCTGCGGCTCAAAGAGAGCCACAGGGAATCAATTGGGTCATCGCCAGGAGTTCTGGGCGTACTGGATCTGGAAGGTCTCCCCTCATCCATCGCTTCACCCAATCTCCCCCCTCTCACGTCACTTCTTGACTTGTTACCGCGACGTGCACAGCCACCGAAATTTTCGTCGACACCATTTTCATTCTCTGTAGCTCAATCCGTCTACGATCCAAGCGATCCGGTCTATACAGCGTCTTACCAGCGCATGTCTGATTCAACATCTAGAATAAGGGGGAGATCGGGCGAAGCGATGGACGTGGGGAACCCTTCCAGAGCCGGTACGCCCAGAACTCCTGGCGACGATCCCATTGATTCTCTACGGCCCTCTGGGGGCCGTAGATCCTCACAGATAGCACCTTCGGTGGGCCCTCATCGGTCCCAAAGAAGCTCTCCAACTCCCTCCCCGTATGGGGCCGGAACGATCACACTGCGTGCACAGCGATTCAGCGTGCCGACATTATCTCCCAGGCGGGCCACAGTGTCCCCTGCACCTCCTACCACTCCTTCCACTCCTGCCTCTCGGTGGGGAGACGAAGCTATGACACCCAACCCCGAGCCCGTGATCCAAGACACGGTGATGGCAAGCGATGCGGACGACGATTGGGCCGGTCCGGTCACCTTCGCCCACGACCTCGGGGAATACGCACAGGGATTCATCACTGTTCTAAACAGGACTGGTGCCCGTCAACCTACTGCTGAACAACGGCAGGAAATCGCAGAACAACTGGGGGTGGTGCTGTATGCAGCGACCACAGTTGGATTTCACTGCGACTCGGGGAACACGACCCTCCGAAGAGCTATCGACAGGGCTAGCAGTACAGGCAAGCGTCCTGCCACTACTGACCCCAACGACGTCCCAAGGACGGAGCACCTGGAGGGATGGGATGGGCCACGCCCCCCCCCTCACAAATCTGCGAGGACACAAGGCCCGAAAGGGGCTCGACCTCTTCCTAAACCCCCGACAGGGGGCACTTCTTCGTCATGGGGCAGAGGACCTCCTCCCCCCGTGAACATGTCGACCAAGCCTTCGGGCAGGGGGACATTTGCTCAGGTTGCTCGCTTCCCTGGGGGGCGAGCACCTAACACATCCATGGACGGCCTTGTGCGACTAGCAAAAGCCTTCCCTGAGCTTCCAACCGACAAGTTAGCTGACATCCAGCAGCACGTCGGCCCATCCAGGCCCAAGGCTGCAAAGCCTTCGCCCACTGTCCATGGACCGTCGCGAAGACAGGTTCTCGTTCACGTTCGACCCCCCCTCGAGGAGGGGATGAACCCTGCTGACTTCCTGGACCATGTCCGGACGACTCTAGGACTACACCACTCCAAGCTAGTGGCTCAGTCTGCTTCCATGCACGCCGGGAACCTCTCGGTGTCCACTGACGTAGTGGCCTCGGACGAGGACCTATGATGCTTCAAGGAGGCGGCCCACAAGGCCTTCCCCTATGCACTCCAAATCGATGCAGCGCTACCGACGTCCACGTCCTACCTCAAGCTGGTAGACGTGCCCTACATTGCAAACGACAAGGCGATTACGCCTGATGTTGTCATAGCACACCTGGGGAAGTCAGGCATATCTGACCTCACCGTTCTGCAAGTCCCTCCACGGGTTGTCCGTGATTCGAGAATGTCGGACACGTGCACTGTCTACCTCAACGTTGCTGACTCGGTCAGTGGCGCACGAGCGAAAGCTCTCATCGGACGTGGTGTCCAATTTGGACGCTATGTCGCCTATGTTAGGGCAGCCAGGGCAAACCCTGGGCTCCCGCTATGCCAACGGTGCTGGAAGTGGGGCCACCCCACCCCAGCATGCAGAGCTCCACAGTCGAAATGTCCGATCTGTGCAGGCCCACACCGCAAGGAGCACCATCGTGCCCTAGCGGGGTGTTGTAAGGGAAACGCCAAGGTGAACCCTCCCATTCCAGCTACCCCAGAGGGGGCTGCCTGTCCTCACCCGGCTAGGTGTCTGAACTGCCGGAAAAACCACGCATCCGACGATCGTCGATGTAATTTCTGGCGACATCGCTTTGACCGAGACTGGATCAAAGCGCGCTATGACGAGGTGAGCGCGAAACGCAATTCTCACTCCCCTCCTACTTACCATCCCGCAGGACGCGGTGGCCGAACGTAAATGAGGGACAGACTTTTTTTTTTTTTTTTTTGGATCAGAATTTATAACGCGGGGCTCGAACGCAGTCCGCGGAGCAGGGTACAAACTTGGGTACTACTTTATCTACGCGTTCCCCTCGCCCATCTCCCACTCAGGTCCCCGTTTTAGCCACTTTAGGCGGGCAGTGCCACAGACGTTGGCCTCTCAGCCAGGAAAGGCAATAATCTGGAGGGGGCGCCCCCCCCTCCTGAAGTTAGCCATTAGATCGCCCCCTGGAGCAAACGGTCCCCCAGCCACATGTCCGACCAAGGCCAGACCAGGCGCAGCAGTGTTAATTCACCGTAAATCCCCCCTTGCGGGAGGAATAACCGTCTGCGTTTTTCCAGCCAACGAGGATTGACCACCCCAGACGAATGAGGTGGACCATCACCGTGTTGTGCACGAGTGACAGTAACAAGGCGGGTGGTTGTTCACCTGGTTATTCACCGTAACCGCCATAAGTAGGGGGCCGAGACCCCCCTCGAGCAAATGCACCCATGTGCATGCACTCGATGACATCATCCCCCCCACAGTGGGGGGAAGGTATAGGGAAGCAACACCATGTCACCATCCCGATAGTGGCCACCAGTTACTTGGTGGCCGTGAATGTAGAGGGGGATAGACCCCTGTACTAGTTGCGGCGCTGCTGTCCACGAGGACCTCGAGGACAACGGCGCCGTGCTGGGGACGAGGGTTCCCCAGATTGAGGCTCTGATTGAGCAGTGTGCACCGCCGCGTAGGAAGCCCGGAAGGCTGCCGGAGACGTGAGGTCGAGAGGTGTCGGAACGGCTGCTAGTTCCGCCGACATCGTCTCAGACAGTCGCCAGGTGGTCGTGAATAACTCCCAGGCCATTTGGCGCCATGCGTTCCTCTCTGCAGGGGGAACGGCGGATGTACGGACGGTACCAACAAACATGGTCATCGCGTCGAGTTGGTGTAGCATGGCATGAGAGGTGGCTTCGATTTCCAGCCTCTCATTCACGGATAACGGCACTTCGTCCTCCACCAACTTAGGGATGGGGGGCAAAGGCAGTACTGGGGCAGGGGATGCCTCCGGATAGAAGAGCTCGGCCATGCCGAGCTCCTGTGAATATATGTCCTCACGTTCGAGACTGCGAGTCCATCGTTTATGTGCGACATGGACGTCCTGCGCCCACAGCACACGGTCTATTGTTTGCCTCGAGGCCAGCTTGGGGCTGCTCTCGGCATAATTGAGGGCCTCTTGCATAGCAAGAGAGTCCTCGTCATCCTCAGGGTCGGAGAGGTCATCTCCAGCCCATAGATCTCTAACTGCCCATAGGGCAGTAGCTACATCCGGATCGTCCTGATCGTACCGGGTGTCGTAGTCTTGGACGCCATCGTCGTAGATGTCGCCCGTAATCAGGGAGGGGTTGTGTAGACCCCAGCGTGGTGTTTGGGCTCTGGTTCGCCGTTTAGGCATTGAGAGGGGAAGTTAATGCTAGTAGGTGATAGTAGAAATCAAGATACGTAGCGTGTCATCGATAACAGTTGGTCCCTTATCTCTATTCCAGGTCCACCCGATACTGCCTCCAAACGCTCCGAGGGGGGGACAGGCCGCACATCCTGTCACCCAGTGGGAGAAGATTGAACCCAGGTCATAGCACCCTAGAAGAGTGAGCACCGGAGGTAGAGAGTTGGTGGTGAGTAGCGGCCACCAGAGCGTCGACCTAGCTGTCAGGGGGCACCATCGCCCGGCCCCTTTTAACGATGGTGTATTCCAACGGGTAGTCAGTGTAGCATGTCTCTAGTAATAGAAACTCACAGAGCATGGAGGCTGGGAGCCTCCCAGACGGCCAGCAGTCCAGTAAGAACGTCCTTCCCCCTAAGCCAGACCTCCCCCAGCTAAACGAGCGCTTCTACTTGGGCGAGCATTGAAGCAGGCATCCCACACCCACTCTAAGCCCCCATAGGGACCCAGACTACTCTTTCATAGACATCACTCACCTAGCCAGGATCCTCGAAGCCAAGGGGAACGAGACAGATAGCAGTCACTGTTGGAAACAATGACCGAGACATCCCCGGAGATCGGATGGACGGATCTCTTAGCAAATCAGGCCAGGCCTGGAGACGCCGAGAGCGTTCGTGATGGCGAAATCCGATCAAAAATCGGACAAGAATTGAAGTGTCGACGTCGCATGCAACGTTGAGCAGAGGTGTTTACCACTATTTATGGTGGTTGTAACAAGTCAAGGAGCGATGAATGAGGGACAGACTTAGATCTATCCCGCAGCTACGTATATTTAGTCAAAATGTGAACCGTAATTGGGGGTACATGGACTCGTTACTGGCAGATCTCAATGACGATTATGACTTGCTTTTCATCCAAGAGCCTCCCTGGCGATTAATAAGACACGCCCCTTCTGCCCACAACAGGGAAGGGGACGAAGTTATAGGAGCACCAATGAGCCCAAATTGGGGAACCTTAGTGCGCCCATCAGGGATTGACTCCCCTCTACGCGTTGCCGTCTACTTTGCGAACAGCATCGCTAATCTAAGACCAGGTCTCAGACGAGATCTGATCGACGATCGTGACGTCCTCCTCTTTTCACTGGGAATAGGGGAGGATGTCATGCTACTTGCCAACGTCTACTCGGATAGCCAACACTCAGCCATCACGCTCTTATTCGAGAGCGTAATGATGATCCCACGCCTTCACTTCATGTGCGGCGATTTTAACGTGAGGCACGCCTCCTGGGATCCCCAGGGGCCTCAACACTCTATCCACGCTGACCACTTAGTGGAAACGGCCACGGCACTAGGCCTGACCAGAGCCCTACCAGTATTGGAGGGCCCTACCCATTTCCCCCCACAACAGGGCCTTCACCCCACGGTGATCGACCTAATGTTCGTACCTACGGATCTCAGATTCGTATTGTACTGTGAGATCGTACCTGAAGCCAGGGGAACGTCTGACCACGCCCCCCTGACATTAGTGCTACCTGGCCCGGGATTGTTGGTTCCGGTTACCAAGTGGTCCATCAAAAAAAAGGATCCGAGGAGGAAGCAGCCTATCGGGATGCCGTCTCCTCCACTTTAACTCCGTGGCTCGATTGGCACGGAGATACTTCGGCGGAAATCGATGATGTCGTCTCCGCGATATCAATGATTTTAAACAAGGCGTGGGAAAACCATGCCAAGGAATCTCGCCTCGGCAAGTCGTCCAAAGGTTGGTGGACAGACGAGTGCAGTGGTGCTCTAGACGCTTACAGAGCCTCCCGCGATGGGGAGGACTGGAAGCTATATAGGAAAATCATGCAACACGCAAAGCGTGACTTCTTCGACGACCGCATCCAAGAAGTGGCTACGATGAACAGGCGACCCTGGGACCTTATGTCTTGGACTCGTCAACGCAACCTCCCGTCGTACAAGGCGATCTCCTATCGGGGAGAACCTTGTAATGATCTGGACTCTCTTTGGGCTGCCCTTGATGGGTCCTATAACGCCGCATCAGATCGAGTAGTCGATCTCAGCATTCTCGATGGACTTGATCCGGTGCCTGAAAGGGCCTGGATCCCATTCTCCGTCACGGAAATGAAAGAAGCGCTAAACACGTGTTCTTCCCGTTCCGCTCCAGGTCCCGATCATGTTACGTGGTCGCACCTAAAACACTGGTGTAGCAACCCAGAAGTGGCAGGGCTCATCACCCGCATTGCTGAGGCGTGCATCACCGCTGGCCACTGGCCAGCCCACTTCAAGGAATCCCTGTCAGTTATTATCCCGAAGCCTGGGAAACCGAACTATTCCACTCCAAAGTCGTTCAGGCCTATTGTGCTACTGAACACTCTGGGTAAATTGGTCGAAAAGATGGTGTCTAGGCGACTTCAGTTTGACGGCATTGCACACGAGGCCTTCGAGCAAAACCAGTTCGGAGGTGTCGCCCAGCATTCCACTGAGGACGCAGGAATCTACCTTACCCACCTGATTAGAGCAGGATGGGCCAAAGGGCTCAAAACGAGTGTTGTCGCTTTCGACATCGCTCAGTTCTTCCCCTCCTTGAACCACCAGGTTCTGCTGGAGATCACCTCTCGGTCAGGGTTCCCTGCGCAAGTAGTGAACTTCTTCCGCTCATACCTAGTCGGTCGCAAAACGACCTACAAATGGAACGCTTTCTCATCTGGCTCCTTTGTAGCCGATGTGGGAGTGGGTCAAGGCTCTGCCTTGTCTCCTGTCTTGTCAGCGTTATATTTGACGCCCATCATGAAGCTCTTCAGGAGGAGCGAGATCCGCAGAGATGTCGACCTCATGTCTTATGTGGACGATGGCACTCTCATCGCCCGCTCCCCACAGCTGGAGGATAACCTCCCCCTGCTTAAAAAAGCGTATGGCTGGATCTTCCAGGCGTTCACGTCCCTCGGACTTGTCCTTGAACACGACAAGTCTGAAATCTTTCACTTCTCAAGGGCAAGGAGATTTACTCCCTTACCCATCGATCTCGGCTTTGCCCCGTACACGGGCAACACCCCCCTCAAACCCAAGGTCACCTGGAGGTACCTTGGTTTTTTCTTTGACCGCAAACTCTCCTTCAAGGAGCACACGCAGTTCTACTCCACCAAAGCCCTCACCACTGCGAGGGCGATGGGCATGCTCGGCAATTCTGTCAGAGGGTTAACCCCTATGCAGAAACGCCTCCTGTACCGTTCATGTGTCGTACCTATTATGACATACGGACTCAGACTATGGCACTTCAAAGGCGCTCGCGTCAAAGGTGTCATCAAAACGTTGGCCCAGGTGCAGTCCATCGCTGCTCGCTGGATCCTCGGTGCATTCAGGACCACCCCCATCGGTGGTCTGGAGAGTATCGCAGGACTGCTGCCTATGCAGCTGTTACTGCGTCGTCTAGTCGACAGGGGAGTGTTCAGAACCCCTCTATTGGCCCCATCTCACCCTCTAAGAGCGATCTTAGGGCCCAATCATGTAGGCACCACCCACTCTCACGAGCTAGGACTCTGGGGAGGGAACGTGCTCGACACACTCAACCTACAAGGTCCATCTGTTGCTTCAGCTGCAGCACTGGCCCTTGTACCAGGCGATGAATTCGACCCCTTTGGGGAAGAAAACACACCTGGAAACAGAGTGAAGGATCTATTCCCCACTCGTTTCTCCTCCCATCGCCTCACCTCTAAGGAGGATGGAGCGAGGAACTCTTACAGGAGTGACCTCGACAAGGCCTGGGCTTCGGCCCAGGCAGAGGATGACACTCTCGTCGTTGCAGTGGACGCCTCGGTGCCCACTGATGCTAAATTCCAAGCTGTCGCCTGCGCACTTGTCTTCGGACAGGGAGAACAGGTAGATCGCGTTGTATCAGCTTTGGGGAGGAGGACCCCCCTGGAAGTCGAACTCTTCGCTCTCCAACTTGGCGTTTCCGCTGCGTGCAGCAGGGGCTGCAAAAAGTTGGTTATCTTTTCGGATTCTACTACGGGCATTGAGTCCCTAATTGATCCAAAACCACGGTCTGGGCAAATCTTCGCCCTGGACGCTTGTCGCTCCCTTCGTCCCTGGCTAGATGGGGACGAGGAGAGAAACATTACATTCTGGCATGTCCCCTCGAAATTCGAGTGGAACGTTCACAAGATGGCTCACGATGTAGCTACATCTACCAAGATCTCCGTGGGCAGACACCCGCGGACGTCTTTAGATTACCTTAAAAATCAGGTCGAAAAGGCCGTTTGTAAGGATTGGCACACCCGGTTCTCAGATCCGGCATATCGTGGACGGCATTTCTACCAACTCAAAGGAGTAGGTGGAAAGCCTGTGTTACCCTCGACCCACAAAGGTGGGCCTTGGCTGAAAGTTATGGGGAGCAACACTACATTGACTTCTCGTTCAACTCGTATGATCACTGGCCATGCCCCCATAGGGGAGTATCGTCAACGTCTATCCCTCGACGGGGAATACCAATGCTGGTGCCTCAGTCCTGACATACAAACTCGGGACCATCTGCTACGCGTCTGCCCCAAGGTGGATCGCAAGGAAACTCGTGCGAGCCCAGACTCTGTCGAAGGCTTCCACGAATTCATGGACAATAATCCTGCACTAGGATCGTTCAATTCACTCGCGTGGGATCCAGGATAGGTTGTGCGCGCAGGGCGTATGACCCTCGTCTGGTTCTGGCTAGTGTTATCGGTATGTCGGGGTGGCCGCAGGGCGCCAGACGAGTCCGTTAGCCCTCATAAAGGGGGCCCACCCGTGTTCAGGAGCGACTGTCAGGGAGGGGGGACACGAAACTGGGTACCGGTTCGGGGAGGCGCCTGAGCGCTTCCAGATCCTCTGTCGGTTACGCGTGGCGACGATTCCAGTCGACTACGCTCTCCTTTCCGAGCTGAGAGGCTCATGTCGGGGCGGCAGTTTCCCCTAAATCTTGCACTCATACCCGTAGGGATTCGGGGACACAACGTCAAGCTCGGGTTGTCGGTACGCCACCACTGGCAAGTCCATTTACTCGATAAAGGGGGCCCCCTTAGTGGTCGTTGCAGCTATCCAGGTGGTTGGTGCGAAGATCAGCAGGAGGAGGACTTGGGCTGGGCGTAGTGTACTTCGTTTGTACGTCTCTACCGCGGACTGCGATCGGGCGCCGCATTATAAACTTTTGACCCAAAAAAAAAAAAAAAAAAATCTCCCCCCTCTTCTAGAAAATGTTTCAGACATGCATTGGTAAGACACTAGTTATACCGGATCGCTGAGATCGAGGACGGATTGAGCTACAAAAGTTGAAAACGGTGTCGACGAAGTTTTTTGTGGCTGTGCACATCGCGGTAAGAAGACAAGAAGCGATGTCTCTAGACCAACTAAAGACCCAAATCGAAAAAGTGGTCTGTAAGGATTGGCACACGCGGTTCGCAGAACCTACGTATTGCGGTCGGCATTTCCTCCACCTGAAAGGGATCGGTGGAAAACCCATTGTACCCTCGACTCACAAGGGTGGGCCTTGGCTAAAAGTTTCAGGAACCAGCACAACTGGCACTTCCCGCCTCACCCGTATGGTCACTGGCCATGCTCCCATAGGGGAGTATCATCACTGTTTCTCCCTAGATGGGGAGTACCAATGTTGGTGCCTTGGTCCCGAGATCCAAACTCGGGATCACTTGCTACACGTCTGCCCCAAGGTTGCTCGCAAAGAAACTTGTGCAAGCCCAGACTCCGTCGAAGGCTTCTACAAACTCTTGGACATAAACCCCACACTGGGGTCATTCACCCCGCTAGCATGGGATCCAGGATAGGTTGTGCGCGCAGGGCGTATGACCCTCGTCTGGTTCTGGTTAGTGTAATTGGTATGTCAGGGTGGCTGTAGAGCACCAGACAAGTCCATTAACCCTCATAAAGGGGGCCCACCCGTGTTCAGGAGCGACTGTCAGGGAGGGGGGACACAAACCCAGATACTAGTTCGGGGAGGTGCCTGAGCGCTTTCAGATCAATTTAGGTGCCCATCCAAAGTGTGATATCACACTTTGGCAGCGCCTAAATGTTGGTCACGTGTTATGACTTTGTCGACTACACTCTCCTTTCCGAGCTGAGAGGCTCATGTCGGGGCGGCAGTCTCCCCTAAATCTTCAGGGAACACGACATCGTCAAGTCCAGGTTGTCGGTACACCACCACTGGCAAGTCCGTTTACTTGATAAAGGGGGCCCCCTTAGTGGTCATCGCAGCTATCCAGGTGGTTGGTGTGAAGATCAGCAGGAGGAGGACTAGGGCTGGGCATAGTGTACTTCGTTTGTATGTCTCTACCATGGACTGCAATTGGGCGCCACGTTATCAATTTTTGACCCAAAAAAAAAAAAAAAATCATACAGGAGTGACCTTGACAAAGCCTGGGCTAATGCCCAAGTGGAGGATGACACTCTCATCATTGCAGTGGATGCATCCATGCCCACCGATGCCAAATACCAAGCAGTCGCTTGTGCTCTAGTCTTTGGACACGGAGAACAGGTGGATCGCATTGTTTCAGCCTCTGGGAGGAGAACCCCCCCCAGAGGTCGAACTATTTGCCCTCCAACTGGGCATCTCTGCTGTTGTAGCAAGGGATGCAAAAAGTTGGTGATCTTTGTGGACTCTACAGTGGGCATCCATTCCTTCATAGATCCACAACCACGCTCTGGGCAAATCTTTGCCCTGGATGCCTGTCGCTCACTTCGCCCCTGGCTAGCCAGGGACAAGGAGAGAAACGTCACATTCTGGCATGTCCCCTCAAAATTCGAGTGGAACGTACACAAGAAGGCTCACGATGTAGCTACGTCTACCAAGATCTCCATGGGCAGACACCCTCGGATGTCTCTAGATTACCTTAGAAACCAAGTCGAGAAAGCGGCGATCGCTCCTTGACTTGTTACAACCACCATAAATAGTGGTAAACACCTCTGCTCAACGTTGCACGCGATGTCGACACTCCAATTTTTGTCCGATTTTCGATCGGATTTCGCCATCACGAACGCTCTCGGCGTCTCCAGGCCTGCCCTGATTTGCTAAGAGATCCGTCCATCCGATCTCTGTGGATGCCCCAGTCATTGTTTTTGACAATGGCTGCTATCTGTCTCGTTCTCCTGGGCTTCGAGGATCCTGACTAGGTGAGTGTTGTTTATGAAAGAGTAGTCTGGGTCCCTCTGGGGGCTTAGAGTGGGTGTGGGATGCCTGCTTCAACGCTCGCCCAAGTCGACACACTCGTTTAGTTGGGGGAGGTCTGGCTTAGGGAGAAGGGACGTTATCACTGGATTGCTGGTTGTCTGGGAGGCTTCTAGCCTCCATGCTCTGTGAGTTTCTATTACTAGAGACATGCTACACTGACTACCCGTTGGAATACACCATCGTTAAAAGGGGCCGGGCGATGGTGCCCCCTGGCGGCTAGGTCGACGCTCTGGTGGCCGCTACTCACCACCAACTCTCTACCTCCGGTGCTCACTCTTCTAGGGTGCTATGACCCGGGTTCAATCTTCTCCCACTAGGCAGCAGGATGTGCGGCTTGCTCACCCCCTCGGAGCGTTCGGAGGCTGGATCGGGTGGACCCGGAATGTAGATAAGGGACCAGCCGTTATCGATTCCACGCTGCGTATCTTGATTTTTATCATCATCTACTAGCACTAACACACACTCTCTCAATGCCCAAACGGCGAACCAGAGTCCAACCACCACATCGGGGTCTACGCGACCCCGTTCTGATCACGGGCGACATCTTTGATGATGACGTCCAAGACTACGACACCCGGTTCGTGCAAGACGAATCGGAGGTAGCAGCTGCTTTTAGGGCAGCTAGAGATCTATGGGCCGGGGAAGACCTCTCCGACCCTAACGATGATGACGACGACGAGGATTCTCTTGCTATGCAGGAGGCCCTCAATTACGCTGAGAGCAGCCCTAAGCTAGCCTCGAGGCAAACAATCGACCGTGTGCTGTGGGCGCAGGACGTCCATATCGCACATAAACATTGGACTCGCAGTCTCGAACGCGAGGACATGTATACACAGGAGCTCGGCATGGCCGAGCTCTTCTATCCGGAGGCATCCCCTGCCCCGTTACCGCCTTTGCCCCCCATCCCTGAGTTGGTGGAGGATGAAGTGCCGCTATCTGTGAATGAGAGGTTGGAAATTGAAGCCACCTCTCATGCCATGCTACACCAACTCGACGCGATGACCATGTTTGTTGGTACCGTCCGTACGTCCGCCGTTCCTCCTGCAGAGAGGAACGCTTGGCGCCAAATGGCCTGGGAGTTATTCACGACCACTTGGCGACTGTCTGAGACGATGTCGGCGGAACTAGCAGCCGTTCTGACACCTCTCGATCTCACGTCTCCGGCAGCCTTCCGGGCTTCCTATGCGGCGATGCACACTGCTCAATCAGAGCCTCAATCTGGGGAACCCTCGTCCCCAGCACAGCGCCGTCGTCCTCGAGGTCCTCGTGGACAGCAGCGCCGCAACTAGTACAGGGGCCTATCCCCCTCTACACTCACGGCCACCAAGTACCAACTGGTGGCCATTATCGGGATGGCGACATGGTGGCGCCTCCCTATACCTTCCCCCCACTGCGGGGGGGACGATGTCATCGAGTGCATGCACATGTGTGCATTTGCTCGAGGGGGGCCTTGGCCCCCTACTTACGGCGGTCACGGTGAATAACCAGGTGAACAACCACCCGCCTCGTTACTGTCACTCATGCACAACACGGTGATGGTCCACCTCATTCGTCTGGGGTGGTCAATCCTCGTTGGCTGGAAAAACGCAGACGGTTATTCTTCCCGCAAGGGGGGATTTACGGTGAATTAACACTGCTGCGCCTGGTCTGGCCTTGGTCGGACACATGGCTGGGGGACCGTTTGCTCCAGTGGGCGATCTAATGGCTAACTTCGGGAGGGGGGGGCGCCCCCTCCAGATTATTGCCTTTCCTGGCTGAGAGGCCAACGTCTGTGGAACTGCCCGCCTAAAGGTGGCTAAAACGGGGACCTGAGTGGGAGATGGGCAAGGGGAACGCGTAGATAAAGTAGTACCCAAGTTTGTACCTTGCTCCGCGGACTGCGTTCGAGCCCCGCGTTATAAATTCTGATCCAAAAAAAAAAAAAAAAGTCGAGAAAGCGGTTTGTAAGGATTTTTTTTTTTTTTTTTTTTTTTTTTTTGGGTCAACAATTTATAACGCAGGGCTCGATCGCAGTCCGCGGAGCAGGGTACAAACTAGGGTACTACTATATCTACGCGTTCCCCTCGCCCATCTCCCACCCAGGTCCTCGTTTTAGCCACTTTAGGCGGGCAGTGCCACAGACATTGGCCTCTCAGCCAGGAAAGGCAATAATCCGGAGGGGAAGCCTCCCCCTCCCGAAGCTAGCCATTAGGTCGCCCCCTGGTACCAACCGGTCCCCCGGCCACATATCCAACCGAAGTCAGATCAGGCGCAGTGGTGTCAATTCACCGTAAATCCCCCCTTGCAGGAGGAATAACCGATAGCCTACTTCCAGCCAGCGAGGATTGACCACCCCAGACGAATGGGGTGGACCATCACCGTGTTTGCACACGAGTGACAGAGATGTGGTAGCTGGTTGTTCACCTGGTTATTCACCGGAACTACCGTAGGCATGGGGGCCGAGGCCCCCCTTCGAGCAAATGCCGACATGTGCATGCACTCGATGACAACGTCCCCCCCGCAGCGGGGGGAAGGTGGAGGGAAGCGACAAAATGTCACTATCCCGATATCGGCCACCAATTATTTGGTGGGCGTGGTTGTGGAGGGGTGTTCCCCTATAGGTTGCGGCGCAGCTGTCTCCGAGGACCTCGAGGATGACGGCGTCGTGATGAGGACGAGGGTTCCTCATGATGGAGCTCTGCATGAGCTGCCTGCCTAGCCGCGTAGGAAGCCCTGAAGGCTGCCGGTGATGTGAGATCGAGAGGCAATCCGGCAGCTGCTAGTTCTGCCGACATTGGCTCGGACAATTGCCAGGTGGTTGTGAATAGTTCCCATGCCATCTGGCGCCATGCATTCCTCTCTGTGAGCAGAACGGCGGATACTCGGATGGTACCGACGAAAATCGTCATAGCCTCCAGTAAATGTAGAAAGCCATGAGAGGTGGACGTTATGTCCACCCTCTCATCTCTCGACAACGGAGGCTCATCCTCCACCAACTCTGGGATGGCGGATGAACCCGGTGATGTGGGGAGGGGCGGCGCAGATTGCTCCTGCTGCCCCTCTGGATAGAGGAGCTCGGCGATGCCGAGCTCTTGATTGTTGTTGGCCTCGAGCCCAAGCTCGAGAGCCAGATCATGCACCTCATCGGCTATCACTTGTGATGCCAAGAAGCGGTTTATCGTCTCCTGCAAGGCTAGCTCGGTGAGACCCGGAATGAATTCGACGTCTCCGCCGGTGGCAGAGCCGTCATCGTCGTCTGGCAGGTCGGAGGAGTCGTCCTCCGCCCAAAGATTGTGGAACTGGTTAGCCACATCAGAGTCCCATCCGCTCAGGGAGACGTGTCCGAACTCTGGGAGGTAGTTGTCGTCGAAATCTGCGAAGTCGGCATTTGTGTATAGGAGGGGGTCGCCATGAGCCGCCTGGTGTCGAGTTCGCGCTCTACGGTTTGCAGAGGGCATTGAGGATGATTTAGCACAAGTAGATGACGGTAGAAGTCAAGATACGTAGCGTGATAACGATAACAGACGGTCCCTTATCTCAATTCCGGGTCCACCCGACACAGCCTCCAGACGCTCCGAGGGGGCAGGCAGGCCACAAATCCTGCTGCCGATTGGGAGGGACGATTGAACCCGGTTCCAAACACCTAGGGGGTGTGAGTGCCGGAGGTAAAGAGTCGGTGGTGAATAGCGGCCACCAGAGCGTCGACCTAGCCACCAGGGGGCACCATCGCCTGGCCCCTTTTAACGATGGTGTATTCCAATAGGTAGTCAGTGTAGCAGGTCTCTAGATGTAGAAACTCACACAGCATGGGGGTAGGAAGTCTCCCAGACGACCCACAATCCAGTGAATATGTCCCTCCTCCTGAACCAGACCTCCCCCAGCTAAACGAATGCGACGACTTGGGCGAGCATTGAAGTAGGCATCCCACACCCACTCTAAGCCCCCATAGGGGCCCAGACTACTCTTTCATTGCCAGCACTCACCTAACCAGGATCCTCGAAGCCCAGGAGACCGAGACGAATAGCAGACACTGTCAAAAACAGTGACCGGGGCATCCACAGAGATCGGATGGACGGATCTCTTAGCAAATCAGGGCAAGCCTGGAGACGCCGAGAGCGTTCGTGATGGCGAAATCCGATCGAAAATCGGACCAAAATTGAGGTGTCGACGTCGCGTGCAACGTTGAGCAGAGGTGTTTACCACTATTTATGGTGGTTGTAACAAGTCAAGGAGCGTCGGTTTGTAAGGATTGGCACACATGGTTCTCTGAACTAGCGTATCGTGGCTGGCATTTCCTCCAACTCAAAGGGGTCGGAGGCAAGCCTGTACTACCCTTGACCCACAAGGGTGGGCCTTGGCTGAAAGTCATGGGAAACAGTACTACTGACACCTCCCGTGCAACTCGTATGATCACTGGCCATGCTCCCATAGGGGAGTATCGTCACCATTTCTCCCTCGATGGGGAGTACCAATGCTGGTGCCTTAGTCCCGAAATCCCAACTCAAGACCATGTTTTATGCATCTGCCCAACGGTAGATTGCAAAGAAACTCGTGCATGCCCAGACACCGTCGAGGGCTTCCACGAATTCTTGAACAACAACCACTAGGGTCGTTCACCCCGCTAGCATGGGATCCAGGATAGGTTGTGCGTGCAAGGTGTATGACCCCCGTCTGGTTCTGGCCAGCGTGATCGGTATGTCGGGGTGGCTGTAGGGCACCAGACGATTCTGTTAACCCTCATAAAGGGGGCCTGCCCGTGTTCAGGAGTGACTGTCAGGGCAGGGGGACAAAATCAGATACTGGCTGGGGGAGGCACCTGAGCGCTTCCAGATCCACTGTTGGTTATGCGTTACAATGACACAGTCGACTACACTTTTCTTTCTGAGCTGAGAGGCTCACGTCAGGGCGGCAGTTTCCCCTAAATCTTGCACACATACCCATAGAGTCTCTGGGAACACAGTGTCGTCCTGTCCGGGTTGTCAGTACACCACCACTGGCAAGTCCATTTACTCAATAAAGGGGGCCCCCTTAGTGGTCATCACAGCTATCCAGGTGGTTGGTGCGAAGATCAGCAGGAGGAGGACTTGGGCTAGGCGTAGTGTACTTTGTTTGTATGTCTCTGCCATGGACTGTGTTCGGGCGCCGTGTTATAAATTTTTGACCCAAAAAAAAAAAAAAAAAAAAGAGGTGTGTCTCACGTTGAAATCGCCACACATGAAGTGTAAGCATGGGATCGTCATGACACTTTCATACAGAAGTGTGATGGCCGAATGTTGGCTGTCCGAGTAGATGTTAGTGAGTAATATGACATCCTCCCCTATTCCCAAGGAAAAGAGAAGTATGTTCCCATGCTTACACTTCATGTGTGGTGACTTCAATGTGAGGCATGCCTCTTGGGATCCCCAAGGGCCTGAACGAGTGACTCCATCCACACCGACCAGATCGCTCCTTGACTTGTTACAACCACCATAAATAGTGGTAAACACCTTTGCTCAACGTTGCACGCGACGTCGACACTTCAATTTTTGTCCGATTTTCGATCGGATTTCGCCATCACGAACGCTCTCGGCGTCTCCAGGCCTGCCCTGATTTGCTAAGAGATCCGTCCATCCGATCTCCGGGGATGTCTCGGTCATTGTTTCCAACAGTGACTGCTATCTGTCTCGTTCCCCTTGGCTTCGAGGATCCTGGCTAGGTGAGTGATGTCTATGAAAGAGTAGTCTAGGTCCCTATGGGGGCTTAGAGTGGGTGTGGGATGCCTGCTTCAACGCTCGCCCAAGTCGACGCACTCGCTTAGTTGGGGGAGGTCTGGCTCAGGGGGAGGGACATTGTTACTAGACTGCTGGTCGTCTCTGGGGCTTCCAACCTCTATGCTATGTGAGTCACTACTACTAGGGACAAGCTACACTGACTACCTGTTGGAATACACCATCGCTAAAAGGGGCCAGGTGACGGTGCCCCCTGATAGCTAGGTCGATGCTCTGGTGGCCGCATTTCACCACCAACTCCTGACCTCCGGTGCTCACTCCTCTGGGGTGTTATGACCTGGGTTCAATCTTCTCCCACCAGGCAACAACAGGATGCGCGGCCTGTTCGCCCCCTCGGAGCGTTTGGAGGCTGTATCGGGTGGACCTGGAACTGAGATAAGGGGCCATCTGTTATCGACCTTACGCTACGTACTTTGACTGTTATCGTCATTTACCTGTGCTAACTCACTCTCAATGCCCAAACGGCTGAACAGAGACCAAACCACACACTGGGGCCTTCACGACCCCACCTTGATTATGGGTGACATCGTTGGTGATGATGCCCAAGACTACGACACCCAGTTCTCACAGAACGAACTGGAGGTAGCAGCTGCCCTAGGCAGTTTGAGATCTGTGGGCCGGGGAGGACCTCCCCGACCCTGACGACTACGTGGACTCTCCTGCTAGGCAGGAGGCTCTCGCTTACACTGCACGCTGCGTATTTCGATCACTTGCATCATATACCAGTACTAACTTGCTCCTGATGCCCAAGTGGACAACCAGAGACGATCGTTCCAACGATCCTACGCCTCCGGCAGCTGTCCCAGCTTCCTGTGTGGCGATGCCAACAGCTCTAGCAGAGCTTCAATCTGGGGAACCCTCGTTCCCAGTACAGTGCCGTCATCATCACAGATGGCTGTGCCATTACTCGTGTGGGGCATTCCGCTCCACACCCATCACCGCCAGTCCGCTGGCTGCTGTCGGGTTGGTGACAAATGTCGCTACCCTTTACGTTCTCCCCGCTGCGGGGGGGAAATTGCTATCGAGTGCATGTGCTGGCAGTGCATTTGCTCGAGGGGGGCTTTTTTTTTTTTTTTTTTTTTGGATCAGAATTTATAACGCGGGGCTCGAACGCAGTCCGTGGAGCAAGGTACAAACTTGGGTACTACTTTATCTACGCGTTCCCCTTGCCCATCTCCCACTCAGGTCCCCGTTTTAGCCACCTTTAGGCGGGCAGTTCCACAGACGTTGGCCTCTCAGCCAGGAAAGGCAATAATCTGGAGGGGGCGCCCCCCCCTCCCGAAGTTAGCCATTAGATCGCCCCCTGGAGCAAACGGTCCCCCAGCCACATGTCCGACCGAGGCCAGACCAGGCGCAGCAGTGTTAATTCACCGTAAATCCCCCCTTGCGGGAGGAATAACCGTTTGCGTTTTTCCAGCCAACGAGGATTGACCACCCCAGACGAGTGAGGTGGACCATCACCGTGTTGTGCACGAGTGACAGTAACAAGGCGGGTGGTTGTTCACCTGGTTATTCACCGTGACCGCCGTAAGTAGGGGGCCAAGGCCCCCCTCGAGCAAATGCACACATGTGCATGCACTTGATGACATCATCCCCCCCGCAGTGGGGGGAAGGTATAGGGAGGTGCCACCATGTCACCATCCCGATAATGGCCACCAGTTGGTACTTGATGGCCGTGAGTGTAGAGGGGGATAGGCCCCTGTGCTAGTTGCGGCGCTGCTGTCCACGAGGACCTCGAGGACGACGGCGCCGTGCTGGGGACGAGGGTTCCCCAGATTGAGGCTCTGACTGAGCAGTGTGCATCGCCGCGTAGGAAGCCCGGAAGGCTGCCGGAGACGTGAGATCGAGAGGTGTCGGAACGGCTGCTAGTTCCGCCAACATCGTCTCAGACAGTCGCCAAGTGGTCGTGAATAACTCCCAGGCCATTTGGCGCCAAGCGTTCCTCTCTGCAGGGGGAACGGCGGACGTACGGACGGTACCAACGAACATGGTCATCGCGTCGAGTTGGTGTAGCATGGCATGAGAGGTGGCTTCAATTTCCAACCTCTCATTCACAGATAGCGGCACTTCGTCCTCCACCAACTCAGGGATGGGGGGCAAAGGCAGTAACGGGGCAGGGGATGCCTCCGGATAGAAGAGCTCGGCCATGCCGAGCTCCTGTGTATACATGTCCTCGCGTTCGAGACTGCGAGTCCAACGTTTATGTGCGATATGGACGTCCTGCGCCCACAGCACACGGTCGATTGTTTGCCTCGAGGCTAGCTTAGGGCTGCTCTCAGCGTAATTGAGGGCCTCCTGCATAGCAAGAGAATCCTCGTCGTCGTCATCATCGTTAGGGTCGGAGAGGTCTTCCCCGGCCCATAAATCTCTAGCTGCCCTGAAAGCAGCTGCTACCTCCAATTCGTCTTGCACGAACCGGGTGTCGTAGTCTTGGACATCATCATCAAAGATGTCGCCCGTGATCAGAACGGGGTCGCGTAGACCCCGATGTGGTGGTTGGACTGCAGCGTGGAGTCGATAACGACTGGTCCCTTATCTATATTCCGGGTCCACCCGATGCAGCCTCCGAACGCTCCGAGGGGGCGAGCAAGCCGCACATCCTGCTGCCTAGTGGGAGAAGATTGAACCCGGGTCATAACACCCTAGAAGAGTGAGCACCGGAGGTAGAGAGTTGGTGGAGAGTGGCGGCCACCAAGGTGATGACCTAGCCGCCAGGGGGCACCATCGCCCGGCCCCTTTTAACGATGGTGTATTCCAACGGGTAGTCAGTGTAGCATGTCTCTAGTAATAGAAACTCACAGAGCATGGAGGCTAGAAGCCTCCCAGACAACCAGCAATCCAGTGATAACGTCCCTTCTCCCTAAGCCAGACCTCCCCCAACTAAACGAGTGTGTCGACTTGGGCGAGCGTTGAAGCGGGCATCCCACACCCACTCTAAGCCCCCAGAGGGACCCAGACTACTCTTTCATAAACAACACTCACCTAGTCAGGATCCTCGAAGCCAAGGGGAACGAGACAGATAGCAGTCACTGTTGGAAACAATGACCGGGGCATCCACGGAGATCGGATGGACAGATCTCTTAGCAAATCAGGGCAGGCCTGGAGACGCCGAGAGCGTTCGTGATGGCGAAATCCGATCGAAAATCGGACAAAAATTGAAGTGTCGACGTCGTGTGCAACGTTGAGCAGAGGTGTTTACCACTATTTATGGTGGTTGTAACAAGTCAAGGAGCAACGTGTCGAGGGGGGCTTTGGCCCCCTGCTTACGGCAGTTCCAGTGAATAACCAGGTGAACAACCAGCTGCCACATTACTGTTACTCGTGCATGACACGGTGATGGTCCACCTCGTTCATCCGGGGTGGTCAATCCTCGTTGGCTGGGAGTATGCGGACGGTTATTCCTCCTGCAAGGGGGGATTTACGGTGAATTGACACTGCTGTGCCTGATCTGACTTTGGTTGGATATGTGGCTGGGGGACCGCTTTGCACCAGCTGACGATCTAATGGCTAGCTTCGGGAGGGGGTCTCCCCCTCCAGATTATTGCCTTTCCTGGCTGAGAGGCCAACGTCTGTGGCACTGCCCGCCTAAAGTGGCTAAAACGAGGAACTGGGTAGGATATGGGTGAGGGGAAGCGTAGTTATAGTAGTACCCAAGTTTGTATCCTGCTCCACGGACTGCGATCGAGCCCCGCGTTATAAATTGTTGACCCAAAAAAAAACAATCCACACCGACCACTTGGTGGAAACAGCAATGGCACTAGGCCTTACAAGGGCCCTCCCCACTGAGGAGGGACCCACTCACTTCCCCCCACAACAGGGCCTTCACTCCACAGTGATCGACCTCATGTTCATACCCATGGATCTGAGATTCGTGCTGTACTGCGAAATCATTCCAGAAGCCAGGGGCACGTCTGACCATGCCCCCTTGACACTGACACTACCTGGCCCGGGATCTCTGGTCCCGGTTACCAAGTGGTCGATCAAAAAAGGATCTGAGGAAGAAGCATCATACCTTGATGCTGTGTCCTCCGCTTTAAATCTGTGGCTTAATTGGCACAGAAATACTTTGGCAGAAATTGATGATGTCGCTTCGGCGATATCAACGATTTTAAACAAGGCATGGGACAACCATGCCAAGGAATCTCGCCTAGGCAAGTCGTCCAAGGGATGGTGGACAGATGAATGCAAAGGTGCACTAGACACTCACAGAGCCACCCGAGATGGGGAGGACTGGAAGCAGTACCACAAAGTCATGCGACATGCAAAACGCAACTTCTTCAATGACCGTATCCAAGAAGTGGCCACCATGAACAGACAACCCTGGGACCTCATGTCCTGGACTCGTCAACATAACTTGCCATCTTATGAGGCGATCTCCTATCGGGGAGAGCCTTGTAACGATCTCGAGTCCTTGTGGGCTGCCCTTGATGGCTCATACAATGCTGCCTTGGATCGAGTAGTCGATCTGAGCATCTTGGACGATCTGGATCCAGTGCCTGAAAGGGCTTGGATCCACGCTCCTTGACTTGTTACAACCACCATAAACAGTGGTAAACACTCCTGCTCAATGTTGGTAGCAATGTCAAGACTTCAATTTTTGTCCAATTTTCGATCGGATTTTGCCATCACAAATGCTCTTGGCATCTCCAGGCCTGGCCTGATTTGCTAAGAGATCCATCCATCCAATCCCCGGGGATGCCCCGGTCATTGTTTTTGACAATGGCTGCTATCTGTCTCGTTCCCCTTGGCTTTGAGGATCCTGGGTAGGTGAGTGGTGTCTATGAAAGAGTAGTCTGGGTCCCTATGGGGGCTTTTTTTTTGTTTTTTTTTTTTGGGTCAAACATTTATAATGCAGCACCTGATCGCAGTCCGTGGTAGAGACATACAAACAAAGTACACTACGCCCAGCCCAAGTCCTCCTCCTGCTGATCTTCGCACCAACCACCTGGATAGCTGCAACGACCACTAAGGGGGCCCCCTTTATCGAGTAAATGGACTTGCCAGTGGTGGCGTACCAACAACTCGGACTTGACGATGTCGTGTTCTCCGAATCCCTACGGGTATGAGTGCAAGATTCAGGAGAAGCTGCCACCCCGATGTGAGCCTCTCAGCTCGGAAAGGAGGGCGTACTCAGCATTTTTTTTTTTTTTTTTTGGATCAGAATTTATAACGCGGGGCTCGAACGCAGTCCGCGGAGCAGGGTACAAACTTGGGTACTACTTTATCTACGTGTTCCCCTCGCCCATCTCCCACTCAGGTCCCCGTTTTAGCCACTTTAGGCGGGCAGTGCCACAGACGTTGGCCTCTCAGCCAGGAAAGGCAATAATCTGGAGGGGGCGCCCCCCCCTCCCGAAGTTAGCCATTAGATCGCCCCCTGGAGCAAATGGTCCCCCAGCCACATGTCCAACCGAGGCCAGACCAGGCGCAGCAGTGTTAATTCACCGTAAATCCCCCCTTGCGGGAGGAATAACCGTTTGCGTTTTTCCAGCCAACAAGGATTGACCACCCCAGACGAATGAGGTGGACCATCACCGTGTTGTGCACGAGTGACAGTAACAAGGCGGGTGGTTGTTCACCTGGTTATTCACCGTGACCGCCGTAAGTAGGGGGCCAAGGCCCCCCTCGAGCAAATGCACACATGTGCATGCACTCGATGACATCGTCCCCCCCACAGTGGGGGGAAGGTATAGGGAGGCGCCACCATGTCGCCATCCCGATAATGGCCACCAGTTGGTACTTGGTGGCCGTGAGTGTAGAGGGGGATAGGCCCCTGTACTAGTTGCGGCGCTGCTGTCCACGAGGACCTCGAGGACGACGGCGCTGTGCTGGGGACGAGGGTTCCCCAGATTGAGGCTCTGATTGAGCAGTGTGCATCGCCACGTAGGAAGCCCGGAAGGCTGCTGGAGATGTGAGATCGAGAGGTGTCAGAACGGCTGCTAGTTCTGCCGACATTGTCTCAGACAGTCGCCAAGTGGTCGTGAATAACTCCCAGGCCATTTGGCTCCAAGCATTCCTCTCTGCAGGGGGAACGGCGGATGTACGGACGGTACCAACGAACATGGTCATCGCGTCGAGTTGGTGTAGCATGGCATGAGAGGTGGCTTCAATTTCCAACCTCTCATTCACAGATAGCGGCACTTCGTCCTCCACCAACTCAGGGATGGGGGGCAAAGGCGGTAACGGGGCAGGGGATGCCTCCGGATAGAAGAGCTCGGCCATGCCGAGCTCCTGTGTATACATGTCCTCGCGTTCGAGACTGCAAGTCCAACGTTTATGTGCGATATGGACGTCCTGCGCCCACAGCACACGGTCGATTGTTTGCCTCGAGGCTAGCTTAGGGCTGCTCTCGGCGTAATTGAGGGCCTCCTGCATAGCAAGAGAATCCTCGTCGTCGTCATCATCGTTAGGGTCGGAGAGGTCTTCCCCGGCCCATAGATCTCTAGCTGCCCTGAAAGCAGTTGCTACCTCTGATTCGTCGGTGTACTCAGCATCGAAGCCATAATGCACAACCGACAGCGGATCTGGAAGCGCTCAGGTGCCTCCCCGAACCAGTATCTGGGTTTGTGTTCCCCCGCCCTGACAGTCACTCCTGAACATGGGCAGGCCCCCTTTATGAGGGTTAACGGACTCGCCTGGTGCCCTACAGCCGCCCCGACATACCGATCACACTAGCCAGAACCAGACGGGGGTCATACGCCCTGTGTGCACAACCTATCCTGGGTCCCACACTAGTGGGGTGAACGACCCTAGTGCAGGGTTATTGTCCAAAAATTCGTGGAAGCCTTTGACGGTGTCTGGGCTTGCATGAGTTTCTTTGCAATCCACCTTAGGGCAGACACGTAGTAGGTGATCTCGAGTTTGGATCTCAGGACTGAGGCACCAGCATTGGTACTCCCCGTCGAGGGAGAAACGATGATGATACTCCCCTATGGGAGCATGGCCAGTGATCATATGAGTTGCATGGGAGGTCCAGTGGTGCTGCCTCCCATGACTTTCAGCCAAGGCCCACCTTTGTGGGTCGAAGGTAGAACTGGTTTCCCTCCCACTCCTTTTTTTTTTTTTTTTTTGGGTCAAAAATTTATAACGCGACGCCCGAACGCAGTCCACGGTAGAGACATACAAACAGAGTACACTACGCCCAGCCCAAGTCCTCCTCCTGCTGAACTTCGCACCAACCACCTGGATAGCTGCGATGACCACTAAGGGGGCCCCCTTTATCGAGTAAACGGACTTGCCAGTGGTGGCGTACCGACAACCCGGACTTGACGATGTCGTGTTCCCCGAATCCCTACGGGTATGGATGCAAGATTTAGGGGATACTGCCGCCCCGACGTGAGCCTCTCAGCTCGGAAAGGAGGGCGTAGTCGACTCATTCATCGTAACGCGCAACCGACAGTGGATCTGAAAGCGCTCAGGCGCCTCCCCGAACCAGTACCTAGTTTCGTGTCCCCCCTCCCTGACAGTCGCTCCTGAACATGGGTGGGCCCCCTTTATGAGGGTTAACGGACTCGTCTGGTGCCCTGCGGCCACCCCGACATACCAATAACACTAGCCAGAACCAGACGAGGGTCATACGCCCTGCGCGCATAACCTATCCTGGATCCCACGCAAGTGAGTTGAACGATCCTAATGCAGGATTATTGTCCATGAATTCGTGGAAGCCTTCGACAGAGTCTGGGCTCGCACGGGTTTCTTTGCGATCCACCTTGGGGCAGACGCGTAGCAGATGGTCCCGAGTTTGTATGTCAGGACCAAGGCACCAGCATTGGTATTCCCCGTCGAGGGATAGACATTGACGATACTCCCCTATAGGAGCATGGCCAGTGATCATACAAGTTGAACGGGACGTCAACGTAGTGTTGTTCCCCATAACTTTCAGCCAGGGCCCATCTTTGTGAGTCGAGGGTAATACCAGTTTTCCACCTACTCCTTTGAGTTGGTAGAAGTGCCGACCACGATACGCCGGATCTGCGAACCGGGTGTGCCAATCCTTACAAACGGCCTTTTCGACCTGGTTTTTAAGGTAGTCTAGAGACGTCCGCGGGTGTCTGCCCACGGAGATCTTGGTAGATGTAGCTACATCGTGAGCCATCTTATGTACGTTCCACTCGAATTTCGAGGGAACATGCCAGAATGTAACAATTCTCTCTTCGTCTCCGGCTAGCCAGGGACGGAGGGAGCGACAAGCGTCCAGGGCGAAGACTTGCCCGGAACGTGGTTTTGGATCGATTAGGGACTCAATGCCCATAGTAGAATCCGAAAAGATCACCAACTTCTTGCATCCTCTGCTGCACGCAGCCGAGACGCCTAGTTGGAGAGCAAAAAGTTCTACTTCCGGGGGGGTTCTCCTCCCAGAGGCTGAGACAACGCGATCAACCTGCTCTCCCTCCCACTCCTTTGAGTTGGAGGAAGTGCCATCCATGGTATGACAGTTCTGCAAACTGTGTGTGCCAGTCCTTACAAACAGCCTTTTCGACCTGGTTTCTAAAGTAGTCTAGAGACATCCGGGGGTGTCTGCCCACGGAGATCTTGGTAGATGTAGCTACATCTTGAGCCTTCTTGTGTATGTTCCACTTGAATTTCGAGGGGATGTGCCAGAACGTAACATTCCTCTCCTCGTCCCCGGCTAGCCAAGGACGGAGTGAGCGACAAGCATCCAGGGCAAATATTTGCCCAGAGCATGGAGTTGGGTCTACAAGGGACTCAATGCCCACTGTAGAGTCTGAGAATATAACCAACTTTTTGCATCCCCTGCTGCAAGCAGCCGAGACGCCTAGTTGGAGAGCGAATAGTTTGACTTCCAGGGGGGTTCTCCTCCCAGAAGCTGAGACAATGTGGTCTACCTGTTCCCCTTGTCCGAAGATGAGAGCACAGGCGACGGCTTGGAACTTGGCATCGGTGGGCACTGAGGCATCCACTGCGACAACGAGAGTGTCAGCCTCCACCTGGGCCGCAGTCCAGGCTTTGTCAAGATCACTCCTGTAAGACTTCCTTGCCTCGTCCTCCTTGGAGGCAAGGCGGTGAGAGGAGAAGCGAGAGGGGAATAAGTCCTTCACTCTGTTGCCAGGTGTGTTTTCTTCCCCAAAGGGGTCGAATTCATCATCCGGTACCAGGGCCAGTGCCATCGCCGATGGAACAGACGGGCCCTGTAGTGTGAGTGTGTTGAGCATGTCTCCTTCCCAGAGACCTAGGTCATGAGGGTGGGTGGTACCAATGTGTTTCACTCCTAAAATTGCTCTTAGGGGGTGGGATGGGGCCAGCAGGGGGGTCCTGAATGCCCCTCTGTCAACTAAATACGATGCTTCCTCCTCGGATCCTTTTTTGATGGACCACTTGGTGACCGGAACCAAAGATCCCGGGCCAGGCAGTGTCAGTGTCAGGGGAGCATGGTCAGACGTGCCCCTGGCTTCTGGAACGATATTGCAGTACAACACGAATCTCAGATCCATGGGTACGAACATCAGGTCAATCACCTTGGGGTGGAAGCCCTATTGTGGGGGAAAATGGGTGGGATTCTCCACAGTGGGGAGGGCCCTTGTAAGGCCTAATGCCGTTGCCGTTTCCACCAAGTGGTCAGCATGGATGGAGTGTTCAGGCCCCAGGGGGTCCCAAGAGGCATGTCTCACGTTAAAATCGCCACACATAAAGTGCAGTCGAGGGACCGTCATGACACTTTCATAGAGGAGTGTGATGGCCGAGTGCTGGCTGTCCAAATAGACGTTGGCAAGTAGTATGACATCTTCTCCTATTCCCAGGGAAAAGAGGAGGATGTCACGATCATTGATCAGATCTCGGTGGAGACCCGGTCTGAGATTGGTGATGCTGTTCGCAAAGTAAAGTATACAGTGACACGTGGTGGGGTGTCAATCCCTGATGGGCAAACCAAGGTACCCCAATTGGGGCTCATTGGTGCGCCAATAACTTCTGCCCCTTCCCTGTTGTGGGCAGATGGGGCATGTCTTATGAGCCTCCAAGGAGGCTCTTGAATGAAAAGCAAATCATAATTCTGCCAGTAATGAGTCCATGTATCCCCAATTGCGGTTAACATTCTGACTAAATATCCGTAACTGTGGGGTAGATCTAAGCCTGTTCCTCATTTATGTTCAGCCACCGCATCCTGCAGGATGGTAAGTAGGAGGGGAGTGAGAGTTTCTTCTCGCACTCACCTCGTCATAGTGAGCTCTGATCCAGTCATGGTCAAAGCGATGATGCCAGAAATTGCATCAATGATCGTCGGATGCGTGGTTCTTCTGGCAGTTTTTTTTTTTTTTTTTTTTTTTTGGGTCAAAAATTTATAACGCGGGGCTCGAATGCAGTCCGCGGAGCGGGGTACAAACTTGGGTACTACTCTATCTACGCGTTCCCCTCGCCCATCTCCCACCCAGGTCCCCGTTTTAGCCACTTTAGGCGGGCAGTGCCACAGACGTTGGCCTCTCAGCCAGGAAAGGCAATAATCCGGAGGGGGAGCCCCCCCTCCCGAAGCTAGCCATTAGGTCGTCAGCTAGTGCGGAACGGTCCCCCAGCCACATATCCAACCAAGGTCAGATCAGGCGCGGCTGTGTTAATTCACTGTAAATCCCCCCTTACGGGAGGAATAACCGTCCGCATGTTCCCAGCCAACGAGGGTTGACCACCCCAGGCGAATGAGGTGGACCATCACTGTGCCTGCGCATGAGTGACAAAAATGAGGTAGCTGATTATTCACCTGGTTACTCACCGGAACTACCGTAGGCAGGGGGCCAAGGCCCCCCTCGAGCAAGTGCCAACACACGCACGTGCTCGATGACAACATCCCCCCCGCAGCGGGGAGAAGGTGTAGGGTAACGGCTAAGCGTCATTGTCCCGATAATGGCCACCACTCCTGTGGTGGGTGTATATGTGGAGGGGTGGTTCCCCTTTTTTAATAGCGACGCTGCTGTGCTCGAGGACCTCGAGGACGACGGCGACGTGCTGGGGACGAGGGTTCCCCAGATTGAGGCTCTGATTGAGCTGCTAGCATCGCCGCATAGGAAGCTCGAAAGGCTGCCGGTGACGTGAGATCGAGAGGTGTTCTTCTGGCAGTTGAGACATCTAGCTGGGTGAGGACAGGCAACCCCTTCTGGGGTGGCTGGGACGGGAGAGTTCGCCTTAGCGTTTCCCTTGCAACATCCGGCCAGGGCACAATGGTGCTCTTTCTGGTGTGGACCTGCACAGATTGGGCATTTCGACTGTGGTGCTCTGCAGGCCGGGGTGGGATGTCCCCACTTCCAGCAGCGTTGGCAGAGAGGGAGACCAGGGTTCGCCCTGGCTGCCCTCACATAAGTGACGTAGCGTCTGAATTGGATGCCCCGTCCAATGAGAGCCTTAGCTCATGCACTGCTGACCGAATCAGCGATGTTGAGGTAGACGGTGCACATGTCCAACATTCTCAAATCACGTACCACCCAAGGGGGAACTTGCAGCACGGTGAGGTCAGAGATACCTGACTTACCGAGGTGTGCGATCACGACATCGGGTGTAATAGCCTTGTCATTAGCAATGTATGGTACATCGACCAGTTTGAGGTACGACGTAGAAGTGGGTAGCGCTGCATCGACCTGCAGTGCGAAGGGGAATGCCTTGTGGGCCACCTCCTTGAAACATCGTAGGTCCTCCTCAGAGGCAACTACATCCGTGGACACCGAGAGATTCCTGGCATGCATGGTAGCAGACTGGGCCACTAACTTGGAGTGGTGCAGTCCTAAAGTCATCTGGACATGGTCCAGGAAGTCAGCAGGGTTTGTTCCTTCCTCAAGGGGAGGTCGAACGTGTACCAGGACCTGTCATCTAGACGGTCCATGGACAGTAGGCAAAGGTTTTGCAGCCTTCGGTCTGGAGGGGCCAACGTGCTGCTGAATATCAGCCAGCTTGTCGGTAGGAAGCTCAGGGAAGGCCTTGGCTAGTCGCACAAGCCCGTCCATGGAAGAGTTAGGTGCTCGCCCCCCAGGGAAGCGAGCTACCTGAGCAAAGGTCCCCTTGCCTGAAGGCTTGGTCGACCAGTTCACAGGGGGAGGAGGTCCTCTACCCCATGACGAAGATACGCCCCCTGTTGGGGGTTTAGGGAAAGGGCGAGCCCCTCTCAGGCCTCGGGTCCTCACAGATTTGTGAGGGGGGGGGCGTGGCCCATCCCATCCCTCCAGATGATCTGTCCTTGGGACGTCGTTTGGGTCGTTGGTGACGGTTCCCGACCTTGGTCGTTTCCCTCCAGTGATCCTGTCTATGGCTTCTCGGAGTACTGGTCCTCCTGAGTTGCGATTGAGGCCGACAGTGGATGCTGCATTGAGCACCGCTCCCAGCTGTTCAGCTATGGCTCGCCATTCGGCAGCAGAAACCTGTCTAGAACCTGTCCTGTGCATAACAGTCAGGATTCCATCAGCATATTCCCCAAACTCGCGTGCAAAGATGGGGGGTTCAGCCCAATCATTGCTCGTCATCTCTGTATCATGGATCGCAGGGATGGGGTTGGATATCTCCATCTCATCCGCCCATTGGGAGGCAGGAGTAGAGGGGGTGGTAGTGGGAGCAGGGGATGCAGTGGCCCTCCTGGGAGATAACGTTGGCATGCTGAAATGCTGTGTGTGAGGAGTGACGATTCCCGCCCCATATTGGGAGGGGGTCGGAGAGCCTCTTTGGGTCCTGTGAGGATCCACTGAGGGAATGTTCTGTGTGGATCTGCAACTCCCAGGGAGTCGCAGAGAGTCAATAGGATCGTCACCAGGAGTTCTGGGCATACCCGATCTGGAAGGTCTCCCCTTGTCCATCACTTCGCCCAATCTCCCCCCTCTTCTAGGATGTGGTTCTGACATGCGTTGGTAAGATGCTGGTTATACCGGATCGCTGAGATCGTGGACGGATTGAGCTGCAAAAGTTGAAAACGGTGTTGACAAAGTTTTTTGTGGCTGTGCACATCGCGGTAACAAGACAAGAAGCGATGTGTCGTCCCTATGGGGGCTTAGAGTGGGTGTGGGATGCCTGCTTCAATGCTCGCCCAAGTAGACGCGCTCGTTTAGCTGGGGGAGGTCTGGCTTAGGGGGAAGGACGCTTCTACTGGACTGTCGGTTGGCATGAATGCCACCAACCTCTTTGCTCTGTGAGTTACTACTACTAGAGACATGCTACACTGACTACCCACTTGGAATACACTGTTGTTAAAAGGGGCCGGGTGACGGTGCCCCCTGGGGGCTAGGACAATGCTCTGGTGGCTGCTTTGCACCACCAACTCTCCACCTCCGGTGCTCACTCTTTTGGGGTGGTATGACCCGGGTTCAATCTTCTCCCATCAGGCAGCAGGATGTGTGGCCTGCCTGCCCCCTCAGAGCAGTTGGAGGCTGTATCGGGTAGACCCGGAATTCAGACAAAGGGCCAGCTGTTATCGATCTTATGCTACGTATTTTGACTGTTATCATCATCTACCTGTGCTAACTCACTCTCAATGCCAAAACCGCTGAACAGAGACCAAACCACATGCTGGGGCCTTCATGACCCCTCCTTGATTATGGGTGACATCGTTGACGATGATGCCCAAGACTACAACACCTGGTTCACACAGAACAAACTGGAGGTAGCAGCTGCACTAGGCAGTTTGAGATCTGTGGGCTGGGGAGGACCTCCCCAACCCTGATGATTATGAGGACCTCCTTGCTATGCAGGAGGCCCTCACTTATGCCACAAGGTGGGCCCAGGCTCACCTCTAGGCAAGCTATCGATTGTGTGTGATGAGCGCAAGGTGGCGTCGCTGCACATAGACAATAGACATGAAGCCTTGAACAAGAGGATGTGTATACACAGGAGCTCAGCATCGCTGAGTTCCTTTATCCAGAGGCACTCCCTGCCCTGTCACCACCTTTGTCCCCCCCTTCCCCGAGTGGGTGGAGGACAAAGTGCCATTATCTAGGGAAGAGAGGTTGGAGGTCAAATCCACCTCTCTTTCCATGTTACATCTACTGGATGCGATAACCACCTTTGTTGGTACCATCTGAGTGTCAACCCCAAGCTGCGTATTCTGATTAATAGGATCCTATACCAGTACTAACTTGTTCTCAATGCCTAAATGGAGACGCTCCTTGACTTGTTACAACCACCATAAACAGTGGTAAACACCTCTGCTCAACGTTGCCAGCGACGTCGACACTTCAATTTACGTCCGATTTTCGATCGGATTTCACCATCACGAACGCTCTCGGCGTCTCCAGGCCTGCCCTGATTTGCTAAGAGATCCGTCCATCCGATCCCCGGGGATGCCCCGGTCATTGTTTTTGACAATGGCTGCTATTCGTCTCGTTCCCCTGTGCTTCGAGGATCCTGGCTAGGTGAGTGGTGTCTATGAAAGAGTAGTCTAGGTCCCTATGGGGGCTTAGAGTGGGTGTGGGATGCCTGCTTCAACGCTCGCCCAAGTTGACGCACTCGCTTAGTTGGGGGAGGTCTGGCTCAGGGGGAGGGACATCGTTACTGGACTGCTGGTTGTCTCTGGGGCTTCCAACCTCCATGCTATGTGAGTCACTACTACTAGGGACAAGCTACACTGACTACCTGTTGGAATACACCGTCGCTAAAAGGGGCCGGGTGACGGTGCCCCCTGATAGCTAGGTCAATGCTCTGGTGGCCGCATTTCACCACCAACTCCTCACCTCCGGTGCTCACTCCTCTGGGGTGTTATGACCTGGGTTCAATCTTCTCCCACCAGGCAACAGGATGCGCGGCCTGTTCGCCCCCTCGGAGCATTTGGAGGCTGTATCGGGTGGACCTGGAACTGAGACAAGGGGCCATCTGTTATTGATCTTACACTACGTACTTTGACTGTTATCGTCATTTACCTGTGCTAACTCACTCTCAATGCCCAAACGGCTGAACAGAGACCAAACCACATGCTGGGGCCTTCACGACCCCACCTTGATTACGGGTGACATCGTTGGTGATGATGCCCAAGACTACGACACCCAGCTCTCACAGAACGAACTGGAGGTAGCAGCTGCCCTAGGCAGTTTGAGATCTGTGGGCTGGGGAGAACCTCCCCGACCCTGATGACTACGAGGACTTTCTTGCTAGGCAGGAGGCCCTCGCTTACACTGCACGCTGCGTATTTCGATCACTAGCATCATATACCAGTACTAACTTGCTCCTGATGCCCAAGTGGACAACCAGAGACGATCGTTCCAATGATCCTACGCCTCCGGCAGCTGTCCCAGCTTCCTGTGTGGCGATGCCAACAGCTCTAGCAGAGCTTCAATCTGGGGAACCCTCATTCCCAGTACAGTGCCGTCATCATCACAGATGGCTGTGCCATTACTCGTGTGGGGCATTCCGCTCCACACCCATCACCGCCAGTCTGCTGGCTGCTGTCGGGTTGGTGACAAGTGTCGCTGCCCTTTACATTCTCCCCGCTGCAGGGGGGAAACTGTTATCGAGTGCATGTGCTTGCAGCGCATTTGCTCGAGGGGGGCCTTGGCCCCCTGCCTACGACGGTTCCGGTGAATAACCAGGTGAACAACCAGCCGCCACATTACTGTCACGCGTGCATTACACGGTGATGGTCCACCTCATTTGTCTGGGGTGGTCAATCCTCATTGGCTGGGAGTATGCGGACGGTTATTCCTCCCGCAAGGGGGGATTTACAGTGAATTAACACGGCCGTGCCTGATCTGACTTCGGTTGGATATGTGGCTGGGGGACCGGTTCGCACCAGTGGGTGATCTAATGGCTAGCTTCGGGAGGGGGTCTCCCCCTCCAGATTATTGCCTTTCCTGGCTGAGAGGCCAACGTCTGTGGCACTGCCCGCCTAAAGTGGCTAAAACGAGGACCTGGGTAGGATATGGGTGAGGGGAAGCGTAGTTATAGTAGTACCCAAGTTTGTATCCTGCTCGGCGGACTGCGATCGAGCCCCGCGTTATAAATTGTTGACCCAAAAAAAAAAAAAAAAAAAGGGGGTCGAACTCATCGCCTGGTACAAGGGCCACTGCTGCCCCCGAAGTGACGGATGGGCCTTGCAGGTTAAGTGTGTCGAGCACATTCCCTCCCCAGAGTCCAAGCTCATGAGAGTGGGTGGTACCGACGTGATTAGGCCCTAGGATAGCTCTTAGGGGGTGTGATGGAGCCAACAGGGGGGTTCTAAATACCCCTCTGTCGACTAAACGACGCAGTAGCAGCTGCATAGGCAGCAGTCCTGCGATACTCTCCAAGCCACCGACAGGGGTGGTTCGGAATGCACCAAGGATCCAGCGAGCAGCGATGATGGACTGCACCTGGGCCAACGTTTTGATGACACCTTTGACGCGAGCGCCTTTGAAGTGCCAGAGTCTCAATCCATACGTCATGATGGGCACAACGCATGAACGGTAAAGAAGGCGTTTCTGCATGGGAGTTAACCCTCTTACAGAGTTGCCGAGCATTCCCATTGCCCTTGCAGTGGTAAGGGCTTTGGTGGAGTAGAACCGCGTGTGCTCCTTGAAAGAGAGTTTGCGGTCAAAGAAAAAGCCGAGGTACCTCCAGGTAACCTTGGGTCTGAGGGGGGTGTTGCCCGTGTAGGGGGCAAAGCCAAGATCGATAGGCAGGGGGGTGAACCTCCTCGCCCTTGAAAAGTGAAATATTTCGGACTTGTCATGTTCAAGGACAAGTCCGAGGGAGGTGAATGCCTGGAAAATCCAGCCATACGCTTTCTTGAGAAGGGGGAGGTTATCCTCCAACTGTGGAGAGCGGGCGATGAGGGTGCCATCGTCCACATAGGACATGAGATCGACATCTCTGCCAACTTCGCTTCTTCTGAAGAGTTTCATGATGGGCGTCAAGTATAACGCCGATAAGACAGGGGACAAGGCAGAGCCTTGGCCCACTCCCACATCGGCTGCAAAGGAGCCAGATGACGATGCTCCTTGACTTGTTACAACCACCATAAATAGTGGTAAACACCTCTGCTCAACGTTGCACGCGACGTCGACACCTCAATTTTGGTCCGATTTTCGATCGGATTTCGCCATCACGAACGCTCTCGGCGTCTCCAGGCTTGCCCTGATTTGCTAAGAGATCCGTCCCTCCGATCTCTGTGGATGCCCCGGTCACTGTTTTTGACAGTGTCTGCTATTCGTCTCGGTCTCCTGGGCTTCGAGGATCCTGGTTAGGTGAGTGCTGGCAATGAAAGAGTAGTCTGGGCCCCTATGGGGGCTTAGAGTGGGTGTGGGATGCCTACTTCAATGCTCGCCCAAGTCGTCGCATTCGTTTAGCTGGGGGAGGTCTGGTTCAGGAGGAGGGACATATTCACTGGATTGTGGGTCGTCTGGGAGACTTCCTACCCCCATGCTGTGTGAGTTTCTACATCTAGAGACCTGCTACACTGACTACCTATTGGAATACACCATCGTTAAAAGGGGCCGGGCGATGGTGCCCCCTGGTGGCTAGGTCGACGCTCTGGTGGCCGCTATTCACCACCGACTCTTTACCTCCGGCACTCACACCCCCTAGGTGTTTGGAACCGGGTTCAATCGTCCCTCCCAATCGGCAGCAGGATTTGCGGCCTGCCTGCCCCCTTGGAGCGTCTGGAGGCTGTGTCGGGTGGACCCGGAATTGAGATAAGGGACCGTCTGTTATCGTTATCACGCTACGTATCTTGACTTCTACCGTCATCTACTTGTGCTAAATCATCCTCAATGCCCTCTGCAAACCGTAGAGTGCAAACTCGACACCAGGCGGCTCATGGCGACCCCCTCCTATACACAAACGCCGACTTCGCAGATTTCGACGACAACTACCTCCCAGAGTTTGGACACGTCTCCCTGAGCGGATGGGACTCTGATGTGGCTAACCAGTTCCACAATCTTTGGGCGGAGGACGACTCCTCCGACCTGCCAGACGACGATGACGGCTCTGCCACCGGCGGAGACGTCGAATTCATTCCGGGTCTCACCGAGCTAGCCTTGCAGGAGACGATAAACCGCTTCTTGGCATCACAAGTGATAGCCGATGAGGTGCATGATCTGGCTCTCGAGCTTGGGCTCGAGGCCAACAACAATCAAGAGCTCGGCATCGCCGAGCTCCTCTATCCAGAGGGGCAGCAGGAGCAATCTGCGCCGCCCCTCCCCACATCACCGGGTTCATCCGCCATCCCAGAGTTGGTGGAGGATGAGCCTCCGTTGTCGAGAGATGAGAGGGTGGACATAATGTCCACCTCTCATGGCTTTCTACATTTACTGGAGGCTATGACGATTTTCGTCGGTACCGTCCGAGTATCCGCCGTTCCGCTCACAGAGAGGAATGCATGGCGCCAGATGGCATGGGAACTATTCACAACCACCTGGCAATTGTCCGAGCCAATGTCGGCAGAACTAGCAGCTGCCGGATTGCCTCTCGATCTCACGTCACCGGCAGCCTTCAGGGCTTCCTACGCGGCTAGGCAGGCAGCTCATGCAGAGCTCCATCATGAGGAACCCTCATCCTCATCACGACGCCGTCATCCTCGAGGTCCTCGGAGACAGCTGCGCCGCAACCTATAGGGGAACACCCCTCCACAACCACGCCCACCAAATAATTGGTGGCCGATATCGGGATAGTGACATTTTGTCGCTTCCCTCCACCTTCCCCCCGCTGCGGGGGGGACATTGTCATCGAGTGCATGCACATGTCGGCATTTGCTCGAAGGGGGGCCTCGGCCCCCCTGCCTACGGTAGTTCCGGTGAATAACCAGGTGAACAACCAGCTACCACATCTCTGTCACTCGTGCGCAAACACAGTGATGGTCCACCCCATTCGTCTGGGGTGGTCAATCCTCGCTGGCTGGAAGTAGGCTATCGGTTATTCCTCCCGCAAGGGGGGATTTACGGTGAATTGACACCACTGCGCCTGATCTGACTTCGGTTGGATATGTGGCCGGGGGACCGGTTGGTACCAGGGGGCGACCTAATGGCTAGCTTCGGGAGGGGGAGGCTTCCCCTCCGGATTATTGCCTTTCCTGGCTGAGAGGCCAATGTCTGTGGCACTGCCCGCCTAAAGTGGCTAAAACGAGGACCTGGGTGGGAGATGGGCGAGGGGAACGCGTAGATAGTAGTACCCTAGTTTGTACCCTGCTCCGCGGACTGCGATCGAGCCCCGCGTTATAAATTGTTGACCCAAAAAAAAAAAAAAAAAAAAAGGAGCCAGATGAGAAAGCGTTCCATTTGTAGGTCGTCTTGCGACCGACTAGGTATGAACGGAAGAAGTTCACATCGCTCCTTGACTTGTTACAACCACCATAAATAGTGGTAAACACCTCTGCTCAACGTTGCAAGCGACGTCGACACTTCAATTTTCGTCCGATTTTTGATCGGATCTCACCATCACGAATGCTCTCGGCGTCTCCAGGCGTGCCCTGATTTGCTAAGAGATCCGTCCATCCGATCTCCGTGGATGCCCCGGTCATTGTTTTTGACAATGGCTGCTATTCATCTCGTTCTCCTGGGCTTCGAGGATCCTGACTAGGTGAGTGTTGTCTATGAAAGAGTAGTCTAGGTCCCCCTGGGGGCTTAGAGTGGGTGTGGGATGCCTGCTTCAACGCTCGCCCAAGTCGTCACACTCGTCTAGGTGGGGGAGGTCTGGCTTAGGGAGGAGGGACATTATCACTGGACTGCTGGTCATCTGGGAGGCTTCCAGCCTCCATGCTCTGTGAGTTTCTACTACTAGAGACATGCTATACTGACTACCCGCTGGAATACACCATCGTTAAAAGGGGCCGGGCGATGGTGCCCCCTAGCGGCTAGGCCTACACCTTGGTGGCCGCTTCTCACCACCATCCCTCTACCTCCGGTGCTCACTCTCCTAGGGTGGCATGACCCGGGTTCAATCTTCTCCCACTAGGCAGCAGGATGTGCGGCTTGCTCGCCCCCTCGGAGCGTTCGGAGGCTGTATCGGGTGGACCCGGAATATAGATAAGGGACCAGTCGTTATCGATTCCACGCTGCGTATTTTGATTCCTACCATCATCTACTAGCACTAACACACACACTCTCGATGCCCAAACGGCGAACCAGAGACCAACCACCACATCGGGGTCTACGCGACCCCGTTTTGATCATGGGCGACATCTTTGATGATGGCGTCCAAGACTACGACACCCGGTTCGTCCAAGACAAATCGGAGGTAGCAGCTGCTTTCAGGGCAGCTAGAGATCTATGGGCCGGGGAAGACCTCTCCGACCCTAACGATGATGATGACGATGACTCTCTTGCCATGCAGGAGGCTCTCGCTTTCGCCGAGGGGGGGCCTAGGCTCTCCTCGAGGAAAACGATCGATCGTGTACGATGGGCACTTGGTGTCGACGTCGAACACAAGCGCTGGGCTCGTAGCCTCCCTAAGGAGGATATGTATTCACAGGAGCTCGGTATCGCTGAGCTCCTTTATCCGGAGGCATCCCCTGCCCCGCTACCGCCTTGGCCCCCCATCCCCAAGCTGGTGGAGGACGAAGTGCCGTTATCTAGGGATCAGAGGTTGGAAATCAAAGCCACCTCCGATGCCATGCTACATCTACTGGACATGATGACCTCCTTTGTAGGTACCGTCCGAGTATCCGCAGTTCCTCTCAACGACAGGAACTCTTGGCGTCAGATGGCGTGGGAGCTCTTCACCACCACCTGGCGATTTTCAGGGAGCATGATGGAGTCGCTTCGCGCGGCATCAGCTCCCCTTGACCTTACGTCTCCGGCAGCCTTCCAGGCTTCCTACGCGGCGATGCAGGCGGCTCAGTCTGCTCCACCAGCAGCAGGGCCTCCAACCGAGGAACCCTTGTCCCCGGAACGGCGTTGACGTCCTCGTGGCCCCCGCCAACGACCACACCGAGCTTGAAGAAGGGGACCCCCCCTTCTCTTCACCGCCCACCAGGGCTGTTGTCGGGATGGTGACAATATGTCGCCGCCCTTTACCTTCCCCCCACTGCGGGGGGGATGATGTCACCGAGTGCATGCTCAGAGTAGCATTTGCTCGAGGGGGGGGCCTCGACCCCCTACCTACAGTAGCTCCGGTGAATAACCAGCTGCCTCGTCACTGTCACTTGTGCGTGGACACAGTGATGGTCCACCTCACTCACCTGGGGTGGTCAATCCTCGTTGTCTGGTGAAAGACGGTTACTCTTCCTGCAAGGGAGGACTTACAGTGAACTGACACTGCTTGCGCCTGATCTGACTTCGGTCAGATATGTGGCCGGGGGGACCGAGATAGCACCAGACGGCGAACTAACGGCTAGCCTTTGTAGGGGGGGCCCCTCCCCTACAGATTATTGCCTTTCCTGTCTGAGAGGACAACGCTGGTACGCCCGCCATAATGTGGCTTCTGCAAGGGACCTGGTGTGGGATGCAGACATAGGGAATGCGTAGTCTTAGTAGTACCTTGTTTGTATCTTGACCCGCGGACTGCGATCGAGCCCCGCGTTATAAATTGTTGACCCCAAAAAAAAAAAAAAAAAAAACGGAAGAAGTTCACTACTTGCGCAGGAAACCCCGACCGCGAGATGATCTCCAACAGAACCTGGTGGTTCAAGGAGGGGAAGAATTGAGCGATGTCGAAAGCGACAACGCTTGTTTTAAGCCCTTTGGCCCATCCTGCTCTGACGAGGTGGGTAAGGTAAATACCTGCATCCTCAGTGGAACGCTGGGCGACGCCTCCGAACTGATTTTGTTCGAAGGCCTCGTGTGCGACACCGTCGAACTGAAGTCGCCTGGACAACATCTTTTCGACTAACTTGCCCAGAGTGTTCAGTAGCACAATAGGCCTGAACGACTTAGGGGTAGAATAATTGGGTTTCCCTGGTTTCGGGATAATTACCGACAGGGACTCCTTGAAGTGCGCTGGCCAGTGGCCAGCAGTGATGCACGCCTCAGCAATGCGGGTGATGAGCCCTGCCACTTCTGGGTTGCTACACCAGTGTTTTAGGTGCGACCACATAACATGATCGGGACCTGGAGCGGAACGGGAAGAACACGCGTTAAGCGCTTCTTTCATTTCCGTGACGGAGAAAGGGATCCAGGCCCTTTCAGGCACCGGATCAAGTTCCTTGAGTATGCTCAGATCGATTGCTCGATCAGATGCGGCGTTATAGGACCCATCAAGGGCAGCCCACAGAGAATCCAGATCGTTGCACGGTTCTCCCCGATAGGAGATAGCCTCGTACGATGGGAGGTTGCGTTGACGAGTCCAGGACATCAGATCCCAGGGTTGTCTATTCATCGTAGCCACTTCCTGGATATGGTCATCGAAAAAGTCGCGCTTTGCGTGTCGCATGACTTTCCTATAGAGCTTCCAGTCCCCCTCATCACGAGAGGCTCTGTAAGCATCTAGAGCACCACTGCATTCGTCTGTCCACCAGCCTTTGGACGACTTGCCGAGGCGAGATTCCTTGGCATGGTTTTCCCATGCCTTGTTTAAGATCGTTGATATCGCCGAAACGACTTCATCGATCTCTGCCGAGGTATCTCTGTGCCAATTTAGCCACGGAGTTAAAGCGGAGGAGACAGCATCCCGATAGGATGCTTCCTCCTTGGATCCTTTTTTGATGGACCACTTGGTAACCGGAACCAAAGATCCCGGGCCAGGTAGTATTAACGTCAGAGGGGCGTGGTCAGACGTTCCCCTGGCTTCAGGTACAATCTCGCAGTACAGTACAAATCTGAGATCTGTAGGTACGAACATCAGGTCGATCACCGTGGGGTGAAGGCCCTGTTGTGGGGGGAAGTGGGTGGGGCCCTCCACTACTGGTAGGGCTCTGGTCAGGCCTAGTGCCGTAGCCGTTTCCACTAAGTGGTCAGCATGGATGGAGTGTTCAGGCCCCTGGGAGTCCCAGGAGGCGTGTCTCACGTTGAAATCGCCACACATGAAGTGTAAGCGTGGGATCGTCATGACGTTCTCAAATAGGAGCGTGATGGCAGAGTGTTGGCTGTCCGAGTATACGTTAGCGAGTAGCATGACATCCTCCCCTACTCCCAATGAGAATAGAAGGATGTCACGATTATCGATAAGGTCTCGTCTGAGACCTGGTCTTAAGTTAGCGATGCTATTCGCAAAGTAGACGGCAACGCGTGGAGGGGACTCAATACCCGAGGGGCGCACTAACGTTCCCCAATCTGGGCTCATTGGTGCGCCTATAACTTCTTCCCCTTCCCTGTTGTGGGCAGAAGGGGCGTATCTTATTAATCGCCACGGAGGCTCTTGGATGAAAAGCAAATCATAGTCATCTATAAGGTCTGCCAGTAACGAGTCCATGTATCCCCAATTACGGTTAACATTCTGACTAAATATACGCAACTGCGGTGTAGATCTAAGTCTATCCCTCATTTACGTTCGGCCACCGCGTCCTGCGGGATGGTGAGTAGGAGGAGAGCGAGAGTTGCGCCTGACACTCACCTCGTCGTAGCGAGCTTTGATCCAATCACGGTCAAAGCGATGTCGCCAGAAATTGCATCGACGATCGTCGGATGCGTGATTCTTCCGGCAGTTGATGCACCTAGCCGGGTGAGGACAGGCTGCCCCCTCTGGGGTAGCTGGGACAGGAGGGTTTGCCTTGGTGTTTCCCTTACAACACCCTGCAAGGGCACGATGGTGCTCCTTACGGTGTGGGCCTGCACAGATCAGACACTTGGTCTGTGGAGCTCTGCATGCCGGGGTGGGGTGGCCCCACTTCCCGCACCGTTGGCAAAGAGGCAGTCCAGGGTTCGCCCTGGCAGCCCTAACATAAGCAACGTAGCGTCCAAATTGGACGCCTCGACCGATAAGAGCCTTGGCTCGTGCACTGCTGACTGAGTCAGCGATGTTGAGATACACGGTGCACGTATCCGACATTTTCGAATTGCGTACAACCCGGGGAGGGACTTGGAGCACTGTGAGGTCCGATATTCCGGACTTTCCCAAGTGTGCAATGATGACATCAGGCGTCAAGGCCTTGTCGTTAGCGATAAACGGCACATCAACCAACTTGAGGTACGATGTGGAGGTGGGTAGCGCTGCGTCTACTTGCAGTGCGTAAGGGAACGCCTTATGGGCGGCCTCCTTGAAACAACGAAGATCCTCCTCAGAGGCAACGACGTCTGTAGCTACTGATATGTTACCAGCGTGCATTGATGCGGACTGGGCCACCAATTTGGAGTGGTGCAGTCCGAGAGTGATCCGGACATGGTCCAGGAAGTCAGCTGGGTTCGTCTCCGCCCCGAGGGGGGGACGAACGTGAACAAGGACCTGTCGTCTCGACGGTCCGTGTACGGTAGGTGAAGGCTTGGACGCCTTCGGTTTAGATGGACCTACATGCTGCTGTATGTCAGCCAGCTTGTCGGTTGGAAGCTCAGGGAAGGCCTTGGCTAGACGCACAAGGCCATCCATGGATGTGTTAGGTGTTCGCCCCCCTGGGAAGCGAGCAACCTGAGCGAAGGTTCCCCTGCCCGAAGGCCTGGTGGACCAGTTCACGGGGGGAGGTGGTCCTCGACCCCATGATGTAGAGACGCCCCCTGTTGGGGGTTTTGGAAGAGGTCGAGCCCCTTTCAGGCCTCGAGTCCTCGAAGATTTGTGAGGGGGGGGGCGTTGCCCATCCCATCCCTCCAGGTAGTCCACATTGGGATTTTTTTTTTTTTTTGGATCAGAATTTATAACGCGGGGCTCGAGCGCAGTCCGCGGAGCAAGGTACAAACTTGGGTACTACTTTATCTATGTGTTCCCCTCGCCCATCTCCCACTCAGGTCCCCGTTTTAGCCACCTTTAGGCGGGCAGTTCCACAGACGTCGGCCTCTCAGCCAGGAAAGGCAATAATCTGGAGGGGGCGCCCCCCCTCCCGAAGTTAGCCATTAGATCGCCCCCTGGAGCAAATGGTCCCCCAGCCACATGTCCAACCGAGGCCAGACCAGGCGCAGCAGTGTTAATTCACCGTAAATCCCCCCTTGCGGGAGGAATAACCGTCTGCGTTTTTCCAGCCAACGAGGATTGACCACCCCAGACGAATGAGGTGGACCATCACCGTGTTGTGCACAAGTGACAGTAACAAGGCGGGTGGTTGTTCACCTGGTTATTCACCGTGACCGCCGTAAGTAGGGGGCCGAGACCCCCCTCGAGCAAATGCACCCATGTGCACGCACTCGATGACATCGTCCCCCCCGCAGTGGGGGGAAGGTATAGGGAAGCGACACCATGTCACCATCCCGATAGTGGCCACCAATTACTTGGTGGCCGTGAACGTAGAGGGGGATAGCCCCCTGTACTAGTTGCGGCGCTGCTGTCCACGAGGACCTCGAGGACGACGGCGCTGTGCTGGGGACGAGGGTTCCCCAGATTGAGGCTCTGATTGAGCGGTGTGCACCGCCGCGTAGGAAGCCCGGAAGGCTGCCGGAGACGTGAGGTCAAGAGGTGTCGGAACGGCTGCTAGTTCCGCCGACATCGTCTCAGACAGTCGCCAGGTGGTCGTGAATAACTCCCAGGCCATTTGGCGCCATGCGTTCCTCTCTGCAGGGGGAACGGTGGATGTACGGACGGTACCAACGAACATGGTCATCGCGTCGAGTTGGTGTAGCATGGCATGAGAGGTGGCTTCGATTTCCAGCCTCTCATTCACTGATAACGGCACCTCGTCCTCCACCAGCTCAGGGATGGGGGGCAAAGGCGGTAACGGGGCAGGGGATGCCTCCGGATAGAAGAGCTCAGCAATGCCGAGCTCCTGAGTGTACATGTCCTCGCGTTCGAGACTGCGAGTCCATCGTTTATGTGCGACATGGACACCATCGCTCCTTGACTTGTTACAACCACCATAAATAGTGGTAAACACCTCTGCTCAACGTTGCACGCAACGTCGACACTTCAATTTTTGTCCGATTTTCGATCGGATTTCGCCATCACGAACGCTCTCGGCGTCTCCAGGCCTGCCCTGATTTGCTAAGAGATCCGTCCATCCGATCCCCGGGGATGCCCCAGTCATTGTTTTTGACAATGACTGCTATTTGTCTCGTTCCCCTGTGCTTCGAGGATCCTGGCTAGGTGAGTGGTGTCTATGAAAGAGTAGTCTGGGTCCCTATGGGGGCTTAGAGTGGGTGTGGGATGCCTGCTTCAACGCTCGCCCAAGTCAACGCACTCGTTTAGTTGGGGGAGGTCTGGCTCAGGGGGAGGGACATCGTTACTGGACTGCTGGTCGTCTCTGGGGCTTCCAACCTCCATGCTATGTGAGTCACTACTACTAGGGACAAGCTACACTGACTACCTGTTGGAATACACCATCGCTAAAAGGGGCCGGGTGACGGTGCCCCCTGATAGCTAGGTCGATGCTCTGGTGGCCGCATTTCACCACCGACTCCTCACCTCCGGTGCTCACTCCTCTGGGGTGTTATGACCCGGGTTCAATCTTCTCCCACCAGGCAACAGGATGCGCGGCCTGTTCGCCCCCTCGGAGCGTTTGGAGGCTGTATCGGGTGGACCTGGAACTGAGACAAGGGGCCATCTGTTATCGATCTTACCCTACGTACTTTGACTGTTCTCGTCATTTACCTGTGCTAACTCACTCTCAATGCCCAAACGGCTGAACAGAGACCAAACCACACACTGGGGCCTTCACGACCCCACCTTGATTACGGGTGACATCGTTGGTGATGATGCCCAAGACTACGACACCCAGTTCTCACAGAACAAACTGGAGGTAGCAGCTGCCCTAGGCAGTTTGAGATCTGTGGGCTGGGGAGAACCTCCCTGACCCTGACGACTACGAGGACTTTCTTGCTAGGCAGGAGGCCCTCGCTTACACTGCACGCTGCGTATTTCGATCACTAGCATCATATACCAGTACTAACTTGCTCCTGATGCCCAAGCGGACAACCAGAGACGATCGTTCCAACGATCCTACGCCTCCGGCAGCTGTCCCAGCTTCCTGTGTGGCGATGCCAACAGCTCTAGCAGAGCTTCAATCTGGGGAACCCTCGTTCCCAGTACAGTGCCGTCATCATCACAGATGGCCGTGCCACTACTCGTGTGGGGCATTCCGCTCCACACCCATCACCGCCAGTCCGCTGGCTGCTGTCAGGTTGGTGACAAATGTCGCTGCCCTTTACGTTCTCCCTGCTGCGGGGGGGAAACTGTTATCGAGTGCATGTGCTTGCAGTGCATTTGCTCGAGGGGGGCCTTGGCCCCCTGCCTACGACGGTTCCGGTGAATAACCAGGTGAACAACCAGCCGCCACATTACTGTCACGCGTGCATTACACGGTGATGGTCCACCTCATTTGTCTGGGGTGGTCAATCCTCATTGGCTGGGAGTATGCAGACGGTTATTCCTCCCGCAAGGGGGGATTTACAGTGAATTAACACGGCTGTGCCTGATCTGACTTCGGTTGGATATGTGGCTGGGGGACCGCTTCGCACCAGCTGACGATCTAATGGCTAGCTTCGGGAGGGGGTCTCCCCCTCCAGATTATTGCCTTTCCTGGCTGAGAGGCCAACGTCTGTGGCACTGCCCGCCTAAAGTGGCTAAAACGAGGACCTGGGTAGGATATGGGTGAGGGGAAGCGTAGTTATAGTAGTACCCAAGTTTGTATCCTGCTCCGCGGACTGCGATCGAGCCCCGCGTTATAAATTGTTGACCCAAAAAAAAAAAAAAAAATGTGCGACATGGACGTCCTGCGCCCACAGCACACGGTCGATCATTTGCCTCGAGGCCAGCTTGGGGCTGCTCTCGGCGTAATTGAGGGCCTCTTGCATAGCAAGAGAGTCCTCGTCATCCTCAGGGTCGGAGAGGTCTTCTCCAGCCCATAGATCTCTAACTGCCCGTAGGGCAGTAGCTACATCCGGATCGTCCTGATCGTACCGGGTGTCGTAGTCTTGGACGCCATCGTCGTAGATGTCGCCCGTAATCAGGGAGGGGTCATGTAGACCCCAGCGTGGAGTTTGGGCTCTAGTTCGCCGTTTAGGCATTGAGAGGGGAAGTTAGTGCTAGTAGGTGATAGTAGAAATCAAGATATGTAGCGTGCCATCGATAACAGTTGGTCCCTTATCTCTATTCCGGGTCCACCCGATACTGCCTCCGAACGCTCCGAGGGGGGGACAGGCCGCACATCCTGTAACCCAGTGGGAGAAGATTGAACCCGGGTCATACCACCCTAGAAGAGTGAGCACCGGAGGTAGAGAGTTGGTGGAGAGTGGCGGCCACCAAGGTGTCGACCTAGCCGCCAGGGGGCACCATCGCCCAGCCCCTTTTAACGATGGTGTATTCCAACGGGTAGTCAGTGTAGCATGTCTCTAGTAATAGAAACTCACAGAGCATGGAGGCTAGAAGCCTCCCAGACAACTAGCAATCCAGTGATAACGTCCCTTCTCCCTAAGCCAGACCTCCCCCAACTAAACGAGTGTGTCGACTTGGGCGAGCGTTGAAGCAGGCATCCCACACCCACTCTAAGCCCCCATAGGGACCCAGACTACTCTTTCATAAATGACACTCACCTAGTCAGGATCCTCGAAGCCCAGGAGAACGAGACAGATAGCAGCCATTGTCAAAAACAATGACCGGGGCATCCACGGAGATCGGATGGACGGATCTCTTAGCAAATCAGGGCAGGCCTGGAGACGCCGAGAGCGTTCGTGATGGTGAAATCCGATCGAAAATCAGATAAAAATTGAAGTGTCGACGTCGCGTGCAACGTTGAGCAGAGGTGTTTACCACTATTTATGGTGGTTGTAACAAGTCAAGGAGCGTTTTTCTCCACATTGGGATTGTTGGTGACCGTGCCCGACCTAGGTCGTTTACTGCCCCCTGCAATTCTATCTATTGCTCCCCGGAGCAAAGAGCTCCCCGAGTCGCGATCTATGCCAGCCTCGGCAGCTGCTACCAGCACCGAGCCCAGACGTTCTGCTATAAGCTGCCGGTCTTCAGCAGTGGGTCGTCGAGATCCCGTCCTGTTGAGGACAACACGGAATCCTCCAGCGTACTCTCCCAGGTCTTTGGCAAAGGTCTGGGGTCCACTCCAGTCGTCGCTAGCCATCTCCGTGTCCTGAATGACGTGGGTAGAGAGATTATCGGCCACTTCATCAGCCCACGAGGCAGGTGTAGAAGGGGTAGCCGGAGGTGCAGGAGACGCAGTCGCATCCCTGGAAGATAACGCTGGCACGCTGAAACGCTGTGCTCACGGAGTGACGATGCCCGCCCCATAGGGGGAGGGGGTTGGAGAGCCTCTTTGGGTCCTGTGAGGACCCACTGAGGGTGCATTCTGTGTGGATCTGCGGCTCTCTTCGAGCCGCAGAGAGTCAATTGGATCGTCGCCAGGAGTTCTGGGCATACCGGATCTGGAAGGTCTCCCCTCGTCCATCGCTTCGCCCGATCTCCCCCCTTTTCTGGAATATGATTCTGACATGCGTTGGTAAGACGCTGGTTATACCGGATCACTAGGATCGAGGACGGATTGAGCTGCAAAAGTGAGAAACGGTGTCGACGAAGTTTTTTGTGGCTGTGCACGTCACGGTAACAAGACAAGAAGCGACGTCTCAGACGAGATCTGATCGATAGTCGTGACATCCTTCTGTTCTCACTGGGAATAGGGGAGGACGTCATGCTACTCGCTAACGTCTACTCAGATAGCCAACACTCTGCCATCACGCTCCTTTTTGAGAACGTCATGACGATCCCACGCTTACACTTCATGTGCGGCGATTTCAACATGAGACACGCATCCTGGGATCCCCAGGGGCCTGAACACTCAATTCATGCTGACCACTTAGTGGAAACGGCTACGGCATTAGGCCTGACCAGAGCCCTACCAGTAGTGGAGGGCCCTACCCACTTCCCCCCTCAACAGGGCCTTTACCCCACGGTGATCGACCTGATGTTTGTACCTACAGATCTTAGATTTGTATTGTACTGTGAGATTGTACCTGAAGCCAGGGGGACGTCTGACCACGCTCCTCTGACGTTAGTGCTGCCTGGCCCGGGATCTCTGGTCCCGGTTACCAAGTGGTCCATCAAAAAAGGATCCGAGGAGGAAGCATCATATCGGGATGCTGTCTCCTCCGCTCTAAATCCGTGGCTAAACTGGCACGGAGAAACGTCGGCAGAAATCGATGATGTCGTTTCAGCGATATCAACGATTTTAAACAAGGCATGGGAAAACCATGCCAAGGAATCTCGCCTCGGCAAATCGTCCAAAGGTTGGTGGACAGACGAATGCAGTGGCGCCCTAGACGCATACAGGGCCTCCCGGGATGGGGAGGACTGGAAGCATTATAGGAGAGTCATGCGACAAGTGAAGTGTGACTTTTTCGATGACCGTATCCAAGAAGTGGCTACGATGAATAGACGACCCTGGGATCTGATGTCCTGGACTCGTCAACGCAACCTTCCATCGTATGAGGCTATCTCCTATCGGGGAGAACCCTGCAACGATCTGGATTCCCTCTGGGCTGCCCTTGATGGGTCCTATAACGCTGCCTCAGATCGAGTAGTCGACTTGAGCATTCTTGATGGACTTGATCCAGTGCCTGAAAGGGCCTGGATCCCGTTCTCCGTCACGGAAATGAAAGAAGCGCTAAATGCATGTTCCTCCCGTTCCGCTCCAGGTCCCGATCATGTTACGTGGTCGCACCTAAAACACTGGTGTAGCAACCCAGAAGTGGCAGGGCTCATCACCCGCATTGCTGAGGTGTGCATCACCATTGGCCACTGGCCAGCTCACTTTAAGGAGTCCCTGTCGGTTATTATCCCAAAGCCGGGGAAACCCAACTACTCCACTCCAAAGTCATTCAGGCCTATCGTGCTATTGAACACTCTGGGAAAGTTGGTCGAAAAGATGTTGTCTAGGCAACTTCAGTTCGACGGGGTCGCACACGAAGCCTTCGAGCAAAACCAGTTTGGAGGCGTCGCCCAGCGTTCCACTGAGGACGCAGGAATTTACCTCACCCACCTGGTCAGAGCTGGATGGGCCAAGGGACTCAAAACGAGCGTTGTCGCTTTCGACATCGCTCAGTTCTTCCCCTCCTTGAACCACCAGGTTCTATTGGAGATCATTTCTCGGTCGGGATTCCCTGCGCAAGTAGTGAATTTCTTCCGCTCATATTTGGTCGGTCGCAAGACGACCTACAAATGGAACGCTTTCTCGTCTGGCTCTTTTGCAGCAGATGTGGGAGTGGGACAAGGATCTGCCTTGTCCCCTGTCCTGTCGGCGCTATACCTGACGCCCATCATGAAACTCTTCAGAAGAAGCGAGATTGGCAGAGATGTCGACCTCATGTCCTACGTGGACGATGGTACCCTCATCGCCCGCTCCCCACAGCTGGAGGATAACCTCCCCCTTCTCAAAAGAGCATATGGCTGGATATTCCAGGTGTTCACCTCCCTTGGACTTGTCCTTGAACACGACAGGTCCGAGATATTCCACTTTTCGAGGGCTAGGAGGTTCACCCCCCTTCCCATCGACCTGGGCTTTGCCCCCTACACGGGCAGTACCCCCCTTAAACCCAAGGTCACATGGAGGTACCTCGGATTCTTCTTCGACCGCAAACTCTCCTTCAAAGAGCATACGTGGTTTTACTCCACCAAAGCCCTTACCACTGCAAGGGCAATGGGAATGCTCGGCAATTCTGTTAGGGGGTTAACCCCTATGCAGAAACACCTGTTGTACCGGTCGTGTGTCGTACCTATTATGACATACGGACTCAGATTATGGCACTTCAAAGGCGCTCGCGTCAAAGGTGTCATCAAAACGTTGGCCCAAGTGCAGTCCATTGCTGCACGTTGGATCCTCGGTGCATTCAGAACCACCCCAATTGGTGGCCTGGAAAGTACCGCCAGACTGCTGCCTATGCAGCTGTTACTGCGTCGTTTAGTCGACAGAGGGGTATTCAGAACCCCTCTATTGGCTCCATCACACCCCCTAAGAGCAATCTTAGGGCCTAATCACGTTGGTACTACCCACTCTCATGAGCTAGGACTCTGGGGAGGGAACGTGCTTGACACACTCAACTTGCAAGGCCCATCTGTCGCTTCGGCTGCAGCTCTGGCCCTCGTACCAGGTGATGAATTCGACCCCTTTGGGGAAGAAAACACACCTGGAAACAGAGTGAAGGATTTATTCCCCTCTCGCTTCTCCTCTCATCGCCTCACCTCTAAGGAGGATGGAGCGAGGAATTCTTACAGGGGTGACCTCGATAAGGCCTGGGCTGCTGCCCAGGTCGAGGATGACACTCTTGTCGTCGCAGTGGACGCTTCGGTGCCCACAGATGCCAAATTCCAAGCTGTCGCCTGCGCCCTTGTCTTCGGACAGGGAGAGCAGGTTGATCGTGTTGTCTCAGCCTCTGGGAGGAGAACCCCCCCGGAAGTAGAACTTTTCGCTCTCCAACTAGGCATCTCGGCTGCGTGCAGCAGAGGATGCAAGAAGTTGGTGATCTTTTCGGATTCTACTATGGGCATTGAGTCCCTAATCGATCCAAAACCACGTTCCAGGCAAGTCTTCGCCCTGGACGCTTGTTGCTCCCTCCATCCCTGGCTAGCCGGAGACGAAGAGAGAATTGTTACATTCTGGCATGTTCCCTCGAAATTCGAGTGGAACGTACATAAGATGGCTCATGATGTAGCTACATCTACCAAGATCTCCGTGGGCAGACACCCGCGGACGTCTCTAGACTACCTTAAAAACCAGGTCGAAAAGGCCGTTTGTAAGGATTGGCACACCCGGTTCGCAGATCCAGCGTATCGTGGTCGGCACTTCTACCAACTCAAAGGAGTAGGTGGAAAACCGGTATTACCCTCGACTCACAAAGGTGGGCCCTGGCTGAAAGTTATGGGGAACAACACTACGTTGACGTCCCGTTCAACTCGTATGATCACTGGCCATGCTCCTATAGGGGAGTATCGTCAACGTCTATCCCTCGACGGGGAATACCAATGCTGGTGCCTTGGTCCTGACATACAAACTCGGGACCATCTGCTACGCGTCTGCCCCAAGGTGGATCGCAAAGAAACTCGTGCGAGCCCAGACTCTGTCGAAGGCTTCCACGAATTCATGGACAATAATCCTGCATTAGGATCGTTCAACTCACTTGCGTGGGATCCAGGATAGGTTATGCGCGCAGGGCGTATGACCCTCGTCTGGTTCTGGCTAGTGTTATCGGTATGTCGGGGTGGCCGCAGGGCACCAGACGAGTCCGTTAACCCTCATAAAGGGGGCCCACCCGTGTTCAGGAGCGACTGTCAGGGAGGGGGGACACGAAACTAGGTACTGGTTCGGGGAGGCGCCTGAGCGCTTTCAGATCCACTGTCGGTTGCGCGTTACGACGAATGAGTCGACTACGCCCTCCTTTCTGAGCTGAGAGGCTCACGTCGGGGCAGCAGTATCCCCTAAATCTTGCATCCATACCCATAGGGATTCGGGGAACACGACATCGTCAAGTCCGGGTTGTCGGTACGCCACCACTGGCAAGTCCGTTTACTCGATAAAGGGGGCCCCCTTAGTGGTCATCGCAGCTATCCAGGTGGTTGGTGCGAAGTTCAGCAGGAGGAGGACTTGGGCTGGGCGTAGTGTACTCTGTTTGTATGTCTCTACCGCGGACTGCGTTCGGGCGTCGCGTTATAAATTTTTGACCCAAAAAAAAAAAAAAAAAAAAAAAAAAAAGCCAGGGAAACCTAATTACGCTACCCCTAAGTCGTTCAGGCCCATCGTGCTCCTGAACACCCTGGGCAAATTAGTCGAAAAGATGTTGTCGAGGCGACTTCAGTTCGACGGTGTCGCACACGATGCCTTCGAGCAAAACCAGTTCGGGGGTGTCGCCCAGCGTTCCACTGAGGATGCAGGAATCTACCTCACCCATCTTGTCAGGGCAGGATGGGCTAAAGGACTCAAAACGAGTGTTGTCGCTTTCGACATTGCTCAATTCTTCCCCTCCTTGAACCACTGGGTTCTGTTGGAGACCATTTCTCGGTCGGGGTTCCCTGCGCAAGTAGTGAACTTCTTCCGCTCATGTCTAGTCGGTCGCAAAACGACCTACAAATGGAACGCTTTCTCATCTGGCTCCTTTCCAGCCAATGTGGGAGTGGGTCAAGGCTCTGCTTTGTCCCCTGTCTTATCGGCGCTATATTTAACGCCCATTATGAAGCTCTTCAGAAGGAGCGAAATCGGCAGAAATGTCGATCTCATGTCGTATGTGGATGATGGCACTCTCATCGCCTGCTCTTCACAGCTGGAGGATAACCTCCCCTTGCTTAAAGAAGCGTATGGCTGGATATTCCAGGCATTCACCTCCCTCGGGCTTGTCCTCGAACATGACAAGTCTGAAATATTTCATTTCTCAAGGGCGAGGAGATTCACTCCCCTACCCATCGATCTCGGCTTTGCCCCATGCACGGGCAATACCCCCCTCAAACCCAAGGTTACCTGGAGGTACCTGGGTTTTTTCTTCGACCGCAAGCTCTCCTTCAAGGAGCACACGCGGTTCTACTCCACCAAAGCCCTTACCACTGCGAGGGCGATGGGAATGCTCGGCAATTCTGTCAGCGGGTTAACCCCTATGCAGAAACGCCTTCTGTACCGTTCGTGTGTCGTACCTATTATGACATACGGACTCAGACTATGGCACTTCAAAGGCGCTCGCGTCAAAGGTGTCATCAAAACGTTGGCCCAAGTGCAGTCCATTGCTGCACGTTGGATCCTCGGTGCATTCAGAACCACCCCAATTGGTGGCCTGGAAAGTATCGCCGGATTGCTGCCTATGCAGCTGTTACTGCGTCGTTTAGTCGACAGAGGGGTATTCAGGACCCCCCTATTGGCTCCATCACACCCCCTAAGAGCGATCTTAGGGCCTAATCACATCGGTACTACCCACTCTCATGAGCTAGGACTCTGGGGAGGGAACGTGCTTGACACACTTAACTTGCAAGGCCCATCTGTCGCTTCGGCTGCAGCCCTGGCCCTCGTACCAGGCGATGAATTCGACCCCTTTGGGGAAGAAAACACACCTGGAAACAGAGTGAAGGATTTGTTCCCCACCCGCTTCTCCTCTTACCGCCTCACCTCTAAGGAGGATGGAGCGAGGAATTCTTACAGGAGTGACCTCAATAAGGCCTGGGCTTCTGCCCAGGTTGAGGATGACACTCTCGTCGTTGCAGTGGATGCTTCGGTGCCCACCAATGCAAGATTTCAAGCTGTCGCCTGCGCTCTTGTCTTCGGACAGGGGGAACAGGTGGATCGCGTTGTCTCAGCCTCTGGGAGGAGAACCCCCCCGGAAGTCGAACTTTTTGGTCTCCAACTAGGCGTCTCGGCTGCGTGCAGCAGAGGGTGCAAGAAGTTGGTGATCTTTTCGGATTCTACTATGGGCATTGAGTCCCTAATCGATCCAAAACCGCGCTCTGGGCAAATCTTCGCCCTGGACGCCTGTCGCTCCCTTCGTCCCTGGCTAGCAGGAGACGAGGAGAGGAATGTGACATTCTGGCATGTCCCCTCGAAATTCGAGTGGAACGTACACAAGATGGCTCATGATGTAGCTACATCTACCAAGATCTCCGTGGGCAGACACCCGCGGACGTCTCTAGATTACCTTAAAAACCAGGTCGAAAAGGCCGTTTGCAAGGATTGGCACACCCGGTTCTCAGACCCGGCGTATCGTGGACGGCACTTCTACCAACTCAAAGGAGTAGGTGGAAAACTGGTAGTACCCTCGACCCACAAAGGTGGGCCTTGGCTGAAAGTAATGGGAAACAACACCATGTTGACTTCCCGTTCAACTCGGATGATCACTGGCCAGGCTCCTATAGGGGAGTATCGTCAACGTCTATCCCTCGACGGGGAATACCAATGCTGGTGCCTTGGTCCCGAGATACAAACTCGAGACCACTTACTACGCGTCTGCCCCATGGTGGATCGCAAGGAAACTCGTGCGAGCCCCGACTCCGTCGAAGGCTTCCACGAATTCATGGACAATAATCCTGCATTAGGATCGTTCAACTCACTTGCGTGGGATCCAGGATAGGTTGTGCGCGCAGGGCGTATGACCCCCGTCTGGTTCTAGCTAGCATTATTGGTATGTCGGGGTGGCCGTTGGGCACCAGACGAGTCCGTTAACCCTCATAAAGGGGGCCCACCCATGTTCAGGAGCGACTGTCAGGGAGGGGGGACACGAAACTAGATACCGGTTCGGGGAGGCGCCTGAGCGCTTCCAGATCCTCTGTCGGTTATGCGTTGCGACAACATCAGTCGACTACGCTCTCCTTTCCGAGCTGAGAGGCTCACATCGGGGCAGTGGTTTCCCCTAAATCTTGCACACATACCTGTAGGGATTCGGGGAACACGACATCGTCAAGTCCGGGTTGTCGGTACGCCACCACTGGCAAGTCCATTTACTCGATAAAGGGGGCCCCCTTAGTAGTCATTGCAGCTATCCAGGTGGTTGGTGCGAAGATTAGCAGGAGGAGGACTTGGGCTGGGCGTAGTGTACTCTGTTTGTACGTCTCTACCGCGGACTGCGATCGGGCGCCGCGTTATAAACTTTTGACCCAAAAAAAAAAAAAAAAAAACACTCTGCCATCACGCTCCTATTCGAGAACGTCATGACGATCCCACGCTTGCACTTCATGTGCGGCGATTTCAACGTGAGACACGCGTCCTGGGACCCCCAGGGGCCTGAGCACTCAATTCATGCTGACCACCTAGTGGAAACGGCTACGGCATTAGGCCTGACTAGAGCCCTACCAGTAGTGGAGGGCCCTACCCACTTCCCCCCTCAACAGGGCCTTCACCCCACGGTGATCGACCTGATGTTTGTACCTACAGATCTTAGATTTGTATTGTACTGTGAGATTGTACCTGAAGCCAGGGGGACGTCTGACCACGCTCCTCTGACGTTAGTGCTGCCTGGCCCGGGATCTCTGGTTCCGGTTACCAAGTGGTCCATCAAAAAAGGATCCGAGGAGGAAGCATCATATCGGGATGCTGTCTCCTCCGCTCTAAATCCGTGGCTAAACTGGCACGGAAAAACGTCGGCAGAAATCGATGATGTCGTTTCGGCGATATCAACGATTTTAAACAAGGCATGGGAAAACCATGCCAAGGAATCTCGCCTCGGCAAGTCGTCCAAAGGCTGGTGGACAGATGAATGCAGTGGTGCTCTAGACGCTTACAGATCTTCCCGTGATGAGGAGGACTGGAAGCACTACAGGAAAGTCATGCGACACGCTAAGCGCGACTTCTTCGACGACCGTATCCAAGAAGTGGCTACGATGAACAGACGACCCTGGGATTTGATGTCCTGGACTCGTCAACGTAACCTCCTGTTGTATGAGGCTATCTCCTATCGGGGAGAACCCTGCAATGATCTGGAATCTCTCTGGGCTGCCCTTGATGGGTCCTACAACGCTGCCTCAGATCGAGTAGTCGATCTGAGCATCCTCGATGAACTTGATCCGGTGCCTGAAAGGGCCTGGACCCCGTTCTCCATTACGGAAATGAAAGAAGCGCTAAACGCGTGCTCTTCCCGTTCCGCTCCAGGTCCCGATCATGTTACGTGGTCGCACCTAAAACACTGGTGTAGCAACCCAGAAGTGGCAGGGCTCATTACCTGCATTGCTGAGGCGTGCATCACTGCTGGCCACTGGCCGGCCCATTTTAAGGAATCCCTGTCGGTTATTATCCCGAAGCCAGGGAAACCTAACTACTCCACTCCAAAGTCATTCAGGCCTATTGTGCTACTGAACACTCTGGGCAAATTAGTCGAAAAGATGTTGTCTAGGCGACTTCAGTTTGACGGAGTCGCACACGAGGCCTTCGAGCAAAATCAGTTCGGAGGTGTCGCCCAGCGTTCCACTGAGGATGCAGGAATCTACCTTACCCACCTGGTCAGAGCAGGATGGGCCAAAGGGCTCAAAACAAGTGTTGTCGCCTTCGACATTGCTCAGTTCTTCCCCTCGTTGAACCACCAGGTTCTATTGGAAATCATCTCCCGGTCGGGGTTCCCTGTGCAGGTAGTGAACTTCTTCCGGTCGTATCTAGTTGGTCGCAAAACGACCTACAAATGGAACACTTTCTCATCTGGCTCCTTTATGGCCGATGTGGGAGTGGGTCAAGGCTCTGCCTTGTCCCCTGTCTTATCGGCGTTATATCTAACGCCCATTATGAAGCTCTTCAGAAGAAGCGAAATCGGCAATGGAGTCGATCTCATGTCTTATGTGGACGATGGTACTCTCATCGCCCGCTCTCCACAGCTGGAGGATAACCTCCCCCTGCTTAAAAAAGTGTATGGCTGGATATTCCAGACATTCACCTCCCTCGGACTTGTGCTCGAACATGACAAGTCCGAAATATTTCATTTCTCAAGGGCGAGGAGGTTCACCCCCCTGCCCATCGATCTTGGTTTTGCCCCCTACACGGGCAACACCCCTCTCAGGCCCAAGGTTACCTGGAGGTACCTCGGATTTTTCTTCGACCGTAAGCTCTCCTTCAAAGAGCATACGCGATTCTACTCCACCAAAGCCCTTACCACTGCTAGGGCGATGGGAATGCTTGGCAATTCTGTGAGAGGGCTAACCCCTATGCAGAAACACCTCCTGTACCGTTCGTGTGTCGTACCTATCATGACATACGGACTGAGACTCTGGCACTTCAAAGGCGCTCGCGTCAAAGGTGTCATCAAAACACTGGCCCAAGTGCAGTCTATAGCTGCACGGTGGATCCTCGGTGCATTCAGGACCACCCCTATCGGTGGTCTGGAGAGTATCGCAGGGCTGCTGCCTATGCAGCTGCTACTGCGTCGTTTAGTCGACAGAGGGGTGTTCAGGACCCCCCTATTGGCTCCATCACACCCCCTAAGAGCAATCTTAGGGCCTAATCACGTTGGCACTACCCACTCCCATGAGCTAGGACTCTGGGGAGGGAACGTGCTCGACACGCTTACCCTTCAAGGTCCATCTGTCGCCTCGGCTGCAGCTCTGGCCCTTGTACCAGGCGATGAATTCAACCCCTTCGGGGAAGAAAACACACCTGGAAACAGAGTGAAGGATCTATTCCCCACTCGTTTCTCCTCCCATCGCCTCACCTCTAAGGAGGATGGAGCGAGGAACTCTTACAGGAGTGACCTTGATAAGGCCTGGGCCTCTGCCCAGGCAGAGGAAGACACTCTCGTCATTGCAGTGGACGCCTCGGTGCCCACTGATGCTAAATTTCAAGCTGTCGCCTGCGCTCTTGTCTTCGGATGGGGAGAACAGGTGGATCGCGTTGTCTCAGCCTCTGGGAGGAGAACCCCCCCGGAAGTCGAACTCTTTGCTCTCCAACTAGGCGTCTCAGCTGCGTGCAGCAGAGGATGCAAGAAGTTGGTGATCTTTTCGGATTCTACTACGGGCATTGAGTCCCTAATCGATCCAAAACCACGTTCTGGGCAAATCTTTGCCCTGGACGCCTGTCGCTCTCTTCGCCCCTGGCTAGCCGGGGATGAGGAGAGGAACATTACATTCTGGCATGTCCCCTCGAAGTTCGAGTGGAACGTACACAAGATGGCTCACGATGTAGCTACATCTACCAAGATCTCCGTGGGCAGACACCCGCAGACGTCTTTAGATTGCCTTAAAAATCAGGTCGAGAAGGCCGTTTGTAAGGATTGGCACACCCGGTTCTCAGATCCGGCGTATCGTGGCCGGCATTTCTACCAACTCAAAGGAGTAGGTGGAAAACCGGTATTACCCTCGACTCACAAAGGTGGGCCTTGGCTGAAAGTAATGGGGAACAACACCACGTTGACTTCCCGTTCAACTCGTATAATTACTGGCCATGCTCCTATAGGGGAGTATCGTCAACGTCTATCCCTCGACGGGGAATACCAATGTTGGTGTCTTGGTCCTGAGATACAAACTCGGGACCATCTACTACGTGTCTGCCCCAAGGTGGATCGCAAAGAAACTCGTGCAAGCCCAGACTCTGTCGAAGGCTTCAACGAATTCATGGACAACAACCCGGCTCTCGGGTCGTTCAACTCACTTGCGTGGGATCCAGGATAGGTTGTGTGCGCAGGGCGTATGACCCCCGTCTGGTTCTAGCTAGTGTTATCGGTATGTCGGGGTGGCCGTAGGGCACCAGACGAGTCTGTCAACCCTCATAAAGGGGGCCCACCCATGTTCAGGAGCGACTGTCAGGGAGGGGGGACACGAAACTAGGTACTGGTTCGGGGAGGCGCCTGAGCGCTTTCAGATCCACTGTCGGTTGTGCGTTACGGCGTCGATGCTGATTATGCCTTCCTTTCCAAGCTGAGAGGCTCACGTCGGGGCGGCAGTATCCCCTAAATCTTGCACTCATACCCGTAGGGATTCGGGGAACACGACATCGTCAAGCTCGGGTTGTTGGTACGCCACCACTGGCAAGTCCGTTTACTCGATAAAGGGGGCCCCCTTAGTGGTCATTGCAGCTATCCAGGTGGTTGGTGCGAAGATCAGCAGGAGGAGGACTTGGGCTGGGCGTAGTGTACTTCGTTTGTATGTCTCTACCGCGGACTGCGATCGGGCGCCGCGTTATAAACTTTTGACCCAAAAAAAAAAAAAAAAAAAAACACTGCTGTGGCTGATCTGACTTCGGTGGGATATGTGGCTGGGGGACCATTTTGCTCCAGCGGGCGTTCTAATGGCTAGCTTTGGGAGGGGGGGCTCCCCCTCCAGATTATTGCCTTTCCTGTCTGAGAGGACAATGTCTGTGGCACTGCCCGCCTAAAGTGGCCAAAATGAGGACCTGGGTGGGAGATGGGTGAGGGGAATACGTAGATATAGTAGTACCCAAGTTTGTACCCTGCTCCACGGAGTGCGCCCAAGCCCCACATTATAAATTCTGATTTAAAAAAAACAAAAAAAAACAAAAAAGAAAGGGCTTGGATCCTGTTCTCCGTCACAGAAATGAAAGAAGCGCTTAATGCGTGTTCTTCCTGCTCCACTCCAGGTCCCAATCATATTACATGGTCGCACCTAAAACACTGGTGTAGCAACCCGGAGGTGGCAGGTCTCATCACCCGCATCGCCGAGGCATGCATCACCGCTGGCCACTGGCCAGCACATTTCAAGGAATCCCTGTCAGTCATTATCCTGAAACCAGGGAAACCTAATTATTCCACTCCAAAGTCGTTCAGGCCCATTGTGCTACTGAATACTCTGGGAAAATTGGTTGAAAAGATGCTGTCTAGACAGCTCCAATTCGATGGTCTGGCTCACAAAGCCTTTGAGCAAAACCAGTTCGGAGGAGTCGCCCAGCATTCCACAGAGGATGCAGGAATCTACCTTACCCATCTCGTCAGAGCAGGATGGGCCCAAGGTCTCAAAATGAGCATTGTCGCATTCAACATCGCCCAATTCTTTCCCTCCTTGAACCATCAGGTTCTACTGGAGATAATATCTCGGTCGGGATTCCCTGTGCAAGTGGTGAATTTCTTCTGGTCATACCTCATCGGTCGCAAGACAACCTACAAATGGAATGCCTTCTCATCTGGTTCCTTTGCAGCCAATGTGGGGGTGGGTCAAGGCTTGGCCTTGTCCCCAGTCTTATCGGTGCTATACCTAATGCCCATTATGAAACTCTTCAGGAGAAGCGATATCGGCAGAGATGTCGATCTCATGTCCTATGTGGATGATGGCACCCTCATCGCCCACTCCTCATGGTTGGAGGATAACCTCCCCCTCCTCAAAGAAGCATATGGCATCCGCTCCTTGACTTGTTACAACCACCATAAATAGTGGTAAACACCTCTGCTCAACGTTGCAAGCGACGTCGACACTTCAATTTTTGTCCGATTTTCGATCGGATTTCACCATCACGAACGCTCTCGGCGTCTCCAGGCGTGCCCTGATTTGCTAAGAGATCCGTCCATCCGATCTCCGTGGATGCCCCGGTCATTGTTTTTGACAATGGCTGCTATTCATCTCGTTCTCCTGGGCTTCGAGGATCCTGACTAGGTGAGTGTTGTCTATGAAAGAGTAGTCTAGGTCCCTCTGGGGGCTTAGAGTGGGTGTGGGATGCCTGCTTCAATGCTCGCCCAAGTCGACACACTCGTCTAGGTGGGGGAGGTCTGGCTTAGGGAGGAGGGACATTATCACTGGACTGCTGGTCGTCTGGGAGGCTTCCAGCCTCCATGCTCTGTGAGTTTCTACTACTAGAGACATGCTATACTGACTACCCGCTGGAATACACCATCGTTAAAAGGGGCCGGGTGATGGTGGCCCTCGCCAACGACCACGCCGAGCTTGAAGAAGGGGACCTCCCCTTCTCTTTACTGCCCACCAGGGCTGTTGTCGGGATGGTGACAATATGTCGCTGCCCTTTACCTTCCCCCCACTGCAGGGGGGATGATGTCACCGAGTGCATGCTCAGAGTAGCATTTGCTCGAGGGGGGGGCTTCGACCCCCTACCTACAGTAACTCCGGTGAATAACCAGTTACGGCAGTTCCGGTGAATAACCAGCTGCCTCGTCACTGTCACTTGTGCGTGGACACAGTGATGGTCCACCTCACTCACCTGGGGTGGTCAATCCTCGTTGTCTGGTGAAAGACGGTTACTCTTCCCGCAAGGGAGGACTTACGGTGAATTGACACTGCTTGCGCCTGATCTGACTTCGGTCGGATATGTGGCCGGGGGGACCGAGATAGCACCAGACGGCGAACTAACGGCTAGCCTTTGTGGGGGGGGCCCCTCCCCTACAGATTATTGCCTTTCCTGTCTGAGAGGACAACGCTGGTACGCCCGCCGTAACGTGGCTTCTGCAAGGGACCTGGTGTGGGATGCGGACATAGGGAATGCGTAGTCTTAGTAGTACCTTGTTTGTATCTTGACCCGCGGACTGCGATCGAGCCCCGCGTTATAAATTGTTGACCCCAAAAAAAAAAAAAAAAAAAAGAAGCATATGGCTGGATTTTCCAGGCATTCACCTCACTCGGACTGGTCTTGGAACACGACAAGTCCAAAATCTTCCATTGCTCTAGGTCAAGGAGCTTCACTCCTCTACCGATAGATTTAGGATTTGCCCCGTACATGGGCAACTCACCTCTCAAACCCAAGGTCACCTGGAGGTACCTTGGCTTCTTCTTCGATTGCAAGCTCTCCTTCAAGGAGCACACACAATTCTACTCCACCAAAGCCCTCACCATGGCAAGGGCGATGGGAATGCTCGGCAATTCTGTCAGAGGGCTAACCCCCATGCAGAAACACCTCCTATACCATTCATGTGTCATGCCCATTATGACGTATGGACTAAGACTCTGGCACTTCAAGGGCACACATCAAGGGTGTCATCAAAATGCTGGCCCAGGTGCAGTCCATTGCTGCACGCTGGATCCTCGGTGCTTTCTGTACCACCTCTATCGGTGGTCTAGAGAGTATCGCAGGACTGCTGCTTATGCAGCTGTTACTGCGTAGATTAGTTGACAGGGGGGCATTCAGAACTCCCCTGCTGGCCCCATCTCACCCCCTAAGAGTGATCTTAGGGCCAAAATATGTTGGCAATACCCACCCTCATGACCTGGGTCAATGGGGAGGCGACAGGGCTCCTTGACTTGTTACAACCACTATAAACAGTGGTAAACACCTCTGCTCAACGTTGCCAGCGACGTCGACACTTCAATTTACGTCCAATTTTCGATCGGAGTTCACCATCACGAACGCTCTCGGCGTCTCCAGGCCTGCCCTGATTTGCTAAGAGATCCGTCCATCCGATCCCCGGGGATGCCCTGGTCATTGTTTTTGACAATGGCAGCTATTCGTCTCGTTCCCCTGTGCTTCGAGGATCCTGGCTAGGTGAGTGGTGTCTATGAAAGAGTAGTCTAGGTCCCTATGGGGGCTTAGAGTGGGTGTGGGATGCCTGCTTCAATGCTCGCCCAAGTCGATGCACTCGTTTAGTTGGGGGAGGTCTGGCTCAGGGGGAGGGACATCGTTACTGGACTGCTGGTTGTCTCTGGGGCTTCCAACCTCCATGCTATGTGAGTCACTACTACTAGGGACAAGCTACACTGACTACCTGTTTTTTTTTTTTTTTTTTTTTTTTTTTTTTTTTGGGTCAACAATTTATAACGCGGGGCTCGATTGCAGTCCGCGGAGCAGGATACAAACTTGGGTACTACTATAACTACGCTTCCCCTCACCCATATCCTACCCAGGTCCTCGTTTTAGCCACTTTAGGCGGGCAGTGCCACAGACGTTGGCCTCTCAGCCAGGAAAGGCAATAATCTGGAGGGGGAGACCCCCTCCCGAAGCTAGCCATTAGATCGTCAGCTGGTGCGAAGCGGTCCCCCAGCCACATATCCAACCGAAGTCAGATCAGGCACAGCCGTGTTAATTCACTGTAAATCCCCCCTTGCGGGAGGAATAACCGTCTGCATACTCCCAGCCAATGAGGATTGACCACCCCAGACAAATGAGGTGGACCATCACCGTGTAATGCACGCGTGACAGTAATGTGGCGGCTGGTTGTTCACCTGGTTATTCACCGGAACCGTCGTAGGCAGGGGGCCAAGGCCCCCCTCGAGCAAATGCACTGCAAGCACATGCACTCGATAACAGTTTCCCCCCCGCAGCAGGGAGAACGTAAAGGGCAGCGACATTTGTCACCAACCTGACAGCAGCCAGCGGACTGGCGGTGATGGGTGTGGAGCGGAATGCCCCACACGAGTAGTGGCACGGCCATCTGTGATGATGACGGCACTGTACTGGGAACGAGGGTTCCCCAGATTGAAGCTCTGCTAGAGCTGTTGGCATCGCCACACAGGAAGCTGGGACAGCTGCCGGAGGCGTAGGATCGTTGGAACGATCGTCTCTGGTTGTCCGCTTGGGCATCAGGAGCAAGTTAGTACTGGTATATGATGCTAGTGATCGAAATACGCAGCGTGCAGTGTAAGCGAGGGCCTCCTGCCTAGCAAGAAAGTCCTCGTAGTCGTCAGGGTCAGGGAGGTTCTCCCCAGCCCACAGATCTCAAACTGCCTAGGGCAGCTGCTACCTCCAGTTCATTCTGTGAGAACTGGGTGTCGTAGTCTTGGGCATCATCACCAACGATGTCACCCGTAATCAAGGTGGGGTCGTGAAGGCCCCAGTGTGTGGTTTGGTCTCTGTTCAGCCGTTTGGGCATTGAGAGTGAGTTAGCACAGGTAAATGACGAGAACAGTCAAAGTACGTAGGGTAAGATCGATAACAGATGGCCCCTTGTCTCAGTTCCAGGTCCACCCGATACAGCCTCCAAACGCTCCGAGGGGGCGAACAGGCCGCGCATCCTGTTGCCTGGTGGGAGAAGATTGAACCCGGGTCATAACACCCCAGAGGAGTGAGCACCGGAGGTGAGGAGTCGGTGGTGAAATGCGGCCACCAGAGCATCGACCTAGCTATCAGGGGGCACCGTCACCCGGCCCCTTTTAGCGACGGTGTATTCCAACAGGTAGTCAGTGTAGCTTGTCCCTAGTAGTAGTGACTCACATAGCATGGAGGTTGGAAGCCCCAGAGACGACCAGCAGTCCAGTAACGATGTCCCTCCCCCTGAGCCAGACCTCCCCCAACTAAACGAGTGCGTCGACTTGGGCAAGCGTTGAAGCAGGCATCCCACACCCACTCTAAGCCCCCATAGGGACCTAGACTACTCTTTCATAGACACCACTCACCTAGCCAGGATCCTCGAAGCACAGGGGAACGAGACAAATAGCAGTCATTGTCAAAAACAATGACTGGGGCATCCCCGGGGATCGGATGGACGGATCTCTTAGCAAATCAGGGCAGGCCTGGAGACGCCGAGAGCGTTCGTGATGGTGAACTCCGATCGAAAATTGGACGTAAATTGAAGTGTCGACGTCGCGTGCAACGTTGAGCAGAGGTGTTTACCACTATTTATGGTGGTTGTAACAAGTCAAGGAGCGATGACACTGACTACCTGTTGGAATACACCGTCGCTAAAAGGGGCCGGGTGACGGTGCCCCCTGATAGCTAGGTCGATGCTCTGGTGGCCGCATTTCACCACTGACTCCTCACCTCCGGTGCTCACTCCTCTGGGGTGGTATGACCCGGGTTCAATCTTCTCCCACCAGGCAACAGGATGCGCGGCCTGTTCGCCCCCTCGGAGCGTTTGGAGGCTGTATCGGGTGGACCTGGAACTGAGATAAGGGGCCATCTGTTATCAACCTTATGCTACGTACTTTGACTGTTATCGTCATTTACCTGTGCTAACTCACTCTCAATGCCCAAATGGCTGAACAGAGACCAAACCACATGCTGGGGCCTTCACGACCCCACCTTGATTACGGGTGACATCGTTGGTGATGATGCCCAAGACTACAACACCCAGTTCTCACAGAACGAACTGGAGGTAGCAGCTGCCCTAGGCAGTTTGAGATCTGTGGGCCGGGGAGGACCTCCCCGACCCTGACGACTACGTGGACTCTCTTGCTAGGCAGGAGGCCCTCGCTTACACTGCACGCTGCGTATTTCGATCACTTGCATCATATACCAGTACTAACTTGCTCCTGATGCCCAAGCGGACAACCAGAGACGATCGTTCCAACGATCCTACGCCTCCGGCAGCTGTTCCAGCTTCCTGTGTGGCGATGCCAACAGCTCTAGCAGAGCTCCAATCTGGGGAACCCTCGTTCCCAGTACAGTGCCGTCATCATCACAGATGGCCGTGCTGCTACGTGTGTGGGGCATCCTGCTCCACACCCATCACCGCCAGTCCACTGGCTGCTGTCGGGTTGGTGACAAATGTCGCTACCCTTTACGTTCTCCCCGCTGCGGGGGGGAAATTGCTATCGAGTGCATGTGCTGGCAGTGCATTTGCTCGAGGGGGGCTTTGGCCCCTTGCTTACGGCGGTTTCGGTGAATAACCAGGTGAACAACCAGCTGCCACATTACTGTTACTTGTGCATGACACGGTGATGGTCCACCTCGTTCATCCGGGGTGGTCAATCCTCGTTGGCTGGGAGTATGCGGACGGTTATTCCTCCCGCAAGGGGGGATTTACGGTGAATTGACACTGCTGTGCCTGATCTGACTTCGGTTGGATATGTGGCCGGGGGACCGCTTCGCACCAGCTGACGATCTAATGGCTAGCTTCGGGAGGGGGTCTCCCCCTCCAGATTATTGCCTTTCCTGGCTGAGAGGCCAACGTCTGTGGCACTGCCCGCCTAAAGTGGCTAAAACGAGGACCTGGGTAGGATATGGGTGAGGGGAAGCGTAGTTATAGTAGTACCCAAGTTTGTATCCTGCTCCGCAGACTGCAATCGAGCCCCGCGTTATAAATTGTTGACCCAAAAAAAAAAAAAAAAAAAAAATGGGGAGGCGATGTACTCAACACACTCACTATGCAAGGACTGTCTGTCACTTCAGCAGCAGCAATGGCCCTTGTGCCTGATGATGAATTCGACCCCTTTGGGGAAGAAAACACGCCTGGAAACAGGGTCAAGGATCTATTCCCCACTCGTTTCTCCTCTCATCACCTTGCCTCCAAGGAGGATGAGGGGAGGAAATCGTACAGAAATGACCTCGACAAAGCCTGGGCTGCTGCCCAGGTGGAGAATAACACTCTAGTCATTGCAGTGGACGCTTCTGTGCCCACCGATGCCAAGTACCAAGTGGTTGCCTGTGCTCTAGTCTTTGGACATGGAGAACAGGTGGATCACATTGTCTCAGCCTCCGGGAGGAGAACTCCCCCAGAAGTTGAACTCTTTGCTCTCCAACTGGGCATCTCTGCTGCTTGCAGCAAGGGATGCAAAAAGCTGATGATCTTCTCGGATTCTACAGTGGGCATCGAGTCCCTCATCAATCCGAAACCATGTTCTGGGCAAGTCTTTGCCCTGGATGCTTGTCGCTCACTTCATCCCTGGTTAGCCGGAGATGAGGAGAGGAATGTTACATTCTGGCATGTCCCCTCGAAATTTGAGTGGAACGTACACAAGAAGGCTCATGATGTCACTATGTCTACCAAGATCTCCGTGGGCAGACACCCTCAGACGTCTCTTGATTACCTTAAAAACCAGGTTGAGAAGGCGGTTGCAAGGATTGGCACACATGGTTCTTGGAACCATCGTATCGTGGATGGCATTTCCTCCAACTCAAAGGAGTGGGAGGGAAACCAGTTCTACCCTCAACCCACAAAGGTGGGCCATGGCTGAAAGTCATGGGGACCAGCACCATCGCTCCTTGACTTGTTACCGTGACATGCACAGCCACCGAAATTTTCGTCGACACTGTTTTCACTCTCTGTAGCTCAATCCGTCAACAATCCAAGTGATCCGGTCTATATAGCATCTTACCAACGCATGTCAGATTCTTTCATCATAAAAGGGAGGAGATCGGACATGGTGATGGACGAGGGGAGACCCTCCAGATCCGGTACGCCCAGAACTCCTGGCAACGATCCAATTGATTTGCTACGGCCCTCTGGGGGCCATAAGTCTTCACAGATAGCTCCCTCTGTGGGTCCTCACCGGACCAAAGAGGCTCTCCAACTCCCTCCCCCTATGGGGCCGGAACGATCACACCATGAGCACAGCAATTCAGCATGCCAGCGCTATCTCCCAGGTGGGCCACAGCGTCCCCTGCACCACCTACTACTCCTTCTACACCTGCGTCACAGTGGGCTGATGAAGTTGAACTATCAAACCCCAGTCCTGCAATTCAGGACATGGAGATGGCGAGCGATGCTGAGGACGATTGGGCCGGACCAGTCACCTTTGCGCATGACCTGGGGGAGTACGCACAGGGGTTCCTAACGGTCCTTAACAGGACAGGGACCCGTAAATCAACTGCTGAACAACGGCAGGAGATCGCTGAACAGCTGGGAGCAGTACTTAGTGCTGCAACGGCCGTTGGCTTTAATCGCGATTCGGGGAGTGACACCCTCCGAAGAGCCATAGACGAGGCTAGCAGGGGCAGTAAACGACCTAGGTCGGGCACTGTCACCAACAACCCTCATGATGTCCCTAGGACGGATCATCTGGAGGGATGGGATGGGCAACGCCCCCCCCCTCACAAATCAGTGAGGACTCGAGGCCCAAGAGGGGCTCGACCTCTCCCTAAACCCCCATCAGGGGGTGTCTCTTCGTCATGGGGCAGAGGACCTCCTCCCCCCGTGAACTGGTCAACCAAGCCTTCAGGCAAGGGGACCTTTGCTCAGGTGGCTCGGTTCCCAGGGGGACGAGCACCTAACACCTCCATGGATGGCCTTGTGCATTTAGCCAAGGCCTTCCCTGAACTTCCTACTGACAAGCTGGCTGACATTCAGCAGCACGTTGGCCCCTCCAGGCCCAAGGCTGCAAAGTCTTCACCTACTGTCCACGGGCCATCGAGACAACAAGTCCTCGTACACGTTCGTCCTCCCCTCGAGGAAGGGACGAACCCTGCAGACTTCCTGGACCATGTCCGGATGACACTAGGACTGCACCACTCGAAATTGGTGGCCCAGTCGGCTACTATGCATGCCGGGAATCTCTCAGTGTCCACCAACGTAGTTGCCTCTGAGGAGGACCTACGATGTTTCAAGGAGGCAGCCCACACACAAGGCCTTCCCCTTTGCGCTGCAGGTTGATGCGGCACTTCCCACCTCTACATCATACCTCAAGCTGGTCGATGTGCCGTATATCGCTAACGACAAGGCTATCACGCCTGATGTCGTGGTCGCTCACCTTGGAAAGTCAGGCATCGCTGACCTCACTGTCTTGCAAGTCCCTCCATGGGTCGTACATGATTCGAAGATGTCGGACACATGCACTGTATACCTTAACATCGCTGACTCAGTTAGTGGTGCACAAGCTAAGGGTTTGGACGCTACGTCGCATACATTAGGGCAGCTAGGGCAAACCCTGGCCTCCCATTGTGCCAACGCTGCTGGAAATGGGGCCATCCCACCCTGGCTTGCAGAGCTCCACAGTCGAAATGCCCGATCTGTGCAGGCCCACACCAGAAAGAGCACTATTGTGCCCTGGCTGGATGTTGCAAGGGAAACGCTAAGGTGAACCCCCCCATCCCAGCCACCCCAGAAGGGGTCACCTGTCCTCACCTGGCTAGATGTCTCAACTGCTGGAAGAACCACGCATCCGATGATCATTGGTGCAATGTCTGGTGACATTGCTTTGACCGTGACTGGATCAAAGCTCGCTATGACGAGGTGAGTGCGAGAAGGAGCTCTTGCTCCCCTCCTACTTACCATCCCGCAGGATGTGGTGGCCAAACATAAATGAGGGACAGGCTTAGATCCACCCCGCAGTTACGAATATTTAGTCAGAATGTTAACCGTAATTGGGGATACATGGACTCGTTACTGGCAGATCTTATAGATGATTATGATTTGCTTTTCATTCAAGAGCCTCCTTTGAGACTAATAAGACATGCCCCCTCTGCCCACAACAGCGAAGGGGAGGAAGTTATTGGCGCACCAATTTTTTTTTTTTTTTTTTTTGGGTCAGAATTTATAACATGGGGCTCGATCGCAGTCCGTGGGTCAAAATACAAACAGAGGTACTACTAAGACTACGCATTCCCTCTGTCTGCATCCCACACCAGGTCCCTTGCAGAAGCCACATTACGGCGGGCGTACCAGTGTTGTCCTCTCAGACAGGAAAGGCAATAATCTATAGGGGAGGGGCCCCCCCTGCAGAAGCTAGCCGTTAGTTTGCTGTCTGGTGCTATCTCAGTCCCCCCGGCCACATATCCAACTGAAGTCAGATCAGGCGCAAGCAGTGTCAGTTCACCGTAAGTCCTCCCTTGCGGGAAGAGTAACCATCTTTCACCAGACAACGAGGATTGAACCCCAGGCAAGTGAAGTGGACCATCACCATGTCCAAGCACGAGTGACAGTGATGAGGCAACTGGTTATTCACCGGAGCTACCATAGGTCGGGGGCCGAGGCCCCCCCTCGAGCATGTGCTCGATGACATCATCCCCCCCGCAGTGGGAGGAAGGTAGAGGGAGGCGGTGTTCTGCCACCAACCCGACAACAGCCCTGATGGGCGGTGATGAGAAGGGGTGATCCCCTTCTTCAAGCTTGGCGTGGTCGTTGGCAAGGCCCACGAGGATGACAATGACATTCTGGGGACAAGGGTTCCCCAGTTGGAGGCTCTGTCACTGGTGGAGCAAACTGAGCTGCCTGCATTGCCGCATAGGAAGCCTGGAAGGCTGCCGGAGATGTAAGGTCTAGGGGAGCTGATGCCACATGAAGCAACTCCATCATGCTCCCTAAAAATTGCCAGGTGGTGGTGAAGAGCTCCCACGCCATCTGACGCCAAGAGTTCCTGTCATCGAGAGGAACTGCGGACACTCAGACAGTACCTACAAAGGAGGTCATCATGTCCAGTAAATGCAACATGGCATCAGAGGTGGCTTCGATCTCCAACCTCTCATCCCTAGATAGCAGCACTTCATCCTCCACCAACTCGGGGATGGGGGGCCAAGGCAGTAATGGGGAAGGGGATGCCTCCAGATAAAGGAGCTCAGCGATGCCAAGCTCCTGTGAATACATATCCTCCCGTGGGAGGCTATGAGCCCATCGCTTGTGTTTGACGTTGACACCCTGTGCCCATTGTACACGATCAATCGTTTTCCTTGAGGCAAGCCTAGGGCCCCCCTCAGCATAAATGAGAGCCTCTTGCATGGCAAGAGAGTCATCGTCATCATCATCATGAGGGTCGGAGAGGTCTTCCCTGGCCCATAGATCTCTAACTGCCTTGAGAGCAGCTGCTACCTCCGATTCGTTCTGCACGAACCGGGTGTCATAGTCTTGGGCGCCATCATCGAAGATGTCACCCATAATCAGGACGGGGTCGCATAGACCCCGGTGTTGTGGTTGGCCTCTGGATCGCCGTTTGGGCATTGAGAGTGTGTGTTAGTGCTAGTAGATGATGGTAGGAATCAAACTACGTAGCATGGCATCGATAACAGATGGTCCCTTGCGTCGCTCCTTGACTTGTTACAACCACCATAAATAGTGGTAAACACCTCTGCTCAACGTTGCAAGCGACGTCGACACTTCAATTTTCGTCCGATTTTCGATCGGATCTCACCATCACGAATGCTCTCGGCGTCTCCAGGCCTGCCCTGATTTGTTAAGAGATCCGTCCATCCGATCTCCGTGGATGCCCCAGTCATTGTTTTTGACAATGGCTGCTATTCATCTCGTTCTCCTGGGCTTCGAGGATCCTGACTAGGTGAGTGTTGTCTATGAAAGAGTAGTCTAGGTCCCTCTGGGGGCTTAGAGTGGGTGTGGGATGCCTGCTTCAACACTCGCCCAAGTCGTCACACTCGTCTAGGTGGGGGAGGTCTGGCTTAGGGAGGAGGGACATTATCACTGGACTGCTGGTCATCTGGGAGGCTTCCAGCCTCCATGCTCTGTGAGTTTCTACTACTAGAGACATGCTATACTGACTACCCGCTGGAATACACCATCGTTAAAAGGGGCCGGGCGATGGTGCCCCCTAGCGGCTAGGCCTACACCTTGGTGGCCGCTTCTCACCACCATCCCTCTACCTCCGGTGCTCACTCTCCTAGGGTGGCATGACCCGGGTTCAATCTTCTCCCACTAGGCAGCAGGATGTGCGGCTTGCTCGCCCCCTCGGAGCGTTCGGAGGCTGTATCGGGTGGACCCGGAATATAGATAAGGGACCAGTCGTTATCGATTCCACGCTGCGTATTTTGATTCCTACCATCATCTACTAGCACTAACACACACACTCTCGATGCCCAAACGGCGAACCAGAGACCAACCACCACATCGGGGTCTACGCGACCCCGTTTTGATCATGGGCGACATCTTTGATGATGGCGTCCAAGACTACGACACCCGGTTCGTCCAAGACAAATCGGAGGTAGCAGCTGCTTTCAGGGCAGCTAGAGATCTATGGGCCGGGGAAGACCTCTCCGACCCTAACGATGATGATGACGATGACTCTCTTGCCATGCAGGAGGCTCTCGCTTTCGCCGAGGGGGGGCCTAGGCTCTCCTCGAGGAAAACGATCGATCGTGTACGATGGGCACTTGGTGTCGACGTCGAACACAAGCGCTGGGCTCGTAGCCTCCCTAAGGAGGATATGTATTCACAGGAGCTCGGTATCGCTGAGCTCCTTTATCCGGAGGCATCCCCTGCCCCGCTACCGCCTTGGCCCCCCATCCCCGAGCTGGTGGAGGACGAAGTGCCGTTATCTAGGGATCAGAGGTTGGAAATCGAAGCCACCTCTGATGCCATGCTACATCTACTGGACATGATGACCTCCTTTGTAGGTACCATCCGAGTATCCGCAGTTCCTCTCAACAACAGGAACTCTTGGCGTCAGATGGCGTGGGAGCTCTTCACCACCACCTGGCGATTTTCAGGGAGCATGATGGAGTCACTTCGTGCGGCATCAGCTCCCCTCGACCTTACATCTCCGGCAGCCTTCCAGGCTTCCTATGCAGCGATGCAGGCGGCTCAGTCTGCTCCACCAGCGGCAGAGCCTCCAACCGAGGAACCCTTGTCCCCGGAACGGCGTCGACGTCCTCGTGGCCCCCGCCAACGACCATGCCGAGCTTGAAGAAGGGGACCCCCCCTTCTCTTCACCGCCCACCAGGGCTGTTGTCGGGATGGTGACATTATGTCACCGCCCTTTACCTTCCCCCCACTGCGGGGGGGATGATGTCACCGAGTGCATGCTCAGAGTAGCATTTGCTCGAGGGGGGGGCCTCGACCCCCTACCTACAGTAGCTCCGGTGAATAACCAGCTACGGCAGTTCCGGTGAATAACCAGCTGCCTCGTCACTGTCACTTGTGCGTGGACACAGTGATGGTCCACCTCACTCACCTGGGGTGGTCAATCCTCGTTGTCTGGTGAAAGACGGTTACTCTTCCCGCAAGGGAGGACTTACGGTGAATTGACACTGCTTGCGCCTGATCTGACTTCAGTCGGATATGTGGCCGGGGGGACCGAGATAGCACCAGACGGCGAACTAACGGCTAGCCTTTGTAGGGGGGGCCCCTCCCCTACAGATTATTGCCTTTCCTGTCTGAGAGGACAACGCTGGTACGCCCGCCATAACGTGGCTTCTGCAAGGGACCTGGTGTGGGATGCGGACATAGGGAATGCATAGTCTTAGTAGTACCTTGTTTGTATCTTGACCCGCGGACTGCGATCGAGCCCCGTGTTATAAATTGTTGACCCCAAAAAAAAAAAAAAAACAGATGGTCCCTTATCTCAGTTCCGGATCCACCCGATACAACCTCCAAACGCTCCGAGGGGGCAAGCAAGCTGCATACCCTGCTGCCTGGTGGGAGAGGATTGAACCCGGGTCATGACACCCTAGAAGAGTGAGCACCGGAGGTAGAGAAATGGTGGTGAAAAGCAGCCACCAAAGTATTTATAAGTGCTGCCCAAAGTGTGCTATCACACTTTGGCGGGCGCTTAAACCTAGCCGCCAGGGGGCACCATCGCCCGGCCCCTTTGAACGATGGTGTATTCCAATGGGTAGTCAGTGTAGCATGTCTCTAGTAGTAGAAACTCATGGGATGCTCCTTGACTGGTTACAACCACCATAAACAGTGGTAAACACTCCTGCTCAATGTTGGTAGCAACGTCGAGACTGCAATTCTTGTCCGATTTTTGATCAGATTTCACCATCACGAACGCTCTCGGCATCTCCAGGCTTGCCCAGATTTGCTAAGAGATCTGTCCATCCAATCCCCGGGGATGCCCCAGTCATTGTCTCTGACAGTGACTGCTATCTGTCTCATTCTCCTGGGCTTCGAGGATCCTGACTAGGTGAGTGTCGTTTATGAAAGAGTAGTCTGGGTCCCTATGGGGGCTTAGAGTGGGTGTGTGCCTGCTTCAACGCTCGCCCAAGTTGACACACTCATTTAGTTGGGGGAGGTCTGGCTTAGGGAGAAGGGATGTTATCACTGGATTGCTGGTCGTCTGGGAGGCTTCCAGCCTCCATGCTCTGTGAGTTTCTATTACTAGAGACATGCTACACTGACTACCCGTTGGAATACACCATCGTTAAAAGGGGCCGGGCGATGGTGCCCCCTGGCAGCTAGGTCGACGCTCTGGTGGCCGCTACTCACCACCAACTCTCTACCTCCGGTGCTCACTCTTCTAGGGTGTTATGACCCGGGTTCAATCTTCTCCCACTGGGTTACAGGATGTGCGGCCTGTCCCCCCCTCGGAGCGTTCGGAGGCAGTATCGGGTGGACCCGGAATAGAGATAAGGGACCAACTGTTATCGATGGCACGCTACGTATCTTGATTTCTACTATCACCTACTAGCATTAACTTCCCCTCTCAATGCCTAAACGGCAAACCAGAGTCCAAACACCACGCTGGGGTCTACACGACCCCTCCCTGATTACGGGCGACATCTATGACGATGGCGTCCAAGACTACGACACCCGGTACAATCAAGATGATCCGGATGTAGCTACTGCCCTACGGGCAGTTAGAGATCTATGGGCTGGAGAAGACCTCTCCGACCCTGAGGATGATGAGGACTCTCTTGCTATGCAAGAGGCCTTCAATTACGCCGAGAGCAGCCCCAAGCTGGCCTTGAGGCAAACGATAGACTGTGTGCTGTGGGCACAGGACGTCCATGTCGCACATAAACGATGGACTCGCAGTCTTGAACGCGAGGACATGTATTCACAGGAGCTCAGCATGGCCAAGCTCTTCTATCCGGAGGCATCCCCTGCCCCATTACCGCCTTTGCCCCCCATCCCTGAGTTGGTGCTCCTTGACTTGTTACAACCACCATAAATAGTGGTAAACACCTCTGCTCAATGTTGCACGCGACGTCGACACTTCAATTTTTATCTGATTTTCGATCGGATTTCACCATCACGAACGCTCTCGGCGTCTCCAGGCCTGCCCTGATTTGCTAAGAGATCCGTCCATCCGATCTCCGTGGATGCCCCGGTCATTGTTTTTGACAATGGCTGCTATCTGTCTCGTTCTCCTGGGCTTCGAGGATCCTGACTAGGTGAGTGTCGTTTATGAAAGAGTAGTCTGGGTCCCTATGGGGGCTTAGAGTGGGTGTGGGATGCCTGCTTCAACGCTCGCCCAAGTCGACACACTCGTTTAGTTGGGGGAGGTCTGGCTTAGGGAGAAGGGACGTTATCACTGGATTGCTAGTTGTCTGGGAGGCTTCTAGCCTCCATGCTCTGTGAGTTTCTATTACTAGAGACATGCTACACTGACTACCTGTTGGAATACACCATCGTTAAAAGGGGCCGGGCGATGGTGCCCCCTGGCGGCTAGGTCGACACCTTGGTGGCCGCCACTCTCCACCAACTCTCTACCTCCGGTGCTCACTCTTCTAGGGTGGTATGACCTGGGTTCAATCTTCTCCCACTGGGTTACAGGATGTGCGGCCTGTCCCCCCCTCGGAGCGTTCGGAGGCAGTATCGGGTGGACCCGGAATAGAGATAAGGGACCAACTGTTATCGATGGCACGCTACGTATCTTGATTTCTACTATCACCTACTAGCACTAACTTCCCCTCTCAATGCCTAAACAGCGAACTAGAGCCCAAACTCCACGCTGGGGTCTACACGACCCCTCCCTGATTACGGGCGACATCTACGACGATGGCGTCCAAGACTACGACACCCGGTACGATCAGGACGATCCGGATGTAGCTACTGCCCTACGGGCAGTTAGAGATCTATGGGCTGGAGAAGACCTCTCCGACCCTGAGGATGACGAGGACTCTCTTGCTATGCAAGAGGCCCTCAATTACGCCGAGAGCAGCCCCAAGCTGGCCTCGAGGCAAACGATCGACTGTGTGCTGTGGGCGCAGGACGTCCATGTCGCACATAAACGATGGACTCGCAGTCTCGAACGCGAGGACATGTACACTCAGGAGCTCGGCATTGCTGAGCTCTTCTATCCGGAGGCATCCCCTGCCCTGTTACCGCCTTTGCCCCCCATCCCTGAGCTGGTGGAGGACGAAGTGCCGTTATCAGTGAATGAGAGGCTGGAAATCGAAGCCACCTCTCATGCCATGCTACACCAACTCGACGCGATGACCATGTTCGTTGGTACCGTCCGTACATCCGCCGTTCCCCCTGCAGAGAGGAACGCATGGCGCCAAATGGCCTGGGAGTTATTCACGACCACCTGGCGACTGTCTGAGACGATGTCGGCGGAACTAGCAGCCGTTCCGACACCTCTCGACCTCACGTCTCCGGCAGCCTTCCGGGCTTCCTACGCGGCGGTGCACACTGCTCAATCAGAGCCTCAATCTGGGGAACCCTTGTCCCCAGCACAGCGCCGTCGTCCTCGAGGTCCTCGTGGACAGCAGCGCTGCAACTAGTATGGGGGTCTATCCCCCTCTACATTCACGGCCACTAAGTAACTGGTGGCCACTATTGGGATGGTGACATGGTGTTGCTTCCCTATACCTTCCCCCCACTGCGGGGGGGACGATGTCATCAAGTGCATGCACATGTGTGCATTTGCTCGAGGGGGGCCTTGGCCCCCTACTTACGGCGGTCACGGTGAATAACCAGGTGAACAACCACCCGCCTCATTACTGTCACTCATGCACAACACGGTGATGGTCCACCTCATTCGTCTGGGGTGGTCAATCCTCGTTGGCTGGAAAAATGCAGACGGTTATTCCTCCCGCAAGGGGGAATTTACGGTGAATTAACACTGCTGCGCCTGGTCTGGCCTCGGTCGGACATGTGGCTGGGGGACCGTTTGCTCCAGCAGGCGATCTAATGGCTAACTTCGGGAGGGGGGGGCTCCCCCTCCAGATTATTGCCTTTCCTGGCTGAGAGGCCAATGTCTGTGGCACTGCCCGCCTAAAGTGGCTAAAACGGGGACCTGAGTGGGAGATGGGCGAGGGGAACGCGTAGATAGAGTAGTACCCAAGTTTGTACCCTGCTCCGCGGACTGCATTCGAGCCCCGTGTTATAAATTCTGAGCCAAAAAAAAAAAAAAAAAAAAAAAAAAAAAAAAGTAGTAGAAACTCACAGAGCATGGAGGCTGGAAGCCTCCCAGACGACCAGCAGTCCAGTGAGAATGTCCCTCCTCCTAAGCCAAACCTCCCCCAGCTGAACGAATGCGACAACTTGGGCAAGCGTTGAAGTAGGCATCCCACACCCACTCTAAGCCCCTATAGGGACCCAGACTACTCTTTCATTGACAACACTCACCTAGCGCCGAGCTGTTCAGCTTGCCGTTCTTCAGCAGTCGGTCGTCTGGATCCTGTCCTCCCTAGGACGGTTCTGAATCCTTAACTCGCAAGGGGATACACCTGCAGAAATAGACAAAGTCGTCTCGGCGATATCGGCTATTTTAACCAAGGAGTGGGACACCCACTCCAAGGAATCTCGCCTCGGCAAGTCGTTCAACGGATGGTGGACAGACGAATGTAGGGGTGCACTCGACGCATACAGAGCCTCCCATGATGGAGAGGACTGGAAGCACTACCATAAAGTCATGCAACACGCAAAGCGTGACTTTTTCGAAGACCGTATCCATGAAGTGGCTACCACTAATAGACGACCCTGGGACTTGGTGTCCTGGACTCGTCAACGAAACCTCCCATCGTACAAAGCGATCTCCTATTGGGGAAACCCTTGTAACGATCTGGATTCTCTATGGTCCACCCTTGACGGATCATACAATGCTGCCTCGGATTGAGTAGTCGATCTGAGCATCTTGAACGATCTGGATCCTGTGCCTGAAAGGGCCTGGATCCCATTCTCTGTCATGGAAATGAAAGAAGCACTCACGGTGTGCTCTTCCGGTCTGCTCCAGGTCCCGATCATGCCACATGGTCGCACCGAAAATACTGGTGTAGCAACCCTGAGGTAGCGAGTCTCATCACCCGCATAGCTGAAGTGTGCATCACTGCAGGACATTGGCCTGCTCACTTTAAGCAGTCCCTGTTGGTAATCATCCCGAAACCAGGGAAACCTAACTACTCTACACCAAAGTCATTCAGGCCCATCGTGCTCTTGAATACTCTGGGTAAACTGGTCGAAAAAATGCTGTCTCGATGGCTTCAATTCGACGGAGTGGCACGCAAAGCCTTCGAGCAAAATCAGTTTGGAGGAGTCGCCCAGCATTCCACAGAAGATGCAGGAATTTACCTCACCCACCTTGTCAGGGCAGGGTGGGCTCAGGGCCTCAAAACGAGTGTTGTCGCTTTCGACATTGCTCAATTCTTCCCTTCACTGAACCACCAGGTTCTGCTGGAGATAATATCTCAGTTGGGGTTCCCTACGCAAGTAGTGAACTTCTTCCGTTCATATCTCGTGGGTCACAAGACGACTTACAAATGGAACACCTTCTCATCTGGCTCCTTTGCAGCCAATGTGGGGGTGGGACAGGGCTCTGCCCTGTCTCCTGTCTTATTGGCATTGTACTTAACACCCGTAATGAAACTCTTCAGGAGGAGCGAGATTGGCCGCAAGGTTGATCTCATGTCTTATGTGGACGATGGCACCCTCATCGCCCGCTCAGCACGGCTGGAGGATAATCTCCCCCTTCTCACAGAAGCGTATGGCTGGATCTTCCAGGCATTCACATCCCTTGGACTGGTCCTGGAACATGACAAGTCCGAGATATTTCACTTCTCAAGGTCGAGGAGCTTCACTCCTCTCCCGATCGACTTAGGATTTGCCCCATACACGGGCAATTCCCCTCTCAAACCCAAGGTCACCTGGAGGTACCTGGGGTTTTTCTTTGACCGCAAACTCTCTTTCAAGGAGCACACGTGGTTCTACTCCACCAAGGCCCTCACAACAGCGAGAGCCATGGGCATGCTGGGCAATTCTGTCAGAGGGTTAGAACCTATGCAGAAGCGTCTACTTTACCGTTTGTGTGTCGTACCCATCATGACATATGGACTACGACTTTGGCATTTCAAGGGTGCACGCATCAAGGGTGTCATTAAAACATTGGCCCAGGTGCAGTCGATCGCTGCACGCTGGATCCTTGGTGCATTCCAGACCACCCCGATAGGGGGCCTGGACAGTATCGCAGGACTGTTGCCTATGCAACTGCTCCTGCACCGTTTAGTCAACAAAGGCGCCCTCAGGACCCCCCTGCTGGCTCCATCTCACCCCCTGAGAGTGATCTTGGGGCCAAACCATGTAGGCAGCACCTACCCTCATGAGCTTGGACTCTGGGGTGGAGATGTGCTCAATACACTCACACTGCAAGGACCATCTGTTGCTTCGGCTGCAGCACTGGCTCTTGTCCCAGCGGATGAATTCGACCCCTTTGGGGAAGAAAACACCCCTGGAAACAGAGTAAAGGACCTGTTCCCTACTTGCTTCTCCTCTCATCATCTCACCTCTAAGGAGGAGGAGGCGAGGAGTGCATATAGGGGTGACCTTGATAAGGCCTGGGCTAAGGCCCAGTCAGAGGAAGACACCCTCGTTGTTGCAGTGGACGCCTCAGTGCCCATGGATGCCAGATTTCAAGCAGTCACTTGTGCTCTTGTCTTCGGACAAGGGGAACAGGTTGACCGCATCGTCTCAGCTTCTGGTAGGAGAACCCCCCCGGAAGTCGAACTATTCGCTCTCCAACTGGGCGTCTCTGCTGCTTGCAGCAAGGGGTGCAAAAAGTTGGTGATCTTCTCGGACTCTACAATGGGCATCAAGTCCCTTGTGGACCCAAAACCATGCTCTGGGCAAATTTTTCCCCTGGACGCTTGTCGATCTCTTCGTCCCTGGCTAGCTGGGGATGAGGAGAGAAACATTACATTCTGGCATGTCCCCTTGAAATTCGAGTGGAACATACACAAGAAGGCTCACGAGGTTGCCACATCTACCAAGATCTCCATGGGCAGACACCCATGGACGTCTCTAGACTACCTGAAGACCCAAATAGAAAAAGCGGTCTGCAAGGATTGGCACACGTGGTTTGCAGAACCTATGTATTGTGGTCGGCATTTACTCCACCTGAAAGGGATTGGAGGAAAACCCGTTTTACCCTCAACTCACAAAGGTGGGCCTTGGTTGAAAGTCTCGGGAACCAGCACAACTAGCACCTCCCGACTCACCCGTATGGTTACTGGCCATGCTCCCATAGGGGAGTATCGTCATTGTTTCTCCCTAGATGGGGAGTACCAATGTTGGTGCCTTGGTCCCGAGATTCAAACTCAGGATCACTTGCTACGCATCTGCCCCAAGGTGGTTTGCAAAGAAACTTGTGCAAGCCCAGACTCCGTCGAAGGCTTCTATGAACTCTTGGACACAAACCCCATATTGGGGTCATTCACCCCACTAGCGTGGGATCCAGGATAGGCTGTGCGTGCAGGGCATATGACCCTCATCTGGTTCTGGCTAGTGTAATTGGTATGTTGGGGTGGCTGTAGAGCACCAGACAAGTCCGTTAACCCTCATAAAGGGGGCCCACCTGTGTTCAGGAGCGACTGTCAGGGAGGGGGGACACAAACCCAGGTACTTTTTTTTTTTTTTTTGGGTCAAAAATTTATAACACGGGGCTCGATCGCAGTCCATGGAGCAGGGTACAAACTAGGGTACTACTATATCTATGTGTTCCCCTCGCCCATCTCCCACCTGGGTCCCCGTTTTAGCCACTTTAGGCGGGCAGTGCCACAGACATTGGCCTCTCAGCCAGGAAAGGCAATAATCCAGAGGGGGGCCTCCCCCTCCCAAAGCTAGCCATTAACTCATCCGCCAGTGCAGAATGGTCCCCCAGCCACATATCCAACCAAAGTCAGATCAGGCGCGGCCATGTCAATTCACTGTAAATCCCCCCTTGCGGGAGGAATAACCATCTGCATATTCCCAGCCAGCGACAGGAGCTCGGCATCGCTGAGCTCCTTTATCCGGAGGGATCCCCTGCCCCATTACCGCCTTGGCCCCCCATCCCTGAGTTGGTGGAGGACGAAGTGCTGTTATCCAGGGATGAGAGGCTGGAGATCGAAGCCACCTCTGATGCCATGTTGCATTTACTGAACATGATGACCTCCTTTGTAGGTACCGTCCGAGTGTCCATGGTTCCTCTCAATGACAGGAACTCCTGGCATCAGATGGCGTGGGAGCTATTCACCACCACCTGGCATTTTTCAGGGAGCATGATGGAGTCGCTTCGTGCGGCATCAGCTCCCCTAGACCTCACGTCTCCGGCAGCCTTCCAGGCTTCCTATGTGGCGATGCAGGCGGCTCAGTCTGCTCCACCAGCAGCAGAGCCTCCAACTGGGGAACCCTCATCCCCGGAACGGCACTGTTGTCCTCATGGGCCTTGCCAACAACCACGCCAAGCTTGATGAAGGGGACCACCCCTTCTCTACACTGCCCATCAAACTTCTGGGGGCTGTTGTCAGGATGGTGGCAATACGCTGCCTCCCTTTACCTTCCTCCCACTGCGGGGGGGACATTGTCATCGAGTGCATGCTCAAAGGAGTGTATGCTTGAGGGGGGCCTCGGCCCTCTACTTACGGTAGCTCTGGTGAACAACCAGCTACCTTGTTACTGTCATTCATGCTTGGCACGGTGATGGTCTACCTCACTTGCCTGCGGTGGCCAACCCTCATTGTCTGGTGAAGGACAGTTAATCTTCCCGCAAGGGAGGATTTATGGTGAATTGACACTGCTTGTGCCTGATCTGACTTTGGTTGGATATGTGGCTGGGGGGACCAAGGTAGCACCAGACGGCGAGCTAATGGCTAGCTTCTGTGGGGGGGGGGCCCTCTCTACAGATTATTGCCTTTCCTGGCTGAGAGGCCAACGTCTGTGGCCATGCCCGCCTAAAGTGGCTTCTGCGAGGGACCTGGTGTGGGATGTAGACAGGGGGAATGCGCAGTCATAGTAGTACCTTTGTTTGTATCTTGACCTGCAGACTGCGATCGAGCCCCGCGTTATAAATTCTGACCCAAAAAAAAAAAAAAAAAAAAGAAGCGGTTTATAGTCTCCTGCGAGGCTAGCTCGGTGAGACCTGGAATGAATTCGACGTCTCTGCCCGTGGCAGAGTTGTCAACGTCTGATAAGTCGGAGGAGTCATCCTCCGACCATAGATTGTGGAGCTGGTTGTCCACATCAGAGTCCCATCCGCTCAGAGAGACATGCCCAAACTCTGGGAGGTAGTCGTCGTCGAAGTCTGCAACGTCGAAATTTGTGTGTAAGAGGGGGTCGCCATGCACCGCCCGATGTCTAACTCATGCTCTGCAGTTTGCAGAGGGCATTGAGAATGATTTAGCAAAAGTAGATGATGGTAAAAGTCAGGATACGTAGCATGCGATCGATAATGGTTGGTCCCTTATCTCCATTCCGGGTCCACCCGATACAGCCTCCAAACGCTCCGAGGGGGCAAACAGGCCGCACATCCTGTTGCCTGGTGGGAGAAGATCGCACCCAGTTCTGAGCACCCCAGAGGAGTGAATACCGGAGGTAGAGAGTAGGTGGTGATGAGCGGCCACCCAAGCATCGTCCTAGCCCCCAGGGGGCACTGTCACCCGGCCCCTTTTAAAGATGGTGTATTCCGGACAGGTAGTCAGTGTAGCATGTCCCTAGTAGTAGTGACTCACAGAGCATGGAGGTTGGAAGCCTCAGAGACAACCAGCAGTCCAGTAAGAGTGTCCCTCCCCCTAAGCCAGACCTCCCCCAGCTAAACAAGCGCTTCTACTTGGGCGAGCATTGAAGCAGGCATCCCACACCCACTCTAAGCCCCCATAGGGACCCAGACTACTCTTTCATATACACCACTCACCTAGCCAGGATCCTCGAAGCCAAAGGGGAACGAGACAGATAGCAGTCACTGTTGAAAACAATGACCGAGACATCCCTGGGGATTGGATGGACAGATCTCTTAGCAAATCAGGCCAGGCCTGGAGACGCCGAGAGCATTCGTGATGGTGAAATCCGATCGAAAATCGGCCAAAATTGGAGTCTCGACGTTGCTACCAACATCGAGCAGGAGTGTTTACCACTGTTTATAGAGGTTGTAACAAGTCAAGGAGCATCACAAACCCAGGTACTGGTTCGGGGAGGTGCCTGAGCACTTTCAGATCCACTGTCGGTTGTGTGTTACAGCCTCAACGCTGACTACGCCTTCCTTTCCGAGCTGAGAGGCTCACGTCAGGGCAGCAGTCTCCCCTAAATCTTGCACACATACCCATAGGGACTCGGGGAACACGACATTGTCAAGTCCAGGTTGTTGGTATGCCACCACTGGCAAGTCTGTTTACTCGATAAAGGGGCCCCCTTAGTGGTCATCGCAGCTATCCAGGTGGTTGATGTGAAGATCAGCAGGAGGAGGACTTGGGCTGGGCGTAGTGTACTTCGTTTGTATGTCTCTACCATGGACTGCGATCGGGCGCCACGTTATAAATTTTTGACCCAAAAAAAAAAAAAAAAGGGCCAGTGCTGTCGCCAATGCAACAGATGGGCCCTGTAGTGTAAGTGTGTTGAGCACATTTCCACCCCACAGACCTAGGTCATGAGGGTGGGTGGTGCCAACGTGTTTCACTCCTAAGATTGCTCTGAGAGGGTGAGATGGGGCCAGCAGGGGGGTTCTGAATGCCCCCCTATCGACCAGTCTTTGCAGTAGCAGCTGCATAGGCAGCAGCCCTGCGATACATTCTAGACCACCAATAGGGGTGGTATGAAAAGCACCGAGGATCCAGCGAGCAGCGATGGACTGCACCTGGGCCAACGCTTTGATGACACCTTTGGCATGTTTGATGACACCTTTGGCGTGTGCACCTTTGAAGTGCCACAGTCTCAGTCCATACGTCATGATAGGTACGATGCATGAACGGTACAAAAGGTGTTTCTGCATAGGGGTTAGCCCTCTGACAGAATTGCCGAGCATTCCCATTGCCCTCGCCGTGGTGAGGGCTTTGGGGGAGTAGAATCGCATGTGCTCCTTGAAGGAGAGTTTGCGATTGAAGAAGAAGCCAAGGTACCTCCAGGTGACCTTGGGTTTGAGAGGTGTGTTGCCCATATACAGGGCAAAACCTAAGTCTATTGGTAGGGGAGTGAAGCTCCTCGACCTGGAGAAGTGGAATATCTCTGACTTGTTGTGTTCCAAGACAAGTCCGAGAGAGGTGAAGGCTTGGAATATCCATCCATATGCCTTTTTGAGTAGGGGGAGGTTGTCCTCCAATCGGGCAGAGCGGGCGATGAGGGTGCCATTGTCTACATAGGACATGAGATTGACATCTCTGCCGACCTCGCTTCTCCTGAAGAGTTTCATGATGGGCATTAGGTACAACACCGATAAGACAGGGGACAAGGCAGACCCTTGCCCCACCCCCACATCCGCTGTGAAGGAGCCGGATGAGAAGGCGTTCCACTTGTAGGTCGTCTTCCGACTGACAAGGTAAGAGTGGAAGAAATTCACCACTTGCGCAGGGAATCCCAACCGAGAGATGATCTCCCACAGAACCTGGTGGTTCAAGGAGGGAAAGAACTGAGCGATGTCAAAGGTGACAACACTCGTTTTGAGTCCCTGGGCCCATCCGGCGTGGACCAGATGGGTGAGGTATATTCCAGCGTCCTCCGTGGATCGCTGGGCGACTCCTCCGAACTGGTTTTGCCTGAAAGCTTCATGGGCTACTCCGTCGAACTGAAGCCATCTAGACAGCATCTTTTTGACCAATTTTCCCAGAGTGTTCAGCAGCACAATTGGCCTGAACAACTTTGGAGTAGAATAATTAGGTTTCCCCGGTTTTGGGATGATAACTGACAGGGATTCCTTGAAGTGTGCCAGCCAGTGTCCAGCAGTGATGCATGCCTCTGTGATGCGGGTGATGAGACCTGCCACCTCAGGGTTGCTACACCAGTGTTTTAGGTGTGACCATGTAACATGGTCGGGACCTGGTGTGGATCGGGAAGAGCACACGTTGAGCGCCTCTTTCATTTCTGTGACAGAGAACGGGATCCAGGCCCTTTCGGGCACAGGGTCCAGATCATCTAAGATGCTCAGATCGACTACTCGATCTGAAGCGGCATTGTATGAGCTGTCAAGGGCCATCCATAAGGAGTCCAGATCATTACAAGGCTCTCCCTGATAGGAGATCGCCTCATACGATGGCAGGTTGCATTGACGAGTCCAGGACATCAGATCCCAGGGTCGTCTGTTCATTGTAGCCACTTCCTGGATATGGTCATTGAAGAAGTCACGCTTTGCATGTCACATGACTTTCCTGTAGTGTGTCCAGTCCTCCCCATCTTGGGAGGCCCTGTAGGCGTCTAGGGCGCCTTTGCATTCGTCTGTCCACCAACTCTTGGATGACTTGCCTAAGCGAGATTCCTTGGCATGGTCCTCCCACGCCTTGTTTAAGATTGTTGATATCACCGAAGCGACATCATCGATCTCTGCCGACGTATTTCCATGCCACTACAGCCACAGATTTAGAGCGGAGGAGACAGCCTCGAGGTACGACGCTTCCTCCTCGGATCCTTTTTTGATAGACCAGTTGGTAACTGGAACCAGAGATCCCGGGCCAGGCAGTGTCAGTGTCAGGGGAGCGTGGTCAGACGTGCCCCTGGCTTCTGGAACAATATCGCAGTACAGCACAAATCTCAGATCCGTGGGTACAAACATCAGGTTGATCACCGTGGGGTGAAAGCCCTGTTGTGGGGGGAAGTGGGTAGGTCCCTCCACAGTGGGGAGAGCCCTTGTTAGGCCTAGTGCCGTCGCTGTTTCCACTAAGTGGTCGGCATGGATGGAGTGTTCAGGCCCCTGGGGATCCCATGAGGCATGTCTCACGTTGAAATTGCCACACATGAAGTGTAGCTTGGGGATCGTCATGACACTTTCATACATCGCTTCTTGTCTTCTTACCGCGATGTGCACAGCCACAAAAAACTTTGTCAACACCGTTTTCACACTTTGCAGCTCAATCCGTCCACGATCTCAGCGATCCGGTATAACCAGCATCTTACCAATGCATGTCAGAATCATACTCTAGAAGAGGGGCGAGATCGGGTGAAGAGATGGACGAGGGGGACCCTCCAGATCGGGTACACCTAGAACTCCTGGTGACAATCCAATTGACTCTCTGCGGCTCTCTTTGAGCTGCAGATCCACACAGAATGTTCCCTTGGTGGGCCCACACAGGACCCAAAGAGGCTCTCCAACCCCCTCCCCCTATGGGGCAGGAATCGTCACTCTGCGAGCACAGCAATTCAGCATGCCAGCACTATCTCCCAGGTGGGCTACCTCGTCCCCTGCACCTCCTACCACCCCTTCCATGCCTGCTTCACAGTGGGCTGATGACGTGGTGATAACCAACCCCACTCCTGCGATACAGGACACAGAGATGGCAAGCGATGCTGACGACGATTGGGCTGGTCCAGTCACCTTTGCGAGCGACTTGGGGGAATACGCTACAGGATTCAGAACTGTCCTAGGGAGGACAGGATCCAGATGACCAACTGCTGAAGAACTGCAAGTCATCGCTGAACAGCTTGGCGCAGTGCTCTCAGCAGCAGCTGCGATGGGCATCGACCACAACTCAGGGAACACCACCCTCCAAAGCGCTATCGACAAGGCAGCTGGTGGAAGTGGACGACCTAGGTCGGGCACTGTCACCAACAACCCTCACGACGTCCCGAGGATGGAGCACCTGGAGGGATGGGATGGGCAGCGCCCCCCCCCTCACAAATCTGCGAGGTCTCAAGGCCCTAAGGGGGTTCGACCTCTTCCCAAACCCCCTACAGGGGGCACTTCTTCGTCATGGGGTAGAGGACCTCCTCCCCCCGTGAACTGGTCAACCAAGCCCTCAGGCAAGGGGACCTTTGGTCAGGTCGCTCGTTTCCCTGGGGGACGAGCACCTAACAGATCCATGGATGGCCTTGTGCGACTAGCCAAGGCATTCCCTGAACTCCCTACTGACAAACTGGCTGACATTCAGCAGCACGTCGGCCCATCAAGGCCTAAGGTTGCAAAACCTTTGCCTACCGTCCACGGACCATTGAGAAGACAGGTCCTAGTACACATTCGACCCCCCCTTGAGGAGGGAGTGAACCCTGCCAACTTCTTGGACCAAGTCAGAACTACTCTCGGCCTGCACCACTCTAAGCTAGTGGCCCAGTCTGCTTCCTTACATGCTGGGAACATCTCGGTATCAACTGACGTCGTGGCCTCAGAGGAGGACCTTTGTTGCTTCAAGGAGGCCACCCACAAGGCATTTCCCTTCGCGTTGCAAGTAGATGCAGCGCTACCTACATCCACATCGTATGTAAAGTTGGTCGACGTGCCATACATCACTAATGACAAGGCCATCACGCCTGATGTCATCATAGCTCACCTGGGGAAGTCAGGGATATCTGACCTCACCATGTTACAGGTTCCCCCATGGGTGGTACGGGATTCGAAAATGTTGGATACGTGCACCGTGTATCTCAACATCGCTGATTCGGTCAGTGGTGCATGAGCGAAAGCTCTCATTGGACGTGGCATCCAATTTGGTTGCTATGTCACTTATGTTAGGGCTGCCAGGGCAAATCCTGGCTTGCCATTGTGCCAACGCTGCTGGAAGTGGGGTCATCCCACCCCAGCATGCAGAGCTCCACAATCGAAGTGCCCAATTTGCGCAGGACCCCATTGCAAAGAGCACCACTGTGCTCTGGTGGGATGTTGCAAGGGAAACACTAAGGTGAACCCTCCTGTACTGGCTACCCCAGAAGGGGCAGCATGTCCACACCCGGGTAGATGTATAAACTGCTGAAAGAATCACGCATCCGACGATCGTCGATGCAATTTCTGGCATCATCGCTTCGATCACGAGTGGATCCTAGTACACTATCATGAGGTGAGTGTGAGACGTTTGTCTTGCTCCCCTCCTGCTCACCCTCCCACAGGACGTGGTGGTCGAATGTAAATGAGAGACAGACTTAGATCTATCCCTTGCTTGCGAGTATTTAGTCAAAATGTAAACCGGAATTGGGGGTACATGGACTCGCTACTGGCAGATTTTATAGACGATTATGATTTGCTTTTTATCCAAGAGCCTCCCTGGAGACTCATAAGACATGCCCCCTCTGCCCACAACAGGGAAGGGGAAGAAGTTATCGGTGCACCGATGAGCCCAAACTGGGGCCTGTTGGTATGTCCATCAGGGATTGACTCCCCACCACGTGTCGCTGTCTATTTTGCAAACAGCATCGCTAATCTAAGACCGGGCCTCCGTCGAGACCTGATCAATAATCGTGACATCCTACTGTTCTCGCTGGGAATAGGAACTGATGTCATGCTATATGCAAATGTCTATTCGGACAGCCAACACTCGGCTATTACGCTCCTATATGAGAACGTCATGCTGATTCCGCGCCTCCACTTCATGTGTGGCGACTTCAATGTGAGACACGCCTCCTGGGATCCCCAGGGGCCTGAACACTCGATTCATGCTGACCATTTGGTGGAAACGGCAATGGCATTAGGCCTAACGAGGGCTCTCCCAGTCAAGGAGGGACCCACTCATTTTCCCCCACAACAGGGCTTTCACCCCACGGTGATCGACCTGATGTTCATTCCCACGGATCTCAGATTCATGCTGTACTGTGAGATAATTCCCAGAGCCAGGGGTATGTCTGACCATGCCCCCCTGACACTGACGCTACCTGGCCCGGCATCTTTGGTCCCAGTTACCAAGTGGTCGATCAAAAAAGGCTCGGAGGAGGAAGCATCCTACTTGGACACTGTCTCCTCTGCTTTAAACCCGTGGCTCAACTGGCAAGGGAACACATTGGCAGAAATAGACGAGGTCGTCTTGGCGATATCAGCTATTTTAACCAAAGAGTGGGACACCCACTCCAAGGAATCTCGCCTAGGCAAGTCGTCCAAAGGATTTTTTTTTTTTTTTTTTTTGGGTCAAAAATTTATAACGCGGCGCCCGATCGCAGTCCGCGGTAGAGACGTACAAGCAGAGTACACTATGCCCAGCCCAAGTCCTCCTCCTGCTAATCTTCACACCAACCACCTGGATAGCTGTGATGACCACTAAGGGGGCCCCCTTTATCGAGTAAACGGACTTGCCAGTGGTGGCGTACCGACAACCCGAGCTTGACGATGTTGTGTTCCCCGAATCCCTACGGGTATGTGTGCAAGATTTAGGGGATACTGCCGCCCCAACGTGAGCCTCTCAGCTCGGAAAGGAAAGCATAATCAGCGTCCAAGCTGTAACGCATAACCGACAGTGGATCTGCAAGCGCTCAGGTGCCTCCCCGAACCAGTACCTAGTTTTGTGTCCCCCCCCTGACAGTCGCTCCTGAACACGGGTGGGCCCCCTTTATGAGGGTTAACGGACTCGTCTGGTGCCCTGCGGCCACCCCGACATACCGATAACACTAGCTAGAACCAGACGAGGGTCATACGCCCTGCGCGCACAACCTATCCTGGATCCCACGCAAGTGAGTTGAACGATCCTAGTGCAGGATTATTGTCCATGAATTCGTGGAAGCCCTCGACGGAGTCGGGGCTTGCACAAGTTTCTTTGTGATCCACCTTGGGGCAGACGCATAGTAAATGGTCTCGAGTTTGAATCTCGGGACCAAGGCACCAGCATTGGTATTCCCCGTCGAGGGATAGACGTTGACGATACTCCCCTATAGGAGCATGGCCAGTTATCATACGAGTTGAACGAGAAGTCAGCGTAGTGTTGCTTCCCATAACTTTCAGCCACGGCCCACCTTTGTGAGTCGAGGGTAGTACTGGTTTTCCACCCACTCCTTTGAGTTGATAGAAATGCCATCCATGATACGCCGGATCTGAGAACCGGGTGTGCCAATCCTTACAAACGGCCTTTTCGACCTGGTTTTTAAGGTAATCTAGAGACGTCCGTGGGTGTCTGCCCACGGAGATCTTGGTGGATGTAGCTACATCATGAGCCATCTTGTGTATGTTCCACTCGAATTTCGAGGGGACATGCCAGAATGTAACTGTTCTCTCCTCATCCCCAGCTAGCCAGGGGCGGAGGGAGCGACAAGCGTCCAGGGCAAAGATTTGCCCAGAGCGTGGTTTTGGATCGATTAGGGACTCAATGCCCGTAGTGGAATCTGAAAAGATCGCCAACTTTTTGCAACCTCTGCTGCACGCAGCCGAGACGCCTAGTTGGAGAGCGAAAAGTTCGACTTCTGGGGGGGTTCTCCTCCCAGAGGCTGAGACAACACGATCCACCTGTTCCCCCTGTCCAAAGACAAGAGCGCAGGCGATAGCTTGAAATTTGGCATCTGTGGGCACCGAAGCGTCCACTGCAACGACGAGAGTGTCATCCTCAACCGGGGCAGAGGCCCAGGCCTTATCGAGGTCACTCCTGTAAGAATTCCTCGCTCCATCCTCCTTCGAGGTGAGGCGATGAGAGGAAAAACGAGTGGGGAATAAATCCTTCACTCTGTTTCCAGGTGTGTTTTCTTCCCCAAAGGGGTCGAATTCATCGCCTGGTACGAGGGCCAAGGCTGCAGCCGAAGCGACAGATGGGCCTTGCAGGTTGAGTGTGTCAAGCACGTTTCCTCCCCAGAGTCCTAGCTCATGAGACTGGGTAGTACCGACGTGATTAGGCCCTAGGATCGCTCTTAGGGGGTGTGATGGAGCCAGTAGACGGGTTCTGAATACCCCTCTGTCGACTAAGCGACGCAGTAACAGCTGCATAGGCAGCAGTCCGGCGATACTTTCCAGGCCACCAATTGGGGTGGTTCTGAATGCACCGAGGATCCAACGTGCAGCAATAGACTGCACTTGGGCCAACGTTTTGATGACACCTTTGACGCGAGTGCCTTTGAAGTGCCATAGTCTGAGTCCGTATGTCATAATAGGTATGACACATGAACGGTACAGAAGGCGTTTCTGCATAGGGGTTAACCCCCTGACGGAATTGCTGAGCATACCCATCGCCCTCGCAGTGGTAAGGGCTTTGGTGGAATAGAACCGCGTGTGCTCCTTGAAAGAGAGCTTGCGGTCGAAGAAAAACCCAAGGTACCTCCAGGTAACCTTGGGTTTGAGGGGGGTATTGCCCGTGTAAGGGGCAAAGCCGAGATCGATGGGTAGGGGAGTGAACCTCCTCACCCTCGAGAAGTGAAAGATTTCGGACTTGTCATGTTCGAGGACAAGCCCGAGAGAGGTGAATGCCTGGAATATCCAGCCATACGCTTTTTTGAGCAAGGGGAGGTTATCCTCTAGCTGTGAAGAGCAGGCGATGAGAGTGCCATCGTCCACATACGACATGAGATCGACATCTCTGCCGATTTCGCTCCTTCTAAAGAGCTTCATAATGGGCGTTAAATATAACGCCGATAAGACAGGGGACAAAGCAGAGCCTTGACCCACTCCCACATCGGCTGGAAAGGAGCCAGATGAGAAAGCGTTCCATTTGTAGGTCGTTTTGCGACCGACTAGATATGACCGGAAGAAGTTCACTACTTGCGCAGGGAACCCCGACCGAGAAATGATCTCCAACAGAACCTGGTGGTTCAATGAGGGGAAGAATTGAGCGATGTCGAAAGCGACAACACTCGTTTTAAGTCCTTTAGCCCATCCTGCCCTGACAAGATGGGTGAGGTAGATTCCTGCATCCTCAGTGGAACACTGGGCGACACCCCCGAACTGGTTTTGCTCGAAGGCCTCGTGTGCAACACCGTCGAATTGAAGTCGCCTCGACAACATCTTTTCGACTAATTTGCCCAGAGTGTTCAGAAGCACGATGGGCCTGAACGACTTAGGGGTAGAGTAATTAGGTTTCCCTGGCTTCGGGATGATAACCGACAGGGATTCCTTAAAGTGAGCCGGCCAGTGGCCAGCAGTGATGCACGCCTCAGCAATGCGGGTTATGAGCCCTGCCACTTCTGTGTTGGTGCACCAGTGTTTAAGGTGTGACCATGTACCATGATCGGGCCCTGGAGCGGAACGGGAAGAGCACGCATTTAGCGCTTCTTTCATTTCCATAATGGAGAACGGGGTCCAGACCCTTTCAGGCACCGGATCCAGTTCATCAAAGATACTCAGATCGACTACTCGATTTGAGGCAGCATTATAGGACCCATCAAGGGCAGCCCAGAGAGAGTCCAGATCATTACAGGGTTCTCCCCCATAGGAGATAGCCTCGTACGACGGGAGGTTACGTTGGCGAGTCCAGGACATCAAGTCCCAGGGTCGTCTGTTCATCGTAGCCACTTCCTGGATATGGTCATCAAAGAAGTCGCGCTTTGCGTGCCGCATGACCTTCCTATAATGCTTCCAGTCCTCGTCATCGCGAGAGGCTCTGTACGCGTCCAGGGCACCACTGCACTCGTCTGTCCACCAGCCTTTAGACGACTTGCCGAGGCGGGATTCCTTGGCATGGTTTTCCCATGCCTTGTTTAAAATCGTTGATATCGCCGAGACGACATCATCGATTTCTGCCGAAGTATCTCCGTGCCAGTCTAGCCACAGAGTTAAAGTGGAGGAGACAGCATCTCGGTAAGATGCTTCCTCCTCGGATCCTTTTTTGATGGACCACTTGGTAACCGGAACCAGAGATCCCGGGCCAGGCAGCACTAACGTCAGAGGAGCGTGGTCAGACGTCCCCCTGGCTTCAGGTACAATCTCACAGTACAGTACAAATCTAAGATCTGTAGGTACAAACATCAGGTCGATCACCATGGGGTGAAGGCCCTGTTGAGGGGGGAAGTGGGTAGGGCCCTCCACTACTGGTAGGGCTCTAGTCAGGCCTAGTGCTGTAGCCGTTTCCACTAAGTGGTCAGCATGAATTGAGTGCTCAGGCCCCTGGGGATCCCAGGATGCGTGTCTCACATTGAAATCGCCGCACATGAAGTGTAAGCGTGGGATCGTCATGACGTTCTCAAATAGAAGTGTGATGGCAGAATGTTGGCTATCTGAATAGACGTTAGCGAGTAGCATGACGTCCTCCCCTATTCCCAATGAGAACAGAAGGATGTCACGGTTATCGATCAGATCTCGTCTGAGACCTGGTCTTAAGTTAGCAATGCTGTTCGCAAAGTAGACGGCAACGCGTGGGGGGGAATCAATACCCGAGGGGCGCACTAACGTTCCCCAGTTTGGGCTCATTGGTGCGCCTATAACTTCCTCCCCTTCCCTGTTGTGGGCAGAAGGGGTGTGTCTTATCAATCGCCAAGGCGGCTCTTGGATGAAAAGCAAATCGTAATCATCTACGAAATCAGCCAGTAAAGAGTCCATGTACCCCCAATTACGGTTAACATTTTGACTAAATATACGTAACTGTGGGGTAGATCTAAGTCTGTCCCTCATTTACGTTCGGCCACCGCGTCCTGCAGGATGGTGAGTAGGAGGAGAGCGAGAGTTGCACCTCGCACTCACCTCATCGTAGCGAGCTTTGATCCAATCACGGTCAAAGCGATGTCGCCAGAAATTGCATCGACGATCGTCAGATGCGTGGTTTTTCCGGCAGTTTATGCACCTAGCCAGGTGAGGACAGGCTGCCCCCTCTGGGGTAGCTGGAACAGGAGGGTTCGCCTTGGCGTTTCCCTTACAACACCCTGCAAGGGCACGATGGTGCTCCTTGCGGTGTGGGCCTGCACAGATCGGACATTTGGTCTGTGGAGCTCTGCATGCCGGGGTGGGATGTCCCCACTTCCAGCAGCGTTGGCACAAAGGCAATCCAGGGTTCGCCCTGGCAGCCCTAATATAAGCGACGTAGCACCCAAATTGGATGCCATGACCGATGAGAGCCTTGGCTCGTGCACCACTGACTGAGTCAGCGATGTTGAGATACACGGTGCACGTATCCGACATCTTCGAATCGCGTACAACCCGGGGGGGGACTTGAAGCACTGTGAGGTCCGAGATTCCGGACTTTCCCAAGTGTGCAATGACAACATCAGGCGTTAAGGCCTTGTCGTTAGCGATAAACGGCACATCGACCAACTTGAGGTACGATGTGGATGTGGGTAACGCTGCGTCTACTTGCAGCGTGAAAGGGAACGCCTTGTGGGCGGCCTCCTTGAAACAACGAAGGTCCTCCTCGGAGGCAACGACGTCTGTAGCTACTGATATGTTACCAGCGTGCATAGATGTGGACTGGGCCACCAGTTTGGAGTGGTGCAGTCCGAGAGTGGTCCGGACATAGTCCAGGAAGTCAGCCAGGTTCGTTTCCGCCCCGAGGGGGGGACAAACGTGAACAAGGACCTGTCGTCTCGACGGTCCGTGTACAGTAGGTGAGGGCTTTGACGCCTTCGGTTTGGATGGGCCAACATGCTGCTGTATGTCAGCCAGCTTGTCGGTTGGAAGCTCAGGGAAAGCCTTGGCTAGTCGCACAAGGCCATCCATGGATGTGTTAGGTGTTCGCCCCCCAGGGAAGTGAGCAACCTGAGCGAAGGTCCCCCTGCCCGAAGGCCTGGTGGACCAGTTCACAGGGGGAGGCGGTCCTCGACCCCATGATGTAGAGACACCCCCTGTTGGGGGTTTTGGAAGAGGTCGAGCCCCTTTCAGGCCTCGAGTCCTCAAAGATTTGTGAGGGGGGGGGGCGTTGCCCATCCCATCCCTCCAGGTAATCCACATTGGGATTGTTGGTGACAGTGCCCGACCTAGGTCATTTACTGCCCCCTGAGATTCTGTCTATTGCGCCCCGGAGCAGAGCGCTCCCCGAGTCGCGATCTATACCAGCCTCGGCAGCTGCTACCAGCACCGAGCCCAGACGTTCAGCTATAAGCTGCCGATCTTCAGCAGTAGGTCATCGAGATCCCGTCCTGTTAAGGACAACACGGAATCCTTCGGCGTACTCTCCCAGGTCTTTGGCAAAGGTCTGGGGTCCACTCCAGTCGTCGCTAGCCATCTCCGTGTCCTGAATGATGTGGGTAGAGAGATTGTTGGCCACTTCATCAGCCCATGAAGTGGGTGTAGAAGGGGTAGCCGGAGGTGCAGGAGACGCAGTCGCATCCCTGGAAGATAACGCTGGCACACTGAAATGCTGTGCTCATGGAGTGACGATGCCCGCCCCATAGGGGGAGGGGGTTGGAGAGCCTCTTTGGGTCCTGTGAGGGCCCACTGAGGGTGCGTTCTGTGTGGATCTGCGGCTCGAAGAGAGCTGCAGGGAATCAATTGGGTCGTCGCCAGGAGTTCTGGGCGTACCGGATCTGGAAGGTCTCCCCTCGTCCATCGCCTCGCCCGATCTCCCCCCTCTTCTGGACACTGAATCTGACATGCGTTGGTAAGACGCTGGTTGTACCGGATCGCTAAGATCGTAGACGGATTGAGCTACAAGTTGTGAAAACGGCGTCGACGAGATTTTTTTGTGGCTGTGCACGTCACGGTAAGAAGACAAGAAGCGACAAAGTTGTCCAAAGGATGGTGGATGGACAAGTGCAGAGGCGCACTCGATGCGTACAGAGCCTCCTATGATGGAGAGGACTGGAAGCACTACTGCAAAGTCATGCAACACGCAAAGCGAGACTTCTTTGAAGACCATATCCACAAAGTGGCTACCACTAACAGACGACCCTGGGATCTAGTATCCTGGACTCGCCAATGTAACCTCCCATCGTACGAGGCAATCTCCTACCGGGGAAACCCTTGTAACGATCTGGATTCTCTATGGTCCGCCCTTGATGGATCATACAATGCTGCTTCAGATCGAGTAGTCGATCTGAGCTTCTTAAACGATCTGGACCCTGTGCCTGAAAGGGCCTGGATCCCGTTCTCCGTAATGGAGATGAAAGAAGCGCTCACGGCGTGCTCTTCCCGTTCCGCTCCAGGTCCCAATCATGCCACATGGTCACACCTAAAACACTGGTGTAGCAACCCTGAGGTAGCGAGTCTCATCACCCACATAGCTGAAGTGTGCATCACTGCAGGACACTGGCCTGCCCACTTCAAGGAGTCCCTGTCGGTAATCATCCTGAAACCAGGGAAACCTAACTACTCTACACCAAAGTCGTTCAGGCCCATTGTGCTCCTGAACACTCTGGGCAAACTAGTCAAAAAGATGCTGTCCAGGCGGCTACAGTTCAACAGTGTGGCACACGAAGCCTTCGAGCAAAACCAGTTCGGAGGGGTCGCCCAGTGTTCCACAGAGGATGCAGGAATCTACCTCACTCACCTTGTCAGGGCAGGGTGGGCCCAGGGCCTCAAAACGAGTGTTGTCGCTTTTGACATTGCTCAATTCTTCCCTTCCCTGAACCACCAAGTTCTGCTGGAGATAGTATCTCGGTCGGGGTTCCCTATGCAAGTAGTGAACTTTTTCTGCTCGTACCTCGTGGGTCGCAAGATGACTTACAAATGGAACACCTTCTCATCTGGCTCCTTTGCAGCCGATGTGGGGGTGGGACAGGGCTCTGCCCTGTCTCCTGTCTTATCGGCGTTGTACTTAATGCCCGTAATGAAACTCTTCAGGAGAAGCAAGATTGGCTGCAAGGTCGATCTCATGTCTTATGTGGACGATGGCACTCTCATCGCCCGCTCATCACAGTTGGAGGATAATATCCCCCTTCTCAAAGAAGCATATGGCTGGATCTTCCAGGCATTCACATCCCTGGGCCTTGTCCTGGAACATGACAAGTCCGAGATATTCCACTTTTCAAGGTCGAGGAGCTTCACTCCTCTCCCAATAGACTTTGGGTTTGCCCCGTACACAGGCAACTCCCCCCTCAAACCCAAGGTAACCTGGAGGTACCTAGGATTCTTCTTCGATCGCAAACTCTCCTTCAAGGAGCACACGCGGTTTTACTCCACCAAGGCTCTCACAACAGCGAGAGCGATGGGTATGCTGGGCAACTCTGTCAGAGGTCTAGAACCTATGCAGAAGCATCTACTCTACCATTCATGTGTCGTACCTATTATGACATATGGACTATGACTCTGGCACTTCAAAGGTGCACGCGTCAAAGGTGTCATCAAGACATTGGCCCAGGTGCAGTCTATTGCTGCACGCTGGATCCTTGGTGCATTCAGCACCACCCCGATCGGTGGACTGAACAGTATCGCAGGACTGTTGCCCATGCAACTGCTCCTGCGTCGATTGGTTGACAAAGGGGCTCTCAGAACCCCCCTGTTGGCTCCATCTCACCCCCTGAGAGCAATCTTAGGGCTGAATCACATAGGCAGCACACACCCTCATGAGCTTGGGCTCTGGGGGGGAGATGTGCTCAATACACTCACGTTACAAGGACCCTCTGTTGCCTTGGCTACAGCATTGGCCCTCGTCCCAGCAGATGAATTCGACCCCTTTGGGGAAGAAAACACCCCTGGAAACAGAGTTAAGGATCTATTCCCTACTCGCTTCTCCTCTCACCATCTTACCTCTAAGGAGGATGAGGCGAGGAGTGCATATAGGGGTGACCTCGATGAGGCCTGGGCTAAGGCCCAGGCAGAGGCGGACACCCTCGTAGTTGCAGTGGACGCCTCAGTGCCCACTGATGCCAAATTCCAGGCGGTCACTTGTGCCCTCATCTTCGGACAAGGAGAACAGGTAGATCACACTGTCTCAGCCTCTGGGAGGAGAACCCCCCCAGAAGTCGAACTCTTTGCCCTCCAACTAGGTGTCTCTGCTGTGTGCAGCAAGGGATGCAAAAAGTTGGTGATCTTCTCAGATTCTACTGTGGGCATTGAAGCCCTCGTCGATCCAAAACCACAGTCTGGGCAAATCTTTGCTCTGGACGCTTGTTGGTCCCTTCGTCCCTGGTTAGCCGGGAACAAGGAAAGGAATGTTACATTCTGGCATGTCCCCTCGAAATTCGAGTGGAACGTACACAAGAAGGCTCACGATGTAGCTACATCGACCAAGATCTCCATGGGCAGACACCCATGGACGTCTCTAGACTACCTAAAGACCCAAATTGAAAAAGCGGTCTGTAAGGATTGGCACACGCGGTTCACAGAACCTACATACTGTGGTAGGCATTTCCTTCACCTGAAAGGGGTCGGAGGAAAACCTGTACTACCCTCCACTCACAAAGGTGGGCCTTGGCTGAAAGTCTCGGGAACCAGCATGACTGGCACTTCCCGACTCACCCATATGGTCACTGGCCATGCTCCCATAGGGGAGTATTGTCATCGTTTCTCCCTAGACGGGGAGTACCAATGTTGGTGCCTCGGTCCCAAGATCCAAACTCGAGATCATCTACTATGCATCTGCCCCAAGGTGGATCGCAAAGAAACTCGTGCAAGCCCAGACTCTGTCGAAGGCTTCTATGAATTCTGGGACATAAACCCTGCACTAGGGTCATTCACCTCACTAGCGTGGGATCCAGGATAAGTTGTGTGCGCAGGGCGTATGACCCCCGTCTGGCTCTGGCTAGTGTTATTGGTATGTTGGGGTGGCTGTAGTGCACCAGATGAGTCCATTAACCCTCATAAAGGGGGCCCACCCATGTTCAGGAGCAACTGTCAGGGAGGGGGGACACAAACCCAGGTACCGGTTCAGGGAGGCACCTGAGCGCTTCCAGATCCACTGTCGGTTATGCGTTACGATGACCCAGTCAATTACGCTTTCCTTTCCAAGCTGAGAGGCTCACGTCGGAGCAGCAGTTTCCCCTAAATCTTGCACATATACCCGTAGGGATTTGGGGAACACGACATCGTCAAGTCCGGGTTGTCGGTATGCCACCACTGGCAAGTCCGTTTACTCGATAAAGGGGGTCCCCTTAGTGGTCGTTGCAGCTATCCAGGTGGTTGGTGCGAAGATCAGCAGGAGGAGGACTTGGGCTGGGCGTAGTGTACTTTGTTTGTATGTCTCTACCACGGACTGCGATCGGGCACCGCATTATAAATTTTTGACCCAAAAAAAAAAAAAAATGCCGATCACCTAGTAGAGACGGCAACGGCACTAGGCCTAACAAGGGCCCTCCCCACTGTGGAGGGACCTACCCACTTTCCCCTGCAACAGGGCTTTCACCCCACGGTGATCGACCTGATGTTCGTACCCACGGATCTGAGATTTGTGTTGTACTGCGATATCATTCCAGAAGCCAGGGGCATGTCTGACCACGCTCCCCTGACACTGACACTGCCTGGCCCGGGATCTTTGGTTCCAGTCACCAAGTGGTCTATCGAAAAAGGATCCGAGGAGGAAGCATCACTCCTTGACTTGTTACTGCGATGTGCACAGCCACCGAAATTTTCGTTGACACCGTTTTCATTCTCTGTAGCTCAATCTGTCAACGATCCAAGCGATCCAGTCTATATAGTGTCTTACCAATGCATGTCAGAATCATATTCTAGAAGAGGGGGGAGATCGGGTGAAGCGATGGATGAGGGGGGACCCTCCAGATCCGGTACGCCCAGAACTGCTGGCGACGACCCAATTGATTTGCTATGGCTCTCTGGGGGCTGTAAGTCTTCACAGATAGCTCCCTCTGTGGGTCCCCACACCCAAAGAGGCTCTCCAACTCCCTCCCCCTATGGGGCCGGAACGATCACACGTTGAGCACAGCGATTCAGCGTGCCAGCACTATCTCCCAGGTGGGCCACAGCGTCCCCTGCTCCACCCACCACTCCTTCTACACCTGCATCACAGTGGGCTGATGAAGTTGAGTTGTCTAACCCCACTCCTGCAATTCAGGACACGGAGATGGTGAGCGATGCTGAGGACGATTGGGCCGGACCAGTCACCTTCGCGCACGACCTGGGGGAATATGCACAGGGGTTTCTTACAGTCCTTAACAGGACAGGGGCCCGCAAACCAACTGCTGAACAATGGCAGGAGATCGCTGAACAGCTGGGAGCGGTACTTAGTGCTGCTACAGCTGTCGGCTTTAATCGCGACTCGGGGAGCAACACCCTCTGAAGAGCCATAGACAAGGCAAGCAGGGGCAGTAAATGACCCAGGTCGGGCACAGTCACCAACAACCCTCACAACGTCCCAAGGACGGAGCATCTGGAGGGATGGGATGGGCAATGCCCCCCCCCCTCACAAATCTGTGAGGACTCGAGGCCCGAGAGGGGCTTGACCTCTTCCTAAACCCCCAACAGGGGGTGTCTCTTCGTCATGGGGTAGAGGACCTCCTCCCCCCGTGAACTGGTCGACCAAGCCTTCGGGCAAGGGGACCTTCGCTCAGGTGGCTCGTTTCCCGGGGGGACGAGCACCTAACACCTCCATGGATGGCCTTGTGCGACTAGCCAAAGCCTTCCCTGAGCTCCCCACCGACAAGCTGGCTGACATTCAGCAGCACGTCGGCCCTTCCAGGCCCAAGGCTGCAAAGCCTGGATGCTCCTTGACTTGTTACAACCACCATAAACAGTGGTAAACACTCCTGCTCGATGTTGGTAGCAACGTCGAGACTCCAATTTTCGGCCGATTTTCGATCGGATTTTGCCATCACGAACGCTCTCAGCGTCTCCAGGCCTGGCCTGATTTGCTAAGAGATCCGTCCATCCAATCCCTGGGGATGTCTCGGTCATTGTTTTCAACAGTGACTGCTATCTGTCTCGTTCCCCTTTGGCTTCGAGGATCCTGGCTAGGTGAGTGGTGTCTATGAAAGAGTAGTCTGGGTCCCTATGGGGGCTTAGAGCGGGTGTGGGATGCCTGCTTCAATGCTCACCCAAGTAGAAGCGCTTGTTTAGCTGGGGGAGGTCTGGCTTAGGGGGAGGGACACTCTTACTGGACTGCTGGTTGTCTCTGAGGCTTCCAACCTCCATGCTCTGTGAGTCACTACTACTAGGGACATGCTACACTGACTACCTGTCCGGAATACACCATCTTTAAAAGGGGCCAGGTGACAGTGCCCCCTGGGGGCTAGGACAATGCTTGGGTGGCCACTCATCACCACCTACTCTCTACCTCCGGTATTCACTCCTCTGGGGTGCTCAGAACTGGGTTCGATCTTCTCCCACCAGGCAACAGGATGTGCGGCCTGTTCGCCCCCTTGGAGCATTTGGAGGCTGTATCGGGTGGACCCAGAATGGAGATAAGGGACCAACCGTTATCGATCGCACGCTACGTATCCTGACTTTTACCATCATCTACTTTTGCTAAATCATTCTCAATGCCCTCTGCAAACCGCAGAGCATGAGTTAGACATCGGGCGGTGCATGGCGATCCCCTCTTACACACAAATTTCGACGTTGCAGACTTCGACGATGACTACCTCCCAGAGTTCAGGCACGTCTCTCTGAGTGGATGGGACTCTGATGTGGACAACCAGCTCCACAATCTATGGTCGGAGGATGACTCCTCCGACTTATCAGACGTTGACAACTCTGCCACGGGCAGAGACGTCAAATTCATTTCAGGTCTCACCGAGCTAGCCTCGCAGGAGACTATAAACCGCTTCTTGGCATCACAAGTGATAGCCAATGAGGTGCATGATCTGGCTCTCGAGCTTGGGCTCGAGGCCAACAACAACCAGGAGCTTGGCATCACCGAGCTCCTCTATCCAGAGGGGCAGCAGGAGCAATCAGCGCTGCCCCTCCCCATATCACTGGGTTCATCCGCCATCCCAGAGTTGGTGGAGGATGAGCCTCCGTTGTTGAGAGATGAGAGGGTGGAAATAACAGCCGCCTCTCATGGGTTTCTACACATACTGGAGGCTATGACGATTTTCGTCGGTGCCGTCCGAGTATCCGCCGTTCCACTCACAGAGAGGAACGTATGGCATCAGATGGCCTGGGAATTATTCACGACCACCTGGCGATTGTCTGAGCCAATGTCAGAAGAACTAGCAGCTGCCAGATTGCCTCTCGATCTCATGTCACCAGCAGCCTTTAGGGCTTCCTACACGGCTAGGCAGGCAGCTCAAGCAGAGCTCCAACATAAGGAACCCTCATCCCCATCACGATGCTATTAAGAAGGGGTGACACCCCTCCACATCTACACCCACCAAATGTCTGGTGGCCGATATCGGGATAGTGGCGGTTTGCTGCTTCCCTCCACCTTCTCCCCACTGTGGGGGGACGTTGTCATCGAGTGCATGCCCTTGTCGGCATTTACTCGAAGGGGGCCATGGCCCCCTATCCACGGCAGTTCTGGTGAACAACCAGCTGCCACATCTCTGTCACTCGTGCGGGAGCACGGTGATGGTCCACCTCATTCGTCTGGGGTGGTCAATCCTCGCTGGCTGGGAATATGCAGACAGTTATTCCTCCCGCAAGGGGGGATTTACAGTGAATTGACACGGCCGTGCCTGATCTGACTTCGGTTGGATATGTGGCTGGGGGACCATTCTGCACTGGCGGATGAGTTAATGGCTAGCTTCAGGAGGGGGAGGCCCCCCTCCGGATTATTGCCTTTCCTGGCTGAGAGGCCAATGTCTGTGGCACTGCCCGCCTAAAGTGGCTAAAACGGGGACCCAGGTTGGAGATGGGCGAGGGGAACGCGTAGATATAGTAGTACCCTAGTTTGTACCCTGCTCCGCGGACTGCGATCGAGCCCCGTGTTATAAATTTTTGACCCAAAAAAAAAAAAAAAAAAAAAAAAAAAAAAAAAGGCTGCAAAGCCTTTGCCCACTCTCCATGGACAAGACGACAGGTCCTCATACACGTCCGACCCCCCCTCGAGGAGGGTACGAACCCTGCTGACTTTCTGGACTGTGTCCGGACAACGTTAGGACTGCACCACTCTAAGCTAGTGGCACAGTCAGCCATCATGCATGCCGGGAACCTCTCGGTGTCCACAGACATCGTCACCTCAGAGGAGGACCTATGGTGCTTCAAGGAGGTGGCCCACAAGGCCTTCCCCTTTGCGCTACAAGTTGATGCTGCGCTGCCTACGTCTACGTCGTACCTAAAGCTGGTCGATGTGCCATTTATTGCCAACGACAAGGCTATTACGCCTGACGTTGTCATCGCACACCTGGGAAAGTCCGGAATTTCGGACCTCACGGTATTGCAAGTCCCCCCACGGGTTGTACGCGACTCGAAGATGTCAGATACGTGCACTGTATACCTAAACATTGCTGACTCAGTCAGTGGTGCTCAAGTGAAAGCTCTCATCAGATGTGGTGTCCAATTTGGATGCTATGTTGCGTATGTTAGAGCAGCCAGGGACAATCCTGGCTTGCCGCTATGCCAACAGTGCTGGAAGTGGGGACACCCCACCCCAGCATGCAGAGCTCTGCAGTCGAAATGCATGATCTGCGCAGGTCCCCACCGGAAGGAGCACCACTGTGCTTTGGCCGGATGTTGTAAGGGAAACGCAAAGGCGAACCCTCCAGTCCCAGCCACCCCAGAAGGGGCTGCCTGTCCTCACCCGGCTAGGTGTTCAAACTGCCGAAAGAACCACACATCCGACGATCATCGATGCAATTTCTGGCGACATCGCTTTGACCGAGAGTGGATCAAAGCTCGCTATGACGAGGTGAGTGCGAGATGCAATTCTTGCTCCCCTCCTGCTTACCATCCCACAGGACGTGGTGGCTGAATGTAAATGAGGGACAGGCTTAGAGCTACCCCACAGTTATGAATATTTGGTCAGAATGTTAACTGTAATTGGGGATACATGGACTCATTACTGGCAGACCTTATAGACGATTATGATTTGCTTTTCATTCAAGAGCCTCCCTGGAGACTAATAAGACACACCCCCTCTGCCCACAACAGCAAAGGGGAGGAAGTCATTGGCGCACCGATGAGCCCCAATTGGGGCACCTTGGTTCATCCATCAGGGATTGACACCCCTCCATGTGTTGCTGTGTACTTTGCGAACAGTGTCGCTAATCTCAGACTGGGTCTCCACCGAGATCTGATCGATGATCGTGAGATACTCCTGTTTTCCCTGGGAATAGGGGAAGATGTCATGCTATTCGCTAACGTCTATTCAGACAATCAACACTCAGCCATCACACTTCTGTATGAAAGTGTCATGACAATCCCCAAGCTACACTTCATGTGTGGCGATTTCAACGTGAGACACCCCTCGTGGGATCCCCAGGGGCCTGTACACTCAATCCATGCTGACCACTTAGTGGAAACCGCAACGGCACTAGGCCTAACAAGGGCCCTCCCCACTGTGGAGGGACCTACCCACTCCCCCCCACAACAGGGGTTTCACCCCATGGTGATCAACCTGATGTTCGTACCCACGGATCTGAGATTTGTGCTGTACTGCGATATTGTTCCAGAAGCCAGGGGCACGTCCAACCACGCTCCCCTGACACTGACACTGCCTGGCCCAGGATCTCTGGTTCCGGTTACCAAGTGGTCCATCAAAAAAGGATCCGAGGAGGAAGCATCATACCTCAATGCTGTCTCCTCCACTTTAAATGCGTGGCTTCAGTGGCACGGAAATACGTCGGCAGAGATCGATGACGTCGCTTCAGTGATATCAACAATCTTAAACAAGGCGTGGGATGACCATGCCAAGGAATCTCACCTAGGCAAGTCGTCCAAGAGTTGGTGGACAGATGAATGCAAAGGTGCCCTAGACACCTACAGGGCCTCCCAAGATGGGGAGGACTGGACGCACTACAGGAAAGTCATGCGACATGCAAAGTGTGACTTCTTCGATGACCATATCCAGGAAGTGGCTACAATGAACAGACAACCCTGGGATCTAATGTTCTGGACTCGTCAACACAACCTGCCATCGTATGAGGCGATCTCCTATCGGGGAGAGCCTTGTAATGATCTGGACTCCTTATGGGCTGCCCTTGATGGCTCATACAACGCCGCTTCAGATCGAGTAGTCGATCTGAGCATCTTAGACAATCTGGACCCTGTGCCTGAAAGGGCCTGGATCCCATTCTCTGTCATGGAAATGAAAGAGGCGCTCAACGCGTGCTCTTCCCGATCTGCACCAGGTCCCGATCATGTTACGTGGTCGCATCTAAAACACTGGTGTAGCAACCCTGAGGTGGCAGGTCTCATCACCCGCATCGCAGAGGCATGCATCACTGCTGGACACTGGCTGGCACACTTCAAGGAATCCCTGTCAGTTATCATCCCAAAACCGGGGAAACCTAATTATTCTACTCCAAAGTTGTTCAGGCCAATTGTGCTGCTGAACACTCTGGGAAAATTGGTCAAAAAGATGCTGTCTAGATGGCTTCAGTTCAACGGAGTAGCCCACGAAGCTTTCGAGCAAAACCAGTTTGGAGGAGTCACCCAGCGATCCACAGAGGACGCTGGAATATACCTCACCCATCTGGTCCGCGCCGGATGGGCCCAGGGACTCAAAACGAGCGTTGTCGCCTTTGACATTGGTCAGTTCTTTCCCTCCTTGAATCACCAGGTTTTGTTGGAGATCATCTCTCGGTTGGGATTCCCTGCGCAAGTGGTGAATTTCTTCCGCTCTTACCTTGTCGGTTGCAAGACGACCTACAAGTGGAATGCCTTCTCATCTGGCTCCTTCACAGTGGATGTGGGGGTGGGACAAGGGTCTGCCTTGTCCCCTGTCTTATCGGCATTGTACCTAATGCCCATCATGAAACTCTTCAGGAGAAGTGAGGTTGGCAGAGATGTCAATCTCATGTCCTACATAGACGATGGCACCCTCATCGCCCGCTCTGCATGATTGGAGGATAACCTCCCCCTACTCAAAAAGGCATATGGATGGATATTCCAAGCCTTCACCTCTCTCAGACTTGTCTTGGAACATGACAAGTCAGAGATATTCCACTTCTCCAGGTCGAGGAGCTTTACTCCCCTACCAATAGACTTAGGTTTTGCAAACCCAAGATTACCTGGAGGTACCTTGGCTTCTTTTTTGATCGCAAGCTCTCCTTTAAGGAGCACACACGATTCTACTCCACCAAAGCCCTCACCAGGGTGAGGGCAATGGGAATGCTCGGCAATTCTGTCAGAGGGCTAACCCCCATGCAGAAACGCCTTCTGTACCGTTCATGCGTCGTACCTATTATGACGTATGGACTGAGACTATGGCACTTTAAAGGCACACACATCAAAGGTGTAATCAAAGCGTTGGCCCAGGTGCAGTCCATCGCTGCTCACTGGATCCTCGGTGCATTTCATACCACCCCTATTGGTGGACTTGAAAGTACCGCAGGGCTGCTGCCTATGCAGCTGCTACTGTGCAGACTGGTCAATAGGGGGGTGTTCAGAACCCCCCTACTGGCCCCATCCCACCCCCTTAGAGCGATCTTAGGAGCTAAACATGTTGGCACCACCCACCCGCATGACCTAGGTCTTTGGGGAGGGAATGTGCTCAACAGACTTACATTACAAGGCCCCTCTGTCGCATCTGCAACAGCACTGGCCCTTGTTCCGGACAATGAATTCGACCCCTTTGAGACATCTGTCTCGCTCCCCTCCTGCTTACCCTCCCGCAGGACATGGTGGTCAAACATAAATGAGGGACAGACTTAGATCTATCCCTCGCTTGCGAGTATTTAGTCAAAATGTAAACCATAATTGGGGGTACATGGACTCATTACTGGCAGATCTTATAGATGACTATGATTTGCTTTGAATCCAAGAGCCTCCCTGGAGACTCATAAGACATGCCCCCTCTGCTCACAACAGGGAAGGGGAAGAAGTTATCGGCGCACCAATGAGCCCAAATTGGGGCCTGTTAGTACGTCCATCAGGGATTGACACCCCACCATGCATCGCTGTCTACTTCTCAAACAGCATCACCAATCTAAGACTGGGTCTTCGTCGGGACCTGATCGACAACCGTGATATCCTATTGTTCTCACTGGGAATAGGAGAAGATGTCATGTTATATGCAAATGTCTACTCTGACAGTCAACACTCGGCTATTACGTTCCTATACGAGAATGTCATGCTAATCCCATGCCTCCACTTCATGTGTGGCGACTTCAATGTGAGGCATGCTTCCTGGGATCCCTAGGGGCCTGAACACTCAATCCATGCTGACCACTTAGTGGAAATGGCAATGGTGTTAGGCCTAACAAGAGCCCTCCCAGTCAAGGAGGGACCCACTCACTTTCCCCCACAACAGGGCTTTCACCCCACAGTGATCGACCTGATGTTCATTCCCACAGATCTCAGATTCATGCTGTACTGTGAGATAATTCCCAGAGCTAGGGGTACGTCTGACCATGCCCCCCTGACACTGACACTACCTGGTCCGGGATCTTTGGTCCTGGTTACCAAGTGGTCAATCAAAAAAGGCTCGGAGGAAGAAGCGTCATACTTGGACACTGTCTCCTCTGCTTTAAACCCATGGCTTAATTGGCAAGGGAACACGTTGGCAGAAATAGATGAGGTCGTCTCAGCGATATCGACTATTTTATCCAAAGAGTGGGATACCCACTCTAAGGAATCTCGCCTCGGCAAGTCATCCAAAGGATGGTGGACAGACGAATGCAGAGGTGCACTCGATGCATACAGAGCCTCCCATGATGGAGAGGACTGGAAGCACTACCGCAAAGTCATGCAACACGCAAAGCGAGACTTCTTCGAAGACCATATCCACAAAGTGGCTACCACTAACAGACGACCCTGGGATCTAGTATCCTGGACTCGCCAATGTAACCTCCCATCATACGAGGCAATCTCCTACCGGGGAAACCCTTGTAACGATCTGGATTCTCTATGGTCCGCCCTTGACGGATCATACAATGCTGCTTCAGATCGAGTAGTTGATCTGAGCTTCTTAAACGATCTGAGCTTCTTAAACGATCTGGACCCTGTGCCTGAAAGGGCCTGGATCCTGTTCTCCGTAATGGAGATGAAAGAAGTGCTCATGGCATGCTCTTCCCGTTCCGCTCCAGGTCCCAATCATGCCACATGGTCACACCTAAAACACTGGTGTAGCAACCCTGAGGTAGCGAGTCTCATCACCCACATAGCTGAAGTGTGCATCACTGCAGGACACTGGCCTGCCCACTTCAAGGAGTCCCTGTCGGTAATCATCCTGAAACCAGGGAAACCTAACTACTCTACACCAAAGTCATTCAGGCCCATTGTGCTCCTGAACACTCTGGGCAAACTAGTCAAAAAGATGCTGTCCAGGCGGCTACAGTTCAACAGTGTGGCACACGAAGCCTTCGAGCAAAACCAGTTCGGAGGGGTCGCCCAGTGTTCCACAGAGGATGCAGGAATCTACCTCACTCACCTTGTCAGGGCAGGGTGGGCCCAGGGCCTCAAAACAAGTGTTGTCGCTTTTGACATTGCTCAATTCTTCCCTTCACTGAACCACCAAGTTCTGCTGGAGATAGTATCTTGGTCGGGGTTCCCTATGCAAGTAGTGAACTTTTTCTGCTCGTACCTCGTGGGTCGCAAGATGACTTACAAATGGAACACCTTCTCATCTGGCTCCTTTGCAGCCGATGTGGGGGTGGGACAGGGCTCTGCCCTGTCTCCTGTCTTATCGGCATTGTACTTAATGCCCGTAATGAAACTCTTCAGGAGGAGCAAGATTGGCCACAAGGTCGATCTCATGTCTTATGTGGACGATGGCACTCTTATCGCCTGCTCACCATGATTGGAGGATAACATCCCCCTTCTCAAAGAAGCATATGGCTGGATATTCCAGGCATTCACATCCCTTGGACTTGTCCTGGAACACAACAAGTCCGAGATTTTCCATTTCTCAAGGTCGAGGAGCTTCACTCCTCTCCCAATAGACTTAGGATTTGCCCCGTATATGGGCAACTCCCCTCTCAAACCCAAGGTCAACTGGAGATACCTAGGGTTTTTCTTCGATTGCAAACTCTCCTTCAAGGAGCACACGCGGTTTTATTCCACCAAAGCGCTCACAACAGCTAGAGCCATGGGTATGCTGGGCAATTCTGTCAGAGGGTTAGAACCTATGCAGAAATGTCTACTCTACCGTTGGTGCGTCATACCTATCATGACGTATGGACTATGACTCTGGCACTTTAAGGGCACATGCATCAAAGGTGTCATCAAAACACTGGCCTGAGTGCAGTCTATCGCTGCACGTTGGATCCTTGGTGCATTCAGGACCACCCCAATCAGTGGTCTGGACAGTATCGCAGGACTGCTGCCTATGCAACTGCTCCTGTGTCGATTGGTCGACAAAGGGGCTCTCAGAACCCCCCTGTTGGCTCCATCTCACCCCCTGAGAGCGATCTTAGGGCCGAATCACATAGGCAGCACACACCCTCATGAGATTGGGCTCTGGGGGGGAGATGTGCTCAATACACTCACGTTACAAGGACCCTCTGTTGCCTTGGCTACAGCATTGGCCCTCATCCCAGCAGATGAATTCGACCCCTTTGGGGAAGAAAACACCCCTGGAAACAGAGTTAAGGATCTATTCCCTACTCGCTTCTCCTCTCACCATCTTACCTCTAAGGAGGATGAGGCGAGGAGTGCATATAGGGGTGACCTCGATGAGGCCTGGGCTAAGGCCCAGGCAGAGGCGGACACCCTCGTAGTTGCAGTGGACACCTCAGTGCCCACTGATGCCAAATTCCAGGCAGTCGCTTGTGCCCTCGTCTTTGGACAAGGAGAACAGGTAGATCACATTGTCTCAGCTTCTGGGAGGAGAACCCCCCCGGAAGTCACACTCTTTGCCCTCCAACTAGGCGTTTCTGCTGCGTGCAGCAAGGGATGCAGAAAGTTGGTGATCTTCTGGGATTCCACTGTGGGTATTGAGGCCCTCGTCGATCCAAAACCACAGTCTGGGCAAATCTTTGCTCTGGACGCTTGTCGGTCCCTTCGTCCCTGGTTAGCCGGGGACGAGGAAAGAAATGTTACATTCTGGCATGTCCCCTCGAAATTCGAGTGGAACGTACACAAGAAAGCTCATGATGTTGCTACATCGACCAAGATCTCCGTGGGCAGACACCCATGGACGTCTGTAGACTACCTAAAGACCCAAATCGAAGAAGCAGTCTGTAATGATTGGCACACGCAGTTTGCAGAACCTATGTAGGGTGGCAGGCACTTCCTTCACCTGAAAGGGGTCAGAGGAAAACCTGTACTACCCTCGACTCACAAAGGTGGGCCTTGGCTGAAAGTCTCGGGAACCAGCATGACTGGCACTTCCCGACTCACCCGTATGGTCACTGGCCATGCTCCCATAGGGGAGTATTGTCATCGTTTCTCCCTAGATGGGGAGTACCAGTGTTGGTGCCTCGGTCCCGAGATCCAAACTCGAGATCATCTACTACGCATCTGCCCCAAGGTGGATCGCAAAGAAACTTGTGCAAGCCCAGACTCCGTCGAAGGCTTCTACGAATTCTTGGACATAAACCCTGCACTAGGGTCATTCACCTCACTAGCATGGGATCCAGGATAGGCTGTGCACGCAGGGCGTATGACCCCCATCTGGTTCTGGCTAGTGTTATCGGTATGTCGGGGTGGCTGTAGTGCACCAGACGAGTCCGTTAACCCTCATAAAGGGGGCCCACCCATGTTCAGGAGCGACTATCAGGGAGGGGGGACACAAACCCAGGTACCGGTTCAGGGAGGCGCCTGAGCGCCTCCAGATCCACTGTCGGTTGTGCATTACAGCTTCGACACTGACTACGCCTTCCTTTCTAAGCGGAGAGGCTCATGTCGGGGCGGCAGTTTCCCCTAAATCTTGCACACATACCCGTAGGGATTTGGGGTCACGGTATCTTCAAGTCCGGGTTGTCGGTACACCACCACTGGCAAGTCCATTTACTCAATAAAGGGGGCCCCCTTAGTGGTCGTTGCAGCTATCCAGGTGGTTGGTGCGAAGATCAGCAGGAGGAGGACTTGGGCTGGGCGTAGTGTACTTCGTTTGTATGTCTCTACCGTGGACTGTGATCGGGCGCCGCGTTATAAATGTATGACCCAAAAAAAAAAAAAAAATCTGAGGAGGAAGCATCGTACCTCAATGCTGTCTCCTCCACTCTAAATCCATGGCTTCAGTGGCATGGAAATACTTTGGCAGAGATCGATGACATCGTTTCGGCGATATCAACGATCTTAAACAAGGTGTGGGATGACCATGCCAAGGAATCTTGCCTAGGCAAGTCGTCCAAGGGTTCGTGGACAGACGAATGCAAAGGCACCCTGGACGCTTACAGGGCTTCCGAAGATGGGGAGGACTGGACGCACTACAGGAGAATCATGCGACACACAAAGCGTGATTTCTTTGATGACCATATCCAGGAAGTGGCTATGATGAACAGACGACCCTGGGACCTTATGTCCTGGCCTCGCCAACGCAACCTGCCATCATATGAGGCGATCTCCTACAGGGGAGAACCTTGTAATGACCTGGACTCTCTGTGGGCTGCCCTCAATGGCTCATATAATGCTGCCTCAGATCGAGTAGTTGATCTGAGCATCTTAGACGATCTGGACCTGGTGCCTGAGAGGGCCTGGGTCCCGTTCTCCATCATGGAAATGAGAGAAGCGCTCAGTGCATGTTCTTCCTGATCCACACCAGGTCCCGATCATGTTACGTGGTCGCACCTAAAACACTGGTGTAGCAACCCTGAGGTGGCAGGTCTCATCACCCGCATTGCAGAGGCATGCATCACTGCTGGTCATTGGCTGGCACACTTCAAGGAATCCCTGTCGGTTATCATCCCGACACTGGGGAAACCCAATTATTCTACTCCAAAGTCGTTCAGGTCAATCGTGCTGCTGAACACTCTGGGAAAATTGGTCGAAAAGATGCTGTCTAGATGGCTTCAGTTCAATGGAGTAGCCCACAAAGCCTTCGAGCAAAACCAGTTTGGAGGTGTCGCCCAGCGTTCCACAGAAGACACTGGAATATACCTCACCCATCTAGTCCGTGCAGGATGGGCTCAGGGACTCAAAACGAGTGTTGTCGCATTCGACATTGCTCCGTTCTTCCCCTCCCTGAACCACCAGGTTTTGTTGGAGATTATATCCCGGTCGGGATTCCCTGCGCAAGTGGTGAATTTCTTCTGATCTTACCTTGTCGGTCGCAAGACGACCTACAAATGGAATGCTTTCTCGTCCAGCTCCTTTGCAGCGGATGTGGGGGTGGGACAAGGATCTGCCTTGTCCCCTGTCTTATCAGCGCTGTACCTAATGCCCATTATGAAACTCTTCAGGAGAAGCGAGGTCGGCAGAGATGTCGATCTCATGTCCTACATAGACGATGGTACCCTCATCGCCCGCTCTGCACGATTGGAGGATAACCTCCCCCTACTCAAAAAGGCGTATGGATGGATATTCCAAGCCTTCACCTCTCTCAGACTTGTCTTGGAACACAACAAGTCAGAGATATTCCACTTCTCCAGGTCGAGGAGCTTTACTCCCCTACCAATAGACTTAGGTTTTGCCCCGTCTACGGGCAACACGCCTCTCAAACCCAAGATCACCTGGAGGTACCTTGGTTTTTTCTTCAATCGCAAGCTCTCCTTAAAGGAGCACATGTGATTCTACTCCACCAAAGCCCTCACCATTGTGAGGGCAATGGGAATGCTCAGCAATTCTGTCAGAGGGCTAACCCCCATGCAGAAATGCCTCTTGTACCGTTCATGTGTCGTACCTATTATGACGTATGGACTGAGACTATGGCACTTTAAAGGCACACACATCAAAGGTGTAATCAAAGCGTTGGCCCAGGTGCAGTCCATCGCTGCTCGCTGGATCCTCAGTGCATTTCATACCACCCCTATTGGTGGACTAGAAAGTATCGCAGGGCTGCTGCCTATGCAGCTGCTACTGCGCAGACTGGTCGATAGGGGGGCGTTCAGAACCCCCCTGCTGGCCCCATCCCACCCCCTCAGAGCAATCTTAGGAGCAAAACACGTTGGCACCACCCACCCTCATGACCTAGGTCTCTGGGGAGGAAACGTGCTCAACACACTTACACTACAGGGCCCATCTGTTGCAGCTGCGACAGCACTCGCCCTTGTACCGGACGATGAATTTGACCCCTTCAGGGAAGAAAGCACACCTGGAAACAGAGTGAAGGGCCTATTCCCCACTTGTTTCTCCTCTCATCGCCTCGCCTCCAAGGAGGACAAAGCGAGGAAATTGTATAGGAGTGACCTTGACAAGGCTTGGGCTGCAGCCCAAGTGGAGGATGACACTCTCATTGTTGCAGTGGATCCATCCGTGCCCACCGATGCCAAGTTCCAAGCAGTTGCTTGTGCCCTAGTCTTCGGATGTGGGGAACAGGTGGATCGTATCGTCTCAGCCTCTGGGAGGAGAACCCCTCCAGAGGTCGAACTCTTCGCTCTCCAACTGGGTGTCTCTGCTGCATGCAGCAAGGGATGCAAAAAGTTGGTCATATTCTCGGACTCTACAGTGGGCATCAAGTCCCTCATAGACCCACAACCACGCTCTGGGCAGCTATTTGCCCTGGACGCTTGTCGCTCACTTCATCCCTGGCTCACCGGGGACAAGGAGAGAAACATTACATTCTGGCACGTCCCCTCGAAGTTCAAGTGGAACGTACACAAGAAGGCTCACGATGTGGCTACATCAACCAAGATCTCCATGGGCAGACATCCCCGGATGTCTCTAGACTACCTTAGAAACCAGGGCGAAAAGGCCGTTTGTAAGGATTGGCACACACGATTCTTGGAATCGTCATATTGTGGGTGGCATTTCCTCCAACTCAAAGGAGTGGGAGGGAGACCAGTTCTACCCTCGACTCACAAAGGTGGGCCTTGGCTGAAAGTCATGGGAAACAGTACTACTGATACATCCCGTGCAACTCGTATGATTACTGGCCATGCTCCCATAGGGGAGTATCATCATCGTTTCTCCCTTGATGGGGAGTACCAATGCTGGTGCCTCGGTCCCGAGATCCAAACTCAAGATCACCTACTGGCCCTAAGGTGGATCGCAAAGAAACTCGTGCAAGTCCAGACACTGTCGAAGGCTTCCACGAATTCTTGGACAACAACCCAGCATTAGGGTCGTTCACCCCACTAGCATGGGATCCAGGATAGGCTGTGCGCGCAGGGCATATGACCCTCGTCTGGTTCTGGTTAGTGTTATCGGTATGTCAGGGTGGCTGTAGTGCACCAGACGAGTCCATTAACCCTCATAAAGGGGGCCCACCCGTGTTCAGGAGCGACTGTCAGGGAGGAGGGACATGAAACCAGATACCAGTTTGGGGAGGCGCCTGAGCGCTTCCAGATCCACTGTTGGTTATGCATTATGACGACTCAGTCGATTACACTTTCCTTTCCGAGCTGAGAGGCTCACGTCGGGGCGGCAGTTTCCCCTAAATCTTGCACACATACCCGTAGGGATTTGGGGAACACGACATTGTCAAGTCTGGGTTGTCGGTACACCACCACTGGCAAGTCCATTTACTCAATAAAGGGGGCCCCCTTAGTGGTCGTTGCAGCTATCCAGGTGGTTGGTGTGAAGATCAGCAGGAGGAGGACTTGGGCTGGGCGTAGTGTACTTTGTTTGTATGTCTCTACCATGGACTGCGATCAGGCACTGCATTATAAATTTTTGACCCAAAAAAAAAAAAAAAGTTCTGCCAACATTGGCTCGGACAATCGCCAGGTGGTCGTGAATAATTCCCAGGCCATCTGACGCCATATGTTCCTCTCCATGAGAGGGACGGTGGACACCTGGACGGTACCAACAAAGATTGTGATTGCCTCCAGTATATGTAAAAAGCCATGAGAGGCGGCTGTTATTTCCGCCCTCTCATTTTTTTATTTTTTTTTGGATCAGAATTTAAAACGTGGGGCTCAGTCGCAGTCCACGGGTCAGGATACAAACCAAGGTACTACTATGACTACATGTTCCCCCTGTCTACATCCCACACCAGGTCCCTCACAGAAGCCACTTTAGGTGGGCATGGCCACAGACGTTGGCCTCTCAGCCAGGAAAGGCAATAATCTGTAGAGGGGGGGCCCCCCCTGCAGAAGCTAGCCATTAGTTCGCCGTCTGGTGCTATCTCGGTCCCCCCGGCCACATATCCGACCGAAGTCAGATCAGGTGCAAGCAGTGTCAATTTACCGTAAATCCTCCCTTGCAGGAAGATTAACCATCTTTCACCAGACAACAAGGGTTGACCACCCCAGGCGAGTGAGGTGGACCATCACCGTGTCATGCACGAGTGACAGTGATGTGGCAGCTGGTTGTTCACCTGGTTATTCACTGGAACTGCCATAAGCAGGGGGCCAAGGCCCCCCTCGAGCAAATGCACTATGAGCACATGCACTCGATAACAATTTCCCCCCCGCAGTGGGGAGAATGTAAAGGGCAGCGACATTTGTCACCAACCCAACAGCAACCAGTGGACTGGCAGTGATGGGTGTGGAGCGGAGTGCCCCACACTAGTAACAGTGTGGCCATCTGGAACAACGATGGCACTGTACTGGGGACGAGGGTTCCCCAGAATGGAGCTCTGCTAGAGCTGTTGGCATTGCCACATAGGAAGCTGGGACAGCTGCCGGAGGCATAAGATCGTTGGGGTGATCTTCTCTGGATGGCCATTTGTGCATTCAGAGCAAGTTAGTACTGGTATATGATGCTATTAATCAAAATACGCAGCGTGGAGTTGACACTTGGACAGTACCAACAAAGGTGGTCATCGCGTCCAGTAGATGTAGTGTGGCATGAGAGGTGGCTTCGACCTCCAACCTCTTGTCCCTGTATAGTGGCACTTCATCCTCCACCAGCTCAAGGGTGGAGGACAGAGGCGGTGACAGGGCAGGGGGTGCTCCGGATAAAGGAGCTCAGCGATGCCAAGCTCCTGTGTATACACAACCTCTCGTTTGAGGCTATGTCCATTGTCTGTGTGCAATGATGACACCTTGCGCCCATCACATACGATCGATAACTTGCCTAAAGGTGAGCCTAGACCCACCTTCGGCATAAGCAAGGGCCTCCTGCATAGCGGGAAAGTCCTCATAGTTGTCAGGGTCGGGGAGGTCCTCCCCAGCCCACAGATCTCAGACTGCCTAGCGCAGCTGCGACCTCTGGTTCGTTCTGTGAGAACCAGGTGTCGTAGTCTTGGACATCATCACCAACGATGTCACCCATAGTCAAGGTGGGGTCGCAAAGGCCCCATCGTGTGGTTTGGTCTCTGTTTGGCTGTTTGGGCATTGAGAGTGAGTTAGCACAGGTAAATGACGATAAGAGTCAAAATACGTAGTGTGAAGTCGATAACAGCTGGCCCCTTATCTCAGTCCCGGGTCCACCCGATGCAGCCTCCAAATGCTCCGAGGGGGCAAGCAGGCCGCACAACCTGCTGCCTGGTGGGAGACGATTGAACCCGGGTCATAACACCCCAGAAGAGTGAGCACCGGAGGTATAGAGTTGGTGGTGAATAGCGGCCACCCAAGCGTTGTCCTAGCCGTCAGGGGGCACCGTCACCTGGCCCCTTTTAATGATGGTGTATTCCAAGCAGGTAGTCAGTGTAGCATGTCCCTAGTAGTAGTGACTCACAGAGCATGGAGGTTGGAAGCCCCAGAGATGACCAACAGTCCAGTAAGAACGTCCCTCCCCTCTGAGCCAGACCTCCCCCAGCTAAATGAGCACTTCTACTTGGGCGAGCATTGAAGCAGGCATCCCACACCCACTCTAAGCCCCCATAGGGACCCAGACTACTCTTCCATAGACGCCACTCACCTAGCCAGGATCCTCGAAGCCAAGGGGAATGAGACAGATAGCAGTCACTGTTGGAAACAATGACCGAGACATCCCCGGAGATCGGATGGACGGATCTCTTAGCAAATCAGGCCAGGCCTGGAGGTGCCGAGAGTGTTCGTGATGGGAAAATCCGATCGAAAATTGGACGAAAATTGAAGTCTCGATGTTGCTACCAACATCGAGCAGGAGTGTTTACCACTGTTTATGGTGGTTGTAACAAGTCAAGGAGTGTTCCCCTTTTAACGATGGTGTATTCCAGCGGGTAGTCAGTGTAGCATGTCTCTAGTAGTAGAAACTCACAGAGCATGGAGGCTGGAAGCCTCCCAGACGACCAGCAGTCCAGTGAGAATGTCCCTCTTCCTAAGCCAGACCTCCCCCAACTAAATGAATGCGACGACTTGGGCGAGCATTGAAGTAGGCATCCCACACCCACTCTGAGACCCCAAAGGGACCCAGACTACTCTTTCATTGACAACACTCACCTAGCCAGGATCCTCAAGCCCAGGAGAACGAGACAAATAGCAGACACTGTCAATTGCTCCTTGACCTCTTACCGTGACATGCACAGCCACCGAAATTTTCGTCGACACCATTTTCACTCTCTGTAGCTCAATCCGTCAACGATCCAAGCAATCCGGTTTATCCAGCGTCTTACCAACACATGTCTGACAGTTTCATCCAAAAAGGGAGGAGATTGGATGCACTGATGGACGAGGGGAGACCTTCCAGATCCAGTATGCCCAGAACTCCTGGCGATGACCCCATTGATTCTCTACGGCACTCTGGGGGCCATAGACCCTCACAGATAGCTCCCTTGGTGGGGGTCCTCATCGGACCCAAAGAGGTTCTCCAACTCCTTCCCCCTATGGGGCTGGAACGACCACACTGCGCGCACAGCGATTCAGCATGCCAGTGTTATCTCCCAGGCAGGCCACTGCGTCCCCTGCACCTCCCACCACTCCTTCTACACCTGCTTCATGGTGGGCTGACAAAGGGGAGACTTCAAACCCCATCCCTGCGATCCAGGACACGGAGATGGCGAGCGATGTGGACGACGATTGGTCGGGCCCCGTCACCTTTGCACACGATTTTGGGGAATATGCACAAGGCTTCATCACTGTCCTCAGCAGGACAGGAGCCAGACGACCAACTGTCAAACAACGGCAGGAAATTGCAGAACAACTGGGTGCTGTGCTTAATGCGGCAGCAACAGTTGGCTTCGATCGTGAGTCGGGGAACACCACTCTCCGACGAGTTATAGACAGGGTAACTGGGGCTGGTAAATGACCTAGGTTGGGCACCATCACCAATGACCCAAACGACGTCCCAAGGACAGAGCACCTAGAGGGATGGGATGGGCCACGCCCCCCCCCTCACAAATCTGCGAGGACTCGAGGCCCCAGAGGGGCTCGACCTCTTCCAAAACCCCCAACAGGGGGTGTCTCTTCATCATGGGGAAGGGGACCTCCCCCCCCTGTGAACTGGTCGACCAAGCCTTCAGGCAAGGGGACCTTTGGTCAGGTTGCTCATTTCCCTGGAGGATGAGCACCTAACACTTCCATGGACGGCCTGGTTTGATTAGCCAAGGCACTCCCTGAACTCCCATCGCTCCTTGACTTGTTACTGCAACATGCACAGCCACCGAAATTTTTGGCGACACTGTTTTCGTTCTCTGTAGCTCAATCCATCAACGATCCAAGTGATCTGGTCTATATAGTGTCTTACCAATGCATGGCAGATAGTTTCATCATAAAAGGGAGGAGATCAGATGTGGTGATGGATGAGGGGAGACCCTCCAGATCCGGTACACCCAGAACTCCTGGCGACGACCCAATTGATTCGCTACAGCCCTCTGGGGGCCGTAAGTCTTCACAGATAGCTCCCTCTGTGGGTCCCCACCGGACCCAAAGAGGCTCTCCAACTCCCTCCCCCTATGGGGCTGGAACGACCACACTGCGAGCACAGCGATTTAGCGTGCCAGCACTATCTCCCAGGCGGGCCACAGCGTCCCCTGCTCCACCTACCACTCCTTCTACACCTGCGTCACAGTGGGCTGATGAAGTCGAGTTGTCTAACCCCACTCCTGCGATTCAGGACACGGAGATGGCGAGCGATGCTCATCACTTATTGTCTTCTTACCGCGACGTGCACAGCCACAAAAAACTTTGTCGACACCATTTTCACACTTTGCAGCTCAATCTGTCCACGATCTCAGCAATCCAGTATAACCAGTGTCTTACCAATGCATGTCAGAATCATACTCTAGAAGAGGGGGGAGATCGGGTGAAGCGATGGACGAGGGGGGACCCTCCAGATCGGGTATGCCTAGAACTCCTGGCGACAATCCAATTGACTCTCTGCGGCTCAAAGAGAGCTGCAGATCCACACAGAATGTTCCCTTGGTGGGCCCACACAGGACCCAAAGAGGCTCTCCAACCCCCTCCCCCTATGGGGCAGGAATCATCACTCCATGAGCACAGCGATTCAGCATGCCAGCGCTATCTCCCAGGTAGGCTACCTTGTCCCCTGCACCTCCTACCACCCCTTCCATGCCTGCTTCACAGTGGGCTGATGACGCAGTGATAACCAACCCCACTCCTGCGATACAGGACACAGAGATGGCAAGTGATGCTGACGACGATTGGGCCGGTCCAGTCACCTTTGCGAGCGACTTGGGGGAATACGCCACAGGGTTCATCCGCCATCCCAGAGTTGGTGGAGGATGAGCCTCCGTTGTCAAGAGATGAGAGGATGGAAATAACAGCCACCTCTCATGGCTTTCTGCATATACTGGAGGCAATGATGATTTTTGTCGGTACCATCTGGGTGTCCGCTGTTCCTCTCACAGAGAGGAACACATGGCGTCAGATGGCCTGGGAGTTATTCATGGCCACCTGGCGATTGTATAAGACGATGTCGGCAGAACTAGCAGCTGCCGCGTTGCCTCTCGATCTCACGTCACTGGCAGCCTTCAGGGCTTCCTACGCGGTGATGCAGGCTGCTCAAGCAGAGCTTCAACATGGGGAACCCTTGTCCCCAGCACGACACTGCTGTCCTTGAGGTCCTTGAGCACAACAGCACCGCTATTAAAATGGGGAATCACCCCTCCACATCTACGCCCACCAAATGATTGGTGGCCAATATCGGGATAGCAGCACTCAGCCACTACCCTATACCTTCTCCCCGCTGTGGGGGGGACATTGTCATCGAGTGCATGCACCTGTCGGCACTTGCTCGAGGGGGGCCTTGGCCCCCTGCTCACGGTAGTTCCAGTGAATATACTCAATAAAGGGGGCCCCCTTAGTGGTCATTGCAGCTATCCATGTGGTTGTTGTGAAGATCAGCAGGAGGAGGACTTGGGCTAGGCGTAGTGGTTGCGATGGGCATCGACCGCAACTCGGGGAACACCACCCTCCGAAGAGCTATCGACAAGGCAGCTGGTGGAAGTGGATGACCTAGGTCGGGCACTGTCACCAACGACCCTCACGATGTCCCAAGGACGGAGCACCTGGAGGGATGGGATGGGCAGCGCCCCCCCCCTCACAAATCTGCGAGGTCTCGAGGCCCTAAGGGGGCTCGACCTCTTCCAAAACCCCCTACAGGGGGCACTTCTTCATCATGGGGTAGAGGACCTCCTCCCCCCGTGAACTGGTCGACCAAGCCTTCAGGCAAGGGGACCTTTGCTCAGGTCGCTCGTTTCCTGGGGGACAAGCACCTAACACATCCATGGACGGCCTTGTGCGACTAGCCAAGGCATTCCCTGAACTCCCTACCAACAAACTGGCTGACATTCAGCAGCAGGTCGGCCCATCAAGGCCTAAGGTTGCGAAACCTTCACCTACCATCCACGGACCGTCGAGAAGACAGGTCCTAGTACACGTTTGACCCCCCTTGAGGAGGGAGCGACCCTGCCGACTTCTTGGACCAAGTCAGAACTACTCTCAGCCTGCACCACTCTAAGCTAGTGGCCCAGTCTGCTTCCTTACATGCTGGGAACATCTCGGTATCAACTGATGTCATGGCCTCAGAGGAGGACCTTCATTGCTTCAAGGAGGCCGCCCACAAGGTGTTCCCCTTCGCGTTGCAAGTAGATGCAGCACTACCTACATCCACATCGTACCTAAAGTTGGTCGATGTGCCATACATCGCTAATGACAAGGCCATCATGCCTGATGTTGTCATAGCTCACCTGGGGAAGTCAGGGATATCTGACCTCACCGTGTTACAGGTTCCCCCACGGGTGGTACGGGATTTGAAAATGTCGGATATGTGCACCGTGTATCTCAACATCGCTGATTCGGTCAGTGGTGCATGAGTGAAAGCTCTCATTGGGCGTGGCGTCCAATTTGGTCGCTATGTCGCTTATGTTAGGGCTGAGAGGACAAATCCTGGCTTGCCATTGTGCCAACGCTGCTGGAAGTGGGGTCATCCCACCCCAGCATGCAGAGCTCCACAATCGAAGTGCCCGATTTGCGCAGGACCCCATCACAAAGAGCACCACCGGGCTCTGGCGGGATGTTGCAAGGGAAACACTAAGGTGAACCCTCCTGTACCGGCTACCCCAGAAGGGGCAGCATGTCCACACCTGGCTAGATGTATAAACTGCCAAAAGAATCATGCATCCGATGATCGTCGATGCAATTTCTGGCATCATCGCTTTGATTGTGAGTGGATCCTAGCATGCTATCACGAGGTGAGTGTGAGACGTTCATCTCACTCCCCTCCTGCTCACCCTCCCGCAGGATGCGGTGGTCGAATGTAAATGAGAGACAGACTTAGATCTATCCCTCGTTTGTGAGTATTTAGTCAAAATGTAAACCGGAATTGGGGGTACATGGACTCGCTACTGGCAGATTTTATAGACAATTATGATTTGCTTTTTATCCAAGAGCCTCCCTGGAGACTCATAAGACACGCCCCCTCTGCTCACAACAGGGAAGGGGAAGAAGTTATCGGCGCACCGATGAGCCCAAACTGGGGCCTGTTGGTACATCCATCAGGGATTGACTCCCCACCACACATCACTGTCTATTTTGCAGACAGCATCGCTAATCTAAGACCGGGCCTCCGTCGAGACCTGATCGATAATTGTGACATCCTACTGTTCTCGCTGGGAATAGGACCTGATGTCATGCTATATGCAAATGTCTATTTGGACAGCCAACACTTGGCTATTATGCTCCTATACGAGAACATCATGCCGATTCCGCACCTCCACTTCATGTGTGGTGACTTCAACATGAGACACGCCTCCTGGGATCCCCAGGGGCCTGAACACTTGATTCATGCCGACCATTTGGTGGAAACGGCAATGGCATTAGGCCTAACAAGGGCTCTCCCAGTCGAGGAGGGACCCACTCATTTTCCCCCACAACAGGGCTTTCACCCCTCAGTGATCGACCTGATGTTCATTCCCATGGATCTCAGATTCATGCTGTACTGTGAGATAATTCCCAGAGCCAGGGGTATGTCTGACCATGCCCCCCTGACACTGACGCTACCTGGCCCAGCATCTTTGGTCCCGGTTACCAAGTGGTCGATCAAAAAAGGCTCAGAGGAGGAAGCATCCTACTTGGACACTGTCTCCTCTGCTTTAAACCCGTGGCTCAACTGGCAAGGGAACACATTGGCAGAAATAGACGAGGTCGTCTCGGCGATATCAGCTATTTTAACCAAAGAGTGGGACACCCACTCCAAGGAATCTCGCCTAGGCAAGTCATCCAAAGGATGGTGGATGGACAAATGCAGAGGCGCACTCGATGCGTACAGAGCCTCCTATGATGGAGAGGACTGGAAGCACTACCGTAAAGTCATGCAACATGCTAAGCGCGACTTCTTCGAAGACTGTATCCACGAAGTGGCTACCACTAACAGACAACCCTGGGATCTGGTGTCCTGGACTCGTCAACGTAACCTCCCATGATACGAGGCGATCTCCTACTGGGGAAACCCCTGTAATGATCTGGATTCTCTATGGTCTGCCCTTGACAGATCATATAATGCTGCCTCAGATTGAGTAGTCGATCTGAGCTTCTTAAACGATCTGGACCCTGTGCCTGAAAGGGCCTGGATCCTGTTCTTCATAACAGAAATGAAAGAAGCGCTCACAGCGTGTTCCTCCCGTTCCACTCCAGGTCCCGATCATGCCACATGGTTGCACCTAAAACACTGGTGTAGTAACCCTGAGGTAGCGAGTCTCATCACCCACATAGCCGAGGCGTGCATCACTGCAGGACATTGGCCTGCGCACTTTAAGGAATCCTTGTTGGTAATCATCCCAAAACCAGGGAAACCAAATCACAGTCCACGGTAGAGACATACAAACGAAGTACACTATGCCCAGCCCAAGTCCTCCTCCTGCTGATCTTCGCACCAACCACCTGGATAGCTGCAATGCCCGCTAAGGGGGCCCCCTTTATCAAGTAAATGGACTTGCCAGTGGTGGCGTACCAACAACCCGGACTTGACAATGTCGCGTTCCCCAAATCCCTACGGGTATGAGTGCAAGATTTAGGGGAAACTGCCGCCCCGACGTGAGCCTCTCAGCTTGGAAAGGAAAGTGTATTTGACTAAGTCGTCGTAACACATAACCGATGGTGGATCTGGAAGCGCTCAGGCGCCTCCCTGAACCGGTATCTGGTTTTGTGTCCCCCCTCCCTGACAGTCGCTCCTGAACATGGGTGGGCCCCCTTTATGAGGGTTAACGGACTCGTCTGGTGCCCTACAGCCACCCCAACATACCAATACCACTAGCCAGAGCCAGACGGGGGTCATACGCCCTGCGCACACAACTTATCCTGGATCCCACGCTAGTGAGGTGAACGACCCTAGTGCAGGGTTTATGTCCAAGAATTCGTAGAAGCCTCCGACAGAGTCTGGGCTTGCACGAGTTTCTTTGTGATCCACCTTGGGGCAGATGCATAGTAGATGATCTTGAGTTTGGATCTCAGGACCGAGGCACCAACATTGGTACTCCCCCTCTAGGGAGAAACGATGACAATACTCCCCTATGGGAGCATGGCCAGTGACCATACGGGTGAGTCGGGAAGTGCCAGTCATGCCGGTTCCCGATACTTTCAGCCAAGGCCCACCTTTGTGAGTCGAGGGTAGTACAGGTTTTCCTCCGACCCCTTTCAGGTGAAGGAAATGCCTACCACAGTACGTAGGTTCTGTGAACCGTGTGTGCCAATCCTTACAGACTGCTTTTTCAATTTGGGTCTTTAGGTAGTCTAGAGACATCCGTGGGTGTCTGCCCATGGAGATCTTGGTTGATGTAGCTACATTGTGAGCCTTCTTGTGTACGTTCCACTCAAATTTCAAGGGGACATGCCACAATGTAATATTCTGTTCCTCGTTCCCGGCTAACCAGGGATGAAGGGACCAACAAGCGTCCAGAGCAAAGATTTGCCCAGACTGTGGTTTTGGATCGACGAGGGCCTCAATGCCCACAGTAGAATCCCAGAAGATCACCAACTTTTTGCATCCCTTGCTGCATGCAGCAGAGACACCTGGTTGGAGGGCAAAGAGTTTGACTTCCGGGGGGGTTCTCCTCCCAGAGGCTGAGACGATGCGATCTACCTGTTCTCCTTGTCCGAAGACGAGGGCACAAGCGACCACCTGGAATTTGGCATCAGTGGGCACTGAGGCATCCACTGCAACTACGAGGGTGTCTGCCTCTGCCTGGGCCTCAGCCCAGGCCTTATTGAGATCACCCTATATGCACTCCTCACCTCATCCTCCTTAGAGGTAAGACGATGAGAGGAGAAGCGAGTAGGGAATAGATCCTTAACTCAACCTGAGCAAAGGTCCCCCTGCCCGAAGGCCTGGTCGACCAGTTCACAGGGGGAGGTGGTCCTCGACCCCATGATGAAGAGACACCCCCTGTTGGGGGTTTAGGAAGAGGTTGAGCCCCTTTCGGGCCTCGGGTCCTCGCAGATTTGTGAGGGGGGGGGCGTTGCCCATCCTATCCCTCAAGATAGTCCGTCCTTGGGACGTCGTTGGGATTGTTGGTGACAGTACCCGACCTGAGTCATTTACTCCCTCCAGCCATCCTATCCAGTGCTCTTCGGAGCGTATCGCTTCCCGAATTGCGATCTAAACCAGCCTCGGCAGCTGCTACCAGCACCGAGCCCAGTTGTTCTGCAATGGTCTGCTGTTCCTCAGCAGTTGGTCATCTGGATCCTGTTCTGCCTAACACAATGTGGAATCCTTCAGCATACTCCCCCAAGTCTTTCGCGAAGGTCTGGGGCCCACTCCAGTCATCGCTTGCCATCTCCATGTCCTGAATGACAGGTGGGGGGTAGGTAGCAGCCACTTTGTCAGCCCACTGAGAAGCAGGTGTGGAAGGGGTGGCAGGAGGTGCAGGAGATGCAGTAGCATCCCTGGAAGATAGTGCCGGCACACTGAATCGTTGTGCCCGTGGAGTGACAATTCCTGCCCCATAGGGGGAGGGGGTTGGAGAGCCTCTTTGGGTCCTATGTGGACCCACTGAGGGAGCATTCTGTGTGGATCTGCGGCTTGACAAGAGCTGCAGAGAGTCAATTGGATTGTCACCAGGAGTTCTGGGCATACTGGATCTGGAGGGTCTCCCCTCGTCCATTGCTTCACCCGATCTCCCCCCTCTTCTAGAGAAAGATTCTGACATGCATTGGTAAGATGCTGGTTATACCAGATCGCTGAGATCATGGACGGATTGAGCTGCAAAAGTTGAAAACGGTGTTGACAAAATTTTTTGTGGCTGTGCACATCGCGGTAAGAAGACAAGAAGCAATGGGTCACGGTATCGTCAAGTCCGAGTTGTTGGTATGCCACCACTGGCAAGTCCGTTTACTCGATAAAGGGGGCCCCCTTAGTGGTCATTGCAGTTATCCAGGTGGTTGGTGCGAAGATCAGCAGGAGGAGGACTTGGGCTGGGCATAGTGTACTTTGTTTGTATGTCTCTACCACAGACTGCGATCGGGCGCTGTGTTATAAATTTATGACCCAAAAAAAAAAAACAATGTCTGTGGCACTGCTTGCCTAAAGTGGCTAAAACAGGGACCCAGGTGGGAGATGGGCAAGGGGAATGCGTAGATATAGTAGTACCCTAGTTTGTACCCCGCTCCGCGGACTGCGATCAAGCCCCGTGTTATAAATTTTTGACCCAAAAAAAAAAAAAAAAGCAGTTGCATAGGCAACAGTCCTGTGATACTGTCCAGGCCCCCTACCAGGGTGGTCCGGAATGCACCAAGGATCCAGCGTGCAGCGATCGACTGCACCTGGGCCAATGTTTTGATGACACCCTTGACACGTGCGCCCTTGAAATGCCAAAGTCGTAGTCCATATGTCATAATGGGTATGACACACGAACAGTAAAGTAGACACTGCTGCATAGGTTCTAACCCTCTGACAGAATTGCCCAGCATGCCCATGGCTCTCGCTGTTGTGAGGGCCTTGGTGGAGTAGAACCATGTGTGCTCCTTGAAAGAGAGTTTGCGGTCGAAGAAAAACCCCAGGTACCTCCAGGTGACCTTGGGTTTGAGAGGGGAATTGCCTGTGTATGGGGCGAATCCTAAGTCAATCAGGAGAGGAGTAAAGCTCCTCGACCTTGAGAAGTGAAATATCTCGGACTTGTCATGTTCCAGGACCAGTCCGAGGGATGTGAATGCCTGGAAGATCCAGCCATACACTTCTTTGAGAAGGGGGAGATTATCCTCCAGCCATGCTGAGCGGGCGATGAGGGTGCCATCGTCCACATAAGACATGAGATCGACCTTGCAGCCAATTTCGCTCCTCCTGAAGAGTTTCATTACGGGCGTTAAGTACAACGCCGATAAGACAGGAGACAGGGCAGAGCCCTGTCCCACCCCCACATCAGCTGCAAAGGAGCCAGATGAGAAGGCATTCCATTTGTAAGTCATCTTGTGACCCATGAGGTACAAACGGAAGAAGTTCACTACTTGTGTAGGTGCTCCTTGACTTGTTACAACCACCATAAACAGTGGTAAACACTCCTGCTCAATGTTGGTAGCAACGTCGAGACTCCAATTTTCGGCCGATTTTTGATCGGATTTTGCCATCACTAACGCTCTCGGCGTCTCCAGGCCTGGCCTGATTTGCTAAGAGATCCATCCATCCGATCCCTGGGGATGTCTCAGTCATTGTTTTCAACAGTGACTGCTATCTGTCTCGTTCCCCTATGGCTTCGAGGATCCTGGCTAGGTGAGTGGTGTCTATGAAAGAGTAGGCTGGGTCCCTATGGGGGTTTAGAGTGGGTGTGGGATGCCTGCTTCAACACTTGCCCAAGTAGAAGTGCTTGTTTAGCTGGGGGAGGTCTGGCTTAGGGGGAGGGACACTCTTACTGGACTGCTGGTTGTCTCTGAGGCTTCCAACCTCCATGCTCTGTGAGTCACTACTACTAGGGACATGCTACACTGACTACCTGTCCGGAATACACCGTCTTTAAAAGGGGCCGGGTGACGGTGCCCCCTGGGGGCTAGGACAATGCTTGGGTGGCCGCTCATCACCACCTACTCTCTACCTCTGGTATTCACTCCTCTGGGGTGCTCAGAACCAGGTTTGATCTTCTCCCACCAGGCAACAGGATGTGTGGCCTGTTTGCCCCCTCAGAGCATTTGGAGGCTGTATCGGGTGGACCCAGAATGGAGATAAGGGACCAACCGTTATCGATCGCACGCTACGTATCCTGACTTTTACCGTCATCTACTTTTGCTAAATCATTCTCAATGCCCTCTGCAAACTGCAGAGCATGAGTTAGACATTGGGCAGTGCATGGTGACCCCCTCTTACACACAAATTTCGACGTTGCAGACTTCGACGATGACTACCTCCCAGAGTTCGGGCACGTCTCTCTGAGTGGATGGGACTCTGATGTGGACAACCAGCTCCACAATCTATGGTCGGAGGATGACTCCTCCGACTTATCAGACATTGACGACTCTGCCACGGGCGGAGATGTCGAATTCATTCCAGGTCTCACCAAGCTAGCCTCGCAGGAGACTATAAACTGCTTCTTGGCATCACAAGTGATAGCCAATGAGGTGCATGATCTGGCTCTCAAGCTTGGGCTCGAGGCCAACAACAACCAGGAGCTTGGCATCGCTGAGCTCCTCTATCCAGAGGGACAGCAGGAGCAATCAGCGCCGCCCCTCCCCATATCACTGGGTTCATCCGCCATCCCAGAGTTGGTGGAGGATGAGCCTCCATTGTCGAGAGATGACAGGGTGGAAATAACAGCCACCTCTCATGGGTTTCTACACATACTGGAGGCTATGACGATTTTCATCAGTACCGTCCGAGTATCCACCATTCCGCTGACAGAGAGGAACGTATGGCGTCAGATGGCCTGGGAATTATTCACGACCACCTGGTGATTGTCTGAGCCAATGTTGGCAGAACTAGCAGCTGCCGGATTGCCTCTCGATCTCACGTCACTGGCAGCCTTTAGGGCTTCCTATGCGGCTAGGCAGGCAGCTCAAGCAGAGCTCCAACATGGGGAACCCTCGTCCCCATCACGACGCTATTAAGAAGGGGTGACACCCCTCCACATCTATGCCCACCAAATGTCTGGTGGCCGATATTGGGACAGTGGCGGTTCGCTGCTTCCCTCCACCTTCTCCCCGCTGCGGGGGGGATGTTGTCATCGAGCGCATGCCCTTGTCGGCATTTACTCGAAGGGGGCCATGGCCCCCTATCCACGGCAGTTCCGGTGAACAACCAGGTGAACAACCAGCTGCCACATCTCTGTCACTCGTGTGGGAGCACGGTGATGGTCCACCTCATTCGTCTGGGGTGGTCAATCCTCACTGGCTGGGAATATGCAGACAGTTATTCCTCCTGCAAGGGGGGATTTACAGTGAATTGACACAGCTGCGCCTGATCTGACTTCGGTTGGATATGTGGCTGGGGGACCGTTCTGCACTGGCAGACGAGTGAATGGCTTGCTTTGGGAGGGGGAGGCCCCCCTCCGGATTATTGCCTTTCCTGGCTGAGAGGCCAATGTCTGTGGCACTGCCCGCCTAAAGTGGCTAAAATGGGGACCCGGGTGGGAGATGGGCGAGGGGAACGCATAGATATAGTAGTACCCTAGTTTGTACCCCGCTCCGTGGACTGCGATCGAGCCCCGCATTATAAATTTTTGACCCAAAAAACAAAAAAACTACTTGCGTAGGGAACCCCAACCGAGATATTATCTCCAGCAGAACCTGATGGTTCAGTGAAGGGAAGAATTGAGCAATCGACGCTCCTTGACTTGTTACAACCACCATAAACAGTGGTAAACACCTCTGTTCAACATTGCCCATGACGTCGACACTCCAATTTTGGTCCGATTTTTGATCGGATTTTGCCATCACGAATGTTCTCGGCATCGTTTTTTTTTTTTTTTTTTTTTGGGTCAAAAGTTTATAATGCGGCGCCCGATCGCAGTCCGCAGTAGAGATGTACAAACGAAGTACACTACGCCCAGCCCAAGTCCTCCTCCTGCTGATCTTCCACAGCAACCACCTGGATAGCTGCAATGACCACTAAGGGGGCCCCCTTTATCGAGTAAACGGACTTTCCAGTGGTGGCGTACCGACAACCCGGACTTGACAATGTTGTGTTCCCTGAATCCCTACGGGTATGAGTGCAAGATTTGGGGGAAACTGCCACCCCGACGTGAGCCTCTCAGCTCGGAAAGGAAGGCGTAGTCAGTGTTGAAGCTGTAATGCACAACCGACAGTGGATCTGAAAGCGCTCAGGCGCCTCCCCGAACCAGTATCTGGGTTTGTGTCCCCCCTCCCTGACAGTCGCTCCTGAACATGGGTGGGCCCCCTTTATGAGGGTTAATGGACTTGTCTGGTGCACTACAGCCACCCCGACATACCGATAACACTAGCCAGAACCAGACAAGGGTCATATGCCCTGCGCGCATGACCTATCCTGGATCCCATGCAATGATCCTAAAGCAGGATTATTGTCCATAAATTCGTGGAAGCCTTCGACAGAGTCTGGGCTAGCATGAGTCTCTTTGCGATCCACCTTAGGGCAGACACATAGTAAGTGATCCCGAGTTTGTATCTCGGGACCAAGGCACCAACATTGGTACTCCCTGTCGAGGGAGAGGCAATGACGATATTCCCCTATGGGAGCATGGCCAGTGATCATACAAGTTGAACGGGAAGTCAACGTGGTGTTGTTTCCCATTACTTTCAGCCAAGGCCCATCTTTAGGGTAGTACCGGTTTTCCACCAACTCCTTTGAACTGGTAGAAGTGCCGACCACGATACGCCGGGTCTGAGAACTGGGTGTGCCAATCCTTACAAACGGCCTTTTCGACCTGGTTTTTAAGGTAGTCTAGAGATGTCCACGGGTGTCTGCCCACAGAGATCTTGGTAGATGTAGCCACATCGTGAGCCTTCTTGTGCACATTCCACTCAAATTTCGAGGGGACATGCCAGAATGTTACATTTCTCTCCGCATCCCCAGCTAGCCAGGGACGAAGAGAACAACAAGCGTCCAGAGCAAATATTTGCCCAGAGCGTGGTTTTGGGTCTACAAGGGACTCAATGCCCGTGGTAGAGTCCGAAAATATCACCAGCTTTTTGCATCCCCTACTGCAAGCAGTGGATACTCCCAGCTGGAGAGCGAAGAGTTTGACTTCCGGGGGGGTTCTCCTCCCAGAGGCTGAGACAACACGGTCAATCTGTTCTCCCTGTCTGAAGACAAGAGCAAAAGCAACAGCCTGGAATTTAGCATCTGTGGGCACCGAGGCGTCCACTGCAATGATGAGAGTGTCATCCTCCACCTGGGCCGAAGCCCAGGCCTTGTCGAGGTCACCCCTATAAGAATTCCTCACTCCATCCTCCTTGGAGGTGAGGCGATGAGAGGAGAAACGAGTGGGGAATAGATCCTTCACTCTGTTTCCTGGTGTGTTTTCTTCCCCAAAGGGGTCAAATTCATCACCTGGTACGAGGGCCAGAGCTGCAGCCGAAGCGACAGATGGACCCTGTAGGGTGAGTGTGTCGAGCACATTCCCTCCCCAGAGTCCTAGCTCATGAGAGTGGGTAGTGCCGACGTGATTGGGCCCTAAGATCGCTCTTAGGGGGTGTGATGGAGCCAGTAGATGGGTTCTGAATACCCCCCTGTTGACTAGACGACGCAGTAACAGCTGCATAGGCAGCAGTCCTGCGATACTTTCCAAGCCACCGATAGGGGTGGTTCGGAATCCACCAAGGATCCAGCGAGCAGCGATAGACTGCACCTGGGCCAATGTTTTGATGACACCTTTGATGCGAGCGCCTTTAAAGTGCCAGAGTCTCAGCCCATACGTCATGATAGGCACAACACATGAACGGTAAAGAAGGCGCTTCTGCATGGGAGTTAACCCTCTTACAGAATTGCTGAGCATTCCCATTGCCCTCGCCATAGTGATGGCTTTGGTGGAATAGAATCGTGTATGCTCCTTAAAGGAGAGTTTGCAATCAAAGAAAAACCCAAGGTACCTCCAGGTAACTTTGGGTTTGAGAGGGGTATTGCCTGTGTAGGGAGCAAAGCCGAGATCTATAGGTAGGGGAGTGAATCTCCTCAACCTTGAAAAGTGAAATATCTCCGACTTGTCATGTTCCAAGACAAGTCTGAGGGAGGTGAATGCCTGGAAGATCCAGCCATACACTTCTTTGAGAAGGGGGAGATTGTCCTCCAACTGTGGGGAGCGGGCGATGAGTGTACCATCGTCCACATAAGACATGAGATCGACACTCCTGCCGATGTCGCTTCTTCTGAAGAGCTTCATAATGGGTGTCAAATATAATGCCAATAAGACTGGGGACAAAGCAGAGCCTTGCCCCACTCCCACATCAGCTGCAAAGGAGCCAGATGAGAAAGTGTTCCATTTGTAGGTCATTTTGCGACCAACAAGGTACGAACGGAAGAAATTCACTACCTGAGCAGGGAATCCCGACTGAGAGATTATCTCCAGAAGAACCTGGTGGTTCAAGGAGGGGAAAAATTGAGCGATGTCAAATGCAACAACACTTGTTTTGAGTCCTTTGGCCCAGCCTGCTCTAACAAGGTGGGTAAGGTAGATTTCTGCATCCTCAGTGGAACGCTGGGCGACACCTCCGAACTGATTTTGCTCAAAGGCCTCATGTGCAACACCGTCGAATTGAAGTCGTCTAGACAACATCTTCTCGACCAATTTGCCCAGAGTGTTCAGCAGCACTATGGGCCTGAACGACTTTGGAGTGGAGTAGTTAGGTTTCCCTGGTTTCGGGATGATTACTGACAGGGACTCCTTGAAGTGAGCCAGCCAATGGCCAGCAGTGATACAAGCCTCAGCGATGTGGGTGATGAGACCTGCCACCTCTGGGTTGCTACACCAGTGTTTTAGGTGTGACCATGTAACATGATCAGGACCTGGAGCGGAACAGGAAGAACACGCATTGAGCACTTCTTTCATTTCCATAATGGAAAACGGGATCCAGGCCCTTTCAGGCACCGGATCAAGTTCATCTAGAATGCTCAGATCGACTAATCGATCTGAGGCAGCATTATAGGACCCATCAAGGGCAGCCCAAAAGGAATCCAGATCGTTACAAGGTTCTCCCTGATAGGAGATTGCCTCATACGACGGGAGGTAATGTTGACGAGTCCAGGACATCAGGTCCCAGGGTCATCTATTGATCGTCGCCACTTCTTGGATACGGTCGTCAAAGAAATCACGCTTTGCATTTTGCATGACTTTCCTGTAGTGCTTCCAGTCCTCCTTGTCTCGGGAGGCTCTGTAAGCGTCTAGGGCACCACTGCATTTGTCAGTCCACCAGCCTTTGGATGACTTGCTGAGGCGAGATTCCTTAGCATGGTTTTCCCATGCCTTGTTTAAAATTGTTGATATCGCCGAGATGACATCATCGATTTCTGCCGAAGTATCTCCGTGCCAGTCTAGCCACAGAGTTAAAGCGGAGGAGACAGCATCCCTATATGATGCTTCCTCCTCGGATCCTTTTTTGATCGACCACTTGGTAACCGGGACCAGGGATCCCAGGCCAGGTAGTGTCAGTGTCAGAGGGGTGTGGTCAGACGTTCCCCTGGCTTCAGGTGCAATATCGCAGTACAGTACAAATCTAAGATCTGTAGGTATGAACATCAGGTTGATCACTGTGGGGTGAAAGCCCTGTTGAGGGGGAAAATGAGTAGGGCCCTCCACAGTGGGGAGGGCCCTTGTTAGGCCAAGTGCCATTGCCGTTTCCACTAAATGGTTGGCATGGATAGAGTGTTCTGGCCCTTGGGGATCCCAAGAGGCATGTCTCACGTTGAAATCGCCACACATGAAGTGTAGTTGCGGGATCGTCATGACACTTTCATACAAGAGTGTGATGGCTGAATGTTGGCTGTCTGAACAGATGTTAGCAAGTAGCATGACATCTTCTCCTATTTGCAAGGAGAAAAGAAGAATGTCACAATCGTCAACTAGATCTCGGTGGAGACCCGGTCTAAGATTGGCGATGCTGTTTGCAAACTAGACAGCTACATGTGGGGGAGTGTCGATCCCTGAGGGGCATACCAAAGTGCCCCAATTGGGGCTCATTGGTGCCCCGATGACTTCTTCCCCTTCCCTGTTATGGGCAGAAGGGGCATGTCTTACAAGTCTCCAAGGAGGCTCTTGAATGAAAAGCAAATCATAGTCGTCTATGAAATCTGCCAGTAACGAGTCCATGTAACCCCAGTTTCTGTTTACATTCTGACTAAATATGCATAGCTGTGGGGTCGATCTAAGTCTGTCCCTCATCTACATTCAGCCACCGCGTCCTGCGGGATGGTGAGCAGGAGGGGAGCAAGAATTGCATCTTGCACTCACCTCGTCATAGCAAGCTTTGATCCAGTCACGGTCAAAGCGATGTCACCAAAAGTTGCATCGACGATCATCAGATGTGTGGTTCTTCTGGCAGTTCAGACACCTAGCTGGGTGAGGGCAAGCCTCCCCTTCTGGGGTGGCTGGAATGGGAGGATTCGCCTTTGCGTTTCCTTTGCAACAGCCAGCTAGAGCTCGATGGTGCTCTTTCCGGTGTGGGCCTGCGCAGATCGGGCATTTTGACTGCGGTGCTCTGCATGCCGGTGTGGGGTGACCCCATTTCCAGCAGCGTTGGCACAATGGGAGACCAGGGTTTGCCCTGGCTGCCCTAACATAAGCGATGTAGCATCCAAATTGGACACCATGCCCGATGAGAGCCTTCGCTCGTGCACCACTGACCGAGTCAGCGATGTTCAGATATACGGTGCACGTATCCGACATCTTAGAGTCACGTACTACCTGTGGAGGGACCTGTAACACTGTGAGGTCTGAGATTCCGGACTTTCCCAGGTGAGCAATAACAACATCAGGCGTAATAGCCTTGTCGTTGGCAATGAAGGGCACGTCGACCAATTTGAGGTACGACGTGGACGTGGGTAGGGCTGCATCAACTTGTGATGCCAAGGGGAACACCTTGTGGGCAGCCTCCTTGAAGCAGCGAAGGTCCTCCTTGGAGGCCACAATGTCGGTAGCGACTGAGATGTTCCCAGCATGCATAGAAGCGGATTGGGCCACTAGTTTGGAGTGGTGCAGTCTGAGAGTGTTCCTGACATGGTCAAGGAAGTCGGCAGGGTTCGTGCCTTCCTCGAGGGGAGGACGAACTTGGACAAGGACCTGTCATCTGGACGGTCCGTGGACATTGGCCAAGGCTTTGCAGCCTTTGGCCTGGATGGGCTGATGTGCTGCTGTATGTCAGCCAGCTTATCGGTAGGGAGTTCAGGGAATGCCTTGGCTAGTTGCACCAGGCCATCCATGGATGTGTTAGGAGCTCGTCCCCCAGGGAAACAAGCAACCTGAGCAAAGGTCCCCTTGCCCAAAGGCTTGGTCGACCAGTTCACAGGGGGGGGAGGTCCCCTGCCCCATGATGAAGAGACACCCCCTGCTGGGGGTTTTGGAAGAGGTTGAGCCCCTCTAGGGCCTCATGTCCTCGCAGATTTGTGAGGGGGGGGGCGTGGCCCATCCCATCCCTCCAGGTATTCTGTCCTTGGGACATCGTTCGGGTTGTTGGTGATGGTATCCGACCTAGGTCATTTCCCAGCCCCAGCTACCCTGTCTATGGCTCGTCGGAGGGTGGTGTTCCTTGACTCGCGATCAAAGCCAACCGTCGCTGCCGCATTGAGCACAGCACCCAGTTGTTCTGCAATCTCCTGCCATTGTTCAGCAGTTGGTCGTCTGGCTCCTGTCCTGCTGAGGACAGTGATGAAGCCCTGTGCATATTCCCCAAAATTGCGTGCAAAGGTGACGGGGCCCGACCAATTGTCGTCCACATCGCTTGCCATCTCCATGTCCTGGATCGCAGGATTGGGGTTCAATAATGACCCCTCATCAGCCCACTGTGAAGCAGGAGTGGAGGGTGTTGTGGGAGGTGCAGGGGACGCTGTGGCCCACCTGGGAGATAACGCTGGCACGCTAAAGCACTGTGCACGCGGAGTAATCGTTCCAGCCCCATAGGGGGAGGGAGTTGGAGAGCCTCTTTGGGTCCGATGAGGGCCCACAGAGGGGAATCAATGGGGTCATCACCAGGAGTGCGAGGCATACCAGATCTAGAAGGTCTCCCCTTGTCCATCGCTACATCCGATCTCCTCCCTTTTGTTCCAAATGAGTCTGACATGCGTTGGTAAGACACTAGATAAACCGGATTGTGGGGATCGTTGATGGATTGAGCTACAGGAGTTGAAAATGGTGTCGACGAAAATTTTTGTGGCTGTGCACGTCACGGTAAGAGGACAAGAAGCGATGGCCTCGCACTCCTGGCGACGACCCCATTGATTCTCTGCAGCCCTCTGGGAGCCGCAGAACCTCTCAGATAGCTCCCTCTGTGGGCCCACATCGGACCCAAAGAGGCTCTCCAACTCCCTCCCCCTATGGGGCTGGAACGTTTACTCCATGTGCACAGCGTTTCAGCGTGCCAGCGTTATCTCCCAGGCAGGCCACAGCATCCCCTGCACCTCCTACAACACCCTCCACTCCTGCTTCACAGTGGGCTGACAAGGGGTCGATACCGAACCCCAATCCTGCGATCCAGGACACGGAGATGGCAAGCAATGTGGATGACGATTGGTCGGGCCCCGTCACCTTTGCACACAATTTTGGGGAATATGCACAAGGCTTCATCACCATCCTCAGTAGGACAGGAGCCAGACGACCAACTGCCGAACAACAGCAGGAGATCGCAGAACAACTGGGTGCTGTGCTCAATGCGGCAGCGACAGTCGGCTTTGATCACGAGTCGGGGAACACCACCCTCCGACAAGCTAGCTGGAGCTGGGGAACAACCTAGGTCAGATACCATCACCAACAACCTGAACAATGTCCCAAGGATGGACTATCTAGAGGGATGGGATGGGCCATGCCCCCCCCTCACAAATCTGCGAGGACTCGAGGCCCCAGAGGGGCTCGACCTCTTCCAAAACCCCCAGCAGGGGGTGTCTCTTTGTCATGGGGCAGGGGACCCCCCCCCCCCCCCCCCATGAACTGGTCAACCAAGCCTTTGGGCAAGGGGACCTTTGCTCAGGTTGCTCGTTTCCCTGGGGGACGAGCACCTAACACATCCATGGATGGCCTGGTGCAACTAGCCAAGGCATTCCCTGAACTCCCTACCGATAAGCTGGCCGACATACAGCAGCACATTGGCCCATCCAGGCCAAAGGCTGCTAAGCCTTCGCCTACTGTCCACGGACCGTCTAGACGACATGTCCTTGTCCATGTTCGTTCTCCCCTTGAGGAAGGCACGAACCCTGCCGACTTCCTCGACCACGTCAGGAACACTCTCGGACTGCACCACTCTAAATTAGTGGCTCAATCTGCCTCTATGCATGCTGGGAACATCTCAGTCGCTACCGACGTTGTGGCCTCCGAGGAGGACCTTCGCTGTTTCAAGGAGGCCGCCCACAAGGCATTCCCCTCTGCACTACAAGTAGATGCAGCTTTACCCACGTCCACGTCATACCTCAAACTGGTCAACGTGCCCTTTATTGCCAATGACAAGGCCATCACACCTGATGTTGTCATAGCCCACCTGGGGAAGTCCGGAATTTCGGACCTCACGGTGTTACAGGTCCCCCCACGGGTAGTACGCAACTCTAAGATGTTGGATACGTGCACTGTATATCTAAACATCGCTGACTCAGTCAGAGGTGCTCAAGCTAAGGCTCTCATCGGGCATGGTGTCCAGTTTGGACGCTACGTCACCTACATTAGAGCGGCCAGGGCAAACCCTGGTCTCCCACTATGCCAACGCTGCTGGAACTGGGGCCATCCCACCCCGGCATGCAGAGCACTGCAGTCGAAGTGCCCGATCTGCACAGGCCCACACCGGAAAGAGCACCATCGTGCTCTGGCTGGCTGCTGCAAGGGAAACGCCAAAGTGAACCCTCCTATTCCAGCCACCCCAGAGGGGGTTGCCTGTCCTCACCTGGCTAGGTGTCTCAACTGCCAGAAGAACCATGCATCTGACGATCGTCGATGCAATTTCTGGTGACATCGCTTTGACTGTGACTGGATCAAAGCTTGCTATGACGAGGTGAGTGCGAGACGTAACTCTCGTTCCCTTCCTGCTTACCATCCCACAGGACGCGGTGGCCAAATGTAAATGAGGGACAGGCATAGATCTACCCCACAGTTACGCATATTTAGTCAAAATGTAAACAGAAACTGGGGTTACATGCACTCGTTACTGGCAGACTTCGTAGATGATTATGATTTGCTATTCATCCAAGAGCCTCCCTGGAGACTCGTAAGACATGCCCCTTCTGCCCATAGCAGGGAAGGGGAAGAAGTCATTGGCGCGCTGATGAGCCCCAATTGGGGCACTTTCATCGCTTCTTGTCTTCCTACCGCGACGTGCACAGCCACAAAAAATCTCGTTGACACCATTTTCAACTTTTGCAGCTCAATCCGTCCTCGATCTCAGTGATCCGGTACAACCAGCATCTTACCAATGCATGTCAGAATCTGTCTCTAGAAGAGGGGGGAGATCAGGTGAAGCGATGGACAAGGGGAGACCTTCCAGATCTGGTATGCCCAGAACTCCTGGTGACGACCCAATTGATTCTCTGCGGCTCTTGTCAAGCCGCAGATCCACACAGAATGCTCCCTCAGTGGGTCCACATAGGACCCAAAGAGGTTCTCCTACCCCCTCCCCCTATGGGGCGGGAATCGTTACTCCACGGGCACAACGATTCAGTGTGCCGGCACTATCTTCCAGGGATGCTACTGCATCTCCTGCACCTCCTGCTACCCCTTCCACACCTGCTTTGCAGTGGGCTGACGAAGTGGCTGCTACTTACCCCCCCCCCCCCCAGTCATTCAGGACACGGGGATGGAAAGCGATGACTGGAGTGGGCCCCAGACCTTCGCGAAAGACTTGGGGGAGTATGCTGAGGGATTCTGGGTTGTCTTAGGCAGAACAGGATCCAGATGACCAACTGCTGAGGAATGGCAGACCATTGCAGAACAACTGGGCTCGGTGCTGGTAGCAGCTGCCAAGGCTGGTTTAGATCGCAATTTGGGAAGCGACATGCTCCAAAGAGCACTTGATAGGATGGCTGGAGGGAGTAAATGACCTAGGTCGGGTACTGTCACCAACAATCCCAACGACGTCCCAAGGACGGACTATCTGGAGGGATGGGATGGGCAATGCCCCCCCTCACAAATCTGCGAGGACACGAGGCCCGAAAGGGGCTCGACCTCTTCCTAAACCCCCAACAGGGGGTGTCTCTTCATCATGGGGTCGAGGACCACCTCCCCCCGTGAACTGGTCGACCAGGCCTTCAGGCAAGGGGACCTTTGCTCAGGTCGCTCGCTTCCCTGGGGGGTGAGCACCTAACACATCCATGGATGGTCTTGTGCATTTAGCCAAGGCCTTCCCTGAACTTCCTACCGACAAGCTGGCTGATATACAGCAGCATGTCGGCCCTTCCAAACCAAAGGCTGCAAAGCTGTCACCTACTGTCCATGGACCATCTAGACAACAGGTCCTGGTCCACGTCCATCCTCCCCTTGGGGAGGAAACAAACCCAGCCGACTTTTTGGACCATGTCCAAGTCACCCTCGGCCTGCACCACTCCAAACTGGTGGCCCAGTCCGCATCGATGCATGCTGGTAACATATCAGTGGCCACAGACGTTGTTGCCTCCGAGGAGGACCTTCGATGCTTTAAGGAGGCTGCCCATAAGGCATTCCCCTTCACGTTGCAAGTGGACGCAGCGTTACCTACTTCCATGTCGTACCTTAAGCTGGTCGACGTGCCATTCATTGCTAACGATCAGGCTCTAACGCCGGATGTTGTCATTGCACACTTGGGAAAGTCCGGAATATCGGACCTCACAGTGCTTCAAGTCCCCCCACGAGTGATACAAGATTTGAAGATGTCAGATATGTGCACCGTGTATCTTAACATCGCTGACTCCATCAGTGGTGCATGAGCAAAGGCTCTCATTGGTTGTGGCGTCCAATTTGGTCGCTATGTCACTTATGTTAGGGCAGCCAGGGCTAACCCTGGTATGCCATTATGCCAACGATGCTGGAAGTGGGGACAACCCACCCCAGCATGCAGAGCTCCACAGACCAAATGTCCAGTCTGTCCAGGCCCACACTGCAAGGAGCACCACCGTGCCCTAGCGGGGTGTTGCAAGGGTAACGCTAAGGTGAACCCTCCTGTCCCAGCTACCCCAGAGGGGGCAGCCTGTCCTCACCCAGCTAGGTGTATAAACTGCCGGAAGAACCACGCATCCGACGATCGTCGATGCAATTTCTGGCGACATCGCTTTGACCGTGATTGGATCAAAGCTCGCTATGATGAGGTGAGTGCGAGATGAAACTCTCATTCCCCTCCTACTTACCATCCCACAGGATGCGGTGGCTGAACGTAAATAAGAGAAAGACTTAGATCTACCCCTCAGTTATGCGTATTTAGTCAAAATGTAAACAGAAACTGGGGTTACATGGACTCGTTACTGGCAGATTTCATAGATGACTATGACCTGCTTTTTATTCAAGAGCCTCCTTGGTGATTAATAAGACACGCCCCTTCTGCCCACAACAGGGAAGGGGAAGAAGTCATAGGCGCACCAATGAGCCCCAACTGGGGAACCTTAGTGTGCCCATCGGGAATTGACTCCCCTCCACGCGTTGCTGTCTACTTTGTGAACAGCATCGCCAATCTAAGACTGGGTCTCAGACAAGATCTGATCAATGATCATGACATTCTCTTGTTCTCACTGGGAATAGGGGAGGACGTCATACTACTTGCTAATGTCTATTCGGATAGCCAACACTCGGCCATCATGCTCTTATTCGAGAATGTCATGACAATCCCATGCTTGCACTTCATGTGTGGCGATTTCAATGTGAGACACGCCTCCTGGGACTCCCAGGGGCCTGCACACTCAGTTCATGCTGACGACTTAGTGGAAACAGTGACGGCACTCGGCCTGACTAGAGCCCTACCAGTAGTGGAGGGCCCTACCCACTTCCCCCCACAGCAGGGCCTTCACCCCACAGTGATCAACCTGATGTTTGTACCTACAGATCTCAGATTTGTATTGTACTGTGACATCGTACCTGAAGCCAGGGGAACGTCTGACCACGCCCCTCTGACACTGACACTACCTGGCCCGGGATCTCTGGTCCCAGTCACCAGGTGGTCGATCAAAAAAGGATCCGAAGAGGAAGCATCATATAGGGATGCTGTCTCCTCTGCTTTAACTCCGTGGCTAGATTGGCACGGAGATACTTCGGCAGAAATCGATGATGTCGTCTCGGCGATATCAATGATTTTAAACAAGGCATGGGAAAACCATGCTAAGGAATCTCACCTCGGCAAGTCATCCAAAGGCTGGTGGACTGACGAATGCAGTGGTGCCCTAGACACTTACAGAGCCTCCCAAGACGAGGAGGACTGGAAGCACTACAGGAAAGTCATGTGACATGCAAAGCATGACTTCTTTGACGACCGTATCCAAGAAGTGGCGACGATCAATAGACGACCCTGGGACCTGATGTCCTGGACTCGTCAACCTAACCTCCCGTTGTACGAGGCAATCTCTTATCAGGGAGAGCCTTGCAACAATCTGGATTCCCTTTGGGCTGCCCTTGATGGGTCCTACAATGCTGCTTCAGATCGAGTAGTCAATCTGAGCATTCTAGATGAACTAGATCCGGTGCCTGAAAGGGCCTGGATCCCGTTCTCCATTACGGAAATGAAAGAAGCACTCAATGCGTGTTCTTCCCAATCTGCTCCAGGTCCCGATCATGTTACATGGTCGCACCTAAAACACTGGTGTAGCAACCCAGAGGTGGCAGGTCTCATCACCCGCATCACTGAGGCTTGCATCACTGCTGGCCATTGGCTGGCTCACTTCAAGGAATCCCTGTCGGTAATCATTCTGAAACCAGGGAAACCTAATTACTCCACCCCAAAGTCGTTCAGGCCCATAGTGCTGCTGAACACTCTGGGCAAATTGGTCGAGAAGATGTTGTCTAGTTGACTTCAATTCGACGGTGTTGCACATGAGGCCTTTGAGCAAAATCAGTTCGGAGGTGTCGCCCAGCATTCCACTGAGGATGCAGAAATCTACCTTACCCACCTTGTTAGAGCAGGCTGGGCCAAAGGACTCAAAACAAGCGTTGTTGCATTTGACATCGCTCAATTTTTCCCCTCCTTGAACCACCAGGTTCTTCTGGAGATAATCTCTCAGTCGGGATTCCCTGCTCAGGTAGTGAATTTCTTCCGTTCGTACCTTGTTGGTTGCAAAATGACCTACAAATGGAACACTTTCTTGTCTGGCTCCTTTGCAGCTGATGTGGGAGTGGGGCAAGGCTCTGCTTTGTCCCCAGTCTTATTGGCATTATATTTGACACCCATTATGAAGCTCTTCAGAAGAAGCGACATCGGCATGAGTGTCGATCTCATGTCTTATGTGGACGATGGTACACTCATCGCCCGCTCCCCACAGTTGGAGGACAATCTCCCCCTTCTCAAAGAAGTGTATGGCTGGATCTTCCAGGCATTCACCTCCCTCGGACTTGTCTTGGACCACAACAAGTCGGAGATATTTCATTTCTCAAGGTCGAGGAGATTCACTCCCCTACCTATAGACCTCAGTTTTGCCCCCTACACGGGCAATACCCCCCTCAAACCCAAAGCTACCTGGAGGTACCTTGGGTTCTTTTTTGATCGCAAACTCTCCTTCAAGGAGCACACGCGATTCTACTCCACCAAAGCCATCACTACGGCGAGGGCTATGGGAATGCTTGCCAATTCTGTAAGGGGGTTAACTCCCATGCAGAAGCGCCTTCTATACCATTTGTGTGTCGTACCCATCATGACATATGGACTGAGACTCTGGCACTTCAAAGGCGCTCGCGTCAAGGGTGTCATCAAAACTTTGGCCCAGGTGCAGTCCATCGCTGCCCACTGGATCCTTGGTGCATTCCGAACCACTCCTATCCGGGGGTTGGAAAGTATTGCAGGACTGCTGCCTATGCAGCTGTTACTGCATTGTCTAGTCAACAGGGGGGCATTCAGAACCCCCCTACTGGCCCCATCTCACCCCCTACGAGCGATCTTAGGGCCCAATCACGTCGGCACGACCCACTCTCATGAGCTAGGGCTCTGGGGAGGGGATGTGCTCGACACACTTACCCTACAAGGCCCATCTGTCGCCTCGGCTGCAGCCCTGGCCCTTGTACCGGGGGATGAATTCAACCCCTTTGGGGAAGAAAACACTCCCGGAAACAGAGTGAAGGACTTGTTCCCCACTCGCTTTTCCTCTCATTGCCTCGCCTCTAAGGAGGAGGGAGCAAGGAACACTTACAGGAGTGACCTCGACAAGGCCTGGGCCTCGGCCCAGGTGGAGGATGACACTCTCATCATTGCAGTGGATGCCTCAGTGCCCACAGATGCTAAATACCAAGCTGTCGCCTGTGCTCTTGTCTTCGGACAGGGAGAACAGGTAGATCGCGTTGTCTCAGCTTCCGGGAGGAGAACCCCCCCGGAAGTTGAACTCTTCGCTCTCCAACTGGGTGTATCCGCTGCTTGCAGTAGGGGATGCAAAAAGTTGGTGATATTCTCGGACTCTACCATGGGCATTGAGTCCCTCATAGATCCAAAACCACACTCTGGGCAAATCTTTGCTCTGGACACTTGTCGCTCACTCCGTCGCTGGCTAGCCGGGAACGAAGAGAGAAACGTCACATTCTGGCATGTCCCCTCGAATTTCGAGTGGAACGTGCACAAGAAGGCTCATGATGTTGCTACATCTACCAAGATCTCCATAGGCAGACACCCACGGACGTCTCTAGACTACCTTAAAAAACAGGTCGAAAAGGCCATTTGTAAGGATTGACACACCCGGTTCTCAGATCCGGCATATCGTGGACGGCACTTCTACCAACTCAAAGGAGTAGGTGGAAAACCAGTATTACCCTCGACTCACAAAGTTGGGCCATGGCTGAAAGTAATGGGAAACAACACCACATTGACTTCCTGTTCGACTTGCATGATTACTGGCCATGCTCCTATAGGGGAGTACCAATGCTGGTGCCTCGGTCCTGAGATTCAAACTCGGGATCACCTACTATGCATCTGCCCTAGGGTGGATCACAAAGAAACTTGTGCTAGCCCAGACACCATCGAAGGCTTCCAAGAATTTTTTTTTTTTTTTTTTTTTTGGGTCAAAAGTTTATAACGCAGTGCCTGATCGCAGTCTGCAGTAGAGACATACAAACGAAGTACACTACGCCCAGCCCAAGTCCTCCTCCTGCTGATCTTTGCACCAACCACCTGGATAGCTGCAATGACCACTAAGGGGGCCCCCTTTATCGAGTAAACGGACTTGCCAGTGGTGGCGTACTGACAACCCGGACTTGACGCTGTGTTCCTCGAATCCCTACGGGTATGAGTGCAAGATTTGGGGGAAACTGCCACCCCAACGTGAGCCTCTCAGCTCGGAAAGGAAGGTGTAGTCAGCATTGAAGCTGTAACACACAACCGACAGTGGATCTGAAAGCGCTCAGGCGCCTCCCCGAACCAGTATCTGGGTTTGTGTCCCCCCTCCCTGACAGTCACTCCTGAACACAGGTGGGCCCCCTTTATGAGGGTTAACGGACTCGTCTGGTGCCCTACAGCCACCCCGACATACCGATAACACTAGCCAGAACCAGATGAGGGTCATACACCCTGCGCGCACGACCTATCCTGGATCCCACGCAAGCGGGGTGAACGATCCTAAAGCAGGATTATTGTCCATAAATTTGTGGAAGCCTTCGACAGAGTCTGGGCTAGCACAAGTCTCTTTGCAATCCACCTTAGGGCAGACACGTAGTAAGTGATCCCGAGTTTGTATCTCGGGACCAAGGCACCAACATTGGTACTCCCGGTCAAGAGAGAGGCGATGATGATATTCCCCTATGGGAGCATGGCCAGTGATCATATGAGTTGAATGGGAAGTCAACGTGGTGTTGTTTCCCATTACTTTCAGCCAAGGCCCACCTTTGTGAGTCGAGGGTAGTACCAGTTTTCCACCAACTCCTTTGAGCTGGTAGAAGTGCTGACCACGATACGCCGGATCTGAGAACTGGGTGTGCCAATCCTTACAAATGGCCTTTTTGACCTGGTTTTTAAGGTAGTCTAGAGACGTCCACAGGTGTCTGCCTACGGAGATCTTGGTAGATGTAGCCACATCGTGAGCCTTCTTGTGCACATTCCACTCAAATTTCGAGGGGACATGCCAGAATGTTACATTTCTCTCCGCATCCCCAGCTAGCCAGGGACGAAGAGAACAACAAGCGTCCAGAGCAAATATTTGCCCAGAGCATGGTTTTGGGTCTACGAGGGACTCGATGCCCATGGTAGAGTCCGAAAATATCACCAGCTTTTTGCATCCCCTACTGCAAGCAGCAGATACTCCCAGCTGGAGAGCAAAGAGTTCGACTTCCGGGGGGGTTCTCCTCCCAGAGGCTGAGACAACGTGGTCGATCTGTTCTCCCTGTCCAAAGACAAGAGCAAAAGCAACAGCCTGGAATTTAGCATCTGTGGGCACCGAGGCATCCACTGCAACGACAAGAGTGTCATCCTCCACCTGGGCCAAAGCCCAGGCCTTGTTGAGGTCACCCCTATAAGAATTCCTCGTTCCATCCTCCTTGGAGGTGAGGTGATGAGAGGAGAAACGAGTGGGGAATAGATCCTTCACTCTGTTTCCTGGTGTGTTTTCTTCCCCAAAGGGGTCAAATTCATCACCTGGTACGAGGGCCAGAGCTGCAGCCGAAGTGACAGATGGACCCTGTAGGGTGAGTGTGTTGAGCACATTCCCTCCCCAGAGTCCTAGCTCATGAGAGTGGGTAGTGCCGACGTGATTGGGCCCTAAGATCGCTCTTAGGGGGTGTGATGGAGCCAGTAGATGGGTTCTGAATACCCCCCTGTTGACTAGACGACGCAGTAACAGCTGCATAGGCAGCAGTCCTGCGATACTTTCCAAGCCACCGATAGGGGTGGTTCGGAATGCACCAAGGATCCAGTGAGCAGCGATGGACTGCACCTGGGCCAATGTTTTGATGACACCCTTGACATGAGCGCCTTTAAAGTGCCAGAGTCTCAGCCCATACGTCATGATGGGCACAACGCATGAATGGTAAAGAAGGCGCTTCTGCATGGGAGTTAACCCTCTCACAGAATTGCCAAGCATTCCCATTGCCCTCAGCTGTTGCCACGCTCCTTGACTTGTTACAACCACCATAAACAGTGGTAAACACTCCTGCTCGATGTTGGTAGCAACATCGAGACTCCAATTTTCATCCGATTTTCGATCGGATTTCGCCATCACGAACGCTCTCGGCGTCTCTAGGCCTGGCCTGATTTGCTAAGAGATCCATCCATCCGATCTCCGGGGATGTCTCGGTCATTGTTTTCAACAGTGACCACTATCTGTCTCATTCCCCCTTGGCTTCGAGGATCCTGGCTAGGTGAGTGGTGTCTATGAAAGAGTAGTCTGGGTTCCTATGAGGGCTTAGAGTGGGTGTGGGATGCCTGCTTCAACACTCGCCCAAGTAGAAGTGCTCATTTGGTTGGGGGAGGTCTGGCTTAGGGGGAGGGACGTGTTTCACTGGATTGCTGGTCATCTGGGAGGCTTCCAGCCTCCATGCTCTGTGAGTTTCTACTACTAGAGACATGCCACACTGACTACCCACTGGAATACACCATCGCTAAAAGGGGCCAGGTGATGGTGCCCCCTGGCGGCTAGGCTTACACCTGGGTGGCCGCTTCTCACCACCTTCTCATTACCTCCGGTGCTCACTCTCCTACGGTGGTATGACCCGGGTTCGATCTTCTCCCACTAGGCAGCAGGATGTGTGGCTTGCTCGCCCCCTTGGAGCGTTTGGAGGCTGTATTGGGTGGACCCGGAATGTAGATAAGGGACCAGCCATTATCGATTTTACGCTGCGTATTTTGATTCCTACCATCATCTACTAGCACTTACTCTCCCTCTATGCCCAAACGGCAAACCAGAGGCCATCCACCACACCGGGGGCTGCATGCCCCCCCCCCCTGATTATGGGCGACATCTTTGATGATGATGTCCAAGACTACGACACCCAGTACGAACAAGACGATCTGGAGGTAGCAGCTGCCCTAAAGGCAGTTAGAGATCTATGGGCCAGAGAAGACCTCTCCGACCCTGACGACGATGAGGAGTCTCTTGCTATGCAGGAGGCCCTCAATGACGCCGAGAGCAGCCCCAAGCTTGCTTCGAGGCAAACGATTGACCGTGTACTGTGGGCACATGACATCCACATCGCACACAAACAACTGGCTCGCAGTTTTGAATGCAAGGATGTGTATACACAGGAGCTCGGCATTGCTGAGCTCCTTTATCCAGAGGCATCCCCTGCCCCATCACCGCCTTTGCCCTCCATCCCTGAGTTGGTGGAGGATGAAGTGCCACTATCTGTGAATGAGAGGTGGGAAATCGCAGCCACCTCTCATGCCATGCTACATCAACTGGACGCGATGACCATGTTTGTTGGTACCATCCATGTGTCCGCCATTCCCCCTGCAGAGAGGAATGCATGGTGCCAAATGGCCTGGAATTTATTCACGGCCACCTGGCAATTATCTGAGATGATGTCGGCAGAGCTAGCAGCTGCCGCAACACCTCTCGATATCACGTCACCGGCAGCTTTCCAAGCTTCCTATGCGGCAATGCAAGCTGCTCGATCAGAGCCTCAATCTGGGGAACCCTCGTCCCCAGCACGGCGCCGTTGTCCTCGAGGTCCTTGTGGACAGCAGTGCCGCAACTAAAACAGGCACCTTTGAAGTGCCAGAGTCTCAGTCCATACGTCATAATGGGTACAATGCATGAGCAGTATAGGAGGCATTTCTGCATGGGGGTTAACCCTCTTACAGAATTGCCAAGCATACCCATCACTCTCGCTGTGGTGAGGGCTTTGGTGGAATAGAATCGTGTGTGCTCCTTGAAGGAGAGCTTGCAATCAAAAAAGAATCCGAGGTACCTCCAGGTGACCTTGGGTTTGAGAGGTGAGTTGCCTGTGTATGGGGCAAACCCTAGATCTATCGGTAGAGGAGTAAAACTCCTTGCCCTAGAGAAATGAAATACTTCGGACTTGTCATGTTCCAAGACCAGTTCAAGTGAGGTGAATGCCTGGAAAATCCAGCCATATGCTTTTTTGAGGAGGGGGAGGTTATCCTCCAACCGTGAGGAGCGGGCGATGAGGGTGCCATCGTCCACATAAGACATGAGATTGAGATCTCTGCCAATGTCGCTTCTCCTGAAGAGTTTCATAATGGGCATTAGGTATAGCGCCGATAAGACTGGGGACAGGGCAGATCCTTGACCCACCCCCACATCAGCTGCAAAGGAGCCAGATGAGAAGGTGTTCCATTTGTAGGTCATCTTACAGCCCACAAGGTATGAACGGAAGAAGTTCACTACTTGCGTAGGGAATCCCGACCGAGAGATAATCTCCAATAGAACCTGGTGGTTCAAGGAGGGAAAGAATTGAGCAATGTCGAAAGCGACAACACTCATTTTGAGGCCTTGAGCCCATCCCACCCTGATGAGACGGGTAAGGTAGATTCCTGCATCCTCTGTGGAACGCTGGGCGACACCTCCAAACTGGTTCTGCTCGAAGGCATCGTGAGCTACACCGTCGAATTGAAGCCGTCTGGACAGCATCTTCTTGACCAATTGGCCCAGAGTGTTCAGTAGCACAATTGGCCTGAATGACTTTGGCATAGAGTAATTAGGTTTCCCTGGTTTCAGGATGATGACCGACAGGGATTCCTTAAAGTGTGCTGGCCAGTGGCCAACGGTGATGCAAGCCTCAGCTATGCGGGTGATGAGACCTGCCACCTCAGGGTTGCTGCACCAGTGTTTTAGGTGTGACCATGTAACATGATCGGGACCTGGAGCGGAATGGGAAGAGCATGCACTAAGCACTTCTTTCATTTCTGTAACAGAGAACAGGATCCAGCATCACTTCTTGTCTTGTTACCGCGATGTGCACAGCCACAAAAAACTTCGTCGACACCGTTTTCATACTTTGCAGCTCAATCCGTCTAGGATCTCAGTGATCCGGTATAACCAGCGTCTTACCAACGCATGTCAGAATCATATCCAAGAAGAGGGGGGAGATTGGGTGAAGCGATGGACGAGGGGAGACCCTCCAGATCGGGTACGCCTAGAACTCCTGGCGACGATCCAATTGACTCTCTGCGGCTTGAGGAGAGCCGCAGATCCACACAGAACGTTCCCTCAGTGGGCCCACACAGGACCCAAAGAGGATCTCCAACCCCCTCCCCCTATGGGGCGGGAATCGTCACTCCATGAGCACAGCGATTCAGCATGCCAGCGCTATCTCCCAGGTGGGCTACGTCGTCCCCTGCACCTCCTACCACCCCCTCTACACCTGCTTCTCAGTGGGCTGATGAGGCAGTGACATCTAACCCCAATCCTGCAATACAGGACACAGAGATGGCAAGCGATGCTGATGACAATTGGGCCGGTGCAGTCACCTTTGTGAATGACTTGGGGGAGTACACCACGGGATTCAGAACCATCCTAGGGAGGACAGGATCCAGATGACCGACTGCTGAAGAATGGCAGATCATCGCTGAACAGCTTGGCGCAGTGCTCGCAGCAGCAGCCGTGATGGGCATCGACCGCAACTCAGGGAACACCACCCTCTGGAGAGCAATCGACAAGGCAGCTGGTGGAAGTGGACGACCTAGGTCGGGCACTGTCATCAATGACCCTCACGACGTCCCAAGGACGGAGCACCTGGAGGGATGGGATGGGCAACGCCCCCCCCCTCACAAATCTGCGAGGTCTCGAGGCCCTAAGGGGGCTCGACCTCTTCCCAAACCCCCAACAGGGGGCACTTCTTCGTCATGGGGTAGAGGACCTCCTCCCCCCGTGAACTGGTCGACCAAGCCTTTGGGCAAGGGGACCTTTGCTCAGGTCGCTCGTTTCCCTGGGGGACAAGCACCTAACACATCCATGGACAGCCTTGTGCGACTAGCCAAGGCATTCCCTGAACTTCCTACCGACAAACTGGCTGACATTCAGCAGCACATCGGCCCATCAAGGCCTAAGGTGGTGAAACCTTCGCCTACCATCCATGGACCGTCGAGAAGACAGGTCCTAGTACACGTTCAACCCCCCCTCGAGGAGGGAGCGAACCCTGCCGACTTCTTAGACCAAGTCAGAGCCACTCTCAGTCTGCACCACTCCAAACTAGTGGCCCAGTCCGCTTCCTTACATGCTGGGAACATCTCGGTATCAACTGACATACTGGCCTCAGAAGAGGACCTTCGTTGCTTCAAGGAGGCTGCCCACAAGGCGTTACCCTTCGCATTGCAAGTCGATGCAGCACTACCTACATCCACATCGTACCTAAAGTTGGTCAACATGCCATACATCGCTAATGACAAGGCCATTATGCCGGAAGTCGTTATAGCTCACCTGGGGAAGTCAGGGATATCTGACCTCACCGTGTTACAAGTCCCCCCACGGGTAGTACAGGATTCGAAAATGTCGGATACGTGCACTGTTTATCTTAACATCGCTGCTTGGGACATCGTGAGGGTCGTTGGTGATAGTGCCCGACCTAGGTCGTCCACTTCCACCAGCTGCCTTGTCGATAGCTCTTCAGAGGGTGGTGTTCCCTGAGTTGTGGTCTAAGCCCATCACAGCTGCTGCTGAGAGCACTGCACTGAGCTGTTCAGCGATGATCTGCCATTCTTCAGCAGTCAGTCATCTGGATCCTGTCCTCCCTAGGACAGTTCTGAATCCCATGGCGTACTCCCCCAAATCATTCGCAAAGGTGACTGGACTGGCCCAATCGTCGTCAGCATCGCTTGCCATCTCTGTGTCCTGTATCGCAGGATTGGGGTTGGGTGTCACCAGCTCATCAGCCCACTGGGAGGCAGGTGTAGAGGGGGTGGTAGGAGGTGCAGGGGACGACGTAGCCTGCCTGGGAGATAGTGCTGGCATGCTGAATCACTGTGCTCGCAGAGTGACAGTTCCCGCCCTGTAGGGGGAGGGGGTTGGAGATCCTCTTTGGGTCCTGTGTGGGCCCACTGAGGGAACGTTCTGTGTGGATCTGCGGCTCGAGGAGAGCCGCAGAGAGTCAATTGGATTGTCGCCAGGAGTTCTAGGCATACCCAATCTGGAGGGTCCCCCTTGTCCATCGCTTCACCCAATCTCCCCCCTCTTCTAGAATACGAATCTGACATGCGTTGGTAAGACGCTGGTTATACCGGATCGCTGAGATTGTAGATGGATTGAGCTGCAAAAGTTGAAAACAGTGTCGACGAGGTTTTTTGTGGCTGTGCATGTCGCGGTAACAAGACAAGAAGTGATGTGGGATCATCATGACACTTTCATAGAGGAGTGTGATGGCTGAGTGTTGGCTGTCCAAATAGACATTGGCAAGTAGCATGACATCTTCCCCTATTCCCAAGGAAAAGAGAAGAATGTCACGATCATCGATCAGGTCTTGGCAGAGACCCGGTCTGAGATTAGCGATGCTGTTTGCAAAGTACACAGCCACACATGGAGGAGAGTCAATCCCTGATGGATGCACTAAAGTGCCCCAGTTGGGGCTCATCGGTGCGCTGATAACTTCTTCCCCTTCCCTGTTGTGGGCAGAGGGGGCATGTCTTATCAGCCTCCAAGGAGGCTCTTGAATAAATAGCAGATCATAATCATCTACAAAGTCTGCCAGTAGCGAGTTCATGTAACCCCAGTTTCTGTTTACATTTTGACTAAATATTCGTAACTGTGGGGTAGATCTAAGTCTGTCCCTCATTTATGTTTGGCCACTGTGTCCTGCAGGATGGTGAGCAGGAGGAGAGCGAGAGTTTCATCTCGCACTTACCTCATCATAGCAAGCTTTGATCCAGTCACGGTCAAAGCGGTGTTGCCAGAAATTGCATCGATGATTGTCGGATGCGTGGTTCTTCTGGCAGTTTGAGCACCTAGCTGGATGAGGACAGGCTACCCCCTCTGGGGTGGCTGGGACGGGAGGGTTCACCTTGGTGTTTCCCTTGCAATACCCGGCCAGAGCATGGTGGTGCTCCTTTCAGTGTGGGCCTGCGCAGATCAGGCATTTTGACTGCGGTGCTCTGCATGCTGGGGTGGGATGGCCCCATTTCCAGCAGCATTGGCATAATGGGAGGCCAGGGTTTGCCCTGGCTGCCCTAACGTAGGCGATGTAGCATTCAAATTGGATGCCACATCCGATGAGAGCCTTTGCTTGTGCACCACTGACTGAGTCAGTGATGTTAAGGTAGATGGTGCATGTATCCGACATCTTTGAGTCACGTACTACCCATGGAGGGACTTGTAGCACTGTGAGGTCCGATATACCGGACTTTCCCAGGTGAGCGATAACAACGTCAGGTGTGATAGCCTTGTTGTTGGCAATAAAGGGCACATCGACCAGTTTTAGGTACAATGTAGATGTGGATAGCGCAGCATCGACTTGTAGCACAAAGGGGAAGGCTTTGTGGGCCGCCTCCTTGAAGCATCGTAGGTCCTCCTCTGAGGCAACTATGTCTGTGGACACTGAGAGATTCCCAGCATGCATGGTAGCTGACTGTGCCACTAGCTTAGAGTGGTGCAGTCCTAAGGTCATCCGGACATGGTCCAGGAAGTCTGCAGGGTTCATTCCTTCCTCAAGGGGAGGTCAAACATGTACCATGACCTGTCGTCTCGATGGTCCATGGACAGTGGGCAAAGGCTTTGCAGCCTTTTTTTTTTTTTTTTTTTTGGGTCATCATTTATAACGTGGGGCTCAATCGCAGTCCGCGGGTCAAGATACAAGCAAAGGTACTACTATGACTATGCATTCCCTCCACCTGCATCCCACACCATGTCCCTCGCAGAAGCCACTTTAGGCGGGCAGTGCCACTTACGTTGTCCTCTCAGACAGGAAAGGCAATATTCTGGACGGGGGGGCCCCCCACCCAGATGCTAGCCATGAGATCGCCTGCTGTTGCTATCCCGGTCCCCCCATCCCTACCCAACCGAAGTCAGATCGACGAGCAGTGTCAATTCACTGTAAATCCTCCCTTGCAGGAAGAATAACCATATTCGCTTTGCCAGCAGGTGAGGATTGACCACCCCAGGTGAGTGAGATGGACCATCACCGCGCTTCCGCACGAGTAACAGTGATGAGGCAGCTGGTTGTTCACCTGGTTATTCACCGGAACTGCCATAGGTAGGGGGCCAGGGCCCCCTTTGAGCAAATGCTGCATAGTGCATGCACTCAATGAGAACGTCCCCCCCGCAGTGGGGGGAAGGTGAAGGGAGGTGGCATACTGCCGCCCTCCTGATAACAGCCACCAATGACTTGGTGGGTGTAGCCGTGAAGGGGTGATCCCCATTTCAGTTCCAGTGAGGTCGTCGATGAGGTCCCTGAGGACGACGGCGCTGTGCAGGGGACGAGGGTTCCCCACTTGGAGGCTCTGTCGCTGGTGGAGCAGACTGAGCCACCTTCATTGCCTCATAGGAAGCCTGGAAGGCTGCCAGAGACGTAAGGTCTAGAGGAGCTGATGCCGCCCAAAGCGACTCCATCATGCTCCCTGAAAACTGCCAGGTGGTGGTGAATAGCTCCCACGCCATCTGATGCCAAGAGTTCCTCTCATTGAGAGGAACCACGGACACTCAGATGGTACCCACAAAGGAGGTCATCGCGTCCAGTAAATGCAGCATGGCATGAGAGGTGGCTTCAATCTCCAGCCTCTCATCCCTAGATAACGGCACTTTGTCCTCCACCAACTCGGGGATGGGGGGCCAAGGCGGTAACAGGGCAGGGGATGCCTCCAGATAAAGGAGCTCAGTGATGCCAAGCTCCTGTGAATACATATCCTCCCATGGGAGGCTACGAGCCCAGCACTTGTGTTCGACATTGACACCCTGTGCCCATCGTACACGATCGATCGTTTTCCTCGAGGAGAGCCTAGGCCCCCCCTCAGCATAAATGAGAGCCTCTTGCATGACAAGAGAGTCATCGTTGTCATCATTGTCAGGGTCGGAGAGGTCTTCCCCAGCCCACAGATCTCTAACTGCCTTGAGAGCAGCTGCTACCTCCAATTCGTTCTGCACAAACTGGGTGTCATAGTCTTGGGCGTCATCATCGAAGATGTCACCCATAATCAGGATGGGGTCGCGTAGACCCCGGTGTGGTTGTTGGCCTCTGGATCGCCGTTTGGGCATTGAGAGTGTATGTTAGTGCTAGTAGATGATGGTAGAAATCAAGATATGCAGCGTGGAATCGATAATGGCTGGTCCCTTATCTCCATTCCGGGTCCACCCGATACAATCTCCAAATGCTCTGAGGGGGCGAGCAGGCCGTACATCCTGCTGCCTAGTGGGAGACGATCGAACCTGGGTCATACCACCCTAGAAGAGTGAGCACCGGAGGTAAAGAGTTGGTGGTGAGAAGCGGCCACCAAGGTGTAGGCCTAGCTGCCAGGGGGCACCATCGCCCGGCCCCTTTTAATGATGGTGTATTCCAACAGGTAGTCAGTGTAGCATGTCTCTAGTAGTAGAAACTCACAGAGCATGGAGGCTGGAAGCCTCCCAGACAACCAGCAGTCCAGTGTAGGTGTCCTTTCCCCCAAGCCAGACCTCCCCCAACTAAACGAGTGCATCAACTTGGGCAAGCGTTGAAGCAGGCATCCCACACCCACTCTAAGCCCCCATAGGGACCTAGACTACTCTTTCATAGACACCACTCACCTAGCCAGGATCCTCGAAGCACAGGGGAACGAGACGAATAGCAGCCATTGTCAAAAACAATGACCGGGGCATCCCTGGAGATCGGATGGACGGATCTCTTAGCAAATCAGGCCAGGCCTGGAGACGCCGAGAGCGTTTGTGATGGCAAAATCCGATCAAAAATCGGACGAAAATTGGAGTCTCTACATTGCTACCAACATTGAGCAGGAGTGTTTACCACTGTTTATGGTGGTTGTAACAAGTCAAGGAGCGTGAGGCTTTGCAGCCTTCAGCCTGGATGGGCCGACATGCTGCTGTATATCCGCCAGCTTGTCAGTAGGAAGTTCTGGGAAGGCCTTGGCCAAACGCACAAGACCGTCCATGGAGGTATTAGGGGCTTGTCCCCCAGGGAAATGAGCGACCTGAGCAAAGGTCCCCTTGCCTGAGGGCTTGGTCGACCAGTTCACGGGGGGTGGAGGTCCCCTGCCCCATGATGAAGAGACACCCCCTGCTGGGGGTTTAGGGAGAGTCAAGCCCCTCTCGGGCCTTGGGTCCTCACAGATTTGTGAGGGGGGGGGGGGGGGGCATGGCCCATCCCATCCCTCCAGATGGTCTGTCCTTGGGACGTTGTTTGGATTGTTGGTGATGGTACCTGACCTAGGTCATTTCCCAGCCCCAGCTACCCTGTCTATGGCTCTTCGGGGGGTAGTGTTCCCCGAATCATGATCAAAGCTGACTGCAGCTGCTGCGTTGAGCACTGCACCCAGTGGTTCTGCAATCTCCTGCCAATGTTCAGCAGTTGGTCATTTGGCCCCTGTCCTATTCAGGACTGTTGGGAACCCCTGTGCATATTCCCCAAAATCGTGTGCAAAGGTGACTGGGCCCAACCAATCGTTGTCCACATCGCTCACCATCTCCGTGTCCTGGATCACAGGATTGGGGTTGGGTATTGCCTCCTCATCAGCCCACTGTGAAGCAGGTGTGGAGGGGGTTGTAGGAGGTGCAGGGGACAAGGTTGCCCACCTGGGAGATAATGCTGGCACACTGAATCGCTGTGCACGTGGTGTGATCATTCTGGCCCCATAGGGGGAGGGAGTTGGAGAGCCTCTTTGGGTCTGATGAGGACCCACAGAGGGGGAGCTATCTGTGAGGATTTATGGCCCCCAGAGGGCTGTAAAGAATCAATGGGGTCGTTGCCAGGAGTTCTGGGCATACCGGATCTCGAGGGTCTCCCCTTGTCCATCGCTGCATCCAATCTCCTCCCTTTCTGTATGAAACTATCTGACATGCGCTGGTAAGATGCTGTATAAACCGGATTGCTGAGATCATAGACGGATTGAACTGTAGAGGATGAAAATGGTGTCGACAAAAATGTCTGTGGCTGTGCACATCACGGTAAGAGGACAAGAAGCGATGCTTGTGAGACATGCCTCTTGGGACCCCCAAGGGCCTGAACACTCCATTCACGCTGACCACTTGGTGGAAACAGCCATGGCACTAGGCCTAACAAGGGCCCTCCCGGTCAAGGAGGGACCCACACACTTCCCTCCACAACAGGGCTTTCACCCCATGGTGATTGATCTGATGTTTGTACCCATGGATCTCAGATTCATGCTGTGCTGCGTGATAGCTCCAGAAGCCAGGGGTACGTCTGACCATGCCCCCTTGACACTGACACTGCCTGGCCCGGGATCTCTGGTCCCGGTCACCAAGTGGTCAATCAAAAAAGGATCCGAGGAAGAAGCATCATACCTCGATGCTGTTTCCTCCACTCTAAATCCATGGCTAAATTGGCACAGAGATACTTTGTCAGAAATTGATGAGGTCGTCTTGGCGATATCAGCGATTTTAAACAAGGTGTGGGATAACCATGCCAAGGAATCTCGCCTAGGCAAGTCATCCAAAGGATGGTGGACAGACGAGTGCAGAGGTGCACTAGACACTTACAGAGCTTCCCAAGACGGGGAGGACTGGAAGCAGTACTGGCAAGTCATGCGACATGCAAAACACAACTTCTTTGATGTCCATATCCAGGAAGTGGCTACCATGAATAGGTGACCCTGGGACTTGATGTCCTGGACTCATCAACATAATCTGCCATCGTACAAGGCAATCTCCTATCGGGGAGAGCCCTGTAACGATCTTGATTCCTTGTGGGCTGCCCTCGATGGCTCATACAATGCTGCCTCGGATCGAGTAGTCGATCTGAGCATCTTAGATGATCTGGATCCAGTGCCTGAGAGGGCCTGGATCCTGTTCTCCATTACAGAAATGAAAGAAGCACTTAATGCTTGCTCCTCCCGTTCCACTCCAGGTCCCGATCATGTTACATAGTCGCACCTAAAACACTGGTGTAGCAACCCAGAGGTGGCAGGGCTCATCACCCACATTGCCGAGGCTTGCATCACTGTTGGCCACTGGCCAGCACATTTTAAGGAATCCCTGTCGGTTATCATCCTAATTACTCTGCTCCAAAGTCATTCAGGCCTATTGTGCTACTGAATACTCTGGGAACATTGGTCGAAAAGATGCTGTCTAGACAGCTTCAGTTCGATGGAGTGGCTCATGAAGCCTTTGAGCAAAACCAGTTTGGAGGGGTCACGCAGCATTCCACAGAGGATGCAGGAATCTACCTTACTCATCTCGTTAGGGTGGGGTGGGCCCAAAGTCTCAAAATGATTGTTGTTGCCTTCGACATCGCCCAATTTTTTCCCTCCTTGAACCACCAGGTTCTACTGGAGATAATCTCTCAGTCGGGATTCCCTGTGCAAGTGGTGAATTTCTTCCATTCCTACCTTGTCGGTCACAAGACAACCTACAAATGGAACACTTTCTCATCTGGCTCCTTCACAGCCGATGTGGGAGTGGGTCAAGGCTCTGTCTTGTCCCCAGTATTATCAGTGTTGTACCTAACACCCATTATGAAACTCTTCAGGAGAAGCGATATTGGCAGAGATGTTGATCTCATGTCCTATGTGGACGATGGCACCCTCATTGCCCGCTCCTCACGGTTGGAGGACAACCTCCCCCTTCTTAAAGAAGCTTATGGCTGGATCTTCCAGGCCTTCACATCCCTCGGGCTTGTCCTGGAACATGACAAGTCAGAAATATTCCACTTCTCGAGATCAAGGAGTTTTACTCCCTTGCCGATAGACTTAGGATTTGCCCCATACATGGGCAATTCCCCACTCAAACCCAAGGCCACCTGGAGGTACCTTGGCTTTTTCTTCAATCGCAAACTCTCTTTCAAAGAGCACATGCGGTTCTACTGCACCAAAGCCCTCACTATGGCAAGGGCGATGGGAATGCTTGGCAATTCCATCAGAGGGTTAACCCCCATGCAGAAACGCCTCCTCTACCATTCATGCATCGTACCCATTATGACATACGGACTAAGACTTTGGCATTTCAAAGGCGCACACATCAAAGGTGTCATCAAAATGCTGGCCCAGGTGCAGTCCATCACTGCACGCTGGATCCTCGGTGCCTTTCAAACCACCCCCATAGGTGGACTTGAGAGTATCGCAGGACTGCTGCCCATGCAGCTGTTACTGCACAGATTAGTCGACAGAGGGGCTTTCAGAACCCCCCTGCTGGCCCCATCTCACCCCCTAAGAGCAATCTTAGGGCTGAAATATGTTGGCACTACCCACCCTCATGACCTAGGTCGCTGGGGAGGCGATGTGGTCAACACATTCACAATGCAGGGACCGTCTGTCACTTCGGCAGTAGCACTGGCCCTTGTACCTGACAATGAATTTGATCCCTTTGGGGAAGAAAACACGCCTGGAAACAGAGTGAAGGATCTGTTCCCCACTCGCTTCTCCTCTCACCGCCTGGCCTCCAAGGAGGACAAGGCAAGGAGTACATACAGGGGTGACCTCGACAAGGCCTGGGCTGCTGCCCAGGTGGAGGCTGACACCCTCGTCGTTGAAGTGGATGCCTCGGTGCCCACTGACGCTAAATTTCAGGCCATCACCTGTGCTCTGGTCTTCAGACAGTAGACCACATTGTCTCAGCCTCTGGGAGGAGAACCCCCCCAGAAGTTGAACTCTTTGCTCTCCAACTGGGCATCTCTGCTGCCTGCAGTAAGGGATGTAAAAGGTTGGTGATCTTCTTGGATTCCACAGTGGGCATCGAGTCCCTCATGGATCCAAAACCATGCTCTGGGCAAATCTTTGCTCTGGACACCTGTCGCTCACTTCACCCCTGGCTAGCCAGGGACAAGGAGAGAAATGTCACATTCTGGCATGTCCCCTCGAAATTTGAGTGGAACGTGCACAAGAAGGCTCACAATGTAGCTATGTCTACCAAGATCTCCATGGGAAGACACCCTCGGACATCTCTAGATTACCTTAGAAACCAAGTTGAGAAAGCAGTTTGTAAGGATTGGCACACGCAGTTCTCTGAACCAGCGCATCATGGCTGGCACTTCCTCCAACTCAAAGGGGTTGGAGGCAAACCTGTTCTACCCTTGACCCACAAGGGTGGGCCTTGGCTGAAAGTTATGGGAAACAGTACCACTGACACCTCCGATGCTCCTTGACTTGTTACAACCACCATAAACAGTGGTAAACACTTCTGCTCGATGTTGGTAGCAACATCGAGACTGCAATTTTCATCCGATTTTCGATCGGATTTCGCCATCATGAACGCTCTCAGCGTCTCCAGGCATGGCCTGATTTGCTAAGAGATCCATCTATCTGATCTCCGGGGATGCCTTGGGCACTGTTTCTGACAGTGTCTGCTATTTGTCTTGTTCTCCTGGGCTTCGAGGATCCTGGCTAGGTGAGTGGTGTCGACAAAAGAGTAGTCTGGGTCCCTATGGTGGCTTAGAGTGGGTGTGGGATGCCTACTTAAATGCTCGCCCAAGTCATCGCATTCATTTAGCTGGGGGAGGTCTGGCTTAGGAGGAGGGACATATCCACTGGACTGTTGGTCGTTTGTGAGGCTTCCAACCTCCATGCTCTGTGAGTCACTACTATTAGGGACATGCTACACTGACTACCTGTCTGGAATACACCATTGTTAAAAAGGGCCGGGTGACGGTGCCCCCTGGTGGCTAGGACAATGCTCTGGTGGCCGCTTCTCACCACCAACTCTCCACCTCCGGTGTTCACTCCTTTGGGGTGTTATGACCCAGGTTTGATCTTCTCCCACTAGGCAGCAGGATGTGCGGCCTGCCTGCGCTCTTGGAGCAGTTGGAGGCTGTATCGGGTGGACCTGGAACTGAGACAAGGGGCCAGCTGTTATTGATCTTACGCTACGTACTTTGACTGTTATTGTCATTTACCTGTGCTAACTCACTCTCAATGCCCAAACAGCTAAACAGAGACCAAACCACACACTGGGGCCTTCATGACCCCTCCTTTATTATGGGCAACATTGTTGATGATGATGCCCAAGACTACGACACCCGGTTTGCACAGAACGAACCAGAGGTAGCAGCTGTACTAGGCAGTTTGAGATCTGTGGGCTGGGGAGGACCTCCCCGACCCGGACAATTATGAGGACCCTCTTGCTAGGCAGGAGGCCCTCACTTATGCCAAAGGTGGGCCCAGGCTCACCTCTAGGCAAGCTATTGATTGTGTGCAATGAGCGCAAGGTGTCGTCATCGCACACAGACAATGGACATGAAGCCTCAAACAAGAGGATGTGTATACACAGGAGCTTGGCATCGCTGAGTTCCTTTATCTGGAGGCATTCCCTGCCCCATCACCACCTTTGTCCCCCCCTCCCCGAGTGGGTGGAGGACGAAGTGCTGTTATCTAGGGATGAGAGGGTGGAGGTCAAATCCACCTCTCCTCCCATGCTACATCTACTGGACACGATGACCACCTTTGTTGGTACCATCCGAGTGTCAACCTTACACTGCATATTTTGATTAATAGAATCCTATACCAGTACTAACTCATTCTCAATGCCTAAATGGACATCGCTTCTTGTCTTGTTACCGCGACGTGCACAGCCACAAAAAACTTCGTCGACACCATTTTCAACTTTTGCAGCTCAATCCGTCCACGATCTCAGTGATCCGGTATAACCAGCATCTTACCAACGCATGTCAGAACCACATCCTAGAAGAGGGGGGAGATCAGGCAAAGTGATGGACGAGGGGAGCCAATGAAAGAAATGAAAGACAGGCAGTGTTTATGGGGAGGCAGAACTGGCACTCTGCAAATCTTGGCCATCACACACACCCTGGCAAATGGGAATTAAGCCCCGACTCAGATAAGGAAAATAAAAAGCAAACATCACCTAAGTAAATAATTCACAACTATTATCTCATGATACTCTAGTATATAGTTCATTTACACCTTAAAAGCACATAGTGTAATTCATAGTACATAGATTAGCTACTAGATGAGGCACACCGATATGCCAATTGATGTTCCCAGAAACTGACAAATCAGTCACAGCATGGTCACACAACACGTGATGATGTTGGCTGTGGACGAACCCTATCTTAAGTGCTTTTGTTCTGGAGTAATTTCCAAAAAGCCAAGTCTTTTTGTAGCTGTGCACATGATTTTTTATTTTACAATTATAAATTAAACTCCATGTTAATCTTTCAATGCTAGCATTTCTATAACAAGTCACATGACTTTTTTTTTCTGACTATAAGGTAGAACAGAAAGTCTGGGTATTGGAAATTCCCACAAGTCCAGTCCACATGAGTGCACCCACTATCAAATTGTGTATTTGAGTACCTGCTACATATTATTTATCTTCCCAAAATATTTTAAGCTATCTATGCACATTGGAAAGGCTTTGGAAAGGCTCATAATCTGCCTATCATATTGGTTTTGTTTGTCACATGACTTTAAGCAGTCTGAGGTACTGTGCCTCCCTCCTGCTATCAGTTCACTATAATTAATGACTGAGATCTGACCTGTGTTACTACATCCAAATGTACCTTAAATACCTGTGAGAAGAGTAGAACATCCTTACTTACACACACCAGTCACAGTTGTGACCAATGTCACAATACATAATCAACCCATTTCTTGACAATTTACCAACATATATTGGGCTTGTATTAGGGCAATTTGCATAGAACATACATATTATATCATCTTTGATTATTGTTTAACCCTTTGGTTGAGTAACACCAAGGGGACTGGACTGGACTGGATGGACTGGATGGACTGGATGGACTGGATGGACTGGACTTGTGGGAATTTCCAATACCCAGATGTCCTCAAATATTCTTAGAAATTTAGCTAATTTATTTGATATTGAAATGTTGAAAATTGATGATACTTCGGGACCCCACAGTGATCACGTGCGCCAAATATCGAGATGTCGATATTTAGTGCACGTGATCACTTTAGGTATGCTTTTTTTAGCACATCTGCAATCAAAGTGTTGTATCTCACTCATTTCTTGTCCGATTAGGTTCATTTAACTACAGATGGGAAAGTACATTATTGGACAATCATTGGGTGAGTGTTTGGTATTGTTTGGCACTGTTGTTATAACTAAATGTAGTATCTGCTTCAGTTTTCATTCAATTTGCATGATTTAACTTGCAAATGAAAAGTATACTGTTGATCTATCATTTCAAAATATTTACAGATATTTGGTACTATTTGCTTATTGATCAAAATGATCAAAAGACTATATCGGAGCCAGTTTTTACTCAATTGTTTATTTAACTTGTGGAAGGGTATACACAAAGCCAGCCTCATAATTTCTCCTTTCTGAAATATAATATTTCACAAAGAATTTCTAACTATATCTCAGAAAGGAGGAATTATGAGGCTGGCCTTGTGCTCATAATTCCTCCTTTCTGAAATATATGTAGCTTGTACAGTGCTGACAAAGGTTGTTTATCTTTATTTGTTAAGTCATCAAAATACTGTATCTTGCTCAATTCTTGGCCAATTTGTTTTATTTAACTTGGAATAAGAAGATACATTATTGCCCATCATTGGGAGAGTGTTTGATATTGTTTGACATTATTACCATGGCTAAAAATATAGTATCTCTTTCAGTTTTCATCCAATTTGCATGATTTAACTTGCAAATGAAAATATACTATTGGTCTATCATTAGGAGATATTTACAGATGTTTGATGTTATTTGTTCATATATCAAAAAGATCAAAAAGACTATATCAGAGCCAGTTTTCACTCAATTCAGTTTATTTAACTTGTGGAAGGGTGTCTAGGTTGGGCATTTTATACTGTGCTAATAAACATTGTTTATATTTGTTTGTTAAATCATCAAAATACTGTATCTTGCTTAATTCTTGGCCAAATTGTTTTATTTAACTTGAAATAAGAAGATACATTATTGGCCCATCATTGAGATCGTATTTGGCATTGTTTGTATTGAATAAACTTAGTATCTCTGTTAGTTCTTCTTTAATCTAACTGATTTAACCTGCAGATAAAATATATACTATTTGTGTGCTAACAAAGGTTGTTTATATTTGTTATTAAATCATCAAAAATACTTGCTCAATTCTTGTCTGATTTGTTTTATTTTATTTAACTTGAAATAAAAAGATACATTGTTGGCCCATCATTGAAATCATATTTGGTATCATTTGGCCCTATTTGTATAGTTTGAATTTATTATTTCAGTCAGTTCTTATATGATCAATGTAATCTGTCCTAAAAAGAAATATATACTGTTGGACCATCATCAAGAGATACTGTTATATATTTGGCATTATTTGTTCTTGATAAAAATAAGATGTATTTTCCTTAGTTATTGTGCTATCAGACTTTTTTAACTAGAATATCATTGATACATCATTAAGAAAATATTTTCCACTACTTGGTATTGTTTGTTGGAGCTAAATATAAAATCTATATCCAAATTACAAGTCCTTAACATAGTTAAGACTTGTTCTTTATTATTCCAGAAAATAGTATGAATTTTCATTGATTCATTGATTCATTCATAATTTGGACTGCTGCAATATATTTCCCAAATAGGCAATTAGTAGAAACTGAAATAATTCATTAATCTAATATGTGTAATCCTGGAGCTTACTCATCAGTTATGCATATTTGGACAGCTGTCATTATTCCCCATATATATACTTCGGGCTTGACACCTTGCCTTTCTTCTCCCCCTTTTTCCCTCTTACATTCCATTACCACTACTGTATCCTTCCATACCTCTTGCTCAATTATATATCCTGATCCTATTCTGCTTTGTCTGACTCAGTGAAGCTCAACTCTATCTGAGGTGAGCTTACACTTTTTTTTTGAATACAGATCAGTATCCTCAACTGCTCCAGCATTACTGTGCATCATCACTAGTTACCCACCATTTGTTAGCTTCCAAACTGTCGCAAAAAAGAAATACCACCCCTGCAATGCATGTATTGATGTGCCAGCGGACTATTGTCTCTGCTCCCCACAGACTAGCATCTTGCCATGCATCAGCCAGCCCATCAGGTACTGCTTCTGCACCACTGTTCTCTCCCGTGACCTCTTCTGCATTGACTTCCATCCCAAATCCGATGACAGGAGACAGACACCTGTCTTGCAGCTGCTTGTGATGCATACAGTCACACCAAATACACATCCCCTGTAAGGGGAACACCTTACGAGCCCCTACAATGGTTGGCACACATTTGCGAACGTTTCTGCACACGTGCAAATGTTCATGCAACAAAGCACTGATAGGTTGTCTCCTCGGCTCAAAGGCCAATTCACCTCTTTAACCACATTCTAATCACATCGGCTAACTCCTACAATGTCCCAGATGCAGCACAACCCAGTCTATTGATTGCGATATCATATCGACCGCATCAAAACATCACCAGTGACATTGATCATACCGAGAAACCACATCGCACAACCTTAGGACTACTTCAAAAGCCCCTAAAATCCCTCTAAATGACCATCAAACATCCCTGATCAACTTCGAACAGCTGTGACTGTGATCGAACATTGTCGACCATCGGTGAGTGTTATTGATCGATATTGAGAGACTACAAGCAACATTGGGCACCACATTTGTTATCTATATGGTGGAATACCATGCACCAGGAAGTATTCCAACTCATGCTCAAACCTGCTGATAGTAGGTCAGCTTCATTCCGAGTCCCTATCACGTACAGAACCCGCTGGATGGATTATTGCGAGACTTAGCGCAGTTTATACACAAAGGACAGTCACTTTTTAGTTCTATACCCTTTATTACTCTTTCATCATATGATATATCTCTTTCTTGTTTGGATTCCAGTCTCCTTTTTGGCCTCATGCCTTAACTCATATCTTTTGCCTCATGTTCTACACATGTTTCTTATACCATTTTAGGAAGTTTCTTTTAAAACATATAAAACTCTGTAGTATCTACTTGGAAATAACAAGAAATCATCTTCACCTATTGTCTCGTATAAAGTTCTAAGAATCAGATCTATCCTCTAAACAATTGAAGCTTCTACAAGTTTTCTTGATTGATGAGAAACCTCTGCAATCATCCTCATCCTCAATCCTCTTTCGACCCTGTCATCATTAGCACTAGTAACCATCCTGACACTTCATAGCCATTGGCTATAGCCTTTGTATACTATCGACCTATTGAAAGGTCCCCAGAATTCACACATCAACCATCAACAATAAACATTGTTTGCCATCAATCTTGTTGATCATCCTCGATATTGATCGATACTCAATCAGACCACACCAAACACCTTCATCTCCTATAGCACTACCTTCACAACTAGTAACAACTAGTTGTCTTCCCATAGGTTGGACCATGAACATTTGGAATGTCTTGCACCCTTCCTCTGACTTGTGCAGATATCATCGGTTGCCTCATCGGCTGTTTTGGTGGTTTTCCTGGGTTGAGTATCATCAGTGCCTTTTGCGCAATGAGGCACCTTTTGTGCCAACCATCTACAAACATTCCGATATGTCGATCCATCAGCCCCTATTATACTCTCACCATTCTCACAGTCAATACCCCTGCGCAAGCCATTGTCACAGGTTGTGCCTTTGCGCAAACCAGTTGCACAATTGTTGCGCCTGCAGAAACAATCGAGGATGTCTTTGTAAGCCCATTACCAATCATGGCCTGATGCAGACACCACTTACCAAGCATGGCCTGATGTGGACACTATCACTGATTGATGGCCATCTCCCCAAATGGGAACATGACCCTGGATCTGAATTAGTGCTAGGATGGAAGGGGCTCCAAGTATTTTAGAATGTCGCATGCCTTCCATATATATACTTCAGCCTTGCACTGGACTCCTTAGAGTTTTCTCTTTGGTTTTCCCTTGCAAGGTATGGGTCTTTTCCTTGTTCAATAGTTATTGAATCTAATCTTTGGTTTTCCCTTGCAAGTATCGAGTTCTTAGGACTCTGATTGTAAGGTTGCCCTTACATCCCTGCTGTCCTCAGCCTGCATCTAACTCCTCATCAGACTCTTCTGACTCCTCATCAGACTTCAAATACCCTCTTTCCAATAACAACTGTATCTTGCGTGATATGTTGTTTGTTCTGAATCAAATTGCTACTGTCAAACAAATTCACCAATCCAAATCACCTATTCTTCTTGCAGGCGAGATCAATCCCACAGTGATGCACACTTTCAAGCTGGGATGCCTTGATTTTTTTGACTGCAAGGAGATCTAAAAGGAGGACCAAGTCTGCAAAATCCTGGGCTGCTTCATCAGCAGTGACCGCAACAGGCTCCTGACCCTCTCCTTTACAGATTTTATGTCCAAACTTTGTGCAAACTACCTTGACCCCGACTGGGAGCCCACTGTTCGCTGATGCATTCTAGCAGCAACCCTGAAACAAAACCAGTCTTTCTGGGACTGGTTCTCACAGATGCAATCTCTCAACTCTCTTCTTGCCAATACTGCTTCCCACTTCTCAGATGCCTCTCTCAGTGAAAAGCTCAAAGCAGGTCTAGATCCCGAGTTAATGCACCATTGCAATGCAAACAAGGTTGACAAGATACTCATCTTATGTCCATGGGCTCTCAAGGTCAAACACCACAATGAAAACTGCTGTGCAGACCTGAAACGCATGCGTGAAGTCACCGAGGAGGTGTTCAAAAGATGTGAAGATAACAACAAGTGTCATCGTGGCACCAATGGCCTGGCCAATGCTGCTACTTATACTGTGAATGCCGCTGCTGCAACATCCACTGCAATCATGGGCATGATCCAGCGTTTGGCTGCCCTCACTTCTACTGAACATGATCAACTTGATGACAACAATGGCTGCTGGAAGTGCTGGCAGATTAACATGTACCACATATCAAAAAACTGCCCCTATAGTTTCCCAGATGCTGCTACGTACACTGGGATCATTAATCATGCCTTACACCTCTCCCAACAATGGCGTCAACTACATTGACCCCTGCAGTCACTGCCACCACCGCTGCTAGGTCCACTGTGCACTCTAAGCTCTGGAAACATCTCCAGAGGCATCGACACATCAAAACGCACACTCCCAACCCCTATGAACCCCACGACACTGCTCTGAAACTACTTCAATTGACTTCAATTGACTTTAAATGACTTCGAACAATATCGCAGCACTTCAAATGCCTTCAGCCGCCATACACCTATCGCACTGCCCTTTGGATACACTCAGCACACCTTGAGTCAGTGGGTCACATATCAAGCACCACTGGACACGAGGAGACACAACGATGGGATTTTAGGATGTGATTGTGGCACTTTGACATCTTGATGATATATTGGATCAATGGGAACAGGTACCAGTGATAAATCATGCCTCTAGACGTTTCCCTTCTTATCTTCTTTCATTTATTCTATGATTTGCAAAGATTCTCTATTGTTTTATATCTTGCCTCATGTATTCCTCATGTTTTATTTCCTTTTTAGTATCACTTCTCCCAAACATATATAGCCTTGTACTAGCTACTTAGAAAGACAGAATACATCATCCTCTCACACCAATCGTCTGATTTAAGAGCCATTCTCTTGAGTCCAAGCATCTTGACTTAGTCTCGAAGTTCAGTGTTTTATGCCAAATTTCCTTGAACTCCTCGTACTAGCTTCTCGAAACTATCACATATCGTCTATCCTCTCTTGACACCTTTCTACATTCTTATAGTCTATCTGCAGCCACTGTCAAAGGTGTCTTCATCTTCTATAAAGGCCTTCAAACTTCTTCAAACATCATTGCACCTCCTCAAACTTCTTTGAACTTCATCGCACCTCTTTGAACCTCTTTGAACTTCATTGCACCTCTTCGAATACTCTTCAAACTTCATTAAATTTCCCTCGAATGTTATCACAGCACTTTGTATGCCCTCAATTGTTATTGAACTTCTCTCGAACATCATCGCAATGCTTCAAATACTTTTGAACCTCATTGAACTTCATCGCACACCCTCTAGAGTCGTTTTCATACCCATGGTTTACAGCGGTGATATTTAGTACCACCTTGCAACCTTCCTCTAACTAGTGTTATACCATTTGAGCCCTTATAGTGGATTTTGTTTGGGTTTCCTGGTTGAGTATCATCACTGCTCCTGTTGCTGGCCCAAGCTCTGGGAACAATGGACCCCACAACAAAGGGCCAACTCGGCCAGTTGCCACTGTGGGTTCTTGGGCTGATGAAACTGCTGCCACCTTCCCCTCTGCATCATCTGCACTGGGGGAAGGTTCTGACACAGAAGGCGACAAGACCGATGAGTTGAGTGCCCCTTTCTGTTGATAGGTCCACCGTGTGCACTAAGCTCTGGGAACATCTCCAAAGGCATCAACACATCAACACACACGCTCCCAACCCCTATGAACCCCTACGAACCCCACAAAACTGCTCGAAACTACTTCAAACTACTTCAAATGATTTTGAATGACTTTGAATGACTTCGCAGCACTTTGAATGACTTTGGCCACCATATACCTATTGCACCACCCTTCAGATACATGCAGCACACCTTGTAAGAGTTAGTGTATTGCATATTGAGCACCACTGGACACAAGGAGACACAACGATGGGATTTTAGGACACAATTGTGGTGCTTTGATATCTTGATGATATATTGGATCAATGGGGACAGGTACCCATCATAAATCATGACTCTATATGTTTCCCTTTTCATCTTCTTTCATTTATTCTATGATTTGCAAAGTTCTCTATTGTTTCCCATCTTGCCTCATGTATTCCTCATGTTTTATTTCCTTTTTAAGTATCACCTCTCCCAAACATATATAGCCTTGTACTAGCTACTTAGAATGACAGAATAGATCGTCCTCTCACACGAATTGTCTGATTTAAGAGCAATTCTCTTGAGTCCAAGCCTCTTGACTTAGTCTTGAAAGTTCAGCGTTTTGTGCCGAACTTCTTCGAACTCTTCATACTAGCTTCTCTAAACAATTGTCTATCGTCTATCCTCTCTCAAAAGCCTTTCTACATCCCTATAGGCTATCCTCAGTCATTGTTGAAATTGTCCTCATCCTCTATAAGCCCTTTGAACTTCATCAAACTTCTTCGAACATCATCGCAGCACTTTGTACACCCTCAAACCTCATCAAACTTTCTTCAAACATCATCATAGCATTTGGTATACTCTGGAACTTCATCGAACCTCTTGGAACCTTCCTCGAACATCATTGCAGCGCTTCATACACTCTTGAACCTCATTGAACTTCATCGGACTCTCTCTAAAGTTGTTTCCCTAACCTTGGGTAACAGCGGTGATATTTAGTACCACCTCGCAACCTTCCCCTAACTAGAGTTATACCATTCAAGACCTTATTGTGGGTTTTGTTTGGGTTTCCTGGTCAAGTATCATCACTGTGCACCCCATCTCTGGTAGAAGGCCTGCATTAGTGGGCCTGGCACTTTACTGCCTGTTACCATGCCCATGCTGCTAGACAATGGCACTCACATCATACTGATTCACACAGATCTAGTAACGAAACTAGGCTTACGCTGCTGCCTGTTACCCGAACCAGAAACAGTAGATGTGGCTGTCAAATATTCTGATGCATTATCATGTACCACCTTGACTGAATGGGTAAAACTCTCTGTAAGTTCATTAGATGGACAATGGACATCTTGAACCATACGCACACTTGTAGCTCTGCACCTTTGTACCTCAGTCATCCTTGGACTGCTGTTCTTATCGCACAACTTCATAGTTACACTGGCTGCACAGCAAGATACTTCTGAGAAAGTATGATGTCAGTATTCTGGAAGTACTCCTAATACTCCCACCATACTCACCAAGGGATATTTTGCCAGTATGCATACCAATCTAGAATACTACTTCAGTACCTTCAGTACTATCAAAATATAGTACAATACTGTCAAAATACCTCTAGTGAAGTATGTTGACAATATTAGGAATACTGTCAGGATACTTTCACAATACTTCTCAGGCAGTATTGTGCCTTGCACCCAGTGTTACCAACCATGCTGCACAAACCTGTATTGATAAATGTAACAATTACAATCTGTTAAACCCTGTACCTTTGCCACTACCAAAACAAAGGAAACCAAAACTAAAGGAGCAACTAAAACAAGTCCATGCAGACCACAAACTGCTGCTAGCAGAACTAAAATATGTACTGAGTGCCCGCAGCTGACTGATGTCATTTGACTATGTCAAACCCTTCGACGTTGTTGGTGCAATCAAACAGTGCATGGAAATGCTGACCCACCTAGCTGAATTGATGCACCACAAAGACCTACTGAAAGCCAGAATTCCATGAAATTTTTGAACCCATACCACATGTCAACAAACTGCCAACAGATGTCCAAGCCTGCATCAAACTGAAAAATGCCGAGCAAACAATCAAAACACAAACTTATCAATGCCCATGGAAATTCCATGAGGCCTGGGGTGTATTGCTGCAAAAACACCTAGATGCAGGCCGGATTAGACCATCAGTGTCATCCTGGGCATCACCCGCTTTCATCATCCCTAAAGCAGATCCAACTGTACTACCATGCTGGGTAAACAACTACCAACAACTGAATTCCAACACTGTTGTTGATTCTCATCCGCTACCAAGAGTAGATGACATTTTGAATGACTGCGCCAAAGGAAAGGTCTAGGCAACAATTGACTGACAGCTTTTTCCAGACAAGAATGCACACAGACGATGTACCACTGACAGCTGTCTCCACACCATTTGGCCTTTACAAATGGCTGGTCATGCCAATGGGCCTTCAAAACGCTCCTGTGATTCATCAACATAGGGTGGCTGTCATCCTCTGTGAATACATCGGCAAGATCTGTCACATATACTTAGATGACATCATCATATGGTTGAACACCATCGAAGAGCACCATCACAATGTCCACATCATACTCACTGCTCTCCATGCTGCATGCCTGCCTATACTGCAATCCAAAGAAAACACACCTTTACTGTTCATCCATTGACTTCCTCGGGCACCACATCTTGCCAGATGGAATTGAAGCAGACTCTAAGAAGGTAGACTGCATTCTTGCATGGCCATGGCCATGCTTGGCAACAGACGTCTGCCATTTTCTAGGTCTTGTATGCTACCTGGCTTCATTCCTCCCTAACCTTGCCACACACACTGCTGTGCTTACACCGCTAACAACTGCTGAAGCCAACTGCTCATTCCCTGCATGGACCACAGAACATCAATTTGCCTTTGAAGCAGTAAAGGCCATCGTTGTCAGCCATGACTGCCTAATGGCAATAGACCATGCTGACCCAACAGGAAAGATTTTTGTCACAACTGACACCAGCGATTTCTGCTCTGGCGCCGTCCTCTCCTTTGGGAAAATCTGGGAGACAGCACATCCAGTAGCCTTCAACTCAATGACCTTTAAAGGAGTGGAACTGAATTATCCAGTAGCCCAAATATTGGAGGACTGCAACCGGACCCTTTAGGACTGGTCCTAATCGGTCCATGGACTGAAAAAAGACTGGTTTGGACCAGTCTTTTGTCGTAAAATTTATTGTGTCAAATAACCCATATGTATCTCAACAAATATGACCATTACCTCAGATACATTATATTCATGGATAGAGATTGTAATACCCCATAGACTGATCCAATATTTAAGCAATTCCGTCCAGATTTGACTGAAATATGGCCAAAACCAAAAGGACATGCATTCAAGTTGCAGTTTTTAGTTTGTAATTTGTAGTTTGTAGTCACACTCATTTGGGCTGTTATATGAATAAAATCACATGGTAAAGATAATTAGGTGTGTTGTTGTTACTTTTATGATGTCATATAGCTGTACAAAAAAAATTATAGCTCAGGTAATAAGACTATGTTTGGTAGCAGAAATTCAATAAATTTCACATTTCTTTCTTTGGCTGCTGAGTGATGCTGAGTGATGAGGTGTGTGAACATCAGTAATCAACAAGCTGACCTTGAGGCTGAGCATTGTGCTGGTGCCATCCTACTAGAGTCTGAGTCATGCACACATGCTGTTCATCTAACAGCCCCCCTCCACCTGCCATGGATGCTCAAGCTCCTTCTCACTGTTCCTGGTCCATGGATGATGAAGAGTGCATGATCACCTTCCTTTGCTCTAAAAAGGAGGCTTCTGCAGATGGTGCCAACTTCAGGCTGACTATCTGGAATCCACTAGCTGTAGAGATGGCATTGCATCATGGAACAGGTGCACCGAAGACTGTCAAAGCTTGCAAATTGAAGTATGCTCAGATGTGTACAACTTCACAGACTCCTCAATCTTTCAACTGATCCTCTCTAGCTCCAATCTGCCTATACTCTCATCTTGACTCTGAAAGGGCTCTCTGGGTTTGGTGAGCGGTGGGATGATGAGAAAGGAATGGACATAGGAATAAATGAAAAGGATGCTTGGAATGCATACTGTACAGTGAGTCATATTGATACTGTGATTGTGCCACTGATTTAGGGTTTCTAGAAGCACGAAAAAGCCAAGACCTACACACATAAGGGTTTTCCTCTATACCAGCTCATGTCGGGGCTTATGCCTACTCTTGGGAAGGGTACACATGCTTTCCACCTATCCAACCAGACATGGGGTGCTTCTAGTGCCATATCGACAATGATTCCTGAGCCAATCAGCGACAATGAAACTACTGCGACTACATCTGCAATGCAAACACCTGCCATTCAGCCCTCTACTGTTTCTCCATCATCTACTGACTTCCTGCCTCGAGCCCTGCCACCCAAAAGCCATGAACCACTCCCACCTTCCTCACCTCCGGCGTCTGTTGGATCCAGTGGTCATAATATCCCACCTCCAGCATCTTCACAACAAATTCCACCTACTCTAGGATCGTCATCCACCTCTACTACAAAACAAAAATACTCAGTGATAGAAGCTAGCTAGTCGGGCCAGACATCCTCAGTGGCATCAGGAAAGAAGCAACACTCTGTTGTACACGAAAAGGAAATGCTTGCGATTATCATGGGAGCAGTTGCTCTGAATGGCATCAAGGAATTGCTGGACACATTCAATAAGACTATTGAGTGTAGTCTTGTTGTACAGCCTCAGGAGCATGTTCGTGATACCTCGCTGGAGCACCGCACTAAAGCCATGACCCATCTCCAGAATGTAGAGACCCACTTGGACGATGAGGGCATGATCACACTGATTGATCTCTTCAAAGCTGATACTGCAGAAGCTGATACATATATGTCCCTGCAGCATGAGGTCCTTGGCAGGAAGTGGCTTGACAAACAGCTAGTTGAGCATTGTGGATTTCCTGTTGGCATTGATATGATTGTTTGATTTTCATATACTTCCAAAGTTTCTGTATTCCATAAATGAACATTGTTGCTATTCATACATGTATGTAAAATCATATGTGTTTACACCAGGCCCCTTCTTTCAATTCATTGTTGTTATTCATACGTGTGTTTACACCATGCCCCTTCTCCTGAGTTCTGCCTTATACTGCTGCCACATGTTGTTGGCAATTTGATCTCTTCTAGCATCTGCTTCTTGACACTCTGCAGTCCTGGCAGGTCCTTGTGCTAATTCTCCAGTGGCTTCACCATGACTGGGCTCTGTATCTCTGTCTTGAAGAAGTTCTTCTATCTCCTCCTCATCATACTCTTGAATAAAATTGTGAACTGCTGCAAGTGCCGGGACAATTTTGGCTTGTGTATCTACATCTAAGTTAGGATTACCTCTCAAGATTGCAAAATGGTTCTTCAGGATATGAAAAATGTGCTCAACAATATTACGTGCTAAAGCATGCCGGAGATTAAACAGTTCTTGAGGATTGGCTGGACTATCATGAATATATAAGAATAACATAATATAGAGTATTAGAAAAAAGACAGTACCAAAGATCAGCACAGCTCCATTCTTGAAGGTGATAATGCACACCTTGATAGGGGAGCATGAGGGAAATAGAGTTTGGAAAGCCTGCATCTGCAAGGTAGTAGTGACCACTGGCTGTTGGAACATACAAATCTGTGATGCGAGCATCATTGAACATAGTCAAGTCAGTAATGGATCCCTCCCATCCACTAAAGACATACACAAATTTGTGTGTGAAATCACAGGCAGCTAGACAGTTCTGTGTTATACACCCTTTACAGTCACAAGCAATTGCTTGTTGTTCTGGAGTGCCTGAACAGTCAAAATGTGTCCCATCCAATGCACCAATAGCACCAGAAAAGAATGGGTAAAACTTGGGGTTGTCTCTGATGTACTCCAGGACTGGGGCATTGATATCAGGCAAATGAACATAATCAGTGGGGCAGATGAGAAGATATTGAGCATCTTTGTGAAGTATCTGGCATTGATGATATGAGCCAGCAATAGTAGATATGGTACAACATCAGACATACATGGAAATTGTGTCATTGGAGCATTGGAAGTGTTCCCCTGCATGCCAAATTGACAGCCCAGTTGTACATCAATACAGGAAAATTGCCAGTTGCTCTTCAAGATAGATGGACCTAGAATGTGTGTGGCCAATGACCTGAAGATATGCCACCAGTATCTTGAAGACATGGAGGTGGACACCAAGTTCACAATGAATTCATTCTGGATGACCTTCCATAAGTTCTGAAACCCATGCAGCACCCATGAGTGCAGACATGTGGTATGGAATACGTTCAAACTGGGGAGTACCATAGACCAATGGTGCATGCACGACAGGGTTGACAATGATGGCAGCAGCCTGGATAAGAAATTGTTTCTTTTGCACTGGATTCATGATATGCAGTGTGGTCAAACAAGGGAGAAAGCTAATGTTATGGTGGACTTTATCCTATGCTTATAAGCTAAATCCTGACTATGAACATGGCTCTCCTTGAGTTCCTTGCACCACATGTTACGATGTATCACATCAGATGAATGTGGCTGATCTTGAGCCTATGCTATGCAAGATGCAGCTTCTCTTGGGCCAGTGCTGTGCATCATGTCACTGAATGTGTTAATCCTGAACTGATGCTATGCATCATGAGCCTATGTTCCACATCATGATCCTATGTTCCACATCATAATTATTCAAAGTCCACCACATCTCATCACAAGAACCAACAGAGATATACATGAGAAGTTGCATCTATTTCTGTTGCCAAACACCCTCTAAGCAATGCAATCAAAGATGTTCTGATACAACAAAATACTCATACAAAAATGTTTTTGGTCATATCTCAACCAATTCTTGACTGTTTTTGATGATCCAGGGACCAAAAATGAAGTAAATACATATGTGTAAAAGTAAGGTCCAACATACATTGAGATGAAAGACTGGTTGCAACCAGTTTAAACTGGTTTTTCATCAGTCCTACTATATTTTTCAAAAGGAAAGACCAGCAACTGGACTGAAAAAGACCAGTCCATAAATAGACCACTGGTCCAGTCCTAATTGGTCCAGCTCAGTTCAGTTTTGGTCTTTTTTTTGGTCCTACAGACTGGACCTTTAACACTAATCTTGGAGATTCCACAATATTGATAGACTAAAGTAATGTCAATATTACAACATTTCAGAAGGAATTGGACATACTTGATCATCACCAATCATAAGTCGGGTTGGGTATCAAAATGTTCTAAGGTTTTGTGATCAGTGAAAATAGTGAATGAGCATCCCACCAGGTCTGCTCGCCACTTTTGTCCTCCCACCAACCTCCAACATTTACCCAACATTCCACACCACTGAAGTTAAACCCTACAACAAAAATGACAAATCACTCTTCCCCTCTCATGAACTGGCATGACCTGGCTCAATTACCACTGAAGATGGCGTACAAGAATACTTCATGGAAAAGATCATCGATGCATGCAAACATGGGCATGGCATGCAATACCTCATGCGATGGGTGGGTTATGGGCCTGAAGAAGACCAATGGCTTCACGGTTCCGAGTTGGTGGACAATGCGGCATTGGACGACTGGTTGGCAGGATGGTGAAGGTGTCATGTTCATTTCTTCTTCATCATGTCCCTGCTGGTGGTAGCTTTTCCCTGAGGGGTTTTTAATGCACCTGACAAGCAGTTTTACTATATTCACCTATTTTCCTTCTCTGGTTGGTGGCTGATGTGCCAAATTTTTCAGAGGGGGGGAGGGTGTAATCCTGGAGCTTACTCATCAGTTATGCATATTTGGACAGCTGTCATTATTCCCCATATATATACTTCAGGCTCAACACCTTGCCTTTCTTCTCCCCCTTTTTCCCTCTTACATTCCATTACCACTACTGTATCCTTCCATACCTCTTGCTCAATTATATATCCTGATCCTATTCTGCTTTGTCTGACTCAGTGAAGCTCAACTCTATCCAAGGTGAGCTTACAATATGCTATCTTTACCTATTTTTCAATGTGAGTTCAAAAATGATGCTTGTTTGGTCATGTAACACATGGCTGCTGCTATATATAGATATTTATTACAAGTCCTTAACGAAGTTAAGACTTGTTCTTCAAACTGGGAATCGATGACATATTCAGTGCTATAAGAAAAACATTTCCTTTTCCCCCATGGTCAGTAAGTTCTGTGCAACCATTACAAAAATTGACTTTACTAACCGTGGGACTGAAAAATTAGCTGAGATGTGGATTTCGAGTATAAAAGGAAATTTTCAACTGTTATTGATCAGTTACAAACTTTGTAGTCAATTATTACAACTGGACCTGGAAAATCAAAATACAAATATCATCAAACTTACTACACATGGTGCCTGGTGTTGGCAGGAGACCCACTGGCATTGAGAGAGATCTAGCCATTCAAATATTCTTGGAAATTTAGCTAATTTATTTTATATTTAAATATTGAAAATTGGTGATACTTTGGGGATATACCCTAAAGTTATCACATGTGCCAAATATCGACTTCTGAAATGTCAATATTTGGTGCACGTGACCACTTTAGAGTATGCTTTTTTTAGTACATCTACAATTACGAGTCCTTATGTTTACATAAGACTCATTCTTATACCCAGGAATCAGTGAAAAATTCAGTGTTCGAGACCAAGTCAACTGCATTTTACCCACGGTCAGTAATCTGAAGCAATGACTACAAAACATTAGTGACTTTTGTAATCATGTGACTTAAATTTAGCCGAGACGCGGATTTATGGATATCCGGATACTTGTAACCAGACTCAAATAATGGAAACACCTTACCCCAGCCTGGGCGTTTCAATGTGCGTCATATGTTTGCATATATTTGTTCTGAAATCAAAAGTGTTGTATCTCACTCATTTCTTGTCCAATTAGGTTCATTTAATTACATATGGGAAAATACATCATTGATCAATCATTGGGAGAGTGTTTATCATTGTTTGGCATTGTTGTCATAGCTAAATATAGTATCATCTCCTTCAGTTTTCCCAATTTGGATGATTTAACTTGCAAATGAAAATATACTGTTTGTCTATCATTAGAAGATATTTACAGATGTTTGGCATTGTTTGTTCATAGATCAAAAGATCAAAAAGACTATATCAGAGCCAGTTTCTACTCAATTGAGTTTATTTAACTTGTGGAAGGTAACTTGCACTTTACACTGTGCTGACAAAGGTTGTTTATATTTGTTTGTTAGATTATCAAAATACTGTACCTTGCTCAATTCTTGGCCAATTTGGTTTACTTAACTTGAAATGAGAAGATACATTATTGGCCCATCATCGAGATCATATTTGGGATTGTTTGGGATTGTTTGTATTGTATAAACTTGGTATTTCAGTCAGTTTTTCTTTAATCCAACTGATTTAACCTGCAAATAAAATGTATACTATTTGCACATATGATTTGAGTATGCTGATAAAGGTTGTCTATATTTGTTTGTTAAATCACTATATTTTGCTTATTTGCATTTATTTGTTCTGAAATCAAAAGTGTTGTATCTTACTCATCTCTTGTCTGATTAGACTCATTTAACTGCTGATGAGAATTATTACATCATTTGCCAATCATTTATGTGATCTTGTGACTTTACTCTATCACTATATATAGTAATTATCATCAAATTTGCTAAATCTTATTGATATATATGATGTTATATACCATTCTGATCAGATTTTTGAGCTGAGTTGAAAAATATCATTTATGTGATCATGTGACTTTACCCTATATGGTAATTACAAACATATTGATGTATATGACATTCTGACTGGTTTCTTGAGCTGAGTTCAGAAATGTTATTCATTGATTTCTGTCTATTGCTATATATGGTAATTACTATCAAATTGATTAAACCTTATTGATGTATGTGATATTATATATTATTTTCACTATCTTTTTGAGCTGAGTTCAGAAATGTCATTTATATGGTCATATGACATCATTCTATTACCATATACAGTAATTACCTTCAAATTGACTAAATTATACTATTGCTACCCATTTTTGTAGCTGAATTCAGAAATGTCATCTACATAGTCAGTATGACTACTTTATATTGCCATATCAGGTATTTACCATCAAATAAGCCAAATCTTATTATTATATATGTGATGTTATATACTATTCTAACCTGTTTTTTGAGCTGAGTTCAGAAATATTTTTTTATGATTATGTGCTTTTATTCTATTGCTATATTAGGCAATTTTTCTAATTCTTATCTGATTTACATAGTTGAAATGCAAGCAAGTAGCATGCATAAAACATTAGAGATATAGTGACATGTATTTGTCATTATTTGTATCATCATATAAGGCAACTTGCTCACTTTTTATATGATTTATATTATTCAAGTAAGCAAGTAGCATGCACATAATATTAGTAATATAGTGACATGTGTTGGGTATTATTTGTATTACTATATAAGTTATCCAATTCACCTGGTTTGAGTAAAATAAGTAAATAGCAGTGTTCAAACTATCTAAATAAATAAAAAAAACATAAGGACTCATATCTGCCAGCACTGGCCATCTACCCCAAGTTTGCATCTCATTGCAAGGGGTAAACCCACCAGTCATGTCACCATGACTTGTGGGTTTTTCCCATGATATGTCATCAAAAAGTACCCCTGCATTTTTTACTGTTATTTCTCATGATATTTGATTGAAATTTGCTGAAAAAGATGTCCATGCCTCATTGCAGGGGTTTCAACAGCACAGGACAACAACCCCCACCCTTGCTACAAAAGCAAGATGGTGGGGCTATTTTTATTATCTCATTCTTTTTCTTTCAGTCTTTTAGCAACACCGCTGTGAGCAACTGCTCACAGGGTGTAAATAGAATCAGTTTTATTTACTATGTAATATAATTTAGCTTATTCAGTTTGGTTGCAGTCTTGCTATTTTAGGCATCAGTTTGCACTGGTTCCAGTCCATGGTTGACCACCCTTGGGGTCAAAAAACTGGACCAAACCAGACCCTTAAACACTATATATACTACAATTTATTTAGAGTCAAAAACCAGTTGAAACTGGTAGACTGAACCAATTAGGACTGGTTCTAATCAGTTTGGTTATGGTCCAACTGATTTGGGGTACTGGTCTAGACTGGTTAACCCTCTTAGAGGTCGAAAAACCAGACTGGACTGAACCTTAAAATACTAACAGCACCCCAGAAGAACTCTCATCACTGTCGGTATCTTCATCCACATGCCTGGACTTTCCACTACATGCTCATCAGCAGCATCTTTCCAATGTTTTGAAGGATGAGGCATTGAGAATATGTACACAAATATTCAATTTTACATTCTCCCTACTTTTTTCTGAGCACCACTGATTGTTGCATCATACTTGTATTGCTCAATATATGGTTGCAAAGGGTCATGGCTATTCTGACCACCCACTTGAATTTTCATGACCAGGGCCAACCCAATTTGGCCACTGGCCAAAAGTAGCAGTGACTAAGCAACCTGCTCCATACAAACAGTATATATTTTATTTGCAGGTTAAATCAGTTGGATTAAAGAAGAACTAACTGAGATACCACAAACAATGCCAAACAATACCAAATATGATCTCAATGAATGGGCCAATAATGTATCTTCTTATTCCAAGTTAAATAAAACAAATTGGCCAAGAATTGACCAAGATACAGCATTTTGATAATGGAACAAATAAAGATAAACAATTTTGTCAACATAGTATAAAATGCCCAAGCTACGTACCCTTCTACAAGTTAAACTCAATTGAATTAGAACTGGCTCTGATATAGTCTTTTTGATCTGCTTGATATATTAACAAGTAATAGCAAACATCTGTAAATATCCTACCAACAGTATCTTTTTATTTTCAAGTTAAATCATTCAAAATGGATGAAAAGTAAAAGAGATACTATATTTAGGCATGACAACAATGTCAAACAATACCAAATACTCTTCTGATGATTGGCCAATGATGGGCCAATAGTGTATCTTCTTATTCCAAGTTAAATAAAACAAATCAGCAAAGAAATGGGCAAGATACAGTATTTTGATGATTTAACAATTAAAGATAAACAACCTTTGTCAGTGTAAAGTGCCCAAACTACACCCTTCTACAAGTTAAATAAACTCAATTGAGTTAAAACCAGCTCTGACATCATTTTTTTGATTTTTTGATATATGAACAAATAATGCCAAATATTTGTAAGTATCTTTTAATAATAGACCAACAGTATACTTTTTATCTTGCAAGTTAAATCATCCAAAATGGATGAAAACTGAAGGAGATACTATATTTAGCCATGACAACAATACCAAACAATGCCAAATACTCTCCCGATGACTGGCCAATGATGTACTTTCCCATCTGTAGCTAAATGAACCTAATCGGACAAGAAATGAGTGAGATACAAGACTTTCATTGTAGATGTGCTTTCTGAAGTGGAATGAGTAGTTAAGTGAGAATGAACAAAGACATTAACTGCAGTTGAACTGCAGGTAGCACTATTGTTGTGGACAAAAAAAAAGAGTGTCAAGTGCAGGATACACACCGGCATAGACAACAACTGACAAACCCCCTCTATGGCATAGGATAGGCCGTCACAGCCTAGAGCCAGCACACAAGGGTCATGTAATGTCGATTGCATTACCTGCAGTTGAACTGCAGGTAGCAAGCACCAAGGATAGTCAATCAGAATGTTATCGAGTGGTGGTAGGGAGAAAACAAGGATAGTCGATTAGAATGTTATCAACAGTTCAACTGTCAATAACACCCTGGTGGTGGTGGTTAGAGAACAAAGGTAGTTGATCAGAATGTTATTGACAGTTGAACTGCCGATAACATCCTGGTGGTGGTTAGAGAACTGGTGATTAGAGAACAAGCAGGCATTCAAGACAGCAACTGACAACCTCCATCTATGGCATAGGATAGGCTGTCACAGCCTAGAGCCAGCACATGAGAGGGTGGCCGAGGGTCATCTAATGACAATCGCATTACCTGCAGTTGAACTGCAGGTAGCAAGCACAAAGCATAGTCGATCCAGAAATGATCACCAGTTACAAGTGTAGCTGATTCCAGGAGTTGCCTTTTATATCTAAAATGCACATCTCAGCTAATTTTATGTCTCATGGTTTCAAAAGTCACTAATGGTTGCTTCAAATTACTGACCATGGGTAAAACAGCACTGATTTTTTTGTTCGCACTGATTTTTTTGGCAGATCCAGGATTCAAGAACAAGTCTTTCTTATGTAAACATAAGGACTCATAATCAGCCAAAAATTATTGGTGGGGGAATGTCAAATATTTTTACACTGGATGAACTTTCTCCTTATATTGCTACAGAATTGAATGTTAGTGTGGATACAACATTCAAATTTCTGAGTTACCACTGGGTGCAGGGCACAATACCCCTGATGGGGTATTATGTAAGTATCTTGGAAGTATTCCAGATACTGTCAAGATACTAGCCCAGAAGTATGTTGCAAGTATGCTGATTGTTGATTACCATACCTCCACATTAGTAACTTGTACATATTGTAACTGTATTCTGAATGTCTTGGCTGAAAAATAATACAATATTTCCTCCCTACTATCACAATAATATTAAGATACTTCTAATGGAGTATTGAAGTGAAAGATCAAAATATTTTTCAAGTACTGAGAAGGCAGTAACTTGGTGGTATTGAGGTAATTTCTTCAGTACTACCAAGATACTATCTACAATACTATCAAGGTGATATCACAATACTCTGCTTGGGATATGTTAGCAATGTGATGGAAAAGGTCTAGAAAACCTCTGTGTCAGTATGCTTGAAATATCATGGAAGTACACAAACAAAAAGAGTAGTCATACACCCCATACCTTCACCATACAAAAGCCAGGAAATATTGGAAGTATTGAAGTGTTGTTTATTCAATACTGTCAAACTACTCAATGGGAAGTATATAAGAAGAAATTTGATAAATTGGGAAAGTATTATTAGCAGATGTCTGCACATGCAGGTCTGCTGTTGCAAGTATCTACTTCCATGTCTGAGCACCTACATGTCCACTGGCAGGTATCTACTCACTTGCACATCCAAGTTGTATGTCCAAGTACTTACTCAAGTACTTACTGGCACCTATTTGAGTACTGACTAGTACTTGCCAGTGCATATCCAAGTACTCACTCAAGTATCTACTGGAATCTATTCAAGTTTGAGTACTTACTTGTATATCCAAGTACCTACTTGACTGTCCAGGTATCTACTCAGTACTTACATTCATTCAAGATGTATGTCCGAGTACTTACTCAAGTACCTACTTGCACCTATTTGAGTACTTACTTGCATATCCAAATACCTACTTTATATCTACCTGCATGTTCAGGTATCTACTCAAGTACTCACTTGCATATCCAAGTACTTACTCAAGTACCTGCTGGTACCTATTTGAGTACTTATTTGTATGTCCAAGTACCTACCAGTGGTTATTTGAGTATTTACTTGTATCTCCAAGCAGTGCCTACTAGTATCTACTTGAGTACTTACTTGTATATCCAAGTACCTACTTGATATCTACTTGTGTGTCCAGGTATGTACTCAAGTACCACTTGCACATCCAAGTTGTACATCCAAGTACTTACTCAGGTACCTGGTACTGGCACCTATTGGAGTACTTACCTGCACATCCTGGTACTTATTCAAGTACCTACTGTTTTGAGTCCTTACTTGTATATCCAAGTACCTACTTGATATCTACTTGTGTGTCCAGGTATGTACTCAAGTATCACTTGCACATCCGAGTTGTACATCCAAGTACTTACTCAGGTACCTGGTACTGGCACCTATTGGAGTACTTACCTGCACATTGAGTACATACCTGGACACACAAGTAGATATCAAGTAGGTACTTGGATATACAAGTAAGTACTCAAGTAGATACTAGTAGGCACTGCTTGGAGATACAAGTAAATACTCAAATAACCACTGGTAGGTACTTGGACATACAAATAAGTACTCAAATAGGTACCAGCAGGTACTTGAGTAAGTACTTGGATATGCAAGTGAGTACTTGAGTAGATACCTGAACATGCAGGTAGATATAAAGTAGGTATTTGGATATGCAAGTAAGTACTCAAATAGGTGCAAGTAGGTACTTGAGTAAGTACTCGGACATACATCTTGGATGAATGTAAGTACTGAGTAGATACCTGGACAGTCAAGTAGGTACTTGGATATACAAGTAAGTACTCAAACTTGAATAGATTCCAGTAGATACTTGAGTGAGTACTTGGATATGCACTGGCAAGTACTAGTCAGTACTCAAATAGGTGCCAGTAAGTACTTGAGTAAGTACTTGGACATACAACTTGGATGTGCAAGTGAGTAGATACCTGCCAGTGGACATGTAGGTGCTCAGACATGGAAGTAGATACTTGCAACAGCAGACCTGCATGTGCAGACATCTGCTAATAATACTTTCCCAATTTATCAAATTTCTTCTTATATACTTCCCATCGAGTAGTTTGACAGTATTGAATAAACAACACTTCAATACTTCCAATATTTCCTGGCTTTTGTATGGTGAAGGTATGGGGTGTATGACTACTCTTTTTGTTTGTGTACTTCCATGATATTTCAAGCATACTGACACAGAGGTTTTCTAGACCTTTTCCATCACATTGCTAACATATCCCAAGCAGAGTATTGTGATATCACCTTGATAGTATTGTAGATAGTATCTTGGTAGTACTGAAGAAATTACCTCAATACCACCAAGTTACTGCCTTCTCAGTACTTGAAAAATATTTTGATCTTTCACTTCAATACTCCATTAGAAGTATCTTAATATTATTGTGATAGTAGGGAGGAAATATTGTATTATTTTTCAGCCAAGACATTCAGAATACAGTTACAATATGTACAAGTTACTAATGTGGAGGTATGGTAATCAACAATCAGCATACTTGCAACATACTTCTGGGCTAGTATCTTGACAGTATCTGGAATACTTCCAAGATACTTACATAATACCCCATCAGGGGTATTGTGCCCTGCACCCAGTGTACATAACTAATGTGGCTGCAACTGAACTTTATAAGAATATAAATTCTCCAGTATTAACTTGTGGTTTGCCTTTGGTAAATCTGATATCAGAACTTGCTATTGCAGATCTTAAAGTAATTGCAACTTGTCACAATATTTCAGTCCATTCCAAAATAAAGAGCCAGGAATTACAAAATGCAATTAGTGAACATGTATGTAAAAATTGTGACAGCTATAGTTCTGTGTTTGGAATTATAAGTGATAAAACAAGAGCAACCAGAAACTTAGAAGCAGTTAAAAAATATCTCAAGCAAAGAATTCAGACAAATACAAGGCTTCTAATCTGGAGGCTGTACAGAAACACCAAGCCAAAGATCTGAGTAAATAGAAAGCATCTCATCTGAAAGCTGTACAGAAAAATCAAGCCAATGATCCCAAATACCAAGCATTTCATTTGGAAGCTGTACAGAAAAATCAAGCCAATGATCTCAAATACCAAGCATCTCATCAGGAAGCTGTACAGAAAAATCAAGCTAATGATCCCAAATACAAAGCAGCCCATTTGGAAGCTGTACAGCAAAATCAAGCCAATGATCTCAAATACAAAGCATCCAATTTAGATGCTGTTCACAAATATCAGAAAAAGAAGGCTATGACATTTCCACCTGCCTTACCATCTGAAAAATTGCAACACACAATCATTTCTAACTGCTGTAAAGATACATCTCCAAACAAATTTATAGAATCTGGATGTCTTGTTTGTGGTAAAATAGTTCCAGTAATTGAAATGTACAAGTTATCTGAGGTTGATTTGGACTTGAGCATTTTAGTACAATCAGGAGTTACACAGCAAGAGCACAGTTCTGCAAAGGATCCAATTACTGATATAAATGGCCCAGTAGTAGGTCATGATCTGAAAAATATCTGCAAGTCCTGTCACAAGTCTGTTTCAAAGGGTAAATTTCCTATTATGGCTTTGGCAAATGGACAATGGCTTGGAAAAGTTTCACAACAATTGAAAGACCTGACATTTGCTGAACAGCTACTTGTTGCAAGAGTAAGACACAATAGATGTCTTATTAGAATATCTTCTGGAATGCACAAAATGAGAGCAAATGCCATCATGTTTGCAAATCCCATGCCAAAGATTTATGATGTACTTCCACCCCCTATTGATGAGATGGATGATGTACTAGCATTTATTTACACTGGACCTTGCAAACCAACCAAAGATGACTTCAAAAGGACACCACTACTTGTTAGAAGAAAAAAAGTAGCAGCTGCATTGGAATGGCTCAAATTCAACCATTGTGATCACTTTGACTTGGAAATTTCCTACAAAAATCTCAACCACTATCCTGAAGATAGTCCTCCAGTAGTTGTTGACTATCATGAGGCAACTACCAATAAAGATCCTGAATCAACTGCTGTGAATGATATGGAAGCAGAAGATGGAACAGAAACAGGTCCTTATCCATTTGTAGTTCATGGTTTAACTGGTGAAGAATTTTCAACCAAAAGTCTAAAGGCAATCAAGGCAATTGCACTTCAGCACTTAACTAGCAAGGGTAAAATTCTTGCAATTGGCCATGAAAAGGAACCTCAGTCAATTTACAACAACCTCCAGCTATTTCCCCAAATGATGCCCTGGCTATTTCCCTATGGACTTGGTGGAATTGGCAATTCTCTGCAACAAGGCAGAATTTCTGATTTGGCACACAAAAGACATTTGCTAATGTATTATGACAAGAGACTTCAAAAGGATCCCCATTTTCCATTGATTGCATTTAACCATGAGCAAATCAAGGAAAGTACCACTGCTGGTTATTTGTTAGCAGAAAAGCCCAAGTTTGAGAATATTTCAAAGTGTCTTATGGATGTTGACATGGATGTACTTACTGACTTGATTCATAGAATGGAAAATGAAGAAAAGGTTACACCAGAAACAGATGAAGAAAAACTGTGTTTCCAACTTATTAAAGACTTAGACCATGTTGGAGGACATATAAAGGGATCTGTTACTAGCAAAAAATACATGTGCAGTGAAATCTGGTCACTGATATCATTTGCTGGTGCACCTTCATGGTGTATCACCTTTGCTCCTGCAGATAACATGCATCCCATTTCATTATATTTTGCAGATACCAAGGAAACATTTTCACCTGAGATCAGAAGCTATGATGAACATTACAGACTCATAGCACACAATCCAGTGGCTGGAGCATGGTTCTTTAATTTCATGTGTCAACTGTTCATCAAACATGTTCTTGGTGTTGGTGAAAATCATCTTGGATTCTTTGGAAATACTGAAGCATATTATGGCACAGTAGAGCAACAGGGAAGACTGACATTACATCTGCATTTGTTACTTTGGTTAAAAGGCTTTCTGACACCTCAGGAAATTAGAGATAGAATCATGGACTCTAACTCAGAGTTTCAGAAGAAAATAGTAGAATATTTGGAGAGTGTTCATATTGGTGAATTCATGACTGGATCAATGGATGAAGTCAAACAAAGAGTAGAAACACAGCAGGCTCAGGATGAGAATTACACCAACCCTACCCAGACTTTACCAGAAGCACCACCACCAATATGCACTGACCACTCTGAATCTGATAACAAGTGCTCTGGTTGTATAAATCTAAGAAGCTGGTGGGCCAGGTTCAGAAATACAGTAGATGATTTGGTCTTTCATTCTAATGTTCATAACTGTACCAGAAATCTGTCAAGCAATGAAAAGGTTCAAAAGAAAGATAGGCCAACTTGTATCAACAAACAAGGCAAATAATACAAGGCCATATTCCCAAGACCATTGTATGAACACACTAAAGTTGATCCAAAGACTGGTGCATTGAATATCAAGAAAGGTGAACCTTGGATCAACACATTTACACCACTTATTACATTTTTATTGAGATGCAATAGTGATATTACAAGCCTTCTCTCTGGAACTGCAATCAAGGCAATTGTTGCCTATGTCTCAGACTATATTACAAAGCCTGGATTGAAGACTCATTCCATTTTCAGTGCCATCAAAAGTGTCTTTAGTAGAAATTCAGATATGTTGGGGGGATCATTAAAGAGAAAAGAAAAGGCTAGAAGAATTCTGACTCAAACTATCAACTCCTTAACTGCAAAAATGGAAATTGGTGGTCCTATGGCTTCACTCTATTTGTTGGGAAATCCTGAGTCACAACTTTGTTCCAGTCTACCGGAAAAACTATGTCAGAGAAGTGTTGAAGTCTTGGAGATCAGAAGAAGATTTAGAGCAGGCACTTCCCGAAATGCTTGTCATTCAAAGAAGTGATGGAAAATATGTGGGATTCTCTTCAGTTCATGACTACATGTACAGACCCAAAATCTATGAGGACAAAACACTGTATGAATGGGTTCAAATGGCATCTAGAATCAAAGTTCCAAAAAGACCAGATGATGTAGATGACACAAGAGGCAGAGCAATATATTACCCTGGAGAATATGCTGGGAATAATAGGGAAAAATAAAAGGAACCATCAGTAAAAAAATGTTATTTTCCCCACACTTTTCTCTTTGCTCTTGCTCAGCAAAAATAACTCATTCATTCCCAGGAGAAAATCAGGTAAAAATGGAGGGGAAATATATCTTTTTTTCCACATTTTCTCTATATCTGGCAAAAATAACATTTTTTCTCCTGACTTCCACAATTTTTTCACCTAGAAACAGATTAGTTATCTTTCCACAGAGAAAAAAGTGGGAATATGTGGGAAAATGACCTTTTTCCCCCTAATGTTCACAAGTTTTTCTCCTGGAAACAGATTAGTTGTTTTCCTGCAGCAACCAAAAGGACAAAGTGTGGGAAAATACCATATTTTTACTGATGGTTCCTTTTATTTTTCCCCAGTGAAAAAGTGTCTTTTTCCCCCCTTATTCCCAACATTTTCTCCAGGGTAATATATTGCTCTGCCTCTTGTGTGATGACTTGGATGAAGATGAAGAATTTGAAACCATTTTCAAAGAGGACAAGATTACAGTTTCCAAGGCAAATAATGAAGTAGACTCAGATGTGGAATCAGATGACTTGAATCTGAGGGATAATGATATTCCCATAGATAACTTGGTTTTTGATATTGAAGATGAAACTGAGGAGGATTCTGATTTGGAGGATACAACAGGAAATCTCCATTCATTTATGAAGAATCATCCATTGCACAGAACCCATAAAGCAAAATTTGATGACAGAAAACAATATAAGATGGTACCAAATTTTGTTGGTGGCTCATTGCCCAGATGTGATAGTGACAGGGAATATTACTGTGCAACTATGCTTACCTTGTTCAAATCATGGAGATCTGGTGAAGACCTCAAGGCCAAAGACTACTCATGGGATGAAACATTCAACAGCCATGAATTCACATCAAGGCAAATGGAAATCATAAAGTATTTTAATATCAGATATGAATGCAATATACCCAGCTCAGGAAAGGTGATGTTTCAGGTGGTATTTACTCTCATTGGATGTCAGCAGTACTTTACACTCCCCCCCCCAGTCCGAGCGGACTCTGCTCGGACACACTCAGACACTCGGACTGTCCAAGGACTTCACTCGGACTCTGCTCAGACTCTGCTTGCACACTTGGACTGTCCAAGTTGTCCAAGTAAAGTCCAAGGACTGCACTCAGACTTTGCTCAGACAACATCAATTGTGCATTTATTTACACCTTTTAAAGTACTGTCCAAGTAAAGTCCGAGAAAGTCTTATAAGTCTCACAAAATGATGTGTGCACAGCAGGAATTGAACCAACAGCCTTCTGGACTAGCAATCACATGATGACAAAACATGCACACTCTACCACTTAAGCCAAGTACTCATTTAAAGTTACATACATTATATCTATTTATTACTGAAATCTAATTTTATATATATCATGAATAGATTATTAAATTGACCCCCTCACATCTGTGCGAGGGGTAATTAATATGGGTAATTAATATGTATAATACTAAGCCCTCCCCTTGCAAGCTCAAGGGGAGGGGGCCATAACTATCAATTATAAAAATAACTTAAAAACACCCACCATGAGCAGTTGCTCATGGTAGCATTCGTCTCTCCCCGGGTCATCCCCTGGCTGTCTTGCTCTCCTGTCCCCATTCTTCTCCCCCCCAAACCACCCCATGAGCAGATGCTCATAGGCATGGGGCAGGTGTCATTGTGGGTGTCCCCACTCTCATTGTTGTCTCCCTTCCCTCTCGTCTCCCTTCCCTCTCGTCTCCTTTCCCTCTCGTCTCCCTTCCCTCTCGTCTCCTTTCCCTCTCGTCTCCTTTCCCTCTCGTCTCCTTCCCCCTCATCTCTTCCCCCTCACCTTCCACCCTGCAAGCAGGGGCTCGCAGCAGTGGTGGTGGTGGTGTCATCATCATCATCACCAGTAGTAGTTTGTACCTATAAAAAGTTAGTTAGGATCAAAAAATGAAATGAGAAAAGTAAAAAAAACTTACCTAAGACCCAAGAGACATTGATGTCTCTTGGGTCTCCCCTAATCGTCATCGTTCCACCCATCGTCCACCCTATGAGCAGTGGCTCGTAGGGCTGGGGCAGGTGCTGTCATTGTTCCCTGCCATTGTTGTCATTCCACCCACCATCCACCCCATGAGCAGTTGCTTGTGAGGCTGGAGGTGGGTGGTGTGTCCTGCATGGTGGGCGTGAGTAGCCGTTCTTGTTGTTTTGAAGTTGCACCCATTCCCACCCCATGAGCAGCTGCTCGCGGCAGTGGTTCTGAATGCTCGTTGTCATTGTCATCAGCAGTACTAGATGATACCTAAAAATGTTCATTAGTAACAAAAACATGAAAAAAAAACTTACCAACGGCCCAAGAGACGTCGTTTGACATCTCTTGGGCCTTTTCTTCATTTGCTTTGCCTTCCTTTTGTTGTTTCCTGCTCATCCCCTCATCATTCCATCTCCCAGTCCCAGTCGTCTCCAGTCACCTCGTTGCATTGTCATTCCATTTGGCCAAGCCGTTTTGCAGTTGTACCCATTCCCACCCTGCAAGCAGTTGCTTGCAGCGGTGGTTCTGGGTCCTAGGGTGGTGGCTGTGTCAGCCGTTGTCGTGGTTTTGAGGCTGCTGCGTCGTTATAACATAGATAAAACCTATCATTAAGGAAATTTCAGTTAGTTAAACAAAACAACAAAAATCATGTAAAAAAACACTTACAAGTGAGCCCAAACAACAATGCCATCGTTTGGGCTCATTCCCATTGTTGGTTATTGTTGTAGGAGGTAAGGAGGAGGCGGCGCCGTTGCCAGCATTGTTGATGATGCAGCTGTGTTGATTTGTCATCACAGCCAGGGCAGTACATAGAGAGATATAACTACTTATCTGTAATGATGCTTTAGTATAACTGTTATATTGCTGACTTAATTGTACTTTATCATGTGACTATGAGGGTTCAATCCCTGTGGTAGCCACTGATTTTTCAGTCAATTATATAAGCAACTCGGACAGTCCTAGGACTGTACAAGTGCTGGTCCACTTGGACTCTGCTCGGACGCTCGGACAGTCCTAGGACAATCCAAGGACTCAGCTCAGACTCAGCTCGGACTGGACATTTAGTTTGGCAGGACTTTCAGCCAAAGAAGTCTGAGCAAAGTCCAAGCAGAGTCCGCTCGAATTGGGGGGGAGTGTAAAGACCTCAATGTCAGCAGATACACTGGATGACTTGGATGATATTGATCCCTATGACCAGGGTGGTGATTTTGAGGATGGTGACCATGAAGAGGACAAAGACTATGGCAAAGGAAAATATGCTGGACTTGGCAGAAAAGGCTTGCTCAATCAAGAGGAAATGGAAAATATGAAGATGAGTGTAAAAGAAGCTGGATGGCTAGATGAATGCGGACATGAAGTATTGCAGATTTTGATGATCCATCCAGATCTCAATCTGATGCATATATCCCTTTAAATAATGTCTCCACACCTCCAATGCTCATATTATTCCCAACATCTCTTTGTGATGCACATCATAATTCCTTTCCACATCATTCAACCCTCAGGACAAATATGCACAAGGATGCCATTTGTCATCTTCGCACAGCATTGATAATACTTCTCCAGTAGCAAAGTCAGATGTGCCTGATTCCACTCGTAAGGGACATGTGAGATCTACTGGGGCTAATATTGGTCCCTCCACAAACTTCCTCTTCAACTCCTCAAACACTGCCTGCTGCTGTTCCCCCCACCTCCACACTACTCCCTTTTATGTAAGGTTATGTAAGGGTGCACCAATTCTGGAAAAATTATGCACAAAGCGATGACAGTAATTTGTGAGTCCCAAGAAGGCTTGAACCTCCTTGACACAGGTGGGCACAGGCCAATCAGTGATCACCTGTACCTTGATCAGATCCATTTTGATCCCGTCAGGGCCGATCAATAATCCTAGGAACTCGATCTCACTTGTCCCAAACACACACTTCTCTGGTTTCAAAATTAGATCATTCTCCACTAATCTCTGTAGCACCTCCTGCACTATCGCTTCATGATTTTCTTCATCCTCCATGAATATCAGAATGTTGTCAATAAATATTATTACCATGCCTTTGTCTATTACATCCTTGAAAATGACGTTCATCATATTTTGGAAAGTCAGGGGACTATTGGTCATCTCAAAAAACATGACAAGCAGCTTGAAGGATCCTCAATGCCTGGCAAATGCAGCCTTCCACTCATCTCCTTTCCTTATTCATATGTTATTGTATCCCCATTGTAAATCCAATTTTGTAAAGACCTTGGCTTTTCCCACCTTGTCAATTATTTCTGAGATCAACGGCAGGAGGCATGCATTCTTCACTGTCCACTCATTCAGATACCTGTAATCTGTACACATTTTCTTCCTCTGATATTTCTTTGGCACAAAGAATATTGGTGATGTCTGCAGTGATTTTGAAGGTCATATGTATCCTTTGTGCAATTGCTCATTTAGGAGCACATCAACTTCTTCTTGTTCCATTGGAGGTAACAGATATATCTTTGACTTCTTTGGCACAAACCCTGGCTTCATTTTAATCGCATGATCCCATGGCTTCTGCACTGGCATTTGCTCAGACTCCTTTTTCTGAAAGACTGACAGATATTCATGATATGCTTTTGGTACCCACTCCTCCACTGGCTTCTCCACCTTCACAATATTCTTGTCCCATGACTGTCCTTGTAAGGGCAACCTTATGATCAGAGTCCTAAGAACTTGATACTTGCAAGGGAAAACCAAAGATTAAATTCAATAACTATTGAACAAGGAAAAGACCCATACCTTGCAAGGGAAAACCAAAGAGAAAACTCTAAGGAGTCCAGTGCAAGGCTGAAGTATATATATGGAAGGCATGCAACATTCTAAAATACTTGGAGCCCCTTCCATCCTAGCACTAATTCAGATCCAGGGTCGTGTTCCCATTTGGGGAGATGGCCATCAATCAGTGATAGTGTCTGCATCAGGCCATACTTGGTAAGTGGTGTTTGCATCAGGCCATGATTGGTAATGGGCATGTGAAGACATCCTCGATCATTTCTGCAGGCGCAAACTGCGACAATGGTTTGCACAGGGTATTGACTGCGAGAATGGTGAGAGTACAATAGGGGCTGATGGATTGACATATCGGAATGTTTGTAGATGGTTGGCGCAAAAGGCGCCTCATTGCATGAAAAGACACTTTGTTGCGCAAATGTTTGCAGGTGTGCAGAAATGTTCGCAAACATGCGCCAACCATTGTAGGGGCTCGTAAGGTGTTCCCCTTACATCACCCCCCCCTTAAGGCCCAGTGTCCCAATGCGCAAAGTTCCATTGGTGCAGATATCATGGTCGGAATCCCATCTGTCCAAAGGTAAGTGCATTAACATGTTTTGGGGCACTCAGATGAGCCCTGTAGAAGTTTGCGATTAGTTTTGCAGCATCGAGATCCTCCTCTGGAATCCATGAATTCTCTTTGTGCCCATAACCTTTCCATCTGACCAGATACTGCAATTTCCTATCCTTCATCTGCTGTCCAGCACCTCATCCACCTCGTACCTCTCCTCTCCTCCTACGATCTTGGGGGGCAGCAGTGGTTTTGCATGGCAACCTTTGATTGGGTCCATTGGCATGGGCATGAGCTTGATGATGTGGAACACTGGATGTATTCAAGTCATCGATGGTGGCAGTTGGAGGTGATATGCATGCGAGCTGACAGGATGAATGACTGGGTATGGCCCCAGGAAGCGGGGCACAAATTTCTTTGTGGGTCTAGTTGTGCTGATATCCGAAGCATCCAGGAAGACCTTTTCACCGATTGCAAAAATTGGTGCGGGGATTCACTGTTGGTTATAGTACCTCACCATATCATCCTTCGATTTGGCAAGGGCGGCATGAGCCTCCTCCAACGTTGACTTCATCTGGTCCACAAACTTGTTGACTGCCTCAAGCCTCAAGGGTTGTTGGTTGGGCTCAAAACCCATTCGCGGATGTCTGCCAGTGTCAATGAAGAAGGGGGAGTGTTGGGTGGATGAGTGGACATGGTTATTGTATGTGAATTTGCCCAGAGGGAGCAGAGTGTCCCAATCATTTTGGTGCTCATTCACAAAAATGTGGATGTACTGCTTGAGCTCCTGATTGACTCGTTCGGTCTGCCCATTGGACTGTGGGTGATACACTGTGGATGTCGAAATGGTGATCCCCAACAAGCAATACAATTCGTGCATGAATTGCGCTACGAACTGCAGTCCCCGATCTGAGAGCATCGATTTCGGGAGGCCATGAAGCTTCTACACATTCTGCAAGTACAATCGTGCTGATCCCAGCGCCATAACGGTGGTGTGAGTGGGTATGAAATGGCTGTGCTTGCTCACCGAGTCTACCACCACCATCATCGCATCAAAGCCATGGGAGTCTGGAAGTTCGGTGATGAAATCAACACTTACCACATCCCAGCAATTTTCGGGGATTGGGAGGGGGTGTAGTTCACTGAAAGGTCGGTGCTTCTGCGCCTTCGTGCGAAGACACAGATCACAGGCCTTACAGTACTGACCAACAAAGCACAACATGTTTGGCCACCAGTAATTGCATGAGATGAGTTCGAGTGTTTTCCAGTGTCCTGCATGTCCACCAATCTTGGAGTCATGATGCTGTTCAGTGATTCTGCATCGTAAGTCTGGTATGAGCAGAACATAAATGCGATCACAAAACCTCCATAATCCATCCTCCTCTGTCCACTCCGAGCTTCACAATGTCTTGCCCTTGGCCCTATCCAACTCCTTCATCACTAGTACCACTGCATCTTTGCTCTTTCCATCCCGAACCCCCTTTCACACTTCACGCAATATATTTTGCTCCACTCCTTCGATTGTCACCCCTTCAAGTGCACGAATCGCGAAGAATTTGGGGCAGAGCAGGGTAGTGTCACAATTATCATCTGCGCCATTTGCATGATCGGCTCATCACAAAAGTGCATCCCACTTACCCATACTCTTTCCAGGACGGTGGTGCATGATGAAGTCAAACCGCGAAAGATAGAGTGACCAGCGAGCTTGTCTGCAATTTAGCTTTTTCACAGTCATGAAGTACTCCAGATTTTTGTGGTCAGTCCTGATCTCTACCTTGTGCTGTGCACCTTCAAGGAAATGCCACCATTCCTCTAATGATCTCATCACTGCTAGCATCTCCTTGTCGTGGATCTCATAATTTTGTTTGACTGCATTGAGCGATTTTGAGTAGAACACGATAGGGTGCCATTTGAGATCATCAGCCAATTGCTGTGACAGCACTGAGCCAGTCGCATAGTCTGACCTGTCTGCCTCGATGCGAAATGCTTTGGCGTCATCAACAAAATGGAGAATAGGGGAGGATGTGACCTGATTCTTGATTTCGTCAAAGGCACCTTGTTCCGAAGGTCCCCATTCCCATTTGCACTCCTTCTTTGTGAGCTCAAAGAGGGGTTTCGCATGATGCAAAAAGTCTTTGATGCAGCGCTGATAGAAATTTGTGTCTCTGACCTTTGTGAAACCTAAGGCATCCTCGGTTTGGAAATGGTGATTTTTGGGGGCATCTAAGCATCCTTCCTGGGTGAAGTACCAGAGTTCAATGTACTCAAATGATTTGAGTTTGTGCAGTGCATATGTGGCAGGCCGAGGTGTGATGAAATCATCTACCGTGGTATTGACATCAAAGCCATTCATTTTTGGCTTCTTCTTCTCTGCTTCATGCCTTTCTGCTTCCTCCTCTGCCTCTCTTTGAGCTCTCTGCTCATTTTCCTCCTGGCACTGCTGGTGTTCGAGCTCTTCCTGGTCTCTGAGGTCATCTATGAGCTGCTGGTTCCAGGCTTCTACATGGCAGTTCTTTTGCTGATTCCAGGTGTCTGTGAGGTGTTGGATGACCTGCTTGTTATTCATTTTTCCTGCATTGATCAAGGCAGTGCAAATGATATTGAACTTGGGTGCTCCATAGTCTGGACAAGTTTTGAGATTTGGGTCTTGTTCGATGTGATCCATGTTATTCGGAGTAGGTATACAATGGTGTAGTATTAAATAGAGTGCATATTACACAACTATGAGAAAAGAGCGAGGAGATTTGGGTCAATGAGTGAACGTGGTGGTGGTGCAGAGGTAAGCAAGTGCATGTCACACCTCAGGTTCGCTCAAAGACCAAATTCTGTTTCTACACTCGTTCCTTGCTACATAACAGAATAGCAAATGATGGCTGCTGGTGAAGGAGAGAGGTGGGGATGGTGGAGGTGTAGGAGAGAGGGAATGTTAGAGATGTGGATGATGGAGACGAGCTGCTGCTAGTTCCTGTTCTGCACGGATTGTCAGGTTTTCTCAAATGTAAATTTTCCAAGCCACAAAAGACCAGCAGCCGATGGCTTGGATCACAGATTCTGATAAACCCAAAGTGGTGAGAAAAGTTGCACCCCCTGCATATGGAGAATGTCCACCAAAGTTGCAGCTCAAAATTGTGAAGAATCTCTTGTCAAACCAAGAACAAGTGGGGTGAGAGCCATCTTGATGAAGCCACAAAGCTGCTCTAGATCCATGCAGCTTGTCTTGTAGAGATGTGTACTTTTGGAGAAGCTTCACTGGGTCCACAATCATTTGTTGTGTGAACAAGACATCAGTTCCATGGTACAAAGGGTCCACCTTGTGGTATGGTAGGTTATACTGAGCGCAGCCATTCTCAAACAAGAGAAATGCCTGCTTGATGATCTTTCACCAACCAAAGAATGACTTGCCATTCTTCTGAACTAGTTCCCCCATGAGATGGCATGCATAGAATGCACATGCAATGATTGTCACAAACAACAGGTCATCATATGAGCCTGAACATTCTGTGACTTTGAGGACCATTTGCAGATGTACAGGCTGCAATGCTAGTTTGCACCTTACTGGGTCTGCCCATACTTTCTTCAATCCACAGATTGTTGTGGTGACAAGGGGATGCATGTGATTCTCATCAAATTGGGGGTAGATGTCACAAAGGAAATGATGAGTGCCTGTAAGATATTTCAGTGCAGAAGCAATAAACTGTGAAGAATAAGCAATATACTGGGATAAAGTCTGGGGGGTAGGATCCAATGACAGATGGTGAGCAGTGCAGAAATTGATGTAATCCTGAGCACCTGTTGCATACCCCTTCATAGTGGAGTGTTCTATAGCACTTGCTTGAAGATGCTGTACTCAGATATCCAAGTCGGCGAGGTGCATGGGAGGTTGAGTTACACGAGAGGTGTTCACTTGGCCTCCCAGTGGGCTCAAAAGCACTTCCTCCATTGCACCAGCAACAGCTCCCATGAAGGGCTGAAAAATGGACATGGTCAGCAGAGAATTTTCAATGATACTCTTAGAGAAGAAGACATGATAACATATCTACTCTGATGTTTTTCTTGCCTTTGATGTGTTGTGCACGTAAATCAATGCCAGAATTCAAAATCACCTCCACTAAGCCAAGGAGAGGTGCATTATGCATGGATTCAGATGTTTGAAGGGTGTTGAGGACATGGATGGAGTCTAGACTGTCTGACCAGAGAAGTCTCAGTGAGGAGGATGGGCAAAGGAGGCGATGTGATGTATCCCAGATAAAATTGCCATTAACTCTAGAAAGAAGATGTCAACTTTCTCTGACCCTGCACAAATCTGATACACAAAACCTTGATTTGCATAGATGAATGATAAAGCAGTTGTCAGTGATACATCTGTCCACAGGATGATGTCGGCTTCACTGTCCAACCATAATCCAGAGTTGGGAAACTGGATGCCTATAGAATAGGGAGTTATGACTTTCAACCAGGAGAGATCAGATGTGACAACAGCATTGATGGGAATGCCAGAAAAGGGATGTGATTTGCCACTCATCTTACGATATAGCACAGCTGGGGCTGGCCTGTGTTTCCCATGAAAACACAGGCCTCGGAAACGTGTTTTGTGACTTTGATGTGTGTTTCCTTAAGAAACACCTCATGTAAGCACTGCCAAAAAGATGATTACATAATGGTTATCCCAAGGAAACATGGATTAGAAGTCACAAAACATGTTTCTGAGACCTGTGTTTCACATGGAAACACAGGTCAGCCCCAGCTGTGTAGCTCTGTCAATGCAGGGTGACCCCAAGGAAGTACATTCAGTAGCCAGTTGAGGTGTCCTACTAGACATTGCCACTCATGCAGGGTAGGGTTTCAACTGGGTGAAGCTAGGAAGCCATTGATCTTAGAGATCAAATTGGATACAGAGGATGGAGGCAAGGAGATGCTCCCTCAATTTGCATCGACCCAGAATCCAATAATTTTAAGAAGCTCACCGTGATCTTGCTTCTTGTCTTCAAAAGGGCAAGAGATGTGTTCCCACAGAATCAGCAGGTGAACCTGTCATGAAGATTTTTTTTTGCCCCAAAACTCTACCAAATGGTTGGCAAAGTCCCACCTGAAGAAATCATCCATATAAACATGGAGTCCATGGATGTCAAATTCTTGTGTGGCGAGCCAGCACAGTAGCCCAAAAACTGCACACCAGATTCAAGGGGATGCTCTGTTGCCAAATACAGTATACTAAGCAGCGCACAACATACAGTTTGCCTTCAATATTGACAACTTGATGCAATTGAAAAATAGGGTGAGCCAGCAGATTCAGGAAAGCAGTGGAAACATCCAACTTGAAGGTGATAATGTGCCTTCCAGGGTTCACTTCACAAGCATCATGGAGTGTCTGCCCAAATGATTGCATGTCATCATACTTGACTTTAGCCTCACCCTGAGGAATGCCATCATTAATCCCTGAACCAGAGTGATCAGTAACTACACAAGGTTTTTCATGCTGCCAGATGACAAACATGGGTGACACTTTCATTCCAGGGAGGAGAGATAACTCTGGCAGTGGGTCCAACCACCCTCCTGCATTGATCTCTCTATCTCTGAAAGCTTGGATTTGTTCTTGATCTAGCTTGCCTGCAGGATAGTGTTTTGTGACTTCTTCAACCTCAATCTTCCATTCTCCCTTGTCCAATGGCCAAAATCCTTCATGAAACCCTTTCATGACTGAATGAACAAATGGTTGGTTGGGGTGGTTAAAAAGGAGTAATTCTAGTTTGTCAATGTTGAAAGGAGTGTCCACTTTGATTGCATTTCCCAAAGACTTAATAGATGCTTGAAGATGTGGGTCATCTAGGAGATGCTGAGGAGTAGAAGAGAGAGGAGGAGTGATCTCAGTATAATTGCAGCAGGAGAAATTGTATTATTTGAACTATCAGACCAGACAAACCCTCGCTGAAAATGAGGAGGGTCAAGAAAGTGATGAGAATTATGTTTTAACAAGGGAATGGAAGTAGTAAATGTCCTCAGCCCATTCTCAATAAATGATGTAACCTTGTCTTGATTCAGGGCCTTCTCCTGTTCATGAGTGAGATTGCAAGGACACGAAACATTGCTCTTTGTCTTTGGCTTGATGTCCTTCACCACAAACACAGCAGATCCCATGCTTATGCTTGTAAGGGCAATGATCTGTTTTGCAGGTGCCAAAACTCCAGTTGTGACATAGAACATCAGCTCACTTCGCTTGTCCAGAGGAAGGGAAGGGAGCAGTACATTTATTCGATGAATGAGGACCTCAGAACATTTGAGCAGGGAGCAGAACATTGAGCTCAGCTTTGTCATCCAGATGAAAAGGTTTATGTGCATACTTGTCATGCACCTCAACATTGAATTCAATTGCAACTTGGACATTGTTTGGCACAGCTCGGAAAAGGTCTGAGACAAATGATTGATACACTTGAAGTTCATTTTCTCAATGATGAAAGAAGTAAGATGTCCCAGCGGCCCAGGCATCAAAAACTCATAACCAGTCAGCCTCACTGTGTAACTTAAGCTTAGTAAAAGCTTGCTCCTTCTTAACAAGCACATAGCCAGCTCCGAAATCCTTGGGGTTGTCATGGTGATCATAGCCATTTTCCATAGATGCAAAAAGGTTTTCAAAGTCAACAAAATGATCGAGTATAATCCTATGCCAGATCGTCCATGATAATGGAACAGCAACCAAAGTGAATTGTGCTTTAGTGACAAGGGCCTCTTGAGTTGCTTGAGGACTGAAGACTGCAAGAAGCTCTTGAGTCTTCTCCAGGTGAGCATCAGCCCATGCCAAGAGAGCCAGGTTGGCAAGATGAGGGGCTTTGGCAAGCACTGCTGCAGGTATAGCCCCTTTAGCATTTGGGATTCCCAACAAGTTGGCAACTTCATCAGTGAGGAGAGAGGAAGAGGGGAGAACTGTAAGAACAACCTTACAATCAGAACCTGAGCTCAATACTTGCAAGGGAAAACCAAAGTGTTAGATAAACTAATGGAACAAAGAAATATCTACACACCTTGCAAGGGAAAACCAAAGAGAAAAGTCTAAGGTGTTTCCCTGCAGAGGGTGCTAACTATATACCTGGAACCATGTGATGAAGTAAAATAATTCAGTCTCCATGTGGAAGCGGGACTAAGGAAGTGAGCACCACCAGGGGCGCATCAGAAGGTCATCCTGCTTCATCCTAATGCATTCAAAAGTCATCCCATGATTTCTGTGGCTGTAAGGGGACAACCCATGGGTAGGGTACCCAGCCCCTTCCTATGTTTATATCAGTCATGGACTCATTCCTACATTCCTTTCCATTACATTACTCTAGCTTTGTTATCATTTGGCTACAGCCTTATCTTGGACAGTTGGAGTAGTGACCCTTCTTTAGTTCATTATTATTAGGATTTCCTCCACTTATTAGTGCCTTCTCTCTCTGATTGAGTCTCCTCTTGTTGCTGCAGGGTCTTGCCCTTACAGAATAGTGAACTCACTTTAGTGTCTCAGTCTTTTCTGCCACACCCATTAGTTTGAACTCCCTGAGTTCCCCACACACCCTGGCTTCTATTCCTGCTTCATACACCCTTTACACACCCTCGGTGAACCCCCCTAGGCAACCCTCTTTGTGGAGCAAACAAGCAGGCAGCCTCTTAGATCTGCCAGCTGATTGTTTGGACCTTGCACAGCCACCGAAAAAATCGTCGCCCAAGTGAAAATGCATCGTGTTTGTCCACAACACCACGGAACGGAATTCTGAGGAGACAGTCCTCTAGACCACTCCATTAGGCAGCTCTACCTACCCCCCACTTGACCAGAACCCACCCCTACAGCGAGCTATACACCAAAAACATGCCCAGATCCCATTATGTCAAGTTACAGGCATTATGACCACTGGGGCACCAAAATGACAGAACAGGTGACTACCCACCCTTCCCCCAACCTCAGGCAATGTCCTCCCCACCTGGTTTACATTGAAAAACTGACAAGACAGCTCACAGATGACAAGGTGACCAGCTTTCATGCTGAGTGCCTATACTACCTCAGGTGTGATGGATACCTGCCAGAAAAGGCACTAAACTCCCCCTACTACCCTTTGGCAGCCCCTTCCATCTATAGAGCAGCCCAGAACGATGGGAAGCGGCAGAACAAGAGCAAAATGGCCAAAAAGTGCGGATTCTACAGCTACTACCTCACGGCTGCGACACAGCATGTATACCCACAAATGGTGAGTCCGACAGCTACCCAGTACCATTCCCCAGCCCCCTGCGCCTTCAGCACATTGCAAAACGATGGGAAACAGCAGAACGAGAGCATGGAGGCCAACTTGCACATATTGCGTGAGTACTGTGACAACACCCCAATGCAGTGCACAAAACCATGAGCGGCAATGACCACCAGTGCCCAACACCACTTCCCAGCCCCCTGCATGAAGGACATGTTATTGGACATGATGGAGGAACTAAAAAGATTGCAAAAAGATGTGAAAGAGTTCAGGGCTGATATGGCATCTAAGCCAAGGTCTGTTGCCATTACCTCCACCCCCCAGCTGCCTACTTCTCCTGTGGTTCTATCCCTATCCACTCTTGCCTGGGTTCTCTCTCTTCCTGCCCCTGCTCCTATCCTTCTTGTCACACCTCCTCTCCCCCTCTCCCCTGCTGTTCCTCCAGGTCTTTCAAAACCTACACAATCCTTGCCTCCAATCACTGAAACAAGTCCTCCTACCCCTCTCAAACCAAAGCCAGACCTGGGACCTGTTGTCCATGCTATTGATCCTGTGACCCCCAAAAAGGCCCACCCACCCCATCCGCTTTCACTTTCTATCACTGGGGTGGTATTATTTTCTCTACTGCTCCTACACCACAGGGGCAGTCACCACTGGCCAGTTGTTTTACAGCTGGTACCTTTGAAGCTGCTTGGAAACTGCCCAGATCCTGAACCCCCTCCAGTACAATTACTTAATATGTTTTACTTCGCATTTTTTATTATATTTTAATTTCTGACTCCAATTTATAATGCGATCTTTCTTTTTTTCTTCTCTTTCTTCATTCTTTTACTTCTTACTTTAACTCAAACACACCAATACCCAAATTCACTCATTCGAACATACATTCTTTCATTTATACACATCTTCATTCTTCTTTACTTCATCCTCTATTACTTGTCATCACTACAATGGCCAACATCGAGATATCATTGCCTCAATTTGATTCAAGATCCTTGATCTTATATCCACCATCCATCATCATGAAGCCATTGCTGGCATCATCTACCATACCCATCATTCCCATTCCTGATCTATTCACAGCGACATCCTTCAATATCAGCCATATTCACCCTTGCCCTGAACCATATCCACCAGCAGCACATTGTCCCACCTACATCATTGCTCAACGGTTCAGATTTGGTCTCCCTCATCCTCACATTCCACACAATAGTTGGCATGTCACAACTCGTCCAACACCTCTTTTGCATAGTGGCATGCATGTCACCATTCAAGAGTATGGTGTTGTTGATATTTGGGAACTGCATCAGTTTTCATCATTGGAGTGGGTGGTATACCAGTGCATGGACTGGAAGACAGGCAGAAGGTTGATTTGCATGGCTATTGGTCAGAATTGGGTGGAGCGGTCAACTTGGGACATGGTACTGGCCTTTTTCACATTGTTGTGGAGGGATTTTATTCATTTATGGTCTGGCCTTGTGTGTCGAGGACGTCGCACCTTGACACGGGGGTGATGTAAGGGGACAACCCCTGGGTAGGGTACCCAGCCCCTTCCTATATTTATATCAGTCATGGACTTATTCCTACATTCCTTTCCATTACATTACTCTAGCTTTGTTATCATTTGGCTAGTGATGTTTTGACGTGGTCAATATGATATTGCAATTGATAGACTTGGTCCAGAGTGGTTGCGCTGCTTCTGGGACCTCGTGTGAGTTATCTGATGTGATTAGAATGTGGTTGAAATGGTGAATCGGGGTTTTAGCTGAGGAGACAACCTATCAACGATGATGACACACCACCTGCCTCCAGCCTCACAAGCAACTGCTTGTGGGGTGGATCACGGGTGGAACAACAAAGATGACAACTGTGGGGGACGGGGGTGCCACCACCACTGCTGCTGCGAGCCTCTGCTCACCGAGTGGATGGGTGAGGGTGAGGGGACAAGCAGGGGAGGGGAGGGGAGGGGAGGGGAGGGGGAGGGGGAAAGAGAAGGTACAATGAAAGGTGAGAGGACAACAAAACAACACCCACCACCACCACAACGAGAAGGCAAGCTGAACAAGAAAAAGGCCTGACACAAGAGGCAGAGCAATATACTACCCTGGAGAATATGTTGGGAATAATAGGGAAAAAAGCCACTTTTTCCCTGGGGAAAAATAAAACAAACTATCAGGAAAGAAATGTTGTTTTTCCCACACTTTTCTCTTTGCTCTTGCTCAGCAAAAATAACTCATCCATTCCTGGGAGAAAATCAGGTGAAGATGGAGGGGAAATATATCTTTTTTCCACATTTTCTCTATATCTGGTGAAAATAACATTTTTTCTCCTGACTTCCACAATTTTTTCACCTAGAAACAGATAAGTTATTTTTCCACAGAGAAAAAAGTGGGAATATGTGGGAAAATGACCTTTTTTCCACTAATGTTCACAAGTTTTCTCCTGGAAACAGATTAGTTGTTTTCCTGTAGCAACCAAAAGGACAAAGTGTGGGAAAATAACATATTTTTACTGATGGTTCCTTTTATTTTTCCCCAGTGAAAAAGTGTCTTTTTCTCCCATTATTCCCAACATTTTCTCCAGGGTAATATATTGCTCTGCCTCTTGTGTGAGAGATGTCATTGATGTCTCTTGGGCCAGGTAAGTTTTTTTTCTTTTTTTCTTGTCTCATTCCTTTCTTTTTTTATGAACAAACTTTTTTAGATACTAATTTGAACTATAGAAAATGACAGGGGACAAGGAAGATAATGAGAGGGGGGGAGCTGATGAGCACCCGCCTCCAGCCTCACGAGCAACTGCTCATGGAGTGGATAGTGGGTGGAACAATGACACAATGAGAGGGCAAGGACCAACACCCAAAGAGAATGCGCCAATGCCAATGCACCAGGACAGCAGTCCCCCCCCACATATTGTGTGGGGTGGGTTTTTTTCTTTTTCTTTTTCTTCTTTTTCTTTTAGCCCTCCCCTGCATTTCGGGGGGAGTTTTTTATTTAAATCTATAGTTTGTTAACTCTGCACACGAGGGGTTGAGTTTGTAATGTAGTTATGATTAATACCCATCCCTCTCACATCTTGCATGAGGGAGGTCTTTTTTGTATTTCTTTGATTGTATTGTATACTCCCTCGTGTCTAATGCGAGGGATGCAGTCAATACAATTTATTTGTTCAATTTTTGAGAGATAAATACTTGAGTTTGAGTTTGAGTGTCATAAATAAACTATGTATTACTAACAAATCATTCTCCTGTGGCTCAACTGGTTGATCACATGTGTTTAGTTTGTTGTGTGATGACTTACTTGGAGGTCTTAGGTTCAATCCTTGCTCTGTACCACTTTATTTTGTAGGCACATCATGACTTTGATAAAGTCTGAAAAGCTTGGAACTTGTAAGATATCAAATTGACCCAGATTCTGCATGGACTCTGTACAGACTAGCTTGGACTCCACACAGCATGCAGAGTCCACTAGGACATGTGGGGCACTGTAAATTACTGCATCTAGCTGAGGGTATAAATTATGTACCCTCACCCCTACCCTTGACAAACACCCCCAGGGTTTTGCATACCCCTGCCATTCACTACTGATTGAGCCCCACACTTAGTGCATAAATGCATTTCCTTGCGGTATCTACTTATTTTCTACTCTGAGGTTTGGATTTCTCAGAACCCCTAGTGGGCAAAGGGACTGTAACCTTTGTTAAGATAGGCAACATGCAAATCCATCACCTGTTTATGTAAGCCAAAACTGAAGCCTTCTGCAACCACTTCTCCTCTTGCCACATTACAAGAAATTTCATTTGGAGTCCTAGGAAGGCTGCCAAAGAAGCCTATGAATGATTCCTAGGAGATAATTTTTTAAAATATGTAGTAGTTGGATAGGAGAGGGCCTCCCAAATCTAAATTTATTTTTTTATGCTAAAGTCATTATTTATCATTTCTGATGCTTTTTCGCACATTTAAAAAATTCTTCACACTGACATTTGGCCATGCACGTGACCAATCACATGGTAACTTGATTACTAATCCAGTTGCAGAAAGCACAGCCACTACACTTCACTGTCTAACCAGTTGCTGAAGTGAAATAGGCATGCATTGATCTTCTGCCTACTCTAGATGTTTGGCAATAGAGAGTATTTGCAAGTCTGAAATTTGGCAGATGTGGAAAGTTATTTTGGCAGGTAAAATCTTGATTGCAAATGTAAATTTATTTCGTAACGTCAAGATTTGGCCGTGGGAGCTTATTTATAAGCGATTATATAAGGTGCTGGATTTGCATGTCGCCTATCTTAGTCCCAATGCTTCCCATCGTGGGAAACACTCCACCAAAAAAAAATAGAAAAAAAAACCAACATGTATTGCAAATGTATCGTTGCTTCATCGACATGTTTCAAAACAATGTTTATCATAAGTACCCCTACTCACGTGAGCTCAGCAACTTACTCAATTCGGTTAGACCATTTTGACCGAAACTCGCTCAGGAACGAGCGCAAAACAAAGTTTGACCAGGTTGCTGAAGTCTCTATTCCACGATCTGCCACCTCTTGGTCACGGTGGACCCAGCTGTCGGTCTAGAACAGAATTCTGGATAGACTAACGAGCACCATCTTCGTGTCTTTGCGTGCTTCTACTAATATCGAACAAGGTAAGATGCAAATGCACGACAAACTGAAGAGAAATTAATCTAATATACGCTTCTATCAGATATAGAATGTGTCATGCTTATTGTTTACGGTGAATATTAGCTTTATAAACGTCATGCCCATCCTGGATCAGCGCACGTATTTGTTCTGTTGACAGAGTAATGAGATAGGGAAACAATGCTTCTCGGCTGTCAACCAACAGGTGCTTATATACGCAGGCTCTGTAAGGGATCCCATAGATCGTCATGCTCGTCACCTCGTTTACAGAAACCCCCAGAATATCATGAAGGCAGTCCAGTTCGGCGAATGGTGAAGTGGGATCCCCATGCACGACGGGTATATCCACCATGATTTTTAGCTGCTCATCGGGTTGGTGTCGGGGGTTTTCGATGAACTCGATGACCATAGAGGGATAGAGGAATTGGCCGCCCGATCTGTCGAGAATAGCGCGGATATCCGAGTTGAGCTCGTCAGGCAGACTTCCTTTCCAAATCCGGGTCAACTCGCTGCCCAGATAGTGCGCGATATCCGTCTCTGGATTGAATTGGGAGTCCTGGAGAGACATATGCTTCGAGATATGTTTAATTTCACCGCTGAACAGCTTCTTCAAGTGGAACTCTAGACGGCTGGTAATAATGAACTGGAGTGGTAGCTTGTGCTCTTCAATTGCTGCACCAATGGTGCTGACGATTTGGCGCTGGGTATCCTTCTCAGTGCACTCGTCTATCCCATCTATAATCACAAGGTAGGGCCAGGTATACGGCTCTAGGTCCGATACTGCCTGCATCATGGGCTCGACAATGAGTAACCTAATCTGTTCCTCAAGCGGTTCGTTGAATATCAAGGGGTTCGCCTTCACCACAGGGCCAAGCACGGTACCGGAGTCATCAACGCCACGGATCGAGCGGACGAATTGATGAGCGAGAGTTGCGATGAAATTTTGGTCTGTGTTCCTGTCAGGTGCGGCGCTGGAGAAGAAGAAGCTGCCTGCGAGCTTGCGGTTGTTTTCCGACGTGTAGTGCTCGGCGAGTGTCTGTGCGATAGTGGACTTTCCGGAACCTAGGGGACCGTGCAGCCATAGGATACGGTGCCCATCCGGTGAATTCACGTTGGAAACCCATTCCGTGATGGTGTCTATGACGCTGACGCGAGTGTTGGGATAGCACCTTGGGGCTGGCCTGCGTGCCTTAGAGTTGTGGAGGGCTGCAAGTGAGATGTGCTCATGGAGGATTTTGATGGCTATCAACGAGTAATGTAAGTCTGACAGCACGTTGCACATAAATCGACCATACCAGGTTCGTCAGATATATGGTATTCGTTGCGGATCCCGCTTACCTCGAAATGTCCATCCCAGATGGTTACCCCGTTTGCGTTTTGGAACATATGTGAGTTGGACATAGCAGTCAGGATTTGAGCGGGGGCGGGGTGAACTGAGTGTGAATGAAGCGGAAACGTGGTGAATAGGAGGTATTTGTAGAACTAGCGTTACAAGGCATGCCATATCTGATGACACGCGAGCGTCTAAACACAGGTGCATGCGGTCTTCGACCGTGCAACTATGTAGGAACACCTTGTATTCCATAATGATATTAATAAATTGATGACAACGCCACATCAAACATAGACACTTCAAGTACCCTCACAACCACCTCGCACGCTTCTTCTCTTCATATTATTGAAGGTACACGTAGGCTTGCACTTGTCTCTGAAAATCTCCAGCATGTCTTCTCGGTACATAATATACTTGAAATACGGTGAGTTCGATGATTAATACAGTGTTTAGATTAATCTCACCAACCTGTTAGTTTGAAAATGATATTACCGACTTGGACCACTGACACCATGACTCATGAGGGCCGGTGATGCGATTGAGATATTTGTTGACCCTCACTTCGAGATGAGACGCAACGCGTTCCATCACGCTCACATGCTTCCTCGCCGACAGCTCCGACAAAGCTCCGATGACAATCTCTGTCCTAACCCATACCTGTGATATAGTCTCTATCAACTTAAGAGTGGCGTAGTGAAGGGGTCAGTCCCAGTGAAAATCGGATCTAATTAAATCAAATTGATTCGAAGTAGTTCGAAGCAAATCGAAGCAAGTGTGTCAAAAGTAGAATAAAATAGTTTTCCATCAAACTCTTGCTTACAAAGCTTTGTAAATGCACACACATTACACACACATCGCGTCGATGTCCACATATACGCACATCCATCCAACTCCATGCCCCAGTGAAAACCACGTGCATGCATGTTTGCCTTGTTGCCCGACTTAGAACTTTTTCTTCTAAGTTCTTTTCTTCCCACCATGTTCCCTCACTGACATGCGTTGCGAGGCTTTTCTTTTCATATCGGTTTTTACTTGCTCACACCTCCCTCGAGACTCAAGAGACCATCCATAAGGCCTTTGAAAGCAGTTGTTGGACAGATTGACAGGAACAAGGCAAATGGGAGACAGTGGCGAACAATGGGGTAAACCACCCATAAGGCAGCACCATCGACAACCAGGTATGCACAGGCCCACCTTCCCCCTATGTCCGCCACTAACCACTATCTCGGAAAGCAGCCCAGCACCCACCAGCATTCACCAGCACCGCTATGACCACCTACAAAAAGGACAACCCAGCACAATGGAACAACTCGACAGTGACAGCAAAGACCATGCCACCCCTCCCTGTCAAACCACAGGCCACTATGAGAAACTGCTTGTAGGGCAGAAGGTTGGTGTATACTGGCCAATGAAGAAAGGGATGACAAGCAGCGATGAGGTGAGCCAGCAACAGGCAACGGTGGCAGTGACAGCACCCTCCCCCTCCCTCCCTCCGCATGGACAATAATGCGTTAACATCTGGCAGCAATGACTACATGGAGCAACGTGACCATGATGACAACCACAGCAATCTGCACCCAGATTGTGCTACCTGCCCTCCTCTGTCAACATTAGTACATCCCTAATTATATAGTACTTGTGTACAATAACCTCATGTATTCTGATACTGTATAATATAATTTCCTTGAATTGGATTTGCTGGAACCCTGCCCATTGGGAGGATACCCTAAATATAGATCTATCAAATTTATGTATTATACCTACTTTTGCTAAAGTCTGAGGTTGCCTTTAGTGCAGTTTAACCTAGCAACTGTGAAGGGAGACTCAGATAGACTGAACAGCTGGAGTCCAGAGTGAGCAACTATATATTATATGAGACAATAAGGAGTACAGTACCTGGAGTCCAGAGTGAGCAACTGAAGAGTGCAAAACTCCGGACTCTGCAGTCTACATACTGTGAAACAAACAGTGATAAACACAAGGTGGAAAACTACTCTAAGTGCCCATGAGTGTAACTGCAAGTGATAGGACATGGAATAGAAATAGGATAGAAGTAAAATAGAGAGATGGTGAATCATACATTTAACACCCCCCCTTGATAAAGCAACTCTCAAAATCGCTGAAATCACACCTTTAAACCAAGAAGAGTCTGGAATTTTTCCACTGTTACACGAGGTAGTGCCTTGGTAAGAATGTCGGCAAGTTGGTCAGTGGTGGGGATATAGACAGGGGAAATGGTGCCAGCTTCAACTTCATCGCGTAGCCAGTAGTACTTGAGATCAAGGTGCTTCATTCGTCCATGGTGCTCCGGGTTTTTGGAAACAGTGAGAGCGGACTGGTTATCAATGAAGAGAGTGGACAAACGATCAACAGGATATCCAAATTCCTGTAAAATGCTGCGAGTCCACTTGATTTCCTTTCCAGCCTCTACTGCAGCAACAAACTCAGCCTCTGTGGTGGAAAGCATCACAAAAGGTTGTAACCAACTCCGCCAGTCAACTGCACCTCCACCGACACAAGTCAAATAGCCACCAGTTGAGCAACCATTATCCTTGTTACCACCATGGTCAGCATCAGTGTAAGTTGTGAATAACTCACTACCATCCTCATCAGGTCCATAGACTAGTTTGTAGTCCATAGTACCCTTGAGATAGCGAAGTAGATGCTTGACTGCAAGCCAATGATGAGGACCAGGGTTGTGGTTGAAACAACCAAGTACACCAACTGTATAAGCAATGTCCGGACAGATGGTGGTGGCAAGGTACATCAAAGACCCAACAGCAACCAAATAAGGAACATTGCACATTTCTGCAACATCTTCCTCTGTTTTGGGGCACATGTCAGAAGTCAATGAAAGGGAGGGATCCATGGGAGTCAAGACAGGTTTGCAATCTGACATACCAAAACATTCAAGCACATCAATGATGTACTGACATTGGGAGAGGGAGATGGTGTGATTTGTGAGGTCACGAGTAATGTGGATGGCAAGTAGGAATTGAGTAGAACCAAGATCACGAAGTTTGAAATGGGATTTGAGATCTTCAACTACCTTGTCAATGGCAGAAGTAGAAGTCCCAGCAAGAGTAATGTCATCAATAAAGATTGGAACAATTACCCTGACTTCACCTCGTGTGTAAATATAAACAGCATGGTCCGCTTCACTGCGTGTAAATCCCATAGCTGTCAATACCTCATGGAGGTGAGCATTCCAGTTGCAAGCAGACTGTTTCAACCCATAGAGAGGTTTACGCAGCAGACAAACTGTGTTTAGGTTACCTTGATGGAAACCCTTGGGTTGGCGCATGTAGATGACTTTCTCAAGTTCTTTCCCAAGTAAGAAAGCATGGGAGATGTCAAGAGAGCGAAGGTGGAGGTCTTTCCTTGCAGCCAATGCAAGAATTAGCTGAAGTGAAGCAGGACGATAAACTGGGGAGAACGTAGCGTCTTCTGCATATTCAAAACCAGGGTGTTGGGTGAAACCCTTAGCCACAACCCGACCTTTGTAATGCTCAATGGAGCCATCAGCATTATGCTTGATGTTAAAAACCCATTTGCATCCAACTACCTTTGCACCAGGAGGTAACTCCACATAATCCCAAGTCCCATTCTCAAAATGATTGCTCATCTCTGCATTTGCTGCCTCCTGCCATTTTTGCGCATCTGAGCACTTCATTGCCTCCTTGAATGACTGTGGGTCCACATAACAAGTAGATAATGCAAGATCAATACTAGAATCCAAACCATCACCAACAACTGGACCAGACTCATCATCAGATGAAGGTTGATTGAATTGTGGAGCTGGGATTGGAGCAAGGGGCTCATTCCAAGCCCATGGTGGCAATCCAGCATTCTTGCGTGGATTAGCAGCTCAACGCTCTAAAAGCGGAGGAAGTGATGGAGGAGGAGATGAAATTGGGGTCTGAGGTGGAGATACAGTAGGTGTCTGAGTAGGAGGAGTGGGAGTGTGAGGGGTAGTATTAGCAGGAGGAGAAGAAGCAGGAGGAGTAGGAACAGGATCATCATCAAGATTAGTTACACCAGAAGGAAGAATTGCCTGTACAGGTTCAGGATCAATGTCACTAAGATCAGGAACCGTCAAAGGTGTAAGATACTCAGACATGATGAGAGGGGAAGAGGGATCAACAGGTGGCTCATTCCAAGTGTGTTTGAGACCAGGAAAATAGCGCTCATCAAATGCAGCGTGTTCACAGATCACAGTATGCTTGGTCACAGGATTGTAGAATTTCCAGGCTTTGTAACCCTCAGGGTAGCCAATGAAAACACACTTCTCCATGTAGCCAATCCCAGTATGCTTATCCTTCTAGATGTGAACATATGCAGCACAACCCCAAACTCAGAGATTTGAGACATCTGGTTTATGCTTATGCCAGAGTTCAAAGGGGGTTTTCTCCGAGAGGGAATGAGTGGGACACTTGTTCTGGACTGTGATGTATGCATTGACAGCCTCACCCAAGAAAGAAGGAGGTAAACCAGCTTCACAAAGCATGGCAGTAGCATGTTCCTCAATACTGCGGTTCACTCATTCAGCAACACCATTCTGTTGAGGTTGATTGCGAACAGTATGCAAACGTTCAATCCCACACTGATCTGTGAATGCAAGGAATTCATTAGACATGTACTTGCCTCCCTTGTCATCAATCATAGCCTTGATTTTGCAATTCCAGTGATTCTCAGCTTTTGCTTTGAATAACTTGAATGCATTAAATGCCTGATCTTTGGTACAAAGGAAGTATTTGGAGCGGAAACGAGTATTGTCATCAATGAAAGTGATCCAGTAATGATACCCAGAGTGAGTACGTGTTTTGAAGGGACCATGCAAATCGGAGTGGATGAGATCAAGGGGATTGGCAGCATGACTAGAGGAAGTGGGGAATGGATGTGTGTTCATCTTGCCAGCTAAACAAGGTTCGCACATAGGGTCTGGTTTGGCATGCATATTAATATGCATACCAGTCACCAGCTCATCCTTCACAATCTTATTGACAACATCGTAGCCATGATGAGCAAAACGACGATGCCAGAGATTGGGGTCTGCAGGAAGAGTGGATATGGAGCAGTGAGCATGCTCGGTGAACACCTCAGTAGTCCCAGCAAGAAATGCGGAATTGTTCTCATCAATGGGAGCCATGAAAAGGCGTTCACCATCAAGTAAGAATATCATCGCAAGTTCATTGGCAGAGATATAAATGTCAATACCACGTTGACGGGGTAAATACAAGACTGAGAGGAGATTGTTCTGGAGATTGGGGACATGCAAAACACGAGTAAACTCGACAGCCCTCAATTCTTTTCCTGCAATAACCGGTTTAAACACCACACTTCCTACACCTTCAGAATAGACAATAGTATTGTCCACAAGACGAATTGGGACACAAAAAGGGGTATAATTGCGAAGCCAGTTGCGATGAGGCGTCATATGAGATGTGGCGCCTGTGTCTGCATTCCAAAGGTAAGTTGTGGTTGAAGTAGGAGTGGGTTGAGAGGAACGATAACTTGCATTCTCAGCAAACTCAGCGACTGAAGCAGCAGTAGCAACAGCTGTGCTTTCAGGAGAGGAGGGTGATGTGGAGGATGTGGTTGTAGAGGTGTTAGCAATGTGAGACCGCTTGGGTTTACGTGCCTCCGTCTTTGCAGCAAGGAATTTCCTGCACTGAGGTAGGGTATGACCTTTAAATCTGCAAAAGTCGCAGAGTAAACCGATAACTGAAGAGGTGGCTAGAGCAGTACCAGATGTGGAGTCACTGGAGAACCCAGAACGACGTTCACGGTTTAATTGCTCATTCCTGAATGCTTCATGAATAGTAGAGCGATCAAGATTGTCGATGAGCATGAGGGAAGAGACAAATGAGGAATATTCATTGGGAAGGGCACAGATGAGAGCCATGGAGTGGAGTTCATTGTCAAGGTCATCGAGGGTGAAGCCAGAGGGATGGAGATCCTTGATAGCATGGACCTTCTCAGAAACGCAAGCTATGAGACCTTCCAGGCCCTCACTCTCTTGTTTCCTAACAGAGAATAAGTCATCATAGGTATTGAAGCGCGTACCAGGCTTCTTTGATTTATTCCCTCTCTCCAACAGCTCCCACATCTTCTTTGGATCGTCAAAAACCCCACCCAGGTGATGCTTCTGGTCATCCTCAATATGCAAATAAATGTCCCCAGCCCCCTTATCCACTAGTTGAAACCACAAACGATGTGCCTCTGCATCCCCAGGGCTAGGCTCCTGTATATCACCAGTCACAACCCTCCACCACCCCTGTTTACGTCCCCAGGCAGCCATCTGATCCTTCCAGGAGGCATAATTGCGATTGTTGAGCTTTGGGAAATTAGGTGATGAGTTGGACATGTTTGCAGAACAATATGCTGAGAAGCGAGCATGGGCGCGATTGGGGTAAGCGTAGGCGCATTCGAGGGAAGGGAAGGTGCCGAATCTGCCTGTCGAATCCGTTCGATGATAGGGTTTGAATTGGGCGTGCGCGGGACGATTTGAGTGAAGGGTGTAATTTGAGCGTTTGGTGTTTCAGATTCGCAATGAGCGCTGAGCGGGAACCGTGGGCGCGTTCGACTATCGGTGTTAACGGGAGGTGGGGGGTATGTCCCCAAGTGTCCTAGAAAAAGGACTAAGCGATCCGACCAGTGGGCGATGAGGAACATCGAATTTGGTGGGAAAAGTGTGATAACTCCAACAAGGGCTTGTTGACCAACAATCAAGGCACACAGAATGGAAATTGTAGGTGCTGGGGGGTTATTGAGGTCAGGGAATTCACTGAGAGTGGTTTCAGAGTGATTGGAGTTGATTTGAAGTCGCTAGGGCACAGGGCCCATAACCTGCTAAAGTCTGAGGTTGCCTTTAGTGCAGTTTAACCTAGCAACTGTGAAGGGAGACTCAGATAGACTGAACAGCTGGAGTCCAGAGTGAGCAACTGAAGAGTGCAAAACTCCGGACTCTGCAGTCTACATACTGTGAAACAAACAGTGATAAACACAAGGTGGAAAACTACTGTAAGTGCCCATGAGTGTAACTGCAAGTGATAGGACATGGAATAGAAGTAGGATAGAAGTAAAATAGAGAGATGGTGAATCATACATTTAACAACTTTGATGTTATTCAATGTGACTCGACATTATTCAATCTGATTCAATGGCATGGGAATTGTCATCGAATTAAATATTTATGAGTGTGTCATTTTGCAAATACCACAGAATTAGATCGAAGAAAATAGAAAGGTACTATTTTATTCGATTTGGTTTGATCTACTTAGATCCAATTTTCACTGGGGGTCAGTTCCATAGTTATCGGACACCAAGCTGTACCAAACATAGCCTAAAGAGGATGCTTTGTCATTCATTTACATCTGAAAAGAAAAATGTTTCATCAGATGAGGCATGTGCCCCAAGCCACACTCATGGCGATCTATGGAAGTGTGCGTGTGGATTTGCGGGATCATTGAGCAGCGTGTATCTCAATGGACCAATGGCCCCTGCTCATACCAGCTTGAATCTTGGGCTCACACACTAGACAAAATTTCTCTTGTACTTATTGCACCCACTGGCTCTGGCAAAACCACTGCTTTTTATGCTCCATTCTGGTTATGGAACATCTCCTTGGGAACCCCATTGCTGGAATACCCCAACCCCCCTCCCATCCTATTGCATTAATTGTAACCCCACTCATAGAGCTTGGAAATAATCATGTAAGTTTAAAATAAATAAAAAATCAGGATAATATGAGTTTCATTTTTTACAGGCATACCAGGTGCGAGAAATTGAAGCAGTAGGCCTCAAAGCAGTGTCTCTAAGTGCTGAAAGCTTGAGTGCAGCTTCACGTGAAGGGCACAATCTATTTGGAGAGATTTGCCTTTGCCAGTGGTCAGTGGTACTTCTTTCTGCAGAGAGGCTCATGTCCAAAGAGTTTGACATGGTAGTGCGCAATGAGACCTTCCAGAAGAATCTGGTGGTCTATGGCATTGATGATCCATGCTTGATGACTCCTCCTCAGCTGAATCTTGTTCAATTGTTTATCTATCTTATCAATCTTATCTACTGATCAAACCTCATGTACAATATATTTCCTGTGTGATTTCGGCTGATGGCAACCGATGGGACCCTCTCACTATGCCACTCTCAAGTTGGGGCAGACCTTATATCAATCAGATCAACTTATCATCTGATATATTAGGTCAGCTACTGGAGACTACCTGTGATAACCCATAACCTCCCTTTCTCATGTCCACCAAGTTGGTTCCCTGCCAAATGGACCAAACTCTCCTTGAACTCTCCCATATCCCATAATCCACACCTTTTGGCAGACTATAACCAATAGGTGGACATGGAACCGATCACAAAATTGCCATCTATGGATGCTCCTTTGTAAATAAACACACTATATATGGACTTTCTAAGCTATATATGTCAAATTTCAGTTAATAAATACCATAGGAGAGAGGATGGTGAGTATGGGCACCAAAAAATATGATCAAACCATTTTTCACATTTCTCAACACCTTCTATGGGGGCAAAACCCACTTCAAGTCCTCAAGGGAGGGCTGATCAAGCTCAATGAGACAGTCAAAATAAGAAGGAATCCCTCATGACTCTTGCAGCTACAAGAACAGTAGAAGATCTCCTTGGAAGATGAAGACTGGCTTGATCAACAGGGGGGACAATACCAACAAGGAGATCATCGACATGCCAAGCCATCAAGATGCTCTAGCAGCATCACTCATCCGGCAACAGTATGTAGCAGATCTCAATGATCCCTGCACACATAAACTTGAGGCCATCCTTGCAGGACTCAAGTGCACCTGCAGGAATTGTGAGACATGAAACCAACTTTAATTATGTCCTATTTTGCCTCAAATTGTTCATAATTATTACATTTAGTCAGTATATAGTCATCTAATACATAATACAGCACTTGAATGACCAAAAAAATGGGCCTGGGATGAGCTCTGCCAAAACCCATACTCTGTAATAACCCATACTTTTAGGTGTCCACCAACTAGTATGGGTTAAGACAGAGATGACCATAAGGCAGAACAGTTCCAGTCATTAATTAATCTTGCAAGAAGTGACAGATCATGGAGTAATTGACATTGGATCTAGGGTCTAACTAGGGTCCTCGGAATGTTCCACTAGGTGACAGACATGCTTTGTCATGTAGTCGGCTTCATGGCAATCATCCCAGTAGAACACTGAGATGCCAAATACATATTTGGAACAATTCAATCCTGTTCCTGAAACCAACCTCTGTAGATATCATGTTCTGCAGAGGCCTCCTTACCCCTCTGTAGTATGTTCTAAATGATTTTTGAGTCATCAGGCTGATGGGATCTGTTTGATTTGCACTCCGCATACCCTGTTGGGTATACAAGGTCCGGTATGGCAGCTACACTTTCCCCCTCCCCCCCAATCTAATCATTCCCTTTCATCTGTCACTGAAATGGAAGACTGTCGCAAAGAAAGCCCGCACTCAAAAAATATTTCCAGTCTGAGTCCTCTACCTAGTGCTTGAAAGTCCGGTTTGGTCCTGGTTTTCTACCCCTTTGGGCTTGAACCAGAGACCGAACTGGTCGTCTTTATTTAGAAAACTACAATGAACTGAACCAGACCCTACAGGACCAGTCCTACCTGGTTCTATAACTGGTCGCAACGGTTATTTCAACTATTATACAACTAAAATTATTTTAAACTAAAGTAAAAAATAAATTAGTCCCTCCTTGCATCTGTAAGCAAGGGTGGTGGTGGTGGTGTGACATGGCAGGCAACATGGATAACGAAACAAAAAAAGCCAAGAAAAAAAAGAAAAGAAACCTCATGTTTGCAAGTGAGGGTGGTGGCAAGTGGTCGTCATACAGTGCAGGGTGTCAGTTGGTCATTGTCGTTGTCATCACCATCTCCCATCGACAGGATGACGTGGCCATTAGCACCTGCAATCCCCCCTGCGAGCAGTGGCTCACAGTGGCAGGGGTGGGTGCTGGTTCATCATTTGTTATTACCTGTTTCAAGGGGAGGTTGTTAGCAGTGATGTGGCAGCACTAGGTGTTGCAGCACATACCTTTGTCATTGGCATTGCTGTCAGTTTGCTGTCATTGGCGTTGGGGTCAGTTTTCTGTCTTCGGGGTCTGGTGTTGTATGTCCATTCATCGTGGTGGTTCTCTGGCCTTGCCATTCATCGTTGTTGTCATTTGCCAGCCTTGCCATTTGTCGTCATCACCCCCTAGCCTTGCCATCTGTTGTCATTGCACCAGCAATCCACCCCATAAGCAGTGGCTCATGAGGCTGGGTGCGGGTGCTCAGGCTTGTCATTTGTTTGGGCGTGGTGGCCATTTCGGGGGTGGTAATGTCGTTATTACAGAAGTAGAACCTAAAAACAGAATGAAAAGTTAGTTGGTTATAGAAAAAAAGTAAAGAAACTTACCTGGAAACCAAACAATTTGTTTGGGCCTGTTTTGTGTGTGATGTGGCATTGTTGAAGCTATGCGTTCCATTCCCCAATGGGTGCTGAGTTGTCAGGTGAGTTAGCGGTGGTGGTTGTGAATGAGCGGTGGAGGAGGGGAAGTGGCATTGTTGGTTGTTGTGAATGACATGTCAAAAAAAAGGTGGCACCACTTGCTGCGTGAGAATGAGCAAACATATGCAAATGGTCTGTGCTCACCTTGGGATATTTAAACGGCCCACATTCCAGCCATTTGAACTTTGTGTGCCCCAGGTAGTATTTAGCATTATAAATATTTATTGTATCCTAAGTTGTGAACTGCAAGTTTGGTTCAAGACCAGTTACGACTGGTTTTGAGCAGTTTAAATGCTCCTCGAGGATCAGTGGACCAAAGACTGGACTGGTACTGTAACCAGCAGGACCGCGACCAAAGGTCTGGTTCTATCAGTTGCAGTTTGGTTCAGTCTTGGTCTTTTTTTGGTCCTTGTAACCAGACCTTTAAGCACTACCTCTACCAAGTGATACTCTTAAAGGAGCTGGATACTCCAGTTAGCCCAGCAGTGCTGGGAATATTTCTTTACTACAGAATCAACCATTCCATGTCTCTCCCACTCCCTATAATTCATACCCCCATTGAGCAAGATGTATGTCATATTCTTCCCTTGATTAAATGTCACTGAAACATAGTGTTATTAGAGAGCTCACAGTCCTTACCCGGTAAATCAAAATGCTGAATATCAGTGTCACCAAATGCTGCACTGCCAATCTGGCCTGGGGGCAGTAGATATCCCAGTCATGAACTCCCACCACAATCCCATTCCTTACCAGAACCTCATCCTCCAAACAGTCTGTCTCGACCTCACCCCTGACCTCTTAGATGGACCCACACTGCTACTAGTAGTACTAATACTCTTCCATTACTGTTTCCCAGCTCAATGCATGTGCCTATTCATCCCCATCATGCTCATCATACTCTTGCCTCTGCAAATTCAGATTCAGATCTCCCTGAAGTCAGCAACATTTTGCACCCCAGCACCACACAAGAGGCAGAGCAATATATTACCCTGGAGAAAAAGACACTTTTTCACTGGGGAAAAATAAAAGGAACCATCAGTAAAAATATGTTATTTTCCCACACTTTGTCCTTTTGGTTGCTGCAGGAAAATAACTAATCTGTTTCCAGGAGAAAAACTTGTGAACATCAGGGGGAAAAAGGTCATTTTCCCACATATTCCACTTTTTTCTCCATGGAAAAATAACTAATCTGTTTCTAGGTGAAAAAATTGTGTAGGTCAGGAGAAAAAATGTTATTTTCACCAGATATAGAGAAAACGTGGAAAAAAAGATATATTTCCCCTCCATTTTCACCTGATGTTCTCCCAGGAATGGATGAGTTATTTTTGCTGAGCAAGAGCAAAGAGAAAAGTGTGGGAAAAACAACATTTTTTTACTGATGGTTCCTTTTATTTTTCCCCAGGGAAAAAGTGGCTTTTTTCCCTATTATTCCCAACATATTCTCCAGGGTAATATATTGCTCTGCCTCTTGTGCCAAGAGGTCAGCAAACATAAAGTGGTTGATGATCCAGATGTCAATCAGAGGGGAAAAGTATGTCAGAAACCAAATGTTGCTCAGGATAGCAATGAAGAGGAAGAAGATTCCAAGCCAGTCAAACATGCTTCCTCAAAGGCCAGTTGTGCATCGAGTAATCAAGCTGGCCCAAGTAAAGCAAAGGTCAAGATGGAAATGAAAGCAAAGTCATTAAAAGGCCATGCTACAGGCTCTCACAACTTCACTGCACCTGAGATTCACAGGCTGCTTCACCATGTAAATGTACATCTTCCTATGGGTGCCAAAAGATGGGACATAGTATGGAGAAGTACAATGCATGGGCAAAAGCTGGGCAATACCCAGAGTGTAATCAACAGTCAATTCAAAACAAATTTGACTCTGTTTGTTGGTTTCTCAAGTTTCTGAGGTGTAAACATTGATGTATCATCTTTATAGCTTCTTCAAGATGCCAAAGAGAAGCCCACCAGAGATGCAGAATGTGGTGATGATCATCCTCTGAAGCAGGTGCTTGTTATTGTTAGGAAACAGCCCCATTACCTAATAAAATTTCATTTTATTTTATTATGTTGAATTACGCTACATTACGCCGAATGACGCTACACTTTGACAGCATGAGAATTTTATTTTGCATGCATCAATATGTATGTGCATGTACGAGTGCATCGGTAACAACACTGTACAATATATGTAACATAGTATATAAACCCTAAATATGCACCTAGGGGACCCCAGTTGTGTTCTCTTAGGTATTCCACCTACTCTTGTGGTGTGAAATGCCTTTCTCAACAAACTCATCTATTAATAACCCCTCACATCAAAACCATCAATTCCCCCATCATGCACATGCATCATGCCCCCTTCTTGTAAGGAGAACCCTCATGGTCTTAGCTAGCAGATAGTGGGTGTCGCCCAAACAGAAGAACACAACTTTCCATATCAGTGCGCCTTCTCTTACTTGCACATATGTCATTGTTTCACTGTGCCACATCCAATTACTCATCCTTTTAGCACAAGCCAGAAGTACTTGTATATATGTAATCAACCTTTTCTTTTGTAAGCCAATGCCAGGCCTCACCTTACATTGTGACCACCAGTGATGGAGAGGCAGTGCTCATCATTAGGACAGCTGCAACCAGACAACTGATTGGATCTGGTTTAGTTGTGATTTCCATTACTCTATTTGGATGACTATTTTAGTTACAAGCCAAATCCAGTATTATCCCCAAGATCAGGCACTGTTGGAAGGGATATTGATCCAAAGTGTTTGATGAACAAATGAACAATTGAACAATTGACAAACAAATGGGTTTTGCTGAGTTTGGTACCCAAGTTACCAAATCACGTGACCCATAGACATTTGGAGAGGTCTCAAAGAACAAGTTTTGAGTCTGCCAAAGAAGTGATTCATCACAGCGCTAACTGTTATGTCTGAATCCTCAACTTCTAATCCTGGTCCTAATCCTGTTCCCACACCAGCGCTAGAGGCGAAAATTGATGCGCTTATGGTGCAAATGTTGCAATTAGTGTCAGTGTTGGCAGCATCACAGCCCAGACCAGCAGAAGTACAGCCAGAGACAACAGGAGATAGAGATGATGAGATGGTGGAGATGGTGGAGTGGATGTCACAGGATGATGTGCAGGCAGTGGAGAAATCCAGAAATGGAAAAGCGTGCTTATCTAAGTAAGTACGTGCCCCTGCAAATCTTTGACGGTACCATGGAGAATACAAAATCTTTTATCAGCTCTATAGTATTGTACATCCATGGGAGGAAGCCAGAGTTTCATACAGCTGATTATGTTTGCTCTCTCATACATTCAGGGGGGGGAAGCACAGTTCTGGAGAGATTGGAGGCACAGTTTGGGGACCCTAACCCAAAGGCGACAGCCAATGCCCAATTAAAAACCATGCACCAAGGTTCCCTAACAGTGGATGAATTTATTTTGCAGTTCAAAGTGGAAGCTTCACAGACAGATATGAAAGAAGTGGCATTGGTAGAATTTTTGAAAGCAGGATTAAATCCCTCTTTATTCAAGTCTATCTACTGACTACCTTCTATGCCAGAGAAGTTGGACGAGTGGTATAATTGGGTGATGCACCTTGATTGGCAATATTGGCAGGAACAGGCAGAATCAAAGTTGATGTACAGAAGTAGTACATTTGGAAAGCCGTCAGGAGAAAAGTCCAAGAAAGGAAAGGTGCCTCAGGTGCAAACTCCGAGGGCACAGCCACCAGGCCATGGCAGTGACACCTATAGTTACAGAGTCAGCAGCACCAGCAGATGCAATGGAGGTTGATCAAGCAGGGAGACAAGCCCCACTTAAATGTTTTAACTGTGGGCAGTTAGGACACATTGCTAGGAATTGTAGGCAGAAAAGAAAGATCAGGGAAGCTACAATTGAGGAAGTGAAGTGGGAGGAAGGCAGGCAGAAGAATTTTGTGGAAGAGTCCCAGTGAAGGTTTCCCCATTGGTAACCCAGAATTGTTACAATGTATTAGTATCTGAGGAAACACAGAGCAAATCAGAAAAGGAAATTCAGGAGCAGTACAACTGTTGTGAATTACCCGACAAAGAAAATTGTCAAGCACCATTTCCAAAACCCTTAAATTCTTTATTTGCTCTGCATGAATAGAACCCGAAATCACCTTGACTGTGGGATTGAAGACAGTGGACATGCATGCAGTGATTGATGTGGAGGCATTGCTCAATAGCAGTGCTACAGGATTATTTATTAACTGATCCTCAATTACCAGAAACAGTATTAGCATGCACAAGCTGTCGCAACCTATAATGGTGTATAATATTGATGGAACAGTTAATCGTGGAGGAACTATCAAGGAGGAGGTGACCATGGTACTAAAGTATCAGGAGCATCAGGAATGAGCCATATTCGAAGTGTGCAATCTTGGGAAAACCAATCTAATAATTGGATGTCCATGGTTACGGAAGCATAATCCTGAGATTGATTGGAAAACTGGGAAAGTACAAATGACTCATTGCCCTAAGGAATGTAATGTGTATGGGAGGAAGATGAGGAAGGAGAAAAGGAAAAAGAAAGAGAAAGAACGTCTGAGGAAGTATTCTGTTACGATGGAGGACATGGAGGATGAGGAAATGCCAAATGGGGAAGTTCTGATCATGATCAAAAAGGAAGAGCAGAAGCAAACCTTTAGAGCAATTCGTGGAGGACTGTAAGGGGAACACCTTATGAGCCCCTACAATGGTTGGCACACATTTGCGAATGTTTCTGCACACCCACAAACATTCGCACAACAAAGCACCTTTCACACAACAAGGCACCTTTTTGCGCAATGAGGTGCCTTTTGCACCAACCATCTACAAACATTCCAATATGTCAATCCATCAGCCCCTATTGTACTCTCACCATTCTCGCAGTCAATACCCTGTGAAAACCATTGTCACAGTTTGCACCTTTGCACAAACCAGTTGCACAATTGTTGCACCTGCAGAAATGATTGAGGATGTCTTCGCATGCCCATTACCAATCATGGCCTGATGCAGACACTATCACTGATTGATGGCCGTCTCCCCAAATGGGAACATGACCCTGGATCTGAATTAGTGCTAGGATGGAAGGGGCTCCAAGCATTTTAGAATGTCACATGCCTTCCATATATATACTTCGGCCTTGCACTGGACTCCTTAGAATTTTCTCTTTGGTTTTTCTTTTTGGGACTAGAAAATATGAGCCCTTACAACTATCATGAGATAAATGGATTCCTCTTTGGTTTTCCCTTGCAAGGTATGGGTCTTTTCCTTGTTCAATAGTTATTGAATCTAATCTTTGGTTTTCCCTTGCAAGTATCGAGTTCTTAGGACTCTGATTGTAAGGTTGCCCTTACAGAAGAAAACTCTCTCTTTAGTGGACTGAAGGTAGTAGTTACCACAGCCAGCAACTTAGTTTATGAAAATTTTGCACATTTTCACACCTGCTTCATGACTTCAGAAAGCTTTGCTATCATCCCTCCACTCAACTCTTCCGCCCCTTTACACAACTACCAACCTTCCCATGGAGACAGACAATGAGGACTGCCTCCAGCACATCAAAGCGAGCATTGCAGGCCTTGTACAGACTATGGCGGTATTTGCGCAATGAGAGGTGGACCGCGAAGAGCCACAGGTGCTTCTGAGCATCTCCAACCCCACAGACCTAGGGTCTCCTGGCCCAGCAGTTCATGAAATCCATCGCAAAACATTGTTGCAAGATTACTGCCCCAAGCCTGCAAACCCCGCAGACTTTTCAGGTGATCGTTCACAGGGACGAGCATGTGCAGATTATGTGGGCCCTCTCATTCATGAAGGGCAGATGAGCCGCATGGTTTGTGGATCATCTCATGTGCAACTACCAACTAAGTGGAAGACTCCCCTACACCTCCTACTCCAATTTTGCAGATGAATTCACAAATGAGTTCTGTCCAAAGAATGAGATCCAATCTTTGCGGACCAAGCTCAAGACTGTGAAGTACTTCCAAGGTACACAAACCGTTGACAAGTACGTCGACGACTTTCACAAACTGGTAGAGCAAGCACAGTACTTTGAGGGCTCACATATCGTCCTCAAATTCCAACAAGGTCTAAACGCAAAGATCCAAGAAGATCCAAGACCATGTCGCCTGGATGACCTTCGGATAACACCCCCAAGCAGTGGTACAATGCTGCTATCATCTGCAACAAAAATTGCATTGCAAATGAGGCTTTTCGCATGTCTTTGCGAATGGCCTCACGATCCAAAACCAGCTCACAGCTGGGGAACATGTTCTGCAAGCTCGTTCCCACCATGGCACAACCCCTCCCCATGATTTTTCACACAACTGCCCCATCGCAATACACACCTTTGGCGCAAAGTGTCTCCGCACCCACTAAACCAAAGGATGGATCTGCACTCATCTGCTTTCATTGCGGAGAATCTGGTCATACACGACCCGAATGCCCAAGACAGTTTGACATTCAGTACATGGATGGCAAAGAGCGACATGATTTTGTGCAGGAGGAATTTGCAGTGCTGGATGTGAACGACACAAACAAGAGGAACGAGGAGCCCATTGTAGAAGTAAAGGAGGATTTTCACAGCGACAATGAGTGAGCAGTACACCACCATTGTCTGCAAAAAATCATTTCGCAGTGTTGTCAGTAGATGAAGTGTACAAATCAAATTCTATTTCATCGACCGATCTCTCTGTGAACGATGCGCAAGCCATACTAACCCCTCCCTATCCTTGTTCACATTTTTGTAAGCGCCCTAAATGGGAGAAACAACTCCCCAACCACTATGTCATGGCAGTGACCCCGAGCCCCCACTTGTTTGAGCTCGAAGTATTGCTGCAAACCACCAATACTGGCGCTGTGCACATGACCAAGGCGCTACTTGATTGTGGCACCACCGGCCTTTTCATCAGTTCTGATTTTGTTGCATGAAATCACCTCACAACAAAAGTGCTCAGCCAACCCATCCCTGTGTTCAATGTCAATGGCTCAGCGAACAAAGCAGGCGATATCTCGGAAGTTGTAGAGGTCCTACTACAATTTCATGACCACTCTGAACATGCGACATTCATGGTGACTGGCATCAGCAAGCAAGATGTTATTCTTGGCCTCACCTGGCTCTGCGAGCATAATTCTGAGGTGGACTGGCAGACTAATGAGGTCAAAATGAGTCAATGCCCGAATCACTGCCACACCTGTCAGAATGAGACAAATGAAGAGCGCAAAAGTGCTTTTTGGGAAATCACTAGCATTTGTACCTGTTGTGCGGGTCCCATGCCTACCCCTGATGTCGAGATGGAGGACATTCCGGACCTTCCGCAACTGGTGAACAATGATAATGATGATGAAGACCATGATGAACCACCCCTTTCGAGCGAAAACTTGGTCAAAGAGGGAGATCACATCTTTGTTGCTACCATTCCCTGCGAAGCGGAATTTGTTTGCACCACATCCAATATTTCACAACGGTGAGCAGAGGCCTTCCATAAGAATGCGCAACCAAAGTCCTGTCACAAATCCATCCCTGTGCACTTCTACGAGTTCGAGGACCTATTTGCAAAGTCTTCATTTGACCGCTCTCACAACATTGCCAGATGCTCATTGAGCAAGTTCTGGGATGGGAGCAAAGCCAGATGCCAGCGAAATGAGGATGGTTGAATTATCAACCCCCTCGGTCAGATCCTGTGTATCGACTGGCAATGGTCAAGAGGATGCTTAACCTGAGACCACGACCAATGTCATAAATGCTCTGGGTGCAGAAAACAGGACCATAGAGCTCAGCAGTGTCCTCATGCACAGAAGGATTAATGCCCTTACACCATACAAGGCCAAGATGTGGCAACAACTCTTATGCAACCTCAAGCTTCTCTGTAAATACCCTCATGTCCCACACCAGATTCAGTATGGATTTGATGTTGGGATCCTTTGCTTTTCCACTGCATTCCCACCTGAAAATAGCTGAACTTTACACTGCCCCACATAGTCCTGGAGAACTCACCAGGAATCCAGTAGGACTCACCAGGAATCCAGTGGGACTTACCAGGATTTCTGGTATGTTACCAAACGTCCAACCATAATGGAAAGTTGATTTGATATCTTACGAGTTCAAGTGCCTCAACTTCAGAAATTTTACAACGTGCCCACAAAACAGATTTGTGCAAAGCAGTAATTGAACTCAAGACCTCATGATGAGGAATCACATGACAAACCAGACAAGTGTGCTCAACCAGTTGAGCCACAGGAGAATTATTTGTTATCCATATAAAGTTTATTTATGACTCAAACTCAAACTCAAGCATGTAATCTCTCTCGAAGTCACTATTAAGATCAAATAATTTTAATCAACTACATCCCTCATGTCTAACGTGAGGGATACAATACAATCAACTACATAAAAAAAGCCCTCCCATGCACCTTGTGCAAGGGAGAGCCCTAAAAATATTCACAGATAAAACTAAATCATGAGGGGAGGGCAACAATTATGAATAAATAAAGAAAATCCCCTCATGGTTGTAAAACGTGGGCAAGGGGGAGGGCATTAATATGAAAAAATGAAAAAAAAACCCTTCCCATGCAAAATGGTGGGGGAGGGGGCAGCCTGGTGGTGTCTTGTCATGGTGTGGGTGCATGGGTCCCACTCCCCATCCTTGTCCCCATCCCTGTCCCTGTCCCCATCTCCCCATTGTCCCCATCCCAATGGTTCCCCATTTCCGCCCCACAAGCAGTTGCTCATGGTGGCAGATTGGGGTGCTGCTGTGGTAGTGGCAGTCATCGCCATTTCACCTGCAATCCACCCCATGAGCAGTGGTTCATGGGGCTGGAGGCGGGTGGTGTGTCATTGGCCCCATTGTCATCATCCGTCGTGGTTGGCGGCCATGCTTCACATTCTGGGGGTTCTGGTGCTGGTAGGCGGTGGCGTCATTGTTGTTGTCGACTGCACACACTCACAATCCACCCTACAAGCAGAGGCTTGCAGGCATGGGGTGGGTGTGTTGGGTTGTCTCGTGTCCGGCCATCATTACCAGTAGAGTAGAACCTATAAAACAAAAGAAATGAGTTAGTTAGTTTATAAAAACAAAAAGCAAACAAAAAAATACTTGTGTAGGGCCCACGCAATGCAATCTGCATTGTTTGGGCCCATGTTCCATCCAGTTGGCTTGTTGTGGGTGGTGGCATCATTACCAGTAGATTATAACCTAGAAAACTAAAGAAACAGGTTAGTTAGTTTATAAAAACAAAAAGCAAACAAAAAAAAAACTTATGTAGGGCCCAAACAATGCAGCAGGTTGCGTCGTTTGGGCCTGTGTTCCATCCAGTCAGCTCGTTTGAAGGTGGTGGTGATGGTGGAGTGGGTGTGGGAATGGTGGTGGCGGGTGTCCATGCAGTGGTGGTGGTGGTAGAATGGAGAGGAGGGAGGTGGCGGCATTGTTGAGAGTGGTGGTGATGGTTGATGAACTGGCAGTGTTGATGATGTGGCTTTGTCATGCACAGCCACCCCAATGGTACCTAGAGCAGTTAGTGGACACACCTTGTAAGTCTATGTAGTGTAGTGGTTATATTGGCTGTGCTGAAATGTTGTTGTCTAATGCCTAGGGTTCAATTCTGTCTTGTGTCATTTATTTTATTACTTAGTAGTAAGGACTCCTGGTTCAATCCTACTGGATTCCTGGTCCATCCTCCTGGATTCCTCATAGTCCAAGTCCTGGGGAATTCCTGGAACAGTACCAGGAAGAGCCCAATTTACCAGGATTATACCAGGAATCCGCCAGGAATCCTACTGGAAGAGAAACTGCCAGGAATAAACCATTTGGTGGACAATGGCTGAAGCAGGGACTACCAGGAATACATGGGGCAGTGTAAAGAGCTCAAAAATAGCCCTACTGTTTACTCTCACTCTGACAAATATCTCCATATTGTGGATAGGGAGCTTTCAACTGGCCGCTACATGGGACCATTGTCTTGATCTGAAGCTGAACAGCTACTGGGCCCCTTTCAGACCTCCCCCTCTCACTTATACCCAAATCCAGAAAACCTGGAAAGTGTCAAGCTGTCCATAATTTCTCTTTTCCACATTCTCTAAGCTTGGGCATATCCTCAATTAATTATACTATTGACTCTAATATCTTCCCCTGTACCTGGGGAACCTTCACCACTGTTGGTTTTCTGGTTTGGAACCTCCCACCTGGATCTCAGGCATCTGTCCACAATGTTGCTGAGGCTTATCAGACAATTCCTGTTGTCCCAGAACAATGGCCAGGTCTTGTTGTTAAGCTACATGGAGAAGATCAGTTTGCCATCAACACCAACAACAACTTTGGTCTCACCTCAGCAGGTGGTGTCTATGGCAATATTGGTGATGCAGCAGTTGACATCTTTCAGGCAAGTGGTATTGGGCCCATCTCAAAATGGGTTGATGACCACGTGTTCATACAAATCCTTCATGAGTTCCTCTCTGCGTATAATGAGAAGCATTGCAAATGGCACTCCATCATCCTCACCAATGGTGGACAACTACAGAATGGCAGCCGATTGTGGTATCGAGGAGAAACCATGCCTGATGGCAGATCAGCTGAATTCGATAAAGATGCTAAGCCCCCTTTCAAAGACTTCTCAGCTGTATCTGTCTGTGAACCTCTTGATATACCTTTCACATATTGTGATACAGATATTGATCACCTTTCAGACCTCCTTGGAATACCTTGGGAGAGATCCAAGATGATTCTGTTCAGCTCCACTGCACCATAATCTGGGGTTCATATGGAACCTCGAGAGTCACATAGTTTCCTTGTCAGAGGCAAAGAAGATCAAATACAAGAATGCAATCACTGATTGGGGTAAAAAGGTGACACACACACTGCAGGAAGTTGAGCAGCTATACGGTAAACTACTGCATGCATCCCTGGTTGTTCCAGCAGGACAAGCATACCTCACCTCACTGGAAGCCATGCTGGGAACATTCCATGACCATCCTTTTGTACCTCACACCCCACCAAAAGGCACTACCAGTGACCCTTTCTGGTGGCTTGATCGACTTTCAAACCCAAACATTACCTGAAAAATCCCAGGCCCCATCAAACTCATTGACAGAGAAGTGTACTCAGATGCCAGTTCTGGTATCAGAATTGCAATTGTCACTGGACATTATTGGCAGGCTTGGCGACTTCTCCCAGGTTGGAAATTGGAGGGCTGGGATATTGGCTGGGCCAAAGCCATTGGTTTTGAGCTCCTCATCAACACACTCATGGCTTCAAGTGCACCAGGAGATCATTTCAAAGTCTTTGGTGACAACCAAGGGGTTGTCAAAGGCTGGTGGAGAGGCAGGAGCAAAAACAAGGCAACAAATGAGGTGTTCTGTAGAATCCATGATGTCACAAGTCTTCACCAGTGCACTATCCACTCATGCTACATCCCAAGCAAGGAGAACCCTGCAGACAGCCCCTCCTGAGGTATCTATCCCCCTGAACAGTTCCTGCTCCCAGCCACGCCAGTCCCCAAAGAAATCAAACACTTCATCATCACCCATGACCAACCTCTGCAACCCACTGAAATTGATGCTCTTCGACATGGAACTACACCACATCCCCTTCCAAAGCCAACCAAAGAACCACTCCTTGCTGAAAGAGCCACATTCAATGCTGAATCCCAGCAGTGGGGTGAGACACTCTTCACATCGGCCAAAGACTGGTAGACAGAGAGAGTGGAATGCCCCACTTCCTAGAAGCGCACCAACCTAAAGCCAACCTATACCCTATCACCCAGATTTGACCCCCAAACAATCCCCACTTCACCTTCACTGCTTCTCCTGAGACCAAATCCAACTCTGGAAAACTTACAGCCAACATCACACATGTGGGCAAGAAGTCAGAATCTCAAATGAGGATCTTGACTGCATCAGGGATGTGATAAGTCATGCTTGGACAGAGAACACCAGACAGACATATGGAACTGGACTCCTCATATACCGCGTATTCTGTGACAAGAAGCAGATTCCAGAACCCCAGCAAGCCCCAGCAGACCCAATCTTACTCTCAACCTTTGTCACAAGTCTAGCCAGATCATACTCAGGAAAGGCAATAGCTAATTACTTATATGGAGTCCAAGCTTGGCATGTGCTAAACGGTCTAGAGTGGCAACCCAGAGAAACCAAAATGGAGGTTTTGCTAAAAGCAACCACAAATATCACCCCCGAAACCTCCAAATGAAAGAAACAGCAACTGTATACTGTCGAATTCATCACCAAACTCAAAGGCCAGCTGAAGTTGGATGAACCCTTGGATGCAACTGTCTTCACATGCCTAACAACATGTTTCTATGCCATGGGCCATGTTGGAGAGTTCACAGTCCCCCAACTAAGTGCCTTTGACCCCAACATCCATATCATAAGAGCTAACCTGAGGTAGGATCAAGACCAGAATAATCTACCTTTTACAGAACTATTTGTCCCATGCACCAAGGCAACACCACAAGGTGAAAAGGTCCAGTGGAGCCATCAGAATGGGCCAACGGATCCCGAAGACACCCTTACCAACCATTTCCATGTCAACAACCCAGCGCTCAATGCTCACCTTTTCTTGTATCACTCCAAGAAGGCAATTAAACCCCTCACCAAAGCCAAGTTCATTGAACAACTTGCACAAGCTGCCAGAGCTGCTGGAGAGGACCCCATGCAGGTACATGGCATCCACATAGGCTCAACACTTGAATACTTGCTTTGAAACCTGCCTTTTGAGGTGGTCAAAACAATGGGCAGATGGGCAAGTAGAGCCTTCACTCTGTATCTGAGAAAGCATGCACAGGTCCTGGCACCATACCTCCAAGCACAGTCTGAACTCCACCAAGAGTTCATGCACAGCACCATTGAGCTTCCCAAGGTGTGTTAGCTAGGAATGCACACTATGCTTCATAAGTTGATTGTCTACCTCCTAAAATGCAGGCCCCAAGACTCACTCAATGCGTTGTTAGACTCCTACTTGCACACAGCAGTAATTTACAGTGCCCCACATGTCCTAGCAGACTCCACATGGACTGTGTGGAGTCTGAGCTACTCTGCATGGACTGTGTGGAGTCCGAGCTAGTCTGTATGCAGAATCTGAGTCAATTTGATATCTTATGAGTTCCAAGCTTTTCAGACTTTATGAAAGTCATGACGTGCCTACAAAATATAGGTGTGCAGAGCAAGGATTGAACCCAAGACCTCCAAGTCATCACACAACAAACCAAACACATGTGATCAACCAGTTGAGCCACAGGAGAATTATTTGTTAGTAATACATAGTTTATTTATGACACTCAAACTCAAACTCAAGTATTTATCTTTCAAAAATTGAACAAATAAATTTTATTAACTGCATCCCTCATGTCTAACGTGAGGGAGTATACAATACAATCAAAGAAATACAAAAAAAACTAATAATAATTACATTACAAACTATAGATTTAAAAAAAAAACTCCCCCCGAAATGTGGGGGAGGGCTAAAAGAAAAAGAAGAAAAAAAACCCACCCCATGACCCCACGATGGAGGCGGGTGGCTTGTCATCGTTGTCATTCCACCAGCGATCCACCCCATGAGCAGTTGCTCATGAGGCTGGGGGCGGGTGGTGCACTGTCATCTCCTATCCCTGCGCCTAGGTGTTGTTCCACCCACTCTCCACCCCATGAGCAGTTGCTCGTGAGGCTGGGGGCAGGTGGTGTGTTGTTGTCATCTCCTTTCCCTGCATCTGGGCATTGTTCCACCCACGTTCCACCCCATGAGCAGTTGCTCGTGAGGCTGGGGGTGTGTTATGATTTATCTACAGCAACCTGCAAGTATGGGCACTTCATTTTTCCTTGACTCGACTCATTCCGAGAGACGCCTCAATGCTCGACTCCCACCGATCGACACGCTGTTCCGCAACTTCCTTGACATCGGATCCTTGACATTGGGTCCGTGACGTCGGACACCTCATGCTTGACAGGAGGCTCATCTTCTATTGTCTTTCTACATGCTGCGCCGCAGCATTCCGTGACATCGGATGACTCATGCTAGACATAAGGCTTATTGTTCTTCCTATATTTACTTGACAAGGATCTCTCTTTCCGATTGGACGATAGGTAGTTCCAGAACCATATATAAGTTGTAGTCATACTCTGTGTAAAGCTCAGCTTGACTTAATTCAAACCAACGGTCCTAGACTCAATCTGAACACTCAACAACTAAGGAAGCCCCTTAGTTGTGATATACTCGAATTTGACAGTCAGAAAGCCTCTGACTGTGGTACACGAACCGATGGTGTACTCAGAAAGCCTCTGAGTACGAACGACCGTGATCACTTGAGGAAGTACCCAAGCGTAGGCTAAGAGCCCGAACTGGTAGGAAAGCCTCCTACTTGAACCAGACAAAGAACAGGTCGAGTAAGGACCTATAGTCTTAACAAAAGGTCAAGCTGCCCTACAAAGTCCACCTACCTAGGTGCAGACACAAAGTCTTTCAGACAAAGCCCAGACAGACCTCTGACAGGAGCATCGACATCAGGAAGAACCTCATGGTAAAGATACCAAGGCCGACTAGTACGATACTCAGAACCAGCACAAAGGTGGTTCTCGAAGCGAACAGAAGACGAGGAACCAAGATACCTCACTGAACAAGGCTTCAGACCGACAAGCAAAGAAGAAACCCCAGAACGAGACCCATTCTCCTTATCCAACGACGACATCCCCGATAACATGTCTACCGAACCCACCGCATCAAACAAGGAGATTAGAATCCGAACCCCCTCCGACTTCACAGGGGACCAAACCAGAACTGCAAAGTTCTTACAAGAAGTGAAACTCTATCTGAGAGTAAACCATGGGATCTATGACACAGATGAAAAGAAAATCATCTTCGCATTGTCATTTATGAATGGAGGAACCGCCGTGCCCTGGGCACAGACATGGGCAGAAAAGGAAGACCTAGGGACATGGTCAACCTTCAAAACGGTGCTCAAAGCAGTGTTCACCCCGATCGATGAAGCTGGCAGAGCCAGAACCGAAATGAAGACACTAAAGCAGGGACAGGACCTGGAGGATTACATTGCGCAATTCCGAATCCTGCGAGAGAAGGCGGAAATCAATGATGATACTGCCCTGATCGAACTCTTCATGGATGGGTTAAACCCCAAGCTCCTTGAAAGAGTATTCAACATGGAAACGATCCCCACAACCCTAGAAGGGATGATCAACGCTGCCTCCAAGTACGATGGACAATGGAGGAGAGCAAAAGTGATAACAGGAAAATTACAGGAGAGCTGGGCAAAGAAGCCCATGAACTCCAAACCGAAAGAAAGCCCACTAGAAATCAACCAACTCTCTAACCAGGAGAGGGTTGAACACATGAAGAAGGGGCTATGCTTTGTGTGCCACCAACCCGGGCACAGAGCAACCAAACACAAGAAAGGGGAAACGAGAACCGAGAACTGGTCATTCCCAAAGAAGAAAGGCGAAGAGGCCTACTCAAAGATCCGAGCGATCATAAAGGACCTCAATGAAGAAGACAGGACGAGGGCTCTTGCCACAATAGAGGATGAGGGTTTTTAAAGAGGTGGCCTGCCTCGATGCCAGGTACCACTGAACTTTCCATTAGCTCTGTATTACTAGCCACTTTGAAGAATCAATCTATGCATTTAGATGTCAAAGTGCTAGGAGCAGACAGGAGGAAAGTCATCGAAACTGAAGCCCTACTCGACTCAGGAGCGGGAGGAGTATTCATGAGCCACGAATTTGCAGAGGAAAACGGACTCAGACTGTGCCCCCTGGAAAGAATCATCAAGGTGAAGAATGTGGATGGAACCCCAAACAAGAAAGGGGAAATCTCCCAATACGCCAGGGGACCGCTAACGATCAATGGGCAAACATTCCTGACAACCTTCCTGATCACGGGATTGGGAGGAGAATCGATCATCTTGGGCCTGCCATGGCTCAGGAAGATTAACCCAGCAATCAACTGGAGAACCGGAACCTTCCAGTTCAGGGCGGAGGACGAGAGTCACCCGGAACTCTTACATGGGAAAGGAAGAACCCTCATCGGGAGGGTGCAAACTGAGAAACCCAACGAAGGGTGCCTATCATGGCGCCAGAAGGGAACCGAAAAGAAGGAGAACCCCTTCGACATGACAAAAGAAGAACGACAGGCATGGTGCCAAAGAATAGTCGCCAGAGAAAAAGAAAAAATCGATCTCAAAATAAAGACGAGAGAAGAGCAACGGGCGCAATTCAAGAGGCTAGCCGCCAGGGAAAGAGAAAGACTCCTTTCCAAGACAAAGACACTGACGAAAGAAGAATGGCTTGAGCAATGCCGAAGAATTGTCGCCAAGGCAAAGATGATGGGAGGAGCCCTCCACACCGAACCAAGAAGAAACAGAATGCCCACCGAGACCAGAAGGGCGACAATAGAAGAAGTGAATGACGAAGAGATTGCAGTCACAACTCTTCAGGATGCAGAGCCCATTGGGCCACAGGACGAAGAAAGCACTGGGAAGGAAAACCCAACATCGGCAAACCACAAACAGGCAACGGAACAGACAACTGGACAACTGGAGGAGACACCCATGCAAGGGATCGCAGACGATGAACTACTAATCGCCTACATCCAAGGAGAACCCGTCATTGGCATTTTCGAACCAAGGAAAACCCCGCTGACAGAAGAGTATGACAAGCCAAGATACTCATACTCCCAATCAACGAAGAAGATCTCCCAACTCATAAAGGCAAAAGGAACACTGCAATACGTCTATGGGCAGAATGTCTGGATTAGGGCAAAGACATCAGTCTCACAGCACCTGGTGCATCAAAAGGAAGGAGACCCGGAATGGAAGACCCTGGACAAACTACTCCCAGAGCAATACAAAGAGTACCAACGGATATTTGAGAAGGAAGCATCGGAAAGATTCCCAGAATCAAGATCCTGGGATCACGCGATAGACCTCAAATCAGACTTTGTGGCAAAAGATTGCAAGGTATACCCACTCTCACCAGCAGAACAGAGGAAACTCGATGAGTTCCTCGATGAAAGCCTGAAGAAAGGATACATTCGACCATCAAAATCGCCCATGGCATTGCCATTCTTCTTCATCGTGAAGAAGGACACAGATGCCCTAAGACCATGCCAGGATTACAGGTACTTGAATAACGGCACGATCAAGAACACCTACCCACTACCACTGGTAGGAGACCTGTTGGACAGGCTAAGAGGGGCAAAATGGTTCACAAAGTTAGACATCCGATGGGGATACCACAATGTCAGGATCAAAGACAGCGATCAGTGGAAGGCAGCCTTCAAGACAAACAGAGGGCTGTTTGAACCAACGGTGATGTTCTTCAGATTATGTAACTCACCAGCGACATTCCAGGCAATGATGAACAAGATTTTCTGCGACATGATCAGAGAAGGATGGCTCGTGATTTACATGGACGACATCCTGATATTCTCCAAGGACCAGAACAAACACCAGGAAAGGACAAGAAGGGTGCTGCAAAGACTGGCAGAAAACAACCTATACCTGAAACCAGAGAAGTGCAAATTCGATGCCCACAAAGTGGAATTTTTGGGTCTGATCATCCGACCCAACAAGATTGCAATGGACAACACAAAGCTGGCAGGTATACAAGATTGGCCCACCCCAACAAACGTAAAAGCAGTTAGGTCCTTCCTAGGATTTGGGAACTTCTACAGGAAGTTCATCGGACATTTCACGGAGACAAGCAGGCCGCTTAATGAACTAACAAAGAAGAACAAGACGTTTGACTGGACAACTGAATGCGAAAATGCCTTTCAGATGCTGAAAAGGAAATTCGCAGAAGCACTGGTACTGCTGATGCCAGACCTGACAAAACCATTCACAATTGAATCAGACGCCTCAAAACACGCAACAGGATGAGTGCTGAGACAAAGAGACACAAATGGAGATTGGCACCCATGTGGATATATATCACATGCATTGACACCAACAGAACGAAACTACGAAATCTATGACAGGGAACTACTTGCGATAGTACAATCACTAGAAACCTGGAGGCACTACCTGATGGGTTCAGAACACCTGGTAGTAATCCTCTCGGATCACAAGAACCTGACATACTTCCGAATGGCACAGAAACTAAACAGGAGACAGGCAAGATGGAGCTTATTCTTGTCAGAATTCGAATTACAGCTTGTTCACGTGCCCGGATCTCAAATGGTGCAAAGTGATGCTTTATCACGAAGGGCTGACCACATACCGGAAGAAGACAACAACAATGAAGATATCACAATGTTACCTGAAATGGTATTCACGAAATTCATTGACACCGAAATACATGACCTGCTTGCAGGGAGCATCATGAAAGACAACCTGGTGAAGAGCACGATTGAAGTGCTAAAGACCCAAGGATCACCGCCAATAAAGTCGGCGTTAGAAGACTGGAAAATCGAGGATGGCCTTCTATTCTTCCAAAATCGATGCTATGTCCCTGACAATGGGGACATACAAAAGAAGCTGGTACAGAAATACCATGAAGGGGTAACCAGTGGACACCCAGGACAATGGCAGACAACTGAAATGGTTAGGAGGGACTACTGGTGGCCAGGAATGATGACATACATCAAGAACTATGTCGCTGGATGCGCTACATGCCAGCAGATGAAGGTCAACACCCACCCGACGACACCGCCCCTACAACCAATCAAATCTGAAGCGACAAGGCCATTTGCGATGGTAATGACCGATTTCATAACTGACCTACTGGAGTCCGACGGTTATGATGCGCTCATGGTCATGGTAGACCATGGGCTTACGAAGGGGGTAATTTTCATCCCTTGCAAGAAGACAATCGATGCACTGGGAGCAGCAACCCTCTATCTGGATTACGTCTACAAACGGTTTGGCCTTCCAGACAAAATTATATCAGACAGGGACCCCAGATTCGCCTCGCAGCTATTCCAAGAGTTAGGAAGATTGCTTGGAATTAAGCTGGCAATGAGTACGGCATACCACCCCCAGACCGACGGAGAAACAGAACGGGTGAATCAAGAAGTAGAAGTCTACCTGCGGATCTTCTGCTCGAACAACCAAGAGAAATGGAAGCACTTCCTTCCAACAGCAGAGTTCACACACAACCAAAGGATGCACTCCACCCAGAAAAGCTCCCCGTTCTACCTGATGATGGGCTATGAACCAAAGGCGATCCCACTCCCATACCTGAAAACAAACATACCGGCCATAGAGAAACGAATAGTTGTGCTGCAACGGGCCCAAGATGAAGCAAAAGCAACTCACGAGTTAGCCAGACAGCTGATGGCAGAAAGGACTACACGGCACTTCACGCCATTCAAAGAGGGAGACAGGGTGTGGCTAGAAGCAAAGAACCTCAAAATGACACATGCGACAAAGAAACTCACACCCAAGAGAGAAGGACCATTCTCCATTGAGAAGGTTCTAAGCCCCCTTTCCTACTGACTGAAGCTACCGAACCAGTGGAAAATACACCCGGTATTCCATGCGGCACGCCTCACCCCATATAAAGAAACTGAGATGCATGGTCCAAACTTCCCAAAACCTCCGCCAGACCTAATAGAAGGTGAATCGGAGTACGAGGTGGAAGCGATCATTGGACATAAGAAGAAGGGCAGGACCACGCACTTCTTTGTGAAGTGGGTCAGATACCCGACCTCGGAAAACTCGTGGGAACCCAAGGGGAACCTGAAACACGCCAAGAAGATCCTGAATGCATATAAACAACAATGACAGCTGTGAACCCCCAGGATCAGAACCCACACCCCAACATGGCAGAGCAGACACCCGTCATACCCCCCAAACGATGTTTTACCAAACAATTCCTATGAGACCCATCAAACATCGACACCCTCCGCACCCACCTCGCCCACGACCCAGCTAGATATCATCTCGCGAGAATATGCTTCTACTATCAGAGCACAATCGACTGAATGAAGAGGAACCTAGAAGAAGCCATGAACGACGCTGACGACCTCGGTATCGAACAGGCTATCCAAGACATGGCCAACGCACAGTCAGACAGAATGAGAGCGGTTGAAAGAAACCCTCATACCTCCACAGATCACCCCAGACATCGATGAAACTCTCCCTCGCCCTACAACGGGCAGAAAAACAAAAAGACAACACACACCACCTCTGGAAATGCCTCCCCTTCTATGAGCAACCAGATGAACACCTCCCTAACGATCATCGACCTCACAATGCCAGAACCCGAACCTCGATTGACCCAACCACCATGGTCCCCTCCCCACATGAGAAGCGCCAGATGCTTCATTTGCCACCAGATCAGACATTTCGGGCTCATCTGCCAGAAACACATCTGCAGGTACTGCAAACAACAAGGCCCCGGGCACTACAGCCCTGACTGCCCGGCAAGGCAACAGAAAGAACAGGAGGAAGAATGGAGATGGCAGGACTTCCTCGAGGTGGGATATGACGACTTCAATGATGAAGCAATAGCGAATATGACTGGGGAACCCTATGGGGAAATGTAGGAGGGCGGGGAGAATGGTTCAAAGTCAAAGTCGGTAACTTCGAAGATAGATGGGAGGTGATGTTATGATTTATCTACAGCAACCCACAAGTACGGGCACTTCATTTTTCCTTGACTCGACTCATTCCGAGAGACGCCTCAATGCTCGACTCCCACTGATCGACACGCTGTTCCGCAACCTCCTTGACATTGGATCCTTGACATCGGGTCCGTGACATCGGACACCTCACACTTGACAGGAGGCTCATCTTCTATTGTCTTTCTACATGCTGCGCCGCAGCATTCCGTGACATCGGACGACTCATGCTAGACATAAGGCTTATTGTTCTTCCTATATTTACTTGACAAGGATCTCTCTTTCCGATTGGACGATAGGTAGTTCCAGAACCATATATAAGTTGTAGTCATACTCTGTGTAAAGCTCAGCTTGACCTAATTCAAACCAACGGTCCTAGACTCAATCCGAACACTCGACAACTAAGGAAGCCCCTTAGTTGTGATATACTCGAATTTGACAGTCAGAAAGCCTCTGACTGTGATACATGAACCGACGGTGTACTCAGAAAGCCTCTGAGTACGAATGACCGTGATCGCTTGAGGAAGTACCCAAGCGTAGGCTAAGAGCCCGAACTGGTAGGAAAGCCTCCTACTTGAACCAGATGAAGAACAGGTCGAGTAAGGACCTATAGTCTTAACAGGGTGGGTGGTGTGCTGTCGTCTCCTATCCCTGCACCTAGGTGTCATTCCACCCACTCTCCACCCCACGAGCAGTTGCTCGTGAGGCTGGGGGCAGGTGGTACGTTGTTGTCGTCTCCTTTCCCTGCGTCTGGGCATCATTCCACCCACATTCCACCGCACAAGCAGTTGCTCATGAGGCTGGGGGTGGGTGGCTTGTCATCGTTCATTGCCATTGTTCCCCGTTTGGGTTTCTGTATTTTTCCTTTTTTGGGGGGGGGGGGGGGGGTTTGGGTGCATCAGTGCGACATGGCGCGATTATGGAGGTTGGTGGGTGCTTACTAGGCAGGTATCCCCCTTCTGGGGTCTCCTGGCATCCCTGGGCACCCTCCTAGCCCATGTCGACAGCCTCACATCCCGTTTGAATGGGGAGGAGGGGATCGGGTGGGCATGTGTGTGGGTTGCGCGTTTTTTGTTGTGGCAGGTCATGCCCAGTAGCATACAACCTAAAAGGCAATAAAATACAATTAGCTGATTGATAAAACAAAAAACAAAAAAAAACACTTACTAGGGGCCCATTGTGTCAGCTTGGCTCATTGGGTCCTGTTGCATCGGCTCAGCTAGTTTGCTGTTTGTTGCTGATGGTGCAAGAGGCGTCGGAGGCAGGGGCTGACTGGGCGGTGGTGGTGGTAGAGGGAGGTGGGAGGCAGTGGCGTTGAGAGTGATGGTGGTGATCAACATCAACAATGATTGTTGACACGTCTTGAACTTGCACATGAGTCATGTGATTTAAATATGGTTAGATAATGCAATTGTTTGCACTTACTGATAACGGCTCTGTGGTGTAGTGGTTAATTGTGCTATTTATGCTTGGTGACAAGGCTTGGGGTTCGATTCTACTTTAATACATAATTTTTCTGTAGTCAGCTAAGCCTCTGTTGTGCATCCATGGACTCAACTCGGACTTGACTCGGACATGTATCTGTCCGAGTCTGTCTGAGTCCAAGTAAATTGATGTTGCTCGGACAAAGTCCATGCGCACCCCAAGTAAAAGTCCAAAAATAGCTCGGACTCCACAAAAGTCCATGCAGACTCTCTAGGAGTCTGAGCAATATACAGGACATTTGAGCCAAATGAGTGGGTCCAGTCTGAGCTAGTCTGTGCGGAGTCCGAGCTAGTCCATGCAGAGTCCACCAAATTCTGTGCAGACTGGCTCGGAATATGTGGGGCACAGTAAAGACCTCACACACAGTGGGGATTGCAGCTCTCTTGCCCATCATATTTAGGCTAGGATTTTGCTCTTCGAGTCAGGAGGTGCTATGCGCCTTTGCCCACACAGCTTATATTAGTCTGCAGTAACATAATGGTACACACCAATGAAATATGCATTCTAATGGATATTGGATTCCACCTATGGAACACTAAGTGAACACTCAAAGACTTATAGCCTCTCCATTCCCTCATTAATCCACTTTTGGGGTCCAATGAGGACCTCTGATTGTGCTACCCTAGTCTGACTTGAGTTATGCAGCAGAGGTCAGCATAAACATGGGCTCCAAGGGTAAGGAGGGTGGAGACATTCCAAGTCTCCTAGGCTCTAGCTATGCCCCAGACAACATAGTTGTAGTGATGATGCTTATGTACATGTGACTCTGCTACTGACTACCTAGTCACATGACTACTGGAGTAGGTGTGCCCACACACACTACTCCATCTGCCCACATCCAAAAAAGGCAACATCCTCATCACCACAGAAAAGGAAAAAAAGGCAAAACAATAAATAACAATAATATAGACAAGTGAACTCTATGGTTGATTATAAGAATAAAGTAAAGCAAACTCAACATGGTGTCCATCCTAAAGCTCAAAGTGCATGACTCAAATCAACAAGACAAGGGTCACTACCCCAGTGTAATGATGCTACTTATTTACTCTTATTTACTACTCAGATTGCATCCTCAGACAGATATGGACGACACACACACACTTTTCCTTTATTACCATCATCATCTTGATACACACCAATAGAGATCCCACATTTATAAAACACCTCTTTTGCCTGTTTATGCTTAGTCTGACTCTAGTGAAGCACTGCACGTGCTTACACTTTTTTTAAACTTTGCTCAACAAGGTTTGCTGTTCTGCCAACGTTCTCCAAAACCTTTGCTGTCTTGCCATTGCCTTACTAAGGCTTGTTGTTTACAGGTCAAAAGACCTAGTTGTTCAAGCTGCCTGTCACATGCAAGCAAGCGCTGATGATACTCAACCTGGGAAAACCACCAAAACAGCTGATGAGGCAATCAATGATATTTGCAATGAGTCAGAGGAAGGGTGCGAGTTGTTCTGAATGTTCATGGTCCAACCAATAGGAAGATAACTAGTTGGTACTAGTCGTGAAGGTAGTGCTATGAGAGATAGAGGTGTTCAGTGTGGTCCGATCGAGTATCAATCAATATCGAGGACAATCGATGAGATCGACAATGAACGATGTTTATCATCAATGGTTGAAGTGTGTATTCTGAGGACCTTTCGAAAGGTTGAAAGTATACAAAGGCTATAGTCGATGGCTAGAACATGTTGAAATGGTTGCTAGTGCTAATGACAAGAGGATTGAAGGAAGATTGAGGACGCGGTGATCGCAGAGGTTTCTTGTTGATCAAGAAAGCTCATAGAGACTTAGATTGTTTTAGAAAGTTGATTGGATGCTTAGAACTGTATACAAGACGATAGGTGAAGATGATTTCTTGTTTTTCTCAAGTAGATACTACAGAGTTTTATATGTTTTAAAAGAAACTTCCTAAAAAGGTATAAGAAACATGTGTAGAACATGAGGCAAAAGATATGAGTTAAGGCACAAGGCCAAAAAGGAGACTGGAACCCAAAGAAGAAAGAGATGTATCATATGATGAAGGACTAATAAAGGGAAAGAACTAAAAAGAGACTGTCCTTTGTGTATAAACTGCGCTAAGTCTCGCAATAATCCATCCAGTGGGTTCTGTATGTGATAGGGACTTGAAACGAGGCTGACCTATGATCAGCAGGTTTGAGCACGAGTTGGAATATGTCCTAGCACATGGTCTTCCACCATTTTTAGATAATGAAGGCAGCACCCGATGTCGCTCATAGTCTCTCGATATTGATCAATAATGCTCGACAATGGTCGATGATGTTCAATCGCGGTTGCGGCTGTTTGAAGTTGATTGGGGATGTTCGATGGTCATTTAGAGGGATCTTAGGGGCTTTTGGGGTAGTCCTAAGGTTGTGCGATGTGGGCTCTTGGTATGATCAATGTCGCTGGTGATGTTTTGACACAGTCGATATGATATTGCGATTGATAGACTGTGTCGTGCTGTGTCTGGGACATTGTAGGAGTTAGCCGATGTGATTAGAATATGGTTGAAATGGTGAATCAGCCCTTGAGCCGAGGAGACAACCTATCAGCGCTCGCCAGTCCCAACACCCAACAGGGCCCACTGTCACCTTTGCTGCCCTCACTGACATGAACTGAAGGACTGTCACAGTCCCCACCTGCTGTCAATGTCAACAAAAAGTTCTGAAGAAGACTGGAATAGTCCTAGCATGCCTACAAATGTGCATACATCCACTTTGCCATTTGCTGATTCCACTTCTGGCTATTCTGGATCTTCCAGCAACAATTCCAGCTCTGACAACTCCTTGTCTTCTTCCAATGACTCACTGCACATACTGAATAAGATGGCTGCAATGGGATCTGCTGAATGCATGCACACAGAACCAAGATGTATTCCACTGCTTACAGCTGGTGTGGTGATGCTGATGGTTATGCATCAGTGGGAGATGGCTTGCATTGATTTCTTTAGGGCCAACAAGAAATAACAAAAGACAAACATGTTGCTGCTGTTTTGCCTGGACTGAAAAACATGAGGGCTCATGATTGGGTCGCTATGCACAGGGATCGACTTTCTGAGGTGAAATTCACAGATTTCATCAAAGAGCTGCAAAGAGAATTCCTGCCTGACAGCTGGGATGATGAGCTACATGCGAAGATATGCAACTCTCGACTCAAATCATCGGATTCATTTCCCATCTGGGTGAACGGCATTCACCATCTGAACATTGTCCTCCAAAACATGGAGTACTATTTCTCAGACATAGCGCTGCATCTCCAGCTTGACAGTCTCTTAGATGCCAATCTATGTAACCACTGCAAGAATCGTAACATAAAGGATGTCATCAATAAAATTACAAAGGACACTCCAGAAGAGATGGATGAGGCACGGCTTACTTGCTGGATTGCTGAGGTACGGAAACTATGCTTGCTGAAAAGGCAGGCCCTTGCTAATCCTTCATGGAACTCAAACACTGTTAGCGGCCTCAAGGTATGAGGTTCTGCCACTGCTTCTATGCAAGCTTCGTCTACATCTTCTTTGTGTAAACCTCCTCGATTGACCAAGAATGAATGCTTGCTGCTGTTCAAACATCAAGGATGCTTGAAGTGTCAATGCAGTTATCAAAACCATCATGTGACGGATTGCCCCAATGAGTTCCCAGACAGACCCAACTACAAGGAGATAATGGAAGAAGGACTGCTTGCTCAGAAATGACAAATGAGCATACCATCAGGTAGCAGGCCAGTAGGAGTGGTTGGGGGTAGCACAGCATGGATCAAGGAGGAGGATGAAGATTCATTCATTGCTGGGGCAATAATGCCTTCCATGGTGCTGGGCTTGGGTTCTGAGACAGAGGAAGAGGTGAGCCCTCTCACTGTTCCTCACTTATGCTGGATGTGCTCGTTGTTGGGACCTGGAGCTGACAAAGCAGTTGCAGTGAACAGTATGCTTGACTGCAGTGCACACATTGTTCTCATTGACAGCATGCTTGTAGAAAAGCTAGGTTTACATCATTTTTGCCTTCATCATCTGCTACCAATTTCTGTTGCACTCAACAACTCAGCTTCATCTGAAAACTGCTTGTATGAATATGTCAAGATTGCACCTTACACACCAGACTCAGCATGGACTTCTTGAACTGTAAAGGCTGTTGTGACTCCAAACTTATGTGTACTGCTATTACTTGGACTGCCTTTCCTCACAGTGAACTGTATTATTACCAATTTCAAGAAGTGTATGGCTATTGATAAACATAATGACTATGATTTGCTAAACCCGCTGGCTTGGAAGCACCATAGGAAAACAGTGGACCCAAAGCAAATCATGGCAGACACTAAGAAAAACAAGAAGTTAATGCTAGCACAGCTAGTCGATGTTTGCAAGAAGCACCTGGTGAAAGGGAAAATGGTGCTGGAAATTGTCAAGCCACTAGATGTGGCTGGAATTATTAAGGAGCACATAGAGTTCCTGGGATTTCAGCAAAAAGTAGGAAAAATTAAGGAGCAGATGCTCACTGAGTTTACCAATGTTTTCCAACCACTGCCCCATGTCAAGAAACTGCCTCAGAGTGTGACTGCTAAAATCAAACTCAAAGATGCAGAACAAACTATCAAAACATGTACATATGGGTGTCCACACAAATTTTGCAAGGCATGGAGAACATTGATCCAAGGACACCTTGATGCAGGCTGCATAAGACCCTCTTTGTCACTGCATGCATCCCCTGCCTTTATCATCCCAAAGGCAGATCCATCTGTGTTACCTAGGTGGGTCAATGATTACTGACAACTTAACAGGAATACCATTGCGGATTCTCATCCACTACCAAGAATTGATGACATTCTAAACGACTGTACCAAGGGTAAGATCTGGGGAACTATTGATATGACCAACAGTTTTTTTCAGATGCCAATGGAGCCTTCCCATATTCCCTTAACAGCAGTCTCGACACCCTTTGGCCTGTTTGAATGGATGGTTATGCCAATGGGCTTGAAAAACGTGCCTGCGATCCATCAGCATCGTGTAACAGCTGCATTGCATGAATGGATTGGAAAGATTTACTTGGACAATATCGTGATCTGGTCGAACACTATTGAAGAACATGTCAAAAACATCCAAATCATTTTGTTGGAATTGAGGGAGGCCAGGTTATATTGCAACCCAAGAAAGACTCACTTGTTCCAGCTGGAAATCGATTTTTTGGGGCACTGTGTCTCTGCTTGAGGTATTGAAGTGGACAGTAAAAAGATGGATCACATATTGCATTGGCCACAGCCACATTCTGTGAAGGAAGTACAGCAATTCTTGGGACTTGTCCGATATGTTTCCTTGTTTTTGCCTCACATCACTGAACACACATGCATTTTAACAGAGCTTACATTAAAAGAGTGCAACAAATTGTTCCCATACTGGGAGAGCAAACATGAGTTGGCATTTGATGCGATCAAGAAGGCAGTCATCAGCCATGAATGCTTGATGACAATTGACTTCTCATTAATGCCAGGACACAAAATTTTTGTAACTACTGATGCAAGTGATTATCAGTCAGGAGCAGTACTGTCCTTTGGAGAATCATGGGAAATGGCATGCCTGGTAGCTTTTGATTCCATGATATTCAAGGGAGCAGAACTTAACTACCTAGTCCATGAAAAAGAAATGTTGGTGATTATCCGTGTGTTGCAAAAATGGTGTTCCGATCTCATGTTCATGGTATATACTGACCATAAAATGCTGGAGAATTTTGACTGCCAAAGGGATTTGAGCCGACACCAAGCCAGATAGATGGAGTTCATGAGTCAATATGACTGCAAGATCATTTATGTAAAAGGGGAAGAAAATTGTGCTGCAGACACATTGTCTCACATGTTGTTTGAGGCAGAGGAGGCAGCATCTGTCCATACCCCCCCCACAACTGTGATGCGGTAGGTATCGTTCTGAATATAGAGCTGACTTCTTTCATGTGCGCCAAGGTTATGACAAAACTGGAGATGCTACCTTCCACCATGCAGACAATCACTGCTACAATGACAATATCTACAGATGCAGAACTCCTGGATGCCATTCAATCAGGTGATGTGGACGATGGCTGGTGTGCTTGCCTGCTTGAAGCTGACTTCCTGCCACATGGAGTACAGAAAATCAATGTCCTTCTGTATGCAGGAGACCAGCTGATTATCCCTAGGAAATCATCAGTGTGTGAGTTGCTGTTCCACCTGGCTCACAATGTTCTAGGGCACTTTGTATTTTTGAAATCTTATGGGTCCCTTTGTGACTCATATTACTGGCCAAATATGTGGTGCGACCTCAAACAGGCTTACATGCCAAGCTGTCTGGACTGTCAAAGAAACAAATCAACAACCAAGAAACCCATGGGTCCCTTGCACCTGCTACTGATACCAGATCAGCAGGGAGACTCCGTGGTGATAGACTTCATTGGACCCTTGCCAGAGGATGAAGGTTACAATTGCATTGTGACTTTTACTGATAGATTAAACAGTGATGTTCGCATCATGGCGACAAGGATGGACATCATGGCTGAAGAGTTGGCAGTCATTTTTTTTAATGACTGGTACTGTGAAAATGGCCTACCCTTGGAGATTGTCTCAGACAGGACAAACTGTTCATGTCAAAGTTCTGGGAGGCCCTGCACAAGATTATGGGTGTAAACTAAAGATGCCATTGGCATATCACCCTCAATCAGATGGTGCAAGTGAACAATCTAACAAGACAATAAATCAATGTCTACATTTTCATGTGGAGCACAACCAGCTTGGGTGGAAAAGAGCTCTATGCCATGTACATTTTGACATCATGAACACCATCAATGGATCAACTGGTTTCTCACCCTTTCAACTGCGAATGGGACATAGCCCTCGCATAATCCCACCCCTGGTAAAGTCACTGGATGGGGAAGTCGAGGACATACAAGCAGTGGATGTTATTGAGAGGCTGCAACAGGACATCAAAGAGGTGTAAGATAACATGCTTCGTGCTAAGATCTCCCAAGCTCTCTCTGCTGATCAACATCGCTCTAACAATTTTCCTTTTAGTAAAGGAGGTCAGGTTGTTCTATCTATGTTACATAGGCACTGGGACTATAAAGCAAAGGGAGAAAAATGGGTTGCAAAATTTATGCCACGATACGATGGGCCATATTTGGTCACAGAGATGGCACCCAATGTGTCAACCATCACTGTCGACATGCCTAACCACCCAAACACTTTCCCCACATTCCATACTTCCCAAGCGCTACCTTTCATGGAGAACAACAAAGAGCTATTCCTGACTTGAGAGCAAGAGTGCCCAGAACTAGTGGAGATCCAAGGTGAGGACAAGTACTATGTCCAAATCCTGGATGATGTAACCGTGGCAGCAGAGCCCACAGTGCAGTCCATAGCAGAGTCCAGAGCCAGAGCCCGAGAACTTCCTTAGTGATCACATGATCTGGTAGACAGAGACGCGCATGTGCAGATAGAGAATCCATCCTTGCCTGTCTGTTTCCACAACTCACGTCTAGTAGTAGATGCAAGCCCTGTCTGAGCTGTCTTGTCTGGTAGCAGATGTGACCCTGAGAGTCTTGCTGACTCCATCTGGTGACAACAGGCAGATTCTACTCCACCCAGTTCTGTCTCCTGGATCTCTCAACCAGCCCAACAACAGTTTTGACTAGTGTCAACTGGCTACAGTTCTGACTAGCTGTCAACTGTCCTCTGCTCTGTCCACTGTCTACTACCTGCTGAACCTGGCCACTGCACTCTCACAACTCTGTCAACTGCTTTTCCCAGCTCATTCTATCTGCTAAATGCTTGGTTTCAACACATCTGTCTACTGGTCTACCATATACCTGCTCTGCTTCATTTCAGTCCTTTCTTCTACCCTGCTAACACCCTGTTTCACTCCTGTAACAATGGTAGAATCCATACAGCAGACCCCACACAACAAAATTCCAACACTGGCCCAACTACCTACAAAAACCTTGGAGCACACACTGGCGATGCTACCGCACCACCCCAGACATCCGAATTCGGCAACAGCACCACTGGGATATGTCCCAACTGCCCACAACAAGCCACAAAAATGGCCATGTCATCATTGACAAAACCAATGCCACCTGCCTGTACAGTCTCAGAACAACTGTCCACAATCCAAAAGAAGCAAGAGACACCCCCCTGCCTGTTCCCTCGAGCCCCTGCCAACCCCCATTCACCTGTCAAGCCCCTCCCGTCATCACCATGAGCTGCCGCATCACAGTTGACGACACAGGTGCCATCTGTGAAAACGGTCGAGGAACAGCCATCTACAGCACAAATAAAGGGAGACACCACTCCCTGTACATCCCCTTGAGTCCCTGCGACCCCACAGCAACCTCTCAAGCCCTGCAAAAACTGTACACCAACAGCCATGTCATTGTCAATAATGCCAATGCCACCCACAAAAACCGTTGAGAGCCAGCCATCTGGAGCTCAGACGATGTGCATACCACCTACCTTCACACCCTCTTGAGCCTCTGCAATCCCTGAACCACCACCTGCACCCTTGGCATCACTCGTTAACCCCCCAGTGTCGCTGACACTGTTAACAACCATAACATTACCCACAACAGCCATCCCAACCAATGAGGATGACAAGAATGAAACAATGGAAGATATAGCGCCATTCTGGGGTGACAACGAGCATGATGATGAGGACCCGCACAACTTCCTCAATGCCATCAAGTGAATTTTTATAATGAAGGCCAGTGTAACTGATGCCCAACAGCTCCGAGCATTCAAACTTCACCTGAAGTCCAGCGCCGCTGTGGAACAATGGTGGGAAGAACTTCCACCAACTAAAAAGGACAACTGGGACCACTTTTGCCAAGCATTTAAAGTAAGATGGCCAGTAAGAATACCCACAGCAAAAATGGTAGGAGAAAAACTAACAGAACTGGAACACACCACGATCACAGAAGAGGAGCTTGGGACACGAGTAAAAACACAAGGTATAGACAAATATGCACATGTAGTATGGGCAAACAAGATCAAGAGATGCGCTGCAGCAATTCCGGATACTGACGGCCTACTAATCAACAAAACCCGGAAAGCCATGCCAAAAGCATTACGGAAGGTAATAGGAACCACACACACTGACTGGGCATCTTTTTGCAGAGCAATATGCACAGTAACTCTATTACAGATTAACAAGGCAAAAGAGGAAGAAATAGATTTACAAAACATGGTAAAGAGTTTACAGGACACATGCAGTACCTTGATGAGGAATGTTGCAAGTATGTTCCAAAGGCTCACCAGGAGCATGCCCTCCCCCACCCTGAGGTTCTCACCACCTCAGATACAACCTGTCAACATGCAGATCAGGCACCCCTCACAACCATCTGACATGAACAACTGACCTATAACACACATGAACATTGTTGACTTGTACAGCATGCAGAGCAAGGATGACCACAAGATCACAGTACTATTTCAATATACAATCAAATTAAACAGCCCACAAGGAGAGATTGTATGACTGAAGAGCACCTTCGATGATGGTGCCATGGTAAACACAGTGGATTTAAAGTCATTTCAACAAGTCAAATACTGCCTAAAATCCCTTGAAAAATCAGACCAAATCTTATGCATGACAGATGGTCGACTTGTACCTTCAGCAGGAATCTGGAATGGGGAAGTCACAGTTGGGAACACCACACACAGTGGAACCTTTGAAGTCTTTGACAGCAACGGCGCCTGGGTAGTATTGTTTGGAAAACCCTTACTAAAAACATTTAAAGCAGTCCACAATTACAATTTAGATATAGTAAGAATCCCTAACAGCAGCAATGATTGGACAGAACTACAGAACCAGCACCAACAAGGGGATCACCATGTGTTCCCCTCAAGGCGAGTTTCACACCCTAGTAATAATGAATCAGATAACAGCACAGATATAGTACACTTAGAACATGAGAAAAATATCAACCAACCTGGTCAAGCACCAAACCACAAGATTCCACCAGCTGTTTCAGTAGAAGAAGAACAGAGCATGGATGCTGAAGAATCACAAATTCTGCAGACACCAACACAACAAAGGAACCCACGATGGTTGAAAGAAGAATGGGAAAAGTGGCAACTGATAACAATAAGGAACCAAAGAAATCACAGGGGGAACAAACAACAGCCAAGCACAACAGACTGGCAAGAGTATCTTCAAAGGGGGTTAACTCAAGTCATCCACCTGCTTCCCCACCTGAGGCAACAGTCACTGACAATCATATCCCTAGCACAGATGCAGAACCTGAACAGGAAGACAATATATAGCATATCAACACTACTTCTCCAAATGACAATGTAGGGGCTGAACAAAAATTACTAACCAACAACCTTGATAAAGGGGTGTTTACTCACCACACAGACCCATTCAAGGCTGAGCATGTAGATGCCATGCTCTCTGAACTCACCATAGGAGATGACCTAACTAAAGAGCAGCACATAGGTATTGTGAATTTACTACGCAAGTTTGCTGATGGTTTTGCACTGTCTATGAGTGAGGCAACTGTGGTACCAGGAGCTACCCACAAGCTGAACATACCCAATGGCACAACATTTAGAAAGAAGGTAAACCAATGACTGCTCAGCCCCCCACAGAGAGAATACTTCAATCATGTGCTTGATAAGATGCTGGATGCAGGTATTATTGCACCAATTGACCACAGGGATGTCAAATCCTGTGGAGCAACCACACTGGCAAAGAAAGCACATGATGGCGAAGGACTAAACATTGATGAATTGCAGCACAGATTTAATGATGAATGCATCGCAGCAGGAATTGAAGGTTTCAAAGACCTTCCCCCATGGAACCATGAACAGAAAAACACAGACAAAATGGAGGCACAGACAAAATGGCGAGTATGCCAAGATTTTGCTGAGCTGAACAAAGTGACAAAAGTACCTCCAATGACACAAGGTGATATATGAGCGAAGCAACAACAGCTAAGTGGTCACCGCTGGATAAATATATTTGACTTTGCAGCAGGATTCTATGCCTGTGAGATCAGCCCAGAAGATCAGCCATACATCTGCTTCTATGTTGAAGGACGGGGATATTTCTGCTACAAACGCATGCCCTTTGGATTAACAGGTGCACCATCTACCTTTGCCAAAATGACAGCTCAAGCACTTGGTGACCTGGTAGGTATACTATTTGAACTATTTGTTGATGATGGAGGGATGGCCAGAGATGACTTTACAGAAGCTCTCACCAACATTAGGACACTGCTCACAAGGGTCAGGGAGAAAGGGCTTTCCTTATCAGCTGCAAAGTCAAAATTCTTCATGACTGAAGCTGTCTTTGCAGGAGCAAGGGTAGGACCAACAGGAATATGACCAGATCTTACAAAACTAACTGCCATAGCTGACTGGAAAAGACCTACTTACCTTCAGAATTTAACTGCATTCACAGGACTAACTGGCTATTTTAGATCGCTAGTAAAAGGCTATGCAGCAATCGCCCAACCACTCACTGACCTGAGAAGGAGTGTAGAGATACTGACAGGGAAAGGTAAGGCAGCCTATTGACAAGCTATGAAAGGACACTCTCTAGAAGGTCTGTGGACACCCGAACACGAAAAAGCATTCCTGCAACTGAAGGTTGCACTAACTAGTGAACCAGTCTTGAAAGGACCAAAGTTTGATGGTACACCCTTCATAGTTACCACTGATGGATGCAAGTACAGTTTTGCTGGAATGCTATCCCAAAGACACACCATGGTCCTACCTAATGGCAAGGAGGTCACAAATATCCACCCAGTAGCCTTCAGCAGCAAGTGAACATCCATAACAGAAGAGAAGTACAAGCCATATTTGCTAGAATTTGCTGCACTGAAATACTCCTTAGACCAATTCTCAGACCTCATATGGGGTTACCTAGTTGAGCTAGAAACAGACTGTCAGGTGCTTCGGGACCACCTCATGAATGACAAGCTGAATGCGACCCATGCCTGATGGAGGGATGGCATACTAGCACATCAAATCATAGATGTATGACATTGACCTGGATGGTTAAACCCTGTCGCCGATGGCATCAGCAGGAAATTCATCAACTTACCAACAGAGAAAGACAATGGCCATGACTGGACAGTGAGTGAGGACTGGGAAGTATGGACTGGCCTACAGAATGACATCTTCCAGATTGAAATACCACAGACATATACTAACCTCAGAGCACATTTTGCTAATGAGAAAATTTCATCTCACCATCATTAATGCCTTAGCTGAACTAGATCATGGGAAGAGCATAAGAGAACAGAAGAAGGCCAAACACCAAGCATGATCCAAGATGGGAAATTATGGAAGATAGCAGATGCCAAGTCCACACAAGCAAGACCACGAGTAGAATGAATTACACAGTTGGAGGCAGTTGCACTAGCCTGGGAAGAGCACTGTAACAATGGACACTTCCACAGGGACAATGTGAAGATAGCACTGATGGACAGAATCACAAGCCCAAATTTTGACTGCTCAATTACCAAGGCTATCCTGGATTGCGGTAAGCATAAAGGACATGGCACAAAGCACTTACATTCTCTGCTAGAACCCATAACATAATGACACCCATTTGAGCTCCTGGTCGGAAATACTTTATCAATGCTGAAAGGCAAAGGGGGCTTCACAAAAATCTCAATGTATATGACATGTACTCACAACACTTATGGGCAGACAAACTGAAGACAGCTGCATTGGGCAACACAGCCTGCAAGTCACTTAACAACATCTGCACCACGTTCACCAACCCAGAAGCACTGATGGTTGATGGAGGTTCCAAGTTTGACAACCATGCAGTCCATTGATGATGCTCAACCCAGAAACCCAAACATAACCTACTAAATGGCTTCGGATGGTATAACACAAGTTAGAGGAAGGATGTGAGGCCCTCTAGATGTCACCTGGCAGACAGACCATCAAATAGTCATAAAAGGACTGCTTGTCAAAGCAATTCAAAGCTAAAAGAGTGTGTTTTGTGGAATTTTGGACTATTTTGTGGCTAGATCAATGAATTCGGAGTGCACAAATATGTTCAGACTCAAGATCGGGGGACTAGATGAGTAGTAGAAGTGAAGCAAAGGTGATTTGAGGGAAACAAGAGCAAAAATAGTGTAATGCGAGGATTTTCGAGGAGTTGCAATATTTTTCGAGACATTGCAATATTTTTCGAGATGTCACGATATTTTTTGAGGTGTTGCAATATTTTTTGAGGTGTTGCAATATTTTTTGAGGTGTTGCAATATTTTTCGAGATGTTGCGATGTTTTTCAGGATTATGAAATAGACTGCAAAGATATTGGTGAGTGATGGAAAGGTTGATAAACGATGCAAGAGGTGAGTGACAATGAGTACGAGAGGATGACGATAATATCAAGAGGCAAAATGAGGATAAACAAGTTTTGATGAAATCTGACAAATTTTCAGACTATTTTGTGGCTAGATCAATGAATTCAGAGTGCACAAATATGTTCGGACTCAAGATCAGGGGACTAGACAAGTAATAGAAGCAAAGCAAAGGCGAATTGAGGGAAATGAGAGTGAGAATAGCATAATGCAAGGATTTTCGAGGATTTTTGAAGAAGTTTAGCATAAAACACCAAACTTTGGACTGAATAAGACTAAACTGAACTCTCAAATCACTGCGATCTGGGAGGAAGACAATGACTTTCTTGTTTTTCTTTGTATCTAGTACATCTTTTGATATAAAATAAAGAAACTACCTAAAAAGGCTAGAGAACATGAGGCAAACATGTGGAAAACTCGAGGCAAAAGACAATAGAAGTATATCAGAACAATAAAGCGAGACTAGAAAGGGTGAATATAACACATGATGAAGAAATAATAAGAAAGAATAGCTAAAAGCAGACTGTCCTTGTTATAAATTGCATAAAACATTGGAAACTGCTTTGAGCGGATTGTATGCATGCACATGCAGTCAAAATGTGTTCGATATACTTGAGATAGTGTCCCATGTGTCCAGCATGCATCCAAAGATCGTTCAAATAGGAAATACTGTGTCCAAAGATGTTTTTCGAGGTTCAAGGTTTTTCAAAGTTTTTCAAAGTTTCTTCGGACTTCGTTCGTGGCCCAAAATCGGTGCAATATTGCTTGAGACTGGTTCAGAGCTCATCGACAATGTTCCAAGTGTATATTCTGAGCTGTATGAAGGTCGGGGGAATTGTCATATGGTGGCTGAAGGCATGTGAAGATTTTCGAAGCATTTTTGTGACTTTGTAGAGCTTTGTAGAGCTTCATAGAGCTTCGGAGGGGTTTGTATGGGTTCATAGAGCTTCGACAACAATTGTAGATGTGTTTTCCGAGCTTGAACGACAAGGTGGACCTATCACTGTGACACATGTGCAGCATGCAACATCGAACTCCGAATAGTACCTGGATACTCTCCCTGGATTAATGGTCTGGTAGAAGGGATGAATGCAAAGTTACTGGGAATATTGAAGAGGTTATGTGCCCCAGACTTGGGGGAAGATGAGTACAATGTGATGGACCTTCCAGCCTCTTGGCCAGACTATCTGGAAGAGGCGGTAGAAGCACTCAATAACCAGCTTCTCCCTAACCTCAAGTTCTCTCTAACAAACTCCTACTAGGACTTGTAATCAACACAAAATGCACAACACCAGACAACATGGAGGAAGAGGTGTCAGCAGCAAAGGTGGACATCCAAATGGCTTATGTTGAACAGCAACGCATGGATGGGTATGATCACATTCTATCTCATGCCCATAAATGGAAGCTGGTGTTCAACAGGAAACTCCTATCCCAGGCACCGAAAGAGGTAATATTCAAGGCAGGACAACTGGTACAGGTCTATTGGAGTGATGTGGACTTCACATTCAAAGTGGAGAGAAAGATGGAACCAAAGTGGTCTGCACCACAATGAGTAACAAGTCGAGACCAGAACTCGTACAAACTGGAGACACTTGAAGGATTGCCAATTGGCAACAGGTTTTCATCATGGCGACTATGAAGATTCATTCCATGCAACAGCACTGCCTTACATGAGGCCCAGGAAGCTATTGAAAAGCTATGGGGTAAACAAGAGGCCAAAGAGGCCAAGGTAATGGGTGCAGAAGAAGGATCGATAATTGAAGATGACAGAAGTGAGGAGTGGGAGGATATATAGGACAGGGCAGACAAAGAATGGATACCATCAGACCCCTGAGTTGAGACTGCAATCAACTCCGGCTGTTGACTGACATCGGCTATATTCAAGCCCTGACTCATGTATATATACCAGAGCTGAGTCCTGATTTTATTTTATTTCCACTTCTATCATCCTACACTCCCATAATTACTGACATACCTGATGCAAACACCTCTTCTCGAAGATGGTTCTGGGGAGGGTTTGCGCTCCTCCTTCTTCTGTGGGTTATAGTGGCCATCGGCACTGTAACCACGTGGGCTTTACAGGCCCATCAATTATCATCAACAGCCTTTCATGACGCCAAACATGATGGACTACCTAGCCTTGTTGACCCAGAGCTGGTCAGAGCTGTCACTGAATGGCCCCAACACCAACCATCCAGTACTGCCTGATGCCTATTTGAGACCGAGTGTTACATTTCCTGACCTTGGCAACTCTCGACCACCACCACTCGAAATTGAACCACCACACCAAACAAGGTTTTAGAATGATACTGGTGACTCTAAACGACATTTCTGCGTCGGGCCTTAGGGGGAGCGATTGTCATGGACATGCCTCCTGAGGTACATTGGCCAAGGTGAGGGTAAGGCATTGGTGCCTTGTACATACATATTCCTCTCTTCCTTCTCTGAGTTGAGATTGCAACAAGGGTGTTGCTACTTGGAGGGGGGGCACATGTAACTGTGGCAGCAGAGCCCACAGTGCAGTCCATAGCAGAGTCCAGAGCCAAAGCCCAGCAACTTCCTTAGTGATCATGTGATCTAGTAGACAGAGATGCGCATGTGCAGATAGAGAATCCATCCTTGCCTGTCTGTTTCCGCAACTCACATCTAGTAGTAGACGCAAACCCTGTCTAAGCTGTCTTGTCTGGTAGCAGACATGACCCTGAGAGTCTTGCTGACTCCAACAAGAGAAAGTGGGGAAGGGGCACACAATACTTGGTAAGATGGTGGGGCTACAGACCAGAAGAAGATCATTGGTTACCGAGGCACAAGTTGGATGACTGTGAGGCGCTGGACATCTGGTTGGCATGGAAGGAATCAAGTTGCAGTATGTAGCTTTTTTTTTGTCCACCAACTGGTAGCTTTTCCCTGATGGGGTTTTTAATGCACCCATGCTCATGCCAATTTTTTTTACTTACCTTTCATGCTGTTCAAAGAGATTTTTTAATTTTTCAGTGGGGGGAGGGTGTAACGACATTGCATCCTCAGACAGATATGGACAACACACACACACTTTTCCTTTATTACCATCATCATCTCAATACACACCAATACAGATCTCACATTTATAAAACACCTCTTTTGCCTGTTTACACTTAGTCTGACTCTAGTGAAGCACTGTGCATGCTTACACCCAGTCAAGTGCTGGGACTAGAGGGACAGGTATCAGTGTTACTCTAAAGTGGGTGACAATGATGGGTTTGCCTGGTCCTATACCTGAAGGATGATGTCGAGTGACGAGGGGTTGGAACTGAACAGGATTTAGAGGATGAAAAGATGTTTGAGGTGCTGAAACAAAATATGGTGGGGTTCATCATCAAACAGTGTTGTACTGTCAAACACACCTGCATAAGGATTGAAATGGGCCTGGGGGGTTCAAACAGAGGCCAGAAAGATCTCATGGGGGTGTGGGTGCAGCAGGTGGGGGGATAGGCAGGGATTTGGCATCTTCTGCCCAGTCAAGACATGTAGGCCAAAGTGAAACAGCTTGTTTAGGGTTGAGTGGGGGTGAACTGGGGTGGATGGGCAAAGAGAGGGGGATGGGGGGTGACCAGGGAGTGCTCAGGGGCATGGACAGCATCATTGGTGATGCAGCGGGGGTGTGAGACATAGGGGGTGACAAACTGGCACATTTCCAGGGCACCTGGGGCAAGCTGTGGAGATGGGGCAGTGCCTGGGGTTGTTCTGGTGGCTCTGGTGATTTGTCCCATCGTTTTCAAGCTGTGGCCAGTGGTCTAGAATGAGGCAGAGCAGGGGATATGCTGGTCATAAACAAACACATTGAAAGTGATGTGGCAGTCACATTGGATGTGTGCAGCATAGTGGTGTGCTTGTGGTGTGTAACAGGGGCAAATGGGTCAAGTAGGGGGTAATGGGGTGGTGTGTGGGGGCTCCAGGGTCATCATTTGAAATGGTCAAGCTGATCAGTCAAGTGTACAATGTGTTCGCACAACCTCACATGGCTCCATATGCTGGGCTGCAGACTGTCATTGTGGGCTGTCAGGTGCATGCATAGCCATCTGTGCTGGACATGGCCCTAGACACAGTTTCTGGGGTGGTTACAGCTGGGGTAGTTGTTGTTGCTGGTGGTGACATGGCTGTGGACTGGGGTTGTTCTAGATGTGAGAAGAGGGGCTGGGGAGTGTGCAGTGGAGCTGTATGTCGACTCAGCAGACTGTGCTGTCATTTTGGGGTTCTAGCTCACCGCTTCAAAGCTGGAGGTGAGGTTGTGGTGGCTATTGTCGAAGACATCGATGGCGGCTGTGTAGGCATTGTCAGCAACGATATGGCTGTGTTGAAGGGAGTACTGGGGTGTGTGTTGAGGGTGTGCATGGCCATTTTAGTGGTATTGAGAGTGGCTTGGGTGCTGAAGTCAATGCAGAGCATCATATCCGCATTTTTGTTGATGTGGGGTCTTTGTCATTGGGCAGCTCCATTTGTGGGGCAGCACACCAATGTTCTGGGTTGTCATTGGTTTGGGTGACCATTTCATGGATGCTAGGGGCTGTCTGTGTGCCAGCATCATTCTGTGTGGTTGCAACTGTCCAAGTGTCAGCATTGACGGTTGTGGCAGATGCAGGTGTCATCTGGATGTTGATGTTGGTGGTGGTGACAGCCTCAGTCTGGGTCTCAGCATCCTCCAGGAGAACTGCACCATGGAAGAGTGCACGTGCATGGGCCACCATCGATAGGCAGAGCCCAGTGCCATGTCCTTCTGTGAGCCACTTTTTTTTGTTCCTTGTCCTTTCCATTCTGTGTTCCTAGTTCATGCCCCTCCAGCAGGCTCCTCTCACATTCCTTTCTCCTGTCCTTGACTCCTTTCTCCTTTCCCATCCTATAGCCCTCTTCCATTCCTTCTCTTCATCCTTTGAGTTTTGCTTCATCTAGTAGTTCCTGTACTTCATTGTAAGTAAAGGGGTATCATTGTGGGTCGACATTGTTTGCTGATGACATGGCAGTGGCTGTGTCAATGCGCATCACACTGCAGGCATTGTCGGGTGCATTGATTGAGGTTGCATCCACTGCTGTAGTTGTGGTAGTAGCTGTAGTAGCTTGTAGAACTGTGAATGAAGCAGTTTTGGCTGCCATTTCACTTGCAAGTGATGTTGCAATGATCTTGTCGTTAGGTGAAGACAATTTTGATGCAGTGGTTCTTGCCTTCAGAGCACCTGTGCTCGATGCCGTTAGTACAGCATTTATGGCCGTTATATTCATGTTCAAATTAGACACATTCTTGTGCCATTTCTTCTTTTGGGAACACTTCCCTTGTCCAGGTCCTGGCATACTGAGTGTGAGAGACAACAAAAAGAGCTGAGGGAGCTGATAGACTGGTGCTGGGTTCTGGAGTGCTGAGGGACTGATAGACTGGGGTTCTGGGACTACAAATAGGTGCTAGGACTGAAGACTCGAGAGCAATAACTAGAAAGCAAAGCTAAATGTGACTTTATGCATTTTGATGTGGCATGCAAGACAAAATAAAAATAAAAATAAAGCAAAAGCAATGAGAGCAAACTAAGCAGTGGTGAGTGTGCCAAAGCTCACTCTCATCACCAAGATGGAGACGTGCTGAGTCTCCTAGGCTCTAGCTATGCCCCAGACAACACAGTTGTAGTGATGATGCCTATGTACATGTGACTCTGCTACTGACTACCTAGTCATGTGACTACTGGAGTAGGTGTCAAGGGTTTTTGAAGGCCTCTGATCTTTTTTGAGAGACATATCTGCACCTGCACTGAGCTCTGCTCATTGTATCCCACTCCGATCATTGTGCCATTTGCGGCTCAGTGCTAGAGTTCTATCCAAGGCCTTGTTGTAAACAGTTTGGCACATTAGGAGACTTCCCCTGTACTGCTCTGCTCTTGACATCCATGTCCCCTCTGCAGTACAGGTGAGCACTTCATGCATTCCCTCAGTCTTGATCTTACTTCTCAAGATAGTTGTGATTATTGACTTTGTGAGCTCTGCTCTGTCTCTAATCCACAACATCTATCTTACATCGTAAGATCTTTTTGGAATCACATCCGTTTCAATATTCCCATCTTTATCTTCTTTCAGGACTCAACTGCTTCTAGCTTCACTATTATTTGCAGTTGGATGTTTACAAGTTCCTCACATACTTCGGCTTCATTCATCTTTTTCGCACCCTCCCACCTCTCCCTTATATTTGTTAGTTCTGTACTCTCTTTCTTTCATAGCATCTCTTGTATAGCCTCTCCATTCCCTCATTTATCCACTTTTAGGGTCCAATGAGGACCTCTGATTGTGCTACCCTAGTCTGACTTGAGTTACATGGCCAATTAATGCTATTCTCATTTTTCAGGTCCCGTGAGCTTTTACTGTGACTGCCCTCCCATGCTCTCATGCTGTGGAGAGCTCAATTAACACTATTCTCATTTTCCAGGTCCCCTGAGTTTTTATTCTTTTATTTTTATTTTATTTGTTTTATGGATGAATCATTGTTACGAATGAATTTTTATTTGAGTGTCATTCTCTCCCCACCACCCCTCCCCTCTCTGGTCATGCTCTGGTCATGGTGCTCATCAACATCATCATAAGCTCATATGATTCATGATCCACCAGAGAGAGAGCTTATGTAACATTCACAGAGCTACAGGTGAGTAGTGGGCTTTGCCATGCCAGCATGCTACAGAGTTAATAAAAGAATAGAAGCTCAGGGGATCTGGAAAACAAAAATAGTGTTAATCGAGCTCTCCACAGCACAAGAGCATAGGAGGGCAGTCATGGTAAAAGCTCACGGGACCTGAAAAATGAGAATAGCATTAATTGAGCTCAGGTCCACACCACAAGAGCATGGGAGAATCTGATCATGGTAAACAGTTCATGGGGCCTGTGTTTCACTGGATCGTGATTTTTTTTGCTGGCACCCCAAGAACCCACTACTAAAGTAGCAGGAATTTTCAGAGGCCTCTGCACCTATCAAACATGCTCTGGCCCACATTCCTAATCAACAAAGGCTTTGCCTTCCACTTTTGGTGTGCTGCTCATGTACTACTGTTTAGTAGCCAATGCTGTGCTGAAGAAAGATTGCTATGTGAAACAGTCTCACTAAGCATTCTTGCTTCCTTTCATCACCTCTATGTGGCTTCACCCATTGTTTTTCACCTGACCCACCACTCCTTCTTCTTTCATTTCTAGCTTAAAAGTATATTACTTGTTTCTTAGTTTAGGCTCTCCGCTCCCTGCCTACTTGAATAGTGTGTGTGGGCACACCTACTCTGGTAGTCACATGACTAGGTAGTCAGTAGCAGAGTCACATGTACATAGGATCATCACTACAACTACATTGTCTTGGGCATAGCTAGAGTCTAGGAGACTTGGCACATCTCCATCTTGGTGATGAGAGCATGATTCAACACACTCACAGCTGCTTTTGTCTATTTTTGTCACTCTATCTTTTCATTCTCGTGTGCCACATCAGAATGCATAAACTCGCATCTAAGCTCTGCCTTCTAGTTATTTGTAGAGGGCCACTACCCAAATGGGTAGGTGAGCTTATGTAATATAGGAGACCCTGGATATACACAGCCAATCGGCTAGTACCAGGATCTCCCAAGTCTTACACAACCACTATATCGAGAATACTACATATTGTTATATTCTCATCAGGTGGCAAAGTAAGCAACTACTACCACACCCTTACACTTTTTTGAATAGACTTTACTATTTTTTGATATACTGGGGATACCCAGTGTAATCTACTAGAGCAAATTCTAACATAGAATTTCCAGTTTAGCATATGGCGACGACACATGCCCAACAACACAAAATGCTGAAAAGGCAAAGAAAGCAAGGAGCCAGGGGCAATGGAGCTGACACTCCCGATAACCCCCAGCAAGCAATGGAGAAAACAGAGAAAAAGACACCTGATGCTGCCATGTCAGAGCTACCAATAGAGCACATGAGGGATGGAAAATGCCTTGTATTGCTGTTTCCCAAGGTGAATACCTCAAACTTCTCAACCCCGGAATGGGTGGAATCTCTGGAAATAGGAGGGGGGGCTAAAAGTTACATACTGTGGGATGATAACATTCTGTTGATTATGACTGAGGTACTGCCAGATGGTGGACCACCTGGACTCGCATCAATAAGAAATGCAGCATGAGGACTTGGGGACACGGTGGATCATGAGATGGGCACATGGTGTGATACCATGGCGCTCATTCAAGAGAAGGTCCCAGGTCCAGGATTTAGCCAGGACAAATGGAACAAGTGTGTTTGCTGGTTAGCCGGGGCCCAGGGGTATTACCAATGTGGGGAATGAAGGAACACTGTTCGACAAGGCTCAGAGGATGCTACCTCCAAAGGGTTTCGAGCCTCACAATTGGAAGGTTTTCCTCACAGTGGCAGAGGTGGACCTGGCTAGAGCAGGCAACATGTTGTTTGGAACAATGAAATGTTCTGAGATGAAAGTGGAATTGTCACCTTCAACACCAGATACATTGAAGAAGGTGGAAGCAAGCCTGGAATTGCCATGCCAACCAGGTGAATCAATTGAATCAGAGGAACAACAATGGAATGCCATCGAAAGATTAAGGAATCTGCCATGAGTAGTGAACAATGCAGTGACATCATTGTCGAGTGGGAATCTCCTACTTTGGAAATGGAAAAGATGAAGTTGGGGAGTGAGTCGACCACCAGAGGATCCATATCTAACAAATAAAGGAGATGGGACAAACCTCAGTGCTAGACCAAGGGATTATTTTTGATCATGATAACCGACCCAGGGATACTAGACCTGAGCAACAGCTCAAGAAGGAGAGTATACCACCAGTTAGTGGTAAGGACTGGAACAATCAGGCAGGTAAGAGAGGCAAGACCATTAAAAGAGAGGGATCTGGAGGAGAACCGCCCAAGAGACCACCTGGGAATGGACCAGGATGTCGAGGTAGAGGCGGGAACGATGGGGATCCATCAGATAGCAGTGATGACAGAAGTGGACTGCCCACTGACAAAGAAGAAGATGAGGAAGGGATGCAACCCATCTGTTTGGATATAGCACAGAACCAAGGGACACACCTCAGACATTGGCCTATAATACCCTGTATATATGGGCATCAACCTTGGAACTAGATGCATATAAAGGTAGAGGAGCACCTCAACCTATGAAACATCTAAGGGCAATACATGACAAGTATTGAAACCTGATAGAAAGACAGGTCAGCCAAAGGGTCAACCATAATCAAACAAAACCACCAAAGGTACCAGAGCCTAAGCCATACAAAGGTGAAGAGGACACCGAGGTGTTTGAGAGGTGGCTAGTAAGCCTCCTCAGGTGGTTTCACATAAACCGGTTCTGTGGACCAGAAATGGACTTGGAACACATAGTATGTGTGGCCATATTCCTTCAAGGGACTGCCTTGACATGGTATAACAACAATATTGATGGCATGGACCATTGACAAGAAGCATGACAATGGTAATAACTGGGCTGCATGACTGTTTTATGGATGTCAAACTCGCACAGAGATAATTGTGGTCATGTGATTATGTTTTGATCTGTTTGACTATCATCGATAAGATCTGTTCTCTGTATGATATAATGGAATCACAGATACTCAGTCAACATAGAACAGACTTTATTGATACTCAATAGTACCTAATGGAATCACAGATACTACGATAAATTGATAAGATATAAATAACAAGTAAGTAAACAATGCTCACCTCAGTCAACGTAGAACAGACTGAGGTGCTACTATGAAGTAGGTCACTTTTTATGTACTCTATGTAACTACAAGCATAGCCTTTAGATAATATATGGTAGGTAGGATACAATCTTTGAAATACCTAGTGGAGTAAATCAGTCAAATAGAATAGAAAACTTTCAACAATGTGGGAGACATTTGTAACCAGTGGTTGTGTAAGATTTGCCTGTGGTTAACCCTAACCTGAGCTTACACCACGGTTTGTATTCCAACATGATATCTGTTCTTTGTGTCTGGTCTCCATTCTCTGTGTCTGTTTGTTCTCTGTGTCTGTTCTCTGTGTCTGTTCTCTGTGGCCATTCTTTGTTTTCTGTTTTCTTTGCACTAAAGCAGGGCTTACTAATCAGAAAATAATGACATGACATTTTTCATTAGTTGATGCTGACTACACTTGCTTGCTACTGAATACCATATGAATTCTTCTGTTTTTCCTTCTTCTGTGGCACCAAAGGGAGCAGCTGACCTTGTCCTGATGCACATACATCCTCTGCAGCAATTACATCTGCTGTGTGTTCAATAGATACTGGATTGGCAACACTACCAAACACTTCTGAATGCAAAGACATGGGTGTATATTGTGACAAAATGTTGTCGTCGATCTTCAGCATTCGAAGCCTCCTGAGAGTCTTGCCTAAGTTGTCTTGCCTAAGTTGTCTTGTGCAACCAGCATATCTTGCATGGCAGTAGCTTGGGCATTTGCCAGGGATGTTGAGGCAGGTGATGTTGCTCTGTTAAGTTCTTTGGGCAAGCTGTTGAGCATGAGGTGAGGGTGGATGGATGGATTGTGACAGCATGGATGCATCGATTGGGGAAGAGAGAAACTTATTGAGGCCACGCAGTATGTTGGATTGGCTTACATCATTGTCCCAAAGCATTGAATCCTCATGAGGCTGTTCATCTTCCAGGGTCATTTCCAGCATGACTATGCTGCAACTGTCTCCATCACCGTCAACCTGAATTGAAAACCCCTTCTCGCTATCTTCAGGAAACTGAAGAAGCTCATCCTCCCCTTCTCCAAGATCAACTGGACCATCAAGCTGGTCACTGTCATCACTACTAGTATCATCATCATCAATCATCTCATTCAGCATCTCTTCTTCTTTGCATGATCAAAGCTTGTAGCAGATCTGTCAGGATTGAGGAGCTGAGTACTATTGGGAGGAGTGCTGGGCTCTTGAGGACCAGGGTGGCACAAGGGCGCTTGGTGCATTTCAGCGTAGTATTTTTGTTGTGCTTTTTGGTCCTGAAGTTCTTGAAAGAAGCCAGGCATTACATTTGTGATGATGATGAGAACCCAGAGATCGAGCTGCAGCAGCCATCCAGCATGGGTGTAGCCTTCAAAATACTTATTTTTGATCTGGCCATTGAATGACTCAAGGTGGTTATCCATTCCAGGAATGTCTTCAAGGGGCTTCTCCAGGGGTTTTGATGCTTCTATTACACCACCCTTTGACCATGCAAGCCACAAAGAGCATACATGCAAGTAGCTGCTGAGATATGCAAGGAATGCTAGTCCACCTTTTGACTGCTTTCATGAGATAGAGTTCTGTATCTTGCCTAGTGCTTTGAAGTACTCAACTTCAGAGTTGTATGCAGATATAGCACTGGGATAGTCAGTGATTTCCTTGAGTAGTCTCATGAGAAATTTCACAAGTTGACGATGCATGCATAGTTGATTATCACCCTTTGGTATAATTGCAAGATGTTTGTTGAGGCCATTTTGAGGTCTTTACACTCCCCCCTGTATTCCTATAGGAATCCAATAATTCCGATGATTCCAATCGGACTCCAATCGGAATCCAACCATATTCCAATGTCATTTTCACCAGCCAAATTGACATGAAATGGCACATTTAGTCCTAGTCCAGTCCTATGTAGTCTGATCAGATTCCGATCAGACTATCAGAATTTCCTAGGAATTTCCGATCATAGAAATCACATAGGACTAGTCCAAAGTTATGCTAAGATATCAGACAACATAGGATTCCAATAGGAATGAAAGCAGCCTTGCTTAGCAATATAGTATGAAAAAGTCAACACGCACACCAGAATTGAACCCTTGACATTACAGAAGATTATGTAAGCCTAAACCGACAACAATACCATTAGGCTAAACAGTCATTACAGGTAAGTGATCATACTACACTACATACCATTCCCGCAGGTGTGATGACAAAGCACATAGCCGCATCATCACACCTGCCAGCTCATCACTCCCACCACCACCACCAATGATGACAAGCATGCCACTTCCATCCCCCCCACCTCAACCACCTCAACCCAGCAACTCCCACCACTCCCACTCATCTCTAGACAAGCCCCCAAGACTGGAAATGACCAGTTTCAATGCCACGCAGCCCAAACAATGCCCAAACAATGCAATCGTCGTTTGGGCCCCTGGTAAGTTCTTTTTTTCATTCGTTTCTTACTTTTGTAAACTAACTAATTCATTTGTTTTGTTTCTAGGTTCTAATCTACATGGGTAATGACAGACTGATGCAAGCCAACCCACACCCAACAACACCACTGGCAACCCCCCTCCTCCCTGTCAAAACGGGATGTGAGGGTATCAATCATGGTCAGGAGTGTGGGGAGCAACACCAGGAGACCCCAGAAGGGGAATTCCCGCCCAGTAAGCACCACACAACCCCTCCCCTCATGCCACGTCACTAACGAACCGACAATGCACCCACCCCACACCTATGAGCAGCTGCCCATAGGGTGGTTCATGGGTGCAGATGATGAGGGGGATGAACTATGAGGGTGACGAGGGGGGGGGGATGAAATGACAAGGGGAAAGGGAGACGATGACCAGAAGAGGAGGGAGGGGAGACGAGGGAGGGGAAGGAAGCCATGGGGGAGGCGAGGTGAGAGAGGCAAGACACGACAGAGATGAGAGGGAGGGGAAACAATGGGACAGGGCTGATGAGACAGCCGACATGATGCACCACCACCCCCTCCCCCCATTTTGCGGGGAGGTGGGTTTTTTTTGTAGAATTTAAAATAGTAAAATTAAATAGTATAATTAATTCTCCCCCCTGCGTTTGCGTGGGGTTTTTTTTTTAAATCTATATTAGTTATGTACTCCCTCACAAAGACGCGAGGGCTCAACAATTTTTTTTCAAGCTCTTGTGAGAGAGGTTAAAAATAAGTGAACTAATCCTAAGTGCTTTAAATGGACTTTATATTACATATTTATTAATGCTCCTGTGGCTCAACTGGTTGAGCACTTGTTTGGTAGTCATGTCACTTATATACAAAGGTCTGGGGTTCAATTCCTGCTCTGCCCATTTATTTTGTAAGCACTTTCACCAAGTTAAGTCTTCCGAAATGGTGTGGTATTCTGACTACTACCTGTTGGAATTGCATAGGACTTTACTCAGAATTTACTAGGAATTTCTTGGAAATAAAAGTACATGGTCATCAAGATACATTCCGATCAGATTCCTATTGGACTCCTAGGACTAGTGTCGGACTAGTAGGACTCCTATTGGATTCCAATCAGACTCTTATCAGAAAACTCGGACTCCTAGGACTCCGATAGCAATACGGGGGGGAGTGCAAAGTTTATGCCATTTTGCCAGCACTGCCAGACATGGAACATGCACAGTAGGAGAAAGACTGAAGGCCAGATTTCTTGTAGGGCTGTGCGCTCTCTGGTGTCATTATCTGTCATCACAACAGAGATCTCCAAGTGAAAATCATACCCAGCCCTTGTTCCCAAGCCAAGACACCACTTCTCCAAGAGGAAACAGATCAGTCCAGTGTTGTAGTCAGCATGAACAGCCTTCATGCTTGGTCAAGCCATAAAAATGATGAGGCCTATTGGTATACCTTTTTTATCATCATCAAGTGCCATGACAATGAGGAGATTTGCATGTGCTGAGCAAAAGCCAAATGTAAGATCAATGAGAACATGTCGCTTGTGTCCATATCTCCAGGCTGCATCTTGCATTTCACTCGTTGCAATGACAAGGATCAGTCAATCACCACCTCCATCATGACAGGTAAAATAGAACTGATTTTGAAAGAAGTGGATTTGGTGGTGCTGGGCGGTCTTCTCAAAGCCAGAGTTCAAGGTTTCCTTCTGCAGCAGTGCTCTGTCCAATGCCTCATCTGCAAGCAAGAGTGCGATATAGTGAGGAAGAGTCATGATCATTTAGTTGGTAATGGTGATGGGTGTCTCCCATCTCTTTTCCCCAATGCTTCGTTGCCCAGGTCTTGCATAATGCTTTCAGCTGAGAGAGAGAGGAATGTTATCACGGAGGAGTGACAGTGCATACAGCTGCAAATCTGGATGTAGTGGAATAGAAGGGTCATGATCCATCTTGAGGAGCTCTTGGCAGGCAGCAGAGTGATCAAGAATACCAGAGATTTCATCAACAGTAAAGAAATCTTTGCCTACAAGTACACCAAGTCAATTTGCAGTGCATATAGTTGCACAGAACCTAACCAGTAGTGTCCTTCTCATCATGTGTTGTGACCAACCAAATCCACAAGCAGCAGTGTATGTTCTTCCAGCCTATGAGTTGCCAAGTTTCAGAGTCAGAGCCACATAAGCATTGATATGTCTGTGTCCATCGTGTGAGCTCCCAGCCATGTTCACCCTTAATAGCAGTTTTTCCATGCACTGGTTTTGAAGTGCTCATCCAAATAGAGTACTTTGAGCACACATCTCAATCAATTTCGTGAGGAATATGAAGCCCAAGGGATAGAAACATCTTATAACCTTCATCTAGATCATAATTAATATGAGTAGCCTCCAAGGTACACAATATGTGAGTTGCTTACTCTGTTCTTTCACAGTATGCAGAAACCGATGCTTGTCCAGTCCAATGAGGTCAATGTGTGCTTGCATGACTTGTTGTGATGTGTCATTAAGCTCAAGGCATGAGGGAATGCTGTCCTTCTGATTTGAATTTGGCTTCCAAAGTAATGGGATCTCAGCAAGTTGTATCTCCTTGGCAGCAAGTCGATTTTTTGACAGGCCTGTCACTTTTGCTTTCAAAGGTCCAGGCATGACAGTAACAGAGTTAATACACAGAAATGCAGGGAGCACAGAACACAGAGATACAGAGAGCACAGAACACAGAGATATGGATAGAAGGAGAACAGAATTCTGAGACACAGAACAGAGATACAGAGAGAGATACTGTACAGAATACTAACTACACCAACAATGTGATGCAACTCTGTCCCATGACCATTTCAGACTCTGTATCTCTGTGCAAGTCCTAATTCCCCATTTTATACACAATGCTGCCTTAGGGGTAGCGATAGATAACCTCTGGTATGCCCCAAACAAAGGAGTCATGGCATTCTACCATCGACTGACTAGATACACTGGTGAGACCACCCAATAGGTATACATTCAAGAAGCACTACATAATGAGGCTTCTGAGGAAAATCTTTGACACAAGAGGCAGAGCAATATATTACCCTGGAGAAAATGTTGGGAATAATGGGAGAAAAAGAAGTCTTTACACTGCCCCATATGTTCTGTGCAGATCTGTGCGGAATTGCATGGACTCCACATGGATCTGCATGGACTCCATATAGATTTACATCCCATCTAATGAACAGTTTTAGTTATGCAACAGGGGCAGACAGTCCGCACAGATCCGCATGGACTAGCTCAGATTCCACACTTTTTACTCAGATTCCATGGATTTCAGCCATCTGCATCTTAGATCAGACAGGAAGTACCAGCAAGGACCAGCAAGGACAGTCCGCATACATCCAAACGGACCATTTGAGCTTAGCAAAATAATGCAATGAACAGGACTCAAACCAGTGATATTATAAGCATGTGGGAAAGTTTTGATGCACAATACTATTACACCAAGCAGCCGTTGTTAAGGTACTGCAACCAATGCTACATGTCATGTCAGCCAGGCCAATTAGATAAGGTCTATTATTAGGTATGTTATATTATTGAAACAATAGCAATACTGGGGTGACATGGCATTAATTCTTCCCACTGTCCCACTACATCCCCTACCATGTCCGCCCTTGCTCCCAGCACCACAACCCAACACTCTCACCGCCGATATGCCCTCCACCCGCTCTTTGACCTCCAAGACCCATAGCAGCCACAAGAGGGCCGCTTCACCCCCCACTTCCACTGCTACAATGACCCATGCTGGCCATAAGTGTGCTGTCTCCACAGTCGACGACAAGGCTGCAAAAGCCAAGAAGAAGAAATCAGATGAGAACACAACAGAAAAGAGGGTTGAGAAAGGGAAGAAGAGGAAAGGGGAGGAACTGAAGCCCAAGAAGGGCAAAAAAAAACAAAAAAAAGTACGTATCATCGCCCTCCCCCTACCATCACTCACAAAGTCTTTGTAGTCAAAAAACTTCCACTATGCGAGCCACTGAGGACGTGGCTGCCCAAGAACCATCTCATCTCACCAGGTGAGTGGTTTCTCCTCTTTTCTTTCACTTTTCATTTCCTTTCCAGTTCTTTTTTGTTTTTGTTTTTGTTTTATTTTTATCTTTACTAATGATGTTATATTTAGAATGAAAGCCCTGCTCGAATGCAGTGGCATCGCTGTTGCCCCCCCAAAGTGAGCCAAGACTGGTGGCACTGCCATCCCCCCTCCCTTCACTCAGGCAACCTCGAGGCAACGCTGCAAGACCACACTTGAGCCATGCCATGAGGACAGTCCCAGGAGTGACAACGAAAGCAACAACAACACTGGAGGCAACAACGAGATGGATGACCCCACCAGCGAGACCACCATGACAACCAGCACAACCAGCATGACCACCACAGGTGACAAGGAGAACCACAAGAAGAATGACAAGAAGAAGAAGAAGGATGACAAGGACAACGAGGATGACAAGGACAATGAGGACAACAAGGACAACAAGGATGACAAGGATGACAAGGATGACAAGGATGACAAGGATGACAAGGACAACAAGGATGACAAGGACAACAAGGAAGACAAGGACAACAAGGACAACAAGGACAACAAGGACAACAAGGACAACAAGGACAACAAGGACAACAACAACAACAACAACAACAATAACAACAACAACAACAAGGACAACAACAAGGACAACAACAAGGACAACAACAAGGACAACAACAAGGACAACAACAAGGACAACAACAAGGACAACAACAAGATCAATGGTGACAACAATAACAACCAAGGCAACAACGGCAACAATGGCAACAATGACAACAATGACAACAAGTACAAGAAGGGTGCTGACAACAACAAGGCAAATGACAATGAGGCTGCCCCCACCACTTCTGTCCCCAGCACTGTGGCCACTGCCACTACTGCCACCGACACTACCCCAACTGCCTCACACACCACCACCAACACTACGGCAACCACCACTGTCAGTATTTCAGCTGACCCAGGTAAGTGTAACTCATTTTCAATCTTTAATTTGTATTGTATATCTCTCCATGTATTAGATGTCATAATGACTGATGACAGGAACAATGTAGTTGGTGACCAGCCAGCAAATGGTAGGTATACTTGTTTATTTAATATATTGGTTTATTGTAAGAGTGCCTCTTACATCATCACACCATTATCACATGCTTCAGTATTATCACATGTTATTCCAGTAGTATATAGTCCATACTTCGAGTACTTGTATGATATTCTAGAATCCCCCCTCAAATTATACTAAGTTCCTTATAGTTTCATGTCCTTGAGTGTTGGAAGCTTCAGCTTCCTTCCATTTATTTAAAATAGGTCAGATGTTGCTATGGTGAGCCCTCCTCACCGCCCTCCTGGTCGACATGGAGCGTCTCATACCACAGGTAGCATCTTACATGGCCATGCACTTGGAAATGTATATAATTTTGGTGACCACATGGATGTTGATGACTGGCAGGGCAAGGTTGTAGGCAAGGTCCATGTTTATACAATGCATGGTAATCCCAATGAGTCCAAGCCTTATATGGTGCTCAAGCATGAGGTCACCAACCATCTCACACCCATCCTCAAGAAGCTTGGAAACTCATACTCACCAGTCAAAAGTACGTTGTTTTAGTTTTAAAGTTTAAATTGGTCTTAAGACAAAGTCTAGAGCAAAATAAGCATGTATTTGTATATGAGGATGAACTTTGGAATGTCCGAGGTCAATATGAGTCTGTTATTGAAGAAGATGGAGAGGTTGATTGGGCAGTTTTAAACCACCAATTTACCTTGAAGCTTCTCATTGTAAGTTTTAATTGCTCTTATAGGAATTTATTTGTTGAGTCCCTACTTTTAGGTGGCTGATCAGACACCAAATCTTGCTCCAACTCCAAATTCCGATTCACTCTTGCTGGCCTCTTCCTTAACCTCTATTTCTCCTTTTTTAAACAGCAGCTCATCACTATTCTCGGAATACCAAGTTCATTGACTGGTACAGGTGATGTCTCTCTTCAAATTGCATATCAAAAATACAAGGCTTTTCTTACTGCATTCCAAACCTATGAAGAAATGGTGAAAGCAAAGACCTGGACGATCCAACAACCAACAAAGACCAACATTATCGAATTATTTGTGTCAAAGTCATTTTTCCATTCTCACTACAAGTGTTATTTTCCCAAGGTGGCCGAACATGATGAGATGGTATCATGGTTGAGTGAGGATGAGTATCGACTCTGTGATGTTAATTTGTAGAGGATAAAGAAGGAAGCCTATACTTTTATGGACTTGGTGGCATGGTTGCAGAATGGAGGAACTTTGGAGGTTGAAAGTGATGGAGATTATAAGGATAAGGGCAAGGGGACAAAGGGAAAGGGTTTAAGGAAGGACAATGCAAAAGTGCAGGAAAAGAGAAAGGACAAAGGGAAGAAGTGGGAGCAGGAAAAGGAGATGGGGAAAGCAAAGGGGAAGGGAAAGGGAAAGAGAATTCATAAGAAGGGAAAGAGTGATAGTAAGAAATCAAAGTAAGCTTGTAAATACACAATTTATGGAACAAGTTTGTCATTTTTTGCACTAGTACCCAGGTTTTCAAGATTGTCCATGCAATATCATCAGCTCTATTTTTAGGAATCACCTTGGCTTTATCATCACCAATCCTCCTTTATATGATAGGAATTGCCCTGCTTCCTATTACTTGGGCCTCCCCTACTGAATCCCCATTTCCAGACATTCCTTTCAAATTATTCAGCCACTTCCTCACCACAAACTTCAGCTCCAAACTTTCTTTATCAGCAGCCCTGGTCATATTGTTTTCCCTGACAGAAAATCCCAATCTCTTGAATCTGCATGCACCAAGCACCATAGGATGTTTGCCTAAGTAACCTTAGATGTAGATGCATGGCTTGCTTAAGTATAAGTCGGCTTAAGCACCATATCTCCTTAAGCTCATTATGCCCTTTGAACAATGCTTAATCCACATAAACTTTGAATCAAACTCAGACTTAGTCATCAATTTAGTTCATCAATTTAGTCAGGTGTTCAAAGTTCAAAGTTCACCACATTATGTTAAACACTGGTTATGCTGATACTGCCTGCACCAGAGAAGTCCACATAATATAGAATGAAGCAATTTGAGGCCATAATATATGGTTTCCAAAGGGTGGAAGTGTCAGTAGAGACATATTTATATTATTGTTATTTGTTTGGCACCTTAATTGGGTGCTTAAGCTGTGCTTGTTTATAAGCTGGCTCATGGACTGCTTAAGATGATTATTGAGTGCTCAGTGCTTAAGCACATTGAGTAGTCCTATCCCTGTTTTGAGATTGGAGGTGCTTGAGCAGGAAGGGTGCTCAAGCTTGGTGGGTCTGAGTGGGGAGCTTGCTTGAGCAGGGAGCATGCTTGAGCAGAGAGCATGCTTGAGCAAGGTGGGTGCTTGAGCAGGAGGGTGCTTGAGTGGGGAGTGGGGATAGTGCTTGAGCAGGAGGATGCTTGAGTGGGGAGGGTGCTTGAGCAGCATGGTTGAGACAGGACATGAGCTCAGGGTGTTCAATTATTGTTTCTGTGCATACAATATCACAGGCAATATGTGCTTAAGCTGACTTATACTTAAGCAAGCCATGCACCTACATCTTAGGTTGCTTAAGCAAACCCCCTATAGATTCATCATGCATGGCAGCAATATGTTAAATGTCAGGGGGAGCACCATGCCCAAGCATCAGGCTGGATAAAAGCCCTTGCATGTGCCTTAAAAAAACAGGTTGATAGTCACAAGGTTGGGCCCTTGAAAATGAAAAATGTGAAGAAAGGAATGGACAAGGAGGAGGAAATCATAGCATTGGGTCTCAAACTTGACTCTTTGGCCAAGCTTTTACATCTCCACCCCTACAATGCCAATGAACAATATCAAGGCAAATTGCAACCCATTTCCAACAAATCAATCCAACCAGCACTTGTCATTTGTCCCAATGCCATGGAATGCCAGACTCTGGCATGCAAGTCATGCTCCCTCCATCAAATCACTCCTATTTGAGATATTCCACATGTCACTTTGATCAAAGACGCCACTATACATGACAATGTCCCTGTTTTGACAGGACTATGCAATGTGTGCAACACAAAATACATGGCTGATCATGAGCAAGGGGTTGAAAATGAGGGGGGAAACAGATTCAGTCGATTATATCTGAATTCTGCAAAATACCTTAAAGTTGGGCAGGGGCTATGGTAGATTGATCATTTTCCCAAGCTGTTTTGAATGGGTTATATAGCTTCCATGCCTCAGCTGCTGCATACACCAAATACTGGAATAACAGCTTTAGGAAACAGCTTGTTCAATTCAAGAAGGTCACTTGACATCATGTCTGGCAGGCATTTGTTCAAGAATCAATGCGCTCAATTGCCTCTGCATCAGATATTGATCTCATCCTTCAAGATGGGCTTTCTATTGATGAGGTTACAAAGGAGGCTTTTGAGGTTTTGGGAGCAAATGGAGTTATCAGAGTTGCTGGAGAGCATTCATGTTCTGAATGCACACAAATATACAAGGCAACTGCAGATGTCATACCCAGCCCAAACACTGCAGCAGAGAGCAGCTCAGCTAGTGGTGATGACCAAATGGAGGTTGACAAGGCATTTGTTCAATTAGTTGTCCTTGATGGGATAGTAACTGGCCCTTCAGTATGTGCCCTGTACTGGCATTTGAATGTGGTGGCTTATATAAAGTTTTTAGCACTGTGCATATGGGGATTGCACTGCTAAATATGCAAATGCATGAGGTGGTGTATTTTGTGCTTTGCATGAAACCCAATATGGAGCAAAATGCCGAGTGGTTGGGTGTTCCAATCCAAAGATTGGTGGGGTCCAGGCATGTGAGCAACACCGGGCAGATTGGAACAGATTCCATGCAAGTTCATCTCACCAGAAGGATTTCAGAGAATGATTTGGAGACCTGGTGAAAGCTTACCATGGGAGCCAGCTCCAGCACCAAATATCCAACACCATGATGAGGAGATGCCAGAGATACAACATTCAAATTATTTCACTCCCTGCAGGTTCTATTCTGTTGAAACAATTTGTGCACCATGTGGGGTTGTAATTGCTTGAGCAAAGTGTGCAAAGGCAGAATCTGAAGAGAACATTCTGCAGTTTTTGGAAACTGTATATCCCACAGAGGAGTCACGGCCAGCTTATATCTGTATTGACAAAGCCTGCCATGTTCTTCATCATAGCATTGCAAATGGCACTTGGGACACCTGGAAAAAAACCAGCCAAATAATAGTGGACTCATACCACTATATCAATCATAGCACAACAGATTATCTGTGTCGCAAATGGTGTAATCCAGCTCCAACAGATGGTTCAGCACCAAATCTGGTAATTGTTGAGCATGATGCTGATAGGACACCTCACTACAAGTGTGCATTTAATACTCAGGCATGTGAGCAGTTGAATGCATGGCTTGGGGGGTTTGATTCAATCTTGAGAAGAATGACAGTCGGGAATTTCAACTGGTTTTTACATACAATGTTGTCTGATCACAGTTTAGTGGTGATAGAAAAACAGCAGCAAAGGTCTGGTGGCAATAATAGTAGTAGTGGCTCTGATTCTGATAACACTAGTGACTATGACACTGATGATGATAGTGACATGTAGTTGATCCTTGTATCTGTAAGCTAGTCAGTAGTGTTTATGCAATGACCCTTTAAACCTGAATTTAGCACAGACAAGTGCAGACTCAGCACAGACTTATGTAGGCTCTGGGCAGACTAATGCAGACTCCATGCAGATTAATGTGGACCCCATGCCAAATGGGAAAGGATTCTTCATTTGGGTCACCACATGGTGGGAGTCTGTGCAGACTTATGCAGACTGGGGTGGACTGGGGCAGAGTCCATGCCAAAAGGGGTGTAATTTTTCATTTTGGTCACCAGATGGTTGGACTCCGCACGGAGTCTGCACAGTCCACACAGATCCACATGGAACATATGGGGCAGTGTAAATTACTGGAGAAAAAGACACCTTTTCACTGGGGAAAAATAAAAGGAACCATCAGTAAAAATATGTTATTTTCCCACACTTTGTCCTTTTGGTTGCTGCAGGAAAACAACTAACCTGTTTCCAGGAGAAAAACTTGTGAACATTAGGGAGAAAAAGGTCATTTTCCCACATATTCCCACTCTTTTCTCTGTGGAAAAATAACTAATCTGTTTCTAGGTGAAAAAATTGTGGAAGTCAGGAGAGAAAATGTGGAGAAAAAGATATATTTCCCCTCCATTTTCACCTGATTTTCTCCTGGGAATGGATGAGTTATTTTTGCTGAGCAAGAGCAAAGAGAAAAGTGTGGGAAAAACAACATTTTTTTACTGATGGTTCCTCTTATTTTTTCCCTATTATTCCCAACATATTCTCCAGGGTGTATATTGCTCTGCCTCTTGTGTGAGCATTTGCTCAGTAGAGATGTGATGTTGGAGTATTCCAAGATGGAATCCATACTCCACCACGCAAGAAAGGCAGAAGAAATCACCATACAGACATTCCATTATTGGAACGAACAAAGGACGATAAGAGTGACAAAATACGCCGCTAGAGAGAATGCCATGCAAAAACTGTATGGCAATGACAAATATCAAAAGCCTGTTGAATGACAGGACAACCGATGATGCACGTTGGGAAGTAATGGCCAACAGAAGGAGATGTACCAAAGGGTATGGAGCAAGCCAGACCAGCCAACGAGAATGGAACCTTCTACATCAAAAGTGAAAGAACCCAATAAAGTGACAGGAACCACTAGAAGGAATATTTCTTTGAGAGTGAAGAAATGTTTCAATTGTGGGGAAATTGGCCACATGGCCAAAGACAAGAAATGTCCATCCGAGAAGAAAGGCAAAGGTATGTCCATGCAGATGTATGTGGCAAGAGAAGTCATCCAAGAGGATGGGGATGGAGAGGAAGATCTCTCTGAGGAAAAAGAAGAAGAGGACCTTCCCAGAGAAGGGGAAGACAAAGAAGATGAACCTTATGAGGGTTCACAGTATAGCTCTGAGGGAGAGGAATTCGAATTCGATGACCTCGATCCCCAAGAAGAGAGTGATGATGATGATAGAAGGGGAGCACACATGTATGCACTCCAAACAGAATTAGACAAGGAGAACCTGGTCGATAGGGATAGTTGGGAGTTTGAGGAGACAAATGACTTGTCATCAGAGAAAGAGGACTTTCCTCTATTGGTAGAAGTATCGGATAGTGATGAAGACATCACATTTGATGATGATACAGATGAAGAAGGAGGATGGGAAGATAATGATGAAGAGTCATCAGAATTTTCTGACTCTGATGAACATGATGAAATCGTCTATGAACTGAAGGTGCTGATCCCAGCCTTAAAAATGAGGGAGGAATTACCCCCACCAAAGGTAAAGAAGATAGTAGACAAAAGATTGTTGACTAAGATAAGGAAGTCCAGCAAAGTACTGGGCAGACCAGTACAGCTGAAGGATGAAGCAAAGAGCTTCATCATAATGGTGAAACTGAATGGGCAAGCAGCGGTAGTGCTGCTGGACTTGGGGTGTACCATGGATGCAGTATCACCAAAGTTAGTATGCATTGCAGACCTAAAGGTCTACAAATTGATGGAACAAGTCCCAGTGCAGTTGGGGACAAGGGGAAGTCAAGCAAAAATAAATTATGGCATGAAAGTGTGCATAAAATATGGGCACATAGACATGAAACACTATTTTGATATAGTGAACATCGATAGATATGATGTAATCTTAGGAATGGTGTTTATGAGAAAGCACGGTATCGTGCTAGATTTCAATAAGAACAAAATCAGACATAAGAAAGAAGTGCTCCTGGCATTATGGGAGAGCCCAGATGTGTACCTATTGGTATGCAGGCAAGCCATGAGGTTTTGGGAAGACAGACAGGGGATAAAAGAACCTGTCAAGAGGGTGGGGATGCTGAAAGGCACCAACAAATGACTGGAATGCAGTGAGAACGCCGCACCTAGGATCAAAAAAACCACCAGATAAGAAGCATATACCGATCATTGAGGAGGAGATCGATGAGGATGAACATCGATCTGGCAAAGGACTTCCTTTACCGTTTCAAGTTTTGTTGGGACCCAGAGATAACATCACAATAGATGACTCTTTGAAGCTGAAGAGGGTGTCATCAAGTCAAGAGTTCAAAGGACAAACTCTGCCAAGGTGGTCACAGAAATACAGATATTTCTGGAGCACTAAGAGAACACATCCAAGAATGGGATGCGTTAGCAGCAAATATGGCTGCCAGTATGGAAGAACCTAAGGATCCACCAGATGGTGGACAAATGAAGGAGGACCCCACGATCTTTGAGTCAAGAGCAAAAGGAACAGATCTTCATATGGTGCTATCTCATACGGATACATTTGAGGATAGTATTCATGAGGGATACCTCATGGATGGTTGGTTTAAGAAATTGAAGGAAAAGATAAAAATACACCCCACATTCAGAGAGCATGACAGGTTCATTTGGGCAGTACTTTACACTCCCCCCTCCAGTCTGAGCAGACTCTGCTCGGACACACTCGGACACTTGGACTGTCCTAGGACTGTCCGAGTAAAGTCTGAGGACTGCACTCGGACTTTGCTCGGACAACATCAATTGTGCATTTATTTACACCTTCTAAAGTACTGTCCCAGTCTTAGAGAAAGTCTTATAAGTCTCACAAAATGATGTGTGCACAGCAGGAATTGAACCAACAGCCTTCTGGACTAGCAATCACATGACAACAAAACATGCACACTCTACCACTTAAGCCAAGTAGTCATTTAAAGTTACATACATTATATCTATTTATTACTGAAATCTAATTTTTTATATATCATGATTAGATTATTAAATTGACCCCTTCACATCTGTGCAAGGGGTAATTAATATGGGTAATTAATATGTATAATACTAAGCCCTCCCCTCGCAAGCTTGAGGGGAGGGGGCTGTTGATAGGTCCACCTTGTCATTCAAGCTCAGAGAATCACATCTACGATCGTCATTGAACCTCTACAAACCCATATGAACCCCTCCGAACCTCTATGAACCCCTCTGAAGCTCTACAAACCCCTCTGAAGCTCTACAAACCTCTACAAACCTCTACAAAGTCACGAAAATGCTTCGAAATTCTTCGCAACACTTTGAAACTCTTTGCGACACCTCAAAATTCTTTGTATGCCTTCGGCCACCATAGTACAACTCCCCCGACCTTCGGACAGCTCAGGATATACACTTGGAGCATCGTCGATGGGTTCCGAACCAGTATCAAGCAATATTGCAGCAATATCGGCCTTTGAACAAGTCCGATATTTCCTCGACCGACTTCGAAAATCATTGAACATCGCAAATCAACATCGGACACTATATCGCTATCTAAATACTCATCGCACACATGCCAGACGTATCCCCTACCATCGTCGAGCATTGTCAAGCATTGTCAAGCATTGTCAAGCATTGTCAAATGCGATCGAACATCATCGAATATCATATTGAATGTGGTCGAGCATCGTTGAGCATCGTCAAGCATCATCGATCGATATCGAGAGACTGTGAGCAACATCGGCGCCACATTTGTTATCTATATGGTGGAATACCATGCACCAGGAAGTATTCCAACTTGTGCTCAAACCTGCTGATAGTAGGTCAGCCTCGTTCCAAGTCCCTATTGCGCACAGAACCCGCTGGACACATTATTGCGAGACTTAGCACAGTTTATACACAAAGGACAGTCCCCTTTTAGTTCTATACCCTTTATTACTCTTTCATCATATGATATATATCTTTCTTGTTCGGATTCCAGTCTCCTTTTTGGCCTTGTGCCTTAACTCATATCTTTTGCCTCATGTTCTACACATGTTCTCTAGCCTTTTTAGGTACTTTCTTTATTTTATATAAAAAGATGTACTAGATACAAAGAAATACAAGAAAGTCATCATCTTCCTCCCAGATCACAATGATTTGAGAGTTTGGTTTAGTCTTATTCAGTCCAAAGTTTGGTGTTTTATGCTAAACTTCCTTGAAATTCCTCGAAATTCCTCGCATTACACTATTTTTGCTCTCGCTTCCCTCAATTAGCCTTTTCTTCACTTCTACTACTTGTCTAGTCCCCCGATCTTGCGTCCAAACATATCTGCACACTCGAAATTCCTCAAGACTTCCTCGAAAAGCATTGTGACATCTCGAAAATCATCGCAAGTCCTCGAAACACATTCTTTTAGCCTCGGACTGCTTCGACAAGCAGTCCTTTTATGACTATTTGATAGTCGGTCTGACAGGTGACATCTAGAGGTCCTCGCACCCTTCCTCTGACTCGTGTTATACCATCTGAAGCCTTTTGTGGGTTTTGTTTGGGTTTCCGGATTGAGCACCATCACTGTAACTATCAATTATAAAAATAAATTAAAAACACCCACCACAAGCAGTTGCTTGTGGCAGCATTTGTCTCTCCCCGGGTTGTCCCCTGGCTGTCTCGCTCTCCTGTCCCCATTCTTCTCCCCCCCAAACCACCCCACGAGCAGATGCTTGTAGGCGTGGGGCAGGTGTCATTGTGGGTGTCCCCACTCTCATCATTGTCTCCCTTCCCTCTTGTCTCCCTTCCCTCTTGTCTCCCTTCCCTCTTGTCTCCTTCCCCCTCATCTCTTCCCCCTCACCTTCCACCCTGCGAGCCCCTGCTCACAGCAGTGGTGGTGGTGGTGTCGTCATTGTCGTCGTCGCCAGTAGTAGTTTGTACCTATAAAAAGTTAGTTAGAATCAAAAAATGACATGAGAAAAGAAAAAAAAACTTACCTAGGACCCAACAGACATTGATGTCTCTTGGGTCTCCCCTAATCATGGTCGTTCCACCTGTCGTCCACCCTACGAGCAGTGGCTCGTAGGGCTGGGGCAAGTGCTGTTGTTGTTCCCTGCCATTGTCATCATTCCACCCACCATCCACCCCACAAGCAGTTGCTTGTGAGGCTGGAGGTGGGTGGTGTGTCCTGCATGGTGGGCGTGAGTAGCCATTCTTGTCATTTCAAAGTTGCACCCATTCCCACCCCGCGAGCAGCTGCTCACAGCAGTGGTTCTGAGTGCTCATCGTCATTGTCATCAGCAGTACTAGACAATACCTAAAAAAGTTCATTAGTAACAAAAACAAGAAAGAAAAACTTACCAATGGCCCAAGAGACGTTGTTTGATGTCTCTTGGGCCTTTTCTTTGTTTGCTTTGCCTTCCTTTCATTGTTTCCTGCTCATCCCCTCGTCATTCCATCTCCCAGTCCCAGTTGTCTCCAGTTGCCTCGTTGCATTGTTGTTCCATTTGGCCAAGTCGGCGTCGCCATTGTCTTGCCGTTTTGCAGTTGTACCCATTCCCACCCCACAAGCAGTTGCTTGCGGCAGTGGTTCTGGGTCCTAGGGTGGTGGCTGTGTCAGCCGTTGTCATGGTTTTGAGGCTGCGGTGTCATTATAACATAGATAAAATCTATCATTAGGGAAATTTCAGTCAGTTAAACAAAACAACAAAAATCATGTAAAAAAACACTTACAAGTGAGCCCAAACGACAATGCCATTGTTTGGGCTTGTTCCCATTGTTGGTTATTGGGGTAGGAGGTAAAGAGGCGGCAGCGCCATTGCCAGCATTGTTGATGATGCGGCTGTGTTGATTTTCTCATCACAGCCGAGGCGGTACATAGAGAGATATAACTAGTCTAACTGTTATATCACTGACTTAATTGGACTTTATCATGTGACTATGAGGGTTCAATTCCTGTGGTAGCCACAGATTTTTCAGTCAATTATATAAGCAACCTGGACAGTCCTAGGACTGTACAAGTGCTGGTCCACTCAGACTCCACTCAGACACTCAGACAGTCCTAGGACAGTCCAAGGACTCAGCTCGGACTCAGCTCGGACTGGACATTTAGTTTGGCAGGACTTTCAGCCAAAGAAGTTCGAGCAAAGTGCAAGCAAAGTCCAAGTGTCCAAGCAGAGTCCGCTTGGATTGGGGGGGGGGAGTATAAAGACCTCCATTTGGGCCAAAAATAAAGGTGGGGAGGACATAGTATGCATCCCAAATGCAAACTCGAACAAAATGACACTGTGTTTGAGGATACTTGAACAAGCCCACCAAGTGGTGGGCCACTTTGGACCACAATGTACTGCAGACTATGTGTGATGCTGGTATTGGTGGCCAGGTATGTTTAAGATGATGGAAAAGTTTTGTCGATCCTGCGTAACATGCACACAGGCTAAAGGAGAATACAGGAAACCAGCGGGGAAGTTGCACTTGCTGCCCATACCCGGTAGGCCTTGGGAATTGATATGAATGGATTTCATAGGTCCATTCCCAGAATCAGAAGGATATAAGTAAACTTTGCACTCCCCCCCGTATTCCTATCAGAGTCCTAGGAGTCCAAGTTTTCAGATAAGAGTTCGATTGGAATCCAATAGGAGTCCTACTAGTCTGACACTGGTCCTAGGAGTCCGATAGGATTCCGATCAGAATGTATCTTGATGACCATGTACTTTTATTTCCAAGAAATTCCTAGTAAATTCTGAGTAAAGTCCTATGCAATTCCAACAGGTAGTAGTCGGAATACCACACCATTTCGGAAGACTTAACTTGGTGAAAGTGCTGACAAAATAAATGGGCAGAGCAGGAATTGAACCCCAGACCTTTGTATATAAGTGACATGACTACCAAACAAGTGCTCAACCAGTTGAGCCACAGGAGCATTAATAAATATGTAATATAAAGTCCATTTAAAGCACTTAGGATTAGTTCACTTATTTTTAACCTCTCTCACAAGAGCTCAAAAAAAAATTGTTGAGCCCTTGCATCTTCACGAGGGAGTGCATAACTAATATAGATTTTAAAAAAAAAAACCCACGGAGAATTAATTATACTATTTAATTATACTATTTTAAATTCTACAAAAAAAACCCACCCCCCTGCAAAATGGGGGGGAGGGGGTGGTGGTGCATCATGTCGGCTGTCTTGTCAGCCCTGTCCTGTCATTTCCCCTCCCTCTCGTCTCCATTGTGTCTCGCCTCTCTCACCTTGCCTCCCCCATGGCTTCCCTCCCCCATGGCTTCCCTCCCCTCTCTCATCTCCCCTCCCTCCTCTTCTGGTCGTTGTCTCCCTTTCCCCTTGTTGTTTCGTCCCCCCCCCCCTCATCATCTGCACCCATGAACCAACCTATGGGCAGCTGCTCATAGGCATGTCGTTTGGTGCCATCGTCATCCCTCCATGCCGTTCCTGTGCTCTCGCACCCCATATACACCCCGGGAGCAGTTGCTCACAGTGGTGATGGGGGGTGCTGGATGTCATCGGTGTCATGGGGGGTCCATGCACTCACGATCCACCCTACGAGCAGCAGCTCATACGCATGGGGTGGGTGCGATGTCAGTTTGTCAGTGACATGGCATGAGGGGAGGGGTTGTGTGGTGCTTACTGGGCAGGTATTCCCCTTCTGGGGTCTCCTGGTGTTGCTCCCCACACTTCTGACCACGATCGATACCCTCACATCCCATTTTGATGGGGAGGAGGGGGGTTGCCAGTGGTGTCGTTGGGTATGGGTTGGCTTGCATTGGTCCATTGTTACCCATGTAGATTCAAACCTAGAAACAAAACAAATGAATTAGTTAGTTTACATAAGTAAGAAATGAATGAAAAAAAAAAACTTACTATGGGCCCAAATGATGATTGCATCGTTTGGCCATTGTTTGGGCCACATGGCATTGAAACTGGTCATTTCCGGTCTTGGGGGCTCATCTAGAGAAGGGGGTGGAGTGGGAGTGGTGGGAGTTGCTGGGTTGAGGTGGTTGAGGTGGGGGGGGTGGAAGTGGTGTGCTTATCATCATTGGTGGTGGTGGTGGTGGGAGTGATGAGCTGGCAGGTGTGATGATGCAGCTATGTGCTTTGTCATCACACCCATGGGAATGGTATGTAGTGTAGTATGATCACTTACCTGTACTGACTGCTTAGCCTAATGGTATTATTGTTGGTTTAGGCTTACATAATCTTCTGTAATGTCAAGTGTTCAATTCTCATGTGTGTGTTTAATTTTTCATACTATATTTACTAAGCAAGGCTGCTTTCATTCCTATTGGAATCCTATGTTGTCTGATATCTTAGCATAACTTCAGACTAGTCCTATGTGATTTCTATGATCAGAAATTCCTAGGAAATTCCAATAGTCCGATCAGAATCTGATCAGACTACATCAGACTGGACTAGGACTAAATGTGCCATTTCATGTCAATTTGGCTGGTGAAAATGACATTGGAATATGGTTGGATTCCAATTGGAGTCCGATTGGAATCATCAGAATCATCGGATTCCTATAGGAATATGGGGGGGAGTGTAAAGACCTCGGACATAACTACCTATGGGTAGTTATTTGCAGGATGTCATTGATGGTACAGCTAATTACCAGTGAACACCAAAACAACAGCATCCCAACTGTCGATAATTTACATGCACGAGGTGGTAAGACTCCATGGATTACCACAATCGATCATATGTGATCGAGATCCAAAATTCACATCAAAATGGTGGTCTGAACTTCATACAATAGGTCCATCAGACAAATGTTCAGGGCATTGATATAGCCAGACCAGAGGGACTGGGTGCAGAGATGCCCATTGATTGAGTTTGTGATCAACTCTAGCATAGGAAATGCTATGGGACTAGCGCCATTCAAGATAAATTGTGGGTACATGCCCACAATGATGAGGGAAGTAACGTCAAACGACAAGATACCTCCTGGTATCAGAATGTTTGCCATGAATGCTCTCAGGAATATGATGCTGGCGCATGACACGTTGATCAAGTCATGCATATTTCAGCAATGTCATGCTGATGGATGATGGCATCCAGAGCCAAAAATAAAGGAAGACAATCTCATCTATCTATCAACAAAAAACATAACCATGCCCAAAGGTAGGGCAAGTAAACTGGTCCCAAAGTTCATGAGACCATACAGAGTGTCAAAGGCAATACCTGTGATGTCCAATTATGAGTTGGAATTACCAACTGAACTTGCCAAGAGGCAAATCCATCAGAGGTTCCATGTGGGACTGTTGAGGCCACATTACCCCAACGACAATGCCCTCTTCCCAAATAGGATGAAGGCAGAACCATATGATTTCGGCACCCCAGAGGATGCCAAATGGTATGTCAAGGACATAGTGGGCCATCAATGGAAGGGATGAACCATCGAGTTCCTTGTGAAGTGGAACATGGGGGATTCCACATGGGAATCCCTTGCGCATTGCAACAAACTCACTGCATTGGATGGGTATTTGATGTTGATGGATGTCAAGAGATCGCCGCTGCAAAGGGCAGCACTAGCTGTAAGGGCAAGACCCTGCAGCAACAAGAGGAGACTCAATCAGAGAGAGAAGGGGCACTAAAGCATGGCCAGTGTATTGCTATAAGCAGAGGAAATCCTAATAATAATGAACTAAAGAAGGGTCACTACTCCAACTGTCCAAGATAAGGCTGTAGCCAAATGATAACAAAGCTAGAGTAATGTAATGGAAAGGAATGTAGGAATGAGTCCATGACTGATATAAACATAGGAAGGGGCTGGTTACCCTACCCAGGGGTTGTCCCCTTACACTAGCAAAGTGGAAGACACCCAGTTGGGTGCCAGTATCGAGAATGGGGGATCCCAATGCTCCCATCAGGGTGAACACTCCCCGACTGACCGACTTGGCTGAGGACTGGGCAAGATGGTTATGGAGGTATCCTCGGGAGGTGGATGTTTGCCCTGGCATTCGACGTGCTCAGGATGGCATTCCCTTGTCCTCGGTGTGAGGATTTTTGTTGGTGGCAGTGCGGGCACCAAGAGGTGCCAACATTCAGCATGCAAGGAACATGTTCCTGTTGAGAGCCACCAAGTTGGTGGCCACTCCAGGGCAGTATTGTCATTTGGTGGACAAATTGCATCTCACCATAGCTTCATCTCCACATGTGATGGCGGCACAACTGTTGGACAATGTCACAGTGGAGGACATAGCACAACTGTATGCAGTGGATGGGATTACCATCCTACAAGTGTGGGATGCGCACAAATGGGGCCTACTGGCACTTAACCAGTTAGCTGTTGGAGCGGACGTGTCCAGGAGGACAGAGGCAATGGCAGCACAGATCAGTGTGTGTCAAAACTTGAGCCAGGATGACCAGGATTGTCTGGTACCTATTGAGCCCAGGTGGTGGTACCCGCCACCTGGAGGATTTAGCCTGGCTCCTGCACTAATGGTGGCGCAGCCTCAGAGACAACAGCCACCCCCAAGGGCTCCTGCCATGGGAAGGCCATCTCGTCTGACAGTGGGTGTGCCCACAACAGCAGCACCAGTGTCAGTGGTCATGGCATTGGCTGCACCTTTGGATGCACCAATTGCACCAGCTGCCAATCTGGCAGCCCAATTTCTTGAAGGAACTTCAAGGTCACAGCTGGCCCCAGACAATGGCATAACAGGATGGACAGGTGTATCTGTTGTCTATGTTACAAAGAAAAAGAAAAAGAAAAAGAGGAAAGGAAGAGCAGCTCAAAGACAAGCTGAGGAAGAAGCAGAGGAATGCAGTAGCAGCATTTCTCCAGAGTTGGAAATGGGCAACGAGGATGTGTCACTACCATACAGACATTTATCTCCTTCTGGCAACAAAAAGCAGGTGCCGACAGATGGCACAAACAAAGATGTAGATATGGAGTAGAGGTGGATCTCCACCTCAAAGGAGAAGAAAATAATTTTCTTTGTACATATTTTTCATTGTGTTGACAAGATGGCATACTGTGTGGAGACTTGTGTGGCTGTTAAAACTGCTGGGGGGCATGGTGCTCGGGTGGCCAACATCATGCCAGGCATCGGCAACCTGCTGTTTCTACAAATTGCATGGACAATTTTTTTCAATTCTTGGATCTAACAGTGCGCATTTATTAAAGCATAGCACAATAACATTCATTATGCATGGTACACCATGCTCACCTTAGAATGAATTAAGTAAACATAGATATCTAAGATATCTAAATACATTCCTTAGTAAGTAATGCACACATACATAGTGGCATGCCAAGAAGGGGAGAATGTAGAGGGCCACTACCCAAATGGGTAGGTGAGCTTATGAGCTGGCTCTGGAGTAGAAGAAGTAATGATTGCCCTATAAACCACAGCTGGGAGATCTTGGGTATAACATCATTCAAGATGAGTTTGATGATGACTTTGCATATGATGAAGTGCTGAGTGTCAGGGTGATAACTGTTAGGGTGACACCCACTATCTGCTAGCTAAGACCATGCGGGTTCTCTCTACAAGAAGGGGGCGGTATCTGCGCTCATGATGGGGGAATTGATGGTTTTGATGCAAGGGGTTATTAATAGATGAGTTTGTTGAGATAGGCCTTTCACACCGAAAGCGTAGGTGGAATACCTAAGAGAACACAACTGGGGTCCCCTAGGCATATATTTAGGGTTTATATACTATGTTACATATATTGTACATTGTTGTTACCGACGCACTCGTACATGCGCATACATTTTGATGTGTGTGAAATAAAATTCTCATGCTATCAAAATGTAGCGTCATTTGGCGTCATGTAGCGTAATTCAACATAATAAAATAAAAATGAAAGTTTATTAGGTAATGGGGTGGTTTCCTAACAATAACCTCACAGGGGAGACAGTGGTTCAGAATATGATCGACCACCTGATGCAAGTACTTTGTATCTATCCTTCTATCTGAAGACATGGCTATGTGTGGTTGTACCTGGTGAAAGAGCTGTGACAAAGATGCAGCGCCAGCACTAGTGTAAGAAGTAGAAAGTTTGGCGGTAGCATTATGGTAGTCGCAATAATGTTGAGTGGTTGTGGGTAGCCAGTTGGGTGTCAGATGCGGGGGGGAGGGGATGGAATTGCATATAGTCTAGCCATTGTAGAATGGTCCACAGGGCAGAATGGGAGGGGAAGCAAGAAACAGGTGGTTCACGATGAGGTAGATGCAGTATAAATGAGACTGGCGGGGTGGAAATGAGAATTTAATGGCGCTGTACAGCGCTGAACCAATGAGGTAGGAAGCTCAGAATGAGAGGCATGGGGGGTTAAGCAAGTCCAGGGGTGGTTGAACCAACAGAGCCAGGGGGCTAGATGAGGGAGAGAGAACAAGCTAGATGGAGAGAATGAGAGCCAGTGTTGCATTGTTGTTAGGGAGAGATGTTGGTGTGAAAAAAATGATTGTTGCCGTGATTTCAGGGCCAGTGTGGCTCAGGGAATAGTACATGTGTGAGAGAGTAGAGTGGAGATTAAGTGGAGATAGTAAGTTCATTACAAAAAAAAAGTGGAAGGAAGCCAGAGCTTCCAACACTCAAGAGAACCAAAACATGTAAGAAACTTAGTATTTTTCGAAGGGGGGAAACTAAGCTACAGTGCAAGTACTCGAAGTGTAGACTATATACCAACATAATAACATGTGATAATAGACATGCATGTGATAATGCAATGCTGATGTAAGAGGCACTCTTACAGTTGGATCTGCTTTTGGAATTATGAAGGAAGGCAATGCATATGGTGACAACGATGGCCAGATCCTTTCTACAGTGGCATGCTGATCAATGAGTGTCTTCCATCCTGACCGATATTTCTGTGGGCACACATATGTGCATGAGACTGAGATAGGTGGGAGTAACTTGATGTGATGGTAAATGTCATGTGGGAGGTCTTTGACATGAGGAATGTCAGCTGGAAAGTGGTCAATGAACTTGTCCTTTATCTGCTTCTCTAACTTTTGCAGTGTTGCTTCCCCAGCCAACTGCATGATTCTTGTTTTGATGGTCACGATGATGTCTGGTGGCCCAGTTGTGTATTCTGTCATGTCAAAATGTTCCGGGTTCTCATCAAAAAGGGATATTAGTTCCATATGGACCAGAATCCGGGTCTTTCTAGCTTCTTTTTGCCCAGTCTTAATTTGTTGTGATTTGATTTTGCGGCGTTCAGCAGGAGATCTTGTAATGGTTCAACGATGTAATGTAGGGTCGGGCAGGTTCAATAAATCATAACCAGAATCTTTCGCAATCACCATCCAAAGTTCAGTGTCGACAATTATTTTATTTTTCACCAAAAATTCAAGTCCAAGTATTAAGTCGGTGTAGAGTTCAGGGCAGATGATTGTGTTGAGAGTACAGGAATGCCACAGGGCGTCGGGTGACTGAATTGATAATCTACAGTAATGAGTTAAGACGAGAGGAGTCATTGCATTGTTTTGCTTTGAGAAGGCGCCTGAAACAGAGAGGGGTTTGAAGAGAGGTCTTGCAGTGAGGCACAAAATGTCAGCAAGCTGGCTAGAAATCAAGACTGGCGACAAGTAGGGCACAGCATGGGTATGGGTATGGGTATGGGATTGCCATACCCAGGCAACACTGTACCCTTTTCCACGGTGTTATGGGTATGTGTGGGTATGCTGGTACCCAGATTTTGGTCAGGTGAGTAATCACCTGACCTTGTTGAATACTCATGACACATCTATTTCTAAACTATACGACGATCCAACCACCACCATAGCATGGCCCAAACAATGTGAATTGTCATTTGGGCCTATAGTAAGTTTTTTTGTGTTTCATTTCTTGTTTTTTGTAAACTAATTGATTATGTTTCTTCTTTTTCAGGTTCTAAACTACTGATAACAATGGATGATGACAGCTAATGACACACACCCAACAGTGCCACATCACCCGGGCCCAAACGACGTGATTGCATCATTTGGGCCCATGGTAAGTTTTTTTTTCGTTCATTTCTTTTTTTGTAAACTAACTATTTTGTTTCTTTCATTTCATAGGTTGGAATTCCCTCGGAACGAGGAGCTCACATGGAATGACCCCACACCAATGCTGCCACATCACAATGGCACACCACCTGCCCCAGCCTCATGAGCAACTGCTCATGGGGTGGATAGCGGGTGGAATGACGACGATGACCAGGAGGAGGACCCAAGGACCCAACTGCCACGATGAGCAACTGCTCGTGGGGTGGAATCAGGGATCAACGACTACAGGCAGCACCCCCCCCCTCTCTCACTGCAAATGCAAGCGGGGGGGTTACTCATTCTGTTCTTGGCAACTACAGGCACCACCCCCCTCCCTCACTCCAAACACAAGAGGGGGGGGTTTTTTGTTTTGTTTTCATTGACTACAGGCACCACCACCCCCTCCCTCACTCAAAATGCGGAGGGGGGGGTTTTCTATATTAGTTTAATGTGATTTATATATTAGAATAGGTCCACCACCCCCTCCCTCACTCCAAACGTGAGCGAGGGGGTTTCTATTAACTTAATTTACTATTAAAATATGTATTCTTCTCGAAACCCCCAAATAACCATGGGTAACCCATGCCGTGCCCTAGCGACGAGCCATGGTCAATAAGAGCTCATACAGGGGTAGGGGCACACATAGCAGGGGCGTCAATACAACAAGTCCAAAGAAGGTGTTGTGGGAGAACAAAAGGCGAGGGCATGTACTCGTCGACCTCATTTGCATCCACAAAATTGTCCGTATCACCGTTACTCTTGCTGTCTTTGAAAACTGCATCTGCCTCGAAGATAGCGGCAACCTTGGTGGTTGTGGGCTGCAACGTGGATTGTATCTTCTCATATGTGGCTTTAGCTCTGGCCACGTTCACTGCAGTTACCTTCTTGCAGTCCTTGAGAGTTGGGCGAGGATTGGTGCAGTTCCATCTCAGGTGGCCCGCGTAGAACACATGGCATTTGTAACATCCCAGATGCTGCCTGAGGAGGGTTTTCTTGTCGTCGGTGAGTGGTTTGAGGGGGGTGGTGTATGGGATGGTGGTGGTGTTGGCATTGCTGGATGCGTTCTTGATGTTCACTGCAGATGAGTCACATAAAACATTGCCGGCTTTTGCCGCACAGGATACCCATCCCACATGACTAGCTTGTAAGTCCTGCTCCAAAAGCTGCAAGTGTTCCATCCATTCCTTGAAATCCGTGATTGCGTTGAGGGTACCTTTGGTCACACCTGGTGCGATACCGTTGTTGGCTTTGTACAGCTGTTTCATGCCTTCAGAGAGTCGGGGGATCAAGTGAAGGCAGAATCAATCATCTGGGATGTGGTAGGGAGACTTCACAGCTCCCAACTCATGGTTGGCATTGCATACGGTGTTAACCCAAGTGAGGAAGTCAATGGATCCTTGCACAATGATTTGCTCCTGGATGAGTTTGTCTTCCCAAGAATGCGGTAAGAACTTCTTCTTAAGGGCAATGATAGTGCTTAAAGGTCCAGTCCCAAGAACCGAGGACCAGACCAGACTGAACCAAAATTGTAACCGGTCCTAGAGGACCGTCAGTCCCAGTTCAACCAGTTCCTGAAGCGGTTTGGTCCTTGGTTCTTATTCTTGTGACTACTTAATATAACCATCGCGAACCGGTGTAGACCGGTTCAGGACTGAACTCATGGTCCTTAACTTAGATGGTAACAAAAGTATGCATACATATAATTATTATATTATATATGTGTACAACTTGGGGCATGCCCAAATGAAAAGAGGGAAATGTAAGTTGTTTAAATAGCACTGACCATTTGCATCTGTTTGCATGGTCACATGCACTTTCGTTTATGCATTTTTGACATGTTTACATGTTTCATTTATATGTTTATACTTATTTGTACTGTATTGCCACAAGCCACAATGTGTTTTGCGACTCGGTTTCTCTCCCACCCCCACAACAACAATGGCCTCGTCCACAACTGGGGCACAAACAACATCTGTCATTGTTTGTGCCCCAGGTAAGTACTCTTTTAATCTTTACTTTCATTTGTAATTAACTAATATCTTGTTTCTTTCTTAGATTTTATGTATATTCTAACACTGACAACACCTACTTCCAGCCTCACGAGCCACTGCTTGTGGGGTGGATTGTGGGTGCTACTTTGCTGACAATGCCAAGTCCAGGTACATCCCATATCACCCCAATGTTGCCACGTCACTAACGACATGCAGGGATTCAGCGCCCATGTCCAGCCTCACGAGCCACTGCTCGTGAGGTGGATCATGGGCACTAACTGACTAACAACAAATGCAAGACAACAATGATGGGCAACAAACCGGCATCAAATGGCAAACGCACAAGGGACGAGGTACCGTGACTGAATGAGGGGACAACGAAGACAAACATCAGCTGGGGATGACGATGACGACACCTGGCAGCCACAATGGGGACAACAACAACAATAACAACGACAGCTGCAATGGGGACAACAACAACAATGAGAGCAGCAGCCCCCTTCCTTGCTCAAAGCGTGAGATGGAGGGGGTCATTATCTTTCTTTTCTGTATTAACCAGCCTTCCCCAGCACCCACATCCAGCCTCGTGAGCCACTGCTCACGGGGTGGTTTCTTTTTTTTTCTTTTTTTTTCTTGTTTTGTTTTATTAGTTTTTTGTATCAAATGTAATAGTATATAGTCCGTAGACCGGTCAAAACCAGTCTATGAACCAATATGTAACCGATACGGACTGGCCCTGTAGGGTCCAGTTTGGTTTTCATAGTTTACATGAAATATAAGAACCGGTCTCGGTCCTGGTTCTCCCTCGAGGAGGGTAAAAACCGGGACCAGACTGGACTTTTAAGCACTAGGCAACGAGGAAGTCTGGGAAGGTGAGGGCGACAAGTCGAGCTTCGTCTGCATTGATCCAAGCTTGGACAGTGGTGGATTCAAAATTGTAGATAATTTTGCCTGCGTGATCTGTGGCATTTACATCCTTCATGGAGAAATAGCAGTGGCATGCCGTGTTGAACTCACAGACAACTTTTACCATCAGACAGCCAGCAGAGAGGAGTGGTGCGGAAGAAGGCGATGCTTGTTTAACCTCAGCAGGCGCATACAAGGGTACATTACTAGGTGTCATTCTGGGCCTCATGCAGGAGATGTCAGGTTCAGAGTCAGAAGAGGGGGTATGTTGGTGCAAGGTTTGTGTTGGTATGATTATGGGAGCTGGTGTTGTATCTGGGGAGGGAGGTAGCGATGACAGTGGGGACAGTAATGGGCTTGGACTCGGTGGGATGAGTGCACGCGCTCTGCTCCTGGTAGTGAGTGATACAGGATGCGAAGGGAGTTGAGACAGATTGTTTGTAGCAGTCATGCATGTATAAGGGAAAAAACAGGGCTTTTGGATGGGGAACTTTCCAGCAGGGGGTGTTATATAGCTGAGCTGTGATCACACTGGGGATTGGGGTGGATGATTGGGGCAGCTTCTTGCCTAGAAAGGGTAGATGCTGGGCTTTTTATGGAAACACTTTAGCCTATTTTGTGTTGCTCAGCAGTCTGGCGATTGGGCAGTGTGTTATCTGGGGGTGGTACTATGGGAATTTGTATGGAGACGCTGTGAAGGGGGTATCATCGAGTTTGAATTTAAAAAAAAAGTGTAACAAAAGCACTCTAGTGCCTTGATCACTTAGAGAAAGGGGAGCAATGTAAATTGGAACTTGATATCAATTAAAGGGAGAATGAGAGTATAACTAAGACATTGTTCGAGAAGTCCACAACTATGCATGTGATCGTGTGTATTAGTAATCATCGAGAGAGATATGCAAGGGCAATGTGATATGTATATTGGAAGGTGAGGTAGTAAGATAATGTAGGGGAATTATCTTACAACTTTTTCATAGGAAATAACCCATATTTATCTCAATAATTATAATTAATACCTTATATATATTAAATTCACGGATAGATATTGTAATTTCCCATAGATTGGTCCAACTTTTAAGGAATTCTGCCAAGATTTGACTGAGATACTATAAATAGCCCCTTGCATCAAAACCATCAATTTCCCATCACATGCATGCATCCCACCCCCTTCTTGTAGAGAGAACCCATATGGTCTTAGCTAGCAGATAAGTGGGTGTCACCCTAACAATGACAAGCACTGCCTCTTGATCACTGGCAGTCACAATGTAAGGTGAGGCCTAGCATCAGCTTACAAAAAAAAAGTAGATTATGTATGCACAAATTACTTCCAGCTCATGCCAAACAGATGAGTAATTTGATGTGGCATAATGAAACAATGACATATGTGCAAGCAAGAGAAGGTGCACTGATATGGAAAGTTGTGTTCTTCTGTTAAGGTGACATCCACTAATCTGCTAGCTTCGACTGTGCAGGTTCTTTCTACAAGAAGGGGGTGGGGTTTGTGCATGTGATGGGGAGATTGATGGTTTTGATGTGAGAGGTTATTAATGGGTTAGTTGGTTGAGAAAGGTGTTTCACACCACAGCTATGGGTGGAATACCTAAAAGAACACAACTGGGGGTAGGTGTGTATTGTGTTTATATATTATGTTACATATATTGTACATTGTTGCTATGATGCATGCATACATGCACCTACATATCAACACATGCAAAATAGAATTCTCACACCTCACACATGCACATAAGGTAGCATATTTCAACATAATGAAATATAGGGAACTGCACGGGTTTTACCTGTGGGTTTCCCATGCTTTTATTTCCTAATTTATTCAATGAGTTTTGCATGAAAAATCATGAAAAAAAGATTTTCTGGAAGCTTTTTGTTGGCTCTTTGTGATCTAACAAATAAAAACAATATTTGGGTGACATCTGTCATGTGACAAGGTTGAAAATAAATTATTTTGTCCCTTGTATCACAAGCATCCATTGAATAGCTATCAGAAAATCATTTTTTCATGAGTTTTCATGCAAAACTCATTGAATAAATTAGGAAATAAAAGCATGGGAAACACACAGGTAAAACCCATGCAGTTCCCTAATGAAATAAATTGAAAATTTATTATGTAATGTTACTGTTTCCTAACAGTATTGGATCTTTGTTATATTTACATCTCTCCTTTACTTTCTTTGCTATCCGATATGTTGCTTGCTCCATTACCTGATTGCAAAGCAAGCTTCTCTGCAAACCCATAATCCTCAAACCTCTCTACAATCCCATCATCTGCAGCCTCCTCAATGATCATACCATGTTGTCGTAATACATGCCATGTCTGTTCTTTTATCTACAGCAAAAAATGACATTACTGAGGGAAAGAACAGAGGAAGGCACATACTGAAATATTCTGTCCTGCATTGATCATTTTCATGATCTTGCCTTCACAATGCTCATGCAGTATTTGTTCAAAGGATCTATTCAAAAAGGATGATAGAATATTCACTGGCCAATGGAGAGGAATCAGATTTATGACCTATTATATTTTATTATTAAAGCAGAAGATATATATATATAATTAGACATACATCCAAGACATCAAAATTCATGGCTTGAGAGTTAAGTAAATTTGCAACTTGACTTGCATTTGGTTTCCTAACTTGCTAATAAGCCCTCTGAACATGCACTAAAAAATCTGAACTCTTACCCATTGTTCATATACACTCCCAACAGTGTTTTCAACAGTTCTCTCTTCAGCTCACCATCAAACATCTGGTTATGGTGCAGTACAGATTTTGAAGTAGGCGGAGCAGCCCCAAATAGCACAGATACCCACTGTTCCAATCCTGCATCACTCTCAACTATCATCTGTGCAGTTTTTGCTGAAACAACTGCACCACCAAGCATACAGTATGCCTCTGCAGTTGTATAGTCATGCAGGTCATGTGCAAGAATAGCAAGTGCCGAGCAATGATTACCGAGCTGTAGTTTAGACAGTAAATTCAAGTTGAACAAATAAATGAACACAACCATACCATCCCCTGTATAATAGCCATCTCAAGCTTTAAAATCTTCTGTTGTAGAAGAATCTGTGAATAGATTACAGCAGGATCATATAGGGTGGAGCCAGCAAGACACAGAATTGCCTTTAAGCGGAGATGTTTGTGAGTAGAGTTAGGTGTTGTTGAAATGAAGTAGGAAAGGAAGGAAACATGGGATGGATTGGACATATAAGAGGACACTGAATTACAGATCAGATTTTAGGACACCAAGGGCCGCAGGATAAATGACTGCACCCTTTGCACGCCACAGTTTCGACACAGAGTCTTCATTGAGAACTGCGAATAGTTGCTCAACACATGACATCGCGAGTTGTGTATGAATTTCTCGTGACTACAGGGAAAGGAATCAGAAAGGATAAAGGCAGGACAAAGTTCAGAAGAAGGTAACCTACAGTGCTCCGTTTCTGCAAAACCAGATATTCTAAAAACTGTATTCCTGCCGCAGAATTTGCCTCCCTTATATGCTCTAACAATTCAAGGTCCTCTTCCGGTCTTTCCCGCCGCTTGCCTGAATCTTTGAGGATGAGGAGCTTCGTCATAAGATCCAATCAAAATGCACGAAACGGGTTCAACAGGAGAGTGGAAGTGCACCTTCAATCCACGTTCGGGGTCCCGTTTCAACAACCAAACACCCCACTTTCGTATCAACGCCGTGTCCTTCTTCTCATTCAAGAGCCTAATCATATCAGAGAGCGGATCCTTGATGTCCTCGTGCATCCATTCACCATCAACAAGTCTATCATATGTTTAGTGCGGAAACAAACAAGACAACCTTCATAATCACATACTTCGACCATGCTTCAAGCAGCTTAAGATCTTCTCCCCGTTCCTTATACAACATGCATAGTGCAGGATATTGCCTCTTCCTCAGCAGGACAGGCTCGACCTCCGATAGCATAATGCAATTGGGCTCTTGCAAGAGCGTGAACAGTTCTGAAGTTCTTCCGAACTCGGAATATAGTTTTGCAAGAACCGTGTCAACAACCTTGATTTCGTCGTAAGCGATATTCAATCCAAAAATAAACACACAACCAAAGGACGTACCGTGCTCGTCTCCTTCGATGAACTCCTCACCCCTGAGCTGCCGAACATGGGTTTGTCAGGCTCGATTTTGACCTTCCTCCACCTCCTCAAAAACTCCTCTAACATTTCGACCGCTGCATCTCCAAGGATTTTCCGGAGTTCCATAGTGGGTGGTGCGGTGCGGGTGTCGGGCGCGAGGTGCGGAGAATAATTCCTGACTAGGTTTGTCACAACTGTGGATCAGATCCATGACAGGAACGCGAAGGTGCGACATTGTGAAAAGGGAAGGAAAGTGTCAACGGGTGCAAAGTAGATGTGTCCAAGGTAAAACGAAACAAAAAAAGACAGAGGCAGGAGTCTGGAGGGGGCAAGGGAGGGAAAGAATAAAGACTCACTGATGTCATCAACGGAATCATCAGTGGGCATGCATTCAGCCACACCAGCAAATACTGGGACAATATCATCTGCCGTGAAAAGGGAGCCGCGCAGGTTGGGAAAGTATCTGACGAGTAAACGGGGATCTATGTCCCCTCTGAGCAAATTCTTGCCAGCTTCTGCGAAGAGAGTTTCATTGAGACAATGGAAGCCTATCTGTTGATACACGTAGTACAGTTCTTCTGCCTTTTAGATATTGGGAAATGAGCGAGAGTGACGCTCAGAGTAAGGAGACATGCCTCATCAGAGTTAACCGAAATGTTTCCTTGTGTTTTCGTCCACTGAGCGTCCGCCAAATCAACCGCATCTTTAATTCTGTGGCTGTCGAGTAACGACTCTACCTGGGAGATTAGAGTTGATGGCAAAACCGCCTGGATGGTGTTGAGTCCGAGTGCGAGGACAGCTGAGCGGGGAAAGGTTGATCTCATAAGTACTTAGGAAGATTGAAGATTGATATTGTGACAAACATATGTACTTGTGACAAACATATATACTTGTGACAAACATATATACCTGTGACAAACATCATCGTGCGTATGGATGGAAACTATGCTGACCGCGAGATGTCATCCGAGATGGTCCTGGACCAGTGTTCATAGCCATCCTACCCATATTAGTATTCAATCCGCCACCTGGTCTCATACCCATACCCATAGCACTGAAACCCATAGCGTTATTTCCTGCCATTCCCGCAGGCCCCATGCCAGCACCACCCATTGGTCCCATCCCTAACCTCATCGCCCCCGCTCCATTCATTCCATTCATCATGTTCATTCCATTCATCGCTCCCATAGAGTTAAACCCGTTTATACCCATCCCCATTGCCATTGCCATCGGGTTCATGCTTATCATAGGCATACCTCCCCCAATCATTGGGATTTGATTCATGGAACGTTGAAACATCATTGACATCGCATTCGGTTGTTGTGAAGCAAAAGCAATATTTGGCGACTGTATCCTGGATGCCTGGTCATTGAAGAATGCCTCTCGATTGTTGGATGACATGGGCATTGTGGCTCGCGCCTGATCACGTTGACTTCGGGGTTGCGCCATCTTAACTTCAATCTGAGCAACAACCATTTAGCCTACCTCGACAAGTCGCAGTTATCCACTCATTCACCTGTTTGTCATCGAGTATCAAACCAATCTTCCCTACCAGTTGATCTGCATTGCTGGCATCCTCAAATGTCACGAATCCGAAACCCTTGGATCGACCAGATTCACGATCCAGCATAACCGTTGCATCGACCACCTTGCCGTAGGCTCCGAAAAACTCACGCATAGAATCCGATGTTGATGTCGGAGAGAGTCCACCCACAAAGTAGCGTGTGTTTCGCAGATGTTCTTCGCGAGGGATGGCTCGTTTTGGATCAATCTAATCACCTGATTATCTGGTTGATCGCTAAAACGATGAATGTTACGCACTGCTTTCCCGTCTAAGAAATGTTCACGAGCAACTACCGCGCTGACTGCATTAGGATCGTCAAATGTCAAGAAGGCGAATCCCCGGGACGTTCCCGCTGGATCTCGCATGATTGTGCACGCATCGACCTTTTGTTACGAGATGAGGCGAGTTTGGGGGGTGGGGAGGAGCTGCTATACCTTGCCAAACTGAGAGAAGTAGTCCCTCAAACCTTCTGCTCCGGAAAAGACAGATAATGGACAAACAGGTGACGATTAGCACTACATAAGATGATTTGTAAGATAGAATACCATCTGTTGTGTCCCAGTTGAGACCACCAATGAACAGTTTGCTATCAAGTCGGACCGTAGGTGAAGAGGCATTGAAGTAAAACGATAAAGGTAGGCAGATGAGTAGTAGGCGAGGATTCGGAGATTGCCAAGGTGTAATGAGAGTATTAGTATCCATGGAACAAGAGACGACCGAGAAGGGGACAGTAAAAACACTGAAGCAAGATAACGAGGTATCGTAGCTGGTATCTGCTCATACAAGAAGGACGAGAAGTAGATATGACGGTAAGATACCAAAGTGCAATCAAGCACCAGACGTCGGGTGGTATCTAGCGAGGGGAAAAGATAAACGCACGTACCCTGCATCATGCATTTCCGACGGTTTTTTTCCAAAGACAGTATCAGGCGAACCAACACTCGAAGGGCCCTCATTGGCGGCGACGATGGAGGACCGTTTGGACGAAATGATCTCCGATCGTTGCTGACGTTCCTGACTAGGAGTTTGCTGGTAAGCGGAAAATTGTTGAGCAATTTGGGCAGAGTATGATAATGACCCCGAATTTGGGGAGAGTGGTTTAGCAGGGAGAAAGCGATGCGCATCTTTGTTTCCGAGCGTTGGTGGCTGCGAAGCGCTGGATTGAATGTTTAACGAAGGCGATGTGTCAGACAACTCTTGATTCTCCTGTGATTCTTTCGCTTCTTCTGTGTCCTCCATAGGAACTGCATAATCGTTGTCGTCGTCACCATATATATCTGCTCAAGCTTCTGTCAACATCAAGCAAGACGGCGAGAGGTATCATCATCACCTCCATAGAGATCAGAGTCAAGAGCAGGTTTCGCCATGAAGGAGGCTTAAGAGGATTAACGGAATATCTACTGCCAAATAATTTTTGTCATGTGACGGTCTCAGTGGCTGTGCATCCATAAGTGTTACTGTACTTCGTCCATCACTACATAATGCCCTTCTCGAATTCGCTGCTGTGTTCGTTCTGCCGCGGCATCGTACACATAACGCACTGGCCTACGTTGCCACCCATCCATGTCTTCCTCCGAGTCAGAATCAGACCGGTCTTCGGGCAGGAATAAGTTGTCCTCCCTTTCATCGAAATATATATCATCATCGAAGGTGGCTGCATTAAAGTTCAACATGTATTCAGTGCAGAAGCAGATCTGAAGGACTAACGCTCTGGAGATCCAGCATCTACAACCTTTCGTTTTCCAAGTGCTTTGGCACTAGGCTTGACGGTCGTTCGGGTATCGTCCTCATCAAACGACACAGAAGAGGATGTCTCTTGTCGGATGCTAAGGGCGTTCATGCCGCCCTGTAGGTCGAAACCAATGACTCCTGAGGGCTCTATCGCATTAACATCGGGCGTGCCTGGCGATGGCGTACGTGAGTGTATTGAACCTTGCGTCAGGGAACGTGGTCCATGAGGTGCAGCAGGGGGAGGTGCTAGCGCACTGGTATCGGTAATCGAATGAGGCTGAAGATGATGTGGGAACGGATGAGCAAGAGCAGATAGCAGGGGTGAGTGTGATGGGGAAGGACTTGACGAAGCACTTTCGCCGTTGAGTGACGGGTCTGTCAACAGTCCGACGTCCTGTTCAAACTGTTGCAATTAGTATGGAGGTCATGGACTTTTCAGATAAGAAACCATATCCAGACTCACGCTTCGATCTATCCTGTTCTCCTTCCTACTCTGGTCTTCGGCTTTTCGCTCCATCCCTACTCTTTCCAAGTCATCGTACTGCTGTAATGCCTCAATGAGCTCTGCATTCGCAGCTAACAAAGCATCCAACAGGTTCTCCTCTGTGGTAAGTTCAACAGGAGAATCATCTGCTGCCAGCCGATCCGTCTCGTTTGGAAATCCCCCCTTCGTCAGACTATCTTCGTCTTTGAGTACTCGTGATTTCTCCGCACCCGCTGAGGCCCAAGGGATCTGGGCAAAGATAAGCTCCTGCGAGGCTCGAGATTTGAAGTAGAACTCCTGGAAACATATCGATTAGGTATCAGACGTACATTCAGTCGGTGGTATATAACAGACCTTGATGACATCCTTTCTCTTCAAATCCTCGGGCGTCGCCAGAGCAAGTGCCTGGGAAAGCAGAGAAGCATTCCATTGACCGATTTGACATTCCTGAAATAGACGGCGAATATCTTCTTCCGGCGGTATAATACGATTACGAGTCGGAGACTTGCGTTTCCGTTGAGGATTCTGCAAGAATCAACGATGAAACATGGATTTGGAGAATGGTCATTGAGACAGCTCACATGTAGTGGTGTGAGTGGCGTGGAGTCGAGAGGCAACGGAGAAGCTTCATGATATGAAACAAGGGGTATCTCAAAGTGTGATCCACGACTTGATACAGGTGGATGAAACATCGCCTCGTCATTGTCGAGGGGAATCCCCTTGAATTTAGTCAATCCAAAAAGAAATAGGCTGAGCAGAGCGGCCGAACCTCATCAGGTTTGTCCGCTGGCTTGACCCTCTTCCACAATCCACGAAATCCACTGTCCTTCTCTGTGGAATAATTTGTTACGCCGATACAAAATAGATGATTCTGTAAACATACTGCTTCCACTGGCATATGCAGCGGCAGCAATGACATGTAATACTCTTTCGCGTACGACTGGTGATGTCCTAGGTGAATTAATCAGGTCTTCAAGCGTGTCAAAGAACTTTCGAGCTGTGGATTGAGAGATGAATAGGTCTGAAGAGTTTCGCAACATGATTGCCCAGAGCTACAATTTTGAGACCACATCAGTCGACGACAATATGGTGTGTAAGGAAGCGCACCCGCGCTGCAGACAGCTGTGCTGGAGGTTCACCGTATCTGCAGAGTTTATTAGGGACTTGATATGACTTGATGAAAATATCAACATACTTGAACTCGCGACGAAGAGCACGAACGGCCTCCTTTGCATTGTTTTCATTTGCCGATGCTCTTTCGCAAACCTCCAAGACTAGCGCCCAATCCTCCGAAGCCGTTGCAGTCAGATAGCCTGTAATAAGACTCGTCAGCTAGTGTTTATTCAGAAACGCAGCAACACGGAATTCTATCACACCGATCATTCTCGTCAGCTCCGCTTGACTCTCGTCCTCCTTGCGCTCCTTCCCTCTCAACCCTTCTCTCCCTCGTTCGAACAACCGTTCTTTATCCTTCTCTTTATCCTTATCCTTCTCTCTGTCCTTGTCTCTGTTCCAAAATGCCCATCTCTCTTTCTTATCACCAAGATCTCTCTCCCTATCTCTGTCGCGGTCACGATGGCCGGTGTCGGAGTGGATAGTGAACCGCTCTTCTGAGGGTACCTTTTGCGGATGAGGTGATATATCCGTTCTCGGAGGATCTAGACTTCTTAAAATGCCTAACGCCACGGGCGCACTGGCTAGGGACTTCTTTCGAGACATTGCTTGTGGGTCGCGATCTCTGGACAGATTCATTTTCGTTGTCTGTGTGGAAGAGTTTGTAGATATGCTGAATGGTGATGAAGATCGAGGCATGTTGGGAGTTGGTATAGGATGTGAGGCGCTCAGTATTGATGCAAAGGAAGAAGTGCGAGAAGGAGACGAGGTTGAATGAGATTGCTTGCGCAGTTGGGGGTCATTGCTGTGCGAGAGGATTTCCCACTGCTCCTCGTCGCTCGATGTCCTGCCAGGGGTATGAACCTGTGGTGTAAGATACAAAGCATGTTGTTGATGAATTGGAGTGGGTATTATAGTAGATTCCTGTACGACGCGTAAAGACGCGAAGACTGAAATTGAATTGTGGGACTGTACGAACCTCTTGAGGGATGTGACCTTTACCATTCTTCAGCTTGGTATGACCAAAGAGTTTCTTCATGGACCGACGAGGATGATGAGCAGAGGTAGGGACAGGGCTGTGTATTGATTACATAACTACAGGCATTCTACCCGTTCCTCCTCCTCCTTCGAACACAACTTGCACCACCGCTCCCAATGCTTCCCGAGTAAATTCAAAACTCGCAACGTAGACAGTTCTACTCTTTCCAATCTCATTCTGCCCTCTAGATCTGAGGTCATAAGGTCCACAGCTCGCAACAATCACCATTGGGATATCTTGCCTCTTCTCTAGCACCTTCTTCATATAACCCAACTGCCACACACTTTGGTCTGCATTCCTCAGCACGAAAATCACCACACCAACCTCCTCGGTGATATCCTCTACTTCCTCTTCATCCCTAGAATAAACTACATGCCTGGTCTTGCCTTTCTTCTCCACCTCCTTGCCTAGCGCAACATACGACGCCCCTGCCGTGTTTCTGAGTCGGCCAGCACCATCCCTCAGCACTCCATCTGCATCGTCTACAGCCCGATTTAAACCCTCCATTTCCGGCGTGAACAATATCACTTCCTTTCCCAAAATCTTGAGCGGAAGGATCTCAGACCCCCAGACGATCGTGCAACTCTTCCGGTAGGCTTTCGTACTCAGGCGCATGTTTATCTCTTTCACCTTTCGCCATTCTCTTTCAAACGCTTCTTCGTCATCCTTGCCTAGCACGTCTTTCCATCCCCCAACAAATTTGTTCTTCATCATCGCAATCCTCCTTCCTCCCTCCTCCAACATGTCCAGAGCAAGTCTCCCTGCTTCAACTGCTTCATAAACCTTATTTATCGCCCCAACTTGCCTCTCATATGTGTGACACGCCATCACTATGTCTACCCCAGCGACGAGGGACCTCACCGCACTCTCTTCGACATCCGGAATGGCGTCCATCTCCATACAGTCGGTTACCACCACACCCTCATATGCAAACTCCCTCCTCAATAATTTCGTATTGACTATTGCCGAGGTCGATGCAGGCGCATCATCCCCTGTCAGAAGTGGTAGGGCCATGTGACCTATCATGATACTGGCAATCTTTGCATCTATGAGCTTTTTGAACGGCACGAGTTCCATCTTCTCCAGCTCCGCTTTCGATTTCAGAATTCGAGGAAGAGCCAGGTGTGAATCAACATGCGTGTCCCCGTGCCCAGGAAAGTGTTTCGCACAGGGAGCCACCCCTTCAGAAGTTAGGCCATGTGAAACTGAAGCTGCATAATCCGCTACCATGGTTGGATCTATATGGAGGTATGTGAGATAACCGTAAATTTCCCAAGTTTAGATACGTATTAGCATACCGTCACCAAATGATCTAACACCTACAGCCGGTGAAAAATCGTTAAATGGGTTAATCAAGAAGCCTACCAATAACAGGGTTCCTTGAATCTGAATTGATGTCTGCCACAGGACTGTAAGCCCAGTTGATTCCGACCATCTTCAGTTCCTTCGCACTAGCAGCAGAGACTTCTTTTGCAAGGTCCACAGAACCTGTAGCCGCAAGCGCCATAGCTCCAGGACTATGTCAGGTATTTAAGCATGGCAATGTCGAAGCAAACATGAGAAAAGACTCGCAATTGTGTACCCGCCATTGGTGTGCTGAATGCGGACACCAGACCTGCACGGTTTGGAGAATTACGTTAGAGCATAACGACAAAGAATATGCTCTTGCCATTCTCCTGATCAGTGCCAATAAGCAGCGGATTGTCGTGTCCACACTCCTTCGCAAACTGCTGAAGCTCTCTTATGATCCTGCGAACCTGTTGTACATCTGTGCAGTCTATGAGTAGCTACATAGTTATTAGGTCCGAAATGATGTGCATACATACCACGAACATTGCGCTTCATCAGAATGACGCATCCAAGATGATAGTCCCTTATTAGTGTCCTGATTTCATCACTCAACTCAGATCCATGGAAGCCAAACACAAAGTGCTGGTTAGATAAGTTGAATGAGCCTCAAGTGATAAATGTGGGGGGAAAAAAGCACCTGTCCTATTTCGCGCTTTACTTTATCTGTGAGGCTGGCCATCGTGAAGTGAGATCGAGTTGCCGGTAGGGTTGCAGAAAATATTCCGGCCTGGTAAATTCCCGCTAAGTACTTTAGTAGTGGGTTCTTGCGAAAAACCGCGATCCAGCCAAACCTGGGTCCCGTGACCTGCCCACATGTGGAGCTCAAAGTGCCCTATTCTCGTTTCCCAGGTCCCGTGAGCTTTTGGCTCGGCGTAAACTTGGGTTCCAAGGGTAAGGAGTGTAGAAAGTGGATCCTAGTACCAAGGGGGTGTCGGCACAACAAATGCCGGACATCACGTGGGGGGGTATCGTGACTGTAGCCTGTGTAGGTTGTTAAAAAAAAATTGACGTCAAATGATATAAGTGTAAATTGAGTGGTATAGCATGTAAAGGAAGTAAAATTACATTGTCATATACCTTTGAAGCACCTAGACAAAGATGAAGAGCAAAACCATTGAACTTTGATAGCAAACTCAACTCCACACGAGTGTTCGGGGAATTTCACACGAGACCTAAATAGGGTGGTCGGCAACCCGAAACTGATAATTTTTCCCATGTCAAAACTTGGCGGAAGTTGAAATATTGTCACTCTACTTAAATAGGCAATTGCTGATAGTCACACATTCTTCATCTTATCATCATGGATCGTACTCAGAGACAACAGCTACTCATTCAAATTCTAGGCATATTTGTGAATACAATCATTGTTGCTCTGATCCTATTTGCAGCTCCATTGTATGATAAAGAAGCATACCATACATCAGCACTTTCTGGGGCTGCATGGGTCCTTGAGCTTCTGGAAGGTCACCCAGGGCATATCCATTGTGAACTAGGTGTATCCAAAGGAGTGTTTCAGTTCTTGGTTGCCTACCTACAACAGATGGGAATATCACACTCTAGGGGTGTTGAAATTAATCCCAGTGATGCATGCTGTATACATGAGGCAATACATGCAGCATACGCATGTTACTGCGCTTACTGCGCATACATGCGGTAAACACATTCCTGAGTCATGTGATGTCCTTATTATTATGTATATAAGGAGAACCTGTACCGTAGTAGGAATACAGTGTTCTTACCTCTGCTAACCCTAGCTGTAAGTCTAAGTAAACCCCAGGTAGGTTGTAAGGAACGTGTTGTCTCTTCCACTGTGCAGCGTATATAGTCTGCTCCAACAGGTTATGGGCCCTGCTGGGCACGTCGCGAATGCGCCTTAATTGGCTGCGAACGACGTTGACTTCATCGTCTCCAAATTATAACCTTGCGCTCCCTGCGAGCTGCACATAAAACCTAGGTTGACTAGGGTTAACCACTCTGAAGGAGTGTTTTCTCCTGAGAATGTTAAACGTGTTTTATTGAGTAAAAAGACTGATTGAGCGCTTTTAACAGCTGCCACCACAAAATCATGTCTTCAACTCTTGAGAAACTCGTTCAAACTTTCGACGGATCAAATTACATTCAATGGGCCGACTCAATGAAGGCGTGGCTCAGGTCTCAGGGCCTCTGGCAAATAACTAGCGGGGCGGAGCAAAAACTGCCCCCGGCGCCTCCCTTGACGGCGACAAATGCTACTTTGGTAGTGGATGCTAATGCCAAGCTCCAGACCTGGAGCAACAAAAATGACCAGGCCATTGGTAGCCTAGTGCTCTGCCTGGCCCCCTCCATTCAGCAGCGTGCCAACTCAAAGGACACTGCTGAGGAGGTGTGGGATCTCATCCGCACTGATTATGGTGTGGACGGCCCCTCCCAAGTCTTCGCGGACTTTAGGTCCGCAATAGCGATTAAGATCCCGGCTGCGAACCCCGCACCGGAGATTGCTAGAATGGCAGACAAATTTGAGCGCCTTACGGCTGCTAACATCGCCATCCCCGAGCTAGTGCAAGCAATGATTCTACTTGCTGCGATGCCGCGCGAGTACGATTCCTTGTCCACAACGGTCCTTAACACGACCGCTACTAGCGCCTTGACATTTAAACATGTCAAGGACTCCATTGTCACTGAAACCTCAAGGCGCACAGCAGTAGGAAAGCCCGCTGGCCAGCCTCAGGCCAACAAACTTTCTGCTGTTAAGCGCAAAGGGGGAAACCCCAAATGGCAGCCCAAAGAAGGGCAAAACAGCAATGGAGACTCGTCCCGAAAGCGTGGACGACATGGGGACAGAAAGACTAAGGAGGAGAAGCTGAAGGATAAACATACCCACCTCGCCTCCAAAGCCTATACCACCATAAATGGTAATGGCACCATCATACCGCTGATGCCGCTTATACAGCACATCGAAAGATGCGAACACACTCCCACAAGGGATCCTCGCTGCCGACCACCTGCACAGGCATATACGGGCGCAGCCTCTACCTCTCGTTCGGTTTATGCCGAATATCAGCAAGCTCGAGACACCCTCGAGCAAATGCAACTTCCGCGCAGCGCGAAAAATCTGCGACCGCTGGAAGAGCACCTGACAGTGCGAGAAGGAAAGAGAAGAAGGATAGAACCAGAACCCGAGTCTAGGATCGAGGAGGTAGAAGACGATACCGTCTCCCTCGGATCTGAACCTCTGGTGTCTGATGAGGAAGTGTGGAAAGCCGTCGACGAAATGCTTGTCGATGAACCTCTTGATACAGGGGCATATGATGACAGGTCAGTCCTTTTCCCTGCCACAAGCACTAAGATTAATATTCCTATGAATACAGCGAACTTTTCATGTGAAATTTTACCGCTATTAAATGTATCATGGAATTATTTAGATCTTAATATATGTGCTATGTGTGCAAAGGGAGATTGTAAGAAAGGTGCCGACTGGATCATGGATTCAGGCGCATCAAAACACTTCACTGGTGAAATAAAAGATTTCGCTTCTTACGAGCCTTTACCGAGAAAGGACTCTACCTTGGTCCAAACGGCCACTGGTACTACTCATATAGTAGGAAAAGGAGCAGTCTTCATTAAACACCAGGTAGTATGTCATGGGAAGTCAGAGACACGTGAAACGTGGTTATACCCCATCTACTACATACCCGACATTAATACTCGATTGATGTCAATGGGGGTCTTTTTACAAGACGGAAGTGATGTGCGTGGTTCCTCTGCACACATTTCATTTATCGAGCATGGAAACCCAATCATGCATTGTGTCCCTCTAAGGAGGAATGACACGATCTATTGGGCTCGGACTCATATATTGAGCACCAAAAAGGTTAATGTCACGACCATTTATGTCGCTGACTACTTGACTTGGCATAGGCAACTTGGACACCCATCCAAAGAGGCGCTAGGGAAAATGCCTAAAAGCACCATAAAATTCCCAAGGAATTTAATTATTCCTAAAGACAAAATTATATGTCCAGGGTGTGCAGAAGGGAAAATGACCTCAAAATCTTTTCCTGAGTCAGACTCACGAGCTGACAAATCCTTTGAATTAATACATTCCAACCTAAAGGAACTCCCGGTACTATCGTACCACAAACATAAATACTTCATTGTATTTCTGGATGACAAAACATCACATATTTGGGTCCAATGTCTCAGAAAGAAATCTGATGCTGCTGCAGCGATTAGACAATTTCAAGCGATGGCTAAAACCCAATATGGCGCTACAATCAAGTGCTGGCGTGTTGATCCAGGGGGGGAGTTCAAGGATCGTGAGCTACAAAAACAGCTCAAGGACTTAGGCATCAAAATAGAGATGTCTGCACCCCACGTTCATCAACAGAACGGGCACGCAGAGTGCGCCATAAGGACAATAATGGAAAAGTCGCAAACCTTGCGATTCACCGCTTGTCTACCACAATCATGGTGGGCATAGAACATGCAACACATTTATACAACCGAACCCCAATAAGGCGCCTGAAATGGCTGACACCTTTTGAGGACCTGACAAAGGTCCGCCCAGATCTAAACAATCTGAATTCGGTTGTGGTGCTTATGTCTATCTACCAAAGGAAAAATGTCCAACAACATTATCTCCTCGATCGGAGTTAATGACGTACCTTGGAGTAGAAGATGGCATTAAAGCATATCGTTTCATGCGACAAAATGGCGCAATATTCATTGGTGCCACAGCACTATTTGATGAAACGATGTTCCCATGCTGTCCCGGAGCTAAAACTCCTGCCAAGACAGACCTTGGTGATTTTCCACCTCCAGAACCAGAAGATGATGACCACTCATCTGGAACGGATGGCGATGACCCTATACCGCCACAAAATCCGCCCCTTCCTCCATCATCAGAAGATGATGATGATGATTTACCAAGTGAGCAAAAGGCGCATGACGATGCGACTAACGCTCCTCCTCCGCCGCCTCCAGTTAACACTGAGGACTTTCGTCCAAGACGTGAAGATCAACAGGAATGGCAGCAATTGCCCCGTCGATCAGGCAGGCAGAGGAAAATCCCAAACCATCCCGGCAATACCTATGGAGAACAGCGACTCCCCTCTGACATAGAGAGAGACATTGCATGTGATCGATATTGGAAGAAGTCTGTGGGTCAAGATTCGGATCATAACCGAACACGACCACGACCTCAACAGCAAGAACCAGTTGCTGGACCGAGTTCGGCACCCCACGAGAGTGTGCCCGATTCCAATAATCAAGAACATGATTACCCAATGGGGGAACTGGACGAAGCAGGTTATATTAAAAAGATAACCAAGGAAGGTGGAGATGAGCTTATCCGCTGGCTGTTATCAAAAGCAGTCACACCATCAAGTGGAAAAAGCCTAGTTCCAAACCAATTTCGCGATATTGCGCGCCTACCCCGGCAGCAGCAACTTGAGTGGAAACAGGCTTGTCGTGAAGAGTTAGAGGCTCTTCGCAAGCGACAAGTCTATGATATCGTCGATCTTCCACATGATCGGAAAATGATCAAAAATAGATGGGTTTTCTCCGTGAAATCGGACGGAAGAAAACGAGCCAGACTCGTGGCCAAAGGCTTTTCACAAGTCGAAGGCGTTGACTTTGATGAGATTTTCTCACCAGTAGTCCGCTATGAGACCGTACGCCTCATGTTTGCCCTTGCGTCTCTAGAAGGCATGTATATGACCGGTCTAGATGTAAAAACCGCATTTTTATATGGCAAACTTGATGAGGAGATCTATATGGATCAACCCGAGGGTTTCAGACTCGAGGGTAAAGAGCGCAAAGTAATGCGCTTACGCCTAGCATTGTATGGCCTTAAACAGGCTTCACTAGCATGGTGGAAAGAGCTAGAGGCATTTATGCGCACCAGCTCCGATGCCGGCATCTTCATACACAAGGATCCTAAGACAGGCAGCATCATTATTGTGCTAGTCTATGTTGACGATGGCTTGTTCATGGGCAAGAACAAGAAACTTGTGGATGAAAAGAAGAATGCTTGCCTGAAGCATTGGGAGTGCCGTAGTACTGAAAAAGTCACGGAATTCTTAGGCATGCGCGTCACCCAGACCGCTACAAAAGTCAAACTCGATCAAACAGAATATCTCGCCAAAGTGCTCGAGAGGTTCGAGATGACAAATGCCAAAGTTGCCCCCACTCCGCTCCCGACTGGCTACAAACCGTTGGAGAACACAGCGACGCCAAACGCGGCGCTTAGATCGAAATATCAGTCTGTGATCGGATCTTTATTGTATCTGATGCTCGGAATGCGACCTGATATCGCTTACGTGGTAATCAAGATGTCGCAATTCTCGGCTAATCCTAGCCAAGAACATCTAGACAAAGCAATGTACATACTGCGCTATCTGGTGGGAACCCAGAAGTACAGTATAGTCTATGATGGAGAGAAATCCGAGGGGCTGCAGGCCTTCACAGATTCTGATTGGGCAGCTGACACTGTCAAGCGCCGATCTACAACGGGTTACTTTGCTACTCTGGCGAGTGGCATTGTGTGCTGGCAGTCCCGTTTACAAAAAACTGTAGCACTGTCATCCACAGAAGCCGAATATATGGCCCTCTCCGACACTTGTTGGCAGATAGAGTCCTTATTCCAGGAACTTGGATATACACTGAAGCGTGTACCAATCTGCGCTGATAATCAGGGATCCATCTTTATTGGATCAAATCCAGTTCAGGAAAGAAGGACCAAACATATAGACATTCGCTACCACTACACCCACGAATGCATAGAAAATGACAAAGTCACAGTCGTTTTCATTCCTGGAAGTGATAATCCGGCTGACATGTTCACAAAGAACCTTGGCGCCGTCCTATTCAGGAAATTTAGAGACTCTCTCGGAATTACTTTCAAGATTCAAACTTAGCTGCTTAGAGCGCTGTACAGTTTGAGGGGGGGTGTTGAAATTAATCCCAGTGATGCATGCTGTATACATGAGGCAATACATGCAGCATACGCATGTTACTGCGCTTACTGCGCATACATGCGGTAAACACATTCCTGAGTCATGTGACATCCTTATTATTATGTATATAAGGAGAACCTGTACCGTAGTAGGAATACAGTGTTCTTACCTCTGCTAACCCTAGCTGTAAGTCTAAGTAAACCCCAGGTAGGTTGTAAGGAACGTGTTGTCTCTTCCACTGTGCAGCGTATATAGTCTGCTCCAACAAGGGGTATTCTCCTGGAGGAGCAGCTGGCTATTTTTTTGTATAGATCTGTCATGGGTATATCAGTGCGCCATGCTGGTGAAAGATTTCAACGTTCAAATGATACAATATCAAAGTAAGTTATCCTTGTCTAGATTCACATCTATACCTACTGGGCATCAGATATTTTTCAAAGATGCTTTATATCTTCTCATCTGAACCCTTCTACACTGACTTTGTCTGCCAGCCATGGAGCACAGATCCCCCTTCTCCCTACATTGTTGACAACCCCAAGTTTTATCCTTACTTTGAGAATGCCATTGGTTGTCTGGATGGAAGTCACTTTATTAGCTCTGGTACAGCAGAGGAGCGAGCCTTGGCACGTGATCACAAAGGGCTTACCACTACAAACTGTCTTGCTGGATGTGATTTTGATCACAACTTCACATATCTCTCCACTGGTTGGGAGGGATCAGTTAGTGATTCAACAATGTTCTTTGATTTCTGTATAACCGATTTAAGGCTCCAGTCAGGTAAATTCTATCTTGCCAATGCAGGATTCCCAGTTGCCGATGCACTTCTTATACCATATCGAGGTGTGCGGTATCATCTGGCAGAATGGGGCCATGCAGATCTTCGGTGTGTTGCCTTTCATTATAAATATTGCCATGATGCTTATTCATTATTAGCCCAACCAATGCACAGGAGCTCTTTAATCTTTGCCATGCATCAGCTCGAAATATAATTGAAAGGATGTTTGGTATCCTGAAGAACCAGTTTGAAATCCTGCAACACAATCCTCATCTCACACCTGCAGTGCAAGCACATCTTCCTGCTGCACTTGCAGCAATACACAATGTAATCCGGAAATATGACCCTGGTGAAATTGAGGATCATATCAAGGAGTTAGAGGCTGAAGAGTTTTTGTTTGATGAATCAGATCTGCAAGGTGAGGAAGGCACAGAGGGAGAGCTGGCAGAGGGACCACCAAAGCGAGCTGAGAAGCAAGATGCTGACAAGAGGAGGGATGACATTGCAGAATGTATGTGGATCCAATATCAACAGGTCCTTGAGGCAAGGGGAGAAAACTAGCATGTACTGGATGATATTGTCCTCATGGTGTCACAGGTGTTGAAATTTGAAAGGTACATGGCATTGTACTATACATGTACAGTACATCATGCAAGGAATATGGAGAAATACAACATAATGGCTACAGTCAATTGAAACAAGATTAGCAAGACATTCTTTCTAAATCAAAGGAAACCCTAGGTCTTTCATCTGCCTCTGAACCCATGCCTTCCTCAGACCATCGCGCTTCAGTGCAATGTAGGCATCTGCAGCGGCAGAATCTACTCTGAACAGATCAGTAAATGCAACCATACAATCATCACTTAAATAAGACTCCTGCTCTTGAAAAAGATCCATTGCTTTGGCCCGATGCTCGGGTGAAGTGTCAGAACGCATGTGGTCCGGCTGCATTAGGAGGCTGCGCTCAATCGTACTGTTGAAGCTATCAAGAGATTCCTTGATGCCATTCAATGCAATGGCACCAGTTACAGCCATGCGCTGCTTTTTGCTGCTCATCAATAGTGACGCACTAAGCGCAGACTGTTTACATTTAGACGATGTAGATGCCATGGTAGTAGCTGTTTGGGAAGCAGATGTGGTAGAATGAGGGTCAGGGGTGGTTGCTGAATCAGTGTGGAGGGGCAAAGGAGGAGAGATCGGCGATGAAGATGGATATGCTGATGATGGTGGTGGGGGGGCATGATTGCCATCAGAGGCATGCCCCCCATTAGATCCATTGCTAGGGATACCATCTCCATGTCTCTCGAGGGGGTCATCAATGCCAAGAGCATTATCATCAGGTGGATCTTGAGGGAGTGTGCTGAGTGTCATGTTTGTGGTGCCGTGAGTTCCTTGTCCAGGTCGATAGACGCTACGGCCCTTCACAAGGCTGGGCATGAGCGGGGACATAAGATCATAGAGCATGAAACCCTTGTGTGCAAATACAGCACTCGCAGGATGTTTCTATCAATTTTTATCAGATTCTGGATAGTAATTAATTATGAAACACACCATTATGTACTCCTTCCACACTGACTGCTCTGCAACACCAATATTCATCCCCAACTCCATGGTATACTTGCATCCTATCCCAGAAAGGCCTTTCAGAGTGGTAACTATATTGTATTGAGTACGGAGCTCAAAATATGGCCGTGTATGTACTAATCTCTGCTGATTGCCACTCACAACCATTTGGCAGCTCCGTACTCAATACAATATAGTTACCACTCTGAAAGGCCTTTCTGGGATAGGATGCAAGTATACCATGGAGTTGGGGATGAATATTGGTGTTGCAGAGCAGTCAGTGTGGAAGGAGTACATAATGGTGTGTTTCATAATTAATTACTATCCAGAATCTGATAAAAATTGATAGAAACATCCTGCGAGTGCTGTATTTGCACACAAGGGTTTCATGCTCTATGATCTTATGTCCCCGCTCATGCCCAGCCTTGTGAAGGGCCGTAGCGTCTATCGACCTGGACAAGGAACTCACGGCACCACAAACATGACACTCAGCACACTCCCTCAAGATCCACCTGATGATAATGCTCTTGGCATTGATGACCCCCTCGAGAGACATGGAGATGGTATCCCTAGCAATGGATCTAATGGGGGGCATGCCTCTGATGGCAATCATGCCCCCCCACCACCATCATCAGCATATCCATCTTCATCGCCGATCTCTCCTCCTTTGCCCCTCCACACTGATTCAGCAACCACCCCTGACCCTCATTCTACCACATCTGCTTCCCAAACAGCTACTACCATGGCATCTACATCGTCTAAATGTAAACAGTCTGCGCTTAGTGCGTCACTATTGATGAGCAGCAAAAAGCAGCGCATGGCTGTAACTGGTGCCATTGCATTGAATGGCATCAAGGAATCTCTTGATAGCTTCAACAGTACGATTGAGCGCAGCCTCCTAATGCAGCCGGACCACATGCGTTCTGACACTTCACCCGAGCATCGGGCCAAAGCAATGGATCTTTTTCAAGAGCAGGAGTCTTATTTAAGTGATGATTGTATGGTTGCATTTACTGATCTGTTCAGAGTAGATTCTGCCGCTGCAGATGCCTACATTGCACTGAAGCGCGATGGTCTGAGGAAGGCATGGGTTCAGAGGCAGATGAAAGACCTAGGGTTTCCTTTGATTTAGAAAGAATGTCTTGCTAATCTTGTTTCAATTGACTGTAGCCATTATGTTGTATTTCTCCATATTCCTTGCATGATGTACTGTACATGTATAGTACAATGCCATGTACCTTTCAAATTTCAACACCTGTGACACCATGAGGACAATATCATCCAGTACATGCTAGTTTTCTCCCCTTGCCTCAAGGACCTGTTGATATTGGATCCACATACATTCTGCAATGTCATCCCTCCTCTTGTCAGCATCTTGCTTCTCAGCTCGCTTTGGTGGTCCCTCTGCCAGCTCTCCCTCTGTGCCTTCCTCACCTTGCAGATCTGATTCATCAAACAAAAACTCTTCAGCCTCTAACTCCTTGATATGATCCTCAATTTCACCAGGGTCATATTTCCGGATTACATTGTGTATTGCTGCAAGTGCAGCAGGAAGATGTGCTTGCACTGCAGGTGTGAGATGAGGATTGTGTTGCAGGATTTCAAACTGGTTCTTCAGGATACCAAACATCCTTTCAATTATATTTCGAGCTGATGCATGGCAAAGATTAAAGAGCTCCTGTGCATTGGTTGGGCTAATAATGAATAAGCATCATGGCAATATTTATAATGAAAGGCAACACACCGAAGATCTGCATGGCCCCATTCTGCCAGATGATACCGCACACCTCGATATGGTATAAGAAGTGCATCGGCAACTGGGAATCCTGCATTGGCAAGATAGAATTTACCTGACTGGAGCCTTAAATCGGTTATACAGAAATCAAAGAACATTGTTGAATCACTAACTGATCCCTCCCAACCAGTGGAGAGATATGTGAAGTTGTGATCAAAATCACATCCAGCAAGACAGTTTGTAGTGGTAAGCCCTTTGTGATCACGTGCCAAGGCTCGCTCCTCTGCTGTACCAGAGCTAATAAAGTGACTTCCATCCAGACAACCAATGGCATTCTCAAAGTAAGGATAAAACTTGGGGTTGTCAACAATGTAGGGAGAAGGGGGATCTGTGCTCCATGGCTGGCAGACAAAGTCAGTGTAGAAGGGTTCAGATGAGAAGATATAAAGCATCTTTGAAAAATATCTGATGCCCAGTAGGTATAGATGTGAATCTAGACAAGGATAACTTACTTTGATATTGTATCATTTGAACGTTGAAATCTTTCACCAGCATGGCGCACTGATATACCCATGACAGATCTATACAAAAAAATAGCCAGCTGCTCCTCCAGAAGAATACCCCTAGAGTGTGATATTCCCATCTGTTGTAGGTAGGCAACCAAGAACTGAAACACTCCTTTGGATACACCTAGTTCACAATGGATATGCCCTGGGTGACCTTCCAGAAGCTCAAGGACCCATGCAGCCCCAGAAAGTGCTGATGTATGGTATGCTTCTTTATCATACAATGGAGCTGCAAATAGGATCAGAGCAACAATGATTGTATTCACAAATATGCCTAGAATTTGAATGAGTAGCTGTTGTCTCTGAGTACGATCCATGATGATAAGATGAAGAATGTGTGACTATCAGCAATTGCCTATTTAAGTAGAGTGACAATATTTCAACTTCCGCCAAGTTTTGACATGGGAAAAATTATGAGTTTTGGGTTGCTGACCACCCTCTAATTGACCCGGTAAATTAGCTCTTGAACTAGGTTTGTACTTTTAGCCGACTGTTGACATCTAGATCTGGGATAGTAAAAAAACTAGCTTTTTTCCAACTTTTCCTCCAACTTTTGATACCTCCAAGTTGTCAAAGTCACTCAGACCCACATTTTTGAGAATCATTTTGAACTGTCGGTACGGGCTAATTTACCCTAATTGACCTGGGGTTTTTGGCAAAAGTGAAATTGATGCTAATTTACCTAGGCTAATTAACCATTAGCTAGTTAGCTTTGTCTAATTCCCTGAACACTACTCCACACTGATGGCTTGACAACACAGCATTAATATTGAACTCATAACAAGGATTGTACAATTGCAAAGTTGATGCAGTTCTATGCTTGTCTGGACTCAGTGTAATTCCAAGGCAGACAAAGCCCCTCACAGACCACTGGCCCTCAAGCAACTTGTCACACAAGCAATGTGTAGGTAGGCATAATAATTTCAATTACTCACAGTATGGGGTTCATGGGTCCATATACATGGAAGAACTCATGGTGGTAGAAATGAGGTAGAAAATAATCACAACCTAGCCCACTTATATACTCCACAGAAGCTGATGAGGTTCAAGACCTTGAGGTTGAGGAGACTCAGAAGGAATGCTCACTCAGCCTTGGCCCTTGACACTTGTTCTCACTTGAAGAATACTTACCTGAGTACTTGGCTGAGTGAGAGTCAGTAGATGCATTATGCTACTCCAATAAGGTTTGTACAATGTATGTGAACAGATCATGACTGCAATTTTAGGTCAAGGAGAGTGGTTCCCTGTTTCACAATAATTTACACAACGGGCAAGTTCTGAGGCAGTTGACTCACGGTTGACTCATAGTTGACTCACGGTTGACTCATAGTTGACTCACGGTTGACTCATAGTTGACTCACGGTTGACTCATAGTTGACTCACGGTTGACTCATAGTTGACTCACGGTTGACTCATGGTTGACTGGAGTTTGCACCTTATTACATAATCCTACCAAATTGAGCACTTGGATTGATGCTTCCTTTTATGAACAAATATCTGTTTAAATCAATAGGTTCATGATAGTGACTATGGTGACAGGCATCAGACTCTTGCATGGGATGGTTAGAGGATGTACATCAGTTACAATAGCAACCAATTTTGATGTTTCTATTAAAATGGTCCAAAACAGCTGTCATTCTTTCCCCCTCTTTTCCTTCACTGAGGCTTCACCAAGTTCACCATGCCCCCACAACCACCATAGCACCCTCAACTGCTGCTGTGAGCAGGGCGAGGGGTGGAAACGGGGAGAATGGGGGATGTAGAAGTGACAAACGATGTGGTACTGAAGTATTCCAAGTTTTTGTGATCCATGACCACATCTATTGGATTTCTGGAACCTTTGAGGTACTGTCGCCAGTGTTTGAAAGCTTCGAAGATAGCAAGAAGTTCCTTATTGTGGGTGTCATAGTTCAATTCAGCTGGGTTGAAGGAACGAGAGTGGAATGCAACCGGGTGGATTTCTCCATCCAAGGTATAGATGGAAAGGATTGCTGCTAAGGTGTAATCTGAGGCATCTGTCTCCAAGATAATGTGGGAATCTGGTAGCCATTGAGTGAGTATTGGGGCATGAGTGAATTCTTCTTTTAGTTTGTTGAAGGCTTCTTGACATTTCTTGCCAAAGTCCCAAGGCATATGTTTCTGGGTGAGTCTGTTGAGCGGAATGACGATGTCAGAATATCCATGGATGAACCATCAGTAGAAGTTGCAGAATCCCAGGAAGGATTGGATATCCTTAACCTTTCAAGGTTTGGGCCAGTCGAGGATGGTTTTGACTTTATCTTTGGACATCTGGAGCCCATCTGGAGAGAGGATGAACCCCAAGTATTCCACACTGTCTTTATGGAACTTGCATTTTTGCGGAGCAGCATAGAGGCCATTCTTCTGGAGTCTCTGGAGGACTTCCTTGATGTGAGCCTTGTGTTGACTCATGTTGTTGGAGTAGATTAGGATATCATCAAGATAGACAATGACACTGACATCTAATAGGTCACTGAAGATGTCGTTCATGAGGCGCTGGAAGGCAGCAGGTGCATTGGTGAGTCCGAAAGGAACTACCAGCCACTCGAAAGAACCATAGTGCATGCAGAAAGTGGTCTTCCATTCATCTCCCTCAGCAATTCAGACTAAGTGATAGCATGCCGGAGGTCAATTTTGGTGAACACACATGCCTTTCCCGGAGAGTCCAGGAGGTCCGAGATTAGAGGAAGTGGGTAGCAGTCCTTTTTTGAGATGCAATTGAGTCCCTGGTAGTCGATGCAAAGTCGGAGACTCCCATCCTTTTTCTTGACAAAGAGTATAGGAGCACCATGAGGGGATTTGGAGGGGCGGATGAAGCCTGAATGAACATTTTCTTCAATGAATATTTGGAGGGCCTCAAGCTCAGAGGGAGAGAGGGAGTACATGCGACCTGGAGGTTGGGGAGCATTATCCTCTGTCTCTATCTTGAGGTCATAGGGACGGTGTGGAGGAAGGGTGTTGGCTTTTTGTTTATTGAAAACATCTGCAAATTCGTGATATTCTTCTGGAACATCAGAAAGGTCCAGGGGATTTCCAGACACTGCTGAGGATTTAGCCGCCAGTCCTTCCAGGGAGAATGTCATCTGAAAGGCAACAGCCCAGGAAGTTTGCTTGCGTGCATGTAAGCGGCGGCATTGATGAAAGAGATCTCAGGTGGTACAAGTTTTGAGGGTTTAGTGATTATGGGGTTTTTGTGGGTTTCCACTGGAAGGTTCGGAGTTGAAGGTGACTCACACAAGATAGGAGAGTTGGAGGACGTCAAGGGGGCAGGACCTCTTTGAACTGCAGAACAGAAATTTATTTGGCCTGAAGACCAGTCAATCAATGGATTGTATTGCTTCAGCCAGTTATGACCAAGTACTGCAGAACAGGAAGAGTCCAGCAAGGTTACATAAAATGTCAGATTGAACACTTCACCAGATGGAAAAGTGACCAGGAGTTCCATGACTTGAGTTACAAGTTCCATCAAATAGTCGGAGTCTGATCGGAGGAATGGTTTTGGTACTAAGTTGGTTGTCCTGCACAAATGATGAATTGAGGAAACAATGTGAGGAACCAGAGTCGATAAGAGTTTGGATTTTTAGGGATTGTTTGGAAAGGGATAACAGGATGGTAAGGGATTCAGGATCAGAAAGAGTGGACACATTGAGACAGACATAAGCAGCCAGTTGGGAAAGGTCAATGCAACCCTCAGCCCCAATGGCATGTTCCCAAGGGTTGCGGACTATTTTTTTGGGTCCGCAGAGTCTGGCTTGGACTTAGTGACTGCTGCAGCATGGGCTTTGGCCGCTTTGGACTTCGGACAATTCCCGGCTCCATGTCCTTTCTTGCCACAGTAGAGGCAAAGTCCTTCCTTCATGCGGTGTTCACGCTCATCTCCAGTTAGTTTACCATCTTTCCCCAACTTGTCAGAAATAGAGTTTTTTGGCTTGTCCTTCTAGAAGTTGTTCTTTGACCCAGAGGAGCTGCCGGACGAGGGTTGGTTTGTGCAGTTGGTGCTGGACAAGGGCTGGGGTTTGGACTGAGTGTTGGAATTGGAGCTAGAAGAACCTTTCAATTCCTTCTTTCCGGTGTGTGCGGAATTTCCAGGAGTCTTTGTTTCTAAGCAGGTTTCTTCTTCCTCCATCCAATAGATGTTGTCAGCATCCTGGGCTTTAAGATGTAGGGATGCTAGAGTTTCGGGTCGTCCCCCCCATAAGACTTCTATGTGGAGATGGAGCGGAAGACCGCGGAAATACCAGTCATGAAGAGCGGCCTCATTCCAGTTGACCTGGGAAGCCAGTTCCCAGAAGTCCACATTATACTTCACTATTCTTCCACCTTTCTTCATTGTGAGTTCTGAAAGAGCCTTTTCCATGTCCCTGACAGGGTCATGAGGACCAAAATTGCTTTCCAACTCACTAAGGAATACCTCATAGTTCCACATCCAATGGGCAGAATTTGTTGGGTCGTTGAGTCCAGGTTCAAACCAGCTAAGAACTGACCCTTTGAGGTAGGAAAGGATGAATAGAATTTTCTTTTTGTCGGAGGCGAATACCTGAGGATGATTGCGGAAGTGAAGGTTGCACGAGACTAGGAAGTCCCGAAGTTTCCAGGGATTAGCCCCATTGAAAGTATCAGGATCACAAACTTTGATCTTCTCAGTCTTGGGTGCTTGGTTCTGCTGGAGGGTTCAGAGACTATCTGAGAGCTTGAAGAGAGCATTGAGGAACCTATCTCCTGGATCAGGATTTCCACCAATGGGAGGTAGAGGGTCATCAGGGTTGTCAGGATTGGGGTCATCCCCGGGGCCATCAGGACCGCTAGGGTCATCAGGTCCACCAGGAAGTCCATCCTCTTTACCTGGACCTTCCTTGTCAAAGGGGTTAGGTTGCCCAACATCCTCTATGTACTCAAGTGGAGTCATATTCTGAGGGGTCTCCGGAGGTTGAGACATGATGTTAGCACTGATGGAGGGTGCTCCAGAACTGATTTGCCTGAAGATGTTGGATGGTCTGGTGGATGCACCAAAAGTTGAAGTGTGTCTAGGGGAAGGAAGTATAGATCAGCATATTGCTGATAATCCTGGTACCATGCCAGCATGGTGGGAGTTTCTTGTAGTTCATTGGGTTTGTGACTCAGTAGGAGTCATAAGGAAAGATGGGATGGTTTTGACAAGAGAAGTGAGAGTTTGTAAATACTGTTAAGTACTGAACTTGAAGGGGAAGTCATCAGAATTCCAGTTGTACCCAGATGATAGGAGTTGTAGAGGATGGAATGAGTAAGACAGGGAATCCTATGGAAATCTGGGGCAGGGTTTACTTGATGTGTCATACTGAGTGGAGGAGCAGAAAGGACTTGGCTTCAACTTATAAGAAGTTGCGCCCTTCTCCTCGTCAAGTGTCCTAATTTCAAGGTGAGGGTAAGGAAGATGACCAGAGGTCCAGAGAGTTTCCAGAGAGGATGAGCAAGAGTTCGAGAATGACTTAAGAATGTAATTGGAGTTTTAAAGAGGATAGGATTAAGTGGGAGACTTGGTTGATTTACAAACTGGCGATACAAAATGGAAGTAGCTAGCTTAAATACTAAGGTCGGAGTTTCCAAGGCTGTGGCTAATATGAAAACCAGCTTCCGAGGCAATTCCTGAAACTGTTTCACTTAATTGGAAATGAGGGAATTTTGCCTCTAGGCAGTGCTGCTGATAGGAGGGAGGCTGTGATGTAAGGCGGCTGGGAAGGGGGGCGGAAAATGATCAGAAGTCCAGTCAGAAGAATCGGTCTTGACAGATGCTCATCCCAGTTGACCAAAGTGACAGGATCCTCCTCAATTACTAACGATCCTTCATATTCAACTTTGTCAATTGTAGCAGTGGGGAGAGGATCAGCAGCTAATCCAGTGAATTCTGGAGTGGAGGAAGGTGATGGCACCTGGGTGGAGTCGATCATTACAGTGAATGCATGTCCATTGACATCTTTCACAGTTACTGGAACCTTGGAAGAATCAGTACCTTGCCTCTTCTTCTCTATCATAAGTTTCTGGGCAGCTTTGGACTCGTCAATTGTTTTCCCAGCCATACCCTCCCTGGTTTGATACAAAAACTGGTGGTATGGCCAGATTTTTTGCAAATGGGGTTTCCGCAAATGGGTGCGTTAGACAATTTTGTTGGTTTGATGCGGGCGGTGAGGGCAATGGTTGAGAGGGACATGTCACGCTGGTCGTTCTCAAGTAGGGATTGTTTGTTTTCCAGGAAACAGCGAATGTCTTTGGAGGTATAAAGGTGTGGACTTGGTTGAGGCGGTAATATCATGGGAAATGATGGAGCATGTGTGAGGGAAATGTTCACTAAGGGAGTTAAGGAGCACTATGCAACAGAGGAGATTGGCTTTTATATCCTCCATGGCAAATGCATGCTCAATCAGCATGCAAATCTTGTCAGCAGTCTCCAGGAGTGGAATTTCCTTCGAACATTGTATGGAGAGAGCCTGTTGGAGCAGCTGGACCTGACAAACTGGGCCCTCCTTCTGGTGATGATCCCAAAGAGTCGTCCAGTTTATGTTGGGACCCTTTGTCATATCCATGAAAGGGCATTTGGAGGAAGACACGCTCAATGCAAGGAATGCATATGCCAAGCGCGAGTTGGCCTTCCAGTTGGAAAGCACTCGAGGTTCTGTAGTTGGTGGGGCTTTAATATCCCCAGTGGCATACTCATACAAACCATTGAGTGAAAGAGCAATGGTGACATCTTCGCATCATTCTTTGTAGTTAGACTTGAGTTTGTCAAGTTTCTCCCCAGAGTATTGTACCAATAGTTTGATAGGTGAAACAGAGACAGTAGTGGGTTCAGAGTCAGCAGCCATGATCAAATGAGGTTTGGGTATAGCAGGGGAGAGATGTGGAGGGATGCGCTAGGCAACAAAGGAGGTCTACGTGACCATATAGGGTTCGAGGCACAAAGGTGATTGATCGATCAAAAATTGATGTCACGAAGAAACGTCGAGTGGCTAGGAAGTTTCTACCGTCAATTCAACAACAAAAATGGCCCATAACCTGTAGAAAATCAGTTCTTAGAATATATGAGAATACACTCAGTCCTTGTATAAGTGACTGTATTTGATGTGTACTGTACCTAGAATATATGAGAATACACTACAAGTACAGTAAGCAAACCATATGAAAAGTACAAGATTTGATGCTCACCTCAGTCATTGTATAAGTGACTGAGGTGGTCGAGCAACTATCTCCTGTATATATATGAGTCCTGTCAGATAAAGAAGCAAAGGGATAAAGGGAAAGAATGTTTGTTTAAGCACATCAAAGGGGTGCGCTAAGAATAGCATACACATCACATGCATCAATCATCACATCACACGCGTCAATCATCACATCACACGCATCAATCATCACATCACACGCGTCAATCATCACATCACACGCATCAATCATCACATCACACGCATCAATCATCACATCACATGCATCGGTCATCGCCCTATCACAGTGTAATTCTCAACACATCCTCATGTAAACTGCTACAGTTTGCACAACAAATGTCATGTAGGATGTCCCGCTCCTCACCCTGGGGTGCGATGCCTTTAGTGTTGAAGGGTCCAGTCCATAGGTCCGAAAAAAAGACTGAAATTGGACTGAATTGGACTGGAAAAGACCAGACCAGTGGTCTATTTATGGACCAGTCTTTTGCAGTTCAGTTAGCAGTCTTTCCATTTTGAAAAATGTTGTAAAACTGAAGAAAACTGGTCTAAACCGGTTAGGACTGGTTTTATCATGGGAACATATATTGGACCATGTTCCCACATGAAATCTGGTGAATTCGACCTCTGGTTCATAAAAAAATGGTTAAGAATTGAGCAAGATATAACCAAATCTATTTTTGTATGAGTATTTTGTTGTATCAGATTGATTTTCATTTTATGTTACTCATATGTTGATCATTTGCTTGATTCTATTAATGATCATAGGACTAACATGTATAATAATCCTCCCACCATTTGTCAATGCATGCTATGCATCACATAATTTATGGTTGTCACATTACATTTCTTGGTGTTCAGCATGAGTCATTCAGTAGATGTATTTTTATATTGATCATAGCCAAGTCAAATCTTGATGAAATGTCTTAAAAGTTAGACTGAATGATGGGGAATTACAATGTTTATCCATCTGTAAAGTGGTTATAAGGTCCGGGTAATATTTGCTAAGATACATATGGGTTATATTAATACAACAAATTTCATGACAAAACATCGGTCTGAACCAGTCTTAACTGGTCTTTTTTGGTCTTTTAACCAGAAAGGACCAGTCCTAGATGGTCCAGTTCGGTTCTAGCAGTATCTGGGTCAGTCCTGGACTGGTTTAGGTTGTGGTCTTTACATTTTTGGGTCAAAAAACCGAACTGGACTGGACCCTTAAACACTAGATGCCTTCCAGTGCCCAAATGGTGAACAGGTCTGGCTGCAACAACACAATGTTTTGATTGTCATCACTGCCATCCCCATGGTCTGCACACTGGGAGAGGGCATCAGTCTTCCTCATGCTGCAACCTGGACAGTGGTGCAAGGAGAAGTCAAATCTGGATAGATACAGGGACCAATGAGCTTGACGACAGTTCAATTTCTTGGCCATCATAAAGTACTTGAGATTCTTGGGATCCATCCAGATTTCCACCTTGTGTTGGGCACCCTCGAGGAAGTGTTGTTACTCCTCAAGCACATGCATTATTGCCAACATCTCCTTGTCATGGATCTCATAGTTTCGCTCTACAGCACTAAGGCTTTTGGAGTAGAACACAACATGATGCCACTTCTGGTCCTCCAGAGACTGCTCAGACAATACGGTGCCCATCACAAAGTCAGAACTGTCAGCTTCTACATGAAAAGGGCGCAAATTGTCAGCAAAAGTAAGAATGGGAGCAGAAGTGACCATCTCCTTAAGCTTTTCTAACGCCTCCTGTTGTGCATTATCCCACCTCCATGCCTCCTTTCCTGTCAAGTTGAACAGTGGTTGTGCATGATGTGAGAAATCCTTGATAAAATGCCGATAGAAATTGATGAAGCCCAGGAAAGACTGCACCTCTTTCTTGTTCATGGACGTTGGCCAAGCCATGACCCCATTCACCTTGATAGGATCCATCTCCACCTGACCTCCTGAGATAATCAGGCTGAGGTACTTGATCTTGGTCTTCTCAAACTCGCACTTGCCCTGACAAAGGTAGAGTTTGTACCGTCGAAGCCATTCTAGGATGAGGCACATGATGTGATGGTGCTCTTCAACCATGTGAGTGAAGATGAGGATATTGTTGGGATAGATACAAACAACACCTTCGAGGATGAGGTCATGGAAGATGTCGTTCAACATGGTCTGAAAGGTGGCAGGACTATTAGTAAGGCCAAAGAACATGATGAGTGGTTCAAAAAGACCATGGTTGGTACAAAAGGCTGCCTTCCACTCATCTCCCTCCTTTATCCTCACATTATTGTAGCCCCAATGGACGTCGAACTTGGTGAAGTATTGGGCTCCATGGAGTTGGCTCACAAGTTTGGAGATGAGAGGTAATGGGTAGCAATTTTTGACCGTGATATTGTTGAGCCTTCTGTAGTCTTGAACCGGTTGAAGTGAGCCATCCTTCTTCTTGACAAAGAAAAAGGGAGAGGCCATGGGTGACTTCAATGGTCGAATATGTCCAGAGGCCAGGTGCTTGTTGATGAACTGGTCAAGCTGTCGCTGTTCTTCAGGAGAGAGAGGATAGACCTTGCAGGATGAAGGGGTTGCACTGGGGGTGAGTTCGATCACATGATCCCACAGCTTGCGTGCAGGGAGAGAGTCAAACGATTCCTTGGAGACCACGTCCCTGAACTCATAGAGATGAGGAAGCAAGGAATCAGTAGAGGATTTAGCAGCATTGTTTTTGTGGAAGGCCTCCACAAGGCATTGGGATATTGTCAAGAACCATTCCTCGCCCAATTGGAACCCACATTCTGTCCGACTCTTTCCTGCACGTCTAACCCAACATTTGTCTACTCCTCCCAATTTCGTTCCTGGCCGCCTTGCACTGCCCACACTGCTGTGCACCAGGCCGCCTTGTACAGCACCCACGGCTGCCTTCCCAAGGCTGCCGTCTAGTTTTGCAAATTTGACTACGGACTTCTGTGCGGCCTCCACTAGGTAATTTATCTATGCAGTCGAGACACTGCTGCAGTTCTTGTTTCCATCCCGCTTTTATTCTGGACTCTAGTATTTAAGTTTAGCTAGTTTCGCCTTGTATTCCTCAGTTTGTATATTGACATAGACTCGACTTTACCCTGCCAATCTAAAACCTCCTTCTACTCCAACCTCTGTCCTGTAAGAGTCTGAACTCCATTCGACTCAACCTCTAGTCTCCCTCTGAAGTTCTAGTCTCATCTGAACTTAACCTAAGTCCCCCCATACTCCTCCCTGCATTTACCCGCACTTTCCCGCTCCTACCTCCAGACCTTCAACTTGAAATTAGGACACCAGACAAGGTGAAGGGTGCAGCTTCTTACAAGCTGAAGCCAAGTCCTTTCTGTTTCCCCTCTCACAGAATCTGCATCAACCCAACAACTCCCACTATTATCACCCACAGTGTCTGATCAGATTCCGACAAACCCTCTCGGATCAGTTCTTAACAGATATGTTCAATGTAGCACACACCTCATGTGATGGATGAATCACAGTGTAGAAGATCCAATCACCTTCCTCCACTTCCTCTGGCTCCTCCTCACCATCATCCAAGTCCAGCATCAGATCAGGAACCCCTTCTAACTCCACTTCATGTATAGGCAGGGGTCCAGCATGACACCTCTGAGTATGTTGTATTGAGGCCTTTTGTCCATGATGTTCTTGTCTGGCTTCCGTGAAACAAGTGTGACAGCGGGATGGACACCAGCTCATTGTAACCTCCCCAGTAGGCCAGTTGACCTCTGGGTTATGGTCTCAAAGCCATGGATAGCCCACAATCACTTTCTGCTTTCCCAATTGAGTGACAGCAAAAAGGGCATGCTCACTGTGATCTTTGTAATGGAGGACCAGGTCTACAACCTCTTGAATGGCACCAGCTTCATTTGGGGACCCATCCACATTATAAACAGGTATCGGATGCAAGAGTGAGCGAGTGTTCAGGCAATGTTGTTGTGTGAGATGGGCATCAATGAAGAGACTGGTCGCACCAGAGTCCAGGAGCACAGAGACACTGAGTATCTGTCCAGTGTCGGTAGTCTGTAGTTTGATTGCTAGGCTCATGGAATGTGTAGAGGGAGTGGATGCAACAATATATTTGCATGGTAGTTTGTGCTCCCATGATTTAATTTTGGGGTGTGGAGCAGAGGGAGAGATGGGACAAACAGGTACATCTTCAGCCAACTTTGAAGGATCAGAGAGGGGAACAGTCATGGAAATAGATTCATTCAACTGACAAAACTTCAGAGTGGTTATGCACAGGCAGTGAGGGCATACAATTCACTCACTGCAAATAGAAAAATCCTGCTTCTCTACAACTTCTGACTTGATCTCCTCTGCACCCTGATCCTTTGCTTCCTCAACATCTACAAGTGCCAACAGGTCTTGGAGGAGTTCATCTTGCCCCTTGGGGGGTGAGCATGCAGATATCCTGACAATGGGGACATGCTCCAGCCCTGTTCCCAGTTTCTCCACTGTGGTAGCAGAGATCCAACCTATGCACATGGCTGCAGGCCACATCAACATCCATTGGTACCAGGACATTGATGGGTGGTGCAGGAGTCTGACAGACAGGAATGGGGTTATGGCGGGGAAGGGTTTGATTGAAGGTGTAGTGGAGTAGTGTGTGGGCACACCTACTCCAGGTCATGTGACCATGTAATCAGTAGACAGTCACATGTATATACAGGCTCAGGCTATCGCTATCGCATCCACTGCATTGCTATAGGAGACACATCCGGCATCTCCATCTTGGTGATGAAAGTGTGATTCGATGCACTTGCTATCGCTTTGCTTTATTTTCATTACCATTTGGCTTAGATTCTCACCTGCCATGTCGCAACACTGGACATCTCTGCATTTAGCTTTGCTTTTCAGTTTATTGTCTCGAGTCTCTTGTCCCAGCACCCAGAACCTAGTCCACAGAACCACAGAACCAGTCACAGAACCAGAACCAGAACCAGCCTATCAGTTTCTTTTTCAGTTATTACATCACACTCAGCATGCCTGGTCCAGGACAAGGCAAATGAGCTCAGAAGAAGAAATGGCATGGAAACACAAGCCTAAACCCAAATATTGCTGCCATAAACACCGTACTGATGGCATTGAGCACAGATGCTCTGAAGGCAAGAATCACCACATCAAAATCATCATCACCTAATGACGAGATCATCACAACATCACTTGCAAGTGAAATGACAGCCAAAACCACTTCATACACAGCTCTACAAGCTACTACAACTACCACTACAACTACCACAGCAGATGCAGCCCCAAACAACCCAAACAATGCCAACGATGCGATGCATGTCAACACAGCCACAGCTGCATCACCAACAAACAAATGGTCTACCTACAGCCATGATGAAGTACAGCAACTACTCAACAACACAAAACTCAAGGGATACCAGGAAGGGTTCGAAGAAGGACACAAAACTGGTAGGAAAACAGGGAAGGAAGAAGGAAAAGTGGATGGTTATGAGGAGGGATATGAGGAAGGAAGTAGGAAGTGGATGGAAGGCTACAGGGAAGGGTACAATGCAAAGGGGAAACTAGACCAAGAGAAGGCAGAACAAGCACACAAGAAGGGACTACTGGAATGCCACAAACTAGGAATGCAGAATGGAAAGGATGAGGAATGAAAAAAGTGGCTCACAGAAGGACACGGCACTGGGCTCTGCCTATCGATGGTGGCCCATGCGTGTGCACTCTTCCATGGTGCAGTTCTCCTGGAGGAGGCCAAAACCCAAACCAACCCTGAAACGACCACCTGGAGCGATGCTAGCACCCAGTCAGCCCTCAGTACCAACAAGACAGCTACCCAAACAAAGAACAAACCTCACCCAGCTCCCATTGTGCCCAGCATGCCCCCCCCATTCTGCCATTGCACCCATAATGACCCCCCAGCCCTTCGTCATGCACCCTGAGCCGCCTGTCACCACTGCCACCTCACAGCCAACAATGGCAGCCACTTCTGCCCCAAACGCCTCCAAAACGACTGCTATGGCCACAGCTAGCACCCAGACAACCACTGACACCTCAGAGATCATTAAACTGGCTGTAAACAATGTACACCAACTGTCTATGGCCGAGGAAACGAATTTGCGAGATGACAAACAGCTGCATTCATTGAAACACATTGTCTCCTCAACAGATGACTCCTGCCTCCAACGATGACTCGCACCACCTCTCGTACCACCAACACCTCAGAAACGGAGGCACTCACTCCCGAACCAATACATAGCACCACAGCAGTGTCCTCAGCTCCTTCCCTCACATCCTGAGCCTCCCACTGCAACCACCATGTCACTGTCAGCAAGGGTGCCCACAGCTACTGCAACCACCCCCAAAACAATGACCTGGGCCCCATCTAGCACCAAAACAGCTACCTACACTGGGGACACAGCTAGTCAGGCCATAAACGACATACAGGAACCGTCTGCAGCCCAGACGATGACATTACGTGAGGACAAACAAACACATTTGTCAAACTGCATCGTCTACTCAATGGAATGACTCTGTTCCCCCCTGAACCCCAAACAAAGGTCCAGGAAGCTGTCTACACCCCTCAGCTCACCCCAGCTCGATCCCCAGCCCCCCATTCTGCACCTTGAGCCTGCTGCTGCTGCTACGTCACCCCCAATGCTGCCTACACCTCACATAGCTGCCATGTCACCAACAATGTTGTCTACACCCAGGGACATCCCCTGTTTATTGCCTATGGCTTGTCCACTGCCCAAGCACCCCAGTCAACCACAGCAAGCCCGGAAATGTGCCACTTCACTACCTACAACAGACAAACACCAATGGCTATGAAAGAACAATGCGACGATGAAGCTACCACCCTCTGAACCCTGTCATTCCCCTTCCCAATCCCAAAAATAAACCACGCCCCCCATCTCACCCCAGCTAAGCCCTCGACAAGCTGTTTCACCACCACCCACATGTTTTGACTGGGACAAAGATGACATGTCTATGCCAACTACATTTTGCCAATATCAACCTTTTATTACACGATGTCATCCTTCTGGTATAGGACCAGGTAAACCCATCATCACTGTCCCTTTTGGAACAACCTCCACACCAGCCCCTGCTCCAAAACTTGACTGGGACCAGGACCCTCGCCTCGTTGACTTGAGTAGGGCCCTTTGGGCATTGGGATGGATACCTCCTTGTTGAGTTTTTCTTTGCTTTATTTTTGATATCAACCATAGAATTCTTTTGTCTATATTATTCCTACTTATTGTTTTGCATTTTTTTTTCTGTGGCGATGAGGACGTCGCCTTTTTTGGAGGTGGGCAAATGGAGTAGTGTGTGTGGGCACACCTACTCCAGGTCATGTGACCATGTAGTCAGTAGACAGTCACATGTACATACAGGCTCAGGCTATCACTATCGCATCCACTGCATTGCTATAGGAGATGCATCCGGCGTCTCCAGCAGGGTGCATGAGTGGTAGTTGGAGCACAGAATGCAGTCTCATCACAGAGTGAAGCAGCTTCATACCAAGCATAGATATCATTGTCTGCCGGGTGCCCTTCCAACATCTGTGCAATCTGGTCCTGGATTTCTCAATTGAGGCCCCATCTGAACTTCACCACCACTGGTAGCCCACTCCCATATCCTGCCATGTCCACCAAATCCTTAAACTCATTGATATAATTGTCCATGGTTTGATGTGCCTGATGGTAAGATGATGACTTGAGCTGTGTCACTGCTTGGTGGCACTCGTTGAGGGGACAAAAGTGGCATACAAACTCTGCTCAAAAGTCACCCCAAGTGGAGAAAGGTAGAGAACTGAGCTCTTTAGTTTGGTGCAGAATACAGTCCATGTAGAGATAGGCGCATTCAGATTTCATGTATGTGAAGGCCCAATAAATTTTTGCAGCCTCATCAATGAATTGATGCAACTAGAGACTGATGTACAACTCACAGGAATTAAGGAATGCATGCCCCTGCATATGCACACCATTAAATGCAGTGGGGGGAGATGGTTTGATCTGGGCGCACTCCTTAGTGGGAGTGTTAGGCAGCACGTCATTGTTGGGCATGCTTGGAGTTGCAATGGGGGGAATATTGGTCATAGAGTTAGTCTGGAGGGTCCTGACAAAGTTTTCAATCATAGATTTAAGCAAATCGATTTGTGTGCGTATTCCGGTAACATCACTTTCAAGTGCATCGAGGTGCTCTGATGTGTCCATGTTGCTAGGGGGCATGTTTGGTGAAAATGGCAGCACAGTAAAGGCAGGACTGTCGGGAATGGTGTGTAGGGAGTCTGTGGAGCTTTGGGAAGTGTCATCCACTCTGTACCTGCCTATCTTGGGCAGCGCGTTCATGATTTCAGGCCTTAGGAGAGAGTTTTCTACTATAAGGGCAACCTCAGCCTCTAGCAAAGGGAAATCCAAAGAGAAAAGTCTAAGGATCCCTTTGCCAATGCCCAGTATATGTGAAGACTGCAAAAATCAAATAATAATCTAAAAATAGAAAAGGCAGAGATAGGCAGATCAAGGCTGCTGAATGACATCATACCAAGGGGTAGATGTCGGAAGGGGTGCTTCACCTCTAGATATAAAACTGTCAACATGCACACATGATAGAAAGGGAAATTAGTAATAAAATCCAGAAAAATCATAGAAAATGAAGAATAGAAGGAAATGAAGTGAGGAAAAATATAGGACAAATGTAAAAAATAGGAGAAACACACAGGGCACCCCCCCAAGTCCCCGCTAGTCCCCTTACAGTTAGGCTTTAACAAGCAGATTACATCTCAAAACTCCAAAAGACTGTTACATAACCATGGACTGGACCTTCAAACACTAAATTCATGTGATTTTTAGCAGGCATTTTTTAGCTGTCAAAAATTTCCAGTGCTTGGATGCATCCAGATTCCCTGACAGCTGTATGGACTTGCATTCTAGCTATCTACTATATTTCTCACAATCATGATTCAGTCTGTGGGGATGATGCATAATCAACACCAGGATTCCAGAAGTATCATGTGACAGACAACCTTGCACATGACTTGGTAAATTACTACTTCGAGATCTTGGGTGGTAATTTACCCAGAAAATCTGTATTGGAGATTCCCATGCAGTCCCACTATGTCTCTCCTGGTCCTATGAGTACACCACCACCAAATTCAATCCTTATTTAGTATTTGGCTATCCTGTTACACATGATCACCTTTTCAAGATGGTAGATGATCAATACACTTTGGGGAGGCTCATAATACCCCAATTATTTCACTTTGGGTGGTCACATGACCCCAATCTGTATAACTTGGATTTAGACACTGCTGCTTGCCCCTTGCTACGAATCTGGTCTAATTAATGACTAGTTGCTCTGAATCATGTTTTAACCTTCCAATGTACTATAAAATGGCAGCCAGAAGAGTAGAACATCCTTATGACATCCCCTAATGCTTACTGTCACACCCAGTCATGAGTGTGACTGGTGTCACTACTGTGTGCTATGGGGTAGTGGTTCACTTCAAACCAAAATTTGATTTGTGAGGCAATAGCTTAATCAATCCACCTCAACTCTTTTCTTACATGTAAAATAGTATTTAAACTAGTCTTCTATGTGGTCAATAGGACAACAGGAATAATGGAAAAAATTCAATAAATTTTGTGCATGGGGCTGTCTAAATATGTCAAAAGCACAGTAACAGGTCAGGGAATCGCAAATGGAGATTTTGAGCAACTTGCAAATGACATTGGAAACAAAGACCTAGCATACTAGGCCTTCAGTTGGAAAAAGAATGGGACCTGCTGAAGCCCGTATGCATGAAGACAGGACCTCAGAAAATCATGGTTTTCTGGCTGATTACACTCTGATTGCTCTTGAGGGCAGTCCTAGAGTTGCTTTTGGGGTTGATATGGAGCTTGAAGGGTGGCCATTATAAGGACATGGTATAGGATGAGGATTTAGCACATGTACCTTAGCCAGGGAACCCAACCTGAGCACAGACGACATCCCAAAGCAAATTTTGCATGCCAAAAAATCAATTGTTCCACAGGGTATCTTGAGGATGCCCAGTCACAAACACAATGGTTGCTGGATTGGACACCTTGAGGACATCATCCAGCATCAAGCTTTGGCCCTCCAAAAGGAATGGCAAAGAAAGCTGTAACTGTTGTTGAGAAAAAATGCGATGACCCATTACCATGCATGACCCATTACCTGATGGCACATGGTAGTACTTGTTCAACTCATTTCTCAGCAATTTATCAGTGTATATGGCCTGGTTTTAGAGTAATGTACATAGAATAACCATAACACATTATCCTTAATTTTATTTTGCTCTTTGGTTGAGCTATACAAGGTGGGTGGGACAGGTGGGACTGATCAGGAATTTCCAATACCCAGATGTTCTTAATTTACCCAATAGGTAAATAAAGGCATGGTAAATAAATACCTATTTTGTCTGCAACCCTAGTTACCGGCTTCATAAAACATGTGAAATGTCACATCATTGCATCACATTCTGCTGCTAGCAGAAACTGAGGCCACTGAAGTGGTCCCATCATTTTATAGATGGAGATGTGCTGAGTCTCCTAGGCTCTAGCTATGCCCAAGACAACATAGTTGTAGTGATGGATCCTATGTACATGTGACTCTACTACTGATTACCTAGTCATGTGACTACCAGAGTAGGTGTGCCCACACACACTACTCCATCTGCCCACATCCAAAAAAGGTGACACAATAATAACAATAATATAGACAAGTGAACTCTGTGGTTGATTATAAAAATAAAGTAAAGCAAAACTCAATGAGGTGGTGTCCATCCTAAAGCTTGAAGTGCATGACTCAAATCAACAAGACAAGGGTCACTACCCCAGTCAAGTGCTGGGACTGGAGGGACAGGTATTGTTGTTACTCCAAAGGGGGTGACAATGATGGGTTTGCCTGGTCCTATACCTGAGGGATGACATTGAGTGATGAGGGGTTGGGACTGAACAGGATGTAGAGGATGAAAAGATGTTTGAGGTGCTGGAAAAAAATATGGTGGGGTTCATCATTGAACAGTGTTGTACCATTGAACATGCCTGCATAAGGATTGAAATGGACCTGGGAGGTTCAATCAAAGGCCTGAGAGGTCTCATGGGGATGCAGGTGCAGCAGGTGGGGGAATGGGGAGGGATTCCAAGTCTTCTGCCCAGTTGAAATGTGCAGGAGGCGGCAAAATGGCTGGTTTGGGACCAAGCACCAGGAGTGATGGGGTGAAAGACAGTGAATGGGGGGTGTCGACAGTTGTTGACGACATTGATAATGATGTGGCAAGAGTATAGGATGCAGGTGGTAGTGAAATGGCTTGTTTAGGGTCGAACTGGGGTGAGCCATGGCAGATGGGCAGCAAATGGGGAGTGGGGGGTGGACAAAGAGCTTCCATGGATGAGGTTGGTGATGTGGGACAGCAGGGGGACCTTGTTGTTGTCGTCTGTGACATGATGGTCAATGGAGTGGGCTCAGGGTGTGTAACAGGTGATCTGGGGGTTGCAGTTTGTCTTTCTGGGGACTGTGGTGCCAGGGGCATCATCTGTGACATGGCAGAGCTGGACCACTAAGGAAGCCCCTTAGTGCATGAACCCAGACAACTCTACGCAGAAGCCCTGCTAGAGGTGTACTATCATCTTACATTGGACGCTCCGAGTAAGACTAGTACCAAATGACTCAACAAGGAAGCACCTTGTTGGATGACATTGACTAGATCGAGTAGTTGAGGCTTTGCCCTTAACATAAGATCTAAACTATCTGCTAGCCCACCTACCTAGGTGTAGGCAATACGTCTCGAAACACACCACAATGACCTGGGTCTAGACAAACCCCAGACCAACCACCAAGAGAAGCAGAACCACAGCCAGGATCATCTTGGTACCGATACAATGGAAGACTAGTCTGTTACTCAACCCCAGCACAGTGTTGGTTCTACAGATCAACCAAAATACAAAGAGGAGATTTCCTCACCAATGAAGACTTTGAACGACCACACACACCCCCACCCGAAACATCTACCCACTTCCTAACAGACAAAATCGATGACCTCTATAACCAGATGTCTGAACCTGCCACAACCACACCTATGACATCTGTGAAGGACATTCGAATCTGATCACCCACAGACTTCTCAGGAGAGCGGACCAAGACCACCAAGTTCCTGCAGGAGATAGACCTATACCTGTGAATCAATGACCAGGTCTATGACACGAACGACAAGAAGATCATCTTCACACTGTCCTTCATGAATGGAGGGACAGCAGCTGCCTGGGTGCAGGCATTTGTCAACCAACACCAATCTGAGGGACTCGGAGAATACACAGACTTCAGACAGAAGGTCCTAGAAGCCTTCTTACTGATTGACAATGCCAGAATGGCAAAGACTGAGATCAAGAATCTCAAACAAGGTTCAGAGAACCTTGAAGAATATGTGGCAAACTTCCGCATCCTGAAAGACAGGACAGGAATCACAGAAGATGCAGCCATGATTGAGTACTTCATGGATGGACTGCACCCCAAATTACTGAAGAGGGTACACATGATGGAGACAGTACCCAATACTCTCGAAGGCTGGATAAAGACAGCTTCAAAATATGAAGGCCAATGGAAATGGGCCATGGCAATCCTGGGAAAGATCAGGCAGAACCAGAAGACAAACAAAATGACAAAGAAAGGACAGCCCTCTCTTGACATCAACCAACTGATGAACCAAGAATGCATGGAACACCTCCAAAAGGGATTGTGTTTCATCTGCCACCAACTGGGACACCGATCATCCGACCACAGGGATGGAAAGAACCCCACTCAGATGGGGTCAGCACCCCCTCCCTACTGAAACCGCTTCACCCAGAAGAAGACTGGGGTGGACACCTACCAGAAGATCCGCATGATGCTGGACAAACTGGACAAAGAAGAAAAGGAATGAGCCCTCAACCTCATGGAGGAATCAGGTTTTTAGAACAGCGGCCTGATACAATGCCAGTCACCACTGTAGTCTCTCTAGGATCTGTACTCTTAGCTACCATGAATAGACAATCTATGCACCTGTCTATTCGGGTAGCTGAGTCAGACAACAGGAAAGATGTCGCAACGAATGTGCTCCTCGACTCCAGAGCAGGAGGAGTCTACATATATTGACTTGAAATTCGTCGAACAGGAAGGGATCAGGACATATCCCTTAGGCCGCACCATTTGGGCCACAAACATAGATGGAACCCTGAACAAACAGGGAATGATCACAAGATGTGTGAAAGGGAGGCTCCACATCAATGGACGGAGCTACCCAATGGAATACCTAGTTGCCGGACTAGGCAAAGAATCAGTAATCCTGGGCCTGCCATGGCTGCGGGAGATAAACCTGATCATCGACTGGAAGAAGGGAACCTTTGAGTTCCGAAACAAAGAACGATGGGCTCAAATCCAACAAGTCTTGGAGAAAACAAGAAGAGCCGAATGGGCCCTCCCAAACACCCTAAACCTTCCCAGGGTCAACATGGGGAAGGAGGTGCCCAAAGACAGAATGGCATGAATTCGACACATTGTGGCCAAGAGAAGACAGAGGCTCTCTGAAGAGAAAGAGAGGAGCCTTGCCCGAGCCAGATTGGCCATGGCAAAAACAAGAGAAAGACTCTCCAAAGAGAAGGAGAGAAACCTTGCCCAAGCACGACTAGCTGTGGCAAAGATGAAGGAAAGGCTTTCTGAAAAGAAAGCCAAAGAACTGAATTCTGCCCAGATAGCTGTCACAAAGACCAGGAGCAGCAGCACTCCTAAAGAAGCCAGAAACCTCAAAGCAGCACGATGTGCTGTTGCCAAGACCCGAGAGAACCAGAAGAAGAAGCAACTGGAAAGGGGCAAACACAATGAACATAACAAGACATGACAAATCTTGCAGAAGATAAAAGACTTGCTGACCTCCACAGGGGAGGAAAGCACCAGCAAACAAAACTCAAAAATGGCATTACAAAACAGGACAAAAGACCCTCATCAGGAGGCTACCCCGATACGTGATTACGGAACCCCAGATTATGGTACTACCAACACCAGAGCACTGATGCCCAGGGAGACCCCCCCTCGAGTAAAGATCAAAGAGGTACCCAATGAAGAACTATTGGCAGACACAGGCATGGAAATATGAGCAACAAACCAGATCCCTGAATGAGATGCAATCGAAGATGACTCGGTATTGATCGCATATGTACAAGGCAAACCGGTCATTGGCCTATTTGGACCAGATATAGAACTGCCCCTGATGGAGGAACATTGAGAGCCAAGATACAAGTACATCTGAAAAACAAACATGATCAACAGGCTTATGAAGAGCAAAGGCTCCCCACGGTACCTACTCAACTCAGACATATGGATCAGAGCAAAGACATCCATATCTCAATGACTAGCACATGAACAAGAGGAGGGAAATGAAACTAGCCAACAGACCCTGGACAACCTACTGCCACTGGAATACCAGAAATACAGACAGGTATTTGAGAAAGCTGCATCTGAGCAATTCCCAGAATCAAAACCATGGGATCCTGAAATCAACTTGAAGGAAGGCTTTGTACCAAAGGATTGCAAAGTCTACCCACTGACACCAAAAGAACAAGAGAAACTCAACAAGTTTCTAGACGAAAACCTGGAGAAAGGATACATCCAACTGTTGATGATACTCAACCCGGGAAAACCACCAAAACAGCCGATGAGGCAATCGATGATATTTGTGACGAGTCAGAGGAAGTGTGCAAGATGTTCCGAATGTTTGTAGTTGAACCTATGGGAAGATAACTAGTTGGTACTAGTTGTGAAGGTAGTGCTATAGGAGACAAAGGTATCTGATGCAGTCCAATGGGGTATTGATCAATATCGAGGACGATCAATGGGATCAACGGTGAACAAGTTCTATCATCGATGGTTGACGTGTGAATTCCAAGGACCTTTTGATAGGTTGATAGTATACAAAGGGTATAGCAAATGGCTATGAAGTGTTGAACTGGTTACTAGTGCTAGCAACAAGAGCATCAAAGGAGGATTGAGGATGCGATGATCACAGAGGTTTCTCATCGATTGAGAAAACCCGTAGAGACTTAGATTGTTTTAGAAAGTTGATTGGATGCTTAGAACTGTATACAAGATGATAGGTGAAGACGATTTCTTTTTTTCCAGGTAGATACTACAGAGTTTTATATGTTTTAAAGAAACTTCCTAAAATGGAATGAGAAACATGTGTAGAACATGAGGCAAAAGATATGAGTTAAGGCACAAGGCCAAAAGGAGACTGGAATCTGAACAAGAAAGATATATATCATATGATGAAAGAGTAATAAAGGGTATAGAGCTGAAAGGGGACTGTCCTTTGTGTATAAATCATGCTAAGTCTCGCAATAATTCATCCAGCAGGTTCTGTGCACAATAGGGACTTGGAATGAGGCTGACCTACTATCAGCAGGTTTGGGCACAAGTTGGAATCCTTCCTGGCACATGGTATTCCACCATATAGATGACAAATGGGGTGCCCGATGTTGCTCATAGTCTCTCGATATTGATTGATGACGCTTGACAATGGTCGACGATGGTTGATGATGTTTGATCACGGTTGCGGTTTGTTCGAAGATGATTGGGGATGTTTGATGGTCATTTAGAAGGGGTCTTAGGGGCTTTCGATGTAGTCCTAAGGTTGTGTGATGTGGTCTTTTGGTACGATCAATGTTGCTGGTGATGTTTTGACGCAGTCAATATGATATCGCGATCGATAGACTGGGTTGCACTGCATCTGGGACCTCATAGGAGTTTAGCTGATGTGATTAGAATGTGGTTAGAATGATGTATCAGCCTTTGAGCTGAGGAGACAACCTATCATCCTCCCCCTTACTGAAATTCTGACTGTCCCGGTCAGTTGAGCCAAAATAACTGGGTCATGTGACATTGTTGATCGTTGATTTAAGGTGCATCGTGGTTTGAACTGTTCTCTTTCCATTTGATCTCCTCCAACCTCCTCGACAATATGTCTATCCTTGCTGAACTTGCCCTTCCCATCCTCGACCAAGCGAAATCGATGCCCAAGGCTGGCAAAGCCGAAGAACTTGACTTTGAGGTGTGGGGTAGTGCGGGGTAGTGCTTTTTGTGAGAAAATGGTATGTCTTTTCCTTTTTCTTTGTTTATCTGCTTCCTAACCTCATTGATAGGCTGAATACGATGATCTCATCGGATCGTTTGATGAGGCACACAATGACCATGTGCAGGCTACATTGGATGAGGCGATTGGCCTCTTCGCACCTTTTGCTCACGAGGATTGGGTTTCATGGGGTGGGAAGTATCTTTTTGAGGAGTATTTGAGGAAGGTTGAGGAAGAGAGGAAGAGAGAGGAGGAGAGGGAGGCTCGGCAGGTGGCCGTCGAGGCCAAAGTGAAGAGGATTGAGGAATGACGAGATGCGCTGGTTGAGGCATGTCGATCATTCTTGGCCAAAGTCCAGGCCAAAACCGTTTCAAAGGAAGATTTTCATGATTGGACCGCCGCACTCAAGCTCATGTGCCTCTCGATCAATCGGGATGAAGCCACAGACGAAGAAGAACCTCTGGTCGATGACCAGTAGGTCGTCAAGCAAATCATCGAGAAGAGGAAGGCGGACGAGATGGACGAGGAGGAGGAAGGTGAGGATGAGTTGGATGAAGAGCCTGTGGTCACAAAGTGGGTGCAGCTAGAGGAAGGTGAGCTGATCACCTTCCATGGGCCGGTAAGTCCTCGTTCTACATTGATATCGTTCAGACTAATTACGATTGCTTTAGTGTGATCATTGCACTGGGCTGAGGACATCTCCGGAATGCATCGTCGAGGAGGGCATGCCCAAGTGCAAGAGATGCACTCAAGGGCTGCAGGGGTGTTACTGGGAGGGAGTATCAAGGCGAGGACTCTGTCGGAGTGAGTCGAGGAAAACGGCGGGCTCTAAACAAGCTACAAGGGTTACTGAGGAGTCAACAGAGGTGTCGACTCCTAGACGTAGTAAGCGAGTCTTCTCGATAATGAGTACAATTGCTAATTTGTATGATTACTTAGTGGTATGCATCTGGGCTATCCAGCCCATCCAAAACATGGAGGCCGGGCCCTCAAAAGTTGACAAGCACCCAAAATGAACAATGAAGGCAAAGGCAAAGTCCGCTCAGAAGGAGAAGGGCAAGGGAAAAGTGAGGGAATGAGAAGTCGAACCCAAAGTCACAGGTCTGGTCAAGGGGATGTCAATGGCGGTGGAGGATGAGATGACACAGTCGGATGCAGCAAGACTCCATTGTCAATATCTCACGGAAGTGCTGGTGCACAAGAAGTTGGAAGTGGAAGTGCTGATAGAAGAGATCGAGGTCTTGGAGAGGAAGTGGGAGGAATCCCAGTAGTCGTTTGTTTTATTGTTTTAATTTTATCATTTTCATTGTGTCTGAGCGAGATACATTTGAAATGAGAAAGATCGCGTATGATCAAGGCCAAGAAATGTAAGATATATGCAAAAAAACATAGGAGAGAAAAAGAAAAAGAAAGAAAGATGGACGATTGATCAAAACGAGACCATAGGGGAAAGGCTCAGAACTCCTTCATAGCCAAAAAACCCCGTCGAGCTTGCACAAACACATTTCAAACAATATTGCAACTTGTAATAGTACACTGTTATAAGATCTAGAGTCTGTTTCAATATTGCAAGTAAAAAAAAGAAAAGAAAAATTGTCTATTCGTCTTCGTCGAGGTCAGGAATGCCTTCATCAATGTCTCTGTCAACGTCCAATGTTGTTCAAAGTTGTTCAAGCTGATGATTGTTGATATCAAAGAAATTCAGGGGAAGGGGAATTGATTTTTGTGCTAGATAGGGTAGAACTCGGAAAGCAGCTACTGGTCGATGAAGAACTGAGCTGTCAAGCTCACAAAGAATATAAGCGCCACCATAGTTCCATGTGATAACTATGAGTGGACCAAGATATCGAGCTCGCATTTTTCGATTAAGAGCTTTTTCAATCTGTGTGTTTTGCATGAGTACGAGGTCACCTTTTTCAAAATTGTAGTCTCAAATCATTTGCTTGTGAACTTCTTTGAAGTGTTTTGCAGCTTCTCATCGAGCGGTGTAGACTCTAGAGTAGAGTACTTCGAGATCGGTCAAGCATTTCTGTAGTGTGATAGCGCATTGGGCAATAAGATCAGTGGAGGAGAGTATCAAATCAGGTGGTGGTTGTAGATATGTCACTTCTGAGATGTCGAGAGGGATGAGTGGATGGGAACCTGTGATTGCAAAATAAGGCAAACAGCCCATTTATTTTTGAACTGTTACCTGTTCTGCCCAAAACACCGAGTATGTCCCAACCAACCATTGAGTTTGATCACCATCGATGGCCTTGTAGAGTGATTGTCGTATGTCAAAGTGTGCTCGTTTGACGAGGCCATTGGTGCAAGAATTGTACCCACTTATCTGAATGTGATTGATATGATATCATTTTGCCAAGTATTCAAGAGCAGCAAGAAATGCTGAGCAATTGTCAGTAACAATCTCATAAAGTGAGCCCCATTGACAAATGATTTCTTCGAAGATCCAATTGCTGATGGTCTTCACTGTTTCATTGCAAAGCATCCTGAACTCCAGCCAGTACGATATCGAACATCAACCTTGTACTATATAGCAATATCCACCAGAAGGCGGCATGTGCATCGTGTCGATGTAGACTTTTCCAAATAGAGGAGTGGGTGTGGCAACAATTGGTGGGATAAGAAGATTTCGAGTTTGTCACAACTGACAGTAGTGGCACATTTGGATGTACCATGCAATATCAGCTTTCAGGTTGGGCCACCAGAATTGTAGTGCAATGTGAGACTTTGTGGCGAAGATCATTTTGTGGCCGATATGGTTGTGTGACGACCGGATAATATCGATACGATGTTCTGGAATCGTGACAATCTTGTGTTCTCCGTGACAATCTTTTCGCCATAGTTTTCTGGAATCTATGAAGAACTCGGTGCAATATCACACAAAGTTAGCATACTCAGTGTCTGATAGATTTGGGGGTCGCACCATATCATCTAACCATCTATGAACAAGCAGTAATTGTTTGTCTTCTTTCTTTGCTTTGTCCGATTGAGGTATGTCTTCATACGAGACATCCTCCCCCTTACTGAAATCTGAGGCTTGGGCAAAAGTGGGATAAGTCATGTGAGAGGGGAACAGTCGAATCGAGATTGGGTTGATTTGGTGAATGAAACCATGTAGTTTGTCGATCCAGTCGCCGAATTCTTCTTCTACTTTGATATCATCATCTTCAGTTTGTCGAGGACATCGCAAAAGACCATCCAGCCCATGGTGCATACCTGCAACATGAACTAGTGTGAAGTGGAACATTAGAATGGAAACAATCCATTGGTTGATGCTAGCGCTAGGCACGATATTGGGATTTGAGAGCATGCCTTTAATATACCTCGCATCAACCTTGACAATAAGGTTTTGTACCCCTATCAAATATAAACGAAGTGCCCCAAAGGCTCAATATAGACCATAAAGTTTGAGTTTCAGTTGCAAGAACTGGGATTCGCGGTCGTTAAGTGTGATTGAGCCGAATCAACTGTAGTATCATTTTCGAGGGTTATCACGGTCACATTGCGCTAGGAAATAGCCGATGGTGATGCTCAATGTGTCAACTGCGAGGATTACTGGGGCGTTTGAGGTATAGTTGATGGCTCAAATTGCTGGTGAGTTTAGGAGCACATGCTTGAGATTGTCTTGTGCTGCTACCTGAGATGGGCCAAATTTGAAGGGCACATCTTTTTGAGTAAGGTTGATTAGCGCAGCTGCTCAATGTGCAAAACTCTGAATGAAAATTTGACAAACTCCAATCATTCCTAAGAATGCCTTAACTTCTGTGAGCATATGACATGGACCCCACTTCTGAATCTTCTCAATATGCATCGGGTCAGCCATTTAGCCTTGAATATTGCATCAATGACCTAAAACAATTATTTTGGGGACACAAGCAAATAATTTTGGTCCTGAGAACATCCCACCACAATACTTCATGCACTGGACAATGCAATTCAAGTTCTCGAAATGCTCCCATACAAATTGTCAAATGCCTGAGTTGTCAGTGATTGTTTCATAAGACCCACTGATCATTCAATATTCTGATTTCGGACCCCTCACTGGTGTGTCATTGATATAAGGGATCATGATGTGAGGGACCTTGGGTTGTAGGATGAAAGTGACATTGTCGTGTAGGATCGGAACTGAGTTTGTCCAACCCATCGGTAGGGTGACAATTCGAAGTGTGCCGAATGGGGTCTGGAAAGTCATTAGATCTCGAGAGGATTCAGATACAAGCCTTTCGTCAAATGCAACATATAAATCCAACATTCCACCACAAGCGCGTCCTCCAAACTGTTCAGCTAAATGCTTGGGGATTGGGACAACGCCTGAGTGCTGAATCATAACGTGGTTTAGCGGCTCGAGACTGTGGACTATTCAGAGCAATTTTGCATCTTTCTTCACAACACAAAACCATCACAATCAGTATGATGAGTTCAACGACTTGTAGACTCCTGCTTCAATCTTCTTTTTCAGCATCTCGCAAATCTTTTCATACAAACCAGGTGGTATGGGGATATTATGTTCGACCCAAGGAGTGTGAGGGACAACTGGGAACTTGATAGGGGGGAGAAAATCTGGTCGAAACCTTCCTCGTTCATTTTCCATCCATGCAAACCCCACTTGCTGGTTTTGAATGAAGTCGTGCATGAGGTCTTGTTCTTGAGGCCATAAGAAATTGCCTGGATGATTTCAATCAATGATGTTTTTGCATTCGAGGTTATATTGGGGAGTTGGTTTGAATATTGGAGGATGGGGATTTAGTGGAGGCATGTCTTTGAGGGGATCACTCTCGATGTGTCGAATAATTTGAAATCGATCAGGTAGTTCAGCCACAATTGGACGGACCTTCTGTGCGACTGGTTTATACTTTTTCTTTGTCGATAAATAACTAGAATGGCAATTGTCAGAAATAACTGAGGAAGGGGAAACATACGATGAAGAAGTTCACATAGGTATAAACACCATCGAGGCATTTTGAGGAATGTGGAACTTGTTGCATGCAGATAAATATAGGTCAGAAAGCATCATGGATAATTCTTCAGAGGAGTAGATTTTGGGGATATTTGCAGTGCGCTCAATAAATATAGAGGAGTCAGAAGATTTGAACAAGATGATGAAAGTGCACTGTTCCAAAATTTCATTCTCTAATGCTGAAAATCCTCACAAACTACTTTTCAATGACGACAGTGTGATCGAGGTATCGAGGGAATGGTAGCAGTCCGAGTTGAGTTCAGATCACATATCGTACTAGTTTGGGCTTTGTTCCAATAGTTTCTAATGATGCTTTCTGTTAAGACGTCGAAAGGTTGTCTGAGTAGAATATCGTAAGCCGGGTCGCAAATAACATGTATCTGCATGTATAAAGTGATTGCAAGGTACGTTGCATGCTAAGCCGAGTGTTTTGTCCACAGTACCATTGGCAGACTGCATCAGAAGCCAAATCGAGGAGTCATATGCTAGACCGAGTTCGTGACAGACATCTTCGGCCATCGATATGATTGAGGAACTGGGATCGATGACGCTTTCTACCTGGTTGTTACCATGGACATCCATAATAACTGATCTAATCGATGAAGTTTCTTTAGCGACAACAAAAGGCTGAGGGATTTCACTGGGTTGGAGACTGCTAATATAGGTCTTGTATGGGTCAGGCACAATGATTGCATTGGGACTAAACATGTTCATCGCATTGTTTCTGGTTTGTGGTACTCGTTTTGGTGTGACCTGTTCTCTCCATTTTGTTTGAACCTCGGGTGAAAGCAAGAGTAGTTCTTCCAATGTAAGCATGATGATCGGCATCTTCATCAAGTGCGAAAAGATATCATGCGCAATTTTCTTATTCTGTACTGGTGCCTGTGTCGCATACAATGGTCCATCTTTTTCTTTACCCTTTGACATGCCAGTGAAGTTCCTTTCGTGTGGTGGCAAATAGGCATTCTCCCTGACCGATGCATATGGGTGTACCAAGGTTTGCATTGGGTATGGTAGTCGATGGCGAAGTGGTTGATGTGGGAGAAGTCGATGTCGATGTTGGAGCTGTAGTTGAAGTCAAAGGGTTGACCATTGTCGATGAAGATGTCAAGGGTGCTGGGACTGGAGCAGTAGACATTGACGATGCAGGGACAGGGGTTGTCATGGCCAGAACCAAATTTCAAACCTCTTTGTTCAGACGTGAAAATGGTCAACCACTTCGAAGCATGAATATTTTGCGCTCGAGAGCCACTATTCTATCTTTGGAGTCAGCTGTCAATGTTGAAGTATGATAAATGCCTTTTGTTTCTGATCCCGATGTAGAAACTGTGTCTGACTCTGTTATCAAATTGATTGCAGCTGAGGTTGAATTAGTTGAAGTCAAAAGTGCCGATGGTGTGATGCTGAATAAGAGTGTGGCTGCTGGGGTTGCGTCTGGGTTGCATTTCCACCATTCGTTGATGCATTCCTTGATAAACTTGCCAGGAATACTTCGAGGGGTGAATTGTCCATTTGGAAGTATGATCTTTCCTTCTGCGTTTCGCTTACACTTCCCTTCGTTCAAGTACGACTGACAAACCATACAGTCAGGGATAAAATGTCCCGATAAACCGCAAAATATACAGAGGAGTGCGTCGATGTGTGCCTGTCTGTCTGCCGAATTAGCACGAGGATTTTTAGTACCTGCGATATGCATAGCGATGGTGCTAGCAAATCGTTCGAACATTGCACTTAGATCTTTGGTTTTAATCGTAATAGTTCCAGGTGATGAGGTGACTGTATTTCCAATGTTCAATGTCAAGTGCGATGAGGAAGTTGATTGGTGGATTACCGAGTTCAATGTGTTAGAGCCTGCTAGTATGAATTTTGCCGCATCGTGAATGTTGTTGAGTGGATATGGATTGTTGGGATAATGGTCGGGGAAAGGTGGGGAGGTCCAACGATGAACTGATTCAGAAAGCCCTCGTGGTGGGCTCCAAAAATGATGATACTCAACCCAGGAAAACCACCAAAACAGCCAATGAGGCAATTGATGATATTTGCGATGAGTCAGAGGAAGGGAGCAAGACGTTCCAAATGTTTGTGGTCAAACCTATGAGAAGATAACTAGTTGGTACTAGTTGTGAAGGTAGTGCTATAGGAGACGAAGGTATTTGACGCAGTCCGATGGGGTATTGATCGATATTGAGGACAATCGATGAGATCGACGGTGAACAAGTTCTATCATCAATGGTCGACATGTGAATTCCAAGGACCTTTCAATAGGTCGATAGTATACAAAGGGTATAGCAAATGGCTATGAAGTGTTGAACTGGTTACTAGTGCTAGCAACAAGAGCATCAAAGGAGGATTGAGGATGCGATGATCACAGAGGTTTCTCATCGATCAAGAAAACCTGTAGAGACTTAGATTGTTTTAGAAAGTTGATCAGATGCTTAGAACTGTATATGAGACAATAGGTGAAGACAATTTCTTTTTTTCCAAGTAGATACTACAGAGTTTTATATGTTTCAAAGAAACTTCCTAAAATGGAATGAGAAACATGTGTAGAACATGAGGCAAAAGATATGAGTTAAGGCACAAGGCCAAAAAGGAGACTGGAATCTGAACAAGAAAGATATATATCATATGATGAAAGAGTAATAAAGGGTATAGAGCTGAAAGGGGACTGTCCTTTGTGTATAAATCGCGCTAAGTCTCGCAATAATTCATCCAGCAGGTTCTGTGCACAATAGGGACTTGGAATGAGGCTGACCTACTATCAGCAGGTTTGGGCACAAGTTGGAATCCTTCCTGGCACATGGTATTCCACCATATAGATGACAAATGGGGTGCCCGATGTTGCTCATAGTCTCTCGATATTGATCGATGACACTCGACAATGGTCGACAATGGTTGATGATGTTTGATCATGGTCATGGTTTGTTCAAAGATGATCGGGGATGTTTGATGGTCATTTAGAAGGGGTCTTAGGGGCTTTCGATGTAGTCCTAAGGTTGTGTGATGTGGTCTTTTGGTATGATCAATGTCACTGGTGATGTTTCGACGTGGTCAATATGATATTGCGATTGATAGACTGGGTCGTGCTGCATCTGGAACCTCATAGGAGTTAGCTGATGTGATTAGAATGTGGTTAGAATGATGTATCAGCCTTTGAGCCGAGGAGACAACCTATCACCATCGAAGTCACCTATGGCATCCCCGTTCTTCTTCATGTCGAAGAAGGACTCTGATGCTCTACAACCTTGCCAAGACTATCACTATCTGAATGAAGGAACGATCCGGAACAACTACCCCCTGCCACTGATCGGAGACCTCTTGGACAAACTGAAGGGAGCAAGATTTTTCATGAAGCTTGATATTCAATGGGGATATCATAACATATGGATAAAGAAAGGAGACGAGTGGAAGGCAGCATTCAAGACTAACCGAGGGCTATTTGAGCCAATGGTGATGTTCTTTGGGCTGTGCAACTCACCAGCAACATTCCAGGCCATGATGAATGATCTCTTCCGAGACATGATGGATGAAGGATGGCTCATCATCTATATGGATGACATCCTGATCTTCTCAAAGATGGAAGAAGAACACCAGATAAGGACTGAAAGGGTCCTCAAACAATTACAACAATGCGATCTCTACTTGCAAATAGAGAAGTGCAAGTTCAATGTGCAAGAGGTTAACTTCTTGGGCATGATCATCAGGCCCAATGAACTTGCAATGGACAACATGAAACTGGCTGGGATCAAGGACTGGCCCACACCAAAGACAGTGAAGGATGTAAGATCCTTCCTAGGATTCAGAAATTTCTATTGAAGATTCATTGGACACTTTGCAGATCTGGCCAGACCGCTGAATGATTTGACAAAGAAGAACCAGAAATTCGAATGGACAAATGATTGTCAGCAGTTGTTTGATGTGCTGAAAAGGAAATTCAACAAAGCCCCAGTGCTGCTGATGCCAGATGCAACAAAGCCATTCGTGGTGGAATCCGATGCCTCAAAGTTTGCGACAGGTGCAGTACTCAGACAACAGGATGCCAATGGAGACTGGCACCCATGTGGTTACATCTCACATTCTTTCAATGAAGCCAAAAGAAATTATGAGATATACGACAGGGAACTACTAGGAGTAATCTGAGCGCTAGAGACATGGAGACACTACCTACAGGGGATGCCGTTCCCTGTGACAGTACTGTCCAACCACAAGAACCTGACATATTTCCATCAGGCCCAGAAACTGAACCAACAACAGGCTAGATGGAGCATCTACCTGTCACAATTTGACCTGAAGCTACAATACATACCAGGATCACAGATGGTATAATCTGACACCCTATCAAGCAGAGCAGATCATATAGCTGAAGAAGACACCAATAACGAGGACAAGACCATCCTCACCAATGAACTATTCATAAAAACGATCGACGCTGAACTCCAGGGAGCCCTGGTCTCAGCAATAATGAAGGACGACCTCATAAATAACACTTTATGAGCCCTGAAGAACAATGGAACTCCCCCAATCAAGTCTGCATTGGAGGACTGGAAATTCGAAGACAGCCTGCTCTTTTTCAAAGACAGGTGCTATGTGCCACAGGACAAAACCCTCCGCTGAGCGATCATATGGAAATACCATGACAGCATCACGACAGGGCACCCTGGACAATGGCAAACAATCAAACTGATCTGACAAGACTACTGGTGGCCAGGAATGGCCAATTTCATAAAGAAATACATCAAAGGCTGCGCAAAATGCCAGCAAATGAAGATCAACACACACCCGTCGACCCCACCACTGACACCGATATCATCTGATGCCAGCAGACCATTTGAGCTGGTAATGACAGATTTCATTATGGACCTGCCTGTAATAAATGGATTTGACTCAATCATGGTCGTGGTAGACCATGGTCTTACAAAGGGGGTAATTTTTATCCCTTGCGCAAAGATGATCGATGCACTTGGTGCTGCAGACCTTTACCTGCATCATGTATACACAAGATTTGGACTCCCTGGAAGAATCATCTCAGACAGAGACCCTCAATTTGCATCCAAACTCTTCCAAGAACTCAGATGACTGCTCAGGATCAAGCTATCCATGAGCACTGCTTATCACCCCCAGACCGACAGAGAAACAGAGTGAGTAAACCAAGAGCTAGAGGTTTACCTCCACATGTTCTGTTCAAACAAACCAGAAGACTGGGAGCATTATCTCCCAACAGCAGAATTTGTGCATAACCAGAAGACACACTCCACAGTAAAACATTCGCTGTTTTACTTGATGATGGGATATCAACCACGCGCTATCCCCACCCCTTATGAAAAGACAAACGTACCAGCCACCAAACAGAGAATCCAAGAACTTCTCTCTGCAAGAAGGGAAGCTCTTGCTGCACACGAACTGGCCAGACAGGCTATGGCCACCCAAACAAAAGGGCAATACGAACCGTTCAAGGTTGGAGAGCAAGTATGGCTCAACTCCAAGAACCTGAAGATTGGCTACCCAATGAGAAAATTGGCGCCAAAACAAGAAGGGCCCTTCATGATCAAAGATGCCCTGTCGAGAACAACATACCAACTGAAACTGCCACTGAGATGGAAGATCCACCCAGTCTTCCATGCAGCTTTACTCACACAATACCATGAGAATGACACTCATGGGCAAAACTTCCTGACTCCACCACCTGACCTCGTGGAAGGAGAAAATGAATATGAGGTGGAAGTGATCATCGCACACAAGAAGCATGGCAAGACATGCCATTACCTCATGAAATGGGTTGACTACCCAACATCCAAAAACACATGGGAACCCGAATCGAACTTGAAGAATGCGCCTGAGATCCTGATGGCATATAAGAAGAGGTACCACCTCTGACAAAAACCCAAAAACCCCCCTTTCCTGAACACAACACAATGACACCCCTGATACCCACTAGACAACGATTGACCTGAGACCCGTCAAACGTTGATGCCCTTCACATTTGCCCTCACCCCCCCCATTGATAAATACGAAAAGAACATGGCGACTGGATGAGGAGTCATTGACCAGTCACCAAGAACAAACAGACTGCTGGGGTGACCCTCTTGGGAATGCCCCCATGGAATCATATTCTGGTTAACAAGAGACGACTGGATAAGGAGAGTATCCTCAACTTGCCCAAGATGCTGCCTTTATGCAGGAAGGAGCACGAAGACGGACTTAACCTGGGTAAAAGCACAATTCGAGGAATGGTGCTTTGAAGGAGAATTAGATGATGAGGACTGCTTCCCCAAAGAGTTCATCATCGACCGCTATGGCTTAACCCCAAGCAGAAGATCACTAGTGGGAATCAGCCCACTACTGTGGAATGACCTTCAGTGGAACACCCACTATGACGAAGAAAGCAGATTCGAGCTGGCAAGGCAGCTCTTATTCAGACGACACGGAGAACTGGGGATGCTGCTGCGTTCCAACCGACACCCCCCCACACACATCGATACCCCAGACCACTGAGCACAACTAGGTGCAAACTGATCGTCTGCAAAGACGTTAAACTACCAATTGTCCACAAGGATGTTAAACTATCGATCGTCTGCAAAGACATTAAAACTATTGATCGTCCACAAAGACATTAAACTACCAACCATCTGCAGAGATGTTAAACTACCGAGCATCTGCAAAGATGTAAAACTATGATGATTGCCCTTGATACTGCACAGACCCTACAGACCCCTCCCCTTTTGATGATGTCACTGACTCCTTGACACCACTGCTAGGGGCAGTATAGAATGAAAAGAACCCAATCATGGTCCAAGCTCAGACATGAATGGTCCCTCCATCCCACATCCAGACGCCAATGCCATGACATATCTACACCACAACCGATTTGACCCCGGAGGAGGAATGAAGATTTAGGTCGAAGTGTGGAACTTTTGACCATAATGAGGGGGTAATGTTACAATTTTCCTCATAACTCATGGAACCCAACTGACCCGATGCACCTGACAATCCCCTCCAGACAGGAGGCACTCCCTGATTCATGCTTAGAGCATGCCCTTGACACCAGACACATGCACAATGCATGCCAACAACATGCATTCGATCCCCTTCCCATGGAAGGCACCCTTGATGCATGGTGACTCCATGCACCCGAACCCATTCCCACACATGCTGTGATATGACAGCCCTTTGACATGAGGTCCATGACATCGGACTCTCATGATTGACATGCTGCACCGCAGCACTCCATGACATCGGACGCCTCATGCAAGGCATGAGGCTTATTGTTTCTATTCTTACCTGATACACATCTACCTTTCTGATTGGACAATAAAGACCTCCCTCTTAGTATAAGTACTGCGACTCGTAGTAGGGATGTCCTTAGTTTAGATCTAGGCAATCTACAGCCTTAACTTACAAGCTCATTCGAAACTACTAAGGAATCCCCTTAGTACGTGAACTCACTCAAAACCACTAAGGAAGCCCCTTAGTGCATGAACCCAGGTGACTCTATGCAGAAACCCTGCTAGAGGTGTACTATCATCTTATGTCAGACACTCCGAGTAAGACTAGTACCAAACAACTCAACAAGGAAGCACCTTGTTGGACAACATCGACTAGATCAAGTAGTTGAGGCTTTGCCCTGAACAATTAGCATCCATCGCAGCCCTTCACTGTTCAGTCCTAGAGGTTTATCATGGGTGTCCCAGCAGAAATGTGTTCCCCGCCCCACCCATCATTTCTACCCATACCAACCACCTCACCATGAAAATTCCCCACCCATTTGCAGTGTCTATCCTCGCCCCTACATGTCCTCCTTCACATCCTACAACTTCCCATCACCACTGTTACCGGCTGTGTCATACGCCCACTGGCCCCCATCACCTGCATCAACAACATCAACACCATTGACAACCACCTCCACCACTCTGTCCCTCACCTCAAACCAGCTCCCTGCATCTCAATAACAACAACACATCTTGCAGAGCTGACCTACAGTCCCCCAGCACACTCCCCAGCCCCACATCTGGAACAACCCCAGTCCCCAGCCACATCACCACCAGCAACAACAACTACCCCAGAAATGGCATCTAGGGCCCCATCTAGCACCCAGGAAGCACCCAGCATGCAGGAGACTCCCCACCATGCTGTAAACAACACATGGAAGTCGTCTACAGCCCACCAGCAGTGTTATGCGACCAAGTGTGGATGCATTCACCAGAACATGTCTGCTGCTCTAAGAACGAGCCCTGCCAGCCCCAGGACTGCCAATGATGACCTGTACAACTTCCCACACCACCCCAGCTTGGCTCCCTGACCCTGGTTCGACACCTTGAGCCATGCGACGCAACTGCCACATCATACTCAATGACCCTGGTTCACCCACTCCCAGCACTTTCAGAACGAGACTCAGCACCTGCAAAATGACAGAGCATGGACGTAAACCCTCCAGATCACCCACACAGCCCATCCCAACCCTCCAGCTCACCCCAGAAATGAGTCGCCTCTCTGTCACCTGTATCCTACATCATACATGACGTTTCACACACCCACCATGTCACAGGCCCCTGGAACGACTCTGCCAGACCAACAAGCCCCAACGATGACCTGTACCACTGCCCTGGCCCCTTTGCTCCCCCCAGCCTGTGCCCCTGCTCCCTGTCCCACACCTCAAATGACCCAACATGACTGCCACATCATTGTCAACGTGTCCATTGACGATGGCTGAATCACCTGCTCCACACCATGTAGGACTGCGAGCCACACCTCAGGAACGATGACATACACAGCCAGACCCAGCAGAACACCCACAAAACATGTCCCAATGCCCCTGCTCACCCCCAAACCCCCAGGGACAAGCTGTATCACTGTCACTTATGTCCTACACCCCTGCTGCGTCACTAATGATGCCGTCAATGCCTGATGACACCCCCCACTCAACGTCTATGCCCATGTTTCCATCCATACACCCCAGCTCACCCCAGGTGCCCTGTAAATGCACTGTTTTGCCACCCCCCACCATGTCACTGTCCCTGTCCCCAGCACCATGTCACCCGTGGACTGTCACCACTGTCCTTGAAAACACCCAGTGCCCTTGTCAATGCCCATCCTCATCAACGTCATCATGCTTGTCCATGCCCATACTGGTCCTGGCCTGTGCTCGTCCTTGCCTGTCTCCGTCAATGCCTGCCATCAGAGCATCTGTCGATGATTGTGACTCAGTGTTCTTACAGACACGTAAAGTTACATTTCATGACCCCCTGCCACTGCTAGTGGCCCTGTTAATACCTGTTCCCACTGATCGCTCGTTAACCTTGCCATGCTGTCCATGCCCTCATCAATACCAGTCCTCACCCATCCTCGTCCTTGCCTGTCCTTGTCAACACCCATCCTTGTCAATGCCTACTGCCACTGTCACTGCCCAGCCACCAGCAACACCCTGTCACTGTCAGCACCCTGTCACCAGTAACACCCCGTCACTGCCAATGCCCTGTTGCAATCGATCCCGCCTGTCAGGCAGCTCAATGTTTTTGCCAACATGTAAAGCATGCCCTCCACTTGTTCCTTCAAGTTCAGTCATCCCCCCCCTCCCCCCCAGTCAAATTTTTGGAAGTATGAGAGAGTGCCTCTTACATCAGCATTGCATTATCACATGCATGTCTATTATCACATGTTATTCTGTTGGTATATAGTCTACACTTCGAGTACTTGCACTGTAGCTTAGTTTCCCCCCTTCGAAATATACTAAGTTCCTTACATGTTTTGGTTCTCTTGAGTGTTGGAAGCTCTGGCTTCCTTCCACCAACCATACTTCCTCATTGGGTTAATGACTACTGACATTTAAATCATCTGACTGTACCAGACAATTACCTTCTCCCATGAATCGATGACATTCTTGCAGACTTGGCAAAAGGCAAGATCTGGGGCAAAATAGACATGACAAACTCTTTTTTTCAAACACTCATTCACCCTGATGACATCAAATACACAGTGACACTCATGCTGTTTGGCATTTGGGAATGGGTTGTGATGCCAATGGGCATGCAAAATGCCCTGGCAACCCACCAAAGACGTGTCACCCTTGCTCTGAAAGATCTCATAGGTAAAATATGTCACATTTATTTGGACGACATGATCATCTGGTCTAACTCTCTCGAGGAACACAAAGTAAATGTGGCACTAGTTCTCAAAGCACTATGAAAAGCTCAACTATACTGTTCCACAAAGAAGTCCTCCTTATTCACAACCCAGATGGACTTCCTTGGCCACCACATTTCAGCACAAGGAATAGAAGCAGACCAATCCAAAGTACTATGAATCCTCAATTGGCCCACACCAAAAACAGGTAAGCACATTTGACAATTCTTGGAGCTTGTAAGATACATTGCTTTGTTCCTCCCGGCACTCACTGAGTACACCGCAGTGCTCACCCCTCTCACTCACAAAGAATGCAACAGCAGTTTCCTACCCTGGACCGGAATTCATCAAGTGGCCTTCGAGAATATCAAACGGCTGGTCATCAGCAGAGACTGCTTGACAACAATAGATCATGAGAACCCAAGAGACAACAAAATCTTTGTCACTTGTGATGCAAGCAAGAGGCAGACAGGCACTGTCCTTTCTTTTGGGGTAACATGGGAATTGGCATGTCCTGTGGCTTTTGAGAGCTGGCAAATGAACAGTGTGGAACAGAACTACCCAGTCCACAAACAAGAGATGTTGGCAATCATGAGAGCACTGAAGAAATGGTGAGTGGATCTACTGGGCTCACACATCCACATCCGCACAGATCACAAGACCTTGCAAAACTTCAATTTCCAGAGGGACTTATCACAACGTCAAGCATGGTGGATGGAGTATCTTTCACAATACAAATACAGCATAACTTACATCAACAGCAATTGTAATACAGTAGCTGACGCACTATCAAGACTCCCCGACTCCATTGACAAAAACTCTCTGCCAGTGGTAGTTGCTGCAATTTTCTCAGTCCACTCTGACCCAAAACTCATCATGAGGATCAAAAATGGTTACCGCACAGACCCTTGGTGTGTGGGTATACTGGATGATCTTAAGCGAGGAATGCTTGATGGGAAACTGAACATCTCTATGAAACATGGTCTACTTTTCATTGGCAACAGGCTCATCATACCAAAGTACAAGAACCTGAGGGAACAGCTGTTCCACTTGGCCCACAATAACCTCGGACACTTTGGTGCCGAGAAATCTTATGCCAACCTCTGGAATGACTTTTATTGGCCCAACATGAGATGGGATCTGGCATGGGGGTATGCTCCTAGCTGCATGGATTGCCAACGAAATAAATCTCATACCTCCAAAGTGGCCGGACCTCTTCATCCTCTCCTTGTCCCAGACAAACATTTTGAGTCAGTGGCTATTGATTTCATCGGACCACTACCAAAAGATGAAGGCTTCGATATGATCGTAACGATGATGGACCACCTAAGTGCAGATATCCAAATAGCGGGCTGTATGTCTGACATGTTAGCTGAGGATTTCGCTTACATCTTTTTTGACAAATGGTACTGCGAAAATGGATGCCCCCTTGAAATCATAAGTGACTGGGACAAACTTTTCGTCTCAACATTCTGGAGAGCACTCATGAAACTCATGGGTATCAAGCACAAACTTTCTACAGTGTACCACCCACAGATGGATGGATCATCTGAATGTTCTAACAAAACTATTGTCCAGTGCCTACACTTTCATGTGGAACACAACCAAAAAGGATGGGCAAAGGCGCTACCCAAAGTCCGATTTGACATCATGAACTCAACAAATGGCTCCACAGGTGTATCACCTTTCATCCTCAAAACAGGCTGTTCACCACATCTTCTACCCCCATTAGTTGCACCACCACCCTCAACAGGAGGAGAAATGACAATCCCTGGCGAGGCTGAAGCACGAGCATTTGTGGAAACAATGGAAGAGGAAATGAACACCACTAAAGACAACCTCCTGGCAGCAAAGATTCAGCAAGCACACTTTGCAAACAAGGATCGTCTGCCTGATCCCGCTTTCGATGTAGGTGATAAAGTTATGCTCGCCATGGTGCATTGACAGAGGGACTACATACAGGCAAGGGACGGACACGTAGCCAAGTTCATGCCCAGATTCAACGGACCTTACGAGATTACTCAAGCTTTCCCAGAATCATCTTCCTACAAACTCCAACTACCACCTACATCAAAAGCACACCCTACATTCCACGTCGCACAACTATGTACACACTTCCCGAATGATGACACCCTCTTCCCTGGCCACGCAAACATCACACCAAAACCACTTGTAACAGATGATGGAACTACAGAATACTTCATAGACAAGATCCTTGAGCGACGTCCAAGGGAACAGGGTCACCAATTCCTAGTACGTTGGACTGGATATGGGCCAGAACACAACCTCTGGCTACCATGCTCAGAATTACTGGAAACCAAGGCCCTAGCAAAATACGAAGTGGAACACCCTTAAAACAATATTTTGCATGCTCTTCAAAAAAAAACAAAAAAAAACCAGGTTTTTCTTCAAGAGGATACATGTGAGTGTAAGATAATTCCCCTACATTATCTTACTACCTCACCTTCCAATATACATGTCACATTGCCCTTGCATATCTCTCTCAATGATTACTAATACATGCAATCACATGCATAGTTGTTGACTTCTCAAACAATGTCTTAGTTATACATTCATTCTCCCTTTAATCAATAGCAAGTTCCAATTTACATTGCTCCCCTTTCTCTAAGTGATCAAGGCACTAGAGTGCTTTTGTTACACACTGTCAATGACTGAAGCAGAGTATGTGGCAGCTGTAGTGGCAGGAAAAGAAATATGCTGGATGCAGAATGTGTTGGGGGAATTGGGATACAAGCCATCACTGCAACCTTCAAAGCTTTTTGTTGATAACCAGTCATGCATGACTGTGGTGAAGAACCCAGAACATCATGGGCGGATGAAGCATTTAGACCTGGCATTCTATTGGTTAAGGGATATGGTGGAGCAGAAGATGATGATGCTGCACTATTTGCAAACCACTGAAATGCCAGCAGACTTGTTGACAAAGGCATTGACAAAACCCCAGTTTGAGAAATTCCAGGCATTAATGGGCTTGGAGAATTAGGGGGAAGTAAATGGATTGAGCAAGTGTTTGATCAGGGGGAATGTTGAATACTGTGATGAAACACTTGCTACATAGTCCAACAGACTTGTTACTATACTTGTTAGATTGTAGATATTATGACTGAAATTACTTTACTTCATATCTCACTTTGTACTGTAGCTATTACTTCAATTCTTGGACTCAGACATAGGGGGTAACACAGATGCAATATAGTGGACACCTAAGCCCTCCTTGTATCTGATCCTCTGAATACCCCTCCGATGTGTCAATTCCATGTTGCTGATAATTGGAATTGCCTTTCTGGGATAACAGATCAAGTTTGCATGAACATTTTCAGGCTTCCACACTACCATTTTTCTTGAAATAAAATTTGAATGCACCATTTTGAATACTTCTTATTAATTTCTCTGGAACAGATTTTTTGGAAGGATCCTCAATATCAAGATCTCTGTGTTCTTAAGGGCCCTCTGGGTGAACTAAGCTGTTTAAAAAAAATCTACTCTGGAGACTTTTCTAAGAACATGTTCTCAAGCATTTTTTCTCATACAAACAATACATGAATCCTACTGTGGATAGAGATAAAGATGATGACTACCATTCTTCACTGTGAGTGTTGGAGTTTAAATTCAGTGAGTGTTGCCTGACCCCAGATCTACAACACCTGCAATAATGATATAATATGACCCTTTAGAAAACAGATCACATGAGCATTCCCATCACATGCACTCCCAACTTAGGAAAGAAATTTTGAAGTCTAAGCCCTCGGTGGGGAGAATCTCGTGAAGCTAGACAAGATGGCATAAAATAACTATGCAGTAAATGAGTGGAGATTTAAAGTTCTAAAGAGAAAACACATGTATTGGCCAATAACAAGGGATTAACATTGGAATGGGACAAAAAATGTGGGTCACACATCATGACAACTCTTGACAGGTCTTGTGGAAGATATCATGTCCCTGGTGGTCCAGACCAGCCATAGCCCCTCAACACCATGTGTTTCCACCCTACACAATGGGCAAGTTCCAAGGCAGTTGACCCATGGTTGACTCGTAGTTGACTCACAGTTGACTCGTGGTTGACTCACAGTTGAGCACCTCATTACATAATCCTACCAAATTGAGCACTTCGATTTATGGATCCTTTTACATAAGAACAAACATCTGTTAAAATCAATTGCTTCATGATAGTGACTGGCATCAGACTCTTGCATGGCATAGGAGATGATAGAATAAAGAGTCCAGATATCCAGTCAAGCCAGAAGGTGCGAACGTGTCGAGAACTGCACAATCATGCAACACATGGGAACCTGCCGAACTTGCGTCGACCCTACCCCATTTCACTCTATGTAACATCTGTAAGTCTTTTCACTGTTATTCATTTCAATTACTAATATTTTTTTTCTATTCATCATTAGGTTATCTCATGCAAGATACAACAACGACACATGCTGCCTCCTCCCCATCCAAATTGGATGCGAGGAATTTTATTTTGGGTTTGAAGGTTGTGAGGGGCAGTCACCAGGGAGCCTACCCACCAGGTTGGAGATGAGGGAGTGCTCAAAGCACTACCACCATGAGCTGACAACAACTGCCTAACACCGGCCCAGAAGACATTGATCATCGACGTCATCTTGGGCTGTAGGCAAGTTTTTGTTATGATTCATTTTGTGTAACTAATCTTGTTCTTTTAATAGCTTCTTTAGTTCTGTCTACCACAATGGCTACACCACCTTCTGAACAGCGAACAATAACATTGCACCACTACGACAGGGTGTTGAACACTGATGGAACCATGGAGATGGCAGAGAGATGGCGGAAACAGAACAGAAATGACAACAGAGCAATGCCGGGAGGCTTGAGCTACGGCAGGGTGTAGACGAGTAACACAACCATGGAGATGGCAGAGATGCGGTGGAAACAGAACAGAGATGACAGAAGAGGAACACCGGGAGACTCGAGCAGCTGCCAGGTACACCACCCTCACCCCTGCTTCACTCCCCATCCCCCTTGAACCTAGCACCCACCACCGCTGCGAGCAACTGCTCGCAGGGTGGATCACAGGTGCTACTGGCAAATGCTTGTGGGGTAGAATCCCCCGGTGCTATCGACCATTGATGACTATTAGTGACAACAGATAAGTAATTTTCTTTTCTTTTCTCTTTTCATTTTAATAATTAATGTTTTTAGGTGCTCATTCTACTATTTGATGCCAGCAACACCCGGAACAACAAAATCCCCCTGATAGCACCCACCCAGAATGCTATGAGCAGCTGCTTGTGTGCATCATGAGTGCTGGCAGCGTAGGACGACAATCTCGACCCACGATGACATGGCACCCACCCCCAGCCCTACGAGCAACTGCTCATGGGGTGGATCACTGGTGCTCGCATCAACAACGATGGCGACGCACGCTGGCCCCCAGGATGACTGACATAAGCAATGGTAGCAGCAGCAGAGAGCCCTATGAACGCACCCCAATGAGGCCCAAGAGACATTGACGCATCTCTTGGGCCACAGGTGAGTTTCTTTTATTCATTTCCTGGTAATTCCTAACTAATCTTACACTTTTTCATAGGATCTCTAGTCCTAGTTCCTATGATGACAACCAGCCTTCCAAACCACCGCAATCATTCACTACAGCTTTAAGCAACTGCTCGCAGTGTAGATCAGGGGTGGAAACACGCTATGCAATCATGGAAATGGCAGGGTGTGAGCTGGTAGCAACAGCAATATCATGTATTAATAAGAAATATCCAGTTCCAAGTACAAAATAAAGTTTTCAAGTGAACTATTCTCGACATCAATCATTGAGCCAAACTGTCATGAAATGAATAGTTATTACTAAAGTATATTACATAACTACAAATGTCAACTCCCAGTCAAACACGAGTCAAAGTACGAGTCAACTACGAATCAACTGCCTCAAGGCTTGCCTGTTGTGCTACTGCCATGCTAAATAACCACCTAGACATCTGTGCTGAGGGCATGCTAAGTTTGGCAAGGTGGTGCTGGTGACAGAAGGGGTGGCATCTGCAGCTGTGATATAGACTTCATCCTCATCCACTGAATTGTCGACAGGATAGATGTGTCCCATCAGCGTGATCTTTGAGAACAGAAGGCGGCTGAGAGTCCAAAATGCTCCTCACTGGTAAAGACACAACATGTGCCCTCAGGACAGGCCACAAGAGTCCATGTTGGTGTCAAGTTATGGATGCGCTAGGTGCCGTGAGGAGCAAGAGAAATGAAAAGTTGTCAACACAACTCGGCATGCACCCACGTGCTCGTAGTTTACTCATGTGATCTGTTTTCTAAAGGTCGTATTGCTTGGGACGAGATCTACCTTACTCCTTACCCCTGGAACTCGCACTTACAACGAACTCTAACTACTTAGCAACTTCCTTCTCTTCTACATCTTAAATCTGACGAATGGGTGTCGCTGGACTCTGGGATGTCGGTCACTATTTTGTCTATTTGAACATCCTAACAATGCTCACCTGTCTTAGATTCTCCGACCAGCAGGGAAAACGCGCTCTCTAACAGAGCTCTCCGTCTCAGAAGGCTTCGAAGCTAACCCTGACGGTGTTAGGGGCTTTCGTATAGGGATAGATGCAAGTATCTGGTTTTTCCACGCCGAGTACGGAAAGGAGGGTGAAAATCCTGTACTACGGACTTTGTTCTTCCGCTGTGCCACGCTCATGCACTCTCCATTTCTTCCTTTATTTGTGTTCGATGGTCCTAAAAGGCCAGACTTCAAGCGGGGGAAGAAAATCAATAGGACAAGCCATAAGCTCATTCCAGGGATGAAGACAATTGTGGAATCTTTTGGCTTCGAGTGGAGGATGGTGAGTCGTCTATACAAAGGCATCACCTCGTAGCTCAATGCATAAAACTAGGCTCCCGGTGAGGCCGAAGCGGAACTCGCGTACCTGAATCGTATTGGAGTCATCGATGGCATCTTATCCGACGACGTGGACAATTTTCTTTTCGGTGCGAAGACTGTTATTCGCAAGTGAATATATATATTCCATCTTTGAGCACAAGTAACATTTTGTCTTTTTTTTTTGTTCTCCAGTCCAAGCAACAACCTATCTGGCAACCGCGCCAACCCGGTGGTAAATGCGCTGGGTAAGGATGATAAAAATCATACTAAGGTTTACCGTTTGTCAGAAATAACAGCGCACTCTGATGTCCGTCTGACACGTGGGGGTATGATACTCGTTGGACTGATGAGTGGGGGTGATTACCAGCAAGAGGGCCTTGCACGCTGTGGCACTGTGATTTCACATGGGCTTGCAAAATGTGGGTTTGGGGAAACATTGTACCAAGCCGCCCGTGATCTCAACCGAGACGAGCTTCAGACTTTCCTTGGCCATTGGCGACGCGACATACGCCACGAGCTCCGTACAAACTCGCAAGGGCATATCGGCAAAAAGCATCCCGCTTTGGCTAAATCGATTCCCGAGACCTTCCCCGACATTGATATTCTTCTATCATATACAAACCCTGTCACTTCGGAATCCATGGGAAAGGCGAAGAATAATCTTCAGCTTACGTGGTCCAAAGAACCCAATCTCGGAAAACTGGCGGCCACCTGCGAGTTCTACTTTGAGTGGGGTTACAGAGAAGCGATCATCAAGCGCTTTAGAAGTGTGATCTGGCACTCCGCTATCCTGCGCATTCTGCGTCGCACGGTCCTCGATCTGGATGCTGGACGCATCGCGAACGAGGAGGTAGTACCTGGTACTCCACAGAAAACAAAACATTCGTCGCCAAAGTCAGTCAGAACCCCGTCCAAGATGATTGCAAAACACTTCTCCTCCTGTACCATCGGTGAACTGAAAGGTTATCTCTCTGATTCCGAGGACGATGGAAGCGAACGTCTTATCGTCAAGGTACACTCATCCCGTCGGCATGTCTCGACAGATGGTGTTCTAGAGTACCGCCTAGAAATTGCCCCCGCACAATTGGTTCGTATTGCGGAATCGGGGATCAAGGGGTTACGTCAACCAGAAGGCCCTGATGAATGGGCTGATGATGACGAAGAGGATAGCAGTAAGAAGAAACCACCCCCGGACCCAGAAAGTCACATGCGAGTGTGGATGCCAGCTTGCATGGTTGCCCTTGTAGAGCCTCACTTAGTTGAAGACTTTGAGGCAGCACAGCGAAAAAAGCAGGAGAAGACGTCAGCCAAAGGTCGTGTCAAACCTGGTGGGAAATCGAAGGCAGCGGCGGACCCCATCGTGGACGATGATCGCACTACCACTAGGCCCATAGCCAAAGCCAAAGGGACATCCGAGATAAGCAAAGTTGATGCTATTGTAGGTATACATCAGGATTCAGAGCGGGGCTCGTTTAAGGAAGCACGAATTGGGCGTATTGTCCGGGATTTGACGAAAGGGGCTGCAAAATCCCAAGGGATGTTAGAAGGCACCCGTGGCGACCTAAAGACATTCTTTTCCTCAACCAAGCCATTAAAGATCATTAGAGACAAGTCCAACACCATGCCAGCTTATGCTAGACCCGCCTCCGGTGGGAGAGGCTCTTTAATTTTGAATGCCAACGCTGACGCCGTTTTCAAACACAATAAGAAGCCTCCTTCGCAATCATCTACTACACGTCCAAACGTCATGGATGAATCAGCCTTGTCGAGGACGCTGGCTTGCAATGCACCCGGATCTGGATATCTGGAGATTTCAGAGTCTCAAAACTATTCCTCCCATTCCAAGCCGTGTGCTCTGGTGTCAGACCGTGTCTCATTTTGTAATAACGATGATCTCTTTGAAAAGGATCCATTCGACGATGCTACACTCCCTACGCAATGCGTTCCTGTTGCACGGGTTCAGAGTCGAAGGCACGTTTCTCATTCATCCTCAGAATCCGATTCTATCGATTTCCGACACAAAGTCTTCGATCACGCTTCCCCAAGATCGACGCGAATTCAACCATATTCTGAAGATGACGTCAACGAAGATACACATTATGTCAATCGTCGTTGCTCGCCTTCGCCTCTTCTCCCTTTTGCCTGCTCCACAAAATATGCAACGACTGGAAAGACTTCCCAAACGGCAGGTCCTATGCCCCTCATTGATATTTCCAGTGATTCGGAAGATGGCGATGAGCAGGTCACGATACCTCCTCTTGAACTGGCAAGGTCCAGGGCCAAAGACAATTTCCAGTCAAGCTACCCGAAGCAAAAATCTCTCAGGGCCTGTACTGATTATACCCAGCCAGAACGGAAACAGCCTACTGTGAAATGCCCCAGTGTACAAGAGGATATCATTGACCTCACATAATACAGCTATATATTTCATGGATAGAGCAGGGGTTACATAAGTGGACGATTACTGCGTAAGTAATAGCAGTCAGTAATCATGTAATACTAGTAGCGTCCCGTCCTAGAACATTCTTGTAAAATCTCTAGAAGCCTCCTCGGCAGTCACACTGTCAACTGGCTCCGGATTTTTCGCTGCTAACATTTGATTTTTGAAGCGCCTGATTGCCTCTAACCGTGTATGCCAGTTGGTTTTCATTTCTACGCGCACGGTGTCATTGTCTGTATACGAAAATACTGATGCAAACCAATCGGCGAGGAGACTAAGCTGTCGAACAAAGAGGGGGAGATTTTCGGCGGATATGATTTTGAAGTGACCGATTGGAGCGAATTCAGTCATTCCCAGTGCTCGCTGTACAGTGACTTTGAAATATTCACTCTCGTGATCATTATTGGAGAACGCGGAGATGGCGCCAAAAGAATGTGGTTCAATGACGATGTTCACAAACTGGAACTGCGTGGCCAAAGTATCGAATCGGTAGGGATTTCCGGAATCGTTCCAGACGATTCGGACATAATCGTTGCCTATATGGCGTTTTTTGTTGTTGCACTGCGGATCATCTGGATTGAACGGCATCATGGTCGCCGTGTGATACAAGATTTGGCCGATATCGTTCCACCAAGCATAAGCATATTCGCCATCGTCGTCAGGGTCAAGCCCACCCGCATACACATCAACCTGACCTCGCAAGTTGATTAATCGTCCCAGCCCTTCCAGAAAACGAGTGTAGGCCGGGGAACCAAACGTGTTGCGAAGGATGTCACTTTCTTCACTCTGACCGGGGGCAACGTACATGATACCGACTTTGTGTGTGTCGATTACAGGTATCCTGTCCAGAGTGCTGAAGAACTTCGACATGGCGCTCGGATCCGCGATAACCTGAAACATACCCATGTCCGGTTCAGGGTACGCCGATAGCTGAAGAGCGAAGTAGGATGGATCAACAATGACTTCCTTTCGTCGCTGGGAAGGAGCTGTACCACTCCACACATATCCTGTGATAGGGTCTGGACGAGGAGTGTCAGAGTCTCCTTCATTGTCAGCATCAAAAATACCACGGATATCATTCTCCTATGACAACAGTGATCAATATCATCGTACACAAAGACGATAAGATCGTATGACACACATGGTCTTCTGGTGGAGAGCTCTCAACAGCTCCCTCCTGGTTAGTGGGCTGAACTTTTAAAGGATTGCGTTCCAGTACAAGACTTGCGGGCACAGATATCAAGTCGGGATCAACGTCTCCAGGATGAACCATAGGCGCGTTTTCTGCTCGACAAAGAAACCTTGTAAACCCCGAAGGACGCCGGCAGAGTACGTCAATCCAACCTCGTCGAGAAACCGCACGGACAGTTATTATGGAATGCCCTCGGACCCAGGTCTTCTCGCTGAGTACATCTTGTGTCGAGCGTTGTGAGTGCGGATTCATCACAATATCGCTAAAGACCGAGTGTGCCGGTCGTGGATCGGCACTCGCATACGTGTAGCGAGCAAGCCAATCGAAGCAGACTTCTGTAGGGTCGTCCACACGTTCCTTGCCTTCATTAGCTAGAAGGAGCTGCCGTGTGATGTAAGAAATATGATTGGGTCGATCTTGTAGCTTTACAGCAAGGAACCAAACGTAAACAACAGTATACGAGAGAATTCGTACATGTTGAGACAGAGCCCACGATGTGGTGGGAGAGGCGTCAAGACGAGTGTAGTGCTGAAGATACTGAAGAGCTACTCCAAATACCATCTTGAAATCATCTTCAGTGAAATTGGCATAAAGTGGAGGTAGGGAGCCGATGATCGAAAGGAAGCCTAGAATATGGACAGCCATGTTCGGGTTGGACATGATCTGTGAAAGCATTTCAAGTATTCTTGGCAAGAATTTCGTCATCGAAGACTGAAGCTCGAATGCGGAGAGGGAAAGTGCATGTAAACAGCATTGGATCGTTGACAGTTGCCCGTTCAATCCTGTTTGGAATACTTCCACCAAAAGATGACACTGTTTTAAGTCAAAGCATCTCCGGTAACTTACCAGCACAGACAATGTATGGTAAGCAAGTCCCTGTGCATCGCGGGCTTTAAGGCCGTGGGGCCAACGGTCAACATAAAATCCCAGTTCACCACTGAGTACACCGGCACACAGCACAGAAAGCATCTTGGAGATAACCTCCCTTGACTTCGGACCGCAAAACAGGTGTTTGTTTGCAAGTTGGACAGGTAAGTGGCATAGAACATAAGACAAAATTTCCCACTTATTTTCTCTCTCCAGAATGTCCGTGATAGCACTCAGATAGGACGAGACCGGAAGCACGTGACAATGGGTTGGATCATCAGCATATGAAAGGAGGCATTCATTCGGACCGACGTCAGCAATGGGGAAAGGGAAATTTTCGGGAACACACCAAAAAGGGGTGAGAGGTCCAGACGTCGGCGTAGAGGGCAAGGCGTGACTCGTTGCCCTTGAACGACTTCTGCTAGTGGTTGAGTGGGAGAGCACGACGGTACCTCGACCACGGGAAGGTTGTCTGCCATCATTCTCCTGCGGAACACGAGGACGAGCCTTACGGAGCTCGGACACAATATCCTCCAGATAACAATCTTCTGCTTCCCCTCCATGTCGTGGCGACGAGCTGCGAGTGCGGTTAATTAGTGCAGAAAGCATCATCACATGGCTTTCTGTATCGTGTGTGAAATATAACCTATGGTCACAATGTGCTCTGAGGTGCATCAAAAACTGCAAGGCAGTTAACCTCGCTCGGGTTGACCCCCCTGACGCGGCTATTCCGAGGAGAATTTCGAATATGCGAACGGCAAAAGCGAGATTCTTGGCTTCGAGGGCGAAGGGCGTAAAAGCCAATTGTGTAAATATTGCAATGAGTGAAGACACAGCTGCGACAACACGAGGAAGCAACGACCTCTCAGGTGGTAGCAAAGGTTCGCTAGGGACCTCGCCCTGAGCTAGTAGAGGTTGTGTTGAATGTGAGCGTGAAGGTGTACCAGTGGTTAAGGACGATAAAATTGACATAACAGAAGGTAGACCGGATTCCTTCTCCTTCTCCTTCGCTTGCGTATGGTGCTCGCTCTGAGTCCTGGGCATGATAGGTGATACGATAGTCGATTGCGCAGTGAAAGTCGAAGGTGAAGGAGAGCGGGTATCGACTGTAGCGAAGGATGCTGTATCGCCATTATCCTCTTCTGGCTCTACCTCCGGCTCAGACGCAGCTGCGACAATGAGGTCGATGTAGCGAGAAATTGAGTTGTCCTCTGCGTTATGTTCCTCACTTTCATACTCGACGTTTCTCAAAACAACTTCATGCCCAAGGATTCTCCACAGCGTGTCTCCTTCCCCTTCTACACCTTCTTCTCCGACCCCTCGCATGCAAAATTCATACACCATGTCTGCCAGCGGTCGGCGATACAGCTGCATATCCCTCACGCTCTCATAAATGTTCTTTAATGCTTCCATTATTCCGCATCTAGTAATCGGCCGATGTACGCTGACTAGAGTTCGATTCATCAAGCTATACCAGTTATCCAGCCAATCAGGAGATGTGGGGGAGAGGCCATGTTGCTCGCCAAGAACTCGAGGTAGATTGGCGGTATCTGCGTCCGTAAGGTGATCCGCAATGTAGATTAGAATAGTCGATAACGGGGGATTTGTGGGCGTTGAATGGTCTCGTGAGAGAAGTGATGACAGACTTCGCAAGAAGGGTGAAGGAGCTGCTGGGGGATGTGAAACAGGAAGGATGAATGGAGTTCCATCTTGATTTCTGGTGATATACATCAGCGGTCTGTGTTAAGAAGGGAAAGGTATCTTCGTACCTGAGAGGAAGCACATAGCCAACAAGCTTGTAAAGGGTTTCGCCCACTACGCATGCTTCCTCCTCGTTAAGGCCACCACCGTCACCATTTTCATCCTCACTCCTGGCATCTAGTTCCTGCCATATATCTTTCAGTACGCCAGCAGCCTCCTCGAGTACATCCTCCTTCCCAGGTCTCCCTGTCTCCAAATACATTTCTCCGTCAATGATACACTGCCACTCAACCCAAGCCTCGACACTTTTTGTGAGAATCTTCCCCAACCGTCCGGCATCCCATCCATTGCCGCCCAAGCCCAGAGCGGAAGATGTATAATCTTCCTTCGGCCATGCTCTCTCCATCAGATCCCTCTCTAAATCCAAATACCCAGGTGCACCTGAAGGTGAATACCCAATAGAGGTCTCTATGTAAGCCCTCGCAAGCCTAGAAGAAAGTGCACGTCTGACGTAATTTCTGAATGTTCGATGCGCACCGAGAGTAGTTTGTATAGCATTTGCAATATAGTGCGATATCTGAACATTAGCGACTGCCTCTGGATTTCGAGCAGTCGTGTTAGTATAATTCGGTATTGCAGGTGGAAAGAGATGTTTTTTTAGTATGAGCATGCATGTTGTGGAGTAGGGACCGGTGAAGAGAGCGTTGAGTGTTTCGACAATCTCATCCTCCGAAGACGCCTTTTTGGTTGGATAACGTAAGACAGTCAGGCGAGGAAGCGGCGAGGAATAGAACGCGAGGGCACGGAAAAGAAGAGGTAGAATGGTATTAAGGTAATCCGGAGAAAGAGTTTTGAGTTGTGATGAGAGATGGTCCAGATAGAGAGAAATGGCGACATCCGCAGGGTGTTTCGTGGAAATTTTGGGAGGGGAAACTGAGGATGTGGAGGGGATAGAAGATGCAGAGATCGATGAACGAGTCCTCCCATGACTTGGTGTTCTTGATGGCGTATTGTTGTTGCTCGACGTAGAATCGCTCGAAGGAAGAAAACTTCTGTCATGAAAAGGAGGGTTTGTACGAATTGATCGATCCACCAGAGCAGCGTAAAAATGCAGGACGTGCGACAGCTCTTCTTCTGGTATCCTTGCGACGGTCTCGACTTTGTTTAAGACGGTTGCGAGAAACTTCGCCAAGATGTCGATGCTGCGTTCTCTCTCCGCCCGCTCAGTACGTTCCAATGTCACGTCGTTATTCAGCAAACCCTCGAAACCCCCTTCAATCCAAGACTTGAGAATGCCAAGAACCCGGATTTCAATCCCTACCACATCGATACCATATCTGGTGAGCGCCCTTAAAGCCTTAAACCTCGGTTCCCATATTTCCATCCCCCACGATAACTTGGAGCCGAGAAACAAAGAAAAGTATGAAAGCCTGTCTGCCGTGGCCAGGGTAGTTGCTTCGTTGTTCTCCCAATAAGCCGAAAGTATATCGTATCCTGCTGCTTGAAGAGTGACTGGGGAATTGACGTCACACAGGGACGCGAGGACAGGGTTGAGAACAGCCCGACGAGGCAAAGGTGATTGGGTAGACAGAGCACTCGCGAGTGCTCGAGCATGAGTAAGACTGGGAACTGCTGGGGGCGTTAAGGACTGGATGAGAGAATCTAGAGAGAGCTGTTCTTGTTGGGCAGAGACAGCTGGGACGACCGAGGGAGGATCTAGACGTGGTCTGCGCCCAGGCCATGCAAAGGAAGGAAACGAAGTTGTATTAGCTCTCGTGCGGGTCTTGTTCTGTGTGTCTGCATCTTGTTGGAGACGGGACATCCACAGATCCGGGTGATATGTACAATGACTTCTGCACAACGGCTTCCACAACGCACTTGGCTCGGCAACGTTCTACACACACCTTGCAAGACACAGAATATCGATAACTCCTATGGGCTCCTACGCAGGTCGTGAGCGATGTTCGTCGAGGTTGTGGCTGAGCGATTGGCTTAGGAGTCAGGACTAGTCAGGCCTAGTCAGGGCTTGCTCAGGGCTGAGTATAAAAGTCGATCTTACTTTGAAATCTTACCAGGATCTTACAATCTGCTATGTAACCGACATAATTTCAATCATAAATATAAAGACGCCGTAGTCTCAATTATGTACTAGTCCCATTGCACCACCCATCGCTGTTTGTAATAAAGTCGACACTTCCGTTGGGCTGGGTCTGACCACCGAGATTGGTTGCATCAGAGCTGTTGTGACACTGGGAGAATAACGAGCAACTGAGTTGAGTGCTTCCACCCTGCCGAAAAAAAAGTTAGGCAGATGTTGGCTGAGCGTTGATAGATATGGATGACCTTGCCGTTGACATCGTGGTAGGCTGTTCAACGGAAAGCATAACATGTTAGTGGATCGAGATAAAGAAGACAGTCGACTCCTTACTGTTAACGAACTTGCAGCCACTGACAGAGTTACACATCGCTTTGCATACTGCTGTGGTGTGAGTTGGAGATCAAACAATAGGGATGAGCAATCTTACGATCGATGGTATCAACAAGTCCGAAGGTGAGGTAGTCTCTTGCCTGGGTAGCTCCTGTAAGGTTCGAGAAGATTTGACGGTAGCCATCCGAGAGAGGCGGCAGGGGTTTTTGAGGACATTGTAGGCATTTGGGGAGCAGCTTAAGGATATCGCAGACAAGCTATGTGCGAATAGCTTAAAAAGAGTTGCCTGCTAACAAAAATTGGGATCTCACCCCACTAAGACAGGTCAATGCGGGGAACAAGTCAGGGTGAGCGCCAGAGTACCAGCCAGGGTGAGCATCGGAATTCCATGGTGGAATAGGAGCACCATAATAGTTGGCCTCGCTCAGATTGATCCCCAGAAGCGTCTCGAGGTCGAGAAGCAAAGGAGAACCGGCTACTCCACCGAGGACCACAGCGCTGGCGAGAAATGTGACAAAACGCATGTAGTAACGTAGATGTACGACAAGACCTGAAGAACCTGAGTATAAAAAGCCAAACTCGCCACCTTGATGAACAGAAGCCAGCGCCTTTGAGCTTCGAACGGAACTTCAATGAATTTGTCTGTCCTCTGGTGTTCCTGGCGAATACACATAGGCGTTCCTGATGTCAACATGCGGTACAACAACTGCACTGACAGTAGAACGTTTGATCCGGGACCTAGCTTGCAGCTACATAGTAACCTGACAATATCATGCTCCCCTCGAAAAGGCTGCGTGAGAATGAATCGTGTAGAAGAAGTGGGAGAGTGTTACTACTGTGTCACAGTAAGCTTGAAGGAAGTAGTCGACCCGTTTCCTACTGTCATTGAATGAGGATGTATGTTCCTGATAAAAAGACGAGCACTGATTAATTGAGTCGATGATGGAAGGGTCTTTTCCGGCGTATACACGCGTCTGCGTAACTTTGTGCGATGAAACTCGACTCCTTGATAGTTAGAACAAAGTTGTGTGGAAGTATGAATACCTGTAATACAAGCCACTATCACGCAAAATAGATCGATTCATCCGTTTTTTTATGGTCAGTAATCATGTAGAAGACGAGCGCCAGGTAACCACCGCCAAAGGGCTGTCACACGTACGAAAGGTACACGCAGGACGTGCACAGGTATTAGACAGTCTAGCGAAGACTATTGGCAGTTGCATAGTCATGTTCCAGACGATCGCTTGATCCAAAACCGACCAAAATCAGGGAGCATGATCGCGCTAGGACAAGGCGTTATGGCATAACGTTGACAATGGCATGTACATGGCATCGACGCCTGTATACTGAAATGGCAAGCACGAATGAGAGATATAAGGAGCAAACGAGTGATGTCCTCTTTAGCGCTTTTTCCATCTTTACTGAGAAGCACCTCGATCCAACAGATTACTAAAAATGCAACATTTACTTCGTGCTCCCAGCAGATATCATGTCCGGAGCTTCGCCTTGCGAGTCTGAACCGTATTTCAATCGAGAAATATTTTGTATCTCGGTGGGCTTACACCCAAGGTATCCTCGACGCAAAAAAAGAGAACCCAAGCAACGAGCATGTCGTCCCCTGATTAATAAAACCCCGCTGTCAACTCACGCAGCGATGTTCCTCTTTTCTCCATCAACTCAAAACCCATTACCAGTTTTCGCATCAGAAGACCCTGCGTCTGAGATAATATCATCTGGGAGAATCACACCAGTGACAAAAGTCTCCCTCGCTGGGAACACCGTCGAAAGAGACCAATGGGTGACAGACGCGGAGAAAAACTAGCACCAATGCATAGATGAGGGACAACATTGAACCGGAAAAAGTCATTGCATACCCCGAATAGCCAAGCGATGTCAAACAGATGCGACGCGTTTCCGACCTTGATGCTTCTGTTGATGTTTCCAATTAATCCAGGTAAAGTAGGGGTGACGGAAACTAAAAGCGCCACAGCTGCCCGCCAGTTCTAGAAGCGCACAGGGAGGTCAACCTGTTCTAAGTGGACCTAACAGATAGCATACAATGCCATTCCAGTAACGGTACCTGCCCTGAGGATCGTACATCGCGGGAACATCGACCTTTCCTCTATGAACAAGCCAGTACTGCAAATCGTCAACATACCAGTGGGGTATGGATCATCGCTGACTTACATCTACAACCATTCTGTAACGAGGATTGTACTCCGTGAAACGACGTGAAGAGAAAAAACGCAACGTACACTCCTGCGAACGGTCCAAGAAACACCGTATATCCAGACATGAAAGCCAAAAATCCAGGGGCAGACGCTAATATCTCCCATGGGCAAAGTGCCCAGCCACCGAGGATTGCACAAATGACCTGGCCTCGCTTAATATTGATATATTTCGGGAACATGGCCATAAGGTCATTTGCGGCACTCAGACTATTTGCGGATATATTCGCTCCAATGATGGACAGCAGAAAGCTGAATGAGGCGAAGAATGCTGCTGCCCTGTTGTCCCAGTGATCGATGAGGGTGAACGGATCCCACAACAGTATGCCATACAAATGCTGTCCAGCAGAAGTGATTGCAATACCTGGCAGAACAAAGGTGAGGCAAGCATAAGCATTGAATGAAATCAAGATTCTACCCGCAAAACCAACGAGGGTGAATGCCGTGGGGATGATGAACAACTGAACGAGTTGACTACAGCATGGTCAGCTGATTTGTAATGTCATATGTAGTCAACGCACCCCCGTTCAGTTTTAGCGTACCTCTATAAAAACTGAGTTACTCCAATGGCGAAAGCATACAGGACGTACAGCGAAATCGGGGATATTGATGGAAACAGTAGCATAGAAGCCCAACGCGCTATTTAGGGAATTTAACCACGCCCAACGCAAGGAGCTGCCACTCAATGATGAGCCTTTTGAAGCAAGGCTTATCTTCGCAGGAACTTTAACCATTGCCCAGATCAGAATCGCCATCCATGCAAAGGGGACAATAATTGATTTCGCTGTGAAGAAATACCGGATCTTTTGCGGCGAAACTAGCATCAACGGGAACTGGATCAGCCAATAAATAAAATAGCACATGAGTCCTAATCATCAACCATTCAGAGAGACTAATCAAAAGAGATGATCATGACGAACCAACAGTGGTAATATGCGCAGATTCTGGCAAATGGCTTGGAACGCGGGCGATAGACGGCCAGATTGCCTTTAACATTTGGTAAACGCACTCAGAGCCATTGTATGTCTGTTCGCATATCAATGATTTGGGTGAAAAAGAGAAGATGATGATACCAGTATTCCAAACCAGAACATGGCTAGGACTACTCTGCTGACCACAGTAAAATAGCTGAACCAAAAGCCAAAAGATGATCGATTCAGTACAGGAAAAGAGATATGCAGCCTTGCTCCGATGGTCCCGTTGAGCACTACAACGACCTTTCTAATAATCTTAGACTGAATTGACGAAATACAGGTTAATATCACATACCGCAATAATGGTATGACCGACAGCGATAGCAACCAAAGCCTGTCTCCTGTTCAAGACTTAGTAAATTCGGCGTGCACTTGGAGCGTACATAACATACCACGTAAGACCAATGGCCATCATTGAACCAACAAGTTGCCACACGGCTACACTTGTAGCATCTGATATCCAGTATGCGACGTAGTTCCAAGTAGACCATGTTCGTAGATGAGGAGGTACAGGGTCCATATCCTTATTACTCCATCCTGCAAGGTTGGTGGCATGAGAAGAAAGAGCCCACGCAGAGAGTTTAAAAAACTGAGAACTTCGCATGACAGTGAGGAGATGATATGAACCACATGGCCATAATATTACTCACAGCAGGCACTAAACTTAAGTAGTGAGCGCTAGTGAGCCTTGAGGACCTTTGTCAGCCTCCGATCGCCTTTCATTCTTAACCTTGTCTCCATTCGAAATGCATTCTGATGCTTTCGATGTCATACCTTACGAGGTCTGTATATACAGCAGTTCGACAATTTAATGCCCTGGCTCATACTTCGTTCATCTCATAGGATATTAAAGGAGACTGGAAGAAGTTGGGCTCCGGTTCGTTCGGTAACGTGTATAAAGGTATTTGCCGGCTCCTCGTCTGTCCCCCCAGACTAATATAGTCACTAGGCGTTTACCTCGGCATTGAGGTCGCCATAAAGGAAGTCCTACCATCCACGGAATACGACGTCGCCAAATATTTTGAGCGAGAATGGCGTCTCATGAAGGAATGCAGACACCCCAATATATGTCTTTTTATTGGTCTAAGCCGTGCACCAAGTCCCGATAACCGCATCTTCATCATTTCTGAGTTCATCGATAACGGCAATGTGCGCCTCTATATTCACGACAAAACAAAGCCATTTCCTTGGAGGATGCGCTTGTCATTCGCTACCGATGTTACTAGAGCTCTCGCTTACCTCCATGCAAGAAAATGCATTCACCGCGATCTCAAGGGCGAGAATCTCCTCATAACCTCTAACGGTCGTCTCAAGATCACAGATTTTGGATTTGCACGTATCGCAGCTCGGAATGAGGAAGAATCAAAGCGGCTAACATTTTGTGGAACCGATTCATACATGTCGCCCGAGATTCTTCTCGGCAAAGAATTCGACCTCCCAACGGACATCTTCTCCCTAGGCGTCATATTTTGCGAAATTGCCGCTCGAAAGTTTGCCGACGACAATCACTTCAAGCGTCATCCTCCAGAGTTTGGCATTGATGCAGATGAACTCCGTATACTTGCTAGCCCTGGATGTCCACCTGACTTCCTTTCCTTATGTCTCGACTGCCTCGCCATCGAACCCTCCGCCCGGCCTGCAACCCGCGACATTCTCGAGCGACTTCGACTTATCGAGGCTGAACTCCTAATGCGTCCCAACGACGGTGAAGACCTCCATGTTGGCAGCATCAAATTCATGACTGGAGGCAAACGCCCTGCTGCCGGTCCAAGAATCCCAAGTTTTGGAATGGGCGTAGGTAGAGAGATACGAAATGGAGCCGCATCAGATGACAGTGACGATGAGCTCATGGAGGCAGTCCTGGGCTTGTCCAGCGTTGGCGTCAACAACGATTCGAGCGAGGCAACAATTAGTGAGCAAACTATATCCTTTCCGATCGACGAAGAAATAACAACGAGTGTCACAGGTCACCAACCCTTACTTCATAAGAATGGCATTCCCTCGACCTTCTCTGAATACAGCACAACCGTTATCCGATCACATCCGCAGCAGCCGACATTTACTCAAACCCCTGCTCTCTCATCTATCCTCACTATCCGTCCCTCTCCCGATCCAAATCTGACTCCAGATCCCATCCTAAGCGCCTCTTCCACCTCTGCCACTTGGTCATCTCCTTCAGCCCTGCCCGCCGTTCTTGCACCATCTACCCCTGATCTCCCTGAATCGACGCTTGACCCCCTTGGCACATCTTCCATCGTCTCCATTGCTTCTCTTGACTCCTATCATACTGCAGCTTCCTCTTCGATCATTTCTAGCACTCGCGCCACTGGTGGTGGGTCCACTATTCGTTCCCTCGTGGGCACCTACATCGCACCCTTGGTACATCGCTTCACCCTCCTCAAACCGGGCGTAAAACCCAAACGGAATAGTGGTAGCATTACTCCGAGCGGCAGCACCGGCGAAATAGCTGCCGGATGGAACCCGCTTGACTTGTTTTTTTCAAGCGCGCTCCTAGTCGCGAAATGTGATGTATGTAGCAAGCGACTTGGGTGGAAACCTGTCTTAGAATGTGATGACTGTGGATTGAGGTCAGTACTTTCTCATCATATTTTGTAAAGTCAGATCTCCTTAGCTGAATGCGTGCAGGGCCCATGTCAAGTGCGGCGAGGTTGCACCACGGGATTGTGGAGTTCGCCCGACCCGACCCGATCTCCATTCTGTTTCCCCGCTGTCGAAAGTGAAGCAGAGCGCTTCGAACGCGAACATGGCAGCGAAGAAACAGGTAAGCCCTGTGAGATGATTCCTCCGCCAAATTCTTTTCACGACACCCTGATGACCTTTACGTGTTTGTTATCATACATACCTTCCCATTTTGATACCGTGTTCTTATAAACCATCATATTCCATTCATTATTCACTCGAAGTTTAGCCGTTCTCCTCAACAAGGACAGTGAAACCTGCTGTATTCTCTTTGTACCACCCATATCGCATCCATCATAGTGTCACAGATGTCGCCAGCTGTGTATAATCCGCAAACCACCTAATACTGGTGTACCAAGAGGCGTGTGCAATTTAATTTCTTTTCTCGTTCATCGGTGTAATGTACAATCATATTTAAATAATCATACCTTTGGAATTATTCTACGAAATCTTCTGGATGTAGTTGTATCCCATTGACAAATCCTGTGCACCTAGAAATATCGTTAGAGCATGGAAAAGACCTAACGATGGATGCATATCTATCAGCCAATTTGATACGTCCAAGGTCCGGGCGCTTCACCCCCTTTAGGACACTGATTGGGCTGTGAGACCAGTATGGCACATCATCAGAGTGATGTCAAGAGATACATGATCGTTGGAAGGGAATTCTGGTGGGGGAACATTGGAGGTCGGTGGAATTGGGTGTTTGGACTAAGGCCGAAGCCTGGATGGTGCTGCCCGAATGATTGGGCATGTCGAGGGCCGTGTTGCACGGCGACAGCGAAGTCGTAAATGGAGAAATTCTGGGTAGTCCCTGCTCGTGTAACTAGTAATTTGTAAAAGATCGCCATGAGCATTGCCTGATGAAAGACTTTTAGAAGGACGCACTGCACATCAGTTCCTCAGGTTTGATGCAGAACTTATCAGCGACCCCTTGACCGTTCGCGAGCAAGAAGTGCCATGGCCCATGCATTAGCGACATGTTTGATGACAGCCGAATTAGAAATCTGACATTCAAGTTTCGCCCCAGAAGGTACTGCCATAGGCCAACTAGCTGCCCGTGAGATAGAGTAACGAGTACTTCCAATTGATTTGAACCCACCAATAAACGTTGTCCGGTAACAGATATGGATCCATGGCAGTCGGAGGCGCCGAGAAACACCACTGGAATCCAGTTGCATGCACTTCAATTGGGAACTCGGCCAACATCTCTTTGAACACATTCCCAAGAAGGACAAATCCACGAAGATCTTCTCCTTTGGGAATGTATTCAAAATCTCCAACGGTACTAGTAAACCCATGCGGCGGAACACCACCTCATTCCACACATGATCGTGTGTATTAATTAGCCTGAAGGTTAGAAATTCGTAACTGTCGAAGGCTGGGCATCGGGCGCTCGCCAAAACGGCGGTCATCCGTGATGATAGAGCAGGGGGGTCATTTTCTGCAGGGAGAAGTCCCCGAATGACTGAAATCAGATGATTAGTTTGTCGGGTGATATCACCTTTGCTCAAATTAGGCTGGAAAACTGCTGAAACCTGTCATACGTACCTAGTATCAGCGATAAGTTTGAACTGGCTCATTCCTTTTTTGGGCAGCATCTACATTAAGAACAGCGTTTGTATAGCATGAATCTCAAATAATACAGCTACTTACGCCCATCACGATCATTTTAAAGCTTTCAGTCAAGCCATAATTTCAAGCAGTGACCCAGCCATCCTTTGGAGGAGGCAAGCCCATGACTACAGTGAGTGAACCATGTACGAAGCACCCTACAATGAATATCAGTCAAACACGACGTTGAGCTGTATGTGACACGAACATCAACGAAATCCTGAACCTGCCGATCATCAAGATCCAACTGCTTTTGGATATACAAAGCTGCATCCTACCAGGTTATATGTGGGTAACTGCTTTACGGGAGAAACAGAGATTTCATACTTACAGTAACATCCAGGACAAAATCTTCAGAGGAAGGTCACCTGTGAGGGGCAACTTACAAAATGAAGGATAAGATCAGCTGAGGCTGCCAGCCCTTTCTTCATCAGGGTGTTCAGTAGAAGTCCTTCAGGAGACCATATCTGCACTAGAAAATTGATATGAAATGAGCTTTCGGATGTGCGTCACATAGGTAAGCTACACTGTACTGAATAATACGGTCTATCGAACACATACAGTGTATTGAATGATACGGGTTCGGTGGACGCTGTCAAACGCTCTCATATATAATAATCTATAATTCCATAATAAAGGGAGATCGGTCACGTGCTGCCCATATTTGGGTTGTGGGAGTTTTTTTAGCAGACTGGGAATTTCGAGATCTGTGGGAAGTTAATTTCGAGTGATGGGAATTTTGAGGTTGTGGGAACTTTACACTGTATTACCTCAGCATCATTGCCAGCTCATCACTTTCCAGCTGTCTACTCTATCTCTTTTTCTTGGGCTCTTTTCCAGTGGGGGTGCTGTAGCATTCTTGGGGTAATCAGTAGTTCAAGGTGAAGCTCTGTGAAGTCCTACCTCCCTGGCTTCTCTTTTTTCAACAAAAGGAGTGTCTGCCAGTTGCTTTTTGGACCTCTCTCAGGGCACAGCATGCAGGGAGATTGGGCTGGCGGGTTTACAGTTGCCTCCCCTTCCATTTTTGGAAGTCGCTCCACTTTCAACTGCCACTGTTAGCACCAATTTCACTGCTTCTTCCAAGGATCTCCCATCTCTGCTGCTGTAAAAGTGGTCCCCTCTCCTACCTTTTTTTGGACTGTTGATTCTGCTGGGTGCTATCATGTATGTAGATATACATATAATTTTTTTCTTTTTGTCTCACTTCCAACATTTTCCAGGGATCCATCTCCACCCAACACTCCTCGGCGTGTCCGAGCTGCAGCACAGCAAATGGAAAGGAACCAAAGGACTCTGGAGAGTTCTGCTTGCCACTGGACTCCACACCATGTTCGCATGATGCGCATCACCCAACCTGCACTGCCACTGCCTAATGGGATCCAAATTCATAACAATGATGATCCTTTTGCTGCTGCTGCTCCTGCTGCTGCTCCTCTGTATCAGCATCTTCCACCTCATTTGGCACAGCAGCTAGCTGCACTTCCTCCTGCTCCTGCTCCTGCTCCTCAGTATCAGCATCTTCCACCTCATTTGGCACAGCAGCTAGCTGCACTTCCTCCTCCTCCTCCTCCTCCTCCTCAGTATCACCATCTTCCACCTCATTTGGCATAGCAGCTAGCTGCCCTTCCTCCTCTTCTCCAGCAAGGTAGAGGTAGAGGTAGAGGAAGAGGAAGAGGCAGGGGTAGGGGCAGAGGTCTTCCAATGGTCCCACTTCCTCCACTTCCTCCTCCTCCTGTTTTTAATCCTCCTGTGGCTGCTCCTCCCATTCCTGCTCCTCCCATTCCTGTGCTCAATGCTGCTCATCCTCCTGTTTTTGTAGCTGTCCCTCTCATTCCTGGGGTTGGTGCTCCTCCTCCTCCTGTCTTTGATCCTCCAGTGGCTGCTCCTGTAAGGGGACTAGGGGGGTGCCCTGTGTGTTTTTCCTATTTTTTATGTTCGTCCTATATTTTTCCCCACCTCATTTCCTTCTATTCTTCATTTTCTATGATTTTTCCGGATTTTATTACTAATTTTCCCTTGCTATCATGTTTGTACATGTTGACACTTTTATATTTAGAGGCGGAGTACCCCTTCCGACACATACCCCTTGGTATGATGTCATTTGGCGGCCTTGATCCGCCTATCTCCACCTTTTTCTATTTTTAGGTTATATTTGATTTTTGTCATCTTCACATATACTGGGCATCAGCAAGGGGATCCTTAGAGTTTTCTCTTCGGATTTCCCTTTGCTAGGTGTGTCCCCAATGCCTGTATTATGTAGTATAATTTTAACTTTGGATTTCCCTTTGCTAGAGGCTTAGGTTGCCCTTATAGTAGAAAACTCTCCCCTAAGGCCCGAAAATTGCGAACACACTGCCCAAGATAGGCAGGTACGGACTGGACGATGCTTCCCAAAGCTCCACAGAGTCCCTACACACCATTCCAGATAATCTCGCCTTTATTACGCCACCATTTTCACCAAACGCGCTCCCTAGCGACATGGACACATCAGAATGCTTCGACACGCTTGAAAGCGACGTTTCCGGAATGCGCGCGCAAATCAACTCGCTTAAATCTATGATTGAAAACTTCGTTAGGACCCTCCAGGCTAACCCTACGACCAATAGTTCCCCCTTCACGACTCCAAGCGCACCCAACAACAATGTTTTGCCAAATGCATCCACTAAGGAACATGCCCAGATCAAACTGTCCCCCCCTGCCGAATTTAATGGTGCACATGCACAGGGATGTGCATTCCTTAATTCCTGTGAGTTATACATTAGTCTCCAGTCGCATCAATTCGTCGATGAGGCTGCAAAAATTTATTGGGCCTTCACATACATGAAATCTGAACGCGCCTATCTCTATGTGGACCGTATCCTACGTCAAACTAAAGAACTCAGTTCTCTACCTTTCTCCACTTGGGGTGACTTTCGAGCTGAGTTCGTACGCCACTTCTGCCCCCTCAATGAACACCACCGAGCAGTGACACGACTTGAGTCATCCGCTTACCACCAGGGACATCGATCCGTGGACGACTATATCGATGAGTTCAAGGATTTGGTGGACATGGCAGGATATGGGAGTGGGTTACCAGTGGTGGTGAAGTTCCGACGGGGGCTCAACCGAGAAATTCAGGACCAGATTGCACAGATGTTGGAAGGGCGCCCAGCGGACGATGATATCCTTGCTTGGTATGAAGCTGCTTCACTCTGTGATGAGAACCAACTCACAAATGCGGCGTTTAATGCTGCATTCCATGCTCCAACTACCACTCATACACCCTACACCTTCAATCAAAGCCTCCCCTGCCCTAACCCCATTCCTGTTTGTCAAACTCCCACACCAGCCGTCAATGTCCCAGTACCAATGGATGTTGATGCAGCCCGCAGCCGTGCACGTAAGTTGGATCTCTGCTACCATTGTGGGGAACCTGGACACAGGGCTGGAGCGTGTCCCCATTGTCAGGATATCCGCATGCTCACCCCCGAGGGACGAGATGAACTCCTGCAAGATTTGTTGGCGCTTGTAGATGTTGAGGAAGCGAAGGATCAAGTTGCAGAGGAGATTAAGTTGGAAGTTGTAGAGGAACAGGATTTTCCTATTTGCAGCGAGTGAATCGTACACCCTCACTGCCTGTCCATAACTGCTTTGAAGTCTTGTCAGTTGAATCCCCGGAGAATGAATCCATTTCTGTGACTGCTCCCCTCTCTGACCCTTCGAAGTTGGCTAAAGACGTACCTGCTCTCCCCATCTCTCCTTCTACTCCATGTCCCAAAATTAAATCATGGGAGCATAAACTACCACGCAAGTATATTGTGGCATCCACTCCCTCTGCACATTCCTTAAACCTAGCCATCAAACTGCAGACGACCGACACTGGACAGATACTTGGTGTCTCTGCGCTCCTGGACTCTGGTGCAACTGGTCTCTTCATCGATTCCCATCTGGTACAACAACATCGCCTAAATACTTGCTCACTCTCACGTCCAATACCTGTATATAACGTGGATGGATCCCCAAATGAAGCTGGTGCCATCCGAGAGGTTGCAGACCTGGTTCTCCATTACAAAGATCATAGTGAGCGTGCCCTTTTTGCTGTCACTTAATTAGGAAAGCAAAAGGTGATTTTGGGATATCCATGGCTTCGAGACCATAACCCAGAGGTTGACTGGTGTACTGGGGAGGTTACCATGAGCCGATGTCCATCCCGCTGTCAGATGTGTTTCACAGAAGCCAGGCAAGAACGTCGTGGACAGAAGGCAGCGATACGACATACTCAGAAGTGTCGTGCTGGACCCCTGCCTATACCTGAAGTGGAATTGGAAGGGGTTCCTGATCTAATGCCGGACTTGGATGATGATGATGAGGACCCAGAGGAAGTGGAGGAGGGTGATCGGATCTTCTACACTGCGATTCGCTCATCGCATGAGGTGTGTGCCACATCGAACATATCCCAACGCCTCGCTGAGGCCTTCCACAAAAACAATGCTGCTAAATCCTCTACTAACTCCTTACTCCCTCATCTCCATGAGTTTGAAGATGTGTTCTCCAAGGAGTCATTCGACTCTCTTCCTGCGCGCAAGCCATGGGATCATGCAATCGAACTCACCCCCGGCGCAACCCCTTCATCCTGCAAGGTCTATCCTCTCTCTCTGGAAGAACAATGGCAGCTTGACCAGTTCATCGACGAGCACCTGGCCTCTGGACGTATTCGACCATCAAAGTCACCCATGGCTTCTCCCTTTTTCTTTGTCAAGAAGAAGGATGGCTCACTTTGACCGGTTCAAGACTACAGAAGGCTCAACAACATCACGGTCAAAAATCGCTACCCACTACCCCTCATCTCCGAACTCGTAAACCAGCTCCATGGAGCCCGATACTTCACCAAGCTCGATGTCCACTGGGGCTATAATAATGTGAGGATAAAGGAGGGAGATGAGTGGAAGGCAGCCTTTCGTACCAACCGTGGTCTTTTTGAACCGCTTGTCATGTTCTTTGGCCTTACTAATAGCCCTGCCACCTTTCAGACCATGATGAACGACATCTTCCACGACCTCATCCTTAAAGGCGTTGTCTGCATCTATCTCGATGACATCCTCATCTTCACTCGCACGGTTGAAGAGCACCGTTGCATCACGTGCCTCGTCCTAGAGCGACTTCGACAGTACAAACTCTACCTTTGTCAGGACAAATGCGAGTTCGAAAGAACCAAGATCGAGTACCTCGGCCTGATTATCTCGGAGGGTCAAGTGGAGATGGATCCTATCAAGGTAAACGGGGTCACAGCTTGGCCAACGCCCATGAACAAGAAGGAGGTGCAGTCTTTCCTGGGCTTCATCAATTTCTATTGGCATTTTATCAAGGATTTCTCACATCATGCACGACCACTGTTTGACTTGACAGGAAAGGAGGCATGGAGGTGGGATAATGCACAACAGGAGGCATTCGAAAAGCTTAAGGAGATGGTCACTTCCGCTCTGATCCTTACCTTTGCTGACGATTCGCGTCCTTTTCATGTAGAAGCCGACAGTTCTGACTTTGCGACGGGCGCTGTGTTGTCTCAGCAGTCTCCGGAGGACCAGAAGTGGCATCCTGTTGCATTCTACTCCAAAAGCCTTAGTGCTGTAGAGCAAAACTACGAGATCCATGACAAGGAGATGTTGGCGATAATGCGTGTGCTTGAGGAGTGGCAACACTTCCTCGAGGGTGCCCAACACAAGGTGGAAATTTGGACAGATCACAAGAATCTCGAGTACTTCATGATGGCCAAGAAATTGAACTGTTGTCAAGCTCGTTGGTCCCTGTATCTATCTAGATTTGACTTCTCCTTGCACCACCATCCGGGTCGCAGCATGGGGAAGACCGATGCCCTATCCCGACGTGCAGACCATGGGGATGGCAGCGGTGACAACCAAAACATTGTGCTGTTGCAGCCAGACCTATTCACCATTCGGGCACTGGAAGGCATCGCACCCCAGGGCGAGGAGTGGGACATCCTACGTGACATTCATTGCGCAAACCATAGCAGTTTACATGAGGATGTTGTTGCCCAAGCTGTTAAAGAACTGAGGAAGGGATCGACCCTTTCCTTACGTGCGGCAGAGTGGGCTGAAAAGGAGGACTTGTTGTATTTCAGGGATTGCATCTATGTTCCCAATGACCCAGACCTTCGCTGGTGCATCATATCCCAACACCATGACTCACAGATTGCTGGCCACCCTGGATGCTGGAAGACCTTGGAGCTCACCTCACAGAACTATTGGTGGCCACAAATGTCACGGCTCATTGGTCAGTATTGTCACACTTGTGACCTTTGCTTACACACCAAGGTTCCTCGTCGCAAGCCTATTGGTGAGCTACACCCTCTTCCTGTTCCAGAGAGTCGTTGGGATGTCGTCAGTGTCGACTTTGTGGTGGAATTGCCAAAGTCAAATGGGTTTGATGCGGTGATGTGCACAGTTGACTCAGTGGGAAAACGTGCTCACTTCATTCCCACTCATACCACTGTCAGTGCCCTAGGTGCCGCTCGACTCTACCTCCACCACGTGTGGAAATTACATGGACTTCCTGGTGCCTTCCTCTTGGATCGTGGCCCTCAGTTCATGGCAGAGTTCACTTGTGAGCTGTACCAACTCCTGGGGATCAAACTCCTTGCTTCAACCGCTTATCACCCACAAACTGATGGCCAGACGGAGCGAGTCAACCAGGAACTGGAGCAGTACATCCACCTCTTTGTCAATGAATGCCAGGACGATTGGGATGATCTCCTTCCTTTGGCCGAATTTGGATACAACAACCATGTCCATGCTTCCACTCAACAGACCCCTTTCCTCTTAGACACTGGATGACATCCACGCATGGGATTTGAATCTCGCCAAACTCCCTCACACATTGAGATGGTGAATGAGTTCACAGAACGCATGAGGGATAGCTTGGAGGAGGCAAGGGCAGCCTTAGCAAAGGCGAAGGATGACATGGCGCGATTTTACAACCAACGCCACTCCCCAACCCCTCAGTACAAGGTTGGTGATCGAGTTTATCTTGACTCCAGTGACATCTCCACTACACATCCATCCAAGAAACTCGCTCATCGCTTCTTGGGACCTTTCCCCATTGTCAAGTGCATTGGAACGCATGCCTATCGTCTACGCCTCCCAGCCTCCATGTCCAGACTCCATCCCGTCTTCCATGTTGTCAAATTGCTTCCAGCTCCCCCAGATCCGTTCCTGGGACACCATTCACACCCACCACCACCACCTACAGTGATCGAGGGAGAACCCCAATACGAAGTCGAGTCAATCTTGGACAGCCATTTGTGTCAAGGAAAACTCCAGTATTTGGTACATTGGAAGGGTTATGGGTATGAGGAGAACTCATGGGTCAAAGAGTCTGATGTAAATGCCCCTCGGTTAATCAAGGAATTCCACTGACGGCACACTGCTGCACCACGTCGCATTCAAGTCACGGACTTTGGTCGTATGCGATTTCGAATGCATCGGGGCGATGCATCTTAGAGAGGGGGTGATGTAAGGGGACTAGGGGGGTGCCCTGTGTGTTTTTCCTATTTTTTATGTTCGTCCTATATTTTTCCCCACCTCATTTCCTTCTATTCTTCATTTTCTATGATTTTTCCGGATTTTATTACTAATTTTCCCTTGCTATCATGTTTGTACATGTTGACACTTTTATATTTAGAGGCAGAGTACCCCTTCCGACACATACCCCTTGGTATGATGTCATTTGGCAGCCTTGATCCGCCTATCTCCACCTTTTTCTATTTTTAGGTTATATTTGATTTTTGTTGTCTTCACATATACTGGGCATCAGCAAGGGGATCCTTAGAGTTTTCTCTTCGGATTTCCCTTTGCTAGGTGTGTCCCCAATGCCTGTATTATGTAGTATAATTTTAACTTTGGATTTCCCTTTGCTAGAGGCTTAGGTTGCCCTTATAGCTCCTCCCATTCCTGCTCCTCCCATTCCTGTGGTTGATGCTCCTCCTGCTCCTCCTCCTGTTGTTGTAGCTGTCCCTCTTATTTTTGGGGTTGATGCTCCTCCTCCTCCTCCTCCTGTTTTTGATCCTCCAGTGGCTGCTCCTCCTATTCCTGCTCCTCCCATTCCTGTCATTGCACTACCTGTATGCTAATTTTGATATATCTGGAGATGATGGTAATGACTGATATGTTATTTGTAGCCTGCTCTTCCTTTTATTTGGGCTCCTCCTGTGTTTGATCCTCCCATTCCTGCTCCTATCATTTCTGCTCCTCCTGTTCCTGTGGATGATGATGCTGCTCCTGTCTTTGCTCCATTCATTCCTGTGTTTGCTCCTCCTGTGTTTGCTCCTCCTGTGTTTGCTCCTCCTGTGCCTGCTCCTATGATTCCTGCTCCTCCTATTCCTTTGGTTGATGTTGCCCCTCCTGTTCCTCCTCCTCCACCTGTATGTAGAATCTGAGATTGCTATGCATCATGTAAATAACTAATCTGTTGTTTGTAGCCTGCTCCTCCTGCTGTCTTTGCTCCTGCTGTTCCTGCTCCTGCTGTTCCTGCTCCTCCTGTTCCAGTGATCAATGTTCCTCCTCTTGATGTTATAGATCATATTCCTGATGCTCCTGCTGTAAGTATAGCTCTAATACTTTTAATTTAAAATTTCTAATAACACTTAATTATTTAGTTTGTTCCTCCCCCTCCTGCTCCTGGTCCCCAGGAGATTATGATGCAACCATTGCCTCCACCTCAGATGGTGTTGCCTCCTGCACGTCAGCCTTTTAGCCCTAATTGGCCTGTCCACTATTTGGGAAGAATGGATGTTCAGTGTCCTGACTGTCATGCTTTTCATTGGATGGCTGAAAAACTCGCCAAATCTTCTAATGCTCATCCCAAGTTCGGCATGTGCTGTCTTAGTGGAAAAATTGTCTTGCCACCTCTCCATCCTGTTCCCCCTGAACTTCTTCAGTTGCTTACCACTCAAGACTACATCAGCAAATCATTTTGTGACCACATTCGCACTTACAACAATGCCCTTGCCATGACTTCTATCGGTCGCAAAGTGGATGAGTCTGTCAATGAGGGCGAGGAGGCTGTCAATGATGGCGTCAGTCCTTATGTCTTCAAGTTGCATGGAGAGCTCTCTCACAAGGCTGGTTCTCTGCTTCCCCCTGATGGTCAACCTCCTGTATATGCTCAGCTGTACATTTATGATCCCACCGATGCCATCAACTTTCGCATGGCCAACGCCTGGAATACTGACCTCAATCACCACACTTTGGTTACTCTCTAGGACATGCTTTACCGCTGCCATCCAGCAGTTCAGATGTACAGGCAGGCCCATGAGCTCACCAGGAATCTGCCTCCAGACCAGCAGTGCAAGATAGCTTTGCACTTTGATCAGACCTGTGACCGTCGCCGCTACAATCTTCCTGATGCTACCAACAATGAGATAGCAGTCATTCTTCCAGGAGATGGCGATCAGCCAGAGAGCACCCGCGACATCATTCTCTATCGCAGGTATGGCCCCCCACTTCAGCGCATCACCGATGTGCATCCACTCTACCCTGCACTTCACTATGTCCTACTTTTTCCTACTGGCCAGCTCCAATAGCACCCTCAGATCGAATATGCAGCTGTCAATGCTGACAATCAAGATGGTGATGCACATGGTCCATGGAGACACAGATATATTTCTAAATCAGAGTTCTACTGCTATCGTCTCCACCCCCGACCACCCACCATCGAGCCTCAGCACATCTTCTTGAGTGGAAAGCTCTTTCAGGAGTTCATTTGTGATGGGTGGGCAACTGCAGAGCAAGATCACTTGTGCTTCATCATGATGAATCAGGACACCATTCGTGGGGAGGTCTACATTGGCTTGGCAGACGCTGTAGCCGCAAACGTTGATGCAGACACAGAGTCCCTTGGTCAAAGGATCATCCTGCCTTCCTCTTTCACAGGAAGCACATGTCATATGCAGCAGCTTCTTCAGGATGCATTGGCTATCAATTGCTACTTCAAGGGTGGTGATCTCTTTCTGACCCAGACTGCAAACCCCACATGGCCAGAGATCCAGGATGAGCTCAAGCCAGGTCAGACTGCTGCCGATCGCCCTGACTTGGTCGTTTGTGCATTCTATGCAAAGCAGAAGCAGATCATCAAGGACATCGAGGCTGGCATGTTTGGCAAGGCACTCTCTTATGTCTTTGTCATTGAGTTTCAGAAACGTGGCCTCCCTCACATGCACTGCATCATCTTTCTCGATGGGGACTCCAAGCTTTGCACACCTGAGCAGATAGACAGCCTCATGTGCTCAGAGTTTCCTGAGGACAATCCTGAGCTGCTTGAGTTGGTCAAGAAGTTCATGGTCCATAATCCCTGTGGTGCAGAGAACCCTAAGGCTCCCTGTATGGTCAATGGAAAGTGCTCCAAAGGTTTCCACAAGCCATTCAGGGATCACACAATCATCTCTGAGGATGCCTATGCTGCCACCAGGCATCGCGACACTGGACACACTCATCAGGTTCGAGGAAAGCAGGTCGACAATCGCTGGGTCATCACTTATTCACCCTATCTCCTCTGGAAGTACCGTTGCCACATCAACATCGAGTCCATTGCCTCCATCAAAGCTGTCAAGTACATCTACAAATATGTCTACAAGGGCCATGATTGCATCACCATGCAGTTTGGCACTTGCAACAATGAAGTCAAGCAGTATCTGGACGCTCGCTATATTTCTGCCTGCAAGAGCATTTGGCGCCTCTTCCATTTGCCTATGCACTCTGCTTCTCCCAATGTCGTCCGTCTTCAGGTCCACCTCCCTGGCCAGCAGTATGTCACTTGGAATCAGAATGGTCAGCAGTCTATCCAGCAGGTCATCCAGCATGCTGCAGAGTGTGACACCACTCTCACTGGCTATTTCAAAGCCAATCAGCAGTATCCAGAGCTTGCACACGATGTTTTCTACCAGGACTTTCCCTCTAAATTTGTGTGGGATCACAAAGTCCACAAGTGGAAGCCCAGGCAGAGAGGATTTGCCATTGGAAGGATGTACTACACTCAGCCTACTGCAGGTGAACACTTCTACCTCAGGCTTCTCCTGACAGCTGTCAAGGGGGCAACATCATATGAAGATCTTTGCACTTTTCAGGGCAATGTCGCTCCCTCATTCAGACAGGCATGTCTCGCACGTGGCCTTTTGGAGGATGACCAAGAGTGGCTGCAGTGTTTGGAGGAAGCAAAGTCAATGGCAACAGGTCATCAGCTGCACCAACTCTTTGTCACTATTCTTTGTGACTGTGCACCCTCTGATCCTGTCCAGCTTTGGAACACATACTGGCCTCACATCTGTGATGACCTGCGCTATCAGCTCCAGCACAACAATATCCGTGTCAACCCTACCGATGAAGATGTGCAGGATTATGGCCTCTACTTGATCAACCAGCTTCTCTTATCCTCTGGCAAATCTCTCAGCAAGGATTGGCCATACATGCCTCAGATCACTCAGAATTGGGAAGCCAACCTCGGAAACCGCTTGGTCGCAGAGCAGCACAGATACGATGTTGTTGAGCAGGCTGAGCTGGCTGCACAGAATATCGACACTTTCAATCCAGACCAGAGAGCTGTCTTTGACGAGATCATCCATGCAGTCAACAACAGGACTGGCCAGACATTCTTCCTCCATGGTCCCGGTGGCACAGGAAAGACCTATGTCTACAACACTCTCTGCCATCAGCTTTGTTCTCAGGAAAAGATCGTTCTCTGTATAGCATTATCTGGAATCACTGCACTCTTGCTCAAAGGGGGCTCCACTTCTCATTCATGTCTCCAGATCCCTCTCATAATAAATGAGTCATCCACCTGCTCTATCTCCAGAGGTTCAATACGGGCAAAGCTGTTGCAGGAGACTGATCTGATCATTTGGGATGAGGCACTCATGCAGCATCATCATCTCCATGAGGCTGTCAACCGCACTCTCAAAGACATCCTCCAATCTGATCAACCCTTTGGTGGCATTCCTGTGGTTTTTGGGGGTGACTTTCACCAGATCCTGCCTGTTATCGAGAGGGGTTCACGACCTCAGATTGTTGGTGCTTCCTTGCAGCGCTCTGTTCTTTGGCAGCACATCAAGGTTCTTCATCTCAAAATAAACATGTGTTTGAACACAGATGATCTTCAAGAGCGAGAGTTTGCAAAGTGGCAGTTGGAGGTTGGAAAAGGTGGTCATACAGATGAAGGCACCAACATCGAGCATCCTGATCATTTCAAATGTCCTGAAAACACTCTGGCTTCCCTCATTGACTCCATCTATCCTGGCATCTATGACCATGCTCAGCATCCTGATCAATACTTCTCAGAGCGCATCATCCTGGCAAGCAAAAATGATAATGTCGATGAGTTGAACCATTACATTCTTCAGAGGTTCCCTGGAGAGGAGTGAGTGTTTCACAGTGCCGACTCTATTGAAAACAGCGATCTTCTCTATCCACCAGAATACCTCAACTCAATCAACTGCTCAGGTCTACCTTTGGCACAATTGGCACTAAAGGTTGGATGCCCTGTGATGGTTCTTTGGAACCTGAATATTTCTGGAGGGGTCTGCAATGGTTCTCGAGGCATTTTGACTTGCATTCACAACAGAGTGTTGGAGGTTCACTTGATTACTGGAGATCATGCTGGAGAGAAGGTCTTTATTCCAAGGATGCAACTGCAGCCAATTGAGGGACAACTTCCTTTCACACTCTCTCGACTCCAGTTTCCTGTTCAACTCTGCTTTTCAATGTCAATCAACAAATCACAAGGGCAGTCAGTGCAGCATGTGGGTTTGGATTTCAGGAGTCCAGTGTTCACACATGGGCAGTTCTATGTGGCAGTATCACAGGTGAGGTCTGTGCACAACATCAAGGCAATATGGCCAAGTGACAGTGAAAGTGCAACAACAAAAAATATTGTTCATAATGAAGTACTATTAGATTAATGTATATAGAAAATGTATATAATGTATATAAAAACTTAACTAAAAAACTTAATGCATGCCGGAGGCACTTCCTAAACTTGTTAATATAATAAAGTCATGTCGGTCAGCTGACCCCGAGAAAGTTTTAATGTTATGTAAAATTTGACTAAGCAGACTGTGCTGTTTTATGCCGGCAAAACCCATGCCAGCGCATCACACATCAAAACAAAATAAAATATTTGTTGTGCACGACTTCTCTTCTTCCCTGCCTTTCTCCCTCTGCATTCTGCCTTCCACAAAGGTAGGTTTAGGTGTCATTGGGTCCTGCTGACCATCTGACACTGTTTTGGGGGTTCTACAGCCCCTGGCTTCTGCCATTTAGAGGGTTTTTGCTGTCTTTTCAGGTTTTGGCTATCCTTCTTTTGGTGAGTCAGCTGCCTTACTTCTTGGTTTCTCATAGTATCTGTCCCTCTAGGCCTGTTTGCACCTGGATTTTTGTTGGGTGTTCCCTTGCCATCCTCTCTTTTTTGCTGATGGCATTCTCTTCCCAGCTTTTGGCCTGGGCCTGGGCCTGGACCTGCCTTTTGAGTGAGGTGAGTGGGGTTTGGTGTTTTCTCTCCTCCAGTTGCCTTTGCAATTGGGTTCTTGAGGAATCAGTAGACCAAGGTGAAGCCCAGTGAAGTCCTGCCTCCCTGGCTTCTCCTTTTCAACAAAGGAGTGTCTGCCAGTTGATTTTGGGCCTGGACCTCTCTCTGGGCACAGTGTGTAGGGAGATTGGGCTGGTGGGTATGCAGTTGCCTCCCCTTCCATCACTGGAAGTTGCTCCACTGTCAACTACCGCTGTTTGCACCGATTTCACTGCTTCTTTTAAGAATCTGAGTGCACAGCTGCAGCAGGAGAGTGCTCCATCTCCATTCACCTGGGCTTCTTAACCATGTGAGTACATTCTGATTTCTTTCCTTCTTTTGTTCTATTCTCATCCTTGCCTCTGCAGGGATCAAACCCCTCCCAACACTCCTCAGCAGATCCGTATTGCTGCCCAGCAAAGTGAATGAGACCGGCGTGTCCTGGATAGCCCTCAGTGTCACCGCATCCCTCATCATGCCCACTGACTGCACTTTGCCCCTCCTCCAATTGGCCTCCCACTCCCTCCTCCTCCTCCCATGGTTGGTCCAGCTGCTAATAACTCTGACCCTTTTGGTGTTCCCCCACTCCAGGCTCCTGCTCCTGCTCCTGCTCCCCTCACATTTGCAGATCTCATGGCCCAGTATGCTGCTCTTCCACTGCTTCCTATCAATGCAGGACAAGGTCGTGGTGGTGGGGCTCAAGGTCGTGGGGCTGCTCCTGCTCCACTGCCTATGACTGATCTCATGGCCCAGCATGCAGCTCTTCCACCCTTGCCAGTTGCTCCTGTGCGTGGACATCAAGGTAGAGGTAGGGGTAGAGGTAGAGGTAGAGGAGCTCCTGTTGCTGTGGTGGGTATTCTCCTTCTACCATTTTGTATGTACATTTCATGGCTGATGCTTGAACAACCAGCCCTTCCCTGCCATGCCTCCTTTGAATCCACTCCAGCCACCTGCTCCTGTCCCTGCTCCTGCTCAGCCACCTGCTCCTGCTCCTGCTCATCCACCTGCTCCTGCTCCTGCTCCTGCTCAGCCTCCTGCACCTGCACCTGTTCAGCCCCTTCCTGTTGCCCGCCAGCCATTCAATCTCAACTGGCCTGTCCACAGTCTTGGAAGTATGGATATCCAATGTCCTTCATGCCATGCACTTCATTAAATGGCAGAGAAAACTGCCAAGTCTTCTCTGATAAATCCCAAGTTTGGCATGTGCTGCTTCAGTGGAAAAGTCGATCTCCCCCATCTCCATGACCTCCCCCATGAACTGTCCCAACTCTTCAATAGCCAGGATCATCTCAGCAAAGAGTTCCGTGAACACATACACAACTACAACAATGCACTTGCCATGACCTCCATTGGCTGAAAGCTGGACAACTCCATGAACAATGGCAATGGGCCCTGGATCTTCAGGCTCCATGGTGAGCTGTCCCACAAAGCAGGTTCCCTTCTCCCTCTTGCAGGCGAGAATCCTGTGTACTCCCAGCTTTATATCTATGATCCTGCTCAGGCACTTGACCATCGTCACAACCACAGACAGAACATCCATCTGCAACCAGACATCTTGAGCAATCTTCAGGACATGCTTCACAACCACCATCCAGGAGTTGCACTCTACAGACAGGCCTTTGAGCTCACCCGAGACTTGTCACCTGAGCAACAGTGCAAGATCGCTCTTCGCTTTGATGAGGGCTGTGATCGTCATCAGTACAACCTTCCTGATGCCAGCCAAAATGAAATTGCCATTATTCTTCCAGGGGATGGAGACCAGCCAGGGGGCTATCGTGATATTGTCCTCTACCGCAAGCATGGGAATGGCCTCCAGCGCATCTCTGAGTGCCATCCTTTCTATCCTGCCCTCCACTATGTGCTGCTGCATCCCACTGGCCAGCTCTCATGGCATCCTCGGCTCGAGTACAGAGGCGGTGAGGAGGTCGACGATCAGGATGGTGCTGTGGAGCCTCCTGCTGAGGGCCAGCCTCGAAAGCGCAAGCATGTCACCAAGTCTGAGTTTTATCGCTATCGCCTTCATCCATGCCCTCCCAACATTGAGCCCCAGCATATCTTCCAGGCAGGAAAGCTCTTTCAGCAATATGTGTGTGACCATTGGGCCACCTGTGAGCAGGATCATCTGATGTATATCATGTCCAGCCAGGGCAAGCTTTGCAGTGAGGTGTATTCTGGGCTCACAGATGCTGTTGCAGCCAACATTGATGCAGACCCCAGGGCTCTTGGTCAGAGGACTATCTTGCCATCTTCCTTTGCTGGAAGCACCTGCCACATGCAGCAGCTCCTCCAGGATTCATTGGCCATCAATCGGTACTTCAAAGGTGGCGACCTCTTTCTCACTATGACTGCCAGCCCCAACTGGCCAGAGATCCAGAATGCCCTGTTGCCAGGTCAGGATCCAGCAGACCATCCTGACTTGGCAGTTCAGGCTTTTGAGGCAAAGTGCAGGGAGCTGATCAAGGACATTGAGCATGGCATCTTTGGCAAAGCTGTTGGTCATGTCTTCATAATTGAGTTCCAGAAGTGTGGCCTTCCTCACATGCACTGCATCATCTTCCTTGATGAGGCTTGCAAGCTCCGCACCCCAGAGGATGTGGACAGCCTTCTTTCTTGCGAGTTCCCTGTTGATGATTCTGAGCTCCTCGAGTTGGTCAAGCAGTTCATGGTCCACAAGCCCTGCAGTGCTGAAAATGACAATGCTGATGCCCCATGCTTGGTCAATGGCAAGTGCTCCAAGAACTTTCCCAAGCCCTTCAGAGAGCACACTACCATCTCTGATGATTCTTATGCCTCTTCAAGGCGCCGCAACACTGGCCAGACCTTTGAGGTCTGGGGGAAGCAGGTCGACAATCGCTGGGTCATCACTTACTGTGCCTATCTTATATGGAAGTATTGCTGCCACATCAATGTTGAGGTCATTTCCTCCATCAAGGCCTTGAAGTACATCTACAAGTATGTTTACAAGGGCCATGATCGGGTCACAATGCAGTTTGGCACCTGTGATAATGAGGTTAGGCAGTACTTGGATGCCCACTTTGTTTCTGCCTGCGAGTCCTTCTGGCGTCTCTTCCACTTTGTCATGCATGGTGCCTCTCCCAATGTTGTTCGCCTCCATGTCCACCTTCCAAATGAGCAAAATGTCACATGGAGTGAGGATAGAGTAGAGACTGTGCAGCAGGTCATCGAGCAAGCAGCCACAAAAGACACCACTCTCACTGCATTCTTCAAGGCCAACCTGGCATATCCAGAGGTTGGTGGTGACCTTCTGTACCAGGACTATCCCTCCAAGTTTGTGTATCACAAGAGTACTGGCAAGTGGAAACCCAGGCAACGTGGCTTTGCAGTTGGCAGGCTGTATTATGTCCACCCCACTGCTGGCGAGCGCTTTTATCTCCGCCTTCTTCTCACCTCTGTCAGGGGCCCAACATCATTTGAGAACCTCCTCACCTTCCAAGATGTACAGGCACCATCTTTTAGAGAGGCCTGCCTCGCCTGTGGACTGTTAGAAGATGATCAGGAGTGGCATCAGTGTCTAGAGGAGGCCAGGTCCATGCAGACAGGTCAGCAGCTTTGCCATTTGTTTGTGACCATCCTTCGCGACTGTCTGCCCTCTGACCCTGCTGCACTCTGGAACACCTTTTGGATTCATATCTGTGATGACCTGCGCTACCGCCTTCAGCATGACTACAACCACCTCAACCCCACTGATAATGATGTCCAGGACTATGGCCTCTTCCTCATTGACCGGCTTCTCTCTCATACCAACAAGTCCCTTGCTGATTGGCCCACTATGCCTCAGTATACCCAGGACTGGCAAGCCATGGTTGGCAACCACCTCATCAATGAGCAGAGGTTGTACGATGCTGAGGAGCAAGCAGTGTTGGCAGCTGAGCATGAGGCAAGGTTGAATCAGGATCAGAGGGTGGCATTTGATGAAATTCTTGCTGCAGTCAATACTCAGTCTGGCCAGACCTTTTTCCTTCATGGCCCTGGAGGCACTGGCAAGACATATGTCTACAATACTCTGTGCTACAGGCTTCGCTCCCAGGCTAAGATTGTTCTCTGTGTTGCATCCTCAGGCATTGCTGCCCTTCTTCTCAAAGGTGGTCATACTGCACACTCTACATTCAAGATTCCCATTCCCATCCATGAGTCCTCCACATGTGGCCTCTCAAAGACTTCTAAGCATGCAGAGCTCATATGTGCAGCAGACTTGGTCATTTGGGATGAGGCCCCCATGCAGCATCGTCACATCCATGAGTCTATCAATCACACCTTCCGTGATATCCGTGGATCAAACAAGCCATTTGGTGGCCTCTCCATCATCTTTGGAGGGGACTTTCAGCAGATTCTGCCTGTTATCATCAGAGGATCATGTCCTCAGACTGTCAGTGCCTCCATGCAGCGCTCTGCTCTTTGGGGGAATATCCAGGTGCTCCATCTCAAGCAGAACATGCATTTGAGTGGAGATGTTGCAGAGGAGTGCAACTTTGCAAGGTGGCAGCTGGAGGTTGGTCATGGAATGCACACAGACAATGAGGCCAACATCCATCTTCCTGACCATTTCAAGTGCCCAGAGAACTTGGTCCCCTCCCTCATGGATGCCATCTATCCTGACATCCATCATCCACAACAGCACTTAGACCAGTACTTCTCAGATCAGACAATCCTCTCAAGCCGCAATGATGATGTGGATGACCTCAATGCTTATATCCTTCACAAGTTCCCTGGACAGCAGAGGGTGTTTAACAGTGCTGACTCAATTCCAAACAACACACAAGACCAGGGAGAGCTCATGTACCCTGTGGAGTACCTGAACTCGATCAACTGCTCGGGACTGCCATTGGCTCAGACAGCTCTCAAGATTGGTTGTCCAGTGATGGTGCTTCAGAACCTGGATCCTGGGCATGGTGTCTGCAATGGGAGCAGAGGAATTCTCACAAGGATGAGAAACAGGGTGTTAGAGGTACGGCTTCTTACTGGGGATCATGCTGGAGAGACTGTGTTCATTCCAAGGATTACACTGCGACCAACTGAGGATCAAGTGCCTTTTGAGTTCACTAGGAGGCAGTTTCCAGTGTGGCTCTCCTTTGCGATGACAATCAACAAGTCACAGGGCCAGTCTGTCAGACATGTTGGTCTTGACCTGCGGACTCCAGTTTTTACACATGGGCAGTTCTATGTGGCAATCTCTTGGGTGACATCAGTTCACAACATCAAAGCCATCTGGGCAAGTACGAGTGAGGAGGCAATAACAAAAAATATTGTATATAATGAAGTACTACTAGATATTGTATAGATAGAGTGCACATAAAGATGGGTACAATAATGTATCATACTATATAATATAATGTATCATAGCACATATATAAAGATGTGTAGATATAAATATAAATATCACCCGTGTGCCAAAGGCACATTCAAAAAGCTTGTAGTATGTATAATGTAATGATGGCCCTTATTTACACATATTTACCATGCACATGATAACAGACAGATGGACGATGGACACTCTTATCTACCAACCACCATCATCCGACCAGTAGTACTACCTAGCTTGCCGACTCTGTTGAATCCAAACCTTGAGCTCGTTATATCCTGGTCTCCCCTGTTCTCCCACTGAGTGATTTCTTGTGTGAACACTGCACGGGGTTACACTTTTTTTTTAATGCCACTCTCGAAAGGATTGCCACTGTTTGCGTAGCCGTCGCGCCTAATGCTGTTGTTGTTGATGGATTTGCTGCCCACCCTGCTGTTGACACAACATCAAGCTCTGAGTGTCCTTGACACGACCACTGCCCTTGAGAACTCTGAATTGTCTTCACCATTGCTGCTGACACCCTGTACAGGCTCTGCCTACCCGTCATCAACTCCGAGTGGAGGTGACGACATGCATACAGTCACTCCTGCTAGCCCTGCCATCTCGAGGAACTTCGGCACACATACATCCAGTGTTTCAGACAACACAGACACTGACTCCTCGCATACGACCCCACACCGTTCATTACACAGAGAATGTCAACCTATGGCACTGCCAAATGTGTACATGCTGAACCCAAGCGCATCCCATTGCTCACGTCTGGTGAAGTATCACCCATGGTCATGCACCAGTGGGAAATGGCATGCGAAGATTTCTTCTCTGCAAATAAGAAACTGGAGGAGGTGGATCACGTCGCTGCAGTTCTACCTGGTCTCAAGGACATGCGTGCCCAAGATTGGGTTGCAACACATCGCTCAGAGCTTACTGCAGTCCCGTTCCCCAGCTTCATGAAACAACTATGCAAGGAATTCCTGTCCGATGGATGGGATGATGAACTTCATGCCCGTATATGCAATGCTTGCCTCAAGCCCTCTGACTCATTCATGAAGTGGGTTAACGATATCCGTCACCTCAACATCATCTTACGTGGCATAGACTATCATTTCTCCGAAGACACCCTGCGTTTCCAACTTGATAGTCTGCTTGATGTTGACCTCCGCATGCATTGCAAGAACTGTAAAATAAAGAACCTGGTTGATGCTGCTGCCGATGTGGCCAGTGAAAAGACCGGGGAGGCTCGTCTCTCCACCTGGATTGCTGAAGTCTGCAAACTCGCAGAAGAATGTCAGCACGACACCAAACGTTACCTCGAAGCAAGCGAGGACTTTCAGCGCGCTCCCAAGCACCAAGCCCTTGCAAATAATTCCCGTGCCCTTAACGCTGTACCTGCAAAGGTTCATAACACTGCGAATTCCTCTGCTGGCACACGTACAAAACCACCTCATCTCACAGATAATGAGCGATCCCTCCTGCACAAGCACCAGGGCTGTATGAAGTGTCGACGTGGTTATCAAACTCACCGTGCCTCTGATTGCCCTTTCGACTTCCCTGACCCCCACAACTATAGAGAATTGACAGAAGAAATCCTGCTTGGTTACAAACATGGAGGCACATCCAACAACAAGACGGTGGGCATTGTGACATCGTCTTCATGAATTGAGGACACCGACGGTGTTGACCCTTCCATCATGGGGGCAGTCATGCTGAGCGCCATTTTGGGTGCAGGCTCTGAGTCTGAGGAGGATGTGAGTACTCCTTTGACCATAAAACACTTGCATTGGACATGCTCCTTAGTGGGGCCATCTGTTGATGAACCGTTTACAGTAGACAGTATGCTGGACTGCGGGGCGCATGTCGTGCTCATCAGCGAGAGCTTGGTGCACCTTCTAGGTCTCCATCATTTCTGCCTTCATAAGCCACTCCCGATTTCTGTTGCTCTCAACAACACCACATCTTCCGATAGCCATTTGTACAAATATGTGAAAATCATGCCGTTCTCTCCAGACTCTGCTTATGTTTCTTTAACTATTAAAGCCGTTGTTATGCCCAACCTTTGTGTTCTGCTTCTCTTAGGGCTCCCCTTTCTTGCTGTGAATCATATTGTTGCAGACTTTGTTGCACGCACCACCATCGATAAACGTTGTAATTTTGACTTGTTAAACCCTCCATTGGTTGTCAAACCAAAAAAAATTATTGAGCCTGCCATGTCTATTATCGATGTGAGGAGAGAGAAGAAATCAGTTTTAGAAGAACTTGTGCTAGTGTGTAAAGAGCATTTGAAATGCAGAAAGGGAGTTCCTGAAATTGTTAAACCGTTGAATATTGCTGCAATGGTGAAGGCATGAATTGAAGTCCTGGTGCTACAGGAAAGATTTAGTTCCCTTGAGAAAGATTTTTTATCAGAGTTTAAAGATGTATTTGAACCCTTGCATCACATTGATAAATTGCCTCGGAATGTCACAGCATGAATTAAATTGAAAAATGCAGAACAAACAATTAAGACCTGTACCTACGCTTGTCCACACAAATTCCACAAGGTGTGGCAAACTCTAATTCAACAACATCTTGATGCGGGATGCATCCGCCCCTCATCATCACCTCACACCTCTCCTGCTTTCATAATCCCAAAGTCGGACCCCTCAGTGCTGCCGTGCTGGGTCAATGACTACCGACAGCTGAACAAGAATACGATTATGGACTCCCATCCCCTACCTCGCATCAACGATATCCTGAATGACTGTGCTAAGGGAGAGATTTGGGGCACCATCGACATGACAAATAGTTTCTTCCAAACATGCATGCATCCAAGCGACATTCCACTGACAGCTGTATCCACCCCTTTTGGGTTGTTTGAGTGGATGGTGATGCCGATGGGATTGAGAAATGCACCAGCCATCCACCAACAACGTGTAACATCTGCCCTATGCCCGTACATTGGAAAGATCTGCCACATCTATTTGGATGATATCATAATTTGGTCTAATACGGTAGAAGAGCATTGTGAGAACGTTCAAACAATACTAACTGCTTTACGTGGCTCGCAGTTATACTGTAACCCTCAGAAGACACTGTTATTTCAGACCGAGGTGGACTTTCTAGGGCACCACATCTCTGCTCGAGGTATCGAGGCGGACACAAAAAAGACAGACTGCATTATTGGCTGGCCCAGGCCACGGAGTGCAAAGGAGGTTCAACAATTCTGCGGACTCGTGCGTTACATTGCACACTTCTTGCCACAGATCACGGAGCACACTCGAGTTCTGACAGAGCTCACGATGAAGGATTGTAATACCTCTTTTCCACCATGGACTGACACACACAAACAGGCCTTTGTTGCCATCAAAAAGGCCATGGTGGGTCGTGATTGCTTGACGACCATCAACCACAACCAGATGCCGGATATGAAAATATTTGTAACAACTGACGCTAGTGATTTCCAGTCCGGAGTGGTACTCTCTTTTGGAAAGACATGGGAATCTGCTCGACCTGTGGTGTTCAACTCCATGACCTTCAAGGGAGCAGAGCTAAACTACCCAGTACATGAAAAGGAAATGCTGGCCATTATTAGTGCTCTGGATAAGTGGCGGTCTGATCTCATTGGGGTCCCTGTGCTTGTCTACACTGACCATAAGACCCTTGAGAATTTTGACACGCAGAAAGACCTGAGCTGCCGCCAGGTGAGGTGGATGGAATTTATGTCCCAGTATGACTGCAAGATCATATACATCAAAGGGGATGAAAATATGGTGGCTGATGCTCTGTCTCATATGGACTTCTACCCCGATGTGCATGCTACAATCCCGTACCCACCACAGCCGGAGATCGTAGCACTTCTCCTACCCGAGGACGATGACCCTCTCTCTCATGTGCTCAAGTCCTGGCAGATCCTGCAACAAACACCGTCCATGATCATGTTATCGCGTCCACGCTTTCCATCACCGCTGATACAGAATTGCTCTCCTGCATCCAGGGGAATTACGGAGAGGACCCTTGGTGCAAACGCTTGCTGGATGCAGAGTTCTTGCCACATGGCATCCACAAAACAAATGGGCTCCTTTACACAGGGGACAGGCTGATCATTCCCCGAGTGTCTAAGGTATGTGAGTTGCTCTTCCATTTGGCTCACAATGTACTAGGACACTTTAGCTTTGCCAAAACATATGGTTCCCTCTGTGAATCATTTTACTGGCCGAACATGCGCCGTGACTTGGAACAGGCATATATTCTGGCATGTGCTGATTGCCAGCAAAACAAAGGATCAACCCAGAAGCCCTTTGGTCCGTTGCACCCCCTTCCCGTGCCAGATCAACGGGGGGATTCAGTGGCTATGGATTTCATTGGACCGCTGCCAGAGGATGAGGGGTTTAACTGCATTGTCACCTTCACTGATTGGCTCAACAGCAACATACGGATAATTCTGATGCGAACGGACATCTCAGCAGAAGATCTGGCCATAATCTTTTTCAATGAGTGGTATTGCGAAAATGGACTACCCTTGGAGATTGTTTCCGACTGCGACAAACTGTTCATCTCCAAATTCTGGCAATCACTCCATGGCCTGACGGGTGTCAAGCTGAAAATGTCGATGGTGTACCACCCGGAATCTGATGGCGCGAGCAAACAATCAAACAAGACAATTAACCAGTGCCTACGGTATCATGTCGAACGTAATCAGATGGGTTGGAGGCGCGCGTTGCGATGGGTACGTTTCGATATAATGAATACCATCAATGCTTCAACAGGATTCTCTCCCTTCCATCTTCAGATGGGTCAGTCCCCACGCATGATCCCTCCTCTTGTCTGCTCGGAAGTTAATGATCTAACTGACATCTGTGCAACCGCTGTGATTGAGAGATTACAACTCGACGTCTTGGAAGCTAAAGACAATATGCTTCGGGCTAAGATTTCTCAATCACTCGCTGTGAACAAGCACTGCACTGATGCCTTTCCATTTGAAACAGGTAGCCATGTGGTCCTCTCAACATTGCACCGGCGTCAGGACTACAAGGCGAGGGATGAAAAACAAGTTGTGAAATTCATGCCGTGTTTTGATGGGCCTTACCTTGTCATGGAGACCACCCCCGAAATTTCAACGGTTACAATCGATTTGCTGAACCACCCCAACACCTTCCCTACCTTCCACACTTCCCAGGTTCGCCCCTTTGTCAAAAACAACAAGGACCTTACCCCGGGCTGCGAGTTGGAAGAACCACCCCCTGTCTTTGTGAACAACGAGGAAGAGTTTTTTGTCGACCATATTTTGGACGAACGTAAAAGAGGATGGGGGTTACAATACCTGGTATGTTGGCTCGGCTATGGACCTGAGAAAGATTGTTGGCTGCCCAGACATGAACTCGATGACTGCGAAGCGCTGGATATCTGGTTGGCAAAGAAAAATATGGTTGCTAGTACGTAGCCTTTCAATTTCTTTCGCCGGCCGGTAGCTTTTCCCCACTGGGGTTTTTGATGCACCTGTGCTCGTGCACCTTTTTTTTACCTACTTTTCTACCCACCTTGGAGAGTTTTTGGAATTTTTTATGGGGGGGGAGGGTGTAATGATGGCCCTTATTTACACATATTTACCACGCACATGATAACAGACAGATGGACAATGGACACTCTTATCTACCAACCACCATCATCCGACTAGTAGTACTACCTAGCTTGCCGACTCTGTTGAATCCAAACCTTGAGCTCATTATATCCTGGTCTCCCCTATTCTCCCACCGAGTGATTTCTTGTGCAAACACTGCACGTGGTTACATATAACATGTACTAGTATCAAATGAATACACTTTTACAATGTTGGAGCAGACTATATACGCTGCACAGGGGAAGAGACTACATGTTCCTTACAACCTACCTGGGGTTTAGTTAGAAGGGTTAGCAGAGGTAAGAACACTGTATTCCTACTACGGTACAGGTTCTCCTTATATACATAATAATAAGGATATCACATGACTCCAGAGGAATATGCATATGAAACATGTAACAATATTGGTAATTAATGTGGGAGAATATGCACATGCAACAATATTGGTAATTAATTTCAACATACAATTCTTGCTTGTGATACACTATGAAGAATGTTAATAATATACAGATCAGAGATAGCGTACATGGTACTTGGCAACGGCATTGGCATAGAAGTATGGCATTGGCATCAGGCACCACTTCGCCATAACAGTACGACCTAGCTGTGTGTACTATAGTGAATTACAATGCTTGGTATAGATGTGCATAGGAGACTGTATGGCCTAGCTATGGGCAATGATGCAATAATTCATTCTATGTAGTGCAGACCTACCAAATGGGTCTTTTACAATTCTTGCTTGTGATACACTGTGAAGAATGTTAATAGACAGATTGGTGACCTATGAGATAGCGTTGGACATGGTATTCAGCATTGGCATTGGCATAGATGTGCGGTAAGAATCTAATACATTGATGAAATAGTCACAGCCATTGGCATCGGCATCAGCAGACATGTCAGCACAGAAATCTACATCAACGTCAACATCGGCAGCAGCAGACAGACACTTTGGGGTGGAAATCTATATATCAAGAGCATTGGCAATGGGCATTAGCAAACCAGATGCACAATGGGTGCAGGCAGTATGAATGAACAAAATCAACAAAACAGCAGCTAAAATAACAATGTCAGTGTTAGCTAATTGTGAGAACTGGCGGGATCAGCCATGTTGTTGTCATGGGACAATGATCTCATTCGAATGTCTGAGAACCTGCATTCAAATGATTTCAGATTATATTCCATCCTTTCCTTCAAGGTCGCATATGTCTTCAATGTGACATCTTGCTGTTCCAGCTTCTCAACCTCGGCCATGTATAGACGATGACTGGCATCCTTGTATGAGGTGCCAAGGTTGTTTTGCAGGGCTTTCACTTTGGCATGGCAGCTCAACAGCTCCCTGTCTGTCAATTTCTGCAAAAGGATGAACTAACAGTCATACAAATGAGGACAAGGCACTTACTGGATCAGCAGGTAGCATTAGCTGGTTGCGGGCCAATGCATAGTAGTATGGTGTATCAGTCATGTTTCCAGACTGCAAAGTCATCAGTGAGAGGATAGATGAGGCAAACAAGACATGGCATCAGCCAAGAAACAGCATCAGCCAAGACATGGCATCGGCCAAGACACGGCATCGGCCAAGACGCAGCATCAGCCAAGACACAGCATCGGCCAAGACACAGCATCGGCCAAGACACAGCATCGGCCAAGACACAGCATCGGCCAAGATGTGGCATCAGCCAAGACACAGCATCGGCCAAGACGCAGCATCGGCCAAGACACAGCATCGGCCAAGACACAGCATCGGCCAAGACGCAGCATCGGCCAAGACACAGCATCGGCCAACAGGATGACATCAGCCCAAGGATGGCATCAGGCCAAGATGGCTAGGCTGGTGGCAACGAGACTTTGAAAAGAAGGAAATCTTACCCCCCCATGTGCCATGTGTACATTGAATTCAACCTTCTTGCAATAGGCCTCCATTGCCTGGTGGGTAGCTGGAATCATAAAATGGGGCACTAGATAGTGCTGCCCATTGTCACCTCGGATAATGACATATCCATCAGGAATATAAGTGTCGGTTTGCTGATTGCTCATGGTATAGATAACACAGTGATACCATTTAATCAGGACATTATTTGTTTGTATATATTGTATATCGATCAACAACACATGATTGTTGATTTTCAGTGTTTTACTCTTTTTCATCTCAACATCGACCCCGCTGCCACAGCCGACTCATCAACCATGAACGTTACATGCCAACAAGTGCTCAGCCAGATCAGCCAGATCGAGCAATCCATCCGCAATGGCCTTTGGGACCAAAGTATCAAGGCCATGATGAAGGAAAGAAAATCGGCCCTTGTGAGTGGATTGGCATGCTATCAGATCAACAATGTACTTACAAATTGTAGAAAATGTTATTTACCTGGCAAAGTGTTACGATTTCCTGTTATCGTAACCCACGATGACCAGACATATGTCGGCAAGACCGGGTACTTTAATTTTCTCATTCGACTCGACTCACTTCCAATGGGAGACGCTTTGACACATGGTGACTCCATGCACCTGAACCCACTCCCACACATACTGTGATATGACAGCCCTTTGACATGAGGTCTGTGATGTCGGACACTCACGATCAACATCGGATCCTTGATGTCGGATCTGTAACATTGGACACCTCATGCTAGGCATGAGGCTATTCTCTTATTGATCCCTGACATGCTGCGCCGCAGCACTCCATAACATTGGATGCCTCATGCAAGGATCTTGTATTCCAATTGGATGGTAGACATCTCTGAACCGTATATAAGCTACAGTAATACTGCCTGTATTCCTTAGCTTGACCTAATTCAATCAACGGTCTTAGACTCAACCAGAACACTCGACAGCTTAGGAAGCCCCTAGCTGTGATAACTCGAACTCGACAGTTGGAAAGCCTCCAACTGTGATACACGAACTGATGGTCTACTCAGAAAGCCTCTGAGTATGGATAGCCATGACGACTTGAGGAAGTACCCAAGTGAAGGCCAGAAGCCTGATACACTAGGAAAGCCTCCTAGTGCAATACTGATACAGTTGGAAAGCCTCCAATTGTGACATACGAAGCCAAGGCTGAGTTAAAGACCTATAGTCTTAACACAAAGAGAGGTTCTCACAGAGGATGTGCAGGCCATCTTCTGGGCCGATGCCTTTTTGTGGGGATTTGTGGTAGCATGGTCAAAGTCAGACAGGACAGGGGACCAGAAGTTTATTGAAGGTCAACTGAGGGCAATGAAGACCTTCGACAAGAAAAAGGGCATAACAGGTCCTGTGTCCACATCGGCTGGACCAATGGCAGCTGTGACAGCAGTTGGAACAGGAAGGGCAGGTGGAATGGCAAGGGTGGAATGGCAAGGGCAGGTGGAATGGCAAGGGCAGGTGGAATGGCAAGGGCAGGTGGAATGGCCACTGCAGTGGGAATGGGAATGGCAGCAGGAATGGGAATGGCAGTGGGAATGGGAATGACAGTGGCAAAGACAGGGACAGCAGCAGCAAAGAAAGGAAGAGCAGCAGCAGCAAAGACATGAGGAGCGGCAGTGGCAATGGCAGCACCAACACCAACACCAACAAGGATAGAAGCAGCACTGGCACTGGCCAAGATGCAGGCCCAACCAGAAGCATCAGGATCCAGACTTCCAGCCCCAGCCCAGCGACCAATGCTGCCAGCAATCACAGTGAGACCCAGGCCGTGAGAGGTGCAGAGTAGCAGGGGATCGGACGAGGATTTTGATGAGGAGACAGAGAGCAATGCCAGTGCCAATCCCAGGATGGAGCGGAAGTGGCACAACACAGCAAAGGCAGCACGAGGAGCACCCCAGTGAGGGAGTTTGTGAACAATGCCATGTGCACGATGTGTCAGGCTTAGGCATGAGTGCTGGGAGCAGGTGAATGGGAAAACAGCCTGCTACTTCTGTGGGAAAGGGAAAGTTTGGTGCAATCCAGAGGACGTGGATTGAGTGCTGAGAACCAAGAAAGCAAAAGGATCAGCAAGAAGAAAAGCAAAGAAGGCGCAATTTTCCAGTGAAGACAGTGGAGAGGAATCGTCTAGACAGTTCACTGCAAGCCAAAAAGGAAAATCAAAAGGTTAGTTCTTCCATATCATGACACATAAAACCACTAACACATATACCTGTAGCTGTGGAAGAGGATATCAACATGGCCGATCCTGAGCCCGAGCCGGCTGCCCTCCCTGCCCTGACTCCCTACCCCTCTGCCGGTGACTATGCCACCTTCACTGGACATTTATACCAACTGGAGGAAGACATGTACAAGCATGCACAGTGGAATGAAGAGTCATTTGTAGAGTCCCAACTCCACATACAAGAACTCTGGGAGACAGTCGACTTGCTTCAAAACAGGGTGAATGACATTGGAGGATACTTTGGGTTGCAGGCTGGTGCACAGCCCATTATATTGTACAATGGTTACATGGCTGGGCAGGTGGTTTGCCTTGAGAGGACTCCAAGCAGGAGGGCAGAGGTGGATTGGGAAGAAATGACAGATGCCAAGGAAGGTGATGCTGCTCCTGCTCCCAGTCCTGTTCCTGCTCCCAGTCCCAGTCCTGCTCCTGCTCCTGCTCCCACTCCTGCTCCCACTCCCATGCCCACTCCTGCTCCCACCCCAACTCCTGCTCCCACTCCCATTGCCGCTGCCAGTGACAAAGATGAACAGATGGCAGAACTGGTTGAGGAGGGGGGATTTGTCGAGGGTAACACTGAGCCTGAACATGGTGAGGAGGGACTGGCTGTACCAGAAGAGGTGGCAGGGGAAGTATCCTTGGCTGGTGCCCCCCCCATCCAAATTATTCCCGCCACACCACAGGATTCTCAAGAAATGGTACAGCCCACAACATCAATTGCCCCACCACTCCCTCTCCTCTTCCCCCCAACGTCACTCGCTGAGCCCGAGCCTGCTGCCCCAGCATCGGCACTTACCCCACCGGCATCAGCAGTCAATGTAATCACCTCACCCCGGCCCTCCCCTCCCCCTGCACAGCTGTGCTGATCCCCATGCGGGCTGACCCCTGGTCCATCTGGACTACGTTCCAGAAGTACCACCCCTCAGCCAAACCCAAGGAAGAGAGCAGGAAAATCTGAGGACAGAGGGGAGATGAAGCGAGGCAGAAAAGAATAGATGTGATTCGGCATGTACATAAAAGTTGGACTATCTTTTTTTTCATTACATAGTGTTTTATTTGTAAATCTATGCAGCAAATTTCACTTTTTTAATTCTCTGTCTCCTCCCAACAGCCTGGGTTGAAATGGCTTCCTGCTGTGCAAGGTCATCGGCTGTCCTTCGGATAGGTCATGCTCATGCCAAGGATGGATTTGCTGCCGATCCTGATGTTGCCGTTGCTGATTGTACTTTTGCCATTGCCAATTGTACTGTTGTCGTTGCCAATATTGGTGCTGCCATTGCCAATTGTACTGTTGTCATTGCTGATCCTACTGGTGCCATTGCTGATATTGGTGTTGCCATTGCCAATCCTACTGGTGCCATTGCCGATATTGGTGTTGCCATTGCTGATGCCACTGTTGCCATTCCCGATCCCACTAATGCTGCTAAAGCCCTTGCCCTTGCAATAGGACACTCCGTCCGATTTCCCCCTAAAAGTGGTCGAGGCTTAGGGTGTTGTGAGCTCTCTTGAGGTATATCCAACAGAAATGGATCAATTGGGCATGGGGGATCATTTACAATGGTGTTTCCAGCTGATCCAGGCATGATGTATCTCATGTAAATGTGTCGAGGAACGAGATATTCTGGTTCACCGTCACTAGGACCATTAATTGGCTGTGGTTGAGTGACACTAACCATGCAGAGGCTGTCCATTGTCATTTGATCCACTTGGACATATTGTGATTCAGTTGTATCAGAATTTGGGGTCTGTCCTGCTGTTGATATTCAGCGAGCTTCCTTGCGCTTGGGTTTGCCTTTGACAACTTTTCTGCCTCTTGATGCAGCAGGCAGTTCAGCAGTGGCAACAGCCTCCAGTTTGGTGCTGGGTTGAGGATCGGCATCAGCATCATCATTTCTTTGGCCCCTGCAGTTTGCAGAAGGCAATTCGGCATCGGCAACGGCCCCCAGCTCAGTGCCGCTATGAGGATTGGGATCATCATTTCTTCAGCCCCTGCATTTGGAAATGTGTCAGGAGGGTGAAGGGTTATTCAAATCATTCGGATAGTGTGCAGGAGCCACACTCCCATCCATGGCTTTGATCACTTTGAACCGGAACATGCTTTCAGGGCCCTGCACTATTTGTCACTGCAGAACATGGTCAAAGAAGTCTTCTATGACACTCTTGTGCATGTTCCATGGGTCTCTGATTTTGAACCTAGCTGGGAGATATTCCGGACTGACAAATGATGATGTCTGATCTGCAATTGCTTTGAATGGGATATGGTGACTATGACCATTGTTTGCTAGTTCTGCAGGAGATAAGTAACAGTTTGTGGAATAGGAAGTCAACATACTGTAATGCTGGCCAACATACAACATAAACCATTCTTCCAGCTCTTTTTTCTTGAATTGTGATCCTTTCCATGATGTTGGAAGGATTGGGAAGCCATCGTTAGTCATTGTTAATTGGGTTAGTGTTATGTTATGTTGCATTGCCAACCTTGAAGCAAGGTGTGATGGGCATAAAAACTTGATATAACTCATAAATCAGTTACTTGATCATGATACATGTCCAGAAATGATTGTGCAGGGGTGGCTATCAGAGAGGCAACATTTTCATGACTGGAGTCAGCATCGGCATCGGCATTGCATTGGCAGTAAATGATTCAGGGACTCACACGTCAACAACCATCAAACCATTAGGTGCAGTATAGGCTGTAAATGTCACAGACAACACCCCCATTTCCAGCCACTGTTGTCGTGCATTCTCCACCACACGTTTAAGGAGGTATTTGTCTGCTAGACTGTGAAATGTTCGTTATGTCTGGCAATGGCAATGGCAACAGCATCGGCTTCAACTTACACTCACTTCGTCTGCTTGGGATATCCTTCCCACATCATTTTCTCCTGTTCGACTTCAAGGATGGCTTTCTCCTCTGCATTCATGGTGTCGAAAACATGCTTGATAGCTGGCAGTCATGCTTGGAACCATCCTGGTGTACTTGTGGTGGCATCCTCAACACCTAACAGGTTTGTGATCTGTTGGAAAACTTGGTCCTGGTACAAACTCCAAATGACTTCTGACAGCTTTACTTTGAAGGGGTTCGATTTCCATGAGAGGCCTTTGGTCATTCACCAGTTGTTGGAAAGCCAGGTTGTTAGTTCCTGGTGATGTGATCAATAATACAACCTTCACATGCTTGTGAGTTTACCTTGGCACGAATGTGACTCTCCTCCTCATCCATAGGGGCCCTGTCAATTGATGCCCAGTAGTTGAATATTGCTGGGAGGATGTCGCACTTGAGTATTTGCAATCAACCAGCTTTCGATTCCTGCGATTGGAATGCAACTTTATAAGGCTCAATGATCTTCCGCTCTTCAACCGTATATCTGCTTCCCTTCTGGTACTGTCTCAACTGTGGGTTCTCTGATGGCTCAGGTGGCATTGGGGGGGACTGATGTGAAGGAAAGAATCATTCTTGTCATTGACACAAAACATATCATCGACACGAGGATCACACGAGGATCACACAAGGTTGATAGTGCAATACCCCCATCAATAATTGGGTGCCGTTGTGACTCACCCCAAATCATCATGAGCCTAACAAGAGTTCCTTACAAGCGAAAGAGAAGATCAAAGAAGAATGCCCCCCTGCATGAGGACAATGATGATGCAGTCAATACTGTTACACATGTAGAAGTTGAGGTCAACACAAAACATGGACCAAAAACAAAGCGCATCAAGGTCCCCCTGACTGCAGTGGAAAAACTAGGTCAATCAAATTCTGTTATACAGGATAATCCCAATGTTGCTCCAGAATGGAACATGCAAGAACCTCAGGTGGCCGCCGAGCCGACTTGGCCACACATCAGCATGGTTAGTTTCTGACACTGATTGCTTACGGAGTGAGGCTCATATACAAATAATAGAGACACCAAGACTATGTACTGGAGTTTGTGGGATGAGTAGATGAATTGCTGCAAGCATCCCTCACTCAGCAGGCATGGTCGGTTGACAAACAAGTTTGCAACCACTGTCCATTCAATAAATGGGCAATTTGGCAATGCATTGATTGTTCACTGGGAAGCATGCTTTGCCACACATGCATGCATGTAACCCACAGGCAAAATCCCTTCCATCGCATTGAATGCTGGACCAGCATGCACTTCTGCCGGGCTGAGCTATGGGAGGTCAGCACATACATTTTAGTCCAGCACCAGATGGATCAGCTGATTTGCAACGCTCTGAACTTCCAATTGAAATATCTGGAGACATTTGAAGACATGAAGGATAAAGCAGAGCAAGAGTTGGCCAATTGGCAGGCAAAAGATCAGCAACAGCACCAGCCCTCTTCACCTGACTCAACCTCAGACACATATAATGAGTCTCAGGCCAATGACTGGGCCAAAGATGAAACTGGGGCTGACTCAGCATTTTTTAATCACCTTGATGCCCTTTGGTGTCAAGGGAAGGGGAATATTGATGTTGAGAACAGTTTCCAAGACTTCTTTGATGGCAATGATGAATCTGAAGTTGAGCATGCCGATGACGACCTCCATGGGTTTCAACCATATTTGCCTAATCCTAATCAAACTGCCGATGCTGTCCCAGCTGCTGATGCTGTGCCCACTGCTGATGCCGTCCCAACTGCCGATGCCTTGGACAACAGTTATATTTGTGTGGTCCATACAAAGGGAATACATCACTTAGCGATGGTTACCTGCCAGTGTCAGGGGGAACACCGAATTCCCTTGGACCTAGTAACCAGTAACTTACTACCCACAAGCTTCACCAACATACAGACTCTGTTCACCATGCAGGTCCTAGACCACTTTTGGCTCTCTAATCTGGAATTAAAGGCATCGGCCTATCAGTTTTACCAGCTGATTCGGCATGTAACATTGCCGATGAGGCCTGCTGAAGTGGTCAATCTCTACCATAAGCTTCAGCGCATGTCCTGCTTATGGCGTTGGATGAAAAGATTGAAGTGGGCAGGGTATGGACACAATCAAAGAGATCCTTTGAATCCTGAACCAGGATCACTTGCCAATTTCTGTCCAGCCTGTCCTCAAGTAGGCATTAATATACTGGAGAATTGGAAGGACGATGCAAACCAGTGGGTGTCAAAATACCTCGGTGCAGTGGCATCTAAAATGATACTATGGATTTCAGATTTGTTTTTAAACACATATTCGTGGCCAATGGCAATTTCAAAGCTGATCATGGTTGGCAGAAAAACTCCGATACTGATATATGGCTATGGGATGGAGGTGGGATGGCCCCAAATCAGGCTGAATATGAGCTGTTTCTCCAAGCCACCATAGAACAATTAATGGTAGGTACCTTCCCTTGGTGGTGGCCAATGCCGTTCCCGATGCCGCCCCCAAAGCCGGTCTGATTTGTATTTGGGTTTCCAGAAGGCTCCTTGCAAAAATAAATTCCTAACTGTTGTGAATGCTTTTCTGGTGTCAAAGGCATGTGACAGGACTGGAGTAGCAGCCATTGCGTGTGCATGGCATGGATGTTATGTGCCCAATGCATTGGTTGACCTGTTTTGTGGAGAACAGCAAAAGAATGTTGACTTTGCTTTCCTTCAAGCGCTGAAGACCACCAGAGTTGACCCTCAACAGGGAGTCATGCTCATTTACGACATTGTCTGCCAGTACATTATCCACCTTCGGGAATGTATTGGTGCCCATCTTCCAGCCAGCTTGACCATTGACCAGGCCATTGGGCTTTTGCATGTTCATGGCCACAAGGATGAATGCTTTTTTTGCTATGCTCCATCTTTCATTCCAGGGTCCAGCATTGTAGCAGGAGAAATACTTGAGTCTCTGTGGGCATCACTGAATTCCATTTCCCCGACGGTCAGAACAGCGACCTTGCCACATCAGGCAGAAATGCTTGATGATCATGCTACAGATTCAAATCACAAGAAAATGCTTGACATGACAGTCACACTCTGCTCAAAATCTCAGGAAGCCCTTGAGAACTCTACACAACTTGGCCAATACCATGATGAACTAATGGCAGCATTCGGCCAACTGGCAATTGAATGATGGGAGGATGAAGTGAGGGCAGCAGAATCCCGGAGGCTCACAGATATCAGGGTAATGGATATGTATGCCACTCACATATCAGAAATGGCAGAGGCAGCAGGGATAGGATCGGCAGTGGGGACGGGATGGGCCTTAACTTTGGCATTGGCACTGGTTCAATCCACGGTTGAGGAGTGGATTGATTTTGCTATTCTTTTTGAACAAATGCAGTGAGTTGTACTGCCTACCACCAATCACAATCCATCATTGATCGTCACCAGGAATGAATTATGAGACAAAGTCTGTCGACTTGGTAAATCACCTCACATTTCTGACATGCAAGCTGTTGAACAGGAGAGAGAAGCTCTCACATCTCACATGGTAACCTTAACGCAGTTACAAAATGCTGCCAACATTGCCAATCATGACATTGCTCCCTCATGGATCACCCATGATAATGAAGGGGAATTTGATACCCCCAGTGACCTGGATGATGACAGTGCTGTGGCATTGGGCCTGTCAGATCTCCCAGCCTACACACATGCTATTCCAGTTGAGGAGCAACAAGTATACCTCCCCTCTAATGGCAATCTTGTGGATGTAGAGATTAACCTCCACAAGATCCAGGCAAACCGACTGCTGCACCAGCTGCGGGAGCTCATTGCCAACAAATCATTTCAATATTCACACATCATTCGAGTGGCGCCGCGAAAGGGAGTTCGCACCCGGTCACGAGCTGTTGTCCACAAGTTGGTTAACAAAATTAGCTTGCATGCCCGAATGTATAATGCTGGCACTGGATTGTGATGATGACACATTGAGTATGTTTCAGCCGTTATCCAAGGATGACCTCAATGCCAGCACAGCTATTTTGAATCCGAATGTACCTGGTTCCACCTCTGTTTGTCTGTCCTGGATTTGGCATAATTCCCACATTCATACTGGTCTCATGGCCGATGCCGATGCCATTCCCATTCCCAATGCCATTGCCAATGCCAGCTGATTCTGGGAATGTAAATATATTTTGTAGCCATCCGTATTTATTGTACTAACAATTTTCATAGTCAGGTGAGTACATTGGCTTCGTTCATGGGCTCAGAGAAATTGATGGAGGGAGGAATTTCTACTGGTCACATATGAAATGCAGTGGACTGTGCAGTATTTCATCTATCACAGCCAACAGTGGCAGTCAGCCTCACAGTCCGAGAATACCCTTTCTGGTCCACTAGCCTATGCTAATCGCCAGCACGCTTCATGGTATGAATTAGCATTGAGGGCTGACAATGCATTTAGATCAACAAATGCCAATTATATCTCCCCTCTGTGACTGAAAAGGGCCACATGTATTATGTAAACATGATGTAAACATGATTATCTTGATCACCAACCACGACCATGTCGAACAAAAGTCTCTGAATCTTCAACCCTTTTTCTTTGCAATCAGGCCTGAAAGGGCAACTCCAAATGTGGACACAAGAGATCATTTGGTATGTGGAGTCCCAATTCCATCAAGTTTTGTTGGAGTTAGACCAGGCAAACTTTGTAAAGCGACGTTGGATGCAAAAAATTCTCTATGCCGAGCTTGTATGTTGAGATCTTTCCTAAAGGAAGTAAGTATACATCACTGACAAGTATGACAGATGTATGTCATGTCTTGGATCAGCATCAGCACCTCCATCGGCCTTATGATGGATGTGCCAATCCTTCTTCGGTCCTTGGCCGACAGTCTCACTGATGTGAATTTGGACCACCTACCCCTTGGATTCCATCTGTCTCTCTTGGCCTCATTGGATGATGGTGTTGCCAGCAACGGTCCTAGCCATCTGGTGGATTCATATGTATGTGATTGGTGGAGCCACAATAGTGAACCGGCACCAGGGAAAATTTTTGCCAGTGACACCCTGGATAAGTGCCTCGATAGCTATCGGCAGTATATCCCTGCCCCTGTGATCACCAGCTCACTGCTCACCAATAGCCAGCCAGCAGACAATGCTGCCAATGGCCGAGCCAACTGCCGATCTTGCATCGACCTGCAGGCTCTCATTGGGGATTTGTTCAATGAAGCACACAGGATGCGGGACTTCATAGATGGCTGCAATGAATGCGAATGTCAGGCAATCAGCAGGGTTCCAATGGCTTCATGAGCTAGCCCTGCTCAAGGAGCTTCAGTCCAAACCACGTAAGTTAACAATGGCACCAGCAGTGGCATCGGCATCAAAAAACAACTGTGGACATGCTGGGAGATGGTCGGCCATAAGAAGACAATTGGAACTGGTATCTGCACATGCACAGGCTGAACTTGAGCACCTGAAGGCCCTTCCCCCAACCTCCTACAAGTGGACCTGGGGCATTGATATTGCAGAGAATGAGGTTTTAACAATCAATCAGGCAACCAAGGGCAAGGGAAAGGCACAGCATTCTGGGTATGCAGGGTCTCTACCTGATGGCGTGCAGCAAAAGAAGGAGTGGTCAGATGCACCAAGTCTCCCAACAGTTGTCTCTGCCTACAGTCGACCACCCACGGTTACTGGTCACGATGCTGGCCTATATTTTTCAGATGCTGAATCTGATGTGTCCAATGCTGGGACTGCTCCCGTTGTTTCTGTCCCTGCTCCCGTTGCTTCAGTCCCCGTTGCCAATGCCGATCTCTCCGCTGCCGATGCCAATTCCAATTCTGTCCCCGTTCCCACTACTGATCCCGTCCCCACTGCCACTGCCGATGCTGAGGCACTCATGGTTTGGCAAGGTGAAGATGATGTAGCAAATGATGCTGATCAGCATACCGCCCTTCAGGCAGCCATGGCATATGGTTCTGATTCATCATCTGCCCCTACGGGTTCCCCAACCAGCATTGATGCTGCTCGATGATTCTACCTCTTCATCTCCACCCTCAAATCCCCTATCAGCTTTTGCCACCGCGTCTGATGCGGCGGATGTTTTTCTCTCATCATCAGAGACAGATTCTACTGGACCTTGGGTGAATCCAATGCTGATGCCAATGATGCCGGTGCCGATTCTGACAACTTTAGTGATGAGTCCCCCAGCACCTCCCAGATAGAGCACCCCACTCCTTCTCGCATCACGCTGCCCATCTATACTCATGCAGACTTTGATTATGTTGATGACACTTGATTGCGTGGCTCTGATGATATGGACACTACAGATGATGGATGATGCTCATTTATTTCATTTACATATTCTATACATGAACATGTAGTAATAATTGTTGGTGCTTCTGGAACACCAAACATTTTCTGCCCGATCCCTAATCCTGGTGCTGGTGCCATGTTGAAATCGGGAGTACATATTGGGCGACACCGACACCGACACTGAACGTGGCGGTAATGCATAGCCACAATTATTTATAATACCGATCCGTAGTTACCGACTTAGTTTACTGGGCTATATAAATATTCTATGTACATAGTTGTCTACTGTAATGAAGTTTGTTTATTCTTTCAAGTCCTCTATTATTCAACAGGTTATGGGCCCTGGCCTTAACTGAATTTTCTCGCTCACGCTATACTCAAACTAATAACACCTGGATCAAATTTGAATGATGGCCGATGTTTCAAACGCTCCGATGCACACGAACGTTTACCGTATTTAGCCCTTGACAGGTGCCAAAAATTACGCCGTTTGGAAAATCAAAATGATGGATATTTTGACGGGGCAAGACTTGTGGGATTATGTCGATGGATCGACTACCCTACCAACGGATACTGCCCAACAAACAGCATGGCGTAAGAAGGACAGGATGGCGCTATCTATGATCCAATTGAGGGTGGCCGACAAAATGTTGGTGTATGTTGCGAGTTCAACAAGTGCAGTGGAAGCATGGAATACGTTGAAATCATTATTAGAGACTCAGGGGGCATTGGGAATAGTTCAGGCACGTCGAAAGTTATTTCAGTTGCAATGCGCAGAAGGGACGCCCATCGATGAACATATTTGGACATTGCACAGCTATCAGGAGGAGCTGCACAATTTGGGACAAAAGATTGATGGGGAGGAATTCTCCATTATTCTGCTAACCTCACTCCCCAAAAATTGGAATAATTATATTGCTTCTATAGACACTACAGCCCTAAAGGATGCTCCTGCACTTATAGCCCGAATTCTGGAACATGATCGACGGCTTAACATGCGCAATTCGGATGATATGGCCTTGGTGGGGAAGCCTGGGAAAAGGAACACCAATCCGAACATGTTACAAATGCGGGGAAAAGGGGCACATCAGCAAGCAGTGCAAGAAGAAATCCAAATTTGGAAAGGGGAAATCTGGAGAAAAGCAGAAGGACATGACAAATGCCAATGCAGCGGCAGATGAAGAATTTGCTTTCTGTGGGGACTGTAGGGATGACATCGCACTAGCTGTCTCACCAAATTCTTGGTTGGCTGACTCAGCATGCACTTCTCATACAGCGAGGGATTGGAGCATCTTTGTCAACTACACACCTACCCCCGGACATCAAATTTCTGGATTTGGAAAGGCCCCTGGGCTTGGAAGAGGCACCATAAAACTGGAAAGCACCATGGAAGGGAAAACCTCAACCATCACACTGAAGGACGTGGTACACGTGCCCAATGCACCTTTTAATCTTATTTCGATCTCACGCGCACTTGAGGCTGGAATACAAGTTCTATTTGTGTCACCAGGAGTTAAATTCTGGGCGCCAAACAAATCTATTATTATGGAGGGCCGGGTGATGAACTGATTATTTGACATGAACATCAAAGGTATTGCCAAACATGACCAAGCATATGCTGCCGGGCACGGCAGAACATGGGATGAGTGGCATAGAATTTTTGGGCACTTGAACAGGGGGTCAGTAAAGATGCTCAAGGAAAAGGAAATGGTTTTGGGAATGGAGGTGGATAGGACGGTAGAGCCAGCAGTGCAGTGCAAGGCATGCATCATTGCGAAGCAACATGTCCAACCTTTTCCCAAGGAAAGCCAAACAGAGATCAAGGAGATCGGAGATCTGACAGTAAGTGATCTGTGGGGACTGGCACGCACTCAAGCTCCAGGGGGAGATCAGTATTTTATCTCATTCACTGATGGGAAGGCATGATGCACGATGACATATTTCATGAAGGAGAAATCCGAGGCATTTATGAAATTCAAGCAATACAAAAGCTTTGTCGAAACGCAAACTGATCGGAAACTCAAGAAACTTCATGTCGATGGAGGGGGAGAATTTCTTAGCAAGGAATTCAAGAAATTTTTGCTGGACAATGGAATCAGACTAGAAATCACAGCACCCCACTCACCATCCCAAAATGGAATTGCCAAACGATTAAACCAAACTCTGGTAGAGCATGGGCAGGCAATGTTACATCAGCATGGGCTTCCTCACTCTCTTTGGAAAGAGGCGATCACTTATGCAACTTATCTCAAAAATAGATCTCCAACACATGCGATCAGAGATTGCAAGGTAGCTGATGAAGTATTTTGGGGAAAGAAGCCAGATATATCACATCTGCAGGAATTTGGCAGGACTTGTTGGGTTCTGCAGCAGGACGGAAACCGCTCAAAACTGGACCCAAAATCATGCGAATTTATTTTTGTGGGTATTGCTGATGGTACTAAGGGGTACAGGTACTACAATACCAAAACTCATCAAATCCTCACCTCTCAAAATGTGGTATTTATGGAAGAAGAGGAAAAGGCTGATGAAGTGGAAGTCACTCACCCTACGCAGCTTGAGGGGGAGCATGAAATGGATGGCAAGCAGCCTTCGGGTGGAGAGGGCAACTGGGCACCAGAAAAGGAAACAGCACCGATCACATCAGAAAGTCCATCACACATACCAGTTCGGGAAAGATCAGCATGAATTCTGTCACAGCCACTGATCAATTACCGGCTACTAAACAACCCGAACTCGCGTGGACCAGCGGAATAGTGTCACCATGTGCCAACAATGGAAGAATCTGGCTACATCACAGTGGATTATGCAATGATTGGGGCAACATTGGAGGATGACCCACTCTCAGTAAAGGAAGCAAAGGACAGATCAGATTGGCCAAAATGGAAGGAGGCAATGGACACCGAGATAACCCAGTTAACCAAACGTGGTACTTTCAAATTAATTGACTTACCTCCAGATCACAAAGCCATTGCGAGCAAATGGGTGTACCGCATCAAACACGACCACATTGGGATGATCACGAAACACAAGGCAAGACTCATGGCCAAAGGTTATTCCCAAATTCCGGGGATAGATTTTGTGGAAACATTTGCACCGGTCATGCGACTGGAAACCTTTCGGCTATTAATGGCACTTGCGACAAATTTAGGACTCGTGATCCACATGGTCGATGTAGTGGAGCGTACCTAAACGGAACTTTGGAGGAAGTTATTTTTATGATGCAGCCACCCGAATATGATGATGGTACAGGATGCATATGTCAATTACTAAAACCTCTCTATGGATTGAAACAGGCAGGATGGGCCTGGAATGAGGAACTCAATCAAACCTTCCTAAAAATGAATTTCATACGGCTTTTCTCGGATCAGTGCATTTATATTAGGCACACTGATCATGATCTTTTAATCACATCAGTCCACATTGATGACATGACCATTCTTGGATCTGATATTGATGCCATCACAGAAATGAAAGCCGAATTGGGGAAGTACTTCACGATCACGGATTTGGGAGAGGCGAAGCAAATTGTGGGATTAGAATTGGAAAGGGACTTGGAGAAGACTACTCTCAAAATTATGCAATCCCAATATATCAAGAGGGTCCTGGAGAAGTTTGGAATGGCAGATTCACACCCTGTCAGCACACCTTTGGACCCTAACATCAAATTGGTCAAAACACCTGATGACGAACATCACAATATTCCCGAGTACTGCAGTGCAATTGGATCACTTATGTATGCCGCTATTGGAACGCGACCAGATATTTCATTCGTGGTGCAGACCCTTAGTCAATTTATGAGCAACCCCGGACCTGCTCATTGGTCTGCTGTCAAACACGTTTTCCGGTATCTTAATGGCACGTGGGAACTTGGAATTATTTACCGCAAAGGGGGAGAAGTCAAACCCCTAGTTTATTCGGATGCTGATTGGGGATCAAACATCAACGATCGAAAATCTATTTCTGGATATGTCTTCCAGATGGCTGGCGGACCGATCTCTTGGCAATCAAAGAAGCAACCGACGATCACATTATCATCCATGGAAGCTGAATACATGGCAGAAAGTCTAGCTGCACGGCAGGTCATATGGTTATGGACCCTTACAGCCAAACTTGGTATCCCATACTCTGGACCCACCATTCTCAACGTCGACAATCAAGGCGCGATAAACTATTCCTACAATGCCATCAATCACAGTCGAACCAAACACATCGACATCCAACACCACTTCGTACGTGAGAAACTGATCTCTAACGAGATACACATTCAGTACTGCACGATGGATGACAACTTAGCCGACTTGCTTACCAAAGCATTACCAAAGCCAAAACACAACGACTTTGTTAACCGCTTAGGAATGGCGTAGGTGTCGAGGGGGAGTGTTGAAATCGGGAGTACATATTGGGCGACACCGACGCCGACACCGAACATGGCGGTAACGCATAGCCACAATTATTTATAATACCGATCCGTAGTTACCGACTTAGTTTACTGGGCTATATAAATATTCTATGTACATAGTTGTCTACTGTAATGAAGTTTGTTTATTCTTTCAAGTCCTCTATTATTCAACATGCCGTGCTCAATTCTGATGCCGATCTCTGATTTCATGAAGGTCTGTATTACATGTCTGCTGCTGCCAATGTTGGTAAATTTTTAATTTCTGCCAGTGCCAGTGCTGACCCATTTCATAGGTCTCCATACAACAAATGAATGATTGCTAATTGAGGCATTTATCATACATGTCACTATATAACCTTCGGCATCAGGAAATTTCCTTAGGCGGCATCGGCAGCATTGACCAACACCAATCGGGTTGGCAAGCTGATCCCGTTTGGTAGGTCTGCACTACATAGAAAATCAGTATCATTGCCTATAGCTAGGCCATACAGTTTCCTATGCACATCTATACCAAGACCATTAGCCTGATGCCGATGCCGTATATCTATGCCGATGCCGTATATCTATGCTGATGCCGTATATCTATGCCGATGCCGATGCCGATGCCATTGCCATTGCCGAGTACTGTGTCCAACAGTATCTCTGATCTGTATATTAACATTCTTCATAGTGTATCACAAGCAAGAATTGTAAAAGTGTATTCATTTGATACTAGTACATGTTATACATGCTATGAGAGCGTTCGACGGCGTCCACCAAACCCGTATCATTCGGTACACTGTATGCATTCGATAGACCGTATTATTCGGTACATTGTAGCTTACCTATCTGTGTGCGTCGAAAACAAAGAAATAACCTTTGGAAAGCAGAACGAACGGAGTGTGGCGTGCCTTCCGCCGAGAAGCCAATCATTTGGGGAAGACTAGGGTGGCTTCCAAAGAAAGTTTGATAAGATACCGGTAGCGCGATGGACAAAATGCTCACTACATATTCTGCAGGGGTTTCACATCGTTTATCCAGCGCTATGGTAAGAACGTGAGGATCAGTTAAGCTGAAACATTCACCTTGAAGGTGGGGCTGTGTGCGCCGTCATATCGCTTTATAAGAGAAGACTGTCCGTTAACTTCTGCTTCGCTGGCACCACTCCACTTAGTCTCCACCATTCACCATCGAGTCGTGACCTTCCTTTCAACCGCACCTCCGATTCATGGATTTGGTTCTGAAGCTATAGCATGCATGGGTAGAGGTAGAGTTTCCGGGCTATCGGTCTTCTCTGGGACATTGGAGCGACGTGAGACAGCATAGTGAATATCAATAAGTAGCAATAAAGATCTGACTTGCACACCTACCTGGAATGATCGTGCCACTTCGTCTAGTTGTGTAGTAAAATCAGATGTTGCATCCGAAATGGAAGCTTTACGCAAGAGCCGATGAGTTCATTTCTTGTCTGATTGTCCCTTCATAAATTCATGGATCGAGGTGAGGGTACTTGGAATTTGGGTCAGGAGCAGTTTAAAAGCGGGTGATGAGCACAAACAATCACTCTTGGAACCTCTCCAAATTTCTGATTAAAGAAGGAGGAACCATGTCCCATCTGTTCGTTGATGTCAAGCAAGATTCGAGCATACCGCTGTGCTAAACTGCATGCCAATCTCGATTAGCACCAGACCATCAAATCAAAAATCGGGTGAACTAACCCATACTCAGGGCCATACTTAGCACCCATCCTTGTTATTGGGCAGTGTCAACTATCGTCAGTAAGACGAATCCAACCAATATATAGCCTGAACAAGCATCCAGCATCAAGACTACTAGAAATTTGCATTGCCTCACCTGAAGCGTCTCAAAGATGAGCAAAACTATTGAGAGAGCTGCCGTGGCTGGGGGGAAATACGCTATGGCCGTCAGGTCTTTTGCGAGGGATGTAACGGAAATGGCCATAGGAAGTGCATCTGCAGAGTAAGGCATTGTACGCAGAGAGTGTGCACTTCGACTCGTAGTTTAGAGTTACAAATGGAGCGAGGCAGCGGCACTTAAGACGCGGAATGTCGTTAGCTGAAACCAAAGCATTTTGACACAGCGTGATGAATATGTATAGTATATGACAGATGGCCCTGACATACGTGATCCCCTGCGTTTTCTACATTATCCGAACTACAGGGGGAGAAGGTTGAACGTTGAACGTTGAAGCTCTTTAGACCGGGGACCGATCCCTAGTACATGAGCAAGCTGGGAGTGGTCACGAGTCTAGAAGCCCTTGACTTTCCCTCAAGCCGCGAATTTCATCTCCAAGCTCCAGTGCCCTCTTTCCTTCCAACCAAAGCATCGCCTCTACCAGAAAAAAAAAATCAGTTTCTAATCCTCAAGCTGTCTTTCAACACGGCATACCTTGATACGTTTTTGGCACCACCTTCCTCGCAACACCGTGTCCCTCATCTTTGCACCACGTAAACCTAAAGTCATTGGTCGTCTGTTCAAGACCCGTCTGCACATCCACAACATTTGCTTTCACGCCGACATGCTTTAATAAGACATATGCAATAAGTCTTTTTATCTGGATCAAATTATAACTGTGGGCTCACAACAAGCGATTGGATAGGCTGTGGCTGGGAGAAGTTGTTGGTATGCAGAATGTACGATGTGAGGCGCAGTATGGAGCCAATAGAAACAGGCCGAGCAAACGATATCCCGTCTAACGACAAGAACCGCACAGGACCTCGTGTGAACATGCTTGCGTTGGTAAATCCAAGCTTTATAAAATTCAATATACTCATCACAAAATGAGGAGAGACTATCACCTCATAGGCAAGCCTCATTAGATATCCACCAAAGACCTTATGGTGTACACTGGTCGGAAGTGAGCATATTTCGAAGGTCAAGGTCACACACACTTACTTTCTTTCCTGAGGGAACATCAGCATACATTTCTCCAATCTCGTATCTCCTATCCACACGTTCTCATTGATGGGAACATTACCAAGGGTAGCAGTATCCTCCTGCAGGAATGAGAGATAAAATGAATGTAGAGCTTCTGCTTCCCCCGAACTCGGGGGCACGCGGGACAATGAACGAAGGGCAAGCGATTGGCGCCTTTGCTTTATTACTTCGAATTGACGATGAGAATGTGGGAGTGAACCCCTCAAACAGTACGCACATTCACCCATGGAGTGAAGAGCGCGCTCTTCCGGAGTTGATATCACCAATGGATTGACTTGTCGAGCACGATGTGTGTTAGCATCCCTGCACACCATAGAAAACCGCCCTGCAAGTATGTCTGACATTATCAGGATGAACTCGGTACAAAATATCGTACCCAAAAGTACGGTTTCCTCTGGTTGATCCATCCCAATAGTCTCCATTTTGACTGCAACTTCCATTGAACTTATTCCAGTATATATTACCTGTCCACTCAATCTAAGATCGCGGCCAGGGTTCAACGGAGCCAACATGTCGAGTCTATTGGAGAATGACTGAGCAACTGAATGGGGTAATATCATCCTGAGACCTTCAGACCTATCAACTGAAGCTGTAACGATGTAGAATCCACGCTCCTGTATCCGACCTAGCGTTTCCACCGCAGGACCAAGCATGTGCTTGTAAGAGATAGAACCAGCCAGAGAGTCGAGATGTTCCATCAACCTAATTTGTTTGGCGAGGCAATTATTGAAAATGAGATTTATACGCAGATCCTCGTGGACTGACTTTCCAGTGCGAATACCGCCTGTGGCATTCGTATATTCCTCCAATAGCGAGGAAGATGACCCAAAGGGTAGGACAAGTTCAGTATATGAGTCGTGCATATTGCGAGGTAAGGGCGGATCATGAGGTGCCTGCTTTCGTTCTAGAGTTCTATCCCTAGTATGATCAGGAGCAGCATTCAAGAGAGTTTCAGACCAAAGTCCGGGTGTCCTCATGGGGATAATTCTGTGCTTGTTTTTCAGCGGCTCTATAGACAGGTGATACCTGGGCTCACGAGTGGTATGCAGGATTGGATCTTGCTCCTGTCCGAGGATAATGATTATATATTGAGAATAAGACACTGAAGGCAAGAACTCACTAACCGCCTTCAAAAGCTTGTCCATAGCAGTGACATCCTCCTTCTCCTCAACAACAGATCGCGCCAAATTGGCATTGCCTCTGATTGAGGAAGTTCGGAAAACCCAACGCGCAGGTAGACCTGTAGAACGTTGGCCCAAAATGAAGGGTGTTAAGCGCATCATGATCAATGATCATCGATCAGCGACCAAATAATTATATCTCATAACTTGATCACATGACAAAGACCATTGTGGATACGCGCCCCCTGACGTGTAAGTAATTCTCCCCGTTTCGATCCCTTTCATACTGGTCCACGTGTAGTGATGATAGAATCTCTCATATAGCCACTTGGCCGGCAGTTCAATCACTTATCTTATCAACGCGCGTTACTTTGCACACCCCCCTCATGTCTTCTATTGAAATTGCGCAAAACCCAACCAGTAGATTTATTGTACATGGTCCTACATCGGGCCGGAAGAAGATTATGTCAATTCGGAGAACACAGTGGGCGGTTCAGACTGCTCTAAGGACGCCGCGTCGAGGAAGGAGATAAGAGCATACCTGAAAACCCATGTTAACAGAGACTCCATAATCAAATCATGTAACACTTGCCTCCCATCCACTCTCCACTTTTCACCACTGTTGTCGAGTTGCTCAGCTAGTTCTTTCTTAATCCCTACAACAACGTCCGCTTTGTTCGTCCTCAGACTTAACAAAGGGAAAGATCCTGCCAGCGGCCCTGGAAGAAAAGATATCCAGCGCCAAGGATATCAGATGGGTGTAATCCCTCACCAATAGCCGAAGCAAACGTAGTCCAGGCAGGCCAGCGAACATCACTGGTCAGTCTAACGGCGCACTGAGTTGTCGTAATCGAAAAATTCAAGAATACTCACTTGCGATAGCTTGCAAAAAGCGTCCGTGGTCAGCATTTGGCTGTCAACAAACCAAACTTACTTGAGGTCTCCCTGCACCACTTTGTCAGTTCAATTGAACCAAGATCACTATTTTCTCCTACCTTGAATATGACCAAGTCACTGTCTAACAAAGATCGGAACAACTCATGTGCGCGATCTTTCATTTGCCAATATGGCCATGGAGTTGTCCAAAACTCCGCCCGAATAGTCTTGCCACATCGGTCTCCCCCAAGCGGAGTGTCCATCGGAACCGAGAGACTAAAAACACCTTGATCGATGTAGGTTTGCCAACGTGTCACCATGCTTTTCAAGTGTTCGTGTCCAGCAGATAAATTGCCGTCAGAAGTACCGGTAGCACTGAAGAAAGATTGGTCCAAAAGTGAAGTAATAGCCAATCTGAAGTCAGCGGGAGTGACATCAGAGACAAACCATGGAATTAGTTTGGGGCTGGACAGAGGCAACCGTCAATTCACATAACACAAGAAGCAGAGCAATACAACTCACTGAAAGCATATTTTCGACACATATGGCGTATATGTCACCAAGAAATCCGCAAAGACAAGATCAGTAAACAGCTTACACAAAAACGTAAGGGCACGGTAGACCAACAGTTGTTGGGGAAATTACCTCGAATCCAGCTGCATACGCAATAGTCCCATAAGCGCTAGACATTATGATAAAGTAAGATTCCGAGGCTTACCATTATCAAGAACGAAGTCTACTCTCCCTCCCTTAACTGACTTGAGATGTTGCCACACTCTTTCCTGATCATCTTTCAGAATGAATTTTTGTCGTTCCGCTTGCGCCTCTTTACCAACAGACTGCAATCGCTGAATATCGATCGACGAGAGGTGCGTTAGGAGCGACAAATCCTGGGAGATTTCCACAGAAATTATAACGCCCGACAATTAATGAATCACGAAGAACGCACAGTAGCATTCCCCCTGTTAATAATTGCCGACTTGAACCTCGATCAGCGTAAGGTACTAGTGACTGACTAACCACAAACACATTTGGATCATCTCCTGAAACAACACTGCAAGCTTGTCACTATCCAAAGCACCTCTCTCGATCTCCAACTCATGCATAGTAGTAGCCATTTCTGCAACAACATTAAAAAACCTGAGCAATTATGAGATAACATTGATTGGCTCACGAAGGATTGAGGTCTCTGATTGTTGGAAAGTCTTTACTTTCTGTGATAAGAAAGGATCCCAATTATTCCAATGAACAGTTCGGGCAAATAATGAACGAAGAAAACGATAGCTGTCACCTGTGAGAACATGCCTCGTCTTTGATTAATATTGATCATACTCACAGATAACACCTTTGAATCATACGTCAATATTCGATCAACATGATCAGAACTTACACGTACTCTGCAAACAGCCATGGCGCAGTAAACCAGGTGTTCTTCGTACTCTCCGTCAGACGCTCCAGTTCGGAATTGTATATTTCAACATGTGGGTCGCCATCCGCAGGAATGGGTCTGTGATCCATTGTCTAATTCTGTAAGGATTGAAAAGGGTCAAGAATACAACTGACTCCAGCGGATGATCGCGGGCCATCTGGTATTTCAACTTGCTGATCTGCTCGATGATGCCCTTCCCTTCAGCAATCTTGGCGTCCACATCCTCCTTTGCATTGGGCTGCTGGGACTGCAGAGAGTATACATGACATGCATTGTGAAGTTGATCGATCACGCCTGTGATAATGACTGGCCATCGCTTGATTACGGTTTCATATCTATTTGAAATTTTGAATGAGGGGATGTTAGGCATTCTGTACAGCGGACCTCACGAAAATCTGGCAGGAAGAAGGATGTAAGTAAGGAGCTTCCTATTAGTTTCGAAAACCAACCCTGCTTTGTCCGTAGGATCATATGGAGGATACGGAAGTTCGAAAGCCATGCAAGATAAAGACGACCAGTACTGGCCTCACGTGATATAACACACGCAGTCACTTGACTCACGCGCTCTTGTACAAAGACATGGATGTATCGTCTCCTGATGTGCAGCCCTCTTCTGCTTCGACCACAGCGCTACATTCAACAGCTTTAAACCATGATGAAATGGACTGTAGTGACTTTCCGACGCCAACAAACATCATTCCGGTCCTCCTGCGGATCTCAGCAGCATTCTACGGGACATTGCCTATACCAGAAACATCTTTTGTGATGGCTTGCAAAAAGATCCAGGTTTTGCTCTACTTCTCTTTCGGACAAGATACCACGCCTTTGCAACAGTTAAAGGTTTGTTCTCATCGCTTTCTTCTCATGTCCTTGAATAACTTCTCTTATGCAGCTCGTAGACGTAATCGAGGTAACGGAATGTCGGGATTAGAAGGAGTATGAATATTTTTAATCCGTGTCGAATGCCTTGTTTACAGAACGCCGTTATTGCTTTCATACTTCGCGTTTTTCCCTCCATAACGGTCGGAAAACTCCCGGAGCCCGCTTTTCTACCCTGCCTGTCGGTTCCAGTTACTCTCATATCTCTCCTTGGAGCGGTGGACATGCATATTCGTAAGTATGCGGATTTCACCTTACAGCGTTCGTTCGTCTGCTTTTTTCGTCCAACCGTTTCTGATCAATTTGTTAGTGCGCATGGCGGCTATTTATCAGCTTCTTCGCGATAACGAAGAAGTCACGATGTTGTTAACCATTCTTCCTGCAGAGCCGCAATCATTGTCCCTTCAAATAGACCAGTCATTCTCAGGCTTGTGGATGGTCCATGACACACTTCATAACCCTACCCTGACACAGTATACGAATCCTCAGCAGCCGGACTCTCCCAAACCTTCTTCATTGGCTCTGGACAAACCTGATGTCGATGATACCCCTACCCGTTCTGCTTGGTCTACCGTATGTTCCTCTCTTCAAGACCTCCCAAATTTTCTGCATCCATCCATCTCGGGGGCTACGATGTCACTCCGGGGTCCGTTACCACCGAAATTTTCTAGATCCTATAGCGCTCCCGACATTCGTGCTGCTCTACCTGCTGATGTTCAAACTTCTCCGTCAGTTCATCGTAACCAGATCAAACTGACAGCCTGGCAAAACACAACTAGGACACTACCGCCTTCACTGTTCACTCCCGACTCGAACGATCCATCGCCTGCAATGGAAACCGATACTTCAATCTTCAACTTATTGGGACTTCGACAACCAGAAGCGAGCTCAATATCGTCGGACCTACCTCAGCCTCAAACGCAGTCCGCAAGTCCCATGTCTTCTCAGGCCTTCACAATACTCGATGACCCGTTCTATAACACGTTTCATACTGTGACTGACGCTGTCTCCTCGAAACGCGTTGACTCATCACAAGCTCGCCGTTCACGGATGCCGATACTTGATAACGGGTCTAATTTAGTCGTAACAGATTTATCTCTTCCATCGCTTCCTAAGCCTCTCGACGATGTTAAGAAGACGCAAGGTCGTTCAAAGAATCAAGTGGCATCAGACAACATTCACAGAATTGCTGGCAGAATTCAAAGGAGAGCGATTAGTATGCATTCGATGGACAAGGAGAATCGTGAGGTCTGAGGGTAGAGCCCGTCATCCAACTTCTGGCTTTGGGTAAGCGTTGCGGGAGCGTTTGGACTCCATTTTTACTGGTACGGTCAGGGTTCTGTGTTGCATGGGCGGCAGGCGCTATATATGTGGATTCTAGCACGGTTTGTTCGCTAGCTTTTGAGCTTCAAACTGCTTAGGTGTGAGCGCTTTCTGTACCTATACTGTCAGCATGATACATTACTCGGGAATAGAGACAAGAACCTGTGAAAACGCATGCATCTTGGCAATTTCTGCCTTGAGGATCTCGTTGACTGATAATTATAGCTGGGCTCTAGCTGCTTCAGCTGCATGCAGAAGAGTCTAACTAACCTTGACGATGTCTCGCCAGTATCGACTTCCCCTCGAATGCCTAACGGTTGTAAGTGATTCGATGAGAAGGTGCTCATCTTCATTTTGGAACAACCATGGACACGCACTTCACTGACTACGACAATAGAGTAGCTCTCCCCGCATCCGTTTGATTGGTCATTGACTTCCAGGTACGAGACGGGAAGAGCCTCTTTGATCGCAGTCTCGATATCGGTTATATTCACTGGCATGATGGTTGTGGGGACTTGAGGAAAACAAGATGTCGGAGTTTCCCAGGCCGTCTCCCTTGGCTTAATACTACCACATAGCATGGCTGGTATTTTGGCGGCTCCCGCATATACTAAGTTATATGAAGCTGCTTTTAACTTTCCTGCCATCGACAATCACGCTCACCCGCTTCTTCGGGCTGAACAACGCGAAAGTATCCCATTTGAAGGACTGATATCCGAAGCACAAGGAGATGCACTAGTCAAAGATGCTACACATACGCTAGCCTGTTTTCGGGCAAGCCATCAACTCGCTGGGCTTTTTGGAATGAAGGATGCCACTTGGAAGGATATAAAGACTAGGAGATCCCAAACTGATTACCTTGATCTTTGCCGAACCTGCGTCGAGCCCACCAGAATTCAGTGCATTTTGATTGACGATGGGCTAGGCGACGGCAGCATCGCAGAAACTCTGACTTGGCATGATCAGTTCACTCATGATTCTGCTCGACAAATTGTCAGGATTGAGGTTGTGGCAGAGGTGACAGCTTATAATTATGATCTTCAAGATCGTAACTCATGCCCACGGTAGAGAATTCTTGATGGGCTCTTTGAATCTGGCCTTGAAATGGACCTAGACCTAATCAATCCCACAACATTTTTCGAGCATTTCCAAACACAGCTGACAGAAACGCTCACTGCGAGTGCTAGTGATGCCAATGTAGCGGGCTTCAAATCCGTAGTGTGCTACCGCACAGGATTAGACATCGCTCCCATTCTCCAGGACGAGTCTCTGAACAGGCTATTTGGCGCTTTTGCGAATCTCCTCGAACAGTATAAGACAAAAAAGCACATTCGATTGGCAAATAAATACTTCAATGATCATGCAGTTCGGATTACTCTTGAAGTTGCCGGAAAGTACCATAAACCAGGTAGATACATTACTTAGTTCCAATTCCTCTCCGAATTTACCAATTATTTACGCAGTGCAGTTTCATACTGGTCTCGGCGATAACGACATGAGCCTCCTTCATTCTTCACCGGCGCACATGCAGCCGATAATAAAAGTATATCCTCAAACAACCTTCGTGTTACTGCATTCGTCGTACCCGTACACTCGTGATGCGGGCTATCTGACTGCGGTGTACTCGAATGTTTTCCTCGATTTTGGAGAAGTAATACGTTAATCTTTTTTATATCATTACTCACCCTTGAGTAGGTGTTTCCTTTTGTCTCTGGTCCAGGTCAGAGATCGATAATAAGACAAGTGCTGGAGCTTAGCCCCACTAATAAGATCTTGTGGTCTAGTAAGTTGCTATTTTTGACGTTCTTCAACTGCAACTAACTAAATTATTGTAGCGGATGCGCACTGGTGGCCCGAGTCATACTATCTAGGAACAATTCAGGCGCGGGAAGCTTTGTATGAAGTGGGTGGTGTCAATAACGGACACACTCTTGATACGTTTCTAATTCCTTTTTAGGTGCTCAGTGAGATAGTACGATCTCAAGAACTGACCGAAGGGGAAGCTGTGGCAATTGTGGAGAATGCCCTATTCCATAACGCAAACAGGATTTATGACCTGGGCCTTGTACCACACGGGGGAAGCAATTCTTAGTATGTAACACTGAGACTGTTTAGTTATGTAGACGTCTCGATACATGAGGGTCACGTGTGCTGCCACGTCTAGGTGACACGTCACGACGGTTGTTAAATAAATAGCAAACAAGATTTTTTTTTTTAAACTACAACTTATCGTCCATCATGCCTCGTCCTCCAACGCGCATTCAATCACGGCGCCTCTTCTCTTCTCTTTCTCTTGCTTTCTTTCTTCTTGTAGCAATTCTCTGTCTCACTGCACCCTCAGTTAAAGCCGCAGACGAACCCCATGCAGAATATGGCACCGTCATTGGTATAGGTACGTCTCTTTGACTCCTAATTCCTAACATATACCAACTCACCATCGTATAGATCTGGGAACGACGTATGCATTGATTTCTTATTGACAACCGTGCATTCTTTGCTAACGTGTCTAATGTGCTGGCAAACAGGTATTCTTGCGTTGGGTAAATGTTCACGTTTTCTCTGGTCTGGCTTACTCTGAACTCATTCTTTCTTAGTGTACAACAAGGTGGAAGGGTGGAAATCATCGCTAACGATCAGGGTAACCGGATAACGCCTTCATGGGTTAGTTTTACGGAGGATGATCGACTGTATGGATGTTTTTGCTTGATATCTTCTTACATCTCACCCTCCTTCTCTTCTAGTATCGGAGACAGTGCAAAGAACGCGTACCCCAGCAACCCTTCGAACACCGTCTTTGATGCAAAGCGTCTCATTGGTCGCAAAGTTGACGATGCCGACCTTAAACGTGATATCAAGCATTGGCCTTTCAAAGTCTCCGAAAAGAATGGCAAGCCTGCCATTTCCGTCAAACACAAAGGAGAGCTCCGCGACTTTGTATGTACATTGTGCGACCATAGAACGTGAATACCGACCTTTGATTCTTTGTAGACTGCCGAGGAAATCAGCGCTATGGTACTTATAAAGATGAAGGAGACTGCAGAGGCTTACCTCGGACACAAGGTCACTCATGCCGTTGTCACTGTCCCTGCATGTAAGCATTTATGTGCAACCTTTTCGTATTCGCCTTTTCACGAATCATCCGTAGACTTCAATGATGCCCAACGCCAAGCGACCAAGGATGCCGGTACCATCGCTGGTCTCCAAGTCTTGCGTATCATCAACGAACCTACTGCAGCTGCCATCGCCTATGGTCTTAACAAGAAAGGCGGCGAATCCCAGATTATTGTCTACGACCTCGGCGGAGGTACATTCGATGTGTCCCTCCTCTCCATTGACGATGGTGTATTCGAAGTGCTAGCCACAGCAGGAGACACCCATCTCGGAGGTGAAGATTTCGACAACAGGGTTATGGAGTACATGATCAAGGCATACAAGAGGAAGACTGGCACTGATGTCAGTACCAATCTGAGGGCTGTTGGCAAGCTCAAGCGGGAGGTTGAGAAGGCCAAACGCACGTTGTCCAGTCAACAGAGCACCAGACTCGAGATTGAGAGCTTTGAGGGTGGAAATGACTTCTCGGAGACCCTCACCCGGGCCAAATTCGAGGAACTCAACATGGACCTCTTCAGGAAGACCATGAAGCCTGTTGAGCAAGTGCTGAAGGACGCCAACGTGAAGAAAGAGAACATCGACGAGGTGCGTCTTGTGTCATAAGTCATACCGTGGCTGACTCGCAATTTATAGATCGTTCTTGTTGGAGGATCCACTCGTATCCCCAAGGTTCAGCAACTGCTCAAGGAGTTCTTCGGTAAAGAGCCTTCTAAAGGTATCAACCCTGATGAAGCCGTCGCCTATGGTGCCGCTGTCCAAGGTGGAATCCTATCCGGAGCCGAGGGAACTGATGGTGTCGTCCTTGTCGATGTCTGCCCCCTCACGCTTGGTATTGAGACCACCGGTGGTGTGTTCACCAAGTTGATTCCTCGCAATACTGTCATCCCCACCAAGAAGAGCCAGATGTATGTGCCTACCTGTTTTTCTTTGCTCGAGTGTGCTGAATTCGATGTCAATAGCTTCTCTACTGCGGCTGACAACCAGCCCACCGTCTTGATCCAGGTCTTCGAGGGTGAACGTTCACTAACAAAAGACAACAATCTTCTGGGCAAATTTGAGCTTTCCGGCATCCCTCCTGCCCCTCGTGGTGTTCCCCAAATTGAAGTTACCTTTGAGATCGACGCGAACGGCATCATGAAAGTCGGCGCTGCTGACAAGGGAACGTGAGTTTGCTCTCACGTTCTTATCTATATTCTCGTTAACATTTGCCTTGCAGTGGAAAGTCTGAGAGTATTACCATTACCAACGAGAAAGGTCGTCTTAGCCAGGAGGAGATTGACCGGATGGTTGCTGAAGCAGAGAAGTTCGCTGAGGACGTCAGTCTTGTCTCTTTTTGTCCTTATTGTGTGAAGACGTTTAATTTAACTGGTATGATAAACAGGATGAACATCAACGCAAGCGCATCGAAGCTCTTAACTCTTTGTCTACATTTGTTTATGGCGTCAAGAGCCAGCTAGGCGACCAGGAGGGCCTCGGTGGTAAAATCAGCGACGACGATAAAAAGACGCTCCTCTCTACTGTGAAAGAGACCACTGACTGGATTGACGAAAATGGCTCCACGGCCAGTGTGGAAGATCTTGAAGAGAAGCTTGCTGGTACGTCTCATGCGTATATTTCAGATGTTCGCAAGCTTGCTAACTACATCTGCTATGATCATAGAGGTGCAAGGTGTCGTCAATCCCATCACAACGAAGCTCTACCAACGTGCAGGCGGTGACCCTGGCTCCGCTGACTCTGGCTCCGCCGACCAAGAGCCTATGATGGATCATGACGAACTATAATTTATTTTGAATGCTTGTGGGGGCTGACGAGGTGAGACAGAGAGCGCTCGTTGAGGAGGTACGCGCATACGATACATCCAGAGCTGCAATATTATTTGGAGTAGCCGGGAAATAGCCTCGGATTACAGGTCGTATTATTGTATCGTATATAACTTAGAATCACAGTTTTATCTGCCGTAACTAAACCTTGAGCTTGAGGTCTTGAAGACCTCGCTGCAGTCTTCAGTAGATACCCAAGATTAGAGCATATTTGCATCAAACTTGGTTCAAATTTTTGTTAAACCTTTTTTGGTCATCCTCGAAAAGGAAGACCGTGTCCGAAAACGGTTGCGTCCCGGTCACTGACAATGCTTCTGCTATTGCTGCTGCTGCTGCCGATGCTCCATGGCCATTCACAGCCCAGCCGGATCATGATGGGATCACGATTCACAATCATCATCCACTGCTGGCAATGCTGCTGCCGGTATGATATTGTACCAGGACGATCACGGAGGTCAAGTACTGGTATGGACAACCTGGCGGCCAAAAGTGTCCCAAAAAGGCAAATTTGAAGTATCTGACGAAATCCTCCGTGAATTATTTGCATGTGTTGATTCAAATCATTGTTGTCACGTCATAATATTGTTGTTGCTTCGTCGTGTCCTCATTGTATGCTCGTTATATCTGGCTACACAGCTGCCTCTTTATACTACTCTTATACTTATCTTCGTGAACTACCACTTGAAAGTGAACTAACTCATGAAATAATCCAGAGGTCATCTCAGATTTAAGCAGTTTGGAACATGGAATGCCTAGAGACTTTAGACAAGAAAGCAGCTCATTTCTTGGCAATTGCATAAGAGAAGCAAGATAATGATTCTTCTGGTAATAGAACCAAACAGGATGATTGTTGGCAGAACATAAAGGAAGGAAGTTCAAACTCCAGAGATGGAAAAAAGTAGAAGAGATTGTAAGCCTGGCTTACGTACACATTGACACTTATTTGTACACACTTCAAGAACTTGCCATATTAACTACACGTCACATCACTGATTCGGATTCTCCCCTTTCCCCCCCGTATATTCCACCTGTCATATACTCTGATACCATTGTCTATGCTTAAGAACACATCGTTGTCCTGTCTTTTGGTGATTAGACATGAGTGTTAGCTTGTCTCGTCTCTACTTAGTCCCCGATTATGGGGTAGGTTTCCACTTTTTTTTTGACATCGACAACACCCATTCTCGCATTGTTTTCACGCGTTGACATTGTCTACCTAGACGACTAAACATGCTTCGATCCAAGCCCTGCCTCGCCAGCCTTCTGTCAGCACCTCCCTTACCACACGTAGTAAGGCAAGGAAGACGAACACTATGTTGGAATCGCACCGTGAGTCCATAACACTTTTGATGCATTTGATGTGTGTGCTATTTTTAGCATTCCCTTTGATCCACGTGGTTGGTTCATGTTTAAGTTTCCCCTTGTCTCTTTTCCTTTGACACACATCCTTTTGTTACGCATTACACGTATATATATCTTCAGTAGTTTACTTTATCACCTCAGTCACTTATCCAGAGACTGAGGTGAGCTATATTTACTATACATATTTATTGACGCGTACTTACTCTACTACAACAGTTGTTTATACTAGGTATAGTACGGATTAATAAAGTCACTTATCCAGAGACTGAGTTGTTTATACTATGATTCACTTTCTACAGGTTATGGGCCATTCTCGTTGTCTTTGAACAATGGGAGAAAGTATCCTAGCCACTCGACATTCTGCTTCGTCATACCTTCTGATCCGTTTCCCTGATCGTTTTTGATCTTGGATCAATTCCTTTGTCTTTCACGGACCCGGCTGCTCTACCATTGCATCTCTCTCATCTCCCTTTGCACACTCGTCGTCCACTGACCTCAGTTTTCTATCATGGGTACCGATACTGTTGATCCCCCATCCGTTTCCCCTATCAAACTTTCTGTGCAATATACTGGGGAGAAGCTCGACAAACTTAAATCAAATTACAAAGAATGGTGCGAGGAGATTATTATTGCTTTATCATTAAATGGCCTTTATGAGTATGTTATGGGCAGAATACCTGAGCCCACTTCTACCGAACTCCGAGCGCTTGCCAACTGGAAGGCGAATTCCCACCTCACGTATGCGTTTATCACATCCAGCATCTCTCCGTCTGAGCGTAAATTCCTGGACATTAAAGTAGGCCCTGATGCGAACTGGAAAATTCTCCAGGACTGTCACCAGAAGGAAGGCCCTGTTCGGCAGGTCCAGCTCTTACAACAAGCACTTTCCATCCAGTGTACGAAGGACACACCACTCCCCGAGATGGCAGAAAAGATTTGCGTGTTAATTGAATGCACTTTTGCCATGGGTGATATACAGGCCGATCTTCTTTGTTGCATCGCTCTCCTTAATTCCCTTAGTGATAATTTTCCACATGCTCGCTCCATTATTTCATGGGATATTGCCACTTCTTCCCTCTCAGCTCCATATGGCTTGAAGGATATCAAATTATTTCTGGAGAACGAACAATCACTACTTGAGAATGATCAGCATGGTGGTTCCAAAAACCATGCCGCTTTTACCACACAGTCCAAATCTTCCAAGCTCCCTAATGCACCAATCTGCACCAACGCTAACTGTGGGAAACTTGGCCACACGAAACAATATTGCATTAAACCTGGCAGTGGTATGGCTGGGAAATCACTCGAGGAGTCAATTGCTGCTCGCAGGGCCACCCATGAGAAGAAATCCTTACCAGCTGGCACTACAAAGGTTCCTATTACCGTGAAGGACATTAATGGATGTGCCTTCACTGTCATGGTTGACCCCAATATTCCTACCCCACCTGCACCGGAATTTGCCAGGCTTGCTCACGACCTGCTGCCTTTAGACCCTTCGGACGCGCTGGAATATGAAGGATGGGTTGCTGTGGAGGAGGAGCTCACCACTACAGTGGACTGGAAACACCATACATCACCCATCCCTGACAATGCACTCACCGTGGAACCCCTTTCACAGACTTGTTGCTCATGCATCACCTTAGATGCTCTCCCCTTTATTATTGACTCTGGGGCTACAGTACATATATCCCCTGACAAGTCTGACTTCCTCACCTTACAACCCATTTCACCTCGCTCTGTCAGAGGTGTCGGTGGTTCATCTATTGATGCTGTCGGTGTTGGTGATATACAGCTAAGAATAGTCCAGGGCACATCAATTATTTTACGTAATGCCCTCTACATCCCAAAATCAGCAGTTCGGCTGATCTCAGTGGGCACGCTGGCCGACAACTCTAACACTGTCGCACATTTTGACAGTAACACATGCTGGTTCACTGATAAATCCTCCGGGGCCTTCATAGCTCATGGATTGCGCATATCTGGAAAGCTTTACATGCTCAACATTGCATCGGCCCAGGCTGATCATGCACTAACGGTTCACAATACCCCTACTCTTGAGACATGGCATCGTCGTCTGGGTCATGCAAATTACCAGGCACTCTGGGATATGGCCAAGAAGGGCGCTTTCACTGGTGCGCTGCTCGCTTCATTGCAAAAATTACCTAAATGTGATTCCTGTGTCCTTGGCAAGCAGACCAAGTCTCCAGTCCCCAAGAAACGTCAGGAGGGACCAGGCCATAAGGCGACAAGGAAGCTGGAAAAGGTGTGGGTGGATCTATCTGGACCACATTCAGTAACGTCGCATGCGGGGAACCGTTATATCATGGATATAGTAGATGACTACACCTCATTCCCATGGTCTATACCATTGCAAAATAAAGATGATGCTTTCACGGAACTTAAAGCTTGGGAACTTGCCCGGGAGAACGAAACCGGCCTCAAAGTCAGGACCTATATCACCGATAACGGTGAACTTAAATCGCACGAAATGAAGGAGTGGTTGAAGACTCGTGGTATTGATCAGCGTTTCATGGCACCTCACACCTCGGCTCACATAGGCCGTGTTGAGCGAATGCATAGGACGCTTATGGCTAAAGCACGCACTATGCGAATATATGCTGGTCTGCCAGCTTATTTGTGGGACGAGTTCTACCTCACAGCTGCCCACTTGCACGCCAAGACTATGACCTGTTCACTAGCAAGCCTAACGCCTTGGGAATTATGGTACGAGAGAAAACCTGATTATTCTTATCTTCAGGAGATAGGTTGCAGGGTGTTTGTGCTTATCCCAGGAAAGGATAATCCCAAGATACTTGAACGATCCATCAAATGGGTCTTGATAGGCTACGAGCCAAAATCAAAAGCATATCGCTGTTATAACCGTGCAATGCGTAAGGTTCATATTTCATATCATGTCCACTTTCTTGAGAGCCATGAAGGCTATTCACCACCTTCAATCGATGAATTAGGAGAGGATGATAATATTGGGTCCAGTGGTAGTCTACCCACATTCCTTGGTCCTATTTTACAGCAAGATGATGATGTTGAGTCTTCTCATGAATTCACTCTCCCTGATGCGCCCTCTAATAGTTTCATGACACCGCCACCGCCACCCATCACCCAGCCTATTCGTTGATCTACCCATGTTCTAATACCCACAGACAAAAACCCCAATGGTGGCCCTGCTATTACTAGAACAGTGGCTGCAGTGCAAGAATCATTGGAGAGCGCTGCGCATGTAAAGGAGGCGCGGCAGGAGCATCAGGCTGCTATTGTGGCTGCATGATCAGATCACATTATGGATCAATCCTCCGATCATGATCATGATGTCATGGAAGAACTCCAACAATCATTTCATAATCTTGATTTGGGCGATCAAGCGCATCAATTTCAGGCCCTGATCTCGGAAATGGTAGATTTTGATCCAGAGTCACTTCAATTTGAGGATGAGCCGAAAACATGGGATGAAGCCAGAAGATCTGTTGATGCAATGCGATGGGAGCATGGATATCTGGAGGAATTGAACTCATTGAAAGAAATGGGGGTATACAAACTAATACCTAGGTCAGAGGTTCCACTAGGGAAACGTATTAGGCGTGGGAGACCGATTTTCCACATTAAGCGCAATGAGGCAGGTACCCCTATTAGATGGAAGGTACGCCTAGTCTTCAGAGGAAATGAACAAATTTATGGCAGGGACTACACCAAAACTACCTCACCAACTGCACGCATGGAATCATGGCGGATTCTCTTACACATAGCCGCCTCACTTGGCTGGGATGCACAACAGGTCGACATAAAGACGGCCTTTCTTTACGGCTTACTTCCAGACAATGAAATTCAATATATGCAGCAGCCTGCTGGTTTCAAGGAGCAGGGCAAGGAGGACTGGGTTTGGCAACTACAGCGCGGCTTATATGGTATGAAACAGAGTGGGCGCATTTGGAATCAGACCCTTAATGTGCAGATGCTAAATTGGGGATTCACCCGCCTCTCGTGCGAGTCCTGTATCTATTACCATAAAACTGACACTGGTACAATTATCGCTGCTGTCCATGTCGACGACTATCTAACCATCGCTGACTCCAAGGACGAAAATGAGTGCTTCAAGAACCAGATGCATGAAGTATGGACTATCTCCGAATTGGGGACGGCACATTTTATTATGGGTATTGCTGTCTCATGGGACCGAGACATGCATACTGTTGCACTTTCACAGACTGCTCTTATTGACAAAATAGTGGAACAGTTTGGTCAGAAAGAAGCACACCCCGTTTCTGCCCCATTGGATCCTGGTTTGAAACTACGGCGCTCCAATCTGCAATGTATGTCCCAGGATGCCAGGAACGCCCTGGCCAAGCTTCCCTACCACTCTCTTGTCAGATGCTTATTGTACTTGGCAATATCTATGCGTCCCGACATTTCTTATGCAGTACAACAGCTCTCTCAATACCTTGATTTGTACTCCTTAGAACACTGGAGTGCTGCTATACAGCTAGTACGTTATCTAAAGGGAACTAGGGACTTCAAGCTTTATCTGGGCGGACAGAACCCCATTCTCCTGCACACCTATAGTGACTCCGACTGGGCTAATTGCCATGACACTCGTCACAGCATTGGGGGATACATGTGCTCTCTTGGCTCAGGCGCAGTGTCTTGGGCAGCACGTAAACAGAAGGTAGTGGCAGCTTCCACCTGTGAAGCAGAATACATAGCGGCGTTTGAGACCGCAAAGGAATGCATCTGGTTGCGTATGCTACTACGCACTATTGATTTTCATCAAAACTCACCTACTACCATCCTCTGCGACAACAACACTACGAAGACATTATCCGAGGACCCATTACTTCATTCACGCGTTAAGCACATCAACATCAAATATCATTTCCTATGTGAGCGTGTACAGTCGGGCGACCTAGCTATCACTTACATCCACACCCGTGACAATGTAGCCGACATGTTTACTAAAGCCCTGGAACCTAAACATTTCGCCATCCTTCGTGCATCTCTTGGCCTTTGTTAGTGGGATTCCATGCGAGGAGGAGTGTTGGAAGTCCATAACACTTTTGATGTGTTTGATGCATGTGCTATTTTTAGCATTCCCTTTGATCCACATGGTCGGTTCATGTTTAAGTTTCCCCTTGTCTCTTTTCCTTTGACACACATCCTTTTGTTATGCATTACACGTATATATATCTTCAGTAGTTTACTTTATCACCTCAGTCACTTATCCAGAGACTGAGGTGAGCTATATTTACTATGCATATTTATTGATGTGTATTTACTCTACTACAACAGTTGTTTATACTAGGTATAGTACGGATTAATAAAGTCACTTATCCAGAGACTGAGTTGTTTATACTAGGATTCACTTTCTACACACTACTAGCACCTCTACTATGTATGCCGCTAATGCTGCATCGACTAATTTACTCACGCCCATTGATTCAATCGACGCGCATACATCCACATCTTTTGCCCCTCTCATGAAAAAAGCCGTGATCGCCACTTTAGACGCGCATACAGTCACACCTCCCTCATCACCTCTCACACCTGTATCCACCCCTCCCTCATCACCTCTCACACCCCCTCCCTTGACTATTAAAACACTTCGTAAATGAAGTTCTTCCTCCTCCTCTGACAAATATTGCATACTGCCTCTAACGATGATCATGTCTTCTACTGGTGCGACCATCGCAGTTTTGAGCCTCAACAATGGCAAACACTCTATGATATCTGCAGGTGCTATGACACCCAAACTCCTGCACAGGTTTGAACATCACACACGCAGATACTTACATAACAAGGATGGCCTCCAACACAAGGATTTCGTTGACCATATTGTCTACTCTTTTGAGGATCCTCTGTTCTCTGACTGGTATCAGTCACAGCAAGATCTCCTGTCTCCCCTGTCTTTCCTCAAGTTCATGGCCAGAGTGCATGCGCGTTGGCTGCCAAAATGTTGGCAACAGGACCTTGCACACAAGGTTCGCTCGACAAAGCAGAACAAAACCCCGTTTTCAGAGTTCATCGACGTGTTGCACTGCGACAACCTCCTACTTAAAAACTCCCAGCATCACTTATCTCCTCCTCAGCTACGCACGCAGATTGAATCCAACATCTCCCCGGAACTTGCTTCGGCATTCGATCATTGGAAGGACAGCCATGATTCTTCTGATGACGAATCAGACAAAGAGAACAAAGTAGCTGTCGCACCGGAAGACGAGGCTGCCGCTGCTGTGGCCAAAGCAACCACTACCGTGCTCAAAGCTGAGACCAAGCTTCAATCCTTCATTGATATGCTCACCAAACTTGATCAGAAACTTATCGAGGACTGTAACACACATAAACGTGATGCTGAGGATGCAGCACAAAGCCTGAAATGATCTGGCTCTTCGGTCGGGTTGTCAGATTCCTCTTGTTGCCCCCCACATGCTCACTCCCAACCAACCTCTTCATCCCGTGCACAATCTATGTTGTCTTTCTCTTCATCGTCGTGTCCATTTAAACTGACTGACCATGAGAGAACATATCTGGAAAGCCACAGCGGATGCAAGAAATGCCGTGGTTTCTACTTACCAGATGGACATCCTTGCAAATTCCCGTCCGGAGATAGATACGTAGAATGTACAATGGCTTCCATGAACAAAGCAAGGAGATGCATCAAATTGGCGCCACTGCCTGTCCCTTGTGATGAACACTTGTCATCTGTCACTTCTGTGTCTTCTCAACCTCCACAACCAACAATGGCTCCTGTGGCACTGCCTGTCGCGGCGGTGTTGGGTATGTCCACTTACCCTGTTGCGTCTGTCTGCCCACCCAATGATTCTTCAATCCTAGGCGGGGGCGACAGTGATCTATCTCGCGACTCCAATGACTCGGTAAGCACATGCATACCCTTCTTCTTGCCACACCTCATGTGGAAATGCACTATTGAAAGCCGAGATCCTTCTTCATTCTCTCATATACCCATTGAAGCATTGATTGACCTTGGCTCTGGTCCAGTTTTAATTGATCAAGACCTCGTCGCTCACTTGCAATTGGTGATACGTGTACTCCATCAACCGTTTCCTGTTTCTGGTGCTTTTTTCAATGGCTTGAGCTTGAGCCCTCAAATTTCGCTTACCCAGTGGGTTAAACTCAAACTGCATGATCATAATAATTGGTATTCTGCCCGAACTGTTTGTGTGCTTGTTGTGCCTGGTCTCTGTCATCCTATTATCCTTGGACTGCCTTTTCTTTACCATAATAATGTCACAGTAAATGTCTGCGACGGTTCAGCTATTGATATGACTTCGAACTTTGACCTCCTGCACCCTGTACCCCCACCTGTATGTAAACCTATTGTGAAATTATGAGATGTTATCTCCACGAACATTGCAAACAGAAAACTCTTGATAACTGAGCTGAAAGAAATGTGTGCCATCCGTCGACCATTGATTGATGCGCGTTGTGAGCCAGTGAATGGCATCGACATAATAGCTGCTGTGCGTGGACGTATCACACAGTTGGCAGCTGTTGAACATTTGGAAAAGTTAAATGAGAATATTCACGAAACTTATGCAGATGTTTTCAAACCTATTCCACACGTAGCCGGATACTGTGCAATGTAAAATTAAATTGAAAGATGCAGATAAAACTATTATGACATGAAGTTACTCGTGTCCATGAAAATTCCGCGAGGCGTGGAGTGTTCTGATTCAACGACATTTAGAGGCAGGTCGAATCCGCCCATCGTCATCCAAACACGCATCACCTGCCTTCCTTGTTCCCAAAGCTGATAATGCTGTACTACCGCATTGGGTCAATGACTACTGACAGCTAAACACGAATACGATCATGGACTCCCACCCACTGCCTTGCATCGATGACATCCTTGCAGACGCTGGACATGGAAAAATTTGGAGCAAGCTTGACATGACCAACAGCTTTTTCCACACGAAAATGGACCCAGAAAGCATTCATCTCACCACTGTAACAACACCGTTGGGCCTGTACGAGTGGGTCGTAATGCCTCAAGGATTGCAAAATTCTCCCCCTGTGCATCAATGATGTGTAACAGCTTGTCTTTGGCCTTTCCTAGGAATTTTCTGTCACATTTACCTAGACGACATTGTGATCTATTCGAACACTTTAGCAGAGCACAACGAACACATCAAACAAATTATGGATGTTCTATGCAGAGATCGTCTATACTGCAACCCAAAAAAATCGAAATTTTATTTGTCTGAACTGATGTTCCTGGGACACCGAATCTCTCAGGGGGGAATTGAAGCCTGCTCATCCAAAGTGGACAAAATCTTGAGTTGGCCGACGCTGAGTTCTGCTACCGACGTCAGGAGTTTCTTAGGCTTGGTTCGATATATCGCTGTGTTCCTCCCTAACCTGGCAGAACACACCACGACCCTTACACCTCTGACTACTAAAGATTGTGATAAGCACTTCCCCACTTGGACCCCTAAACACCAGGTCACCTTTGAAGCAATCAAAGGTCTGGTGGTCAGCAGGGAGTGCCTTACTGTGATCAACCACTCGGATGCTGGCGACAACAATATCTATGTGACTTGTGATGCCAGTGATAAGCGCACTGGCGCAGTGCTGAGCTGGGGCCCGACTTGGGAAACTGCTCGACCTGTAGCCTTTGACTCAATGCAACTTAATGACGCACAAAAGAACTACCCTGTCCACAAAAAAGAGATGCTCGTGATTGTTCGCGCACTAAAAAAATGGCACTCTGATCTATTAGGGTCGCAGTTTGTTGTATACACAGACCATAGGACTCTTGAAAACTTTGACACTCAGAAAGATTTGTTGTGGTGACAAGCTCGCTGGATGGAACACCTGTCACAGTTTGACATGGCCATTCACTACATTCGTGGTGAAGACAACACTGTAGCTGATGCCCTGTCCTGGCTGCCTGAAGATGCGGCTGAGCAGATATCTGAAGACGTTGATGTTGCCAACTCACCTTTACGGTGGGATAACTGGCTGAAGAGCAAAGCTTCTTGCAGCGCAATATTGACTATCTCTGCTGATGAGTCTTTCCTATGTGACATATGCCTTGGGTACAAAAATGATGATTTTTGCCAAAAACTTTCGGTCGCAGATGAGAGCATCCCCGGTATCCGATTTGTTGATAACCTATGGTACATCGGTGACCGACTGGTGATTCCTTGCTTTGGTACACTCTGTGAAGATCTTTTCTGCCTCGCTCATGACTCCCTGGGGCATTTTGGAGCTGATAAATTGTATGTGAGCATCCGAAACTGCTACTACTGGCCAAACATGCGCAGAGATCTGGAGAACGCCTATGTACCAGCTTGCCCTGATTGCCAGTGCAACAAAAGTGCTACTTCCAAACCAAAAGGTCCACTACATCCACTACTGATCCCTGAACATTGAGGCGACTCCATGTGTTTGGATTTTGTTGGTCCTTTGCCTGAGGATGATGGTTTTGACTGCATCCTGACCGTGACGGATCGGCTAGAGTCAGATATCTGGCTGATCCCCACTCGCACGGATATAACTGGGCCAAATCTAGCCTTGATCTTCTTCAATGAATGGTACTGCAAAAACGGATTACTATTAGAACTTATCAGTGACCGTGATAAGCTTTTCGTGGCCAAATTCTGGAAAGCGCTCCACGAGTTGATGGGTGTACACCTGAAAATGTTGACTGCTTACCACCCTCAAACTGATGGTGCTAGTGAATGCACTAACAAGACGTTGAATCAGTGTATCCGATTCCACATTGAATGAAACCAAAAAGGTTGGGTACACGCATTGCCTATCATCAGGTTCAACATGATGAACTCCATCAACACGTCCACTGGATACTCTGGGTTCCAGATCCGCATGGGACGCAGTCCTCATATCATTTCTCCTTTGGTACCTGGGGTCATCATGGAACCTCTGGCAGAAGAAATAGCTGCTCGAGAAATTATATCACAGATTGAAGCAGACGTCACCGATGCTAAAGATGCCTTGTTGGGTGCAAAAATTCTGCAAGTGTTCTATATGAACAAGTCCAGAGGGCGCGAAGATTTGTATGCTGTAGGCGATAAAGTCATGCTGGCAACCCTACACCGACGTCGGGAGTACAAAGCTGGCAATAAGTCTCGCATCGCTAAATTCTTCCCTCGATGGGATGGTCCCTACACTGTCACAAAGGCTTTCCCAGAGAACTCCTCATACACACTCCACCTACCTAACTCCCCTGACACTTTCCCAAGTTTCCATGCGTCATTACTCAAAAGACATATCGAGAATGATGCAACACTATTTCCTTCCCAAGATCATGAAACACCTGCACCGGTACTTACCGAGGATGGAATGGAAGAGTACCGGATCGAGAAAATCATTGATGAGAGAAAAAGAGGTCACAGATATCAATACCTAGTGCGATGGGCAGGCTATGCCAAGGGCGATGACCTATGGCTTCCCCAACGCAAACTTGTGGACTGCGAAGTGTTGGACGTTTGGTGGTCTTGTAAGGCAGAGGGGGCACGGTAGCTTTTTCCCACTGGGTTTTTTAATGCACCTGTCATTTGGTTGATGACAAGTTGAATTTTTATTTCCAAGCTTTATCAGTTCTTACTTTTCATTTCTCACCCAGACACTTTTCTGAGGGTGGGAGGGTGTAAGCCTGGCTTACGTACACATTGACACTTATTTGTACACACTTCAAGAACTTGCCATATTAACTACATGTCACATCACTGATTTGTATTCTCCCCTTTCCCCCCCTGTATATTCCACCTGTCATATACTCTGATACCATTGTCTACGCTTAAGAACACGTCATTGTCCTGTCTTTTGGTGATTAGACGTGAGTGTTAGCTTGTCTCGTCTCTACTTAGTGTTTCCTATCCCCAATTATGGGGTAGGTTTCCAGAGATGTCCAAACCACAAAGACTAATTGTAGATCTGTGAACCAGATTGCATACAACAAATGCATTGCAAGAGAAGTAGCTCAGAAATGGCACATTGTCACTAGAAGCACAAAACCAGCAGAAAGCCAATCACAGACAGAGTCAGAAGAAAGAAAGAACTCTGAATGAAGCTCAGGGTGATAGAGTGCATCAAGAGCAGGAATAACATGCTGAGGAGGCACATAAGGGTAGCAGCACACAAGTTTAGCAAGAGGAAAGAAACATTTTGGTGGTAGTTCACTCATATTTTTTAGTGGTAATGCACATCAAAAAAACCTGCATAGTTACATATAGTATTTCTGCAAGAAAGTTTTGATGCATGTGAGCCAGGAATTTTTGCAGCTATTGTATTTACTTGTTTTACTAAATTCATTACATTTCTCTGTTCATCACTCAACTGTGCAACATTTCCCTCTTGTTCTAAGTGGTTTGCAACAGCTACAAGAAGGTTGGAAGGAAGCCGGAGCTTCCAACACTAGAGGGAACTGAGAACTATAAGGAACTTATGTAAGAGAACCAGTCCTCTTATGACACCTTTCTACCATATCACACATGATGCACATTTACTAACACGATGCACAACTTGAACATCACAATCAGTTACAGATCACATGTCTCTCTATTAGGTCACATGTCTAGTCACTATGTTATGGGAACTTGTTTGTAATAGTTAGTTAGTTTTCCTTGAATCAATACCACTTTCCTCACAGTTCCTAGACTCTAAGTGTTGGGAGTACCCACTCCCTTCCACTTTTTTTTTGTGATGAACATGATTCCTACCAAGTGAAACTGGGAACATGACAATGGCTGACAGTGAGATCTGCAAAACCAACACCTGCGCTATCTCTGTTAACACCTGCAATGTCAACAGATGTGCGGATCATGCCACGCCTACTTCTGAGGTGATCAGAAACCCACTGTCACCCCATCCCAGGCAAACCTAGTCCAAAGAACCCACAGGAGACCAATAAGCTACATCACGAAACATGCAACACATCAAGAAACAACATCAGAGATCACCTTCTGGATAACCCAAGATAACCGCGCATACAGTCACTAAAATTGGATATATAGTGTCCCCATGTCGAGTATAAACTCAAACCCCCACCCCTTGCCTTGCAATAGTCAACATCAGCCCCCTCGTCACAATGTAATCCTGTCTCACAACACCTTCACATGGATCCCCATCGCCACTCGTAGTAAATCATGAGTCGCACCCACTGAGTGACTACAACAGGTGTGACTACTCTACTGACTAAGTCACGTGATGACCCGATCACACTACTCTGTCTGCCTGTCTCCCAAATGGCGACATCCTTGTCATCGCAGAAAAAGAGGAACAAGAACAATAGGTATAAAAAATAATGTAACAATGAAGCTAAGAAAATTCGACAAGAAACGACTCAACACGGTGGTGTCCATCCCAAAGCACGAAGTGCCTTACTCAGGTCAGCAAGGTGGGGGTCTTGATCCCAGTTGAGCTTTGGGGCAAAAGGAATAGGAGCAGGTGTTACTCCAAGGGGAACAGTGATGACTGGCTTGCCTGGTCCAATGCCAGAGGGGTGACATTGAGAGATAAAAGGCTGAGGTGGAATGAGAGAAGGCAGAGCTGAGTTAAAAAAATTTGAGATGGAAAATATTGCAGAGGGGCCCATCGTCGCCTTGTACGCTGTCATAGAGTCCCGAACGGCTGTGCATGGCCTGTCTTCAGAGCTGAGAAATCCCACAGTGGTGGATACATGCTGGGTGGGGCTGGCATCGATGCAGTATCTTCTGTCCAGTCAAAATGTGGTGGTACAGGGCTCAGAGTGGGTGAGACCAGAGCTGGGGGCCATAAAGTGGGGGCTGGGGTGAGCTCAGACACGTCCATGGCCATGAGAGATGGGGGGGATGGAGAAATGGCTCATTTCTGGGGCACCAGGGGCAAGCAGGGTGGTTGGGTCAGGAAGCATGTCCCATCATTTCTGAGTTGTGTCGCATGGTCCAGAGTGGGGCAGAGCAGGGGAGAACACGGTCATTGTCAACAGGCATGTCGATGACATGGCAGAGGGCATGGACATGTGGGGGATTGTGGTGGGCTCATCATGCATAACAAGGGTCTGGGGAGCGAGCAGGGGGGGGACTGGGAGGTGTGGGAGGTGGTACAGATGGTGGTTGTGGATGATGGGGCTGGCAGGATTCATCTGTTGAATACACGACATGTTTCAATGAACCTGTTTGCTCGTTGTCGTTTGACTCGGTCTGCTGGGCTGTAGCTTGCCTGTGTAGCTATCTCTGAGGTGGTGGTAACCATTTGGGTGCCAGACGAGACCCTAGCCATCGTTTCTGGGGTGGTTGCAACTGACTGTGTTGCCATTGTTGGGTGTGACATGGCGGCGGAACAGTGAGGCTCAGTGCAGAACAAGAGGCTGGGGAGCATGCTGGGGAGCTATAGCTTGACTTGGGAGTGAATGCCATCATTTCAGAGGTGTCGGTGGCTGTTTTAATGCTGGGGAAGTGGCAGTGGTGGGCATTGTCGACGATGTTGGCAACATTGATGGGGGCTGTGCAAGTGTTGCCAGCTGCGATGTGGCAAGCAGTGGTGATGGTGATGGTGGGCTGGTGGGGGTTATATCAAAGGGTGCCATTTGCATATCAACATCGACATTGGTGGTGGCATCGGTCTGGGTGCTAGAGTCATTCTGCATGATTATTTTGGCCTCCTTTGATGCAATGGCCTTCACAACCTCCGTTACGAGCAATAGGCTCCCTTCTTCAATCGATACACAGTGGCTGTAGCCATGTTTCCAGCTGTCTTCCTCTGTGTTGCTGTTTTCGTCGCGTGTTTTGATTGCTTGGGTGCATCTTTGTATCAATGTGCACATCCCAGGTCCATGTCCTTCTGCTAACCACTTCGCTCGCTCCTCATCCTTCCTGAATTCATACCCCTTTAACTGTCCTTCCTTGTGTGCCCTTTCCTCCTTCTCCTTGCCCATCTTCTGTCCTGCCTCATAACCCACTTTGTGTCCTTCTGCCCACTTTCCACTTCCTTCCTCATATCCCTCCTGCCTTCCATTGAGCTGTGCATCTTCTATGAGTTGCCGAACCTCTTCATGCATGTAGGTGAACGGCTGTTGTTGCGAATCGACGTGGTTCATTGATGATGTGGCTGTGGCTGTGTCGATTGTAGTGGTATCTGCTGTTGTAGCTGCTGTATCGTTTGTGAGTGGTGTTGCAATACTCTCGTCACTAGGTGACAATGATGTTGATGTGGCAGTTCTCGCATTTGGAATGGATGTGCTTGATGCTGTCACTACGGCATTTATGGCCGCAATATTTGCATCAAGTTTTGATGTGTTTTCACACCATTTCTTCTTTTGGGTTCATTTGCCTTGTCCTGGACCTGGCATTGCTGAATAGAGGAACTAAGAAAGAAATAAACTGAGGGGCTGGTACTGGTTCTGTGTAGCTGGTTCTGTGTCTGTGTGGCTGGTCTACTAGGTAGCTGCAAGACTGAGGTTCTGAGGTTCTGGGGCTGTTACTGTGTGCTAAGGCTGAAGACTCAAGAGCTGAAAAAAAGAAGCAGAGCTAGACACGAACTGGGCGCATTATGACGTGGCTCACGAGAATCAAAAGCTACCAGAAATAGACCAAAGCAGCTGTGAGTGCATTGAATCATGCTCTCATCACCAAGATGGAGACGTGCTGGGAGTCTCCTCTATAGCAATGGTGTGGATGCCCAGATAGTGATCGGATGAGTGACTACAACAGGTGTGACTACTCTACTGACTAAGTCACATGATGACCCGATCACACTACTCCACCACACCACCCAGCTCACCAGAAACAGATCTAGACCCTGCCTCTGCAATAAATACCATGCTCCCTGCACCCTTGCCACAGCCCCCTGCACCATTCTACTTCTGTATCATCCTCGGATTCTTCTGACTCTGAGTTCACCCCAAGCCCAGCCATAAGCCACAATATGGACAACATCCAGTATGTACCCGCAACAGTGAAAGGTGGAAAAGGAAATCATGCACCTATCCTTTCCACCAGATGAATCACCATCCCTGTCATGTGAATCTTTGAGAATGCATGCAAAAGATACTTTCAAGTTAAAAAAGTTGCCAAGGATGAACACATTGTTGAAATAATTTACAATTTCAAATTGTTGGCTGTTCAAGCTTGGATTATGACTCATCATGACCACCTCATTAAACTCACGTTCAAGGTATTTATAACAGAATTCAAGAACAAATTTCTTCCTGCAAATTGGAAGGACAATCTTATTGCAACACAAATTACTATGCAGAGCTCTCAGGCATTCTTAACTTGGATGGAAGGAGTATGTGAAGCAAATGCAGAGTTATCTATCGCAGGATCAGACTACATATTGTGGAAGACAAGCTCCGCATGCATTTCATTCCCTGCTTGTCACCAGCCCTCAAGGCATCTTATGATGCAAACAACACACATGGAACCCTCGATGCAATCACTGACCTTGAAGCTTGGATTCAGTGCATGCATCTGTTAGATTTGGAAAATCAGAACAAAAGAGAAGAATGGCTAAAGATCACTCAGTCGATGGCATGCACCAACAACAAAGGTAATGCTGGATGCGGAGGAGGAGGACCATCTTCTAGTGGAGCCACAGGCACCACCATGACAGGTGTCGCCTCAATGGCTGTACTAGCAAATACAATGAACACCACCAATGCAACCCAACCTGTAACTCCAAAATTGACACAAGTGGAACACGACCTTCTTAGGGCTCACCATGGCTGTTTCAGGTGCAGACTTTTCTATGCAGGACATTATGCCCCCAAATGTCCTCTCGGCACAAATGGCCGACCAACCGCTGAAGCATGCAAAAGTGTTACCATTACCGCAGCATTGAAGGTAAAGACACCTTTTGAAGGAAAAGGCTCGACTGTTGTAGCCACAGTTTTTGAGGATGGAGAAGAGAGTGATGACTTCGAGATCACTGGCAATGAAGCAAATGAGTACGTGCAAACTCCCAGATTACCTCCACATCTGTGGTGGAATTGTTGCATCAATGCTCCTCTTACTTGTGCTTCTACTCCAATCTGTGTGCTGATTGATCATGGTTCCCCCCCAGTTCTGATTTCTTCTGAGCTCATAGATGTTTTAGGACTTCCACGTCGAAAGTTATTCAAGCTGTTTTCAGTATCAGGGGCCCTCGTAAATGGACAGAGAGAAGTGGACTCTAGTTTAACTGAATATTGTAAATTACACCTCCAATCGCCAGATTCAGTATGGAAATCGAAAGTTGTCAATGCAGTCATTTCTCTGAACCTCTACACCAAAATAATTATGGGACTTGATTTCTTGGCGCAAAACAGAATCGTGGTCGACGTGGAATTGAGAACAGCCATTGCAAAATCGGATGGTTATGACTTACTAAACCTGCCAGAAGCAAAACCATGGGCAACACCTTGTTTGCCTCATAAATGTCACAATACAGATGCAAAAGTGTTACAAATTGGTAGAAAGCAGATGCGTGAACTACTATGACCAGTATTACAAGAATTACAATTTGTGTTCAACAAAAACCCAGGGAGGTTTGATTTTGAAGCATACTCCACAAAACCACCTTGCGTAATTGCAGCAATCAGAAAATGTATTGGAGAGTTGTCAGGACAACTAGTCCTTGAGAAGTTGGACTCAGTCTATAAAGATTGTTACAGTGATCGATTCCCAACAGACATTCCACATGCAAAGGACTTACCGATGAATGTGTATCACCATATTGAGGTAAAACTGGGAGCCCCAATTTCAGTAGGGAGGGCATACTCTTGTCCAAGAAAATACTGCGAGGGGTGGAAAACTCTAATTGAGCAGCACTCTAAAGCTAGATGAATCCAGCCCTCATCTTCTCTGTATGCTTTACCATCTTTCATAATTCCAAAGGTGGATTGTTCCATACTACCACATTGGGTTAATGACTACAGGAAACTGAACAAAATTACCATACCAGACAATTACCCATTGCCAAGAATTGATGACATCTTGATGGATTGTGCAAAAGGAAGGATTTGGGGGAAATTTGATATGTCAAATTCATTCTTCCAGACCCTGGTACCCCCTGATCATGTCAAATACACTGCGATGGTAACACCATTTGGCTTATGGGAATGGGTAGTGATGCCCATGGGCCTAAGAAACTTGCCAGTGACACATCAACGAAGGGTTATGCTAGCGTTATCAGATCTGATAGGAAGAATATGCCATGTTTACCTTGACAACATAGTTATATGGTCATCAATGCTTGCTGAACACAAAGCAAATGTTGCCTTGGTTTTGGAAGCCTTACAGATGGTGCAGCTTTATTGTTTGACAAAGAAATTGTTGTTGTTTATGATGGAGGTCCACTTCCTTGGACACAATATCTCCTCTGAGGGAATTGAAGCTGATGGGTACAAGGTGGATTGAGTCTTGAATTGGCAGGCACCCACATTGGTGAAGCAAGTAAGACAGGTTCTCGGACTTGTGAGATACATCAGTGCCTTTCTTCCTGCGCTTGCGGAACATACAGCGGTATTGACACCACTTACAAAAAAAAGAATGCAATGCAAATTTCCCTGAATGGACGGTGGAACATCAGTACACGTTTGAAGGGAATAAGGGCTTAGTACCCAGCCACGAGTGCCTAATGACCATCGACCATCAGAATCCTGGCAAAAATGAAATATATGTTACTTGCAATGCAAGCAAATGGCACACGGGTGTCATTCTGTCCTTTGGAAAAAGTTGGGAGCTAGCAAGGCCAGTTGCCTTCAAGAGTCAACAACTGAAAGGGGCGGAATTGCACTACCCAGTACATGAACAAGAAATGTTGAGCATTATGCATGCCTTGACGAAGTGGCAAGTCAACTTCTGGGGATGCACATACACATTTTCACAGACCACAAAACCATTCAAAACTTTGACAGACAACAGGACTTGTTGCTATGCCAGGTTAGGTGGATGGAATATCTATCACAATACAAATACACGATCACATATATCAAAGGTGAAGATAATACCATGGCTGACACACTTTCCAGAATGATGGAACCAATATTGGAAGAGGAGGTAAACTTATCTGTAACTGTTTTCGACATAGGGAGTAACCCAAAACTGTACTCGTGGATATGGAAGGGATATCTAATGGACAAGTGGTGTGCAGCTATCCTCAATGATTTGAAATGGGGCATCATCGACCCAAAGCTGGAGATCAATTTCAAGAATGGGCTGCTATTCATAGGGCAGAGATTAATCATTCCAAAGTACAAAAACTTATGGGAACAGTTGTTCAGGATGGCACATGATCACCTAGGACATTTTGGAGGAGAAAAATCTTATGCATCGCTGAGAGAGGAATTCTACTGGCCAAACATGAGAAAGGATTTAGTAGGAGCTTACATACCTGGCTGTGGGCCTTGTCAACGAAACAAGTCGACGACAGCGAAATCTCCAGGGCCTTTACACCTGCTGCCCATACTGGATAAGAGGTTTGATTCCGTAGCAGTGGATTTCATAGGACCACTGCTGATCAACAACAGTTTTGATGCTATCGTGTCAATGATGGATCGACTAGGTGCCGACATTCAGGTGGTGCCATGTAAAACGAGCATGACAGTGGAAGAATTTGCAAACATCTTTTTTGACTGTTGGTACTGTGAAAATGGATGCCTGTTGGAAATCATTAGTGATCACAACAAACTATTTGTTTTGAAATTCTGGAAAGCATTGATGAAACTCACGGGGATCAAGCACAAACTTTCAACAGTGTACCACCCTGAAATGGATGGTGCTTCAGAGAGAACAAACAAGACCATCATTCAAAGCCTGTGTTTCCATGTGGAACAGAATCAAATGGGCTGGGTGAAAGCTCTATTCAAAGTACATTTTGATATAATGAACACAATGAATGTGTCCATGCAGATATCACCATTCATTTTAAAAACAGGAAGGTCATCCAGGGTGATGCCTCTGATAATCTCAGGGGAAGATGAAATGGAGAGGGCAGATGAAATCGAGGAGGGAGAAGCAAGTCAGTTGGTGGAAAGATTGCACGAAGAGATGGAGGGAGCAAAGGATTGCCTTCTAGCAGCCAAAATATTGCAAGCTCACCATGCAAACAAGGAGAGAGCTGCAGATCCAGAGTTTGCTGTAGGAGATAAGGTGATGCTGGAGACTGCACACTGCAGGAGAGATTACATGCAGAAAAGGAGTGGGAGGGTAGCAAAGTTCATGCTGCGGTGGGATGGGCCATATGAAATTTTGGAAGTGTTTCCGGAATCGTCAACATACAAGTTAGTGATGGACAATAGGTCCACATGCTGCACAACTTTCCATGTTGCTCACCTGAAGAGACATACAGAAAACAACAATGTGTTGTTCCCAGACAGAAAAATGGAGCGTCTGGGGCCTACTAATATTATTACAAATGAGGGAACTATGGAGTACTTTGTGGACCATATTTTGGATGAAAGGCCACAGGGAAGGGGAAAACAATATCTAGTGAGGTGGAAAGGTTATGGCCCAGAGGCTGACTTGTGGCTGCCGTGATCCAAAATGCTGGAAACAGAAATGTTACTCACCTGGGAAGGAAGACTTGGGTAACCATCAAAAGTTTTCAAAATGGATGAGAGTGTAAGAGAACCAGTCCTCTTACAACACCTTTCTACCATATCACACACGATGCACATTTATTAACACGACACGCAACTTGAACATCACGATCAGTTACAGATCACATGCCTCTCTATTAGGTCACATGTCTAGTCACTATGTTACAGGAACTTGTTTGTAATAGTTAGTTAGTTTTCCTTGAATCAATACCACTTTCCTCACAGTTTCTAGACTCTAAGTGTTGGGAGTACCCACTCCCTTCCAACTTAGTATATTTCGGGGGAGGAAACTAAGATAAGATACAAGGACTCAAAGTATAGACTATATACTACTGGAATAACATGTGATAACAGGTGTGGATGTAGATAAGGAATGCTGATGTAAGAGACACTCTTACAAAGGTCAGGTGAAAGAGCAATAAGTTTTTCTGCTACAGAATCAAAATGTGAGCTTTTCACAGTAAAATATGTCTGAAGATGAGCCATCCTACGTTCAATAATGTTCCATACAACAAATATGAAGGAATTGTTGGATTATATAATCTGTCACTGCTTAATCAGTGCTTAACAGACCATAGTTTGCACACACACACAAGTGATGTGATAGTTGTAGCAATCCATGTCTGGTTATATGGTATCCTTGTTCTGTTGAACCTGTAAGGGGAACACCTTACGAGCCCCTACAATGGTTGGCGCACATTTGCAAACATTTCTGCACACCCACAAACATTCGCGCAACAAAGCACCTTTTTGCGCAAAGAGGCGCCTTTTGCACCTGTAAGGGGACTAGGGGGGTGCCCTGTGTGTTTTTCCTATTTTTTATGTTCGTCCCATATTTTTCCCCACCTCATTTCCTTCTATTCTTCATTTTCTATGATTTTTCCGGATTTTATTACTAATTTTCCCTTGCTATCATGTTTGTATATGTTGACACTTTTATATTTAGAGGCGGAGTACCCCTTCCAACACATACCCCTTGGTATGATGTCATTCGGCGGCCTTGATCCGCCTATCTCCGCCTTTTTCTATTTTTAGGTTATATTTGATTTTTGTCGTCTTCACATATACTGGGCATCAGCAAGGGGATCCTTAGAGTTTTCTCTTCGGATTTCCCTTTGCTAGGTGCGCCCCCAATGCCTGTATTATGTAGTATAATTTTAACTTCGGATTTCCCTTTGCTAGAGGTTTAGGTTGCCCTTATAGTAGAAAACTCTCCCCTAAGGCCCGAAAATCGCGAACGCGCTGCCCAAAATAGGCAGGTACGGACTGGACGACGCTTCCCAAAGCTCCACAGAGTCCCTACACACCGTTCCAGATACTCTCGCCTTTATTGCGCTGCCATTTTCGCCAAACGCGCTCCCTAGCGACATGGACGCATCAGAACGCTTCGACGCGCTTGAAAGCAACGTTTCCGGAATGCATGCGCAAATCGACTCGCTTAAATCTACGATTGAAAACTTCGTTAGGACCCTCCAGGCTAACCCTACGACTAATAGTTCCCCCTTCACGACTCCAAGCGCACCCAACAACGATGTTTTGCCAAACGCGTCCACTAAGGAACGTGCCCAGATCAAACCGTCCCCCCCCGCCGAATTTAATGGTGCACGTGCGCAGGGACGTGCATTCCTTAATTCCTGTGAGTTATACATTAGTCTCCAGTCGCATCAATTCGTCGATGAGGCTGCAAAAATTTATTGGGCCTTCACATACATGAAATCTGAACGCGCCTATCTCTATGTGGACCGTATCCTACGTCAAACTAAAGAACTCGGTTCTCTACCTTTCTCCACTTGGGGGGACTTTTGAGCTGAGTTCGTACGCCACTTCTGCCCCCTCAATGAACGCCACCGAGCAGTGACACGACTTGAGTCATCCACTTACCACCAGGGACGTCGATCCGTGGACGACTATATCGATGAGTTCAAGGATTTGGTGGACATGGCAGGGTATGGGCGTGGGTTACCAGTGGTGGTGAAGTTCCGACGGGGGCTCAACCGAGAAATTCAGGACCAGATTGCACAGATGTTGGAAGGGCGCCCAGCGGACGATGATATCCTTGCTTGGTATGAAGCTGCTTCACTCTGTGACGAGAACCGACTCACAAATGCGGCGTTTAATGCTGCATTCCGTGCTCCAACTACCACTCATACACCCTACACCTTCAATCGAAGCCTCCCCCGCCCTAACCCCATTCCTCCTCGTCAAACTCCCACACCAGCCGTCAATATCCCAGTACCAATGGATGTTGATGCAGCCTGCAGCCGTGCACGTAAGTTGGATCTCTGCTACCGTTGTGGGGAACCTGGACACAGGGCTGGAGCGTGTCCCCATCGTCAGGATATCCGCATGCTCACCCCCGAGGGACGAGACGAACTCCTGCAAGATCTGTTGGCACTTGTAGATGTTGAGGAAGCGAAGGATCAAGTTGCAGAGGAGGTTAAGCTGGAAGTTGTAGAGGAGCAGGATTTTCCTATTCGCAGCGAGTGAATTGTACGCCCTCACTGCCTGTCCATAACCGCTTTGAAGTCTTGTCAGTTGAATCCCTGGAGAATGAATCCATTTCTGTGACTGCTCCCCTCTCTGACCCTTCGAAGTTGGCTAAAGACGTACCTGCTCTCCCCATCTCTCCTTCTACTCCACATCCCAAAATTAAATCATGGGAGCGTAAACTACCACGCAAGTATATTGTGGCATCCACTCCCTCTGCACATTCCTTAAACCTAGCCATCGAACTGCAGACGACCGACACTGGACAGATACTCGGTGTTTCTGCGCTCCTGGACTCTGGTGCGACTGGTCTCTTCATCGATTCCCATCTGGTACAACAACATCGTCTAAATACTCGCTCACTCTCACGTCCGATACCTGTATATAACGTGGATGGATCCCCAAATGAAGCTGGTGCCATCTGAGAGGTTGCAGACCTGGTTCTCCGTTACAAAGATCATAGTGAGCGTGCCCTTTTTGCTGTCACTCAATTAGGAAAGCAAAAGGCGATTTTGGGATATCCATGGCTTCGAGACCATAACCCAGAGGTCGACTGGCGCACCGGGGAGGTTACCATGAGCCGATGTCCATCCCGCTGTTGGACGTGTTTCACAGAAGCCAGGCAAGAACGTCGTGGACAGAAGGCGGCAATACGACGAACTCAGAAGTGTCGTGCTGGACCCCTGCCTATACCTGAAGTGGAATTGGAAGGGGTTCCTGATCTAATGCCGGACTCGGATGATGATGATGAGGACCCAGAGGAAGTGGAGGAGGGTGATCGGATCTTCTACACTGCGATTCGCTCATCGCATGAGGTGTGTGCCACATCGAACATATCCCAACGCCTCGCCGAGGCCTTCCACAAAAACAACGCTGCTAAATCCTCTACTAACTCCTTACTCCCTCATCTCCATGAGTTTGAAGACGTGTTCTCCAAGGAGTCATTTGACTCTCTTCCTGCGCGTAAGCCATGGGATCACGCGATCGAACTCACCCCCGGCGCAACCCCTTCATCCTGCAAGGTCTATCCTCTCTCTCCGGAGGAACAACGGCAGCTTGACCAGTTCATCGACGAGCACCTGGCCTCTGGACGTATTCGACCATCGAAGTCACCCATGGCCTCTCCCTTTTTCTTTGTCAAGAAGAAGGATGGCTCACTTCGACCGGTTCAAGACTACAGAAGACTCAACAACATCACGGTCAAAAATCGCTACCCACTACCCCTCATCTCCGAACTCGTAAACCAGCTCCGTGGAGCCCGATACTTCACCAAGCTCGATGTCCGTTGGGGCTATAATAATGTGAGGATAAAGGAGGGAGATGAGTGGAAGGCAGCCTTTCGTACCAACCGTGGTCTTTTTGAACCGCTTGTCATGTTCTTTGGCCTTACTAATAGCCCTGCCACCTTTCAGACCATGATGAACGACATCTTCCATGACCTCATCCTCGAAGGCGTTGTCTGCATCTATCTCGACGACATCCTCATCTTCACTCGCACGGTTGAAGAGCACCGTCGCATCACGCGCCTCGTCCTAGAGCGACTTCGACGGTACAAACTCTACCTTCGTCAGGACAAATGCGAGTTCGAAAGGACCAAGATCGAGTACCTCGGCCTGATTATCTCGGAGGGTCAAGTGGAGATGGATCCTATCAAGGTAAATGGGGTCACAGCTTGGCCTACGCCCACGAACAAGAAGGAGGTGCAGTCTTTCCTGGGCTTCATCAATTTTTATCGGCGTTTTATCAAGGATTTCTCACATCATGCACGACCGCTGTTCGACTTGACAGGAAAGGAGGCATGGAGGTGGGATAATGCACAACAGGAGGCGTTCGAAAAGCTTAAGGAGATGGTCACTTCCGCTCCGATCCTTACCTTTGCTGACGATTCGCGTCCTTTTCGTGTAGAAGCCGACAGTTCTGACTTTGCGACGGGCGCTGTGTTGTCTCAGCAGTCTCCGGAGGACCAGAAGTGGCATCCTGTTGCGTTCTACTCCAAAAGCCTTAGTGCTGTAGAGAGAAACTACGAGATCCATGACAAGGAGATGTTGGCGATAATGCGTGCGCTTGAGGAGTGGCGACACTTCCTCGAGGGTGCCCAACACAAGGTGGAAATTTGGACGGATCACAAGAACCTCGAGTACTTCATGACGGCCAAGAAATTGAACCGTCGTCAAGCTCGTTGGTCCCTGTATCTATCTAGATTCGACTTCTCCTTGCACCACCGTCCGGGTCGCAGCATGGGGAAGACCGATGCCCTATCCCGACGTGCAGACCATGGGGATGGCAGCGGTGACAACCAAAACATTGTGCTGTTGCAGCCAGACCTGTTCACCATTCGGGCACTGGAAGGCATCGTACCCCAGGGCGAGGAGTGGGACATTCTACGTGACATTCGTCGCGCAAACCGTAGCGGTTTACATGAGGATGTTGTCGCCCGAGCTGTTAAAGAACTGAGGAAGGGATCGACCCTTTCCTTACGTGCGGCAGAGTGGGCTGAAAAGGAGGACTTGTTGTATTTCAGGGATCGCATCTATGTTCCCAATGACCCAGACCTTCGCCGGCGCATCATATCCCAACACCATGACTCACAGATTGCTGGCCACCCCGGATGCTGGAAGACCTTGGAGCTCACCTCACGGAACTATTGGTGGCCACAAATGTCACGGCTCATTGGTCAGTATTGTCGCACTTGTGACCTTTGCTTACGCACCAAGGTCCCTCGTCGCAAGCCTATTGGTGAGCTACACCCTCTTCCTGTTCCAGAGAGTCGTTGGGATGTCGTCAGCATCGACTTTGTGGTGGAATTGCCAGAGTCAAACGGGTTTGATGCGGTGATGTGCACAGTTGACTCAGTGGGAAAACGCGCTCACTTCATTCCCACTCACACCACTGTCAGTGCCCTAGGTGCCGCTCGACTCTACCTCCACCACGTGTGGAAGTTACATGGACTTCCTGGTGCCTTCCTCTCGGATCGTGGCCCTCAGTTCATGGCAGAGTTCACTCGTGAGCTGTACCGACTCCTGGGGATCAAACTCCTCGCTTCAACTGCTTATCACCCACAAACTGATGGCCAGACGGAGCGAGTCAACCAGGAACTGGAGCAGTACATCCGCCTCTTTGTCAATGAACGCCAGGACGATTGGGATGATCTCCTTCCTTTGGCCGAGTTCGGATACAACAACCATGTCCATGCTTCCACTCAACAGACCCCTTTCCTCTTAGACACTGGACGACATCCACGCATGGGATTTGAACCTCGCCAAACTCCCTCACACATCGAGACAGTGAATGAGTTCACAGAACGCATGAGGGATAGCTTGGAGGAGGCAAGGGCAGCCTTAGCAAAGGCGAAGGACGACATGGCGCGATTTTACAACCAGCGCCACTCCCCAACCCCTCAGTACAAGGTTGGTGATCAAGTTTATCTTGACTCCAGTGACATCTCCACTACACGTCCATCCAAGAAACTCGCTCATCGCTTCTTGGGACCTTTCCCCATTGTCAAGTGCGTTGGAACACATGCCTATCGTCTACGCCTCCCAGCCTCCATGTCCAGACTCCATCCCGTCTTCCATGTCGTCAAATTGCTTCCAGCTCCCCCAGATCCGTTCCCGGGACGCCATTCACACCCACCACCACCACCTACAGTGATCGAGGGAGAACCCCAATATGAAGTCGAGTCAATCTTGGACAGCCGTTTGCGTCGAGGAAAACTCCAGTATTTGGTACATTGGAAGGGTTATGGGTATGAGGAGAACTCATGGGTCGAAGAGTCTGACGTAAATGCCCCTCGGTTAATCAAGGAATTCCACCGACGGCACACTGCTGCACCGCGTCGCATTCAAGTCACGGACTTTGGTCGTATACGATTTCGAATGCATCGGGGCGATGCATCTTAGAGAAGGGGTGATGTAAGGGGACTAGGGGGGTGCCCTGTGTGTTTTTCCTATTTTTTATGTTCGTCCCATATTTTTCCCCACCTCATTTCCTTCTATTCTTCATTTTCTATGATTTTTCCGGATTTTATTACTAATTTTCCCTTGCTATCATGTTTGTATATGTTGACACTTTTATATTTAGAGGCGGAGTACCCCTTCCGACACATACCCCTTGGTATGATGTCATTCGGCGGCCTTGATCCGCCTATCTCCGCCTTTTTCTATTTTTAGGTTATATTTGATTTTTGTCGTCTTCACATATACTGGGCATCAGCAAGGGGATCCTTAGAGTTTTCTCTTCGGATTTCCCTTTGCTAGGTGCGCCCCCAATGCCTGTATTATGTAGTATAATTTTAACTTCAGATTTCCCTTTGCTAGAGGCTTAGGTTGCCCTTATAGCACCAACCATCTACAAACATTCTGATATGTCAATCCATCAGCCCCTATTGTACTCTCACCATTCTCGCAGTCAATACCCTGCAGAAATGATCAAGGATGTCTTCGCATGCCCATTACCAATCATGGCCTGATGCGGACACCACTTACCAAGTATGGCCTGATGCGGACACTATCACTGATTGATGGCCATCTCCCCAAATGGGAACACAACCCTGGATCTGAATTAGTGCTAGGATGGAAGGGGCTCCAAGTATTTTAGAACGTCGCATGCCTTCCATATATATACTTTGGCCTTGCACTGGGCTCCTTAGAGTTTTCTCTTTGGTTTTCCCTTGCAAGATATGGGTCTTTCCTTGTTCAATAGTTATTGAATCTAATCTTTGGTTTTCCCTTGCAAGTATTGAGTTCTTAGGACTCTGATTGTAAGGTTGCCCTTACAGAACCCTATAAGACCTGATAGCTCAGTTGGTCAGAGCATCTGGTATATGTCCAGGAGGGCCTGGGTTCAATCCCCAGTCTGGTCATCTTTTCTGCATTCCTAACAGGTTATGGGCCCTGGCACTTCTGTCAGATTACCTGAGCAGATTAAGATGTGCCAGATTAAGGGGGTGTGTTGGATTATATAATCTGTCACTGCTTAATCAGTGCTTAACAGACCATAGTTTGCACACACACACAAGTGATGTGATAGTTGTAGCAATCTGTGTCTGGTATCCTTGTTCTGTTGAACCCTATAAGACCTGATAGCTCAGTTGGTCAGAGCATCTGGTATATGTCCAGGAGGGCCTGGGTTCAATCCCCAGTCTGGTCATCTTTTCTGCATTCCTAACAGGAATCTCCCACCCCCACCACTGCGAGCAACTGCAAACACATGACAACTGTGTTGTGCCTAGTGTTGTGATGGCTCAGCTTGGCCTGAAAGCTGTGGCTAAGGCTTGGCTTTGAGGGGCTCAGGCTTTCAAAAATCCAAGCCTGAGCTGTGAAGATGGCTTCAGGCTGGCTTAGGTCAGCCTCGGCCCAAGCCACAGCTCATTGGGGTACACAAGGGCATCATGATAGTGGGCACTGCTGGTGGTGGTGGGCATGGGGGTTTGTAGCAGGGGACACAGGTGCAATGGTGAGTTTTGATGTATGTGTGGTGGTCATTATGCTGGTAATCATCGTTGTGTGGCTAAAGGTCAATAATAGAATGCATTGTTAGTGGAAAAATGAACACAATCCAAAAAGAAACATACTTGGAATACATAAACGGCTCAGAAGTGGCTATTTTCACATATGAACATTTGCAGCCATGCACTTTGGCTGTTGGAACTCCACAATTGGGCTGGATGGATCGGATGGGTGTAGGGCACCATTTACAAGAGGTACAAGTATGGGAGGTGGTGTTGTGGGTGGTTGTGGTTGTGGTTGTGTTGCAGATGTCATGGTATGCCATTATGTCTGTTTGAGGGGAAAATGTAATAATCTTAATTTTAAAGCTATAGTAACATCAATATCATGAAGTTAACACGGGTTCAGAAGATATGACCTACCTAAACTATACGTTCTCGAATCTCGATCATGAAAATGAGACGCGTCGACGCGTCAATCACGCGTTGACCATTGACGAATTTACAAACAAGAGTAAATACAATCGTCGGTGAAATCCGTTTTGAGAAGGAGTTCAAGTTCGACGTGTCGTTACCAAAAGCCGCAGCTAAGGCCACGACTTACGGCTTTCTTGACTCAAAGCCTGAGCCGTGGGCCCTGTGAAGCCGTCACTACGGCCCACGCAGGCTCGGCTTTTTAGGGCTCGGCCTCGGCCGGCCTCCGGCTTTGAGCCGAGCCGCGCACATCACTAGTTGTGACGATAACATGCTATTGTGACTGCTGCTGCTTGTGAGGCTATTAATGAGGAAATGATTTCGAACAGTACAGAAATTTAATATGTTACAGGTAATACAGGCCTATAGCTGAAGATTGAATACATATATGATATCAGCCTGCTCATCGTATTGACGCCATCTTATGTTTGTTACTGTCCATTTGATGAACACCGATTTCGAGCAGAATCAAATTTTGGTTGAGTAACACCAAATTTCTAATGAAAGTTGGGATTTAGGCTGTTGCAAATATGCTCTATTAAAAAAGTACAATATCGCGGTATGAATGGTCCAGAAAGGGTAAAGTACGATAACAGAGCGGGGCAGAATTAGCGAGCAGATACAAAATCGTCGTCTTCATCATCAGAATATGGTGACACTCGGATAGCGCGATATGGCATGCGACTCGGACGTCGTGAACAGTGTGACCCGCTGGAATCGGAGCCGTCGTCAGCATCAGAATACGGAACAGCAAGGACGAGCCTGAACGCGTCCTTGCCGTTCAAATAGAATCGGTGAAGTCGCTTCTCGCGTATGAAGCCGAGCGACTCGTAGAGCGAAAGGGCAGCATGGTTATCATACTCCGTTTCCAGGACAATCTGACACAACGTGAGAGAGAGTATAGCGTGGACAAGCTACTGGGACAGACCTCGTCGACACCGTCTTCCTTCATAACTTTGATGGAGTTTTGCACAAGCGCGCTAGCTAGACAAATACAAAGGGAAAAAAACAAGAATCCGCACCATAGGTGTGTTTCCCTTAAACTAAGACCGGGTGAGGATGGAAGAGAAGGGGGAAGGGGTTACGAACCTATGCCGCGCTTACGCCAGTTCTTGCTCACACTCAGCATGGCTATGTATCCTCTGTTTGTCGAATCATTGTGGGTGCTCTGCTTACACACGATAACACCTATGGGGCTGGAGTCGCCTGAATCACTCGGATATGCCTGATATGATGTTCGGGATGGAAATCAGACGTGTCAAAGCCCTGTATGACGATTACAGTGTGAGATAGGCATACAAGAAAAGAGAGATGGGGCCTATCCGTGGCAATCTGGTGAGTATCGATGATGTCGTGTGACCAAAAGCTTGCACTCACCACTGATGAAGGAAATAACGGAAAGTGTATATGACATACGGTTCGCTAAGTTCATTCTGTACGAGGCCCATGACATGGGGAAGGTCAGATTCGCCGATATACTGACGATAGATTACTTCAGACATGAACGTTGCTCTCTTAAAGGCTATGTGCCACGTGCTCTATGCACTTGCTCAATCATTTCTCACGGCTAGGTTAGCAGCAACTGGTAGCGACAGGGATTCCAACGGAAAAACCAAGCCCGCCTTGACTTCAAGAGCTGTTCGGATCGTTCGGGAATGATTTGCTTCCGACTGACAGAAGCTACCGCAAGATAGGAAAGATATGCAAGTCTGACAACTGGGGATGTGACAACTGATAACCGAGCTGAACGGGTCAGCATTGCCACTGGGTTTCTGCGCATATGTAAGATAAGCGAGTCGACACTACTGATGATCTAGTGGCACCCAATTGCAAGTTTCAAACCGCTCTTAAGACGACCCTTAGGGATCTTAAAGATACATGGGAACTTCAAGGGATGGTAGCGCTATCTTGCTTCCGTCCTTTGACTGGAATAGCTTAGTTCTCTCGGAAATTTTATATATCCAGAGGGTGCAGGGTGCGGCGTATGTCATGGTGCGCCACATGCTCTCTTCTTGATACAAGCTATTCTTGGGCTGCTTCTTACATAAATGGTCCATACATACTTACCCCCATCCAGAATTCCGTGGCACCCAGGGACTTTTATAGATGCAGTTTACTTATTCGTTCTAGGACTGACGTGATAGCCATCATCAGTCTTTGAACATGGTCGGGAAACTTTCGGAAGACGCCCCCACTGGTAAACACGAGGATTCACTTGAACGAAGGGACGAAGAGCTATTAGCCACTCTCGGATATAAGCAAGAGTTTAAAAGAGAATTTACACCTCTCGAGGTAAGTGTTAAATTACGAATGGAGTCCTATTTTCTAATCATATCAGGTGTTCGGTATCGCATTTTCAATTATCGGTTTACTGCCGTCCATTTCATCTGTTTTATTCTACGCTATACCAAATGGCGGAGGACCAGCGATGGTCTGGGGCGTAAGTCTATCAGATTCGTTCCTTGTTTGATGCTAATCTTTACTATTCGGAAGTGGGCTGTAGCCAGCTTTTTTATTTTATGTGTTGGAATGTCGATGGCAGAATTGGCATCAGCTGCACCTACTTCGGGAGGGGTACGTGCCTAGTATTTCAAACCTGCGTGAACTAAAATTTCTCCAACAGCTGTATTATTGGACGTACTCGCTTTCTTCACCGCGATGGCGTAATCTTCTTTGCTGGCTCGTGGGCTGTAAGTTATTTTTGTTCCTCTTTCGTACATGCTCGCTCGGCTATAATAATACTTGCGGGCAGACGCGAATACGATAGGGTCTATTGGTTCAGTAGCGTCTATCGATTGGGGTTGCGCGGTTCAGATTATGGCAGCCGCGACTATTGGCTCCAACGGAAGCTTTTCGGCGACACCGGGACAGACCTTGCACGTTCCATCATCGTTCTCTGAGAAGCATATCCAGTACTTACTTTGTCCGCCCAAACAGTGCAGTGTATGCCGCTATCATAATTACACACGCTATTCTATGTTGCTTTGGGACCGCGGTCCTTGCCAGATTGCAAACCGTTTATGTCATTCTGAATGTATTGTGAGTCGTCTGCTCTGCAGATCGGATTTCGTCGAAGTTTATGTCTCCAGGCTCTGCCTGGCCGTCATTATTGCTCTACCTGCTGCCACGCCAAAGGAGTTCAAGAATACCGCGAAATTTGCTTTGGGTGATTTCACCAATTGTCTGTCTGCTCATTTTTATCACGCGTCTATGCAATTATGACGACGATTTAGTGAATGGTTGGCCAGATGGCTATGCATTTATCCTGAGCTTCCTTGCTCCACTTTGGACCATCTGTGAGAAATATAGTTGTATTATTCCAAGCAGACGCGTGATATATTTGTTGCAGGCTCGTTCGATTCAAGCGTGCATATCAGTGAAGAAGCATCCAATGCCGCTACTGCAGTCCCCTGGGCAATCGTTATGGCTATCTTCGTTGCTGGCGTCCTCGGTTGGGGTATGTACATGATTATATCGCGTTTTCATCCCCCCATAAACCCCTTTGTCGTCTAGCAATCAATATGTCCCTTGCATTCTGTATGGGAACGGATCTTCAAACCCTCTCGGCCAGCCCTCAGCCGATGGCTCAAATCTTTTTTCAGAGCTTTGGACAGAAGGGAACATTGGCTATTTGGGCATTTGTTGTCCTTGTGCAGTACGTGGACGTGTGATGGGGATAATCCCATCTTTTCTGACATAATTACAGGTACATGATGGGTTCCAGCATGGTTTGTTGTCTTGAATCTTGAAACAATTAAAATTTAATTTGAACGTCGCTTAGCTGCTTGCCGCGAGTCGTCAAACGTTTGCATTCAGCCGGGACTCGGGTAGGCGTTGTGACAGGGTTTCAATAGAGACTTCTTAATAATGTCTTTTATTCAGCACTTCCGTTTTCTAAATGGCTCTATCGGATGAACGGGTACACGAAAACGCCTGTGAACACAGTGTGGTACGATGCAGGGCTTGCCCTGGGACTTGGACTACTGGCGTTTGCCGGCACGCAGGCGATCAACGCTGTGTTTGCTATTTCTGTGACAGGACTTTACATTGCGTATTCCATCCCGATTGCAGCCCGATATTTAGGCGACAATGATTTCAAACCAGGGCCATTCAATCTGGGGATTTTCGTATGTTGATTTTCAGTGGGGCAATGGGAGGTGCTAAAGCGTTTGTTTTAGAGTCTACCGGTTGGGTTAGTGTCTGTGTTATTCATGGTATTCCTGGGCACGGTATTTTTATTCCCGGGGAGGCCGGGACCATCGGTGTCGGGTATGAATTACACGGTAGTAGTTCTCGGGGGAGTGATGATTCTTTCAGTTGTGTGGTACTATTTCCCAAAATATGGGGGGGTGCATTGGTTTACAGGACCAGTGTCGAACATTGTAATGGAGGATGATAGGTCGAGTATATAGATAATCGATGCCGTGGGCCGGCCGTGACCGAAATAGACCGAGAGACAAGCACATGACAGAGCCAAAGGACGTCCGTGCGCAGGCCGAGAAAGTTCTCACGGTGTGGCAGGAAAACAAAGTAAGAGAGAACCGCAGCGTCAGCCAAAAAGTGCCCTATACGCTCCCCTACAAGCCATTCCTCTAAATCTCTTGTTTTCAAATCCCTATCCGCTCAAATAATCCTCAATTGTAAGTATCAGTTTTATATCGTATACAGATCCAGTCCCCGGTTTCAGGAAGATTGTTGGCGTCGTCGTTGCTGTTCTGTACGCGCAAGTGGTATAATGGGGTAGTGAGCGCGAAGGCTTTGTTTGTTTGGCCCGTGTCTATAGCTGGGCGCGTCCTTACAAGACGCGTCCCACAGAACTCTTTCCTCCTTGTCCTCTTTCTCTCTTTTCTTTTCCTTCTCCACTTTCTTCTTCCTCATCGTTCTCCTCGATGCCAACGTGATAACTCACTTCAGATCATATAGATGCCCAAGGAAGCTACCAAACCTAAAGTCTGTTCTTTTTATTTCCCTTCTTGCCTTTTCCTGCTATTGTTGCGATCATTGGAGATAAGGTGTTCAACTGCGTTGTTTGGAGCTTGAATCTAGACAAGACTCGCTACCCTCTTCTTGGTGTAGGAGCTTTTTCCGCCTCCTTCGCATAGTACTCTCATCATCACCATACTGCTGTTGTCCTTGTCCTCGTCACCTTCTCAAGTCACCTGTACTAATCGTATCCCTACACAGCGCAAAGCCGCTGAGAAGGCTGAGAAGGCTCCCCGAGCAAAATCCAAGAAGGACCCCAAGGCACCCAAGCGTGCATTGTCCGCATACATGTTCTTCAGCCAAGACTGGCGTGAGCGAATCAAGACAGAGAACCCAGATGCTGGTTTTGGTAAGTCTCCCCTCCCATCCCCCAAACTTGGTAACTGTTTTTTTTTTAAATCTTTTTTACCTTGTGCCTTTGCAGGTGAGGTTGGAAAGCTGTTGGGAGCAAAGTGGAAAGAGCTCGATGACGAGGAGAAAAAGGTATGTTTGGAGCCACTGTTCCGTAAGGTAACGTAGCTAAGGTGATTTGTAGCCCTATGTCGAACAAGCTGCACAAGATAAAGCAAGAGCAGAGGAGGAGAAGGCAGCTTATGATGTAAGAGTTCTGAGCCACATTTTGTTCAACTTGGGTGTATAACATGGGAATATTCACAGGGAACCAAGAAAAGCACTGGAAGTGGTGGGGAGGACGATGAGGAAGAGGAGTGATTGTTTCGTTCTTTTAATTATATTTTTTTCAGCAGGAGGGACTTGCAACTATCATCTCTCTGTTTGTTGTTGATGTCTTTGTTTTTTTTTTTAAAATAAACAATTTGAAATTACGACCACGTGCTACAAAGAAAGTCACGCCGCAGTCTTCTACTTACGTAAGTTTGCTCTTTACTTGTAATATGTCTGAACAAGAATCTTCCGTTCGTTGTGTTTTTATTTTATTTTATTTCTTTCCGTCTTTTCATCTTTCTTACATTACAGGCTGTCCCTCCTGCTCAGCGTGGAAGCTGGTCATCGTTTCTTAAATCGCATGTCTTTGCTCATTTTTCTTATATCTCCATCTGCTCATCTTCCTTTCAGCATCGCTTCGTTTTCAGGTGATCTATCATCACTCACTGCGCCTCCTTTCATTCTTTCACCCGTATCTCTCACCGAGTTTCCTGGTATTAAATAAATCTATCTTCACTTCATAGCCCACCTAATTTCATTTTAGCATATTGGTGTGAACATCCAGAGATATTTGCTGCTATCGCAGATGCTACCACAGGAGAGACAAGGGCACTCGCCGTGCTCAAGTGGTTCATCGTTAGTCACTTGTTCCCCTATCAGCTTTATCACTCACTATATAAAACCAAATAGAGCACATTAAAAGGTCAGTATACCTCTAGAAATGAGAGCATGGGTTCGGAAAAGAAGTACGTTTTTTTTCAACCCCTTATATTCTTCACCTACCCAATCACTGTGTACCATAGACCACTCAACCCTGTTCTTGGCGAGTACGTTAATTCCATTTTATTCCCACATCACACTACAATGTCTTAACAACTCAGATTATTCTATGGCCAATGGCCCGATATCCACAACTGCGGCCGCACTGACCTACTGGTCGAACAAGTCTCTCACCATCCTCCTATAACTGCATATGTTATCGAAAATAAGAAGAAAGGTCTACGACTTGTAGGACACAACGCGCAAAAGACTAGTTTCAGTGGTCCGTTTCAGTATCACCCTACATAACCTTGCACGCCACTGACCTTTTTTGTTGCACAGGCGGCTCCATCATCGTAAAGCAAATCGGTCACGCAATCCTCACCATATCATCACCCTCTGGCAGGAAAGAAGAATTCCTTATAACGCTGCCCCGGCTACGAATAGACGGCCTGTGGTACGTCTTTCTATATCCAATCCAAGAAAATTCATCATGTCCATCATCGCAGGTACGGCTCACCCTACATAGAGCTCTGCGAGACCTCGCACATAATAGGAGGCGGGTTCGTCTCCCTCATCGAGTACAAAGGCAAAGGTTATTTCTCTGGGCGATCACACTCCTTCAAAGCAACAGTTTTTCCACAGCCGGGTATGAACAACGGCTCGGGCGCAAGCGACTACGTTGTCGAAGGCACGTGGCACCTCAACAGCAAGTTCACCAAGGGTGGGCACAAGGAGTTCATCGGGAACGGCGGGCTGTTCCATGATGTCGAGAGCGTGCCCAAGGAGGAAGTGACTGTTGTTGGGGGTGATGGTAATGGCGGAATGGGCGAGTTTGAGAGCAGGCTACTATGGAAGTTCGTTGCGAAAGGTATTCGGGAAGGTGATTTTGAGACGGCAAGCAGAGAGAAGACAAGGATCGAGGTAGGCTTTCGGTGTGTCTCCCCTCTTCTCTTGGGTTGCTGATGGAACCTTTTGTTGTGGATAGAATGACCAAAGGCAGCGAAGAAAGGACGAGCTTGCGGCTGGGACGACGTGGACATTGAAGCACTTTACGAGACAGGAGAGTGATCCGATCTGTAAGTCTATCTTACTTCTCCTTACGGGCCATTTCATATTACTCCCGTCAAGATGAACGACTTGGAAAACTCGCCAAGATAATCCCGCCCACAGAAGATACGTACGTGTTTAAAGAAAATTGGCCGATCGTCCGGGCTTGATCACATTAGTTCCTCCTTATCCATGGCTAATTATACACTGTATCACCTCATGACCCGGGAGTTGTAGGCATAGAACAAGAGGGTTAGGTCCATTTTCTTGATGGAGGGAGCAGCACGAGCACTGTACTACTGAACACTCGCATCCATAGCATGTATTGTATCCCGACAGCAGATTGCATTCTGGATCTGCGCGTTTCTGGCCCTCGATTGGACAATGTGTATAATACCCTCGACAAATTATCAGCTAGCGGTGCAATGGCTAGCACAATAGTTAAAAATCTAGTTTCTACATACGAATTTTTTTATCCAACATACGAGATACGCGTCCTGCCATGTTCAGCACATCCGCGCTAGTGGCGTCTGGTTCAGCCAGACTGCTGCTCTGTTCTTACCATGTGGCTCATTTATTTTTTGGCGTGCGCCTATCAACAACGAACACGCCACAGGTTGTCTTCCCTGTCATGGATGAAAGTTGACATGGAAAGTCCTCATGAAGTATACAGATGTATCATTCTCGATGGTGGCAGCGCTGGCCTAAGAGTAACTTCGCCTTCTTAGCCTTGACATACAAGGAAAGGTGCATGCCAAGGGAGGATAGAAACTGTGGTTGAGTGGTCCCAGTTGTAACTTGTGGATGGGTGACATCCAGCAGCTTACTTTGACTTTAACGATGAATCCCCTATCCAACCACTGTTATGTAAACGTTAAACGTTAAACGTTACTCATGAAAATATATCCAAGTCTCAACTCAGAATTTGAATGCACCTTCGAAGTCGCACCAATCATGAGAAAAAGCTACTTATAACGTACGCGTAGTAGTTACATCGCTAATTACTAAAACGCGCGTTTAAATACTTGAAATCACCAGGAAATCTGCACCTGTCTCCCCACCAACAAATGAGCAGTTGACCGAAGAACGAGAAGTAAATAGCCCAGGTGTTTCAGCATCTGCATGCATCAGGCACAGTACTCCCGTTGCCACTTCAGACGCCGGCTTCGCTCCTTACCCCAGTCGATGTCGTGAGTACCAGGTATATAGTCTATGAAATCAGTAAGGTCAAAGATTCTCGAGTGAGGACCGATGGATAATGAAAATACCTTTCCCCACCCACTGGATCCTAACCGTATGTTTACCAGGTCGTACGACAACAACACCAGCGCTGAATCCACTCGTCAAACATGTTGCCACATCCTCCCCGCAGTTCATCGTTTGGTTCAGTTCGAAATCCCGCGTGAGTCCTCTCAGGTCATCATCTACATAAACAGCCATCTGCATGTCCCGCTCATCGATGTCTACCACACTCAGCTTGTGCGGCTTAGGGTGGTCTATGGTGTATTCAAGTGGAATCGGATGCCCGTCGGAACCTGGGAGCATCGTATGGATCTCATATGGTTGGAAGACTTCCGTTGGCGTCGGACATTCTACGACATCTACTTTGATATCACCCATCGATGGCGGTGGGTCTCGGCGTTTAGGTGTCGAAGAGAAAGGAAATCGGAATGAGGGCATATGGTGGGAATAAACATGAAACATTTCTGGCCAAAATACGGAGTTCAATTGAGTGTTATGATATCGATGGAAGTTCTTACGGAGCAGGATGAATAGCAGGGAGATCGCCACTACCAAGCTCGCAATGGCTTGATCCATGTTACGCCGTAATTTCTCAGTCTTCTTCCCAGGAAGGACTCTCCATTTCCGCTTTTTCAGCTTTGAGGGGGACCTGCGGATGGGTAATAAGCCGTCTTCCGCTTCAGAAAGAAGTGTGAAATCCTACGTACCCCTCCGCAGAGCCATCATCGTCATACTGTGGGGACAAAAATCAGGCCAAGTAAACGCGACACCTGGTGGACCTACCAACAAAGAAAGAGATCGAGGGAAATGAGAGATCTCGCCAGTGGGATCTAAATATACCTTTGGATCTGACTATGTTGCAATGCTTAAAATTTACCCACGTTCACATTAAGCAAAACTTACCTGGGCAGGCGCAGGGTGGCAAACAAACATCTCCAAGCGGCCGGCCTTGCCACTGTCACGTCGAAGATTCTTCAAGCGAAAGATAGATTTAAAGAGCTAGAAATATGCACGTAAGAGTTCAGAAGATGATAACTACCGCGGTCAACGATTACCTCTGGCATAGTCTAGTTATGTTATGAAACATAAGTAAGATTAAGGAAGTTCAAACAAGCTCTCACCTCGTCTACAAAGCCTATACCAGGACATTTGTGAAGTCCCATACCCTGTATGGAAGGAGTTTTCCGATCTGGGTCTATCTTGTTAGGATGACAGAAGTCCATGGCCTAGGGATGGTCAGCAACCATGATGCAAGATCGGAAGCAAAAACAAACATTTTTATGAGCCTTATTGAAGTCAGCAAAGATACGATCCCCTTTGCGGACTTCTACACCGTTTCCTTGTGGGATGAAGTCCTTCTCGACGACGTCACGCCAAAGTCCTAATGGCTGGCTAAGTCCTGCCATATTTTGTAAATAGCGGGTTAGAAGAAGCTGAAGCTCAGGCTAACTTTGTGCTTCCCGAATATAACCCATGATCTTCTTGTTCGCGCCTTGGCTCCGCGAATCTCTTGGCGACAACATTGATAGTCGTACAATTTCTTTCCTTTCTTCTTCGTGTTCATCGCCGAGATAAAAATCAACAGCATGTGTACATGCTGAACGACATACTGAGCAACAGTCCCGTGAGCAGGATGGGGGAAGTCAACATACTTTGTGCGTAGTTGACAGCCGTAACGACAGCCAATCCCAAAACGTTCGCCACTATCCGACGCTTCTCAAGTGCTTCTTCTCGGCTCTGGACATTGGAATCATCAATGATGTCTCGGAGATGGCCGTGGTTGGTGAGCTCGCCAAGGCGGAACTGTCTGTTCGACTTGACCATCCTGTCAAGAAAGGTCAAGGCCACGCGGTGTGTTAATTCCTTCCCGGGTCCCATCTCTTGACAGATTCGAGTGAACCATGAATATAGATCTATGAGACAGCTTCTGAAATCGTTGATCCAGTTCTACGGGATGAGCGTAAGTTATTATGAATGCCTTTGCAATCCCAACAGACTAACTGTGCCTCCGATGTCGGAGGGGATGGGCAGATGACGTTCGATATCTTTTCCGAGTCTTGAACTGGCATCCATGGCAGCTTCACGGACCGCCCACCCAGTCTCGGGATCGATAGTTCGAAAAATATATCTGGAAGTCGATGTCAAGACTACAAGCAAATACATGTCTCCGTCACTCACGCATAAATAGCTGCGAATTCTTCATGCTTTTTTGTCGCCTCACCGTCTGACAGAGAGCGTCCACACTGTCGTACACTTTTGCTTAGGATTATAAGGCATGTGTGAATAAAACGACACTTACGAGTGTCTCGCATACCCAACGAGTGCATGTCGTGTTGATAACATCTCGTACGATATCAACGGACCTGTGCCCATTGTTTTGGCTTGGTGTGCTAGGTTCAGAGCCCAAGGAAGCCAAAAATTATCGCGACAATACTTACATCGATTTGTCTCTTATAAGGGCAGCCGCAGTAGTACCGAAATAGGATGCGTGTCGAGACAAAGACCCTTTGTCCGGAATTAGTGCAAACAGTGTCTAAAAACTCATCAGTAACTGAAGAAGTGTAAAAGAACGCATGGTCACCATCATTTGATCTCGATCATGACTGAAGAAGGGCAATGGTGAGAATTTATATATCACACCAGTGGAATAAACTGACAGCAATTCGTTATCGAAACCCAGGAAATAGCTGCCGTATGTCAATTGAGCACCATAATCAAGTTTAAAGGCTTTACCCATAACCGTCCGTCAATTTCTCGAGATTCTTGCCATAGATTGTTTGGTATACAGAGGGTTTGTTGAAGACATAACTTATTGCTCTCTTCGTCTCTATGACTTTGACATTGTGAACTTCGGGCCTCTCGAAATCGTATTGATTGCGCGAATCGGCTAAGGCTGTCTTCGTCGTGGCAGGACAGGTCAAGGGGAACAGACTGTAGGTGTTGTCGTATGGATAGTTCCGAGGAAAATTTCGCTGCAATACTATGTGTGGCTATTAAATGTTAACGGGACAAATAATTTGTAGACACACATCTAGGCAACGTGGAGGTGAAGGCACCATTATTCAAACGGCGAGTACAGTCATTGTAACCCCATTGAGTTAATTTACCAGCTAGAAAGATACTAAGGAACAGAATATCATGAAGTAAACGAGAACAGACCGGTAAATTCGGTCGTAAAACGGTGGTCACTGCGCATTATAGCCACCTAAGACCAAAAGCGATCAGTGGGGAGATTACAAGCTCACAAGGAAAGTGCTTACAATATCGGCAAAGAGGCCGTACGTCTACAGTCAAGGGTTAGCGAGATGTTGACAAGGTAAGATACTCGTACCATCGTGCAACCAAACCCAAGACCGGACCCAGATGTGTCCTCAGCTTGGAGGCCAGGCTGGTAGTCAATCGTGTCACTGTTCACCTTCTGCGGTTTGGTTCACAAGGGAAACTCACATAAAGTTCCAAGTTGTCAATGCTTCCATAGAGCTCCTCGGCTGCCCTGAAAACATCAGGGTTCGAGTTCCACTCTTGGAAGCTCTTTAGAACTGCAAGTCCGTTGTTTAGATTTGATAAAAAAGATAAACAAAGAAAGGTACCTTTGAGACCTAAAAATTTCCTGAAGTCGTTGAAAGAGCATACGCCCCACCGTCTCGCTCGTTCAATAATCATGATTTCAGAGGTGCGGAAGCATGAGGGGATGCGACGAGCGCCGGGCGCGCCTGCATGATATCCTGTCGCATCTTGCAGGACACGAGCAAGATCATTATCCTGGAAGCGACCATCTCTCCCGCGTTTGAGGCTAGTGGAGGAAATCATTTGTAACGTGTTGCACATGACCAGCAACTGATTGTTACTTACCCTGCGCTGTCTCGGTATCGTCTATCCGGATTCCTTGTACCATTCATCATCATGTTCTGCACGTCGTCAGCAGACAGCTGAAGAAAGTCGTCAGCGATAAACAACGCGATCAACAGAGACACTACCTGATCGAGTGTAGTGTGAAATTCGTCGTCAACCGTTTCTTCGATTTTCCTGACATCTTCTGTAGCTATCATTGACGTCCACTGCATGGGTCTTAGAGTGAGAAAGATATGGTTCAGAAATAACACGAACGTTATAAAGAAGAGCAGATTCCATGCTAGAGTCATGACCTCTACCCCTCTCCAATTGTTCATGATCCTTTGGAATATCGAGAGATTTAGCTGTTGCACATAAAACAAAAAAATTACGAATTCACAATTGAGATGTCCAAATCTGCGCTCTTTCCGTCGTGTGGAAGCCCCATCAATACTTTTAGGAAGTCCACTGCAACAACGTTCTTGAACTGAACACAGTTTATCAGACGTGCAATGGTGAAGATCTCGTCGTCTTGTGCTTGGAGGTTCGCGGTGAGGTTACCATCAGGTGAGAAGGCATCGTCAGAGGGTTTGACCCATTTGTTTCCTTCGTTATTCAGCAAAAGAAGTCGTGCGATGAACTTATCAGGCAGGTTAATGAAGCCCACCAGACGTCAAAAGATAACATACATTGTGATTTCTGTTCCAAAGAATCAAAAATGCGGACACTGCGGGTGGGAGTAACATGACACGGTCCTCGTAGAAACAATCCGGAGAGAGCATTCCGCGCCCGTCCTTAGCACGAACCATATCCGTCTCTGGATCATTCACACCATAGAGGGGAGATAGATCAAGATAAGGAGACGTTTCGTTGCATTCTGGTTTCTTTTCGTTGATACGGATGAGAGAAAGCTGCGGGTGATATGAAGAAGATGAAAAGATTCCATCAAAGAGATCTTACCGAAATAACAGTAGCGAGAACAAAAGCTAGACCCGAAATTCCATTCGGATGCTCGACGACATGGTTCTAAGCATTTATCATCAATAAATGACAAGATGAGACATTATAACACAGACTGACCTCCTGCATCAAACGCTGGAATACAAGTTGAGGGTCTGGTGTTTGCGTGGAGGCGAGTGGTGTTTCGACCTTTCGTATGAAGGGATACTGTGTGGACGATAATTGAGCAGCAGGGTTATGAAGATCGACTAATGGAGAACGTTGCTTGTCATTGTGCACTTTTGTTGAAGAAAAAAATCGGGAATGGTTAATGAGTGAACATGCAAATGGAAACGTCGAGGTATACCCACACAAGGTCATAGCAACCTTTTTGGCCACTTTGTAATCAAGAGCTCTAGTTGACGTTGATTTGATGCCATCCTGGAAGTACAGCGGGCGGATGATTAGATGAAAAACTACTTGTTGACTCGACCTACTCCATTCAACCTATCGTCGATGTCAGTAGGACTCTTAAATATGTTTGTGAATGTTTTCTGAGCAACAGGGAGAACATGAAAAGACGACAAAAACAGTAAACGTACCACAATCGTTGCAGCAAAGATTTATCATGGTTGGGAACGAATGCCAGTATTGCGGGAGAGTATAGAGACTGAGACGCCGGGGAAGTCGTAAGAACAGCAACATCAGGATCAGTTTCCACCTTCGCTTCACCGTCATAGGCAATATCTGGAACAGAATCAATCGACATGGTGGGTTCTGGAACTGGTTGAAATGGTATGAGGATTGGGAAGCAATCACTTTAATACCGAATGACAGGAGGCTTCCGTCTTCGTCGGGAGATACAACATTTTCAGGCGTGCTGTGTATATTGCACATTCATCGATGCATCCATGAGGCGATCGGCGTTGAACATTGAACAGGGGCGAATGCTGGTACGCGTAAGGTTGATCGATTCTTCTCTCGGAAAACTTGAGCGTCAAGACCCTGCTTTGTCTGGCATATCCTTCTCTCTGGTTCAAAACTCATAAGTACGTAATAACTGAAGACGATGAGGCTTCTAGCCTCATCGGAATGAAAGACCGTCCGCTATAAAATGAAACATGACCTCGTTGGCCGAGGGGAACCCGCTGATCACCATGTAACTTGTTACGGCCGTGTGCTGCAGGTTGAGGAATAAACGTTGGATGCGATTACAATTGGCATGCAGGACGCTTGTCACTTATCACGTGTTCGAATTCTATATCACATCTAGATCTGCTAACGCCCATATATCATGGTCAGTGGCAGTCATTCCGGCTATAAAACGAAACATGACCTCGTTGGCCGAGGGATGCCGCTGAGCACCATGTAACTTTTTACGGCCGTGCGCTGCAGGTTGAGGAATAAGTGTTGTTGGATGCGATTACATACAATCATTTATCACGTGTTATATGTCACATAAACGCCCATATGCAGTCTGTGAGGTCCTCACACCCAATCGGATATAACATTCCTACTCACTGTAAGCTTCTCAACGTGCATAAGTTAACTTGCGCATACTGCGTGAATGGGTGAGCCAGGGTCCCGTTACTTTCTTCTGCATCCTCGGCACTTGCAGTTGCATGTGCTCGGAACTTCAGTGGAACACCTCCAGACAGTCAGTCATATATAGACTACTGAACAAGGAGCCTGAGCCACACCACTTTCAACATGGTCTCGTCACCTCCTTCCAATAATTCTTCATCCCCTCGAAATATCATCCTGTGCTTTGATGGCACTGGAAATAAATTCGGCGAGGTAAGACATGAGCATGACTATCAGTTTTTCGCGACATTCGTTAAAAAAATTTCCCCTTCAGAACGTACGAGCTGAATTTGTTCCCCAAAACCATCCTCATTAACAGCATGAATAGAACTCTAGTGTTGTCCGCTTTTTTCACGCTCTCGTCAAGGACAATCCAGAGAAGCAACTGGTTTATTATCAGGCATTTGTTTCCTCCTTATTTTCGTCATAATTATCCCTGATACCATGCAGCCTGGGATTGGCACCTACAACAAGCGACAGTTCATAACGCGCACAGTCTCCGTCATCGCTTCAGTCATTGACCAAGGAGTAGCACTCCACTTAAACGACCATGTTAAGGAGGGGTTCGTATATTCTGAATTTAATCATGACCAGCTGCTGAAGGCTGCCGACAGGTACCAGTTCGTCATGCGCAACTATCGGTTAATATATACTACGATTGCATGCTCTACAATCTAAATTTTCATCGTCTATAGGAAAGGCGATAGGATATTTCTCTTTGGTTTCTCTCGAGGTGGTAAGCACTGCACAGGATAACCAAAGATTGACAGTAACCGTGTAATTCAGCTTACACCGCACGAGTCATCCTTGGCATGCTCTACAAGGTATATATTCCAACCAATGAAACTCGTGGTGAGAAATCTGACACGATTTCCAGATTGGTATTCTTCCGGCCCATAACGACCAGCAGCTTGACTTCGCTTTCTCCGTATATCAAACGACAGGTGATCGTGGCTATGAGCTGAGCAAGGAATTCAAGCGTACTTTCGCGTACGGACGTGACATCTTATGTTTGACATGTTCACTTATGTAACATACAGGATGCCAGTAACTGTTGACTTCGTGGGTGTATGGTATGTATTGAATTACCAGCGGTTTCCCTTGATCTCACGGAATGCAACAGGGATACAGTTTCATCGGTCGGCATCATCCCTCGCACCCATCCATATACCTCCGTCAACTATGCCGTGAAGCACTTCCGCCATGCCCTTGCTCTAGACGAACGACGTGCTCGATTCCGACCCAACGTTTGGAATGAACCAACCCTGGAACGAGAGCAAGACCTAGACACTGACGAACCAGACGTTATATATCCAGGCACAGTTTCTCGGGATGATTGGGTTTATGAACCGCCAAACCGTGATGTCTGTGACGTCAAGGAGGTATGGTTTTCAGGTAAAGTCACAGGCAAGCTCCTTCGCCGCATGCCTAATACCCCTTTGCCTTCATTCAGGATGCCACGCAGACATTGGTGGTGGCTCTCACCATAATAAGATCCAGGACAGCCTATCGCACATCCCATTGAGATGGATGATCAAAGAGTGTTTCATTAATACAGAAATCTTGTTCGACCACGAATACCTCAAGACTCTCGGGTTCGACCTTCTGGATCTAGCGCATGATCTCGCCGATGAAGGCGTTGACGTTGAAGCACGCGGGTTTGATAACGAGGCGCTGAGGGCCGCTGCGGAAGAGGCAAAGGCACTAACTTACGAGAAAGACTCAGACATCACGCTCCACCCTCACGTCGAAGCCCACTCTCATGCACTAACAACGTTCATGGCTGCCTTGCCTCGCATTTCGAATGCAGTGGTAAGGGCGAAGATGCGCGCCGACACATTAGCTATGATCTGGGATCAACTCACGTTGGCACGATCTTGGTGGGTGCTTGAGTTTATGCCGATGCTCGTAACATATCAGAAGGAAGATGGCACATGGATCCGCAAAAGAATGTGAGAACCATGTTCCTCTTTCTGTCACCGTATTGATTAGCATTTCCTAGGCGCAACCTCGGGCAAGGGAGGTACATGCCGTTTCACGAAGACAAGGTCCAAGTGCATATTTCCGTCAAGCAACGTATCGAGGAGACAAAAGATGGAGAGAAACCATATACTCCTTCTGCATATAACTGGGACATTGTCAGAGATTCTGGGATGTTGACCTATGTCAAGTAGTCTGTTGACGTTTCTGTTACTCTGTGTTGTCACGATCTTCTACTTACACCGCACGTCTCCTTGTTTTTTTTTGTTTTTCAGTTGTTTTTTTAGTTTTTTTCTAGTTTTTTACCTTCTTTTTCTAATTGATCAAGCTCCGTAAACACAGGACAATGATTAATGTTTGGCAAACAACCTGAAATATGGGTAAACAATTGTTGACTGAGTCTTTTCACACCAGTATTTTTCAGCTTAACAAAGGAGAAAGACTCTACCAATAATTAAGTGACATTGCATTCATGGCAGGGGATAACATGCTAGGTGGCAGATTTTATCTGAACATTTGCCAAAAAATAATATCGTTGAAAACATGCTATCTCGGTGAATAAATTATAATATTTTCTCTTGTTTGGCTGAAAATATTCATTGCCTCCAGTGCAAGGGGGTGTCGGCACACAAATGCTGGACATCATGTGGGGGAGGGGGGTATCGTGTAGGTTGTTAAAAAAAAATTGACGTCAAATTATATAAGTGTAAATTGAGTGGTATAGCATGTAAAGGAAGTAAAATTACATTGTCATATACCTTTGAAGCACCTAGACAAAGATGAAGAGCAAAACCATTGAACTTTGATGGCAAACTCAACTCCACACTGATGGCTCAACAACCCAGCATTAATATTGAACTCATAACAAGGATTGTGCAATTGCAAAGTTGATGCAGTTCTATGCTTGTCTGGACTCAGTGTAATTCCAAGGCAGACAAAGCCCCTCACAGACCACTGGCCCTCAAGCAACTTGTCACACAAGCAATGTGTAGGTAGGCACAATAATTTCAATTACTCACAGTATGGGGTTCATGGATCCATATACATGGAAGAACTCATGGTGGTAGAAATGAGGCAGAAAATAATCACAACCTAGCCCACTTATATACCTCCACAGAAGCTGATGAGGTTCAAGACCTTGAGGCTGAGGAGACTCAGAAGGAATGCTCACTCAGCCTTGGCCCTTGACACTTGTTCTCACTTGAAGAATACTTACCTGGGTACTTGGCTGAGTGAGAGTCAGTAGATGCATTATGCTACTCCAATAAGGTTTGTACAATGTATGTGAACAGATTATGACTGCAATTTTAGGTCAAGGAGAGTCACTGTTTCACAATAATTTAGTAAAATTAACAAATTGGTTGACATCAAATTAGTAAGCACAGCATACCATATATGGGAATAACATACCCAATATGGCAGGAGGGGGAGGTCTGAGAGGTGGCTTAAAAAAAAAACTGAGTGGATATATGAATTTCGGGTCCTGACACCCCCTTGCTCCAGTGACAAGCCCAGTGTGCCATTGCAGGAACAAACATTACGCCAAGTGAATTTGGTCAGCCTATCCCAGCTGCAGCAGTCTCTTGTTGGGGAACAGTTATCTTCTCATCAGAACCAAATCAGAACAGCATGTTTACTAGACTACTGTTGTCTAGAAAAACCAATGATGGGTCAAATTCTTGCCAGCCTTCTCATATGGATCTTCTGCTTGTCTTTGCCTGCACCGTGACAGTCCGACCAGAGGACCCTGCACTTCATAAATTGACGCTTTGGGTTAGAGCACTTCAGCTACCTGGTTAAACCTTCATTCCTGAGCAAGTTTCAGTGAAAATGGTGGAACTGATTTGGGTAAATTGCTCCAGATCATGAAAGTGGAGTATTGGGATATTAACCATGAGGGGGGAGACTTCTTAGTGAGTGCAGTGAGAGTCAAAGAGAGACCTAGACGTCTTGTATACTCCTATTGCAAGTAGTGACTACTATGTTCTATAGATAGCATGTTCTATAAATAGCATGTACTATTAATAGCATTATGTACTCGGGCATGGCTTGCCTATATCCCAACACCCTCAAGCCTACCATGGTTTGAGTACAGGAGAATGGTTACTTCATCCAGGTGCATCAAAACTAGACTGGTGACTGATCCCTAGTACATGGGCAAGCACAATGTATAGGGACCGGTACAGCTGAGTTTAAAATCGCATGCAAAAGCTTGTGATCAAAAAATGCTGAATCATCACCCGTTTTCATAAATAACCCTTTTGGGAAGTGTGCAGTCACGTCAATGCGTCAACGCAGTTTCTACTTCCTATGCCTCTATGACCACCTTCCATGTACCTACACTTCAAGAAAGACTCAATGAGATTCGCTCCCTATCTGCTGAGGATGTCCATGAACTGGTTTCTACCATGCTCCCACTTGAAAAAAGCATTTTGAGGACATCTTTCACGACTTCAATTTTCTTTTTGGGTGGCTAATGAACTCAAAAAATATTGGCTCAAGTGGACATATATTGATATCAAGATCATTCAAAGGTGATAAAAGCGACGAAAATGGCACAGTATCTGAGGGTGTAAGTCCAAAACTCTGAGTCGTGGTATCAACCATCAAACTAGCAGACTGTTTGAATGCGTGCCTGCATGAGATCTAGCAGTGCAAGGGCAGCTTTGATTGGTGGTGTAGAATGCGATGGTAGTCCTGGTAGTCCTGGAACAGAGGCCAATCTTTCACAGGAAGGGTCAGCCATCGGGTGAGGGGGCAAGTGGAACATGCTGGGCACTTGTGAGTTGTTATAACACGTCAATTGGCCTATTGTTACTGTTCAGGGCTGACAGGTGTCATCAGCAGCCCGATCCTGTTCTCATTTGCTGTACCTTCCCAAGGCCAATCCATGGTGTAACCGTCATTTGCATCAGTGTTCGACAGTGTGCATGGGGTTAATAGGGCTGGTTGTGACATTGGAACATGTCCACTGCCCTGTGCAGAGGAGCTTGGAGTAGAGGTCGAGAACATGGATATGTTGTGTTCCCATGGCTGTTTGATCCTGGATCCCCTCCCCCGCAGTTTTCAATGAGTAGCAAAGTTCAGGTCGGGCATATTTGGATTGGGTGGAGCTGAGGGGAGTTGTGGGTCTTCCAGAGGCTCCTGGAGTCAAAAATATCTTTGATGAGGTGTAGCAGACATCCTTCACAGCAAGAGAACAGAGTAAGTTGCTTGTAATTATGGATGCGACGTGGTACACTGAGCCATTCCCAAAAGAGTTATATATCAAGAAAGGAAATTAGGAACATTCGGACCATGCTTTCAGGTGCGTTTTTCAATCACAAGCTTTTGCATGCGATTTTAAGCTCAGCTTCACCAGTCCCTCTACATCGAGCTTGCCCATGTACGAGGGAGTGGTCACAAGTCTACATCAAAACCTCTGTGTGGTGGAAAACCCTGTGGGTAAAACCTATCCACATGTGAGGAAAACTACTAGTGCTTTGGTTAATACATCTGCAGTTTGCTGCAGATCATGACAGTTTTGTATATCAAGAACTTTTTTGTTCACAAGGTCCCTGACCCAGTGATGGTGCAGAGTGTTGTGTTTTGAATGTTGATGGAATTGTGGGTTGTGTGTTGATAATACAGACCCTCTATAAGGGCAACCTTAGAGGCCACTTAATTAATGGACTAGCAAAGGGAAATCCAAAGTTAAAATTATAGTACATATTACAGGGATTGGAGGCATACCTAGCAAAGGGAAATCCAAAGAGAAAACTCTAAGGACCCCTTTGCCAATGCCCAGTACATATATGTGAAGACTACAAAAATCAAATAATAACCTAAAAATAGAAAGGTGGAGATAGGCAGATCAAGGCTGCTGAATAACATCATACCAAGGGGTAGATGTCAGAAAGGGTACTCTGCTTCTAAATATAAAACTGTCAACATGTACAAATGTGATAGAAAGGAAAATTAGTAATAAAATAAGGAAAAATCATAGAAAATGAAGAATAGAAGGAAATGAAGTGAGGAAAAATATAGGACAAACGTAAAAAATAGGAGAAACACACAGGGCACCCCCTAGTCCCCTTACATCACCTCCTCTCTAAGATGCATTGCCCTGGTGCATTCAAAATCACATACGACCAAAGTCAGTGACTTGAATGCGACACAGTGCAGCAGTGTGCCATCAGTGGAATTCCTTGACTAACTGAGGGGTGTTCACATCGGACTCCTCAACCCATGAGTTCTCCTCATACCCATAACCCTTCCAGTGCACCAAATACTGGAGTTTTCCTCAACACAACCGGCTGTCCAAGATTGACTCGACTTCATACTGGGGTTCTCCCTCAATCACTGTAGGCAGTGGTGGTGGATGTGAATGGCATCCTGGGAATGGATCTGGGGGAGCTGGAAGGAGTTTGACGACATGGAAGACTGGGTGGAGTCTGGACATGGAGGCTGGGAGGTGCAGACAATAGGCATGCATTCCAACACACTTGACAATGGGAAAAGGTCCCAGGAAGCAATGGGCAAGTTTCTTGGATGGATGTGTGGTGGAGATGTCACTGGAGTCAAGATAAACTTGATCACCAACCTTGTACTGAGGGACCAGAGAATGGTGTTGATTGTAAAAGCACACTGTGTCATCCTTCGCCTTCACTAAGGCTGCCTTTGCCTCCTCCAAGCTATCCCTCATGTGTTCTGTGAACTTATTCACCGTCTCAATGTGTGAGGGAGTTTGGAAGGTTTGAATCCCATGTGTGGATGCTGTCCAGTACCTAAGAGGAAAGGGGTTTGTTGAGTGGAAGCATGGACATGGTTGTTGTACCCAAACTCAGCCAAGGGGAGAAGATCGTCCCAATTGTCCTGGTGCTCATTGACAAAGATGCAGATGTACTGCTCTAGTTCCTGGTTGACTCACTCAGTCTGGCTGTCAGTTTGCGGGTGATAGGTGGTCAAAGCAAGGAGTTTGATCCCCAGAAGTTGGTACAGCTCATGAGTGAACTCCACGAACTGAGGGCCATGGTCAGAAAGGAAGGCGCCAGGAAGTCCATGTAATTTCCACACATGGTGGAGATAGAGTTGGGTGGCACCCAGGGTGCTGACAGTGGTGTGAGTGGGAATAAAGTGAGCATGTTTCCCCACTGAATCAACTGTGCACATCACTGCATGAAACCCATTCAACTCTGGCAGCTCCACCACAAAGTCAACACTGACAACATCCCAATGACTCTCTGAAACAGGAAGAGGGTGTAGCTCGCCAATGGGTTTGTGATGAGGAATCTTGGTGCATATGTCACAAAATTATGTAATGCAGTATAACCTAATATGACCCACGTGACCCACATAACTGCCATAACCCATTAAAATCGACACTCAGAACTGATGTTAAGCTAGCTACCAAGTCTTGGGTTCAGTTCAATAATGTAGTTTACATATGTAGGTAATAGATTTTCCACATTAGGGCCCAGTATACTAGCTGAGAGGGAGTGATAATCCACATATAATCTAGGTGAGGTTATAATGCCATCCGGAAATTTCCGACATAAGCAAAGGTCACAAGTACAACAATACTGACCAATGAGCCATGACATTTGTGGCCACCAATAATTCCATGAGGTGAGCTCCAAGGTCTTCCAGCATCCAGGATGACCAGCAATCTGTGAGTCATGGTGTTGGGATATGATGTGCCGGTGAAGGTCTGGGTTGTTGGGGACATAGATGCAATCCCTGAAATACAACAAGTCCTTGTGCATGCAAGGAAAAGGTGGATCCCCTCCTCAGTTCTTTAACAGCTTGGGCAACAACATCCTCATGTAAACCACTACGGTTTGCATGATGAATGTCGCATAGGATGTCCTGCTCCTTGCCCTGGGGTGCAATGCCTTCCAATGCCCAGATGGTGAACAGGTCTGGCTGCAATAACACAATGTCTTGATTGTCATTGCTGCCATCCCCATGGTCTGCATGTCAGGAGAGGGCATCAGTCTTCCCCATGCTGTGACCCAGACAGTGGTGCAAGGAGAAGTCAAATCTGGATAGATATAGGGACCAACGAGCTTGACGACAGTTCAATTTCTTGGCCATCATAAAGTACTTGAGATTATTGTGATCTGTCCAAATTTCCACCTTGTGTTGGGCACCCCTGAGGAAATGTTGCCATTCCTCAAGTGCATGCATTATTGCCAACATCTCCTTATCATGGATCTCATAGTTTCGCTCCACAGCACTAAGGCTCTTGGAGTAGAATGCAACAGGATGCCACTTCTGGTCCTCCGGAGACTGCTGAGACAACATGGTGCCCAGCACAAAGTCAGAACTGTTGGCTTCTACACGAAAAGGGTGCGAGTCATCAGCAAAGATAAGAATGGGAGCAGAAGTGACCATCTCCTTAAGCTTTTCAAATGCCTCCTGATGTGCATTATCCCACCTCCATGCCTCCTTTCCTGTCAAGTTGAACAGTGGTCATGCATGATGTGAGAAATCCTTGATAAAACGCTGATAGAAATTGATGAAGCCCAGGAAAGACTGCATCTCTTTCTTGTTTGTGGGTGTTAGCCAAGCCGTGACCCCATTCACCTTGATAGGATCCATCTCCACCTGACCATGTGAGATAATTAGGCTGAGGTACTCGATCTTGGTCTTCTCAAACTTGCACTTGTCATGACAAAGATAGAGTTTGTACTGTTGAAGTCATTCCAGGATGAGGCATGTGATGCAATGGTGCTCTTCAACCATGTGAGTGAAGATGAGGATGCCATCGAGATAGATACAAACAACACCTTTGAGGATGAGGTCATGGAAGATGTCATTCATCATGGTCTGCAAGGTGGCAGGACTATTAGTAAGGCCAAAGAACATGACAAGCAGTTCAAACAAGGTTCAAAAAGACCATGGTTGGTATGAAAGGCTGCCTTCCACTCATCTCCCTCCTTTATCCTCACATTATTGTAACCCCAACAGACATTGAGCTTGGTGAAGTATCGGGCTCCATGGAGCTGGTTCACAAGTTTGGAGATGAGAGGTAATGGGTAGTGATTTTTCACCATGATGTCATTGAGCCTTCTGTAGTCTTGAACCAGTCAAAGTGAGCCATCCTTCTTCTTGACAAAGAAAAAGGGAGAGGCCATGGGTGACTTCAATGGTCAAATATGTCCAGAGGCCAGGTGCTCATTGATGAACTGGTCAAGCTGTCACTGTTCTTCAGGAGAGAGTAGATAGACCTTGCAGGATAAAGGGGTTGCACCAGGGGTGAGTTCAATCACGTGATCCCATGGCTTGCACGCAGGGAGAGAGTTGAACAATTCCTTGGAGAACACATCCCCAAACTCATGGAGATGAGGAAGCAAGGAATCAGTAGAGGATTTAGCAGCATTATTTTTGTGGAAGGCCTCAGTGAGGCGTTGGGATATGTTTGATGTAGCACACACCTCGTGCGATGGACAAATCACAGTGTAGAAGATCTGATCACCTTTCTCCACTTCCTCTGGCTCCTCCTTGTCATCATCTGAGTCCAGCATCAGATCAGGAACCCCCTCTAACTCCACCTCAGGCACAGGCAGGGGTCCAGCATGACACTTCCGAGTGCATTGTACTGAGGCCCTTTGTCCATAGTGTTCTTGTCTGGCTTCCGTGAAACAAGTGCTACAGCGGGATGGAACTGGCTCATTGTAACCTCCCTGGTATGCCAGTTGACCTCTGGGGTATGGTCTCAAAGCCACAGATAGCCCAAGATCACCTTCTGCTTTCCTAACTGAGTGACAGAAAAAAGGGCAAAATCACTATGATCTTTGTAATGGAGGACCAGGTCTACATAGTGTTTAAAGGTCCAGTCTATAGGACCAAAAAAAGACTGTTAACTGAACCTAACCAGACAGATATTAACTGGACCAGCAGTTACAATTAAGGGCTGGTCTTTAGCAGTTAAGGTTAAGGTCTTTCAAATTTGAAAAACATTGTTAACCACAAAAAGACCAGTTTCAATTGGTTAAGACCGGTTATTGATCATGTAAGCTATCTCATATAATTGCCCTGCTTATTACCTTAAATTTGGTTCTTGGTTCATCCAAAACGGTCAAGAACTGAGAAAGATGTGACCAAATACATTTTGATACCATGATATTTTTGTGATCAGCATAACATTGATTGTACTGCTTATAGGTTGTGCTACAAAATGTGGGACATCATCCATGACATCAAAATAACACACATAAACATCTGTACACTGTATCACTACTGGGGCTGACCTGTGTTTCCCACAGAAACACAGCCAAAAGTGCAGTGTATTAGTTTGCAGTTTGCGGTTGCAGTTTGCAGTATGTACTTACAACTTGTCAGGGCTGTTAAATGAATGAAATATACACTACTGGGGCTGACCTGTGTTTCCCACAGAAACACAGCCTTAGAAACTTGTTTTAAGACTTCTGATGTGTATATCCTTTGGATATTCTTAATATGTATGTAAAAGAAATGTCAGGGAAATATTTTACATGCATCCAAGCTGTATCTGCAAGGAACATAAAAGGTGTATTCTACAATGTTTCTTTCAGATCCCTTCTGGAAACATTTGTCATGTTCCCTTTGTATAAGTTAAAGAAACACTTTTTGTGTAATCAGGCCTGTATCTGCAGAAAACATTTAACATGTAATTTTATTATGTGTTTCCTAGGGATACATGTGTAACCATGGTAACCCCTTTGTTCTCTGCATATATCCATAGAAAACACATAATAAGATATATGTCAAGTGTTTTCTGCAGATACAGCCATAATTACATAAAAAGTGTTTCCTTAACTTACACAAAGGGAACATTAAAAATGTTTCCAGAAGGGATCTGAAAGAAACATTGTAGAATACACCTTTTATGTTCCTTGCAGATACAGCTTGGATGCATGTAAAATATTTCCCTGACATTTCTTTTACATACATATTAAGAATATCCAAAGGATATACACATCAGAAGTTTTAAAACAAGTTTCTAATTACAATTTCTATTTCTCTGCCTAATGGTCAAGTGTTTGGGGTAATACTCATTGAGATACATATAGGTTGTATAGTACAACAAATTTCACAACAAAAAACTGGTCTTAACCAGTCTTTTTTCAGTCCATTAACAGAAAAAGACTGGTCTTAGTCAGTCTGGTTAGGTCCTCCCAATGTCTGGGTCTGTCCTAGACTGGTTACAGTTATGGTCTACCCATTGTAGGGTCAAAAAATTGAACCTAACCTAACCTTAAAACACTAGGTCTACAACCTCTCAGATGGCACCAACTTCATTTGGGGACACATCCACATTATAAACAGGTATCAGACACAAGAGTGAGCAAGTATTCAGGTGATGTTGTTGTGCAAGATGGGCATCAATGAAGAGACCAGTCACACCAGAGTCCAGGAGTCCAGAGACACCAAGTATCTGTCCAGTGTCGGTAGTCTGTAGTTTCATTGCTAGGTTCAATGAATGTGTAGAGGGAGTGGATGCAACAATATATTTGTGTGGTAGTTTGCACTCCCATGATTTAATTTTGGGATGTGGGGCAGAGGGAGAGATAGGAAGAGCAGGTACATCTTCAGCCAACTTTGAAGGGTCAGAGAGGGGAACAGTCATGGAATTAGATTCATTCTCCAGGGATTCAACTGACAAAACTTCAAAGTGGTTATGGACATGCAACAAGGGCATATGATTCACTTGCTGCAAATAGAAAAATCCTGCTCCTCTACAACTTCTGACTTGATCTCCTCTGCAACCTGATCCTTCACTTCCTTGACATCTACAAGTGCCAACAGGTCCTGGAGGAGTTCATCTCACCCCTCAGGGGTGAGCATGCAGATATCCTGATGAGGGGGACACACTCTGGCCATGTGCCCAGTTTCCCCACAGTGGTAGCAGAGATCCAACCTATGTGCATGGCTACAGGTTGCATCAACATACATTGATGATTGGTACAGGGACATTGATGGCTGGTGGGGGAGTCTGACAGACAGGAATGGGGTTATGCTGGGGGAGGGTTCAATTGAAGGTGTAGGGCACATGAGTGGTAGTTGGAGCACAGAATGCAGTGTTAAACACCACATTTGTGAGTCAGCTCTCATCACAGAGTGAAGCAGCTTCATACCAAGCATAGATGTCATCATCTTCCAGGCGCCCTTCCAACATCTGTGCAATCTGGTCCTGAATCTCTTGATTGAGGCCCCGTTGGAACTTCACCACAACTGGTAGCCCACTCCCATATCCTGCCATGTCCACCAAATCCTTAAACCCGTCGATATAATCGTCCACAGATTGACGTGCCTGATGGTAAGAGGATGACTCAAGCCATGTCACTGCTCAGTGGCACTCATTGAGGGGGCAAAAGTGGCATATGAACTCTGCTTGAAAGTCACCCCAAGTGGAGAAAGATAGATAACCAAGCTCTTTGGTTTGGCACAGAATACGGTCCACATAGAGATAGGCATGTTCAGATTTCATGTATGTGAAGGCCCAATTAATTTTTGCAGCATTGTCGATGAATTGATGTGACTGGAGACTGATGTACAACTCACAGGAATTAAGGAATGCATGCCCCTGTGCATGAGCACCATTAAATTTGGCAGGGGGGGACAGTTTGATCTGGGCACACTCCTTAGTGGGTGGATTAGGTGGCGCATCGTTATTGGGTGCGCTTGGAGTCACAATGGGGGGAATATTGGTTGTGGAGCTAGTCTGAAGGGTTCTGATGAAGTTTTTGATCGTAGATTTAAGCGAATCAATTTGCGTGCATATTCCAGTAACATTGTTTTCAAGTGCATTGAGGCACTCTGATGTGTCCATGGCACTAGGGGGCACGTTAAGCAAAAATGGTGGTGCACTGCAGGTGGGACTGTTGGGAATGGTGTGTAGGGAGTCTATGGAGCTTTGGGAAGTGTCGTCCACTCCATACCTGCCTATCTTGGGCAGCACATTCACAATTTTGGGCCTTAGGAGAGTGTTTTCTACTATAAGGGCGACCTTAGAAGCCACTTAATTAATGGACTAGCAAGGGGAAAGTTAAAATTATGGTACATATTACAGGGAGTGGAGGCACACCTAGCAAAGGGAAATCCAAAGAGAAAACTTCAAGGATCCCTTTGCCAATGCCCAGTATATGTGAAGATTGCAAAAATCAAATAATAGTCTAAAAATAGAAATAGGCAGAAATAGGCAGATCAAAGCTGCCAAATGACATCATACCAGGGGTAGATGTTGGAAGGGGTACTCCACCTCTAAATATAAAACTGTCAACATGCACAAATGTGATAGAAAGGAAAATTAGTAATAAAATAAGGAAAAATCATAGAAATGAAGAATAGAAGGAAATGAAGTGAGGAGAAATATAGGAGAAATATAACAAATAGGAGAAACACACAGGGAACCCCCCTGAGTCCCCCCTAGTCCCCTTACAGATACAACAGAGTCATCAACCTGGGATCAGCAGTTCAAAGGCATAGTGGATCTCAACTTGGTTCCAATGTTTGGCATAGACCTGGCAAGAAAGGGAGTGAATGCGGATGGGGGAGATGGTGAATATTTGCACCTGGGATGCCATTTGCAGGATAAGACCAATATTCCCAGGCATATACCAGGATTGATACACTACAACTCCCTTTGAGGTTGCATATTCAACAACATCTTTCTTGATATCCAGAGTAACCTCTCCACTTCCATCGGGGTTACATCCAATGCCAATGATCTGAACCCAGGCCCAGTGGTCTTTGCTTTTCTGTGGGGACCATGCAACTGTAAGAGTGCCTCTTACATCATCACTACATTATCACATGCCACTCCATTATCACATGTCATTCCATTAATATATAGTCTATACTCGAGTGCATGTACTGTATTCTAGAATCCCCCTTTGAATCATATTAAGTTCCTTATAGTTTTCATGCCCTTGAGTCTTGAGTGTTGGAAGCTCTGGCTTCCTTCCACTTTTTTTTTTATAATGGACTTACTATACATACTCTACTCTCTCACACATGCTCTTTTCCCTGAAACCCTGCTGACCCTGAAATTTCCAGAACAGTCAATTTTTTCCACACCAACACTGTACCTTGGCCATGTGAAACTACCTGCTTGCTTGATGCTCACTCACTCTCAGAGTCCCTGCTGCAAGCTGCACCCCCATGAGACCTCTCTGGGCTTTGTTCAAATATCCTGGGGCTGTTTTGGCCCTTACACTGGCGTGTTCGACGGTGATTCCTGCTACGATTAGTTTTACCATCTTCAGCCTTTTTTCCCACTGCATGGGTCAACAATCAGATCCTTGACAAACTACATGCTAACCACATTACCTTCCGTTGACGTCCCCACACCCTCATTTCCCCAGCCTCAACTCTCCTCTGGCCCCTGTTCAGAAACAACCTACAGCTCACCTTCTCATGTCCAGAAACACTACTGCCACTACTGCGCCATCTGCCCTAGCTCATCCTGACTCAGGTGTAGATGAACTGCTTGAATTGCTGTTCCCCCCATCTTTCACGGCCACCAGCGCGTCTGAACCCACCACACCTACACCTGAAATCTCACACCTTGCCATTGCCACTCCTCCAGCAACACCACCCATGGTTCTTCTCTCTGTGCATGCTTGAGCCCGAGCTCTTCTTCGTCCTACATGCAATAGTGATCACACCGAGATTGCCAGACACGATGCGGAATACGCTGTCATTTTTCTTACATCTTTTCTAGACTGTGATCACTGTCATCAACATTCTCCCTACCCAAGTCGCAATTCTGACCCACACATATAAAACATCTAATACCATTCAAGGTCAAGATGTTCCGCCAGCTATAATTTCTGCAGCCACCTTCCCAACGTCAATGGCTCCTCGCAATAATGTGTATGCAATTCCATTCTATGGAATGACAGTTTCAAACCCTTCAGCATCCACCCATGTCTGAGATCAACCCATCCGTCAACGTCCAAGGATGTCAAGTCGATTTTGGTATGCAAACTACGAGGACTACAGAAGTGACTACCCAGACTGAGAACGACCCCACTGCCATTATTACCAACCCCCCCTTCCCTGCCAACACTCCCACATCACCACCGTCAATGTCAGCACAGCCTCCATCAGCCACATCACCAACACCATCAACAATGCCCACAATGTCAAGAACCACCACCACCACCACCTCTCTCCTTGCCCCAAACCAGTCCCAAACAGCTCGAAAACAATGCCACACCCTGCCTGGCCAACATACAGCCCTACTACAGACTCCCCAGCCCCTCATCTCAAGCCCTGAGCCTCACTGTCCCTCTGCCACATCACAGCTGCCAACGGCCACAACACCTGCTACAACCACCCCTGAAACGGCGTCTAGGGCCATATCCAGTGCCCAGATGATGGGAACCTCCCCAGAGAACACTCACCAAGCCCCAAGCAACATACAATGAATGTCCACAACCTGGCAAAACCAGTCGCAGGTTACGTGCCCACCTGTTCATCGAAACATGTTGCCCACTTGATGATGCCACTCTGCCCGCCCAGCACAACTGCCACATCACTGTTGTCGCATCTGTCAATGACTCCCAAAACCACCACTCTGCCCCACCCAACACCATGTGCTGCAGCTGTAAAGGTTATCTCATCTGGTACTTCCACTTTCTTTTTCCTCCTGTTGTTTCAATCATGGCCTTGCTTCGCCTACTGCTCATATCTGGATCTATCACTCTCATTTACCCATTCCTGGGCCCCAGCTCAAGCTCCAGTGCGCTGCCTCTCTAGCTCCAGCTCCAGCTCCTGCTCAACTCCCACCCCCTCTGAGCTCAGATTCTATGTCATTTTGCTCTCAATGTCGCACCCCCCTGCTCTATCCCCAGCTTGATCCCCTGTCCCCCCATTCCACACCTTGAACCACCCCATCCCACTACCACATCATTGTCGACGACCAATCCTCCTGCTCTGCCCCACTCTAGGCCACAAGCCACAGCCCAGAAATGACAGAACTCACCACTGAGCTCACCAGAACACCCCTGCAGCTCATTCTAACCAACCAACTTGCCCCAGAACCCCTCGAAACAAACTGCTTTGCTCCCACATACGGTGTGATTGGTTTAGAGTCCCTCCACCTTGTCTATCCCTTCCTGATCCTGCTCCCCTCATTATGTCTCACCTTGACTCAGTCAGTGTCATCTGGCATCGTTCAACCTTGACTCAGGCAACGTTCCTGACCCCTCCCCCTGACTCGAGCGGCATACTACTGCATCATTGAGATCATCTACCACTCCTGCACTGTCCATGCACTGTCCACGTCACCAACACTGTCCACATCACCAACACCATCCACATCACCAACACTGTCCACGTCACCAACACCATCCACATCACCAACACCGTTCACATCACCAACACCATCCATGTCACCAACACTGTCCACATCACCAACACCATCCACATCACCAGCACCATCCACGTCACCAGCACTGTCCACAGCACCAGCACCATCACCAGGCCATCCATGTCCTTGTCCTCGCCCATCCTCATCAATGCCCACTTATGACTCAGTGTTTTTGTGAACATGTAAAGTTATTTTTGGTTACCATGACCACGTTTACCTTGCCACCTGCCCCCCTGGTCATTTTCTTTGGAGTATGAGAGAGTGTAAGAGTGCCTCTTACATCATCACTACATTATCACATGCCACTCCATTATCACATGTCATTCCATTAATATATAGTCTATACTCGAGTGCATGTACTGTATTCTAGAATCCCCCTTTGAATCATATTAAGTTCCTTATAGTTTTTGTGCCCTTGAGTCTCAAGTGTTGGAAGCTCCAGCTTCCTTCCAGCAACATTAGTCTGCATTGTACTTGTGAAGGGCCTGGATCCATTCATGCAGTAAGTCAGGACTAGTGTTTAAAGGTCTGGTTCATTGAACCAGAAAAAAACTGCAACTGAACCAGACTGAACTGCAAAAAACCAGACCGTCAGTTGCAGTTTGGGCTTTCTGGGATGGAAGAACCACTCTCAACTGAACCGATAAAAACCGGTTTGAGTTGGTTCAAACTGCTACAGTGTACCCCTTGTAAATACGCATCTTTCGACCATATTTTGAAGAGAAACGGTCCAGAACTGCATGTGCTATGGCCAAAACAATATGTTACTGCAAAATCTAACTTGCATAACATCTTGTAGTTGTGTTTTTTGAGATGTAGAGCATTGTTATCACCATATAACCTTTATGGTCAACTAATATACACTATACACTAAAGTTTACAACTGGTCCTATGTACTAAATACTATGAGAAGACCAGTTTTAGTCAGTTTGAACTGGTTATGACTGAACTGCAGTTTGAACTGGATTGAACTGCTTTGGACCAGTTTTTTGCAGTTCAGTCTGGTTTTTTTGGGTCTTACCATAATAGGCAACTGGTTGCGGTTGTGGTTCGTCCAAATGGGGCAAAAAAACTGTACTGAACTGGACCTTCAAACACTAGTCAGGACAAGGTTGAATTAAGGTTTGGCTAATGAAGGTGTCAAGTTTCAAGTAGCAGTAGTTTGCATTGTTGTGCTGAGCTGCAACTGGTGACACTTTCAGCAAATGAGGGTATTTTTGAAGTAATGCTGTTACTGCTTCTTTAATTGTGATGACAGGTGCTGTTGGGCCATCGTGTGGAAGGTTGCAAATAACAAGTTTGTTTCCTACAGAGGCATGGGTGGAGTTGGAGGGGAAAGGCAGAGAGGTACTGCAGGGGATGTCCACATGGGTGTCAGGGGGTTTGAATGCTGGTAGAGGCATGAGTAATGACTGGTGAGTTTGATATGAGTATAAAGTAGGGTTGCTGAAGTTCAGCTCCAAACTGATGCAAAGAACCAGAACTGGTAGAACCAAACTGACAGTTCTGTTCAGTTCAGGTTTGGTCCACCCACTGGATGTAACAGTTCTGGTTCTTGGTTCAGGACATGGGCATGGCAAGAGAACCAAACTTTTTGAGGGGTTAGGGGGGCACTGAAATGGGCAATAATTACATCTTGTGCATGCTAGAACTCCAGGGTGCAATGGAGCTTGAGGGGATCAGTCCTCCAAGTGACGAGAGCTGCTCTATCACCCACACCAACCTCAAGAAATGCAATCTTCTATGTCATGTGTCATGTCACATTGATGATGCATCGCAGTTGGTGACTAGCCAGCCACATTGAACAATGTTAATCATTGTCCACCACTAGTACTCCTCTCACTAAATGCCATCTAGGCAATGTTTTAAGCCCTCAAGCCCATTCTTGCTCCTTCCATTCCTGGAAGTTGGAGATAACAAGAGTGCTGACTTCTAGGGTCTGCAAGTAGGCTTTTGACATGTCATTGGGCTTGTCTGGTGTGTGGAAATGGGTACAAAGCATATTTTTTTAATTTTTATCTCAGTTCACCAGTTCAAACCGAGAACTGGACTGAACAGAACTGTTGAGAACTGGTTCTTTCCTGTTCTGTTCAGTTCTCAGTTTGGCTCTGGAAAATTAGTAGGGATCTGCATGGTTTTCATGTACCCATACAGGTTATGGGTATGGGTACATGTAGGTATGGGTCGCAATAGTCCTACCCATGAGCTACAAAACTCACTCAATTCTTGACTGTTTTGCTTGATTTTTAGTGTGTTTTGTAGCTAAGACCCACAGGTTTACAGGTAAAACATGCCACAAGTACAGGTACAGGTACAGCATGAAATACCCATGGGTTACCCATGCAGATCCCTAAAAATTAGTGAAAGTTCAGTTCATGGTTCAGCAAAAAGTGCCAAGAACTGGACCTGAACTTTGGCAAACCTAGTATAAAGGAAGTGTAAGGAGTGAGACTCAGTAAAAAAAGGATTTTCTGGGAAGTCACATGATTGTCAAAAAAAATGACAAACACTTGACTATCAGAGGGTGTTCGGCAACAGAAATAGATGTAACTTCTCATGTATATCTCTGTTGGTTCTTGTGATGAGATGTGGCAGACTTTGAATAATTATGATGCGGAACATAGGCTCAGGATTAACAGCCTGCACCACATTCAGTGATGTGATGTGCAGCACCGGCCCAAGAGAAGCTGCATCTTGCATAGCATAGGTTCAAGATCAGCCACATTCATCTGATGTGATACATTGTAACATGTAGCAGTATCGGTGCAAGGAACTCAAGGAGAGCCATGTTCATAGTCAGGATTTAGCTTATAAGCATAGGATAAAGTCCACCGTAACATTAGCTTTCTCCCTTGTTCGACCACACTGCATATCATGAATCCAGCACAAAAGAAACAATTTCTTATCCAGGCTGCTGCCATCTTTGTCAACCTTGTCATGCATGCGACATTGGTCTATGGTACTCCCCAGTTTGAACATATTCCATACCACACATCCACACTCACTGGTGCTGCATGGGTTTCAGAACGTATGGAAGGCCATCCAGAACAAATTCATTGCAAACTTGGTGTCCACCTCCATGTCTTCAAGATATTGGTGGCATATCTTCAGGTCATTGGCCACACACATTCTAGGTCCATCTATCTTGAAGAGCAACTGGCAATTTTCCTGTATTGATGTACAACTGGGCTGTCAATTTGGCATGTAGGGGAATGCCTCCAACGCTCCAATGACACAATTTCCATGTATGTCTGATGTTGTACCATATCTACTATTGCTTGCTCATATCATCAATGCCAGATACCTCACAAAGATGCTCAATATCTTCTCATCTGCCCCCTTCTACACTGATTATGTTCATTTGCCTGATATTAATGCCCCAGTCCCGGAGTACATCAGAGACAACCCCAAGTTTTACCCATTCTTTTCTGATGCCATTGGTGCATTGGATGGGACACATTTTGACTGTTCAGGCACTCCAGAACAACGAGCAATTGCTTGTGACCATAAAGGGCATGTAACACAGAACTGTCTAGCTGCCTGTGATTTCACACACAAATTTGTGTATGTCTTTAGTGGATGGGATCCATTACCAACTTGACTATGTTCAATGATGCTCACATCGCAGATTTGTATGTTCCAACAGCCAGTGGTCACTACTACCTTGCAGATGCAGGCTTTCCAAACTCTATTTCCCTCATACTCCCCTATCGAGGTGTGCATTATCACCTTCAAGAATGGAGCCATGCTGATCTTCGGTACTGTCTTTTTTCTAATACTCTATATTATGTTATTCTTACATATTCATGATAGTCCAGCCAATCCTCAAGAACTGTTTAATCTCCAGCATGCTTCAGCACATAATATTGTTGAGCACATTTTCAGTATCTTGAAGAACTGTTTTGCAATCTTGAGAGGTAATCCTAACTTAGATGTAGATACACAAGCCAAAATTGCCCCAGCACTTGCAGCAGTTCACAATTTTATTCAAGAGTATGATGAGGAGGAGATAGAAGAACATCTTCAAGACAGAGACACAGAGCCCAGTCATGGTGAAGCCACTGGAGAATTAGCACAAAGACCTGCCAGGACTGCAGAGCATCAAGAAGCAGACGCTAGAAGAGATCAAATTGCCAACAACATGTGGCAGCAGTATAAGGCAGAACTCAGGAGAAGGGGCATGGTGTAAACACATGTATAAATAACAACAATGAATTGAAAGAAGGGGCCTGGTGTAACCACATATGATTTTACATACATGTATGAATAGCAACCCTGTTTGTTTATGGAATACAGAAACTTTGGAAGTATATTAACATCAAACAATCATATCAACACCAACAGGAAATCCACAATGCTCAACTAGCTGTTTGTCAAGCCACTTCCTGCGAAGGACCTCACACTGCAGGGACATATATGTATCAGCTTCTGCAGTATTGGCTTTGAAGAGATCAATCAGTGTGATCATGTGCTCATTGTCCAAGTGGGTCTCTACATTCTGGAGACAGGTCATGGCTTTAGTGTGGCATGCTCCAGCGAGGTATTGCGAATGTGCTCCTGAGGCTGTACAATGAGACTACACTCACTAGTCTTATTGAATGTGTCCAGCGATTCCTTGATGCCATTCAGAGCAACTGCACCCAGTCCAGTGGAGCATTGCTTTTTTCCTGATGCCACTGAGGATGTCTGGCCCGACTGGCTAGCTTCTATTGCTGAGTATTTTTGTTTTGTAGTAGAGGTGGATGATGATCCTGGAGTAGGTGGAATTCATTGTGAAGATGCTGGAGGTGGCATATCATGACCACTGGATCCAACAGATGCTGGAGGTGAGGAAGGTGGCAGTGGTTCATGGCTTTTGGGTGGCAGGGCTCAAGGCAGGAAGTCAGTAAATGATGGAGAAACAGTAGAGGGCTGAATGGCAGGTGTTTGCATTGCAGATGTAGTTGCAGTAGTTTCATCATCGCTGATTGGCTCAGGAATCATTGTTGATACAGCACTAGAAGCACCCCATGTCTGGTTGGATGGATGGAAAGCATGTGTACCCTTCCCAAGAGTAGGCATAAGCCCCGACATGAGCTGGTATAGAGGAAAACCCTTATGTGTTTAGGTCTTGGCTTTGTCATGCTTCTAGAAACCCTAAATCAGTGGCATGATCACAGTATCAATATGACTCACTGTACAGTATGCATTCCAAGCATCCTTTACATCTATTCCTATGTCTATTCCTTTCTCATCATCCCACCACTCACCAAACCCAGATAGCCCTTTCAGAGTTGAGATGAGGGTATAGGCATATCAGAGCTAGAGAGGATCAGTTGAAATATTGAGGAGTCTGTGAAGTTGTACACACCCAAGCATACTTTGATTTTCAAGCTTTGACAGTCTTCGATGCACCTGTTCTATGATGCAATGCCATCTCTACAGCTAGTGCATTCCAGATAGTTGGCCTGAAGTTGGCACCATCTGTGGAAGCCTCCTTTTTAGAGCAAAGGAAGGTGATGAAAGAGTGAGTATAGCCTGTGAAGTACATGACTCAGCTCAGCCCACTCGAGGTAGTGGCAAAGTCTGAATAGATTACCTGTGAAGTACACGACTACAGGTAACAGAGTAAGTATAATGTTCACGAGTATGTAGAGAAAGGGATACTCGCCTCAGCTCAGCCCACTCGAGGTAGTGGCAAAGTCTGAGGTGAGATACCCATGACTATGAGCTATAAGTGATGCGGCTAAACTGTAACGTGCAGCGGGTACAGTAATAAATAAAAGGATCATAGGAATGAAGGTGTCCTATAAATAACTAAATAAATGTACAAACGTGATACCATGGATTGCATGCTCCAACACTCCCCCTCAATCCTTACGTAGTCCGAGTGAGTAAGTGAAATACTTGACTTTTGTGCTTGGGAGGGCTTTTGTAAGGGTGTCAGCAATCATATTTTCCGTGGGGCAATAAACAAGTTTGAGTTTTCCCTCAGCAACAATCCAGCGTATGAAATGGAAATGAATGTCAATGTGTTTCATTCAGGCATGGTATTGGTGATCACGAGTGAGTGCGATTGCACCCTGATTATCTCCGTAAAGTGTTGTTGGGCCAGTAAATTCCCCAAAAATTTCCCTGATCAACAATTGGAGCCAGAGCCCTTCTTTGGCAGTGTGGGTTGTCGCCAGGTATTCTGCTTCCGTCGTCGACAACGCAATGATTTCTTGTTTCTTTGAGCTCCACGAAACGGCCCCTCCATCGAGTAAGAAGGCATATCCAGATATTGCTTTCCTGTCCTCATGCATTGAACCATCCGCATCTGTGTAGCCCTCCAATTTGGCTGATGAATCTCCATATGTCAACCACAGGTCTTTTGTGCCAGCAAGGTAGGCAAAAACACATTTTATGGCGTTCCAGTGCGCTAATCCAGGATTATCAGCATATTTTGAGAGGACACTGACTGCATAAGTGATGTCTGGTCTTGTGCCAAGTGATGCATACATCAATGAGCCTACAGCTTTGTGATACAGCTTGTCTTTCATCTTGGCGAATTCTTGTGTGGTCTTGGGGCTCTGGGAGGTGGAGAAGTGCATGCTGGGGTCCATGGGCATTGCGACGGGCTTGATGTTCTCAAAGCCATTGATAGGTTGTCTCCTTGGCTCAAAGGCCAACACATCATTCTAACCACATTCTAATCACATCGGCTAACTCCTACAATGTCCCAGACACAGCGCGACACAGTCTATCAATCGCGATATCATATCGACCACGTCAAAACATCACCAGCAACATCGATCGTACCAAGAGCCCACATTGCACAACTTTAGGACTACCCCAAAAGCCCCTAAGATCCCTCTAAACGACCATCAAACATCCCCGATCAACTTCGAACAGCTGCGACCACGATCGACCATCGTCGAGTGTTATCGATCAATATTGAGAGACTACGAGCAACATCGGGCGCTGCCTTCATTATCTAAATGGTGGAAGACCATGCACTAGGACATATTCCAACTCATGCTCAAACCTGCTGATCATAGGTCAGCCTCGTTCCAAGTCCCTATTGTGCACAGAACCCACTGGATGCATTATTGCGAGACTTAGCACAGTTTATACACAAAGCACAGTCTCTTTTAGTTCTTTCCCTTTATTACTCTGTCATCATATGATATATATATCTTTCTTGTTTGGACTCCAGTCTCCTTTATGGCCTTGTGCCTTAACTCATATCTTTCCCCTCATGTTCTACACATGTTTCTCATTCCATTTTAGGAAGTTTCTTTAAAACATATAAAACTCTGTAGTATCTACTTGGAAAGGAAAGAAATCGTCTTCACCTATCGTCTCGTATACAGTTCTAAGCATCTGATTAACTTTCTAAAACAATCTAAGTCTCTACGGGTTTTCTCGATTGACGAGAAACCTCTGCGATCATCGTGTCCTCGATCCTCCCTTGATCCTCTCGTCATTAGCACTAGCAACCCTTCCAACACTTCATAGCCATTTGCCGCCCCCTTTGTATACTATTGACCTATCGAAAGGTCTCCAGAATTCACACATTGACCATCGACGATAAACTCATTCGCCATCGATCTCATCGATCACCCTCAATATCGATTGATACTCAATCGGACCACACCAAATGCCTTTGTCTCTCATAGCACTACCTTCACGACTAGTACCAACTGGTCATCTTCCCATTGGTTGGGCCACGAACATTCAGAATGACTTGCAACCTTCCTCTGACTTGTCGCAAATATCATTGATTGCCTCATCGGCAGTTTAGGTGGTTTTCCCAGGTTGAGTATCATCACCGTATCAACTCAACATTGAGTTGATGTAGGACTTCTGTGAGAGCCCAATTGTCCTAGCCGTGCAGTCACGTTTGATGGTGATTCCTAGGATCCAGTTAATCTCCCCAAGGTCAGAAATTTCAAATGCTTTCCTGAGCTCTAATTTAATCTCCTCCTCTAGCTCCACTGACAATGCGACAGCCAAACAGTTGTTGACATGCGACGCTAACGCCATCACTGACTCCCCCTCAACATGGTAGAAGACTGCTTGGTCAACTTCGCACCTCTTCATTCACAGTGGTCCCATCAAGACACTTGAGAGCTTATGGTACCAGTGCCTGCCACTCTGGCATAGTCTGTAAATGGGTTTGAGTAGTTGGAGGACAAGGGCTTTGTTGTCTGTGAGGCTGATCCCAGGAGGTAGGTGCACATATATGACTTCCCCTTCTTTGAATTCACCATTTAGGTAGGCACCTTTGACGTCAACTTGGTGGATCTCAAAATTGTGATGGGCAGCCATGGCAAATAAGATGCACATTGACGCCATCTTCGCCACTGGTGCATACATCTCAAAGAAGTCAACTCTGGGTATCTGGGAAAATCCTTGGGCAACAAGACATGCACAGTAGTGCACTATTGCGCTGGCAGCATTCCACTTCATGACAAATGTCCAGCGACAACCTACAATGTTCATATTGGGTGGGGGTTTTTTGAGGCGCCATGTCCTGAATTTCTCCAGTACCTGTTGTTCCACCTCCATCGCCTCCTGCCATCTGGGCCAGTCAGGGCTTCTCTTGCCTCCACAAGGTTTCTCAGCTCCATCCCATGAGCCTCAGCCATCTTGGCTGCCATCACTACACTGGGGATTTCCTCCATGAGCTCCCCCTGATCATTCACATTCTCATCATCTGGCACTTCCTCAATAGTTGCTTCAGGTATCACCATCCCTTGGGGGAAGACAGGCTGATTCTTCAAACCCTGGGTGCTCCCTTTCCCGGATTGGATATCGTTGACATACTGTGAGGGTTTTTGGGTGCGAGCAGAGCATCTCTCAGGTTCATTGACAGGTGTGGGAGTGGGTACTTGTGTGGGTGGATCAGGTGGTGTCAGATTGTTGGGCTTCGAAGCGGTGGGCTTGTCAAGTTCACCATCCTCCCCCTTGAGCTGAACATCCTCATCATGAGGGGTAGCTTCGTAAGTGACTGAGAATTTGACATTTCTCTCAACTCCCACTGACTTCTTATCAGGCCAATAGATCCTGTGTGCAGTGCTCATGTCATTGTAACCAACCGAACGACCTTCATTTGCCCTGGTGCCAATCTTTCCTGTTGTCTCGTCATGGACCCACACTTTGCAACCCCATTCAGGGAGATCTTGGAGATCAGGTGGCTTCTGGTTGATAACTTCGTAGGGGGTCCGACCATTTAAAGCCTTGGTTGACGTGTGATTTTTCAAGAATACTGCATGTAGTAGTGCCTCCCCCCATAGAAATCAAGGTAAGCCAGCAGCCCAAAGCATGGCACATACTTTATCCATTAACATGCAGTTTAGTTGCTTGGAAACACCATTCTGCTCTGGGGTGTTGTGGACTGTGAGCTTCCTCGCTGTCCCCTTGCTGTCAAGGTATGCGATCAGCTCCGTTGACATGTACTCCCCACCATGGTCAGAGTGCAGGCATGCGATCCTGACATTGAGGTGTTTCTCGACCCATGCCTCGAATGCCTTGTATGTGTCAAGGATATCCTTTGTCTGGAGTAGATATACAGTTGTCCATCGGCTATGGTCGTCTGTGAAGCTAACGAAATACTTTCGCCCACCTAGTGTAGTGATTTTCAGTGGTCCCCACAAATCTGACCAAACTTCTTCACCAAATTGTGTTGCCCGCTCGCCTTGGTGGACTTTCGGGATTTCTTTGTGTGTTAGTTTTGCTTTAATACATGCTTCGCATTCCTCAGGCTCATCTGAAAGGATGATCTTCAAACCTGTCACCAGCCCCTTCATGACTAGTTTGCGGGTGGCACGAGGTGCAATATGACCCATGTGATGGTGCAAATCCATCACGGTGATTTCAGTGAGCTTTGCAATGTGTGTCGATGGCTTCTCAATGTCTCTGATGACTCGATACAAGGCCTGTCTCTTCGGTATGACACCAACTAGCTCCCCATTGTTCCTGCAAATCTCGCAGTGTCCATTGACAAATAAGCACATATATCCAGCATCGTCGATGCGTCCAACCGATATCAAGGTAACACCAATGGTTGGGGTGTATAGGACAGAGGTGAGATGGATTGTAGTGGTGGTGCGACCGTTAGGGACAGATATCAGTACGTCCCCTATTCCACCCAAGTGAAATTCCTGCTGATTGGCAGCAGTCAGGGCCTTCAGTGTGGTGGACTGAAATTTTACGAAGTCCTCTCAGATTGGTGTCATATGGTGACTAGCACCTGAGTCGTACAGATCCCATATCTGACCCTTCGAATAGGCAGGTGGTGATGCCATCATGGCAAGGCTTTTTGACAATGCATGAAAGGGCTTGCCCCCATAATGCGTCCCACTCAGCGACTAGTGCTGGCACGTCCATTGGGCCAAAAGGATCGTCATCCTTCCCATCAGTGCAAGCAGTGGCTATGCAATCGGCAACCGAATCAGCGACACAAGTTTCTGGTAGCTCGTCATCATCTTCCTCCAGTTCAAGAATCCCAGCTGCATCAGGATCTTTGTCATCAGGTAAGTCATTCCTGAAGTCCATCTCGCAACAAAGACCAACTTGAAGAACAACAGTGTGATGCTCATTGTCATCGTGTGCGCTCCCTGGGTCAGATTGTTCCATGGGAATCAAGTCAGGCATGTCTGTGTCAGTGCCATCATCATCATCACCGCTGTCTGATATGATGCGCAAGCTGTGAGGTAGGACAAGGTTCCACAGTGATCCATTGTAGACCGGGTCCTCATACCCATCATCATACAGATTGAATGTGCTCCATGCTCCTGCAACTTTGTCAAGAGTAGCACTGGCCGCAGTATTTGCAGCAGCCGTGTTTGAGGAACCAGTGCCTGGCTTTGGCTTTGCATTCCCCTTTGGGTCATTGGATTTCTGGTCCTTTGACTTCTTGTCCATCTTGGGAGTCGGGCACATGTCTGACTTGTGGCCCTTACCACTGCAGTTCCAGCAGACCCCTTTAGGCTTCTGTGGTCCTTTCCCCTTGCCACCCTTGCCTCCACCCATTCTTGAGCCTGGTTTCTCGCTTGCCATTGTGCTTGCTGCTACACCTGTGTCCTTGGGCTTGGAGGTCTTCTTGTCAGCCTGGCGATCATACTCCTCAAATGCGAGGGTCATCATAGATTCAGGTGACATCTCCAGTAGCTTCGGATTCAAGGGTGCAACTGGGGTCATTGCACTGGCTGCGCTAGCAGCATGTTGTACCATTGCGATGGCCTTTGTGTTTGCAGATATCTGGGCAACAAAGGATGCAAGGTGGGATGGGAGGAAATTTATCACAAGGGTGTGGTAGTCATTGTCAGTGACTGCGACATCTGCATTCAGGAGTGTCTTGTATTCAATGCAGATGTGGTCCATCTCGGCATGAAGGTTTGCACCTGGTGTGCAGTGCATGGCCATAAATTTTGAGTGCATGTTTGAGCATACGAGCATGCTTTTCTGCATAAATTTGAGAATTATTGCTGACCACATCTCTGACACAGTGTCTTTCTGCATGTACTTGGTGAGGGTCGAGTCAGCAAGTTTCTGCGATAAGAGGTACATTGCCATGTCCTCCCTCTCCTGCCATGCAGCCAAAGCCTTGTTCGTGGCCTCTGTGGTGGGTGATGGGAGGGCCAGTTTTGTATCAGTGCCATCAAAGTGTCCAAAGACTCTTTTCTGTTTCACTGCGATGATGAAACAGCACTGGAATGTAACCCAATTCTTTCTGGATGCAGCTAGCTTGTTGACAGCAGAGCCAAACTCACTTATGGAGACAGGGGTAGGTGCAGACATCATGGATATGATTGCAAACAAGTGTATTGATGAATTGGACAGATAGATAAATCAATGAGCATAATTTGAGACTTGGTTTCTAGAAATTCAAGGAAGGGCAGGGCCCATGACCTGAAAGAGCCAGTATAGCCTGTGAAGTACACAACTCAGCTCAGCCCACTCGAGGTAGTGGCAAAGTCTGAATAGATTACCTGTGAAGTACATGACTACAGGTAACAGAGTAAGTATAATGTTCACGAGTATGTAGAGAAAGGGATACTTGCCTCAGCTCAGCCCACTCGAGGTAGTGGCAAAGTCTGAGGGGAGATACCCATGACTATGAGCTATAAGTGACGCAGCTAAACTGTAATGTGCAGCAGGTACAGTAATAAATAAAAGGATAATAGGAATGAAGGTGTCCTATAAATAACTAAATAAATGTATGAACATGATACCATGGATTGCATGCTCCAACAGGTGATCATGCACTCTTCATCATCCATGGACCAGGAACAGTGAGAAGGAGCTTGAGCATCCATGGCAGGTGGAGGGGGGCTATTAGATGAACGGCGTGTGTGCATGACTCGGACTCTAGTAGGATGGTGCTGGCATGATGCTCAGCCTTGAGGTCAGCTTGTTGATTACTAATGTTCACACACTTCATCACTTGGCATCACTTGGCAGCCAAAGAAAGAAATGCAAAATTTGTTGAATTTCTGCTACTGAACATAGTCTTACCTGACTTTTTGTTTTGACTATTACCTGACTATTTGTTGTTTTTTTGACATTTACAAGCCTGACAGTCACGTGACTATGTGAAAATCCTTTTTTACTGAGAGTGAGAATTGACTGAAATTATAGACAAGAAAGGACAGTCTTGGGATGTGGTTACTGACTTATGAGCACACACGACGATGAGCGCTTAAGGTAAAATCAATTATTTTTGTTGTCTGACTACCTTACTAATACTAGCTATGCCATAGTCACATTACCTACTCACTGGTCGGCTTGTCTCCTAACAAACAGCCAATGTGTGAGGGGGGCTAGGATTCTCATGGACAGGACTATGTAGAAATAGGTGAAGTCCACTTTGGCGACCCTTTGGGTCAGCCAGAAGGGCCAGATTTTATTTGGAGTCTCGAGGTACAGCTAGGTACAACATGGTGGGAGAGGTGGGAGCACAAAAGATACACTGAGAGATACTAAGTGATAACGCTATGAGGAAGTAAGCTATAACAGAGAGGAACCACTATAGGGAAAACCCTTACCTATGAGAGAGAAAGCATAACAGAGAGAACCTGAAACAGGCAATCTCTGAAGTACTTTCCTCCCTAGGAACAGGGGTTTTTAGCACATGATGTGTGCATAAAAAGTCATGGCAGGACTTGTGATGCATGTGGTGCAGTAGTTCAGTGTGAATGCCTCTCCACATGTTGGGTAGAGGAGACAAAAGTATGTGCATGCAGTGCAAACATCGAAGCAACGACACTCCAGACCTCCCGACATTGGATTTGCATAAACAAGGTTTAAACTCAACCAATGTGTGAGGGGGGCTAGGATTCTCATGGACAGGAGTATGTAGAAATAGGTGAAGACCACTTTGGCGACCCTTTGGGTCAGCCAGAAGGGCCTGGTTTTATTTGGAGTCTCAAGGTACAGCTAAACCTATGAAAGAAAGGAGGAGTAGTAGATAAAGTAGGAGAGAAGGGGATAGGATTGTAAAAGAGAAGGGGGTAGAAAAGTAACAGAGAAGTGGATGGGTAGAGATGGAAGATGAGTTAGCGATGTGAGGAGCGAGGATACAAATACAATAATAAATGAAGTAACACAGCACACCAAGATACAAATACATTCAGGTTCAGAAGCAGATTACGAAAGAAAAGAAAAAAGGGGGGGGCCCAAAGCATGGGTGTGTTCCTCAGTGGAAGGGCCACAGTGGGGGTGTAAGGGGTAAACAGGTTTAGGTGTGAAGCATGGCCTGCAGAAGCACTGGATGCTTGCGAATGTATATTTGCCATGCAGGAGAAGCCCAGCATCCGATTCCTTGTATGATGTGGGGGGCCACGCCATTCTTGGCAAGAGAGGTAGCTCCCCCTGCTCGCATCAATTGTCCCCCTACATGGGTGTTGAAAAATCAATGAATGTGAGAGATGAAAAAGGATCTAGATGGTACTGTGCCATCTGCTTTGAGCCACAGTGGCGATGACAGGGGGAAGAGCTGATTGCAAGAGTGGAGATAGTTGTGGAACAACTGTACAGGATTGCAGGAGAAGGGGTTGGCACGTAGAATGATGATGTTTCCCTCAAAAAATCTGTCAGCCTTATGGCCAGGCAAGAAAAAATGAAAAGAGGAGTCATTGATTATGACAGAGCCATGTGTGGTTAGCTTCCAAGGATCTTGAAGGTCCCTATGATCGGGCCATGTTAGTTCTCCCAGGCGCATCAGCAAGAAGAAACCAACACAGAGTTGTGTGCAGAAAAGGAGATCGACATGCGATGGTTGTGAAGAGTGCGCTATACACACAGTATTGAGGTTGGAGATGGTGAGGGCTTGTTTATGCACTGTAGGTGTTCCTCAAAGGTGCTTACAATCCTCTAATGTGCAGTGTACAAGTTGAGACTTGCAGATTTCGCATACATTTGGGAAGTATGGCTCCAGCTGGTGGCAAATCCCCGAGAGGTAAGTGTTGACAGAGTCGGGTTTGATATGGTGACACATGTACACTGTATACAAGCTGAGTGTGTCAGAGGTTGGTTCCACAGGCATGTTGTGCATACGGATGAAAGTCAGGTATGAGTTAAGAGCTGAACCATAATTCTTCCAGGTGCTGACATCAATAGCCTGCCCTAGAGCGATCGCACACTCATGGACCAGGTGTTCTCATGTCCACAGCTCCTGTTGAGGTTGCCAGGCATGAACATGGGATGTGATCATTTTTCTACTGCCCCCAGCAACACAAATTGTGGGGGTTGAAAAGTTGTAATGCGTAGTTGTGGTACTATTTTCGATGCCTTGTCAAATTCATGGCATGAGATAGCATCTGCTACCATGTTTTGCACACCTGGAATGTGGAGCACATGAGCATCAAACTTATTTTGCAAGAGAATATCCACACAGTGTTGAAGCAGCAGATTGAACTTGGGTAGGCATCACATGGTATTGAAGATGTTTGCCATGTTCATGCTATCAGTGAAGACAACAATCTTGGATGAATGCATCGCTGAGGTGCGTAGATTCTCAAATGCACCAGCAATGGCCAATGTCTTGAAGTAGAAGATGATGTCATGCATGTTGATGAGTGGAACAGGAGAGTAGAAACCCTGGGAACAAGCTGGAAACCAAAAAGCCAGACCTGTTTGACAGGCATCGCAGAAGACAGTCTCATCTGCATATTCGACCTCCCAAGAAATGGATGAGAGAAGTCTGACTCCTAGAGAGTCGTGTAGGTGTGTCATTGCCCAGACGAGATTGTTGCGAACAGTGTTATTAACCCAAATTTTCATTAAGGGCTGATCCTTTCCGGCTATCTTAGGGTAGAAACTGTTCAGTGCAGGTCAGAGCATTGGAAACATGTTAAAGCTCCAATTCAACCATCCGGCTAACTGTCACCATCAATGCAGAGGCCATGATGCTCCTCTTTTCTTCTCGGATCAAGAAGTGAAGTTACAGAGTTCCTCCAAGAGGTTGTCCAGATTCTGTTTGGGAAGTGTGAGAGTCAAATAGTTTGCATTGACCTCTATTCCAATGATGGTGAGACTTGTTCCAAAGACTTGCTTGTGAGGCTCATGTGGGATGCCCAGATCGTCCCATAGGGACAGAAGTTCCACCTGGTTCTTGGGCATACATTTCCCATAACGATGATACCATTCCATGTTTCTGTCTTCATCAATCCTGAAGGAGTCATCCATGTAGGTCCACAGATCCAGAACCAACTTCTCATTCCTGGCTATCCACATCACCAGTCCATCAAAGGAGATGTAAATGCCTGCTGATCCATGTCCCCCAAAACAATTGTCTCAATCAACATCATGCTCACCATTCATCATCACAATCTGCTTTACCTGCCACAGAGGATGCATCAGGAGCAGTCAGTAAGCCTCTGCAACATCTGATTTGTAGATTGTGAACAATCGATTAGGGTTGGCTCGGTGATGCACGAGTAATCCAGCACCCAGGTGCCTCATGTTGTCCAAAGGGAAACCCTTTATGTCTTCTCATTTAATCATGGTGTTGGGAGCAAATTGTCTGGCACTCTGATTGATTACCATACGTAGTTTCTCGGAGTGTGTTTTCAGAACTGCATGTATCAGGGAAGCATGCATTCCAGGGAGGAGTTCCCCTCCAAAAGAACCCAAGAACCTACCCTTTGATTGCTCATGGTCTCGCTGTCTCTGTAAGAAATCCTGTTGTTTGACATCTTGTGGCATCTCTAATGATTCATCTACAATAGATGGATAATGTTCGTGATGAGTATTTGCCCATGGCCAAAAACCCTTGTGCAGCCCACAGCAGACTGAGTCAACAAAAGGGTGATTGGGATGATTTCACAGCAACCGTTTGAAGAGGTTGACATTGATTGGGGTGATGATCCTGAACAGATCAGGATTTCCTTTTATCATGTTCATAGCAGCCATATTTGACAGTTCATATGCAGGAACCACAGGAAGTGGTTTTGCTCATTCAGTCCAGTCAGCTAAGCAGAAAGGTGAAGGAACTGTGTCATTCTCATTGGATTGTTCGTGACCCCATACGTTATATCTGAGATATTTTGGACACATCCCATAGATCATGTCAGATCTGCTGAGAGCAGCCTTCTTGATTGTGTCCGGGTTGTCTGTACTTAAGACAGAGGTGTCAATATTGGCATGAGTTTGCAGCGCTGTGGCATCCTCCAACACTGTTGAATCATCAACAGATTTCTGAGGAACAGCCCTTGGGGTGCTGATCTCCAGTTGCGAATCTTCCACTGGATCTGCCTTGTATACCATCTGGAAGGAGGTAGGTGGAGTACAGGTAGGTGAACTGTTCTCGATCTGTGAGGACAACAGACTGTCCACCTCTGACCATTGATTGGATAGCGTGGTCAAAAGCGATGAGTTTGTAATGCACATTGACATGCTTGGCAGAGAACTCTGAGGCCATGTAGTCTCCCCATTGTCGCAATTCCTCAGTTCAATGGGGGAAGACATATGCAGTTGCTTTGGAGGTGGCATACCACACAATGGTCCAGTTGCCGCTCATTTGCACCTTTTGAGCCAGATCTATTTTACCAAGAGAGATTTCTGAGTTTCCAACGCGTCCCACATTCTCCTTAGGAGGGGCAATGTGGTGGAAGTTGCTGAAGACGACATCAAGGTTGACTGCTTCCCCTCTGAAGATGTGCTTCCATTCAGACTCTGGGAAGGCTTGTAGTGCTGTGGTGGCTCTCCTAATCTCTTGCTCAGTGAATGCAAGGTCCCTTTGGACAGTAGCAAGGGTCTCCTGCATGCATTTTCAGTTCTCGTCAAGTTCTTTGGCCTGAGCTGCAACTTCAGTCGCATACCATGGTAACTGGGACTGGTAAATATGCTTTTTCTTGTTGGACTCTCCCTATTCTCCTGGATCTGACTCATTCTGAGAGCTAGAGGAATTGGAAAAGCTTTGTCACCATCTCTTATGAAGGACATCTCCATGGAATTGTTGTGAAATTCGTTCTGCATCTTTGGCCATGTCTGCATCACACCCTTGTGTGATTCCATCAAGAGTGGTGACATTGGTGATTCTGACTCCAGGTTCCTCTCAATTGGTTTCTCCCATTGCGCGTGATCCTCTTCATTCAGCTTCTTTACATTTGGATGCAATAATGTCGACAAATAGGGTGTACTGCTCGAGGGTTGCTTTGCAGACTGGTTCAGAGACATTGGCTTCATGTAGGACTTGCAAAATTTGGTAGAGGGTTTCCATCCATGAGGTTCTGTCCTCTTGGAAATCCTGGACGAGAGTGTCCATCCTTGAGACAAGACTGGCTCTGAATGGGTCTTCCTCCAGATCAACAGCGACAGGAGGTATGGAGTCACTTGTGTCCTGAGCTCTTGTTCCGGCAGGATCGGTGGTTCCACCAGACAATCCAGAAGGGAGCATTGGACTTGTTCTGTTCCCATTTTCGATGTTAACTCCTCTGGGTGCTGACACTTGTCTGAAGTACGTTGCATGCTCATTGCTTGTCATATGAGGAACAATGTAAAAATAGAGCACAAAAGATACACTGAGAGATACTAAGTGATAACACTACAAGGAAGTGAGCTATAACATAGAGGAACCATACTATAGGGAAAACCCTTACCTAGGAGAGAGAAAGCGTAACAGAGAGAACCTGAAACAGGCAATGTCTCTGAAGTACTTTCCTCCCTAGGAACAGGGGTTTTTAGCACATGACATGTGCATGAAAAGTCACAGCAGGACTTGTGATGCACACGGTGCAGTAGTTCAGCATGAACACCTCTCCACACGTTGGGTAGAGGAGACAAAAGTATGTGCATGCAGTGCAAACATCGAAGCAACAATGCTTCAGACTGGTTTGAGCGGGCCATTGCTGTCAGCATGGCAGATCCAAGTTCTGTGCCAGTGAGGGGATTAGGTAAATAGCACATGTCGCTAGACGTGACTGGCATGTCCGAAAATCAATTGTGTCAACATGATTGCCTTCTTGCTCCATCTGCTGGCCTGTGGACATCCCGTCATAATACCACACAGTTCCTGTTTCTGTGACAAAGCGTGAAGTAAAATGATCATGTAGATGATACACCACACCTCTAAGCTTGTAAGCTGTGCAATGCCCATCAACTGTATTCAAGACTATAGATGGCAGCAACAATGTTCTGTGCTGTGACATATCAAAGGCAAGGATTATGGGTGTATGTTCAAAAACATGTTTCCTTATTATATATGACTGACAACTTTGGCAGCGCGACGCGCATTCAATGGATTGGTCATTGATGAATGCTTGTATGGATGGGCATTGGTGCAAAATAGTAATTTGATAGCTTGAGGCAAGTCTTCTATCATTATTCTGTGGTGTATGGTCATTGGGACTGTTAGGGCGACACCCACTATCTGCTAGCTAAGACCGTGCGGGTTCTCTCTACAAGAAGGGGGCGGGATCCGCGCGCGTGATGGGGAAGTTGATGGTTTTGATGCGAGGGGTTATTAATAGGTAAGTTTGTTGAGATAGGCCTTTCACACCGAAAACATAGGTGGAATACCTAAGAGAACACAACTGGGGTCCCCTAGGCATATATTTAGGGTTTATATACTATGTTACATATATTGTACATTGTTGTTACCGACGCACTCGTACATGCGCGTACATTTTGATGCGTGCGAAATAAAATTCTCACGCTATCAAAATGTAGCGTCATTTGGCGTCATGTAGCGTAATTCGACATAATAAAATAAAAATGAAAGTTTATTAGGTAATGGGGTGGTTCCCTAACATTACCCCCCTTTTATGCCTCGACTTCCAGGCGAGAAAATATTATGTTTGTCCCCTCTGTGAAATTTTGGTAAGGCCGGAATTTCATCCCCTCATACACCATTCTCGCAATGCGACGCGGAGCATTCGGATTACGTTTAAAGAATTGGGCGATCACGTTATGCGCTCACTTACAATTCTCTTTGGGTTCCCACGAATTATTTTCGTCGGTATAGTGTTTCCACTTTATTAAGAACTCCAATTTGTTCCGTCAAAGACGTGAGTCTAGAATTTCTTCAACTATGTATTCTGGAGCACCTTCTACTATTATCGGAGGTTGCGGAGTAGTTTGTTGGCCAGGAATAGTGGGCAGACGGTAAGGGCGTAGGCAGGATACGTTAATCTTGGGATCAATCTTAAATGATCGGGGTAATTTTAGCACTACCACATTAGGCGAGATCACTTTAGAGATCGCATATGGGCCAACTTGTTTCTCCGTAAGTTTCTTTGAAGGTCGTGGAATATTCAGGTCCTTGGTACTTAGCCATACCAAGTCACCAACTTTGTACTCTGGAGCGCGTGCTTGAGTACGATCCGCGTGTCACATCATGTCATCATGTGCTTTCTTCAATGCCGCCTCTGCTTCCTCTTGTACCCTTTGCATCTTAGATACAAAATCTTCTACCGACTGTACTTTGACTTCCCTTCTGGGTTCTACTCCCATGCAAGGATGATATCCATAATTCGCGAAAAAGGGTGACATACGAGTAGCCGAATGGAATTTGTTATTGTGGGAAAATTCGGCAATTGCCAACCATTCGGGCCAGTCGGTTTGTCGGTAGTTGACAAACATACATAGGTACTGCTCCAACTCCTGATTCATTCTCTCTGTCTGCCCATCAGTCTGCGGGTGATATGCCGTAGATAATTTAGTTTGAATTCCCAATATGTTGTTTAGTTCTTGCATAAATGCGGAAGCAAATTGTGGTCCGTGATCAGAGATAACGGTATCAGGTAACCCATGTAACCGCCATACCTGATTTAGATAGAGGCGCGCCAAGCCTAATGATGAGGTTTCTGTAGTAGTAGGAATAATATGGACCTCCTTTGTAAAGCAGTTGCATACTACGAATATTGCATCGTACCCTTGAGCCTCGGGTAATCCGGTAATAAAATCCACAGATATATCTCGCCACGGCGCTTTAGGTATAGGGTTCGGCATTAATTTTCCTGCAGGTTTCTCTGGAAATTTCTTCCCCCTCATGCATGTATCACATCCATCCACATACCCCAACACATACTTCAAAATTCCGGGCCACCAATAATTTCTCATTACTAATTCCAACATCTTCCATCTTCCTGGGTGTCCGGCAATCGGCATATTGTGATGTAACCGGACAATCTCCCTTCGCAAATCCTGATCCTTTGGTACATACACTTTTCCTCAAAACAACACCAACCCTTGTTCCTCAGCCCATTCGTCTCCTTTGATATTACTTTTCTTCTCTCCCTTCAGAGCTTTCATGGCTTCCACTACTTCATCGTCCATTTCCGAGCATTGTCTAATTTTAGACAACATTTCCGTTTCCGAGCTATCTATTAATAGATGCCCTTGACGCATAGCGCAAATGCAAAAGTATTCGGGTTTGAGTAAGGTAACATTTTTATTGTCCTCCTCCACCCCCCTTTTATGATCAATACATCTGGATAAGGCATCTGCTTTCCTCATTAAGCTTCCTGCTTTATGGACCAAGTGAAAGTTGAAATGCGATAGGAATAGTGCCCAACGCGCTTGCTGGCAATTAAGCTTTTTAGCGGACATGAAGTATTGCAGATTTTGATGATCCGTCCAGATCTCAATTTGATGTGTACATCCCTCCAAATAATGCCTCCACGCCTCCAATGCTTGTATTATCCCCAACATCTCTTTGTCAGGCACATCATAATTCCTCTCCAGATCATTCAACCCTTTTGACAAGTATGCACAAGGATGCCATTTGTCATCTTCACACAGCATTGATAATACTGCTCCAGTAGCAAAATCAGATGCATCGGATTCCACTCGCAAAGGGCATGTGAAATCTACTGGGGCTAATATTGGTCCCTCCACAAACTTCCTCTTCAACTCCTCAAACACTGTCTGCTGCTGCTCTCCCCACCTCCACAATACTCCCTTTCACGTAAGGTTATGTAAGGGTGCGGCAATTTTAGAAAAATTGTGCACAAAGCGACGATAATAATTTGCGAGTCCCAAGAAGGCTTGAACCTCCTTGACATGGGTGGGTGCAGGCCAATCTGTGATTGCCTGTACCTTGATCGGATCCATTTTGATCCCGTCAGGGCCGATCAATAATCCTAGGAACTCGATCTCGCTTGCCCCAAACACACACTTCTCTGGTTTCAAAAATAGATCATTCTCCGCCAACCTCTGTAACACCTCCTGCACTATCACCTCATGATTCTCTTCATCCTCCATGAATATCAGAATGTCGTCAATAAATATTATTACCACGCCTTTGTCTATTACATCCTTGAAAATATCGTTCATCATATTTTGAAAGGTCAGGGGACTATTAGTCATCCCAAAAAACATGACAAGCGGCTCGAAGGATCCTCGATGCGTGGCAAATGCAGCCTTCCACTCATCTCCTTTCTTTATTTGTACATTGTTGTATCCCCATCGTAAATCCAATTTTGTAAAGACCTTGGCTTTTCCCACCTTATCAATTATTTCTGAGATCAATGGCAGGGGGTACGTGTTCTTCACTGTCCACTCATTCAGATACCTATAATCGGTACACATCCTCTTCCTTTGGTCTTTTTTGGGCACGAAGAATATTGGTGACATCTGCGGTGATTTTGAAGGTCGTATGTATCCTTTGCGCAATTGCTCCTTCAGGAATGCATCCACTTCTTCTTGTTCCATCGGAGATAACGGATATACCTTCGACTTCTTTGGCACAAACCCTGGCTTCATCTCAATCACATGATCCCATGGCTTCTGCACCGGCATTCGCTCAGACTCCTTCTTTTGGAACACTGACAAATGTTCATGATACACTTTTGGCACCCATTCCTCCACTGGCTTCTCCACCTTCACAATATTCTTGTCCCACAACTGTCCTCCACGAACTGCTCTAAAGGTTTGCTTCTGCTCTTCTTTCTCGATCATGATCGGAACTTCCCCATTTGGCATTTCCTCATCCTCCACTTCCTCCATCGTAACAGAATACTTCCTCGGACGTTCTTTCTCTTTCTCTTTCCTTTTTTCTTTCTTCATCTTCCTCCCATACACATTACATTCCTTAGGACAACGAGTCATTTGTACTTTCCCAGTTTTCCAATCAATTTCGGGATTATGCTTCCGTAACCACGGACATCCTATTATTAGATTGGTTTTCCCAAGATCGCACACTTCGAATACGGCTCGCTCCTGATGCTCCTGATACTTTAGTACCATAGTCACCTCCTCCTTGATAGTTCCTCCATGATTGACTGTTCCGTCAATATTGTACACCATTATAGGTTGCGCCAGCTTGCGTGTGTTAATACTGTTTCCAGTAATTAAGGATCGATTAATAAATAATCCTGTAGCACCACTGTCAAGCAATGCTTCCACATCAATAGCTGCATGCATGTCCACTGTCTTCAGTCCCACAGTCAAGGTGATTTCGGGTTCTATTTGTGCAGAGCGAATAAAGAATTTAGGGGTTTTCAGAAATGACATGTGACAATTTTCTTTGTTGCGTGATTTGCAACAGTTGTACTCCTCCTCGATTTCCTTTTCTGATTTACTCTGGGTTTCCTCGGATACTAACACATTGTAATGATTCTGGGTCACCAATGGGGAAACCTTCACTGGGACTCTTCCACAAAATTCTCCTGCTTGCCTTCCTCCTGCTTCACTTCCTTGATTGTAGCTCCCCTGATCTTTCTCTTCTGCTTGCAATACTTAGAAATGTGTCCTAACTGCCCACAGTTAAAACATTTAAGTGGGGCTCGTCTCCCCACTTGATCAACCTCCATTGCCTCTGCTGGTGCTGCTGACTCCGTAACTATAGGTGTCACTGCCATGGCTGTGCCCTCAGAGCTTGCGCCTGAGGCGCCTTTCCTTTCTCGGACTTTCCTCCTGATGACTTTCCAAATTTACTACTTCCGTACATCAACTTTGACTCTGCCTGTTCCTGCCGATATTGCTGGTCAAGGCGCATTGCCCAATTATACCACTCATCCAACTTCTCTGGCATAGAAGGTAGTCAGTTGATAGACTTGAATAAAGAGGGATTTAATCCTGCTTTCAAAAACTCTACCAATGCAGCTTCTCCCATGTCCATTTGTGAAGCTTCTGCTTTGAACTGCAAAATAAATTCATCTGCCGTTAAGGAACCTTGGTGCATGGTCTTTAATTTAGCATTGGCTGTCGCCTTTGGATTAGGGTCTCCAAACTGTGCCTCCAATCTCTCCAGAAATTCCTTGAAGGTTGCAAATGGTTTATTTCCCGTGGCAATTTGATTAATAGCCTCATTTCTCCAGAACTGTGCTTTCCCCCCCTGAATGTATGAGAGAGCAAACATAATCCTAGACTCGGCTGTATGAAACTCGGGCTTCCTCCCATGGATGTACAATACTGTAGAGCTGATGAAGGATTTTGTATTCTCCATGGTACCGTCAAAGATTTGTGGGGGCACGTACTTAGGTAAGCGCGCTTTTCCATTTCCGGATTTCTCCACCGTCTCATCCTCCTGCGATATCCACTCCACCATCTCCTCCATCTCATCATCTCTTTCTCCTGTCGTCTCTGGCTGTACTTCCACTTGTCTGGGCTGTGATGCTGCCAATACTGACACTAATTGCAACATTTGCGCTGTGAGCGCATCAATTTTCACCTCTAGTGCTGGTATGGGAACAGGATTAGGACCGGGATTAGAAGTTGAAGGTTCAGACATAATTGTAAAATCTGTGATGAATCACTTCTTCAACAAATTCAAAATTTTACTTCGAGACCTCTCCAAACATCTACAGGTCACGTGATAAGGTTCATCGAGGTTCATCAATGGTTCGTCGTTCGTCGGGCACCTATTTTGACACTTCAGATCAACAACCCTTCCAACAGTGCCTGATCTTGGAGATATCACTGAATTCGGCTTGTAACTAAAATAGTCGTCCGAATAGAGTGATGTAAATCGTAACTAAACCAGATCTGATCGGTTGTCTGGTTGCAGCTGTCCTAATGATGAGCGCTGCCTCTCAATCACTGGCAGTCGCAATGTAAGGCGAGGCCTGGCATCGGCTTATGAAAGAAAAGGTAGATTACATATATACAAGTACTTCCGGCTTGTGCCGAAAGGATGAGTAATCGGATGTGGCACAGTGAAACAATGACGTATGCGCAAGTAAGAGAAGGTGCACTGATATGGGAAGTTGTGTTCTTCTGTTAGGGCTCCACCCACTATCTGCTAGCTAAGACCGTGCGGGTTCTCTCTACAAGAAGGGGGCGGGATCCGCGTGCATGATGGGGAAGTTGATGGTTTTGATGCGAGGGGTTATTAATAGGTAAGTTTGTTGAGATAGGCCTTTCACACCGAAAACGTAGGTGGAATACCTAAGAGAACACAACTGGGGTCCCCTAGGCATATATTTAGGGTTTATATACTATGTTACATATATTGTACATTGTTGTTACCGATGCACTCGTACATGCGCATACATTTTGATGCGTGCGAAGTAAAATTCTCACGCTATCAAAATGTAGCATCATTTGGCGTCATGTAGCGTAATTCAACATAATAAAATAAAAATGAAAGTTTATTAGGTAATGGGGTGGTTTCCTAACAGGGACAGCACATTGATGATGATGTGATAGGGCGACTCGTAGCTAAGAAGGCATCCAGTATATTTTGGATACTTGTGTAGCGGCCCCAAGCAAAGCTTACAGGATCAATCCTCTGCAAACAGCGTCGTACAAAATCTCATACATCATTGAGGCTGTATGTGGTGCCTAGAGATCGAGTTTGTGAGAAGCTGGTTGCAATTTGTCCCAAATGCTGATCATTGATGTCTGTGAACTGAATAGATCTCATTGTTGCATCATCTAACCAAATGTTGTACAGGACAGATATCACTGCATCGTAAGCACAGCTATTATTACTCCACTGTGACCCTTGTGGACAAGCAATATCAGGCTCATTTTCAGTGGATCAATTTATTTGTGTCTTACTTATCTTCGTTGCGGGCTCCTCGATATTTATATTGGGATGTGCACTAAATTTTCATTTCTTTATAGGTTGCAGCGCATTAATCTGTGTACCTTTCACGGGTACAAACCAAGACACTTCTGGGTTCTTGGGGCTTACAGTGAGCTTTGGGTCGGAACAGCATACAGTTTTCCAATCAATTTCGGTACCATTCGACAAGTGAAAAGGATCGCTATTCTTCCAGTGTATTGCTCAATGGACCTTTGAAGGTACATATTGCTCTCCTTTAACCAGTCGAAAGGATGAAATGAGATCATTTCTATGATCACCTGCTACAGATACTGGCAGCTTTCCATTGTAACAAAGTGCAGTGATAGGTTGTCTCCTCGGCTCAAAGGCCGATACATCATTCTAAACACATTCTAATCACATCGGCTAACTCCTACGATGTCCCAGATGCAGCGCGACCCAGTCTATCGATCATGATATCATATTGACCGCGTTGAAACATCACCAGCGACATTGATCGTACCAAGAGCCCACATTGCACAACCTTAGGACTACCCCGAAAGCCCCTAAGATCCACCTAAATGACCATCAAACATCCCTGACGACGTTTGAACAGCCGCAATCATGATCGAACATCATCGACCATTGTCGACCATCATCGAGCATCATCGATCAATATCGAGAGACTACAAGTGACATCGGGCGCTGCATTTGTTATCTATATGGTGGAATACCATGTGCCAGGAAGGATTCCAACTCATGCCCAAACCTGCTGATCATAGGTCAGCCTCGTTCCAAGTCCCTATCGCATACAGAACCCACTGGACAGATTATTGCAAGACTTAGCGCAGTTTATACACAAAGGACAGTCTCTTTTTAGTTCTTTCCCTTTATTACTCCTTCATCATATGATACATCTCTTTCTTCTTCGGATTCCAGTCTCCTTTTTGGCCTTGTGCCTTAACTCATATCTTTTGCCTCATGTTCTACACATGTTTCTCATTCCATTTTAGGAAGTTTCTTTAAAACATATAAAACTCTGTAGTATCTACTGGAAAATACAAGAAATCGTCTTCACCTATCATCTCATATACAGTTCTAAGCATCCGATCAACTTTCTAAAACAATCTAAGTCTCTAAGAGTTTTCTCGATCAACAAGAAACCTCTGTGATCATTGCATCCTCGATCTTCCTTCAATCCTCTCATCATTAGCACTAGCAACCATTTCAACATATTCTAGCCATCGACTATAGCCTTCGTATACTTTCGACCTATCCTCGGAATACACACTTTGACCATCGATGATAAACATCATTTGTCGTTGATCTCGTCGATTGTCCTTGATATTGATCGATACTCGATCGGACCGCACCGAACACCTTCGTCTCTCATAGCACTACCTTCACAACTAGTACCAACTAGTTATCTACCCATAGGTTGGACCACGAACATTCAGAACGGCTCACACCCTTCCTCGGACTCGTCACAAATATCATTGATTGCCTCATTGGCAGTTTAGGTGGTTTTCCTGGGTTGAGTATCATCAGCAGTTATATTGTCTAGCATTTCGATTTCTCTAAACTCTTGTCGCAGTGCACCCAAAGCCATCCCAGTAATTTTATGTATGTCAAATCCTTGCAATATGACCATGCCTACTGCCGATGTGCTCCTGGACAGTGCTGTCTAGTAAGATTGATGGTTCCTTGCACTGGAGAGATCAATGACATTGAAAGGTCTTGTTTTACCTTGCAAAGTATAGTCGGTCATAGCAAAGTTCAGGAGTATCTTGACTTGACTCCTAGAAATGTTGATGGTTTCATCATTGGGAAGAACACATTGTGTGTTACTGACTGTTCTAGTCAATGGTACAATGGTACAACATTCAATGGCAAGTTTTCCAGCTGTACTGTCTGGGGGGGATTTGTGAGCTTGACAAGTAAGGTGTCGAGCATACGTTGGCCCCTAGAACCTTCTGTAGCATGCCAATCGTACACCGTTGCTTCCTGACCCTTTGTCATACACAATTCTGTTGCGCTATTCAAGTGAATAATTATAGGCAGTCCCTTGCAAAGCGACAGTTTTCCCAGTATATTATTTGTGTTGCTGCTTGGCAATAAATTCCAAAGAGTCTGCTGCAGAGCTGCTGAAACTAAAGGTACTTGGACCCACTTTCTGCCCAACAAGGCAAATGACTTCTTCTTGGCTGTTGGTAGGGCACGATCATCAGACAAGCTAACAGTGTCTTCAGAATAGAAATCAATCAATTCCTGGCCTGTTTCAGCTGCAAATCTTCACAATCCAAGGTCATTGATGACATCTTTTGGTAGATTAAGTGTAGTTATAATAGACACATTGCAAAATTGTTGTTGTTTCACAGAAGGTCAACCTTCGAGGTTGCTGGATATCCGAGAATGCAAGAACGCGATATTGTCAGGCATGCATGCCTTGTACCACATGTTGCTTAAGGCCTGACACAACCTTGCATCGTCAGGTGTTTGGGTTGTTTGATGCATATTTTCACATAGAATGACTACAGTAGTAATTTGATGCCAGAGCACCTTTCTGATCACAGCCTCTTGGTCATGCAGACTCTTTGGATTTGAGCCTACCATTCTGCTGTACAAGGATGCATGTTCTTGACCTATTGCAGGAGGAAGCTGAGCAAAATCGCCAGCAAAAATCATGCCCAAGCCTCCAAAGGGTTGATCAGTGTTGTTCATCACTTTTGCAAGCCTTTCATTGATCCTATACAAATCTTTACAGGACAACATCGACACCTCATCCATAAAAATGTAGTCAACCCCTTGTAATCTTTGTTTTACTTCTGCAAGCTGCAGATGTGCAGCTCTACAACCTGTCTTAAAATCATTAATTCCAAACATATAATGATAAGTCGATCCACTGAGTAAAGCAGCAGCACTTCTAGTCGGTGCAACAACAACAAATTGGTGTGACTCTTTCTTGCGCTTGAAAAAATCCATCAAATCTTTCAATACTTGTGACTTGCCAGTTCCGCCAATCCCACCGATATGCATTTTCAGCTGTTCAGAAGATGAGGAGCATGAGTGATTAGCAATGATATGAATGCACATTCCTGCTCTATATTCAGGTGAAAGTCCTTAACCACAGAGTCCATTGCAATTTTCCAGTCTGGATTGATGCATTTTTTTTCAAGATAATCTTTGTCAACGACTTTGACGCCCTCAAAAATCTTGTTGGTATGTAATATAGACTGGGAAGTCTCCCCAGTGGACTTCCATTGGTAGTTCTCCAACCGATCTTCTAGGATCTGTTGCCTCTTGGATGTAACAACTTTTTTCCATTCAGCTGCTGAGCAATTTCCAGGAATTGTTTCATAAGATGCTGATTCATTTGTGAGGCCTTTTGGATCACATTCAGTCCAACCAAGTCTAGCCATGATCTGCTTTCTTATTGATATTGATTTAATCTGCTGTTGAAACCTGTAACTCTGGTGATCATCAACTTCAACATTATCAATGTGTGTACCATCATAAGCAATCTCATCCAACCTTGTGCTGTCGAACACATCTGATTGATTCATTTCATGGGTGACAGAAATATCAGTCATATAGCCAGGCACAGCAGTAGAGCCTTTCTTCAGTTCTGACATGAAATCATCTCTTTGGTCAAGGCACTCATACTGGATATTAAAATTTTTAATTATTCTCTCTTGTCTGTTGGTGAATTTATGCACAATAAATGTCTCATCCCAGGAGGAATTTTTCAATTTAAGTGTAGATCCAGAGCGCCAGGGTTTAAACAAAGTTAGCATAGTTGTGCAATAGAACTCTCTGTCACCTTGGTCGTGACGAGGAAGAATCTGGCCTACAAAGTTGGGCATGAGTGGAGACGGTAAATGCCTCAAACCATGTGTTGAAGACAAAGGATGTTGCGAAGTGAATTGTAGAATGGGATTAGCTTTCTTTTTTCCAGTGCTAGCACTTTTGTCAGCCTGAGCTGATTGCTCCAAATTGTCATCCGTACTGTCCTGCTCAGCTGCAGCAAGATCCTCAAACTCATCTTGCTCAGGATGATTGGTTTGTCCTGCATCACTGTCATCAGGTGGGTCAGGCTGAGCAGAGATCTTTGTTGGAAACTTTTCACGTTTGTAGGACGATATCCATTCATAAAGTGACACATTTTCTAGTTCAACTGGCCGGTAGATGTAGTCATACACATTTGATATTCCAATAATTTTGTCCTTCTGTTTTAAGATGGCAACTTTCTCAGGCAACTCTCCAGTGAGGTCCTCATTCCAAGCTTTCCTCACTTCATTGACAAATGATAGCCAGAAAAATGTTGCAAATTTATGACTGGTGTAGTGATCAGGGTTTCCAAGCAAGTACATGCAAATCATAGGTGAACCCATTTCTAGCTTTGCACTTATGGTGTTGACCATTCTTGTCATGAGCTTTCTGGCCTTCACATGTGCACTCTCATTACCACCAAGCATTTCTGAATTCTTATGAAAGACAGACTGAATTGATTCAAAAACTACGTGTGTTTTCAGGCTCATTTTTGTGATATAGTCTGACACATACAACAGTGTTCCCTTGATAGCAGTTCCAGACCTGAGACTTGTCACATTGGTATTGCAGCGGAACAAATAGGAAATTACTGATGAAAAATTGTTGATCCAACCTTCCTTTTTTTTAATGTTGAGTGCGCCAGTAATGGGGTCTACCTGTGTTTGTTCAAAGATTTCTCGAGGAAAGCGTGATTTGCATCTGCCCCACTTGTTATCTAAACAGCCTTTATATGACTTAGCCCTGTTTTGAGTGCCATCCTTGTTAATGTTGCTACTACAAGTATGTATGTTGGATTTTGACACCACATCATCAACATTAAAAGTGAATCTTTTCCGCCAGGTCTTTAAATGTTGGCACTTTTTACATTTGTCACACTTTATGTCACAAGGTCGTGGTGGAGGCTCAGGCAAAGTTTCAGTTGGATCCTGATATGACTCTGACTTTGCCACGTGTGTGATACTAGCCAATACCTCCGCTTGCATACCTGTCAAGAATTCACCCCGATATGCATTTTCTAAATACTCAACCATCTGCTGCTGGAAGTCAGAGGTAGGGTCAATTATATGGTCCCTGATCTTGTCTGGTGTGAGTCCACCCTTAATCCAGAGCAAAAGGTGAATATGAAGTGTGAGCCAACCCTGCTGTTCAACTGTACCATAGTATGCTGATGTCTCTCCAAAGAGCCCAGGGTGGTATGAGTCAACACCAAGAACATGTTTGATGAACTGTTCAACCATAAAGTGAAAAAATTGGGCACAGGCTACAGGGTTATTAGCTATAAGTTGATAACAATCCTCTGGGACTCTGATAGTGGGCTTGAATGTTACATCTTTATCAGCATAGTACAATGCAATTGGTTTTTTGACATCAGCAGGTGAAAGTGTAATATACCAGAGTGGAGCACCTTCATGGGCTATCAGTGACCAAATCTCATTTCTCATGTATTTTTTGTTGGTGACAGAACCTGAGACTTTTCCACCTATGTGGTCCAGGTCTCGAATTACATGGAAACAATTTTTCTCCTCCTGAGAAGATGGCTTCAGTAATTCACCTTTTGCCATTCTATCAGCTATTGTTGACAGTACGTCTTGATCAAGGGCAAGCAAGTGCTTTGTTATTTCATCAAACTTCTTTGTTTCAGCCAGTAGAAAACCACCCGTTGTACTTGCCTTGATCTGTTCATGACTAAAGGCTACAAAAGGAAAGCTAGGATCTCGCTGGAACCGCTTGTCATGGTACATGAGGAGAAATGTTTTGTGTTCTCTATCAGAAAGTGAGGTAGAACCAATACCTCCATGCCCATACAGGAAAAGCCAAGGAAAGAGTTGTGGGTACAGTCCTGGATTTTGGTATATAGATTCAGCATGTGCACTGCATCCAATAGCAAGGGCTTTACCTTTATTTGTCCCTTGGCATAGTGCAATCGCCTTTTGCTCATCAATAGTTTTTGTATCTAGTTCAGCACCTGTAAGTCCATGAACAATAAAAGGACATTCCCCAGATATGGCACCATCATCTACATCATTGTCAAAAACACTTGGTCCCTCAGGGACCTTATTAGAAAAGTCATGGTGATACTCCACAGAGACAGGAGGGCCATCTTCTGGATACTTTTCCAGATTTTCATATGATATGTCTAAGTCGCTGTAGTCAATATGATTCAACTTCAGCCACTCAAGTGCTTTTGCCACACGGTTTTGATTGACAAGAAGGGGGATTCGAGACAGGTCTTCCTCAGTGGGCTTTGATGGACCCATGAATAGAATGGCAAGAACATCATCCATCTCATCAATTGGTGGTGGTAGTGTATTGTACACCTTAGGAACAGGAGATTCAAATGCAATTACATGAGCAACCATTTTCCTAAGACCACTAGATGCTATTTTGATGAAACAGCAATTGTGACAGATACAAGCAACAAGAAGTTTTTCCATGAAGTTCAGATCAGACAGCTCCTTGGGAACCCAGCCAAGCCAGAGGTTTTTGGCCAATGCAAGACGTGGCACTTTTCCTATTCTGATACTCTGACGGCAAACATCACAAATGTTGTCACATTGGTAGTCGAGGACAGGACCATTGAATTCTGTAATTTTTTGACTGCTTGACTTGCGCTCAACCCGAGTTACATCTGGAGCTGCTAGAATACCAAGCATGGTCTTTATGGCCTTGAGGCGACTCAATTGGAGCATGGATGTCAACTGATTACATACAGCACAACCAGATTCCTCAAGCTGTGAGGGTTGGGATGCTTTGCACCAATCTTTGATGACAGTTTCACCCAAATCTTCTGTCAAGGCAGGGGGAGGGAAAGCAGTAGGACTCAGAGGAAAAGTTGTACCATTTACATGTTTCAAATTGTGCTTGATGGTATTTTTCACATTGTGCACAATCTTATCACCTTTTGTGAGGTTTACAAATGCATTTGCTGATGCCATTTTCTTTTTGAGGGAAGGAGAAAGTTGAACTTCCAGAACAGACATGTAGAAATTGCAGTTGACACAATCATGTCCATCAAAGGCTTTTATAAACTGATCTTTAGAGAGATGTGAGCTAAGAGATATCTTATGGATCTGTGCGATTTTTGTTATCATTTTCTTTGAAATATGTGGTACTATGTTATGGAGCAGCAAGTCAGTATATACAAAGCCATGGTCTATTGGGTAATTCAGGCATCCCACTTCATTGACATGGTCCACATAACAAAATGCATGAGCAGCAGACACTCGATCCTCACCTCTTTTAATAAATGATGCAATGGACTGATATGAAAACACATACGGCCTCCCACCGCCAATAGGTGCCAAGGAAGGATCACGGGCAGGCAAATTAAAACCTGAACAGTTGTTATGGAAAGTGGGTGTACAACAGTGAATGAAAAAAGATGAGTGTAACTCAGCAAATGAGGTGGAGAATATCCCAACAAGATCACTTGTCAGTATCAGCAAAGTCATTCCATATAGAAAAGAGCACTTCCCATGCAGAGGACTATGTCTGTGTTGGCAATGGGCACAGCATAATATAGCAGCCCAAGCCATCAACAATTCTAAGGCAACAGCATAATCATGAGGATGGCACTGGTTTTGCACAAAACCAAGGGCTAAACGATGACAGGCCACTGAAACAGGTTGCAATGGAAGTATATATATATGAAAAAGCAAGTACCAGAAAGGACAATGATGCTTGGACATTTTACATATGAAGAAAGCTGCAATGCTACGTAGTGCAGGGTGTAATATTCGATAGAAATAGCGCAACCACCTTGAATATATGGGAACAAAGCAAACTACTGGATGAAGGATGCATTGAATGGTTGGACCCGAGTCAGGTGGGCTGAAGGAATATATGAAACAATGTTGTATTAACACAGGTAGATGCATTTCAAGAGATTGTGCATGCAACTCAAGAGGGTTGACAGTCAAGGTAGAGCTTTCCACCAGACAAATAGGATGGACAGCACTGTAGGTGCAAGAGAAGAGGTCAACAGGCAGCTGCAAATTATGAACACATGGTTCTGTTTGTCCGACCTGGCGACAAGAATGTTCTGACTTTCCACATAACTAGTTTGAAAACCTGTCAGTCAAAGCAGGACAAGCAACAACATAATTCCACCTACAGTGACAGTATATGGAGGCTGCATAGAGGGAATATAGTTAAAGTAGAGGGCTAAGAGCACAAGAATATGGAGTGACTGTATGTGCATGTCGAAGACCAGGGTTGAGCGCTTGAGTGATGAGCAAAAAGGGCGAGATGACTCGATGTATTTTGACACATGATGTATGGCGCAATTCACAATTAATCAATATTCATATCTTTCATTGGTTCAGCCTTGGAGGTACGTCCGATGCTTCAAATTTGCCAAACTTTGTAGCTCAGCACTCCTGTAGTCCCCGTGCTCAGGTGTTGCCTCCATCGACACCTTTGATGCTGTTCCCCTGTATTGCAGTGTACTTCCTGTCTTTATCTACATCCCCATGAAATCCATCTTGTTCAAATTTAGTCTGAACACCGATACCACTGAGTCACCCCTTCCATAATTCCATTACACATTGAAGTCAAAACTCTACTCAATAACATGTCCCGAATCCTAGCCATACAATGCAATACATTCTTGTACCTTCCCCAACACTCGCATCCTATGCAATTGTTCGCGACCCATTATTCTATTGGTATGTATATTTTCGTGGTACCCCATCATACATGTCACTAACACAATCCAAATGCTATTCTTTTTGCAGTCGAACATCTACATAATGTTCAATCTAACATCCTCCTTTCGGTGGACTACCATGGTCCATGCTTATCATCCAACTTCATTTGATTGCTACCTGCCAGATGATTTTCTGCTGTCCAACAAGCATCAGTTGAGCACACTTCTGTTGTCCATTTTGTGGCATGACACCTGGGAAACTATGATAGAATGGGGATGAGAGCTATGCAACACGTGGATGAGAATGGGATGGCAGATACAAGCGTTCATTGTCTGCAAGGTCTGTTTCCACCCTTCCTCTACTTTCTTGTGCCCACACTGACAAAAATTTCTCACAGAACATATTTGTCCTTGCCTCCCCTTACATTCTTGCTTGCTCAAAAACAATGGTTTCACGGGAACATGAATCGCATATCCGAGCCCTTGATAGCAAGAATGTTAATCACACCAAGATGTCATGTTGGAATACTCACCGTGGCAGCAAAGTCATCTAGGAGAGCTCCAGCCAAAAAGGAGGTAGAGTCAGCTGAGCACACGGTGACCAGTTTGGGCATGTACAGCAAGACACGGTGGCACGAGAACGTTAATGCAATCTAGAAGGGTATGTGTCCTTTATTGCCCCAAATGGTGAACTGACTCAGACAGGCTGCAGAGCAACCACTGCAGCATTGTTTACATGTGTTATTTTCCCAACCAACGGAATCCAACCACCATGTCGCATGCCTGGTCCTCAAGACCGCGAGCCTTGATATGATGCAAGACATCCAGTCGTTGACCAAAGATACCACGAAATAGACTGCTAGGAGTGTTGTTGCAGGCTCAGGTAGTAGGTAGAGGTATGACTGGCAAAAGTACTTCAATGTTCATTAATGTTCATTACCACATGACCATGTTCACGCAATGTAATACACAACACATTGGACTTAGGCATAGATACACAACGTAATTTAGTACAAGAACAACAAACTAATCTTCAGAAGCAAGAGGGAGGGCCAGTAATATAACAAAATGAAGATTGGTAGACAGAGCTTTCGCGCTGCCTTCCCCCCCACCAAAAGAGTTGAGAGTGTACCCAACAGATACAACAGCGTCGTAAGGAAGGTCTTCAAGGCCCCATTCATATAAAGGCCAGCTGGTCAGCTTGGCAAAATCTGCATCGGAGAATGTAAATTCATTGGTGTTTTTGACCGAACAACAACCGTCGTATATAGGAACTAGGTAGAGTTAACATACAAAAATAAAACATAACACAAAAATTCAAGCACCTTGTTGATCGAATGTACGGGACGTGATATAATTGTCAGGCCTATGCACAGACCCCAGGCTTTGTACAACTGTTAAAGCACGCGAACCCCTCTTTTGGGGAGAGGACGGAGCAGATCCAGCTGCACATATATATTAAGAAAGTTACAAAGTTGAAAAATTTTGGGTGGATGTACAGGACAAGGAGGCGAACAGTGCAGATTTGGGCTTCGTTGTGAATGAGATTCCTTCCACAGAAATGGCACAGGACATCGAATAAAAATCTAAGATCATACCCCACAATGTAGTATCGCGCCAGAAATCCTGGCAGAAAGGTGCAAGTGATACTTTATGCATGGTCTTCACATTGTCCAGAGGACCAGAGATACCCTCTGATATTATTGCACATTTGGTAACGATACCCATCATGATGCATACAGCTATTGACAAGGGATCCTTTAACTTGAGACGACCCGACTCTGCAACAAAGATGTCAGGGGACGCACAGGTGGTGTTGACATAGATCCCAGATTTTGTAAAAAGCAAGGCTCGGAGCAGACAACTGCATGGGAATATGACTATGAAAAAGATGCAACATGATACAAAGACAACTTATGAAATAGCCTCCGTCCTGACCCTAGTTTGTATATCTTCAAGGGTAACAATACCCATTCCTACAGTGGTGACATATGTGTACTGGTGAATGGATAGATAGACCCTGGCAAAAAAAAATTCAGTGACAAACAGGCAACACAGCAAATGAAGACATCCACCCAAGATCGGGAAGATTTGCATAAATTGGGGCAAGAGCAGGGTCTTGAATGCTCTTGAGCATCACCTGCCTTGCAGGATCCTTGTCATCACTGCTATAACATCAAATAATGTCAACAAGGAAAACGGAATGTCGATGACAGGGATATTTCACATACACAGCCTCAGCTGTCAGCTCTTGACTGTCATGCCCAAGTGTGTCATCTTCTTCATCTCCTGGAACATCCAGCAGAGTGGGACCTGGATTGCTCACAGTGTTGGCATCCATGATATCACTGCCATCAATATCAACTTCATTTCTATAACGAACAATGAATATGGATTTCAAGGGCAAAAGACAAAGACTTACACAGGACTAGCTGGCCATTCACTATCGGACAATTCGGGAGTCACAGAAAGAGTGGCTTTGACTGTGGATTTGCATGTTGTGCAGACCATGCTAGGGAGAGCAAATCAATAAATCAAATTTAAATGAATGAGCAACAACAATACACATGGGGGAGGGGCCAGAGGTTGAGGTGCCTCCGATGCAGGCTGAACAGGTTCCACAACCTGGCTCTTACAATTTATGAGAGATCTCGCCCTATACAAAAACCAATGACCAAAACATAGAGACAAAGAAGACAGAATGCTCAGTGAACAAAGGCCTCCAGCTCAATGCCTTTTGCATACAGAGCCTTTTCCGTCTTGATTTTCAGACGTCTAGAAAAACTGAATGATGGAAGAACAATAAATGACCTGCATACATACTCAGGACGGCTAACAGATTGCTTTTCCACCTGTACACTGCAACCAAACAGAGGCGTACATCACAGCCATAAAGGAGACACACCAAATATCAGTAACGTACATTGGGTGTTCCATAGGTGCAGGGTCAGAGCTACCAACTGAGTCTTGTGGACCGAATATGGTATGATTACCAGAGGCAGCGACAGCATTCATAGCAGCAAGAACAAGATTTCTATAAAGACCAAAATGAGCCAACAAGACAAAACTACATTGGTCAGACTACACCCATGATAATGAAATGGCAGGAAGGTCTTGATATGCCTGCAACCCGGGAGCAGGCATTGGCAAAGCACAATGCTTTTTCAAGTGGTTGCCATCAGGTTCAGCAATTGCCCTGCAACAAATGAGGTCAAGCCAGATGTGTAAAACAGGCAGGTCACATACACATGTTTTTTCTTTGTCGGGAATGAAGCTTCAATGATCTCACTGTCATGGCAAAAGGTAAGTTATAAACTTAACAATAAACATAGAATGCATACAGATCAGAATCGTCGGATTGCACCACCATCTTTCACCTAAAAACATAACATGAGCAGGTTTTGGTTCAACATAGAATAAATAAGCTCACTTTGACTGTGGATGGCATTCACACCAGCAGCTCTGTTGAATTGAATGTAAGAACAAATTTAGCAGCAGCAAAAGTTCGCACCTTTTTTCAGCTACCACACCCTTTATAAAGGCAACCTCAGCCTCTAGCAAAGGGAAATCCAAAGTTAAAATTATACTACATAGTACAGGGATTGGGGATGCACCTAGCAAAGGGAAATCCGAAGAGAAAACTCTAAGGATCCCTTTGCCGATGCCCAGTATATGTGAAGATGACAAAAATCAAATAATAACCTAAACATGGAAAAGGCGGAGATAGGCAGATCAAGGCCACCGAATGACATCATACCAAGGGGTAGATGTCTGAAGGGGTGCTCTGCCTCTAAATATGAACTGTCAACATGCACAAACATGATAGAAAGGGAAAATTAGTAATAAAATCCAGAAAAATCATAGAAAATGAAGAATAGAAGGAAATGAAGTGAGGAAAAATATAGAACGAACATAAAAAATAGGAGAAACACACAGGGCACCCCCCTAGTCCCCTTACATTACCCCCTCTCTAAGATGCATCGCCCTGATGCATTCGAAATTGCATACAACCAAAGTCCATGACTTGAATGCGACGCGGTGCAGCAGTGTGCCGTCAGTGGAATTCCTTGACTAACCGAGGGGCATTCACATCAGACTCTTCGACCCATGAGTTCTCCTCATACCCATAACCCTTCCAATGCACCAAATACTGGAGTTTTCCTCGACGCAAACGGCTGTCCAAGATTGACTCCACTTCATATTGGGGTTCTCCCTCGATCACTGTAGGTGGTGGTGGTGGGTGTGAATGGCGTCCCAGGAATGGATCTGGGGGAGCTGGAAGGAGTTTGATGACATGGAAGACTGGGTGGAGTCTGGACATGGAGGCTGGGAGGCATAGACGATAGGCATGCATTCCAACACACTTGACAATGGGGAAAGGTCCCAGGAAGCGATGAGCGAGTTTCTTGGACGGACGCGTAGTGGAGATGTCACTGGAGTCAAGATAAACTCGATCACCAACCTTGTACTGAGGGGTCGGAGAATGGTGTTGGTTGTAAAAGCATGCCATGTCGTCCTTCGCCTTTGCTAAGGCTGCCTTTGCCTCCTCCAAGCTATCCCGCATGCGTTCTGTGAACTCATTCACCATCTTGATGTGTGAGGGAGTTTGGCAAGGTTCAAATCCTATGCGTGGATGTCGTCCAGTGTCTAAGAGGAAAGGGGTCTGTTGAGTGGAAGCATGGACATGGTTGTTGTATCCAAACTCCGCCAAGGGGAGAAGATCATCCCAATTGTCCTGGCGTTCATTGACAAAGATGCGGATGTACTGCTCCAGTTCCTGGTTGACTCGCTCAGTCTGGCCATCGGTTTGTGGGTGATAAGTGGTCAAAGCAAGGAGTTTGATCCCCAGGAGTCGGTACAGCTTGCGAGTGAACTCTGCCATGAACTGAGGGCCATGATCAGAGAGGAAAGCACCAGGAAGTCCATGTAATTTCCACACATGGTGGAGGTAGAGTCGGGCGGCACCCAGGGCACTGACAGTGGTGTGAGTGGGAATGAAGTGAGCGTGTTTTCCCACTGAATGAACTGTGCACATCACCGCATCAAACCCATTCAACTCTGGCAACTCCACCACAAAGTCAATGCTGACAACATCCCAACAACTCTCTGGAACAGGAAGAGGGTGTAGCTCGCCAATGGGTTTGTGATGAGGAACCTTGGTGCATAAGCAAAGGTCACAAGTGTGACAATACTGACCAATGAGCCATGACATTTGTGGCCACCAATAATTACATGAGGTGAGCTCCAAGGTCTTCCAGCGTCCAGGATGACCAGCAATCTGTGAGTCATGGTGTTGGGATATGATGCACCGGCGAAGGTCTGGGTCATTGGGGACGTAGATGTGATCCCTGAAATACAACAAGTCCTCTTTTTCAGCCCACTCTGCCGCACGCAAGGAAAGGGTGGATCCCTTCCTCAGTTCTTTAACAGCTCAGGCAACAACATCCTCATGTAAACTGCTACGGTTTGCGCAACAAATGTCACATAGGATGTCCCGCTCCTTGCCCTGGGGTGCAATGCCTTCCAGTGCCCGAATGGTGAACAGGTCTGGCTGCAACAACACAATGTTTTGGTTGTCATCGCTGCCATCCCCATGGTCTGCACGTTGGGAGAGGGCATCAGTCTTCCCCATGCTGCAACCTGGACGGTGGTGCAAGGAGAAGTCGAATCTGGATAGATACAGGGACCAACGAGCTTGACGACAGTATTTCTTGGCCATCATAAAGTACTCGAGATTCTTGTGATCCATCCAAATTTCCACCTTGTGTTGGGCACCCTCAAGGAAGTGTCGCCACTCCTCAAGCGCACGCATTATCACCAACATCTCCTTGTCATGAATCTCGTAATTTCACTCTACAGCACTAAGGCTTTTGGAGTAGAACACAACAGGATGCCACTTTTGGTCCTCCAGAGACTGCTGAGACAACATGGCGCCCATCGCAAAGTCAGAACTGTCGGCTTCTACACGAAAAGGACGCAAATCGTCAGCAAAGGTAAGGATGGGAGCAGAAGTGACCATCTCCTTAAGCCTTTCGAATGCCTCCTGTTGTGCATTATCCCACCTCCATGCCTCCTTTCCTGTCAAGTCAAACAGTGGTCGTGCATGATGTGAGAAATCCTTGATAAAATACCGATAGAAATTGATGAAGCCCAGGAAAGACTGCACCTCTTTCTTGTTTGTGGGCATCAGCCAAGCCGTGACCCCATTCACCTTGATAGGATCCATCTCCACCTGACCCTCCAAGATAATCAGGCTGAGGTACTCAATCTTGGTCTTCTCAAACTCGCACTTGTCCTGACGAAGGTAGAGTTTGTACCATCAAAGCTGTTCAAGGACGAGGTGCGTGATGTGATGGTGCTCTTCAACCATGCAAGTGAAGATGAGGATGTCATCGAGATAGATGCAGACAATGCCTTTGAGGATGAGGTCGTGGAAAATGTCATTCATCATGGTGTGAAAGGTGGCAGGACTATTAGTAAGGCCAAAGAACATGACAAGCGGTTCAAAAAGACCACGGTTGGTACGAAAGGCTGCCTTCCACTCATCTCCCTCCTTTATCCTCACATTATTGTAGCCCCAACGGATGTCGAGCTTGGTGAAGTATCAGGCTCCATGGAGCTGGTTCACGAGTTCAGAGATGAGAGGTAATGGGTAGCGATTTTTGACCGTGATGTTGTTGAGCCTTCTGTAGTCTTGAACCGGTTGAAGTGAGCCATCCTTCTTCTTGACAAAGAAAAAGGGAGAGGCCATGGGTGACTTCGATGGTCGAATACGTCCAGAGGCCAGGTGCTTGTTGATGAACTGGTCAAGCTGTCATTGTTCTTCAGGAGAGAGAGGATAGACCTTGCAGGATGAAGAGGTTGCACTGGGGGTGAGTTCGATCGCATGATCCCATGGCTTGCGCGCAGGGAGAGAGTCAAACCATTCCTTGGAGAACACGTCTCCAAACTCATGGAGATGAGGGAGCAAGGAATTAGTAGAGGATTTAGCAGCATTGTTTTTGTGGAAGGCCTTGGCAAGCCATTGGGATATGTTCGATGTAGCACACACCTCGTGCAATGGACAAATCGCAGTGTAGAAGATCTGATCACCTTCCTCCACTTCCTCTGGCTCCTCCTCATCATCATCCGAGTCCGGCATCAGATCAGGAACCCCTTCCAACTCCACTTCAGGTATAGGCAGGGGTCCAGCATGACACTTCTGAGTACGTCATATTGTGGCCTTCTGTCCACAACATTCTTGCCTGGCTTCTGTGAAACAAGTATGACAGCGGGATGGACATCGGCTCATGGTAACCTCCCCAGTATGCCAGTCGACCTCTGGGTTATGGTCTTGAAGCCACAGATAGCCCAAAATCACCTTTTGCTTTTCTAATTGAGTGACAGCAAAAAGGGCACACTCACTATGATCTTTGTAATGGAGGACCAGGTCTACAACCTCTCGGATGGCACCAGCTTCATTTGGGGACCCATCCACATTATGCACAGGTATCGGACGCAAGAGTGAACGAGTATTTAGGCAATGTTGTTGTGCGAGATGGGCATCGATGAAGAGACCGGTCACACCAGAGTCCAGGAGCACAGAGACACCAAGTATCTGTCCAGTGTCAGTCATCTGCAGTTTGATTGCTAGGTTCAAGGAATGTGTAGAGGGAGTGGATGCAACAATATATTTGCATGGTAGTTTATGCTCCCATGATTTAATTTTGGGGTGTGGAGCAGAGGGAGAGATGGGAAGAGCAGGTACATCTTCAGCCAACTTCAAAGGGTCAGAGAGGGGAACAGTCACAGAAATGGATTCATTCTCCAGGGATTCAACTGACAAGACTTCAAAGTGGTTATGGACAGGCAGTGAGGGCATACGATTCACTCACTGCAAATAGAAAAATCCTGCTCCTCTACAACTTCTGACTTGATCTCCTCTGCAACCTGATCCTTTACTTCCTCAACATCTACAAGCGCCAACAAGTCTTGGAGGAGTTCATCTTGCCCCTCGGGGGTGAGCATGCAGATATCCTGATGATGGGGACATGCTCCAGCCCTGTGCCCAGTTTCCCCACAACGGTAGCAGAGATCCAACCTACACGCACGGCTGCGGGCTGCATCAACATCCATTGGTACTGGGACATTGACAGCTGGTGTGGGAGTTTGACGAACAGGAATGGGGTTAAGGCAGGGAAGGGTTTGATTGAAGGTGTAGGGTGCATGAGTGGTAGTTGGAGCATGGAATGCAGCATTAAACGCTGCATTTGTGAGTTGGTTCTCATCACAGAGTGAAGCAGCTTCATACCAAGCATAGATATCATCGTCTGCTGGGCACCCTTCCAACATCTGTGCAATCTGGTCCTGAATTTCTCAGTTGAGGCCCCATCGGAACTTCACCACCACTGGTAGCCCACTCCCATATCCTGCCATGTCCACCAAATCCTTAAACTCATCGATATAATCGTCCATGGATCGATGCGCCTGGTGGTAAGAGGATGACTCGAGTCGTGTCACTGCTCAGTGGCGCTCATTGAGGGGACAAAAGTGGCATACAAACTTGGCTCGAAAGTCACCCCAAGTGGAGAAAGGTAGAGAACCGAGCTCTTTAGTTTGACGCAGAATACAGTCCACGTAGAGATAGGCATGTTCAGATTTCATGTATATGAAGGCCCAATAAATTTTTGCAGCCTCATCGACAAATTGATGTGACTGGAGACTGATGTATAACTCACAGGAATTAAGGAATGCACGTCCCTGCACACGTGCACCATTAAATTCAGCGGGGGGAGACGGTTTGATCTGGGCACACTCTTTAGTGGGCGCGTTTGGCAGTACATCGTTGTTGGGTATGCTTGGAGTCACAATGGGGGGAATATTGGTCATAGGGTTAGTCTGGAGGGTCCTGACGAAGTCTTCAATCATAGATTTAAGCGAATCAATTTGCGTGCATATTCTGGAAACATCGCTTTCAAGTGCGTCGAGGCGCTCTGATGCGTCCATGTCGCTAGGGGGCATGTTTGGCGAAAATGGCAGCACAGTAAAGGCAAGACTGTCTGGAACGGTGTGTAGGGAGTCTGTGGAGCTTTGGAAAGTGTCGTCCACTCCATACCTGCCTATCTTGGGCAGTGCGTTCGCGATTTCAGGCCTTAGGGGAGAGTTTTCTACTATAAGGGCAACCTCAGCCTCTAGCAAAGGGAAATCCAAAGTTAAAATTATACTACATAGTACAGGGATTGGGGATGCACCTAGCAAAGGGAAATCCGAAGAGAAAACTCTAAGGATCCCTTTGCCGATGCCCAGTATATGTGAAGACGACAAAAATCAAATAATAACCTAAATATAGAAAAGGCAGAGATAGGCAGATCAAGGCTGCCAAATGACATCATACCAAGGGGTAGATGTCGGAAGGGGTGCTCCACCTCTAAATATAAAACTGTCAACATGCACAAACATGATAGAAAGGGAAATTTAGTAATAAAATCTGGAAAAATCATAGAAAATGAAGAATAGAAGGAAATGAAGTGAGGAAAAATATAGAACAAACGTAAAAAATAGGAGAAACACACAGGGCATCCCCCTAGTCCCCTTACACCCTTAGTGGGACTGTAAAAAGTGTTGAGGCATGATTGACAAAGAAAGGGTAGAACACAAAACACCACAAACCTGACAGAAGTTTTCTTGGTAGACATGGCGTTGAAATGGAAGTGAATAGATATCGGAAGACAGAGAAAATAATTTCGATGAACCATAGCTGCAGCAGCTACTTTTATTGAGCAAAGTCAAACAGACAAATAAAAACATGCAACTATGCTGACACACAACTCCATGATCACAGGTAACTTGAAGAGGAACGATCACAGCTCAGAAGCACACTCATGAACCAGGTTCCACAGTGTTCATTCAAACTGATCGATTGACAGCACAGGTAACAATGGCATATTAAGGGGCGACGAGATACCAGGTTCCATGGCATTCATTCAAACTGATCGATTGACAGCACAGGTAATGATGGCATATTAAGGGGCAATGAGATAAGCCTATGCATACAGAGATTCACTTGAGAGAACATGAAGGATAAAAGAAGAATGCAGATCAAGTAGAGAACATCATGCCTGTTGACCACAATTAAGCACGTTCAGTGGGAAACGAACACCAGAATTGCGAATGTACCTTGTACAACTCTGTGCTCCACATTAGAACATGTTGAACACTGCAGGCAATACCCATGGAAAACCAAGAATGCATCACAAGCTGGATGGGAACAGACATCGAAATACAAAATGGTTACAGGTGGTGAATCCCATACCAAATGACTTGGCTGTATCATTGACATAAAAAAAGTCACTAAATTAAACAAGGAGCCAAGTCAAAGAAGTTTCAGCAGTGTGTACAAGGTTGCACAAATTTGCATACATGACGTCCCCATGAAACTGGCAACACAAGGTCAGTTGAACAAAGGAGCATAAGTATTACTAAACATGCAAAGTACCCATCAGGTCTGATAAATACAAAGGCTTCATCAAACAAAGCAAGGCAACTCGCAGTCAGCTGATATAATTGAAGAAGTGAAAACCTCCCTCACAGATAGTAATATGGCACTCCCATACATTGACATGTTCACGATGGACAAATTCTACAACAGCGAAGGAGCAGGTGAGCACTAAAGACAGACACTATATGAAAACCAATGCATCACACAGCCGAAGCCCTGGAGAAAAGCGCTGCCAAAAATGAAGAAGCAACAGATCGGCAGTTGGCGAGCTTGATGAAGGTCTGTCTAAATTCATCGACATAAAAACAACACTCATGTCATCCAGGACATGCAGTGGCATGACAAGTTCAAGGTCGAACGTTTCGAAGGACCAGCAATGCTGAGACTGGTACAAATTGATATGAATGACAAGGTTGCTGAAGAAGCCATGTTCACCATCCAAGGAGTGTTGTCAGCCAAGAATCTGCCTCCTGTGACGGAAAAGTTAAGGTAAGTGGAGAAATACTTGCGAGAGAGAATTCACAAACTTTCAGAACAAGAGCATCATCACAAGCATGCTACCTTCGTTAAGGTGTTACATTGGTTGGTTATGGGACATCTACATTTGAAAGCGCAATAAGTGCTGCCCAAGAAGTATACAGCATATTTGATCGAAATGTACAAGATGCATCTCTTGAAACCTGGTTTATGACATTGACTTCTACAGCACAAGGCCATGCACTCAAAGCATCAAACAGATATCTCACTCCAAAATGCGATGCTCCAGGAATGGAGCCCATCCCAATTTTGCCGTTAGTAGATCCTCGTGGGGTCCTCAAAAAGCTGAAGAAGGAAGGGTTCTTGCATGGCAAAGACAACCAAGTGCACTATTATCAGGTACGTAAGAGCGATGCAAAGGGCACCAAAATGTAAGAGTGACAGACATACATTGGGACAATTAACACTGACAAGAAACCTGTACAGCGTCGAAACGGTGAACCCACAAATCTTTCAAGTCAGTGACATTGTTGAGGCCCAAGTTTCATTTGTTGTCGTGCTGTTGAAGGACAATAAGTACAAGATGATAGTTGTACTGTGCTCGATCGCATTGTTGGACACGTGTTTCAGCCAGGTAAGAACAACAGCCTTCATCTGTCAATGTTCCAGTGACCTGTTGAATGTTAGGAAGCACTGAAAGGTAGAATGCGCAATCCAGAACTGACCCAGCAAGTGACATTGAAGTGACGGGTGGGCTATGGAGATTACATAGATGTAGAAGAACAGCCAGCCTCAGAGCAGATGCTGATCGACCAACACATCGAACGATGCCAGAAGATAGATTGACTCCAAGCAATGTGTTTGGCAGTACATGTACACCTGACGCCAACAATGGCAGCTAGTTTTCTCATGAGTGACTAAAACTGTCAGGAGTTCGATAATACAAGTTCAGTTAGACTAAGTAATCTATGCCTAATGAGACTCAAATGAAAGCAGAGTATCTCGAGATTTTTTATATATTCAAAATGCATACTTTATGATTCAACACTGCAATTGTCTTGTCCATCATCTCCAATGATCAGAAAAATTCCAAATTTTGTATACATAAACATATATCTAAGCCTGTACATATGTGTAACGTTTCAGCCAATCAGATTTTAACCTTATCATAAAACTTTGATGTTCTTTTCCTATCAAGAAATGAGCAATAAACACACCCCAGGAAGAAAAACACACCTGGACAAAGATTTCTTGCCCTTTTCTGGAGAGACAGCCCTACAAACAGGATATTGTGCCAGAGTACTGATGACGAAAATATCAGGACAGGATTGAACAGAAGAAAATCAAACATACATCAATATATTAGACATGCCGAGGCCCAAAGATTTTTCTCTTTTGGAGACAGGCTTATGAATAGGTATCTGTGCTAACAGACTGAAATGGAAACTTCAACCAGATGTTGAGATGCAAAAGAATGCTCACATCTGAACATCAGGCAAATCCAGGTCAGAACTCAACTCGCGTAAAATGCCATGCATTGCATTAGATTCAGGGGAGGACACATAGGGTGTACTATGCAAACAGGCAAGGCCCAGGAACCGAAGCATTGGGGAAGTTGCAAAGGTAACAAGTGGTAAAATGATGCACATATCTCTAGAACTTGACGTGGCTTGCTCAGCTTCATCTGCAGACAAAAGGTTTCTGGAAACAATATAGTAACAGGTCAGACAGCATAAAAGGTACAGTAACAATTGAAGAGACCTCATAACGCTACCATTCTGAATGAGAGACAGCTTCTGCTTCTTGCTGGCAGGTATCTGGGAAATATCACTGGCAAAATTACCATGAAAACATAATGGAAAAAGCTGAAAAATGACCATACTCTGCTTCAAGTTCATCAAAAGATATAAACGACACCACCCTGCACTTGAGACGGCCAGAACTGAAATTAGAGAAATAGAAACAAACAATATCGGTTGCGAGGGCAGACGAGACAAAAAGAAATATTACACAGGACTTTGATTGGTCAAGGTTGACAGCATATGAGCACAAATGATCAAAGGTAAACAGGGATGCAACGCTCTATCTATCATTGAGGCAAGAAACTTAATACTTGTACAGATCAGTACTAAGAACATAATAGCCAAAAACTTGAAGCCATCACCAACTGGAAATGAAACAACACAATCAGAATTTGAAGCAGAGCACTGTATATCACCATGGGAGTTGCTCAGGAATCTCAAATGACTAAAAGACTCATGGAAAAAAAGGCACCACATTTTAAAGAGCGTATAACCATTCTGCATGCCATGTCTGACCCACTGCCAATGTGATTTCCAACAGAGCTGCTGTCAAAAATTTTACGCCATCTCTTAGATGACAGACCTTCACCAACAGATGAGCAGAGTTTTCATGAGGACTGGCTCTCTCTTCGCCACACAGATACCCAATTCCGCGACATGCTCCATAGCACATATCTGAAGGATCATAACCCCTACAAATTTTTTAAAATCAAATTCAAAGGACAGACATATCACAGTCCCTCATCCAACTTTCTGGAAACCTACAGTGTGTTTAGGTCATGGGTAGAGCACATGAACACATTGCAGTCAGCAATGCCATTCCCTATCACTCTCACAATGAATTTCACACAATGCTTATCGGTACCTGGGGAAGACATATGTTCTGTGTTCACTGGCCTGAAGCAAGCTTACATCGCCGCATCTCTCCACTCGCTAAACATAAACCTAGCATCTGACTCCACTCACACCGTGGAGCTGCCCATGTTCCCAATCCTAAGTCAGCTGTGCCTGAAGCTAAACGATATCAAAACTGCATCGCTATTCTCCACAATGCTGTATATGGGAAGCTGCGACAGATACCCAGTTTATCATATACGCACCACAGCTACAATCCCTATCAATCATCAGCAGCAACATCTCCATCACACATGTGGAAAACCCTCTTCAGCTGAATGAATTAACATTGAACTTCCTACTTGTAGGATGTCGGTGGGGATGTCCACTTGATTGGAAACCTTTCACATCACTCCCTCTGACACACGCTGTTATGTCCAAAGTCACTGTTCAACAACTTTCATGCTATAGCAGCAAGACTGATGCACCTCGACCTATCGCTGAAGATATCTTGGCTAGATGGTGTCGACAGCCTTCATTTTCCAAATTTAATCACCTTTGGCTTGTGCACAACCAGCGCGTACCTTGTCCCACAACCTACTCCTGTCTTAAAGTTAGACATACCCAGACTCAAAAAAAGCAACATGTTCATATGTGACACACACACCATTGATTTTGCTGGAAGCTCCTTCTGGGCAAGCATAAAGGAGCTCATACTGTGCACACCTTGTTATGTTACGAAGAAAATGGGACAAGACTTGGACTCACGGAGCTGGACATGCAACAACTTTATTGTTCACTACCCGAGATTGGAGCAGGTCACCATTGGCATCCATGGAATCCACCCATCTTCGCCAGCCCCACACATACAATGGGACAGAGTGAAAAGACTCACACCTGTCATGGATGTTGGCATAGCAGATATGGTCACCCATGTAGAGTTGCCGATGTTGGAACAAGTTCTACTGATATATCCAGAGTGGCGGATGGAAGAGACTTCATATGCTGATGAAAGGGACGAACAGACATCAACCAGCAATGAAGAAAATGAAAGGCCTGCCCTCGTTCAACCTACACCAAAACTGTTGGTCAGAAACATGATAAACGAGTACTACGAGATTGAGCATCGAAAGCTGTCTGCACAATTTCCCAACCTTCACATCACCATATGTCACAACACAAGCTGACCAGACAAGGACTACTTCAAAGTTCTTAGCGGAAGAAAGGTACAGAACCCAGACAAATGAACTGTTCTCATCAATACGAACTTTATTGAATCTTAACCATGCGATCTGAGAGTGTATGGCACAGATATGTGTAGTATATTGATTGTTTCAAAAAGCTATCTTGGGTAGTGGAGAAACCCACTTCTCAAAGGTTTTAGACCACCCTTAAATTGTCGAAATGACGTGAACATGGACGCTTAGAACGGATAAGGCCTAAACTGAATTCCACTGCGCATTAGCAATCACATCCTTTTTGGTTCAAAAGTCGCGTGTCGGTAATACCCGCTGGCTTTGAAATTCGTGAGCGACTGACTTTGAAATGAAAGCCTGCAATATTCACACACCGACCGGCTATCACCGCACTGATAGATGCTGACTCCTTGTTTTCGCGGGGGCTCAAGTATATAAGACCGAGTCCTCAATACTGAGAACTCGGAACCTCCCGACATTGGATTTGCGTAAACAAGGTTTAAACTCAATTAATGAGATATGACCAGGGGGCGGGAGGTGGTGGTGGTGGTGTTGGTGGTTGTTGTTGGGTTGTTGTTGTTCTCCACTGTGCAGAGAAAACATTCTGTGGAAACTTTATGTTCCTCAAAAACCTGGGCCCATTGAAAAATCATAAAGAGTTTGCTGATAATGCCATCAATCATGTCCGCAGGAAACAAAGACTATATCAGATTATCATGTACCTACAATGTTTTCGATGGCAACACAACCGCCCCTAATAATTTGGGGAATAACATGTGCACATACCATATATGGCAGGAGCGGGTCTCACCGGCCGTGAAAGAAACCGCGTCATATGAAAAATTCCCGTTTTGACACCCCTTGAAGTCGCCTGCAAGCCTACTCCCAGATACTTAGTTCTCTTCCACTTTGACCGGGATCGCTCAAGTGCTCTCTTACATGAGGTGTCCGGCGAAGGTTGAAAGCAAGTGGCTGCAAATTCTTCATGAAGTTGAAGTTGAAGATGTCCACGACGAACGCTCTACATCCTGTATTACACATATTTACGTGAATTAACACCCTCCGATGATGTTCCGGTAGTGAGGATCGTGTTGCGTGGGTACCATTAGTACTTTTATAACTTACAACCTCTGTTCATCATGAGACTACTACAATACTGGTCATCAGTATTTTATTGTCCAGCTGACCGATACGCCGACAAACTGCATTTTGTAGGCCGTATCCTTGATATCTTCGAGTCTTCGGTAACCGGTCAGTTACATATGAACATATCCAGCGTCCAAAAGCGAAGGCAGCGGTTGTCGTTCTAAGTTCGATCCATTCCATTCTCACTGGTGTCATCTGGTTAATCAACAGTTTGGTGGCTCAGAATAGTGACATTAAAAGGCATCACCGGCTCATTGATTAACCTGGAAGATCGTTTCAATAAAAACTACCTCTGTCCATATGTGTTTCTTAACGAGTGCCTTTTGAAGAGAATTTAAAGACGTAGGAATTGTTCTTTTTCATGATAACCTCAGTTCTTCGACAGATAAATCTCTAACCTCATCAACGCTATTCTCCAGTTTGTAGTCGTCCCAAAAAACCACTGGAATCCGCTACTCTGAATCGATGAATATAGAGTGACCACGTCGCGAACCGAGATGACTGGAAATCAGGTCCCTTACGGAAATAACATCTTAGTGTCAAATGGTCTTCCGATACCAGCAGTCCTTCGTATGTTTTTTTTCTAGCCCACTTGGCCACTAACCAAAACATATCCAGATATCGAAATGTGGGTCGCTTCTACGTCGGTGTACGTCAAGGATATTCGTCTGCCAAGCTCTTCAGGTACTACAGAGATAGGTGGCAAGTACATGGCGTCCGGCTCCAGCTTCATGTGGCTTCATGTGGGGAGATGCTCCCATAGACAACATCGCAGTCGCGCTTTTCGCGGGGAGAGATCAGATAGTACGTTTAATTTGACGTTACGCTTTGAAAATGATAATTCAGCATTTTTTTTCAAGATATAAGTCTATTTGAACCACGATCTCGAGACGCGGGGTCAACCTAACAGCATCGATAGGGTATCAACACCTCTCTTTCCAACCCTCTCACTCTCCTGAAGGCGATGTACACAAGAAAGGGAATTGCTAGTGCAATATGCCTAGGAACATGGTACATATTTCCCCCTGTCCTTGTGTTATGCAACTTGAGGAGAATCTTTTACTCCTTGGTCTTGCTTAGGGAGATTCACTCGCCTTTTCTCGTGAGGGGCTGGTCCTTTCGTGCTAGGAATCGGTTGAACTTGAGAAACAACTGACTGGGTCCTAGACGCCGTAGTGCGGTGTTGATTGGGAATAGACGACATGCTTCACAAACGTGTTCTTATTTTCTTACTCGGTCCCGGCCAGGCCTACACCACGATGAGCCTTCAGAACTGGCGCCAATGGCACCGGACATGAACACTAAACACAATCAGATCAGAATGCTTCGTTCCTCCAGTCCAGTGAAATATCACATCGAATGGATGGCTGCGGATGATTCATCCGCAGCAACTTAATGGAGAGTGAGCTAACAACGACCTTTTCATCTTGGGATCGATGGGCTTCTTTGAATCGACCTGAGGGCCGAGGTATCATGTTACGCACGTGTTTTGACAGACCTCATTACAATCGAACCATGAGATTGCAGGCTGTATGTCAGGGCATAACAAGCATACTTATTACTCACCAATCATCATTGTCCATACGTCTTCTGAATCATTGCAGAAATGGCATCCGTTCACCGTAAGTTGGTTTCTACATCCATGATATCAGCAACACAAATTTCATTCCAGCTCAACATAAACGTGTTCTTGTCATCGATGGAGGCGGTTTTCGAGGACTTGGCTGTCTCCTAGTCATCGATAGCATAATGAAGGCCGTCATATCTCGAGCGCGGAAACAACTTCTTCCTTGTGAAGTCTTTGATCTTATATCTGGGACTTCCACTGGCGGCATCATCGCTATTCTCCTTGGACGATTAGGCCTGGATTGTCCGACCGCTATCAAGGTTTATAAAGATTTGGTGATTGCGGTCTGCGGCTCCGACGAAGGAACTTTCTGGAAGTCAATTCTTACCTCGATCGATGTCGGCCTCAACGCGGAAGCGTACGAGGCGAAGGTCGCCCAGATCGTTAAAACCTACGCAGGTTTAGAAGACATGACCATGGCCCGAGCTGGGGTCAACTTGATCGACCACAAAGATACTAAAGTGAGGCGTTAGTGTGGTATATATGCATAAGATGGATTATTAACATTTATTTTCGCCAGACTTTCGTCACCGTAACTTCTGACGCGCCAACATACAACAACCGTGTTCATTGTATCCGTACCTATTCAACGCGGTTCCAAACGTCACCTGTAGGCCATCAGTGGTTAATAAGGGAGGCCATGCGGGGCACTGTCGCTTCGCCGGTATTCATGTCACCACTCTTTATTTCCAAGTTTGGTTTCCGCGATTCGGGATTTTCAGGGTTCAACAATCCGACGGGACTGGCACTGCATGAATTTGACGAGTTGTGGCCAAATGAAAAGCCTGGGATACTGATTAGCATCGGAACTGACTTCTTGTCGTTAGCCCCACGACCCCCTCGCCGAGAATGGGGCGTCACAGATCAGTATGCGCAAAGATATGCTATGCAAGTCATTGAAAAGTTACCCTCACCTGCTGAACCTTCGGAGACCATGAAAATGGATGCCCTCAATGTCGTCAAGCAGTTTGTTACGTTGGCCGTGGATACTGAGATTGTACACTCTGAAATATCTTCAAAAATACCTCCGAAGTCAGCTGTTCGCGTCTCCTTTTGTGAGGCAACTGACGTAGACTCCTCTAGAGATGTTTACTACCGTCTCAATCTTCCCCTCGACATTGCAAACACAGACCTGGTCGACATCTTTCACGCTGATCAGGTCGAAAGAAGGGTTAAGACCTGGTTGAGAGAAGATGGCCAGAACCGTGACTACATAGCAGGCATTGCCAGCAAGCTGGTAGAACCCAACGTAGAGCCGTTGACTGTTCAGCAGGCCCGTTTTGTAAAGCCCCCCGCTGCGCCGCCCGATACCAATCCGGGGTACAATCCTCAACTTGACGAGCAGCGCCCGGACACTATGCCAGGATACTTAAGGTTCGTCCAGTTCAAACGTCCCGTTCAGCGACTATAACACTAAATTTCTACAGAAACTACCATGTCTTCTTTGTAGTCGATGATTCCAGCTCCGTGCGTTCCTCTCAGATCGACGTGCTTCATTCCTCATTCTCTCGATTAGATGCAAAAAGGATCCAGATGGTCTGAGGCTCGCGATGCGCTGTTGGAGATCGCAGACCATGCTCTACAGCAAGACTCAGATGAGATTGATATGCGGTTTTTGAACTCTCCGCTTAAACATCGGATCAAGGTATTGCTTGACTCTTCTCTTGTCAGTCCATTCGACATTAATATCTTACTTAGGGAGCACACACCGTGAGGACGATATTTGACCAAGTCCAACCCAAAGGCCTGTATGATCCCGTCAAGTGTCAAGTCTAAAAAATTGAAATCCGGACTGTGTTGTCTCCAGGTTGGACTCCTATGGGAGCCGCACTCGACGAAGTCCTCAAAGACCATATGACGGAACTCGAGAAGACCGTAAACACACCCCAATACTACAAGCTCAAGCCTTTAGACATCATCGTCCTCACAGATGGGATTCCGTGTATATCCTTTCGCTGTTCCCACTCCCGATATCCTAACACAACTTTTTAGCGGATGACCCACATAAAGTTCTCGTCGATGCTGTAGCCCGTATGAGGGCCGCTAAACACCATCCGAACTCTATTGGAGTCCAGATTGTCCAAATAGACAAAGATGACCAGGCAGTGGGGATGCTGAAGAAACTTATGGATGGTGTCGGCGTACGTGTTGCATTGATCTTCATCAGGCATAACTGGACATTGAAGCGTGTTGGCACTTGGCAGAACATGGTTGATACTGTACCCTACGATGGAGTACTGACCCCTGCAAGGCTCGAAAGAATTCTCCTCGGTGGGCTTCACCCCACTGTTCGTGCCATGTTCCCAGTCTGAGGTGAGCTCGAGTGAGCACGGTCCCGGACATTCATGTGCTGTAAAGTTTGTAGTAACGAGAATACAAGTGGCAGTCCAAATTCGTGGGAATATTCAGTATTATTGAAATGCGCAATTCACAAATTCAAAGAATAAACATTCAACGTTGCCGAAAATCTCTGAATCTCCGTTTCACAGAGCCAGCCGAAAAGAAGTCGAAGTTCAGATGGATTCGTGCAGGTTCTTCGTGTGCAATCCGCACTGCTTTCGAATGGGCTCTTGACAATGCGTACATGAGGAAATTTCATTTCAAGATCTCGAGTAAAATGAGGTGCGAACTCGTCCTATTGTTTTGTGTATATCATGAAGCTTATCTGAAGACGACTCACCATATCTTGCTTAATTCCGCTACTGATACTGGTCCCTACCTAGCCTTTGCCTTGTCGTTGTACCGTCGTGGTTGGAAGGTGGCCCCAAAGCACACGTTGTTAGCATGAGGTCTACTAGCATGTCCCGAGCAGTGGAAGGTCAATGCCGTGAACCGTATAAGATGGCCAAGGGAATGGCTGCCTGCCTTCGTAACTCCAATGCATCAATCGTTGCTCTTCGGATTCGCTTTCAGGACTATCATTTTACACATCCTCTCTTCCCCACCTAGTGCCCGTGGTGATCCAACTTATTGTCTTCAGTCTTGGATGCCACATGGGACAACTTCGGTGACGTGGCATGCGAATGGCACTGATGTTTCAACAACGACTTCAAATCTCACACCTATGTACGCTCCATGTGGGACGGATTGGACAACATTCCGTGAAACTATCACCGCGTTGCTCCCTGAGTGCAACCAAACTCAAACACGTAACGAGCCGCGTTTGACCTCCTTCAGTGGCGGTGACCTTGGGCTTCCCAAAATTACATGCTTGGTATGTTCTCACTTACACTGATTTATGTCCTCAACCAGCTATTTGCCTATTCATGAATCTTAGACTCCACCACCACCGCCTACACCGACTTTACCAATCCCTGACCTGCCAGCTACGACCTCTCCAACGCTACCAGTGCTAGATCTTCCTGATACCTCTCCTGCCAGCTCAGAGCCCACCTCTCTGATATCTGACATCCCTACTACTTCTCCAACTTTACCTTTGCCTGACCTACCAACCACGTCTCCTAACATTTCAGAACCCACTACGTCCCCTATCTCTGATCTACCAACTACACCGACATTGCCGATCCCTGATCTCCCCACTAGCTCGCCTACGACCGTGGAGCCTATGGCCTCTCTGCCAATCCCTGATATTTCTATCACAACCTCAACACTGCCAATTCCAGAAATTCCAACTACCTCCCCTGTCTCGGAGTCAACCACGTCCCCGACATTACCGATCCCTGAGTTGCCAACTACATTCCCTGTGTCCGAACCAGCCACATCGCAGACATCATCTGTCCCTGATACTCCGACATTATCAATCCCTGAGTTGCCAGCTACCTATTCTGTCTCGACCACGTCTTCCCCGGTATTACCGATCCCTGAGTTGCCAACTACATTCCCTGTGTCCGAACCAGCCACATCGCAGACTTCATCTGTCCCTGACACTCCCACCACATCCCCGACATTATCAATCCCTGAGTTGCCAGCTACCTATTCTGTCTCGACCACGTCTTCCCCGGTATTACCGATCCCTGAGTTGCCAACTACATTCCCTGTGTCCGAACCAGCCACATCGCAGACATCATCTGTCCCTGATACTCCGACATTATCAATCCCTGAGTTGCCAGCTACCTATTCTGTCTCGACCACGTCTTCCCCGATATTACCGATCCCTGAGTTGCCAACTACATTCTCTGTGTCCGAACCAGCCACATCGCAGACTTCATCTATCCCTGACATTCCTACGACAATCCCGACATTATCAATCCCTGAGTTGCCAGCTACCTATTCTGTCTCGACCACGTCTTCCCCGGTATTACCGATTCCTGATTTGTCAACTACATCCCCTGTGTCTAGACCAGCCACACCGCAGACTTTATCTGTCCCTGACATTCCTACAACTTCCCCGACATCGCCAATTGTTCCCGAAATTTCCACTAGCACTCCTTCCTCTGCCCTCACTATCTCAGACTTGCCCACATTACCAGTCCCCGACATTCCTCCCACAACAACGTTACCAGTTCCTGAACTCCCGATTACTACCCCCGCCTTACAAGTTCCTTTCCTTCCTACTACCTCTCCAATTCTAACAATCCCGGAACTACCGACCGGGTCCCCTTCCCAACCAACTTGTATACCTACTACCGTCACGGTCACTCAGAGTTCCGACTGCGTGTCGATGACGACCGTAACGACAACAGCCACCGTAGGACGGGAGACAGTATATATAACCCAGATCGACTTTTCGACTATTTCTTCCGTAGAGACAGTGACATCTACGGTCACGGCAACGGTGTGCGAGCCGTGCAATTGAGTTTCTATGGATATAGCGTATCACGAAGAAATTTTTACCAGTCGAGTAGTTGCCAAAAATATTCAATCAACTCTTCCTTCAGTCATGACATATAGCCGTTGCATGTATTTTGCAGCTATATATATAACGACTTCTAACAGAAACAGGTATGCATGCGCAAGAAATGCTCGTGACCAGCACCTGTTATAAGCTTTCATTGATGTTTAACTAGGATATCATAATGACCAGGCCTTGGTAGATGCAATTGTTATTAATGATGACCTATGAATAGTTGTGCAAACACAAACCGAAAAAGAAGCGTTATGGACACACTCTCGTCCCCTTCTCCCAAGTGAGCAAACGTAATAGGGTCGCCGACGTGGAATTCTCCGTCCAAATTTGCTATTCGAGTCTTCAGTTTCAGTGCACGACACAAGGCCTCTGCTTGGATGTGATCTGCACAGAGCACTTAGGGGATTGATCTGGAGTTCACTGAGTCACTGACCAGCTTCTACGCCAGGGAGTTCTACCTGTGTCTCACAAAAGTCTGATGGACTCTGGCCATCCAGGAAGCCCCAAAGGGAATCATCGTCACGTATTTGGGCAGACTGCATTAGGCAATGTTATAGGGTAACAAAAGATGAAGATGATGAAGAGGTACGCACTGTGATCAGGCGGAAAAAAAACACTATCCAATTTGATTCTGCAGCGTATTGAGATGTATGAAATATAGGCAGGAGATGTCTACAACTTTACCATCTGATTGGAACTTCTGCAGAAGGATTTCGGTCGTCAGCTTTCTTCCCGTTGCATAAGGTTCAATGGATTCGATGAGAGATCTGAGTGGTTCGTAATATTCCTCTGGATCAGGATACAAGTTTCTGGAGAGAATCTTTTTCTGTAAGTCTTCGAGAGTTTTCAAAGCATCGCCCACGCGTCGGGGATGTTCCAATAACCGCTCGACGTACGCGAATGCCATAGCTGCTCAGGATCAATATGACTCAACCTACATATTGAAATTAACTCGAACCCTCACATCTATAAAAGCAGCTACCATCGCCTGTGCAGACCTCAGTCGAAGCTTTCGGATGGATGAGCGTAAGGTACCTTTCGTCCCCCGAATTTGATAACCCTGTTGCCAAAGGTGGTCTATCTGCTTGACAAAAAGCTTGTTATCATTGTTGTTATATTCCGCGCGTAGATGATCTAGGGGAGCGATCTCTTCGATGAACGGGCCGTCGGACATACTCTCAAGTCTCGCCGCCTAAGACAGCCACTTGAATACGTCCGGTTCGCACAATGAGGAATCATGACGGCGCACCTCGTTGCGCTCATGCACTTGTAAGGGTGTGAGATCAGCATAAGCTGTGCAAGGTCATGCACGCTTAGTGCCCATGCAATAGTCATCAATTGTGGTGAACTCGCCTGTATTCTCGTGGATCAGGGGACCACCAGTGTGAGCATCGACGACTCCCAATGGACCACTAGCAGAATTATCAAAGAGTACTGGATTTAGGAACTCCGAGTCATCCTCGCCGTCCTCTAAATCAGGAAGCTCGGCTAGTTTACGGCGCGCTATAAAGTGTGATGAGAAGAGAATGGTTGAGTAGATGAAATTTAAACGGACGTGCGGGAGGATTTGAGAAATTATCCATTCAGTGAGGAGGAAGTTTGGAGTCTTACATAAGCAGCAAGTCCTCTCTCATGGGAACGCGTCGGCGCGTTCGTCGGTGTCGATATTTTGGCCTTCTGATCGCTTTCTGTCATATACATCAAACTCATATGCGATGTTATCCTTAGTCCGGTTACTGCATGTGATACAGGATTCGTTTCCAATGTTCTATATTTTCATATATATCACTCCTGGGCTTTGGCACAACCTCTTGTCGTGCTCTGCTCCCACCGGAGGTTCTCAAAATTCCAGCTTCTCCCGCTATGGCCGATGTCCAGGGTAAAGAGACAGGCTACAACAGTGACGGTAGCGACACTACATCATTTGAAGAGCGGCAGATCTTCGAGCGACCCACTGGCATTCGGGGCTTGTACTCACACCCTATTACCCAGGTAGCCCTCCTCGGCTTTGTTTGCTTCATGTGCCCAGGTTCGTTTTTGTTTTTGTTTTATTTTATCCGTAGCCCCAATAGCAGTATCTCTTCTTAGGCCTTTACAACGCTCTGAATGGTTTGGGCGGTGGTGGTCAACTGGACAACACAACAGCGTCCAATGCTAATTCAGCTCATTATGCCACCTTTGCCTTTTCTTCTTTCTTTGCTGGGTACGTTCCTGTCAAGTTCCTGTATCGCCTTATAGATTCCTAAATAACATTGTTTGGCACATAGTTCAGTTAACAACAGACTCGGTTCACGGCTGACACTTGGCATTGGAGCGTGTGGTTACTGTCTTTACGTTAGTTCTTACCTGTACGTCCCTCGACCCTCAGTCTATCCCTCTGCTTCACAAAATACTCTCAAAGTGCCTTGAACATCCACCCAGGCCTTGGAAAGTTCGTCATCATTGCAGGTGCACTACACGGCATCTGCTCTGGTCTTCTTTGGGCTGCTCAGGGTTCGCTCATGATGGGATATCCAACTGAGGGCCAGAAGGGTAGATTTGTTGCTGTCTTTTGGACCATTTTCAACTTGGGTGGTGTTGCGGGTGCGGCTGTTGCTTTTGGACAGAATTTCCATTCCAAGGTGTGCTCTACATGTCCTTGTTCGTCGAGCCATAGTGTGATGAGGACACTTACAGACCAACAGAGGTAAGTCTGGCATAACATATCCAGCATTATAATGATGCATTTTCACGACTTTTGGCTTACCAGTCTCAAATAATACCTACGTAAGTTCTCCGAGAGTCTGACTCCAAATATTAAACCCCGTCCACAGATCGCTTTTCTCGTTCTGACCTTCACTGGAGTCGTGCTCCCACTCCTGATGGTTGCCCCTGATAAGATGGTCCGGACCGACGGAACAAAAGTTACCGTCGCTCGTCACCTCTCCTGGAAAATTGAAATCAAAGGCCTCTGGTACACACTGAGGGATGATCCTATGATTATCCTGCTATTCCCCATGTTTTTTGTGTCCAACTGGTTCTATACTTGGCGTCAGTCCTGGTTTTTCTCATCTTGTCCTCTTCACGTGACTCATTCGTCACTGCCAAAATGGTATAGAATTCAACGACTACAATGGCACCCTTTTCAACATCCGTGCGCGTGCACTGAATAATTCGATTTACTGGATTGCTCAGATCATAGGATCAGTTGGCTTCGGCTTCTTCCTGGACCAAAAACGTTTCTCTCGTCGTATACGCGCCTGGCTTGGCTTGCTTTGTCTGCTCATCTTCATCTTCATCACTCACATATGGGCATATGAATATCAAAAGTAAATAGCTAGCTCCACCTCTTCCTTCTTATTTCCTCACAATTGTCGTCTTCGAAGGACCTATACCCGCAAAAGCATGCCTCCAACAGCAACCCGGATGGACATCTACGACTCTGGATACGCCCCCAGGATCATCCTTTATATTCTCTTTGGTATCCTTGATTCCATGTGGCAGACAACGGCGTACTGGCTTATCGGTGCCATGTGCAACGACCCAGCCAAGCTCGCTCACTTTGCTGGTTTCTGTGCGTGTCCTGTACATTCCGGTCGCATCTAGACTAAAACTCCAACAGACAAGTCAATACAATCAGCCGGTGCTGCGGGTGTTTGGCGTGCAGATGGCGTGCATCTTCCGTTAGTGCACTTACTTTCCTTTTCTGTTTATAGTGGTTGATATGACATGACAATCTTCTGCAGATTTAAGAACATCTTTTTCTCCACCTGGGGCCTTCTTGTCGGCAGTTTACTCTTAGCAGCTCCTATGGTTCACTTTCGTGTGAAAGACCACACCGATCTTGCGGACGAGACTTTGTATGTCCATCTACATATGTTCGGAGCTTCACCATCCTCTGACACACTTTTCGTTATCCAGGATACGGATGGACGATTCTGGCCATATTCTACCAGTGGAAGAAGTAGCGGCGAGGGAGATGAGAGTAGTAGGCAAATCCTGAGGACAATTACTACCAAATCACCATCGGGTGTTGTACATCTGTTACAAAATGCTTAGAGTATTGCTTATAGGACTTGCAGGAATCGTCTAGAGCTACAATATTTAAAATTATACGTTCTCTCCTTTTTAGCGTACTTATACCCATCGTAGATCTATTGTGCTTCGAATTCGGTACCTCTTTCATCGACTCTTTTGCCCTAAATGTTTGCTTGTTTCAGACTCTCAAATTGTTCGAAGTCCAAACTCAACAATCGATGCAAGCTCTGATATTCAAACTAGCTTTACAATTGCCGAACAGCCCACATTACAGAACCTTCGCACCAATTCGCGTCTATCTGACCTATTCACTGGCAGTTGGACGAAGCCCGCGTCCGTTGTATCAGCACGGTCACACAAAAGGTGATACAATTAATCTCTCTTCTGAGAGGTGAGCGGGAAATTTAAGTCAGCCACCTGAGATGTCAAGTCGAGGATTTGAGGTTCCCGGACGGGCTCTCAGTGAGAGTTCGCGATAGCGGTCAAAAAATCGTGACGATAATCCGTGACCGTGACGATTATTGAGCACGACGATTACGATTCGTCCAAATAATCGTCGAATCGCCCGCGATTATCGTGTCCCAAAAAATCAGCGGATAATCGCCCTACTTTGACTGCTACCTACGACTTATGGTCCGAAGAGCAAAAACGGTTCTTCAAGCTAAGAGTTTGGTTGCAAGCGATTGCAAGTTCTCTGAGCTCCAGGTTCTACGGCTTGAGACTCCTTCCATCTCTCAGCTCCGATCCAATTGTAACCCGCCACCATGGTCTCAAAAAGAAAAATCGCGCCATTCATTACTCATATGGTACGCAATACCGGATCAAAGCGTTTATGACTCTCCCGACAGGTTTGCTGGAGCGACGGCCACGGCCATTGAAGCGTTAGTTAATACGACATCGCTTCTCCCACTAATGTTGGTTTGTGGAACGGTCGTGGGATCCAACTGATTGGACATCTATATGTTACTTAGCTTTGTTGTGTGTCATGGGAGCCAATGGGAGAGGCATAGTGAATTTGCAGACGACAAAACAAAGAGTGATATAAAATTGATCAACTGGCAGTCCAAGGTACTCAATGGACTTTTTGTATATCCTCCCCCAAGTTCTTTCGCGTAAGTATCATAGAGGCTGGTCGTGTCTGCAGAGATTGTGTCATCCTCCTTGAAGACTGATAGCTTGCTTTTTCAAGAATCTAAGCCAGTGGCACTGTGGGATGAACTGGGCACAAGAGTAGGAAGGATGTTCGTTGCATGAACAGTTGACATTTCTGTCACTGGCTCTGGGCTTTCCACCAAGCGGGGAACCTGAGAAAGAATGCAAATGACGGCAAGGGGGAGTACGACAAGGTGTGGGCATCACGTCTGTTCTAGAATTCTGGAAACGCGATGATAGGGTTTGCCAAACGAATGACAGCTAGTGTGAGGATGGAAAAAGCAAAGTATCATGATGTTGATTCAGATGGGATAGTAAACCGGAACCAACTCAATGAGGAGCCATGTATGAATGAATGCAGATACCTGGCAATTTTACATGCTATGTTAGATCTGACATGTCCGACTTCAAACTTAGCTCGGACCGTCAATAACCGGCCGCACGTTCCTCCGTCCTGACCAGGAACACGTCACTGCGTTTGACATATGTTCCCTCAAACTCAATAAGGTAAAATACCCAGCATCAAACTGTTGATGGTGAAGCGGGCACAGTAGTGAGGGAGGGTGATAAAATTTGGGTAAGAACAGATGTGGGTTCAGAGCTGATCACCATCTTTCCGAAATTCCCTCAAAGAACTCGTCACACCACAACATCAACAACATTTATGTGCGACAACAAGAGCGACAACTGGATACAACGCTGCGTAATACACATGAATCTATCACGAATCAGGACTAAATGTGGTATCATACACCAAAAGGACGGTCGTTCGGAGAGCAGTGTAGACCTAATTAGTTGTGCGCACACGAAGTACGTTAAGCTAAGAAACAAATGGAGATATGTCCTTTCTGCGCTAGGCCAGGCCATTCCGAGCGCCAAACAGCCTTAATATCAACTCGAATTGGCCTCGGCTGCCTGCATCTTTACCCATTTGTCCAGCTCTGCTAAAATCTTTTTCTGCATTTCTGGTGGCTGCCGGGCGCTGCATCGCTGAATGAGCACATGTACTATATTCATGCACCGGAAATAAACAACTCCAACTCACAAATCGCGTGCAAACGTCGGGATATCGCTTGGTTTGTTAATCATTCCAAGCTCAAAAAGTGCCTGGTGCCGAGAAGCTAATCTGTACTGACTGTCAGCACGAAGGGATAAGCGGATAATTACGGCATACTGCTGCTCAGGTGTCAAAGGGAGTTTGTGGTGTCTCCGTCGAGGTGGCCACTGCACTGGTGCCGACCCTTGGGCTGGCGATGAGGGTTTTGACATCCGTCGTCGTTTTTTCTGCAGATCGTAAGCAGCTGCTGATGAGATTACCCAGGAAACACTACGAACGAGCATCTTCTTGGTCCGTTCTTCCTCTATACGGCTGGGCACCAGAATTTCATCGTTGTGGTGGCTGTACATGACGCCGACAGAATTCAACGTCTTCTGTATCACATCTTGTTCTCGAGACTCAGTAGGTGGGGGAGCTAGCATGCGACCAACGTTCGATTTCAGAAGAGTCAACGAAAGGAAATATAGTTTTACCATCATCGAATAGTAAAGCTCCAAGGCCTCGTAAATTGCCCTATAAAACGAACTCATGAGTTTGTTATCATAATTGCTGCGCGACGATGAGCTAACGTCTTCCTTATCCTTGGGGACTTTTGCCTCAGGTTCGGCAATCCAATCTTCCCCCATACTTTGAGTTTTCCTCGATTTGGAGCTGCCCATATTTGCAAGTGCCCAGTCGAGTTCGGCCAGGTTCGCTTTCTCAATCTGTCAATACAGCGACGTTAACAATGATCTAAACGTTTCGGTCATCCCATACAGCCATCTTAGTTGCAAGCTTGTCTTCGTGCAATTTGAAAATGTTCTCAATTCCAAAGAGTTCGCCCTTCTTGTCCGTATCACCTTGGATCCCTTCGAAGTACCTTTTTACAACAAGTGAGTAGCTGAAATGCTCCAGCCTTGGCCTATTTTACCTGGTTTGTACGCTAGCTTCATATGCGATTGCCATCTGCTGCTGCTTATAGATCTGACGGGCATAGATCAGTTCCTCAACAGAGCCCGCGCCTAACAGACGATAAACTGCAACATCACGAGTCTGACCAAAGCGGAAGGCTCTGTAGTCAGGGATCAGAATCTGTGAGAAAGAAGTGCGGAAATATGCTACCGATCCATGGCTTGCAGATCGTGTGCAGGGTCTAAGATGATTCTCGATTAGTAGAAGTGCCTGATACAAATCGTCGAAGAACATCTTACTCCAATTAGGATCTGATGAAAAAAGCGATTAGACTTCATTCTAAAAGGGGTAACACCGGAATCTGACCGAAAATTACCACTTTATTTGCTCCTGAGTATGTAGACAGATCAGTCCTTAGTACGCGGTATTGTGGGCTGGTCATATGCACCTGTGAGGTTGAGTCCTGTACCACCAGCGAGGGTGGAGATAAGAAATATGAAAACGTGAGGGTCTGCATGGAATCTGTCGATCATAGGCATACCTGCACAATACAAAGAAGGTTTAATTGAGGGCAAGAAGGTTTGGATTCATATGAACTCACGATCCATCTGCTTGGTGCTGCCATCCAGTTTGAGGAATCCGTAACCTATGAAAAAATTATAAATACAAAGATGATTACAGTTTTACACTATACTGACCTCGTGTATTGAGATGGAATTCAAGCATTACAAGGAGTTTCACAGATTTCGTGAATATCAGTACCTTATTTGTGGGATCTTTCCGCCACTCTTTCAATAATAGCTCTAGCACCTAGTGCCACAGTCGACAGTGGTTCAAAACAATTAACACGACGCTTACCGCCCATTTACCGCAAAACTGAGGTTGCATCATGGCGGTGCCGTACTTCGGAACATCGCCGTCCGGAAAGGCGAACTCCGCAAGTGTTCGATTTCTTGCCGTCTAGCATTATGATGAATATTTCAGTCGTAGCAAACAGACAGAGTGAGGCAGCAAACCTGTTCTGCACTATCGTCGGGTGCTGGGATTAGGGTATCAGCCGTGAAAACGAAAACAAAGGAGAGGATGATGATGGCAGACATGGTAGAATCAAGCCAAGGTGATTCGAAAGCTTGATTAATATCGACATATATTTAAAGACATCACCAGCGACGAAAGGATGACAACAAGTTTTACGACTGAGGAGAATTGTCAGAATGGGGACTCATCAGGAAGCAGAAACATACATCCTCCCAGATCCACATGTGCAGGGATGGTCCTTGTGTATCAAATTTTGGACAGGTTCCATCTCAAGCAAGTGCCTGTATGCTGCTATCTGCCTCGGTGTCAAAGGACAGAATACCACCTGGTCGGTTTTCTCGGGAAGCTAGGTGAAGCGTAAGAACCAACCATAACAATTAACAAAATCACCATGCCTGACTGCGAATGATGTCCTTCGTCCTATCAACGCAGAGATTGATAAATGATTTGATATTAGATTCCGATCGTACCTTCGAAGGAAGAATTGCGGAAGTAACTTATTCCTCAATACGAGTGCCACGACCTGTGAATATGATCAATAGACAAGCAATATGGCCATATTAAAAGACTGACCACAGCCTTGGCACGTTCCTCCTCTGTAGAGCCAGCTGACTGCCCCGCTGTGAGCGGTTTCACCACAAATCCCTGCCACTGACGGGCTGTCCCAAGACGTCCCGGATTTGTCCAATCCAGAATTGTCCACATTTCCTTGTAGGAATTTTGAATGGTGGTTCCAGTGAGCCCGAACCGGCGGTCGCATTCAAACCGATGGTATGCCAAACTAATTTTCGAAGAGACGTTCTTGACGCGATGTACCTCGTCCACGAAAACACATGTCCAGGGAAGGCTGTCCAAGACATCGATGTCACTCCGAGCGAGATCGAATGTCGTGAGGACTATTCAAATCACGACAGTCAACATTGCGAAACAGCACTATCAAACTAAATGAACAAACCAACATCCAGCCTGCCCATCTTGAAGTCATGGAGGACAGGTTCCCGCTCCTTCGGGCTTCCGTTGTACAGACCAACTTCGAAATAACACCACTATGTCGACAATCAGATATAAGCATACTCTCGAAATAAAGATACATACTGTATCGAATTCGCGTTGCCAATTATGGACAACAGTGCTTGGCGCTATAATCAAACATGTTGGCCATTTTGCATCAGCTAGAGGTAATTCTCTCCTTTCTTTCCAAGCCTTTCGGTCTTGTAATCGCGACACATAATTTCTACGGCGGTGTTTGTCGGTAACCACACCATCTTTGCGCATGATAGCCGATAAGAAGGAAATGACTTGGATCGTTTTTCCTGTTGTGCAATTAGTCCAACAGATCAAGACAAGACGTTTACTTTCACACACCCTGTGTCATTTCATAAGGTTCATGTCACAATTATGAGTGAATAAAACATAAGTAACGTACAAGACCCATGTCATCACCAAGCAGACCTCCGCGGCCTTCTGTATACTGCCGCCAAAAGAATTTGACACCATCCCGCTGGTAATCACGAAGATAAGTGTTTATCGCTGCAGGCACCATGATCCTCTTATCTCGATCAAGAACGAGAGGACCGAGATGTGACTGTCCTGGTGCCAGCGGGAACCCTGGACGGGGTTTTAGGCGCTCAAAGCACACAGATTAGAACGATCAACACAGATGGTAGAGAGGTCGGGACAAATACCGGATTCGCTGGCATATCGATTTCTGAGTCGGATTCTGTCTCAGATCCCGTTGAACTATGAGAGCTTCCCTTTTCCGGGAGCATGGCTACCACTGAACCGATTGAGATTATGTGAAAATTCGGGAAGGGTGTTATGTCTAATGTGACGTACTCGGTTTGAGACGCAAGCCTTCCCCCTCTGATTCAGATTCTGTGACTGATTGTCCTCCTGCTGCCCAGAATTGAATGGTGAACTGATGATTGTAAGCAACTTAGGAATAACTCAACTATCTTCGAACCTTGGTCGATTGTTGGGATACTGCTTGTTTGGCGACGATGCTGGTTTCTTGGGGAAATTCCCTTCCGCCGAGCAGTCGGATTCTGTGATAGTTTACCGTCAAACGCGCCTTACTGCACGGTCAGCAACGATAATGAGTACCTGTGACAGAATCGTCGACAGACTTCACCTCTGGTGGAGCAGGCGAACTGTTGCGAACGAAACCAACCATTGTCTTCAGGACAACAGGTGATTCTGGTTCTTGGAGCTCCTCTTCCTCTGATTGGTCGCCTGCTTGCATAAGTTCTGCCTCGTGATCATCTTCAGATGCAGAATGGAGGTCGAGATCTTGAGCTATCGTGAACTCCATCAACATATTAGCAGAATGTTAATCAAAAGAATGCCGCACCAAAGTATTCTAACAGCGGATTAGACCCATCCACCGCTGCAGAGCGCGATCCTATGCAAAGAGAGGGTGTCAGTGAGTCGATTACTGATATGTGATGAACGTACTTCGTGTATACTTCGGAGGATGGTTGTCTGTAGCAGCCAAAATATCACTTCTCTTGAGGCCTCTTCTCCGAGATGCTGAAGTTTCAGCCGTCCTTTTGCGCTTCTTGGGCTCAGGAACATAAGCACCCGGAGCAAAATCGGAGTCGGAGTCCACCTCTATTATCGAAGGTGACAAATGCTATGAATGTGATAGAAGCTCACAAACCTAGAGGGGCAGGGATGGAGGTAGTGTTACCTAAAATGCAAGAATCAGAAGCAACGGCAGAGATAGCAAGGAGTCACCAACGTTTGGAGTATGCAGATACCTTCTCTGGTTTAGACATTACTTATACCATACAAAACGAGAGGATGTACAACGAAATGAGAGTTGCAAGAGAAAAGTCCACTTGAAGTCCACCGAAATGTCAGAAACAGTCATCACGCGTAACCGCGTACTGCACGTGACAACATAGCCCGATATATAGGGAAATGAGATTTGCTATAGCAAAGTAATAAAACATGAGGGAAGTGAAGAATATGCGTATGGAAACATGCTACAATGTGTAGAAGACTCCGAATGTTGCAACCAACTACTGGCATCATTCCTCGGCACTTCTGCGCACCAAGCGTCGTACTTTCTTCTTGTAACCTGAAGGATTAAGCAATGAGAGCAAATAATCTCAGAGTCCGCGTGGGTCTTCACCATCAAGATCCGTTCGGACTTCCTTAGCTGCATCGACATTGGCTGGACTGTCAAGATTCGGTATGTCGGACGATAACAAAGAAATTACACTGATAAGCTATGATTATTGCAAGGTCAGCATGCCGAACGATTTCCAAAGTCACCTATCTTACAATGGATTCCACCGTATGCACTGGCAACCATCGCTCTCCTGCATCTTCGTAACCATACTGATCATCTTCGGGCGGATGCTTTGGAAGGAAGTGGGTCTAAATGAAAATACAAAAGTCTCGTGCAATATGCCTCACCAGGATTGACACGCAGACGACACCATCAGGGTAGACTATACAAGGGTTTGTTTAAGACCCGCATGGAGAACAGTGACAGTGAAACGCACTGTTCGGGTGCCACATTGGCGTTATGAAGCGCATTTTCGGCGGCAATAGAGGGTATTCAGGAGGGAAACTCAGTCGTGCTTTGAAGAATCCTCCTTCGCTACGAATGATCAAGTCTTGACACTCAGTGCACGAAGGTGAGACGTACTACAAGGTGTCAGAAGGACTGATCGGAATCATGAGTGGTGATAATGTTAATTGGAACATATTTCATATACCCGATAATCAAGATCTCCCATTCATACAAATTGTCGTCATCGACCAGTCCTTGCATATTGAGTGGATTAGGATCAGGTATAAGATCATCGGTAGAGAGACATCCACCTGCAGAAAAGCCTTCTACTGGATGCTTTGTTAGTTCTACGAGCTGTCGACGAAGAAGTAGTGAGTTGGACTGGTTTCCTGCTGCAGGTTTCGACATCGTGGCCAAATTGATGTTTTGTGATGTCGGGGTCTAACGCTGAAAGGTGATGGTGACATTGGCGTGAGTTGTTCCGACCCCTTATATAGTATTTCTCCACGTGACTAGCACTTCTGAAATACTGCACTGTTAGGTGCTACGCGCGCGTGTTTATCGATTCTCCACCTCTTCGTCAGAGATTTCACCGTTACGAAAAAGCGGACCTCTTCATCCCCATTTGGACAACCAGTGTCGGCTCTCAATGCACGGCGGGCTGACCTCATTAGGAGGAACGTTGTCAAACCCAAAAAAGTTTCTTCTTGAAGGTGGAGAATATCGCAAGCCCACTACGGTTCCTACTTACTATCGGCCTCTTCTAAAGAAAGAGGAAGAAGGTTGTTTACTCAGCTCAATGGTGGACAGATAACTCGAACTACGATACTGATTCATAGTATAGTACACCCATTAATTGACCGAAATTTTTGGTCCATAGCGCTCTTCAAACTTTTTCGTCCATGCGTTACGAGGCTTTCCTGATGACCTATGTTACGCGTTACGTGAAGATCATGTCGTAACAGTACAGTAACATTTAAACTTATCCAACTTACAATTGCAAGACGACGATCTGTAAAACATCCTTGCAAGTAAATTCTTTTCATGCGTCACAGTGCAAGACAAAATGTTGTATATGTAATGGTTGGGCAAGACAACGTACTTGGTTAGTTATGAAGTTTACACGTCCAAGCGATGCACTATTTCGATATTTCTTGAACAGCCGTGATCCAGCACATTAATGGAACAAGTATGCAGAAATTTCTCCATGAGAAGGCTCTGATAGAGGATATTGAGCAGTACCCCTCCCTGCAAAAAGTATTTCTCTTAATTCCATGCATCATGATCAGTCGTGCTGGCGTGCCACAGCAGGAGATTACACTTTATTCTGGAGTTAATCATGATCGTGTGAGGTTCCCTAGTGGTATATTCCTGAGCTTAGGATCCATAACTGTTTATTTTCCAAAATGCATGTTCGATAAGAGATCTTCTTGCCAGTGATGTATAGGACACGCTAATCCGCTTGTCAACGCGTTGACAATATTGTGTCATGTGATAGGAAGTCCTGACCACGTGCATCATGATTTCTCAACGTTACGTAACCGTTGAACGAGTCATCTCTTCTGACCTTGTGTTACCCCTGCGTCTGGTGTTATTCATGGATGAGGATGACAATGAATGGGAGTCACTCAACCGCACGAATTGGCGTGGATTAGGGCTTACAGATCCTATCAAAGGCGTAGAAGTGTGTCCGCCGCTGCTTGCCTTGTTTTTGTTCCAATATTCATATTGATTTATGAAGGACAAATGGCTCCTTCTGCCAGCTTTTTTGAAAGTAAAAGGTCTTGTAAAGCAGCACATTGATTCGTTCAACTACTTTGTCGACGTGGACCTCAAAAACATCGTGAAGGCAAACAACAAAGTTACCTCCGACGTAGATCCTCGATTTTGGCTCAAGTATACCGACATAAACGTCGGTTCCCCCGATCGAAATGATATGACGTCCATAGACAAGAAAGTAACGCCGAACGAGTGCCGACTTCGTGATATAACCTATGCCGCGCCAATCATCGTTACTATGCAGTACACCCGAGGGAAGAGTATTGTTCAGAGAAATGTCAATATCGGACGTCTTCCCATCATGCTTCGAAGTTGCAAATGTGTATTGACCGGGCGAACTGAAGCTCAGCTCGCTCGCATGATTGAATGCCCTCTCGATCCTGGTGGGTACTTCGTGGTGAAGGGAACCGAGAAAGTCATTCTAGTCCAAGAACAGCTAAGTAAGAATCGTATCATTGTTGAGACCGACCACGTGAAGGGCATCGTCCAGGCATCGTGCACATCGTATGTCCGCTTAACCATTCTTTGACTATTGAATACTTCTTTCTTACGTTTGATATGCTAGTTCTACTCACGGGGGTCTCAAGTCTAAAACCTATGTTTTGACCAAGAATGGAAAAATATACCTCCGGCACAATTGCACGCACGAAGACATCCCAATTGCAATCGCTCTCAAAGCTCTTGGGATTCAATCCGATAAGGAGATCCTTCTGCTTACCGCGGGTACTACGGAGGCTTACAAGAACGCGTTTTCGGCGAGTCTTGAGGAGGCAGCCAAATTAGGCGTTTTCACTCGGCATCAAGCCTTGGAATATATCGGTAATCGAGTTAAGATTAACAGACGTGTGTCAGGCCCCCGACGCCCAGCTTGGGAGGAGGCCCTGGAAGCTCTTGCAACGATCGTTCTCGCCCACGTTCCTGTCAGCGGCCTGGATTTCCGTTCCAAAGCAATCTTTGTGGCTACAATGACACGTCGAGTGCTCATGGCACTAGATGACGAAAAGATGGTGGATGATCGTGATTATGTCGGAAACAAGCGGCTGGAACTGTATATACGTCTGTCAACTCTCTTATACAACATTTTAACGGTTCCTCAGCGCAGGTCAACTTCTCGCTCTGCTCTTTGAAGATCTTTTCAAGACATACAATACCAATTTGAAATCAGCGATAGATAAGGTCCTCAAGAAGCCATCACGAACAAGCGAGTTTGATGCTTTCAATACCATGCAGTTCCAGGGTGACCATCTGACTGCTGGATTCGTGCGTGCTATTTCCACGGGAAACTGGTCCTTGAAAAGGTTCAAGATGGAGCGCGCGGGAGTGACTCATGTCCTAAGTCGTCTCAGTTTTATCTCGGCGTTAGGAATGATGACCCGCATATCATCCCAATTCGAGAAGACAAGGAAAGTGAGTGGTCCACGTGCCTTGCAACCAAGTCAATGGGGAGTTCTCTGTCCAAGTGACACTCCTGAAGGCGAGGCATGCGGATTGGTCAAAAATCTTGCGCTAATGACCCACATTACGACCGATGCCGAAGAAGAACCAATAATACGTTTCGCGTTTATGTTGGGTGTGGAAGGTATGCCAGTTCCCGTCCCTCATTCAGGTTATCAGGATCTTCATCCTCATTCAGATATCAGTCTTGCTACCGGGACGGAGATATACGGACCACATACCTTCGTGGTTAACGTAAACGGAACTATTATTGGCCTTACTCAATACCCTCTACGATTCGTGGCACAATTCCGAAAGCTTCGGAGGGCACGGCGCATCAGCGAGTTTGTGAGCATTTACATCAATAATCACCATCGTGCTGTTCATATTGCCAGCGATGGTGGCCGGATCTGCCGCCCTATGATCATAGTGGAAGGTGGAAGACCAAGAGTCTCTTCGGAACATATTTTAGTACGATAGGATCTCCTTGGAAATCCGGGCTGCGATCGCTAACTAGGTAGCGATGCACAGCTTTTGAAGAAAGGCGCAGCTACATTCGATGACTTCCTTCGGAAGGGCTTAGTGGAATATCTCGATGTCAACGAAGAGAATGACACATATATCGCCCTCTACGAATCTGACATAGTCCCTACCACCACCCATCTGGAGATTGAGCCTTTCACGTTGCTTGGTGCCGTAGCAGGCCTTATTCCTTACCCTCACCACAACCAGTCGCCCCGAAATACCTATCAATGCGCCATGGGGAAACAAGCAATTGGCGCTATTGCCTATAATCAGCTCAACCGCATTGACACCCTTCTCTACCTCCTGGTATATCCACAGCAACCCATGGTTAAAACGAAAAGTATCGAACTAGTCGGATACGACCGCCTTCCGGCCGGACAAAATGCCACGGTTGCGGTTATGAGTTTCTCCGGCTATGATATTGAAGATGCACTAATCCTAAACAAGGTGAGTTCTGTTGTATAGGGCATCTCAAAGACTCACATGAAACCCATTGTAGGCGAGCCTCGATCGTGGTTATGGAAGATGTCAAGTTCTGCGCAAAAACGCTACTCTCATTCGAAAATATCCCAACGGCACGTGGGTTGACAAACATCCAAATGCATGTTCGCCGTTTCATTGAGTTTAATCTTTCCAGATTCGATCGTCTAGCCGATGCGCCTCTCGACGAAAACGGCCAAATCGCGAAGAAATATGATATAATCCAATTGGATGGTTTGGCTGGGGTGGGCGAACGAGTTGATCCGGGTGACATCTACATCAACAAGCAATCGCCAACCAATGCCACAGACAATACTTTCACCGGCCAAGCCGCGTCAGTTCCGTACAAAAACACCCCCATGACCTACAAGTCACCTGTCGCCGGGAACATTGACAAAATCATGATCAGTGATACTGAAAATGACCAGACTTTAATAAAGGTCCTGATCCGTCAGACTCGGAGACCAGAACTCGGAGACAAGTTTTCGTCAAGGCACGGACAAAAGGGTGTATGTGGTCTTATTGTGAATCAAGAAGATATGCCCTTTAACGATCAAGGGATTAATCCCGGTAAATATCTCCAAACGATTGGAAATCTGGATTGCTCATTTGAATGTAGACACTATCATGAACCCCCATGGGTTTCCTTCCCGGATGACCGTCGGGAAGATGATAGAGCTGTTGGCTGGTAAGGTATGTCTTTGTTTGACATGTGTGTGCCTTTGGTTCCTAGGTAGAATGCTAGGCAGGCGTCCTCAGCGGTAAACTCCAGTATGGTACAGCGTTTGGCGGTTCCAAAGTAAGCATAGATTCAGACTCCGAGAACTCCAAGTTGCCAATCTTGTCCATGTCAGGTAGAAGACATGAGCCGTATTTTGATTGAGCATGGGTTCAGCTATGCAGGTAAAGACATGCTGACCAGCGGGATTACGGGCGAGCCTTTGGAGGCGTATGTTTATTTCGGTCCCATTTACTACCAGGTAAGGCATTGTAGGTGTGGTGCATCTACTTCCGCTGACGATATTGCCAGAAACTAAGTAAGACTTTCATTCCCACGACGCCCTACAATTCTGTTGTTGATCTTCTCCGCCCAGAACACATGGTGATGGACAAAATGCACGCGCGGGCGAGGTAAGTTTTCCGCCTGTATCTCTGAAAGACGCTCACGAGACATATTCCGAAGAGGGCCTCGAGCGACTTTAACGCGCCAACCTACGGAAGGTCGATCTCGGGAAGGTGGCTTACGGTTAGGTGAGATGGAGAGAGATTGCTTAATTGGATATGGAGCGACCCAACTACTGCTTGAGCGCCTCATGATCTCATCAGACAAATTTGAGGTAAATGCCTGTGAGGAATGTGGACTCATGGGTTACAATGGCTGGTGCACATACTGCAAGAGCTCTAAGAAAATGGCGCAGTTAACCATCCCATATGCAGCCAAGTTACTGTTCCAGGAGGTGCGTTTTAATCATCTGCTTTGCAGGATTATGGGTGACTGTAACCGCAGCTGATGGCCATGAATGTCGTGCCCCGTTTGGTCCTTGATGATGCATGATGCATGACAAGCTTGGCGCTCAAAGGCGGCATGTTTTATAGGTTTCTGGATAGATAACTAATCGGTCTTCCGGACGGGCTTGTTATCAGACGCGCGAAGCAAGTGGAAGAAGTGAAAGCTTGTAATAGTTCCGTGTAATGTGTATATCCTTCCAGCCGGATTCCGAGGGAGTGCCATTGTAATTATAACGTTCACCACCCACACAACATCCTTTTGACCTTACGTAAGTGGAAATAGCATGGAAGTAACCCAGCGTTGTGGGTCACGTGATAACAGGGATCCTTAATTCAAACCTTGGGCCTCGGATTTTCTAACTTGTCCTACTATCTCGCAACAGAATGGCCAGAAGTTCTAATAGCGCTACAGCTCTACGGCGCCTGATGACGGAATACAAGCAATTGACGTCAGGTGGTACGGATTCTAGTGAAACTATTGCATCGAGTTACGCTGCTTATTCAATTGCTTTGTTAGGTTCACCCGATGGCATGTTCACGGCTGGTACGTGCATGGTCGACCGCACTCTCGCGTAGTATTCAAAGGAATATTACTTCACTTCGCAAGGACCAATCTCCGAATCTGACTTCTTCACTTGGGAAGCCCTTATTAGCGGACCCAAGGATACACCCTTTGTAAGCCATTAATGATAGCCGAGGACGTATGGTAATGTTGTTTCCGTTCAGGAAGGCGGCGTATTCGCAGCTAAGCTGACATTTGTAAGTACCGTACGATTCCGACAGACATGCCATTTTGACTCGCCAACAAGCCGCTTGACTACCCACTATCCCCTTTCAAAATGAAATTCGAGCCGCCATTGTTCCATCCGAATAGTGAGATACCATTCCAATCTATCATTACTAGTGCTGACAGCGTGTTGAGTATACGCTGATGGGAATGTATGCATCTCGATACTGCACACGCCCGGGGACGACCCAACCATGTATGAACAGGCATCAGAGCGCTGGAGTCCTGTGCAAAGTGTTGAAAAGGTCATCCTCAGCGTGATATCAATGTTGGCAGGTGAGCTAATGATGCTAGTTTGATGACTCCATGACTCATCTGATGCAAAACGAAGAACCGAACCTTGAAAGTGGCGCAAACATTGACTGCTGCAAACTATACCGTGACAATCGTGCGGAATACGAGAGGATTGTGCGATATTCTATAAAGGAGCAATTAGGGCTTTAAACTAAACTACAAGTGTTTGTAGATTAATCTAACTTTGTGAAACTATCTTTGCAACTCTAGGTATGGATGGGGAGAATAAAGTAACTTGAATGCATGTAGGTAAATTAGGCTTGGCACTGTCAGAATATGTCGCTGAATGTGTTCGTTGTGGGTCATTCCGTCTACCAATCTTCCTAAATTCGTGGATGTGAATCATGTCGGGCGCAGCTTGAAAATCCTTCCACTAATTGGCCTTCCCAGGATATGTCGCTGGATGTACTCGTTACGGAACATGCCACGAGGATCGTATTCTTGTAATACATGGACAAAATCGTCAAATCGAGGGTATAACTTCCGTAGATCATCTGGCTGTAGATGATGTGTCTTGGCCCAATGTGGGCGACCTTGATACCGGGACATAATTCGTTCATAACCCTCGAAGTACTTTCGATAAGGTACATTGAACCCGTATGGCCTTGGAGAAGAGTCAGACTAGCGAACGCAAGACATGAAGGCACACAAACTTGTATTGCACGACCCCGAGCCAACATGTCTGACGACCGTTGCTGGGGCTTAACCAGATGTCATCTGCGGCAGAGAAACGGATCTCAACCGGTACATGAGGTCTAATTCCGTGTGGGTTTGTGCTTTCTTTCTCGAGCCACGCTCGAATATCCCGAAGACAGGCTCTAGTATTCTGATATGGAATTGCCCATTCGGTCGTATGTTGAGGATACTGGGTTAGCGAAATGAGTGAGATGTAGCACAGTATCATTATTCACATACTTTACAATCTATGTTGAATATCATGGGGCTATCATCGATGCCAAGTGTCCGAGCACTGGTAAGCCAACAAGAATATCGTGCAACCCACGCATTAAGAAACAAAAAATATCTCGCAAGAAACAAAAGCAATTGGGTGACATGATAACCCAAAAACCTGTTATCCCACCAATTTTTGACAGGAAGTTTAGACTGGAAGGAAGGTGGAGGTCAGTACGACCATGGCATGATTCAACGAAGGGCAACGCACTTGTTGTGTACGGTCGAAATAACTACATCGCACGATATCTGTCGCAGGGTACCACCAGAAGCGCACGTGCTGAGCTGAATGAACAAGAGAATCAAGATTTTGCATCACTTCCTCGAAAGGTAATGACTCTTGGAGTTCCTCAAGTCGAAATGCAGGCTCTATCTCTAGCTGGATGCTTAGAATGAGACCTGTCGCTCCGAGTCCGCAAAGGGAAGCTGAGAATAGATCGGGTTGTTCGTTTCTGGAGCATGAAACACGCCTGCCATCTGCTAAGAGCAAGTTCAATGCCATCACATGGGTGGATATTACTCCATACGCGATGCCTGTGCCATGGGTTGCGGTGGTAATAACTCCAGCTAGAGTTTGGTCAGAAATAGATCCGATATTCATCATGGCAAGGTTCCTTTTGGCAAGCTCCGCATGAAGGTCGTAGAGAGTGATCCCCGATTGAGCAATAAGATATCGCTTCTCGACATTGACCTGTAAAGAAATTCACACATTATCGCTTCAGATCAAACAAGACCAAACATGTAAAGGTTAATTGCGTACCTCAAGCAACCGATTTAATTTGCCGGTTCGTAACATGAATTCGTTAGTGCAGGCGAGGTCACTTGGGCTATGACCGACGCCTACAGCTCTTACTACTTTACGTTCGCGTCGAGCGAGTTCGAGCACGAGTTCGCACTGGAATTCATTTTCTGGCTCAAAGACAGCGAGAGGTGCAGCATGATAAGTGCGCGCCCAGTTGGTGAATCTAGCTTTAGGTGAAGTGGGAGAGACAGTGACGGGCTGAAGTAAATGATAGAGATTCTGCAAGGGAATCTCACTGGGGAGAATATTGAGCTGCGACATGGCAGAATGAGATAACACCTCACCTCGAAGCTTTTTTTTTGCGCTTTATAAGTTGCTGGGTGTAGATGATGCTCCCGATCGATCACTATACAAGTTTACGCATCGGAGTCAACCGGAGTTGTGCAATCTCGGCATTCGCCGGATATCCCTTTGTCCTCAAAAGGTTGCTCAAGGGCCAAAAAACAGAGCACAGGGGTTAATTCAAATTGAAAGCCGAAACCATCGAATTTACCGCGATTCCTCCATTTATTTTGCTCCTGCATAACTATGCTACTTTTGAACGATCCTAGACTCCATTTGATTTAGACAACTATGTATACAGCCTTGTTAGAATTTCTGGTCATCTACCATAAGCGGACATGAGAAAAACATTCCAACTTGCTTGACCAGCTTATCAACGGGGTACCGGCATTTGGTAGCATTTTTGGCGCATTTCGAGTGGTTCTCACAAGAAATTCTCGCTCCGGCTAATTCAATCCGTTCAAAAGTAGAGGTGCGTAGATGTTCATAGGCCATACTGACCCCGACTGAATTGCAATGATATGATTGGAACAATGATCAATTGAATCCGGGCCTTGTGGCAAGAGCCGCCCGCTATCTTCAGTATATAATCCACGTATCATTATAATATATATATCATCAAGATTTTAACCGAAAAAATCGAAAATCACTCTGGTTCCCATGTCAGTGGCAAGTTGAAACAAAACTGAGGCCAGCGAACCTTCCCCATTCCTGATCATGGTATAATAAAATTCCACGAACTTCAGCACTGTCCAACTCTAGCCCCAGCTCGAATTCTGCCAAAAGGTTAGCCCAGCTTCACCGAAACTTCCTGTTTTCTCACCGGTGTAAAACCCGCCAGGTTGTGGTAATGCGGCATTCTGCTGAAATGTAGGTAGAGAAGACAGGTCTACAGTCCATTTGCAAAGCTCGGCGGTTTCTCCTTCATCCGTATATCGCATCATCTTATCTGAATCACTCGTGTACAGCACGGCAATGAACGACGAATCTGTAAAGGAGAATAAACTATTCGCGCACGACAATAGCCATGTGGTTTAATCACCTTGGGTCGACTGAGAAAATTTGCTATGAGCAATTAGTCAAAATCATGATCCTAAAAAATTAGCATTTCATGAATGCTTGCCAGAACTTCGTGGTGAGGCGTTGCCTTGGATTTGTAATCAGGATACGGCTTGAAACATCGATAATACAAACGCACCCCTTCCTGAGAATTGCTCCCTTGGATACCAGGTACTGTAACCTGGAACCGCCGGCAACTTATGTATAGATCTGCAAAAAACAAGCAATCAGGGCCACATACCTGTTTTCGCATATCGGAACGCCTGCGTCATTGGTTCTGATATATGCGGGTCTTTTCATCCAATCTTCGGGTTCCGCCGGTAGTTTGACCTGATATTGCAGGGATAACTTCAGCTATTAGAGATAAAGCGAAGAATATAAATCGTACCTTCATGATATATGACCGTGGAGCAATGACACTTGACACGAGAGACCTTCTCGCCAAACCGTACTGTGCGGCACCACGGAGCGTCGCTGTATCAGCGTCTGTAGGCCTTGCAATGACATTGATCCGAGAAGAAAATCGCTCCTGAGAATATTTCATCAGCAAAGATTCTCTGCAATGGTTTATTACTACCTCTACTCGCTGCCTCAGATATTCACTTCCGGCAAAGCCTCCCACGAGCAGTAGGGCATGAATTTTTTGATCTACCCTCCGTATTTGGTCCTCGATGAGTTGTAATACCTTCAAAGTGTTGGAGATGAAGCAAGCTCGGAATAAGTTCACACACCTCGGCGACGACGGGATCGAAAACTTCTCTGCGTAACAAATTACCTGGGATGGAAAGTTGCCCGTCAACAAGGCCGACTGAAGGGTCGTTTGGGTCCTCAACGTTGAAGCATGTGAAATGGAACATATTGTCTATTCCAGGTGATCTTAACATAAGGATACATCATTAACTGACACATACCATCATCAATCAAACCAGCGTAAGTAAGTTTATCAGTTTCGCTAAAGGAATGCACTTGGAGAAACAATCAATTAGCCTCCGAGGCCGATTCACATTGCTTACTAAAGTAGGCCAGTGATGCGGCGTCGAGATGTGCAGGATGGTCGGCCAAAAGGGTCTACAAGTGATAGTAAGCAGGCATTTTGTTTCACTGACCGGATCATACCTTCACTAGTTCCCGGAAACGGAGGTCAAGGAACAAACTACCGCAATTAGCACCCGATCTTGCACATATCTCAGCAATTTCGAGGTTTGCCAACTGCCCGATTATCTATATGCGTGGAAAAATGAGTCAATGCAAAACAAGTGAGTCAACAGACCCTTAAACCTTGTACACAGCCTGGGAGGCAATTAACCTTGAGATTTTGATTGAGGAGCGTCGGAATGAGAAGACTGACTAGATCTACTGTTCCTCCACCTGCATCGACTACAATGAAATTTTGAGATGGCTTGAGCTGATGAATATCTGGCAGATGAGCACAATGGACTGCCGCCGCTTCAGGTTCTGTGATTATCCGGAGTCGATCTCTCCAACTAATGTCACCAGCTCTGGCACTTTGAACGAGCCCGGCAGCGATGGCTGCTGCGCGCATGATATCGCAGCCTTTCGCGTCCCATGCAGCAGGGACCGTCAACCAAACGTCAGCAGAATCTACCAAGCATCAATATGCAATGAATTCGTGCCTCAGCATGAACAACTTACTTAGGTCGGCAACGGCACCTATCTCTCGTGTGATTTGGTCTCTGGCATATTCCCACAAACAACTGAGAAAATCAATGATAAGATCAATAGCTTTCTTGCCAGGCTATTGAGCGCTCCACCGTCAGTGAAAGTTCTTATCAGAGAGATATGAACGCGGACCGGTAATAGAGGAAGACGAGGATCTACAGAGGACTCGTCCCGAAGGGCATGAGGTTCCAGGAATAACTTGAACCATTCGCAGCGGGTGGTCCCGGGCATAGGACTCGCATTTTTAGCTTCCAAACCCCAGGCCAAGATTCTTCCATGCTCGTCGTAAAGGAGGCACGTTGGTATCTATTTATGCATCAGCGTGCAGGGGCGGAAAATAAATGAAAACAGACCTTCCTGAAGGTCTCGGAAGAGCCCTGCCAGTCGAGAATTTGTCGGACTCGACCATCAGTAATTCGCGAAGAACCATAAGCCTTTATAATTGTGGGTCAGCACTCAAATACCTGTTGAGAACGACTTACAACACCAGAGAACGTTGTGCCTTGATTTGCCCGAGTCAGTTTTCTGGAGGGTAGATGCATAGAAAGGACTCGCCAAAATCAATTGAAATGGACATCTTCCCCTCATCAGGTGGTGGCGACGAGATCCTAGGCAGCGGGGGGGCCGACATCATGGGGTGAACCGCCGACATTGAAGGTGAAGTTGTATGTAATGACTGATGAGCAGAGCTCGGCCGCAATAAAGGTTCATTCATGAGGCTGTTCGAGCCATTGAATGTGAACTGGCCGGGAGCCGGCAGTGAAGGAGGAAATGTGTACTGATTGAAGGGAGTGACACCCCAGGACGGAGGTTGTGGAGTTGGTGATGGCAACTGAGAATGCACCGGTGGTGGTGATGGAATCGTTGGTTGTTGAAACAAGAGCTTTTCTAAGCCTGGTTGAGGACTAGGTTGCTGATTGCTGATCGTATTCTGAAGATAAGTAGGGCGGTTCTCTGTTGCACTCTCAGGAGTTATGGGGTCGCCACAACAGCCCATTGTACGGATGATTGTACTTAGCAATCTAGCATTGCGATGGCGAACGTTTGTGCCTTGAGTGGCTGTGCATGTCCCATTTAACCCTAACTCGAGGCCTTATAGAAGAAGTCTCTGCCATTAGTACATACACTAGTTACACAATCTTTTCCCCAAATGTTTATAACTGATCTGAGGAAGGCAAACTAGTACTCAACCCCGCATCACAAATTTAATCTGAAGCCACCGAGTGCATTGTGTGTCGTCCTGCTAAGAGGTCGTAGAAATAGACCCAAGCTTCTAAAAAGGTATGTTAGAATCAACTGTCGAAGCTCGAAATCACAAGGGCCCCCAACTTGCTATCAAAGTAAAATTGCAAGAGAAGGAACAAAGGAGCGGCTGATTGTCCAAGTGAGATTTTTCTCTTCGCTTCAGAATGTCGTAAACCAGATCGTGGGACCAAGGTCAAGTATAGTTGATACCTGAGTCTTCTCAAATTGTTTCACCAGGTTCAACCATGCGCGTTCAAAGAACCGTAGCTTCTAGATACATCCGAAGACATCTTCACCGCTGACAGAGATGTGTGGAGGGTATGGGTGCTGAGTCGCAATCATCGGGAGGATCTACCGTGAGAACATCAGAGACTTCCAGATTCCAGACACAATGATAAGATCGGAAAGCTGGACCAGCACGTCGTTGAAGAAACCGTGGTATCCGCGGCAGGACACGAGAGTAATTTCGGGCTCTCGCAATCATTCATCGCTCGGGCGTGAGATGTGTAATGACGTATCTTTCGAACAGAACGGAAACATAACTTCGGCGGCCACGGCTAGGGCTTTCACCGGTGGGAGCAACCATAGCACCAGCAAGGAAACTAGAATTCAGATTGTCCACGAATTTTCCAAGTCGAAATCCTTTCGGATTACTAGTAGGAGATTCATCACAATCCGGGTCCTGTATACAAGTGACATCCATAAGGCAACGCCAATTGAATCACACACAAAGATTAGTACCAAGCTGATATTGACGTTGCCCTGCTAGAGATGAACCGAAAAGCGAGCTACGTATATCAGTGGCGCATTCAGGGTTAAGACAAGTTGAACAGGGTTCTCTGTGCGTGGGATCTCCAGGCAACATCAAATGTCACACTCAGAGATAACATTATAGCGTGACAAGTCGACTGCAAGTACCTCTTCATCGCCTATGGCGTCTGTGAAGGCTACTCGGACACTTGCGCAGAAACTGAACAGTATTTCTGGAACTTGGGTCAAGGATCCCTTCAGACCCAACCTCCAACTACAGACCTTGTTGCAATCTTTGGCTACACACCCCAATTTAACACATCGGGTTGTCCTAGCTGCGCGTACATTGAGGGACAATAATCCGTATAAAGAGGTGTGCTTCTCCCGCGAACCTTCAAGGTTGACTAGCGATTTGGATGCATTTTACTTATTCTAGTATCCACTATCCAAAAAAACACTCCAACCCGCTTCTATGCCGGCTCACTATGATCGCCTCGTGGAAGGTTTCGAGAAAAGCGCTAAGGGAATCGGCAGGCCCTGGTGGAAAATATTTTTCGGGATATGGTAGTCTACATGCGGAACTGAATGATTTGGTGCGACGAGAATACTTTTATTCGAAACGCCGAGACACCGGACATTGGCGGTCGGGTTGTAGTGCAATTTCGAATTACCGCTGATATCCGTTCCTTTCTATACCATATGAGTTTCTATGTTGCCTTCTCGCTAATCAGTCAAGGCTGGGATTCCAACAGTGTCGAGATCTCAAGTTTCGCTTAAAGAATCCGGCAAAGGAACACGTTCGTCCTGCACACTATTATAGTCAAAACCTGGACACAATTTACGAAACTGAATATATTGTTTTTGTGAAACATTGCTCTCGCAATAACTGACACAACCCTTAGTTGAAGGGATGGTAACATCAGTCTCCATTAAGGTTCCATAAAATGCACCGAAATGAAAACCGATATCGCAAGTGATGGAGAGCCGTGGTGGACAGAGGCGGTGATTCTCATCACTCCTTCAAGATCTCGTCTTCACCTTCTCGAGCCTGTTGAGATCGGATGGTCAGTATCCCCATTCGGCAGTATGGAGGCACAAGGAAGTGGGGCCACACGAACCTTTTCCACCAGTTTCCGACGCTTTTCCCTAGTTTTTCGTAGCACCTTCAGATACTTACTGAGGGGCGAATCTTCCATGGTTGATTTTAGATCTGTTTCCCACCGCTGGACGTCACCGAGTTTTCCAGGAGCGAAAGATACGTCTTTCCTCTTTGCCTCCACCCATCGCCCGTTTTCCTCCACCCGTTCTAAAAGTACCTTGACAAGATCGTAGTTTTTCCCGGAACCAGTGCCAGCCCCCGATCCGGACCTCGAGGTTTTCAGGCTTTTGCGCAGGACAGTAATTATCGGTACAATGATTTCAGGGAAAGCAATGCTTCCTTGAACGGCTGGACTTGAGAGCCATTCTCCCAAAAGATATACCGTCTCTTCTAGAATCCCTTCGGAATACACGCGTGTCTTCACGTATTGCTGGGGGGCACGAATCTGGACTTCAAGATCGAGCGGTCGGAGAGTGGAAGGTTTAGGCCGAGAAGAAGGGGTGAGAGTCGAGCTGAGAATGGGAACGAGATACGACGCGATAGGAACATAGGTTTCACTGTGTTTGGTCAAATGAAGAAGAGAGCGTATAATGTGCATGTGAAAAGGATAAGAACGGTTGGTGGAGATGAGTCTAATCCTTGGCTGTCAGATGGATAGATGCCGATTCCAAAGTTTATGTCTTACTGCATTGCGCCGAGGCTAACCTGGACTAATGGGTAAATCAGCGGCTTGAGATTGCTTTCTTGACCTCCATTCGCAACCTGCATCCGAGAGTCGCACGCTCGTGCAAGGACAATAGCCCAAAAGTCAACGCAGTGCACATATTGCCAATTGTAAACCAGTTTGTACGCTTCCTGAAAGATAAGAAGTTGCCGTAAATGTCAAAATTAATAATGATAGTGCGCAAGACAAACCTTCGTTTTGACTTTCATACTATTCCGTAAGTGGATTGCTAATTGACGAATATAACCAAAGGCATGATGGTATGCTACGGTGTGATCCATGCAAAAAACTTCCGACGCCGAGTTCTTCATCAAGTTGATGGACGGGAGCGTGTGCGCGCTTGTAGACCTGGACGACCGAATCAATGTTAGATACGTACCCTGGGACTGATGTTAGCAAGGACATATGACGGTTAATGATCCGGTTAGGCATACGAACGCCCACCTTCAAGATATGGTCCATGATAGACGCGTCACTGGCAGTGGCGAGTTTTCTGATCGACAAAAAGGCTATGATTCGGATGCCATCCTGTGCACTAGACCATAACTCTAGACATTTCTCGATAGGGAATAAGTACAGCAATCATAAAAACCTACGAAGACATACCTTGAGATACAATTTGACAGCCTTGCGGCTCGTTACAACATAAGGCAAAAGCTTTGCACTCTCTGTAAGGGCGAGTTGCAACATGTCACTATCCGTGAGCTGTGAAAGAATATGCAGGATATTGTGGAAATATGACAGGATAAGCTTCTGCAATGTCTTGAATTTTTGAGTTTGAGCGGGTGGTTTGCTGTTGCGCGGGAATTAGAAGCAAGTCTTGGGAAAAGTTGTAAAATAAACACACAACTTCCCATTACCCAACGTCCTGTAGGGAGCATGATGCTGGAGTACAACGGGGGTGTACCTAAAAGTGGTAGTCACGAGTTTATTATAGACTGAAAATGAAGTGAGCCACAGCGAAGGATATAAACAGATGACGGTACCCGACGCGCTATCAATCCTCCACGCCAGTACCTGATCGTCCTCGTTCATGTGTGCTGCTGCCCTGAAAGCAATTAAGAGCTTCCGAAGAGCTCGCAGAGAACGTTGCTGATACGAAGAATCATGTACCTACCGTAACCGAATGAATTCAGCAACGCACCTCCATGAGAGCTTTCTGCCATGTTCGCAAAATTCTCTGTGTCAAAACAGGCATCATCCCTACATCCTGTTCGATGTCACCCTCATCCTCATCGGACTGCGATTCTGTGACATGAGGGTCAAAATTCAGAAGCTCCTTGTCATTTTCCTGCAGATATTTGTAGAACTCTGGATCTTTCTCCGCAAGTTTCGATAACTCCAGGAGATGCGTTTCGCCTTCCTCTGGAAAATGATGCAACGTTATGCTTTCGGTATGTAGGATAAATAATTTGACACGTACCCTCCAAATCATCCACTGAGGCAAAGGATGCATCATCGGCAAAATCTGCTTCGTCGTCGTCCGATTCCTGGTCAGACATACTCTGAATAATGATGAGTCATGAGGAGCAAGATGTGAATTTTTTTGAGAACTACTTGATCAAGGACATCTTCGTCTTCATTCTCACTTCCGGCTGAAAAATGACCGTCTAACAGGTCGTCAACAGTCATGGCCTTAAGTTTGCTTCACTGGGCATCAGCATGATGCTCTTCATAACGCAACGAGCGAACCTTTTGATGGGTTTTTCCTCTCCATCTTCTTCTATATCGTTGGGCTCTGCTCTCTCCTTGCCTTCTTTCGCACCTCTTCTCCCTTGCGACCTCTTTAAGATTTGTCGATGCTTGTGTCGCGCCTGGATCACCTTCTTGAGCTGACCGCTGGAGGCAAACTTTTTAGTGGCTTTCGTAGCCTTCTTTCCCATTGGAGGCAGTCACAGGGATACTGAACGAGCTAGTTTAACATCAAGCTAATGGGTCAACTGCAAAAAACTTCAAGGATTACGTAAACTGATTAGATTACTGCAACCGTGCCGCTAAGATTTCTGCAGATGCCCTATTGTACAGTTACCATGCGGTTCCAACCGTGCAATGAAGAATATGAAGAATCGCCAGTCATTGAATACGCCAACGTACTCAAAAAGCAAAAGATAGCTAACAGAGCTAACGGAACCCTTCAAATGTCCCAGGGCCTGCACCCCATGGACCTAGACCCATCCCCCCATTCATGTTCATCGTATTCATTCCGTTCATATTCATGTCATTCCCCATCGCACCGACACCCACGGCCATCATTGGGTCCCCATCCCAGCCGCCCTCCATCCCGAACTGTCCCTGGTCTCCCCATCCCATCCCAACGCCAGCCATCCCAGCATTGAACATGCCAGGGCTCGCCCCAAAACCGCCACCCATCATCGGCATTCCCAAGCCTCCAACATTCATATTCCCCATCCCGCCCATCATAGGGTTCCATGCACCGAGCATCTCATCGACGCCGGTCCCCATTCCAATACCCATTGAATTCATTCCCATTCCCATGATAGGCTGCACCATCATTGGGTTTTGCCCCATAGCTTGCATTCCTTGTGGCCCCCCAACAAATCCTGCTCGGTTTCCAGAGACGAACCGGGGGTTTATCGCACCTCCTGCAATAGGCATTGCCCCTGTGGGATTTGATTGGCTGGGTCTGAACGGGGATTTTGGTCGAAGAGCGTCAATCTCAGACGTCATGGGAACCACAGCTTTGCCTCCGTTTGAGAGTTCCTTGATGCCTTCTTCCCAGCTTTCCCGATCCCACCTTGTCGCCCGCCCACCTTCCTCACCCTCCACGTTTACAGTTCCCTGAGTATCGTTAAGGGATACGAGACGTTCGTCCTGGCCCTGACCCATTACAGTTACCCATCCTCGTCGGAGGGATGAAGGACGACCAAATATTTCGAGGCGACGTAATCCAAGACAGAAATTTTCTATGAGAGTGTACATTTCTGGAGGTTTGCGAGTTGGGTCGGTGGGATCACCCTCCCAGAATATTACGTCCGTATCTGTTGGAAGTTGATCATAAGATGACCGACGGGCACATATACTAAAAAGTGACATACCGACGTTACAGTGTACGAACCAACTGTCAGTTGAACGACGAACCGTGCCTCGAATGCCGATAAGACAATGTAGTTTCGTTCGTGTAAGGAGTGAGGTTGTTGGAGGATCAGTCTGAAATCTCGCTTGGTTAAAGATGCTATCGAAAATCCGTGTACCAGAGTGCATACCCCGGGACCTTGATTACTTGTCTTGTTCGTTTTCACCCAGACAACATCCTCACACCGTCGGTATCCCCACTTGGCCAGAATCTCCCGTCCTCTCTCCAATCCTTCGCCAGCCCCACTGCCAACCCACAGAAAGACGAAACTAGGATCTCCGGCAAAAGTGGGAACCGGCAATTCTTGAAGGTGGTCCCATGTAAACGAGGATGAAAAGGGGGGGTCGAGAAGAATGACATCAAATTTACTTGGGTGTAGTGACAGCAGCTCCGAATAGAACAAATATGATGGGGGAAGAGAGTGACTCGTAACTGAAGCTTTCTTTAGGGTAAGGAGGCGTTGTTGCTTCGGGTATCTAATGCACCGAAACAATGAGAGGTAAAAAAGGGAAGCAATCACCCTCACTCTTCAAAGCGACGTTCAGGCTCCGCGCCTAAGACCCAGTTCTGCGGCCAGTCCCCTGAGTCTACATATCGCTGTGAATAATCGTTCCGAATGGTCTCTTCTTCAGGAACGTAGTTGTGATATCGAGCTACACGTGCACGTTTCGCTGGCGGCAAGTCGATTCGCGGTGGCTGCTGCAATTTAGACACTGGTAAGACAGGAGGCGAGTCGGGAAGAGGTGAAAGTGGAGGCGTCGGAATCAATGGTAACCTGAGTAATTCATGGGGCGGTGAATGGAGTGAATGGAGTTGTCGCCGATGATTCTGTTGTGAAAGGCGACTGTTTTTTATGAGCACAGAATGTGTAGAAAGTAGTTCATTGGCAGAACCGATGATTTCCATGACTGAAGTAGCCATTACAGACTTACAGTCCCAGTGTTAATGTTAGAATCGTAGCTGATAGAAATATCCGAGACTCAAGAACAAATCTATCTCAAATCCATAGACCGATTGAAGATTCCAATGAGATAGGTGTGTACATTTGTTATGACTAGATGCCTTTGGCATCGCTCTTCGAGGTGCGGAGCCTACTTATATATCTGAATCTTGAATTAACTTCTGCGAGTTCGAGCCGACTAATACGTACGGAGTGTTTTCTTCCGCCATCTCCTAGGGCTGGGCCGCCGCATTGCTTAATCATTGATTCAAAAATATTCAGGGACGGCGATTTCGAGGAAAATCAGGGAAAATCTTGGGGAAATCATTCGGGACCGCAATTCATTTTTGTCGAGCTGACATGGTCTCAGTCTCCCTGGTCATGCATTGATTTCTCGCGTATCGATATCAAGATTGAATATCGATGGCTTAAAAAAAGCACCACACTAATAAAAATCTACCTAGCGGATTCCTCAAGTCTCCGAGGTTAGGATTGTGTACAGGATTTTTCACGGGATCATCATCAGCCGAGGTCGATGAATAATTATGACGTCTTCAACATCAACATGGGAACGTTTCGGCTTTCTTTCCGATGTTTTGTCTCAAAGCGTAATCTGGAGATTTTCGGTCGACCAGCAAGCGGAAATGACATCTACATCTGAATTCTGTGCTGGGTTCCACGTTGTGCACCGACAGAACCGTATGCGAATCAAAGAAGTATTTTCTACAAGGTACAGTAGTAACAGGATGATTATCATCACGATAAATTGACTCCAACTTGCTTCAGTGTCGGAGGCAATTTTTTTTTACACTCCGTTGTTAACGCGCCGGCCAGACTACAGTAGCATGCATACGCGTATGCCTTCAAGAAAATGACAAACACTCTGGACATTATGTGGCAGGATGACACAAGTGCGTTTCAAATTCTATCTCAGTGAATGACTTTTGTTGCTAGGCATACCTACATTTTTGTGGTGAGGACCTCGTACCGGTCTCTACTGAAGTCGAGAACGCGGTTCAATCTCTAATTGTCCTGCTCTCAGTGAGATCATGGACCCCCTTGGACCCTGTAAACACCTGAGTCGCATCTTATAGACGAGAAAAGGAGGAATCTGCCTTGCCAGTGTAGCGTCGTAAAACTCCATGGCGCAATCTAATCAATACAAATATATGATCGAAATTCGCGCTGAACGTGTAACAACGAGCGTGTCGTGAGAATATTATTATACATTTTGCTCGCAGACATTCGCCTCGTCGTCAAAAATTTCCTCGTTGAATACGTGACGCATCTGATTTTTTTCGTTTTTCGGGTTTCCTAGGCACTATATAATTTCAGACGCGGCAGTCCGGTTGTCAAGTGTAATTATGCCGCCATTTCGTGTTGGAGACGTCGACGCGTCGGAGGACACAAGTGGCCGCCGGTCATCACGAAATATTGATCTCGATGAAGTAGCATGGGCTTCACCATCATCACATGAAGGTCAAGATCGAGATCATGATCACGTCTTAGTGTCTCACCGTTCGCGACGATCAGCTGGGTCGTCGAAAGAAAACATCGTCATCTCAAAGAATGGGAGAAAGTCAAAACTGCGCAACCCTAGAAGTCAATCACTCGCAAAGCCCATTTCCCTAAAAGGCATCCAGCTGCGACCCACGGTTGTCTTCGACACATTTTGGCGTTTTGCGGCCGAACGGAAGGTAGTCGATGATAGACGTCGTGCAGGATTGCGCCAGCCGTGAGTGGAATGATCTCCATCACTCAATCATATCACATGTTGAAAACTTATTTCCCCCTTTGGTGCATTCCACCTCTAGGTGGACGGACGACCCAATCATACAGAAGTTTCACTTCTGCAACACTTTTCGAGTCCTTGACAAAGTTTCACAATACATTATCCGTGAAGTAATCGAGAAAGGCTCACAAGATCCCCAGGAGCTCGTGTTTCGAATTACGCTATTCAACTTGTTCACGAAGATCGAGACATGGGAACTTCTGATTCGCGAGCTCGGCCCTCTTACGTGGCTGCGTTTTAATCGCAATAGCTATCAACGTGTACTGAATCGCGCGAAAAAGGAAGGCGTGACTCTATACACTGGAGCTTTCCAGAAGCCTGCGCCCCATTTCGGTTATTCGGATGCATATATGAACCATCTTTATCTTTTAGAGATCTTGATGGAGAGCGATCTCACGGGAAGGTTGCTGAATGCCGAGTACATGGCTGAGGTCTACGAATATCTCATCTCATTTCCCAGCATGGGAGCATTTTCAACGTATCAACTCATGCTGAATCTCACATATTCGGATGTGTTGAATTTCTCGAACATGGATTTCGTGGTTCCTGGGCCGGGGGCGTCTTCCGGTCTTTCCAAGATGTTTGGCGACAGTCTGAAAGGGGCGAAGGCGGCGGTTCCTGGCATCGAGGAAGACATCATTCGCTGGTTAGCAAAGCACCAAAATGCTCACTTTAAAAGGCTAGGCTTGAAATTCTCGGGCTTAGGCCCTGACCGTCTCCCTATGGCCCTCGCTGACATTGAGCATTTACTCTGCGAGGTGGATAAATATTCCCGTATGGCCCATCCAAAGCTGAAAGGCAAACGGACTGAACTACGTGGCATGTTCAACCCCTCTCCCAAAATCTATCCCGCCAAACCGACTCTACCCAAAGCCTGGTCTCATCCTGCACGTGCGGAAGTGCGAATTAGACCGGGGGGACCTCCCGTGGTCGAGAAACGATATACGGTTAATCGTATTGGGGCTCATCGAGATAGCGAGGATGGGGTGGAATACAAGGTGTACTGGTTGGGATATCCTGATTCCGAGGCGACTTGGGAACCTGAAAAAAGCTTGAAGGCTGATGCGCCTGTCGCCGTTGAAGAATACTGGGCTGAAAAGCGTTGATTTGAGTGTTATCTAGTCATCTAATCGTCGTAAGTACTTTGCTATATTTCATATATTTGTACATACCGTTGCTCCAATTCGTAATGTATATACTGTGCTTCGGCTTGAATGTTCTGAAGACTTGTCAGTCTATTTTGATTTGTTTACGCGCCTTTTTCTGAACGCGCCTTCGAAATTCCAACGACCTTGATTCTCCTTCAACGAGCGAAGACCCGGCTATGGAATCGATCTCTCGACTCAGAGATGTCCTCGTAAGGACATTGGCAGCCCGTCAGGAGATGCATGGCGAACAAGAACTCTTTGACGACCTAATGGTTCAAAAACCGCGTCTTCTCAACCTCCTTAACTTTGGCCGTCGAAATCAGCAGGAGCAACGTGAAATAGAGTCTGGTCAGTCAATTATGCTATGTCTTGCATGAGAAAACGGCCCACTATCAGGCAGGCAGGACTCTAATCGATGGCAAGCAAGTCGCCGTCAACTCTGACTTTGCTCGACAAGTCATCTTTCTCTCGCAACAACTCGACTGTTCAGAACGCTATGTGGCCGGATTACTCCATAATGTAATGGGGGAAAATCCTAACATTGCTCCTGTACACTGCCTCGAAGTTACCATAGCAGAGTTTCACCAGCGGCGACGCCATCTCGTCGATTGTGTTCGCTTCTTATTGGAAGCAGCAGAGGCAGCCGATTCCCCGGATTCTAACGTGACTTACGAGCGACTGGCCACCTTTGTCCGTTCCGAGCTTATTTCAGGATTACCTACGCACGGGAGAGAGACGTTTGGGCTGAGGATATTTAAGGCTGTGGAGAGCCTGGACGATGACATTATGAAAGCAGACGCTTCGCGAAAAAATGCTGGTAGTAACACTACCGCACCCTCTGGCCAAGGTATGCTATCGTCAGGATCACTGTTTGTGGTGACTAACCATCGTGGACTAGCGGATCCAACGCTGGGGTACGATGTGCTCAACTCACGATACGATTCACTCAGATACGAGCGACGGACTCTTGCCATTTCCCTTAGTTCGATATCTCGTATGGGTTACACCTCACCCAATGAAGTCAAATCAATCGTTGAATGGCTGTCCCTAAATCCGAATCACGCCATGACCTTCTACATGCTCACTACCTTGCTCTTTTCCTTCGATCCCGCAGATCCGGAAAGTACCCAGGGTCGGCTTCGCCGAGTATTGGCTACAGACACTTCCACCATGACCTATATGACCACGAAGCTTGCTGCTTCGACTGAATGGAAGGAGCCTGGTTTAAAGGCCACTGTCTTACTCAAATGGACACTCTTTCTCACTGAGGCTAGACATGGGGACTCAAACCTAGAGCATCGTATCGGCTTCCGAACTGAGGAGCTGGAAACACAGGTTTGGAATGCAGTTCAGGGAGATGCATTCACCTATCTCGCTCTCGCAGTCGTCCAGCTCCAGCGGCAACGAGGCGGTACAACGGCCCCCTCCCTCGTCAGCTCTCTTGCTCTCACGCTGGAGCAGCGTGAACACCGCGATGTTCCTTCAGATGATTTCAAACCCTTTGTGTTATCTGCCTTCGAAACCCTTGTGTGCTCTCTGATCACTCATGCCTCGTCAGAGCTTCGTAAAATAAAACAAAGGCAAGAAGATCTCGTTCATGCCAGTGCTCGCACAGATCGGACTAGGAGTACTTCGTCCCGTTTCGCGTCCAGCATTGCACCAGAGTCAGATAAACCCGGACCTTCACCACGTCACGACATTGCCATGCTCTTCTGTTTCATCGGGCTCCTTTATTCAGCTCTCCCATCTGAACGAGCCCTTCAGTTTTGGGGATCGGGGCCCCAACGCGACCCCCTTCACACATCATATCTTGAGTATGTCGAAACCACGGCGGGCAGGCTGCCTACATTTCTGCAGTGGGCAGTATGGTCGACATCTATTCATGATACTACCATGTCGACGGCTTTATACGACATGCTAGGTGGTTTAGCGAAAGGGCAACAATGTAGTGAACTGGCGTACAATTTCATGGCTAGGGCTGGTGGAGAGGTCATTCCAGGGAGCAGCTTACCATCGTCTTCCTCTTCGGGTCCCACGATATCATGGAGTGTCATCTTTGGGCTGTTGGATTCATGGGCATCAAGTTCAACGAATCCTCGTCACCAACATTCCCAGCCCCAACAACCTCTGTTTGGCCTCAGCATGCCTTTTGCAGGAAATCCTGCACATTCCACTCACGTTCCTCTCCAGCAATCCTCGCACCAAGTTACTATCGGCGCTAAGGATGTGCTTCTAGCACACTCTTTCCTCCGCCTTCTCTCCGCGGTCGTTACCCACTCCGTCGCAGTACGTGTTGCAATCTCAGGACATGCCCATTTTCGCGCCATTCCTACCCTCCTTTCGTTGATCCCTCTCGGAGTTCCACTGGAGCTCAAGGGCGCGTTATTCGACACCCTTGCGGCCTTTTGTGAACCTGGTGCAGGAATTCCTGGTGTGGAGATCTGTAAAGCCGTATGGACTCTAATGGAAAGGCTCGAAGTCATTAACGTGCGCTCAGTGCCGACAGGTGCATTCGCATCGGTGTTGCCATCCATGAAGGGGGTTGAGGCCGAGTTAGAGGAAATTGAAACCGTTCACCGGCTGTATCCCGCGACCATTCCATTTTTGAAACTCCTCTGCACGCTCATTCATACCCCAAAGCGAGTCCCACTGAAAGATCGCGTCACGGACACACAGCCCATCAGCACGATTCCAGAGACGCTTGGACAACCATATCGGCTTCCAGGTATTGGTCCATTCACGGCATTCGTGGTCGATAATGTTTTCGCCAAGATCCCCAATCGGGAATATTCTCATCCATCAGACAGATGGCAAACCAACAACCTTTGTTTGTGCTATATTGAACGAGCATTGGCAAGTTTCGATCTGGAATCCTTGATCGCCATGCCACAAGATCCGTCACTCAAGAGTGAATCCCTTGTCTCCCTACTAATCCACCCTGGCTATGACCTCATGAACCGACTGTTGACAAACTCCCCACTCCAAGCGAGTATCCTGTCCTACATCGTGGATGGGGTCGAAGGCTTCGAGAAAGAATTTGCAGATGAAGAACCTTTCTTCCGGCGTACGATCATTCGTGTTCTGAGGATCGTACATCGCGTCTTGGAGATTCAGGACATCTTTCTTGACGTCCTTGTACCTTTGATATCTGATGTTGACAGTGTCCCCATCGTTGGAAAGGTGCATCCTCGCTCTTATTATACTAGATTCGATCAAGCGTTGTCATTCAGTCCTCAGTATATTCCTGCACTCGCAGCCTACATCACCTTCCCGAGTCATCCTGAACTTGTTCTTCTATCAGTCAAGATCATCACCGTTCTATCCGCGTCGAGCTTCTCATCCGACTTGGCTACCATGATTGAACGGAGCAACGACTCTGAGCGAATTCTAAGAGGATTCATGCAGATCATTAATGTGGAGTCCATCCAAGACGTTTTGCACGCCGAAACTTTGGCGGATCAAACAACAGGAGCTGGTGCACCGGAGGTAGAGGAAGGTCAAGAGTCACTTGAACAGGCTATCAGGCTTGCAGCCCTCGACTTGTTGATTCAAGGCACCGATTCCAGCAGACGGTACCCGAATATTGCTCAGTTCCTGCTGTTTGGAGGAACAAACAACGAACAGCAGATTCAAGATCCTCATGCTCTTGGGGCACGGCAAACGAGCATACACATTCTCCTTGACCTTCTGAATACAGGTGTCCCCCGTTTGAAGGGGAAGGTCCATCATATTCCTCGGGCAACACCTCTCTTCATCACTTTACCTGGACTTGCAGAACGCTGTTACCGTGTTATATCTCGGCTGTGCACTCATCCTCGGACCTCAGATTTTACGACACGTTACCTACGCACCCGGGAAGACTTTTTTGCACGTCAGCTGGCCTGTCTTCCGGCGCAAGTGCCCCCAACCTTGCGAGATCCTGATGTTCAAGTCTTATACAATGATGGTTCTCGTGTCACGACAACTGTCCCTTCTTTGAGCTCATTCCTACGGATACGGTCCTGCATCTTCGATCTCGTCGCACTCGACCTTCACATTCTCACCAATAAGGGTCATCTCAAAGGAGTCTCAGAGCTTCTGGACATTTTGTTTGGGAATGATACTGGTTATACGCTTGACAGCTCAATCTCTTTGATGGATGACACTTTTCGACCTTTCCAGGAGGTTGGCCAATCCCATATGCGTGTCATCGAGTTCCTACAATCCTTGATGTTTGATTGGTCGGATAGTCTTGTCGTTCCGCCCATCGAACTGCAGTTCCTCGGACAAATGAATCTGCAACTGTGTGTGCGCAAAGATGCCTCGGGATGTGAAATTGTAGATCGGTCAGCGGTTCTGTCGCTTTTAACAGCAGCAAAGAGAGCCCTTCATGGTCAGGGAGCTATTGCTACTGATGCGCAGGCAGAACAGCTTCAACGGGAGGTGGCATACATTCTGGAGAGTTGCGCTGTGGAGAACCACCGGAGGGAAGTTACGCATGCTATCTCTACCGGATATGAAGCTTGGAGAAGGCTGCTGGACATGACCCTCACCAAGTGTTTCGACCGTTTACCACATGACCGGCGAGAGAATATGCTGTTCGATCTCCTGCATGTCCTCCCCACCGCTATACGGTCTATCGAGATCGAGCAGGCTACTGCCATTCTGTTGTCTGAAGCTGTCTTATCCTCTATTACGAAGCTGCGTGAAGACAGGCGCTATCAAATCATTGCACAATCTGCAGCTGGTGGTGATAGCGAATCTGGCTCGTTGCCCGCAGAGAGACTATACTCTATTCTACAGAGTATTCTGGAGAGCATAATCGACAATAACCGCGTGGAGCTAGTGCGCGGAAATCTTTATGCTGCACTCATTAATTACGTGCATCTCATCATGTCGTCTCATGCTGATTCAGATATCATGTTGCACAAGAGCGGAGACAACCTATCATTTTCAATGGCATCATCGACGATGCGCGGAGACTCCCCGTTCGGCAGTAGTCAATCTCTCGTTGCGCTCAGCCAATCAGGACGTTCGCAAGTTTCTGGCTCTTCGCTGGAGATGGGCAGTCTGGCAGTTATGAAAGGTGTTATGGAAAGACTAGTGGCCATTATCTCTCGAGATGCCATTGATGGGACGGAGGTGTGGAAGACGGTAGCATTTATGCTTTTGGATGCCCTTATGCAACTCTCCAGCCTGGAGAAGCAGCATGGCTTTTTGGCGGCTCTCACCCGGCATGGCATCCTGTCGAACTTTGTGCGGGGTGTGAAGGAGTCTGATTCTCTGCTATTATCTGTCCTCAAGCCAGATCCAGGTAACATCATTTAGTCGACATTCCACAACTTTGCTCATACACAAATCTTAATTAGACGACCTGAATCCGCTATACGTGTACGAAGCAAAGATGTCACTTTTCATCCGAATGACACAAACTCGGGTGGGTGCAGAACGACTGTTAGAAGCACAGCTCATTCCAATTTTGGCGCAATGCGACTATCTCGATGCGAGACCGGAGACTGATCAGTCTTTCATGGGTTAGTCCAACAATGTTTCTCAAAGCAGAGCCTTAACATGTTCCTATATCAGATCAAGATTCCTTCCTACCTTCTGCTATACAGCGGTATCACCAGCTCTTCGTGCCCAGTTTGCAGCTTATTGATGGAATGCTGGCTACACTGGGAACAAAACATACCACGCTTACCAACCAGGTATTTTTCACTGCTGGTTATTCGTCTTTCAGAATAATTAGGCCGCTTTTTGCAGGCACTGGATTTCTTGTCAAGCCACAGTGCCACTATTGTCATCCTTCTAAAAAATGAGACGGACTACGTTCCCCTCGCTCTGCTTGAAGAAATCCACCTTATTGTGACTCTTTGTGGCAGCATCCTTCCTTCAGTTCCGAAATCTGAGATTGTACGTCTTTGTGCTTCTCCAAGAATGCTGACACGACTTCCCTTTCAAATAGTTATCAGCCCACTCAGGATTTGGTGCCCTACATTCTGCCATCCTCAGCCTGGTGACTCGCTGCCTAAGCAGTGGACGTTGTTTCGGTCATGTAATCCCGCAAACAGATGCAGAAATGCTGACTGCGAATATGTATGCATTTGGTACGTTCCTTGGTTATTCCATGACAAATTGAAGGACTGATGGTTTTTGCAGGTTACGAGTCTGAAACCAGATTTGACATCAGGGTCCGACAACAAGAAAGACTGCTACGGAAAAGTATTATCGTGTATGTTGGCGTTGCTAGTGACTTCACAGGTCTATTCCGGTCCTCTTTGTTATTGTCCGATTATTCATGATTGAGTCATCAGAACCTGAAATAACCCTTGTTCTCTCTCCAATAAATACGACCCCACGACACGACGAGCGGGGATCCCACTTCCTTGGTACGTTGGCCTTTCCATCTTATCACATCATTTCTTATGTCTTGCAGCAACAATTCCAACTATCGGCGATGCCCTCGAAACACTCAATGCCCTTTGCACGGAGCTCTCACAGACCCTCAAGCAAATATCCGATATATCTGCAGAGCTAGCGGCAAAGGACCATATAGGGGTCGAGGAGGTGCGTCCCTTTGTTCTCCTTGATCATTCTGCAACAAACTAAATGCAACACTCAGGTGGCCAAAGACATAGATACGTCTTTCCTACAGGACCTCGATATTGGCCAGAAGCGCGCGTTAATATGTCAAGAGTTGGAGAGCATCAAGAAAGAGGCAAGGAGAAACGCGAGGGTCTTGCTTGGTCTGTCCTTGCTTGTTTGTGTCGATCTCGCTCTTAGATTTTCTCTAGACAGTAGTGAAATGCTCCTGCTCCTGCTCTTGCGGCATATTCAGCACTATGGATCCCCTTCTTCCTCTGCCCCCTCCTCTACCCTTCCAACTTTATCTAGCTCTTCTTTCGGTATGAGCAAGTCGACAAACCCCATGAACACTGCCATGCGTTTCCTCGCCGCACCAGATCCGGGGGCGTTCAAGTCTGATGTTGGGAAGAAGCTGGGGCCCATACTGAGCAGATGGACGGCTTTAGAGTTTGTAAGTCTCTTTTCCCCACTCATCATAACGACTTAAGCCCACCTTTTCGTGATAGGACGATGAATCGCTAGGACTAGACTGGCAAGGTAGCCAAGTGTATATTGAGATTATGTCGCGACGGCTGAGGGATAGTGTAGGGTTGCATGATCAGGATCGAAGTGATACGGATGGGGAGCGCAGCGGGGATGGATTACTAGGTGTATAAAAAGTGTGACTTATCGTGACAATACCGTGACTTGTCGCGTTCTGTGACTTACGCGCTCAGTGTTTCACTACACCATGGGTATCAAAGGTTTGACGGCTTTGCTCTCTGAACATGCCCCAGCCTGCATAAAGGAACACGATATAAAGACTTTATTCGGCCGAAAAGTCGCTATCGATGCCTCCATGTCCATTTACCAATTTCTAATTGCTGTTCGCCAAAGAGACGGCGAGATGCTCACAAATGACGCCGGCGAGACTACAAGTCATCTCATGGGTTTATTTTACCGCACGATACGAATAGTTGAGAATGGTATCAAACCGGCCTATGTCTTTGACGGGAAGCCTCCTGAGTTGAAGAAGGGAGTGGTGAGTCCAACATTTGCCCATAGTGTGTTCTAGAAGTAACGTGTTTCTAAGCTAGCTAAACGTTTTGAAAGAAGGGAAGAAGCAAAGGAGGAAGGTGAAGAGGCAAAGGAGACAGGTACTGTTGAGGACATGGACAGGCTTTCACGAAGGACTGTCAAAGTAACGAAAGAGCACAACGAGGAATGTCGACGGCTTCTCAGGCTTATGGGTATTCCTGTCGTGGTGGTATGTGTCATCCACCTCTCCATCAAGACTATACTTCACACACTATGCTAGGCTCCTTCAGAAGCTGAGGCTCAATGTGCCGAATTAGCGCGAGGAGGGAAGGTGATATATGTGTTTCTCATACAACTTTCGGAGACCTTATCTCTTCCCAGGTCTATGCAGCAGGGTCCGAAGACATGGATACCCTGACATTCTCTGCTCCCATTCTTTTCCGCCACCTCACATTCTCAGAGGCCAAGAAACAACCAATCAGTGAGATTAACCTGAAAGCTGCTCTCGATGGTCTAGATATGGACATGAGCCAGGTTCGTCTTTCATTCCACATCTACCCTTTCCTCCTAGCTAATTTGTCATAGTTCGTCGACCTATGTATACTCTTGGGATGCGATTATCTCGACCCCATAAGAGGCATAGGACCTAAATCAGCATTAAAGCTTATTAGAGAAAATGGAGGGCTACAAGGTGTTGTCAAGCAACTCCGAGAAAAGTCTGTCAAGAATCTTTTGTCGTATGGCTGACTCGCTTCTTAAATAATAATCATTCCAGAGCTGCAGAGAAAGCGGCAGCAGCGCAGTCGGGAGACGAAGGGATGTCAGAAGACGAGCCCGCACCTACCTCGGATATCGAGAAGCCCGATGACTCAGACGTTGAAGCGAAACCGAAGCCAAAACCGAAGAAGGGGAGGAGAAAGGGAAAAGGAAAAGGAGGCGTCATGATCCCCGAGGAATGGCCCTGGGAAGAGGCCAAGAAGATATTTATGGAGCCTGAAGTGTTACCTGCAGATGAAGTTGAGGTGCGTACGGATGCGGACCACGTCCTGCGCTCGCTGATCTTTGGCCCCGTTCTAGCTGGAGTGGAAGAATCCTGATGTTGACGGGCTTTTGCAATTCTTGGTGACAGAGAAGGGATTTAAGCGAGTGTGGTGTTTTCTTGTCCTTTCGATTTTGCTTATGAGAACAATTATATAGCGAGGAGCGGGTGAGAAAAGGTGCAGACAAGCTACAAAAGTTCTTAAACAGCAAGCAGCAAGGTCGGCTAGATGGTTTTTTCTCCGTGAAGCCGAAGGAGAAGGTGTCACCTAAGAAAGATGCCAAAGGAAAGGGTAAAGCTGATACAAAAACGAAGGGAACGAAACGGAAGGTTCGTCTTTCCTGGGTTATGTTCCAAGAGTGGTCTGCCATATGCTGAGGTGACTCGTTAGGGTGACGAAAAGGCAGAAACCAGTGCTGGGAAGAAGGTGAAGACAAAGAAATGAATATTTTCTGCCAGTTCCTCTTTTTGCCAGAACATGATGTACAGCGTGCGGTCCATTTGTATTCTGGCTTACATATGTACTGCAGACAGGACTTGGACCGACAACATCAAAAAGACAGCTCTGCAATGTCTTCTCTTCTCGTTCTCAAATCTTGAGCTTGAGCTTGAGTCATAGAACATCCCAACAAAATGAATTTCCAACATCGCATGAAATCTACATGATCGCCATGTAGCACGTTTGTTAGGCTGTCGTTGTCGAACAATTTGTCGGTCCTGGTGATACAAGACCCAACACATGACGCAGAACCCGAGAAACCATTCCAGAAGATTATTAAAGCGTGTGTATAAAGGAAGGGAATCAAGTGTCGCAGTCAAAACCCTCAACAGCGCCCCGAGAAACACGATGCTTGTTGTCAAGAAGCCATCACATCCAGACATTACGCCATGGGCCAATCAGTGAACGCCCCTTGGCTGAACCTGAAAAAGCTTATACTCCCCGCATCAACGACAGCGATTACTATCATTTTATGTCCGGCTTTGAGGGCCATGAAGGGGTTAGGTCTGCGAGCGGGTACTGCAAGATGAACAGGCGGGGTTGGCGAGAAAACCCACGGGAATAGACGGCGAATCAATGAAGGTGTATGGGATGAAGATGGCATCGCGGTGGGCTGCGGAGCAGGCGAAGCTTGAGGAGCTGCTACTGGTCGACGTCGTCTGGGTAGTGGGGGTGGTTGTTCAGGCAGCACGTCAAATAGGTCAGTCAACTCTTGGAGAGTTGGCATCGGTGTCGTTCGTGCACTGTTGGTCAAAGAAAGTCAAACATGAGCAATAGAACATATGAAATCGCTTACTTGATGACAACAATCTGGAAATCTGGAGGCGGTGGTGCGGATCTCTTGAATGGGGTAGAAGGCTTGTAGAGGTTGAAGAAGATCTGGTAAGGCGATGCCTTTTTGTCTTCCTTCTGCTTTTTGATGTTGGGGTGGTGGAGTGGAATGCTATAGCCTGCGGATATGAACCGCATGGAACGAAAAAGATAGCCTAGAGTGCAGACTAAGCAGATTGAAAGATAGAATAATCAAAATCTCACCATAATTTTTGTCGTGATGAAGCCAGCGGCTGATGCGGACAGGTCGCCACCAGTCAAATCCTCGCATCAAGTAATGATAAAGCCTAGATACACAAAAAGGAAATATTGAAAGGATCCGTTGGAAGATCATCATCGTCTTTGGTTTGGCCGGATACGGGGCTGCTGACGGATAAAATGAATTGGGTGGAACGGCTCGGGTGACAGAGTAACCCAGACGCTTGAGATATGTATAAACCTATCCACTCAATGAGTACGAGTCAGAGCAACAAAGCGCGCAACACCTACTTGGAATCTCTCTAGCGTCAGATCTTCCATCCCAATCAGCTCACTATACACCTGCTGTACAGTCATGGGAGGCCCCGGTATATCGCTCAGCCCTGGAACATGCGATAGGTCTAAATCACTCTGCTTCCAGCAAAACAGCGATCCCCGTTCAATAAGGTATAATGTCTCTTCTGGAAGCAATTCAAGTCGCTTGTGAACTTTTTGGACGCCACCCTCGCCAACGACCGGCCGCGGTACAGAGTGCCCCATTGTAGAAAAGTGTATGCCTTTGGCCACCGTAACATGGGCCCGTGCCATACCTGGGTGCCATACAGCGTAGCTAACGGCTTTACTAGAGTTACGTCAAAACCGATCGATCAATAGCTCCGGTAACCAGAGCAAAGATGCGACAGACCTAGAAATAGTGCGTTTCGCTCTGAGTGCTTCAAACATTGCAGTTCTTGCAGCGTCCAAGACATGCACTTGAAGGCCTGATCCACCACCAGGCTTTGGTTCAAAGTCCTTTTCTCCTCGTTTCGGAATCACCAGCCTTAACCCACCCGAGCTGTAAACGCTAGTTGAGCCAACGTTGCGGTTTGTCCAGCAATCGAGGCTCACAGTTTCGTCCAATCCAGTGCACCGTCCTCCTCACCACCCGAGGATTGTTCTTCCTGGTCCTCTACATTAGCGCTAGGGGGAATCTTTTTGGGCAAAGCCGTTGGCTGTTCGAAAGAGTCGTCCATTGCAAATCAAAGCCGTTCCGAGTCGCGTCAGTATGACTCTCATCGCGTAAACAAGTCCAAACAACCCGTAACTATATAGTATTATGGTATGTATCTGCTACTTACAAACTCAAAAGCGCACCTTCCCCCGCAAATCTCGCTCTCCACACTGTGCCGCCCACTTCAAAGACCAACCCGCAATTGAAACACCCTGATGACATAGTCATCGTGGAAGCAGATTACCTGCCCCGCGAAGTGCGAGTGAGCCGCCTATACGAAGTGTCTGTGTGCCGCCCGGGAAGTACGCAAGGACGTAGGCAATTAATGCTAGCACCTGGATCGCCCCGCACACCAAGGCCCCTAGATATGAGTGGGCCTATGAACACACATGCGCGTTAAGTCAACCAAGTCTAGATATCCAAACGAGAAAACGCACCCCAAGCGAAAAGTAGAGGGTGAGCCCAAGACTGGAGAAGTAGGTAAGGGAAAAAGGAAGGCGTTCCTTTGATATGAGGTGTTTTATGTGATTTATTGGCCCAATGAGAACGGAAAATCTAAGTGCCAGGTTCAGTTATTTCATCCGGTACATTTCTAGAATAAAGAGGACGGAAGAATAAGATGGAGGCAGGAAGTAATGTACACACCCAAACATGACGAGCAGACTTCCGAGACTGTAGTCAAAAGAGGAAAGTAAATAAGAGATCGAGGCAGAGGTGGCGCAATCCGTACCTGAACGATAGTGCGAACTTGGTTGGCCTATCACACATCCTATCAGAAAAAACGAACGCATTTCCATAGATTGGGGTTACGAACCGAAGCGCAAGGAGCGGCAACGTCAAGAACGACACGAAGAAACACACTGCTGCGCCCACCAAACATCCGATGAATCCTGCTAGCCTATACACCACGCATGTACCGATCAGTCACCAATACCTAGAAGAGTATTAGACGCGTACCGTTCCCAACTCGATAGTGCGAACCATGCCTCATCCTCGTTCGAACGTTCATTAGACCGTAGCGGAACATAATCGCCTGCGACAGCATTGTAAAAGCGAGAAAATGGGTTAGTAGATGCTGCAGGTTGCTGCTGAGAGGAGTCATCCGTTACGCCGCGAGCCCATCTGAATTGGGAGAGATTACTCCGGAAGTTTTGCTCTGAAGAAGCAGCAGGCATGGTGGACTCTGGAGGGAATGTATAATAACAATGGCGGTGTAAACACGTCACAATACCGATAGACTACTTAATCATCCTGACACTGTTTCACTAAAATTCACGTTGAAAACCTCGTTCTGAACTCGGAATTATACTACTCGGCCCCTGCAGCTGATTCAAGATGGTGGGAAAGGGTAGCGCTTCGGCATGCAACCAAGAATATTGAGGCATATTTGCATTCTGACCGCCCATAAATAGTTAGAAGTGCAAGGTCGTGAGCGAGACTCGTCACCACTCCCTCGTACACTTATGAGCGAGCGTTGGAGACTTGCTCATGTACGAGGTATCGGTCGCCGGTCTAATCGTGAGCTGTGTGTTACGTTCTAGGGCAGCTGGTAAGTCAAGAACAATAGCCAGACACTGAGAATAAAACGCCCGGGACGATAGGGGCGAGCTATCCATCGAAAGGAAAAAAGGTAGCGAACAAGGACATGACTGGATCTGGCCCCAGGATCGCGTCAATTGAGGAGGCTGCCGACAGACGGTCACTAAGCTAGATAATTAACCAGGTAGCTCAGTTAGCTGTTATTCCATTTTCCTGACGATCGTACTGATCCAGTTATTCTGCGAATTTGAGAAAGTTGGCCAATTGTTGCTAAATCTGGACCCTGTTCTGCATAGAGACTGCATAGAGAAGGTCCGTTGAGTTGTGGGTCCGCTGTGTAAATATACTTCAAGTTAGTCCACAACCGAAAGTTCCCAGTCTCCACACATAACAATGAAACTTACCCTAGTCTGGTCACAATTGTCCGGAGCCATCCGTCCTTAAGTTCGTGGCTGTTCCTCCCGAGGGCACTTGGAACAAGGTGCGTGTCATCCCTTTTGAGCGAATATTGTATGTGGGTGGTTGTCGTACTTCCGGACGACTGCTTCTTCGGCAAAGACTTCCTCGCCCGGTCCCGTTTACACCCTCCTTCTGGAGATCCGAGACGCAGATGGATGACCGCTTCTGCATTTGGTCACGATAAAAACGACTTGAACCACACTTCCGAAACGCGGAGAAAATCTACACCAACAGCATAGCATCAATTGGGCTTGTCAATCAATCAGCGTTACAGTTGCTAAGGCATTCTTGCAACTCACATAAACAAGTGTTGACTTGGCGCCTAAAGTAGCAAGAAGCCAAAGGTTACCAGAGGTTTGCCAGAGGTTACCAAGGGCTCACGCCGGAATAGCCTGCCCGCGCTTAAGGAGACTCGGATACCGACCGATAAAGACGGAAGTATGTCGTGCTCACCAAATGATGGTCCGTGTGGCTATGGAAATTTCTTGGTTGGACGTATAGGTCCCTCTGTCCCCCGTGCGAGGGTTTTAGCAGACGGCACACCTCTATGATTCCCACTCGAATGTGAATCGTTGGACATAGGATGTCCAGCATCCAGCATCTCTTGAGCATCTTTAAATATTGCCGTTGCAGAAGCATCCACTGGGAACATTGGGGGTCCGGCTAGTCCAGTGGCAAATCCTCCTGCCAATCTAATGTACTTAATCCAGACGATGTGCGAAGCTCTGGATGGTGAACCAATGCTCATTGGCAGTAGCTATCCTTGTTCTTCGACGGTGTGCATTCAACAGTGTTAAGTGGAGGAGATTAGTATCGATCGAACTGTGTGGGATTCGAGCTGAAGAATGGGATGCTAGTGTGAACGACTGCACACTATTCCTTAAAAGTTTCAAGTTCGAGGCTACCCTAGCGGCCTGAGGTCTTGATTTTTTCAACAGTTTAGCCGACGAGCGGTCGAGCGACATGAACCTTGTTCAACGTTCAACCCAGGATTGGACATCGTTGTGGTGGAAAAAAGTAACTCCGCGGCAAGTGATATTATTAGTCCGCAATTGCCATCGATAGGTAGTTACAAAAGCCCTAATGTTCGAATCGGCACAGTGTCTAGCCCAGCCCTTCAGTCGATCCCAAGTAAGTAGTGGTTGACGACTCGCTCTGAGTCTTGGAGTCGACCGTTCATATGGTACTTGTTGATAACATCATGATCGCTTTGTTGCATCCAAGCCAATAGTACCCGCGTCTCAAGAAGACGTTCGTTTGCTTAGTACTGCTTACTGCTCTGAGTAGACGGTAACGTCACGATATAGCCAGGCGAGGTCTACATGATTCGATTCAGGCTGTCAGCGTCCTTGCGATCCCCTCCGATATCCGGACCATGTTCTGGAAGGAGGCTGCTACTGGTATTTGGTTGAATGAATATAAACCCTCATTGCTAGCAGCTAGGTTCTTCGAAAGCTCTCAATCGAAAGTACTATAGGCTAAATACGCTCCAAAGATATTGATATATCACAACGGTGAATAGCGAATCCAAGTGAGATGGTGGATATATTACAATTATGCCCTCAAGACATTCGTTGCGCCAATGCCTCCTGCAGGCATGGATTAGTATGACAGTCTGATAAGCAACTGTCCACGTACAGCTTGCGATTTCGCGTAGTCTCGTCGCACTTGATCATGGAATTCTTCGACTGCCTTTCGCAAAGCCTTTGCCTTTGTCAGCGAATTGTTAACAGAAAGCGCCTGCGCCTCTGCATTCAATCTATGAAAAGACATTGAAGGCAGTAACAGAGGATAGATAAATTGCAACGATACCTGGTATATGTGGCAACGTGCGTTTGAACAATGACGGGAGGAATTATTCCGGAATGTGTGTGGAGCGAGTTGAGCACCTCCTCCAGCGAGTTTACTGCATCTTGCAAAACGCTTTCCGGCGACAGGGCATTCCTGACGCCAGTCGTGAGAGATTGGACAAATTGCATGGAAGTTGGTTGAGAGTTGTAGAAGTAGTGAAATCTGTTCAGACTACCGGACCCCTTTTAAGGTGGAAGATGGAGTCGAAAACAATAATCGGGATGAAGGGGATGGGAGCGAGCTATGCGTCAGATCTAAAGGAAAGCATCAACGAACAAGGACTTCACTGGATCTGGCTCAGAAGATGGCGTTAATCCAGGAAGGAATGGCAATGGCAACGATTGATTGACAGATAATCTTGTTCACAGAATTAATCAGGAAACCAGTAAAAACCTGAAAATCTGAAATAAATAAAAAAACATGTTGGATAAGAGAGGACGAACTGCTAAATCATGCTATGTAAATACTGGGACTCTGCAAGACAATGACATTGGGTGGCCAACGGTCATATATTCTGCGAGTTGAAGAGCAGCGACGATTTTTACTAGTTGCTAAGTCTTCGACCCTGATTCTGCATACAGAAAGTCCATCAGGTTGTGGGTCCATGTGGATGATCAATATATGACACCCAAAAGAGCTCGCAACGGTTTTCCACGCAGAACAAAGCCTCTGAGAGTCTGCGTTTCATTTCTCGTGGCTGTTCTTCGTGAGGGTACTGTTCTCCAGACAGAACAAGGTGAAAATCACTCCTACCCAACTTTCCCGAACAACAAGTTTGCAACAATTGTTCTTGGCCATACCTCGGAGGGAACTAGGTTCAAACCAGTACGTCCTGAATATTCTCAGAGCTTCATGCATCCTTGGATTGAATATCAGTTCTGAAGCCTTTATCGCTGTAGTATCTGGCATACACTCTGACGCCAGAAAGGCAGCGCGAATAATCACTGTTCTATTGACGCCCATAGTGAACGATTTGAACCGCCTGTTTGAGGAGGTACAGAGAGCATGAATGCAACACGTTCTCGAGGACCAAAGTCACGGCAGCCAGCCCGCTGAGCGGTTGCGACTCAAGACTGGCAGATGCAACCCTATGAAGACAGAAACTCGGAGAATATACAGCGGAGAAAAAAAGTTGCAGATCGTCTGACTTGGTGCACTTTCTCTGGACCAAAGTTTTATAAGGGTGCACAGCGGCGTGGTGGGATTCGCATCGACGAAGCACCACATCCTCGCCCCAAAAATTCAAGCAGCAGACTCGAGTGCCTATAGTAAAGCAGGCTGTGGCCACGAGATTCCGGACGCTTGTCGAAAGCCTACTACTTCATTGCGACATTTCTATTCACTTCTGTAGGTTCCTGGGTGGCCGATAGTCGAGTGAAGGCAGTTGGTTCTGTCTGTGAAATCGACAGGCGTAGCAGAAATGAATACCTAGGCAGGTTGGCCAGGGATCCTTTTGTTGAACAAGTACCACTGTGCGGGCGCTGTCCAATCTCAGCAACATCTGCGGTGCCCATTTACATGTGAACCGCTGGAGACTCGTCGAATACGGGCGAATACTACTTATCCTACCGTTTCGAGTCTTGTCCAACATCGCAAGGTTTTCGGCACAATTACCACACCTGCTGATGTCCAAACGATGGACAACTGCTAGGCAGTGGATGCTTGACAAGAGGGCCGTCCCTTGTATTCGACGGTTCGCGTTCAAGACAGACATAGAGCGGCGGAAGTGTCTGAGCAGCCCCTAGCCATGTGAGACTCCCGCCAATATAAAGCTTTGAACTTTCCAGGAGTCTAGGTGGCAGGCAGCGAGCGGCTGAGCGATGTTCAATACCGCGTCTCGACTAGCGGTTCCACAATGGACATTGTTGTGGTAACTTGAAGTTGAAGTCCGCGACCGATAATCCGATCGACTGCCCTGTACTGGCAACCAACATCAGACAATAGTATTCACATCTTCCAAAAATCTATCATCATCGGCTTGCCAGTGGGGGGAGTGGAATTGATATATTCTGGCTACTACCGCTACTTATACTGGAGTTATGGAAGTTGACGAAATTCGAATCCGATCACTGGCAAGCGCGAGTTATCCTCATCGGAATCCATTAATTTTTAACTCTTATAAGCATCACGCCAGGGGTTTTATTCTCATCATGATAATGACCACCAGTGCCACTTCGTTAGTGGAATGGCGCTGGTGCATCTGCGATGCATGCGGCGTAGCGAGCTCGCGAGTGGCTCAGGTACAAGTCTTGTAATTGTCGTAATTTGGACCATTGCATGTGGATTTCCCCCCGCTCTGATCACTTGATTCTCATCTTCATGGTCTTTATCCTTTTGCGACCTGCACGATCTCATCGCCTAATTTCTTGCCTACGCTAGTGCGGCTAACGACGTGTGGAACGCTGCTGTGCTATCCGATATCACTGTCTGATCCTCTTTTTTCCCCCTGTAGCCAACGATCCTAGTGTTTGCGCGCTTCATGAGGTTCGCATATGCCTGGCCCCTCAGGCCTCATGAACAGTGCTGTTGATCGTTGGGCTTCTCTGAATTTTTCATCCTGGTTCATTATTCGAGGAGTGAGGAACGATGCCTCTGTTTCTTTTCCTCAATGCAGGGTTAATAGTTCGATAGTTATGGAACACCTATTCTCCGTTCTACTAGAGTTGATGCATAGGTCTCCCGAGCGCTCGTAGAAATGGGAATTATGGACGAATTAAAGGATCTGGGAGCTCTTAGCGATTGTAGCGATCGAAGTTATCAGATAAGATGGTGAAAGGCACGGGTTGAGAAAATTGACTTGGACATGACTTGAATCGATTGCACTTCGTAGATTATCACGATACTCGGGCTTTCATTGTTCTCTAGGTTCTATCCTAGGTGTGGTCAACGACGTGCCATGGCGACAACCATAGAATTGGCCCAGGTATGGATTATCCATTCATTCTATCATTCTTACCACCCTTCTCACCAGACCGCAAAACGCGACTACCTACAATCCCTCGAGAAACAGTACCAAGACCGCTGGAAGTCTGAACACCTCTTCGAGGTCAATGCTCCACCCACATCTGATCTCATTGGTCTTTCTCCCGCAGAGATTGCCCAAAAATATCCCAAATGGTTTGGCAACTTCCCATATCCTTACATGAATGGCTCTCTCCACCTGGGACACGCGTTCACCATCTCCAAGATCGAATTTGCCGCCGGCTACCAGCGCATGCTAGGCAAGCGCGTTCTCTTTCCCCATGGCTTCCATGTCACCGGCATGCCGATCAAGGTCTGTCTCCGATTCTGACCAGTTACGATGTCTATCCTCATCCACTGCTACAGGCATCAGCGGACAAGATCATCCGTGAAGTAGAACTCTTTGGCCCGGACTTCGAACGGTATGAGGAGGTTCAAGCTGAGCTCGACCAAGCTGCCGAGGAAAAAGACACAGAGCCCGCCGCGCCAGGTGATGTTCCTGTCGTTGACAAGTCCAAGGGCAAGAAGGGCAAGATCGTCGCAAAGTCTACAGGGTTCACATATCAGTTCCAGATCATGGAATCAATTGGCGTACCTCGCGCCGATATCAAGAAATTCGCCGACCCTCTGCACTGGTTGACCGTCTTCCCCCCTATCGCAATGGTCAGTCTGCCAATTGTCTTCCTTTTCTATTTTCCATGTTCATGCGTCACCACACCTCCAGGCAGACCATCACGCGTTTGGATCTCGTATAGACTGGCGTCGTACTTTCCTCACCACCGAGGCCAACCCGTACTACGATGCCTTTGTCCGCTGGCAGGTCAACAAGCTCCATCGACTAGGCAAAATCAAATTCGGTGAGCGCTATACCATTTACAGTCCCAAGGACGGCCAACCCTGCATGGACCACGACCGCCAGGACGGAGAGGGATACGGACCTCAAGAGTACACTGGTATCAAGATGGAGGTGGTCGATTGGAGTCCGGCTGCCAAGGCAGAGATCGAAGGCAAGGTTGGTGGTCGGAAGGTGTTTATGGTTGCTGCCACCCTCCGCCCTGAGACGATGTACGCACACATCGACTTTTTCAATATTAGTCTCATACATCATCTAGGTACGGCCAAACGAACTGCTTCGTGGGCACTGGCATCAAGTACACCATCTTCGCGATGAACGATAAGGAGGCTTTCCTATGCACCCTCCGCTCCGCGCGCAACATGGCCTTCCAAGGACTCACTACCACACGTGGGAACATCGACCAGTTGCTCACGATCAGTGGGTCAAAGCTGGTTGGTACCAAGATCAAAGCTCCCTTCGCCGTCAACCCCGAAGTGTACGTCCTGCCCATGGATAACGTTCTCGCCACCAAAGTACCCTTATCCCACTATTTTTTCTACGCATTGTCACTCACCCACGCACTAGGGCACAGGCGTCGTCACCTCCGTCCCGTCCGACTCTCCCGACGACTATCAAACCCTCATGGACTTGCGCAAAAAAGCCGAATTCTACAAGATTGAACCCTCATGGGCCGCAATTGACCCCGTACCAGTGCTCTCCACACCGACATACGGGAAGATGACCGCGCCGGCATTGGTGAAGGCGTTGAAGATTCAATCGCAGAAAGACGTCAAACAGCTTGCGGAGGCAAAGGAGATTGCGTACAAGGAGGGATTTTATAATGGCACGATGCTCGTGGGCGAGTTCAAGGGCGAGAGCGTGCAGGATGCGAAGGCAAAGGTCCGAGAGAGTATGATCAGGGCGGGCGTGGCGTTTGCGTATGCGGAGCCGGAGGGGCTGGTCATTTCGAGGAGCGCGGATGAGTGTGTGGTTGCGCTAATGGACCAGTGGTATTTAGATTATGGAGAGGCGACGTGGAGGGCGGAGGTGGAGAGGTAATATCGTGGTTTACTGCATTGGCTCTGTTGTGCTGATAATGTGCAGGATGCTGAAGAAAATGAATTTGTATACCACGGAGACGAGGCATTCCTTCGAGAAAACGCTGGCGTGGCTGAACAAGTGGGCCTGTGCCCGAACATATGGTTTGGGCTCTAAGCTTCCTTGGGATCCCCAGTTCTTGGTAGAGTCGCTGAGCGATTCCACTATCTATATGAGTTACTATACCGTCGCTCAGTTGCTACATGGTGAGCTTTCCATTCACCCTCCTGCCAGTTCATATCTAACACTGATTTACTCCAACAGAAAACAGCATAGATGGCACCAAACCAGGACCCTTAGGAATAACGCCAGACCAAATGACGGATGAAATTTGGGAATACATTTTCTGTAACGGACCTTTCCCCTCCCCTTCCCCTCTCTCCCGCGAAAAAGCCGACGCACTGAAACACGAATACAACTACTTCTACCCTTTCGACATCCGGTCTTCCGCAAAGGACCTTGTACCGAACCACCTGACGTTCTGCCTCTACGTGCACGCTGCGCTGTTCCCAGAAGACAAATGGCCGCTAAGCATGCGCACAAATGGGCACCTGATGCTGAACGGGAAGAAGATGTCAAAGAGCACAGGCAACTCCTTGACGCTGCGGGAGGCGATTGAGAAGTTTGGTACGGATGCAACTAGGCTAAGCCTTGCGGATGCTGGAGATGGCCTGGAAGATGCAAATTTTGAGGAGAAGACGGCGAATGCGAATATCTTGAGGGTGTTTACTTTGCTGGGGTGGTGTGAGGTTGGTGTATTTCTTTCTTTTGGTTGATCTGGCTGATAAATGAACGTGTGTAGGATATGGTCAAGGACGGTGCGAATCTGCGACATGGCGAGCAGAACTATCACGACAAGGTGTTTGAGCACGAAATCAACGACCTGATCAACGTCACACAAAGCCACTATGAGGCGTAAGCAATTTTCGGCTTTTCTCAATGCTCTCTTCCAACTCTTTTCATTAAACAGCACTAACTACAAAGATGCCCTCAAATACGGTTTCTATGAGCTGCAAAGCGCTCGTGACTGGTATCGCGAAGTGGCTTCGGATGTTGGGATGCACTCCTCCCTAGTCACCTACTGGATGCGCGCCGCTGCCCTGCTTGTCATGCCCATCGCACCCCACTTTGCCGAGCACATATGGTCTGGGATCCTCAAACAGCCCTCCTCCATTCAGCTCGCGCTCTGGCCGACCCCCACCCAGCCTGTGGACCGCGCGCTCCTGGAGGCTGCGGCGTACATGCGGGGCACGACGAAGACGATCCGGGATGCAGAGGCCGCGCTGGTGAAGATGATCAGCAAGAGCCAGGGGAAAGGGAAGGGGCCTGGGAAGGACGATCGTGTGATGTTTGACTCTCGGAAGCCAAAGACAGTTAGTGTGTATGTGGCGACAGCGTTCCCGGAGTGGCAGGATGTGTGTGTTCAGGCGGTGCAACAAGCGTATGTGAAGGAGGAGGATAGGGTGGACGATGTGAAGGTGAAGGAAGTGTTGACGGAGAAGGGGTTGATTAAGGATAAACGTGCGATGCCGTTCGTGCAAGCATTTAAGGTGCGACTGGTGGCCGTTTGAAGGGCTGATGAACTCAATATTTGTCTATTCATTTCTTGTAGAAACGCATGCAGCAGTTCGGTGCAGAAACTGCTTTCCGGCGCGCCCTCCCATTCTCGGAAAGCACTGTTCTGAACGAGATGCTGCCGTACTTGAAAAAATCTCTGAATTTGGTGGATGCGGAAGTTATATTCGTTGATGAGGCGCGGAAGAAGGCCGAGCAAGGTCTGCCTGGGTATACCAAAAGCATTATAGAATCGTCGGAGCCAGGCAGTCCTGGGTTTGAGTATCGGAATGTGTAATTTGAGATGAACCTACATAGATTGGTGCCGGTTATCTACTAATCACATACAGGAAGAGATTTTGTTCGGTCATCGTGGGAGTGAATACCATGATTATCTGCCTTGGTTGCCCGCCTAGGCTGTGCCTCAATGGGTCCAGGAACAGTCCCAAGGATTTATCAAGTCACCAAGTTACAAACTTGAAACGGTGAGCTACTAGCTCTGATGAAAGACACTCGCATTGTCGGGATCAGCATGATATCATTAGATATGGGCGTCGCGTAGGTCGGGAAAATTGCCCAAGGACGCACGAGATCAGGCCCAGGGGCAGAGCTAATAAAACATATCTTCTAGCTCTAGCAATCGTATCATCTTTTAAGTTGTCCTATTCGATCACCTACCCTAGCGGGTACAGCTCAGGACCTCACGGGCCTGTTTTTTGGTTGTGGTATTGTCATTAAAAAATCACCAGCCTCACACAGAGGTCCAAAAAGCAGTTGTGTAACGACGGTGGAGATGAGACACGACCGTCACACGAATATGAATATATGACATGTGACATGTGACCCTACGCGTACTGCACGTGTTGGAAGTTCAAGTGTTGCCACTGTGCGAAATTTTTCCAATACATCATGCCTGGTCCATCCAATATGAAGAAAAAACGGAAATCACAGGGGAAAGCACAGAAGAAGAAGAATGCTAAACCACACTACCCTTCGCTGGAAACCGGATGCGGTTCAAGCTCATCTACATCGCCCTCACCCACTCAACATCCAATAACTCCACCTCCGGTTCACGTAATAACGTCAACGAAGAAGGCCACGTTGCATAGCGATGGTGGCTACTTCAATGAAGAACCTGAACCGCAGCTTACACCATTTATCTACGACCCGGGAACCGGGCCTCGTGTTCGTGATACACGCGCATTTCTGACCTCGCGTTACTTCTCCCAGCCGCCGGCCCTAGATGTGGGGAATGATGTGTTATACCGTCTATCATTTTGCTGATATGTAGACCAGGTACCGCTATGCGCAGAGTTCGCCCAAGAGGAGGTTCTGCAGATGTTGTATACTGTATTACCAGAGGAGACTGCCTTGGTACGTGGCTTCTACCCTGAAAGGATCAGCTCTTGATGAGTCTTTTACTGGTAGATCCTATGGTACAACAAAAGCCGTTCCACAAGTCGTATATGCCCTACTTGTCAAAGACTTTATCGCTTGGGCGACATCCTGCCAGACCACATCGACGACGAACCCGAACGCGTCCATAAACCTCCGTCTCCTCAACTGGAGCGCGAGCAGGAGCTCAGTGGACTTTGTATGTTGCTATTGCCAGTCTTTCTCGTCATTTGCCTTTAATTCCTACAGGTTCCCCTGTGTGCTTTATTCTCGCGTCGTTCAATTATCCTGGCGCGATTAAATCCGCGTGGGGCCGCACAGGGGATGAAATGGACGACATGACTTGGGAGTTGCTAAATGGTCCCGGTGAAAATAATACTCAAGGGGATATTGGCTTAGGATTAGGGATGCTGGTAAAGATGACTCGTTTACACGATCTGGGTCTTGGGCAGCTTTGTTTGGGAGTTGATCACGGATTACCAGATGGGGGTTACGAAGATGACGACTGGCCACCAGAAACCTCGTCTGCAGTTCAGTATCAAGTGCAGTAGAAGGTATGTATATTGAAAGTGAGTGGTTGTATCCATTGCTCCGTTGCCTCTAGTTCACGTTGGTTATACCCAGTATATCATCTGTCATCGTTGTTCTCCTTGGTTGCTCCGTGCTAGGCATTTGTATTCTTATCACTTTATCTAATGACATTGGTATACTTAAGATAAGTAAGTCTACTGGTGCGCACTGTCCATTCCTGTTACCTTGCTGAGAAATAGTGTCTTTGAAGCTAGTCGCCATCTATGCTCGGAGCCCTAATATGTTCATTGCTTCATGAGATCTCACTTCTCCACTGGTGTTTGATGTATGTGACGCCTCGAAACAGCTCTGTTATACGTATCTGGTCATGACAAACCAACGACTTAGGACAACGACTAGTAATCAAAGGGCTTCCTTGCATTTGGACTTATCCTTCATATTGACAGGTGCATAATTCACTGATGTCACATAGGTATGTTACTGTACGCACTTGTCATAGCGCTACTGTTTTCTTCATATCGTTATTCAGACAACTACCCAACGACTTGTGGCTACAGGTCCCGCGGATCCATTTAACTGTTGCCCACTTGTCAACTTGGACCCCAAAGTCAGGCATGACAGACAAAGGACGGGACAGGAAGCGCAACTGGAGCAGGTCAATGATTATTGGTCGAACTTATCGATAAGATTGCTTCATTACAACAATCAGAGCAACCGACAGCCCCCTGGCATCATGACAACTTTGCAAGGAAGAATGGCCCTAGTCGCGAGAATAACCCGCTTAAGCAGATGCATATCGCGAGAAGTGGTATGGAACGAATGTTGTGGAAATTGACGAAAATTGAAGAGCCCGAGTACCGTTTGAACTGCTACTCGGTGATCCTATTCGACTCGGGACGTAGTTTCTATCACAGGCGTCGATAGGTCCGGAAGGGCTACAAAACAGTTTTAGAATGCGCTGTGTTTTGATAGGCTCATCGGTAGAGTAGATAGCAGCGATGTGCAATTCGCTAAATTAAGAATTTTTGAGCCATGGATCCGCATGTATGAACCTCAAAATCTATTATATTCGGTGTCCGTGTAAGACTAGACTACTAAAAATACACTGGAGTTGATAATACAATGTGCTTCAAGGATGAAGGGAAAAGTTGGAAAGAAGAGAATTAATATATGAATACTGTGTGCTCGCCAATAGCATGATCAAAAGATGGACTATGTAAATGGACCGTACCCGGGAATATTCGTATATGATGTCGTCAGGAAACGCAAACCACTCAATGGCTGCGCTAGGAGTTCACCAACACCTCTCAACTCGGGAATGCTCAGACGAGGAGCGGAACTATCACGATCGCTGAGTTCCGTTAGGCATTGCAGCCTTTGCATTGGCGCTAGGGGTTGTAATCGCACTAGATGTTCCAAACACGTCAGTACTAGTGGAGCTCGCACCAGCCTGCGAAGCCGTGTCAAGCTTAGAATTTGCGTTGCCTTTCCCCACAGCAACAGATGCCGAGTCAGATGCAGATGAGCCATTCCCGGTCGAGGCAGAAGTTGCACTGTTGGTGACCGAACTGGCAGATGATGCTGCTGCTTTGCCTGTAGACGTTGTAGTAGGCAGGGTCGTGTCCACACTAGACGCGGCTTTCCCACCCCCTGAACCCTTGCCGCCTTTAACTGTCGTGGTAGTCGCGATTGACGAAGAGAACGTAGCGGGGGTTGAAGTAGTAGTGGTACTGGTGCTCGAAGCACTTTGAGGGGGTGCTGTGGTAGAAATGTTGCCTGAGCCGCCATTCGGTTGACCATTAGCAGTGACGGTGAACTGTTTAGAAAAAAAAAACGATCAGGAATCACAAGAATACGAATGATATTAAGCAAAACATACATAAATCATATCATCAAGGGCTCCGTGCTGCGCAACAGGAACGAGGACAGGCTGATGGTTAGCAGCTGAGTTGATGGATGAGAGCCTGTAGACGCCGACAGGAAGACCGTTTGGGACGTCGGCAGTCAGTATACCACCCTGAGCTGCATTGTTCAAGCCTTTGAAAAAGACAAATTTCGTAGGGTCGGTGACAGTGGTTTGAGTTATGCTAGAAAGCTCTTCGATAACGACGTGAGAGTGACCCTGAATTTGGCCCTGCTTTAGAAACTGGGGAGCAGCAAAGTAATTGGTATTGGCGTTAACAAAGAAACCGGTTGCCATGTTCTTGATGGCCATTTTGATGGTGAAAGCAGTATTGGCCTTGAGAGTTCCGAGGTTTGGGGGATTCACGAACTTTGATGAAGGCATATTGGCGGTAGAGGGAATAACACCCATCGGGGCAGGATTGCACGACCCAGTGTTGATCTGCCGACCGTTCGTAATGGGCACCGTGACATTCAAGCAGAAATTAATGAAGTTGTTAGAGCTCGTTAGCGACGCGACTTGGCCGGGGGCGGGAACTTGTTGTCCGTCATGGGCGAAGCCTGTGGCAATGACCTTGGGATCAAGAGCTGAAGAGGTGACAATCAGAACCCGATCAGTTGAGAACCAACAATACGATACCCACTGAGAGAAGTTTGGGGATCGGTTGCATTAGCCCCGTTGCTGCCGCTGTTGGCTTTGTTGCCGCCATTGTTGTTAACGTTGTTGCTGATGTTCCCCGTACTAGTGTTGTTGTTTCCGACTGAGGAAGATTAAGCAACGATAATGTTGAGAAACGATAACGACTCACGATTGTTCTGGCCATTATTACCAGTGCTTCCGTTATTGCCATTAATACCACCTGAAAGAGCTCAAGCAGAGGCCTTGCTTCGCAGAAGATTGCAACCTACTGTTTTTGCTATTATTCCCTGAGAGTTGGTTGTTAACTAGCATTTCACAAAACTGATCGAAATAGTGGTCGTTGACCATACCGTTTTGGTTTTTGTTTCCAGCATTAGAGATCGCGCTTGGTTGAGCAGTGACCGTCGTAGTTTGAAAGACAGTGCTTATACTCTGGGACTGATATTTATTAGAGAACAAATATTATACAAAGTGTAAAAATCAGAACGTACATTACACTGTTGCTGTGGAAGCGTGGGTGCACCATGTGCGGCAAACAATGACAGAGAAAGGGACGAGAAAGCCACCCAGAAATTACGAGAATGCATGACGTGATAAGAGAATGTTGTAACAATGAAAGTGAAGTGCTAGAACTTGCAAGCCTGAAAGAAAAGACACCAGTGTCGGGCGTTCGTAGTCTTTGGAAGCGCACTAGGCGACAGGGGACAGAGGAAATGAACTTCAGGCACACCAAATTGAACATTCTTATAGTTGAAGGCTTGAGCGAAGTCACGGTGGCCTTTGTTTATGTAAAATTCCATGACAACCATTGAAAGCCTTTAAACCCCACAGTCACAACAATGCAAATGGGGTTGCCCACTAGTCACTCGCCGTGAGCGACGAGGGCCATTCGAAAACAGCCCTGGCAGTGTACTTACTTGCCTGTATACACGCCGCTATGCCCGGTTGCAACTTTGACTGGTCTCCTTTGCCTAATCCAGGCAAAAAGATTGTTCCGAACACTCCTCTAGGTTAATAACTTGCAAATCTGTGTGCTGCATGTCGGAAAGCCGCAGAGATGTGACGGTGTAATGCGGCCATACGGCCCGGAGGACAATCGATAATAGATAAACCCTCGGTGAACCCTGGTAAACCCACGCTGATTGCTTATTAGGAGGCTTGTCTACTTGCCTGTACTTGCTTAATTCACCAAATATGTCTACGCCCACTCTTCACACATTCGTGGTCTACGCACCAGATAACACGGAGCCAGGCACTTCCGAGAAGCGTCTTTCAGTTAGGTCGCAGCATGTGGTGGTAGCAAAGGCACTTCAAAGTGAAGGAATTCTTAGTACGCCCATCATAATCTACTCGTCCATCCTATGCCCCACCAATCATGTCTTGTGGGATTAGGTGTAGCTGGATGGCTGGGCCCAGAATTCCTTGCTCCTGGACCAGACCAGAAGATGGTCGGATCACTGTTCATCTACAGAGCTGAAAGTATCGAAGCGTAAGGGGATAATTAGGTCTTGACATGTATCAGAGCTCATATGTGTTCCAGGGTAAAGCAGATTGTCGAAACAGACATCTATTATACAACGGGTGTTGTGAGTGATCTGTTATCCTTCTTGCATGCCATCCTCCCTACATTCTCGAGTATAGTGGGACAAAGAAAGGATCGTCATTTCACTTTTCGGAAGTGCATTCCCATTGCCTTGAACGAGGTTGGTATTTTGACATGTACTTGTATGCTTGTTCGCAATGGCCATGGAACAGATCACTTGAAGCCGTTTCTGAGTATGGAGCAGGATATCAAGCCACGTACAAACAATACTCTGCCTGTAACCTTCTGTTTTTTTTCTTATCCCTTTAGCCAAAGTGCTCCAAGCTATTGATTGGCTAGAGCAATTGATCTATTTCTTAAAATTGACAGAGTTATATTATAAATGTTGGGCTTTGTATAGTTGCACTTGTTATATCTGAGTTTGAGTCCAGTGTAAAATATTGTTTGTTAATTGGGTTTAAACTATTGTTTACTCAAGGCTAATCATTGTGAGGGATCCTGACCACATAGCCCATTACCATGCCATTTCCATGCCCCTTTCTCGAGGTAACACACTTTGCATAACACCTCACAAGCTTCCAGCTCCTTCTCATCATATGTACTGCCATGTCAGCTTTCCTCACTATGACGACATCAGTCTCACTTGCTTTGTTATGTATTCACCCATGGCACGAGAGTCTTTTGTCGCTTCCTTCTTCTCTTACTCTCATGCCTTGGGTGCATCTTCCTTTCTTTGATCGGTCACTCCCTTCTTATCTACTCTTGTGCATGTAACTTCTGAATTTGCGCTTACTGCAATCAAATCATGGGAACACCACTGATTTCAGGGCACGCCCATCTTCTGGCTACCTCTCCCAGCTATTTTCATCTCCCGAACGAGTGATTAGCATATTGCAAATAATATTTTCCAAGGTTTGTGGGGAAATTGTTAGGAAACTGCCCCATTACCTAATAAAATTTCATTTTTATTTTACTATGTTGAATTATGCCCAATGATGCCCAATGATGCCAAATGACGCTACACTTTGATAGCATGAGAATTTTATTTCGCATGCATCAAGATGTATGCACATGTATGCACATGTTGGTAACAACAATATGTACAATATATGTAACATAGTATATAAACCCTAAATATACACCTAGGGGACCCCAGTTGTGTTCTAGGTATTCTACCTATGCTTGTGGTGTGAATGGCCTATCTCAACAAACTCATCTATAAATAACCCCTCGCATCAAAACCATCAATTCCCCCATCACACGTGTGGATCCCGCCCCCTTCTTGTAGAGAGAACCTGCACGGTCTTAGCTAGTGTCACCCTAACAGAAATAGGGTTGCAGAAAAAATAGGTATTTTATTACCATGCCTTTATTTACTGGTAATTTACCAGTAATTTACTGGACCCCTCTGCAGGGTAGTAATTTACCAGGTCATATGTCACATGTTCTGTAATATATGAGCTTGATATGAGCATCAATTGACTGAGGGCACAAATCAAAGATACAATTTTTAAAATACATGAATGAGTTCCATTTTCCGTTCTTGTCAAGCCATGGAAAACATCCCAGAATATGTCAAAGGGAACATTCTACCATTCAATAGCCTTAATCTTCTGGAAATTTCCTCCTTCATAACTCCACCCATAACATCAAACCCCCCATGCTTGCTTCTTACAGAAGAGCTCCTCTCAAAAAAATCAAGCATGGTTGAAAATGCTGTCTCAGCACGTGTTCTACTACATTTACAGGTCCCTAACAAAGAGGATACCAATGAGATCAAGATCAGGGCTGAGGAGGCAAAGCAGAATGGATATGTTTCATTCATCTACCCAGTGAGTACAGATGCAACATTACAGCTACCATTCTGGGTCCTTGAATTTTGGGAAGCTGTGCATCAAGTTGTATCCACAAAAGCCCTCTGGAGGACAGCCATTCAGTGGATATGATCAAATGGAGAGCTATGGGCACTGAAATACCTCAAGCAACTACCATGGAAGGACACTGTGGAACTACAGAGGAGTCAGTCAAGGATCTTGCACCATTGTGTTCAGAGAAATGGCTTGCAACAAGACATATGGACCTGTTCAGACAAGTACTCCAGGATCAATTGCATTCAGCAGGCATTAACTCAACCTTCATCCTTGAAACAACAACCTTCGACAAGCTGCTGACAATATACAGATATGATGCAATGACATATCTTGAAAAGCGGTCTGCCTCCCATATTTGAAAACTTGGAGAAGCTCTTACTAGCAGAATATATACAAAAATTGCCATGAGCGTCTCGGTCTGAGTTGAGGCTGGCCAAACAGCTGTGCCCACCGATTCAGAACCAGGAAATCACTGGGTGACAGCCATCCTTGATGTCGAGGCATTATTGATCTCATATGGAGACTCGTATAGGCTTCCACCACCAATCGAGCTACATGACATGTTGCAGTGGTGGTCAAGTCATCATTGAGCAGAAACATTCCAGTGGGTGGACCTACCCAGCTCTTTACAATCTGATAACATCTTCTGCCCAATCCTCAGTGTGAATAGCATGGCACATGCACTCCTGCCCGCAGTGTTTCCCCTCATACCTGAAGATGGTATTTCAGCACACATCAATATGTTGATATTTATCGTGAATTACCTGAAACAGATGAGCTTGGTTTGTGACAAATAGTATTTTATTGGGAAAAAGACTTACAAAACAACCTATGGCAGGAGACCATTGGTGTAAGGGGACTAAGGGGGTGCCCTGTGTGTTTTTCCTATTTTTTATGTTCGTCCCATATTTTTCCCCACCTCATTTCCTTCTATTCTTCATTTTCTATGATTTTTCCGGATTTTATTACTAATTTTCCCTTGCTATCATGTTTGTATATGTTGACACTTTTATATTTAGAGGCGGAGTACCCCTTCCGACACATACCCCTTGGTATGATGTCATTCGGCGGCCTTGATCCGCCTATCTCCACCTTTTTCTATTTTTAGGTTATATTTGATTTTTGTCGTCTTCACATATACTGGGCATCAGCAAGGGGATCCTTAGAGTTTTCTCTTCGGATTTCCCTTTGCTAGGTGCGCCCCCAATGCCTGTATTATGTAGTATAATTTTAACTTCGGATTTCCCTTTGCTAGAGGCTTAGGTTGCCCTTATAGTAGAAAACTCTCCCCTAAGGCCCGAAAATCGCGAACGCGCTGCCCAAAATAGGCAGGTACGGACTGGACGACGCTTCCCAAAGCTCCACAGAGTCCCTACACACCGTTCCAGATACTCTCGCCTTTATTGCGCCGCCATTGTCGCCAAACGCGCTCCCTAGCGACATGGACGCATCAGAACGCTTCGACGCGCTTGAAAGCGATGTTTCCGGAATGCGCGCGCAAATCGACTCGCTTAAATCTACGATTGAAAACTTCGTTAGGACCCTCCAGGCTAACCCTACGACTAATAGTTCCCCCTTCACGACTCCAAGCGCACCCAACAACGATGTTTTGCCAAACGCGTCCACTAAGGAATGTGCCCAGATCAAACCGTCCCCCCCCGCCGAATTTAATGGTGCACGTGCGCAGGGACGTGCATTCCTTAATTCCTGTGAGTTATACATTAGTCTCCAGTCGCATCAATTCGTCGATGAGGCTGCAAAAATTTATTGGGCCTTCACATACATGAAATCTGAACGCGCCTATCTCTATGTGGACCGTATCCTACGTCAAACTAAAGAACTCGGTTCTCTACCTTTCTCCACTTGGGGTGACTTTCGAGCTGAGTTCGTACGCCACTTCTGCCCCCTCAATGAACGCCACCGAGCAGTGACACGACTTGAGTCATCCACTTACCACCAGGGACGTCGATCCATGGACGACTATATCGATGAGTTCAAGGATTTGGTGGACATGGCAGGGTATGGGAGTGGGTTACCAGTGGTGGTGAAGTTCCGACGGGGACTCAACTGAGAAATTCAGGACCAGATTGCACAGATGTTGGAAGGGCGCCCAGCGGACGATGATATCCTTGCTTGGTATGAAGCTGCTTCACTCTGTGACGAGAACCGACTCACAAATGTGGTGTTTAATGCTGCATTCCGTGCTCCAACTACCACTCATACACCCTACACCTTCAATCGAAGCCTCCCCCGCCCTAACCCCATTCCTGCTCGTCAAACTCCCACACCAGCTGTCAATATCCCAGTACCAATGGATGTTGATGCAGCCCGCAGCCGTGCACGTAAGTTGGATCTCTGCTACCGTTGTGGGGAACCTGGACACAGGGCTGGAGTGTGTCCCCATCGTCAGGATATCCGCATGCTCACCCCCAAGGGACGAGACGAACTCCTGCAAGATCTGTTGGCACTTGTAGATGTTGAGGAAGCGAAGGATCAAGTTGCAGAGGAGGTTAAGCTGGAAGTTGTAGAGGAGCAGGATTTTCCTATTTGCAGCGAGTGAATCGTACGCCCTCACTGCCTGTCCATAACCACTTTGAAGTCTTGTCAGTTGAATCCCTGGAGAATGAATCCATTTCTGTGACTGCTCCCCTCTCTGACCCTTCGAAGTTGGCTAAAGACGTACCTGCTCTCCCCATCTCTCCTTCTACTCCACATCCCAAAATTAAATCATGGGAGCGTAAACTACCACGCAAGTATATTGTGGCATCCACTCCCTCTGCACATTCCTTAAACCTAGCCATCGAACTGCAGACGACCGACACTGGACAGATACTCGGTGTCTCTGCGCTCCTGGACTCTGGTGCGACTGGTCTCTTCATCGATTCCCATCTGGTACAACAACATCGTCTAAATACTCGCTCACTCTCACGTCCGATACCTGTATATAACGTGGATGGATCCCCAAATGAAGCTGGTGCCATCCGAGAGGTTGCAGACCTGGTTCTCCGTTACAAAGATCATAGTGAACGTGCCCTTTTTGCTGTCACTCAATTAGGAAAGCAAAAGGCGATTTTGGGATATCCATGGCTTCGAGACCATAACCCAGAGGTCGACTGGCGCACCGGGGAGGTTACCATGAGCCGATGTCCATCCCGCTGTCGGACGTGTTTCACAGAAGCCAGGCAAGAACGTCGTGGACAGAAGGCAGCAATACGACGAACTCAGAAGTGTCGTGCTGGACCCCTGCCTATACCTGAAGTAGAATTGGAAGGGGTTCCTGATCTAATGCTGGACTCGGATGATGATGATGAGGACCCGGAGGAAGTGGAGGAGGGTGATCGGATCTTCTACACTGCGATTCGCTCATCGCATGAGGTGTGTGCCACATCGAACATATCCCAACGCCTCGCCGAGGCCTTCCACAAAAACAACGCTGCTAAATCCTCTACTAATTCCTTACTCCCTCATCTCCATGAGTTTGAAGACGTGTTCTCCAAGGAGTCATTCGACTCTCTTCCTGCGCGTAAGCCATGGGATCACACGATTGAACTCACCCCCGGCGCAACCCCTTCATCCTGCAAGGTCTATCCTCTCTCTCCGGAGGAACAACGGCAGCTTGACCAGTTCATCGACGAGCACCTGGCCTCTGGACGTATTCGACCATCGAAGTCACCCATGGCCTCTCCCTTTTTCTTTGTCAAGAAGAAGGATGGCTCACTTCGACCGGTTCAAGACTACAGAAGACTCAACAACATCACGGTCAAAAATCGCTACCCACTACCCCTCATCTCCGAACTCGTAAACCAGCTCCGTGGAGCCCGATACTTCACCAAGCTCGATGTCCGTTGGGGCTATAATAATGTGAGGATAAAGGAGGGAGATGAGTGGAAGGCAGCCTTTCGTACCAACCGTGGTCTTTTTGAACCGCTTGTCATGTTCTTTGGCCTTACTAATAGCCCTGCCACCTTTCAGACCATGATGAACGACATCTTCCATGACCTCATCCTCGAAGGCGTTGTCTGCATCTATCTCGACGACATCCTCATCTTCACTCGCACGGTTGAAGAGCACCGTCGCATCACGCGCCTCATCCTAGAGCGACTTCGACGGTACAAACTCTACCTTCGTCAGGACAAATGCGAGTTCGAAAGGACCAAGATCGAGTACCTCGGCCTGATTATCTCGGAGGGTCAAGTGGAGATGGATCCTATCAAGGTAAATGGGGTCACAGCTTGGCCTACGCCCACGAACAAGAAGGAGGTGCAGTCTTTCCTGGGCTTCATCAATTTTTATCGGCGTTTTATCAAGGATTTCTCACATCATGCACGACCGCTGTTCGACTTGACAGGAAAGGAGGCATGGAGGTGGGATAATGCACAACAGGAGGCGTTCGAAAAGCTTAAGGAGATGGTCACTTCCGCTCCGATCCTTACCTTTGCTGACGATTCGCGTCCTTTTCATGTAGAAGCCGACAGTTCTGACTTTGCGACGGGTGCTGTGTTGTCTCAGCAGTCTCCGGAGGACCAGAAGTGGCATCCTGTTGCGTTCTACTCCAAAAGCCTTAGTGCTGTAGAGAGAAACTACGAGATCCATGACAAGGAGATGTTGGCGATAATGCGTGCGCTTGAGGAGTGGCGACACTTCCTCGAGGGTGCCCAACACAAGGTGGAAATTTGGACGGATCACAAGAACCTCGAGTACTTCATGACGGCCAAGAAATTGAACCGTCGTCAAGCTCGTTGGTCCCTGTATCTATCTAGATTCGACTTCTCCTTGCACCACCGTCCGGGTCGCAGCATGGGGAAGACCGATGCCCTATCCCGACGTGCAGACCATGGGGATGGCAGCGGTGACAACCAAACCATTGTGCTGTTGCAGCCAGACCTGTTCACCATTCGGGCACTGGAAGGCATCGTACCCCAGGGCGAGGAGCGGGATATTCTACATGACATTTGTCGCGCAAACCATAGCGGTTTACATAAGGATGTTGTCGCCCGAGCTGTTAAAGAACTGAGGAAGGGATCGACCCTTTCCTTACGTGCGGCAGAGTGGGCTGAAAAGGAGGACTTGTTGTATTTCAGGGATCGCATCTATGTTCCCAATGACCCAGACCTTCGCCGGCGCATCATATCCCAACACCATGACTCACAGATTGCTGGCCACCCCGGACGCTGGAAGACCTTGGAGCTCACCTCACGGAACTATTGGTGGCCACAAATGTCACGGCTCATTGGTCAGTATTGTCGCACTTGTGACCTTTGCTTATGCACCAAGGTCCCCCGTCGCAAGCCTATTGGTGAGCTACACCCTCTTCCTGTTCCAGAGAGTCGTTGGGATGTCGTCAGCGTCGACTTTGTGGTGGAATTGCCAGAGTCAAACGGGTTTGATGCGGTGATGTGCACAGTTGACTCAGTGGGAAAACGCGCTCACTTCATTCCCACTCACACCACTGTCAGTGCCCTAGGTGCCGCTCGACTCTACCTCCACCACGTGTGGAAGTTACATGGACTTCCTGGTGCCTTCCTCTCGGATCGTGGCCCTCAGTTCATGGCAGAGTTCACTCGTGAGCTGTACCGACTCCTGGGGATCAAACTCCTCGCTTCAACTGCTTATCACCCACAAACTGATGGCCAGATGGAGCGAGTCAACCAGGAACTGGAGCAGTACATCCGCCTCTTTGTCAATGAACGCCAGGACGATTGGGATGATCTCCTTCCTTTGGCCGAGTTTGGGTACAACAACCATGTCCATGCTTCCACTCAACAGACCCCTTTCCTCTTAGACACTGGACGACATCCACGCATGGGATTTGAACCTCGCCAAACTCCCTCACACATCGAGACAGTGAATGAGTTCACAGAACGCATGAGGGATAGCTTGGAGGAGGCAAGGGCAGCCTTAGCAAAGGCGAAGGACGACATGGCGCGATTTTACAACCAGCGCCACTCCCCAACCCCTCAGTACAAGGTTGGTGATCGAGTTTATCTTGACTCCAGTGACATCTCCACTACACGTCCATCCAAGAAACTCGCTCATCGCTTCTTGGGACCTTTCCCCATTGTCAAGTGCGTTGGAACACATGCCTATCGTCTACGCCTCCCAGCCTCCATGTCCAGACTCCATCCCGTCTTCCATGTCGTCAAATTGCTTCCAGCTCCCCCAGATCCATTCCCGGGACGCCATTCACACCCACCACCACCACCTACAGTGATCGAGGGAGAACCCCAATATGAAGTCGAGTCAATCTTGGACAGCCGTTTGCGTCGAGGAAAACTCCAGTATTTGGTACATTGGAAGGGTTATGGGTATGAGGAGAACTCATGGGTCGAAGAGTCTGACGTAAATGCCCCTCGGTTAATCAAGGAATTCCACCGACGGCACACTGCTGCACCGCGTCGCATTCAAGTCACGGACTTTGGTCGTATACGATTTCGAATGCATCGGGGCGATGCATCTTAGAGAGGGGGTGATGTAAGGGGACTAAGGGGGTGCCCTGTGTGTTTTTCCTATTTTTTATGTTCGTCCCATATTTTTCCCCACCTCATTTCCTTCTATTCTTCATTTTCTATGATTTTTCCGGATTTTATTACTAATTTTCCCTTGCTATCATGTTTGTATATGTTGACACTTTTATATTTAGAGGCGGAGTACCCCTTCCGACACATACCCCTTGGTATGATGTCATTCGGCGGCCTTGATCCGCCTATCTCCGCCTTTTTCTATTTTTAGGTTATATTTGATTTTTGTCGTCTTCACATATACTGGGCATCAGCAAGGGGATCCTTAGAGTTTTCTCTTCGGATTTCCCTTTGCTAGGTGCGCCCCCAATGCCTGTATTATGTAGTATAATTTTAACTTCGGATTTCCCTTTGCTAGAGGCTTAGGTTGCCCTTATAATTGGCACATCCAACATGACATCCACACCTGCATTCACATTTCAGATGACAGTTCCTCAGGAAACTCAGTTTTCCCCAGCTGTACAGCAGAAGCATTTACTGAAGTCAATAGCTAAAGCCAGGGTACAAGCTGCTCCCACCTCATCAGATCATCACTCAGAACAAACCACCACACCACCACCACACCTGCCTATGAAGCTGTCAAGAACTGTTCCTCACCCAATCGGAACCCGCATCCATCTGACCCTTTCCCGCACATCGAACCTGACATTTGTCTATGCCTCCCGATTTCATTCCTGGCCACCTTGCACTGCCCACACTGCTGTGCACCAGGCCACCTTGTACAGCACCCACGGCTGCCATCTCTATTGCAAATTCAACTATGGATTCCTGTGCAGCTCCCACTAGGTAATTTATCTATGCAGTCGAGACACTGCCACAGTCTTCGTTCCTGTTCCGCATTTATTCCAGACTACAGTATTTAAGCTTAGTTAGTTTCACCTTGTATTCCTCAGTTTGTATATTGACATAGACTCGACTTTATCCTGCCAATCTAAACCTCCTTCTACTCCAACCTCAGTTCTCTAAGAGTCTGAACTCTACTCTACTTGACCTCTAGTCTCCCTCTGAAGTTCTACCTCACCTGAACTTAACCTAAGTCCCTCTGTACTCCCCCCCACGTTTACCCACACTTTCCCACTCCTACCTCCAAACCTTTGACTTGAAATTAGGACACCAGACGAGGTGAAGGGTGCAGCTTCTTACAAGCTGAAGCCAAGTCCTTTCCATTTCCCCTTCCGCAGAATCTGCAACGACCTGACAACCTTCCGCTATTATCACCTGCAGTGTCCGATCGGATTCTGACGTTGATGATGCTCAACCCAGAAACCCAAACAAAACCCACAAAATGGCTTCGGATGGTATAACGGCCCTCTAGATGTCACCTGTCAAACCGACCATCAAATAGTCATAAAACAACTGCTTGTCAAAGCAGTTCGAGGCTAAAAGAATGTGTTTCGAGGACTCGTGATGATTTTCGAGGTGTTGCAATGGTTTTCGAGGTGTTGCAATGGTTTTCGAGATGTTGCAATGGTTTTCGAGATGTTGCAATGGTTTTCGAGATGTTGCAATGGTTTTCGAGATGTTGCGATATTTTTCGAAGAAGTTTTGAGGAATTTCAAGTGCACAGATATGTTTGGATGCAAGATCAGGGGACTAGACGAGTAGTAGAAGTAAAGAAAAGGCTAATCGAGGGAAGCGAGAGTGAAAATAGCGTAATACAAGGAATTTTGAGGAATTTTGAGGAAGTTTAGCATAAAACACCAAACTTTGGACTGAATAAGACTAAACTGTACTCTCAAATCACTGTGATCTGGGAGGAAGATGACGACTTTCTTGTTTTTCTTTGTATCTAGTACATCTTTTTATATAAAATAAAGAAACTACCTAAAAAGGCTAGAGAACATGAGGCAAACATGTGGAAAACTCGAGGCCAAAGACAATATAAGTATATCAGAACAATAAAGCGAGCCTAGAAGGGGTGAATATAACACATGATGAAGAAATAATAAGAAAGAATAGCTAAAACCAGACTGTCCTTGTTATAAATTGAATAAAAGATCAGAAACTGCTTCAAGCGGATTGTATGTGTGCACATGCGGTCGAAATGTGTTCGATATACTTGATATGTGTCCCATGTGTCCAGCATGCATCTGAAGATCGTTCGAATAGGAAATACTGTGTCTGACGATGTTTTTCGAGGTTCGATGTTTTTCGAAGATTTTCGAAGATTCTTTGGACTTCGTTCATGGCCCGATATCAGTGCGATATTGTTCGACAATGGTAGGGGATACATCTGGCATGTGTGCAATGATGCTTCAGATAGCGATATAGTGTCCGATGTTGATTTTCGATGTTTGATGATTTTCGAAGTCGGTCGAGGAAATATCAGACTTGTTTGAATGCCGATATTGTTGCGATATTGCTTGAAACTGGTTCAGAACCCATCGACGATGTTCCAAGTGTATATCCTGAGCTGTACGAAGGTCGGGGGAATTGTATTATGGCGGCCAAAGGCATACAAAGAATTTCGAGGTGTCGCAAAGAGTTTTGAAGCGTTGCGAAGAATTTTGAAGCATTCTCATGACTTTGTAGAGGTTTGTAGAGCTTCAGAGGGGTTTGTAGAGCTTTGGAAGGGTTTGTATGTGTTCGTAGAGCTTCGACAACAATTGCATGGGTTTGTAGAGCTTTGACAATGATCATAGATGTGTTTTCCGAGCTTGAACAACAAGGTGGACCTATCAACATGTCTTCTAGGATCAGTTCTTAACAGTATATATGAACTCACACTTCACTCATCCCATTCCTCTCTATGACCCCTACCAAGACCTGCCAGCACACAACAAGAAATTCCCAATGCACCGGTACTATTCCTGGGATCTCTGCAATCCAGCAATCCACCCTTTCCGACCCTCGACCCACCACTACTTTTGGAGTGTCTTCCAGACCCTCAAACATATTCCAACAAATCAGCTCAGGAGCCCCTTCAATCAGTGCCAATCTCATGTCCACCCATGCCCTGCACCCTTCTGCCAACCCGGAAGGTTTTCGATCAAGAACTCCCCTTGAGTATGTAGGGGGCATCAACCAGCCTGAACCCTTTGGGTTGGAAGATCCTGGTCTAGAGGACAGACCCCCTGGCAGACCTGATGGCCCTGGGGGTGACCCCGATCCCAATGATCCAGAGGATCAACCTGTTGAGAATCACACCGTGAGTGCACACTTTGATGTGTGTGCTATATTTGGCACATCCCTTTGAGGCGCATGTTTGTATGCATGCCACCGATCCCTTTATACCTCATCCTTTCTTTATTCTATGACACTTATATATACAGTATACAGTTACCCAACCACCTCAGTCACTTATACAGAGACTGAGGTGAGTACCGTCATACTTAGATGCGAGTCTTTACTTACTGTACCAATAGTTTGATCTTGTTTACACTAGGTACAGTATACACGAATAGAGTCACTTATACAGAGACTGAGTTTGATCTTGTTTACACTAGGATTGACTTTCTACAGGTTATGGGCCACTCCCGTCACACCTAGACAATGGTAGAAATTCTCCTAGCCACTCAATGCTTGCATACGTCATTTTTGATCGGTCTGCCCAATCACTAGATCTTGGATCACAAATTAATGGAATCGGGTTTCCTGACACATTATTCCCTCCCCTTTGTCTATCAAATGCTTTCTGTTTGCCACTACCCTTTTATCCTCTTCTTGACCATTTCCACTATGACTGCCGAAACCAGCCCACCATCCATTTCCCTCATCAAATTATCTGTTCAATACTCCGGGGAGAAACTCGACAAGCTCAAATCCAACTACAAAGAGTGGTGTGAGGAAATCGCTATCGCCCTATCCTTGAACGGTCTATATGAGTATGTTACTGGTGACATTACTGAACCTACATCTACAGAACCGCGGGCTCTCACCAACTGGAAGGCTAATTCGCACCTTGCATATGCCTTTTTAGCCTTCAGCATCTCTCCTTCTGAGTAGTGTTTGAAAGTCCAGTCCAGTCCAGTTTTTTGCCCACCTTGGGGTGCAACCGTGAACCGGACCAGTTCATGTATTTCAAAATATATATGTAACCACAGACTGGACTGGTATAGACCGGTCTGTGTCAGTTGCCTTACAGTTGCTGGACCGGTTGCCACCAGTCCAGAACTAGACTGGTCCAGACCGGTTCAGGACCGGTCAGGACTACATATGTAATAGGAACCGTAAAATAAACTACACTACCCTTCACAGGCAGGGGCCTGTGAACAAGTATATATGTAGTGAAATAAAGGTTGTGGGCCTCTCTTCTCTTTGGAACATTCAAACACTATGCGAATAGTGTCAGACCAAGTATAAGATCATGTAAAACAATTGACAACTCACCTAGATAGCTGGTCCCCATCCCATTCCCCCATTGCAACAAGATATGTACATTGCAGAAGAACGGCTGAACGCTAGCCTCTCGTCTCTTCGGGACCTTCAAACGCCATAGTAATAGTGTCAGATCAAGTATAGGATCATGTAAAACGATTGAGAACTCACCTAGATAGATGGTCCCCATCCCATTCCCGCATTACAACAAGATATGAGCATAGCGGAAGAGCGGGTGAGCGCTAGCCTCTCGTCTCTTCGGGACCTTTAAATGCCATTGTAACAGTGTCAGATCAAGTATAGGATCATGTAAAACGATTGAGAACTCACCTAGATAGATGGTCCCCATCCCATTCCCCAATCACAACAAGATATGGACATCGCAAAAGAACGGCTAAACGCTAGCCTCTCGTCTGTTCGGGACCTTTAAGCGACATTGGTCTAGTGTCAGAACGAGTATAGGATCATGAAAAATGACTGAGAATTTACCGAGATCTATGCTTATCTCTGTCAAAATGGTATTTGAAAAGGCTGATCTTGTACAGGCATGACTAGATGAGCCTATCTCAGTGAATGTTGCCGGTGAAGTGACATCAGGGTGGGTTAAACAGAGAGATAACACCAGATGACAAGCTTAGAATTCCACATTGCAAATGTGTAAGAGGTGGGTTGGGTCACTGTGTGCATGCAAAGGCCTACATTGTGAATTGTAATTAATGGATCAGCCCATCAAAGACCGACCGCAACCTAATATACATAGTGTGTATCATATATTCAGACCTTGCAAGCTTGATGCAACTGAAGTCTGGTCCACAACCGGTTGCAGTTGGTCTTTGGGCGGTCCATTGAGATATTCTACCATTGATGAACCGTGAACCGGACTTATGAAAATGTCAGGGCAACCGCAACCGACGGTCCAGTTGCCATCAGTCTGGTTCAGTTCGGTCCACGGTCTTTTTTCGGTCCAATAGACTGGACTTTCAAACACTACTTCCGAGCGCTTTTTTATCGACATCAAGAAGGGTCCTGATGTCAATTGGACGACACTCAAGGACCGTCATCAGAAAGAAGGACCTGTTCGTCAGGTTCAGTTACTACAGCAGGCACTTTCTATTCAGTGCACAAAGGACATTCTGCTCCCTGAAATGGCAGAGAAGATTTGCAATCTTATAGAACGAGCTTTTGCCATGGGAGACATCAAAGCCAATCTCCTATGTTGTATCGCACTCCTTAATTCCCTTAGCAACAACTTTCCTCACGCACGTTCGATCATATCCCGCAATATTGCCGCTTCGACCGCCACTTCCTCATACGGGTCCAAGGACATTCGTTTATTCCTGGAGAATGAACAGTCCTTACTCGAGAACAATCAGCGCAACGACTCCCGTTCTCCCGTCGCTCTCACTGCTCATGCAAAACCTTCCAAATCATCCAATGTACCTACTTGTGGGAGCCCGGTTTGTAAAAGAACTGGACATACAACGGAGTATTGTATTAAGCCTGGAGGAGGTATGGCTGGGAAGACTATTGAGGAATCTAAGGCAGCTCGTAAGTTAGCACTTGAGAAAAAGACACCAGGATCGAAGATTCCGATCATGGTAAAGGACGTCAATGGGCATGCATTTACGGTCATGGTTGATTCCGAAGCTGACATACCCACCCCACCTCGCTCAGAATTTGCTGGCCTTGCCAGTGATCCCATTCCCACTGCCACTATTGACGAAGTGGAATATGACGGTTGGGTTGTCATTGAGGAGGAGGCAACTACTACCATAGATTGGAGTCAACACACTTCCACACCTGCTGACAACACGTTCACTGCTGAACCACTTAACCAAACCCACCGCACCCAACTATCCTTAGATGACTACCCGTTCATTGTCGACTTGGGTGCAACCATGCATATTTCACCCGATCGAAGTGATTTCCTCACCCTTCATCCAACTCCACCCCGATCTGTCAGAGGCGTTGGAGGGACTTCAATTGCTGCCATTGGCATCGGTGATGTCAAACTTCAGATAGCCTGAGGCGCATCAATCATTTTACATAATGTGCTATACATACCACATTTGGCAGTCTGCCTCGTCTCTGTAGATATACTGGCTGACGACTCCAACACCATAACACATTTCAACAACTCAGAATGTTGGATCACTGATAAGTCCACGGGTGCGCTTATCACACGTGGATCCCACCTTTCCAAGAAACTTTACTCCTTAAATCTTCGCTCTGCCACTGCTGATCATGCATTCACTGTACACAAGTCTCCCACCTTAGAGACATGGCACCGTCGCCTCGGCCATGCAAATTACCAATCACTCTGGGATATGGCAAAGAAGGGGATGCTCACAGGTGCGCCCGTCGTCTCCACTCTCAAACCGCCCAAATGTGAATCATGTGTTCTGGGTAAACAGACAAAAACACCAGTACCAAAGAAGCATGAAGAGGGGCCTGGGCATAGAGCGACAAGGAAGCTGGAGAAAGTTTGGGTGGATCTATCAGGGCCACATGCTGTACAATCACGTACTGGGAATTCATACATTATGGATATTGTTGATGACTATACCTCATTTCCTTGGTCGATACTGCTTCATAACAAAGACGATTCATTTTCGGAACTAAAGGCCTGGGAACTTGCCTGAGAAGCTGAGACTGGACTCAAGGTTGGGACATATATCACTGATAACGGCGAATTAAAATCGCATGAAATGGAAGCTTGGTTGAAGACCCGGGGGACTGATCATCGATTCACCGCCCCCCACACTTCAGCGCATATTGGCCGTGTTGAACACATGCATCGAACACTTATGGCAAAAGCATGCACAATGCGAATTTATGCACATTTACCACCTTACCTCTGGGACGAATTTTACCTCACAGCTTCCCACCTACATGCCAAAACCACTACCCGTTCCCTCAAGGGTTGTACCCCTTGGGAACTATGGTTTGAGAGAAAACCTGACTACTCATACCTCCGTGAAATCAGGTGTCGTGCTTTCGTACTCATTCCCAAGAAGGATAATCCAAAAATATTCAAACGTTCAATTGAATGTGTATTAATCGGGTATGATCCAAAATCCAAATCTTATCGATGTTATAACTGTGCTACGCAGAAAATTCACAGTTCTTACCACATGAGGTTCCTTGAAAGTCACGATGGCCATATACCCCTCGCACCCACCAACTCCAGGAATGACAAAACAGTCGACCACACTGCAGGGGACGAACAGACCCTCAGGCCCTTGTCACCAATGATGACAATGACAACATACCCTTAACCAAACAACTTCTGCCCAACCAAAATAACCATGTCATGGTCGACCCACCTGCTCCCAAACCACCACGCTGCTCATCACGCATACCCATCCCCACCGAGAAACATTCAAGTGGAGGACCAGACATTACAAGAACTGCAGCAGCTGTTCAAGAATTGAGGGAGAGTGCCACCTGGATCAAGGAAGCACGACGGGAATGGTGAGCAGCCACTGTAGCTGCACGCATGGACCCTGACCACACACCAGATCCAATGATCGATCATGATCGTGACATCATCACAGAACTACTCAACAACCTTGACCTTGGTGATCAGGCGCATCAATTCCATGCCTTGATCTCGGAGATGGTAGATTTTGATCCTGAATCACTGGAATTTGAGGATGATCCTAAAACATGGGAGGAGGCTAGAAGTTCTGTTGATGCTGAGAGATGGAGAGAGGGTTATATAGAAGAGTTGAAATTGCTGAAAGACATGGGTGTTTACAAACTCATCCCCCAGGACAATGTACCGCAAGGGAAGCAAATCTGAAAAGGGAAACCAGTTTTCCACATCAAGTGGGACGAGACTGGGAAAGCTGTTAGGTGGAAAGTACATCTTGTTTTCAAGGGTTTTGAACAGATCTATGGAAAGGACTACACCAAGACCACCTCACTGACAGCACACATGGAATCATGGCAAATACTTTTACACCTGGCAGCCTCTCTCGGTTGGGACGCACAACAAATCAACATTAAAACTGCATTCCTCTATGGACTACTACCAGATGACAAAGTGCAATACATGCAACAACCAGCAGGTTTTGAGGAGTCTGGGAAGGAAGATTGGGTGTGGCAATTACAACACGGATTGTATGGTATGAAGCAGAGCGGGTGTATATGGAACCAAATGCTCAATGCTCAGATGATCAAATGGGGTTTCACTCGCCTATCTTGCGAGTCCTGCATTTATTACCGCAAATCTGACTCAGGAATTATTATTGCAGCTGTCCATGTTGATGATTACCTGTCGATCGCTGACACAAAGGATGAAAATGAGTGTTTCAAGACCCAAATGAAGAAAGTATGGACTATTTTGGAACTGGGCACTGCACGCTTTATTGTCGGAATCGCTGTCACCTGGGACAGGGCTACTCAAACTGTCACGCTCTCACAGACCGCCTTGATCGATAAAATCATTGACCAGTTTGGACAGAAAGATGCCCACCCGGTATCAGCACCCCTTGAACCCAGTTCCAAATTATGCCGAACAAATCGACAAGCCATGTCCACTGAGGACCAACTCCAACTCAGTAAACTTCCATACCGGTTGCCTACTCTATTTGGCCATATCTACATGCCCCAACATTTCATATGCGGTTCAACAACTATCACAATATCTTGATTGTTATTCCTTCGAACACTGGGCAGCGGCAATTAGATTGGTGCGTTACCTCAAAGGCACTAAGGATTTCAAACTCTACCTTGGTGGAGATAATCCCATTGCTCTCCAGGCCTTTAGCGACTCTGATTGGGCAAATTGTCTTGACACACATCGTAGTGTTGGTGGTTATGTATGCTCACTCGGCTCCGGAGCCATTTCTTGGATGGCACGGAAGCAGAAAGTTGTGGCAACTTCATCTTGCAAAGCCGAATATGTTGCAGCGTTCAAAACAGCTAAAGAATGCATTTGGCTGCATACCCTACTCCATTCCATCAACTACCAACAATATTCCCCAACAATTGTTTATTGTGACAACTCTGTGACTAAATCCCTATCCGAAGACCCCCTTCTCCACTGCCACGTCAAACACGTTGATATAAAATACCATTTCCTCCGTGAGTGCATACAATCAAATGACTTACAACTCACCTATGTTAACACCTGCAAAAACATTGCGGACATGTTCACAAAGGCACTGGATGTCAAACAATTCACTTACCTCAGGAGCTTTCTCGGTCTTCACTAACACAATTCCATGCGAGGAGGAGTATTCACGGTGAGGAGGAGTGTTGAGAATCACACCGTGAGTGCACACTTTGATGCGTGTGCTATATTTGGCACGTCCCTTTGAGGCATGTGTTTGTATGCATGCCGCCGATCCCTTTATACCTCGTCCTTTCTTTATTCCATGACACTTATATATACAGTATACAGTTACCCAACCACCTCAGTCACTTATACAGAGACTGAGGTGAGTACCGTCATACTTAGATGCGAGTCTTTACTTACTGTACCAATAGTTTGATCTTGTTTACATTAGGTACAGTATACACGAATAGAGTCACTTATACAGAGACTGAGTTTGATCTTGTTTACACTAGGATTGACTTGCTACACAACCTCCCATGGGGGAAAACCCTGACCCAGGGGATAGGTTCATAGATGTCTTTTACAACCTCTCAGAAAGTATCCACACCCTTTGTCAAAATAACACACCCAAGACCAAGAAAATCAAAGTTCACGACCCTGACACTTTTGATGGCGCCAATCCGAAGAAACTTAGAGACTTCCTAGTCTCCTGCAATCTTCATTTCCACGACCATCCGCACGTATTTTCCTCTGATGAGAAAAAGATCATATTTATCCTCTCTTATCTTAAAGGATCAGCTCTCAGTTGGTTTGAGCCTGGTCTTAATGACCCAACAGATTCTGCACACTGGATGTGGGACTACGAAGCTTTCCTTGCTGAGCTGGAAAGTAACTTCAGCCCGCACGACCCAGTTGGAGATGCAGAAAAAGCTCTCTCGGACTTGACAATGAAGAAAGGTGGTCATATCACGAAATATAATGTTGACTTCTGAGAATTAGCTTCTAGGGTCAATTGGAATGAAGCAGCCCTTCATGACTGCTATTTCCACGGTCTTCCACTATGGCTTTGCATAGAAGTTCTCCGGGGTGGTAAATCCAATACTCTTGCAGAACTGCACTTGAAAGTGCAGGACAGCGACGACATCTACTGGATGCAAGAAGATGAATCCCATTTTGAAACAAAGAATTCCAGTAACGTCACTAACTCTAGCCAGAAGGACTCTTCCAAAAGTCCTTCCCCGTCGACAAACCAAGCTTCTTCAAACTCCGCCCACGGTAACACCTCCAACCAGCAGTCTTCTGCGACAAAGAACACTCCCCAGGACAAGCCCAAGTCGTCCATCTCTGATAAGTTGGGGAAGAATGGCAAGCTCACTGGGGAGGAACGAGAATGTCGCATGAGAGAACGACTTTGTCTCTACTGCGGTGAGGAAGGGCATGTAGCAGGAAACTGCCCAAAATCCAAAGCCACAAAAGCCCATGCATCCATTGTCGTTCCCGACACTATGGACTTGGAAAAATAGTCCACAACCCTCAGGAAACAGCCATTGGGGCTGGGGGTTGCATTGACCTTACCCATTTGGCTGCCTACATTCATCTTAACATGTCTGCTCTTTCTGACCCTGACTCCTTAACCATTCTTTTAACCTTTCCCAACTCTTCCACCCCTTTCCGAACCCTTATCAACTCTGGCTCCTCCCACTGCTTCCTTGACTCCTCTTTCATGTTGGATAACCAACTCAGCATGGAAACCATTAACCCGATCGGTTTACAACTCTTTGATGGATTTTGCAACTCCACCATAACTCAGGTCATCAAACTTCTGGTCACCTTCCCTGCCAGTGAAGTGTTCAATTTGTCATTCTATGTAACCTCGCTCGACTCTTCCTGTTCCGCTGTACTGGCTGAAGCAATACAATCCATTGATTGACTGGTCTTCAAGCCAACTTGCTTTCCACTCTGCAGATCATAGAGGTCCAGCACCCCTGATGTCACCTTTGCCCCCAAACCTTCCAGTAGAAATCCTCGACTCCTCTGCACTTTCTGAACCCACCATTCCTCCTAAGTTTACACCTCCCAACATCTCTTTCATCAATGCTGCCCCTTATGTGCATGCTAGCAAACTTCCTGGGGCAGTAGCTTTTCAGATGACCTTTGCTCCAGAAGGGTTATCCGCCCGCTCTGCCCAATCCGCTAACTCATCCGACCTTTCCGATATTCTGCCCGAGTATCACAAATTCACTGATGTCTTTAATAAGACTAAAGTTGATACCCTTCCTCCGCATCAGTCTTACGACCTCAAGATAGAGACAGAAGACAACACTCCTCTGCCTCTGGGCCACATGTATTCTCTCTCCCCCTCTGAATTAGAAGCCTTACGAGTCTTTATTGACGAAAACATCTGCTCAGGTTTCATCTGCCCGTCCAAGTCCCCGCATGGCGCCCTGATTCTCTTTGTCAAGAAGAAGGATGGTAGTCTCTGACTTTGTGTCGACTACTGAGGACTTAACCATCTTATGAAGAAGGAACACTATCCACTTCCTCTCATTTCCAACCTCCTTGACTCCCCCCAAAAAGCCCACTTGTTCACCAAGATAGACTTGCGGCATGCTTATCACCTAGTCTGCATCACTGATGGTGATGAGTGGAAAACCACTTTCCACACCTGCTACGGATCCTTCAAGTGGTTGGTGGTTCTATTTGGACTCACTAATGCACCCGCAGCTTTCCAGCGGTTTATGAACGACATCTTCAGCGACATGCTGGATGTTTGTGTCATTGTGTACCTCGATGACATCCTGATCTATTCAGATGACAAGTCCCAGCATGGGGCTTACATTAAAGAAGTCCTCCGCTGTCTCCGGAAAAATGGACTTTATGCCTCTCCACAGAAATGTGAGTTCCACAAAGACACCGTTGAATATTTAGGTTTCATCCTTTCACCAGATGGACTGCGGATGTCCGAGGATAAAGTCAAAACCATGCTCAACTGGCCTGAGCCTAGGAAAGTTAAGGATATACAATCCTTCTTAGGCTTTTGCAACTTTTACCGCCGCTTCATTAATGGCTATTCAGACATTGTCATTCCACTCACCCGCTTGACGTGGAAATCCGCACCCTGGGACTTCAACAAGAAGTGCCACGATGCTTTTGAAAAGCTCAAACAAGAATTGACTCATGCCCCCGTCTTAACTCAATGGGTACCCAACTCACAGATGGTACTCAAAACTGACGCTTCTGACTATGCCCTAGCGGCTATCCTTTCGGTTTACACTACAGATGGAGAAATCCATCCAGTCACTTTTCATTCCTGCTCCTTTAATCCCGCTGAACTAAATTACGACACCCATGATAAGGAACTCTTGGCCATTTTCGAAGCCTTCAAACACTGGCAGCAGTATTTTGAGGGTTCCGCAAACCCAGTTGATGTGGTCACTGACCACAAAAATCTTGAGTACTTCAGCACTACTAAGTTGCTCACCCACCGCCAGGCCCATTGGTCTGAATACCTTTCCCAGTTCAATCTCGTCATCCGCTTCCGCCCCGGAAAATTAGGGGCCAAGCCAGACGCACTCACTAGACATTGGGACATCTACTGCAAAGGGGGAAATAGCGACTTCACCTCCATAAACCCAACCAACTTCTGACCTGTATTCACACAGGAACAGCTCACCTCTTCCCTTTGTGCCACCTATTTCGCCACACCCATCCTTCGACAAGCAGTAATCATGGATGTTGAGAAACTTCACAACGACATCCGCACCTCTCTACCCCTTGACCCCTTATCATCTGCACATCTTCTGACACCTGTCAACCCCAACTGGACCATAGACGAGGCAGGTCTTCTCTGCCACTTTGACTGGATTTATGTTCCAGACGTTGTGGATCTTCGCCTCAAGGTCCTTCAATACAAACACAATCATATCCTCTCTGGCCACTTCAGACAAAACAAAACCCAGCAGCTTGTCCGCCAGGAATATGTCTGGCCAAACCTCTGCACCTTTGTGCAGGAATTCTGCAAATCCTGTACCACTTGAAAATGATCCAAATTGCCTCGACACAAGCCCTGTGGGTTCCTAAAGCAACTTCTGGTTCCGGAATGACCTTGGAACTCCATCTCCATGGATTTCATTGAGCAACTACCCGACTCCAATGGTCACACCGCTATCCTGGTCATTGTTGACCACCTCACCAAACAAGGCATCTTCATCCCAACTGTCATCAAAATCACAGCCCAAGAATTAGCCAACCTGTTCATCCTCCATGTCTTCTCCAAGCATGGTGTCCTGTCGCATGTCACTTGTGACTGGGGATCCGAGTTCATCTCCCATTTCTTCCGCTCCCTCGGAAAAGCGCTTGACATGCATATCCACTTTACTTCTGGTTATCACCTGCAAGGTGATGGTCAGATGGAACGACTTAATCAGACCTTGGAGCAGTACCTCCGGATCTTCTGCAACTATCAGCAGGATGACTGGTCTCACCTCTTACCCTTGGGTGAATTTGCCTACAACAATGCTCCCTCCACCTCTACAGGCATATCCCCTTTCTTTGCCAACAAAGGCTATCACTCGAACATTTCTGTCTTTCCCGAGCACGACTTAGCCTCACAGTGCACCCATGAGTTCATTGTTGACTTAGACAACCTTCATCAAGAACTTCGGAAACAGCTTGTGGCCGCTCAAGAGTGTTATCAAGGCCCTGCGGATAAACATCGGGCACCCAGACCTGACTTCAATATTGGTGACTCTGCCTACATCACTGCGGAAAATATCTGCACCACTTGTCCTTCCAAGAAACTTTCTGAAAAGAACCATGGCCCCTTCGAAATCATCGCCTGCCCAGGCACTCACTCAGTCACCCTGTGGCTCCCGTATCACATGTGGGCCATCCACCCTGTTTTCCATGTCTCTCAACTAGAGAAGCACTCCCTGAACACAATTCCAAATTGAGTACAACCTCCCCCTCCTCCGATCACCATCAACGACGAGCTCAAATACGAGATCGCTGAAGTCCTCAACTCCAAGGTCGACAACCGATGTCACTGCAAAATTCTCTACCTTGTCTGATGGGAAGGTTACCAGGGAACTGATGAAGAGACTTCCTGGCTACCTGTTACGGAACTTGACCACGCCCAAGAACTCCTTGCAGATTTTCACACTCGCTACCCGCAAAAACCTGGCCCATTGTCCACTTAACATATTCACCTTACTCATTAATGCAGTCAAGGCTCAGAACAAATTTTATTATGAAACAAAAACAAAGTAAAAGAAAATTTCCACTGGGTTCTACACCTCCACCTCCACTTCCCCCTCACTGTCTTTGTCACCCTCTCCCCTAACTTTGCCCTCTTCTCTGCCCTCATCCTTCTCTCCACCCTCCTCATCTCCACTCTCACTCTCCTCCCCATCATCCACCCACCTTTTCTCCAGATATCTCTGGAAGGCCGCCCAGTCATCTCCAGACTTGCAGATCCCACGTCTTTCCCGCTGGGACTCTCACACCGCCTGCTCCACTTCTTTGTCGCCCTCATCGCTCTCCTCCCCGGCGCTTTCATCCTCCACCCACTCTGGGTCCAAAGCATCCCAGATCTCCCCCATCAACTCCCACACTGCAGTAGCCACCTCAGCAAACCCCTTCCTTATCAACTTCATCATCATCTGCATTACTTCCAGGTTTTCCCTGCTAATCCCCATCACCCCTGTTGTTCCTGCTGTGGTTCCCACCATTTTTGCTGCAGGGGCCTCCTGCCCCTCCCACACTACTTCCTCGCACTTATGTTTGACATGTGTGCAGTTATTGCACACACGCCCCTTCATGCCCATCTTGAAGCAAGCAATTTTTTGATACTTGCATCTAGGCCATTTGTCAGTAAAGGATACGGAAAAAGAAAATAAAGACACACCTTTTGCAGGGCAAAGCCGCCTGCACCTGCACTGGACCCTCTGACTCCTCCAACCCTACTCGCGCCTTTGACTTGGCGACTTGTTTTTTCTTTGGGGACTTGCTCCCCTCGGCCTCATCCTCCAAACCCATGGCCGCAGCCGCCCGCTTCTTCTCCACTCATCTTGCGGCCGATGCCTCCTTTTTCCGCGCCTCTGCCTGGTGCGCCTCCTCCACCTTTGCAGCCTCCTCTGCTGCCTTTTGTGCCTCCAGCGCCCAGTGTTCCTCCCTCGCCACTTCCTCCAGCTCCTTCATCTCCTTTTCCATCTGCTCCCTCAGTGCCTGCTCCCTCTGTTTGTGTTGGGCCTTCATCGCAGCCATTTTGATCTGCACGGAGACTGCTGGGGGGGACATTTCTGATAGGTGATGGGAGTAGGAAACAACATGAAAATTTTTCAACCAATTGCCGCATTCAGAAATTCAACCAACTTCCTCATTTGGACTCAAACCCTCACGTGCCTCGTAGGCTCAGCACTAAGGGGGAAATACTGTCAAGAATAGTGCTTAAAGGTCTGGTCCATGTGACCGGAAAATAACCGGAACTGGACTGGACCAGGACCAGAAAAAACCAGACCATCAGTCTGGTTTTTTTCAAATTTTAAGTTAGAAACCGCAAAAGACCGGTCCTACAAGACCAGTCCTGACCAGTCATAACTGGTTAAGCACAGCCACATAATCCTCTTGTAATTACCTTGAAACCGGTTAAAAAATTAAGCAAATCAGTGAAGAATTGAGTGAGATATCACCAAAAATGAGTTTCCTGATCAGGTTTCAGGTCGTGAAACCTGTCTTTGGTGATATCTCACTCAATTCTTCACCGATCTGCTTAGTTTTTTGACCGGTTTCAAGGGAATTACTATTGGTAGGTTCCCCACAAGTGGTTTTGAGCAGTTATTCCCACTTCATACATTAGTCTTACTGGCTTTAGTAAAACTGGTCACATCGGGAAACTGTCACGATCCGTTCCTCGCCCGCTCGGAACCCGCAACCTTCCGATCTTTTCCACTTTTCCTAACTCAACTCCTTCCGCCTTCGTTCCGGCCCCCTTGCACTGCCCACACTGCTGTGCACCAGGCTGCCTTCCAAGGCTGCTGTCTAGTTTTGCAAATTCGACTACGGATTCCTGTGCGGCCTCCGCTAGGCAATTTATCTATGCAGTTGAGACACTGCCGCAGTTTCCGTTTCCATTCTGCTCTTGTTCTGGACTCTAGTATTTAAGCTTAGTTAGTTTCGCTTTGTATTCCTCAGTTTGTATATCAACATAGACTCGACTTTACCCTGTCAATCTAAAACCTCCTTCTACTCCAACTCCTGACCTCTAAGAGTCTGAACTCCATTTGACTCAACCTCTAGTTCCCCTCTGAAGTTCTAGTCTCATCTGAACTTAACCTAAGTCCCTCTGTACTCCTTCCCGCATTTACCCGCACTCTCCCGCTCCTATCTCTAAAACCTCTACTCGAAATTAGGACACCAGACGAGGTGAAGGGCACAGCTTCTTACAAGCTGAAGCCAAGTCCTTTTCGTTACCCATCTGCATAATCTGCTATGACCCGACAATCTTCCGCTCTCAAACACCCACCGGGTCTGACCGGATTCCGACGAGCCCTTTCGGATCAGTTCTTAACAGAAACTCATTTTTGGTGATATCTCACTCAATTCTTCACCAATCTGCTTAATTTTTTGACCGGTTTCAAGGGAATTACTATGGGTAGGCTTCCCACAGGTGTTTTTGAGCAGTTATTTTCACTTTGTACATCAGTCTTACTGGCTTTTAGTAAAACTGGTCATGACTGGTTAGGACCGGTTTTTTGCAGTTTTTTGTGGTTCTGGTCCAGTTATTTGGTTATTTCCTTTTATGGAGGACCAGTCCGGTTCCAGTCTTGCCAAAAATAGCATGAGAACTGGGACCAGACCGGACTTTTAAGCACTAGTCAAGAACTGTTCCTCGCCCGATCGGAACCTGCATCCATCCGACCCTTTCCCGCATGTCGAACCCGACATTTGTCTATGCCTCCTGATTTCGTTCCCGGCCACCTTGCACTGCCCACACTGCTGTGCACCAGGCCGCCTTGTACAGCACCCATGGCTGCCTTCCCAAGGCTGCCATCTCTATTGCAAATTCAACTACGGATTCCTGTGCGGCTCCCACTAGATAATTTATCTATGCAGTTGAGACACTGCCACAGTCTGCATTCCTGTTCCGCATTTATTCCGGACTACAGTATTTAAGCTTAGTTAGTTTTGCCTTGTATTCCTCAGTTCGTATATCGACATAGACTCAACTTTATCCTGCCAATCTAAACCTCCTTCTACTCCAACCTCAGTTCTCTAAGAGTCTGAACTCCACTCGACTCGACCTCTAGTCTCCCTCTGAAGTTCTACCTCACCTGAACTTAACCTAAGTCCCTCCATACTCCCCCCCACGTTTACCTGCACTTTCCCACTCCTACCTCCAAACCTTCAACTTGAAATTAGGACACCAGACGAGGTGAAGGGTGCAGCTTCTTACAAGCTGAAGTGAAGTCCTTTCTGTTTCCCCTTCCACAGAATCTGCAACGACCCGACAACCTTCCACTATTATCACGCACAGTGTCCGATTGGATTCTGATGCATCTTCTAGGATCAGTTCTTAACAGAAGCACAAAAAACCTTCCCATGCTACACCAATATCATCAGCACAAACCAATGGATATGAGTCTGAAAAAATGATACTGATCACAGCACCATAAGTGAACAAGAGAAGAAGTTCAATGCTTACTGTCTAGTTGACATCACCCCCACAAAACCAAAACACCACTTAGCCTCTGGACATCCAAAGAAAGCTACACTTGATCTTTTCCTCCAAAAATGTTTCTGAGAGTCACAACCAGGAAAGCACCTCCATCGTTGCATTGGGGTTGGATGCAATGTCACCTTTTCAAACTGAAACCTCCAATGAACCATAAAACATGCCTGCATATGCAATAAACTGCCTAAAAACCTTTGAACAAAAGCAAAGCAACTGGCTGCCAATAATGCACTCTCAAAAAGGGTCTTGGATTCTGAGGCTGAGCAGACAGATAATGAACAGAATGTGGAACATGAGGGTTCAAGTCAGGTTGACATAACAAAAAAGACTGAGGATGGGAGGTCAGTGCTGACTAATGAATGGTTTGATGAGGCCCACACGCTGGGAAGAGATGAACAACATAAGAGGCTGGATTTTGCAATCCTGCTGTTGATTTGTGCAGCTGGTTTGCCTACACATATTGTATCTAGGCCTGAGTGGCAGAGAATGTTGATGGTTGCTGATGCCAGCTACCCAGGAAAAGCTAGAGACAGAGCAAATCATAAGTGAGGCAGAGAATGTGATGGCAAAGCAGTTGGAATACCTGTGAACTCAGGAAGACTTGACGATGGCAGTGCAATGAAGGGTAGAGAGGCATTCTGGACAATACATGTTTCAACACCAAAGAGGAAAGTTTATCTGATGGAAGGTCGTGAGGCAATGTCCGAGTCTCACACAGGAGTTTGGATCAAAAATCTTGTCCTTGAGGTGTTATCTCCATTTATATCAATCCTTCTGACTGTCTGCTTACACTTTTTGAAATAGACAGTTGACACCATTGGTCAAACAAAAATCAGTGCTATTGTTTGTGACAGCACTGGCAACACGCATCTCACTTGACAACCTTTTGTCAATGAGGTACCCCAAGCCTTGAATTTAGCAGATATTGTTCATCATATTGGTAACACCATTAAGGATATGGCAAAGCTCCTTTATTTTTAAGAACCTATCAAGATTGTTCATGGTGTTATCACAAAGTTTCATACATCCCACCTTGGGAGTGCCAAGCTGAAAACTACATGCAAAGAGCTGCCCACAGGCCCCGGGCTGGAAGCTGTCAGAAAAACATGGTTTGGAACACTCATTTTATCTTCTGCTTCTGTGCAATGCACAATTCCTGCTATCAAACAGGTCGTACACAATGGCATTTTTGATCTTGAGGTGTCTATTACTTTGACAATGTGAATCATAAATCATGGCACTAACATTCAGTTGTTGACATACAGGAACTGGCGACAAATTTCCAGCCATATATGTCACAGTCAATGATGGAGTTCAAATTCAATTTTGCCCAGGTAGTTGATGTTGGAATGCCAGCCATCAAAGCGTTGGCCTGCCTCGAAGCCAATGAATCAACAGCCACAGATGTATTCATATTCTGGCACGTGATGCTGCAAGCAATCAAAGATGTTGTAACTGATTTACAGTGTGAATTTCCTCATGAAGTCCAACAGCAGATCTTCAGCATTCTCAACAGTTGACACCAGCAAATGTTCGAGGATGGTAATTTATCTAATCAAGTCTACCTAGCTGCAACATATCTCAATTCTAGTGAGTATTTCCTTTCTGGTAATGCTCAGTTTGGTCTCAGAAATGTGCAGCATATCTTAAGTCAGATCTGTTCAAGTCAATCATCATCACAGTATGCAGGAATCTGTTACATCAACACTTTCAAAACCATTGCTCATTTTCTTGTTGATCTTGCCAAGAAGGAAATCAAGTTTGGGGGAAAGGAAGCATTCACCAGATGGAGAGGTCATGCTGTGGCATTCAAAGCACAGTTTCTCAGCAAATTCAAAGCATATGCATGCCACCAGTATCTGTTCAACCTTCCAGTTGACAAGAAGAAAGCTGTCCTCAAATGGTGGCAAGGGCTCCTTGGATCTGATTCTGCTGTGATACTCCCAGTGTGGTACTTTCATTTGGCCACTGTGACAAACTGACAGGCATATACTTTGACAGCATCTTGCAATCAAGATATACTCCATTCATGTGAACTCCATGCCAGAAGAACAAACAGTTTTGACATTCACATGGTTGACTCCTGTGCTATGTTCCCAGCTATCAGTTCCTGCAATGACTGCAATGACTCAAATATGGCAGTATTACAAAACAGAGGAAAAGGTGTGCACATTTAATTATTCCTAGTCCTTGATGTTTATCATCCTCATCAATGTATTACTCAGTCTCATTTGCATGCTAGATCAAAACCTTCCATCAAATTTTTTGACATCAAGAACAGATTCTTCTCAAAGTTGGGTAGCACAGCCACTGAAAACCCAGATGATGATGAAGATGACAGCTGGTTGGATGAGCCAAGTATTGAGGTTTTCCCTCCTGAGGATTCTCTTGATGTCTCCAAATGCTGATCTCTCATCTCAGTGCCTGGCAGCAGCTCTTTCTGAGGAACCCTCTGGTAATCTTTCTGATCTCACTGCTCAGCCTAACCTGTGCCCTGAAAAAGCCCTTGGAGAGCTGGACAATGACTTCTCGATGGATCTGTAAAAAGAATTATTGCTGAAAAGGTCACCTGAATATATCATGTGGAATATTTTACCAGTAAATTACCAGTAAATTACTGCCCCTCCTATCTGACCTCTGTAAATTACCAGTAAACTACTGGGCTTGAATATTTTATGCAAACCTGTCTGGTGCAGCACATGCTAGTCCCATGACAGATGTGTTGCAATGCTTCAAAGTGGAAAGCAGAGATCACGATCAGAATCTTCGGAGTGTGCCCCATTAGTCCCACAAATGGACAAAAAGTCTGAAGGGGAAAAACAAGACCACACCATGAATGAGCACAGCTTACAACAGATGAGTCTCTTCAGACTAGGCACCCCAAACCAGAGCTGAGCAAGAGAACATACATAAGTTCATACAGCAATTTAAAGACAATCGGAGTATCAGAGGTAAAATTGAGCAAGGTATGTAGCAAATACTAATGGCACTAATGAGACAACATAGGGAGACAATGATAATGAGCATATGTGTCCATAGTAGCCTCTAAGCCACAAGCACAATGGGAATTAGCAGCATTAGAAATAAACAGAGGAAGAATGGATTCGATCCGGTGCCAATATTTGTTAGGAAACAGCTCCATTACCTAATAAAATTTCATTTTATTTTATTATGTTGAATTATGCTACATTATGCTGAATGATGCTACTTACACTTTGATAGCATGAGAATTTTTTTCACATGCATCAATATGTATGCATGTGTACAAGTGTGTTGGTAACAACAATGTGCAATATATGTAACATAGTATATAAACCCTAAATATACACCTAGGGGACCCCAGTTGTGCTCTCTTAGGTATTCCACCTACACTTGTGGTGTGAAATGCCTTTCTCAACAAACTCATCTATTAATAACCCCTTGCATCAAAACCGTCAATTCCCCCATCATGCATGTGCATCATGCCCCCTTCTTGTAGAGAGAACCTGCACAGTCTTAGCTAGCAGATAGTGGGTGTCGCCCTAACAGAAGAACACAACTCTCCATATCAGTGTGCCTTCTCTTACTTGCACATATGTCATTGTTTCACTGCACCACATCCGATTACTCATCCTTTCGGCATGAGCTGGAAGTACTTGTATATATGTAATCTACCTTTTCTTTCATAAGTCGACGCCAGGCCTTGCCTTACATTGCGACCACCAGTGATCGAGAGGCAGTGCTTGTCATTAGGACAGCTGCAACCAGACAACTGATTGGATCTGGTTTAGTTATTAATCTATTTGGATGACTATTTTAGTTACAGGCTGAATTCAGTATTATCCCCGAGATCAGGCACCTTAGCCAAAGAAGTGATTCATCACAGATCTACTCGTTATGTCCAAACCCTCAACTTCTAATCCCGGTCCTAATCCTGTTCCCACACCAGTGCTAGAGGCAAAAATTGATGTGCTTATGGTGCAAATGTTGCAACTAGTGTCAGTGTTGGCAGCATCACAGCTCAGACAAGCAGAAGTACAGCCAGAGATGACAGGAGATAGAGATGATGAGATGGAGGAGATGGTGGAGTGGATGTCACAGGATGATGTGCAGGTGGCAGAGAGATCTGGAAAAGGAAAAGCACACTTACCTAAGTATGTGCCCCTGCAAATCTTATTGTAGGCAGAAAAGAAAGATTAGGGAAGCTACAATCAAGGAAGTGAAGCTGGAGGAAGGCAGGCAGAAGAATTTTGTGGAAGAGTCCCAGTGAAGGTTTCCCCATTGGTGACCCAAAATCATTATAATGTATTAGTATCTGAGGAAACCCAGAGCAAACCAGAAAAGGAAATCGAGGATGAGTACAACTGTTGTGAATCATGTGACAAAGAAAATGGTCATGCACCATTTCCAAAAACCCCTAAATTCTTTATTTGCTCTGTGCAAATAGAACCCAAAATCACCTTGACTGTGGGATTGAAGACAGTGGACACACATGCAGTGATTGATGTGGAGGCATTGCTTGATAGCAGTGCTACATGATTACTCATAAATTGGTCCTTAATTAGCAGAAATGGTATTAGCACACGCAAGCTGTCACAACCTATAATGGTGTATAATATTGATGGAACAGTCAATCCTGGAGGAACTATCAAGGAGGAGGTGACCATGGTACTAAAGTATCAGGAGCATCAGGAATGAGCTGTATTCAAAGTGTGTGGTCTTGGGAAAACCAATCTAATAATTGGATGTCCATGGTTACAGAAGCATAATCCAAAAATTGATTGGAAGACTGGGAAAGTACAAATGACTCGTTGTCCTAAGGAATGTAATGTGTATGGGAGGAAGATGAAGAAGGAGAAATGAAAAAAGAAAGAGAAAGAACATCTGAGGAAGTATTCTGTTACAATGGAGGAAGTGGAGGATGAGGAAATGCCAAATGGGGAAGTTCCAATCATGATCAAAAAGGAAGAGCAGAGGCAAACCTTTAGAGCAATTTGTGGAGGACAGTCATGGGACAAGAATATTGTGAAGGTGGAGGAGTGGGTACCAAAAGCATATCATGAATATCTGCCAGTCTTTGGGAAGAAGGAGTCTGAGCAAATGCCAGTGCAGAACCCATGGGATCATGCAATTGAGATGAAGCTGGGGTTTGTGCCAAAGAAGTCAAAGGTATATCCATTATCTCCAATGGAACAAGAAGAAGTTGATGTGTTCCTAAATGATCAATTGTGCAAAGGATATGTATGACCTTCAAAATTGCCACAGACATCACCAATATTCTTTGTGCCAAAGAAAGATCAGAGGAAGAGGATGTGTACAAATTATAGGTATCTGAATGAGTGGACAGTGAAGAACATGTACCCCTGCCGTTTATCTCAGAAATAATTGACAAGGTGGGAAAACCCAAGGTCTTTACAAAACTGGACTTATGATGGGGATACAATAATGTATGAATAAGGAAAGGAGATGAGTGGAAGGTTGTGTTTGCCACACATCAAGGATCCTTCAAGCTGCTTGTCATGTTTTTGGGATGACCAATAGTCCCCTGACTTTTCAAAATATGATGAAAGACATTTTCAAGGACATAATAGACAAAGGTGTGGTAATAATATTTATTGACAACATTCTGATATTCATGGAGGATGAAGAAAATCATGAAGTGATAGTGCAGGAGGTGCTATGGAGATTAGCGGAGAATGATCTATTTTTGAAACCAGAGAAGTGTGTGTTTGGGGCAAGCGAGATTGAGTTCCTAGGATTATTGATTGGCCCTGATGGGATTAAAATGGATCCAATCAAGGTACAGGTGATCACAGATTGGCCTGTGCCCACCCACATCAAGGAGGTTCAGGCCTTCTTGGGACTTGCAAACTATTATTGCTGCTTTGTGCATAATTTTTCCAAAATTGCTGCACCCTTACATAACCTTATGCAAAAGGGAGTAGTGTGGAGGTGGGGGGAACAGCAGCAGACAGTGTTTGAGGATGTCAAGAACCGTTCCTCGCCCGATCGGAACCCACATCCATCCGATCCTTTTCTGCATGTTGAACCTGACAATTGTCTAATCCTCCCGATTTCGTTCCCGGCTGCCTTGCACTGCCCACACTGCTGTGCACCAGGCCGCCTTGTACAGCATCCACGGCTGCCTTCCCAAGCCTGCCGTCTCTATTGCAAATTCAACTATGGATTCTGGTGCAGCTCCCACTAGATAATTTATCTATGCAGTTGAGACACTGCCACAGTCTTCATTCCTGTTCTGCATTATTCTGGACTACAGTATTTAAGCTTAGTTAGTTTTGCCTTGTATTCCTCAGTTTGTATATTGACATAGACTCGACTTTACCCTGCCAATCTAAACCTCCTTCTACTCCAACCTCAGTTCTCTAAGAGTCTGAACTCCATTTGACTCGACCTCTAGTCTCCCTCTGAAGTTCTAACCTCACCTGAACTTAACCTAAGTCCCTCCATACTCCTCCCTGTGTTTACTCACACTTTCCCGCTCCTACCTCCAAACCTTCAACTTGAAATTAGGACACCAGACGAGGTGAAGGGCACAGCTTCTTATAAGCTGAAGCCAAGTCCTTTCCATTTCCCCTCCCACAGAATCTGCATCGACCTGACAAACTCCTGCTATTATCACCTGCAGTGTCCAATCAGATTCCAACGTGAACTTTAGGATCAGTGCTTAACAGAGGAGTTGAAGAGGAAGTTTGTGGAGGGATCAATATTAGCCCCACCAGATTTCATGCATCCCTTACAAGTGGAATCAGATGCATCCAACTTTGCTACTGGAGCAGTATTATCAATGCTGTGTGAAGATGACAAATGGCATCCTTGTGCACATTTGTCCTGAGGTTTGAATGATGTGGAAAGGAATTATGATGTGCATGACAAAGAGATGTTGGGAATAATATGAGCATTGGAGGCATGGAGACATTATTTGGAGGGATGTACACATCAGATTGAGATCTGGATGGATCATCAAAATCTGCAATACTTCATGTCTGCTGAAAGCTTAACCGCCGGCAAGCGCATTGGGCATTATTCCTATTGCATTTCAAATTTCACTTGGTCCACAAAGTGGGAAGCTTAATGAGGAAAGCAGATGCATTATCCAGATGTATTGATCACAAAAGGGGGGTGGAGGAGGACAATAAGAATGTCACCTTACTCAAACCTGAATACTTTTGCATTTGCACTATGCACCAAGGGCATCTATTAATAGATAGCTCAGAAATGGAAATGTTGTCTAAAATTAGACAATGTTTGGAAATGGAGGATGAAGTAGTGGAAGCCATGAAAGCTCTGAAGGGAGAGAAGAAAGGTAATATTAAAGGAGATGAATAGGCTGAGGAACAAGGGTTGGTGTTATTCCAAGGAAAAGTGTATGTACTGAAGGATCAGGATTTGCAAAGGGAGATCATCCAGTTACATCATAATACACTGACTGCTGGACACCCAGGAAGATAGAAGACATTGGAATTAGTAATGAGAAATTATTGGTGGCCCAGAATTTCTAAATATGTGTTGGGGTATGTGGATGGATGTGATACATGCATGAGGGGGAAGAAATTTCCAGAGAAACCTGCAGGGAAATTAATGCTGAATCCTATACCTAAAGTGCCATGGCAAGATATATCTGTGGATTTTATTACCGGATTACCTGAGGCTCAAGGGTACAATGCAATATTTGTAGTATGTGACCACTTCACAAAGGAGGTCCATATTATTCCTACTACTACAGAAACCTCATCATTGGGCTTGGCATGCCTCTATCTAAATCAGGTATGGCAGTTACATGGATTACCAGATACTGTTATCTCCAATTGTGGACCACAATTTGCTTCCATGTTTATGCAAGAACTAAACAACGTATCAGGGATTCAAACTGAATTATCTACAGCATATCACCCACAAACTGATGGGCAGACAGAGAGAATGAACCAGGAGTTGGAGCAGAACCTACATATGTTTGTCAACTACCGACAAACTGTGGCCTGAATGGTTGGCAATTGCCAAATTTTCCCACAATAATAAATCCATTTAGCTACTCGTATGTCACCCTTCTTTGCTAATTATGGGTATCATCCCTGCATGGGAATAGAACCCCAAAGGGAAGTTAAGGTACAATTAGTAGAAGACTTTGTATCTAAGATGTGAAAGGTACAAGAAGAAGTGGAGGTGGCATTGATGAAAGCACATGATGACATGATGTGACATGCAGATTGTACTCGAGCTCCCACTCCAGAGTACAAAGTTGGTGACTTGGTATGGCTAAGTAACAAGGACCTAAATATTCCATGACCTTCTAGGAAACTTACAGAGAAACAAGTTGTCCCATATGCGATCTCTAAAGTAATTTCACCTAATGCAGTAGTGCTAAAATTACCCCGATCATTCAAGATTAACATTTCCCCCCCTACACCCCTACTGCCTGCCCACTATTCCTGGCCAACAAACCACTCCACAACCTCCGATAATAGTAGAAGGTGCTCCAGAATATATAGTTGAAGAAATTCTAGACTCACATCTTCAACAGAATATATTGGAGTTCTTAATAAAGTGGAAGAACTATACCAACGAAAATAATTCATGGGAACCTGAAGAGAATTGTAAGCGAGTGCATAATGTGATTGCCCAATTCTTTAAATGTAATCCAGATGCTCCGTGTCACATTGCAAGAATGGTATATGAGGGGATGAAATTCTGGCCTTACCAAAATTTCACAGAGGGGACAGATACAATATTTTCTCACCTGGAAGTCAAGGAATAAAAGGGGGGTGGCAGTGTGAGTTGTTTGGTTGTGTTGTGTGCAGATACTGCAAGGCGTGAAAGTAGGTGTCCACTATATCGCATCCCTAATTTTTGTGCACAAAGTCACTGCAAACTTGTACTGACTGGTTTACAAGCTTTGCCAACTTGATTATAAACTTTTACTGACCTCATTTCACACATTGACTGACCTTATTTACATACTTTTACTGACTTGATTACAAACTGTTACTAACATCATACCATTACAAACTTTTACTGACCTCATTACAAAATTTCACTGATCTCATTACAAACTTTTGCTGACCTCATTACAAAAATTTGTTGACTTCATTACCAACGTTTACTGACCTCATTACAAAATTTCACTGAACTCATTACAAACTTTTGCTGACCTCACTACAAAATGTTGTTGACCTCATTACTGACCTCATTACAAAACTTTGCTGACCTCATTACAAAACTTTACTGACCTCATTACAAAACTTTATTGACCTCATTACAAAACTTTATTGACCTCATTACAAAACTTTATTGACCCCATTACAAAACTTTATTGACCTCATTACAAAACTTTATTGACCTCATTACAAAACTTTACTGACCTCATTACAAAACTTTATTGACCTCATTACAAAACTTTACTGACCTCATTACAAAACCTTACTGACCTCATTACAGACCTTCACAGATATCCAAACTACTAATTTCTTTGGGGTATCTTTTATGAATAGTTCAATTGAATATAACTATAGATTTCAAAGGACAAAAAATACAAAAAGTCCCCCCTCATCGTCATTCCTCCATTGTTGTTCCCCTCTCCCCTTTGTCATTTCCCTTTGTTGTTCCCCCCTTCCCTTTTTGTCATTGTTCCCCCTCCTGTTGTTGTTCCCCCTCCTGTTGTTGTTCCCCCTCCTGTTGTTGTTCCCCCTCCTGTCATTGTTCCCCCTCCTGTCATCATTCCCCCCTTTTTGTCTCCAGGGTGCTTGGTGGGCCTCGTCATCATTCCACCCACAGTCCACCCCATGAGCCATTGCTTGTGAGGCTGGGGGCGGGTGGTGTGTTCTGTTGTCATTGTCCCCCCCTCTCATCTCTGTCATTGTCCCATCATCGTGGTTGTTCTCCCCCCCTCTCGTCTCCTCCCCCCTCATCGTCATCGTCCCCTGTTGTTGTCCCTGCCACTGTCGCTGTCCCCTGTTGTTGTTGTTGTCCACTGTTGTTGTTGTTGTTGTCCCTCCCCTCCTGTCATTGCTGGTTCATCATTGAGCACCAGCGATCCACCTTGCAAGCAGGGGCTCACAATGGTGGTGGCTGGTGCTGGTCGTTGGCCTTCTCATTCCTCCTGCTGTCCCTTCCTATTGTCCCTGTCATCTGTTTCATTGGCCCCTGCCATCTTGTTGTCGTTGCTATCAATAGTTTAAATTAGTACCTGAAAAAGTTTGTTAGTAAAGAAGGAAAGGAATGAGAAAAGAAAAAAAAAACTTACTTGGGCCTTTTCTTGTCGTTTGCTGCTGCTCCTTGTTTGTTGTTGTTGTCTCATCTCATTGTCTCGTTGTCCAGTCATCTTGTCCCATCATGTTGTCGTTATAATCAAACCTATTACTAATGAAAAATGAGTTAGTTAAACAAAACAATAAAGAACATTTAAAAAAATACTTACTAGTGGCCCAAACAATGATAACGTCATTTGGGCCCTGCTTCTGTCTTTGGTTTGCGAGGTAGGAGGAGGCGGCGTTGTTGAAACTTGACAGTAGTGATGTGTTGATGACATGGCTGTGTGCTTTGTAATACACAGCCACTGGGTGTTGTATGTACACCATTGCTTTTCCATGAGAGAAAAGCAATGGTTAGGCTCATTCACTTCATTACATAAGCTATGTCAAAGTGAGGGTTCGAATCCTACTGTTAATTACATTTTCTATTTATAAATAAATAAGTAACTGCAAACACATTGAATGCTAGGATTGTCCTAGGACTGTCTGATCAGATGCTAAAACTATACTAGGAGTCTGCTCGGATTGGGGGGGGGGGAGTGTAAAGACCTCCCTGGTAATCTGCCAATTCTGTTGTGGTCAAAAAAATAACTCAGTCAATTTTGAGTTTTGTGACTATTGCTCTTATCCTAACCACAAATGGAGCATTTTGGCTAAACAAATAAGAAAAAGGGTAAAAATTATGGGCTGAGTTTCTACTATACAAAAGTAGTGGCCACTAGGTGACCTGCTCCATAGTACAGTCTCAGTGCCACCAGTTGCAGTTTGTATTTGAAAGCCTGTTAGGGTTAAGGTTAACTGACATATTGAAAGAAGACAAATACATCGAAAATCTGGTATATAGAAAGATGCTACCTGTGCACAGAGATTGAAATAGAAGAAATGTTGCCTATGGGAGTATCACTGAACTGGGTCTTCAAGTTCACGATCACACTGGCCACAGTGATCATGATAAACAGCCTTAGACTCATGACCACTCCCTTGTATGAATATGAGCAAGTGTCGATACCTTGTAGAGGGACTGGCCAATGCTAAAGTGACTGTAACGATGGTTGTTGAATACAGTGATTGCTACATAGTCCAACAGACTTATTACTATACTTGTTAGATTGTAGATATTATGACTGAAATTCATTTACTTCATATCTTGCTTCATACTATAGCTATTGCTTAGATTTTTGGACCCAGACATAGGGGGTAACGCAGACATGATATAGTGGACACCTAGTTTCACACCTCGCAGTTTCCTGGCACAACAGGAACAAACAAAAGCGAAATCCTACTATGTCTGGGAAACTAGACACGAGATTGATTGGGAATAAAGTGCAATACACATTACTATTATTAAACCTGTGTTATAAGTGTGTTGCAGACAGTTGACTTGAGTTGCTGACTAGTGTTATACACTAGTAGAATTCACCTTAAGCTTTAACAATGGTAGAGTACCGCATCTCCTGCATTTGCGTGGATGTGAGCAATTGGCTATGACATCTGTTGGTGAGCATGTGAAGATGGTGATGATACTCAACCTGGGAAAACCACCAAAACTGCCAATGAGGCAACCAATGATATTTGCACAAGTCAGAGGAAGGGTGCGAGGCATTCTGAATGTTCATGGTCTGACCAAAGGGAAGACAACTAGTTGGTACTAGTTGTAAAGGTAGTTCTATAAGAGAGGAAGGTGTTTGGAATGGTCCAATGGAGTATCAATCAATATCAAAGAGGATTGACAAGATCAATGGTGAATGATGTTTATCATTGAGGGTCGATGTGTGGATTCTAAGGACCTTTTGGTGGATTGATAGTATATGAAGGTTATAGCTGATAGCCAGGAAGTGTTGGCATAGTTACTAGTGCTAGTGATAATTTGATTGAAGGTCGATCAAGGACAATGATGGTTGTAGAGGTTTCTTGTTGATCAAGAAAACTCATAGAAGTTTAGATTGTTTTGAGGATAGATCAGATTCTTAGAACTTTATATGAGGCGATATGTGAAGACAATTTCTTGTATTCCCAAGTAGCTACTACAGAGTTTTATATGTTTTAAGAGAAACTTCCTAAAATGGTATAAGAAACATGTGTAAGAACATGAGGCAAAAGATATGAGTTAAAACATGAGGCCAAAATGAGACTGGAATCCAAACAAGAAAGAGATATATCATATGACAAAGGAGTAATAAAGGGAAAGAACTAAAAGGAGACTGTCCTTTGTGTATAAACCATGCTAAGTGTCACAATAATCCATCCAGTGGGTTCTGTACACGATAGGGACTTGGAACGAGGCTGACCTACTATCAGCAGGTTTGAGCACGAGTTGGAATACTCCCTGGCACATGGTATTCCACCATTTAGATAGCGAATGCGGTGCCCGATGTCGCTTGTAGTTTCTCAATGTCAATCAATAACACTTGACAATGGTCGACAATGTTTGATCGCAGTTGCAGTTGTTTGAAGTTGATCGGGGAAACTCAATGTTCATTCAGAGGGTTCTTAGGGCATTTCGAGGTAGTCCTAGAGTTGTGCGATGTAGTTTCTGAGTATGACCAATGTCACTGGTGATGTTTCGATGTGGTCAATATGATATTGCAATCAATAGACTTGGTCGAGAGTGGTCGCGCTGCTTCTGGGACATTGTAGGAGTTAGCTGATGTGATTAGAATGTGGTTGTAATGGTGAATCAGCCTTTGAGCCAAGGAGACAACCTATCAACAGTCTGAACATTGGATATACCATCATCATCTGAGTTGCTCAGATCACCATCATCATCACTACTGGACTGGTCTTCATCATCACTGTCTGAATCGCTTTCTTCACTGTCACAGTCAGAGTCATCTGAGGAATTCATGTCAGAATCTGATTCCATAACCAGATCGTTGTACTGCTGTATGAAGTCCAGGTCCACAGGAGTTGCCCCAAGGCTCAGGATAACATGGCCTGCAATGTCTTTGTAAGTAGATTGTGTTTAAAGAAAGTGTAATACCTACATCTCGTGTATGAGGATAACACTCCTGCCCTAGCCTTAACAACATATCTTGGTCCTGCCCACTCGAAGCCCTCGCTAACCCCAAAATGCAGAGCATAAGGGAAATACTTCTTCAGTAAATCCATCAGAACATCTGCTGTGCACTCCAACACTTCACTTTCAACATCATTCTCTTCTGCCATAGTCTTAGTATATGAGATCAGTGCTACAATATGCTGGGAGAGTAGGTTCTTGAATATGAGGCCACCATCAATGAATGATTCCTTCTCGGGGTCAAGAAACAGATAGTGTGCACACCACCAATGATGAAGGTCCCTAGATAGCCCATGGGCATAGATAGTGCACAGCCAATCATGGTCATGTTTAGGTCCATGTCGATATTTCTTCCTGTATGCCAGAGGGTTGATGAGATCCCCAAGTTCCATGATGATGCATAATATGAACAGGTCAAGCACCCCTTCAAAGGTGGAGACATTGGGAATATGACAAGTGGGCGGTGGTGTCAACAAATCTAGTTTAGACCCACGCTTGATGAGGACATAGTGAAGATAAGTAACCATCCTTTGAAGTAGAAGATGTGCATCATGACTGTGTTCTGTGTTCATCACCCTCTTGCTAGCAACAAGCATATGATAAAGCCCGAAAACCATGTCTTGGATCATGGACATTGCATAAAAATGACCTCCATGACAAATTGCAGATTTGGGTGTCACAACAAAATGCGGTGTGTTTGGCCTCATTAACCTATGGGACAATGGTTATGAATACGGGGGTGCTAAGCAGACACAACTTACATTTGGGATCCAGGACAAAGAAGGACTGCCTCAAGGTCCCACTTCTCCAGGTTGGCAGCAGAAATATTGTATTCTTCAGTGAATAGCGTAGCATCAGAGAAATGCATCGACCCAGGTTTGGGCTTTGCAATGATCCACCATTTCATGCCAGTTTGGGTGTTGATGTAAGTGCAGAAGCCATTGCAATCAATATGGCAGAGATGGTGGGTACCTGATGCCCCATCTAGTACTTGCCATTGGAAATGAAATAGCCTGGCTACACATCAGTAAATTGATGGTGGCACTGAATGCTGCAAGATCAGAAGCAAACGACATGGGAGGATGAGGGGCAGACAGCATTGGGAAGTCCAGTGCATTGAGGATTTTACTTTTCTCCCTATGACACCTCAGCATATCTTCTAAAGTACCCTTCAGGTGGCGAGATGATTCGGCTTCGAAGGAGTTTTCAATTGAGTAATCTGGCACACAATCAGGATGTCCAACTCTGCAAAAACTGACTTCATCCTGGCTACCCTGGCTGCCTTGTGATGCCCTGAGAAGGCTAAATTTAGTGTAATTTATCATTGTTGATATAAATTTAATATCACATGACCATTTGGATTAAATTACTAATTATGAGTTTGTGCTATCTGCATAATTTACACTCCTCAGGGCATCTCAGGGCAGCCAAAACAGCCAGGATAAAGTCAGCTATTTGCAGATAAACACAACAAGAATATGCTTCAAACACACCATGAATCATCACAGACTTGTACAGGTCCCCTAATGTTTTCAAACCCTTTTTGTCGAAAGCGAGTGTAGGCTCAAATTGGTCATGTATTACAACATGTTTTTGGTGGAATATTGCTTGTATCTCTTGGTCACTCTTGCTCCCGAGTTCCTGCTTTGAGAGTATACAAAATGTGCTCTCCTCTGGACAAGCCATCCACAGAGGTCAGCCATATTTATAGCCCACTATGACAGCACTGGGAATAATTTTGAACATGGAGCGCTCATCAGCAAACTAAGGGAGTGCCAAAAGTCACTATATTGTGGTTAATGAGTCTAGGTAGAGCTTACATGGAATGATGGGGTGTATGTCACTGGGTCATCCTTCCCAGGAGCCCATAGCAATACTGATTTGCCTATGAATCATTTCTATAGATGGAATATGAGTTATTGGGTATGAATTATCACTCATATAACCGTGCATGCCTTTCGAGTTCTTGAAAGGTTTGGTTTTTCAGGTTTAATCAGCAAAGGATGATAAATTGTGTTCTTCTAAGATGGCAAATGACTGACCATATCCTGCATTAAGTCGATGTTATTGACAAGTCTACTAACACCTCCAAATTTGATCTCCTCAAAATAGTTGCGCTCCATGGCATCTACAGACTGTGGTCCAGATTGAATTTTTGATTCAGGCTTTGGTTTTGGTTATGGCCTTGGCTTTGACCTTGACTTTAACTTTGTTTTTGGCAGTGGAAGGGGCAATTCATCTGTCTTCTTTGTTTTTGCCTCTCACATTGGGTTCTTTTGCTTTTCACCAGCGATTGGACTGTCCTTTTTAGTGGAGAGTGAATTGTTGGAGGGTGAAGGCATCTTGCAGGGGCTTGATTCTGTAGTTGCATTGTTTGGAGCCTTGTCATGCTCATTCATACTGCCCTCTCTCATGTCCACATCCACCACACCAGATTGTTCTCCTCAGTTTGCAACATCTCCTGTATCTGCATCAACATCCATTGTGCTAGGATTCTCATCCTCCCCTCCAGCTCTTCCCAATTGTTCTACTTGCTGTGCGATGCCTGCTCTATCCATATCACTTGCTCTATCCATGGCAATATCCATACCAGAGTTGCCAGTGAGCCTTTCTGGTCGAGCACTTCTTTGGTCATTTTGGTGTTGATAAGCCCCTCTTGCAGCACCACTATTTCCTTGTCCACAGCTATCATCTTCCTCAGAATTCCTACCTCCAAGACAGCGCAATCCTTTGCAAACATGTTTTTTGTCCTCATCACCATCCTCCTCCTCCTCCTCTTCTTCCTCCTCTTCCACGTCCACCGCAGCCCCAGGCCCACCACATACAGAGGTTGCACCACGTGCAAAGGAATTAGGAGACTCCACATGATGGTTCACATGATATTCAGAGGTAACAACAGGGACCTTTAGTATTTGGATATCTGAGAAATTGAATTAAAGTCAGTCCATATATAATATAAGAAGGTCTCACCAGCTGTGAACCAACTGGCATCATCATTACATATATCATGTACACCCATCACAGAGATATCTGTGAATGCTTCCACCAATAATAACCCTGGAATTGTTATGCTTGTTTTCATGGTGGCAATATCAAATGTAACTCTTAACAGTCGTTTTTCAACCTTTCTAATTATGGTGGGTCACTTGTTACCAAATGCTTTCCAGAGCTATAATAACATTTAGGAATCAGTGGCATCCTTCCAGTTTCAAGTGCTCTCATACCTCAAACATTTTCGTCTTTCCAAAAGACACATTTATTAACGAACAATTGACAAGGAGGAATAGTGGTGAAAGGGCAAGAGCAATAAATAAAGGGTTTTGTAACATTTCTGGTGCTATGTCAAAATTCTTGTGGTCTACTGAAACACCATATCTGACACGTTGTGAACATTAGGAAAGGTCTGTCATGAAATTATGCCCTTACTTTCCAAGTGCCTCCTTGAGATTGTTCTTGTCATTGGGCAAGTACAAATTACCCTGATGACTAAAGTATTGGGGAAAAAAATACAGAGAGTGCAGCACATGTACTCAGAGAAGATAGGACAGATGAAATGCAGCAGCCGCAAAGTTTTGGATAATCTTTGCCCTGTGAACATTCCCCATGGCATGACAAACCATGTGATAACAGGCAGAGAGCCAATCATCAACAGTCATTGCATTAAGAAACATATATGTGCTATCAGATTCCATGCTTCTGATCGCAGTTTTGATGGCTTTGGGCCAGTCACCCATAGTTGCATGGCCCTGAGAGGTATATTTTTAAACAGGCAAGTAGTGTTACAGAGAAAAAGAGATGCACAATCTTATCAACAAATGGCACTTCCCCCCTTTCTTTGGAATTGCTCTCTGATGCTGTATCAAAAACAAATGCGACTTCATCTAGGAGGCTATACTTCAGAAGTTCCTTCACAAGTATGTCAGCCTTTTTCTCAGGAAAGTCACCAGTTAGACAAAATCTTTGCAGGACCATCAATTTCTCCATTCCTGTAAAGTATGTTGACCCGGATTGGCACAAGTTCTCCTGCTCATGAATCACACCCAAGTATGCCTTAGCAGAATAAGCATTAACAGAAAATAATTGAAAAGTGAGTCAACTCACACACACATTAGATACTGCCATTTCTAGTTTATCAAGACCACTGGGGGCAGAGACAACATCCATTTTCCAAGGAATGTCTTTGAAAAAGGTGCTTGTGGTATGAGATTTCTCCTGGTCGGCCATTTTGTCCTAGCACTGCAACCTTGAACTTCAAGTTATACACAAATGTCAGGTACTAGAGGTTTCAAGCACTTGAGTGACAAAAAGTCAGACTCAACACCAGTGCAGGTGACAAAAAGTCAGACCAGCACTTTTAACTGCTGCCAGGAATATGGTAAGATACAATGAGAATGAGACTCAGACTTCAAGCTTCAAGAACAAGGGCTGCCACAAGTTTGAACTTGAATTTCAGTGGCTGTGTAAGATTTGCCCATGGTTAACCTTAACCCTACATTAGTGTGAGAACTTGAGACAGCTGAGTCAGAAGTTTCAAGTTCAAGAGCCTGCCAAGCCTGAACTTGAACTTGAAAGCTTGAAGTTCAAGTTTGTCCGAGTACTACTTCCAACTTGAAGTTTGCCACTTCTTTCCGCGCTCCATTTTCTCCTCCTCATTTTTTGTCACCTGCAGGTCTGACTTTTTGTCACCTGCCTTGAGTCTGACTTTTCATCACTCAATCCTACTCATACATATGGACTTGGATTCTGAACCTCAGCTTTAAGTTGCCTGTGGATTTCTTCCAAGTCCTCCCGCTTGCCGTTTGGGTCACCTTTGGTGCCTTGAAGACTCAACGCTATATTTACATCATCTGTACAACTCATCTGTTCTCTCCCATGTTTCTGGTCACCTGCAGGTCTGACTTTTTGTCACTCATTCAACGGATCACCTGGCTGACACAAAGGCTCAGGTAAGTAACAAGTTAAACCTATCAACACCTCTTTCAACCCACTCAAGTGACAGATGGCCCCTCAAGGTGAGATCCCCTTTCTGATGTTTCTACTTCACTGGCAGTTGACCCTGAAATCCATTCATATGGGAAAAAAAGTATGAATGAACATTTCTTATGTCAGAGAAAGTGAGTACTTTACACTCCCCCACCTATTCTGGTTGGATTCCGGTTCGTCTGGCTGGAATTTCTGGAATTTCTGGAATCTGGTGGAATTTTTTTTGTATGTAGTTTTCCCTATGCAGCACAATTCTGGTTGGAATAAGGATCCAATTTACAGCCAGAATCCCCAGAATCTGACCAGACTCATCACAAATGTGAGTTTTTTTTCATTTGCTTTTTGTTTTTATAAACTAACTAAATGTAATTTATTGCTTTTTAGGTTGTATACTACTGGGGATGACCTGCCACGACAAAAAATGTGCAACCCATGCCCACACCCACCTGATCCCCTCCTCCCCATTCAAATGGGATGTGAGGCTGTCAACACGGGCTAGGAGGGTGCAGAGGGATGCCAGGAGACCCCGGAAGGGGGGTACCTGCCTAGTAAGCACCCACCAACCTCTGTACTCATGCCATGTCGCACTGATGCGCCCAAACCCCCCCCCCCCCCCCCCAAAAAAAAAAAGAAAAAAACAGAAATCCAGACAGGGGATGACAGCGATGAACAACGACAAGCCACCCACCCCCAGCCTCACAAGCAACTGCTCATGGGGTGGATCGTGGGTGGAACAACAATGATGACAAGCTACCCACCCCCAGCCTCACAAGCAACTGCTCGTGGGGTGGAACGTGGGTGGAACAGCGCCCAGGTGCAGGGATAGGAGATGACAATGCACCACCCGCCCCCAGCCTCACAAGCAACTGCTTGTGGGGTGGATCGTGGGTGGAATGACAATGATGACAAGCCACCTACCCCCAGCCTCACGAGCAACTGCTCATGGGGTGGATCATGGGTGGAAGGACAGACAACAGCAGGGTCGCGTCCCCTCCCCCTCCCCCGCACTTCGCGTGGGGAGGGATTTTTTTGTATTTTTAATTATTTATTAGTATTGTGCCCCCCCTCCCCCATTTTGCATGGGGGAGGGATTTTTTTCTTCATGTTTTTACCTCCCCCCTCGCGTTTGGCGCGAGGGGTTAGCTTTTTATGTATATAAATAAAACTCCCTCTCGCATCTTGTGAGAGGGAGGATTTTTTATTTATGTATATAATTACAATTATCCCCACTCCCTCACATTCAATGTGAGGGATGTGGTTAATTAAAAAAATTTGATCTTAACTACTTCGAAAAAAATTAGAGTGTCATGAATAAACATTATATTACTATCTAATAATTCTCCTGTGGCTCAACTGGTTAAGCACACATGTTTGGTTTGTCATGTGATCACTCTAAAGGATCTGGAGTAACCAGAATCTGGTCGGAATGACCGGAATAACTGGACTCCAATTGGAATAACTGGACTCTGACCAGAATAACTGGACTCCAACCAGAATAATTGGACTCCAACCAGAATAACTGGACTCCAACCGGAATAGGTGGGGGAGGGTAAATTACAGGAGAAAGTTGGCTGAAATACTTTGGCACAGGACAAACCTTGGCCCATCCCCATCAGTGCCCACAACCCATCATTTGATTTTGAGTCAGCAATTGCATTGAGTATCAAAAGGGAGGAGATGTTTGGCTATTTAGACAGTGGGGAAATAGGACCCAGCCTGTTTAGCAATTCTCCCCTCAGCACGCTGGAGCCTACTCTGCCTCCCTCACCTACTCAAAAACTGACTTCTTTGGATGACCAAAATCTCCCCCCAGATCCCCAGTCAGTACCAGGGGAAACTGCTTCAACCTTGGCTGGTCAGCTGGAAAATGTGGGTAAGAAGTACAGCAGCAACAAGCAATGGAGCCATGCAAAGCAGAAGCGCAACAGAGCTGAGCAGCGGAAGGAGCATGAGGCCAGAGTGCATGCTTATGAAGTTCAGCCCGCCACCTGCCAGAAATTGCATAACCTGAACTCAAAGGCCATTGATGCCAAGCTCGATCTCATGGATATTTCAATCTCGGCCCCTGGGTACATAGGTCTATGTGACACTGAGGAGTTGAAGGATAAGACTGCATACGAGTTGGACGATCTGGTTGGAGAGAACTCGTGCTTCAAATTTAAGCTGCAAAAGTGGGATGGCAGGTAAGCTAAGTTAATTTTGTGTCAATTTGTTAAGAACTGATCCTAGAGTGCACGTTGGAATCCGATTGGACACCGTGGGTGATAATAGCGGGAGTTGTCAGGTCAATGCGGATTCTGTGGGAGGGGAAACAGAAAGGACTTGGCTTCAGCTTGTAAGAAGCTGCACCCTTCACCTCATCTGGTGTCCTAATTTCAAGTCGAAAGTTTAGGGGTAGGAGTGGGAAAGTGCGGGTAAATGTGGGGAGGAGTACGGAGGGACTTAGGTTAAGTTCAGGTGAGGTTAGAACTTCAGAGGGAGACTAGAGGTCAAGTCGAATGGAGTTCAGACTCTTAGAGAACAGAGGTTGGAGTAGAAGGAGGTTTTAGATTGGCAGGATAAAGTCGAGTCTATGTCGATATACAAACTGAGGAATACAAGGCAAAACTAATTAAGCTTAAATACTGTAGTCTGGAATAATGCGGAACAGGAACGAAGACTGTGGCAGTGTCTCGACTGCATAGATAAATTATCTAGTGGGAGCCACACAGGAATCTGTAGTCAAATTTGCAATAGAGGTGGCAGCCATGGATGCTGTACAAGGCGGCCTGGTGCACAGCAGTGTGGGCAGTGCAAGGCAGCCGGGAATGAAATTGGGAGGCGTAGACAAAAATCAGGTTCGATGTGTGGGAAAGTGTTGGATGGATGCGGGTTCCAATCGGGTGAGGAACAGTTCTTGACAGTATTTCCCCCTTAGTGCCGAGCCTACAAGGCACGTGAGGGTTTGAGTCCAAATGAGGAAGTTGGGGGAGAGGGTGATGAAGACGGAGAGGGAGAAGCGGAGGTAGTGTAGAGATCCGGTCGAATCCAAAAAAACTTTTCAATGAATTTTGTTTCTGAGTTCAGACTGAGTGAATAAGTAACGTGAATAGACTTTAAGTGGGTAATGGTCTGGGTTTCTGTGGGTAGCGAGTGTGAAAATCTGCAAGGAGTTCTTGGGTGTGGTCAAGCTCCGTAACAGGTAGCCAGGAGGTCTCCTCATCGGTTCCCTGGTAGCCTTCCCATCAGACGAGGTAGAGAATCTTGCAATGATGTCGATTATTGACCTTGGAGTCGAGGACTTCAGCGATCTCATATTCAAGCTTGTCATCAATAGTGATGGGAGGAGGTGGAGGTTGTATCCAATTTGGAATGGTGTTCAGGGAGTGTTTCTCTAGTTGAGAGACATGGAAGACAGGGTGGATCGCCCGCATGTGGTCCAGAAGCCACAGGGTGACTGAGTGAGTACCCAGGCGGGCAATGATTTTGAAAGGACCATGGTTCTTTTCAGAAAGTTTCTTGGAAGGACGAGTGGTGTGGATATTTTCCACAGTGACATAGGCATAGTCACCAATGTTGAAGTCGGGTGCGGGTGCCCGATGTCTGTCCACAGGACCTTGATAACGCTCTTGAGCAGCCACAAGCTGTTTCTGAAGCTCCTGATGAAGGTCATCTAAGTCGACGATGAACTCGTGGGCGCGCTGTGAAGCTAAATTGCATTCTGGAAAGATGGAAATGTTCAGGTGATAGCCTTTGTTGGCAAAGAAAGGGGATACGCCTGTAGAGGTGGAAGGAGCATTGTTGTAGGCAAATTTGCCCAAGGGTAAGAGGTGAGACCAGTCATCCTGCTGATAGTTGCAGAAGATCTGGAGGTACTGCTCCAAGGTCTGATTTAGTCGTTTTGTCTGACCATCACCTTGCGGGTGATAACCGGAAGTGAAGTAGATCCGCATGTCGAGCACTTTTCTGAGGGAGCGGAAGAAATGGGAGACGAACTCGGATCCCCAGTTGCAAGTGACATGCGACGGAACGCCATGCTTGGAGAAGACATGGAGGATGAACAGGTTGGCTAGTTCTTGGGCTGTGATTTCATTGACAGTTGGGATGAAGATGCCTTGCTTGGTGAGGCGGTCAACAATGACCAGGATAGCGGTGTGACCATCGGAGTCGGGTAGTTGTTCAATGAAGTCCATGGAGATGGAGTTCCAAGGTTGTTCCGGAACCGGAAGTTGCTTTAGAAACCCATAGGGCTTGTGTTGAGGTAATTTGGATCATTTGCAAGTGGTCCAGGATTTGCAGAATTCCTGCACAAAGGTGCAGAGGTTTGGCCAGACATATTCCCAGTGGACAAGCTGCTGGGTTTTGTTTTGTCCAAAGTGGCCAGAGAGGATGTGATCATGTTTGTACTGAAGGACCTTGAGGCAAAGATCTGTGACATCCAGAACATAAATCCGGTCAAAGTGGTGGAGGAGACCTGCCTCATCTATGGTCCAATTGGGGTCGACAGGTGTTGGAAGATGTGCGGATGATAAGGGGTCAAGGGGTAGATGTCGTGGTGAAGTTTCTCAACATCCATGATTACTGCTTGTCAAAGGATGGGTGTGGCAAAATAGGTGGCATGAAGGGAAGAGGTGAGCTGTTCCTGTGTGAATACAGGTCGGAAGTTGGTTGGGTTTATGGAAAAGATGGCCAAGAGTTCCTTGTCATGGGTGTCGTAATTTAGTTCAGTGGGATTAAAGGAGCAGGAGTGAAAAGCGACCGGATGGATTTCTCCATCCGTAGTGTAAACCAAAAGGATTGCCGCTAGGGCATAGTCAGAAGCGTCGGTTTCAAGTACCATTTGTGAGTCGGGTACCCATTGAGTTAAGATGGGGGTGTGAGTGAATTCTTGTTTGAGCTTTTCAAAAGTGTCGTGGCACTTCTTGTTGAAGTCCCAGGGTGTGGATTTCCATGTCAAGCGGGTGAGTGGGATGACAATGTCTGAATAGCTGTTAATGAAGCGGTGGTAAAAGTTGCAAAAACCTAAGAAGGATTGTATATCCTTAACTTTCCTAGGCTCGGGCCAGTCAAGCATGGTTTTGACTTTATCCTTGGACATCCGCAGTCCATCTGGTGAAAGGATGAAACCTAAATATTCAACGGTGTCTTTGTGGAACTCACATTTCTGTGGAGAGGCATAAAGTCCATTTTTTCAGAGACGGTGGAGGACTTCTTTGACGTGAGCCCCGTGCTGGGACTTGTCATCAGAATAGATTAGGATGTCGTCGAGGTATACAATGACACAAACATCCAGCATGTCACTGAAGATGTCGTTCATGAACCGCTGGAAAGCTGCAGGTGCATTGGTGAGTCCAAAGGGAACCACCAACCACTCGAAGGATCCATAGTGGGTGCAAAAAGTAGTTTTCCACTCATCACCATCAGCGATGCAGACTAGGTGATAAGCATGCTGCAAGTCTATCTTGGTGAATAAGCAGGCTTTGTGGGGAGAGTCAAGGAGGTCGGAAATGAGAGGAAGTGGGTAGCAGTCTTTCTTTGTAAGACAGTTAAGTCCTCAGTAGTCGACACAAAGTCAGAGACTACCATCCTTCTTCTTGACAAAGAGAATCAGAGCACCATGCGGAGACTTGGATGGGTGGATGAAACCTGAGCGGACGTTTTTGGCAATAAAGACTTGTAAGGCTTCTAATTCAGAGGGGGAGAGAGAATACATGCAGCCCGGAGGCGGAGGAGTATTGTCTTCTGTCTCTATCTTGAGGTTGTAAGACCGATGCGGAGGAAGGGTATTTGGTTTAGTCTTATTAAAGACATCAGCAAATTCATGATACTCAGGCAGAATATCAGAGAGGTCGGATGAGTTAGCGGATTGGGTGGAGCGGGTGGATAACCCTTCTGGAGCAAAGGTCATCTGAAAAGCTACTGCCCCAGGAAGTTTGCTAGCATGCACATAAGTGGCAGCATTGATGAAAGAGATGTCGGGGGGTGTAAACTTAGGAGGAATGGGGGTTTCAGAAAGTGCGGAGGAGTCAAGGATTTCTACTGGAAGATTCGGGGACAAAGGTGACGTCAGGGGTGCTGGACCTATATGATCTGCAGAGCAGAAAGTGAGTTGGCTTGAAGACCAGTCAATCAACAGATTGTATTGCTTCAGCCAGTTATGACCGAGTACGGCGGAACAGGAAGAGTCAAGCAAGGTTACATAAAATGACAAATTGAATACTTCACCGGCAGGGAAGGTGACCGGAAGTTTGACGATCTGAGTTATGGTGGAGTTGCAAGATCCATCAAAGAGTCATAAACTGATCAGGTTAATGGATTCTGTGCTGAGTTGGTTATTCAACATGAAAGAGGAGTCAAGGAAGCAGTGGGAGGAACCAGAGTTGATAAGGGTTCGGAAAGGGGCAGAAGAGTCGGGAAAGGTTAAAAGAACGGTTAGGGAGTCAGGGTCGGAAAGAGCGGATGCATTGAGACAAATGTAGGCAGCCAAATGGGTAAGGTCAACGCAACCCCCAGCCCCAATGGCTGTTTCCTGAGGGTTGTGGACTATTTTTCCGAGTCTGTCGTGTCGGGAATGACAACAGATGCACAGACTTTTGTGGCTTTGGATTTCGGGCAGTTTCCTGCTACGTGCCCTTCCTCACCACAGTAGAGACAAAGTCTTTCCCTCATGCGACGTTCTCATTCTTCCGCAGTAAGTTTGCCATTCTTCCCCAATTTATCGGAGATGGACGACTTGGAAGTGTTCTTTGATGTGAAAGACTGCTGGTTGGAGGTGTTACCGCGGGCGGAGTTTGAAGAGGCTTGGTTTGTTGATGGGGAAGGGCTTTTGGAAGAGTCCTTCCGACTAGAGTTAGTGACGTTACTGGAATTCTTTGTTTTGAAACGGGATTCATCTTCTTGCATCCAGTAGATGCCGTCGCTGTCCTGCACTTTCAAGTGCAGTTCTGCAAGAGTATTGGGTTTTCCACCCTGGAGAACTTCTATGCGAAGCCGGAGTGGAAGACCACAGAAATAGTGGTCATGAAGGGCTGCTTCATTCCAGTTGACCCTAGAAGCTAATTCCCAGAAGTCAACATTATATTTTGTGATACGACCACCTTTCTTCATTGCTAAGTCAGAAAGAGCTTTTTCCACATCTCCGACCGGGTCATGCAGACCGAAGTTGCTTTCCAGCTCAGCAAGGAAAGCTTCATAGTCCCACATCCAGTGTGCAGAATCTGTCAGGTCATTCAGACCAGGCTCAAACCAACTGAGAGCTGATCCCTTAAGATAAGAAAGGATGAATATGATCTTTTTCTCATCAGAGGAAAATACGTGCAGACAGTCGTGGAAATGAAGATTGCAGGAGACTAGGAAGTCTCTAAGTTTCTTTGGATTGGCGCCGTCAAAAGTGTCAGGGTCGTGAACTTTGATTTTCTCGGTTTTGGGTGTGCTATTCTGATGAAGGGTGCAGATACTCTCTGAGAGGTTGTAAAGGACATCTATGAACTTATCCCCTGGGTCAGGGTTTTCCCCCGTGGGAGGTTGATCCTCAGGATCATTGGGATCGGGGTCACCCCCAGGGCTGTCAGGACCACTAGGGTCATCGGGTCTGCCAGGGGGTCTGTCCTCTAGACCAGGATCTTCCAACCCAAAGGGTTCAGGCTGGTTGATGCCCCCTATGTATTCAAGGGGAGTTCTTGATCGAAAGCCTTCCAGGTTGCCGGAAGGGTGCGGGGCACAGGTGGACATGAGATTGGCACTGATTGAGGGGGCTCCTGAGCCGATTTGTTGGAAGATGTTTGAGGGTCTGGAAGACACTCCAAAAGTAGTGGCGGGTTGAGGGTCGGAAAGGGTGGATCGCTGGATTGCAGAGATCCCTGGAATAGTACCAGCATGTTGGGAATTTCTTGTTGTGCACTGGCGGGTCTCGGTAGGGGTCATAGAGAGGAAATGGACAAGTGAAGTGTGAGTTCATATATACTGTTAAGAACTGATCCTAGAGTGCATGTCGGAATCCGATCGGACACCGTGGGTGATAATAGCGGGAGTTGTCAGGTTGATGCGGATTCTGCAGGAGGGGAAACAGAAAGGACTTGGCTTCAGCTTGTAAGAAGCTGCGCCCTTCACCTCATCTGGTGTCCTAATTTCAAGTCGAAAGTTTAGGGGTAGGAGCAGGAAAGTGCAGGTAAATGTGGGGAGGAGTATGGAGGGACTTAGGTTAAGTTCAGGTGAGGTTAGAACTTCAGAGGGAGACTAGAGGTCGAGTCGAATGGAGTTCAGACTCTTAGAGAACTGAGGTTGGAGTAGAAGGAGGTTTTAGATTGGCAGGATAAAGTTGAGTCCATGTCGATATACAAACTGAGGAATACAAGGCAAAACTAACTAAGCTTAAATACTGTAGTCCGGAATAATGCGGAACAGGAATGAAGACTGCAGCAGTGTCTTGACTGCATAGATAAATTATCTAGCGGGAGCCACACAGGAATCCATAGTCGAATTTGCAATAGAGGCGGCAGCCTTGGGAAGGCAGCCATGGATGCTGTACAAGGCGGCCTGGTGCACAGCAGTGGGCAGTGCAAGGCGGCCGGGAACAAAATTGGGAGGCGTAGACAAAAATCAGGTTTGACATGCGGGAAAGTGTTGGATGGATGCAGGTTCCGATCAGGCAAGGAATGGTTCTTGACACAATTCCTATAGCTGGAAACAGAAAATCAATCCCCATCAAGGATCACACCAGCTGGATTTTCTGTGTAAGCATTGGCCAGCCAGATGACAGTAACCAGCTGGAGGAGCAAAAATGGTCAAAGGGAATGGCGGATGTGGAGAGGGAGATGGAGGAGGCCAGTGAGCAATGCTCCTATGATTCTAAGGACTTGAATCATTGCCGTGGGCCTTTCCCAGCCCTGGCAGCTGGTGTATCATTTGGTGGTGGACAGGTGATCCTGGGCAACATTGTGCACAACTGAGCGAATTGCAGAGTTTTATGAAAACTCCTCAGCTACCTGTCCTTTGTCCGCATCTCCAAATTTGCGAATATTGGATTTGCAGCTTGGTTCCCCAAGTTTTATAAACATTACCATAAAACCCTTGGGGCCATGTACGAGCAGTACAAAGGCCTCAAGCGCCTATTTCTGGATAGCATCTGGGTGGCAATTTCTTTCAACTTCGGCCCAGCGACTTGGTGCTATCGGCATATGGATTGGGGGAACCTTGCCTTTGGAGTCTGTGTTATAACCAATGTTGGAAAGTTTGATTCAATGTGTGGTGGCCACCTCATCCTATGGGAGTGTGGCATTGTTATTGAGTTTCCTCCAGGCACATCCATCATCATTCCCTTGGCTGTCATCAGCCACTCAAACCTCCCCATCCAACCCCACAAGATTTGGTACTCCTTCACGCAGTACGTGGCTGGTGGTCTATTCTGATGGGTTGAGCATGGGTTTCAGAAGGAGGAGAGCTACACTAATGGATCTTCAGCAGCTGAGCATGTGGCAGAAGAGGTTCATAGGGCAGCACATAAGGATTTTGGTCTTTCTTTGTTTTCTATGATGGATGAGCTGCATGCAATGGCACAACAGAGCTAACTTAGTAGCTGCTGCACTGTACCAGTAAACCAGTAATCAATGCTACTTCATGTAAAATTGCAATTGGACCCATTCATCTGCTCAGTAATATATTGTCTTTTGCTTCCTAGCTCCTAGTACAATGAGAATGTGGAGACCCTAGTGGCCTGATAGAACCTCCGAGCCTGAACTTGAAGCTTGAAGGTTTGTCCGATCTCGATCAGATGTGACATTAGGACATGTTTACACCCTTACATAATTATAAACAAGTCACGGAAAGTTCAAGTTGAAGTGGCAGTGCTTGACTTCTTGTTCAAGTTCTCCCTCTTGTCCTTCCTCACTTCTGCATGTGCTGCTCTTACTTCCTGGCCCTGCGGGTCTGACTTTTTGTCACCTGCCCGGTTGTGTCTGACTTTTTGTCATGCAACCCTACATTTGGGTTACCTCTGGCCCCTTGAAACTGTCAGCAGCTCGCCCTAGAGTCCTTGACAGGAATTTCAGTACATCCAAGTGTCAGATGTCCCCTCGAGGTAAGATCCCCCTTTACCCACTATATCAATTATCCAATGCCTGTCCATTGCTCATGCCCAGGAAATTGGTGCAAGCAGCGCATAGCAACAGGGTGGCAGCTGATAAAAGATCAAGAGCTGACATGTTTTCTACTTTAGTTCATCCTGAAGCGCATTCATCTCCACATAGGTGTCAATGTTTCCTATATCCGACGTGGTTGGCTGAAGTACTTTGTTCCAGGGGTGCCTGGTCAAGCTGCTTGCTGGATGCGCCTCCACATATGTGCTGGTGTTGGCTTGATGTAGCAGTGACGATAAGCTTCTCAACATGTCCAATGGCACCTCAAGGTGAGAGCCTCCTTTCTTACCCTGCCCTGTCAAATATGCAATGCCCACCCTTTACTTGAGCCCAGGAAATTGGCGCAAGCAACATGTAGCTGTGTGGCAGCAGGCAATCAACGATCGAGAACTGACATGTTTTTTTTTTACTTTAGTTCATCCCAAAGCCTATTCACCTTGACAAAGCTGTTAATGCTTCCCATATCTAATGCACCATTTGTTGTTCAGGGTATGTGTCAGTGTTGGCATGAGTAGTGGCTATGACTCAGATAGGCTTCCCAAGGTGAGAGCCTCCCTTCTTACCCTGCCCTGTCAGGTATGCAATGCCCACCCTTTACTTGAGCCTGGGAAATTGGCATACACGACACATAGCTGTATGGTGGCAGGTAATCAAAGATTGAAAGCTGATGTGCTTTCTAGCTTAGTTAATCCCTCAGCCATCCAAAAGGTATTCATATTTCTTATATCTGATGCGGGCAGCTAAAATGTCCTGGCCCAGGCATGCTCAAGCAAATGGCTGGGCAGCCATTCCTCTACTTAGCACCCATTCATGCCTCCATTTGCATGCCATCTTTTTTTGCTTTGGCCGTGATGCAACAGTACCTATGCAGCTACCCTTAATCTATATGCCATTCAAATGCATCATGCCTGCTTGTCCCCAAGTTCCCAACTTCAAGTTGGTCCCCACTGATTCCACATATTTCATTGGTCACTTTCTCCATCTCATATACATAGCAGTCAAAGTCCAGATATGGCATTAATGATATGAAAATGAGTATTGATAAATTTAATTATATCTAGCCTTTGAAGCATGGTCATTGTGATGTATGCTAGGAAGTAAGGCATGCTTCTTGTTCTCTTAACCATTATTTTACCCTTATTCTACTAGTATGCCTTGAGGAATAAAGTACTAAGACTTTGTGGGGTGCGTGTTCATAATTTTCTGCTTCCTTGCATAGATGGGCTCCTGAGCTGCCTATTTTCAGGATCATCCCCATGTAACTGATGGGGTAAATGTTTTATGAGGGTAGGGCCATGGAACATGGTTGATTTGAAATCTAGAAGGGTATATACAAAATGATCAAAATGAAAAGTCCAAATGATGGTTGGTTTATGCATGCCGCCTTCCTTACTCACAGTCAGTTAGCTCTGAATCATCCTCCCTTTGCAGGCTGCAGTAGTGGCTATGGGATGCTTGGCATGTTGTGATGAGCAAGCATGCCTCACACTTGGCAAACAGGCCAAAGAATTCCACCTCTGTTAGCCCAGGCCTATCCATGGAATCAAGCTTCAAGAATTTGAGCCAGTCAGTTTCATAACCAAGATCCATGTACTCAACGGAATGGGGCACTTTGGCAGTTAAATCTATGGCCAGGGTTAGCTCAAATGTTTTGGGATTGCTCTTCACTTACCTGCTTCCACATAGGTCCACTTCAATGGCCTTGGGATGCACTCTAATTCCCAGTGATGTAGAGTGGGAGGAGGGCGCAATGCATTGCTTTCTTCATAATATGTGGTAAGTACTTTGAGCTCTGGAGAAACCTCCCAACTTACCTCGAGGTGGAAATGTCCATGCTGAAATGCCAACCACCTGATATGGCCTCTGTAATGGCACTGGGCCACTGTAAACACTTACTGCATTCTTCAGTATAGATGGAGACTGACCAATGTATCCACATTGGCCGTTTGCACATTCAGCAATGTACTCCCCGGCATAGCGTCCAAAGACCAGTATGTATATGGCTGCTTCAGTGAAGACCAGGTCTTCGCTAACCTGTTGAAGCAATGGACACAAGCAGCTGGGCCCAAAGAATTGGTAATGCTAGTGCACCCAGTGCTATGCACTTCCTTGCATGGATGGGCCTCTATATGACCATCAGAGATGCAGCGGCAAGGTTCCAAGCTATGCACCAGTGCCATTTGGTCAGTTTCAGTGTAGCTGGCTCGAGGGACCAGATGATATTTGTCAAGTTGTATACCTTGTTGAACAATATCTGCTGGTACATTGGGGCAGTGGTCACCATCAGTGGCTGTGGATGCCCAGGCATGAAGAAAGTAACCAGAGCTTGATGAAGGTGAGGGGCTCAATTCAATGCTAGGTGTTGAGTTGGGCTTTGTTGGTTGAATTGGCCAGGCATTTATGGGCCACTAGGCTTTGAATGAGTCACCCCGCCATGACTCAGATTGACTGACTCTGAGTCAGCAATGGTGCACCATGACTCAGATTGATGGACTCTGAGTCAGCAAAGTCATTAAAAGTTGGCGCAGCAAGCAATAGGCCCCATGCTCCTTGGCCCCCATTGTATCCCCAATGCAAGATGAGAACTCTCCTCCAGACAATGCTACAAGTGTCAATGCCTTCAAGCTTGGGAACAGAAAAAAGCCGTGTGTCCATTGTATTTCCACCATGCCATGCTTTAATGCTACTGCTCAGCCATGCCAGTGATCCCTTAGTTCATCATGGGCAACATTTTGGCCGAGCAGTGCATGTGATGTGCAGCATCCAAGCATTGCTGACCAATGGCATACTTCACATGGGTGAGGAGGGGGTAGTTGTAGAAGAGTTGCTCACTCCCGAGCAAGTATCATACTTGATTAATCTACTTCTTGGCTAATACTCTTCCATGTTGCAGAGCCCAAAAAGAGCATAGAGTGTTCCAACAACTCTTGCGCATGGTGCCCCATCTTCTGGAGTGCCTCATGGAAGCTTCTAATGAAGAGTGCATAGTGGTCACAGAATTAGTACGTTGATTGCTCCATGAATCTACATACCTTTTCTCATCCATTAAAGATTCAAAAGGGCATATCCAGCACAAGATCAGACGATACTAAGAGCTTGAAAGGTGTTGTTCTGGAGTGGATAAGCCCTCCCAGCATACCTGTCCACCCACCCCTCTCCCGGAATGTCAAGACAAACAGGGCTATCACCATCCCACCACCAGTGCCCTCCTCTGTCCTGCTGGTCTAGACTGGAACAGTGTGGAGTCAGTGTTCCTTCCTTTGCATATGCAGTTTACACTGCTGATCTCCCCATTTAGTGTGTGTGAAAAACTTTCTAGTGGTGAAATGCCTGTCTGCGGTGATCAGTGGCCAATGCTGGTGTATGCAGACCAGTAGTATGATCCTAAAAACCCTTGGGAGGGGCTGTTCAGAAGCTGGATTCTTGTTTGGGTTCACATGCATTTTTCCTCCTCATCCACTGCTGACTCCATCTTGTTCAGGCATTCAAGCACATCTTTACCTCACCCAGTTTGGTAGAGAAAGAGGTGAAGGCAACAAGATCAGGTAATGCTCATATCCATGGCATGACCCAGGTCACTACCACCTCCCTGGCCTATGTAGCCATGCAGGTGTGTGGGGAGTTAGCACGCTAGTAACCTGTCACTGATGATCTAACCAGCTTCACTTCGCAATATCATCCTCTTCAGTGTTCTGTCAGTTGGACACTGTGACAGATTCTGAATGATTTTACAAAAGTGTCCTGGACTTCTTAGATGATCCAGAGGAGAAGGACAAGGTGGATGATCTGTTGAACTGGTGGAACTGGTAGGCATTGACAAATTGATTTTACTATACCAGCCATTGATTCCCCTGTTAGCCAGGTGTTTCCAAGCTACATTGTACATGATCATGCAGTAACAAAACAGAGCGTGCTAGCCAGACTAAAGGAGCAAAGGGCCCTGAAACAGGTGCAGTTGAATGGGGGGGGATCATAAAATACCAGCTAGCTGTAGGTTAGCAATGCAATTGGCTTTCTTACAACCACTGAGCGAAATGAGAGTGACTGATCAGAGAGCAGATCGATGCCTGCACAGGTCAGCTCTCACAAGGATGAAGCAGGCTCATATTACTTACCCATCTTACAGGATATGGAGTCCAGACAACTGATGACTGATGGATGACAGAATTGGTGCTCCAGATAATATATATCTGGTCTTTTTCTAAAGCCACAGATTTATTTCTCCTACATACCTTGTAATGTATGGAATTTGGAGAACAGTGTCCAAGAGATATCAATGTTGGTGCTTATGGTGCAAGTCACCCAGACTTCCCCTTCTTACAAGTGTTGGGACTATGGGTAATTTTTGCTCATTCTGTCATTAAATTTGCAGACCTGTCTTTCCAATGCATATGATCTGTGCAAGCATTTCTTACAGACTTTTTACCAATTCTGTGGGTTTGTCAATATGATGTTTTCACATACTTCATATAAATCTTCTCAAGTAACTGCTCTTAGGCAGCTGCTGATCAGCGCAACCTTCCTGTGATTGCTGGCAGAATCTGCCATTGCTACCGTCCTTTATAAGCATTGGGACAACAGGAGGATTTTCATTGCTCTTTTCTAAATTTCACAGAATTGTTGGTCTGATGCTTCAAGGCCTTTTCCTGCATGTCTTACAGAACTTCTGAAGCAACTGCTTCCTGGCAGCTGCTGATCAGCAGAACCCACCTGATATAGCTGGCTGAATCCACCACTGCTGCCATCCTTTATAAAGGTCGGGACCACAGGTGGCTTTCTGTCCATCTTTTGCAAATTTTTCTGATGCACCATGCTTTTACCAATTTGAGAGGTTTGCCAGTCTGATACTTCATGGTCTATACTCACAATTCTTACAAATATTCTCAAGTAATCATTTCTAGGCAGCAGCTGATCAGTGAGGCCATCCTGATATAGCTGGTGGAATCTGCCATCGCTACTGTCCTTTATAAGCATTGGGACAACAGGTGGATTTTCATCACTCTTTTCTAAATTTCACTGATCAATCACACTTGATATCTCTGTTCATTAAATTTCACATATGTATACTATTTGTTCAGCTACTACCATAATTTTTGAAAGCTCAATTCTGAGTGCACTGTTGAAATTTGTCAACGCTACCCTCCTTTAAATACCCTTTTCAGACTGTATATAAGAATTGCAAATATTATTGTTAATTTGGATATTTTAAGGCCTTATCAAGCCTTAACCTTTTCAGCCCAAAACCCAGATGACAATGACAATGACAACCACCATCATAGCAACAGGGACAATGACAACAACTGCACCTGCTGCCCCCTCACTTGCTCAAAGTGCGAGACAGAGGGGGCTGTTTACTTTAGTACTAATGAGCCTTACCCAGCACATATCCAGCCTTGTGAGCTACTGCTTGCAGGGTGGATTTGCTTTCTTTCATTTTTCTTGTTTCATTCTTTTATTATTGTGTTTAACTTTTTTAGTTATACTATAAATTAGTCTGAGTAGTTAGTTGGTAGTCAGTACAATGTTGGTTGGACCACTGGTCCAGTCAAAAACCAGTCTGAACTGGTTTTCAAACCGAATATAACCGATACAGACTGGTCCTGTAGGGTCCAGTCTGGTTTTCATAGAATATGTAAAATATAAGAACCAGTCTCAGTCCTGGTTCTCCCTCGAGGGGGGTGAAAACCTGGACCGGACTGGACTTTAAAGCACTAACTATATCTAGAGACTGGTTATTTTTGTGAAGTTCTGAGTGCCATTAATCTTTTGGTAGAAAGTCATCAAATTGTCACACTTTATCACATGACATTGGCACATCGTGCTTGAGCCCTACCTTATTAATAATCCATTGCATCAAAACCATCAATTTCCCTATCACATGCCTGGATCCCACCCCCTTCTTGTAGAGAGAACCCACATGGTCTTAGCTAGCAAATAGTGGGTGTTGCCCTAACAATAATAGACTACGGTACCATCAATAATCATATAAATAATGTTGTACTGAATGTTACTCACCTCAGTTGATGTATAATTGACTGAGATGTCTAGGTATGTGTAAGGCAAGGCAGGGGTAGGAGTATATCCTTGTGTTTTTGGGCTAAGGGTATGAGGGGTAAGGGTAGGGGTTTGGAAGTTCATACCCTTGCATACCCCTGTACCCTTAGTGAGGGTACAGGGGTATGCCAGGGGTATGCTTATGTAAGAATATCATTTGATTCTTTCAGCTACCAAGACTCATATTCAAGATTTTCATCAATTAAATACAGATTTTAGGATTGTCCAACATGATAATGGCTTTCATATGTTAATAAGAGGTATTAATATGTGATATTAATAGTAAATACAATAGTTATCAATACTTTTCAAATGAATTTTGCTCTAAATATGTTGATTTTGTGCCAAACCCTTGTACCCTTGACAAACCCTCCCATACCCTTGGCAACCCTTATGTAATCATGGTGATTACTAATGTTGTTTCATGCTTGGCCATTTGCTCATCACATATACTGATGTCTACAGACTCTCTCACTTCCTTCTCCCCCCATATCTATCCTCCCATATTTCCTATTGTACACCTCCTGTATCTGCTTTCCTCTTATAATCTCTGGTCCTATTCTGTCTCGGTGAGTGAATCTTACCGCTTACTGGGTACAATTACACCTTTTTTTTGAATACAGACCAGACCGCTCTGTATCGCTGCTAAAATCCTGTCGTTACACTGCACAGTCCCGTTAAATGTTTGTTCATACTGCCCAATCTGACATCTAAAGCTTCGATGACCGCTCCGCCCCGTACGAACCCATGGCCAGCACGAGTACCAGATCTGTGCCTGTAACCCCTGCCGTTCCGACTGCACAGAGGAGACACTTGCCATCGACTGCGTCTCTGCCACATCTTTCTCCTATTCCGTCTTCCCCACTTTCTAATCCCATGCCATCACCACCCAGTACTCCTGCTCCAACTGCACAAATAAACGCGCATATAGCTGCCCCTTACGACTCAGACTCTTCCTCTGATTACAAATATCCACGTTTCTCTAAAATGTCAAACATCGCCAACACTTCCTTCCCCCTTGCTGAATGTGAACAGATCCACTCATCGAAGTCTCCCATCTTGACTGCTGGTGACGTCTTGCCAAAAGTTCTTCAATCATTCAAACTCGTGTGTCTTGATTACTTCACAGAGAAGAATGTGCCAGATGCAGAACAAGTGCAAAAGATCCTTGGGTGCTTCAGGGACAACCGCATCCAGGACTGGGTGCAAGGAGATCGCACTCATCTCCTCAAACTGACATTCGACGAGTTCATGGCTGAACTTTGGGATGGCTACCTTGCCTCTGATTGGGTTGACACCATCCGCCTTGAGCTGCTTTCCTTGACTCTCGTGACCTGCCCTGCTGGCAGCACATTCTGGGATTACTTCAACCACATGCAATCACTCAACTCGTTGCTTGTCGACACCTTGTCCTTCCAGAAGGAAAAGGATTTTCATCAGAAGGTGGAAGCAGGCCTCGATGCAGAACTCACCCAGAAGTGCCATGAGAAAGCATGCCAGGACATTGTTCCTCTCCACGCCTGGGCACAGGCTGTCAAGACGATCGATGACACGCGTCATGCAGACTGCGTACACACACATCAAGTCGCAGCTGAGTTCCTGAGAGAGCGAAAACGAGGCCGAGACAAAAATGATGATAGCTACAACAACTCTAAATGCCGCTGATCACAATACCCCTCTGCTGGAACATCTACAGCCCCTTTGGGCGTGCCCAACGTGTCAACAACATCGACTACGACTCGCGCGAGCCTCGCTCCTCTGACTAAAGAAGAAAAGGACAAGCTGGATGCCAAAGATGGCTGCAGAAAGTGCCGCCGTATCTATGCATATCACCGTTCTGTGGAGTGTCCATATGGATTCCCTATTGCATCCTCCTACTGTGGTCTCATTGACAACCGCACCACTGCTGCTCCCCCAACCACCAACCCCACTCCGGCTATGAATGCAAACATGACTCAGCCACGAGTAACGTGCCCTGTGGCCGCCATTGGATTGTGGGCAGCTGAACAAGCCACTTTCGGCAATGGTGCCTCATCAGCATTAAGGAACAGATTGGAAAGCAAGGAAGATGATGATGACATGGTATGTGCTCCTTTTAAATGTTGCCACCTGTGGTGGCAGGGAAAGATCAAAGGTCCCAATGAACCGTTACCCTTATTGTCCCCAATGCTCCTGGACTGTGGTGCTCACCTAGTACTTATTGATACAGAATTAGTAACAAAACTGGGACTCTGCTGCCACCACCTGCCTGAACCTGAACTTGTAGATGTTGCCTTAAAGAACGCCAAAACGACCGAAAAGTTAATGTTGACTGAATGGGTGAAGCTCACTGTAACCGCCGTAGATGGCGAATGGACTTCACGAATGGTATGCGCTCTTGTAGCCCCAAATCTCTGTGCACCTGTTGTTCTCGGACTACCATTTTTAGTATGGAATAATATTCTAACCGATTACGCTGCCCATACATGTGTTGATACAAAGAATAACTATGACTTGCTGAATCCTGTGCCCCGTACTGCAAAGAAACCGAAACATCCACGACTTCGCAAACAGATACGACAGATGAAAACCAACCGTAAACTGATGTTAGATGAATTGAAATTTGTACTGCAAGGCCGGCTACATCTGCTAAACTTTGATGTCGTAAAACCTGTTGACATGGCAGCTGCTATAACTGCCCGTATCGAAGTGCTTTCTCATGTTGCTGAACTGATGCACCATGAAGATTCACTGAAAGCTGAGTACCACAAGCTGTTTGAACTGATCCCACATGCAGAAGACTTGCCAACTGACGTGTTAGCCAGAATTCACCTGAAGCAAGCTGACCAGGTGATAAAAACATGAATGTACCAGTGTCCACGCAAATTTTGTGAAGCATGGGGAACATTGCTGAAAAAGCATCTGGATGCAGGGAGAATCCGCCCGTCTTTGTCATTGTGGGCTTCACCAGCCTTCATCATCCCTAAAGCTGATGCTTCTGTACTTCCTCGATGGGTCAACGATTTCTGGCAGCTGAATTCCAATACTGTGATTGACTCCCACCCTCTACCTCATGTTGACGACATCTTAAATGACTGCACAAAAGGTAAAATCTGGGCTACCATTGATATGACAGATAGCTTTTTCCAGACACAGATGCATCCCGACGATGTCCACCTCACCGCGGTCTCCACGCCTTTTGGTCTTTACAAGTGGTTGGTAATGCCAATGGGACTATGCAACGCCCCAGCTATCCACCAACGACGGGTCGCAGTGGCGCTTAGAGAACACATCGGGAAAATCTGTCATGTATATCTGGATGACATCGTGATCTGGTCACAAACTATTGAGGAGCATCACCGTAACATCCGTCTAATCCTGAATGTGCTGTGCACAGCAAAGCTGTACTGCAATCCAAAGAAAACACACCTCTACTGTAGTTCAATTGATTTCCTTGGTCACCATATCTCACTGGACAGTATCAAACCAGACAACAGCAAAGTAGAAAAGATCACAAATTGGCCAAGGCCTAGAAGCGCAACTGACATTCGCTGTTTCCTAGGGCTGGTGCGATATCTAGCAGTGTTCTTGCCAGACTTGGCAACACATACCTTGGTTCTTACACCTCTGACAACTGCCCTGGCTACACGCTGCTTCCCCACCTGGGGTGCAGATCACCAGCTCGCGTTTGAGGCGATCAAGTCCATTGTGGTAAGCCATGACTGTCTAACGACCATTGACCACAAGGATCCTGAAGGTAAAATATTCGTGACAACAGACGCCAGTGATTTCCGGTCTGGGGCTGTTCTGTCCTTTGGAAATACTTGGGAATCTGCTAGACCGGTGGCTTTCGACTCGATGATGTTCAAAGGTGCAGAGCTTAATTATCCCGTTCACGAAAAAGAAATGCTGGCTATCATTCACGCACTGAAAAAATGGTGCGCGGATCTTTTTGGCTCTGCATTCACAGTTTTCACTGACCATAAAACTCTTGAAAACTTTGAGAACCAGCATGACTTGTCATGCCGCCAAGCACGCTGGATGGAATTTTTGTTGCAATTCGACACGAAAATAGTTTACATCAAGGGCAAAGACAACTCAGTTGCTGATGCCCCTTCCCGTCTCCCGACGGTCACTGCTGCTGACAGTTCAGCCGCTGTGGATGCAGCCCACGCACCATACAAATTCTGCCCATATGATGATGAACTGTGCTCTGTGAACGTAATACTGCCAGCTACATGTGGCTCTCCGTTGCGATCTGCCTGCTGCCTGGCACTCTCTTCGCTACCGAAATGCAACAGCATTGCAGCAACACTGAATATCACAGCTGACCCCGAGCTGAAAAAGAGCATTGTCGAGGGCTACCTGCATGACTCCTGGTGCAAGAAATTATTAGCTGCTGCACCCAGGATGTCGACCATGCAGGAAATAGACGACCTGTGGTTCATTGGTGAGCATCTAGTAGTTCTGTTGGTACCCAGATTGAGAGAGGCACTGTTCAGGCTCACTCACGATTCTCTTGGACATTTTGGATTCAAAAAATCTTATGGTTCACTGAGAAATTTGTATTACTGGCCAAACATGAGGCGGGACCTTGAACAAGTGTATGTACCTAGCTGTGCTGACTGCCAGCGCAACAAGTCAAGGACTACATTGCCGGCTGGACTGCTACACCCCCTACCGGTTCCTGATGGTCGCAGGAATTCTGTAGCCTTGGACTTCATTGGTCCTCTTCCTGAGGATGAAGGGTTCAATTGTATACTCACAATGACTGACTGTTTAGGTGCCGATGTACAGATCGTGCCAATGCGTACTGACCTTACCGCTGAACAAGTTGCAGAAATTTTTTTCAACCATTGGTATTGCAAAAATGGACTACCACTAGAAATAGTGTCGGACTGTGACAAGCTGTTTGTTTCGAAATTCTGGGGTGCACTTCACAAACTGTCTGGCATCAAACTGAAGATGTCTTCTTCGTACCACCCGCAAACTGACGGATCCAGTGAACGTTTGAACAAGACTGTGAATCAGGCACTCTGTTACCACGTTGCTCGTAATCAAAAGGGATGGGCACGCATGTTGCCATGGGTGCGTTTTGATTTGATGAACACCATGAATAAATCAACAGGCTTTTCACCGTTCCAACTCAGAATGGGACGAAGCCCTAGATTGATTCTGCCTCTCATGGCGCCGATCGTGACAGAAATTGCTGAAGAGGTACTTGCCCGTGAACTGATCACCCATCTGCAGGAAGATGTCTGCGAGGCTCAGGATAACTTCCTGAAGGCAAAAGTCACACAGGCCATGTTTGTGAATGCATTGCATGGTCCAGACCTGAAGCTGGACATAGGAGACAGGGTGATGCTGTCAACTGAAAACAGATGCAGGGAATACACTGCTAAAGGTGAGAAGCGTGTTGCTAAATTTATGCCTAGGTTCGACAGACCTTACTACATCATTGATGTCAACCAAAAAAAATTGATGGTCACCCTGGATTTTCCTCAAGCGTCGAAAAGGTTCCCAACGTTCCACACCAGTGATGTAATGCCATATAATGAAAATGACTGTGCTCTGTTCCCTGACTGCAAGCTTGCAAGGCCTGGTGCTATCATTACAGAGAATGGTGCAGAAGAATACTACATCGAGAAAATCATTGACGCTCGCAAGCGAGGAAGGGGGATGCAATATTTGGTAAGGTGGGTTGGTTACAGCCCCAGGGACGACACTTGGCTCCCTGGATCAGAATTCATCGACAACACCGCGTTAGATGACTGGCAGGCAGGGCAATTATGAGGGTCCATTGTTCATTTCAACTTTCTTCATGTTCCTGCCATCGGTAGCTTTTCCCACCAGGTTTTTAATGCACCTGGCGAGCAGTTTTTACGATACCTTGGTATATTTTTTTTTATCTACCTGGGAATTTTTTGGAGGAGGGGAGGGTGTAATCATGCTGACCACTAATGTTGTTTCATGCTTGGCTGTTCACTCGTCACATATACTGATGTCTATGGACTCTCTCACTTCCTTCTCCCCCCATATCTATCCTCCCATATTTCCTATTGTATGCCTCCTGTATCTGCTTTCCTCTTATAATCTCTGGTCCTATTCTGTCTCGGTGTTTCTGAGTGAATCTTACCGCTTACTGGGTACAATTACACCTTATATGTTTCCATACCCTTACCCCTAAGGGTAGGGTGTTCAGGGGTAGGTAAGGGTATGAGATTTGACACCCAGGGGTAACCCCTGCCTTGCCCTAGGTATGTGAGTAGGGTATATATACTAAGAGTCATAAAGGTAACTAAGAGAGTAAGCAGAAAGGGTATGTGCCAAAGGGCTTGTTCACGACACATTAGAAAGGGGTGTCAGTGATGGGATCATTGATCACAACATCAGATACAATGATCTGTGTTCACAGTGTACTATCATGGCCCTAGTGTTGCAAAAAAAAATATTTTGACCACTTCCCATCCACACATCTCCCTCAGATATGCTGGATTATATAGCTTTGGACTATCTCACTATGCCCCAGTTTCCTATTCCTTTTTATTTGACTTAGTTGTCATCTAATATGTGGTCTGAACATATTCACCTAGAGTTGCAAAGCATGTGATCATACTCTAAATGGTGACCCTAGCAAGGAGTTCTCAGGATTGGGGAGGAAAAAGTGGCAGAGAGTATTCAGAGAGGCTTATTGTAATGACTTGTGTCCGAGATCTAAGTGATTGAGGATTGGAACACCCATTTTCAAAGTTTTGCAACACTAGGGCCACAATAGTATAACTCAACATCCTTCACCAAAATATAAGCCAGAAAGCTGTTGCATAGAATGACTGCTTTGCTTATGTTTGTAATATACAAAGCACTGAATTTGATCTGAACATTACCATAAATAGGCCAACACGTGATGGGAACTACCATATATAGAAGGAGTCTCCATCGGCGTTTTCCGACAATCACGTGTTCCAAGGAAAGTGCTGCCACCCGGTGAATAGTGTTCACTCATTTTTCTCGACATGAGTGTACGAAGTCTAGGAGATGTTCCAGAGGAAGATGCTTTCTCTCCGACGAGCCATTCAGATAATTTGCTAGGAAGCCCATCCATGGCTTCCACTTCTGTTCCTTCCAGCTCAAGTACAAACAATTCTCGCGTTCCTGGGTCTAAAAGGCCTCCAAGTATTAGGACTCTTGGTCGATCGTCAAGTGATGCTCTTCCATCCAGCACCGGAAAGAAAACCATTTCCTCCAGTTCAACAGCAACTAAAGATGCACGAACACAGAAACCCGTCTCTACTTCCACGCTGAAGAAGACCCGAAGTACACCGCGTTTGCCGCACGATAAGGATGCTGAGCTTGCCCCAAGTACGTCTATGTACTGGAGTCGTGCGCCAGTTTATGGGGCAATCCCACCAAAGTTCATGCGAGGGCACAGCGTAACCCTCGTGGATGCGACGGCATGGCTTTTTGGCGGATGTGATGATAAAGATCTTAAAGAGCACGTTAGAGACATGAAGATCATCTATTGCTTCGACACCGGTAAATTTTTTTCCACTCTTCCAGTATCGGTTCTGCTGACCCACTTTAACTAGAAACTATGCAATGGTCGCAACGGGACACAGTTGGAGAAATCCCGCCACCTTGTCGTGCCCATACGATGACTTTGGTTGACCGCAAGCTCGTCATGTTTGGTGGAGGCTATGGTCCCACATATTATGATGCTGTCTTCGTTCTCGATACCCAGACGCGTACCTGGACACGGCCTACGATAGTAGGAACCATCCCAGCATGCCGTCGGGCCCATACGGCTGTGCTTTACCAGCAGAAGATATGGATCTTCGGCGGTGGAAATGGAATGACAGCACTGAATGATGTATGGACATTAGACGTCTCATCCATGTCCAAAATGAAATGGCAGAAAGTTGAGACGACAGGGAAAAAGCCTGATGCTAGAGGTTATCATTCGGCTAATCTCGTTGGGAATGTCATGATTGTGCTGGGTGGAAGCAATGGAAAAGATTTATTCACCGACATATGGCTTCTGGACCTTGGTGTGTATAGCAGGAAAGTATGTTCTCTACATCTGACTGACTCTTGTGTGAACCAGATACACGGGGGTGGAACCAGTTACAACTCGGAACGACCAAGTATCGCCGGATAGCACACAGTGCGACTCAAGTTGGATCGTACCTCTTTGTTATCGGAGGTCACAATAGCACCGATTACTGCTCCGAAGTTCTGCTCTTCAATCTGGGTGCGTCTGCTCGCTTGTCTACCTGTCTACCCTCTCGTCATTGATCCATGCTATGTAGTTACCCTCCAATACGAACAGCGACCAGTTCTTGGCAAAGCTCCCTCGGGACGTGGGTACCATGCGACCATTTTAGCGGACAGTCGGATTTTCCTCTTCGGAGGCTCTAATGGGAGTAGCACCTATGATGACGTTTACATCCTGGACCTTGCTGCAGGAGCCTATCTACCGCAGGTGACGAGCTTCAATGTCGAGCTCTGACCTGAGGTCGCGCTTCTCAGAAGGTATCGGGTTCCTTTTTCTGTTTGTTATTCCTGCCTGATGCGGTTCGGGCAGCGATTCTCTTTTCGCATGTTTATGCATTCTCTATGGGTTTACAGTGGGTACAACTAAGATAGCTTTGATCAAAGTTGACATGCGCAAGTAGAAGGGCAATAGTCATAAGTATGCGTAATAGCATATAGTCAGTGACAGTTTTGCCTCTGCTAACTGGGGACAGAATGCAACGACAACTGTTTCTCATCTCCTCGGGGGCAGGACTAAGAATTATATTATAAAGACGTGATGAATTATGGCAACAATCTCGTATGGATAGGGCGGATCACAGATTCTCAGTGAGGAGTGGTAGAGGTCAGTGTCATGGATGATGGGAGATGACACTGATGGAAACATGGGGCTCTGGTCGAACCTAGATATAATGCCTTGAGTACATAAGTACTTGCTGACTCTACCCTCATGCACTGTTTCTTCTATTAGCTTCAAATCACTAATAGTATTGGTCAAAGTGGGGTGATTATTTGTGGATTATGTCCATGGTTTTAGGACATGGATAATCACAGACAAAGCAGTGCTTCATCGTTATAGGTTCATTGTACTGTCAGGAGTGTGCTCACCTCATCTTCTGATTCAGATCCAGAACCAAGGACTACAGAGGGCATGACAGTGTCTGCAACAAAAGAGCTGTTGGCAGTTGCTCTCATCTCACATAGGTAAGCTACACTGTATTGAATGATATGGTCTATCGAACACATACATTGTGTTGATCAAAGTGATACGTTGTTAGTGTTGCCAACGGCGCGGCTCAGAGCTGCGAGCCGTCGAGCCGAGCCGCTATTTTGGGCGAGCTGCGCCGGTAAATCAGCTCTAGGCTATACCCAGCTCAACTCTCAGATTGGGCGGCTCAGAGCGGCTCAGAGCGGCTAAGCCGTCCAAAAATAGCATACCTGTGTCGCGCATTGCTGATCACGTCTGAACGCTTCTCCTGCGCGACCTCCCCTCCCCTCTCTTCATCTACATCATTCTATTTTATTTTTCTTTATTTTCTACTACTATCTAGTATGTGAGGCTCTTGTATGGACAACAGCAAGCATTTTTGGCTCTCTTATCAGACTTATCTTGTTGATCTAATGATTTTTATCTCTCTCTGTCTAGATCTCATGCCGGTGACAACGACATCCCTTTCAATATGTATGTGAGATCTCAGTAAGCGCACAACACCCAAAACCAATGCTGACTGAGCTCAATGAGGATGATATCGTGAGGAATGTAGCTCGAGGCATTTGTGTAGTTGTGAATCATAGGGCAAGGCATCGAAGGGAATAAGATCGATGTGGAACAGCGTCTTACTTACAAGGCCTGCTTGATTGTGTTCCCTCGCAAGGCTGGTGCGTCTGCTCGTGCTCATCCGCGCATTTATCGATCTGAGCACACAGACAATCCGGGCTGCCATTCCCCTTCTTTCAAGTTCAAGAAGACGGATACCTTGAATTTTCATCAGTAGATATTGTACATCTAGTAATATACACCGTTATGAATGTTATGAAGAGATTGCACAGCAATAAATTATAATACAGAAAATATGAGCTCCACATATATGTAAGTATCAGAAGACATTCCAGCCGTATGTGTGTCCGTATCTGGGGACACACTTCTTGATTCCCTGAATCGCATACACGCTCCAAGACTCACACCGACATTTCATTCGCGAGACACGGGGACGTTAATGTCGATGTGATGATCATGTGTGGCGAGTAGAGATTCGTAATGGCCATCATGAGCGAGGAAGGCTCAGGTGTACGTAGACATGCCGGCTTGTCGTTTCGCCAATCCCTGTTCACTTCCTCTTCCTCATCCTCACTCGCCTTCCCTCTGCGCATCCCCCACACCATCCATGGCATCAGCATCACCCCCCATGTCATGGATATTGTCATCGTTGTAACTGATCGTAGAGCAGTTGTGTGGGTGCAAGGCCAGACGTACGGGACATAGTGGTCTACCCTTCATAGTGGTGCAGGTACACATTTGCCCCGCGGTTTCCCACCAAGCACGAGACTGTGTATTATCAAGAGGAACAGACGGTATCGTAGAAGAAGACATGACTATATGCGGAGGATGCGGAAGCGGTTTTTCACGAGGCGGGAGGAAAGAGTACGTAGCAGGTATAAATGATTAAGTATTGGGCAAATAAGAGGAAGACTTGGAAGTATGATGGACATGTCGCTGAGAAGTCGAGGTCTGATCCTCGCGTTGACGCACTTTGCCATTGGCAGAACGACGCCCAGTCGAAAGTTCGGGTACCACTGCAGTAAAAGACATGGGAAGGGTTCCCTGATCGTCGAGCTGTTGCTCCATGAAGAAGAGAATTTATCGTCGCCGATAGAGAGGATCAACGGGATTATTGGAATGGGACGTCCATAAGAGATTGTGAAAGGAAAGCCAAAAATAAAGATAAAAACCACCAGGGCGAGTTGTCTAATCGAGCTAACCAGCGTAATATCGAGTAGATCCGGGACTAAAAGAGGCCCATAACCTGTAAGTCCAGACCTAGACGAAGATACACGTATCCTCAGAGGTCAGCCGATGTGGTGGTAGACAACTAAGAATTACCTAGACGAAGATACACGTCTAGGGAGAGTAAGTATACAGTGTAAGGTAGAGATTGTATGTACTTACATCCTCAGAGGTCAGCCGATGTGGTGGTAGACAACTGAGGATGTGAGGCGGTAAATCAACTTGGTAATGTAATGTGTCACGTGTTCATATATAGACGGAATGAGATGAATATACTGTAACACCCTTAGGGGCACGATGGTGTAGTGGCAACCATCGTACTTGGCCTAGGCCCTGTGACCACCTGACAATAGGCAGGAGGTCTCGAGTTCGAATCCCGCCCCTGTTCAGCCACTGGGGGGTTTTAGTGGGTATTATCCAATGTGATGAGTCCCACACTACTGTAATCATACAGTGTGCATAAAATGCATTTCCTCCCTGGTAACCCTGCTCTGAGGTTCAAGTTCCTTGGAACCCCTAAGCAGGTGGTGAGAGCAGTAATGTTGTCATCCCCATATTAAGCAGGATGGTCTTCCAGAAATGGAATTCTAGTGTCTCAAAGCCTCCCACAAATTGTGAGAAAAATGCTTCCACCAAAAAAAAAAAAAAAAAAAATATACTGTAACACCCTTTGTGTAAGTTAAGGAAACACACTGTATGTAATTATGGCTGCATCTGCAGAAAACACTTGACATATATTTTATTATGTGTTCTATGGATACATGCAGAGAACAAAGGGGTTACCATGGTTACACATGTATCCCTAGGAAACACATAATAAAATTACATGTTAAATGTTTTCTGCAGATACAGGCATAATTACACAAAAAGTGTTTCTTTAACTTACACAAAGGGAACATGAAAAATGTTTCCCGAAGGGATCTGAAAGAAACATTGTAGAATACACCTTTTATGTTCCTTGCAGATACAGCTTGGATACATGTAAAATATTTCCCTGACATTTCTTTTACATACATATTAAGAATATCCAAAGGATATACACATCAGAAGTCTTAAAACAAGTTTCTAAGGCTGTGTTTCTGTGGGAAACACAGCTCAGCCCCAGTAGTGTGATCCATGTAGATGTTGATGTGAGTACCCCAACCACTACAGCAATCAGGCTCAGTGTTCATGAGCTAGCATGATGTCTGTGCTGAGGGGGGCAGGATGGAGTTATCTGGGTGAATTCTGCATTGATTCCTGTCATTTGAAGCACCCCAACAAGCTAATATATCACTCTATTCTCTCCAAAAGTTGCCATGTTAATCAGATTCCATGTTCACAAACACCAGAACCTGGCAGGATGATATATAACTACCTGTAGTTACCATGTATAGCTGTTACATGTACAGCTGTCATTAGAGCACAGATTGATGTATCAGAACTACTGTAGTTACCATTCCATCACAGTCCTGTTGTCGACAGACCTCGACATCCTACACAACAACCATGCATCCTGCTAGTCATTGGCCTGATGTTTGCTTGCCCTCCATTAGGATAATTATAGCTAGTCATCTCACATTCAGATCTGTTTCTGAATCATGCTTCTTGTATGATTGATGCTGGATTGACAGGACTTCTATTCCTCCTATATGCTCAGTTTGACAGGGCCACAATGTTTCTGATTGTGTTCACTTCACATACTGTCCATATGTTTGATTTCTGTCAGATATGTTTTCCAGCTTTCCAATGTTTTGTCATGTTATCTTCACTTCCAAGAATTTGAAATAAAATATTTTTTGATCTGCATGGCAAAAGCTTGTCAACTTAGGGTATGCCAATGTTTTTTTTCACCTCCCAGAAATTTTTATTTTTCAAATCACCTGTAGCAGGGGAGCATTCACATCACAGCATAAAATACACCTCAATCGCATGCCCCGTCACCCTATCACCCTGTCGCACCATTGCCCTGCTGCCTCATCTATCCATTGCTTCATTGCCTTGTTGCCTCATTGCCCAGTTGCTGCTCACCCGCCATATTGCTGCCATCAGCACTTCTGAATGTTTCTCCCACCAATTTTACAGGGTCGTGTGCGATGACTGAAAGGGAGAGGAACACAGTGTGGAGGGGCAAAACATGAGGATGGCAGGTCAATTTGATCCCCTGCCTTCGGGGTACAGCCAGAAAGTTGAGGTCAATGTGAGAGGATGCGAGAAGGTGATGGGTACGTACATCTGGTCCATTACTCGATCTCTACAGCTGGGGTATAATGTGATTGATGCAAGGAGTTGATTCAAGGTACTCACATTGAAACGTGTGATCGACCGATCCTCATCTTCATCCAGCACCTGTGGCCCCTAAGCCAAACCTGCCTCCTTCAAGTTTCCATTGTGGCCTGCCACTGCTTATTGCAGATTCTTCAGATGCAGCCACCAGCCATTGTGTGGGGATAGGCATTTCTCCCATTTGCTACCATTGTTGTGGTGTGGTCCAGCTCGAAGCTATAAAAGTGGTAGAAGGTAGTGAGTTGATAGAAATAAAAAGCATACACATGGCATACTCACCTTGAGGGTTTGAACAATCATCGATCATCAGTAGTGGTGGTACAGATGACAAGTTGCCAGTGAGTTGGAAAACGGTGTACTGCCACAAGTTCCTATGCCTCAGCAATGGAATCAACAACAATGGGAGGACAACCATACTCCAAAATGACCATCTGAGGATCTAAAAAGTGTCAGTATATGATATTTGACAGTATTAGATTATATTGGTTGTTTAATCTCACCAGGAGGTTGGGAAATGAGTAAAAGTCAGACGACGCTATTGAAACAATCAAAGTTGTGCTAAAGTTACTACTTACATAGTATGCACATTTTGACTCAACATTGCCTCACAAAATTGCAAATTTTCATTTTCTCATTGGATGGTCTCCTATTGATTGTACTTGACATAACCGACTTGGCTATATGCTCAGTCACCTGAACTTTAAGTTTAGATTGCTGTCAACTTGACAAGTTGAAGTTAAGTTATGATACAGATGTTGGAGCTGGTGAACATGACTCGGAGTACCGTATGGTCCATCATCAGCTAAGGGCATGTAGATCATAAATTAGCTCGAGAATAATGGAATATTTATGTGAGTGGATAGCAGGTGCTGAAGTCTGGATATAAGCCAAAGGTTGTCATCAATCGCATTTGAGGAACAGACTTGGAATACTACACGTGCATCCTCTAGTGCAGGAGGGCAAGAAAGCATCAAGATTGTGGCCATGATCTTGATAATATTATGAGCTTCTGCAGCCTGGCCACCCATGTGAGTGAATAGCAGGTGCTGAAGTCTGGATATAAGCTGAACTTGAAGGCTGTCTGGCAAGGCTGTCATTAATTGTGTGCCATACTATGCATACATCCTCTACAAGGGCAAGAAAGCATCAAGATTCAAGATTGTGGTGATGATCATGAATCACGATGATATTATGAGCTTCTGGGGCATCCACTGATAGGTCCACTATGGCAGCAGAGCTCTGAAATCAAGAAATCACACTCAGACACCTCCTTCCCAAAGTCCTACAATTTCGTGAATGCTTACGAATGCCTACAAATGCACAAAACAATGAAACAATACTTCAAAACGTTTCAAAAGACTTCGAACCATTTCGAACAACTTCGGCTGCTGTATTAAACCTCGAACACATGCTCCCACCATTACACACACTAACACATCACGTTCCTGCCACCACAAACACAAAGAAACACAATGGCTAGCAACTTAGCGTGCATTGAGGCATTTTTTGATGTATTCATGATTTATTGGAACCACAAGACAAGGAGATTTGATATATCATGTATATGGCACATTTCTTTCTTATCATTTTCTCATTTACTTCATGATTTTGATACCTTGTTCACTGCCTCATGTTTACCACATGTTTTGCCTCATGGCCTTTTACCTTTTTAGTACTATCTCTCTCTAACATATATAGTTTGGTGTATTTACTGTCGAGACAACAGCAAAATCATCTTCTCACATTGCCTATCATCTGACTTAAGGGTAAAACTCTTGAGTTTTAGCTCAGTCTTTGTCCAAACTCGCTCAAGTATTCTGCGAACTACATCATTTCACCACATAGTTTCTCAAAACTCTCGTCACATTGTCTACCTACCGTGTCATCGTCTCTTACCACACTTTCAACTATTGTCACCATCTCCCAAACTCATGAAACCATTTCGGAGATTCTCGAACTTCTCCACATTGCTGCTAAACTCTCTCGTATTGTTTTGGAATGCTTCGTAGTGTTTTGTGTTACTTCAGATGGCTTTGCAGAACTTTGCACAGCCTAATACTGCTTTGCAACATCTTACAGTATACTTACTGGCCTTTGGATAGCACGGTGATATTCAGTACTACCTCGCAACCTTTCTCTGACTCGTGTTATATCTCCTAAGACCAGTTTAGTTGGTTTTGGTTGAGTTTCCAGGTTGAGCATCATCATTCTGGAGCCCACCACGAGGGGTTTCTGAATCATTTCATCACCTAATCCATCTCGAATCTCCCGGCTTAGGCCAACCCAAGCCAGAAACCTCTGAATTGATACTCGCCACACCTTCAAATCTCTCAAACAATCGGGAGATATCCTAATTCCAGTATCCAAAGCAGAATCGACACATCATTGACTATTTCCCTCACCCATTCCATTGTCTTCATCATCATCTTCTACTTCTTCATCCTCAGCTTCTAGTGCTTCATTCATCTTTCCAAATACATCGACACCGCTACCATCTATCACCCAAGTCCTAACCCCTACCCCAAGAGCTATTGCACTCATAACTACACAAGCTACTATGCCAGCTCGTGGTCACTCCACGGCTCTGAAGTTCGATCCTACTCAGCCTCAAGAACTTCAGAGATACTTTAACGAGCTTGAAATGCTGTTTCCAACATGTGGAATTATCGATTCCGAAGACATGAAGAAGCATGCCTGTCGATACATTGACATTGATACCTCTGAACTTTGGGAGTCAATCCCAGAATATGACGCAGGGGTTTCATTCAATGAATTTCATACAGCTATTCACAAGTTGTACCCTGGATCTGAAGACGACCGCAAGTGGTCAATCGCCAATATGGATAAACTAATCGGTGAACAACTTTGCATTGGTATCTATGATGTGAATGAATTAGGATTATATTACAGGTCCTTCTACAATATCACTAAGTTCCTCACCACAAAAAATCGACTTTCGGCAGCTGAACAAAGCAGAGCCTTTGTTCACAGCTTTCAACCAGGATTATGGATGCGAATCGCACGCCATCTAGAACTCAAACTCCCCGACCACTACCCAGATGACCCCTATCCTCTCGATGACATCCATGCTGCTGCAAAATTTGTTTTAGCAGGTACTACATCATCACGAACTCCCTCGGCCTCAACTTTGCAAGTCCCATCCTCATCCTCGGCTTCAACCTCCATCCCTACTACCTCTACATTGTTGCCACAAATCAAAACAGAGGATTTATCAATGATTCTTGAGAAATTTGCAACCACTCTCATCACGGCCTTAACAGGAGCTCGATCCAACAATAACAACAACAATTCCCCACGTGTTAATCAAGGGTTTTGCCAGGACCAACTCAAAAATTTAGTTTGTATTTTCTGTGGTCTTTCAGGACACTTCATTAGTGATTGTTTGGTCTGTCAAACGTATATTAACGATAGAAAGTGTAAGAAGAACACCAAAGGAAAAGTTGTGCTTCTGAATGGACAGTTCACGCCACAAAACATCCCTGGGCATTGTATCAAAGATTGCATCAACGAGTGGATTCATCAAAACCCAGACATAAATATCGTCCCTGCCCTCATGTACGGCATTGCCCCTTCCCCAACTCCAGTGCCCACTCCTAGGGGAATCTACCAGATCACGGACATGAAATACTGCAGCTGATATTCGTATCGCTCGCTTAGAACAAGAATTATATGCATTATGAAGTGGCCGAAACTTTGCTCAACACGAACCCAGTCCAATTGCAGCTCCTGTGGTTCAGCCATTGATTTCGTCCACAGCTCCATCAGCAGAACCAGTAGCCCTTCCCACTCCGACTGCCACACCACCATCTATATCCTCTACTGCGACCAATCCAGCTTCATCCAATATAGCACCATTGATGGCTTTGCAGATGACTTTGAATTTAAAATCCATGCCGAATTCGCAACCACTCATGAGTTTGCAACCCCCAATTCATCCTTATGCCGCAGCTTCGGAGAACACTTACTTACCCCCTCATGAACAAAACTTTGCCTCTACTAGTAAAGGTAAAGAACGAGATGGTCCTTCGTACCACACTGTAGCCCCCATTCAGAATGACACCATCGCTCAGGACATATTTTCGCATTCAATGAAAATACCAATCGTTACTCTTACTATGGAAGAACTTCTTTCGTTATCACCTGAAGTTCATATGAAATGGAAGAAACAGCTAATGCCATGTCATATTCTGAACCAGGATGGAAACAATGTGGGGCACCTAGTCAACAAAGAGGTACTTATGATCAACGACCCATACAAAACTTATATCAGCTCTCTTCGAATCAGCAACATTCCAAAACCCTTTATCGCTGTGAAGGAATCTCACTTGATCAGATCAGTTATGATGAACATCAACAGTAAAAATCCTGTCAAAAGTGTAGTTGACCCAGGTTCTTCAATTATCGCTATGTCCGAAGAAGTCTGCCATGAACTAGGTCTTGCATATGATCCTTCCATCCACATTCCACTTCAATCAGCTAATGGTGGCATTGACAAAAGTCTAGGACTAGCATGAAATGTTCCTTGCAAAGTTGGCACGATCACCATCTATATGCAGATTCATATAATCTGAAACCCTGCCTACGACATACTACTTGGTCAACCCTTCGATGTAGTCACCGAAAGCACCATCAAGAACTGGAGTGATGAATCTCAGACAATTACTATCTACGATCCTAACTTGACAAGATCATCTACTATCCCGACCTTTCCTAGAGCCACGAAACACTGAAAAGTAGTTCACAAGGATTTTCATTACTAGAGGATAATATTTTGGAGACTGAACAGTGCGCATTCATCATTTCTTTTGACCATTTGACCTCTTCTATATTTATCGAACCCACTGTGAACATTCCTGACTTTGTATCCTCACCTTCTTTGAATGCCACTACTACTTTGGATATTATTGCCCATCTCTATTTGACAGCTAGTGAACAGTATGTTACATTTTTAACGGCCTCGATGGCCCCCTCTATGCCAGATTCATCTAGATATTCCACATCCTATCTATCCTCCGACTCCCTATATCCTGCCTTTGCAGCCACTAAAAAGAAGTACAAGCCTGTCGCATTGAAAGTACGACCAGTCATCACTGACCTGCCTGATTGATTTCACATTACTTGCACGATCACAGGGAATCCTCTCAAAGAAATGCCAAAACTTAATCCTAAACCTCCAACATTTTTGCCATCTTCCTGATACAACCTCAAATGAAAAACGATTATTGATAATAATCATCCTGGCGATTTCCTTTGGCCTGAGGAAAGAAAACTCATGCACAATTTTATTCGGAATCACAAAACCGGTTTCGCATGGACCAAACAAGAACGAGGAAGTTTTTGCCCCGACTTCTTCCCTCCAATTGAATTCCCAGTTATTCCACACACCCCATGGATCAAATGAAACATTCCTATTCCGCCAGGGATTTACGAAGAGGTTTGCGCCATGCTCAAGAAGAAAATAGAAGCAGGCATTTATGAACCATCAAACTCGTCTTATAGGTTGCATTGGTTTTGTGTCACGAAGAAAGACGGCAAAGCGCTTTGCTCAGTCCATGGTCTCGAACAACTCAACAAAGTCACTATACAGCACTCAGGTGCCATTCCAATCCCTGAACATCTGGAAGAACAGTTCAGAGGACGCACTTTTGGAGGAATGCTAGACCTCTACATTGCCTTCAATGAACGAAAAGTAGCTGAATCATCTCGAGACCTGACCACCTTTCAAACACCTTTTGGAGCACTTCACATCATCACTCTACCAATGGGTTGGACCAACTCCATGCCCATCATGCACGATGATGTTTCTGTAAGGGGAACACCTTACGAGCCCCTACAATGGTTGATGCACATTTGCGAACATTTCCGCACACCCGCAAACATTTGCGCAACAAAGCACCTTTTCGCACAACGAGGCGCCTTTTGCGCCAACCATCTACAAACATTCCAATATGTCAATCCATCAGCCCCTATTGTACTCTCACCATTCTCGCAGTCAATACCCTGCACAAACCATTGTTGCAGTTTGTGCCTTTGCGCAAACCAGTTGTGCAATTGTTGCGCCTGCGGAAATGATCGAGGATGTCTTCACATGCCCATTACCAATCATGGCCTGATGTGGACACCACTTACTGAGTATGGCCTGATGCGGACACTATCACTGATTGATGGCCATCTCCCCAAATGGGAACACAACCCTGGATCTGAATTAGTGCTAGGATGGAAGGGGCTCCAAGTATTTTAGAATGTCGCATGCCTTCCATATATATACTTTGGCCTTGCACTGGACTCCTTAGAGTTTTCTCTTTGGTTTTCCCTTGCAAGGTATGGGTCTTTCCTTGTTCAATAGTTATTGAATCTAAACTTTGGTTTTCCCTTGCAAGTATTGAGTTCTTAGGACTCTGATCATAAGGTTGCTGTTAGGAAACCACCCCATTACCTAATAAAATTTCAATTGTATTTTATTATGTCGAATTATGCTACATGATGCCAAATGACACTACACTTTGATAGCATGAGAATTTTATTTCGCATGCATCAAAATGTACGTGCATGTACGAGTGTGTCAGTAACAACAATGTACAATACATGTAACATAGTATATAAACCCTAAATATATGCCTAGGGGACCCCAGTTGTGTTCTCTTAGGTATTCCACCTACATTTTCGGTGTGAAAGGCCTATCTCAACAAACTCACCTATTAATAACCCCTCGCATCAAAACCATCAATTCCCCCATCACAAGTGTGGATCCCGTCCCCTTCTTGTAGAGAGAACCCACACGGTCTTAGCTAGCAGATAGTGGGTGTCGCCCTAACAGAAGAACACAACTTCCCATATCTACCTTTTCTTTTGTAAGCTGACACCAGGCCTCACCTTACATTGTGACTGCCAGTGATTGAGAGGCAGTGCTCATCATTAGGACAGCTGCAACCAGACAACCAATTGGATCTGGTTTAGTTATGATTTACATCACTCTATTCGGACGACTATTTTAGTTACAAGCCGAATTCAGTGTTATCCCCGAGATCAGGCACTGTTGGAAGGGTTATTGATCCAAAGTGTCAAATTAGGTGCCTGACAAATGATGAATGATTGACGAACAATTGATGAATGATTGACGAACCATCATGTGACCTGTAAACATTTGGAGAGGTCTCAAAGAAAAAATCTTGAATTTGTCAAAGAAGTGATTCATCACAGATTTTGCAATTATGTCCAAACCTTCAACTTCTAATCCCGGCCCTAATCCTGTTTCCACATCAGCACTAGAGGCGAAAATTGATGCACTTACAGTGCAAATGTCCCAATTAGTGTCAGTGTTGGCAGCATCACAGCCCAGACAAGTGGAAGTACAGCCAGAGACGACAGGAGAAAGAGATGATGAGATGGAGGAGATGGTGGAGTGGATATCGCAGGAGGATGAGACGGTGGAGAAATCCGGAAATGGAAAAGCACACTTACCTAAGTACATGCCCCCGCAAATCTTTGACGGTACCATGGAGAATACAAAATCCTTCATCAGCTCTATAGTATTGTACATCCATGGGAGAAAGCCAGAGTTTTGTACAGCTGAGTCTAGGATTATGTTTGCACTCTCATACATTCAGGGGGGGGAAGCACAGTTCTGGAGAAACGAGGCTATTAATCAAATTGCCGTGGGAAATAAACCATTTGCAACCTTCAAGGAATTTCTGGAGAGATTGGAGGCACAGTTTGGAGACCCTAATCCAAAGGTGACAGCCAATGCTAAATTAAAGACCATGCGCCAAGGTTCCCTAACAGCGGATGAATTTATTTTGCAGTTCAAAGCAGAAGCTTCGCAAACGGACATGGGAGAAGCTGCATTGGTAGAGTTTTTGAAAGCAGGATTAAATCCCTCTTTATTCAAGTCTATCTACCAACTACCTTCTATGCCAGAGAAGTTGGATGAGTGGTATAATTGGGCAATGCGCCTTGACCGGCAATATTGGCAGGAACAGGCAGAGTCAAAGTTGATGTACGGAAGTAGTAAATTTGGAAAGTCATCAGGAGGAAAGTCTGAGAAAGGAAAGGCGCCTCAGGTGCAAGCTCCAAGGGCACAGCCACTGGCCATGGCAGTTACACCTATAGTTACGGAGTCAGCAGCACCAGCAGAGGCAATGGAGGTTGATCAAGCAGGGAGATGAGCCCCACTTAAATGTTTTAACTGTGGGCAGTTAGGACACATTTCTAGGAATTGTAGGCAGAAAAGAAAGATTAGGGAAGCTACAACCGAGGAAGTGAAGCAGGAGGAAGGCAGGCAGAAGAATTTTGTGGAAGAGTCCCAGTGAAGGTTTCCCCATTGGTGACCCAGAATCGTTACAATGTATTAGTATCCGAGGAAACCCAGAGCAAATCAGAAAAGGAAATCGGGGAGGAGTACAACCATTCTGAATCACGTGACGAAAAGGAGTACAACTGTTGTCAATCATGTGACAAAGAAAATTGTCATGTGTCATTTCCGAAAACCCTTAAATTCTTTATTCGCTCTGCGTGAATAGAACCCGAAATCACCTTGACTGTGGGACTGAAGACAGTGGACACACATGCAGCGATTGATGTGGAAGCATTGCTTGATAGTGGTGCTACAGGATTATTTATTAATTGGTCCTTAATTACCAGAAACGGTATTAACACACGCAAGCTGGCGCAACCTATAATGGTGTACAATATTGACAGAACAGTCAATTGTGGAGGAACTATCAAGGAGGAGGTGACTATGGTACTAAAGTATCAGGAGCATCAGGAGTGAGCAGTATTCAAAGTGTGCAATCTTGGGAAAACCAATCTAATAATAGGATGTCCATGGTTATGGAAGCATAATCCTGAAATTGATTGGAAAACTGGGAAAGTACAAATGACTCATTGTCCTAAGGAATGTAATGTGTATGGGAGGAAGATGAAGAAGGAAAAAAGGAAAAAGAAAGAGAAAGAACGTCCGAGAAAGTATTCTGTTACGATGGAGGAAGTGGAGGATGAGGAAATGCCAAATGAGGAAGTTCTGGTTATGATCGAGACCGAAGAGCAGAAGCAAACCTTTAGAGCAATTCGTGGAGGACAGTCATGGGACAAGAATATCATGAAGGTGGAGAAGCCAGTGGAGGAATGGGTGCCAAAAGTGTATCATGAATATCTGTCAGTGTTCCAGAAGAAGGAGTCTGAGCGAATGCCAGTGCGGAAGCCATGGGATCATGTGATCGAGATGAAGCCAGGGTTTGTGCTGAAGAAGTCGAAGGTATATCCGTTATCTCCGATGGAACAAGAAGAAGTGGATGCATTCCTGAAGGAGCAATTGCACAAAGGATACATACGACCTTCAAAATCACTGCAGATGTCACCAATATTCTTCGTGCCAAAGAAAGACCAAAGGAAGAGGATGTGTACAGATTATAGGTATCTGAATGAGTGGACAGTGAAGAACGCGTACCCCCTGCCGTTGATCTCAGAAATAATTGACAAGGTGGGAAAAGCCAAGGTCTTTACAAAACTGGATTTATGATGGGGATACAATAATGTATGAATAAGGAAAGGAGATGAGTGGAAGGTTGTGTTTGCCACACATCGAGGATCCTTCGAGCCGCTTGTCATGTTTCTTGGGATGACTAATAGTCCCCCAACCTTTCAAAATATGATGAACGACATTTTCAAGGACGTAATAGACAAAGGCGTGGTAATAATATTTATTGACAACATTCTGATATTCACAGAGGATGAAGAGAATCATGAGGCAATAGTGCAGGAGGTGCTATGGAGGTTAGTGGAGAATGATCTATTTTTGAAACCGGAGAAGTGTGTGTTTGGGGCAAGCGAGATTGAGTTCCTAGGATTATTGATGGGCCCTGACGGGATCAAAATGGATCCGATCAAGGTACAGGCGATCACAGATTGGCCTGCACCCACCCATGTCAAGGAGGTTCAAGCCTTCTTGGGACTTGCAAATTATTATTGTCGCTTTGTGCACAATTTTTCTAAAATTGCTGCACCCTTACATAACCTTACGTGAAAGGGAGTAGTATGGAGGTGGGGAGAGCAGCAGCAGACAGCATTTGAGGAGTTGAAGAGGAAGTTTGTGGAAGGACCAATATTAGCCCCAGTGTATTTCACATGCCCTTTATGAGTGGAATCCGATGCATCTGACTTTGCCACTGGAGCGGTATTATCAATGCTGTGTGAAGATGACAAATGGCATCCTTGTGCATATTTGTCCCAAGGGTTGAATGATGTGGAGAGGAATTATGATGTGCATGACAAAGAGATGTTGGGAATAATACGAGCATTGGAGGTGTGGAGGCATTATTTGGAGGGATGTATGCATCAGATTGAGATCTGGACAGATCATCAAAATCTGCAATACTTCATGTCCGCTAAAAAGCTTAATCGCTGGCAAGCGCATTGGGCACTATTCCTATCACATTTCAATTTTCACTTGGTCCACAAAGTGGGAAGCTTAATGAGGAAAGCAGATGCATTATCCAGATGTATTGATCATAAAAGGGGGGTGGAGGAGGACAATAAAAATGTTACCTTACTCAAACCCGAATACTTTTGCATTTGCGCTATGCATCAAGGGCATCTATTAATAGATAGCTCGGAAATGGAAATATTGTCTAAAATTAGACAATGTTCTGAAATGGACAATGAAGTAGTGGAAGCCATGAAAGCTCTGAAGGGAGAGAAGAAAGGTAATATTAAAGGAGATGAATGGGCAGAGGAACAAGGGTTGGTGTTGTTTCGAGGAAAAGTGTATGTACCGAAGGATCAGGATTTGCGAAGGGAGATCATCTGGTTACATCATAATACACCGACTGCTGGACACCCAGGAAGATGGAAGACATTGGAATTAGTAATGAGAAATTATTGGTGGCCTGGAATTTCGAAGTATGTGTTGGGGTATGTGGATGGATGTGATACGTGCATGAGGGGGAAGAAATTTCCAGAAAAACCTGCAGGAAAATTAATGCCGAACCCTATACCTAAAGCGCCTAAAGTGCCGTGGCGAGATATATCTGTGGATTTTATTACCGGATTACCCGACGCTCAAGGGTACAATGCAATATTCATACTATGCGACTGCTTCACAAAGGAGGTCCATATTATTCCTACTACTACAGAAACCTCATCATTGGGCTTGGCATGCCTCTATCTAAATCAGGTATGGCAGTTACATGGGTTACCCAATACCGTTATCTCCGATCGTGGACCACAATTTGCTTCTGCATTTATGCGAGAGCTGAACAACATATTGGGAATTCAAACTAAATTATCTACGGCATATCACCCGCAGACTGATGGGCAGACAGAAAGAATGAACCAGGAGTTGGAGCAGTACCTATGTATGTTTGTCAACTACTGACAAACCAACTGGCCCGAATGGCTGGCAATTGCTGAATTTTCCCACAATAACAAATTCCATTCGGCTACTTGTATGTCACCCTTTTTCGCGAATTATGGATATCATCCTCGCATGGGAGTAGAACCCAGAAGGGAAGTCAAAGTACAGTCGGTAGAAGACTTTGTATCTAAGATGCAAAAGGTACAAGAGGAAGCAGGGGCAGCATTGAAGAAAGCATGTGATGACATGATGTGACACACAGATCGTACTCGAGCATGCACTCCAGAGTACAAAGTTGGTGACTTGGTATGGCTAAGTACCAAGGACCTGAATATTCCACGATCTTCGAGGAAACTTACGGAAAAACAAGTTGGCCCATATGCAATCTCTAAAGTAATCTCGCCTAATGTGGTAGTGCTAAAATTACCCTGATCATTCAAGATTGATCCCGAGATTAACATATCCTGCCTATGCCCTTACCGCCCGCCCACTATTCCTGGCCAACAAACTACTCCGCAACCTCCGATAATAGTAGAAGGTGCTCTAGAATACATAGTTGAAGAAATTCTAGACTCACATCTTCGACAGAACAAATTGGAGTTCTTAATAAAGTGGAAAAACTATACCGATGAAAATAATTCATGGGAACCCAAAGAGAATTGTAAGCGAGCACATAACGCGATCGCCCAATTCTTTAAACATAATCCGAATGCTCCGCGTTGCATTGCGAGAATGGTGTATGAGGGGATGAAATTCCGGCCTTACCAAAATTTCACAGAGGGGACAGACGTAATATTTTCTCGCCTGGAAGTCGAGGCATAAAAGGGGGGTAATGTTAGGAAACCACCCCATTACCTAATAAAATTTCATTTTTATTTTATTATGTCGAATTACGCTACATGATGCCAAATGATGCTACACTTTGATAGCATGAGAATTTTATTTCACACGCATCAAAATGTATGCGCATGTACAAGTGCGTCGGTAACAACAATGTACAATATATGTAACATAGTATATAAACCCTAAATATACGCCTAGGGAACCCCAGTTGTGTTCTCTTAGGTATTCCACCTACATTTTCGGTGTGAAAGGCCTATCTCAACAAACTCACCTATTAATAACCCCTCGCATCAAAACCATCAATTCCCCCATCATGAGCGCGGATCCCGTCCCCTTCTTGTAGAGAGAACCTGCACGGTCTTAGCTAGCAGATAGTGGGTGTCGCCCTAACAGTTGCCCTTACAGTTTTGTTTATCCTACAACCCAAGATTCCCCATGTTACAATCCCCTACATTGATGACACACCCATTAAAGGTCCGAAATCACGCTACTCACTCCCGGGAGGAGGTTACAAAACTATTTTGCAGAACCCAGGAATTCATCGTTTCATTTGGGAACACTTCGAAAATCTCAACTGAGTAGTCCAACACATGAAATATTGTGGAGGGACTTTTTCAGGACCCAAGCTATTTCTTTGCGTCCCCGAAATTACTGTCTTAGGACATCATTGCAACATCAAAGGTCATATGGCCGACCCAACTCGAATCGATGCAATCAGCAAATGGGGACCTTGTCAAAGTCTCACTGAAGTAAAAGCCTTCTTAGGAACCATAGGGGTTTGTTGTATTTTCATACAGAATTTCGCTAAATGAGCAGCATCTCTTATCAACCTCATGTGTAAGGATGTTCCATTCAAATTTGGTACAACACAAATAGCAGCACAAGAAGATCTTAAACTTGCTCTCATCACTTCTCCCGCAATTCATGCGATCGACTACACCTCAAACGCACCCGTCATCCTCTCAGTCGACACTTCACACATTGCAGTTGGATTTTTCTTGGCTCAGTGCAACCCCGAAAATCTTCATAAATGCTATTACAGCTGTTTCAGATCTATCACACTCAATGCCCGCAAATCTCGCTTTTCGCAACCCAAACTAGAGCTCTACAGACTCTATCGTGCCCTTGGCGCACTTCGACTGTATGTTATTGGCATATGAAATCTCATCGTCGAAGTCGATGCCAGATACATCAAAGGTATGCTAGCAAATCCCAACATTGCACCAAGTGCAAGCATTAATCGATGGATTGTATCCATCCTTACCTTCCATTTTACGTTTGTACATGTCGCTGGAATGCATCATGGCCCAGATGGACTTTCACAACGTCCTCTACAGAATGGAGATGACACACAACCAAATGATGGATCCTTTGAAGATTGGATCGACCAACTGCATGGTTTTATTCATCAAATCAACCTGCTCACAACTCGCCCATTCCCATTGCATTCGCTCCAATCAACATTCACCCTACCTTCACATATCAGTAAGGGGGAGGACATCACTTACAAAGATGTCCCTCATTCCAAAAATGCCAAAAGAGATGACAAATGACTTCTTCACGTTCAAAAATGGCTTGAAGATTTACAACAGCCACCAGACCTCTCCAAAGCAGACTACAGCACCTTCGTGCGATATTGTACTGAGTTCTTCATAGATTCTGGAAAGCTTTGGCGAAAAGATTCACAAGGAGCCCACAAGATCGTCACTATCCCTGAATGCCGCCTTGACATTGTTCGAGCTGCTCACGACGACATTGGTCACAAGATGGTATTCGCTATGAAAACCCTCATCACACTCCAATTTTGGTGGCCCAATATGAAAGCTGACATCACATGGTACATTCGTTCTTGCCACCTATGCCAACTTCGACAAACCAGAAATCTGCTTATTACACCCACAGTGGCAACACCAGCACCACTGTTTGGCAAAGTCTACATTGACATGATGCAAATGCCCCCATCAAATGGATTCAAATACATCGTTCAAGGGTGATGTTTGCTAACAGCCTATCCAGAATGGCGAAAGCTTCGATGCAAAAATGCCACGACATTAGGAGACTGGATCTTTGAAGACATCATTTGTCGCTGGGGGTCTCTTTATGAAATTGTGAGTGATAGTGGATCAGCATTTATTGCAGCGATGGAGTATCTCGTGAAATGATACCATATCAATCACATCCGAATCAGTGGTTACAATTCTCGAGCAAATGGGATTGTAGAAAGAGCACACTTTGATGTTCAACAATCGTTATTCAAAGCAGTCGACGGAGACCAGAGCAAGTGGTCAGATGGAGCACACTCTGTCTTTTGGGCAGAACGCATAACAGTTTGCAAATGCATGGGTTGTTTGCCCTACTTCGCAGTAACAGGATCCCATCCCCTCATTCCACTCAACATCTCCGAAGCTACATATTTGCAGCCCCCTCCAAATTCAATACTTTTGACAACTGACCTTATGGCACGAAGAGCTATCGCCTTACAAAAATGATCAATCAACCTCGAAAACCTTTATTCAAAGGTTTTGTCTGCCCATCTCAAAGCTGCAAAATGATTCGAACAAGTCCACCAGAGGACTGTCAAAGACTACAACTTTGTAACAGGTGATTTAGTCCTACTTTGCAATACACAGATCAAAAAGTCACTCAATTGCAAAATGTGACCTCAATACATAGGTCCCCTCATAGTCATTGACCGAAACTATGGAGGAGCCTACATCCTTTGCGAACTCGACGGATCAGTACTCCATCGCCCTGTCGCTGCCTTTTGTCTACTTCCTTACTTAGCACGAAAATCAATTCCACTCCCTCTGAACTTCCTCGACATCGACTCAGCACATCTCGAAACACTTCAACAAACTTTGGACATCGACGAAGATATTCCTGATGACATTCCACACCTCAAAGACAATTAACTATTCTCTTCCTATGTTTTGCAATTACTTACCTATAATTTTGATTTCTCTTAGTGTATCATACAAGTCGCGATATCGCATTATAGCATGGTCACGCAAGCTCCAAAAGGGCTTTTTGTGCATGATGATTTACTGAGCCTTTCCCTTACTTTGTAATGTCATTTTCTTTCATTTTCTCTTACAAATGCGCTCAGAACACTTACAATGACAAGTTTCAGCAACAAATTTCATCTCAAAAAATTGTTTGGATATTTCTTCTACTCTCCTTATTTCTTATATCTTCTGTTTCTGGTTTGACAAAGCACAAATTTATTATATGAAATAGCGAAAACTAAAACAATGAAATTTTACTCTTCTTTGTCCAACATTTTACCCAGTGCCACTATCTTCTGATCCAGCATACGACACTGCATCTTTTTCTTTGCCATCTCCTCCAAAATTATTTGTTGGCGCTGCTCTACGCCCAACACACCCTCATCACCATCTCGGATTTCCTGCCCCTTCCCTTTCCTGTCTGACTTTGTCCGACCCTGCAACCTCGAAGGCCCTGCCTCTGGTGCCAACGAAGGACCGATGACTCAAATTCGAGGTACTATACATTATGAAATATTAGCGAACACTTCAAAAGATATGGATCAGTGGCTTACCTGGTTTCAGACGCTCTGAAACCTTTCCCCCACGGCTCCCTACAGCCTTCTTTCCTTTTACCTTACAAACCCCCCACCTTGAAACACCCTCTCAATAGCATCCTTGTGACTCTTGCATGCATTTGTGGCACTTTGCTGCTCCTTCGTCTATGACACACATAGGCCGGCTCTTGAAACCAGAGCATCGATCGCACTACAGACATTTCGTTAGTTTCGAAATCGTTGTGAAACATTTCGTATGACTCACTGGTCCTTCGAACTCAAGAAGTCCCCCCTCCTCGAATCTCGCTCATTTAGCGGCGATTCCTTGTTCGCCGTCGTCATCGTCGTCTTTGTTGAGGTTCCTCCTCCATCGCCTGCCGCTTTTGGGTGCCCAGGATAATGACTGGGTCTTTGTCCACCTCCTGATTCTCCTCCCCAACTTCTGCTACCCAAATCACCTCACTTTCTGCCTGCAAAGCTAAATTCCGCCTCTTCAGATCATCCTTCGAAATTGTCTTCACCTGAACCTTGGCCACGAGAATAGCTCGAGTAGACTCAAGAGCTTTCCGTTGTTCGTCGAGCTTGGCAGCTTTCACCAGTAATTTACCCTCCCCCACCTATTCCGGTTGGAGTCCAGTTATTCCAGTCAGAGTCCAGTTATTCTGGTTGGAGTCCAATTATTCCGGTTGGAGTCCAGTTATTCCGGTCAGAGTCCAGTTATTCCGGTTGGAGTCCAATTATTCCGGTTGGAGTCCAGTTATTCCGGTCAGAGTCCAGTTATTCCGGTCAGAGTCCAGTTATTCCGGTCAGAGTCCAGTTATTCCGGTCAGAGTCCAGTTATTCCGGTCAGAGTCCAGTTATTCTGGTCAGAGTCCAGTTATTCCGGTCAGAGTCCAGTTATTCCGGTCAGAGTCCAGTTATTCCGATTGGAGTCCAGTTATTCCAGTCAGAGTCCAGTTATTCCGGTTATTCTGACCAGATTCTGGTTACTCCAGAGCCTCAACTTAGAGTATATACCCTAATGGATAGTCAAATTTCAAGTCTTAAGTTGTCAAAGTGCCTACAAAATATATTTGTGCAGAGTAAGGATTGAACTCAAGACATCTTGATTAGAGTGATCACATGACAAACCAAACATGTGTGCTTAACCAGTTGAGCCACAGGAGAATTATTAGATAGTAATATAATGTTTATTCATGACACTCTAATTTTTTTCAAAGTAGTTAAGATCAAATTTTCTTAATTAACCACATCCCTCACATTGAATGCGAGGGAGTGGGGATAATTGTAATTATATACATACACAAAAAATCCTCCCTCTCACAAGATGCGAGAGGGAGTTTTATTTATATACATAAAAAGCTAACCCCTCGTGCCAAATGCGAGGGGGGAGGTAAAAACATGAAGAAAAAAATCCCTCCCCCACGCAAAATGGGGGAGGGGGGGCACAATACTAATAAATAATTAAAAATACAAAAAAAATCCCTCCCCACACAAAGTGCGGGGGAGGGGGAGGGGACACAACCCCGCTGTTGTCTGTTGTTCCACCCACATTCCACCCCACAAGCAGTTGCTCATGAGGCTGGGGGTGGGTGGCTTGTCGTCATTGTTGTTCCACCTGCGATCCACCCCACGAGCAGTTGCTCGTGAGGCTGGGGGCGGGTGGTGTGTTGTTGTCATCTCCTGTCCCTGCACCTGGGCATCATTCCACCCATGATCCACCCCACGAGCAGTTGCTCGTGAGGCTGGGGGTGGGTGGCTTGTTGTCGTTCATTGCTGTCGTCCCCTGTTTGGATTTCTGTTTTTTTCTTTTTTTTTGGGGGGGGGGGGGGTTTGGGTGCAAGTGCAGAGGTGGGTGGGTGCTTACTAGGCAGGTACCCCCCTTCTGGGGTCTCCTGGCATCCCTCTGCACCCTCCTAGCCTATGTTGACAGCCTCACATCCCATTTGAATGGGGAGGAGGGGATCGGGTGGGTGTGGGCATGGGTTGTGCGTTTTTCGTCGTGGCAGATCGTCCCCAGTAGTGTAGAGCCTAAAAAGCAATGAATTACAATTAGTTGATTGATAAAAACAAAAAGAAAAAAGAAAAAAACTTATCTATGGCCCAAACGACGTTGCCCTCATTTGGGCCCGCATTCCGTCCAGTTGGCTCGTTTGAAGGTGGTGGTGATGGTGGCATTGGGTGTGGGAATGATGGTGGTGGGTGCGCACGCAGTGGTGGTGGTATAGTGGAGAGGAGGAGGAGGCGGCGTTGGCGACAGTGGTGGTAGTGGTTGTGAGCTGGCAGTCATGTGTCACATGTCATGCATATGCATACTTATCAATTATTCCGTTAACTACATACCTTGGTTGGGTAATAAAAGTATTAAATGTATACCAAAGAATAATTCCTTGGTAGCTCAGTGGTTAAGCATGCTGTTATGTATGCAGACCCAAGGTCGAGAGTTCGATTATTGATGTGTGTCGAACTTTTATTTGGGAAAGCACGTGCATTCCAGTTATTCTGGTTAGTCCGGTTATTCCTGTTATTCTGGTTGTGATGAGTCCGGTCAGATTCCGGGGATTCCAGCTGTAAATTGGATCCTTATTCCGACTGGAATTGTGCTGCATAGGGAAAACTACATACAAAAAAATTTCCACCGGATTCCAGAAATTCCGGAAATTCTGGCCGGACGAACCAGAATCCAACCGGAATAGGTGGGGGAGTGTAAAGTACTCGCTTTCACTGCTGCTGCCTCGTGCCAAAATGCTTCTGCCTCCTCCTGAAGCTTTGCCTCCACCTCTGCAGCTTCCTCCAGCGCCTTCACCTCTGCTGCTTCTGCTTCAGACTTTGCCTGAGCAGCCCTGGCCTCTTGCTCCTCTCATTCAACTTCGTCTGCTAGGTCCTGGAATAGGACCTCAGCACCCCAAGAAAGCCACTCCCAATGTGCCAGAGGAGCGTACAAATCGAATACCTTGTCCATGACCTTTTGAACGGCCTGCAAATGGGATTCCTCAACATCGTCTGCGAGATTGTCATATTTGTACTACAAAAAGTTGTTAGCATCCAAAAACCATCTCAGAAAAAGCGTCGGCACTCACCATTTTTTCACAAAAATCTCGCCCCCAAACTTCAAAATTGATATCTTCTGCTTTACCAACTTCGGACATGGACTTCGTGTGTTCAAGGATGTTGTGTTCGAATTCAAGGAGTAGCGACATGATCAGAGGATGTAAGAGACGAGTTCGACTCAAAGATGGGAGAAAAAGAGCAAGGTTTTTTAGTTACCTTTATAGGTTTTTCAACATGATCACGGATTTGGCATGTGACTCCGATCGGCTGACTGGGACAGTCAGGATTTCAGTAAGGGGGAGGATGATAGGTCCACTATGACAGCAGAGCTCTGAAATCAAGAAATCACACTCGGACACCTCCTTCCCAAAGTCCTACGATTTTGCAAATGCTTACAAATGCCTACAAACGCACAAAACAACAAAACAATACTTCGAAATGTCTCAAAAGACTTCAAACCATTTTGAATGACTTTGGCCACCATATTCCTATTGTACTGAACCTCGAACACATGCTCCCACCATTACACACACTAACACATCGCATTCCCGCCACCACAAACATGAAGAAACACAACGGCTAGCAACTTAGCATGCATCGAGGCATTTTTCGATGTATTCATGATTTATTGCCAATAAATCATAATACATTATTGGAACCACAAGACAAGGAGATTTGATATATCATGTATATGGAACATTTCTTTCTTATCATTTTCTCATTTACTTCATGATTTCGATACCTTGTTCACTGCCTCACATTTACCACATGTTTTGCCTCATGGCCTTTTACCTTTTTAGTACTATCTCTCTCTAACATATATAGTTTGGTGTATTTACTGTCGAGACAACAGCAAAATCATCTTCTCACATTGTCTATCATCTGACTTAAGGGTAAAACTTTTGAGTTTTAGCTCAGTCTTTGTCCAAACTCGCTCAAGTATTCTGCGAACTACGTTGTTTCACCACATAGTTTCTTGAAACTCTCATCACATCGTCTACCTACCGTGTCATCATCTCTTACCACACTTTCAACTATCGTCACCATCTCCCAAACTCGTGAAACCATTTCGGAGATTCTCAAACTTCTCCACATCACTGCTAAACTCTCTTGTATCGTTTCAGAATGCTTCATAGTGTTTTGCATTACTTTGCACAGCTTTGCAGAACTTCGCACAGCCTAATACTGCTTTGCAACATCTTACAGTACACTTACTGGCCTTTGGATAGCAGTGGTATTCAGTACTACCTTGCAACCTTTCTCTGACTTGTGTTATATCTCCTAAGACCAGTTTAGTTGGTTTTGGTTGAGTTTCCAGGTTGAGCATCATCACTGCTACTGTACAATACTACAGCTGAGAGGCCGTACACTTGAACAAAATATGTATTTGACCCAGTTGAGGGCCCGCCATCCTCCTGCAACATGGAAAAAGGAAAAAGGAAAAAAAAGAAACCAAACATAATATTCCATTTCCATGAAAATAGAGAAGTATATTTTATGGAGAACAACACAATTGGTGGAACTTCACGGAAGAAGAACATGAACTGTCAGCAAAGAACAGAAGTGAGTCTTGATCACTGCTATAAATAGTACTGGGATGCAACAGGCACTGTCCACAGCCCCTTCAGTGTATTTGGACCATTACAAATGGACCAACTAATGGTGGCTTTAAGCTGTTTGAAATGGTCCAGCTAATCTGGGCCCATGGATTATAACAGACCATAGTAGATAAGTGGGCTCATGTGGTAGATATAAGGTCATGGAAATAGGATGGGCTTATGGGTGATATAAGTACTGCTATAGGCCATTTGTCATGAATGGGCCCATGGGTCAAGTCAATACTGCAGTGGACCATATGATGGATAGGCCCATGGGTCATATCAACACTATAGTGGAACATATGATGGATGGGCCCATGGGTTATATATATTAATACTGCAGTGGACCATATGATGAATGGGCCCATGGGTCAAAGGAAGACACACAAGGGTCTCCACAAGGTCACATGTATTGGTGCATGGCATCCTTCAAAGGTTATGTTCTCTGTTGGGCATGCTGGTCAAAATATGTTGAAGTGCTAGCTCCACATCATTACATCAGAAGATAACCATACAAAAGTTCATTCGTCACCCAGTATGATATTGTATCATGAAATAAAATTGGAAATACAAATCATTCAGACTGGCACAGATGAGAAAGTCTTGGTCACTGTTGTCCACTCAGGTGATCTCATTTTCATCCTCTCATGAACATTATCCCTCATATATTGGGCAATACATACCCGGTTCCCATTAATCTCTGAAATTCCATGTCGGATTACCTTTCCCAGCAGGAAAACCATTGTTCCCAAAGGATAATCCAGCTCCAATCCAAGGTTCTTGAGTTTCAACTGAGCTCCCTTTTCATAATCTCCGATGGTCATTAAACAGTTGTACCATGGGCCTTGGGAATTGTTGTCCCGATGCATAGGGGTGATGCAATTACTGATCAAACCATATCCTGAGAAAGGTATTGTCCACAGCTGTAAAACCTCTAGCACCTCCTCACCATCCTTTACCATGTCCAGAGAATCTCCCACCTTCTTCAGCACCCCCTGACCAATCTCATACAGTTCAGGATGAACAATGCTGAGCAAGGCACCCATCAGTGCGAATGATTCCAAAGTTTCTTTCAGCCATCCAAGTGTGTTCAGGTTCTCCGATCTTGCCTTCAAGGTCTTTGAAATCTCGGGCTTGAATTTAGGAGTCTAGAACAATCAGAAGATAGAATTAAAGGCCCTGAAATATAAAAACCTTCAACTTACATTGTGTGCTTGCTGGAACCAAGCTGGCGAGAGATTGATATTGCCAGGATAAGGCTGACATTTTCCAGGAGATTTATAATATTGAGGATCCAAACACCATTTTGTGCGAGTCGGATTCAGAGTAAGGGATCCTCTGAGAGATTGATCCATCTTCAGTGCAGCCTCCCAAAGAATTCTCTACAAGCCAAGTGATAGTCAAATGAATCAGAGGGGGGTATTATTATATCAACAAGTTCTCACCTGTCTTTCAGGGCTCAGGATGCCAGGCAGGAACCAAAGTAGGATCCGTTCATGCATGTCTAGGACAATGGTCAGCTGGGTAAGTAGTCTCTGTCCACCATAACGGCTTGTCACGATCAAGGAATCCTCCTTGGAGTCATTCCGACCAGTCGGTCTCTTCGATAACATGTTTGAGTCATATCTTTGCACATCAAGATCATCGAATTTCACTGAAATCATTTAGCCAGAAATTTCAAATTGACAAAATCTAAATATTACTTCTATTGCAATAAGCATCAGCTGCCATTGTTGCCATTTGTTCACAGTCAACTGTGAGTTGAACTGATAGTGAAAGTGGAGGAAGTGGGCCAGGATTCTCTTGGTTATAGATTGGCCAAATTGCCTTCATCTTTGCGAGATCGGGAACGTTCTGATTCTCATGGAGCTTCCTTGAAATCACCCACTAAAATCGGGCTTGGAGGTAGTCCAAAACAGTGTCAGTCAAGAAGAAAGGCAAGTTAGATGGTAATGACATGTTGAATCCAATGAATCTGACATAGACAACAGATTGTATTTATATAAATCAGAGGGGCCTTTATCTACTGATCACTCAAATCAATCTGATATCTGACATTCCAATTGTCAAGAATGTCCAGTGAAATGAAATGTCACTGCGATTGTTGTCCATCCCGATCCTGATCCCGATTGATGTTATCTTTCATCTATGAACATCATCTGAACATCATCAGTGACTTTGATCTCTGATACTGATAAGCGATCAATGATAGATGTGGATTTCTCTAATCATTCTCATCAATATCTATCATTACTCCTGACAATGAGTGCTCCAAAAGTAACATGCCAGGCAGTTGTTGATTATCTCTGCTCCCGGGCTAGAGCAGCGACACTTGAAGCTAAACAGCCTCATCGTCAGTTGGGTCTCAATGAGTATTATCATATTTGGAAAGCCAGGATGAAGCAAGAACTTGTAAGTTGCATTACTCCTACATAACTACATTTTTATCCAGTGTTAGGGGATTCTGGAAATTATACTTGGATGGATGATCCTTGAGAACAAGTTCCTTTATCTCACCCCTTTTCAAAAAAGACTGCACTCCTTGGTCATGGATGTATCAAGTTTGGACATCGGCACATTCAAGGGAAGCCTTTCGTCGCTCAGGGAGGCTACTACCGACATTGACTTGACAAGGATTGTGGAACCATACCTCGATCCTTGGTGGATCATCAGTACTCCCATGGTCATCAATCCAGACCTTTTCCCAGATGTACTGAGATTCCGGAATGTGGTATGTAGCACTACATCTCATTATTAGATACTAGAATGATAATATTTTTTATTGATAACAGATGGGGCCAGGTGTCAATGAAATTGCCCCTTCTGATCAAGGGTTTTGCTTGATGTCAGCCAAAGTCAGCAGGACTCGTTGCTGGCATTGGGAATGGTACATGTGGCTGTGGGAGAGCTCTTGATAGAAAGGGAAGATCTTGTAGATGATGAGGAGGTCTCCGATGTGGAATGTCCAGTCCAACTTACCTTGCCTTTAACCCAGTGATCAAAAGTAGATAATGGAGTCTTGATGATTGGAAGTCTGCTTATGGCTATGCAACTTATGTAATGATCAACATTGGATATATTTACTTGAAACTTGAGAGATGGTCAAATCACCAACCATGAGCATCAACTGGAATGTATTGCCAGTGTTTATCCATGAAGGTGTCATTGATTTCCCCTTTTTGAACAATGCCGAAGCACAGGAATTCATGGATCTTCTCTGCTCACAGAGTTTGTTCATGGCAGCAATCAGTCCCAATAGTAATCATTCAACGGAGCATAAATTGCAATATCTGCAAATGATTAGAGAAGAATTGGTAAGTGAACCAATGGGAACTGTCATTTCATTCGGTTTTCTAAAATCGGACAGGCTGCAGGTCGACAATTCCTGGGGAAATGTTATCTGAAGAGTTTCCACATTATAGTTCCAGAAGTTTATAAGCAAATGCATCATATTGTCAAGGCAGAAGAAGAGCTCCTTGGACTCCTTGAAAAGATTAGAGGATTGCATTCTAATTACTTACAAGAACATCCCACCACTAGTGGCCAGAAAAGACAGCCCTGGTTCTCAATATCTTTGAACAACCAGTGGGGTATGAGTCTGGAGCAAGTACTTCAGGCACATAGAGAATTTGTGAGTGATCCTCTTCATCTTGGATTTAATTTTAAATGTAACTGGACAATGCTCATTGTGATCATCTTAGAACATCACTGGTGATGAAACCACCAGGCAACACCATCCTATACTTCCAAGGGAACACCTACCTGCTATGATGGCAGGATATCAAAACATGTTGGAGAGTCAAACAAGAGTGGCTAGTATTCGGGCAGCTATACAGGATGATTTGAGATAATGGAGAGAGGCTTACCTATGGAATTATATATTGGATAATCATTATTTACATTTGGACCATGAAAGATATTCGAATGTATGTGAAACAATTACAACAATATAAAACCACCCTGCAAAATGAAAGTGAGATCAATCCAACAAAATGACCCAACAAAATGGCCAGATAAGTATTCGGGTCATCTACTGTCGGGTCATCTGGTGTCGGGTCATCTGGTGTCGGGTCATTTTGTCGGGTCATTTTGTTGGGTCATTTTGTTGGGTCATTTTGTTGGGTCATTTTGTCAGGTCGTTTATCGGGTCATCTAGTGTTGGGTCCTTTCCCCTTGTCGTTTCGTCTAGTGTCGGGTCGGAATACTTATCTGGCCATTTTGCCAGGTCATTTTGTCAGGTCATTTCATCGGGTTATCTAGTGTCGGGTCGGGACACTTATGTACTACTACTCTAATCAATATTCACCCCCAATCTAATAAATGACTTCCTTGCTGTATCAGCAAAATCCTCCCACATCACCTCCTGTTGTGCAGCATAGATCTTATGTCCATGAGAGTAATCAGCCTCTTTTCTCTTCCTCCACTCTGCTGCCCGATGATTGAAGTATGCTGTTGTCCATTTCATCTCATACCAAACAAGGGTGTTTTCCTCCATCGCTCGTTCAAATGCTGCTTTTGCTCTCAGCCAGTTCACCTGGTGAACTACATATATATCTTTAGTTTTACACATCAGTCAATCTTTCATCCACTCACATTCTTTCATATAATTAGATGACAAACTGTCACCCTCGACATCCATATACCAGAACCATGGCAATGAATCTTGCCTCCATCCAGACTCCTTTGGGTTTATCAATGTAGTACTCATCTTTAGATGGCTCTGATCAAGGATTTGGAATCGATCTAGCATTTCTTTTGAAGCTCCCAATGACACCAGGGCTTCCCTACCAGCCCAATAGTTTTGAGCATAGAGTCGTAAGGCCTGGTCAGTAGAGTGAATACCATCCCAAGATTTCGTTTTTCCTGTTTTAGGTCCCTTGAGTCGGATCTTCATAATGAACAAGAAAGCTTTCTTTCCCAGCATGAGCCTGATCCCTTTGAGGTTGTCGTTGCACTGCCCACTCTGAAGTTCTGTCTCAAGCTTTGCCACCTCTACCAGCCCTCTCTCTCTGATTGCTTTGGCGGTCAGAGATGATGGCAATGCAATGACGGAAGTCTCAGGCCTGTTCTCCGATCCCACATCATTGAATGGGTTGGATGAAACAGGGCAAGAGATTAGATCAATCTCACCATCGTCATCAGTGATGAAGACTTTGGAGGGTTCATAGGAGGAACTGATATTTTCTGATGATGAGTCAGGTCGGAGAAAGTGATTTGCTTTCCTCTGATGATCCAAGATTCTTGTGAGAAGCTGACTTCATTTCTTAGTAATTTCGATTTGCTCAGTCATTGTCGGGACACCACCAACCTGTATCAGGTAACTTTGTAATGACAGCCTATCCCAAGAAAGGAGTGAAAATGCTGACAATAGCTTTACTAAACGCTTACTGAGACTCTTGAATTGAGATCCCTTCTGAAAGGAATTCCACTGAAGAGACTTTGCCTGAAGGCTGTTCTCAGCTCAATCGTAACTGCATCTCGGCTTTACCTGGGGCTGATCCAGGTAATGCTTGAGTTCAGGAGATTGGAAATAAGAAATGAAGAGGACAGTACCTTGTTTGCATTTCAGGGCATAGTAATCCATACTCTTGACATTTTCATCCCTATTTTGTTGCGCTGTCATCTCACCCTCTCTCCAAGCTTCTAAATCTGCTGGTGCTGCTGACTCAGTCAGTTTCTTATAGGATTCTTCCGACCCCTTCAACAAATTCATTGCCCATTTCATCTTCCAAACCAACGATGATTCTACATTGAGTAACACAGTCAATATTCAGTGTAGGGGAAGGATGATGAGACATTTACTCATGCTGATTAGCTTTTTCCAGTTCGAGTGATTCATGTGGTCATCCAGAATTTCATTCCGATGGGCCATAGTCGCACTCTTGGCATTTCAGGATGTTTCGTTCAAGACAGCCCACAAAGTTTCCACAATTTCGCCATCAATTACACCACTCCCTGGCACATATGCCAATGTATATCTAGGAAGGCAATCATCAACGTGTCCTACCACATGAAAGTCTCCGATCGCTCCTGAATTAATCCCAACCTGTGGACAGGCGGGGCAAAGGACAGTGAGATCCCCAAGTCCTGGACTTTCAATGTTATGCCCAAATCCATGCCACTTCAGATGTTTGAGGTTCCGGAATTGCCTTGTACATCGGAGAAGTTCCCGATATTGGTCCTGGCAGATTACATGAGTATCAGTGTTGTGATGATCAGTATTTCAATTGGTGGGATGGAGCTTACTGGAATAGTTTTGGGAAAGCATGTGGATATAAATCTCCTCAGCTTCTGGTAGTAATGCCAAGCAGAGGATTTGCACTCCTGGTTTTCGGCAAGGAAGGAATCTAGACCTTCAAATGTGAACAAGGTCTTGACTTGCTTGAAGGAGGCAGGGAAGAAGTGCAGATCAAGGGCCTGTATATCATCAGGTATGTGTCCAGGGCACCTGCACCATTGGATCGGAAGATGGTGGACACCATTGCTATGAACGATGACTAGTACATTCTTCGCATAGGTAGTTTTATCCCTAACATCTCTCTCCAGCAACGATCCATCATCTTCCAATTCCATTTGAGAGAAAGGAACTGAGCCGAACTCGAGGTCATCATCATCATCCAATAACTTGGATGGGAGATCAGGAAGGCCAAACAGCCATTCATCCTCACCCTCTTCTTGGTGGGAGTCATCACTGGGGTTTGAGGGGCATAGCTTCCCACCATGACCGAAGTGAAGGGTAAGACCGGCCTGTAGAAGGGTGGAATCTTTGAAGTACTCATTTTCCCAGTGTTGAATCTTGTGAAAGGGGTTGTTCTGATGAGCCTTCTGACAACAGTCCAAACAACACCAGTCTCCCGATGACCCACAGCTGCTGCAAAGCATCTCGATTGGAGGCGCCTCAGATGAGAGAATACGTGCTAAATAGAACTTCCTTTTATGCAGGTAATCCCTCATGTAGTCATTTTGTGACTGAATACAAAAGGTCAAAAAGGTATCGAGGGCCAAATGGGTAAGGCTCTCACCTTAGACTTTGGAAGTTGGAGGGGTTCTAAGAGCACATTGTCAAAGTTAATATTTTGTTCATCTTCAACTGGAACTGAGGGAGTCAATCCTTTGATAGGTTTGGAAGGGGACTTGGATGGGGACACAGAGGAGTGTGAATTTTGCTTGCTAACTTTCGTCTTCTTCACCAGGCCTCGAGCTGTGTAATGGCTGGTAGTGCTGATAATTAGAGTGTCACCACTGGCTATATTTCTGAGATTAGGATTGAATTTTTTGATAGGCATGAGATGTTGGTTGCTTGTGTGAACTGCTGACTAACCATCAATCATCGGATGCGAGGGTCCCAGGGCAATTCAGACCTGCCGGTGGTGCCGAAGAAATTCATTCACTCATAGCTCTTAATGGATCACTTCGTGATTATTGATATTGACTGATCGATAGATGCCTATGATAGTATTTCGAGAGCATTCCAATGAAATGTGCAAATCATCACCATGGTTCCTCCCCATCAGCAAAATTCCTCACAGCAAGAGCTTTTTGCTCAAATTGCTCAGCAACTTGTTGTTCTGATCGTCAACATTGTCATTCCTGAAACCTTGAAGATTATACAGCAGTATTATTTCAAGGAGCCATGTTACACATCAATTCTCACAGGGCAGGCTTGGGTCAATGAACTACTCCATGGTCATCTGAAGCGCATTCACACAGCTCTTGGAATGAATAAGCAAGTTTTCAGGGCTCTCATGTCTGAATTACAAGGGATGGGCCATGGGGATTCCAAGTACATCACTCTTGAAGAGCAGCTTGCTATTTTTCTATATTGTTGTGTCACTGGTCTTCCTATCCACCATCTTGAGGAAAGGTTTCAACATGCTCCCGAGATGATATCTGTGTAAAAAATTCATTTATTTCTGCTATCATCATTTTGGACTCATAGGTTCACAGATACTTCTGTAAAATGGCTCGTATCTTTGCATTTGCTCCTTTCAATTCCAAATACATAAAACAAATATCCCCTGATGATCCACCTTCATCAAGACTTTTCAACAATCCGAAATTATGGCCTTTTCTCCGATCTGCCCTTGGGGCAATCAATGGTAGCCACATCCATGCCACTGCTCATGCTGAGTATCATGAAGCGTGGCGCAACCGGAAGGGCTTCATATCACAGAACTGCTTGTTCAGTTGTTTGTTCGATCTTCTTTTCACATATGTCCTTACCAGATGGGAGGGCTCTGCATCAGATGCCTGAGTTTATGAAAGTGCGATCTCTGATGATCTAATTGTACCTGAGGGATTGTATCTCCTTGCCGATGCAGGCTTCCCACATTGCAAGGAGCTTCTTGTTCCCTACCGCGGCATCCGTTATCATCTTGCTGAATGGGGGCATGCCTCATTATGGTATGTTTGTGTTTTTCAGTATAAGGCATGCCTAAATTCATGAAATGTCCAGACCACAAAATAAGGAGGAGCTTTTCAACTTGTGTCACGCTCAGGCAAGAAATGTAATCGAGTGCATTTTTGGAGTTCTCAAGAAGCACTTTCGCATACTTTTGATTGGCCCAGAATATGACATGACAATCCAAGCACAAATTCCAGCAGCATTGTGTGCTATACATAATTTTATTCGCATTCATGATCATCATGAAGAAGAACTTGCAAGTGAAGAATACCCAAACCAAGGTGGCCACACTGGTGATGGCTTTGTGCGACAAGCCAGCAATGTAGAAGACAACAACCCAAATGGGGTGGTTGCGGGTCAGCGAAATGAGATTGCACAGTCAATGTGGAATAGCTATCAGGTGATTTTGTGAGAACGCAAGGCCAGTGATGACGTTGATGAATTTTTGTACAATACAGATGTAGAGTAATACAGTGTACAGTACAGTTAGTGTACAAAAATTTAGGATACAGCTGGCTTCAAGATCGTTTGGAGAGCATAATGCAATGTATTTTCCCGCTGCACATCAGACATGGCTATGAGACTACCGGCAGCATTTGGATTATTGCTATAATAGAATGAAAGAGCACCTCGTTCATTATCATCAATATGGTCTGCATTTTTGATCAGCTCCATTGCCAACTCGATTCGCCGCACATCTGATTGAAACAGGCTTTGTTGCATAGTCGTATTAAGATTGTTGATGGCCCCAGTTGCTCCAACGAGAGCAGAGATGCTTGTATTGGTCTTCGTCAATGTCGTTGCACTTGATTGTGGCTTTGAAGCAGTTTTGGATGGTGGCTGATCAGGCATGTGATCATCCCCTGATGCCCGTTTGCATTTTCCTGATGACTTCGATTTCACTGAGGGCATGCTAGGAGCTGATGCTGGGGTAGGGGGATGTGAGGATGCTGACTTAGGGGGATGCGAAGATGCCAAAGCAGGGGGCTGTGAGAATGCTGACATAAGGGGATGCAAAGGGGGCTGTGAGAATGCCAAAGCAAGAGGGGCTGAGGATGGAGTCGTTGTCGGGACTGATAGGATAGAGAGCGAAGATGAGGCTGTTGCAGGTAGTTGGCCTAGTAAAGGACGTGACAACGTTGATGGGAGGGCTGGATCAACAACATCCATGAAAGTCAAGCTGTCTTGTGTGGCAGGAAAGATGATCCTGGCTGAAGACGAAGGGGCAGCATGCCCAGTCTCATTGACCTCACCATTCCCATCAATCAAGAGGTTGGGAGGGGCTTGGGCAGTGCCCCTGTGTGCAAATTGACCTTTTGCAATAGATTTCTCCATGATCGCTTGCATTTTCGCATATTGTGGAAATGATGCATTGAGGAGCTGACAACAGTACCTTTTCTGTGATTTGAAGGTTAGATACATATGAAAATAACAATATAATAGGAATGTACCTGTTCCTTCCCTAAATTCTTCTCAATGTTGAAGCTTAGCACTCGTTTGTGCCCAGATACCTGATCCAGCAGGCATTGCACCCATTCCCGACCTTCCATAGTAATCCTCAACCACCCTGTACATATCTTTATACTAGTAGAATGGTAAAATGGAGGAAAAGGATGTAGAATGATTATATCATGCACCATAGTAAACTTGGCTTTGATGGCAGCTATTGTTCACGGAGAATGTGGGTGCTTGGTGTCAAGATGCAGTTTAGCTGCTGTCCAGACAACTGGCTTGAAGTTCCCTGGAGAGCTGGCTTCAGAACGGCGGTTGTACAAGAAAGCAACGAGGTCTTCAATTTCTTGATCTGACCACTTCTTCGCTTGACTCTTCACTGCTTCGGATGTTGTGGCATCATCAGCATTGATGGAGGGGAGCACATCCATAAGGATAGGGAGACAGATCTGTACAGCAGCAGCTGCGTAGTGAAGAATGTGTTGATGTAGATTATCAATCGGCATATAATCGAAACCTAGAGACATCGCGGGAGGGAGGCGGAGAACAAAGTCTTTCGGCACCTGCCGGCAGGTTACCCTCTGTAAAAAAGGAAATTTCTCAGTCACGTGATAGTTAGGTGCAAGTCAACAAAGTCAGGTAAACATTAAAAAACTGGTCAAAATGTCAGGTCAAAGAATGCAAAGCTAGTAGTAGTAGTAGTAGTATTCAAGTAGTATTGAAGAAGATGGTAGGGAGATTTAATGGCTATCACGTGACTACACAATCATGACGTATCAAGTCTATCACACAAATGACATTTGTACAATATTCTAACTCCATAAGTTCTGAATACATTGTTAGACATGTTAAGAATTTAAGGTTTTAACTCAAAAACTCCAAGTTTTGCTTTGTTCAGAACATAAGTAGATGGTGATGTACAAACCGCAATTTACATTAGATCAGAAACTTCTAACCATGAAACAACCAACAACACTTGTTCCTCATGATCTCATCTTATCTTTGAAGAATGTATATTATGGGGATTTATGATTTAGACAGTGCTTTTTTTCTTATGCCTTTTTACAACCAAACTATCTAGAAGTGATGCCAACTGACTCGAATATATGACTTCATACTAGGTGACAAAAAGAAAGTTGACAAGTGGTTTGATTAAACTGAAAGATTGGTCTCCAAATGATCACTGATATGATTTCTGAGCATTTCTGAGCATTCCTTGGAGCATATTGGTCAATATGTGTGATCAGTGACTGGACTCATACAATTAGGGGCTTTTCAAGACTCAGGATTGATGGATTAATTAATGATTGACAATGATTGACAATGATCAAAATTGATCAACCATGATTGACCATGATCGACAATGATCGGTATAATTGATTCCATAATGAAATGATTTCCCCTGCATCCTGATTTGTACTTGTTTCAATACCACAACACCAAAAATACACTTATCCACCATCACATCACATACATTACATCACTATACGCTATGCCAGCTGAAGCCCATGTTCCTCCTGAACTCGTCCACTTTAAGCTGACAGGGGAAGATGTGGAAATCCTAGAAGCCAGAAAGGAACAATGGCGAGAGGGAGATTGTTCACAGCGGAACAGAATTGGTCAGAAAGTTTATGACGAAATGAAGAAAAAGAATCCCCACTGGTCTAGGGAAGATAAGGAGTTGAGGAAGAAGGTCAGTTCATGAATTGGAAAGTATTTTGCAACACCTTTGAACAGGGCATTTTTAAACAGGGTGTATATGCTTGGTTCCATACATATGGAAGAACTAGAGAATCGTCGGAGAAATTTAAGGGGATCAAGAAATGGATGGGTAGAAGGGTTCTCGGCGTTCAGGCAAAAGGGGAGTTAATGGAAATGATTCAAGGAAAAACAGGTGGATGGGTAGAAGATACTTCATGCAAGGCAGACAATCAAAAGGCATTTGGCACATACCAGAAGGAGTTGAGTAACCTTTGGGGGAAGACATCGGAAGCAGAGAAAAGGAAGATGGAGGACCTGGCCGATATATGGAATCGAATGGGTCCCCCAGCTGAGGAGCAAGCAAGGTAGGTCATTCACGTTGAATATTGGTATTATCAATACTAATGCAGAACAGGAATGCAAAACAGGCTCATAAGCATGTGAAGTCCTTCTGCAAGCAAATGAAAAAGTCTTGTGGAATGGACTGTTTGGTATTAACATGCCACAAGGAAGTGAATGGAGTACTTGTCACGAACGCGTTAAGTCTGTTCACTGTCTGAATTTGTTTCTGCCAGTTAAACCTTTTTTTTTGTAGGCATGAATTTATCGGAGATCTCGGAGGGAAGTCTTTCTTCCAAGCAAACAAAGATTGGGATACCAAGCCAATCATGGGGCTTCTAAACATGCATGCAAAGGAGATGTATTGTAAATGGATAATTTCTCATCAGAAAGATTCAAAATAATTGTCTTTTGTTAGCTGCAGCTGAAGAAGCAAAGTTCCAAGTTCCTATTGGAACCTCAAGTCGAAAACCATATGTTCAGTTGGATATGGATGCCAACGGGAATCCATTGCTTCCTGAGCTGACTGACTGGCCGAGCAAAGGGATGGATAAGAAAGCGTTAATCAGGTCATATGTTGGGTCAGCATATCATGAGTGGGTCGGCAATCATTCGTTCATTCTCATCCCAGATGACTTGTCAGGTCTGGCTTGAAGTAATGAACATGCAATCCCTCCTTGGATGTCGTTCATTGAAGATGCAGATAAGTACTTTGGGGCGGATCAGGTTCCTGATGGTTTCAAGCTTATGGATCCATTGAGGATGAAGGACCACCAGATCAAGGAGATTTTGACATTTTGGTACTCTAATCAGAAAAGCGATGGTTTTGGTTTCAAATTCTATCAGGACAAAAAATTGAAGGGAAAGAAGAGATCAAGAGATGATTCCGATTCCGATTCCGATTCCGATGCTGATTCTGATGCCAAAACACCAAGCCGCCCAAGCCGCCCAAGGACCAAGAAGAGTGAGAGGGAGGGTAAAGGCAAGGAAAAGAGGGTGGAGAAGCCTGAGGAAAGGTGGACTGACCATATTGTTCCAGATTCAAGAAGGCATAAATGGAGGGCTCCCACATTAAATGAGGTTGAGGAATTGGGTGAAGTGTTTGATTTCACATTGGTCGATCAGATAAAATCATTGGAAGAGGAAGATGTAATGCAGTCCAGACAACCGAAGGGCGGGCCAAGCAAGACACCAATTCTGATCACAGGAAATTCCAGAAATAGCAAGATGCATCCAGTTAGGAAATGGCAGAAGCTCAGCCTGGCGACAGAACTTGTTTGAAAGAGTACGATGCGACCTTTAAGCAAACAGACTGGTAGGGCCATGGATGCTGGGAAGAGTGCCAACACTGCGACAAATGAGTATGAGATTCATGGGGGGGATCAGCAAGAACCAGAGATGATGCAGAAAGGAAAGGTGATGAAATCGAGGTTGGCTGAGAAGATAAAGGAACCACCGAAGAAGAAGCCAAAAGTTTCTATCAATGTACCTGCTCATTCACAGTCATTGGGTAAGCTTGGTCTATTTTGTCCAAGATGATGAATAATTGAAATGTCCTGCAGTTTTGAAGCCCCCTCAAAGGCGGTCTACTCGAAACACAACTGAAAAACCAGTACCAATAAGTGAGCAGCCTAATTTAAAGATAATTCCAAAGAAGGCAGAGATGAAGAAACAAAAGGGAAGGAAAATGTAAACGTAGAATAGTATCCAGACAAGCATAGTGGTCTTTGTTTGGAATTTTTGAGCATTCACTATAGACAAATGACCTGACAAAATGACCCGACAAAATGACCCAACAAAATGACCCGACAAAATGACCCAACAAAATGACCCGACAAAACGACCCAACAAAATGACCCGACAAAACGACCCAACAAAATGACCCGACAAAATGACCTGACAAAATGACCTGACAAAATGACCTGACAAAATGGCCTGACAAAATGACCCGACAAAATGACCCGACAGTAAATGACCCGACCAGATGATCCGACAAAATGACCTGATGCAATGACCCAACACAATGACCCAACCAAAGCGAGCCAACACTAGATGACCCGACACCAGATGACCCGACAAACGACCCAACAAAATGACCCGACAAAATGACCCAACAAAATGAACCGACACCAGATGACCCTACAGTAGATGACCCGACCAGATGATCCGACAAAATGACCCGACAAAATGACCCAACAAAATGACCCGACCAAAGTGACCCCACCCTAGATGACCCGACACCAGATGACCCGACAAACAACCCGACAAAATGATCACCTGGCCAAGTAACCTGAGGATGTGACAAAATGACCTGACTAAAGGACCCGACAAATTGACCAAATAAGTATTGTGACCCGACAATAGATGACCCAACACAAGATGACCCAACACTAGATGACCCGACAAAATGTCGGGTCATTTTGTCAGGTCATGTTGTCAGTTCATTGTGTCGGGTCATCGGGTCATTTTGTCAGGTCATTTCTTGAGATCATGTCGGGTCATTTTGTCGGGTCATGTTGTCGGGTCATTTTGTTGGATCATCTGGGAGGGTCATCTACTGTCGGGTCATCTGGTGTCGGGTCATTTTGTCGGGTCATTTTGTTGGGTCATTTTGTCGGGTCATTTTGTTGGGTCATTTTGTTGGGTCATTTTGTCGGGTCGTTTGTCGGGTCAATGGCTTCAGAAGTGGTAGCCCTGGAGGTTGCATTGAATACCATGCCAGAGGTTGAGAATGTAGATGAGCAACAGGAGGCCGAGAGACCTAGGATGGTCATGCCCAGGATAATGGAATCTCCGGTGTCAGGAATGGAAGATGAATATGATAGAGATTCTTTTGCCATGGTAATTGATGAATCTGATGAAGAATTGGACAGGGATCGTCAGTATAACTGGGAAACATTACTGTAGTATTAAAATGATTATTGTCAACAGCTTTGGTAAGATAGGCGTTCATGGATTACTGCATGCAAACTAGTACATAACTAAGGTGACAAAATGATGACCAGAGAAAATGACCCGAGAAAATGACCCAACAAAATGACCCAACAACATGACCCAACAAAACCGACCCGACACTAGATAACCCAACACTGGATGGCCTGACAAAATGACCCGACAAAATGATCACCTAGCCAAGTAACCTGAGGATGTGACAAAATGACCTGACTAAAGGACCCGACAAATTGATCAAATAAGTATTGTGACCCAACAATAGATGACCCGACACAAGATGACCCGACAAAATGTCGGGTCATTTTGTTGGGTCATGTTGTCGGTTCATTGTGTCGGGTCATTTTGTCGGGTCATGTTGTCAGTTCATTGTGTCGAGTCATTTTGTTGGGTCATTTTGTCGGGTCATTGGGTCATTTTGTCGGGTCATTTCTTGAGATCATGTCGGGTCATTTTGTCAGGTTGTTTTCTCCCGTCATCATTTTGTCACCTCAGTTATGTACTAGTTTGCATGCAGTAATCCATGAACGCCTATCTTACCAAAGCTGTTGACAATAATCATTTTAACACTACAGTAATGTTTCCCAGTTATACTGACAATCCCTGTCCAATTCTTCATCGGATTCATTGATTGCCATGGCAAAAGAATCTCTATCGTATTCATCTTCCATTCCTGACGCTGGAGATTCCATTATCCTGGGCATGACCATCCTAGGTCTCTCAGCCTCCTGTTCCTTTGTTATTGCACCATCACTCTCATCTACATTCTCAACCTCTGGCATGGTATTCAATGCAACCTCCAGGGCTACCATTTGTGAAGCCATCTCTCGTACATCCTGTCCACTCGCCAAAGCTGCATGGGATGGTCCCGCAACAGGTCATTCTTCCTCCATTGCAGCATCAGAGGTTTGATGATACTGACCGGAAGGATTCGGACTTGGTGTAATCCTGAGTTTGTTCAGCTGTAACATACTGGGCTGAATAATGTCGTTGAAGACTCTTGAACTCTCTTGGCTTTGCTTGTCCTTTTGCCTTTGGTGTCGCCACTGCTGCCCTTGTTGGTTTTGAAGTCATCCCTCTCTTTGGTGTCACTGGTGGCTTTGGCATCAATCCCCTGCTTGGGGTTGATGAAGCCTTAGCTGCCTCAGGTGGCCTTGAAGTGCTTCGGGTCCTGGTTGATCAGCATAGGCTTGGGTTCGATGGGGATGGTTCCAACATGTTTTCATCACCCAACGCAGGTGTTGTTGGGGTTGCTCTTGGTTCTGACTTGATGACCTGTGTCTTTCCTTCCTTCATTACTGTCGCTTTCCCTCTTGTCCACCACTCCCCAACAACCTTTGTACACTTCTGCTTGCGACCTTGACATGACAAACAAGTGGTGTTGCCCGCATACACGCATCTCACCTCCAGCTTCACACACCTTGCACAAGCCTCCATGTTGCCCAAATTCAGCGGACACATGGTCTCCATGCTTGATTTTGACATTGTTGCCTTGGGTTGTGATCTTCTTGAGGGTTGTGATGACCCCTCCGCAGGCTGGTCGACCTCCTCCAAATCCACATCCATCGCCTCTGCTGTATCCTTCTGCTTTCCTTTAACATCCACCTTCTTCATCCTGCTCCACCCTCTCTCTCCTGCTTCTTCCAACCAGGCCTCTTCCTTTATCTCATCAGAAGAGTCATTCACATACTCACTGCTTTTGATACGAGTCTGTGAATGGCTCCTCCGTCCCATGGGAGTCATTTTCAAAAGCTGGTATTGTGTTGATGGATCCACTGTCATTCTGGCCAAAGGAATGTTACGATGACTTGAAGCCGGGTCAGTTAAAGTGGGCGGTGGGGGAATAATTTGCAACATTTCATCCCTTGAATGAATCTGGATGTTGCCTGGGATGACAATTGGATTTATTATAGAGGCAGCTACTCCATTCTGAACTGCACGAGGTACTATATGTGATTCAATATGTAGATAATTCAAGCTAAACTGAGTGAAACCTACCTGGTGTCTGATGCCCTTCTGAAAACCACTCCCGAGTACTGCTGCCCTCCTCTGAAAGCATCGGGTGGTACCACAACAAGGGGTCATCCCGCTTTATCTTGCCAAAGTCGACTTCCATTCCTTGAGTATCAGCTCAGTCAAGCTGCAAGGCTGCGCTGATGAGCAGACGAGATGGGACAAAGTCATATCTGCCATCTCCCTCACATTCCAGTACATCTTGAGCACCCAATGAAGTAGTGTACTAGGAAGTACAGTTAGAAACTCATTGACAGGTAAATTGAGTTAATGTACAATCCAACTCTTCAATTTTTCCTCATTTACTGTATAGCCTCGGCCATGTTGTAGAAGAACAATCTCCAGCTTGCACTCATCGATCCATACCAACAACTGTTGCCTGACGAGGGTATTCAATCCCTGATTTGATAGAAATGATATGTTATAGGATGAAATTTGGATAGTTAACAGACATACTGGTGAGTTTGGAAGTTCTTGAAGGAGTAGTAAAAGATCTTCATCACCTCCGAAGATGGCCTTTGTGACAGATTGATGGAGATGTGGTTGAATGGAAGGGAGGATGTTGTTGATGTAAGATTCAGCAACTTGATTGTAGGAAGGCATTTGCAGAGTTGATATCTGAAGCTGAAGGGCAAAGTATTGTTAATTGATTGAGTGAACAATGTTGAAGTACAGGATTGGTATTGTTTGCAAGAATCCGATCGGAACCACATGGTAAGTCAATTGATCAATTGAGAACTTGTGTACTAAAACAATTCGAACATTCCCGAAACCAATATTCCAATGCCAAAGATCAAGGTAAGTGAATTGTAATACTAATTTAGTTGTAATTACATTGTTTTCAGGTGGTCCTGAAATCAACACAACCTGCTCCCTCTATGCCGGACTACCAACCCTCATCCAGACTGACAAAGCATTGAAAGTTGGACTTATCTTCGGATGGCAGTACATCTGCTGTCCCCAACCCCAACACAGCTCCGCTAACTCTTTCTACTGCTGAAATCGAGCCTCTGATGGTTCATTCTGGATTTCAGCCATCTTCAAAACTGAGAACTCGTCCGAAACTGAGCAGATCAATGGTCGCCAGTACCTCCACCCTCCCTGAAACACTGGCACCTCCTCAGGTTCCAATAGCCATGATGAGACTGTCAGCTATCCATCCCCAATTTCAAGATGGTTCTGTGGGGGGACTCATTCCATCTTCCCAATTCTATGGCATGCCGGTGCCCACACTTCCACTTGGTGGATATGTTGAGGAGGGTGATGATAGACATGTGAGGTTCAAGAGTCCACTGGAGGAGGGAACCCCACTCCACATACGACAGGCGACTATAAACAAGCACCGGATGGAAGGAATTATGGAAGGAAATGTTAAGTTGGATTTGCTACTTCCACTGCCATTACTGCCATTGCCGCCCCCGCCTCTTCCTCTCAGGACAAGGCCTGTATTCATTCCTCACCCACCAACACCCCCAATTGTCACCATCCCAAAAACTCTGTCATCTCCAGCCTCCGACCCCATCGACTTTGCTTCTACACCTGACTATGACGTCGGAACGACAATATGCAGCGAGGAACAGCCATCCCCGAAATGGCCATGATCTCATACACCACCTTCTCTGACCTCTGAAGACAATCGATCACCTGAACCAGAAACTGAGGAAGAGGAGCAGGTGGACCAGCTGGGGGATGATGGTGGCAATGAATCGGATGAGGTGGAGTTTGTGGAGGAGGAGAATCTGCAGGAGACAGTGGGGATAGTGGAAGTGGATGACATCATGCTGGGATCTGGGAAAGTGGTGAAGGGAAAGGGGAGAGCAGTAGAGGATCGGGGGGAAGGAATGATTGAAGAGTCGGCGGCTTCAGTCCGCTCCTTCCTCTTGCGGCCTGGCATCGAGGAGTTGATGAAGGATTTGGGTTTGGAAAGTGGAAGTGGAGAGGCAATAAGAGGCATTGAGGTAAGGACAACAGCAAAGGAAAAGCAGGCCATCCTGCTCTCCAGGTTGTTGGAAGCAGAGTTATATCTTGCAGCTGGTGTTGAACAACTGCATGATTGCCTCAAGACATATGTAGCTAACAATTCAAAATTTGAGTTGTAGTTTACATTATTTTAATGAATGCCAATATTGGGATGTAAGCTTGAAGCAGGAATGAGTACATCAGAGTGAATTATATTATCACTGACACTAACACTACTTAAATATATTAGGCTGGAACAGTCCAACAAAAGTATAGAAAAGTGGAAATATACTGATGTTCTGATCTGATGTTCCCACATTGATGAACCAATTCCAATGGTACTAACCTCAATGAAATTCCAACACAATGGACTTACATCAATGGAACAATCTTCTCCCGATGTACCTACCCTGATGGTTCAATCCCAACATTCTTACCCCGATGGACCAATCAAGATCTACTCACCGAGATGGTTCAATCCTGATGTACTCACCCCAATGGTTCAATCCAGCCACAAGTAGAGGACAAATAAATATTCAAGGTCTACTATGAATCTATGATGCTGATATGTAATATGGGCATTTGCTACCATGTAGTCTCTTGGAAGGCTAAGATGTAGCAATGGTAAGAGCCTCATCTCATTGTCTAATACACTGCTAACATGGCCTACATGGGCCTACCATAACATTCATAGTCTACTGCTTCAATATGTCCTATAGGCCCACCCATCAGCCATGGTCTGCTCCAATGCTAACATATCACATAGGCCCACCCATTATACATGATCCATACCAGTCCCAAAATTACACTTGGGCCCACCCCATCATCCATGGTCTACTGCTAAGTCCTCATGTCCTATAAGCCCACCCATCATCTATGGTCTATTCCAATACTAACATATCCCATGGGCCCACCCATCACATGTGGTATAAAGCTCTACTCATTTCACCCATGAGCCCATTCTATTTAAATGAACTTATACCTGCCAGATGAGCCCACACATCTTCTATGGTCTATTACAGTCTATGGGCCCACATTAGCTGGACCATTAAATACAGCCTAAAGCCACCATTAGTTAGTCCATATATAATGGTCTAAAGTCACTGAGAGTTGTGCTGTCCACCGCTTCCTGATCGTATTTCAGGAACAGTCAATGGATTGATTGACAGGAAGAACCCTGGATAAAAAAGGATTTATTGTAGTGGGGGGCACAACAATATGGCTAGCAGGAATGCACCCAATGAGCAAGGGGCCGCCAGGAACCATGCACTATAATTTGAACCTCACATGCATTCCTTATATATCATGTAGATCTGTAACTACAGCCCCACATGTAACAGCTATAAACCATCACTACAGTACATTTTATGTATGAAAAGGATGTAATAGCCTGTCACAAACTATTTTTATGTTTATGGTACAAGGGGTTTAGGAGGAGACACCAGGCTATCTTGGTGAGTTTTCAATGCATTCCTTTCATCCAAAGTGCATCAGCAAGCTATTCTAATGTCCTATCCATAACAAAAGTTATGATAGCAATCTGTTGCCTCATTCACAAGCTACCTGTCATTTCAAGTGCATTAGCAATTGATTAGTTTGTTCTATCAATGTCTTAACAGTATCAGTCGTGGTATGTATTGGTGGTGTACATGCACCACTTTCAAGTTTCAACCTTATGTTTGGTGTAATTAGTACTTCAGTCAAATCAATTTGCATGACAATTATTATAGTACCAGAATCTATACTATAGGAAACATTTATCCAAATTACCAACCTACTTGTACATAACAAGGCAATGACAAGTGCCCTACCAGTGGATTTCCCTTGCCTCAAAAGTATGCTATTTTTGTCTGAGAACAAAGGGATGGCACCCAAATCTGGAACATCAGGTGGGGGGTGTCTGGAGAACCCACTAAAATGTTTTTGACATCAAGCTTTTGGAAGGTTAGGTCAGTTGTAGGGCACTCTAAGGCCAAAAGTTGTGCTTCAAATCACCTGCTGTACAATGGTTAAGATTTGTTCTGCCTCTTGGTTGGCCTAGCCCCACCCAATTGATGCTGCATCACTGATACAGCTGCCTGATTTCATGTTTGGTTTCATTCCTGATCCTGCTGAATATATTATATGCAACTTATGTATCATACAGCTTGAATCAAGTATTTACAGTGCTTTGCATAGAGCTTGACAGTTTTGAAAAAAATTAAAACATGAGCAAATTTATCATGATACTTCATTGAGTTTACAATCTATTATATTGTTCTATTCAGGTCTGCTACCACAGTATGTTCTATAAGATCAGGCATGATATGAAAGTCACTGTGAACAAGTCCAGGAGTTAATGGAAACATGGATAAAAAGTTCTAATTATCAAATTTGCTTATGTTTACAAAATTTTGAACTTCAAAGAGCTTGATGCAAAGTGCTGTAAAATAATACTGACACCTAATGTACAGAGCTTTGCATAAAGCTTGACAGTTGCTGAAAATTTGATAAACATGAACAAATTTGATCTCACAGTCATGTTATGGTTTCCACAATGGCTTTCAGGCTTACATTTTTGTGAAGGAAGTGTATATATATATAATATCAGAAGATGACTGTCAACACTGAGAAATAACAATATGCAAGCCAGAATCTTCTAGTGATTTATTTTGGAAGTATAGAATTATACTCAATCAGTTATTTACAGACTACAGAGCTCTGAGGCTATTTATCTACACTTCCTTTGTAGAGAATCAATCCCAGATAATAATAGACTCAGTCAATGTATAATTGACAATATACATGAATAGTACCTAGATAATAATAGACTACCATCAATAATCATATAAATAATGTTCTACTGAATGCTACTCACCTCAGTCAATGTATAATTGACTGAGGTGTCTAGGTATGTGAGTAGGGTATATATGCTAAGAGTCATAAAGGTAACTAAGAGAGTAAGCAGAAAGTGGGTGTGCCAAAGGACTCATTCACAATGCTGACACATTAGAAAGGGGTGTCAGTGATGGGATCATAGATCACATCATCAGATATGACAATCCATGTTCATGGCATATAGCTCAACACTCCTCCTCACTGGGAATACTCCTCCTTGCATGGAATCAGTTTATCATAAACCCAAAAAGGATTGGAGATATGTGAATTGTTTGATGTCCAGGGCTTTCATGAATAAATTGGCAATATTTGTTAAATGTATGATTCACCATCTCTTTATTTTACTTCTATCCTACTTCTATTCTATGTCCTATCACTTGTAGTTACACTCATGGGCACTTAGAGTAGTTTTCCACCTTGTGTTTATCACTGTTTGTTTCACAGTATGTAGACTGCAGAGTCCGGAGTTTTGCACTCTTCAGTTGCTCACTCTGGACTCCAGCTGTTCAGTCTATCTGAGTCTCCCTTCACAGTTGCTAGGTTAAACTGCACTAAAGGCAACCTCAGACTTTAGCAATATTTTCTCTAGTGTTGACATACTGAAGCTGTAAGGCACCAGACTGGACTTGTTCTTAAAGGAAATGATATTTGATGTCAATATGTTTAACCCTTGAGTAAAGTAAGTGGTCCTCAGATAATGTCTTGGTAGCTAGAGATTGGCAAGGGTAACCCTTGGGTATTTTCATTGTTACCCTTACCCTTACCCTTCAAAAACCTTACCCTTGGTCAAGGGTAGGGGTTTTCAGGGGTAAGGGTAAGGGTACCCCAGGGTATAGAGAGTATTCAATACCCTTGGGGGTATGATGCAAGGGTTTATTTCAAATAGTTTCCTGATGATGCTCAAACATGGTCCTATCCATTTTTAGTAATTATCTGAGCTTTTAGCATGTTGAAAAGCACAAGGTAGTAGTCTAGTACTGTCTTTAGGAGAATAACTTTGCCTGAATAACTCAATAGGCTGGGACCATAGAGGGAATAACCCAACTTGCACTGCAAAGAGTGGTCAGAGAGGTCATCAAGTTCCATAAGGGTTACTATACTGATATCATGGGTGGTTGACATCTTCTAAAGTGTGACTCTGTATACCCTTGTACCCTCCTCAGGGGTAAGGGTATGTAGAGGGTAGGAAAGTTCATACCCTTACCCTTACCCTCACATACCCTTTGCCCATACCCCCAGGGGTATGTAAACCCTTGCCATTCACTATTGGTAGCCATGTTGTCACAAAGGATAGTCATAGAGGAAGATTGTGGGTGTCCAATGGTGTCAAGCAGTGTGCATATCCAAATACACTCCTTTGTGGTTTCAAAAGCTGCTACATATTCCACTTCAGATGAAGATACTGCAGCAACCTTTTGCTCCAGGCAGATTGAGGCAATTGGCCCAATCTGAGTCACTGAACACATGAAGCATAATGGGATTGTTTCTGCCCAGGTGAAGTTTGAGATCATGGTCCCTTTTAAATATTAAACAAGTCACATAGCAGTGCCCCAATGTTCAAAAGAATAGCTGTCAAGATACTGTGATAATTGCTGTATGGCATAAACAATATCCAGTTGTGTGGAAATGGCAAGGTAAAGGAGGCAACTGACAAGGGATAAGGCAAGGCAGGGGTAGTGGTATACCCTTGTGTTTTTGGGCTAAGGGTATGAGGGGTAAGGGTAGGGGTTTGGAAGTTCATACCCTTGCATACCCATGTACCCTTACTAAGGGTACAGCAGTATGCCAGGGGTATGCTTATGTAAGAATATCATTGAGCTACAAAGACTCATATTCAAGATTTTCATCAATTAAATTCAGATTTTGGGATTGTCCAACATGATAATGGCTTTCATATGTTAATAAGAGATATTAATATGTGATTAATAGTAAATACAATAGTTATCAACACTTTTCAAATGAATTTTGCTCTAAATATGTTGATTTTGTGCCAAACCCTTGTACCCTTGACAAACCCTCCCATACCCTTGGCAACCCTTATATGTTTCCATACCCTTACCCCTAAGGGTAGGGTGTTCAGGGGTAGGGGTAAGGGTATGAGATTTGACACCCAGGGGTAACCCCTGCCTTGCCCTAACAAGGGAACAATAAGGTAGTTTATTGAGTTGTGCCAGGTCTTCAGCAAATATATTTTGATGGCTTGTACATCACAATTTAATACTGGGCTCAAGGGGGGCTGAAACAGGCATTGCATCCCTTTGACCAAATTGGTTGATGATTTTGTCAATGAGAGTGGTTTGTGAAAGGGCAACTGTTCACAAGTGTCTGTCCCAAGCAACTGCAATACCAACGATGAAGCATGCTGTACCAAATTCAGAATTGTCCACACTTCATCCATCTGGGTTTTGAAGTGTTTGTTCTTGTTATTGGAGTCAGCAATAAATAAATAGTTGTTGACATGTACACCAGCAATAATAATACCAGTGTCTGATTTCCTGTAATAAATGCATGACTTACAAGTAAGGCAAGTAAAACTCCAGGTAATCATTTGGGCATTGAGAATCTGGTTCCATATCTGACCACTATGTTTCATGCTGTATAGCCCCTGCTGTGTTACAATAACATGCAAGACCCAACAGACCCAACAGACCCAATGATCACCTCCAGACAGGAGGCACCTTCAATGCATGCTGGCAACATGCCTTTGATCCCCTTCAGACAGAAGGCACCCTTGACAACTCACTCAGTGACACCAGACCTGTTGACTACCTTCAGACAGAAGGCACATTTGACATGCTGCACCGCAGCACTCCATGACATTGGATGCACACTAGGCATGAGGACTATTGTTATGCTATCATTACTTGATAACCATCTCACATTCCGATTGGACAATAATGACATTCTACTTAGTATAAGTACTGCAACAAGTAGTGTTAAGTTCTGAGCTGAATGAAGGAAGTCGTCAGATTTCTGGTCATACACAGGCAGTAGAAGTTGATAAGGGAAGGATCGAACAGGGGAGGGAACCCAATGGGATTCTGGGGCAAGGTTCACTTGATGTGCTGTACCAAGTGTGGGGAACAGAAAGGACTTGGCTTCAACTTATAAGAAGTTGCACCCTTCTCCTTGTCAAGTGTCCTAATTTTGAGACAAGGGTAAGGAGGATGATCAGAGGTCTGGAGATTTTCCAAAGAGGATGAGCTAAAGTTTGAGATGGACTTAGGAGAATATTGGGAGTGTAACTGGGTTGGTATTAATTGGGTAACTTTGTTGATTTACAAACTGTCTGATACAAGACAAAAGTAGCTAGCTTAAATACTAAAGGCCAGAGGTGATCGGAGTTTCTGAGGCTGTGATAATTTGCAAACTGGTCTCCAAGGCAAATATCCTGAAACTGTTTCATCGAATTGGAAATGAGAGAATTTCATCTCTAGTGCTGCTGATAGGAGGTGGGCTGTGATGCAAGGCAGCTGGGAAAGGTGGCAGAAAATGATCAGAATTCCAGTCAGGGAATTGGTCTTGACAGTATTTCCCCCTTAGTGCTGAGCCTACAAGGCACGTGAAGGTTCAAATCAAAATTGGGAAATTGTTTTTGTTGATTTTGATGGGGTTCCTGTAAGGGGACAACCCTTGGGTAGGGTACCCAGCCCCTTCCTATGTTTATATCAGTCATGGACTCATTCCTACATTCCTTTCCATTACATTACTCTAGCTTTGTTATCATTTGGCTACAGCCTTATCTTGGACAGTTGGAGTAGTGACCCTTCTTTAGTTCATTATTATTAGGATTTCCTCTGCTTACAGCAATACACTGGCCATGCTTTAGTGCCCCTTCTCTCTCTGATTGAGTCTCCTCTTGTTGCTGCAGGGTCTTGCCCTTACAGCTCCCAGGTCTTCCTACAACCACCACCACCACTACCACCCCTTTGACAAACATGTCCTCCGTCCCCTTGCATGCAGAAAAGATAGCAGCCCTCAAGGCCCAACAAGATAAGTTGGTGGAGGAGCTTTGGCTCAAAGAGGAGGCAAGGGAGGCAGAGGAATGCTGGGTAGCAGAGGAGGCTGCCAGGGTGGAAGCAGAAAAGAAGGCTGTGGAGGAGGAGCAGAGGAAATTGGCTGCTGCCAAGAGGGCAGGGAAAAAGTGGAAAGCCAGGGAGGTGGAGCTGGAAGAGGCTGAGGGGAGCGCCTCCCCCAAGAAGAAAGCAAAAGAAAGGTGCAGGCAGAGGTGGTGGACAATGAGACCCTTGTGTGGCTACAGGCCACCATTTCTTGTAAAAGGTGAGTTCCCCATTATTATCATTGCAATTCCATGCTGACTTCTAGTAGATGTTCTACCTGAAAGTTGTCGTGTTTCCAGATGGGAACCCAGGGTCATGCATGCAAGCCTTGTATAAAGGTGAAGCAAAAGTGTGAGGAGGTAGTGTGGGAGGGTCAAGAGTTGCCAGCAGGAAACAGGCTGGCAAGCAATGAAGGGGTGATGGACCTGCTGAGGGAGTTGGTGGGGGTGGTGAAAGGGGTGAAGAAAGAACTCCAGGAGCTCTGGGAGCTCCAGGTCATCAGTGAGAGAGTTTTGGCCCTCCAGGACTCGATGACAGATATCTAGGGGGCCTTGGATCCAGAGTGGAGGCAGGGGTCTGAGGAGGATAAGAGGATGAAGAGGAAGAGGAGGAAGAGTTCAAGGTGCAGGGGGAGCTGCCAGCACTGGCAGCACTGGCAGAGGAAGCAGAGGGTGAGGGAGTGAGGGAGGAATAGGGATCCAGCAGGGATCCAGGACATTAGATTTTTTTCTTTTCTTTCTTTTAATTTTAAAATGAATGGAGTTAGACTCAGAATAAAAGATCATTAAGTGGGAAGAGGTCCAGGTTTTTCCAGGTAACGAGTGTGAAAGTTTGTGATGAGTTCCTGCACATGATCAAGTTCCATAGTGGGAATCCAGGAGGTTTCTTTGTCAGTTCCTTGGTAACCTTCCCACTGCACAAAATAGAGTAACTTGCATCAGCAACAGTTGTCGATTTTTGAGTCAAGGATTTCCACAATCTCATACTCCAGTTTGTTGTCTATAATGACCAGAGGAGGTGGAGGTTGGATATGATTGGGAATTGTGTTAGGAGTGTCTTCTTCCAGCTGGGAGAGATGGAACACAGGATGGACAGCCTGGAGGTGATCTGGAAGTCAAAGTGAGTACCCAGACAGGCAATGATTTTGAAAGGACCATAGAACTTCTCTGAAAGTTTCTTAGAGGGTTGGGTAGTGTGTATGTGTTCACCTTTGACAAAAGCGTAGTCACCAATATTGAAGTCAGGAGTGGGAGCCCAATGTTTGTCTGCAGGACCTTGATAGCACTTCTGTGCTTCTGTGAGTTGTTTCCAGAGTTCCTGGTGGAGGTCATCAAGGTCGACCACAAAATGGCACACACATTGTGAGGCTAGTTTGAGATCTGGGAAAACTGTGATGTTTGGGTAGTAACCCTTGTTGGCAAAGAAGGGTGAAAATCTGGTGGAAGCCAAGGGGGCATTGTTGTAAGTGAATTCCCCCAAAGGTAATAGCTGGAACCAGTTATCCTGTTGGTAATTGCAGAAAATCTGCAAGTACTGTTCAAGGGTCTGGTTGAGGTGCTCAGTCTGTCTGTTGCCTTCTGGATGGTAACCTGAAGTGAAGTGGATTTTCATGTCCAGGGCCTGTCTGAGAGAGTGGAAGAAATGTGAAATGAACTCAGAACCCTGGTCGCAGGTGACATGAGAAGGAACACCATGTTTGGAGAAAACATGCATGACAAATAGATTAGCAAGTTCTTGTGCTGTGATTTCATTTACTGTGGGGATGAAGATGCCCTATTGGGAGAGTCAGTCTACAATGACCAGAATGGCGGTGTGTCCATTGGAATCTGGTAACTGTTTGATGAAGTCCATTGAGATCAAGTTCCAAGGCCTTTCTGGGACCAGAAGTTGCTTCAAAAATTTGTAGGGCTTGTGTTGGGGTGATTTGGAGTGTTTGCATGTAGTACAAGACTTGCAAAAGTCCTGCACAAAGGTGCAGAGGTTGGGCCAAATGTAATCACATTGGATGAGTTGAAGGGTTTTGTTTTGCCCATCATGACCTGAGAGAATGTGGTCGTGCATGTATTGTAAGACTTCAAGATGGAGGTCCATGACATCCAGGATGTAAATCTGGTCAAAGTGGCAGAGAAGTCTGCTGTTGTCTAGAGACCAAAATTGGAGCAGATGGATACTGAAGGTGTGAGGAGGATATGGGATCAAGAGGGAGTGAGGATTGGAGAGGGAGGATGTGAGTTGTTCTTGGGTAAAAACTGGATGGAAATTGCTCAGGTTTACTGAGGTGAAGTCACTATTTCCCCCTTTGCGGTAGACGTCCCAGCATCTAGTGAGCGCATCAGGTTTTGCCCCTAGTTTTCCAGGGTGGAAGCAAATGGCAAGGTTGAACTGTGAGAGGTATTCTGACCACTGAGCTTGTTGATATAAGGGCAACCTCAGCCTCTAGCAAAGGGAAATCTGAAGTTAAAATTATACTACATATTACAGGGATTGGATGCACACCTAGCAAAGGGAAATCCAAAGAGAAAACTCTAAGGATCCCTTTGCCAATGCCCTGTATATGTGAAGACTGCAAAAATCAAATAATAATCTAAAAATAGAAAAGGTGGAGATAGGCAGATCAAGGCCACTGAATGGCATCATACCAAGGGGTATATGTTGGAAGGGGTGCTCCACCTCTAGATATAAAACTGTCAACATGCATAAACATGATAGAAAGGGAAATTAGTAATAAAATCTGGGAAAATCATAGAAAATAAAGAATAGAAGGAAATGAAGTGAGGAAAAATATAGGACAAACATAAAAAATAGGAGAAGCACACAGGGCACCCCCCTTAGTCCCCCCTAGTCCCCTTACATCACCCCCTCTCTAAGATACATCACCCCGATGCATTCAAAATTGCATACGACCAAAGTCAGTGACTTGAATGCGATGCGGTGCAGCAGTGTGCCATCAGTGGAATTCCTTGACTAACTGAGGGGCATTCACATTGGACTCTTTGACCCATGAGTTCTCCTCATACCCATAACCCTTCCAATGCACCAAGTACTGGAGTTTTCCTTGATGCAACTGGCTGTCCAAGATTGACTCAACTTCATACTGGGGCTCTCCCTCAATCACTGTAGGCAGTGGTGGTGGATGTGAATGGTGTCCCAGGAATGGATCTGGGGGAGCTGGAAGGAGTTCAATGACATGGAAGACTGGGTGGAGTCTGGACATGGAGGCTGGGAGGCATAGATGATAGGCATGCATTCCAACACACTTGACAATGGGGAAAGGTCCCAGGAAGCGATGAGCGAGTTTCTTGGACAGATGCATAGTGGAGATGTCACTGGAGTCAAGATAAACTTGATCACCAACCTTGTACTGAGGGGTCAGAGAATGGTGTTGGTTGTAAAAGTGCACCATGTTGTCCTTCACCTTTGCTAAGGCTGCCTTTGCCTCCTCCAAGCTATCCTGCATGTGTTCTGTAAACTCATTCACCATCTTGATGTGTGAGGGAGTTTGGCGAGGTTCAAATCCCATGTGTGGATGTTGCCCAGTGTCTAAGAGGAAAGGGGTCTGTTGAGTGGAAGCATGGACATGGTTGTTGTATCCAAACTCAGCCAAGGGGAGAAGATCGTCCCAATTGTCCTGGTGCTCATTGACAAAGATGTGGATGTACTGCTCCAGTTCCTGGTTGACTCACTCAGTCTGGCCATCAGTTCACTCACTTTATTCCCACTCACACCACTGTCAGTACCATGGGTGCTGCCCAACCCTATCTCCACCATGTGTGGAAGTTACATGGACTTCCTGGCGCTTTCCTTTCTGACTGTGGCCCTCAGTTCATGGCAGAGTTCACTCATGAGCTGTACCAACTTTTGGGGATCAAACTCCTTGCTTCGACCACCTATCACCCAAGTATTCACTGTCTTTGTGGAATCACATTTCTGTGGAGCAGTGTAGAGCCTATTTTTTCAGAGTCTCTGAAGAACTTCCTTGATGTGAGCCTTTGTTGACTCATGTCATTGGAGTAGATTAGGATATTGTTGACATAAACAATGACACTGACATCTAGAAGGTCACTGAAGATGTTGTTCATGAGGTGCTGGAAGGCTGCAGGTGCATTGGTGAGCCCAAACAGAACCACCAGCCATTCAAAAGAGCTGTAACACATGCGGAAAGTGGTTTTCCATTCATCTCCCTCAGCAATGCAAACTAAGTGATAGGCATGCCAGAGGTCGATTTTGGTGAACACGCGAGCTTTTCCCAGAGATTCCAGAAGATCTGAGATTAGTGGAAGTGGGTAGCAGTCCTTCTTTGAGATGTGGTTGAGTCCCAGTAGTTGATGCATAATCAGAGACTTCCATCCTTTTTCTTGACAAAGAGTATAGAAGCACCATGGTTGGATGATGCCCAAACAAATGTTCTCTTCAATGAATATTTGGAGAGCTTCCAGTTCAGAGGGTGAGAGGGAGTACATGTGACCCAGAGGTGGGGGAGCATTATCCTCCATCTCTATCTTGAGGTCATAGGAACAGTGTGGAGGAAGGGTGTCAGGTTTTTGTTTGTTGAAGACATTTGCAAATTCATGATATTTCTCTGGAACATCTGAAAGATCCAGAGGACTTCCAGATGTTACAGAAGACTTAGCCATCAGTCCTTCTGGGGAGAATGTCATCTGAAAGGCTACAGCCCCAGGGACTTTGCTTGCATGCATGTAAGTGGCAGCGTTGATGAAAGAGATTTCAGGAGGTATGAGTTTTGAGGATTTAGAGACCACAGGGTTTTCACAGGTTTTTGCTGGATGGTTCAGAGGTGTAGGTGACTCACACAAGGTAGGAGAGTCAGGGGATGTCAAGGGGGCAGGACCTCTTTGAGCTGCAGAGCAGAAATTTATTTGGCCTGAAGACCAGTCAATCAATGGATTGTATTGCTCAGCCAGTTATGACCAAGAACTGTGGAACAGGAAGAGTCCAGCAAGGTTACATAAAATGTCAGATTGAACACTTCACCAGACAGAAAAGTGATTGGAAGTTTCATGACTTGGGTTATGGTGGAATTGCAAGTTCCATCAAATAGTCAGAGTCCGATCAGAGAGATGGTTTTGGTACTAAGTTGGTTGTCCCACACAAATGATGAATCTAGGAAACAATGTGAGGAACCAGAGTTGATAAGATTTCAGATTTTTAGGGAATGTTTGGAAAGGGATAGCAGGATGGTAAGGGATTCAGGATCAGAAAGAGTGGACACATTGAGATGGATGTAAGCAGTGAGCTGGGAAAGGTCAACACAACCCTCAGCCCCAATGGCATGTTCCTGAGGGTTGCAGACTATTGCTTTGAGTCTGCAGAATCCAGCTTGGACTCAGTGACTGCTGCAGCAGCTTTGGCTGCTTTAGACTTTGGACAATTCCTGGCTCCATGTCCTTTCTTGCCACAGTAGAGGCAAAGACCTTTCTTCATGCAGTGTTTGCATTCATCTCCAGTTAGTTTACCATCTTTCCCCAACTTGTCAGAAATAGAATTCTTTGGCTTGTCCCTCTGGAAGTTATTCTTTGACCCAGAGGAACTGCCAGAAGAGCATTGGTTTGTGCAATTAGAGTTGGACAAGGACTGAGGTTTGGTCTGAGTGTTAGAGTTGGAATTGGAGCTAGGAGGACCTTTAGAATCTTTTTTCCTGGGGTTTGTGGAAGTTTTTGCTTCTATGCAGGTTTCTTCCTCCTGCATCCAATAGATGTTGTCAGCATCCTGAGCTTTAAGATGTAAGGATGCTAGGGTTTTGGGTCATCCCCCCCACAATACTTCTATGTGAAGGTGGAGTGGAAGACCTCAGAAGTACCCGACTCCGAAGAAGACAACATGTCTACTACACACATCAAACTAATGGACAACAGTCAATATGTCCTGGCTGTTGTGAAGGGAAGCAAAGGGAGCCATGCACCATTTTTATCAGCAGGCCATATCATCATCTCAGTCGTGCAGGTATTTGAGAATGTCTGCTGCCGGTTCTTTCAAAACAAGAAAACTCCTGATAATGAGAAAGTCTTGAGTATCATCCACAACTTCGAATCCTCCACTGTGCAGGCATGGGTCACCACTCATCATGACCATCTCATAGCACTCACCTTTGTTGAATTCATGATTGAATTTAAGATGAAGTTCTTGCCAGCGAACTGGAAGGACAATTTGATTGTGATGCAGATCACTATGCAAAGCACCCAAGCCTTCTTAACATGGACTGAGGCAATCCGTGAGGCCAATGCAGAGCTCAGGATCGCAAAGTTGGACTATCACATCACTGAAGACAAACTCTGCTCACATTTCATTCCCCATCTCTTACCTGCATTGAAAACTTCTTATGATGCAAATAACACTCATGGATCTCTTGATGCCATTGTGGACCTCGAGGCATGGATTCAGCGAGTCCACCTCCTCAATCTGGAGAACCACAACAAATGAGAAGAGTGGATGAAAATCATGATGTCCATGGCGCATAGCAACATGAGGGCCTCAGGGAGCCAAGGAACTACCTCAACAACAGGTGCAACAGTGGCTGGAAATGCAAGCACGGACACGTCAAAGAACCCTTTAGCGCCCATGACCATGACAAATGTCACATTGCCATTCACTGCTAAGCTTACACAAATGGAGCATGATCTTTTGAGAGCTCACCAAGGTTGTTTCCATTGCAAGGTATTTTATGCTGGTCACTACTTGCTGGCTTGCCCACTTGGAATGAGTGGCAGACCAACCCCCGAGGCATGCAAGAACATCACATTGGCAGCTGCATTGAAAGCCAAGGCCACTGATGATACTCAACCCAGAAACCCAAACAAAACCCACTAAATGGCTTTGGATGGTATAACACAAGTCAGAGGAAGGATGTGAGGCCCTCTAGATGTCACCTGTCAGACCAACCATCAAATAGTCATAAAAAGACTGCTTGTCGAAGCAATTCAAAGCTAAAATAATGTGTTTCATGGAATTTTGGAGAATTTTGTGGCTAGATCAATGAATTTGGAGTGCACAAATATGTTCAGACACAAGATCAGGGGACTAGACGAGTAATAGAAGCAAAGCAAAGGCGAATTGAGGGAAACGAGAGCAAAAATAGCATAATGCGAGGATTTTCGAGTATTTTCGAGGAAGTTTAGCATAAAACACCAAACTTCAGACTGAATAAGACTAAACTGAACTCTCAAATCACTGCGATCTGGGAGGAAGATGATGACTTTCTTGTTTTTCTTTGTATCTAGTACATCTTTTTATATAAAATAAAGAAACTACCTAAAAAGGCTAGAGAAAATGAGGAAAACATGTGGAAAACTCAAGGCAAAAGACAATAGAAGTATATCAGAACAATAAAGCAAGACTAGAAAAGGTGAATATAATACATGATGAAGAAATAATAAGAAAGAATACAGTCGCGGACAACCAAAGGCTGCCTATTTTGTGGCCATGGGTATTCCTATTCAGGACATGACAGGAACACCTCTGGAGGCTCGGAAATGGTGGAAAACATTTATTTAGAGTGTATTGAAGAGATTGGCATGAGCTGATCACCCTAAAACTCAATATCTATCATTTTGAGGCCCCAAACTTTGGCGGTCCCCTCAAACAATTAGCTAAAAATGCCAAAAAATGTGCAAGTGACTCCTTTTACAAAGCCAAAGATGATCCCACAAAAATTGGACAATTTCCACAAGCCTTTCAGTAGATATATAACCTCTAAAGTCACATCTTACACCCAAATTTGGGGTATTTGTCATCACATTTACATCTAGGAAAATTCTGACAATGTAGAAGTAGCACCTTTAGGACTATACAGAGAGATTGGCATGAGCCAATTAAACTAAAACTCAAGATCTTCATTTTTTGACCCTCAAAAATTTGGTGGACCCCAAAACAAGTAGCTAAAAATACTGAAAAATGTGCAATCGATTCCTTTTTCAAAGCTGAATATTATTAGTGTTTGAAGGTCCGGTTCGATCCAGTTTTTTGACCATGACTGGCCACAACTGCAACCACAACTGGTTGAGACCATGACCTCCATCTCAGGCAACTGGACCGGACCATGTACAACCAGTCCATATCGGTTTGGTTGCAGTCCACCAACCGATTTCAACCAGTCTTCTACAGGACTAGTCGAGACCAGTTGAAACTGGTCCTAGAACCAGTCTAGACCAGTTTTTTAGTACTACAAGTCACTACTAACTAAATTCTATTGTATACTTTACATACACCAACTACATTCACACTAATTAACACAAAAACAATGTTAGAAATAGAAAAAGAAAGAAAAACTGCCTGCCGGCTCACATTTGCAGCAAGGGCAGGCATTGTGTGGCCAGGTGGCGTGATGATGTTGTTGTGGTATTGCTGATCCCCACTGTTGTTTGCGGGCATGGGTGGCACACAGGGGTGGTTTGGGGGTGTCACATGGTGGGTGAGTAACGTCGTTAGCCATCGTTTGTAGTCCTCCAGTGTGTCGTCGTTAGTCATCATTGTCATCATCCCCAGCTGCATTGCTATGACGTAGCTGTGGCTGTGGTCATTGATGTCCAGGAATGGGCCTTCACCACCTTGCAAGTCAACGTCATTACAAAAAAAAAATAAGAATAGTTAGTAAAAGAAAAAAATGAACATAAAAAAACACATACTCTACAGCCCAAACGACGCAAGCCGTCGTTTAGGCCACTTGGCTTTGTGTTTGTTAGTGGTGCTTTGGGGGAGGTAGTAACAGACTTGAAACCTATAAAACAAAACAACATGGTTAGTAGTAAGAATAATAATAATACGAAACTCACCTTGAACGTGCGTGATGTGGCATGTTTCCAGCCATGCATCTCACCATTCAGTGCCATTTGATGTGGTGGAAGGGGCCCTCCCATTCATGTTGCTGTTTGTCATCCCCCCCCCTGCATTCGTGTCGTCATTTGTCATCCCCTCACCGTCATCAGCACCTCCATCTCCCCCTGCAAGCAGTGGCTTGTAGGCAGGGTGGTGGTGCTATGTGACGTGGCATTGGTAGTGGTGCGGCAGCATAGGGTGGTGGTACCACATCGTTGTTGTTGTTGTTGTTGTTGTTGTCTGCCGATATCACACCTAAAAAAGAAAACAAATTGGTTAGTAGAAAAAAAAAGAAATCAAGAAAAATACAAACATACCTATGGGCCCAAATGACGACTAACGACATTTGGGCCCACTTTGCGTTCATTCACTCGTGGTGCAGTAGACGGGTGGACAGGGGAGAGGTGGGTGGCATTGTGGGTAACAGAGAGGTGGGTGGCATTGTGGGTAACAGTGGTTGTGGGAGTTTTTTGGCAAGTGGCACCACTTGTGTTTTTGGGAGCACAAACATGACCACATGGTCCGTGCGCATCCACGGGTATGTAAACACCCAACTGATATTTCAGTCTCATACCACCTAGCAAAATAGTATAATTAGTTATGATTAGTACTTATACTAGTTCTTTTTTCTTCTTATCTACAAAACTTTATGTGTATATGTAGTGCATTCTGTATACTATGAAAAGACCGGTTGCAACCAATTGCAACCGGTTTTGTAACAGTTTTTGAATATCTTCTAAACTGGGCAACCAGCAACCCAACTGCCTCTAAAAGTGAGCAACCACAACCAAAAAATGGACTGGACCGAGTGTCAGTCTGGTTTGGTCTTCGGTCTTTTTCCGGTCCATAGGACTGGACCTTCAAACACTAAATATTATCCTGCAAAAATTGGACAATTTCCATGAGCAGTTTGGCCACAATAAAAGTGGTGGGCTTTAGTTGTCCATGACTGTAGCTAAAAGCAGACTGCCCTTGTTATAAATTGCATAAAACATCGGAAACTGCTTCAAGCAGATTGTATGCATGCACATGCAGTCGAAATGTGTTCAATATACTCGAGATAGTGTCCCATGTGTCCAGTATGCATCCGAACATTGTTTGAATGGGAAATATTGTGTCCAAAGATGTTTTTCAAGGTTCAAGGTTTTTTGAAGATTTTCGAAGTTTCTTCGGACTTTGTTCGTGGCCCGAAATCGGTGCAATATTGCTCGAAAATGGTTCGTAACTCATCGACAATGTTCCAAGTGTATATTCTGAGCTGTATGAAGGTTGGGGGAATTGTATTATGGTGGCTGAAGGCACTGCAAAGATTTTTGAAGTATTTTTGTGACTTTGTAGAGGTTCATAGAGGTTCGTAGAACTTCGGAGGGGTTCATATGGGTTCGTAGAGGTTTGTAGAGGTCTGTAGAACTTTATAGAGCTTTGACAATGATTGTAGATGTGTTTTCCAAGCTTGAACAACAAGGTGGACCTATCACCGCATTCGAAGAGAATGGTCCAACTGTGGTTGCAGCCATTTTTGGAGAGAACAGCGATGACAGTTTTGAAATTGATGAGGATGAAGCCACAGAGTATGTGTCTATGCCATTATCATTACCATCACACCTCTGGTGGGACTGTTGCATAGATGCAGCCTTGACATGTGCCCCAACACTGATACATGTGCTAATTGATCATGGTTCCCCTGCAGTGCTGATTTCATCTGAACTTGTAGATGTGTTGGGAATTGTATGCCACAAATTGTTTCAACTGTTTCCAGTTACAGGTGCCTTTGTAGATGTGCAGAAGAATTCGAATGCTAGCTTGTCAGAATATTGTAAATTACACCTCCAGTCACCAGATTCATCATGGAAATCAAAAGTTGTCATTGCCATTATTTGCCCAAATCTTTATACAGATGTAATCCTAGGCCTCGAATTCTTAGCGAAAAACAAAGTCATCATGGATGCAGAACTCAGGACTGCAATCATGAAAGATACCAATTACAATTTATTGAATCCCCCAAGAGTAGTACCACTGCCTGCATGATCTTCACCACCAGAGCACAGGAGAATGGAAGTGCACGCAATTAAAAATGGTCAGGATGCTTCTTGACTTAGTACCATCCACAGTTCATAACCGTAGAGAGAGCAAAGGAAGACGAAAATTAAGGATAGAATAGTGTCAAAAATTCCTCACTTACCTCTCTATAACACCAATACTGTACAATGTCACAATCTCCAGGATCACAAGCCCCAACTACTAGGCAGAAAGCCATAGCATCCTTGACAAAGAAAACCAGAGCTGAGCTCAAAGCGGCAGATGGCCTGAACACTGACATAAGATCGAAGGACCAGGCTATAGCATATCTAACAGTGAAAGATTACCTCATATCTGGTAAACCTGTTGATCTACAGATTCTGTCTCATGTACTCTTACAGTTTGGGATCAACAACAAGCTTCCAAAACCAGTAATGGATGGAATTAGAGTGGTAGCCTTTCTTATGGCCAATGTGAGTGCACAGCAGCTAGCCAACAAAGTTACTGCAATGGTCAAGACTCAGATCCAAGAGCACATGGAGTCCTTTACCTCAAACATGGATGCCATGCGAGATGCGGTAGAACATGTCACAGAAGCAGCAAAAACAATAACAAGCAAGATGGAGGATTTCAATGATGGATTTCAGGAGTCAGCCAAGCAGCAGGCACAAGCCATGCATGAGCTCATGGAGAAGACCACAGAAACCACAAATAAGGTAACGGTAGCAACTTCTCAAGCCACAGCAACATACACAATGATGGTACAACAGCAAGCTCACCCAGACCATGCTGTGATCATTGCAAAAGGGAATACCACAGATAGGCAGATTCTAATACAAAAAGACCAAAACACTGATGATACTCAACCCGGGAAAACCACCAAAACAGCCAATGAGGCAACCAATGATATTTGCATGAGTCAGAGGAAGGGTGCGAGACGTTCTGAAGGTTTGCAGTCCAACCTATGGGAGGACAACTAGTTGGTACTAGTTGCAAAGGTAGTTCTATAAGAGATGATGGTGTTTGACACGGTCCGATGGGGTATCGATCGATATTGAGGTCGATCGATGAGATTGATGGTGAATGAGTTTTATTGTCGATGGTTGAAGTGTGAATTCCGAGGACCTTTCGATAGGTCGATAGTATACGAAGGCTATAGCCAATGGCTAGGACATGTTGGAATGGTTGGTAGTGCTAATGACAAGAGGATCAAAGGAAGATCAAGGATGCGATGATCGCAGAGGTTTCTCCTCGATCGAGAAAACTCATAGAGACTTAGATTGTTTTTAGAAGATTGATCAGATGCTTAGAACTGTATACAAGATGATAGGTGAAGATGATTTCTTTTATTTCCAAGTAGATACTACAGAGTTTTATATGTTTTAAAGAAACTTCCTAAAATGGAGTAAGAAACATGTGTAGAACATGAGGCAAAAGATATGAGTTAAGGCACAAGGCCAAAAAGGAGACTGGAATCCAAACAAGAAAGAGATATATCATATGATGAAAGAGTAATAAAGGGTATAGAACAAAAAAGGGACTGTCCTTTGTGTATAAACCACGCTAAGTCCAGCAGGTTCTGTATGCAATAGGGACTTGGAATGAGGCTGACCTACTATCAGCAGGTTTGAGCACAAGTTGGAATACTTCCTGGCACATGGTATTCCACCATTTAGATAATGAATGCGGCATCTGATGTCGTTCATAGTTTCTCAATATCGATCGATAGCACTCGACGATGATTGACAATGGTCAACAATGTTCAAAGTTGATTGGGGATGCTTGATGGTCATTTAGAGGGATCTTAGGGGCTTTCGAGGTAGTCCTAAGGTTGTATGATGTGGTTTCTAAGTACAATCGATGTGGTCGATACAATATCGTGCTCGGTAGACTTGGTCGGTAGTGGTCGCGCTGCTTCTGGGACCTCATGGGAGTTAGCTGATGTGATTAGAATGACGTCTTTACACTCCCCCCCCCCAATCCGAGCGGACTCCGCTCGGACACTCAGACAGTCCTAGGACTGTCCAAGTACTGTCTGAGGACTTTGCTTGGACTTTGCTCAGACTTCTTTGGCTGAAAGTCCTGCCAAACTAAATGTCCAGTCTGAGCTGAGTCCAAGCTGAGTCCTTGGACTGTCCAAGTTGCTTATATAATTGACTGAAAAATCAGTGGCTACTGCAGGGATTGAACCCTTGTAGTCACATGATAAAGTACAATTAAGTCAGCAATATAACAGTTAGACTAAAGCTTCATTACAGATAGGTATTTTATCTCTCTATGTACCACCCTGGCTGTGATGACAAATCAACACAGCCACGTCATCAACAACGCTGGCAACAGCGCTGCCTCCTCCTTACCTCCTACCCCAATAACCAACAATGGGCTCACTTGTAAGTCTTTTTTTACATGATTTTTGTTGTTTTGTTTAACTAACTGAATTTTCCTTAATGATAGGTTTTATCTATTTATAATGATGCCACAGCCTCAAAACCACGGCAACGGCTGACACAGCCACCACCCTAGGACCCAGAACCACCACTGCAAGCAACTGCTTGCAGGGTGGGAATGGGTACAACTGCAAAATGGCAAGATGATGGCGACGCCGACTTGGCCAAATGGAACGACAACGCAATGAGGCGACTGGAGACAACTGGGACTGGGAGATGGAATGACAAGGGGACAAGTGGGAAACAATGAAAGGAAGGCAAAGCAAACAAAGAAAAGGCCCAAGAGACATCGTTTGACATCTCTTGGGCTGTTGGTAAGTTTTTTTTCTTGTTTTTGTTACTGACAAACTTTTTTAGGTATTATCTAGTACTGCTGACAATGACGATGACGAGCACTCAGAACCACTGCTGCAAGCAGCTGCTTGCGGGGTGGGAATGGGTGCAACTTTGACAAGAACAGCTACTCATGCCCACTACGCAGGACACACCACCCGCCTCCAGCCTCACAAGCAACTGCTTGTGGGGTGGATGGTGGGTGGAATGATGACAATGGCATGGAACAACGACAGCACCCACTCCAGCCCTATGAGCCACTGCTCGTAGGGTGGACGATGGGTGGACGATGGGTGGAACAATGACGATTAGGGGAGACCCAAGAGACGTCAATGTCTCTTGGGTCCTAGGTAAGTTTTTTTTTCTTTTCTCATTTCATTTTTCGATCCTAACTAACTTTTTATAGTTACAAACTACTACTGGCGATGATGACGACGACACCACCACCACCACTGCTGCGAGCCCCTGCTCACAGGGTGGAAGGTGAGGGGGAAGAGACGAGGGGGAAGGAGATGAGAGGGAAGGGAGACGAGAGGGAAGGGAGATGAGAGGGAAGGGAGACGACGACGAGAGTGGGGACACCCACAATGACACCCACCCCACACCTACAAGCATCTGCTCGTGGGGGGTGTTTTTACTTTATTTTTATAATTGATAGTTATGGCCCCCTCCCCTCGAGCTTGTGAGGGGAGGGCTTAGTATTATACATATTAATTACCCATATTAATTACCCCTCGCACAGATGCGAGGGGGTCAATTTAATAATCTATTCATGATATATAACAAATTAGATTTCAGTAATAAATAGATATAATGTATGTAACTTTAAATGACTACTTGGCTTAAGTGGTAGAGTGTGCATGTTTTGTTGTCATGTGATTGCTAGTCCAGAAGGCTGTTGGTTCAATTCCTGCTGTGCACACATCATTTTGTGAGACTTATAAGACTTTCTCTAAGACTGGAACTTGGACTTTACTTGGTCAGTACTTTAAAAGGTGTAAATAAATGCACAATTGATGTTGTCTGAGCAAAGTCTGAGTGCAGTCCTCAGACTTTACTCGGACAACTCAGACAGTCCAAGTGTCCGAGCAGAGTCCGAGCAGAGTCCAAGTGAAGTCCTAGGACAGTCCGAGTGTCTGAGCAGAGTCCAAGCAGAGTCTGAGTGAAGGCCTCAGACAGTCTGAGTGTCTGAGTGTGTCCGAGTGGAGTCTGCTCAGACTGGGGGGGGGAGTGTAAAGTACTGGATTAGAATGTGGTTGTAATGGTGAATCAGCCTTTGAGCTGAGGAGACAACCTATCAATGCTACTGACAATGCACTTGGTAATCTTACAGAAAAAGACCTAGTGATGAAAGCAAATACTGCGCTGGATCTCATGGGTTTGGAAGGCATGGACAGACCACAGCACACCACATTCATCGGGGTGAAGAAGCTACAAAATGGGAGCATGCTGTACCAACTGAACATGGAAGAGGCAGTGTGGCTACGAGACCCAGGGGTCCAAAAAGCTTTTATGGCACATTTTGGTGGCACCTCCAACATCTGGAACAAGCTTTACTATGTGATCACAGAATTTGTCCCGACTTCCTTCGATGCGGGGTCAAGCTTCACACATACCAAATTGGAGGAAATCAACAGTATGACTGAGGATTCAATTGCGTTCTCAAAATACATCAAGCCCCCACACCTCCATTCGAACAATCAGAAGGTAGCTCACATCACCATGGGGATCCTCAACAGGGAAACAGCCAACAACATCATCCAAAATGGTATTTTCATTGAAGGGAAGCATGTAACGGTATGGAAAATGCTCTTGGAACCACAATGATGCCTCAAATGTCAAAAATTTGGTCACTACATGCCAGACTGCAAAGCGGACAAAGACACATGCACACAATGTGGGGGACCCCACTGCACAATGCAGTGCAGCTGCACTGACCAAGAAGATTTTAGTTGTGCTAACTGCATAGGTGACTCTCCTCCTTTTTAAGTTCATAAGTAGCGAACATGGAGCAAGTCTTCATCTCGAACTCATAGAGGGCCTGGCCTAGCAATGCTGTCACACTATCCAAGATTGCTAGAGTTGCATCTGTGTGAAGATGCAGTTTAGCGAGACCATGCCAATGGCCCATGAGGAAAAGTAGCTTCAAAACCCATTTATTGTGAGGTTCTGGCAAAAGGCCTTTGAAGACTGGGATTGCACACTAAATAACTCCAGTAAGTAAGGGAGCCTGACTCTTTGCGCAGCGAAAGGACACGGAGCTGTGGACTGCTACTGCCAAAAATATGTGGCTGAAAAGAACAAGGTTCAAGAGTGGGTGCCATATAAGTTTTTCCCAACTGATAATCCTGCTACGTGGAAACTACTAAATGCACCAGAACCACACAGTGAACACCAACACCAAAATAACAGAGAGCATAACTCACACTTTACAGATACGAGACATCAAAACCGTTTCATGGAGGATTGGCAAACAATACAGCAACATTGAGGCAGACCACATGCCTCACAAGGGCAAAGACAAGGTACGTCTAACATAGCTCAAACAGGAGCTAACAAAGGTGCAGCAGACAATGGCTGGCCCACAAGGCCTGCACAAACAACACTAGAAAGCTACTTCTCAAACTCACAGCCACCAAGGAACCAGGAGCAGGTGAATACCCCAAACCTGATGCAGAATCAAGCGCCACAATGGGGGGACCCTGAACCAGGTGAAATACCCCCAGGGCAAGGCCCAAGTGGACCCAACACAGAAAGAGAACACACACCCCTCGAATACATAAATGCCTGAAGACCGACAAGGCGAAGCCAGATGCAAACCTTTTCAAATACATCAACAAAATGTCAACAAATCTCTAATAAGCCAGCTGGATCTCCTGGTAAGTCTCAGACGTGTCGAATATGATATATGTCCAATACAGGAACCATACATTGACTTTAATGGTAAATCACAAGCTAACAACCACTGGATCACCATATACCCCAATACCCATAAAGACCACCCACAGGCAACAAGATCAGTGATCCTTGTAAACACTAACATACTAACAGACACATGAAAACAGATACCCTTCCAGCACCCAGACATTACAGCGATAGAGCTTACAGGTGATTTTGGCACTTTATGGATCATCAATATATACAACAACTGCAACAACAACAGCGTGCTAACCCACCTATCAGTATATATGCGAGACCGAGAGCAACAATGGTACATGAGGGGCCCCTTACACACTGTCTGGCTGGGAGACTTTAACCATCACCACCCTCTCTGGGACAAAGCCAGAAACACGCACTTATTCACCCGCAAAAACCTTGAATGAACACAGCCATTACTGAACATGCTAGGGAGACATAACATGAAGATGGCTCTACCAGCTTTCATACCAACATTGTGATCCCACAGCACAGGTAACCACACTAGGGTTGACAATGTTCTCTGCAGCAAAGGCCTCCTAGATGCGATCATCAAATGCAACATGGATGACACATCATGCCCAGTTAAGAGGGACCACTACCCCATCGTAATGCAATTCAACATACATGCACTGAAATCTCTATCAACACCCAGACCCAACTTCAGACTTGCCCACTGGCTGGAGCTGGTAAAAACCCTGAAAGTGAACCTTGCTAACTTACCGCCACCCACAGAGATCACTTCTATACAGGACTTCGACAACAGGCTCAAGACTCTGAATGAAGCTATACAGGACACCATCAAAAAGCATGTCAAACTCTCAAAACCAAGCCCATACTCAAAACATTGGTGGTCATCTGAGCTAGCGGAAGCGAAGAAACAAACCCAGAAACTAGCAGGGAAGGCAAAGTACCATCACTCAAACCAAGACCATCCCATCCACGAAGAGCACCACCAGCAATGCAACCATTATTCCGAAATGATATGGAAGGCGAAGGCAGAACACTGGGTCGAATGACTAGAAGGGCTGGATGAGACAAACGTATGGCAGGCAAGTAAACTTGTAACCTCTGCACCGTCAGATGCAGGTAGGACAAGAATCCCAATGCTACAACTCAAAGATCCAGCAATGAGAAGAGTTACCACAGAGGTGATGGACAACACAGCCAAAGGACAACTTTTTTATGAAACCTTCTTCCCCCCAGAAACCCATTATTGGTGCTGCCGCCAGAAAACTACCGCTACCCGCCACCACATTGGAAGTTCCAAAACATCACAGATGAACAGATCCACCAGGTGATACAGAGAATGAAGCCCTACAAAGCAAGCAGAAGCGGGACAGTCCCAAACTCCGTGCTACTCCATGCCAGAGAAGATCTCGTTCCACATCTTGCTCCGCTCTTCCACGCAACTAACACCCTCGATTATTACCCACAGGAATGGTCACTTACCAAAACACTGATCCTCAAGAAACCAGGAAAGCCAGACTATACTGCACCAATGGCATGGCAACCCATTGTTCTTTTGGATGGTATGGCCCAACTACTCAACAGCTGCCAAGCAGAAGATATAGTCATGATGTGCAAAAAACACAACCTCCTCCCAGCAAATCATTTTGGAGCCAGACTGGGTCATACCACAAATGACTCCATACACCTGCTCACAAAGATAGTAAAGGATGCATGGAGAAAAGGGCAAGTAGCCTCTGTCCTTTTCCTCAATGTCAAAGCTGCTTTTCCCAGTGTTAAGGCATGACTCAGGTACAGGTAACACCATGTGTTTCTGCTTATGGGTACACACGGGTATGGGTACGGGTTTGGATTTCCATACCCAAGGAAAAACTGCACCCGTACCCATGGTTTTATGGGTTTAGTCAGTACTGTACCTGAGGTCTGATCATTGGGTCATGTGCTGACTTTGTTGATCAATATCAGCAATTCTCACACTTTTCCCATCACCACTCTCTGCCTCCACACCTCTGGGCGACAACCAACACCTCTGGACAGCAATAATGGCCCCCTCTTGTCAACAACAGCCCCCTCTCGTCAACAACAGCTCCCTCTGGTCAACAATGGCTGCAGCATTACCACCACCACCTTAGATATATTTAGAATTATAATAAATTATTAATGTCATAGGGTTTGTTTCACTCAGGAGCGCTGCCACATCACAACTACCACCCCCTCTCACTCGCAAATGCGAGGTGGGGGTGTTTCTTGGTCTGTTTCTCTTGCAATAGCTGCAACATCATGACTACCACCCCCCCTCACTCGCTAATGCGAGGTGGGGTTGTTCTCTGTTCGTTTCACTCAGGAGTGCCACCACGTCACCACTACCACCCCCTCTCACTCGCAAATGCAAGTTGGGGGTGGTTCTTCATCTGTTTCTCTCACAATGGCTGCCAAGTCATGACTACCACCCCCTCTCGCTCACAAATGCAAGGTGGGGGTGTTTCTTGGTCTGTTTCTCTTGCAACAGCTGCCACATCACCTCCACCACCCCCCCTCACTTGCAAACATGAGGTGGGGGTAGTTTGCTAACTCATGATGGCCAGTACATCACCGCTACCACCCCCCCTCGCTCGCAATTGCGAGTTGGGGTGGTTCTTCATTGTATTTAGATATATTTAGAATTATAATAAATTATTAATGTCATACCCATGGGTTTCAACCAAAACCCCCTGTACCTGTGGTAAAACCGCACCCATAACCATAACGGGTACGGTGTTCATGGGTACGGGTACAGGTACACAAAATTATACCTGGGGGTTACCTGAGTCACACCCTACCCAGTGTAGATACTAAACGGCTTTTCCACAACATGTGAAAATGCAGGATACCTGAGGAATACATGGAGTGGTTAAAGAGATGACTTGGGAACAGACACACCACCTTATCTTTTGACGGCTACAAAACAGCAATCTTCATAGTTCTAAATGGACTAGACCAAGGAGACCTGCTCTCAGTAATCTTATACCTCATTTATAATGCTGACCTACTAAAGATTCCAGACATGAAGGCCGGAGAATGGATGCTTCTTTTTGTAGACAATGCGGCAAACATCGCCACAGGTAAGGACTTCAATGAAACTCATGAAAAGCTACGAGATATCATGACCTGCACAAATGGTGTCTTCGATTGGGCTGAGCTGCACAACTGCATTTTCAGAATCAAAAAATTCCAACTTCTAGACATTACGAAGAAGATGTGCCCTAACCCACTTGACCCCAGAAGAAGAATCCCAACCCCTCAAAGCGCACTAACCCTAAGAAACCAATGCATCCCATCAAAAGAATCGGCAAGATTCCTAGGGGTAATGGTTGATAACAAGCTAAACTGGAAGGGACAATACATGGCAGTGCTTGCAAAAGGACAGGACTGGATAATTCAGTTTAATAGGATAGCCCACACCTCGCGAGGTGTACATGCTAAGTACTTTTGCCAACTATACCTCTCCATTGCTGTACCCCGAATGTTATATGCCACTGAAATTTTCCTCACACCAAAGCAGAATGTAGGCAAGAAAGCACATAGTACAGGAACAAAGCAAGTTATTTTGAACAGACTGGCTGCAATACAGTGATGTGCAGCAACCATGATCATGGGCACCATGAGAACCACAGCCACAGATGCACTAGAGGTGATGGCAAACCTCCTGCCATTTTACCTACTGGTGGACAAGCACCGGTACAGAGCAGCTCTACATTTGGCCACACTGCCAATAATGCACCCGCTGATAGGTTGTCTCCTCGGCTCAAAGGCCAATACACCATTCCAACCCAGTACTTTACAGTCCCCCACCTGTCCTAGTGGACTCCAACCAGAGTCCAAGTGGAGTCCATGTGGAGTCCAATTGAACTACATTAAGTCATGTAGAGTTCAATCCCCCACTGGAGTCCAAGTGGAGTCCAAGTGCAATGCATTTCAACCAAATGATAAGTCAATTAGATATGAGCTCAAAGGACTTCAGACTTGGTGAATTTCATAAAGTACCCACAAAATAAATTTGTGTACTGCAGGAATTGAACTCAAGACCTCACCATAAGGAATCACATGACAAACCAAACAAGTGTGCTCAACCACTTGAGCCACAGGAGATTTATTAGGGATCAATATAAGGTTTATTTATGACTCAACTTTTCATATTCTTCGAGGAGGCATTTCTCAAACAATTAAGATCAAAATTTTTTAATTAACCACATCCCTCGTGTAGGACACGAGGGAGTGGGTATAATATAATAATAAACAAAAAAAAACCCCTCTGGCATGATGCGAGAGGGGGGGGGGATTACTACTATGTACATAAAAAACTAAACCCCTCACGTTTGGTGCAAGGGGGGGATTTGTAAGTACTACAATATATATACCCCTTGCATTCAGTGCGAGGGGGGGGCAGAGATAAATGAAAAATAATAAACCCCTTGCATTCAGTGCGAGGGGGGGGCAGAGATAAATGAAAAATAATAAAGACCCCTCCCCATGCAAAATGCGGGGGAGGGGGGTTGGGGGATGTGGTCTGGGGTGGGTGTCATCGCCCACCCCTCCTCGCACGCGTCCGTCGCCGTAGCAAGCCGCACCCATCATCCACCCTATGAGCAGTTGCTCATAGGCATGGGGATGGGTGCTGTGGTCATCTTCTCCCTGGTGTGACTGCCATCCACCCAACAAGCAGCTGCTTGTCGGCATGGGCTCTCACCACCCATCCACCCTGCGAGCAGAGGCTCACAGGCGTGGGGTGGGTGTGTTGTCTGCTTTGGGGGGTGCTGGTAGGTGTCATTGTCGTTGTCGTTGTCATTGTCATTGTCATTGTCGTTGTCGTTGTCATCGACTGCACACACTCATGGTCCACCCTATGAGCAGGGGCTCGCAGGCGTGGGGTGGGTGTGTTGGCCCGTTTGCGGGTGGTGGTGTCATTACTAGTAGATTATAACCTAGAAAACTAAAAAAATGAGTTAGTTAGTTGATAAAAACAAAAACCAAGTGAAAAAAACTTACATAGGGCCCAAACGACACGATCTGCATCATTTGGGCCTGTGTTGGCTCGTTTGCGAGTGGTGGTGTCGTTACTAGTAGATTATAACCTAGAAAACTAAAAAAACGAGTTAGTTAGTTTATAAAAACAAAAACCAAGCGAAAAAAACTTACATAAGGCCCAAATGACACAGATCACGTCATTGGGCCCGCGTTGGCTCATTTGCGAGTGGTGGCATCGTTGCCAGTAGATTATAACCTAGAAAGCTAAAAAAACAGGTTAGTTAGTTTATAAAAACAAAAAGCAAACAAAAAAAAAACTTACATAGGACCCAAATGATGTGATCTGCATCGTTTGGGCCCACATTCCATCCATTTGGCTCGTTTGCGGGTGGTGGTGATGGCGGATTGGGCATGGGAGCAGTGGTGGTGGGTGTCCATGCAGTGGTGGTGGTAGAGAGAGGAGGGAGGGAGGCGGCATCGATGGTGGTGGTGGTGGTGGTGGTGGTGGTGTGATGAGCTGGCACATTTGATGATGCAGCTATATGCTTTGTCATACACAGCCGCACCACAGTACCTAACACAAGTAGATGATACCTTACACAAGGTACTGTGGTGTAACAGTTATATTGTGTCTTATGATTACATAAGCAACTGACAGGGATCTGGGTTCAATCCCCTTTCTTACACACTTTTTCAGCGGAATCCGACTGGACTCCCAGTGGACTCCAACTGGACTCCAAATGGACTCCACTGGACCAGTCTGAGTGGAATCCAGTGTTTGAGTGGATTCCACTTGGAGTCTGGTCGGACTGGACTAGGACTGGACTGGCAACTTTGCAGGCAGTTGGCTGGTGACCAGTCCCAGTGGACTCCAGTCAGAGTCCACCAGGAAAGATGGTGGAGTGTAAAGACCTCTTCTAACCATATTCTAATCACATCAGCTAACTCCTACAATGTCCCAGATGCAGCGTGACCCAGTCTATCGATCGTGATATCATATCGACCATGTCGAAACATCACCAGCGACATCGATCGTACCAAGAGACCACATCGCACAACCTTAGGACTACATTGAAAGCCCCTAAGATCCCTCTACATGACCATCAAACATCCCTGATCAACGTCAAACAAACCGCGACCGCAATCAAACATCATCGACCATCGTTAAGTGTTATCAATCGATATCGAGAGACTATGAGTGACATCGGGTACCACATTTGTTATCTATAACGTGGAAGACCATGCGCCAGGAAGTATTCCAACTGGTGCTCAAACCTGCTGATAGTAGGTCAACCTTGTTCCAACTCCCTATCATGTACAGAACCTGCTGGACGGATTATTGCGAGACTTAGTGCAGTTTATACACAAAGGACAGTCTCTTTTAGTTCTTTCCCTTTATTACTCCTTCATCATATGATATATCTCTTTCTTGTTCAGATTCCAGTTTCCTTTTTGGCCTTGTGCCTTAACTCATATCTTTTGCCTCATGTTCTACACATGTTTCTCATACCATTTTAGGAAGTTTCTTTAAAACATATAAAACTCTGTAGTATCTACTTGGAAACACAAGAAATCATCTTCACCTATCGTCTCATATTAAGTTCTAAGACTCAGATATATCCTCTAAAACAATCTAAACTTCTATGAGTTTCCTCGATCGATGAGAAACCTCTGCGACAATCATCGTCCTCGATCTTCCTTTGATCCTCTGATCGTTAGCACTAGCAACCATTCCAACACTTCCTAGCCATCGGCTATAGTCTTTGTATACTATTGACCTATCGAAAGGTCCTCAGAATTCACACATCAACCATCGACAATCAACATTGTTCACTGTCAATCTCATCGATTGTTCTCGATATCGATCAATACTCGATCGGACCATGCCAAACATCTTCGTCTCCTATAGCACTACATTCATGACTAGTACCAACTAGTTATCTTCCCATAGGTTGGACCACGAACATTCAGAACACATCACACCCTTCCTCTGACTCATTGCAAATATCATTGGTTGCCTCATCAGCTGTTTTGGTGGTTTTCCCAGGTTGAGTATCATCATTTTTGGAGCCCACACAAGGGTTTCTAAATCATTTCATCATTGGACCAACCTCAACTTCCTCGGCTTAGGCCAACACAAGTGAGAAACCTTTGTATTGATACTCGCCACGCCTTCGAATCTCTCGAACAATCGGGAGATATCCTAATTCCTGTTTCCGAAGCAGAATCTACTCATTGTAGACTATTTCCTTCACCTATGTAATCGCCTTCCACATTGTCATCTTTCATCATCATCGTCAACCTCTTCATTCATCCTTCCAACAACTTTGACACCTCTACCATCCATTACACAAGTCTTAACCCCTACCCCTAGAGTAATCGCATTCATGACTACCCAAACCACGATGCCAGCTTGTGGGCACTCAACCACTCCAAAACTCAACCCTACTCAGCCTTGAGAGCTCCGACGATACTTTGAAGAGCTTGAACTATTATTCCCGACCTGCGGCATCACTGAATCAAATCTGATGAAGAAACATGCTTGTCGCTACCTCGACATCGACTCTTCCGAACTCTGGGAATCGCTTCCAGAATATCAGCCCAGCACATCATTCAATGAATTTCAAACAGCAGTACATAAACTCTATCCTGGCTTGGAAGATGATTGCAAGGGGAGCATATTGGACATGGACAAATTAGTGGGAGAACAGCTACACATTCAGATATTCGACATAAACGATCTAGGAATGTATTATCGCACGTTCTACAACATTACTCACTTTTTGCAAGCAAAGAATAGGATCTTGGAAGCTGAGCAAAGCAGAGCTTATGTTCGAGGATTCCAACCCAGCTTATGGACTCGAATTGCTCGACAACTCAAACTCAAATTCCCAGACCATTATCCCAACGATCCATATCCACTCAACGACATTCACAACACGGTAAAATTCGTACTAGCAGGCTCTAACATTGAACTCAGTAATCCACCAATCGACTTCCTCATTGCACTCGACATCAAACATCGGAAATACAGTCACCTCGTCACCGGGAACTATTATGATTAAAACCAAAGATCTAAATGCAATGTTCAAACAATTTGCTAGCACCATTGCTACGCATATCACAGGTACTAAAAATCCTCACGCTAATTCGGCAGACAGACAGGCACATATCAACGCACTTCTTTGCATATTTTGCGGTTTATCCAGACATTTTATCCCTGACTGTATGGTTTGTCAGTTGTACCTGAATGAAAGAAAGTGTAAGCGAAACGCGGAAGGAAAGATCATACTTCCAAATGGACAATTCACTCCTCAAAGTATTCCTGGCAGATTTATCAAGGAACACATCAACTGTTAAGGGCGAAGCCTCAACCACTCGATCTAGTCGTTGTCATTCGACAAGGTGCTTCCTCAATGAGTCGTTCGGCACTAGTCTTACTCGGAGCATCCGACGTAAGATAGGTAGTGCACTCTAGCAGGGCTTCTGTGTAGAGTCGTTCAGGTTCACGCACTAAGGGGCTTCCTTAGTGGTTTCGAGTAAGTTTGTGAGTTGCAAGTTAAGGCTGTTAATTGCCTAGATCTAAACTAAGGACATGCCTACTACAAGTCACAGTACTTATACTAGAAGGGAGGTCCTTATCATCCAATTGGAAAGGTAGATGTGTATCAAGTAATAATAGAAACAATAGGCCTCATGCCTTGCATGAGGCATCCGATGTCACGGAGTGCTGCGGCGCAGCATGTCAGGAAACAATAACAGATAAGCCTCATGCCTAGCATGAGGCGTCCGATGTCACGGATCCAATGTCAAGGATCCAATGTCGATCGTGAGAGTCCGACATCATGGACCTCATGTCAGGGGGCTGTCGTATCACAGCATGTGTGGGAGTGGGTTCGGGTGTATGGAGTCACCATGCGTCAAGGGTGCCTTCCACGGGAAGGGGATTGAATGCATGCAGTTGGCATGCGTCGTGTGTATGTCTGATGTCAAGGACATGCCCTAGGCATGAATCAAGGGGTGCCTCCTGTCTGGAGGAGATCGTCAGGTGCGTCGGGTTCCATGAGTTACAAGGAAAATTGTAACATCAACAAATGGTGGAAATGCAACCCAGATGCAACCCCAGCAGCTACACTTTTATTTAGCATTGCACCATCAGCACTTTCAACTTCGACTAATTCAACCTCAGCTGTGATCAATTCAATAACAGAGTCCAATGCAGTTTCAACATCGGAATCAGAAACAAAAGGCATTTATCATAATTTGATGTTGACAGCTGACTCCGAAGATAGAATAGCAGCTCTCGAGCATGAAATATTCACGCTTCAAAGTGGTCGACCATTTTCGTGTCCAAACAAAGAGGTTTGAAGTTCGGTTCCAGCCATGACAATCCCCATTCCTGCATCGTCGACATCTACTGCTCCAGTACCAGCACCCTTGACTTCATCGACAACAGTCAACCCTTCAACTTCAACTACGGCTCCAACATTGGCATCGACATCGACTTCTCCTGCATCGACCACTTCGCCATCGACAACCATACCCCCAATGAGGTCTTTACACTGCCCCATATGTTCTGTGCAGATCTGTGTGGAATTGCGTGGACTCTGCATGGATCTGCACGGACTCCATATAGATTTACATCCCATCTAATGAACAGTTTTAGTTATGCAACAGGGGCAGACAGTCCACACGGATCCGCACAGACTAGCTTGGATTCCACACTTTTTACTCAGATTCCACAGACTTCAACCATCCGCATCCGAGATCAGACAGCAAGTATGAGCAAGGACCAGCAAGGACAGTCCGCATACATCTGAATAGACCATTTGAGCTTAGCAAAATAATGCAACAAACAGGACTCGAACCAGTGATATTATAAGCATGTGTGAAAGTTTTGACACACAATACCATTACACCAAGCAGCCATTGTTAAGGTACTGCAACCAATGCTACATGTCATGTCAGCCAGGCCAATTAGATAAGGTCTATTATTAGGTATGTTCTATTATTGAAACAATAGTAATACTGTGGTGACATGGCATTAATTTTTCCCACTGTCCCACTACATCCCCCACCACGTACTCCCTCGCTCCAAGCACCACAACCCAACACTCTCGCCGCCGATATGCCCTCCACCCGCTCTTCGACCTCCAAGACCCATAGTGGCCACAAGAGGGCTGCTTCACCCCCCGCTTCCACTGCTACAATGACCCATGCTGGCTGTAAGCATGCTGTCTCCACAGTCGACGACGAGGCTGCAAAAGCCAAGAAGAAGAAGAAAGCAGACAAGAACACAACAGAAAAGGGGGTTGAGAAAGGGAAGAAGAGGAAAGGGGAGGAACCGAAGCCCAAGAAGGGCAAAAAAAATGAAAAAAAGTATGTATTGTTGCCCTCCCCTTACTGTTGCTCACAAAGTCTTTGTAGTCGAAAAACTTCCACTATGCAAGCCGCTGAGGACGTGGCTGCCCAAGAGCCATCTCATCCCACCAGGTGAGTGGTTTTTCTTCTTTTCTTTCGCTTTTCATTTCCTTTCCAGTTCTTTTTTGTTTTTGTTTTATTTTTATTTTACTAATGATGTTATATTTAGAATGGAAGCCCTGCTCAAACGCAGTGGCATCACTGTTGCCCCCCCAAAGCGAGCCAAGACCGGTGGCACCGCCATCCCCCCTCCCTTCACTCAGGCAACCTCGAGGCAACGCTGCAAGACCACACTCGAGCCATGCCACGAGGGCAGTGCTGGGAGTGACAACGAAAGCGACAACAACACTGGAGGCAACAATGAGATGGATGACCCCACCAGCAAGACCATGATGACCAGCACAACCAGCATGACCAGCACAACCAGCACAACCAGCATGACCACCACAGATGATGAGGAGAACAACAAGAACAACAAGAAGAAGGACAACAAAAAGAAGAAGGACAACAAGAAGAAGAAGGACACTAACTCAGGCGACGAGGACAATGACAACGAGGAGGATGAGGAGGACAATGAGGACAATGAGGACAACGAGGATGAGGTGGAGAAGCAGGACAACGAGAACAACGACAACAATGAGGATGAGGTGGAGAAGGAGGACAATGAGAACAACAACAACGACAACCAGGGCAATGAGGACAATGAGGATGAGGACGAGGAGAACGACAATGACAACAACCAGGGCAATGAGGACAATGACAAGGACAACGACGAGACCAATGGCGACAACAACAACAACCAAGGCGACAATGGCAACAACAACAACAATGGCGACAACAACAACAACAACAACAACAACAAGTACAAGAAGGGTGCTGACAATGACAAGGCAAATGACAATGAGGCCGCCCCCACCACTTCTGTCCCCAACACTGCGGCCACCGCCACTACAGCCACCGACACTACCCCGACTGCCTCACACACCACCACCAACACTATGGCCACCACCGCTGTCAGTATTTCAGCTGACCCATGTAAGTGTAACTCATCTTCAATCTTTAATTTGTATTGTATACCTCTCCATGTATTAGATGTTATAATGACTGATGACAGGAACAATGTAGTTGGTGACCAGCCAGCAAATGGTAGGTATACTTGTTTATTTAATATATTGGTTTATTTAAAATAGGTCAGATGTTGTGATGGTGAGCCCTCCTCACAGCCCTCCTGGTCAACATGGAGCATCTCGTACCACAGGTGGCATCTTATGTGGCCATGCACTTGGAAATGTTTATAATTTTGGTGACCACATGGATGTTGATGACTGGCAGGGCAAGGTTGTAGGCAAGGTCCATGTTTATACAATGCATGGTAATCCCAATGAGTCCAAGCCTTATATGGTGCTCAAGCATGAGGTCACCAACCATCTCACACCCATCCTCAAGAAGCTTGGAAACTCATACTCACCAGTCAAAAGTATGTTGTTTTAGTTTTAAATTGAATGTCCAAGGTCGATATGAGTCTGTTATTGAAGAAGATGGAGAGTTTGATTGGGCAGTTTTAAACCACCAATTTACCTTGAAGCTTCTCATTGTAAGTTTTAATTGCTCTTATAGAAATTTATTTGTCGAGTCTCCACTTTTAGGTGGCTGATCAGACACCAACTCTTGCTCCAACTCAGAATTCCGATTTACTCTTCTGGCCTCTTCCTCAACCTCTATTTTCCCTTTTAAACAGCAGCTCATCACTATGCTTGGAATACCAAGTTTATTGGCCAGTATGGGTGATGTCTCTCTTTAAATCGCATATCAAAAATACAAGGCTTTTCTTATTGTGTTCCAAACCTATGAAGAAATGGTGAAAGCGAAGACCTGGACGATCCAAAGACCAACAAAGACCAACATTATCGAATTATTTGTGTCAAGGTCATTTTTCCATTCTCACTACAAGCATTATTTTCCCCAAGGTGGCTGAACATGACAAGATGGTATCGTGGTTGAGTGAGGATGAGGATCAACTCTGTGATGTTGATTTGTGGGGGATAAAGAAGGAAGCCTATACTTTTATGGACTTGGTGGCATGGTTGCAGAATGGAGGAACTTTGGAGGTTGAAAGTGATGGAGATTATAAGGATAAGGGCAAGGGGACAAAGGGAAAGGGTTTAAGGAAGGACAATGCAAAAGTGCAGGAAAAGAGAAAGGACAAAGGGAAGGAGCGGGAGCAGGAAAAGGAGATGGGGAAAGGGGGGAAGGGGAAGGGGAAGGGGAAGGGGAAGGGGAAGGGGAAGGGGAAGGGGAAGGGGAAGGGGAAGGGGAAGGGGAAGGGGAAGGGGAAGGGGAAGGGGAAGGGGAAGGGGAAGGGGAAGGGGAAGGGGAAGGGGAAGGGAAAGAGAATTCACAAGAAGGGAAAGAGAATTCACAAGAAGGGAAAGAGTGATAGTAAGAAATCAAAGTAAGCTTGTAAATACACAATTTATGGAACAAGTTTGTCATTTTTTGCACTAGTACCCAGGTTTTCAAGATTGTCCATGCAATATCATCAGCTCTATTTTTAGGAATCACCTTGGCTTTATCATCACCAATCCTCCTTTATATGATAGGAATTGCCCTGCTTCCTATTACCTGGGCCTCCCCCATTGAATCCCCATTTCCAGACATTCCTTTCAAATTATTCAGCCACTTCCTCACCACAAACTTCAGCTCCAAACTTTCTTTATCGGCAGCCCTGGTCATATTGTTCTCCCTGACAGAAAATCCTGATCTCTTGAATCTGCATGCACGGCAGCAATATGTTAAATGTCAGGGGGAGCACCATGCCCAAGCATCAGGCTGGATAAAAGCCCTTGCATGTGCCTTAAAAAAACAGGTTGATAGTCACAAGGTTGGGCCCTTGAAAATGAAAAATGTGAAGAAAGGAATGGACAAGGAGGAGGAAATCATAGCATTGGGTCTCAAACTTGACTCTTTGGCCAAGTTTTTACATCTTCACCCCTACAATGCCAATGAACAATATCAAGGCAAATTGCAACCCATTTCCAACAAATCAATCCAACCAGCACTTGTCATTTGTCCCAATGCCATGGAATGCCAGACTCTGGCATGCAAGTCATGCTCCCTCCATCAAATCACTCCTATTCAAGATATTCCACATGTCACTTTGATCAAAGATGCCACTATACATGACAATGTCCCTGTTTTGACAGGACTATGCAATGTGTGCAACACAAAATACATGGCTGATCACGAGCAAGGGGTTGAACATGAGGGGGGAAACAGATTCAGTCAATTATATCTGAATTCTGCAAAATACCTTAAAGTTGGGCAGGGGCTATGGGTGGATAAATCATTTTCCCAAGCTGTTTTGAATGGGTTATACAGCTTCCATGCCTCAGCTGCTGCATACACTGAATACTGGAATAACAGCTTTAGGAAACAGCTTGTTCAATTCAAGAAGGTCACTTGGCATCATGTCTGGCAGGCATTTGTTCAAGAATCAATGTGTTCAATTGCCTCTGCATCAGATATTGATCTCATCCTTCAAGACGGGCTTTCTATTGATGAGGTTACAAAGGAGGCTTTTGAGGTTTTGGGAGCAAATGGAGTTATCAGAGTTGCTGGAGAGCATTTATGTTCTGAATGCACACAAATATACAAGGCAACTGCAGATGTCATACCCAGCCCAAACACTGCAGCAGAGAGCAGCTCAGCTAGTGGTGATGACCAAATGGAGGTTGACAAGGCATTTGTTCAATTAGTTGTCCTTGATGGGATAGTAACTGGCCCTTCAGTATGTGCCCTGTACTGGCATTTGAATGTGGTGGCTTATATAAAGTTTTTAGTGCTGTGCATATGGGGATTGCACTGCTGAACTTGCAAATGCATGAGCTGGTGTATTTTGTGCTTTGCATAAAACCCAATATGGAGCAAAATGCTGAGTGGCTGGGTGTTCCAATCCAAAGATTGGTGGGGTCCAGGCATGTGAGCAACACCAGGCAGATTGGAACAGATTCCATGCAAGTTCATCTTGCCAGAAGATGTCAGGATTTCAGAGAATGATTCGGAGACCTGGTGAAAGCTTATCATGGGAGCCAGCTCCAGCACCAAATATCCAATGCCATGATGAGGAGATGCCAGAGATACAACATTCAAATTATTTCACTCCCCGCAGGTTCTATTGTGTTGAAACAATTTGTGCACCATGTGGGGTTGTAATTGCTTGGGCAAAGTTTGCAAAGGCAGAATCTGAAGAGAACATTCTGCAGTTTTTGGAAACCGTATATCCCACAGAGGAGTCACAGCCAGCTTATATCTGTATTGACAAAGCCTGCCGTGTTCTTCGTCATAGCATTGCAAATGGCACTTGGGACACCTGGCAAAAAACCAGCCAAATGATAGTGGACTCATACCACTATATCAATCATAGCACAACAGATTATCTGTGTCACAAATGGTGCAATCCAGCTCCAACAGATGGTTCAGCACCAAATCTGGTAATTGTTGAGCATGATGCTGATGGGACACCTCACTACAAGCATGCATTTAATACTCAGGCATGTGAGCAGTTGAATGCATGGCTTGGGGGGTTTGATTCAATCTTGAGAAGAATGACAGTTGGGAATTTCAACTGGTTTTTACATACAATGTTGTCTTATCACAGTTTAGTGGTGATGGCAAAACAGCAGCAAAGGTCTGGTGGCAATAATAGTAGTAGTGGCTCTGATTCTGATAACACCAGTGACTATGACACTGATGATGATAGTGACATGTAGTTGATCCTTGTATCTGTAAGCTAGTCAGTAGTGTTTATGCAATGACCCTTTAAACCTGGATTTAGCACAGACAAGTGCAGACTCAGCACAGACTTATGTGGACTCTGGGCGGACTAATGCAGACTCCACACAGATTAATGTGGACCCCATGCCAAATGGGAAAGGATTCTATATTTGGGTCACCACATGGTGGGAGTCCGTGCAGACTTATGCGGACTCCACGTGGACTGGGGCAGACTCTGTGCAGACTGGGGTGGACTCCATGGCAAAAGGGGTGTAATTTTTCATTTTGGTCACCAGATGGTTGGACTCCACATGGAGTCTGCACAGTCCACACAGATCCATGCGGAACATATGGGGCAGTGTAAATTACTGCCCCCAATGCAAACCTCAGTACACCCCTATGCATCAGTCAGGGAGAATGCCTATTTACCACCACACGAAAGGAACTTCACTGGCGCATTGAAGGGTAAGGAAAAAGACAGACCATTGTATGCAACACAGGCACCAGTGCAGAATGAGAAAATTGCCCACGATATCTTTTTGCGCTCGATGAAGATGCTGATCGTTATGCTTACATTGGAAGAACTACTCTCGCTATCACCCGAGGTTCAAATGAAATGGAGAGAACAGGTCACACCAAAACGAGTACCACAAACCGGAAACAATGCGATGAACATGTTTAGTCCTGATGCAATCATTGTGCCTGACCCATACAAGACCTATATTAGCAGTCTCTGACCCAGTGAAATCCCTCAGCCTTTTGTCATCGCTAAAGAAACTTCATCGATTAGATCAGTTATTATGGATGTCCATGGTAACAACCAGGTAGAAAGTGTCATCGATCCTGGTTCCTCGATCATATCGATGGCTGAAGATGTCTGCCATGAACTCGGTCTAGCATACGACTCCTCAATTAGGCTTCCAATGCAGTCTGCCAATGGTACTGTGGACAAAACACTTGGTTTAGCATGCAATGTACCTTGTGATCTCAGTGGAATCACTCTATACATGCAGATACATGTTATTTGGGACCCGGCTTACAATATTCTACTCAGATGACCTTTCAACATCTTAACAGAAAGCATCATTAGAAACTATCAGAACGAAGCTCAAACCATTATGATATGCGATCCTAACTCAACTCGGACTGCTACCATTCCCTCGATACCTTGATTGCACCATCGTCGAAAAGTTGTTCATGAGGATTTTTCAGCATTAGAGAATGAAATTTCAGAACAGTGCACTTTCATCATCTTGTTTGACTCTTCTAACTCCTCTATATTTATCGAGCGCACTGCAAATATCCCGGAAATCGACTCCTCCAAAGAATTATCTGCAATGCTTTCTGACCTATATTTATCTGCGTGCAATGAGTTCCATGTTCCTCAAAACGCCTCGATGGTGTTTATACCTATGTGAACTTCTTCATCGTATGTTTCCCCTTCCTCAGTTATTTCTGACAATCCCCAGTCTAGTTATTTATCGATGAAAAAAAATATAAACAAGTCACACAGAAGGTCCGTCCAATTGTGGCCGGACTACCTGATCAATTTCGAATTATTCGACACATCAAGGGTGATCCCCTCAAAGACATGCCTCCACTAAATCCCCATCCTCCGATATTCAAACCAACTCCCCGATATAACCTCGAATGCAAAAACGTCATCGATCAAAATCATCCAGGCGATTTCTGTTGGCCTCAAGAACAAGATCTCATGCATGATTTCATTTGAAACCAGCAAGTGGGGTTCGCATGGACAGAAAACGAACAAGGAAGGTTTCGACCAGATTTCTTCCCCCCTATCGAGTTCCCAGTAGTCCCTCACACGCCGTGGGTCGAATGCAATATCCCCATACCGCCTGGTTTGTATGAGCAGATTTGCAAGATGCTGAAAAAGAAGATCGAAGCAGGACTCTACAAGTCGTCAAACTCATCATACCGATCGTGATGGTTTTGCATTGCAAAGAAAGACGCAAAATCACTCTGAATAGTCCACAGTCTCGAGCCGCTAAACCAAGTTATGATTCAGCACTCAGGCATTGTCCTGATCCCTAAGCATTTAGCCAAACAGTTTGGAGGATGCGCTTGTGGTGGAATGTTGGATTTATATGTTGCATTTGACAAAAGGCTCATATCTGAATCCTCTCGAGATCTAACAACTTTCCAGACACCATTCGGCACACTTCAAATTGTCACCCTACCGATGGGTTGGATGAACTCAGTTCTGATCCTACACGATGACGTCACTTTTATCCTACAACCTGAAGTCCCTCATATTACAATCCCTTATATCGATGACACACCAGTGAAGGGTCCGAAATCGGAATATCGAACGATCGGTGGGTCTTACGAAATGATTGCTGACAACTCAGGCATTCGACGATTTGTATGGGAGCATTTCGAGAACCTGAATCGCATCGTCCAGCGCATGAAGTATTGTGGTGGGATGTTCTCAGGACCAAAGTTGTTTGCTTGTGTCCCTGAAATAATCGTTTTAGGTCATCGATGCAATATTCAAGGTTGAATGGCTGACCCGACGTATATCGATAAGATTCAGAAGTGGGGTCCATGTCGAACGCTCACAGAAGTTAAGGCATTCTTAGGAACAATTGGAGTTTGTTGAATTTTTATTCAGAGTTTCACACATCGAGCAGCTGCACTAATCAACCTTACTCGAAAAGATGTGCCCTTCAAATTTGGCCCATCTCAGGTAGCAGTGCAAGAAGATCTCAAGCATGCACTCCTAAACTCGCCAGTGATTCGAGCCATTGACTATACCTCAAATACCCCAGTAATCCTTGCAGTCGACACATCAAGCATTGCCATCGGCTATTTCCTAGTGCAATGTGACCGCGATAACCCTCGAAGACAATACTACAGTCGATTCGGCTCAATCACACTCAACAACCGTGAATCCCGGTTCTCACAACCAAAACTTGAACTTTATGGTCTACATCAAGCCCTTGGGGCACTTTGTTTATATTTGATAGGGGTACAAAACCTTATTGTCAAGGTCGATGTGAGGTATATCAAAGGCATGCTCACAAATCCCGATATTGCGCCTAGCGCTAGCATCAACTGATGGATTGTTTCCATTCTAACGGTTCATGTTGCAGGTACGCACCATGGGCTGGACAGTCTTTTGCAACGTCCTCGACAAACTGAAGACGACGATATTGAAGTAGAAGAAGAATTTGGTGACTGGATCGACAAACTACATGGTTTCGTTCACCAAATCAACCCAATCTTGATTCGACCATTCCCCTCTCACATGACTTATCCCACTTTTGCCCAAGCTTCAGATTTCAGTAAGGGGGAGGATGTTTCATACAAAGACATACCTTGATTGAACAAAGCAAAGAAAGAAGATGAACGATTACTGCTAGTTCATAGATGGTTAGACGATATGGTGCAACCCTGAAATCTATCAGACACCGAGTACGCTACCTTTGTGTGATATTGCACTGAGTTCTTTATAGATTCTGGAAAACTATGGCAAAAAGATCGTCATGGAGAACATAAGATTGTCGCGATTCCAGAGCATCACATCGACATTATCTGGTCATCGCATGACCATATCGGCCACAAAATGATCTTTGCCACAAAGTCTCACATCGCCCTACGATTCTGGTGGCCCAACCTGAAAGCCGACATCGCATGGTACATCTGAATGTGCCACTACTGTCAGTTGCAACAAACTCGAAATCTTCTTATTCCACCAATCGTCGCCACCCCCACCCCTCTATTTGGAAAAGTCTACATCGACACAATGCACATGCCGCCCTCTGGCGGATATCACTATATAGTACAAGGTTGATGTTCGATATCATACTGGCTGGAGTTCAGGATGCTTTGCAATGAAACAGCAAAGACCATCGGCGATTGGATCTTTGAAGAAATCATTTGTTGATGGGGCTCACTTTATGAGATTGTTACTGACAATGGCTCAGCATTTCTTGCTGCCCTCAAATACTTGTCGAAGTGCTATCATATCAATCACATTTGGATAAGTGGCTACAATCCTCATGCCAACGGCCTCGTCGAATGAGCTATGAAGGAGTTCTGAGCCTTTCCCCTATGTCTCGTTTTGATAAATCGTCCATCTGACTTTCTTTTTCTTTTTCTCTCCTATGTTTTTTTGCATATATCTTACATTTCTTGGCCTCGATCATACGTGATCTTTCTCATTTCTCCCAAATGTAGTAAGTGATTCTTCTGCATAACCAATACAATTGCTAATCTGTATGATTACTTAGCAATATGCATCCGGGCTATCCAGCCCATCCAAAACACAGAGGCCGGGCCCTCAAAAGTCGACGAGCGCCTGAAACGCACAATGAAGGCCAAGGCCAAGTCGGCTGAGAATGACAAGGGGAAGGGGAAGGGGAAAGCGAGAGCGTGAGAAGTCGAACCCAGGGTCGCGGGTATGGTTGAGGGGGCATCGATGGCGGTAGAGGACGAGATGATGCAGTCGGATGCAGCAAGACTCCGTTGTTGGTATTTGGCAGAAGTCCTGGTGCAAAAAAAGTTGGAAGTGGAAGTGCTGATGGAGGAGATTGAGGTGTTAGAGAGGAAATGGGAGGAGTCCCAGTAGAATTTTGTTTTATTGTTTAAATTTTATTGTTTTTCTTGTGTCTGAGCGAGATAAATTTGAAATGAGAAATATCGCGTGTGATTGAAGCCAGGAAATGTAAGATATATGCGAAAAAAAAAAATAGGAGAGAAAAAGAAAAAGAAAGTAAGGCGGACAATTCATCAAAATGAGACATAGGAGAAAGGCTCAGAACTCCTTCATAGCCAAAAAACCCCGTCGAGCTTGCGTGAACACATTTCGAACGATATCGCGACTTGTAATAGTACACTGTTATAACATCGAGAGTTTGTTTCAATATTGCAAGTAGAAAAAGGAAAGAAAAATGGTCTATTCATCTTCGTCGAGGTCAGGAATGCCCTCGTCAATGTTGACATCGACGTCTGATGTTGTTCAAAGTTGTTCGAGCCGACGATCGTCAATATTGAAGAAGTTCAGAGGAAGGGGAATCAATTTCCATGCTAGATAGGGTAGAACTCGGAAAGCAGCTACTGGTCAATGCAGAACTGAACTGTCAAGCTCGCAAAGAATATAAGCACCACTGTAGTTTCGTGCAATGACTATGAGTGGGCCGAGATATTGAGCTCGCATTTTTCGATTAAGAGCTTTCTTGATCTGTGTGTTTCGCATGAGTACGAGGTCACCTTTTTCGAAATTGTGGTCTCGAATTGTTCGCTTGTGAACTTCTTCAAAGTGTTTTGCAGCTTCTCGTCGAGCGGTATAGACTCTAGAGTAGAGTACTTCGAGATCGGTTGAGCATTTCTGTAGTGCGATAGCGCATCAGGCAATGAGATCGGTGGAGGAGAGTATCGAATTGGGTGGTGGTTGTAGATATGTTGCTTCTGAAATGTTGAGAGGGATGAGTGGATGAGAACCTGTGATCGCAAAATAGGGTGAACAGCCCATTTGTTTTTGAACTGTTACCCGTTCTGCCCAAAAGACTGAGTAGGTCCCAACCGACCATCGAGTTTGATCACCATCGATGGCCTTGTAGAGCGATTGTCGTACATCGAAGTGGGCTCGTTCGATGAGGCCATTGGCACGAGAATTGTACCCACTTATCCGAATATGATTGATATGATATTGCTTCGACAAATACTCGAGAGCAGAAAGGAATGCTGCACCGTTGTCAGTAACGATCTCATAAAGCGAGCCCCAACAACAAATGATTTCTTCAAAGATCCAATCGCCGATGGTCTTTGCTGTTTTGTTGCGAAGCATCCTGAACTCCGGCCAGTACGATATCAAACATCGACTTCGGTCTGAGGCTAAGGTTTCCAGGGTTGTCTTGAAACAAACTAATATGAAATTTGTTACACAGGACAAACAGCCCTATCATGAGGAGGACACAGAGGACAAAAGAGGAAGAAAAAGACAGCTAGCCAAGTACCAGAAAGAATGTGATGAGAGGGAAGCCAAGAGGCTCAGAGCTATGCTGGAGGTCTAATGTAGGCACTGTTATAATGAGAACCTGAGAGCCCGAATATCCTGAAAAGGTGTTTGTTACTGGAGAGTTTTGGCCTGATCTTAGACGTTTTAACAAAGTAACCCTCATATAAGAATCTGCAAGGGCTGAAGGCCCAGAATGTGCTGGCAAATATGGTTCTTGATGAAAGGTATCAATACTGGACAGCATGTGTTTATGTCCATTACCCAATGCTGATCGTTTCTTCTTCCTCCTTCGGCATGATGGATACCTCCCAAATGCCATGTTAAATCATTCTGTGTAATTCTAACCTGCGTTGATGATGCTCAACCTGGAAACTCAACCAAAACCAACTAAACAGGTTTTAGGAGATATAACACAAGTCAGAGAAAGGTTGCAAGGTAGTACTGAATATCACCATGCTATCCAAAGGCCGGTAAATGTACTGTACGATGTTGCAAAGCCATATTAGGCTGTGCGAAGTTCTGCAAACTTGTCTGAAGTAATGCAAAACACTATGAAATGTTCCGAAATAATATGAAAGAGTTTAGCAGTGATGTGAAGGAGTTCAAGAATCTCCGGAATGGTTTCACGGGTTTGGGAGATGGTCACGATAGTTGAAAGTGAGGTAAAAGATGATGACACAACAGATAGGTGATGTGACAAGAGTTTTGAGAGACTATGTGGCAAAATGACATAGTTTGCAGAATACTTGAGTGAGTTCAGATGAAGACTGAGCTAAAACTCAAGAGTTAAATTCTTAAGTCAGATGATAGGCAATGTGAAAAGATGATTTTCTGGTTCTATCAACAGTAAATACACCAAACTATATATGTTTTAGAGAGATAGTACTAAAAAGGTAAAAGGCCATGAGGCAAAACATGTGGTAAATATGAGGCAGTGAACAAGGTGTCAAAATCACGAAGTAAATGAGAAAATGATAAGAAAGAAATGTGCCATATACATAATATATCAAATTTCCTTGTCTTGTGGTTCCAATAAATCATGAATATGTCGAAAAGCACCTCGATGCACCCTAAGTTGCTAGACATTGTGTTTCTTTGTGTTTGTGGTGGCGGGAACACAATGTGTTAGTGTGTGTAATGGTGGGAGCATGTGTTTGAGGTTTGGTACGATAGGAATATGGCAGCCGAAATTGTTCAAAATGTTTTGAAGTTTTTCAAAATGTTTCAAAGTGTCATTTCATTGTTTCGTGCATTCGTAGGTGTTCGTAAGCATTCGCGAAATCATAGGACTTTGGGAAGTAGGTGTCCAAGTGTGATATCTTGATTTCAGAGCTCTGCTGCCATTGTGGACCTATCAGCATCCATAAGACTTTGTTTATAGTGAATCAAATCCACAGATGTTTCCCTGGAAAATTGTCTGGGATGAATGGACACAAAGAAAATATGCATCTACGAAGATAACAAGGGGGTTGTTAAACGCTATGTTCTGAGCAGCCGCCCATCGCAATTGTGCAGCTTGCAGTACTCACTTTCCCTTTCTGCAACAAGAATGTATGGGTGGGTAAATGCCCATTTCCAAAATAGACTTGTATGAACTCTTTTTCATCTTAGAGACTTTGAATTGTACAGGTCCACAACTCTCATAAACCATCCTACTTCAATCCTAGCACACAATCTCCAACCACAAGCACAATTCTCAGGACTTTCCCTCATTTATCATCTCTAACCACAACCATCACATATGGCGCCTCAGAATACTCGATATAAACTTGTTCAACACCCTCAGCCATTCAGAGTAAGTGTCTCATTTATTATTCATAATTGTTCCCTCTAATTGTCGGTTACTCACAGGTTGGCAAACAGGTCGAGGTCCATAGAGATAGTAGCTGGTGCCAAGCCAGATTCCTGCGCTATGATTATCAGGCTCTAACTGGCACTTTGAGACATGGAGAAAGAGGAGAGGTAAGTCTGTGGTTAATATTTCGTTGGCTTTTCTGAACGTTCTCTTGGGTGTAGTGGAGACAATACTGCATTGGTGGACTTGTGAAGTTTGATGATGATAGGGAGCAGGCCGTGTACGATTTGAGGAATATATGATAGTAAGTGCCCTATTGCATTTGGTACCTTGGGTATATTGTCTAACGCTGGACACTACAGGTAAATAGCAAAATTTGTAGTTTTATTCATGAACTGGATACTAACAAGGCAACTCTAGTTATTCTGAATTTGTCAAATTCAGGTATAAGACTATGTTATTGAGAGTGCAGTGAGTCATTTAACCCTGTGCTCTCCATGAGTGCACCCTCTAAGTAACACATATTAGAATGGATATCATTACTGATACACTTGATGTGACGCAGGCTACTTGGAACTTGGGCTATCAGGTGCATTTACAAATTTTGCGTTTCAGTACTTTCAATGTGTTTCTTTTGATGTATTTCCTCCTAACAGGGCTCAGAAACTCAATAAATACGAATACACAACCCTTCTGGTCACAAAATTTGACATCTAGTCATTTCACCCAACTCCATAGCACATCAAGTTCCCAATCGCATCAGATGACTGTCCAGTACCGCATCCCAATATTCCACCTATCCCTCTTCTTTACGACAGTTTTGGACACTTTCTTGATATCATGGATAGTCGTGACAATGTCCCAGGGCTCACTGATGTTAATTCTAGAGTTGTGGATGCCTTTCGTTGGTCTGATTATCATTGGTGAGTTGGATATCTCTACATTTCATGTTTATTTGACGTTCTGATATCACAGAAACACATAGTTGAGTCAACGAGAACCAGAAAATGTTATTATCATCTGTAGAAATACCAGGATCCCACGGAGCATAGATCCTGATGAAACAATGAGTAAAAGCTCAGCCAGTAATGAGGGGAATTGTGAGGTCCAGTGTTCAAGAAATACAGGTGCGCTGTTCACATGATTGACGAACGATTACACATGATTGGCGAATGATGGACGAGTGATCACATGTGATTGACAAACAATTAACAAATAATGCATATGAAAATAAAAACCCACAACTCGAACCCTCTGATATCTTACGCTACAAAATATACTAATCGACCATAGCACTATGTAGCCTGGGATAAATACCAACAATACAAGTTACATACAGTTACCCACCGTGACAATCAGCAACAATCCCTCCATGATGCACTGGACTCACCAAAGATAAATTGGCAGGCTTTTTAAACCTGTAGGTAGCAGCATCTGAGATTTTCTGGATCTCTGCTCATTCTATGCAAGTATTTGTCACAAGAATGTTTGCAACTACATGCACACAACAGGGCTCCATGTGCACTTTGCACCATAGGTTATATTACCTGTCTATCTCCCTGTAGGTTTCTGACCATCCACTTTTTTCTATTTATTCCAACTCTGAATTACAACCAACAATGTATTCATGGCCTTCAAAAACCAGCTTTTAGGATCTTTTTCTTTTTGCGGCGGTCCAACTAATCCCTGTCCATTTCCTCCTCCTCTACACCTTCTCCTTCCTCCCTTTCCTCTTCTTTCTCCTGTTCATTCTCCTTCTCCCAGTTTGCATGTTGAACAAAGTTTTTTATAATGAGAGTTTCTGTCATGTTCAATAAATGAAATAAAAAAGTTCAAGTCAGATCATGCTCACTTTGAGAAGAGGACTTTTTCTGCAACCCAACATCTGCATGCCCATCTTGAGAGAACCCAAAATCTTGGGGACCATGGTTTTCCCCTTGAACATCCAGATCGTCTACATCCATCCTGCTTTTGTTCCCTATTAACAATTTGAAATCAATCTGCAGTTTGTCATCAAACCATGTGGAACCCTGAAATCCAATGTTGACCAAAAGATCAGCCTCGCTGTTCTAATCAGTTATTTACACAGCAAGCTCCTTGATGTTGAGATCTCTCTGTTTTGGGTTGATTACCAAAATGTCACAAGTTGCAACATGTGACAGTCCAACATCTCTTTTGCTGGCCATTGGGTTGGTGGACAGATGAGATGACTCATGATGCATGATGGATAAGCCTGTTTTGGGTTGATTACTGAAATATCACAAGTTGCGACACATGACAGTCCAATTCAACATTCAACTATGCCATCACCATCGAGAAACAATACGAGAACCAGGAAAAAAGAGGACTAGTTGGCTAATATGCCCTCACACCTGCAATCAATCCATATGCACCTCCAGAGGGTTTGGGATACTTTGGCCAAAAAAAGGAAACTCTCTCGGTCATCACATAAAGATGACCAGACATCCAGATTGCACACCCTCATGTCCCACCTTCAAAAACCCTATTTATGTGGAAGGGTCCCTATCCAACAAGAGATAGATGAAAATCTCCCTCTAATACAGGAAAAATACAGGGTTTCTTATCATTTTGTGATCAATGTGAATGCAATCTCTCCAAACATTCAATCTTCCTCCTCTGCTAACTATTTAATCACCAATCCATCCTCCTCTTCCATGCATTTGTTTTATGATACTTGTGTCCAGGAGAATCAGGGTGATGGTTCCAATGGCTCCCTTGCCTCACACATAGAGGTTCTCTATGTTGACAACACCAATGTTTCTCTAGTTATTTTGGAATGGAGCAATGCCATGTTCAAAATAGCATATGTTCCAGACCCTATGCAGTACTTGAGTCGAGTTGCCACTGATGGTGACATTTCCTGGATCAAGGGTATCCTTGCAGCAGAAGAACTCCCTGAACGGTACACTTAGTGGATTACCACAGCCATCAGTAATGCATTTGGGCTATGGATGGAAGAAGTGCTTGGGTTCTGTACATATCTGAATGTTGTGAATGGTTTGTTGTTGGTCCTTGTAGGTAAGACAAAGGAACAAGGTGGACATAATTTCACCAATATCTCAAACCCTGCAACATCATTTGATCCCACTGTATCCAACTTGGGGCTATGGGATGTTGAATCTGTCCTCCTATGTGAAGGATCTCAGCTGTAAGTAAAGGTACATTATGCACACACTATCTCAATGCCTGCTATAGAATTCTCCAGCCAAACACACCCTACTGAATCCTCACTGTGAAAAGCAGTGTCTATGCTGGCAGACTGTTCTACAGCATCTCGAACATCACTGAATCATGCATGGGGGTGCTACAATCTTTTATCGGTCCATCTTTTTTGCACAAACCAGGACCTTTTCAAATCATCTCGACTACTTCTCGCCCAAATGTTGATTTACATTCATCAACAATTTGTGCTTGAAGCCATCATGAAAATGAGTCCCAGTTAATATTCAGACACCAGCATTGTGCATTTGCCTGACCTTGAGACAATGGATGGCATTCTGGCAGTTTTGTTGTTGATAAACATGGCTGAGCTTGCAAATGTCCTCCACCCTGAAATGTACCAGGAAGGTGTTGACCCTGAAGAATGGATGTTTCTCATACATGTTTGCAAGCAGGCCAGGCATCTATTCCACTAGTTAAACAATTATTATTCTATTGATTCTGTGCCTCATGCTGGGGCTGTATTGAGCACAACCAATGAGGCACCCCATCTGGCATATTCATACCTTGTTCATCAGGTGTGTGCCTTTCAAGATGCAAATATGTCCATGGAGAAGGCTGGGTTGTAGTCTGCGATCTCAGAGCTTACATATGAAGCACTACAAGTTCAAGTTGTTGGATGCCTTGGGGCTCCGGCAAGTGGATTACAAGGAAATGCCAAGGCATTTGCTTGGGACAAAGAGGGCTGTAAAGTCTCCTCCCTTCTGACTCAATTCTGTAAGTGCACTTTTCATGCATTCACCAAACCTTGTGTCTAAATAAATCTTATTGCAGGTCTCACTGGTGAAACCCATGATGATCGGCAATGGATTAAGATTGAAGTATCGTACCATGCCACAGATCACACAGCTCCTAGCATCTCCTTCTGACTCACCTGTTTGGCCTGTCTCTGCAAGAAATCAAGATGTAAGTATAATAGATGATGAGAAGCAATTTATTGAAATTAAACTTTAAGATACATGCTGCATACATAAGGCAATATATGCAGCATACACATACACACCAAAAACATAAGTGGAATACCTAAGAGAACACAACTGGGGTCCCCGGGGCGTATATTTAGAATTTATATACTATGTTACATATATTGTATATTGTTGTTACCAACGCACTCATACATGCACGTACATTTTGATGCGTGCAAAATAAAATTCTCATGCTATCAAAATGTAGCGTCATTTGACATCATGTAGCATAATTCGACATAATAAAATTAAAATAAAATTTTATTAGGTAATGAAGTGGTTTCCTAACAGTTTTCCCTCCCCATCTGCTCATATCTCATCTGTCAATACTGCAGTTTTTCCTTTTCATGTACTTAAGGTGGTGGTCATTAGTATTTGGTGCAGTTCCAACATCCAAATTCCTTACTGACTATGTTCTTTGCAGTTGCATATACACCTAAAAGGACTGGCCATCATCATTATGCTGAATGTACACCTCTTGCCAAAAGAACTCGCATTACAATTTGAGCTACTTCTCTATCTGTTCATATACAACAATTACTTTCCCTGTTTGTGATACATCCTCCAATGATGTTTTTGGTCCTACTTCTCTTCTATTGCCTCCTTCTCCTGAACCCCAGCCATTTCCTATTCCTAATCTTGACAACCACATACCTGCTCAGATTGTATCAGGTGCTCGATACAGTACTAGAGAACATTGTGGCACTAGAGGAAGGGCTATTCATCCTTTAAATCCTCACCTGTTATGGTGCATAAAAGCAGATCACTGGGTGCCTTTACATATATTTGGTCTACAAATGCAATGTGCACATTGTAGAGAAATGTGCAGTGCAGCTGCTCAATGGTGGTGAGCAAAAGCAGCAGCTGCACAAAGTCTAGCAGATTTCAACACAAATTTACCACCGAATCCTTTACCTGTTTCTCATATTCATCAAAATCCTGCACTTGCTTCTCAACCTGGAGTCTAGCTACCGCTTGATCCTGCTCCTAACAATAATCTACCCAATCATGATTCTCTTACTGATTTGGCAGTATCAGCTGAGGAGAGGGCACTATTGGCCACAGCCCAGCAGAAAATTATGGACATAAAGATGGAGCAGTGTAATTGGTGCCATGACAAGTGGTTTAATCTCAATGTTCAGGATGGAGCCTGTGCTAAGTGCAGGAAGGATGACAAGTACAAACCATCAACCAAGATGTTTCCTGGAATACCTCTACCTGAGCTTTCTCAAATAGAAGAAATGCTCATTTCTCTTGTGCATGCATTGGTTCAGCTATGGCAATTCCATGGTGTCCAATTCAAGTATAGTAGGCATATACATAACTTTCCTCAAGGAACATCAGTTTTACATCACAAACTTCCCTTGCTTCCCAAACACTGTGATATAATCATTATGCGCCATGCTGGGGCAGAGCAGCAAACAGATCTTGCTGTTTATGAGGATTTATATGTCTGTCACCACAATATTGAGGCATGACTTCACTATCTAGAAGTTTCACATCCTACTTTTTGCAACAGAATGGTCAGAGTGGATTATAAACTTCTCAATCAGCTTTCTTTGGATGGTACTATGCATGATCAATCGTGAACTATTGAACACCAAGAGTTGGATGATTTTGCAGCTCAGGAAACTGGCCCTCCAGAAGCTGAGACAGAAGATGATCAACATACAGATCATCAAGACCCTGTCTTTACACAAGGATTTGTACCCAATGTGCATACACAAGAGACAGAAATGCAGCAACTATACAATGCTACATTCAGCAATGACCAACCTATTATTCTGATGATGCCTAAAATATATAGAACTCTGATCAATGAGTATACAGGTTGTGCCATCACAATAGATGCCTTTCCTACTCTTTTTTGTACTGGTGAAGTGGATATCACAGAGACAAAAAATATTGAGGTTTTGATGGAGGAATGGGCAACACATCTCATACATCTTGAAGGCAGCCACTTTGTATAACATCCACAGTTTTGATATTGGGGACTGAACACTGCTATGCGAAAGGCAGCCAAAAAAGCAACATTGTGGTACTTGACTACTCACAAACAGAATCACCAGCTGACCATTGAGGATATACGTGAGATGCTTGACTCTGATAAGTCATATGTTGTCAATGTCTAGCCACATTACCATCCAGATCCAGAGAACAGAAGACTTAAAACAATTTTGTATGTGAGTGCCTCATCTGAAGCATTAAAATTCACTTTAGATACACATGGGATGGATCTTAAGAAATATGTATTCAATAAATATATATGTACTTTAATAAGCATTGAGTGAAAGACTGGGATAAAGCAAGCTCCCCATTTCATAGGTGAGGCACTCACATACAAAATTGTTCTATAAGTCAACATTCTGAGAGGTGTGAGAAAGCGGATGATGGGGGGAAAGTTGGGGGAAGAAATGAATTTGTTGAAATATGTGCCCAAATTGTCAGGTGTTGCTTAGCAACACCCATCAAATGTCCATCAACATTCATCCAAATAATTCACATGTCAAGCTGAGTTAGAATACTTTACTGATATCAATCCAATCCTTTTCATCTTTTTCCATTCTTTCTTTCTTTCCCTCCCCTATCTTGTTGTCTGGGTTCCTTCACCCTCTCTAGTTGTTCCCCCTCTCTAGTTGTGTCCCCCTTTCTGGTTGTTCCTCCTTCTCTGGTTGTTATCCCTTCTCTGGTTGTTCCCCCCTCTCTAGTTGTTCCCCCCTCTCTAGTTGCTCTGGTTGTTCCACCCTCTGTAGTTGTTCCTCCTTATATTTGTATATTTACTTAGTGTACCTCTACATGTTTTACATGGCAATTAATCATTTTTATTTGTAACCCACCCCGGAAATGGGATGTGTGGCTTGGATTTTCATGAATGCCCTTATGCTTCATGGCAGATGACTGGATGCTTCTGAACCTTGCATTGAGGATTGGGAAATGGGATTTTGGCACAGTTGGACTGCCTCAGTGGGTATAGAGGTTTCATTGCTTCGGCCATGTTACCAGGGTTCTTCCTCATATGACCCCACTGTGCTTTAACACCTTTCTCAATTTTTGATTGCTTGGGGAGTGGACTATTCAACAGTCTGTCATGTTATGTCCTTGGGTTACATGTTTCTCACCCCACCCACCCTGTATGCTGGTGCTGGCCCTGTCCAGCCTATTTATGTAATTATTCTCTAAATGAATAATTTCTCTAGCTTCTTTGTGTAATGTTAATAAGTTGTCAAGATGCTATCTTCTAGTAATGACCTCAAGATGATCCAAAGTGCCATAAACTTCCTACAGTTGTTTTTGTGGAATGCCCAGGATATTCTGGTATGTATGGCATGTGATTTGGGATTGTTCCCTCAAGCATAGCAGTTGATTTGAGAAGGCTGCCTCAATCATAGTCAATCACATCAGTCATGTAAATGTTGGCACTGATGGGTGATTATAGGTAGGTGATAAGATGTGGTGTTGCCAGCATGTTGTTTCGAGTTGCCAGCACTGGTGGTGGTGGTGCTAGCACCATGGGATGTTGGAATCTGTAATGACTGTCATTCACCATAACACAGACCTTGGTATGTCTGGTGTTGGTGGGAGTTGGTTCTGCACTGCTGGGGGCTATGCTATCCCAGCACTATATTCATCTTAGTGACTGGAATGTGTGTTGGTGGCCAGGATGTGTGTTGTGTCAGTATCATAATGTCATAAGTCTGTGGGGCTGGACTTACATATTGCCATTATTGACCTCTTGAACTGCACTTTGGCCAATAGAAGTCATTGCAAGAGAATTGTTGTATTTTGAATATGCTTGTGGAATTCTTTGCTGATATAATCCTGACTGGCAAAAAATTGTGATAGCTCATGAGGAAGATTATACAGGCGAGGTAAGTCAATTTTTCCAATAAAGCAGCACATGCAAAATTTGCAGTGAGCATTGGATGAGCTAGTGAGGTGCTCTGCCATCCAATGCAGTGCACTGCAGAAAGCACAATAAACATTCATGTGACCCATATCATGCACTGGCCAGTTGGGATTGAAAGGTTGGCATGCAATAGGCAGAGGTGGAGCAGGTGGAACTGGGGCGGTAAGTTCCATATCTTGCATCTAAGAAGGAGCTATAAGATTATGAATCTATAGGTGTTTCAGGACAATTTCACTCACAGGAGGTACAGGAGGTTGCATGTTGCATATTCTGCATGGCAAACACCAACTGAAGAAGTATGAGAGTTCTGTAATTTAAATTACTTATTTTAGTCAAGTTGTATATTTATAAACTTCCAGAAAGTTCTTTGATGTTTACATAATCATCTATTATATATATAAGTAGGCATGTTTGACACAAGGATTTCTTTCTTCTCCCCATAACTGCTTTGGTATTTTTTTTTTTGCATTTTTTACTGTTGATATTTTAATCTCTGTGATAAACATTTTATCCTATTCTATGGCTGTCTTATTGACTGTTGCACTCTCCACAGATCAATGACTTCAATTGGGAGATCCCTTTCTCACTTTGTCACCAGGGGACATCATTTCCATCCTTTCCAAACCCAGATTAATGCAGCATCTGATAGAACCATTCCATATGATTTTGGAGCCTCTATCAGTCCTTCAGATACTTCAGCACTGCAGTCTTCACCCCTTCTGGACTATCTTGGCTACTGTTTTCACACCATCCACCATATCATGATATGTGTTACATGTCAACATGCTGTTTTGCCTGCATCAGCCCTTTCACACATTCATAATCAGTATAATATCCGGACTACCCCCAAACAGAAACAACTGTGGAGCACACTTGTCTCAGAGTGAAATGTGACAAGCAATACTACTCTTCCACCATCTTAAAATTGTCAATCATTTGAGCTGTTAAAGATTTATAATGATGCCTATTGTTGCAATGAATGCAACTACTGTGCATTGACTTCTCGTACCTTTGGCAACCACTAGTCAGCCAATCACAGAGCTCTGAATCACCTGCCCAATAAGGAATGTTATCACAGAGGCCATATGCAGAGTTTTTATCCCCATGTGCACCGCTCATATTTTGAGGTTGCTCCTCCTGCCTCCTCTTCCACATCTCTCTTCAGCCTTTATCTAAAAAATGAGGTTCCAACTTACCCAGCTTTTGATGTTATTATCCCATCTGCATCATGCTTTCATTTATCCACTGCTTTCTGCATAGCCATCAATCAAGGAGGAGGACAAATGGTCTATGGTGCTTAAATGCTGGCTTGCAATTTATGCTTTGAAATCTGAGGGCCATTTTTGTGATGCATCTGAGCTCACTGGCATTTTAGCAAAGATGATGTATCACTGCCATGCTGTCACCTTTTACCAAGCATATTTGAATCATGATAAATTTGATAACAGCAGCCTTTATGTGTATGTCTATTCTTTTCTCCAATCTGTTTTTGTATGAATATATGTGTTGATTATTGCATTTATTTAGTGCTGTGGAATATTATTACAATCTCAACATCAGAACAGGTGGTCTCCATCCATATAATACTCTGTCAGAATATCAGCACTTGGCATCTACACTTGCTTTTAGCCAGGTTTCACCTCCTGTGACCACTCTGTCAGCTGATGGAAAAGAGGTTACATACAAGGACAAAACAATGCATCTTGATAACTGGGTCCAGAGTATGCAGAGAGCTTATGATAAATACATTTCCTTGGTTAAAATCCTATGCCATAACAAGGACTTCTCTGCTGATATTCCCACCACTTTCACTGACAGCATGTCTAAGAACTCATACGGTTACTCATGGATCAAACAAGCTAAAAGCATCAATCCAGAGGCCCTTATGGAGCATCTCATCAGCAATTTGGATGGAGATTCTCCTTGCAGACATGGAGGAAATGACACTATAATATGGGATGCAGCATGGCAGCTTTCTTGGATGAGGAAAGCAACTCAACTTAACCAGTTGCTAGGCAACCTTCATCACATAGTTCCTGGACAACCCTCCTGAATCTCTGAGCTCTGTGATTTTTGCATCAGCAATGGGTTACGTGGCCGCAATGTATTCTGGTCACATGTTGCTCTCTGGTTTATTGGACGGCGGGTAAAGCCTGAAACTCTGGTGCAGCATAAGGAGTTCATTCCAGTAAAACTTCCACCTGAGCTGTCTCTCCTTTTCAGCTTATATTTGCTGTTTATTCAACCTGTTGAGATCAATTTCTCAAGAAGACTGTAGGGTCAAGACAAAGCCACCATATACAATGAATATCTGTATATTATGAATGGAGTTCGACAGCTCGAGGATGGTTTCTATCTGCAGTTCAAGAGGTGGACCGAGTCTTACTTTTGCTGTGCTCTTGGTGTCCAAGGGTATCACCAATCAGTTGTTGTTATTGCACATGCATATCTGGGCACAGAATACAAGCTGGAGGTAAAGGAAGAAGATGATGCCTTGATCAAGCAATATGGCCATGGACCATTGCACCTGGAGCGATAATGGCCACAGCTTCAGTGTCAGCATCAGCATCAGCATTTGGGACATCACAATCAGTCAACAATGCAAACACTGGATCCCCCAGAATAAGCCCTCAAACAGGATCAACTACATCTTCCAAAGTGTTGGCAACAGAATCAGCATCAGCAGCAGCATCAGAATTTGACAGTTCAAAATCAATCAAACAACCTATAACCCCATGTAGCAGAATGTCAGCTGATGACCTTGCTCAGCAAGAGGCTGTTTCCACACAGGCTTATGGGAAAAGAAAGAGAACAAAAAAAGTATGTTTTGTTGACTAAGGGGACACTACGTACACGTAAAGAAATTTATAGACATGTCTGTATGAAACAAAACAAAAAAGATCAACTGAATTTTGTATGCCTGGCTATAATTTTTATGGTGGTTTGTCATCACCTCCATTGTCTGAAGTTTCAACTCTCTTCTGCCATTGCCTCTGCCCCTGGTACTGGCACTGCCTTTGCTGATGCTGCTGGTGCTCCCATTGCCATTGCCGCTGGTCCTGCCATTGCAGTTGCCGTGGCTGTTCCCATTTCCGTTGCCCCTTTCATTTTGTTCATGTCAAACCTCTTCATTGCCTTCTGTTGTTCCTCCACAAAGGCTTTGTCTCCTGTCTTCCCTGACTGCTTCCACACCAAAATGAAGCCCCACAAAAAACTCATGGCACCGAATGCTGCCTGTACATCCTTGGCCTGAATCTCTCTTTGCCAAGTGAATAATGTTTTCTAATTCCTTATAAGTACCATTCTCACCACTCCATGCCAATCACTTACCAGCACCCAATGTTGCTCCTTCATCATGGCCCCAATGTTATCCATCTGGAGGCTATTGCAGATCACATTCTCAATGTCAGTGATTTGGTTGAGGACTTGTTCCCGTGTTACATTCATAGTTGTCTACTTTGGATGGGTGATATAGATGTTAAATGATGTTTTTTCAACCATCATGTGTTATAATCAACAAACATGATAACAGCAATAACTATACACAAACATTACCATCACAATGATCAAAGATAAGTAATCAATCATATCATATGACAATATGAACAAGCAGTGGCACCAGGATGGACAGTATTCCAGACGGGTATGTCAGCATCAGCAGTGATGATGGGCAGCAATATCTAGTGCCCCATTTCATGATTCCTGCTACCAATCAGGCCTTTAAAGCCTATCAAAAAAAATTGGAATTCAATGTGTTCAATGCTGATGGGGGGGTAAATCAATCCATTCAAACACTGATATGCCATCCCTATGCCATCCCTATTTGGGGCCGATGCTGATGCCATTGCTAATGCAAAACCCAATTGTAGTGCCAAAATATGTCAGATGCACCATACTTCATGATGGGCTGAGAGCAACTGATGCTACCTGCCAATCTGGTAAGTTGTCACCTCTGTCTGGTCATTAATTAATTCATGCTGTTGCAGACCTTGACAGACAGGGAGTTGTTGAGCTGCCATGTAGCAGTGAAAACCCTGCAAGACCAATTTGGCATATCATACAAGGATGCTAGTCATCATCTCTACTTGGCCAAGGTTGAGAAGCTTGAACAGCAAGATATCACCTTGAAGACATATACGACTTTGAAGGAAAGGGTGGAGGATACCCTAGAATCATTTGAAAGCAGGTTGGCAGACATTATGGCCAGAACACCATACCACAAGCATAGTGAAGCCATTGCTAATTCCCGGAGGTGTGGCATCACCCAATGAGAAGAGGCTATCGCACATTATAGCTAGGATGACCTTGTATCTTCTGTATTCACTTTCATGCTCTGATTTGGCCGATACCATTTTCCTTGGCCAATGCCAATGTTTTTAAGTTCAAGTTATTGGCTTTAATTAAAGGTGTCATCGATTCATGACCTGGCTCAATTTAAATAATATAAAATGGAACAACGAGACTGGGGTTCGGTGGTCACCCAACTGCTGTTGCCATTGCTGTTGCTGTGCCATTGCCATTGCCGATCGCCTATGTGACAACTTGGGTTTCCATGCATTCGACACATTATATGTGCTTAAATAGCAGCTCGTATACCACACAGAATGCTCTCTAATGCACTCCATTGGTTACAATTAGGTACAGTTATATACAGTATGTTTGACAGCATCCACCAAACCATATCATTCGATACAATGTGTATGTTCAATAGACTGTATCATTCAATACAATGTAGCTTACCTACCTGTGAAACCACAGCTAAAAGTTAAGAGTAAATGTTGGGCTTGCATGCATTACAAATCCAGCTTACCATATCATAACAGGTTCTCACTACTCTCATCATTGGCTCCATCGGCCTCTGGATTTTGTGAACTTTGAACAGACCGCAGTATCAGGTGCTGTGGTGGCACTACCTCTTGCAGCCACTTGTGGATGGTGGGAGATAGCAAAGGAAAGGAATTTGAAGAACATGTGAATGGGTGAGGTTGCAGGTGGGGGTGTGATAAGCTTGGGTGCCTACCTCTGGCCAGAGTGAGCAGGATAGTGATTCTCGATGGTTTGTCATCATTTTCTCAATTACTGTGTAACTCTTTGTTGATAATTTTTTTAGTCTACTGCATATATTGTTGAGAACCTGAGGTGGATTTATTCTATGGATCATTGACATGTCATCGGTATATGTATTCCATTGGAACATCTGAACTGTGTTTGAGATATCTTCCTTCTATTACTATATAGTTCACTTTTATTTGTAATTAACTACTTCAAAAGAAATAAACATTTTTGTATCCTAAAATGACTGAATGAAATGTAGAAGCCAAGGAAATTTATGACAAGACTAGGGAATTGTGGATACCACAATTGAAAAATGGCTGCCACAATCAAATTGTAGCTTTGCACATATAATATGCTTCTACTCAGATTTGTGGGAGTGTGGGATGTCTGGCTGGTATGGTGCCATACCAGCCACACCATGCCATACAGCATGTAGTTTTCCTGATGAACTATTTTTGACTAATCCTAAGCCTATTCTACAATTGTCATGTTTGACTCTAGCTAAGGGTTTTGTAAGACAGTCTGCAACCATATCATTGGTCCCAACATGTTTGGTCTTATAAATCCTTCTTCTACATTTTCCCTTTGCCAGTGGAATTTTAGGTCCAAATGCTTCATCCTCCCATGATGTTCAGGATTCTTGGATACATTGATAGCAGATACATCAGCAAACCCTGATTTTTCCCACAACAAACTGTAGAAAATACACCAAGCTCATAGCCAATTGTAGCATCCATGCCAAGCCTATAGTATTTCATAGTGTCATAGCTTTGATGGGCTACAATGTAGATCATTATAGCGCCAGATAGTTTTTTCCCAATTTATTATTTTCAGGAACCTAGGAACCATTTAGCAGCATTTTGGCATGGGCTTCAAATCTTGAACTTCAACATTTGTTTTTTAAGTTGGATAACCCTGCCCTTAACTCATTTCACATGGTTATGTTGAAAATGTTCAGGCTCAATTTTCATTGTCTGTTCATTCTTTTCTTTCCACCATCAATGCTCCCTCCCTCACACCTATACTACCACCACTCCTTTAACACCCACCACCACCACCACTTCTACACCCACTTCCATTTCCACAACAACAAGGACTGCCACTGGCTCCAACTGAGCTATTTTGGATGCAATGTGGGCCCAAATGAGCAACTATTGTTTGAGCTTAGGCAAGTTTTTTTTCCCTTTGTTTGTTGTTTTTATCAGCTAAATACAAGTTTTTCTTCATTTTAGGATCTAAACTACTAGTATTAACAGATGCAGCCACAACACACCACCACCACGCATGCCATGCTAGCCCCCTCCTCCCTAGTCAAATGGGATTTGAGGCTCTTGATACCAGCTAGAAGATTGCAAATGGGAGTGGGAAGGCCTGTAGAGCAGGGTATCTGCCAAGTAAGTACCTACACACACCCATAAATGTGCCACATCATACTAAACCCCTGAACTCCCCCAAAACAGGCCTTGTCTGCCTCATGGCCCCACAACAATGAAGAACTGCTGCAGCACCTCCCAATCATGATGGACAACACAGCACCCACCCCATGCCTGCAAGCAACTGCTCACTGGGTGGATCATGGGTGCCATCCAGCTATATCGACTGCGACCAAATGGTGGGGAGAACACAGACAACTCAATGACCCAGCACCTCCACCACCATCACAACATGGCAATGAACTACCTTCACCCCAGCAAGTTACTCACAGCTCATCAGCAATACCAGTGATGGACTGTTTTTGACCATTGTTAGTTATATCCACTTGTAGTCAGTTGATTAGTATCCTTGCTGTACAGTAAAATCTGTAGTTAGTACATAGTTGTAGTTCTTTATAATATATTTGGTTTTCTGCTTTACTACAACCTCAAGACAATATCATATAAGCTGGCAAGGTGCTTCTAAGTATTTCCATAAATGGTTAGACTACCCTAATGGTTAGACTACCCTATCTATGTAGTGCTATATAGAGTTCAGGGCATGCTATGTTGCTCTAAAAAACTAAAGAACCATGCTATGACACTATGGCACTATGTAGTGCTCTATAGTGCTACTGAGCTGGCCCAGAGTTTGCTGATGTAGATTGTCAATGCAAAGTGTAGAGGCATTGTCAAATTTGTATCCAAATTCTCCCAGCAGACTTCTCATCTATTTCAACTTTTTCCCAGCTTCAACTGCTGCAATATACTCAGCTTCACTCGAAGACAATGCAACAACTGACTGAAGCTTAGATTACCAGCTAACTGCACCAGTACCAATTTTAACAACATATCCACCAGTGGATCTCCCAGTGTCTTTGCATGCACCATGGTTAGAGTCAGAGTATGTGATGAACAATTCCTTCTCTTCATTTGATTTATAGACTAATTCATAGTCCTTGGTGCCCTGCAAGTATCTGAAGACATGCTTGACAGCTTTCCAATGGATAGGTGATGGATTGGAATTGAACTTTGCAAGTGTTCCAACTGCATAAGCTATATCTGGACGAGTGCATTGTGCCAAATATGTAAGGGATCCAACAGCTGATATATAAGGTACTTTGGACATGAACTCCTTGTCCTCCTCTGAGAGTGATTGAATTTTCTGTAAGACAAGGCCAGGGTCCATAGGAGTTGAGATAGGACTGCAGTCAGCAAATCCATATTGATTTAGAATGTCTGTGGTGTACTGGTGTTGAGATAACAAAATGGAATGATTGGGAAGGTCTCTGGTAATTTTCATGCCAATAAGCCAAGAACTAAGACCAAGATCTCTGAGTTTGAAGTGTAATTCCAACTCTTTAATTATGTGGTCAATTTTAGATTGAGAGTTGGATGCCAATGTAATATCATCAATGAAGACAGGGATAATGAGAAGAACCCCATTCTTGACAAAGACATAAATACTTCTGTCAGACTCCAATCTCTTGAATCCCAAATTAAAGAGAGTAGAGTTTAACTTTTTACTCCACTGTCTAGCAGATTGTTTAAGACCATAAAGGGACTTTTTGAGTTTGCAGACAAATTGTGGGATAAACTGGACAAAACCAGGTGGTTGTTCCACGTAAATTTCCTCCTCCAAGTCACCATTAAGGAATGCAGATGAGATGTCAATGGAATACAGGTGATAGTCATATTTAGCAGCCAGGGCAATAATGGTTCTGATAGAGGCCATGTTGAATGTGGGTGCAAAGACTTTAGTATAGTCTAGATTAGGCCTTTGAGAGAAACCCTTGGCTACAACTCTGGCTTTGTATCTTTCAACAGTGCCATCAGCATTCCTTTTAACTTTAAATACCCATCTACTTCCAATTGCTTTTCTGTCCAAAGAGTAGCTAGATTATTATTAGGTGAAGGTGGTGCAGATGGTAATTGGGGAGCAAGAGGAGGAGGAGGACTCTGTACATTAACAGAAGGTGAAGAGTGCATTGGCTCTGCTTGAGAAGGTCCACCTGGGTGCATGGGAACTTGCACTACAGATGTTGAGACTTTGGAGGTGGCTGACTGATTTGTGTTAATGTGGTGCCCCCCCAAATTTGGCATGTCACTGCCATTAGTGAGATCAAGTAATGGTGGTGTAGGGATGGCATTCATGAGAGTAGGTTTACTCCCAGGGAAATATCTTTCATCAAATTCTGCCCTTTCTGAGATAATGAACTTTTTGGTTACAGGATTGTAGAATTGCCATCCCTTATATCCAGCAGGATAGCCAACAAAAATGCACTTCTCTATATGTGAGCCAAATGACTTCCTTTTATCCTTCTGAACATGTACATATGCTAAGCATCCCCACACCCTTAAATGAGACACATCAGGTTTCTTTTTATGCCAAGCTTCATGGGGAGCGTTCCAGGGAGTGGATCAGTAGGGCTTCTGTTCAGAACATGTAATAAAGCCACAAATGCATGGAACCAGAATTGAACTGGTAAGTTGGCTTCATTTAGCATGGCTGTGACTTGGTCTGAAACAGTTCTGTTTGCCCTTTCAACATCCCCATTCTGCTGTGGCCTATTCCTGATGGTGTGTTGCCTCTCAATCTCATTATCAATGCAGTACTGGTTGAATACATTGGACATAAATTCAGAGCCCTTGTCCTCTCCAAGGACTTTGATTTTGGTGTCATGCAAATTCTCAGCATAAGCTTTGAATTGGAGGAATGCACCAAAGGCATCTGATTTTCTTCTAAGTCCAAGACCACACTTGAATATAGTGCAATCATCAACAAATTGTATCCAGTAATAATATCCTGCAAGTGATTTGACTTGAATGGGACCTTTAAGGTCAACATGAACCAGCTTCAATGGTTTAGAGGCTCTGGTATGTGATGTAGGGAATGGGTTTGCATGCATCTTCCCAGCAAGGCAAGGTTCACAGGCAGAGAGGCAGGAACAGTGAATCCATCCAGGAATGCAGCATTCTGGCTGTTAATAGAAGCTCTAAATAGTGTTCTACCATGCCTATTAAAATGGATGTGGTTTGAATTTATACTAATCTTGTAATCTCTATGTTTGGTGAGGAAAAGGACAGCTAGGAGACTGTTTTGGAGTTGAGGAACATGTAATACTCTACTAAAAAGAATGGATTGAGATTCTACTCCATTGATGAAAGGTTTGAAAAGTATACTACCTACACCAGCAGAATAAATGATTGTGTGATCAGCTAACTTAATAGGTATATGAAGAGGTTTGTAATTTCTAATCCAATGTTTATGAGGAGTCATGTGTGAAGTGGCTCCTGAGTCTGTATTCCAATCATAATTAGCTTTATATGAAAGGGGATCCTCTAATTGTTCTAATGAATAGATACTTGCCTTTCCTGCTGATTCCTGGATTTCCCTAGCTGTAGCTGCCTTTGCCCCTGCTGAGCTTGCCAGGAATTTATAAAATTTTGCCTGGATGTGGCCTAGCCTTAGACACCAGGTACAAGTGAGAGTGTTTTTGTGCTTGTGCTGCCTTGAGTAGTGATTATGATGAGGGTGATTGGTAGAGTTGGTATTATTGTTGGAAAAGGGATTAGTAGTGGTAGTGGTGGCAGCAGCAGCTCTGTTTGCAACCTCTGATATTTGAGGTGCAGATCTCCTTGTCCTTTGGGTCCCTTCTGCGTGGAAGGCCTGAGTAATAATTGCCTTGTCCAACTTGTTACTAAGCATCAAAGATGACACAAAGTGACTGGAGAGCCCTTATCATTAGTGATTGTCAAGGGTATTGAAACCTGAACAGGTATTAGCCATGGGTAGTTGCGGGTGTGGGTATGAGTACAAAATTTGTGACCCTCCACAAACCTGTACCTGCAGTACAGGTTGGCAGGTTTTGTTAGCACTTCGCCAACTTGGATGCATTGGAAAATGAGAGTTGTATAAGAAGCGCAGGCAGAGCAAGCTCAGGATGATGGGATCCAGGAAATAGTGAAGTTCAGTGGTTTCAAGGGTTGGCTTGCAGTATGCAATGTATTGACATGCATGGATCTTGAGCTTGGCAAACTGTTGTTCTTTCCCCGAGAGATAAGGATGAGCTGAAGCAAACGCAAGACTGACTTGTGTGAAATGTGTTCCACCTGAGCTAAATCTGTTGCTTGTTGAGTTTCAATGTTTGTAATACATGTATCTATTGGTGACTTGGATGTGTCTCTCCAACGTGTCTCTCTTTTTCTTCCTTTCTTCCCTTCCACCACTATCTCCACTCCATGCTGTCCTCCTCCCATTGGAAATCTTCATTGTCCCACACTACTGGTGGCAATAAGCACAAACAAACCCAGGAAGATCCCAGGACCAAGAACAACAAGTAGAAAATGAAGAATAGGAGGAAATGAAGTGAGGAAAAATATAGGACAAACATAAAAAATAGGAGAAACACACAGGGCACCCCCTAGTCCCCTTACATCACCCCCTCTCTAAGATGCATCACCCCGATGCATTCAAAATTGCAACCAGTCAAAGTCCATAACCTGAATGCGGCGTGGTGCAGAAGTGTGTCGTCAGTGGAATTCTTTGACTAGTCATGGGGCATTTATATCGGATTCCTCAACCCATGAGTTCTCCTTGTACCCATAGCCCTTCCAATGTACCAGATATTGGAGCTTCCCCTGGTGCAACCTGCTATCCAGGATGGACTTGACCTCATACTGTGGTTTCCCTTCAATCACTATAGATGGTGGTGGTGGGTGTGAGCGACGTCCCAGAAATGGATCTGCTGGTGCTGGCAGTAGTTTGATGATATGGAAGACAGGGAGCTCTTTACACTGCCTCATGTATTCCTGGAGGAATCCTGGTCTTCCTGGTAGTCCCTGCTTCAGCCATTGTTCACCAAATGGTTTATTCCTGGCAGTTTTTCTTCCAGTAGGATTCCTGGTGGATTCCTGGTATAATCCTGGTAAATTGGGCTCTTCTTAGTACTATTCCAGGAATTCCCCATGACTTGGACTATGAGGAATCCAGGAGGATGGACCAGGAATCCAGTAGGATTGAACCAGGAGGCCTTACTACCAAGTAATAAAATAAATGATGCAAGACAAAATTGAACCCTAGGCATTAGATGTCAACATTTCAGCACAGCCAATATAACCACTACACCACATAGACTCACAAGATGTGTCCACTAACTGCTCTAGGTACCATTGGGGTGGCTGTGCATGACAAAGCACACAGCCACAACATCAACACTGCCAGCTCACACAACAGGCAGGGCAAAACTTTCCCAGAGAGAAAATGTGGAGAAAATGTGGAGAAAATTATACTTTTTCATTAAGCAAACAAGTAGGGAAAAACTAGTGAAAATAACCCATTTTCTGTTCATTCTCTCTTCAATCTGCCTAAGGAAAAATATAACATTTTTGTGGAGAGAAAAAAAGCGGGATCTGCAGTGAAAAGAACTTATTTCTTCTTGATTTTTCCCTAATTTTTGTGTAGGAAAAAAGAGTGATATTTCCTGCAAAAGCAAATCAGAAATCTCGAGTGAATATAACTTATTTCTTCCAAATTTTGACCTGGAAAACTGCATGTGAAAAAGTGTAATTTTCTCCTCATGTTTGCCAGCTTTTCACCAGGAGAAAAAGAAACTCCTGCCTGTTTGGGTCAAGAGCACAGCCACCAATGTTGACATAAGCAGGCAAGAGTTTCTTTTTCTCCTGGTGAAAATCTGGTAAACATGAGGAGAAAATTACACTTTTTCACATGCAGTTTTCCAGGTCAAAATTTGGAAGAAATAAGTTATATTCACTCGAGATTTCTGATTTGCTTTTGCAGGAAATATCACTCTTTTTTCCTACACAAAAATTAGGGAAAAATCAAGAAGAAATAAGTTCTTTTCACTGCAGATCCCCCTTTTTTTCTCTCCACAAAAATGTTATATTTTTCCTTAGGCAGATTGAAGAGAGAATAAACAGAAAATAAGTTATTTTCCCCAGTTTTTCTTTACTTGTTTGCTACATGAAAAAATGTAATTTTCTCCATTATTTTCTCTCAGGCAAAATGTTGCCCTGCCTGTTGTGTCATCAACCATCACCACCACTCTCAACAATGCCACCGCCTCCCTCCCTCCTCTCCATTCTACCACCACCACCACTGCATGGACACCTGCCACCACCATTCCCACACCCACTCCACCATCACCACCACCTTCAAACAAGCTGACTGGACAAAACATGGGCCCAAATGATGCAATCTGCATCGTTTGGGCCCTACATAAGTTTTTTTTCTGTTTGCTTTTTGTTTTTATAAACTAACTAACCTGTTTGTTTAGTTTTCTAGGTTTTAATCTATTGGTAATAATGCCACCACTCACAAACAAGCCAACTGGATGGAATATGGGCCCAAACAATGCTACATAAGTTTTTTTGTTTGCTTTTTGTTTTTATAAACTAACTAACTCATTTCTTTTGTTTATAGGTTCTACTCTACTGGTAATGACAGCCAGACATGAGACAACCCAACACACTCACCCCATGCCTGCAAGCCTCTGCTCGTAGGGTGGCTTGTGAGTGTGTGCAGTCAACAGCCACAACAATACTGCCACCTACCAGCACCAGAACCCCCAGAACATGAAGCATGGCCGCCAACCATGACAGACAACAACGATGGGGCCAACAACACATCACCTGCCTCCAGCCCCATGAGCCACTGCTTGTGGGGTGAATTGCAGGTGGAATGGCAATGACAGCCACTGTTAGGGCAACATCCACTATCTGCTAGCTAAGACCGTGCGGGTTCTCTCTACAAGAAGGGGGTGGGATCCCTTGTGATGGGGGAATTGAATCAGTTACTATATAAGGAAAATTTAACACTGCACTTGTCACATTATCCTCGCCGCTGCTTTCCAACATGCCTCTGAATGTTCCTACTTGCCTCACATGCCTCACAAGCCCAGCCATTGACAACATACTCCAGATTGATGGACTGTAGGTACTGGATGCACTATCAACCCAGTGATTCTGCTGTACACAGGTGGCTGTTGAAGTAATGTGTTGAGTGGTCCATCAAAAATTTCCCATGCATCTTCATCCTCCCCAACACATCCCACAGGATCCCCCAAAAATACTGCAAGTGGATGGCTCAGGTCAGCTTCACCCACATCTGGTGGAAGTGCTTCTACACACATATGGAATTTGTGCAAAAGTGCAGACATCTAGTCAAAGCAGGATGCAGGGGTGGTAGGTGTGGACTATTCACTGAGTGTGTGTTTGACAAAGTTGAGGGTGTGTGTACAGGCTTTATGAGTGTTGGTACGGCTACAGTGGGCAGTGTTAGAAAACAGCCCCATTACCTAATAAAATTTCATTTTTACTTTATTATGTTGAATTATGCTATATTATGCTGAATTATGCTACACTTTGCTAGCATGAGAATTTTATTTCACATGCATCAATATGTACCTGCATGTATGCGCACATCAGTAGCAACAATGTATAATATATGTAACATAGTATATAAACCTTGAATACACACCTAGGGGACCCCAGTTGTGTTCTCTTAGGTATTCCACCTATACTTGTGGTGTAAAACACCTTTCTCAACCAACTATTCTATTAATAACCCCTTGCATCAAAACCATCAATTTCCCCATCATGTGGGTGCATCCTGCCCCCTTCTTGTAGAGAGAACCTGCATGGTCTTAGCTAGCAGATAGTGGGTGTCGCCCTAACAGGCAGCACAGCAGGTGCTCAAGGTTGAAACCACTTCATCATGTTTTCCTTTGCCTTGGAGGCCCTCTCTGCAGATTGCTGCTTCTTTTTATTTGCTGCACACTGGGCTGTTCCATGATGGTGTTGCAGAAAATTCTGCACCCCACCATTCCTGGTTCTGACCCATGTTCTACAGTCTAGACAGAGAATGCATCCATCCCATCCACCATTGGTTCCTTCTCTGTTTCAGTACCTTATGTGCATGCTTAATAGAGTAGTCTCTACTGATCACTGTGATTAGTCATTCTGCATGCTTTTGACCACTCAGTTGGCACCTGCCTTCCACAAGGGGGCTTGTCGTAAGCTTTTTTTTGCCAGGAAGGCGCGATAGGGCCCTCGGGTACAATTATCATGTGACTTCCAAAAAAAATTTAAGAGGCTTGGGGTGGGGACTAACTAACCATCCTGATATGGTAAATTCAAACTCCGACACCCCCCTTGGTGCCAAGTCAGCTTGAATGTAATTCAACTGGCATAGCCACCACAGTTGCATGCATATCAGCTTTGTTTCGTTATATGTGAATAGATTCAATGTAAAAATTATTTGCTAGCATGTTGCAAATACAAGGTTTGAAATTTGGGGGAAGATTCTTGTCAAGAGTGACAGATGATGCTTTTGAAAGAAAAGGTTGCGATCAGAATCTTCGGAGCGTCCCCGTTTGTCTCGCAAATGGACAAGAAGTCTGAAGGGGAAAATAAGATGACTACTGTTGACAAGAAGGACAGCGTCACAGTGTGACATGGAATTTATTATATTTACATAATTATATTGTAATATTCAATAATGGTGAGATCCGGCCATGTTCAAATCATGGGTACCTTACCTTTTCAAGTTTGACCACATATTAGATGCCTTTCTGGAGATGTCTGGAAGTGTTTGCAGATAAGGATTTTGCTTCAAACATTGTTTTTTGCTACTGGCCGAAATACTGATTGCCTTGTGACATGCTAGGTAGTACAAATCTGAAGGGGGTATCAGAAAGAAAATTAAGCATATCAGGTTGATTTTTATTTTAACAGCCTGAGTAGGGAACTAACCAACTTGGTGTGGGAAATAGTGACTATATAAGGAAATTTTAATGCCATACTTGCTGCATTATCCTCGCCACTGCTTTCCACCACATTGCTGACTATTCCTACTGGCATGCCTCACATGCCCCACATGTAACAATAGAGATTCTATCATGAACTAAGAATAAATGTGCAATAAATGTGTTCAGCCAAATGATGTATTGAATCACCTAAGAATAAATGTGCTATGAGTACACAGTGAGTATGTAGAGTAGGCATAGTAGGTAGGAGTCTTACCTCAGTGTTTTCAAGTAGCCAAATGACTGAGGGAAGATGACAAAATGGGGAAATGCATGTGTTTTACCCATGGGTTTCCCACACTTTTATTTCCTAATCTATTCAATGAGTTTTGCATGAAAAATCATGAAAAAATGATTTTCTGGTAGCTATTCATTGGGTGCTTGTGATACCATGGACAAAGTAATATATTTGCATCCTTGACACATGAGAAATGTCACCCAAATATTGTTTTATGTGTTGGATCACAAAGAGCCAACAAAACACTTCCAGAAAATTATTTTTTCATGATTTTTCATGTAAAACTCATTGAATAGATTAGGAAATAAAAGTGTGGGAAACCCGCAGGTAAAGCCCATGCATTTCCCTAGCTGAGAGAATGGCTATGGAAACCTGAGCTTGGCTACTCCCTGTCTCTCTGTGTTGCCTGAGACTGAAAAAGAATAAAAAAGAATAAAAAAGAATGAATCTGAAAAAGCAAAGTGGATATCTCGATGTCAGAAGGATGAGTGGATGGGAGACAAAACAGCAAGTGATGATGAGAATAAGAGAAAGGCAACGAGAGATCACATGATCTCAACACATCATAGTTCTACCATGCAAAACATCAGTACACTACACTTGTGCCTCATCCATCTACCTCCACAGCTGAGCTGCCCTGAAGACCTCAGAATATTGTTCATCCTCCAACACATCTTCAAACACAAAATCTGGGAGGGGGGGGGGCATGTCCCCTTTCTAGTTCTAAGTGCAAAATACAAACTGTTTTTAATTTCTGACCATCTCTCATTGGTCACATCCTTACCTTGCCGATATTGATTGCTTATCAAAGACCTCTAAAGACTCATCTGAAGACTACTGTGGTTGGTCAGGTACTCAGCCACCCTAGATACCCAGTCAACCTCAAATTGTGAATCCAGCACATCCTCCCTGCCTTCAGCTGCAGTGGGCCATGATGGGCCATATGTCTACCTATGATATGGCAACTACAGTTATAGTGACAACTAGTAAGAACATTTCACACAACTGCCATACTTTCCAACCAGAGCCAAATTGTAAGGGGACTAAGGGGGACTAAGGGGGGTGCCCTGTGTGTTTCTCCTATTTTTTATGTTTGTTCTATATTTTTCCTCACTTCATTTCCTTCTATTCTTCATTTTCTATGATTTTTCCAGATTTCATTACTAATTTCCCTTTCTATCATGTTTGTGCATGTTGACAGTCTTATATTTAGAGGTGGAGCACCCCTTCCAACATCTACCCCTTGGTATGATGTCATTCGGCAGCCTTGATCTGCCTATCTCCACCTTTTCTATTTTTAGATTATTATTTGATTTTTGCTGTCTTCACATATACTGGGCATTGGCAAAGGGATCCTTAGAGTTTTCTCTTCAGATTTCCCTTTGCTAGGTGCGCCCCCAATCCCTGTAATATGTAGTATAATTTTAACTTCGGATTTCCCTTTGCTAGAGGCTTGTTAGGAAACCACCCCATTACCTAATAAAATTTCATTTTTATTTTATTATGTCGAATTACACTACATGATGCCAAATGATGCTAAACTTTGATAGCATGAGAATTTTATTTCGCACGCATCAAAATGTATGCGCATGTACGAGTGCGTCGGTAACAACAATGTACAATATGTGTAACATAGTATATAAACCCTAAATATATGCCTAGGGGACCCTAGTTGTGTTCTCTTAGGTATTCCACCTACGTTTTTGGTGTGAAAGGCCTATCTCAACAAACTCACCTATTAATAACCCCTCGCATCAAAACCATCAATTCCCCAATCACAAGCGTGGATCCCACCCCCTTCTTGTAGAGAGAACCCACACATTTAGTTACAATTTACATCAATCTATTCGGACAACTATTTTAGTTACAAGCTGAATTCAGTGTTATCTCCGAGATCAGGCACTGTTGGAAGGGTTATTGATCTGAAGTGTGAAAATAGATGCCTGACAAACGACAAATGATCGACAAATGATTGACAAACAATTGACAAACCATCACGTGACCCATAAACATTTGGAGAGGTCTTGAAGAAAAAATCTTGAATTTGTCGAAGAAGTGATTCATCACAGATTTTACAATTATGTCTGAACCTTCAACTTCTAATCCCTGTCCTAATCCTGTTCCTAGTTAGTTAGTTCCCCTAACTTACCCAGGCTGTTAAAAAAAATTCGACCTGATATGCTTAATTTTTTTTCTGACACCCCCTTGCTTGGCGCTGTGAAATTATGCGCATTGATCTCTGAACAGCTGCCGGTGTGCCTATCTGGATCGCTGTGTATACCAGCTCTGTCGCCTGGTCGGCTGGTCGTCCCTCTCAATGTATATATGTCCAAGTCGTTTTGCATTTTTTTTTGCAAAATCAGGTCCGCAGTACCGTGGGCAGTCGCAAAAGTACTGCTTTTTGGGCCTAGCTTTCGTGCCATGGAATTTTCAAATGGGTAGGGAGAAACAAGCAGTACACAAGCAGTATACACAGCAAAGCGTCGAAAGTGTCAAAGTCGTCGTTCAATTTAGACGAACAACCATTTTGGCTCAATTGGAATGTTTTGGTACTGTTTGGCTTATTTGAGATCAATTTCGGTGAGCATTGCGCTGTATGCATCCGACTTGCATATTACAGCCGATATCATGTCGATGGCCCCTTCACGACAGCCTCTATTTAGATGTTGTTTGGTTCTATCACGTCGCTTGCGACGGCACCTAGTGCAGCAATTCCGTTTGACAATTACTTGAACATATAAGTATACTAACTACGTAGCAGGAATCCGAACGTCAGTCGACTGATGCCGGCTTAGTACCTACATACGAAAGGCTTCTCTTCTACAGTATCAAATGTTTATCAAATGTTCATGTTCGCGATTCATACGTTCAAATTCGAAGTCGAATCTCTCGGCCGTCGACCTCGCCGAGCCTCGCTTATTGTTCTTGCTTTGCTCCTTTTACCACTATGGACGAATTGGGTCATATACATGTGCTCTATAGAGCAAAGTGGATCCCTCTGTCAGCAATCAGCTATTGCGATCATAGGTTTGTTTTTAATTGATCAACCTAGCAATCATGACGTGTACCATCTTGCAAATGACTGGCGTGTTGAATCAATACCCACGTCTGCCAGCAAAAAATTATGGGGACGGACAGCGAGAGATGGCGAGGAATGGCGTTTGGCAGAAAATTACATAGTAGGAAAATTGTAAACATTATAAGTGTCAGCAACTTGGCGCGCGCCGCCCATAGCGACAGGTTACAAACGTCCGGAGTTCACTTTCAGTCGCATTTCTTTTGGCATGTTTCCAACATTTTTCTGGCCTTCCCGTCAGCAAGCTATCGGGCATGGCGTTTCGTTGCCGCCTAAATCGATACTCCGGGTCAGTGTTGCGGCACCGATCGATCAAGGCTTCTAAACTGCATTCGAAAACCAAACTCTATATCAGACGACCATGCTTTCGAGGGACATGGTGTAATTTCCCAAGTGTTATCTATTTCTCGCGCACAACTCACGACTCACATCTCCATTCTCTACAGACTGAATATCAAGACAGTTTTAAGCTGGAATGGACAGTATCGTCGTTCACGAGGATGGCACTGAACTCCACTATCTAGACAGCGGCCCACCCTCAGATGTCACATACCCGACCATTTTTGCAGTTCATGGCATCGCATTCTCTAGTCGTTCGTCCTGTGATGTGTTACTCTCTCTTCTGCTGATTCTTTTCGCAGCCATCTTCCAGAGGGTCTCTGCGATCTCTCGCAATGCGGGCATTCGCTTTGTTTCCATAAATCGTCGTGGATACAAGGGTTCAACTCCACTTCTTAAGACCGATCTCGATATTTTTACGCAAGGAACAGATGTTCAGAAGTTTGAATGGCTGAAGAGTCGAGGTTTAGAAATCTCCAATTTCATGAATTCCTTTATCGTGCGGGAAAATCTTCCTGCGATTACTCCTGAGGGGAAAGGAGGCTGCGTCCTTCTCGCATGGTCAATGGGCTCCTGCTTCACTATGCCCGCTATTGCCTACATCAGCGATCTACCGTCACCCGTGCGAGCCCGCCTTGCTTCACACCTTCGCGCATACATCTTGCATGGTCTGTAAAGTTGCTTTGTTTTGTGCAGAGGTAACCTGACATTACTTCAGAACCACCGGCGATAGCTCTTGGTTTGCCCACGCTTCCCAACCACATGCTTGGGCTTGGTCCTGAGATATCAGAAGAGGCGAAGTCACGCATCTTCATCAGTTGGCTCACCTCCTACTTCCAGCACAGTGGTTTCACTACTCGTGATTTTCACGGTCTTGACGCGGCTCCTTCCATAATCCGCGTGCCTTCATTGTGGAACATGTCTTTGACCGAGGCCACAGATATAATTGACCCAGGCCCATGCAATACATTCGATTTCCCACTCCTTTACAGCTTACAATCTCAGTCAAATGCTATTTACAAAGCTGTGATGCTTGACGGAGCAGCCAGAGACGAACTCCCACACATGAAAATCTGGTTGGCCGTTGGGGATGCTTCTGTGCCGTTTTGCGTTTCCGTTTTGTGGTATGTTCAGGATGATGATAAAACTCATGGTGGCAATGTCAACTACAAGGTGTTGCATGGCAAGAATCACTTCGTGAGTTGTTGTTCTACACCACCTCATTTGCGTGGCTAAGTCATTTCGGTTGTAATAAGGTCCATTGGGATGAACCCGACTTCGCTGTAGACACATACATAGAAATGTTGTGATTATCAGCACAGTCAATCGGAAGGCTATGTTTGATTTAATCCGGATGCTTTCACATGCAGAAGTCTATGATTTATCTTGCTTCGAGTGCCATTCAACCCGACAACTTAGGAATGATTCACAGAAATGATCGGTGCGTAATCAGGATGGAGTGTATTTAAGTTGTGTGTTAAGTTGCCAGCGTAAATTAGCATGGAAATTGCAAATTCGCGATCCAACAATTCATAGAACATATTTCAAGTGGTTGAATATCCACCCTCAGACCTTTTGGTCGACATGTATGGCTGCTAGCTCATACGCTACACGTGTTGTATACTATCAAGTCCCTAGAACCTCTCATGATCAACGAAAACAAAATGTGTAGATTTCTAAAAAGACTGGCCGCCCAGTGCATGCTTTCGACTTGGACCAACTTGAAGGACTATCAGGATGGCGCCGAAGCTTAAGTTCTACATATGATTCTACGCAAGCCACCGCACTCTCGAGGTGTGTGAAGATACTTCTTGCTCATTCGTCGTACAGGAGACCATAAAATCAAGCTTGTGATCTGAATCACACAGAGTGGCGTGTAGTAGGCCTTCATAACGTTCGGCAGCGTCGCAAGCTCTTTGTCCAGTTTGGAATCGAAGTTCTTGCGCATGAGTCCTGCCAACAGCGGGCCGATATTGCACACCAATGTGTCGTCTCTGGATCAAACCAAAGTAGTCAAAAAGACCTGCCTGAGTACATCGCCGAGTCTTTGTGGCTCAGGCGTTGAGATCTATATAGTTGCTATAGATCCCTGTGCGGGTCACAAGTCACACAGCTGTGACCTACGAGTGGACGTACAAAACTCGTCCACAGCAACCTGGTTTCTCTACATCCTAGATTAAATTTGGTTTCACCAACAAGCTAAAATGGAGAGTATTGTCGTTCACGAGGATGGTACTGAACTCGCTTATCTAGACAGCGGCCCACCCTTTTCAGAAACCTTGTCCACGTACTACACCACCATTTTTGCAGTTCATGGCATCATGTTCTCCAGTCGTTCGTTATGCAATGCCTTAGTTACTCATCTGCTCATTTTTTCCTCCAGCCATCTTCCAGAAAGTCTCTGTTATATCTCGCAATGCGGGCATCCGCTTCATTGCCATAAACCGTCGTGGATACAAGGGATCGACTCCATTCCCTGACACTGATAAAGATATTTTTACGCAAGGAACGGATACTCAGAAGACTGAATGGCTGAAGAGTCGAGGTTTAGAAATCTCCAATTTCGTGAATTCCTTTATCTCGCGGGAAAATCTTCCTGCGATTTCTCCTGAGGGGAAAGGCGGCTGTGTCCTCCTTGGATGGTCGATGGGCTGCTCTTTCACTATGTCCGCTATTGCCCACATCGGGGATCTACCATCCTCAGCGCAAGTGCTCCTTGCTTCACGCCTTCGCGCGTACATCTTGCATGGTCTGCTCCATGTTAAATTAGTTTCATCTCGCCAAAAGCTTATACAACTTCCCGTCAGACCCACCAGAGATTGCTCTTGGTTTGCCCATATTTCCCGGTCATGCGCTGGTGCTTGGTCCTGCTATGTCAGAGGCAGCACGGTCACGCGTCATCACCTGTTGGATCACCTCGTACTTTCAGCACAGCGGTCTTCATACTCATGACTTGCACGGTCTCAAAGTGGTTCCTTCTATACACCGTGTTCCTTCAGTGTGGAATATGTCTCTCACAGAGGCCGCATATATTATTGACACAGGCTCACACAATGCTTTTGATGGACTACTCCTGAGTAAATGTCAACCTGAGACAAATGCTGTTTATAAAGCTGCCATATTTGACAGAGTGGTCAGACACCAACTCCCACATATGAAGAGCTGGCTGCTCATTGGGAGTGCTTCAATACCGACTTGCATCTCTAGTTTATGGTCTATTCAGGATGATGACAAGGCTAATGGTGGTGACAATATCAGTTACAAGGTGTTGCCTGGTATGAATCATTTTGCAAGTTGTTTCTCTATGCCACTCCATATGTTTGGCTCACTGTTTTCATTTTGCATCAGGTGCATTGGGATGAGCCTGAATTAACTGTAAACACCTACCTGGAAATCTTGTCATAGAAGAGTTTATGGAAGGCTATTTTTCAATCCAGATGCTCTCACCTACAAAGGATTTATAGTGGTCAATTACCTTGCTTCATGGGTCAAGGTTCACGGCTTGACTCCTGTTACTTCCTACCTAGTTATCAGCACAGTGTAAGGGGACTAGGGGGTGCCCCATGTGTTTCTCCTATTTTTTATGTTTGTCCCATATTTTTTCTCACCTCATTTCCTGAGATGAATGTAGTTCCCCTGAGTTTTTGGGTGTTAGGAAACAGCCCATTACCTAATAAAATTCCATTTTATTATGTCAAATTATGCTACACTATGCTACATGATGCTGCACCTGACCTCTCCAAACATTGACTGGTCATGTGTTGATCAAACATTTCATGCGCATCAATGTATACATGCATGTACATGTGCATTGGTAGCAACAATGTACAATATATGTAACATAGTATATAAACCTTGAATACATACCTAGGGGACCCCAGTTGTGTTTTCTTAGGTATTCCACCTATACTTGTAGTGTGAAATGCCTTTCTCAACCAACCATTTTATTAATAACCCTCACATCAAAACCATTGATTCCCCCATCATGCATGTGGATCCCACCCCTTCTTGTTGAGGGAACCCATGTGGTCTTAGCTAGCAGATAGTGGGTGTTGCCCTAACAGAAGAACACAACTCCTCATATCAGTGCACCTTCTCATATGTCATTGTTTCCCTGTGCCACATTTGATTACTCATCCTTTTGGTACAAGCTGAAAGTGCTTGTGCATACATAATCTACCTTTCTTTTGTAAGCTGACACCAGGCCTCACCTGTAAGGGGACTAAGGGGTGCCCTGTGTGTTTCTCCTATTTTTTTTACATTCATCCTATATTTTTCCTCACTTCATTTCCTTCTATTCTTCATTTTCTATGATTTTTCCTTATTTTATTACTAATTTTCCTTTCTATCACATTTGTGCATGTTGACAGTTTTATATTTAGAGGTGGAGTACCCTTTCCAACATCTACCCCTTGGTATGATGTCATTCAGCAGCCTTGATCTGCCTATCTCTGCCTTCTCTATTTTTAGGTTATTATTTGATTTTTGCAGTCTTCACATATACAGTTGATTATTTCATAATGCATTGTATCATGATGCATAACTCTCATACTGCATAGGATTTTCATTAGAACCATGATGGGACACAGGTAAATGGGCTCCATAATGCATAATGAATAGTGCATAGGTCTTGGAGGGCCCATTATGCAATATGACATGACCAAAATAGAGAAGTGGGCTAAGAAACAGGCCCCCCCCCTTGGGCCACCATACAGTCAACATTGTCTGTCAAACATTACATTTGAGTTGTATGATAGTAAGATATATATGTATCTATACATTGTAGCATCCCCCACCTGCCACTATGACTGGTCCTGAATGTACATGCAACCCTCATGAGAAGCCAGCACTCTATGTTCACCGGCTGAGAACCAAAAAGGACAAAAATGTGCCAAAGACTTTAGCAAAACCAGTCGAAAGCTGCCATTGTGAGAACCTCACATTGCATGACTGGAAAACTGTGTACGCTTTCATTGATGCACATCCAGTGATGTCCCAGGTACAGGTCGTCAACTATATCAAGACCAAACAGGATGGCTGTTAGGGCAACACCCACTATCTGCTAGCTAAGACCATGTGGGTTCTCTCTACAAGAAGGGAGCAGAATGTGTGCAGGTGATGGGGGAATTGATGGTTTTGATGCAAGGGGTTATTAATAGATAAGTTGGTTGAGAAAGGTGTTTCGCACCACAAGTGTAGGTGGAATACCTAAGAGAACACAACTGGGGTCCCCTAGGTGTATATTTAAGGTTTATATACTATGTTACATATATTGTACATTGTTGTTACCAATGCACTTGTACATGCACATACATATTGATGCGTGCAAAATAAAATTCTCATGCTATCAAAGTGTAGCATAATTTGACATAATAAAATAAAATGAAATTTATTAAGTAATGGGGCTGTTTCCTAACATTACCCCCCTTTTATGCCTTGACTTCCAGGCAAGAACATATTGTATCTGTCCCTGAAATTTTGGTAAGGCCAGAATTTCATCCCCTCATACAGACTCCAAACCAGCTGTGGGCCACGTTTAACTTTTTTTTTGCTTATGTAAACTTGAACTATTAATGTGTCCCAGTGCAACTTGTAAATTTGGTTGTGTTTGTACTCTGATCTATTTTCAGTGGGAAATCTTCTGCAAGCCATTCCTCAACAACCATGCCATATTTTTGCATTATTCTGTAATCCATCTTATACTACTAATTGAGCTCTAGAATTTCAGACAATTTATTTATTTATTGGTTGACATCTGTGAAAGTTAGGTTGACCCCTGCCAATTATGTGTGTGCAAGCAATATTTCAAGAACTGATGGTCAGAAAAATAAGTTGAGAGTGGTACAGTGTCAAGAATAATGTAATTAATGGTCCCTAAGGCAAAACTTGAGCCCTTGTGGCCAATAATGCCAAGTATGTAACTTCCCAAAATGGCAATCACACTTCAAAGCAGCATTCAACCACCACAAGAGCTCAGAACCTCAATTATTTGCATGGGGAACCCTCACTGAGATACCCTTTACACTTTACCACTCTCAGATTATTCATCTGACCATCAGTTCTTGAGATATTTCTGGCACACACATAATTGACAGGGGTCAACCTAACTTTCACAGATGTCAACTAAAAAATAAATAGATTGCATGGAAATATAGATCTCAGTTAGTGGTATAAGATAGACTACAGAATAATGCAAAAATATGGCATGGTTGTTGAGGAATGGCTTGCAGAAGATTTCCCACTGAAAATAGATCAGAGTACAAACACAACCAAATTTACAAGTTGTGCCAGTTGCTGGGATGCGTTAATAGTTCAAGTTTACATAAGCAAAAAAAAAGTTAAACGTGGCCCACAGCTGGTTTGGAGTCTGCCCCTCATACTCCATTCTCGCAATGCGACACGGAGCATTTGGATTATGCTTAAAGAATTGGGTGATCACATTATGTGCTCACTTACAATTCTCTTTGGGTTCCCACAAATTATTTTGATCGGTATAGTTCTTCCACTTTATTAAGAACTCCAATTTATTCCATCAAAGATGTGAGTCTAGAATTTCTTCAACTATATATTCTGGAGCACCTTCTACTATTATTGGAGGTTGTGGAGTGGTTTGTTGGCCAGGAATAGTGGGCAGTATAGAAAATCAATCCTAGGATAATCAGAGTTTAACTCAGTCTCTGTACAAGTGACTGGAAGGGAGTAGGTACTCCCAACACTCAGGGGCCAAACTGTGATGAACGTGGTATTGATTCAAGGAAAGGTGTCTACTATTACAATTGATCCTCATACATAATGAATGTGCATGTGATATAAGTGTGATAGAACATGTGATCATGATGGGCAGGTGATCGTGATGGGCAGGTGATCGTGATGGGCATGTGATGGTTATGCTGAGTATAGGAAGTCATGTGTATGTTGTAAGAGAAACAGTTCTCTTACACTGACTCAGGTATTACAAGTACTGTACCTAGCATAATCAGAGTTTAACTATAGGTACAGTAAGTAATGATCCATAATCGAGTGATAACAAATGCGCTCACCTCAGTCTCTGTACAGTGACCGAGGTGAACAGTTGACTGTCTACTCTATATATATGTGAGGCCAGCTACACAAAGAATGAAAGGAATAAACAGCACAAAGGGACTTATGAAACAACGCATCAAAGAGATAAGCTATAAATAGTACATGCATCAGATGCATGATTGTGTATGCTCACGGTGTGATAATGAACATTCTCAACATATACTGGGGTGTGTAAGCTTACCTTGAATAGAGTTAAGCTTCACTGGATCAGACTGGACAGAATAGGACCAGAGTATATAACAAAGCAAGAAGTATAGGAAGACTACAGCAGTGAACGATGTGAGCATAAGAGGGAAAGGGAAGGAAGCAGAACGATGATGAGTAGTTATATATGGGGAATGTGACAGATGTCAAAATATGAGTAATGGATGAGTAAGCCCCAGGATTACACCCTCACCCCCTCTGAAAAATTCCACAACATCAGGGAAGCAACAGAGAAAAGAGGAAGGTAGATAAGTGTAAAAAAATAAAAAACTGCTTGTCAGGTGCATCAAAAACCCCTGAGGGAAAAGCTACCGGCGGCAGGGACATGATGAAAATGAACCGTACATGATGCCTTCACCGTGTTCCTGCCAACCAGTCATCCAACGCTGCATTGTCCACAAGTTCTGAGCCAGCCATTTGTCTTCTTTGGGCCCATATCCTAGCCATCTAACAAGGTACTGCATGCCATGTCCACATTTGCGAGCGTCGATGATCTTCTCCATGTAGTATTCTTAGACTCCTTCTTCAGTAATAATACCGCTGGGGCGCGCTAGTTTGTGGGAAGGGAAGAGTGACCAGTTGTTCTCATTGAACAGCATGACTTCTGCCATATGGAATGTCGGGTACACATTTGAGGAGGGGGGAAGGTCAAGGGTTACTGTGGAAGCCTCACGGTTTATGTCCATGATGAAGTAAGGCCCGTCAAATCTGGGCATAAATTTAGTGACTCATTTTTCACCTTTGACAGCATATTCCTGTCACCTATTCTTAGTGGACAACATGACTTGGTCCCCAATGTCGAGCTTGAGGTCAGGGTCATGTGTAACATTTGCATAAGCAGCTTGTGATACTTTTGCTTTCAGGAGGTTGTCCTGTGCTTCAAAGACATCCTGCTGCAGTTTGTCAATCAGCTCCCATGCACATTGCTCTTCTGGAGTTGTTGTCATGATTGGTGTGATCAAGGGCAGAATTAAGTGAGGGCTTCGTCCTAGTCACAGCTGAAAGGGGGAGAAACCCATCAATTTGTTTACAGTATTCATCAGGTCAAAATGCACATATGGCAGCACCCGTGCCCAGACTTTGTGCTACATGATATCAGAGTGCTTGATTCACAGTTTTGTTTGTCTTCTTGCTTGCCCCGGTGATACACCAAGGACATTTTCAATTTAACGCCAGTCAGCTTGTGGAGTGCAGTCCAGAATTTAGACATGAAAAGCTTATCACGGTCAGATACAATTTCCAGTGGCAATCCATTTTAGCAGTACCAGCGGTTGAAAAAGATGGCTGCAAGGTCTGGCGCTGTGATGTCTGTTCTCATTGTGACAATCTGGATGTCAGCATTCAGTTGGTCAGTCATTGTTAAAATACAGTTGAAACCGTTATCTTCAGGCAGCGGTCCAATAAAGTCCATTGCGACCAAGTCCCCCCATTGGTCAGGGATGGGTAAGGGGTGAAGTGGACCCATGGGTCTCATCATTTTGGATTTGTTGCATTGGCACTCGGCAGAGCTAGTGACATAGGCAGATTCTAAGTCTTTCTGCATGTTTGGCCAGTAGTATGAGTTTTGCAACAAGCCGTACAATTTTTCAAATCCAAAATGGCCTAGCGAGTCGTGTGCTAGGCAGAACAGCATCTCTCAAATGTTACCTGATGTGGGGATGACAAGCCATTCCCCAATGAACATCAGGTTTTCCTTTTCATGAACTGCGGGCATGCCCGGTGCTGCACTATGTAACTTCTTGCACCAGGAGTCTGTTTTGTATCCACCAATGATAGTTGTGCATAGTTTTGGGTTTTGAGAGATGGACAGTACTGCGGTCACAGCCTGGGTTGATGCAATGTCTGTTTCAGCCAGCGCATGTGCAGTCAGCAGTGGGCAAGCGTGGGTTTCCAGCAGGATGGCATTAATGGTTTTTATGCTGTTGTCATCATCATCCGGACAGTATTTGTAAGGGGATCTAGCAGTTTGTATGGCTGTGTCACTGGATGGGGACAGTGTTACAGGTAGGCGGGACAAGGCATCTGCAACAGTGTTATCCTCGCCCTTGAAGTACACAATTTTTTTGTCCATTGCAATGTAGAAGATCTGATCACCTTCCTCCACTTCCTCCAGCTCCTCATCCTCATCATCCGAGTCTGGCATCAGATCAGGAACCCCTTCCAACTCCACTTCAGGTATAGGCAGGGGTCTGGCACAACACTTCTGAGTACGTTGTATTGAGGCCCTTTGTCCACAATGTTCTTGGCTTCCATGAAACAAGTGTGACAGCAGGATGGACACCAGCTCATTGTAACCTCCACGGTATGCCAGTCGACCTCTGGGTTATGGTCTTGAAGCCACAGATAGCCCAAAATCACCTTCTGCTTTCCTAATTGAGTGACAGCAAAAAGGGCATGCTCACTATGATCTTTGTAACAGAGGACCAGGTCTACAACCTCTTGGATGGCACCAGCTTTGTTTGGGGACCCATCCACATTATGAACAGGTATTGGATGTGAGAGTGAGCAAGTATTAGGTGATGTTGTTGTGCAAGATGGGCATCAATGATGAGACCGGTCACACCAGAGTTCAGGAATGCAGAGACACTGAGTATCTGTCCAGTGTCAGTAGTCTGTAGTTCGATTGCTAGGTTCAAGGAATGTGTAGATGGAGTGGACACAACAATATATTTGTGTGGTAGTAGTAGTAGTAGTGTAGTAGTATATTACTGGCATGGTCCAATTGCTGAACGCCAGGGGTCTGAGAGTTTCCCGATATCATTAAGTACAGGCAAGCTATCTAACTATTATACATCTTAATCTTGGGCCCATGATCACAACTTCCAGTGGGTGAAACAGCCTTCGACATTGATCACTGGACAGCTATAACCATGGGCAAGGGGTGTAGAACCCCACTGAGATTTTCTCTTTTTTTTTTTTTTGAAGTGGATGTATCATTCAAATACAGCATTCTCAGACACATAGACTGGTACAGCCTCAAAGAGCTCTAACACTTCATATGTAAATTTTGCAAGCAGTCTGATGGTTGTCCTTTCCTTCAAGATCATTTTGAATAGATCAATGGAAGAGACCATGGGACAACTAGTGTTCAAGGGTCCAGTTTGGTCCACTTTTTTGACCCCTGGTGACTAAGACTGAGACTGAGACTGGTCCACAGCATGCACCTAAAGTTGCAAGACTGAACTGGACTGGGTAAGACCAGTCCAGATCAGGTCAGTTACAGTCTTAGGACCGGTTTCAACTGGTCTGGACTGGGTCCAGACTGGTCTTTAAATACAATTCTACATAGCTACTAAAAATAAAATAATGCCACTGCCTGGTCATCATTGTCCCCTCGTTGTCGTCATCCCCCCCCCCATCTTGTGGTCATTGTCCCCACATCCTCATTGTTCTTGTGGTCGCATCCCCCCCTCCTCATCCTCTTGTCACCATGGCACCTGCTGGTCATCATTGCTGTTCTCCCTGTTGTCTCCTGTCATCCTGCTGGCTGTCCCTCGTTGTTGTCATTCCACCCACCTTCCACCCCACAAGCAGTTGCTCATGAGGCTGGAGGCAGGTGGTAGTCCTTCATGCTCCTTCGCACTGTCCCTTGGTTGTCATTTTCAATAGTTAAAATAGTAGCTAAAAAGTTTGTTAGTAAAAAGAAAATGCAACAAGAAAGAAAGAAAAAAAAAATACCTGTGGCCCAAGAGATGTCTCTTGGGCCTTTTTTTCATTTGGCCCTCCTCCCCCTCATTGTTGTCATCACTGTCATTTCATTATTGCACCCACAACCCACCCCACTAGCCACTGCTCATGGGGTTGGGTGTGAGTTCCTTCATCGTTGTCATTGTTTCTTTGTTGTCCTGCCGTTCTGTGTCGTTGTTCCCCCATCGTCTTTGTTTTCTGTCGTCATCACCATCGTTCCTGTACCCCCCCCCCCCCTGGTTCGTTATCCACCCTGCAAGCAGAGGCTTGCAGTGGTGGCGTGGGTATACCTTCTTGCCATCCTCCCATTGTTGCAATAGAGCTAGAACCTCAAAAAAGAAGAAAATAAAACATTTGGACCTGAAAAAACAGTTAGTAGTACAAGTAACAAAGTAGTTAATAAAAGAGAAGAACATACCTACAGCCCGAACAACAAACTAGCGTTGTGTGGGCTCCCTGCTTGAAGTTGAAGGAGTTGTGAAATGTTGTGGATTAAGTAATACATCCATAAACAGACACATTGACATGTGATGCAAACAACGCGTCTGGGTTTGTTTACTGTAAATAAATGTGTACAACTACTTCAATCATATATAAACCCAGACCCCCCAGGCATCCCCCCCTCGTTGTTAACTAGACATTAGTAATTTTAGTGTTTAGGAATATAATCATTGTGTAGATAGTTGTAGGTATGAAAGACTGATTGAGCCAGTTTTTGATTGGTTTTTGTGAATTTTAAATAACTAGCAACCGATAACTGGACTGCAGGTGATTTGGGATAGACCAAGACTGCTGGTCCGGTCTTTTTCAGTTGAGTTGAGTTTGGTTTTGGTCTTTTTTTTGGTCTATGGACTGAACCCTCAGACACTACATGGGACGCCGGGGCAAATATGGTATCTCAGTGTACATTCTGTCTGAGAATTTCTTGTGAAGGTTATTCAGCTCATCTGAGCCAGTGGACTCCAGCAATGCATGTTCAGGGCTCTCCACCAAATTTTTACAAAGATGGCATAATCTCCATTGTTGCTGAACATGTGGGCAGCAATGTTCTGGCCATCTTAGGCATCCTATAGCCAATGCATGTGAAGAGAGCAGGAGACTTGTAAGTGCTTTTCTATGAACACTGTTGGGTACACTGAGGTAATGTCTGAAATGAAGTGTCTTATGGCTTGGAGGACAATCTTTGACTGGTTCAAGTCTGTTTTGAAGAAGATACAATTTAGGGGAGGCCTTAAGTTCACTTTGGATATAGCCTTCCATCTTGACTTTAAAAAGCTTTGTCACCTCATCCACTTGAAGAGGTGTGATGCTTTCTAGGTCAGGAAGCAGGACATGGAATGGCAGATTTAGAAATATGTATTGTAGATCCATTGCCCATGATGCTTTATTCTCCTTTGCAAGCATTACTGAGTCTACATATGCCTTCTTTGCATAATGCTTGATGGGTAGGCTTGTGAGGTAGCACAGATAACCAAGAGTGAGTATGATTCTCTGAAACTGCAGTGGTACCAAAGAGGTCTCTGTAAACAGTGGTGTTATCATTGACCTTCTATGTAAACCCAGGACCTGATGGAGATATGATGTCTGCACATCAGAGAGTTTCTCCAGAAGAGGAAGGTCAACATCAAGTATGACCTCATATCCATGGATAAGGTGGGGGTCAATCTGTACCATATAGAGCTTCTTGGTCTCCCATGGGGGAAGAGTGCCTATAATAGACTCCATACCTAGCACTGTATTACCAACTGATCGAGCTTTGCTTGCTTCATTTTTGTAGTGTTTAGCAAAGATGTTGCCTTGGGGGTAGACTGTAAAGTTATACCAACATATGTTTGCTCTGTCTTCAACATGACAGGTTTGTTGCCAAACAGAAACAGAGGTAATGTGTGGGAAATTGGTCCAAATATCATGATCAGAGATTTCACTGCACTGAGTAACATGAAATTTAAGCTACACCACTGCCATAGCACATTCATCTTTTTCTGAGCCCCCTTAGGACTTGTTGATATGAGTATAATGTCATCAGCCTGCTCCAGGTTTGCTATAATAATACCGGCCAGTTTGATATCATCTGAGTCAGGATCCAGGTGAAAATCAGCCATATATAGTGTCCATAGGATTGGAGAGGAGTTGTCACCAATCAATATTCCTAGTGTTGCACAGAACGATTGAGACAACTCAGTGTGATGTTTCACCACATATGACATTCTTTGGTATACAGCATTTGAAGCCAGTCAAAGACATGGCCACCTGCACCCATATTCCTCATCTTGAGCCATAAAGTGGCTTGTTCAGTAGAGGGGAATACATTGCTAATGTCTGCAAAAACCACATATAGGGAGAGACCTAGCACACAAGTTCACTCAATGGCACATCTCAGAATAAAGACATTGTCATTAGTCCTGAACCCCTCACAAAATCCATTTTGTGAGGGAGGGATAAGATCTCAGGCTAGGCACCAAGCAGTGATCTGTTTGTGAATAATGAGTGTCATTAGCTTGAGTAGGACACTCTCAAGCCCAATTGCATGATATTCATTTGGATCATTTTTATCTTTTCCTCTTCTGATGATTGCAACAAGGGCAGCTGTTAACCAAGTAGAAGGGGCTTCTAAAGTGTGCAGGCACTTATTGAGTAAGAGACATAATTCGTCATTATCAATTTCCTCAATATCAGCAAAGCCAAATTTATCCAGTCCAGGAGAGGTAGAAGTGGCAGCATGGTTATGGAAGTGCTCCTTTGCAGCCTTGATTTCTGCCTCTGTTATGGGGGCAGAGAAAAATTGTTCTGGAGTAGTATCAATTGTATGTCTTGGCATCGCACTGGAAACAGTGTGATTGAGCTCAAGTCTCTCTTTATTGAATGACAGTGGCATTGGAATAATGGGGTTTATCCGCAGTTGAAACACCTCTTTAAGAGTTTCTGCAGATATGTCAGCCTGTGGTTGCTTTGAACCCATTATTTTTTTGGCTGCCATCCAAAACTCCTTTTCTGTTTTGGCATCCAGAGTTAGTGCTCTTTGCTCCATCTGGCGCTCACTAGCTGAAGTATGATTCCTGTGACTTTTTAAGACCTGTGTTTCTGGGTTGGGGGAGAGGACCTTTGGATTTAATGATCTGTATAGGACCTTGTCTGTTGTTACTGGAGTAGAACCAGTCGGGGGTAGGGCAAGTTCAAGGGGGTGGTATGGAGCAACTGGATTCAGGGTTGCCCCCAGATTAGCCAGTCTGTCAGCCTGATCATGTTTGAAGTTGCAGCTGTGTCCCTTGACCTGAATGAACACGATGGATGCTGATCTCTGATGGATCAGAGTGGCTATGTCTCTGAACAGATCACCATTGATAATTTTCCAGCCATGAGCTTCCTTTGCAGCAACACAATTTGTGATTGTCTCCATTGCATACTCAGCATCACAGTATATATGCAAAGTCTCATCCTCATGGGCTGTCTGTAATACTTTAAAAACTTCTCCCCTGTTGTTTGTCTGTGCATCAGGAACTCTCAGTGCTGAGTCGGACTGTTTTCACCCGAGTATACACCACTGCCAGCCTGTGCATTCGGTTGGCCATTGTTATGACATGAATCATCGATGTAGACACAAGTTGGTGTTGAAGTTCTTGTGACATTCCAATAGAGACAATGTGTTCGAGACACCATGTCACTCCTAGAGTCCAGCACACATTTTAGAAGTATGTCAATAGGACTATCTGATGGAAGTATATGGGGTGAGGTGGTTGCACTGTCCGCAGTAGGTCTGGGTAGCTTCCTAGGATGAGGAAGTTCTAGATGGGGCATTTCAATATCTAGTTCAAGTGGTGTATGATCTTTTTCATCATGGGCTAGACACATTACTTGAAAATGTGATACCAGTTTTGCCCCCATATAATTTGTGATGACATAGTCAATGATCGAATTTCCCATTGGTTGAATTGACATGAAGTCACCACTACCTCCATAGGTTGTGTTTCCATTCTGTATTTCTAATGTGAGGTCATGGCAGAGGTCCAAGAGTAGACGTCCTCTTGTGTTGACCACAGCATCTGCTGTAATCCAGATATGTTGTGATGGAGTCAATGATGCAGTGTGTGCATTCAGGTCTCCCAAAATATAGAGAGGTTTATCCATGCTACAAAGCAGGTGAGCTGTCTCACACAATTTTTGGAATGGATCAGTGTCTGTAAATTGTTCCCACCTTAGCCTCATCTGGTAGGATGTAGGCATTGATTACAATGAAATGATTACATTCCAGAACCATAATGTCCAGGCTCAACAGGTCATTCCTCATGATGAGGTGAAGACTGTCCCTAACAAGGGCCAGAACACCACCCCAAGGACAGGAGAATAGGGACATGGAAGTGAAATGGCATGAGAGCCAGCGGGTATATCGAGTGTCTCATGCTGCTCTTGCACAAGATGAGTCTCCTGAAATAGGTTGACATAATATCTCTGGATAGTGTGAGCCACCAATATTCCAAGACTTAAAGAGTACACAGGAGGATGGCAACACTTCATTGACTATTGTTGTAGTACATGTGCTAGGTGGTTGCGAACATAACATATCCTGTAGTACTAGCTCACCCACCCCACTCAGTTTAACGCACAGGCAGTAACATTTTGATAGGCAGCAGGGCATGGTCCCACAGTCTAGATTGTAACAAAAGAGATAGCATTGAGGTTGGAGTTGAAGTGGACCTTCAGAAATCCTGGCCGAGCATGAAATGCATGCAGTTGATGAGAGATGTGACTGAGGTTGGGCATGAGACTGAGAAGGGCTTTGAATTCCCCTGTGATGTTCTTTCCCCAGTCTACCGACCCCATTTCCACATAGACATTGGTGCTCAAGCCATGTGGATTGCCCAGCACAGCTGGGGCAGGCTGCACAGCAGGACCCGGGGCTGTTTCTGAAGCAGGGGCCCCAGGGGCTGACTGGGTAACAGCAGTCGGAATGGGGGCTGTGAGCTGGTGAGTGTGGCCCCCACTATGGTAGGTAGCAACTGTATGAGGGATGGGTGCAGGTGTAGCTTGGGGGGGGAAGGTAATTGGCAGGAGAACATGTCCAGCATGCGCGGGGACAGCAGTTGCACTCAATGTACATTTCTGTTTGCTCGAATGGAATGTTGGGGAGTTGGGCACAGTCGGGTCAAATGCATCAGATATGCAGTCTAGACAACGGTCAGCATTGTCCAGGGCGTATCCCATCTGGGCAAGACGAGCGTCAGATGCAAGGAGTGAGTCATGCAGCTGTTGGTTTTCAGCTTGGAGGGCCCCAATAGCAGCAACTGTGTCATTGTTGGCATGAATGAGGTCATCGATTGCAACAGTGAATTCAGAGGAGGGTGGAGCAGGTGCAGGCAGTTGGCTGGAATTAGCAACATCTGCTGTGAGGCTGATGATATGGGCATGCAGAGTTTGAAGCTCCTCCCTGAACTCAGCAGTGCTAGCGTCAACGCGAGCCATGAGGGCATTGTGGTTGATGTCAAGGTGATGGATCCCAGTGGTCGCTGTTTCAGCCTTTTGCTGCTGAATGTGTACCAGAGCTGGCAGCGGATGTAGTCTTTTTGGGGCTGGAGGGGCCAGCCCTGCTTTTCTCTTTCAACAGAGGTGCAGAGGCAGTGAGGGTGCCATCTCCTATATTGATGAGGGGGGAGTCACGAGAATCATCCAGGGACAGGATAAGGGAGTCCATTGAGTTCACAGGAGAGATGGTGGCATGTGCCATGCACTCAGTCTGATGAGTCATGCATTGATCAGACGAGGCAGTGGGAGTGACAGGCGCCAGAGTAGATGGAATCCCAGTGCTGCTGCCATTGTTGATAGTGGGTGATGCAGCAGCAGCGGCACCAGGGCACTAGCATTAGCGAGTGGTGCCAAGCCATTGGCAGCAAGCACAGTAGAGACAGGACCGACTGTATGGATATCTGTGAGCTGAGGGGACTCCTGGGAGGTGTTTTTGGAGGTAGGAAGGCTTATGGCTGGAAGAGGGATGGGGGGGTTGGTATTTTGGGACATCGTTAGGATACAGAGGTGGTAGGGGAGATATTGGGGCATACTCTGAGGTTGAGGGGCCTCTATCATCATCATCTATGTTCACCCTAAACACCCTCTACAATGTATATGAGATCTGGCTGTCCCTTTGGTCCATTGGGTATATGCTATGGTGAGGATCCCACGTTGGAGACAGGGGCTGAGTGCAATAATGAGGGCTTGACAGGGGCTCAGTGCAATAACAAGATGATATGGGGAGGTTATCAGGCTCACTGTGAATGCAAAGTATGTGGCAATGCAACAATGACCATGAAGTCCAGAGGTTGAACACAAGAGGGAAGACAGTAGGAGCAATCAGCGATGTTGATGTGGCAGGTCTCATTGTCACGAATGATCGATGGGCACATTTTTCTTCTTTTTTCTTTTTTGAACTACCCAAAAGTGGGATTTATCATACTATACATGCAACCTGTACCTATGGACTCTAACACAGATCGTCTTTCTGCAGTCTGCTAAGCAGTAACTATAAGGGCAACCTCAGCCTCTAGCAAAGGGAAATCCGAAGTTAAAATTATACTACATATTACAGGGATTGGGGGTGCACCTAGCAAAGGGAAATCCGAAGAGAAAACTCTAAGGATCCCTTTGCCAATGCCCAGTATATGTGAAGACAGCAAAAATCAAATAATAATCTAAAAATAGAAAAGGCAGAGATAGGCAGATCAAGGCTGCCAAATGACATCATACCAAGGGGTAGATGTCGGAAAGGGTGCTCTGCCTCTAAATATCAAACTGTCAACATGCACAAATGTGATAGAAAGGGAAATTTGTAATAAAATCCAGAAAAATCATAGAAAATGAAGAATAGAAGGAAATGAAGTGAGGAAAAATATAGGACAAACATAAAAAATAGGAAAAACACACAGGGCACCCCCCCAAGTCCCCCCTAGTCCCCTTACATCACCCCCTCTCTAAGATGCATTGCCCCAATGCATTCAAAATTGCATACAACCAAAGTCAGTGACTTGAATGTGACATGGTGCAGCAGTGTGCCGTCAGTGGAATTCCTTAACTAACTGAGGGGTATTCACATCGGACTCTTTGACCCATGAGTTCTCCTCATACCCATAACCCTTCCAATACACCAAATACTGGAGCTTTCCTCAACACAACTGACTGTCCAAGATTGACTTGACTTTGTACTGGGGTTCTCCCTCGGTTACTGTAGGTGGTGGTGGTGGACGTGAATGGTGTCCCAGGAATGGATCCAGTGGAGCTGGAAGGAGTTTGACGACATGGAAGACTGGGTGGAGTCTGGACATGGAGGATGGGAGGCATAGATGATAGGCATGTGTTCCAACACACTTGACAATGGGGAAAGGTCCCAGGAAGTGATGAGCAAGTTTCTTGGATGGATGCATAGTAGAGATGTCACTGGAGTCAAGATAAACTCGATCACAAACCTTGTACTGAGGGGTCGGAGAATGGCATTGGTTGTAAAAGTGCATCATGTCATCCTTCGCCTTTGCTAAGGCTGCCTTTGCCTCCTCCAAGCTATCCCACATGCGTTCTGTGAACTCATTCACCATCTTGATGTGTGAGGGAGTTTGGCGAGGCTCAAATCCCATGCGTGGATGTCATCCAGTGTCTAAGAGGGAAGGGGTCTGTTGAGTGGAAGCATGGACATGGTTGTTGTATCCAAACCTGGCCAAGAGGAGAAGATCGTCCCAATTGTCCTGGCACTCATTGACAAAGATGCGGATGTACTGCTCCAGTTCCTGGTTGACTCACTCAGTCTGGCCATCGGTTTGTGGGTGATAGGCAGTTGAAGCAAGGAGTTTGATCCCCAGAAGTCAGTACAGCTCACAAGTAAACTCTGCCATGAACTGAGGGCCACGATCAGAGAGGAAAGCGCCAGGAAGTCCATGTAATTTCCACACATGGTGGAGATAGAGTCGAGCGGCACCCAGGGCGCTGACAGTGGTGTGAGTGGGAATGAAGTGAGCACATTTTCCCACTGAATCAACTGTGCACATCACCGCATCAAACCCATTTGACTCTGGCAACTCCACCATAAAGTCGACACTGACAACATCCCAATGACTCTCTGGAACTGGAAGAGGGTGTAGCTCGCCAATGGGTTTGCGATGAGGAATCTTGGTGCATAAGCAAAAGTCACAAGTGTGACAATACTGACCAATGAGTCATGACATTTGTGGCCACCAATAATTCCGTGAGGTGAGGCCCAAGGTCTGCCAGCATCCAGGATGACCAGCAATCTATGAGTCATGGTGTTGGGATATGATGCACTGGCAAAGGTCTAGGTCATTGGGGACATAGATGTGATCCCTGAAATACAACAAGTCCTCCTTTTCAGCCCACTCTGCCACATGCAAGGAAAGGGTGGATCCCTTCCTCAGTTCTTTAACAGCTTGGGCAACAACATCCTCGTGTAAACTGCTATGGTTTGCATGATGAATGTCATGTAGGATGTCCCACTCCTCACCCTGGGGTGTGATGCCTTCCAGTGCCTGAATGGTGAACAGGTCTGGCTGCAACAACACAATATTTTGATTGTCATCGCTGCCATCCCCAGGTCTGCATGTTGGGAGAGGGCATTGGTCTTCCCCATGCTGCGACCCAGACAGTGGTGCAAGGAGAAGTCGAATTTGGATAGATACAGGGACCAACAAGCTTGATGACAGTTCAATTTCTTGGCTGTCATAAAGTACTCGAGATTCTTGTGATCCATCCAAATTTCCACCTTGTGTTGGGCACCCTCGAGGAAGTGTCGCTGTTAAGGGTGAAGCCTCAACCACTTGATCTAGTCGATGTTGTTCAATGAGGTGCTTCCTCGATGAGTTGTTTGGCACTAGTCTTACTTGGAGTGTCCAACATAAGATGGATAGTGCACTCTAGCAGGCCTTCTGCATAGAGTCATTCGGGTTCACACACTAAGGGGCTTCCTTAGTGGTTTTGAGTAAGTTCACGTACTAAGGGGCTTCCTTAGTAGTTTCAAGTAAGTTCGCAAGTTATGAGTTAAGACTGTAGATTGCCTAGATCTAAACTAAGGACATCCCTACTACAAGTCGCAGTACTTATACTAGGAGGGAGGTCCCTATTGTCCAATCAGAAAGGTAGATGCATATAAAGTAAGAATAGAAACAATAAGCTTCATGCCTTGCATGAGGCATCCGATGTCATGGAGTGCTGTGGTGCAGCATGTCAGGGAACAATAAGAGATAAGCCTCATGCCTAGCATGAGGCATCTGATGTCAAGGATCTGATATCAAGGAGTGCTGTGGTGCAGCATGTCGATTGTGAGAGTCTGATGTCATGGACCCAATGTCAAGGGGTCATCGTATCACAGCAGGTGTGGGAGCTGGTTTGGGTACATGGAGTCACCATGCATCAAGGGTGCCTTCCATGGGAAGGGGATCAAATGCATGTCATCAACATGCATTGTATGTGTGTCTGGTGTCAAGGGCATGCCTCAGGCATGAGTCAGGGAGTGCCTCCTGTCTGGAGGGGATTGTCAGATGCGTCGGCTCAGTTGGGTTCCATGAGTTACAAGGAAAATTGTAACAGTTGCCACTCCTTAAGCGCACACATTATCGCCAACATCTCCTTGTCATGGATCTCATAGTTTCACTCTACAGCACTAAGGTTTTTGGAGTAGAATGCAACAGGATGCCACTTCTGGTCCTCCAGAGACTGCTGAGACAACACCGTGTAGTGTTTCAAGGTCCAGTTGGGTTGCAGTCTTTTGCAGTCTTTTTAAAATTTAAACTGCCTCCTACTACCTCAAACAATAAGATAAAATCATGAAAATATTTGAGCAGACAGATCTGGCCAAAGCCTGGGGGGTCATCTCTGGAACATAAGGATTCTGGTCAGTGATTGTCAATATAATCACAAAATTTAATCATGGATAGAGAAGTGAAAATAATGGGGGGTCCTCTCTTTGACAAAATGATTTCATCCAGTCATTGCTGAGGTACAGCAAAACAGCAAAAGACCGGACCTTGAAACACTAACAACATGGCACCCGTTGCAAAGTCAGAACTGTCGGCCTCTACACGAAAAGGATGTGAATTGTCAGCAAAGGTAAGAATGGGAGCGGAAGTGACCATCTCCTTAAGCTTTTCAAACACCTCCTGTTGTGCATTATCCCACCTCCATGCCTCCTTTCCTGTCAAGTCAAACAGTGGTTGTGCATGATGTGAGAAATCCTTGATAAAACACCAATAGAAATTGATGAAGCCCAGGAAATACTGCACCTCTTTCTTGTTCATGGGCGTCGGCCAAGCCGTGACCCTGTTCACCTTGATAGGATCCATCTCCACCTGACCCTCCAAGATAATCAGGTGGGGTACTCGATCTTGGTCTTCTCAAACTTGCACTTGTCCTGATGAAGGTAGAGTTTGTAGCATCAAAGTTATTCTAGGATGAGGTGCGTGATGCGACAGTGCTCTTCAACCGTGTGAGTGAAGATGAGGATGTCATTGAGATAGATACAAACAATGCCTTCGAGGATGAGGTCATGGAAGATGGGATTCATCATGGTCTGAAACATGGCAGGACTATTAGTAAGGCCAAAGAACATGATGAGCAGTTCAAAAAGACCACAGTTGGTACAAAAGGCTGCCTTCCACTCATCTCCTTTATAGTCACATTATTGTAGCCCCAATGGACATCGAGCTTGGTGAAGTATTGGGCTCCACAGAGCTGGTTCATGAGTTCGGAGATGAGAGGTAATGGGTAGTGATTTTTGACCATGATGTCATTGAGCCTTCTGTAGTCTTGAACCAGTTGAAGTGAGCCATCCTTCTTCTTGACAAAGAAAAAGGGAGAGGCCATGGGTGACTTTGATGGTCAAATATGTCCAGAGGCCAGGTGCTCATCGATGAACTGGTCAAGCTGTCGCTGTTCTTCAGGAGAGAGAGGATAGACCTTGCAGGATGAAGGGGTTGCACTGGGGGTGAGTTTGATCGCATGATCCCATGGCTTGCATGCAGAGAGAGAGTCAAACGATTCCTTGGAGAACACATCCACAAATTCATGGAGATGAGGAAGCAAGGAATCAGTAGAGGATTTAGCAGCATTGTTTTTGTGGAAGGCCTCAGCGAGGCGTTGGGATATGTTCAATGTAGCACACACCTTGTGTGATGGACAAATTGCAGTGTAGAAGATCTGATCACCTTCCTCCACTTCCTCTGGCTCCTCATCATCATCATCTGAGTCCGGCATCAGATCAGGAACCCCTTCTAACTGCACTTCAGGTATAGGCAGGGGTCTGGCATGACACTTCTGAGTATGTTGTATTGAGGCCCTTTGTCCACAATGTTCTTGCCTGGCTTCTGTGAAACAAGTACAACAGCAGGATGGACACTGGCTCATGGTAACCTCCCCGGTACACCAGTTGACCTCTGGGTTATGGTCTCAAAGCCATGGATAGCCCAAAATCACCTTCTGCTTTCCTAATTGAGTGACAGCAAAAAGGGCATGCTCATCATGATCTTTGTAATGGAGGACCAGGTCTACAACCTCTTGAATGGCACCAGCTTCATTTGGGGACCCATCCACATTATAAACAGGTATCAGACATGAGAGAGAGCGAGTATTCAGGCGATGTTATTGTGCGAGATGGGCATCTGGTCGCACCAGAGTCCAGGAGTGCAGAGACACCGAGTATCTGTCCAGTGTTGGTAGTCTAGTTCAATTGCTAGGTTCAAGGAATGTGTAGAGGGAGTGGACGCAACAATATATTTGCATGGTAGTTTGCGCTCCCATGATTTAATTTTGGGGTGTGGAGCAGAGGGAGAGACAGGAAGAGCAGGTACATCTTCAGCCCACTTCAAAGGGTCAGAGAGGGAAACAGTCACAGAAATAGATTCATTCTCCGGGGATACAACTGACAAAACTTCAAAGTGGTTATGGACAGGCAGTGAGGGCGTACGATTCACTCACTGCAAATAGAAAAATCCTGCTCCTCTACAACTTCTGACTTGATCTCCTCTGCAACCTGATCCTTTGCTTCCTTGACATCTACAAGCACCAACAAGTCTTGGAGAAGTTCATCTCGCCCCTCAGGGGTGAGCATGTGGATATCCTGACAATGGGGACACACTCTGGCCCTGTGCCCAGTTTCCCCACAGTAGTAGCAGAGATCCAACCTATGCATACAGCTGTGGGCCACATCAACATCCATTGGTACTGGGACATTGACGGCTGGTGTGGGAGTCTGACAAACAGGAATGGGGTTATGGCAGGCAAGGGTTCAATTGAAGGTGTAGGGCACATGAGGGGTAGTTGGAGCACAGAATGCAGCATTAAACACCGCATTTGTGAGTCGGTTCTCATCACAGAGTGAAGCAGCTTCATACCAAGCATAGATATCATTGTCTGCTGGGCACCCTTCCAACATCTGTGCAATCTGGTCCTGAATTTCTTGATTGAGGCCTCTTTGGAACTTCACCACCACTGGTAGCCCACTCCCATATCCTGCCATGTCCACCAAATCCTTAAACTCATTGATATAATCATCCATGGATCGACATGCCTGGTGGTAAGTGTAAGGGGAACACCTTACAAGCCCCTACAATGGTTGGTGCACATTTGCGAATGTTTCTGCACACCCACAAACATTCACGCAACAAAGCGCCTTTCACACAATGAGGCACCTTTTTGCGCAATGAGGCACCTTTTGCGCCAACCATCTACAAACATTCCGATATGTCAATCCATCAGCCCCTATTGTACTCTCACCATTCTTGCAGTCAATACCCTGCACAATTGTTGCGCCTGTGGAAATGATCGAGGATGTCTTTGCACGCCCATTACCAATCATGGCCTGATGCAGACACCACTTACCAAGTATGGCCTGATGCAGACACTATCACTGATTGATGGCCATCTCCCCAAATGGGAACATGACCCTGGATCTGAATTAGTGCTAGGATGGAAGGGGCTCCAAGTATTTTAGAATGTTGCATGCCTTCCATATATATACTTTGGCCTTGCACTGGACTCCTTAGAGTTTTCTCTTTGGTTTTCCCTTGCAAGGTATGGGTCTTTTCCTTGTTCAATAGTTATTGAATCTAATCTTTGGTTTTCCCTTGCAAGTATTGAGTTCTTAGGACTCTGATTGTAAGGTTGCCCTTACAGTAAGAGGATGACTCGAGCTGTGTCACTGCTCATTGGTGCTCATTGAGGAGGCAGAAGTGGCATACAAACTCTGCTTGAAAGTCACCCCAAGTGGAGAAAGGTAGAGAACTGAGCTCTTTAGTTTGGCACAGAATACAGTCCACATAGAGATAGCCACATTCAGATTTCATGTATGTGAAGGCCCAATAAATTTTTGCAGCCTCATCAACAAATTGATGTGACTTGAGACTGATGTACAACTCACAGAAATTAAGGAGTGCATGCCCCTGTGCACACGTGCCATTAAATTCAGCAGTGGGAGACAGTTTGATCTGGGTGCACTCCTTAGTGGGCACGTTTGGCAGTGTGTCATTGTTGGGCATGCTTGGAGTCGCAATGGGGGGAATATTGGTCATAGAGTGAGTCTGGAGGGTCCTGACAAAGTTTTCAATTGTAGATTTAAGCGAATTGATTTATGCGCGTATTCCGGTAACATCGCTTTCAAGCACATCGAGACGCTCTGATGTGTCCATGTTGCTAGAGGGCACGTTTGGTGAAAATGGCAGCACACTAAAGGCGGGACTGTCGGGAATAGTGTGTAGGGGGTCTGTGGAGCTTTGGGAAGCATTGTCCACTCTGTACCTGCCTATCTTGGGTAGCGCTCTCACGATTTAGGGCCTTAGGAGAGAGGACCCCTTTGCCAATGCCCAGTATATGTGAAGACTGCAAAAATCAAATAATAATCTAAAAATAGAAAAGGCGGAGATAGGCAGATCAAGGCCACCAAATGACATCATACCAAGGGGTAGATGTCAGAAGGGGTGCTCCGCCTCTAAATATAAAACTGTCAACAGGCACAAACATGATAGAAAGGGAAATTAGTAATAAAATCTGGAAAAATCATAGAAAATGAAGAACAGAAGGAAATGAAGTGAGGAAAAATATAGGACAAACATAAAAAATAGGAGAAACACACAGGCCACCCCCTAGTCCCCTTACAGGGGCAAGGTTCACTTGATGTGCCATACCAAGTGTGGGAACAGAAAGGACTTGGCTTCAACTTATAAGAAGTTGTGCCCTTCTCCTCATCAAGTGTCCTAATTTCAAGACAAGGGTAAGGCAAGCACCATAGGATGTTTGCTTAAGTAACCTTAGATGTAGATGCATGGCTTGCTTAAGTATAAGTCAGCTTAAGCACCATATCTCCTTAAGCTCATTAAGCCCTTTGAACAATGTTTAATCCACATAAACTTTGAATCAAACTCAGACTTAGTCATCAATTTAGTTCATCAATTTAGTCAGGTGTTCAAAGTTCAAAGTTCACCACATTATGTTGAACACTGGTTATGCTGCTACTGCCTGCACCAGAGAAGTCCACATAATATAGAATGAAGCAATTTGAGGCCATAATATATGGTGGAAGTGTCAGTAGAGACATATTTATATTATTGTTATTTGTTTGGCACCTTAATTGGGTGCTTAAGCTGTGCTTGTTTATAAGCTGGCTCATGGACTGCTTAAGATGCTTATTGAGTGCTCAGTGCTTAAGCACATTAAGTAGTCCTATCCCTGTTTTGAGATTGGAGGTGCTTGAGCAGGAAGGGTGCTCAAGCTTGGTGGGTCTGCTTGAGTGGGGAGCTTGCTTGGGCAGAGAGCATGCTTGAGCAAGGTGGGTGCTTGAGCAGTAGGGTAGTGGGATAGTGCTTGAGCAGGAGGATGCTTGAGTGGGGAGGGTGCTTGAGTGGGAGGGTGCTTGAGTGGGAGGGTGCTTGAGTGGGAGGGTGCTTGAGTGGGAGGGTGCTTGAGTGGGAGGGTGCTTGAGCAGGGAGGGTGCTTTAGCAGCATGGTTGAGACAGGACATGAGCTCAGGGTGTTCAATTATTGTTTCTGTGCATACAATATTACAGGCAATATGTGCTTAAGCCAACTTATACTTAAGCAAGCCATGCACCTACATCTTAGGTTGCTTAAGCAAACCCCCTATAGATTCATGGTAAGGAGGTTTGGAGATTTTCCAGAGAAGATGAACTAAAGTTCGAGATAGACTTAAGAGGATATTTGGAGTGTAACTGGGTTGGAATTAAGTGGGTGGCTTGGTTGATTTACAAACTGTCTGATACAAGACAAAAATAGCTAGCTTAAATATGAAAGACCAGAGGCAATCAGAGTTTCTGAGGCTGTGATAATTTGCAAACTGGCCTCTGAGGCAAATATCCTGAAACTGTTTCATCGAATCGGAAATGAGAGAATTTCATCTCTAGGCAGTGCTGCTGATAGGAGGTGGGCTGTGATGCAAGGCAGCTGGGAAAGGTGGTGGAAAATGATCAGAATTCCAGTCAGGAAAATTGGTCTTGACAGGAATGGTAATCCCTTATTTACTTTCATCTTATGAACCCTTGATTTTCATATCCCTCAGTCCGATTGTAGCTCCATCTTTACATATTTTTCCACATGGAGCTTCTGCTGTGACAAGGATGACATGTTGTTCTCCATTGAGGGAAGAGGGTATCATCAGAGGCTGAGTTGTTCACAGAGTTCAAGGCTAATCACTGTGCAGTGGTAACCAGGATCTATTAGTGCTTGGATTTCAATGGGGAATTCAGTAATGAGGAGACCAGTAGAATATAGGGTAGCATGGAGTTGTGGGATGTTGAAAGGACATCAACAGGAGGAGGGACATATGAGTCAGTTTCATCATCCTCATCCTTGTGTTGCAGCATTTGTTGCTGGCACTGTGAGCGTGACATAAGTGTCAGCATCAGGCCAGGTGTTGTTTGCCTTCATTGGAGGTCTTTACACTCCCCCATATATTCCACATGGATCTGCATGGAATTACACAGACTCCACGCAGATTTGCAATCCATACAATAAACCATTTTAGCTGTGCAACAGGGTGTGCCAGTCTGCATGGATTTGTGCAGACTAACACAGATTCCGTGTATTTTACTCGGATTCTGCGGATTTTGTCCATCCACATCCGTGATCAACCAGGTTGGACCAGCAAGGACAGTCCGCATGCATCTGAGCAGACCATTTGGGCTTAGCAAAATAATGTCACAAATGGTGTTTGAACTTGTAGCCTCATGGTTAACTAATAAAGTACAGATGCACATTACCATCACACTACACAGCCAGTGGTATGTTGTCGCTATTGATGCAACTACATACAACTGTTTTGCTTTGTATGACAAAGCACACAGCTGCATCATCAACGTTGCCAGCTCATCACTCACCACCACCACCATTGATGCTGGCAGCTCCCTCCCTCTCTTACCACCACCACCACTTCGTCACCCACCAACCCCACTCCAATGCCCTACAGACTCCCACAATGACAAACACAGGGCCGGCAACACCACGTGTGGCCACAAATGAGCCACCATGTGCACAATGCAGCCCAAATGACATTTCACATCGTTTGGGCCACAGTAAGTTTTTTCTTTCATTATCTCATATTCAATTTAACTAATTTCTTTGTTTTCTTTGTTAGCACCAGCACGAAACCCCAGAAATGAGCATGCCACCCAGAATGTGGGTCCAAACGATGCAATCTGCGTCATTTGGGCCCTAGGTAAGTCTTTTTTTTTCCCATTTGCTTTTTGTTTTTATAAGCTAATTGATTTGATTCTTTTGTTTTCTAGGTTCTAATCTACTGGTAACAATGGACTGATGCGAGACAACCCAGACCCGATGACACCCGTGCCAACACCCTCCTCCCCGTCCAAACAGGATGTGAGGCTTTCGATAAGGGGTAGGAGGGTACTGGGAGACCTGCGAAGCAGGATACCCACCTGACACTCCTTGATCCGATACTGCCACCTCATTCGAAAATTCCCCACAGTTCAAAGTGGGTAGAGTGAAGGGAAACTACACTTCTGGGTCATAGAGTAGCATAAATACACAACTGAAGCAAAGGAAAAGCAAACAACGCCCCAGTGCCCGGCAACCGAAATGCTGGACAATCAGACACCGGCAGCTACACCAGGATTACGGCAGACGACACTATCATAGAATGCCAATTCAATTCAAAAAAGGGTGAACCTTGTGGTGACAACACCAGAACTATCTGCCAAAGAGAAGCATCCATCCCCTTCACAGGCGGAGAAAGGTAGGAGCACCAGACAAATGGGAGCAATACCACAAAGTGGATCCAACCTGGGAGACATAACAGATGCCAAAGCAGGGCTTTCCTGGCTAGCCGCGAAGGGTCTACTGGCCCCATCAGGCTCAACCCCATCAATGACATCACTGGCCGAGACACTGTTCCAAGTTGGAGCCCTACCAAATACACCACTACAAACTCTAAACAGAATATGGGCAGTGGCCTTTCTACTGCAAGAACTAGAATTGACGAAAACGACAAGGGAAGTTACTACTACAGTGTCAAAAGCACTAACCCCTCTCGTCGACATGCTACAGAACACATGTATAGAGAAAGCGGAGGAGCTCACGGACAGTTTACTCAAGTCCACAAAAGAGGTAATAACACAAGCCAAAGAATCAATTGAAGAACTAGGTAAAGCAACAGAAAAAATGATAAGTATCGCAGAAAAGGAGAAGGCGACAGCCACACCCTACAGGGACGCCCTGAACCAGGGTACAGTCGGACCACCAGTCCGAGTGGATCCAAGGGTCAGAGCAAAGGAAAGTATAAGGGCAAGGCAATTCCTATGGACCCTCTCAGTGGACATCCCAGAACTAAAAACACTGCCGGCCCCACAGCTACTAAAACAGCTGAACAAAAAACTGACCAAAGCCATGAAAATGACAAATGAAGAGTGCAAACTCCATTCGGCAATATGGCTCAAGAATGGAGGGCTACCCATAGAGGCTGGAGACGGCAAATCTGCAGCATGGCTCTGCAGTGAGGTGAACATCCTGCACATGGAATACGAGTTGGGCACCTCCATATTACCAGAAGCTTGCAACTTCAACATCATGGCATATTTCGTCCCACTGACTTTTGACGTAACAGAGAAATCACACATAGAGGAGGTAATGGAGACAAACAGCTTATCCAAGGACTCAATCAGTAAATGCAGGTGGGCTAAGGCCCCTGGATGGTGAAACCCAAATCAATTGGTAGGCCATATGATCATCACGTTCACAGACCCAGATAGTGCAAATAAAGCCATACTTGATGGGCTAGTCATTTGTAACAAAAAGGTATCAGTAACCAAATGCAAAAGAGAACTGATCAGATGCCTCAAGTGCCAGGGATATAACCACGTAGCACACGAGTGCATTCTCAGCAGAGACATCTGTGCTAGGTGCAGAGAAAACCACAGGATGAGCGACTGCACTGCGTCGACCCTTCTATGTACCCCATGCAGAATATGTGGACATGCAAGTAATGATTGGATGTGCCCCACTTTCCTCAGGAAATGCACTGAACACGACAAGAGGAACCCAGAGAATCTGGTCCTGTTTTACCCTTCTATGGAGACCTGGACATGGGAAGCAACCCCACCAAGTAACCAAAGGTCGGCAATCACCGCAGGACTGACAGACTTTGTGTGAACAAACAGGAGAGGAACAACATGGCAAACCCAACTAGATTTCCAACCTAGACATGCAGCTCCAAACAAATGGAGACTCAAACACCAATCCTGGGACAGGCAAGAACCTGATGCAAACTATGAATAGTGAGATGAGCGAAGAAACAAAGTTAAGAGTCCTACAAATAAATCTGAATAAATCACTCACTGCGCACCTGGAGCTCATAAACGACTCACTAGCAGCACACTGGCACATCATATTAATACAGGAACCATACATCACCTTTTTCAGCAGCATCAGAACACCAAACCGCTTCACATCAGTAACTCCCACCTTGAGGGGAACTCTGGACACACCAGTGCAATCCACAATTTGGGTAAATTCAGCTCTATCCACAAACGATTGGAAAATATTAGACATACCAGACATGAACGACATAGCAGCAATCAAACTAATGGGCGCATATGGCAGACTACAAGTATTCAGTATATACAACACATGTGAGAACTCACACTCACTGGCAGTGCTAAAGAGATACATGCATGACAGCCGGAATAGCCACCAAGGGCCCCAAAACTTTCACGTACTGTGGGGAGGGGACTTCAATTGACATCACCCAATGTGGGATAGGGATGAAGACACACACCTATTCACTTCCAAAGCCCTTGAAGATGCAGGAAAACTGATAGACCTAGTAGCAGAATACAACATGCACATGATGCTACCAAAGGGCATACCAACACTCAAGCACATGGTCTCGAAACACTACTCTAGGCCCGACAACATGTTCTGTAATGAATATGACATGCACATGACGCTACCAAAGGGCATACCAACACTCAAGCACATGGTCTCAAAACACTACTCTAGGCCCGACAACATGTTCTGTAATAGTAGTCTCATGAACCATGTGGTGAAATGTGACACCATGCCAACCAGGCAACCAGGCAAAACTGATCACTACCCGATAGCGACAATACTGGAACTAACACAGGAAAGGGCGCCGGCAAAGTCATCCCTAAACTTCAGAGAAATGGACTGGGAGGAATTCAATGCTCACCTGGGAAATGAGCTGGCAGTAATCCCAATACCATCTGAGATCAGAACTGACGAAGACTTGAGCAGGGAAATAGAACAGCTCATGGCAGCAATTCAGAATACGATCGAAAACAAGGTCCCCATAAACTTTCCATGCCCCCTATCTAAGAGGTGGTGGACAAAAGACCTGAGGAAAACAAAAAAGGCAGTCAATAGGTTACCCGCTGAATCATATAGAAATCGAGCAGTGGACGAACACCCAAGCCACCAAGACCTTTGACAGGCCCACCAAAGATATGCAGAGACATCATCAAAGCCAAGATGGACCACTGGAATGATTATCTGGAAAACGCGGACAGCTCAGACATATGGATGGCAAATAAGTTCATCTCTAACCCAATAGGTGACAGAGGACAGTCAAGAATACCCTCACTAAAGGTAAAGAGAGGCGATGGACTACTAAGAGAGGTAAACACAAACGAGGGCAAAGCCAAGGCTCTCGCACAGGCCTTCTTCCCACCAAAGCCAATGGGATCAACAGTACCACAGGATTACAACTACCCAGACCCGATCCCATTACCACCAACAATTACAGAGGAACAGATCCACATGCGCATAGCAAAGCTATCCCCATACAAAGCACCGGAACCAGACAACATACCAAACATTGTTCTACAGAAAACAGCCAATCTCATAGTCCCATACTTACTACCTATATACAGGGCAATACTGAGCCACAGAGTCTACTATCATGGATGGCAGGAATCCACGACATGCATACTAAGGAAACCAGGAAAGCCAAGCTACAAAGTACCCAAAGCATACTGCCCCATCACCCTACTGTGCACTATGGCCAAGGTATTCACATCGGTGATCTCTGAAAATCTTATCTCAGTAACAGAGCAACACCAACTATTGCTGGATACACACTTTGGAGGAAGACCCTGCAGAAGCACGACTGATGCAGTACATTTGCTTATACACCGGGTCAAGAAGGCATGGAGAAAAGGGAAAGTAGTATCGATCCTCTTCCTGGACATCAAAGGGGCATTCCCCAATGCAGTAACGGAACAACTACTACACAACTTGAAGAAGAGACGAGTCCCCGAAACAATAGTAAAATTCATAGAGCAACTACTAAGGGGTCGGTCAATGTGACTGAAATTCGACAACTACATCTCGGAACGGATCCCCATTGACAATGGAGTAGGGCAAGGAGACCTGGCATCACTACTGGCCTTTAACTTCTATAATGCAGATCTGCTGGAACTAAGCAACACTCTGCAAGCACTAGGGTATGTTGACGACGCGATGGTCATGGCTGTTGGAAAAGATTTCGAAGAAACCACCTAGAGCATCCAAGAACACATGGAAAAGGAAGATGGAGTGCTCAAGTGGTTGGCTGACCACAACTCTAGGTTTGAAATCAGCAAACTAGCGGTAATGCATCTAGGACACAGGAAGACCAAGTCACCGACTGGAAGTATGTGCCCACTACACAAACCGAGGCTAACACTCCAAGGTAGGGAAGTTAAAACGGTTGACAGCTACAAGTACTTTGGCATAGTCATCGATGACAAGCTAACATGGAGGAAACATGAAGATAAGGCCATAGACAGCACTACAAAGTGGGTAATGCAATGCCGACGCCTCACAAAGACAGAGGTAGGACTCTCGCCAAAACTAATGTGCCAGCTCTACATGTCAGTGGCCATACCAAAGATGACATATGGGGCTGAGATATGGTATAACCCCCCAAGGATAATCCCAGGAGTGAAGCAAAGGACAGGATCAACAAGGGTCCTATGTCAACTAACCAAAGTACAGTGAATAGCCACCCTGGCAATAAATGGGGCACTTCATACCACCCCAACTGACACACTGAACTTACATGCAGGCATCCTTCCACTAGAGCTAATCATGCTAAAGGCCTGTCGCAGATCTATAGTGCAAATATGCACACTACCAGAGACACACCCACTACACCACATAATACACGAATACCAAACTATCCATGCAAGGAAACATCGCACGCCTCTACACAAGCTGATGGACCACTTTCCGGAGATACACCCAGATAGAATAGAGAACATAATGCCCAATCCACGCTCTCCCACATATACCCACACAGCTTTCACCACAGAGATAGCTGAGGATTGAGACACCTCTATTCACAACGAAGCCATCAGTGCACCAGAAATCAAAGTCTTCATGGATGGATCAAGTATAGATGACTGTATAGAAGCAGCAGCAGTAATGTATAGGAGGGGAAGGCACACACCATCCAAAGTGCTGAGATATCACCTAGGAAGCGCAAACGAGTACACATCCTTCAAAGCAGAGGTAGTAGGGGCACTACTAGGTATCTGGATGATCAGATCAGAGCACATAGCAGGCCAACTCCCGATATCCATACTAACAGACAGCCAAGCCCTCATCAAAAGGATCAAGATGCACAAAGCTACCACCACCCAATATCTGATCAAGAACCTCCTGAAAACCACAGATAGTGTCAATGCGACCAACATAAACCCTAATACAAAGCACTTTCACCTGGCTTGGATATCAGGGCATAGTGGGGTGCAAGGCAACAAAAAAGTGGACGAGGAAGCAAAAAGAGCAGCCCAAGGTGACTCTAGCCCCCAGCACATGCTTCCAACCATTTTACGAGGAAAGCTGCCAAGAAGTGTAGCAGCAGTAAAGCAAAGATACCACCGCAAACTGAAGGACAGATGGAAAGAGATGTGGCTAGCATCCCCATGTCAACCAAAGCTAAGTCGACTAGACCCAAAATTCTTGTACAGCTTCTACACTAAAATACAGTCAAGTCTTAAGAGACAACAGGCCAGTCTACTGATGCAGATATGCACAGGACACATACCACTGAACTTTTACCTGCATCGCATCAAGAAAATAGAATCTAGCGACTGCACAGCATGCCAAGGGCAAGGACCACCAGCTAAGGAGACCTTTATACACTTCCTTTTCAAATGCAAGGCCTACAATAAGGAGTGGCACGAGCTAGATCGCCAAATGAGAAGGGACTCCAGAGACCTACCAGCGCTACTGAGCACAGAAAAAGGGGTAAAAGTGCTAATCAGCTATGTGAACAAAACAGGGCAACTGCTCTCTTCCAAAGGTGAACACCACATATCATGAGGAACATATACTTGCAAGAAATCTTATAGGGACAACTCCAATTCAACCACACGAGCTAGCAATGCCCGATGACACACATTTCCCCAAACCAACAAAACAAATAAATTCCTGCCTGTAACACAGAGGACTATGGAAAATCCAAAGCACACGACTAGAGGTATCAGAACCAGTCAAAACCTACACCCACACTGTCTGACTCGTGCCTGCCATTAGATGGCCAGGCAACTAATAGCCACATGAATCCCCAACCAGCAAGGGCACCAAGTGAATTGAAGAAGAGGTCAACGAAGGGTCCCACAGTCCTAAACAGCCTGATGAACTGGACCTCAGGGGGAACGTTTGCCCAGGGCATGCCATCTGAGGGGCAAGGACTGGGGAGAGGTCAAGGCAAAGGGGCCTTAAGTAGATACTCTAAGATGTAATGACCATTATAGGGTATGCCCTGAGAGGTCCGAAAAATGACACAAAAAAAAAATAAAAAAAAATAAAAAGCACCCACCTACCTCCCCTCGCATGCTACATCACTGCCATGTCACTGACCCCTCCAAACTAGGAGACCCCCAAAACAGACGATGCACCCACCCCATGCCTGCAAGCCTCTGCTTGTAGGGTGGATCGTGAGTGTGTGCAGGCAACAACAACGATGACGCCGCTGCCTACCAGCACCAGCACCCCCAGAATGCAAAGTATGGCTGCCAACCATGATGGACGACAACGACAGGGCCAACGACACACCACCCACCTCCAGCCCCACAAGCCACTGCTCAGGGGGTGGATTGCAGGTGGAATGGCAATGATGACAAGGGGAACACACAGTGGGAAGCACGACAAGGAGCGCCAAGGGACACAGGACAACAGGAACAACACAATGACAGCAACCACCCAGGACAACGGGGACCACGATGGCAACAGCAGCAACAGATGAAAGCTGCCCAGGAAAAGCTGCCCAGGACAACCCCCAGCAGGACAACACAACCAGGAAGATGCACCAACCATGACACACCAACCATGACACACCAACCACAACACACCAACCACAACACCGAGGACAGTGCACCAAGGGCAGCTGGGGCTACAGAAAAGGGCCTAAGGGACAATGTCCCTTAGGCCATAGGTAATTTTTTTTTCTTTTCTTATTTCTTTTACCATGGCAATGACAAGACACCACCAGGCCACCCCCTCCCCTGCATTTTGTGTGGGGAGGGTTTGTTTTTTGTTTTCTATACCCCCTTGCTCACATTTTATGTGGGCGAGGGGATTTTCTTTTTGATTTATAATTGTCGCCTTCCCCTCACATTGAATGTGAGGGGTTTTAAATATAATTATAGTACTCTTTAGTTAATGTTATTTGATTTTAAATATATAACAATGCACCTCCTTCGAGAGGTTTAAATAATTGAGTTTGAGTTTGAGTTTTGAGTGTCATAAATAAACTTTATATTAGTAACAAATAATTCTCCTGTGGCTCAACTGGTTAAGCATACTTGTTTGTCATGTGAAGTTAGCATGAGGTCTTAAGTTCAATCCTTGCTCTGCACAATCTTATTTTGTAGACACTTCATGACTTTCATACAGTCTGAGAGAAGCTTGGAACTCATGAGATATTAACTTGATAACATGAATTCTGCGCAGACTCACCTGGATTCTGCATAGTCTGTGTGGACTAATGTGGATTCCACATAGTCCGTACGGATCCATGTGGAACATATGGGGGAGTGTAAATTACTGGTCTGCTGGGAATATGTCTGGCCAAACCTCTGCACCTTCATCCAGGAAATCTGCAAATCTTGTACCACTTGCAAGCGATCCAAATCACCTCGACACAAGCCCTACGGGTTCCTAAAGCAACTTCCGGTGCCATAACGACCTTGGAACTCAATCTCCATGGATTTCATTGAGCAACTACCCGACTCCGGCGACCACACCGCTATCCTGGTCATCATAAGTCGATGATGAACTCGTGGGCATGCTGTGAGGCTAAGTCACGTTTGGGGAAGACAGAAATGTTTGGGTGGTAGCCTTTGTTGGCAAAGAAAGGGGATACACCTGTAGAGGTGGAGGGAGCATTGTTGTAGGCAAATTCACCCAAGGGTAAGAGGCAAGACCAGTCATCCTGCTGATAGTTACAGAAGATCCGGAGGTACTGTTCCAGGGTCTGATTAAGTCGTTCCGTCTGACCATCACCTTGTGGGTGATAACCGGAAGTGAAGTGGATCCGCAATGCGAGTGCTTTTCCGAGGGAGTGGAAGAAATGGGAGATGAACTTGGATCCCCAGTCACAAGTGACATGCAATGGGATGCCATGCTTGGAGAAGACATGGAGGACAAACAGGTTGGCTAATTCTTGGGCTGTGATTTCATTGACAGTTGGGATGAAGATGCCTGGTTTGGTGAGAGACGACCTTCATCAGGAACTTTGGAAACAGCTTGCAGCCACTCAAGAGTGTTATCAAGGCCCTGCAGACAAACATCGGGCACCCGCACCCGACCTACGTCACTGTGGAAAATATCTGCACCACCCATCCCTCCAAGAAAATTTCTGAAAAGAACCATGGTCCCTTTAAAATCATCGCCCACCTGGGTACTTACTCAGTCACCCTGTGGCTTCCAGACCACATGCGGGCCATCCACCCTGTTTCCCATGTCTCCCAACTAGAAAAACACTTCCCGAACACAATTCCAAATTGAGCACAACCTCCACCTCCTCCTATCACTATCAATGATGAGCTTGAGTATGAGATCACTGAAGTCCTCAACTCCAAGGTCGACAACCAGCACTGCTGCAAGATTCTCTACCTCATCCAATAGGAAGGTTACCAGGGAGCCGATGAAGAAACCTCCTGGCTACCTGTTATGGAACTTGACCATGCCCAAGAACTCCTTGTGGACTTTCACACCCGCTACCTGCAGAAACCTGGTCCATTACCCGCTTAAAGCCTATTCACATTACTCATGCACTCAGTCAGAACTCAGAAACAAATTTTATTGCAAACAGAAACAAAATAATAATATTTTTTTTTTTGGATCCAACCAGATCCCTACACTACCACCTCCGCTTCTCCCTCACCCTCTTCATTCCCCGCGCCCTCTTCATCGTTGTCACTGTCATCATCTTCTTCCTCCTCCTCCTCGTCATCCACCCGCCTTTTCTCCAGATATCTCTGGAAAGCTGCCCAGTCATCCCCAGACTGGCGGATCCTGCGCCTTTCCCAGTGGGACTCTCGCACCGCTCACTCCACTTCATCTTCATCCTTGTCACTCTCCTCCCCGGTGCTTTCATCCTCCACCCCCTCTGGGTCCATTGCATCCTGGATCTCCTCCATGGACTCCCATACCGCAGTTGCCACCTCACCAAAACCCTTCTTCACTGTCTTCATCAGCTGCTGCAGCAGCTCCGCATTCTCCCTGCTATTCCCTGTCGACCCCATCATTCCCGCTGTTTTTGCTGCAGGGGCCTCCTGCCCCTCCCACACTACCTCTTTGCACTTGTGTTTGATGTGCATGCAGTTATCGCACACGTGTCCCTCGTGCCCATCTTGAAACAAGCAATTTTTTGATATTTGCATCTAGGCCGCTTATCAGTCAAAGAAGGCTGAGAAGTAAAATAAGAGACCCACCTTTTGCAGGGCAAGGCGGCCTGCACCCGCACCGGACCCTCGGACTCCTCTGACCCCACCCTCGCCTTCAACTTGGCGACTTTCTTCTTCTTTGGGGACTTGCTCCCCTTAGCCTCATCCCCCAAACCCACAGCTGCAGCCGCCCGCTTCTTCTCCGCTCGTCTTGCGGCTGCTGCCTCCTTCTTCCATGCCTCTGCCTGGTGCCCCTCCTCTGCCTTTGCAGCCTCCTCTGCTGCTCTTTGCACCTCCTGCATCCTCCACTCCTCCTCCCTCGTCGCTTCCTCCTCCAGCTCTTTATCTCCCATTCCATTTGCTCCTTCATCATCCACTCCCTCTGTTTGTGTTGGGCCTTCATTGTGGTCAATTTGATATTCACAGAGACTGTTGGGGGGGACATATTGGATTAGGTGGTGGAAGTAGGAAACAACATGAAAATTTTTTCAACCAACTTCCTTATTTGGACTCAAACACTCATGTGCCTCATAGGCTTGGCACTAAGGGGGAAATACTGTCAAGAACCGTTCCTTGCCTGATTGGAACCAGCATCTGTCCGACCCTTTTCCGCACCTCAAACCCGACATTTGTCAACTCCTCCCACTTTCATTCACGGCTGCCTTGCACTGCCCACACTGCTGTGCACCAGGCCGCCTTGTACAGCACCCACGGCCACCTTCCCAAGGCTGCCATCCCTTTTGCAAATTCAACTATGGATTCCTGTGCGGCTCCCACTAGGTAATTTATCTACACAGTCGAGACACTGCCGCAGCCTCCACTTCTGTTCTGCCTTTATTTCAGACTACAGTATTTAAGCTTAGTTAGTTTCACCTTGTATTCCTCAGTTTGTATATCGACATAGACTTGACAAAGCCCCGTCTTTAACTTGCCAATCTAAATCTCATTCTACTCCTACCTCTGTCCCCTAAGAGTCTGAACTTCATTCAACTCAACCTCTAGTTCTTCCTCCCAAGCTTTGGTCTCATCTGAACTTAACCCAAGTCCCTCCATACTCCTTCCTGCATTTACCTGCACTTCCCCACTCCTACCTCCAAACCTTCATATCGAAATTAGGACACCAGACGAGGTGAAGGGTCTGAACTTTACACTGCCCCACATAGTCCTGGAGGAATCCTGGTAGTCCTACCAGGAAGACCAGGAATCCTCCAGGATTCCAGTAGGACTCACCAGGACTTACCAGGAATCCAGTGGGACTCAGTACCCTAAAGTCATACCATAAAGGAAAGTCAATTTACAAGTTTCAAGTGCTTCGGACTTCATGAATTTCACAAAGTACCTACAAAATAAACTTGTTCAAAGCAGGGATTGAACTCTAGAACTCATGATCAAGAATCACATGCCAGCAGCCAAACCAAACAAGTGCTTAACCAGTTGAGCCACAGGAGAATTATTAGCTGCAATGTATTTATACGCTCAAACTCAAACTTAGGTATTTCTCTCTCCAAGCTCACAATTAAGATCAAATAAAATTTATTAACTACATCCCTCGCGTCCAACGCGAGGGATACACCATTAATTACATAAGAAAAAACCTCCCCCACACAAGGTGCAAGGGGGAGTCCTACAAATATATACATATAAAACTAATCTCCCCTCATGTCGAACGCGAGGGGAGCACTACAATTATAAAGAAAAAGAAAGAAAAACCCCTCACCCACGTAAAATGCAGGCAAGGGGGAAGGTATTACCATAAATAAAAAATGAAAAAAACTGCCCCATGCAAAATGCAGGGGCGGCCTGGTGAGTTGTGCCTGTCGTCCTGTCCCCGTCATCCTGGGTGCCGGGCCTTCATTGTCGCTGTCCTCATTGTTGCTGTCCTGGGCATCATTTCCATGCTGCTCCTGGTCGTTTCCGTGCTGCTCCTGGTCGTGCCCTTCCTGGTCGTCGTTGCCGTCCTGGCCGTCTCCTGCTATTGCGTTCCCTGATGCTGGTGTCCTGTTGTCATTGCATGGTCATCTCCATCCTCGCACCTGTTTGTCATCCTGGCTTCACTGTCACTGTCCTGGCAGTGTTGCGTTCCCTGGTGCTGGTGTCCTGTCATTGTTGCGTGGTCATCTCTGTCCTTGCACCCCTCCTTCCACCCTGCAAGCAGTTGCTCGCAGTGGTGGTGCTGGGTGCTGGGTCGTGCTTGTCGTCCGCTGTCCTCCCTGTCCCGTCATTTTCGTGGTCGTCCATTGTCCTCCCATCCTTGTCTTGCCACCCTGCTGCTCTCGTCGTTTGCAGCTCCTCAGCTCCATCTCCGTGGTCCTCATCGTCACTCCCCATTTCCACCCCGTGAGCAGCTGCTCACGGTGGTGGAGGGTGCAGTGGTGGTGGTGGGTCGCATCATACAATGAGAAACTATAAAAATTCAAAAGAAAACTAATATTAATCAAAAAAGAATGAAACGAACACAAAAAAAACTTACCTGGGGCCCAAACGACGATATACGTCATTTGGGCCCGTTTCCTTATGGCCCAGCCTTCCCTCTCTGCGTTGTCATTCTCCGTTTCTTCGTTTGTTATTTGTCGTTTGTCATTTGTCATTCATCGTTTGTTGTTTTTTGTTTGTCGTTTGTTGTCTGTTGTCTGTTGTCTGTCGCTTGCTCGTCATTCTTCATTTGTTGTTTGGTGTCGTCTTGTTGTCATGATATAGTTAGAACCTAAAGAAGGAAACAAAATATTAGTTAGTTCAATAAAAAAAAGTAAAAAACATTACCTGGGCCCCAAATGACATCTGTCATCGTTTGGGCCTGAGGTGGTTCAAATGCGGCCGTTGGCAGCATTAGACAAGGTGGTGGTGGCCATAGGAGCAGTGGCGACAGGTGTTGACAGAGGGGAGACAGTGGAAGGGAGGTGGCATTGTTGTCGAGAGTGGTGATGATGGTGGATGATGAGCTGGCAATGTTGATATGCGGCTGTGTGCTTTGTCATGCACAGCCACCCCAATGGTACCTAGAGCAGTAAGTGGACATACCTCATAAGTCTATGTGGGGTAGTGGTTATATTGGCCATGCTAGAATGTTGTTGTCTCATGCCTAGGGTTCAATTCCAGCTCATGTCATTTATTTTATTACTCAGTAGTAATAAGGACTCCTGGTTCAATCCTACTGGATTCCTGGTGAGTCCTGGTGAGTCCTGGTGAGTCCTGATGAGTCCTACAGAGTCCTGGTTACTCTTATAGAGTCCTACAGGATTCCTGGTCAGTCCCCCCAGATTCCTGAGAGTCCAAGTCCTGGGGAATTCCTGGAATAGTACCAGGAAGAGCCTGATTTACCAGGAATATACCAGGACTGAACCAGGAATCCCACTGGAGGAAAAACAGCCAGGAATGCAACATTTGGTGAACAATGGCTGTGGCATGGATAACCAGGATTCCTCCAGGAATACGTGGGGCAGTGTAAAGAGCTCTGAAGGGTGCAGCTTCTTATAAGCTGAAGCTGAGTCCTTTCCATTTTCCCCTCTGCAGAATCTGCCACGACCTGACAACCTTCTGCTATCAACACTCGCAGGGTCTGATCGGATTCCGACGTACACCTCGGATCAGTTCTTAACAGATATTAAGTAAGGTTGTATGCAGTATATTGAACAAAAAAAGGCCCTAGCAATCATTGTCATCCTGTCCAACAACATGAATTACCTTGTCAATATCTATAGCACTCTCCTTAATCTCTGAAGTTAGCTTCCCTAACAGATTGGCTGCATCTTTGTCATCATCTGTGTAGTACTCCAGTTCATCTTCTGTGACAGCCCATCCCTCCATAAAGTTTAGCTGTTGCTGCTTGAGTGAAAATTTCAACATTTGAAGCACTTCCATTAAAACAGGATGGATTCAATTGCGCCTCTTCATATCAGTTTCAGCACTGGATGAAAAAATGCGCTTGGAAGGAACAGAGGAAGCTTGAATGGGTAGATAATCTAATGCCATTGCAAACAATACTGGATGAATTTTTTTGCTCATCTGCAAACAAAACAGTAGTGGCAAATGAGAGAATAGCGAGACATTGTACTTACCGCCCAAAACCCTACAAGATCTGTGCCAGGCAGTGAGAGTGGCCCACCTCCATATGATTTGAACTCTTCTTTGATTCCTTGGCCCAGCTCCAGAGTAGTGCGTGAAACATTCATCATATCTTTGAGCCCGTATTGTCCAGCTAAATCATGCCAGCTTTTCTTCTTTTGCTGTGAGGCTGATGTATCAGGTGTAGGTTGTTGAGTTTGTCCACGAAGATAGGCATGGTATTTTCACATCTGCAACAAGTATATTAGGGTACTGTCACCATGACAAACTGAGAGACTTACAGCTTTCTTTATGGTTTCGATGGCCTTGGTAACATAGTGAGGCTCCAGTGTTGTCAAATCCATGACAATTGTATCGAGGGATTGAGAACTGGCCATGTCAAGTTATTAAATGATGTATGAATCTGAACTTTAACTCACACATCATGATAACATAGGCGTGTGAATCATCCATTTTCTTGTAATAGGTTGTCACCCACTGGATACCAATATCCATCCATCGTGCCAAGCGGGGGTGATTTTCCCCAAGCAGCTCCCATGCTGTCATGAACATCTCAAAGGTGGGAATTGCACCCAATAACATGGGAGTGCGCTCAGTTGACATGATTTGCTGCACTTGATGGGGTACCTAAGCAAAAGACTTAGCTTTAAACAGGTATCAATGTTAAAGACATACACCCAGTACCATCTCAAAATCCTGGAGTACAGTCCATTCCATATCAGTCAGTCTAAGTTTGGCAAGCTCTCTATTGACAGGCAAAGAAAGGAAATACTCAATGGTTTATTATTATGAATAAGCATACGCTTATAAAACAATGGGGTTCTAACATACTGGGTGTAGTTTACAAAACTGATTGATCATGAAATAAAGGGAGTCCCACCGAACCTTCATATCATGTACAAGTTGTAGTTGCTTAACTTGTGTAGTCACAGCCGGATCCTCAGTTGACTTGAACCACCCTTTCTTGTTTCCATCTGCTATTACTTCCACCAGATGGTCACATCGTCCACCTGAGGCATTGATGATGCTCAACCCGGGAAAACCACCAGAACTGCTGATGAGGCAATCGATGATGTTTGCGATGAGTCAGAGGAGGGTTGCGAGATGTTCCAAAAGTTCGTGGTCAAACCTCTGAGAAGATTACTAGTTAACACTAGTCGTGAAGGTAGTGTTATGAGAGACAAAGGTGTTTGTCATGGTCCGATCGAGTATTGATCAATATCGAGGGCGATCGACAAGATTGACGGCGAATGAGTTTTATCGTCGATGGTCGATATGTGAATTATGGGGACCTTTTGATAGGTTGATGGTATACGAAGGGTGTGGCAAACTGCTATAAAGTGTTGGAAGGGTTGCTAGAACTAATGACAAGAGGATCGAGGGAGGATCGAGGATGCGACAATTGCAGAGGTTTCTCGTTGATTGAGAAAACCCGCAGAGACTTAGATTGTTCTAGAAAGTTGATTGGATGCTTAGAACTGTATATGAGACAATATGTGAAGACGATTTCTTGTTATTTTCAAGTAGATACTACAGAGTTTTATATGTTTTAAAGAAACTTCCTAAAATGGAATGAGAAACATGTGTAGAACATGAGGCAAAAGATATGAGTTAAGGCACAAGGCCATAAAGGAGACTGGAATCCGAACAAGAAAGATATATATATCATATGATGAAAGAGTAATAAAAGGAAAGAACTAAAAGAGACTGTCCTTTGTGTATAAACTGTGCTAAGTCTCGCAATAATGCATCCAGTGGGTTCTGTGCATGATAGGGACTTGGAACGAGGCTGACCTATGATCAGCAGGTTTGAGCACAAGTTGGAATATGTCCTAGTGCATGGTCTTCCACCATTTAGATAACAAAGGTGGCGCCCGATGCCGCTCATAGTTTCTCGATATTGATCGATGACACTCGACGATGGTCGACGATGGTCGATCGCAGTTGCAGCTTGTTCGAAGTTGGTCGGGGATGTTCAATGGTCGTGTAGGGGAATCTTAGTGACTTTCGGGGTAGTCCTAAGGTTGTGTGATGTGGGCTTTTGATACAATCGATGTTGCTGGTGATGTTTCGACACAGTCAATATGATATTGCGATCGATAGAGTGGGTTGCGCTGCGTCTGGGACATCGTAGGAGTTAGCCAACGTGATTAGAATGATGCTAAAATGGTGAATCGGTCCTTGAGCCGAGGAGACGACCTATCATTCTCCCCCTTACTTAAATTCTGACCGTCCCAGTCAGTCAAGCCAAAACAACTGGGTCATGTGACATTGTTGATCGCTGATTTAAGACACGTTGTGGTTTGAACTTTTCTCTTTTCATTTGATCTCTTCCATCCATCTCCTGGACAACATGTCTATCCTCGCCGAACTCGCTCTTCCCATCCTCGAACATGCGAAATTGATGCCTGAGGCTGGCAAAGCCGAAGAGTTGGACTTCAAAGTGTGGGGTCGTGTTTTTTGTGAGAAAATGGTATGTCCTTCCCTTTTCTTGGGTTTATCTGCTTCCTAATCTCGTTTGATAGGCTGAATACGATGACCTGATCGGGTCGTTCAATGAGGCACACGATGAACGTGTGCAGGCCACGTTAGACGAGGCAGTCGGCCTCTTTGTACCATTCGCTCACGAGGATTGGGTTTTGTGGGGTGGGAAGTATCTTTTTGTGGAGTATTCAAGGAAGGTTGAGGAAGAGAGGAAATGGGAGGAGTCCCAGTAGAATTTTGTTTTATTGTTTAAATTTTATCGTTTTTCTTGTGTCTGAGCAAGATAAATTTGAAATGAGAAATATCGTGTGCGATCGAAGCCAGGAAATGTAAGATATATGTGAAAAAAAAACATAGGAGAGAAAAAGAAAGTAAGACGGACGATTCATCAAAATGAGACATAGGGGAAACTCCTTCATAGCCAAAAAACCCTGTTGAGCTTGCACGAACATGTTTTGAACGATATCGCAACTTGTAATAGTACACTGTTATAAAATCGAGAGTTCATTTCAATATCGCAAGTAGAAAAAGAAAAGAAAAATGGTCTATTCATCTTTGTCGAGGTCAGGAATGCCCTCGTCAATGTCTCCGTTGACGTCCGATGTTGTTCGAAGTTGTTCGAGCTGACGATCATCAATATCGAAGAAGTTCAGAGGAAGGGGAATCGATTTCCATGCTAGATAGGGTAGAACTCGGAAAGCAGCTACTGGTTGATGCAGAACTGAACCGTCAAGCTCGCAAAGAATATAAGCACCACCATAGTTTCATGCGATGACTATGAGTGGGCCGAGATATCGAGCTCACATTTTTCAATTAAGAGCTTTCTTGATCTGTGTGTTTCGCATGAGTACGAGGTCACCTTTTTCAAAATGGTAGTCTCGAATCATTTGCTTGTGAACTTCTTTGAAGCGTTTCGCAGCTTCTCATCGAGCAGTGTAGACTCTAGAGTAGAGTACCTCGAGATCAGTCGAGCATTTCTGGAGTGCGATGAGATCGGTGGAGGAGAGTATCGAATCAGGTGGTGGTTGTAGATATGTCACTTCTGAAATGTCGAGAGGGATGAGTGGATGAGAACCTGTGATCGCAAAATAGGGTGAACAGCCCATTTGTTTTTGAACTGTTACCCGTTCTGCCCAAAAGACCGAGTAGGTCCCAACTGACCATCGAGTTTGATCACCATCAATGGCCTTGTAGAGCGATTGTCGTACATTGAAGTGGGCTTGTTCGATGAGGCCATTGGCACAAGAATTGTACCCACTTATCTGAATATGATTGATATGGTATCACTTTGACAAATACTCGAGAGCAGAAAGGAATGCTGTGCCGTTGTCAGTAATGATCTCATAAAGCGAGCCCCAATGACAAATGATTTCTTCGAAGATCCAATTGCCGATGGTCTTCGCTGTTTCATTGCGAAGCATCCTGAACTCCGGCCAGTACGATATCAAACATCAACCTTGTACTATATAGCGATATCCACTGGAAGGCGGCATGTGCATTGTGTCGATATAGACTTTTCTGAATAGAGGAGCGGGTGTGGCGACGATTGGTGGAATAAGAAGATTTCGTGTTTGTTGCAACTGACAGTAGTGGCACGTTCGGATGTACCATGCGATATCAGCTTTCAGGTTGGGCCACCAGAATCGTAGTGCAACATGAGACTTCGTGGCGAAGATCATTTTGTGGCCAATATGGTCATGCGACAACCGGATAATATCAATGCGACGCTCTGGAATCGCGACGATCTTGTGTTCACCGTGACAATCTTTTTGCCATAGTTTGCCGGAATCTATGAAGAACTCGGTGCAATATCGCATGAAGGTAGCGTACTCTGTGTCTGATAGATGTGGGGGTCGCACCATATCATCTAACCATTTATGAACAAGCAGTAATTGTTCATTGTCTTTCTTTGCTTTGTCCGATCTAGGTATGTCTTCATACGAAACGTCCTCCCCCTTACTGAAATCTGAAGCTTGGGTGAAAGTGGGATAAGTCATGTGAGAGGGGAATGGTTGAATCGAGATTGGGTTGATTTGGTGAACAAAACTGTGTAGTTTGTCGATCCAGTCACCGAATTCTTCTTCTACTTCGACATTGTCGTCTTCATTTTGGCGAGGACGTCGCGAAAGACTGTCCAGTCCATGGTGCATACCTGCAACATGAACTAGGGTGAAGTGAAACGTTAGAATGGAGACTATCCATCGGTTTATGCTAGCGCTAGGCGCAATATCGGGATTTGAGAGCATGCCTTTAATATACCTCACATCGACCTCGATGATAAGGTTTTGTACCCCTATCAAGTATAAACGAAGTGCCACAAGGGCTCGATATAGACCATAAAGCTTGAGTTTCTGTTGCGAAAACCGCGATTCGCAGTCATTGAGCATGATCGAGCCGAATCAACTGTAATATCGCTTTCGAGGGTTATCGTGGTCGCATTGCATTAGGAAATAGCTGATGGCAATGCTCGATGTGTCGACTGCGAGGATTACTGGGGCATTCAAGGTATAGTCGATGGCTCAAATCGCTGGCGAGTTTAGGAGCACATGCTTGAGATCTTCTTGCGCTGCTACCTGAGATGGGCCAAATTCAAAGGGCACATCTTTTCGAGTAAGATTGATTAGCAGAGCTGCTCGATGTGCGAAACTCTGGATGAAAATTCGACAAACTCCAATCGTTCCTAAGAACACCTTAACTTCTGTGAGCGTACGACATGGACCCCATTTCTGGATCTTATCAATACACATTGGGTCAGCCATTCGGCCTTGAATATTGCATTGATGACCTAAAATGATTATCTCAGGGACACAAGCAAATAATTTCGGTCCAGAGAACGTCCCACCACAATACTTCATGTGCTGGACGATGCGATTTAGGTTCTCAAAATGCTCCCACATGAATCGTCGAATGCCTGAGTTGTCGACGATCGTTTCATAAGACCCACCGATCGTTCGATATTCCGATTTTGGACCCTTCACCAGTGTGTTGTCAATATAAGGGATCGTGATGTGAGGGACCTCGGGTTGTAGGATGAAAGTTACGTCGTCGTGTAGGATCGGAACCGAGTTCATCCAACCCATCAGTAGGGTGACAATTCAAAGTGCACCGAATGGTGTCTGGAAAGTCGTTAGATCTCGAGAGGATTCAGATACGAGCCTTTTGTCAAATGCAACATATAAATCCAACATTCCACCACAAGCGCGTCCTCCAAACTGTTCGGCTAAATGCTCGGGGATTGGGACAATGCCTGAGTGCTGAATCATAACTTGGTTTAGTGGCTCGAGGCTGTGGACTATTCGGAGCGATTTTGTGTCTTTCTTTGCAATGCAAAACCATCGCGATCGGTATGACGAGTTTGACAACTCATAGACTCCTGCTTTGATCTTCTTTTTCAGCATCTCGCAAATTTGTTCATACAAACCAGGCGGTATGGGGATATTGTGTTTGACCCAAGGGGTATGCGGGACGACTGGGAACTTGATAGGGGGGAATAAATCGGGTCGAAACCTTCCTCATTCGTTTTCGGTCCATGTGAACCCTGCTTGCTGGTTTCGAATGAAGTCATGCATGAGGTCTTGTTCTTGAGGCCATAAGAAATCTCCTGGATGATTTCGATCAATGATGTTTTTGCATTCGAGGTTATATCGAGGAGTTGGTTTGAATATCGGAGGATGGGGATTTAGTGGAGGCATGTCTTGGAGGGGATCGCCCTCGATGCATCGAATAATTCTAAAATGGTCGGGTAGTCCAGCCACAATTGGACGGACCTTCTGTGCGACTGGTTTATACTTTTTCTTCGTTGATAAATAACTAGACTGTGGATTGTCGGAAATAACTGAGGAAGGGGAAACTGACGATGAAGAAGGTTGCATAGGTATAAACACCATCGAGGCATTTCAAGGAACGTGGAACTCGTTGCACGCAGATAAATATAAGTTGGAAAGCATTGCAGATAATTCTTCGGAGGAGTCGATTTCAGGGATATTTGCAGTGCGCTCGATAAATATAGAGGAGTTAGAAGAGTCGAACGAGATGATGAAAGCGCACTGTTCCGAAATTTCATTCTCTAACACTGAAAATCCTCTCGAACTACTTTTTGACAACGGTGCGATCGAGGTATTGAGGGAATTGTAGCGGTCCGAGTTGAGTTTGGATCGCATATCGTGATGGTTTGCGCTTCATTCCGATAGTTCCTAATGACGCTTTCCGTCAAGACGTCGAAAGGTCATCCGAGTAGAATATCGTATGCCAGGTCCCGAATAATATGTATCTGCATGTATAGGGTGATTCCACCGAGATTGCAGGGTATGTTGCATGCTAAACCGAGTGTTTCGTCCACAGTCCCATTAGCAGACTGCATCGGAAGCCTAATCGAGGAGTCGTATGCTAGACCGAGTTCATGGCAAACATCTTCGGCCATCAATATGATCGAGGAACCGGGATCAACGACACTTTCTACCTGGTTGTTACCATGGACGTCCATAATAACTGATCTAATTGATGAAGTTTCTTTAGCGACGACAAAAGGCTGAGGGATTTCACTGGGTCAGAGACTGCTAATATAAGTCTCGTACGGGTCAGGCACAATGATCACGTCGGGACTAAACATGTTCATTGCATTGTTTCCAGATTGTGGGACTCATTTTGGTGTGACCTGTTATCTCCATTTTGTTTGAACCTCTGGTGAAAGTGAGAGTAGTTCTTTGGATGTCAGCATGACGATCAGCATCTTCATCAAGCATGCAAATATATCGTGCGCGATTTTCTCATTCTGTACCGGTGCCTGTGTCGCATATGATGGTCCGTCTTTTTCCTTACCCTTTGATGCGCCAGTGAAGTTCCTTTCGTGTGGTGGCAAATAAGTGTTCTCCCTGACCGACATGTATGGGTGTACCGAGGTTTGCGTTGGGGGTATGGTGGTCGATGGCAAAGTGGTCGATGTTGATGTTGGAGCAGTAGTTGAAGTCGAAGGGTTGACCGTTGTCGATGAAGATGTTGAGGGTGGTGGGACTGTACCAGTAGACGTTGGCAATGCAGGGATGGGAGTTGTTGTGGCTGGAACTGAATTTCGAACCTCTTTGTTCAGACGCGAAAATGGTCGACCACTTCGAAGCTCGAATATTTTGTGCTCGAGAGCTGCTATTCTATCTTCAGAGTCAGCTGTCAACATCGAGTTATGATAAATGCCTTTTGTCTCCAATCCCAATATAGAAACGGCGTCGGACTCTGTTATCGAAGTGATCGCAGCCAAGGTTGAACTAGTCGAAGTTGAAGGTGCCGATGGTGCGATGGTGAATAAAAGTGTTGCTGCTGGGGTTGCATCTGGGTTGCGTTTCCACCATTCATTGATGCGTTCCTTGATAAACCTGCCAGGGATACTTCGAGGGGTGAATTGTCCATTAGGAAGTACGATCTTTCCTTCCACATTTCGCTTACACTTCCCTTCATTCAGGTACGACTGACAAACCATACAGTCAGGGATAAAATGTCCGGATAAACCGCAAAATATGCAAAGGAGTGCGTCGATATGTGCCTGTCTGTCTGCCAAATTAGTGCGAGGATTTTTAGTACCTGCGATATGCATAGCGATGGTGCTAGTGAATCGTTCGAACATCGTGTTTAGATCTTCAGTTTTGATCGTAATAGTTCCAGGTGACGAGGTGCCCGTATTTCCGACATTCAATGTCGAGTGCAATGAAGAGGTCGATTGGTGGATTACCGAGTTCGATGTGTTGGAGCCTGCTAGAACAAATTTTGCCACGTCGTGAATGTTGTTGAGTGGATACGGATCATCAGGATAATGATTGGGGAATTTGAGTTCGAGTCGTCGAGCAATTCGAGTCCATAAGCCGGGTTGGAATCCTCGAACATAAGCTCTGCTTTGCTCGGCTTCCAAGATCCTATTCTTTGCTCACAAAAAGTGAGTAATGTTGTAGAACATGCGATAATACATTCCTAGATTGCTCACATTGAATATCCCAACGTGTAGCTGTTCTCCCACTAATTTGTCCATGTCCGATATGCTCCACTTGCAATCATCTTCCGAGCCGGGATAGAGTTTGTGTACTGCTGTTCTAAATTTGTTGAATGATGTGCTGGGTTGATACTCTGGAAGCGATTCCCAGAGTTCTGACGAGTCGATGTCGAGGTAGCAACAAGTGTGTTTCTTCATGAGATTCGATTCAGTAATGCCGCAGGTCGGGAATAATAGTTCAAGCTCTTCGAAGTATCGTCGAAGCTCTCGAGGCTGAGTCGGGTCAAATTTCGGAGCAGTTGAGTGCCCACGAGCTGGCATCGCAGTTTGGGTAGTCATGAATGCGATGACTCTAGGGGTAGGGGTTAAGACTTGTGTAATAGATGGTAGAGGTGTCAAAGTTGTTGGAAGGATAAATGAAGAGGTCAATGATGATGACAAAGAAGTAGATGATGATGTGGAAGGCAATGATATAGGTGAAGGAAATAGTCTACGATGAGTAGATTCTGCTTCGGAAACTGGAATTAGAATATCTCCTGATTGTTCGAGAGATTCAAAGGTGTGGCAAGTATCGATGTGAAGGGTTCTTGCTTGTGTTGGCCTAAGCCGAGGAAGTCGAGGTTAGTCCGACGATGAAATGATTCAGACACCCTCGCGGTGGGCTCCAAAAATGATGATGCTCAACCTGGGAAAACCACCAGAACTGCTGATGAGGCAATCGATGATGTTTGCGATGAGTCAGAGGAGGGTTGCGAGACGTTCTGAAAGTTCGTGGTCAAACCTCTGAGAAGATTACTAGTTAACACTAGTCGTGAAGGTAGTGTTATGAGAGACGAAGGTGTTTGTCGTGGTCCAATCAAGTATCGATCAATATCAAGGGCGATCAACGAGATCAACGGTGAACGAGTTTTATCGTTGATGGTCGATATGTGAATTATGGGGACCTTTTGATAGGTCGATGGTATACGAAGGGTGCGGCAAACTGCTATAAAGTGTTGGAAGGGTTGCTAGAACTAATGATGAGAGGATCGAGGGAGGATCGAGGATGCGATGATTGCAGAGGTTTCTCGTCGATCGAGAAAACCCACAGAGACTTAGATTGTTCTAGAAAGTTGATTGGATGCTTAGAACTGTATACAAGACAATATGTGAAGACGATTTCTTGTTATTTTCAAGTAGATACTACAGAGTTTTATATGTTTTAAAGAAACTTCCTAAAATGGAATGAGAAACATGTGTAGAACATGAGGCAAAAGATATGAGTTAAGGCACAAGGCCATAAAGGAGACTGGAATCCGAACAAGAAAGATATATATATCATACGATGAAAGAGTAATAAAAGGAAAGAACTAAAAGAGACTGTCCTTTGTGTATAAACTGTGCTAAGTCTCGCAATAATGCATCCAGCGGGTTCTGTGTGCGATAGGGACTTGGAACGAGGCTGACCTATGATCAGCAGGTTTGAGCACGAGTTGGAATACGTCCTAGTGCATGGTCTTCCACCATTTAGATAACAAAGGCAGCACCCGATGTCGCTCGTAGTTTCTCGATATCGATCGATGACACTCAATGATGGTCGACGATGGTCGATCGCGGTTGCGGCTTGTTCAAAGTTGGTTGGGGATGTTCGATGGTCGTGTAGGGGAATCTTAGTGACTTTCAGGGTAGTCCTAAGGTTGTGCAATGTGGGCTTTTGATATGATCAATGTCGCTGGTGATGTTTCAATGCGGTCGATATGATATCACAATCGATAGAGTGGGTCGCGCTGTGTCTGGGACATCATAGGCATTAGCCGACGTGATTAGAATGATGCTAAAATGGTGAATCAGTCCTTGAGCCAAGGAGATGACCTATCAGTATGTACTGCTCATACGGTACTCTGGCACAATGCAATTGGGTTGCGAGCAACTGCATCTTCATAGCTCTGATTATCAGGATCGCTTGGAGGGCCTGATGCAGATGCAATGAATCCCCCTGTATCATCTACCAGTGCGACGTTGGTAAAGGCTTCAATGACATGATTGGAACATATGTTGGTAACATGTGGGAAGCATCTTATATGATTGTGCTTGTGACTGAAATCAATATTGCAAGGGCCTAAAAGTATCCCATATTCTTTGAGGAAAGTACTGTTGAGTGAGGTGTTATCAAGGGTCCAATGGCCTCCCTGTGCAGATGTAAGCATAAAGTAGAAAAGGGTAAGAAAATGAAACTTAGACATGCCTTGACCATGATCCCAACTTGATCCAACAGATGGAGGACAATCTTGCTAGCCTGGCCCCATTGTGACTTCCTCAAAGATGGTGAAATGTGATTAGTGTCATGTGCAGCTGGAGACCATTGGTAGATTGGTTTCTATGTATCCAATGTGCGATAATGGCCAGGTATGGGCACCAAGCTTTGGTTGACCAAATATCCACCATGAAGGAAATTTGTCCTGGTGCATCCTAGAGTGATTGGTGAATACAGGAAAACATAGTGGTCAATTGAAACAACATACTGCTAATTCCTGTTTTAGGACCTTGAAATACAAATCCCATGCCTTGATAATTGATTCATGCATCTTCGTTTGGTGGGGAATGTCTTTGTCCTGGAGCTCCTCACATAAAAGCGAGAGAAGCTGTCGAAATTCCAGGCATTCAACAACATATATAGACTGCGAAGAAGGTTAGACTAATGGCAAACATTAAAAGCATACTTTACCAACCTGATCATCCACAATGATGAAGTTTAGGAGGTGCTGTATAAATGCCTTCTGGGAAAATGGAGGACATTGCATTTCACGTCCAGGGGCTGCAGGGGCTGTTCTGATTTCGCTCTCGAGTATAGGGACTTTCCATCGCATTTCCCAACACTTCTGGAGATAGATATCCTTGTGGTGGCTTGTGAGGTGTTTGCACAATGGATCATTTGAGGTGGTCGCTGAGAAGCTTCCTGCACCAGGGTGTAAGTCTATCCTGTTCACCCTAAACAACAATCCTTGTCAGTACAATGTACATAATTATAGAGGACCATGTACTTGCATGTCTTGGATAGAGTTCTGGTTACTGGAGGAACCTTGGATCTGTGTTCAAAGAACAAATCAATATCCAGGGCCGTGAGGCTCCATGAGGCTTCTGAGGCTTGCTCAGAAGGCGTGACAGGTCTAGTGGAGGTAGCAGGGCCAACTACAGGCTCAACGCTAGTGGGAGAGATCAGTCGTTGTGCATGCTGTACATCTTCATCAGCAGACTGTTCATCCAAGCCAGTGAAGTCGAAGTCTTCTCCAGAACTGGGATCTTCATGAAAGTTGACTGGTGCAGCTCTACATCCAGCTGTAGGACGAGGTGCTGGCTGCTGTGCTGCAGGTGCCAGTCATCTGCTTCTACCTCGGGGCATTATGGAAGCTGGGCAATTTACAGTGACAGAACTGTAGCATAGTATATTATAATGAGCCATGGTTCGGAGGTAGCACCTCACATGCCATTAGAGCATGTATCTAGTATGAATGGCAACTCGAGGAATTAATATGAATGAAACATCATAATAGTTAATTCAATTGGTGTCTGCGATTGAACATCTCATCTACTAGGTTCTCATATGCTGACATACACACTTCAGGCTGCACGTTACAGATACCCATCTAACTTGAGGCTGTACAGCTGAAAATCCCAAAGATTGCTCACAGGAAATAGGCAAGGATGATGCTAAGAAAATTGATGACTGCAAGGCCATGCCCAGCTGAATTCCACCATGATACTTGATCTACCATCAATGTTAAGTTAAAATAATCATGCGATAAGAAAAATACCCTACGCATTGCCATTAACCTCAGTTCAGCTCATGTGCAACTGGTGTTTGAAGAAGTACTCAGTTACATGTTCATGACAACAATGCTAGAAACATGAGGTGAAATTTGGCAAGGAAAGTGACCCCATAACAGTGTTATCTAGTAATCTTGAGTTGTTCATGGTGATTGAACACTAGGAACAATTCAGTTCCAAGTCCAACATCATGAAATATGGATAGTTACCCTTACACTCTACCAAACACTTGCAGATCATACACATCCATAGAGCTGGCATATCAGTGATATCACATCTGTCAAATTAATGGTTAGCACATCAAATAGATCAAGTGATTCAAGTCATATATGAAGTATAATGACACCGTGGGCCACACACACCCAGAACACATGGCACACAGCTACAACACAAAGCCCTTCTCCACAGATAGGCTACACACTGCAAGTGTGTTCTACACGTTGTTGTAAGAGTTCCTCTTACATCATCACAACATTATCACATGCAACCCAGTTTATCACATGTTATTCTAGTAGTATATAGTCTATACTTCGAATACTTGTACCATATCTTAGTTTCCCCCCTTCAAAATATACTAAGTTCCTTACATGTTTTGGTTCTCTTGAGTGTTGGAAGCTCCGGCTTACTTCCACTTTTTTTTTGTAATGAACTTACTATCAACACTCTCTACTCTCTCACATGTTCTTTCCCCTGAAATCATGCTGACCCTGAAATCACTGCAATCGTCAAATTTTTCACACCAACTGTCTTTTAATGACACAACGCCCACTACTACATCTTCCACACTCTCCTGTGGCTCATTCGACCCCTCGTCTCTCATTCCAGCCCCCTTCCTTTTGTCACCCTCCCTGGATGCATCTATGGCATTTTTCAGAGTCATTAGCTGATCATTTCCACACTATCTGTCCCATCTTGACCCCGCCCCTCTCATGATATTTCCCTCCCTGTGTTTGGTGGCTTATGTTCATTAACTTACTGTTACCACCATGCCTGTCCCATGACAACCCCACTGCTCCCTTGGCTCATTACACTGACACCATCGCTCAACAATGATGCAATACCAACTTGTGCTCTCTCCCTCATCTAGCCCCCTCTCTGTTGGTTAAATGTTCAACCTCTCCTTTACCCGTTGGACCAACAGGTGCCTCTGGTTCTGTGGTTCCACCTGGTTGTCTCAACCCTACTTTACTCCCATCCTGTCCCATTCCACAATGCTGGCAGTTCCTCAATGGGTAGATGTGTTGGCTTCTCACACCCAACCTGTCCTCTCGTCCCACCCCTCCATCTCATTACACCCTGCCTGCCTCATTTCAACCCTATTTCTCTTGCTTCCCCTCCCTGTAACACCTCCTGTTGTCTTGTTTGGCACCATACAACATTGTTTGATGTCGTGTACTTATTATTTCCACCCTGACTATTCAGTCTCAACCCACCCCTCCTGCATCATCAATGACACCTGCCACCACTGCCACATCACTTCCAACAATGCCTGTGCAGCCTCTATCAATGTTAACAATGTCGTTGACAATGACCACGACAACCTCTCCCCCTGCTCCAAACCAGCATCCAGCAACGCTTGAATGACAGCCATGCCAGTCCACAGCACCCCAGCCAAGCTCTTGGCCCCTTGTCTTGCACTCTGAACCTCCCTGTGCCACCACCACATCATCCTTGACAATGGTGTTAACAACAGCTGCCACCACCACTTCCCATGCCTCAACTTAGCTCAAGGACCTAGAAACCGACAGTACACTCTGTGGACTCGACCTACAGCACCCCAGCCTCATCCTCAGCCCCCCCTTTGACACCCTGAGCCACCTGTTGCCTCCGCCATGTCCCATGCACCTACACCAATGCCAGCCACTGCAGCTGGTTTGAAACGGCGACTAGAGCTCCGCCAGCACCCAAATGGCCACCACGACATCAGACATGGCTAACCAAGCCATGACCGACACCCCAGTGCAGTCTGTCACTCAGCAAATGGAGGTATGCAAGTAGGAGGGGACACATCCAGTGGAATGGATCACCCACTCAACAGAACACTTTGCTCACCCCACCAGCCTCAGCAACAACCTGAAAGGTAGTCGTCACCCCCCCAGCATGTCCCCCATCCCCTGTTCACCTTGAAGTGGCCAGCGTGACCACCATGTCATCATTGACACAACTGCCAACAATGCCCAGCCCATCCCCTCTTCCTGCCCCAACAGTCCCAATGACAACTATACCACCAGCTACACCAGCCGTTTCCTCCCCTGCTCAACCCCTCAAACCCCATTAGGCACTACAAGCACACAACCAATGCCACCACCTCAAAAATGACACCACTACCATCCCCAGCCCTACCACCACCAAAATGGCACACTACATCACATGATGCGCCACAGATGGCTCCCAAATGGCTGGCATCACACCCAGCACAGCTAGGCCCAATGACATATGAACAGGGTCTATCATTATCCACACATCACCATCAATGACTTCCGCACCCCCCTGCTCACTCCCCGTTGGCCCACTGTCCATCCTGCACCCCGTCCTGCCCAACATGCTTGCCACATCACAGGCAACAAAACAAGTCTCTCCCAGGTGAGACTGCCAAGGACAGTAACCAGAACACCCTCATCACCATCTTGCCACTGTGCCCACCTGCATCCTGCCATGTTTCCACTGACTCCCATGTCACTGTCAAACTCCCACTCTGAACCATGGACTGCATGCAAGTCAAATTACTGGAGCCCTCAGAAAACCCCCAAGCCCTGTCCCAACCTGCTTGCCTCGAGCCCACTCATTCCACCTGCGCTTCACCTCCACCAGTGCCATGGCACTGTCCAACCCATATAAGTGGCGCAGTCCCCAGCACCACATCACCTGTGCACTGTCACCACTGTCCTTGTCAATGCCCACTGTCCTCATCAACACCCACTGTCCTTGTCAACGCCCACTGTCCTCATCAATGCCCACTGTCCTCATCAACACCCACTGTCCTTGTCAATGCCCCCTGTCCTCGACACCCACCATCATCACCCACTGTCATCATCAGTCCACTACCAGGCAACTCAATGCTTTCTCCAACATGTAAAGTGTGCCTGTGACTTGTTGATTCAAGCCCCCCCCAGTCATTTTTTTTTGGAGTATGAGAGAGTGTAAGAGTTCCTCTTACATCATCACAACAATATCACATGCAACCCAGTTTATCACATGTTATTCTAGTAGTATATAGTCTATACTTCAAATACTTGTACCGTATCTTAGTTTCCCCCTTCGAAATATACTAAGTTCCTTACATGTTTTGGTTCTCTTGAGTGTTGGAAGCTCCAGCTTCCTTCCAGTTGTAGCATAGCCATTTCATCTTTTTTTACTCATTTCATTTCTTTCCATGTTTATATCCATTACACTAATAACTCTACTAACTATGAAATGTTTAGAATACCTACTTTTTGGACTACAATGGCAATGACAAGGTGAGATTGTGGTGGTTAGTGGAAGAGTGGGAAAGCATGAGAAGTTGCCAGCATGTTTGGTGATGTTGCACAAGAAGTTTGAATGTTGGGTATCCAGCACGATTCCACGCAAGTGTGGCTGTGTAACATTTGCCTGCAGTTAACCCTAACCCTAAGGGGTATCTGGCACAATACCCAACATTCAAACTTCTCATGCAACATCACCAAACATGCTGGCAACTTTGCATGCTTTCCCACTCTTCCACTAACCACCACCATCTCACCTTGTTGTCGCTGTTGTCTACAGTAAGTAGTATTCTAAACACTTCGTAGTCAGTAGATAGAGTTATAATAATTGAAAGAGCTATGAAAAAAAGATTAAGTCATGATAAAACATGCATAAAAATGCATATCCATGCCAAAGGCATCTTGATGGATAATGTGCATGGATACACGATGGATAATGTGCCCTGATATGCAATGGATAATGCACCTGGATGCATGATGCATGATGGATAATGCATGTCCATGTGGACGTAGTCATGGCGTTGATATCCTACTTCATTTCATAATGAATGAATGATTTCATAGATCTGAAGACTGACTACTTATCTACAGACAAAGAAACCTCTTGTGATAGCATTATGATATGAGCCAAGTATGATGACTTCCTAGGACATTCATGTAGCATTGTGCTCATTTCACTTGCCCAGCAGATCCCTCATGCCCTTTGTAGATTTCTTGATCTTGAGGCTGGTGTGGACAATGACAATGACAATGTGGGTGGGGGATCAGAGGATGATGAATTCAGTCCATTAATTATTCCTCAAATTATTTTCCATGGTACTAAAATTTATGTAGATGACTTCATCAATAATGACAAGGACCCTGCTGGGCTGGATGAAGCTAGTACTCAACAACAGCTATCATGGACGCAACTCCCCGATTGAGAGGACGGGTTTGGGCAACTTTTGACAGAGATCTTGGAATGGTCCCTAAATTCTGGAGGTAGAAACTTGGCACTTCAAGAAGCCACTAAACATCCCAATGATGCCTTGGTTCAAGTCAGGATGCCACCTACCTCTCATGATTTTCTGCTTTGGTGAGTTGCCTGCAGGGTAAGGCTTCTCAATTCTTTTAATGATGAGAACTTCTAGGTTAAATCTATCTAGTTAGGCATAGAAGAAGAGGCCATTTTTTCTTTGCTCCAGTTGGCAGCTCCCCAGCATGAGCTGCATTCAGCCTTTACACAGGGTTCAATTCACGGTTGGGTCTACTTGGAAATGACCATGAACAAGGATATCAATCACCTGCTCAAAATTACCTGGAATTGTTTGCCATAGAACTGGAATTATCCAGGAGCAAATTGACTTCCAGGATTGGACAAAGATGCTGATGATGAATGATATCGAGACAAATGTGGATGTGGGGAGGTGGGTGCAAGTTTGCAAAGGAACATATAAAGGAGACATTGGGTATGTACTTGTGTCAGAGTCGTGGGGAGTCCGTCTACTCCTGGTTCCCCATCTCTCACTGCCCAATCTTGCAAGTTCATCTTTGAAGAGGAAATGGTCTGCCGTTGCTCTGGAACCTGCATTATTTGACCCTAACACTATAGAGCATGTCTATAGTACCCCAGCCATCGAGCAGGATGATGGAACCTACCAATTTAGGGGAAATATTCTCTCAGATGGACTTCTCATCAAGCAATTGATTTTCATTCAATTTCATTGACCTCAGTCTTCATGCCTACCTCTATGTTCTTTCTCTTCCAACAATCTCGTCATCCTACTATTCTAGCAGCTAGATTTCCTTGTCCCATGGAATGGAGTTTCAATGAAGGTGATCGGGTTCTCATTTCTTCATCTAGCAAGTTAGGTGTTATCGAAAGTGTTGGGACAGAAACTGCCAAAGTAGATTTAGCCAGTGGTGAGGGCATCATAAGTGTTACCTGGACTGAGCTGCACAAGCACATCATTGTTGGGGATTTTGTTGAAGTTCTCAGCGGGCCACTTTGAGAATTGACCGGATGGGTAGAGGGTGTCAATGGCAAAACAGTCCATGTCATCCAACATATAAGTTTGGAAACATTGGAAGAGAACCAACCCCATCACATAAAGGTAGATTACATGCTAGTGTCTACTACTTGGACTAATTTTACTTGCAGAAATTTGAAATTCATATTAATTTGTTAAAAGTTATGAGCACGGCGGTCCTTCATGCACTGCTGCCAGTTAGTCCTGGCGACGCAGGTCCATCTTCTTTGGCATGGTCCAACCAGGTGCCTTGGCTGGGCCAAACCATCTTAGTTGCAAAAGTAAAACATCTGTTCAAGGGTCATCAAGCCATTGTCAAAAAGGTACTATGCAGCCAGGACACACTCAGTGGACTTCAAATTGTTGCACAACTCTCCTATTGGGATCCCACCATCCCATGCCAGACCATTGTTCTAGACTATGATGATGTCATAGAAGCTGTGTATGCATGATTTCATATTAACCAAAAGGTTTCAACTGATCATCTGTATATGATAGGTCCTACTCTAAACTGCACGACGTCATAGAACCAAAAAGCAAACTTTTTCTACCTCGCCATCATGAGCCCCATCTTTCTAATCCACTCCGAAATCCAAGTTCACAGTTCTCTGGCAGTATGACTCTGCTGCCTGATTCAGTTATTTCCTCATCACCTGCTTGGGACCCCTCATCCCAGACACCCATCACAACACCAGAGCTAGACATCGTTGGGCCTAACGTTGAGCTTGGCCAACAACTTGTTACACAGCACAGTTGCATCATCCACCCACTACTAGACCTGCAACTTGTCAGCAAGCAATTCAGGGTGGTAGCTGATGGTGGAAACTTCAAGCAGAAGGAGATCATGGTCATCACTGCATTGGTCAATGGACAACTGAGTATTCGACACAATAAATACAAGACTTCTGAAGCCATATCTCCTGAATGGGTTTCCCTCAAGCACCCCAATCCAAAACACGATAATGGATTTCTGGTTGTAATTCAGGGTGAACACTGTGGGAAACATGTTCGACGAATTCATCATTGGTTTGAAAATGAACAAATAAAAATGATCTTGGCTGTCATGAACAGGATGGAAGGGACTGCGGACAGGCTTACTGGGGAACAACTAGAACTTGATGTGGGCCAGCTTTGTGTGACTTCAAGACAATGGACAAGAAGAAACAAAATGATATGCTTATGACTGCCCTCCACGAAGAAGCACATAAAACATGCACAAAATAATTTTACTGATTCATTTCACTGATATCTATATACAATGGTGTATAATAATCTTGTATGTTATCTAGTAATTCTGTGTATTTTCATTCAAACCTTTTTTGTTATGTTTTATGACCAGCTTAGCTGGCTCCAGCTGGTTTCTGAGCCGGAGCCAGAATTAGCTGAGATGTGGGAGTCACCACTCAGCAGTCTGGCTTGGCTTCAGCTAATATCAGCTCAGCTCCCAGCTTCAGCTGGCTCTGAGCCAGAGCTGTGGCAACACTAAACTTGGCAAGTCAGCTGGAATTCTGCAAGCTTCTTCTCATGCTCCTGGTGAGGAGCAGCATGAGGGTAGAAGGTTGTTGAGACAGTATGGGCTCATCAGGTGATGAAGAAGGTTGTTGATGTCAAAAAAAAAGTGGAAGGATGCCAAGTTTGGCAGCCTACACTAAGGTGGACAGGAAAGACAGGATCAAGGTATTTTTGTTGCATGGAAGTGGGAACATAAGTTACTACAAATAAGAAAGATGTAATATGTACTATACCTTTGTTGCATGGAAGTGGGAACAAAGGTGTGGAATCAAAAAATAAAGATATATATGTGAAAAGTAAACCATGTAGGTAAAAGGCTGCATTGGCATAATGCACAGTTAGGGAAGGCCACATCAAGCATAGTATGTGATTTAGGAAGGCGCCACATCAGTGGTCCATACCTGGGCCATGATGGGTGTAATAGACTATATTGGAGCTGTAGAATAGATGTCAGTGTTGGCAGATAAGTTGTTGTAAGGCTGGGGAGACTGACATTCATCAGGATAGGAGGTTCATCAGTCACATGCCCAAGGTTCATCAAGGTTTGTCAATCATGTGACTTTGGTTGGTCAAGTTCTGAGCTAACGACAGTGGCATAGGATGTGCAGTGCAGCACATGTTGGTGTCATGGATGTATGTGTGTGTAGTGGATGTCGTAAGTCTGTGGGGCCAGACTTACAGAATTTAGAGGTTTTCAGAAATAGTGTTTGCTAATTTTCTTCATCACATGATTGACAACAGTTGTACTCCTCATTGATTGTCTTTTCTGGTTTGTCCTGAGTTTCCTCTGATACTAGTACCTTGTAATGGTTCTGGGTCACCAATGGGGAAACCTTCACTAGGAATCTTCCACAAAACTCTGCTGCCTGCCTTCCTCTGCTTCACTTCCTCAATTGTAGCTTCCCTAATCTTTCTCTTCTGCCTACAACTCCTAGAAATATGTCCTAACTTCCCCCAGTTAAAACATTTAAGTGGGCCACATCTCCCAGCTTGATCAACCTCCATAGCATCTGGTGCTGCTGGCGCCACAACAATAGGTGTCACTGCCATGACCAGTGGCTGTGCCCTCAGAGTTTGTGCTGCCACCTGTACCTGAGGTGCCTTTTCTTTCTCAGACTTTCCTCCTGACAGCTTTCCAAATTTACTACTTCCATACATTGACTTCAATTCAGCCTGTTCCTGCTGATATTGCCAATCATGGCACATCACCCAATTATACCACTCATCCAACTTCTCCAGCATAGAAGGTAGTTGGTAGATAGACTTGAATAAGGAGAGATTTAATTCTGCTTTCAAAAATTCCACCAACACAGCTTCTCCCATATCCATCTGTGAAGCTTCTGCTTTGAACTGAAAAATAAATTCATCCACTGTTAAGGAACCTTGGTGCATGGTCTTTGATTTAGCAGTAGCCATCATTTTCAGATTAGGATCCCCAAACTGTGCCTCCAATCTCTCCAAAAATTCCTTGAATGTCACAAATGGTTTATTTCCCATGGCAATTTGATTAATAGCCTCATTTCTCCAGAACTGTGCTTTCCCCCCCTGAATGTATCCTAGACTCAGCTGTATGAAACTCTGGCTTCCTCCCATGGATGTACAATACTATAGAGCTGATGAAGGATTTTGTATTCTCTATGGTACTGTCAAAGATTTGTGGGTGCATACTTAGGTAAGCACACTTTTCCATTTTCAGACTTCTCCACTGTCTGCACATCATCCTGTGACACTCACTCCACCATCTCCTCCATCTCATCATCTCTGTCTACTGTTGTCTCTGGCTGTACTTCTGCTTGCCTGGGCTGGGATGCTGCTGACACCAACACTAATTGCAACACTTGTGCCATAAGCGCATCAATCTTTGCTTCTAGTGCTGGTGTGGGAATTGTATTAGGACCAGGATTAGAAGTTGATGGTTCAGACATAATGGATAGATCTGTGATGAGTCACTTCTTTGGCTAAGGTGCCTGATCTCAGAGTTATCACTGAATTTCGCTTGTAACTAAAATAGTCATCTGAATAGAGTAATGTAAATCATAACTAAACCAGATTCAAATGGTTGTCTGGTTGCAGCTGTCCTAATGATGAGTGCTGACTCTCGATCACTGGCAGTCACAATGTAAGGCAAAGCCTGGCATTGGCTTATGAAAGAAAGGTAGATTACATATGCACAAGTACTTTCAGCTCGTGCTGAAAGAATGAGTAATTGAATGTGGCACAGTGAAACAATGACATATGTGCAAGTAAGAGAAGGCACACTGATATGGAAAGTTGTGTTCTTCTGTTAGGGCAAAACCCACTATCTGCTAGCTAAGACTGTGCAGGTTCTCTCTACAAGAAGGGGGTGGGATCCTATAGAAAGTGGATCCTAGTACAATCAAGATCGTGCTGTAGGTACAGTAAGTATGGATCAATAAACAAGTAATTAATGAAGCTCACCTCAGTCTCTGTATAAGTGACTGAGGTGGTGAAGTAACTACCAAACATATATATATGTATTCTGTGTAACAAAGGATGGGTATGAATAAAAATGAGACAAGGGGGAAGTCATGGCCACGTATCAAAGGGAATGTTAAAAATAGCACACACATCAAACACATCAAAAGCGAGACTCACAGTGCAATCTCAACACTTCTCCTCACCATGAATCCTCCTCCTCACATGGAATCACATTAACATAGTCCAAGATGGTTTCTAAGAAAGGCAAATTGTTTAGGGTCCAAGGCCTTTGTAAACATGTCGGTGACATTATTGCAGGTGTTGACATAATCAATAGTAAGGTTGTCTGATTGGACGCATTCTTGCAGAAAATGATATTTAATGTTGACGTGCTTAACGTGAGAATGAAGTAATGGGTCCTCAGACAAAGTCCTGGTAGTGTTGTTGTCGCAAAAGATAATGGTAGGGAAATTTTGATGGAGGTCAATTGCATGTAGTAGAGTATGCAACCATATACATCCCTTTGCGCTCTCAAATGCTGCAATGTATTCCACCTTGCAAGTAGATGCTGCCACAACCTTCTGTTTTTGTGCTGCCCAAGACACCGCATCTGATCCAAGGGAGCATATGTAACCCCCAACACTATGATGAGTGTCGAGGCAATTAGCCCAGTCGGAGTCACTATAAGCATGCAAGATAATTGGAAAATGACCACCCAGATGAAGCTTCAGGTCTCTGGTTCCTTTTAGGTATCAAACCAGCCGTATAGCGGCATTCCAGTGCTCAAGCGAGTATGAGTCACGATATTGAGAGAGCTGTTGTACTGCATATGAAATGTCAGGACAAGTAGATATTGCCAAATAAAGCAAACATCCAATGAGAGAGCAGTAAGGTAGTTTGGCAAGAGCATTCCTGGCATCCAGCAACATGGTTTGCTGATCAAGGTGTCGTAGTTTTGAACCAGGCTCTAGAGGAGCAGAAACTGGGTGAGCATCCTTTTGACCAAATTGTTCCACAATTTTGTCAATAAGTGCAGTTTGTGAGAGTGCTTTGGTATGCGCGTCCCTGTCCCAGGTGACAGCAGTACCCATAATAAAATGTGCTGTCCCCAATTTGGATATAGTCCATACCTCACACATCTGATTTTTAAAACACTCATTTTTGTCCTTGGTGTCTGTGATGGCTAAATAATCGTCAACGTGGACAGCAGCAATTATCGTACCAGTGTCAGTATAGACATAGAATTTGCAAGAAAGATGGGTGAATCCCCAATTGAGCATTTGTGCATTGAGAGTTTGATTCCAAATATGTCTGCTCTGCTTCATACCATACAGGCCATGCTAGAGCTGCCAAACCCAGTCCTCCTTGCCTGGCTCCTCAAATCCTGTAGGTTGCTGCATATATTGAATTTCATCATCCAGGAGTAAGCCATAGAGAAAAGTGGTTTTTATATCTATTTGTTGTGCGTCCCATCTGAGAGAGGCGGCAATGTGTAGGAGAATTCACCAAGATTCCATGCACGCAGTCGGTGAGGTGGTTTTAGTGTAATCCCTGCCATAAATCTGCTCATGACCTCTGAAAACAAGGCTTACCTTCCACCTGATAGCAGTGCCCACCTCATCATGCTTGATATGGAAGACAGGTTTCCCACATCTAATATGCTTCCCTGGTGGGACCTCAGACTGAGGTATCAACTTATAGACTCCCATCTCCTTCAATGAGTTCAATTCATTGCGGTACCCATGTTCCCAATGCGCTGCATGAGCTGAGTTCTTGCTCATCCTCAAATTGAAGTGATTCCGGATCAAAATCTGCCATTTCTGAGATCAGGGCCTGAAGTTGATGCACCTGATCACCCAGATCAAGATTATGAAATGATTGACAAAGTTCTTCAATGACATCACAATCATGATCAGTGGATTGATTTGGAACATGGTCTGATCTGGCAGCAACAAGTGCAGCCCGATGTTCCCGCCATGCCTCCTTGATCTGAGCAGCACTTTCCAGAGAGTCACGCATGGCAGCAGCAGTTCTGGTAACTGCAGGGCCACCATTAATATTCTTCTCAGTGGGTATCATCATGTGGGTTGATTGATGTATTGACTGGGCCAGTGGTGGTAGCAGTGGGGCTGTGTTATGAGAATGCACATTAGGGACAACAGAATTGTGAACAGACTCATCATCAACATCATTTTGTAAAATGGGACCCAGGAAGGGGGGTTGGCTCCCAATGGAGTCTATATTTCCATCCTCCTGTAGCGTGGTGGGTGGGGGCAGTAAATGGCCATCATGGCTTTCAAGGAATCTGACATGATATGAGCTATGGAGCTTATGCATGGCACGGTCATAACATCGGTACAACTTCAATTTGAGGTCATAACCTACCAAGACACATTCAATTGACTGCTCATAAGTCTTGGGATTATCCTTCTTGGGAATAAGTACAAATGCCCTGCATCCCATCTCGCGAAGATAAGAGTAGTCAGGTTTTCTCTCATACCATAATTCCCAAGGTGTTAGGCCTGCAAGGGAACATGTTGTAGTCTTCGCATGTAAATGAGCAGCCGTGAGGTAGAATTTGTCCCACAGATAAGAGGGCAGTCCTGCGTAAATTTGCATTGTGCATGCTTTAGTCATTAGTGTTCTATGCATTCGCTCGACATGGCCTATATGTGTAGAAGTGTAAGGAGCCATGAAGCATTGATTGGTACCCCTAGTCTTCAACCAGCTCTCCATTTCAAGTGATTTAAGTTCACCATTATCAGTGATATAGGTTCCGACCTTGAGTCCAGTTTCATTCTCCTGAGCAAGCTCCCAAGCCCTGAGTTCAGAGAAAGCATTGTGTTTATTTTGTAAGGGTATAGACCATGGGAAGGAAGTGTAGTCGTCTACTATATCCATGATATAATGGTTGCCTGCTCACAATGCCACAGCATGCAGCCCAGATAGGTCCATCCACACCTTTTCCAGTTTCCTTGTCACTTTATGACCCAGTCCTTCCTGATGTTTCTTGGGAACTGGTGTTTTTGTCTGCTTGCCAAGAACACATGAATCGCATTTAGGCAATTTTGGGAAAGAGGCAAGCAGTGCACCAGTGAGAGCACCCTTCTTGGCCATATCCCAGAGAGCCTGGTAGTTCGCGTGACCCAGACAGCGATGCCAAGTTTTGAGAGTAGGGGACTTGTGAACTGCAAGCATGTGGTCAACCTCGGCTGATGGAACATTAAGCATGTAGAGTTTCCTGGAGAGGCAGGTGCCACGAGCAATGAAAGCACCAGAGGATTTGTCAGTGACCCAACAGGCATCAGCATCAAATTAAGTGACAGCATTAGAGTCATCTGCAAGTGTGCCCACTGATATTAACCAAACTGCCGAGTTTGGAATGTAGAGAGCATTATGTAAGACAATTGATGTGCCCTGGGCTATTCTTAGTTGTATATCTCCGACACCGATGGTGGCAATAGATGAACCACCAACGCCTTTGACAGAACGAGGTGGAATGGGGCGCAGGCTAAGAAAATCAGATCAGTTGGGGGATATATGGACTGTTGCCCCAGAGTCAATGATAAAGGGGAGATCATCCAAGGTAATATGTGAGCATTGAGTCTGGTTAAGAGGCTCCACAGCGAGAGCAATGTCATCAAGGGGTAAACAGTGGTAGTAGGCTCCTCCTCAACAGCAAGCCATCCCTCATACTCTATGATGTCAGGGAGTTGATAGGTAAAGGGTCATGAGCAAGTCCTGCAAATTTTGGCACAGGTGGGGTTGATGCCTTGGAGTCAATCATGACAGTGAATGCTTGACCATTAATATCCTTCACAGTGACAGGAACCTTGGAGGTACTTGTGGGCAGTGGTTTCTTCTTGCAAGCTGCCTTGCGAGCAGCGATCGATTCCTCCAGTGACTTCCCAGCCATACCACTGCCAGGTTTAATGCAGTACTGCTTTGTGTGCCCCTGCTCCCACAGTTTGTGTTGGTACAAGTCAGTGCATTAGGGAACCTGGAAGGCTTGGGCTGTGCTGCAAGAGCAATGTGTGTTTTAGAATCATTGCAGTGATCATTCTCAAGTAGGGATTGCTCATTCTCCAGGAATAACTGGATATCCTTAGAACCATATGGAGCTTCAATAGAGGAAGCAGCAATGTCTCAAGAAATAATGGAGCAGGCATGGGGAAAATTGTCACTAAGGGAATTGAGTAGAGCGAAGGTCGGCTTTTATGTCACCCATGGCAAAGGCGCGTTCTATTAACGCACAAATTTTTTCTGCTGTCCCGGGGAGTGGCATGTCCTTTGTGCATTGTATGGAGAGCACTTGTTGCAGAAGCTGAACCTGGCGTACTGGCCCTTCCTTCTGATGGCAGTCCTGAAGGATCTTCCAATTGACCTCAGGGCTCTTCTTCATGTCCAGGAATTGTCATTCAGAGGAAGAAACACTGGATGCAATAAAAGCATATGCGAGGCAGGAATTCACCCTCCAGTTGGCAAGCGCATGGAGCTCAGTAGGGGTGGGCTCAGGTATATCACCCATAACATACTTGTAAAGGCCATAATATAATAAAGTTATGTTGGTCAGCTGACCCCAAGAAAGTTTTAATGTTACCTAAAATTTGACTAAGCAGACTGTGCTGTTTTATGCCAGCAAACCCCATGCCAGCGCATCATGCATCAAAACAAAATAAAATATTTGTCGCACGCGACTTCTCTTCTTCCCTGCCTTTCTCCCTCTGTGTTCTGCCTTCCACAAAGGTAGGTTTAGATGTCATTGGGTCCTGCTGACCATCTGACACTGTTTTGGGGGTTCTGCAGCCCCTGGCTTCTGCCATTTAGAGGGTTTTTGCTGTCTTTTCAGTTTTTGGCTATCCTTCTTTTGGTGAGTCAGCTGCCTTACCTCTTGGTTTCTCATAGTATCTGTCCCTCTAGGCCTGTTTGCACCTGGATTTTTGTTGGGTGTTCCCTTCTCATCCTCTCTTTTTTGCTGATGGCCTTCTCTTCCTAGCTTTTGGCCTGGGCCTGGACCTGGACCTACCTTTTGAGTGAGGTGAGTGGGGTTTGGTGTTTTCTCTCCTCCAGTTGCCTTTGCAATTGGGTTCTTGAGGAATCAGTAGACCAAGGTGAAGCCCAGTGAAGTCCTGCCTCCCTGGCTTCTCCTTTTCAACAAAGGAGTGTCTGCCAGTTGATTTTGGGCCTGGACCTCTCTCTGGGCACAGTGTGTAGGGAGATTGGGCTGGTGGGTATGCAGTTGCCTCCCCTTCCATCACTGGAAGTTGCTCCACTGTCAACTACTGCTGTTTGCACCGGTTTCACTGCCTCCTTTAAGAATCTGAGTGCACAGCTGCAGCAGGAGAGTGCTCCATCTCCATTCACCTGGGCTTCTTAACCATGTGAGTACATCCTGATTTCTTTCCTTCTTTTGTTCAATTTTCATCCTTGCCTCTGCAGGGATCAAACCCCTCCCAACACTCCTCAGCGGATCCATATTGCTGCCCAGCAAAGTGAATGAGACTGGCATGTCCTGGATAGCCCTGAGCATCACCGCACCCCTCATCATGCCCGCCGACTGCACTTTGCCCCTCCTCCAATTGGCCTCCCACTCCCTCCTCCTCCTCCTCCCATGGTTGGTCCAGCTGCTAATAACTCTGACCCTTTTGGTATTCCCCCACTCCAGGCTCCTGCTTCTGCTCCCCTCACATTTGCAGATCTCATGGCCCAGTATGCTGCTCTTCCACTGCTTCCTGTCAATGCAGGATGAGGTCGTGGTCATGGGGCTCAAGGTTGTGGGGCTGCTCCTGCTCCACTGCCTATGGCTGATCTCATGGCCCAGCATGCAGCTCTTCCACCCTTGCCAGTTGCTCCTGTGCATGGACATCAAGGTAGAGGTAGGGGTAGAGGTAGAGGTAGAGGAGCTCCTGTTCCAGTGGTGGGTATTCTCCTTCCACCATTTTGTATGTACATTTCATGGCTAATGCTTGAACAACCAGCCCTTCCCTGCCATGCTTCCTTTGAATCCACTCCAGCCACCTGCTCCTGTCCCTGCTCCTGCTCAGCCTCCTGCTCCTGCACCTGTTCAGCCCCTTCCTGTTGCCCACCAGCCATTCAATCTCAACTGGCCTATCCACAGTCTTGGGAGTATGAATATTGAATGTCCTTCATGCCATGCACTTCATTGGATGGCAGAGAAAACTGCCAAGTCTTCTCTGATAAATCCCAAGTTTGGCATGTGCTGCTTCAGTGGAAAAGTCGATCTCCCCCGTCTCCATGACCTCCCCCATGAGCTGTCCCAACTCTTCAATGGCCAGGATCATCTCAGCAAAGAGTTCCATGAGCACATACGCAACTATAACAATGCACTTGCCATGACCTCCATTGGCCAAAAGCTGGACAACTCCATGAACAATGGCAATGGGCCCTGGATCTTCAGGCTCCATGGTGAGCTGTCCCACAAAGCAGGTTCCCTTCTCCCCCTTGCAGGCAAGAATCCTGTGTACTCCCAGCTTTACATCTATGATCCTGCTCAGGCACTTCACCATTGTTGCAACCACAGACAGAACACCCATCTGCAACCAGACATCTTGAGCAATCTTCAGGATATGCTTCACAACCACCATCCAGGAGTTGCACTCTACAGACAGGCCTTTGAGCTCACCCGAGACTTGCCACCTGAGCAGCAGTGCAAGATCGCTCTTTGCTTTGATGAGGGCTGTGATCGTTGTTGGTACAACCTTCCTGATGCCAGCCAAAATGAGATCACCGTTATTCTTCCAGGGGATGGAGACCATCCAGGGGGCTATCGTGGCATTGTCCTCTACTGCAAGCATGGGAATGGCCTCCAGTGCATCTCTGAGTGCCATCCTTTCTATCCTGCCCTCCACTATGTGCTGCTGCATCCCACTGGCCAGCTCTCATGGCATCCCCGGCTTGAGTACAGATGCAGTGAGGAGGTCGACAATCAGGATGGTGCTGTGGAGCCTCCTGAGGGCCAGCCTCAAAAGCGCAAGCATCTCACCAAGTCAGAGTTCTATCGCTATCGCCTTCATCCACACCCTCCCAACATTGAGCCCCAGCATATCTTCCAGGCAGGAAAGCTCTTTCAGCAGTATGTGTGTGACCATTGGGCCACCTGTGAGCAGGATTGCCTGATGTATATCATGTCCAGCCAGGGCAAGCTTTGCAGTGAGGTGTATTCTGGGCTCACAGATGCTGTTGCAGCCAACATTGATGCAGACCCCAGAGCTCTGGGTTGGAGGACTATCTTGCCATCTTCCTTTGCTGGAAGCACTCACCACATGCAGCAGCTCCTCCAGGATTCATTGGCCATCAATCGGTACTTCAAAGGTGGTGACCTCTTTCTCACTATGACTGCCAGCCCCAATTGGCCAGAGATCCAGAATGCCCTGTTGCCAGGTCAGGATCCAGCAGACCATCCTGACTTGGCAGTTTGGGCTTTTGAGGCAAAGTGCAGGGAGCTGATGAAGGACATTGAGCATGGCATCTTTGGCAAAGCTGTGGGTCATGTCTTCATAATTGAGTTCCAGAAGCGTGGCCTTCCTCACATGCACTGCATCATCTTCCTTGATGAGGCTTCCAAGCTCCACACCCCAGAGGACATGGACAGCCTTCTTTCCTGCAAGTTCCCTGTTGATGATCCTGAGCTCCTTGAGTTGGTCAAGCAGTTCATGGTCCACAAGCCCTGCGGTGCTGAAAATGACAATGCTGATGCCCCATGCTTGGTCAATGGCAAGTGCTCCAAGAACTTTCCCAAGCCCTTCAGAGAGCACACTACTATCTCTGATGATTCTTATGCCTCTTCAAGGCACTGCAATACTGGCCAGACCTTTGAGGTCCGGGGGAAGCAGGTCGACAATCGCTGGGTCATCACTTACTGTGCCTATCTTATATGGAAGTATTGCTGCCACATCAACGTTGAGGTCATTTCCTCCATCAAGGCCTTGAAGTACATCTACAAGTACGTTTACAAGGGCCATGATCGGGTCACAATGCAGTTTGGCACCTATGATAATGAGGTTAGGCAGTACTTGGATGCCCGCTTTGTTTCTGCCTGCGAGTCCTTCTGGCGTCTCTTCCACTTTGTCATGCATGGTGCCTCTCCCAATGTTGTTCACCTCCATGTCCACCTTCCAAATGAGCAAAATGTCACATGGAGTGAGGATAGAGTGGAGACTGTGCAGCAGGTCATCAAGCAAGCAGCCACAAAAGACACCACTCTCACTGCATTCTTCAAGGCCAACCTGGAATATCCAGAGGTTTGTGGTGACCTTCTGTACCAGGACTATCCCTCCAAGTTTGTGTATCACAAGAGTACTGGCAAGTGGAAACCCAGGCAATGTGGCTTTGCAGTTGGCAGGCTGTATTATGTCCACCCCACTGCCGGCGAGCACTTTTATCTCCATCTTCTCCTCACCTCTGTCAGAGGCCCAACATCATTTGAGAACCTCCTCACCTTCCAAAATGTGCAGGCACCATCTTTTAGAGAGGCCTGCCTTGCCCATGGACTGTTAGAAGATGATCAGGAGTGTCATCAGTGTCTAGAGGAGGCCAGGTCCATGCAGACAGGTCAGCAGCTTCGCCATTTGTTTGTGACCATCCTTCGCGACTGTCTGCCCTCTGACCCTGCTGCACTCTGGAACACCTTTTGGATTCACATCTGTGATGACCTGCACTCCCACCTTCAGCATGACTACAACTGCCTCAACCCCACTGATGATGATGTCCAGGACTATGGCCTCTTCCTCATTGACCGGCTTCTCTCTCACACCAACAAGTCCCTCACTGATTGGCCCACTATGCCTCAGTATATCCAGGACTGGCAAGCCATGGTTGGCAACCACCTCATCAATGAGCAGAGGTTGTACAATGCTGAGGAGCAAGCAGTGTTGGCAGCTGAGCATGAGGCAAGGTTGAATCAGGATCAGAGGGTGGCATTTGATGAAATTCTTGCTGCAGTCAATGCTCAGTCTGGCCAGACCTTTTTCCTTCATGGCCCTGGAGGCACTGGCAAGACATATGTCTACAATACTCTGTGCTACAGGCTTTGCTCCCAGGCTAAGATTGTTCTCTGTGTTGCATCCTCAGGCATTGCTGCCCTTCTTCTCAAAGGTGGTCATACTGCACACTCTACATTCAAGATTCCCATTCCCATCCATGAGTCCTCCACATGTGGCCTCTTGAAGACTTCTAAGCATGCAGAGCTCATATGTGCAGCAGACTTGGTCATTTGGGATGAGGCCCCTATGCAGCATCGTCACATCCATGAGTCTATCAATCGCACCTTCCGTGATGTCCATGGATCAGACAAGCCATTTGGTGGCCTCTCCATCGTCTTTGGAGGGGACTTTCAGCAGATTCTGCCTGTTATCATCAGAGGATCACGTCCTCAGACTGTCAGTGCCTCCATGCAGTGCTCTGCTCTTTGGGGGAATATCCAGGTGCTCCATCTCAAGCAGAACATGTGTTTGAGTGGAGATGTTGCAGAGGAGTCCAACTTGGCAAGGTGGCAGCTGGAGGTTGGTCATGGAATGCACACAGACAATGAGGCCAACATCCATCTTCCTGACCATTTCAAGTGCCCAGAGAACTTGGTCCCCTCCCTCATGGATGCCATCTATCCTGACATCCATCATCCACAACAGCACTCAGACCAGTACTTCTCAGATTGGACAATCCTCTCAAGCTGCAACGATGATGTGGATGACCTCAATGCTTATATCCTTCACAAGTTCCCTGGACAGCAGAGGGTGTTTCACAGTGCTGACTCAATTCCAAACAACACACAAGACCAGGGAGAGCTCATGTACCCTGTGGAGTACCTGAACTCGATCAACTGCTCAGGACTGCCATTGGCTCAGACAGCTCTCAAGATTGGTTGTCCAGTGATGGTGCTTTGGAACCTAGAGCCTGGGCATGGTGTCTGCAATGGGAGCAGAGGAATTCTCACAAGGATGAGAAACAGAGTGTTAGAGGTATGGCTTCTTACTGGGGATCATGCTGGAGAGATTGTGTTCATTCCAAGGATTACACTGTGACCAACTGAGAATCAAGTGCCTTTTGAGTTCACTAGAAGGCAGTTTCCAATGTGGCTCTCCTTTGCGATGACAATCAACAAGTCACAGGGCCAGTCTGTCAGACATGTTGGTCTTGACCTGTGGACTCCAGTTTTTACACATGGGCAGTTCTATGTGGCAATCTCTTGGGTGACATCAGTTCACAACATCAAAGCCATCTGGGCAAGTATGAGTGAGGAGGCAATAACAAAAAATATTGTATATAATAAAGTACTACTAGATAATGTATAGATAGAGTGCACATAAAGATAGGTACAATAATGTATCATAGTATATAATATAATGTATCATAGCACATATATAAAGGTGTGTAGATATAAATATAAATATCACCCATGTGCCAAAGGCACATTCAAAAAGCTTGTTTAGAGATAAAGCAATAATGATTTCCTCGCACCATTCTTTGTAACTTGATTTGAGTACTTTACACTCCCCCACCTATTCTGGTTGGATTCCGGTTCGTCCGGCCGGAATTTCTGGAATTTCTGGAATCTGGTGGAATTTTTTTTGTATGTAGTTTTCCCTATGCAGCACAATTCTGGTCAGAATAAGGATCCAATTTACACCTGGAATCCCCAGAATCTGACTGGACTCATCACAACCAGAATAACAGGAATAACTGGAATGCACGTGCTTCCCCAAATAAAAGTTCAACACACATCAAGAATTGAACACTCGACCTTGGGTCTGCACACATAACAGCACGCTTAACCACTGAGCTACCAAGCAATTATTCTTGGGCATACATTTAATACTTTTATTACCCAACCAAGGTACGTAGTTAATCACAGCCATTAACGGAATAATTAATAAGTATGCATACGCATGACACATGACATGTGACTGCCAGCTCACAACCACCACCACCACTGTTGCCAATGCCACCTCCTCCTCCTCTCTACTCTACCACCACCACTGTGTGCGCACCCACCACCACCATTCCCACACCCAATGCCACCATCACCACCACCTTCAAATGAGCTGACTGGACAGAATGCGGGCCCAAACAACGCAGATCATGTTGTTTAGGGCCTAAGTATGTTTTTTTTCGTTTGCTTCTTGTTTTTTCATACTAACTAACTTGTTTCATTTGTTTTATAGGTTCTACTCAACTGCCAGACATAACATGGGCCCAAATGATGTGATTGGACAGAACACAGGCCCAAACGATGCAGATCGTGTTGTTTGGGCCCTAAGTAAGTTTTTTTTTGTTTGCTTTTTGTTTTTATAAACTAACTAACTTGTTTCTTTTGTTTTATAGGTTCTACTCTACTGCCAGATGGAACACGGGCCCAAACGACATTGCCATCATTTGGGCCATAGATAAGTTTTTTTTTTCTTTTTCTTTTTCTTTCTATCAATGAACTAATTGTAATTTATTGCTTTTTAGGTTGTATACTACTGGGGATGACCTGCCACGATGAAAAACACGAGCCGACTGGATGGAACGCAGGCCCAAATGACGGCAACGTCATTTGGGCCATAGATAAGTTTTTTCTTATTTCTTTTTGTTTTTATAAATCAACTAATTGTAATTTATTGCTTTTTAGGTTGTATACTACTGGGGACAACCTGCCACAATGAAAAATGTGCAACCCATGCCCACGCCCACCCGATCCCCTCCTCCCCATTCAAATGGGATGTGAGGCTGTCGACACGGGCTAGGAGGGTGCAGAGGGATGCCAGGAGACCCCAGAAGGGGGGTACCTGTTACGATTTGTTATCTGGACCCGCAAGACTGGGCACTTCACTTTTTCCCTTCTGACACAACACGACTCACTTCCGATGGGGACACCCCCTGACCTGACTCCTGTTGATCAACATGCTGCACCACAGTATTCCGTGACATCAGACTCCGTGACATTGGACCCCTTGACATCGGACCCTTGATATTGGATCCGTGACATCGGACGCCTCATGCTTGGCATGAGGGTTATTTGCTACTGTTCTTCGACATGCTGCGCCACAGCACTCCATGACATTGGACTCCTCATGCTAGGCATGAGGCTTACTGTTCTATTGTTCCTTCTATATTTACTTGACAAGAATCTCATATTCCGATTGGACGATAGACATTCTCTGAACCATATATAAGCTACAGTAATACTGCCTGTATTCCTTAGCTTGACCTAATTCAATCAACGGTCTTAGACTCAACCAGAACACTCGACAGCTTAGGAAGCCCCTAGCTGTGATAACTCGAACTTGACAGTTGGAAAGCCTCCAACTGTGATACATGAACCAACAGTCTACTCAGAAAGCCTCTGAGTACGGATAGCCACAACGACTTGAGGAAGTACCCAAGTGAAGGCCAGAAGCCCGATACACTAGGAAAGCCTCCTAGTGCGATACCGATATAGTTGGAAAGCATCCAACTGTGACATACAAAGCCAAGGCTGAGTTAAAGACCTATAGTCTTAACAAAAGGTCAAGCTGATCTACGAAGTCCACCTACCTAGGTGCAGACACAACGTCTTTCAGACAAAGCCCAGACAGACCTCCAACCGGAGCATCATCATCAGGAAGAACCCCGTGGTATAGATACCAGGGTCGACTAGTACGATACTTGGAACCAGCACAGAAGTGGTTCTCAAGGAGAACCAGTGACAAAGAACCCCGATACCTCGACGAAGAGGATATTAGATCCTTCGATAAAGAAGAAACCACAGAACGAGATCCATTCTCCCTATCCAACAACAACGCCAACATGTCTACCGAACCCACCGCATTGACCAAGGAGATCAGAACACGAACCCCCTCCGACTTCACAGGAGACTGAACTAGAACTGTGAAGTTCTTACAAGAAGTGAAACTCTATTTGAGAGTGAACCATGGAATCTATGACACCGATGAGAAGAAAATCATCTTCGCATTGTCCTTCATGAACGGAGGAACCGCCGTGCCCTGGGCACAGACATGGGCAGAAAAGGAAGACCTAGGGACATGGTCAGCCTTTGAAGCAATGCTCAAGACAGTGTTCACGCCGATTGACAAAGCTGGCAGAGCCAGGACAGAGATGAAAACGTTGAAGCAGGCACAGGACCTGGAGGACTACATAGCGCAGTTCCGAATCCTGCGAGAGAAGGTGGGAATCAATGATGACACCGCCCTCATCGAACTCTTCATGGATGGGCTGAACCCCAAGCTCCTTGAAAGAGTTTTCAATATGGAAACGATCCCAACGACCTTGGAAGGAATGATCAATGCCGCCTCCAAGTACAATGGACAGTGGAGGAGAGCAAAAGCCACAACAGGAAGGCTGCAGGAGGCTTTGACGAGGAAGCTACTAAGCTCTAAAGCAAAAGAGACCCCACTCAAGATCAACCGACTCTTCTATCAGGAGAGGATCGAACACATGAAGAAAGGACTGTGCTTTGTGTGCCACCAGCCAGGGCACAGAGCAACCAAACACAAGAAAGGGGAAAAGAGGACTGAGGACTGGCCATCCCCAAAGAATAAAGGCAAGGAAGCCTACTCAAGGATCCGAGCAATCGTAGGAGAACTTGATGAAGAAGAAAAGAAAGAAGCTCTCGCCGCAATTGAGGACGAGGGTTTTTAAAGAGGTGGCCTGCCTCGATGCCAGGTACCACCAAACTTTCCGTCTGCTCTGTACTACTAGCCACTTTGAAAAATCAATCTATGCATTTAGATGTCAAAGTGGCAGGGACAGGCAGAGGAAAAGACATCGAAACCAAAGCCCTACTCAACTCAGGAGCGGGAGGGATATTCATGAGCCATGAATTTGTGGAAAGCAGTGGATTCGAATTGCGTCCCCTGGAGAAGATAATCAGAGTCAAGAACGTGGATGGAACCCCGAACAAGAGGGGGGAAATCTCCCACTATGCCAGAGGACTCCTAATGATCAACGGAAGGACTTTCCCAACGACATTCCTCATTGCAGGATTGGGAAGTGAATCAATCATCCTAGGTCTACCATGGCTCAGAAGAATCAACCCAGTGATTGACTGGAAGATTGGAACCTTCCAGTTCAGAACGAAGGATGAGACTTACCCAGAGTTCTCATATGGGAAAGGAAGAACCCTTATTGGAAGGGTGCAAACTGAGAAACCCAACAAAGGGTACCTATCATGGTGCCAGAGGGGAACCAAAAAGAAGAAGGACCCCCTAGACATGATGAAAGAAGAGCGACAGGCATGGTGCCAAAAGATTGTCGCCAAAGGACAAGAAAAGCTCACCCTCAAGAAGAATACTGCTGAGGAAGAACAAGCACGATGGAAAAAGGTGGCCACCAGAGAGCTGGAGAAACTGGCTGCCAGGAAAGAAGAAGGACGACTGGCAGTAGCCCGAATAGTCGTGAAAGAGAGGGAAAAACTGGACCTCAAGAAAGAAGAAAAGTGACTGGCACTGGCCTGGATAGCCCTGAAAAGCAAGAAAGAAGAACTGGCAAAAGAAGAACACTGAGAGCTATGCTGAAGAGTTGTCGCCAAGGCAAAACTGATGGGAGGAGTCCTCCATGAAGAACCAAGAAGAAGCAAGATGCCCATTGAGACAAGAAAAGCAATGATCAAAGAAATCAACGACGAAGAGATCACGATCACAACTCTTCAAGATGCAGAGCCCATTGGGCCACAGGACGAAGAAGACACTGGGAAGGAAAATCCAGCACTGGCAAACCACGAACAGGCAATGGAACAGGCAATGGAACAGATACCCAAACAAGAAATCACAGACGATGAACTACTGATCGCCTACATTCGAGGAGAACCCATCATTGGAATATTTGAACCAGCTAAAATGCCACTGACAGAGGAGTACGACAAGCCAAGATACGGATACTCCCAGAAGACAAGGACAATCTCTCAAATCATGAAGGCAAAAGGATCACCGCGATATGCATATGGACAGAATATCTGGATTAGGGCAAAGACATCGGTCTCACAACACCTGACACATAAGAAGGAAGGAGACCCTGAACAGAAGACCCTAGACAAACTACTCCCAGAACAGTACAAGGAGTACCGATGGATATTCGAAAAGGAAGCATCGGAAAGATTCCCAGAATCAAGGCCCTGGGATCATGCGATCGAACTTAAACCAGATTTTATGGCAAAGGACTGCAGGGTTTACCCGTTATCGCCGGCAGAACAGAGGAAACTCGATGAGTCTCTCGATGAAAGCCTGAAGAAAGGATACATCTGACCATCAAAATCACCCATGGCATCGCCATTCTTCTTTGTTGCAAAGAAGGACTCGGATGCACTACGGCCCTGCCAAGATTACAGGTACTTGAACAACAGGACGATCAAGAACACCTACCCACTGCCACTGGTAGGGGACCTGTTGGACAAACTGAGAGGGGCAAAATGGTTTACGAAACTGGACATTCGATGGGGGTATCACAACGTCAGAATCAAGGATGGAGATCAATGGAAGGCAGCCTTCAAAATGAACTGAGGGCTGTTCGAACCAACGGTGATGTTCTTTGGATTATGCAACTCACTGGCGACCTTCCAGGCAATGATGAATGAGATATTCCATGACATGAATGGAGAAGGATGGCTCATGATTTACATGGACGACATCCTGATATTCTCCAAGGATCAGAACGAACACCAGGAAAGGACAAAGAGGGTACTGCAAAGACTGGCAGAAAATGACATATACCTGAAACCTGAGAAATGCAAATTCGATGTCCACGAAGTGGAATTCTTGGGTCTGATCATCCGACCCAATGAAATTGCCATGGACAACACGAAACTGGCAGGTATACAAGATTGGCCAACCCCGACAAACATAAAGGCAGTCAGATCTTTCCTGGGATTTGGAAACTTCTACAGGAAGTTTATCAGACATTTTGCAGAGACAAGCAGACCGCTTAATGAACTGACGAAGAAGAACAAAGCGTTCAACTGAACAACAGAATGTGAACAGGCTTTTCAAATGCTGAAAAGGAAATTCGCAGAAGCCCCGGTACTGCTGATGCCAGACCCGACAAAGCCATTCACGATCGAATCAGACGCCTCAAAACATGCGACAGGAGGAGTGCTGAGACAAAGGGACATGAATGGGGACTGGCATCCGTGCGGATACATATCGCATGCGCTAACACCAATGGAACGGAACTACGAGATCTATGACAGGGAGCTGCTAGCGATAATACGATCACTAGAGACCTGGAGACACTACCTACTGGGTTCAGAACACCCGGTGGTAATCCTGTCGGACCACAAGAACTTGATGTACTTCCGAACAGCACAGAAACTGAACAGACGACAGGCAAGATGGAGCTTATTCCTATCAGAATTTGACTTGCAAATCGTCCATGTGCCTGGATCACAGATGGTACAGAGCGATGCATTATCATGGAGAGCAGATCATGTACTGGAAGAAGACAACGATAATGAAGACGTCACAATGCTGCCGGAAACAGTATTCGTGAAATTCATTGACACCGAAATGCATGACTTACTCGCAGGGAGTATCATGAAAGATGACCTGGTGAAAAGCGCAATCAAGGCGCTAAAGACCAAGGGAATGCCGCCGATAAAATCAGTGTTAGAAGACTGGAAGATAGAAGATGGCCTTCTATTCTTCCAAGACAGGTGCTACGTCCCAGACAACGGAGATCTACGGAAGAAGCTGGTGCAAAAATACCACGAAGGAGTAACCAGCGGACACCTGGGACAATGGCAGACAACCGAAATGATCAGGAGGGACTACTGGTGGCCAGGAATGATGACATACATCAAGAACTATGTCGCTGGATGTGCTACATGCCAGCAAATGAAGGTCAACACCCACCCAACAACACCCCCACTGCAACTGATCAGATCCGAAGCAACAAGACCATTTGCGATGGTGATGACAGATTTCATAACCGACCTACCAGAGTCTGATGGTTATGATGCACTCATGGTCATGGTAGACCATGGGCTTACAAAGGGGGTAATTTTTATCCCTTGCAGGAAAACTGTGGATGCATTGGGAGCAGCCACCCTCTATCTAGACAATGTCTACAAACGATTCAGCCTCCCAGACAAGATCATCTCTGACAGAGATCCCAGATTCGCCTCGCAGCTGTTCCAAGAGCTAGGAAGGCTGCTCAGAATCAAGCTGGCAATGAGCACAGCGTACCACCCCCAGACCGATGGGGAGACAGAACGGGTGAACCAGGAAGTGGAAGTATACCTACGGATCTTCTGCTCGAACAACCAGGAGAATTGGAAGCACCTCCTCCCGACCGCGGAGTTCACACACAACCAGAGGACACACTCCGTACAGAAGAACTCCCCGTTCTACCTCATGATGGGCTATGAGCCCAAGGCGATCCCACTCCCCTACCTGAAGACGAACATACTGGCCATAGAAAAACAAATAGTTGCACTGCAACGGGCCCAAGACGAAGCGAAGGCAACTCATGAGTTGGCCAGACAAATGATGGCGGAAAGAACGACAAGGCACTTCACCCCATTCAAAGAAGGAGACAGAGTGTGGCTAGAAGCGAAGAACCTCAGAACGACGCACCAAACAAAGAAGCTCGCACCGAAAAGAGAAGGACTGTTCTCTATCGAGAAGGTCCTGAGCCCACTCTCCTATCGACTGAAGTTACCAGAACAGTGGAAAATACACCCGGTATTCCACGCGGCACTTCTTTCCCCATACAAAGAAACCGAGACACATGGACCGAACTTCCCAGAACCGCTGCCCGACCTGATAGAAGGCGAATCGGAGTATGAAGTGGAAGTGATCATCAGACATAAAAAGAAAGGAAGGACCATGCACTTCTTAGTGAAGTGGGTCAGATACCCAACCTCAGAGAACTCATGGGAGCCCGAGGGAAACCTGAAACATGCCAAGACAATCCTAGGGGCATATAAACAGTGACGACAGCCCCAAGACCAAGACACCCACCAAAGAAACCACAAAAGAAACCACAGAATGCTCACCATCCCATCGACACTACACCTACCACAAACCCCAGCAAGGACTGGGCGAACGGTCATCAACCAACGACCACTGATGAACATACTCCCTGGCAGACCCGCATGGATATGCCCGCATGGGATTCTCTTCTGGATTACAAGGAATGATTGGATAAGAAGGATGACCTCAACCTGTCCGAAATGCTGTCTCTTTGCCTGGAGAAGCACAAAAGCGGATTACAATTGGGTGAGGGCACAGTATGAAGAGTGGTGCTTCGAGGGAGAACTAGATGAGGAGGACTACTTCCCAGAGGACTTCTACATCGATCGAGAAGGACTCACCCCCGGCAGAAGACCACTATCAGGGGTAAGTGTGCCCCTGTGGAGAGACCTGCAGTGGAATACCCACTATGATGACGAGGGCGGATATAGCCTGGCAAAGAGGCTCCTGCTCGGAGAACACGGAGAGTTGGGAACACTGCTGTGCTCCAACCAATTCCCTCAAACCCCACGACCCCACCCCATCTCCTGACTAGAGAGGAGAAAGAGATTTTGATTGAAGTCAGTGACTTTGAAGATAGAGAGAGGGTGATGTTACGATTTGTTATCTGGACCCACAAGACCGGGCACTTCACTTTTTCCCTTCTGACACGACACGACTCACTTCTGATGGGGACACCCCCTGACCTGACTCCTGTTGATCGACATGCTGCACCGCAGTATTCCATGATGTCGGACTCCATGACATCGGACGCCTCATGCTTGGCATGAGGGTTATTTGCTACTGTTCTTCAACATGCTGTGCCACAGCACTCCGTGACATTGGACTCCTCATGCTAGGCATGAGGCTTACTGTTCTATTGTTCCTTCTATATTTACTTGACAAGAATCTCGTATTCCGATTGGACGATAGACATTCTCTGAACCATATATAAGCTACAGTAATACTGCCTGTATTCCTTAGCTTGACCTAATTCAATCAACGGTCTTAGACTCAACCAGAACACTCGACAGCTTAGGAAGCCCCTAGCTGTGATAACTCGAACTTGACAGTTGGAAAGCCTATAGTCTTAACAGTACCTGCCTAGTAAGCACCCACCAACCTCTGTACTCGCACCCAAACCCCCCCCCCAAAGAAAAAGAAAAAAACAGAAATCCAGACAGGGGATGACAGCGATGAACGACAACAAGCCACCCACCCCCAGCCTCATGAGCAACTGCTCGTGGGGTGGATCATGGGTGGAATGACGCCCAGGCGCAGGGACAGGAGATGACAACGACACACCACCCGCCCCCAGCCTCACAAGCAACTGCTCGTGGGGTGGATCGCAGGTGGAACGACAACGACAACAAGCCACCCACCCCCAGCCTCACGAGCAACTGCTCGTGGGGTGGATCGTGGGTGGAATGATGCCCAGGCGCAGGGACAGGAGACGACAACGACACACCACCTGCCCCCAGCCTCACGAGCAACTGCTCATGGGGTGGATCATGGGTGGAACGACAATGATGACAAGCCACCTACCCCCAGCCTCACGAGCAACTGCTCGTGGGGTGGATTGTGGGTGGAAGGACAGACAACAGCGGGGTCGTGTCCCCTCCCCCTCCCCCGTACTTCATGTGGGGAGGGATTTTTTTTGTACTTTTAATTATTTATTAGTATTGTGTGTTTCCTAGGGATACATGTGTAACCATGGTAACCCCCCCCCCATGGTTACACATGTATCCCTAGGAAACACATAATAAAATTACATGTTAAATGTTTTCTGCAGATACAGCCATAATTACATAAAAAGTGTTTCTTTAACTTACACAAAGGGAACATGAAAAATGTTTCCGGAAGGGATCTGAAAGAAACATTGTAGAATACACCTTTTATGTTCCTTGCAGATACAGCTTGGATACATCTAAAATATTTCCCTGACATTTCTTTTACATACATATTAAGAATATCCAAAGGATATACACATCAGAAGTCTTAAAACAAGTTTCTAAGGCTGTGTTTCTGTGGGAAACACAGGTCAGCCCCAGTAGTGAAAACCACGTGAGGCTGATCCTCGTGTGATCTGTAGAATAGCACAGCCACCACTCATGTTCTTCTGTGATGTTCAAAAAACCATTGGGAGGCCTGAAGACGTCGGCTCCGTTGCGCAGCTCAGATAGACGCAAGTTGAAGCAGCAGGTTGTAACAAGCTTTGGAATTTCCTTCGAAGATGGCGATCTGCTCGTCCCAGATGGCATTATGTCCGTGAAGTTCAGTACACATCTTAGCGAGCCTGGTGTGCGTTCATCTTGTTGTATTATCAACAACGTGAGGGCTGATTAGGTTCAGATCGCATATCTATCTCACGATGGAGACCCCCTCTGGTTTTCTGTGGGCAAAGGCTCAGACGATCTCATTCCGACGATATACACTCTATGGAAGCGATACGACCTGCTACCTTTTCTTTCAACATCTCCTGCAGTCATTCCTGTTTTAGTTGGTGGTGCAGATCTCATGATTCCAGGAGGTCAGTTGCGTGCTGTAAACTAACAGGGAATAGTTCCCCCAGATTTCTGACTTCCCCACTCAAGCTAGTTATCCACCACGCATCATCTCTGGAAGAAAACCAGCTGGTTTCTATCTTGGAGGGTAATCGCGAAGGCGAATCTGTGACACTTTCTCCCCCTCTTGCTGTTGGCCGTATGGCCCTTCCCAGTGATCGGTTGGAAATCGGCGGCAAAGAAAAGGGCAAGGCTGTACATATAATTCACACCTGGAAAGACCACTTGTGGGACATGGGATGTAAAGTCGCCGTCCCTAGGCCAACATCGATTAGTTCGACGACTACGGACGAAACGGTTCCCCACAGCACAGACCGGACTGATACTCTGGAGGATCGATCAATCTCGGCGGTTGACACACTATCGAATTTGACAATCTTAGATCCTCCAACCTCAGCGACACCTCCGACACTACCATCATACACGCCGCAAGAGGTGAGCAGCCTCCTTCATTTATCAATGCTACAGGCTATCTCGGATACAATCCCTGCATCCTCGTTTCCGATTCCTGCAACGGCATTCTACACAAATTACATCCTTCCCTCTAGGTCTGCTTTCCCTGCTTCCATTCTTCCACCTGAGTCCTCGACCGACATTGCGCAGCCTTCCGGCGCGACGGATATTACGATCAAAACGTCGAGTCACAAGTCGCTCACGACATTTCTCAAGACCGCAGAGAAAGCCTCTATTTTGACACTAAAGGCTGCACAGAAACATTCCCAGCAGCCTGAACTTCTCGTCACTTCTGTTAACGAGTCACACCCGTCTGTCGCTGGTCATCATCCCTACGAGACTGTGAGAGATATAGAGAAGAAAGACGCAAGGCGTGCATTGAGGGAGAAGGAGAGGAGATTGCAAGGGGGATCGTTAGCAGTGAGAGAGCTGTGGAAACCTCACCAAGCCAGTTTGAACTTGTTTGAAGAAATGGGCAAGAAGTCTGTCTCAATTTTCATCATTCTTTACTAGCTCACTGATGCTTTCATCAGTACAGCAGCACTCTACTCGTTCACCGAGGTTAAAGATCTGGTCAACTCTTACGTTAACTCCAAGTCACTCGTAAATGCTCACAATCAAGCCTATATCAATCTTGACCAGCCGCTTGCTACGTGTCTTTCTGCGAAATTGGCTGGAAAGTCAAGGAACAAAAGTGCAGAATCGGAGTCGACTGCCGAGTTCGTGAAAAGAGATGAGTTGACGAAGAAGATTCTGCAGAAGATGCAACCCTGGAATGAAGTACGCGTGGGCCATGGAGACCTCGTCCGAAAGTAAGTCTATCATGTGGCTCGTCATTGCACCGCAAGTCAAAGGTGTCACAGGAAAGGCCCTCTAACGCCTATTCAAGTCACTATGAAGGTACGCCAAGGTCGTAAAGCGTGCACTCTCATCACAGGATTTGAACCGTACATGGTGGTGGACGCCGAGGAGATGGCCGAAGAACTGAGAAAGGTATGCGCGGGTTCAACTTCTGGTGCGTAATAATGGCCTACAATAGCCCGTTTCTGAAGCTGGTTGTCTCGTTATATAGTTTCCCCTGTGCCTGGAAAGCCCGCTAATCCCGGGCTGGAAGTACTTGTTCAGGGTAAACAAGCAAAAGCTGTGATAGAGTACTTGACAGGGAGAGGAATACCAAAGAAATGGATTGAAATCGTGGATCTTTCTGGGAAGAAGTAGTTTTGCTACGATATATGACCATTCTATGTTTTTTTTCGTCGTGTGACGAGGAGCGTCACATAGAGCGTCGTCACATAGAGCGTCACAGCCTGCATCCTGCCAACTTGAACTGGAATGCCTCGAGCGACAACAGAGCGATTCTCGCGAGCGCATCAACCAGCGCTGAAGAAAGATGTCAAGCAAGCGTCTGGTTCAGTGACTAATCCAATATTTAACACGCAACGGTTCGGACAACATATTCTCAAGAATCCAGCCACCGCCCAAAAGTTAGTAGCCAGATATCCATCGGAGAACACCGTTGAAATTTGGCAATAGAATCGTGGATGCTGTCAGTTTCAATCCCAATAATAAGATGGCCGAAGATCAATAATGTTTCTGCAGGCAAACTTGAAGCCCACAGACAAAGTGCTCGAAGTCGGTCCTGGTACAGGCAACTTGACTGTCAAAATCCTGGACAAGGCGAAGCATGTAACGGCAGTAGAGATGGACCCACGCATGGCTGCTGAGGTTATCAAGCGTGTTCAGGGAACGTGAGTGCTGGTCATTAGTTTCTAGACCCAAGCTAAAAATATTTTCAGTCCTGAGCAGCGCAAACTCGAAGTCATGATTGGCGATTTTGTGAAAATCGACATACCTTACTTCGAAGTATGCATATCCAACACACCTTACCAAATCTCATCACCTCTCGTCTTCCGCCTTCTTTCTCATCGACCGCTATTTCGAGTTGCGATCCTCATGTTTCAGCGCGAGTTCGCCATGCGACTCGTTGCAAAACCTTCTACACCTCTCTGGTCAAGGCTATCTGCCAATGTTCAGGTCCGTAGGCATATTGTCGGACTCGTATCTTGCTTTGTGACGCGTGCATGCAGCTTTATGCGAAAGTTGACAACATAATTAACGTGTCTCGCAATGACTTTAGGCCACCCCCGCAAGTCGAGTCGTCGGTTATTCGTCTTGTTCCAATCGATCCACCACCACCCGTCAAATTCGAGGAATTCGATGGCTTGAATCGCATCATCTTTTCGCGGCCTAACAAAACGCTACGAGGCAACTTCCAGGCAAAGGGAGTCATGAAAATGCTAGAGCAGAACCGGCGGACATGGCTCGCAGCACAGAACAAGGTTTGTTCTTCAGCTTTTGATTACCGGACTGTTTAGTAACTTATTGATACCGCGTCTGCAGATGATTGACGATGTTTCGATCAATTCACTTCTTGACAAGGTCTTAGAAGATGTAGGATGCACCGAGAGCCGCGCCTCAAAGATGGATGTTGACGACCTATTGAAGTACGCTTTCGGCGCCTACCGCATGATTACCACTAAATTTGTTTAAGATTACTGGCTGCATTCCATGAAGTCGGAATCCATTTTTCCTAGACATCTCCGAGTCATTCTGGGACTTTTTACCACTGCTGATTGAAATAGCTGAAGAATGTTGAGGTGCTTTGGTGCAAGATTTTATCATATCAGATTATGACTAATCGAGCGGAAGCGAAAATCGTCGAATTTATTCCTCGACAGATCTTTCATACGCAGGCAAAGCTATGCAGTCGACTATGGCGTTTGGAACTAGTTCGCGCTGCGATAGGCGAGAAGTTATGGTCTTTGCAAGGAATGCAGGAGTACTTGTTTTCAAGCTCCGCGGCACTACAGTTTTCGTTGCGTATTGGTCTTACTTAGACCCAACTAGATGGAGATGACAATTGAATCTATCAAGCTCTACGACAGTGCTGAGGCTCTGAGTATTATATTACTGCATTTTTACTACAGGGATTGGCCACTTCTTTCAGCTTAGAAGAATAGCCGTGCGCACCGCCTCCTATTAACAACTTTGTTAACCCTTCGGATGTCCATGTGGGTCCATATTTTATCCAGAATCCAGCGTTTTGTTTCCGACATGGTCTGTATCTGGACGGTTTTAAGTGAAGGACTGTGTCTTTTGATCATACAGAAACCCTATTCAGGTAGTGGATTATCAAGTACCCCGTGGAACTTCGTGTCTTTCCTATACACTTTCTCCTTACATGAAGTATTGCCTCGAAGTCGCCAGCGACTTCTGTCTTGAGAGTCATAAATTTGAGGTATTGCGTACGATACTTGAAGAGAAACAGTGAACCACAATTTCCCGCTGCAGAGGCACTTTGAGTATGTTTTCTCACCCACAGCCTTTGTACAGCTCCTTAAGTAGTACGCTACTAGCACATGCAGACCTCTTACCACTCAGAATGTCTCATATTGCTCAACCTGAATCTCCCTCCATCCCCTTGCCTTCGACATTATCTCCCATCAGAGTCAAACAATTATTCACGAGACTTCGAAGTAGCATCAGTTGCGCGCTTAATGTCGTGATTTCGGCTTTTGTCTATGACAGATCCCATCCCACCGTCAGTTCAGCTACTGTCACTGCAAACATATATACGCAGAGTCCAAATGCTTCCCATATACCTGTCGTCGCAGTCCCTACCCAAGTGTACTATTACCGAGGTTACTTCCATAATTTCTCTTCGACCTCTCTTGGCTACAGTCTTCCCCCATATCCTGGCACGGAAGGCCTACCGCCACGGTATGGCGATATTATTGATCTTGAAGCAGGCCGCGTACCCATACGCGAGAGTCAACGAGGTAAGCTGGTTATTTTTCGACATCGCGGACCAGAAGAACGACAGGATTTTGCAGGCCATAGGTATCCCATCACCGCAACTTTTCTCGGTGGTCGTTCCACAGTTCTACCCCAGGCCATGAACGGGAATGCCTGGCAGTTGCCAGAAACCCCCAAGAAGCTGTTGTTGTTTACCGGTTGCCTTGTCACATTTAGTGGGTGCATCGCTCTTGCCATACTCATACCAAAGATGCGCAGGACATGCAATCTTTGTAGGCTTTCACCTCCTGTTGACAGATAGTTACTGATTGTGCTGATAGGTTAGGTTGCTGCTTCTGCGCATCTTTGCTACCACAGCCCTTTACCACTCACCTACTCCAAGCGAGCCGCTGACTGGAGCGATCAATGGATCGCTGCATGTTTTCTTTAGGATACATCAGCGAGGTAGATACCCCGGACCTATCGCACCCTCTTAGTACTACCAGCATTACCTTCGTTCTATACACATGACATTTACTTACCTGTAGCAACACCCCAAGAAAGGAATAGGATTCCGACCTATAGCTGCTCATCTGGAAGACAATATGTGGACCAGTGCGGTTGCCTCGAGAGCACTCGTGGAGAGTAACTTGTGAACTGTGTTCACCCCAAGCCGTCCGCCAATAGAGTGAACAACTTGAAAAGAAGAATCGAGCCCGATAATTGTATCCTAAAGGGGGGGTCCGGCATTCCAGGTTGTCACTGCAGCTGTGAGTCGGAGTGCACGCACGGTCATATACGTGGGGAGGTGGTGAGAAGGAGAACAGATGGCCTGATCGTTGGTCCTTTTTGAATGATCAACACTGAGAAAAAATGATTTGACCCGTGACATGATATGACAGCCAGAGATCAATTCAACGTCATCGCTGAATCCCGGGGTCATCTTGTCGTTTTCACATTGGGGTGACCTGAACGTTCGACGATGACGGCTTCGATAGCATCACTGGATTTGGGCCAATCCGGCCGGGAGGACACGAAACGTCAAAGGCGCCACCAACGACCACTTGACGATAATAAGGATCGAACGCAAAAAGGAAATCCGGGAACAGAGCAGATTCATGTCGTTCAAGTAGTTCCATTCTGCTAGATATCCGCAATCCAAGGGGAACTTCCAGCTGCATCCGTGAGGAACTTTGTGTTCCGTCAAAGTCCTTCTTTGATTGGCGCTCATTGTGCCCTTATACTTAGTATTGTTTTAGCGCTTGCGTGAAGTTTCACCCCTGGAAGCGCGCAGACCCCGAGCGAAAGCTCTTAAAAAGATAAGTTCAGGTTGTCACCATAAGAAATTGCTTCCCGAACAATTAACCGGGGAAAACGAAGAAGTGACTGATTGGGGATATCGCGGTGATGGACAGGAACAAGGCAGGGTTAGCGCGATAAACACGTGGTCGCGTAGTTTGCTTTTTGCCAATCAAGTGACGAAACGCGTCATGACAACGTCGTCGGTTCGCTCATGTTGGCGAGTCGCAGGACGTGCATATGATGTATTGCTTCCGAAGCTTCGTCCCACACCCTCGTACCGCCCCAATCTGACCCCATTCCACAAGCCTCCTAAGTGTTCAATATACCAATTCCACCCACCGCATCGTAAAGCGACGATCACAAGTTGGTTGACTCATGGCTCCTCCAGGTGATAGCACTGGGACTGGGAAGGATTACGCCTTCGTGTCTGTGTTGATGCGCTTCAGTGTTCGTAATCGCCAGAGAGGAAATCCGACCGAGCAAGCATAGTCAGAATGAGAGTGGTGCAACGCCTTTCAGCGTTGTATGACATATATGTGTGTATTGAAGTCGAACATGTCTTTTTGGTAGCTAGTTATGAGTCCAAGGTAAAATATGATATGGTGGATAGATGATATTATACCGAACTAGAGTACTTCGCCTATTGATCGTCCAATAAATATGTCTAGTCGCTGTTGTCGACCTTCATTACCCTATTATTTTGTAACGCGTTGACACTCAGCAAAAGGGATCTGAAACATATTTTGTATCTTCCTCTCCTCCACGACGATCTGTGGGTAACATCAGGCCGTCGTGGAGACGAACAGCAGAGCACACACCTCTGGGCACCCACAATTCTGCGCAGTCTTATGTTTGTGCATCGTGCTCGTTTTGCACAAGACGGATTTACAGTCCACTTTCTCTCCAGTGAAATATCGACCGTGGAAATGCTGGACCAGACAAAGTCAGTCTTGAGTAGAGCTATTCTACGTTTTGCATACCCCGCATCCTCTGTAAAAGTCTCCTATTCTAGAAAGGCGTGAGCATCACATCTTTCACTCACTAACAGAAAGCCCGTACACTTCGTGTTTGCACATTGCGGAGTGTCGTAAAGATGAAGAGAATAGAGAGAATATGTTCTGGTGTTTGTGAACGGAATGAAGGTGGTTGGGAGCAGGAATGAAATGGCTTTTATATAGATTCGAGGTTAAATAGCCTCAGACCCGATACAACCGGGAAAATGTTTTATGAACTAATATGTGGACCAACATCAGCGGAGAAATTGACATAAATGAACGACTACCAAACCACATGTCCTACCCTGAAATTTAAAGACAAAAAGTGCGCATCCTCGGTGTCCCTGTGATATCCGTCCCCACATGGTAATCGGACACGTGGAAGTAAGCGGACCGACAACCACGATGAGCAAAATCAGTGTGGTTCTCAAGCTATGCCCTTCAATAAAAAGCACGATCGACGTCGGTCATACATTCTAAATGGGCGCTGTACATTTCATATCGATTATTACGGCTTTAAAATTATCCACAGCCGTCGCACTGTCCACAAAAGAACCACGCGAGCAGAACATAAATGAATTACGTCCTCAACCAATCTCAGAATTTAGGGTGTGAAATGCTATCATACGCGAAAGTTTGGAGACCCGACTGAATACAGAACCGTCGGCATAACACCGGGCAAACGGTCTAGAGGCGTAAAAGCCCCGCATTCGTAACTATCTATTGTTTGGAACGAGAGCATGATCGCACGGTAGGTCGCACGGTATTAGAGTTCGAGGTTGGATCCAGTTCAATCTCGGCGTATGAGCAACGGGACTTGCCAAATGATAACAGCAGAGGAGACGTTGATATGTTGTTACTTGCTTGATATCCGCCTGTGCTAACTAAAGTGATATCCTTCATTCGTCAAGTACGCGTCGACGTAGCGCATGGTTGTCTCGCGATCTGCGACATGTCTAGGCAGAGAAGTTCTCTTACCCCGCTTGGGGTTTACTGACGGACGTCTATTCGGGACTAGTAGAACATGGGTACCGGGACATAGGATATTCTCACATCGGGAACAACAGGTTTTCAGATCAACCGAAAAAACAAATAGATGTGAGGGAAATTAGACCTTTCGGGCGGCCCTAAACTAGGAAAATTTGTCACCCATAATATTTATTTTCAGTCACTTTACTGAAACCATGATTTTCAACAATTACAGCTCACCCGAAAACCTTCTTACGTCCCGATGTGTTTGTGAATTCGGTGTCTATCATCGCCTGCAAGCGAATCACCTAAAAGCCATGCGTCCGAGCGGCAAGACATCAAGATTGGTGGCTTTCAAATGTGTTTCAAGTTTGCTTGAGCACGTCCTGAAAAAAGGGAATGATGACGAAAATAAAGCCTGTTTCAGAGTGGTTCCGGGAATGATGACAAAGGCAAAAGTAGGCCGTTGCTTACATAAGTTGACCTACACCTCGACATCTCAGTCGATACTGCGATATTTTTCGTTGGCTGAGCTTGTTTTTCGTGAAATATGCCGTCTTGTAAGTTGCATGCTATGCATGATACATAATCTCATCTCTACCCACTTTTCAGTCGCAGATATCAAAGCCCAGGCGCTCAAAGCGAAAGATGCCAGTGTTTCCAAGGCTCAGAGCATCAAAGCTCGAAACACGAGGTATGTATGTTCGGATTGACTGATCCGTCGTTAATCTATCGTAAAGTATACCTTTGAAGAAGACAAACTGGGATCCATACAGTGGTCAACCCGCGCCGCCACCTCCAGCTCCAGCACCAAGCGCCAGCACTCGTCCGGCTTCTCGTTCTTTCCCTCCCCCGCCTCCTGCCTATAACCGACCGTCAGCTTCAACATCATCCCCAGCACCACCTAGTCGTAGTCCCGTTGTTCCGCCCCAATCCGCAGCACCCCCTCTTCCAAATCGATCTCCAAATCGATCTCCAAAAGTGCCTCCAACCTCGCCTCCAAACCTACCGAAGCGTTCTCCTAGACCGCCACCCGTAGTACGATCAACTCGCCCAGATCTTCCGTCTTGGGCTCAGGCCAATCCAGCGATTGACTGGAGAAATCTCTCGCCAGAAGATAAACAAGTCTTCTTCAGCTGGTTGGATGAATTTTTTGAAATGTTCCTCAGCATTAAGATTGAGCCGAGATAGAGATGGAATGGTTCTATGTGGGCCTTGCGCGTGTAGCCAACTTGTTCATTATGCTGGCCGTTTTCTTGGACTTGACACTCTACAAAGTACAGCGTCACCATGGACATTTATTTATCCATGTTGTAACCTTACGCAGATTATATAAATCGAACAATCCAATATCTGTGCCAGATGATGCATCGATGATGGATGAAATTTCGAAGTCATGAACATTAATATTACATAGGTAGGGCAGGCCTAGGTCTGCGAGCGGCGGCCAGCCAAATTGTAGGCTATTGTAGGTCTGGTTTTTTCCCTGGGGGGCCCGGTTGATGATGTCAAGACGACCCTATTCTCCTTCCCTTACAAGCCCTTTTACATATATGATCGCGACTTGATCGCGACTGCACAATTTATTCCAACATCACGGAAGATGAGTGCAAAACCTTTCCCATCACTTCCGTCGCTTCTGAATCTTCTTCGCCGTTTGTCAGTGGGCGAATTCCAGTTCTCCAGTGATTTTCTTATTCCTCTACGATTGGCTCTATAGAGCGATAGGTCTAATTCTCAAAATTGATGGAATTATAAAATTAAGCCATATTGAATTGGCCAGTTGCACCAAATATGGAAGGGATAGAAGGCATCTCATTCTTATGTGACACCTTCAAGACGTGTGGTGTGTGCTTTTTTTATCATTTCTGATATTATCAAAGGCAATTAGCCAGGATACAAAAAATAAAATTCGGGGATGATAAAGAATAAAAATTTCATCTGGCCGATTTGGCCAAGTTTGGCCACTGTCCAAAGTTGGTGACTAGCAATGTCGGGCCGTACCTGATCGTTAAATTTGCTGGCCCATGTAAGTATGCAGCGTTCTTCCCGTCTCGGAATTTTTTTGCATTCTTCTCATAGCCGTCATGATCTATCACATAGTAGTGAGGCCTAGTCAGGCGTGGGTTTATGGACAAGCCTCCCAGGATGTCAAATTCTCTAGTACTCAGCGCTCCGGGCTGAACAATGCTGAGAAGCAACAGTGCCAAAAACATATATATATATATCTTGCTTCTATTCCGACCGAGTTCGATGCGGTTACTCTTCCATTATTGCGTTGCCAGATAACGCTCTGCATACTATCCCGGCACTAGCCATTCTCACACTCACATGCTTATATACCCCCATTCAACAATTGGCCGTTTATTCTCCAAGCATGCCTCCTATATCTGCATTCCATTTCAACGGGTGAACGCATCCTGAACGAGCAGCCTCCGGATCTCATTCCCTTGTACAACTTGGTGTTCCGGTTGCTACGGCTATTGCAATCATGCCATTCCAAGAGGTTTATTCATACAACCGCAAACAAGGTCGATATACTGCGAAGACGAATTACGCTGTCAACCGGCCCAACACTGGCCTACGAGGCATATGCCATTATCTAACTGATGTACCCTTTTTGAAACTCAGCTTTTCTTCTCCGGATCCGTCCGCTCTTCGTAATTCAATTTTGCAGGGGCAGTACTTACATATTGATTGTGAGGCGATGTCCTCATTCAAAATGTTGGGCCGCTCCTTTGTTGCTGATTGCGGTACTTCTCGGTGTCTGTCAGCGTTTCTCTCGTGTTTCGCGGTCGACAAGTTGGACATAATGACGAAGAGACATAAGTACCTCTTGGGGGATAGATCTCTGCTGTGAATCTTCTTAGATGCCTTTCCCATGCAAGCCAAAGTGGATCCCTGCACAATATGAAAGTGTTTGAGTATCTTCGGCCTTTGGATGGAGGCGAATCTTGGTCTCCTTGCATGAATCAATCGCCAATAGCAACCGGTGGCGCCCTTCTTGCATTCCATAGAAGAAGAGGTGTGCGAGACAACCTCTATCGACCTAAATTTAATTCATCTCCATTCTACCCGTCCAATCATCACACGAAGCGCGGGTTTCTAAACAAGCCACCCAGAACTCCTACCTGAGAGTCTCTGTCGGCCCTGTCATATTTGCCGAACGTGAGCCACTTCCGGGATACCACTCTCCAATGTTCCTTGGCGACTTGTTGCTGGGAACAGAGTGTCCTTCATTTTCTTTCTGCCAAAGGTTCGGATGATCGTAACAGCTGTCAATGTACGCCGAATCCTGACCATCGCTGTAATTACAAATTGTCTTACGTACTTTGTGTGATTAAATAAAAAGGACAAGCTGGGTCTTTCTCATCGTCAACACCGCTGTTAACGTACAGTCCATTAACTCATGCCTGTACCCTCTTTTTTGTATATGAGGTGAACCAGATCCCCCTAACGAATCCCAAACCCTGAGAGCCTCATGCATGTGAGATGGCAATGCTAAGGTGTGAAACCTCCATAACATTAAACTAAAGTAGTAAGTTGCACGATAACATTAAGTTCATGGGTCGTCTAAAAATATTTACTCACCGCATGAATCGGCGAGTAGGGAAACCATGACGAAGGTGGGAACTTAGTCTAACGAGACAGCGAGGGAAGCGAGCAAAATATAATAGGGGATTGCAAGGAAAACACAGCATTAAAACAACCCAAGAAGATCGTCCTGCGCCTGTTGCGGCTGGGGCCGTGACATCGGCTTCGCTGTACCAGAATCTGGAACCTGCCCAACCTGCCCAGCCATCGGCGACGCCAAGCTCGTAGCAGTAAGCGGCGCCGGCGACAACATTGCTGATCCAAATCCATGACCAACGCCACCGTTACCGAACGCGAAACCGCCTGGCGCCGCGACAGACAGCCCTCCCCCGCTACCACCACCACCGAAGATCGATACGAGATCATCCAGTGGGTTGCTGGATGTCCCTGCCAGCAGATTCGCTGCTGCTGGCTGTGACAGCACTTCTGTTGCTGCCAGTCCCGAGGGCTGACCGTCCTCTGCTGGTGCGTCGTCGAAGTCGCTGCAAGAAGCGTGAGTTGGACTTGAGTGATAGCAGAAATGAATGGCACCAACAGCAAGTTCTCTGCCTGCTGTCCAGCAGCGACAGTCTGGATTGCCCGTTGGGTCGAGAAGCGGTCGTCTCCCAACCTATGGGACGAGACGCGGGTTGAGAAACTGGGATTCTATCGAATTTATAAATTACTAACTCAGCTTTCCGCTGGACTGCATCAGCCCCGATTCGACCTCTCCCAATGAATGTCTCCTCCGGCTTATGATACACACTCGCCAGGCTCGAGATCTCACCCAGAAGTTCCTCCAATAGTCCAGGTGCAACACTCGTCCGTGGTATTGAGATCGGTGGTCGGTGGGCTAGTACCACAGCCTACGCACCCAAAACGTTAATTGTGACTCGAGGAAAGGAGGAGAGGAGAGCTCACTTTGGCCGCTCCAGGATCCGTAGATAATAATCGCCAATAGATATATGCACGGTCTCGGACATCAGGCGAGTCGCAATCTTTTGTGGCTGTTGTCAGCACGCGCTGGACTACGCCCTGTGCGGAATCGGGCTTGTTAAGGAATAGCTTGACTACAGCCGTCAGTGTTTGTAGTTGGACCTGTTCGGTGAGGTTGTGTGAGCATCCACGCAAAGTAGAGAGAACCATGGTACGACGAGACACCAACGCACAGGGTACGATTCTTCAATAAATGTATCTACGAAGATTCCTAGCAGCTCATCCGCATTATCAATCTTGTTAGCATATTCCCCAATAATCCAGATCAAAGAGGCCTTGGCTTCTGGCTCATCGAGTTCGTCCAGATTCGCGCAGAGAGTGGGAATTACCCCTTCGTAGGTCAATGGGTATTTTCGGAAGATATCCTAGATATTACAAAAGTAAAGGCGACCATTCAAAAGGATCCAATGTAAAAGATTTACTTTCATGACGACAACAGCTTCCTGCACGACGTAGCTGACACGGGTGGCAATAAGTTCTAGCAGCACATTGACACATCGCTCAGCTGCTGTGTCGATCTTCACGGCTGTTTGTCCGATTGCCTTGATGCTCTTCCGTACGAAGTCTACATCCACCTCAGATGCGTATCTGAAATATAACATGACAAGCGGTAAGCAACGGGGACCGCATAACATTGAAACAAACTTGTTCGCTCACTCCTTCAGCTCACTTAACAAAGCATCCACATTCTTTTCGTTCGCTAGTTTCACCATGATGTCCAGCTTCTCCACCTTGACATACAACGGGTCGTTGTACTTGCAGAAGAAAACGCGCATCTCATTGGACAGGAGATCTGGTCGCTTCTGTAACAGAAGGTTGATGTTCCGCAGCGCAACCCACTGCACCTCGGGTGGCGAGGACAGGAGGGTAACGAGTGGTGGTGACATTTTTCGGACGAGCTGTTTAATCAAGTCTTCCCGATGTACACCACGCATGTGGATCATAATGACCTGTAGACAATAGCAAATTTCAGCCGTGCGATCATAGAAACAGTGGGGAGATTCAAACCTTGACTGCAGCAAGCACCACGCTCCCGTTGGCATGCTGGAATTGAGGGACAACCCGTTCACAGATGTGTTCGCTCTCCTTCTCGTCCTGGGCGACATATCGTGCAAGGGCATTAAGCACGGCGACTCTTCCCCATTCGGAACATTCGTTCAACGCGATGAGGAGCTTGTTCAAAATTGCGGTTGTAATTGTGAAAACAGCAGGGTCGGATGACGACGTAGATGGTTGAGACGTTGCGGCGACATGAATGTCGGTTAGAGCTGCTACTGTGTTTGCAACCACCTTGACATAGATTAGCGTGACATAGCCCAGTTTGAGCAGTTTATGTGCAGCGCACCATAGGATTACTGTCAGCAATCATCTCGTGTAACTGTTCCAAAAACCCATTGTCGATCACCAGCTCCGGCTTCAGATCATACAATTTCGCAACACATAGTGCAGCAGTCTTGCGCACATACGGGTTCTCGTCTCGTAGGCACTTTTGAAGAGGGTCAGACAGGTAATCGATGATCTTCTCTGCACGAAGACAACCCATGGTTCGGATAGCAAGAGCTCTAACAAGGGGATTTGGGTCGTCGGTGTCCTTGACGAAAGTATTTACGGCAAGGATGACGAGCTCCGGCTGAGTCTTGGCATAGTTCATGAGGTAGAGATAGACCAGTTTTTTCTGCTCGAGATCGTCTGTCTGCATATTCTTGAGGACATCAGGAAACAGACCGCTGACATCTAGAGTCCAATTGGCATGCCATGGATGTTTGAACAGTGGTACTACACACCTTTGCCGACGGTCATGGATGCGATGGTACGCTTGATAGCATCTTTTCGCTTCTCTCGATATTCGCTGTTGAGATCTACGCTGAGTTCGTAGTTTTCCCCCTTTCGGGGAGCCCGCACGCTCATAGATGGTTGCTTATAGTACAAATTTGTACGGGATGAAGGATCGGTTACGGAACATGCACTGTGAATTTGTGTGTACTTGTGATCATCTTGCTTCTTTGTGTTGTAAATAATATCCCTGGTCTTCACATACACGACAGCAACACAGGAGTTCTTATACACGTCTTGACTTGAACAATCATCTGTCTGATTGGGCAAATAAGGTCTTGCGCCAACTTGCTGTTCAAGAAACATCCAAGCATGACGGAGAATTGCTTTCGCTTTGTGGTTTGAACATAAGATCAAGAAAAATGGCCTCTCCTCGTCTGCAGACAAGGGAGTAGATGCACAAAATCTCGCTGGCAGTCTCCAGCGGGTTCCAGGGATACGAACTTGTGGCATGGTTGGACCCACGCTCACCTTTCCCCTAATCCAGATAAAAATTGCGGAAATTTCGGTGAATGCCTGAGGTGATCCAGATAGAAATTGAGCAAAAATTTCTTGATGTGGCACTGAATGTCCGGATAGGGAGCCGTATACCCGGATAAAATGGTCAGGGTCGGATTTTGGTTGATATTGGATGACTTTCCGTAGCGCTAACTTGATTGTCTTACTTCAAATCGATGGCGCTAAGGGTCCTTGCCGAGATGCCGCCATACAAAAAGTCCGACCACATCAAGTCTAAACAATTCAAGAGCTCTTCAAACTGGAGGCAGGGTCTGGACCCCCCTTCTAAACTCCAAAATGCCACTTGAATCTGGAAAAGGCAATTGGATGATAGATCTCAGGCTGTCACAACCATCGCTCTCGTTGTAAGATAGATCTCGTTCAGAACAAATGTGATCACGTGAAATGTGTGACATTTGAATAGACTTCTGCTAAATTCACTTCACAGCACATTTAAAAAAATACATTTCCACAAAGCTATTTAAATCATACATGTCCAGGTTATATTGTTTTTACAATAGGAAAAACTTGACTGTAGAAGTTGCCATTAGGTTTCTGGAAGTAGGAACTTGACACTGTGACTGCATGGTCACAGCATCCAGATTCAGCACTTGCAAACTTAATGACTCCTCAGCCTCAACACCTTTGGAGAATGTAAAGTAACAGGTCATTAATAAAAATGATTTCCAACAACTCTGTGTGGCCATAATGTCATCAAAATGACTGCCAACTATGATCTAGTCCAATGTCACGCATTTCATGTGATCACATTTGTTCTGAACAAGATCTATCTTACTCTTCACTGTTCCCCTCAAACATCATAGATGCATCATCCGTGCTGTTCTATGTGCTGCCCTCTACATTATTCCTCTGTTCCCCTGTGCCACTAGCATCCAGATCTTGCCCCTCTGCACACCCAATATATGAGAATGAAGAGCGCTATTGATGAAAGTTGCAAAATCAGTAGGCATCAAGGTGTCTTCCATGGTGGGGACCATTGGTTGCACAGCCAAAAACAGCATATACCATTTAAGGGTTTCAAGATAGTTTATGACATCTGAAGATATCTAGTCCTTATGGTTTTCTAACTCCAAACTTCAAACACATTTTATCCAACTTTGAAGTCCACAGATTAAGATTTAGAGTTAGAAAATCAAGTTAGCGCTATGGAAAGTCACCCATTCTCAGATATTGCACCAGTACATGATCAATCAATGGATGACTTCCTGTAGCATTTTGAAACCTAGATTTCATTCCAAACCCATCAATGAGCAGTGTTTGAAAATATTTGGACCTGGAGTTTCAGACCATAACAAGGACCCCTGACAACCCCCCAAAATGCCTGATCCCAATCCAGACAAGGATTGGGGAAATTTTTTTGAATCCCTGAGGCCTTCCAGATAGGAATTGGGCAAAAATTGGACCAGTCCCTGAGGTATAGTCCAGATAAGGATTGACTAACCACTGGAGGCTTGATCCAGTCCGGATAAAACTAGAGAATACCAGGGGTAACCCTGGGGTATTTTGAGGCTACCCTTACCATTACCCTCCAAAACCCCTTACCCCTCACAAGGGTCGGCCTCAAGCTTGATACTCTGAGCATAATCTTTGTGGAGACTTTCCAGGGGGAGTTGGAACTATCAGGAGTTAATATCTGCGTGCTAACACTTATCGATACCATACACCCACCTTGAAAAGTTTCAGGGAGTCAGCTGGGATGCGTTCAAATGATGGCTTCTTCGCTCGAATAGCTTCCTTCAGATCATCAATGGAGGCACTGTGTTTGATTCTAACTGAAAAGATTTGCTCGAGTTCATCACCTTGGACCCAGGATGATCTCGTTGGACTTATTCCATTGTTGTGTTGAATTGAAGACCTCCATGTTGATGAAAAAGAGACCAAGAAGAGACCAGATGCTGTGCTCAATGTCACTTCAACATCACATGATGAAAACAGTTTCCATGCTTGTCCAAGCGTGAGCAAGCACAGTATTACCCAGCCAGACACACTATAAGTATTCCATTGTCCCGACAGGTCTTTGTCTGCAACACATGCGCACACATGGATTTCCGTCTAATGGCGCTCAAATATTTTCACAGAATGCTAGCATATCTGCTTCATACTCCTTTTTGATGGTCATGCATCCTGAGTTCACCCCCATAGCCTTCATTTCAGCCATCTTGGTGCTCATCATTCTGCCTGGGCACTGGTGAGCCAGAAACGTAGCTATGCTTGCCATGTCTTTGTGGCTCTTCATCATCAACATCATTTATGGAGTAGAAGCAATTGTCTGGGGAGACAATACTGACACATGATCCCGGTCTGGTGTGATATCTAGTAAGTTCATCTCGCCTTTCATCCTCGCTGTTCAAAGGTAATTATTTCTTGCAGCCTCCAAGCTTCTGGTCAGTATCAATTTTGCTCTACCTTCCGCCTCTCTTTGCATAAGCATCCACCTCAAACACATCGCCTCATTGTGCCTTGCAAGGACCACTCTATCGGATAAACAATGTTGGCAGATCTTTGAGGCCTTGATGTGCTTTGGCCTTCCACTATTGTTCATGGGTCTCCGTAAGTGAATCTATTTTACAGCGTTGTACTGAAATTAAACTTTGCCCTTGCAAGATTTCATTGTCCAAGGTCACCATTTTGATATCATTGAGGAATATGGGTGCCGTCCGACTATATATTTTTCCATCCCTTCGCTTTTCATTATTTGGATCCCCCCGCTGGTCATTTCAATTATGGCTCTCGTCTTTGCAGGTAACCCTGTTTCTTGTCATTGATTGACATATCAGGTTAAACACTTTCATTGCAGCCCTTGCATTGAGGCACTTCATGCTTCATCGGATCTCATTCACTGCCCATCTGACAACATCCCACTCTGCTCTTACCACCTCCCATTACCTGTGGCTCATGCTCATGGCATTCCTGCAGATGGTCTGGTCGCTCATGCTCATGATTTTTAGCTTATGGTTCAACATAATGGCAGTTCCACTTTGGCGTTGGACGATGTGGAACGATGTTCATTCCGACTTTGGGCGCATAGACCTATATGCTACTGCATTCACCCCTCTACCTATCATCACTAGCTACTATGTTCTATGGTGGATGCCTCCTATATCCACTCTGGTTTTCATGATATTCGTCGTGTTTGGTAGGGATGCAATGGAAGAGTATAAGAAGTTTTTCATATGGTTCTGCACACACATCCTTTGATGGTCTCCAGATTCTGAACAATCTTCTCAATTCGGGTTCGCCAACCTGGCTGAAACTACAGTTGCGGACAACTAAAGCCAACAAATTAATTATCTCGGGAACCAGATTTTTTGGCAGAATTCTGACAACGAATCTGAAATCAGATGGGTAAAAGGAGCTCAAAAATGGTCTTTTTGTATTATTCCCATGGGTTTTCGGCCGCGCCAAAATTTCGAGCAACATTTTTCAAATGTTAGGGGCTACAAATGGCTAAATTTTGGTACCTATGACTTGGCGAACCCAGCAACTGGGGTTGCCGGGTTCATCAAGACATCAATGGCCATCATGACTGTCCGGTTGATGGCATGGTGCTGCTTTTGCTTGTGCACTGCCCATGCAGCAGTGGCACCCGTTAGACCCTTACGGTAAGCACTCATAAACTGCCACAATCAGTTTATGAAATGCTGGATAACCTCTTTCGGGCATTCTTCAAGGAAGTGCTGGGCTGCTTCCTTCGCATCCTTGAAAGTTTTCTTCTCGACCTTGCGATAACGATACTTACACCATCCCCAGTACTAGTGGCCAAAAAGCCCATCAGTACATATGATGGTGGTTAGAATAACAATTCCGTACCATCTCGATAGGATTAAGTTCGCAATGGAACTTTGGAAGAAAGATGCACTCGTGCCCTCGGGAGTGAATGTAAGTTTCGAGCATGGAAGGCTGATTCTTGAAATCATCTTGTTGACTGAGGAGACGAGCCATACAACAATCTGTGTTTTCGATGGGGCATACTGGTGAACATTTTGCACATAATTTTGAGACATTGAAACCACATTCTTGAAGTACATGTTGCATTCCCTTTGGCTGACCATTTTCGAGTGTCATCTTTTGAGTCTTGCCACGGTGCTCTGGGACTGGATTTGACTCAGGAATGACAGTGTCGCGCTGCTTGCATTGCTTCCCGCCGTCCGATTTATTCATCTCGAAAGCTTTGAGAGCATCGGGTGGTAGAGAAGCATGGGCGGAGGATTGATCAAAAATGAAAAGTGCCTGTTTACCTGGATGTGCGAGCTCGAAGACTTCAACAGCATCTCCCATTTGTACCAGAAGTTGGTCAGTGTCCCACCATGCATCCCCTTGGGATCCAGGATAAATGATTTTGGTTGAATCATGGAGGACATGGCCAGATTGGTTGAGGTGGATGAGATGACCATTTTTTGGGTTGATGAATGTGGAGACATGAATGAGTCTCCCGCGACCTTTTTTCTGCAATGGTTGTTCATCCTTTCGAAGCCAGGCACTGTGCAATTCCTCATTGGCATGAAATGTGCTTTCGTCATGGAAGTTGGGGATGATTTCGCATTCACCAGGAGCAAGATTTGGTGCGACATGCTTCAGTTCTGGCCCTTCATAATGAGCCATCCATCTCTCAAATTCTGCCATGGCTGGAAGAAAAACCTGCTGCTGATATTCCACAACATCTGCATGCTCATGCCCATCCATGTATACACCCTTCTTTACGAGTGTGTTGCGCCATCCCAATTTGATCAGCCATCGATGTGCTGTCTGCACACAAAGGGATTTCTGAGTCGTGATCCCTGTAAACCGCTACAGTTTGTGCAACAAATGTCACGTAGGATGTCCCGCTCCTCGCCCTGGGGTGCAATGCCTTCCAGTGCCCGAATGGTGAATAGGTCTGGCTGCAACAGCACAATGTTTTGGTTGTCACCGCTGCCATCCCCATGGTCTGCACATCGGGATAGGGCATCGGTCTTCCCCATGCTGTGACCCAGACGGTGGTGCAAGGAGAAGTCGAATCTAGATAGATACAGGGACCAACAAGCTTGACAACGGTTCAATTTCTTGGCCGTCATGAAGTACTCGAGATTCTTGTGATCTGTCCAAATTTCCACCTTGTGTTGGGCACCCTCGAGGAAGTGTCGCCACTCCTCAAGCGCACACATTATCACCAACATCTCCTTGTCATGGATCTCATAGTTTTGCTCTACAGCACTAAGGCTTTTGGAGTAGAACGCACAGGATGCCACTTCTGGTCCTCCGGAGACTGCTGAGACAACACGGCGCCCATCGCAAAGTCAGAACTGTTGGCTTCTACACAAAAAGGACGCAAATCGTCAGCAAAGGTAAGGATTGGAGCAGAAGTGACCATCTCCTTAAGCTTTTCGAATGCCTCCTGTTGTGCATTATCCCACCTCCATGCCTCCTTTCCTGTCAAGTCGAACAGTGGTCGTGCATGATGTGAGAAATCCTTGATAAAACACCAATAGAAATTGATGAAGCCCAGGAAAGACTGCACCTCCTTCTTGTTTGTGGGTGTTGGCCAAGCTGTGACCCCATTTACCTTGATCGGATCCATCTCCACTTGACCCTCCAAGATAATCAGGCCGAGGTACTCGATCTTGGTCCTTTCGAACTTGCATTTGTCCTGATGAAGGTAGAGTTTGTACTGTCGAAGTCGCTCTAGGACGAGGCACGTGATGCAACGGTGCTCTTCAACCGTGCGAGTGAAGATGAGGATGTCATCAAGATAGATGCAGACAACGCCTTCAAGGATGAGGTCATGGAAGATGTCATTCATCATGGTCTGAAAGGTGGCAGGGCTATTAGTAAGGCCAAAGAACATGACAAGCGGTTCAAAAAGACCACGGTTGGTACGAAAGGCTGCCTTCCACTCATCTCCCTCCTTTATCCTCACATTATTATAGCCCCAACGGACATCGAGCTTGGTGAAGTATCGGGCTCCACGGAGCTGGTTTACGAGTTCGGAGATGAGGGGTAGTGGGTAGCGATTTTTGACTGTGATGTTGTTGAGCCTTCTGTAGTCTTGAACCGGTCAAAGTGAGCCATCCTTCTTCTTGACAAAGAAAAAGGGAGAGGCCATGGGTGACTTCGATGGTCGAATACGTCCAGAGGCCAGGTGCTTGTCGATGAACTGGTCAAGCTGCCGTTGTTCTTCCGGAGAGAGAGGATAGACCTTGCAGGATGAAGGGGTTGCGCCGGGGGTGAGTTCGATCGCGTGATCCCATGGCTTGCATGCAGGAAGAGAGTCGAATGACTCCTTGGAGAACACATCTTCAAACTCATGGAGATGAGGGAGTAAGGAGTTAGTAGAGGATTTAGCAGCATTGTTTTTGTGCAAGGCCTCAGCGAGGCATTGGGATATGTTCGATGTGGCACACACCTCATGCGATGAGCAAATCGCAGCGTAGAAGATCCGATCACCCTCCTCCACTTCCTCTGGGTCCTCATCATCATCATCCGAGTCTGGCATTAGATCAGGAACCCCTTCCAATTCCACTTCAGGTATAGGCAGGGGTCCAGCATGACACTTCTGAGTACGTCGTATTGCCGCCTTCTGTCCACGACGTTCTTGCCTGGCTTCTGTGAAACACATCCAACAGTGGGATGGACATCGGCTCATGGTAACCTCCCTGGTACGCCAGTCGACCTCTGGGTTATGGTCTCAAAGCCATGGATATCCCAAAATCACCTTTTGCTTTCCTAATTGAGTGACAGCAAAAAGGGCATGCTCACTATGATCTTTGTAACGGAGAACCAGGTCTGCAACCTCTCGGATGGCACCAGCTTCATTTGGGGATCCATCCACGTTATATACAGGTATCGGACGTGAGAGTGAGCGAGTATTTAGGCGATGTTGTTGTACCAGATGGGAATCGATGAAGAGACCAGTCGCACCAGAGTCCAGGAGCGCAGAGACACTGAGTATCTGTCCAGTGTCGGTCGTCTGCAGTTTGATGGCTAGGTTTAAGGAATGTGCAGAGGGAGTGGATGCCACAATATACTTGCGTGGTAGTTTACACTCCCATGATTTAATTTTGGGACATGGAGTAGAAGGAGAGATGGGGAGAGCAGGTACGTCTTTAGCCAACTTTGAAGGGTCAGAGAGGGGAGCAGTCACAGAAATGGATTCATTCTCTGGGGATTCAACTGACAAGACTTCAAAGTGGTTATGGACAGGCAGTGAGGGCGTACGATTCACTCGCTGCGAATAGGAAAATCCTGCTCCTCTACAACTTCCAACTTAATCTCCTCTGCAACTTGATCCTTCGCTTCCTCAACATCTACAAGCGCCAACAAATCTTGCAGGAGTTCGTCTCGTCCCTCGGGGGTGAGCATGCAGATATCCTGATGATGGGGACATGCTCCAGCCCTGTGTCCAGGTTCCCCACAACGGTAGCAGAGATCCAACTTACGTGCACAGCTGCGGGCTGCATCAACATCCATTGGTACTGGGACATTGATGGCTGGTGTGGGAGTTTGACAAACAGGAATGGGGTTAGGGCGGGGGAGGCTTCGATTGAAGGTGTAGGGCATATGAGTGGTAGTTGGAGCACGGAATGCAGCATTAAACGCCGCATTTGTGAGTCAGTTTTCGTCACAGAGTGAAGCACCTTCATACCAAGCAAGGATATCATCGTCCACTGGGCGCCCTTCCAACATCTGTGCAATCTGGTCCTGAATTTCTCGGTTGAGCCCCCGTTGGAACTTCACCACCACTGGTAACCCACTCCCATATCCTGCCATGTCCACCAAATCCTTGAACTCATCGATATAGTCGTCCACGGATCGACGTCCCTGGTGGTAAGCGGATGACTCAAGTCGTGTCACTGCTCGGTGGCGTTCATTGAGGGGGCAGAAGTGGCATACAAACTCAGCTTGAAAGTCACCCCAAGTGGAGAAAGGTAGAGAACCGAGTTCTTTAGTTTGACGTAGGATACGGTCCACATAGAGATAGGCGCATTCAGATTTCATGTATGTGAAGGCCCAATAAATTTTTGCAGCCTCATCGACAAATTGATGCGACTGGAGACTAATGTATAACTCACAGGAATTAAGGAATGCACATCCCTGCACACATGCACCATTAAATTCGGCGGGGGGGGACGGTTTGATCTGGGCATGTTCCTTAGTGGACGTGTTTGGCAAAATGTCGTTGTTGGGTGCGCTTGGAGTCGTAAAGGGGGAACTATTGGTTGTAGGGTTAGCCTGGAGGGTCCTAACGAAGTTTTCAATCGTAGATTTAAGCGAGTCGATTTGTGCGCACATTCCGGAAACGTCGCTTTCAAGCGCGTTGAAGCGTTCTGATGTGTCCATGTCGCTAGGGAGCGCATTTGGCGAAAATGGCAGCGTAATAAAGGCGAGATTATCTGGAACGGTGTGTAGGGACTCTGTGGAGCTTTGGGAAGCGTCATCCAGTCCGTACCTGCCTATCTTGGGCAGCGCGTTCGCAATTTTCGGGCCTTAGGGGAGAGTTTTCTACTATAAGGGCAACCTAAGCCTCTAGCAAAGGGAAATCCGAAGTTAAAATTATACTACATAATACAGGCATTGGGGACACACATAGCAAAGGGAAATCCGAAGAGAAAACTCTAAGGATCCCCTTGCTGATGCCCAGTATATGTGAAGACGACAAAAATCAAATATAACCTAAAAATAGAAAAAGGCGGAGATAGGTGGATCAAGGCCACCAAATGACATCATACCAAGGGGTATGTGTCGGAAGGGGTACTCCGCCTCTAAATATAAAAGTGTCAACATGTACAAACATGATAGCAAGGGAAAATTAGTAATAAAATCCAGAAAAATCATAGAAAATGAAGAATAAAAGGAAATGAGGTGGGGAAAAATATAGGACGAACATAAAAAATAGGAAAAACACACAGGGCACCCCCCTAGTCCCCTTACAGGGTCGACACTGGAAGGGATGTGCCCAATGACAGAATGGCATGAATTTGACACATCGTGGCCAAGACAAGACAGAGGCTCTCTGAAGAAAAAGAGAGGAGCCTTGCCCGAGCCAGATTGGCTGTGGCCAAAACAAGAGAAAGACTCTCCGAAGAGAAGGAGAGAAACCTTGCCTGAGCACGACTGGCCATGGCAAAGATGAAGGAAAGGCTTTCTGAAAAGAAAGCAAAAGAACTGAATTTGGCCCAGAAAGCCAGATTATGGTACCATCAACGCTGAAGTACCTATGCCCAGGGAGACCCCCCCTCAAGTGAAGGTTGAAGAGGTACCAGATGAAGAACTACTGGCAGACACCAGCATGGAAATATGAGCAATGGGAGAAACCCACGAACAAGATGTGACAGACCTCCTGATTGCATATGTACGAGGAGAACCAGTCATTGGCATATTCAAACCACCAGAAGAACCACCCCTCACCAAGGAACACCGAGAACCGACCCATACGTACACACGGAAAATGAACACGATCTCCAGGATTACAAGAAGCAAGGACTCCCCATGATATATATTCTCAAAGAGCACATGGATCAGAGCAAAGACATCCATTTCCCAGCGGCTTGCACACGAACAAGATGAGGGAAAGGAGGCCAGCAAACAGACCCTGGACAACCTACTGCCACCAGAATACCAGAAATACAGACAGGTATTTGAGAAAGCTGCATCTGAATGATTCCCAGAATCAAGGCCGTGGAATCACTCGATCGACTTGAAGGAAGGCTTTGTACTGAAGGATTGCAAAGTCTACCCACTGACACCAAAGGAACAAGAGAAACTCAATGAGTTTCTAGACAAAAACCTGGAGAAAGGATACATCCAACCATTGAAATCACCCATGGCATCCCCGTTCTTCTTCATGTTGAAGAAGGACTCTGATGCTCTGCGACTTTGCCAAGACTATTGCTATCTGAATGAAGGAACAATCTGGAACAACTACCCCCTGCCACTGATCAGAGACCTCTTGGACAAGCTGAAGGGAGCAAGATTTTTCACGAAACTTGATATTTGATGGGGATATCATAATGTACAGATAAAGAAAGGAGACGAGTGGAAGGCAGCATTCAAGACTAACCAAGGACTATTTGAGCCAATGGTGATGTTCTTTGGGCTGTGCAACTCACTGGCAACATTCCAGGCCATGATCAACAATCTCTTCCAAGACATGTTAGATGAAGGATGGCTCGTCATCTATATGGACAACATCCTGATCTTCTCAAAGATGGAAGAAGAACACTGGATAAGAACCAAAAGGGTCCTCGAACGACTATGACAATGTGATCTCTACCTAAAAATAGAGAAGTGCAAGTCAATGTGCAAGAAGTTGACTTCTTGGGCATGATCATCAGGCCCAACAAACTTGCAATGGACAACACGAAGCTGGCTGGGATCAAGGACTGGCCCACGCCAAGGACAGTGAAGGATGTAAGATCCTTCCTAGGATTTGGAAACTTCTATTGAAGATTCATTGGACACTTCGTGGATCTGGCCAGACCACTGAATGATTTGATGAAGAAGAACCAGAAATTCAAATGGATGAACGACTGCCAGCAGTCGTTTGATGCACTGAAAAGGAAGTTCAACAAAGCCCCAGTACTGCTGATGCCAGATGCAACAAAACCATTTGTGGTGGAATCTGATGCCTCAAAATTTGTGACAGGCACAGTACTCAGACAACAGGATGCCAATGGAGACTGGCACCCATGTGGATACATCTCGCATTCTTTCAACAAAGCAGAAAGAAATTATGAGATATATGACAGGGAACTACTGGGAGTAATCCAAGTGCTGGAAACATGGAGACACTACCTACAGGGGATGCCATTCCCTGTGATGGTACTATCCAATCACAAGAACTTGACATACTTCCATCAGGCACAGAAACTGAACTGACAACAGGCTAGATGGAGCATCTACCTGTCACAATTTGACCTGAAGCTACAATGTGTACTGGGATCACAGATGGTACAATCTGATGCCCTATTGAGGAGAGCAGATCATATAGCTGAAGAAGACACCAATAATGAGGACAAGACCATCCTTGCGGACGAATTATTCATGAAAATGATTGACGCTGAACTCCAGGGAGCCCTGGTCTCAGCAATAATGAAGGACGACCTCATAAATGATGCTTTACAAGCCCTGAAGAACAATGGAACTCCCCCAATCAAGTCTGCATTGGAGGACTGGAAATTCGAAGATGGCCTGCTCTTTTTCAAAGACAGATGCTATGTGCCACAGGACAAAACCCTCCGCCAAGCAATCATATGGAAATACCATGATAGCATCACGACAGGGCACCCTGGACAATGGCAGACAATTGAACTGATCCGACGAGACTACTGGTGGCCAGGAATGGCCAACTTCATAAAGAAGTACATCAAAGGCTGCGCAAAATGCCAGCAAATGAAGATCAACACACACCCGATGACCCCACCACCGACACCGATATCATCCAATACCAGCAGACCATTTGAGCTGGTAACGACAGATTTTATTATGGACCTGCCCATAATAAATGGATTTGACTCAATCATGGTCGTGGTAGACCATGGTCTTATAAAGGGGGTAATTTTTATCCCTTGCGCAAAGACAATCGACACACTTGGTGCTGCAGACCTTTACCTGCGCCATGTATACACAAGATTTGGACTCCCTGGAAGAATCATCTCAGACAGAGACCCTCGATTCGCATCCAAACTCTTCCGAGAACTTGGATGACTGCTTGGGATCAAGCTATCCATGAGCACCACTTATCACCCCCAGACTGATGGAGAAACAGAGTGAGTAAACCAAGAGCTAGAGGTTTACCTCCACATGTTCTGTTCAAACAAACCTGAAGATTGGGAGTGTTATCTCCCAACAGCAGAATTTGCGCATAACCAGAAGATGCACTCTGCAGTAAAACATTCGCCATTTTACTTGATGATGGGATATCAACCATGCGCTATCCCCACCCCTTATGAAAAGATGAACGTGCCAGCTGCCAAACAGAGAATCCAAGAACTTCTCTCTGTGAGAAGGGAAGCTCTTGCCACACACGAACTAGCCAGACAGGCTATGGCCACCCGAATGAAAGGGCGATATGAACCATTCAAGGTTGGAGAACAAGTATGGCTTGACTCCAAGAACCTGAAGATCGGCTACCCAACAAGAAAATTGGCGCCAAAACAAGAAGGGCCCTTCATGATTGAAGATGCCTTGTCGAGAATGACATACCAATTGAAACTGCCACTGAGATGGAAGATCCACCCAGTATTCCATGCGGCTTTACTCACACAATACCATGAGAATGACGCTCATGGACAAAACTTCCTGACTCCACCACCCGACCTCGTGGAAGGAGAGAATGAATACAAAGTGGAAGTGATCATCACACACAAGAAGCATGGCAAGACATGCCGCTACTTCGTGAAATGGGTTGACTACCCAACATCCAAAAACACATGGGAACCCGAATCAAACCTGAAGAATGCCCCCGAGATCCTGACGGCATATAAGAAGAGGTACCACCTCTGATGAAACCCAAAACCCCCTTTCCTGAACACAGCACAACAACACCCCTGATACCCGCTAGACAACAATTGACCTGAGATCCATCAAACATTGATGCCCTTCATGTTCACATTCACCCCCTCCATTGATAAATATGAAAAGAACATGGCGACTGGACGATGAGTCACCAAGAACAAACAGACTGCCGAGGCGACCCTCTTGGGAATGCCCCCATGGAATCATATTCTGGATAACAAGAGATGACTGGGTAAGGAGAGTATCCTCAACCTGCCCAAAGTGCTGCCTCTATGCACAGAGGAGCACAAAGATGGATTTAGGCTGTTAAAGGCACAATTTGAAGAATGGTGCTTCAAGGGAGAGTTGGAGGATGATGACTACTTCCCCAAGGAATTCTACCTTGACCACGATGGCCTAACCCCAGGCAGGAGACCACTGGTGGGAATTAACCCACCACTGTGGAAGGACCTGCAGTGGAACACCCACTACGATGAAGAAAGCAGATTTGAGCTGGCAAGGCAGCTCTTATTCGGACAACACGGAGAACTGGGGACATACTGCGTTCCAGCCAACACCCCCACACATTGACACCCCAGACCACTGAGCACAACTAGGTGTGAACTGATCGTCCACAAAGATGTTAAACTATCGATCATCCACAAAGATGTTAAACTACTGATTGTCCGCAAAGACATTAAACTACTGATCGTCCACAAAGACGTTAAACTACTGATCGTCTGCAAAGATGTTAAACTACCAAGCATCTGCAAAGATGTAAAACTATGGTGATTGCCCTTGATACTGCGCAGACTCTACAGACCCCTCCCCTTCTGACGACATCACTGACTCCTTGACACCACTGCTAGGGGCCATATAGAATGAAAAGAACCTGATCACGGTCCAAGCTCAGACATGAACGGTCCCTCCATCCCACACCCAGATGCCAACCCCATGACATACCAACACCACAACTGATTTGACCCCAGAGGAGGAACAAAGATTTAGGTCAAAGTGTGGAACTTTCGACCATAATGAGGAGGTAATGTTACAATTTTCCTGGTAACTCATGGAACCCAACCAACCCAACAGACCCGACAATCCCCTCCAGACAGGAGGCACTCCTGATTCATGCTTAGAGCATGCCCTTGACACCAGACACACACACGACACATGCTGACAACATGCATTTGATCCCCTTCCCGTGGAAGGCACCCTTGACGCATGGTGACTCCATGCACCCAAACCCATTCTCACACATGCTGTGATACGACAGCCCTTTGATATGAGGTCTGTGACATCGGACTCTCATGATTGACATCGGATCCTTGACATTGGATCCATGACATCAGACACCTCATGCTAGGCATGAGGCTTATTGTTTCTATTCTTACCTGATACACATCTACCTTTCCAATTGGACAATAAGGACCTCCCTCTTAGTATAAGTACTGCAACTCATAGTAGGGATGTCCTTAGTTTAGATCTAGGCAATCTACAGCCTTAACTTGCAAACTCATAAACTTACTCGAAACCACTAAGGAAGCCCCTTAGTGCATGAACCTGAACAACTCTATGCAGAAGGCCTGCTAGAGTGCACTATCTATCTTATGTCAGACACTCCGAGTAAGACTAGTGACAAATGACTCATCGAGGAAGCACCTCGTCGAATAACATCGACTAGATCGAGTGGTTAAGGCTTCACCCTTAACATAAGATCTAAACTATCTGCTAGCCCACCTACCTAGGTGTAGGCCATTCACGGTTTAATTGCTCATTCCTGAATGCTTCATGAATAGTAGGGTGATCAAGATTGTCGACGAGCATGAGGGAAGAGATGAATGAGGAATATTCATCGGGAAGGGCATGGATGAGAGCCATGGAGTGAAGTTCATTGTCAAGGTCATTGAGGGTGAAGCCAGAGGGACAGAGATCTGTGATAGCATGGACCTTCTCAGAAATGCAAGCTATGAGACCTTCCAGGCCCTCACTCTCTTGTTTCCTAACAGAGAATAAGTCATCATAGGTATTGAAGCGCGTACCAGGCTTCTTTGATTGATTCCCTCTCTCCAACAGCTCCCACATCTTCTTTGGATCGTCAAAAACCCCACCCAGGTGATGCTTCTGGTCATCCTCAATATGCAAATAAATGTCCCCAGCCCCCTTATCCACTAGTTGAAACCACAAATGACGTGCCTCTGCATCCCCAGGGCTAGGCTCCTGTATATCACCAGTCACAACCCTCCACCACCCCTGTTTACGTCCCCAGGCAGCCACCTGATCCTTCCAGGAGGCATAATTGTGATTGTTGAGCTTTGGGAAATTAGGTGATGAGTTGGACATGTTTACAGAACGATGCACTGAGAAGCGAGCATGGGTGCGATTGGGGTAAGCGTAGGCGCGTTCGAGGGAAGGGAAGGTGCTGAATCTGCCTGTCGAATCCGTTCGATGATAGCATTTGAATTGGGCATGCATGAGACAATTTGAGCGAAGGGTGTAATTTGAGTGTTTGGTGTTTCAGATTCGCGATGAGCGCTGAGCAGGAACCGTGGGCGCGTTCAACTATCGGTGTTAATGGGAGGTGGGGGGTATGTCCCCAAGTGTCCTAGAAAAAGGACTAAGCGATCCGACCAGTGGGCGATGAGGAACATCGAATTTGGTGGGAAAAGTGTGATAACTCCAACAAGTGCTTGTTGACCAACAACCAAGGCACACAGAATGGAAATTGTAGGTGCTGGGGGGTTATTGAGGTCAGGGAATTCACTGAGAGTGGTTTCAGAGTGATTGGAGTTGATTTGAAGTTGCTAAGGTGCAGGGCCCATAACCTGCTAAAGTCTGAGGTTGCCTTTAGTGCAGTTTAACCTAGCAACTGTGAAGGGAGACTCAGATAGACTGAACAGCTGGAGTCCAGAGTGAGCAACTGATTATTATATGAGACAATAAGGAGTACAGTACCTGGAGTCCAGAGTGAGCAACTGAAGAGTGCAAAACTCTGGACTCTGCAGTCTACATACTGTGAAACAAACAGTGATAAACACAAGGTGGAAACTACTCTAAGTGCCCATGAGTGTAACTACAAGTGATAGGACATGGAATAGAAGTAGGATAGAAGTAAAATGGAGAGATGGTGAATCATACATTTAACATCCAATTGGACAATAAGGACCTCCCTCTTAGTATAAGTACTGCGACTCATAGTAGGGATGTCCTTAGTTTAGATCTAGGCAATCTACAGCCTTAACTTGCAAACTCATAAACTTACTCGAAACCACTAAGGAAGCCCCTTAGTGTGTGAACCTGAATGACTCTAAATGTCACTTCGACATCACGTGATGAAAACGGTTTCCACGCTTGTCCAAGCGTGAGCAAGCGCAGTATTACCCGGCTAGACACACTATAAGTATTCCATTGTCCCGACAGGTCTTTGTCTGCAACACACGCGCACACACGGATTTCCGTCTAATGGCGCTCAAATAAGTATTTTCACAGAATGCTAGCATACGGCTGCGATGGTGTCATGCAGACTAATCGGTTCTAACCATACCATGAATTCGAAACTGATGCAGGGCATTGAGTAACCATGTTTCTAGTGGGCGGTTTGTGGGTGTTTTACAAGTGTTTTATGCACCCCGCTGGTGTGTACTACGTTAACATGAAATTGAATGTCTTCCAGCTGACTAGAGAAAATCTGATAGGCCGCCCGTTCCAATCTGGAAGCCACAATAACAATGGGAGGTATTACTACATAGTAACTTAGGGACAATACCCATGAGGTTGTGATACGTTGGTGATACGGATCAATGAAACTAGCACGTTAACGTTGTGACAGGGGCGTGGGATAATGGCTACTTTATATTTACGATGAGTTTTCCATTGAAGGTTTGGATTCTCTTCTCCACCTTTCCTCCCAGTACACTCTGCCGGTTCAGCGTGTGCTAGTCCTCTATCAGATATATCATGGCCCGTTCCTTCTGCATCACAGGAATCTTCTTTCTCCTCACCGCGTTCGTTTTGAGTTTCTTGACCTCGATATCCTTACCCTTCCTCCCGGCCCTCGATATTACCCGCACTCATTTTGGGAATAGGGCCCCTCAGTCGGGTCTGCAAGGAATGACTGAACTGCGTGTATGTTCATTTCCTTGTCACTGAACGGCGTAGAGGAAGCTAACTGTCCTATCTGTAGTTTGGTATCTGGTAAGAGTCTCTGACATTCCCGGCCTCTAACCTCGTTAATGTCTATATAGGGCTCCCTGTGTTTATGACCAGAACGACCATCGAACTTGTGCTCAAGCTGGTGTGCCTATCTCCTGGTGCTAAATAACCAACGACTAATTTCCTTTACCTTGCAGGACACGGGTACAAGTTCGATATCTCGAATCAGGACAAATCATCAACCATAACAATTGGCCCTTCATGGACTCGCGGACTGGCTCTACACCCTGTTGGCACGTTCTCCTTTCCTGTTCACGTTTCTATGAATCATTCATTTCCGCATTTGGTCATACAGCTACTGTAGTAACGTTTGTCGCCTTGCTCCTATCGCTCTCACAACATGCCACTATCATGTTATTCGCATCCCTCACCTCTTTCCTCGCGGCTCAAATAACACTCCTCGCGTTTGCTTGCGACATTGCTCTTTTCGTCTATCTCAGACAACAGGTCAACAGACTGCACGGTGTTGTATCCAAGACCACCCCTAGTGCCGGTAAGCCTCCGTTACTTTTGGTACATCGATCCAATTAATTTTATGAGTCAGGTTTCTGGCTGACCTTCGTCTCTTTCATTCTCCTACTTCTGGCTGGATTAACGGTCTGCTTAGGACGTCGGCGGGATCGCATGGCTGGTGCTACTGAATACCCGGCAATAAATAAACCCAAGAAGTCTTGGTTCCGCAGGAGCTAGATTCTACCCCGCCCATCTGCTGTCGTAAGAGAAATAGAAGGATATAGACGCAATCGGTAACAGCTAGGCGGGATCGCATGGCTGGTGCTACTGAATACCCGGCAATAAATAAACCCAAGAAGTCTTGGTTCCGCAGGAGCTAGATTCTACCCCGCCCATCTGCTGTCGTAAGAGAAATAGAAGGAAATAGGCGCAATCGGTAACAGCTACGTTACAATACCCATGTAATTTTTTGGCAATTTTATTCCTTCTCCTTGTTTGAATTGTATTTTTCCAACTACAACCCTCTACTACGTCAAGCATGTAATGACAGAGTTTTAGAAGTATTTATATCTCGTCACGAAACGCGCTCTGTCATATCACTGTCACAAAGTTCTTTCGTCGTCTTTGTCATACTCCATCTTCAGAAATGGCATCCCGTCGCGTCCAGCAAACCAAAGCCCGGCAAATGGTAGAAGATCTAGTCTCCGAGGATGAAGACGACGACCTCGACTTTTTCGCTTCGCAGCAGTCCAGTGGGAGCGACGACAACGAGTGCGATCCTCACATCTTCATCATGGTATTGATGCTCATTGTATTTGGGGAAATACGCGTTTCTCAGGATCGAAATGGCCCTTGCGGAACGATACGCCGGTATAACGCGTCATAAGGCTGCCGGATGTCTTCTTACTGACCTACCCAATAGCAAAGAAGAAAGAAAAGCAGCAAAAGTTCCTGAAGGCTGTCTACAAGCAGCTTAACCACGATGTATTCCCTTTCAATTTCCTTGTTCATTACTTGACTTCGTCTGTCCAAACTTACGTGTAGCTCTCTGATACTAGCGACGATGTCAAGGCCGCAATAAATCAAATGCTTGTGTCACTCTTCTTACTTGCTTGCCTCATTCAAATCTCCCCACAGCGAATCCCTCTTTGCGGATTTCCTCCTACAATACGCCGCATGTGAAGACAAGATTCGCCACTTACTGGGTCAGATCCTGACGGAGCAACAAAAGCTCCTTGTATGCGTCTCTGAATCCTGTCATCGCATATATGCCCGATTGATCGTCGCGTTCAACAGACATTCGCAGACCAACACAATGCAGCAAACGTCGAAGAGGGTAAAAAGGTCGAGGCAGGGCATATTTCGGGTTTGTCGCGCGCGAAGGCTGCTTGCAACGGTTTGCACCCCTACAACCTTCTTCGACTTTTGTTTCTAATCGACTTTATCCCGTTCTGAAAGATTTCCAAGATGTCATTAACAAGATTGTCCCGCAAACTTTGTGACATCTCACTTCTGCAGCGACTAGTTTTCTTCCCTTTAGCTCATCGTGATGTTCATGCCGGGAACTGCTCGTATGTCGCCTCATTAACCTTACTTTCGCTGTAGCCTTGTGCATGTTTTATCTTACCCAGCACTTGTTAATGTCCATCTAATCCCAGTTGACTCGGATACAGCTAGTTCGGACTGAGAAATATAGGAGCTCTCTTAGTGAGTTGCCGTATAAATCGGTGAAAATTCGGCTGCGCAAGTATTTCAAATTCATTAGCACAAACCTGACACCAGCTGACACCGGGGGGAACTGTGTACCTGTCGGAACATAGGTAGTACCGTAGATCTCATGGCTCCAGTGTACAATGTACATAGAAAAAATATTCTAAGCAATTTTATTATATTTTGTGTTCCTCAACAATCTATGAACATTGAGTAATCATAAAAAGTTTGCATAGTAAAAAAAGACTACATGACACTTTGCGCTTCCCAGTGTGAGAAAAACAAAGACTACGATCGTGACCCAAAATCTGCGGATGATAATCATACCCATAAAGCATTACTCCTCTGGTGTTGTATATACTATCTGTTGGCATTGGATGTCCCATCGGCGAAAATGTATGATAAATTCCGAGTTATGACAGCAAAACGCCCCAGATACGCCACGACCGTGGTCGTAGGACAATCGGAGAGTCGGAGACGCATTATTCGCAAAGAATAAGAGATCAGCTTAAGTGTTGATGATAAGGACACGTGTGGCACAGTGTGGCTCCGCCAGGCAATGATAGACAGATGAACATGAAGACGTGATGACCAGCGGCGGATATCTCACCCGCCAATCATCATCTGATCCCCAAACATTTTCTCGGTGCCGCCGAGAACGCCACAGGCGCCACTTGTTCTCGGTGAAATGACCGCTAATGACCCTACACATACGGGGAAACTTCATTTGCCGATCAAATGACACGACTAGGACAGTGCGTGAGAAGGAGAAGAGCTTTCTTGAACCAGAACGCGAAGTTCCCTCAACCCAGTGATCAGACAAAGTATACCACGGGTATCCTACTTTTTCGGGATTCTGCATGCCGTTGGTGAGGCCCCGACAGGGGTCTTTCTCTAAGCGGCATGCAGCTGCCGGTCACTGATTCGGAGACTATCGGAAAGCAAGGATCGTTGTGGGCCCAAAATCACAAAGTTGTAAAAGTTTAGGACCATTCCTCAGGGACCTGCGCTGGCAGTTCGGAGGGTTCCAAGAGGGTCCTTCCGTCAATATTCATGCCAACTCTGATCATGATCACGTAAATTAAGCGGTGTCCAAACACGGCCATACACAACTTTCGTCAGTAACGCTTCCAAGACGCTTCACTTGCATTCAATTCTCGAATTACGGGATGTCGGACAGGGCTATGCCTTCGCCAGACCAAGCACGATACTAAAGTGGAACGGACAATGCAGCGATGTGCTCAAAAATTAAGGCGATCTGAGCCTACTTGCAGTAACTTATAAGTAGGAGATGGACTTCCAAAGCAACATCATCATGAAGCTGCCAGCATTCGAATTCACGTGCAAACATTGATGTAGAAGGTATCTCTAGGTCGTCTTTGCACCAGCGTGTACATGCGAGGTTCGCTCGAAGTAACGGCAATATTGTGATCTTGTGACCGGCTCTCCTCGACGAACTACCGGAGTAGGATTGGACTGCAGTCACTGAACTTTTCCTCTTTCCTCATGGGCTAATGGCAACCGAGGTTCTCCATTAATCTTAACCCCGTACGTCTGCCATTCGTTCCTCCCACGGCGCCGTCTGTTCAGAGTTGATACATCTTGTTATCCTTTGCTTTTGATGCTTTTTACGGGCCTGGCATTCTACCCCTCAGCATTCTCCATGGGCAATCCTCGGAGTCTTGTTGTGGCAATATCCTGAATCCTATGGTTGCTTCATGCATGTATCAGGATGTCCTGCATAATTCCGATCGGACAGTAGGGAAATTAATAGCAAACGCCCATTTGTCTATCAGCTTATCCCAATCTAGGATTCACTGGTCATCCAAACCTTGCTGTACAAGTCTAAATAAGTGGTGAAGATGGGATCATGTCGCAGTGAGTCTTGTTTTCAACAGGGCTGTTGAGTGTAGTCCTTGTAGAGTTCAACACAGATTCAAGAACTCTAGGGGTTGTCTTAATACTTTATGTTGTTTACTATATTGATGATCTACTGTTCTAAACCCTACCATGCTAAAATAGAAGGTCAGTGCTCATGTCTTGCAAACCTCGTATGTACTGATTCCAAGATTCCTCCTTATGCGCTGACCTTTGTAGATTCAATCCAACCAGAAATGTCAGAAGAGACATTAGCCTGGGAATTCCCATCCGTCCTTAGTATGTGTTCTGGCGAGAGGCAAACCATACGCTGGTTTAGTCACCGATATCTGAATTGAGGGTAAGAATGTGCCTGATCTGCTTCCTCCCGAGCCCACCTGCCGAAGGCTACAGTGAAAGGGTTCTAATGATGGCGGATTACTTTTTTTGGTTCAAGGCCTTCCGATTCTGGTTTTGATATGACATTGTGCAAAGCAGCGGCCTTTAGTCTTCTTTCGTTTGACTTGATCTCGCGCAATGTCTAGCGGCAAGCGTCAAAAAGTTACTTCTGTAGTCCAAAATCGATCATCCGTGTTCTTCGATGCCATCTAGTCGGACCGTTCCTGCTTGCTCCTCTGAGTATTCATAGCCCTATTCGGCTCATCGATAAATCACCTACTGACACCTTCGTTCTTCCTCCTTTCTCGTGCTTGCGAATTCACCGGACTCCAGTGGATACATTGCCCATCAGACCATTCACCCGATCCGTGATTTATTTATTTTTTCACTTCTCTTTTAAGTACTCGACGACTATGCTCCCGTTCATTGCTCTTCTGCCGCCTTACAGCTCACGATGGCTATCCTGTCTTTCCTCTTCGATTGCTCTTCAACGCGATACGCAATTATGCTTACTTCTACGCTCACCTTATTCTGCATCTATCACTTTCTGATAGGCACGAGTCGACGGCATCTACCTCCGGGTCCCAGACCTGCATTTTTTATAGGCAATGCTCTTCAGTTGGGCTCAAAAGAGCCTGAAATACTTTTTCAACAATGGGCCGCCAAATTTGGTTCGTGCCTCTGGGTTCTTCATGACTAATCTGCTTATCCGGACGTCAGGACATATCTTATACATGCACGTTCTGGGACAGCCCATGATCGTTTTAAGCAGTCAGGAAGCCGTTAGAGATCTCATGGAGAAACGTAGCGCGATCTACTCTGATCGACCTCGGTTCGTCCTACTGAATGAACTGTTCGTCTCGTCAGATATTCATCGTAAGCTGTCCTAATACAACCTGTATTTAGGATGGGTTGGCAGAGTGCGTCGACACATGTCAGATAGTAAGTCGGCCTTGCATTTTCAGTACTGCTAATTTATCTCAAACAAGCGGCCCACGTTTTCGGAAACATCGTCGCTTTATCCATCAAACTTTTAATGCACGCGCTGTGTCATCCTTCCGTCCATTGCAAGAACAAGAAACAGCCGTACTACTCGACGGTTTAATCCAGTCTCCTCACAAGTTTGTGCAGCACTTCAGAAGGTGGGTGTCGGAACGCCAGAATAGTACAGTCGTAACTCGAAGCTAGATATGCCGCCGCTACGATCTTCCCGATCACTTACGGCCACAAGATTACATCTGTAGATGACCACCTTGTAAGACTAGGTGAGTCTTCTTCAACATTTAAAACTCGTGTTGATTATCGAACGGGTGCAGCGGAACGTGCTGGTACTCTTACGATCGCATCAGGAACTCCAGCTGCTACACTGGTTGATTACTTACCGCTACTGAAGTGAGTACTTCTGAATTGTGATCACCAAAATGTAAGTCTAACACCCTGAAGGTATATTCCTGCGTGGGCGCCATTCGCAGGGTTCAAACGCAAGGCTCTCGAAACTCGTAAAGCAGTTGACAAGATGATGAATATCCCCTTCGACATGGTCAAGAAAAATATGGTCAGTATGGTGATTTTCTTTACTCTCTGTTTATCCCCTTCCTTTTTCAGCGCTCTGGAACTGCCACGCCCTCGTTTACTTCATCGCTTCTGGAAGCACACTGCACCTCAGACAAGGAAGCGATTGCCATTGAAGATGAAGAGGATATCATCAAAGGCGCTGCTGGCACCTTATTCGCTGGTACAACTATGTCATTGTTTCACTCATACCCGCTATTAATGCTCTTCCAGCCGCTGAAGACACGGTAATATTACTCGTCCCAAGCTAATTTTTGGGAGCTCGCTTCTCACCTCGTGTACTCCAGACCGTTGCGATCATGGAATCGTTCATTCTAGCCATGGTCCGATACCCCGAAGTATACAAGAAAGCCCAGGAAGAAATTGACAGAGTCATAGGAAGCGAGCGCCTCCTCACTATCAATGACAGGGGCTCTCTCCCTTATCTCGAATGTGTCTTGAAAGAATTGTTCCGGTAAGCATATAATTTTTATCAACACTCTGAACACGTCTGATCAAATCTTTGTGTCCTTCGGAATAAGGTGGAATCCTCCGTTGCCCTTGGGCTTCCCCCATCGAGTTATGGAGGACGATAGCTATCAGGGATATCATATTCCCAATGGTGCCACTATAATTGCGAACATATAGTTTGTGTTCTGATTGTTGCTGTCAGCGACTTGGCTAAAAACAATTGACAGCGCGATGCTACAGGACTGCTCCCAGCCACATGTATTTAGACCAGAGCGATTCATTGATGATCCTAATATCTCCGATCCACGCGAAGTTGTGTTCGGTTTTGGTCGCAGGTTAGAATAAGTTTTCTCGCCACGCTGAAGTAGCTAACTGGGCACGTCGGTCGACGTCGGATCAGGATTTGCCCTGGAAGACATTTTGGGGAAACGAACGTATGGTATATGATTGCCAACATCACAGCCACTCTGGATATATCGAAATCGACCGATGACGAAGGGAAAGAGATTACCCCACCTTTTGAGGTTATTTGTAGTTTTGTCCGGTGGGTCGTTCCGCACGCTCGATCAATCCTTTCACTGACACGACTTGGTAGTCACCCCAAGCCTTTTTCGTGCTCCATCCGCCCACGTTCCGAGAAGGCCACTAGTCTTATCCATGATGCCAAATTATGATCGCTTCTTTCAACTTGACACTTTTTAGCACGTTTGGCTGGTATTTATTTCTGTTGATGGGTCTCATGGAGGGAAGTAGCACGATTCTGTTCGGGGTTGGTCAGTTTGAGTTTGAATGCAAGTTGTAGGGCTTCGCCGTTTCTCCGTTAACGTTGTATCGTAATTATACCATACGAATCGACACTAATCCGTTGACATGTTCATTGGTTCTGTTTACTTTTGTGCTCAGTATTCAAATATTCACAGCCCAAATAGTAGTATCGGGTGGGAGGAGTTAGCGAACCCGCTTTCTATGTTTAGCAATCATGACAGACAACCACTCTTCAGCTGGTCGCTTGGCATTTCCCCCTCCTGGCACTCAGGCAGACAATGCCGCAGTGCCGGCACCCAGTTTAAACGTTGAAGGGTCTTCGATCAAACTCAATGACCTCGGCCCTATGGTAGTTAATAGCGATGGTGTAAGTGTTACTTAAGTATTTCTTTCAGTCTTCGGCATCGGGCTTCAATTCTTTTGAGTACTAATAGAACATCTGCCTCCGAATAATAGACCGTATCAAGGATCGCTAACTGGTCTAACATGACCGAGGCAGAGCAAGCCTAGTAGGACTTTACGAGTGCTTTCAGCGAGAAATAAGTCAGATAATCCGAGTAGCATCGATACGATAGATCACTTATTCTCAACACATATGAAGTGTAGGATTCGTCTCGCTAACGAGGAAAAGAAGCAACAAGAAGCATCGGCAGACAATGAAGCACCTTTGTCGATAGTGGCGAAGTAGCATCGGCCTTACATCCGGACTTGGTGCTGCAGTTGGGGAACATTCTGACGATCAACTCCTGGTCTCTGATAATTTACATATCTCGAATCGAATGTCACCTGCATTGTTCACCCACGATCCCTACGGTAAGTAGTCAATCAGCAGAACGAAAGGTAACATGGAGAAGCCAGGACACCGACTTGCCACTTGATACCATTCACCTCCAACCTCCTGAGCGAAAGGGGTCCCCCACCGATAATCTTAGAGGCCAACTCGCCATCTACAACTCCCCACTTTCTTTTTACGTTCCGGATCTCAAACGCCGCTGTGTGCAGTCGTTGCATGCCAGGGGAACACTCCCGGAAGATAGCCTACAAGTACGGAACATATCTCAACCACGACGTTTGCTTGCTAGATTAAGGAGACGACCCACCAGCGCGTTCTTACCGGTGGAGACACAAAATTCCTCAAGCTGGAGGCACCTCGTGAACAGGGCCCGAGCAGCATCGACTCTGATATAAGCCGATCTAAAATCCAGTACCCGCAGTGACCCAAAATGCTTCTTGACGAGATGGTCAATGATGCTATCGAAGCCCACATTTGCGCCGATGGACTCCCCGTCATCGCAGACAATGCGGAGGTATTCGATTGGGGACGAAGATATCACCGTGCGAATCCATTTGCATAGAATGTTGACCTCTCGTTTCGTATGCATGACTGAGTGATTTACAGCAAAGTACCTGAGTTGGCTGAGATTGGGTATTACAGAAGGTTTCTTTAGTTGCTGTTTGCATATCCATGGTCAAAAACGTGGTGACATATAGTTATCAAAACTCGCCAAATAGTACTGCAACTGAAGCCGCTCTAAACGAGGAAGCTGGGCGATAAAGGAGAAAACGTCTTCGTCGGTCAGCGAATACGACAGCCCCAAAGTAAATTCGCGGAGGTTCTTCCCAACATGAGGAATAAAAGACCTGAGAACACCTGGAGTGATCGAACCACAGTTATCCTACATGGTATCCAAAGGAGGGCTCATGTTTGTCAGAAAACAGGGTACAGGTTAGCTCACTTTTAGGTGCAAGCCAGTCAGAACCTTCGAAAGTCTCCTCAACCAATCAGGGAGGAGATCAAGAATAGTTCGCCTAGGTCCATAAAGTGTCACCTTCTTGATCCTATCGATTTCCGTTAATATAGGAGCGGTTGCTTCGCTCATGCAGGACGAGTTCACAGTCAATGTAGTCAGGTGGACAGAGCGTTTAAGCACTGATAGGGATTCCACGAGTAGATCTTCATGATATGTTGAGGGTGTTAATGTGAGGCTGGTAAGATTCTTGAACATTCGTAGAGCATTCGAAAGCGTACTCGAGAGTACGTTCCGTGGGGGTGGCCGAGCTGATAAGTAGCCTGGTACGGTATGACGGGTATACAGCAATCGGTTCCAATTATGTAAATGCAATTATCCACGTACCACTGATCTCCAGTTCCAACACGAGCAGTGCATTTCGAGAGCTGCAAGCCGACATGAACATAGATGGCGTCTATAGACGCAATCAGGGCGCACAGTGCGAAGTAGTAGGAAATATAGCTAACGGGAAGTTCGCCTCTGTCCTTCAGATCTAGAACACGTTTAAAGGGGGGCGACAACTTGACTCGAGCGTACAATACACTTGACGCTGCGCGATTAAATTCCCTATTGACCAGGGCGCATTGTTTGAGTGTGCCATTATCTCCAGATAAACTTTCCAGGATATGCAAGAGAATATCGTAGTGGATAAGGGTGCATGTAGCTTTGCTCGACATGTGTACTGGCAAAGTTGTGAAAAGAATGGAGTAACTTGCTAGATACGACGCATCGACGCGTTTCCTCAATAATTTAGTTTCAGAAAGTCAATGGGATGAGGACACTTAGCCACCCCAGAAAAAAGCAAACACGACAGTCAATTACCCGACAACATCCTCAGGTCGTCGGAGCTAGACTAGTGTCAGTTGTTTTCTTTTCTATTTACATTGGATTTTGTGTAAGCCTCGTAGTATAAACTGTATAATGTTATCCCAGCAACAGATGGCTAGGAGTCGAACCCAAGTTGCTATTGAAGAGCTTGAATGTATACGAGTATAAAACGTATATACATCTGAATTTGTACCGATTGCTCAATCATCGATTCAGGTAGCATCTTCGATACCCTCGCTTTCCCCCCAAGGTCTAGTTGTAATCCCCTGTCCAAAACGCTGTCGAGGGAAAGCCTTTGCAAACCGGTGGACTCAGCCCGATTCCATATTAATTCTGGGAGAGTCAGCAGTGTCACAAGCTCCTTCCTCAACCTCTGTCCAAAAACTGTGTTCATGCGGTTGACAACATTCTCCGGGAGCCATGTCGGCAGCGTACACGCTGAAACTGTACTGTGAGATCCTCTTACGATGAATGCATCTGATGCTCCTAATTCCACGAGCAACTGCTGACATGTCAGGCAGCACCGTCTGGATATTCCTATGATACGTCCAGCATTCTATACACCATAAAACATTAGGATTTGGTTGTAGAGATACAGCACCGAGACGACCCACTGCCAATTGCTCCAAGATGTCTTTGTATGTGTAAGATGTCGATAAAGCGAGGAGGCTGACAAGGCACGCCTCGCAATGTAGCGAGCCCGTAAATACCATCTTTTGCAAACTTTTGAAGAACATGGCGTTATCCTTCAAGCTGTGGAGGTCAATGGTGATGTTGTACATCAACCTCTGTGACTCGAGTGTCTTCCAATCGCCCTTCGACAAAGACTGGAGCTGTGAAACCACCTCTCGTATACATTGTCTCCAGCGAGGCAACTTGCAATTCTTGAAGCAATCTAGGTACTCAACGATCCACCCGACAGCGACGTCCGGTTGAATATCGCTCTGGCCTGGAAGATCCTCAACCTCAACTATGGCATGCTTGACCTCTTTCAAAAGATGGCCAGGTTTACTTGATGTCCACTCGGTGAGAGATTTAGTGATGTCAGCGTTGGTTATCTTTCTATCAGCCGAGTGGAATTCTGGGAAGTAGGGTGATGACAACAGTGTTTCCCAGGGGAGCATCGCCTCGTCCACAGATGGAGAGACTAGAAGCTTGATGGAGATTGTGCCACTGGGAATACGGGATTGGAAGAGAGGACTATTAACATAGCCAGTGAGGATATCTACAGCGTCAAATTGAACCAAGATTGGCCGTAGCCAGTCTATGTATGACTTTCACAGGGGCAGCGGCTGGCCTCCATCATGGATGCTTTGGTTGGACGCTGTGAAGTTCAACATCCTCGTCCGCAGGCTTCTCCTGCTCTCCCATCAGATTTTTGCTAGCCTTCTCAACACGACGGTGGTCAGCAAGCAAGGGGGCAATGGCTCGAAGGTGCTTCCAGATTGCAGCACCCTTAATTAGCTGCTGAAGGGAGCATCCAAAGAACAGAACAACCTTCAAATGCTCCTTGAACTTCTGTGATCCCACAGTTGGAGTCTTCGGCTTGCCCCAGGCATCTTTGAGGCATGCGAGAGCTTCCGTGAAGCGTCGGAGTAGTTCACATAAGAGCTGGTGAAACTCCATGCAAGTCTCTTTGGTGTAGATTTCGCGTGACTTGTTATTAGCGACTTGTTAGAGTTTTGGTAATTTGGTGGAAAGCTTGGGCACGAGGGGGAGGAAGATATTGGAAAAGAATACTAAATCCTGCCTGACCTCGCGCTCTGTGCCTTCTTCCGTGTCATCCTCGGGGAACTCGAAGGTCTCCACCCTGTTCAGAGAAGTAAAATAGGGTTTCGACAGGGTCAAGCGACAAAGCATCTTTTCAACGCATGTGGCAACGACATAGTTTAAAAGAAGAGCATATTGTCCAGAACTCGTCTTGAGAAGCTGGATCAAAATCCATAGGTGTTCCTCAAGTTTGACGTGACTCCTATATATATGACATCGGAGGGGTGCCAACGTGAATCTGTTGAGCTCGACTCACCAATGTTGATTAACGTATTCCTTAAGAGGCTCAACCGCATCACTCTGAAAGCCATCTGGGATCTTCCGATCAACGATGGTTGGCATATCGCGGCGGGGTGCTAGTTTATCTTCGTCTCGGCGGGATTTCTGGTGGCGAAGAGCTGCGAAAAAGTTTCTCCGATATTTTGGGGCTGAGGGCGGGTGAGTTCCTCCTCATCTCGGATCAGATGGACGCAAGCAATGACCTCGAGTTGACCATCCCCATTGTCGCGGTTTGCTACGACTGCTACAATTTCATTATTCATGACGATGATGGTCGCAAGCGCATTAAGGATCTTCAGCTCTAGGCTTTGCGCCTTATTAGACGTTACGTTGGTGCCGCTGAATGACGTCGCCTGTTGGATGTGGGAGAGCATCGACGTTATCGTGCGGAATGCGAGGATATTGTCGGGAATCTTGGGGGAGTGGAGGTGGAGGAGGTCTCGTTGAAGACCTTGAGGGACATCCTGGACATCTTATTCTTGAGTGTGTGGAAAAGGTTGGCCAGGACGGAGAGGGAGCCATCTTGGAAATTCTTGTTGGGTGCGGCGAAAGATGCCCAGATGACGAATGATCAATTAAATTAACCAACGTTGAGGCTTCAAGCTCAAAGCCGTCGTGTAGTAGATGGGAAACGCAACATGATGTTCAAGTTACACAGGGTCTGCGCATGTGCGCACAGCGTCGAGCTTGCTGAGGGAAATGACGTGCGGCGACGAGGTCAGTTCAGATCAACTATGTATACAGCAAGGCCCAGATTACCGAGTCACTTAGATTACCTATCTATAAGGTAGCCTAACCCATATAGAATATCATTCACGCAGTGCTTGAGCGCCGGACCTTTCTGAACTGAAATGGTGGTTTGCTACGAGGCGCCTGCATGTTCCCGAAATACTCGGCTCAAGTTGACCCTAGACTAGTAATCGACTCGTTTCTCGAGCGCGACAGGCAGAGTTTGCAACTGGAATATTTCTTCTTCTTTTCGTTGATGTCCTTCAAAAACGGTAGGGTGAAAAAGTTGGTCAATATCGCGTCGTTTATCTGCGTCGGCGTGTCTTCATCGACTGGCTGGACAACCACATCCAGAAACCCATCGCTGTCGATATTTGATTTCCTAGGGATGCGAGTCACTTCTTGTCTGCAACAATGTGCTTTAACGAATAAAGACTTCGTTTTTGAATGTACACACGCTTAGCAGGCTCCCGGTCTGCATTTTCCACGCCATCACCACTGGTAACGGTACGCTTGCAGTACTGGGCGCTAATGCGTCACTTTTTGGCTGCAACATGAGAAGCTAGTGAGCTTTTCTGGGAGAGATGTGAACTAGCGAAGATGTACGGGTTTTGGGCTGCTACGCTCAACATCGACATCCCATCTTCACGCTCAGCATCTTCAGCATCGGCGTCAGTACTAGCGGACAGGTTACGCTTCGCCTGTGATGTTGTGGTGGGACTGGTAGCGTCAGTACTCGACGGATACAGTAGGGATTCGGCTTCTTGAACCTGGCGCATACGAAAATCCTGCGGCGTTAGAGATTGGAGTCGTGAACTTCCATTTCAAAGAGATATCAATTGGAGAATGATATTATTCCATTGTTCCAACAAGGAACTGAATATGTATTGTGTCACAGGACGGGGTACTGTTGGAAACTTCAAAGCCCGCAATTGCAATGGTGGGACGTCGTAAACGTAAAATATAATCTTCTTGATACTGGTCTGTTGACAGAATAGGACCGAGCTATCACTGGAGCGAGGGGGGAAACGTGTTGGTCCAAGGACTACATTGCAATGCACGTAATACACTCAAATATAAAGCAGACCTAGGATAAAGCCAGAGTATAGATCGGAGCATCACAGCTGAAGTGAATGGATTACGGACATTGATAAAGGGCGGGTACGCTTATTTCTTGGCCTCCTTTTCCAGCTCTTGGTGCTGTTGCTCCAACGCATCCTGTAACAGGTAAACATTTGTCAGTGTCAAGATGCAAACCAGTGCCTTACCAATTCTGCTTTCTTCTTTTCGATCTAAAACATGAAGAATCAGTCACTACTGCCTATTGTCGGTGAAATCCGTAAACGCACCTGGTCCTTCATTTTGTGTAGCAACTCAATCTCTTGTTGGTGGGCATATTGTTCTGGGAGAGCCTAAGCTGTATGATTCAATAGGTGTATGGCAAGCCCAACCTTCATGAGCCCGTTCCTTCCTCCTGTATTTAAAATCAAGACACGAGTCGAACAAAACACATGCTCGACGAAACGTACCCAAACTCCTTCGACTGGGCTACACTTCCATCGCTTGAGTTGTATCTCATAGGCACTACGATGAGGCGGGGTACACGACGAACAGCGGCAAGACGAGCAAGCATGGTTGTAGTGTTTTGAGTTGGAGTCACAGCGCACGTCACGTCACAATTTTTGTTTTCGCACTGTCATGTCTACTTTCCTCAGGCAGGCAACGATGATTGTTGTCAGTCTTCTAGTTTTCAATATAATCCATTCTCTGAAATACATTTTGTAGGCTCGTAGTTCCCGTGCGTTCTCTTCTACAAATATCTCTCGCAAGGGTCTGTTCAACATCTCATCACACAAGGAATGGTGCTAATTCCGAGTCCACCCGCAGACCTTGTCCAGGACATCTATCTCCGCGAAATAAAAGCCTACAAGCCTGCACAAGTTGTAAGTAATATTGTTTGCTCATTCACAACCCATTTCAACATTTCTACCTGGACAGGCTAAAGACGCACATGTCGGAGTTGTAAAGACATACAATCAACCATCTTCTCCAGTCGTCCCATCTATTCCCTCCGACCTCGCAGCAGAGCTCGCAGCATATGACACGGCAGAACCTACAAGAGCTGAGGTTGTAGCAACTTCTGGCCAGACGGAAGACGTTGCAGGTAGTGCTGATGCGTTCCTCAGCTTCCTCGAACAAGATCTTCCGAAACCGGAGGCTCACCATTAGACATGCCTGTTTGTAGATAAGGAGAATAGACGGTGTGAGAATATCTAGAGTCGCGCTCATATCGTTCAGTCTCTTTCCTTCCCTGACATGGTTGGTCTCCCCTAATTGTTCAGTACGGACAATGGGTATCACGCTGCACTAACGCCAGAGAGACCTGACAAACTAGCCGATGAGCCCTCTGGAAATTTGTCGGAGGCTCGGAGCATTCAAGAACTGTTCACGTTTACACTTACTTTCCCATCAATCGTCGTCCATATCCAAATCTCCTTCAACACCTGCTCCTTCCCCCATATCGTCGAACACAATCTCCTCCTGGATATATGCTTCCTCATCCGTGTCCGCGTGGACGGTGTGATTCTCTGGTCCATGGAAGCTCAAGTTATCTGGGTGTATTTCATTGCTTGTTATTTGGACAGGCGACGATGTGAGGCTCGACTTGACATCCGAAAGGATGTCTTCCATTCGATCACCAAGCCGGTCTTCCAGCTCTTCTACGATCTGTCAGAGCATTGTCAGGCAATATAATTGTGAAATTTAAATTGACATACGACGTAAAGTTCAACAGGCAGCGTGGGCGCCAGGTTAACCACCTGGAGCTTTTCAGCCTTCGTCAGCTCATACGGGGCTAGGTCTTTGACAAGCTTGGTGATCCCCGCAGCAGTTTGGTGGTGGTGTGGTAGATAATCAGACGAGAGGTATTGAATTGCCTGGGACAGACAAAACAAATTAACATATGAATAGGCATAACAAATGAGAATGTACCTCTATTTCTATAGTCCTCAGGTTCTCGCTGGCTTCTCCGAAAGGTTCACCCCCGCTAGATCGTGGTGCATGACCAGCGGTCTCCTCCTCTTTTTTTACACGTAAGGCTGTTTTTGTTCGAGCCAAATGATCACTCTCGAGATCGCGGAGTAAGGTGAGCACTTCAAAGTTGGAAAGCAGAGCAGCTCGTGGGTTGACAACCTTGAAAATCAGAGTCAGACGGTTAGACTGAAGAGTAATGAGATAGCAAACCTCCATGCAGCGAATGCCAGCGATGAAAGCTGTCACGGTGTACTTTGTTTCAATTTGGCAAATAATTGTCTCTGCACTATCAATCACACAACTACATAGTCTATCTTCCAGTTCCTTGTGCTCAAATTGTATCCAAGCCAAGGAATTTAGGCTTAACTTACAGGTCTACCATACGAAGAACCTCGAAAATCATGCCCCACTAAATGCATTCACTGCGACGAGCAGCCTCTCTAAACCTGTAACTTGGCTTGACTTGGACCATCATACAACACCTCTACCGCTGCTTATTGGTCTCTGTGTCCATTATCATTCGTTGTACGATATGAGGAACTGCCTGGACATCTCCTCCTAGGCCCCTTTCCAATAATCAAAAGCTGCTCTTTCACATCCGGCAACAGCTACTCCGTAATCGAGTCTTCGCTGCAACGTTCTATAACCTATTACAGGTCATTACTTAAAGCACCAAGCTGCCAGATCTGACACGAGAGCGTTCCTGAATAGATGGCTGACATTTTGTTCCTGTGTCAAGACAAGCTGGAACCGCAGGGCGTCTGCATCTCGGGATACAAAACGTGGGACAAGAATCATGGTTGAAGCATCTACGGATGAAACTATGGGCAGCGCTGGACGCCAGCAAATAAAGTCAGTCGTTATTACCTCCTTTCAATGTATACCTAACCATATCAGTAGTCTGATTGATAACTATGTCCTGTCGACATCTGGTTGTCTTTCACGAACCGGGACAAAACTTCATAAACGTCACCCTCGATTGGCAAGGCCTCGCAATGCGCTGGCTTAATGTTGGTATTGGTGACATTGCTGATAGTGGCGGCAGAGACGAAGAAATTTGTGAAATCAGTCTGGTATGGAGACGCGCTCTCCCGATCTGATTTAGCACACCTTCCAATTGCTCGCCTCATTCCAAATACCTGCACTGCTTCAGTCCCCGAGCCCAGCTCGGCTATCGGGTATGGCTGTGTGATGACATGCCCTGCGCATTTGCCGTTCAACGTTCAACCATAGTCCTTTCGTCGTCGGACCAATAATTGAGGGCGTATGTACAACACGCTCTGATAGCCATTTATAATCCAAACATTTTGATTGACGGTTTGCTCGCACATACATATAATGATCAGTATAAGAAGGATATATTAGTTTTATGCTAATCATGTAATCAATAATGCGATAAATATTGCAGAGCAGATGAGATAGGAGGTGCAAAATGCGTCATTGTGCTGCAGGTAGGAAAAAATCTAAATCAAAGCAAGAAAGCGAAATGGATGCCACGAAACGAAGCAAGAAATGCCTAGGAGAAGAAATACTGAGAGTTCTTGATCGATTCAACCCTGAAGTTCCCCCTCTTTGGCAGCGGGGGCAAAACATCGGTGAGGTTGACAAATTTGCCCATGAGTTCAATCGCAGCCTTCTCATCCCTCACCTTCCTCTTCCTTGCCGCCTTCGCCTGAGGCGACAGCCATTCTTCCTCGTCTTCTTCTTCGCCATGTTCGGTCGAGTCACCGGATTCGTCTGCAGTCGTAGTTTCACCACCATCTGCATGACCATCTGACAGCTCAGCGATGTACTCCTTCAGGCTCTCAGCGCTCTTGGCAGCTTCCGACTCGTCAATGGTAGGGCGTTCCGTCTCAGAGATGACTAGCAGCGACTTGAGCGACTCTAGGGATTTGGCTTGTTCTGGTGTAACGATGATGCGGGAACCACTTTCACAGAGCTGCTTAACGAGACCCCCTTGCATAGTTGAAAGGGGGAGCTTGTAGCCCTTGTATCTCGCCATGAACTTTGAAACCGAGGCTTGTGAGTAGGGAAGGTAGTACGAAATGGGTCTAATTTACCTCTCCTCTGAGCTTCTCAAGAACGTTGGTAGAGTGTAAGGCGATAAAGGTGTCACGGATGATTTCGGACATCTTGTCGATGTCCGAAGCGTGTGTCCAGTAGGAATCATGAACGGACGCAAACGTCAGTCCTTGAGTCTGAAAACGATGTCCATCAACTACCTAGGCTAAAAGTGAGAGATACACAAATGACATACTCGGCACTCGAGAGCGGTTAACATCATATGGGTCGCATCCAGGCTGTGAATAAAATTGGGCGGGAATGCCGATGCTTGCTTCAGCGTATTAACTGTCCAAGCAACCCACATCAGCAAACATGGCGATAACATCGAGAATCCAAGCCCCACCTTCAGCAAGCGAATTAGGATCGGAGATATACACTGTCTGCACCGTCGTCGCAACCTGCTTCCTATTCGACTTCCTATACGGCTGCACGATCGGCAAGCCCAAGCCCGTCGTCCACACCACACTCGTCATCTGCTCTTTCTTCAGCCGCGTTACTGGCAGCTTTCTGACCCTGGGATGCTTTTTGGGTGCACCCATCGGTTTTTTACGATACTCCTTCATCGCTTCGGGTATACGCTCCTCTGGGATGGACTTGGAGATGAGCCGGGCACAAATGTTGAGCCACTGTTGGATGGCGGTGGCGCTGGTAAAAAGGTCTCCAATGGCAGCGAGGGTCTTGTTGGGAGTATCAGTCGTCGCCGATATGAAGGTAAGAGACGGTAAAGTACCTGTTTCGCAAGGTAAGATGCTCCAAGCCAGCAGTCCTCCTGAGGAAGGGCTTTCTTCTCCCTCAGTTGCCTCTCAATCTGGTCACGCGCACCAACAAAGGTGACCCCATACACCGTCGTCATGACCTGATATTCATATCTACAATCAGTCCACAAGTTCGCCAACAAAGAACGCAGAAAATGAAAAACCAACCGTCTGTTTAACCACCTTCCTCGACACCTTGCCTTTCAGCAGCAACGCAAACTTTTCCCCTTTCGCCGCATCTTCTTCTAGCCTCTGCTCCACCATATTCCCTACATACGTGTACACGTCTGACGGGCGGTCGCCCGCACTTAAGTTGACTTGCTTGGCACCCTGAGCATCCCCTCCCAATGCCGCATAGTGCTGCAGCCCATTACACGTCCCGTCCTGGTGCACTGGCAATGACGACATGAACGTATGCGGGTCCCCCGACTCAAGAGCATTCCTCAGCTCCACACACGTCGCGAGGCACTGCCATGGGTCTTCCGCCTTGGTCCACCAGCGCTTGCCCTGGATTCAAATGTCAATAACTGAGAGCAGACGGGAAAAGGGCATAAATAAACGCACATTGAGTGGATTGAGGGCACTGTCATATATGTCAGGCAGATGGTTCATCACGAACTCCACACGCTCGTCAAAGTTGGCCTTGTCATATCCATACAAATTTGCCAGATGGATCTTGAGCCAACGTAGTCCACGCTCGCCCAGCGGCCTGGCCTCGGCGAATTTGAGAAGCCCTCGGCTTAGGTCGTCACCAATGTGGTTGAGATGCGGAGGAATCGGGTATGCACGGCCCCGGAAGTCCAAATTGTGTGGGAGGTATATCGTGTCACCGAGGAACTAATGCAGGAGCCAATAACGTCAGAACGGAGACTAAATGATAAATAGGCAACCAGGACTCACTGCACGCGCAATCTCAATCTTATAATTGACGCTGCACCTGTCTGAGTGGTTATTAGCCTTTTCGTTATTATATGCCTTCATCCTTTGTATATGTATACTCTTCGCCTTGATATCCGTGGCCACATTGTCGGGCGGGATGGGCTCGGGTTCATCATACATGGCAGGCGGTAGCTTTCCCAACCGTTCCCCCGAGTTCCACACCTGGAGCACGATGTCGAACACGTCTTTGTTGATTTGCCATGGTGTGCTGCCGAGCACATCTAGGCTCGCGTAGACAAGCTCTATACTCCCGGCCCGCGACGCTTGCTTCAGGTAACTCTGCTGTTCCATGGAATCTTTATACCGCATAGCGGCAGCTGCAGGATATGTATTAGCGTAAAAGTGAAGGAGAAATGGAGTGATTACTTCTGTTGTAGAGGTATCCTCCATCATCGTGGTCCAACCATGGCTTTGGCTTCATGAGCATGGGTAGGTGCCGAGGGTGTAGCGTCTCTTGCAGTGGATCCTTTGCAAGGCGTTCCGCCACAACTTGGTTCAACCTGATCGTACCAAGTTTCTGACCACGGACATATTCGTACGAATGATAGAAAGCAGGCTGCTCCTCGGAGCTGTCGCATAAAAAAGACATCAACAACTTCCTTCGAGAAGAAGAAAAACAAAACACCGACATTAGCTCCCCAGTCTTCTTGTCCCGCGCAGTTCTTGTCACCTGCGCCACATCCATCAGACAATCCACCAAAATCCCACCCACCTTTGACCTCACGATCTGCGACCATGCAGCCGTCCAGCCCTCTCCATCTGACACATGTTTTGCCGCAGCCAGCCTCCTCTGCATCAAATTGGTATACCCCATTTTCGAGAAAAAGTTCACCCCGTCTTGCTTTGACGAAGTCCAATGCGGAATGTGAATATTATTCTCCTTGCAAATCTGGGACTTGTACTCCAATTCCACAGCCCTACCCACCGATATCAGCGCCCTTGTCGTCTTCATACCACCGTGCACGCCCCCAGACCCATGGAGGCCCATAACCTCCGTAATCGTAATCAAGGAGAGCCGCTCAGGTTTAACTAGCGACAGATATGGAGACAACGGCTGCACGTCCCTCATCATCTGGCGCTCCGCCGCGGCGATGTTCTTGAGTTCCGTCTTTAGCCTTGCCTCCAACTTGCAGTGCCATTCCCACATCCACTGCTGCAGCTCCTGCGTGCGCAAGGCGGTATTCCCAAGCCCTAGCTCTGTCATTTTCTGGGCTTGGTGCTTGAGTCGCTCAAGCGCGAGGTCATACACGGATTCTTCGAGTAGCTTCTGCCGGGCAGATACGTCCTCAGGAAGAACGCGACGGGCGAGAGTGACTTCGGAGAGGTGACGCCGAAGGACATCAAGGTTGAATGGGACTTCCATTTGCGGCTGTTCTGAGAGATCAGTGTCCTCTGTACGTGATTTGTTTACTTTCTGTTGGACGTGATATCAGGATATGAATAAGTAGCATAGATGGGGCTTCTTACCTTGACACGCAAGACAGGATTCACCTCGGGCACATTGTCGAGGACGTCGGAGAACTGGCTGCCGATTGCCTCAGCTTGGCCAAGTTCTGAGACGACATGGGGAAAGTTGAGGTTGACGGCTGCTCTTGAGAGAATTTTAATGATCTCGGCTGCTTCTTCAGAGGAAGAGAAAACGCGATCGGCGATAACATGTGAAACGGAGATTTTTCGATCTAGGATGTGTGTAAGGAGGGAGGCGGGGTCTTGTATAGAGACTTCTAACACAGGTGTTGAAGACTCTGGGTTAAACCTTGGAATAGGGAGTAGGATGAGATGAATGAAGAGGAAACACAGGGTGACATAGAACTCACCGATGCCATGCTAGAAGCATTATGGCATATGTGCTGGCATTTGGTTGGTGCTTTTCGGTGCCGCTTTCAAGGACATCATAAATTTCCCAAGCGCTCTCTACCCAATAATGACGATTGGAGACATCTTTTATACCTGCCATGTCAATATATGCCTCTAAGAAAGCGTTGTAAATGCGGGGTTCTAGAGATGGGTTGCCAACTTTTTCACGCATGCGGTCGAAGATGCTTCTTGCACGATTAACATCGTACAAGTTGTGGAGGCAAGCGTCCATGACACCCAGAAGGTCTTGTGTTGTAGAATTTGTGAAATAGACATCATTGGCGTCTGAGGACACATCACTTGGAAGTGGAGTTGGAAGGATAGTATAAGGTACACGACGATGAAAGAGGCCTTCTAGTTGATGCCTGAGAGTATAATTGCCTTGTTCCTCTAAGCTGTCTTGAGGAAGAAAGCCAGGATAATCTGGCTTTGGATTTTGAAGAGTAGCCAAGGCAGGAGCATGAGCAGTTTTTGAAGGAGTTGAATAAAGACGAGCAGGACGAGGAAGACGTTGACGAGACGCCAATAAAGTCGTCTCAAGTCTTGAAATGGCTTGCGTTGCTCGCGGTATCATTGCTTCCTGACAACTTTTTTTCAATGTTTTAACCGTCACTCACGTGCTCTCTCGTCGCTGAACGACTTCTCTCTTGGCCACAACGGTTCTTTCAGTTGGAACGTTAACAATGCCACATTCAGGGCATTTCTTAGGTCTCTGTTGCCCGTGGGCCGTTGAAAATCAGCCGTATTCTCCGTCTGTTACACATTAGCCTCAGCTGATATCAACATCACACTGAGTCTGCCTTTTTTCCTTCCATGGCATACATGAGCGCACATTTCGAGGCGATACAGGCGATACTCGGTATACACCCCACGGGTATTTTATACCGATGCCATCGAATTCGTCCTGGTATTTCCAGTCATTCGGTCGGACCAAGGAACAAGGTACAATTATAAAAAGCCTCAGCTTTACGACTCAACTTCAGCAATCAAGTTCCCAGTCTTCGATTCTTGGAAACAGTGTACTTTACTATTATAATGCTCTTCACTTCCAAGCTCGTTGCTGCTTACGCTCTCCTCACCCTTGCGTTGGCAAGCCCCATTCTAGAGGCACGCTCGTGCGCTCCCAACTTTCAAGGAAATCCCTTGACAAAACAATCCTTGGAGACGTCTATGAATGGACGCCTATTAACGCAGTGGGCGGGCACATCACCCTCGTGAAAACCCCTGCAAGTCAAGCGTTCAACAAATCCGAATTCTTGGTCGAATTCTCTGGTCAGCCTGATGGCACTTACCATTTCAAGTCCGTCGCCAATCCCACCTTTCACGGACTGTTCGCTGACTCGTCAAATCAAGGTTAACTGCTGACACTGCTCACGCTTTGCAATTAGCTGGTGTTCCTGGTGGCGACCTCTCATTCGCACCCATCACCTGGTCGGGAACGTTCGTCTCTTTGTTTTATTCCAAGATCCATCTGCTGATTGGAAATTACAGATCACAACTTCTCGGAATCAGTTGCTCTACCTGCTCCGTGAGCAGCCCAGATGTGGGGCTCAGTTGCGTCATTTCCTACACTGGTATCGGTACTTGTGTTACAGGCAACATTGGTGGCGCTATGCTCTCGTTAGCCTCGTGTGATGGCACCTCTAGCCAAAGAGTTCAACTTCCATGGATAGTTGGTTGACCGTGAAGGACATGAGTGGACTTGTATTTTTCTAGTTTAAATGGACATCATTAATTACTTAGCATACGCTGATGTAGCACTTCTTACTTCTTACTACGTCCGACCCAAGTATTAGTCTTGACGTTGACTTGACCCCCAGAACAGTGTCATCTAAATAAAAGGTATGCACTGGACTGGAATACCAGTAAACCAGATGACACGAGAGGCGCTTGGCGTTGATGGAAGCTTGACTTGTCTGAAGCATAAATAATAGTTCACACAATTTTCTGTCTTATCCGAGGAGCAGAACCCACCTATCAGTAATTTAAGTACAACCATAGAGGGACATTCTCCATAGCCCCATGCCCACACCAGTGCCAAGTTTATATGACCGGCCCTCATACTCATGCATGATGTGCATTTGTTGATTAGTTGTATTCTTTCAGTAAAGCCTTTAGGCCATCGTGAATCTACAGGCGTGCCACTGAGACTGCAATTCACTTCCAAGACCTGAAGCGTGGTACTTATATCATGACTCCTGACTCCTTTGGTATGTCGTCTTCTGAACTGAAACCAGCATCTTACAAGACGCCCAGGACGCGTTCGCTTGGCGCTCGCGGGGTTGAAAGTGCACCTGACCGCGCTGACTCATCACGTGTCGGCTATCAAAAACGTGTCTACTTACACCAATTTGCAAGTTTCCTGTAACAAATGCCAAAGTTTCATGCAATGTGTTAGACATATATCTGATATGATGCTTCTTCTGGTATCGCTCGTGGTGTCCACTAACTGTAGTAGTGTCATGGTCAAGTCACGGTGTACTACGTATTGGCGACGAAGTTGAACTCTCCGGGCTTCCATGCATATACAGTTTCCATATATGTACATGTTTAGAGTGGATTTGAGACTTTGAGACTGAACACCCACGAATGTCCAGCCTACACCATGTAGGCCACTCCAACACAAAGACTAATGAATGCGTCTTCATTATCTGACAAGTTGGATTCCAAGGTGCAGCCATTGGCGGACGTGATGATTCATCAGAAGGGTGAGTCGGAATGGGTGACAAGCTAATTGGAAAGACCCAAAAGATTATTTCGCTGCTTTCGTCGTTGTCAGTTCGTGCGCTCGCCAATCAGGTCGTTGTGAAGTATGCTAATAACATGGATATGCATGACAGGGAGAACCGAGAGAAGTAGATGGAAATGCCGCAATTCATTTGTAAACCGTGCATTTGACGATTGATAGTAGATAGAATAGACGATGCCCAGGAAACCCTATGGTGTAACATACACTTCGAACTGCTAGAGAACCTCTTAGGTTCTTATCAAGTGAGAGGTTCAGAGCATCGCGAGTCTTGTGACTCCTCGGTTTTCGGGAAATGAATTCGAGTCCAGGATAACGCGAGTCGTGCACACTGGTCTGCAAAATCGTTAACACAGACACTATATTCGATTCCGGAAGAATCCCGTGCAGATGTATTCTTGTTCAATTTCCGGAAGTCCTTATCTCCTCGCAGTCGATCTCGCCATTTATAAACCAGCACTGGCTCGCCATCTTCGAGTTCCTTTCTTCTATTTGTGAACCATCTCTCGTTATACACTGTCCATCGGCCGTAGTTCTCACCAACGGAGTTGGAATTCCAATTCCATGAGAGACAACCACGACTTGGTCGCCGTCTGATCTTTATTGCCTGGCACAATCCGTTTGGATAGTCGTTGTATTAGTCCATAAAACACACTTGATACTCACCTGAGTAGCAGGTATATGCACCACATATCAGCTGAGCCTCTATACCTGTCAGGTCATCGTCACCATAGACAGTGGGTTTCTGGATACCACGGAAAACCCAATGATATCAACAGTGGTTGCAGTTGATGGGCCCTGCAGTGCATCATCAAGGAGAGTCTCAACAGAGAGACGTCACAAGATCCCGCCTCGTAACAAGGCAGCATGCTACTCGAGGCTGGGCCAAAATGGTACTGAGTTGGTGCTGATAATCTCTCCTTAGAAACATCTAGTGTGAGAGTCTCTAAAGGTTCGTAAGTAAAGATATGAGCAAGATCTAAGCTCGGTTTTTCATTAGGTATGAATAGTTTGCAACTTTTGAGATGATTTTTCAATTGTCCAAAACGAAGAACTAACGTTTGACGGCTGGAGATGATTTCGACCAGAATTTTTTCGATATACGCGACTTCGTCCATATCTTGGTCCACAAGGAGCGCACTCATAACGTCGAGAACTGTATTTGCGCATGTGATCTTGTTGATCGAAGTGTGAGAAACAAACTTCAACAGATCTTACTTTGGAACCACCACCAAGGCAACCGCCACTTTCGCGTTTGTACGTTGTGAGTTCATCCTCATTCCTTATAACTGATCATATCAACCTTTCACTTAGAGAGGCAGACTCTTTCTCCAACTCTCCCCTATCAACAAAGGTACATCTCCTATCTCAAGACGCGGTCGTGTCGGGTATTTGTTCGGAACTCACATTCGATTGGATTTAGGCTTACTCGTAAACCACAACCGTTAATCAAATGGCGCCAGCGGCAAAATCCGGCGGAAAATCCAAAGCAGGCGCAGCTCAGGGCGCGTCACAGAATCAGCAGCGATCAATTCAGACAAGAAGTCAGAAAGCTGGGCTCCAGGTGCGTCGCATCACGCTTCTAGTCGCTCGCTATCTCATACTGCTCATGTAGTTTCCTGTCGGTCGTATTCATCGGTATCTCAAACAGCGAACACAACATAACGTCCGCATCGGTGCGAAGGCAGCCGTGTATACCTCCGCCATTCTGGAATATTTGACAGCTGAGGTGTTGGAGCTTGCCGGTACGCGAACACGCCCCCTTATGATTAGTTTGTGGTACTTACTGTTCGTAGGTAATGCGTCGAAGGATCTGCGAGTCAAACGGATAACTCCTCGTCATCTACAACTTGCCATTCGTGGTGACGAAGAACTTGACACTCTTGTGCGCGCTACCATTGCAGGAGGAGGAGTACTGCCGTTCATTCACAAGAGCCTCACCACCAATGTCAAGGCAGTGCAAAAAAAGCCAGAGGCATGAGTAGGTGGGACAGCATGGTCCATTATTTAATGCCGACGCTTCTTCTGATATCCCTATCATCGCTCTCTTTTGCTGTCTATATTCATTCCCTCGATTCCCGATCTTTCCAGAATGGTGTTGTACCATTTATTACAGTATGTTCTGTAACATGTACTACGACGTCTCTTGTACTCAATCTTTTGCCCATATCTTTATAGTTTCTACTTCTCTATCGTAAAAATTGTTCGTGATCCTTGATGGGTGTCGAGAAGGTCTGTTAAAAGTTGACGAGGTCCCCTTTGCCCTGGTCAAATGCAATTTTTGGAACAACTCGTCAACAAACGGTGTTTTTCATGGAGTTGATCACTGTAAACATGCGCCCCGGTTCAAGCTAACGCTGACCATCTTATTTTTTACAGTCTATCTCCGTTCTCGGTCTCGACGGGCAAATATGTTTCGTGTCGGAAACGCTCCCTGACCTCTAAAGCGGAGCCCCTCTTTGCTATATAACGTATTCAAAAAAGGCATTGCCAGTTGAAGGCTTACCGCATCAGAGGGCGCCAGATCTCTCCAATTCCCGAACACTCACCATGCAGCCTGAGTGACACCAGCTTCTCGACAGCTATCGCACTACCTTTCGCATGGTGACGGAACCTTTTTCAAATGGTTGTATATTTCGTTGCCTACCCATTAAACCGCGTGTCACCCACGAGGCCTGGTTGCATAGGCCACTTGCTTGACCTGGTGTACGCTGCACGTAAGGTGACTCTGAGCTGCCCTCAAATGTGCTCACGGACAGTGAAACGGGGGTCCAAACACTGCAATGTTCCTAGGATTCCCCGCCCATCAACGCATGCGATGGCATATCACAGTATGGTAAACTTTGCCGGCTCTCGCTGCTCTTTCTATAAGCAGAATTACTGTGTCACCCTCTTGAAGAAGTCTACCCAAAGGGGGGATTTAATGAAGTGGCTACTTGCCTTTTGCGCGGAGAGTGCGTAGTACGTTTTAAAATGAGCCCATCTAGATAAAGCTAGAAGGGGTGCACAAGAAGAAGTTAAGCCCAGTCGCACCTAGGCTAGCAGAATCTCGGCTATATATTGTATTAGGCGGCGCAGTCACAGGGTGGTAATTTACGAGTTTAAATCAGCACGCGATGGCTATCAGACTGGTGATAGACTCAGTCTCATGAGGCGGCAGTGCAGGTCGCGAACGCTTGATTCAATGCCGGTGCGATTGAAATAGGCTTACATCCACGTAAACTCAAACTCCAAGTAGCTCGCATTTCTCACAATAGAATACACTTTCTTCGACGCAGCGTAAATATCTGCTGGCCACGAAACATGTCTTGGTTGAAATGTGAGATTTCAAAGTCTAGTTGTCGATGACCTGCTGTTTAAAATACTGAATCTTGCTTGCCACGCGCGGCCACATATGGTTGACCGGACAATTTAAGGCTTGTGGGGATTATTTCAGGCACGGCGCGTTATTAGCAGCGGATGGATCCTACGACGGCAGCAGACGTACAGCATCCGTGGGAATGGGCCGAACGACCGGGACTGGTAACATTGTTGTGCCGATGACCTAATATTGCTTCGAGCAGGCGCATTGGAAAGATGTGGCACCCTGTTCACAACTGAGTCCTTATTGGAAAGCGCCATTAAATTCGACGACATTCTCGACGGTCCGGATATTTTGGTGGCGGACTAAACAGCTTGAATTCGAGCTGATACGAGCATGATCCATAAAACATGATTGGCTACCATGGCCACGATATCCCTAACTGACATGGTTACGTGCCATCGATAAACGTGCTGCACAGGCATTTTTTTTGTTAGAGCCTAAAACATGAAGGAACATGCAAGAACTCCTCTCACTTATGCGCATGATGTGCCAAACAGATGGGGTGAGTAATGCTTCTATGAGGCACCTATAGATTTGGACAAGCATTCGTCACTCGTCATCGAGCCATTGGGACGTCAAACAGTTTTTTAAACTCATGGAATATTGGAAAGGCCTAGAAAACGAAAACTTTCCCACCTTCATATTATCGACATCTCGAGGCCGAATCGAAGAGACCCAGAGAATGTCAACGGTGATGCTACCACGAGTAAGTATACGGAGCTGATGAGGGGTTAGGAGTAAATTAAAATATTGGTTGACATGGAGAGGTTTCGGACGACGCGTAGATGGGTCGAACTTGAACGTGCCAAGGTGCCGTCTAACGCATTTTGATGCAGCGGAAACAAGAAATTCCGGAAGGACATACCGCTGGATGGGAAGTAAGCTGCCAAATGGTATAGCGAGATCGCAGATGAGGTGATCGACTTCAATCAATTGTTGCCAACGAAAATATATGACACGTGTTGACATGAGTTGTAGCTTGAGAGGCCCAGAGCGCGGTTGGGCGCGCAGTAAGATGGTTAAGATTAGGTAGGCCTGTAACAGGTGGATCTAGTCAGGATACGACATTGGATTCGCTGGCAGTTCTTCTGATATCTTCGTTTATCGTCTAGTTTCGGATTAGAATACGTATATACTTGATAGACGCCGCCGTTCAAAGTTCCTAGAGTCCGTGTGAATCACAAATTGATGCAACTTGTGCTCTTTGTTGAACCAAATCATTTGCTTACCCTTCTCTTCCTCCTCCTCGACGTCCTCCAATTACACTCACCCCGACGTCTCTACATCGTTGCCAACAACTTGCTGAATTTATTCAGACACCATGAACTCATCCACCAGTCTACAAATCCCATCTGCTGATTCTCCACCAGGTCCATCTCGTCATAACCAGTCTCCTTCCAACGGTGCTCCAAACGCTGCTCGCCCGGTTTCTGTCTCGGTGCATCCTACCCCTGTCACCCCACAGAATGTTAACCGACGCCAACGAGCTTCACACACCGTAGTCTCGGCATCATCACAACAACAACACCATCAAACTCAGAATGTGGGCTCCCGGGACGAAAACTCGCTGTATACAGATGTATACTCTCATCCAGCTGCCATGGCGTATGCCGCAGCACATCCTCGTCGTACTATACCAAAGTTCGGTCCATATCTTCTTTTACAGACCCTCGGAGAGGGCGAGTTCGGCAAAGTGAAGCTGGGTCTCCACTGCCAGTGGGGAGAAGAAGTTGCCGTTAAATTAATCAGACGTGGAAATGTCGATAGCACCGTCAGAATGTCCAAGGTTGAACGTGAAATAGAAGTCCTGAGGGTATGTTCATTGCTGTATTTTTTTGTCAGCTTGCCTTCTCAGGCTCTTGTAGACTCTCAAGCACCCCAACATCGTTCGATTATACGATGTTATCGAAACCGATAAATACATTGGAATCATCCTAGAATATGCTTCAGGTGGCGAACTTTTCGACCACATCCTTGCTCATCGCTACTTGCGAGAACGTGATGCAGCAAAACTCTTCTCCCAGCTCATCTCGGGCGTCTGGTATATCCACCAAAAGAAAATAGTTCACCGGGATCTCAAACTTGAGAACCTGCTCCTCGACAAGAACCGTAACGTCATCATCACCGATTTTGGCTTTGCTAATCGCTTCGAGCACCGCGCAGATGACCTCATGCAGACTAGTTGTGGCAGCCCTTGCTACGCTGCCCCTGAGCTTGTTATAAGCGAGGGCCTATACGTCGGCAGCGCTGTCGACATTTGGAGCTGTGGTGTCATCCTATACGCAATGCTCGCTGGCTACCTACCCTTCGACGACGACCCCGCCAACCCTGACGGCGATAACATTAATCTCCTCTATAAATACATCGTCAACACTCCACTCTCATTCCCAGAGTACATCTCCAAGGAAGCCCGAGACATACTCGGCATGATGCTCGTCCCCGATCCTACCCGCCGCGCCAGCCTCGAAGAAGTAATGAGCCACTCGTGGCTTGCGGCCTACGCAGTGCCCAGGGATGGCATCACTGCTCCTGCAGGCACTTCCGTCGCTTTCGGGAAATCTGTCGAGCAACTCGAGCGGTCTGCGATGGAGCAACACCAGCAGAAGCGCCTGGCGTACCAGAAGCAGATGAAAGCTGCTGCGGCCGCAATATCTGCCTCTCCTGCTTCTATCACGTCCTCTGCAGTGGGTCGGAGCCAAAGCCACCAGATCGATGCATTTACAGGAACAGCAGCTCGGCCCGGTGGCAGTGGGCGGAGCAGGTCCACGCAGCCAGAGTATCTGTATGATTCGTCCATCGATCAGTCCTATGCTTCGTCAGCTCCTGCACCTACACCGCCCTCTGCTTCTGCGGGCCAGCGGAAAATGCATGGGAGCCCCGCTGCGTTGGGGCTGGACGAGGACGACCCGTTTGCGGCTCCTGGGTCTGTTATCAATACCCACAAGAGCAACCTCGGCATCACTGCTACTGCTACGTCCGACCCACCTTCGGCCACCGCTACTAATAAGTCCAGCAATAACAAAGCTCTTGGTGTTGACTCGACACAGTCCCCGAAAAGCGGGGGTGGTCATAAAAGCGGTGGGGGTGGGGGTTTCCGGCATACCATTCAGGTGGAGTATGACGATTCTTCCCCTAAAGCTGGGAGGAAAAGCGATGATCGGGAACGAGAGAAGCGAACCAGAGAGAGAGGTGGTTCGCAGGACCATGGCCAGACGCCCCAGAGTGCAAGTGTCACAGAAACTCAGGTCAATGGGACTGAACCCAGGGAGAGAAGAACTTCCCAGGGCAGCATGAAGCCTCTTCCGCCTTCACCTGGCCCAATCACATCTTCTGGTACATCATCATACCACAGTCCTCCTGCCAGTGCCCCTCCCACAACTTTGCCCCTAAAAAATGGGAGTCCCAGCCCAAGCAATACGCCCATAGCTGCGAAGTACAGCACCCAAAGGCCCGCCGCCATTACCCCTCCCAGGGTCACACCCACTGTCAGCATCAACCCTGCAAGCCCACCTGATACCCCGATCACGTTCGCTGCGCCGGCTCAGGGCGATTACAGGGACAAGGACACAGCGAGTCGAGAATCGTCAGTGAAGGGACACCGTAAGGGGCGCTCGTCCCTGGACAAGCTCGGTTTCGCGAAGATTTTTGGCAGCGGCGGGTCTATTCCCAACGGCACTAATGCCGGGGCGCAGCAACTGAATGGACGGGTACCATCTGAGGGCGGGACGTCCGGTAACGGGTCAAAGAATGGGTCCTCGGTCCTGCTGAGCGCTACCTCTGATAGTGAGAAGGTCAAGGACAAAGGTAAAGGCAAGGAAGTCGAAAAGGACCAGGGCAAGGACACCGAAAAGGACAAGGGCAAGGACGCCGAAAAGGACAAGGAGCCGAAGGAAGGGAAGAAAAGCAGGCGTAATACGCTGACAGTCATGGTTGAGCCATTTAGCCGGACGATCCGGGGCCGTACGCCCAAGGGGCGGATGGCGAGTACACCAACAGGCACTGCAGAGCCTGCTAGCAGTGTTGATGGGCGAGGGAAGGGGCTGTTTAAAGGGCAGCCGCAGAGTGCTGTTCTGCCGTCCACGAATGGGACAGGAGTCGCTGAGCGGGGGGTGAAGTCAGCTGTGGAGGCGGCACCTTCTTACGCCGGTGCGACGGGGGAGATGGGGGAGGGTGCTGGCGGAGTCGGGATGAATGCATCTACGAGCAAAGCTAGGAAGGTTATGCAGTGGTTCAGGGCGAAGAGTAAGGTGCGGGAGGGTGTCCCTGGGGCTGACGAGGAGGAGCAGGATCAGACGAGGAGTGGGACGCCGACGCAGGCGGAGTACAGGAAGGGCAATGCAGTGTCGAGCAGCACCCTCCAACTCCAACACTTCTCAAGATCGCCTACGGCGCCTGTGCAGGTGATCGTCACTACACCTGCTGGGTCGACACCTACCACGTCCCGTGCACCTGGGTCTTTCCCTTCCAAGTCGGCGGCGTCTGGACATCCTCATCGTACCGCCTCAAATGCGACGGATTCATCATTCACGACGTCCAGCCTCGTTACGCGTTTTAGGAACTCCGTTACCGTCGGTGGTGGTGGGGGATCGCATACCACGAGTTCGAGCTCCGCTAAGACACTCCCGTGGAGTTCGATAAGGATTCACCATGGTGCCGTGGATCAGACGACGATCACGACCAAGCCTCCGCCTGAAGTGATCAAACATGTTAAGGAGGTGCTAGAGGGGATGGGTGTGGAGATTCAGATGGAGAGCGAGTATAAATATCGGTGCGTACGTGCGAAGAGGAGGAAGGGGTCGATGATTATGGGAAGTGCTGGTGGTGCCACTACGGGATTGGGAAACGTGGGACCTGCTCCTGGCGCATCATCTGGAAGTACAGCGGGACTTGCAGCTATTACCATTGTAGGAAGTGCTGCTTCCAATGGCGTAAGTCGTTGTCTGACTTGACCAGATGCGGTTTGACAATTATTTCTCATGCTAGGTTGATAAACGAGGACTTCCTCTTCCTTCCCCTTCGGCCTTCTCGGGAACGGGCGGGATGCTTCGTGGACTGTTGATGCGTCGACAGACCTCCCAGGTGTCGACGGGTGGTATGGGTTCATCGCAGCCCTCACTAACAATCGACGATGATGCCCCGATCGTCGTCGAGCCTACGTCAATCCATGAAACTGCTTATGGCGACCCATCGCAGGATGCTGGTGATGAAGTCAGGTTCTCAGTTGAACTGACTAGGATTGATCGGTTAAACGATACTTTCAGCCTGGATATCAGACGGCTGAAGGGAAATCTGAGAAGTTACAAATTTTTGTATGATACCATTAGACAGTGAGTGCACCATTTCCCCGAGGTTCGTACTTACTGACGACGCACTTCTAGACGTGCGGATCTGCAACGGTAGAAGATCGATGTTTTTCAGAGCCGCTCTAACACCGGAACTTCTTCCGCCCTTGCGGCATGTTTCTCTCTTTGTTTGCATTTCCATCGTTCCATCGTTCCCCTCTCTGGAATTCTTTGGCATTTATGTCTGATATGGCTTTCTTACTTACATCCATACCCTAATCACCGCTTTGCGCTTTCTGTACACCATTCCCCTCGCCCCCTAAAACCGAACAACCACAAAGTCCATGTCTCTTTTTGTAGCTCCATTCGAGTTTTTACCTACGTATTTTTTCTTGACTTCATTCCAATGTTTTGTTTTCCATGTCAGTATTTCATCGAATAAGATTTATATGTGAAAGGGATTTTGCCAACCGGGCCTATGTTTTGATACAAGGCACAGCGCTGCAGGAAAATAGAACCCTGAATCGACCCTGAGTGCTGAGCATCAACTTTCCATTATCCCACGTCCTTCATAAAAAGTATGAACAATAACTTTATGCACTGCATAAATAATGCGCGCTTGGTGGAGATTCCAAGGCGATATCAAGTCTCAGACTGACCCTATGATCGGAGTCGGTAACTTTGCTTTCTTTTCACCTACTTCCCTCATAACGTCTACCTTTCAATATGACTAGCCACCATTATATTGGCTCTACACTGCTAGGCCCCCACCGCGGTGCGATCGATCAGACGACCACAACGACGCAGCCACCACCAGAGGTGATGACCCACGTCAGACAAGTCCTGGAGACTATGGGCGTCGAAATTCAGGTGGAAAGTGAGTATAAGTATCGCTGCATTCGGGCGAGAAGGCGACAGAGCCCCCCCGTGGAAGATGTAAGCTAGTCAGTTCAGCATATGGCACGGTTGTCTCTCATCGTGAAAAACTTTCACAGAGAGAACAACCTCCACCTGATCTTGAGGATCACCCAGGCACTCCTGCAGATGACACCACACCCAAAGCAAGGCCTAGTCTTCTACCTGAATTACAGACTTCCGATTCTGCTACTTCCTCTATGTCTGACATTACCGAAACGGTCAGCTTGCCTTCGTCAACCCAGGAAATCGTCTACGGTGCACGCTCGGAGGACCCAGGCGATGAAGTTCGCTTCTCAGTGGAATTAACAAGGCTGGATGGATTGGTCGACACGTACAGTCTAGATATCAGGCGGTTGAAGGGGAACTTGAGGAGTTACAAGTTTATATATGATATGTTACGAGAGTGAGTGTTTGGAATCTGTCCCAATTGATGCTGCCCAGCTAACGCTGTGGCATAGACGCGCCAATCTGCAACGGTAGGATATACATGGGCTGTTTGTGGTACCCTGATTTGGACTATGACCTAACGATGTATCTGTATACGAAGGAACAATTTGTGTAAACGTAGTGAGCATTATCTGAACATGAACGATGATATGATATGTCAAGTTGGATGCTCTACCGTCTGTTATAGACTTCATTTTTAGAAACACTGTATTATAGATTCTAACAATAGTATGCGTATACGTAATGATTGGGAGAATAGTTAAAAGATAATCAACCCACCCGGCGTGAACTCAGACCACCTCATGACAAACAGCCTGCAGACTGACACCACTTATGCTCGAAGTTAACATAGGTTCCTCTGCCCCGACTGCTAGCTCCTTCACCAACTTATCCATACTCACATCCTTCCCTAAGCCTGCAACCCTGATATCATCATCTACCGGTGTCGGAAGCGCACTAGTCGCCGCTGATGAACAGCTTGTTGTCATCATCGGGAACGCCGAGCGCTGAGACGAGCACGATGAGCCTACGTTGCTCGCAGGACTATCAAGAGGAGCTTGAGAAAGCGGACTGTAGCGGCTCAAGTTCCTTGCATTTCTGTGCGCGAAGAATGCCTCGATGGCCTCCATTGAGCTGAGGTAGGCGAGGTCGAGCGCAGGAGGAGCGGCAGCACGGTGTATCTTGGAAGTCTTATCATCACTATCATGCTCGTTAGGGGGGTTGGGGGAAGAACTGTTTAAAGGAGAGGCCATGGCGAGTAAGACAGGGTCAATCGGGAAGGCTTCCGGCAGCCGGGTATGAAACGACTGAAGACTAGGGGAAAAGGACCTGGATTCGTTGGATTCCCCATCACAGCTAGGACGTCTCATTATAGAAGGAAGCGTGCCCGAACACAAGTCTTCGTCCGAGATATTGTCGTGGTGAGGAACGTAGTCGGGACCTATAAGCGGAGCGACACTAGGAATCCGCGGGCGCTTCTTGCCGAGCTCTGCATCTGGCGGGTTGAGAGTGCCTTCATTCTTTCTTTTCATGAACTCGGCATGTGCGGTAGCGTAGTCGGTGTGAAACTGCCAACCGTTCGGGAGACCAAGGTACAACGAGACTTCGCGAGACATTGGGTGGCTTCTTGGGCCAGCTTGGAGATCTGAAGGAGAGCCAAATATATCCTTTGCAGAGGTGCCTTCTGTGCTTCTGAAATCGGGTGTGGATCCAGACCCATGGTCACTTGCAAGGCCAGCAGCGAGAGGCCATCCGTTTTCGTGTCTCCTGATATCATAGCCTTCCTGAGCAACACAATTGGAAAGTAACGTATGCAAGGCGGGAAGATAAGATTCATTTGGATTGCGAACGTCATTCTTTGCGGTCGTAGGACGTTTTTTCGACAGTCCTGCTTTCTTCATCATGCAAGTCGGACAAGAAATAATGAACTGCGCGACGATCTCCTTCGGAACCCAAGTATAATACTTGCGGAGTGCAGTATGGGTCTTGTCCCGCCCACCGTGATTGGCAAGTCCATGAGCAAAACACAACAAATCATACAACTCCTCTTGGAGTGCAACGAGCGAGCCATTGTGGAGAAGCACAGCCTGCGAATCGGGTGCCAAGCGTGCAAGTATGCCCGGGTCGAGATTGGCCTTGTTAACGGTGCCTAGAGCGAAGTTCCTTCGCACCCAGAACTTGAACTGTCCGTCTTCTGGGGAGTCGTCTCGATTTTGAAGGACATCCCATATTCGATCAAACATGCTTCGCGATATGAGCGCTTTCTCTTTTCTTCGCGAAGTGAGCGAATTGAGGTAGACAGTCTCGATGTGCTGATACTGGGCGCGTGTGGGAAAACCAGGCTTGCTTGTGGCATCCTGTTGAGCGATTTCTAGTTGGGCGATTTCAGTAGACCTTGTAGAAGTAGCGTCTAGGATTGTGCCGCTGGTGTAGGGTTTCAAACTTGATGCGCTAGATACTCGCCGGGAGTGAGTTGAGCTTGAACGTTTAGGAGACATTATTTGAAATGCCTGGAATAAAAAACGGGAATATGCTAGTCAGAGAATCTCAGCTTGAGATAATAGATGGAAGGCGTAGTAGGGCGGTTGTTTGTGAGAGTTTGTTTTCATGCCGTCAAAGGATTAGCACAAACATAGGTAAATATACCATCATGTCAATACGCCGCGTAGCCCAAATCGTAGGCATCACTGGTTCTCTTGCCTTGTCAGGTCCGCAATCTATAGAATTTACACCCACTAATCCAGAGTGCTTAACAATAATCCAGGCTCAATTTTTACCTATTCCTATGCAGCCATTCCAGCCATTTCTCTTGCCCTCTCAACCCCATCGCTAGCCTGCCAGCAGTGGAAAAGGATGTATTCTCTTGGAAAGGCAATTAGCCCGCCCCTCGCCTTGATATCTGCTGGAAGCTTTTGGTGGGTGTGGATGTCCACCGGCGAAGTGGCATATATCGTTGCGACAGGACTGGCTGTTTCAATCGTGCCGTGGACACTGATCGTGATGAAAAGGACGAACGATTCTGTTGCGACTTTTGATGGACATACGAATGATGGTGGAGTCGAAGCTATTGCAGTCAAGAAGCTGCTGGATAGATGGGCTCTTATGAATTTTATTCGTGCGCTTTTCCCATTCGTTGGGGGCATTGTGGGGTTGGTCGCAGCGTTGCCTTGAAAAACATATCTAGGGCTGGAAGATGCGCATTCGCTTTAATTTGCGTACCTAATGCTTTTAAGAAAGTAAAAGCTAGTCACTGTTTCACAGAGTACCAGACGTGTATATATAATTTGGCCTTGAAGTGTTTTTCCTCTTATTCTGCTTATTCCAGACTTTCCCTTTCCTTTATTGGCCTTCTTGTGTGGCGTACCAAATTCAGACTGTACCTACAGTTGCTGCACATCAACTTATGAAGAAACTCGATGCAACCAATTTAGACTGATCCGAACACAAAGTCTAATGTGACTATACGATACAAAGCCAGAAGTACTAGAGTCCAAAGAGCCAATCTACGACTCAAACCTCTCCTTTTAGCACCAACCAGATCACAATCTGACCACTCATAGAAGGATCGCCATAACTCCTGCAAGAGCACCCAGCAACGCAGTATTCGCCTTCAACTCGGGAGCCGCATTTCTGGTCGTATTTGGGGAAGAAGACGATGTAGCAGAGGCAGGGCGGACGACAGCAGATGTCGAGGGGCTGGAGGTTGTTACGGCGGCTTTGAAGATCGAAGTGCTGAGAGGATTAGGAGTGGTGAAAGTCGACGCAGCCGAGGCTGCTTTCGTAATATCAGAGACCAACGGAGTTGTGACGGGGTCAAAAGTGTACGTTGCTGCGGCAGCAACGGCAGCAGAACTGTGAGATAAGTTGACCAAGTGTTCAGATCGCGAAGGAATATAAGCAAACGCACTCGGTACCATCCCCAGCAGCAAGGCTTCCGGCATTGATAGCAGGGTCCGTGCCATCAGTAGCTGTTGTGTCTGTGGTTCCATCAGCAGCAGGGTTCGTCGTGTCAGTTGCTGTGGTATCGTCAACAGCAGCAGGGTCTGTCGTGTCGGTTGCTGTGGTATCGCCAACAGCAGCAGGGTCTGTCGTGTCGGTTGCTGTGGTACCGTCAGCAGCAGTAGGGTCTGTTGTATCTGTAGTTGTATCGGCGGCTGCAGGGTCTGTGGTGTCTGTGGCTCCAGTATCTGTGGTGCCTGTAAGTCAGCCTCATCATCCATCGCGCAAGCAGATTACCCTTACCTGTGCCCGTGCCGACATCAGTGGGCGAGGAGACGTCCGCTGGCCCCGCGGCAACGGCAGCGCCTGTTGTTTGTGCGTTGACAATTACAAGAGTAAAGCATAATATCGATAGCGTCGTTAGAAGGGAGAATTTCATGATGGGCGGGCAGGCTCTCGACAAAGAACGCAGAAAAACAGCATTCGACTTTCTTTATAAAGATGAAAAGGAGTTTGGTGACTTGAAGTACTTCCGCGACAAAGTCAAGGCGGCTAGCGAATCCAGCGAAGCACGACCGCGGTTATTTCCAAAATATTCCAAGACCATTGCGGCGGGTAGTGGTGCGGTCCGAGCGATCTTTAGCGCGGATTTGTACTGCGTAGGTCGGACTGGCGCTGCGGCACGAGAAGCGAGGCGGAAAAGGCGGGAGTAAGTTTCATTGCGACCCCTAAAACTAGCAAAAGGATCGACAGAACCCTCGATTGGGCATCAGACAGTTCTTTACAGGCCAGAGCATTCAGCCTAGTAGCAGACTAGTAGCGGTAAGTAGCAGGACAGAGCCTGAGGTTATGACCGACCCTAAACTCTACGAGATTGCACGTGAGCAATGACTTTTTTTCCGGCAGTCTTTCCAACAACTACGCAAAACTTTGAAGGCTGGTCTGAGTTATCGGATAGAAAGTTCTGGCTGGTGCTATCACTTTACGATGTCTCGCTCCCTACGCTCTCTGGGCGCGTCGCTGCGCATTTCGACTTCCATCCCAAGTACTGTGGGAGTCGGTACGATAAGTGAGCTCACACGAGTCGTGTTACCGCCCACTTACATAGGATTTACCACTAGGAGTCCGAAGATATGTCCAAGCAGCACTGAAGACGCGCCCAGAACAACATCCAAAATCCGCACCCCAGCGGATACCTCAACGACCTACGTGCAAAATTATCTCTCCTGGCGAAGACGATGATTTCGATTCGCGAGTGACAGCTCATGGTAATGGGGACTTGGACTCTGCAAAGACTCTGCACACGGATGGGACGCACGAGACTCATGAACATGATGTAAAAAGACCATCACCGCCGAGAGAGAAGTATAAACATCCAGAACCGCATCTTGCTGAACACCTGAATGGACTGTTCCCGACACTGCACTTCCCTCCGGAACTTGCAAGGCGAATAGTGACACATGGAAGTCACCCAGCAGCGACGCGTGGGCACAACGCAGCGTACAGTTTCATGGGTACGTTTTACCACACCTTCGTATCAACTACACTGACTTCTTTTTCCTCTCCAGGCCGTAGAATTCTCGAGGCATACCTACTCCTCTTACTTAACTCCAGTCCCGCCTTGCACCCGAAGCACGACTTAGATGACATCGTAACACGGACACTAAACTCATATACGCTGGGCGAACACGTAGGTTCTGCGTGGGGGCTCGGCCGCATGATGCGGTGGACCCCGACGATTCCTGCAGATAAACTCAAGCCAGGGGAGGATAATCGGGAGCTGCTAAAAAGCGTTGGGCTGTATAAAGTCCAGGGTGATGCGGTGTCAGCCGTCATGGGTGGAATTTTTTATCAATTCGTAAGTCGTTTCTTCGTTTTTTTGTCTTTCATCTTCTCTGCTGGTTCCCTGTCGCCTATTCGTGATGCTCCTTATCTGATTCCGAGCTCCCGGCCGTAATTTCATTCTTCTCTGCTTATTTATCTCGTTTTGTGTTCTCCGTACTAATGCTGCATGTCCCACCCAGGGCGGCTCAGTATCACACCGCGTCTTCCATACGCGTCTTCTTCCTAACCTACTAACACGGACACCAGATGGCTTGCCAGAAATCTTCCATGCAGACGCACGTGAAGCATGTGAGCGCATGGGGGGAGAGAATGGGCAGCTACTCCTAGATACCTCGACACCAGTGATACAAGCACAAACAGCAAGTTGAACCAACCACGATTTCGTATAAGCTATTTACTATCTGGATGTAAGTTGCTCACTACCGGATTTGATTTCTTACTGTTCATTAATCTATGGCTTTTGAGGTAGTTATTGCTTTCGTTAGGCATTGAACGTAATATATTGGCATCATTTCATGAACGATTTGTTTATGTTATTCTGAGATGGTGTTGGATTTCAAAAATGCTTCGTCTAATATACGTAGCAAGACATCTTATAGCTCAGACATAACTGTCACAGTCCTCGTCGAATTCACCAGAAGTCCAGAATGGAAGTAAATCAAGGTTAGACCGCTTGTTCTTCTCCCCTTGATGTTGGTCGTATTCTGACTCTCACGTTCAGCCCAGATTTCCAGTAATATACCGATAAAAGAGGACTATTCACACACTGTGCAACGAAATGTTTGCAATCTACCAGTTGAACTCTGGAGTCTAACTTTCAAGTACATCCCGTTTGAAGATCGAGAGCCTATTACTCGAGTGTGCCAAGTATTTCGATGGTTGGCTCAACCTATGCTTTACGAATACTTTCGTATCACAATGCCGGTACCAAAGTCGCCGTCAGTGGAACATTTTGTTAAAAGACTTGCCTTTGCTGCTTCTCCATGCATTGCCCCAGCGGTCAAAGCGTGTGCAATTCTCGCTTCCTCCAATCCTAAACTCGCCGTCATATTCACGGACACTCTCCCTCACTTTCGAAACCTAGTTGCCCTTCATTTAGAAGGTGAAATTCCTGTCGCTTTGATTCTCGAAACTACACGGTATAATTTTCCCAATCTGATCGAGCTCGGGTTTAGCCCTTGCACTTATGTCGGGACACGGGATCAGCCTATCCCCCAAATTGCAACCCCCCCCCCCCCCCCGAGTCCGCTATCTGGAGTTTGGCATGACGACGCGGGACTCGTATCTAGATAACGGAATCTATTCTGTATCTGCTTCACTGGTCCATCCCTCTCAAACACAATCCGTCCTCTTTTACGATGAAATATCCGGTATTCGCATAGTCAACGCCCTATTGAAGAGAGGAATTACCACATACCACCTTAGGTCACTTACTATACCCCTCGGAACTGCCACTTTCCCTGAATTCAATCAGTTCTTGGATACTTGCCCTTTTCTAGAAGGCTTGTATCTGAGCCTCCATGACAAGTTGAAATTCCGAGTCGGTCCCTCAATAGGTTCAAGTTGTGCTGCGCTAGCCTGCACTTCATTACCTCGTCTCAAAGCATTCGAGGGACCTTGTGACATGGTCAAAACCTTCAGCGAACATCGTCCTGTTTCTCATCTAAGTATATATAACATTACAGGTGAAGGCATGGTTGTTCTCACTGCCCTTTTGTCCACGATGCTGTTCATAGAGTCATTGGAGTTGTACGTCAATCATGGACCAGTCCCGCCCCTGTCTATGGAGCTTAGGGCATTCTCTCTGGTCACTCGTAGGATCCGAACCTGGGAGGCAAGTACCGTCCTTTCAACTGCCCGTGGTACCTGATATGTCAACTTCTGAATTCTGAACTCAATCTAACAGGGAGTCGGGGCCATTTTTGCAGGGATATCATTTTCCCCAAGTTTGGAATACTTTTCCTGCAAGACACGTTGTCGGCGACCTGATCTTAGTGTTGGATTGAGGACTCCAGTTCCCTTGCCTCCGGACAAGTTCCTTAAGCTGCGGCACATTGTGTTGTCAGGTCGTGATGGGACTCTGTCGTATGACCCTATCACACACCTTCATGTGAACAAAATTGACTTGATCGAGTGGCAAGTCAGGACATTAGGGCTGTATCACCCACAGATGACTCTGCACAAGTGTCTCGGTAGATAGCAACTGGCTATAATAAAAAGACAAATATTATTGTGTTTTTGGCAACCCATTTCCCACTTCCATACATCCGAGTACTCCAAACCCAGAAGTTCAGCCGTGAGCCTGCTCTCACCTTGCAATGTTCGACACCCTGAAATATCTTGAGCTGCTAAGTTTGATGAATGTATGCAAGAGTCATTACAGAACAAGCATCTCAGGCAACCGCTACATTGCAGAAAGTCTTGAGAAAGTCTGGGTATTGGAGATTCCCATGAGTCTCACCCATCCCACCCAGTCCTATGAGTGCACCACTGCCAAATTTGATATTTGAGTACTGCCAGTCTACAGATTTAAGCTATCTGTGCATGTCAGAGAAACTCATAATCCGCCTATTATTTCGATATTGTTTGAGTCACATGACTTTTGGCTGTCTGACTTGGATTTAGGCACTGTGTCTACCTCTTGCTACAAGTCCACCATGATTAATTCTGAACCATGTTACAGTGTTTAACTATCTATACCTTCAAAATGCCCATGAGATGAGTGGAACATCCTTACGACACTTGCGATACTCGATGTCATACACAAGCCACAATTGTGACCCATGTCACTGATACATAATATTATTTCTCGGTAATTTATCAGCATAACTTGTATAGAATATACATTCTATATTATCTTTGATTATTGTTTGGCCTTTGGTTGAGTTACATCAAGGGGACAGGACTGGGTGGGACGGATGGGCAGGACTCGCGGGAATTTCCAATACCCAGACGTCCTCCTACGTTGCTTGGTCTTAGGTCTAGCTGTTTCTGCTTCTTCCAACGATCCTGCGTTGGCGTGTCGTCGCTTGTACTGCGCAGGGGTCTCTGCATCTACGCCGTGCTTCCACATTCCGCGTCGTGCAGCCCTGTTATAGGCTTTGTAAGCTTCAATCGTAGAAACAAGGAAATGCGTACTTCGCTTCTGCTTCGAGTCGTAAAAATACATCTTTACCCCATTCTCCATATTCCGCACCAGCCTGAGAACGATGACACAACATTAGAAGAGATTTTAGTAGTGTGCTTCTGGGCGTACTTGTTCATAAGTAGTCGCCCATCCAGCTCTGAGCATCTCTAGTGAAAGATTCTTCCCCGACATGAGGAATCTTAGTGGAATTCGTGGTGGTATAACGACAATAGCAACCTAGAATGTTTGACCTGAAATTCTGGACCGTGGAACACTACGACGTGCTCACCACCCGAGAATACTGGTCTCTACGAAATAACTGACAATAAACTGTTTTGCCGAGAATTTTTTGGCGCAACCAGGCAAGGCTCTCTGCAGCGTACGGCTGAGCTGGTCGACCAAAATGGGAACTCTGGCATTTACAAAAGTGTTAGAAAGACCAGCGTGTGACAATTGACACACCTCTGGAGCATCGACGCCAGCAATGCGGATATGAAGAGTCTCATCTTTCAACCCTTCGGAAATAAATCAGCTATGGCTGAAGATAGAAAAAACCTTAATCATACCTTTAGCTTCAGAGGGTATATGTCTAAACTTCATAGGCCAGTGGAAACCAAGTGAAGGTGTGTGGTATAATCGAAAATTGTCTGCGTCTCCTACACTGTCTTAACTGTTATCATTCTAGTCAACCCGAAGAAAAGCACCTTTACTTAGTCACAACGCCTTTGATCCAACGATTCTTCGCAAAAATGTCCGGGGTGATCCAGTCTCCGTTCCTCAATCGTCTGCCATACCGAGCGTAAGTCAAAGTTGCTGTCACAATCGTCACGGAGCCAAGTGCGAAAGCAGTTATGGCCAGAAGAGGAGTCTGGAGTGTTTCATACTTCTTCTTTTGAACTGGTGGTGAGCTATCCCTGGTCCATGGCCACCAGATGGTGGGCATGCTGAAAAGATATGGATTACTTAATTTCTCACGATCAGTTTGGCAAAACCTTTATCTGATAAGAACTTGGTCGTGGATCAACTCCAAATGAACTCTTCACGTTCCTTGCTAATTCTGTATGCAACGGAAACTGGAAACGCCCAAGATACCGCGGACAGATTAGCAAGGCAATGTCGCCAGATCGCATTCCAGTGCCGTGTGTTGAGCATGAACGCATACTCAGTAGTTCGTACCATGCTAGACAACATTGCTCACTCACCCCTTTCCTTCACAGCCAGAACTCATCTCCGAGAAGCTCGTCATATTCGTGGTATCTACTACTGGCTCAGGGACGGAACCACGTTCGATGACCTCCCTGTGGCGTATGCTTCTTCGGTCTGACCTTCCTGTGGATCTGTTCGAAGACCTATCATTTGCGGTATTCGGCCTAGGTGACACGTCGTATGAGAAGTTTTGTTGGGCAGCGAAAAAACTCGGGCGTCGCATGAGCAGTCTTGGCGCTACTGAGATTTGCGAACGTGGAGAAGGAGATGACCAGCATCTGTTAGGGTAAATCTAACGCAGGGTCAGATTCAATCGACTCAACACCATTTCAGTATAGATGGTGCTCTGCAACCTTGGATGGAATCCCTAACGGGAGCATTTCTGCGACTCTTTCCTCTGCCTCCTGGGATAAACCTGACTCCGGCAGACCGATTGCCTCCGCCTCGCGTGTCCATGAACGAATCCACGGCCGACGCACTACAGAAATGCGTCGATCCCCTCGAACATGACAGGACGTTCCGTGTTGCGACGGTGAAGAGCAACAAACGAATAACAGCCAATGACTGGTATCAAGATGTTCGTCATTTTGAATTTCAATTTGGTGATCATATCCAGTACGCAGATCCACTTCAGTTCTTTATAATCTATTTGAGAGATAGCAGCTATGCGCCTGGTGATGTAGCCGTAATTCACCCCATCGCGTCTCCTTCTGAGGTCGAAACATTTTTAAACATGATGAGTTGGGGTAATATTGCGGACAGCCCATTCGAGATAGACCATACGATGCAAGGCTCGTCATTTATCCCTATCGTTTTCCAGACACCCTATTCTTATTCAGAACCAGATCAGTCGCTTCCTGACCATCTACCACGTATATCTACCTTGAGGACCCTGCTTAGGCGCTACGTGGATATCAATGCCGTACCTAGACGTTCCTTCTTCCAATACCTTCGCTATTTCACATCAGACGAGCTGGAACAAGAAAAACTGGACGAATTTCTTTCAACGGAGGGCGCAGTAAGCTTCTCACATTTTCGTATCATGCCCATTCGCTATCTTACCCATCAAGGATGAGCTCTACGATTACTGTTACCGAGTACGAAGAACTATCCAAGAAATTCTTGCTGACTTTCGGCATGTCAAGATACCAAGAGAATACATTTTTGATGTATTCCCGCCCATGCGACCGCGACAGTTCTCTATCGCATGTTCAGTCAAGGTGACTGGTCTTTTGGGTCTACGTTACATATTTCCTGACGACGACTCTCAGAAATACCCTAAACAAATCCAATTGTGCGTCGCCATTGTACAATATCGCACCAAAATCAAAGCTCCTCGTCGGGGCGTCTGTACAACGTATCTGGCTGCCCTGCGCCCTGGTAAGCCGTACATTTTCTGAATTTTTTACTCCGAGACAAATGGACAAGTTTAGGCGATTCATTGCGGATCGGTATTGACAAGGGATTAATTAAACTGCCCCCTGATATCAACATACCTGTAATTTGTGTGGGACCCGGAACAGGTGTTGCACCTATGAGATCTGTCCTTCAAGAGCGTTTTTGCTCAGGTTCCCGCTGTCTGTGCCATGCTTCTGATGGTAGAAACAATCTAACGGAGGTTTCATCAGCAAACACACTCTACTTTGGGTGCAGGTCTGCAAATAAAGACCAACACTACAGTTCTGAATGGGAAGATCTTTCCCTAAGCCAAAAAGTATCTTATCGAGTTGCATGTTCGCGGGACGGCCCAGAAGGTATGAAACGGACGTATGTGCAAGACTTGATGCGGGAAGATGCAGAGAGCATATGGGAGCTCATTGGTTCCCATGGTGCTTGGGTTTATATTTCTGGGTAAGACGGTCTGGTCTATGCCCTGCACCCGAGTTTACAAAATACCAGATCTTCCAATAAAATGCCTGCTGCGGTGAAAGAAGCGCTCAGTTTTGCTGTTGAGTCGTATGGTGGATGTACTGCTGTTGAAGCAAAGAACTATGTTGATAGAATGATCAGGGAAGAAAGACTGATGGAGGAATGCTGGAGTTGACCTCCTGGTAACTCACTGCTTACTAGGTACTGCAACTTCAACTCATATGACAGGACTGGCGTCGAAGTTTCGTTGGACCGTTGCTTTCTGTAGGTGTACTGCGAAAGATACGGGAGCCTCAAGTATCCCAAAAACTTCACCGTGACAGAGCTCAAAGTTCTGTGGAAAATCGATGCGGGGTCGCAACCAGAATCATGAAAGAGCATCTTTTCGTACCAATGCGACACCTATGACTCTCAATTTTAGGAATACTAGACTGATGCTCTACACGACATATCCACTGTCCAGGCAGCCTATAAGTAAACATTGTATAAGTAACAGGCTCGTGATCCAAACAAGATCAAATATTGACACCTAACTTTGCAAGATAAAGTCAAATGGATGGTCCGAAAGCTGCAAAGTACGTCGGCATCATCTCTATTACCCTCGAACAAGCTGTCCTCATCGGCGAAATCTATCAGGAAACGTAAACTCACAGACAAAACTATACCGAATGTTATCCTCCAGAACCCTGATTTTGCGCAGGACTCTCAGATGTACCAAGACCTTCTGGAGATGGAACGAAGACTAGACTGGACTATGATGAGGAAGAAAGTAGAAGTACAGGACGCACTAACAAGGAATCCTACGGTTGCGTGTTATGTTGTTATCCTCTGTTGACGCGTTTCTGACGGATCCGGTCAGACAACGCGGACGCTGCGAATATTTCTTAGCCACACAGTGTCAGGGCAACTCTGGCAGACTGGTGGAGATGTGGTAGCGAACTTTGAGACTGGGGAAGGGATTCCGGCGTGGACATTCAAAATCGAGGGACGGATGCTTGAGGTACGCTTGGCTTTTCTAGATACGCTTTTTTAACAGCGAGTCTATGTCGTAGCTTCCTAACCAGCGGAGTCGGGACAAAACACCTTTACGCAAAATCTCAACGTTGATCAAACGAATGGTGATTGAGTTGGATCGCGATCCTGCTGCATATCCCGATGGGAACATTGTGGAAGTAGGTGGCAATGTTCGGTTGGGCTGTACGTCATCTTACTCGTTGGTCGATTAGTGGCCACGGGCTCCCGGTCACCACAACCCACCCCTCGATGGCTTCAGTATCAAACGAACCGGCGATTTACCAACTAAAATCAGGATTTTGATGTATTTGGAGCATTTCCCTGAACAATACAAGGTTATAGGCGAACTAGGTATGTCGGTCCTAACTCTTCCTTAACTGACTGCTGATCCCTGCCACAGGCGACGTACTTGGTATAAGGGAAGAAAGTCGCATCGGCGTCATCCAGGCTTTATGGAATTACATCAAAATTCAAGGTCTCCAAGATAAAGTTGATCGACGATTGGTTCGCGCCGACGATAAACTGAGAACGGTGCACTTGATGTCTTTTTATGCCCTCCAAGTGATTTGTTAATTGACTCCACATAGGTATTTGGCAGCGATAGCATATCATTCCAGTCGATCCCGGAATTGGTAAATCGATTTCTTAGTGCGCCGGATCCTGTCATCCTGCATTACACTGTAAACCCTGCCATCCCTCCACCTGAACGCCCTTCGGCCTGGGATGTTGAGGTCAAGATGGAGGATACGTCTATAAAATCTCGAATGTCTGTCATAGTTAACACAAGCAAAGAGAGTGCCCAGGCTCTGGAAAAGATGGATGAAGAGGTGAATATCGAACGTCTTTTCTTCTTCCACTCGTTATGACAGACTACTGATGGCAACTGGAGGTCTCGCGTCTGGCCCAATCTTTAAGTAACTCCCATCTGAAACGAACTTTCCTCCAATCTTTTGCCGACGACCCGGCGCAGTTCATACGGACATGGCTTGAGTCACAGTCGCGCGATCTCGAGATCATCTTGGGCAGTGGGCCAAGCGAAGGCATGACAGTAAGGCAGGAAGAGCTCAAACGAAGCGAATTCTTCCGGTTACCCTGGGTCGAAGAGGTGCGTAAGAGTTATTTGTTGTTGAGTTCCCTTGGATACAAGGGGCTTACGTTCTGTTATGCAGGCTGTTGCTATCCAAGAAGGGATACGACTATCGACGAAAGGCATGCAATAGGGGGTTCCATTGTTGTATATTGTAAATTTCAAGTTCTCCTATTGTTTCTCCTGGTCAAGGTCTATTTTCGAATACAAAGTTGACTTGGCAGAAGTACCAAATCAGTGGTGTCGCGTAGACGATGAGAGTCTAGTATTTCTGCTTTGAGGTGCTTAGCGCTTAGCACCCGGGTACGTGCTCGATCGCGATCGGCGATTAGATGATTGCAAAGATCTCCGGAATCTCCTTGGTTTTTATTCCCTTGTGCTGCGATCGAGGATGTTCTTGATTCACAACCACCACAACTATTGTTCATGGCCAGCAAACAGGTAAGTGAGGGCTCCTAAAATCTTGTTTCAGCAGCATTAACAGATATCTGTTATCAGTTAGGGAAATTACGCCAGGTTGGCGATTCACTGTACTTGAAACAACGCATGCTGATCAGACCACTTTTACACTGCAGTGGGCCGGCGAAGTTATTTCTTCGCGGGAGAAGACTATTGTTACGGATGAGTTCCGTGAACTTGAGAAAGATGTTGAGCTGCGGAAGAATGGTGTTCAGAAGTCCAGCTTCCTCTCGACTCCTTTTTCTAATAATTGACACACTTTGGAACAGGTTGCTTGTAGCCTCCGAGGCGTACCAGCATGTTTTGTCCAAGAAGAAGAAGATTGAATCACTCGAAGATGTGGAGAAGCTTCTGCCCATTGATACCCTTGGTGTTGTCATGATCACTCACGGCGAAGAATTCAGTGATAATTCTGCTTTTGGTATGTTATAACTATACCAGGATGAGCGTGTGCCTTATTATACATCGATTCAGGGACATCGTTGGTGCAATTTGGCCGTGCACACTGCAAGGTTGCGACGCTGCAGGATGCGTTTGCGTTGACGTTCAAGGATACGTTCATGACCTCTCTCGAAAGATTCATGGATGAAATCAAAGAGTATGAAGCCCAGAAGAAGAAACTGGACAGCAGACGGTACGTCTCTCCCTGATTAGTTGAATACTCTTGCTGAAGGATGTAATAGGCTTAGTTATGACGCAGCCGCAACAAAGTTTGAGAAATTAAGGGGTAGTAAGAAGGAGAAAGAAAGAAGAGAAGCAGAAGACGAGATGGAGAAAGCTAGAGATCGGTAGTAAGTTTTATGGGATTCAGGACGGCTCCTAGTCCGACTAAATTCCAAAATAGTGAGGAGTCTTCAGACGATGTCCGTGCTCAGATGCACGCTATTCAGGAGTATGAAGTGGTCCAATTTCGGGAGCTGACCTCTCTCCTCGAACTGGAGATGAAGTTTGTTCGACAACACCTGAATGTGTTGGAAGAAGTCAAGGCTGAATGGAATGATGGGTGCGCTCTAATGTATATCATTTATATTATTTTTTTCCATTAAAGCCGCATTGAAAGGTCAACTCTGCGGCATGTCCCTCCCCGATCTGAAGGGCCTACTGCTGTATTCCAACGATCGTCTCAAGATGTATCCATGCGTTCGAGTCATACGAACTTTGACGGATCTCCGCGGTCTTCTGATGATGACCATACCTCTTACCGATCTGCCTCAAGATCTTCTAACGGGCGGTCGGACAGCAGGCCTTCGTCTCGTCCTGCCTCTCGTGCATCCCGGAAACGGACAGGGAGCATGGGCCCTATCGGTGATAAAGAGAAGGAGAAGGAGAAACCAAGAAGAAAAAGCGTCACGGGGTGGGCGTCGAGTGCTGTTGAATCAGTCACAGGCAGAGGGAAGAAGAACAAAGACAAGTTCGCTGCCTTGCCTGATGACGGAAAGGACCGAAATGATGCTGCAGAAGCGAATCCTTCGTTGAAGAAGTCCGAAAGCTTCTCCTCTGTCAGCACAAAGGATAGGCTGAAGGAGAACTTGACCACTTCTCCAAAGTCTCCAGCCCGAATTTCAAAACCACCATCACTTCTGGAGAAGAAAATGGTGAGAGCACTATACAATTTCTCTGGAGCCGCAGAAGAGCTGTCGTTCAAGGCTGGGGACGAGATTATAGTTGTCAGTGAGGTTCTGGACGGGTGGTGGATGGGCGAGTTGAGCGGAAAGACAGGGTTGTTCCCGACTACACATGTCGAAGTGTTTCTGCCTGGGCCTCGAAGAGCATTGAATTTCTGGAGAAGCGACTTGGATTCGTCAAGAGCCAGCACAGACTGGACGGCGGTTGATGAAACCGACTCCAACCTCGCTAGCGACATGGATGACGATCGGGATATGAGATCCAAACCTCTCAACTCGGAACACAACCCAGGCTTCAATGAATTCCACCCAGATACGATGAGTATAACGAGTAGCCTTGCCGATGACGATGACAACAAACATCTAATGCCGATTCGCCATGGCGGCGATGACTATGCCATTGACGAACACTACTTCCAGTCGCATCCGTCGGCGACGCCCCCTGGATTTACAGATCGAAAAACTCTGTACTCGCTAAGTTCATCTCCTCGCCCAATCCGGCTGCCGGACATCGACCCGACGATAGGAAAAAAGGTACCCCCGCCCCCACCTCCACGCCGCCTGACGACCACACCCACCGCCACGCCGCCGATACCTGAACGCCCGTATAAGCCGTATCGTCACACAGCAAGTCAATCTGTCAATTCATTGAAGGTGCCATCATCATTTTCTAGCAACCGTAGTGGGGAGTATGACAGATCCCCATTCGAGAGTGCGACAGAGCTGTAGACACACTCGCGTCGGCGCAGTCGTTGGGGCGCGGAGAGTTTTAGCAAAAACCCCTATCAGGCAAAGGGGATGTATAGTAATTGCTTCCAGTTATATGGTCCATAGCTTCGTGTGATACTCTTATGCTTGTGATAGATGCTATGTCGATAAGTATGTTACGATGTACATATATAGAGTGTGTACAGTACTACTCAGGCCCGCAATATTGCTATCGGCGGAAATCACGTGGATTCGGTAGCAATATTCTGTGGCCAAGATGGCAGCGATCAGTTAAGCCTACTTCCACTCTTTTGCTATCATGACTGGAGACAGTCTCAAGAAGAGGAAGATAGCGGTTTTGGGCTCCCGTTCAGTTGGTCAGTATTTGTCCTATTTGAGGCGCCGTTTGCAATGCCATGCGTCACTCACGTAACTGACAGGGAAGTCCTCGCTTGTGAAACAGTTTATTGAGGTGGGTTGTCGTTGACTTACCGAGAATGTGTCGCTGAAGACCTTATAAGAGTCACTTTGTGGATGCATACTATCCCACTATAGAATCCACGTTTGCCAAAAGTGTCACTTATAAGGATATAGAGTATGATTGTCAAATCATCGATACTGCTGGTCAGGTAAGTCCCAATAACATGATTAATAAAACTAATTCCCATGATGACTGCAAATGCAGGATGAACATTCCCCCTTTAACCCACAGCATGCAATTGGTATACATGGCTATGTATTGGTCTATTCTATCACCTCCCGCAATTCGTTCGACATGATACAAATCGTGTATGATAAGATTCTAGACTTTTGTGGGCTCACAGACGTTCCTTGCGTCGTCGTTGGTTCGAAATGCGACCTCCAGCATAGGTACGCAGCCCCTTTTATTCTTTAATTTTTAGGTTGGCCTGATCAATTCGGCCGTACAGTCGACAAGTTCAAGCAGCAGAAGGTGAAAAACTAGCCCAGCGAATCGGAGCGGCATGGATCGAGACAAGTGCGAAGAAAAATATCAATATTGGTGAGTATCGTGTCTCTGTAGCTATTCGTCCCGCCCATTTTGTGCTGGAATTCCAGGAAAGGTGTTCGAGCTCTGCCTCGCCGAGTTCGAAAGGCGGTCCACCCCTAATGAAACTGAACCTCAAGGTTATCGGTGTATTGTCATGTAGAGTTTCTCCATGGAGGATAATCATTTCATGTTTCTCTCGGCCGCTTTTCCCGTCCACCCGCCAGTTTCTTACATTTTACATAAACGAATCGTTCTATATGCTTTTTTTTTAATGTCGAGTTGTACACCAAGTTTCATTTCTCCCTCCACGTTTTCGCAAGTGGGCTTTGACCCCTTTTGGCTCATTTTATATATCTTTTCGTCATTGCAGCTTTGTTATATTATACGACTCGGACTTACTTCTAAAGAATTGTCATTCCAAATAGATAGGCTGCGATGCTAGGTTCTAATATTTCTGTGCACCCTCTTTGAGTAGCACTGTAGCCAGCCGCTGTCCGATGATCTTTGCACTGATAGACATCAGCCATCAGCGCGGAAACGTCCACTTATACTTACTCGTGCAGCTCGCGGAGTAGCTATTCGAAGGCAGCTATCGCCGCGGGAAAATAAGGCCTAGACAAGCTTGGGAATTCTAGGACCTCTTGGAAAGGCTGCTGTTGGTTCAAAACCAGAGCACATCATGGACCAGTCGTTAGCGTGAGCGGTGACGGCAAAAGATATCACATGTTCTAAGCAATACACGAGTGCGCCATTCAGATACTTTATTCTTAGACAGCAGGTGCCATGTGTTAGTACTAACGTCCACTGCTGCGCCGGCAGCAGCCTTTTCCCTTAGCAAAAAGGAGAAAGCGCGGAAAGCACGGAGGAAGAAGGCGTAGTATCCTTTCTTCCCTCGGTCCTGGCGAGGATGTTGTGATTTTCACATAGAAGAAAGCCTCGGGTGTTCAAATAATTATTTGGCAATATTATGATTTTCACATACTGGTAAACAACAATATATTCAACTCTGCCAGACTTGGTAAATCATGGCCAGCGCATTCCGGAAAATCGATATCGATATTTACGATGAAGATGTCCTCCAGGAATCAGAACTCTACGATGCAGATCCACGCGATGCGTCGCAAACTTTAGCAGAGGCAAAGCAAAAACAGGCTGCTGTGAGAACTTCGTTAGCCAGGTGGGTATTTGTTAACCCCTTCAACCTTTTGATTGGGGTTGTGATAATGTGCAGGAGTGACATAGCAGGAGCTCTAGCTACGATCCTAGATAATCCACCATATGGACCACATGTCGAGCAGGCCAAGGTGTGTGTGTGGCCCAGCCAGATCGCGTCAGCCGCAGCACACGTACATCTACTCAACAGTTTCGCAGGAACTGACGCTCCAGACTCTTCTCACAATTCTCAACACTACCAAAGCCACGGAAATTCCAACCGTGATCAAATCGTTGACTCAGGAAGCACAAGATACACTAATGAAGTATCTGTACAAGGGTATGGCTATGCCCGGGTGGGGAGACATCAGTGGTAGTGTTTTGCTCGGCTGGCATGAAAAGGTGGGCTTCCAAGTTGCATTTGGTGGCTCAAGATACTGAATTGACGTGCTTCTCGCAGTTGACGGAGGCGGCAGGGACAGGTTGTATCGTACGAACCATGACCGACAGAAGACTTGTATAATAAATATGGATTCACAACTCCATTCAATGTTCTTCAATACTGATCGCAAGAAACGCAATATCCAAATCTACACAGATATCTAAGGCCTATCGATCTCGGGTTCGAAACCACAAAGTTAAACATCCGTTCTGTTCTAGTCCATATGACATGGTTACAGATTCTCTCCCCGGCTTCTCGCCTCGGCAAGGCTCAAATCAATCGCAAGCCTCAAGTCATCATCCATGTCTGCAAGCGGCAGCGACAAGCTTCGAACCGATCGTGGGGAAATCCCACTCCCTCCTGGACTGCCAGCCCCAGATTTGACAAGAGGCGTCTTCCACGCCGACGTGGATGCAACTGATCTGATGGAACGCGAACTATTGGACACGGAGCTGGGAGCATATCTTTGGTTGGGTGATCCGTTTACGTCACTATCTTGTCGGCTAACAGCTACGATATTGCGACCGGGACTCGTGCTAGCGCTTATTGGTGGAAAGTGCGACTCGTCAGAGACGTCCGATAACGGCGTCGCGACTGGACTGACACTTCCCGTGTAGAACTGGGCCTCCATAGCCTCTGGTCTGTATGGGGGTGATACTTGGATCTTTTGATTCGAGTTTGACAAGCGAGCACGGGGAATGGGTCGGCTACTAGTCTGGGGCGTACTCACTCCAGAACGGGAAAAGGATGACGATGACGATGTTGAAGACGATGTCATCCACAAGGGCTCAATGGCAGGACGGCGATGGGGGTTGGGTATATCGTCGAAATCGCCTTCGAAAATACCTTCTTCAACAGGAGTGGGGGATTGATATTCCTCAGCGTTGGTCGTATAGCATCCTCTACCATCCCGCAGGGCTTCATCGCGGCTGAGCATCAGCACATATTCAACCGCCTCAGCCTCATCGAGACCCATACTCTCTAATTTCGCCATTTGCTCTCTCTCCCTTCCGTTCGCCCGTCTGACACTTTGAGATTGCAGTTCAAGCAAGGTCACAGATTCTGAAATTTTTTCTTGCATCTCCAGTTGCTCTAAAAACAACTCAGACACCCACAAATGCATGACAGACAGGGATCCACTCACGAACATACTTCGCAGCAGTATGCCTCTTTCTGTTCAGCCTACTTCCAGGGGCATGCCTTCCCCTCACACCCCCAGACCCATTTTTACCAACTGGACCCGCCTGCCACGCCATCACCCTGTCACCAACTGCTACTAAGAGTACTTCCTTCTCTGGTCCCACCAAAATCTGGGATACCGCCTCTCTCTCCCTCCCATCTCCATGTGCGCCATGACCATGCTGTGGCACAGGCGACGCAAATGACCGCAGGTGTTCAAAAGTCAGTCCGTCCCACACGCGTGTCGTCCCTTGCGCTGAACCTGTGATAAGTGTCACTCCGTTCCAGGCCAGCGCTGTGACGCTAGCTCCGTCTCCGTGCGCTTCAAATTTCTTGACGGGTTGGATGGAGCTTGAGATTGTACTTGCGGACGGAATAACAACTTGCCAGTCGTATACACTTACGCACCCAATGAAGTCACCAGTAAGCACGAAACTAGAGGTGGTGGAGAAAAATGGGGTGAGAATGGATATGGGGCCGAACTGGGCATCGCCGAATGCAGCGACTTCTACGTTATTGTCCTGGGTGATGCGTATCCTGTAGAAGTACGGATCATTTTGATAGCTGACCAGAATTATCGGACAAGAGGCGTTCGAATCGAGGTACAGAAATTTGACGTCATGAGGTGCATCCTGGCTTGCATCATTTTTACTGTGAAAAGCAGGAGTAGGACAAGCGATTCGAACTTCTCGAACTGAAGATGTGAAGGCAATACCGAAGGTCTTCAAATCGAATCCTGTCCACAAGACAATCTCACCGCTTCTTAGCGCTCCAACAACATAGCCTCGTAACAGTGCAGCGGCAACCTTCACGCACGCGTCAGGTACCAAGCTGGGAAGCTTGGTCTCAGATGTCCATACACATCGGGCACTCTTAGCATCCCATACTTTGACTCTGCCGTCAGCGCCGGCAGTGACTACCGTAGTGGACGCGCCATCCCACAGACCGTCTAGAACGGCTCCTTTGTGCTCATCATTGACATCGCATCTGACCAACTCGGTAGAAATGCGTCTGCCAGTGTCCATCACCTTCGGAGCCGTCATAACGGCAACTTCCCCATTTCTAAAACCCCAGAGGACCCTCACGGTGCCGCCGTCGGAACCAATGACACACACAGAGACGTTTGGCGTAAATTCGGCATTGGGATTGCCTATGCCCATCCGAGCCCCGGATGTGTCCAGGAACCCAGGGAGGACTTTGCCTGTTAATGGAAAGGATCGGGAGATGATGCCGCACTCGATCGATGATACCAGAAGCGAGGGCCCTCGCATGAGATGCATGCTGGATATCGGCGAGGGTACAGGGATGTGTGCGATGTTAGCGTTGCGAGATCTTTTCCAGCGTCTGTCAAAAATCATTTTTTGAGTACATGTAACCTGAGTCTATATAGTGCAAACCTTCTAAGATTGTAACGCACGATCAACTCGCTCCTCCATGAATTTTCGTAGCGCCTTAGCATGAGGCTCTTCATATTGTCGTGGACATCGCTTTCAGGTCCAATACCCAAAAACTGGCAGACAAAGGCTCGATGCCATGTATTATCATTGCCTACGTGTTTGTGTAGATGACGGTTGACTGTACCGAGGGACAGTAAAGATGGAGGGTCCAAATACGAGGTGACTCCTGTAAGTGTCTCGGATGGAACGTCAAGAAGGATTCGGATACTATTGCTTTGTATGCCATGTTGGTTGTTTGAATAATGAATCGATGTGGTTGAATTAAAGGGCTCCAAGTCTTTCGATATTGCTTGTGTTAGCCTATTGAGCATATAACTTTTGAAAGGCGGCTTGAAGAGATGTTGCGCAGACCTAGGAGCGTGTCGCTGTCTGCGATGATGGTGGATGAGAAGAGAATCTCAGAGTCCATCCTGAATCCTGGTTTGCCTGTGTTGATTCCCTCCCTGACTCAGCATGATTCTAACGGCATCTCATGCTAACCACATATAAACAACTAACTCAATTTCCTCGGCTCACAGCAGCCCAAATATTCTGTTGCAAAGACAGAGAGGTCATGTTTACATGCAACATAAGGTGGTTATACACCAGCCAAGAGCTGCCGTGGCTAACCTTGAAGGTGTCATTGTTGTGTGTTGTGGTCAGATATCCGAACCACTGGCTCGCAGACTTCGTCGAGTCAGGAACATCGTACCGGCTGGTCTCCCGAGAAACAATATTATCCCTTTACGTATGAGAGCAGCTCACGCCGACCTTTTAACTTTTTCTTTTTTAACGACAGTTTGGCGGACCTTCACACTCTTAGACACCTTTATCCCGCGCTGTCCGAGTCACAATTCCTCAAGGCTAGCAACAGACTCTAAGTTACCCCTGACCAAGGGTGAAAAATAACAACGCAACGGAGGCCCCGTTATCCGTAACGGTTGCTCCCATACATGAAGGGACAGTACCTCGACCTCAGGGCCGCATGCATCGCATCCGGGTGGATCCTTGGCTCGCAACTACCCTGGCATCCTTCCTGGATGGGCTGTCATTTGCTTTGCATATGCCCACAGGGTTCGCTACCAACGCAGATGAAATCGGGCATCATAAGGCCTCCATCGATGCAAATATACCAATCCCATGATCAAATTTCCTGAGAATGATGCCTTTCTACAACGATGCGAAGACCCTCGACCCACGGGCAAATAAGCTGCTCAAAAACTTTTTTGAGCCTATAACCTCGATCATCGATGGGCAAGCGATACCCCCGATATCAGGGACTTTCCATATCTTGACGTCCATCGGCGCACGGATTTCTTCGTGGGGAGTCTTGTCAATGTTCATAACGCTTGACTGACATGACTTCCAGCAACAGAAGCATCCCCAGCCAGTAAATGGGAGATCGTCGAATCACCTGTATAAGAACGAGGTTGGTCACGCTTGGGAAATTAAAAAAACGATAGGTATAATCACTTATAGGCGTGCGTAATGTCCCATTTCTAGGTTTTCTATGTTTGTTACGATCTTAGAATTTCTCGAATCCCTGAATGCCCTTCCCACCGATTACGATGGAAGCAGCCCCATTCTCAGCAAACGTCAGATGTTTCTTTTCTGGCCCAACTCCGTTCCGAAATTACTTTTTTCACTTGGAGCTCCAGATAGGGCTTACCCCTCCAGGCCCAACTGTGATATCAAATATATCTGTCACGAACAACGTGTAACCCATTCAATGTCAAGTACGCTGCAAGTTTCAAGATAGCGCAGCTTGCATGCCTCCGCCTTGCCGCACCGTCGCAACGAGGCTCATCGCATAAATAATCCCATATTCTCAGATACTTACAGATTCTGCGACACATACTCACTGACTAGTACTGACTTATCGCAAGGATGCTCGACGCGTTCAAACTCAAGCCTTACGACTTGGAACCTGTATTTGCCACCTGGACTGATGGTCCAATTTTCAGAGGAAACCACAAGAAAGACCCGCCCATCGACGCATGGTTGGACCAGATCAAGGCCGGTTGCGAGGAGAGGAAGATTCCAGAGGAGTATTGGTACAAGGTTGCTCAGCATTTCATGGGGAAGAAAGCGAAAGCTAGGTACGTATGACTTGTTATCGTATGGCTGCCAATCCTCACCAGGTATACAGGCTCGACGAGCTCAAGGCGGTGATAGACCAAGTCCATGGAAATAAATATCGATGGACCTGGAAGAAATTCAAGGTTGCCATGCAGAATATGGGATGTCCGTACTTTCCGCCACAAACTTAACCCTGATAGTTTGACTGACGCAAGTTTACAGGGGGTATCGAAAAGACCAAAACGGAAACCATTAAAGTACAGAAGGCCGGCTCTTGGTGGACCTTGCGGAAAAGGGAACATAACGATGCATCAGAAGCGGTGACATCGGAAGCCTCTGTGCGACCCACCCTATCACACTCAGAGACATCAATATGGAGCAAGAAGATGACAAAAGAGCCAGAAGAAGCTCCATTACCTCCTATCCCGACCCGTTCCGACTCGTTATTATCTTCCAAAGATTCAGTTGTTGATACGCGTGCTCCCCCTCGCCGCGCTCCATCCAGATCGGCCTCAGATATCTTCTGGCCAGTTGGACGACACTCCAAGGATGAGGCAGTAGTCTCAGCAGAACCATCTTCTTCAAGCAACACCCAGCATCCAGTCCCTTCTAGGAGTAAAAGGGCAAATACGGTCATGGTAGCCCCGAGCACCCCGCATAAGCCACCTATTCCACCCCGTTCTGATACAACGGAGTCAGGTTGTACGTGTATTGTTCTCTCCACATTATACAGCACTAACATATTGACAATGCAGCGGTCACAACTGTGACGCAAGCTCCGGTGTGGTTATTGAATGCTTGTAGTGCGCTCGAATATATCACAAGCGAGCACCCCAAAGCCATGAGCGTGATTAGCGCGATTTTGATCACGGCAGGATCCATTCCTGCACTTCCTGCAATTAGTGCTGGAGCCGGTGGTGCGGTTCTAGCGTCAGGTGCTGCACACGCCATTGGAGCGATCGCTGTTGGCCTAGGCCAGGCTTTAAGCGTCTCCGTCAAGAACCAGCAAGGAAAGGAAGCACAAGCATCCACTACCGTGCAGTGAAGGGTGACTTCTGATCTTACGACCACGCAGCCCGGCATCCTGGGCATATCGTTGTGTGGCAGGCATACTGCAACCGTCTAAATATTAGTTCATAGACAACCCACATTAGCTTATGACGCACGTTACCATGTCAAGGTTGTCTTCTCTTGTTGTAATTATATTTGACTCTGCTTTTTGGGACGGCATCATTGTATCCCCAGTAGCCCTTCAAGTCTGGGATTTCTCCATTCTTGACAACGGTGCCATCTATAGATATGCCTCCATCGACTTCCAATGGGTGTAACCAGTCTTTAAAATCACGACAGAGCTTAAAGAAGTCCGAAGCCAATGGAGCATGCACACTGAGGCGGATGCGTTTACCTGACGGTTTGTATCTCTACGAGATAATCTGTATAGATTGCTTGTTGAGAAAATGCGCTGCTCACTAGAAATGATATCTCAGACGCGTGAAGATAAATGCGATCCCGAGGGATTGGGGTGATCTTTGCGATTGCTTCATTTATTGGGCTGGAGGAATACAGCGTATCACCCAAGATAGGGGCTAGTGAAATATGTGGCGCAGGAACAACAAGTGATATGGCAAACGTACTTCTTAGATAATGTGCCAGGTGAACACGGAGTTGGTGTTTGTGACCAGTGTGGAGCTTCAAGCGAAGAAGTGAAAAAGGTGCAAACTGCTGTTCCGGGGTTCAAACGTAAAAACTCATGGGCTAATTACGACAAACTCACCGACGAACCAACTAGGTCCCAATCTGTCACGGAAGGAGTTCCAAGGCCCGACAAATCGAGGGATGCACGGCCGTCGGTGTATTGGATAGGAGTGCGGATCTGACCACGTGTTGAAGTGAACGACGTATTTCCGCCCCGTACAAGGGCAAGATAAGTTTTTTCCACAGTTCTCTGTTGAAATTGTAGAGAAAGTTCGCGTGCCATGGCCAAGGTTCGAGCAAGAACGAGAGAACCCGTTGTTCCCTGCCGTGGTGGACTGTGAGAAGAGATCCTAGGATTCAAGATTTCAAAAGACCTTGTCGAGACGATGAACTGGATAGGGATCTGAATCCAATTGAAAACGATTGCGAATAGCTGAATAAGATGAGAATCTTCACAGATGCACCTTCCTCGTTTCTACTTGCCTTTCAGAAGACTGTTAAAGTTATTATCCACGCTCTAACAGAGAGTTGTGAGGAAGTTGGAATAACCCCGAAAATTATAATGCACACCTCAGACTGAGGCGAATTCAGCTGACATACAAGACCTGGAGATTTGTTTAAGACGATGATACGTTTATCCACATATATGACGGGATTCAAGAAGGCCCCCTTCACGGTATTATGAAGGATAGTCATGCGAACAAAACGAAACAAACACGACACAACATCGCGTAATCCAACTCTTGACATTGCAATTCAAATCTGTGAGTTCTGCAACAGTTGCATCTTGGAAACGATTTTGCTGAGAAACTGAAAGAATACGAGGGATGGCTTCAGAGACGCCCTTTCTTCGCGCCATACTTCCATCGCTCCCAAATGACTTTGCAAAAAAAATTCGAAGTCTTTGCAGTTCATCTGAATCATCTGGACATGTCCTGGACACACTAATCCAGTTTCTAAGTGGGGCAGAATGTGCTCCGAATTCGACCCCAGAAGCACGCACACAATGGACAGAGAAGCAGGAAGTAGTAACAAAGATCCTTAATGACATGACCCGGCGTTCACCAATGGACACCAAAAGACCACGAGAAGACGATGGCGAATCTGAACCTCACGCAGCAAAGCGACAAAGGTCGTCTGAAGAAGGTTCATCACTGACGCCAACAACTGCGGAAACCGAAGACGCGGTATTCACCCTCCACTCTATATCTGTCACCTCTCCCCTCCGCAAGAAAGTCCACATCACGGTTTACAAATCGTCTCTCAAATTCACGAACCCAAACTCCAAAGATCTAGAAGCCACTGTTCCCCTCTCATCGCTCACACGTGCATTCCTCCTTCCCACCCGTGGAAAGTCAAAACCCCACTGGACGATCGTCCTCCTTTCGTCTGACAACGCTGAAGGTGGCAAGCCCTCAAACCCCCAGGTAATATTCGGGCTCGATGCACTAGCATCTCTAGCGTTGACTACAACGACCTATTCCTCCGCAGGCGAGCCTGCTGTAAACACCGTGCCCAAAGGCAGCGCTGCAAAGCCAACCATCCTCGCTTTCCTCGCTCATCTGGGTATCCCAGTCCTCGAACCTACACCTGAAGTATTTAAGAGTGCTTGCGCAGGCGCCATATCGGGCGTCAGCGCTAACGAAGACGGCGTGCCAGGTGTAGAGGCCTACCGTGGTGCGAAACAAGGAAGCCTGTGGTTCATGAAAGAGGGCGTCCTGTGGGGCGAGAGCAAACCATGCGAGTTTTGGGCTCTTGAAGATCTGATTGGGAAGAATGAAGGGCTGAAGGTGGTTAGTGCGAGTGGGCGGACATGTACGGTCATTCTGACAAGGAAGGAGAAAGGGGATGATGAAGATGGGGGGAATGAGGAGGACGGGGAGGATGTGGGTGAGGAGGCTCATTTTGGGCTGGTTGACGCTAGAGAAAAGCCAGGTATTGATGCATGGGTTCGAGCGTATCGGAACCTATTTGGAAAGAAGGAAGCTAGGGTCACGATAGGGCAGGTTGAGGATGACTCGGACAATGAAGACGAAGATTATGAAATGAAGTCAGAAGATGACGACGATGGGAGCGTCTCGTCTTCATCTTCGAGCGAGTCGTCGGATGGAGGAGAGAGTGAGAGTGATGAGGACGCGGAGGAGAGCGATGATGAAGCCAGTGATGAAGAAGAATTAAAGGAAGAACATCACCCACTGTTGAGACCTGGAGCAATGCCTCGAATGAGCCGTGCTGTGATTGACATGGTCGTAGGGATCGTGGAGGAAGATATGATGGGTTCCACCACAGCGGGCGCACAAGCTGACAGTGATAATGACGATTTGGAAGAGGATGAATTGGAAGACTAACAGTCTCGGGATTTACTCTGCTGTTTCGCACCTTGCCAATGACCAGCCTCTACTTCACGCGTACATGTATCTCTCAAGGTTTGTGTCCCTTACTACAGACGATTACCATTATACCGATAGATCTAATCAGGATCTAATCTATTTTCATATTTGTGGACTGTTACAGCGGCTAACCACTCGCTTTCTTGGTCCCTTGGAAATAATAGCCAAGTCCCGGGATTCCCGTAAGTCGATTTGTATCTACTATAATTTGACGCAGTTCAATTCGTCCATACATTGAAAGTGAACACCTCCCTCCCAGAAGTTGCTTCTAGTTAATCGCCCTGGTGAACGGCTTATGGGAGTGGCTTTTAGTAATGTTTCCAAATAATCGATTAGTACGACCGTGATTCCGAGTCAGTTCTCTCAACTACCATCGCTGCCGCAGCCTTGAACATTAACTTCCTCCCGAGGACCAGCGTTCCTCATGCCAACTTCACTCCGCTTTCTCCTGCCACCAGGGTTATGCAGCACGTAAAGGCAAGTAGACCTTCGACCAATTGCTTCGTCCCGGTGTCTATTTGCCGATATTTGACATGCTGGATGATTTTTGGAATCAGACAAGCCTATTATCTACCGTTCATTTGTGCAACAATCGTGTTGTAGTATACTGACACTCATCACATATGTCAATACCACGTTCGGACTGTTGACCTTCGAAATTTCAGGCCTAATATTTACTGCGTCTCGCTTATTACTTACGCGTCTAGGTAATTCCACAGTTGTCTACCAGGCTCACACGCACTGGACACGCGTAAGTCCCGTGCAGTGGATCTGGACCAATTTGTATTTCCGAACCTGAGATCGATCTCGATCAGGATCGATCAGAGATAATTTGCCTCCGTGCTTACATATGTAATCTCCTCTGAAGCTGAAATCCACGTCAGGGAATCGTGGTACATACATGTCTATTCCACTCAGTCACCGAGATGGTCTACGCAGACAAACAAGCGCATTCCTGGGGGAAGGCGACACTGGCGATCTTCCTAACGATCGGTTGGACGACGCCGGCGATCTCAGTGACCGTGCTCTTTTGGATCTTATTACAATTCCTCCTCAGAATGTACATACTGCCACCGTAATATGGCTTCACGTTTGTCCCAAGCTTATGATTAACCCTCAGGCGATTGACTGGCAGCTCTTCCTCAGGGTTTGGGGGACAGCGGTAGAGGATTGCAGCCTTTTGCGTAGCATCTAAGTCGTTCACCGGCTCTGGGACATATAAAATGGATACTTCCACATGCGTAAGTATCGTCTTGTATGAGAAAAATAAAGGTTCATGTTCACTTGTCAAGTAAGGCCATTATTGTCTGTCACCGGCAACAGAGGGACAATTATGAACTCATGGTGAAATCTACTTTCATAAATTCCATCTCTTACTTTTCCGATTCTCATTACCTTCAGGTTCGATTGTTACTCCTTTGATATTCCAAATCGCACGGAGGATGAAGCAGGTCTGTACAAGGCCGTAGGGCGTATCAACGATATAGTCTCTGCAGAGATGAAGAATCATAATATCCCTTCCGATCGAATCATCATCGGGGGCTTCAGCCAAGGCAGTGCCGTCTCGATGCTCACCGCTCTAACAACTATCCGTCCTCTTGCGGGCATTTTTGTCCTGAGCGGCTATATACCGCTGAGAAAGAAAGCGAAACAGGCATGTCCTAAATTGTGCCACATTCAATCACTGTGTCATCTCATCGCATTGTAACTCGATCTGCAGATAGCCTCGCCTATCGCCTCATCGTTGCCTATATTCTGGTGCCATGGGCGATACGACCACCAAGTCGACTATGAGTTCTCTCTAAAAGCCGCTGAAACCCTAGCTTCTGAGCTTGATATACAGTTTCGCGCAACGAACCAATGTCTAGCTGCTGAACAGTTCAAGGTCGACGGCGGTAAGGCTGGACTGACATATGTTACATATGATCAATTGGGACACTGGATTCAGACACCCGAAGAAATAACCGACCTACACGTATGGATTGAGGGTTGTCTCCCGCACCACAGTGCAGACGGAGTGAATGAGCCCGGCGCCACGACTCCCTGACGAGACTCTTCGTAAGTCCAGGGGAACATCTGTAAAGCCATCAATTGATCAATTCTCGGCTTAGAGTCGTAATACGTCGGAGATATTGTTGAACACTCAAATTACCCTTGCCATCTCTCCACAAGAAAGAATCAGACGGGTGTATTACGCTAGCTGGGGTATGTAAGTGCTGGTACTTATGCAAAGAATCAGAACATACATGGGAATATTCTAAACTATATATAGATAAACGGGTGGTTTGCAACAAACCGCTGAACCCAAACCCCGTTGAACAGATGAGATTATAGTCTCCGGTATACAGATTGTGATGTCCAATTCTGAAAATCTGTGCCTTCAGAAGACGCTAGTGTTCTCCGAACACCCGATCATAATTGTTGCGACCAATCTACAGAAAAAGGTGTAGATAAAGAACGGCCACGCACGGGCAGCAGAGAGGTATGGTGGACTGTCTCAGCTACGCCTCTTGCGCATTCGCAGGATGCTCCTCCTGCGCAGGACTTGCAATACCTATCATATTAGAAGGGATAGAATCTGAACTTCGGTTGCCAGCAGAATTCACCACTAGCTCGGTAGGCAGTAGCACTGCGCGATCAATTGCCACAGGTAATCCTCGATGACGTCCCCGGATCCTATATAGTAAATATTTTAGTGCGAAGGGAGGGGAGCTAACGGTATTTACTTACATGATGATGATGACCACAATCTTCGAAAGCGGTTTCATAGTTCCGACCAACGAGAAATTATCCTGTAAAGTATGTCTTGGCAATGAGCAAGTTCCGCCTTCAGTAGAGAAATCAATATACCTCAGGAAACCCAAGACTCAGCCCGATCCCTGCAAACGCCGACACCAGCTCAAATATCACCGCAAACATATTAAACCAGCTCTTGTTAGGGTCTATCAAATCCCCGCGTTCAATGATCGCGACAATGAAGATGCCCCATACTAGCCACCAGATATCTAAGTCAAGTACAAACAGTCGGGGTGTGAGTGGTAAAGTGTCACTCGGGAAGCAACGTACCGACGGAAAGCTGACGACGAAAATGCCAATTGAAATATCGGCCGATGCGTTCGCGGGGTGGGAGTTTCTCCAGGTCTTCTTGCATGTCTCCTAGTGGTGCTTCGAAGATGCCTAGCGAGCGCTCTTCATATCTGTGTATATCAAACCTTGATATGGAGAAGTAGAATATGTGGAAGTACCAACACATTAGTTGAACGGATACACAGTGCGATCTGGAAACGAAATATATGAATAGATGCGATCAATACCGACAAACAAGAACGGACGGGATAAATCTAAAACAACCATAGAAGTCAATAACGTCTCGCAATGTTTTAAAAGATGGACGAACCGCTATATACATCAGAACTGCGTACAGGAACCTACCCACGGAAATCAGTCTCAACCGTACTTCATGATCTCCAAAGAAAATAGAAGGACTTACTGCAATGCAGGTGCCAACGTCGAGATTGGGACAATCCCCAAACCCGACGCACGTACGGTTATGCCTTGGAACAAACCAAGAATGACGCGTGAGCGAATGGGAAGTGCTTGGAAAGTTGGAAGCCCGATGTCTTCGAATGCAGGATATAGCGGAGGTGAGGTTATGCACGAAGTATATACCCGAAAAACGCACTGAGAATCCCGAACCCAGCCCACTCTATGGCACTGTGAAAAAGCAACCAGGAGTTTCAAAGAGATTGTGGGGTGAGTTGGATTAAGACTACCTGAACAAGACGAGAACTATAAGCAGGAAATATGTTTGGTGACTGGGGAATCTATCCATCATCCTCGGATTAGATGTCGATTGACGGCAAGGGACAAGCCAACTAATATGCGTACAGGTACAGAAAACATCTAAATGACAATATCGGTAGTGATAGTGAACAAACAACAGACTTAACACACCTTCGAGAATGGTGGAGAAGGAATGAAAGCGTCTGGTGAGTCTCGGAGCCAACGAGAGATAACTTGTATCCAGTCCATCTGCAAAGACGCTGTATTTGAAGGGGAAAGGGCAGGCATATTTACTTACTCACATTATAAGGCGGAGGCTGGTATGCACGGTAAGGAGTCAATATATAAATATGAGGGCCAGGAACAATGCTGAAACACTGACAAGATCGGCTGTGCGATGAGAGTGAGCAGAACATCAATTCCTACTACGTGTGATTGGTAGTACACGGAAAAAACCAACCTGGCCATGATTACCAGCGAGTAGTACGAATATAATTCCAACTATGGAACGACTGGGGTTAGATGTTGCTCCCTTTTCGGGAACGGACTAGACCTACAGATCATAAGATACGCTTGCTGGAACGGCTGCATCGAGCTATGTACCAACATCAGAATGAACATCAACAGGATTTACCAGTTCAAGAAGGGGCTAGCTTACGTGTCCATAAGGGAAAGCCCAGTCCCTGTGTAGGTAGAGGTGACTAAGAAGAGAGAAAACCTAGCCGAATAGGTAGGTAAGTATCTACGCCTGTGAATTGCACACGAAAGAGTGTACCAAGCCTTGGAGACGAGACGATGTTGAGCCCGGAACGCCGCATCATATTTGGTCGTAACCAATAACCACGGTGCAAAGACTAGAAACCCGATCAACTGGATACAAACAAAGTACTGCGACAATGCTAGTCAATAAGTTGCACAGGCACCTTCACAAAAACAAACTCACTGCGGGGACCATCCAACTTAGCATTTCCAACGCCTTATACTCGGTCCCTCCAATCTGCTGGATCTGTTCGGAGGTCAAAGTATCCGTCCTGAAATTAGAGTTCCGCCCCACTACCAGCCCACTGAAATTCAGCCACGGCGTCTTCTTCTCCTCCAGTGTCGTTACACTGGGAATAGTAATCGTCCTCTTCAGGCGACTATACGTCAACGGAGCCGCACGCTTGAAGAGCTGGTGTATAAGATCAATGGGACCAGGGAAGCCGCCGAAGCCTGGATCCCTTTTGTTGCCACTGGGGAGAATTTCAGAGGTGTTCTGTGCCTTTGAAAGCACACTGGGACTAAGACGAGGGTATGGGTCTTCCTCTGAGGCTTGTGTTAGAACAAAGGGAAAAGGAGACATAAATGGAGAGTACCACGGAAGGTAAGCACTCGCCGTTGCCGCAGAACATCAGGTGACGTCACACTAGCTTCTTCGATGAGCTCGAGATGAGATGGGGGGTGAGATGAAGGAAGGGGAATACTGAACGGAGTTGGCGAGGATGAGAATACAGCTACGTTTGCATCCGGATTGCTAGCGCTGTCAAATGCAAATTGCTGTTCGGAGTTCTTCTCGGTGATCTCGATGGTTGGTCCTTTCGTGATATCAACCTCCTGAGCTTGAATAGGAGACGTCTTCCGAGGTGGAACAACGTCCTGGTTTTGGAACGCCCTGACAGGACGGGAAATGGAGGCGAGGAGGGACGCTCGGGATCTGTGACGCACAGGACGGTGTGATGCGACATATATGCACTGTGTTTTGAAGTAGTGTCTGATATCGATGTTAGCATGCAGGACATGAAAGGAAGGTGATAACACGTACTTTCTGGTCATGACCATCAGCCATGAGATAAATGTGGTATCACCCTGCACTTTCCAACCAACCGAATGAATTGCGATGCATACTTTACACTCACAAGCATCATTAACAGACATAATATGACTTGTTGCCACGCCGTCAGTGTCGACAGATTCACCGTAGAGAGCCCCGTATCCGTCATGGAAGAATAGCATAGGAACAACGAATCAATGAATTGTATATGAAATCGTCCATTGGACGCATAGAATATGCCAGAGAATATGAGAGGCACGAAGACAAAGGCAGAGAGATGAATCCGAAAAAAGTTTGCTTCCCGCCAGACAACGTCCCAGAAGGTCATTTGGGGGTCCTGACAGACTTGGAATTTGAGAACTGGGCTATGAATTGAAGAGATCGATGGGCGATTCTATTTATCATGCAGCAACGGACGTTGAACGTTGAACGCTGGATGCAGCTCCGTCTTCACTAAATTATGAGCCATGCATGTGCTAAGAACAGAAATGGAAGTGTACAGCCACTGCCAGTGTACTTCACAACAGTTCACAACACATAGGGACACATGCTACAAAGGGGCCACAGTGCCACCCCCTGGTGACTTAAACTCGGTGTATCATCTTAAGCTGAAAAGTCACACGTAGGAAAACAATGCCTTATGATGACGCCTTAAGGATCCTCGATCTACGATGAAAGATGGCCTGATCATAAGCTCATCACTTGGGCTAAGATTTAAAAAGTCCGGTCATAAGCTTTAGACTCTCAGCCCACCTGAAAACATCCATTATTTTTGTTGATTCGACGATCTATGTCCGCCGAATAACTACCTCTTCACGTTAAGCTTCCTTTCCATGATATCGTTCCCAGCGGCCTCGAGCAACCGAGGGGGAGATCGGCAAGGACGAGCTCCATCCGTTACTTCCGAGGCTGAACTGGAACCTGAGGCATTAAATATACCAGAAAGCTATATCTGTTTCCCAAAGATCGCGTAAGCTAGAGGACAATGTCGCGAGCTGCTGGTCGAGTTTTATTGGTCAATCGGTAGACCAAGGAATCTGAGTGGTAAGCATGAGCTGACCCCTATAGCATTTGCTGGACTCGCGACTCAATCACCATGGCGGCTGCGAACGGTTGGAAGATGGTCGCTTCTACCGCGAGGACAAACTCCTTTGGACGAGCTTGGCGCCTTGATCAGGATAGTTCGTGGCGATACCGTAAAGGATGAATGCGTCTTTCCATCCTACAACACCCATAATAAGCATGGCATTGGACAGGCGGCTTATGTACAGTCCTGGGGACCAGTCCAAACGGTTGTCTCTCCGTATTATCGACCCTTCATGATCTCCCGCCCGACGAGTCCACATGATGACTCGGCACGTGCTGAGTGGGAAATTGTCGCGATAGACGGTTTGAGAAACTTCAGCAAGAATGTTAAAGTTGAAGTACGTATTCAGTTTGCTTACTTCTAAGGCTCAAGGGTTTGGCTAGGTATTCTTTTCAATTACTAATACACGCAACGTCAATTGAAGATCTATATCACCGAGGATAACTGTTCTTACCCTGCCAGCTTTCGTCGGCAACATAGTCTCTAAATCTCACCGGCAACCCTACAATTTCTCAGCTTGATTGCCGGTCGAGGTGGAAGGGATTATCCACTAGGCCTGAATTGGGCCCTGTGCGCTGATATATAAACTTCTTTGGAAGAAAGCCAGGAAGAAGAATCTTGACAAGGATGCCATCCCATAATTGGTGTCAGCCACTTACCACGAAACACATGAGCCTAGATGAGTAGTACATATTTGTTTCTGCGTGAAGAAAATATTTGAACTAGAGTTTCAGTCGGCAGTAAGGTGAATTCGAGGAATTATTCCTTTTTTTTTCTTTTTTTTTTCGTGCTGCGTTTTGGGACTCTACAGGTAGCATTGGGATGGTTACAGTCCCGTTGCCCGATAACTTGCGTTCCGATTTGGTTCCGATGAATCTAAACTTCAGATTTGAAATTTAAGACACCGCGAGGAAATGCGTTTATGTAGTGGGTGTGAGACTCAAGCTGGTATCGACGAGTCAACGCAGGTTAACCCACGCCTTCTCGCGGAGACCAGCTCTCATACTCACTAAAACCCCGCTCACCTCTGTCCAGTTTCTGGGGAGGTCTTCCTCATTCTCGAGGGCACCCTTCCATGTGTTGGCTACAACCTTGGTTTTAAGGCTTTTCTTCGGGCTTGTCAGGCGGCAGTCGGTTTCCAGGCGTACATTTATCATTTTGTTTTCTATTTCTTGTAGAACGTATGCGTATTTTCGTTCCTAGTCACACTCTCGCATCGTAATTTCTAGAGCAAACAAGGATTCTCCAGAGTCTATTCGCTCCAGGTGTGCGTTTACCATTATCTGTTTTAAATTCGGTAAGTGCGCAGCTTATAATGTTTCCTCATGGCTGCCACTCAAGGTTTTCCTGACACAGAGTTGTTCAGCTAATTCCCATACTTCTTCTTTCGAATTATTAAGAACTAGTCCGTCGTGTGCTATTAATAAAGTGATTCTCAGGCCATATTCTGAACTGTTGTGGACGTGATGCATTGATGCAGTGTTCATAATGAAATAATGAGAGTGCTGTGTATGTAAATGTGCCTAGTTTGTTCTCTGACTTCTAGCTTCCTCCCAACCCTGTGCCACGTGTAAGAGAGGTTGCAACAACAATAAAACCTCCACATGTATGACTTACTCATTGCGTCGACAGCTTTCCCGCTGGCAGTCTGAAATTTTCACAGTACAGGCGCCAATTACACCTGCTCGGCGAAAACAGACCCTTCTTGTGCAGGACTTCGCACACCAGAACTGCCGCGTTGCGGACTCCCCGCATCTGGCGTTCCAGAGTTAACCACCAGTTCAGTTGGCAACAAGACAGCGCGATCAATGGCCACCGGCAGTCCTCGATGTCGCCCTCGAATCCTATATTTAATGTTGAATATCGGTGGCGAAGACGATAGGAAGATGGAATCGCTTCACATGATGATAATGATGACAATCTTCGAAAGGGGCTTCATCGTCCCCACAAGCGAGAAATCATCCTGTTATATGATCCATCAGAAAGGGCGATCCCAACAAAAGAGGGAAAATTTATGCACCCCAGGAAACCCGAGACTCAACCCTATCCCCGCAAATGCCGACACCAGCTCAAATATTAACGAAAACATATTAAACCACCTCTTGCTCTGGTCCATCAGATTTCCCCGTTCTATGATCGCAACGATAAAGATCCCCCACACAAGCCACCAGATATCTATTAGTTCAAAGTCAACTCTCGAAGTGATTCTATATAAAGATCAAAACAACATACCGATGGAAAGCTGACGACGCAAATGCCAGTTGACGTATCGCCCTACACGTTCACGGGACGGAAGTTTGGCAAGGTCTTCTTTGATCTCTCCTAGTGGCGCTTCGAAGATCCCTAAGGACCGCTCTTCGTATCTGTGAGTTCGAGCTAAAAAATCGATCTAACTGAAGAGCAGACAGGGGAAGTGCTCACACATTAGTTGCACGGACGCATAACGCCACCTGTCGAATGGAGAGAAAGTCAGTCATCAATAGGCCAATTGCAAGTAAGGAGTTGCATAAGCAGAACGAACGGGATAAATCTATAAAACGAATCAGTATATCAGCCGAAATTTTCCACGCCGAAGTAAGTAAATGACTCACAGCAATGTACATCAGCACAGCATAAAGAAATCTTATGATAAAGTCGATTCCTATGGTCAATCCAGCAGGAGAAAAAGGAAAAGACATACTGCAATGCGGGTGCCAGCGGCGCAAGCGAGACGACCTGGAAGCCTGATGCACGCGCAGCAACTCCTTGAAATATGCCGGTCACCACACGAGTGCCGATGGGAAGAGCTTCGAAGGCTGGGAGTCCGATGTCTTAAAAAAGATGGGTATCAATAAGTTTCATTATTCTGTCATGGCTTAACGCATACTGAGAATTCCGAATGCTGTCCATTCTAAGGCACTGTGAAGCTGTGAGGAGTGCGCGGTGTGAGACTGGATGAATAGGTCGCACCTGAGCAGGACAAGGACGATACATAGAAAGTATGTTTGATGGCTTGGGAATCTATTTATTTTTTGGACAGAATGCGTCAAAGATCGGAAGGTTGAGTACTTGAGATAAAATGACTTACAAGTATAGAAAGCACCTAAACGAAGGAGTTAATAACAAGTATCCAAAATTAACCAACCAAACACTGCAACAAGACACCGTACCTTCGTGGATGGTGCAGTAGAAACGAGAGTGTCTGACGTGCCTCAGATGATACGTGGGATAGTTTATATCCAATCCATCTGGGCAATACCTGTTAGATCTACAACGAAGAAGAGAAGACGCATTCAACAGCTCACATTATAAAGCGGAGACTGCCCGTGAAGGAGCATTAAATACGAATAAAACATAATGATTAACGACGAAGACTGACAGAATAGGCTGAATAATGAAAGACAGACGAACGTTAATTCCAATGACATGTTCAACTGGTAAGTGTAAGGAACACACCTGGGCAGGGTTTCCGGCTAGTTGTATAAACATGATTCCAACTGAAATAAGCTGGGCGTAAGATTTTTCTTTCTTTCCAGAGTACTTTCACTATGTCGACTCACAGATCATAAGATATGCTTGTTGAAACGGGACCATCGACCTGTGCTCCAGAATCGGCGTCAACGGCGTCCATTAGTACACAGCATACCTTGCTTACAAGTCTATTAGGGAAAAGCCTGTACCTGTATAAGCAGACGTGACCTGGAACATCGAGAACCTAGTCACAGCATGAAGTTGGTAAGCACAACAGGCAAGAGGTCAACCTAGACACTTGAGCGTATACGCACCAAGCTTTAGGAACGAGACGAGGCTGAGCTTCAAATGCTCCGTTGTACTTGCTCGTTACTTGCAACCACGGCGCAAAGACTAGAAACCCAATCACCTGGACTCCAAGGGCATACTGTATATCAATTAGACCTTGATCCAAACCCTTCCACGAGGATAAACCCACCGCAGGCACCAACCAGCTCAACAGTCTTAGAGCCCTATACTCCGTGCCCCCAATGTCCTTTATCTGCTCGCTTGTCAGCGTGTCCGTCCTAAAATCCGAGTTCCGCCCCACCACGAGGCCATCGAAATTCAGCCAGGGCTCGCTCCGACCCTCTAGGGTCATCGTGGAGGGCACCGTCATGGTCCTCTCGAGCCGGCGGTATGTCGACGGGGCCGCACGTTTGAGCACTGTGTTGATGAGGTCAACGGGACCCGGGAAACCACCGAAGCCTTCGTATTTTCTGTTGTGAGCGAAGGGCGGAGGTACGCCTCGGGTAGGTAGCACGTTAGAGCTCAGGCTTTGGGACCGGTGGGCGTGGTATGATTCGTCCTCTAGCGGATATTACGTTGGAACATGGAAATGAAGCAGACAAAAAGTACACACCGCGGAATGTTAGCGCGCGGCGCTGCCGCGGCAGTATTGGAGAAGATGTGTGCGCTCTTGGTAATTCGTTATCGTGGCCATCAGAAGACGGGAATGTGGAAGGAGCGGAAGTGGGTATCTCCGGCAGCGAAGAGAACGTGGTATCTGCGCCTTCACGTCCTTGCGATTTGATAGACCCATCATGCAAATGCTCCTTCCATGGGGTGCTTAACCCCTCAACAGGCGTACCGTCCTCCATCGATCCGTCCGTGACCTCGAAGGGCGCCTTGGCATTGTTCCTCGGTGGTACGGCTTCCCGGCTCTGAAATGCGTTGATGGGGGCAGAAATGGAAGCAAGAAGAGATGTGCGTGATCTGCGGAGCCTGCGAGGGGGTTGGCGAGATGCGACGTATCTACAGTGTGTGCGGAAGTAGTGTCTGAAAATCGGGTTAACGTGTGTAGAGGAATGGTGAAGCAGTACGTACTTTCTAGTCATTACCATAAGCCATGAAATGAAGGTGGTATTTCCCTGCAGTGCTTATTGAGTCATTGTAGAGATCGCGAGGTTTAAGCAACAACTCACGAGCATGATTAACAGATAAAGGATGATTTGTTGCCAGGTCGTTAGGGTAGAAAGGTTCACTGTTGCAAGTCCCGTATCTGTCATTGCAGAATAACAAAGAAATAACGAATCGATGTATCGTATATGAAATTGCCCATTAGACCCATAGAAGATGCCTGATAGAGCGAGCGGCACCATGACAAACGCAGAGACATGAAGTCGAAAAAAATTAGCCTCGTGCCAGAGAAAGTCTATGATTGTTCCGACAGTTCTTGATATGATTCCTGGCGTGGACTCGACTGGACTTGAGCGAACATCTATAGGCGCAGCCATTCAACGTTTTCAACCTCAACGCCAGCTCTGAAATCGGAGCATAGACGTTTTGAAACCGCTGCACCGCCACCTTATTTTGGCTATTGGCCGATCAGTTACTGATTACCGGAACAGATTCTGTCAATCAATCGATGCCTCTAACACGAAATATATTTACAAAATCACAGAAAACAAACCATTACGGTCCTCGTCCGCCTATCAACTTGATGATATTCTCATACACCGTAAATGTTATCCCACCACTCAGCTACATTTATCATCAGTGACCTCTCTTATAATTTCCTAACATTCCAGGAAACTCACTACTAAACGTGTAAGCCGTGGCGTAGTCCCAGTCCAAAACCTCAGGAGACCTTCCTCCGTAAATATACGATAGGCACAGTGGAAGGAATTCCGGTATTGTGCTCGTGCTTCCAGAGACTGCATTCGCGTTTTCACAACGCTATAAGAAAAGAAAGGTACAACGAGTAAATAATTGTGATGAAGGGAGGGATGGGAAGAACATACTCGAGTGGCATAGTCGTATAAACCGTCACAAGCCCCGCAATGCCACCTATCCCAAAAGTGATCGCACTGGGAAGAGTCTGTCCAGGCCGGGCCGTGCCTTGCACGAGTTGCTTCAACGTGGTGTATGTCGTGAACCTCACCGCCGAGTTCGCTCCCTGTCGCATCATCTGTAGTCATGTTAAGCTACTACCGGCGAGAAAGTCCATGTAAAGTTTGCATACCACAGGGAAAAGACCTCTGTAAATCCCTGAAATCCCTTCCTGTCGAACAATAGTTGCAGTACCATGGACCAAGCCGCGGTACTGAGGATTTGGGCGTTTGGCATCATCAATAAGTTTTGTCCTGCATACATCCAACTTCAATGTTGTTCTCCGCTCATAAAAGTTGATGGCACGAACTTGATGGTTTCTGAAGGCGTCACAGCGAAGATAGCCTCCGTCATCCCGGCTCCCAGTCCAGCTTGACGGACATAAATGCAGATCAACAGATTGTCGGCCAGATTAAGACAAACATACCTAGCAGACTTCGGGGTGCGCTCACTTTACCCTTTCGTAATCGTCATCAGTATGGGATGTCACCCAAGCAACGAAATGATGCCCTAACCCACCTCTGAATTGGCTAACATGTATTTGAAGTGATCATAAGTAACGAACCGTACCCCCGCCTTCACCGAGTTCCCCACCACCAGCGCCGTGCATCCAGAGTACAAGCCAGCGATACCCTTGGTTTTTAGCGTCTCCCGGATGATCGCTATCGGGCCTTCTTTCTAACCACGGCAGAATCAACATCAGCAATGCAGGATACAAGCGGAGTGTGTGCAGAAATGACAAAACGCGTAACTCGCCTTGCCACTGAACTGTGAACGTGTCTTAACGAATTCCGTCGGGTATGTCACGAACCTGCGAAGCTAAAATATCTCAGAAAACCGTCACTAGTGTGCTGCATAACTTACGCTTCAATGGCCCCAGCCGTCGCCCCAGCAAACCTGTCATGATAAACACATTGATCCGGTTTTGCGCACCCTACTAGTGACTTACTCACGACGAATGGTACGGTTTTTCTTTTTGAAAGACCATGGCGGTGGACTCCCAATTATAATTGGGTCGGAGCTAAGGGATGGAATCTGATGATGGGAAATTCTTTCGAGGGTGATGGACTCAAGCAGTTGAGGTCGTAGGACTTGGAGCTCAAAGAACTTGATCGCTTGTAGTTAAACTCTTTGCTTGGAAGAAACGCAACTAGAATGCGTAAAGGACGTCTCCAGTTACAGCACAGCCACAGGGGCATTGTAATGTGTAATGGCGAACGTCTTGCTGCTGAGAGCGTCCCCAACAGGAGATGAAGACCGTTACTCAACCGCTTTCTCCGCAGGATACAACCCTGTCTCAGTCCCAGTCCTCGAAACCGTCCCCACAAATTTGACCAGCTTGAAAGAGATCGTCAGATCTGGACCAGACTATGACGGCGTGATTATGACCAGTGCTAGGTCTTGCGAGGCATGGAAGAGCGTCGTTGGTGTCCTCGTAGGGGAATCTTCGTTGGGAACGAACGGAGGAGGATCAGGTCTGTCTGGTGTTTTCCTCGTAAATTCTATTCATATCATGATGTTGCAGCAAGGTGGCCCTCTATTCCATTTTACGTAGTTGGACAAGCAACAGCCTCCGCCTTGTTGTCTGTACGTGCGATCTATGACAATAGTCCGTATGCCCCTGGCCCCGCTCTTGGTGAATCCTCTGGGACAAGCGAACAGCTCGTGAACTTCATCCTGTCACTTGAAGGCAGCTCAAGACCCAAAAAGCTTCTATATCTCACCGGGGACAAAAACAGGGATACCGTGCCTAGAATACTAGGAGAGGCTGGCATCGCGGTTAACCCAATCAAGGTCTACGAGACCCAGTTCTCCTCCAGTTTCACACAGGATTTGGAGACTGCTTTGCAGTCAGCTTCAAAAGGCTCGCGATCTTTTGTCTCTACTTTTACAACTGCTTCTAAATCATTTCACTTTATTTGCAGGATTCGACCAATGGTGGATTGTTCACTTCGCGCCATCCTCCGCTAAATCCGCAATACCCATCCTGCGTCATCATTTTGATTTCAACATTTCTCCTCAGCTTGGAACATCTGAGTCCACGTCGAGACCTCGCTCCGCAGTTGCTACCGCCAGGATTGCCTCCATAGGGCCAGTCACGACCTTATTTTTGCAGGACGAGCTAAAGATGCACGTGCACGCCACAGCTTCCCGCCCGACGCCTCAGGACCTCGTGGCAGCTATTTCTAATTACGATCAAGACGTTGGAGTACTCGGTGACCGAAGCTCGTAATTTCCATTCCTCCCACCAGTATCACAGCGGCCAAGTTCCGAGGCAGTTGACTCATAGTTGACTCAGAGTTGACTTGTGGTCAACTTGTGTTTGGCTTGTTATGATAGTAATATAGGTTTTGTTATGTTTGAGTGGATGATGAGGCCCAGTGAGAAACCCATGTATTAGCTAACATTTTCTACAATTATCTCACATTAGCTGTCTCCCAATGTGAGATAATGCATACAATAGATCCTGACACATTAAGAACTATTATCCTACATTGCTACACAGCAAATGTTTCTAAATGACTGATAATGTGTCAAAAACTACATCAGGAAAAAAGCAGTGGTCAACATAGTGCTATGTTGCAAATATAGCACTGGTAGTCCCATTGCTTGCCCCCTATTTTATAGTACACTGTAGCATTCCCTGTACACTTGGTAGTGATAGGTAGTAACCTGTAGTTTGATAGCTCCATAGCCTCATAGTACACCATAGCAGATATATCCTTTATTGTACAGAGTAGCTGCACCTCATTCCAATAGACAAATAGGTAAAAGCTAAATTTCATTCAAGCCAAACTACATACAACAAAGTGGGAGTGGGAGTGGGAGGATAGAAGCAATGCTGGGAGTAGGAGCAGAAGGGTGGGAGTAGAAGCACGCACAACCTTCCCATAGACATAGACATAGATGGTGACACAGGCACAGGCAAAGATGATACAGCCAGCAGGACAATCCCAGCCCACGACCACCTCCTTGAACATAACACACATCCCCTGCTCCTATTCGGGTTCATGTCCATGTCCATGGTCATGGTCCCTGTCCAACACATACACATCCTGGTCCCCATAAGGCTGTAGGAACAACATGTGCTGCAGAGGTGGGTTGATTGGTCAGTTTGGGGAATAGAGCTCATGAAGGGGGGAGGGGGACTTACATAGGCGCAGCTCTCAAAACTGAGTTTGATGCTGTGTTCGAAACTGTTGTCAGCATGCATTTGTGTCAGGAAAATGGAGATGAGATGTGCTTACCATGCAATTTGGTCAGCTCAACCTAGAGAGCCCAGTAGAATACTCCATTCATCATCTAGGGGTGGCATTGTGAGCTATCAATGTAAACGAGGGGAGAGGAGTTTACATTCATAGTGGTGTACCTTCCATTCCTCGGTTGAACCTCGAACTCTAGCCACATAGAAACATGTAGCAATTTGTCAGCATAGATAACTAGAGGAGGCCACAGTGCCCTAGAAGAGACAAAGCAACAGCATGCCCGAACCAACAGAGATAGTAAGAACTAGATAAGAACTAACAATCATGCCAGAGTGAAGGACTAGCTGATAGGCGAGCATACTGAACAACGATAGAAACTAACAAGTGAGATGGCGATGACGAGAGCTTGAAGTTAATTTACCATAGTAAGCAAGGGGATCAAGCGAGGGATAGAAGGGGTGGAAAGGGAAGAGAAAGGATGTTGTTGAACTGTTGTTGACTATTTGTACAATGTTCAATTTTGAAAGTGTGATTGGATAAAACAGAAGCGGAGTTTGAATGGCCTTGGGAGAGAAAGTGCAACATCGACATCCGACTATAGCTACCTCACCTCTCTTATGCACATACAACTTCTATATAAATACTGAATATACCCCAGGCATACATGTCTCCCCATGATACTTAGGCATCTCAATGCAATGTTCTGACTTTGAGTTCTACATGGGCTATGGACAACTGGCAGCTACAGAGCCTACAGATGCAATGTATTGTTGAAATTAAACCCTGAGATACATGCTGCATACACATGTTACTGTGCTTACTGTGCATACATGTGGTAAACACATTCCTGAGTCATGTGACATCCTTATTATTATGTATATAAGGAGAACCTGTACTGTAGTAGGAATACAGTGTTCTTACCTCTGCTAACCCCTAGCTGTAAGTCTATTTAAACCCCAGGTAGGTTGTAAGGAATGTGTTGTCTCTTCCCCTGTGCAGCATATATAGTCTGCTCCAACAGGTTATGGGCCCTGCTGGGCACGTCGCGAACACGCCTTAATTGGCTGCAAACAACGTTGACTTCATCGTCTCCAAATTATAACCTTGCGCTCTTCGTGAGCTGCATCACGCTCCCTGCGAGCTGCACTTAAAACCTAGGTTGACTAGGGTTAACCACTCTGAAGGAGTGTTTTTTCCTGAGATTGTGAAACATGTTTTCTTGGATAAAAGACTGATTGAGGGCTTATAACAGCTGCCACCACAAAATCATGTCTTCAACCCTTGAAAAACTCATACAAACTTTCAATGGCTCAAATTACATTTAATGGGCTGACTCCATGAAGGTGTGGCTCAGGTCTCAGGGCCTCTGGCAGATAACTAGCAGGGCGGAAATCAAACCGCCTCCAGCACCTCCTTTGACGGCGATGAATGCTACTCTCATAGTGGATGCTACTGCCAAGCTCCAGACCTGGAGCAACAAAAATGACCAGGCTATTGGTAGCCTAGTGCTCCGCTGATAGGTCCACTGTGCACTCTAAACTCTGGGACTGTCTCCAGAGGCATCAAAACATCAAAATGCACGCTCCCAACCCCTATGAACCCCGCAACACCGCTCTGAAACTATCTCGAATGACTTCGAATGACTTCGAACGATATCGCAGCACTTCAAATGCCTTCAGCCACCGTACACCAATCACACCGCCCTTGGGATACATGCAGCACACCTTGTAAGAGTTAGTGCATTGCATATCGAGCACCACCGGACACGAGGAGATACAATGATGGGATTTTAGGACATGATTGTGGCGCTTTGACACCTCGATGATATATTAGATCAATGGGGACAGGTACCAGTGATAAATCATGTCTCTAGACGTTTCCCTTCTTATCATCTTTCATTTATTCTATGATTCACAAAGATTCTCTATTGTTTTATATCTTGCCTCATGTATTCCTCATGTTTTATTTCCTTTTTAGTATCACTTCTCCCAAACATATATAGCCTTGTACTAGCTACTTAGAAGACAGAATATATTGTCCTCTCACTTCAATTGTCTGATTTAAGAGCTATTCTCTCAAGTCCAAGCATCTCGACTTAGTCTCAAAATTCAGTGTTTTACGCTGAATTTCCTCGAACCCCTCATACTAGCTTCACAAAACTATCACATATTGTCTATCCTCTCTAGACCCCTTTCTATGTCCTCATAGTCCATCCTCAGTCACCGTCAAAGGCGTCTTTGTCTTCTATAAAGACCTTCAAGCTTCTTCGAACTTCATCACACTTCTTTGCACTTCATTGCACCTCTTCAAATACTCGTTGAACTTCATTAAATTTTCCTCAGACATTATCGGAGCACTTGCACTTTGAATACTTTCGACCCTCTTCAAACCTCATCGCACCTCATCGCACCTCATCACACCTCATCACACCTCATCGCACACCCTTTAGAGTCATTTTCATACCCCTGGTTTACAGCGGTGATATTTAGTACCACCTTGCAACCTTCCTCTAACTAGTGTTATACCAAGCGAGCCCTCATTGTGGGATTTGTTTGGGTTTCCTGGTCGAGTACTATCATTTTGGAGCCCACCGCGAGGGGTTTCTAAATCATTTCATCGCCTAATCCATCTCGATTCTCCCAGCTTAGGCCAACACAAGCTAGAAACCTACAGATCGACACTCGTCACGCCTTCGAATCTCTCGAACAATCGGGAGATATTCTTATACCTGTTTCCGAAGCAGAATCAACTCATCGTTGACTATTCCCTTCACCAATATCATCGCCCTCAACATCATCTTCTACTTCTTCTTCTTCGTCATCTACATCTTCATTCATCCTTCCAACAACTTTGACTCCTCTACCATCCTTCACACAAGTTTTAACTCCTACTCCTAGAAACATTGCATTCATGACTATGCAAGCAACAATGCCAGCTCGTGGTCATTCCACGGCTCCAAAATTTGACCCTACCCAGCCACGAGAACTTTGCAGATACTTTAATGAACTTGAATTGCTTTTCTCGGCGTGCAACATCACAAACTTGGAGGATATGAAGAAACATGCTTGTCGCTACCTCGATATCGACACTTCCAAACTCTGGGAATCAATTCCAGAATACAATGCCGGCATTTCATTCCAGAACTTTTGCATCACAATTCACCAACTGTACCCCGGTTCTGAAGACAATCGGAAATGGTCGATTTCGGACATGGACAAACTCGTCGGCGAACAACTTTGCATAGGTATTTACAACGCAAGCAATTTGGGATTATACTACTGGTCATTCTATAACATTACAAAGTTTCTATCTACTAAAGGCAGGATTTTCAATGCGGAACAAAGCAGAGCCTTCGTCAGGGGTTTCCAACCATGCTTATGGGCTAGAATCACTTGACGACTTGAACTAAAATTCCCTGATCACTACCCTGACGACCCCTACCCACTTGACGATATTCACGCAGCGGCTAAATTCATTTTAGTGGGATCTATTGGCTCGGATTTGACATCGCTACTTAGTTTGCATTCTTCAGCACCTTCGGCAATCCCAACAACATCGACATCTTCACCCCAAATTAAATCAGAAGACCTTACAGCAATCCTCAAGAAATTTGCAGCCACTCTTGTAACAGCTTTAGCAGGTTCGAAGACCATGAACACTACTCGACTTAACAGCAGATTTTGTTTGGAACAGCTCGAAACTTTAGTTTGCATCTTCTGTGGGCTTACAGGACATTTTATTAGCAACTGCTTGGTTTGCCAGTCTTATATCAACAAAGGAAAGTGTAAAAAGAACACGGAAGGCAAAATCATTCTTCCAAATGGTCAATTCACTCCATGAAGCATCCCCGGTTGTTTTATCAAGGACAGGATTGACAAATGGACTCGACGAAACCCTCCATCTAACCTTACCCCTTTGCTAATGTATAATATTGCACCTTCAACAGTTTCTTCGATGCCATCCAAGGGTGTTTACCAAATTAATGACTTATCCACAATGGCCGAAGATCATATCGCACAACTCAAACAAGAGATATATGCTTTGCGAAGTGGTAAACCTTTTACGCAAACTGATTCAAATGTGCCAGCAGCTCCTACCTCACAGCCCTCGATCCCTGCAATGGTCGAACGATTCGTCCCACAACCACCAGCACCATCAATATCGTCCACAGTGACCAACCCACCTACTTTGAATACGGCACCATCTTCGATCTCTGAGCGATCATCGCAACCAGTAATACATCCCTACAATGGTGCTAAAGAAAACTCGTACCTACCTCCTCACGAACATAACTTTGCATCGATAGGCAAAGCAAAAGATGGCCCATCATACCATACCCAAGGTCCCATTCAAAAGGACAAAATCACCAAAGATGTCTTCACTCAATCGATGAAAACACCGATTATCACTCTAACCCCCAAAGAATTACTTTCGCTATTGCCTGAAGTTCATGTGAAATGGAAAGAACAGCTCACTGCACATCGTACACAACAACCTGAAGGAAATAATGCTATGAATCTCCTTCATGATGACATATTCATAATTGATGACCCTTACAAAACCTATATTAGCAGTCTTCACCCTGGAGAAATACCTGAACCTTTTATCGCAGCAAAGGAATCGCATTCTATTAGATTGGTTATTATGAACATCAATGGAAGAAATCCAGTCGAAAGTGTAGTCGACCCAGGTTCATCAATCATCGTGATGTCGGAAGAAGTCTGTCACAAACTTGGTCTCACATACGATCCTTTGATACACATCCCTCTGCAATTGGCTAACGGTGGTATTGACCAGAGTCTAGGTTTGGCAAGGAACGTACCTTGTGAAGTCGGTAGCATCACTCTCTATATGCAGATACACATCATCTGCGATCCAGCATACAATATTCTGCTTGGACGACCATTCGATGTTCTCACAGAGAGTACGGTCAAGAATTATCGAAACGAAGCACAGATAATAACTATATTTGATCTGAACTTGACACGATCCTGTGCTATTCCAACTATTCCCCGATCTAATCAACGAAGAAGAGTAGTTTGCAAGGATTTTTGCAACTAGAGGATAAAATCTCAGAGAATGACCAGTGTGCTCTCATTATTTCTTTTGACCATTCTAATTCCTCTATAACTATTGAGTACACTGCGATTATTCCCAATATTGACTCCTTGACCTCTTTGAACCCTATTTCCTTTTCTTTGATCCTTGCAAATTTATATTTAATGGCTAGTTGCTAGTATGCAATGTCTTTATCGGGCCTGATGGTGACCTCTATGCACGACTTCACTATCATATCACCTCCCCATGTCTCATCAACCAACTCTATATACCCAATCTTTGCAGCATTGAAGAAGAAATACAAACCAGTCGCACAGAAGGTTCGGCCAGTTATTACTGAACTACCCGATTGATTTTGCATCATTTGAAAAATCACTGGCAACCCCCTCAAGCAAATGCCAAAACTCAATCCTCACCCCCCATCGTTTGTCCCTTCTCCCCAATATATGCTCAAACACAAAGCTATCATTGACAAAAACCATTCTGGCAATTTTCTATGGCCAGAAGAACGAAAGCTTATGCACAATTTTATTCAAAATCATGAAACGGGTTTCGCATGGACCAAACAAGAATGAGGAAGCTTTTGCCCCAACTTCTTTCCTCCTATAGAATTCCCTGTTATTCCTCACACTCCATGGGTCAAACGTAATATCCCTATACTGCCTGGTTTGTACGAACAGATCTGCGGGATGCTAAAAAAGAAGATAGAAGCAGGAGTATATGAGTCATTGAACTCATTGTATCGGTCGCGATGGTTTTGTGTTGCGAAGAAAGATGTGAAATCACTTTGAATTGTTCACAGTCTTGAGCCTCTTAATCAAGTAATGATACAGCACTCTGGCGTTGTCCTGATCCCAGAGCATCTAGCCAAACAATTTGGTGGACATGCTTGTGGTGGAATGTTGGACTTATATGTCGCATTCGATGAAAGGAAAGTCGCAGAATCATCTCAAGATCTAATGATGTTTCAGATGCCTTTCGGAGCGCTTCGAATCGTCACTCTACCAATGGGTTGGACGAACTCGGTCCCAATCTTACACGATGACGTAACATTTATCCTACAACCCGAAATCCCTCATATCACCATCCCTTACATTGACGACACACCAGTTAAGGGTCCAAAATCAGAATATCGAACTATCGGAGGATCTTACAAGATGATCGCCGATAATGCAGGCATTCAACGCTTCGTTTGGGAGCATTTTGGGAATCTAAATTGTATAGTCCAACATATGAAGTATTGTGGAGGGACCTTTTTGGGTCTGAAACTTTACCTTTGTAAGGGGACTAGGGGGGTGCCCTGTGTGTTTTTCCTATTTTTTATGTTCGTCCCATATTTTTCCCCACCTCATTTCCTTCTATTCTTCATTTTCTATGATTTTTCCGGATTTTATTACTAATTTTCCCTTGCTATCATGTTTGTATATGTTGACACTTTTATATTTAGAGGCGGAGTACCCCTTCCGACACATACCCCTTGGTATGATGTCATTCGGCGGCCTTGATCCGCCTATCTCTGCCTTTTTCTATTTTTAGGTTATATTTGATTTTTGTCATCTTCACATATACTGGGCATCAGCAAGGGGATCCTTAGAGTTTTCTCTTCGGATTTCCCTTTGCTAGGTGCGCCCCCAATCCCTGTATTATGTAGCATAATTTTAACTTCGGATTTCCCTTTGCTAGAGGCTTAGGTTGCCCTTATAGTAGAAAACTCTCACCTAAGGCCCAAAAATCGCGAACGCGCTGCCCAAAATAGGCAGGTACGGACTGGACGATGCTTCCCAAAGCTCCACAGAGTCCCTACACACCGTTCCAGATACTCTCGCCTTTATTGCGCCGCCATTTTCGCCAAACACGCTCCCTAGCGACATGGACACATCAGAACGCTTTGATGCACTTGAAAGCGATGTTTCCGGAATGCGCGCGCAAATTGACTCGCTTAAATCTACGATTGAAAACTTCGTTAGGACCAGGCTAACCCTACGACTAATAGTTCCCCCTTCACGACTCCAAGCGCACCCAACAATGACGTTTTGCCAAACACGTCCACTAAGGAACGTGCCCAGATCAAACCGTCCCCCCCCGCCGAATTTAATGGTGCACGTGCGCAGGGACGTGCATTCCTTAATTCCTGTGAGTTATACATTAGTCTCCAGTCGCATCAATTTGTCGATGAGGCTGCAAAAATTTATTGGGCCTTCACATACATGAAATCTGAACGCGCCTATCTCTATGTGGACCGTATCCTACGTCAAACTAAAGAACTCGGTTCTCTACCTTTCTCCACTTGGGGTGACTTTCGAGCTGAGTTCGTATGCCACTTCTGCCCCCTCAATGAATGCCACCGAGCAGTGACACGACTTGAGTCATCCACTTACCACCAGGGACGTCGATCTGTGGACGACTATATCGATGAGTTCAAGGATTTGGTGGACATGGCAGGGTATGGGAGTGGGTTACCAGTAGTGGTGAAGTTCTGACGGGGGCTCAACCGAGAAATTCAGGACCAGATTGCACAGATGTTGGAAGGACGCCCAGCGGACGATGATATCCTTGCTTGGTATGAAGCTGCTTCACTCTGTGACGAGAACCGACTCACAAATGCGGCGTTTAATGCTGCATTCCGTGCTCCAACTACCACTCATACACCCTACACCTTCAATCGAAGCCTCCCCCACCCTAACCCCATTCCTGCTCATCAAACTCCCACACCAGCTGTCAATATCCCAGTACCAATGGATGTTGATGCAGCCCGCAGCCGTGCACGTAAGTTGGATCTCTGCTACCGTTGTGGGGAACCTGGACACAGGGCTGGAGCATGTCCCCATCATCAGGATATCCGCATGCTCACCCCCGAGGGACGAGACGAACTCCTGCAAGATTTGTTGGCACTTGTAGATGTTGAGGAAGCGAAGGATCAAGTTGCAGAGGAGGTTAAGCTGGAAGTTGTAGAGGAGCAGGATTTTCCTATTCACAGCGAGTGAATCGTACGCCCTCACTGCCTGTCCATAACCGCTTTGAAGTCTTGTCAGTTGAATCCCTGGAGAATGAATCCATTTCTGTGACTGCTCCCCTCTCTGACCCTTCGAAGTTGGCTAAAGACGTACCTGCTCTCCCTATCTCTCCTTCTACTCCACGTCCCAAAATTAAATCATGGGAGCGTAAACTACCACGCAAGTATATTGTGGCATCCACTCCCTCTGCACATTCCTTAAACCTAGCCATCGAACTGCAGACGACCGACACTGGACAGATACTCGGTGTCTCTGCGCTCCTGGACTCTGGTGTGACTGGTCTCTTCATCGATTCCCATCTGGTACAACAACATCGTCTAAATACTCGCTCACTCTCACATCCGATACCTGTATATAATGTGGATGGATCCCCAAATGAAGCTGGTGCCATCCGAGAGGTTGCAGACCTGGTTCTCCATTACAAAGATCATAGTGAGCGTGCCCTTTTTGCTGTCACTCAATTAGGAAAGCAAAAGGCGATTTTGGGATATCCATGGCTTCGAGACCATAACCCAGAGGTCGACTGGCACACCGGGGAGGTTACCATGAGCCGATGTCCATCCCGCTGTCGGACGTGTTTCACAGAAGCCAGGCAAGAACGTCGTGGACAGAAGGCGGCAATACGACAAACTCAGAAGTGTCGTGCTGGACCCCTGCCTATACCTGAAGTGGAATTGGAAGGGGTTCCTGATCTAATGCCGGACTCGGATGATGATGATGAGGACCCAGAGGAAGTGGAGGAGGGTGATCGGATCTTCTACACTGCGATTCGCTCATCGCATGAGGTGTGTGCCACATCGAACATATCCCAACGCCTCGCCGAGGCCTTCCACAAAAACAACGCTGCTAAATCCTCTACTAACTCCTTACTCCCTCATCTCCATGAGTTTGAAGACGTGTTCTCCAAGGAGTCATTCGACTCTCTTCCTGCGCGTAAGCCATGGGATCACGCGATCGAACTCACCCCCGGCGCAACCCCTTCATCCTGCAAGGTCTATCCTCTCTCTCCGGAGGAACAACGGCAGCTTGACCAGTTCATCGACGAGCACCTGGCCTCTGGATGTATTCGACCATCGAAGTCACCCATGGCCTCTCCCTTTTTCTTTGTCAAGAAGAAGGATGGCTCACTTCGACCAGTTCAAGACTACAGAAGACTCAACAACATCACGGTCAAAAATCGCTACCCACTACCCCTCATCTCCGAACTCGTAAACCAGCTCCGTGGAGCCCGATACTTCACAAAGCTCGATGTCCGTTGGGGCTATAATAATGTGAGGATAAAGGAGGGAGATGAGTGGAAGGCAGCCTTTCGTACCAACCGTGGTCTTTTTGAACTGCTTGTCATGTTCTTTGGCCTTACTAATAGCCCTGCCACCTTTCAGACCATGATGAACGACATCTTCCATGACCTCATCCTCGAAGGCGTTGTCTGCATCTATCTCGACGACATCCTCATCTTCACTCGCACGGTTGAAGAGCACCGTCGCATCACGCGCCTCGTCCTAGAGCGACTTCGACGGTACAAACTCTACCTTCGTCAGGACAAATGCGAGTTCGAAAGGACCAAGATCGAGTACCTCAGCCTGATTATCTCGGAGGGTCAAGTGGAGATGGATCCTATCAAGGTAAATGGGGTCACAGCTTGGCCGACACCCATGAACAAGAAGGAGGTGCAGTCTTTCCTGGGCTTCATCAATTTTTATCGGCGTTTTATCAAGGATTTCTCACATCATGCACAACCGCTGTTCGACTTGACAGGAAAGGAGGCATGGAGGTGGGATAATGCACAACAGGAGGTGTTCGAAAAGCTTAAGGAGATGGTCACTTCCACTCCGATCCTTACCTTTGCTGACGATTCACGTCCTTTTCGTGTAGAAGCTGACAGTTCTGACTTTGCGACGGGCACTGTGTTGTCTCAGCAGTCTCCGGAGGACCAGAAGTGGCATCCTGTTGCGTTCTACTCCAAAAGCCTTAGTGCTGTAGAGAGAAACTACGAGATCCATGACAAGGAGATGTTGGCAATAATGCGTGCGCTTGAGGAGTGGCGACACTTCCTCGAGGGTGCCCAACACAAGGTGGAAATTTGGACGGATCACAAGAACCTCGAGTACTTCATGACGGCCAAGAAATTGAACCGTCGTCAAGCTCGTTGGTCCCTGTATCTATCTAGATTCAACTTCTCCTTGCACCACCGTCCAGGTCGCAGCATGGGGAAGACCGATGCCCTATCCCGACGTGCAGACCATGGGGATGGCAGCGGTGACAACCAAAACATTGTGCTGTTGCAGCCAGACCTGTTCACCATTCGGGCACTGGAAGGCATCGTACCCCAGGGCGAGGAGCGGGACATTCTATGTGACATTCGTCGCGCAAACCATAGCGGTTTACATGAGGATGTTGTTGCCCGAGCTGTTAAAGAACTGAGGAAGGGATCGACCCTTTCCTTACGTGTGGCAGAGTGGGCTGAAAAGGAGGACTTGTTGTATTTCAGGGATCACATCTATGTTCCCAATGACCCAGACCTTCGCCGGCGCATCATATCCCAACACCATGACTCACAGATTGCTGGCCACCCCGGACGCTGGAAGACCTTGGAGCTCACCTCACGGAACTATTGGTGGCCACAAATGTCACGGCTCATTGGTCAGTATTGTCACACTTGTGACCTTTGCTTATGCACCAAGGTCCCTCGTCGCAAGCCTATTGGTGAGCTACACCCTCTTCCTGTTTCAGAGAGTCGTTGGGATGTCGTCAGCGTCGACTTTGTGGTGGAATTGCCAGAGTCAAACAGGTTTGATGCGGTGATGTGCACAGTTGACTCAGTGGGAAAATGCGCTCACTTCATTCCCACTCACACCACTGTCAGTGCCCTAGGTGCCACTCGACTCTACCTCCACCACGTGTGGAAATTACATGGACTTCCTCTCGGATCGTGGCCCTCAGTTCATGGCAGAGTTCACTCGTGAGCTGTACTGACTCCTGGGGATCAAACTCCTCGCTTCAACTGCTTATCACCCACAAACTGATGGCCAGACGGAGCGAGTCAACCAGGAACTGGAGCAGTACATCCGCCTCTTTGTCAATGAATGCCAGGACGATTGGGATGATCTCCTTCCTTTGGCCGAGTTTGGGTACAACAACCATGTCCATGCTTCCACTCAACAGACCCCTTTCCTCTTAGACACTGGACGATATCCACGCATGGGATTTGAACCTCGCCAAACTCCCTCACACATCGAGACAGTGAATGAGTTCACAGAACGCATGAGGGATAGCTTGGAGGAGGCAAGGGCAGCCTTAGCAAAGGCGAAGGACGACATGGCACGATTTTACAACCAGCGCCACTCCCCAACCCCTCAGTACAAGGTTGGTGATCGAGTTTATCTTGACTCCAGTGACATCTCCACTACACGTCCATCCAAGAAACTCGCTCATCGCTTCTTGGGACCTTTCCCCATTGTCAAGTGCGTTGGAACACATGCCTATCGTCTATGCCTCCCAGCCTCCATGTCCAGACTCTATCCCATCTTCCATGTCGTCAAATTGCTTCCAGCTCCCCCAGATCCGTTCCCGGGATGCCATTCACACCCACCACCACCACCTACAGTGATCGAGGGAGAACCCCAATATGAAGTCGAGTCAATCTTGGACAGCCGTTTGCGTCGAGGAAAACTCCAGTATTTGGTACATTGGAAGGGTTATGGGTATGAGGAGAACTCATGGGTCGAAGAGTCTGACGTAAATGCCCCTCGGTTAATCAAGGAATTCCACCGACGGCACACTGCTGCACCGCGTCGCATTCAAGTCATGGACTTTGGTCGTATACGATTTCGAATGCATCGGGGCAATGCATCTTAGAGAGGGGGTGACGTAAGGGGACTAGGGGGGTGCCCTGTGTGTTTTTCCTATTTTTTATGTTCGTCCCATATTTTTCCCCACCTCATTTCCTTCTATTCTTCATTTTCTATGATTTTTCCGGATTTTATTACTAATTTTCCCTTGCTATCATGTTTGTATATGTTGACACTTTTATATTTAGAGGCGGAGTACCCCTTCCGACACATACCCCTTGGTATGATGTCATTTGGCGGCCTTGATCCGCCTATCTCCGCCTTTTTCTATTTTTAGGTTATATTTGATTTTTGTCGTCTTCACATATACTGGGCATCAGCAAGGGGATCCTTAGAGTTTTCTCTTCGGATTTCCCTTTGCTAGGTGCACCCCCAATCCCTGTATTATGTAGCATAATTTTAACTTCGGATTTCCCTTTGCTAGAGGCTTAGGTTGCCCTTATAACCTTTGCATTTCTGAAATAATCGTTCTAGGTCATCGATGCAATATTGAAGGTCATATGGCTGATCCCACTCGCATCGCAGCAGTTAGCAAGTGGGGGCCTTGTTGAAGTCTTACCGAAGTCAAGGCATTTCTAGGAACCATTGGAGTTTGTCATATCTTTATTTGGAACTTCGCTGAATGTGCTACAGCTCTAATACACCTTACACAAAAAGATGTCCCTTTCAATTTCAGACCAAAACAAATTGCAGCACAGGAAGACCTGAAACAAGCCCTTATCACCTCACCAGCCATTTGCGCCCTTGACTATTCATCCAATGCACCAGTCATACTATCGGTTGACACTTCGCACATCGCCATTGGCTTTTTCCTTGCCCAATGCAACCCCGACAATCTTCGAAAGCACTATTATAGCTGATTTGGTTCCATTATGCTCAACAATCGTGAATCCCGATTTTCACAACCAAAGCTCAAACTCTACAGACTTTATCGAGCCCTTGGCGCCCTTTGACTTTATATTATCGGCATTCGCAATCTTATCATCAAAGTTGACGTGAGGTACATCAAAGGCATGTTATCGAACCCCAATATCGCACCTAGTGCTAGTATAAACCATTGGATTGTTTCGATACTCACCTTTCACTTCACCCTCATCCATGTCACAGGAACCCATCACGGTCCCAATGGACTCTTGCGACGTCCACCACAAGCCGAAGACAGCCAGCTTGATAATGAAGAAGACTTCAGAGACTGGATAGATCAACTTCACGGCTTTGTACACCAGATAAACCCGATATTGACTCAGCCATTCCCCTGTCATCAACAACTGATACTCACCCTCTCCTCTGATATCGCTCAGCAGAATGAAGTTACCTATGAAGGCATCCTGCAAAGTAACAATGCAAAAAAGGATGACACACGACTACTTCATGTTCGAAAGTGGTTAGGTGACTTGGTATGACCTCTCAATCTATCAGATGCAGAATATGCTACCTTCATCCGATATTGCACCGAATTCTTTATAGATTCAGGCAAACTATGGAGAAAAGACTCCCATGGCACTCACAAAATTGTCACCATCCCCGAATGCCACCTCGAAATCATTCGCACAGCTCACGATGACATCAGACACAAGATGGTGTTTGCTACAAAGTCCCTGATCGCTTTGCAATTCTGGTGGCCCAACATGAAGGCTGACATCGCTTGGTATATTCGAACATGCCATCTCTGCCAGGTTCGTCAGATGCGAAACCTTCTAATTCCCCCCATAGTCATGGTGCCAGCTCCTCTATTCAGCAAAGTTTACGTTGACACTATGCAAATGCCTCCATCAGCCGGATTCAAGTACATCGTCCAAGGCTGATGTTTGCTCTCGACATATCCAGAGTGGCGAAAGCTTCGACGTGAGAACACGACAACCCTTGGCAACTGGATCTTCAAAGACATTATTTGTCGATGGGGCTCTCTTTATGAGATCATTAGTGACAACGGAAGTGCTTTCATCGTCACAATTGAGTATCTCTCCAAGCACTACCATATTAACCACGTTTGCATTAGTGGTTACAACTCTTGCACCAATGGACTCGTTGAATGAAGCCACTTCGATGTTCGCCAATCACTATTCAAAGCCATCGATGGAGACCAAAGCAAATGGTCAAACGGAGCGCACTCAGTCTTTTGGGCAGAACGAGTTACGGTTTGTAAACGTATGGGTTGCTCCCCTTACTTCATTATTACAGGATTGCACCCCCTCATTCCACTCGATATCTCCGAAGCCACCTACTTGCAACCCCCTCCCACTTCGATCCTCTCGACTACCGACCTCATTGCCAGATGTGCCATTGCCCTACAGAAGAGATCCTCAGACCTCGAAGTCCTTCATTCGAAAGTCTTTTCAGCATGGCTCAAAGCTGCAAAGTGCTTCATACAAGTTCACCAGCGAACGATTCATGATTACAACTTCATGAAAGGTGACCTCGTTCTACTTTGAAACACACAGATCGAGAAATCACTCAATTGAAAGATGCATGCATGATACCTAGGCCCACTCATTTTTATCGAACGAAATTATGGTGGTGCTTACATCCTTTGTGAATTAGATGGTTCCATACTTCATCGACCTGTCGCCGCATTCCCCCCAAATCGTCTCGCTTCACCTTTGTGAAGTCCCTGCCTCGAGACACCTTGCCAGTAGCAACCCTGCGCTGCCTGAGTGCACTTTGTGCACTTTGGGGCTCCCTCCTTGACAACGCACGATGGCTGGGATATTATTTTAGCACATCGATCGCACTACAACATTGATTAGCAGCCTGAAAACCCTTTGAAAACAAAGCGAAAACTCACTGGGCCTTTGAAGTCGAGAAGTCCACCCTCAGCGAACCTCCTCCGCTTGCTCTCTAGCCCGTCCTCGACAATCTCGTCCCCATCATCCTCGCCTCCCTTGATCTCCAATACCTTATGCTTCCCAATCCTGATTATCAGCAATCCTCCTAAATCTTCTTCCTCGTCCTCCTCTCCAGCCTCTAGCCTCTCGATTGCTTGCGCCTCCACTGCGAGCTCCGCATTTCATTGCTGCAGTTCTTCTTTTGACAAAGTTTTAGCACGAAACTCAGCAAGGGCTGCATTTCTGGTGTCTACTAACGCCCCCCTCTGAGCCTCAATCTTCTCCTTCTTTGCATCTTCCTCTGCCCTGAGAGCCTCCTCCTCCTCCTCCCGAACCCATCTCGCTTCCTCTTCCCTTTGCTCTCGCTCCACCTGCTCACTCAGATCTGCAAAACAAAAGTCTCCCCCCCACAAAAGCCATTTGTGTCAAGCCATCAGTTTGAAAAGCTCAAAAACCTCGTCGACAACCTGTTGATTGGTTGAGTCATGTTCCTTGCCCAAATCGTCCGCCAATTTGTCATATTCTGCCTGAACATATCGCGTTAGAATCCAAATATCGAATGGGAATCAGAAACTTACCATCTTCTCACAAAAACCTCTCCCCCACACTTTGAAGTTGAGGTCTTCAGTGACACCGCGATCAGGCATCAATTTGGCGTATTCGAGGATTTCGGTGTTGAGTTCAGCAAGAAGAGACATGATGAAAAATAGTGTCGAAGGTTTGGAGAGGTGACAAAGAAGAACGAGAGGTTTTTCGAGTTTTGTTTACAATTTCAACACAATCACACATTTCACACGTGACTCTGATTGGCTGACTGAGACAGTCAGGATTTCAGTAAGGGGGAGGATGATAGGTCCACTGTGTGCTCTAAGCTCTGGGACCATCTCCAGAGGCATCAAAACATCAAAACGCACGCTCCCAACCCCTATGAACCCTGCGACACTGCTCTGAAACTATCTTGAACAACTTTGAACAACTTTGAATGACTTTGAACGATATCGCAGCACTTCAAACGCCTTCGGCTGCCATACACCAATCGCACCGCCCTTGGGATACATGCAGCACACCTTGTAAGAGTTAGTGTGTCGCATATCGAGCACCACTGGACACAAGGAGATACAATGATGGGATTTTAGGGTGTGATTGTGGCGCTTTGACACCTCGATGATATATTAGATCAATGGGGACAGGTACCAGTGATAAATCATGTCTCTAGACGTTTCCCTTCTTATCATCTTTCATTTATTCTATGATTCACAAAGTCTATTGTTTTATATCTTGCCTCATGTATTCCTCATGTTTTATTTCCTTTTCAGTATCACTTCTCCCAAACATATATAGCCTTGTACTAGCTACTTAGCAGACAGAATACATCATCCTCTCACTTCAATCATCTGATTTAAGAGCTATTCTCTTGAGTCCAAGCATCTCGACTTAGTCTCGAAATTGAGTGTTTTACGCTGAATTCCCTCGAACCCCTCGTACTAGCTTCATGAAACTATCACATATTGTCTATCCTCTCTAGACCCCTTTCTACATCCTCATAGTCTATCCTCAGTCACCATCAAAGGCATCTTTGTCTTCTATAAAGACCTTCAAGCTTCTTTGAACTTCATCGCACTTCTTTGCACTTCATTGCACCTCTTCAAATACTCATCAAACTTCATTAAATTTTCCTCAGACGTTATTGGAGCACTTGCACTTTGAATACTTTTGACCCTCTTCAAACCTCATCGCACCTCATTGCACACCCTTTAGAGTCGTTTTCATACCCCTGGTTTACAGCGGTGATATTTAGTACCACCTTGCAACCTTCCTCTAACTAGTGTTATACCAAGTGAGCCCTCATTGTGGGTTTTGTTTGGGTTTCCTGGTCGAGTACTATCACCACCTGGCCCCCTCCATTCGGCAGCATGCCAACACCAAGGACACTGCTGAGGAGGTGTGGGACCTCATTCGCACCGATTATGGTGTCAATGGCCCCTCCCAAGTCTTTGCAGACTTTAGGTCTGCAATAGCAATCAAAATTCCAGCTGTGAATCCCACGCCAGAGATTGCTAAGATGGCTGACAAGTTTGAGTGCCTCACGGCTGCCAACATTGCCATCCCTGAACTAGTTCAGGCGATGATCCTACTTGCTGCGATGCCATGTGAGTACAATTCTTTGTCCGCCATGGTCCTTAACATGACCGCTACTAGTGCCTTGACATTTAAACATGTCAAGGACTCCATTGTTGCTGAAGCCTCAAGGTGCACAGCAGTAGGAAAGCCCGCTGGCCAGCCTCAGGCCAACAAACTTTCCACTGTCAAACGCAAAGGGGGAAACCCCAAATGGCAGCCCAAAGAAGGGCAAAACAACAATGGAGATTCATCCCGAAAATGTGGATGACGCAGGGACAAAAAGACTAAGGAGGAAAAGCCTAAAGAGAAACATACCCACCTCGCCTCCAGTGCCTTTACCACCATAAATGGTAATGGCACCATCATACCGCCGATGCCGCTCATTCAGCACATCAAAAAGCGCAACCACACTCCCACAAGGGATCCTCACTGCCAACTGCCTGCACAGGCATATACAGGCGCGGCCTCTACCTCTCATTTGGTTTACACCAAATATCAGCAAGCTCGAGACACCCTTGAGCAAATGCATCTTCCACCCAGCACAAAAAATCTGTGACCGCTGGAAGAGCACTTAATGGTGCGAGAAGGTAAGAGGAGGAGGATCGAACCAGAACCAAGGATTGTGGAGGTAGAAGATGACATCGTCTCCCTTGGATCAGAACCTCCGGTTTCTGATGAGGAAGTATGGAAAGCCATCGATGAACCCCTTGAAACGGGAGCATATGATGACAGGTCAGTCCTTTTCCCTGCCACAAGCACAAAGATTAATATTCCTATGAATACAGCAAACTTTTCATGTGAAATTTTACTGCTATTAAATGTATCATGGAATTATTTAGATCTTAATATATGTGTCATGTGTGCAAATGGAAATTGTAAGAAAGGTGCAGACTGGATCATGGATTCAGGTGCATCAAAACACTTCACTGGTGAAATGAAAGATTTTGCTTCCTATGAGCCTTTACCGAGAAAGGACTCTACCTTGGTCCAAACAGCCACAGGTACTACTCATATAGTAGGAAAAGGAGCAGTCTTCATTAGACATCAGGTAGTATGTCACGGGAAGTCAGAGATGCATGAAACACGATTATACCCTGTCTACTACATACCTGACATTAATACTCGATTAATGTCAATGGGCGTCTTCTTACAAGACGGAAGTGATGTGTGTGGTTCCTCTGCACACATTTCATTTATTGAGAAAGGAAACCCAATTATGCACTGTGTCCCTCGTAGGAGAAGTGACACAATTTATTGGGCTCGGACTCATATAATGAGCACCAAAAAGGTCAATGTCGTGACCATTTATGTCGCTGACTACTTGACTTGGCATAGGCGACTTGGACACCCATCCAAAGAAGCGCTAGGGAAAATGCCTAATAGCACCATCAAATTCCTGAGGAATTTAATTATTCCTAAAGACAAAATTATATGTCCAGGGTGCGCTGAAGGGAAAATGACATCAAAATCTTCTCCCAAATCAAATTCACGCACAGAGAAACCCTTTGAATTAATACATTCTGATCTAAAGGAACTCCCAGTACTATTGTACCACAAACATAAATACTTTATTGTATTTCTGGATGACAAGATGTCACATATCTGGGTCCAGTGCCTTAGAAAGAAATCTGATGCTGCTGCAGTGGTTAGACAATTTCAGGCAATGGCTTTGACCCAGTATGGCGCTACAATCAAGTGCTGGCATGTTGATCCAGGGGGGGAGTTCAAAGATCATGAGCTACAAAATATGCTCAAGGATTTTGGCATCAAAATAGAGATGTCTGCACCCCATGTTCACCAACAGAATGGGCATGCAGAGCATGCCATAAGGATGATAATGGAAAAGTCACAAACCCTGTGATTTACTGCTTGTCTACCACAATCATGGTGGGAATTTTGCATTGAACATGCAACACACCTATACAACTGAACCCCAATAAGGCGCCTGAAATGGCTGACACCTTTTGAGGACCTGACAAAGGTCTGCCCAGATCTAAACAATCTGAAGGTCTTTGGTTGCGGTGCTTATGTCTATCTACCCAAGGAAAAATGTCCAACCACATTATCTCCTCGATCAGAGTTAATGACGTACCTTGGATTAGAAGATGGCATTAAAGCATACCATTTCATGCGACTTAGTGGTGCAATATTCATTGGTGCTACAGCACTATTTGATGAAATGATGTTCCCATGCTGTCCCGGAGCTAAAACTCCTGCCAAGACAGACCTTGGTGATTTTCCACATCCAGAACCAGAAGATGATGACCACTCATCTGGAATGGATGGTGATGATTCTATACCACCACAAGATCTGCCCCTTCCTCCATCATTGGAAGATGATGATGATGATGTACCAAGTGAGCAAAAGGCGCATGATGATGCAACTGACGCTCCTCCTCCACTGCCTCCAGTAACCACTGAGGACTTTCATCCAAGACATGAAGATCAACAGGAATGGCAGCAATTGCCCCATCGATCAGGCAGGCAGAGGAACATCCCAAACTGTCCTGGCAATACCTATGGAGAGAAGCAACTCCCCTCTGACATAGAGAGAGACATTGCACATGATCAATATTGGAAGAGATCTGTGGGTCAAGATTCAGATCATAACCGAACACGACCATGATCTCAACAACAAGAACCAGTTGCTGGACTGAGTTTGGCACCCCATGAGAGTGTGCCCAATTCCAATAATCAAGAACATGATCACCCAATGGGGGAACCGGACAAAGCAGGTTATATTCAAAAGATAACCAAGGAAGGTGGAGATAAGCTTATTCGCTGGCTGTTGTCAAAAGCAGTCACACCATCAAGCGAAATAAGCCAAGTTCCAAACCAATTTCGCGATATTGCATGCCTACCATGGCAGCAGCAACTTGAGTGGAAACAGGCTTGTCATGAAGAATTAGAGGCTCTTTGCAAGCGACAAGTCTATGACATTGTCAATCTTCCACATGATCGAAAAATGATCAAAAACAGATGGGTTTTCTCTGTGAAATTGGATGGAAGAAAATGAGCCAGACTCATGGCCAAAGGCTTTTCACAAGTCGAAGGTGTTGACTTTGATGAGATTTTCTCACCAGTAGTCCACTACGAGACCGTACACCTCATGTTTGCACTTGTGTCTCTAGAAGGCATGTATATGACCAGTCTAGATGTAAAAACCACATTTTTGTATGGCAAATTAGATGAGGAGATCTACATGGATCAACCCAAGGGTTTCAGACTCGAGGAAAAAGAGTGCAAAGTAATGTGCTTATGCCGAGCATTGTATGGCCTTAAACAGGCCTCACTAGCATGGTGGAAAGAGCTAGAGGCATTTATGTGCACCATTGGGTTTGTGCACGCCAGCTCCGATGCTGGCATTTTCATACACAAGGATCCTAAGACAGGCAGCATTGTTATTGCGCTGGTCTATGTTGATGATGGCTTGTTCATGGGGAAGAACAAGAAACTTGTGGATGAAAAGAAGAATGCTTGTCTGAAGCATTGGGAGTGCTGTAGTACTGAAAAAGTCATGGAATTCTTAGGCATGTGCATCACCCAGACTGCAAGCAAAGTCAAACTCGATCAAACTGAATATCTTGCCAAAGTGCTTGAGAGGTTCAAGATGACAAATGCCAAAGCTGCCCCCACTCCACTCCCAACTGGTTACAAACTGTCGGAAAACACAGCGACACCAAATGCGGTGCTTAGATCAAAATATCAGTCTGTGATTGGATCTTTATTGTATCTGATGCTTGGAACGCGACCTGATATCACTTACATGGTAATCAGGATGTCACAATTCTCAGCTAATCCTAGCCAAGAACATCTAGACAAAGCAATGTACATCATGCACTATCTGGTGGGAACCCAGAAATATAACATAGTCTATGATGGAGAGAAATCCGAAGGGCTACAGGCCTTCACAGACTCTGATTGGGCAGCTGACACTGTCAAGCGCTGATCTACAATGGGGTACTTTGCTACTCTAGCGAGTGGCATTGTGTGCTGGCAGTCCCATTTACAAAAAACTGTAGCACTGTCATCCACAGAAGCTGAATATATGGCTTTCTCTGACACTTGTCAACAGATAGTGTGGATAGAGTCCTTATTCCAGGAACTTGGATATATACTGAAGCACATACCAATCTGCACTGATAATCAGGGATCCATCTTTATCAGATCAAATCCAGTTCAGGAAAGAAGGACCAAACATATAGACATTCGCTACCACTATACCTGCGAATGCATAGAAAATGACAAAGTCACAGTTGTTTTCATTCCTGGAAGTGATAATCTGGCTGACATGTTCACAAAGAACCTTGGCGCTGTCCTATTCAGGAAATTTAGAGACTCTCTCAGAATTACTTTTGAGATTCAAACTTAGCTGCTTAGAGTGCTGTACAGTTTGAGGGGGGGTGTTGAAATTAAACCCTGAGATACATGCTGCATACATGAGGCAATACATGCAGCATACACATGTTACTGCGCTTACTGTGCATACATGTGGTAAACACATTCCCAAGTCATGTGACATCCTTATTATTATGTATATAAGGAGAACCTGTACCATAGTAGGAATACAGTGTTCTTACCTCTGCTAACCCCTAGCTGTAAGTCTAACTAAACCCCAGGTAGGTTGTAAGGAACATGTTGTCTCTTCCCCTGTGCAGCATATATAGTCTGCTCCAACATGTATTCCATGGTGCATGCAATGTCACTCTATATGGTCTGCCACTCATCACTATCACATGGTCATATGCCCTGTACAGCTATGGAATATTGAGGTACTGATACAGAGTCAAAAATAGCCTATATCTGGCTATCAAATTCTGGTGGGGAGCTATGGCCTGAACACTTTTTTCTGATGTATTCAATTCCATTGATAGCCATAACATTGCATTAACTGCTACCTAGTAACCACGACCACATTTGTACTATTATGCATGATTGCATCCACACCTGCAAGCATCCATGTCCACACCTGCAAGTATCCATGTCCACACCTGCAAGCATCCATGTCCACACCTGCAAGCATCCATGTCCATGCCCATGCCCGTGTCCATGCTCGTGCCTGTGTCCATGCTCGTGCCTGTGTCCATGCTCGTGCCTGTGTCCATGCTCGTGCCTGTGTCCATGCTCGTGCCTGTGTCCATGCTCGTGCCTGTGTCCATGCTCGTGCCTGTGTCCATGCTCGTGCCTGTGTCCATGCTCGTGCCTGTGTCCATGCTCGTGCCTGTGTCCATGCTCGTGCCTGTGTCCATGCTCGTGCCTGTGTCCATGCTCGTGCCTGTGTCCATGCTCGTGCCTGTGTCCATGCTCGTGCCTGTGTCCATGCTCGTGCCTGTGTCCATGCTCGTGCCTGTGTCCATGCTCGTGCCTGTGTCCATGCTCGTGCCTGTGTCCATGCTCGTGCCTGTGTCCATGCTCGTGCCTGTGTCCATGCTCGTGCCTGTGTCCATGCTCGTGCCTGTGTCCATGCTCGTGCCTGTGTCCATGCTCGTGCCTGTGTCCATGCTCGTGCCTGTGTCCATGCTCGTGCCTGTGTCCATGCCTGTGCCCATGCCCATGCCAACCCCCAGAAAGTGCCCAATCCACTGACTTCTGCAAATATCTGGACATCAAACCCACACAGAGATAATTGTGGCCATGTGATTACATTTAAAATGATCTGTTTGACTATCATTGATAAGATCTGTTCTCTGTATCTGTTCTATGTGTCTGGTCTCTGTTCTCTGTGTCTGTTTGTTCTCTGTGTCTGTTCTCTGTGGCTGTTCTTTGTTTTCTGTTTTCTTTGCACTAAAGCAGGGCTTACTAATCAGAAAATAATGACACAACATTTTTGACATGACAGTTTTCATTGTTATCCCAGTTGACACTGACTACACTTGCTTGCTACTGAATACCATATGAATTCTTCCATTTCTCCTTTTTCTGTGGCACCAAAGGGAGCAGCTGACCTTTTCCCAATGCACATACATCCTCTGCAGCAATTGCATCTGCTGTGTGTCCAATAGATACTGGATTGGCAACACTACCAAACACTTCTGAATGCAAAGACGTGGGTGTATATTGTGACAAAATGTTGTCATCAATCTTCAGCATTTGGAGCCTCCTGAGAGTCTTGCCTAAGTTGTCTTGTGCAACCAGCATATCTTGCATGGCAACAGCTTGGGCGTTTGCCAGGGATGTCAAGGCAGGTGATGTTGCTCTGTTCTGTTCTTCGGGCAAGTTATTGAGCATGAGAGGCGAGGGTGGATGGATGGATTGTGACAGCATGGATGCGTTGATCAGGGAAGAGAGAATCTCATTGAGGCCATGCAGTATGTTGGATTGGCTTACATCATTGTCCCAAAGCATCAAATCCTCATGAGGCTGTTCATCTTCCAGGACTGAGGAGCCAAGGACTATTGGGGGGGGGGGGCTGGGCTCTTGAGGACCAGGGTAGCATGAGGGCACTCAGCGCATTTCAGCATAGTATTTTTGTTGTGATTTTCAGTCCCAAAGTTTTTAAAAGAAGCCAGGCATTACGTTTGTGATAATGATGAGGACCCAGAGATCGAGCTGCAGCAGCTGTCCAGCATGGGTGTACCCTTCAAAATACTTGTTTTTGATCTGGCCATTGAATGACTCAGGGTGGTTGTTTGTTTGGGGAATGTCTTCAAGAGGCTTCCCCAGGCATTTTGATGCTTTAATTGCACTGGCTTTCGACCACGCAAGCCACATAGAGTGTACATGGAGGTAGCTGCTGAGATATGCCAAGAATGCTAGTCCACATTTTGACTGCTTTCATGAGATAGAGTCCCATTTCTTTCCTAGTGCTTTGAAGTAATCAACTTCAGAATTGTATGCAGATATATAGCATCAGGATATTCAGTGATTTCCTTGAGTATTCTCATGAGAAATTTTGCAAGTCGACAGCACATGTGTAGTCAATCATCACCCTTTGGTATAACAGCAAGATGTTTGTTGAGCCCATTTTACCAGCACTGCCAGACATGGAACATGCACAGTAGGAGCAAGACTGAAGGCCAGATCTCTTGTAGGGCTGTGTGCTCTCTTGTGTCTTTATCCATAGTTGCGACAGAGATCTCCAACTGAAAATCAGAACCAGCCCTAGTTCCTAAGCCTAGATGCCACTTCTCCAAGAGGAAACGGATCAGCCCAGTGTTGTAGTCAGCATGAACAGCCTTTGCACTTGGTCAAGCTGTGAAAACAATGAGGCCAATTGGTATACCTTTTTTATTGTCATCAAGTGCCATGATGATGAGGAGATTTGCACATGCTGAACAAAAGCCAAATGTAAGGTCAATGAGAACATGTTGTTTATGCCCATATCTCCAAGCTGCATCTTGCATTTCACTAGTTGCAATGATAAGGATCACTTGATCACCACCTCCATCATGACAAGCTTGGTAAAATAGAACAGATTTTGAAATGAGTGGAATTGGTGGTGCTGCACAATCTTCTCAAAGCCAGAGGTCCAAGTTATCTTCAGCTGCAGTGCTCTGTCAGATCCCTCATTCATGAGCAAGAGTATGATATAGCAAAGAAGAATCATGGTCATTTAGTCAGTAACAGTGATGCCTGTCTCCCATCTCTTCTCCCCAATGCTTCATTGCCCAAGTCTTGCATAGTGCTTTTAGTGTGACAGAGGTATATTATCATGCAGGAGTGACAATGCATACAACTGCAAATCAGGATGTAATGCAATGGAAGGGTCGCAATCCATCTCAAGGAGCTCTTGGCACACGGCGGAGTGGTAGAGGATACCAGAAATCTCATCAATAGTAAAGAAATCTTTACCTACAGCAGCCCTGAGTCAATTTACAGCATATATAGTAACACAACAGTGTTCTTCTCATCATGTGTTGTGACCATATGAATCCACAAGCAACAGTGTATGTTCTTCCAGCCTATGAGTCACCGAGCTTCAGAGTCAGAACCACATAGGCATTGATATATCTGCATCCATCGAGTGAGTTCCCTGCCACATTCTCCCTTGATGGCAGTTTTTGCATGCACTGGTTTTGAAGTGCTCATCCAAATGGAGTATTTTGAGTGTACATCTCGATCAATTTCATGTGGAATATGGAGCCTGAGAGATAGGAACATCTCATAACCTTGATCTGTATCACAATTAGCATAGTACTGCCTTTCAAGTTATGCAATATTTGATGTTGCTTACTCTGTTCCTTTATAGTATGCAAAAACTGATGTTTGTCAAGTCCAATGAGGTCAATGTGTGCTTGCATAACTTCCCATGATGTGTCATTCAGCTCAAGGCATGTGGGAATACTGTCCTTCTGGTTGGAATTTGGCTTCTGAAGCAATGGGATCTCAGCAAGTTGGCTCTCCTCCTGAGCAGCAAGTCAGCCATTTTGCAGCACTTTTGTATTTGCTTTTGAAGGTTCAGGAATGACCATAAGTGAGCAGAGTTGCACAGAGATACAGAGTACACAGAGCACAGAGATACTGTTACAGAGATACCATACAGACTAATTACACCAACAACAGATGCAATGTGACTTGGTCCCATGACTGTTTTGAACTCTGTATCTCTGTGCAAGTCCTAATTCCCAAATATCTCCATCCCATTCCTATGACTGATTCTTCTGTAACAACCCATAAATGTCATCCTAGAAAGCAAATGTCAGTTTATACAACTATTACATGTGCACATCAAAATACTCGCACCTTGATTAATCCTTATCTCCCCTTAACAGCCTTTTTCTGCACCAAAGAAGCCATCAGTGTTACAATTTTCCTTGTAACTCATGGAACCCGACTGACCCGACGCACCCGATGATCCCCTCCAGACAGGAGGCACCCCTTGATTCATGCCTAGGGCATGTCCTTGACATCAGACACACACACGACGCATGCCAACTGCATGCATTCGATCCCCTTCCTGTGGAAGGCACCCTTGACGCATGGTGACTCCATGCACCCGAACCCACTCCCACACATGCTGTGATATGACAGCCCCCTGACATGAGGTCCATGACATTGGACACCTCATGCAAGGCATGAGGCCTATTGTTTCTATTATTACTTGATACACATCTACCTTTCCGATTGGATGATAAGGACCTCCCTTCTAGTATAAGTACTGCGACTTGTAGTAGGGATGTCCTTAGTTTAGATCTAGACAATTAACAGCCTTAACTTGCAACTCACGAACTTACTCGAAACCACTAAGGAAGCCCCTTAGTGCATGAACCTGAATGACTCTATGCAGAAGCCCTGCTAGAGTGCACTACCTATCTTACATTGGACGCTCCAAGTAAGACTAGTGCTGAATGACTCATCGAGGAAGCACCTCGTCAAACAACATCGACTAGATCGAGTGGTTGAGGCTTTGCCCTTAACATAAGATCTAAACTATCTGCTAGCCCACCTACCTAGGTGTAGGCAACACATCTTGATACACACCACAGCAACCTGGGTCTAGACAAACCCCAGACTGACCACCAAGAGAAGCGGAACCACAGCCAGGTTCATCTTGGTACCGATACAACAGAAGACTAGTCCATTACTCGACCCCAGCACAGCGTTGGTTCTACGGATCAACCGACAGACAACGAGGAGATTTCCTCACCGACAAAGACTTTGAACAACCACACACACCTCCACCCAAAACATTCACCCGCTTCTTAACAGACGAAACCGACAACTTTCATAATGAGATGTCCAAACCCGCAACCACACCGATGACGTCCATGAAGGACATTTGAATCCGATCACCAACAGACTTCTCAGGAGAGCGGACCAAGACTGCCAAGTTCCTGCAGGAGATAGACCTGTACCTGCGAATCAATGACCAGGTCTATGACACAAATGACAAAAAGATTATCTTCACGCTGTCCTTCATGAATGGAGGGACAGCAGCTGCCTGGGCGCAGGCATTTGTCAACCAGCACCAGTCCGAGGGACTAGGTGAATATGCAGACTTCCAACAGAAGGTCCTAGAGGCCTTCTCACCGATCGACGACACCGGAATGGCAAAGACAGAGATTAAGAATCTCAAACAAGGTTCAGGGAACCTCAAAGAATATGTGGCAAACTTCCGCATCCTGAAAGACAGGATGGGAATCACTGAAGATGCAGCCATGATCGAGTACTTCATGGATGGACTGCATCCCGAATTACTGAAGAGGGTACACACAATGGAAACGGTACCCAACACTCTCGAGGGCTGGATAAAGGCAGCCTCGAAATACGAAGGCCAATGGAAACAGGCCATGGCAATCCTGGGGAAGACCAGGCAAAACCAGATGACAAAAGAAACGACGAAGAAAGGACAGCCCTCTCTCGACATCAACCGAGTAACGAACCAAGAACACATGGAACACCTCCGAAAGGGATTGTGTTTCATCTGCCACCAACCGGGACACTGATCATCCAACCACAAGGATGGAAAGAACCCCACTCAGACGGGGTCAGCGCCTCCTCCCTACCAAAACTGCTTCACCCAGAAGAAGACTGGGGTGGACACCTACCAGAAGATCTGCACAATGCTGGATGAACTAGACGAAGAAGAAAAGGAACGAGCCCTCAACCTCATGGAGGAATCAGGTTTTTAGAGCAGCGGCCTGATATGATGCCAGTCACCGCTGAAGTCTCTGTAGGATCTGTACTCTTAGCTACCATGAATAGACAATCTATGCACCTGTCTATTCGGGTAGCTGAGTCAGACAACAGGAAAGATGTCGCAACAAACACGCTCCTCGACTCTGGAGCAGGAGGAGTCTTTATCGACTCAAACTTCGTCGAACGAGAAGGGATCAGAACATATCCCTTAGGCCACACCATCCGGGCCACGAACATAGACGGAACCCTGAACAAACAGGGAACGATCACCAGATGCATGAAAGGGAGACTCCACATCAATGGAAGGAGCTACCCGATAGAATACCTAGTCGCTGGACTAGGCAAAGAATTGGTAATCCTGGGCCTGCCATGGCTGTGGGAGATAAACCCAATCATCGATTGGAAGAAGGGAACATTTGAGTTCTGAGATGAAGAATGATGGGCTCAGATCCAGCAGATCCTGGAAAGACAAGAAGAGCCGAACAGGCCCTCCTGAATACCTTGAACCTTCTGAAAATTAATGCCGGAAGGGAGGTGCCTGATGACAAGATGGCATGAATCCGACACATCATAGCCAAGACAAGACAGAGGCTCTCTGAAGAGAAAGAGAAGAGCCTTGCCCGAGCCAGACTGGCCATGGCAAAAACCAGAGAAAGACTCTCCAAAGAAAAGGAGAGAAACTTTGTCTGAGCCAGATTGGCTGTGGCAAAAACCAGGGAGAGACTCTCCGAAGAAAGGGAGAGAAACCTTGCCTGAGCCCGATTGGCCATGGCAAAGACGAAGGAAAGGCTTTCCAAAAAGAAAGCCAAAGAACTGAATTCTGCCCAGATAGCTGTCGCAAAGACCAGGAGCAGCAACACCCCTAAACAAGCCAGAGGCCTTGAAGCGGCATGATGTGCTGTTGCCAAGACCTGAGAAAACCAGAAGAAGAAACAACTGGAAAAGGGGAAAAACAAAGTATGCAACAGGGCACAACAAATTGTGCAAAAGATGAAGGAATTGCTAACCTCCACAGGGGAGGGAAGCACCGGCAAAGGGAACATGAAAACGACACTATGAAACAGGATAAACTACCCTCGGCAACAGACTACCCCAACCCACGATGATAGGACTGCAGATCACGGTACCATCAATGCTGAAACACCTATGCACAGGGAGACCCCCCCTCAGGTAAAGATCGAAGAGGTACCCAATGAAGAACTACTGGCAGACACCGGCATGGAAATACGAGCAATAGAACCAACCCCTGAACGAGATGTGATTGAGGATGACTCAATACTGATTGCATACGTGCAAGGCAAACCAGTCATCGGCCTATTCGGACCAGCCATAGAACTGCCCCTGACGGAAGAACATCGAGAGCCAACACACAAATACATCTGAAAGACAAACACCATCGGCAGACTCGTGAAAGGCAAGGGCTCCCCACGGTACCTACTCAACTCCGATATATGGATCAGAGCAAAGACATCCATATCTCAACAACTGGCACATGAACAAGAGGAGGGAAAGGAGACTAGCCAACAGACCCTGGATGACTTGCTGCCACCGGAATACCAGAAGTACAGGCAGGTATTCGAGAAAGCTGCATCCAAATGATTCCTGGAATCAAGACTGTGGGATCACGCGATCGACCTGAAGGAAGGCTTTGTACCGAAGGATTGCAAAGTCTACCCATTGACGCCAAAAGAACAAGAGAAACTCAATGAGTTTCTAGATGAAAACCTGGAGAAAGGATACATCTGACTGTTGAAATCACCCATGGCATCCCCATTCTTCTTCATGTCGAAGAAGGACTCCGATGCTCTATGACCTTGCCAAGACTATCGCTACCTGAACGAAGGAACGATCTGGAACAACTACCCCCTGCCACTGATCGGAGACCTCTTGGACAAGCTGAAGGGAGCGAGATGTTTCACGAAACTTGATATTCGATGGGGATATCATAACGTACGGATAAAGAAAGGAGACGAGTGGAAGGCAGCATTCAAGACTAACCGAGGGCTATTCGAGCCAATGGTGATGTTCTTTGGGCTGTGCAACTCACTGGCAACATTCCAGGCCATGATGAACAATCTCTTCCAAGATATGCTAGATGAAGGATGGCTCGTCATCCTGATCTTCTCGAAGACAGAAGAAGAACACTGGATAAGGACCGAAAGGGTCCTCAAACAACTACGACAATGCGATCTCTACCTGAAAATAGAGAAGTGCAAATTCAACATACAGGAAGTCAAGTTCTTGGGAATGATCGTCAGACCCAATGAACTTGCAATGAACAACACGAAACTGGCTGGGATCAAAGACTGGCCCACGCCAAGGACAGTGAAGGATGTAAGATCCTTCCTAGGATTCAGAAACTTCTATCGATGATTTATCAGACACTTTGTGGATCTGGCCAGACCGCTGAATGATTTGACGAAGAAGAACCAGAAATTTGAATGGACGAACGACTGCCAGCAGTTGTTTGATGCGCTAAAAAGGAAGTTCAATGAGACCCCAGTACTGCTGATGCCAGACGCAACAAAACCATTTGTGGTGGAATCTGATGCCTCAAAATTTGCGACAGGCGCAGTGCTCAGGCAACAGGACACCAATGGAGACTGGCACCCATGTGGATACATCTTGCACTCTTTCAATGAAGCAGAAAGAAATTACAAGATATATGACCAGGAACTATTAGGAGTGATCCGAGCGCTGGAGACATGGAGACACTACCTGCAGGGGACACCGTTCCCTGTGACAGTACTGTCCAATCACAAGAACCTGACGTACTTCCATCAGCCACAGAAACTAAACCGACGACAGGCTAGATGGGCCATCTACCTGTCACAATTCGACCTGAAGCTACAACACGTACCAGGATCACAGATGGTACAATCTGATGCCCTATCGAGGAGAGCAGATCACATAGCCGAAGAAGACACCGATAACAAGGATAAGACCATCCTTGCTGACAAACTGTTCATCAAAACGATCGACACTGAGCTCCAGGGAGCCCTGGTCTCAGCAATAATGAAGGACGACCTTGTAAATGACGCTTTACGAGCCCTGAAAAACAACGGAACTCCCCCAATCAAGTCTGCATTGGAGGACTGGAAATTCGAAGACGGCCTGCTCTTTTTCAAAGACAGATGCTATGTGCCACAGGACAAGACCCTCCGCCAAGTGATCATACAGAAGTGTCATGATAGCATCACAACAGGGCACCCTGGACAATGGCAGACGATTGAACTGATCTGACGAGACTACTGGTGGCCAGGAATGGCCAACTTCATCAAAAAGTATGTCAAAGGCTGCGCAAAGTGCCAGCAAATGAAAGTGAATACACACCTGACAACCCCACCGCTGACACCAATATCATCTGATGCCAGCAGACCATTCGAGCTGGTAACGACAGATTTTATCATGGACTTGCCCATGATAAACGGATTTGACTCAATCATGGTTGTGGTAGACCATGGTCTTACAAAGGGGGTAATTTTTATCCCTTGTGCAAAGATGATTGATGCACTTGGCGCTGCAGACCTTTACCTGCGCCATGTGTACACCAGATTTGGACTCCCTGGAAGAATCATCTCAGACAGAGACTCTTCCGAGAACTCGGATGATTGCTCAGGATTAAGCTATCCATGAGCACTGCCTATCACCCCCAGACTGACGGAGAAATGGAGCAAGTAAACCAAGAGCTAGAGGTTTACCTCCGCATGTTCTGTTCGAACAAACCCGAGGATTGGGAGCGTTATCTCCCAACGGCAGAATTCGTGCACAACCAGAAGACGCACTCCGCAGTAAAACACTCGCTGTTTTACTTAATGATGGGATATCAACCATGCGCTATCCCCACCCCATACGAAAAGGCGAACGTGCTGGCCGCTGAACAGAGAATCCAAGAACTTCTCTCTGTGAGAAGGGAAGCTCTTGCTGCACATGAACTAGCCAGACAGGCTATGGCTGCCTGAACAAAAGGGTGATATGAACCGTTCAAGGTTGGAGAACAAGTATGGCTTGACTCCAAGAACCTGAAGATTGGCTACCCAATGAGAAAACTGGCGCCAAAATGAGAAGGGCCCTTCATGATTGAAGATGCCTTGTCAAGAACGACATACCAATTGAAACTGCCGCTGAGATGGAAGATCCACCCGGTATTCCATGCAGCTTTACTCACATGATGCCATGAGAATGACACTCATGGGCGAAACTTCCTGACTCCACCACCCGACCTCGTGGAAGGAGAAAACGAATATGAGGTGGAAGCAATCATCGCACACAAGAAGCACGGCAAGACACGCCGTTACCTCGTGAAATGGGTTGACTACCCGACATCCGAAAACACATGGGAACCCAAATTGAACCTGAAGAATGCCCCCGAGATCCTGACAGCATATAAAAAGAGGTACCATCTCTGACGAAGAACCCAAGAAACCCCCACTATCTGAACCAAACGACACCCCTGATACCCCCTAAACAACGATTGACCCACTGAACGTTGACACCCTTCACGTTCACTCCCACCCCCACCCCCTTTTGATAAAGAACAAATATGAGAAGAACATGGCAACTGGACGACGAGTCATTGACCAGTCACCAAGAATGAACAGACTGCCGGGGCAACCCTCTTGGGAATGCCAGCACAGAATCACATTCTGGATAAACAGAGATGACTGGATAAAGAGAATATCCTCGACTTGCCCAACATGCTGCCTCTATGTGCAAAGGAGCACGAAAATGGATTTGACCTGGGTAAAAGCACAATTTGAGGAGTGGTGCTTCGAAGAAGAGTTAGATGGCAGAGACTATCTCCCCGAACAATTGATTGTCAACCACGACGGTCTGACCCCAGGCAGGAGACCACTAGCAGGGATTAGCCCACTACTGTGGAATGACCTTCAGTGGAACACCCACTATGATGAAGAAAGCGGATTCGAGCTGGCAAGGCAGCTCTTATTTGGATGACATGGAGAACTGGGGACATTGCTGCGTTCCAGCCAACACCCCCATACACCGACACCCCAGACCACTGAGCACAACTAGGTGCGAACTGATCGTCCGCAAAGATGTTAAACTACCGATCATCTGCAAAGACATTAAACTACTGATCGTCTGCAAAGACGTTAAACTAGCGATCGTCCACAAAGACATTAAACTAGTGATCATCTGCAAAGATGTAAAACTACAGTGATTACCCTTGATACTGCGCAAACCCTACACACCCCTCCCCCTTCCAATGACACCACTGACTCTTTGACACCACTGCTAAAGGCAGTATAAAACGAAAAGAACCCGATCACGGTCCAAGCTTGGACATGAATGATTCCTCCATCATACCCCTTGACCCTGACCTACCCACATAACCAGACCACACCCGATCAGACCACAAAGGAGAGACAAAGATTTAGGTCGAAGTGTGGAACTTTCGACCATAGCAGGGGGGTAATGTTACAATTTTCCTTGTAACTCATGGAACCTGACCGACCTGACGCACCCGACGATCCCCTCCAGACAGGAGGCACCCCTTGATTCATGCCTAGGGCATGTCCTTGACATCAGACACACACACAATGCATGCCGACTGCATGCATTCGATCCCCTTCCCATGGAAGGCACCCTTGACGCATGGTGACTCCATGCACCTGAACCCACTCCCACACATGCTGTGATACGACAGCCCCCTGACATGAGGTCTGTGACATTGGATGCCTCATGCTAGGCATGAGGCTTATCTGTTATTGTTTCCTGACATGCTGTGCCGCAGCACTCCATGACATCGGACGCCTCATGCAAGGCATGAGGCCTATTGTTTCTATTATTACTTGATATGCATCTACCTTTCCGATTGGATGATAAGGACCTCCCTTCTAGTATAAGTACTGTGACTTGTAGTAGGGATGTCCTTAGTTTAGATCTAGGCAAGTAACAGCCTTAACTTGCAACTCACGAACTTACTTGAAACCACTAAGGAAGCCCCTTAGTGCGTGAACCTGAACGACTCTATGCAGAAGCCCTGCTAGAGTGCACTACCTATCTTACGTTGGATGCTCCGAGTAAGACTAGTGCCGAACGACTTGTCGAGGAAGCACCTCGTCAAACGACATCGACTAGATCGAGTGGTTGAGGCTTCACCCTTAACAATCAGACTTGACCAGAAATCTTGAGAGTGCACAATGCTTACCACAGCCTTGGCCTGATCCTTGAAAGGATATGCAAGCATTTAGGACAGCTGAATCACAGACACAGGTGCAGCAGACCTACTTTCTTTTGTTCAAGCAAACACATCTTGAAATATGCCTCAAAATCCATCTTCAAGCCACCTGGATTACTCTGGAGCCAATCCTTCATAGCAAAATTCCTTATTGGAAATAGTCAGTGTCATTTAGCATCACACACAGAACCTTACTTTGATGTCAATCCAGTGCCGACTACCACTGCTGCTGCCATTTTCACTTTCTTCAATGGTTGCATTGATTCCATTGGAGCATTTTGAATTTCACTCAATGGCTGAGAGCCCATTGTAGCTGTGGGGACTGAGATTTCTGAGATGCCTACATTGGCAACAGTGGGAGGGGCTGGAGCTGAGTTTGCCATCAGCTGCACAGGCAAGGGAGTTGTGGAACTTGATATAGCACCTTGAGAAGTCCCTACAGGAACCAGATTGGGTGCAGTGATGAAGGGCAGAATATGCACAGTTGTCACTGTGCTTGCCAGGGTCAATCAAGAGGTTGATTTTGAGATGTTGTCAAGGCTACTATAGATCAAATCATCACTGCTAGGCAAAGATATGTATATCAGATCTGATGCAAGAAAAAGCTATTGACTCACAGAAGATCAGAGATTGCTACAACCGGGGCCTTTCAAATACAAGAAACACAGATGGTCAGCAACAACATAATAGACAACCATAGGATCATACGGCAGTGGTTTGTTGAACAGGTGATATTAGTATTGTGGTTGCAAGTGATCTTGGTATTGCAATTGCAGGTGCATTGATGATAGGCACATCAATAAGTGGTGTTGTTACATCCAGCTTGTTGACCTCAAGGTCATCCATCTTGATCAGGCCAGAGTCATCCAGTGCGGGAAGCTGTGGTGATGAAGATGACTTCTGTTTCTTCTTCATGTGATTGCCCTCCTGTCTTCAGATATTTTGCCTCCATGATGCATAAGCATGGGCAGCCCATCGATCTAACTTCCAAGCCCTGTCACACAAACAAAACTCCTGAAATTCAAACATCATCTCATTCTTAAAATATTCATATGCATCGAGCCCCAGATGTCCCCAAGATGGCAGAGCGACACTAGCATGTTTCAGCGTATTGAAGACTTTGTGTGCCCTATCACCAAACTTGGAAGGTCACTGTTGGTTGACTGGGATTCCCTTGTGATCCTCCAGGTATGGATGTTTATCATTGTCATCTTCATCATTATTTGAAGGGCAACCACACCTTGGTTTCCTGGTTGCTAGACCATTGGTGTCACCATTCTTGGCCTTCAGGTATTTGTTGTATGCTTTCTCCATCCAGTATCTGACATTCGGGTAGTCCTGACACAGAAGAGAAACAGGCAAACAGCCTGGAATGTGGAAGTTGGCTCAACCCATCAGGAACACGATCCAGCCTCTCGAGCAAGTTGTTGTAATTCTGTCTGATAAACTATATTACTTCATCTGGAAGAACCTGGACAGTCCTACTCACTTGCATGCCTCTAACTGAGCTTCTAACCTAACATGCAGAAGTGCCTCTTACATCATTGCTACATTATCACATGCCACTCCATTATCACATGTTATTCCACTGGTATATAGTCTATACTTCGAGTACTTGTACTGTATCTTAGTTCTTCCCTCCAAATATACTAAGTTCCTAACATGTCCTCATTCCCTTGAGTGTTGGAAGCTCTGGCTTCCTTCCATAACAACCTCCTTTGCAAGATGTGAATTCTTGTGATGTAAGTTTTCAATTTGCATGAATGTTGGATTAGGGTGGGTATATGTGCTCTGAGTGCCTGAAAAATGACCCTGATAAGCATTATTGGATCCAAAATAGGGCAATGCCTGGAAGATTTGATAGTTAATGTACAATTGTACACTTCATGGTTCATGGGGTGACCTACATGAGATTGGTGGCAGCACTGCAAGTGGGACTCTGCCGTTGTATGGGATGGACCACTAGTGCTAGGTGCTGCAATAGGAGTGAAATCCAAATGTTCTGGGGTGCATCTAGGCTCAGATGATGAGAACAACTGAAGTTTGAATGGCTGCTGCAAAGGGGACAAAGATGAAGACATATTGCAGCAACACAGTATCTCAGAACAACAAGTGGAGCACAAATGAATGTATTGTATGCTGCAATGAATGTGTCCAGCAATGGGTGCAAGTGATAGTGGTGGATGTAATACAAGAGCCACAGATGTGATGGTCACTGCTTGCACTAGCCCTTCACCTGCTGTCTGTGCTTGACAGCTCTTCCTAGCAATTGTTGGCTATGTCTATTTCATTGACTCACATCCAAGACCTGGATCATCAGACTCTTCTGGACAGTGGCAATCAATGTTATGCACAACTACTGGGCAGAACTTGAAACACTGCAGTAATTCTTATGACCATCTAGGTTATTGGTATAACCATTACTTCAACAGATCCTAGTGAAATACATTCAAAATACTCAGTTGAAAACATGGACTCCAAGGTAGAAGACTCAAACAATGAACTTGAGCATATAAGCCTGATCAGACGCATCTGGTACTCTGCAGGTCGATGATTAGTTCACCATGTTACAGGGCCAATGGTATTGTTACACTTTCATTTTTTATATCATGAACTGATCACTTAAGATAGGTTGCACATCAAAATCTTTCACTGGATGGAGATTGGGTGCTCGTGGATGATACACCTGACAGTCAAGAAGATGGGAGAGCAAAGCATGCTTCCAAAAGCAATTTTGACTTTTAGCTTGTATACTTGGGCTTTGACACTTCCTTGAACTGTTCCACTGCTTGTTGCATTGTTTGACTGAACCTCTTCTCAATTATAATTTGTAGCAAACACAATGTAGTTTAACAACCATCATCCCCAGGTGTAATCATATCTTGCTTGTCATCATCATCCTCTTGTTCACCTTCTCCAAAGAGTGCTGTAATATCCAGACCCATCTTTTCTACAAGAAAATGTTCAGTATCTGGTATCTCAATCTTGCCCTCTGGAGTAATCTTGTAATAAGGTACCATTGAAATGACAGATTCCAGGCATTTGACATCAATTGCGGTTAATGTGTCATCTCCTCAATAGTGACTTGCATACACAGCTTGATGAGAAAGGTCAAGTAGCTCCTGATCAGGAGGTGAGAACATGGAGATGATGGCCAGTGTGTGGATGAGTTCCCAAAACTTCAAGCAAAAGAAGTATCAGACTTTGTCTGCAATTTTGGAGTGATCATTTATGCAAAACTGCAAAATGCAAGTTCAAGCTATTATCATATATTAAGCTGCAGAGTGCTACTGTAGTCCTTTGGAGTTTCCTTAGTGATCACGATTCCATCCAATATGAATGCACAATTTGCCCATTAGGAAGTTGGAGACATGCCCATCACTGTACTGCTGGAGGCCAGTGATCTCTATTTGGCCAACCTTTTGCATCCCACAGTTTTATTATTGCAGTGGCTTCCAGTTCTGAAATATCAATAGCAGTTGGCTGGCACACTCTTAAAAGCACATAGCCATCTCCAAGATCTCTGCTGCCATGAGGTATTGCACCTGATTTATCATCCGAGAGCAATGCATCAGGCATCATGGTGACAAGCAAGTTGATTTGTGCATGAAGAAGCCCCCATTGAGCAATATTTGCATATGGATTCTTATCTCCTCCCCTGATTGCCAATTGCCGTCTCCATGGCCCATTGAGCATAGCATCCCAGAGGTCCTGCATGAATAGTCTCTGGTGCAATGTGGGTGAGTAGGTGGATGCTGTGTCAAACAAGGTGAATTTGGTCTGGACATCACTGGACACAGAGCTCCTCAAATTCTTTATGGAACTCACAAAGCAAACAATTTCCTACTTTGATGTGCTCTGGAGAAAGCTTGCACTGGTACAATAACTGAATTCCCCAAGCAACCCTACAGAAGTTTAGCCAATATTTCTCTGGAAGAATGTGATGAAGCAATGCAGGCCCCAAGCTGAACAGATACAGCAAGTACTCCCATGCTTTGTAACCAGAGTTCATCTTTTCCGCAGGGTTACGAGGTACTCGCCCAAACAAGGATGGAAGAAACTGCTTAGCCATTGCAACAGTCTTCCCATGAGTATCCCAGATCTTTCTGACCAAAACATTCCAGTCCCAATTATCCTTGGTGTTGTGTAGGTAACACTTTACCATGCCATGCCACAGGCCAAGTAAAAGATTGGAGTCATTCAGCACCATGAGATGCATCAAGTCCATGATGAATATGTTAGGTATACCAAGGCTATGACGGAGTCCACTGAAGATTGTTTGTTTGCACAAGCCTGTAGAGAGTCGTTGAGCATTGTACTGGGATGGATTTTGGGATGTGAGAAGATATTTGAGGTTGTCATTATAATGTGTTTCCAATTCTTGCTGAAATTGCTGAAGGTGCCTGAACATGATATCTGGGTGGTTGCAGCCCTCAATGCTGTAGTTATTGGGTTGTTGCATAAGTGGATAATAGTGGCAGTCCCCTTCTCAACAACACCCTGAGAGCTCACAGTATAGGCGGCATCTATATTTCCCACTGTGACCGACCATCCCCATCATGTTTGCCATCGCAGGCCCATCTGCAGTAGCTAACATGATAAAGGGAGTTGAGTTTGTAATATATGAGCAAGTTGAGGCATTCCAAATCTGTAACCCTTCTTGTTGTAGAGCCAAAATGTGATAGAGTGATGGATACAAGAATGAGTTGCTGTGTTTCAGCTTGTTCAGTCCAGAGATGAAACCACCTGGAATAACAAATCATTTTCTGTATTGAAGATCAGGAGAAAGGTTGTGGACAACATAGATGAAGATCCAACAGTCAGACTCCTTGTTGCAGTAAAGCTGAGCACCATCAAGAGACAATTGTAGTAATACATCGCCTTTCTTGATCTGTCCTGTATGCCAAGCATTCAGGTTGTGCATGCCGCATGCAGTATCATTGTACTCCTCCACTATTCTCCCATTCTTCTCAATATCCTTGAAGAGCTGTTCCATGTTGCGCTCCAAATAGTGCATCTGTTCCGCAGTTTCTTCTGAATGATAGAGTGCCTGGAGGACTGGACTGATGGGGATGGTCAGGAATTGCCACTGGGGTTTCCTTGTTCCAGGATGATATCGAGGTTTTGAACCTTTAAGGCAGGCATCAAGTGGGATGAATGGGCCAGTGATCTCACAGTTGCAGGGGTACCAGAACGAGAAGCTAGTAACAAATAGGTAGAACCTCAGTGGTGGTTAAACACTATATTGGGTAAGTGCCACATATTCAGCTTCAGTGCTCAAAAGAGTGATGATGGGTTGTTTCTTCGAGCTCCAGGAGACAGTGCTGATGCCAATGAAATAGACAAATCCAGAGATAGAGTGATGGTGCATGTGAGAACCCCAGTCTGCATCCAAATACCCAGCTACATCAGAGTGTAAACCCTCAAGAATGGGTTTAAGCTCTTTAGTACCAGAAAGGTACCAAAAAACTCGAGTGACGGCATGAAGATGAGTTGTTCGAGGTGCGTTGAGGTACTGGGAAAGTGTTGACACTGCAAATGAAATATCAGGCTGTGTCATAATGGTGGCATACATGAGATAACCAATCATCTCTTGATATTTGGTTTTCTCACTCAGTGTGAGAAGTGTTGGTGAAACATGAGGCGAATTGAGTGTGAGATTGACCCCAGCTTCCATAGGAGTAATGGCTACCCAAGCACTTTTGAGGTTAAAATGGGCAAGGATTTGTTCGATGTAAGCTTGTTGTCCCAGTGAAATGGTGCAGGCAGCTGTGTCTCGAGTGATGCTGACACCAAGTAACCAGTTAATGGGACCAAGGTCAGAGATTTCAAATTGTTCTGGAAGTTGCTTCTGAATCAAAGTGTTTGTGCCATTGGTGGAATCTGCGATGACAGTAAAATCATCCATAGCAGTGGCAACAATTGTGAATTTGTCACTGTCAAATTTGTAAAACACTGCTTTGTCAGCAATGGAAACCATGTAACTGAGTTCAATGAAGAATTTCTTCACTTCGGCATACTAGTCGTGAGCTCCCTGCTTTGACCCATATACAGAGACAAGCCACTTGGAGACAACATTGGGGTTCCCTTTTAATTCCAGCGGTAATTCACAGAAAGATTGGTAGTTTGGAGGAAGTTTCGAGTAGAGTGTGATGCCATCTTGCAATTGGCAGTTGAGGTATGCATTTTTCACATCACATTGATGGACAACGGCATCTTTCTGAGCTGCAAAGGATAGGAGAATGTGAAGAGTTGACGTGTGCATGGTTGGAGCAAAAGTTTCAATGTAATCAACCCTGTATTGCTGCATATAACTCTTGACAATGAGCTGAGCCTTGTAACGGACGACCATGCCATTCTGATCACATTTTCAGTGGAATACATAGTGGCTGGGGATGATATTGGCATTTGGTGGTGGAATTATGGGGACCCAGGCATTTACTTTCTCCATTTGGGTAAGTTCCACCTTGATTGCATCTGACCAAGCTAAACTCTCATCACTGTTTAATGCCTCCCTCAATGTTGGTTCATCCTCACTAATCGCCAATGCATGCTCCATGGATTGTCTAAACCACTCTGCTTCATCTATGTCAAGCTCTACTCCCCCTGGTTCCAATGCTCCATCCTCATCAAGCATGAAAGCTCCCTCGATGGTATCTGCAAAATTAGCTGTAGTGCATGATGTGGCAGCACGTTTACACTTTCCTTGGCCGTATTCTGCTTCATCGAATTTGGGTAGACCTTTAAAAGAGTTTTGTCTTGTGGATCTTTGATGTGGAGGTGGTGCTGGTGTGTTCTGGGTGATTTTGGGGGTTTCTGGATTATTATTGGGTGATGTTTCGATGTTTTCGGGTGCAGGGCTGTTTGATGTGTCTGGAACATTTTTGACAGGTTTTTGAATGTCAGGAAAGGTGTTTGTTGACTGGGGGAAGGTCCGAATTGGTGAATACATCATTTTCCCCCTCAATTGGGACTTCGTCAGGCTGTAATTCCTCATCCTCATTGAAATAAACATCCCTCTCAATACTGACTCTGTTTTTCCCTGGCCAGTAGATCCTGTAACCCTTCAATTCAGTGTCTACACCCACAAAATGTCCTTCTTCAGCTCTCATGTTGAGTTTCCCAATGTTGAGCTTCTTCACCCACACTTTGCAACCCCAGGCACGTATACCTGATAAATCCAGCTTCTTCCCTGTCCCCATTTCATGCAGCATCTTTGAATTGGGAAGCGCGTGTGTGGATACACAGTTGTGAATCCATACATGGTGGCAAATGGCTTCTGCCCAGAGATTCTTTGGCAAGCCAGCTGCATCCATCATTGCTCGAGTGCCTTCGATGTGGGTACAATTTGCTTGTTCAGCTCCACCATTAGAAGCAGGAGAGTCATGGACAGTGAGGTGTCAGATAGTTCCGGAGTTTTCAAGGTGTTCAGTAAACTTGTTACTCATGAATTCACCTCCCCGATCACAACCAAAAATTTGGATTGGAATTGTTCTCCCCCTCTGGACCTTGACCCATGCCTCATACTTCTTATAGTCAGTGAAGGACTCAGATTTCTGCCTCAAGAAGTAAACTTTCTCCTCATGGCTATGCAGGTCCTGGAAAAGCAAATAATATCGCTTCCTTGCTATTGACTTGACTGTGGCTGGTCCCCAGACATTGGCTATGACTTTATTGCCATATCCCTTGTATTCAGTCTTGCTCTCCTTTGGAAATGGTTTACATGTAGCCTTTGCTTTAATGCAGGCCTTGCAGAACTCAGGCTTCGAGTTCAGATCCAGGTTAATCCTGGTAACCATCCCCTTTTCCACCATCCTCCATAAGTCGTCATGATTAACATGCCCCATTCAATGATGAAGCTCACTGATCAACATCAGTTTAGAGGCAGTGTTTGCAACATGTGTGCTTGGTGAATGTGGAGAGTCACTGACACAGTAGAGCCCTCAAACTTTGGGAATGTGACCAATAATGTTCGACTTCGGGCTTTGAATAACGCAAAAGCCACTCTTGATGAAAAGAGAGTATCCAGCCTTGTCAACAGAGGAGACAGACATCAAGGTGAAAGCCATATGTGGTGAGTAGTATGCATTCTTCAACATAATTGGGGTTGGCTTCTGATCCCCATTCAGTAGCTCAATCTTGAGATCACCTTTGCCAAGCACGCTGAAGGTACGTCCATCTGCAGCTCATATTGGCTTGGGTTTAATTTCCTGATAATTTAGGAATCTTGAACGATCAGGTGAGAAATGTCAACTGGCACCACTATCGAGGATAGTTCCATTAGATTGGGAGGCAGGGTGGGCTTCAGATTGAAAATCAGAGGTGCAGATGAGAGCCATAGGGTCATCAGGAGTGGTATATGCAAGCATGGCAAAATTTTTGGACTCATCATTTTCAGATTCCTTCTCTGCAATGTTGGCACTTGCTGATCCACTCTTCTTCCACCAGTCAGGTGCCTGGCCTTCTTTGCCTCCACCTTTTGCCCAGCACTGATCCTTTGTGTGCCCCTTTCTCTTGCAATTTGAATTTGTGCAGAGAATGTTGTTCCTCTTTGACTTGTCCTTCCCCTTTCCATCTTTGGCTCTTGTCGTAGCTGCCATCATCGCGGCATTGGACTTATTGATATTGTCCTCGATTTTGGCAGAGTTTGCCTCCTTGGTGAGATGCCAGATAACATTGGATGAAGTGAGTGTCTTCCCCATTGGATGAAGTGAGTGTCTTCCCCATTGGATGAAGTGAGTGTCTTCCCCATTTGATGAGCAGTGGCACTCAGGGTTGTGAATAAGTTTCAGAAGGTGGGTGCGAGTGAGAGTGAGGTGTGAAGATATAATATGAAGGACTCATTGGATACCGGGGAATTCATCTTGGCTAGCCTTTCTCTGATCTCCGTCATCTTTGCAATGTGTTCCCTCATGCTCTGCCCCTCTGTGTATTGAGCATTTTGAAGTTGAGTGAGAAGGTTCATCTTGTACAAGCTGCCTTTATCAGCATGGTGTCAAGAACCGTTCCTTGCCCGATTGGAACCCGCATCCATCTGATCCTTTTCCGCACCTCGAACCTGACTTTTGTCTACGCCTTCCATTTTTGTTCCTGGCTGCCTTGCACTGCCCACACTGCTGTGCACCAGGCCGCCTTGTATAGCATCCATGGCTGCCTTCCCAGGGCTGCCGTCTCTATTGCAAATTCAACTATGGATTCCTGTGCGGCTTCCACTAGATAATTTATCTATGCAGTTGAGACACTGCCACAGTCTTTGTTCCTGTTCCACATTATTCTGGACTACAGTATTTAAGCTTAGTTAGTTTCGCCTTGTACTCCTCAGTTCATATATCGACATAGACTCGACTTTACCCTGCCAATCTAAACCTCCTTCTACTCCAACCTCTGTCCTCTAAGAGTCTGAACTCCATTCGACTCAACCTCTAGTCTCCCTCTGAAGTTCTAGTCTCATCTGAACTTAACCTAAGTCCCCCCATACTCCTCCCCACATTTACCCACACTTTCCCACTCCTACCTCTAAACCCTCAACTTGAAATTAGGACACTAGACGAGGTGAAGGGCGCAGCTTCTTACAAGCTGAAGCCAAGTCCTTTCCATTTCCCCTCCCACAGAATCAGCATCGACCTGACAATCTCCCATTATTATCACCTGCAGTGTCTGGTCAGATTCCGAAGCGGCTTCTAGGATCAGTTCTTAACAGTATATACGAACTGACACTTCACTTGTCCATTTCCTCTCTATGACCCCTACCAAGACCTGCCAGCGCACAACAAGAAATTTCCAATGTGCCGGTACTATTCCAGGGATCTCTGCAATCCAGCGATCCACCCTTTCCAACCCTTGACCACCACTATGTTTGGAGTGTCTTCCAGACCCTCAAACATATTCTGACAAATCGGCTCAGGAGCCCCTTCAATCAGTGCCAATCTCATGTCCACCCGTGCCCCGTACTCTTCTGCTGACCCAGAAGATTTTCGATCAAGAACTCCCCTTGAGTACGTAGGGGGCATCAACCAGCCTGAACCCATGGGTTGGAAGATCATGGTCTAGAGGACGGACCTCCCGGTGGACCCGGTGACCCTAGCAGTCCAGATGGCCCTGGGGGTGACCCTGATCCTGATGATCCTGATGATCAACCTCCCATGGGGGAAACCCTGATCCAGGGGATAGGTTCATAGATGTTCTTTACAACCTCTCGGAGAGTATCTGCACCCTCCAACAAAACAACGCACCCAAGACCTAGAAAATCAAAGTTTGCAAGCCCAACACTTTCAATGGCTCCAATCCAAAGAAACTTAGAGACTTTCTAGTCTCATGTAATCTTCATTTCCATGACCGCCCACACATATTTTCCTCTGATGAGAAAAAGATCATATTTATCCTTTCTTATCTTAAAGGATCAGCTCTCAGTTGGTTTGAGCCTGGTCTTAATGACCCAACAGATTCCGCACACTGGATGTGGGACTATGAGGCTTTCCTTGCCGAACTGGAAAGTAACTTTGGCCTGCACGACCCAGTCGGAGATGCAGAAAAAGCTCTCTCTGATTTAGCAATGAAGAAAGGTGGTCATATCACAAAATATAACGTTGACTTCTGGGAATTAGCTTCTAGGGTCAACTGGAATGAAGTAGCCCTTCGTGACTGCTATTTCTGTGGTCTTCTGCTCCAGCTTCGCATAGAAGTTCTCCGGGGTGGTAAACCCAATACTCTTGCAGAACTGCGCTTGAAAGCACAGGACAGCAATGACATCTACTGGATGCAAGAAGATGAATCCCATTTTGAAACAAAGAATTCCAGTAACATCACTAACTCTAGTCGGAAGGACTCTTCCAAAGGTCCTTCCCCATTGTCAAACCAGCAGTCTTCTGTGACAAAGAACACTCCCTGGGACAAGCCCAAGTTTTCCATCTCTGATAAGTTGGGGAAGAACGGCAAGCTTACTGGGGAGGAACAAGAATGTCACATGAGAGAACAACTTTGTCTCTACTGCGGTGAGGAATGACACATAGCAGGAAACTGCCCGAAATCCAAAGCCACAAAAGCCTGTGCATCCACTGTCATTCCTGAGACTACAGACTCGGAAAAATAGTCCGCAACCCTCAGGATACAGCCATTGGGGCTGGGGGTTGCATTGACCTTACCCACTTGGCTGCCTACATTCGTCTCAACACATCCACTCTTTCCAACCCTGACTGCCTAACCGTTCTTTTAACCTTTCCCGACTCTTCCACCCCTTTCCGAACCCTTATCAACTCAGTTCTTAACAGTATATATGAACTCACACTTCACTTGTCCATTTCCTCTATGACCCCTACCGAGACCCACCAGCACACAACAAGAAATTCCCAACGTGCCAGTACTATTCCAGAGATCTCTGCAATCCAGTGATCCACCCTTTCTGACCCTCGACCCACTACTATGTTTGGAGTGTCTTCCAGACCCTCAAACATCTTCCAACAAATTGGCTCAGGAGCCCCCTCAATCAGTGCCAATCTCATGTCCACCCGTGCCCCACAACCTTCTGGCAACCCAGAAGGTTTTTGATCAAGAACTCCCCTTGAGTACATAGGGGGCATCAACCAGCCTGAACCCTATGGGTTGGAAGATCGTGGTCTAGAGGACGGACCTCCTCGCGGACCCAATGACCCTAGCGGTCTGGACGGCCCTGGGGGTGACCCCGATCCCAATGATCCTGATGATCAACCTCCTGCGGGGGGAAACCCTGATCCAGGGGATAGGTTCATAGATGTTCTTTACAACCTCTCAGAGAGTATCCACACCCTTTGTCAGAATAACACACCCAAGACTGAGAAAATCAAAGTTTGCAACCCTGACACTTTCAACGGTGCCAATCTGAAGAAACTTAGAGACTTCCTAGTCTCCTGCAATCTTCATTTCTGTGACCCTCTGCACGTATTTTCCTCTGATGAGAAAAAGATCATATTCATCCTTTCTTATCTTAAGGGATCAGCTCTCAGTTGGTTTGAGCCTAGTCTTAATGACCCAACAGATTCCGCACACTGGATGTGGGACTATGAAGCTTTCCTTGCTGAGCTGGAAAGCAACTTCAGTCTGCACAACCCAGTCGGAGATGCGGAAAAAGCTCTCTCTGACTTAGCAATGAAGAAAGGTGGTCGTATCATGAAATACAACATTGACTTCTGGGAATTAGCTTCTAGGGTCAACTGGAATGAAGCAGCCCTTCATGACTGCTATTTCCATGGTCTTCCACTCCAGCTTCACATAGAAGTTCTCTGGGGTGGTAAACCCAATACTCTTGCAGAACTGCGCTTGAAAGCGCAGGACAGCGATGACATCTACTGGATGCAAGAAGATGAATCCCATTTTGAAACAAAGAATTCCAGTAACATCACTAACTCTAGTTGGAAGGACTCTTCCAAAAGCCCTTCCCTGTCGACAAACCAAGCCTCTTCAAACTCTGCCCACGGTAACACCTCCAACCAGCAGTCTTCCATGACAAAGAACACTTCCTGGGACAAGCCCAAGTCGTCCATCTCTGATAAGTTGGGGAAGAATGGCAAGCTTACTGGGGAGGAATGAGAACATCGCATGAGAGAACAACTTTGTCTCTACTGCGGTGAGGAAGGGCACATAGCAGGAAACTGCCCGAAATCCAAAGCCGCAAAAGCCCATGCATCCACTGTTGTTCCCGAGACTACGGACTCGGAAAAATAGTCTGCAACCCTCAGGATACAGCCATTGGGGCTGGGGGTTGCATTGACCTTACCCACTTGGCTGCCTACTGTTAGGGTGACACCCACTATCTGCTAGCTAAGACCGTGCGGGTTCTCTCTACAAGAAGGGGGCAGGATCCACACTTGTGATGGGGGAATTGATGGTTTTGATGCGAGGGGTTATTAATAGGTGAGTTTGTTGAGATAGGCCTTTCACACCAAAAGCATAGGTGGAATACCTAAGAGAACACAACTGGGGTCCCCTAGGCATATATTTAGGGTTTATATACTATGTTACATATATTGTACATTGTTGTTACCGATGCACTTGTACATGCACGTACATTTTGATGCGTGTGAAATAAAATTCTCACGCTATCAAAATGTAGTGTCATTTGGCATCATGTAGCATAATTCGACATAATAAAATAAAAATGAAAGTTTATTAGGTAATGGGGTGGTTTCCTAACATTACCCCCCTTTTATGCCTCGACTTCCAGGCGAGAAAATATTATGTTTGTCCCCTCTGTGAAATTTTGGTAAGGCCGGAATTTCATCCCCTCATACACCATTCTCGCAATGCAACACGGAGCATTTGGATTACGTTTAAAGAATTGGGCAATTGCATTATGTGCTCGCTTACAATTCTCTTCAGGTTCCCACAAATTATTTTTGTTGGTATAGTTTTTCCACTTTATTAAGAACTCCAATTTGTTCCGTCAAAGACGTGAGTCTAGAATTTCTTCAACTATGTATTCTGGAGCACCTTCTACTATTATCGGAGGTTGTGGAGTAGTTTGTTGGCCAGGAATAGTGGGCGGATGGTAAGGGCATAGGCGGGATATGTTAATCTCGGGATCAATCTTAACTGATCGGGGTAATTTTAGCACTACTGCATTAGGTGAGATCACTTTAGAGATCGCATATGGGCCAACTTGTTTCTCCATAAGTTTCTTTGAAGGTCGTGGAATATTCAGATCCTTGGTACTTAGCCATACCAAGTCACCAACTTTGTACTCTGGAGCGCGTGCTTGAGTACGATCCGCGTGTCGCATCATGTCATCATGTGCTTTCTTCAATGCCGCCTCTGCTTCCTCTTGTACCTTTTGCATCTTAGATACAAAATCTTCTACTGACTGTACTTTGACTTCCCTTCTGGGTTCTACTCCCATGTGAGGATGATATCCATAATTCACGAAAAAGGGTGACATACGAGTAGCCAAATGGAATTTGTTATTATGGGAAAATTCAGCAATTGCCAACCATTTGGGCCAGTTGGTTTGTCGGTAGTTGACAAACATATGTAGGTACTGCTCCAACTCCTGATTCATTCTCTCTGTCTGCCCATCAGTCTGCAGGTGATATGCCATAGATAATTTAGTTTGAATTCCTAATATGTTGTTTAGTTCTCGCATAAATGCGGAAGCAAATTGTGGTCCATGATCAGAGATAATGGTATTGGGTAACCCATGTAACTGCCATACCTGATTTAGATAGAGGCATGCCAAGCCCAATGATGAGGTTTCTGTAGTAGTAGGAATAATATGGACCTCCTTTGTAAAGTGGTCGCATACTACGAATATTGCATTGTACCCTTGAGCCTCGGGTAATCTGGTAATAAAATCCACAGATATATCTTGCCACGGTGCTTTAGGTATAGGGTTCGGCATTAATTTTCCTGCAGGTTTCTCTGGAAATTTCTTCCCCCTCATGCACATATCACATCCATCCACATACCCCAACACATATTTCGAAATTCCGGGCCACCAATAATTTCTCATTACTAATTCCAATGTCTTCCATCTTCCTGGGTGTCCGGCAATTGGCATATTGTGATGTAACCGGACGATCTCCCTTTGCAAATCCTGATCCTTCGGTACATACACTTTTCCTCGAAACAACACCAACCCTTGTTCCTCAGCCCATTCGTCTCCTTTGATATTACCTTTCTTCTCTCCCTTCAGAGCTTTCATGGCTTCCGCTACTTCATCGTCCATTTCTGAGCATTGTCTAATTTTAGACAACATTTCCATTTCCAAGCTATCTATTAATAGATGCCCTTGACACATAGCGCAAATGCGAAAGTATTTGGGTTTGAGTAAGGTAACATTTTTATTGTCCTCCTCCACCCCCCTTTTATGATCAATACATCTGGATAATGCATCTGCTTTCCTCATTAAGCTTCCCGCTTTGTGGACCAATTGAAAATTGAAATGCGATAGGAATAGTGCCCAACGTGCTTGCCAGCGATTAAGCTTTTTAGCGGACATGAAGTATTGCAGATTTTGATGATCCATCCATATCTCAAACTGATGCATACATCCCTCCAAATAATGCCTCCATGCCTCCAATGCTCATATTATCCCCAACATCTCTTTGTCATGCACATCATAATTCCTCTCCACATCATTCAACCCTTTTGACAAGTATGCACAAGGATGCCATTTGTCATCTTTGCACAGCATTGATAATACTGCTCCAGTAGCAAAATTGGATGCATCAGATTCCACTCGCAAAGGGCGTGTGAAATCTACTGGGGCTAATATTGGTCCCTCCACAAACTTCCTCTTCAACTCCTCAAACACTGTCTGCTGCTGCTCTCCCCACCTCCATACTACTCCCTTTCGCGTAAGGTTATGTAAGGGTGTGGCAATTTTAGAAAAATTGTGCACAAAGCGACGATAATAATTTGTGAGTCCCAAGAAGGCTTGAACCTCTTTGACATGGGTGGGCACAGGCCAATCTGTGATTGCCTGTACCTTGATCGGATCCATTTTGATCCCATCAGGGCCGATCAATAATCCTAGGAACTCGATCTCGCTTGCCCCAAACACACACTTCTCTGGTTTCAAAAATAGATCATTCTCCGCCAACCTCCATAACACCTCCTGCACTATTGCCTCATGATTCTCTTCATCCTCCATGAATATCAGAATGTCGTCAATAAATATTATTACCATGCCTTTGTCTATTACATCCTTGAGAATGTTGTTCATCATATTTTGAAAGGTCGGGGGACTATTAGTCATCCCAAAAAACATGACAAGCGGCTCAAAGGATCCTCAACGCGTGGCAAATGCAGCCTTCCACTCATCTCCTTTCTTTATTTGTACATTGTTGTATCCCCATCATAAATCCAATTTTGTAAAGACCTTGGCTTTTCCCACCTTATCAATAATTTCTGAGATCAATGGCAGGGGGTACGTGTTCTTCACTGTCCACTCATTCAGATACCTATAATTGGTACACATCCTCTTTCTTTGGTCTTTTTTGGGCACAAAGAATATTGGTGATGTCTGCAGTGATTTCGAAGGTCGTATGTATCCTTTGCACAATTGCTCCTTCAGGAATGCATCCACTTCTTCTTGTTCCATTGGAGATAATGGATATACCTTCGACTTCTTTGGCACAAACCCGGGCTTCATCTCAATTGCATGATCCCATGGCTTCCGCACTGGCATTCACTCAGACTCCTTCTTTTGGAACACTGACAAATGTTCATGATACACTTTTGGCACCCATTCCTCCACTGGCTTCTCCACCTTCACAATATTCTTGTCCCATGACTGTCCTCCATGAACTGCTCTAAAGGTTTGCTTTTGCTCTTCTTTCTCAATCATGATCGGAACTTCCCCATTTGGCATTTCCTCATCCTCCACTTCCTCCATCGTAACAGAATACTTTCTTGGATGTTCTTTCTCTTTCTTTTTCCTTTTTTCCTTCTTCATCTTCCTCCCATACACATTACATTCCTTAGGACAACAAGTTATTTGTACTTTCCCAGTTTTCCAATCAATTTCAGGATTATGCTTCTGTAACCATGGACATCCTATTATTAGATTGGTTTTCCCAAGATTGCACACTTTGAATAAGGCTCGCTCCTGATGCTCCTGATACTTTAGTACCATAGTCACCTCCTCCTTGATAGTTCCTCCATGATTGACTGTTCCATCAATATTGTACACCATTATAGGTTGCGCCAGCTTGCGTGTGCTAATACCGTTTCCAGTAATTAAGGATCAATTAATAAATAATCCTGTAGCACCACTGTCAAGCAATGCTTCCACATCAATAGCTGCATGCGTGTCCACTGTCTTCAGTCCCACAGTCAAGGTGATTTCAGGTTCTATTCGCGCAGAGTGAATAAAGAATTTAGGGGTTTTCGGAAATGACATGTGACAATTTTCTTTGTCACGTGATTCACAACAGTTGTACTCCTCCTCGATTTCCTTTTCTGGTTTACTCTGGGTTTCCTCAGATACTAATACATTGTAACAATTCTGGGTCACCAATGGGGAAACCTTCACTGGGACTCTTCCGCAAAATTCTTCTGCCTGCCTTCCTCTGGCTTCACTTCCTCGATTGTAGCTTCCCTAATCTTTCTCTTCTGCTTACAAGTCTTAGAAATGTGTCCTAACTGCCCACAGTTAAAACATTTAAGTGGGGCTCGTCTCCCCACTTGATCAACCTCCATTGCCTCTGCTGGTGCTGCTGACTCCGTAACTATAGGTGTCACTGCCATGGCCGGTGGCTGTGCCCTCGGAGCTTGCACCTGAGGCACCTTTCCTTTCTCGGACTTTCCTCCTGATGACTTTCCAAATTTACTACTTCCATACATCAACTTTGACTCTGCCTGTTCCTGCCGATATTGCCAGTCAAGGCGCATTGCCCAATTATACCACTTGTCCAACTTCTCTGGCATAGAAGGTAGTCAGTAGATAGACTTGAATAAAGAGGGATTTAATCCTGCTTTCAAAAACTCTACCAACACGGCTTCTCCCATGTCCATTTGCAAAGCTTCTGCTTTGAACTGCAAAATAAATTCATCCACCATTAAGGAACCTTGGCACATGGTCTTTAATTTAGCATTGGCTGTCGCCTTTGGATTAGGGTCTCCAAACTGTGCCTCCAATCTCTCCAGAAATTCCTTGAAGGTTGCAAATGGTTTATTTCCCACAGCAATTTGATTAATAGCCTCATTTCTCCAGAACTGTGCTTTTCCCCCCTGAATGTATGAGAGAGCAAACATAATCCTAGACTTGGCTGTACAAAACTCTGGCTTCCTCCCATGGATGTACAATACTATAGAGCTGATGAAGGATTTTGTATTCTCCATGGTACTGTCAAAGATTTGCAGGGGCGCATACTTAGGTAAGCATGCTTTTCCATTTCCGGATTTCTCCACCATCTCATCCTCCTGTGATATCCACTCCACCATCTCCTCCATCTCATCATCTCTTTCTCCTGTCATCTTCCGCTTGTCTGGGCTGTGATGCTGCCAATACTGACACTAATTGCAACATTTGCGCTGTGAGCGCATCAATTTTTGCCTCTAGTGCTGGTATGGGAACAGGATTAGGACCAGGATTAGAAGTTGAAGGTTCGGACATAATTGTAGAATCTGTGATGAATCACTTCTTCAACAAATTCAAAATTTTTCTTCGAGACCTCTCCAAACATTTACGGGTCATGTGATAAGGTTCATCGAGGTTCGTCAATGGTTCATCGTTCGTCGGGTGCCTATTTTGACACTTCGGATCAATAACCCTTCCAACAGTGCCTGATCTCAGAGATAACACTGAATTCAGCTTGTAACTAAAATAGTCGTCCAAATAGAGTAATGTAAATCATAACTAAACCAGATCCGATTGGTTGTCTGGTTGCAGCTGTCCTAATGACGAGTGCTGCCTCTCAATCACTGGCAGTTGCAATGTAAGGCGAGGCCTGGCATCGGCTTATGAAAGAAAAGGTAGATTACGTATATACAAGTACTTCCAGCTCATGCCGAAAGGATGAGCAATCGGATGTGGCGCGGTGAAACAATGACATATGCGCAATTAAGAGAAGGTGCACTGATATGGGAAGTTGTGTTCTTCTGTTAGGGCAACACCCACTATCTGCTAGCTAAGACCATGTGGGTTCTCTCTACAAGAAGGGGGCAGGATCCATGCTCGTGATGGGGGAATTGATGGTTTTGATGCGAGGGGTTATTAATAGGTGAGTTTGTTGAGATAGGCCTTTCACACCGAAAGCATAGGTGGAATACCTAAGAGAACACAACTGGGGTCCCCTAGGCATATATTTAGGGTTTATATACTATGTTACATATATTGTACATTGTTGTTACCAACGCACTTGTACATGCATGTACATTTTGATGTGTGCGAAATAAAATTCTCACGCTATCAAAATGTAGCATCATTTGGCGTCATGTAGCATAATTCGACATAATAAAATAAAAATGAAAGTTTATTAGGTAATGGGGTGGTTTCCTAACACCTACATTTGTCTCAACGCATCTGCTCTTTCCAACCCTGACTCCCTAACCATTCTTTTAACCTTTCCCGACTCTTCTGCCCCTTTCCGAACCCTTATCGACTCTGGCTCCTCCCACTGCTTCCTTGACTCCTCTTTCATGTTGAATAACCAACTCAGCACAGAATCCATTAACCCGATCAGTTTATGACTCTTTGATGGATCTTGCAACTCCACCATAACTCAGATTGTCAAACTTCCAGTCACCTTCCCTGCTGGCAAAGTATTCAATTTGTCATTTTATGTAACCTCACTCGACTCTTCCTGTTCCACCATACTCGGTCATAACTGGCTGAAGCAATACAATCCATTGATTGACTGGTCTTCAAGCCAACTCGCTTTCTGCTCTGCAGATCATAGAGGTCCAGCACCACTGACATCACCTTTGTCCCCAAATCTTCCAGTAGAACTCCTCGACTCCTCCACATTTTCCAAACCCCCCATTCCTCCTAAGTCTACACCTCCCGACATCTCCTTCATCAACGCTGCCACTTATGTGCATGCTAGCAAACTTCCTGGGGCAGTAGCTTTTCAGATGACCTTCACTCCAGAAGGGTTATCTGCCCACTCCGCCTGCTCCACCCAATCCGCTAACTCATCCGACCTTTCTGATATTCCGCCTGAGTATCATGAATTTGCTGATGTCTTTAATAAGATTAAAGCAGATACCCTTCCTCTGCATCGGTCTTATGACCTCAAGATAGAGACAGAAGACAATACTCCTCTGCCTCTGGGCCACATGTATTCTCTCTCCCCCTCTGAATTAGAAGCCTTATGAGTCTTTATTGATGAAAATGTCCGCTCAGGTTTCATCTGCCCATCCAAGTCTCCACATGGTGCTCTGATTCTCTTCGTCAAGAAGAAGGACGGTAGTCTCCGACTTTGTGTCGACTACTGAGGACTCAATCGTCTTACGAAGAAGGACCACTATCCCCTTCCTCTCATTTCTGACCTCCTTGACTCTCCCCAAAAAGCCCACTTGTTCACCAAGATAGACTTGCAGCATGCTTACCACTTAGTCTGCATTGCAGATGGTGATGAATGGAAGACTACTTTCCACACCCGCTACGAATCTTTTGAGTGGTTGGTGGTTCCCTTTGGACTCACTAATGCACCCGCAGCATTCCAGCGGTTTATGAATGACATCTTCAGCAACATGCTGGATGTTTGTGTCATCGTATACCTCGACGACATCCTAATCTATTCTGATGACAAGTCCCAGCATGGGGCTCACATCAAAGAAGTCCTCCGCCATCTCCAGAAAAATGGACTTTATGCCTCTCCACAGAAATGTGAGTTCCACAAAGACACTGTCGAATATTTAGGTTTCATCCTTTCACCAGATGGACTGCGGATGTCCAAGGATAAAGTCAAAACCATGCTTGACTGGCCCAAGCCTAGGAAAGTTAAGGATATACGATCCTTCTTAGGCTTTTGCAACTTTAACTGCCACTTCATTAATGGCTATTCAGACATTGTCATCCCACTTACCTGCTTGACACGGAAATCTGCACCATGGGACTTCAACAAGAAGTGCCACAATGCTTTTGAAAAGCTCAAACAAGAATTCACTCATGCACCTGTCTTAACTCAATGGGTACCTGACTCACAGATGGTACTCAAAACCGATGCTTCCAACTATGCCTTAGCGGCTATCCTTTTGGTTTACACTGTGGATGGAGAAATCCATCTGGTCGCTTTTCACTCCTGCTCCTTTAATCTGGCTGAACTAAATTATGACACCCATGACAAGGAACTCTTGGCCATCTTTGAAGCCTTCAAACACTGGTGGCAGTACTTTGAGGGTTCTGCAAACCCGGTTGATGTGGTCACCAACCACAAAAATCTTGAGTACTTCAGCACTACTAAGTTGCTCACCCGCTGCCAGGCCCATTGGTCTGAGTACCTTTCCCAGTTCAATCTCATCATCCGCTTCCGCCCTGGAAAATTAGGGGCAAAGCCAGATGTGCTCACTAGACATTGGGACGTCTACCGCAAAGGGGGAAATAGCGACTTCGCCTCCATAAACCCAACCAACTTCTGACCTGTATTCACACAGGAACAGCTCACCTCTTCCCTTTGCACCACCTATTTCGCCACACCCATCCTTCGACAAGCAGTAATCATGGATGTTAAGAAACTTCACCATGACATCTGCACCTCCCTACCTCTTGACCCCTCATCATCTGCACATCTTCCGACACCTGTCAACCCCAACTGGACCATAGATGAGGCAGGTCTCCTCCGCCACTTCGACTGGATTTGTGTTCTGGACGTCGCGGATCTTCACCTCAAGGTCCTTCAGTACAAACACAATCACATCCTCTCTGGCCACTTCGGACAAAATAAAACCCAGCAACTTGTCCGCCAGGAATATGTCTTGCCAAACCTCTGCACCTTCATCCAGGAATTTTGCTGTATGGCTTGTAAGCGATCCAAATTGCCTTGACACAAGCCCTATGGATTTCTAAAGCAACTTCCGGTTCTGGAATGACCTTGGAACTCCATCTCCATGGATTTCATTGAGCAACTACCCAACTCTAATGGTCACACTGCTATCCTGGTCATTGTTGACTGCCTCACCAAGCAAGGCATCTTCATCCCAACTGTCAATGAAATCACAGCCCAAGAACTAGCCAACCTGTTTGTCCTCCACGTCTTCTCCAAGCATGGGATTCCATCACATGTCATTTGCGACCGGGGATCCGAGTTCGTCTCTCACTTCTTCTGCTCCCTTGGAAAAGCGCTCGACATGCAGATCCACTTCACTTCTGGCTATCACCTGCAAGGAGACGGCCAGACAGAATGGCTCAACCAGACCTTGGAGCAATACCTCCAAATTTTCTGTAACTACCAGCAGGACAACTGGTCCCATCTCCTTCCCTTAGGTGAATTTGCCTACAACAATGCTCCTTCCGCCTCTACAGGTGTATCCCCTTTCTTTGCCAACAAAGGCTATCCCCCAAACATTTCCATCTTTCCAGAACGCAACTTAGCTTCACAGTGCACCTGCAAGTTCATCGTTGACTTAGACGACCTTCATCAGGAGCTTTGGAAACAGCTTGCAGCTGCTCAAGAGCATTATCAAGGTCCTGTGGACAAACATTGGGCACCCACACCCAACTTCAACATTGGTGATTTTGCATATGTCACTGCGGAAAATATCCACACCACCCGTCCTTCCAAGAAACTTTCTGAAAAGCACCATGGCCTCTTCGGAATCATTGCCCACCCGGGCACTCACTCAGTCACCCTGTGGCTCCCAGACCACATGCAGGCCATTCACCCTGTTTTCCATGTCTCTCAACTAGAGAAACACTCCCCAAACACAATTCCAGATTGAGTACAACCTCCACCTCCTCCAATCACCATCAACGACGAGCTTGAATATGAGATCACCAAAGTCCTCAACTCCAAAGTTGACAACCGATGTTGCTGCAAGATTCTCTACCTTGTCCAATGGGAAGGCTACCAGGGAACCGATGAGGAGACCTCCTGGCTACCTGTTATGGAGCTCGACCATGCCCAAGAACTCCTTGCAAATTTACCCACAGAAACCCGGACCATTACCTGCTTAAAGTCTATTCACGTTACTTATTCACTCAGTCTGAACTCAGAAACAAAATTCATTGAAAAGTTTTTTTTTTTTTGGATCCGACTGGATCCCTACACTACATCCACTTCTCCCTCTCCATCTTCATCACCCTCTCCCCCAACTTCACCCTCTTCTCTGCCCTCGTCCTTCTCTTCACCCTCCTCACCTCCACTCTCACTCTCCTCCCCATCATCCACCCGCCTTTTCTCCAGATACCTCTGGAAGGCTGCCCAGTCATCTCTGGACTTGCAGATCCCGCGTCTTTCCTGCCGGGACTCTCGCACTGCTCACTCAACCTCCTCATCACCCTTGTTGCTCTCCTCCTCAGCGCTTTCTTCCTCCACCCACTCTGGGTCCAAGGCATCCCGGATCTCCCCCATCGACTCCTGCACCTCATTGGCCACCTCAGCAAATCCCTTCCTTATCACCTTCATCACCTGTTGCATTACCTCCAGGTTATCCCCAGTTGCCCCTGTTGGTGCTGCTGTTTTTGCTGCAGGGGCTTCCTGCCCCTCCCACACTACCTCCTCACACTTATGTTTGACGTGCGTGCAGTTGTCGCACATGCGTCCCTTCACACCCATCTTGAAACATGAGACCTTTTGGTATTTGCATCTGGGCCACTTGTCAGTAAGAGAAGACTGAGAAAGGAAACCAGTACGCACCTTTTGCAAGGCAACGTGGCCTGCACCTGCACTGGACTCTCCAACTCCTCCAACCCCACTCACACCATGGACTTGGTGATTTTCTTCTTCTTTGGGGACTTGCTCCCCTCTGCCTCATCCTCCAGACCCGTGGCCACAGCTGCCCACTTTTTCTCCGCTCGTTTTGTGGCCAAAGCCTCCTTTCTCCACACCACTGCCTGGCATGCCTCCTCTGCCTTTGCGGCCTCCTCTGCTGCCTTCTGCGCCTCCTGCACCCGATGCTCCTTCTCCCTTGCTGCCTCCTCCAGTTCCCTCACCTCCCATTCCATCTGCTCTTTCATCTCCCACTCCCTCTGTTCGTACTGAGCCTTCATTGTGGCCAGCTTGAGTTGAGCAGAACCTGCTGGGGGGGACATTTTGTATAGGTGATGGGAGTAGGAAGTCAACAAAATTTTTCAACCAATTGCTGCATTTGGAATTTTCAACCAACTTCCTCATTTGGACTCAAACCCTCACGTGCCTCGTAGGCTTGGCACTAAGGGGGAAATACTGTCAAGAACTGTTCCTTGCCCAATCCTTTTCTGCACCTTGAACCCGACTTTTGTCTATGCCTTCTGTTTTTGTTCCCAGCTGCCTTGCACTGCCCACACTGCTGTGCACCAGGCTGCCTTGTACAGCATCCACAGCTGCCTTCCCAAGGCTGCTGTCTCTATTGCAAATTCAACTATGGATTCCTGTGTGGCTCCTGCTAGATAATTTATCTATGCAGTCAAGACACTGCCACAGTCTTTGTTCCTGTTCCGCATTATTCTGGACTACAGTATTTAAGCTTAGTTAGTTTTGCCTTGTACTCCTCAGTTAGTATATCGACATAGACTCGACTTTACCCTGCCAATCTAAAACCTCCTTCTACTCCAACCTCTGTCCTCTAACAGTCTGAACTCCATTTGACTCAACCTCTAGTCTCCCTCTGAAGTTCTAGTCTCATCTGAACTTAACCTAAGTCCCCCCGTACTCCTCCCTGCATTTACCCGCACTTTCCTGCTCCTACCTCTAGACCCTCAACTTGAAATTAAGACACCAGACGAGGTGAAGGGTGCAGCTTCTTACAAGCTGAAGCCAAGTCCTTTCCATTTCCCCTCCCGCAGAATCAGCATCAACCCGACAACCTCCCGTTATTATCACCCGCAGTGTCTGGTCAGATTCTGAAGCGACCTCTAGGATCAGTTCTTAACAAACAGGACTTACACCTCAGTGGTGGTTAAACACTGAGGTGGTATGATACCAGATATATGGAATTATAGAAACTGTTACATAAGCAGTAATGGGTATGCACATGTGCTTGACATGTGAATACAGTACATGTGTTGATACACATGTTGTGCATTATTGGCACTACTCCAGTAAGCATTTCAAGCTTGCATTTTACTTGATCAAATGACAGGAAAGGATCATCTGGGTAACATGTCTGAGAAGCTGCTCAAACACTATTGTACATTGCCTCTGAAGTGTTCATGGTCGAGATGAAAGTTCTTAGTGCTTTAAGGAAGTGTCAATCTGTAATCTCTTCTGGGAAGTCTGAAGGTGGATCATGCAAACATTGGATATCTTTCTCATGCATGTTACTTTTCTCAAGTGTTGTGGTCTGGAGGCCCTTGACAAATTGTGCTGTAATTTGCAGTTCATCTATATGAGCATCTAGTCCAGGTGTTGGAGCCTGATCTACACTGTTCAGGTTTTGATGAGTCAAGAACAGGTTGCCAGCATTGGGAGACAGTTGGCCAGTGTTGGTCTGATCAGTCTGGGGTTGGAATTCATTTATTAGATGCTGAATGCTACAGGTAGCTTGGGGCAGTCCTTGTACAAGAGGTCCTCCAACATTAACTTGGTCTCCATCTGACTGTGGGGTTCAAGTTTTACACAACATTGGATTGGATGTGCTGCAATAGTGACTCACTGATACACCACCCTGCATAGTCCCCTGCATCTGCCTTTGCCTTATGCACCTTTGCTCAACATTCACATCAGGATTTGAACTCTTGAGTCTGAGGGGTACTTCTTGATTGCAACTGGCAAGGAAATCAGCAAATGATTCATCCTGAGCTCTCTGTTCATGCTGTTTGCGGAGAGTGCACTGAGTGGCAGATTCTCTGCATGGTAGCATGGATGACAATAAGAGGTGGATGAGATACTCTGTGTTGAAGCAAAAAGTGTGGACAATGTTATGTCAACATCTGCTCTTCTTGAAATGATAATTCACCATTGAGCAAAGGTTTGATGGAATAATAATTATGATTAAAGAGACGTTAATGGAAGGAAATAGTTTTAATGTGCATCAATGATTGAGAATGTTAGCCAATACATGGGTTTCTCACTGGGGATGAGGAGTGAACTGAGCTCATCGGGGTACAGTGGTGATGCTGAATCAGATTTTGACAGTGACATCTTGGAGATCTCAGATGAGGATGATGAGGAAGAGTCAGACAGATCAGAAAAAGGAGCAGATGAGGTGCAGAGCAATCCATTTGGAGATCATTGGAGTCATCTGCAAAAATGGGTCAGTCAGCAAATCTGAGAGATGTATGCAAACCGTTATGAGATGCGAGGTCCATCTCACATGCGTCATGTCCTACTCAAGCTTAAGATTGCACGACTCAACAAATTTTGTGAGGAACTTTGTATCACACCTTGTACATTTGATATGCTTGTTGCTGCCATCAAGGATGACCCTGTCTTTCAGAATAATTTGAACACAGCACAAATGACTATTGAGGAGCAGCTGGCTGTCACACTATATCAGTTTGGCCACAATGGAAATGCCGCAGGTTTGCAGGGTGTTGCGAATTGGGCTGCTGTGGGCAAGGGAACTGTCCTGCTTGTCACCCAATGAGTAATGATGGTGATTCTTCAGCTGGAGTTCATGCAGGAGGCGGTGCACTTTCCCACTGCTGAGGAGAAGGAGGCAGCAAAGAAATGGGTCCACAAGCATTCATGCAAAGCTTGGCATCATGGATGGTGTGGAACACTTGTACCTCTAGCTGAACACCCAAGTTGGTTTGGGGAGAGTTACTTTGATTGAAAATGTCAATACTCTTTGAATGTCCAAGCATGTCTCCTCATTAACCAATCCTAACTAAAATATTAATCAAGTGTTTCTTTAAGATTGTTTCCCTGCCCAACTTGCAAATAATTGATTTTGGATATGGTCACACTGGCAGCACTCATGATGCAATGGCCTGGGCTTGGCTCGAGAGCATAACGATCTTATGGAGGAGGGTGAATGGGTCTGGGGTGATTCTGTAAGTCAAAAATCCTGCCTGATATGCTACCAGCTAATGAATTATAATTCTGGGTCTTAGATTGATGTTTGGATTGTTGCACCTTACAAGAAGCCAGAACAGGACCTCCCAGACAATGAGGTGTACAATAACCATGTTTCCATGGTATGGATATGATCTGAACATGTGATCAGGTTTCTTAAAGGCTGCTTTCACTCACTCAAGAACTTGTGTGTCAGTATCAAAAACCAGAAGTGTCATATCCTTGCTACTTATTGGGTCACTGTGTGCATTGGGATTTATTCATTTGCAATGCAATGCAAGGAATGAGAATGGCAGCTTGATGCTTCAGACTCTGATTTTTCTGCACCTGAAGATCCTTTTATTGCAGAGGGTTTATCTTCATCATCTGAATTGGATGCTGGTGCAAACACCACTGTGTCTCAACCCCAACATAATGGTGCTACCTACAGTCATACATGACATCTTCAAGCTGGGAAAGCCCATCATGAGAAACTCAAGGAAGAGCTTTTCCATGCTAAGATGCACAAGGCGCATTGTATAAGGGCAACCTAAGCCTCTAGCAAAGGGAAATCCGAAGTTAAAATTATGCTACATAATACAGGGATTGGGGGCGCACCTAGCAAGGGGATCCTTAGAGAAAGCGACGTTTCCGGAATGCGTGCGCAAATTGACTCGCTTGATGCCCAGTATATGTGAAGACGACAAAAATCAAATATAACCTAAAAATAGAAAAAGGCGGAGATAGGCGGATCAAGGCCGCCAAATGACATCATACCAAGGGGTATGTGTCGGAAGGGGTACTCCGCCTCTAAATATAAAAGTGTCAACATATACAAACATGATAGCAAGGGAAAATTAGTAATAAAATCCGGAAAAATCATAGAAAATGAAGAATAGAAGGAAATGAGGTGGGGAAAAATATGGGACGAACATAAAAAATAGGAAAAACACACAGGGCACCCCCCTAGTCCCCTTACATCACCCCCTCTCTAAGATGCATCGCCCCGATGCATTCGAAATCGTATACGCCCAAAGTCCATGACTTGAATGCGACGCAGTGCAGCAGTGTGCCGTCGGTGAAATTCCTTGATTAACCGAGGGGCATTTACGTCAGACTCTTCGACCCATGAGTTCTCCTCATACCCATAACCCTTCCAATGTACCAAATACTGGAGTTTTCCTCGACGCAAATGGCTGTCCAAGATTGACTCGACTTCATATTGGGGTTCTCCCTCGATCACTGTAGGTGGTGGTGGTGGGTGTGAATGGCGTCCCGGGAATGGATCTGGGGGAGCTGGAAGCAATTTGACGACATGGAAGACGGGATGGAGTCTGGACATGGAGGCTGGGAGGCGTAGACAATAGGCATGTGTTCCAACGCACTTGACAATGGGGAAAGGTCCCAAGAAGCGATGAGCGAGTTTCTTGGATGGACGTGTAGTGGAGATGTCACTGGAGTCAAGATAAACTCGATCACCAACCTTGTACTGAGGGGTTGGGGAGTGGCGCTGGTTGTAAAATCGCGCCATGTCGTCCTTCGCCTTTGCTAAGGCTGCCCTTGCCTCCTCCAAGCTATCCCTCATGCGTTCTGTGAACTCATTCACTGTCTCGATGTGTGAGGGAGTTTGGCGAGGTTCAAATCCCATGCGTGGATGTCGTCCAGTGTCTAAGAGGAAAGGGGTCTGTTGAGTGGAAGCATGGACATGGTTGTTGTACCCAAACTCGGCCAAAGGAAGGAGATCATCCCAATCGTCCTGGCGTTCATTGACAAAGAGGCGGATGTACTGCTCCAGTTCCTGGTTGACTCGCTCCGTCTGGCCATCAGTTTGTGGGTGATAAGCAGTTGAAGCAAGGAGTTTGATCCCCAGGAGTCGGTACAGCTCATGAGTGAACTCTGCCATGAACTGAGGGCCACGATCCGAGAGGAAGGCACCAGGAAGTCCATGTAATTTCCACATGTGGTGGAGGTAGAGTCGAGCGGCACCTAGGGCACTGACAGTGGTGTGAGTGGGAATGAAGTGAGCACGTTTTCCCACTGAGTCAACTGTGCACATCACCGCATCAAACCCGTTTGACTCTGGCAATTCCACCACAAAGTCGACACTGACAACATCCCAACGACTCTCTGGAACAGGAAGAGGGTGTAGCTCACCAATAGGCTTGCGACGAGGGACCTTGGTGCGTAAGCAAAGGTCACAAGTGCGACAATACTGACCAATGAGCTGTGACATTTGTGGCCACCAATAGTTCTGTGAGGTGAGCTCCAAGGTCTTCCAGCGTCCGGGGTGGCCAGCAATCTGTGAGTCATGGTGTTGGGATATGATGCGCTGGCGAAGGTCTGGGTCATTGGGAACATAGATGCGATCCCTGAAATACAACAAGTCCTCCTTTTCAGCCCACTCTGCCGCACGTAAGGAAAGGGTCGATCCCTTCCTCAGTTCTTTAACAGCTCGGGCGACAACATCCTCATGTAAACCGCTATGGTTTGCGCGACGAATGTCACGTAGAATGTCCCGCTCCTCGCCCTGGGGTACGATGCCTTCCAGTGCCTGAATGGTGAACAGGTCTGGCTGCAACAGCACAATGTTTTGGTTGTCACCGCTGCCATCCCCATGGTCTGCACATCGGGATAGGGCATCGGTCTTCCCCATGCTGCGACCCGGACGGTGGTGCAAGGAGAAGTTGAATCTAGATAGATACAGGGACCAACGAGCTTGACGACGGTTCAATTTCTTGGCCGTCATGAAGTACTCGAGGTTCTTGTGATCCGTCCAAATTTCCACCTTGTGTTGGGCACCCTCGAGGAAGTGTCGCCACTCCTCAAGCGCACGCATTATCGCCAACATCTCCTTGTCATGGATCTCGTAGTTTCTCTCTACAGCACTAAGGCTTTTGGAGTAGAACGCAACAGGATGCCACTTCTGGTCCTCCAGAGACTGCTGAGACAACACAGTGCCCGTCGCAAAGTCAGAACTGTCGGCTTCTACACGAAAAGGATGCGAATCGTCAGCAAAGGTAAGGATCGGAGCGGAAGTGACCATCTCCTTAAGCTTTTCAAACGCCTCCTGTTGTGCATTATCCCACCTCCATGCCTCCTTTCCTGTCAAGTCGAACAGCGGTCGTGCATGATGTGAGAAATCCTTGATAAAACGCCGATAAAAATTGATGAAGCCCAGGAAAGACTGCACCTCCTTCTTGTTCGTGGGCATTGGCCAAGCTGTGACCCCATTTACCTTGATAGGATCCATCTCCACTTGACCCTCCGAGATAATCAGGCCGAGGTACTCGATCTTGGTCCTTTCGAACTCGCATTTGTCCTGATGAAGGTAGAGTTTGTACCGTCGAAGTCGCTCTAGGACGAGGCGCGTGATGCGACGGTGCTCTTCAACCGTGCGAGTGAAGATGAGGATGTCATTGAGATAGATGCAGACAATGCCTTCGAGGATGAGGTCATGGAAGATGTCGTTCATCATGGTCTGAAAGGTGGCAGGGCTATTAGTAAGGCCAAAGAACATGACAAGCGGTTCAAAAAGACCACGGTTGGTACGAAAGGCTGCCTTCCACTCATCTCCCTCCTTTATCCTCACATTATTATAGCCCCAACGGACATCAAGCTTGGTGAAGTATCGGGCTCCACGGAGCTGGTTTACGAGTTCGGAGATGAGGGGTAGTGGGTAGCGATTTTTGACCGTGATGTTGTTGAGTCTTCTGTAGTCTTGAACCGGTCGAAGTGAGCCATCCTTCTTCTTGACAAAGAAAAAGGGAGAGGCCATGGGTGACTTCGATGGTCGAATACGTCCAGAGGCCAGGTGCTCGTCGATGAACTGGTCAAGCTGCCTTGTTCCTCCGGAGAGAGAGGATAGACCTTGCAGGATGAAGGGGTTGCGCCGGGGGTGAGTTCGATCGCGTGATCCCATGGCTTACGCGCAGGAAGAGAGTCGAATGACTCCTTGGAGAACACGTCTTCAAACTCATGGAGATGAGGGAGTAAGGAGTTAGTAGAGGATTTAGCAGCGTTGTTTTTGTGGAAGGCCTCGGCGAGGCGTTGGGATATGTTCGATGTGGCACACACCTCATGCGATGAGCGAATTGCAGTGTAGAAGATCCGATCACCCTCCTCCACTTCCTCTGGGTCCTCATCATCATCATCCGAGTCCGGCATTAGATCAGGAACCCCTTCCAATTCCACTTCAGGTATGGGCAGGGGTCCAGCATGACACTTCTGAGTTTGTCGTATTGCCGCCTTCTGTCCACGACGTTCTTGCCTGGCTTCTGTGAAACACGTCCGACAGCGGGATGGACATCGGCTCATGGTAACCTCCCCGGTGCGCCAGTCGACCTCTGGGTTATGGTCTCGAAGCCATGGATATCCCAAAATCGCCTTTTGCTTTCCTAATTGAGTGACAGCAAAAAGGGCACGCTCACTATGATCTTTGTAATGGAGAACCAGGTCTGCAACCTCTTGGATGGCACCAGCTTCATTTGGGGATCCATCCACGTTATATACAGGTATCGGACGTGAGAGTGAGCGAGTATTTAGACGATGTTGTTGTACCAGATGGGAATCGATGAAGAGACCAGTCGCACCAGAGTCCAGGAGCGCAGAGACACCGAGTATCTGTCCAGTGTCAGTCGTCTGCAGTTCGATGGCTAGGTTTAAGGAATGTGCAGAGAGAGTGGATGCCACAATATACTTGCGTGGTAGTTTACGCTCCCATGATTTAATTTTGGGACGTGGAGTAGAAGGAGAGATGGGGAGAGCAGGTATGTCTTTAGCCAACTTCAAAGGGTCAGAGAGGGGAGCAGTCACAGAAATGGATTCATTCTCCAGGGATTCAACTGACAAGACTTCAAAGCGGTTATGGACAGGCAGTGAGGGCGTACGATTCACTCGCTGCGAATAGGAAAATCCTGCTCCTCTACAACTTCCAGCTTAACCTCCTCTGCAACTTGATCCTTCGCTTCCTCAACATCTACAAGTGCCAACAAATCTTGCAGGAGTTCGTCTCGTCCCTCGGGGGTGAGCATGCAGATATCCTGATGATGGGGACATGCTCCAGCCCTGTGTCCAGGTTCCCCACAACGGTAGCAGAGATCCAACTTACGTGCACGGCTGCGGGCTGCATCAACATCCATTGGTACTGGGATATTGACGGCTGGTGTGGGAGTTTGACGAGCAGGAATGGGGTTAGGGCGGGGGAGGATGGTTTGATCTGGGCACGTTCCTTAGTGGACGCGTTTGGCAAAACATCGTTGTTGGGTGTGCTTGGAGTCGTGAAGGGGGAACTATTAGTCGTAGGGTTAGCCTGGAGGGTCCTAACGAAGTTTTCAATCGTAGATTTAAGTGAGTCAATTTGCGCGCGCATTCCGGAAACGTCGCTTTCAAGCGCGTCGAAGCATTCTGATGTGTCCATGTCACTAGGGAGCGCGTTTGGCAAAAATGGCGGCGCAATAAAGGCGAGAGTATCTGGAACGGTGTGTAGGGACTCTGTGGAGCTTTGGGAAGCGTCGTCCAGTCCGTACCTGCCTATTTTGGGCAGCGCGTTCGCGATTTTCGGGCCTTAGGGGAGAGTTTTCTACTATAAGGGCAACCTAAGCCTCTAGCAAAGGGAAATCCGAAGTTAAAATTATGCTACATAATACAGGGATTGGGGGCGCACCTAGCAAAGGGAAATCCGAAGAGAAAACTCTAAGGATCCCCTTGCTGATGCCCAGTATATGTGAAGACGACAAAAATCAAATATAACCTAAAAATAGAAAAAAGCGGAGATAGGCGGATCAAGGCCGCCGAATGACATCATACCAAGGGGTATGTGTCGGAAGGGGTACTCCGCCTCTAAATATAAAAGTGTCAACATATACAAACATGATAGCAAGGGAAAATTAGTAATAAAATCCGGAAAAATCATAGAAAATGAAGAATAGAAGGAAATGAGGTGGGGAAAAATATGGGATGAACATAAAAAATAGGAAAAACACACAGGGCACCCCCCTAGTCCCCTTACACATTGGAGAGCACAATTTCATGCTGAGTGATATGGCGTACATGGTTCAGAACTTCATTTGGATTCCAGTGATGTTGATGTGGAATAGAATAGGTATACAGTTTGTATACATTACCTTTCGGACTGTCCTAAGTGTGAATAGTTAAGCTCAGCATAAAAGTCGAATGATGGCGTGTCCTGGATTTTGGGTGCAAAACTAGTGGATGGTGTCGTCGATCCTGCATCTGACTCTCCAGAACTTGGTGCTCCTGTCTTATGAGAAATCTCAAAGTTGCTGGGCCCAGGCTGGCGATGTCCCAACTGAGCCATGCATAACTGGAATTTGTGCTCCATCTTCTTTGCTTCCATGTCCAATTTCTTCAACACTAAGTCAGCTTTCAACTTGTATTGCTATGTCTTTGCATGAATCTTTGCCAATTCCCTCTTGGTCACTCCCTGTGCCTTGGTCTTCTTCAAATCTAATACCTTCTGAGTTGTCTCCTCCTCCTTTATCATAATGGCTTCCAGTTTGCTGATTCCAGTTTTGGCCTTCTTAGCTGCCAGCTGAGTCATGGGAGCTGATTTCCTGTTGTGTGCAGCTGTCTTTTTCCCATCAACACCCAGTTTTTTCTCTTCTACAGGAACTGCCTTTTGCTTTGTCATACTGACCTTTGAGGTTCTGGCTGGCTGATCTTTTCTTTGCTCTTCCTCCTTATTGCCATCACTATTTCCTTCAGCCAAATCATTGTCACCCTTGTCCTCAGGCTCAAACTCATCAGCCATCCTTGACTGGGTTTCATTATCCAGATCGATATCATACCCTTGCCCAAAGTGAAGCTGGTGTCCAAAAGTGAAAGATCATATCCAGAGCTGTTGTTGCTGAGACCAGCAGGAACAACACTGGGATGCTCAGAAATGATGGCTTTCAAATGCCAGTACCACAGGCATTTTTCCTTAATCTTAGCTGTGCATTTGCATGTTAGACTTTACTATGTCCACGTGTCAACAAAGACTGATGTACCTCAACAGCAAGTAAATGAATTATCTGCATCCACATCAATCTCTTCTTCAAGAATGATTCCAGCACCTGTCTCTTCCATCTCATCTCAGTATTTCTGCACATCTTTTGTCATGCTAGTGAACAAAAGTCAGGTAGGTCATGATCAGCGACTTTCACTGCACATACTTACCATGTGAGCCAGTTTTTAATTTTGTCCAAGCTGCTTTATCCACCAGTGTCGTCGCTTTTGTGAACACCATGCCATATTTCTCATGGTTCTTGAACAGGATCTCAGCCAATTTGTACTGCTGTTCAGTTTTAGGCTTTCCTGCAACACTCAAGGCCGCCTTCTCTCCAGGCATTGGAAAGAGGACTTGCTTGATATTGTCATTGTCCTCCAATGCAGTGACAAGGGCCTAGTTCAAGTTAACATCTTTCCAACTACACACTCAAACTTCTGGTGGACCACAATTGAAGATTGAACATACTCGACTTCATCCGAGTCCCCATCAGGCTCATCTTCCTCTCCATCACTGCTGTCCTCAGCTGGCTCAGCAACCTTTTTCTCTTGGCCCTTGGTTTTTGGTGTCTTTTTGGTTTTGGTGGTCTCAGAGTCAGAAGCAGCCTCCTTTGTAGCTTTGGCTTTGACAGAGGGCTTTCAGGCATGGCTGGGAAGCTTCTTTTGAGTAGCTTTTGGGCATTTTCCAGACATCAGGGTTGAGGGCAGGAAGTTGATCAAATAGTATAAAAGTCTAGTTGTCTTATCAATTTGAACTATTTGAAATAGTTAGGTTATAACTGTTGAACCGCCTCTGGAGGCAATTCAACGATTCAATTTTTTTTGATGGTTCAACTGATGTTTTGAGTTGTTAAATTGCCCACTGTATTGCCCACCTGAATTGGTGTTGAATCAGCATGTTTGACCACTACTATTGCCACTGCAGAAGGGTAAGGTGCATAAGATGTTGATTGTCAAGGAATCCTTTGACAGATGGTATTAATCCCCAATAATGCAAGGCCAATAAATGGAATCACTGAAGAAAACTTCCAAGAAGGCGCAAAGATGTGGGTGTTGGTGGTGATGGGAGCTGTCAAGACCAATTTTCCTAACCAGAATTCTGATTGTTTTCCACCACCCTTCCTGGCTGCCTTGCATCACAGCCCACCTCCTATCAGCAGCACTGCCTAGAGTTAAAATTCTCTCATTTCCAATTTGATGAAACAGTTTCAGGATATTTGCCTTAGAGGCAGTCTTGGAAACTCTGATCACCTCTGGCCTTTAGTATTTAAGCTAGCTACTTTTGTCTTGTATCAGACAGTTTGTAAATCAACCAAGTCATCCACTTAATTCCAACCCAGTTACACTCCAAATATCCTCTTAAGTCTATCTTGAACTTTAGCTTATCCTCTCTGGAAAATCTCCAAACCTCTGATCATCCTCCTTACCCTTGTCTTGAAATTAGGACACTTGACAAGGAGAAGGGTGCAACTTCTTATAAGTTGAAGCCAAGTCCTTTCTGTCCCCACACTTGTTATGGCACATCAAGTGAACCTTGCCCCAGAATCCCATTGGGTTCCCTTCCTTGTTTGATCCATCCTTATCAACTTCTACCATCCAGGTATGACCAGAAATCTGATGACTTCCTTTGTTCAGAACTTAACAGGAGCCAAATGTCTGCAGTGTGATGGAGATAGAGTGCTGTAGAGATTGCACATAGTTGTGATGGATGGTTTGAAAGTGCAAACATTTGGTGAAGATGTGATGTGTGGATTCAAGCATATGGCAACCGAATTGACACCATGGCTGAAGACTGCCACAAAGTTGAGTGTGTAAGATTAATGCTGAATTTAACTGGTCACTATGTGCATATAGTTGAAATACAGCTGAATAAGAAGACTGTGCTTGAGTGTAAGGGTGATCAGGGGGTGGATGCTGATCATAGAGGTCAAAGGAGATGATGGAAGGATAAGGGTGTGGAGTGTCAAGGTTCACCAAGCCATTGTCAATGAAAGCAGATATTGAGGAGTCAAAAAACCCCAATATGGGTGTATATGACATGGTCTCATCCATGGTGAACATTGGCAAAGGAGCAGTGGAAACAGTCCATTGATTGTGGTGAGAATGTGACAAAATCAACTAAGCTGTTTAACTGTGAGGGTATGGCATCATGATCAGTGTGAGCTCAGATGTAAGATAAGGAGGATGATGAAATGAGTTGTGGATTGGAGTCTGAAAGTCCTGTAGCCATGTCATCTGTTTCTGCATGAGAAAGTTTGCCCTTAACTTCTTCTGCTGCCCCTGAAATAACCTTCAGTATCCATCAATAAAGTGACTGTGCTGGGTGCAAGAAAAGGGCTTGCAGGGTTGTGTGGAAAGAATTATGAAGAAAGTTGATAGAATTGAGATGATTTGTATAGATGATTGGTGGAGAGGAAAGGGACAGGGAGGATTGTTGAGCAATTAATAGAGCTACAAGAATGCCATAAGCTTTGGCTAGATGAATGTTGGTGGAGTGGCAAAAAGAGTGAAGGAAAAAAGGAAAAACATGGCTGTTTCTGAAAACAGCACATGTAATGGAGAGGTCATTGTGAGGAAGGATGAGTTTTGAACCATCAGATGCAAAACAATGAGGTGGAGCTGGATAAGAAGTAGACAGTAAAGGGAGTTGTGCAATTCATTTGATGGTGTTTATGCAAGGTGTTGTTGTGTTGAATGAGGCAAAAGGAAAAGGGGTTCTGAATGGGGAAGCTGCAGGAGGGAGGTAGAGAGGAATAGAAGCCAAGAGGAAAGAGTAGGCTAGTCATGGGTGAGGTGATTTTTCAGAAAGATGAGGTTGTAAGGAGTGAAGGAGGATGGAAAAGGGAGTGCAAGGAGTAGGACCAATGACCAACATGATGTAGGAAGGTATAACCCTGTTTTGCAAAAGTGGAAAGGAGGCAGATGGGGAGATGAGGACAATGAGGGAGTGTAGATGTAATGTTGTAGAGATGTTGGAGAAAAATATTGCCAGAAAGCATGTAAGAGATGTCAGTGTGATGGATGGAGAGATTAAGTGTTTTAAAGATGGAGTAAGCAAAGAGCCATGAGCATGGGAGATGAAGTTTTTGATGAGAGAAGATTGGGGACTGAGGGATGATGGAGAGAGGAGGATGACAGAAATTTAGCTGACATGTCCAGTCTGCTAAAGTGATATGAGCAATGTTGTGAAAGGTTGTGATGTGATGGTTAAAATCACACTGAAGACCTCACACAGCAAGGGAGCTATTGATGTGGGTGATGGAAGGGAATGTGAAACCCTGTAAATGAAGAGGAAGAAACAACAAGGAAGAGTTGAAGTGAAAAGGCATTTGAAGGTATGTATGAATCTTGTGAGCTATTTGCAAATCAAGGGTAGCTGCCTGTGAATCAGACAACAGTTGGATGCCAATAGAGGTCAAATGCAGGAAATAAGCTTGAGGGACACCAGTTGTTGGAGAGCTGTGAGAGGGAGGGCCCAAGCAAGTTGAGGAAAGCAAAAATGAAAGACCAGGTCCTGAATATGTTGAAAGTGTTGTAATGGCTGATCAACAGGCACACAAAGAAATGTTGTGTGGCTGGTAACAATGGAGACAGGGTTCTGAAAAGTTAGAGTAGAAGATTGGTTAGCATAGTCAACAGCTCATTACAGGAGGAATCATATAGATTGGCGAGGCATTGGCTGAAAATTCAAAAGCAGGAATTCTGGAGCATGATATGCATATAGGTGGCTTTTCTGCCATTCAGTTTCCCATCAATATGTAGCCTGAAAATGATCAGCATCCCGAGCCAGAGACAAAAGAGTAGGAAGAAAAGTCGAGAATAAAAGGTTATCATCCATGGCTTCAACCATGGTGACAGGTTGAATGATGTGATTGAGAGGAGTGTGGGTTGTATGTTGGGAGGCAAGTTGAGATTGTAAAACAAGGTACCCATGGAAGTGGATTGATAAGTCAGATAACCAATGATGGCACAAGCTGGCACAAGCTGGCACAAGCTGGCAGTTAAAGTGCATTTGAGTGGTGAAAGAGCCTTGCTTTGTAACACCATTAATGATGAAAGGATCTGTAAAGCCATAAGCAGTTTTAATAGAATAAGGAACATCAGCTTGGGAAGATTGATCCAAGGCTGTGATGGAATGAGGTAAGCCATATGCAGTGAGTGCGTCATAGAAACCCTGAGGCTCAAGCATGTCAAATCCCTTTTTCTGGTTGCATTGTAAGATGTACAGTGAAATGTTCTGTTGAGATGTCCATTTTTGGACTTGAGCAATGACAGAAAGCAGGTCACAGCCCTGGCTGTGTGGCAACCTGACAACTAGGAATGACCTGTAATCAAGAAAGATAAGGGGATAAAAGGTTGTTTAGCCATGCAAAAGGAAGGTTGAGAAGAAGATTATTGCAGGCAATACCACAGTAGTTTGAAAGGAGGATATATGAACCACATTTATGAATGGTAGAAATATGGGTGGACTTGACACAGCTGGGAAAGTGAGAGGAGGAGATGATATAATTAAGGAGAGATAAGACATGTGAAAGGCCTTGATTGCTGAGGGTGTGCAGGAACCATTTTTCCCAACTGTCACATCCAGGGGTTGGTCAATGATTCCCTTTACCCAAAATATGACAGAGGTTTGGAAGATCCAACAATACTGGCCATGTAAATGGGTCATGTTGAGTTTGGGAAGCTCTTGTGTTTGACATCTGTAGTTATGTAATGTACCTTTGTGATCTCTATTCATTCTGTGGATTTCATATGATTGACATTGACACTGAATGTTTATCTTCTAACTCATTCTATAGTTTCACTTAAAAACTGTATTTTGTACTTCAATACTTCAACAATTTTAATATTTCTAATTAGAACTACAATATCTCACTTATCTGTACCAGTACTTTAAGTTTGACTCAGAGTGCTGACATGAGTGAGTTTGGCAGGTTCCCACACATCATGTGATTGTGCTTGCTGCAATTTTGAGTTCCTTTGTTCTCGATGTGTTCACACATACTTGTCTTCTGGCTTGTCTGGATACCTGGAATCTTTATTCCATCATCTTCTATTCCAGACAATCCTAACTCTGACATTCCAATAGATCCTCCTGTGAGTTCTAGTTCAGGGGAGGCTGGCCCATCTCAGGCTGGACTTGGCAAGTGCAAGCATTCTCTAGGCAACATGAACCCTGGTTCAAGAGCTTTGCAAGCCAAGAAAGCCTGCAAGGCCTTCACAAAGTGGCCCAAGAAGCCCATGAAGCCTAGTGATTGGCACATGAGAAAAGGAGAGGTACCAAAGAAGGCTGAGAAGACAAAGGTGCACATTCATTGTATTCAAGCACTTTAAAGTCTAAATCACTTTCAGGCTGCACTTGAGCTTCATCTCCATGTCCTTTGGGGCTTACCACACCAGACTGTCTCCCCTGAAGTCACAGAGAATGATAAAGTACCCTTTACCCATTACTTTACCTCTGAAGCACGATTGTGGAACTCTGTCACAGCTAGTCTTGATGACAACTCAGCTAGCATTCAGGGTGGGCACCTGATGTCTTGGGTAATGATCTGGAGTCTATGTATAATCTCCTTCATGAGCACATTGCCCTCAAAACATTTGAGCAGGTCTCAGGTGCTTTTGGATACTCTCATATGGGAATGAACTTGTTGTGTATCAACAATTTTGCACTTATGTGTAAACTTTATTGAAGCTTTGTTTTCTCATATATGCATGGTATTGCCAAGTTGGAGGCAAAGAATCCAGGAAGTGTTGCAAAAGCAAAGCAGATGACTGGAGTGTGGAAATGATGTAGTGTGGTATGTAATTCATGGAATTCTGTACATGCCATTTGCAGATTGTATTTACTAATAAACCTTGATACTTGCTGATGGCAGAATGGATGTGTTCAGGGCTCATGGTTTCAATAAACATGTTGTTGCCTTGGCTAGAGAGAATGAGGCCCATTCAGATGATGAGTTGGCTGAAGGAAATGCTGAGTCAGTTGATGCAGTGTACCACATCAAGGAGAAGGAGCATTCAACAAAAGTTACTGCATTCTTTAGAATGGCTGATAAGGAGTGCAAGTGGATAAATAGAAGCAAAAAAAGACACCTTAAGTTGGCTGATCTTTGCTTTTCTTTTTACATTTGACTGATCCTATTTGACTGGAGTGACGCTGTGAAGACCCCCCCATGCCAAAGTTATCTGAGCTCACTGCTCTCCCAAAGAAAGTCCCAATTGATTGGTTTGATCCTATCTATTGGCACAAGAAGCAGAGCAATATATTACCCTGGAGAATATGTTGGGAATAATAGGGAAAAATAAAAGGAACCATCAGTAAAAAAATGTTGTTTTTCCCACACTTTTCTCCTTGCTCTTGCTCAGCAAAAATAACTCATCCATTCCTGGGAGAAAATCATGTGAAAATGGAGGGGAAATATATCTTTTTTTCCACATCTTCTCTATATCTGGTGAAAATAACATTTTTTCTCCTGACTTCCACAATTTTTTCACCTAGAAACAGATTAGTTATTTTTCCACAGAGAAAAAAGTGGGAATATGTGTGACCTTTTTCCCCCTAATGTTCACAAGTTTTTCTCCTGGAAACAGATTAGTTGTTTTCCTGCAGCAACCAAAAGGACAAAGTGTGGGAAAATAACATATTTTTACTGATGGTTCCTTTTATTTTTCCCCAGTGAAAAGTGTCTTTTTCTCCAGGGTAATATATTGCTCTGCCTCTTGTGTGGAACAATCTTTCTATCTGTGAGCATGCCCAATATGTCAAGAATGGTACTTATGTTGCTCTACCACCTGCAGAGCTCTGTGCCAGCTGAGATGAGTGTGAGAAATGGAAGAGTATGCCAGAGAAGGAGTTTATGGCCAAATATAGTGATGAAGTGCAGGCAGAATACAAGCTACCTATGCCTGATGAATTGGAATGACTTGAGCAGCAGGATGATGATGAGGATGAAGATGAGCTGGATGTATCAGGTGAGGGGTCAGGCGATGAGGGGTCAGGCGATGAATAAGATATGGGTGTTGTTTAATACATATTCTGGTTAATGGTGGTAATTGATTTACTTACCTCTTCATATTCATGCTTGCCAAGTCACTTAATGTATTTCAAGTTAATACCATCTTTTCTATTTATCCAAAGCTATTTACACATTGCCAGGGATGAAAAATTATCAGTGCCCTCTGTTTGGAGCCCAACATACAACCAGAACCTTCCTGCTAATACCATAAGTGCCTGCTGGCCACTGGACAGTTGTGACATGAGTGATAATATGGACAGGCTCAATAATACTAAGGTTGTTAGAGGGGTGTGCATCAACAATTCATAGTGTTCAAGGGTCCAGTCCATAAGACCAGAAAAAGACTGGACCCTTAACTGAACTTAACTGCAAGAGACCGAACCATCGGTCTTGGTTCACCCCATATTTGGGTCAGTTCAGTTGTCAGATGATCACTTTTGTAAACTCATGAAAACTGATATAAGACCAGTTGAAACCAGTCTTTTAGACATACTAGGTATATAGTATAAGTCAGGTTCAAAATACAGGAATAAGTATATAAAAGTATATAAAAAGCACAAAATATAAATACTGCTATCACTATTTATAGTATATGTACATGAAGTGGAACAAGCCCAGGGGAAAAGGAGTTGTTTGGGTGGGTAACTTATATACCCTGTGGCTGTACACAGACCATGTGGTCACATTTGTGCTCCCAAAAACAAGGTGGCACCATTTGCCAAATGACTTCTCACGTCTACCACCACAACATCAATCATGCCATATCACCACCCTAGTCTGCAACCATGACCATGAAAACCAATGAACACAAAGCAGGGGGCCAAAATGACAAACTAGCATTATTTGGGGCCCCTAGGGTATGTTTTTATAGTTTATTTCTTCTTTCTTTTACTAACTACATATTTCTTCATTTTTAGGTTTTTACATCTTGATAGAATAGTGCAACAATGAATGGTGGGGATGATGAACAGCAGGGAAAGGGACGATAGCAGCCCAAATGATGCTAGTCTTGTTTGGGCCATCAAGTATGTTTTTTTTGTTTAATCTTATTTCTTTTACTAACAATTCTTTTCTTATCTTTTGCTAATGATGTCGCCTAGCCACCACACAACACACCTGGGCCTTTGCCATACACCACCCATGCCCTATGTCACCACTGTGAGCCTCTGCTTGCAGGGTGGCAATAGGTACTGCTACTTCCAGATGGCAATGGCAATGGCAGCCAGGGACAGCCAATGCCATGTCACAGCACCAACAACCTGCCTACGAGCCACTGCTCATAAGGGGTAACAGAGGTGTTGATGACAAACAACAACACACACAGGGAGGGGGTGACAAATGACAGGGAGCAGAAAATGGATGACAAGGAGAACAGGTGGCAACTTGCAATGGGGAGAAGATGACAAATGACAGGGATGGGATGACAGACAACAACGTGGGGACAACAATGCAGGGACAACTACCAACAACTCAGGGACAACTAATGAGAATGCGGTGATGACAATGCAGGAACAACAACATGGGGACAACATCATGAGGACAACAAATGACAATGCAGGGATGATGATGATACTTGACCAGGAAACCCAAACAAAACCCACAATAAGGGCTCAAATGGTATAACACTAGTTAGAGGAAGGTTGCAAGGTGGTACTAAATATCACTGCTGTTACCCAAGGCTATGAAAACGACTCTAGAGGGTGTCCAATGAAGTTCGATGAGGTTTGAGAGTATTTGAAGCACTACAAAGGTGTTCAGGAGAAGTTCGATAAAGATCGAATGTGTGCAAAGCGCTGTGACAATGTTCAAGGGAAGTTCAATGAAATTTGAGATAGTTCAAAGAGGCGTGATAATGTTTGAAGAGTGTACAAAGTGGTCCGATGATGTTCAAAGAAGTTTGAAGAGGTGCAATGATGCTCGAGGATAGTTTGAAGAGGTGTGAGGATGTTCAAAGAAGTTCGAAGGGCTTTATAGAAGACAAGGATGTTTTCAACAATGGCTGAGGATAGACTATAGGGATGTAGAAAGGCATCAAGAGGGGATAGACAATATGCGATAGTTTTGAGAGGCTAGTATGAGGAGTTTGAGGAAATTTGGCATAAAACACTGAATTTTGAGACTAAGTTGAGACACTTGGACTCAAGAGAATGGCTCTTAAATCAGACAATTGGTGTGAGAGGACAATGTATTCTGTTCTTCTAAGTAGCTAGTACAAGGCTATATATGTTTGGGAGAAGTGATACTAAAAAGGAAATAAAACATGAGGAATACATGAGGCAAGATATAAAACAATAGAGAATCTTTGCAAATCATAGAATAAATGAAAGAAGATGAGAAGGGAAATGTATAGAGTCATGATTTATCATGGGTACCTGTCCCCATTGATCCAATATATCATCAAGATATCAAAGCGCCACAATTGCATCCTAAAATCCCATCATTGTGTCTCCTCGTGTCCAGTGGTGCTCAATATGTGATGCACTAACTCTTACAAGGTGTGCTGCATGTATCCAAAGGGTGGTGCAATAGGTGTACAGCAGCTGAAGGTGTTCAAAGTGCTGCAAAGTTGTTTGAAGTTGTTTGAAATTGTTTGAGATCATTCAAAATCATTTGAAATTGATCAAAATTGATCAAAGTAGTTTTGGAGTGGTGTTGTGGGGTTCATAGGGGTTGGGAGCATGCATGTTGATGTGTTGATGCCTCTGGAGATGTTCCCAGAGCTTAGAGTGCACAGTGGACCCATAGCAACACCGTTGCAAGCAACTGCTCACAGGGTGTAAATGGAATTAGTTTTATCTACTAAATATAATTTAGTTGGACTTGTAAAAACAGCCCAAAGACCAGTTAAAACTGGTCTTTTGGGGTTGTGGTCTTGCTACTTTGGGTGTTGGTTTGGACTGATTCTGGTCCATGGTTGACCCCCCTTGGGGTCAAAAAACTGGACCAAACTGGACCTTTAAACACTAACAATTCATATCATAAATCCAGGGTGGTGTATGAATGGTTCCTGTCTCTCCTCTTGTGTAGATAATGATTGATGTGAGCAGACTTTTATAAAGGTGTGCATTATTCCCTCCAGTGGAAGTCTCCAAATTTTTTGAATGAATCCTGTATCATGAGCCTGTGTCAATGGATTGTAGAACTTTATAGCACTGTTTCCTTTATGTGACTTTTCACAACTGAATGCGCACTCATCATGGTGCACATGCAGAAGATGCTGGGCTTGTGGAGAGAGAATAATGGCATTTGGTGGATAGGGAAGATCAGAGAAAGCTAGGTATGGTCTTCCTGTCTGGTGAAGATAATCAAGCAGATTATGATAATCTACTTTCAGAAGACAAGATGCCTTTGCTAGAATATCTGCCACTTCTGTAGGCTGGAGATGTACTGGATGGTCATCCATGGCCATGTTTGCTGGCTCAAGCACTATGGGGCCTGCAGAGTAGGAAACCCATCCCACATTTCACACCTTTGAATAGCATAAATTGATATATTTATGGTATAGTTTTCATGTATTGATAAACCCCAGAATGGAATAAGTTTCATCAGGAGTTGGACTGAAAATCTACCCCTAAGAGGAGTGAAAAAGGAGGTTTTTTTCTATATGCAAAGGATGAGTCAATGGGATGAACACCTCCTGAATTTTGTCCACAGTTCATCCCACACCAAATTCATCCCATGGGATGGTTTTCATCTTTATATGGGCAAAAATAACACTTCTCTACATGGGCTGAATTTCATCAACTGTAAGGGGAATGAAAGAAAGAATTTCCCCCCCCCCCCCCCCCCATTTCAGGGTGTCAAAGGGATGAATTCCTCACAGAATTTGTCCTAATTCATACCATCCCATGGGTTGTTTTCATCTTTACATATATGGGCAAGAATAACAACCTCTACCCAGGTTGAATTTCATCAACTTTCCAGGTTCTTTGAGAGTGGAAGAATTCATCCACTTTATGTAGTAGTTTTATCGACAGGTTTCATACTGCTAGCAGTGACTTTTTCAACTGTTATGGGTAGTGGTCCCCTCCATTGTAAATCATTTGTTATTGGCCAAAATTCAGGCCATACATACAGAGCATAATCACATTTCAAGCATCATCCATATCTGAGCAACCCCTATCCTCTTTGAGTCCCTTGCCCTTGTCACCTTCATCCTCCATGTCTTCCTCTGCATCCTCCACATCCCCTGCATCCCCTGCATCATCCTCCGCATCATCTGTATCCTCTGTGTTGTCCCCATCCTTCTTGTCCTCATCCATATTACTCACTACATCATCCAAGTTTGTCATTACAGCAAAATATCCGCGTTTACAGGCATAGGCATGCTTGTTCTTCAGACTGGACTTAATAAATTCTTCAACCACCCAACTGTGTGGGAAATGCTTGAAGTAGTGGTGGCGCTCTCAAGCCTAGGAGATCCATCTAAGAATGAGGCAAGAAAGCAGATAAGAATGTACCATTGCAATGATTTTGGCAATGACCAGCTTTGGTTGGCAGTGCCACATAACAGAACAGTCAAGCCCGTCTGTGGCGGTTAAGTCCTGGACACAATGCTACTAATCCTCAGAAAGGCTATGTGCACAAGAGATCAACTTATGCGAAGGGCAGTGTACAAATCAGTATCATCCTCAAGGTGCATTGCTGTTTGTAAGTTGAATCCATTACCAGCAATGCTGCTTCCTCTGGGTGGCCATGGTATCATCATCGTGGTGTTTTCTTTAGCAGCTGCAGCCTTGCGCAAGACATCATTCTCAGCTGATGATGGTGTCAGGAATGTACAAAGGAGAAAAACAGCAACTGCACCCTTTAGTTCCTTCAACTCAGCCTCCAATGTTTTTGCTGCTGTCCCTGGTCAAGTGTAGCACAGTAAGTGATAATGTCTCAACACAAAATAGTGAAACACTAACCTCCCACTTTCTTTGCAAGAGAGGTCAATGCTGACTTCACCTTACCACCTTGCTTGGATTTCTTAGATACTGAAGTTTTTGCCATGAGGATTGGTAGGTAACAACATGCTCTTAAGGACTCAACAAAGGATAAGATCCATGTATAGTCTATGCACTGCAGAGGCAAACCACAAGATAAGTCTTCTGGTGCAAGGGTCAGAAAAACTAGAAGTTGAGGACCATGTTTTGTGCAGAGGACAACTTGAATGTTCCTGGAAATAATGACAGGATGCGATCAATGCATTCAGGGGGACACATTTCATGTAGACTGGACTTAACATACATGGCAGCTTATTGCTCAAGGCCAGAGCTTGTGTGTTGGGAGCAGGAGGCACTGCAAAGACAGGGATGCAATTAACACATTCAGGGCAATGAATTTCTATAGACTAGACTTAATGTACAGGTGGAAATTGTGCTCATTGCTTGGGGCTGGAGCTTGGGCATTGGGTAAGGGAGTGGGCACAAAGCGGGATGCAATTAACATGTTCAGGGGATGCATTTTGCTAGACTGGATTTGGGCTCAAAGTACGCAGTGACTCTCATTGCTCTAGGCCGGAGCTTGGGCATTGGGTAAGGGAGTGGGCACAAAGCCAGGGATGCAATTAACATGTTCAGGGGATGCATTTTGCTAGACTGGATTTGGGCTCAAAGTATGCAGCGACTCTCATTGCTCTAGGCCAGACCTTGGGCAAACAATGTTAGTTGATGGTATCAGAAGCTAACAGATGCAAATAATATAAATGCACAGGGAGACGTTACATTGCTAGCATTCCAGATCTTCAACTTGGTGTGGGTGGCCACATGGGTAGACTAACAAAACCTGCAATATATAAAGTAGGTTACAAGTCAGGAAATCCACAACGCAATAGAATGTCCACAAACCAGAAATCCCCCCACATTCACCCTGCTATCCACCATCGTGTTGGGAGCATTATTAGCATCAGCAATGGCACCTACAATGTTGAGGAAAGTTTGACAGAACCAGACACAGAGCTTGAAAGTTATATGGTGGAGAACCAACTTGGCCTACTGGAGAATAGAGTGTGGGTTGACCATCCTGATGTCTCCAATGTCTCAGGTAAGCACTGGTTTGTCTGCAGGCAAATGGAAGCTGAAGGCTCCACATAGATACCAGACAATCCAGCCCAGTCCCTCACAGAGATGTAGATGTCAGTACCCAACCATCAGAACAAAAGGTATGCAAAGATACTTGATAGGTTGCCATGACATACCATCAGAAATACAGGAGAACATCACAATCCAGATCTACATTGATAATAGCCACCTAGTGAACCCGGTCTTCAACATGAATGTCCAACAAGTAAAGAAGCAGGGCAGAAAGCAAGGAGACAAGAGAAATAAAGATGATAAGAGAAAGAAAGACGATAAGAGAAAGAAAGATGACAACAGTGGGCAGAATAAGCAGCATAAAGTAATTATAACAGGCACATAGGATAAATTATAGAGTATCTAAATATTCTATGCTTCATAAAAACTTGATCACTTATCTGCATGGGTCTTCCTTGCCTCCTTGCAAAGACCAGACATCAGTCCATCATTCCATTGTTTTTCCTCCTTTGTCTCATGGCCGACACACAGTTCATCAGAACTGAACTCCAAGTGTTCCTCTGAGAGACTTCCTTGACCATCCTCCATCTGATGGATAACAGCCACCATGACAATTGGTCAACCATCTTTGTATCGATGGTGGATTTGGCAAACATTTTTGCCACAGTGCTCACCGTCAATCACAACAAGTGGCCCATTGTCGCGCATCGGATGAGGGTGCTTGGGAAAAACCTGTTCCGGAGGCAAGAATCCTGATGTCTTGTAGTGCAAGAACTGGATGGATAGTTGCCCAGATATGTACTTGCATAATTGTAACAGCCACTTCCTTATCTTTATGTTCTCCACCCATAACCAATATCTTCATTTTTGCACCAGTAAGTCGTGAGTCTAGTAGAGGGTGTGCTGGATGTTGCTGCTGTGGGGAGATAGGCAGCTGATGAGAAGAGGAAGCCAACTCGATCTCTGGGAAATCAGGGAGGGGAGTCTGTGGAGTCTGTGATGATAGATTCCAAGCGGGCAATGAGAGAATGTAATTCAGCATGGGGGTACAACTACCACCATCAGCTGGGGTTCACCAGGGTGCTGGAGCCCTTGCAGGATGTCTCAGAAGAGGTTTGAAGAGGTCACTCAAAGACGGGGAAAATTTGTATAAGTGGAGACCAGAACTCAAAGGAAATTAGTCACAATGCCCGCCGACAGAAATTAGAGTAACATATGATACTTCCACAATGTCATCATAGTCCAAAACCTCAGTTTTGTATGGATGGGCAGGGTCACTGTGGGTGAACTGAGCAGTTATTCTGAGGCCACTTAAATTGTCCTGCAGAGGCAGAACATCCTTGACAATTGCACAATAACCCTTCATTGGATGCTTGACCTTGCAGACAATGACTTCCATTTTGATCCATGGCGCACGCTCTGATGGATCTGATGCGAATAGATGGGTTGGGTGGGCAATGAGCAGATCTGCTGATGTACTGCTTGATGTAGACTGTTGCTTTGTAAATGTGAGTGGCAGGTCAATAACCTTGACCCAATTTATATGGACATGGTGTCCCTGATAAAGGTTGATTAGTGGTTGGTTGCAAAAGTTTGGCTGTGTACCTACCATTAGGATGTTGTGAAGCACTCCACCATGTATGCCACCCCTTCCAACAGCTGTTATGCCACTGCTTATTTCTTGGCATTCAGACCATTCAGCGATCCGAACACTTTCAAATTCATCACCACTAATTTCTACTACTCATCCTTTTTCTCCACAGAGAGCTCCACTTATCACTTCAGCAAAGTCACCAATGGCAACATACTTTCTCAAATTGGACCAAGAGACATTCGCTATGCCCTTGCCATCCTCAAGATCCACCTCCACTGAATGAGGATGCATGACTTTAATAATGCCTTACTTTTCTGAGGGCTTAATGGCTACCACACGTTCACCTTCAGAAAATTTCCATTCTGAAGGGCAAGGGAATGTCGCATTCATGATGTCTGGGTGAGGGGCCTTTTTAAACTCATAAAATGTACTACTAGGCATGGAGACAGAGGTAGACAAGACTGAATGGTGGTGGAATATCCTAACTTCAAGAGCATGCTCAAACTTACGACCCAAGATGGTCCACCATGAATCATCCTCCCCTTTCTGGAATTGTGTGATGCCATGGTTCCTTGCATAGTTCATCACCATGCCCTTGGTAAACAGGTGGGGGTCAGCATGGGTACCAGATTGTTTCCTTTTCCCGGAAGAAGAACCAACCACGGGAGGGGAAGGGAGGCAAGGAACTAAAAGAAGGGTGATTTGACCCCAGTTCTCAATGGATGGAATGTAGCCTACATCCCCTTTGTACAACCCATGGTGGATGGTAACCCAATCTCCAACAGAAGGGTACCTTTCATCATCCATATCCAATAGCATAGTCCACTCTTCCATATCAATCGCCCCAAAACCCTTTTGTGGGTGAATAAGTTGTGGATTAGAATGTAGCAGCTTAGACAGCATGGGGTTCATGAAGGCCTCGATATAAAACCACCCACAAACTGAATCCTGCGAGAATGCAGACCTCAACTTGTGTTCTGGATGCACAACCCTAAACAGGTAGGCTATGGCATTGCTCTCCTTTCCTAGCTAGATATAATAAGTCAGTAGGCTATCACAAAATTGTAAACATTGAGGCTCACAGTGCAGTGGACCCTCAGTAACAGATAGTCTGCATTAGTTGGCATGCATGAAGTGATGGCAGCTGGGGTGTCTGAGTTGTTGGAATTGACATCATTGTCATATCTTGGCTGCTGTGCATTGAGGTTATGCGACTGTTCCAAGATTCCCGACAAGAAGTTGTTCAGATCCTCCTCGCCTCATTTCAGTTGTTTAATAAAGTCATCTAGAATGTAAACAGATTAATGGCGCTTGTAGGAAGTGCTGGAGTCAACTTACCAGGAGGTCCATCTCCAGACCTGTCACTGTCCTCCTTGTCACCCACTTGAGCCTCAATGTCAAGGAAATGGTGGACTGCATCTGGGATGTTGTTCCTCATGGCTTCAGCAATGTTTCTAAGTTTCCTATGAGCAGATATCAGCATTTTGTATTGATTTTTATTGGATTCTTAGGCTTATTTTTTGTATTATCATTCATTTGGCATGTACTATGTATCTACTTTACTGACTAGCAAAATGAATCAAAAGGAACTTACTCAAGGGGGGCAATGAGGAGGACAGCAGGAGCACCAAGAAAAGTTGAAGGTGGTGGTCGGGATGAAAGCGAGAAAGCATGCAAAAGCTGGCAAACAAATGTTGATATTGTTTGGAATGTTCAATCCTCAGCTATCTGGTTATGTTAGGGTAAGGACATAACCAGATAGCCAAGGATTGAACATTCCAAACAATATCAACATTTGTTTGCCAGCTTTTGCACACTTTCTCGCTTTCATCCCGACCACCACCTTCAACTTTTCTTGGTGCTCCTGCTGTCCTCCTCATTGCCCCCCTTGAGTAAGTTCCTTTTGATTCATTTTGCTAGTCAGTAAAGTAGATACATAGTACATGCCAAATGAATGATAATACAAAAAATAAGCCTAAGAATCCAATAAAAATCAATACAAAATGCTGATATCTGCTCATATAAAACTTAGGAATGTTGCCAAAGGCATGACACACAGCATTCCACTGTTTCATTGATATCAAGGCTCAAGTTGACAATGAGGACAATAACAGGTGTGGAGAGTATATTCTGGTGAGCTAATCCCCATGTTCCTATGAGCATGCCCACTAACATCCACTCCTCAGTCATGGCCACTAAGCATCTCTGTGCATGTAATTGTGGCAAGTTGGTCATCCAGAAGACTGAAAGGCATCATGAGGCAGGGCAAGGTCCTTCACTTTATCCTTGCACAGAACCAGCCCTCAATAAGGAAGACTGGACAAAAGAAATCATCTCACCCTTCACTGAAGCAACAGGTCATTGGACACTGAGCTCCTGCTCGATGAGCCCTTTTGTTAGCAGAGGACCCCATGCATAACTCTACCATGGGTGAGGATTTTGACAACTATATGTCTAATGATCTCCCAGGAAATGTCAATGATCAAGGTTGTCTGTCGCAGGTCATTCCGGAAGCAAATCCAGACTTGCAGATGGGTGAGGCAGGACCATCTGGAGTCAACAATGGCTCCCCCAAACTATCGCCATCATTTGTGCCACCCCTCGGTGATGAGTATGGTTTGACCAACTTATGCCACTCCCATCACATTGCCCATTGTGTTGAGCGAGTTGGCTTACAATGATGGGGGCATAACCACGTGCAGCAGTTTGTTGTCAAGAGTGATGAGGAAGATGAGGAAAACAAGGTCACAGAAGAGAATCAGGTCATGCAAGAAGATGAGGTCATGGAGGATGAGGATTTCAACAGCAACAAAGACTTCCAGGATGACAAGGGTGAATATGAAATGCCAAGCACAGAGTTGGGACAGGAAGGGGTCTCAGTATGGGACCTCCTCGGTGAAAGCTTCTTGAAAGAAGCCTCATGATTAGGTGAGTCTGCATCAAATTATACCTTTACCGTTGTCTGACAGACATACTTACAGAGGGCAATATCCTGGATGAGAGTGACCTGACCCTCCTCCATGCCTATGCCCTCAAACTTGAGGAACGCCTCACTGACAAAGCATTCAACAAACTTCACTTCATTTTCCCTCAGTTTCCAATAGACTCCCTGAAGAATACAGAGAAATGTGTTCAGTTTCTCTCCAGTTTTCAGCCCGTGCACTATCACTGTTGCCCCTCCTCATGCATCTGCTATACTGGCCCATATGAAACCCTCAAGAAATGCCCAAAATGCAACACTGACTGCTATAAAGCTGATGGGACAACACCACAAGCAATCTTCAAGTATCTTCTCATTATTCCCCATCTCCGCGCAATGCTTGCAAGTACTTCCTATGCAATGAAAATGCAGTACCAGTCCAAACACAAAGCTGACCCAACAAAAGTAACCAATATTTTCAACAGCACTCATTATCATTCACTCTGAGAGACCCTCATCACAATTGACACTGAAGAGCTCCCAACGTGGTTCTTTTCTGATCCTCAGGACATCGCACTTGGGTTATCCACAGATGGCTTTGGCCCCTTCAAGTGCCATACCAAGACTGCATGGCCAATTATTCTATTCAATTATAACCTCCCTCCCAAAGAGCAGTTTCTCAAGCAGAACATTATCTTGATCAGAGTGGTTCCCAGACCAAAGAAACCCTGTGATTTTGATTCATTTTTATGGCCCCTAGTCCAGGAACTTTTGCAGTGCAAGATTGGTGTTTCTGCTTTTGATGCAATCACCAAGGTTGTCTTCCTCTTACATGCATATCTGATCATCATCTTTGGTGATATACCAGCTGTCTCGATGATTATGCACATAAAGGGCCACAATGCAATCTCTCCATGCTGCATGTGTACAATCAAAGGAGTCCACATTCCATCCTCACAAGTGATGATGCACTATGTTCCTTTGTGCTGTGATGGCTTCCCAGGCTCACAGGAGCAATATGACCCATGTGTGCTTCTACTATGAAATCACATGTCATTCATGGAGCAAGCAAAGGAAGTCCAGTACATGTCAACCAATGTGGATTATGAAGGCCTTGCAACCAAGTATGGCATCAAAGGTTTACCACTGCTCAGCACCTTAAGCTCCCTCTCTTTTCCTGTGTCCTTCCCTTATGATTTCATGCATCTGATATGGGCTAATCTCATTCCCAACTTGATTTGCTTCTGTACTGGAGAGTTTAAAAATATTTCCCATGACAACAAAGGCTACATGTTGGGACCAACAGTATGGGAGGCTATTGGAGAGGCCACCACGAAGGCAGGAAAGACTATCCCTGCAGCATTTGGTGCTAGGGTTTTGAATATGGCATCAGAAATGCCCAATAAGCCCAGACTGGACCCATAGCCCTGATACTCAGTGCAATGTGAAGCAGCGCATGGATGGTGATGGGACAACAGGCTACATGCAGCAGATCATTTTGGTAGTATAGACTGTTCATCTATCAGACAGCATCCTGCTGGCAACAAGATTCATACTTCTGTACCCAGCTCTGGAAACCTCTCTCAAGGTCATTAACTTGATCTTGGGTAATTTCAAATTTGAGGCAGAGTATTAGCAGTTGAACTAATTCCATGAAGTGCTTGTAGTACTGTGGATGCACAAATCGGCCTTTGAGAAGAGTAGGGGTGATGCATAATGTCCAGATTGAATGAGTTTTGGCGATCATCTGCACCTTCTCTGATGGAGTGCCATTGTGGCAACATCCTCCATAACATCAGGAGCTGATGGTTTCCCTATGCAAATATCAACAAGTATGTTACCTCTCATGCACAGTTGATGCACATAACCCTCCTCTATGGCTTGCACAAACAACTTATTCTCTTACCTCCTGTCCATCATGATACAGATGTCAAGTTGCCTTCATGTAAGTCTCTAGTCATGTTGATGAACCTGCTCTCTTATCATAGTGAGCTAGACCCATTATATGTTCTTATTGCCCCCAAGGGACCTGTGGAAACCCTCCCTGCTCCTCTGAGGATGAAGCTCATTGCCACCCTAGCCACTCACTTTAACAAGTCTGCATCAATAATTTGGGAGCTTATACCCCAGAATACTCAATTTGCCCAATATGGCCATGTGTGCCAGCTGGAGGGTGGTGATGTTATGCATGCTCATGACTTTGTTCCACTCAGATCTGACAGTCAAGATATGTCATTTGTCCAGGTAAGCCTCCCACTACACTATTTCGTGCATATTAACTTACTCATCCTCCAGTATCAACTTGCCATTGACAAATTTGCTCATCTACCACATCAAACACCAGAGTTTGATCTGCAAGATTTCTTTGGGCAAATCCTCCACTTTGTCATTGTTGATATCCCTCACTGCCCTATACATAACATTGAGGCTGATTCTTTCATCTATGTGTTCATCAATCAGGTCAAAATTTCAGAGCCAGCCACTAATTGATGTGGGATCAACTACTATAAAGACTTGGGGCCTATGGAATTTGTTGATCTCAATCAGATAAAATGTGTAGTTGGGTGCATTAAGGACCATGGGAGGTGGTCCATTATTGACCAAAGTAGAATGCTATCACAGGCTGTAGCTGAAGGCAATTAAATTTCTGTTATGTCATAAGAGTCATGAGAGTGCCATTTAAATAGTTTTGGAATGGGTGCCTTGTGCAGTGGAACAAGTGAGTGGAAGAAGAAGAGGCTCAACAATGTGGTGAAGTTGCAAGTGTGGTAATATGGGCTGAGGGAGGAGAGGATGGTGGGAGAAGTGATGAGGAGGCACTGGCAATTTGGTCAGGTAGAATGTGCGAGGGTGAGGGTACATTTTGTTCTATTTTGAATGAAGGTTGACTGACATTGGGTTAGATATTTTGTTTGGGCTGGTGAGGAGTGGTGAAGCTGATAGTTGACTTGTACTCATAAGACAAGCTTGTTTCTTGCTTCTGCATTCTGTGTAAAAATAGCTGCTGTGAGTCCAGCATCTCTGCATTATCTCTGGGGCATGCTGACCTTGCTCGCAGTTTGCCATCTGCCATTTCCCACCTCGAAGTTCTTGATATTCTCCTATCCTCCATCGCAACTGAAAACTCTCATGGTGTTCATGGCCATGTCATCAGCAGCAACAACAACAATGGCAACAACCCCAGCACCCACCCCTGCTGCCATGAGCCACTGCTCATGGGGTGTATAGCAGGTGCTAGCAGATGGCAATGACAGGTGGCAGTGGCAGTGAATGGCTAACAGCAACAACATGCAAATGATGGCCCTACACACAGAGAGTTAAAGTATGAAAAGCTGACTTGGGAAACATCCTTTAGAGTTGTGAAAAAATGAACCCCCCACTAATCCCCTAGATGTCAGAAAATCACATACAGAGATATCCTGTCTTTCAGATGAAATTAATATCCTTTCAGATTGAAAACTAACCCTAGAAGTCAGAAAATCACAAGCTGAAACATCAAATCTTTTGGATGATATTCATACCCCCCCCTAGATTAAAAACATCCCCTAAATGTCAGAAAATCACATACAAAAACATCCTGTCTTTCAGATGGAGTTCATTCCTTCCTGTTGAATTAAAAACATCCCCCACTTTTCATTCTTTTGTGAAATGAAATTTCATCCCATTGACATATGGAAATTTTGTAAATAATACACATGAATTCCATACCCTAAACAGCTTAAATATATGGGCTGAAAATTCATCCCAAATTCATCCACCACAAATTCAACCATTTAAATTAGAAAATTCATGTTTTGGCACTTAGATGGCTGAAATCGCTACCATGCTGGGTCCACAGTGAAGAATATCACATAATTCTTTTAAATGATCTTCACCATGCAGCAAAGCATCTACATGTGCTTGAGGACTCATCTGGCAGAGCATTGTAAGATCTAAATCCCCTGATCTTGGTATTAGCTATCAACTTTTGAGCAAAATAATTGAAACACATATGGAGATGATAATTGGTGTTCATTTTTTGCAACTTTCCATTCATTCATTCACCTGGAAACTCACTAAAAGATGCCAAAGGACTCCAATATTTGAGAAGAGCACCATTATGCATTGCATAATGATGGTTTGGCTTAGATGGACAATGTGGAAAAAGTTGTTGAATAGCAGTTTGATATTGAATATAATGCTGAGTATAGGCATCAGCATCAGCATTGGAGGTTTGATATGCAGCTACAATATTTGTTGCTGCAACAACATGATAGAAACAGTATAAGTGTTGGTGGTGGAAATTTGTGGCAGTAGTCATGTACCAGAATTCAGGAACAATAAGGGAAAAGATACATGTGAAGAGGGAGTTATTCCTGAGCTTTGAGTTTGCCATGGCTTGGTTCACCAAAACTGGTTGGTGGTTGTTGTATCCATGTTGGAAGAGTAATATAATGAATCCAATTTCTTATTGCCTGTAGCTCAGTTTCTGTGAAGCTAAATGGCAAAGGGTCAACAGGAAAATAGTTATCATCATCATCATCATCATTGAAGTCATATGCATAGGGATTTGTGTGGCTCTGTGTGGCTGTAGGTGTTGATGAGGATGAGGATGACTCAGATAATTCAGAAAAAGATGGTGAGGGAGACATAGGTGGTGGTGTATGTTGCATTGCCTTTGCAACCTCAAGATTATGTTCAGCTGCTTCTTGAAGAAGGTCATCCAACTCTTCAGCAGAATCTGATACATCTGCTTCACAGGCATATATGTCATTAGCTTGCAAAACATTCTTCTAATAAGAACAAATAGTGTATGCATATTCTGTTCTAATTAGAGGTGCCATAATACATGCAAAATTTTGCAAAATCTCACTTGTGACCCAAAATGGAAATAACAACATTTTGCAATGCAAAACCTCTCTATGTTGGATTTTTGGAATGGCCCTAGGTATTTTCTGAGCCCCAAGACATTTATTTTCTTTCCTCAAACCAAAACAATCCTACTGGCTGGACCCAGCTGCTCGGCGGATAACACAGCATGGATAATGCTGTTCAGCAGCAAATAATCAAAATGCTTACCTAATATCACCACTGTGCATGAAGAGGGCCAACCATTCAATGACCCTCCCCTCCCTTGCTGTGCTCGGGGGGTCCCCTGAACCAGGTCATCTCAGGTCAGCATGCTAAAGCCTTGTTCATGCATTGATGACAAGCTGGACCCCTTTGGGGCCTTGTCAGGGGGGTCATGAGCAGTGTGTGAAATCCATCACTATTGCATAACCCTAACCAGCTAACCGGCAAACCCTAACCGCTACCTGGTATGCCCCCCGGTGGCATGGGAGTTTGCTAATACTGAGATGAGGTTTCTAATGAGAAAGGTAGCTTGCAAAACAAGGGTTCTAACTTGAATAATTTGCAAAATAGTCTTCTAAATATTTTGCATGCACCTTTGTGTTCTAGTAGAAGGGTATTTTGCAAGACACTGCCATCCTCTGGTGTGCTTCACTCCAATGCTCATCCTCTTCCACCTCTTTAGTTTTTTGGATTTCATCCTCATCCCATCCAATTCCCCAGAGTGCAGGAAGATGATGCTGTAGAATACCCTCAAGCCAGTTATGCATAAACCCTAGTACAACATGTTTGACTGGGTCCCAATATGGAAGATTATGCAGTGGGGTCCACTGCACACCTGTTGTCTTTTGCAAAGCATTTCGACCAGCTTTGGTTGTCTGATGTAACCATGCCTCTGCCTGTGCTCACACCTGTGCACCATTGCAGAGTTCCCAAGATTGAATATTGAGATCCTCTAGCTGATCACTGGTACAGAGGCAGAAAGAACAGAACATTGTGGCACTATGTCCCAAAAAGCCAGTAGCCTTGCAACTTCCCTCAAGATCAGCAATCACAGGTGCAATTTTTGCTTTTGCAAAGATGCCATCAGGATGTCTGGATGTTGGCAAATTTTGGCCTGGTGCAGCACCATACTTGGCAACAGAGTTAATAACAGGTTCAAGAAGATGGGAGATGGTTGTAGGGTCAGAAAGATGGGGAGGAGGTGTGAGACCAACAATAAGGATATTCTCAAATCAATACCAAAGATGTAAAGGTAAGTTCAAGCAATAAAGCAGGATTGCTCCACAAGACACTTTTTTGCCTATATATAAAATAAGCTGTGCCATAGTGTGTGCAGAATTTGTTAATAACTTATCAGCAATCTTGTGTATAAGGATTGAACCAATCAATATAGATTCCAGATAGTAGATGATAAGGAGACTGTAGAAAAGCTTGCAAGTCATCCCAAGCAGGACTATCCTGGATATCATTCATATTGGCACCAAAGGCAGCTGGTGGATGGCTTCTGTGGTGGTTGAAAATCTCATGAAGGCTGTCTTCAATGACCTTGGAAAATAACAAGAACTGAAGCCAAGAATCAAAGGATTGTGTAGTGTATAGATGACATGGGACCCATTTAGGATCATTTAGAGTATTTGTCCAGAGGTTTGTGTTACAGGATTGTGATCTTGGGGATGCCTTTCACTGACATTTCCAAGGAATAGGACAAGAAAAGAGGGAAAAGCACTTGGGGCAGCATGTTATCTGGATGATTTCTGGCTCTGAGCAGTGGAGCTGATATGCTGTGCAGACATCATGAGGGAGTTGGATGTTTGGAAGCTTGACATTGAGTCCAGATGATGAAAGAGCAACCCCAGCAATAGAGAGAGTCACAGAAATAATGAGTTGAAATCCTTGTAGAATTCTGGTGGTGATAGAACAACTCACACCAGCTCTATTGTGGAGCCAGATGACAAGGAGGCAGATCATCTTTGTGATAATTACTGCAGAAAAGTTGATATCTGCATAATTAATATTAGATCTAACAATAACAATCTAGCACTTACCTGTGGGAGAATTAGAAGCTCTAGAATGTTTTGGTGATGGGCTTGGGGATGATGATTGCTGCTTCCCCTTTGCCAGTTGTGATACAGGCCATTTATCCTGTTTCTCATGCTGCAAACAGGTAGAACCATCAACAAACTGTCCTGGCTGTTCAACACCATTGAGGAACATGGCTTTTGTGCTGCAAATTGTACAGTTACATATGACTGGAGGCATGGTGAACTTGGTGAAGGAAAAGAGAGGAAAAGAATGATAGCTGTTTTGGACCACTTTAATAGAAACATCAAAATTGTAACTGATGTACATCCTCTACCATGCCAGCCTGATGCCAGTCACCATGGTCACTCTCATGAGCTGATTGATTTAAACAATTTGTTTACAATGTTTACAATTTGATATCTGCCTATGTCTACAAATACTTAGAACATGTCTGGACAGCTTCAATGGACCAGAAATTGACTACAGCTTTTCATCATCTACCCCTTCTCTCATTCTGCCTTGCCATCTCCCTCTGTACATCACCCCATATCCTCCCTGCTAATCAAATAGCCTCAAGATGCCAGTCATAAGATATGTGGCCAGTCATAAGATATGTGATAAGTTAGTTGTCAATGTGAGACACCATCATGTGGCTCCCCTTCTGCTAAGTATTGGTGTATTTGAGGGGTGAGCCCTAGATATGAGAAGGAGTAATGTAGTGGCCATAGATAGGGTGTAGCACAGGTCACACTGTGGGTAAAATCTCACACACCACACCTGTACCTGTGTACACTGCACCCATTCTAACACCGCACCTGCAGTGACAGGTTTTTACCATGGTCTATTGTGAAACACCACAGGTGTGACACCACAAATATACACCATGGTTTTTCACTCTTTTTTTACCTTCTATTTGATGTTCTACATTGTTTAACATGTGTATTGTATTCTATAACCCTCAACTACCTTAACTACACCCTGTATACATACCAAAGCAACAGACAACAAGGTTTTTTTATTTGAAGAATGCCTTATATTTGCATGAGGGTGACACAAATATTAAAATTTTCATTTAACTAATTAAGTAACAGGTACAAAATTAATTACCTCCCCCTTGTTGTCCTCATTGCATCATCATTGTCCATGTGGTCCAGACAATGATAAACCATTGTCTGGGCCCATTTCAATCCCTGTCTCATTTCCATGTCCATTGTCCCCTCATCCCTGTCATTCCTGTCATCCCTGTTGTGGTCATGTCATTCCTTCATCATCCCATCACCCAACCACTCTGCGGGCAGGGGCAAGCAGCAGTGGTGGTAGATGATGGGGTTGTGGGTCATTTTGTTGTTGTAACATAAGTAAAAACTATAATAAATGAAGACTTGAGTCAGTTGAAAGGGAAAAAAAAAGAAACAAACAGATGAAAAATTGCCTGGGGCCCAAACAATGTTTGGGCCTGTTTCATACACTGGTTGGTGTCATTGTGTCATTGTGAGATAAGACCTGTAGATAAAAAAGTAGAAGTCAGTTGAATGACAAAAAATAAGAAAAGAAAAGAACATAAGAGAAACTCACCTCAGGCCCAAATGACAATACATGTTGTTTGGGCCTATGCCTCATCCCATCCCATCCCTGTGTTCAAGTCCCCATCCCCGTGGCCTTCATCTTTGTCATTGTCATGATTGTCCCTGTTCTCCCTCCATTGTATTTTCTGAGCTGCAGTGGTTGTCGGTGAGTCCCATTGTTGTTGTTATCCCCATTGTTCTGTCATTGCCATCCCCACTATCTCGTCATAGTCATTGTTGCTCTCCATTTTCACCCCGCAAGCAGTTGCTCGCAGTGGCAGTTTGTCATTGTTGGTAGGCAGGTCTTCCTCAGTTGGTGGGTGTGGGTGTGTTGGTTCCACCCTGCGAGCAGGGGCTCACAGTGGTGGTGGTAGATGGTGGGGTCTGTTGGAGCAGACTATATATGCTGCACAGTGGAAGAGACAACATGTTCCTTACAACCTACCTGGGGTTTACTTAGACTTACAGCTAGGGTTAGCAGAGGTAAGAACACTGTATTCCTACTACAGTACAGGTTCTCCTTATATACATAATAATAAGGATGTCACATGACTCAGGAATGTGTTTACTGCATGTATGCGCAGTAAGCGCAGTAACATGCATATGCTGCATGTATTGCCTCATGTATACAGCATGCATCACTGGGATTAATTTCAACACCCCCCCTCAAACTGTACAGCGCTCTAAGCAGCTAAGTTTGAATCTCAAAAGTAATTCCGAGAGAGTCTCTAAATTTCCTGAATAGGACGGCGCCAAGGTTCTTTGTGAACATGTCAGCCGGGTTATCACTTCCAGGAATGAAAACGACTGTGACTTTGTCATTTTCTATGCATTCACGGGTGTAGTGGTAGTGAATGTCTATATGTTTGGTCCTTCTTTCCTGAACTGGATTTGATCCAATAAAGATGGATCCCTGATTATCAGCGCAGATTGGTACGCACTTCAGTGTATATCCAAGTTCCTGGAATAAGGACTCTATCCACACTATCTGCCGACAAGTGTCGGAGAGAGCCATATATTTGGCTTCTGTGGATGACAGTGCTACAGTTTTTTGTAAACGGGACTGCCAGCACACAATGCCACTCACCAGAGTAGCAAAGTAACCCATTGTAGATCGGCGCTTGACAGTGTCAGCTGCCCAATCAGAATCTGTGAAGGCCTGCAGCCCCTCGGATTTCTCTCCATCATAGACTATATTGTACTTCTGGGTTCCCACCAGATAGCGCATTATGTACATTGCTTTGTCTAGATGTTCTTGGCTAGGATTAGCCGAGAATTGCGACATCTTGATTACCGCGTAAGCGATATCAGGTTGCATTCTGAGCATCAGATACAATAAAGATCCGATCACAGACTGATATTTCAATCTAAGCGCCGCGTTTGGTGTCGCTGTGTTCTCCAACGGTTTGTAGCCAGTCGGGAGCGGAGTGGGGGCAACTTTGGCATTTGTCATCTCGAACCTCTCGAGCACTTTGGCAAGATATTCTGTTTGATCGAGTTTGACTTTTGTAGTGGTCTGGGTGATGCGCATGCCTAAGAATTCCGTGACTTTTTCAGTACTATGGCACTCCCAATGCTTCAGGCAAGCATTCTTCTTTTCATCCACAAGTTTCTTGTTCTTGCCCATGAACAAGCCATCATCAACATAGACTAGCGCAATAATGATGCTGCCTGTCTTAGGATCCTTGTGTATGAAGATGCTGGCATCGGAGCTGGCGCGCACAAACCCAATGGTGCGCATAAATGCCTCTAGCTCTTTCCACCATGCTAGTGAAGCCTGTTTAAGGCCATACAATGCTTGGCATAAGCACATTACTTTGCACTCTTTACCCTCGAGTCTGAAACCCTCAGGTTGATTCATATAGATCTCCTCATCAAGTTTGCCATATAAAAATGTGGTTTTTACATCTAGACCAGTCATATACATGCCTTCTAGAGACGCAAGGGCAAACATGAGGTGTACGGTCTCGTAGCGGACTACTGGTGAGAAAATCTCATCAAAGTCAATGCCTTCGACTTGTGAAAAGCCTTTGGCCACGAGTCTGGCTCGTTTTCTTCCGTCCGATTTCATGGAGAAAACCCATCTATTTTTGATCGTTTTCTGATCATGTGGAAGATCAACGATATCATAGACTTGTTGCTTGCGAAGAGCCTCTAACTCTTCACGACAAGCCTGTTTCCACTCAAGTTGCTGCTGCCGGGGTAGGCACGCAATATCGCGAAATTGGTTTGGAACTAGGCTTTTTCCGCTTGATGGTGTGACTGCTTTTGATAACAGCCAGCGGATAAGCTTATCTCCACCTTCCTTGGTTATCTTTTTAATATAACCTGCTTTGTCCGGTTCCCCCATTGGGTAATCATGTTCTTGATTATTGGAATCGGGCACACTCTCGTGGGGTGCCGAACTCGGTCCAGCAACCGGTTTCTGCTGTTGAGGTCATGGTCGTGTTCGGTTATGATCTGAATCTTGACCCACAGACTTCTTCCAATATTGATCACGTGCAATGTCTCTCTCTATGTCAGAGGGGAGTCACTGTTCTCCATAGGTATTGCCAGGACGGTTTGGGATTTTCCTCTGCCTGCCTGATCGATGGGGCAATTGCTGCCATTCCTGTTGATCTTCACGTCTTGGACGAAAGTCCTCAGTGTTAACTGGAGGCGGCGGAGGAGGAGCATTAGTCGCATCATCATGCACCTTTTGCTCGCTTGGTAAATCATCATCATCATCTTCTAATGATGGAGGAAGGGGCGGATTTTGTGGCGGTATAGGGTCATCGCCATCCGTTCCAGATGAGTGGTCGTCATCTTCTGGTTCTGGAGGTGGAAAATCACCAAGGTCTGTCTTGGCAGGAGTTTTAGCTCCAGGACAGCATGGGAACATCGTTTCATCAAATAGTGCCGTGGCACCAATGAATATTGTGCCATTTTGTCGCATGAAACGATATGCTTTAATGCCATCTTCTACTCCAAGGTACATCATTAACTCCGATCGAGGAGATAATGTTGTTGGACATTTTTCCTTTGGTAGATAGACATAAGCACCGCAACCAAAGACCTTCAGATTGTTTAGATCTGGCCAGACCTTTGTCAGGTCCTCAAAAGGTGTCAGCCATTTCAGGCGCCTTATTGGGGTTCGGTTGTATAAATGTGTTGCATGTTCTATGCAAATTCCCACCATGATTGTGGTAGACAAGCGGTGAATCGCAAGGTTTGCGACTTTTCCATTATTGTCCTTATGGCGTGCTCTGTGCGCCCGTTCTGTTGATGAACATGGGGTGCAGACATCTCTATTTTGATGCCTAAGTCCTTGAGCTGTTTTTGTAGCTCACGATCCTTGAACTCCCCCCCTGGATCGACACGCCAGCGCTTGATTGTAGCGCCATATTGGGTTTTAGCCATCACTTGAAATTGTCTAATCGCTGCAGCAGCGTCAGATTTCTTTCTGAGACATTGGACCCAAATATGTGACGTTTTGTCATCCAGAAATACAATGAAGTATTTATGTTTGTGGTATGATAGTACCGGGAGTTCCTTTAGGTCAGAATGTACTAATTCAAAGGATTTGTCAGCTCATGAGTCTGACTCGGGAAAAGATTTTGAGGTCATTTTCCCTTCTGCACATCCTGGACATATAATTTTGTCTTTAGGAATAATTAAATTCCTTGGGAATTTTATGGTGCTTTAGGCATTTTCCCTAGCGCCTCTTTGGATGGGTGTCCAAGTCGCTTATGCCAAGTCAAGTAGTCAGCGACATAAATGGTCGTGACATTAACCTTTTTGGTGCTCAATATATGAGTCCGAGCCCAATAGATCGTGTCATTCCTCCTTAGAGGGACACAATGCATGATTGGGTTTCCATGCTCAATAAATGAAATGTGTGTGGAGGAACCATGCACATCACTTCCATCTTGTAAAAAGACCCCCATTGACATCAATCGAGTATTAATGTTGGGTATGTAGTAGACGGGGTATAACCGCGTTTCACGTGTCTCTGACTTCCTGTGACATACTACCTGGTGTTTAATGAAGACTGCTCCTTTTCCTACTATATGAGTAGTACCAGTGGCCGTTTGGACCAAGGTAGAGTCCTTTCTCGGTAAAGGCTCATAAGAAGCGAAATCTTTTATTTCACCAGTGAAGTGTTTTGATGCGCCTGAATCCATGATCCAGTTGGCACCTTTCTTACAATCTCCCTTTGCACACATAGCACATATATTAAGATCTAAATAATTCCATGATACATTTAATAGCGGTAAAATTTCACATGAAAAGTTTGCTGTATTCATAGGAATATTAATCTTAGTGCTTGTGGCAGGGAAAAGGACTGACCTGTCATCATATGCCCCTGTATCAAGGGGTTCATCGACGAGCATTTCGTCGACGGCTTTCCACACTTCCTCATCAGACACCGGAGGTTCAGATCCAAGGGAGACGGTATCGTCTTCTACCTCCTCGATCCTAGACTCGGGTTCTGGTTCTATCCTTCTTCTCTTTCCTTCTCGCACCATCAGGTGCTCTTCCAGTGGTCGCAGATTTTTTGTGCTGCGCGGAAGTTGCATTTGCTCGAGGGTGTCTCGAGCTTGCTGATATTCGGCATAAACCAAACGAGAGGTAGAGGCCATGCCCATATATGCCTGTGCAGGCGGTCGGCGGCGAGGATCCCTTGTGGGAGTGTGTTCACATCTTTCGATGCACTGTATAAGTGGCATCAGCGGTATGATGGTGCCATTACCATTTATGGTGGTATAGGCTTTGGAGGCGAGGTGGGTATGTTTATCCTTCAGCTTCTCCTCCTTAGTCTTTCTGTCCCCACATCGTCCACGCTTTCGGGATGAGTCTCCGTTGCTGTTTTGCCCTTCTTTGGGCTGCCATTTGGGGTTTCCCCCTTTGCGCTTAACAGCAGAAAGTTTGTTGGCCTGAGGCTGGCCAGCGGGCTTTCCTACTGCTGTGCGCCTTGAGGCTTCAGCGACAATGGAGTCCTTGACATGTTTAAATGTCAAGGTGCTAGTAGCGGTCATGTTAAGGACCGTTGCAGACAAGGAATCGTACTCGCACGGCATTGCAGCAAGTAGAATCATTGCTTGCACTAGCTCGGGGATGGCGACGTTAGCAGCCGTAAGGCACTCAAATTTGTCTGCCATTCTAGCAATCTCCGGTGCGGGGTTCGCAGCCGGGATCTTGATCGCTATTGCAGACCTAAAGTCCGCGAAGACTTGGGAGGGGCCATCCACACCATAATCAGTGCGGATGAGATCCCACACCTCCTCAGCAGTGTCCTTTGAGTTGGCATGCTGCCGAATGGAGGGGGCCAGGCGGAGCACTAGGCTACCAATGGTCTGGTCATTTTTGTTGCTCCAGGTCTGGAGCTTGGCATTAGCATCCGCTACCAAAGTAGCGTTCTTCGCCATCAAGGGAGGCGCCGGGGGCGGTTTTTGCTCTGCCCCACTAGTTATTTGCCAGAGGCCCTGAGACCTGAGCCATGCCTTCATTGAGTCAGCCCATTGAATGTAGTTTGATCCGTCAAAAGTTTGAATGAGTTTCTCAAGAGTTGAAGACATGATTTTGTGGTGGCAGCTGTTAAAAGCGCTCAATCAGTCTTTTTACTCAATAAAACACATTTAACGTTCTCAGGAGAAAACACTCCTTCAGAGTGGTTAACCCTAGTCAACCTAGGTTTTATGTGCAGCTCGCAGGGAGCGCAAGGTTATAATTTGGAGACAATGAAGTCAACATCGTTCGCAGCCAATTAAGGCGCATTCGCGACGTGCCCAGCAGGGCCCATAACCTGTTGGAGCAGACTATATACGCTGCACAGTGAAAGAGACAACACATTCCTTACAACCTACCTGGGGTTTACTTAGACTTACAGCTAGGGTTAGCAGAGGTAAGAACACTGTATTCCTACTATGGTACAGGTTCTCCTTATATACATAATAATAAGGATGTCACATGACTCAGGAATGTGTTTACCGCATGTATGCGCAGTAAGCGCAGTAACATGCGTATGCTGCATGTATTGCCTCATGTATACAGCATGCATCACTGGGATTAATTTCAACAGGGTCATGGATCATCATGTTGTAACATGGGTAAAACCTATAATAATGAACACCAAAGTTAGTCAAGAAAAATAAGAAGTGAATGTAAAAAAAATGTGCCTATGTTGTATGTGGTGCAGCTGGCCCTCCCCCTCCCCGTTGCCTTTGTTCCTGCCATGCATTTATTCCCACCATTGCTCCTGTGTCCTCTTTGTGTCCTTGTTGTTGAGTCATTTGTTGTTGTGTCATTGTACATGAAAACCTGTAAATAAAGACAATAAATAAAGAAAAACAAGATAACAGAAACTTACCTGGGAGCCAAATGACAACAAACATCATTTGGGCCCTGTTTTGTTTGCATTGTGTCTGGTGTGGGTAGTTTAGAACCTAGAAAACTGTTAGTTCTGAAAAATAAGAAAGTACCAATGATGTTCAGGTGCTGAAGAAATTATGTCGATCAATGACCAGCAACTTCCGTGGCTGACTTAATACCCATTAATAACTGTGACACCACCAAAATGGGTATGGGGTGCCACAGGTACAGCATTTTGGCAACCGTACCCATACCTGTCAAACCCGCTGCCTATTTACTGCAGGTTGACCTGCACCCATGCTTTACCCTAGCCATAGATCATTATTTTCAAACATGGACTTAGCTATTGTGAGGAGACTGTTGGTTGTAGTCTCCCCTAAGCCCTTATCCAATAACCTGATCTTTGTCTTTTCCATCAGCCTTTTAGTAGCCTCCTTCCTCCATCTCTCATAGTGTTTGCATTCGATGAATAAGTGATGCATGTCCTCAATTGTGTCACATCCAAAGCGACATCTATTTTCTTCTAACCTTCCCCTTTTGTATAAGGTTTCTCCCATTGCCAGCTGTCCTGAGTGAGTGTAGAGTTGTACCAGTATTGAGTATGCTAATGTGGCTTTTGTGTATGGGTAATCAGGAGGTGGTGTGGGGTTGTATAGCCATGTGGCCATCCTGTGACTGTTGCTGATCCATAACTTCTCCACAACAGATCTGGCAACATCCTGTTCCATGAAACCCCATATGTTGGATTCAATCCAGCCATCCTGTGTGCAGTAAAATGTGTAGTCATGTCAGTAACAGGGCTGTTGGAACATAATGAGCCACCTTCTGTGCAGATGTTGCATAATAGTCAGCCTCAGCATTGAGTTTGGATGGGACCATGAGACCATCTGAGTGTCCTTGAGTGTAGTCTACTATGACTCATTTCTGTTGAACCAGCAACATAATCCATCTGTAATACGACCTGCCATTTATGCATCATAATTTGGGTTCCTGATCCACTAATGTTCTGCTGTCATTGATGAGCCATGTGGAGTTCATAAGATCAGGGGTGTTTCAACAATCATATTGGCAAGAACTAGTCCTAGGATCAGACCCATCAGTTCACCATGCAGGATTGAGTTACATCCCAGAATTTGCAACACCACAGTCTGAGGGCCTGTCACTGCTGCCATTACAGTCCTATCCTCTCCAATTCCTGCTGTTGCTGGTATTATTGAGCCATTGGAGCCCCATAGCTGTCTGTCATTGGATGTTTGAGATGGCTCAAGACTGCTGCTGGTTGCTAAATGTTGCATAAGGGTTTTGGCCCATTTGCAGCATTCAAGGTGTTCAATCAGGAGATCAGCAGACCTGTTCATTAGACAGCCAATGTCCATATACCTTTTGTTAAGTTCTGAGCTGGAGGAAGAAAGTTGTTGGATTTCCAGTCATATCCAGATGGTAGAAGTTGATAAGGATGGATCGAGCAGGGAAGGGAACCTGATGGGATTCCAGGGCAAGGTTCACTTGATGTGCCATACCAAGTGTGGGGACAGAAAGGACTTGGCTTCAGCTTATAAGAAGTTGTGCCCTTCTCCTCGTCAAGTGTCCTAATTTCAAGACAAGAGTAAAGGGAATATCAGAGGTCCAGAATTTTTTCCGGAGAGGATGAGCTAAGGTTTGAGATAGACTTAATAGAATATTTGAAGTGTAACTGGGTTGGAATTAAGTGGGTGACTTGGTTGATTTTCAAACTGGCTAATACAAGACAAAAGTAGCTAGCTTAAATACTAAAGGCCAGAGGCAATCAGAGTTTCTGAGGCTTTTAATTTGCAAACTGGCCTCCGAGGCAAATATCCTGAAACTGTTTCATCAAATTGGAAATGAGAGAATGTCAAGTCTAGGCAGTGCTGCTGATAGAAGGTGGGCTGATGCAAGGTGGCTGGGAAGGGTGGCAGAAAACAATCAGAATTCCAGTTGGGAGAATCAATCTTGACAGTATTTCCCCCTTAGTGCCGAGCCTATGAGGCAGGTGAAGGTTTGAATCCAAATTGGCAAATTGTTTTTGTTGATTTTGATGGGGTTTCCAGGTCTTCCTACAACCACCACCACCACTACCCATAATCCCTTCAATAAGCATGTCCTCTGTCCCTTTGCACACAGAAAAGATAGCAGCCCTCAAGGCCCAGCAAGACAAGCTGATAGAGGAGCTTCAGCTTGAAGAGCAGGCAAGGGAGGCAGAGGAGCACCGGATTGCAGAGGAGCACCAGGTTGCAGAGGAGCACCAGGTTGCAGAGGAGCACCAGGTTGCAGAGGAGCACCAGGTTGCAGAGGAGCACCAGGTTGCAGAGGAGCACCAGGTTGCAGAGGAGCACCAGGTTGCAGAGGAGCACCAGGTTGCAGAGGAGCACCAGGTTGCAGAGGAGCACCAGGTTGCAGAGGAGCACCAGGTTGCAGAGGAGCACCAGGTTGCAGAGGAGGCTGTGAGGCTGTGAGGCTAGAGGCAGAGAAAAAGGCCGCAGAAGAGGAGCAGAAAAAAGTGGCTGCTGCCAAGAGGGTGGAGAAGAAGTGGAAAGCTGGGGAGGCAGACTTGGAAGAGGCTGAGGGGAGCGCCTCCCCCAAGAAGAAGGTGAAGGGAAAGGCGCAGGCAGAGGTGCCTGATAATGAGGCTCTTGTGCAGTTACAAGCCGCTATTCCATGTAAAAGGTGAGTTCCTTTTTATTCTTGTTGCGATTCAAAGCTGACTTCTAGTAGATGTTCTAGTCAAAAATTGTTGTGCTTCCAGATGGGAACCCGGGGTCACACGTGCAAGCCCTGCACAAAGGCAAAGCACAAGTGTGAGGAGGTAGTGTGGGAGGGGCAGGAGTTGCCAGGAGGATCTGGGCTGGGGAACAATGAAGGAGTAATGGAACTGTTGAGGGAGTTGGTGGGGGCAGTGAAGGGAGTGAAGAGGGAACCCTGGGAGCTCCAGGAGCTCTGGGTTATTAGTGAGGGGGTATTGGCCCTCCAGGATTCGATGTTAGACATCCAGGGCACATTAGATCTGGAGTGGAGGCAGGGGTCTGAGGAGGAAGAGGAGAATGAGGAGGATAAAGAGGATGAAGAGGTGCAGGGGGAGCTGCCAGGACTGGCAGAGGAAGCGGAGGGTGGGGGAGTGAGGAGGAGTAGGGATCCAGCAGGGATCCAACAATAATTAGATTTCTTTTTTTGCTTTTTATTTTTGAATGAATGTGGATTGGTTCTGAAGTGAAGGAGTATTAAATGGAAAGAGGTCTGGGTTTTCCCAGGTAACAAGTATGAAAGTCTGTAATGAGTTCCTGGGCATGATCAAGTTCTGTAGCTGGAAGCTAGGAGGTTTCTTCATCAGTTCCTTGGTAACCTTCCCACTGCACAAAATAGAGTAACTTGCATCAGCAACAGTTGTCAATTTTTGAGTCAAGGATTTCCACAATCTCGTACTCCAGTTCATTGTCTATAATGACTGGAGGAGGTGGGGGTTGGATACAATTGTGAATTGTGTTGGGGGTGTCTTCTTCCAGTTGGGAGAGGTGGAACACAGGATGGACAGCCTGGAAGTTGAAGGGTAACCAAGTGAGTACCTGGATGGGCAATGATTTTGAAAGGTCCATAGAACTTCTCTGAGAGCTTCTTAGAGGGTTGAGTAGTGTGTAAGTGTTTGCCTTTGACAAAAGCATAGTCACCAATATTGAAGTCAGGAGCAGGAGCCCAGCATTTGTCTGCAGGACCTTGATAGCACTTCTGTGCTTCTGTGAGTTGTTTCTGGAGTTCCTGGTGGAGGTCATCAAGGTCAACCACAAAATGGCATGCATGTTGCAAGGCTAGTTCATGCTCTGGGAAAACTGTGATGTTTGGGTGATAGCCCTTGTTGGCAAAGAAAGGTGAAACTCTGGTGGAAGCTGAGGGGGCATTGTTGTAAGCAAATTCCCCCAAAGGTAATAGCTGGGACCAGTTATCCTGTTGGTAGTTGCAGAAAATCCACAAGTACTGTTTGAGGTTCTGGTTGAGGTGTTCAGTCTGTCCATTGCCTTCTGGATGGTAACCCAAAGTGAAGTGGATTTTCATGTCCAGGGCCTGTTATTTCTGTAATAATTTCATATCTTTTCAACAAATTATTACAGAAATGAGAAATTCACCTTGTGTACTAATTACTCTATAGTCCAGTTATTGACCAGTTATAACCAGTCCAGTTCATGCCCCACTGGCTACATGAACTGGTTATATGCAGTTCGGTTGGGTTTTGGCAAGATTTGGAGAAACTATGGCAGTTTTGGTTCTTCAGATTTTGGGCTAAAAAGGGAACTGAACCAGACCTTAAAGCACTAGTCAGATGAGCAATGTAGAAGGTGAAAACAATGTTGGCTGATACTCTAACATTCCCAAAACAGAAGTACCACTTTTACTGTCACACTTTTTTCACAGGTGTTGCCAGACCCCACTAAGATTCTGATAAGGTAAGCACGATGTGCCAACATCATGTGATGTGACAATGTATGACTTCATCAAGATCATGTCGCAATGGGATGATCGAGTCAACCGTCAGTCAACTACGAGTCAACTGCCTCGGAGCTTGCCCGCTGTGTATGTATAAGTAAGTTGTAACTGTTGGACTACGTCCTCTATCTCTGTCAGTGCTTACGTACTGGACACCATCACATGACTGATCCCTTATCGATACGCATCGCTTCCTCAACTCCTCAGTTGTCAACCATTACTTTTACTGAGGACTGAGTATCGACCCTTTCTCTTACTGCATCATAGACTCACAGTCACCTATAGTCCGTGAACTCGTTCTATAGGTAACAATATAGTTGTCAACCACTACTTTCCTGACACTGAGGATCCGTCTACTCGTTCTATAGATCATCCGCTTATCAGTAACAATGTCAGACCATGATGAAATATCTCATTCGGAAGCAATGGCAACACTCAGGACTGCGGAATTCAGGAACCCTCGAACTTCTTTTGACGAGTAAAGTACACTTCCAGCTCAGGAGGCTAATGGGGCGTCTTGGTGCCCTGAGACCGAGAGCATGGACTTAAAATGTCCTAAATGTCTACTCAACCGAATCCAAGGACAGAGTGCTATCTTTTAGGCGTGCTCTACAGGGTGGCATGATATTCGTCGGCATGCTATTCATCGGCAGTTGGATGCGATGTTTCTAACTTTAATTCCTGGAGACATGGAAGTCGGAATCTACATTCTCTGGTTTCGTCATTCTGAAGCACGAAGTCACTCATGCCTGGGATTCAGCACAGGCATAACTATTAGTCGACATCCCTTCTCCCTTGTTCCTCGCTCGCCAGCTCCGCTGCACTACCACCGACTTCAATCCATTTATCTCGCGTATATCCTACTCAGGATTTATAGTCACCCTTGTCACATATGTCTATCCATGAACCGCATAACTTACTGTTGTTCTCTCTCTCATTGAGTTGGGATCAGACTGGTCGTTGGGCTTACATCTTATCGAACGGCTATGTCAATTTGAACAGCTGGCCTCTGCTGATTATCTGGGGCAAGGTCACTTGTCTTGCACGACATTCTCACTATGACGGTCGACCCACTTCACGCCATGTTTCGCAGAACAGCTCGATCTCGATTGATGCCCCCTGCACCCTCCAAAGATCGACATTCATCATTCATGATATTTATCTTTACATTCGTCACAGACGCGTGAACGTCACAACATTGATGTCTTGTAACACTAAAACCATCCGGAAAAGAAGCCGTGCTCGCCATGTCTTGCTCTCCAGGACGAGGAGCAGGCAAGACGAGAATTGGGGCCACGGTCAGAGCTCAGGATATCCCATGAGGATCAGTGACCACTCACTGACGTCCAGGGTATGAGTACACGTTGAATTACGCTACCCAGTGAATTCTGCAGGCCTGAACGCCCTTTCATCAATCTCACGCCTGGGTGCCGGACTGCGGGGTCCCAGGTATAGACCCCATGGGGACGCGGCATATTCGAGGCTATTAAGCGTACGTTCTTTGCCACCATCGTGATGCCACAAGAAGCTCAATGCCAATAAACTGTGTAAGCATGCAAATTGAATACGCTATTCTGGCAACTTTGAAGGGACCAAATTTGAACGCTCTAGCTATAGTTTACAGGACTTAACGAGCTCTCAAGTACAACGGATATTGTATTTTGGACGACAGGGTAGTCTATATATACACGAGTTTGATGGCCAGCGGCTCATGGTAATGTATCGGCACTGTCCCTGGTGAGTAATAAGCCCTGGCGATAGGGGTGAAACAACGGATCTATTTCCCTCTTTGGACGATGACGAGTTCCCTGAATGCTAATGGGTGCATCCGTAACACTTTCTGAATCGGCTTCTAGGATCGCCGTAGAAGCTACGATCCCGCTGGCCAGTGTCACAACGTTGCGTTTGCGTGCCAGTGTGCGGCCCTTTGTGCGTTCGCTTTTCGAGGATCTCGACATGTCGGCGAACCATTCTGGGATATAAGATGCCCAGATGAATCTCATAAAACGAGGTGAAGGATAATCGGGGATAAGTTGCAAAGTGAGTTGTTTGATGGTGCGCTCGGGTGCTAATCGGGGCACTTCATCATCAGGACGCAAAAGTCGGAACATTTCTTCCAAGGCAGTCCAGTGCCGTATTTCTGCGGTTCTTTCCAGCTCGACGGGATCATCGACATAGCTGATACTGGCGAGATTCGACAACCGTACTTTGCCGTCCAAAATGTGGATTTTGGAATAATGTATGCCATTGTATATCAGGTGGTTTTGCTGCAGTCTGGAAATTGCATCATAGACAAGGGCGCGATCACGAAACTGTACCAATCTGCCCACTTCAGGCTCTGTTACCATCCCGATCACCGCGCCATCACTCTGAACAACATGCGCCAGGACATCGTAGGTTAAATCCAAGCCTTCCAAAAGTCTATAACCCATCATTGCACTATCCACGCGCCTCAAGTAGTTATCCTCGTAGCCTAATATGACATCTGTGGCGCACGTAGTCAATACACAACGATCGGAGAATAAATGGAAAACGCGTCCTACCTACGCCTCTTCCCTTCCAATAACCAATCCTCACGTCGACTAAAAACCACTTGACGTATGTCATTTCCTTTTCCTCGATCAGAGGTGCCCAGGTTGGAGTACGAACTTTGTACAGAGACTTTTGCTTCTGTACGATATGATAACCTCCCTTAGGATGAGGGAGCATATAAGCCCAGTTCGTTTTGCCAAATTCGATGCTAGAAAGTAGAGTTTGCTATCAATTAGAAGTGAGAGAAGGGCGACTGAATCGTCAATTGAATCCTTACTATGTGTTCAAGGCCGAAAAAATATTGTTGTTCAAGTTTGAGTACGACTTCAAGGGATGGACTCCACAAATCCGCGCCAGGTTCCGCCAAAGGAGGGGCTTGGATGACGATTATCTGTCCATTCTTACACAAGGTATAGGACCTTGTCATGGAATTGAGTCCTCCAACCCACGCTACAACATTGGAAGGAATCGGGCTCGACATCGATCCCATTTGGTTTTGTGGGTGCTGCAATCTGATTTAGCGCTAGCGCCGTCACATAATGATACTATTTGTGAAAGTCACGTTGTGGCGCCACTACCAACTTTCAATATTCCACGTAAGGTATGTCGGTTCTATCTTTCAGGATTATACATGCCGCGGCGCTCCTCGTCGTCGTCGTCCGACGTGGCGTCTATTACAGCACAAGTTGTTGCGTATTTTATCCAAAGTCGGAACTTGAACCATTTCGATCCTTCGTAGTGACCGGCCACTGGCATAGCACCATGGTAAAGGGCTGAGTCACTCTTCAGTAGAATGGCAAGCTATACTCGTACCTTTTTTTGTCTTCCAAGGGCGACCATGACGGGAATCCGTTCACCAGTATTGGCAATATTCCTCGCTGCAGCAGCTTTCGTAATGGCAAATTTACCCGTCTGTATCATCTCGAACTTTTAGAGCGTCAAATTAGTGCCATAAAATGCGGTAGGGCTCTTGGGTTATCTCTATCGAAATTCACTCCTTGTTCTCTACGTCAAATAATGTGCCTTGTCAAACAATCCCAGTGTATGAGATGCAACTCTACCTTCCTGGCTGTTGTGGCAGGTTGCCAACCCATATATTCTGCTGCTACCTCCCCCTGCACAAATTATCAGTTCACAGTGACGGGGAGTGGTCCAATGTTGTGTCCCTCCTGCATACGAGCAAGGAAGTGACGCTCGTCGTGAGTGTCATTGCATAAATTCTGAGAGGTAGTGAATACTTCCTGATCTTGATTTACCAGCACGGCCATTCAACGTACCTGGGTACATTTTCAACATCTCGTTCGCCTCACTCATTGACGTTGCCATTTCATGTGTTTCAATGTGCTTTTCACGACACTGCCGTACCATCCTGTGGCCATGATTCCCTCCTGTTACTGCCCTGTTATTTCCTTGCTCTCGCACACTCTATGTTGCTCTCTCCGTTGTCGTCCTCTGCGCAAATGTGTCCTCAACATGTGTCACGCAATTTGTATTTGTATTCACTCTTCATCTACACTTAGACCTCCTACACATTTACTCCACCCTTTATAAAGCATCGCACCTAATAGTAATAGCATAACAATAGTATGCCTACCCCCTCATGTCACGTATCAACCTCTATGTGTTGTAATTTTTGCAATTTATCAGTATGTACCACAACTCTCATAATAATATTCATTTTATCATCAATGTAGGGCTGATAATATATAAGGTCATCTTATTGTGCGACACGGCGCGCGAACGCGTAGCTATTGGCTTGTTTCGATATGTAGAAAATTGCGCTGTATATGATGATGACTCGGGAACACGAAATGTGTGCTTAATGCTGAAGATAAATATAGATGATGATCGTATTGGGGCTCGGATCGAATGCTATTATACGCTCAGCGGATTATCCATGCGCTTAAGACGAGAAACACACCTAACCATCGAAAATTGTCCATTTTTGGCTATCGTGATGCCGGATTAAGCCTTTGGGACTCAGCGCATCGATCAGATCACATTCTGAACCGTAGAAGGCCGGTGCAGCCGAGTACGTCAGGGGAACGAAAGTCTGTTTTCGTGACCGCTAGAAGCTGTTCAACTGTGTGTACCCGGGCCTCAAAGTCCGCCGTATGAGCTTAAACGATGACCGGACAAAATAGACCCGGCGGCGACGAGGCTCGAGCACCGATTAAGAAGAATGTCCGACGTGACCTTCGTGCCTCAAAAAAATCCGATAATCAAATACATCGATATTACTACTGTACTAACTCGTCATGGAATTCCTTAAGTAACCGATCGCTGTTATTCAGCGCCGAGGATTGCTATGTCAACGTCAAGCGCTACGCGAAGTCCACAACACGCAGTGTCGCCAAGAAGGTTACAATACAGGATGCTAACGTTCGCGATTGACGGCAAAGATGTACCGTTTCGAGGGCTGCACACTATATCGTACACGGAACTGACCAGCATGCCGCAACGGTCGCGGCCACATGCTGTATTTGCGGCTCGAAAAGGTGATAGTGAAATCAATATCCCCATCTTGTCGTAGGAACGTCACATCTATTGGGTGAATCAAGACAATCCAAAAATACCAATAATCTGTCCAGGAGATGCACTCCGCTTTCGACAGATGATTGACGATTGTACAGTCGCAAATCGAGATCAGTCTAGGTTGAGGTGACTCGGATTGAACCTTCGTACCTTGGAAATATCGTGTTTGATGTCTGACTATCGCAATCATTTTTTATAGACTCAAGTGAGGCGCAAACAACAAAACATTGCTACCGCTTATTCTACGAAGGAGAGTCTGATTTATCAGGTCCCGTAATGAGTGAGTGTTAGCCACATGTCACGGGCGTAGGGTCAGAAGGCCGCTTCTGATACCGCGACCAATTTTGAACCATCTAAGGATTAGTTTGAGGCTTCAGGCGCTTCTGTGGCACCCGTACGTCGGGGATTGAATGAAAGACGCTGTTGAATAATAAGTGGACCCACACGGAATAGTTCTCATGCGATATTATAGCTGAGATACATCCGCGTCCAACGAGCACAGGTTATAGGAGTCTGATTTGGATAAAGGATTTCAACAGCATTAGCACATCGTATGACCTTCAAGCGTGGAGGACTCCCAAGTGGTTAGCGTCCCAGATCTGAGCTGTGTCGCGAACATCAGGTATAAAACAGTCCAAACTCTAGCTTCGGCATAATAATATTAATGGACGTTCAACGCCAAAAACCCCGCGTCCAACTTTACAATATCTCCCTAATAAAATTCCGCGGAGGGTATAATGGGCTAAATATGAGAAACGATGCGGAAAAAAAGGCTGAATATATGTAACGAGTGCGCCTGGTGCCATTCCTGGGCTTCTAAAAGATTGGGGAAATCATAACGGCCAAGATACCAATCCAAATGGATAAGAAACCCCACGTCACGGTGACCACGTTATGCATGGCTCCGGATGGTAAAGAACCACCTGAAAGTCCTCCAGCAGCCTGAACCGCCCCGCTCAGGAAGGACAACCCACAGTTCTTGACGACACTGTCATAAAGAGCTTGCTGTCCAGAAAGTATCATACTCCCCTTCAACCCGGGGCCGTAAGGCGTGTTTGACTCGAAGTTGATGAAGGCAGTCATGATATTACGAGTGCAGGCCGTGCATTGGCTGCTGGACGATAGTGCAGCCTGGGCACCGCTCGCAGGCTGGAGAAAAAGGAAAGGAACGTTGGCAGCTGCATATGTGGTAAGATTGGGAGAAAGGACTGGGACGCCTGCTGCGCGACGAGCAAGGGTGGTTGTTTTATCAACCAGAGAGTTTATGATGTCGTTCGGAGTTAGCGGAGGAGAGCTAGCGGAGGTGGCATTCTTCAGGGCGTTGGGGGTAGGAAGCTGGGTGACACAATAGGCACCATTGTCCGCCTTGGAGCAGAGGGCAGTCCTGAGTGGCGTTAGTGCGTATAATACGTCATACATCTGCTTCACACCGGTGACGGGGTTAGATGTCAACTCAGTGGAGCACTGTGCGTAGAACTGCATGAGCCATGTCCGCATAGTACTCTCCTGGCAGTTACTAGTCGTGGAAGGAGAGCAGAGATTGTTCAGAGTTGACTGAACCTGTGATGCAGATGGAAGGGTTGTAGCATTGGCTCCGGGTGCGAAGCTGGAAGTTATTGAGACTAATGATGGTATGCAATTCGAGCTTGTGTCATGGTTAAGTGATGTCAGGAAGTCGGAACAGGACTGCGAAATTCCAGATGGAATGAGGTTGACTGTTGCGCTAGCTGAAGGCGTCGCTGTGCTCTGTCGAGAACAATGAAATAAAGCTTCGATGAAAAAAAAAATTGCGTACCGACGATGAAGCCAGGACGGCTGACGCGAATAATGAAAAGACTGCAAAAGACTTGATCATACTTGGATAAAGAATGGACGTGTCGAGCACGACGACGACGACGAAGAGAAGAACGGTACAAACGTGGGGCAAAAAGGGAAGAAATGATATTTCCCTTAATGAAACAATAAATACAAACAGAGATGTGGCACTTGGCAACTGGCAACTGTCACTGCTTCGCTTGCTTGCTATACCAGTGTATTGACAACCTCCCAGCACCACCAGCAGCTCTATGCTTCAGCTCCTCATTTGCGGATTACCAAAGCGGCATGTAACCAGCGGATGTGGATGTGTAAGCCACGGGTGGCTATCGGAACCCCTTCGGAGTGACAAAGACATTCCTTTGTCTTTTACGACGACAGCACGATGTCTGACCCCATCACATTCTACGGTTTCACCCCCGTTCCTCGCGATCCTGACGTCTTATTCCATGCCCATCCAACTGCCAATGGGAAGCATCCTAAGCAAGATCTCTTCAAGGTCACTGACTTTCCACTTCCGGATTCACCTCTTGCCCGTGAGGTGAAGGCGTTTGTCAAGGCACGTTCACACTCATCTGGCGTGGTTTGACAACTGATTGATTGCGATAACAGAAAGAGCTCGATGAAAAGACATTCAATCATAGTCACAGAGTGTATGTGTATGGTAAGTTCATGCTATGCTCAAAATATGCATCTGTCAATAAGTCCCTCCATGACAGGCGTGGCCCTCGTAAAAACCCATTTTCCGGAATGGTCATATGACCTCGAGGTACTTTGTGTTCCCTTATCTGTTACGAGCTAAGCCTCCCGCAAGACGTACTACTTGACTTGCCTCTTGCATGACATTGGCACGGCGGAACGTTTTCTTGCCACCACAAAGATGTCCTTTGAGTTCAAGGGTGCAATCGTGGCCCGTGACCTCATTTTAAAACTAAAAGGCCAGGAGGACCAGGCTGATAGCATCTGCGATGCCATCATTCGACACCAAGATATCTTTGTGAAGGGGTGGGTACCCGATTCGTTATCAGAAAACCTCCAAGTTGACGTGGCGCTTTCAGCGGGAATATCACAATGATTGGTCAAATTCTTCAGTTGGCCACTATCCTTGGTAGGTTGTGTGCTCGAACGTGCGAAGATAACCATTACTCATTCATGCTATGCAGATAACGTTGGCATGTGAGTACATTACTTACGTTCTCTTTCAACTCAGCATCCCTTCCAAATAGCCGCGCAAACTTGATTCATCCTGAATTGATCAAGACCACCTGTGAAGCATTTCCCCGGAAGAATTGGTCCCAGCATTTTGCGTCTACTATTGAGAAGGAGTTAGCGTTGAAACCTTGGTGCCACACATCTACTTTCGAAGTTCCCAACTGGAAGAAGGGCACGAAGAGTAACTTCGCCTCAGACGTGCTGGGTAACGTTGTCATGCAGCCGTTTGACGACGAATAAATTCTCTCCGCGATAAGAAATTGTATTATAGAACGCCGGGCCGTGGCGGAAATGTATCTTTGTTTCTCTCATATCAGCAGCTTGAACAATTCAGTATCTTGAAAGTTCTCTTCAGATCTGATTGATCTAGCAGCCATGTCACGACGTCCCTTACATACAAGGCGGGATGAGATCCATTTTTGCGAAATCTACCCCGCCCATCGCACTTGACGGTCTTCTGTCACTTGACACCATCATGGAAACCAAATGCTATCCGCGATGAGACTTGCCTAGTATTTGAAATTTGCGTTCGTTGAATGGAGTCCGAATCTCCCCAGAGTTTGTGCAGACTATCGCTCATATGGTCCTCGGGATAATAATAGTTGACGGAGGATCGCGCCATTTTAACCTTGTTCAACTCTCGCTCGGATGCTATGTATGCACATCACGACCCCCCGCCACGACTCATGTGTCATGGATATCGATATCGTAAAAGCATCCCCTTGTGACTAGACCAGACAAACAACGGCGGCGATCATTGTCATTCACAATGACGCCCGTATTGAATGTTGGCTCCGATCAGTTGTCGTTGAACAGTTGAGCCAGAAGGAGTGAGAACATAGACTTAACTGCCTGATCTGAACTCGGGGATGATCCTCCTTTCGGGTAATCAGTCATCGGTCTAGAATACGGAAAATTCGTCGTGTCAAGACCTGGAGCAACAATTCTGATGGCTCTACGTAGATGAGCACTTGAACCTCCCCTCCTGATCAGCGGTGGCAGCGGGAATCAAAGATGTGATTATAGGGTTTGAACAATTGAATCGAATGTGGTCATTTTCCCGCCGCAAGCGTAAAGAAATTGATCACTCTTGTGGCGTGTCGATCTTACGCAGACTGAAAATACCCCGAATATCACAGTTGTCCGTGGGGATACTGGATCGTAAATTGCCAACAAGCGCGACGCCATATCGCAGGCGTCCTTCAAAGATCCAAGTCCCAAGACTTTCGTCGTCAGCATTCTTCTACAGCGGTGGTGAGATTCCATCATCATATATTTGTACTTGGCAGAAACAGACCGGCTCCCGTCTAACGACAATCAGGCCGTCAGGGGTGATTCGGCCGGCGAACCTGAAGCCTCCCCAAGCTTGCTCGTGATCCGGCAGGGTCTGTTCGAAATGAGCGGAAATAAGCGATAGGAAACGTAAGGCAACTACCTCTCCCACGACCAAAATATCCAACGCCTCGCTTGGATCTCTTTGGGCTTTGAGGGTATCACTTGATTCAACATCGTGCTTTTCATAGCCTAGTGTTCGCAAACACGTCTCGAAACCTGCCTAAAAACCCGGGAAATTTAGAGGAAATGCAATACCACAAAGGGTCTTACCTGTGACTGGCCGAGACTCAGGCTCATACTGAATACATCGTCCTTTGGCAAAGGAAGATGAGGACTGAAACAACGATACTCAGAAATAGCCCACTGCATGGGCTTTCGACAGGTAAAGTCACCGAGTACACAACCACCAATCTTGGGTTTTACCACGTTTGAGAGCTATATTGCACATGAGCAAAGCAGGAGGTCCACAAAACATCACCTTACCATGTAGCTGCCCTCCCATGTCCCCGTAAAAGTCCCCGGAACGTAAGGACATATCGAATCAGATCTAACCAGATCGTACGACAGCCTGAGAACTCTACCGAACTCCACGTCGTATTTAACACTGTGGTCAGGGTCCGTTACGCCAGCGGAGGAGGCATGTAGTTCGTGTCGGATATCGACAAAAAGTGGTGTCCTGCAAGACGCGACAGTGCGAAAATCTTCCATCGTGGGGCCAGAACGATGCGTTGCGATGGCTATGGCACGATTTTCAGGCAGGTGTGTGGGTATCGCAAGCGGCAACGCCTCGTTTAGCGCAAAAGTTAAAATGATTGCCGCAGAAGAAGGTTCTGGGCATGCCGGGGAGGGTCGTTGGTGGTTGTGAACAGCTTGGCATTTTTCTCCTGAGTCAATTCCGACATTGCTGGCGATGCCGTGTGAAGATCCTTCGAATTCAGGAAGCAAGGAGGGCAGGCGATTAATATTGATGCCCGCGAAGTTCTATGTATAGTCGGGAAATAGTTCGTTAGTGTGAGAAGTTTTGAGAAAGTTGTACTTGCCATGACGCTGGTGGCGAAAGGACGGAGTAATGTGATGAATTCTTCTCTTGTCTTTTCGGAGGCGTCTATGACCCCCTCTGTAGAGAGTCAGAAGTAAGCGGCGATACAGGGAATGAAGCTGCCTACGGTGAGAGAGCGTAAAGCAGAGCAACCATATAGCCAACGCACTGACTTCGTATTCAGCAGAGGAGACTGTAACATCACAAGGAGGGTGGGCCTTAGCGAAAGCCATGATGAACTCTGGAAAACCAGCGGCAAGCAGATGAGCATCATTCAAGCCGTGGTTCTCTAGAATCATTCGAAGCGCAGCCCACAGATCTTGTTGAGAGCCTTCGGAGGTCAAATTGCCCCGTCGTACACGCCGTAAAAGGCAACACCGTCGGACCCATTCGGCAGCTAATGCCGAGTCAGTCAGTCGTTCATGCAGATCCTGAACAATATCAAACTTCGTCCGGAATATGTTCGCATAAAGATGGGGTGAAGCGTGTATGCTGAGGGAATGGTAAATTGCGGAACTTGTTAACAACAGCTGGAGAAGGTGACGCGATGGCTCTTGTTCAGAAGACGTAGCCACTAGGAGAGCGATGTATTGCAGGACATCACGTGGGGCGTTCTCTAGGAATGAAGCCATTTTGAACAGGCACTTTTCTGCGATGGCTTGATTTTTAAGGTCGCCTGGAGAGCGTCAAATTGCGGAGCGTGCTATAGCTATTCATAGAAGACCGGTTGTCAAAGCACGGGTTGCGGAGGGTTGGGTAACGTTTGCCTTTAGAAAATCGACCGCGTTTCTGTTGTTGCGCATGGCGGTCACTAGGCCCAGATCCGATCTGAGAAATTCCCGTCTATGATGACTTTCCTTGATTGGGTCAGCCAATGGCAAAAGCCATTTTGGAGAAACGGGAAAAGCTCACATTTCTTTACCCGTAACTATACAATCCAGAGTTGACTGGAGAAACTTGAATTCACGTGTGACTTTGAAGAATGTAGGACAGATTGAAATTCATACACACTCACCCCTTAACATGTACAAATTTGTAGGACTGTACCATGACGGGGTTACAAGGCTATGTAAACCTTGAGTTAAGCTACGCGGGGATATCTGCAAACTAGCAGAAAATATGATGCGTCTTGAAGTTGACGGATATTTCACTCACAAGATCGTCTTTCGCATCTTCACAAAACAATATCGTATCACAGGAACAAGTCAGACGTTGATAATCATATGCTCACCATGATTAACTCTGGATTAACTCTGTCCTCCTTCTCCAGGAAAGTCATGAGATGACCGGATGTTCATGGCGAATGGCAGCATACACCTCATTTCCGACAACTATGGCAATGTTTAAACGGAGATTGGTCACGTCCGAATACAATCCCGAGATGCGGGCCAGAAAAGGCCATACTTAAGACCCGGGCAAAGTAACCTGTGCCTGATGTTCTTAAGTTTGGCCAACTTGAAATTCGTCTGCGGTGACGGCACACATCATTGTTAATCACTCAGCTAGTTGCTCCTAAGTAGTTGCTCGAAGCCTCGAAATTTTTAGTCACACATCAATTACACAACAAACAATCGCATGCAAGCCTTTCTACGCCGCGAATAACACGTCTATGTTTACAATTCTGTGTAATTTCGTCAGAAGAAGAAACAAATCCATTAGGGGAACATGGAGACATACTTTGCATTGCAGCGACATCTGAACTCTGGACATAGTCTTCAAATTCGGCGATCTTCTCTTGCAGGTCATCCAACGACACTTTCTCGTCCTCTGATGACCAATTAGGACGATGCTATAATAGCAGTACAAAACCTGACTTACCAATGACAAGCGTCATTTGAAGCTTCTTGATGCCGAAACCGATCGGAACCAATTTGCTTGCTCCCCAAAGGAGGCCATCCTGTTCAATGGATCGCACACAGTCTTCCAAAGCCTTCATATCCGTCTCATCGTCCCAAGGCTTCACGTCCAGGGTGACAACTGACTGTTGCGAATAATAATTCTTCAGAATTGACGTGTAACGGGTGCTACTAGGACTGACCTTCGCAATCGTTTTAGCCTTATTTGCCTTCCTTGCATTGTACTCAGCAACTCGCTCGGCCTTCATGCGTTCAATTTCTGCATCTTCTTCTTCGTCAGAGCCGAAGAGATCAACTTCATCCTCATCAGCAGCTGCGGCTGGTGCCTCTGCAGAGGTTGTAGCTGCAAAGGCCTCGCCAGCAGTACTGCTTCCGGGGAGGGAATCGTGCTCGACAGCGTAGGACTTGATATGGTTGTACCACCTCGATACGTGCGGGTGCGACGAAGCATCGGGGGCGGATGCAACTAGTTTGAAGACGTGAACATCGGCTTGCGAAGGAGTATACCTGAAGTGCAAAGATTTGGTTAGATATCTTTAGATCATTGGCAGCGAAGTGATAGTGTCGCAATTTGACATTCTTCCAGCAACAGATCAAGATAGCTCACCCTTCAACATAAGACCTGGTAGCAAGGTATTGGTCAAGCTTTGCGAGATCTGCGGACATGTTTGAGCGGGGATTTAGATGATAACTGCTGAGATGAAAGAGTTCTGAAAACTTTCCTATCGATGCAAGATCGTGCCTCGCCTCAGGGCCGGCCATTACATAAGGTTAGCTTGAGCGGCTCCGTCTTTTGAGGTAACGCTTATCATTCCCGTTTATTCTCGTAAGTGGAAAGCTCCGTTCATTCCATCCGTGAAGATCCGCGCAGATCCGTTTTCAGGTCGTTCGCACTCTACATCGATATGGTTAGTAGGTATCGACCCAAAAAATATGCGTTGGAGGCACCACTTTACGTCCCCATTGCGTGTCTCTCCGGCGAGATAAAGATATATCCCAATATTCAAGTCTGACCAACGTATTTTTATTTTCTAAGACGCTTCTGTTTCTACACACCATTTTTTTCCCTCGCTATTCCAAGATGCTGCCAAGCCTTCCATGAAGCATGTCAGACAGACGGGAATGTTTGGAATATCAAGCTGGGCGCGACCTCGCCTCATCGCCTCATCATTCTAAGGACCTTCGACCCAACCAACAAAAAAAACCAAGAATGGACTCGAGGCTTGCGCTCGGAAATTTGAATCTTGATAACTGTTGACGTCACGACCTCACAACTGCACCACGATAACGACTCTAGACCGACTCTAGGCCCGACCATGAGCCAGAAACTTTGAAGCCTATTTATAGATCATATAGATCATCAAGCCTTTGTTACCATTGGGGCTGCGGCTGGCTGCGGTGGTGGTATATCAGTGAGATTTAGTTTCTCTGGGTGCGAAAGGTACATAACTGATCCTCATATGTCCTCGCAGAACCAAATGTATTGCTCACCCTCGCACGACTGCGTCGCGGTAATAGTTGCCTTCCAAATTGCGGTGTTTGCCGATAAGCCTGTTTGTGATGTGTCTAAAATTTGAACACTGACCCTGGTGGCACCTCAGCAAACGGGAGGGTATCGATCGGGGATGTACAATGAGCCAATACAGTGCCGTCGATCACGGTATGGGCCGTGAAAGGATTGCAAGGTTGTTTCTTGACTGACGGCATCGCAGCTCTGCCCTAATCCCAGGAATCATTTTTCAAGGTTTTATGAAATTTATGTCATACGGGTTCTTCTTTCGCGACATGTCTTATGGCTTGGTTCTTAATACAATATCAGAACTTTCAGGCGGGTCTTTTCTTGGATTTCACCTCAGCATTTTGGCACATCCCACGCCTGTCTTCACACCACTTTTCCATTTCGTCTACAAATCGAAAATAACTTTCACAGAACGTGCCGGTACAACTGCTATTGTATACCGCGCGAGGCGCTACGAAGATGTATGGTTTTGGAAAGCTTACGTTCACATCATTTTCACGGTATATGCGTTTGGATCTGCAACTCGGTGGAGCAAGAATGCCTGCGCCGAATGCCTGCGCCAAATGACGGCACTATAACGGCCTTACCGCGAAGGTTAGTGTCGCTGAACGTTAATGCCTCCGTTTTGATCAATTACATAAGTTTCACCTACAATGACGAATGCCGACACGCGTAATATGAGATCAGCTGGCTGGATAACCCCATTAAGGAGAATTGTTTGACGGTATACTGGCAGTATAATATATTTTTTTTCTCATTTGCTTCACTGCAACGTCGCCCGACAGGGAGAATGCTAGCTGTTCAATTTTTAGCTACCGACTCGCGTGGGAAATGCCTTATCCTTTCCAGCAAGTCGCCGTTCCAATTGCATTACGCTGAACAGTATAAAGTTATGCTCCTGACATTGCAACTCCCCAAACGCTATGCCGACCTCCCTTCTCGACGCGCCCCCCGAAATTTTACAAAGGATCGCTCTCTTCGCAATCCTCTCGGCTCCCCTTGGCCCTCCTCGCGACTTGTACAATCTCTCTCAGTTATGCCGCAAGGCCCACCGCATCCTCTCCGGCAATTGCCCCGAGTTTTATGCTGACATATTGGCCCAAAAATTTGATGCTCCCGCGATCATCCGCCGCTTCGGGATATCCGCTTTCCAAGAAAACGCAAAGATCGAGCTACAGCGCCGGTTCGCAGCCCTCGATATTTTTCGAAAGGGGAGGCTGGACGACCCATCGTTGACTGAAGCTTTCTGGATTGCGTATCTCATGCTAGAGGAGGACTCGACCACGAGTCTGAAGAACGTAAAACAGCTTCGATGGGCTAACTTGCCGGCATTTTTGGATTCTTTCTTCCAGAAACGTTTGTACAAAGGGTCGGTGACAAACAACGGTTGGCCCTTGCCCAATGTGGTTAATTCGTTAGCGATTGTGCTTTTCTGGCTTTTATCTTCTCCGTGTGAGTCCACCCCCATGACTATGGCTCGAGTACTTCACACATGCTTCAGATACAGTTCGCCGTGAAACGCCCGAGATGCGTGACACAATCCTGCAGCTTCTCACTCCATTTGTATTCGCGGCATTTCGGGTGCGTGTGCATCCTTCGCTTAAGTTCTTTATTGACGGCGATATCGAACAGTATCCGATTTTTGGCTCAGCTGAAAGTTACTTTGATCTGTCAACGTCGCATTGTTGCTCCACAAGTACTGGCGTGCACGGCCCCTACCCTCCACCTCCACTTCTACCGCAAAACATCACGTACTTTGGACGCATTCGACGCGAAGCACATGTCCCTTGTGTGTCCGTTTTTGCGTCACTGTCATACTTTACCCGCCACGAGACCATGTCACCCACGATCCCCCCACACTTGATCGAAGCCAAGCGTCAAACTCGTGTTGAGGCTGACGCCCTGGGGTTGTCGGGTCCAACTCTTGATGATATGGAGCACTTTATTCACCAATGCCAAACTCGTTTTGTTGACTACTCTATGGGTAGGATTCAAAAACTTAAATCACCGCCTTCTTCGATTGTTGGCCAGCCGTCTTACCAACTTGGAACTCTCACAGGTCGTTGGGAAGGATCATATATTGTTCGTCGCCTCTCTACGTTTCCGATTAAACATTCATATCTTCTCCAGATGCCATTTCTAGACGATTACCACAGCTGGCTGAACGAGCTGCAAGCACCATCGCATTTCCCGACAACTGGACGGTTTCCACTCTACATAACGCTTCAAGAACATTTTATTTGCAAACCAAAATCCATATATCCATGGAACAATGTGGAAAGAGGGACCTTGAATGCTTGGCTGCCTTCGGGTTTGGAGTGGGTCGAAAAACCGGTATGCAAAATCTTGATCTACTTAGTTTAGGTTTCCTGCTTATCGAATTTTTTTTTCTATTCTGGAGAATGGGATTGAGATTTCAGATGAGTATGGTAATGCCAAGGCCTTCTATGAAACGTTCCAACACAACCAAACTCCCACTTGTGAAGAGAGAGACGTGGGTGACGTGATCGTCACGGGAAAGGTTTGATTACCGCTGTGTACCTCGTTTTTATGTTAATCAGTAGCGTGAGTGCCTCCAGACTGACAGTCGGCATGCAGCCGCGTGGGGAGCTTTTCACGTTCTCGGACGTATTCGTCTCGTGGATGGGCTGGTGGTGCTTGCCAGAGAATCGGTCTGTGCTTATTGATTGGTTTTTTACATGTCTAACACACCTCAGCTGTTTGACGCAGGAACATCATTACTGCGAGGTTATGGTAAGTTTTAATTTTTTTTTGCTTGGGAACGCCATTGAGCGTCGTGACTTTCAGTAACCTCTTCGCAAAATTTTGTTGGACGACTAAAAGGGGAATCTAGCGGTACCGAGCCAGCAGCCTGGGAAGGAACGTTTAGTCTTTGTAATGTATTACATAAATAATTGAATAAATGAAGTTACTAATTTTGGTAATCACTTTCTTTTTTTTCATTCATGGATAAAGTTCCGCAAGAGGTTTTGGAACAAATCGCTTTTTTCTCTGTCACTGATTCTTTCCTTGGTCCTCCATCAACCCTTTCATCTCTCCTCATCACAAACCGCAATATCCACTCCCGCCTCTCATTTGCTTCAAATCCTCTTCTTTACGCTAAAGTATTCGCTTACAAGTTCGACATCGTTCCAGCCATTCGTCGTTTTGGAACACGCCACACCACACCATACATTCTTGCTGACGAACTCAAGCTTCGATGTTTGCTTCTAAAACAAATCAAGGCTCGTTTGGGTTCAACAGAAGCCTCAGTTCCTGTCCATGAGCGTAATGTGTTTTCTACACCTAGACTGTTATGCCACGTGTATCTCTTGATGCTGGAGAATGAGGGAAAGAATGAGAAGCAGCTTCGCGAGTATGCAAACTTTGATATTTGGCTTCGCGAGTATTGGTTCGACGAGTTGGGTGCTTCTCGTGCTGTCTCGTGCATGACTGCGGATCGTTGGGTTCCCGAATACCCAGAAACATCGATAGCTATGTGGCTTTTCTGGTTCCTACTGAAGCCTGGTAAATCTATTCTCCTTTCTTCTTGCTTAGGTCGTCTGACATGATGTCCAGGTGACTATTCGAGGAATGAAATGACTGCCTGGACTGCTTTACACGTCTTGAAGATGTTTGCACTAGCTGCTCACAAGGTTCACTGTTGACTTTGCTTTCATGAACACGAGTTTACTCTAATCCTTGGTTCCTGTTAGTATGACGTCTCGAACACCCCATGGACCGAGTTTTATCCGCACTACAACCAGGCAAAGTCTATTTACATGCTGCATTACTGCGAATGGTATAAACTTACTCCTCCGCCTCTCACCGTTCCTGCCATTCTCTCATTTCTGGCCCTTGTGAATGCGATGGGGGAGGGCGTCGGTTATGCGACTCCTACCCCTCCTTCGCATTCAAGCTTGGAGTGGGATTGCGAGTGGGATTGCGAGTGGGCTAGATGCTTCAGCCTGAATCAAACGGCATGCGACAAAGTCGCATTTATTCCCGGAAGGTGAATACAATATACATCTAGTCGAGAGTGATGGCAGCTGAATGTAGTTGTTTAAACAGCGTCGACGGTATTTGGGAAGGGTTGTTCACTGTTCGTATCTCAGACTAGCGATCCTATCTACTTCTAATGCAATTGTTCTGCAGTACACGGAATTTACAGCGTACACAGCGATTCTACAGGGCGGTCCTCCGCCTATCCTGCAGGAAAGCGTGATCGCTCGACACCGACAGACTTGGAAGCTTCGCGAACACCACCTTATCGGCGCCGATCCGTCGGACTCTGGTGTCGAAGAAGATCGGGATCCTTTAGATGTGTTATCCGCCGGTGATCCATTGAGATCATACTTTCCTCCAGGAACGCAGATAAGAGAACATCAAGACAGAATCGAGGTGCAAGAACCCGGCCGTCGAGGTGTTCTATTCTACCAGAGGACTGGTGTTAACGGATCACAATATTTCGGGGTTGGCTACGGGAAAGGTTATGTACAGGATATCGTGATCACAGGAGAGGCGCGTAGTTTTTACAGATATCCATTGTGTTTTAACATTGATTGTCTTAGGGCCATTCGTCATGGGGTCAATTCAACCTCCTGGGGCGGGTGAGGCCAGGTGATGGACTTATCAGTCTGTCGAAAGAATATGTTCGAATCGACGCTTTCTTATACCTTGTTGAGTCTAACATGTTACTGCAGGTCGATGGGGATCGGGGGAAATGGCTTTACAGAGGATACCTGGTCGGTAATCGCAATGGCAATCTGGCTGGACGATGGCGTGATACTCTCACACCAGCAAATTTATCAGGTTACGAGGGTACCTTTTCCATGAGTCGCCGCCGATGACATTACATCGTGACCAATCTCTGTTCATCTATAAGGTGTAAAATAGTATAGGATAGTATACCAGCTTCTTGATTACCCTCACTCCAAGTTAATTCAGAACGATAGGCCCATCCCAAAACCACGCATAGCTGCTTATTGATTGCGAGATGTTGGTAGGTGTTTCTCATTCCATTGAACCGAGGTCTCGAAGCAATGCCAAGTCTGTATTTCTCCGTTAAATCTGTTGTACCGGATATCATCTTAGTAGATAAACTGTGCATTTCAGCGATCTTACAGTAACCCTCTTTAAATTGGTAGCCGACAACTTATATATCTCGTTCTATAAACAGCTTCCTTTATTGAAGTTTTCCATGGAATCTGTCTGTTAGTTTTATCAATGATTGACGCTCGTTATTAATATTGCGTAATTGAAGAACGAACTCCGCGGCCGGAGTCATTGAAGCCGGACTGCACTTACACTCTTCGGGAGACGTGTTCCAGCGTGTAGCTAGTCAACGGAATGGATTTCCTCGCCCGAAGTGCCCCAATTACGAAATTCCTGCTAAGTCACGGTCACCCGATGCGCCACGCGGAGTCAGTGGCTTCTAGACAATCGGGACGGTGAGTAACACCTAGTTAATCGTCGGAATTATCTGGCTCGTATTGCGTCCAGAACACCCATATGCGTGGCGTTGGCTATGCGAACATTCGTTGAGGAGCAAATGGAACAGTGAATTTACCGTCGCCTATTTTTTTAAAGAATGAATAGCCAGAATGGTAGCAGGTTTTCTTGCTATCACAGTGACATCTTTGTCAATTTGTTAGAGGAATTATACCTAGCTGGGTTATGCGATAGTCGTACGGCTGGTCCAGTGGGTATTTGGGGCGGACAAGATTGGTTGGATCATAGGATTCAGATTAATTAATACCTCAGACTGATGGTAAGTCTGTGAGGCATGCTTACTCAAGCGACCCACAATCGTCGGGACTGCAGAAACCGCTCGCGCCGCGACAAGTTTCAGAATTCTCGGTTGATTTCGCATCACCGACATTTGCGTATATTCGGCTTCGGCTTTACACCTGGGCTAGGCCTCTGGAATTGTCCGTAATCATGCCCAGGCGGGCCCATTCCAAGAATTCAAGCGAAATGGCGTATTCAACTACCTCACGCACTGGGTTTTCAGTCGACAAAAAGACCTTACGAGGGCTCACAGACCTCAAAGGCTCAGGGAGCAGACATACTTCAAAGAATTGCCAATTCACACCTGTGTACTTGATTACTTGCACACGTCGAGAACCACCTTGGGGAGCGTTTCAGTCAATGACAGTCATGGGTGGGCGTGTTCCCCGAACTCTTCTGATTATCATCAATGTTTATGTTAATTCTGGTCATATACAGTTCCAGGGACCCTACCTGCCGGGCGCGTAAGAGTGGGCCAAGGAAGATCATCTGAGATGTCGGATCTTTGGGTGTCCCCTGGGAGAAAATAATAATAATGTGGCTCCTTGGGATGGCGGAAGTTCCCTATGAATGTGCATTCGTCAAGTAATCTTCCACGACAATTTCTCCCGAAGTACGTACGACTTACTTGCTTAATGAATACCCCGCTTTCGGCATCATAAATATGTCCAGTTCGATGTACGTTGCTTTAAAATGGGATTCCTAAAAGAAAACGTTTGCTGTGATGGCACGATTAAGGGTTCGATGTTCAATTGATGTATCTTACTCTGTGTCGTAAAAAGGCTGGACTGCAGATATTTTGGAGAATAACAAAATGCCGAGGGGTACACAACAGTGCCTTATCTTAGGTGTTTTGGGATGAGGTTTGTCGCCGTTAGGCAACTTTCACTTGCAGTATCGGATTACCGAAGTGGACGCGAGGGAGATAAAGATCTTGAATGAGAGGGGTAAGGTTATCATGAAATGAAGTCGACCGCATTTGGCGTGAGTAACGGCTGCCTCTCAGATGTTTTCACAGGTTCATTTCTCAAGCACACATGTAATCAATATGTGTGCGCGGGTTGCCCTATCGTGTGACGGGGTGTGAATCAATTGTTCTGGTAAGGTAATGGATTGTTACTTAGGCTACAGAAGTGAGAGATATACGTTGTCGTTGGAGAGTACTGAAAGAGAATTCCTAAAATGAAGCTGAAGCATAACCACTCTAATCTTTATGGGACTTACCAGACCAAGAAATATCACAAACGAAATATGAGCACAAGAAGTCCTATTTCGACCGCCGCAACTACGCATGTTACTCCCAAGACGATCCACCCTGCGGTAACGAACGGTCGGCCAAAGATGCGCGTGCCCTCCTGTCCGACAGTCGCTATTGCATGATGGTACTTGGGTTGCTCTTTCCAACGGTCTGCAAAGTCATGCCTCGAATGACGAGCTCGTAGGAATGCTAAAATAAACATGAGAGCTCCGAGAACGGCGAACAGAATACCGACTAGTATATGTGGCTCGATGACATCGTTGTGAGGCAGAAAGGAGGGAAGAGAAACTTACTTCGATTGAACCGGCGGTCGAATAGTCGAAGGATTGTTAATGCAGAGCCTAGATTCGACAGTGCTGTGCGAATATATGCCCCGTGGAACGTACGTTGTCTCGCTCGGATTTCGACGAGTTCATTGATGTCAACAGTGGTGAAAGAATTGCTTCGGTGTCCCCTGAAAGGATACCGCTGAGCAGACATAGGATATGACGGTTCAAAAGGAACTACCTGTACTGGTGGTGCATATCTGCGTGTTCACAGTAAACTTGTTACTATGTACTGACAAGCAAAGCGGATACATATCACGTGAACGGACACAGAAAATTTCGTGTGGTCTTCCAACCCTAAAACATGGCTCTACCCAGCGCACTTGGTTCGAGTGTCAGGCTGAGTACCCTGCGGTTTGCAGGAAGGAGGTATGTGCGCAAAGCAATGTATTGAGTATGTGTAAATCACACTAGCATATCAGTCTGGCACCGCAACTTCTAAGCGGACACCTTGGGAGAGCAAGGTCATTTTCTTTACTATTGCAGGTGTGATATTCAACATATGATAAATTGCTGAATTCACATTAGCTTAGCATTCTGCACCTCCTAGGAATTGCAGGCGTCTTATTCTTTCCCTTCTGACGCGAACTTTCACAAAACCCTCCGTGTCGCCCTCCGCATCTAATGGGGCTGCCAACGAGAACACTCCTTCTGCTCCTGATGTAGCTCCTGCAGCTGATGAACCGTTGAACCGCGTTGCACCTCTTGCAGAAGCATCATCGGAACCTTCGGGTTCTGAATTGATGCCCGATTTAGTTGACACTGCTATAGCGAATCTACCACCCGCTCTTCAATATGGCGATCTTGCAGCTTTGGGTCTGGCAGGATGGACACCTGCGGGATTTGTGAGGTGGAGCCTTGAAGTGATCAACGTCGCCACCGGTCTTCCTTGGTTCTGGACACTTGTTGTTGGCGGTATCTTTTGGAGGGCAGTCCTCTTGCCTATGTCCATACAAGGCCTGAAGAATTCGGCGCGTATTCTGCCGCTGCAGCCTCAGATTATTGCAAGCCAGGAGGAATTGAAAAGGATTCGGATTAGCGGGGATAAGCTCGCACTGCAGCGCCATGCATTGAGGATGCGGAAGATGTACAAAGACGCAGGCGTCAGTATGGGCTTAACGGCTCTAGTTCCATTCATACAGCTCCCAGTGACGTTAGGGTTGTTCTTCGGTGTCAAGAAGATGTGTGATTTGCCGGTTGTCCAGTTGGCGCATAGTGGTTTGGAGATTCTGCCGGACCTCACAGTTCCAGATCCGTATATGATTCTTCCTATATTGGTTTGTGCTGCTGTAAATATGCAAATACAGGTGAGTGTTCTCGCATCTACTCGAATTTACTGCTGCTAATACTAGAACGTCAAGGTTGGTGCTGCCGAGATCAACTTGAAGGAACGGCCAGAGATGGGTCATATAATGAATGGCCTTCGAATGTTGTCTCTAGTGGGTGTATGGGTCATGAGCAGCTTTCCTTCGGTAAAACCCTGGGGTTCTAAAGCGTCTTGCTTGCTCACCATGAATGACTAGGGTCTCCTTGTGTCACTTTTGACCACGAGTTTGGCAACCACAGTTCAATCCTACACTTTACAACAACCATCGGTGCGAAAGGCACTTGACATACCGATTGTCCCTGAGCAATACAGAGGCAAACTGCCAAGTCCGATGTCGACACTTAGATACCTTCGTGATACGTGGCGAAGTAAGGTGGATGAGGCTAATACCATGGCCAAACAGCAAAAATCCCGCAAGCGGTAGGAATGCACATTGCATGATTGCATAGGTACATATATACTAGTATGGCATATCAACAAAGACGCGTTCGACATCGTAAGGATGAGGGCGTAGAATAACGACAAGACGAATAACCACTCGAACACTGGGTGCACGTTAGTTAAGATTGAAATTGCTGCCTATTTATCATTTAGTCTCCGTTCTGACGTTGTTGGCCCCCGCATAGTTCCTCGGTGACACGATACGTCTCCCACACAATTTGGACTTCCGGGGCCGTGCATACCTGATTCCTCCGCATCTGAACCATATTGATCATGATGACAACTTAAGCCGAGGGCCTCAATTCGCCGAGGCGAGGCCGCTAGTGCCTCGCGAAGTGTGCGGAGCTGAGGAATGCTCTTGAGTCGGGGGACCAGCACACGTTCATGTCGTCATTGCCAGTACACCAGGATGGGATGAGCTGCAGTACTATTCAGCATTGTACAAGGACGCCAAGCAGATCAATTCAAGTGCGGGCTGTCAGACGTCATATATGTGGGGAATATGGTGGAGCAGAAGCTAGAAGAAGTTTGCTGAAAGGCAAGGTGTCGAGAAAGGAGGTTAAACGGTTCGTTTTCGTTTTTTTGTGTTCTTTTTGGCGAACTGTGGGTTGATTCTAGATATGAATATCAGGTCATGCTGACGGTGTATGGGTCACCTGCGTGACCACACTGAGAGGCAACTGATGGAAAAGAGAGCGCTTCCCAGGAAGATTGTTGGCTTGCAGCATCTTACCGTGCATTTACCGCCGGGATAAGTAAATTAGTCCCACTTCTTACCGCCTTACTTACTCATGAGCCTCTTTACAAAGTTCATGGTGAGGTACAAGGGCTACAGGCTCCACCATCGATGAGTCAAGTAGCTGCCAAGAGTGTTGCGTACATGTGGCTGTGCTATCGCAAAGCGACGACTACAGAGTCCGTTGACTTCGACCGAACTTGCCAAAGACTTGGCAGAGTTTCTCCATGAGGAAGAACACTAGGAAGAATGGCTGTCGCCTCAGGCGAAGGCGGGAAGGAAGAGGAAGTTTAGGGAAGAAAAGGCTGCAATTGAACTCATAGGCAAATTCGTCAACCTTATGGATGTTTTGCTGACGCTGCTAGAGAAGGGGAACCTTGATCAGGGTTGAATCGATCAAGAACTCCGAGTATTTCTTCTCCTAGGCATATCTTGCTTCGTCTCGTGGCATACGTTGCTTGCTTTGATTTAGATGTTTCCTTAGCTGCGGCACAACAGCGCATCCTATGCCCCGCTGACCGTGCATCAGCAAAGTCCAAATAGTATTCCAGGCCTTGCAAGGCGTTGTCAGCCTATACTAGCTTCGGTACAAATGGATCAAATAATGATAATAACCACCTATTTATAATAGCCTGCCCACAGGCATCTGCCCCCTGAAGATATCAGAAGTAGTATGTACAGTGGTGTCGCAGTATGAGTTCAGCCAGCATTCCTTCCCTGAGCTACTGGCGAGCATGGAAGTTGAAGAGGGGAAAAGCCTCAATAGAATTGGATGGGTGATTCTCGAAAGATTTGGGTTGGCGGCAATGGGGGGTCGAGCTGTACCTGAAGAAGTTTCGGGGAGTTAGTGGTAACAAAGGAAGTAATTGGCTAACCTCAGGCATGTGTTCAAGCCAAAGTCTGGCATCCATCTTTAGTTGCGTAAGACTTTCAGAATATCCGACCTAGAAGAATGCTAGGAAGGTGAGAGGGGGCAGGCCAGACACCAGCATCTGCCTGTTTTCTTCCTCGATCCAATTTGAAAGGCTGGAGGAAGCAAGGTAAACCCGACTCAAATTATGTATTCTATCAAACGTACTTGTTGCTGCGATGCCCACGCCGTAGGCATTGCAGTACGCGGCATAGTGGGGTCAATTGCACAATAACAATGGAAAGGGCGGTGTTCCAGTAGACATGACCTCATGAATTGGACTTGGCATGTACTTAACGATGAAGTTGTGGTCATCGCTGTATGGTATTCTAGAACAAAGTCAGAAATCTTGGTAGGACCCTCATTGACTTCCTTTCCCCTTCTTTGTCAAGCAAGGCGTGGGCGGATTCCAGTTCTGAACGAACATTGAAGGAGACGCTTCTGGCCGAAGCACTCCAGGTGCAAATCAGCTTACGAGGAAACTAGCTCACACTTCTTTACCTTTGATCGAGTTTTCACTGCTTTTCTGTACGTAGTTTCGTTGGACTCGGAGGAGTAGTAGACGGAACATTCAGGTGTTGCGGACCTGGCCGTCACAGCCTTGTGACTGGGTGCTTTCGAGTTACTTGCGGACGACAACCATGATATCCATTAAGCTGCCCTCAGTAACGCTAGCTGCTGCACCCTCTACCTCGAGTCCAGCATCCATTCCAGAAGAGGAGGAGTATTATTCTTCTTGGTCTCTATTTCTTGTTTGCGTCTTGTTAATTCTGTCGCTCTGGACGTCTTATTACCTGCAAATCAAGCGAATACGTGCCGTTCATGAGACCCTCGTGTCCATATTTGCTGGGATGGCGGTGGGCTTGATTGTGAGGCTGGCGCCTGGGACGATGATTCGAGAAATGCTGGTAAAGTTCAAGTTAGGCATGGTGTTCCAGGAGGTACAACTAACGTCGCTGCCTCCAGACATTTAAGCATACGCTCTTCTTCAACATGCTCCTACCACCCATAATTCTGAACTCGGGATATGAGCTCAAGCAGGTGAGTATTTCGAAGTTTCCATGACCCGTCTGGAGTCCTTATCCATCCGCAGGAAAACTTCTTCCGCAACTTTGGCTCAATTCTGATTTTCGCATTCTTTGGGACGTTCATATCTGCAGTTGGCGTGGGGTACGCTGAACTTCATTATCGCAATATTTTGACAGTAAAACTTATCACTTACAGAGCAGAGTGCTCGTCTACATATATTCATCGCTCGGACTTGAGTCGTTGGACTTGACACCCCTGGATTGCCTGATTTTTGGCTCGGCGCTCTCTGCAACAGATCCTGTTACCATTCTGGCCATCTTCAATCAATATAAAGTTGATCCCAAGCTATACAGCGTCATTTTTGGTGAAAGCCTGTTGAATGACGCAGTTAGTATTGTCATGTACCAGTGAGTAACTTCGCAAGAATAGTCCGATGAGATTTACATTAGTAACTTAGAACGTTAACTCACTTCCACGGGACCGAAGTTTACCTGTCTACGATCTTCCATGGAGTGGGCATCTTCTTGATCTCTTTCAGTGTTTCAATGGCTCTGGGTGTCTGCTTCGGACTAGGCATGTCCCTCCTGCTCAAGCATTCCTCCCTTCATCTCTACCCCGCCATTGAATCTTGTCTCACCACGCTATGCGCCTACACATGTTATTTCTTCTCCAACGGCCTCAACATGTCTGGCATCGTCTCCCTCCTCTTCTGTGGAATCACTCTCAAGCACTACGCGTATCACACGATGTCGCTTAAAACCCAGCGTGCTACAAAATACATATTCTCTACCCTTGCCCGGCTGTCTGAGAACTTCATCTTTATCTACCTAGGAATAGCATTATTCACCAGCGCCCCAATCTCTGAGCCTGTCACGAGCTACGTGAAACCGTTATTCATTACCATCTCCACCGTTGCTGTAGTGTTCACCCGATACGCCGCCGTGTTCCCTCTCTCAGAAGCTATCAACTTCTTCCATAAACATGCCCGGGGACAGCGCACGGAGGAATTCTCGCATTCGTATCAAATGATGCTCTTTTGGGCAGGTCTTCGCGGTGCTGTTGGTGTCGCCCTCGCCGCTGGATTCATCGGGCACAACGCACAGATTCTACGGACAACAGTCCTTGTTGTAGTCGTGCTTACTGTCCTCATCTTCGGCGGGACATCTCTACGTATGCTCGAAGTTCTCGGTATACGAACTGGCGTAGAAGACGAAGCAGACAGCAGCAGTGATGAAGATGATTATCCATCCAGTCGCAGAAATCGCGGGCACTGTATCAATACCAGGTTTATGGACGACGAACCCAGCGCTCTCGCGTCCTACCCGCACCTTCCTCACGGCGCCGGGAGAATTGGGACTCATTATCGTGCAAGTAGCTATAACCACCAAGGGCAGGTGCCTCAGTCGCCGCAAGGCATCTTCTCCGCAGCGTCATCGGATTCATTTGATTCTGATCTCGGGGAAGTCTTACCAATGGCACCGACAGATCCAATTGGTGGGCACCCGCCGAGGCAAAACATGGGTAGTGGTCCTGCTAGCGTTGGAGAGGATGGGAAGTGGTTCCAGGCACTAGATGAGAGATATCTATTGCCGCTATTCTCGAACGCGACGGCAAGCCGGACCTTCAATGCGCGGAGAGCGTCGAGAAGGCTTGCGTCTGGCAGTGGAGGCAATAATGGAGGTGGTAACCAAAGTACGGGGGGTAGCGGGGCGGTGACCCCGGTGGAGAGTGAAGAAGACAATGATGGCGTGCAGGAGCTAGAACTGGGACAGGCGCATGGGCATGGGCATGCTAGGTGGGGGCCTGGAGGGAACTCGGTTGATCTGAGTCGGACTGAGAGAGGGTTGCCGAGTCCAATGTTGAGAAGCAGTAGTTTTGCAGCAGGAGAGGGGAGGATATCTTGATACGTCTGTTGTCTCGCTGCGTGTTCTTCTGATACCATTCCTGCTTTTTCTCTGCATTATAGTACATATATAATACAATAGACACACCCGCCTTCGAACATCTACACAGATTACGTTGACTGGATACACTGGATGTACAGTTGCAAAAATAAGAGACAAGTCGCAAAAGGCGATGGTTCCAGACGGATTCGGCGGCACAAAGATATTCAGTAAAGGATACTTTGGTTTATACAGTCGACACCCCCTTATACCATACCTCAGTCAACCCATAACCCCAAATATCCCTTGAATATCCCATGACTTTTTCGGTCTCCCGACTTGGTTCGCAGGCATTTTGACCGAAAAACCCATAACCCTTTCATATCCCATACTCCATACCTCTGGTTGAAAAAAACCCATAGATTTTCCCACATATTTGTGAATGCAATTGTGGTTCGACTATGTAGTAGTAGTAGTAGTATATTACTGGCATGGTCCAATCGCTGAACGCCAGGGGTCCGAGAGTTTCCCGATGTCATTAAGTACAGGCAAGCTATCTAACTATTATACATCTTTGTCTCGGGCCCATGATCACGACTTCCAGCGGGCGAAACGGCCTTCGACGTCGATCACTGGACAGTTATAACCATGGGCAAGGGGTATAGAACCCCACTGAGAGTTTCTCCTTTTTTTTTTTTTGAAGCGGATGTATCATTCAAATACAGCATTCTCAGATACATAGACTGGTACAGCCTGAAAGAGCTCTAACACTTCATATGTAAATTTTGCAAGCAGTCTGATGGTAGTCCTTTCCTTCAATATCATTTTGAATAGATCAATAGAAGAGACCATGGGACGCCGGGGCAAATGTGGTATCTCAGTGTACATTCTGTCTGAGAATTTCTTGCGAAGGTTATTCAGCTCATATGAGCCAGTGCACTCCAGCAATGCATGTTCAGGGCTCTCCACCGAATTTTTACAAAGACGGCATAATCTCCATTGTTGCTGGACACGTGGGCGGCGATGTTCCGGCCATCTTAGGCGTTCTATAGCCAATGCATGCGAAGAGAGCAGGAGACCTGTAAGTGCTTTTCTATGAACACTGTTGGGTACACTGAGGTAATGTCTGAAATGAAGTGTCTTATGGCTTGGAGGACAATCTTTGTCAGGTTCAAGTCTGTTTTGAAGAAGATACAATTTAGGGGAGGCCTCAAGTTCACTTTGGATATAGGCTTCCATCTTGACTTTAAAAAGCTTTGTCACCTCATCCACTTGAAGAGGTGTGATGCTTTCAAGGTCAGGAAGCGGGACATGGAATGGCAGATTCAGAAGGCCACTTGCACCCATATTCCTCATCTTGAGCCATAAAGTGGCTTGTTCTGTAGAGGGGAATGCATTGCTAATGTCTGCAAAAACCACATATAGGGAGAGACCAAGTGCATGGGCTCGCTCAATGGCACATCTCAGAATAAAGACATTGTCATTAGTCCTGAACCCTTCATGAAATCCATTTTGTGAGGGAGGGATAAGATCCCAGGCTAGGCACCAAGCAGTGATCCATTTGTGAATAATGAGTGTCATAAGCTTGAGTAGGACACTCTCGAGCCCAATTGCACGATATTCATTTGGATCATTTTTATCTTTTCCTCTCTTGATGATTGCAACAAGGGCAGCTGTTAACCAAGTAGAAGGGGCTTCTAAAGTGTGCAGGCACTTATTGAGTAAGAGACATAATTGGTCATTATCAATTTCCTCAATTTCAGCAAAGCCAATTTTATCCAGTCCAGGGGAGGTTGAAATGGCAGCATGGTTATGGAAGTGCTCCTTTGCAGTCTCAATTTCTGCCTCTGTTATGGGGGCAGAGAAGAATTGTTCTGGAGTGGTATCAATTGTGTGTTTTGGCATTGCACTGTAAACAGTGAGATTGAGCTCAAGTCTCTCTTTATTGAATGACAGTGGCATTGGAATAATAGGGTTCATCCTCAGTTGAAACACCTCTTTAAGAGTTTCTGCAGATATGTCAGCCTGTGGTTGCTTTGAACCCATTATTTTTTTGGCTGCTGTCCAAAACTCCTTTTCTGTTTTGGCATCCAGAATTAGTGCTCTTTGCTCCATCTGACGCTCACTAGCTGAAGTACGATTCCTGTGACTTTTCAAGATCTGTGGTTCTGGATTGGGGGAGAGGACCTTTGGATTTAATGATCTGTATAGGACCTTGTCTGTTGTTACTGGAGTAGAACCATTTGGGGGTAGGGCAAGTTCAAGGGGGTGGTAAGGAGCCACTGGCATCAGGGTTGCCCCCAGATTGGCCAATCTGTCAGCCTGATCATGTTTGAAGTTGCAGCTGTGTCCCTTGACCTGAATGAACACAACGGATGCATATCTCTGACGGATCAGAGTAGCTATGTCTCTGAACAGATTGCCATTGATAATTTTCCAGCCATGAGCTGCCTTTGCAGCAGCACGAATTGTGATTGTCTCCATTGCATACTCAGAGTCACAGTATATATGCAGAGTCTCATCCTCATGGGCTGTCTGTAATGCTTTAAGGATGGCATAAACTTCTCCCCTGTTGTTCGTCTGTGCATCAGGGACTCTCAGCGCTGAGTTGTGCGGACTGTTTTCACCCCAGTATACACCACTGCCAGCCTGTGCATTGGGTTGGCCATTGTTATGACATGAACCATCGATGTAGACACACATTGGTGTTGAAGTCCTTGTGACATCCCCATAGAGACGACATGTTCGAGACACCACATCGCTTCTCGAGTCCAGCACACATTTTAGAAGTATATCAATAGGACTATCTGATGGAAGTATATTGGGTGAGGTGGTAGCACTGTCCACAGTAGGTCTGGGTAGTTTCATAGGACGAGGAAGTTCTAGAAAGGGCATTTCAATATCTAGTTCAAGTGGTGTATGATCTTTTTCATCATGGGCTAGACACATTACTTGAAAGCATGATACCAGTTTTGCCCCCATATAATTTGTGATGACATAGTCAATGATTGAATTTCCCATTGGTTGAATTGACGTGAAGTCACCACTACCTCCATAGGTTATGTTTCCATTCAGTATTTCTAGTGTGAGATCACGGCAGAGGTCTAAGAGTAGATGTCCCCTTGTGTTGACCACATCATCTGCTGTGATCCAGATATGTTGTGATGGAGACAATGATGCAGTGCGTGCATTCAGGTCTCCCAAGATATAGAGAGGTTTATCCATGCTACAAAGCATGTGAACTGTCTCACAGAATTTTTGGAATGGATCAGTGTCCACAAATTGTTCCCACCTTGCCTCATCTGGTAGGATGTAGGCATTGATTACAATGAAATGATTACATTCCAGAACCATAATGTCCGGGCTCGACAGATTGTTCCTCATGATGAGGTGAAGATTGTCCCTAATAAGGGCCAGAACACCACCCCAAGGACTGGAGAATAGGTGTTTATAGGGACGTGGAAGTGAAATGGCATGATAGCCAGCAGGTATATCTAGTGTCTCATGCTGCTCTTGCATGAGATGAGTCTCCTGAAATAGGTTGACATGATATTTCTGGATAGTGTGACGGAAGTGAGGGCAGGTGAGTTCAATAGCAAGATGGCCACCAATATTCCAGGACTTAAACAGTACATGGGAGGATGACAACACTTCATTGACTATTGTTGTAGTACATGTGCTAGGTGGTTGCAAACATAACATATCCTGTAGTACTAGCTCACCCACCCCACTCAGTTTAACGCATGGGCAGTAACATTTTGATAGGCAGCAGGGCATGGTCCCACAGCCCAGATTGTAACAAATGAGATAGCATCGAGGTTGGAGTTGAAGTGGACCTTCAGAAATCCCGGCCGAGTGCGAAACGCATGCAGTTGATGAGAGATGTGGCTGAGGTTGGGCATGAGACTGAGAAGGGCTTTAAACTCCCCCATGATATTCTTTCCCCAGTCTACTGACCCCACCTCGACATAGACATTGGTGCTCAAGCCATGTGGATTGCTCAGCACAGCTGGGGCAGGAGGACCAAGTGATGCAGCAGGCTGCACAGCGGGAGTGCCCTGCACTGTTTCTGAAGCAGGGGCCCCAAGGGCAGACTGGGTAACAGCCGTCGGAAGAGTGTGGCCCCCACTATGGTAGGTAGCAACTGTATGAGGGACGGGCACAGGTGTAGCTTGGGGGGGAAGGTAATTGGTGGGAGAATGTGTCCAGGCTGTGCAGGGACAAAGGTTGCACTCGAAGTACGTAGCCGTTTGCTCAAATGGAATGTTGGGGAGTCGGGCACAGTCGGGTCAAATGCATCAGACATGCGGTCTAGACGACGATCAGCATTGTCCAGGGCATGTCCCATCTGGGTAAGACGAGCATCGGTTGCAAGGACTGAGTCACGCAGCTGTTGGTTTTCAGCTTGGAGGGCCCCAATAGCAGCGACCGTGTCGTTGTTGGAACAAATGAGGTCGCCAATAGCAACAGTGAGATCGGAGGGAGCAGGTGCAGGCGGTTGGCTGGAATTAGCGACATCTGCTGCGAGGCTGACGATATGGGCATGAAGAGTTTGAAGTTTCTCCCTGAACTCAGCACTGCTAGCATCAATGCGAGCCATGAGGGCATTGTGGTTGATGTCAAGGTGACGGATCCATCTCAGCCTTCGTAGCCAAACACGTACCAGAGGTAGTCGACGTAGTCTTTTCGGGGCTAGAGGGGCCAGCCCTGCTTTTCCCTTTGGACAGAGATGCAGAGGCAGTGAGGGCACCATCTCCCATATCAACGAGGGGGGAGTCATGAGAATCTTCCAGGGACAGGATAAGGGAGTCCATTGAGTTCGCAGGGGAGATGGTGACATGCGTCATGCGCTCAGTCTGACGAGTCATGCGTCAATCAGACAAGGCCGTGGGAGTGACAGGTGCCAGAGTAGAAAGAATCCCAGTGTTGCTGCCATTATTGACAGCGTGTGATGCAGCAGTGATGGCACCAGGGGCACTAGAATTAGTGAGTGGTGCTGCAGCAAGCACAGTAGAGACAGGTCCAACTGTATGGATATCAGCAAGCTGAGGGGACTCCTGGGAGGTGATTTTGGTGGCAGGAAGGCCTATGGTCGGAGGAGGGATGGGGGGGTTGGTATTTTGGGGCATCGTTAGGATACAGTGGTGGTAGGGGAGATATTGGGGCGTACTCTGAGGTTGAGGGGCCTCTATCATCTATTTTCACCCTAAACACCCTCTACAATGTATACGAGATCCAGCCGTCCCTTCGATCTGTTGGGTATATGCTATAACGAGGATCACACGTAGCTGAGTGCAATAACGAGATGGTGCGCGAAGGATATCGGGCTCAACAGGGGCTCAGTGCAATAACAATGACTTGACAGGGGCTGAGTGCAATAACAAGATGACACGAGGGCTTGACAGGGGCTGAGTGCAATATCGAGACAACACGGCTCGACAGGGGCTCAGTGCAATTACAAGACGACATGGCTCAATAAGGGCTCGAGAGGGGCTCAGTGCAATAATGAGATGACGTGGCTCAACAGGGGTTGAGTGCAATGAGAAGACGATGTGGGGAGGTTATCAGGCTCGCTCTGAACGCCAAATATCGAGAGGTCCACAGGATGAACAGAAGAAGGAAGGCACTGGGAACAATCAGCGACGTTGACGTGGCAGGTCTCAGCATCACAAATGATCGAAGGGCATTTTTTTCTTCTTTTTTCTTTTTTGAACCACCCAAAAGTGGGATTTATCATACTATACACGCAACTTGTACCTATGAACTCTAACACAGAACGTCTTTCTGCAGTCTGCTAAGCAGTAACTGAGGTGGGACAGGTTTTATCTGGTTTTCTGAGTTTTGATACTACCCAGTCGTTGGGGCGGGTGTATTATACCTACTTCATACTTCAATGACACTAGGAACACTGATGGGTCTTGATAGTTGTCAAAATAGTCTTAATATTGATGACCAAACTCTGAGCAACTCCCGACGCTGCATGACTGATGTGCAGCACTAGTGCCCAACACTTATCAGTGCTGCCCATTTACTTTTACATTGTATCCTGACTATTCTTTGATGAGCCCCAGGGACAAAATGATTTTGCGTCTTCGCAGAGGGCTTGTTATGTTTATGTCTATTAAAATGCATCAGTAAACAAGGATTTTAGTTTCCATCGGTTTCTCATAGACTCGTGACCACTCCCTTGTATGAGTATGAGCAAGCGTCGATACCTCGTAGAGGGACTGGTTCAACTGAGTTTAAATCCCATTGCCATCTCTTACGATTGAAAAAGGACCACAGTCCATTGTCTGAGACCCTCTTTTGGTAAATAACCCTTTTGGGAACGTCTCGTGATCTTACCATGAGCTGCGACGCGTCGATTAAGTATTGGACTTTGTTCTCTGCGCACCATGCTACCTGCAACCCTTGATGAATGCCAAACATCTGTTCACCTTGAAAATGCCGTTCATTTCTCATCACAACATGATCAACCCATCACTCAGCCAAATCCCAACCTCCCCAATGAAAACTTTAGTACTCGAAAGCCTCGAGGCAGGGCTCAAAAAGTGAAGGAAACGTGGGACGAAAACATCTTGTCTTTCTCCACAAACTTCAAGACCTCTAGTTCTCACACCAACTTGAAAAGCGCAATGACAAGCCAGCCTTACGGTCTCTTGACACCACGGACTCCCATGAGTTCGATTGTTGTTGGACAAGATGCAGAATCAGAGACAGATTGGGGAAATGCATGTCATTTATACAGTGGTGATGGGATTGGGTACAGAATGCTCACACCAGAACTGTATGTCTGTCTCGTTGGATGAGCCTTCCTCTTAGTTGATTTGTGAAGTCTCCATTCCGGCTCATCACATCCACCTGTACAGGATCTTGCAGAGATGTTGCCTGTTACCATCCACTCTTCAACAGCTCATGATCTGTTTTTGGCTGCACAAACATCTGGCTCAGCATATTTCTCCCTCCCCTCTTCAAGTAATAGTGATCTCATGACCAGCCCCGCGACTAATAGCACTCTCCTTCAAGGGTCATCATTTGACGCATTGTTACCTCCGTATTTATCGCCATTGCAAGACCTTGACATGAATATGGACTCTCTCCACAAGCCGATTGAATTTGCTGTCCCAAGGTCTCGTGTGACCTGCCTATCCAAAGTAGAGGTTATCACAAATGTGCTGGAATCACTTAACAAAGCAAAGCTAACACCTCTCGACTTTCTACTACACCTATTGGACCAACCTCACTTTTCTTTGCTTGCGTAATCTGAAGCCGTTTCAGGGGTGAAATCATCAAAGAAATGGATCCTTTAGCTGGGTCGTCAAGTAACAGATTAAGTGCGATTGACAGAGTTTTTCCACTTCCTGTACCAGCACAGATGAGAGAGTCCTGATTGTTGTGAGTAGCTAGGCAAGAGCAGAGCTGTAGTTCTCGAGGTACTTGAGTCCTGCCAGTGACTGCCCATGCCAGACACAATGCTTGATAGGCTGTAGTCTGGTCATCATCACCCAGTTGATGCAAATAGTCCAGAGGAAGCCGATCCAGTGGGAGAACCTGAACAGCAAGGTCCTGAACCTCCTCAGACGAGAGTAGCCTAATAGCTTCTAGACGTGCCTCAAGTGTAGGTACATCAAAAGTAGCCATGAAGATAAACACGACTTTGAGTCGCCCTGGGCCAAACAGTCAAATGTGATCGGATGTTCACTCAGGCAAACAGTAACGTGATGTGTTCCCAAAAGGGTTATTTACCAGAATCAGTGATGACACATCTGTTTTTTGATCATTGGTAAGATAGATCTCGTTCAGAACAAACGTGATCACGTGAAATGTGTGACATTTGAATAGACTTCTGCTAAATTCACTTCACAGCACATTTAAAAAAATCCATTTCCACAAAGCTATTTAAATCATACATGTCCAGGTTATATTGTTTTTACAATAGGAGAAACTTGACTGTAGAAGTTGCCATTAGGTTTCTGGAAGCGGGAACTTGACATTGTGACTACATGGTCGCAGCATCCAGATTCAGCACTTGCAAACCTAATGACTCCTCAGCCTCAACCCCTTTGGAGAATTTAAAGTAACAGATCATTAATAAAAATGATTTTCAACAACTCTGTGCAGCCAGAAGTCTCAAAAGTGTCATCAAAATGACTGCCAACTATGATCTAGTCCAATGTCATGCATTTCACATGATCACATTTGTTCTGAATGAGATCTATCTTAATGGCAAGCAAATTTAAACTCAGCTGTACTGGTCCCTATACATCGTGCTTGCCCATGTACTAGGGATCGGTCACCGGTCTAGGTTTCTCACCTCAGGAAACCAAAAAAATGAGAGAAAACTGGGAAACTGGGCCACTGGGAAACCCATGTCCTGTTTCCTGGAAACTGAAATCTAATGCTTTGTTTATTTCGAGCACTTGTATGTAATTGTAAATAACAATAACTGGGGCACACCCAAGAATTTATTGATGTTGCCAGCAGTGTTTATATACCTGTGAGAGTGCATGGACCATTTGACAATGTTTGGCATCCAAATGGGTACATAAACCCTCCCACAATCCCCAATTTCCTCCAGTTTGGACCGTTTTTATTCAGTAATGTAATACAAATGTAGGTTATGCATTACTACAATGTCTGCCCAAGTTTCTCAGTTTCCCAGTGTCCAGTTTCTAGGAACTGAGAAACTAATGGAAACCCCGGAATTTTTTTTTGTGTTTTGCTGATGTGCATGATTATGGTTGTGCTATACAGTAATACAGTATTTGTCGTTACATATTTAGTTTTCCACATTAGAGTTATGCTTTTGGCTATTCACTTCGGGCTACTGCTTGATTCAGCTGGCATAGTCACCACACTACAACATGACTACATCCACACTTCAATGTTTCAACATTCAATTGATGCAGAGAAACCTCGTAGGTTGTCTAATATCCTATTTTCTTTGACTTTCCCTGTCTGACAGTCCTCACATGGCCCAGCCTTTTCAGGTATAATGTCTAGGCATGGACATTTACTGCTTACACCATTGTGCACCATCTCCACACATCAAGACGATGATACCGCAACCGTCTGTGGGAACATGGAACATCTGAGCATACAGCTGTTTTGGAAGTTGGTTACACACTATGGAGTGCATGGGTGGTTGGATCACAGGTAACTTGTCAGTAGTGTTTGAAAGTCCGGTCCAGTCCAGTTTTTTTGACCCCAGAGGGGGCAACCACAGACCAGACCGGTTGCTCTTATTCAAGATATCTACACAACCAAGAACCAGACTGGCATAAACTGGTCCATTTTGGTTGCTTACCAGTTACAACTGGTCCAGTGCTGGGTCAGTTCAGACCAGTTTATGACCAGTCTGAACCAGGTATATACAGTCTATGTAGCAATGAAACAACTACATACTTTTATTTTAAGGTAGCAAAGTGCCCCTCACAGGCAAGGGGCCTGCAAGCGAACATGTATATAGTGAAATAAAAGTGTCATTTGTGGGCACGCACAATCCCCCATGCAAGCAGCAGCTCACAACAGCATGGGCAGGTGTGGGGTCGAGGACTTGGGGTGGTAGGCAATGATGTGGTAGCTGGTGGGGTGTTGCCTGCAGTCAGCAGGGACAGGGAGATGGGGGGTTGGGGTGCATACCTTTCGTTGTTGCTTCCTGTCATCATCCAGTCCCTTGCGTTGTATTTCAACAGGTTGGGGTTTGTGGGAGGTTTGTGGGAGGTGGGCGTCATGGGCAAGAACAAGGATATAGCCTAAAAAAAGCATGTAAGTTAAAACATTAACAGTAAAGAAAAGAAGAGACTTAGCTACAGGTGCAAACATGCACAAAGGGTGTCGAATGTGTGTGACATGGCACATTTTCAGCCTGTCATCATCGCCATTCATCACCCATGTTGTTCATCCCCAGCTGTTACCATCAGACACACCCATGATCCACCGCATGAGCAGGGGCTCATGAGACTGGATGTGCGTGCTTTGTCACCATCGCCGTCATCTCTGTCATTGTTGAAAATAGTACCAACAATCCACCCCGTGAGCAGGGGCTCACAAGGCTGGACATCGGTGCTGTGTCATTCATGGAGCTGGGCCTCATTGTCTCTGTTCTCACATTAATTTAAACCTATAAAAAAAGAAAACAACAATGTTAGTAGTAAAGAGAATAATGAAAGAATGAAATAAGACTTACCTATTGTGTGTTGGAGCCAAGGGGTTTGGTTGTTGAACACATAGAATATGTGTGACATGGCATGTTTGCAGCCACAGGTGCAGGCATTTGGGGTGGTTGAAGGGGCATGACGGGCATCAGTGTGGCTGTTTGATGGAAAGGGAATTGGGGAGTTGGGGTAGGGAGGGAGTCAGGAGGTTTTTTTTTTTTTTTGGATCAGAATTTATAACGCAGGGCTCGAATGCAGTCCGCGGAGTGGGAACAAACAAAGGTACTACTCTAACTATGCGTTCCCCTCGCCTGCTTCCCAACCCAGGTCCTCGTTTTAGCCACTTTAGGCGAGCGGGCCACTAACATTGTCCTCTCAGACAGGAAAGGCAATAATCCAGAGAGGGAGCCCCCCCCTCCCAAAGCTAGCCATTAGATCGCCCACTGGTGCAAACTGGTCCCCCAGCCACATATCCAACCAAAGTCAGATCAGGTGCAGCCATGTCAATTCACAGTAAATCCCCACTTGCTGGAGGAATAACCATCTGCATGTTCCCAGCCAACGAGGATTGACCACCCCAGACGAATGAGGTGGACCATCACTGTGTCTATGCACGAGTGACAGTGACAAGGTAGCTGGTTGTTCACCTGGTTATTCACTGGAACTACCGTAGGCAGGGGGCCAAGGCCTCCCTTGAGCACATGCTGACAAGTGCATGCGCTCGATGACAATGTCCCCCCTGCAGCGGGGAGAAGGTGGAGGGTAGCATCGAAATGCGCTATCCCGATATTGGCCACCAACCATTTGGTGGGCGTAGATGTGGAGGGGTGTTCCCCCATTTTAATAGCGGCACTGCTGTGCTTGAGGACCTCGAGGATGACGGCGCTGTGCTGGGGACGAGGGTTCCCCAGGTTGAGGCTCAGATTGAGCAGCTTGCATCACCGTGTAGGAAGCCTGAAAGGCTGCCAGTGATGTGAGATCGAGAGGTGCTGCGGCGGCCAATAGTTGTGCCGACATAGTCTCTGAAAATCGCCAGGTGGCCGTGAGTAGCTCCCATGCCATTTGATGCCAAGTGTTCCTCTCTGTGGGAGGAATGGCAGACACATGGATGGTACCAACAAACGTTCCAGTAGATGTAACATGGCATGAGAGGTGGATTCAATCTCCAACCTCTCATCCCTAGATAACGGCACTTTGTCCTCCACCAACTCGGGGATGGAGGACAAAGGTGGTGACGGGGCAGGGGGTGCCTCTGGATAAAGGAGCTCAGCAATGCCGAGCTCCTGTGTATACACATCCTCTCATTTGAGGCTGCGAGTCCATTGTTTGTGTGCGATGTGGACATCTTGTGCCCATAGCACACGATCGATAGTTTGCCTCGAGGCGAGCCTAGGGCTGCTCTCGGCATAAGTAAGGGCCTCCTGCATAGCAAGAGTGTCCTCATTGTTGTCAGGGTCAGAGAGGTCCTCCCCAGCCCACAGATCTCTAACTGCCCTTAGCGCAGCTGCTACCTCCAGTTCATTCTGTGCAGACCGGGTGTCGTAGTCTTGGGCATCATTGTCAAAGATGTCACCTGTAATCAAGGAGGGGTCGTGAAGGCCCCAGCATGTGTTTTGGTCTCTGGTTCGCTGTTTGGGCATTGAGAGCGAGTTAGCAGTAGTAGGTGATGGTAGAAATCAGGCTATGTAGTGTGGAATCAATAATGGTTGGTCCCTTATCCCAGTTCTGGGTCCACCCAACACAGCCTCCAGACGCTCCAAGGGGGCAGGCAGGCCACACAACCTGCTGCCTAGTGGGAGATAAGATAGAACCCAGTTCAGACCCCCTAGGGGAGAGTGAGTGCTGGAGGTAGAGAGTGGGTGTTAATGAGTGGCCACCCAAGTGTTGCCCTAGCCCCCAGGGCACCGTCACCTGGCCCCTTTTAAAGATGGTGTATTCCAGACAGGTAGTCAGTGTAGCATGTCCATAGTAGTAGTGACTCACAGAGCATGGAGGTTGGAAGCCTCAAAGATGACCAGCAGTCCAGTAAGAATGTTCCTCCCCCCTAAGCCAGACCTCCCCCAACTAAACGAGTGTGTCTTGAAGCAGGCATCCCACACCCACTCTAAGCCCCCATAGGGACCCAGACTACTCTTTCATAGACATCACTCACCTAGCCAGGATCCTCGAAGCCCAGGAGAACGAGACGAATAGCAGTCACTGTCAGAAACAGTGACCGAGGCATCCCCGGAGATCGGATGGATGGATCTCTTAGCAAATCAGGCCAGGCCTCGAGTCGCCGAGAGCGTTCATAATGGTGAAATCCGATCGAAAATCGGATGACAAATGGAGTCTCAACGTTGCTACCTATAGAGATCCAACCTAGATAATACACAAATAAACTCAGTCTGTGTATGACGGACTATATTCAGTTATCACTGTACCTAGATAATACACAAATAAACTATAAATAGTACAGTAAGTAATTGAGTCAATGTAAGTGTTAGAGTGTCTGTATCTATCTTGTAAGATATATATACGAGTATGACAATAGAAAAGGTGATAAAGGAACTGTAAGAAAGGAATATGGACAAGGGGAAATATGCATCACTTTGTGTGCTATAATTAGCATGCCGCATCAAAGGGTGTATTCATGGTGTAGATCTCAACACTCCTCCTCACCGTGAATACTCCTTGCATGGAATCGGTGTATTTTGCTGAAGACCTAAGAAGCCACGTAAGCGTACAAATTGTTTGACATTGAGAGCCTTGGTGAAGATGTCGGCAATATTATCCTTGGTATTGACGTAGGATACAGCGAGTTCCTGAGATTGGGCACGTTCACGAAGGAAGTGGAATTTAATGTCGATGTGTTTAACTCTGGAGTGAAGGAGGGGATCCTCTGAAATGCTAATTGAAGCAGTGTTATCACATAACATTGGAGTCAGTGTATCAGGTGAATGACTGATAGCAGTAAGTAGGGTACAAATCCAAATGCACTCTTTTGCAGTCTTGAAAGCGGCAAGGTACTCAGCTTCGCATGATGATGCTGCAACTGTTTTTTGTTTGCGAGCAGTCCATGAAACGGCTCCAGACCTGAGTGAACACATGTAACCACCGACACTGCGCCTAGTATCTAGGCAACTAGCCCAGTCAGAATCGGTATAGGCCAATAATGAGATAGGATTATCTCCACCCAGGTAGAGTTTAAGGTCCTGTGTTCCCTTGAGGCAGCGAACAAGATGTAGAGCAGTGCACCAATGCTCAAAAGAATAAGAATCCAAGAATTGTGAAAGTTGTTGGACAGCAAATGAGATATCTGGACGTGTTGAGATGGCCAAGTATAATAAGCATCTGACCAAGGAACGATAAGGTAAGTTTAAGAGTTTAGCTTGTTCATCAGCGGGGAGCGTGGTGCAGTCGAAACAATGTAGTTTCTGTCCTGGTTCCATTGGGGCAGATAGGGGGAACACATTGGATTGACCGAATTGGGATACAATTTTGTCAATTAAAGCCATTTGCGATAGCGCGATGGTTCGACGTATCCTATCCCAGGTAATTGCAATGCCAATGATGAACTGTGCTGTTCCCAGATCTGAAATCATCCAGACTTTTTGCATCTGGTCTTTGAACCTTTCGTTCTCTTCCTTCTGGCTTGCGATGGATAAGTAATCATCGACATGGACTGCTGCTACAATGGTACCTGTGTCAGCCTTTCTGTAGTAGATACATGACTCGCATGAAAGTCTTGTAAAACCCCAAGAAATCATCTGTGCATTTAGCGTCTGATTCCAGATGTGTCCACTCTGTTTCATACCGTAAAGTCCTCATTGTAATTCCCATACCCAATCCTCTTTTCCAACCTCTGCAAAACCGGCTGGTTGTTCCATATACTGAATTTCATCGGCTGGTAAGAGTCCATAGAGAAAGGCGGTCTTGACGTCAATCTGTTGGGCATCCCAACCAAGTGAGGCGGCAATGTGCAAAAGGATCCGCCAAGATTCCATGCGTGCAGTAGGTGAGGTAGTTTTTGTGTAATCTTTGCCATAAATCTGTTCGAACCCTTTGAAAACAAGGTGTACCTTCCAATGCACTGGAGTGCCATCTTCATTTTGTTTGATGCGAAAGACTGGGCGACCCTTATGTATGTGGTGCCCCTGTGGTATGTTAGCCTGTGGAACCAATTTGTAGACTTGCATGTCTTTCAAGGACTTGAGTTCCTCACGATATCCTTCCTCCCAATGCTTAGAGTCTGCTGAATTCTGGGCTTCCTCCCAGGTGTGTGGGTCATCTTTGAATTGCAGTGATTCAGGATCTATATCAGACATCTCCGAGATCAAGGTGTATAATTGATGTGCCTGATCACCAAGTGTAGGGTCCTCAATCAATTGCAGTTCAGCTCGATCATGATTGGCAGGTGTAGGTGCAATGACATCATGGAGCCCTTCCAAGATTTGTTTCCATTCTGTACGTTGTTCCTTTATATGCTCTGCAGATTCTTGTGAATTACGGACAGCTTGATCTAGTCTAGTAGTGGTCGTGCCTCCGTTTGGATGTTTGTCGGTAGGAATTGGCACTCTGGTAGATCTGTGTGGCTCCGAGGTGGCTGGTTCGGGAGTGTTCATTGTGACAGGCTCATCTATGGGTAGGTCATCAACGGGTCCTCTGTCAGGTAGGGAGATGTCATCATCATTGATGTCGAAGGGGATGAGAGTCGATGGAGGAACTTCTTCTGTTTGGATGGGTGCATCATGCATTGGAGATGACAGTACATGACCATTATGGCTTTCAACAAACCTGACATGATATGAACTATATACCTTGCAGGTTTTTTGATCGTAGCAGTGGTATGCCTTTGATTTGAGTTTGTAGCCAATGAGTACACATTCAATCGAACGTTCATAGATTTTCAGGTTGTTTTTGTTTTGGATGAAAACGTATGCTTTACAGCCAATCTCCCTCATGTAAGAATAATCAGGTTGCCATTCGTGCCATTTCTCCCAAGAGGTAGAGCCTTTGAGTGAACTTGTTGTAGTCTTGGCATGTAGGAGAGAAGCCATTAAGTAAAATTCGTCCCAAAGATAAGGTGGTAAGTTCATGTAAATGCACATGGTACATGCCTTCCCCATCAGCGTCCTGTGCATATGCTCAACATGGCCAATGTGAGCTGAAGTATAAGGTGCAGTGAATTTATGATCGGTCCCTCTCATCTTTAGCCAGGCTTCGATTTTGTGTGATTTGAGTTCGCCATTGTCTGTGATGTACACCCACTTGCAGTCCAGTCTCCTTTTCTCGTGCTAGCTCCCATGCCTTGAGTTCCAGAAATGCATCGTTCTTATGCTTAAGTGGTATGGACCATGGGTGTGAGGTACAATCATCCACAATGTTCATGATATACAAATTCCCAGAATGCAACTTTACATCATGCGGTCCTGAAAGATCCACCCAAACTTTCTCTAATTTCTGTGTAGCCCTATGTCCTTCCCCCTCTGCATGCTTCTTAGGAACAGGTGAACAAGTCTGTTTTCCAAGGATGCAAGATTCACATTTTGGGGGTTTGAAAGAGGATTGTGCAGGCATACCGGCAATAGTCCCTTTTTGTGCCATGTCTTGCAAAGCTTGATAATTTGCATGCCCTAGATGACGATGCCAGGTGACAATATTGGGAGCTGAGTGGACGGCGAAGACATGGTCGGCAGAGGCAGAGTGTAGTGAGAGGGAGTAAAGTTTCTTGTTGGGCGACAAGACGCCTTGGGCTATATGGGCACCAGTGGATTTATTTGTGATCCAGCACAATGACTCATCAAAATGTGCTACAGCATTTGAGTCCTTTGTGAGCGAGCTAACTGAGATCAGGCGCACTGCCGCATTTGGAACATAGAGTGCATCACGTAAAATGATTGATGCACCTCTGGCGATGCAGAGTTTGTATAAGGGCAACCTAAGCCTCTAGCAAAGGGAAATCCGAAGTTAAAATTATACTACATAATACAGGCATTGGGGACACACCTAGCAAAGGGAAATCCGAAGAGAAAACTCTAAGGATCCCCTTGCTGATGCCCAGTATATGTGAAGACGACAAAAATCAAATATAACCTAAAAATAGAAAAAGGCGGAGATAGGTGGATCAAGGCTGCCGAATGACATCATACCAAGGGGTATGTGTTGGAAGGGGTACTCCGCCTCTAAATATAAAAGTGTCAACATGTACAAACATGATAGCAAGGGAAAATTAGTAATAAAATCCGGAAAAATCATAGAAAATAAAGAATAGAAGGAAATGAGGTGGGGAAAAATATAGGACGAACATAAAAATAGGAAAAACACACAGGGCACCCCCCTAGTCCCCTTACAGTTTGATGTCCCCCATACTGATTGCGGAGATTGAAGAACCCCCGACGCCTCAGACTGAACGTGGGGTAATAGCACAAATTGTGATGAAGTCTGACTGATCAGGAGAAATATGGACAGTGGTGCCAGTGTCAACATAGAATGGGTGGTCATGGATGGAGATAGGAGTACATTGGGTTTGATTGAGTGGGGTGACTGTAAAAGCATCCATGGTTACTGGTGCAGAATTTTCGGTCCAATTGACCGAGGTATGAAACTCCTCCTCAGTCACAAGCCAACCCTCGTACTCGACCTCCTCAATAGTTGCCTGAGGAAGGGGATTGCTAGCCAAACTGGCAAATTCACCCGGAGTTGTATCAGCTACGTTTAAGGCAGTAGGATCAATCATGACAGTGAATGCATGACCAGTGTTGTCCTTCACGGTAACGGGAACCTTTGTGGTAGACTTGGGAGATCCAGCCTTGGACGTCCATTTGTCATACACCTGCCTCCTCGCTGTTTTTGATTCCTCAATCGTCTTTCCTTCCATACCGCCGCCTTTGGAGATGCAATACTCCATAGTATGTTGGGGGCATTTACAGTTGCTGCAGATCGTAGTCCCAGAGGACTTACCCGGTTTGGAAGTCACAGCAAGAGCAAGGGAAGGGGAAGTATCAGTGTGTCGGTTGCTGTCCTGGAGGGACTGTTTGTTCTCCAGGAAAAAACAAATATTCTTGGATGTGTATGGTGCAGACGGCGTAGACGCAGCAATGTCATGGGAAATAATGGAATGCACGTGGGGAAAATGTGAGCTAAGGGAATTTAAAAGTGCAATACAGCACAGGAGATCAGGAGTAATATCCCCCATAGTGAATGCACACTCAATAAGCATACAAATCCATTCGGCAGTTTTGGGGAGGGGTGTATCTGGTGTACACTGGATAGCGAGCACCTGTTGTAACAAAGTGACTTGCCTAACTGGTCCTTCCTTCTGATGATGGTCATGCAGGGTCTCCCAGTTTGTCTTCAGAGATTTCGAAGATTCTAAGAATGCACATTTGGATGATGCCACTCCAGAGGCAATGAAAGTGTATGCAAGGCGGGAATTAGCCTTCCAATTAGATAGGGCACGGGGTTTGGCAGAAGTGGGCTCTGGTACGTCACCAGTGATGTATTCGAAGAGTCCGTTGAGAGATAGAGCAATGCCGATATCCTCACTCCATTCTTTGTAGTTGGACTTGAGCTTATCAAGCTTGTCCCCGGAGTATTGGGTGGAAAGCCCAATAAGGGAAATAGATGGGGGATGAGGTTCTGTAGGTGCAGTCATTTTGGCAGGTAAAAAAAAACAGAGCGAGAGGGTAGACAAGAACGAGGTTTAATTCGAGGAGGACACAAAGAGATCTAACATGTGTGGTACGATGCATTCTGATAAGATAAGATATTGATCAGATAATTTTGATCAAAGAAACACGCGACAAGGCACAGGGCGGTTGAGTGGTTTTGGCAAGATATCTATCGTCACTACGCGTGACAGAAGTGGCCCATAACCTATAGAGATCCAACCTAGATAATACACAAATAAACTCAGTCTGTGTATGACGGACTATATTCGGTTATCACTGTACCTAGATAATACACAAATAAACTATAAATAGTACAGTAAGTAATCGAGTCAATGTAAGTGTTAGAGTGTCTGCTCACCTCAGTCTGTGTATGACGGACTGAGGTGTCTGTATCTATCTTGTAAGATATATATATGAGTATGACAATAGAAAAGGTGATAAAGGAACTATAAGAAAGGAATACGGACAAGGGGAAATACACATCACTTTGTGTGCTATAATTAGCATGCCGCATCAAAGGGTGTATTCACGGTGTAGATCTCAACACTACCAACATCGAGCAGAAGTGTTTACCACTGTTTATGGTGGTTGTAACAAGTCAAGGAGCGATGGGAGTTGGGAGGTTCATTGTTGTTGTTTGATGGTCGTCATCGTTTGTTGTCCGTTGCATTGTTCGGTAGTAAGAGACTGCAAACCTATAAAACAAAACATACTGTTAGTAGTAAAAAGAACAATGTCAGAATGAAAAGGCACTTTAATGGGGGTTGAGGGGGGTGGGGGTGGTTGAGGTGGCAGTTTGCGTTGAATGCGACATGGTGGAGGGTGGTGGGAGTCATGCATCATTATGCTGGTGGTCGTGGGAGTCATCTGGCAAATGGTGCCACTTTGTTTTCTTGTGAGCACAAGCACGACTAAATGGTCCATGCACTGCCACAGGTATATAAGCACCCATGAAATAGCTGATGCCTTGGGCCCTCTCGCCTGTAAATATCAGTAGTAATATAGTAGCATTTATTTCAGTCTGTAAAGTATACTATTACAAAAAGTAATTAGCATTTATTATATTTCTCGCAAGCTCGATGCAACCGAAGTCCAGTCCACAACCAGTTGTGGTCAGTCTTTGGGCGGTCCATTGAGATGCTCTATTGTTGATGAACCGTGAACAGGACTTGTGAACATGTTAGGGCAACCGCAACCAATGGTCCGGTTGTGATCAGTCCGGTTCGGTTCAGTCCACGGTCTTTTTTTGGTCCAATAGACTGGACTTTCAAACACTACTTGTCAGCAATGCGCACCTGATGAGTGCCCCAGTACACATGATGGAAAAGCCTGCCAGTTTGAGATGATAATGATGACACATTCTATTGGATGCTACAGGGTATGTCGATGCGTCACCTGGGTCAGGTGAAGGGATGCAGCCCCATGCTCTTCCAGTGTCCACAAGTCTTGTTTGGTACCTCATGTAATTCTTTCTCATTTTTACTTCTCAACTAACATGTTCTCATTTCTTAGGTTCTTACTGGATTACAACAAAGTGAGTGGCAACAGTGGCAGCTCACATTCAGATGCATCACACCATCTGAGCATCGGGGGACATCGGGGGGCTCCTACATCGCACATAAAAGGAGTCCAAAGCATGCACTGATATGTGGGCTTCAGGTCAGCTTTTTATGTTCATTCCTTTTTTTAATCACCTCAGACCTGATGTTTCATTATAGGATTTACTCTGGCGGTGACAGTGAGATGACAACCACTGCACAGCGGCATTCACACCCATGCTTCCAACATGCATCCCTGCAGGCCCTATGAGTTATTGCTTGCAGCATTGGGAAGGATCGTGGGTGGTAGCAGCAGGAGACGAGAGTGGTGGAACTCAAACAACAATACCTTGTTGTTTAAGATTCTAAGTCTTTTTTTCTTGACTAATTGTTTTTAGGCTATATACATTGTAGTTTTCAAACAATGCCCTCACCCAGCACTGTCACTGTGAGTCCCTGTTTGCAGTTGGTGATAGCGATGAAACTATGAGTGCCCAAGACACCAGACCCAGAACCCTGAGCATCTGCTTGCATGATGGATGGGCATGCTAATGATTTTCATTATGCTGAGTACAGGTATCTTTATTAGATAATAATGAATATCTCTTTTTGTACCAATACATACAAGCAAATGTTCTGCAGACTACAAGATCATACCAAGCACAGATCACAATGCCTCAAACTCTGCCATGTCAATTGCTGTCCAGAATATTCAGATTGCATTTGAAGAACTTGGCTGCACTGTTGATGTTGTTTTACACACACAGTTAGAGGATGCTGCAAGACTCAATGAACAGAAACATTTATGTTTGCTGTTCCTGGGCAACATACGCAAGGTATGTATCGAGTTTCTCTCTTTCTTCTACATTCAGTTATATGTATGTATATGCCAGCATCTCCCATCTCTGTATGTTGTCGACAGCCAGATTATCACGTCCAGCATAGAACAAATGATACTTGCTCTTGACAATGCTACAACAATTTCCTCTGATCTTCCCAACAGTGCACCTGTCTCTTTTAGTACTTGCATATCTTTGGGTGAACCTGGGCGTCCCTCTGTTGACATTACTCCCAAGAATCTCGCTTGCCTATGTAGCTAGTGGCAGAACCACACATCAACAAATCATGCAGATATATGAGTGCAGCGCATGAACAATCAGATGCCAGTTGTTGGAATATGGTCTATCTACTCCTGGACCACCAGTTTATGTTGACGAACCTCAACCTGACAACACTGTTCTCTGCACATACTCAGCTGGTGTATCAAGTGACTTATCTCGTCTCAATAACAATGAACTTGACCAGCTCATGCTCCACATCTATGAGCAGTTTCCTTCTTTTGGCTGATGAATGATTGATGGATATCTCATTCAACTTGGTGAGCGTTGATGATACTCGACCCGGAAACCCAAACAAACCACCTAAAAAGGTCCTATTTGGTATAACACAAGTCAGAGGAAGGTTGCAATTCATTCTAAATTTTCACCAATCTCCAATAATAACAAACTAGATGATCCGAACAAAGTTCAGGATGTGCAAAGCAGTTTTGAGGTGTTGTGATATTTTTTGAGATGTTGTGATATTTTTCTTGATGTTGTGATATTTTTAGGGATTGCAAAATGGACTGCAAAGATATTGGTGAGTGATGGAAAGGTTGATAAATGATGCAAGAGGTGAGTGACAATGAATACAAGAGGATGATGATAATATCGAGAGGCAAAATGAGGATGAATGAGTTTTGACAAAATCCAAAGAATTTTCAGACTAAAACTTGTGACTCAAATGATGAGAAGAGAGTTTTTAGCTCTCCACTACTAATACTATACTTGGGGGATGCTTCCCTTGTTATTCATCGTGGATAATACAAGGTTTTGTAGGTTAAAAAGAGATAGTACAAAAAAGGCAATAGTGGGCATGTGGAGAACATGAGGCAAAAGAAAACATATGGACTTCAGGGATGAAGTGATAACTGATATGAAACAATAACCATGAGTCTAGGGAGTGTGGGAGACAATAAATCAAAATATAGACTGTCCTTTTGTTCTAGAATTGGCTAAATATTGCAAATATTGCAAAAATATCACAGAACATCATAATGCACCTCGAGGGGATGTGTGCTGCATGAATATAGCTGAAATGTGGTTTGTCAAAGTCAATTATGTAAAGGGGAAGTGATGGGAAGCATGCAAAGTGTTGGGGTCCATGCTGAAGTGTGCGAAGTAGAAACTAAAAATGCAAAATCTTTGAAATGTCTGAAATTTGATCAGAAGCTTGCAAAATAGTTGAAAAAGGCTCAAAAGATGCTGAAAATGGATGCAAAATGATTGAGGGGTGATCATAAATGTTTGTGGCTGTGCGTTGACTATCTGTGAATCCACAAAATTGATTTCAGAGCTTGTACTGGCTGGTGGACTTATCAGCGTGTTCCATGGCAGAGAGTTGTGGCATCATATCTGTGAGTTATTGGACCATGATTGAGGGGTGATCATAAATGTTTGTGGTTGTGCATTGACTATCTGTGAATCCGCAAAATTGATTTCAGAGCTTGTACTGGCGGGTGGACCTATCAGCGTGTTCCATGGCAGAGAGTTGTGGCATCATATCTGTGAGTTATTGGACCACCCACTGCCACCTTTGCCACACGCAGAATCCAATGCCATGTGTATTCTGTTCCTGGCCCCAACTCGCCCTGGAACTATGATGGACAGCACAGTAATATATGTCTTGACAGTTTATAACCCTTGTACTGATTTGTGTCAGGTTTAATTAGGTGGAAGATTGTTATCCATGGATTCATTGATGGCTTCTCTTGGTTTCTCCTTGGTATTCATGCTCATTCCAACAACCATGCCTCAACAGTTCTTATGCTTTTTGAAGATATTGCCAGTGAATTTGGCTACCCCAGCCATGTCCATAGTGATCATGGCACTGAGAACTTGCTTGTTGCTGATTGTATGGACATAGTTCGGGGACCCAATCATGGATCATACATTTGGGGCTGGTAAGTGGCTTTCCAACATTACATGTCCATTCTCACTGATATACAATCAAGGAGTGTTCACAACATCTGCATTGAGCGACTTTGGGTTGACATCACAAGTGGGTTTGGTTGTAAATGGAAAGACTTTTTTCAAATCCTTGAGGCCAATGACCATCTCGATCCCAACCTTGATTCTCATATCTGGCTTCTCCACCACCTATTCCTTGATGCAATAAATTTAGATGCTGAGGCTTGGACTGCCACTTGGAACCAACACACTCTATCATGTCGTAATGAACCTCATCGTTCACCACATAATATGTATATGTTTGGGATGATAGAGAATGGGGCATGTGGGATTCAGGTGGAGGATCTTCCTCAGCTTTCTGAAGAAGACATTGGTGAGTATGGGATTGACTGGGATGACATTGACAACCCTTGCACTATGCAGCATCATCAGGACTACAATACTGGTGATGTTCATGCAAATTCTTTTCTTACTAATAATCCTGATCAGATGTCACATATTGAAGTCCCTACAGCTAGATGTCCTTTCTCTGCAGAACAAATTCAGCATCTGGATACTCAGCTTTCACTTTTACCATTTTTTCTCATCAAGACATGAACTCTCGATGCTTACTCTGGATTGATGCTTTTGCCATTGCTACTGCTATGGTACCTACATAATAGCTTTATTCTGATACTATACCAAACTATATCTGTACCAAGTTAAGACCTCCAAAACCTAGACCGGCTTTCATAATGATCACAAATGACCTTGTACTCAGCTGCCTTGTTTGCATCTCATCATCTTTTTGTCACATGGTCTCCTGTGGAATAGTGCCTGCACCTCCTCCTTGCTATACCCTGCTCTGCATTACTCTGAGAGATATCTGAACCTGATGTATGTCCTGTTTCTTGATCTCCATGGGCATTCTTTGCTTTCAGTGTTGACAAATGTGGCATAATGGTACCATGCAGGTGACTGCTGTAGAATAACCTAACAGTACACAACATCAGTGACCTTCAAATTTAGCCAAGTTCAGTCTATGCTCACCACAAACAGTTTTCCATGGTTTCAATGTACACACCCCATTCTGTATATGAGAAATTAAACTCGTCACTGAGGCAATTTTTCTCAAATTGCATGCACACAGATATATCCACATCATTATCTGTGTGTTGGGGACTGATATAGTCTGTACACACAAATAAATTGGCACCTGTAGTACCCAGGTGATTCAGGCCAGACTCTTCAGCAGTTTCTCCAACTGTTTTGGTCAATGGAGAATACAATCCACGTCCCTTAATTGTTAATGCATCAGCAGCCTGGCAGATTATAAACATCATCACAGAGGATATCTGAGGTCATACAATTGCATACCTGAGCATGTCCAAATAATGCACGTATCTCATCATCAGTTGTACCTCCCATCCCTGCATACATTGTGTATGCATCTCCTACTCTTCCACCTTGTGCCAACCGAGAGCCAAGTGCTTTCATCTCTCTATACTTCCATGCCTCAAATGAGGAACCCCTTTTAATGGCTTAAATTGGGATATTCCTTCATGATGATGAATTAATTCATCCAATATCACTTGTGCACAAGGTTTGAACTGAACCCCACCAACCTATACCCATGTCATGCAAATAAATCCCAGAATAATAAGCATTACCCACCAGCTTTTTCTCATTAATCTCAATCAAAAGCACAACATTTCTCCCACAGCAAGCAAAGACCTCAGGTCAATGAGCAATCTTTTTTAAGCCAAATTCCTCTGGGGTATAATAGACCTTTGATTTTGTTGTAGGGTCTTTTTTCTTTTTTTTTCTTCCTGTTTTCTTTTTCTATTTGCTGGTAGTAAACACACATAACCTTGAAATAACCCATGTTACTTACCAGAAATGAGAGATGGTCATTAGGTGGTGCACATGTCAATGCACAATCTCAGAATACTAACATCTGTTTTCTGTACAACCTCTTGTATTACAGTGCATCATTGGTCTTCTGTTTTTTTGCTGCATTTGTTACAGCTGTTTGAATACTGCAAAGGCTCAGATGACCCAGTTTTGGAATGAGTTAAGATGAGGTTACCATTGGCTGCTTGACTTCTTGACTCTCTGTAGATGTACCTGTTTCGTCACCATCCTTCTGGCTTGCACCATCTTTTCTAGCCACCTTTGATTGACCTTCAACAGGTGGGCAAAATATATTGCATTGTATTTTGTTGTTTGTATTCTTCAATGTTGAAGTCAGTTCCAGAATTAGTTGCAAGCATGGATGCATGACCCCAGGCAGTTTCTTAATGAAAGCTTCAATATTCAACCCTCGAAGATTCCTGTGCATAAGTGCAAGATCCCAACCAACAGGCTAATGGCAACAAGTTATTAGAAAGTTGATCTTGTCACTGTAAGTTTTTAGACATACATTGTAACCTTCTTTTATCAGAGATGGCTTTAGCCATGAATTATATGCAGCTTGAAGATGGTGTAATGACACAAGGAAAAAGTTTGAGGACAGATTTGATGCACTTGGAATAATGCAGCCATCACTACTCAAAGCCCTGATTACAGTCTCTACTGAATAAGGTGTTGGTGGCAGATGTGTTTCCTTGAAATGTTAGAATCATGTTACTGACATAACATACATGACCTACCTCTTTAGGAATTTCCAAGTTGAAGGCTGCACTTGGTGTCCATCTCTCTAGAATTTCACCTAATGATTCATGCCAGGCATGATATTGGAAACTATGGGAGATATATGGCTGAGATCTCTCAAGCTTTGTATCCGGCTGACAGATATGAGTGATTGCATCAGCCAAACCTGAACTTTTGACACATTCTCTCCAATATTCAGTTCCCCAAATTGGTTGGTCTGTGGCTCTTACTTGCTGTAATGCCTCAACCACTGCTAGCAATGGAATATTGTTCTGGAACTCAATCAGTCTCACTATTAGTAATATGATAATGCTGCTGACCTCATTAGCAGCTGTACCTATTCCAAAGAACTGCCTCAGATCATTGGTCCATTCTTGACAGAGCAATAATTGTCTCTCTGCAGATTCTTGGTAGTGCACATTCCAAGCTAAATGTGAATTTTCTGTCAGCTTTGGAGGCATGTTCTTATTGCTATTTTCAAAGAGTCAGAGTCTCAACATATCACAGGAACAATTAGCCTACTTGTCAAAATCAATTTGACTTTCAGAGTCACTATCATCAACAGAGTCAACATCTTCCACTATTAGATTGTTTTTTGATGGAATCTGAAAGAAATGTTACTTTGGATCATCTAGATCATACCAGCAGCCATCACCCACAGTTTGAAAGTATTCATCTTGAGCCAATTGTAACACAGACAGAGCATCACTGTCCTGATTGCAACTTTGCAGCCATAAGACATGGATCAGGAGATCAAGTCCAGATACTAAGTCTGTAGAGATTCCATTACTATTGCTGAGCCAATCTGGAACAACATCTCTCTGATAGAAATTAGATTAAGCAGAAATGCAAGATAAACAGTGTATATCACCCATTGATGATCATCTTTGAGATTGTTGATCAAATCCTGTTTGAGTTTAGCAAAAGTTTTGGTAAATATCCTAAGGCTATTGAGCTGCATTGAATGCCAATGTTCCATTGCTTGACTGATGGCAGGGTTCTTCAGATATTCATTGTTCACACTCAGCAAACAAGGTCTTCTAGGGGGCATGACTCTGGGATATGAGATATGAGGCTCATGTTAGTATACTCATTTTCTACAAGATCCACCAAACCTTTTCTGAAAGCACAGATGTTGCCAATCTGTACAGAGCAAGTTTGAGTGATCAGTGTTGTCACATGTCACACCAATTGAAACACTTTACAAACAAACAATGATGACCAAAAACCCTGAATCTGATGGAATAGCCATTGCACAAGCCAAAGATAGTACACATATCAAATTGAACGCTCACAAGATGATCATGAAAATTCATAGGTTCACTTGAATTGGGGATCACTCCTGAGGAACCACTGCCACCAGGCCCACCACAGCAAACATGGCAGACTTCAGTTTCTTTTCTGTCTTGCTGGTGCAAAAGGTATAATTTTATCAATGTGTGCAAGTTGTATCAGTCCTAAACTGTTATGTCATGCAGTGTTCATAACTATCAAGTAGAGCAAGCATGGGCGGTTGCTAAACAGAGGGATGGGCAGGAGGAGGTCACAGAGATTTTTGCCAATACTTAGTCCAACAGACAACTTTGTCTCTGAGATTATAAATGTACATGTAATGTGAACAAGTGGCTATATGATGTACAAAAATGTTTACAGCAACTCTGCTCCCTGGTGCACAAAATGCCCTCAGATAACATGAGAGTATTCACTGATGTCTCCAAAATATACCATCTTGCCTCCTTGCTCTAACAGTAGCAAATGATCAAAACTCTCAAAAGGAGTCAAGTTTACTTGCGAGCTCAACTCCAATCATGAGGTGTTTGCGAGCCTTGACTCCAAGACTAAACACCAAAGCCATTCCTTGTGTGAAATCTGAGTTGAGTGGTCACCCTTCGACAAGGATGTCTTTACTAACAATGCCAATATTTTTTGGCTGAACCAACATGTCATTTTCCCTGAACAACATGATGACCATCTCTTAATATCTGAACAAATGAACATACCTGTGCCACTCGCATGGTACACTCATCAGCACCATCAATGTACCAGGTTTCACATAACTGTATACATCATGCAAGAGCCAAAGAGGACCAGAGGGAGTTGGAACATGGTAGTTCATGTTGAAATTAATCCCAGTGATGCATGCTGTATACATGAGGCAATACATGCAGCATACGCATGTTACTGCGCTTACTGCGCATACATGCGGTAAACACATTCCTGAGTCATGTGACGTCCTTATTATTATGTATATAAGGAGAACCTGTACCATAGTAGGAATACAGTGTTCTTACCTCTGCTAACCCTAGCTGTAAGTCTAAGTAAACCCCAGGTAGGTTGTAAGGAACGTGTTGTCTCTTCCACTGTGCAGCGTATATAGTCTGCTCCAACAGGTTATGGGCCCTGCAGGGCACGTCGCGAACGCGCCTTAATTGGCTGCGAACGACGTTGACTTCATCGTCTCCAAATTATAACCTTGCGCTCTTCATGAGCTGCATTGCGCTCCCTGCAAGCTGCACATAAAACCTAGGTTGACTAGGGTTAACCACTCTGAAGGAGTGTTTTCTCCTGAGAATGTTAAACGTGTTTTATTGAGTAAAAAGACTGATTGAGCGCTTTTAACAGCTGCCACCACAAAATCATGTCTTCAACTCTTGAGAAACTCGTTCAAACTTTCGACGGATCAAATTACATTCAATGGGCCGACTCAATGAAGGCATGGCTCAGGTCTCAGGGCCTCTGGCAAATAACTAGCGGGGCGGAGCAAAAACCGCCCCCAGCGCCTCCCTTGACGGCGACGAACGCTACTTTGGTAGCGGATGCTAATGCCAAGCTCCAGACCTGGAGCAACAAAAATGACCAGGCCATTGGTAGCCTAGTGCTCTGCCTGGCCCCCTCCATTCGGCAGCGTGCCAACTCAAAGGACACTGCTGAGGAGGTGTGGGATCTCATCCGCACCGATTATGGTGTGGACGGCCCCTCCCAAGTCTTTGCGGACTTTAGGTCTGCAATAGCGATCAAGATCCCGGCTGCGAACCCCGCACCAGAGATTGCTAGAATGGCAGACAAATTTGAGCGCCTTACGGCTGCTAACGTCGCCATCCCCGAGCTAGTGCAAGCAATGATTCTACTTGCTGCGATGCCGCGCGAGTACAATTCCTTGTCCGCAACGGTCCTTAACACGACTGCTACTAGCGCCTTGACATTTAAACATGTCAAGGACTCCATTGTCGCTGAAGCCTCAAGGCGCACAGCAGTAGGAAAGCCCGCTGGCCAGCCTCAGGCCAACAAACTTTCTGCTGTTAAGCGCAAAGGGGGAAACCCCAAATGGCAGCCCAAAGAAGGGCAAAACAGCAATGGAGACTCGTCCCGAAAGCATGGACAACGTGGGGACAGAAAGACTAAGGAGGAGAAGCCGAAGGATAAACATACCCACCTCGCCTCCAAAGCCTATACCACCATAAATGGTAATGGCACCATCATACCGCCGATGCCGCTTATACAGCGCATCGAAAGACGCAAACACACTCCCACAAGGGATCCTCGCCGCCGACTGCCTGCACAGGCATATACGGGTGCAGCCTCTACCTCTCGTTCGGTTTATGCCGAATATCAGCAAGCTCGAGACACCCTCGAGCAAATGCAACTTCCACGCAGCGCGAAAAATCTGCGACCACTGGAAGAGCACCTGATGGTGCGAGAAGGAAAGAGAAGAAGGATAGAACCAGAACCCGAGTCTAGGATCGAGGAGGTAGAAGACGATACCGTCTCCCTCGGATCTGAACCTCCGGTGTCTGATGAGGAAGTGTGGAAAGCCGTTGATGAAATGCTCGTCGATGAACCCCTTGATACAGGGGCGTATGATGACAGGTCAGTCCTTTTCCCTGCCACAAGCACTAAGATTAATATTCCTATGAATACAGCGAACTTTTCATGTGAAATTTTACCGCTATTAAATGTATCATGGAATTATTTAGATCTTAATATATGTGCTATGTGTGCAAAGGGAGATTGTAAGAAAGGTGCCGACTGGATCATGGATTCAGGTGCATCAAAACACTTCACTGGTGAAATAAAAGATTTCGCTTCTTACGAGCCTTTACCGAGAAAGGACTCTACCTTGGTCCAAACGGCCACTGGTACTACTCATATAGTAGGAAAAGGAGCAGTCTTCATTAAACACCAGGTAGTATGTCATGGGAAGTCAGAGACACGTGAAACGCGGTTATACCCCGTCTACTACATACCCGACATTAATACTCGATTGATGTCAATGGGGGTCTTTTTACAAGACAGAAGTGATGTGCGTGGTTCCTCCGCACACATTTCATTTATCGAGCATGGAAACCCGATCATGCATTGTGTCCCTCTAAGGAGGAAAGACACGATCTATTGGGCTTGGACTCATATATTGAGCACCAAAAAGGTTAATGTTGCAACTATTTATGTCGCTGACTACTTGACTTGGCATAGGCGACTTGGACACCCATCCAAAGAGGCGCTAGGGAAAATGCCTAAAAGCACCATAAAATTCCCAAGGAATTTAATTATTCCTAAAGACAAAATTATATGTCCAGGGTGTGCAGAAGGGAAAATGACCTCAAAATCTTTTCCCGAGTCAGACTCACGAGCTGAAAAATCCTTTGAATTAATACATTCTGACCTAAAGGAACTCCCGGTACTATCGTACCACAAACATAAATACTTCATTGTATTTCTGGATGACAAAACATCACATATTTGGGTCCAATGTCTCAGAAAGAAATCTGACGCTGCTGCAGCGATTAGACAATTTCAAGCGATGGCTAAAACCCAATATGGCGCTACAATCAAGCGCTGGCGTGTCAATCCAGGGGGGGAGTTCAAGGATCGTGAGCTACAAAAACAGCTCAAGGACTTAGGCATCAAAATAGAGATGTCTGCACCCCACGTTCATCAACAGAACGGGCACGCAGAGCGTGCCATAAGGACAATAATGGAAAAGTCGCAAACCTTGCGATTCACCGCTTGTCTACCACAATCATGGTGGGAATTTTGCATAGAACATGCAACACATTTATACAACTGAACCCCAATAAGGCGCCTGAAATGGCTGACACCTTTTGAGGACCTGACAAAGGTCCGCCCAGATCTAAACAATCTGAAGGTCTTCGGTTGCGGTGCTTATGTCTATCTACCAAAGGAAAAATGTCCAACAACATTATCTCCTCGATCGGAGTTAATGACGTACCTTGGAGTAGAAGATGGCATTAAAGCATATCGTTTCATGCGACAAAATGGCGCAATATTCATTGGTGCCACGGCACTATTTGATGAAATGATGTTCCCATGCTGTCCCGGAGCTAAAACTCCTGCCAAGACAGACCTTGGTGATTTTCCACCTCCAGAACCAGAAGATGACGACCACTCATCTGGAACAGATGGCGATGACCCTATACCGCCACAAAATCCGCCCCTTCCTCCATCATCAGAAGATGATGATGATGATTTACCAAGTGAGCAAAAGGCGCATGACAATGCGACTAATGCTCCTCCTCCGCCGCCTCCAGTTAACACTGAGGACTTTCATCCAAGACGTGAAGATCAACAGGAATGGCAGCAATTGCCCCGTCGATCAGGCAGGCAGAGGAAAATCCCAAACTGTCCCAGCAATACCTATGGAGAACAGCGACTCCCCTCTGACATAGAGAGAGACATTGTGCGTGATCGATATTGGAAGAAGTCTGTGGGTCAAGATTCGGATCATAACCGAACACGACCACGACCTCAACAGCAAGAACTGGTTGCTGGACCGAGTTCGGCACCCCACGAGAGTGTGCCCGATTCCAATAATCAAGAACATGATTACCCAATGGGGGAACTGGACGAAGCAGGTTATATTAAAAAGATAACCAAGGAAGGTGGAGATGAGCTTATCCGCTGGCTGTTATCAAAAGCAGTCACACCATCAAGCGGAAAAAGCCTAGTTCCAAACCAATTTCGCGATATTGCGCGCCTACCCCGGCAGCAGCAACTTGAGTGGAAACAGGCTTGTCGTGAAGAGTTAGAGGCTCTTCGCAAGCGACAAGTCTATGATATCGTCGATCTTCCACATGATCGGAAAATGATCAAAAATAGATGGGTTTTCTCCGTGAAATCGGACGGAAGAAAACGAGCCAGACTCGTGGCCAAAGGCTTTTCACAAGTCGAAGGCATTGACTTTGATGAGATTTTCTCACCAGTAGTCCGCTACAAGACCGTATGCCTCATGTTTGCCCTTGCGTCTCTAGAAGGCATGTATATGACCGGTCTAGATGTAAAAACTGCATTTTTATATGGCAAACTTGATGAGGAGATCTATATGGATCAACCCGAGGGTTTCAGACTCGAGGGTAAAGAGTGCAAAGTAATGCACTTACGCCAAGCATTGTATGGCCTTAAACAGGCTTCACTAGCATGGTGGAAAGAGCTAGAGGCATTTATGTGCACCATTGGGTTTGTGCGCGCCAGCTCCGATGCCGGCATCTTCATACACAAGGATCCTAAGACAGGCAGCATCATTATTGCGCTAGTCTATGTTGACGATGGCTTGTTCATGGGCAAGAACAAGAAACTTGTGGATGAAAAGAAGAATGCTTGCCTGAAGCATTGGGAGTGCCGTAGTACTGAAAAAGTCACAGAATTCTTAGGCATGCGCGTCACCCAGACCGCTACAAAAGTCAAACTCGATCAAACAGAATATCTCGCCAAAGTGCTTGAGAGGTTCGAGATGACAAATGCCAAAGTTGCCCCCACTCCGCTCCCAACTGGCTACAAATTGTCGGAGAACACAGCAACGCCAAATGCGGCGCTTAGATCAAAATATCAGTCTGTGATCGGATCTTTATTGTATCTGATGCTCGGAACGCGACCTGATATCGCTTACACAGTAATCAAGATGTCGCAATTCTCGGCTAATCCTAGCCAAGAACATCTAGACAAAGCAATGTACATAATGCACTATCTGGTGGGAACCCAGAAGTACAGTATAGTCTATGATGGAGAGAAATCCGAGGGGCTGCAGGCCTTCACAGATTCTGATTGGGCAGCTGACACTGTCAAGCGCCGATCTACAACGGGTTACTTTGCTACTCTGGCAAGTGGCATTGTGTGCTGGCAGTCCCGTTTACAAAAAACTGTAGCACTGTCATCCACAGAAGCTGAATATATGGCTCTCTCCGACACTTGTCGGCAGATAGTGTGGATAGAGTCCTTATTCCAGGAACTTGGATATACACTGAAGCACGTACCAATCTGCGCTGATAATCAGGGATCCATCTTTATTGGATCAAATCCAGTTCAGGAAAGAAGGACCAAACATATAGACATTCGCTACCACTACACCTGCGAATGCATAGAAAATGACAAAGTCACAGTCGTTTTCATTCCTGGAAGTGATAATCCGGCTGACATGTTCACAAAGAACCTTGGCGCCGTCCTATTCAGGAAATTTAGAGACTCTCTCAGAATTACTTTCGAGATTCAAACTTAGCTGCTTAGAGCGCTGTACAGTTTGAGGGGGGGTGTTGAAATTAATCCCAGTGATGCATGCTGTATACATGAGGCAATACATGCAGCATATGCATGTTACTGCGCTTACTGCGCATACATGCGGTAAACACATTCCTGAGTCATGTGACGTCCTTATTATTATGTATATAAGGAGAACCTGTACCGTAGTAGGAATACAGTGTTCTTACCTCTGCTAACCCTAGCTGTAAGTCTAAGTAAACCCCAGGTAGGTTGTAAGGAACGTGTTGTCTCTTCCACTGTGCAGCGTATATAGTCTGCTCCAACAGTTCAGCCCTTTCCAAGCGAACGTCTTCATAGAGTGAACCACACCACTGATAATGCTCAAGTTTAGAAGTTGATCAGGTTAGATAGCCTACACTTCTCACCCTTGCAGCTTGGCTTCTTCTTCTATGCCTTTTGGATGCAGGATATATTTGTCATCATCTTCCTCCTCTTCTAGTGCATCCATATATTTGTCCCCATCTTCCCCCTGGTGTGAGGATGAAGATGGGGATGAGAATGACCACAGAAATGGATGGGCAAGTACCTCCTGCTGGGTGAAGGCTTGATGGACTCTGTGTGTAGGATCTGCTCAAGGAGGTCAGGTGCATTCTTGATATTGGATCAATTGGCTTCAGCAGCAGGATTTGTTGGAGCTTTGTTCAAAGGAGCAGAGAAGGAGTGGGTAGGCATTGGGGAGGAGTTTGGGGATTCAAGGGATGGATTGGATGACAATGATGATGGCAGAGGCAGAGATGGGGGCATATGTTGATGGTGTGACTTTGGTGGTGAGTGTGCGAGGCATGAGAGGTAAGAGGGTTGGTTGTATGGGAAGAACCGCAGATTGGGTTCTTCTGGTTCATATAGTGTTAGGTTTTGCTTCTTGACAAATTCCCACCATGAGACACCATCTTGGGTATGGAGGGCACATTTGTAATGAATGTTCGGCCTACATATCCAAGAGTATTTTAAGAAAACCCAATTAATATATGCGGAAACGCACTGTGGAGCATTGCGACTTCCTCCACTTTCTATGTGACTGCTACAGTGAATCAGCAAGCCTCAACTAACCTGCTTATGCAAGATAGGCTGTCCAAGCATTTGGGTGGGCATCTGATGAAAATGTCACAAAGGAACAAGAGGAGAAAACAATAACATACTTCATTGAAGGTGTCAAGACATGTAGTGAGCAGGGCAGCAAAAATGACACTGGTTATCTGCAGTACTTTGGCAAGGTGTTACAAGTGATGCAGGGTCAAATGAGTTGCAGTGAGAGGAAATGAGTGGCACTGAGTCAAGATGAGAGAAGGGGGGTGAAAATGAGAGCAAACAATGTCAATCGACATCCTGTGGTGCCGAATGAGTTGAGATGAGAGGCAGGTGGTGCAGATGTGAAGGGGTGGAACTGAGCTAAGGGTGTGGGATGAGAAGCTAACACGGTGATGATACTCAACCTGGAAACCCAAACAAAACATCTACAAGGGGTCCTATTCAGTATAACACAAGTCGGAGGAAGGTTGCGATTCATTCTAAACTTTCACCGATCTCCAATAATAACAAACTAGATGATCTGAACAAATTTTGGGATGTGTGAAGTAGCTTCAAGATTTGCAAAGTAGTTTCGAGATGTTGCAATAATTCTAGGGATTGTGAAATGAATTTCAGAGATATTGGTGAGTGATGGAAAGGTTGATAAACGATGCAAGAGGTGAACGACGATGAATATGAGAGGATGACAATAATATTGAGAGGCAAAATGAGGATGAATGAGTTTTGACAAAATCTAGTGTTTGAAGGTCTGGCTTAGTCCAGTTTTTTTTCCATTTTAGGATGGAACTGCAACCGCAACCAGTCCAATTACATTCAAAAGTTAAATAAAACTGGACTGAACTGCACCTAGTCGGTTCACTGCAGTTCGGTCTGGCTCGACCACTGGTTATGGTCAGTTTGACCACAACCGGTTGTCGACTGACTCACGTCAGTCTAAACCGATGTTATCTACACAGTTATATACATACTAATAATATTTTAGAGTAAAATAACACCCCTTGCAGGCAGGAGCCTGCAACTGGGCACGTAGATAATAAAATTAAAAAGAACTAAGAAAACCTCCCACCTCACAGGATATGTGAGGAGGGGGAGTCAGCTATTAAAAGAAAAGAAAAAACCTCCCATGTTTGGAGTGAGAGGGGCTGGCATCGTCGTCAGGTGTCAGTGTCCAGTGTTGGCATTATCATCTGGCATTGGTTGGCAATGCCAGCTGCTGCCACATTGTTGTATTTGTTGTTGTTGTTGTTGTCAATGTTTGTGGTAGGTGGTTGTGATGTGGCACCACTGCCACATTGACAAGACCCGTTAACCACTCTGCAAGCAGGGGCTTGCAGCAGTGGGCAGGGCATCTTGGTGTGGTCTCATTAACGTTGTTATAACATAATTAGAACCTAGAAAAGAAAAGAAAACATGAGTTAATTGAAAATGAACATTAAATGAACATTACCTGGGGCACAAATGACATCTGTCATCGTTTGCACCTGATGTGTTTTGTTGGTGGCATTTGGTGGCGCTATCCAATGTGGGGGATATGGGTGTAGTGGCAGGTGTTGACGGACTGGTGGTGGTGGTGGAAGAAGGCAGAGGAGGGGGGGTCGAGGATGGTGGTGGCGGTGGTACCGACGAGTGTACACGTTCGTCGATAGTACACAGAGGGTAAAGGTAGAAACATATGATGAAAGATGTCACCCTACAGCTAACCAAGAGAGACAACAAATGAAAACATTCATTGAAAGCCCATATGAAAACCCAGAAGCATATGGACAGAGGGATAATGAGAGACGTCATCTGAAAAATCAATGAGCAGTAAGGTATGTTGACCAAGAACGAATGCATACATTCATCAATGAAACTCAAGGGAATGATGGAGTGCATCATTTTACTCTGCAAAAACTGACTTTATCCTGGCAACCCTGGCTGCCTTGTGATGCCCTGAGAACACTAAATTTAGTGTAATTTATCATTGTTGATATAAATTTAATATCACATGACCTTTTGGATTAAATTACTAATTATGAGTTTGTGCTATCTGCATAATTTACACTCCTCAGGGCATCTCAGGGCAGCCAAAGCAGCCAGGATAAAGGCAGAGTACAGCCTATAGCAAGACGATGGGTAGTAGAGATACCTGCTGTGTAAAATTTCTGGACCCAGAGGGAGAAGAACAAACATGTACATTTGTCAACAATTCAACAGGGGTCACAAGGTCAGAGGAACAGAGTGACGATGGACAGCATTGTCCAGAGATTCCAGCAGAGCAAGAACGAATGAATAGGTTCATTGAGGAGATTCAGAAGGACCCAGAGAAGGTAATCTGAGAGAATGCCAAAGTTCACTGTCCCAGGTTTGTTGATATGGAGGAAGAGGAGCCACACTCAGTAAAACTGACGCATGGCATATCCAGCAAGAGGAGAGACAAGCAGATGGCAAATATGCATCACTTACAGCTAGAAAACAATGAAACATGGTGTTTATATAGAGAAAAAATTAGGAAACAACAGATGACGCATGACACGTCGCCCCAGACACATAGGAAAGGACACAAACCTTTCCCCTAGCTTCCAACAAGCTCAAAAATGCATAGTGAATTTCCTTACAGCCCCCAACTGGCCATATAATCACCACAATTGCATTCCCAAAAAGGCTCACATTCCCTGTTGTCAGGAGATTCCCTGATGTCCGGAGAGTTGAGACAATGTCTTGATGGTGCCATAAATGCGAAACATTTGCATACAAACATTGGAACTGCAAGGAAAATGATGAACACATCAGTATACATGCAGAGAGGGAGTATAGATTCATACCTCCCTGACATTGTCCCTAAAGCTCTGGATAAGCAAACCTGTCACATAGACAACAGGAAAATTGTCGAGGTGCATAGTGCACCTTGGAAAGTGGTGGTGGTTGATGTTGAGGAAGAATCCTTGAATCAATGAGACACATATACATGTCAACAGTCACTGTGTGACTCATGTGATGAAACACATGATGAAACATGTGAGCACATTAGAGAGAGAGGTAAAGTGGACACACAACAAATCCATGGCCTCTATTGGGACCAGGACAGTGACAATTCATCATTGTCAGAGTCTGAGGTGGCAAACAGAGATACTGGCACAATATATTGTTGGAGCAGACTATATACGCTGCACAGTGGAAGAGACAACATGTTCCTTACAACCTACCTGGGGTTTACTTAGACTTACAGCTAGGGTTAGCAGAGGTAAGAACACTGTATTCCTACTATGGTACAGGTTCTCCTTATATACATAATAATAAGGACGTCACATGACTCAGGAATGTGTTTACCGCATGTATGCGCAGTAAGCGCAGTAACATGCGTATGCTGCATGTATTGCCTCATGTATACAGCATGCATCACTGGGATTAATTTCAACATATATGACATGCCAGATGAAACATATGAACAAAGTGAGTGTTCAGAAGACTTGGTGAATATGTTGAATGATATGCAGTGATGCACAAGTTAGGCATGGGCTTGGATAATCATATAGGAATGTCAAGTGACGTTGATGAAGAACCCAATGGTTCAGATAGTGCATCAGTGATGAATGAGCTGATGAATAAGGATATGATATTGTCTGAGGATGTAGAGATTGTATCCATCTGGGTATATCATCACATCGCAGTTGATGATGATGATGAGAGGGAATATGATGATGGTGAAGAGCCATACTGGGATGACAATGAGAGGGAATCCAATGAGGGTGAAGAGCCATCTCAGGATGACAATGAGAGTGAATCCAGAAATGGTGAAGAGCCATATCCTAATGGATTGTACAAAGATAACAATGGCCACAGGTGGACATATGACATCTACAGCAGTGAGTGCGATGATCCTAGCAATTGCGGATCACCAGTTGAACAACACTGGTTGGACATGGGTGAAGAACACCCACCTTGGCTTGACGAGGAGTTGTATGAATAAGGGCAATGACCACCAACAGGTGGTTGTAAGATATTTTTTTAAAGCTCATTTTAATTTTTCTTGTCAATGATATCATCAACAAGGTGAGTCCTGAGTGGCCACCAGTTAAATCACAAATTTTGTGTATGTCTCTTAAGTTATGAACATGGAAACTTGCATATGTCTGTGCTTTACTGGAACAATGCATCTGACGACACCCCCACCAACATTAACACCATGGCAGCCACCACAGCAGCCACCACCAGCCATGTCAACCGATTGATGTGTCCAGGCTTATGAAAGGCATCAGCTGCCCATGATGACATTGGCCCTGGATCACAACAACATAATTGTGTGTATGTCTCGAAATTGCCTGCGACGTGCACAAAACAGTAATCTGACGAGAAGGAGGTGCTGATGCTGATGTTGACAAAAATGGATTTGCCACGATGCCACGCGGGGCAACCATCCTGAGCCTGTGAGTTATAACTCTGCATCACACAAACCCCCAATCTTACTTTTTCTAGATCTTAGGTAGTCTTGAAACGGACAGTGGTGAACTTTTTCATGACCTCAGGGTCCAAACTCCTACAAAGATTAGCTCTTTTGTCAAGCAGGCCAAGAAACTCTGTCTAGCCTTCGACATCACTCTTTCTCTACAAAACTCTGAATGTGTTTACACCCATCTGAATGATATTCTCCTTGCCCATATGTGCAACTCAGGTTTATCTTTCTTGTCCACCTCCACCTCCACCTCCCCAACACAATTTTCTTTGCCATCAACCCCATCATCTTCATATGTTGCACCTCTGTGGGCATCCTTAATGAGCAAGAAAGCCACTCGTATACACCACACTGGCCGGGGATTCCATCACTCCAGGACCAACAACCAGAGCGAAAGCTGATATTCCTTGGTGTGTTGAGCATATCATGAGTAATGCCATGGTTTCATCTCATTTCTCTTGATCTACTTCAGTGCCTACAACTGGTGTAATTGTTGGTCCTTATTACCAACATAGTATCCCCCAGGGATTACATACTTGTTTAGCTTGCTGTCTATGGGATCAGCATTTTACACACAATGTTCAAGAAGAATCCCAAATCCCAGCCCTGAACTGCTTGAACAGGTTAGTGCATTTCAATTCATTATATTATATGCCAAATTACTCAACACTTAATCCTAGGGAGACTTTTCTTCATCGTCCACTGTAAGTGTTTTTGGCTTGTTATGAAACTTACTATGCTTATTCATCTTCATCTTAGATTGTACCAGATACTACTGTACCTCAGCCCTCCACTAGCACCTCTACATGTTCCTGGTCCCAGTCATGCTCCCTTGGTCCCTCTTCCATTACTCAGAATGATGTTGCATCTGCATCTTCATCTCAGGCACATACATCTGCTGAACCTACAATCACCCTTTTTCAGTGATGGCAAGCTCTCAAAGCTTTCATCCATGAACCTGATAAACACAATCAACTACAGATTATTGCATACAGCCCTACAACTGGGGCTGAAGCCTTTCTTCTTTTGCTTTTTTCCATAATATCTGGTATACCACCAGATCCCTTACCTCCTGGTGCTATAGTTCACAACTGTGAACTCAATAACCTCTCTAGTTGTAGATTCCGATTTTCAATGTATGTCTTTTTGCTTTATGGTTCTATGGAAGAACTTGATATGTTGGTCTTACAGTGCAGACACTGTTGGTAGCGGCCCAGGATGTCCTGTATGAGAAGCTTTGATCAAAATGATTATCAGCAATGGTCACAAGTTGGTGATGGGTATTATGTTCCTGTTGTGACCACTGTTCCTCCAATGCCCATTACTATTGCACAGTATTTGACATATGGACTTATAATGTGCCTTACCTTATTGCTAGATTATGACCTTCTTCCTATTTCTCCCTTCCTGATACTATACCTTATTCATGGCTTCAACCATATGGCAACCCCAACATTCATCCATCAGCTTGCTCCAGATTCACACAATTCACTCTCCACTTAGCCACCATCATCTTCAACTGATGACCAAGGACGTGACATGCTCAACCTCTCACTGGGTAGTGACCCAATGAATCTGATATTTACACACATTCCTGGAGTTCAGGTATGATCTTGTCTTGTCAATATGTTGTTGTTTATGTGGTGTTTACAGGTAGCACACCTATCCACACTCTCTATTGAAGGAATATGTTCTATTACTGTGCAACTTCAAAGTGGTGTTCTATTCAATTCACAACACTACCACTGCAAACCAGGACATGTGCTTTTGAACATGCTTAAAAGAGGATTTGATTATCCATTCACTTCCCTGGCTCCTGGCCTCACGTTTACAGAAGTATTAACAAATTCATCATCCTTTACACATACTTCTGACATCCAGTGTACAGACTTTTGGCAGCCCTGAAAACACCTCCCTCATTCTCACAGTGCTCTACTCCAGTCGATGCATTACCGATCCTCAACAAGTCGTAGATCTCTTGGAGTATCATTCTGCAGATTCTACAGATTCAGCAGATGATGCCACCATTGATTATGTCTCCCTTGAGGCAATGTGGGAGATCTCTCTGGGGCAATATCTGTGTAGTCAAGGAGACAATTCAGAAACTTCAGATGCTCCTGCAGAATGTCAAGATATCACCACACCTGCACGGAAATTCTTGCGCGCACTCACAGGTTCCAAATATCTCCCTGTACAATCCATAAAAATTAAAGTGAGCTGTTCAGCCCGATGTTTACCATGTGTCTCTTAAGTGTAAACTCATCTTCCAGATAAACTTTATTCATTCATTTGCTGGTGTTGCAACAGTGGCTATGCTTTCTGTAAGTTATATCTGGCCTACCATGATAATGCGCTCATCTGTACATCTAGGGCTGTCACATACATGTCTGTTTTAAGAGCATAGATGTCTTGCTCAATGAGAGCCTGCTACTGACCTTGATACTATACCTGATTCCATCCTCACACCATTTGATAAATGGCTTGACAGCATTATTTCAGAGGTACATTCAGAGTATAACGCACTGTAGATTTAAAGATTATAATGTTATGTTGATGTCAAAATGCCTGCTATTCATGATAAATGAGGTGTGTACTATGATGCCAACTTGGATGCTGATGTTCTTTGATGTGTTCTTTGTTGAATTGTTTATGTGTGTGTACATGTCCATGTATTGAAAAGTTGTACACACTTGAGTATCACAACAACACCTTTCTGCACCTGCGCCCTTGGTGATCGACTTTGTTATCCAGCCTCTACAGTGGGAGCCCCTGGTAATAAGGCCTGATTGCTTAGGGTTCTGCAGCTCTCTCTATCATTACCTTGTTGAAGTCTCAGGTTCTCTTGTGGTGCAAATAACAGTGTTATGGAGGAAGAATGATAAATCAAGTAAAATTTCCCCTCAACATCCAGTAACATTCAAAATTTATTCTGTCAAAAAACTTATTCATATGTAACCCTCAGGTTCCCAGCCAAAAACATACCTTCATGAACATGGGCCAACTACCTTCAACACTTTTCATTGCAGCTGCCACAGTCCATTCTTGGATATCCCAGTTTGGGATATACAACATTCCTCAAAGCTAATGGCAACCATCAAGACCCATGCTAACATTTCCAGTTGTGTCTTCTACAGCAGAATCAAGGTTGAATCAAGAAGGTCGGTCAATATAATATGTTTCTGTTTTTAAAACACATTGATCCATTCGGTACAGATGACCTTCATATCACTACATTGATGGTTGCATGGATGCTCACCTTTGTTGTTCAAGTAAAATGCCAGGCCCAAATGATCATCTGCTTGGCTTGTCATACAAAGTTCGACCCAACATCATCCCTTGGAAGCTCGTGCCTACTTCGAAGGCCTTGGCTACAAAGCTCTTCCATGCCAAAGTACTGTTACTGAGTAAGTATAAAAATAAAAATTACAGAAAAATATTTTCTCCTAAATGATAATATTTATATTTATACTTATACTAATTAATTTTTTTAATTTTTTAATTTACTATCATTCTAAAAAAGGTAATAATGATGCTAATACCGACTCATTCAATGCATGCTGTGTGGCCTTGCTCAACTGTTGATAGGTCCACTAGCTAGTATGAGCTCTGAAATCGATTTTGCAGATTCACAGATAGTCAATGCACAGCCACAAACATTTTACATCCATTTTCGGCATCTTTTGAACCTTTTTCAACTATTTTGCAAGCTTCCAATCAAATTCCAGACATTTCGAAGATTTTGCATTTTTAGTTTCTACTTTGCACACTTCAGCATGGACCCCAATACTTTGCATGCTTTCCCTCACTTTCCCATTACATAATTGACTTTACAACCCATATTTCGGCTATATTCACATGGCACACATCACCTTAAGGCGCATCACACAATATTTTGTGATTTTAGTGATTTTTAAAATAAAAGGACAGTCTGTATTTTGATTTATTGTCTCACACACTCCCTAGACTCGTGTTTATTGTTCCATATTGGTTATCATTTCATTCCTGAAGTCCACATGTTTTTCATCTCCTCATGTTTCTCTCATGTTTCCTTTCCCCTTATAGCTACATTTCCTTCTAACATATAAAGCCTTGTATTATCTACAATTAATAACAAGGGAAGCATCCCCCAAGTATAGTATTAGTAGTAGAGAGCTAAAAACTCTCTTCTCATCATTTGAGTCACAAGTTTTAGTCCAAAAATTCTTTGGATTTCATTAGTGTTTGAAAGTCCAGTTCATCAAACTGGAAAAAAACCGAAACTGGACCGAACTGAACTGCAGTTTGGTTTTTTTCCGGTTGCAGTTGCCCTCATTCTGTGAGTCTAGACTCTAGCAGTGCGGTTGCACTGAATCAAATATTTATCCAAAACTGATTAAAACTGGTTCTAACCGACATCAGTCTACTTACTGTACTCTATGTAAGTAGATGTAATTTAATTATAATCAAATGATATAATAGCTAAAATAATATTGTAATTGGGTGGACCCAAGAAAAAGAAGCATGAAAAAGTGAGGGTTTATATATCCTGAGGCTGGGCATGGACCATTTAGTCATGTTTGTGCATCCAAACAAAAAAGTGGTGCCACTTGGTTCACTATTCTCATGGCTTCCACACTGCATACTGTTGAAAATGCACCGTGAGTTTCACCATTGATGCATCTCTTGATGTGTGTGCTATATTCAGCTTCCCCCTTTGATGTGTGCATATGGTCCATCTCATGCTTCCCCTTGTCCCTTTATCCTCTTTGTCACTCATGATATATATATATATGATAGTTAGATACATTGCCACCTCAGTCACTTGTATAGAGACTGAGGTAAGCATCGTTTATACCGCATCCTCATTGATTGCTACTTACTGTACTTGTAGTCTGATCTTGTTTATACTAGGATTAACTTTCTACACATACATCATCAATATGGTCTGCCAGGCTCCAACTCCATCCCAGTGTTCAATGTATATCTTGTGGGCATGAGGCCTGTTGAACATCTGCGTACAATGATTCTCGTCATCCTTGGGGACCTTCAGGTACCCCTTTGTTTTGTCTCAAGCAATGGATTCTACAGATGCATCTGCATCCATCTTGTCATCCTCCATATTACTCTCAACGCTGCAGTATGACTCCTCATCACTGTGTAAGAGTGCCTCTTACATCAGCTAACCATTATCACATGCATCACAGTTATCACATGTTATTCCTGTAGTATATATTCTATACTTTGAGTACTTGTACTGTAGCTTAGTTTCCTCCCCCGAAATATACTAAGTTCCTAACATGTTTCAGTCTCCTTGAGTGTTGGATGTTGGAGCATGCAATCCATGGTATCATGTTTGTATGTTCATTTAGTTATTTATAGGACACCTTCGTTCCTATGATCCTTTCATTTATTACTGTACCCACTGTGCATTACAGTTTAGCCGCATCACTTATAGCTCGTAGTCATGGGTATCTTCCCTCAGACTTTGCCACTACCTCAAGTGGGCTGAGCTGAGATGAGTATCCCTTTCTCTACATACTCATAAACATTATACTTACTCTGTTACCTGTAGTCGTGTACTTCACAGGTAATCTATCAGACTTTGCCACTACCTCGAGTGGGCTGAGCTGAGTTGTGTACTTCACAGGCTATACTCACTCTTTCATTGGAAGCTTCAGCTTTCTTCTACCTTTTTTGGTTATGAACTTACTATCCACACTCTCTAATCTCCCACAACGTGTTCTTTTTCCAAAGTCAAACTGGCCCTGAGACTTCCAAAAATGACCAAATTTTTTCTCACCAACAATGTACCTTGACAATGCTGGACTATACCCACTACTTGCTTGCTCTCCCCCTCCCCTTGACTGATTCTTGACACCTCTCCCATCGACTCTGGAATTTTCCCCCTTGACTTGTTCAGCATTGCATGGCGTTGTTCAATGTTGGTTTCTTCTCCTAGCCCATGCCACTGAAGATAACCCAGGCTATTCTGCCTTGACTCGTTTGGTGCTGTGTGACATCATCCAACATTGTTAGCCTCTGACACTCATCCACCACTCCCCACATTCATTACCTGCACCATGCCACCAGCACCCAGCACCGTTACCCACCCTGTACCATGTTATACCCAGCACTGTCCCCCAACAGTAACTGTAACTGCCACCTTTGGTGTGGTATGGCATTGTTCAACATCATTAGCTTCTCACACACAACCTATTCTCTTGTTCCACCCTGCTGGTGTTTCCTCGATGGGTAGATCATGCACAATTCACATCTCAAAGCTGCCTCGACTTGTTTGGTGCCATGTAGCATCATTTGATATCATTAGCATCTCGTCCCCACACCCTTAGCTTAGTTTTATGCCACCTGCCTCATCTGCACCACCTGCCTCTGGTCTCAACTCATTCAGCACCACAAGTTGTCGTGTAACATCATTTGCTCTCATTTCAATCCTCCTCACTCTCATCTTCATTGTTTTCCACCCCCAAGTCCAACTTACCCAGCCCCTCCATCACCACTACTTCCAATGACCATGATACCACCACAAGACCACCTCTCCTCTTGCAATGCCTCCCCTGGTCTCGTTCAGCACCATATGGCATTGTTCAATGTCTTTAACTGCTAAGCCCCTCATGTTGCACCCTGGACCTCCCTGTGCCACCACCATGTCATGCACAGCCCCCATCAACGTCGACAACCACCATCACCACCTTGTCCCCTGCTCTAAAGACAGCCACCAGCCCCCCCAAATGGCAGCACTGGCTCCCAGGCTGACCTACCACACCCCAGCCCCCTCTTTCAAACTCTGAGCTGCCCCTTGCAACCACCACATCATGGCCAATGACTTCAGCAGCCCCTGCTGCTACCACCTCTGGAACAACCACTAGAGTCACCACTGGCACCCAGACAGCTGCTACCCCCTCGGAGACAGCTACCCATGCAAGCAACAGCTTACAATGGCAATCTACAGCCCAACAAACTGACGTGCAACAACAAGCAGATGTGCTTGTCGAGACACGTCATCTGCTCTATGGATGGGCCTCATTATCCCAACAACAATCCATCCAGCCTCCCACACCCCCTAGCTCCCAACAACTCACTCTGCAGACCCCAGTTCCATCTGAATCACCCAGCGCGACTGCCAAATCACTGTTGATGTGTTGGCCAGTGACGACCAAATCGCCTAACCCTAAGCCAAACTGTTTCACCATCACCCATGTGGTACACCCTGCCTGCATCACCAATGACACTGACTGCACTTGTGAATGTTCCCCATTCCCCCCAAACCCTGCCCACTGCCCATCTGCCCCAGCTTGCCCCAGTTCGATGGTAAACATGCCATTCGCCACCCCCCCCCCCACGTCTTTCATGATGGCCAATGCATCTGAGCCCAGATTCATTCAACCACTCTTGTTCTGAGCTTTGTTCCTCTCACAAACACCTGCTGAACTCGACCCTCACAGCCCAAATGGCACAACACTGTTCATCGCCACTCTGTGCCCACCTCTGCATCATCCTACTGTCTTGTTTACACCCTGCCCTCCATCCTCCAAAATGGCCACCATCCTCCACCACCATCCTCAATGCCCTGTCTTGACCCCTTCCTCTTGTTCCCTTCCCTACATTGTCCACATCCCCAGCTACACCCCCAGCACCCAAAGTCAACACTGGTCCTCACCCTCATGAACAGAAAGCCCTGCCCTGCCCACTATACACTGTCCTGCCCACATCACCAGCATCTATGTCACCAGCCCCATCCATGTCACAAGCCACAGCCACATCACCAGCCCCACCACCGTTACCAACCCTGTCACCATTCACCAGCACCCTGTCACTGTCCCCAACCAGCACCGTTCACTGTCCTGTCATGTCCCCTGCCCCACATGTCCCCTGTACCTGTCCAATTATGACTCAGTGTTCTTGTGAACACATAAAGTTATTTTTGGTTACCACGACCATGTCTACCTCACCACACCTGCACCCCCCCCAGTCAATTTTTTGGAAGTATGAGAGAGTGTAAGAGTGCCTCTTACATCAGCTAACCATTATCACATGCATCACAGTTATTCCAGTAGTATATATTCTATACTTTGTGTACTTGTACTGTAGCTTAGTTTCCTCCCCCGAAATATACTAAGTTCCTAACATGTTTCAGTCTCCTTGAGTGTTGGAAGCTTCGGCTTCCTTCTATCCTGCAGGTTGAGTTTACAAACATATTTGTGTTTGTCTCATCTTGATCTGACAAGACTTCCTCTAAAGCCTCTGGTGACTCCTCAACGAATGTATCTGTTTGTCCTCTAGTGTCTGCATTTTCATTTTCTGTGGTGATAGATGCATCTGCATCTGTCTCATTTTCTTCATCATCAGTGGTGTCTTCATCATCAGTGGTGTCTTCATCATCAGTGGTGTCTTCATCATCAGTGGTGTCTTCATCATCAGTGGTGTCTTCATCATCAGTGGTGTCTTCATCAACATCTTGCTCATCAGTGGGGGCCTCTAGTTCACCCTCACCAGGCTCTGCATCTGCAAACATAGCCATGTTTGCTTTGCCATTATCAGCTGTTGAATCTATGGGCATGTCTGCATCCATATCTTCCATTTCTGCAGAGGTTTCTCCCCCTCTGCCTGGACCCTTAGTTGTGGGATCCATTTCTCCTTGGTTCTCAACAAACATATTTGTTTGTCTTTCTATCTCTGGTTCAGGACAATGGTATTTGTTGTCCTCCGGGTTCAAGGTTACAGATGCATCTGCATCCATCTCGTCACCTTCAGAAACATTATCATTGCTGCAGTTAGACTTTTCATCTCCACAGATGGAATTCATGGACATATCTTCATCTGTTTCATCCTCAACATCTTCAGTGCTGCAGTCTGACTGTTCGTCCCTGCAGGCTGAGTTCGTGAACATGTTCTCATTCACATCCATAGTATTGGTGTCTGCCTCATCATATTCAATGGCCTGTTCTCCAGTAACAGGTTGTGCCAAAATTGGGGGTATGACCATATGTTCCCCATGATTTTTGACTGGGCGGGGTGAGGATAGGATGAGGGGTTTGAGAATTGGGGAGCTCTTCTCCACTACGTGTCTATCATGACACCCTTTGGTGCCTTTCTCGATGGCTGTAGTGGACAGTAGCCACTCATTTTTGAGTGTACTATGCAATTGCATAGTATCGTGAGCCAGTTCAACCAGGGCTCGTTCTTCCTCACTCACTCCATTGGCATGTACCAGTGGATGGAACCCAATGACCTCATATGTAGATCACCTTATCACTTAATAAACCTCAAAAGTCAAGGTCACGTTCATTCTCGAGCTGGTGCTCAATCTCACACACTGCATTTTTGCAGGCTGGTGTGTCTGTTAGACAGCACATCCATAGGAAGTCCTTAGGATTATAGTAGAAATACCTATCAAGTACTTCGTTAGAGTGAATGCCATAGCATTTATATGGCATATCAATGCAAAGTCACATCAAGCAAAACTGTGATGTGTCACCTTGTGACAACATCATGTCATGGATTTCTCCCTCTCACAACGCATTTGGGTGCCTATTGGCACCCATAAAGGGGTCTGCAAGGGCCTGTTGTCCCTCACTTCAATCCAGGAGGCTGGTTTTGACTGGCATAGCCATGTCAAAGGAGAGAGAGAGTTCTTGTAAGAACTCACTATATTGCCAGTTTGCTGGCAAACTGGGAATGGGTACTTAAAAAAGTGTAAAGGGGTTGGTAGGGGGTTGATAAGACTGATCACACAAGGATAAGTAGAACCACTGTATAGTGTAGTACTGTTATTGACATAGTGTGTATGCTGCTAGAGAAGATGTGACTACATGTAACACTAGTAACATACCCCAGGAATACCCAGGGTGTCACAGCCACACTGTAGGGTGTCATTCTGACCCCCTACAGGGAAGGAGCAGAGGAGGGGCAGCCTGGTGAACATGATCTGTTGCCAAGTGTCCACAGACGCAGGCATGTGTGGTACCTTTGAGGATTAATGAACGACATCTACAGGATCTGCAGGGAGGTGGTTGCGCAGTGGCCATGAAAAAATGAAAGGGGTGAATAATAAGATTTTAAGGCTCTTGAAAGATGGCCTTGGGGTTTGCAGCATGTCATGGCCATTGAAACAATTGTCTGGGGATGTGAAGTGGTATGCCTTGATGTGTGACAAAACTTCAAGTGGTGAAAATAAATCCAGAAGGGATGGGTCAGATCACATTGCCAGTTACTAGGGCAAGAGCAAAGCCAGAGCAGAGTAGTTCAAAATGAAAATGTAACTTTGTCAATGAAAGTGTAACTTTAAACTTTGTGAATGAAGCATAACTGTATGTGTGCAAATGAATGTCTAGTTACAACCCAAAGTTCTATTCTGGGAAGCACTATCTTTTTGTCTGCTGAGGCCCTTCATAGTATCCTGACTATTCATCACTGTTTGCAGTACAGCTTGCTGCAGATGAACAACAGTTAGATAACAAGACTAACACAGTTGATGAAAAGTGTGCTATTGACATCATGATATTGGATGAAGCTTCAGATCATGAGAGGGGTGTAGGTTGTTGGTGCAATAGATGCGCATGAGAACTAGTGATGCCACAGCTCAGCTCAGCTCGTCCATGGCATGGCTCAGGCACTTGAGCCAATCAAAATGGTGCTGAGTCGCACTGAACAACTCTGAGCCAGCTAAGCCGATTGAGATTGCCCAAAGTTGTGGGCTTGCAATCCGAGTTGTATTTATGCTTCAGTTATGTATTTTAACAGTCAAATAGGTTGTGTAGACCATTATTACAAAAGAAACAAGTCATGTATGCTCTTGAGTTTTGCACAGATCGGTATCTTTGATGAGATTATTTGGCTATGTTTATCTCCTCCTATTACAAAACATGCTCGAGAGATGGCTCTGGGGAGTAGGGTATAACAACATGTATTCAAAATGGCAGTAGGGACTCCTACAGAGTGTTTTATAGTGTTTTAAGAACATTCAAAGCCCTCCAGTCGCTCTGAATTTGAGGCAACTTAGGGCATGGCTTGAGCGGCTCTGGGCGGCTCTGAGCTGCGAGCCGATTTATCGGCGCAGCTGGCCCAAAATAGCGGCTCGGCTCAACGGCTCGCGGCTCCGAGCCGCGCCGTTGGCAACACTAATGAGAACATCGATAAGAACATCTCAACTGTTCCTGCAGCTGTGAAAACTCAACCTACTGTTCACGAAATGTTGCAGGCAGCAGCAGTTGTCAATAGATATATTGATGAGTTGGATGATCCTATTGCTCGAAAGCTGGAGATAACCTTGGGATTATTCTACCATCAACTACGTTTACTAGTAGTACACTAAATAGTAAATGAAAAGTGTCTACATGTATGGATGCCTATGGAATTAACCATTCTTCTCAAAATTATTCTCAAATTTTTCAATCTATATTCAGAACAATTCCCTAACCATACACCCTAATAACCCATAGGATTGGCCGCCTCCCGAGGGGGTATGGTTTATGGGGTGTCGACTGTACCATAAGCATTTGACTATCGCTTGCATTTTTATGATTACCGGTTATTATCACCTTGACGATGGAGTTTCAAATGAAACGAAGATTTGAATGTAAGATGAACCGAGAACCGATTTCATAACGACAAGTCGACTTCCACAATACCGACCAAGGGGCAACCTTGCAGGATTTGAAAAAAAGTATATCAGGTTGATTTCTGATGTATTTTGGGTCAAGGAATTCAAATCTGAAAAGAAATAGACTCACCTGGGGACTACTGGGGAGTGAGGCGAAAATGATGACAAATATCAGGCACACCTGCCTTATATGGGTTAAATGCATCCTAATAAGGCAAGTTACGTGAGAGTTAGTTCCTCTGGCCTTTCAGAAATTTGAAAATGATGCAGAATCGCTCAATCTATCGAAAAAAATTGATGACATTTTTTTCCCCACAGGTGTAAAAATTGTGCTATATCTTGCAAACCACGCTGCAAGCTGCTGCAAGTGAGTTTAATTCTTTCAGATTCGAATTCCTTGACCCAAAATGCAATAGAAATTAACTTCTTTCAAATCCTGCAACCCCCTTGATACCGACCCCTTCGGGGAACATTGTCGTGGCTGAACATTGAACAGACTAAATAAGACAGAGACAATGTATTTTTAACCATATGAAATCTGCTTAGATTGTCCAACTACATATTATTGACTGACACACGTAGACTATAGCGAAGAACAAAGATAAAAAGACCAGTAGATTGGAAGAGAGGATAACAGATAAGCAAGAGGTAGATAGATGATATATATCGCCAACCCAACGGTTAGAATTATCAGATGCCGACGTTCCATTCTACCCAAGAAAGAAAGCGATGTTTAGAAACTGGGACACGCAGCATCGGTTGAGATGGACTTGCAAGGTGTAGAAGGAAAGAGAATTACAGTAGATCCGCTCGTCGTAGATGTTCTCTTAGTATGGACTCTTCAACTGTGAACGAACGTTGAGCGCATGAAATTCGGGGAGAAATGTACACGAATACCTGCTCCTAATGTAACTGCTGTAGATTTTGTGTCCTGTAAAGGAACGTTAGCCAGCAAACATCATAACGCACGACTTGGCACGAGGCTAGGCGGCAGACAGCAGAAAAAATAGTATCAAACAGGAGATAGACTCACGATCACCGAAGTCAAATACATGTAAAATGAGCGCGGCACAGGAGAATGTTGTTTCAAGATCTCTTTGAAATGCTGCTGGAAATCTACGTGATGCGAGAGAAAATTAGCGAGCAACAATTGTAATTGTTGGAAATACACTTGCATCTGGTGGCGGTGGGAAGGTCGTTTTTGCGATCGCCGAAACTGGGCACCGAATCTCGTATCCGAACTCCACGTTGCAGCTTTGCTTGGAGTAGGTCACATTTGTTTAGGACTTGATGAAGGAACGATGTAAGGACGAACCACCAAGGCATGAGACGAGCGCGGAATTGACTTACACAGGATGACCTGTGTCCGGGCTAATAGTTTGCAGGAGCAAACAGATTTCCATAGAAGGTAGCTGTCTTCTAGACGGTTGACATGCCTGTCTTCTGCTAACTTCTCGTCAAAAGGGGAAACTGCAAGATTGAGGTGTCAGGGCCGCGACAATCAAAAGATAGGGTTATCAATGCCTACGTGGACTGTATTGTATGCGAAAAAGCGCCACAATATTAACGGATACAATCGAATACGTCAGATGTCATTGCGTACTCACGCAAGGAAGATAATAGCATCCACTAGATTGTATACCAGGTCAATAACTGGGAGGGGCAAGTGTTGAAGGACACTCACTATCGTCGAAATAAGGATACCAAGCTGCCCTCTAAGGAAGAGGAATAAGTCTTTGCATACATATTTTCAGAAGGTTTGACTTACACTGCTCCGTGTGCCCCCGACATCGAACAGCCTCCATTCTTGACCCACTGCCCGACCTGGATGACATGAACAGATCGAATAGAAAGGACATCATGCTATGGTCGAACTCACCATGATCGAATATGAATCGATATTCTTGTACACCAAGTGTCCGTAGACGGGCACGAATAACATCGTCATCTGTAGGTTGATAGTTTCGCGTGGCTATCCGCTCTGCATCGTTAAGAAAGCTAGTCACAGTCAGAGAACCGCCGTCAGTCATAAAACGTGGGACTTTTACTCACAAGCCTGCAGAGTCCTCTATCCGAACCTTCCGCCGGCCCAACATCTCCTTCACTGTCGGGTCCTCCCAAATAGCTTTAATGTCGTCCCTGCAGGATGCAATGATATCAGAGACATCATCTTCGCGGTCCTTGCCCTTTCGGACTGAACCTGGTGTTTCTGGGCGTGCATAGCGCATTGTGCGAAATTTGTCAAGGGCGCTCTTCCAGCCGTTCGACGAATTGACGGAGAACTCTTGAAGGACTCGTCGATTGTTTATCATATCAAAGGGAGCAGCAGTCGTAACTCCAGAAGAAGTATAGAGTTCTGTAGCCCCTGCCCCGAGTTTCTGTTCGAGGTCGCTCTGTACCCCAGTAAGAGGACCGAGTCGCATCTTAAGTAGTCGATGCTTCTCCTTGAACCTCAGAGGAGGCAGCGTATTTGCATTTCGGCGTATAGGTACTTCTTCAATGGAGTCATCGTCTGCGTGGGGATCGAACATCACGCCTGACATTTCTTGGGTGAGGTGTTCGAGAATCTCGTTCACGTTGCGAACGAGGTTGAGTTGAATGACAGAACGCCATGAAGCGCGCTCTTCAGACCACTCCCGACGGGCGTAGGTGAGTTGAAAGTCTGACAATAGTTGAACACTCCTGATTGTGATGAATTGAATGTGAACCCTACTTTTAAGCGTGGCAGTTTTGCCACTCTCACTCTGCCCTGGAACATGCATCGAGTTCAACCATGGGTAAATCTAAATGGGAGAGATAGGAACACACCAAGCAATAACAACTTGACAGGCTTCCTTTTCCGCCTCTCTCCTTCTTTCTCCCTCTTCAACTGCTCGTCGATCTCGTCGCTTACCTTCCTCGCTTCCGCTTCCGCAAGCTCTCTCGCATGCCGTTGCTCAAATGTTTCGTCTGGAGGGGGTGCAATAGCCAATGATAGAGGGTCTTCCTCGAACGAACGTCCCATGGTGTTGGCTGGTCTGGAAGTTGAACCACAAATATCTAGGAGTGAAACTGAAGAAACGGCAAGAAAAGTTATGAAAGTAGAAGAAGGAGTAGCAATGAGTCGTACGTTTCATGATGCCAATCTCATTATTACTGATTTCGCAAAGGGCATAGATTTCGATGCTCGACGGTTCAAGTTTCAAGTTCGCTGATCCACCTAATTGGGATTGTTCTCAGGGTCCAAACCGAATCGGATTGCATATAAATGCACAGCATGCGCTCATCTCCATCTAAGCCCGTTCACCCCCCAAGCCGCCCGGGCATCCGTGTGCTCTTTTGGTTCATTCGTCTTATGCACACTGTGCCTTTAGCGGTCATATCTCCAATTCATGTTTCTCGTATCCATTGGTCCTCCGTTGCTAAGCACCCGTGGCAGCACATGTGCCATAATGGGTCGTTTCTGCTCTACTTACCGACGGGCGTTATACCGGGCATCGAACTTGGCAGCGATGTAGATCAATAGAAGAAATCCAGAATCTCATGTTTAGCAGGTCAGATGTGTTGACTTGACCTGTCAATTATTGTAGAACTGCCCTGTCCTTCACTACATCAGTTCTTAGGATCAGAGCATTGGACAAATCACTTTCTCATCCGTCATGAGCGGAAGATGTGGGTGACGCTCAACAACATTCTTGATAAGCCTATGATGAACATTGCCTTTGGATCCCGAATAAGCTGCAACAAGCGCCTCTCGATAAATGGAGAAATATTTTCGTTCAATCTGTCCGACTCACCGCAACAGGTGAATCATTACCGCGATAACGGGGCAAGCTAGGTCATTCCTGTTAAGTCTGCGAACCATGTAAGTCAAGCGAGAGCCGCTCCTCAATGCAGCATCTTGATCGGTCCGAAATGCCTAAACGTTCGTCAAAATTTCCCGTCCTCGTCCACCTTCGATCTTTGATGTGTGGAAATGTGCGCGCGTCCTTTTCAAGTTGATGAATACACCAACCCATCGTCAGTATGATGTGGCAGATCCCCAGAATTTAATTTGCTGTACCCTCGCGCTGATAATCTATCTCGCCAAGATAAGCGTGGTGGCAATGGCATAATTTCAAACCAGTTCGTGGCATAGATTTAACACAGGTCTCCCGATAGTTATCTCATGTATTTTAGATATACATACATGCTGCCGAGTAGAAAAGAGTAAGTCCATCTCATGTTAAGTATAATCCACACGGACTATGAAAGTTTGACAGATTTGATGATCGAATACACGGGGCTAAGCAACTAAGAGACTGAGATAATATTATTAACTTTTCTGACGCAACGCATCTGTGAGACCGGAGATTTGTTTTCAGACCATTGGGAAGTCAGCCCTGAGCTACAGACGTCGCGATAGAAACGGAACATATACATAATACATACCTTCAATGGTGTTGAAGAGCCGATAAGGTCTAGTCTGTAACACATCGATCTGCAAAGCAAGGATTTGCAATTGGTGTCCTCGGGATGCGTGGCCGTGGAACAAGGCTACAAAGGTGGCTCTATGTCGTAATCGCATCGACTGAATGATCTCTTCCCCCAGAACAATTGACTCACCTGATACTGACCTTCCTACCGAGGATAGAGTTGTAAGCTATTGTAAGTCAGAATTATGATCGGATGAAAATTTATTGGAGGCCATCATGTGGCTTGTCCCAAAAGATCATAGGCGACTGCGTGTAGATCAGTCGTTCCGTCAACAGCAGGCACACGCATACCTTATTCCTAGCTCCTATCAAGTGAAGTAGCACTAAAATCTAGATGTTGGGGCGACCTTTCCCGAACATAAGCCGTTAAACGTCCGTTCGTGTGATCGTCCTCTCACAAAAATACCATGGAGGTGTCGGTTCCCGGGAAGGCTCGATAGCTCAAGTGCCGCACCTGATGTCGACATTCGACAGCAAAAATGATCTCCAATGGCACTCCAGGATGCAACGTAGCTTCATAGGAAACCTGAAATGGAATATTATCAGTAGTGCTAGGGCCAGCATTGTGAATTACTCAGTCAAGAGGATGGAGAGGGACCACCATTATTATAATGATTGCATCAGTATGATTGAGGATCGTGTTAAGCATTAGCGAGTGAGCACTAAAGTGGTAGGCAATGTACACAGTCTGTGCCGATTTTGTGTGGACACCGAGGATCCACTTCTTCCCGGTTGCCTAATCAGGACAGTGCTAAGTAAGATGTTGGTCAAATGACTAGAAGTTCCCATTTGGACAGCCGCGATTCGAGATACGGTTTCAGGGAACAAACTCTTGACTCTTGGAAGTCGGTGTCTCACTGCAACTGGGTAGTGGAAAGCCATCGGGAAGAAAAGGCACTAGACGTCAATGAATTCCTTCCCTCTGCCAGTGGATGATGCAATGAATTGAATCATTGCCGAAGGCGGGGCCAACTTCTGGAGCTCTTGGATCCATCCTTGCAATCCTATTAGAAATTCTCCTGAGATGGAAGCCTGCTCACACTGCTTGTCAGAGCCGCATATCACTTTTATGTGATATCCAGGCTGAGTTCTGGCAACGGCTGCAATAACCAGCCTGAGACTAGAGCGATGGTGAATAAGCTCGGGACTGAAAAATCTAAATTATACTCACACACGATCTTACAGAACTTCAACGTCACTTCTTTGCTCTCACTCTTCTTACATCCTTCCCCTTCACATACCCTGACCAGCGCTCCATTCCATGTCCCTATCTTTGCAGCCTTTTTTATTTCAAATTTTGGACGTAGGTCGTCGGATTCAGCGATATATTTATTCACAAGGGCATTCCAAGTGCTTTATTCTGCTCTCAAAGGGTGCGACTACGATTTCTTCCGTAAGGCCTGGGTAAGAACAGATGAATGGAGATCTTCCTATATCGAGAGCCGGAAATAACCTACTTTGGGACAGAGCCAGATTGAGGAATAGCACCATACGCAAGTGCGCGATCAACCAGTCCTTTGGCGAGGAACTCTGATGTCATTTTAGACACTTCAGGATTATTATTACCGTGTTGAATTGAGATACTAGTGAGTTCTTCCTCGTCGTCCATGCCCAGAAGGGCTTGCAACTCAGCTATTTGATTCATTGTAGCATGAGCAGCTGAAACTGGGTGGCATCTTCTTGTCTGATGCGTTACCAAAGCCGTGAATGATTCTCTGCGATTTTTTGTTCCACTCTTCCATCACCCATCAATCATAGATTTTTTCAGAACCGCAGACACAAATGAAGTAAGTGGAGGTTGCTTTCCGTGACAATCACAGTCTTGTGTGACCAGCAAGGGCATATGGGACGATTCGCAGATGGTCGTTTTCTTTCCACCGACGACGCGAAATACGACATCAAATTGGCGCGCGGAGTAGCGCCATGCTCCAATAACAGAGAAATGGTCTCCCAATTTGCCGATTGACGCGCAAGATGCAGCACAGAGACCCCTTCAACGTGCGCATTGGGATATAGCATGACTGAAATCTACATTTTTCCATATTGTTCCATCATCATGCCAGATTTCATGCAGTGCCATGCTCCGTGATATGACATTTATGGACTTGAATGCAACCATTTCTGGAGGGGCTAGATAAAGAGGTGAAATGCCTCTGCAATCTGTTTTGTCAGCCGTTAAACCCATCGAAGGTTAGGAGAAGAACATCTCCATCGAAACATGCCAGATGGATGAAGTCCGGCCTGCTTCCTCCGTAAAACAAGCGACATCGGATGGATCAGGGGAGTGGTTGAGTCCAATTCCTCATCTGAAGCCGGTTGTTATGAGCCTCTTCAGTATACTTTAGACGGATTTTTGACGTGATAGGACTTGTGGGATGAATCGGGTAGAAGTCACTCAGTGGCTGTGATCAGGATGGCATATTTGTTCAGAACGGAAATGAAGTCAAAGAGTTTACGTAATCTCCCAATGAGCACAGTTCCTAATGCTCCATTCATTTTATTACTATTCCGTCTCGCAAGAGACACTGCTAGTAATATGGCTTCATGTTTGTCGTTACCTTCAATGTAACGTTGTAACTCATCATTGTCCTACAGGGCCTTGGACAATGGAGACACTGGTCCGAGAATGCTTCGCTTTGCAAAGGATATGAGTGGCTTGCCGACTTTGGGACACATCAAGTGGATACTTCCACATGCGTAAGTTGCAAACGTCTGCGAATAGTAACAGGGTCGTAGCCATTCAGATAAAGAAGATCATCTGTTCCTGACAACGAAGGATTGGTGGTTAATGCATAGTGGTATCCTCACTCCTTAGACAGATCTCATTGTCACGCCAATGCTTCTAGGTTTGCCCGTTATCGATTGATGCACGAGGCCCAGAGCTAGAAAGGGCTGTGGGGCATCAACGATCTCATTTTCGCTGAGATAAAAGACCACAACATCAGACAATATCCATTCTGGTCGTCGGAGGCATCAGTCAAGGAAGCGCTGTACATCTCGATACTCACCGCTCTCACAACAACTCATCCCCTTGCCGAAGTTTCATCCTCAGCGGTTACATTCCGTTGAGAAAGAATGCACGTCAACATTTAGCTATGCGTTACTGCCTCATCTTAACGTGCTACGTAGATCGCGTCCCCAATTGCCCGATCATTACCTATATTCTGGGCTCACGGTCGAGTCGACTTCTCTTTCGAGACTGCCGAAACTCTGACATCTGAGCTAGTTTCGCACCACCGACCAACGTCTTATCCTTGACCTTATGAAGGACAATGGCATCGACGGACTGAGAAGCAGATTTGTTACGTATGATCAGTTGGGCCATTGGATCGTTCTAGAAGAGATGAAGGATCTAAGTGTGTGGATTGAGTCTTGCGTGCCACACATTAAGGGTGTGGATCAGAGACATTTTGCCGTTCAAAACATCATACAGGATTCGAGATTCCTCCAAAGCGGACGAGGACTTGGTCAAACAGGCCCTGATCACCACATGAAACTAAATCTGTTTAGTGTTTCATGTTATTCTTTCGTGTGTGTGTTATCTAGGAGGGAGTGTACATCACGAAGGTCAGTCGTCTAGACAGCAGCTCTTCTAGTTGAGTTCATGGCAATGGACAGTTTTAACATGAAATCAGTTGTCAAGGTGGCGGGGAATCGGTAAGGTACAAACAGATGGGGTGAGCCAGGACCCCTGAAAGTTCACCCAAATGCCTGATCCGGTTGGTCCTAATTTTTATCCGGACAGGTTTGGGCGGTTTTTATCCGGAAATTGCCTCAGGCGTCCAGATTGCCCGGTTTTTATCCGCACCAAACCTCAGGCATCTGCTAAAATCTCTTTTTTTTCCTCTGCTGCGCAGCAAATGATGCCTTAGAGCTACATATCATGAGACTGACATGGTACGTAGTACAAGGTGCTGCACAGGATGCATATAACTATGTCGTCAAGAGGTAGAACCTTCTTTCGACGTCCAGCCAACGACGTCACTGCCTTTATTATGTTAGCGCAGCCTTCCTTCGAGGTCCTAAATAGTATCCCATCCTGCTGTGAAATCTTCAATCTGTTCTCTAATATAGCTGGTGCAGAGGCAAGGGTGCAGAGAAAAGCTGATGAAGGTACCAAAGAAAACATTCCTTTCTGTTAGTACATAATAAGCGCCATCGTTCAATGAATTAACAGGTGTTATAGTCTAATAGTTACTGCTCTGCTTTGTACATCATTGTTATTGCCTAGGAGGTGTTGGGTTCAATTCCTGTATGTTCTTATTTTTATCCGCACTCGGACCAGGCCTTCAGTCGTTTGGTCTGTTTTTATCCACACGACTGCCTCAGGGATCTCCCCAAAATTTCTCAGTTTTTATCCGGATTGACTCAGGCATTTCCGGATTTTTGGCTGGTTTTTATCTGCACTTGCCTCAGGCATTTGGGTGAACTTCCAGGGGTCCTGGTGAGCCAGAGAATGCAGTTGCTGCGGCAGACGTTTCAAAAATGCGATGCCTCCGAGTCGTCCTGAGCCAACAGTGGGTGGCGTAATGTATGTTTGAAGGCTTTATAGGTCCCTTCTGGTTAGTGAAATGGACAATGTGACATTTCAAACTACAAACATCAATCCATCTTGAATCCATCCTTTGAGAAACACTAGGCACAAGAGCCCACATTAGTAGACATCATTGCTACCCAACTAAAGTAGAAGGATATGCATGTTAGCAATTTGTTCCACTAAGACTTCGAAAGACAATTAACATGGCCGAATCCAAATATACTCACAGAGGTTGTAGGTTCTTCACTCCAAATTTAGAAGAAAATACACCTGTAATGAACGGAAGTACGACACTGCCCACTTGCCCAAACCCTGCGATCCAGCTAATTGAGCCAGTGAGCAACCAGCGCGGCAGTACACGACCAGCATGGTTCATCGCAATGGGGTACATGGGCCCAAGGACTAATGACACCGCGACAGCATCACTGATCATGGAAGGCACAAACCAGATGACAATTCCAAGGCTTCGGTGTGGATACGTGAGTGGTAGCAAAAAAGATGGAAAGAAGAATGGAGACATACATGATTGCGAGAAACGCGTAGATGAAGAGAACACGACGTTCACCAACCTAGCAGGGGCGATGTTAGCTTAGAGGCAGCCAAGTGTGGAGAATATGACTGACTTTCTGGTTCACCCATGGAAGTGCGATATGGCCGAACATCATGCCTGGGTGTCCAGGGAAAGTGGAATGAGTATGTGTTAGGAAAGGTTTTTGTGCGATGTCGTACCGCCAAAGAAGCCAACCGAAATGTATCCAGATGATGGACTACCATTTCTAACGGTTTTGATGAATGTCACGATCCATCCTAGCATACAGTATCAAGATGGAGTTTTGAATTTAAAGAAGTTATGCACCACCAATTGTGAACTCGACCCCGATATACACAAGGGTGAAACATGCAAGGAGATGAACCATCTTTAGTCTGAGAATTTGACAGAATTTGCTATCGTTGCTGGCACCCTGCTCCACTACTGGATCCCCAATTTGCACAAGACATTCTGTCATCCATGAATCGATGGACGGGTCGAGAATGTAAGGGCAGGAAACATACCATCATGAGTTTTAAACCGGAACACAGTTATGAGGCTGATGGTATTTATAATTGCAAAACAAAGTGAGAAGAGGAAATGGAAGGACCAATGGCGCATCTGAGCGAACTGTGACCAAGGCCCCAGCACCTAACTGTGCAATGGCTTAGCTGCATGGATGTTTTTTTTTTTTTGATTTATAAAGAATTACGCGCCATATGCAGCCTGTACAGTGCCCATCTTTGTTTCAGAGTTAACTTTGAGACTTGCAACGAATCCGATAACTTGGATATTCTGTCCCTAGACTTCAGATATTTGTGCTTGCTCCCGATAGTATGATGTCTCGCCTGAATCGCTTGCACGAGGTTGCATATATGGGGAACGGTAAAGCTGGAGCTTGAAGTGTGTAGGCTATGACTTGGCAGAGGGAACCTGAAGAATAGTAAAACTCTGTCTATACCATTTACTAGTAGAGGAATATACCTAATACAAGGATCTTCAGAGCAGCGAGTCAGATGAGATGAAATGCCATTAAAACATTACACACTTTCCTATATAAATGTTACCCACAATTATCTTCATCAATTAAACCCCAAGCAGCAATGATCGTGTACACGGTAAACTTCCTGTATTCTGGGTAAAAGTGGACCAAGTGATCCATCATTCCACCCAAGGAGGAACATATTCCAGGAGAGAGCTAGAAGCTGGAGACTGACTTATTTCTTGGTCATAATAGGAATTGAAAGTGCGGTGGGTCGAGCCTGTTCAGTTATGGGATCTACAGCGCCTACAACATTGTTGCTTGCAGGTGCTTCGGACAACAGTTGGAGCTGATGATCATCGACCAGCTTGCGATGAGTGGAGTTGCCTTGGATTTGGAGTTCAATTTCTGACATCAGAGATTTTGCATGGTGAAAGTGATGCATAAGACATGCCGATGGTGCCGCAGTATCCTGTGACCTGATCAACAGAGTTGCGTTGCATATAAATCTTTAAGTGCCCTTACCAAATTCTCTGTGAGTTTCTATGGTTCCTGGAAGCTGGGGAAATTATGCTCTAAACATCATATCATCTGCTACTCCTGTCCAACCCACTAGTTATCCTGTTCATACAGATTATTTCTATGCTACACCACCAGCAACTTCCCAATGTGTCTTCCAATATACCCCACCATTGGCATCTGTCACACACGCATTGCAGCCTCCAACATCCAAATGCAGGCATGACGAGAACACAGATCCTGCCACTCTATCTCCTCTTGCAGTTCCTGATGTTTCCCAAAAGAGAAGGAAGTATACTCGAGATACCCATACCACAGATGATAGACTACAGGTTGTCTTTGCTGCTATCAAAGAGGTGAATTGGAATCTTTCAGAATTTCTCCACTATGCTTTTCAGTACCGAGAGGAGGACAAAACCAGTATCCATCGCTCCAAAAGTCATGCAGCACACATACATCCCTTTCTCAAGGGAAACAGCACTTATACCCCAGCATCGGTTTCGGTCCGAGTTCTATGCCGCCCTATCAGCGCGTCTATCAGCGATTAGATTGACGCGGTCGCGTTATCAAGATCTGTTTGTACATCCACGTGATTGATGTCATCAACAATTGCTTCACTACGGTTCGACTACTATCATTGGTCAGGAGTTTAAAAATATTTTGCAAACCACGAATAACTCTACGACAACTCAACATCTCATAAAGTGGCTTGGTATATACCTTGAATAACATGTGTTCTACCTTGCTATGATGTTACTTTCGCGATAGTCGAAGGGATGCTGCTATCGGAGCGATGCCGAGCACAAAAACCTGTAAAACAGGGTCTTTGAAAATCTGTGTCACGAAATGTCACAGTGCCGTTTGAAACTCAGAGCAAACTTGGAGCAAACGTCGCGTCATTCAAATCAGCGGAGTATGAACATTCCCCTCATTTGAGTCGTCTCTGTCACGCTGAACAGTCGTTTGCCCGTATCTCCTCAATCTGCCGTCGGGGCACCTTGAGATGCTTGGGGTATAAGGACCCATGTATAATAAACCCCTCCAAACTTTCCCAGAACTTTTTGAAAGGTTACAGAGCCGATAGTAGCTTTGTATTACCAGGTATTGCATTTTGTGATCAAAGATTGTTGTACAGCAAGTCATCCACTCCCTCTTTTTTCAATCGGAATTCTGGAAAATGTTTGCATAGAATACACATAATAGTCTCTCAATTAGTTTGAATATAAGGTTGTCTAGATGCGTCCATGAGATCGTTTTTCAAACTCTACCATTTTCAATCCCGCTACACGTGATAGTATAGCGAGGAAATGCAGACTAACATTTCCTATCTACAATTGATGGAGGTGTAAGAAGGGTTTACGGAAGTTTCGATTGCCAACCAGAAGACTGCGAAGTTAGTGTACGAGGATACCCATGGCCATGGGATTGTAACGTGGAAAGCTTGTTATGTACATCCACCAATTTCACTGTGAGAGCGAGATGTAGCACTAGTACTTAAGAGTGATTTCGTTTCGCTTGCATTCATCCATAGAGGCTTGATTTGTAAAATTGTAAAGCGGGAAGCCCGTCGACGCAGGCTACTCTATAGTATAATGCAACGTATACGGTATAAATAATATCATATCATTTTACAGCTGAACCACCGCGCCTCTCGTTAAGATTTGAAAGCCGTCAGTGGAGACTTTCCTCTAATGCAACGCCTAGACTCCCTACTTTCAAGTGTATATTGCTCAGCCTTTTTTCCAAGTCATGTAATAGTCTTTGTGCATTTTTCCAAGCCTCTGCACTGAAAAGAGGTTGCATGGTGGTAAGGCATGAAATAGAGATGTGAGCACCCGAAAACTTGTCTTGATGGGTATAATACATTGCAAGTCCATCCTCCTAGTATAGAAAAAATATACAATAACAATCTAAGTATTCCAAGTTGGTCCATGAAGATATCCAAAGCGAAGCACGGAACCGAAGAGGAGGATAGTGCCATCATCTGATTCGGAAAACTTCACCACACCCCCTCCATATCTCACCACCTCTTCTTCTGAAACGGCGGCGGCGGAATCGGGAGCACATCCGCGCCCGGGTTCGTATTAGCAAGTGTATTCCTCCTTGTTGCCTCGTCCGCTTCCTCTTCCTCCTCCTCACCCTCAGGCGGGTAATACACCGAGCTAGTCTTGGCATACGGGCTTGACATCGACCCATTCAATGAGACCATTCTCGACGGTCCCCCTCCACCCAAAGAAAGCGAAGCAGGCAGATCCCGTGTACGAGTCGCTGGCGTAGCCCCACCACCACTGCTCAAAGATACCGACCGGTGATGGGGTGTCCCTAATCCAGGGACACGTCGATCGCGAGGGGGAGACGACACAACAGGTCGTCCAAATCCCATTGCTGGTCCAGCACCTGCAAAAGGCACAGGATAGGTGAATGTAGACGGGGTCTGAGTCGGGGACGCTGCGTAGATCTGGCGAGGCGTTGCAGGGGTCGGGGAGCGGGTGGATGAAGCTGATGTGGAGTTGAGGAGGGGCATGTCTCCGTAGATAGGAGAGCGGGGGAGAGGATATCCGTTCCTGTTCCCATTTCCAGTCCCATTTCCACCCTCGTGTTTGGTGGGGGGAGCAAATGCGACGAACCCTGGTGGTGGTTCAGATTTCGAGTTGATGTATTCGGGGATGACCGGCTGCTGCGTTGATTCCATCGGGAGTGGCTCTGATCCGTGTTTAGGGCTGAGGAAGCCCTCCATCTCGCCGACGTGGTGGTGGCTAACACCCGAGGGACTCGGAGGACGGGACTAAGAATGACAATGGTAAGTCAAGCTCAGTCTTATATGCCGCGGAAGACGTACGGGAGGCTCGATGATGATATCCACCTGGGTTGACGCATTGCTGGGCGTGCGGCGGAGGTCAGATGGGCGATCATATCCCTGCCCGCGGGGCTGGAACCCTGGACTGAGTAAGCTAGAAGTGCCAGGCGAATGTGATGAGGGGGGTGCATGCTGCACCAGGGGTAGAAAAAAATACTCGATCAGCACAGGCACATCTCCACAAAAAAAAACACAAACAAGGTCACTCGTACTGCGCCTCCAATTCTCAACATCCGATGGATCCTGACCCCTTAATGTCCTCTCCAAATGGTCCACCGGCGGATTATGAAGCCAGTTGGGCGGCGAAGCCGTAGCAATACTCGCTGGGCCCTCGCTACCTTCAGGAATATCAGGAAGGCCGTGCGGGCGTATACGTTCTGTTTCGTCTCCCTTCCCACTCGTAGTCTTACCATTCATACCAGACGAGGGGAACGTGATGATGTCGAGCTGCGATATAGAGGCAGAAGACGAGGGCGAGCGGGTGGTTTCAGTGTCAGAGGTGCGGCGGCGTTGCGGGCGTCGTAGGTCTGGCTGGATTTGCTGAGGTGGGTGGGGGTTTACGGGGTAGACCCGGATCTCGGGTGCATATTGGGTCTGGATTGGGGTCTGGGTTGGGGTTTGCAGGAGGGGAGGAGGAGGTACGACACTGGGAGAGATGCTAACGACAGCGCTGCTTGGTGGTGGGGGCATGGGGAGATAGGGTAGGCGAGTGGGACGATTACGCTCTTTATCCCGTTTCTCCTTCTCTCGTTCCTTCTCTCGTTCTTTTTCGCGTTCACGTTCCCGCTCTCGTTCTTCCCGTTCCCGCTCTTCCCTCTCGCGAACCTCACGTTCGCGTTCCCTCTGCAGCCCAAGTTCACGCTCCCGCTCCCTCTCCCGCTCCCTCATTTCCTCCCTTTCTCTCTGCCTTTCTCTCTCCCGCTCCGCATCCCTCTCCCTAATCTGCTTTAACTCTCTCTCCCTCTCTGCCTCCCTTTCCCTTTCCCTCATCCTTAACTCCTCCCTCTCCTTCTCAAGCTCCATCTCCCTAACCCCCAACCGAACCCTCTCTGCCTCTGCCTCCGCCTCTCTCTGTCTCGCCTCCCTCTGTCTCTGTTCCGCTTGCTGCACCTCAAACAGGCGTATCGCCTCCTTCTGCTCCATCTCCCTCTTCAGAGCCTCCAACTCCTGGCGCACGGCGCTATCCTGAGAAGATGCACCCACACTACTAGACTGAGGAACGTGGGTGCCATTCACGTGCTCATGCTGGTGCTCATGCTGGGGCTGGGTGTTCAGCTGCGGCGTGGCACTAGAAGGGGGAACGCGGGACCGCCCACGAGGCGCTGAGTCAAGAGACGCGTGGTGGGGGTGTGTTTTGCGCGTGCCATGTACACCTCTGGCCATATCATGTTCGCGATGCGATCGATGAGGGAGATGCCCCCTGCTCTCATCCACTTCCGTGGAAGAGGGAGAATCTTCGTATTCCTCGATAAATGCGACCCCACTGCCGAGAGGTGTTGCTTGGGTCCGGGTGAGGTATCTTCCCTCGGATGCTGTGAACACAGCTAGCCGGCCCTGGTACATGCCTTCTTCAAAGCCCTGCCTCCTGCCCTCTTCTCGAGCAAACACTGCAAGCCGCTCATCGTTGAGCTTCCTGGCGACATCTCGAGCTTTACTTGCAGAACGCTCGGCATTATCGCGTTCATGTTCTGCGTTCTTGGCGACATCCTGTGCTCGGCGGCTGTTCAAACAGTCAGTTAACGAAAAAGGGAAACATGAAAAATGGAGATGGACAAACAATTCTCTTGTCAGGTGGTCTAGCTGGAGTTTGTATACTGAGATGTCCTGCTGTGCTTTCGCGGCCTGCTGCTGGGCATCGATGAGCCCCTGCGAAGCCTTGAGGCTCTGCAAAGTCAGTGCCGATTCTAAAGCCTTGCGTTCCTGCTCCGCGTTGACAGCCCGCTGGGTTGATGCATCGAGACGCGTGATAGCACTCCGAAGCAGCTTCTTGGTCTCTCGCGCCTGATACTCTTGCTCGATGAGGTTCTGAATGAGGGTCTCTACGGGGACGTCGGAGAGCGCGCGTTCACGTTCTCTGCGGTGTTCGGTGCTCATGCCCTTGATCTTTAATTTCACACCCTTGCGTGGATCAGGTAGTGAGTGGGTGGGGTTTCGGGTGCGTTCTCGTTGTGGAGAAGGGCCCGTTGGGAAGATGTAGGTGTTAATAGAAGTTCCTGGGACTGGTTGTTGGGATTGTTCGTGGTAGAAGTCTTGTAGACGGTAACTTTGGAAAGAATGGTTTGTTCAATGAAGATGTGTTAAAAGGCCCATAGGCTCACTCGTTATTGTTCTGTTCTACAAAGGAGTGGGCACCAGGCGTAGTGGAGCTCTGATGAGGTGACGTAGATGTTCTCATCTTTTCTAGGGCAAAGGGTCTCGCCACAGCCTATACAAATTTGGGCGCTTGAGTTGAAGTCCTTGAGAAAATAGTTGTTCCAGTGTAAACGGGAGATAGAAAAAGTCTTAGCTGGTCAATGCCGCCAACGAGCGCTGAGTGCAGTGTTGGACCATCGTTTGGACCAACACTGCAATTCAAGTTTTTACGCCACCGCCACTGACAGTCGCTTACATATTGTCGCCATAGAGATAGACAGAAGCGCAGCGGATTGTTCAAGCAACTGTCCGCACATTTAAGACCACGCACTATCATCGTGGTGATCAGGGAGATGCGGCATTCCGAGTCTACCGATATTAGGTATGCAGTTCGTTAATTCTTTGTCTCAATCTAAGCCAACGCTCGTATGTAATGGAGAACTCGGAGCGACGGTCGTACTTGCACCCTGCCCGCGTGTAACCTCATTCTAACCAATGGCAGCTTGGCCTCCACGTCCCGAAAAGATGAGAGAACAAGCGAGGATCTATCATCTATTCTGGTCAACGATTGTTGGAGGCCACAGCTCTTTCTCCGCGACAAGCGCAAAAGCATGCAATCAATCCCCCGATGTAATATGACCACACTCTGTCAAAATTTGACTTTAGGCCCGGTGGATCGGATGACGCTCAGGCGGTTATTGACTACTAGACGCGGACTCGAAGGGAGCTTAACTATTCTCGCTGGCGTTAAACTTCGAATGGTTAGGCGCCGAGAAAACCACATCTGACGTGCCTATGACAAAGACGGGTCACGAGACGAGAAAATCGTGGTGAAGGGACAGTTTTGCGGGGCAGACCCTCAAAACCCACTACTAAAGTAGCGGGAATCCCAACAGTGCCAGAAACAATTTTACTTTAACGTCGCTCGCGGTACGGTGGCGGCACAGCTCGTGGATAAAGCTTCGTTGTAGCAACTAATAGCAAGGGCATGTTATCAAAGAAGAGTTGGCGACGAGTTGGCGAACATCGAGATCCTTTCTTTCAGAACATGGTGTCTTTCTGATTTCATACATCTGCCAATCTTTGGTACTGATTCATAGTCTCAGAACATTAAATGATGATGTAGACCCTGAGCAACGCAACTTGTGGTCCACATTGTCTGTCCTGTAATATGGTTCTAAAAGTCCTAACTGGATCACCGTCTGGTCCGCCTCTCGGTTATCAATTGTACTACGAGCTGCTTAACCTCAGGCTGTGTATATTACCATTATTTCCTTATATTGGCATGCTGTAAATTTCATGCTTAACATTGGGAGGTGAAGCTTCGGTAAGAATGAAATATTTATATTTGCTACATGTAGCAGTGCACCTACATAATTACTACCTTATGGAACTCAGTGTTGTTACCAACCCGCCAAGACTCAAATGACTAACCTGGGTTATAATGGGTCAGTGGGTCAGTCAATTCAAATATAGAAATTTGGTGGGTCAGTACTGGGTGCAATGAGGGCTCAGTTCAGCTGCAGTACCCAAAAATTTCTAGGCATCTTATTATATAGTAGTAGGGATCTGCATGGGTTTCATGTACCCATACAGGTTACAGGTATGGGTACAGGTCGCAATAGTCCTACCTGTGAGCTACAAAATGCACTAAAAATCAAGCAAAACGGTCAAGAATTGAGTGAGTTTGTAGCTAAGACCTGCAGGTTTATGGGTAAAACCTGCCATGGGTACGACTATATATCTTATTTCTCATTTTCCCCCCATCCTGGCATTGGAATCACTTCTATAAGGGCAAATTTCTCCCACTTGAAGGCTTACTGTAAATATGACACTAAGTACCATCTTGAGCTGCCGGAACATGATGAAAAGGCAGCTTTTGATGCTGGGACAATTCTGCATCAAACAATGAAGGACCTGAAGCTGAAAGACCCATTACGAGCTGGGTTGATGATGAGGAGATTGCATGGGATTTAGAGGGTCCAGGTGATAGGTCTGAATTGGATAGCAAGCCTGATGGCGATGACGAGCCCCAAACTTTCACAAGGATAGCTCAAGAGATGGAACCTCAGGCTGACACTGACAGTTCGGATTCAGATGGTCAAGAGTTCGATGATGAACATCATGAACTCCCGGACATTGTGACAGCAGCATCTACTCAACCAGTAAGTTACACTCTGCTTTCTTATGTTGAATATTTTTACTGAATTTTGCATTTGCAGGCTCCTGGGCCAACCATAACTATTCTCCCTTTTTTTGGCCGAAGTCATCACATTACCATTGAAGATCTTTTCAACTGGTCCGTTGAGAAAGGGTGGGATCTCTTCTGGGATACAGGAAAAAGGCATTATTGAGACGAAATGATGTTCTATGACTTATTGCCACAGGCAAACACTCAGGATGGCACAGGAGGGTGCGGCCGGTGATGCATGATAGCTCATTGTCTGCTAGTGTAGATTTGACTGTATAGCATCTATAGACTACATTTGGACTACAACGTGCTAAATTTTTCCTTTTGGGTTCTGACCTTTTCCTCTTCTAACCCTAGGTTAGAGACAGTCATTTCAATCTTGAATTGACCCTCACTGACCCAAATGGTAAAAACCCAGGTCAGTATTGACATTGGAACTAGCATGTGACTCAATGCACGCAAGGCGCAAGCGAGTACATAGCACCGACCCAGATAGCAGAAAAATCTTCGACGCGCTGGCCTTAGCCTGTCAACATTTCAACCAAGTGCAATTTTACGACAATGTCTTACATCCCACGTGAACTGCTGCGGAACTGCGCCTTAGCCCTGATAACTTTACAATTATACTCGGGCTACGGTGTCGTCGAGTCTCCCCCTTTTTTTATATACCGAACGTCGGTACTCTTTCGCGGGAGTCTTCGTCATCAATATGCCTCCTCCCCCATTTGATTTCCTTTTCAGAGTATAGTTATTTTCCATTTATTTCACATCCTCGTTTGAGCTAACAAAACAATAAGGTACTCCTACTTGGCGACTCCGGTGTGCACTATCCCCTCTTCTCGGCTTCATGTCATTAGAACACAATCCGTGCTCAACAGGGGTTGGTAAATCGTGCCTTCTTCTGCGGTTCTGTGACGACAAATGGACACCTTCATTTATCACTACAATTGGTATTGACTTCAAAATGCGTACTATTGATTTGGATGGGAAACGGATAAAACTACAAATTGTGTGTATATCTTGTCCATCACAGAACCTTTGACAAGATACATCGTTCGTTGTAGTGGGACACAGCTGGGCAGGAACGGTACACTGCCGTAACAACGGCCTTTTATCGTGGAGCCATGGGGATTTTGCTGGTATACGACGTTACCGATGAGCGGACATTTAACAGTGTGTCATTTCACTTCTTTGCGGCTCTTTTTTGTTGATTTCACTCAGACATACCTAAGTGGCATCGAACTATCCGAGAGAACGCCTCCGCAGGCGTCAGCAGGATCTTGATAGGTAATAAAACAGACGAGGCAGACAGGAGGGAGGTTACGGAAGAACGCGGGCGCGAGCTAGCAGATGAGCTAGGCATGCAGTTTATGGAAACTTCGGCAAAGGTCGATGAGGGAGTTACAGAGGCTTTTTATGCCCTGGCAAGGTGCGTTGCTGCTGCACTTGACGTTTCCCTCTCTGATATGCGATATACAGGGATATAGTACCTCGGATGGTGGCTGGAATGAACGAAGCAGAGACTACGGAGCTTTCCACGACTAGCAATTCAGTGAGGGTTGCGGAGCCCTCTTCACAAGCACGTTCGGGACCTTGCTGTTGATTCTTGGCGTCGGGTGTTCTAATAGCTTTGTTATCGTTATTATTTATCACCTATTAAGGTTATTTGCTGTATATCAATCATCATATGCCTCCGCCCTGCAGCTCTACGCGGAAATCATCCAGAACAACATGTACATTCCTTGGTTATGCGAAGAAGCCCAATCCGTGGTTAATTGATTATTGACAAGATACTAAATGATCGCAAGATATCACGAACAATCAGCAAGTTTGTAGCAAACGATTCTTCGGTACCGGTTGGCCATAGTCCTTCCAAGTTGTCAAGTTCGGGTTCGTGTACGCCTCCTGGTATCTGCATCCCGAGTCAGCTCAACAAAAGAGACAATGGGAGAGCAACAGACGTTTGGATATATGCAGCAGTGGGGAAGTCTTTAGGATCGCAGCCAATGTTAATTGCGTTCTGTGGCTGATATACACGGATATAGTCGATACTCATCGTAGCTGGGAACGTGATACGCTGCAGATCAATCCCACCAAAGTTGAGGGAAAAACCAAGGTTGGCTATGATATACTGGTTGACGCGGACACAGCGTATGTCAATCTGAAATCGGAACGCGAGGGGAAGACTTGAAACGTACCATTGGTTCCTGCGGTACGGGACGTGCGCTAATCTCGACTCGCGGATCGGCAGCCACGGCACCGGAATAGAGTGTCCAGGCTTTCTGTCCATCGTTGATCCAGGTGATGTAGGCATTATCGAACCTTAGAAGAAGGAAAAAGGATATGGAATGAACCTCTAGAATGCAACCAGGAAGGCAGTGCGTACCCAGGTTGATATTGAAAGCCGTAGACAGCAAAACAACCTTGACTTAGTTCATAGCAACTCTGATTATTGGTGACGAGTGTGCTTGTGGCTTGTTGATAAGCACCTGGTAACGACTGTTCAGCACGGCCAGACAGAGCATATTCATGAGGCAATATACGTACCCCCTTGGTATGGGTTCAGAATGGTCTGTTGAGGATCGTAGATCGCATAGTTATTGGTTGTGTTAAGCCACTGGTACTCAGCCTGGACGATATCAGCAACACACGACAACCTATAACCTGGAATTTACGTTGTATGGAGCCCACTGAGCCGACATTGACGACTTGACTTCGACTGAACAACCAAACCAAAGGGAAAAGAGTAAGCACGAACCTTGCCCACACCGCCAGAGATAAGGGTCTCGGTAATATCAATTTCTGGCGCTGCCCGACCGACATAACTGCCATTCGAGCGTACAGGTCCAGGATGAGACTCTCCAGGACACGTACAAGCAGCTAATGTTTTATAAAGATCTCAGCTATCTAATATACAGAAATAAATCTGGTGGACCGACATAGACGTTGACCAGGTTGATATGACTAGCCTAACTCATGAGCAGAACACGAGCAAACGTAGAAACAAAGACCTTACCAATTGATTGTTATTGTTAGGATCTCCATTCGTGGTGGCCAGGAGAGGGGTATTTGTGCCAGGATAGGTTTGATTTGGAAACGTTCCGACATCGCATGCGTCATAAGTATATGGCCACTGGACCCCGCGAGTAAGCAAATGGGAAGTCCGAGGTATTAAACAGGATTACCATTCCATCGGTACTTGCACCGTACCCGGCACGTCCTGGAAGGCCAGTCAGCTTCAACACTGGCGCCAGGACGCGGAATGATGCTAACCTAAGTTACCCATCATCCAACTTCGAGTCGTCAACTCAATTACGAGTTAAACGTGAACAATGTGGTAGTAACTTACACTGCCGGCCAGAACCCACTGATCGAACATGTCAAATCAGACAGGTTCGAAAAAGTGAAAACACTCACACAACATTGTTACTACCTGGCAACGTTATTGCGGCTGAGATAGGTTTCGAATCAGCTACGAACATGTTCCTCAGTTGAACAGATGCGCACCTTCGATCAACCCGCCTGTAAAACAGAATTTGTTCCTAAAAGCCTTATTGGGACATGTCATATCAAACATCAGGCGACAGTCTTACCACGACTGGATCTGTGTACCATAACAAAAACGTCCAATAAGCAAAGTTCGCCGCGGATCTCTGTGAAAAGGTACATACCATTGCAGACCGATATTTCAAGTTATGGTTATTAGTTGGATCAGCAACTTCCTCTATTTTGATTCTCAAGGCGCCGCCCTGGGTAGTCACTGATTGAAACCATCGATATGGGAAACACCTAATTTAAAAAAAGTGAATTATGAAGTACCTTGACCAGGGTCGTACCACTCCAAATCGTTCTAACGAGATGATAGGAGATTAGCCAATGGTACCCCGACTAAAGTACTGGCTAGTCCTGACCGTCCCCCAATAATGCAGGTCAACTGCTTCCCAGTATGGGTCGTCTCCAGGGTAGAACGACCGGCCGTCCACGTTAAATTCATCCGAGAACACCAACGTCAACTGCTGATTCGGATCCATATATGATGGTTTGGTATATACATCTTTTGGCGTTTCACGATCTATGAGGCCGAAGTTGCCTGGCATGTCCGGGATCTGGCCCGTCGCGTTGATTCCACCGAGATTGAAGCCACCTTGCGTCGTCTGTAACTTGGTGAGGAAGTGAGACAAGATAGGATAGCCTGTCAAATTATGCAGTTCCACTGATCCTTCCGAGAGAAGATAAATCTTACCTGCACTAATAACAGATTATCATCCATGGGAATGAACACAACAAAGAAGAGACTTACAACAACATCAGAACACCCGCCGCGAGGATGAAAAGACATCCCAAGTTCGCAAGACCCCGGCCAGTGAAAAGGCTTCCGCCCATGTCACTCTTTCGGTCTCTCCTTGGGTCCGGATTGTGCAGGGCGTCATCCGGCTCAGGTGTTGTCATATACACCGGCAGGCCCCATGATGCAGGAGAGGCAGATAATGAATACTATAACAGCGTAAGGGACAGTCACCCCAAAGGAAACAATCTAGGCTCCCAGATACCTTATCAGTAAGCGAAACCTGGTTGTGTAAGAGCTGCATTCTCCTGACGACAAAACAACGATACATACAACATCGTGTGTGGAACTTGAAGCTAAAAGGCTAATGGCAGAAGTAGATGCATGTTGGGTAAATTGAGAGGCCATATAACCTGAAGCCTTAAAACGTAATAAGTAGCCCAAAAAATAGAAAAGTGGAAGGTATGAAAGAGCGACAGCTGTGAGCTCGAGTTGGGCGATGGGTATATCGAGCAAGAAAGAGACAGAATTGATGCGTGGGCGTGATTTCTCACACCTAACTTGAGAGTGATGACAACTTGTTGTCACTTGTGAAGTTCAAGTTGTGATCGCCGTATCAACGTGCCATCAGACGCCAACGGTGATAACTTCAAGGATTTATGTCTGCCTTCCTGCATGCCAGTGCTCTCTGCACAATGAGAAGAACAATTGGCGTTTCCGGAGCCTAAACTACATACGGAAGGAAGTCATATCCAATTTCAGTTTGGGATGAGTTGACGTGCTTGAAAGCTTATATATATATGCGATGATTAGTTTTGAATGCTACTAGGAGCTGAATACTTGAAGCGAAAGCTAGAGATGCCGAGATGCCGAGCTGCCTATAAATAACACGGAACATCGGCACTGGAAGTAGTAAAGCAACCGGAATAAAGGATTTATAACTTTAAGCCGATACACCTCATTCGTTTATTTTTATTGTGATTATGCATAGCTACAGGTGAATTCAAGTAGATTGAATTTAGATTCTGCCCAAGATTCTGCTGCATACATTTCATTCTTAGCTTTCACTTCACGCGGTTCAAGGATAGAGACCTTGAAGATCACATTCACCCATTATATGTACTTGAGCTCGAGGACTCGTCTCTATGTCCCTTCTATACAATAAATGCTCACAGGCAAGATATTTTACACTTTCTTGGTTCCTCTTCATACATTCAACTGCACATTCACACTCTTTCCAATCGCGTCCTGTAACTCCGGCCCAGCCAACGCAGGCGTAACCCAGTCCCTCACAAACACATCCACCTGCGCTGGCGCCCGGCCTATAAAGCTAGCAGGGTCAAGGAGCTCTTCCAGCGATCCCTTAATTGGGTCAAAGTACGCGTCGCCGCGGACGCGGACGATCAGGTCATTCTCCAATCCGAGGTTTTTCACTTGGTGTGCAGCTTCTTGAGAAAGCACCTGATGAAGTATCAGACACGTGTCAAGGATGAAAGAAAACCAATACGTACCCTAATCTTTTCGTGCGCCTCCTGCCTGTCGCCACCCTTTTTGACAATGGCCATGATGATGTTTTCTGTCGCCATGAAGGGGAGTTCCTGTGCAATGCGCCGGGCGATGACCTTTGGGTACACCACGAGCCCTTCTGAGACGTTTTGCAGCGTAGAGAGCACAATGTCTGCGGTGAGGAATGCTTCTGGGAGTGTGATCCGGCGATTGGCACTACATTGGGAAAAGAAATATCAGTAATCAAGAATATCATTTGATTTGAGAAACGACCATGTACCTGTCGTCCAGTGTTCGCTCGAACCACTGCGTGCTGGCGGTCATCAGCGCGTTCTGATGGAGTACCATCAGATGTCTGGAAAGACTGCAGATTCGTTCGCAGCGCATTGGGTTCCTCTTGTACGCCATCGCAGAGGAACCAATCTGTGTCGATTCAAATGGCTCTTCCATCTCCTATTTACGTCCCGTCAATATGCCTCATTCAAGAGGCTATACAAGAAACAAACCTTTAGACTAGCCAGTAACCTTATGTCGGAACCAATTTTGTGCGCAGTAGCTCCGAACGAGGCAAGCGGAGCCAGTACATCGATGTCGACCTTGCGCGAGTAGGTCTGCGAGGTCACAGGGTAGGCATAGCTGAACCCCGAGAGCTCAGTGACTCTTTTGTCAAGCGCTTCGACCTAAAGCGAGGCTACTCAGCGCCATTGCCTAAAAGGTACAAAACTTATCTACCTTGGCGTGGTCGCCGTCGAATAGGGCCAAGAAGCTTGCTTGGGTACCGGTAGTACCTTTCACACCTCGGAACCCAAGGTCATCGCGAGCACGTTGGATGTTCCGCAAGTCCCACAATAATTCCTACTCTTATGTTAGCTACCCGGGAACCACATCAGTTCGGCGAACACGAAACGTACCTGAATCCACAACGTAGCACGCTTGCCCACGGTCGTAAGCTGAGCAGGCTGGAAATGCGTAAACCCGAGGGTGGGTAATGCACGGTATTGCGTCGCAAAGTCGGATAACCGGGATATAACAACAGCCAGTGATCGAAGAAGGTAGGTGAGGCCAGTACGGAGAAAGATCAGATCGGCGTTGCTGGTGGATTGATATATAGAAGTCAAGGAACGCAAATCAGGGACACGATGGCTACGAACTCGGTGACATAGCAGGAGGTCGCTCCCAAGCTGCAGAAGTGTTGCTAATAAGAAAATGATAATGAAAATGTAGGAGATGAGGCGAACTGGATAATCCCGGCAGCTGCCGGAGCGACGGTTCCGAATGTATGGACGTGCGCCATAACGTCGTGACGCCGCTTTTTCTCCTCCTGGGCAGCAACCTCGAACTGCTCAGGTGTCAAGCGCTGTGTACATTACGGTAAAGGGAAATGTCACAAATATCAGAGATGTCCGAGATCAAGAAGCACAAGGACCCCCGTACAAGATTGTCCTTCATCTGTGTGATCGCTTTCTCCGAGATCGGCAGACCGAGCTCTCGCTCTGCGATGGCAAGGTTCAGCCATAGGGTGCGCCATGTAAAGAACCTGTTCTGAAATACAACAATGGATCGCATGGATTCTTTAGTTGATCTGAAGTCACGCATTTGGACGCACGGCGGGTGAAAACAGGTACGCCATTTCCTTGCTCGCATAGCGGCTGCAGACACATCAGATAATATAGCGAGATAGAACCTCGAGTACCAACCTCGACAGCGGCGTCTGGTAGGTGTCGAAGGCGTCCATTGCGACAAAGGGCACCGCAGAATTTGAAATATGGGTTGCCCATTTAAACTCCGACCCTCGTATAGAAAAGTGGTACTATCACTTACCGAGTGTTTCACCACGATTTACTGATTACTAAATTACACCACATCGACTACAAAATTATATAATTAAACTGATGGCATATGTGGTTCAAAAGATAGGCTTCATTACTTCCAGAAAATCTAATTATCTCAATGAAAGGTGAGGATGAAGCAACGACGAGTCCCCATGTCAAAAAGTAGCTAGTCTTTCACCACCATGTCACGCAAAAGTAACGCAGAATTCTGTGATCCGACGTTGGCAGCTGACAAGCCGAAGTACGTTTTCGTAAAAACATTTGTTGATCGAATTTGCCCAAAATAGCACACTTGTCGGCATTTAAATTCTGTCCGTGAAATGTCACGGTGAGCCAGAAAACTGCTCTATGATCATGGTGAAACTACTCTCAGTCTATGGGAAATAGATATTATTGCTTTGAGAAAAAAAATGGGAAGGATTGGTTCACTCCTCAGATCTCAATGTCAGAAATATGTGATTCACCCCTCATATATAATGTAGCTTTTACCAACCTCAACCTCAACCAAAAATCAGGGAAAAATCAGAGGAATGTTTGTAATACTTATAACCTCTCAGATCATCGATTTGAAGATGGTTGGAGATGTTTTGGGGCTTACAAAGTGTTATCAGTGTGGTGGTGAAACACTAGTACCTGTGGTAAAACACTCGGTAAGTGATAGTATGGTGCAGTTCACTTAGCCACCACTTAGTTTACATAAGGGATAAGCTCACTCTAAAATCCATGAAATTTTTATTCCTCTTACAAAATGACTCCTTTTGATGAGAGGGTTAAATCTGCTAGAGGGATTTCAGATACAACAAAAACTGAGTGAGTTGCAAAAAAATTAGAGTCAATTTGGCAGGGTGTATAAATACAATATTCTACTAGTTGAAAGCTGTAGTTACATTGTCTGGGATGCATTGATGGGATTTGCACTTTGTTGAGCTAAAATTTCAGACATGAATTTGAGCATCTCGGGTCACCATCCATGTTATATGTGGTGCTCCCATCTCTGAATTGTCACAACTGGGACAGACCTCAAAACCTTTGGCATCTTTTCTTTAAGTGTGTCATAGGTGAAGAGAGGTGGGGATGCCCAAGTAACATTTGTATCAGATTCTGCCAGTATTGCCATTGGGAGTAGCATGTCTGGATGCACGATCATGTGCTGCTGTGTCTCTGGAGTGCTTGGGAGTGTCTTTTGCCATTTCCAAAGTGAACTGCTGGTTTTGTTGCCAATGTTAGACATGTCAAGCTGAAATTCACTAGTTGCATTATGTACACTAGTCATGAAATCCACTAGCTCACTCTTGAAATCATCTACATTGCAACACTATGTCAAGACCCCTGAAAGCTCTGCCAAATGCCTGATCCAGATCATTGTGATTTTTATCCACACAAATTTTGGCAGTTTTTATCCAGAAATTGGCTCTGGCCCCCAAATGTATCTACACCATACCTCAGGCCTATGCATAAATTTCAAAAATTTCCCACTGCACAGCAAATTTTCCTATACACTGAGCAACAGTCAAAATATGAATTACTGTACATATGTTGAAACTACAACTAAGGATCAATATCAATCTTCAAACTTCTTGTCAACATCATCAGGCACCTGAAACTTTTTTGCTCTACCCACTAAAGACTTGAAGTAACTGCCTTGAGATATGAGCTCTGCACATGTGTAGTGGTGGCTGACTAGTTGTCAGTCTTTATATATATTTACTTTACCTTTTGATAGCCTTGCACTGGACCCTTTATAAGGGCCAGCTCTTATTTAGATCAACAGACTTTTACCTTACCAACATCAATATATGTTATATGTGTTAGTGTTGCTTGAAAGCTAAGGTCTACCCCCCACTTTACAACACTTTTTTTTAACACTGAAACTTGTATATTAAAACAAGATTCTTTGCTCAACTTTGCCATTCACAAATGTCTATTGATCATGCTGTAACATCAAATTTGACCCTGACATCACTGGCGACCGTTCATTTGAAAAGTGACATGATCATGCTACCCATGACAGGTTCTCAAGAATCTGATACCCCATGTCTTTGACCAAGACCCAAAGCAAGCCAGCAAAGACCCAAAGCAAAGCCAGGGTGGAAAAATTGTCCTCAGCAATGGATACTGGTGGCCCAGAGCCTCCAGGTACTACTACCCCAGAGAATAGCATGGCCCAGGAAGTTGAAGACAGGCCCAGTAGGGCACCAGCTTCTCCTCCAGGACTTCCAACCAGTCCTCGGCCAGAAAGAGTGCCCGAGGATGATGCCCAATTGTCTTCATGGACCTCCCGCCACGAATCAAGTTCCCCTCACTGGAAACAAACATCCATTAGTAGCTCTCATTTGCCCACTCCCATGGATGAGCAATCCCAGCAGCATCGATGAGGAGAGAAGCTCCCTGTCAAGATCCCACCTCCTGGTAACAAGGGGAGGGAGGCAAAGAGGTTTGCTGAACAGGCACAGGATCTCTTCAATTTCTATTCAGAACAGACCAGTTATGACCCGTCCAAGCTCTTGAGGAACCTCCTCAAGATGGCTCAAGGTTTCTCAGTCCAGATTCACCAAGAGGCAGAGGAATGTCTCTGCCCCACTGGTATTTCTCCCCCCCAGGGAAATACCTTGTCTCTCCATGAGGACTCCTGGTGAGAAGATCCGGTGCCCCCCACCCTGTCTGCATCCAAAAAATTGGTGCACTACAATGGGACTAGCAAGCTCACCCTCCAGCATTTCTGCAATGCTTCCCTGCGAGAGGGACAGCCTACTGACATTCCCAACCAGGGAATTAGGTTTGATAAAGATGGATACCTGTTTGAGGGACAACCTCCATCTTGAGGGAAGGCTCACAAAGGTCAAGACAATAGAGCTCCTTCACCAGAAGGAGACCCTGAATCAGATGGAAACAGTGGAGACAGGTCCTCCAAGGACAAAGACAGCAGTGACAACAATGAAGGCTACTCACCTCTCTCTGATGAGGAAGACAAAGACGAAGGCTCAAGTCTCCTTTGACCAAACAGTCATCAATGATTGAGGTTGCAGTCAGTGCCTGAGGGGACCCAATCAAGGAATACCCCTTCAGGACAATCTGGGACCCGAGAGTCCCTGGATACTCGATCAGCCTCTCAGACCAAACTCCAAATTATGGAGGAAGTCCTGATACAGAGGTATTTGAGCATTGGCTCAACTCCTTGTTGCGATGGATGAGAGTAGGATGGATCTGTGGTTCCAAGAAGGACTCAGAGTGCATCGAGTACACCGGTATGTACCTGGAAGGGATGGCCTTGACCTGGTTTGAGGATAACATGGATGGGGTGTACCATCATCGGGCATCCTGGACTTTCAAGGACATCATCACCAGGCTCTACAACCAGTTCATCCATGACAATGCCACTTACAACACAGCTGAGAACTTCTTGCACATGAAATACAATGTTGGCAAAGGAGTGATGAGCTATTATCACTGCCTGGAGCATTACATGACCAGAATGGTTTGTGCCCCTGATAGGTTCATGTTTAAAACCCAGCTCCTGTCTGGGATGCCTAGTTCCATGGTGTCCTTTATCTTTGACAAAGGATGCTCAGCAGAAGCCAGTTCTACCCAAACCCTCTTGTATTATGCCAAGGAAGCAGAGGAAATCCTCTGCAAAAAGAAAAGGTATCAAGAGCAAAGGCAGATGGTAGAAGTGCTCTCCTTGAGCAAGGAAACAGTTAAACCCAGGTGAACCCTTCCCCTGTCTAGGTCTGAATCTACCCTCAAACGACTGGGTGACTCCCCGAGGGATAACCCCTGGCGACCTGACCGCCAAAGGAATTGAGACCGACCCCCATGATGGTACTCTGGGGCCCCCACCAAGGAAGTAGAGCACCCACTAGCTGAATGATGCTCTCTCCCAGTGGGAGAGCGTTCCCCCCACTATGAACCCCCCTCTCATTCCAAGAGGGTGGATGAGGCTAGACCTCCTCCCACTTGCTTCAAATGTGGAGGGAAGGGTCATTACTCCACTCCTGAGAACCATGGATGCCCAGGCTTTCCATGGCCTAGGCCAGGTGCTAGAATGAATGCAGCCAGAGAGGGGGTGGATTCCCCCTCCCATGATATATCCCAGGATATTCATAGCCCCGGGGAAGAATGACTGGTGGCTGCTCACAGTGATTCTGAAGATGAAGATGATCCAGTCCTTGGTTCCCAATACAGCTCTGAGGGGGAAGTGTACCCTTTAACCTCAGAGTATGAGACTAGCCGGAGTGACTACGAAGATCAAGAGATCTTCAGTTCTATTCGAGAACTGGTGGAATATGATTTCCCTGAAAGCAACTCCAATGTCTGCCCTTCAGTGCAGTCAGTGTCGGATTCAGAAGAAGATGAAGATGACGAGAAAAGCCTCGACATCAGGGATCCCTCCTTTGGAGAACCCCTTGCTGTCGAAGAAGGAATGACCCCCTCATCTTCTCTATGGGATTGGATGGGAGCAATAGGTGAACCCTCCCATCCAACACGATCCAACCTCAGGGGAGCCCTGAGGAAGTCGACAAAGAAGATATCCCGTCCTCCTCGCTCTGAAAAACATAATCGGTGCTTTGTAGTTTGAATGAAAATACATGGCCTCGAGGCCAATGTTCTACTGGACTCTGGTTGCACTTCCAACTCTGTGTCTCCAGAATTCATGGTGTCTGCTAATCTCAAGGTGCACGAGCTTGAGAAGCCCATACCCCTGCAGCTGGGGACAGTAGGGAGCCAGTCCAAAATTAATTTTGAATTATTCTCCGAGTTTGAACTTCAAAGTCTTTGGGGTGAACATTACTTCGATGTGGTCAACCTCGATAGGTATGACACAATCATCGGAACTGTGTTCATGAGGAAACATGGGATCATCCTAGACTTTGAACACCATGAAGTGTGCTTGAAGGGAAAAGTTGTGCCCACCATCATCGAATGTGAAAGCACCTTTCAACAGGTGAGACAGTATTTCATGAGGATCCCACCCCATCAGGTCGAATGACTGGACAGTGGCCCTCGAGTTGCTGCCTGGCCCATAAGGGACCCAGACAAACTGGGACCCTGTTCACTTTTGGCTCAGCCTCCTTCAGTAGAGCGAAAATCTGTGAGAATGGATGAATGGGATGTGGATTGTCCACATTCTGAGGAAGGACTACGGTTATCTGATCCCATACTGCTGGGACCAGATGAGGAAGACTATATTTCTCTCTGACCAATTGATCCAGAGCCCGATGTTGAACAGGAGGACTCTGGAAATTGGGACAAATTGGTTGAAGAGTTTACCAGGGACCACTTCCCAGATGGTCCAAACTTTGGGGCAGATGGTGGAAGCCCCACCATTCCTGAGGTGCTCACTGAGCAGCAATTGAGCAATTTGAATGAGGCTCTGTTCACCATCTGCGACGAGTTGGCCTCCAAGACTAGGGATCAGGGACCCCTAGAAAGAAAAGATATTCCATGCCTGAGAAAGGAGTGGATTGCTGCCTGCAAGGATATCCTGCAAGGTGTTCCAGAAAGACCTCCCCCCATGAGGGAGATCAACCACCAAATTCCTTTGGTGGATGAAGGCAAACAATACAATTACCATTTGCCCCACTGTCTGGACTCGATGAGACAACTGCTTGCCGAGAAAATTGACAAGTACTGCCATGCAGGATGGTGGCAACTGGTGCAAGTGGAGCAGGCAGCCCCAATGCTAGTCGTCCCCAAAAAGAATGGTGCCATTTGGACCATGGTTCCATTTGGACCATGGTTAATGCAAAGAAATGGAATGACAATACCGTCAAGAATGTCACTGTTAGGGCGACACCCACTATCTGCTAGCTAAGACCATGTGGGTTCTCTCTACAAGAAGGGGGCGGGATCCGCACTCATGATGGGGGAATTGATGGTTTTGATGCGAGGGGTTATTAATAGGTGAGTTTGTTGAGATAGGCCTTTCACACTGAAAACATAGGTGGAATACCTAAGAGAACACAACTGGGGTCCCCTAGGCATATATTTAGGGTTTATATACTATGTTACATATATTGTACATTGTTGTTACTGACACATTCACACATGCACGTACATATTGATGCGTGCAAAATAAAATTCTCATGCTATCAAAGTGTAGCATAATTTGGCGTCATGTAGCGTAATTCAACATAATAAAATAAAAATGAAATTTTATTAGGTAATGGGGTGGTTTCCTAACATTACCCCCCTTTTATGCCTCGACTTCCAGGCAAGAAAATATTACGTTTGTCCCCTCTGTGAAATTTTGGTAAGGCCAGAATCTCATCCCCTCATACACCATTCTCGCAATGCGACGCGGAGCATTCAGATTACGTTTAAAGAATTGGGCGATTGCATTATGTGCTCGCTTACAATTCTCTTTGGGTTCCCACAAATTATTTTCGTCGGTGTAGTTTTTCCACTTTATTAAAAACTCCAATTTGTTCCGTCGAAGATGTGAGTCTAGAATTTCTTCAACTATATATTCTGGAGCACCTTCTACTATTATTGGAGGTTGCGGAGTAGTTTGTTGGCCAGGAATAGTGGGCAGGTGGTAAGGGCATAGGCAGGATATGTTAATCTCGGGATCAATCTTGAATGATTGGGGTAATTTTAGCACTACCGCATTAGGCAAGATCACTTTAGAGATCGCATATGGGCCAACTTGTTTCTCCATAAGTTTCCTTGAAGGTCGTGGAATATTCAGGTCCTTGGTACTTAGCCATACCAAGTCACCAACTTTGTACTCTGGAGCGCATGCTCGAGTACGATCCGGGTGTCGCATCATGTCATCACGTGCTTTCTTCAATGCCGCCTCTGCTTCTTCTTGTACCTTTTGCATCTTAGATACAAAATCTTCTACTGACTGTACTTTGACTTCCCTTCTGGGTTCTACTCCCATGCGAGGATGATATCCATAATTTGCGAAAAAGGGTGACATATGAGTAGCCAAATGGAATTTGTTATTGTGGGAAAATTTGGCAATTGCCAGCCATTCGGGCCAGTCGGTTTGTCAGTAGTTGACAAACATACGTAGGTACTGCTCCAACTCCTGGTTCATTCTCTCAGTCTGCCCATCAGTCTGCGGGTGATATGCCATAGATAATTTAGTTTGAATTCCCAATATGTTGTTTAGTTCTCACATAAATGCAGAAGCAAATTGTGGTCCACGATCAGAGATAACAGTATTGGGTAACCCATGTAACCGCCATACCTGATTTAGATAGAGGTGCGCCAAGCCCAATGATGAGGTTTCTGTAGTAGTAGGAATAATATGGACCTCCTTTGTGAAGCAGTCACATACTACGAATATTGCATCGTACCCTTGAGCCTTGGGTAATCGGGTAATAAAATCCACAGATATATCTCGCCATGGTGCTTTAGGTATAGGGTTCGGCATTAATTTTCCTGCAGGTTTCTCTGGAAATTTCTTCCCCCTCATGCATGTATCACATCCATCCACATACCCCAACACATACTTTGAAATTCTGGGCCACCAATAATTTCTCATTACTAATTCCAACGTCTTCCATCTTCCTGGGTGTCCAGCAATTGGCATATTGTGATGTAACCGGATGATCTCCCTTCGCAAATCCTGATCCTTTGGTACATACACTTTTCCTTGAAACAACACCAACCCTTGTTCCTCAGCCTATTCATCTCCTTTGATATTACCTTTCTTCTCTCCCTTCAGAGCTTTCATGGCTTCCACTACTTCATCGTCCATTTCCAAACATTGTTTAATTTTAGACAACATTTCCGTTTCCAAGCTATCTATTAATAGATGCCCTTGACACATAGCACAAATGCGAAAGTATTCAGGTTTGAGTAAGGTAACATTTTTATTGTCCTCCTCCACCCCCCTTTTATGATCGATACATCTGGATAATGCATCTGCTTTCCTCATTAAGGTTCCCGCTTTGTGGACCAAGTGAAAATTGAAACATGATAGGAATAGTGCCCAATGTGCTTGCCAGCGATTAAGCTTTTTAGTGGACATGAAGTATTGCAGATTTTGATGATCTGTCCAGATCTCAATCTGATGCGTACATCCCTCCAAATAATGCCTCCATGCCTCCAATGCTTGTATTATCCCCAACATCTCTTTGTCATGCACATCATAATTCCTCTCCACATTATTCAATCCTTTTGACAAGTATGCACAAGGATGCCATTTGTCATCTTCGCACAGCATTGATAATACTGCTCCAGTAGCAAAATTGGATGCATCGGATTCCACTCGCAAAGGGCATGTGAAATCTACTGGGGCTAATATTGGTCCCTCCACAAACTTCCTCTTCAACTCCTCAAACACTGTCTGCTGCTGCTCTCCCCACCTCCATACTACTCCCTTTCACATAAGGTTATGTAAGGGTGCGGCAATTTTAGAAAAATTGTGCACAAAGTGACAACAATAATTAGCGTGTCCCAAGAAGGCTTGAACCTCCTTGACATGGGTGGGCACAGGCCAATCTGTGATCGCCTGTACCTTGATCGGATCCATTTTGATCCCATCAGGGCTGATCAATAATCCTAGGAACTCAATCTCGCTTGCCCCAAACACACACTTCTCTGGTTTCAAAAATAGATCATTCTCCGCCAACCTCTGTAACACCTCCTGTACTATCGCCTCATGATTTTCTTCATCCTCCGTGAATATCAGAATGTCGTCAATAAATATTATTACCATGCCTTTGTCTATTATGTCCTTGAAAATGTCGTTCATCATATTTTGAAAGGTCGGGGGACTATTAGTCATCCCAAAAAAATGACAAGCGGCTCGAAGGATCCTCAACACATGGCAAATGCAGCCTTCCACTCATCTCCTTTCTTTATTCATACATTGTTGTATCCCCATCATAAATCCAATTTTGTAAAGACCTTGGCTTTTCCCACCTTGTCAATTATTTCTGAAATCAACGGCAGGGGGTACGCATTCTTCACTGTCCACTCATTCAGATACCTATAATCTGTACACATCCTCTTCCTTTGGTCTTTCTTTGGCACAAAGAATATTGGTGATGTCTGCGGTGATTTTGAAGGTCGTATGTATCCTTTATGCAATTGTTCCTTCAGGAATGCATGCACTTCTTCTTGTTCCATCGGAGATAATGGATATACCTTTGACTTCTTTGGCACAAACCCTGGCTTCATTTCAATCACATGATCCCATGACTTCCACACCGGCATTCACTCAGACTCCTTCTTCTGGAACACTGACAGATGTTCATGATACACTTTTGGCACCCATTCCTCCACTGGCTTCTCCACCTTCACGATATTCTTGTCCCATGACTGTCCTCCACGAATTGTTCTAAAGGTTTGCTTCTGCTCTTCTTTCTCAATCATGATCGGAACTTCCTCATTTGGCATTTCCTCATCCTCCACTTCCTCCATTGTAACAGAATACTTTCTCAGATGTTCTTTCTCTTTCTTTTTCCTTTTTTCCTTCTTCATCTTCCTCCCATACACATTACATTCCTTAGGACAACGAGTCATTTGTACTTTCCCAGTTTTCCAATCAATTTTGGGATTATGCTTCCGTAACCATGGACATCCTATTATTAGATTGGTTTTCCCAAGATTGCACACTTCGAATATGGCTCGCTCCTGATGCTCCTGATACTTTAGGATCATAGTTACCTCCTCCTTGATAGTTCCTCCACGATTGACTGTTCCGTCAATATTGTACACCATTATAGGTTGCACCAGCTTGCGTGTGTTAATACTGTTTCCGGTAATTAAGGATCAATTAATAAATAATCCTGTAGCACCAATATCAAGCAATGCTTCCACATCAATAGCTGCATGTGTGTCCACTGTCTTCAATCCCACAGTCAAGGTAATTTCAGGTTCTATTCATGCAGAGCGAATAAAGAATTTAGGGGTTTTCGGAAATAGTGCTCGGCAATTTTCTTGGTCATGTGATTCATAACAGTTGTACTCCTCGATTTCCTTTTCTGATTTACTCTGGGTTTCCTTGGATACTAATACATTGTAACAATTCTGGGTCACCAATGGGGAAACCTTCACTGGGACTCTTCCACAAAATTCTTCTGCTTGCCTTCCTCTGGCTTCACCTCCTCGATTGTAGCTTCCCTAATCTTTCTTTTCTGCCTACAATTCCTAGAAATGTGTCCTAACTGCCCACAGTTAAAACATTTAAGTGGGGCTCATCTCCCTGCTTGATCAACCTCCATTGCCTCTGCTGGTGCTGCTGACTCCGTAACTATAGGTGTCACTGCCATGGCCAGTGGCTGTGCCCTTGGAGCTTGCGCCTGAGGCACCTTTCCTTTCTCGGACTTTCCTCCAGATGACTTTCCAAATTTACTACTTCCATACATCAACTTTGACTCTGCCTGTTCCTGCCGATATTGCCGGTCAAGGCGCATTGCCCAATTATACCACTCATCCAACTTCTCTGGCATAGAAGGTAGTTGGTAGATAGACTTGAATAAGGAGGGATTTAATCCTGCTTTCAAAAACTCTACCAATGCAGCTTCTCCCATGTCCGTTTGCGAAGCTTCTGCTTTGAACTGCAAAATAAATTCATCCGCCGTTAAGGAACCTTGGCGCATGGTCTTTAATTTAGCATTGGCTGTTGCCTTTGGATTAGGGTCTCCAAACTGTGCCTCCAATCTCTCCAGAAATTCCTTGAAGGTTGCAAATGGTTTATTTCCCACAGCAATTTGATTAATAGCCTCGTTTCTCCAGAACTGTGCTTTCCCCCCCTGAATGTATGAGAGAGCAAACATAATCCTAGACTCGGCTGTATGAAACTCTGGCTTCCTCCAATGGATGTACAATACTATAGAGCTGATGAAGGATTTTGTATTCTCCATGGTACCGTCAAAGATTTGCAGGGGCATGTACTTAGGTAAGCACACTTTTCCATTTCCGGATTTCTCTGCTGTCTCATCCTCCTGCGATATCCACTCCACCATCTCCTCCATCTCATCATCTCTTTCTCCTATCGTCTCTGGCTGTACTTCTGCTTGTCTGGGCTGTGATGCTGCCAATACTGACACTAATTGCAACATTTGCACTGTGAGCGCATCAATTTTCACCTCTAGTGCTGGTATGGGAACAGGATTAGGACTGGGATTAGAAGTTGAAGGTTCGGACATAATTGTAGAATCTGTGATGAATCACTTCTTCAACAAATCCAAAAATTTTTCTTCAAGACCTCTCCAAATGTTTACAGGTCACGTGATGGTTCGTCGATGGTTCGTCGTTCGTCAGGCACCTATTTTGACACTTCGGATCAATAACCCTTCCAACAGTGCCTGATCTCGGAGATAACACTGAATTTGGCTTGTAACTAAAATAGTTGTCCGAATAGAGTGATGTAAATCATAACTAAACCAGATCTGATTGGTTGTCTGGTTGCAGCTGTCCTAATGATGAGTACTGCCTCTCGATCACTGGCGGTTGCAATGTAAGGCGAGGCCTGGCATCGGCTTATGAAAGAAAAGGTAGATTACATATATACAAGTACTTCCGGCTCCTGCCAAAAGGGTGAGTAATCGGATGTGGCACGGTGAAACAATGACGTATACGCAAGTAAGAGAAGGCACACTGATATGGGAAGTTGTGTTCTTCTGTTAGGGCGACACCCACTATCTGCTAGCTAAGACCATGTGGGTTCTCTCTACAAGAAGGGGGCAGGATCCGCACTCATGATGGGGGAATTGATGGTTTTGATGCGAGGGGTTATTAATAGGTGAGTTTGTTGAGATAGGCCTTTCACACCGAAAATGTAGGTGGAATACCTAAGAGAACACAACTGGGGTCCCCTAGGCATATATTTAGGGTTTATATACTATGTTACACATATTGTACATTGTTGTTACCAACACACTCGTACATGCACGTACATTTTGATGCGTGTGAAATAAAATTCTCATGCTATCAAAGTGTAGCGTAATTTGGCGTCATGTAGCATAATTCGACATAATAAAATAAAAATGAAATTTTATTAGGTAATGGGGTGGTTTCCTAACACAGACTGAGCATGAGGCGAGCAAGTAATTTATTGTGAGACAGAGGACAGTATCCGGCAGTGACCAGATACCTGAATTAAGCAGGGCAGAGCCACACAGGGTGTCTGCAAAAATGTTTTGTGTTTTCCCCAAGTTGCTAGGATTTGGCATAGTGTTTAAAGGTCCAGTTGTGTAAGTCTGGCCCCACAGACTCACAACATTACAACAAGTTAATTTACCTACACCACCATTACACACTTCCATGACACCAGCACACCACACACATCGCCGACACAACCACCCTCGCTGCCGACACAGCCACCTACAGCACATAAACAACTCACCAACACCAGACATACCAATGTCTGTGTTACATTACTACACCACTGTTAAACACTTCCACGGTGCCAGCACAGCCACACACATTGTTGACACAGCCACTGGTGATAGTCACCAACACCAGATATACCAATGTCTGTGTTACAGTGAGTTATGGCCACCCTACACTGCCAACACACTCCCATGGCACTGACACAGCCACACACATCGCCGACACAATCACCCTCGCCACCGGCACAGCCACTGGTGGATATGACAACAACAACCGGCGACATGCATCCTGGCAACGGCACCATACATCCTTATTACCCTTCTATCCACATCCAGCAGTGCCGACATTATCCTATTGATGCAGTACCTTCCTATTTTGTGACTATGCCCAATGCGGCCTTCCCAAATCACACACTACGCTTGATGCAGCCTTTTACTTACACAGTCAACCTTTTTCTTATATATTACTTATTTTTATTCCTTAACCTTCGTTCCTACTTCCATGCAATGAAGGTATAGTAACTTCCTATTCTTTTATTTGTAGTAACTTATGGTTCCTACTTCCATGCAACAAAGATAATTTGATCCTGTCTTTTAGTAAACCTAAGTCTAGTGTAGGCTGCCAAACTTGGCAACCTTCCAAGTTGACTGGACCAAAAAAATGACCAAAACCCAACCCAACCCAACCGATTGCAACTGGACCATCAGTTGCAGTTGCTCAGTTTCGAACCTGGTTGAGTTGCCAGTTGCCTCATTTTAAAAATATTAAAAAACTGTTAGAAAACTGGTTGCAATCGGTTGCAACCAGTCTTCTACCCATATAATACTTCATAACTAATAGTACATACATTAAAAGTAAAAGAACTAATATAAGTACTATTGTCACTATGTAACTATGTTTAACCTACTTTGTAATGGGCAATTGAACAAGCCTGGGGGAATAAATACTTGTTTCATGAGTGCTTATATACCTGTGGCTGTGCATGGACCATTTGGTCATGCTTGCACTGCCAAAAAAAAAGTGCCACCACTGTTTAGACCATTCCCATGACACCACAATCACTTCAGTTCTTTCCACACCCATCCCAAGACCACAAGCCCACAAACAATTTGAAACAAATGAACGAACGAACACAGAGCAAGTGGCCCAAACAATGCTAGTCTGTTGTTTGGGCTGTAGGGTGTGTTTTTTTTTCTTTACTACTTCTACTTACTAACTGTTTCTTATTCTTTTTAGGTCCTTGTCTTTTGCTATGGATACTGCTCATCACCAACGACACTATGCCCTATGCTGTGCCTGTGAGCCTCTGCTCGCAGGGTGGCAATGGGTTGTGTTTCTAGCCATGGCTGATGCCACATCACAGCACTATCAACAGGGACAACACCAACAGGAGTGACACCACCAACACCAATGGGGGTGATGCCACCAACACCAACGGGGGTGATGCCACCTAGCTCAGAACTTTGTGACCACAAATGAATGAATACAGAGTGCCCAATCGATGACTAGCATCGTTTGGGCCCCGGGTATGTTCCTTATCATTGATTTCTTTTTTTTTACTAACCAACTTCATTTCTGTTTTAGGTTTGATAACAACAACAACATCACCTCCCCTCCATCACCCCTGCAAGCCACCACCTGCCCTACACTGCCGCTGTGAGCCTCTGCTCGCAGGGTGGCAATGGGTCTTATTCCTGGACCGAGATGAGTGCCACATCACACAGCACCACCACCCCACCTGCAAGCCACTGCTCATAGGGGGAGATGGAGGTGCTGACAATGGGGCTGGGAAACAACAACATGAACAACAATGAAGGCACAACACATGACAGGGACAACGAACAATGGGTGACAATGAATGACAGGAACAATGACAAATGGCAGGGATGATGAATGGCAGGGATGATGAATGGCAGGGATGATGAATGGCAGGGATGATGAATGGCAGGGATGACAAACAGCAGGGATGACAAACAGCAGGGATGACAAACAGCAGGGATGACAAATGGAAGGGATGACAAATGGCAGGGATGACAAATGGCTAAGGCATGACTCGGGTACAGGTAACACTGTGTGTTTCTGCTTATGGGTATGCTCGGGTATGGGTACAGGTTTGGATTTCCATACCCGAGGCAAAACCGTACCCATACCCACGGTGTTACAGGTATCACGGTACCAGTCCAATGGTCACATGTTTTATCAAATGACTTTGTTGATCAACATCAACAACAACAACAATGGCTCAATGACAATGACAACTGCTACCAACATGCCCCCCTCGTTTTAAATGTGACTGGGGGGTGTTTTTTCTACTAGACAACGATGACATGCCCCCCTCGTTCTAAATGCGAGTGGGGGGTGTTTTTTCTACTAGGCAACAACAATGACAACTACTACCAACATGCCCCCCTCGTTCTAAATGTGAGTGGGGGGTGTTTTTTCTACTAGACAACAATGACATGCCCCCCTCATTCTAAATGCGAGTGGGGGGTGTTTTTTCTACTAGGCAACAACGATGACAATGGCCCCCTCTCATCAACAACAGCCCCCTCTAGTCAACAATGGCCCCCTCTAGTCAACAACGGCCTCCTCTAGTCGACAATGGGTGCAGCATCACCACTACCACCCCCTCTCACTCACAAATGCGAGTTGGGGGTGGTTCTTCATCTTTTTCTCTCACAATGGCTGCCAAGTCATGACTACCACCCCCTCTCGCTCACAAATGCGAGGTGGGGGTGTTTCTTAGTTTGCCAGTACATCACCGGTACCACCCCCCCTCGCTCACAATTGCAAGTTGGGGGTGGTTCTTCATTGTATTTAGATATATTTAGAGTTATAATAAATTATTAATGTCATACCCATGGGTTTCAACCAAAACCCCCCCATACCCACAGTAAAACCACACCCATAACCATAACAGGTACAGTGTTCATGGGTATGGGTACACAAAATTATACCCAGGGGTTACCCGAGTCATGCCCTACAAACAGCAGGGATGACAAACAGCAGGGATGACAAACAGCAGGGACAGGACAACAGCATGCCTCACCCTTGCTACAAACTCGAGACGGTGGGGCATTTTTTTTGTTATCTTTTTCTTATGTTTTCTCTTTCATCTCCTACCTACACCGCTGTGAGCACCTGCTCACAGGGTGTAAATGCATTGATTTTATTTAATATACTTAATTAAATTACCTGTAAATTACCTGTAAACTACCTGTAAACTACTGACAGACCAGTTGAGACCTGGTACCCAACCGGTCTCGACCAGTCTTGACTGGTCCAGTTTAAATTGGTTGCGGTACAACAACCAGACTGATGTGAACTGGTCATGTACAGTTCGGTCCAGTTGACTGGACTTGAGGGTGCAGTCCGAACCAGTTGCAGTTGCGGTTGCACCTGATCAAGGTCCAAAAACTGGACTGAACCGGACCTTAAAACACTAATTTGGCAGGTTTATTTGTACATAGTTATGTTTTCAAACTCAGTTAGGTCGACACACGACTACTGGCAATGGTCTGATGTAGTCTGGATTAATTGGCATGCATCTGAAGGGTGCTCTTTTCAGATCACATGTTGGCACATGTTGATTTCCCTTTTATGGTCATCTGGCTGGGCACATCTCTACCAAAACCTCTTGAAGGGCACTGCAATCATATATTATTGGCAGGTAGATGTTTTCCAAGGTCTAAATATCCTCGCAATCACACAAAACAGTAAGAATTCATAGGAGGCTCCATCACATGACTGAGGTTCAGGTGTCAGTGACTGGATTGTATCTTGAGCTCAGGGGCACGATGATGTAGTGGCAACCATCGTACTTGGCCTAGGCCCTGTGACCAACTGACAATAGGCAGGAGGTCTCGAGTTTGAATCCCACCCCTGTTCAGCCACCGGGGGGTTTTAGTGGGTATTATCCAATCCCACACTACTGTAATCATACAGTGTGCATAAAATGCATTTCCTCCCTGGTAACCCTACTCTGAGGTTCAAATTCCTCAAAATCCCTAAGCAGGCAGCAAGAGCAGTAACATTGTCATCCCCATATTAAGCAGGATGGTCTTCCAGAAATGGAATTCTAATGTCTCAAAGCCTCCCACAAATTGTGGGAAAAATGCTTCCACCAAAAAAAAAAGATTGTATCTTGAGCTCTAATGGGGCTAAATATTACAGGGCAGCATATTACCAGACGGTCTTAGTGCGAAATGCAGAGAACACTGTGGAATTTGTCCTTTCAACCCATCAATTGTAGGGATGTGGCTGAAAAAGGAAATTCAACACGTGCCTTCACGTGCGTCGGAAAGAAGGCTTCCGGCCGTGCCAATTAAATCAGACTACAATTGAAGTAGATCGACTGTCATCGACATCATTGTTATGGGAGACTAGGTCTGACGCACTTCCCAGCGACCAAAATAATCACGGAGGATTAAGGCCGTGAAAACCAGATTCCAGGATCCTCGCCTATCTCTGCAATACAGGAAGAACTCTCCCGACTGTAGAACACAATATACGTGATCCATCTGCGTATAAAGAACTGAGGTGTCTGTGATTCCATCTGGTCATGTATATATACTGTAGGTATGAGTATGATAATGTGTTGAAAGGGATCGAGATACGCATCGCGACACCTCTTCCTTCGATACTTCACACTCTATACTTATAATACTACAAGACGTGCCTAGCAGGTTCACATGGTGTGTTGTATCAGAAGTAACATCACCTGACCCAATCATGACAAGTCCGACAGGTTACAGAATGGTATACAGGAAGATAACACAACAAAATAAGTAAAGGCATATTGGATACATAAGTAAAAGATACAGAATAAAAGATCCGCAGTGTCCCATTCTGGCCCACTTAAGAGAAAGAACCATGGATCAGTGCATCCCATGCGCTCTTGGATTGCAAAGTTTGGAGGAACTTGGCCTTCGGGGTGCCTGACCCCGATCCCGAGGATCCTGTCGATTCGGGGGTAGAGACGGCCGGAACAGCCCAAGGCTGTGGGGCAGAGACAGGTTTGGGAGCGCGAACGGCGTATACTTGTCCTTGATCTGTTTCAGGGCGATCAGACACTGCAGGCTCAGGTAAAGTCAGAGGAGGAGAGAGAGGAGGAGACGATTCTCGTGACTTGGCAGGCTGCAAAGATGCTGGAGACGATGGAGACGAGCTGGATCGCGAATGATCACTTGATTCCTGGTATAGACTGTTAGATCCTCTTTGTTGCTACATGAAGGTCTTACTGACGGAGTGACCTAATCGAGACGGAGTGTGAGGGAAGAAAGGGTTTCGTGGGTGAAGTAAGGCGTCGGTACGTCCAGCATCAGCGCCATGGCCTGGGATCGAGCATGGAGGAGTCGACGGTGTAAACGATGCTGGATGTGCAGGACTTGCTGTCCCTGAGCGCGAACTAGGTGTATAGGGCCTTTTCTTGAGAGGTGAAAGACAATGGAGGGTAGAATGCAAGTGACGAAACTATAAGGTGCTACGCACTGGTGTAAGTATGCTTCCGAGGGCCAGCCTTAGTGCCTCCTTATGCTGCACATTCTTGTTTGCCTGACTGTGATCGTGCTCGTTATACTTCTCAGGCGTGCGCACCACCTCTGGTCTATCGTGTACCCGGACAGGCTAGACGCCCGACGTGATATATTTCAGCTACAGGAAGACATAGAATAAAAGTATGAACAGACCATAAGATTAAAGTGTTACCGTCCTCCTTTTTCACCCTGAGGGGTAAAAGTTAAGAGAAACGATATTTAGAATAGAGCTGAATGCAAGTGCAAGAGTCGAAGACACTGACAAATCTCGGCAAATACCCCGCAATTCTAATGCTTATATCATCCCCCTCACAAGTTTCGTTTCCGTTTTTGTCAAAAAGGGTTACAAAGCTCCTGTACATCAGCGCGTGTATATATGGAGGGTCAGCCTTCAAAGTTTCACTGAACGTTTGGATCCGTCAGGATAAGCTAAGTAGTCATTATGTCAATCCAAGATGTACTAATAGTAAAGAGGGATGGTATGTTTCATGTTTACTTAGATACGACTTATCTTGGTACACCCCTGATCCCTTTCCGGACAAAAAATTGGATTTTGAGGTCTGAAGGCCAGCTCAGTTCCAGACAAGAATGGGTTTGAAAGTGTGAAAGGCCAGGTCCTTTCCGGACAAAATTCAGTGCAGTTGTGAGCAAACATACACTCTGCCAGGATAGGAATGCCACAGAGCGATCAAATGGCGCGCCTGGATACACAATGAATCACGTACAGTCTGCATGAAGGACAGCACAATATATCAGTAAATCCTTTCAAGCCCTCGAGTGAACCACATACAGACTGAAAAGTTGAAATCAAACAGTGCGATTAGCAATAATTTCTGCAAAAACATGACATACAGTCCATATATAGGAGTCAATCACTGAGTGAGGCGTTCAAATGTGTTAGTGCTGGTTCTTCTCACAAGAAAGTAGGGGAAAAAAGGCATCTTCGGCGACCCTTGGGGTCAGCCAGAAGAGCCGCCATTTATTCGTATCTCCAAGGAGACCAAAAAAGAACAGAGTGCTGTAACACTGTAAGAGAACGAGATACGAAGAGAGAGCAACGAAGAGGAGTTGTCTCATAATTCTCGTTCCTCTCCCAAAGAATAGGAGAAGTCAGACTTAGTGAAGAACTCAGTTCAGCGTGAACTATTGGTGCACGCGGTGCAAGGAGACTCGAATGCCAGAGCACGCAGTGCTATTCTGTGGCGTGCACGCGGTGCAGGAGACACTAGGTGTCGTCGTATAGAGCGCTTTCCATTGAACTTGCGTAAACGGACTTTAAACTCGATTAAGATATACAAAAAGAGATTGCATACCTTTTTAGAACTCTGATCATGCGATGATCATTGAAGCAGTGCTATTCGTCGACCAGAACAACATACCCACTGGCGATATCGACGACAAATGGCATGGTCAGCGGAGAAACCTTTACCTAATAGAGGATGAAAACGTACGAAATCTTCGACCTGTTAACACGCATGACCATACAGAAAATGCATAGCATTGTACTTACAATACATACAAGTTTACCAATCTGCGGAGCACAGTTGCCCTCCAACTTTATGATATACGAGATAACGTACAACCTGAATGGATGTCAATTTGTAGCCCCATACAGACACATTGAAAAGAGCACACACCATCGTCTTGGCCTCGAATACGGGTTTGAGGTGGAGAGGATGGAGGAAACGAGGAATCAGATAGACGCTATCGTTACATAACGCTCAAAAATATTGCACGTGATCGTTTAGACGCCTTCACCGCTTTTCTTTGATTTAATTTTAATTTTATTTAACTCTGCTTTACTCCTAGTGTTCGACGAGGTTTAGGTTGTCCCGCACCTGAGTTATTATGTAACGTAGTCGACTTATATCCCAGCGAGCAGTTGTATATTAGTGAAGGATTGTCTTCCCTAACGGTGCTACAAGACACTTGAGGTTGTCAGGCTAAGCGCTTAGCGGGCAAGTTGTGTACCGAATAAATTGAATGCAAAAAATATTTAATAATGCAATGCAAAACACACATCAACGTATAGTGCAGCTATCGAACGCACTCTCCCGGCCCACGTCCTCCCTCTTGCCCCACACCTGCCACATCTTGATCGTCTCGTCCTTCGGACACACGGTGAAAACATTCTGCCCACCGGGGCCCACACAGCTGTGCGTCACCGGTCCAAAGTGCGCCATCGTGAGGTGCATCAACCGCTTACCGGACGGGTACTCATGCACTGCAATGGCGTTTGTCAAAGGTGAAGGTGTAAGTTTGAGGGTGGGTCGCTGAGAGGGCGCTTGTGATACTTGTGATGTGGAGGTTGAAGCTAGGGTGGATAAGCGTGTCGATGATGGATGTTTGGGGAGGGATGAACGGTTGAAAGAGATTCCATGTGTGCTGAGGAGTTCTTTGCAGTGCGTGGACCAGTGGAGGGATAGGACAGAAGTGTCAAGAGGGAGAGTAAGGAAAGGTGAGGGCGGTAATAACGTAGAGGAAGAGCAACTCCAAACGCGGATTTTCCCTTCGGGAAAAATACTCCCTGTCGCGAGAAGGTCAGGCTTCCAGGGACACCAAGCCAAAGCCTATCAAAGAGAGTGAACAATGATCATACACAACAGAAATGCAGAACATCACCTTCACCGGTCCACGATGCCGCATCTTCGGGCCATGTGTGTTCTCGTCCAGAAGCTGTTTCCCCGCCCTCTTATCCCAAACATACACAACGCCCAAATCATCCCCACTCGCAACGAGCAACCCATCCGTACTCCATTTGATCCCCAACACCTTACCCTTATGCGCCGACACCCGCCTTGCATCCGTCTTCTTACGCACATCAAACAGCGAGATCGTCCCATCGTACGATCCCACCGCCAGCAAATCCTCGCACCAGTCCAACCCGCCCACCCCCGTCCACTTGTCCTCTCGCCACATCCGCATAAACTTGCCCGCACCACCCTGATGCCCCGCGTCCCACACCTGGACGACACCCGTAGTAGTCCCCGATGCGAAGATGTTCTCCCTGCCTTCCCCCGCCCACTCGATCGCGTGCAGATGCCCTGCATTGTTCACTTGAAGCGTGCAAAGGTGGGATACGAGGCGAGTTTCAAGGTCCTGATAGAATATGTCATTCCCGGATGCGACTGCGATGAGATTCCGCCTAGACCATGTGATCGGGCATGCGTACTGGTCGTCGGTGATGCCGGGTCCGTCTAATGTCAGGGTGCACTGTTTGCGTATCGCCAGGTTTTCGGTGACGGATGTCGGACGTGGCCGCGGTGGAGTATGGAAGAGGGAGGAAACGCTCCGGCGTAGAAGGCCGGCCATGTTCATCTCATCGCGACTGCCGAATGGTATACTCCCTTGATTCTCTTTATTCTTGAAGCTGAAAATACGGTCATCTGTCAGACCGAACTGGCGGCTGATCCGATTGGTACGAGGGGTGACATTGATGGGTATAGCACTTTTCGGCCGCGAGGGCACGAAGCGGTCTACCTTGAAAGGCACTGCAGTGTCAATGGCGTAAGGATGATTAGCAATGAGATACAACACGTACCGAATTTGTCACTGAGCTGAGGTTAGTTGTACCTCTGAAATCTGGTTGCAGATCTAGATCTACTAGCAGAGATGTGCGTCTTCGTTTTGCAGAAGAGAAATTTGGAACGGGTGCATGAGACGAAGCACGTTTCCCCGGTGGCAAAGGAGTTTCGGTTGTCCATTCTGAGAGCTGATTCCTTCTACCAGCCAAAGTCAGCGAAGGTCCAATTTGTAGAGACCATAAGACTTACGAAGTCATTCAAAATCTTCCTCAGTCGTCTACCAAGTTGGCGTCTCGACGTCAAGACCTATCGCGGTCATGTGATTCTTGAAAAGAAGCACGTGCCTTCTTACATAAGATCGGTTACTTAGGTCACTTAACTTCGACCCCGATGCCAGAACACCTCACTTACCAAAAGCAGCTTTCTCCCCTGCAAGAACTCAATGCCCACGCAGCTCCCCTGCAAGAACTCAATGCCCACGCAGCTCCCCTGCAAGAAATCAATGCCCACGCAGCACCAATCTTAAGACTTCCTCCCGAAATCACCTCCGAAGTTTTCTTGGCATACTTCGTAGATCATGCCTGGAATAGGGCAACTTCCCAACCCGTCTCGGAGCTGCCTCTATTATTCGGTAGAATCTGTAGAACCTGGAGAGAGGTTGCATGGTCAACACCCAGGCTCTGGAATAAACTGCAGATCAACCTTCTATTTATGCAAAATTCTTCATTGGTTGACCAATGGCTCTCTCGCTCATGCACGCTGCCGTTATCAATTCGCATCGTCTGTCACGATCATTCTCCAGATTTCGGTCAATCTGTTCTTCCGATCCTTCAAATCATCACTTCGCATGCCGAAAAGTGGCATAGCATCTCATTCACCCTTCCAGGCTATATCTATGATGTGCTGCAGTGCGTCAAAAACCGTCTTCACAACCTTCAGCGCATTGTCATCGATACGCAGCATGATGCAGAGGTGAAGGCGGCTGATATATTCAGTAATGCTCCTCAGCTTTGTGAAGCACATATCGGGATCTTTAGGCCACATCGATTCGCACTCCCTCTGAGCCAATTGAAGAAGCTCTCGCTAGATGCCGGCAATGCAGGCCAATGCTTAGACATATTGCGACATAGTCCACATGTCGTTATCTGTACGCTTTCTAACCTCAAAGCATTGGGTAGCGTTCGCCAAACACACGCTCGTCAACTTGAAATACTCCAACTCAGTTTCTCGTATTTGACTACTAATTCTATATCCGATGTCTTGGCATCTTTGACCCTCCCCGCTGCACGCGAATTTGCGTGCACAGCATTTGGTCAACAATTTCCCCAATTTCCGTGCTTCAGTTTGCTCTCTCTTATTCATCGGTCGTCTTGCACATTGCAAATCCTCCGCCTTTCCTGCTTCGACATCAATGACCATGACCTGTTTGAATGTCTTCGAGCCATACCATCGCTTCACACATTGTCATTGATAAATATGATTATAACAGGCCCAATGTTTCGCATGCTCAGCCTTCATGATTCATCACCTGCAGACTTGGCATGCATCTTGCTTCCACACCTGAAGAAATTTGAGTACCTTTTCGAAATATTCGCGGCCATCGACGTACCTGATATCGCAATAATCTCCCGCTTCCTACGTTCCCGATGGGAAGTTGACGAATCTTCAGGCGTCACTAAACTTCATAATGTCAATATTCGTACACCTGGATGGCCGGACGCTCATGTATCGCACCAGATACAGTGTATGAGGAACGAGGGGATGGATATCAAGTTTGTTGTCTATCACAACCTATCTCAGCAACAAACGAGCATGTAGGTTAGAATCCCCAATGCGATTGCAATCCCGGGTGAGTGGGGGTGAGGAGGGTGAGGAGGGAGCGAAGGAGGGCAGTATCTGCTGGATACATTGGAATGACGGTTGGTATCAAGACACAAGGCATTGATCCTGGAAGTCATGTAAGATGTGCAGTGACGAGACCTCACGTTACTTAACTGCATGCTCTAAATGTGTGAAATGGTCGTGTGAGTCTTAGACTTAGCGTAACCTTTTCAGCGCATCTTTCAGCACTTTGTGAAGACCAAGAACTGCTTTGTTGGACAATGGACATGCTATTGAATCACAGTCCAGACCTCGCCGAGCTTACCCTCGAGGGAACATACGCTGGAACATTCGAAGAGTCTTGTCTGGCAGATGACCCTGATTGAAGAGCATATCATTTGGAAGCTTGTCTCACCATGAGTACCCCAGCAACGACGAAGAGATGATATCGTTCTTGTCAGCCCATCCAACATTAAAGACTCCGAGTCCGGATCATCTATCTTCCCGCGCTTCCACGTCTGTGCTACTTCAACGGCAGAATCCCGCAATTGAAGCTTGCAGATGATCACTACGCCCTTCAATGTCTGCAATTAACGGACTGGTTTAGTCCTTCTGTTATGTAGTTTCACTGAAATGCTCCGCTTTGACTTTGTCCTTCGCTCTCCATTTACTGGACTCGACTAATTGACGCAAATGTCTCGCGCGTGCCCCGGACTTGGTCATTTGGAGAATTTAGCCACGGGTCCAATCATTCTGGCGCGTTCCTGTCCAGTATTCATGTTTGACTTATTGTTGAAATGATTGACCATCTCCAGAAAGGTTTATTGCAAGCAATTCAGAATGCGCCAATCTTCCGATCATCTACTATGACCCGCACGCGCAGGCTAGTGGATGTGGACATGAACGCAGGTGCATTGCGTATAGCAAACCAACATCCTCATTTGCAGTCGTTTACCATTCGGGATCTGTTAGACTGGGACCATTCTGACCAATTAGACGGAAGATGTCGCTTTCTGAAGATCGGAAGCTATTTCCTTCTGACCGACGGTCTGCAAAAGCCACGTAGCGTACGAATCCACGAAACGGGTGTCAATAACCTTGGCCGACGTTATACTCATTCTTCCACTTCTGTACACTGCCATGGCCGAAGTTGATTATTCTAATGTTATGTTCCTGGGTCCTATACCCAGAACGGTGGGTCTTCTGGTAAACCGATCCGCTTTACATAGAGTATATGCCAGAGTACCCCGCTGGTGCGGTCACGTGTGGCGTAGACTATACTATATGTGAGTGTCAGTGAACATTAATTACCTTATTCATGCGTTTATCTTATTAAGATGTTCGCACTTCGAAATCCTTATCGATCTCTTCATCACCATGCATCTACACCCTCGAGAGCAAGACAAACTCCTTCTTCATCAGGTATATTTTTGTTTCCATTTCAAGTTGAACTCCTTATCGACTCAACCCAAGGCAGGCTTTCTTGCCCAACAACGCCTTGCACGGGGACTGCGACTCAATCAGACGGAAGCCATGGCGCTCATCGCGTCCCAACTGCATGAACGTATTCGAGATGGTCATCATTCAGTCGCAGAGCTGATGCAGCATGGAAAAACCATCCTCGGTCGCCGACACGTATTGCCAAGCGTCCCAGCGCTGTTGGATGTTATACAGGTGGAAGGCAGTTTTCATGATGGGTGAGCATTTGTTCGCATTAATTGTGCGCTCTACTAACTTGTGCTCAAGGGTGTTCTTGGTGACCGTCCGCGATCCAATTTGCACTGAAGCCGGAAATCTCGAGGCTGCACTTTATGGCTCATTCCTTCCGATGCCCTCCGATAACGTATTTCCACCTTCCGACACATCCGAGTACACACCAGAGAATATGCCGGGGGCCATTATCCTCAAAGATGAACGGATCGTGATTAACCAAGGCAGAAAACGCATCTGTCTGCGGGTTGCTAACAATGGCGACCGATCAATTCAGGTAAGTTACTGCTTAGAAGTTATCACGTTTTTCAATTTTTTCAATCTTAAATCGTACAGGTGGGGTCCCACTATCACTTTGTGGAAACGAATAAAGCCCTTGAATTTGATCGTGGCAAAGCCTATGGAAAGCGACTTGACATTGCTGCTGGAACTGCTGTCCGTTTCGAACCTGGCGAGGTAAAGACTGTGACACTTTGTGATATCGCGGGTGCAAGAATAATCTCTGGTGGAAACGGGCTTGCCTCTGGTGTAGTGGACCCCGACAGAGCAGAGGAAATAGTTCTTGGTTTAATCGAGAAAGGCTTTGCTCATAAGGAGGAGCCAGGCACAGAGGTAACAGTTGACACTGACATGGGCAGAGACATGTACAATCGCATGTTTGGCCCGACTGTTGGCGACAGGGTTAGGCTTGGAGACACCGCTCTTTGGATCGAAGTCGAACACGATGAGGTATGAAAATCTTCTCTTATGATATAAACACACTATTCAAGGCATGACATCGAAGACTGTTTATGGGGACGAGGCAAAATTCGGTGGTGGTATGACCAATCCCGTGCACCATACAACTTTCTTCAATATGTATTTTAGGAAAGACCATTCGTGAGGGTATGGGCCAAGCGAACAATCGCTCGTCTTCGGAAGTTCTGGATCTCGTAATTACCAACGCCTTGATCATCGACTGGTCTTGCATATACAAGGTACAAGCTTCACTTCCCTATTCGCTCAAGCTACTTTGCTTACAATGGGTCAGGCCGATATCGGCGTCAAGGATGGACTCATTGTGGGAATTGGCAAGGCTGGTAACCCTGACGTCATGGCCAACGTTCATCCCTCCCTCATCATCGGCTCATCAACGGAAGTCATTGCCGGGGAGAAACTCATCGTGACCGCTGGAGCGATCGATACACATGTCCACTTCATATGTCCCCAACAAATTGAAGAAGCCCTTGCGGCTGGGACCACAACAATGATTGGAGGTGGTACAGGTCCGGCTGCAGGCTCTACTGCGACCACGTGCACTTCTAGCCCGTTCTATATGAAGCATATGTTGACGGCAACTGATGGGTTGTCAATGAATATCGGACTAACTGGTAAGGGGAATGACGCGGGACCCAACGCGTTGGAGGATATCGTTAAAGCTGGTGCTCTCGGCCTGAAATTGCATGAAGATTGGGGCTGTACACCTGCAGCCATCACAAATTGTTTAGATGTTGCTGAGAAGTACGACGTTCAGGTACCGTTATGTATCTGGTTATTGTTTTCTACTTACTAGATTGTTGTCAAGGTCAATATCCATACAGACACGTTGAATGAGAGTGGTTTCGTTGAAAGTACGTACCGCAATGCTATATCTAACATTATCTCAGCGAGGACTAGGGACGATTGAGGCGTTCGGAAACCGTACTATCCACACCTACCACACTGAAGGCGCTGGTGGGTTGTTATCAATACTTCAACTAGGGCACAACTGAGAAGCACGGTTTAGGCGGAGGCCATGCTCCTGACATCATTGTAGTTTGTGGTCTGAAAAACGTTTTGCCTTCTTCTACAAATCCGACTCGTCCGTTTGCGATAAACACACTAGACGAGCATTTCGATGTAGGCGTTCTTGTGCTATATCCGAATTTTGTTAAATCCCATCGCAGATGTTGATGGTCGGTCATCATCTGGACCCAGACCTCCCGGAGGACATGTTGTTCGCAGATTCTCGTCTACGCGCAGAAACAATGGCGGCCGAGGACGTACTGCACGATATTGGTGCCATTTCCATGATTAGCTCCGACTCGCAAGCCATGGGGCGCGTAGGTGAAGTGGTAAGCCGGACGTGGAGAACTGCGAGCAAGATGAAAGAGTACCGAGGCCCGCTAACCTCCTTGGGAGACGGAGGAGACAAGGACAATGCTCGTGTGAAGAGATACGTTGCAAAGTATACCATTAATCCGTGCGTGATCTCTATTCCAGCATTGAGTCTCGCGGAATCTGAACAGTTTTCTGAAACAGCGCAATCGCCCATGGTATCAGTCATGTTGTAGGCCATGTTGCTGTCGGAACTCTTGCTGATCTTGTGTTGTGGAAACCTGAAAACTTCGGCTCCAAACCTGAGATGGTAATCAAATCCGGCGTGATTGCTTTTTCTAAGGTACGATTCAAAGAAAGGAACTTGTCATTACCACATATTTACTCTCGATACCACAGATGGGTGACCCGAACGGTTCCATCTCGACGGTTCAACCATGCTATGCAAGACCAATGTGGGGCTCCAAGGCCAAGTCTGCAGCTCTCAATTCGGTGGCGTTCGTCTCCCAAATCTCGATCACATCGGGCACGATTGCCTCATACAACCTGTCTAAACGGGCTGAACCGGTGCGAAATTGCCGCAATGTCACGAAGAAGGATCTCAAGTTGAATGGTGCGACGCCGGAAATGACTGTTGACCCGGAGACCTTCGGCGTTTATGCAGACGGCGTGCTTCAAGATGTTCAACCGTCCACGAAGGTCCCTCTTGCGAGAGGGTATAATTTGTTCTGAATAGGGTGTCATTTCCATTCTGGCAGACGAAGCAGCGGTTAGTATTATACAGTATGAATGCATCTACGTACGAAAATGTGTCTAGGTGAACAAATTGTAACAATACATAGTTTCAAATAGGTTGAGATTGGACATCTTGATTCCTGGACCGCCTGGTAGGAGTTTTCTGTGCGGTCGTTAAAGTCGTCGACCATCCTCATTGCATCAAGGTTGTCGTGGTAGTCACATGATGTGTTGGCTGCTCGAGGAGGCGCACGCCGATCCCACTATCCCTGTGCCCAAAACCATGATCGGAGAAGTTGAGGAGGAGAATGACGGGCACAAGTCGGATGCCTCGAACGGTCCGATAACGTTACTCACGGGGTATCGTCGGTCAAAGGACCCCATTGGCACGAATAGGTTATACAGGATATGATGAAGTCGACGAACGAAGTAGTTCATCGCGAGGAGTCTTTCCGAGGGTATCGCGTCTGCATCTGTGACAATGTAGAAAATATTTAATTCTCCTTCGTCCTCCTACCGTCGTGAGTAGCCCAATCGCAGTCACTATATCACAACTCACGTCTTGAATGGCACCACAGCAGATATCTCAAGCAAGCGAGCACACGATCTAGATCGAAGCGGCAGTAGGGACAAAGGTGTTCTGAACCATGCGCTTGTTAGAAGTAGACCTTTGGTGGCCCAAGCTCAGGTAGGGGATTGAATTTTGAGACCAAGGTTGGCGCATGTGGGTTCTTTACTTTATTAGTAGCGAGGATATAGAAGAACCTTGGGAAGCCGGCAGCTGCTACGTGACCCTGCAGGTGCGACTTGTTGCTGACTGTCAGTGAAATCCCTGGAGGTGGCGGAGCTGTGTTGTGTGAGTATGGGCCTTGACCCCTTCTGGATTTCACAATTACATGATTCATCACATAGTGGTCGCTCGTAGCCGATTGGAGGCAGACCCGCCGCATTTGAAGGCACGCAGAAGGATGTGGATAGCCCCGTCGCATGGAGCTACAGGGACGGACTCGACAATGGATGTTGGAGAGCTGGGTACCAGAGGTTTAGGTTGGGAGACCTGAAACAAGTCCGAGGAAGGAGTATGCATGCCTGGGAGAATTTCGGAAGAGCGGAAAGGGATACGTCGCGTTTCTTGGGTACGTTCGTGTCTACGTTCTTGAAAGGGTAAGGGACAAAGATATGGAGAACTTGGAGAACGTGTCGGTCAGTCAATGCTACGTTCCTGGACATGAAGGATTGAGAGTCTGTATTGTTTATATGTGAGCGCCACATAGATATCGACTGAAAAACGTAGACGGACCATTCAACATTCCTTAGAAAGAAAGAGCGCTGTAGTCTGAGCACAGTACTTTTGTACAAAAGGGAAAGGAACAGAAATAGCAGATGTTTCCACCGAGACGCGTCTCTTTGTGTATTGGCCCGGCAGCATGTTTTCACCTCAGCTCTGAGTCATGGCCCAAAATATTGCCGAACAAGGCAGCCGGCTAATAAGTACGTTTTCTCCCTGATCGGCTCCAACAATGAATGGATACCGAGATTCACAAGGGGTTTCACAACAAATATGCAAGACAAAGCAAACTTAAGCTTATAGCGGAATATCTCTTCGAATATCTGAAGAGAAGGGACAGAACGCAATAAAAAAGATTAAATGATCATGAAGGACAAGGACAAAGCAACAACATAACTACCGAATGGTAGATCCAAAGAAACTCGGTTGTCTCTTCACCTCCTTCCTCTTTGCCCACACATCACACACACTGACCTTCCCTTCCTCTGGTACTGCCAATACCAGCCTCGTTCCATGTGCACTCAGCACGCTGCACCCAATCGGCTTGTCCACTACATCGAGCGTCGTCACGTGCCGTAGTGACGGGTAGGAATGCACCGCGATGGAGTTGGCGAAGCTCACCTTTCGGCGCGTTAGAGTCGGAGATGAAGTTGTGTCCGCATCCGGAGAGGCTCCGTGCGTGCTGAGAAGCTCCTTGCAGTGCGGGGAGAAGTGTAGTCCTGTGATGGGCGCACCGAGCTCGAGTTTACCGGGGACAGTGGCGTTGGAATGTGCGGAGGACGCGTTGACGGTCCATAGTTGGATTGTTCCTTGAACGTCGCCGGACGCAAGTAACTTTGGCTGCCAGGGACACCACGCCAGTGCCTGAGACGCGTCATTAGCACACGTCTTTGAAGAGAATCGACAAAAAAAAAGTAAGACTTACCGAAATCGCACCACCATGCTGCATTTTCTTCCGCCGCTGAATGAACTCGCCAATGTCCAGTGGAACTTTCTCCTTCAAGTCCCAACAATACACGGTGCCACTCTGATCGCCACTTGCCAAAATCTTGCCATCCACATTCCACTCCAAACTCGTGATCCTTGACTGGTGTCGCGTCACCTTCCTCGCCTGTTCCTTCATCTTCGATGTCAGCGCCACCCTTGTGTCATAATGCCTGATCGTGCCTTTCAGCCCCCCAACCGTAAGCACAGGGCCATTCCAGCGCATCACTGAGACACCCTTCGTCGACCAACTCGCGGTCGTCTTCTTTGCCTTTACATCCCATATCTGTACCAAACCCTTGCTGGTCCCCAATGCCACCACATCAGGTTGGTCAGTGCCTCCGCACTCAATAATGCGCAGATCTCCGTGACTATCCTGCAACTTACACAACTGCCCGACGTCTTCCGTCGTCGTCATCAAATTCTTATAGTGCACCCTATTCCCGCGGCTGAAGAACAGAACATTCGTGGCGGAGCAGCTCAGAAGGGGCACCCCGGCCGCTAGTTCTGGAAGCGGATCATCGGGGGCAGGCAGCACTGAAAAGTCGATGGTGAGCTTTGTATTCCGGAGGTGGTATTTCGCGGAACATTCAGGGTAGGTAGGTGCTACATGAGAAGATGACGCAAGGGAGGCCGAAGAGACGCGTCGCATGAGGGCCATGCCTGAACTGCTGATGAAAGCGGAACTTCCCGGCTGGTCGCCGATATCACCTGGGCTGCATGCCCTTGAGCCGGTGGTGAAGGAGGAACTTCCGCTCAGAGGCCGGGAGTGCTGTGAGATCCCTAAAAAGCCTATGTCATCGGTACGAAGAGGACGGGAACGTGGTAGACGATCGGGCTACGTCGAAAGGCAAGATAAGCGGAAATAAAATGATGAAGAAAAAATATATATACCCCAGGGGCGACAGACGCCGAACCACCCCAAAGTTGGATCTGGAACTCTGAAGAAATGGAGGATACGCGAGGTCTCTTCCTATGTGGAAGTCCAATAGGCTCTTCACCAGTCGAAATAAGACGTTTGCGGACGTTGGACGGTCCTGTCGACGTATCCATGACCGCGATTAGAAAGCTTCTCAGAACCGGTTGTATAAATATTTCTACAAGCTCCACTTGTAGAAGATAAGGAAGGAGACTAGGACAGTGAGTGAAAGAGTTGGTGGCAGTGGAAAGATGGGAACAGCGCCGAGCGGAAGTAGTCGAGGCAGCTGACTTTATGTTTGTTGACGTGTTATTTGGCAGGAAGCTTGTCGCCAAATTTGATGAGATCGCACTGAGTCGCACTGGCGAATTCTTCATTTTAGATTTGGTCTATCATTATTTACGCTTCAACCAGGTAGGTTGGGTTGTGGATACCCAGCCTTTTGTTGGCATGTGCATTGCCTGAAGTTTGAAGCTTGAAGCCACACACTGATGAAGAGCTCTTATAAGCGTAAAGAACATGGCCAGATATTTACGGCCATGCAGCACTTCGATCAAGTCGTGTTCGGGGTGGAAGACTAACTTGAACACCTGCAGAGCATTCTTCAGCTCATGTATCTCCAGTTATTGTCCTTGGACAAACCGCACATCTTCCCACATTTTGCCAGCATGTGTGGCCTTGAGCCTGAAATGGATTACGAGTTCACTGCACAAGGCATTTTTTCATCGATCTATACACGTAATTGTAGGCTCTTGGCGCGGCGCGCGAAACATTCAACAAACCAAGGCCGGCGGGCCAGATATGCGAAGGAGGTGCGAATCCGGTTAGAATCACAGGCACGGCGTATCTGTCCTGTACATGTGGCTAATAAGTGGCAGCTGGTTAGACAATGCATACCTCTGCGAGTTGGGTGGCCACTCTTGGATGTAAACACAACGGCTTAGGCTCGGAAAGATTGGTGCTCATATACTTAGTAACTTAAAGTAAAGAACCGCAGGTCTCGAGGGGGCATGAATCATCATGTGCACAAAGACAACATTCAGCTGATATCGAAATACACTTCGGGTACACGTACAACATTCAAGGAATCCTAATGCGATACAAAGTCGTTGTCTGAAGGCAACGGATGTTATACATGTAAATCGAATTTTGATTGGCATATTGCATATCCCCAACTAGCAAGAGACGGGCTTTCTTCACGGATCGCTGGTTGCAGCCTGGCAGATAGACCGCCGGTGAGCAAAGCAAGACGATTCAAAACGATCCTTACCTTTGATGAACGCCGAGAACTTGACGATTGCTGGTTCTGATTCTCCTCCTGCCGTTCACGACGTCTCATCTTCTCCAACTTGATCGTGTGATGATAAACGTCCCATGCATACTGCAACACCCGTTTCTCCGCACCGTAAAGTTTCGCCATCGCTTCGCCAAACGTGAGCAAATGGGACGTGTAAGTCTGCTCGTTAGACATCCCAGTGCCTGGTTTATAGATCTGGAGCGACGTATTAGGTTTGAGATATTTATAAAAAAAATATACAAACTGCGTCTTCTGGTATTTGCCCGACATACCATGACGTCAAGTACTCGCCTGGATGTTTTCGTCGCCCGCGTCCTCCCGCAGACCATGAGGTGAGAGTCACCAAGATGGGTTCTGTGTTCAAGCGAAGGTAGGCATCTGGATCGTCTGGAGGAGCAGGCGCATACGTAGGGCTATGCAGCGGCAGAAACTCAACCTGATATCCCGACTGTACATAATCGATGTTTACTCATTGAACGTAATACGAACAAGACAAGTCATACCTCCTCGTAAGCCTCTCGCAATGCCGTCTTCTCCAACGACTCGCCTAGATCCTTCCTCCCTCTCGGTAAAAACCAATGCCCGTCTATCGAGTCGTAGACGAGGACGAATTTATCCGTAGATGGCTGAATAATCACCATCCCTGCGCCCAGCATGAAGTTCTGAGAACACCAGACGCTGTCCGGCACCGCTGGTGTAGACCATTCTGAAAGGGGTTCTGACCACGGTGTCTGGGGCGGTATGGTCCTCGTGGTTGGTCGAGATCGAGATCCTGTAGTTGCTGTAGATGCCACGTGGGTTCGCGGTGCAGGTGGAGGCATCAAATCCTTAATGGCGGAAAGAAAGGCTGCGAATGGCCGTTGGAACCAGGACTTGCTGGCCTCGGGCGTAGGACACGAATTCGTCGACGTCCGAGTGGAGGTAGGCGTTATGTAAGCCATCATGCGCTCACGCTCGAGCTGTCTGGCTGCTGGCAAGATATTATACGCTTGTTTGACTAGTACTGTCATATTACCTTCACGGATCCAGAGTCAGACCAGAACAAGTAGTGTGCGAGGCGCTCGGCACACGCTATTTTTCTCATTTTGTCTTGGCTTTACTCACTTAAGCTGGGCTTCTGAGGCCGTCTGAGTCTTCGAGTCTTCGAGATATTTCGAAGTACATAGGATACACACACCTCTGAGTATACGCAAGAATACGTCTAGCGAAGTCTTATGCTATATAGATGTTATTTTCAGGAAGAGGGTGATTCGCAGCTCTCCTCGTGGTGGACTGTGGGTGATCAGCGCTGCTTTACTTGTACTCTTCTCCTTTTGCCAATGATATCTTTCTCCAAGGAGGTATATATGCATGGTACTTGTGAAATCGATCGAAGGAGCTCTCAAGCAACAGCGTGCAGTTTATTATGAAGTGGTTCGCGAGGTGTCTTTACTGGGCGCCGCTGGAGACAATGCACGAACTACCCACGTACTATATAGCAGGACAGCATGGCCTAATTGTGTCCTGGAAATTGCGTGAGGCTACCTGCTCTCATTCTTACTACATCTTTGAGTCTTCGCAGGACGCAGCGGTGTAGGATTGGCCATCTTCTGCTCCCTCCTATTTTTGTGTCTACACCAAAGCCTTTCTGTACGTTATGTGCAACGGCCATAACTAAGGAGCGGGACACATGGAAAATACATAAGGCTCGCTTATTACAAGTTCAACTTACATAAGTAATGTACATATGGTGTTGTAACCAAATAGGGAACATTGTGTATACATAACATTGCAAATTTGTTTTGACTAACGTGTCGACTCTACGCACAATGCCGCCAACACCTCCAGGAGGTCAGCAGACAAATTTTCATATTCAGAAACTGTTATGGATTGACTAACAGCACCCCGGGAATCGCCCAAGCCCCAACCAATAGGCAACATGCCCTTCATCTTCGTCTTCACGACATGCACCCTGTGTCTCCTATTCATACTCTGGCGGCGTGCCGACACGCTACGCAGGGTCGTTTCGCACCAGTACGTTCTACCTTGTCAATACCAAAGTTGAGCTATGGTTCTGATAGACGTGGTGTCAGGCTCAAAATATTGACGAGGTCAGAAGGTCGGATACGCCTGAGTGAAGATGATGGCCCGTCTGCCACTGAATTTCTGGGGGATGATTATGACGAGGACAATGAGTCAATGGGACCAAACGATGTGTTGCGGACCGAGCGTCCGGGTGGACTCCGAGGATGATGTTGGTGGCGATAGGAGACATGCACAACCGACGTGATGGATGGCTCTGCATGAGGTTTCTTGGTACTTATTTCGTGCCACCTGAGTATCCTTTGCATCGAACGTTCATTATATATCTTAGTGCCTGTACATGTCATTTGTATTTATATCCATATCCAATGTAATCTCGCCCCGTGGATTGCGGAATTGCTGAGGATCCTTGTGATTATTTGCGACCTCGGGCTTTATTCAGTGGAGATTCTGCACCAAAATCGGACTGGGAAAACTTCAGCGATGATCGTCGAAAACAGTACTTCCACTGGGGAATGGAAAGCATCATTATGTTTCTTCCGTTTTCAATAGGGTAGTACACAGTAGACGAAATTGGCTGAATTTATTGAGCCTTCACATACATGAAATCTGAACGCGCCTATCTCTATGTGGACCGTATCCTATGTCAAACTAAAGAACTCGGTTCTCTACCTTTCTCCACTTGGGGTGACTTTCGAGCTGAGTTCATATGCCACTTCTGCCCCCTCAATGAACGCCACCGAGCAGTGACACGACTTGAGTCATCCGCTTACCACCAGGGACGTCGATCCGTGGACGACTATATCGATGAGTTCAAGGATTTGGTGGACATGGCAGGATATGGGAGTGGGTTACCAGTGGTGGTGAAGTTCCGACGGGGGCTCAACCGAGAAATTCAGGACCAGATTGCACAGATGTTGGAAGGGTGCCCAGCAGACGATGATATCCTTGCTTGGTATGAAGCTGCTTCACTCTGTGACGAGAACCGACTCACAAATGCGGCATTTAATGCTGCATTCCGTGCTCCAACTACCACTCATACACCCTACACCTTCAATCGAAGCCTTCCCCGCCCTAACCCCATTCCTGTTCGTCAAACTCCCACACCAGCCGTCAATGTCCCAGTACCAATGGATGTTGATGCAGCCCACAGCCGTGCACGTAAGTTGGATCTCTGCTACCGTTGTGGGGAACCTGGACACAGGGCTGGAGCGTGTCCCCATCGTCAGGATATCTGCATGCTCACCCCCGAGGGACGAGATGAACTCCTGCAAGATTTGTTGGCACTTGGAGATGTTGAGTAAGCGAAGGATCAAGTTGCAGAGGAGGTTAAGCTGGAAGTTGTAGAGGAGCAGGATTTTCCTATTTGCAGCAAGTGAATCGTATGCCCTCACTGCCTGTCCATAACCGCTTTGAAGTCTTGTCAGTTGAATCCCTGGAGAATGAATCCATTTCTGTGACTGCTCCCCTCTCTGACCCTTCGAAGTTGGCTAAAGACGTACCTGCTCTCCCCATCTCTCCTTCTACTCCACATCCCAAAATTAAATCATGGGAGCGTAAACTACCATGCAAGTATATTGTGGCATCCACTCCCTCTGCACATTCCTTAAACCTAGCCATCGAACTGCAGATGACCGACACTGGACAGATACTCGGTGTCTCTGTGCTCCTGGACTCTGGTGCGACTGGTCTCTTCATCGATTCCCATCTGGTACAACAACATCGTCTAAATACTCGCTCACTCTCACGTCCGATACCTGTATATAACGTGGATGGATCCCCAAATGAAGCTGGTGCCATCCGAGAGGTTGCAGACCTGGTTCTCCATTACAAAGATCATAGTGAGCGTGCCATTTTTGCTGTCACTCAATTAGGAAAGCAAAAGGTGATTTTGGGATATCCATGGCTTTGAGACCATAACCCAGAGGTCGACTGGCGCACTGGGGAGGTTACCATGAGCCGATGTCCATCCCGCTGTCGGACATGTTTCACAGAAGCCAGGCAAGAACGTCGTGGACAGAAGGCGGCAATACGACAAACTCAGAAGTGTCGTGCTGGACCCCTGCCTATACCTGAAGTGGAATTGGAAGGGGTTCCTGATCTAATGCCGGACTCGGATGATGATGATGAGGACCCAGAGGAAGTGGAGGAGGGTGATCAGATCTTCTACACTGCGATTCACTCATTGCATGAGGTGTGTGCCACATCGAACATATCCCAACACCTCGCCGAGGCCTTCCACAAAAACAACGCTGCTAAATCCTCTACTAACTCCTTACTCCCTCATCTCCATGAGTTTGGAGACGTGTTCTCCAAGGAGTCATTCGACTCTCTTCCTGTGTGTAAGCCATGGGATCATGTGATTGAACTCACCCCCGGCGCAACCCCTTCATCCTGCAAGGTCTATCCTCTCTCTCTGGAAGAACAACGGCAGCTTGACCAGTTTATCGACGAGCACCTGGCCTCTGGATGTATTCGACCATTGAAGTCCCCCATGGCCTCTCCCTTTTTCTTTGTCAAGAAGAAGGATGGCTCACTTTGACCGGTTCAAGACTACAGAAGGCTCAACAACATCACGGTCAAAAATCGCTACCCACTACCCCTCATCTCTGAACTCGTAAACCAGCTCCGTGAACCAGCTCCGTGGAGCCCGATACTTCACCAAGCTCGATGTCCGTTGGGGCTATAATAATGTGAGGATAAAGGAGGGAGATGAGTGGAAGGCAGCCTTTCGTACCAACCGTGGTCTTTTTGAACTGCTTGTCATGTTCTTTGGCCTTACTAATAGCCCTGCCACCTTTCAGACCATGATGAACAACATCTTCCATGACCTCATCCTTGAAGGCGTTGTCTGCATCTATCTCGACGACATCCTCATCTTCACTCGCACGGTTGAAGAGCACCGTCGCATCACGCGCCTCGTCCTAGAGCGACTTCGACGGTACAAACTCTACCTTCGTCAGGACAAATGCGAGTTCGAAAGGACCAAGATCGAGTACCTCGGCCTGATTATCTCGGAGGGTCAAGTGGAGATGGATCCTATCAAGGTAAACGGGGTCACAGCTTGGCCGACACCCATGAACAAGAAGGAGGTGCAGTCTTTCCTGGGCTTCATCAATTTTTATCGGCGTTTTATCAAGGATTTCTCACATCATGCACGACCGCTGTTCGACTTGACAGGAAAGGAGGCATGGAGGTGGGATAATGCACAACAGGAGGCATTCGAAAAGCTTAAGGAGATGGTCACTTCCGCTCTGATCCTTACCTTTGCTGATGATTCGCATCCTTTTCGTGTAGAAGCCGACAGTTCTGACTTTGTGACAGGCACCGTGTTGTCTCAGCAGTCTCCGGAGGACCAGAAGTGGCATCCTGTTGTGTTCTACTCCAAAAGCCTTAGTGCTGTAGAGAGAAACTACGAGATCCATGACAAGGAGATGTTGGCGATAATGTGTGCGCTTGAGGAGTGGCGACACTTCCTCGAGGGTGCCCAACACAAGGTGGAAATTTGGACGGATCACAAGAACCTCGAGTACTTCATGATGGCCAAGAAATTGAACCGTCATCAAGCTCGTTGGTCCCTGTATCTATCTAGATTCGACTTCTCCTTACACCACTGTCTGGGTTGCAGCATGGGGAAGACCGATGCCTTATCCCGACGTGCAGACCATGGGGATGGCAGTGGTGACAACCAAAACATTGTGCTGTTGCAGCCAGACCTGTTCACCATTCGGGCACTGGAAGGCATCGTACCCCAGGGCGAGGAGCGGGACATCCTACGTGACATTCGTCGCGCAAACCGTAGCGGTTTACATGAGGATGTTGTCGCCCGAGCTGTTAAAGAACTGAGGAAGGGATCGACCCTTTCCTTACGTGCGGCAGAGTGGGCTGAAAAGGAGGACTTGTTGTATTTCAGGGATCACATCTATGTTCCCAATGACCCAGACCTTCGCCGGCGCATCATATTCCAACACCATGACTCACAGATTGCTGGCCACCCCAGACGCTGGAAGACCTTGGAGCTCACCTCACGGAACTATTGGTGGCCACAAATGTCATGGCTCATTGGTCAGTATTGTCACACTTGTGACCTTTGCTTACGCACCAAGGTTCCTCGTCGCAAGCCTATTGGTGAGCTACACCCTCTTCCTGTTCCAGAGAGTCATTGGGATGTCGTCAGCGTCGACTTTGTGGTGGAATTGCCAGAGTCAAATGGGTTTGATGTGGTGATGTGCACAGTTGACTCAGTGGGAAAACGTGCTCACTTCATTCCCACTCACACCACTGTCAGTGCCCTAGGTGCCACTCGACTCTACCTCCACCACGTGTGGAAATTACATGGACTTCCTGGTGCCTTCCTCTCGGATCGTGGCCCTCAGTTCATGGCAGAGTTCACTCGTGAGCTGTACTGACTCCTGGGAATCAAACTCCTTGCTTCAACCGCTTATCACCCACAAACTGATGGCCAGACGGAGCAAGTCAACCAGGAACTGGAGCAGTACATCCGCCTCTTTGTCAATGAACGCCAGGACGATTGGGATGATCTCCTTCCTTTGGCCGAGTTCGGGTACAACAACCATGTCCATGCTTCCACTCAACAGACGCCTTTCCTCTTAGACACTGGACGACATCCATGCATGGGATTTGAACCTCGCCAAACTCCCTCACACATCGAGACAGTGAATGAGTTCACAGAACGCATGAGGGATAGCTTGGAGGAGGCAAGGGCAGCCTTAGCAAAGGCGAAGGATGACATGGCACAATTTTACAACCAACACCATTCCCCAACCCCTCAGTACAAGGTTAGTGATCGAGTTTATCTTGACTCCAGTGACATCTCCACTACACGTCCATCCAAGAAACTCGCTCATCGCTTCTTGGGACCTTTCCCCATTGTCAAGTGCATTGGAACACATGCCTATCGTCTACGCCTCCCAGCCTCCATGTCCAGACTCCATCCCGTCTTCCATGTCATCAAATTGCTTCCAGCTCCCCCAGATCTGTTCCCGGGATGCCATTCACACCCACCACCACCACCTACAGTGATCGAGGAAGAACCCCAATATGAAGTCAAGTCAATCTTGGACAGCCGTTTGTGTCGAGGAAAACTCCAGTATTTGGTACATTGGAAGGGTTATGGGTATGAGGAGAACTCATGGGTCGAAGAGTCTGACGTAAATGCCCCTCGGTTAATCAAGGAATTCCACCAACGGCACACTGCTGCACTGCATCGCATTCAAGTCACGGACTTTGGTCGTATACAATTTCGAATGCATCAGGGCAATGCATCTTAGAGAGGGGGTGATGTGAGGGGACTAGGGGGGTGCCCTGTGTGTTTTTCCTATTTTTTATGTTCGTCCTATATTTTTCCCCACCTCATTTCCTTCTATTCTTCATTTTCTATGGTTTTTCCGGATTTTATTACTAATTTTCCCTTGCTATCATGTTTGTACATGTTGACACTTTTATATTTAGAGGCGGAGTACCCCTTCCAACACATACCCCTTGGTATGATGTCATTCGGCAGCCTTGATCCGCCTATTTCCACCTTTTTCTATTTTTAGGTTATATTTGATTTTTGTCGTCTTCACATATACTGGGCATCAGCAAGGGGATCCTTAGAGTTTTCTCTTCGGATTTCTCTTTGCTAGGTGCACCCCCAATCCCTGTATTATGTAGCATAATTTTAACTTTGGATTTCCCTTTGCTAGAGGCTTAGGTTGCCCTTATATCCTGGGGATTGCAATCACAATATAAAAAAGCACCGGCATGATCAGAAGTCTGCAATAATTGAGATTGTGAGTCTTATGGATGCATTGCAATAGAAGGCTCATTATAGGTTGTAGAAAAAGGTTATCATACTCAGCATTGTCATACTAAGCTGGAACAGAAACGTGAACACTTTGCAAAGTATCATCAGTGTCTTTCTCCAGTCAAGCAAGACACCCAAATGGGTTGTCAATACTCTTGCATGGATTGGTATTTCGATCTCTGCTGGGTCAATAAATCAAACAATCAATTCCTTATCAGCTAAATCTGCCAATCACTTATGAGAACTTGGATGAATACTTCTTGTGTGCTACGCATATGATAACTTTGATATCGAGCTAAAGACAGGGTCGGACACCAAATACTTCTTGTGTATGGACTTGCAGCTCTTTGAAGGAGGGGATGGCATCATTGACCATTGATGCGACACATTCACTTGTGCCGTAGATAGCCTTATATGGATATACATCAAATTTTCTTCCTATCTAATAATACACTATAGATGTGGAGGACATCAGTTGATCATTATTTTAATTGAGAAACCAAGTGAGAATAATTATTAATACTATACAAAACAGGACATTTACCATCAGCCATCACTGTGGCATGCTTTGTTTACAAATGTTTGATGCCAGGCCCTATGGGAGAGTAAAAAGACTTAAGATTTCGGACATTAAAACTAGCCATCAATGATCACAGATTTTTCCCTCTCCTGTAGGGCATGGGGAGGAGGCTGGCTTGCAATCAAAGCTGAATTCCAGAATTTGATGGCTCAGTCAGGAAAATGGACATGGCCAAAATGATGGATTTCAGTTTGGATTTTGGCATCAAATTTGGCCAATTTCATCTACTGTGTACTACCCTAATGATGAGTGTTCCCTCTGAAAATGCTGCAATCATAATTTTGTGTTCAAGAGTCAATCAACAAGCATCCAAATCTTATTGCTGTTTGCAGAATAGTTGGCAGAAGCATGCACAAACAACAAAATCTGCACATTTGACGGTCAAACTTCTGCAGCTGATATCTCGACAACTACCCAACAAATTACTATAATTTTTAGTGCTACAGACTCGGCCATATGTGCTCTAGATGGCCCCATAGTTATTTGATTTATTTGAGCACTCTGAGATTTTTATAAAATAGGTGATCGACATAAGTGTCTGCAGTGAATAGCACGAGAACTACACAGTAGAAAAATAAGTCCAGGCTACAAAGAGTGTATTCAGTATGTATGAAAACAGCCCCAGTGAGATTACAGAAAAAATGTGAGTTGTTGCATGTAGTGGCAGTAGCGAAAGCCTGTCCACTACAAAACAAAGTCACGGTCAATTTACCCTATCTTTATTGATCACTTCACTCCCTACAAGAAGCCACTCTCTTTTTCATTATTATTTATTTCCTGCTGTCATTTTTTTTATGGGTAATCGACAACTCGCTGCTAAGCGCAACCAAACTGCAAGTCACCTTGGTACTCGCAGGAAATGTAAGAGTGCCTCTTACATCATCATTACATTATCACATGCCACTCAGTTATCACATGTTATTCTGATAGTATATAGTCTATACTTTGAGTACTTGTACTGTATTCTAGAATCCCCCCTCGAAATATATTAAGTTCCTTATAGTTCTTGGTCCCCTTTAGTGTTGGAAGCTCCGGCTTCCTTCCACTTTTTTTTAATAACAAACTTACTATCAACACTCTATTCTCTCTCACACCCTCTTTTCCCAAAACCATGCCGACCCTGGAATTTCCAAAAACAGTCTAATTTTTTCATGCTGAACACTGTACCTTGACAATGCTAAGCTACCTGCTCACTCAATGCTCACAAGGGGACCTCCCTAGAATTCATTCGAATCCTCCTTCTTTCCTTCCCCCACTATCCCCTGGTTCTCCTTCTCCGAGCAACCTCGCAGCAACCCCGGTTCTTGCCAACCCACTAAATCCTGGTTTCTCATTACACAATGGCTTCTACAATCTCCTTATCTGTCTCTTGCTTTTCTCACAACATCATCTTTGTCACAGCTTCTGTCGCCTTCACCTACATCCTCTTTTGGGCCATCTACAACCTCTTCTTGTCTCCTCTTAGTGCGATCCCTGGCCCCTGGTATGCAGTCATCTCTGATTTCTGGATCACAGCACATGTTCTACGCTTCCGCCAATGCAAGGTCGTCCAAGGGCTTCTCGATGCCTATGGCCTGGTAGTGTGAATCGCCCCAAACAAGGTAGTCTTTTGTGACCTGTCCACCATGCACAGCGTCTACACCATGCACAAGTTCAACAAAAGTTCATATTACGAGGGCCTCCACATCAATGACAACAAGCACGTAATGACATCTCTTGATCATGCTACTCATTCTATGCGCCAAAAAGGCTATGCACTGCATTACACCCCTACCAATATTTCTCATTTTGAGCCTGAAATGCATGAGGTTATCCTTGAGCTTGTCAACACTCTTGGGAACTCTGCTGGCAAGGGTCCTTTGGATTGCTTGGCTATTTTTTGTCACATGAAGGTCAATGTGGTTGTTTACTTCTCCTACGGTTATTGCCTTGGCACGGTGAGCAAATTTGCCTTGGATGTTGAAGACCCTCTTTCCACGGTAATAAATGATTTTTCTAAGTGTGGAATTTTGTGATGTACTATCCCTGGATGGGCCTGGAGCCTTGTTAGCCAGATTCCCAACAATCAATGGAGGCAGATGTGCAATTCCGATAAGATCATGGCTGAGTGGGTGAATCTGAAAAAGTACGAGGTGTTTGCTCAATGGAACAATCCTGCCAGCCTCACCACCCCCAAATGATGACCTGTGCCCCTGTTATCCACCACGAGCCCGGAATGACACCCACAATGTCAAGAACCACCACCACCACCCCTCCCCTTGCCCCAAACCAGTCCCAAACAGCTTGAAAATGATGCCACACCCTGCCTGGCCAACATACAGCCCTACTACAGACTCCCCAGCCCCTCGTCTCAAGCCCTGAGCCTCACCGTCCCTCTGCCACATCACAGCCACCAACAGCCACAACACCTGTTACAACCACCTCAGAAACGGCACCTATGGCCATATCCAGCACCCAGACGATGGGTACCTCCCCAGAGAACACTCACCAAGCCCCAAGCGATGTACAACAAATGTCCACAACCCGGCAAAACCAGTCACAGGCATACGCGCCCACGTGTTTGTTGAAATGCATTGCCCACTTGATGACACCACCCTGTCCACCCCAGCTCGGCTCCTGACCCCAGTTCGACACCTTCAGCCATCCAGATCACCCACACAGCCCATCCCAACTCTTCAGCTCACCCCAGAAACGAGTCACCTCTCCATCACCTGTATCCTACATCATACATGACATTTCACACACCCACCATGTCACAGGCCCCTGGAACGACTCTGCCGAGCCCTAACAATGACCTGTACCACTGCCCCGGCCCCTCTGCTCCCCCCAGCAGGCCAATTCGCAGGACAATGAGCAAACATGTTCATCGAAATGCATCGTCTACTCAATGGAACGACTCTGGTCTGCCCTGAACCCCAAACGAAGGTCCCAAACCCCCAGTCCCTGTCCCGAAATCTCAGCTTACTGTGGATGTGCTGTTCCACCAGGACCTGCATCCTATACCCCTGCTGTGTCACTAATGACGCCGTCTTGATGCCTGATGACACCCCCCACTCACCATCTATGCCTATGTTTCCATCCATGCCCCCGTCCACGTCACTAGCACTGTCCACAGCACCAGCCCCATCCATGTCACTGGCCCTGTCCCCGTCCACGTCACCTGTCCTGCCCTGTCACCAGCCCCATTCATTTTCACCAGCCCTGCACCTGTCATGTCCCCTGCACCACACCTGTCCAACTCTGACTCAGTGTTCTTGTGAACACGTAAAGTTATTTTTGGTTACCACAACCACGTTTACCTTGCCACCTGCCCCCCCCTGGTCATTTTTTTTGGAGTATGAGAGAGTGTAAGAGTGCCTCTTACATCATCATTACATTATCACATGCCACTCAGTTATCACATGTTATTCTGATAGTATATGGTCTATACTTTGAGTACTTGTACTGTATTCTAGAATCCCCCCTCAAAATATATTAAGTTCCTTATAGTTCTTGGTCCCCTTTAGTGTTGGAAGCTCTGGCTTCCTTCCACTCCATTCCTTCCACTAAAGGGGACCAAGAACTATAAGGAACTTAATATATTTCGAGGGGGGATTCTAGAATACAGTACAAGTACTCAAAGTATAGACTATATACTATCAGAATAACATGTGATAACTGAGTGGCATGTGATAATGTAATGATGATGTAAGAGGCACTCTTACAAGAAAATGATGCAAGCTCACCCATAACTCCAACACCTCGTCCTAAGCCACAGCCTGCCTATAAGCAAGGGCTCCCATCAGCTTTCAACATGCATAATAGTCCAGGAAATATAGAACTTGAAGATGCAGATAGCGTGGCAATTGATGCATTGATGGCTCTTGGCGCTGCAGTGGCACCACGAAAGAAGGTGCCCAGCACAATGACTCATATTTTCAATCAGGTCACAAACTTTGACACTGATGATGAAGATGAGATTGAGGATGAGGATGAGGAGGATGAACTTGAGGAGGGCAAGGAAGACCAGTTACAAGATGAGCTTGATGACAACAGTGTGACTTCTTCCAATGACTGATGTTGACCTTGAATTGATGCCAAAACAAATCTCGAACTCCCTGTAGGCACTCCATGAAAGTCTTGACCAGAGTTTGCAATTCCATTTGAGGTTCCTTTCAATGGGGCAACTTGTGACCTTACCAGCATCACATTGACAACAACATTCAACGAGTTCTGCCTCAAACTTGCCAAAAAGATGGAAATACAGCTTAGCCTCCTCTTGCATATCGGATACATCCCATCATACAAGTTGAAGAACCCATGACCTGTACCCAAGTTGCTGGAAGACACTGAAGCCTGGGAGAAGCTGGTTCATGATGTGGAGGAGTATATCAAGAGCTCAAAGGCAAAGAACCAAGGGAAGGGGATTGTCAAACCATTCTCAATCACCATCATTGACATGTCAGGACCACCACCTAAGGAAGCTGCTGTGAAGAAAGTGTGGTCATATTTTTCCCCATTCAGGCATGGTATTGATGCATCGTGATCTTGCAGGGGAGTAAGAAGAAGGCAAGCAATGCTAGTGGGGAGGGTGATGAGGGTGATTGGATGGGTGAGCTGAAGGACCATGAGCTCCTGCAGTTGGTTGAGAAGGAGCATCACTGCGCCTCATGTGATAAGGCATGCATTGTTCTAAACAGTGGTGACCATTATGTACTCTCAAACACTGATCTTGCCACATGGGTGGTTCTTCTGGTGCGTCTGCTTGAGATCAGATAACACAACTTGAAAGAGCTCATCACCAAGTCATAGAAGCGATACAAGGCTACAATCAGTGAGCCTCCTGCTGAACTCAAGCTCAATGTCTCACACCAACAATCAGCCAAGAAGACTCTTGTTGCAAAGGTTGATGTTGCCCCAAGTTCATCTGAACCCCCTGCATGGATGCAGCCACTTATGATGATGCTTGGTGTGCAGGCATTACAATTTCAAGGTCTCTGCCACACTCCAGCTGCTGTACCTATGGAACCACAGCCTATCCCTCAACAACCAGCTGTTGTTCCTGCTCCTGCTCTCCTTCCCACCTCTCAGGTGCCCTCTACTCCAGCCACTCTCACCTTGAAGCGGTCTGCTGAGTTTGACATTGAGCCTGAAGATTCACTTGAACTTGTGTCATGGCTTGAAGGTCTCAATGCTGACACTGTTTGTGGCAAGTTCAATCTCAATTATGGCCAATATGGACCTGCATTAGCAGCTCATGGGCTCCTTGAGGTGAATGACCTTCTTGACTTAATGCCAGATAAGCTTGCAGAATTGGGTGGTATGGTTTGGGGAACCGCAAATCACATCTTGAAGTTTGCTGTTACCAATTATCAGAAAATTGTGGAGCACACTAAATGCATACGATTGACTAATCTTTTTGATGTTTAACCTATGAACTTCCAAGTACTTGCTTCTAAACAATGATTATTCTTCTTGTCAATAATTCTGGTTATAATTCTATACTATATGCTGTGTCTATTATCATATATACCCACAATGATGGAAAAATCCTAATGCATCATCACCAGTAATTGAATATGCCACCTCGAGAAGATGCAGATAGACATATGTGTCATCAATATCTTGCTCAACATCTTCATGACCAAGAGTTCTATCTTGCTGGACAAAAGCCTTGATAGCTGAAAAGGCAAGCTCAATTGGATTGTAATCAGGTGAATAGGGAGGCAGGAACATGACTTGCATGCCACTGTAAGAATAGTTAATGGTGTGATGCACAGTAGGCAGAAGGAATTTATACCACTCCTCAATTTTCTCCTTAACCTGAGGATGCTTGTGGATACAAGCATTATCCAATACAATAACAGAGTTGTTTGCAGGAAAAGGTTGCATCTTGTTGAGAAGGCCATCAATGAACTCCTCAAATAGAACTGTTGTGAAGGATTCCTCAACAATCTTGGCATGAAGCATGCCTTCGAGTGACATGGCAGGAAGCAACAAATAACTGTGTGACTATTTGGTACATCAAGGAAGTTCAGCAGAAAATAAGTACATACTGTTTTCCTCAAACAAAAAAACATTTCCGCACTGCCCATTGTCCCCTCAAAGCCCATGCATGCCCACAAATTGAAGTACATCGATCGAATAAACTTTCATCCACAAAGACGGTCTGTTCAGGAGTGTACTGATGACCATACTGATAGCGGAATCTGGCCCACTTGATAGCACTTCGTTCAAGGGCCTGCCAAGTAAGCTGTGTGTTCATTATTAGACACTAAATTGAGTATTGTGATTGGATGACAGTGTAAGTAGTACAACACACCTTCTTCAGGGTAAATCCTGACTGCTGTAATGCTCTCCAAATTGTAGATTCACTGACATCTACCCCAAGTCTATCCTCTAAGACTTCTTGCATCTCATCTAGGTAGATCTCTGGGCTATGATGAACAGTTCCTTGCAGAAACTGGGGGTAATCAGTGGTTTGTGATTGCAGATAAGATCATTGCAGGAACATACCTGAACATCAGCAGCTGTAAGAACATGCTTTGCACCTCAGAGTTCTTTTGTTAGATGTTCTCACATAATGGTGCCCCGCTTGCAATAGTCAGACAAAACCCATTCGATAGTTTGTTTCCTGCAGCCTGTGTAATGCATAATGTTGGGGAAGTCCATACTTCTTGACATGTTTAAGATAACTCCCTGGAGATTGTCTGAGAGAGGTCTGCCACAAACCATGGTGAAGAGGCAGCAGAGAGATGTTGTTGATCAGATGACATTGATGTTCAAGTTTGTAAGCAGTGCATATTACACTTTACCATTGCTACACATGACAACTCATATCTTTTTCTGTAATCTCACTGGGGCTGTTTTAATACATACTGAATACACTCTTTGTAGCCAGGACTTATTTTTCTACAATGTAGTTCTCATGCTATTCACTGCAGACACTTATGTCGATCACCTACTTTATGAAAATCTCAGAGTGCTCAAATAAATCAAATAACTATGGGGCTGTCTAGAGCACATATGGCTGAGTCTGTAGCACTAAGAATTATAGTAATTTGTTGGGTGGTTGTCGAGATATTGCCTGCAGAAGTTTGACCATCAAATGTGCAGATTTTGTTGTTTGTGCGTGCTTCTGCCAACTATTCTGCAAACAGCAATAAATTACCAGGTTTTGAGAGGTAGAACTGTATTGACATATCAAAATAGTCTGAGGCAAGTGTTCAGATTGTTCTTGGACATTGCATTACTAATTTCTGATGCCGCAAAGTGTTGAGAATTACACCGTGAGCACACAGGGACACAGTATTACCAAATACAGATCTTGGCACATCCTTTGATGTGCATACTATATTTAGTGCATCCCTTTGAGGTGTGTGATTGGATCCATATCATAGATACCTTTAGTCTTGGCTCCAGAAGTTAGTGTCAAGACTGATTCTCTCGACTGGATTTCCAATCATTTTCCACCCCCCTTCCTGGCCGCCTTGCATCACAGCCCACCTCCTATCAGCAGCACTGCCTAGAGGCAAAATTCCCTCATTTCCAATTAGATGAAACAGTTTCAGGATTTGCCTCAGGAGCTGGTTTGCAAATTACCACAGCCTTGGAAACTCTGACCTTTAGTATTTAAGCTAGCTACTTTTGTTCTGTATTGCCAGTTTGTAAATCAACAAAGTCACTCAATTAATCCCACTCTAAATTTGCTCCAATTCATCTCTTAAGTCTTCCTCAAACTTTTACTTGTCCTCTCCAGAAAACCTCTGATCCTCTGATCCTCCCCTCTCACCTTATCTGAAATTAAGACACTTGATGAGGAGAAGGGTGCAGCTTCTTACAAGCTGAAGCCAAGTCCTTTCTGTCCCAAAACCCTTGCCTCAGAATTCCATCAGAATCCCGCTCCTATCTGACTCTCCCCTTTCAGCTTCTACCATCTGGGTATGACCAGAAATCTGATGTCTCCTTCTTTGAACTCAGAACTTAACAGTTAGGGAGAGATCCAGTGGAGTCTGAGGTCACATTTGCAGCTGCTCTCCCTAACACAACAGGTAGGGCAAAACTTTCCCAGAGAGAAAATGTGGAGAAAATGTGGAGAAAATTACCCTTTTTCATGTAGCAAACAAGTAAAGAAAAACTGGTGAAAATAGATTATTTTCTCTTTATTTTCTCTGCAATCTGCCTAAGGGAAAATATACCATTTGTGTGGAGAGAAAAAAAGGGGAATCTGAGGTGAAAAGAACTTATTTCCTCTTGATTTCCCCCTGATTTTTTCCTAGGAAAAAAAGGTATATTTCCTGCAAGAGCAAATCAGAAATCTCTGGAGAATACAAGTTATTTCTTACAAATTTTGGCCTAGAAAATTTGTAAGAAATAACTTGTACTCTCCAGAGATTTCTGATTTGCTCTTGCAGGAAATATACCTTTTTTTCCTAGGAAAAAATCAGGGGGAAATCAAGAGGAAATAAGTTCTTTTCACTTCAGATTCCCCTTTTTTTCTCTCCACACAAATGATATATTTTCCCATAGGCAGATTGCAGAGAAAATAAAGAGAAAATAACCTATTTTCACCAGTTTTTCTTTACTTGTTTGCTATATGAAAAAGTGTAATTTTCTCCACATTTTCTCCACATTTTCTCTCTGGGAAAGTTTTGCCCTGCCTGTTGTGTAATGTCTGGAGCATTCTGATAGGAAGGGGTGGGCTCAGGTCACATTGTAACAAAAGTAACATGATGTCACATAAAGTGACAGCATCTTTAGGACAACTTGAATAGGCTAAAGCAGCTTGAGACTGAGCAAGGCAGCTTGCCATCATAATTAATTCATTCCCAACAGTGGAGGTAACTGGTAATGATATACTGGTGTAAATAGTGTCAACAACTTAATTGCCATGTCCATGTCCTGGGAATGTTACTCTCCAGTTTTCTTTTCTTTTTCCAGTAGATACTACAGAGTTTTATATGTTTTAAGGGAAACTTCCTAAAATGGTATAAGAAACATGTGTAGAACATGAGGCAAAAGATATGAGTTAAAACATGAGGCCAAAATGAGACTGGAATCCGAACAAGACAGAGATATATCATATGATAAAGGAGTAATAAAGGGGAAGAACTAAAAAGAGACTGTCCTTTGTGTATAAACCGTGCTAAGTCTCACAATAATCCATCCAGCAGGTTCTGTACACGGTAGGGACTTGGAACGAGGCTGACCTATTATCAGGCATGGAAATATGAGCAATGGGAGAAACCCACAAACAAGATGCAACAGACCTCCTGATTGCATATATATGAGGAGAACTGGTTATTGGCATGTTCAAACCACCAGAAGAACCACCCCTGACCAAGGAACACTGAGGACCGACCCATACATACATATGGAAAATGAACACGATCTCCAGGATTGCAAAAGCCAAGGACTCCCCATGATATGTATTCTTGAAGAGCGCATGGATCAGAGCAAAGACATCCATTTCCCAATGACTTGCACATGAGCAAGATGAGGGGAAGGAGGCCAGCAAACAGACCCTGGACGACCTACTGCCACTGGAATACCAGAAATACAGACAGGTATTTGAGAAAGCCACATCTGAATGATTCCCGGAATCAAGATGGTGGGATCATGTGATTGACTTAAAGGAAGGCTTTGTACTGAAGGATTGCAAAGTCTACCCACTGACACCAAAGGAACAAGAGAAACTCAACAAGTTTCTAGACAAAAGCCTGGAGAAAGGATACATCTGACCATCAAAATCACCCATGGCATACCCATTCTTCTTCGTGTTGAAGAAGGACTCTGACGCTCTGCGACCTTGCCAAGACTATCGCTATCTGAACAAAGGAAAACTACCCCCTGCCACTGATTGGAGACCTCTTGGACAAGCTGAAAGGAGCAAGATTTTTCATGAAACTTGATATTCAATGGGGATATCATAATGTATGGATAAAGAAAGGAGATGAGTGGAAGGCAGCATTCAAGACTAAGCGAGGGCTATTCGAGCCAATGGTGATGTTCTTTGGGCTGTGCAACTCACTGGCAACATTCCAGGCCATGATGAACAATCTCTTCCGAGACATGTTAGATGAAGGATGGCTCATCATCTATATGGATGACATCCTGATCTTCTCAAAGATGGAAGAAGAACACTGGATAAGGACCAAAAGGGTCCTTGAATGACTATGACAATGCAATCTCTACCTGAAAATAGAGAAATGCAAGTTCAATGTGCAAGAAGTCAACTTCTTGGGCATGATCATCAGGCCCAATGAACTTGCAATGGACAACACACAACTGGCTGGGATCAAGGACTGGCCCACGCCAAGGACAGTGAAGGATGTAAGATCCTTCCTAGGATTTGGAAACTTCTATCAGAGATTCATCAGACACTTCGCGGATCTGGCCAGACTGCTGAATGATTTGATGAAGAAGAACCAGAAATTTGAATGGACGAATGACTGCCAGCAGTTGTTCAATGCACTGAAAAGGAAGTTCAATGAAGCCCCAGTACTGCTGATGCCTGATGCAATGAAACCATTTGTGGTGGAATCTGACGCCTCAAAATTTGCGACAGGCACAGTACTCAGACAACAGGACACCAATGGAGACTGGCACCCATGTGGATACATCTCACATTCTTTCAATGAAGCAGAAAGAAATTACGAGATATATGACCAGGAACTACTGGGAGTAATCCGAGCGCTGGAAACATGGAGACACTACCTACAGGGGACACTGTTCCCTGTGATGGTACTATCCGATCACAAGAACCTGACATACTTCTGTCAGGCACAGAAACTGAACTGACAACAGGCTAGATGGAGCATCTACCTGTCACAATTTGACCTGAAGTTACAACACATACCAGGATCACAGATGGTACAATCTGACACCCTATTGAGGAGAGCAGATCACATAGCCAAAGAAGACACTGATAATGAGGACAAGACCATCCTCACTGATGAACTATTCATGAAAACAATCAATGCTGAGCTCCAAGGAGCCCTGGTCTCAGCAATAATGAAGGATGACCTTGTAAATGCTGCTTTACAAGCTCTGAAGAACAATGGAACTCCCCCAATCAAATCTGCATTGGCGGACTGGAAATTCAAAGACAGCCTGCTCTTTTTCAAAGACAGATGCTACATGCCACAGGACAAAACCCTCCGCCGAGCAATCATATGGAAATACCATGATAGCATCACAACAGGGCACCCTGGACAATCGCAGACAATCAAACTGATCTGACGAGACTACTGGTGGCCAGGAATGGCCAACTTCATAAAGAAGTATGTTGAAGGCTGTGTGAAATGCCAGCAAATGAAGATCAACACACACCTGATGACCCCACCACTGACACCGATAGCATCTGATGCCAGCAGACCATTTGAGCTGGTAACGACAGATTTTATTATGGACTTGCCCGTAATAAACAGATTTGACTCAATCATGGTCATGGTAGACCATGGTCTTACAAAGGGGGTAATTTTTATCCCTTGCGTGAAGACGATTGATGCACTTGGTGCTGCAGACCTTTACCTGCGCCATGTATACACAAGATTTGGACTCCCCAGAAGAATCATCTCAGACAGAGACCCCCAATTCGCATCCAAACTCTTCTGAGAACTCGGACAACTGCTTGGAATCAAGCTATCCATGAGCACCGCCTGTCACCCCCAGACCGATGGAGAAACAGAGTGAGTAAACCAAGAGCTAGAGGTTTACCTCTGCATGTTCTGTTCAAACAAACCAGAAGATTGGGAGTGTTATCTCCCAACAGCAGAATTCATGCATAACCAGAAGACGCACTCCACAGTAAAACATTCACCATTTTACTTGATGATGGGATATCAACCATGCACTATCCCCACCCCTTATGAAAAGACAAATGTGCCGAACAGAGAATCCAAGAACTTCTCTCTGTGAGAAGGGAAGCTCTTGCTGCACATGAACTGGCCAGACAGGCTATGGCCGCCCAAATGAAAGGGTGATATGAACTGTTCAAGGTTGGAGAGCAAGTATGGCTCAACTCCAAGAATCTGAAGATTGGCTACCCAATGAGAAAATTGGTGCCAAAACGAGAAGGGCCCTTCATGATTGAAGATGCCTTGTCAAGAACGACATACCGATTGAAACTGCCACTGAGATGGAAGATCCACCCAGTATTCCATGTGGCTTTACTCACGCAATACCATGAGAACGACACTCATGGGCAAAACTTCCTCACTCCACCACCCGACCTCATGGAAGGAGAAAATGAATATGAGGTGGAAGCGATCATTGCACACGAGAAGCACAGCAAGACACCCCATTACCTCATGAAATGGGTTGACTATCCGACATCTGAAAACACATGGGAACCTGAATCGAACTTGAAGAATGCCCCCAAAATCCTGATGGCATATAAGAAGAGGCACCACCTCTCACAAAAACCCAGAAAACTCCCCCTTTCCTGAACACCCCACAATGACACCCCTGATACCCACTAGACAACAATTGACCCAAGACCTGTTGAACATTGATGCCCTTCACGTTTGCCCTCACCTCCCCCACCAAGAAATATGAAAAGAACATGGCAACTGGACAACGAGTCATTGACCAGTCACCAAGAACAAACAGACTGCCGGGGCAACCCTCTTGGGAATGCCCCCATGGAATCATATTCTGGTTAACAAGAGATGACTGGATAAGAAGAGTACCCTCAACTTGCCCAAGATGCTGCCTCTATGCACGGAGGAGCACAAAGACAGACTTGACCTGGGTAAAAGCACAATTTGAAGAATGGTGCTTTGAAGGAGAATTAGACAATGAGGACTACTTCCCTGAAGAGTTCGTCATCGACCGCTATGGCCTGACCCCAAGCAGAAGACCACTAGTGGGAATTGGCCCACTACTGTGGAATGACCTTTAGTGGAACACCCACTACGATGAAGAAAGCGGATTTGAGCTGGCAAGGCAGCTCTTATTTGGATGACACAGAGAACTGGGGATGCTACTGCATTCCAACTGACACCCCCCACACATTGATACCCCAAACCACTGAGCACAACTAGGTGTGAAATGATCATCTGCAAAGACATTAAACTACTGATCGTCCGCAAAGACATTAAACTACCAAAAATCCGCAAAGACGTTAAACTATCGATCATCTGCAAAGACGTTAAACTACTGATTGTCTGCAAAGACATTAAAACTGCTGATCATCCACAAAGACATTAAACTACTGAACATCTGCAAAGATGTAAAACTATGGTGATTGCACTTGATACTGCACAGACCCTACAGACCCCTCCCCTTCTGACGACATCACCGACTCCTTGACACCACTGCTAAGGGCAGTATAGAGTGAAAAGAACCTGATCATGGTCCAAGCTTGGACATGAACAATCCCTCCATCCTGCAATGCCCCTCACTGAACCACCCTTCCAATGACACCACTGACTCCTTGACACCACTGCCTAGGGCAGCATGAACTAGAAGAACTCAATCATGGTCCGAGTTCGGACATGAATTATTCCTCCACCACACCCCTCGATCCTGACCCACCCACATGTCCAGACCATACCCAATCAGACCAGAGGAGAGATGAAGATCTAGGTCAAAGTGTGGAACTTTCAACCATAGCGGGGGGTAATGTTACAGTTTTCCTTGTAACTCATGGAACCTGACCAACCCAACTGACCTGATGATCCCCTCCAGACAGGAGGCACTACCTGATTCATGCCTAGGGCATGTCCTTGACACCAGACACATGCACAATGCATGCCGACTGCATGCATTCGATCCCCTTCCTGTGGAAGGCACCCTTGACACATGGTGACTCCATGCACCCGAACCCATTTCCACACATGCTGTAATATGACAGCCCTTTGACATGAGGTCCGTGATGTCGGACTCTCACGATTGACATGCTGCGCCACAGCACTCCATGACATCGGATGCCTCATGCAAGGCATGAGGCTTATTGTTTCTATTCATACCTGATATGCATCTACCTTTCCGATTGGACAATAAGGACCTTCCTACTAGTATAAGGACTGTGACTTGTAGTAGGGATGTCCTTAGTTTAGATCTAGGCAATCTACAGTCTTAACTTGCAAACTCGTAAACTTACTCGAAACCACTAAGGAAGCCCCTTAGTGCATGAACCTGAACGACTCTATGCAGAAGGCCTGCTAGAGTGCACTACCCATCTTACATCAGATGCTCCAAGTAAGACTAGTGCTGAATGACTCATTGAGGAAGCACCTCATCGAACAAGATCAACTAGATCAAGTGGTTGAGGCTTCACCCTTAACACTGATAATTTGCATGGCCAAGACATCAATGCCAGGTTTCAAGAGTGGGAGTGCCGTTGATAGGTCCACCTTGTTGTTCAAGCTTGGAAAACACATCTACAATTGTTGTCGAAGCTCTACAAACCTATATGAACCCCTCCAAAGCTCTACGAACCCCTCTGAAGCTCTACAAAGCTCTATGAACCTCTACAAAGTTATGGGAATGCTTCACAATTCTTTGCAACACTTTGAAATTCTTTGCAACACCTCAAAATTCTTCATATGCCTTCAGCTGGCATAATACAATTCCCCCAACCTTCATACAGCTCAGGATATACACTTGGAACATTGTCGATGAGTTCTGAACCAGTATCGAGCAATATCGCAGTGATATTGGCTTTTGAACAAGTCTGATATTTCCTTGACTGACTTCAAAAATTTTTATTTTAGCTTCAACACTCCATTTCACATCGATTTAATTCGATCTCATTCAATTTACCTTTGCAGTTCGATCGACTGACCGGGACAGTCAGTATTTTAGTCAGGGGGAGGATGATAGGTCCACCTTGTTGTTCAAGCTCGGAAAACACATCTACGATTGTTGTTGAAGCTTTATGAACCCATACAAACCCCTCCAAAGCTCTGCGAACCTCTACAAACCTCTACAAAGTCATTGGAATGCTTCACAATTCTTTGCAACACTTCAAAATTCTTTGTATGCCCTCGGCCACCATAATACAATTCCCCTGACCTTTATACAGCTCAGGATATACACTTGGAACATTGTTGATGAGTTCTGAATTAGTATCAAGCAATATCACAGCAATATTGGCCTTTGAACAAGTCCGATATTTCCTTGACCAACTTCGAAAATCATCAAACATCGAAAATCAACATTGGACACTATATCGCTATCCGAATGGTCATTGCACACATTCCAGACATATCCCCTACCATTGTCGAACAATATCACAGCAATATCAGCCTTTGAACAAGTCCAATATTTCCTTGACTAACTTTGAAAATCTTCAAAAAATATTGAACCTCGAAAAACATCTTCAGACACAGTATTTCCTATTCAAATGATCTTCAGACACATGCTGGACACATGGGACACTATCTCAAGTATATTGAACAGATTTTGACTGCATGTGCACACATACAATTTGCTCATAGCAGTTTCCGATGTTTTATTCAATTTATAACAAGGACAGTCTGCTTTTAGCTATTCTTCCTTATTATTTCTTCATCATGTGTTATATTCACCCTTTCTAGGCTCGCTTTATTGTTCTGATATACTTATATTGTCTTTTGCCTCAAGTTTTCCACATGTTTGCCTCATGTTCTCTAGCCTTTTTAGGTACTTTCTTTATTTTATATAAAAACATGTACTAGATACAAAGAAAAACAAGAAAGTTGTCATCTTCCTCCCAGATCACAGTGATTTGAGAGTTCAGTTTAGTCTTATTCAGTCCGAAGTTTGGTGTTTTATGCTAAACTTTCTCAAAATTCCTCAAAATTCCTCAAGATTTCTTGCATTATGCTATTTTCACTCTCGCTTCCCTTGATTCACCTTTGCTTCACTTCTACTACTCATCTAGTCCCCCAATCTTGCCTCTGAACATATTTGTGCACTCAAAATTCCTCAAAACTTCTTCAAAAAAACCTCAAAAAATATCGCAACATCTCAAAAATCATTGCAAGTCCTCAAAACACATTCTTTTAGCTTTGAACTGCTTTGACAAGCAGTTGTTTTATGACTATTTGATGGTCGGTCTGACAGGTGACATCTAGAGGGCCCTGCATCCTTCCTCTGACTTGTGTTATACCATCTGAAGCCTTTTTGTGGGTTTTGTTTGGGTTTCTGGGTTGAGCATCATCATTTGGGAGCCCACTGTGAGGGCTTTCTAGATCAGTTCATCGTTGGACCTCCCCACCTTTCCACCACCAATTTTTCAGCCTTTGGCTGAAGGAAGCTTGACGATTTCGATTTCACATTGAACTCATAGTGCCTCCGACCTTCCTGAACAACCAGGAGATCTTGATACAGTATCCTGACCATTGATAATATCATTTTGCACTCTTTCACCCTTCATGTTTACTATTTTGCTACCATCTTCGACTTCAAAACATACAAAACCCAATATTGCATGAATTTTGACTTTGCAGCCCCCGAAATCTCTTCGAACATGTCAGTGTCCTTTATGCCAGCTTGTGGCCATTCTACCTCTCCAAAATTCAATCCAAAACAGCCTAGAGAGCTGCAAAAATACTTCAAAGAGCTCAAATTTCTCTTCCTGACTTGCAGTATTACAGATCATGACCTAAAGAAGAAGCATGCCTGCCAATATGTTGACATCAATTCTTGCAAACTCTGGGAATCGCTTCCAGAGTACCAGCCTGGCACCTCATTTAATGCATTTCACATCGCAGTACACAAGTTCTATCCTGGATCAAAAGACAAATGCAAATACAGCATTTCGAGCATGGATACTCTCATTCGTGAACAGCTTCGCACCAGTATTTTTGACTCAAACTTTATTATAGGTCATTCTACAACATTACAAATTTTCTTTGCTCAAAACAGAGAATTTTGGAAGCTGAACAAAGTTGAGCTTTTGTTCAAGGGTTTCAAACAGATTTATGGACTTGAATTGTGCATTGTCTTGAAGTTAAGTTCCCAGATCATTATCCCAATGACCCATATGCTCTGAACGACATCCACAATGCTGCAAAATTTGTTATAGCATCATCAAACTCATATTCCATTCCCCAGCCATCGATTTTGACCTTGAATCCATCATTGCCTAGTGCTCTGATGATAGGTTGTCTCCTCAGCTCAAAGGCCAATTCACCATTACAACCACATTCTAGTCACATTGGCTAACTTCCACAAGGTCCCAGAAGCAGTGCAACCACTCTTGATCAAGTCAACCGAGCATGATATCGTATTGACCACGTTGAAACATCACCAGCGACATCGATCGTACTTAGAAGCCACATCGCACAACCTTAGGACTACCTCAAAATACCCTAAGAACCTTCCAAATGAACATCGAACATCCCCAATCAACTTCAAACAACTGCAACCACAATCAAACATTGTCGACTGTCATCGACCATCATCGAGAGTTACCGATCGATATTGAGACACTATGAGTGACATCGGGTGCTGCCTTCATTATCTAAATGGTGGAAGACCATGCACCAGAAAGTATTCCAACTCGTGCTCAAACCTGCTGATAGTAGGTCAGCCTCATTCTAAGTCCCTATCGCATACAGAACCCGCTGGATGGATTATTGCAAGACTTAGCATGGTTTATACACAAAGGACAGTCCCTTTTTAGCTCTATACCCTTTATTACTCTTTCATCATATGATATATCTATTTCTTGTTTGGATTCCAGTCTCCTTTTTGGCCTTGTGCCTTAACTCATATCTTTTGCCTCATGTTCTACACATGTTTCTTATACCATTATAGGAAGTTTCTTGTAAAACATATAAAACTCTGTAGTATCTACTTGGAAATAAAAAAAAGAAAATTGTCTTCACCTATCATCTCGTATACAGTTCTAAGCATCTGAGCCATCGGCTATAGCCTTCATATACTATCGACCTATCGAAAGGTCCTCGGAATTCACACTTTGACCATTGATGATAAAACTCATTCGCCGTCAATCTCGTTGATTGTCCTCGATATCAATTGATACCCCATTGGACCACATCAAACACCTTCATCTCTTATAGAACTACCTTTGCAACTAGTACCAACTAGTTGTCCTCCCATAGGTTGGACCCTGAACCTTCAGAACATCTCGCACCCTTCCTCTGACTCATGCAAATATCATTGGTTGCCTCATTGGCTGTTTTGGTGGTTTTCCCAGGTTGAGTATCATCACTGATCAACTCTGAAGATATTTTGCACATTCTTGAACATTTTGCATTGAACTTTGCATCAGTTTTTGCAGCTTTGCATCCAACCAGAATAGCATCCAAAATTTCTGTTCCAACCTCGTTACTCACTGATATAGCACCTTTGACCACATCGAACCAAACATTCAATGGTATGCATCACAGCTCAAACATTTTGGATAATGTAGAAGCTTGCATTGCAGTGCTCGAATGGGAACTAGCTCTCGAAAAAGAGCTTGCACTTGAACAAGAAATTTTTGCACTTCAAAATTGTCATGACATGCCTCGCAGTCTTCATCGCATAGTTCCAGCTTCATCGCACATGTCTGCACCAGTTTCATCTTCGATAAATTTGCCTTTGCCTATTGCACCAATCGTATCAGCTTTGACAGTTTTGAAATTGTCCAAAGAATGTGAAATATTCGAATTACTGTTTTTGACTTCAACTTGTCCTCCAACACCATTTTCGCCTCCACAATCTAGCTTGATCTCACCCCTGATATTTTTGTCATATTCGTCCTTGTCATTGCCCATTTCGACCTCATCTTTGTGCTCGCCACTCCCGATATTTTCATCCTCAATCTCATTGTCTTTGCCATTGTTTTCACCCCCATCTATGTTGCGACCAGATTCATGTTCATGTTTGCATTTGCCCTCAAAGTCCAATATAGCACTCGAAGTTCCCTATCCATGGTATATCCATAGTCCTCAGCTTGCAACCCTTGTCGTCATCCCTGAAATCTTTATTACATCCATTGTCAATGACAGTTTTGTTGACCTCATTTTCAATCCCTCGATCTCTTGTTCGAACTATATTCAACTAGTTCCTCGACCTGATTATAGCAATCATGGTTAGCATTGTCGACATCGATCAAATTCGCCTATTTCCTTTCTTGTCTTTTTCATTTCGACTTCATTCTATTTATCAAACTCATCTTCACCATGCTCGACATTCTTTAATTAGCCTTGATGGCTTTCATTTTAGCCATTTAACATCGATTTAATTCGATCTCATTCGATTTACCTTTGCAGTTTGATCAACTGACCAGGACGGTCAGTATTTTAGTCAGGGGGAGGATGATAGGTCCACCTTGTTGTTCAAGCTCGGAAAACACATCTACAATTGTTGTTGAAGCTCTATGAACCCATACAAACCCCTCCAAAGTTCTGCGAACCTCTATGAACCTCTACAAAGTCACAGGAATGCTTCACAATTCTTTGCAACACTTCAAAATTCTTTGTATGCCCTCGGCCACCATAATACAATTCCCCTGACCTTTATACAGCTCAGGATATACACTTGGAACATTGTTGATGAGTTCTGAATTAGTATCAAGCAATATCACAGCAATATTGGCCTTTGAACAAGTCCAATATTTCCTCGACCAACTTCAAAAATCATCAAACATCAAAAATCAACATTGGACACTATATCGCTATCCGAATGGTCATTGCATACATTCCAGACATATCCCCTACCATTGTTGAACAATATTGCAGCAATATCAGCCTTTGAACAAGTCCAATATTTCCTTGACTAACTTCAAAAATCTTCAAAAAACATCAAACCTCGAAAAACATCTTCAGACACAGTATTTCCTATTCAAACGATCTTCGGATGCATGCTGGACACATGGGACACTATCTCAAGTATATTGAACAGATTTTGACTGCATGTGCACGCATACAATCCGCTTGAAGCAGTTTCTGATGTTTTATTCAATTTATAACAAGGACAGTCTGCTTTTAGCTATTCTTTCTTATTATTTCTTCATCATGTATTATATTCACCCTTTCTAGGCTCGCTTTATTGTTCTGATATACTTATATTGTCTTTTACCTCGAGTTTTCCACATGTTTGCCTCATGTTCTCTAGCCTTTTTAGGTACTTTCTTTATTTTATATAAAAACATGTACTAGATACAAAGAAAAACAAGAAAGTTGTCATCTTCCTCCCAGATCACAGTGATTTGAGAGTTCAGTTTAGTCTTATTCAGTCTGAAGTTTGGTGTTTTATGCTAAACTTTCTCAAAATTCCTTGAAGTTCCTCGAGATTCCTCGCATTATGCTATTTTTGCTCTTGCTTCCCTCAATTCGCCTTTGCTTCACTTCTACTACTCATCTAGTCCCCCAATCTTGCCTCTGAACATATTTGTGCACTCGAAATTCCTTGAAACTTCTTCGAAAAAACCTTGAAAAATATCGCAACGTCTCAAAAATCATTGCAAGTCCTCGAAACACATTCTTTTAGCTTTGAACTGCTTTGACAAGCAGTTGTTTTATGACTATTTGATGGTCGGTCTGACAGGTGACATCTAGAGGGCCTCGCATCCTTCCTCTGACCTGTGTTATACCATCTGAAGCCTTTTTGTGGGTTTTGTTTGGGTTTCCGGATTGAGCATCATCACTGTGAACAGTAAGGTTGTGATCAGCGGTAGTGGAATGTAGTGTGAGCACATAGAGTTTTTTAGTAGTCAGTAGAGGGCCACAGGCAATGAAGGCACTGGTGGATTTATCAGTTATCCAACAGGATGCTGAGTCAAAATGTGCAACTGCATTGGAATTGTTGGTGAGAGAGCAGACAGAGATGAGGTGGACATTTGCAGTCAGGACATATGATGTTTTAAGGTAATTGATGTGCCCTGCACCACTCATACTTTGATGTCGCCAATGCCAATAGCAGAAATGGAAGATCCCCCTACACCTTTTATTGAATGAGATGTGATAGGATGAAGTGAAATAAAATCAGAATGATCTGGGGAAATGTGAACTGTGGTGCTGGAGTTGACAATGAAAGGAAAGTCATTGAGAGATATCTGAGTGCATGTTGTTTGGGATGGAGTGTTGATTCCAGTGACAGGTTCCTCCTCAACTACCAACCAGCCCTTGTATTTGATTTCCTCAATGGAGGTGGCAGGGATGGGATTGCATGTGATGCCTGCAAATTTGGGTGAAGGTGATGGGGATGGTGCCGACACAGAGTCAACCATGACAGTGAACACATGTCTCTTAACATCCTTTATGGTGACAGGTACTCTGGAAGCATCAGTACCTGACCTTTTCTTCTCAAGCATGAGTCTCCAAGCTGCCTTTAATTTGTCAATTGTCTTCCCAGCCATGCCCCACCTGACTTGATGCAGAATTTGATGGTGTGACCAGTTTTCTTGCAAAATGGGTTGCTACAGAGAAGAGAGTTGGAAGTTTTCTGGGGCTTAGTGCAGGCTGTGAGTGCAATATGCAACTTGCTTTTGGTGCATTGATCACTTTTGAGCAGGGTTTGTTCATTCTCCAAGAAAAAGTTGTTGGAAGTGTATGGGGTCGTCTGGGTAGAATTTGCAATATCGCACAATATGATGGAGCAGGCATGGGGGAAATTATTACTGAGTGAATTCAGGAGAGCTATGGAGCACAAAAGGTTAGCTTTGATGTCTCTCATGGCAAACACATGCTTAATCAGGGTGCAAATCCAATCTGCAGTCTTGGGGAGTGGAACGTCCTTTGAGCACTGAATTGAAAGAGCTTGTTGTAGAAGCTGGACCTGACGAACAGGCCCTTCCTTCTGATGACAGTTTTGTAAGGTTTTCCAATTGTCATTGGGGCCCTTTGACATGTTGAGGAAAGGGTGTTCACTAGTGGCAACATTGGATGCTATGAATGCATAGGCAAGATGGGCATTAGCAGCCCAGTTCTGGGCAGCACATGTTTCTGTGGAAGGTGGGGGAGAAGTAGTTCCAGAGACATATTCATAGAGACCATTAAGAGAAAGTGTGATGGTAACATCCTCACACCATTCTTTGTAGTTGGACTTGAGTTTGTCGAGCTTGACTCCCATATATTGAACGGAAAGTTTGATGAGGGAAATGGAGACTGTGGTAGGTTCAGAACTGACAGTCATGATAACAAGGGTAAGAGTGTCATAGAGTGACGAGAAGGAAATATGAAGGTAACAAAGAGATTAGATGTGTACCAGAGTGGCTACCACAGAGGGAATCTGAGATGAGAGTGTGATCAGAATCTGATCAATCAGATTAAAGTGACGTGTTGAGTGGCTAGGGATTCTCTACCATTGGTTCAACAATGGAAATGGCCCATAACCTGTAGAGAATCAATCCTAGAGTAAACAAGATTATACTCAGTCCTTGTACAAATGACTAGATTAGTTATACGGTACCTAGAGTAAACAAGGCTATACTAAAGGTATGGTAAGTAATCCTTGTAATATGATGTCCAAGATTGTGCTCACCTCAGTCCTTGCACAAATGACTGAGGTGGCAGATTGTCTATCTACCTGTATATATATGTTCTGTCAGTCAAAGGGAACAGTAAGAAAGGTAACCAAGATGTTTGTTCATGCACATCAAAGGGATGCGCTGAACATAGGGCACACATCAAACATGCCGACACTTCTGCATATGGTAATGCATCAACCCCTGGTGTATATCTCAACACAGCCTTGTGTTTCTCTGCTTTTATCAGAGCTCTTTGTTCCAGTCTCTTGCTTCTGCTTCTCAGCTTTTTGCTGCTTCTCTGCATCTTGTGCTGCATGGAATTCATCATCATAAACTTTCACATTTCCAAGATTTCTGGCCCATGTTTCTGAGTGTGTGTTGGACTCCAGCCAGTATCTATCAGGTTGTCAATAGAACAAAGCCAAGCCTTGGTTGCAATCAATGTGATCATCACATCTGAGAGCAAGAAAACATGACCCCATGGTTGACAATGATACAATGCCAGCCAGGTGGATATCTGCCAATTCTCCAACAACTCTCATGCACCTTTTAAATGAAGATCTTGATGATTTGGAACTCTGGCTCCTTTAGCCATTTTCTGCTTACCATTTCCATCTGCTTCTTGCTGTGGTGAGTCATCAGTGTCACTGCATAGAGAAATTAATTGTTCAGGAATGACGATCTTGGGCTTGACAAGGAGTGGATGATCCGGGTCTGACTTGAGGAGACAGTTATCACAACAGATCCCAGTCTGTTGAGATCTACACTGTGAATGTGCCCTTTGATGTGGGATGCTAATTATAGCACACAAAATGATGTGTGTTCCCCCTTGTCCATATTCCTTTCTAACAGTCCCTTTATCATATTTTCTATTGTCATACTCATGGTATATATATTTGACTAGATAGACATAGACACCTCAGTCCATTATACACAGACTGAGGTGAGTAGATTTGCTAGTGCTCACTTTGATCAGATCACTTACTGTACTATTTATAGTTTATTTGTGTATTATCTGGGTATGAATATAGTCCATTATACACAGACTGAGTTTATTCATGTATTATCTAGGCTGGATTTCTATAGGTTATGGGCCACTTCTGTCATGTGTAGTGACAATAGATGTCTTGCCTAGCCACTCGACTGCTCTGTGCCTTGTCACATGTTTCTTTGATCAACTTGTTCGATCAATATTTTATCAGCACACATCATGCATGTTAGATCCCTTTATCTCCTGCTCAAGTCAAATCTCCCTCTCATCTACCATCTTGTCTTGGTCTTTTTTTTGCTTGCCAGAATGACTGCACCCACCGAACCTCACCCCCCATCCATTTCCCTCATATGACTTTCCACTCAATACTCCAGGGACAAGCTTGGTAAGCTTAAATCCAACTACAAAGAATAGAAGGAGGATATCAGCATTGCCTTGTCCCTCAATGGACTTTTTGAATATGTCACTGGTGAAGTACCAGAGCCTGCCTCTAATGAACCCCATGCTCTATCTAATTGGAAGGCTAATTCCTGCCTTGCATACACTTTCATTGCCTCTGGGGTAGCATCATCTGAACACTCTTTCTTAGATTCTTCAAAATCTGTTAAAACAAACTGGGAGATCCTATGGAACTGTCACCAGAAGGAAGGACCAGTTAGGCAAGTCACTTTATTACAGCAAGTGTAAGTCTGGCCCCACAGACTCACAACATGATGACAAGTTAATTTACTTACGCCGCCGTTACACACTTCCATGGCACTGGCACACCACACACATCGCCAACACAACCACCCTCGCCACTGACACAGCCACCTACAGCACATAAACAACTCACCAACACCAGACATACCAATGTCTGTGTTACATTACTACACCACTGTTAAACATGTGCCAGCACAGCCACACACATCATCGACACAACCACCCTTACCACCAGCACAGCCATCAGCAACAGCATAGCCACCTACAGCACATAAACTACTCACCAACACCAGATATACCAATGTCTGTGTTACAGTGAGTTATGGCCACCCTATGCTGCCAACACACTCCCACGGTGCCAACACAGCCACACACATTGCAGAAACAATCACCCTCACCACCGGCAAATACGACAACAACAACTGGTGACATGCATCCTGGCAATGGCACCATACATCCTTATTACCCTTCTATCCACATCCAGCAGTGCCAACATTGTCCTATTGATGTGGTACCTTCCTATTTTGTGACTATGCCCAATGTGGCCTTTCCAAATCACACACTATGCTTGATGCGGCCTTTTACTTACATGGTCAATCTTTTTCTTATATATTACTTATTTTTTATTCCTTAACCTTTGTTCCTACTTCCATGCAACAAAGGTATAGTAACTTCCTATTCTTTTATTTGTAGTAACTTATGGTTCCTACTTCCATGCAATGAAGATAATTTGATCCTGTCTTTTAGTAAACCTAAGTCTAGTGTAGGCTGCCAAACTCGGCAACCTTCCAGCAAGCACTTGCTATCTAGTGCATGCTGAATACACCTCTCCCTGAAATGGCTAAATGGATCTGCACACTCATTGATCATGTGTTTGCTATGGGAGATATTACCTCTGACCTCTTATGCTGTATGGCACTTTTGAATTCCCTCAGTTCACATTTTCCTCATGCACATTCCATTATTTCCCATGACATTGCTGCATCCATGCCATCTGCACCATACACATCCAAGAATATTTGCTTTTTTTTGGAAAATGAACAGTCTCTTCAGGACAATGACTGACATACTGATACATCCCCTTCCCTTGCTCTAGCTGCAACCTCCAAACCAGTCAGGCCTCCTGGGACCATGATCTGCAGCAACTGCAAATGCCCCCAGCACACTAAAGATTATTGTATCTCAAAAGGCAGTGGTATGGAAGGAAGTACAATTGAGGAATCAAAAGCAGTGAGGAAACAGGCATATGACAAATGGACATCCAATACTGGAGCTCCCAAGTCTACCACAAAGGTCCCCATTACCATGAAGGACAACACCGGTCATGCATTCACTGTCATGATTGATTCTGCTGCTTTGAACACAGCTGAGACAATTCCAGGGGAATTTGCTGGCCTGGCTAGTGACCCCTTTTCTCATGTGACTATTGAGGAGGTTGAGTACAAAGGTTGGTTTGCAACCGAGGAGGAGTTCTGTACCTCAGTTAATTGGACCAATAATTCTGTACCAGTAACCATGGACACTTTTACAGTTGCCCCACTCAACCAAGCCCAATGCACTCCCATCTCCATCCACGATCACCCATTTTATGTCGACACTGGAGCCACCATCCATATTTCTCCTGCTCAATCAGATTTAATCACACTTCATGCTATTACTCCACGATCAGTTTGAGGCATTGGGGGTTCTTCTATCTCTGTGATCAGCATGGGAGATATCAAACTCTGCATTGCCTGAGGCACATCAATCATTTTACATAATGCACTCTATGTTCCAAATGCGGTGGTGTGCTTGATCTCAGTTAGCTCACTTACAAAGGATTCGAATGCTGTAGCACATTTTGATGAATCATCATGCTGGATCACAAATAAGTCCACTGGTGCCCACATAGCCCAAGGTGTCCTGTCACCCAACAAGAAACTTTATTCTCTCTTACTACACTCCACCTCTGCTGAACATGTCTTTGCCATCCACTCAGCCCCTAACATTATCACCTGGCATCGCCATCTAGGGCACGCAAACTATCAAGCTTTGCAAGACATGGCACAAAAAGGGACAATCACTGGTATGCCTGCACAATCCTTCTTTAAACCTCCTAAATGCAAATCTTGCATCCTTGGAAAACAGACCCACTCACCTGTTCCTGAGAAGCGCATAGAGGGGGAAGGACATAGGGCTACATAAAAATTGGAAAAAGTTTGGGTAGATCTTTTGGGACCGCATGATGTAAAGTTCCAGGAATTCATACATCATGAACATCATGGATGATTGTACCTCACACCCATGGTCCACACCACTTAAGCATAAGGATGATGCATTTCCTGAACTCAAGGCATGGGAGCTAGCACAAGAAAAGGAGACTGGTGTCAAGAACTGTTCCTCACCCGATCGGAACCCGCATTCCATCCGACTCTTTCCTGCATGTCTAACCCGACATTTGTCTACTCCTTCCGATTTCATTCCCGGCCACCTTGCACTGCCCACACTGCTGTGCACCAGGCTGCCTTCCCAAGGCTGCTGTCTCTATTGCAAATTTGACTATGGATTCCTGTGTGGCTCCCGCTAGATAATTTATCTATGCAGTCAACACACTGCCACAATCTTCGTTCTTGTTCCACATTATTCCAGACTACAGTATTTAAGCTTAGTTAGTTTTGCCTTGTATTCCTCAGTTTGTATATCGACATAGACTCGACTTTAACTTGTCAATCTAAATCTCATTCTACTCCTACCTTTGTCCTCTAAGAGTCTGAACTCCATTTGACTCGACCTCTAGTCTCCCTCTGAAGTTCTAGTCTCATCTGAACTTAACCTAAGTCCCTCCATACTCCTCCCTGCATTTACCTGCACTTTCCTGCTCCTACCCCTAAACTTTCAACTTGAAATTAGGACACCAGACGAGGTGAAGGGCACAGCCTCTTACAAGCTGAAGCCAAGTCCTTTCTGTTTCCCCTCCCGCAGAATCCGCATCAACCCAACAACTCCCGCTATTATCACCTGCAGTGTCTGATCGGACTCCAACAAGCCCTCACAGATCAGTTCTTAACAACTGGCCTGCAAGTCAGAACATACATCACAGACAATGGAGAACTCAGGTCACATGAAGTCAAACCCTGGCTAAAGGCAAGAGGAACTGATCATAAATTCACTGCACCTTATACTTCAGCTCCACAACTCTCAGTGACTTTAGACCATTATATATGGACTAACTAATGGTGGCTTTAGGCTGTATTTAATGGTCCAGCTAATGTGGGCCCATAGACTGTAATAGACCATAGAAGATGTGTGGGCTCATCTGGCAGGTATAAGTTCATTTAAATAGAATGGGCTCATGGGTGAAATGAGTAGAGCTTTATACCACATGTGATGGGTGGGCCCATGGGATATGTTAGTATTGGAATAGACCATAGATGATGGGTGGGCTTATAGGACATGAGGACTTAGCAGTAGACCATGGATGATGGGGTGGGCCCAAGTGTAATTTTGGGACTGGTATGGATCATGTATAATGGGTGGGCCTATGTGATATGTTAGCATTGGAGCAGACCATGGCTGATGGGTGGGCCTATAGGACATATTGAAGCAGTAGACTATGAATGTTATGGTAGGCCCATGTAGGTCATGTTAGCAGTGTATTAGACAATGAGATGAGGCTCTTACCATTGCTACATCTTAGCCTTCCAAGAGACTACATGGTAGCAAATGCCCATATTACATATCAGCATCATAGATTCATAGTAGACCTTGAATATTTATTTGTCCTCTACTTGTGGCTGGATTGAACCATCGGGGTGAGTACATCAGGATTGAACCATCTTGGTGAGTAGATCTTGATTGGTCCACCAGGGTAAGAATGTCGGGATTGAACCATCAGGGTGGGTACATCGGGAGAAGATTGTTCCATTGATGTAAGTCCATTGTGTTGGAATTTCATTGAGGTTAGTACCATTGGAATTGGTTCATCAATGTGGGAACATCAGATCAGAACATCAGTATATTTCCACTTTTCTATACTTTTGTTGGACTGTTCCAGCCTAATATATTTAAGTAGTGTTAGTGTCAGTGATAATATAATTCACTCTGATGTACTCATTCCTGCTTCAAGCTTACATCCCAATATTGGCATTCATTAAAATAATGTAAACTACAACTCAAATTTTGAATTGTTAGCTACATATGTCTTGAGGCAATCATGCAGTTGTTCAACACCAGCTGCAAGATATAACTCTGCTTCCAACAACCTGGAGAGCAGGATGGCCTGCTTTTCCTTTGCTGTTGTCCTTACCTCAATGCCTCTTATTGCCTCTCCACTTCCACTTTCCAAACCCAAATCCTTCATCAACTCCTCAATGCCAGGCTGCAAGAGGAAGGAGCGGACTGAAGCCACCGACTCTTCAATCATTCCTTCCCCCCGATCCTCTACTGCTCTCCCCTTTCCCTTCACCGCTTTCCCAGATCCCAGCATGATGTCATCCACTTCCACTATCCCCACCATCTCCTGCAGATTCTCCTCCTCCACAAACTCCACCTCATCTGATTCATTGCCACCATCATCCCCCAGCTGGTCCACCTGCTCCTCTTCCTCAGTTTCTGGTTTGGGTGATCAATTGTCTTCAGAGGTCGGAGAAGGCAGTGTATGAGATCGTGGCCATTTTGGGGATGGCTGTTCCTTGCTGCATATTGTCGTTCCGATGTCATAGTCAGGTGTAGAAGCAAAGTTGATGGGGTCGGAGGCTGGAGATGACAGAGTTTTTGGGATGGTGACAATTGGGGGTGTTGGTGGGTGAGGAATGAATACAGGCCTTGTCCTGAGAGGAAGAGGTGGGGGCAGCAACGGCAGTAACGGCAGTGGAATTAGCAAATCCAACTTAACATTTCCTTCCATAATTCCTTCCATCCGGTGCTTGTTTATAGTCGCCTGTCGTATGTGGAGTGGGGTTCCCTCCTCCAGTGGACTCTTGAACCTCACATGTCTATCATCACCCTCCTCGACATATCCACCAAGTGGAAGTGTGGGCGCCGGCATGCCATAGAATTGGGAAGACGGAATGAGTCCCCCCACAGAACCATCTTGAAATTGGGGATGGATAGCTGGCAGTCTCATCATGGCTATTGGAACCTGAGGAGGTGCCAGTGTTTCAGGGAGGGTGGAGGTACTGGCGACCATCGATCTGCTCAGTTTCGGACGAGTTCTCAGTTTTGAAGATGGCTGAAATCCAGAATGAACCATTGGAGGCTTGATTTCAGCAGTAGAAAGAGTTAGCGGAGCTGTGTTGGGGTTGGGGACAGCAGATGTACTGCCATCCGAAGATAAGTCCAACTTTTGATGCATTGTCAGTCTGGATGAGGGTTGGTAGTCCGGCATAGAGGGAGCAGGTTGTTTTGATTTTGGGACCACCTGAAAACAATGTAATTACAACTAAATTAGTATTACAATTCACTTACCTTGATCTTTGGCATTGGAATATTGGTTTTGGGGATGTTTGAATTGTTTTAGTACACAAGTTCTCAATCGATCAATTGACTTACCATGTGGTTCCGATCGGATTCTCGCAAACACAATACCGATCCAGTACTTCAACATTGTTCACTCAATCAATTAACAATACTTTGCCCTTCAGCTTCAGATATCAACTCTGCAAATGCCTTCCTACAATCAAGTTGCTGAATCTTACATCAATGACATCCTCCCTTCCATTCAACCACATCTCCATCGATCCGTCACAAAGGCCATCTTCAGAGGTGATGAAGATCTTTTACTACTCCTTCAAGAACTTCCAAACTCACCAGTATGTCTGTTAACTATCCAAATTTCATCCTATAATGTATCATTTCTATCAAATCAGGGATTGAATACCCTCGTTGGGCAACAGTTGTTGGTATGGATCGACAAGTGCAAGCTGGAGATTGTTCTTCTACAACATGGCCGAGGCTATACAGTAAATGAGGAAAAATTGAACAGTTGGATTGTACGTTAACTCAATTTACCTGTCAATGAGTTTCTAACTGTACTTCCTAGTACACTACTTCATTGGGTGCTCAAGATGTACTGGAATGTGAGGGGGATGGCAGATATGACTTTGTCCCATCTCATCTGCTCATCAGCACAGCCTTGCAGCTTGACCGAGCTGATACTCAAGGAATGGAAGTCAACTTTGGCAAGATAAAGCAGGATGACCCCTTGTTGTGGTGCCACCCAATGCTTTCAGAGGAGGGCAGCAGTACTCGGGAGTGGTTTTCAGAAGGGCGTCAGACACCAGGTAGGTTTCACTCAGTTTAGCTTGAATTATCTACATATTGAATCACATATAGTACCTTGTGCAGTTCAGAACAGAGTAGCTGCCTCTATAATAAATCCAATCGTCATCCCAGGCAACATCCAGATTTGTTCGAGGGATGAAATGTTGCAAATTATTCCCCCACCGCCCACTTCAACTGACCTGGCTTCAAGTCATTGTAGCATTCCTTTGGCCAGAATGACAGTGGATCTGTCAACACAATACCAGCTTTTGAAAATGACTCCCATGGGACAGAGGAGCCATTCACAGACTAGTATCAAAAGCAGTGAGTATGTGAACAACTCTTCTGATGAGATGAAGGAAGAGGCCTGGTTGGAAGAAGCAGGAGAGAGAGGGCGGAGCAGGATGAAGAAGGTGGATGTTAAAGGAAAGCAGAAGGATACAGCAGAGGCGATGGATGTGAATTTGGAGGAGGTTGACCAGCCTGCGGAGGGGTCATCACAACCCTCAAGAAGATCACAACCCAAGGCAACAATGTCAAAATCAAGCATGAAGCCTGGAACAGAGACCATGCGTCCACCAAATTTGGGCAACACGGAGGCTTGTGCAAGGTGTGTGAAGCTGGAGGTGAGATGCATGTATGCAGGCAACACCGCTTGTTTGTCATGTTGAGGTCGCAAGCAGAAGTGTACAAAGGTTGTTGGGGAGTGGTGGACAAGAGGGAAAGCGACAGTGATGAAGGAAGGAAAGATGCAGGTCATCAAGTCAGAACCAAGAGCAACCCCAACAACACCTGTGTTGGGTGATGAAAACATGTTGGAACCCTCCCCATCGAACCCAAGCCTATGCCAATCAACCAGGACCTGAAGCACTTCAAGGCCACCTGAGGCAGCTAAGGCTTCATCAACCCCAAGCAGGGGATCAACGCCAAAACCACCAGTGACACCAAAGAGAGGGACGACTTCAAAACCAACAAGGGCAGCAGTGGCAACACCAAAGGCAAAAGGAAAAGCAAAGCCAAGAAGTCGATCCAAGTCGAAATCCAGGAAGACGGATGAGGACGAAGCCATGTTGGATGGTGGAGAGACTTGCCGAGGGAGTCCAGGGGTGGTAACAGTGCATCCATTGGGGCAGGTACCATCGGAGTACCTTTACTTCATAAATCGGAAAGGGGAACAGGTCAGTGAGGCTGTCCAAGTTGTCAACAATGGTGAGGTGAGTGTTGAGGGAGAAATGGCAATGGTGCAACAGCTTCAATGGGAGAATAACTGACTGACTAAGGAGGTCACAGAGATGCAAGAGGAGATGATGGTAGCAATGGAAATGAGCCAAAGGGTGCTTATCAACAACCACAATGCCCATACTGCACTCCTGGAACAGCATTGGCAAACATTGACCAAAGTCATGTCCCAACCTACAATGCCCTCTGACCACTGAACACCTGAGGATGGAGGTGCCATGGAGAGTCTCAGCATGCCACCATCCCGCTTTTTGTCATCACCCTATCCCTCACATTCTATGAACATTGTCCCATATCCCTCCCCTTATCCCCCTAATAATTTCACATCACCTGTTATCACTCCGAGGAGTTCAAGAGTCTTCAATGACATTATTCAGCCCAGCATGTTACAGCTGAACAAACTCAGGATTACACCAAGTCTGAATCCTTCCAGTCAGTATCATCAAACCTCTGATGCTGCAATGGAGGAAGAACGACCTGTTGTGGGACCATCCCATGCAGCTTTGGCGAGTGGACAGGATGTACAAGAGATGGCTTCACAAATGGTAGCCCCAGAGGTTGCATTGAATACCATGACAGAGGTTGAGAATGTAGATGAGAGTGATGGCACAATAACAAAGGAACAGGAGGCTGAGAGACCTAGGATGGTCATGCCCAGGATAATGGAATCTCCAGCATCAGAAATGGAAGATGAATATGATAGAGATTCTTTTGCCATGGCAATCGATGAATCCGATGAAGAATTGGACAGGGATCGTCAGTATAACTGGGAAACATTACTGTAGTGTTAAAATGATTATTGTCAACAGCTTTGGTAAGATAGGCGTTCATGGATTACTGCATGCAAACTAGTACATAACTGAGGTGACAAAATGATGATGGGAGAAAATGACCCAACAAAATGACCCAACAACATGACCCGACAAAATGACCTGACATGATCTCAAGAAATGACCTGACAAAATGACCCGATGACCCAATAAAATGACCCAACAAAATGACCCGACACAATGAACTGACAACATGACCTGACAAAATGACCTGACATTTTGTCAGGTCATCTTGTGTTGGGTCATCTATTGTCGGGTCACAATACTTATTTGATCAATTTGTTGGGTCCTTTAGTCAGGTCATTTTTTCACATCCTCAGGTTACTTGGCTAGGTGATCATTTTGTCGGGTCATTTTGTTGGGCCATCCAGTGTTGGGTTATCTAGTGTTGGGTCAGTTTTGTTGGGTCATGTTGTTGGGTCATTTTGTTGGGTCATTTTGTCAGGTCGTTTTCTCTGGTCATCATTTTGTCACCTTAGTTATGTACTAGTTTGCATGCAGTAATCCATGAACACCTATCTTACCAAAGCTGTTGACAATAATCATTTTAACACTACAGTAATGTTTCCCAGTTATACTGACGATCCCTGTCCAATTCTTCATCAGATTCGTCAATTACCATGGCAAAAGAATCTCTATCATATTCATCTTCCATTCCTGACACCGGAGATTCCATTATCCTGGGCATGACCATCCTAGGTCTCTCGGCCTCCTGTTCCTTTGTTATTGCGCCATCACTCTCATCTACATTCTCAACCTCTGGCATGGTATTCAATGCGACCTCTGGGGCTACCACTTCTGAAGCCATTGACCTGACAAACGACCCGACAAAATGACCCGACAAAATGACCTGACAAAATGACCCGACAAAATGACCCAACAAAATGACCCGACAAAATGACCCAACAAAATGACCCAACAAAGTGAGCCGACACTAGATGACCCGACACCAGATGACCCGACAAACGACCCAACAAAATGAACCGACAAAATGACCCGACAAAATGACCCGACAAAATGACCCAACAAAATGACCCGACACCAGATGACCCTACAGTAGATGACCCTCCCAGATGATCTGACAAAATGACCCGACATGATCTCAAGAAATGACCCGACAAAATGACCCGATGACCCGACACAATGAACCGACAACATGACCCAACAAAATGACCCAACATTTTGTCGGGTCATCTAGTGTCGGGTCATCTATTGTCAGGTCACAATACTTATTTGGTCAATTTGTCGGGTCCTTTAGTCAGGTCATTTTGTCACATCCTCAGGTTACTTGGCCAGGTGATCATTTTGTTGGGTCATTTGTTGGGTCATCTGGTGTCGGGTCATCTAGGGTGGGGTCGGTTTGGTCAGGTCATTTTGTCAGGTCATTTTGTCGGGTCATTTTGTCAGGTCATTTTGTCAGGTCATTTTGTCAGGTCATTTTGTCGGGTCGTTTGTTGGGTCATCTAGTGTCGGCTCGCTTTGGTCAGGTCATTGTGTCGGGTCATTGCATCGGGTCGTTTTGTCAGATCATCTGGTCAGGTCATTTACTGTTGGGTCATTTTGTCGGGTCATTTTGTCGGGCCATTTTGTCGGGTCATTTTGTCGGGTCATTTTGTCAGCTCATTTTGTTGGGTCATTTTGTCGAGTCATTTTGTCGGGTCGTTTGTCTATAGTGAATGCTCGAAAATTCCAAACAAAGACCACTATGCTTGTCTGGATACTATTCTATGTTTACATTTTCCTTCCCTTTCGTTTCTTCATCTCTGCCTTCTTTGGAATTATCTTTAAATTAGGCTGCTCACTTATTGGTACTGGTTTTTCAGTTGTGTTTCCAGTAGACCGCCTTTGAGGGGGCTTCAAAACTGCAGGACATTTCAATTATTCATCATCTTGGACAAAATAGACCAAGCTTACCCAATGACTGTGAATGAGCAGGTATATCGATAGAAACTTTTGGCTTCTTCTTCGGTGGTTCCTTTATCTTCTCAGCCAACCTCAATTTCATCACCTTTCCTTTCTGCATCATCTCTGGTTCTTGCTGATCCCCCCATGAATCTCATACTCATTTGTTGCAGTGTTGGCACTCTTCCCAGCATCCATGGCCCTACCAGTCTGTTTGCTTAAAGGTCGCATCGTACTCTTTTGAACAAGTTCCGTCACCAGGCTGAGCTTCTGCCATTTCCTAACTGGATGCATCTTGCTATTTCTGGAATTTCCTGTGATCGGAATTGGTGTCTTGCTTGGCCCACCCTTTGGTTGTCCGGACTGCATTACATCTTCCTCTTCCAATGACTCCATCTGATCGACCAATGTGAAATCAAACACTTCACCTGATTCCTCAACCTTGTTTAATGTGGGAGCCCTCCATTTACGCCTTCTTGAATCTGGAACAATACAGTCAGTCCACCTTTCCTCAGGCTTCTCCACCCTCTTTTCCTTGCCTTTACCCTCCCTCTCACTCTTCTTGGTCCTTGGGTGGCTTGGGCAGCTTGGTGTTTTGGCATCGGAATCAGCATCAGCATCAGAATCAGAATCAGAATCATCTCTTGATCTCTTCTTTCCCTTCAATTTTTTGTCCTGATAGAATTTGAAACCAAAACCATCACTTTCCTGATTAGAGTACCAAAATGTCAAAATCTCCTTGATCTGGTGGTCCTTCATCCTCGATGGATCCATAAGCTTGAAACCATCAGGAACCTGATCCACCCCAAAGTACTTATCTGCATCTTCAATGAACGACATCCAAGGAGGGATTGCACGTTCATTACTGCAAGCCAGACCTGACAAGTCATCTGGGATGAGAATGAATGAATGATTGCCGACCCACTCATGATATGCTGACCTGACATATGACCTGATTAATGCTTTCTTATCCATCCCTTTGCTCAGCCAGTCAGTTGGCTCAGGAAGCAATGGATTCCCATTGGCATCCGTATCCAACTGAACATATGGTTTTTGACTTGAGGTTCCAATAGGAACTTGGAACTTTGCTTCTTCAGCTGCAGCTAACAAAAGACAATTATTTTGAATCTTTCCAATGAGAAATTATCCATTTACAATACATCTCCTTTGCATGCATGTTTAGAAGCCCCATGATTGGCTTGGTATCCCAATCTTTGTTTGCTTGGAAGAAAGACTTCCCTCTGAGATCTCCCATAAATTCATGCCTACAAAGAAAAAGGTTTAACTGGCAGAAACAAATTCAGACAGTGAACAGACTTAACGCGTTTGTGACAAGTACTCCATTCACTTCCTTGTGGCATGTTAATACCAAACAGTCCATTCCACAAGACTTTTTCACTTGCTTGCAGAAGGACTTCACATGCTTATGAGCCTGTTTTGCATTCCTCTTCTGCATTAGTATTGATAATACCAATATTCAACATGAATGACCTACCTTGCTTGCTCCTCAGCTGGGGGACTCATTCGATTCCATATATCGGCCAGGTCCTCCATCTTCCTTTTCTCTGCTTCCGATGTCTTCCCCCAAAGGTTACTCAACTCCTTCTGGTATGTGCCAAATGCCTTTTGATTGTCTGCCTTGCATGAAGTATCTTCTACCCATCCACCCATTTTTCCTTGAATCGTTTCCTTTAACTCCCCTTTTGCCTGAACACCGAGAACCCTTCTACCCATCCATTTCTTGATCCCCTTAAATTTCTCGGACGATTCTCTAGTTCTTCCATATGTATGGAACCAAGCATATACACCCTGTTTAAAAATGCCCTGTTCAAAGGCGTTGCAAAATACTTTCCAATTCATGAACTGACCTTCTTCCTCAACTCCTTATCTTCCCTAGACCAGTGGGGATTCTTTTTCTTCATTTCATCATAAACTTTCTGACCAATTCTGTTCTGCTGTGAATGATCTCCCTCTCGCCATTGTTCCTTTCTGGCTTCTAGGATTTCCACATCTTCCCCTGTCAGCTTAAAGTGGATGAGTTCGGGAGGAACATGGGCTTCAGCTGGCATAGCATATAGTGATGTAATGTATGTGATGTGATGGTGGATAAGTGTATTTTTGGTGTTGTGGTATTGAAACAAGTACAAATCAGGATGCAGGGGAAATCATTTCATTATGGAATCAATTATACCGATCATTGTCGATCATGGTCGATCATGGTTGATCAATTTTGATCATTGTTGATCATTGTCAATCATTAATTAATCCATCGATCCTGAGTCTTGAAAAGCCCCTAATTGTATGAGTCCAGTCACTGATCACATATTGACCAATATGCTCCAAGGAATGCTCAGAAATGCTCAGAAATCATATCAGTGATCATTTGGAGACCAATCTTTCAGTTTAATCAAACCACTTGTCAACTTTCTTTTTGTCACCTAGTATGAAGTCATATATTTGAGTCAGTTGGCATCACTTCTAGATAGTTTGGTTGTAAAAAGGCATAAGAAAAAAAGCACTGTCTAAATCATAAATCCCCATAATATACATTCTTCAAAGATAAGATGAGATCATGAGGAACAAGTGTCATTGGTTGTTTCATGGTTAGAAGTTTCTGATCTAATGTAAATTGCGGTTCGTACATCACCATCTACTTATGTTCTGAACAAAGCAAAACTTGGAGTTTTTGAGTTAAAACCTTAAATTCTTAACATGTCTAACAATGTATTCAGAACTTATGGAGTTAGAATATTGTACAAATGTCATTTGTGTGATAGACTTGATACGTCATGATTGTGTAGTCACATGATAGCCATTAAATCTCCCTACCATCTTCTTCAATACTACTTGAATACTACTACTATATACTACTAGCTTTGCATTCTTTGACCTGACATTTTGACCAGTTTTTTAACGTTTACCTGACTTTGTTGACTTGCACCTAACTATCACGTGACTGAGAAATTTCCTTTTTTACAGAGGGTAACCTGCCAGCGGGTGCCGAAAGACTTCGTTCTCCGCCTCCCTCCCATGATGTCTCTAGGTTTCGATTATATGCTGATTGATAATCTACATCAACACATTCTTCACTATGCAGCTGCTGCTGTACAGATCTGTCTCCCTATCCTTATGGATGTGCTCCCCTCCATCAATGCTGATGATGCCACAACATCTGAAGCAGTGAAGAGTCAAGCAAAGAAGTGGTCAGATCAAGAAATTGAAGACCTTGTTGCTTTCTTGTACAACTGCCATTCTGAAGCCAGCTCTTCAGGGAACTTCAAGCCAGTTGTCTGGACAGCAGCTAAACTGCATCTTGACACCAAGCACCCACATTCTCTGCGAACAATAGCTGCCATCAAAGCCAAGTTTACTATGGTGCATGATATAATCATTCTACATCCTTTTCCTCCATTTTACCATTCTACTAGTATAAAGATATGTACAGGGTGGTTGAGGATTACTATGGAAGGTTGGGAATGGGTGCAATGCCTGCTGGATCAGGTATCTGGGCCCAAACGAGTGCCGAGCTTCAACATTACGAGGATTTTGAGAAGAATTTAGGGAAGGAATGGGTACGTTCCTATTATATCGTTATTTTCATATGTATCTAACCTTCAAATCACAGAAAAGGTACTGTTGTCAGCTCCTCAATGCATCATTTCCACAATATGTGAAAATGCAAGCGATCATGGAGAAATCTATTGCGAAAGGTCAATTTGCACACAGGGGCACTGCCCAAGCCCCTCCCAACCTCTTGATTGATGGGAATGGTGAGGTTAATGAGACTGGGCATGCTGCCCCTTTGTCTTCAGCCAGGATCATCTTTCCTGCCACACAAGATGGCTTGACTTTCATGGATGTTGTTGATCCAGCCCTCCCATCAACGTTGTCACATCCTTTACTAGGCCAACTACCTGCAACAGCCTCATCTTTGCTCTCTATCCTATCAGTCCTGACAACAACTCCATCCTCAGCCCCTCTTGCTTTGGCATTCTCACAGCCCCCTTTGCATCCCCTTACATCAGCATTCTCACAGCCCCCTGCTTCAGCATCTTTGCATCCCCCTACGTCAGCATCCTCACATCCCCCTACCCTGGCATCAGCTTATAGCATGCCCTCAGTGAAATTGAAGTCATTGGGAAAACGCAAATGGGCATCAGGGGATGATCACATGCCCGATCAGCCACCATCCAAAACTGCTTCAAAGCCACAATCAAGTGCAACGACATTGATGAAGACCAATACAAGCATCTCTGCTCTCATTGGAGCAACTGGGGCCATCAACAATCTTAATATGACTATGCAACAAAGCCTGTTTCAATCGGATGTGCGGCAAATCAAGTTGGCAATGGAGCTGATCAAAAATGCAGACCATATTGATGATAATGAATGAGGTGCTCTTTCATTCTATTATAGCAATAATCCAAATGCTGCTGGTAGTCTCATAGCCATGTCTGATGTGCAGTGGGAAAATACATTGCGTTATGCTCTCCAAACGATCTTGAAGCCAGCTGTATCCTAAATTTTTGTACACTAACTGTACTGTACACTGTATTACTCTACATCTGTATTGTACAAAATTTCATCAACGTTGTCACTGGCCTCGCGTTCTCGCAAAATTGCCTGATAGCTATTCCACATTGACTGTGCAATCTCATTTCGCCGACCCACAACCACCCCATTTGGGTTGTTGTCTTCTACATTGCTGGCTTGTCACACAAAGCCATCACCAGTGTGGCCACCTTGGTTTGGGTATTCTTCACTTGCAAGTTCTTCTTCGTGATGATCATGAATGCGAATAAAATTATGTATAGCACACAATGCTGCCAGAATTTGTGCTTGGATTGTCATGTCATATTCTGGGCCAATCAAAAGTATGCGAAAGCGCTTCTTGAGAACTCCAAAAATGCACTCGATTACATTTCTTGCCTGAGCATGACGCAAGTTGAAAAGCTCCTCCTTATTTTGTGGTCTGGACATTTCATGAATTTAGGCATGCCTTATACTGAAAAACACAAACATACCGTAATGAGGCATGTCCCCATTCAGCAAGATGATAACGGATGCTGCGGTAGGGAACAAGAAGCTCCTTGCAATGTGGGAAGCCTGCATTGGCAAGGAGATATGATCCCTCAGGTACAATTAGATCATCAGAGATCGCACTTTCATAAACTTGGGCATCTGATGCAGAGCCCTCCCATCTGGTAAGGACATATGTGAAAAGAAGATCGAACGAACAACTGAACAAGCAGTTCTGTGATATGAAGCCCTTCCAGTTGCACCACGCTTCATGATACTCAGCACAAGCAGTGGCATGGATGTGGCTACCATCAATTGCCCCAAGGGCAGATCGGAGAAAAGGCCATAATTTTGGATTGTTGAAAAGTCTTGATGAAGGTGGATCATTGGGGGATATTTGTTTTATGTATTTGGAATTGAAAGGAGCAAATGCAAAGATACGAGCCATTTTATGGAAGTATCTGTGAACCTATGAGTCCAAAATGATGATAGCAGAAATAAATGAATTTTTTACACAGATATCATCTCAGGAGCATGTTGAAACCTTTCCTCAAGATGGTGGATAGGAAGACCAGTGACACAACAATATAGAAAAATAGCAAGCTGCTCTTCAAGAGTGATGTACTTGGAATCCCCATGGCCCATCCCTCGTAATTCAGACACGAGAGCCCTGAAAACTTGCTTATTCATTCCAAGAGCTGTGTGAATGCGCTTTGGATGACCATGGAGTAGTTCATTGACCCAAGCCTGCCCTGTGAGAATTGACGTGTAACATGGCTCCTTGAAATAATACTGCTGTATAATCTTCAAGGTTTCAGGAATGACAATGTTGATGATCAGAACAACAAGTTGCTGAGCAGTTTGAGCAAAAAGCTCTTGCTGTGAGGAATTTTGCTGATGGGGAGGAACCATGGTGATGATTTGCACATTTCATTGGAATGCTCTCGAAATACTATCATAGGCGTCTATCGATCAGTCGATATCAATAATCACAAAGTGATCCATTAAGAGCTATGAGTGAATGAATTTCTTCAGCACCACCGGCAGGTCTGAATTGCCCTGGGACCCTCGCATCCAATGATTGATGGTTAGTCAGCAGTTCACACAAGCAACCAACATCTCATGCCTATCAAAAAATTCAATCCTAATCTCAGAAATATAGCCAGTGGTGACACTCTAATTATCAGCACTACCAGCCATTACACAGCTTGAGGCCTGGTGAAGAAGATGAAAGTTAGCAAGCAAAATTCACACTCCTCTGTGTCCCCATCCAAGTCCCCTTCCAAACCTATCAACAGATTGACTCCCTCAGTTTCAGTTGAAGATGAACAAAATATTAACTTTGACAATGTGCTCTTAGAACCCCTCCAACTTCCAAAGTCTAAGGTGAGAGCCTTACCCATTTGGCCCTCAATACCTTTTTGACCTTTTGTATTCAGTCACAAAATGACTACATGAGGGATTACCTGCATAAAAGGAAGTTCTATTTAGCACGTATTCTCTCATCCGAGGCGCCTCCGATCGAGATGCTTTGCAGCAGCTGTGGGTCATCAGGAGACTGGCATTGTTTGGACTGTCTTGGACGTCCAATGTTTTGCAAGGACTGTTGTCAGAAGGCTCATCGGAACAACCCCTTTCACAAGATTCAACACTGGGAAAATGAGTACTTCAAAGATTCCACCCTTCTACAGGCTGGTCTTACCCTTCACTTCGGTCATGGTGGGAAGCTATGCCCCTCAAACCCCAGTGATGACTCCCACCAAGAAGAGGGTGAGGATGAACAGCTGTTCGGCCTTCCTGATCTCCCATCCGAGTTATTGGATGATGATGATGACCTCGAGTTCAGCTCAGTTCCTTTCTCTCAAATGGAATTGGAAGATGATGGATCGTTGCTGGAGAGAGATGTTAGGGATAAAACTACCTATGCAAAGAATGTACTAGTCATTGTTCATAGCAATGGTGTCCACCATCTTCCAATCCAATGGTGCAGTTGCCCTGGACACATACCTGATGATATACAGGCCCTTGATCTGCACTTCTTCCCTGCCTCCTTCAAGCAAGTCAAGACCTTGTTCACATTTGAAGGTCTAGATTCCTTCCTTGCCGAAAACCCAGAGTGCAAATCCTCTGCTTGGCATTACTACTGGAAGCTGAGGAGATTTACCTCCACATGCTTTCCCGAAACTATTCCAGCAAGCTCCATCCCACCAATTGAAATACTGATCATCACAACACTGATACTCATGTAATCTGCCAGGACTGATATTGGGAACTTCTCCAATGTACAAGGCAATTCCGGAACCTCAAACATCTGAAGTGGCATGGATTTGGGCATAACATTGAAAGTCCAGGACTCGGGGATCTTGCTGTCCTTTGCCCCACCTGTCCACAGGTTGGGATTAATTTGCCCAAAGATTGGAAGAATGATGAAGAACAGCAAGCACTACTTTTACACCAAGTCCCCAATAAACACTAAAGATATTTTAGATGGGTTTATACTTGGTCTTTTGCCATTGATGGGAATTTTACAGCTTCTCATCAACGTCAGAAATGACCCAAGGATGATGTGCCACTGACAAATGGCCAGAGCTTTATGACAGAGAGCTCGGATTATAAAGCTCACCTCAAGATAGCCAGGGAATTCAAGCAGCCTCCCTGTACATGCAAGGAGTTCAAAGTTGATTGGAATGTCAATGTTGCTGGCTATGATGCAACTGGTATCAGATTGGTGGTTTGTCTTTGGCATGGATTTTTTCAACCCGAGGCCACCATTGACTTTAAAAAAGGAGAGCAGTAAGTCTCTTCCCATCACAAATCCTCAATTTACAAGCCCTTTCATCTGAATTTACAGGCAGAAAAACATCGACTATGCAATTTGTAAAGCCCTGAACAGCAAGACGATGAAGGGGATCAATTGATTGCTACTCGTATATGACATCTTTTGTCAGTGGATAATCAACTTTCGCCTCCGAGTGAATCAGTCACCCTTTCTGTCTATCCCAGAAGGTCTTAGGATCACAGGAGCGATCAGGGACTTTCATGTGGTAGGATACATTGATGATTGCCTTCCTAGATATACATTGGCATATGTGCCAGGGAGTGGTGTAATTGATGGTGAAATTGTGGAAACTTTGTGGGCTGTCTTGAACGAAACATCCTGAAGTGCCAAGAGTGCGACTATGGCCCATTGGAATGAAATTCTGGATGACCACATGAATCACTCGAACTGGAAAAAGCTAATCGGCATGAGTAAATGTCTCATCATCCTTCCCCTACACTGAATATTGACTGTGTTACTCAATGTAGAATCATCGTTGGTTTGGAAGATGAAACGGGCAATGAATTTGTTGAAGGGGTCGGAAGAATCCTATAAGAAACTGACTGAGTCAGTGACACCAGCAGATTTAGAAGCTTGGAGAGAGGGTGAGATGACGGCGCAACAAAATAGGGATGAAAATGTCAAGAGTATGGATTACTATGCCCTGAAATGCAAACAAGGTACTGTCCTCTTCATTTCTTATTTCCAATCTCCTGAACTCAAGCATTACCTGGATCAGCCCCAGGTAAAGCTGAGATGCAGTTACAATTGAGCCAAGAACAGCCTTCAGGCAAAGTCTCTTCAGTGGAATTCTTTTTGGAAGGGATCTCAATTCAAGAGTCTCAGTAAGCATTTAGTAAAGCTATTGTCAGCATTTTCACTCCTTTTTTGGGATAGGCTGTCATTACAAAGTTACCTGAGACAGGTTGGTGGTGTCCCGACAACGACCGAGCAAATCAAAATTACTAAGAAACAAAGTTGGCTTCTCACAAGAATCTTGGATCATCAGAGGAAAGCAAATCACTTTCTCCGACCTGACTCATCATCGGAAAATATCAGTTCCTCCTATGAACCCTCCAAAGTCTTCGTCACTGATGACGATGGTGAGATTGATCTAATCTCTTGCCCTGTTTCATCCAACCCATTCAATGATGTGGGATCGGGGAACAGGCCTGAGACTTCTGTCATTGCATTGCCATCATATCTGACCGCCAAAGCAATCAGAGAGAGAGGGCTGGTGGAGCTGGCAAAGCTTGAGACAGAACTTTGGAGTGGGCAGTGCAATGACAACCTCAAAGGGATCAGGCTCATGCTGGGAAAGAAAGCTTTCTTGTTCATTATGAAGATCCGACTCAAGGGACCTAAAACAGGAAAAATGGAATCTTGGGATGGTATTCACTCTACTGACCAGGCCTTATGACTCTATGCTCAAAACTATTGGGCTGGTAGGGAAGCCCTGGTGTCATTGGGAGCTTCAAAAGAAATGCTAGATCGATTCCAAGTCCTTGATCAGAGCCATCTAAAGATGAGTACTACATTGATAAACCCAAAGGAGTCTGGATGGAAGCATGATTCATTGCCATGGTTCTGGTATATGGATGTTGAGGGTGACAGTTTGTTATCTAATTATATGAAAGAATGTGAGTGGATGAAAGATTGACTGATGTGTAAAACTAAAGATATATATGTAGTTCACTGGGTGAACTGGCTGAGAGCAAAAGCAGCATTTGAACGAGCGACGGAGGAAAACACCCTTGTTCAGTATGAGATGAAATGGACAACAGCATACTTCAATCATCAGGCAGCAGAGTGGAGGAAGAGAAAAGAGGCTGATTACTCTCATGGACATAAGATCTATGCTGCACAACAGGAGGCAATGTGGGAGGATTTTGCTGATACAGCAAGGAAGTCATTTATTAGATTGGGGGTGAATATTGATTAGAGTAGTAGTGCATAAGTGTCCCGACCCGACACTAGATAACCCGATGAAATGACCTGACAAAATGACCCAGCGAAATGGCCAGATAAGTATTCCGACCCGACACTAGATGACCTGACACTAGATGACCTGATAAATGACCCAACAAAATGACCTGACAAAATGACCCAACAAAACGACCTGACGCAATGACCCGACAAAATGACCCAACAAAATGATCACCTGACAAAATGACCCAACAAAATGACCTGACACAATGAGCCAACACCAGATGACCCGACACTATGACCCGATAAAAGACTTGTTTTATCAGGTCATAGTGTTGGGTCATCTGGTGTTGGCTCATTTTGTCAGGTCATTTTGTCAGGTCATTTTGTCAGGTCATTTTGTCAGGTCATTTTGTCAGGTCATTTTGTCAGGTCATTTTGTCAGGTCATTTTGTCGGGTCATTTTGTCAGGTCATTTTGTCGGGTCATTTTGTTGGGTCATTTTGTCAGGTCATTTTGTCGGGTCATTTTGTTGGGTCATTGCATCAGGTCATTTTGTCGGATCATCTGGTCAGGTCATCTACTGTCGGGTCATCTGGTGTCAGGTCGGAATACTTATCTGGCCATTTTGTCCCGACACCAGATGACCCGACAAGATGATCTGACAAAACAACCTGACACAATGACCCAACAAAATGACCTGACAAAATGACCTGACAAAATGACCTGACAAAATGACCCAACAAAATAACCCGACAAAATGACCCGACAAAATAACCCAACAAAATGACCCAACAAAATGACCCAACAAAATGACCCAACAAAATGACCCAACAAAATGACCCGACACCAGATGACCCGACCGTAGATGACCCGAATACTTATCTGGCCATTTTGTCGGGTCATTTTGTCACATTGATCTCACTTTCATTTTGCAGGGTGGTTTTATATTGTTGTAATCGTTTCACATACATTCGAATATCTTTCATGGTCCAAATGTAAATAATGATTATCCAATATATAATTCCATAGGTAAGCCTCTCTCCATTATCTCAAATCATCCTGTATAGCTGCCCGAATACTAGCCACTCTTGTTTGACTCTCCAACATGTTTCGATATCCTGCCATCATAGCAGGTAGGAGTTCCCTTGGAAGTATAGGATGGTGTTGCCTGGTGGTTTCATCACCAGTGATGTTCTAAGATGATCACAATGAGCATTGTCCAGTTACATTTAAAATTAAATCCAAGATGAAGAGGATCACTCACAAATTCTCTATGTGCCTGAAGTGCTTGCTCCAGACTCATACCCCACTGGTTGTTCAAAGATATTGAGAACCAGGGCTGTCTTTTCTGGCCACTAGTGGTGGGATGTTCTTGTAAGTAATTAGAATGCAATCCTCTAATCTTTTCAAGGAGTCCAAGGAGCTCTTCTTCTGCCTTGACAATATGATGCATTTGCTTATAAACTTCTGGAACTATAATGTGGAAACTCTTCAGATAACATTTCCCCAGGAATTGTCAACCCGCAGCCTGTCCGATTTTAGAAAACTGAATGAAATGACAGTTCCCATTGGTTCACTTACCGATTCTTCTCTAATCATTTGCAGATATTGCAATTTATGCTCCATTGAATGATTACTATCAGGACTGATTGCTGCCATGAACAAACTCTGTGAGCAGAGAAGATCCATGAATTCCTGTGCTTCGGCATTGTTCGAAAAGGGGAAATCAATGACACCTTCATGGATAGATGCTGGCAATACATTCCAGTTGATGCTCATGGTTGGTGATTTGACCATCTCTCAAGTTTCAAGTAAATATATCCAATGTTGATTGTTACATAAGTTGCATAGCCATAAGCAGACTTCCAATCATCAAGACTCCATTATCTACTTTTGATCACCAGGTTAAAGGCAAGGTAAGTCGGACTGGACATTCCACATCGGAGACCTCCTCATCATCTACAAGATCTTCCCTTTCTATCAAGAGCTCTCCCACAGCCACATGTACCATTCCCAATGCCAGCAACGAGTCCTGCTGACTTTGGCTGACATCAAGCAAAACCCTTGATTGGAATGAAGGGGCAATTTCATTGACACCTGGCCCCACCTGTTATCAATAAAAAATATTATCATTCTAGTATCTAATAATGAGATGTAGTGCTACATACCACATTTTGGAATCTCGGTACATCTGGGAAAAGGTCTGGATTGATGACCATGGGAGTACTGATGATCCACCAAGGATCGAGGTATGGTTCCACAATCCTTGTCAAGTCGATGTCGGTAGTAGCCTCCCTGAGCGACAAAAGGCTTCCCTTGAATGTGCCGATGTCTGAACTTGATACATCCATGACCAAGGAGTGCAGTCTTTTTTGAAAAGGGGTGAGATAAAGGAACTTGTTCTCAAGGATCATCCATCCAAGTATAATTTCCAGAATCCCCTAACACTGGATAAAAATGTAGTTATGTAGGAGTAATGCAATTTACAAGTTCTTGCTTCATTCTGGCTTTCCAAGTATGATAATACTCATTGAGACCCGACTGACAATGAGGCTGTTTAGCTTCAAGTGTCGCTGCTCTAGCCCAGGAGCAGAGATAATCAACAACTGCCTGGCATGTTACTTTTGGAGCACTCATTGTCAGGATTAATGATAGATATTGATAAGAATGATTAGAGAAATCAACATCTATCATTGATCGCTTATCGGTATCGGAGATCAAAGTCACTGATGATGTTCAGATGATGTTCATAGATGAAAGATAACATCAATCGGGATCAGGATCGGGATGGACAACAATCGCAGCGACATTTCATTTCACTGGACATTCTTGACAATTGGAATGTCAGATATCAGATTGATTTGAGTGATCAGTAGATAAAGGCCCCTCTGATTTATATAAATACAATCTGTTGTCTATCTCAGATTCATTGGATTCAACATGTCATTACCATCTAACTTGCCTTTCTTCTTGACCGACACTGTTTTGGACTACCTCCAAGCCCAATTTTGGTGGGTGATTTCAAGGAAGCTCCATGAGAATCAGAACATTCCTGATCTCGCAAAGATGAAGGCAATTTGGCCGATCTATAACCAAGAGAATCCTGGCCCACTTCCTCCACTTTCACTATCAGTTCAACTCGCAGTTGACTGTGAACAAATGGCAACAATGGCAGCTGATGCTTATTGCAATAGAAGTAATATTTAGATTTTGTCAATTTGAAATTTCTGGCTAAATGATTTCAGTGAAATTTGATGATCTTGATGTGCAAAGATATGACTCAAACATGTTATCGAAGAGACCGACTGGTCGGAATGACTCCAAGGAGGATTCCTTGATTGTGACAAGCTGTTATGGTGGGCAGAGACTACTTACCCAGCTGACCATTGTCCTAGACATGCATGAATGGATCCTACTTTGGTTCCTGCCTGGCATCCTGAGCCCTGAAAGACAGGTGAGAACTTGTTGATATAATAATACCCCCCTCTGATTCATTCGACTATCACTTGGCTTGTAGAGAATTCTTTGGGAGGCTGCACTGAAGATGGATCAATCTCTCAGAGGATCCCTTACTCTGAATCCAACTCGCACAAAATGGCATTTGGATCCTCAATATTATAAATCTCCTGGAAAATGTCAGCCTTATCCTGGCAATATCAATCTCTCGCCAGCTTGGTTCCAGCAAGCACACAATGTAAGTTGACGGTTTTTATATTTCAGGGCCTTTAATTCTATCTTCTGATTGTTCTAGACTCCTAAATTCAAGCCCGAGATTTCAAAGACCTTGAAGGCGAGATCAGAGAACCTGAACACACTTGGATGGCTGAAAGAAACTTTGGAATCATTTGCACTGATGGGTGCCTTGCTCAGCATTGTTCATCCTGAACTGTATGACATTGGTCGGGGGGTGCTGAAGATGGTGGGAGATTCTCTGGACATGGTAAAGGATGGTGAGGAGGTGCTAGAGGTTTTACAGCTGTGGATGACACCTTTCTCAGGATATGGTTTGATCAGTAATTGCATCACCCCTATGCATCGGGACAACAATTCCCAAGGCCCATGGTACAACTGTTTAACGACCATCGGAGATTATGAAAAGGGAGCTCAGTTGAAACTCAAGAACCTTGGATTGGAGCTGGATTATCCTTTGGGAACAATGGTTTTCCTGCTGGGAAAGGTAATCCGACATGGAATTTCAGAGATTAATGGGAACTGGGTATGTATTGCCCAATATATGAGGGATAATGTTCATGAGAGGATGAGGATGAGATCGCCTGAGTGGACGACAGTGACCAAGACTTTCTCATCTGTGCCAGTCTGAATGATTTGTATTTCCAATCTTATTTCATGATACAATATCATACTGGGTGACAAATGAACTTTTGTATGGTTATCTTCTGATGTAATGATGTGGAGCTAGCACTTCAACATATTTTGACCAGCATGCCCAACAGAGAACATAATCTTTGAAGGATGCCATGCACCAATACATGTGACCTTGCAGAGACCCTTGTGTGTCTTCCTTTGACCCATGGGCCCATTCATCATATGGTCCACTGCAGTATTAATATATATAACCCATGGGCCCATCCATCATATGTTCCACTATAGTGTTGACATGACCCATGGGCCTATCCATCATATGGTCCACTGCAGTATTGACTTGACCCATGGGCCCATTCATGACAAATGGCCTATAGCAGTACTCATATCACCCATAAGCCCATCCTATTTCCATGACCTTATATCTACCACATGAGCCCACTTATCTACTATGGTCTGTTATAATCCATGGGCCCAGATTAGCTGGACCATTTCAAACAGCTTAAAGCCACCATTAGTTGGTCCATTTGTAATGGTCCAAATACACTGAAGGGGCTGTCAGCTCACATTGGTTGTGTAGAACGTATGCACAGGACACTAATGGGGAAGGCACACACCATGTGCATTTACACCAACTTACCATCTTATCTTTGGGATGAACTTTACTTAATGGCTTCTCTCCTGCATGCCAAGACTACAACAAATTCACTAAAAGGCTCTATCCCCTGGGAGAAATGGCATGGACAACAACCCAATTACTCTTACATGAGGGAGATTGGTTGTAAAGTGTATGTTTTCATCCAGAACAGAAACAACCCAAAAATCTACAAATGTTCAATTGAATGTGTACTCATTGGCTATGAGCTCAAATTAAAAGTGTATTGTTGTTACAACCGGAAAACTGGCAAGGTATATAGCTCATACCATGTCAGGTTTGTCAAAAGCCATAACGGCCATGTACTGTTGCCTGCACTGCACAATGAACTGGGTCAAACAGAAGAGACTCCTCCATCAACTTTCACCCCTGTCAACATTCATGATGATGACATCACCATACCCAATACAGGACCTGTTAATGACCTACCCATAGATGAGCCTGTTGTGACAGACACTCCTGAGCCAGGACCCTCAGAACCATGCAGATCCACCAGAGTGCCAATTCCTACTAATAAACATCCAAATGGAGGCACAGCCACTACCAGACTAGGTCAAGCTATCCATGATTCACAAGAATCCGCAGAGTGTATAAAGGAGCAATGTATGGAATGGAAGCAAATCTTGGAAGGGCTCCATGATGTCATCACGCCTACACCTGTCAATCATGATCAAGCCAATCAGCAATTGATCAAAGACCCTACACTTGGTGATCAGGCACATCAATTACACACATTGATCTCGGAGATGTCTGATATAGATCCTGGATCACTACAATTCAAAGATGACCCATGTACCTGGGAGGAAGCCCAGAACTCGGCAGATTCTGAGTGCTGGGAGGAAGGCTATTGCAAGGAACTCAAGTCCCTAAAAAACATGCAAGTCTACAAATTAGTTCCAAGAGCCAATGTACCACAGGGGCACTGCATACATAAGGGTCACCCAGTCTTCCACATCAAATGAAATGAGGATGGCACTCCAGTGCATTGGAAGGTATGCCTTGTTTTCAAAGGGTTTGAACAGATTTATGGCAAAGATTACACAAAAACTACCTCACCTACTGCACACATGGAATTTTGGCAGATTCTCCTGCACATTGCTGCCTTGCTTGGCTGGGATGCCCAACAAATTGACATCAAAACCGCATTTCTCTATGGACTCTTACTGGCTGATGAGATTCAGTATATGGAACAACTGACTGATTTTGTAGAAGTTGGGAAAGAAGATTGGGTATGGGAGTTACAGCGAGGACTTTATGGTATGGAACAGAGTGGATGCATCTGGAATCAAACACTGAATGCACAGATGATTTCTTGGGGTTTTACAAGACTCTCATGTGAATCATGCATCTACTATTGTAAGGCTAACACTGGAACTGTCATAGCAGTGGTCCATGTCAATGACTACCTGTCCATTGCTAGTTGGAAAGAGGAGAATGAATGGTTCAAAGACCAAATGCGCAAAGTCTGGACAATTTCAGATCTGGGAACAGCATGGTTCATTGTTGGTATTGCAATCACTTGGGACAGGATACATTGAATTGTCACCCTATTACAAACAGCATTAATTGACAAAATTGTGTCCCAGTTTGGTCAATCCAATGCACATCCCCTATCTGCACCAATGGAACTGGGACAGAAACTTTGCCATGTTGACCATGCTGCACTCCCTGTTGATGAACAAGCCAAATTATCAAACTTACCCTATTGTTTCTTGGTTGGGTGCCTATTATACCTGGCCATCTCAACGCATCCAGATATCTCATTCGCTGTCCAACAACTTTCACAATTTTTGGACTCTTATTCCTTTGAACATTGGCATGCTGCTCTACATCTTGTTTGCTACCTTAAAGGAACACTGGACCTTAAACTCTACCTGGGTGGAGACGACCCTATCTTGTTATTGGCTTATACAGATTCTGACTGGACTAGTTGCCTCAATACTAGGTGCAGTGTTGGTGGCTACATATGTGCACTTGGGTCTGGAGCTGTTTTGTGGACTGCTCACAAACAAAAAATGGTTGCAGCATCATCTTGTGAAGCTGAGTATGTTGCAGCTTTTGAGACTGCAAAAGAGTGTGTTTGGATTCATACATTGCTTACTGCTATCAGTCATCCACCCGACATGCTGACCCCAATGTTATGTGACAACACCACCTCAATTAGCCTGTCAGAGGATCCTCTCCTCCACTCCAGAGTTAAACATGTCGACATTAAATTTCACTTCCTTCATGAATGTGTTCAATCTAAGAAACTTGCTGTATCCTACATCAATACCAAGGACAATATCGCTGACATTTTCACCAAGGCTCTCGATGTCAAACAATTTGTGTGCTTATGTGACTTCTTGGGTCTCCAATAACATGTGCCGATTCCATGCGAGGAGGAGTATTCATGGTGAGGAGGAGTGTTGAGATCTACACTGTGAATGTGCCCTTTGATGCAGCATGCTAATTATAGCACACAAAATGATGCATGTTTCCCCTTGTCTGTATTCCTTTCTAATAGTTCCTTTATCATATTTTCTATTGTCATACTCATGGTATATATATTTGACTAGATAGACATAGACACCTCAGTCCGTTATACACAGACTGAGGTGAGTAGATTCACTAGCGCTCACTTTGATCAGATCACTTACTGTACTATTTATAGTTTATTTGTGTATTATCTAGGTATGAATATAGTCTGTTATACACAGACTGAGTTCATTCGTGTATTATCTAGGCTGGATTTTTATACAGTCAGATCTATGTATAGTAGTGAGCTGGTCATGTGTATTATCAAGATCATGAGTCCAACTTACTTTTTCATGGCATACCATCATTGAAGTATATAGCAGAAGTATTGCATTGGCAGTCATCTGTCTCAATCCACTCATGTAGCCCTTCCTCAACATCCTTTGATACTTAACTTCACCATCTTCAGGCTCCACACCTTTTCCAGACTTTATCTCTTGAAAAACACTAGGCTGCTGGAGCAAGATTGCCTGGGCACAAGTTTCATCCACTGTGAACAGCCCATTGGGTCCAAATAGACATTGACTTTGGGACCATGAACTGAAGTACTTGCTCAACATGTGGCAAGTCACAGCCTTGGGCAGTAATTTACACTCCTCCACCTATTCTGATTGGACTCACCAGATTCCAGCTATTCCAACCAGATTCTGGTTTACTCCAGATGCTCAACTTAGAGTATATACCCTAATGGATAGTCAAATCTCAAGTCTTAAGTTGTCAAAGTGCCTACAAAATATATTTGTGCAGAGTAAGGATTGAACTCAAGACATCTTGATTAGAGTGATCACATGACAAACCAAACATGTGTGCTTAACCAGTTGAGCCATAGGAGAATTATTACTTAGTAATATAATGTTTATTCATGGCACTCTAATTTTTTTCAAAGTAGTTAAGATCAAAATTTTTTAATTAACCACATCCCTCACATTGAATGTGAGGGAGTGGGCATGATTGTCATTATATACATAAACAAAAAATCCTCCCTCTCACAAGATGCAAGAGGGAATTTTATTTATATACTTAAAAAGCTAACCCCTCATGCTGAATGCGAGGGGGAGGTAAAAACATGAAGAAAAAAATCCCTCCCCCATGCAAAATGGGGGAGGGGGGGCACAATACTAATAAATAATTAAAAGTACAAAAAAAATCCCTCCCCACACAAAGTGTGGGGGAGGGGGAGGGGACGCAACCCCACTGTTGTTGTTGTCATTTCACCCATGATCCACCCTGCGAGCAGTTGCTTGTGAGGCTGGGGGTGGGTGGCTTGTTGTTCTTTGTCGCCATCGTCCCCCATTTGGATTTCTGTCTGTTTTTTTTTTTTTGGGGGGGGGGGAGGGGTTTGGGCACGTCAGTGTGATGTGGCGCATGTATGGGGGTTGGTGGGTGCTTACTAGGCAGGTATCCCCCTTCTGGGGTCTCCTGGCATCCCTCTGCACCCACCTAGCCCATGTCAACAGCCTCACATCCCATTTGAAAGGGGAGGAGGGGATTGGGTGGCTGTGGGCATGCTTTGCACATGTTTTGTTGCACATTTTTTGTTGCAACAGGTCATCCCCAGTAGTATATAGCCTAAAAAGCAATGAATAACAATTAGTTGATTGATAAAAAGAAAAAGAAAAAAGAACAAAACTTATCTATGGCCCAATGACAATTGCTGTCATTTGGGCCCACATTCTGTCCAGTCAGCTCATTTGAAGGTGGTGGTGGTGATGGTGGAAGTGGGCATGGGAATGGTGGTGGCGGGTGCACACGCAGTGGTGGTGGTAGAGTGGAGAGGAGGAGGAGGCAGCGTTGGCAACAGTGATGGTGGTGATTGTGAGCTGGCAGTCACATGTCATGTGTCATGTGTATGTGTACTTATTAATTATTCTGTTAATGGCTGTGACTAACTATGTACTTTGGTTGGGTAATAAAAGTATTAAATGTAGCAACATAATTGCTTGGTAGCTCAGTGGTTAAGCATGCTGTTATGTGTGCAGACCCAGGGTCAAGTGTTCGATTCTTGTTGTATGTCAAAATTTTATTTGGAAAAGCACATGCAGTCTGGTTATTCCAGTTATTCCAGTTATGCTAGTTGCCATGCATCCGGTTGATCTGACTGTTCCAGGTAAAAATGAGTCTGGGTAGATTCCGGGGATTCCAGAGGTAAAATTGACCCTCCAGTCCGATCGGAATTATGAATTGTGAGAAAAATATATGTAAATGGAATTCCCTGGAATTCTGGAAATTCCAATTGGAATGGGCATTCTGACCGGAATCCGACTGGAATAGGTGGAGGAGTGTAATGTACTTGCCCTGGGCCATAGACTTTTAAGTTTTGGTACCATTGAATGTTTAAGAGCAACTCACCATTCCTGCAGCCTCTGTTGTGAATAGAATCTTTATCAAACCCTTTTGATAGTTGTTCAAGACATGCACTTTTGCATGCTTACTGCACTGTGAGTTGTACACTGCTACCTGATTCCACAGATGAGGAGGCAGTTGACTTCATATCCACTTTAAGGCCTCTAGTGCAACATTGATGTCATCAAAGAACACCATGGTCTGGACAAGCTCCATGAGCTCTTCATCTGTTGCCTCAGGAATAAGAAAAGATAGAGACTCAAAATCTTTTTTTCTGCCTGCCATTTGCTTTACAAACCAAGCAATATTTGGCCTGTCTGTACCAAGATTCACATGATATGATGTACTAGCTTGCATGTGTACAGTAGCGTGAACCTGAGCCAGCACAAGGGGTAGAAGTGTAGCTGAAGTAATCAAAAAAGGGACTTTGTTTGAAACAAAGGCTTGCAGTGTACCTAGTTCAGCATAGAGAGCCCAAAGTTTATCTCCCCACTGGGAGATACAAAGCGCCTCATCAATCAAGATAGCCCTGATTTTTTCAGCAAATTTGGATGAGTTCAGAAGTTGGCAGAAGCAATCATGTTGGAGACATAATTTGGGTGAAGTGATGATAATGTGATGCTGGTGTCATTCTAGTTCCTGCAGTGCAAACAGTCATTTCAGGCTTGTATGTGTAGCTGCTGATAGGTCCACCTTGCGCTCTAAGCTCTGGGAACATCCCCAAATGCATCGACACATTACACACACACTCCCAACCCCTACGAACCTCTACGAACCCCACAAGACCACTCCGAACCTATTTTGAGCAACTTCAAACAATTTCAAATGACTTTGAACGACTTTGCAACACTTCGAGCAGGTTCAAACATCTTTGCAGCACCTCAAACATCTTTGGCCACTGTATACCTATTGCACCACCCTTCAGACACATGCAGCACACCTTGTATGAGTTAGTGCATTGCATATCGAGCACCACCAGACACAAGGAGACATGATGACAGGATTTTAGGATGCGATTGTGGTGCTTTGATGTCTTGATGATATATTGGATCAATAGGACAGGTACCCATAATAAATCATGACTCTATACATTTCCCTTCTCATCATCTTTCATTTATTTTATGATTTGCAAAGTTCTTTATTGTTTTATATCTTGCCTCATGTATTCCTCATGTTTTATTTCCTTTTAAGTACCATCTTTTCCAAACATATATAACCTTGTACTAGCTACTTAGAAGGACAGGATAGATCATCCTCTCACATCAATTGTCTGATTTAAGAGCAATTCTCTTGAGTCCAAGCCTCTTGTCTTAGTCCCAAAGTTCAGAGTTTTATGCCGAACTTCTTTGAACTTCTCATACTAGCTTCTCAAAACTATCATCTATTGTCTATCACCTCTCAAAGCCTTTCTACATCCTTATAGTCTATCCTCAGCCTTTGTCGAAATTGTCCTCAAACTTCTTCAGTGCTTCATACACTCTCAAACCTCATCGAACTTAGTGCTTAAAGGTCCAGTTCATCAAACCAAAAAAAGACCAGGACCAGACCAAACCAGAATCGGTCCTGCAGGACTATTGGTCCCAGTTTCACACCTTAGCAAAGTGGTTTGGTCCACAGTTCTGCTTATCACCTACATTTACCAGAATTGTTAAAGACTGGTTCAAACCAGTGGAGGACCAAACCTACAGTCCTACCTGTGGTCTGATTAGATATATATTATGACTATAAAATATATGGATGAAATACTACATAGTGGGGGACACCCAGGTGAGAATGGGTGGAAAGTGAGCAGGTTAAATACTCCAGAGAGGGCACAGACCATTTGCTGTTGTTTGTGCCTTTCAACACAAGTGCAAATGCAAAGTGGTGCCACTTTTTTGGCATTGTTTACTAAGTTCTCACAGTCTCACTTCATCAACATTGCTCCCAACAACTTTGCAATGACTTCCTCACACACAACTGGGGCATGTTTATGCCCCAGGTAATTATCTTTTTTCATTTTTTCTTTACAACTAATCTTTTATATCTTTTTTAGGTTTTAACTTTGTAACAATGACCCACCTGCATCCAGCCTCACGAGCGACTGCTCATGGGTGGATTGCAGGTGCTTGGTAGCTGATGAGGGCGATGAATTGGACAGGATGACACATGATGGACAGGGACAACAAATGCAGGCAAAGGCAGGGAAATGCCAGGTGGGAACATGTGATGCCAGGTATGTGCTGCATCACTCCAGTGCCACCAAGTCACTAACGACCTCACCCCCCCCTCAAAAAGCTAATGATGACCAACAACCCAGCACCCGCCCCAGCCTCATGAGCCACTGCTCGTGGGGTGGATTGCAGGTGCTAACTGTTTACAACAACAAACAATGGGTCCCCACACCATGATGCATGATGACACATGACAACAACAACAACAACAATGATGGACGATGCAATGCTGGCACCGCCAACACCCACCACACCATGACCACCTCTCACTCAAAATGTGAGAGGTTTTTTTTTTCCTTCTCACATCCAGCCTCATGAGCCACTGCTCACAGGGTGGATTCATTTGTCTTTTCACTGGTTTAATATTAGTACTATTTTACTTTTGTATTACATATATAAGTAATTAGTTGGTCCTGACCAGTCTACACCTGGTCAGGACTGAAGTTCAGTGTAGGACTGGTTGCAACCAGTCCTAGAACTGATTGGAACCACACTGGACCGGTTTGACCTGGTTCCGGTTGCAGTTCTGACAAATGTTTGAAATAAATGAACCGGTCTGGTCCCAGTTCTAGCCAATTGAGGCAAAAGACTGGGACTGGACTGGACTTTCAAGCACTAATCGAACTTCATTGGACCCTCTCTAAAGTCATTTCCTTAACCTTGGGTAATAGCGGTGATATTTAGTACCACCTTGCAACCTTCCTCTAACTATTATTGTGGGTTTTGTTTGGGTTTCCTGGTCGAGCATCATCATTTTGGAGCCCACCATGAGGGGATTCTAAATCATTTCATTGCCTATCCATCTCAAATCTCCTGGCTTAGGCCAACACAAGCTAGAAACCTTCAAATCAACACTTGCCATGCCTTTGAATCTCTCGAACAATTGGGGGATATCCTAATCCCTGTTTCTGAAGCAGAATCTACTCACGGTCGACTATTCCCTTCACCTATCTCATCGCCTTCAACATCATCCTCTACTTCTTTGTCTTCATCATCTACCTCTTCATCCTTCCAACAACTTTGACACCTCTACCATCCTTCACCCAAGTTTTAACCCCTACCTCTAGAAACATTGCATTTATGACTACACAAGCAACTATGCCAGCTTGTGGTCATTGCATGGCTCCGAAATTCGACCCCACCGAGCTGTGAGAACTTTGCAGATATTTTAACGAGCTCAAATTGCTTTTCTCAGCATGCAATGTCATGAACTCTGAAGAAATGAAGAAGCATGCTTGTTACTACCTTGATATTGACACTTCTGAACTCTGGGAATCGATTCCAGAATACGATGCTGGCATTTCATTCCAGAATTTTTGCATCGCTATTCACCAACTGTATCCTGGTTCCAAAGACGATTGGAAATGGTCAATTTTGGACATGGACAAACTCATCAGCAAACAACTTCGCATAGGTATTTACAATGTGAGTGATTTGGGATTATATTTTTGGTCATTCTATAACATCACAAAGTTTCTATCTACTAAAGGCAGGATTTTCAATGCGGAACAAAGCAGAGCCTTTGTTCAGGGTTTCCAACCAGGTTTATGGGCTAGAATCGCTTGACAACTCAAACTAAAATTCCCTGATCACTACCCTGATGACCCCTACCCACTCGATGATATTCATGCAGCAGCAAAATTCATTTTAGCAGGATCTATCGGTTTGGATTCAACATCGCTACTCAGTTTGCATTCTTCAGCACCTTTGGCAATCCCAACAACCTCAACATCTTTGCCTCAAATTAAATTGGAAGATCTTACAGCAATTCTTGAGAAATTTGCAGCCACTCTCATAACTGCTTTAGCAGGTTCAAAGACCATGAACACTACTTGACCTAATAGTGGATTTCATTTGGACCAGCTCAAAACTTTAGTTTGCATCTTTTGTGGGCTTACAGGACATTTCATTAGTGATTGCTTGGTTTGCCAGTCATATATCAATGAAGGAAAGTGTAAGAAGAACACTGAAGGCAAAATAGTTCTCCCAAATGGTCAATTCACTCCTCGAAACATCCCCAGTCATTTTATCAAGGACAGGATTGACAAATGGACTTGACAAAACCCTCCATCTAACATTACCCCTTCGCTAATGTATAATATTGCACCTTCAACAGTAGCTTCGATGCCATCCAGAGGTGTTTACCAAATTACTGACCTATCTACATTGTAGATTCTACAATGGCTGAAGATTGTATCGCACAACTTGAACAAGAGATATATGGTTTACGAAGTGGTAGACCTTTTGCATGAACTGATTTGAATGTGTAAGGCATGACTCGGGTACAGGTAACACTATGTGTTTCTGCTTATGGGTATGCTCGGGTATGGGTACAGGTTTGGATTTCCGTACCCAAGGCAAAACCGTACCTGTACCCACAGTGTTACAGGTATCATGGTACCAGTCCAATGGTCACATGTTTTATCAAATGACTTTGTTGATCAACATCAACAACAACAACAATGGCTCAACAACAATGACAACTGCTACCAACATGCCCCCCTCATTCTAAATGTGAGTGGGGGGTGTTTTTTCTACTAGGCAACAATGATGACAACTACTACCAACATGCCCCCCTCATTCTAAATGTGAGTGGGGGGTGTTTTTTCTACTGGACAATGATGACATGCCCCCCTCGTTCTAAATACGAGTGGGGGGTGTTTTTTCTACTAGGCAACGATGACAACAACTACTACCAACATGCCCCCCTCATTCTAAATGCGAGTGGGGGGTGTTTTTTCTACTAGGCAACAATGACGACAATGGCCCCCTCTCATCAACAATGGCCTCCTCTAGTCGACAATGGCTGTGGCATCACTGCCACCACCCCCTCTCACTTGCAATTGCAAGTTGGGGGTGTTTCTGGGTTTGTTTCACTTGGGAGCACTGCCACATCATGACTACCACCCCCTCTTGCTTGCAAATGCGAGGTGGGGGTGGTTCTTGGTCTGTTTCTCTTGCAACGGCCACCATGTCATGACTACCACCCCATCTCACTTGCAAATGTGAGGTGGGGGTGGTTCTTGGTCTGTTTCTCTTGCAATGGCTGCCACATCACAACTACCACCCCATCTCGCTTGCAAACACAAGGTGGGGGTGGTTCTTGGTCTGTTTCTCTCGCAATGGCCACCACATCACCTCCACCACCACCCCTCGCTTGCAATTGTGAGTTGAGGGTGGTTCCCCACTGTATTTAGATATATTTAGAATTATAATAAATCATTACTGTCATACTCATTGAAACCCATGGGGTACCCATGGGTTTTGACCAAAACCCCCCCATACCCATGGTAAAACCACACCCATAACCATAATGGGTACGGTGTTCATGGGTACGGGTATGGGTACATGAAATTATACCTGGGGGTTACCTGAGTCATGCCCTACAAATGTGCCAACAGTTCCCACCTTACAGCCTTCAATCCCTCAAATCCCTGCACCAGTCAAATGATTTGTCCCACAAGTACCAGCACCACCTCTCTTGTCTACAGCAACCAATCTACCTACTTCGAATTTGGCACCATCTTCGACCTCCAAAAAACCATTGCAACCGGTAATACATCCCTACAACAGCGCTAAAGAAAATTTGTATCTATCTCCCCACAAATGCAACTTTGTATCGATAGGAAAAGCAAAAGATGGCCCATTGTACCATACCCAAGCCCCCATTCAAAAAGACAAAATCACCAAAGATGTCTTCACTTGATCAATGAAAACACCGATTATCACTCTAACCCCCAAAGAATTACTTTCACTATTGCCCAAAGTTCGTACAAAATGGAAGGAACAGGTCACTGCGCATTGTATCCAGCAACCCAAAGGAAATAATGCTATGAATCTCCTTAACAATGACATTTTTGTAATTGATGACCCTTACAAAACATATATTAGCAGTCTTTGCCCTGGAGAAATACCCAAACCTTTCATCACAGCAAAGGAATCACACTCTATTAGATCGGTCATTATGAACATCAACAGCAGAAATCCAGTCAAAGGCGTAGTTGTTCTGGGTTCATCGATCATTGCAATGTCAAGAGAAGTTTGTCACAAACTTGGTCTCACATACAATCCTTTGATACACATCCCTCTACAATCAGCTAACAGTGGTATTGACCAGAGTCTAGGTCTAGCATGGAACGTACCTTGCAAAGTCAGTAGCATCACCCTCTACATGCAAATACACATCACCCACGATCCAGCCTACGACACAACCATTCAATGTTCTCACAGAAAGTATGGTGAAGAATTATCGAAACAAAGCACAAACAATAACTATATTCAATCCAAACTTGACATGATCCTGCACTATTCCAACTATCCCCCGATCTAATTGTTGAAGAAGAGTAGTGCATGAGGATTTTTGCAACTAGAGGATAAAATCTCAGAGAATGACCAGTGCACTCTCATCATTTCTTTTGACCATTCTAATTCCTCTATAACTATTGAGTACACTGTGAGTATTCCTGATATTGACTCCTCGAACTCTTTGGACACTCCTTCCTTTTCCTCGATTCTTGTGAACTTATATTTAACAGCTAGCCACCAGCATGCAACATTATTATCAGCCTTGATGGCCACCTCTATGCATGATTCTGCTATCATTTCCCCTCCCCACATCTCGTCAACCAACTCTATATACCCAATCTTTGCAGTGCTGAAAAAGAAATACAAACCAGTTGCACAGAAGGTTTGACCAGTAATTACCAAACTACCTGATTGATTCCACATTATTTGAACAATTGCTGGGGTAGTCTTTGAGGGTCCAGTTGCTGCAACTGAAAAAAAAATGGAACCCAACTGGACCCAACCACAAGCAACTGGTCTTTCCAGTTGCAGTTGGGCATCATTGTTGATGGTCACGGTTGCAGTTGCCCAAGAGCTGAGCCAGGATCCAACTGGTTGCAACCAGCTGTCCTTACCTCGCTATTTATTCCTCAAGTACTACAAATGAATTTTATTTTACATGTAATTTACTTAGTACATAACAAAAGTGGGGCATGCCTGGCATGCCTGAAGAATAATGGGTTGGATGGGCAAGGGTTTATAAACATAGACCCATTTGCACATGTTTGCACATGTGTTGTGCAAGTAAATGACAACATGATGTGTTTGTTTGTATGTGCCATCATGATTGTCACCACTGCCATTGACACTGCTGCTCCCATTGCCCTCCCTCCCTGACACCTCAACCACCACTTCTCCATCAATACCTGCCACCACCATGCCCACACCCACACCAGCAAGAGCCACAAACAACATGGGCCCAAATGACGATAATGTTGTTTGGGCCCTTGGTAAGTTCTATTTCTTGTATCTATATGTTACTAAATAAATTTTCATGTTTTTAGGTTGAAATTCTATTGTAATGACATGCACTGACAGATGCAAACCACACCCACCCACTCTATCCCCCTCCTCCCCATTGAAATGGAATGTGAGGGGTGCCACTCAGTCAGGAGGATGGGGAGGGACACTGGGAGACCACAGCAGTGGGATACCAGCCAGGTAAGCACCCCAGCTGCACCTACCTCTATGCCATGTCATGGCTAACCTACCCACCTAGAAGCAACACCCCTCCTTCGCTCTAAATGTGAGATGGAGGGGCCTAGTTCCACTCCCGACACTGACACCCCCCTCCCTCGCTCCAAACGCAAGATGGAGGGGTTTCTCTTCTGTTATCTATGCTGGCACCCCCTCAGCATGCCAACAACGACAATGATGATGTGGCACCTCTGCCATGTCACCAACCCTCAGTGCTGACCCCAATGATGACAACTACAACATGGCATGGCTGATCGCCAACACCTGCCACCTACCACCACCAACAACAACAATGTCCCCTTTCTTGCTCCAAACATGAGTAGGGGGGGGGGATTCTTGATGTTTGCTACATGACTACAGCTCCTTCCCCCCTCTCTCTCTTGCTCCAAACATGAGCAGGGGGGGTTCTTAATATTTTCTTATTAGTTTTATTAATGAATAATATTATCTGTACAAATTAATGGTTGCGACTGGTTGGAACCAGTCGCAAGCCGACAACAACTGGTCACCAACCAGTTGGCCACAGTTGCGGTCATGGTTGGTGAGATTTGATAAATGAGACAACCAGTCGCAGTTGCAGTTGCAGCCAAAAGGGGCTGCAACCACAACCCAACTGGACCTTCAAAGACTATGCTGGCGACCCCCTCAAGAATATGCTGAAACTCAATCCTCATCCCCCATTGTTTGTCCCCTCTCTCCAATATACACTTGAATGCAAAGCTATTATCAACAAAAACCATCCTGGTGATTTCCTATGGCCAGAAGAATGAAAGCTTATGCATGACTTTATCCAAAATCATGAAACAGGTTTTGCATGGACCGAACAAGAATGAGGAAGCTTTTGCCCCAACTTCTTTCCTCCTATCAAATTCCCCATCATTCCTCACACTCCATGGGTCAAATGTAATATCCCTATACCTCCTGGTCTGTATGAACAGATCTGCAAAATGCTGAAAAAGAAGATAGAAGCAGGAGTATATGAGTCATCAAACTTGTCATATCGGCCGCAATGGTTTTGCATTGCGAAGAAAGACACAAAATCACTTTGAATTGTCCACAGTCTCAAACTGCTAAACCAAGTAATGATTCAGCACTCTGGTGTCATCCTGATCCCTGAGCATCTAGCTGAACAGTTTGGGGGATGCGCTTGTGGTGGAATGCTGGACCTATATGTTGCATCTGACGAAATGAAAGTTGCAGAATCATCTTGAGATCTAACAACATTTCAGACACCTTTTGGAGCGCTTTGAATTGTCACCCCCAATGGGTTGGATGAACTTGGTTCCAATCTTACATGACAACATCACATTCATCCTACAACCCAAAATCCCTCATATCACCATCCCTTACATCGACAATACACCAGTTAAGGGTCCAAAATCAGAATATTGAACGATCAGAGGATCTTACAAAACAATTGCTGATAATCCAGGCATTTGACACTTCGTTTGGGAACATTTCGGGAATCTAAATTGTATAGTCCAACACATGAAGTATTGCAGAGGAACATTTTCTGGTCCAAAACTCTACCTTTGCATCCCTGAATAATCGTTTTAGGTCATCAATGCAATATTGAAGGTCATATGGCTGATCCACTTGCATCACAGTGGTTAGCAAATGGGGACCTTGTCGAAGCCTTACCAAAGTCAAGGGATTTTTAGGAACTATTGGAGTTTGTTGTATCTTTATTTGAAACTTTGCTCAATGTACTACAGCTCTAATACACCTTACACAAAAAGATGGCCCTTTCAAATCTGGACTGAAGCAAATCGCAGCACAGGAAGACCTGAAGCAAGCACTCATCAATTCTCCAGCAATTCACACTATTGACTACTCATCTGATGCCCCAGTTATCCTATCAGTCAACACTTTGTACATCGCTATTGGGTTCTTTCTCATGCAATGCGATCCCAACAACCCTTGAAAATGAAATTACAGTTGATTTGGCTTGATCACACTTAATGACCGCAAATCCCAGTTCTCACAAGCAAAACTTGAACTCTATGGTCTATATCATGCTCTCGGAGCACTTCAATTGTACCTAATAGGGGTCTGAAAACTCATCATCGAAGTTGATGCAAGGTATATCAAAGGCATGCTCTTAAATCCTGATATCGCACCTAGCGCTAGCATCAATCGATGGATCGTCTCGATTCTCACTTTTCACTTCACATTAGTTCACATCACAGGTACACATCATGGTCCAGACAGACTTTTGAGATGTCCTCCACAAGACGAAGATGACCAGTTTGATAATGAAAATGATTTCGGAGACTGGATCGACCATCTTCATGGTTTTGTACACCAAATCAATCCCATTACAACTCGTCCCTTTACTTCCTATTGAATTTTGACACTCCCTCTCTTCAGATCTCAGTAAGGGGGAGGATCTGACCTATGACAATGTCCCACAAATGAACAATGCAAAAAAGGATGATGAAAGATTACTTTGCATTTGAAAATGGTTAGAGGATTTGGTACGACCTCCAGATTTATCAGATTCCAAATACACTACCTTTGTTCAATATTGCACCAAATTCTTCTTAGATTGCAGCAAACTTTGGAGAAAGGACTCTCATGGAGCTCACAAAATCATTGCAATTCCCAAACATTGTCTTGAAGTTATTTGTGCAGCTCACAACAATATTGGACACAAGATGGTGTTTGCGACAAAATCAGTCATTTCTCTACGATTCTGGTGGCCTAACATGAAAGCAGACATTGCATGGTTTATTTGCACCTGCCACCTCTGCCAAGGACGACAAAGTTGAAATCTCCTTATCCCACCTACCGTCACCACACCTGCACCTTTATTTGGCAAAGTCTACATTGATACTATGCAAATGCCTCCTTTGAGTGGATTCAAGTATAATATACAAGGTCGATGTTTGCTAACGACCTATCCCCATCTTTGACAAGAAAATGCCACAACCCTTGGCAATTGGATCTTCAAAGACATCATTTGTAGATGGGGTTCCCTATATGAAATTGTGAGTGATAATGGATCAGCCTTTATCACAGCATTGGAGTACCTTTTGAAATGATATCATATTAACCACATTCGGATTAGCAGTTACAATTCTCATGTGAACAAACTCATCAAAAGAGCTCATTTTGACATTTGACAATCACTATTCAAAGCAGTCAATGTAGATCAGAGCAAATGGTCAGCTGGAGCACACTCTGTGTTTTGGGCAGAATGAGTTACGGTTCATAGATGTATGGGTTGCTCTCCTTACTTTGCAGTTACAGGTTCTGTCAAGAACCATTCCTCGCCCAATTGGAACCCAACATCCATCTGACCCTTTTCCACATGATGAACCTGACATTTGTCAACTCTTCCTGTTTTCATTTCCGGCCACCTTGCACTGCCCACACTGCTGTGCACCAGGCCACCTTGTACAGCAACCATGGCTGCCTTCCCAAGGCTGCCATCTTGCAAATTCAACTATGGATTCCTGTGTGGCTCCCACTAGGTAATTTATCTATGCAGTTGAGACACTGCTGCAGCCTCCATTTCTGTTCCGCCTTTATTCTGGACTACAGTATTTAAGCTTAGTTAGTTTTGCCTTGTATTCCTCAGTTCATATATCGATATAGACTTGACTTTAACCTGCCAATCTAAATCTCATTCTACTCCTACCTCAGTTCTCTAAGAGTCTGAACTCCCATTGGCTCAACCTCTAGTCTCCCTCTGAAGTTCTGGTCTCACCAGAGCTTAACCCAAGTCCCTCCATACTCCTTCCTGCATTTACCCGCACTTCCCTGCTTCTATCTCCAAACCTTCATCTTGAAATTAGGACACCAGACGAGGTGAAGGGTGCAGCTTCTTACAAGCTGAAGCCAAGTCCTTTCAGTTTTCCCCTCCACAGAATCTGCCACAACCTGACAACCTTCCACTATCAACACCTGCAGGGTCCGATCAGATTCTGATGTGCCTTCTAGGATCAGTTCTTAACAGTATATACAAACTCACACTTCACTCGTCTCATTCCTCTCTATGACCCCTACCAGGACCCACCAGTGCACAACCAGAAATTCCCAATGCACTGGTACTATTCCTGGGATCTCTGCAATCCAGCAATCCACCCTTCCTGACCCTTGACCTGCCACTACTTTTGGAGTGTCTTCCAGACACTCAAACATCTTCTGACAAATTGGCTCAGGAGCCCCCTCAATCAGTGCCAATCTCATGTCCACCCATGCCCCGCACCCTTCCACCAACCTGGAAGGTTTTTGATCAAGAACTCCCCTTGAGTACATAACCAGCCTGAACACTTCAGGTTGGAAGATCCTGGTCTAGAGGATGGACCCCCTGGCAGACCCGACAACCCTGGTGGTCCTGATGGCCCTGGGGGTGACCCCAATCCCAATGATCCAGATGATCAACCTCCCACAGTGGAAAACCCTGACCCAGGGGATAGGTTCATAGATGTCCTTTACAACCTCTCGGAGAGTATCTGCACCCTTCATCAGAACAATGCACCCAAGACTGAGAAAATCAAAGTTTGTGACCCTGACACTTTTGACAGCACCAATCCAAAGAAACTTAGAGACTTCCTAGTCTCCTGCAATCTTCATTTCCACGACCGTCTGCACATATTTTCCTCTGATGAGAAAAAGATCATATTTATCCTTTCTTATCTTAAGGGATCAGGTCTCAGTTGGTTTGAGCCTAGTCTTAATGACCCAACAGATTCTGCACACTGGATGTGGGACTACGAGGCTTTCCTTGCCAAGCTGGAAAGCAACTTTGGCCCGCACGACCCAGTCGGAGACGCAGAAAAAGCTCTCTCTGCATTCCCTTAAGAACAAACTGTTTACAGCCGCATTGGCTATGGCCACCAAATCTTGCCTTTAGCTTGAGCAACAACAGCACCAAAATGACAGGACGATAACTGACAACTGGGAGGCAATGAGGACAAGGGAAACTGAACAAAAAAAGGCCCAAGAGACATCACAGGTATGTTTTCTCTGTCTTTTTTCTTGTTTCATTTTCATTTTACTAACAAACTTTTTAGGTACTAATTTTAATTATTGACAACAATGAACAGAAAACACGAGCAAACAATGGGACAGAGGGGAGAACAACAACAGGACGAGGGGAGGGAACAAGTTAACAACAACAGAACAATGGGGCAGGGAATGACAATGGGATGAGGGGAGGGAACAACAATGAAACAATGGGGCAGGGAATGACAATGGGATGAGGGGAGGGAACAACAATGGAACAATGGGGCAGGGAATGACAACAACAAGAGGAGCAATGAGGAAACCCAAACAGCGCCTCCAACTGCTGCACTGCCATGAGCATCTGCTCATGGGGTAGAAGCAGGGTGAATCCTACAACAATGGAACAATAGTGTATCATATTGTAGTTCTGATTAGAAATATTAAAATTGTTTCAGTATCAAAGTACAAAATTCAGTTTTTCTAAGTGAAACTATAGCTATAAGATAGATCTCGTTCAGAACAAATGTGATCACATGAAATGTGTGACATTTGAATAGACTTCTGCTAAATTCACTTCACAGCCCATTTAAAAAAATCCATTTCCACAAAGCTATTTAAATCATACATGTCCAGGTTATATTGTTTTTACAATAGGAAAAACTTGACTGTAGAAGTTGCCATTAGGTTTCTGGAAGTAGGAATGACTACATGGTCACAGCATCCAGATTCAGCACTTGCAAACCTAATGACTCCTCAGCCTCAACACCTTTGGAGAATGTAAAGTGACAGATCATTAATAAAAATGATTTCCAACAACTCTGTGTGGCCAGAATTTTTAAAAGTGTCATCAAAATGACTGCCAACTATGATCTAGTCCAATGTCATGCATTTCACATGATCACATTTGTTCTGAATGAGATCTATCTTAGCATGAACTAGAAGATCAACATTCAGCAATGAATATTAATCATGGAATAGTCATTACAAATCTACATTACATAACTACAAATGTCAAACACAAGTCAAACATGAGTTGCCCACAAGTCAACTGCCTCAGAACTTGCCTGCTGTGTGAATGACAGCTGAGTGTTGGCTGAGTGTGCAGATGTCAGAAGTGTCACACCAGCATGTACATTAGTAAAAACTGTGCCTAAATTTACAATTTTACAGTAATTTACACTGCCCCATATGTTCCACGTGGATCTGTGTGGACTGTGCGGACTCCATGTGGAGTTCAACCATCTGGTGACCAAAATAAAAAATTACACCCCTTTTGCCACAGACTCTGCCCCAGTCCACGTGGAGTCCACATAAGTCCACATAAGTCCACACGGAGTCCACATAAGTCTGTGCAGAGTCCACATAAGTCCACATAAGTCCACACAGATTCCAACCATGTGGTGACCCAAATGAAGAATTGAGGCATGGGTTGATGGCAAAAAAAAACAAGGATGCCCCACAATGGGGGACATTTTATTGGTAGTATTAAATACAAAAAAAGTTGCCCCCCTGCTGAAGAGGGGGGCAGTAGACTATAGAATAAAATAAATAACCCACCGTCTCGCTAGCATGCGAGATGGCAGGGGCAGGTGTGTTCATCATCGGCCCTCCCTTGTGGCCCCCTCTTGTCCCCCCTCACCATTCCCCATTGGTCTGTATGCACCCCCCTTCCTCATCATTGTTCCACCTGCAATCCACCCCACGAGCAGTTGCTCATGAGGCTGGGGGCAGGTAGTGTGCTGTCATCTCCTGTCCCATCTCCCTCATTGTCTCCCTCCCCCTCCCCCTTTGTCTCCCTTTCCTCTTGTCTCCCATCCCCCTCGTCATCATTCCACCCACCATCCACCCCACGAGCAGTGGCTCACAAGGCTGGAGGTGGGTGGTGTGCTGTCATCTCCTGTCCCATCTCCCTCATCATCTCCCTCCCCCTCCCCCTTCGTCTCCCTTTCCTCTTGTCTCCCATCCCCCTCATCATCATTCCACCCACCATCCACCCCACAAGCAGTGGCTCATGAGGCTGGAGGTGGGTGGTGTGTCCTTGTGGGGTGGATGGTGGGTGGTGTGTCGTTCTGTGGTTGGTGTCGGTTTCATTGGTGTCGTGGGGTGGTGTGTCATCCATCACCGTGGGTGGTTGTGGTGGGGCCCTGGTGCTTGTTTTCATCTGTTTTGGGGGGGTTTGCATTGTCCTGCATTGTTGTCCATCATTACCTGTAGATTAGAACCTAAAAAACAAAGAAAACAATTAGTTAGCTGAGAAAAAGAAGAAATGAATAAAAAAAATTACCTACAGCCCAAACAATGCAATTGCGTTGTTTGGGCCCACATTGCTTCTGGTCAGCTTGTTTGCAGCTCTTCGTGGCCATGGAGTTGTTACCTGTAGATTAGAACCTAAAAAACAAAGAAAACAATTAGTTAATTGATAAAAAGAAGAAATGAATAAATAAAAATTACCTATGGCCCAAACGATGCAATTGCGTTGTTTGGGCCTGCGTTGTCGTCCATCGTTACCTGTAGATTAGAACCTAAAAAACAAAGACAACAATTAGTTAGTTGATAAAAAGAAGAAACAAATTAAAAAAATTACCTACGGCCCAAACAACGCAATTGTGTCGTTTGGGCCTGCGTTGCTTCTGGTTGGCTTGTTGGCAGCTCTTTGTGGCAGTGGAATGGGGCTGGGAGTGGGTGGAGGTGATGGTGGTGGTAGAGAGGGAAGGAGGGAGGGAGTGAGGTGGCAGCATGGTTGTCGTCAATGGTGATGGTGGTGAGTGATGGCAATGTTGATGATGCAGCTGTGTGCTTTGTCATACAAAGCCAAACAGTCATATGTAGTTGCATCAATGGCTACAAGCAATAATGGCTGCATAGTGTAATGGTAATGTGCATCTGTACTTATTAGTTAACCATGAGGCTCCAAGTTCAAACACCATTCATGACATTATTTTGCTAAGCTCAAATGGTCTGCTCAGATGCATGTGGACTGTCCTTGCTGGTCCTTGCTCATACTTGCTGTCTGATCTTGGATGTGGACAGCTGAAATCTGTGGAATCCGAGTAAAAAGTGTGGAATCTGAGCTAGTCTGTGCAGATCCGTGCGGACTGTCTGCCCCTGTTGCATAACTAAAACTGTTCATTAGATGGGATGTAAATCTATACGGAGTCCATGCAGATCCATGTGGAGTCCATGCAATTCTGCACAGATCCACGTGGAACATATGGGGTAGTGTAAAGACCTCCAATTTTAGTAAGTTCCCTGAAAATTTTCCTGAAACCTTGAAACTTCCCATTCCAGATGGCCTGAAATGATGAAATCTTCACTGAAATTATTGATTTCATTCTGAATCCTGAAATCACAAATTTCAGCAAAGTTTTTAGTTTGCCTAAAAGGTTGAACTTCCTGGTGTGTGTATACTTTACTCTATAGCTATATTTGGGCACATGGATCATATTTTTTGAGAAGGCAACAGTCTCAAGGAAGCAAAATGTGCTTCTACAACAGTTTGGACTTTTAGGCAACATTTAGAGTGGCAAGCCTGAATTGTGGTTATGCAGTCAAATTGCTACCAAGGCAGATCAAGAAATTTCCCAAAGTCAAAGTGGCAAACCTTCTAGAACTATAAGCTTAAGGATTACACAACAGGCAAGTTTTGAGGAAGTTGATTCATAGTTGATTTGTAGTTAACTCATGTTTGACTCATGTTTGACTGGTAGTTGTCATTTGTAGTGATGTAATATACTTTATTAATAACAATTCATTTCATGAGTGATGTTGACACTGAATGTTTATCATCCAGTTGATGCCAAGTTCATGCTATAAAAACTTTATTCTGTACTTCAATAATCAATTTTATTATTTCTGATCAGAACTACGATACATTGCTGCCAGCTCACAAGCTGCTGTTTCCACCTCTGATCTATACTGCAAGCCATTGCTCAGGGTGGTAGTGAACATTCATGGTGGTTCTGTTAGTAATTGAAAAGAATGCAAATAACAATGAAAAGACTTACAGATGTTGGGTGTTGAGGGTGTTGAGGACTTGACATGGTGAGTTTGGCAGGTTCCCACACATCACGTGATCATGCTTGCAGCAATTTCAAGTTCCTTTGTTCTCCACGTGTTTGTGCATACTTGTCTTCTGGCTTGACTGGATACATGGACTCTTTATTCCATCATCTTCTATTGACTCTGAAACTACAATGGATCCTTGTGCGAGTTCTAGTTCAGGGGAGGCTGGCCCATCTCAGGCTGGACTTGGCAAGCACAAGTGTTCTCTGAGCAACATAAACCCTGGTTCAAGAGCTTTGCAAGCAAAGAAAGCCCACAAGGCCTTTGCAAAGCAACCCAAGAAGCCCAAGAAGCCTAGTGATTGGCACATGAGAAAAGGAGAGGTACCAAAGGAGGCTGAGAAGACAAAGGTGCACATTCATTGTATTCAAGCACTTTAAAGTCTAAATCACTTTCAGGCTGCACTTGAGCTTCATCTCCATGTCCTTTGGGGCTTACCACACCAGACTACTGTCCCCCCCAAGGTCACAGAAGATGACAAAGTACCCTTCACCTGCTGCTTTACCTCTGAAGCACAGTTGTGGAACTCTGTCACAGCCAGTCTTGATGACAACTTGGCTAGCATTCAGGGCACCCAAATGAAAGTGCATGAGCTCCTTAATTCTATCTCAGACTCAGTTGGGATTATCGCCAACAATATCAAGTGCATTCTGGAATCCCATCTGTTGCTCATGTTCAGGTCGGTGGCATGCCTTGGGCTTCAACAGTGGGCACCTGATGTCTTGGGTAACAATCTGGAATCTCCTTCATGAGCACATTGCCCTCTCAAGACATTTGAGCAGGTCTTGGGTGCATTTGGATACTCTCACATGGGAACAAACCTGTTGTGTGTCAACAATTTTGCACTTATGCGTAAACTTTATTGAAGCTTTGTTTTCTCATATATGCATGGTATTGATGGTCTTCCTGTCTGGTGAAGATAATTAAGCAGATTGTTATAATCTACTTCAAGAAGGCAAGGTGGCTTTGCTAGAATATCTGCCACTTCTGTAGGCTGGAGAGGTACTGGATGGTCATCCATGGCCATGTCTCCTGGCTCAAGAATATCACATAATTCTTCTAAATAATCTTCACTGTGCAGTAAAGCATCTACATGTGCTTGATGACTCATCTGACAAAGCATTGTAAGATCTAAATCCCCTGATCTTGGTATTAGCTATCAATTTTTGAGCAAAGTAATTGAAACACATATGGAGATGATAATTGGTGTTCATTTTTTGCAACTTTCCATTCATTCATTCACCTGGAAATTCACTAAAAGAAGCCAAAGGACCCCAATATTTGAGAAGAGCACCATTATGCATTGCATAATGATGGTTCGCTTGGATGGACAATGTGGAAAAGTTGTTGAATAGCAGTTCAATATTGAATATAATGCTGAGTATTGGCATCAGTATCAGCATTGGAGGTTTGATATGCAGCTACAATATTTGTTGCTGCAACAACATGATAGAAGCAGTAGAAGTGCTGGTGGTGGAAATTTGTGGCAGTAGTCATGTACCAGAATTCAGGAATAATAAGGGGAAAGATACATGTGAAGAGGGTGAGATATTCCTGAGCTTTGAGCTTGCCATGGCTTGGTTCACCAAGATTGGTTGGTGGTCTTTGTATCCATGTTGGAAGAGTGATATCATGAATGCAATTTCTTATTGCTTGTAGCTCAGTTTTTGTGAAGCTAAAAGGCAAAGGGTCAACAGGAATATAGTTATCATCATCATCATCATCATAATTGAAGTCATATGCATAGGGATTTGTGTGGCTCTGTGTGGCTGTAGGTGTTGATGATGAGGATGAGTCTGATAATTCAGAAGAAGATGGTGAGGGAGACATAGGTGGTGGTGTATGGTGCATTGCCATTGCAGCTTCAAGATTATGTTTAGCTGTTTCTTGAAAAAGGTCATCCAATTCTCCAGCAGAATCTGATACATCTGCCTCACTCCACTGCTCATCCTTTTCCACCTCTTTAACTTTTTGGCTTTCATCCTCATCCTGTCCGATTCCCCAGAGTGCATGAAGATGATGCTGTAAAACACCCTCAAGCCAGTTATGCATAAAACCTAGTACAACATGTTTGACTGTATCCCAATATGGAAGATTATGCAGTGGAGTCCATCACACACCAGTTGTCTTTTGCAGAGCATTTCGACCAGCTTTGGTTGTCTGATGCAACCATGCCTCTGCCTGTGCACCATTACAGAGTTTCCAAGATTGAATATTGAGATCCTCTAGCTGATCACTGGTGCAGAGGCAGAAAGAACAGAACATTGTAGCACCATGTCCCAAAAAGCCAGTAGCCTTGCAACTTCCCTCAAGATCAGCAATCATGGGTGCAATTTTTGCTTTCACAGAGATGCATCAGGATGTCTAGATGTTGGCAAATTTTGGCCTGGTGCAGCACTATACTTGGCAACAGATTCAACAACAGGTTCAAGAAGATGAGAGATGGTTGTGGGGTCAGGAAGATGGGGAGGAGGTGTGAGACCAACAATAAATGTATTCTCAAATTGATACCAAAGATGAAAAGGTAAGTTCAAGCAATAAAGCAGGATTGCTCCACAAGACACTTTTTTGCCTATATATAAAATAAGCTGTGTCATAGTCTATGCAGAATTTGTTAATAACTTATCAGCAATCTTATTGGTATAAGGATTGAACCAATCAATATAGATTCCAAATATTAGATGATAAGGAGACTGTAGAAAACCCTGCAAGTCATCCCAAGCAGGATTATCCTGGATATCATTCATAGTGGCACCAAAGGCAGCTGGTATATGGTTTCTGTGGTGGTTGAAAGCCTCATGAAGGCTGTCTTCAATGACCTTGGTAGATAAAAAGAACTGAAGCCAAGAATCAAAGGATTGTGTAGTGTATAGACAACATGTGACCCATTTAGGCCCATTTGGAGTATTCTGAGTTGTCCAGAGTTTTGTGTTACAGGATTGTGATCTTGGGGATGCCTTCCACTGACATTGCCAAGGAATAGGATGAGAAAAGAGGGAAAAGCACTTGGGGCAGCATGCTGTCCAAATGATTTCTGGCTCTGAGCAGTGAAGCCGATATGCTGTATGGACATCATGAGGAAGTTTGATGTTTGGAAGCTTGACATTGAGTCCAGATGATGAAAGAGCAACCTCGACAATAGAGAGAGTCACAGAAATAATAAGTTGAAGTCTTGTAGAATTTTGTTGGTGATAGAACAACTCACACCAGCTCTATTGTGGAGCCAGATGACAAGGAGGCAGATCATCTTTGTGATAAGTACTGTAGAAAAGTTGATATCTGCATAATTACTATTAGTCTTGATCTAACAATAACAATGTAGCACTTACCTGTGGGAGAATTAGAAGCTCTAGAACATTTTGGTGATGGGCTTGGGGATGATGATTGCCACTTCCCCTTTGCCAGTTGTGAAACAGGCCATTTATCCTGTTTCTCATGCTTCAAATGGGTAGAACCATCAACATACTGTCCTGGCTGTTCAACACCATTGATGAAGATGGTTTTTGTGCTACAAATTGTGCAGTTACATATGACTGGAGGCATGGTGAACTTGGTGAAGCCTCAGTGAAGGAAAAGAGGGGGAAAGAATGACAGCTGTTTTGGACCATTTTAACAGAAACATCAAAATTGGTTGCTATTGTAACTGATGTACATCCTCTAACCATCCCATGCAAGAGTCTGATGCCTGTCACCATAGTCACTATCATGAACCTATTGATTTAAACAGATATTTGTTCATAAAAGGACATCAATCCAAATGCTCAATTTGGTAGGATTATGTAATAAGGTGCAAACTCCAGTCAACCATGAGTCAACTGCAAGTCAACTATGAGTCAACTGCAAGTCAACTGCCTCGGAACTTGCCTGTTGTGTTACCCATTTGGCTGCCTATGTTCATCTCAATGTGTCTGCTCTTTCTGACCCTGACTCCCTAACCACTCTTTTAACCATTCCTGACAAATCCGCTCCAGTCTGAACTCTTATTGATTCTGGTTCCTCCCATTGTTTCCTCGATTCCTCCTTTATGTTGGATAACCAACTCAGCATGAAACCCATTAACCCAATTGGATTATGGCTCTTTGATGGATCTTGCAACTCCACCATAACTCAAGTCATCCAACTTCCAGTCACCTTCCCTATTGGTGAAGTGTTCAATCTGTCATTTTATGTAACCTTGCTAGACTCTTCCTGTTCCGCCGTACTCAGTCATAACTGGCTGAAGCAATACAATCCATAGATTGACTGGTCTTCAAGCCAAATTGCTTTCTGCTCTGCAGATCAAAGAGGTCCAGCACCCCAGATGTCACCTTTGTCTCCAAACCTTCCAGTAGATATCCATGGATCACCCACACCTTTAGAACCCCCCATTCCACCTAAGTTTTCTCCTCCTGACATTTCATTCATCAATGCTGCCAAATATGTGCATGCTAGCAAACTCCCTGGGGCAGTAGCTTTCCAGATGACCTTCGCTACAGAAGGGTTATCTGCCTGCTCTGCTCAATCTTCACACCTGCCAGATTTATCTGACATTCCTGCCAAGTATCATGAATTTGCTGATGTCTTTAATAAGACTAAGGCAGACACCCTTCCTCCACATCGCCCTTATGACCTCAAGATAGATTGGAGGATAATACTCCCCCTCCTTCAGGTCGCATGTATTCCCTCTCTCCCTCTGAATTAGAAGCCTTACAAGTCTTCATTGACAAAAACATCTGCTCAGGTTTCATTTGCTCCTCTAAATCTCTGCACAGCACTTCTATTCTCTTTGTCAAGAAGAAAGACAGCAGCCTATGACTTTGCATCGACTACCAAGGCCTCAACCATCTCACGAAGAAGGACTGTTACCCACTTCCACTCATTTCTGACCTCCCCGACTCCCCCCAAAAAGCCCACTTGTTTACCAAGATAGACTTGCAGCACACCTATTGCCTAGTCTGCATTGTGGATGGTGATGAATGGAAGACTACTTTCCACACCCACTATGGATCCTTTGAGTGGTTGGTAGTTCCATTCGGGCTCACTAATGCACCCGCAGCCTTCCAGCGGTTTATGAATGACATCTTCAGTGACTTGCTGGATGTCTGTGTCATTGTCTACCTCGACCACATCCTAATCTACTCTGACAACAAATTGCAGCATGGAGCTCACATCAAGGAAGTTCTTTGGAGACTCCAGAAGAATGGACTTTATGCTTCACCACAGAAATGTGAGTTCCACAAAGACACCATTGAGTATCTAGGTTTCATCCTTTCACCAGATGGACTACGGATGTCAGAGGATAAAATCAAAACTGTGCTCAACTGGCCTGAGCCTAGGAAAGTCAAGGGTATACAATCCTTCTTAGGCTTCTGCAACTTTTACTGCTGTTTCATCAACAGCTACTCTGACATTGTCATTCCACTCACCCACTTGACACGGAAATGCGCACCCTGGGACTTCAACAAGAAGTGCTGCAATGCTTTTGAAAAGCTCAAACAAGAATTCACTCATGCCCCCATCTTAACTCAATGGGTACCTGAGTCCCAAATGGTACTCGAAACCGATGCTTCTGACTATGCCCTAGCAGCCATCCTCTCGGTTTACACTGTGGATGGAGAAATCCATCTGGTCGCTTTCCATTCACACTCCTTTAATCCCACTGAACTAAATTACAATACATATGACAAGGAACTTCTGGCTATCTTCGAAGCCTTCAACCATTGGTGGCAATATTTTGAGGGTTCCACAAACCTGATCAATGTGGTCATGGACCACAAAAATCTGGAGTACTTCAGCACTACTAAATTGCTCACCCGCTGTCAAGCCAGATGGTCTGAGTACCTCTCACAGTTCAATCTCATTATCTGCTTTTGCCCTGGAAAATTAGGGGCCAAGCCAGACGTGCTCACAAGATGTTGGGACATCTACTGCAAAGGGGGAAATAGCGACTTCACCTCTGTAAACCCAACCAACTTCCGACCTGTATTCACACAGGAACAACTCACCTCTTCCCTTCACACCACCTACCTTGCAACACCTATCCTTCAACAAGCAGTAATCATGGATGTTGAGAAACTTCACCACAACATCTGCACCTCCTTACCCCTTGACCCCCTATCATCTGCACATCTTCCAACACCTGTTGACCCCAACTGGACCATAGACGAGGCAGGTCTTCTCTGCCACTTTGACCAGATTTATGTTCTGGATGTCGCAGATCTCTGCCTCAGGGTCCTTCAGTACAAACATGATCATATCCTCTCTGGCCACTTCAGACAAAACAAAACCCAGCAGCTTGTCCATCGGGAATATGTCTGGCCAAACCTCTGCACCTTCGTGCAGGAATTCTGCAAATCCTGTACCACTTGCAAGTGATCCAAATCACCTCAACACAAGCCCTATGGGTTCCTAAAGCAACTTCTGGTCCCAGAATGACCTTGGAATTCAATCTCCATGGATTTCATTGAACAACTACCCAACTCCAATGGCCACACAGCTATCCTGGTCATCATTGACTGCCTCACCAAACAAGGTATCTTCATCCCAACTGTCAACAAAATCACAGCCCAAGAATTAGCCAACCTGTTCATCCTCCATGTCTTCTCCAAGCATGGCGTCCCGTTGCACATCACTTGCGACTGGGGATCCGAGTTCATCTCCCATTTCTTCTGCTCCCTCGGAAAAGTGCTCGACATGCAGATCCACTTCACTTCCAGTTATCACCTGCAAGGTGATGGTCAGATGGAATGACTTAATCAGACCTTGGAGCAGTACCTCTGGATCTTCTGCAACTATCTACCCTTGGGTGGATTTGCCTACAACAATGCTCCCTCCACCTCTACAGGCATATCCCCTTTCTTTGCCAACAAGGGCTACCACCCAAACATTTTCATCTTCCCCGAACACAACTTAGCCTCACAGTGCACCCACAAGTTCATGGTTGACTTAGATGACCTTCATCAGGAACCTTGGAAACAGCTTGCGGCTGCTCAAGAGCATTATCAAGGCCCTGCAGACAAACATCGGGCACCTGCACCTGACTTCAACATTGGTGACTCTGCCCATGTCACTGTGGAAAATATTGGCACCACCTGTCCCTCCAAGAGACTTTCTGAAAAGAACCATGGTCCCTTTGAAATCATCGCCCGCCTGGGTACTCACTCAGTCACCCTGCGGCTTCTGGACCACATGTAGGCCATCCACCCTGTTTTCCATGTCTCCCAACTAGAAAAACACTTCCTGAACACAATTCCAAATCGAGCACAACCTCCACCTCCTCTGATCACTATTGACAACAAGCTTGAGTATGAGATCACTGAAGTCCTCTACCTTGTCCGATGGGAAGGTTACCAGGAAACCAATGAAGAAACCTCCTGGCTACCTGTTACGGAACTTGACCATGCCCAAGAACTCCTCGTGGATTTTCACACCTGCTACCTGCAGAAACCTGGTCCATTACCTGCTTAAAGTCTATTCACATTATTCATTCACTCAGCTAGAACTCAGAAACAAATTTATTTCAGAAAAAGATTTTTTTTTTTCAGATCCAACTGGATCCCTACACTACCACCTCTGCTTCTCCCTCACTGTCTTCATTGTCCTCTCCCCCAACCTCACCCTCTTCTCCACCCTTGCCCTTTTCTCCACCCTCACCCTCTTCTCCACTCTCGCTCTCCTCCTCATCATATGCCCGCCTTTTCTCCAGATATCTCTGAAAAGCCACCCAGTCATCTCCAGACTGGCAGATCCCATGTCTTTCCCACCGGGACTCTCACACCACCCACTCCACTTCTTCTTCATCCTTGTTGCTCTCCACCCACTCTGGGTCCAATGCATCTTGGATCTCCCCTATGGATTCCCACACCACAGTTGCCACCTCACCGAATCCCTTCTTTATCATCTTCATCATCTGCTGCATCAGCTCCACATTTTCCCCACTATTTCCCATTGACCCCTTCATTCCTGCTGTGGTTCCTGCCATTTTTGCTGCAGGGGCCTCCTGCCCCTCCCACACTACCTCTTCGCACTTGTGTTTGACACGCATGCAGTTATCGCACACGTGTCCCCTTGCACCCATCTTGAAACAAGCAATTTTTTTATATTTGCATCTAGGCCACTTATCAGTAAAAAAAAGGCAGAGAAGGAAAACAAGAATGCACCTTTTGCAGGGCAATGCTGCCTGCACCCACTCTGGACCCTCCGACTCCTCTGACCCCACTCTTGCCTTCGACTTGGCAACTTTCTTTTTCTTTGGGGACTTGCTCCCCTCAGCCTCATCCGCCAAACCTGTGGCTGCAGCCACCCACTTCTTCTCCACTCATCATGTGGCTGCTGCCTCCTTCTTCTGTGCCTCAGTCCTCCACCTTTGTAGCCTCCTCTGCTGTCTTTTGTGCCTCCTGCACCCTGTGCTCCTCCTCCCTTGCCACTTCCTCCAGCTCCTTCATCTCCTGTTCCATCTGCTCCTTCATCACCCGCTCCCTCTGTTTATGTTGGGCCTTCATTGCAGCCAATTTGATTTGTGCAGAGACTGCTGGGGGGGACATATTTGATAGGTGATGGGGGTAGGAAACAATGTGAAAAAATTTCAACCAACTTCCTCATTCAGACTCAAACACTCACGTGCCTCATAGGCTTGGCACTAAGGGGGAAATACTGTCAAGAACCATTCCTCGCCTGATTGGAACCCGCATCCATCTGACCCTTTTCTGCATGATGAACCCAACATTTGTCAACTCCTCCTGTTTCTGTTCCCGGCCACCTTGCACTGCCCACACTGCTGTGCACCAGGCCACCTTGTACAGCAACCATGGCTGCCTTCCCAAGGTTGCTGTCTCTTTTGCAAATTTGACTACGGATTCCTGTGTGGTTCCCACTAGGTAATTTATCTATGCAGTAGAGATACTACCACAGCCTCCATTTCCATTCCACCTTTATTCCAGACTACAGTATTTAAGCTTAGTTAGTTTTGCCTTGTATTGTTGAGGTGCCATTTATCACACCGTAAGCATACATGATCACATCTTTTGATGCATGTACTATTTTTAGCACATCCCTTTGATGCACCATCTTGTAGACACCTTTGTGTCTCTTATCCCTTTTACTCTTTATGTAGCTGAACTCACTTATATATAGGGTAGGTAGTTATCCAAACACCTCAGTTGCTTGTACAGAGACTGAGGTGAGTATTCTAGACATTATGATATCATGGACCAATACTTACTGTACTTATATAGCTATACTCTGATTACACTAGGTACAGTTATTGTATTCATATAGTCACTTGTACAGAGACTGAGCTATACTCTGATTACGCTAGGTTGAATTTCTACAGGTTATGGGCCATTCCCATTGTTAGAAATGATGGTAGAAACTTCCTAGCCACTGGATGCTATACGTCATACAGTCTGATCATTTTGATCATCCATTCTGTCTTGGATCATGGACTTCACTTTGAGCATATCTGGTCTTCCGGCAAGCATACCCCTTTGTTACTACATACTTTGTCGCCATTCTATCTGGCAACACTTTACCATCAAATATGATGACCAAATCAACCGCAGCCATGTCCTAATCCACAATCCCATCTATCTCCCTCATTAAACTGTCTGTTCAGTACTCAGGGGAGAAGCTCAATAAACTGAAGTCCAATTACAAAGAATGGTGCAAAGAAATTACAATTGCTCTTTCTTTAAATGGCTCTATGAGCACATTGTCAACAATGTCATTGAACCATCCTTGAATGAACCCCGTGCCCTTGCAAATTACAAAGCCAACTCAAGGCTTGCTTTTGCATTTATAGCATCTAGTGTTACTCCCTCTGAACAGCCATTCCTAGACATGGTAAAAGGACCTAGTGTCAACTGGGAGACACTCCAAGTGCACCACCAGAAAGAGGGACCGGTCTGCCAGGTCCAACTTCTACAACAGGCTCTTTCCATCCAATGCACAAAGGACACCCCCCTCCCTGAGACTGCTGATAAGATTTGCACCCTCATTGAACCCACCTTTGCCATGGGGGACATCAAACCTGATCTTCTTTGTTATATTGCACTCCTCAACTCTCTCAGTGAACACTTTCCTCATGTGCGTTCCATTATTTCTTGAGATATCATGGCCTCCACTGATGCATCACCATACACTTCCATGAAAATTTGTCAGTTCCTGGAGAATGAGCAATCCCTTCTTGAGAACGATGTCCGCAATGATTTCTGTCCCTCTGTCGCACTAACTGCTCATACCAAACTGACCAGACCATCAGATGGACTCATTTGTAGCAACTCTACTTGTGGGAAGTCAGGACACACCATTGAGTACTGCATCAAACCTGGTAGAGGGATGGCAGGGAAGACACTTACTGAGTCGATTGCAGCATGGAGGGCAGCTTCTGATCAAAAGAAAAAACCTAGTCCCACTACTTTGAAGATCCCCATAACCATGAAAGACATAAATGGCTGCGCCTTCATGGTCATGGTTGATCATAACCCTTCCTCACCAGCGACCTCATCCCCTGACTTTGCAGGTATAGCATGTGACCCTGCCCCCACCTCTACAATTGATGAAATTGAATATGAGGGCTGACTTGTGGTCGAGGAGGAGCCAAGGACCACCATTGACTGGACAAAGCACACTGCTCCAGTGGACAACAGTGCCTTCACTGTTACACCCTTAAATCAGACCAAGCGCACCCATATCTCATCGACTGAATTTGAATTACCCTTCCTTGTTGACAGTGGCGCCACTGTTCACATATCCCCAGACCATTCTGATTTCTGTTCTCTCTGCCCGATCACTTCCTGATCAATTAAGGGCATGGGAGGATCTTCGATCACTGCGATTGGCATGGGTGATATCAAGCTACAGGTAGCTCAGGGTGCATCAATCATCTTACATAACACACTTTACGTCCCTGAGTCAACAGTTTGGCTGGTATCTGTCAGTTCCCTTGCAGGAGACTCAAACACTGTCACACATTTTGATGACTCATCTTGCTGGATAACTAACAAATCCACAGGTGCATTGATAGCTTGCAATTCCATGACCTCCAAGAAACTTTACTCACTCACCCTACACTCTGCGTCTGTTGAGCATGCATTAACAATTCACAGATCGCCAAATCTGGAGACCTGGCACTGTCGCCTCAGCCATGCCAATTACCAATCCCTGTGTGATATGGCCAAGAAAGGTGCACTCACAGGTATACCATTGTCAGCCACTACACGACTACCCAAATGTGATGCCTGTCTTGTTGGAAAATAGATGAGAACACCAGTCCCAAAGAAATGAGAAGAGGGTGAGGGACATAGGGCAATGAGGCGTCTAGAGATGGTGTGGGTTGATTTATCAGGCCCACATGCAGTCAAGTCCCATACTGGTCATGAATATGTAATGGACATCATCAATGATTTTACCTCATTCCCATGGTCTATACCCCTCAAACATAAAGATGATTCTTTTCCCGAGCTCAGGGCATGGGAGTTGGCATGAGAAAATGAAAATGGCTTGAAAGTCGGGACATACATTACTGACAATGGAGAGCTGAAGTCCAGCAAAATGCAGGCATGGCTTAAATCTCGAGGATCAGACCAATGCTTCACTGCTCCACACACATCCGCCCACATGGGACATGTTGAATGGATGCATCAAATGCTCATGGCAAAGGCATGAACCATGTGGCTGTATGCAGGACTGCCCCCTTTCCTTTGGGACAAATTTTATCTAATGGCTACACACCTGCATTCAAAAACTACAACCCGCTTGCTGCAAGGAATCATGCCTTGGGAATTATGGTTTGGTCAAAAGCCAGACTGTTCCTACATCAGGAAATTGGATGTTGGGCTTTTGTCTTGATACCAAAGAAAGATAACCTGAAGATTTTTGAACAGTCAATTGAGTGTACACTGATTGGCTATGACCCAAACTCGAAAATGTACAGATGCTATGAGAGCACTACATGGAAAATACATAGCTCTTTCCATGTCCACTTCCTCGAGAGCCATGATGGACACATACACCCACCGCAGAACCCAACCCCACCCCTGATGAAACTGCCAACCCCACATTCAACCCCATACTTGATGATGATGATGATGATTCTATCCCACCACCCAACCCTCCCATTACCGACCATACTGCACTGCCTGCCCCCCAACTGGATCCCCCTTTCTGATCATCCCATGTACTGGTCCCAACTGAAAGGAATCCTAATGGGGGACCATCCTTCACATGTACAATGAAGGCAGTACAAGAATCTCAGGATAGCATGACCTGCATAAAAGAGGTGCATCAAGAGTGGAGGGTGGGTAGATGGACCATTAACACCTTAGATGAGCCCCTCCCCGATCATGATGTCCTTACTAATCTACAACAGGCCTTTAAAAATCTTGATCTTGGCAATCAGGCACATGAACTTCTGGCTATGATCTTGGAGATGGACAATTTTGATCCGGAGTCACTTCAATTTGAAGATGAGCCAAAAACATGGGATGAAGCCAAGAACTCTGTGGATGCTGTACAATGGGCAGAGGGATATCGGGATGAGTTGAAATCACTAAAGGACATGGGTGTCTATAAATTGATACCATGTTCTGAAGTTCCTCAGGGGAAGCATATCTGAAAAGGGAAACCCATTTTCCATATCAAGTGGGATGAAACTGGGAAGGCTGTCAGGTGGAAAGGACATGTCATTTTCAAGGGTTACGAGCAGATTTATGGCAAGGACTACACTAAGACCACCTCACCAACCAGGCACATGGAATCTTGGAGAATTCTATTACACATTGCAGTGTCACTGGAATGGGATGCCCAACAAATTGACATCAAAACTGCTTTCCTCTATGGCCTGCTACCAGATGATGAAGTACAATATATGCAACAACCGGTTGATTTTGAGGAACCCGGAAAAGAGGACTGGGTGTGGCGACTTCAGCACAGACTATATGGCATGAAGCAACGCAGGCATATCTGGAATCAAACACTCAATGCCCAAATGCTATCCTGGGGATTCACTTGCCTGTCCTGTGAGTCTTGTATATATTACTGCAAGACTGATTCTGGGACCATAATTACTGCCATTCACATTGACAATTATTTGTCCATAGCTGACTCCAAAGATGAGAATGAGAGGTTCAAGAGTCAGATGCAAGAAGTCTGGACTATTTCTGAATTGGGCACTGCATGCTTCCTTATTGGGATTGCAGTCACTTGGGATAGAACGGTGCATATGGTGGCGCTATCACAGACTGCTCTTCTCGACAAAGTTGTCGATCAATTTGGCCAGAGAGATGCGCACCCAGTATCCACCCTGCTGGAACCTGGCTCCAAACTGCACCAATTCAACTGCAACACCCTATCCTTCGACAAGCAGAGCCAACTCAACAAACTCCCATATCATTCCCTAGTTGGTTCTCTACTATATTTGGCAATCAGAACCTGCCCCAACATCTCCTATGCCATCCAACAACTCTCCCAATTTCTTGATTGCTACCCCTTTGAACAATGGAAGGTAGCCATAAGACTGGTACAATATCTCAAGGTTACCAGAGACCTCCAGCTATATCCCTTCTGTTAACCTTCACACCTTTAGTGACTCCGACTGGGCAAACTGCCTCGACACCCACCATAATGTTGGGGGTTTTATATGCTCTCTAGGTTCTGGTGCTGTCTACTGTACGGCACGCAAACAGAAGGTCATTGAAACATCCTCATGCGAAGCTGAATATATGGCTGTGTTTGAAATGGCAAAGGAATGTATTTGGATCCAAACATTACTCAACGCTATAGGCTACTCTCAGACTTTGCCTAGCATAATATCTTGCAATAACTCTGCAACAAAGAGCCTCTCTGAAGACCCACTCCTTCACTCATGTGTTAAACATATTGATATCAAATACCATTTCCTCAGAGACTGTATACAGTCCAATGACCTATGGCTCACTTATGTTCATACTTGCAAAGATATTCCTGACATGTTCACTAAGGCCCTTGATGTAAAACAGTTCTTGTATCTCTGGGAACATCTTGGCCTTCATTGATGTGAATCTATGCAAGGAGGAGTGCTCACGGTGAGGAGGAGTGTTGAGGTGCCATTTATCACACCATAAGCATACATGATTGCATCTTTTGATGCATGTACTATTTTTAGCACATCCCTTTGATGCACCATCTTGTAGACACCTTTGTGTCTCTTATCCCTTTTACTCTTTATGTAGCTGAACTCACTTATATATAGGGTAGGTAGTTATCTGAACACCTCAGTCACTTGTACAGAGACTGAGGTGAGTATTCTAGACATTATTATATTATGGACCAATACTTACTGTACTTATAGCTATACTCTGATTACGCTAGGTACAGTTATTGTATTCATGTAGTTGCTAGTACAGAAACTGAGCTATACTCTGATTATGCTAGGTTGAATTTCTACATGTATTCCTCAGTTCATATATCAACATAGACTGGACTTTAACCTGCCAATCTAAATCTCATTCTACTCCTACCTCAGTTCTCTAAGAGTCTGAACTCCAATCAACTTGACCTCTAGTCTCCCTCTGAAGTTCTGGTCTCACCAGAACATAACCCAAGTCCCTCCATACTCCTTCCCACTGATGATACTCAACCTGGGAAAACCACCAATACTGCCGATGAGGCAACCAATGATATTTGCACTAAGTCAGAGGAAGGGTGTGAGACATTCTGAATGTTCATGGTCTGACCAATGGGAAGACAACTAGTTGGTACTAGTCATGAAGGTAGTTCTATCAGAGAGGAAGGTGTTTAGCACAGTCTGATGGAGTATTGATCAATATCGAGGATGATTGACGATATTGATGGCAAACAATGTTTATCATCAATGGTTGATGTGTGAATTCTGAGGACCTTTTGGTAGATTGATAGTATACAAAGGCTATAGCTGATGGCTATGAAGTGTCGGAATGGTTACTAGTGCAAACGATAAGAGGATCAAGGACAATGATGATTGCAGAGGTTTCTCATTGATTGAGAAAACTTGTAGAAGTTTAGATTGTGTTGAGGATAGATTGGATGCTTAGAACTTTATATGAGGCGATATGTGAAGATGATTTCTTGTATTTTCAAGTAGATACTACAGAGTTTTATATGTTTTAAAGAAACTTCCTAAAATGGTATAAGAAACATGTGTAGAACATGAGGCAAAAGATATGAGTTAAGACACAAGGCCAAAAGGAGACTGGAATCTGAACAAGAAAGAGATATATCATATGATGAAGGAGTAATAAATGGTATAGAACTAAAAAGAGACTGTCCTTTGTGTATAAACTGCCCTAAGTCTTGCAATAATCTGTCCAGCGGGTTCTGTACACGATAGGGACTTGGAACGAGGCTGACCTACTATCAGCAGGTTTGAGCACGAGTTGGAATACTTCCTGTTGCATGGTATTCCACCATTTAGATAATGAATGTGGTGCCCAATGTTGCTCATAGTCTCTCAATATCAATTGATAATGCTCAACAATGGTCGATGATGGTCAACAATGTTTGATCGCGGTTGCAGTTGTTTGAAGTTGATTGGGGATGTTCGATGTTCATTCAGAGGGATCTTAGGGGCTTTCAAGGTAGTCCTAAGGTTGTGCAATGTGGTTTCTCAGTACAATCAATGTCGCTGGTGATGTTTTGATGTGGTCAATATGATATCGCGATCGATACACTGGGTTGCACTGTGTCTGGGACATTGTAGCAGCTAGCTGATGTGATTAGAATGTGGTTATAATGATGAGTCAGCATTTGAGCCAAGGAGACAACGTATCACCACATTTACCTGCACTTCCCCACTTCTATCTCCAAACCTTTGTCTTGAAATTAGGACACCAGATGAGGTGAAGGGCACAGCTTCTTATAAGCTGAAGCCAAGTCCTTTCTGTTTTCCCCTCCACAGAATCTGCCATGACCTGACAACCTTCTGCTATCAACACCCGCAGGGTCTGATCAGATTCCGACGTGCCTTCTAGGATCAGTTCTTAACAGGTTCACACCCCCTCATCCCACTCGACATTTCCGAAGCAACATACTTGCAACCCCCTCCCAATTCTATATTATTGACAACCAATCTCATTGCTCGAAGAGCAATAACATTACAAAAATGATCATCCAACCTTGAAATTCTATATTAAAAAGTCTATACTGCTTGACTCAAAGCCACAAAATGTTTCAAACTCATTCACAAATGAACAATGTGTGACTACAACTTTGAAAAAGGCAACCTGGTCCTACTTTGAAACACACAAATCAAGAAATCCCTCAATCACAAAATGTGACCTCAATATTTAGGTCCCCTCATCATCATCAATTGAAACTATGGAGGAGCTGACATCATCTGCAAACTTGATGGTTCAGTATTCCATCAGCCAGTTGCTGCCTTCTGGCTCCTTCCCTATTTTGCTCAAAAATCAATTCCCCTTCCACCAAACTTCCTCAATATTGACTCTGAACATCTCAAAAAACTTTGAAACACTTCAAACATCAACAAAGATATTCCCAAAGACCTTCCAGACTTCAAAGACAAATGATTATTCCTTTCTCTTTGTTTGCAATCACTTACCTATGACTTCAATTTCTTTTAGTGTACAATACAAGTCACGATATTGCATTATAGTGTGGTCGCGCAAACTCCAAAAGGGTTTTTCAGCCATGATGATCTACTGAGCCTTTCCCTTATTCTCTTTTTCTTCTTTCTTTCTTTCTTACTTTCTTATCGCTACTTTTCGAGACTCACAAGATTTAAATTGCAAAACAAACAACAAAAAACAAAAAAATATACAACAAAGTTTTTTTTTTCCCTACTCTTCCAACATAACCTCTAATAACTCTATTTCTCTTCCCAATATCTCCATCTCAATTTTTTTCTGCATCAGCTTCACTGCAATCAAGCCACAATGTGCTATCCATTCATCCTCAGCCCCTTTGACCTCTTTGACCTCCTGAACCTCCTTTCCTTTCCCCTTCCCTTTCGATGACTGCTTCTTGTGCTTCAACTTTGGCATCAATGGCTTTGACAGCCCTGCAACCATTTCCTCTGTCTCGACAGGCCCCACAACCCAAATTCAAAATGCTAAAACAATCCAAACAAAAGTGTTAGAAAGGTTCAAGATGAGTCTGAACAAAACTTGTACCTGGCTTTGGCTGTGAAACATCCTTCACAGCCCCAAATTTTCTAGCTTTGCCCTTTCAAAGCCCCTTCCTTGATACTCCTTCCCAATAGCACCCCTGCAGCGCCTCAGTGCACTTGACGCACTTCAGGGCCTCTTCTTCGACCACACAGTGCGGCTGGGATTTCATCCCAGCACATCAATCGCACTACAAAATTATTAGCAGTATGAAAAACCTTCAAAGTCAAATGAGAAGACATACTGGGCCCTCAAAATCGAGAAGTCCACCCTCTGTGAACCTCCTCCATTTGCCTTCAACCTTGTCTTCCCCATCCTCACCTGCCTCAATCTCCACTATTTTTCGTTTCATCACCTGCACCACAGGCAGCTCCTCCTCCTCCTCCTCCTCCTTGTCCTCAACCCCTGCCTCAGCCTTCTCGATTGCTTTCGCTTCAGCTGACAGTTCTTCATTTTGTCACAGCAACTCTGCACAACTCTGAAAATAACAACTCCCCACCCCACAAAAGCCAGTTGTGATGCCCCAATGGTTTGAAGATCTCAAACACTTTGTCAATGACCTTTTGGATGGCTGGATCGCACTCCTTGCCCAGATTGTCTGCGAGCTTGTCATATTCAGCCTAGACCAAACGCTTCAGTGACCCACACAGCAAAACGAGCCAAGAAACATACCATTTTGTCACAAAAGCCCTTCCCCCACACTTCGAAGTCCAAATCTTTGGCGACATTGCACTTGGGCATTGACTTGGCATAGTTCAGGACGTCATCATTGAGTTTGCTGAGGAGAGACATGATAGAAGTTAGTATCAAGGGTGTAGGAGTGATGAAGAAGAACAAGAAGTTTTTCGAGTTTTGTTTACAGTTTCAACACAATCATGCATTTCACACATGACTCCAATCGGCGGACTGGGACAGTCAGGATTTCAGTAAGGGGGAGGATGATAGGTCCACCTTGCACTCTAAGCTCTGGGAACATCCCCAAATGCATCGACACATTACCACACATGCTCCCAACCCCTATGAACCTCTATGAACCCCATGAGACCACTCCAAAACTATTTTGAGTGACTTTGAACAATTTTGAACTACTTTGAATGACTTCGCAACACTTTGAGCAGGTTCAAACATCTTTGCAGCACCTCAAATGTCTTCAGCCACTGTATACCTATCGCACTGCCCTTCAGACACATGCAGCACACCTTGTATGAGTTAGTGCATCGCATATTGAGCACCACCGGACACGAGGAGACACGATGATGGGATTTTAGGACACGATTGTGGCACTTTGATGTCTTGATGATATATTGGATCAATAGGACAGGTACCCATAATAAATCGTGACTCTATACATTTCCCTTCTCATCATCTTTCATTTATTTTATGATTTGCAAAGTTCTTTATTGTTTTATATCTTGCCTCATGTATTCCTCATGTTTTATTTCCTTTTAAGTACCATCTCTTCCAAACATATATAGCCTTGTACTAGCTACTTAGAAGGACAGAATAGATCATCCTCTCACATCAATCATCTGATTTAAGAGCAATTCTCTTGAGTCCAAGCCTCTTGTCTTAGTCCCAAAGTTCAGAGTTTTATGCCAAACTTCTTTGAACTTCTCATACTAGCTTCTCGAAACTATTGTCTATCATCTATCCCCTCTCAAAGGCTTCTTACATCATTATAGTCTATCCTCAGCCTTCATCAAAATTGTCCTTGTCCTCTATAAGCCCCTTGAACTTCTTTGAACCTCTTTGAACTTTCCTTGAACATTATCGCAGCACTTCATACACTCTCGAACCTCATTGAACATCATCAGACCCTCTCTAAAGTCGTTTCCTTAACCTTGGGTAACAGCAGTGATATTTAGTACCACCTTGCAACCTTCCTCTAACTAGCATTATACCATTTGAGGCCTTATTGTGGGTTTTGTTTGGGTTTCCTGGTTGAGCATCATCACCGCAGAGTCACTCACCTTGTGGATGTCATTATTATAAGTGTCACCATTAAGAGCAACTGCAGAAAGTCCCATTTTTTTAAACTGATGTGCCTGTTTAGCCAAAATTAAATGTGGATGTTAGTGGCTTCCAAATTTGAAGAAAACAGAAGTACATACCTGGTCCTTCTCCAAAGCATTGAGTGGAAATATAATAATCATTATTTTTTCAGACTCAATGAACAAAGGCATTACAAAGGGCATGGTCCTCCCTGCACCTGTTCCAGCTATAACTGAGCAGTCAAGTCTGAGCAAAAGTGCCTCTGACACATCTATCTGCTACTCATATGCAACCAGGCCCTCATTTTGCTTGCTGACTCTTCATGTAGCTTGGAGCGCATTGTGGCAGATTGATAACTGCATGTCTTGAAAGCTTCTTCCCATGCTTTCTGCAGATTTTGAGTTGACTGTTCAGCATTGGCCTTGTATGATGTGAAGTGCACTTCTTGAGATGCCATTGCATTGTTAGGTGTCAATATGGTAACTTGCACCTAGGGCACAGCACAGGTAACCCTCAGGTATATTTCCTCATACCCTTACCCATACCTGTGAACACTGTACCTGCACAGGTACAGGTACGGTGTTACTGTGGGTTTCCATGGGTTACCCATGGTTATTTGTGGGTTTTGAGAAGAATACTTATTTTAATAACTTATTACACTAAACTAAGTTAATAGAAACCCCCTCGCTCACGTTTGGAGTGAGGGAGGGGGTGGTGGACCTATTCTAATAAATAAATTACATTAAATTAATATAGAAAACCCCCCCTCCACATTTCGAGTGAGGGAGGGGGTGGTGGTGCCTGTAGTCAATGAAAACAAAACAAAAAACCCCCCTCTCACATTTGGAGTGAGGGAGGGGGTGCCTGTAGTCGCCGAGAACAGACTAAGTAACCCTCCCACTCACATTTGCAGCAAGAGAGGGGGGGGTGCTTCCTGTAGTCATTGATCCCTGTTTCCACCCCACGAGCAGTTGCTTGTGGTGGCAGTTGGGTCCTCGGGTCCTTCTCCTGGTCATCGTCATCATTCCACCCACTATCCACCCCACGAGCAGTTGCTCATGAGTCTGGGGTGGGTGGTGTGCCATCGTGATGTGGCAGCATTGGCATGGGGTTGTTCCCTGTGAGCTCCTTGTTCCTAGGGAATTCCAATCTAGGAAATGAAAGAAACAAAATAGTTAGTTGACAAAAAAAGAAATGAACAAAAAAAAAACTTACCATGGGCCCAAACAACACAATCATGTCATTTGGGCCTGGGTGACATGGCACTGTTGGGTGTGTGTTGTTAGCTGTCATCATCTGTCATTATCAGTAGTTTAGAACCTGAAAAAGAAGAAACATAATCAATTAGTTTACAAAAAAAAACAAGAAATGAAACACAAAAAAACTTACTATAGGCCCAAATGATGATTTGCATCGTTTGGGCCATGCTATGGTGGTGGTTGGATCATTGTATAGTTTAGAATCAGACATGTTGTGAGTATTCAACAAGGTCAGATGATTACTCACCTGACCAAAATCTGGGTACTGGCATACCCGCACATACCCATAACACCATGGAAAAGGGTACAGTGTTGCCTGGGTATGGGAATCCCATACCTGGACCTGTACCCATGCATACCCGTGACCAGAAACACATGGTGTTACCCGTACCCATGCCATGCCCTACTTGCACCCAGTGGAAGAGAAGCACATCAAATGTCAAGCCCAAAAAGGTTGTTCCCAGTTGATGAAATTCATGATGAATTCAACAAAGGTGTCACAGTGTGACCTGAGTCCACCCCTTATGACCAAACTGCACCAGACATTATAGGTAGTGCTTTGAGGTCCAGTCCATAGGACCGAGGACCAGACCGGACTGGACTTTGTTGATCAACATCAACAATTCTCACACTTTTCCCACCACCACTCTCTGCCTCCACACCTCTGGGTGACAACCAACACCTCTGGATGACAATAATGGCCCCCTCTCATCAACAACAGCCCCCTCTAGTTGACAATGGCTGCAGCATTACCACCACCACCCCCTCTCACTCACAAATGCGAGTCAGGGGTGTTTCTGGGTTCATTTCACTTGGGAGGGCCACCATGTCATGACTACCACCCCCTCTCACTCGCAAACATGAGGTGGGGGTGGTTCTTGGTCTGTTTCTCTCTCAATGGCCACAATGTCACCTCCACCACCCCCCCTCACTTGCAAATGTGAGGTGGGGGTAGTTCTCTGTTTGTTTCACTCAGGAGCACCACCACATCACCACTGCCACCCCCTCTCCCTTGCAAATGCAAGTTGGGGGTGGTTCTTCATCTGTTTCTCAAGGTCTTTACACTCCCCCCCAATCTGAGCAGACTCCACTCAGACACTCAGACAGTCCTAGGACTTTGGTCAGACTTTGGTCAGACTTTTTTGGCTGAAAGTCCTGCCAAACTAGATGTCCAGTCCGAGCTGAGTCCTCAGACTGTCCAAGTGGAGTCTGAGTGGACCAGCACTCGTACAGTCCTAGGACTGTCCAAGTTGCTTATATAATTGACTGAAAAATCAGTGGCTACCACAGGGATTGAACCCTCATAGTCACATGATAAAGTACAATTAAGGCAGCAATATAACTGTTAGACTAAAGCATCATTACATGTAAGTAGTTTTATCTCTCTATGTACTACCCCAGCTGTGATGACAAATCAACACAGCCACATCATCAACAACACTGGCACATCACCTCTACCACAACCACAGTCAATGGTGCTGCCTCCTCCTCCTTACCTCCTACCCCAATAACCAACAACAGGAATGAGCCCCAATGACGGTATAGTTGTTTGGGCTCACTTGTAAGTGTTTTTTTACATGTTTTTTGTTGTTTTGTTTAACTAACTGAATTTTCCTTAATGATAGGCTTTATCTATGTTATAACGATGCCACAGCCTCAAAACCACAACAATGGCTGACACAGCCACCACCCTAGGACCCAGAACCACTGCTGCAAGCAACTGCTTGTGGGGTGGGAATGGGTACAACTGCAAAATGGCAGGACAATGGTGATGCTGACTTGGCCAAATGGAATGACAATGCAATGAGGCAACTGGAGATGACTCAGACTGGGAGATGGAATGATGAGGGGATGAGCAGGAAACAACAAAAGGAAGGCAAAGCAAATGAAGAAAAGGCCCAAGAGATGTCAAATGATGTCTCTTGGGCCATTGGTAAGTTTTTTTTTCTTGTTTTTGTTACTAACGAATTTTTTTAGGTATTATCTAGTACTGCTGATGATGATGAGCACTCAGAACCACTGCCATGAGCAGCTGCTTGTGGGATGGGAATGAGTGCAACTTCGAAATGACAAGAATGGCAACCCCGACAGAACAACAAGACAACAAGACACAGCACCCACCCCCAGCCCTCACACCCACCATGCAGGACACACCACCCACCTCCAGCCTCACAAGCAACTGCTCCTGGGGTGGATGGTGGGTGGAATGATGACAATGGCAGGGAACGATGACAGCACCTGCCCCAGCCCTATGAGCCACTGCTTGTAGGTGGATGATGGGTGGAACAATGACAATAAAGGCCCAAGAGATAAGTAAGTTTTTTTTTCTTTTCTCATTTCATTTTTCAATGCTAACTAACTTTTTTTAGGTCCAAACTACTACTGGCAATGACGATGATGGGGGGACACCACCACCACCACTGCTGCAAGCCCCTGCTCACAGGGTGGAAGGTGAGGAGGAAGGGAGACAATGACAGGAGTGGGGACACCCACAATGACACCCGCCCCACACCTATGAGCATCTGCTCATGGGGTGGTTCTGGGGGGAGAAGAATGGGGACAGGAGAGTCAGACAGCCAGGGGACGACCCAGGGAGAGACAAATGCTGCCATGAGCAACTGCTCATGGTGGGTGTTTTTAATTTATTTTTATAATTGATAGTTACAACCCCCTCCCCTCAAGCTTGCGAGGGGAGGGCCTAGTATTGTACTTATTACTTACCCCTCGCACAGATGCGAGGGGGTCAATTTAATAATCTATTCATGATATATATAAAATTAGATTTCAGTAATAAATAGATATAATGTATGTAACTTTAAATGACTACTTAGCTTAAGTGGTAGAGTGTGCACATTTGGTCATCATGTGATTGCTAGTCCAGAAGTCTGTTGGTTCAATTCTTGCTGTGCACACATCATTTTGTGAGACTTATAAGAATTTCTCTAAGTCTGGAACTTGGACTTTACTTGAACAGTACTTTAAAGGTGTAAATAAATACACAATTGATGTTGTCCAAGCAAAGTCTGAGCAAAGTCTGAGCAAAGTCCGAGTGCAGTCCTAGGACTTTACTCAGACAACTCGGACAGTCTGAGTGTCCAAGCAGAGTCCAAGCAGAGTCTGAGCAGAGTCCGAGTGAAGTCCAAGTGTGTCTGAGCAGAGTCCACTCAGACTGGGGGGGGAGTGTAAAGTACTGCTGTTTCTCTCACAATGGCTGCCACATGACCACAACCACCCCCTCTCACTCACAAATGTGAGGTGGGGGTGGTTCTTAGTCTGTTTCTCTTGCAATGGCTGCCACATCACCCCCTCACTTGCAAGCACAAGTTGGGTAGTTTTCTAACTCATGATGGCCAGTACATCACCACTACCACCCCCCCTCACTCGCAATTGCAAGTTGGGGGTGGTTCCTCATTGTATTTAGATATATTTAGAATTATAATAAATTATTAATGTCATACCTGTTGAAACCCATGGGGTACCCATGGGTTTCAACCAAAACCCCCCCATACCTGCAGTAAAACTGCACCTGTAACCATAATGGGTATGGTGTTCATGGGTATGGGTACATGTACATGAAATTATACCTGGGGGTTACCCAAGTCATGCCCTAATTACTGAGCCCATACACAGAACCATGTGCCCTCACAATGGGAAGGGTAACTCATGTCTCATATATGTTTTCCTTGCAGCATCTCCCCTTCTGAATGCCCCTTCATTGACATTATGAAAGGCCCTGACATCACTCCAGAATCAGCATCAGAAAAAAGGGCCTGTTCGCCAGGTTCATCTGCTTCAACAAGCACTTTCTATTCAGTGCACAAAGGATGTCCCACTTCCCAAGACAGTGGAGAAAATGTGCACCCTCATTAAATGTGCTTTTGCCATGGGGAATATGAAGGTTGATCTCCTTTGTTGCATTGCACTTCTTAACTCTCTTAGCAATAAGGCATGACTTGGGCACAGGTAACACCATGTGTTTCTGCTTATGGGTACGGGTTTGGATTTCCATACCCGAGGCAAAACTGCACCCATACCCACAGTTTTATGGGTTTAGTCAGTACCATACCTGAGGTCCGATCATCGGGTCATTGTAATAAAAGCACAACTGTGCCTTGATCACTTAGGAGAATGGGGACAATGTAAATTGGAACTTGATATGATTTGCAGGGGGAATGAGAACTAACTAAGACATTGTTGGAGAATCAACTATCATGCACATGATTGTGTAGATTAGTAATGGTCCTGAAAGGTATGTGACAGGAAGGTAACATGTTTGTGGGGAAGTGGTAAGGTAGTAAGATAATCAGGGGAATTATCTTACACTCGCATATATCCTCTTGAAAAAGAATATCCTCCTGAGAAGAATTGGGTATCGTGATTGGTGGTATGTCGATTATTCAAGGGTGCTCTGTTTCATACAAGACAAGGGCTTCCATTTCCAACAGTTCTGATCGTGGTAGCCAGAGGTCGTGCTCTGCACCATATCCACTCCACCATACCAGGAATTGGTGGCCCCTACCTCATGGATGGCAGTCGAGGATTTTCTCAATGAAATACTCTGTTGTACCATCTTCAGTGATCAGGGGTTTGGGGGGCACACACACATGGTCTGGGAACAGCTCATTGTTATTTGGGACATGTGTTCTCAGTTGTGCGATGTGAAAGGTCGAGTATGCTTTTGATGTTGGCGGGAGCAGCAGTTTGTAGGATGAGGACTCAGGAAATGCTTGTGTGATTTTGTATGGTCCGTCGAATCTTGGCAAGAATTTTGCCACTCATCCAATGTAGTCTCTTTGTCAATGAGCTGTTGCAAGCATAACCTTGTCGCCTACATGGAATGCAGGTTCAGGGAGATGGTCTTTGTTTGAAAAGTGGGCCTGTTGGATTTTTGCTGCGATGAGATTATCTTTTGCCACATTTGTTTCTTCCTCCATGGTTTTGATGAAGTTCTGAGCCTCAGTCTCTCCAGGAGTGATGGGTGCTTCTGCATCATCTGAGGGTGTGGTGATGAGAGGTGGTAGTAGTCGTGGTGATTGCCCCGTCTTCAGTATGAAAGGTGACACTCCAGTGGACGTGTTGGGAGTGTTCACAATATTGAACCTCACTTTAGGCAATGCTTTTGCCCATCCTTTCTGATTTTGTTTGACATGGAAATGTAGGCATTGCACAATGGTTTTGTTTGAGTGCTCCAATGAGCTGTCAGTTTGTGGATGGTATGCCATTGAAAGTTTATGCCCAATCCTGGTGAGTTTCATGAGTGCCTTCCAGAATTTTGAGATGAACAGTTTGTCGCGGTCGCTGATGATTTCTAATGGGCACCCATTTTCACAGTACCACTTGTTGAAGAATAGGAACATGAAGTCTTCCGCTGACATGTTGGTGGTGCAAGGTTTGATCTGTATATCTGCACCCAGGCAGTCTGTCATTGTCACAATTGCATCAAACCCATCATCTTTTGGCAAAGGTCCAATGAAGTCGATGGCTACTGAATCAAACCGTTTGTCTGGGACTGGTAATGGGTGAAGTGGTCCAGCTGCCTTTGAGGTGGAAGATTTATTCCTCTGGCAGTCTGTGCAACCAGGAACGTAGCCTTGTGCGAGGTCTCTCCTCATGTTGGGCCAGTAGAAGTCATCTCAGAGGTTGGCATAAGATTTTTCCATTCCGAAGTGGCCAAGATTATTATGTGCCAATTTGAATAGGCGTTCTCTAAGGTTCTTGTACTTTGGAATGACCAGTCTGCTACCGACAAATAGAAGGCCATGTTTGAGAGAGATGTTCAGTTTTAAATCCAACATGGCCTGCTTCAGATCATCGAGTATTCGTAAACACCATGGGTCCTCGCAATAGCCATTTTTGATTCTGGTGATGAGTTTTGGGTCAGAGTGTATGGAGAATACAGCAGTGGCTGTGATCCTAGGTGCCTCATCATCTACAAAGTCTGGCAGCCTTGATAATGCATCAGCAATGGTGTTCCAGTCTCCATCGATGTAGGTGATGGTGTATTCATACTGTGATAGGTACTCCATCCACCGAGCCTGATGCTGAGAGAGGTCCCATTGGAAATCAAAATTCGGTAAGGTTTTGTGGTCTGTGTGGATATGAATATGTGAACCGAGTAAGTCTACTCGCCATTTCTTCAATGCCCTCATAATCGCCAACATCTCCTGCTCATGGATGGGGTAGTTGCGCTCAGTGCTGTTCAATTGTCTGCTCTCGAACACCACTGGGCATGCAGATTCCCAGGATGAGCCAAAGGAAAGGATGGCACCTGTCTGCCTCTTGCTTGCATTGCAGGTCACAAATATCTTGTTGCCACCTGGGTTCTCATGGTCAATAGTTGTCAAACAGTCTCTGCTAATCACCAGTCGCTTAATGTTGTCGAAAGCCACCTGATGATTACACGTCCACTTTGGGAATCCAGTGTTGCATTCCTTTTGCATGAGGGGTGTCAGTGCCACAGAGTATTCAGCGAGTGTTGGCAGGAAAGATGCAATGTACCAGACCAGGCCAAGAAACTGTCGTACATGTTTTGCAGATGTAGGTGCTGGCCAGTTGAGGATTCATAACACCTTGGATTGGTCTGCTTCGATCCCTTGTGCTGAAATGTGGTGTCCCAGGAAGTCTATCTCCATGGTGAAAAGTGTTGATTTCTTCAGGGAGCAGTACAGATGTGCTTTCCACAGCGCTTCCAGTACTAGTGCCACATTTTGCTTATGTTCCTCGAGGGTGTTGGACCAAATAATAATGTCATCAAGGTAAACATGACATATCTTTCCTATTAGGTCCTTGAGTGCAAGGGTGACACATCATTGGTGAGTCACTGGTGAATTTCTCATGCCCATGGGCATAACGACCCATTCCCAGAGGCCAAACAGGGTAAGTGTAGCTGTGTATTTGATGTTGTCAGGGTGAATAAGTGTTTGGAAAAATGAATTGGTCATGTCGATTTTGCCCCAGATTTTTCCTTTTGCACAATCTGCAAGGATGTCGTTGATTCTTGGTAGTGGATAATTATCGGGGATGGTTAGCCAGTTCAGATGGCGGTAGTTGTTGACCCACCAGGGAAGTACCGTAGGATCAGTTTTTGGTATTATGAAAGATGGTGATGCATACAGTGAAGATGACAGCCGGATTCGACCTGCCACTACATGCTGGTTGATGAGGGTCTTCCACCCAGCCTGATATTTCTGTGGACATCCATAAGCATGTGAGACTGAGATGGGTGCACCAGGGAGTAGTTTGATGTGGTGGTAGATGTCGCAAGGTAGCTCACACCAAAAAGAGAAGGACCATTCACTATTGAAGAAGCTCTGAGCCCACTTTCCTACCAACTAAAACTACCTGATCATAGAAAATACACCCAGTGTTTCACGTGGCACTCCTTTCCCCATATAAAGAAACCAAGACACATGGACTGAACTTCCCAGAACCACCACCCAACCTGATAGAAGGCAAATCTGAGTACAAGGTGGAAGTGATCATCAGACACAAGAAGAAAGGAAAAACCATGCACTTCCTAGTGAAGTGGGTCGGATACCCGACCTCAGAGAACTTGTGGGAGCCTGAAGCATGCCAAGACAATCCTAGGGGCATATAAACAGTGAAGACAGCTGTAGAAACCCCATGCGGCACTTCTCTCCCTGTACAAAGAAACTGAGACCAAAACACCCACCAAACCGACTACAGAGAAACCACCTCTAGAAAAGAAAAAGACTAACTATGCTCACTGGAATAGAGATTCTCACCATCGTTGTTGGCACAATCCTGGCCATTGCGACAGCCCTTACCTTCGCATTCTGTCTTTATGCAATCTTTTGACCAAGACCAGAACCCCCGATTACAGACATCAAATTCTCCATTTTACAATGCCCTACAGAGAACCCCCTTTCTAACGACACCACTGACTCGTTGATGCCACTGCCCGAGGCAGCACGAATAACCTGATCATGGTCCGAGTTCAGACATGATTTATTCCTCCATCGCACCCCACAACCCTGCCCCACCTCCTGATTAGAGGAGAGGAGAAGATTTTGATCAAAGTCAGTGACTTCAAAGATAGAGAGAGGGTGATGTTATGATTTTCATTATCATAACCCAGGACGACCAGACGTATGCCAGCAAGGCCAGATATTTCATTTTTCCTTTCTGACTCGAAATGACTTGCTACGATGGAGACCCACTCCCTGATCTCACTGCTGTCGAGTGACATGTGGCGCTGCAGCATTCCGTGACATCAAACACCTCATGCCAGGCATGAGGCTTGTTGTTCTATTGTTCTTTCTATTATTGACAAGGGTCTCGCATTCCAATTGGATGATAGACATCTCTGAAACCATATATAAGCTACAGTAATACTGCCTGTATTCCTTAGCTTGACCTAATTCAACCTATGGTCTTAAACTCAACTCGAACAACTCAACAGTCTAAGAAGCCCTTAGCTGTGATAACCCGAACTCAACAGTTGGAAAGCCTCCAACTGTGATACACAAACATATGGTATACTCAGAAAGCCTCTGAGTACGAACAGCCATGATAGCTTGATGAAGCACCCAGGCAAAGGCCAAAAGCCCAAAACACTAGGAAAGCCTCCTAGTGCAATAAACAAATACAAGTTTGAGTTAAGACCAATAGTCTTAACAGATTTTGTAGCACTTCGAACAATTTTGAATGACTTCGACCAACTTTGCAACACTTCAAGAAAGTCCAAATGACTTTGCAGCACCTCGAACACCTTCAGCCACTGTATACCTATTGCACTGCCATTCAGACACATGCAGCACACATTGTATGAGTTAGTGCATCACATATCAAGATGTTCCATTTGAAATGTGATGCAAATGGGAATGTTGCTCATCACAAGGCACACCTTGTTGTTAAAGGTTTTGAGCAGGTTTTTGGAACAATCTATTTTTGAAACTGGAGAAGTGTGTATTTGGTGCAAGCAAGATCAAGTTCCTAGGATTATTGATCAGCCCTGATGGAATTAAGATGGACCTGATCAAGGTGCAGGTGCTGCACAAAAACTGGTTTAAACTGGCTGAGACCAGTTAATGGGTCACATGGACTACACCACCCTGTTTCCACACATATTTGTTTTAATTCTGCTCCCTGGGTCATTGAAAGATGGTTGAGAACTGAAAAAGATATGACCAAAACCATTTTATGACAGGTATTTTGTCATGATTTGAATGACTTTGATTGTACTGCTTATAACTTGTGCTACAAAAATGTTGGGTACAATTGGACATCATACAATCCATAGCAATAATACACATAAACATATGTACCATGTAGGTTTCATTCATTTAACATCCCCAACAAGTTTTAACTACATACTACAAATTACAAACTACAGAGACAACTTGAATGCAATGTACTTTGTTTGAGCCATAACTAGATCAAATCTTGATGAAATCTCTTAAAAGTTGGACCAAATGATGGGAAATTATAGTACCTAACCCACCCTACGGCTGCTATAAGGTCCAAATAATGGTTACTGAGATACATATGGGTTATATAAGTATGACAAATTTTATGACAAAAAACCAGTCTTAACCAGTCTTTTTTCAGTTTATTAACTGAAAAAGACCAGCCTGAGTCGGTCTGGTTATGGTCCCCCAATATCTGGGTTGGTCCTGGACTGGTTACAGTCATGGTCTACCCCTTTGGGCATCAAAAAACCGGACCTAACCAGACCTTAAAACACTACCCCTTACAAGTGCAGTAATTTACACTCCTCCACCTATTCTGATTGGACTCACTGGAGTCCAGTGGATTCCGGTTATTCCAACCAGATTCTGGTTACTCCAGATGCTCAACTTAGAGTATATACCCTAATGGATAGTCAAATTTCAAGTCTTAAGTTGTCAAAGTGCCTACAAAATATATTTGTGCAGAGTAAGAATTGAACTCAAGATATCTTGAATAGAGTGATCACATGACAAACCAAACATGTGTGCTTAACCAGTTGAGCCACAGGAGAATTATTAGTTATTAATATAATGTTTATTCAAGACACTCTAATTTTTTTTGAAGTAGTTAAGATCAAAATTTTTTAATTAACCACATCCCTCACATTGAATGCAAGGGAGTGGGCATGATTGTGATTATATACATAAACAAAAAATCCTCCCTCTCACAAGATGCGAGAGGGAGTTTTATTTATATACATAAAAAGCTAACCCATCATGCCAAATGTGAGGGGGGAGGTAAAAACATGACAAAAAAAATCCCTCCCTCAGGCAAAATGGGGGAGGGGGGCACAATACTAATAAATAATTAAAAGTACAAAAAAATCCCTCCCCACACAAAGTGCGGGGGAGGGGGAGGGGATGTGACCCCGCTGTTGTCTGTCCTTCCACCAACGATCCACCCCATGAGCAGTTGCTCATGAGGCTGGGGGTAGGTGGCTTGTCATCATTGTTGTTCCACCCATGATCCACCCCATGAGCAGTTGCTTGTGAGGCTGGGGGCAGGTGGTGCATTGTCATCTCCTATCCCTGCACCTGGGCATCATTCCACCCATGTTCCACCCCACGAGCAGTTGCTCATGAGGCTGGAGGTGGGTGGCTTGTTGTCATTGTCATTCCACCTGCGATCCACCCCACGAGCAGTTGCTTGTGAGGCTGGGGGTGGGTGGTGTGTTGTTGTTGTCTCCTGTCCCTGTGCCTGGGTGTCATTCCACCCATGTTCCACCCCATGAGCAGTTGCTTGTGAGGCTGGAGGTGGGTGGCTTGTCATTGTTTGTTGCCATTGTCGCCCATTTGGATTTCTGTCTTTTTTTTTTGGGGGGGGGGGGGGGGGAGGGGTTTGGGTGCATCAGTGTGACGTGGCATGTGTATGGGGGTTGGTGGGTGCTTACTAGGCAGGTATCCCCATTCTGGGGTCTCCTGGCCTCCCTCTGCACCCACCTAGCCCGTGTCGACAGCCTCACATCCCATTTGAATGGGGAGGAGGGGATTGGGTGAGTCCGGGTAGATTCCGGGGATTCCAGAGGTAAAATTGACCCCCCAGTCTGACCGGAATTATGAATTGTGAGAAAAATATATGTAAATGGAATTCCCTGGAATTCCAGAAATTCTGATCGGAATGGGCATTCTGACTGGAATCTGACCAGAATAGGTGGAGGAGTGTAATGTACTCTACAAGTGGAATCAGATGCATCCAACTTTGCTATGGGAGCAGTATTATCAATGCTGTGCAAAGCTGACAAATGGCATCCTTGCACACAGAGTTGAATGATGTGGAAAGGAATTATGATGTGCATGACAAAGAGATGTTGGGGATAATACAAGTCACTGTGGACCTAGCACAATATGATTTTCAGCCATTTAAATTCAGAAATGTGAATTTCCTAACATAAATGGCTGAATTCAGGGTGGAAGAATTTGGGATGAATTTTCATCCCAAATATTTCAGCCATCCAAGGGATGGAGTTCATATGTGTTACATTACAAAACATTCTTAACCTAATGTGATGAATTTTCATTTTACAAGGGGATGAAATCCAGGGGATGATTTTAATCCAAGATGAGGGTATGGATTTGCAACCATCTTAATGTATGAATTTTCATCAAACTTTTCAACAATTTATGGGATAGTGTTTCCTGCCACAAAGGTGTGAATAACAGGGTGTGTTTTCAGCCTGAAATAATACAAATTTCATACTATTATGAGATGATTTTAGTAGGGAAATTTCTTTCATTAAATATTGAATTGACTGTTCCTTCCTCAGGTATTATTGTTATTGTTTTCAGTCAGAATGAGAGGATACTTTTCACACTTCAGGATTACAAGGGTTAAGAGAATTTTTTTCATCCCAAAAAAGGGGGTTTTTCATTTGTGGTGTAATTGTTTTACTGACAAGTCATTTGCAGCCCACCCTCAACACATCACATGATGAATGTTGAACATCCATCAACCATAACCACTTTGATGATGCCACCGCCCTCCCTTTCACCTCACCACCCACTCTGTCAACATCCACCATAGTGTTGCTGCAGCTCAGCTAGCTGAGAGCTGGCTCACTTAAGCCGGCTAAATTTCCTTATGTGGCTCAGCTTGCCTTTTAGCTGACTCAAAGCCAGCTCAAGCTGGTACATAATTTTCAAAGTATTGTAACTATCAATGTGGGTAAATTAGCCATTATCTACATGATAGATACACAATGTTAAATATATTTTGAGTATAGAATGATGATAGAAACTCTAAGGTATTAAAAATAAATAGAAATTAGAAAAAATCAAGGCAGGGTGTGAGATAGCATGGGAATGGGAGCACATATGGCTGTTGTCTCTTCAGGGCCCTTCAAATGAGACTAGAATACATTCTAAATGAGCCTTCAATGATGAAAAACAGTGGAGAACTGACCGAGATACAGCTTAACCCCCCCCCCCCCCAAAACCAAAGAATGTGGAATATCTCCAGAATGTGGACATGCACACCTCTCGTCTCTTCAGGCCCTTAAAACGACACTATAGTAGATTGTAAACAGGCCTTAGATCATAAGAAATGGTGGAGAATTGACTGACCTAGTAGAGTACCTGCCCACCCAAACAGAAAATGTGAAATATCTCCAGAATGCAGACAGACAACCCTCTCGTCTCTTCAGGTCCTTCAAACAATACTAGAATAGGTTGTAAACAAGCCCTCAATGATGGAGAATGATGGGGAACTCACAAAGATAGAGTACACCCTCCTCCTGAAACATAGGATGTCAGATATCTCCAGAATGCGATGGCGGATCCCTCTTGTTTCTTCAGGCCCTAAAACTGACAGTAGAATAGCTGGTAATCAACACTTGGTTGGTAGGAAATGGTACAGAACTCACTGAGATACAGTATAGACTCATGGTATCTATCTGGCACCCATTACATGTTTTTTAAGGCTATTATTGGGCTATTATGATGCCCATTCTTAAGTTAGACAGTGTAGAACTCATTTACAATTGATATAGTACACTAATTAACTCTATGGTCATACATGAACTTGGGGGGGAGGTGGTGGTGGTATGAGGAGAAGAGTGAAGGTGTGTGAATCTGGGTGTCAGATGGCTGACATCTCACGAGAAGTTCAATTGTTGGGTAACAGGGTATTTCACATATTCTGTTTTTTTTGGGGTTACTCTGTCTTGGGAAATTCTAAGCTATTTTCTATGATCTTAGGTTCATTTACATGAGACAGCAACAAGACACACCAGCACCCTCAACTGCCACAGCAAGTGCTTGCAGGGTGGGATGCAGAACAATCAGGCCAATGACAGAAATAACCCAGCAACCATCCCCCAGCCCTGCGAGCCACTGCTTGTGGGGTGGATCGCGAGTGCTAGCAGCCAATGATGAGGTACAATGGAATGGGGACAATGATGAACAGGGGATGGGGACGTGAGGGATGATGGGGAGATGAGGAAATAGAAATATGGCCCAAGAGACATTGACATCTCTTGGGCCATAGATAAGTTTTGTTTCTTCTCTTACTTTGTACTAACCAACTTTTTAGGTACTATTTATGATAACCCACCCACCCCTACTACCATGAGCCCCTACTCATAGGATGAGGAGGGAGTGGGACAATGAGGACTGGCACAACGATGGGACAGGGCACCACACCACACCATGACAACCTCAACTACCACACTGGATGAGGGGCATGACAGGACAAAGGGACATGGACACCAAATGTGGACAAACAGGGATGGGATGCTGAAACAATGGGACAACAGGACAGACAGACAACAACAACGATGGTGATGATGATGGTGACACAATGGGCTGATGGTGACACAATGATGGGGCATCAGGGGTCAGGGGGATTTTTTTGCTTCTTTCAAGTAGATTTTGTATTTTAGTGGCTTGAAATTTATTCTGATACATGATGAAACTATTCTATCAATGGTCTGAAAATTCCTTTGTAAAAAGGAGAAATTCATCCAGCCAACATCCCTAATGGGATGAAAATACATTGTAGGCAGGTTCTTTCATTTCTCTTAAACCCCTGGAAAGTTGATGAAATTCAACCCAGGTAGAGGGGTGTTATTTATGCCCACATACAGATATAAAGATGAAAACTATCCCATGGGATGAATTTGGTGTGGGATGAACTGGGGACAAAATGTGGGAGGTTTTCATCCCTTCAACTCATCTCTTACAGGTAGGAAAAAGCATTCTTTTTCACTCCTCTTAGTGGTAGATTTTCATGCCAACTCCTGATGAAACTTATTCCATTTTGGGGTCTATCAATACATGAAAACTATACCATAAATATATCATTTTACACTATCTAAAGGTATGAAATGTGGGATAGTTTTCCTACCCCTTGGGCCCCATAGTGAGTGTTGGAGGTGTGGAGACATTATTTGGAGGGATGTACACATCAGATTGAAATCTGGATGGATCATCAAAATCTGCAATACTTCATGTCAGCCAAAAAGCTTAACCACCAGCAAGAGCATTGGGCGCTATTCCTGTTGCATTTAATTTTCACTTAGTCCACAAAGCAGGAAGCTTAATGAGGAAAGCAGATGCATTATCCAGATGTAGTGCTCACAAAAGAGGGGTGGAGGAGGACAATACAAATCTTACCTTACTCAAACCTGAATACTTTCACATTTGCACTATGCATCAAGGGCATCTATTAATAGATAGCTCAGATACAGAAATGTTGTCTAAAATTAGACAATGATTGGAGATGGATGATGAAGTAGTGGAAGCCATGAAAGCTCTGAAGGGAGAGAAGAAGGGTAATATTAAAGGAGATGAATGGGCTGAGGAGCAAGGTTGGTGTTATTCTGAAGGAAGGTGTATTGTAAGTGTGTCCTCACATCAGCATCTGTACTATCACATGCATGTTCATTATCCTGATAGCATATAGTCTATACCTTGATTACTGTACTGTAGCTTAGTTTCCTCCCCTGAAATATACTAAGTTCATAACATGTTTCTGTCTCCTTGAGTGTTGGAAGCTCTGGTTTCCTTACATGTATGTGCCAAAGGATCAGGATTTGTGAAGGGAGATCATCTGGTTACATCATAATCCACCGACTGCGAGACACCCAGGAAGATGGAAGATGTTGGAATTAGTAATGAGAAATTACTGATGACCCAGAATTTCTAAATATGTGTTGGGGTATGTGGATGGATGTGATATGTGCATGAGGGGGAAGAAATTTCCAGAGAAACCTGCAAAGAAGTTAATGCCGAACCCCATACCAAAAGTGCCATGGAGATATATCTGTAGATTTTATCACTGGACTACCCAAAGCTCAAGGATACAATGCAATATTTGTAGTATGCAACCACTTTACAAAGGAGGTCCATATTATTCCTAACACTATGGAAACCTCATCATTGGGCTTGGCACACCTCTACCTAAATCAGTGTAAGCATGGCTTACATAACACCATTGATATCTATTTGTACACGACTCCCTTCAGACTATATAGGTTAGCATGTATATGGTTGGATTCATTCTTCCTTTTTCCCTGAACTCTACCTTAATACTCTGCTTTTCTTGTAACGTCTCTTACTTCTAATTACACAGTGTTATCTTGTTATTTGCGTAATTAGCAGTGAGTGTTCCATTATTCTTTTCCCTCCACATTCCCCAGTGTTTCCTATTCCCCATTAAGGGATAGGTTTCCACTTTTTTTTAACATTGATCAACGCTGTGTTATCGTGCTAAGCGATAAACATTGCATGACAGTAGAACACTGTCTCAGATGCCGTCAGTCCATATCCCCCTTACTACTCGTAGTAGGGCAAGGGAAAATGCTCTTACACCTAATGCTGCTGATGCTGCATCTCCGCTTGTTGCTGCACCTGTCACTACAAACAATGTGCTATATTTTGACACCACTGACGCTGTGCTTTCATCTCCTCTCACTCCAATCAGCTCAAATGCCTCACATTCTTCCACTTGCTCTGTGTCACCATCTATCAGCTCAGATGACACACACACATCCACTCGTTCCGCACCATTGTATACCAGCTCAAATGACACGCATACACCCACTCGTTCCACACTGTCGCCTACCAGTTCAAATGACATGCATACATCCACTTGTTCCACATTGTCGCCCCCACATAAACCTCGCCACAAATGAGAGTCTTCATCATCTTCAGACGACTATCATGCAGTACCATCAATAACAACAATGTCTTCCAATACTGCTACCGCTATCTTGAGTCTGAACAACAGCAAATGCCCCATGGTCTCTGCAGGGACTATGACACCTGAGTTGCTTCACAGATTTGAACACCATGCTCGCAGATACCTTCAGAACAAAGAAGGTCTCGATCCGAAAAATTTTGTAGATCACATCATATACTCTTTCAAAGATGCCCTGTTCTCGGATTGGTATCAGTCCCAACAAGAGCTCCTGTCTACATTGTCCTTCAATGACTTCATGATAAAGGTCCATGCTTGTTGGTTGCCCAAATGTTGGCAACAAGAGCTTGCCTGAAAGGTTGGGTCTACCAAACAGAATAAAACTTCATTCTCCGATTTCATAGACTCCTTGCACCGTGACAATCTCTTACTCAAAGGATCCCAATTCCACCTTTCACCTTCTCAGTTACACACTCAGATTGAATCGAACATCTCCCCAGAACTCGCTGCTGCCTTTGACCATTGGAAGGATAATCATGACTCCTCTGACAATGAAGTTAACAATGTCAATGCTGATGCTGCGGCAGCCGCTAAAACTGCTGCAGATGCATTGAAGGCAGAGGTGAGACTGCACTCATTTGTCGACACATTGACAAAACTTGATCAAAAACTCATTGAAGATAGGACTGCTTGCAAGTGTGATGCCGAGGAGGCTGTGAGGAGCTTGAAATGCTCCAGCTCCACTGTCAGTCTTGCTGATGGTGCTCGTCATGCTCCCTATTCTTGAAACCAGCCCACAACAAATGGTCGTGCTCAAGTGTCAACTTCGAACTCATGCCCTCCTAAGTTAACTGATTGCAAAAGAAAATACCTTGAAACCTACAATGGGTGTAAGAAGTGCCAAGGGTTTTACATGCCTGATGGTCATCCTTGCAAATTCCCTACTGGTGAAGGGTATGTTGAGCGATTGATGATGACAGTTAATGATGCTTGCAAACGTATCAAATTACCTGCCCTGCCCATGCCTTGCGATGAACAAATGACTACTGTTAATGCGGTTAACATGGGATCCATGAGCAATGCATACAACTCTGCACCTCCTCAACCCAACACCACGCCTCCTGCACTCCCTGTCGCTGCAGTTTTAGGGATGTCAACATATCCTATCGTGTCCATCTACCCACCTAATGAAAGCTCAATCCTGGGTGGTGGTGATAGCAATCTGTCTCATGACTCAAATGATTCGGTGAGCACCCATGTTCCTTTCCTAAGTCCCCACCTTGTATGGGAATGTGCTGTGGATAGCCATGATGTTTCTGTGCCTTCTCATATTGATGTCTCAGCTCTAATTGACCATGGTTCCCCAGCAGTTCTGATTGAAAGTTCCTGGGTCTCTCATCTATGCTTGAAAACTTGCGCCTTACCTTCTCCATTTCCTGTTTCTGGTGCATTCTTCAATGATAAGACCGCCTCACCCACCATCACTCTTATGCACTGGGTGAAGCTCAAACTGCATGACTGTAACAATTATTATTCAGCACAAACTGTACACGCCCTTGTTGCTCCTCATTTGTGCCATCCAATTATTCTTGGACTGCCTTTCCTTTCTCATAACAACATTGTAGTTGATGCACGTAAAAAAACTGCGATTGATAGTGTATCCCACTTTGACCTACTACACCCTAGCCCACCTGTAATTGCTACAATGAAATTTAAATTGCATGATACGAAAGCACAGGATAAGAAAAATGAAGTAAAAAACCTTCAAAAACTTTTGATCAAAGAACTCAAACAAGTTTGCTTGGCACGCTGGCCATTAGTGGATGCAAGATGTGGACAGGTCAATGGAATAGATATTTTCTCTGCTATCAGAATATGTGTAGAGCAACTAGCTGCGAATGCAGAGCTTGAAAGGCTCGGTATCAAAGTCAAAAAAACCTACGCTGATGTCTTCAAACCTATTCCCATGTCAATGAAATGCCTGATGAGGTAGTTTGTAAAATTAAATTGAAAGACGTGAGCAAGACGATTACCATGAGAAGTTACTCATGTCCATGTAAATTCCGTGAAGCTTGGGGCATCTTGATACAACAGCACTTGGATGCTGGTCATATCTGACCTTCCTCTTCTGCTCATGCTTCTCCTGCATTCCTCGTACCGAAAGCTGATGCCTCAGATTTACCCTGCTGGGTCAATGATTACCGCTAACTAAACAGCAACACTGTTACAGACTTGCACCCACTGCCATGTGTGGATGATATCCTGGCGGATGCTGGACGAGGGAAAATCTGGAGTAAACTCGATATGACAGATAGCTTCTTCCACACAAAAATGGACCCAGAAAGCATTGCTCTGACTGCAGTGACAACTCCCCTCGGCCTATATGAGTGGACTGTAATGCCTCAAAGACTATGGAATGCACCTCCTGTCCACCAGCGCTGGGTGACTAATGCCTTACGATGCTATTTGGGAATATTCACCCACATTTACTTGGATGACATTATTATCTGGTCTAACTCTCTCGAAGAACACACAAGACACATTGAGCTGATCATGAATGCACTGCGGGAATCCCGACTTTACTGCAACCCAAAAAAATCGCAGTTCTATTTAACAGAATTAATCTTCTTGGGTCACCACATCTCTCAGGCAGGAATCGAAGCTTGCTCTTCCAAAGTTGATAAAATTCTAAACTGGCCTATTCCTACATCAGCGACAGATGTCCACAGTTTTCTAGGACTTGTACGATACATTGCCGCATTTCTCCCCCATCTGGCAGACCATACCGCAGTGTTAACTCCTTTGACTACTAAAGAGTGCAAGAAATATTTTCTGGTCTGGACGACCAAACACCAGGCTGCCTTTGATGGTGTAAAAGCTCTTGTAGTGAGTCATGAATGCTTAACAGTTATCGACCACACCGCTCCTGGAGACAACAAAATTTTTGTGACTTGTGATGCAAGCGACTGGAGAACAGGTGCAGTACTGAGCTGGGGCCCATCTTGGGAAACAGCCCACCCTGTAGCTTTTGATTCCATGCAATTGAAGGATGCACAAAAAAATTATCCAGTCCATGAAAAAGAAATGTTTGCAATTGTGCATGCTTTAAAGAAGTGGCGCTCCAACCTTCTAGGTTCTCAATTCTATGTGTACACAGATCACCGTACACTAGAAAATTTTGATACCCAAAAAGACCTGTCTAGGAGACAGGCCAGGTGGATGGAACACCTGTCTCAATTTGACATGAACATTTACTACATCCATAGTGAGGATAACACCGTCGCCGACGCTTTATCTCATCTGCCAGCTGACACAGCAGACGAAGTGGCTGAAGACATTGATGTAGCAGACTCCCCGCTGCGTTGGGAGTGCTGGCAAGGAAAACTGAACACCTTTAATGCCATTCTCACTATCTCCGCAGACAAATCATTCCTTGCAAACATCTGGAAAGGATATGAACACGACAAGTTCTGCCAAAAACTGTCCAGTGTTGATGCTGGAATTGTTGGAATATCAAGCGTGACTCACCCGAATGGGTAACCCCGCCTACCCGCGTTCTTACTACTTTCCGGATCTCATGCGCAGCAGCGCGCCACTATGCCAACTCCACTGTACGTTTGTATTGTTTCTTGTAATTCCTTTCATATTACTGCATTGCTATTGCTCTCGTTGAGAGCCTTTCCTTTTGTTCTCTCATTGTAGTTTAGCTTACTTTACTGTTTGCTACAAGTACTGCTACTTGGACTTGTCTCCCCTCAGTCGTTTGGCTACCGCTCTCGCTTACAAACACTGAGGTGAGATCATTACTTACTATGCTCATCTTTTCGTACTCACCGTTGTACTCTTAGCTCTATTATTAGGTGAATATACTCCAGTCGTTTGGCTACCGCTCTCGTGTACAAACACTGAGCTCTATTATTAGTACGGCTTAGGTCTACGTTCGTTACAGGTTATTGGGCCCTGCGCTTTTTCTAGTACCTCTCGTGTCCTTCTGTTCCCATGTCTACCACTGCTCTCACCACCACAGATATCCTTCCTTCTTCCGTTCCAAAGCTCCTCCCAACCGGCTTGAATTGGACCACATTTTCCATGCGCTTCGAGGATGCCATCAGAGCAAAGGGCTTGTGGGGCCATTTTGACAGTTCCGTTGCCATGCCTACAGTGAGCTCGCCACTGACCGCAGACGAAGAAACTGCTCTCGCTCAGTGGAATAAGGATGATCTCACTGCGAAAGCTCTACTCACTCACCGCATTCCCAACTCTACTTTGATCCGCATCCATGGCAAGGCTGTGCTGAAGGAACGATGGGATCTAATCTCAAATGAGTACACGTTAAAGGGCTCCTTTGCACAGGCTGACCTTTGTTCTCATTTCATGGAGTCGAAGTGCCCTGATAAGGGTAACATCCGAGAATTTTTGGATGGGCTGCGTGTAAAGAAAGAGGAGTTAGCAACCTATGGTGTTGTGATTGAGGCCAAGGATTACCGTTCCACCATCATCACTTCCCTTCCCCATCATCTCTCCAACTTCGCGTCGAATCTACTTGCAGGCGCGAGGCTGTACAGTTCCACAAAGATGATTGACCCTGACGAGCTCATCGCGTTGATCTCGGAGGAATTCGAACGCAACGTGGCTTCACGTTCACGTCGCTCGGGTGCAAAGTCTTTGAAAGGAGATGACAAGGACGAAGCTATGTCTGCGTCGTCAAATGGGAAAGGCAAGCGCTTCGAGCGCAAGCCACATGGTGTTTGCTGGAATTGTGGAGAGAAGGGTCACTTCAAGGACAAATGCCCTAAGCCTGCGAAAGAAAAGAAAGATGACTCACCAAAGAAGGGCGGCTCTGCAAATGCCGCTATTGAATCCGATTCTGAGGGTGAAGGAGCATTCTTTGCAGAATTGTGGGATTCAGATTCTGAGCTCCCCGACCTGCAGTCAGTTTCTAATTCTGATTCTGATTCGGATCATGAGCTCGATGGGGAAAGCGATGGAGATTGGTTTTCAGAGATCGGCGATGATCTGGACAGTGGCTGGGATACCGAGGAGTTATTTGGGACTGACGGAAGCGAGTGCGGCTCGCTTGTCAGTGTTGACCTGAACTCGGTTGCTGTTGATCTGGATGAGGTTGCGGCTCATGTTGAGTCTAGCAGCAAGGCTGAAAGCTCACCTCGTGTGGAAGTCTATGATTCCAGATGCACGAGGCACATTACCCCTTATCGTGATGCCGTCGAAAACTTTGTCGACATTTCCCCGAAGTCATTCCGGGCTGCAAATAAACAGAATTTTAATGCAGTTGGAGTGGGCGAGATGGTAATCGACGTACCAAATGGTGTTGATATCTCGCAACTGAGACTTACAGAGGTGTTGTATTCACCCGAAGTCGGCTACACCCTGGTATCCGTCGGCCGTCTCGATGAGAATGGATTTTCGGTGACATTTGCTGATGGCAAGTGTACGATCCAAGGGCCTGAGGGGGAGTGCATTGGTGCAATCCCAAAGACGGGTCATGGCTTATACCAAGTTGCACATGAGCCTGAAATGGCTAACGTCGCAACTGAAGTCCTTACCTTGGACCAGTTCCATCGTCGGATGGGACACATTTCTACTGAAGTGGCGAAAAAGCTCGTTGACAAGGGTTTTGTGACAGGCGTGAGATTGGAAACCATGTCGTCTGGGGAACCGCACTTTTGCGAGTCTTGTGTATATGCAAAGGCTACGCGTAAGCCTGTTGCAAAGGCTCGAGAGGGCAAGCGTGCCACGGAATTTGGTGGGGAGGTTCACAGTGACTTGTGGGGACCTGCCCCAGTTGCTACGAAGGCAGGAAAACGTTATTACATCACATTTACTGATGATAAAACTCGTTTGACGCACCTGCACCTTTTGTGGAACAAGAGCAATGCTTTCGCATCCTATAAGGAGTACGAAGCATGGTGCGACACCCACTTGGATGCTCGTGTGAAGATCTTACACTCGGATCGCGGCGGGGAGTACCTAGGCAAGGAATTCATTGTCTACTTGAAGTCGAAGGGTACAGCACAGAAACTTACTGTGCACGACACTCCCCAGCATAATGGCGTTGCAGAACGTCGCAACCGCACCATTGTCGAGCGTATCCATGCATTATTGCATGCGAGTGGTCTCCCGAAGACCCTTTGGGGTGAAGCTGCATGTCACGTTGTCTGGTTACTGAACCGCACGACAACTAAGGCTGTTGATGGGAAAACCCCTTACGAGGCCGCTTTTGGGAAGAAGCCCGATTTGCGGCATGTGCGGGAATGGGGTGAAAAGATTTGGGTGCGCATCGAGGGTGGAAACAAATTGGGTGGACGGGTAAGGGAGGGTCGTTGGCTGGGTGTTGACGAGCAGAGCAAGGGATTCCGAGTTTACTGGCCAGATAAGAGGACAGTATCGACGGAGCGCAATGTCTATCATGACAAAACATGTGCGTTAGTTGATCGTCTCGAGGGGGAGGATTGGGAGTTCATCGAAATGACAACTGACTTACCTAAATCTTCGACACCCACTAATCCCACTCCAGCTCAACCCGCTGTGTCACAAGCTGTCCCTTCTCCTACTGTTTCCCGTGCCCCGAGTCCGAGCCCATCTGACCACCAAGATCTTCACGAAGAAGAGCCTGTCCCCGCAAAACGTGTCAGGAAACCGAGTCAACGCGTTCGAGACCTTATTGAAGGCCATGGCACCACATCTGCACGTCCATCCGACCCTACTGTTTCTGCAGGAATACAGCTACCCCCCATTGTTGAAGAAGCCCCAAATCAGGTGCTTGAGGGGGAGGGATTGGCGGACTGGATGATGTTGGCCGATTTTGAGGAGGAGTATGCGATGGCTGCTGAGATTAGTGAAGTTGAGGCTTTGGAGCCGAGATCGTTGGTGGAGGCAAAGCGTCGTCCTGATTGGCCGCTTTGGGAGAAGGCTATCCATGAGGAGTTAGCGCTTTTACGAGAAACTGGTACTTGGGAACTTACTGATCCACCTGCTGGAGCCAACATTGTAGGCTCGAAATGGGTTTACCACGCGAAGAAAGATGCCGCCGGAAACGTTATCTGCTACAAGGCACGTCTTGTTGCCCAAGGATTCTCTCAAGTACCTGGTGTCGACTACTTTGACACTTTTGCTCCCGTCGCGAAGCTTGCGTCGATTCGAGCCGTTCTGGCTATGGCTGCTGCTGAGGACATGGAACTCCATCAGATCGACATCAAGGGGGCATATCTCAATGGAGAACTCACTGAACGAGAGAAGATCTTCATGCAACAACCTCCTGGCTATCACGCTCCAAACTCCTCTGGCAAAGTGTGCTGTCTTCGAAAGAACTTGTATGGTTTGAAGCAGTCGGGAAGGCGCTGGTATCAGAGGCTAGTCGAGATCATGGTTCAGCACCTGGGATTCTCGTGTTGTGATGTCGACCAAGCTGTGTTCTTTCGGCGAGAAGGGCGAATGATAATTATTGTCCTTGTGCACATCGATGACTGCACGATTGCGGCGACTGCAATCATGTTGATCGAGCGTTTCAAAAACGAAATCGCCAAGCACGTCGAGATAACCGATCTAGGAGAGCTCCACTGGTTGTTAGGAATCGAGATCAGACGCGATCGGGAGAAACGTACCATCCACCTCTCCCAACGTTCATATATCAACTCCATTCTCCGTCGTTATAACCTCCAGGATCTGAAGCCCGTTTCCATTCCCATGGAAACCTCCATCCATCTCTCGACATCCCAGTCTCCTGCCACCACCGCTGAATTCGCTCAAATGCGCGATGTGCCATATCACGAGGCCGTTGGCTCGTTGATGTAGACGTCACTTGGAACGCGCCTGGATATTTCATTTGCAGTTCAGACCGTCTCGCGTTTCTCCACAAAACCTGGACTTATTCATTGGGACGCCGTAAAGTGGATTTTTCGGTACTTGAAGGGTACGAAGGATCTTTGGTTGTCGTATGGGCATGCGAAGATTGACTTGGCTGGATATGCTGATGCTGATGGGAGTATGGCCGAGGATAGACACACTATTTCTGGGTACGCATTCATTGTTCACGGTGGAGCTGTTTCTTGGAGCGCTAAACATCAGGAAATCATCTCGTTGTCAACCACCGAGAGCGAATACGTGGCTGTGACTCACGCGGCAAAGGAAGCACTCTGGCTTCGTTCACTCATAGAACAACTTTTCGGCACCACCCTATCTCCCACCACACTTTTCTCCGACAATCAGTCTGCTATTGCACTCTCGAAGGATCACCAATATCATGCCCGTACCAAACATATCGACATCCGATTCCATTTCATCCGCTGGATTATTGAACAAGGTTCTATTCGGCTCATTTACTGTCCTACCGACGACATGATCGCGGACACGCTCACGAAGGCTCTTCCATCTGCGAAGGTCAAACATTTTGCTTCCGAGCTCGGGCTATCGACAGCTTGAGGGGGAGTGTTGGAATATCAAGCATGACTCGCCCGAACGGGTAACCCCGCCTACCCGCGTTCTTACTACTTTCCGGATCTCATGCGCAGCAGCGCGCCACTATGCTGACTCCACTGTACATTTGTATTGTTTCTTGTAATTCCTTTCATATTACTGCATTGCTATTGCTCTCATTGAGAGCCTTTCCTTTTGTTCTCTCATTGTAGTTTAGCTTACTTTACTGTTTGCTACAAGTACTGCTACTTGGACTTGTCTCCCCTCAGTCGTTTGGCTACCGCTCTCGCTTACAAACACTGAGGTGAGATCATTACTTACTATGCTCATCTTTTCGTACTCACCGTTGTACTCTTAGCTCTATTATTAGGTGAATATACTCCAGTCATTTGGCTACCGCTCTCGCGTACAAACACTGAGCTCTATTATTAGTACGGCTTAGGTCTACGTTCGTTACAGGAATGCCAGGCATTTGCTTGATAAACAAGCTTTGGTACTTGGGAGACTGCCTCATGATTCCTAGATATGGCACACTTCGTGAAGACCTCTTTAGGCTAGCTCATGACTTGCTTGGCCATTTTGGTGCAGACAAATCATATGCTAGCATCAGGCAGTCCTACTACTGAATATGCAAAGAGACTTGGAAAGCGCTTATATACCTGCCTGCACAGAGTGCCAGCGTAACAAAAGCGGCACATCGAAGGCAAAGGGACCACTACATCCCTTACCAATCCCTGAATCATGAGGCGATTCGGTATGCTTAGATTTTGTGGGACCCTTGCCCAAAGATGAAGGCTTCAATTGCATTTTGACAGTAACTGACAGACTGGGGTCTGACATACGCCTGATCCCAACGCAGACTGATATCTCTGCACAGAGACTAGCAGTGATGTTCTTCAATGAATGGTATTGCGAAAATGGTTTACCGCTAGAACTCATCACCGATCGTGATAGACTATTTGTGTCTAAATTTTGGACAGCATTGCATGTGCTAACAGATGTACATTTGAAAATGTCAACCACATACCACCCTCAAACTGATGGTGCGAGTGAATGCACAAACAAAACATTGAATCAGTGTGTTTGCTTCCATGTTGAACACAACCAAAAAGGTTGGGTACGAGCCTTGCCAGTCATCTGCTTCCACATGATGAACTCTGTAAATGCTTCAACGGCGTTCTTGGGTTTTCAGATCTGCATGGGCCAAAGCCCCTGCATCATCCCTCCTTTGGTGCCGGGATCACCTTCAGAAGAGACTTCTGAGGAAAATGCAGCCCGTAGCATTATTTCCCAGATTGAGGAAGATGTCGCTGAGGCTAAGGATGCCTTGATAGGCGCCAAAATTATGCAGGCATTTTTCGCAAACAAATCTCATGGCCCCGAGGATGTATATCTCGTCGGTGACAAAGTAATGCTAGTGATGCTACACCACCATGGGGAATACAAGGCAGGAGATAAATCTAGGGTCACAAAATTTTTCCCTCGTTGGGATGGCCCTTTCTCCATAACCAAAGTGTTTCTAGAAACATCTTCTTACACCCTACATCTACCAAACTCCCCTGCCATGTTCCTGACATTTCATGCCTCTTTGCTAAAGAGGCACATCAAGAACGACGCAGAACTTTTCCCTTCCCGTGAACTCAAAAAACCTGGCCCAGTGATGACCGACAATGGCCTGGAAGAATACCACATCAAGAAAATTGTGGACAAAAGGAAAAGAGGACGTGGATATCAATACCTCGTACATTGGTCTGGATACTCAGAAGGCGATGGTCTTTGGCTACCACAACGAGAACTGGAAGACTGTGAAGCACTCAACCGGTGGAAAGCTAGTAGGGCAGAGGAAATGCGGTAGCTTTTTCCCACTGGGTTTTTTAATGCACCCATTGTATTTGGTTGATGTGGTGTTTCACTTACAATTTTTGGATGATAGTACTCACAACATTTCTTGGGTGGTCCCCCGTACACTTTTTTAAGAGTGGGAGGGTGTAAGCATGGCTTACATAACACCATTGATATCTATTTGTACACGACTCCCTTTGGACTATATAGGTTAGCATGTATATGGTTGGATTCATTCTTCCTTTTTCCCCAAACTCTACCTTAATACTCTGCTTTTCTTGTAACGTCTCTTACTTCTAATTACACAGCATTATTTTGTTATTTGCATAATTAGCAGTGAGTGTTCCATTATTCTTTTCCCTCTGCATTCCCCAGTGTTTCCTATTCCTTATTAAGGGATAGGTTTCCAATCAGGTATGGCAGTTACATGGATTCCCTGATACCGTTATCTCCAATTGTGGACCACAATTTGCTTCTGCATTTATGTGAGAATTGAACAACATATTGGGAATTCAGACTAAATTATCTACAGCATATCACCCACAAACTGATGGCCAGACAGAGAGGATGAACCAGGAGTTGGAGCTGTACCTATGCATGTTTGTCAACTACCAACAAACTGACTGGCCCAAATGGCTGGCAATTGCCAAAATTTCCCACAATAACAAATTCCATTTGGCTACTCAGATATCACCCTTCTTTGCTAATTACAGGTATCATCCCCACATGGGAATAGAAACCTGAAGGAAAATTAAGGTACAATTGGTAGAAGACTTTGTATCTAAGATGCAAAAGGTACACAGAGAAGCAGAGGTGGCATTGATGAAAGCATATGATGCAACACATGGATTGTACTTGAGCTCCTGCTCCAGAGTACAATGTTGGTGACTTGGTATGGCTAAGTACCAAGGACCTTAATATTCCATGACCTTCTAGGAAACTCACAGAGAAACAAGTTTGTAGAAAGTCAATCCTAGTGTAAACAAGATCAAACTCAGTCTCTGTATAAGTGACTCTATTTGTGTATACTGTACCTAGTGTAAACAAGATCAAACTATTGGTACAGTAAGTAAAGACTCACATCTAAGTATGATGGTACTCACCTCAGTCTCTGTATAAGTGACTGAGGTGGTTGGGTAACTGTATACTATATATATAAGTGTCATGGAATAAAGAAAAGACGAGGTATAAAGGAATCGGTGGCATGCATACAAACATGTGCCTCAAAGGGATGTGCCAAATATAGCACATGCATCAAAGCGTGCACTCACAGTGTGATTTGTCGTTATATCCGAGCATCCCCGTGATGCCCATCATACCCAGTACTTCATTTATTCATCATCACGTTGTATCGTTTTCTATCATTTACTTATTACTACCCCTATTCTCGTTACTATGTAACACCCATAGTCGTATCTCGACACCTCAGTGTTGTTACCCACCACTGAGGTGTAAGTCCTGTTTACCTTACTTCGTTATAACCTTTACTTACTTGTAAGTAGTACTACGTTATTCTTTCCAGGTACTACTACATTCAATATAGTGTTGTTACCCACCACTGAGGTTACTACGTTATTCTTTCCAGCTTCTCATTCCGGATACCCTGCCACTGCGAGAGGTTATGGGCCCTGCAGATATATCCGACATGTCTTTGACTTCCAATAACCAAATTCAATCCCTTCCTAAACTTTGAGGCGACAGTTCCAATTGGGCTACGTATTCTGAGTGGGTCTTGAACTACCTCACATCGAAGGGACTACATCGACATGTTTTGGGTACCGCGCGCAAACTGGAAGAACTCGATGAGCGTAATGGGAGTTTCTACAAGAGAAATTCCCTAGCTCCGCTCACTGATGAAGAAGTCAAGAAGCATAAGGAAGTACAGGATAGCTATGATCAGATGCAGGTGGCTGTTCGCGAGGTCATATACAGGACTGTTGACAACACCACATTCCTCCAGGTCAAGAACGAGTCCAATGTCGCAGCTATGTGGAAGAAGGTTGCGTCAATCCATGCTGACAGAGGCAGCCTGTATGAAACGAACCTCCTTATGCAACTTCAGAACACTCACTACGCTGAGGGGGAGAGTATGAGGGATCACATTGCCAAGATGACAGAACTAAGGGAATGGTTAGCCGAGATGAATACACCGGTATCCGATGAGTCCTTCGTGTCCTACCTTCGCACCTCGCTCTCACTTGCACCATCATTCCGAACCCTATTTACGACTCTCAGTGCCACAGCTCATCAAATGGGGAAGAAGCTCACCCCTACTGATGTGATCTGGCATCTTACTGAAGAGGCAACATCAGCTGAGATCGAGGACAGCATCAACAAGTCCAATGCTGCAATGCTTGCAGCTACATCAAAGGCCAAGAGTGGAAATTCCAAGTCCTCAAAGAATGACATCCTGTGTACAAACACAAACTGTGGCCGACATGGACACACGAAGGACCAGTGCTGGTCAAAAGGGGGAGGAAAAGAAGGTCAGGCTCCTGATTGGTGGAAGACGGGTGGTAAACAAGCTAGTGCCAGCATTGCGGAGAGTGCTCCTACAAGCGACGAGCCAGAGAATTATGCTATGCTCACCTATAATGTCCCCGACGACCCAACAGCCCTTGTATGCACCTCAGATTTTCACTCCGAAGCCCATGCAATCTCCAACCATGCTGGAACAATCCTCGATAGCGGTGCCAGTCATCACTTTTCACCTGATCGCTCAAAGTTCCTAAATTATCAGGAACTTGTTAACCCTGAGCCTATAAGAGCTGCAGATGGACGTACATTCAGCGTGCTTGGAAAAGGGGATATCCAGGTTGAGCTACCAAACAGGGATCAGAAACCGACCCCAATTACCCTGAAGAATGCATACTACTCACCGCATATGGCATTCACCCTGATGTCCGTGTCTTGTGTTGATCGAGCCAGATATTCACTTTTCATTAAAGGTGGTACCTGCATTATTCGTAGCCCAAAGTCGAACATCATCGGTCGCATTCCCAAAGTTCGAGGGTTATACCATGTCAGTCACTCTCTAGTTTCACCATATGTGCATATTGCTAGCGCTGCTATTAAACAAGTCTCAATAAGCGAGCTTCATAAATGAATGGGGCATGTCAATCATGAGGACTTATGGTGGATGGTTGAAAAGGGGATGGTAACCGGCATTAACCTTGACATGATGTCGAAGCCAGAATTTTGTGAGGCCTGCATCAAAGCAAAGGCAATGTGTAAACTGTTCCCGAAGGAGAGCAAGACCGAATACAAATCATATGGTGATAAGGTCGTATCAGATCTGTGGGGACCAGCTGCTGTTCAATCAATAGGGGGCAAGCGATACTATGCTCTCTTCCAAGATCTTCATAGCCACGAGGAGTTCATTTACTTCTTGAGACAGAAGTTGGAGACCTTCGCTGACTACAAGAAGTACGAAGCATGGGTAAAGGTCCAGAGAGGCGGGCAGATACAAATTTTTGGCTGTGATCGAGGGGGGGAATTCACGAGTAAAGAGTTTACCGAACATCTTGAGAATGCTGGAACAGTTTGCCACCTGACTGTTCATGACTCCCCAGCTTCCAACAGAGCTGCTGAACGAGCCAATCGAACACATATTGAAGGTGCCCGAGCCATGATGGAAGCCGCAGGTCTCCCAAAAAACCTGTGGGCAGAAGCAGTCCATCACCATGTGTGGATCTGCAACCGCATACCCTCTCATGCACTTCCTGAAATGAAGACGCCACATGAGATGGGAACTGGGGAGAAACCGGATTTATCGGCTGTATGGGCTTGGGGCAGTAAGGCGTGGGTGAAGCGACTTAATGCTGGGAAACTTGAGTTGAGGGCCGAGGAGGGCCGTTTCGTGGGCATTGACAGTGAGTCAAAAGGGTACAGGATCTACTGGCCAGGAAAGAACTGAGTCAGTGTCGAGAGGGATGTTTATTTCAATGAGAACGAGGCATTAGAGCCTGAGGAAGTTCCAATTGAAGGGGAGTACGAGATATTTACCAATTCGGACCTTCCACAGCCATCCAACACCTCTCAAAGCATTCCAGAATCCTCACCACCTGTCGAAAACGTGCCAAATGCAACAAACGAGACGCCTGAACCTGAAAATGTCGAAAATGCACCTGATGTCACAAAGACAAATCAGAGCTCTGATGCCGTAAAGGCAACTCAGAGTACCCAATACCTGCCCCACACCAACGATCTGTAAGGCGAAACTCGCTTCAAGGCCTTCCCCAGTTTGAAGAAACTCAATATGGCCATGGAAAACACGAACGCGTTGCCACGTCACGCGCTAATGCCACAGTTGCCGATTTCGAGGGAGCATTTGTAGTGGAAGAGGAAGGTTTGTTGGAACCAGGGGGAGTAGAGATGAATATAGACGAAACTGAGTGGTTTGGGGAAGTAATGGAGCAGGCCATGGTGATAAGTGAAGACAAACCATCTTTGACAGAGGCGTTAGGTGGCGATGAGCGTTCAGCTTGGACTGATGCGATCGATGCAGAACTTGTCCAAATGGAGAAAGTCAACACCTGGATCCCTGTCATTCCACCTCGCGATGCCAATATCATTCCCAGCCGCTATGTCTTTCGCCGCAAACGTAATGAGATGGGTAGTATTGTCCGTTACAAGGCTCGTCTTGTCATCAAGGGCTTCAAACAGCAATTTGGTGTGGATTACATTGAAACTTTTGCTCCAACTGTTCGTGCACCCACACTCCGAATCCTCCTATTGTTTGCAGCTCAGAAAGGTGCCGCTGTCCATCATTGTGATGTGAAAAATGTGTACCTCAACTCCCGCCTACAAGACAATATCACCTTGTACTCCGAACTCCCTCCCAAATACAATCAATTCCGCAAATTACCGCTGGAACTCAAGGACAAGCCCAATGTAGTCTGCAAATGGCTCGTATCAGTTTACGGGTCAAAACAGGGAGCTCATGATTGGTACGCCGAGGTGAAGAAGTTTTTCACTGATCTCGGGTATTCGGTTTCCATTACAGACGAGGCCGTGTTCTACAAACTTGACGGTAACAAGTACACAATCGTTGCCGCTGCCACCGACGATTTTACTGTGATTGCTGATTCCACTGAGAGCACTAATAATCTGATTCAGAAGCAACTTCCAAAATGCTTCAAAATCTCAGACCTCGGACCTATTAACTGGCTACTTGGAGTCAGCATCACTCGAGACACCACCGCCCATACATTTTCATTGGGACAGCAAGCTTATATTGAACAAGTTCTTGGTCATTTCGGCCTTGAGAATGCTCACACAGCTGTCACCCCGATGGAGGTAGGACTCGATCTCAACCCCGATTCTCCCCACCTTTCACCCACTCTACTTACTCCTGCCAAGAAAACCAAGTATCGTGAGATGATTGGTTGCCTCATGTATGCCACTGTCATGACACGTCCGGATATCGCATTTGCAGTTTCCACTCTTTCACAGTACCTTGATGCACCTCACACCACCCATCTTCAAGCAGTAACTCAAATTTTTCGTTACTTGTCTGGCACAAAGAATTTCAAACTCATTCTCAGGGGTTCTCACTCTGCTATCGCTGGGTATTCAGATGCAGATTGGGCTTCACAAATCCATCGCCACTCTATTTCTGGATTTGCCTTCTTTGTTGGTATCGGAGCCATTTCCTGGAGCTCAAAGAAACAACTGATCATCACTCTTTCAAGCACAGAGGCTGAATATGTCGCCCTCACCCATTCTTCGAAGGATACCATTTGGATTCATAAATTACTTACTGAACTTTCTTCTATTTTTCCTTTTACAGTTCCTACTACTCTTCATTGCGATAATCAGGGTGCCATCTGTCTCTCAAAAGATTCCACCTTCCACGGCCGCACCAAACATCTTGACATTTATTTTCATTTCATCTGCCAAACTGTCTCCCACGGTCATATCGTGTTGCAATATTGCCCTACCAACGACATGATCGCAGATGTTTTCATGAAGCCGCTTGCCCATTTCAAGTTCAAGAAGTTCCGCAGTCTCCTCGGAGTTCTCTGAGCCCACATCCATCTTGAGGGGGAGTGTCATTATATCCGAGCATCCCCATGATGCCCCTCATACCCGGTACTTCATTTATTCATCATCACGTTGTATCATTTTCTATCATTTACTTATTACTACCCCTATTCTCGTTACTATGTAACACCCATAGTCGTATCTCGACACCTCAGTGTTGTTACCCACCACTGAGGTGTAAGTCCTGTTTACCTTACTTCGTTATAACCTTTACTTACTTGTAAGTAGTACTACGTTATTCTTTCCAGGTACTACTACATTCAATATAGTGTTGTTACCCACCACTGAGGTTACTATGTTATTCTTTCCAGCTTCTCGTTCCAGATACCCTGCCACTGCGAGATGATTCTCAACACTCCTCCTCACCATGAATACTCCTCCTCGCATTGAATCGTGTTAGTGAAGACTGAGAAAGCTCCTGAGGTAAGTGAATTGTTTGACGTCCAGTGCCTTTGTGAACATGTCCGCAATGTTTTCGTGGGTGTTAACATAGGTGAGTTGTAAGTCATTTGATTGTATGTGCTCGTGGAGGAAATGGTATTTTATATCAACGTGTTTGATGTGGGAGTGGAGAAGGGGGTCTTCAGATAGGGATTTAGTCCCAGAGTTGTCAGAATAAATAATTGTTGGGGAATATTGTTGTTAGTTGATGGAATGGAGTAGGGTACGCAACCAAATGCATTCTTTAGCCGTTTTGAACACTGCAACGTATTTGGCTTCGCAAGATGAAGTTACCACAACTTTCTGCTTCCGTGCCATCCAAGAAATGGCTCCGGAGCCGAGTGAGCATACATAACCACTGACACTATGACATGTGTCAAGACAGTTCGCCCAATCGGAGTTGCTAAAGGCCTGGAGAACAATGGGATTATCTCCACCAAGGTAGAGTTTGAAATCCTTAGTGCCTTTGAGGTAATGCACCAATCTAATTGCCACTGCCCAGTGTTCAAAGGAATAACAATCAAGATATTGTGATAGTTGTTGAACTGCATATGAAATGTTGGGGCATGTAGATATGGCCAAATAGAGTAGGCAACCTACTAGTGAACAGTATGGAAGTTTACTGAGTTGGAGTTGGTCCTCAGTGGACATGGCTTGTCGATTTGTTTGGCATAATTTGGAACCAGGTTCAAGGGGTGCTGACACCAGGTGGGCATAACTGGTCAATGATTTTATTGATCAAGGCGGTCTGTGAGAGCGGGACAGTTTGAGTAGCCCTGTCCCAGGTGACAGCAATTCCGACAATAAAGCATGCAGTGCCCAGTTCCAAAATAGTCCATACTTGCTTCATTTGGGTCTTAAACACTCGTTTTCATCTTTTGTGTCAGCAATCGACAGGTAATCATCAACATGGACAGCTGCAATAATAATTCCTGAGTCAGATTTGCAGTAATAAATGCAGGACTCGCAAGATAGGTGAGTGAAACCCCATTCGATCATCTGAGCATTGAGCGTTTGGGTCCATATATGCCTGCTCTGCTTCATACCATACAATCTGCATTGTAATTGCCACACCCAATCTTCCTTCCCAGACTCCTCAAAACCTGCCAGTTGTTGCATGTATTGCACTTTGTCGTCTGGTAGTAGTCCATAGAGGAATGCAGTTTTAATGTTGATTTGTTGTGCGTCCCAACCAAGAGAGGCTGCCAGGTGTAAAAGTATTCGCCATGATTCCATGCATGCTGTCGGTGAGGTGGTCTTGGTGTAGTCCTTTCCATAGATCTGTTCAAAACCCTTGAAAACAAGACATACTTTCCACCTAACAGCTTTCCCAGTCTTGTCCCACTTGATGTGGAAAACTGGTTTCCCTTTTTGGATTCGCTTCCCTTGCGGTACGTCATCCCAGGGGATGAGTTTGTAAACACCCATGTCTTTCAGTGATTTCAACTCTTCTAAATAACCCTCTCTCCATCTCTCAGCATCAACAGAACTTCTAGCCTCCTCCCATGTTTTAGGATCATCCTCAAATTCCAGTGATTTGGGATCAAAATCTACCATCTCCAAGATCAAGGTGTGGGATTGATGCGCCTGATCACCAAGGTCAAGGTTGTTGAATAGTTCTGTGATGACATCACAATCATGATCAATCGTCGGATCTGGTGTGTGGTCAGGGTCCATGCGTGCAGCTACAGTGGCTGCCCACCATTCCCGTCGTGCTTCCTTGATCCAGGTGGTGCTCTCCCTCGATTCTTGAACAGCTGCTGTGGTTCTTGTGATGTCTGGTCCTCCACTTGAATATTTCTCAGTGGGGATGGGTATGCGTGATGAGCGGCATGGTGGCTCGGGAGCAGGTGGGTCAACCATGACATGGTTATTTTGGTTGGGCAGAAGTTATTTGGTTAAGGGTACATCATCATTGTCATCATTTGGTGACAAGGGCCTGAGGGTCTGTTCATCCCCTGCAGTGTGGTCAACTGTTTTGTCATTCCTGGAGTTGGTGGGTGCAAGGGGTATATGGCCATCATGACTTTCAAGGAACCTCACATGGTAAGAACTGTGAATTTTCTGCGTAGCATGGTTATAACATCGATAAGATTTGGACTTTGGATCATACCTGATTAATACACATTCAATTGAATGTTCAAATATTTTTGGATTATCCTTCTTGGGAATGAGTATGAAAGCATGACACCTGATTTCACGGAGGTATGAGTAGTCAGGTTTTCCCTCAAACCATAGTTCCCAAGGGGTACAACCCTTGAGGGAACAGGTAGTGGTTTTGGCATGTAGGTGGGAAGCTGTGAGGTAAAATTTGTCCCAGAGGTAAGGTGGTAAACATGCATAAATTCGCATTGTGCATGCTTTTGCCATAAGCATTCGATGCATGCATTCAACATGGCCAATATGCACTGAAGTGTGGGGGGTGGTGAATCGATGATCAGTCCCCCGGGTCTTCAACCGAGCTTCCATTTCATGCGATTTTAATTCGCCGTTATCAGTGATATATGTCCCAACCTTGAGTCCAGTCTCAGCTTCTCGGGCAAGTTCCCAGGCCTTTAGTTCTGAAAATGAATCGTCTTTGTTACAAAGCGGTATCAACCAAGGAAATGAGGTATAATCGTCAACAATATCCATAACATATGAATTTCCAGTACATGATTGTATGGCATGTGGCCCTGATAGATCCACCCAAACTTTCTCCAGTTTCCTTGTCACTCTATGCCCAGGCCCCTCTTCATGTTTCTTTGGTACTGGCATTTTCGTCTGTTTACCCAGAACACATGATTCACATTTGGGCAGTTTGAGAGTGGAGACAATGGGTGCACCTGTGAGCATCCCCTTCTTTGCCATATCCCAGAGTGATTGGTAATTTGCATGGCCAAGGCGATGGTGCCACATCTCTAAGGTGGGAGACTTGTGTACAGGAATGCGTGATCAGCAGTGGCAGAGCGAAGATTTAAGGAGTAAAGTTTCTTGGAAAGGCGGGATCCACGTGCAATAAGTGCGCCCATGGACTTATCAGTGATCCAACATTCTGAGTTGTTGAAATGTGTGACAGCATTGGAGTCATCAGCCAGTATACCTACAGAGACACAAGGCAGACTGCTGAATGTGGTATGTATAGCACATTACATAAAATGATTGATGCGCCTCGGGCTATCCGAAGTGTGACATCACCAATGCCAACAGCAGCAATTGAAGTCCCTCCAATGCCTCTGACAGATTGGGGTGGAGTTGGACGAAGGGTGAGGAAATCACTTCGATCGGGTGAAATATGCACGGTTGCACCCGAGTCGACAATGAACAGGTAGTCATCTAAGGATAGTTGGGTGCAGTGGGTTTGGTTAAGTGGTTTGGCAGCAAACACGTTGTCAGCGGGTGTGGAAGTGTGTTGACTCCAATCTATGGTAGTAGTTGCCTCCTCCTCAATGACAACCCAACCATCATATTCCACTTCATCAATAGTGGCAGTGGGAATGGGATCACTGGCAAGGCCAGCAAATTCTGAGCAAGGCAGGGTGGGTATGTCGGCTTTGGAATCAACCATGACCATAAACGTGCACCCATTGATGTCCTTTACCATGGTCAGAATCTTTGATCCCGGTGTCTTTTTCTTGAGTGCTAACTTATGAGCTGCCTTAGATTCCTCAATAGTCTTCCCAGCCATACCTCCTCCAGGCTTAATACAATACTCCATCATATGTCCAGTTCTTTTACAAACCAGGTTCCTGCAAGTAGGTACGTTGGATGATTTGGAAGGTTTTGTGCAAGCAGTGAGAGCGACAGGAGAATGGGAGTTGTTGCACTGATCATTCTCAAGTAAGGACTGTTCATTCTCCAGGAATAAACAAATGTCCTTGGACCTGTATGAGGAAGTGGCGGTCAAAGCAGCAATATCATGGGATATGATCAAATGTGCATGAGGAAAGTTGTTGCTAAGGGAATTAAGGAGTGTGATACAACATAGGAGATTGGCTTTGATGTCTCCCATGGCAAAAGCTCGTTCTATAAGATTGCAAATCTTCTCTGCCACTTCAGGGAGCAGAACGTCCTTCATGCACTGAATAGAAAGTGCCTGCTGGAGTAACTGAACCTGATGAACAGGTCCTTCTTTCTGATGATGGTCCTCGAGTGTCGTCCAATTGACATCAGGACCCTTCTTGATGTCAATAAAAGGGCGCTCAGAAGGAGAGATGCTGGAGGCTAAAAAGACATATGCAAGGCGTGAATTAGCCTTCCAGTTGGTGAGAGCCCATGGTTCCATAGATGTAGGTTCAGTAATGTCACCAGTAACATACTCATAAAGACCGTTCAAGGATAGGGCAATAGTGATTTCCTTGCACTACTCTTTGTAGTTGGATTTGAGCTTGTCAAGTTTCTCCCCGGAGTATTGAATGGATAATTTGATGAGGGAAATGGACAGCAGGCTGGTTTTGGCAGTCATAGTGGAAATGGTCAAGAGAGGATAAAAGGGTAGTGGCAAATGGAAAGCATTTGAAAGACAAAGGGGAGGGAATAACATGTCGGGAAACCTGATTCCATTAATTTGTGATCCAAGATCTAGTGATCGGGCAGACCGATCAAAAATGACGTATGCAAATCAAGTGGCTAGGAGAATTTCTACTGTCGTCTAAGTGCGATGGGAGTGGCCCATAACCTGTAGAAAGTCAATCCTAGTGTAAACAAGATCAAACTCAGTCTCTGTATAAGTGACTCTGTTCATGTATACTGTACCTAGCGTAAACAAGATCAAACTATTGGTACAGTAAGTAAAGACTCACATCTAAGTATGACAGTACTCACCTCAGTCTCTGTATAAGTGACTGAGGTGGTTGGGTAACTATATACTGTATATATAAGTGTCATGGAATAAATAAAAGATGAGGTATAAAGGAATCGGTGGCGTGCATACAAACACGTGCCTCAAAGGGTGCCAAATATAGCACATGCATCAAAGCGTGCACTCACAGTGTGATTCTCAACAAAGTTGGCCTATACACAGTCTCTAAAGTAATTTTGCCTAATGCAGTAGTGCTAAAATTACCGTGATCATTCAAGATTGATCCTGAGATTAACATTTCCTGCCTATGCTCCTACTGCCCACCCACTATTCCTGGCCAAAGATCCACTCCACAAGCTCCAATAGCTGTAGAAGGTGCTCCAGAATATGTAGTTGAAGAAATTCTAGACTCATGTCTTCAATGAAATAGATTGGAGTTCTTAATAAAGTGGAAGAACTATACCAATGAAAATAATTCATGGGAACCCAAAGAGAATTGTGAGCAAGTGCATAACATGATCGCCCAATTCTTTAAACATAATCAAATGCTCTGCATCACATTGCAAGAATGGTGTATGAGGGGATGAAATTCTGGCCTTACCAAAATTTCATGGAGGGGACAGATACAATATTATCTTGCCTGGAAGTCAAGGCATAAAAAGGGGGTAATGATAGGAAACAGCCCCATTACTAATAAATTTTCATGTTTATTTAATTATGCTACATGATGCTGCATGTGACCTCTCCAAACATCAATGGGACACATGTCAATCAAACATTTCACATGCATCAATGTATATGCATGCGTATGCACACATTGGTAGCAACAATGTACAATATATGTAACATAGTATATAAACCTTGAATACACACCTAGGGGACCCCAGTTGTGTTCTCTTAGGCATTCCACCTACACTTGTGGTGTGAAATGCCTTTCTCAACCAACCATTCTATTAATAACCTGTCACATCAAAATCATCAATTCCCCCATCACACACACAGATCCTGCCCCCTCTTGTAGAGAGAACACACATGGTCTTAGCTAGCAGATAGTGGGTGTTGCCCTAACAGTTTAGGGGTTAACTTGGTTGATTTACAAACTGCCTAATACAAGATGAAAGTAGCTAGCTTAAATACTAAGGATTGGAGGTGATCAGAGTTTCCAAGGCTGTCATAATTTGCAAACTGGCCTCCTGAGGCAATGACCTGAAACTGTTTCATTGAATTCAAAATAAAGGAGTTTCATCTCCAGACTGTGCTGCAGATACAAGGCATGCTGTGAAGCAAGGCAGCCAGAAAGGATGGTGGAAAATGATCAGAAATCTGGTTGGAGGAATTGGTCTTGACAATGGGGTTCAGCATTAATTTCCTGGCAGGTTTTTCTGGATATTTCTTCCCCCTCATCTGTGTATCACATCCATCCACATACCCCAACACAAATTTAGAAATTCTGGACCACCAATAATTTCTCATCACTAACTCCAATGTCTTCCATCTTCCAGGATGTCTGGCAGCCAGTGTATTATGATGTAACTGGATGATCTCTCTTTGCAAACCCTGATCTCTCTGTACATACACCTCCCCTCAGAATAACACTAGCCCTTGCTCCTCAGACCATTCATCTTCTTTAATATTACCCTTCTTCTCTCCCTTCAAAGCTTTCACAGCTTCCACTACTTCATCATCTATTTCTGAGCATTGTCTAATTTTAGACAACATCTCTGTCTCCAAGCTATCTATTAATAGATGCCCTTGATGCATAGCACAAATGCAAAAGTATTTGGGTTTGAGTAGTGTAACATTTGTATTGTCCTCCTCCACCCCCCTTATATGATCAATTTGTCTGGATAAGGCATCTGCTTTCCTCATTAAGCTTCCTGCTTTATGGATCAGGTGAAAATTGAAATGCAATAGGAATAGCACCTAATGTGCTTGTCATCAGTTATGTAAGCTTTTTGGTGGACATGAAGTATTGTGGATTCTGGTGCTCCATCCAGATCTCAATCTGATGTGTTGCTCCCTCCATATAATGTCTCCACACCTCCAACACTTGTATTATTCCCAACATCTCTTTGTCATGCACATCATAATTCCTTTCCACATCATTCAATCCTCAGGATATATATGCAAGGATGCCATTTGTTATCTTTGCATAGCATTGATAATACTGCTCCAATAGCAAAGTCAGATGTGTCTGATTCCACCCATAAAGGGTGTGTGAAATCTACTGGAGTTAATATTGGTCCCTCCATGAACTTCCTCATTAATTCCTCAAACACTGTCTGCTATTGCTCCCCCCACCTCCATACTACTCCCTTTCACATGAGGTTATGTAAGGGTGCAGCAATTTTAGAAAACTTATGCACAAAGTGATGATAGTAATTTGTGAGCCCCAAGAAGGCTTGCACCTCCTTGACATGGGTGGGTGCAGGCAAATCAGTGATTGTCTGTACCTTAATCTGATCCATCTTAATTCCATTAGGCCTGATCATCAACCCCAGGAACTTGATCTTGCTTGCACCAAACACACACTTCTCTGGTTTCAAAAATAGATCATTCTCTGCCAATCTCCAGAACACCTCCTGCACTATCACCTCATGTTTTTCTTCATCCTCCATAAATATCAGAATGTCATCAATAAATATTATTACCATGCCTTTGTCAATTATGTCCTTGAAAATGTTGTTCATCATATTTTGGAAAGTTGGGGGACTATTGGTCACCCCAAAAAACATGACAAGCAGCTCAAAGGATCCTCAGCACATGGCAAATGTGGCTTTCCACTCATCACCTTTCCTAATGCATACATTATTGTATCCCCATCTAAGATCCAATTGTGTGAAGACTTTGGCTTTCCCCACTTTGTCAATAATTTCTGAGATGAAGGGTAGAATGTACACATTCTTCACTGTCCACTCATTCAGATACCTATAATCCATGCACATCCTGTTTCTCTGGTTCTTTTTTGGTACAGTCATTCATGCCTCATTGACACATCTGGGTCAATGACACAAACAATGCCAATGGCTTCAATTTTGTGCAAACACCCTCAGACTTTTTGCTAAATCCATTGGACCCCTTATATGCATACATAGTCTGAATAAGATAGTGATTCAGTCAGTAGATGTTACAGGAGAGCACTTTGTAGCCATGATTAGCCAAAAACTGAATATTAATGAATACATTGAGAGCAGAACAAGCCATTTTCTTGAACCTTTTGGAGACCGTATTAACAGGATACCTTGTATGATGTTCTGGAGATAGTCATTTCCCATACATTTGTGTTGGGTTGCAAGGAATTCAAGAAAAGTCTCCAACAGAGCCAAATCCTGTGGTTGCACAGTCACATCATGCTGGCCAAATTGGGAACTGTGCAATTGTGAGGGCATGATATGCAAAAATATATTTCCAAGTGCTCTGTACACCATGGTTGCAAGGGGACTAGGGGGGCTAGGGGGGGTGCCCTGTGTGTTTCTCCTATTTTTTACATTTGTTCTACATTTTTCCTCACTTCATTTCCTTCTATTCTTCATTTTCTATGATTTTTCCGGATTTTATTACTAATTTCCCTTTCTATCATGTTTCTGCATGTTGACAGTTTTATATTTAGAGGCTTCCAACATCTACCCCTTGGTACGATGTCATTCGGCGGCCTTGATCTGCCTATCTCTGCCTTTTCTGTTTTTAGGTTATTATTTGATTTTCATTGTCTTCACATATACTGGGCATCAGCAAAGGGATCCTTAGAGTTTTCTCTTCAGATTTCCCTTTGCTAGAGGCTGAGGTTGCCCTTATAGTAGAAAACTCTCTCCTAAGGCCCGAAATCACAAGCACACTGCCCAAGATAGGCAGGTACAGAGTGGACGATGCTTCCCAAAGCTCCACAGACTCCCTACACACCGTTCCAGACAGTCCCACCTTTACTGTACTGCACTGCCATTTTCGCCAAACATGCCCCCTAGCGACATGGACACATCAGAGTGCCTCGACGTGCTTGAAAGCGATGTTTCCGGAATATGCATGCAAATTGATTCACTTAAATCTATGATCAAAAACTTTGTCAGGACCCTCCAGACTAACCCTATAATCAATATTCCCCCCATTATGACTCCAAGCACACCCAACAACAACATGCTGCCAAATGTGCCCACTAAAGAGTAGTGTTTAAAAGTCCAGTTCAGGCAACCACGAAAAACTGCCAACCGAACCGAACTGAACCAGCGGTCCAGTCTTTTTATTGGTTGTGGTTGCCCTAAACCTTAAGAGTGGTCAGTTGCAGTCTTATATATTGGAAGTTTATATAAACTGATGAAAACTGGTTTCAGTTGGTTGCAACTGGTTTATTTACATGTAGTATATACCAATCTATATCTATAGTACAAAGTAATATAATAAGTTAATAACTAATAATGGGGCATGCCCAAGTTAAAAAGATCATGAAAAGCATGGGTTTATATACCCTGTAGGTGCATGGACCATTTGGTCATGTTTGCACCCAAATGGAAAAGTGGTGCCACTTGCAAACACCACTCCCACAACCAGTGACAACATCAACGATGACAGTGCCTGCAAGCCACTGCTCATAGGGCAAGTTGGAGTTGCTGACAATGACAATGGTGGACACTGAGACCGAATGCACAGTGGCCCAAATGACAACTAGTGTCGTTTGGGCTACAGGTATGTTTTTCTTTCTATCCATTCAATAACTAACATTTTCATTTTCATCTTTAGATTCTTTCTTTACTTTGACGATGTCACGGTTACCATGACACAGCACCACCACCCAGCCTGTGAGCCACTGCTCACAGGGGGAGATGGGGGTGCTGACAGACAACAATGGGGAACAACAACAATAATGACAATGACCAATGAGGACCCAGCCCCCATGGTTTGCAGGGGCGACCATGATGAGAGAGGCCCATGTCACAGAGGATGGCCCAAACAATGGCTGTCATCATTTGGGCTGATAGTTAAGTTTTCTACTTGATACATTTTTGTTAACTAACTCATACTATGGATTTGTTTTTTAGGTTCTAAATGACACTCCCAGCCCTCCCATGCCCTCAACCCAACACCTGACAGCCGCAACAATGGGAATGCCAATGCCAACAGCTGCTACTGATGCCACCAATGCCAATGCCAATGCCACCAACAACAATGCTGCCACCACCACCACAAACCACAACCACAAACATCAATGACAGACACCAATGACAATGATGCCAATAACAAATACCAAATGAACAACAAATACCAAATGCCAATGCCAACGACATGGCATGCCACTGCCACATCACCACCAGCTAATGATGCAGCATGTCACCACCACATGATGCTGCTGAATGATGCCCACAGCAATGGCAGGTGGCAATGACAGACGACGACGAGGCTGGATGGCAAACTCAACAACCCTGAACAGGTTTTTTTCTCTCATTTTGTGCTAACAGGCTGCCCCTCCCTTCCTTTGCATCCTGTGAGGTAGAGTTTTTTTGTTTGTTTATTATCCACATGTCTGCTCACAGGCATCTGCCTGCAAGGGGCATTATCTTAGTATAGAATAGTAGTATTATTATGTATATAAAGTCAGTTTAGACCGATGCAAGTCAGTCAATGACCAGTTGTAGCCCAAACCGGCTACAACTGGTTGTCAGACTTGGACTGAACCGCAACAAACTGGTTTCCTGCAGTCCGGTCCAGTTTTACATACATTTTGAATGTAGTCAAACTGGTCTTGGTCCCAGTTCACTCCAAAAATGGAAAAAAACCGGACCTAACTGGACTTTAAAACACTACTAAAGAGTGCACCCAGATCAAATTGTCTCCCCCCACCAAATTTAATGGTGCATGTGTGCAGGGGTGTGCATTCCTTAATTCCTGTGAGTTATACATCAGTCTCCAGTCACATCAATTTGTCGATGAGGCTGCAAAATTTTATTGGGCCTTCACATACATGAAATCTGGATGCACCTATCTCTATGTGGACTGTATTCTGTGCCAAACTAAAGAGCTTGGTTCTCTACCTTTCTCCACTTGGGGTGACTTTCAAGCCAAGTTTATATGCCACTTTTGTCCCCTCAATGAGCACCACCAAGCAGTGACATGGCTCGAGTCATCCTCTTACCACCAGGCACATTGATCCATGGACGATTATATCAATGAGTTTAAGGATTTGGTGGACATGACAGGATATGGGAGTGGGCTACCAGTGGTGGTGAAGTTCCGATGGGGCCTCAATCGAGAAATTCAGGACCAGATTGCACAGATGTTGGAAGGGCACCCAGCAGATGATGATATCTATGCTTGGTATGAAGCTGCTTCACTCTGTGACAAGAACCAACTCACAAATGTGGTGTTTAATGCTGCATTCCATGCTCCAACTACCACTCATGCACCCTACACCTTCAATCGAACCCTTCCCTGCCTTAACCCCATTCCTGTTTGTCAGACTCCCACACCAGCCATCAATGTCCCAGTACCAATGGATGTTGATGCAGCCCACAGCCATGCGCATAGGTTGGATCTCTGCAACTGCTGTGGGGAAACTGGGCACAGGGCTGGAGTGTGTCCCCATCATCAGGATATCCACATGCTCACCCCCGAGGGGTGAGATGAACTCCTCCAAGACTTGTTGGCACTTGTAGATGTTGAGGAAGCAAAGGATCAGGTTGCAGAGGAGATCAAGTCAGAAGTTGTAGAGGAGCAGGATTTTTCTATTCGCAGTGAGTGAATCGTACGCCCTCACTGCCTGTCCAAAACCACTTTGAAGTCTTGTCAGTTGAATCCCTGGAGAATGAATCTATTTCTGTGACTGTTCCCCTCTCTGACCCTTCAAAGTTGGCTGAAGATGTACCTGCTCTTCCCATCTCTCCCCCTGCTCCACACCCCAACATTAAATCATGGGAGCGTAAACTACCATGCAAAGATATTGTTGCATCCACTCCCTCTACACATTCCTTGAACCTAGCAATTGAACTGCAGACTACTGACACTGGACAGATACTCAGTGTCTTTGCACTCCTGGACTCTGGTGCAACCGGTCTCTTCATCGATGCCCATCTCACACAACAACATGGCCTAAATACTCGCTCACTCTTGCATCTGATACCTGTTTATAATGTGGATGGGTCCCCAAACAAAGCTGGTGCCATCTGAGAGGTTGTAGACCTGGTCCTCCATTACAAAGATCATAGTGAGTGTGCCCTTTTTGCTGTCACTCAATTAGGAAAGCAAAAGGTGATTTTGGGCTATCTGTGGCTTTGAGACCATAACCCAGAGGTCAACTGGCGTACTGGGGAGGTTACCATGAGCCAATGTCCATCCTGCTGTCATACTTGTTTCATGGAAGCCAGGCAAGAACATTGTGGACAGAAGGCCGCAATATGACATACTCAGAAATGTTGTGCCGGACCCCTGCCTATACCTGAAGTGGAGTTAGAAGGAGTTCCTGATCTGATGCCAGACTCGGATGATGAGGAGGAGGAGCCAGAGGAAGTGGAGGAAGGTGATCAGGTCTTCTACACTGTGATTCATCCATCGCATGAGGTGTGTGCTACATCGAACATGTCCCAATGCCTCGCCAAGGCCTTCCACAAAAACAATGCTGCTAGATCCTCTACTATTTCCTTGCTCCCTCATCTCCATGAGTTTGGAGATGTTTTCTCTAAGGAATTGTTCGACTCTCTCCCTGCACGCAAGCCATGGGATCATGCGATCGAACTCATCCCTGGTGCAACCCCTTCATCCTGCAAGGTCTATCCTCTCTGTCCTGAAGAACAGCGACAGCTTGACCAGTTCATTGATGAGCACCTGGCCTCTGGAAGTATTCGACCATTGAAGTCACCCATGGCCTCTCCCTTTTTCTTTGTCAAGAAGAAGGATGGCTCACTTTGACTGGCTCAAGACTACAGAAGGCTCAATGACATCATGGTCAAAAATTGCTACCATTACCTCTCATCTCTGAACTCATGAACCAGCTCCATGGAGCCCAATACTTCACCAAGCTTGACATCCATTGGGGCTACAATAATGTGAGGATAAAGGATGGAGATGAGTGGAAGGCAGCCTTTTGTACCAACCATGGTCTTTTTGAACCGCTCGTCATGTTCTTTGGCCTTACTAACAGTCCTGCCACCTTTCAGACCATGATGAACAACATTTTCCATGACCTCATCCTCGAAGGCATTGCTTGCATCTATCTTGACGACATCCTCATCTTCACTCACATGGTTGAAGAGCACTGTCGCAACACATGCCTCATCCTAGAACGGCTTCAACGGTACAAACTCTACCTTTGTCAGGACAAGTGTGAGTTTGAGAAGACCAAGATCGAGTACCTCAGCCTGATTACCTTGGAGGGTCAGGTGGAGATGGATCCTATCAAGGTGAGCAGGGTCACAGCTTGGCCGATGCCCACAAACAAGAAGGAGGTGCAGTTTTTCCTGGGATTCATCAATTTCTATCAGCGTTTTCTCACATCATGCACGACCACTGTTTGACTTGACAGGAAAGGAGGCATGGAGGTGGGATAATGCACAACAGGAGGCATTTGAAACACTTAAGATGGTCACTTCTGCTGCCATTCTTACCTTTGCTGATGATTTCCATCCTTTTTGTGTAGAAGCCAACAGTTCTGACTTTGCGATGGGCACCATGTTGTCTCAGCAGTCTCTGGAGGACCAGAAGTGGCATCCTGTTGCATTCTACTCCAAAAGCCTTAGTGCTGTAGAGCAAAACTATGAGATCCATGACAAGGAGATGTTGGTGATAATGTGTGCACTTGAGGAGTGGCGACACTTCCTCAAGGGTACCCAACACAAGGTGGAAATTTGGATGGATCACAAGAATCTCGAGTACTTTATGATGGCCAAGAAATTGAACCATCGTCAAGCTTGTTGGTCCCTGTATCTATCCAGATTCGACTTCTCCTTGCACCACCATCCAGGTTGCAGCATGGGGAAGACCGATGCCCTCTCCCGACATGCAGACCATGGGAATGGCAGTGATGACAACCAAAACATTGTGTTGTTGCAGCCAGACCTGTTCACCATTTGGGCACTGGAAGGCATCACACCCCAGGGTGAGGAGCAGGACATCCTATGTGACATTCATTGTGCAAACTGTAGCAGTTTACATGAGGATGTCGTTGCCTGAGCTGTTAAAGAACTGAGGAAGGGATCCACCCTTTCCTTGCATGCAGCAGAGTGGGCTGAAAAAGAGGACTTGTTGTATTTCAGGGATCACATCTACATCCCCAATGACCCAGACCTTTGCCAGCCCATCATATCCCAACACCATGACTCACAGATTGCTGGTCATCCTGGACATTGGAAGACCTTGGAGCTCACCTCATGGAATTATTGGTGGCCACAAATGTCATGGCTCATTGGTCAGTATTGTCACACTTGTGACCTTTGCTTATGCACCAAGATTCCTCATTGCAAACCCATTGGTGAGCTACACCCTCTTCCTGTTCCAGAGAGTCATTGGGATGTTGTCATCATTGACTTTGTGGTGGAGTTGCCAGAGTCGAATGAGTTTGATGTGGTGATGTGCACAGTTGATTCAGTGGGAAAATGTGCTCACTTTATTCCCACTCACACCACTGTCAGCACCCTGGGTGCTGCCCGACTCTACCTCCACCATGTGTGGAAATTACATGGACTTCCTGGCACTTTCCTCTCTGATCGTGGCCCTCAGTTCATGGCAGAGTTCACTCACAAGCTGTACCAACTTCTGGAGATCAAACTCCTTGCTTTGACCACTTATCACCCACAAACCGATGGCCAGACTGAACGAGTCAACCAGGAACTGGAGCAGTACATCCGCATCTTTGTCAATGAACATCAGGACAATTGGGACAATCTTCTCCCCTTGGCTGAGTTCAGATACAACAACCATGTCCATGCTTCCACTCAACAGACCCCTTTCCTCTTAGACACTGGATGACATCCACACATGGGATTTGAACCTCGCCAAACTCCCTCACACATTGAGATGGTGAATGAGTTCACAGAATGCATGCGGGATAGCTTGGAGGAGGCAAAGGCAGCCTTAGCTAGTGCTTGAAAGTCCGGTCTGGTCCCGGTCTTTCACCTCAATTGGCTAGAACTGGGACCAGACTGGTTCATTTATTTCAAACATTTGTCAGAACCGCAACCACAACCGGGTCAAACTGGTCCAGTGCAGTTCCAATCAGTTGTTGCAACCAGTCCTACACTGACTAATTACTTATATATGTACTACAAAAGTAAAATAGTACTAATATTAAACTAGTGAAAAGACAAATGAATCCACCCCATGAGCAGGCTTGTGAGGCTGGATGTGAGAAGGAAAAAAACAACCTCTCATGTTTTGAGCGAGAGGTGGTCGTGGTGTGGTGGGTGTTGGCGGTGCCGGCGTTGCATCGTCCATCATTGTTGTTGTTGTTGTTGTCATGTGTTGTCACATAGAGCAGCTACACTGTACCAAGTAATATGGTATATAGAATGTAACATTGTACCGAATGATATGGGTTTGTGGGGGCCCATAGAACACTCTCATAATAAGTATAACATGTACTACTATCAAATAGATACAGTGTTAGTATTCTGGCTTGTTATTTACTATGGGGAATGTTAATGGCCAGATCAGTGACCTATGAGGTAGTGTTGTACACAGTAAATGGCAATGGCAACAGCAGCGGCAACAGCAGCGGCAATGGCAGCATTGGCATATATGTGCAGTATTACAGCATCATGTATAATAAATTTAAGTGATAATTAATTTGTTGTAGTATGCAGACCTACAAATTGAGGTCGGTGCCGAGTGCTGCTCGGCAACCCAGTGACTGTTCCAATGCCGATGCCGATGCACCTAAAAAGAATTCCTGATGCTGATGCCTTGTTCATGCAATAATGAATTTGTTGTAGTATGAAGATTTGTAAAATGAGGTCGGTGCCGAGTGCTGCTCGGCAACCCGGTGGCTGTGCTGATGCCACTGCCATTTCAAAAGATCTCGAGGCTGAAGGTTGTACAGTGTCATGTATGATATACTCAGTAAATGCCCTGTTTATGTGATAGTTAATTTGTTGTAGTATGAACATTTATAAAATGAGGTCGGTGCCGAGTGCTGCTCAGCAACCCAGTGGCTGTGGTCAATGCTGATGCTGATGCTGCTGCCATTTCAAAAAAATCTCAATGCCAAAGGTTGTACAGTGTCATTTATGATATACTCAGTAAATGCCCTGTTTATGTGATAATTAATTTGTTGTAGTATGAAGATTTATAAAATGAGGTCGGTGCCAAGTGCTGCTCAGCAACCCGGTGGCTGTGGCCAATGCCAATGCCAATGCTGCTGCCATTTCAAAAAAATCTCGATGCCAAAGGTTGTACAGTGTCATTTATGATAAACTCAGTAAATGCCCTGTTTATGCGATAATTAATTTGTTGTAGTATGCAGACCTACAAAATGAGGTTGGTGCTGAGTGGTGCCCAGCACTCTGGTGGCTGTGGCCAATGGCGATGCCAATGCCACCGAAAAAAAAATCCTGATGCCGTACAGTGACATGCATGATAAACTCAGTAGATGCCCTGTTTATGCAATAATTAATTTGTTGTAGTATGAAGACTTACAAAATGAGGTTGTTGCTGAGTGCTGCTCAGTAACCCAGTGGCTGTGGCTGATGCCACCTAAAAACAACCCCGATGTGAACAGTTGTACAGTGTCACAAATGATAAACTCAGTAAAGGGCTCATTTAAGTGATAATTAATTTGTTGTAGTATGCAGACCTAGACAATGAGCTCAGTGCCAAGTGCTACTTGGCCCCCCTGTTGCTGTGGCCGATGCTACTGAAAAAAATTCCTGATGCTGTACAGTGACATGTATGAGAAACTCAGTAAATGCTTTCATTTATGCAATGATCTCTATTCACAATAATTGTGTACTAACCCTCAACTCCATCCCCTCCATTGCCATGCCCATCTGTCAAGGTTAGTCAACCTCCAGACTTGGATGTAATTTCCTCCAACATCATATCTCATTATGTAGGTCTGCATACTACAAATGTAAATGAGGCTTTGACTCCACTGAATAAATCATACACCACACTGTGCACCTTGCAGCATCGAGAAATTTTCCTAGGTAGCATTGGCCAAAGCCACCAGGTTGTCAAGCAGCACTTGGCACTGACCTCATTGTCTAGGTTTGCATACTACAACAAGTTAATTATCACTTAAATGAGGCCTTTACTGAGTTTATCATATGTGACACTGTACAACCTTTGGCATCAGAATTTTTTTTTAGGTGGCATTGGCCACAGCCACTGGGTTGCTGAGCAGCACTTGGCACCGACCTCATTTTGTAAATCTTCATACTACAACAAATTAATTATCACATAAACAGGGCATTTACTGAGTATATCATACATGACACTGTACAACCTTTGGCATCAAGATTTTTTTGAGATGGCAGTGGCAGTGGCATCGGCATCAGCATCAGCATCGGCACAGCCACCAGGTTGCTGAGCAGCACTCGGCACCACCTCATTTTGTAAATCTTCATACTACAACAAATTAATTATCACATAAACAGGGCATTTACTGAGTATATCATACATGACACTGTACAACCTTTGGCATCAAGATTTTTTTGAGATGGCAGTGGCAGTGGCATTGGCATTGGCACAGCCACTGGGTTGCTGAGTAGCACTTGGCACTGACCTCATTTTATAAATCTTCATACTACAAGAAATTAATTGTCACATAAACAAGGCATTTACTGAGTATATCATACATGACACTGTACAATGTTCAGCCTTGAGATTTTTTGAGACGGCAGCGGCATTGGCATTGGCATTGGCACAGCCACTGGGTTGCCAAGCAGCACTCGGCACCGACCTCATTTTATAAATCTTCATACTACAACAAATTAATTATCACATACACAGGGCATTTACTGAGTATATCATACATGACACTGTACAACCTTCAGCCTTGAGATTTTTTGAGATGGCAGCGGCATCGGAATCGGCATCGGCACAGCCACCGGGTTGCCGAGCAGCACTCAGCACCGACCTCATTTTATAAATCTTCATACTACAACAAATTAACTATCACATAAACAGGGCATTTACTGAGTTTATCATACATCTCACTGTATGGCATCAGGATTTTTTTTCGGTGGCATTGGCATTGGCATTGGCACAGCCACCGGGTTGCCAAGCAGCACTCGGTACCAACCTCATTTTATAAATCTTCATACTACAACAAATTAATTGTTGCATAAACAGGGCATTTACTGAGTATATCGTACATGACACTGTACAACCTTCAGCCTCGAGATTTTTTGAGATGGCACCGGCATTGGAATCAGCATCGGCACCGACCTCATTTTATAAATCTTCATACTACAACAAATTAACTATCACATAAACAGGGCATTTACTGAGTTTATCATACATCTCACTGTATGGCATCAGGATTTTTTTTCGGTGGCATCGGCATCGGCATTGGCACAGCCACCGGGTTGCCGAGCCGCACTTGGCACCGACCTCATTTTACAAATCTTCATACTACAACAAATTAATTGTTGCATAAACGAGGCATCGGCATCAGGAATTCTTTTTAGGTGCATCGGCATCGGCATCGGAACAGTCACTGGGTTGCCGAGCAGCACTCGGCACCGACCTCAATTTGTAGGTCTGCATACTACAACAAATTAATTATCACTTAAATCTATTATACATGATGCTGTAATACCGCACATATATGCTGATGCTGCCACCATTGCCGCTGCCGTTGCTGTTGCCATTTACTGTGTACAACACTACCTCATAGGTCACTGATCTGGCCATTAACATTCCCTGTAGTAAATAACAAGCCAGAATACTAACACTGTATCTATTTGATAGTAGTACATGTTATACTTATTATGAGAGCGTTCTAGGCACCCCCACAAACCCATATCATTCAGTACAATGTATACGTTCTATATACCGTATTACTCGGTACAGTGTAGCTTCCCTATCTGGTGTTGTCATGTGTTGTGGTGTGGGGACCCATTGTTTGTTGTTGTAAACAGTTAGCACCCACAATCCACCCCACGAGCAGTGGTTCATGAGGCTGGGGTGGGTGCTGGGTTGTTGGTTGTCATTAGCTTTTCGAGGGGGGGGGTGAGGTTGTTAGTGACTTGGCAGCATGTACCTGGTGTCACACATTCCCACCTGGCGTTTCCCTGCCTTTGCCTGCATTTGTCATCCCTGTCTGTCATGTGTCATCCTGTCTGATTTGTCGCCCTCGTCAGCTACCAAGCACCTGCAATCCACCCACGAGCAGTCGCTGGTGAGGCTGGACACAGGTGGGTCGTTGTTACAAAGTTAAAACCTAAAAAAGATATAAAAGATTAGTTGTAAAGAAAGAATAAAAAAAGATAATTACCTGGGGCATAAACATGCCCCAGTTGTGTGCGAGGAAGTCGTTGTGAAGTTGTTGGGAGCAATGTTGATGAAGTGAGACCATGAGAACTTAGTAAACAATGCCAAAAAAGTGGCACCACTTTGCATTTGCACTTGTGTTGAAAGGCACAAACAACAGCAAATGGTCTGTGCCCTCTCTGGAGTATTTAACCTGCTCACTTTCCACCCATTCTCACCTGGGTGTCCCCCACTATGTAGTATTTCATCCATATATTTTATAGTCATAATATATATCTAATCAGACCACAGGTAGGACTGTAGGTTTGGTCCTCCACTGGTTTGAACTGGTCTTTAACAATTCTGGTAAATGTAGGTGATAAGCAGAACTGCGGACTAAACCACTTTGTTAAGGTGTGAAACCGGGACCGATAGTCCTGCAGGACCAATTCTGGTTTGGTCTGGTCCTGGTCTTTTTTTGGTTTGATGAACCGGACCTTTAAGCACTATCCTTAGCAAAGGTGAAGGACGACATGGCATGCTTTTACAACCAACACCATTCTCCAACCCCTCAGTACAAGGTTGGTGATCGAGTTTATCTTGACTCCAGTGACATCTCCACTCCACATCCATCCAAGAAACTTGCTCATTGCTTTCCCCATCGTCAAGTGTGTTGGAACACATGCCTATCATCTATGCCTCTCAGCCTCCATGTCCAGACTCCACCCAGTCTTCCATGTCACCAAACTCCTTCCAGCTCCCCCAGATCCATTCCTGGGATGCCATTCACGCCCACCACCACCACCTACAGTGATCGAGATAGAACCCCAATATGAAGTTGAGTCAATCTTGGGCAGCCAGTTGCATTCAGGAAAACTCCAGTATTTGGTGCATTGGAAGGGTTATGGGTATGAGGAGAACTCATGGGTTGAAGAGTCCGATGTGAATGGCCCTTGGTTAGTCAAAGAATTCCACCGATGGCACACTGCTGCACTGCATTGCATTCAAGTCACTGACTTTGGTCGTATGCGATTTTGAATGCATTGGGGCAATGCATCTTAGAGAGGGGGTGATGTAAGGGGACTAGGGGACTGGGGGGTGCCCTGTGTGTTTCTCCTATTTTTTACGTTTGTTCTACATTTTTCCTCACTTCATTTCCTTCTATTCTTTATTTTCTATGATTGTTCTGGATTTTATTACTAATTTCCCTTTCTATCATGTTTGTGCATGTTGACAGTTTTATATTTAGAGGCGGAGCACCCCTTCCAACATCTACCCCTTGGTATGATGTCATTTGGCAGCCTTGATCTGCCTATCTCCACCTTTTCTATTTTTAAATTATTATTTGATTTTTGTTGTCTTCACATATACTGGGCATCGGCAAAGGGATCCTTAGAGTTTTCTCTTCAGATTTCCCTTTGCTAGGTGCGCCCCCAATCCCTGTAATATATAGTATAATTTTAACTTTGGATTTCCCTTTGCTAGAGGCTGAGGTTGCCCTTATAATGGTGAACAAGGTGAAGTCCCAAGAGCTCAAGAAGCAGATTCATTCAAAGGAAGTGGGCAATGAAGACAACAACAACAATGACAAGATCCCGGTAGGGAACTGCACAGGTTTTACTCATGGGTTTCCCACACTTTTATTTCCTAATTTATTCAATGAGTTTTGCATGAAAACTCATGAAAAAATAATTTTCTGATAGCTATTCAATGGATGCTTGTGATACAAGGGACAAAATAATTTATTTTCGACCTTGTCACATGACAGATGTCACTCAAATATTGTTTTATGTGTTAGATCACAAAGAGCCAACAAAAAGCTTCCAGAAAATCTTTTTTTCCTGATTTTTCATGCAAAACTCATTGAATAAATTAGGAAATAAAAGTGTGGGAAACCCACAGGTAAAACCTGTGCAGTTCCCCAGATCTCGGTAGATGATGATGGAGATAGTGATTAGAAATCACCCAATGTAGCAATCACATCTTGATGTGAGTTTGTTTCAATGACCCAGTTTCAACTGATAACAATTTTTTGGACTGATTACCTGCTCTGCATACTGCAACATTGTTTGATAGAGGTTTTTAGTTACTCAGTAGATGGCTGAAGTGCATTACATGGATACTGTCTATTCAGAATGTCTATCTGTGGCATGTTACCAATTTCCAAGGGTCATGAATATTTGTTTGGCCCAAAGAGATGGTTACCCAAGCATAATCCTGAAATTGATTGGAAAACTGGGAAGATACAAATGACTCATTGTCCTAAAGAGTGCAATGTATTTGGGAGGAAAGTGAGAAATGAAAAGAAAGAGAAGAGGTAGAAAGAACATCTGAGAAAGTATTCAGTAATGATGGGGGAAGTGGAGGATGAGGATATGCCAAATGGGGAAGTTCCAATCATGATTGAGAAAGAACATCAGAATCAACTGTTTAGGGAAACTCATGGAGGACTGTCATGAGATGGGAATACAGTGAATGTGGAGAAGCCAGTAGAGGATTGGGTACCAAAGAAATATCACAAGTATCTGTTGGTCTTTCAGAAGAAAGAATCTGAGTGAAAGCCAGTGCTGAAGCCTTGAGATCATGTGATTGAGATGAAGCCAGGGTTTGTGCCAAAGACATTGAAGGTGTATCTGTTATCTCTGAAGGAACAAGAAGTTGATGCCTTCCTAAATGAGTGATTATGCAAAGAATACATCTGACCTTTGAAATCCCCACAGATGTCACCAATATTATTTGTACCGTCATTCCCTATTATTAGATTGGTCTTCCCAAGCTTGCATACTTTGACAATGGCTCATTCCTGAAGGCTCTGATACCTCAGTATCATAGTCACCTCCTTTTTAATAGTCCCTCCATGATTTACTCTTCTGTCAATGTTATACACCATTATGGGCTGCAATAGCTGGCACATGCTAATACAATTTTTGGTAATTAAGGATCAATTAATAAATAATACTGTAGCACCACTGTCAAGCAACACCTCCACATCAATTGCTGCATGTGTGTCTACTGTCTTCAAGGTGATTTTAGGTTCTATCTGCACAGAGTGAATAAAGAATTTAGGGGTTTTCAGAAATTGTGCTCGGAGCTCTTCATCATAACATGATTGAAGTTGGTTGTCCTCAACATTAACCTTGTACTAGCTACTTAGAAGGACAGAATAGATCATCCTCTCACATCAATCATCTGATTTAAGAGCAATTCTCTCGAGTCCAAGCCTCTTGTCTTAGTCCCGAAGTTCAGAGTTTTATGCTGAACTTCTTTGAACTTCTCATACTAGCTTCTCAAAACTATCATTTATTGTCTATCACCTCTCAAAGCCTTTCTACATCCTTATAGTCTATCCTCAGCCTTTGTCTAAATTGTCCTCAAACTTCTTCAGCACTTCATACACTCTTGAACCTCATCGAACTTAGTGCTTAAAGGTCCAGTTCATCGAACCAAAAAAAGACCAGGACCAGACCAAACCAGAATCGGTCCTGCAGGACTATCGGTCCCAGTTTCACACCTTAACAAAGTGGTTCAGTCCACGGTTCTGCTTATCACCTACATTTACCAGAATTGTTAAAGACCAGTTCAAACCAGTGGAGGACCAAACCTACAGTCCTACCTGTGGTCTGATTAGATATATATATTATGACTATAAAATATATGGATGAAATACTACATAATGGGGGACACCCAGGTGAGAATGGGTGGAAAGTGAGCAGGTTAAATACTCCAGAGAGGGCATGGACCATTTGCTGTTGTTTGTGCCTTTCAACACAAGTGCAAATGCAAAGTGGTGCCACTTTTTTGGCATTGTTTACTAAGTTCTCACAGTCTCACTTCATCAACATTGCTCCCAACAACTTCGCAATGACTTCCTCACACACAACTGGGGCATGTTTATGCCCCAGGTAATTATCTTTTTTTATTCTTTCTTTACAACTAATCTTTTATATCTTTTTTAGGTTTTAACTTTGTAACAACGACCCACCTGTGTCCAGCCTCACGAGTGACTGCTCATGCGTGGATTGCAGGTGCTTGGTAGCTGATGAGGGTGACAAATCAGACAGGATGACACATGACAGACAGGGACAACAAATGCAGGCAAAGGCAGGGAAATGCCAGGCAGGAACACGTGATGCCAGGTATGTGCTGCATCACTCCAGTGCTGCAAAGTCACTAACGACCTCACCCCCCCCATTGAAAAGCTAATGATGACCAACAACCCAGCACCTGCCCCAGCCTCATGAGCCACTGCTCATGGGGTGGATTGCAGGTGCTAACTGTTTACAACAATGAACAATGGGTCCCCACACCATGATGCACGACAACACATGACAACAGCAACAACAATGATGGACAATGCAATGCTGGCACCGCCAACACCCACCACACCATGACCACCTCTCACTCAAAATGCAAGAGGTTTTTTTTTTCCTTCTCACATCCAGCCTTGCGAGCCACTGCTCACAGGGTGGATTCATTTGTCTTTTCACTAGATTAATATTAGTACTATTTTACTTTTGTAGTACATATATAAGTAATTAGTTGGTCCTGACCAGTCTACACCTGGTCAGGACCAAAGTTCAGTGTAGGACTGGTTGCAACCAGTCCTAGAACCGATTGGAACCACACTGGACCAGTTTGACCTGGTTCTGGTTGCAGTTCTGACAAATGTTTGAAATAAATGAACTGGTCTGGTCCTAGTTCTAGCCAATTGAGGCGAAAGACCGGGACCAGACTGGACTTTCAAGCACTAATCGAACTTCATTGGACCCTCTCTAAAGTCATTTCCTTAACCTTGGGTAACAGCGGTGATATTTAGTACCACCTTGCAACCTTCCTCTAACTATTATTGTGGGTTTTGTTTGGGTTTCCTGGTCAAGCATCATCATTTTGGAGCCCACCGTGAGGGGATTCTAAATCATTTCATTGCCTATCCATCTCAAATCTCCTGGCTTAGGCCAACACAAGCTAGAAACCTTCAAATCGACACTTGCCATGCCTTTGAATCTCTCAAACGATCAGGGGATATCCCAATCCCTGTTTCTGAAGCAGAATCTACTCACCGTCGACTATTCCCTTCACCTATCTCATTGCCTTCAACATCATCCTCTACTTCTTTGTCTTCATCATCTACCTCTTCATTCAGCCTTCCAACAACTTTGACACCTCTACCATCCTTCACCAAAGTTTTAGCCCCTACCTCTAGAAACATTGCATTTATGACTACACAAGCAACTATGCCAGCTCGTGGTCATTGCACGGCTCTGAAATTTGACCCCACCCAGCCGTGAGAACTTTGCAGATATTTTAACAAGCTCAAATTGCTTTTTTCAGCATGCAATGTCAGGAACTCTGAAGAAATGAAGAAGCACGCTTGTCACTACCTCAATATTGACACTTCTGAACTCTGGGAATTGATTCCAGAATACAACACTGGCATTTCATTCCAGAATTTTTGCATTGCTATTCACCAACTGTATCCTGGTTCCGAAGACAATCGGAAATGGTCAATTTTGGACATGGACAAACTTGTCAGCAAACAACTTTGCATAGGTATTTACAATGCGAGTGATTTGGGATTATATTTTTGGTCATTCTATAACATCACAAAGTTTCTATCTACTAAAGGCAGGATTTTCAACGCAGAACAAAGCAGAGCCTTTGTTCAGGGTTTCCAACCAGGTTTATGGGCTAGAATTGCTCGATGACTCAAACTAAAATTCCCCGATCACTACCCTGATGACCCCTACCCACTCGATGATATTCACACAGCAGCAAAATTCATTTTAGCAGGATCTATTGGTTTGAATTCAACATCACTACTCAGTTTGGATTCTTCAGCACCTTCAGCAATCCCAACAACCTCAACATCTTTGCCTCAAATTAAATCGGAAGCTCTTACAGCAATTCTTCAGAAATTCACAGCCACTCTCATAACTGCTTTAGCAGGTTCAAAGACCATGAACACCCCTCGACCTAACAGTGGATTTCATTTGGACCAGCTCAAAACTTTAGTTTGCATCTTTTGTGAGCTTACAGGACATTTCATTAGTGATTGCTTGGTTTGCCAGTCATATATCAATGAAGGAAAGTGTAAGAAGAACACTGAAGGCAAAATTGTTCTCCCAAATGGTCAATTCACTCCTCAAAACATCCCCAGTCATTTTATCAAGGACAGGATTGACAAATGGACTTGACAAAACCCTCCATCTAATGTTACCTCTTCGCTAATGTATAATATTGCACCTTTGACAGTAGCTTCAATGCCATCCAGAGGTGTTTACCAAATTACTGACCTATCTACATTGTAGATTCTACAATGGCTGAAGATCAGATTGCACAACTCAAACAAGAGATATATGCTTCACAAAGTGGTAGACCTTTTGCGTGAACTGATTCGAATGTGTAAGGCATGATTTGGGTATGGGTAACACTGTGTGTTTCTGCTTATGGGTATGCTCGGGTACAGGTATGGGTTTGGATTTCTGTACCCAAGGCAAAACCGTACCTGTACCCATGGTGTTACAGGTATCATGGTACCGGTCCAACAGTCACATGTTTTATCAAATGACTTTGTTGATCAACATCAACAACAATAACAATGGCTCAACAACAATGACAACTGCTACCAACATGCCCCCCTCATTCTAAATGCAAGTGGGGGGTGTTTTTTCTACTAGACAATGATGACACGCCCCCCTTGTTCTAAATACAAGTGGGGGGTGTTTTTTCTACTAGGCAACGATGATGACAACTACTACCAACACACCCCCCTCATTCTAAATGCAAGTGGGGGGTGTTTTTTATGATGACATGCCCCCCTCATTCTAAATACGAGTGGGGGGTGTTTTTTCTACTAGGCAATGATGATGACAACTACTACCAACATGCCCCCTTTGTTCTAAATGCGAGTGGGGGGTGTTTTTTCTACTAGGCAGCAACGACGACAATGGCCCCCCCTCATCAACAATGGGCCCCTCTAGTTGACAACAGCCCCCTCTAGTTGACAATGGCTGCAGCATCACTGCCACCACCCCCTCTCACTCACAAATGTGAGTCAGGGGTGTTTCTGGGTTTGTTTCACTTGGGAGCACCGCCACATCACAACTACCACCTCCTCTTGCTTACAAATGCAAGGTGGGGGTGGTTCTTGGTCTGTTTCTCTTGCAATGGCTGCCACATCACGACTACCACCCCATCTCGCTTGCAAATGTGAGGTAGGGGTGGTTCTTGGTCTGTTTCTCTTGCAATGGCCACCACATCATGACTACCACCCCATCTCGCTTGCAAATGCAAGGTGGGGGTGGTTCTTGTTCTGTTTCTCTCACAATGGCCACCACATCACCTCCACCACCCCCCCTCGCTTGCAATCGTGAGTTGGGGGTGGTTCCCCATTGTATTTAGATATATTTAGAATTATAATAAATTATTACTGTCATACTTGTTGAAACCCATGGGGTACCCATGGGTTTTGACCAAAACCCCCCCGTACCCATGGTAAAACTGCACCCATGACCATAACAGGTACGGTGTTTATGGGTACAGGTATGAGTACATTAAATTATACCTGGGGGTTACCCAAGTCACACCCTATGAATGTGCCAACAGTTCCCACCTCACAGCCTTCAATCCATCAAATCCCTGCACCAGTCAAACAATTCATCCCACAAGTACCAGCACCATCTCTCTCATCTACAGCAACCAATCTACCTACTTTGAATTTGGCACCATCTTCAACCTCCAAAAAACCATCGCAACCAGTAATACATCCCTACAACAGCGCTAAAGAAAATTCATATCTATCTCCCCACAAATGCAACTTTGCATTGACAGGAAAAGCAAAAGATGGCCCATTGTACCATACCCAAGCCCCCATTCAAAAAGACAAAATCACCAAAGACGTCATCACTCGATCAATGAAAACACTGATTATCACTCTAACCCCCAAAGAATTACTTTCACTATTGCCCAAAGTTCATACAAAATGGAAGGAACAGGTCACTGCACATTGTATCCAGCAACCCAAAGGAAATAACACTATGAATCTCCTTAACAATGACATTTTTGTAATTGATGACCCTTACAAAACATATATTAGCAGTCTTTGCCCTGGAGAAATACCCAAACCTTTTGTCACAGCCAAGGAATCACACTCTATTAGATCGGTCATTATGAATGTCAACAGCAGAAATCCAGTCGAAGGCATAGTTGATCCAGGTTCATTGATTATTGCAATATCAGGAGAAGTTTGTCACGAACTTGGTCTCACATACGATCCTTCGATACACATCCCTCTACAATCGGCTAACAGTGGTATTGACCAGAGTCTAGGTCTAGCACGGAATGTACCTTGCAAAGTTGGTAGTCTTTGAGGGTCCAGTTGCTGCAACCAAAAAAAAACCGGAACCCAACTGGACCAACTGCAAGCAACTGGTCTTTCTGGTTGCAGTTGGGCATTGTTGTTGATGGTTGCAGTTGCAGTTGCCCAAGAGCTGAGCCAGGATCCAACTGGTTGCAACCAGCTGTCCTTACCTTGCTATTTATTCCTCAAGTATTACAAATGAATTTTATTTTACATGTAATTTACTTAGTACATAACAAAAGTGGGGCATGCCTGGCATGCCTGAAGAATAATGGGTTGGATGGGCAAGGGTTTATAAACATAGACCAATTTGCACATGTTTGCACATGTGTTGTGCAAGTAAATGACAACATGACATGTTTGTTTGTATGTGCCATCGTGATTGCCACCACTGCCATCGACACTGCCGCTCCCATTGCCCTCCATCCCTGACACCTCAACCACCACTTCTCCATCAATGCCTGCCACCACCATGCCCACACCCACACCAGCAAGAGCCACAAACAACATGGGCCCAAATGACAATAACATTGTTTGGGCCCTTGGTAAGTTCTATTTCTTGTATCTATATGTTACTAAATAAATTTTCATGTTTTTAGGTTGAAATTCTATTGTAATGACATGTGCTGACACATGCAAACCACACCCACCCACTCTATCCCCCTCCTCCCCATCGAAATGGAATGTGAGGGGTGCCACTCAGTCAGGAGGATGGGGAGGGACATTGGGAGACCCCAGCAGGGGGATACCAGCAAGGTAAGCACCCCAGCTGCACCTACCTCCATGCCATGTCATGGCTAACCTACCCACCTAGAAGCAACACCCCTCCCTTGCTCTAAATGTGAGATGGAGGGGCCCAGTTCCACTCCCAACACTGACACCCCCCTCCCTCGCTCCAAACGTGAGATGGAGGGGTTTCTCTTCTGTTATCTATGGTGGCACCCCCTCAGCTCGCCAACGATGACAATGATGATATGGCACCTCTGCCATGTCACCAACCCTCAGTGCTGACCCCAACAACGACAACTACAATGTGGCATGGCTGCCACATCACCAATGCCTGCTGCCTACCACCAACAACAATGACAATGTCCCCTTTCTTGCTCCAAACACAAGTAGGGGGGGGGGGATTCTTGATGTTTGCTACATGACTACATCTCCTTCCCCCCTCTCTCTCTCACTCCAAATGTGAGCAGGGGGGGGTTCTTAATATTTTCTTATTAGTTTTATTAATGAATAATATTATCTGTACAAATTAATGGTTACAACTGGTCACCAACTGATCAGCTGCAGTTGCGGTCGTGGTTGGTGAGATTTGATAAGTGAGACAACCAGTTGCAGTTGCAGTTGCAGCCAAAAGGGGCTGTGACTGCAACCTGACTGGACCTTCAAAGACTATGCTGGTGACCCCCTCAAGAATATGCCAAAACTCAATCCTCATCCCCCATTGTTTGTCCCCTCTCTCCAATATATACTCGAATGCAAAGCTATTATTGACAAAAACCATCCTGGCAATTTCCTATGGCCAGAAGAATGAAAGCTTATGCACGACTTTATCCAAAATCATGAAACAGGTTTTGCATGGACCGAACAAGAATGAGGAAGCTTTTGCCCCAACTTCTTTCCTCCTATCAAATTCCCCATCATTCCTCACACTCCATGGGTCAAATGTAATATCCCTATACCTCCTGGTCTGTATGAACAGATCTGCAAAATGCTGAAAAAGAAGATAGAAGCAGGAGTATATGAGCTGTCAAACTCGTCATATTGGTCACGATGGTTTTGCATTGCAAAGAAAGACGCAAAATCACTTCGAATCGTCCACAGTCTCGAACTGCTAAACCAAGTAATGATTCAGCACTCTGGTGTCATCCTGATCCCTGAGCATCTAGCTGAACAGTTTGGGGGATGCGCTTGTGGTGGAATGCTGGACCTATATATTGCATCTGAAGAAAGGAAAGTTGCAGAATCATCTCGAGATCTAACAACATTTCAGACACCTTTCGGAGCGCTTTGAATTGTCACCCCCAATGGGTTGGACAAACTTAGTTCCAATCTTACATGACAACATCACATTCATTCTACAACCTGAAATCCCTCATATCACCATCCCTTACATCGACAATACACCAGTTAAGGGTCCAAAATCGGAATATCGAATGATCAGAGGATCTTACAAAACAATTGCTGATAATCCAGGCATTCGACACTTCGTTTGGGAACATTTCGGGAATCTAAATTGTATAGTCCAACACATGAAGTATTGCAGAGGAACATTTTCTGGTCCAAAACTCTACCTTTGCATCCCTGAATAATCGTTTTAGGTCATCAATGCAATATTGAAGGTCATATGGCTGATCCACTTGCATCACAGTGGTTAGCAAATGGGGACCTTGTCGAAGCCTTACCAAAGTCAAGGGATTTTTAGGAACTATTGGAGTTTGTTGTATCTTTATTTGAAACTTTGCTCAATGTACTACAGCTCTAATACACCTTACACAAAAAGATGGCCCTTTCAAATTTGGACTGAAGCAAATTGCAGCACAGGAAGACCTGAAGCAAGCACTCATCAATTCTCCAGCAATTTGCACTATCGACTACTCATCTGATGCCCCAGTTATCCTATCAGTCGACACTTTGTACATTGCTATTGGGTTCTTTCTCATGCAATGCGATCCTGACAACCCTCAAAAATAAAATTACAGTTGATTTGGCTTGATCACACTTAACGAGTGCAAATCCCAGTTCTCACAAGCAAAACTTGAACTCTATGGTCTATATCGCACTCTCAGAGCACTTCAATTGTACCTAATAGGGGTCCAAAAACTCATCATCAAAGTTGATGCAAGGTATATCAAAGGCATGCTCTTAAATCCTGATATTGCACCTAGTGCTAGCATCAATCGATGGATCGTCTCGATTCTCACTTTTCACTTCACATTAGTTCACATCACAGGTACACATCATGGTCCAGACAGACTTTTGAGATGTCTTCCACAAGACAAAGATGACCAGTTTGATAATGAAAATAATTTCAGAGACTGGATCGACCATCTTCATGGTTTTGTACACCAAATCAATCCCATTACAACTCGTCCCTTCACTTCCTATTGAATTTTGACACTCTCCCTCTCTTCAGATCTCAGTAAGGGGGAGGATCTGACCTATGACAATGTCCCACAAATGAACAATGTGAAAAAGGATGATGAAAGATTACTTTGCATTTGAAAATGGTTAGAGGATTTGGTATGACCTCCAGATTTATCAGATTCCAAATACACTACCTTTGTTCAATATTGCACTGAATTCTTCTTAGATTGCAGCAAACTTTGGAGAAAGGACTCTCATGGAGTTCACAAAATCATTGCAATTCCCAAACATTGTCTTGAAGTTATTTGTGCAGCTCACAACAATATCGGACACAAGATGGTGTTTGCAACAAAATCAGTCATTTCTCGTGGCCTAACATGAAAGCAGAGATTGCATGGTTTATTTGCACCTGTCACCTCTGCCAAGTACAACAAACTTGAAATCTCCTTATCCCACCTACCATCACCACACCTGCACCTTTATTCAGCAAAGTCTACATCAATACTATGCGAATGCCTCCTTCGAGCGGATTCAAGTATATCATACAAGGTCGATGTTTGCTAACAACCTATCCCGAATGGCAAAATCTTTGACAAGAAAATGCCACAACCCTCGGCAATTGGATCTTCAAAGACATCATTTGTAGATGGGGTTCCCTATATGAAATTGTGAGTGATAATGGATCAGCCTTTATCACAGCATTGGAGTACCTTTTGAAATGATATCACATTAACCACATTTGGATTAGCAGTTACAATTCTCATGTGAATGGACTCATCGAAAGAGCTCATTTCGACATTTGACAATCACTATTCAAAGCAGTCAATGGAGATCAGAGCAAATGGTCAGCTGGAGCACACTCTGTGTTTTGGGCAGAACGAGTTACGGTTCATAGATGTATGGGTTGCTCTCCTTACTTTGCAGTTACAGGTTCTGTCAAGAACCATTCCTCACCCAATTGGAACCCACATCTGTCTGACCCTTTTCCACACAATGAACCTGACATTTGTCAACTTCTCCCATTTTCATTCCTGGCCACCTTGCACTGCCCACACTGCTGTGCACCAGGCTGCCTTGTACAGCAACCATGGCTGCCTTCCTAAGGCTGCCATCTTGCAAATTCAACCATGGATTCCTGTGTGGCTCCCACTAGGTAATTTATCTATGCAGTTGAGCCACTGCTGCAGCCTCCATTTCTGTTCTGCCTTTATTCCGGACTACAGTATTTAAGCTTAGTTAGTTTTGCCTTGTATTCCTCAGTTTGTATATCGACATAGACTCGACTTTAACCTGCCAATCTAAATCTCATTCTACTCCTACCTCAGTTCTCTAAGAGTCTGAACTCCAATTGACTCGACCTCTAGTCTCCCTCTTAAGTTCTGGTCTCACCAGAACTTAACCCAAGTCCCTCCATACTCCTTCCTGCATTTACCCGCACTTCCCTGCTTCTATCTCCAAACCTTCATCTTGAAATTAGGACACCAGACAAGGTGAAGGGTGCAGCTTCTTACAAGCTGAAGCCAAGTCCTTTCTGTTTTCCCCTCCACAGAATCTGCCATGACCTGACAACCTTCCACTATCAACACCCACAGGGTCCAATGTGTCTTCTAGGATCAGTTCTTAACAGTATATACAAACTCACACTTCACTCGTCTCATTCCTCTCTATGACTCCTACCGGGACCCACCAGCACACAACCATAAATTCCCAATGCACTGGTACTATTCCTGGGATCTCTGCAATCCAGCAATCCACCCTTCCTGACCCTTGACCTGCCACTACTTTCAGAGTGTCTTCCAGACCCTCAAACATCTTCCAACAAATCAGCTCAGGAGCCCCCTCAATCAGTGCCAATCTCATGTCCACCCATGCCCTGCACCCTTCCACCAACCTGGAAGGTTTTTGATCAAGAACTCCCCTTGACTATGTAACCAGCCTGAACACTTCGGGTTGGAAGATCCTGGTCTAGAGGATGGACCCCCTGGCGGACCTGATGACCCTAGTGGTCCTGATGGCCCTGGGGGTGACCCCGATCCCAATGATCCAGATGATTAACCTCCCACAGTGGAAAACCCTGACCCTGGGGATAGGTTCATAGATGTCCTTTACAACCTCTTGGAGAGTATCCACACCCTTTATCAGAACAATGCACCCAAGACCAAGAAAATCAAAGTTCACAACCCCGACACTTTCGACAGCACCAATCCAAAGAAACTTAGAGACTTCCTAGTCTCCTGCAATCTTCATTTCCATGACTGTCTGCACATATTTTCCTCTGATGAGAAAAAGATCATATTTATCCTTTCTTATCTTAAGGGATCAGCTCTCAGTTGGTTTGAGCCTGGTCTTAATGACCCGACAGATTCTGCACACTGGATGTGGGACTATGAGGCTTTCCTTGCCAAGCTGGAAAGCAACTTCAGCCCACACAACCTAGTCAGAGACACAGAAAAAGCTCTCTCTGACTTAGCAATGAAGAAAGGTGGTCATATCACGAAATATAACATTGACTTCTGGGAATTAGCTTCTAGGGTCAGTTGGAATAAAGCAGCCCTTTGTGACTGCTATTTCCGCAGTCTTCTGCTCCAACTTAACATAGAAGTTCTCTGGGGTGGTAAACCCAATACTCTTGCAGAACTGCACTTGAAAGCACAGGACAGTGACAACATCTACTGGATGCAAGATGAATCCCACTTTGAAACAAATAATTCCAGTAACTTCACTAATTCTAGTTGGAAGGACACTTCCAAAAGCCCTTCCCCATCTACAAACCAATCCTCTTCAAACTCCACCTGTGGTAGCACCTCCAACCAGCAGTCTTCCATGATGAAGAGCACTCCCCAGGACAAGCTCAAGTCATCCATCTCCAATAAATTGGGGAAGAACAGCAAGCTTACTGGGGAGGAACAAGAACATTGTATGAGAGAACAACTTTGTCTCTACTGTGGTGAGGAAGGGCATGTAGCAGGAAACTGCTGGAAATCCAAAGCTGCAAAAGCCTGTGCTTCCACTGTTGTTCCTGACACTACGGACTCAGAAAAATAGTCTGCAACCCTCAGGAAACAGCCATTGGGGCTGGGGGTTGTGTTGACCTTACACAGTGGGCAAGTTCCAAGGCAGTTGACTCATAGTTGACTCATAGTTGACTCATGGTTTACTCACAGTTTACTCACAGTTGACACCTCATTACATAATCCTACCAAATTGAGATTGATGCTTGATTGATGCATTCTCTTAAGAACAAACTGTTTACAGCTGCATTGGCTATGGCCACCAAATCTTCCCTTTAGCTTGAGCAACAACAGCACCAAAATGACAGGACAATAACTGACAACTGGGAGGCAATGAGGACAAGGGAAACTGAACAAAAAAAGGCCCAAGAGACATCACAGGTATGTTTTCTCTGTCTTTTTTCTTGTTTCATTTTCATTTTACTAACAAACTTTTTAGGTACTAATTTTAATTATTGACAACAATGAACAGAAAACATGAGCAAACAATGAGACAGAGGGGAGAACAACAACAGGACGAGGGGAGGGAACAAGTTAACAACAACAGAACAATGGGGCAGGGAATGACAATGGGATGAGGGGAGGGAACAACAATGAAACAATGGGGCAGGGAATGACAATGGGATGAAGGGAGGGAACAACAATGGAACAATGGGGCAGGGAATGACAACAACAAGAGGAGCAATGAGGAAACCCAAACAGCGCCTCCAACTGCTGCACCGCCATGAGCATCTGCTCATGGGGTACAAGCAGGGTGAATCCTACAACAATGGAACAATAGTGTATCATATTGTAGTTCTGATTAGAAATATTAAAATTGTTTCAGTATCAAAGTACAAAATTCAGTTTTTCTAAGTGAAACTATAGCTATAAGATAGATCTCATTCAGAACAAATGTGATCATGTGAAATGTGTGACATTTGAATAGACTTCTGCTAAATTCACTTCACAGCCCATTTAAAAAAAATCCATTTCCACAAAGCTATTTAAATCATACATGTCCAGGTTATATTGTTTTTACAATAGGAAAAACTTGACTGTAGAAGTTGCCATTAGGTTTCTGGAAGTAGGAACTTGACATTGTGACTACATGGTCACAGCATCCAGATTCAGCACTTGCAAACCTAATGACTCCTCAGCCTCAACACCTTTGGAGAATGTAAAGTGACAGATCATTAATAAAAATGATTTCCAACAACTCTGTGTGGCCAGAATTTTTAAAAGTGTCATCAAAATGACTGCCAACTATGATCTAGTCCAATGTCATGCATTTCACGTGATCACATTTGTTCTGAACAAGATCTATCTTAGCATGAACTAGAAGATCAACATTCAGCAATGAATATTAATCATGGAATAGTCATTACAAAGGTACATTACATAACTACAAATGTCAAACACAAGTCAACTACAAGTCAACTACAAGTCAACTGCCTCAGAACTTGCCTGCTGTGTGAATGACAGCTGAGTGTTGGCTGAGTGTGCAGATGTCAGAAGTGTCACACCAGCATGTACATTAGTAAAAACTGTGCCTAAATTTACAATTTTAGTAAGTTCCCTGAAAATTTTCCTGAAACCTTGAAACTTCCCATTCCAGATGGCCTGAAATGATGAAATCTTCACTGAAATTATTGATTTCATTCCCAATCCTGAAATCACAAATTTCAGCAAAGTTTTTAGTTTGCCTAAAAAGTTGAACTTCCTGGTGTGTGTATACTTTACTCTATAGCTATATTTGGGCACATGGATCATATTTTTTGAGAAGGCAATGGTTTCAAGGAAGCAAAATGTGCTTCTACAACAGTTTGGACTTTTAGGCAACATTTAGAGTGGCAAGCCTGAATTGTGGTTATGCAGTCAAATTGCTACCAAGGCAGATCAAGAAATTTCCCAAAGTCAAAGTGGCAAACCTTCTAGAACTATAAGCTTAAGGATTACACAACAGGCAAGTTTTGAGGCAGTTGATTCATAGTTGATTTGTAGTTAACTCATGTTTGACTTGTGTTTGACTGGTAGTTGTCATTTGTAGTGATGTAATATACTTTATTAATAACAATTCATTTCATGAGTGATGTTGACACTGAATGTTTATCATCCAGTTCATGCCAAGTTCATGCTATAGTTTTAGCTGAAAACTTTATTCTGTACTTCAATAAACAATTTTATTATTTCTGATCAGAACTATGATACATTGCTGCCAGCTCACAAGCTGCTGTTTCCACCTCTGATCTATACTGCGAGCCATTGCTCAGGGTGGTAGTGAACATTCATGGTGGTTCTGTTATTAATTGAAAAGAATGCAAATAACAATGAAAAGACTTACAGATGTTGGGTGTTGAGGGTGTCGACGACTCGACATGGTGAGTTTGGCAGGTTCCCACACATCACGTGATTGTGCTTGCAGCAATTTCGAGTTCCTTTGTTCTCCACGTGTTTGTGCATACTCATCTTCTGGCTTGACTGGATACATGGACTCTTTATTCCATCATCTTCTATTGACTCTGAAACTACAATGGATCCTGGTGTGAGTTTCAGTTCAGGGGAGGCTGGCCCATCTCAGGCTGGACTTGGCAGGCACAAGTGTTCTCTGAGCAACATAAACCCTGGTTCAAGAGCTTTGCAAGCAAAGAAAGCCCACAAGGCCTTTGCAAAGCAACCCAAGAAGCCCAAGAAGCCTAGTGATTGGCACATGAGAAAAGGAGAGGTACCAAAGGAGGCTGAGAAGACAAAGGTGCACATTCATTGTATTCAAGCACTTTAAAGTCTAAATCACTTTCAGGCTGCACTTGAGCTTCATCTCCATGTCCTTTGGGGCTTACCACACCAGACTACTGTCCCCCCCAAGGTCACAGAAGATGACAAAGTACCCTTCACCTACTGCTTTACCTCTGAAGCACAGTTGCAGAACTCTGTCACAGCCAGTCTTGATGACAACTCAGCTAGCATTCAGGGCACCCAAATGAAAGTGCATGAGCTCCTCAATTCTATCTCAGACTCAGTTGGGATTATCGCCAACAATATCAAGTGCATTCTGGAATCCCATCTGTTGCTCATGTTCAGGTCGGTGGCATGCCTTGGGCTTCAACAGTGGGCACCTGATGTCTTGGGTAACAATCTGGAATCTCCTTCATGAGCACATTGCCCTCTCAAGACATTTGAGCAGGTCTTGGGTGCATTTGGATACTCTCACATGGGAACAAACCTGTCGTGTGTCAACAATTTTGCACTTATGCGTAAACTTTATTGAAGCTTTGTTTTCTTGTATATGCATGGTATTGATGGTCTTCCTGTCTGGTGAAGATAATTAAGCAGATTGTTATAATCTACTTCAAGAAGGCAAGGTGGCTTTGCTAGAATATCTGCCACTTCTGTAGGCTGGAGAGGTACTGGATGGTCATCCATGGCCATGTCTCCTGGCTCAAGAATATCACATAATTCTTCTAAATAATCTTCACTGTGCAGTAAAGCATCTACATGTGCTTGATGACTCATCTGACAAAGCATTGTAAGATCTAAATCCCCTGATCTTGGTATTAGCTATCAATTTTTGAGCAAAATAATTGAAACACATGTGGAGATGATAAATGGTGTTCATTTTTTGCAACTTTCCATTCATTCATTCACCTGGAAACTCACTAAAAGAAGCCAAAGGACCCCAATATTTGAGAAGAGCACCATTATGCATTGCATAATGATGGTTTGGCTTGGATGGACAATGTGGAAAAGTTGTTGAATAGCAGTTCGATATTGAATATAATGCTGAGTATTGGCATCAGTATCAGCATTGGAGGTTTGATATGCAGCTACAATATTTGTTGCTGCAACAACATGATAGAAGCAGTAGAAGTGCTGGTGGTGGAAATTTGTGGCAGTAGTCATGTACCAGAATTCAGGAATAATAAAGGGAAAGATACATGTGAAGAGGGTGAGATATTCCTGAGCTTTGAGCTTGCCATGGCTTGGTTCACCAAGATTGGTTGGTGGTCTTTGTATCCATGTTGGAAGAGTGATATCATGAATGCAATTTCTTATTGCTTGTAGCTCAGTTTCTGTGAAGCTAAAAGGCAAAGGGTCAACAGGAATATAGTTATCATCATCATCATCATCATAATTGAAGTCATATGCATAGGGATTTGTGTGGCTCTGTGTGGCTGTAGGTGTTGATGATGAGGATGAGTCTGATAATTCAGAAGAAGATGGTGAGGGAGACATAGGTGGTGGTGTATGGTGCATTGCCATTGCAGCCTCAAGATTATGTTTAGCTGCTTCTTGAAAAAGGTCATCCAATTCTTCAGCAGAATCTGATACATCTGCCTCACTCCACTGCTCATCCTTTTCCACCTCTTTAACTTTTTGGCTTTCATCCTCATCCTGTCCGATTCCCCAGAGTGCATGAAGATGATGCTGTAAAACACCCTCAAGCCAGTTATGCATAAAACCTAGTACAACATGTTTGACTGGATCCCAATATGGAAGATTATGCAGTGGAGTCCATCGCACACCAGTTGTCTTTTGCAGAGCATTTCAACCAGCTTTGGTTGTCTGATGCAACCATGCCTCTGCCTGTGCACCATTACAGAGTTTCCAAGATTGAATATTGAGATCCTCTAGCTGATCACTGGTGCAGAGGCAGAAAGAACAGAACATTGTAGCACCATGTCCCAAAAAGCCAGTAGCCTTGTGACTTCCCTCAAGATCAGCAATCATGGGTGCAATTTTTGCTTTCACAGAGATGCATCAGGATGTCTAGATGTTGGCTAATTTTGGCCTGGTGCAGCACTATACTTGGCAACAGATTTAACAACAGGTTCAAGAAGATGAGAGATGGTTGTGGGGTCAGGAAGATGGGGAGGAGGTGTGAGACCAACAATAAAATGTATTCTCAAATTGATACCAAAGATGAAAAGGTAAGTTCAAGCAATAAAGCAGGATTGCTCCACAAGACACTTTTTTGCCTATATATAAAATAAGCTGTGTCATAGTCTATGCAGAATTTGTTAATAACTTATCAGCAATCTTATTGGTATAAGGATTGAACCAATCAATATAGATTCCAGATAAGGAGACTGTAGAAAACCCTGCAAGTCATCCCAAGCAGGACTATCCTGGATCTCATTCATAGTGGCACCAAAGGCAGCTGGTATATGGTTTCTGTGGTGGTTGAAAGCCTCATGAAGGCTGTCTTCAATGACCTTGGAAGATAGAAAGAACTGAAGCCAAGAATCAAAGGATTGTGTAGTGTATAGACAACATGTGACCCATTTAGGCCCATTTGGAGTATTCTGAGTTGTCCAGAGTTTTGTGTTACAGGATTGTGATCTTGGGGATGCCTTCCACTGACATTGCCAAGGAATAGGATGAGAAAAGAGGGAAAAGCACTTGGGGCAGCATGCTGTCCAAATGATTTCTGGCTCTGAGCAGTGAAGCCGATATGCTGTATGGACATCATGAGGAAGTTTGATGTTTGGAAGCTTGACATTGAGTCCAGATGATGAAAGAGCAACCTCGACAATAGAGAGAGTCACAGAAATAATAAGTTGAAGTCCTTGTAGAATTTTGTTGGTGATAGAACAACTCACACCAGCTCTATTGTGGAACCAGATGACAAGGAGGCAGATCATCTTTGTGATAAGTACTGTAGAAAAGTTGATATCTGCATAATTACTATTAGTCTTGATCTAACAATAACAATGTAGCACTTACCTGTGGGAGAATTAGAAGCTCTAGAACATTTTGGTGATGGGCTTGGGGATGATGATTGCCACTTCCCCTTTGCCAGTTGTGAAACAGGCCATTTATCCTGTTTCTCATGCTTCAAATGGGTAGAACCATCAACATACTGTCCTGGCTGTTCAACACCATTGATGAAGATGGTTTTTGTGCTACAAATTGTGCAGTTACATATGACTGGAGGCATGGTGAACTTGGTGAAGCCTCAGTGAAGGAAAAGAGGGGGAAAGAATGACAGCTGTTTTGGACCATTTTAATAGAAACATCAAAATTGGTTGCTATTGTAACTGATGTACATCCTCTAACCATCCCATGCAAGAGTCTGATGCCTGTCACCAGTCACTATCATGAACCTATTGATTTAAACAGATAAAAGGACATCAATCCAAGTGCTCAATTTGGTAGGATTATGTAATAAGGTGCAAACTCCAGTCAACCATGAGTCAACTGCGAGTCAACTATGAGTCAACCGCAAGTCAACTGCCTCAGAACTTGCCTGTTGTGTTACCCATTTGGCTGCCTACGTTTGTCTCAATGTGTCTGCTCTTTCTGACCCTGACTCCCTAACCACTCTTTTAACCATTCCTGACAAATCTGCTCCAGTCCAAACTCTTATTGATTCTGGTTCCTCCCATTGTTTCCTCAATTCCTCCTTTGTGTTGGATAACCAACTCAGCATGAAACCCATTAACCCAATTGGATTATGGCTCTTTGATGGATCTTGCAACTCCACCATAACTCAAGTCATCCAACTTCCAGTCACCTTCCCTATTGGTGAAGTGTTCAATCTGTCATTTTATGTAACCTCGCTAGACTCTTCCTGTTCCGCCATACTCGGTCATAACTGGCTGAAGCAATACAATCTGTAGATTGACTGGTCTTCAAGCCAAATTGCTTTCTGCTCTGCAGATCAAAGAGGTCCAGCACCCCAGACATCACCTTTGTCTCTGAACCTTCCAGTAGATATCCATGGATCACTCCCACACCTTTAGAACCCCCCATTCCACCTAAGTTTTCTCCTCCTGACATTTTGTTCATCAATGCTGCAAAATATGCATGTGCTAGCAAACTCCCTGGGGCAGTAGCTTTCCAGATGACCTTTGCTACAGAAGGGGTATCCGCCTGCTCTGCTCAATCTTCACACCTGCCAGATTTATCCGACATTTCCGCCAAGTATCATGAATTTGCTGATGTCTTTAATAAGACTAAGGCAGACACCCTTCCTCCACATTGCCCCTATGACCTCAAGATAGAGATGGAGGATAATGCTCCCCCTCCTCCAGGTTGGATGTATTCCCTCTCTCCCTCTGAATTAGAAGCCTTATGAGTCTTCATTGACAAAAACATCTGCTCAGGTTTCATTCGCCCCTCTAAATCTCTGCATGGTGCTCCTATTCTCTTTGTCAAGAAGAAAGACAGCAGCCTATGACTTTGCATCAACTACCAAGGCCTCAACCATCTCACGAAGAAGGACCGTTACCCACTTCCACTCATTTCTGACCTCCTCAACTCCCCCTCCCCCCAAAAAGCCCGCTTGTTTACCAAGATAGACTTGCAGCACACCTATCGCCTAGTCTGCATTGCAAATGGTGATGAATGGAAGACTACTTTCCACACCCGCTATGGATCCTTTGAGTGGTTGGTAGTTCCATTCAGGCTCACTAATGCACCCGCAGCCTTCCAGCAGTTTATGAACAACATCTTTAGTGACTTGCTGGATGTCTGTGTCATTGTCTACCTCGACCACATCCTAATCTACTCCGACAACAAATTGCAGCATGGAGCTCACATCAAGGAAGTTCTTTGGAGACTCTGGAAGAACAGACTTTATGCTTCACCACAGAAATGTGAGTTCCACAAAGACACTGTTGAGTATCTAGGTTTCATCCTTTCACCGGATGGACTACGGATGTCGGAGGATAAAGTCAAAACCATGCTCAACTGGCCCAAGCCTAGGAAAGTCAAGGGTATACAATCCTTCTTAGGCTTCTGCAACTTTTACTGCCATTTCATCAACAGCTACTCTGACATTGTCATTCCACTCACCCACTTGACATGGAAATCCGCACCCTGGGACTTCAACAAGAAGTGCCACGATGCTTTTGAAAAGCTCAAACAAGAATTCACTCATGCCCCCATCTTAACTCAATGGGTACCTGACTCCCAAATGGTACTTGAAACTGACACTTCTGACTACACCCTAGCAACCATCCTCTCGGTTTACACTGCAGATGGAGAAATCCATCTGGTCGCTTTCCATTCCCACTCCTTTAATCCCGCTGAACTAAATTACAATACACACGACAAGGAACTTCTGGCTATCTTTGAAGCCTTCAAGCATTGGTGGCAATATTTTGAGGGTTCTGCAAACCTGATTGATGTGGTCATGGACCACAAAAATCTGGAGTACTTCAGCACTACTAAATTGCTCACCCGCCATCAAGCCAGATGGTCTGAGTACCTCTCACAGTTCAATCTCATTATCTGCTTTTGCCCCGGAAAATTAGGGGCCAAGCCAGACATGCTCACAAGATGTTGGGACATCTACCGCAAAGGGGGAAATAGCGACTTCACCTCTGTAAACCCAACAAACTTCCAACCTGTATTCACACAGGAACAACTCACCTCTTCCCTTCGCACCACCTTGCAACACCTATCCTTCAACAAGCAGTAATCATGGATGTTGAGAAACTTCACCACAACATCTGCACCTCCTTACCCCTTGACCCCCTATCATCCACACATCTTCCAACACCTGTTGACCCCAACTGGACCATAGACGAGGCAGGTCTTCTCTGCCACTTTGACCAGATTTATGTTCTGGATGTCGCAGATCTCTGCCTCAGGGTCCTTCAGTACAAACACGATCATATCCTCTCTGGCCACTTCGGACAAAACAAAACCCAGCAGCTTGTCCGTCGGGAATATGTCTGGCCAAACCTCCACACCTTCATGCAGGAATTCTGCAAATCCTGTACCACTTGCAAGTGATCCAAATTGCCTCAACACAAGCCCTACAGGTTCCTAAAGCAACTTCCAGTCCCGAAATGACCTTGGAATTCAATCTCCATGGATTTCATCAAACAACTACCCGACTCCAATGGCCACACAGCTATCCTGGTCATCATTGACTGCCTCACCAAACAAGGTATCTTCATCCCAACTGTCAACAAAATCACAGCCCAAGAATTAGCCAACCTGTTCATCCTCCATGTCTTCTCCAAGCATGGCATCCCATCACACATCACTTGTGACCGGGGATCTGAGTTTGTCTCCCATTTCTTCTGCTCCCTTGGAAAAGTGCTCAACATGCAGATCCACTTCACTTCTGGTTATCACCCACAAGGTGATGGTCAGATGGAATGACTTAATCAGACCTTGGAGCAGTACCTCTGGATCTTCTGCAACTATCAACAGGATGACTGGTCTCACCTCTTACCCTTGAATGAATTTGCCTACAACAATGCTCCCTCCACCTCTACAGGCATATCCCCTTTCTTTGCCAACAAGGGCTACCACCCAAACATTTCCATCTTCCCCAAACATGACTTAGCCTCACAGCGCACCCACGAGTTTGTGGTCAACTTAGATGACCTTCATCAGGAACCTTGGAAACAGCTTGCAGCCACTCAAGAGCATTATCAAGGCCCTGCAGACAAACATCAGGCACCTGCACCCGACTTCAACATTGGTGACTCTGCCTATGTCACTGCGGAAAATATCAGCACCACCTGTCCCTCCAAGAAACTTTCTGAAAAGAACCATGGTCCCTTTGAAATCATCACCCACCCAGGTACTCACTCAGTCACCCTGCGGCTTCTGGACCACATGTGGGCCATCCACCCTGTTTTCCATGTCTCCCAACTAGAAAAACACTTCCTGAACACAATTCCAAATCGAGCACAACCTCCACCTCCGATCACTATTGACAATGAGCTTGAGTATGAGATCACCGAAGTCCTCAACTCCAAGGTCAACAATTGATGTCGCTGCAAGATTCTCTACCTCATCCGATGGGAAGGTTACCAGGGAACCAATGAAGAAACCTCCTGGCTACCTATTATGGAACTTGACCATGCCCAAAAACTCCTTGTGGATTTTCACACCTGCTACCTGCAGAAACCTGGTCCATTACCTGCTTAAAGTCTATTCACATTATTCATTCACTCAGCTAGAACTCAGAAACAAATTGATTTCAGAAAAAGTTTTTTTTTCAGATCCAACCAGATCCCTACACTACCACCTCTGCTTCTCCCTCACTGTCTTCGTCGTCCTCTCCCCCAACCTCGCCCTCTTCTCCACCCTCACCCTTTTCTCCACCCTCACCCTCTTCTCCACTCTCACTCTCCTCCTCATCATATGCCTGCCTTTTCTCCAGATATCTCTGAAAAGCCACCCAGTCATCTCCAGACTGGCAGATCCCATGTCTTTCCCACCGGGACTCTTGCACCACCTGCTCCACTTCTTCTTCATCCTCGTCACTCTCCTCCCCAGCACTTTTGTCCTCCACCCACTCTGGGTCCAATGCATCTTGGATCTCCCCTATGGATTCCCACACCGCAGTTGCCACCTCACTGAATCCCTTCTTTATCATCTTCATCATCTGCTGCATCAGCTCCACATTTTCCCCACTATTTCCCATCGACCCCTTCATTCCTGCTGTGGTTCCTGCCATTTTTGCTGCAGGGGCCTCCTGCCCCTCCCACACTACCTCTTCACACTTGTGTTTGATGTGCATGCAGTTATCGCACATGTGTCCCCTCGCACCCATCTTGAAACAAGCAATTTTTTGATATTTGCATCTAGGCCACTTATCAGTAAAAAAAAGACAGAGAAGGAAAACAAGAATGCACCTTTTGCAGGGCAATGCTGCCTGCACCCGCTCTGGACCCTCCAACTCCTCTGACCCCACTCTTGCCTTTGACTTGGCAACTTTCTTTTTCTTTGGGGACTTGCTCCCCTCAGCCTCATCCACCAAACCTGCAGCCACAGCCACCCACTTCTTCTCCACTCATTGTGCGGCTGCTGCCTCCTTCTTCCGTGCCTCAGCCTGGCACACCTCCTCCACCTTTGCAGCCTCCTCTGCTGCCTTTTGCGCCTCCTGCACCCTGCACTCCTCCTCCCTTGCCACTTCCTCCAGCTCCTTCATCTCCCATTCCATCTGCTCCTTCATCGCAGCCAATTTGATTTGTGCAGAGACTGCTGGGGGGGACATATTTGATAGGTGATGGGGGTAGGAAACAATGTGAAAATTTTTCAACCAACTGCCACATTCAGAAATTCAACCAACTTCCTCATTTGGACTCAAACACTCATGTGCCTCATAGGCTTGGCACTAAGAACTGTTTCTCGCCTGATTGGAACCCGCATCCATCTGACCTTTTTCTGCATGATGAACCCAACATTCATCAACTCCTCCCATTTCTGTTCCCAGCCACCTTGCACTGCCCACACTGCTGTGCACCAGGCCACCTTGTACAGCAACCATGGCTGCCTTCCCAAGGCTGCTGTCTCTTTTGCAAATTTGACTATGGATTCCTGTGTGGCTCCTGCTAGGTAATTTATCTATGCAGTCGAGACACTGCCACAGCCTCCATTTCCATTCCACCTTTATTCCAGACTACAGTATTTAAGCTTAGTTAGTTTTGCCTTGTATTGTTGAGGTGCCATTTATCACACCATAAGCATACATGATCACATCTTTTGATGCATGTACTATTTTTAGCACATCCCTTTGATGCACCATCTTGTAGACACCTTTGTGTCTCTTATCCCTTTTACTCTTTATGTAGCTGAACTCACTTATATATAGGGTAGGTAGTTATCTGAACACCTCAGTTGCTTGTACAGAGACTGAGGTGAGTATTCTAGACATTATGATATCATGGACCAATACTTACTGTACTTATAGCTATACTCTGATTATGCTAGGTCCAGTTATTGTATTCATATAGTCACTTGTACAGAGACTGAGCTATACTCTGATTATGCTAGGTTGAAGTTCTACAGGTTATGGGCCTTCCATTGTTAGAAACGACAGTAGAAACTTCCTAGCCACTGGATGCTATACATCATACAATCCGATCATTTTGATCATCCATTCCGTCTCGGATCACGGACTTCACTTTGAGCATATCTGGTCTTCGGGCAAGCATACCCCTTTGTTACTACATACTTTGTCGCCATTCTATCTGGCAACACTTTACCATCAAATATGATGACCAAATCAACTGCAGCCACGTCCGAATCCACAATCCCATCTATCTCCCTCATTAAACTGTCTGTTCAGTACTCAGGGAGAAGCTCGATAAACTGAAGTCCAATTACAAAGAATGGTGCAAAGGAATTACAATTGCTCTTTCTTTAAATGGCTCTACGAGCACATTGTCAACAATGTCATTGAACCATCCTTGAATGAACCCCGTGCCCTTGCAAATTACAAAGCCAACTCGAGGCTTGCTTATGCATTTATAGCATCTAGTGTTGCTCCCTCTGAACAGCCATTCCTAGCCATGGTAAAACGACCTAGCGTCAACTGGGAGACATTCCAAGTGCACCACCAGAAAGAGGGACCGGTCTGCCAGGTCCAACTTCTACAACAGGCTCTTTCCATCCAATGCACAAAGGACACCCCCCTCCCTGAGACTGCTGATAAGATTTGCACCCTCATTGAACCCACCTTTGCCATGGGGGACATCAAACCTGATCTTCTTTGTTATATTGCACTCCTCAACTCTCTCAGTGAACACTTTCCTCATGTGCGTTCCATTATTTCTTGAGATATCATGGCTTCCACTGATGCATCACCATACACTTCCATGAAAATCTGTCAGTTCCTGGAGAATGAGCAATCCCTTCTTGAGAACAATGTCCACAATGATTTCTGTCCCTCTGTCGCACTAACTGCTCATACCAAACTGACCAGACCATCAAATGGACTCATTTGTAGCAACTCTACTTGTGGGAAGTCAGGACACACCATCGAGTACTGCATCAAACCTGGTAGAGGGATGGCAGGGAAGACACTTACTGAGTCGATTGCAGCATGGAGGGCAGCTTCTGATCAAAAGAAAAAACCTAGTCCTACTACTTTGAAGATTCCTGTAACCATGGAAGACATAAATGGCTGTGCCTTCATGGTCATGGTTGATCATAACCCTTCCTCACCAGCGACCTCATCCCCTGACTTTGCGGGTATAGCATGTGACCCTGCCCCCACCTCTACAATTGATGAAATTGAATATGAGGGCTGGCTTGTGGTCGAGGAGGAGCCAAGGACCACCATTGACTGGACAAAGCACACTGCTCCAGTGGACAACAGTGCCTTCACTGTTACACCCTTAAATCAGAACAAGTGCACCCATATCTCATCGACTGAATTACCCTTCCTCATTGACAGTGGCACCACTGTTCACATATCCCCAGACTGTTCTGATTTCTGTTCTCTCTGCCTGATCACTTCCTGATCAATTAAGGGCATGGGAGGATCTTCGATCACTGCAATCGGTGTGGGTGATATCAAGCTATGGGTAGCTCAGGGTGCATCAATCATCTTACATAACACACTTTACATCCCTGAGTCAACAGTTTGGCTGGTATCTGTCAGTTCCCTTGCAGGAGACTCAAACACTGTCACACATTTTGATGACTCATCTTGCTGGATAACTAACAAATCCACAGGCGCATTGATAGCTTGCAATTCCATGACCTCCAAGAAACTTTACTCACTCACCCTACACTCTGCGTCTGTTGAGCACGCATTAACAATTCACAGATCGCCAAATCTGGAGACCTGGCACTGTTGCCTTGGCCATGCCAATTACCAATCCCTGTGTGATATGGCCAAGAAAGGCGCACTCACAGGTACGCCATTGTCAGCCACTACATGACTACCCCAATGTGATGCCTGTCTTGTTGGAAAACAGACGAGAACACCAGTCCCAAAGAAATGAGAAGAGGGTGAGGGACATAGGGCAATGAGGTGTCTAGAGATGGTGTGGGTTGATTTATCAGGCCCACATGCAGTCAAGTCCCATACTGGTCATGAATATGTAATGGACATCGTCAATGATTTTACCTCATTCCCATGGTCTATACCCCTCAAACATAAAGATCATTCTTTTCCCAAGCTCAAGGCATGGGAGTTGGCATGAGAAAATGAAACTGGCTTGAAAGTCAGGACATACATTACTGACAATGGAGAGCTGAAGTCCAGCAAAATGCAGGCATAGCTTAAATCTCAAGGATCAGACCAATGCTTCACTGCTCCACACACATCTGCCCACATTGGACATGTCAAATGGATGCATCAAACGCTCATGGCAAAGGCACAAACAATGCAGCTGTATGCAGGACTGCCCCCTTTCCTTTGGGACAAATTTTATCTAATAGCTACACACCTGCATTCAAAAACTACAACCCGCTTGCTGCAAGGAATCATGCCTTGGGAATTATGGTCTGGTCAAAAGCCAGACTATTCCTACATGTGGGAAATTGGATGTCGGGCTTTTGTCTGATACCAAAGAAAGATAACCTGAAGATTTTTGAATGGTCAATTGAGTGTACACTGATTGGCTATGACCCAAACTCGAAAACGTACAGATGCTATGAGAGCACTACATGGAAAATACATAGCTCTTTCCATGTCCACTTCCTCGAGAGCCATGATGGACACATACACCCACCGCAGAACCCAACACCACCCCTGATGAAACTGCCAACCCCACATTCAACCCCATACTTGATGATGATGATGATGATTTTATCCCACCACCCAACCCTCCCTTTACCGACCATACTGCACTGCCTGCCCCCCAACCGGATCCCCCTTGCTGATCATCCTGTGTACTGGTCCCAACTGAAAGGAATCCTAATGGGGGACCATCCTTCACACATACAATGAAGGCAGTACAAGAATCTCAGGATAGCGCAACCTGCATAAAAGAGGCACATCAAGAGTGGAGGGTGGGTAGATGGACCATTAACACCTTAGATGAGCCCCTCTCTGATCATGATGTCCTTACTAATCTACAACAGGCCTTCAAAAATCTCGATCTTGGAAATCAGGCACATGAACTTCTGGCTATGATCTCGGAGATTGACAATTTTGATCCAGAGTCACTTCAATTCGAAGATGAGCCAAAAACATGGGATGAAGCCAAGAACTCTGTGGATGCTGTACAATGGGCAGAGGGATATCAGGATGAGTTGAAATCACTAAAGGACATGGGTGTCTATAAATTGATACCATGTTCCGAAGTTCCTCAGGGGAAGCATATCCGAAAGGGAAACCTGTTTTCCATATCAAGCAGGATGAAACTGGGAAGGCTGTCAGGTGGAAAGTACATGTCGTTTTCAATGGTTACAAGCAGATTTATGGCAAGGACTACACTAAGACCACCTCACCAACCATGCACATGGAATCGTGGAGAATTCTATCACACATTGTGGCATCACTGGGATGGGATGCCCAACAAATCTACATCAAAACTGCTTTCCTCTATGGCCTGCTACCAGATGATGAAGTACAATATATGCAACAACTGGTTGATTTTGAGGAACCTGGAAAAGAGGACTGGGTGTGGCGACTTCAGCACAGACTATATGGCATGAAGCAAAGCAGGCATATCTGGAATCAAACACTCAATGCCCAAATGCTATCCTGGGGATTCACTCACCTGTCCTGTGAGTCTTGTATATATTACTGCAAGACTGATTCTGGGACCATAATTACTGCCATTCACATTGATGATTATTTGTCCATAGCCAACTCCAAAGATGAGAATGAGAGGTTCAAGAGTCAGATGCAAGAAGTCTGGACTATTTCCGAATTGGGCACTGCACACTTCCTTATTGGGATTGCAGTCACTTGGGATAGAACAGCGCATACAGTGGTGCTATCACAGACTGCTCTTATCGACAAAGTTGTCAATCAATTCGGCCAGAGAGATGTGCACCCAGTATCTGCCCTGCTGGAACCTGGCTCCAAACTGCGCCAATTCGACTGCAAAACCCTATCCTTCGACGAGCAGAGCCAACTCAACAAACTCCCATATTGTTCCCTAGTCGGTTGTCTACTATATTTGGCAATCAGAACCTGCCCCAACATCTCCTATGCCGTCCAACAACTCTCCCAATTTCTTGATTGCTACTCATTTGAACACTGGAAGGTAGCCATAAGACTGGTACAATATCTCAAGGGTACCAGAGACCTCCAGCTATATCTTGGAGGTGACCCTTCTGTTAACCTTCACACCTTTAGTGACTCCAACTGGGCAAACTGCCTCAACACCCACCATAGTGTTGGGGGTTTTATATGCTCTCTAGGTTCTGGTGCTATCTCCTGTATGGCATGCAAACAGAAGGTCATTGCAACATCCTCATGCGAAGCTGAATATATGGCTGTGTTTGAAATGGCAAAGGAATGTATTTGGATCCAAACATTACTCAACGCTATAGGCTACTCTCAGACTTTGCCTAGCATAATATCTTGCAATAACTCTGCAACAAAGAGCCTCTCTGAAGACCCACTCCTTCACTCATGTGTTAAACATATTGATATCAAATACCATTTCCTCAGAGACCATGTACAGTCCAATGACCTATAGCTCACTTATGTTCATACTCGCGAAACTATTCCTGACATGTTCACTAAGGCCCTTGATGTAAAACAGTTCTTGTATCTCTGGGAACATCTTGGCCTTTGTTGATGTGAATCCATGCAAGGAGGAGTGCTCACGGTAAGGAGGAGTGTTGAGGTGCCATTTATCACACCATAAGCATACATGATTGCATCTTTTGATGCATGTACTATTTGTAGCACATCCCTTTGATGCACCATCTTGTAGCCACCTTTGTGTCTCTTATCCCTTTTACTCTTTATGTAGCTGAACTCACTTATATATAGGGTAGGTAGTTATCTGAACACCTCAGTTGCTTGTACAGAGACTGAGGTGAGTATTCTAGACATTATGATATCATGGACCAATACTTACTGTACTTATAGCTATACTCTGATTATGCTAGGTACAGTTATTGTATTCATATAGTTGCTTGTACAGAGACTGAGCTATACTCTGATTATGCTAGGTTGAATTTCTACATGTATTCCTCAGTTCGTATATCAACATAGACTTGACTTTAACCTGCCAATCTAAATCTCATTCTACTCCTACCTCAGTTCTCTAAGAGTCTGAACTCCAATTTACTCAACCTCTAGCCTCCCTCTGAAGTTCTGGTCTCACCAGAACTTAACCCAAGTCCCTCCATACTCCTTCCCACTGATGATACTCAACCTGGGAAAACCACCAATACTGCCGATGAGGCAACCAATGATATTTGCGCTAAGTCAGAGGAAGGGTGTGAGATGTTCTGAATGTTCATGGTCCGACCAATGGGAAGACAACTAGTTGGTACTAGTTGTGAAGGTAGTTCTATCAGAGAGGAAGGTGTTTAGCACAGTCTGATGGAGTATTGATTGATATTGAGGACAATTGATGATATCGATGGCAAACAATGTTTATTGTCAATGGTTGATGTGTGAATTCTGAGGACCTTTTGGTAGATTGATAGTATACAAAGGCTATAGCTGATGGCTATGAAGTGTTGGAATGGTTACTAGTGCAAACGATAAGAGGATTGAAAGAGGATGAAGGATGATGATGATTGCAGAGGTTTCTCATTGATTGAGAAAACTCACAGAAGTTTAGATTGTGTTGTGGATAGATTGGATGCTTAGAACTTTATACAAGGCTATATGTGAAGACAATTTCTTGTATTTTCAAGTAGATACTACAGAGTTTTATATGTTTTAAAGAAACTTCCTAAAATGGTATAAGAAACATGTGTAGAACATGAGGCAAAAGATATGAGTTAAGACACAAGGCCAAAAGAAGACTGGAATCTGAACAAGAAAGAGATATATCATATGATGAAGGAGTAATAAATGGTATAGAACTAAAAAGAGACTGTCCTTTGTGTATAAACTGCGCTAAGTCTCGCAATAATCCATCCAGTAGGTTCTGTATGCGATAGGGACTTGGAATGAGGCTGACCTACTATCAGCAGGTTTGAGCATGAGTTGGAATACTTCCTGTTGCATGGTATTCCACCATTTAGATAATGAATGCGGTGCCCAATGTCGCTCATAGTCTCTCAATATCAATTGATAATGCTCAACAATGGTTGATGATGGTCGACAATGTTTGATTGGGGTCGCAGTTGTTTGAAGTTGATCAGGGATGTTCGATGTTCATTCAGAGGGATCTTAGGGGCTTTCAAGGTAGTCCTAAGGTTGTGCAATGTGGTTTCTCAGTACAATCAATGTCGCTGGTGATGTTTTGATGTGGTCAATATGATATCGCAATCGATACACTGGGTTGCACTGTGTCTGGGACATTGTAGCAGCTAGCTGATGTGATTAGAATGTGGTTATAATGATGAGTCAGCATTTGAGCCAAGGAGACAATGTATCACCACATTTACCTGCACTTCCCTGCTTCTATCTCCAAACCTTTGTCTTGAAATTAGGACACCAGATGAGGTGAAGGGCACAGCTTCTTATAAGCTGAAGCCAAGTCCTTTCTGTTTTCCCCTCCACAGAATCTGCCATGACCTGACAACCTTCCGCTATCAACACCCGCAGGGTCTGATCAGATTCCGACGTGCCTTCTAGGATCAGTTCTTAACAGGTTCACACCCCCTCATCCCACTTGACATTTCTGAAGCAACATACTTGCAACCCCCTCCCAATTCTATATTATTGACAACCAATCTCATCACTCGAAGAGCAATAGCATTACAAAAATGATCATCCGACCTTGAAATTCTATATTCAAAAGTCTATACCGCTTGACTCAAAGCCGCAAAATGTTTCAAACTCATTCACAAATGAACAATGTGCGACTACAACTTTGAAAAAAGCAACCTGGTCCTACTTTGAAACATGCAAATCAAGAAATCCCTCAATCACAAAATGTGACCTCAATATTTAGGTCCCCTCATCATCATCGATTGAAACTATGGAGGAGCCGACATCATCTGCAAACTCGATGGTTCAGTATTCCATCAGCCAGTCACTGCCTTCTGACTCCTTCCCTATTTTGCTCGAAAATCAATTCCCCTTCCACTGAACTTCCTCAATATTGACTCTGAACATCTCAAAAAACTTTGAAACACTTCAAACATCAACAAAGATATTCCCAAAGACCTTCTAGACTTCAAAGACAAATGATTATTCCTTTCTCTTTGTTTGCAATCACTTACCTATGACTTCAATCTCTTTTAGTGTACAATACAAGTCATGATATCGCATTATAGTGTGGTCATGCAAACTCCAAAAGGGGTTTTCGGCCATGATGATCTACTGAGCCTTTCCCTTATTCTCTTTTTCTTCTTTCTTTCTTTCTTACTTTCTTATCGCTACTTTTCAAGACTCACAAGATTTAAATTGCAAAACAAAAAACAAAAAACAAAAAACAAAAAAATTTACAACAAAGTTTTTTTTTTTCCCTACTCTTCCAACATAACCTCTAATAACTCTATTTCTCTTCCCAATATCTCCATCTCAATTGTTTTCTGCATCAGCTTCACTGCAATCAAGCCACAATGTGCTATTCATTCATCCTCAGCCCCTTTGACCTCTTCAACCTCCTGAACCTCCTTCCCTTTCCCCTTCCCTTTCGACAACTGCTTCTTGTGCTTCAACTTTGGCATCAACAGCTTTGACAGCCCTGCAACCATCTCCTCTGTCTCAACAGGCCCCACAACCCAAATTCGAAGTGCTAAAACAATGTGAACAAAAGTGTTAGAAAGGTTCAAGATGAGTCTGAACAAAACTTGTACCTGGCTTTGGCTGTGAAACATCCTTTGCAGCCCCAAATTTTCTAGCTTCACCCTTTTGAAGCCCCTTCCTTGATACTCCTTTCCAATAGCACCCCTGCAGTGCCTCAGTGCACTTGATGCACTTTGGGGCCTCTTCTTTGACCACACAGTGCAGCTGGGATTTCATCCCAGCACATCAATCGCACTACAAAATTATTAGCAGTATGAAAAACCTTCAAAGTCAAATGAGAAGACATACTGGGCCCTCAAAATCGAGAAGTCTGCCCTCTGTGAACCTCCTCCATTTGCCTTCAACCTCGTCTTCCCCATCCTCACCTGCCTCAATCTCCACTATTTTTTGTTTCATCACCTGCACCATGGGCAGCTCCTTCTCCTCCTTCTCCTCATCCTCAACCCCTGCCTCAGCCTTCTTGATCACTTTTGCTTCAGCTGACAGTTCTTCATTTCATCGCAGCAACTCCACCTTCGAAAGGCTCTTTGCATGAAATTCACCTAGTACAGTTTTGCAAGTGCGGCCCTCCGATCGTCCAGCCTGGCCTTCTTTGCAGCCGCTGCTGCCTCATGAGCCAGTTGCTCCTCCTCCCGATGTCATCTTGTCTCTTCCTCAGCCTCCGCCCATGCCTTTGCCTTGGGAGCTTCTCATTCTTCATGTTTGACTTCTTTGTGCAACTCTGAAAATAACAACTCCCCACCCCACAAAAGCCAGTCATGATGCCCCAATGGTTTGAAGATCTCAAACACTTTGTCAATGACCTTTTGGATGGCTGGATTGCACTCCTTGCCCAGATCGTCTGCAAGCTTGTCATATTCAGCCTAGACCAAATGCTTCAGTGACCCACACAGCAAAATGAGCCAAAAAACATACCATTTTGTCACAAAAGCCCTTCCCCCACACTTTGAAGTCCAAATCTTTGGTGACATTGCACTTGGGCATCGACTTGGCATAGTTGAGGATGTCATCATTGAGTTCGCCAAGGAGAGACATGATAGAAGTTAGTATCGAGGGTGTAGGAGTGATGAAGAAGAACAAGAAGCTTTTCGAGTTTTGTTTACAGTTTCAACACAATCATGCATTTCACACATGACTCCGATTGGCTGACTGGGACAGTCAGGATTTCAGTAAGGGGGAGGATGATAGGTCCACCTTGTGCTCTAAGCTCTGGGAACATCCCCAAATGCATCAACACATTACCACACACACTCCCAACCCCTATGAACCTCTATGAACCCCATGAGACCACTCTGAAACTATTTTGAGTGACTTCGAACAATTTTGAACTACTTTGAACAACTTCGCAACACTTTGAGCAGGTTCAAACATCTTCACAGCACCTTGAACATCTTCGGCCACTGTATACCTATCACACCGCCCTTCAGACACATGCAGCACACCTTGTATGAGTTAGTGTGTCACATATCAAGCACCACCAGACATGAGGAGACACGATGATGGGATTTTAGGATGTGATTGTGGCACTTTGATGTCTTGATGATATATTGGATCAATAGGACAGGTACCCATAATAGATCATGACTCTATACATTTCCCTTCTCATCATCTTTCATTTATTTTATGATTTGCAAAGTTCTTTATTGTTTTATATCTTGCCTCATGTATTTCTCATGTTTTATTTCCTTTTAAGTACCATCTCTTCCAAACATATATAGCCTTGTACTAGCTACTTAGAAGGACAGAATAGATCATCCTCTCACATCAATCATCTGATTTAAGAGCAATTCTCTTGAGTCCAAGCCTCTCATCTTAGTCCCAAAGTTCAGAGTTTTATGCCAAACTTCTTTGAACTTCTCATACTAGCTTCTCAAAACTATCGTCTATCATCTATCCCCTCTCAAAGGCTTCTTACATCCTTATAGTCTATCCTCAGCCTTCGTCGAAATTGTCCTTGTCCTCTATAAGCCTCTTGAACTTCTTCGAACCTCTTTGAACTTTCCTTGAACATTATCGCAGCACTTCATACACTCTCGAACCTCATTGAACATCATCAGACCCTCTCTAAAGTCGTTTCCTTAACCTTGGGTAACAGCAGTGATATTTAGTACCACCTTGCAACCTTCCTCTAACTAGCATTATACCATTTGAGGCCTTATTGTGGGTTTTGTTTGGGTTTCCTGGTTGAGCATCATTACCGCAGAGTCACTCACCTTGTGGATGTCATTATTATAAGTGTCACCATTAATAGCAACTGCAGAAAGTCCCATTTTTTTAAACTGATGTGCCTGTTTAGCCAAAATTAAATGTGGATGTTAGTGGCTTCCAAATTTGAAGAAAACAGAAGTACATACCTGGTCCTTCTCCAAAGCATTGAGTGGAAATATAATAATCATTATTTTTTCAGACTCAATGAACAAAGGCATTACAAAGGGCATGGTCCTCCCTGCACCTGTTCCAGCTATAACTGAGCAGTCAAGTCTGAGCAAAAGTGCCTCTGACACATCTATCTGCTACTCATATCCAACCAGGCCCTCATTTTGCTTGCTGACTCTTCATGTAGCTTGGAGCGCATTGTGGCAGATTGATAACTGCATGTCTTGAAAGCTTCTTCCCATGCTTTCCAAAAGTGCCTCTGACACATCTATCTGCTACTCATATCCAACCAGGCCCTCATTTTGCTTGCTGACTCTTCATGTAGCTTGGAGTGCATTGTGGCAGATTGATAACCACATGTCTTGAAAGCTTCTTCCCATGTTTTCTGCAGATTTTGAGTTGACTGTTCAGCATTGGCCTTCTATAATGTGAAGTGCACTTCTTGAGATGCCATTGCATTGTTAGGTGTCAATATGGTAACTCGCACCTAGGGCACGGCACGGGTAACCCTCAGGTATATTTCCTCATACCCTTACCCATACCTGTGAACACCGTACCTGCATGGGTATGGGTATGGTGTTATCGCAGGTTTCCATGGGTTACCCATGGTTATTCATGGGTTTCGAGAAGAATACTTATTTCAATAACTTATTACACTAAACTAAGTTAATAGAAACCCCCTCGCTCACATTTGGAGCAAGGGAGGGGGTGGTGGACCTATTCTAATAAATAAATTACATTAAATTAATATAGAAAACCCCCCCCTCCACATTTTGAGTGAGGGAGGGAGTGGTGGTGCCTGTAGTCAATGAAAACAAACAAAAAACCCCCCCTCTCACATTTGGAGTGAGGGAGGGGGTGCCTGTAGTTGCCAAGAACAGAATGAGTAACCCCTCCACTCGCATTTGCAGCGAGAGAGGGGGGGGTGCTGCCTGTAGTCGTTGATCCCTGTTTCCACCCCACGAGCAGTTGCTTGTGGTGGCAGTTGGGTCCTCAGGTCCTTCTCCTGGTCATCATCATCATTCCACCCACTATCCACCACATGAGCAGTTGCTTGTGAGGCTGGGGTGGGTGGTGTGCCATTGTGATGTGGCGGTGTTGGTGTGGGGTTGTTTGGTGTGAGCTCCTTGTTCCTAGGGAATTCCAATCTAGGAAATGAAAGAAACAAAATAGTTAGTTTACAAAAAAAGAAATGAACAAAAAAAAACTTACCATGGGCCCAAATGACACAATCATGTTGTTTGGGCCTGGGTGACATGGCACTGTTGGGTGTGTGTTGTTAGCTGTCATCATCTGTCATTATCAGTAGTTTAGAACCTGAAAAAGAAGAAACATAATCAATTAGTTTACAAAAAACAAGAAATGAAACACAAAAAACCTTACTATAGGCCCAAACAATGATTTGCATCATTTGGGCCATGCTATGGTGGTGGTTGGATCATCGTATAGTTTAGAATCAGACATGTTGTGAGTATTCAACAAGGTCAGATGATTACTCACCTGACCAAAATCTGGGTACTGGCATACCCGCACATACCCGTAACACCGTAGAAAAGGGTACGGTGTTGCCCAGGTATGGCAATCCCATACCTGGACCCGTACCCATGCATACCCATGACTGGAAACACATGGTGTTACCCATACCCATGCCATGCCCTACTTGCACCCAGTGGAAGAGAAGCACATCAAATGTCAAGCCCAAAAAGGTTGTCTCAGTTGATGAAATTCATGATGAATTCAACAAAGGTGTCACAGTGTGACCTGAGCCCACCCCTTATGACCAAGCTGCACCAGACATTATAGGTAGTGCTTTGAGGTCTGGTCCATAGGACCGAGGACCAGACCGGACTGGACTTTGTCGATCAACATCAACAATTCTCACACTTTCCCCACCACCACTCTCTGCCTCCACACCTCTGGGTGACAACCAACACCTCTGGACAACAATAATGGCCCCCTCTCATCAACAACAGCCCCCTCTAGTTGACAATGGCTGCAGCATTACCACCACCACCCCCTCTCACTTGCAAATGTGAGTCAGGGGTGTTTCTGGGTTCATTTCACTTGGGAGGGCCACCACATCATGACTACCACCCCCTCTTGCAAACATGAGGTGGGGGTGGTTCTTGGTCTGTTTCTCTCGCAACGGCCACAACATCACCTCCACCACCCCCCCTCACTTGCAAATGTGAGGTGGGGGTAGTTCTCTGTTCGTTTCACTCAGGAGCGCCACCACATCACCACTGCCACCCCCTCTCACTCACAAATGCAAGTTGGGGGTGGTTCTTCATCGGTTTCTCGAGGTCTTTACACTCCCCCCCCCAATCTGAGCAGACTCCACTCAGACACTCAGACAGTCCTAGGACTTTGCTCAGACTTTGCTCAGACTTTTTTGGCTGAAAGTCCTGCCAAACTAGATGTCCAGTCTGAGCTGAGTCCTCAGACTGTCCTAGGACTGTCTGAGCATCTGAGTGGAGTCTGAGTGGACCAGCACTTATACAATCCTAGGACTGTCCGAGTTGCTTATATAATTGACTGAAAAATCAGTGGCTACCACAGGGATTGAACCTTGTAGTCACATGATAAAGTACAATTAAGGCAGCAATATAACTGTTAGACTAAAGCATCATTACATGTAAGTAGTTTTATCTCTCTATGTACTGCCCCAGCTGTGATGACAAATCAACACAGCCACATCATCAACAACACTGGCACATCACTTCTACCACCACCACAGTCAACAGCGCCGCCCCTCCTCCTTACCTCCTACCCCAATAACCAACAACGGGAATGAGCCCAAACAATGGTATTGTCATTTGGGCTCACTTGTAAGTGTTTTTTTACATGTTTTTTGTTGTTTTGTTTAACTAACTGAATTTTCCTTAATGATAGGCTTTATCTATGTTATAACAATGCCACAGCCTCAAAACCACAACAATGGCTGACACAGCCACCACCCTAGGACCCAGAACCACTGCCGCAAGCAACTGCTTGCGGGGTGGGAATGGGTACATGCAAAATCGCAGGACAACAGTGACACTGACTTGGCCAAATGGAACGACAACGCAACGAGGCGACTGGAGACAACTCAGACTGGGAGATGGAATGATGAGGGGACGAGCAGGAAACAACAAAAGGAAGGCAAAGCAAATGAAGAAAAGGCCCAAGAGATGTCAAATGACGTCTCTTGGGCTGTTGGTAAGTTTTTTTTTCTTGTTTTTGTTACTAACAAACTTTTTTAGGTATTATCTAGTACTGCTGATGACGACGAGCACTCAGAACCACTGCTGTGAGCAGCTGCTTGTGGGGTGGGAATGAGTGCAACTTTGAAATAACAAGAACGGCAACCCCAACAGAACAACAAGACAACAAGACACAGCACCCGCCCCCAGCCCTCATGCCCACCATGCAGGATGCACCACCCGCCTCCAGCCTCATGAGCAACTGCTCCTGGGGTGGATGGTGGGTGGAATGATGACGATGGCAGGGAACGACAACAGCACCTGCCCCAGCCCTATGAGCCACTGCTTGTAGGGTGGACGATGGGTGGAACAATGACAATAAAGGCCCAAGAGATAGGTAAGTTTTTTTCTTTTCTCATTTCATTTTTCAATGCTAACTAACTTTTTTTAGGTCCAAACTACTACTGGCGGTGATGATGATGGGGGGACACCACCACCACCACTGCTGCAAGCCCCTGCTTGCAGGGTGGAAGGTGAGGAGGAAGGGAGACAACAACAGGAGTGGGGACACCCACAATGACACCCGCCCCACACCTACGAGCATCTGCTTGTGGGGTGGTTCTGGGGGGAGAAGAATGGGGACTGGAGAGCGAGACAGCCAGGGGACAACCCAGGGAGAGATGAATGCTGCCATGAGCAACTGCTCATGGTGGGTGTTTTTAATTTATTTTTATAATTGATAGTTACAACCCCCTCCCCTCGAGCTTGCGAGGGGAGGGCCTAGTATTGTACTTATTACTTACCCCTCGCACAGATGCAAGGGGGTCAATTTAATGATCTATTCATGATATATATAAAATTAGATTTCAGTAATAAATAGATATAATGTATGTAACTTTAAATGACTACTTGGCTTAAGTGGTAGAGTGTGCACATTTGGTCATCATGTGATTGCTAGTCCAGAAGTCTGTTGGTTCAATTCTTGCTGTGCACACATCATTTTGTGAGACTTATAAGAATTTCTCTAAGTCTGAAACTCGGACTTTACTTAAACAGTACTTTAAAGGTGTAAATAAATGCACAATTGATATTGTCCAAGCAAAGTCTGAGCAAAGTCTGAGCAAAGTCCAAGTGCAGTCCTAGGACTTTACTCAGACAACTCGGACAGTCCTAGGACAGTCCAAGTGTCCGAGCAGAGTCCAAGTGAAGTCCAAGTGTGTCTGAGTGGAGTCCGCTCAGACTGGGGGGGGGAGTGTAAAGTACTGCTGTTTCTCTCACAACGGCTGCCACATGACCACTACCACCCCCTCTCACTTGCAAATGTGAGGTGGGGGTGGTTCTTGGTCTGTTTTTCTTGCAATGGGTGCCACATCACCTCAACCACCCCCCCTCACTCGCAAGCATGAGTTGGGTAGTTTTCTAACTCACGATGGCCAGTACATCACTGCTACCACCCCCCCTCACTCGCAATTGTGAGTTGGGGGTGGTTCCTCATTGTATTTAGATATATTTAGAATTATAATAAATTATTAATGTCATACCTGTTGAAACCCATGGGTTTTGCCCAAAACCCCCCCATACCTGCAGTAAAACTGCACCCGTAACCATAATGGGTATGGTGTTCACAGGTATGGGTACATGTACATGAAATTATACCAGGGGGTTACCCAAGTCATGCCCTAATTACTGAGCCCATACACAGAACCATGTGCCCTCACAATGGGAAGGGTAACTCATGTCTCACATATGCTCTCCTTGCAGCTTCTCCCCTTCTGAATGCCCCTTCATTGACATTATGAAAGGCCCTGACATCACTCCAGAATCAACATCAGAAAAAGGGCCTGTTCACCAGGTTCATCTGCTTCAACAAGCACTTTCTATTCAGTGCACAAAGGATGTCCCACTTCCCAAGACAGTGGAGAAAATGTGCACCCTCATTAAATGTGCTTTTGTCATGGGGGATATGAAGGCTGATCTCCTTTGTTGCATTGCACTTCTTAACTCTCTTAGCAATAAGGCATGACTCAGGCACAGGTAACATCATGTGTTTCTGCTTATGGGTATGGGTTTGTATTTCCATACCCGAGGCAAAACTGCACCCGTACCCACAGTTTTATGGGTTTAGCCAGTACCATACTGAGGTCTGATCATCAGGTCTTGTGCTGACTTTGTTGATCAATATCAGCAATTCTCACACTTTTTGTTACAATTTTCGTTGTAACTCATGGAACCTGACCAACCCGACGTACCTGATGATCCCCTCCAGACAGGAGGCACTCCTGATTTATGCTTAGAGCATGCCCTTGACACCAGACACACACATGACACATGCCGACAGCATTCAATCCTCTTCCCGTGGAAGGCACCCTTGATGCATGGTGACTCCATGCACCTGAACCCATTCCCACACATGCTGTGATACAACAGCCCCTTGACATGAGGCTTATCTCTTATTGTTCCCTGACATGCTGTGCTGCAGCACTCTGTGACATCGGACACCTCATGCAAGGCATGAGGCCTATTGTTTCTATTCTTACTTGATATGCATCTATCTTTCCGATTGGACAATAAGGACCTCCCTTGTAGTATAAGTACTGCAACTCATAGTAGGGATGTCCTTAGTTTATATCTAGGCAATCTACAGCCTTAACTTGCAAGCTCATTCGAAACTACTAAGGAATCCCCTTAGTACGTGAACTCACTCGAAACCACTAAGGAAGCCCCTTAGTGCATGAACCCAGATGACTCTATGCAGAAGGCCTGCTAGAGGTGTACTATCATCTTATGTCGGACTCTCCGAGTAAGACTAGTACCAAACAACTCATTGAGGAAGCACCTCATTGGACAACATCGACTAGATCGAGTAGTTGAGGCTTTACCCTTACCATAAGATCTAAACTATCTGCTAGCCCACCTACCTAGGTGTAGGCAATACATCTCAACACACACCACAATGACCTGGGTCTAGACAAACCCCAGACTGACTACCAAGAGAAGCAGAACCACAGCCAGGTTCATCTTGGTACCAATACAATGGAAGACTAGTCTGTTACTCGACCCCAGCACAGCATTGGTTCTACAGATCAACCAAAAGACAACAAGAAGATTTCCTCACTGATGAAGACTTCAAACAACCACACACACCCCCACCCAGAACATCTACCCGCTTCCTAACAGACAAAATTGATGACCTCTACAATGAGATGTCCAAACCCACCACAACCACACCAACAATGTCCATGAAGGACATTCGAATCCGATCACCCACAGACTTCTCAGGAGAGTGGACCAAGCCTGCCAAGTTCCTGCATGAGATAGACCTGTACTTGCAAATCAATGACCAGGTCTACACCACAAATGACAAGAAGATCATCTTCACACTGTCCTTCATGAATGGAGGGACAGCAGCTGCCTGGGCACAGGCATTTGTCAACCAACACCAGTCCAAGGGACTCAGAGAATACGCAGACTTCTGACAGAAGGTCCTAGAGGCCTTCTCACCAATTGATGATGCTGGAACGGCAAAGACAGAGATTAAAAACCTCAAACAAGGTTCAGGGAACCTCGAAGAATATGTGGCGAACTTCCACATCCTGAAAGACAGGATGGGAATCACTGAAGATGCAGCCATGATCGAGTACTTCATGGATGGACTGCACCCTGAATTACTGAAGAGGGTACACACAATGGAGACAGTACCCAACACTCTTGAAGGCTGGATAAAGGCAGCTTTGAAATATGAAGGCCAGTGGAAATGGGCCATGGCAATCCTGGGAAAAACCAGGCAGAACCAGAAGACAAAAGAAACAATGAAGAAAGGACAGCCCTCTCTTGACATCAACCGACTGACAAACGAAGAATGCATGGAACATCTCTGAAAGAGATTGTGTTTCATCTGCCACCAACCAGGACACCAATCGACTGACCATAAGGATGGAAAGGACCCCACCCAGATGAGGTCAGCACCACCTAATTACTGAAACCACTTCACCCAGAAAAAGACTGAGGTGGACACCTACCAGAAGATCTGCATGATGCTGGATGAACTAGACGAAGAAGAGAAAGAATGAGCCCTCAACCTCATGGAGGAATTGGGTTTTTAGAACAGCAGCCTGATACGATGCCAGTCACCGCTGTAGTCTCCCTAGGGTCTGTACTCTTGGCTACCATGAATAGACAATCTATGCACCTGTCTATTTGTGTAGCTGAGTTAGACAACGGGAAGACATCGCAATGAATGTGTTCCTCAACTCTGGAGCAGGAGGAGTCTTTATCGACTCGAAATTTGTCAAATGAGAAGGGATCAGGACATATCCCCTAGGCCACACCATCTGGGCCACAAACGTGGATGGAACCCTGAATAGGCAGGGAATGATCACCAGATGTGTGAAAGGGAGGCTCCACATCAATGGGAGGAGTTACCCAATGGAATACCTAGTTGCCAGACTAGGCAAAGAATTGGTAATCCTGGGCCTGCCATGGCTGCAGGAGATAAACCCGATCATCGACTGGAAGAAGGAAACCTTTGAGTTCTGAGACAAAGAATGATGGGCTCAAATCCAATGAATCTTGGAGAAGACAAGGAGAGCTGAATGGGCCCTCCCAAACACCCTAAAACTCCCCAGGGTCGACACTGAAAGGGAGGCACCCAATGACAGAATGGCACAAATTTGATGTGTCATAGCCAAGACAAGACAGAGGCTCTCTGAAGAGAAAGAGAGAAACCTTGCCCGAGCCAGACTGGCTGTGGCAAAAACTAGAGAAAGACTCTCCGAAGAAAAGGAGAGAAACCTTGCCTGAGCCTGACTGGCCATGGCAAGAATGATGGAAAGGCTTTCCGAGAAGAAAGCAAAGGAGCTGAATTTGGTCCAGAAAGCCATTGCAAGGACCAGAACCAAGGGCACTCCTAAAGAAGGTAGGAACCTCAAAGCAGCGAGACGCGCTGTTGCCAAGACCCAAGAAAACCAGAAGAAAGAACAACTGGAGAAGGGCAAAAACAATGAATGCAACAGGATGCGACAAATCATGCAAAAGATGAAGGAATTGCTAACCTCCACAGGGGAGGGAAGCACCAGCAAAAGGAATGTGAAAACAACACCACAAAACAGGACAAATGACCCTCAACAATGGACTACCCCGACCCATGATTATAGGACCCCAGATCACGGTACCATCAATGCTGAAGTACCTATGCCTAGGGAGAGCCCCCCTCAAGTGAAGGTCAAAGAAGTACCTGATGAGGAACTACTGGCAGACACCGGCATGGAAATATGAGCAATGGGAGAAACCCATGAACAAGATGCAACAGACCTCCTGATCGCATATGTATGAGGAGAACCAGTCATTGGCATATTTGAACCACCAGAAGAACCACCCCTGACCAAGGAACACTGAGGACTGACGATCTCCAGGATGACAAAAGGCAAGGGCTCCCCACAATATGTATTCTCAAAGAGTGCATGGATCAGAGCAAAAACATCCATTTCTCAGCAACTTGCACATGAACAAGATGGGGGGAGAGAGGCCAGCAAACAGACCCTGGATGACTTACTGCCACCAGAATACCAGAAATACAGACAAGTATTCGAGAAAGCCACATCTGAACGATTCCCAGAATCAAGACCATGGGATCATGCGATCGATTTCAAGGAAGGCTTTGTACCAAAGGATTGCAAAGTCTACCCACTGACACCAAAAGAACAAGAGAAACTCAATGAGTTTCTCAACAAAAACCTGGAAAAAGGATACATCTGACCATCAAAATTACCCATGGCATCCCCATTCTTCTTCATGTCAAAGAAGGACTCTGATGCTCTGTGACCTTGCCAAGACTATTGCTATCTGAACGAAGGAACGATCTGGAACAACTACCCCCTGCCACTGATCGGAGACCTCTTGGACAAGCTGAAGGGAGTGAGATTTTTCACAAAGCTTGATATTCAATGGGGATATCATAACATATGGATAAAGAAAGGAGATGAGTGGAAGGCACTAACCGAGGGCTATTGAGCCAATGGTGATGTTCTTTGGGCTGTGCAACTCACTGGCAACATTCCAGGCCATGATGAACAATCTCTTCCGAGACATGTTAGATGAAGGATGGCTCATCATCTATCTGGACAACATCCTGATCTTCTCGAAGATGGAAGAAGAACACTGGATAAGGACTGAAAGGGTCCTCAAACAACTATGACAATGCAATCTCTACCTGAAAATAGAGAAGTGCAAGTTCAATGTGCAAGAAGTCAACTTCTTGGGCATGATCATCAGGCCCAACAAACTTGCAATGGACAACACAAAACTGGCTGGGATCAAGGACTGGCCCATGCCAAAGACAGTGAAGGATGTAAGATCCTTCCTAGGATTCGGAAAATTCTATCAACGATTCATCAGACACTTTGTGGATCTGGCCAGACTGCTGAATGATTTGACAAAGAAGAACCAGAAATTCAAATGGACGAATGACTGCCAGCAGTCATTCGATGCGCTAAAAAGGAAGTTCAATGAAGCCCCAGTACTGCTGATGCCAGATGCAATGAAACCATTTGTGGTGGAATCTGATGCCTCGAAATTTGTGACAGGCGCAGTACTCAGACAACAGGATGCCAATGGAGACTGGCACCCATGCAGATACATCTCTCATTCTTTCAATGAAGCAGAAAGAAATTACAAGATATACAACAGGGAACTACTGGGAGTAATCCAAGCACTGGAAACATGGAGACACTACCTACAGGGGACACCATTCCCTGTGATGGTACTATCCGATCACAAGAACCTGACATACTTCCATCAGGCACAGAAACTGAACCAACAACAGGCTAGATGGAGCATCTACCTATCACAATTCAACCTGAAGCTACAACACATACCAGGATCACAGATGGTACAATCTTATGCCCTATCGAGGAGAGCAGATCACATAGCTGAAGAAGACACTGATAACAAGGACAAGACCATCCTTGCCAACAAACTATTTGTGAAAATGATCGACGCTGAGCTCCAGGGAGCCCTGGTCTCAGCAATAATGAAGGACGACCTCGTAAATGAGGCTTTATGAGCTCTGAAGAACAATGGAACTCCCCCAATCAAGTCTGCATTGGAGGACTGGAAATTCAAAGATGGCCTGCTCTTTTTCAAAGACAGATGCTATGTGCCACAGGATGAAACCCTCTGCCAAGCGATCATACAGAAATACCATGATAGCATCATGACAGGGCACCCTGGACAATGGCAGATGATTGAACTGATCCGACGAGACTACTGGTGGCCAGGAATGGCCAACTTCATAAAGAAGTATGTTGAAGGCTGTGCAAAATGCCAGCAAATGAAGATCAACATGCACCTGACAACCCCACCACCAACACTGATATCATCTGATGCCAGCAGACCATTCAAACTGGTGACGATGGATTTCATTATGGATCTGCCTGTAATAAATGGATTTGACTCAATCATGGTCATGGTAGACCATGGTCTTACAAAGGGGGTAATTTTTATCCCTTGCGTGAAGACGATCAACACACTTGGCACTGCAGACCTTTACCTGCACCATGTATACACAAGATTTGGACTCCTCGGAAGAATCATCTCAGACAGAGACCCTCAATTTGCGTCCAAACTCTTCCAAGAACTCGGACGACTGCTCGGGATCAAGCTTTCCATGAGCACCACTTATCACCCCCAGACCAATGGAGAAATGGAACAAGTTAACCAAGAGCTAGAAGTTTACCTCCACATGTTCTGTTCAAACAAACCTGAAGATTGGGAGCGTTATCTCCCAATGGCAGAATTCGCGCACAACCAGAAGATGCACTCCGCAGTAAAACACTCACCATTTTACTTGATGATGGGATATCAACCACCCACTATCCCCACCCCCTACGAAAAGATGAACATGCCGGCTGCCAAACAGAGAATCCAAGAGCTTCTCTCTGCAAGAAGGGAAGCTCTTGCCCCACATGAACTAGCCAGACAGGCTATGGCTGTCCGAACGAAAGGGTGATATGAACTGTTCAAGGTTGGAGAACAAGTATGGCTTGACTCCAAGAACCTGAAGATTGGCTACCCAATGAGAAAACTGGCACCAAAATGAGAAGGGCCCTTCATGAGTGAAGACGCCTTGTTGAGAACAACATACTGATTGAAACTGCCACCGAGATGGAAGATCCACCCAGTATTCCATGTGGCCTTACTCACGTGATACCATGAGAATGACACTCATGGACAGAACTTCCTGACTCCACCACCTGACCTCGTGGAAGGAGAGAATGAATACAAAGTGGAAGTGATCATCACACACAAGAAGCATGGCAAGACACACCATTACCTCATGAAATGGGTTGACTACCCGACATCTGAAAACACATGGGAGCCTGAATCAAACTTGAAGAATGCCCCCGAGATCCTGATGGCATATAAGAAGAGGTACCACCTCTAATGTGAACCCAAAATCCCCTTTCCTGAACACAGCACAATGACACCCCTGATACCTGCTAGATGACAATCAACCTGAGACCCATTGGATGTTGATGCCCTTCACATTCACCCTCACCCCCTCCATTGATAAATACAAAAAGAACATGGCGACTGGACAACAAGCCATTGACCAGTCACCAAGAACAAACAGACTGCCCGGGCGAGCCTCTTGGGAATGCCCCCATGGAATCACATTCTGGTTAACAAGAGACAACTGGATAAGAAGAGTATCCTCAACTTGCCCAAGATGCTGCCTCTATGCACGGAGGAGCACAAAGACAGACCTAACCTGGGTAAAAGCACAATTCGAGGAATGGTGCTTCAAAGGAGAATTAGACGATGAGGACTACTTCCCTGAAGAGTTCGTTATCAACCACAATGGTCTGACCCACAAGCAGGAGACCACTAGTGGGAATTGGCCCACTACTGTGGAATGACCTTCAGTGGAACACCCACTACAACAAAGAAAGCAGATTTGAGCTGGCAAGGCAGCTCTTATTCAGACAACATGGAGAACTGGGGACATTGCTGCATTCCAGCTGACACCCCCACACATTGACACCCCTGACCACTGAGCACAACTAGGTGCAAAGCAATTGTCTGCAAAGACATTAAACTATTGATTGTCCACAAAGACATTAAACTACCAATCGTCTGCAAAGACATTAAACTACTGATCGTCCGCAAAGATGTTAAAGTACCAACCGTCTGCAGAGATGTTAAACTATGGTGATTGCCCTTGATACTGCACAGACCCTACAGACCCCTCCCCTTCTGATGACATCACTGACTCCTTGACACCACTACTAGGGGCAGTATAGAATGAAAAGAACCTAATCACAGTCCAAGCTTGGACATGAATGGTCCCTCCATCCCACACCCAGATGCCAACACCATGACATACTCACACCACAACCAATTTGACCCCAGAGGAGGAATGAAGATTTAGGTCAAAGTGTGGAAATTTCAACCATAACAAGGGGGTAATGTTACAATTTTCCTTGTAACTCATGGAACCTGACCAACCCGACATACCCGACAATCCCCTCCAGACAGGAGGCACTCCTGATTCATGCTTAGAGCATGCCCTTGACACCAGACACACACATGCATGCCAACAACATGCATTCAATCCCCTTCCTGTGGAAGGCACCCTTGACGCATGGTGACTCCATGCACCTGAACCCATTCCCACACATGCTGTGATATGACAGCCCCTTGACATGAGGCTTATCTCTTATTGTTCCCTGACATTCTGCGCCACAGCACTCCATGACATCAGATGCCTCATGCAAGGCATGAGGCCTATTGTTTCTATTCTTACTTGATATGCATCTATCTTTCCGATTGGACAATAAGGACCTCCCTTGTAGTATAAGTACTGCAACTCATAGTAGGGATGTCCTTAGTTTAGATCTAGGAAATCTACAGCCTTAACTTGCAAGCTCATTCGAAACTACTAAGGAATCCCCTTAGTACATGAACTCACTCGAAACCACTAAGGAAGCCCCTTAGTGCATGAACCCAGATGACTCTATGCAGAAGGCCTGCTAGAGGTGTACTATCATCTTACATCAGACGCTCCAAGTAAGACTAGTACCAAATGACTCATCGAGGAAGCACCTCGTTGGACAACATCAACTAGATCGAGTAGTTGAGGCTTTGCCCTTAACACTTTTCCCATCACCACTCTCTGCCTCCACACCTCTGGGCGACAACCAACACCTCTGGACGACAATAATGGCCCCCTCTCATCAACAACAGCCCCCTCTCATCAACAACAGCCCCCTCTCATCAACAACAGCCCCCTCTCATCAACAACAGCTCCCTCTAGTTGACAATGGCTGCAGCATTACTGCCACCACTTTAGATATATTTAGAATTATAATAAATTATTAATGTCGTAGGGTTCATTTCACTCAGGAGTGCCGCCACATCACAACTACCACCCCCTCTTGCTCGCAAATGCAAGGTGGGGGTGTTTCTTGGTCTGTTTCTCTCGCAATGGCCACAACATCACGACTACCACCCCCCCTCACTCACAAACACGAGGTGGGGTCGTTTTCTGTGCATTTCACTCAGGAGTGCTGCCACATCACCACTACCACCCTCTCTCACTCGCAAATGCAAGTTGGGGGTGGTTCTTCATCTGTTTCTCTCACAACAGCTGCCAAGTCACGACTACCACCCCCTCTCACTCACAAATGCGAGGTGGGGGTGTTTCTTGGTCTGTTTCTCTCGCAATGGCTGCCACATCACCTCCACCACCCCCCCTCGCTCGCAAACATGAGGTGGGGGTAGTTTGCTAACTCATGATGGCTGGTACATCACTGCTACCACCCCCCCTCACTCGCAATTGTGAGTTGGGGGTGGTTCTTCATTGTATTTAGATATATTTAGAATTATAATAAATTATTAATGTCATACCCATAGGTTTCGACAAAAACCCCCCCGTACCCATGGTAAAACCACACCCATAACCATAATGGGTATGGTGTTCATGGGTACAGGTATGGGTACACAAAATTATACCCAGGATTACCCGAGTCACACCCTACTTAGCAATAACATTCCTCACACATTTCCCATGATATTGTTGCTTTGACCACCACCTTTCCATATGGGTCTATGGATATTTGTTTATTCCTGGAGAATGAACAATCCCTGCTTGAGAATGACCAACAAGCTGATTCATGTTATCACATTGCCCTTACCACTCACACCAAACCCAATAAATTGACCAACATGGTAACTTGTGGAAACCCTGTCTGTAAAAGGACTGGGCATACAACAGAGTATTGAATTATTGAGGAAACTAGGGCTGCCCATAAGTTGGCACTTGAGAAGAAGACTCCAAGTTCCAGCATCTCCAAAATCCTGATCACAGTGAAAGATGTTAACAGATGTGCATTTACAGTTATGGTGGATTCTGAAACTACCTCCCTTTCCCCTCCCCACCCAGAGTTTGCTGGCCTCACTTGTAACCCCATTCCCATTGCAACTATTGATGAGGCAGAATATGATGGATGGGTTGTCATTGAGGAGGAGCCAATTGCTACTGTTGATTGGAACTAGTACACTTCCATACCAGTTGACAACACATTTGCTGCTGAACCCCTTAACCAAACTCATCTGTAAATGAAGCCAACCTTCTTCCAACTCATCCATCACATAGTCCTTGTGAGTGCAAATTTAGCCCACATGGCAAATCTGGCTATTCCTCTGCAAAGTGGCAAGTATTATAACTTATTCTGATGGAATCAACAATATACAAGTGTTGCAAGCTAGGCTAAGCACCAATGACTTCACTGATGATGCAGAGAAGTATTTTGAGCAAGATTATAACTTTGAGGTTCAGTATCACAATCTATTGGCCAGAAAGTATTTTTTCTTCCTTTGTGCGGCATGAAATCTGATGATGTGAATTGGCCTTACTAGGAAAATGGCTGGTGATTCAAGATTACAGGATGCCAAGTGTCAACCATGTACAAAGCAGAATGCAGGCTCTCCCAGGAGTGATGTGTATCATACCTGAAGGTACTCTGGGTGCATGGTAAACATCCACCACTCATGTAAAGTATACCCTGATCCATTTTCATCTCTACAGGCCAGGAGATAATTCTGATCAATGCACAAATTGGAGAACCCCAATTTGTGTCATTCTCCATATCACATGACCAGTGCAGCCGTTGAGCCTGTACTCGGTATCAACAGAGGCAGATAGAAAAATAGAACTAAAAATCAGAAAGAATTAATAGATCCTTTCCCTCATGAGTTGTATTGTTAGAAACACATGATTTGGGTTGGGAATTCTTCACAATTAGCCACCAATGAATTATGCATTTTTGTGCCCTTGAAATAGACAATAAGCCAGTAACAAGTACTTTTGCTGAACAAGTGGATCGATTCCTTCTAGAAATATATCATGACACATATTGCAATGTATGGTACAGGCAAAGTCTAAGCCTAGCCTTCTCAGAACTATATGGTTGGGATTCATGCTTGTAGAAGCTAGCAATTGCCTAGAATTCTGTAGTTACATTTAATTACTATGCACCTGGTGTGTATTATACCACAACTTAGTTGGGACCTTCCTGGTAGAGGCTGTGTGGCCCCCTTTCCAGCACTTTTTATAGTAAAACATAATTGTGTGCAGATCATTGAGGGGTAGTCATGACTTTGAGCACAGTTAAGTTGATGTCATCTTTGGATCACAGCAGGGGATATTGAAATAAAGACATTGGAAGTGAGTTACATATCATTTTTTGGAGGATAGAACTGTGAATCAAAAGTGTGGAGCAATAAGTTGAATAACATTAGTGAATGGCTAATAACTGGCAGATAACTTGTGGCAGTCCTACTGCTGCTCAATAACATTACCTCAGTTTGCTTGGCTCACAGTGAGTCACAGCAGTCAAAATGCTTTTTTGAAAAGGCATAGAGATCATGTTATTACTGTACTATTCACATATAAAACAACATAGCAATAGAGACAGAGCTACATCTAAGGGAGATGAAAGTTATTATATGCCTGGCAATTGCCATGGCTAATGACACCCAGCAGAGTGATTGGTAAGCTGTATCTTTGGCCTTCAAATTTTATCAAATCATGTGTAGTGATGTGTAAGGCCTGTTAAACAGAAAATATGACCAGACTGGGGATTGAACCCAGGCCCTCCTGGACATATACCAGATGCTCTGACCAACTGAGCTATCAGGTCTTATAGGGTTCAACAGAACAAGGATACCATATAACCAGACACAGATTGCTATCACTATCACATCACATTTTAGTGTGTGTGTGTGTGCAAACTATGGTCTGTTAAGTACTGATTAAGCAGTGACAGATTATATAATCCAACAAGGCCCAGCCCAAAGCCCTTAAGCCCCAGCTGCTGAGCCAAGCCAAGCCTTAGAGGAGGCTTGGTAGGGCCTAGGGCTTGGCTCAATGTTTCTGAAGCCTGAGCTGAGCCCTCAAGCCCTGGCTTGGTGGCTGTGATTCACCAGCGCTGCATTGTGCACTTCTCGACTCCTCTTCTCATGAATTGGAAGCTCCTGTGGCACAGCAGTAAGCAAATGCCTAATGTCTAGCTTACCAGGAGCTGCACAGATGATGTAGGAGTTAGGGAGCTGGGATAGGCAGGTGTGCATGATTGCACTGAGGGTGAGTACTGTCTGAATCCAAGCTTGTGAATGAGGGTGTTAACTTGATCAATGGGGTCAGCCAAAAAAGGAACATATTTGGTGAATACATGCCTTGTGGCTGTCCTGCCAGGCAGATCTCCCCAAACATCATATGAATCACCAGAAGCGGTGTATACAATTCAAGCTCATCTGAATCAAACCTGGGCCCTTGCAGTTGAGATCAAGAAAATTTTGTTGTCAGGGTATGTCAAAAGTGGTATGTTAAAAGCAATGATCTAAAGTAAGAAGAAAAAAAAGTATTAATATCATAAGTAGAAAGAAGAGCCCACATTGCAACTATGCTGAGCAGAACAATGAGAGGCATGTCAAACAAATTGTGTGTCATTGATCGATGTTGGCAGCAAGTTCCAGACAATGTTGAACACTGCAACTTCAAGTTCATACCAAAACTTAGACTTGTCATCCCACTCCCTCTTATATACATGAGCCTATACATATGCTATACATCAATGCTTGCTCATGTACTAGGGATCAACTATGGTAAGTCTGTCAGACTTAGTTTTAACTGACTTTTCAAGGTATTTTTACCATTATATTTATATCCTCTATGAGATTTTCAGATTCCCTACTCAAGCCGCAGCCTAAGCCTGAGCCAAGCCTGAGCCAAGCCAAGCCTGCTACTAGGGCCTGGCTCATGATGTATTGAAGCCTGAGCCTGCTCAAGCTGAGCCAGGCCCTGCACATCACTAATCATGTGTGCACATTTGACCATGTGCTATTGCCAAGGCCATGCATTTTGTAGATTTTGAATTTGAATTTTGGTTACAAATGCACTGGCCTGTGCTTCAGAATCATAAACATTGTTTTCAGTCATCTGGAATTGCCATCATCCCACAATTGGCTTGGAACAGAAGGATGTCAATGTCTCCCTCACCATCAACTATTGACAAATCCTCTCATCCTTCACCTCACCAACTGTGCTGCAATGGGGACTACCCAGAGCTTCATAGAAGCCACACATTTTGATGCAACTTCTATAGAGAAGTTTTCTTGTAACATGTTCTCAATCCCAAAACAATCTTGCTTACCTGCCTCATTCCCTCATCTTCACTCCTTTGCAATCTAATTATCAACCTGCCCAGAGAGCCTAAATGCCTCATTTCCATAAAAAGTAGTACTAAGGTACCCATGTCACATGGGGTTACTTTTTTGTGATGGTAAGACACCAAAAAAAGGTGAAAAATCTTCAGATTGCCTCTAGAACATGTTTAGATGGGTTTCATCCAATTTCAATCAATGTGAGAACTCTGAAGAAATATGTAAGGGTTTTGTATATTAAATGACATCATGTGGGATGAAGTATTGACTAATAAATTCAACCATCAATGATTATGACTATGTACAGTACTGATTATCTATCTATATGCAACAATCTGCTATGAAATATGTACTATAAAGTGAGTAGGTTTACAGGACATATGGAAGACGTTTAGTGTTTAAAGGTCCAGTCCAGTCCGGTTTTTGACTTCCAAATGGGGCAACCAGCAACCGCAACCAGTCTAGAACCAACCTAGATATTGGAGGACTGCAACCAGACCCTTTAGGACTGGTCCTAATCGGTCCATGGACCAAAAAAAGACTGGTTCGGACCAGTTTTTTGTCATAAAATTTATTGTGCCAAATAACCCATATGTATCTCAACAAATATGACCATCACCTCATATATATTATATTAATGGATAGAGATTGTAATGCTACGTAGACCGATCCAACATTTAAGCAATTCTGTCAAGATTTGACAGAGATATGGCCAAAACCAAAAGGACATGCATTCAAGTTGCAGTTTGTAGTTTGTAATTTGTAGTTTGTAGTTGCACTCATTTAGGCTGTTGTATAAATAAAATCCCATGGTACAGATGATTAGGTGTGTTGTTGTTACTTTTATGATGCTATATAGCTGTACAAAAAAAATTATAGCTCAGGTAATAAGCAATGCAATCAAAGTTGTTCTGATACAACAAAATACTTGTACAAAAATGTTTTTGGTCATATCTCAACCAATTCTTGACCGTTTTTGATGATCCAGGGACCGAAAATAAAGGAAATATGTGTGGGAGAACAAGAGACCAGTTGCAACCGGTTTTAATCGGTTTTTCATTGGTCCTACTATATTTTTCAAAATGAAAGACCAGCAACTGGACTGAAAAAGACCGGTCCATAAATAGACCACTGGTCTGGTCCTAATCGGTCCAGTTCAGTTCAGTTTCGGTCTTTTTTTCAGTCCTACAGACTGGACCTTTAAACACTAAAGACGTTAGTAGAAATTAGCTTGGGGTCAAATTATAGACCATTAGTTGAAGTTAGCTTTTTCAAGATCATTCATTGATGAATCTGGGAGTATGCAATGGCTGTGATACTTTGTTGCTGCCCATTCAGCCCTTTGTGTTAGGGCAACACCCACTTATTTGCTAGCTAAGACCATGTGGGTTCTCTCTACAAGAAGGGGGTGGGATGCATGGACATAATGGGGAAATTAATGGTTTTAATGCAAAGGGTTATTTATAGTTTAGTTGGCTGAGGAAGGCATTTCACACCATAACTGTAGGTGGAATACCTAAGAGAACACAACTGGGGTCCCCTAGGCATATATTTATGCTTATATACTATGTTACATATATTGTACATTGTTGCTACTGATGCGCATGTGCATGTATGTACATATTGACACATGTGAAATAAAATTCTCATGCCTCGCACATGTAGCATAATTCAGTGTAATCCAATGTAATCCAATGTAGTAAAATAAAAAGGAAAATTTATTATGTAATAAGGCTGTTTCCTAACATTACCCCCCTTTTATGCCTCAACTTCCAGGCAAGAAAATACAGTATTTGTCCACTCCATGAAATTTTGGTAAGGCCAGAATTTCATCCCCTCATACACCATTCTTGCAATGCAGTGCGGAGTGTTTGGATTGCATTTAAAGAACTGGGCAATCACATTATGCACTTGTTTACAATTCTCCTTGGGTTCCCATGAATTATTTTCATCAGTATAGTCTTTCTACTTAATTAAGAATTCCAATTTCTATTTTGTTGAAGGCAGGAATCTAGAATTTCTTTGACTACATATTCTGGAGCACCTTCTATAGTTATTGGAGCTTGTGGAGTATTTTGTTGGCCAGGAATAGTATAGTGGGTGGGCGGTAGGGGCATAGGTGGGATACATTTATCTTGGGATCAATCTTGCATGATGGGGGTCATTTTAGTACTACCACATTAGGCAAAATTACTGTAGAAATCACATATGGGCCAACTTGTTTCTCTGTGAGCTTCCTAGAAGGTCTTGGAATACTAAGGTCCTTGACTTAGCCATATCAAGTTACTGACATTGTACTCTGAAGGGGGGGCTCAAGTACGATCTACATGGCAACATCATGCTGTCACTAGTGCTGCTTCCACTTCTGTCTGTACCTTTTGCATCTTAGATATGAAGTCTTCTACCGATTGTACCTTGATCTCCCTTTGGTGTTCTATTCCCATGTGGGGATGATGCCTGTAATTAGCAAAGAAGGGTGACATTTGGGTAGCTGAATGGAATCTATTATTGTGGGAAAATTTGGCAATTGCCAGCCATTTGGGCCAGCCAGTTTGTCAGTAGTTAACAAACATGTGTAGGTACTGCTCCAACTCCTGGTTTATTCTCTCTGTCTGCCCATCTGTCTGTGGGTGATATGCCATAGATAATTTGGTTTGAATACCCAGTATGTTGTTCAATTCTCACATAAATACAGAAGCAAACTGTGGTCCATGATCAGAGATAACAGTATCAGGTAATCCATGTAATTGCCATACCTGATTTAGGTAGAGGTGCACCAAGCCTAATGATGAGGTTTCCATAGTGGTACATAGGATAATATGGACCTCTTTGGTAAAGCAGTCACATACTATGAATATAGCATTGTACCCCTGAGCTTCAGGTAATCCTGCATTAAAATCTATAGATATATCTTGCCATGGTGCTTTTGGTATGGGTGTTAAATCTTGAACTGGAATGGATTGAGACATCAGATTTCCAGTTGGACCTGGTTGATAGCTGTTGAAGTATAAAAGGAAGACAGAACAGGAAAGGGAATCCAGAACAGAGTCCTCTTGGCATGATGTACCAAGTAAAAGGGAGCAGAAAGGACTTGGCTTCAACTTGTAAGAAGTTGCACCCTTCTCCTCATCAAGTGTCCTAATTTCAAGACAAGGGTAAGGAGGGAGATATAAGATCCAGAGGGTTTCTGGGGGAGAATGAGGTAAAGTTTGAGGCAGACTTGGGAGAGGGTTTTTGTTAGGAAACAGCCCCATTACCTAATAAATTTTCATTTTCATTTTATTATGTTGAATTACGCTACATTATGTGGAATTACACTAAATGATGCTGCATGCAACCTCTCTCCAAATGTTGATGGGTCACATGTCAATCAAACATTTCACGTGTGTCAATGTATATGCACATGTACATGCACATCAGTAGCAACAATGTACAATATATATAACAAACCTTGAATACACACCTAGGGGACCCCAGTTGTGTTCTCTTAGGCATTCCACCTACACTTGTGGTGTGAAATGCCTTTCTCAACCAACCATTCTATTAATAACCCATCACATCAAAACCATCAATTCCCCCATCATGTGTGTGGATCCTGCCCCCTTCTTGTAGAGAGAACCTGCATGGTCTTAGCTTAGCAGATAGTGGGTGTTGCCCTAACAGAAGAACACAACTTCCCATATCAGTGCGCCTTCTCTTACTTGCACATACATCATTGTTTCATTGTGCCACATCCAATTACTCATTTTTTTGGCACAAGCTGGAAGTACTTGTGTATATGTAATCTACCTTTCTTTTGTAAGCTGATGCCAGGCCTTGCCTTACATTGTGACTGCCAGTAATTGAGAGGCAGCACTCATCATTAGGACAGCTGCAACCAGCCAACCAATTGGATTTGGTTTAGTTATGATTTACATTACTCTATTCAGACAACTATTTTAGTTACAAGCTGAATTCAGTGATAACTCTGAGATCAGGCACCTTAGCTGAAGAAGTGATTCATCACAGATCTATCCATTATGTCTGAACCATCAACTTCTAATCCCAGTCCTGATCATGTTCCCACACCATCGCTAGAGGCAAAGATTGATGCACTTATGGCCACAATTGTCACAATTAGTGACAGTGTTGGCAGCATCACAGCCCAGGCAAGCAGAAGTACAGCCAGAGACAACAGTAGACAGAGATGAGGAGATGGTGGAGATGGTGGAGTGGGTGTTACAGGGTGATGTGCAGATGGTGGAGAAGTCCAAAAATAGAAAAGTGTGCTTACCTAAGTACACACCCCCACAAATCTTTGATGGTACCATGGAGAATACAAAATCATTCATCAGCTCTATAGTATTGTACATTCATGGGAGGAGGCCAGAGTTTCATACAGCTGAGTCTAGGATAATGTTTGCTCTCTCATACATCCAGGGGGGGAAAGCACAGTTATGGAGAAATGAGGCTATTAATCAAATTGCCACAGGAAATAAACCATTTGCAACTTTCAAGGAATTTTTGGAGAGATTGGAGGCACAGTTTGGGGATCCTAATCTGAAGGCAACAGCCAATGCCAAATTAAAAACCATGCACCAAGGTTCCCTAATGGTGGATGAATTTATTTTGCAGTTCAAAGTGAAGGCTTCACAGATGGACATGGGAGAAGCCATGTTGGTAGAATTTTGAAAGCAGGATTAAATCCCTCTTTATTCAAGTCTATCTTCTGACTACCTTCTATGCCAGAGAAGTTGGATGAGTGGTATAATTGGGTGATGCACCTTGATCGGCAATACTGGCAGGAACAGGTGGAATTGAAGTTGATGTATAGAAGTAGTAAATTTGGAAGCTGTCAGGAGGAAAGTCCAAGAAAGTAAAGGCACCTCAGGTGCAAACTCTGAGGGCACAGCCACCAGCCATGGCAGTGACACCTATTGTTGTGGAGTCAGCAGCACCAGATTCTATGGAGGTTGATCAAGTAGGGAGATGAGCCCCACTTAAATGTTTTAACTGTGGGCAGTTAGGACATTTCTACAAATTTCAGGCAGAAGAGAAAGATCAGGGAAGCTACAATTGAGGAAGTGAAGCAGGAGGAAGGCAGGCAGCAGAATTTTGCAGAAGAGTCCTAGTGAAGGTTTCCCTATTGGTGACCCAGAACTGTTACAATGTACTAGCATCAGAGGAAACCCAGGGCAAACCAGAAAAGGAAATCGATGAGGACAACCATTGTGAATCATGTGATGAAGAAAATTGGCAAACACTATTTCTGAAAACCCCTAAATTCTTTATGCTGCAAGAATTGAACCCAAAATCACCTTGACTGTAGGATTGAAGACAGTGGACATGCATGCAGCAATTGATGTGGAAGTGTTGCTTGATAGTGGTGCTACAGGATTATTTATTAATCAGTCCTTAATTACTGGAAATGGTATTAGCATGCACAACCTATCACAATCTATAATGGTGTACAATATTGATGGAATGATAAATCATGGAGGAACCATTAAGGAGGAGGTGACTATGGTACTACCATATCAGGGGCATCAGGAATGAGCCATATTCAAAGTGTGCAATCTTTGGAAAACCAATCTAATAATAGGATGTCCATGGTTATGCAAGCATAATCCTGACATTGATTGCAAGACTGGGAAAGTACAAATGACTCATTATCCTAGGGAATGTAATGTGTATGTGAAAAAGGTGAAAAGCAGAAGAAAGAAAAGAAGGAGAAAGAATGTCAAAGGAAGTATTCTGTTAGTGGAGGGATGAGGATATGCCAAATGGGAAAGTTCTGATCATGATCAAGAAAGAAGAGCAGAAGCAAACATTTAGAGCAATTTGTGGAGGACAGTTGTGGGTGGTGGAGTGGGTACCAAAAGAATATCATGAATATCTGTCAATCTTTCAGAAGAAGGAGTCTGAGCAAATGCTGGTGCAGAAACCATGGGATCATGTGATTGAGATGAAGCCAGGGTTTGTGCTGAAGAAGTTGAAGGTGTATCCATTATCTCTGAAGGAACAAGAAGAAATTGATGTGTTCCTAAATGAGCAATTACACAAGGGATACATACAACCTTCAAAATCCCCACAGATGTCACCAATATTCTTCATGCCAAAGAAAGATCAGAAAGAGGATGTGTACAGATTATAGGTATCTAAATGAGTGGACAGTAAAAAATGTGTACGGAAAAAGCATGCCCAGTAACTTTTAATTCCATGATGTTCAAGGGAGTGGAACTTAACTACCCAGTTTATGAACCCAGAGCTGATGAAGCAGTTGCAGTGAACAGTATGCTTGACTGCGGTGCACATATCATTCTCATTGACAGTGTGCTTGTAGAAAAGCTAGGTTTACATTGTTTTCACCTTCATCATCCACTACCGATTTCTGTTGTGCTCAACAACTTGACTTTGTCTGGAAACTGCTTGTATGAATATGTCAAGATTGCACCTTATTCAGTATGGACTTCTCAAACTGTAAAGGTTGTTGTGACTCCAAACTTATGTGTACCGGTATTACTTGGACTGCCTTTCCTCACAATAAACTGTATTATTACTGATTTTGAGAAGTGTATGGCTATTGATAAACATAATGACTACAATTTGCTAAACCCACTGGCTTGGAAGCACCATAAGAAAACAGTAGACCCAAAGCAAATTGTGGCAGCACTAAGAAAAACAAAAAGTTAATGCTAGCACAACTGGTCAATGTTTGCAAGAAGCGGCTGGTGGAAGGGAAAATGGTGCCAGAATTTGTCAAGCTGCTAGACATGGCTGGAATGATTAAGGAGCACATAGAGTTCCTGGGATTTCAGCAAAAAGTAGGAGAAATTGAGGAGCAGATGCTCACCAAGTTTACCAACATTTTCCAACTGCTGCCCCATGTCAAGAAACTGCCTCAGAGTGTGACTGCTAAAATCAAACTCAAAGATGCAGAACAAACTATCAAAATATGTACATACACATGTCCATGCAAATTTTGCGAGGCATGGAACACATTGATCCAAGAACACCTTGATGCAGGCTGCATAAGACCCTCTTTGTCACAGCATGCATCCCCTGCCTTCATCATCCCAAAGGCAGATCCATCTGTGTTACCTAGGTGGGTCAATGATTACTGACAACTTAACAGGAACACCATTGTGGATTCTCATCCACTACCAAGAATTGATGACATTCTAAATGACTGTGCCAAGGGTAAGATCGGGTGAACTATTGATATGACCAACAGTTTTCTTCAGATGCCAATGGACCCTTTCCATATTCCCTTAACAGCAGTCTTGACACCCTTTGGCCTGTTTGAATGGATGGTTATGCCAATGGGCTTGAAAAACGCACCTGCAATCCATCAGTGTTGTGTAACGGCTGCATTGTGCAAATGGATTGGAAAGATATGTCACATTTACTTGGACAATATTGTGATCTGGTCAAACACTATTGAAGAACATGTCAAAAATCATTTTGTTGGCATTGAGGGAGGCTGGGTTATATTGCAACCTGAGAAAGACTCACCTGTTCCAGCTGGAAATCAATTTTTTGGGAAACCTGTCTCTGCTCGAGGTATTGAAGCAGACAGTAAAAAGACAGATCACATATGGCCACATTCTGTGAAGGAAGTACGGCAATTCTTGGGACTTGTCCAATATGTTTCCTCCTTTTTGCCCTCACATCACTGAACACACATGCATTTTAACAGAGCTTATGTTAAAAGAGTGCAACAAATCATTCCCAGACTGGGAGAGCAAACACAAGTTGGCATTCGATGTGATCAAGAAGGTGGTCGTCAGCCACAAATGCTTGATGACAATTGACTTCTCATTAATGCCAGGACACAAAATTTTCATTACTACTGATGCCAGTGATTATCAGTTGGGAGCAGTACTGTCCTTCAGAGAATGAGCACATCCAGTGTAAGTGAGGAACAGTGAGAGGGCTCACCTCTTCCTCTGTCTCAGAACCCGAGCCCAGCACTGCAGAAGGCATTATTGCCCCAGTGACAAATGAATCTTCATCCTCCTCCTCGATCCATGCTGTGCTACCCCCAACCACTCCTGCTGGCCTGCTACCTGATGGTATGCTCATTTGTTGTTTGTGAGCAAGCAGTCCTTCTTCCGTTATTTCCTTGTAGTTGTGTCCATCTGGGAACTCTTTAGGGCAATCCATCGCACAATGGTTTTGATAACTGCATCGACACTTCAGGCATCCTTAATGTTTGAACAGCAGTGAGTGTTCATTCTCAGTCAATCGAGGAGGTTTATGCAAAGAAGATGTAGATGAAGCTTGCATAGGAGCAGTGGCAGAACCTCATGCCTTGTAGCCACTAACAGTGTTCAAGTTCTGCAAAGGATTAGCAAGGGCCTTCCTTTTCAGCAAGCATTGCAGATCCTCTGCTGCCTCCCAGTAGTGCTTTGTATCATTTTCACATTCCTCAGCCAGTTTCCGTACCTTGGCAATCCAGCAAGTAAGCCATGCCTCATCCATCTCTTCTGGAGTGTCCTTTGTAATTTTATTGATGACATCCTTTATGTTACGATTCTTGCAGTGGTTAAATAGATCGGCATCTAAGAGACTGTCAAGCTGGAGATGCAGAGCTACATCTGAGAAATAGTATTCTGTGTTTCAGAGGACAATGTTCAGATGGCAAATGTCATTCACCCAGATGGGAAATGAATCCGATGATTTGAGTCGAGAGTTGCATATCTTCGCATGTAGCTCATCATCCCAGCCTTCAGGAATTCTTCTTGCAGCTCTTTGATGAGATCTGTGAATTTCAGCTCAGAAAGTTGATCCCTGTGTGTAGTGACCCAATCACAAGCCCTCATGTCTTTCAGTCCAGGCAAAACAGCAGCAACATGTTTGTCTTTCATTATTTTCTTGTTGGCCCTGAAGAAATCAATGCAAGCCATCTCCCATTGACACATGTCACATAACCATTGGTAGTGTTTTAAGGTCTGGTTTGGTCCGGTTTTTCGACCCCAAAAGGGGCAACTGGTCCCAACTGATGCCCAATCTAGAGGGACTGCAACCGGACCTATGCAACCAGTCCCAGTCGGTCTGGTTGCCTCTAAAAGACCAGTTGAAACCAGTTTTACCTGCTATTTTTGTCTCCTAATTAATTTTGTATTGTATTTCAAATAAAACTAATTAAAAGACACCCTGCAAGCAGGTGCTCACAGTGGTGACAGATTGTTGATGGAACAAAAATAAATAAATAAGAAAAATGACCCCATCGTCTCGCACTTGTAGCGAGAGTGGGGTTGTTGTGCTCATCGGTGCCATGCCACTGTCCCCTGTTGGTCATTACCCATTTGTCATTACCCGTTTGTCATCCCTGTCATCTCCCTGCTGTTGGTTCATCATCCCCTCCCGTTTGTTCATCAATCCCGTCATTCATCGTCTCTGCCATTCGTTGGCACTGGTGTTTGTTGGCATTGGCATTTGCTGGTGTTAGCATTGGCATTCATTGGCATTAGCATTGGCATTCGCTGGTGTTGGCATTGGTGTTCATCAGTGTTGGTGTTGGTGTTTGTCATCCTGAAGTCAATCATCATCAGCTCCATCATCTCCCCCTATGAGCAGTGGCTCATAGGTGGGGTGGTGGTGCTGTATGATGCGGCATTGGTGGCAGCATAGTCAGCTACTGTTGTCATTGGTGGTGCCACGTCACTGTTGTCATGTTGTCATTGTTGTGTTGTCAGCCAGAAGTGGGACCCACTGCCACCCTGCAAGCAGAGGCTCGCAGCAGCAGTGTAGGGCCTGAGGAGGATGTGGTGGCAGGAGGTGGGTAACATGACATAAGATTTCAAAAAACAGATCAAACAAGTTAGTATTAGTAGAGAAAAAGAAATAAAAGATGATACAAAACATACCTGAGGGCCCAAACAACACTAGTCATTGTCGTTTGGGCCCTCTACACTCTCACATCAGGTGCAGGACTTCTGAGGTAGGGGCTGTGAATGTTGGGTGGTGAGAGTGATGGTTGAAGTGGCATCATTGATGATAGGTGGTCGTGGGAATCATTTGACAAAGTGGTATCACTTTGTTTTTTTTTTTGGCACCACATGACCAAAAGGTCCATGTGCAACCACAGGGTATATAAACCCCCACCAAATGTATGGTTTTCTCTTGGGCTTGCCCCATTTTCATTATATAATGGTATAAGTAGTAAATATTAATAGTAACTACAGTAGTTTATTGTCTTGTAGTGACTGTAATATCAAGTACATATGTAATATTTTATATACCTTGAGAAGACTGGTTGCAACCGATTGCAATCAGTTTTTGAGTGGTTTTCAAATATTTTTGAATTGAGGCAACCGGCAACCCAACTGCTCCCCAAACTGGGCAACTGCAACTGACGGTTCGGTTGCATTCGGTTGGGTTGGGTTCGGTTTTGGTCTTTTTTCTGGTTCATTGAACTGGACCTTTAAACACTAACCATTGGTGTCACCACACCAGCTGTAAGCAGTGGAATACATTTTGGTTCTGTGTGCATGCATTCAGCAGATCCCATTGCAGCCATCTTCTTATTCAGTATGTGCAGCAAGTCATCAGAAGAAGATGAGGAGTTGTCAGAGCTGGAATTGTCACTGGAAGATCCAGAATAGCCAGAAGTGGAATCAGCGAATGGCAAAGTGGATGTCTGTGCATTTGTAGGCATGCTAGGACTATTCCAGTCTTCTTCTGAACTTTGGTTGATGTCAATGGCAGGCAGGGACTGTGACAGTCCTTCAGTTGGTGTCAGCGAGGGCAGTGAAGGTGACAGCAGGCCCTGTTGGGTGTCAGGACTGGTGAGCACTTGCTTGGGTGTGACAGGCAGCTTGAACAACTAGGTCTTTTGACCTGTAAACAACAAGCCTTAGTAAGGCAATGGCGAGACAGCAAAGGTTTCAGAGAACATTGGCAGAACAGCAAACCTCATTGAGTGATGTTTAAAAAAAAAGTGTAAGCATGTGTGGTGCTTCACTAGAGTCAGACTAAGCATAAACAGGCAAAAGAGGTGTTTTTGTGTGTATCGAGATGATGATGGTAATAAAGGAAAAGTGTGTGTGTGTCATCCGTATCTGTCCGAGGATGCAATCCAAGTAGTAAATAAGAGTAAATAAGTAACGTTGTTGCAAGTCTGCAGCTATGACAACCACAAACACCCTGACCAGCACCACTTTGACAGTCTACCACATGTCTCGCTGTTAGGCTTAGGCTACAAATGTAGGCATGTCTTTTAATTAGATATATCACATTAGAAAAGACTATGTATTTTCAGAGTGTGAGGACATCACTATGTTTAGAATAAACTTAGAACAAATTTAGCATCACAGGCAAGGGGCAGCGGGAACTTTATTTTTCTGTACAATGCCAATCCAGGTGGGGGGGTGGGGTTGCCTTGACTGTAGGATACTGGAATTTTGTACCTAAAGGGGGTGGGTGGCTCCCACGTTGAATTCTGTGCAAATTTTCTCAGCATTGTGACTTGAACTCGTTGATCAGCTACATCCTGGTCACCGTCTTACTAGCCACTGACAAAGTTGGGCATTGCGATGGCCACTACTGTTTCTTCATTGTTAATTATGCATATACATAGAGAATTTCCCATTATGCCATCTCTCCAATTTCACCCATTCTTTGGATTTCATGGACTATACTCAGGTCCAAACTAGTAGCATTCAAACATTTGCTCTCACAGAGATCAACTGGCTTGGACTACATGTAGCCACATCTACTCAAGATACTAATCCAGGCTCTGATGAAGTTGGATGTGATACTCAGTCTGCCAGTGGAAGTGATTTTTCAAATCCGGATGGGATCTATCTGGAGAAAAGGGTGGTTGATGGGCGTGTCCAAACCATCTGTTTAAAAACCTGTGAGCACTGCAATACTGCTATATGTCTAGGAGAAGGCCGTAGTATCCATGCCTTTGAACAGCACCAGAGAGGCAGCAAGTGCCATTGGGTGTTTGAGCAGGCAAAGTGTGAGTGAAAGCAGATGCACATAACTGATTTGTTCAAGCCTGGACATGCTACCACTCCTGAACCAGCCTTATCATTGCCAATTTCTCCCTGTCTCACTCCTAGTGACCCCATTTCTATACCAGATTTGCCCTTTTGGGATCCTCTAGAACAACCAGTGTTGCCTCCTGCCTCTAGTGCACCAGGTTAACTCATCATCCCAACATGTCATGATGCACAGTCCATCCTGACTCTTGTGGCTTTAACCTCTGATCTATCGCTTTGTGCTGGTGTCCAGCTTAATTGGCCTGGAAATGCTTACCGCAGTTATCCTTGGCAGCTGCATGCATCAGATGGCCTTCCATACGATGTTGAATTTATTACCCCAAATGGAATGATTTATGTTCAAAGCAAGAAGTGCCACTGCATGCCTCACCAACAAGGCACTCCTTGTACAGAGTGTGGTTCATTGAATACAAGTGCTGAGGTTGAACGTGTTAGAACCCAGGCTACTGGATCTCTCCCTGTTCAAACCAACTTTTGGTATTATAACTTCAACCAGTTGTGTGAGGTCCTTGACAAGAAAAATGATGACAGGAATGGTCAGAAGCTGAAGGTAGGTATTCTTCCAGATTTTTGGTTCTGCTCTCCATTGGTTGACATCTTGCAGTTGATTCAATTACAGGAAAGATTCCACACAGCAACATCAAGGCTCTCAGATCATGAGCAATTTTTAAACACACTTGCGACAGATGACAGGTGTGCAGCAGGCCATCTTGTGGCTGTTGTGCTGCACAGGAATCATGGCATCTCTGAAATCATACATCATCTCCAGCTTTCCCTTTGTGGACTATACCATGTTAAAAGCTACACTGTACATCTTTGACTGAAATGATCTCCTTGTCTATAGCTGATATGTGCACAGGACCACAATATTTTGATGATGAAGCTGGTTCTAACATTTGGCAGTCCCAAACTTCATTATGCTCTTGCTAAGGCTCTTGATCTTCCATCTGTTCACACAACACAAACATCATCAAAGCCACCCTGCATTTGTCCTTGCATTGGCTTCCCAAAGGTGGCTGAAATAACCGAGAACTTGCAGTCCATCCATGAGACTCAGGTACTTTGGCAGAAGGGTCAACTCCCATGTAAATGGGGTCTCTCAATTCTTATTGATGAGACAGCTGTAGAGCACCATCCACAGTATGACTCTGACCGTGATGCTGTCATAGGCTTCTCTCAACTTAATGCATCTTCTTGTGATACATATAGTCCTACCAAGGACACATTGTCTGCAATGGTGGATGGCATCCAGGAGGGTACTCTTACACATGCCACTGAAGCCACCATTGCAGACATTGCAGCATTTGATCATGAAAGCTACTTCCCAATTCCGGTACTCATCTCTGGTACATGTAGGCATGAGACCAACATGCAGCAATTCCAGTGGATCAGCACAATTGTCAAGACATTCAACTCTGTGGAATACAGTGCCCAAACATATGGCAAGATCTGGTCTATTGCATCTGATGGTGATGCTGTCCACCACTGTGCCCTTCATTGACTGTGCATGGCGCATACACTTTCTCCATCAGATCCCCTTTTTGATCTACTTGGGCCACTTCCATGAATGAACCTTTGGTGTGGTGAGAACAATGTCACTGCTGACTTTGACTATAAACATAAAATCAAGAGTACATGTTTTGATATTTGCTGTGGATGTTCTGTATCTTACAAACATGTTCTGCAGATACTGCACTACTTTGTGCTCCAGGAGGGTTCATGATTGGTGGTTACCACTTAACACCTGTACAACTTCGCACCAGCCTAAAAAGTCTTCTGGGTATGGACAACACCAAATTAGATGCTCTATTTAACAACAAGGACCATATTAATGTCAAGAATGCTGTGTCCTTGCTCTCTCCCCTTCATGATCTCTCAGTATCTATTGGTAGAAAAACTGTGGCTCCTGGTCAGGTTCCGCTGGTCCTTCTTGGTACATTTACTGGATTTTTTGTATGGCCATATAAAACCCCATCAATGTTCCTTGTGGAGCAGCTTGAGTTTCTTTCTGCTCTGGCTCATATGATGTTCATATTTTTCTGATGCCATCGTACTTCATTCTGTCCTGGCCAGCTTTTTTACGATGTTGAAAGTATGGTCAAAAATACTTTCTGGGTCATTGCAAAGCAGAAGCTGCTAGATGATTCATTGGGTTTCTATATCACTCAGACTGGAGAAGACTGCTTACAAATCAACTTTGGAATATATAGACTTATGGATAACTCCCAAAACATTGACATGCTTCAACTTTCACAGCATGCATCAATGGCCATCGAGATCCTTTGCATATTTGGGGCATATCCAGAATGGGATTGGGGTCATCGCCGCCTTCGGTTGGATGGATGTTGATCACACAAATCCTAAGTCCTGGACAGGAGATGTCCAACCTTCAGGTGTCAGCCTCCTTATGGCTTGGAATGCTGGCAGAAGGAAAGCTACACAGATTTTCCAGGAGCTGTATGTTGGATATGAGGATTTTTCCACTCTAGATGAAACTATTGACTTGATGTGCCCTTTTGGAGAGTATGTCAGCCTTTGCGAGTCCAACATTGATTTTTCCATGGACTTTTTTGATGAACCACTCAATCCCAAAGCACTAGTCCCCAGTGTCCCAGATAAACCTCCTTCAATAGAAGAGCTGGAAGCTGATGAATCAACAGGACTTGATGAGCTTGAGGATCTCCTTCCTGAGCCAGGAAATCATGATATGGATAGCATCCGTAAGAAGGATTGGGCATGGCTGAAGTTGTCAAATGGGAAGAGTTGTCATAAATCTTCTGCAGTCAGGTTTCTCCTCTGTTCTGAGGATGGACTGAAATCCACTGATTGGCTTTCAAGAGTTTGTGGCCTCGTGAAAATTCAGACATATTCATGCACACCCCCCATGCCCTCGACTACTGATGACTCATTGGTCAGCAATCAGTTCCTCATAAATGAACTAGTTGCTACATTTATTTGTGTTGACAATCACGCTGCACTGGCTATCATTCGAGTTACAGCCATTGACAACGAAGTGAAATGTTCTGTGTCAAGGATCTGCATATCCAACCTTACATCTGAGAAAGTCATCCTCCAGGGACAAGTCTTAACACTTGAGAATGAAGACTCCTCTGCTTCATGGCTGTGGAAGCATAACACCTTCGAGTCATTCAGTTTGTCCAATGGCCAGCTGACAAAAAAATCATCTCTGGTTGAAGTATCCACATGTCTCACACGACTCATCAAAGGCACACTTGAAATGTCACCATCAGGTCCAACCTGGAGATTTGAAAGCGAGACATTAGAAGCTGTTGCTGAGTTTCTCTGGAATGTCATGAAAGCTCAGGATCAACTAAAGTCTATACCATCTCATAAAGCGACTAAAAGTTTCCCATGCCAAAACTTGGAAGGTCAGTTTCATATCCTGTATTCATACCATTGATTGACATTACTATGACTTCAGGAGATTTCATGTTTGTAAGTGCAGATGGCACAGCTGTCTTGAAGTCAGCTCCAAAGGATGGCTATCATGTTTGCTGGTTGTGTGGAGCCCAGGAAAGACTTCAGAAAATGCATGACCATGTTGCGCATCATCTAGCAAGTGCAAAACTCAATTACAGAGAGAAACTCCTAAACCCAGTGCATTTCATTTAGCTTCAATTATTATAACTCACCTGAGTTGTCCTACATTTAGATTGGTCCACTCCCTTGTGGATTTTGTGGACAAAGCAGAAGATGCCATATTGACCTGATCAAGAAGAAAAAGGTTGAGGTTCCAGAGTCGTATGACTGCCCATCGTTTGTCAAATTTAACCTCACAGCCTCCCTCACACCAACTTTGTCAGGTCCCAGTACAAACTGGCCAATATGGTGTCACATTTGCCACTTACAACAGCCTGAAGGTCGTAGGTAAGTGCGTGACACCCACATCATCTGGTCATATAACATGCCTGCACATATTGAAGAAAAACATGCTGGACAGGAGATTTTGGAGGACTTTGAGAAGGAGTATGTGATCACACGGGATGAGATGATTCACCTCAAGATTTTGAAGGGGCAGTTGGATTGTCTGCTGGTAAAGCATGCAGCAAAGAGGAATGCTGGTGAGTTGGAGGATGTCCCAAAGGGGAGGAAGGCACAGAAATAGTCCAAACTTTCATTTTCATGATTTTCACCTTTGTAATAACTGTACATCAAGAACTGGGAATGCATGTTTACTACTCTAGCTTGATTCTCCTGCAAATTTACAGGGGTAGGGGGGGTGGTCAACTCTGATTTGAGCAACAACTGAAAAAAAAATTGAGGTGGGGGGGGGGGGGGTGGTCAGTGAAATTTTCAGGGATTCTCAAAAAGGGGGCATTGTCTCGCAAAATAAAGTTCCCACTGCCCCTTGATCACAGGGGGCAGTAATTACTGCAACATTGAACTTGTAAGTGCAAACAAAACTCGGCATTTGCCACAATGTTGCAAACGAACAGGTTAGCAACTAAGCACACCCACACATGCAAACAAAAACTCGCAACGTTGCAAACGAACAGAAAGAGCACAAGCACACGCAAACACTCATATAATATAAGCAAATCACGCGTCGGCAAACGCCGCAACTTTGGCGCGAATATTCTCACGCTTCCCCACCTCGAGGACTAAACCTTGACTAAACCTCATTCTCAATACTGAGAACTCGGAACTCGCTGTCAGAGCCTGTCAGGAAGCGCAACGGTCGAGACGCCGCAGATGTCAACGACCTGACGTCGGCATCCCCCTTTGCTACTTGTCGATGGTAACTAAGTTTCCCAGTTGGGTTTCATCCTCAATGCGTGCCAAGTCGACTGACGACGTGCCCGTCAAGTACTTCAACGCTGACATATAATGAAGCATATCATCGTTATGTTAAGCGATATTTGTACAGGCATGAGTCCTATGATCAATACAATCGAAACGGTCATCCAGTAAACTTGATAGCTGATTTGGAAAAGAGGATATTTGCATTTACTGCGTTCGTCAACTTGAGTTCTAAGTACGGACAGCGAAATCTACACACACCTAAAGGCTAGAATTAGAGATTGAAGCGCTCGACCTTGAGCACCCAGTTCTGGATGCCGGCCTTAGTACCTGAACTGACTGCGATCTTGACCTGCGCACTAACGTCTCTGACGTTAAATCCGGAATCGACGCGAAAAGTACGAATTAAGGTGCGAGAGGACCACTCGGGATCGCCACGACAGGTGGCGAAGCGATGATTGGTGCTGGAGGGCTCGGCTTGCTGACCACCAAAGAAGACGGTGGCGCTAACAACGCCGTTGTCAGGGACTGCCTCAGCGAGAGCCTCGGCGCTGAAAGTGGCGACGAATATGGCTCCGTAGGAGGTGGTGCCTTGCCCGACGCTGAGATCAATCTTCGCTCCTGGGAGGTCGGTCCAGGTATTAGGGCTGGTTAGTACCCAAGGGGGTTCGCTAAAGACGATGTAGGTAGCGTCAGCGGGGCGGTTGGCGACGAAGGAGGTCATAGTATGAACTTTTTCTGAAGAGTTGTTACTAACTTAGGATGTGTTCTGGAGTGCTTGGCTCACCACTTACCCTTTTATGAACTTTTTCTGAAGAGTTGTTAGGATGTGTTCAGGAGTGCTTGGCTCACCACTCACCCTTTTATACAGATTTTGCTAATAATACGATAACGAATATTTCCTGCGATATGGAAGTTCAAACTAAGGTTTCACGCGTTTGATTTCACCTCAACTCTCAGAAGTTGGCGATCATCTGCTTGAGAAAGTCCCTGATCCACCGAGATTGGCATCTTCTCCGAAAATTACTTTCTCATAACCCAGTAACCCTTCGTCTTCGCTTTAACTTCGCTTCGAAGGCCATGTCATGCGCTGTCAAAACAGGGCACGCATGATTACTCGGAACACTGGAGTAACTGGTGAGTATGCCACTGAGTAGGAGAAACTTCGAAGATGGGTCGGCTTTTATGCTCGACACCTCAGATTTCGAACACAACATTAGCGGAGCCAAAATAATATAATATGTTATTCCAGAACTGCTGAATTCTTAGGAGACCCGTAACGAATTGATAACATATCCTAGTCACCTGCGCTTCAAGTTGTCGAAGCCTAGTGTAAGTAGTCTGTGGCATGTCGTTAGTTTCACACCGAATTGTTCACGGTCGCCGAATAACAACCGAATAAGTAATTATCAAAACTCGAAAACAATGGTTTTGGGATGCCAACTCGGAAACCATAAACACCGCATTTTGACAATAATTCTCACTTCATGTTTCAGGGAAGCTGGAAACTCGTGCTTCCCGATGTTCAATTATTAAGGAAAGAACATCGAATTGATCCAAGTCCGAGCCGTGGGTTGGTCCTGTCCAGTTTTGTTCATTCTCGACGTCAACAGGAATGTGGGTATTATTGGTCGCTTAATGGTCATCCGGTTCATCCGGTTCGACCGTTTCTCTATTTCGGTGCGCTATCGCCACTTGTACTCAGATGAATTACTTATTGATTCCGAGTGCTGCATTTGGGGTGTCAGAATGGATGAAAAATCCATCAGTGGAGTCTATATGTATAACCTTGGCAGCTCAACGCCACTAGAATGCTCATGTGATCACTTCAAAGATCGGAGTATGGCTAAGGTAAAGGCTACAAATTGATCAAAGTCGACGTCATGGGCCGGGTAAGCCTGAGTGCGGTCCTCTTGTCTGGTCTTGTTCATTCTCGATGTCAACTTAGCTGTGGGTATTGTTGGTCTACAACTAAATTCAAAGTTATAGCCCCCTTCCACACATTGCGGGGGTTGGGTTTTTCATCTCCAGAGGGAGGCTTTTAGACCTATATTATGCTGCTGAGCTTCAGATGACTGGAAAAGGGTATACATGTGTAATTTTTCATGAGCTTATTGTTAAATTGAATTTAGCTTGTACTTAATGGTTATCCAGTTCAAAATTTTCCCCAATTCGGGGTGCTATTGCTGCTGTTGAAAGTAGTGATGTTCAGGCCCAGCTTGGCCCAAAAGCCCCAGCTTTGGCTTGGCCTGAGGCAGCTTTGGCCTGCTCAAGACTTGGGCCAAGCCAAAGCTGCCACTCATGGCTTGGCCCTGGCCTGGCCTGGCCTGGCCCTGGCTGCGGCATTGAGCATGTGGAGTTGTTCTGGATGTGTGGGAGCCCCTAAGAACCACAGGGTGGTTCTTGTATGTGTTTAACCATGGTATCCACTCTCCTGCACTGTTCTTCAACACCTCCATGCCCTAGAAGCCCCTGCTGTAGTGATGAGCTATTGCTTGTCATCTCACTCACAGGGGCTACATTTGGGAAGTGAGGTTTAAAGGGGTGGGAATCACTCACGTTGGATAGGCTGGCAGCACCCACAATCCACCCTGTGAGCAGTCACTCGTAGGGCTGGGGGTGGGTGCGGTGTTGTCCAGAGCATTGTGGCATCGTCGTCATCCTGGGGGTCCAAACCATGCATGTCCATGGCTGGTTTGCATCAATACCTGTAGTTTAGATTTTAGAAAACAGTTAGTTGGCAAAAAAAGAAAAAAGAACAAAAAGGCCCAAACAGCAGTTGCTGGTGTTTGGGCATTCATTACATCTGGAACACTTTGCTTGCAGCCAGCTGCGACTCTTGCTGGAGTGGGAATGGGCTTGAGGGTGGTGGTGGTAACGGGGCATAGGTTGTCAGTGTCTGTTGCCATTACCGCTGTTTTTGTCATTTTGCCATCCCCATTGTCCCTCTCCCCGTTGACACTGTTCCATCATTGTCTTGTAGTGGTCCATGCCTGCCATTGTTGTGTTGCTCCATTGTGCAGTGGTGGGTGCCAATTGTTGTTGGGTCATCCCCATCATCGACCCTTGGCATTGGTCTTAGCTGTCGTTGTCGTCAAATTAGGACCTGAAATTTTTGGTAGTTAGTAGCAACGAAATGAAAGAAAAACAAAAATTACCTGTTTTCCCCATTATTTTCATTGTTGGTGTCGCCATCATCTGGGCTTGATGACCATTGTTACAAGATATTTAGAACCTAAAATTGAATTGAAAGTAATGAGTCAGTATAAGGAAATGGAGCAAAACAAGAAACACACTCACTGAGGAGCCTATGAACCTCGTTGTTGAGATTCACACCATGATCATGCAATTGACGCATTTGATGCATGTTCTATTCTTGGCATATCCCTTTGATGCACAAGACAAATGCGGTATATGATCAGCTGAGATCAGCTTCTGTGATGTGTGTGCTATTATTAGCACTTCTCTTTGATGCATTCACACAAACACATCAAAGATACCTTTTCTCTCATCTCCCCCTTTATTAGACTGAGCATATATATATACAGGTAGATAGATACATGATCACCTCAGTCCCTTATACAAGGACTGAGGTGAGCATTGCCTACATGCTATTCATAGAATGATACTTACTGTACCTTAGTTTATCCTCATATATTCTAGGTACAGTCTTGTGTATTATAAGTCACTTATACAAGGACTGAGTTTATCCTCATATATTCTAGGATTGATTTTCTACAGGTTATGGGCCACTGCTGTCACTTCTAAGCAATGGTAGAAAATCTCCTAGCCACTCGACATTATCCATACGTCATTTTCCTTTGATCGACAATCTGATCACTTTCCCATTTTGGATCATGGACCATCCTTTGTGCAATCAGTCCTCTTGATGGCCTTGCCTTCCCACAAAATCTATTACTTTTTGTTCGTTACATGCATGCTAGACACTACCCCTCCCTCAGTTACTTTGATCAAGCTCTCTGTACAATATTCTGGTGAGAAACTCGACAAACTCAAGTTGAACTACAAAGAATGGTGCGAGGAAATTACTATCGCTCTTTCACTGAATGGTCTCTACAAATATGTTACTGGCGCAATCCCTGCACCTACTGCCTCTGAACCTCGAGCACTGATTAACTGGAAAGCCAATTCCCATCTCGCATATGCATTCATTGCATCCAGCATTGTCCCATCTGAGCGCCCTTTCATTGACATAGAAAAGGCTACAACTGTAAACTGGGAGGCACTTCATAAACAACACCAGAATGAGGGTCCTGATCGGCAGGTCCAGTTATTACAACAAGCCCTCACCACCCAATGCAGCACTGACACTCCCCTTCCTGAGATGGCCGACAAAATTTGTGCCCTCATTGAGCATGCATTTGCTATGGGGGACATCAAACCCAACCTCCTTTGTTGCATTGCCCTTTTGAACTCCCTCAGTGAAAATTTCCTCATGCATGATCAATTATCTCTTGTGACATTGCCGCCTCCACAAAGGAATCCCCTTATACATTGAAAGATATCTGCCTATTCCTGGAAAACAAACAGTTGCTCCTTGAGAACAACCACCACACAGACTCCAGGTCATCTGTAGCTCTCACTGCTTGTACTAAATTGACCAAGCCATTTAATGGGCAGGTTTGTGGGAATACCAATTGCAGAAAAGCAGGACATTTGACTGAGTACTGCATCAAGGTGGGGGGGGAATGGCTGGGAAGACAATTGAGGAATCCATGGCAGCCTGGAGAGTGGCTTGTGAAAAAGGGGAGAAGGCCGACGCTTCGTCAAAACCTCTGAAGGTTCCAATTACTGTGAAAGACATTAATGGATGGGCCTTCACAGTTATGGTGGACTCTGACCCTGCAGACCCTCAACCTGACATTTATGCCCCATTTTCTGGGCTCGCTAATGATCCTCTTCCCACAGCATCAATTGAGGAGGTAGAATATGAAGGATGGCTTGTCATTGAGGAGGAGGCGACCACAACTATTGACTGGAACTGCCATACTTCACCTCCTGCAGAGGGCACCTTTACCATTGAACCACTTAACCAAACCAATGCTCCCAAATTTCCCTCACCCATTTCCCTTTCATTATTGATATGGGCGCCACAGTCCACATCTCACTGGACAAGGCAGACTTCCTTACCCTTAGCCAAATACTGCCTTGCCCTGTGAAAGGTGTTGGGGGGTCCTCCATTGTTGCTATTGGAGTCGGTGACATAAAACTATGCATAGCATGGGGTCATCAATATTGTTATGTAATGTGCTTTACATCCCAGATGTGGCAGTCCAGCTTATCTCAGTTAGTTCCCTCACCAACGATTCAAATGCCATGGCACATTTTGATAGCTCACCATGCTGGATCACAGATAAATCTACTGGAGCTACTATTGCTCATGGAACATTACTTGCCAACAAGAGATTGTACTCACTTCACCTTTACTCCGCCACCATTGACCACGCTTTGACTGTCCACAAATCCCCTGACCTTGAGACCTGGCACTGTCGACTTGGCCATGCAAATTATCAATCCTTTTGGGATATGGCCAAGAAGGGTACACTTACAGGTGCACCTATCACCTCTGCTTCTAAACTGCCCAAATGTGAATCATGCATTCTGGGCAAACAGACAAAGATGCCCATTCCAAAGAAGCATGAGGAGGGGATTGGGCATAAGGCAACATGGAAGTTAGAAAAAGTCTGGGTAGACTTATCAGGTCCACATGCAGTTACATCTCATACAGGAAACTCTGATGTTATGGACATTGTTGACAATTATACATCCTTTCCATAGTCAATACCACTTCGTAACAAAGATGACTCATTTCCAGAACTAAAAGCTTGGGAACTAGCATGAGAAGGACTTAAAGTTGGGATTTATATCACAGACAATGGAGAATTGAAATCTCATGAGATGGAAGCTTGGCTCAAAACAAGGGGGATGGGACAGCAATTTACCATCCCACATACCTCAGCCCATATCGGGCACATTGAACGCATGCATCGTACTCTTATGGCTAAAGCCCACATGATGTGAATTTACTCAGGCCTACCAGCTTACCTTTGGGATGAATTCTACCTAATGGCCTCTCACTTACATGCCAAAACCACCACGAGGTCACTTCAAGGTTGCACACCTTGGAAACTCTGGCATGAGCATAAGCCTGATTATTCATACCTATGGGAAATTGGCTGCCATGCCTTTATCCTCATTCCAAAGAAAAATAATGCAAAATTTTTTGAGCAATCTATTGAGTGTGTACTTATTGGATATGACCTAAATTCTAAATCCTACCGATGCTATAATCAGACTATGAGAAAAGTTCACAGCTCTTATCATGTCCACTTTCTTGAGAGCCACAATGGACATGCACCCCCCCAACCATTAACATCAGATGATGTTGTTGAGACACCTACTCCAGATGGACCCACCTTCACCATTTTGCCCACAAGCAATGATGATGTTGACAAATCTTTTCATCCATTGAATACCACCAAACCAAACAGCAATGTTGGGGAGGAACAAGATTTACCCACTCCAAATCCCATCCCACATTGCTCATCCCATGTACCTATTCCCACAGAGTGACACCCGAATGGTGGACCAACCAACACTAGGACTGCGACAGCTGTCCAGGAATCTCAAACCAGCGCTACCCAGGTCAGGGAGGCCCACCGTGAGTGCAGAGCTGCCACTGTCGCCGCCCAATCACAGAATCCCGATCATGTTCCTGATCCAATTGTCAATCATGATCATGATGACATTGATGAACTATGTCAATCATTCAACAATCTTCATTTGGGTGATCAGGCACATCAACTCCAGGCCCTAATTTTGGAAATGATGGATTTTGATCCAGAATCACTCCAGTTTGAGGATGAACCCAAAACTTGGGAGGAAGCAAAGAATTCGGGGGATGCAGAGCAGTGGTGGATAGGATATCTGGATGAATTGAAATCTCTGAAGGATATGGGGGTTTATAAACTCATCCCCAGGGGCAACATACCTCAAGGTAAATGGATTCGTAAGGGCCAACCAGTTGTCCATATCAAGCATGATGAAAATGGCCATGCCATGAGATGGAAAGTCCAACTCGTCTTTCAGGGTTTTGAACAAATTTATGGTAGGGACTATGCTAAGACAACCTCACCTACTGCACTCACCTACTGTGTGCATGGAATCTTGGCAAATCTTGCTTCACATAGCTGCATCTCTGGGTTGGGATGCCCAACAGATTGATGTCAAAACCGCTTTCCTTTATGGGGTCCTCCCTGATGATGAAGTCCAGTACATGCAACAGCCTGATGGGTTCGAAGAACCAGGTCATGAAGACTGGGTATGGCAGCTTCAGTGAGGATTATATGGCATGAAGCAGAGTGGCCAGATATGGAATCAAACCCTCAAAGCCCAAATGATCGCCTGGGGTTTTACGCGCCTCACCTGGGAGTCCTGCATTTATTACAGGAAGTCAGCCATGGGCATTGTTATTGCCACAGTACATGTTGATGACTACCTATCTATCGCTGACACCAAGGATGAAAATGAGCATTTCAAGAACCAAATGCACAAAGTGTGGACAATCTCAGAACTGGGCACAGTCCTAGGACTTTGCTCGGACTTTTTTGGCTGAAAGTCCTGCCAAACTAGATGTCCAGTCCAAGCTGAGTCCTCAGACTGTCCTAGGACTGTCCGAGCGTCCAAGTGGAGTCTGAGTGGACCAGCACTCGTACAGTCCTAGGACTGTCCAAGTTACTTATATAATTGACTGAAAAATCAGTGGCTACTGCAGGGATTGAACCCTCATAGTCACATGATAAAGTACAATTAAGGCAGCAATATAACTGTTAGACTAAAGCATCATTACATGTAAGTAGTTTGATCTCTCTATGTACTGCCCCAGCTGTGATGACAAATCAACACAGCCACGTCATCAACAACACTGGCACATCACCTCTACCACCACCACAGTCAACGGTGCCGCCTCCTCCTCCTTACCTCCTACCCCAATAACCAACAACAGGAACGAGCCCAAACGACAGTATTGTTGTTTGGGCTCACTTGTAAGTGTTTTTTTACATGTTTTTTGTTGTTTTGTTTAACTAACTGAATTTTCCTTAATGATAGGCTTTATCTATGTTATAACAATGCCACAGCCTCAAAACCACAACAATGGCTGACACAGCCACCACCCTAGGACCCAGAACCACTGCTGCAAGCAACTGCTTGTGGGGTGGGAATGGGTACAACTGCAAAACAGCAGGACAATGGTGACGCCAACTTGGCCAAACAGAATGACAACACAACGAGGTGACTGGAGATGACTCAGACTGGGAGATGGAATGATGAGGGGACAAGCAGGAAACAACAAAAGGAAGGCAAAGCAAATGAAGAAAAGGCCCAAGAGATGTCAAATGATGTCTCTTGGGCCATTGGTAAGTTTTTTTTTCTTGTTTTTGTTACTAACGAACTTTTTTAGGTATTATCTAGTACTGCTGATGATGGCGAGCACTCAGAACCACTGCCATGAGCAGCTGCTTGCGGGGTGGGAATGAGTGCAACTTCGAAATGACAAGAACGGCAACCCCGACAGAACAACAAGACAACAAGACACAGCACCCCCCCCAGCCCTCACATCCACCATGCAGGACACACCACCCGCCTCCAGCCTCACAAGCAACTGCTCCTGGGGTGGATGGTGGGTGGAATGATGATGATGGCAGGGAACGACAACAGCACCTGCCCCAGCCCTATGAGCCACTGCTTGTAGGTGGACGATGGGTGGAACAATGACAATAAAGGCCCAAGAGATAGGTAAGTTTTTCTTTTCTCATTTCATTTTTCAATGCTAACTAACTTTTTTGAGGTCCAAACTACTACTGGCAATGACAACGACAGGGGGACACCACCACCACCACTACTGCAAGCCCCTGCTCGCAGGGTGGAAGGTGAGGAGGAAGGGAGACAACAACAGGAGTGGGGACACCCATGATGACACCCACCCCACACCTACAAGCATCTGCTCGTGGGGTGGTTCTGGGGGGAGAAGAATGGGGACAGGAGAGTGAGACAGCCAGGGGACAACCCAGGGAGAGACGAACACTGCCATGAGCAACTGCTCATGGTGGGTGTTTTTAATTTATTTTTATAATTGATAGTTACAACCCCCTCCCCTCGAGTTTGCGAGGGGAGGGCCTAGTATTGTACTTATTACTTACCCCTCGCACAGATGCAAGGGGGTCAATTTAATGATCTATTCATGATATATATAAAATTAAATTTCAGTAATAAATAGATATAATGTATGTAACTTTAAATGACTACTTGGCTTAAGTGGTAGAGTGTGCACATTTGGTCATCATGTGATTGCTAGTCCAGAAGTCTGTTGGTTCAATTCTTGCTGTGCACACATCATTTTGTGAGACTTATAAGAATTTCTCTAAGTCTGGAACTTGGACTTTACTTGAACAGTACTTTAAAGGTGTAAATAAATGCACAATTGATGTTGTCCAAGCAAAGTCTGAGCAAAGTCTGAGCAAAGTCCAAGTGCAGTCCTAGGACTTTACTCGGACAACTCGGACAGTCCTAGGACAGTCTGAGTGTCCAAGCAGAGTCCAAGCAGAGTCTGAGCAGAGTCCAAGTGAAGTCCGAGTGTGTCTGAGCAGAGTCTGCTCAGACTGGGGGGGGGAGTGTAAAGTACTGCTGTTTCTCTCACAACGGCTGCCACATGACCACGACCACCCCCTCTCACTTGCAAATGTGAGGTGGGGGTGGTTCTTGGTCTGTTTCTCTTGCAATGGCCGCCACATCACCCCCTCACTCGCAAGCACAAGTTGGGTAGTTTTCTAACTCATGATGGCCAGTACATCACCGCTACCACCCCCCCTCACTCGCAATTGCAAGTTGGGGGTGGTTCCTCATTGTATTTAGATATATTTAGAATTATAATAAATTATTAATGTCATACCTGTTGAAACACATGGGGTACCCATGGGTTTCAACCAAAACCCCCCCATACCTGTGGTAAAACTGCACCTGTAACCCTAATGGGTATGGTGTTCATGGGTATGGGTACATGTACATGAAATTATACCTGGGGGTTACCCAAGTCATGCCCTAATTACTGAGCCCATACACAGAACCATGTGCCCTCACAATGGGAAGGGTAACTCATGTCTCATATATGTTTTCCTTGCAGCATCTCCCCTTCTGAATGCCCCTTCATTGACATTATGAAAGGCCCTGACATCACTCCAGAATCAACATCAGAAAAAAGGGCCTGTTCGCCAGGTTCATCTGCTTCAACAAGCACCTTCTATTCAGTGCACAAAGGATGTCCCACTTCCCAAGACAGTGGAGAAAATGTGCACCCTCATTAAATGTGCTTTTGCCATGGGGGATATGAAGGCTGATCTCCTTTGTTGCATTGCACTTCTTAACTCTCTTAGCAATAAGGCATGACTTGGGCACAGGTAACACCATGTGTTTCTGCTTATGGGTATGGGTTCAGATTTCCATACCTGAGGCAAAACTGCACCCATACCCACAGTTTTATGGGTTTAGTCAGTACCATACCTGAGGTCCGATCATCGGGTCATTGTAATAAAAGCACAACTGTGCCTTGATCACTTAGGAGAATGGGGACAATGTAAATTGGAACTTGATATGATTTGCAGGGGGAATGAGAACTAACTAAGACATTGTTGGAGAATCAACTATCATGCACATGATTGTGTAGATTAGTAATGGTCCTGAAAGGTATGTGACAGGAAGGTAACACATTTGTGGGGAAGTGGTAAGGTAGTAAGATAATCAGGGGAATTATCTCACACTTGCATATATCCTCTTGAAAAAGAATATCCTCCTGAGAATAATTGGGTATCATGATTGGTGGTATGTTGATCATTCAAGGGTGCTCTGTTTCGTACAAGACAAGGGCTTCCGTTTCCAACAGTTCTGATCGTGGTAGCCAGAGGTCGTGCTCTGCACCATATCCACTCCACCGTACCAGGAATTGGTGGCCCCTACCTCGTGGATGGCGGTCGAGGATTTTCTCAATGAAATACTCTGTCGTACCATCTTCAGTGATCAGGGGTTTGGGGGGCACACATGCACAGTCTGGGAACAGCTCATAGTTATTTCGGATGTGTGTTCTCAGTTGTGCAACGTGAAAGGTCGAGTATGCTTTTGATGTTGGCAGGAGCAGCAGTTTGTAGGATGAGGACTCAGGAAATGCTTGTGTGATTTTGTATGGTCCATCGAATCTTGGCAAGAATTTTGCCACTTGTCCATCCCTCACATGTATGTAGTCTCTTTGTCAATGAGCCATTCCAAGCATAACCTTGTCGCCTACATGGAATGCAGGTTCAGGGAGATGGTCTTTGTTTGCAAAGTGGGCCTGTTGGATTTTTGCCATGATGAGATTATCTTTTGCCACATTTGTTTCTTCCTCCATGGTTTTGATGAAGTTCCAAGCCTCAGTCTCTCCAGGAGTGATGGGTGCTTCTGCATCATCTGAGGGTGTGGTGATGAGAGGTGGTAGTAGTCGTGGTGATCGCCCCATCTTCAGTATGAAAGGTGACACTCCAGTGGACGTGTTGGGAGTGTTCATGATATCAAACCTCACTTTAGGCAATGCTTTTGCCATCCTTTCTGATTTCATTCGACATGGAAATGTAGGCATTGCACAACGGTTTTGTTTGAGTGCTCCAATGAGCCATCGGTTTGTGGATGGTATGCTATTGAAAGTTTATGCCCAATCCTGGTGAGTTTCATGAGTGCCTTCCAGAATTTTGAGACAAACAGTTTGTCGCGGTCACTGATGATTTCTAATGGGCACCCATTTTCACAGTACCACTTGTCGAAGAATAGGAACATGAAGTCTTCTGCTGACATGTTGGTGGTGCAAGGTTTGATCTGCATATCTGCACCCAGGTGGTCTGTCATTGTCACAATTGCATCAAACCCATCATCTTTTGGCAAAGGTCCGATGAAGTCGATGGCTACTGAATCGAACCGTTTGTCTGGGACCGGTAAGGGGTGAAGTGGTCCAGCTGCCTTTGAGGTGGAAGGTTTATTCCTCTGGCAGTCCATGCAACCAGGAATGTAGCCTTGTGCGAGGTCTCTCCTCATGTTGGGCCAGTGGAAGTCATCTTGGAGGTTGGCATAAGATTTTTCCATTCCGAAGTGGCCAAGATTATCATGTGCCAATTTGAATAGGCATTCTCTAAGGTTCTTGTACTTTGGAATGACCAGTCTGCTACCGATGAATAGAAGGCCATGTTTGAGAGAGATGTTCAGTTTTGAATCCAACATGGCCTGCTTCAGATCATCAAGTATTCGTAAACACCATGGGTCCTCACAATAGCCGTTTTTGATTCTGGTGATGAGTTTTGGGTCAGAGTGTATGGAGAATACAGCGGCAGCTGTGATCCTAGGTGCCTCGTCGTCTACAAAGTCTGGCAGCCTCGATAATGCATCAGCAACAATGTTCCAGTCTCCATCGATGTAGGTGATGGGGTATTCATACTGTGATAGGTACTCCATCCACCAAGCCTGATGCCGAGAGAGGTCCCATTGGAAATCGAAATTCTGTAAGGTTTTGTGGTCTGTGTGGATATGAATATGTGAACCGAGTAAGTCTACTCGCCATTTCTTAAATGCCCTCATAATCGCCAACATCTCCTGCTCATGGATGGGGTAGTTGTGCTCAGTGCTGTTCAATTGTCTGCTCTCGAACGCCACTGGGCATGCAGATTCCCAGGATGGGCCAAAGGAAAGGATGGTGCCTGTCCGCCTCTTGCTTGCATTGCAGGTCACGAATATCTTGTTGCCACCCAGGTTCTCAGGGTCAATAGCTGTCAAACAGTCTCTGCTAATCACCAGTCGCTTAATGTTGTCAAAAGCCACCTGATGATGGGACAATACTGGATGCAATGAATGCATATGCGAGATGGGAATTGGCTTTCCAGTTAATCAGTGCTCGAGGTTCAGAGGCAGTAGGTGCAGGGATTGCGCCAGTAACATATTTGTAGAGACCATTCAGTGAAAGAGCGATAGTAATTTCCTCGCACCATTCTTTGTAGTTCAACTTGAGTTTGTCGAGTTTCTCACCAGAATATTGTACAGAGAGCTTGATCAAAGTAACTGAGGGAGGGGTAGTGTCTAGCATGCATGTAACGAACAAAAAGTAATAGATTTTGTGGGAAGGCAAGGCCATCAAGAGGACTGATTGCACAAAGGATGGTCCATGATCCAAAATGGGAAAGTGATCAGATTGTCGATCAAAGGAAAATGACGTATGGATAATGTCGAGTGGCTAGGAGATTTTCTACCATTGCTTAGAAGTGACAGCAGTGGCCCATAACCTGTAGAAAATCAATCCTAGAATATATGAGGATAAACTCAGTCCTTGTATAAGTGACTTATAATACACAAGACTGTACCTAGAATATATGAGGATAAACTAAGGTACAGTAAGTATCATTCTATGAATAGCATGTAGGCAATGCTCACCTCAGTCCTTGTATAAGGGACTGAGGTGATCATGTATCTATCTACCTGTATATATATATGCTCAGTCTAATAAAGGGGGAGATGAGAGAAAAGGTATCTTTGATGTGTTTGTGTGAATGCATCAAAGAGAAGTGCTAATAATAGCACACACATCACAGAAGCTGATCTCAGCTGATCATATACCGCATTTGTCTTGTGCATCAAAGGGATATGCCAAGAATAGAACATGCATCAAATGCGTCAATTGCATGATCATGGTGTGAATCTCAACAACGAGGTTCATAGGCTCCTCAGTGAGTGTGTTTCTTGTTTTGCTCCATTTCCTTATACTGACTCATTACTTTCAATTCAATTTTAGGTTCTAAATATCTTGTAACAATGGTCATCAAGCCCAGATGATGGCGACACCAACAATGAAAATAATGGGGAAAACAGGTAATTTTTGTTTTTCTTTCATTTCGTTGCTACTAACTACCAAAAATTTCAGGTCCTAATTTGACGACAACGACAGCTAAGACCAATGCCAAGGGTCGATGATGGGGATGACCCAACAACAATTGGCACCCACCACTGCACAATGGAGCAACACAACAATGGCAGGCATGGACCACTACAAGACAATGATGGAACAGTGTCAACGGGGAGAGGGACAATGGGGATGGCAAAATGACAAAAACAGCGGTAATGGCAACAGACACTGACAACCTATGCCCCGTTACCACCACCACCCTCAAGCCCATTCCCACTCCAGCAAGAGTCGCAGCTGGCTGCAAGCAAAGTGTTCCAGATGTAATGAATGCCCAAACACCAGCAACTGCTGTTTGGGCCTTTTTGTTCTTTTTTCTTTTTTTGCCAACTAACTGTTTTCTAAAATCTAAACTACAGGTATTGATGCAAACCAGCCATGGACATGCATGGTTTGGACCCCCAGGATGACGACGATGCCACAATGCTCTGGACAACACCGCACCCACCCCCAGCCCTACGAGTGACTGCTCACAGGGTGGATTGTGGGTGCTGCCAGCCTATCCAACGTGAGTGATTCCCACCCCTTTAAACCTCACTTCCCAAATGTAGCCCCTGTGAGTGAGATGACAAGCAATAGCTCATCACTACAGCAGGGGCTTCTAGGGCATGGAGGTGTTGAAGAACAGTGCAGGAGAGTGGATACCATGGTTAAACACATACAAGAACCACCCTGTGGTTCTTAGGGGCTCCCACACATCCAGAACAACTCCACATGCTCAATGCCGCAGCCAGGGCCAGGCCAGGCCAGGCCAGGGCCAAGCCATGAGTGGCAGCTTTGGCTTGGCCCAAGTCTTGAGCAGGCCAAAGCTGCCTCAGGCCAAGCCAAAGCTGGGGCTTTTGGGCCAAGCTGGGCCTGAACATCACTACTTTCAACAGCAGCAATAGCACCCCGAATTGGGGAAAATTTTGAACTGGATAACCATTAAGTACAAGCTAAATTCAATTTAACAATAAGCTCATGAAAAATTACACATGTATACCCTTTTCCAGTCATCTGAAGCTCAGCAGCATAATATAGGTCTAAAAGCCTCCCTCTGGAGATGAAAAACCCAACCCCCGCAATGTGTGGAAGGGGGCTATAACTTTGAATTTAGTTGTAGACCAACAATACCCACAGCTAAGTTGACATCGAGAATGAACAAGACCAGACAAGAGGACCGCACTCAGGCTTACCCGGCCCATGACGTCGACTTTGATCAATTTGTAGCCTTTACCTTAGCCATACTCCGATCTTTGAAGTGATCACATGAGCATTCTAGTGGCGTTGAGCTGCCAAGGTTATACATATAGACTCCACTGATGGATTTTTCATCCATTCTGACACCCCAAATGCAGCACTCGGAATCAATAAGTAATTCATCTGAGTACAAGTGGCGATAGCGCACCGAAATAGAGAAACGGTCGAACCGGATGAACCGGATGACCATTAAGCGACCAATAATACCCACATTCCTGTTGACGTCGAGAATGAACAAAACTGGACAGGACCAACCCACGGCTCGGACTTGGATCAATTCGATGTTCTTTCCTTAATAATTGAACATCGGGAAGCACGAGTTTCCAGCTTCCCTGAAACATGAAGTGAGAATTATTGTCAAAATGCGGTGTTTATGGTTTCCGAGTTGGCATCCCAAAACCATTGTTTTCGAGTTTTGATAATTACTTATTCGGTTGTTATTCGGCGACCGTGAACAATTCGGTGTGAAACTAACGACATGCCACAGACTACTTACACTAGGCTTCGACAACTTGAAGCGCAGGTGACTAGGATATGTTATCAATTCGTTACGGGTCTCCTAAGAATTCAGCAGTTCTGGAATAACATATTATATTATTTTGGCTCCGCTAATGTTGTGTTCGAAATCTGAGGTGTCGAGCATAAAAGCCGACCCATCTTCGAAGTTTCTCCTACTCAGTGGCATACTCACCAGTTACTCCAGTGTTCCGAGTAATCATGCGTGCCCTGTTTTGACAGCGCATGACATGGCCTTCGAAGCGAAGTTAAAGCGAAGACGAAGGGTTACTGGGTTATGAGAAAGTAATTTTCGGAGAAGATGCCAATCTCGGTGGATCAGGGACTTTCTCAAGCAGATGATCGCCAACTTCTGAGAGTTGAGGTGAAATCAAACGCGTGAAACCTTAGTTTGAACTTCCATATCGCAGGAAATATTCGTTATCGTATTATTAGCAAAATCTGTATAAAAGGGTGAGTGGTGAGCCAAGCACTCCTGAACACATCCTAACAACTCTTCAGAAAAAGTTCATAAAAGGGTAAGTGGTGAGCCAAGCACTCCAGAACACATCCTAAGTTAGTAACAACTCTTCAGAAAAAGTTCATACTATGACCTCCTTCGTCGCCAACCGCCCCGCTGACGCTACCTACATCGTCTTTAGCGAACCCCCTTGGGTACTAACCAGCCCTAATACCTGGACCGACCTCCCAGGAGCGAAGATTGATCTCAGCGTCGGGCAAGGCACCACCTCCTACGGAGCCATATTCGTCGCCACTTTCAGCGCCGAGGCTCTCGCTGAGGCAGTCCCTGACAACGGCGTTGTTAGCGCCACCGTCTTCTTTGGTGGTCAGCAAGCCGAGCCCTCCAGCACCAATCATCGCTTCGCCACCTGTCGTGGCGATCCCGAGTGGTCCTCTCGCACCTTAATTCGTACTTTTCGCGTCGATTCCGGATTTAACGTCAGAGACGTTAGTGCGCAGGTCAAGATCGCAGTCAGTTCAGGTACTAAGGCCGGCATCCAGAACTGGGTGCTCAAGGTCGAGCGCTTCAATCTCTAATTCTAGCCTTTAGGTGTGTGTAGATTTCGCTGTCCGTACTTAGAACTCAAGTTGACGAACGCAGTAAATGCAAATATCCTCTTTTCCAAATCAGCTATCAAGTTTACTGGATGACCGTTTCGATTGTATTGATCATAGGACTCATGCCTGTACAAATATCGCTTAACATAACGATGATATGCTTCATTATATGTCAGCGTTGAAGTACTTGACGGGCACGTCGTCAGTCGACTTGGCACGCATTGAGGATGAAACCCAACTGGGAAACTTAGTTACCATCGACAAGTAGCAAAGGGGGATGCCGACGTCAGGTCGTTGACATCTGCGGCGTCTCGACCGTTGCGCTTCCTGACAGGCTCTGACAGCGAGTTCCGAGTTCTCAGTATTGAGAATGAGGTTTAGTCAAGGTTTAGTCCTCGAGGTGGGGAAGCGTGAGAATATTCGCGCCAAAGTTGCGGCGTTTGCCGACGCGTGATTTGCTTATATTATATGAGTGTTTGCGTGTGCTTGTGCTCTTTCTGTTCGTTTGCAACGTTGCGAGTTTTTGTTTGCATGTGTGGGTGTGCTTAGTTGCTAACCTGTTCGTTTGCAACATTGTGGCAAATGCCGAGTTTTGTTTGCACTTACAAGTTCAATGTTGCAGTAATTACTGCCCCCTGTGATCAAGGGGCAGTGGGAACTTTATTTTGCGAGACAATGCCCCCTTTTTGAGAATCCCTGAAAATTTCACTGACCACCCCCCCCCCCCCACCTCAATTTTTTTTTCAGTTGTTGCTCAAATCAGAGTTGACCACCCCCCCTACCCCTGTAAATTTGCAGGAGAATCAAGCTAGAGTAGTAAACATGCATTCCCAGTTCTTGATGTACAGTTATTACAAAGGTGAAAATCATGAAAATGAAAGTTTGGACTATTTCTGTGCCTTCCTCCCCTTTGGGACATCCTCCAACTCACCAGCATTCCTCTTTGCTGCATGCTTTACCAGCAGACAATCCAACTGCCCCTTCAAAATCTTGAGGTGAATCATCTCATCCCGTGTGATCACATACTCCTTCTCAAAGTCCTCCAAAATCTCCTGTCCAGCATGTTTTTCTTCAATATGTGCAGGCATGTTATATGACCAGATGATGTGGGTGTCACGCACTTACCTACGACCTTCAGGCTGTTGTAAGTGGCAAATGTGACACCATATTGGCCAGTTTGTACTGGGACCTGACAAAGTTGGTGTGAGGGAGGCTGTGAGGTTAAATTTGACAAACGATGGGCAGTCATACGACTCTGGAACCTCAACCTTTTTCTTCTTGATCAGGTCAATATGGCATCTTCTGCTTTGTCCACAAAATCCACAAGGGAGTGGACCAATCTAAATGTAGGACAACTCAGGTGAGTTATAATAATTGAAGCTAAATGAAATGCACTGGGTTTAGGAGTTTCTCTCTGTAATTGAGTTTTGCACTTGCTAGATGATGCGCAACATGGTCATGCATTTTCTGAAGTCTTTCCTGGGCTCCACACAACCAGCAAACATGATAGCCATCCTTTGGAGCTGACTTCAAGACAGCTGTGCCATCTGCACTTACAAACATGAAATCTCCTGAAGTCATAGTAATGTCAATCAATGGTATGAATACAGGATATGAAACTGACCTTCCAAGTTTTGGCATGGGAAACTTTTAGTCGCTTTATGAGATGGTATAGACTTTAGTTGATCCTGAGCTTTCATGACATTCCAGAGAAACTCAGCAACAGCTTCTAATGTCTCGCTTTCAAATCTCCAGGTTGGACCTGATGGTGACATTTCAAGTGTGCCTTTGATGAGTCGTGTGAGACATGTGGATACTTCAACCAGAGATGATTTTTTTGTCAGCTGGCCATTGGACAAACTGAATGACTCGAAGGTGTTATGCTTCCACAGCCATGAAGCAGAGGAGTCTTCATTCTCAAGTGTTAAGACTTGTCCCTGGAGGATGACTTTCTCAGATGTAAGGTTGGATATGCAGATCCTTGACACAGAACATTTCACTTCGTTGTCAATGGCTGTAACTCGAATGATAGCCAGTGCAGCATGATTGTCAACACAAATAAATGTAGCAACTAGTTCATTTATGAGGAACTGATTGCTGACCAATGAGTCATCAGTAGTCGAGGGCATGGGGGGTGTGCATGAATATGTCTGAATTTTCACGAGGCCACAAACTCTTGAAAGCCAATCAGTGGATTTCAGTCCATCCTCAGAACAGAGGAGAAACCTGACTGCAGAAGATTTATGACAACTCTTCCCATTTGACAACTTCAGCCATGCCCAATCCTTCTTACGGATGCTATCCATATCATGATTTCCTGGCTCAGGAAGGAGATCCTCAAGCTCATCAAGTCCTGTTGATTCATCAGCTTCCAGCTCTTCTATTGAAGGAGGTTTATCTGGGACACTGGGGACTAGTGCTTTGGGATTGAGTGGTTCATCAAAAAGGTCCATGGAAAAATCAATGTTGGACTCGCAAAGGCTGACATACTCTCCAAAAGGGCACATCAAGTCAATAGTTTCATCTAGAGTGGAAAAATCCTCATATCCAACATACAGCTCCTGGAAAATCTGTGTAGCTTTCCTTCTGCCAGCATTCCAAGCCATAAGGAGGCTGACACCTGAAGGTTGGACATCTCCTGTCCAGGACTTAGGATTTGTGTGATCAACACCCATCCAACCGAAGGCAGCGATGACCCCAATCCCATTCTGGATATGCCCCAAATATGCAAAGGATCTCGATGGCCATTGATGCATGCTGTGAAAGTTGAAGCATGTCAATGTTTTGGGAGTTATCCATAAGTCTATATATTCCAAAGTTGATTTGTAAGCAGTCTTCTCCAGTCTGAGTGATATAGAAACCCAATGAATCATCTAGCAGCTTCTGCTTTGCAATGACCCAGAAAGTATTTTTGACCATACTTTCAACATCGTAAAAAAGCTGGCCAGGACAGAATGAAGTACGATGGCGTCAGAAAAATATGAACATCATATGAGCCAGAGCAGAAAGAAACTCAAGCTGCTCCACAAGGAACATTGACGGGGTTTTATATGGCCATACAAAAAATCCAGTAAATGTACCAAGAAGGACCAGCGGAACCTGACCAGGAGCCACAGTTTTTCTACCAATAGATACTGAGAGATCATGAAGGGGAGAGAGCAAGGACACAGCATTCTTGACATTAATATGGTCCTTGTTGTTAAATAGAGCATCTAATTTGGTGTTGTCCATACCCAGAAGACTTTCTAGGCTGGTGCGAAGCTGTACAGGTGTTAAGTGGTAACCACCAATCATGAACCCTCCTGGAGCACAAAGTAGTGCAGTATCTGCAGAACATGTTTGTAAGATATAGAACATCCGAAGCAAATATCAAAACATGTACTCTTGATTTTATGTTTATAGTTGAAGTCAGCAGTGACATTGTTCTCACTACACCGAAGGTTCATTTGTGGAAGTGGCCCAAGTAGATCAAAAAGGGGATCCGATGGAGAAAGTGTATGTGCCATGCACAGTCGATGAAGGGCATGGTGGCAGACAGCATCACCATCAGATGCAATAGACCAGATCTCACCATATGTTTGGGCACCATATTCCACAGAGTTGAATGTCTTGACAATCGTGCTGATCCACTGGAATTGCTGCATGTTGGTCTCATGCCTACATGTACCAGAGATGAGTACCGGAATTGGGAAGTAGCTTTCATAATCAAATGCTGCAATGGCTGCAATGGTGGCTTCAGTGGCACATGTAAGAGTACCCTCCTGGATGCCATCCACCATTGCAGACAATGTGTCCTTGGTAGGACTATATGTATCACAAGAAGATGCATTAAGTTGAGAGAAGCCTATGACAGCATCATGGTCAGAGTCATACTGTGGACGGTGCTCTACAGCTGTCTCATCGATAAGAATTGAGAGACCCCATTTACATGGGAGTTGACCCTTCTGCCAAAGTACCCGAGTCTCATGGATGGACTGCAAGTTCTCAGTTATTTTGGCCACCTTTGGGAAGCCAATGCAAGGACAAATGCAGGGTGGCTTTGATGATGTTTGTGTTGTGTGAACAGATGGAAGATCAAGAGCCTTAGCGAGAGCATAATGAAGTTTGGGACCACCAAATGTTAGAACCAGCTTCATCATCGAAGTATTGTGGTCCTGTGCACATATCAGATATAGACAAGGAGATCATTTCAGTCAAAGACATACAGTGTAGCTTTTAACATGGTATAGTCCACAAAGGGAAAGCTGGAGACAATGTGTGATTTCAGAGATGCCACAATTCCCGTGCAGCACAACAGCCACAAGATGGCCCACTGCACACCTGTCATCTGTCACAAGCATGTTTAAAAATTGCTCATGATCTGAGAGCCTTGATGTTGCTGTGTGGAATTTTTCCTGTAATTGAATCAACTGCAAGACGTCAACCATTCCTCCACTCATAGAAGACTTGGATGAGGTTCTCATCATTCTGTTCACTGGACCATGCAAGCCCACAGATAAAGAATTTGAATGCACACCTCTTTTGGTCAGGAGGAAACAGGTAGCACATGCACTTGAATGGCTAAAGTTGAATCACTCAGATTATGTAGATCTGGAGATAGCCTACAATGAACTGGATCATTATCTGGAACAAAGCCCACCAGTCTCGATTGAATATCAACACTCACTCTCTAACAAAGTACAAGAAGGAACCAGCATGTTTGACAATGAATGCTCTTGATGACGGTGTTGAAGAGGGTGACTGCCCATTTGTAGTTCATGGTGTAATGGGTGAACAATACAACACCAAATCACTAAATGCTTTGAAAGGAACAGCATTACAACATTGGAATAACCATGGAGGAGCACTTGCTGTGTCACATGCCTCTTCTCCAGTGTCCATATACAACAATCCCAATTTATACCCACAGATATTCCTTTGGCTATTTCCATATGGCTTGGGAGGTATCAGAGCGACATCTCTTTCAGACCAGGCTCACAAACATCATTTGCTAATGTACCACAATAAATGCTTCCAGAAAGATATATGTTTCCCTTTCATAGCATTCAGTCAGCAGCAAGTCAGAGCGTCTACAACCAGAGATTTGCTGCTTGCAGAAATGTGCAACTTTGACAAGATCACAGACAGATTGCTGACTGTGAACCAAGACATCTTAGAAGATCTTGCAAAAAGAATGGCTCCAGGAGAGGTCATGAAGCCCTCCATGGATGATGAGGTCACATGTTTTCAGGTAATCAAAGACCTAGATCACATAGATGGTAAAGTCAATGGATCAATCACAAGTAAAAAGTATATGCATAGTGAAATATGGTCCATGATGGCATACCTGGGTGCCCCAATTTGGTACATCACATTATCTCCTGCTGATAACAAACATCTGATATGCCTATATATTGCAGATGGCAATGAAAAACTTGATGTCCATTTGCTTTGATCAGAAGATGTGCATTATCGGCTCATCGCAAACAACCTGGTTGCCAGGGCACACTTTTTTCACTTCATGGTCAAAATGTTCATAAAACACATCTTGGGAGTGGGCACAGATCACTGAGGTCTTTATGGAAACACCTCTGCATACTATGGTACAGTCAAAAAGCAAAATTGCCTAACCCTGCACCTTCACATGCTGCTCTGGATTTGAGGTACCTGCTCACCAGAAGAAGTCCATGTGAAGATTCTCAAGCCTGATTCCAAGTTTTGCCAAAAGCTGGTAGAGTATCTAGAGAGCTGCCATTCAGGAGATTTCATATCTGGAACCAAGGAAACTGTGGAATCAAATGTAAAAGCAGCCACTGAAAACTCAGACTATAGAAACCCCACCAAAATGTTACCTGAGCCTCCCCCACCATCCTGTCATGAAAATCTGTGTAGCAGTTGTGACAGTTGTGATGCTCTAGCCTCTTGCACATCAAGATTTAAAGCTACAGTGGATGATTTAATTCTGAAATCTAATGTTCATAAATGTTCTACCAATAAAAATAAAGACAGTTCTCAAAATAAGGCCTGGCCTTACAAAGAGTGCCTAGATAACATCTGGGGCAAGTGCAAGGCTCAGTTCCCCAGGCCAACCTTTCCAATGGCAGAGGTTGATCCTGAATCTGGTAGTATCAATGTCAAGAAGACTGAACCTTGGCTGAATACATTAACATATCTTGTAACTTACCTCTTCAGATGCAATACTGATGTCACAAGCCTTTGTTCAGGTACTGCAATCGAAGGGATTCTGCTATATGTCTTGAACTATGTCACAAAACCAGCACTGAAGACCCATGTTATCTTTGATATGGTTTGTTCAATGTTTCACAAGCATTTGGATATCATAGGAGGTGATGATGTGCAAAAGAATAAAGCACAAAAACTAATGACAAAGATTGTCAATTCTCTCAGTGCAAAGATGGAAATGGGTTCACTGATGTCTTGCATGTACCTTCTGGACAATCCAGATCATTATACCAACCATAAATTTGTTCATTGGTGATCTTTTGTTCACAAAGCCAGAAAGGCTTCAGATGTTACAAGTTCACTCATAAGTGTAACTGGCCAGAAAGATGGAGACTCCAAATGCATACAACCTGCTGACTCCTCTATAGGGGTTGAGCATCCAGAGAAGATCACCTTCAAATGCAATGGACACATTATTGGGCTCTTGCCTGTTCACAATTATATCTTCTGACCTGCAGAGTTCCACTCTATGTCCCTGTATGACTGGGTCTCTGGGCATCAACATGAACAAATAAAGCCAGTTAAGCATGGCCCCATACAAAATGTTGCTGCTCCTGATGCAGGGTCTGATGATGAATCACCAACCAGGCACAATGACAGGGACTCTGCCAAGTGAGGGCCAGTCAGAAATTCAGCCCCAAATTCAAGATCCAAGCTTCACAGTCTTTTGAGCAGCCATCCACTTGCAGAAATGCACAGAGCCCATTGGTCAAAGAAGGTGAAAATTCCAAACTTTGTTGGAGATACCTTGCCACATCATGATCAAGAGGACCATGAATATTACTGCTGCACTATGCTCACCTTGTTCAAACTGTGGAGAAGTGGATTGGACTTAAAAAATGAAGGGTCATGGGATGAGACTTTCCTGTCACACCAATTCTTGGCACACCATGTAGAACTTATGAAAAACATGAATTTACAATATGAATGCCTTGATACCCAAGATGATTTTCATGCCCAGATGCGAAAAGGTGCAGTTGCTATGCTGAGTTTGGCTGAGAGAAGTGCTGGGATATTCCAAGACTTAGACAAAATGGCTATCGAGGATGCAATAAATGGCCCAGCTGACAGAAAGACCATATTCGACAAATTCTCAATATCTGCACAAGTTGGGACACAGGAGAAGGCCCAAACTGGTCTGATGACTGATATGAGAAGGATGCTATCGTCCATTGGGTGGACAGATCAAAAGGCAGACTTACTTCCTGATAATTTGATATTATGCCAGATCCTCTTGAGTTGGAGCAAACTCTGGCTGAGTGGAAGGCTGCAGTAGCTACCACACGTGCTGAAATCCTGGAAGAGCAAGCCCACCATTTGCATGCTAGCACTGCTTCTATGCCAGGTACTATATCAAGCTTGTTTATCTCCAACAATGTCTGAGTCATTGAGAAAGCCTACATGAGTTGCTCCTTCTATTCGAAAGATTGGCAGAAGACCATTGATGTTGTATTGAATCAATTTATCCTGAACAAGGAACAAGATTGAGCATTTCACATTGTTGCTAACCATGCCTGCAGTCCAGATTCTGAGCAACTGAAGATGAACATCACTGAAGTGGCACAGGAAATACAAAGGTGTTGAAAGCATTGGTAGAGTTCTTCAAACAATGGAAGGAATCTCACCAGCTTATCATAGTAGTACCAACTGGCAGTGCTGCAGCTCTTTTGAAAGGTTTGACCTACTATGCAATGTTCAGCATCAACAGTGATGGGGGCTGGACATCAAATATCCAGCTAGCACAGGTCAAGTCAAGGCTGGAAGGCATACACTATGTGTTCCTGGATGAAGTTTCAATGCTCTCCTGCCATGACATGTACCTTATAAGTGCAAGATTGGTGCAAGTGCTGAATAGCCTTGATTTACCTTTTGGTGGCTTGAACATGATTTTTGCTGGAGATTTTGTGCAGCTACCCCTGGTTATTGGTCATGAACATGCTTCATTGTACAGCCACACAGTTGGGAAGAACACGTCATCTCTCCATGAACAAGAGGCAGCAATTGGTATGGCTCTCTGGCACCAAATCATGACTATTGTCATCCTCTGCCAAAATATAAGGCAATGGACACAGTCAGTTGATGATGCCAAGTTCTGGGAAACCCTGGCTAACATGAGGTATAAGGCTTGTACACCCACCAATATAACATTCCTTAGGTCCCAGGTATCCAGTACATTGCCAGGCTGCTCCAACATGAATGAGAAGCAATTCAGGAACATTGTTAAGTACTGAGCTGGATGAAGGAAGTTGTTGGATTTCTGGTTGTACCCAGATGATAGAAGTTCCAGAGGGTGGATTGAGTAAGGCAGGGAACCCTATGGAAATCCAGGCAGGGTTTACTTGATGTGTCATACCAAGTGGGGAACAGAAAGGACTTGGCTTCAACTTATAAGAAGTTGTGCCCTTCTCCTCATCAAGTGTCCTAATCTCAAGACAAGGGTAAGGAGGATGACCAGAGGTCTGGAGATTTTCCAGAGAGGATGAGCAAAAGTTTGAGATAGACTTAAGAGAGTAATTGGAGTTTTAATTGGGATAGAATTAAGTGGGAGACTTGGTTGATTTACAAACTGCTAATACAAGACAAAAGTAGCTAGCTTAAATACTAAAGGCCGGAGGCGATAGGGGTTTCCAAGGCTGTGATAATTGCAAACTGGCTTCCGAGATAAATAACCTGAAACCATTTCATCAAATTGGAAATGAGGGAATTTCACCTCTAGGCAGTGCTGCTGATAGGAGGTGGGCTGTGATGCAAGGTGGCCGGGAAGGGGGTGGAAAATGATCAGAAATTTGGTTGAGAGAACTAGTCTTGACAGTATTTCCCCCTTAGTGCCAAGCCTATGAGCACATGAAGGTTCAAATCCAAATCAGGGATTTTTTATTTATTTATTTATTTATTTTGTTGGGGTTCCCAGGTCTTCCTACAACCACCACAACCCCACTACTCCCTTTGACAAAGATGTCCTCCATCCCCTCATACACAGAAAAGATAGTGGCCATCAAGGCCCAGCAGGAGCGATTGATGGAGGAGCTCCAGTTGGAAGAAGAGGCCAGGGAGGCTAAGGAGCACCGAGCAGCAGAGGAGGCTGCTAAAGTGGAGGCAGCTAGGGTGGAGGCACAGAAAAAGGCTGCAGAGGAGGAACAGAAGACCACTGCCGCCAAGAGGGCAGAAATGAAGTGGAAAGCTGGAGAACTGGAGCCTGAAAAGGCTGAAGGGAGTGCCTCCCCCAAGAAGAATGCAAAAGGAAGAGGGGGCTGACAATGAGGCCCCTGCACAGATACAAGCCATGATTTCTTGTAAAAGGTGAGTTCAGCATATCTTCTTGTGATTCCAGGCTGACTCTTAGTAGATGTTTGAGTCAAAAACTGTTGTGTTTCCAGATGGGAACCTGGGGTTGAGCCTGCGAGCCTTGCACCAAGGCAAAACATAAGTGCAAGGAGGTTGTGTGGGAGGGGCAGCTTTTGCCAGTCGGACCTGGGCTAGGGGAAAATGATGGGGAGATGGGGATACTGAGGGAATTGGTGGGGGCAGTGAAGGGGGTGAAGAAGGAGCTCTGGGAGCTCTGGGTGATAAGTGAAGGAGTTTTGGCCCTCCAGGACTCCCTGGCAGATATCCAGGGAGCCTTGGATCTGGAGTGGAGGTTGGAGTCTGAGGAGGTAGAGGAGGACAAAGAAGGGGACGAAGGAGGTGAAGAGGATGAAGAGGTGCAGGGAGAACTGTCAGGTTTAGCAGAGGAAGTGGAGGGTGAAGGAGTGAGGGGGGAGTAGGGATTAGATTTTGCTTTATTTGTTTTTCTTTGTTTGTTAAAATGAATGAATGTTGTTTTGTTTGGGATTTGTATGATTGTTAGGTGGAGAGAGGACTGGGTTTCCCCAGGTAATGCATGTGGTAGTTGGTAATGAGTTCCTGGGTGTGATCAAGTTCCATAGCGGGAAGCCAGGAGGTTTCTTCATCGGTTCCTTGGTAATCTTCCCACCACATGAAATAGAGTAGCTTGCATTGACAGTGGTTGTCAATCTTTGAATCAAGGATTTCCACAATCTCATACTCCAGTTCATTGTCTATAATGACCGGAGGAGGTGGAGGTTGAATACAATTAGGAATTGTGTTGGGAGTATCTTCTTCCAGTTGGGAGAGATGGAATACTGGGTAGACAGCCCAGAGGTGATCCAGAAGTTGAAGGGTAACCGAGTGGGTACCCAGACGGGCAATGATTTCAAAAGGGCCATAGAACTTTTCTGAGAGCTTCTTGGAGGGTTGTGTAGTGTGTAAGTGCTCGCCTTTGACAAAAGTGTAGTCACCAATTTTGAAGTCAGGTGTGGGGGCCCAGCATTTGTCTGCAGGACCTTGATAGCACTTCTGTGCTTCTGTGAGTTGCTTCCAGAGTTCCTGGTGGAGATCATCAAGGTCAACCACAAAATGGCGTGCACATTGCAAGGCTAGTTTGCGCTCCAGGAAAACCATGATGTTTGGGTGGTAACCCTTGTTGGCAAAGAAGGATGAAACACTGGTGGAAGCTGAGGGAGCATTGTTGTATGCAAATTCCCCCAAAGGTAGTAGCTGGGACCAGTTATCCTGTTGGTAGTTGCCAAAAATCTGCAAGTACTGTTTGAGGGTCTGGTTGAGGCATTCGGTCTGTCCATCACCTTCTGGATGGTAACCTGAGGTGAAGTGGATTTTCATGTCCAGGGCTTGTCCAAGAGAGTGGAAGAAATGGGAAATGAACTTGGAACCCCAGTGATAGGTCCACCTTGCGCTCTAAGCTCTGGGAACATTTCCAAATGCATCAACAGATCACCACACATGCTCCCAACCCCTACAAACCCCTACAAACCCCACAAAACCCCTCTGAAATGATTTTGTAGCACTTCAAACAATTTTGAACAACTTTGACCAACTTCGCAACACTTCAAGAAAGTCCAAATGACTTTGCAGCACCTCAAACACCTTTGGCTGCTGTATACCTATTGAACTGCCATTCAGACACACACAGCACACATTGTATGAGTTAGTGCATCACATATCAAGATGTTCCATTTGAAATGTGATGCAAATGGGAATGTTGCTCATCACAAGGCACACCTTGTTGTTAAAGGTTTTGAGCAGGTTTTTGGAACAATCTATGTTTGAAACTGGAGAAGTGTGTATTTGGTGCAAGCAAGATCAAGTTCCTAGGATTACTGATCAGCCCTGATGGAATTAAGATGGACCTGATCAAGGTACAGGTGATCACTGACTGGCCTGCACCCACCCACATCAAGGAAGTTCAAGCCTTCTTAGGACTCACAAATTATTATTGTTGCTTTGTGCATGATTTTTCCAAAATTGCTGCACCCTTACATAACCTTTCACAAAAGGGAGTAGTGTGGAGGTGGAGGGAGCAGCAGCAGACAGTGTTTGAGGAGTTGAAGAGGAAGTTTGTGGAGGGACCAATATTAGCCCCAGTAGATTTCATGCACCCCTTACTGGTGTTTTAAGGTCTGGTCCTATGGACCAAAAAAAGACCAAGAACTGAACCAAACCTAACCAATGTTACCCAGACTGTTGGTTATGGTTAATGTCCAGTTATGGGCAGTTATGGTTATGGTCTTTCAGATCTCAAAAATATCATTAACTGCACAAAAACTGGGTTAAACAGGCTGAGACCAGTTAATGGGTCACATGGACTACACCACCCTGTTTCCACACATATTTGTTTTAATTTTGCTCTCTGGGTCATTGAAAAACAGTTGAGAACTGAAAAAGATATGACCAAAACCATTTTATGACAGGTATTTTGTCATGATTTGAATGACTTTGATTGTACTGCTTATAACTTGTGCTACAAAAATGTTGGGTACAATTGGACATCATACGATCCATAGCAATAATACACATAAACATATGTACCATGTAGGTTTCATTCATTTAACACCTCCAACAAGTTTTAACTACATACTACAAACTACAAACTACAGAGACAACTTGAATGCAATGTACTTTGTTTGAGCCATAACTAGATCAAATCTTGATGAAATCTCTTAAAAGTTGGACCAAACGATGGGAAATTATAGTACCTAACCCACCCTACAACTGCTATAAGGTCCAAATAATGGTTACTGAGATACATATGGGTTATATAAGTATGACAAATTTTATGACAAAAAACCAGTCTTAACCAGTCTTTTTTTGGTTTATTAACCAAAAAAGACTGGTCTGAGTCAGTCTGGTTATGGTCCCCCAATATCTGGGTTGGTCCTGGACTGGTTACAGTCATGGTCTACCCCTTTTGGGGTCAAAAAACTGGACCTAACCAGACCTTAAAACACTACCCCTTACAAGTGCAGTAATTTACACTCCTCCACCTATTCCGATCAGACTCACTGGAGTCCAGTGGATTCCAGTTATTCTGACCAGATTCTAGTTACTCCAGATGCTCAACTTAGAGTGTATACCCTAATTGATAGTCAAATTTCAAGTCTTAAGTTGTCAAAGTGCCTACAAAATATATTTGTGCAGAGTAAGAATTGAACTCAAGATATCTTGAATAGAGTGATCACATGACAAACCAAACATGTGTGCTTAACCAGTTGAGCCACAGGAGAATTATTAGTTATTAATATAATGTTTATTCAAGACACTCTAATTTTTTTTGAAGTAGTTAAGATCAAATTTTTTTAATTAACCACATCCCTCACATTGAATGCGAGGGAGTGGGCATGATTGTGATTATATACATAAACAAAACATCCTCCCTCTCACAAGATGCGAGAGGGAGTTTTATTTATATACATAAAAAGCTAACCCATCATGCCAAATATGAGGGGGGAGGTAAAAACATGACAAAAAAAATCCCTCCCTCAGGCAAAATGGGGGAGGGGGGCACAATACTAATAAATAATTAAAAGTACAAAAAAAATCCCTCCCCACACAAAGTGTGGGGGAGGGGGAGGGGACGCGACCCCGCTGTTGTTGTTGTTGTTCCACCCACGATCCACCCCATGAGCAGTTGCTCGTGAGGCTGGGGGCAGGTGGTGCATTGTCGTCTCCTATCCCTGCACCTGGGCATCATTCCACCCATGTTCCACCCCACGAGCAGTTGCTCATGAGGCTGGAGGTGGGTGACTTGTTGTTGTTGTCATTCCACCCACGATCCACCCCATGAGCAGTTGCTTGTGAGGCTGGGGGTGGGTGGTGTGTTGTTGTTGTCTCCTGTCCCTGTGCCTGGGTGTTGTTCCACCCATGTTCCACCCCATGAGCAATTGCTTGTGAGGCTGGAGGTGGGTGGCTTGTCATTGTTTGTTGCCATTGTCCCCTGTTTGGATTTCTGTCTTTTTTTTTTGGGGGGGGGAGGGGGAGGGGGAGGGGTTTGGGTGTGTCAGTGCAATGTGGCATGTGTACGGGGGTTGGTGGGTGCTTACTAGGCATGTATCCCCTCCTGGCATCCCTCTGCACCCACCTAGCCCATGTCAACAGCCTCACATCCCATTTGAATGGGGAGGAGGGGATTGGGTGAGTCCGGGTAGATTCCAGGGATTCCAGAGGTAAAATTGACCCCCCAGTCCGACCAGAATTATGAATTGTGAGAAAAATATATGTAAATGGAATTCCCCAGAATTCTGGAAATTCTGATCGGAATGGGCATTCCAACTGGAATCCGACTGGAATAGGTGGAGGAGTGTAATGTACTCTACAAGTGGAATCAGATGCATCCAACTTTGCTATGGGAGCAGTATTATCAATGCTGTGCAAAGATGACAAATGGCATCCTTGCACATATTTGTCCTCAGGGTTGAATGATGTGGAAAGGAATTATGATGTGCATGACAAAGAGATGTTGGGGATAATACAAGTCACTGTGGACCTAGCACAATATGATTTTCAGCCATTTAAATTCAGAAATGTGAATTTCCTAACATAAATGGCTGAATTCAGGGTGGATGAATTTGGGATGAATTTTCATCCCAAATATTTCAGCCATCCAAGGGATGGAGTTCATATGTGTTACGTTACAAAACATTCTTAACCTAATGTGATGAATTTTCATTTTACAAGGGGATGAAATCCAGGGGATGATTTTAATCCAAGATAAGGGTATGGATTTGCAACCATCTTAATGTATGAATTTTCATCAAACTTTTCAACAATTTATGGGATAGTGTTTCCTGCCACAAAGGTGTGAATAACAGGGTGTGTTTTCAGCCTGAAATAATACAAATTTCATACTATTATGAGATGATTTTAGTAGGGAAATTTCTTTCATTAAATATTGAATTGACTGTTCCTTCCTCAGGTATTATTGTTATTGTTTTCAGTCAGAATGAGAGGATACTTTTCACCCTTCAGGATTACAAGGGTTAAGAGAATTTTTTTCATCCCAAAAAAGGGGGTTTTTCATTTGTGTTGTAATTGTTTTACTGACAAGTCATTTGCAGCCCACCCTCAACACATCACATGATGAATGTTGAACATCCATCAACCATAACCACTTTGATGATGCCACCGCCCTCCCTTTCACCTCACCACCCACTCCATCAACATCCACCATAGTGTTGCTGCAGCTCGGCTAGTCGAGAGCTGGCTCACTTAAGCCGGCTAAATTTCCTTATGTGGCTCAGCTTGGCTTTTAGCTGACTCAAAGCCAGCTCAAGCTGGTACATAATTTTCAAAGTATTGTAACTATCAATGTGGGTAAATTAGCCATTATCTACATGATAGATACACAATGTTAAATATATTTTGAGTATAGAATGATGATAGAAACTCTAAGGTATTAAAAATAAATAGAAATTAGAAAAAATCAAGGCAGGGTGTGAGATAGCATGGGAATGGGAGCACATATGGCTGTCGTCTCTTCAGGGCCCTTCAAATGAGACTAGAATACATTCTAAATGAGCCTTCAATGATGAAAAACAGTGGAGAACTGACTGAGATACAGCTTAACCCCCCCCCCCCCCAAAACCAAAGAATGTGGAATATCTCCAGAATGTGGACATGCACACCTCTCATCTCTTCGGGCCCTTAAAACGACACTATAGTAGACTGTAAACAGGCCTTAGATCATAAGAAACGGTGGAGAATTGACTGACCTAGTAGAGTACCTGCCCACCCAAACAGAAAATGTGAAATATCTCCAGAATGCAGACAGACAAACCTCTCGTCTCTTCAGGTCCTTCAAATGATACTAGAATAGGTTGTAAACGAGCCCTCAATGATGGAGAATGATGGGGAACTCACAAAGATAGAGTACACCCTCCTCCTGAAACATAGGATGTCAGATATCTCCAGAATGCGATGGTGGATGCCTCTCATTTCTTCAGGCCCTAAAACTGACAGTAGAATAGCTGGTAATCAACCCTTAGTTGGTAGGAAATGGTACAGAACTCACTGAGATACAGTATAGACTCATGGTATCTATCTGGCACCCATTACATGTTTTTTAAGGCTATTATTGGGCTATTATGATGCCCATTCTTAAGTTAGACAGTGTAGAGCTCATTTACAATTGATACAGTACACTAATTAACTCTACGGTCATACATGAATTTGGGGGGGAGGTGGCATGGGAGGTGGTGGTATGAGGAGAAGAGCAAAGGTGTGTGAATCTGGGTGTCAGATGGTTGACATCTCGCAGGAAGTTCAATTGTTGGGTAACAGGGTATTTCATGTATTCTGTTTTTTTGGGGGTTACTCTGTCTCAGGAAATTCTAAGCTATTTTCTATGATCTTAGGTTCATTTACATGAGACAGCAACCAAGACACACCAGCACCCTCAACTGCCACAGCAAGTGCTTGCAGGGTGGAATGCAGAACAACCAGGCCAATGACAGGAATAACCCAACAAACACCCCCAGCCCTGTGAGCTACTGCTCACAGGGTGGATCGCGAGTGCTAGCAGCCAACGATGAGGTACAATGGAATGGGGACAATGATGAACAGGGGATGGGGACGTGAGGGATGATGGGGAGATGAGGAAATAGAAATATGGCCCAAGAGACATTGACATCTCTTGGGCCATAGATAAGTTTTGTTTCTTCTCTTACTTTGTACTAGCCAACTTTTTAGGTACTATTTATGATAACCCACCCACCCCTACTACCATGAGCCCCTACTCGTAGGATGAGGAGGGAGTGGGACAATGAGGACTGGCACAACAATGGGACAGGGCACCACACCACACCACGACAACCTCAACTACCACACTGGACAAGGGGCATGACAGGACAAAGGGACATGGACACCAAATGTGGACAAACAGGGATGGGATGCTGAAACAATGGGACAACAGGACAGACAGACAACAACAACAATGGTGATGATGATGGTGACACAATGGGCTGATGGTGACACAATGATGGGGCATCAGGGGTCAGGGGGATTTTTTTGCTTCTTTCAAGTAGATTTTGTATTTTAGTGGCTTGAAATTTATTCTGATACATGATGAAACTATTCTATCAATGGTCTGAAAATTCCTTTGTAAAAAGGAGAAATTCATCCAGCCAACATCCCTAATGGGATGAAAATACATTGTAGGCAGGTTCTTTCATTTCTCTTAAACCCCTGGAAAGTTGATGAAATTCAACCCAGGTAGAGGGGTGTTATTTATGCCCATATACAGATATAAAGATGAAAACTATCCCATGGGATGAATTTGGTGTGGGATGAACTGGGGACAAAATGTTAGAGGTTTTCATCCCTTCGACTCATCCCTTACAGGTAGAAAAAGCATTCTTTTTCACTCCTCTTAGTGGTAGATTTTCATGCCAACTCCTGATGAAACTTATTCCATTTTGGGGTTTATCAATACATGAAAACTATACCATAAATATATCATTTTACACTATCTAAAGGTATGAAATGTGGGATAGTTTTCCTACCCCTTGGGCCCCATAGTGAGTGTTGGAGGTGTGGAGACATTATTTGGAGGGATGTACACATCAGATTGAAATCTGGATGGATCATCAAAATCTGCAATACTTCATGTCAGCCAAAAAGCTTAACCACCAGCAAGAGCATTGGGTGCTATTCCTGTTGCATTTAATTTTCACTTAGTCCACAAAGCAGGAAGCTTAATGAGCAAAGCAGATGCATTATCCAGATGTAGTGATCACAAAAGAGGGGTGGAGGAGGACAATACAAATGTTACCTTACTCAAACCTGAATACTTTCACATTTGCACTATGCATCAAGGGCATCTATTAATAGATAGCTCAGATACAGAAATGTTGTCTAAAATTAGACAATGATTGGAGATGGATGATGAAGTAGTGGAAGCCATGAAAGCTCTGAAGGGAGAGAAGAAGGGTAATATTAAAGGAGATGAATGGGCTGAGGAGCAAGGTTGGTGTTATTCTGAAGGAAGGTGTATTGTAAGTGTGTCCTCACATCAGCATCTGTACTATCACATGCATGTTCATTATCCTGATAGCATATAGTCTATACCTCAATTACTGTACTGTAGCTTAGTTTCCTCCCCTGAAATATACTAAGTTCATAACATGTTTCTGTCTCCTTGAGTGTTGGAAGCTCTGGTTTCCTTACATGTATGTGCCAAAGGATCAGGATTTGTGAAGGGAGATCATCTGGTTACATCATAATCCACCAACTGCGAGACACCCAGGAAGATGGAAGATGTTGGAATTAGTAATGAGAAATTACTGATGACCCAGAATTTCTAAATATGTGTTGGGGTATGTGGATGGATGTGATATGTGCATGAGGGGGAAGAAATTTCCAGAGAAACCTGCAAAGAAGTTAATGCTGAACCCCATACCAAAAGTGCCATGGAGAGATATATCTGTAGATTTTATCACTGGACTACCCGAAGCTCAAGGGTACAATGCAATATTTGTAGTATGCAACCACTTTACAAAGGAGGTCCATATTATTCCTACCACTATGGAAACCTCATAATTGGGCTTGGTGCACCTCTACCTAAATCAGGTATGGCAGTTACATGGATTCCCTGATACCGTTATCTCCAATTGTGGACTACAATTTGCTTCTGCATTTATGTGAGAATTGAACAACATATTGGGAATTCAGACTAAATTATCTACAGCATATCACCCACAAACTGATGGGCAGACAGAGAGGATGAACCAGGAGTTGGAGCTGTACCTATGCATGTTTGTCAACTACCAACAAACTGACTGGCCCAAATGGCTGGCAATTGCCAAAATTTCCCACAATAACAAATTCCATTTGGCTACTCAGATATCACCCTTCTTTGCTAATTACAGGTATCATCCCCACATGGGAATAGAAACCTGAAGGGAAATTAAGGTACAATTGGTAGAAGACTTTGTATCTAAGATGCAAAAGGTACACAGAGAAGCAGAGGTGGCATTGATGAAAGCATATGATGCGACACATGGATTGTACTTGAGCTCCTGCTCCAGAGTACAATGTTGGTGACTTGGTATGGCTAAGTACCAAGGACCTTAATATTCCATGACCTTCTCGGAAACTCACAGAGAAACAAGTTGGCCTATATGCAGTCTCTAAAGTAATTTTGCCTAATGCAGTAGTGCTAAAATTACCTTGATAATTCAAGATTGATCCTGAGATTAACATTTCCTGCCTATGCTCCTACTGCCCACCCACTATTCCTGGCCAAAAAACCACTCCACAAGCTCCAATAGCTGTAGAAGGTGCTCCAGAATATGTAGTTGAAGAAATTCTAGACTCATGTCTTCAATGAAATAGATTGGAGTTCTTAATAAAGTGGAAGAACTATACCAATGAAAATAATTCATGGGAACCCAAAGAGAATTGTGAGCAAGCACATAACATGATTGCCCAATTCTTTAAACATAATCAAATGCTCTGCATCACATTGCAAGAATGGTGTATGAGGGGATGAAATTCTGGCCTTACCAAAATTTCATGGAGGGGACAGATACAATATTATCTTGCCTGGAAGTCGAGGCATAAAAAGGGGGTAATGTTAGGAAACAGCCCCATTACTTAATAAATTTTCATGTTTATTTAATTATGCTACATGATGCTGCACGTGACCTCTCCAAACATCAATGGGTCACATGTCAATCAAACATTTCACATGCATCAATGTATATGCATGCGTATGCACACGTTGGTAGCAACAATGTACAATATATGTAACATAGTATATAAACCTTGAATACACACCTAGGGGACCCCAGTTGTGTTCTCTTAGGCATTCCACCTACACTTGTGGTGTGAAATGCCTTTCTCAACCAACCATTCTATTAATAACCTGTCACATCAAAATCATCAATTCCCCCATCACACACACAGATCCTGCCCCCTCTTGTAGAGAGAACACACATGGTCTTAGCTAGCAGATAGTGGGTGTTGCCCTAACAGTTTAGGGGTTAACTTGGTTGATTTACAAACTGCCTAATACAAGATGAAAGTAGCTAGCTTAAATACTAAGGATTGGAGGTGATCAGAGTTTCCAAGGCTGTGATAATTTGCAAACTGGCCTCCCGAGGCAATGACCTGAAACTGTTTCATTGAATTCAAAATAAAGGAGTTTCATCTCCAGACTGTGCTGCAGATACAAGGCAGGCTGTGATGCAAGGCAGCCAGAAAGGATGGTGGAAAATGATCAGAAATCTGGTTGGAGGAATTGGTCTTGACAATGGGGTTCAGCATTAATTTCCTGGCAGGTTTTTCTGGATATTTCTTCCCCCTCATCCGTGTATCGCATCCATCCACATACCCCAACACAAATTTAGAAATTCTGGACCACCAATAATTTCTCATCACTAACTCCAATGTCTTCCATCTTCCAGGATGTCTGGCAGCCAGTGTATTATGATGTAACTGGATGATCTCTCTTTGCAAACCCTGATCTCTCTGTACATACACCTCCCCTCAGAATAACACTAGCCCTTGCTCCTCAGCCCATTCATCATCTTTAATATTACCCTTCTTCTCTCCCTTCAAAGCTTTCACAGCTTCCACTACTTCATCATCTATTTCTGAGCATTGTCTAATTTTAGACAACATCTCTGTCTCCAAGCTATCTATTAATAGATGCCCTTGATGCATAGCACAAATGCAAAAGTATTTGGGTTTGAGTAGTGTAACATTTGTATTGTCCTCCTCCACCCCCCTTATATGATCAATTTGTCTGGATAAGGCATCTGCTTTCCTCATTAAGCTTCCCACTTTATGGATCAGGTGAAAATTGAAATGCAATAGGAATAGCACCCAATGTGCTTGTCATCAGTTATGTAAGCTTTTTGGTGGACATGAAGTATTGTGGATTCTGGTGCTCCAGCCAGATCTCAATCTGATGTGTTGCTCCCTCCATATAATGTCTCCACACCTCCAACACTTGTATTATTCCCAACATCTCTTTGTCATGCACATCATAATTCCTTTCCACATCATTCAACCCTCAGGATATATATGCAAGGATGCCATTTGTTATCTTTGCATAGCATTGATAATACTGCTCCAGTAGCAAAATCAGATGTGTCTGATTCCACCCATAAAGGGTGTGTGAAATCTACTGGAGTTAATATTGGTCCCTCCATGAACTTCCTCGTTAATTCCTCAAACACTGTCTGCTGTTGCTCCCCCCACCTCCATACTACTCCCTTTCACATGAGGTTATGTAAGGGTGCCAGTACTTTACAGTCCCCCACATGTCCTAGTGGACTCCAACCAGACTGACCAGAGTCTGACTGGAGTCCAAGTGGAGTCCAAGTGGAGTCAATTGAACTACACTAAGTCATGTAGAGTTCAATCCCCCACTGGAGTCCAACTGGAGTCTGAGTGGAGTCTGAGTGGAGTCTGAGTGGAGTCTGAGTGGAGTCTGACTGGAGTCTGAGTGGAATGCATTTCAACCAAATGATAAGTCAATTAGATATGAGCTCGAAGGACTTTGGACTTGGTGAATTTCATAAAGTACCCACAAAATAAATTTGTGTACTGCAGGAATTGAACTCAAGACCTCACCATAAGGAATCACATGACAAACCAAACAAGTGTGCTCAACCACTTGAGCCACAGGAGATTTATTAGAAATCAATATAAGGTTTATTTATGACTCAACTTTTCATATTCTTCGAGGAGGCATTTTTCAAACAATTAAGATCAAAAAATTTTAATTAACCACATCCCTCATGTAGGACATGAGGGAGTGGGTATAATATAATAATAAACAAAAAAAAACCCCTCTCACAAGATGCAAGAGGGGGGGGGATTATGACTATGTACATAAAAAACTAAACCCCTCACGCTGAATGTGAGGGGGGGGGCAGAGATAAATTAAAAATAATGAAGACCCCTCCCCATGCAAAATGCAGGGGAGGGGGGGTTGGGGGATGCAGTCTGGGGTGGGTGCCATCGCCCACCCCTCCTTGCATGCATCCATCGCTGTAGCAAGCTGCACCCATCATCCACCCTATGAGCAGAGGCTCGTAGGCATGGGGATGGGTGCTGTGGTCATTGTAGCCCTGGTGTACCTGCCATCCACCTGACGAGCAGGTGCTCGTTGGCATGGGGTGGGTGTGCTGTTGGTTTTGTGGGTCTCCTAGTTCAGAGGGGTTGGGGGGAGGGGTCAGTGATGTGGCATGCAAGGGAGGGGGTAGGTGGGTGCTTACCAGGTGGGTATCCTGCTCCGCAGGTCTCCCAGTACCTCTCTGCCATCTCCTATCCTTTATCGACACCCTCACATCCCGTTTGGACAGGGAGGAGGGGGCTGGCATGGGTGTTGTCGGGTCTGGGTTGTTCTGGGTCCTGGTGCTGGTAGGTGGTGTTATCATCATCATCGTCAACTGCACACACTCATGATCCACCCTATGAGCAGGGGCTCGTAGGCATGGGGTGGGTGTGTTGGCTTGTTTGCGGGTGGTGGTGTCGTTACTAGTAGATTATAACCTAGAAAACTTAAAAAACGAGTTAGTTAGTTTATAAAAACAAAAATCAAATGAAAAAAACTTATGTGGGGCCCAAACAACCTGATCTGCATTGTTTGGGCCTACGTTGGCTCGTTTGCAGGTGGTGGCATTGTTACCAGTAGATTATAACCTAGAAAGCTAAAGAAACAGGTTAGTTAGTTTATAAAAACAAAAAGCAAACAAAAAAAAAACTTACATAGGGCCCAAACAACGCGATCTGCATCATTTGGGCCCACATTCCATCCAGTTGGCTCATTTGCAGGTGGTGGTGATGGCGGATTGGGCATGGGAGTGGTGGTGGTGGGTGTCCATGCAGTGGTGGTGGTGGTAGAGTGGAGAGGAGGGAGGCAGCGTCAACAGTGGTGGTGGTGGTGGTGGTGGTGAGTGATGAGCTGGCACATTTGATGATGCGGCTATATGCTTTGTCATATACAGCCGCACCATGGTACCTAATGCAAATAGATGATACCTTACACAAGGTACTGTGGTGTAATGGTTATATTGTGTATTATAATTACATAAGCAACCTACAGGGATCTGGGTTTGATTCCTTTTCTTACACACTTTTTCAGCAGAATCTGACTGGACTCCCAGTGGACTCCAACTGGACTCCAACTGGACTCCAACTGGACTCCAACTGGACTCCACTGGACTAGTCCGAGTGGAATCCGGTGTTTGAGTGGAGTCCACTCAGAGTCCGGTTGGACTGGACTGGGACTGGACTGGCAACTTTGCAGGCAGTTGGCTGGTGACCAGTCCCAGTGGACTCCAGTTGGAGTCCACTAGGAAAGGTGGGGGAGTGTAAAGACCTCAAGGGTGCAGCAATTTTAGAAAACTTATGCACAAAGTGATGATAGTAATTTGTGGGCTTGCACCTCCTTGACATGGGTGGGTGCAGGCAAATCAGTGATTGTCTGTACCTTAATCTGATCCATCTTAATTCCATTAGGCCTGATCATCAACCCCAGGAACTTGATCTTGCTTGCACCAAACACACACTTCTCTAGTTTCAAAAATAGATCATTCTCTGCCAATCTCCAGAACACCTCCTGCACTATCACCTCATGTTTTTCTTCATCCTCCATAAATATCAGAATGTCATCAATAAATATTATTACCATGCCTTTGTCAATTATGTCCTTGAAAATGTTGTTCATCATATTTTGGAAAGTTGGGGGACTATTGGTCACCCCAAAAAACATGACAAGCAGCTCAAAGGATCCTCAGCACATGGCAAATGTGGCTTTCCACTCATCACCTTTCCTAATGCATACATTATTGTATCCCCATCTAAGATCCAATTGTGTGAAGACTTTGGCTTTCCCCACTTTGTCAATAATTTGCAGTAATTTACAGTGCCCCACGTGTCCTAGCGGACTGTGCAGAGTCTGAGCTAGTCCATGCGGAGTCCGACCACCTGGTAACTAAAATGGAAATTCCCACCCTTATGCATGTGGAGTCTGACCCAGTCTGCATGGAGTCCGACCTAGTCCATGCAGAGTCCGCACTAGTCTGAGTAGAAACCCACCCAAATGGACTGTTACACTAATCTGCATGGAGTCTGAGCTAGTCCATGCGGAGTCCGAGCTAGTCTGTGTGAAGTCTGAGCTAGTACAGGTTAACATCAGTGAAACATGACTATCATAGACATATGTAAAGAATAAACCAGTGATACACTATAAGTAATAGAGATTTGTACTACTCCTGCTCACTATCATTATCTCCATCACTATCATCACCACTGTCACTAACCTTCTGTTGTTTCCTTTCAAGAACCATCTGGGTATGGTAAAACAACATTGTATGCAAAAACCAATTGAAATTCCCCACTGTCATCTTTCTCAATATTGATTCAAACCCACCAAGCCATGCATTGAGTTGTTCACATGCCTGTGTATTGAATGCACATTTGTAGTATGGCTGCCCTTCATTATTGTAGTCCAGAATGACCAAATTTGGAGCTGAGCCATCCAAAGGAGCTGGATTGCACCACTTCCTGCACAAATAATCACTTGTTTGATGGTTGGTGTAATGATAGGAGTCGACAATAAATTGGCTTGTTTTAGCCCATGATTCCCAGCTACCATCAGCAATACTATGGCTCAGCACCACACAGGCTTTGTCAATGCATATATAATCAGGGCGTGATTCTTCTGTTGGATATACTGTCTCCAAAAAGTGCATAATATTAGTGGGTGATTCCAATTTTGCAAATTTTGCCCAAGCAATGACAACTCCACATGGTGCACATATTGTTTCAACACAGTAAAAGCGGCATGGCATGAAGTAGGTTGCATACTGCACATCAGGTGCTGGTTGGTCATGAGGTTGTCCAATTGAGTCTTGAGCAGGTTGCCATGGTAGATTTTTACCAGGCCTATGCAGCATCCTTCGAAAGCCAGACAGCTGTTTGCGAGAATGGTTACTGAGATATCTCTTCCATATTTCCTCATGATCTTGACATGCATTTGTCCCATGAACTTTCTGGTTTTCACATCCTTGAACATGGCATGTGGCCCCATGTTGTTGTTCATGCAGAGCACAAAAAACCCCACCTCTTGCATTTGCCAACTCTGCAGTGCAGTCATCATATGCACAATGCTAATTATCAAAAAAATATTATAAGTGATCAATTTGTATTTGCCAGTAGATGTTCCATACCAGGGGTCCAAAGACAATTCCATCAACAACAGCCATTGTCACATCTCAAGCAGTTGAATCCTCCACTTCCATTCTTTGTCCAGCTGATGAACCCTGTTGCAAATTATCACCTGCACTCTGTGATACAGGTATATTATTGCTTTCAAGAGTTGCAGTTGGATCACTGATGGCAGTGAGATCAGATGTTCATCTGTATGGATCAGTGCAATCTGAGCAGTGGTGGTCTTTGGCTGCCAGAATAATTCCATCTTGTCCCAGAGATAAGAATGCTTCCCTGGTCACTTCATCAATTGCTAGGCCATCACAAAGTGTGAGATCAGTTCCATATGGAGAAGCAACTGTCTGAATAGACTCCTGAACAAATGCTTGCCAGACCTGGTGGTGTGTCACCCCATTGAAATTGACAGTTTGATGCTTTTTAAAGCTGTTATTCCAATATTCTGCATATGCTGAAGCTGATGCATGGAAATTGTAGATGCCATTCAAGACACCATGAGAAAATGCCCGGTCAACCCATACACTCTGACCTATCTTGAGGTATTGGGCAGAATTCAGATAAACCCTGCTATATTGATGTGCCTCCCCAACTTCAATTGCCCGTTCATGGTCTGCTGAATATTTGGTCTTGCAGGTTAAGCATTCCCCAGTCAAAACAAAAACATTTTCATGTATTACTGAATTCTTGATCAGTGTGACTTGAGGAATATCCCGTGTTCAGATGGCCTGGTGTAGTGCCCTTGAATTGCAATTTGCTGTTTCACATTCCATTGAGTTGGGACAAAGAACATGTACTGGCTGGATCAATTTATGGGATATGGGTTGTAGTTTCTTTCGCAGATGTCCACGTGCATTGTATGGATGCAAATTCAAAGGTTTTGCAGCTGCATCAAGCTTGAGGCTGAGTGCAGTAATTTCTTGTTCAGCATCTATGTTTTTGTCAACCTCCTTCATCTTCAAAGGCCTTTGCTGATTGTTATCCATATTTTCTTTGATTGCCCGTGCAAGACCCTTGATCCAACCTGATGCCATGACACAATTTTCTCCTTCACATTGAATGTATTGCTGCCGGGCATGGAGATTCAACAACTCAGGATTTTCAGTCAATGAAAACAATAGGACAAGCACTGCTGATAGTGATGTTTTAGAGCTGAAGTGTTGGCTGATAAATTGACTGAAGACTTTGAATGTGATATTTGGGAAAGGATCCTCTCCTGCTGGCATTGCAGAGGCAATAGGAATAAATGCTGACAAAACCACCCAAGTCCAGATGTGCCAGGGTACAAGATTTATGGCCAATACAAGGATTTTGGAAACCAGAGCCAGGATGTGGCTTATAATCCAAGTTGATACTATCCAAGTACTGCAAAGAGATCATATAATTATTGATCATTTTGGTTTATTATCCCTACTTACTGGGCCTTTTTGCTGGTATTCTTTTTTTTATGCACCCTTTCCTTCCCCTTCCCCTTTCCCATTTCCATTTCCTTTTCCATCTTCTTTTCCTTCCTCTTTTCCTTTCCTTTCTCTTTTTCCATCTCTTTTGCTTTTCCCTTCCCCTTTTTCTTCTTTTTCACCAATTTCCCATCCTCATCCTCATCCTCAAACTCCAAGGGCCCACCATTCAACAGCCAAGTATTCAAATCAGTGAAGGTATATGAAATCTTCTTGAACCCCCAAATGCCAATGTCTTCCTCATCAGTCTCCCCCTCCAACCATGCCACCATCTGTGGATAAGCAGCTACCTTCGTGAAATATCAATGATAGTGAGAATGGAAATATGATTTGGAGACAAAAATTTCAATGAGGTCAGTTTTTGTTGGTCGCTTGATTTCCCAAGTCCCATTCGCCACCATGTCATTAACAGTATGACTGGCAACAAGAAATGCCTTGTACTTTTGATATGCAATCTTGAGTGACACATCACCAGTACCTATCAGGTTGGAGGGAATATCAAGGATGCGAATAAGCTGTGTATAAGGGCAACCTAAGCCTCTAGCAAAGGGAAATCCGAAGTTAAAATTATACTACATAATACAGGCATTGGGGGCGCACCTAGCAAAGGGAAATCCGAAGAGAAAACTCTAAGGATCCCCTTGCTGATGCCCAGTATATGTGAAGATGACAAAAATCAAATATAACCTAAAAATAGAAAAAGGCGGAGATAGGCGGATCAAGGCCGCCAAATGACATCATACCAAGGGGTATGTGTCGGAAGGGGTACTCCGCCTCTAAATATAAAAGTGTCAACATATACAAACATGATAGCAAGGGAAAATTAGTAATAAAATCCGGAAAAATCATAGAAAATGAAGAATAGAAGGAAATGAGGTGGGGAAAAATATGGGACGAACATAAAAAATAGGAAAAACACACAGGGCACCCCCTTAGTCCCCTTACATCACCCCCTCTCTAAGATGCATCACCCCGATGCATTCGAAATCGTATACGACCAAAGTCCGTGACTTGAATGCGACGTGGTGCAGCAGTGTGCCGTCGGTGGAATTCCTTGATTAACCGAGGGGCATTTACGTCAGACTCTTCGACCCATGAGTTCTCCTCATACCCATAACCCTTCCAATGTACCAAATACTGGAGTTTTCCTCGACGCAAACGGCTGTCCAAGATTGACTCGACTTCATATTGGGGTTCTCCCTCGATCACTGTAGGTGGTGGTGGTGGGTGTGAATGGCGTCCCGGGAACGGATCTGGGGGAGCTGGAAGCAATTTGACGACATGGAAGATGGGATGGAGTCTGGACATGGAGGCTGGGAGGTGTAGACGATAGGCATGTGTTCCAATGCACTTGACAATGGGGAAAGGTCCCAAGAAGCGATGAGTGAGTTTCTTGGATGGACCTGTAGTGGAGATGTCACTGGAGTCAAGATAAACTCGATCACCAACCTTGTACTGAGGGGTTGGGGAGTGGCGCTGGTTGTAAAATCGCGCCATGTCGTCCTTCGCCTTTGCTAAGGCTGCCCTTGCCTCCTCCAAGCTATCCCTCATGCGTTCTGTGAACTCATTCACTGTCTCGATGTGTGAGGGAGTTTGGCGAGGTTCAAATCCCATGCGTGGATGTTGTCCAGTGTCTAAGAGGAAAGGGGTCTGTTGAGTGGAAGCATGGACATGGTTGTTGTATCCGAACTCGGCCAAAGGAAGGAGATCGTCCCAATCGTCCTGGCATTCATTGACAAAGAGGCGGATGTACTGCTCCAGTTCCTGGTTGACTCGCTCCGTCTGGCCATCAGTTTGTGGGTGATAAGCAGTTGAAGCGAGGAGTTTGATCCCCAGGAGTCGGTACAGCTCACGAGTGAACTCTGCCATGAACTGAGGGCCACGATCCGAGAGGAAGGCACCAGGAAGTCCATGTAACTTCCACATGTGGTGGAGGTAGAGTCGAGCGGCACCTAGGGCACTGACAGTGGTGTGAGTGGGAATGAAGTGAGCGCGTTTTCCCACTGAGTCAACTGTGCACATCACCGCATCAAACCCGTTTGACTCTGGCAATTCCACTACAAAGTCGATGCTGACGACATCCCAACAACTCTCTGGAACAGGAAGAGGGTGTAGCTCACCAATAGGCTTGCGACGAGGGACCTTGGTGCGTAAGCAAAGGTCACAAGTGCGACAATACTGACCAATGAGCCGTGACATTTGTGGCCACCAATAGTTCCGTGAGGTGAGCTCCAAGGTCTTCCAGCGTCCGGGGTGGCCAGCAATCTGTGAGTCATGGTGTTGGGATATGATGCGCCGGCGAAGGTCTGGGTCATTGGGAACATAGATGCGATCCCTGAAATACAACAAGTCCTCCTTTTCAGCCCACTCTGCCGCACGTAAGGAAAGGGTCGATCCCTTCCTCAGTTCTTTAACAGCTCGGGCGACAACATCCTCATGTAAACCGCTACGGTTTGCGCGACGAATGTCACGTAGAATGTCCCGCTCCTCGCCCTGGGGTACGATGCCTTCCAGTGCCCGAATGGTGAACAGGTCTGGCTGCAACAGCACAATGTTTTGGTTGTCACTGCTGCCATCCCCATGGTCTGCACGTCGGGATAGGGCATCGGTCTTCCCCATGCTGCGACCTGGACAGTGGTGCAAGGAGAAGTCGAATCTAGATAGATACAGGGACCAACAAGCTTGACGACGGTTCAATTTCTTGGCCGTCATGAAGTACTCGAGGTTCTTGTGATCCGTCCAAATTTCCACCTTGTGTTGGGCACCCTCGAGGAAGTGTCACCACTCCTCAAGCGCACGCATTATCGCCAACATCTCCTTGTCATGGATCTCGTAGTTTCTCTCTACAGCACTAAGGCTTTTGGAGTAGAACGCAACAGGATGCCACTTCTGGTCCTCCGGAGACTGCTGAGACAACACAGTGCCCGTCGCAAAGTCAGAACTGTCGGCTTCTACACGAAAAGGACACGAATCATCAGCAAAGGTAAGGATCGGAGTGGAAGTGACCATCTCCTTAAGCTTTTCGAATGCCTCCTGTTGTGCATTATCCCACCTCCATGCCTCCTTTCCTGTCAAGTCAAACAGCGGTCGTGCATGATGTGAGAAATCCTTGATAAAACGCTGATAAAAATTGATGAAGCCCAGGAAAGACTGCACCTCCTTCTTGTTCGTGGGCATAGGCCAAGCTGTGACCCCATTTACCTTGATAGGATCCATCTCCACTTGACCCTCCGAGATAATCAGGCCGAGGTACTCGATCTTGGTCCTTTCGAACTCGCATTTGTCCTGACGAAGGTAGAGTTTGTACCGTCGAAGTCGCTCTAGGACGAGGCGCGTGATGCGATGGTGCTCTTCAACCGTGCGAGTGAAGATGAGGATGTCGTCGAGATAGATGCAGACAACGCCTTCGAGGATGAGGTCATGGAAGATGTCGTTCATCATGGTCTGAAAGGTGGCAGGGCTATTAGTAAGGCCAAAGAACATGACAAGCGGTTCAAAAAGACCACGGTTGGTACGAAAGGCTGCCTTCCACTCATCTCCCTCCTTTATCCTCACATTATTATAGCCCCAACGGACATCGAGCTTGGTGAAGTATTGGGCTCCACGGAGCTGGTTTACGAGTTCGGAGATGAGGGGTAGTGGGTAGCGATTTTTGACTGTGATGTTGTTGAGTCTTCTGTAGTCTTGAACCGGTCGAAGTGAGCCATCCTTCTTCTTGACAAAGAAAAAGGGAGAGGCCATGGGTGACTTCGATGGTCGAATACGTCCAGAGGCCAGGTGCTCGTCGATGAACTGGTCAAGCTGCCGTTGTTCCTCTGGAGAGAGAGGATAGATCTTGCAGGATGAAGGGGTTGCGCCGGGGGTGAGTTCGATCGCGTGATCCCATGGCTTACGCGCAGGAAGAGAGTCGAATGACTCCTTGGAGAACACGTCTTCAAACTCATGGAGGTGAGGGAGTAAGGAGTTAGTAGAGGATTTAGCAGCGTTGTTTTTGTGGAAGGCCTCGGCGAGGCGTTGGGATATGTTCGATGTGGCACACACCTCATGCGATGAGCGAATTGCAGTGTAGAAGATCCGATCACCCTCCTGCACTTCCTCTGGGTCCTCATCATCATCATCCGAGTCCGGCATTAGATCAGGAACCCCTTCCAATTCCACTTCAGGTATAGACAGGGGTCCAGCACGACACTTCTGAGTTCGTCGTATTGCCGCCTTCTGTCCACGACATTCTTGCCTGGCTTCTGTGAAACACGTCTGACAGCGGGATGGACATCGGCTCATGGTAACCTCCCCGGTGCGCCAGTCGACCTCTGGGTTATGGTCTCGAAGCCATGGATATCCCAAAATCGCCTTTTGCTTTCCTAATTGAGTGACAGCAAAAAGGGCACGCTCACTATGATCTTTGTAACGGAGAACCAGGTCTGCAACCTCTCGGATGGCACCAGCTTCATTTGGGGATCCATCCACGTTATATACAGGTATCGGACGTGAGAGTGAGCGAGTATTTAGACGATGTTGTTGTACCAGATGGGAATCGATGAAGAGACCAGTCGCACCAGAGTCCAGGAGCGCAGAAACACCGAGTATCTGTCCAGTGTCGGTCGTCTGCAGTTCGATGGCTAGGTTTAAGGAATGTGCAGAGGGAGTGGATGCCACAATATACTTGCGTGGTAGTTTATGCTCCCATGATTTAATTTTGGGACGTGGAGTAGAAGGAGAGATGGGGAGAGCAGGTACGTCTTTAGCCAACTTCGAAGGGTCAGAGAGGGGAGCAGTCACAGAAATGGATTCATTCTCCAGGGATTCAACTGACAAGACTTCAAAGCGGTTATGGACAGGCAGTGAGGGCGTACGATTCACTCGCTGCGAATAGGAAAATCCTGCTCCTCTACAACTTCCAGCTTAACCTCCTCTGCAACTTGATCCTTCGCTTCCTCAACATCTACAAGTGCCAACAGATCTTGCAGGAGTTCGTCTCGTCCCTCGGGGGTGAGCATGCGGATATCCTGACGATGGGGACACGCTCCAGCCCTGTGTCCAGGTTCCCCACAACGGTAGCAGAGATCCAACTTACGTGCACAGCTGCGGGCTGCATCAACATCCATTGGTACTGGGATATTGACGGCTGGTGTGGGAGTTTGACGAGCAGGAATGGGGTTAGGGCGGGGGAGGCTTCGATTGAAGGTGTAGGGTGTATGAGTGGTAGTTGGAGCACGGAATGCAGCATTAAACGCCGCATTTGTGAGTCGGTTCTCGTCACAGAGTGAAGCAGCTTCATACCAAGCAAGGATATCATCGTCCGCTGGGCGCCCTTCCAACATCTGTGCAATCTGGTCCTGAATTTCTCGGTTGAGCCCCCATCGGAACTTCACCACCACTGGTAACCCACTCCCATACCCTGCCATGTCCACCAAATCCTTGAACTCATCGATATAGTCGTCCACGGATCGACGTCCCTGGTGGTAAGTGGATGACTCAAGTCGTGTCACTGCTCGGTGGCGTTCATTGAGGGGGCAGAAGTGGCGTACGAACTCAGCTCGAAAGTCACCCCAAGTGGAGAAAGGTAGAGAACCGAGTTCTTTAGTTTGACGTAGGATACGGTCCACATAGAGATAGGCGCGTTCAGATTTCATGTATGTGAAGGCCCAATAAATTTTTGCAGCCTCATCGACGAATTGATGCGACTGGAGACTAATGTATAACTCACAGGAATTAAGGAATGCACGTCCCTGCGCACGTGCACCATTAAATTCGGCGGGGGGGGACGGTTTGATCTGGGCACATTCCTTAGTGGACGCGTTTGGCAAAACATCGTTGTTGGGTGCGCTTGGAGTCGTGAAGGGGGAACTATTAGTTGTAGGGTTAGCCTGGAGGGTCCTAACGAAGTTTTCAATCGTAGATTTAAGCGAGTCGATTTGCGCGCGCATTCCGGAAACGTCGCTTTCAAGCGCATCGAAGCGTTCTGATGCGTCCATGTCGCTAGGGAGCGCGTTTGGCGAAAATGGCGGCGCAATAAAGGCGAGAGTATCTGGAACGGTGTGTAGGGACTCTGTGGAGCTTTGGGAAGCGTCGTCCAGTCCGTACCTGCCTATTTTGGGCAGCGCGTTCGCGATTTTCGGGCCTTAGGGGAGAGTTTTCTACTATAAGGGCAACCTAAGCCTCTAGCAAAGGGAAATCCGAAGTTAAAATTATACTACATAATACAGGCATTGGGGGCGCACCTAGCAAAGGGAAATCCGAAGAGAAAACTCTAAGGATCCCCTTGCTGATGCCCAGTATATGTGAAGACGACAAAAATCAAATATAACCTAAAAATAGAAAAAGGCAGAGATAGGCGGATCAAGGCCGCCAAATGACATCATACCAAGGGGTATGTGTCGGAAGGGGTACTCCGCCTCTAAATATAAAAGTGTCAACATATACAAACATGATAGCAAGGGAAAATTAGTAATAAAATCCGGAAAAATCATAGAAAATGAAGAATAGAAGGAAATGAGGTGGGGAAAAATATGGGACAAACATAAAAAATAGGAAAAACACACAGGGCACCCCCTTAGTCCCCTTACACTGTGACTTGAACATGTCGACTGTGGGGGCCATACATCCAACATATGGAGGGGGTTCTGAGGTTGATGCAGACAAAGGACCCTGAGATGCTGAAGAAATTCATTGTCAGTCTAATTTAATGGTGAGAAGAAGATTTTCAAATCAAGAATAAAATCTCACAATCAGTAACCTCAAATGAAATTGATTATTGATAACTTTCCACTCAGCACTATCATTATCTGCCACTGCTGTGTTGTATCATCCTTTAACAGCCCAAAAATCATCCTCATAGACAAAAATCTGCTGATTTTTCTCTAAAAATCCCAAAATAAATTTATCCACCAAATATTTATTTTAATTAATGACTTACTGGAAACAGAAGAATATTGAATGCCAAGTTTCTTCAAAACTGGCCCCAAGGTTGGTGTTACATGATGGCTAAGGGTCATGTATGGCTCAGAAGTATCAGGGTTACCATGTGACCAGAACACAAAAACTTTCCCTATTATTCTAGGTTATTATACTTGGGTATGATGATATTAATAAAGAAGAATTCACAGTAGTTGGGGAAATATCCCCCTCATATTTGATACAATCAGCAATGTTGTACACATTACCTTGGGCATGCCCATGTAGAATTCCCCCTGTTATGCAAGAGGCACCCTGAAGTTCATGGCGCGAGGGGGTGCCAGGTGGACTGGCCATGACGATGTCAGTGTGAGCATCAGGAGCGGTCGCAGCAGTTGGTGCACCTTGGTTTCCTGGAAGGGTGGTGGTGGCAGTTTTGTTATCAGTAGCGGTAGGTTCAATCCCCTCGTTAATGGTGGGGGTAGTGGGAATGGCAGTAGGCATGGCAGGGAGGGTGGGGCTGCCGTCATTAGTGTCCTTATTTGTAGAGGCCACCACCGCGATGGTAGAGGTGGCAAGGGTGAGGGGGGGTCTATTGTTGGCATCCTCGATTGTAGAGGTTGCCACCACAGTGGTAGAGGCAGTGGCAAAGGTGGGGCCATGGTTGTTGGTGTCTTCATTCGTAGAGGTCGCTGCCATCGCAGCATTGGGGGCCCTGGTAGCGTCGTTGTCATTGCCTGTGCCCTCACCCTCACCCTCATTGTTGTCCTCGCCCTCGTTGTGTTGTCCTCGCCCTTGTTGTCATTGTCCTCGCCCTTGTTGTCATTGTCCTCGCCCTTGCCATTGTTGCCCTTGTCCTTGCCATCCTTCTCCTCATCCCTGTTCTCACCGTCGTCGTTATCATCATCCTTGTCATCATCCTCACTGTCATCACTCCTGCCATTGCCAGTCCCCAAGGTGCTGTCGTTGCTGCTGCTATGGCTGTCATCCTGGTCCTGGTTTCTCTTCATGTTGCCCTTGCTGCTCTCATCGCTGTCGCTTGGGGAGCTGTCATCGCTGTCGCTTTGGGAGTTGTCATCACTGTCACTTTGGGAGCTGTTGGTCTCCTCCGTGGATTTCCTGGCCATGTTTTTGCTGGATGCTGAGGCCACCATTGCCACATCGGCACAGTGGAGACGGGTCGGCTTCAGGAGAGAGGGTGGAGCTGTGGGGGTGGAGGATGTCGCCTTGGTATGCTCGGGGGGAGCTATAGTGATGCCGCTTGCCTCTAGCACAGCAGCACTCCTAGTAATATAGAAAAGAAGTGAATAAAACAAGAAAAAAAAAGAAAAAAAAAAAAAAGAAACATACCTAGTGACATGAGACAGATAGAAAAGAAATGAATAAAACAAGAAAAAAAAGAAGAAAAAAAGATAAAACATACCTGGTTGCACGAGACGGATAGAAAAGAAGTGAGTAAAACAAGAAAAAAGATGAAAAAAAAAGAGAAAACATACCTGGTGACATGAGACGGGAGAGCGGCAGCCGCATCCTCCTGTGCTCGCATCATCGAAGTTTTCCTGTGAAAAAAGGGGGGGAAAGGGTAAGGGGAGAGGCTGGAGATGGAGTGGGCGGCTTACCTTGCCTTTGTACCCCTCTTCCCCTGTCCTCCCTTCTCCTTCTCCTTCTCCTTCTCCTTCTCCTCCTTTCCTCTGCTTTTCCTCTTCTCCTCCCCTTTCTTCTTCCCTTTCCTCCCCTTCAGCACATCTGTTTCGTCATCACTACTGGCGATCTTTTTTTTTTTTGCTTTGGCAGCCCCTGCATCAGCCGATGACGTGGCACATTTGCGGCTGCACAGATTGTCCCGTTTGTGGCTGCTACAGGTGGTGGGGATGGTCAAGCGAGTATTGAACATGTTAATCGTTTGATCTTGAGGCTTTGGGGTTGTGTCAATGTCGTGGTGATGTGGTTGTGGCTGAGGTTGATGTTGAATGTGGCTATACATTCTCACAGTTCTATGGTGACATAATGCAATTGTTTGCTTGTTTGACAATGGCTCTGTGGTGTAGTGGTTAATTGCTGCTATTTATGCTTGGTGATAAGGCTTGGAGTTCGATTCTCCTTTACTACATAATTTTTCCATAGCCTCTGCTATGCATCCATGGACTCAACTCGGACGACTTGGACATGTATCCGTCCGAGTCTGAGTAAATTGATGTTGCTCAGACAAAGTCTGTGTGCACTCCGAGTAAAGGTGCAAAAACAGCTCGGACTCCACGAAAGTCCGTGCGGAGTCCAAGCAACTGCTATACAGGACATTTGAGCCAAATGAGTGAATGCCAGTCCGTGCGGAGTCTGAGCTAGTCCGTGTGGAGTCCACGTGGACTAGCTCAGAATACGTGGGGCACAGTAAAGACCTCATAATTTCTGAGATGAAGGGTAGAGTGTACACATTCTTCACTGTCCACTCATTCAGATACCTATAATCCATGCACATCCTGTTTCTCTGGTTCTTTTTTTTGGTACAGTCATTCATGCCTCATTGACACATCTGGGTCAATGACACAAACAATGCCAATGGCTTCAATTTTGTGCAAACACCCTCGGACTTTTTGCTAAATCCATTGGACCCCTTATATGCATACATAGTCTGAATAATATAGTGATTCAGTGGGTAGATGTTACAGGAGAGCACTTTGTAGCCATGATTAGCCAAAAACCAAATATTAATGAATACATTGAGAGCAGAACAAGCCATTTTCTTGAACCTTTTGGAGACCGTATTAACAGGATACCTTGTATGATGTTCTGGAGATAGTCATTTCCCATACATTTGTGTTGGGTTGCAAGGAATTCAAGAAAAGTCTCCAACAGAGCCAAATCCTGTGGTCGCATTCAGTCACATCACACTGGCCAAATTGGGAATTGCGCAATTGTGAGGGCATGATATGCAAAAATATATTTCCAAGCGCTCTGTACACCATGGTTGCAAGGGGACTAGGGGGGCTAGGGGGGGTGCCCTGTGTGTTTCTCCTATTTTTTACATTTGTTCTACATTTTTCCTCACTTCATTTCCTTCTATTCTTCATTTTCTATGATTTTTCCGGATTTTATTACTAATTTCCCTTTCTATCATGTTTGTGCATGTTGGCAGTTTTATATTTAGAGGCGGAGCACCCCTTCCGACATCTACCCCTTGGTATGATGTCATTTGGTGGCCTTGATCTGCCTATCTCTGCCTTTTCTATTTTTAGGTTATTTGTTGTCTTCACATATACTGGGCATTGGCAAAGGGATCCTTAGAGTTTTCTCTTTGTATTTCCCTTTGTTAGGTGCGCCCCCAATCCCTGTAATATATAGTATAATTTTAACTTCAGATTTCCCTTTGCTAGAGGCTGAGGTTGCCCTTATAATGGTGAACAAGGTGAAGTCCCAAGAGCTCAAGAAGCAGATTCATCGAAAGGAAGTGGGCGATGAAGACAACAACAACAATGACAAGATCCCGGTAGGGAACTGCATGGGTTTTACTCATGGGTTTCCCACACTTTTATTTCCTAATTTATTCAATGAGTTTTGCATGAAAACTCATGAAAAAATGATTTTCTGATAGCTATTCAATGGATGCTTGTGATACAAGGGACAAAATAATTTATTTTCGACCTTGTCACATGGTGATTGTCACTCAAATATTGTTTTATGTGTTGGATCACAAAGAGCCAAAAAAAAGCTTCCAGAAAATCTTTTTTTCATGATTTTTTATGCAAAACTCATTGAATAAATTAGGAAATAAAAGGGTGGGAAACCCACAGGTAAAACCTGTGCAGTTCCCCAGATCTCAGTAGATGATGATGGAGATAATGATTAGAAATCACCTGATGTAGCAATCACATCTTGATGTGACTTTGTTTCAATGACCCAGTTTCAACTGATAACAATTTTTAGGACAGATTACCTGCTCTGCATACTGCAACATTGTTTGATAGAGGTTTTTAGTTACTCAGTAGATGGCTGAAGTGCATTACATGGATACTGTCTATTCAGAATGTCTATCCATGGCATGTTACCAATTTCCAAGGGTCATGAATATCTGTTTGGCCCAAAGAGATGGTTACCCAAGCATAATCCTGAAATTGATTGGAAAACTGGGAAGATACAAATGACTTATTGTCCTAAAGAGTGCAATGTATTTGGGAGGAAAGTGAGAAATGAAAAGAAAGAGAAGAGGTAGAAAGAACATCTGAGGAAGTATTCAGTAATGATGGGGGAAGTGGAGGATGAGGATATGCCAAATGGGGAAGTTCCAATCATGATTGAGAAAGAACATCAGAATCAATTGTTTAGGGAAACTCATGGAGGACTGTCATGGGATGGGAATACAGTGAATGTGGAGAAACCAGTAGAGGATTGGGTACCAAAGAAATATCACAACTATCTGTTGGTCTTTCAGAAGAAAGAGTCTGAGTGAAAGCCAGTGCTGAAGCCTTGAGATCATGTGATTGAGATGAAGCCAGGGTTTGTGCCAAAGACATTGAAGGTGTATCTGTTATCTCTGAAGGAACAAGAAGTTGATACCTTCCTAAATGAGCGATTATGCAAAGAATACATCTGACCTTTGAAATCCCCACAGATGTCACCAATATTCTTTGTACAGTCATTCCCTATTATTAGATTGGTCTTCCCAAGATTGCATACTTTGACAATGGCTCATTCCTGATGGCTCTGATACCTCAGTATCATAGTCACCTCCTTTTTAATAGTCCCTCCATGATTTACTCTTCTGTCAATGTTATACACCATTATGGGCTGCAATAGCTGGCACATGCTAATACTATTTTTGGTAATTAAGGATCAATTAATAAATAATACTGTAGCACCACTGTCAAGCAACACCTCCACATCAATTGCTGCATGTGTGTCTACTGTCTTCAGTCCCACAGTCAAGGTGATTTTAGGTTCTATCTGCACAGAGTGAATAAAGAATTTAGGGGTTTTCAGAAATTGTGCTCAGAGCTCTTCATCATAACATGATTGAATTTGGTTGTCCTCAACATTAATTTTCTTTTCTGAATTTCTCTGAGTTTCCTCTGTCATATTATTAATTGAAGCAATTTGAGGCCAGAATATGATGGTTGCAGAAGGTAGAAGCTTCACTGGAGGCATTTTGATATTGTTGTCATTTGTTTGGCAGCTTATGTTTGGGTTAAGCAGTAAGAAACCTAATAAGGTGCTCAAAGTGCTTGTACTTGAGCAGTGCTTATGCTACTACATGCTTAATCAGTACCCCCAAATTATTGTCACTGCACACATTATGTTGTCTTGAACAGTGCTTTAAGTAACCTGACTAATGCTTAAGCAAGCCAGGCATGTAGTATAGAAATCCAGCCTAGATAATACACAAATAAACTATAAATAGTACAGTAAGTGATCTGATCAAAGTGAGCACTAGCAAATCTACTCACCTCAGTCTGTGTATAACAGACTGAGGTGTCTATGTCTATCTAGTCAAATATATATACCATGAGTATGACAATAGAAAATATGATAAAGGGACTATTAGAAAGGAATATGGACAAGGGGAAACATGCATCATTTTGTGTGCTATGATTAGCATGCTGCATCAAAGGGCGCATTCACGTTGTAGATCTCAACACTCCTCCTCACCATGAATATTCCTCCTCACATGGAATTGGCACATGTTATTGGAGACCCAAGAAGTCATGTAAGCGCACAAATTGTTTGATGTCGAGAGCCTTGGTGAAAATGTCAGCAATATTGTCCTTGGTATTGACATAGGATACAGCGAGTTCCTTAGATTGAATGTGTTCATGAAGAAAGTGAAATTTAATGTCGACATGTTTAACTCTGGAGTGGAGGAGAGGATCCTCTGACAGGCTAATTGAGGTGGTGATAGGTTGTCTCCTCGGCTCAAAGGCCGATTCACCATTTTGACCACATTCTAATCACATCAGATAACTTGCACAAGGTCCCAGAAGCAGCACGACCACTCCCGACCAAGTTTACCAAGCGCGAGCATTGTTGAGCATTGTATCAAACATGATCGAACATCGTCGAGCATTGTCAAGCGTTGAACACGGTTGAACATCGTCGAGCATCATATCGAACGTGATTGAACATCATCGAGCCATCACGAACATCATTGAGCATCATCGAGCATTGCAAGCATCATATTGAATGTGATTGAACATCGTCGAGGATTGTATCGAATGCGATCAAACATTGTCGAGCATCGTATTGAACATGATCGAACATTGTTGAGCATTGTTGAGCGTCGAACATGGTCGAACATTGTCGAGGATTGTATTGAATGCGATCAAACATCGTTGAGCATCGTGAACATCATCGAGCATTGTCGAGCATTGTCGAGCGTCGAACGCGGTCAAACATCATCAAGCATCATGAACATCATTGAGCATCATTGAGCATCATTGAGCATCATTGAGCATCATTGAGCATCACGAGCATCTTATCGAATGTGATCAAACAACATCAAACCTCGAAAAACATTGTTGGACACAGTATTTCTTGTTCGAATGATCTTTGGACGCATGCTGGACACATGGGACACTATATCGCGTATATTGAACACATTTTGACCACATGTGCATGCATACAATCCGCTCAAAGCAGTTTCTGATCTTTTATTCAATTTATAACAAGGACAGTCCGGTTTTAGCTATTCTTTCTTATTATTTCTTCATCATGTTATATTCACCCCTTCTAGGCTCACTTTGTTGTTCTGATATACTTATATTGTCTTTTGCCTTGAGTTTTCCACATGTTTGCCTCATGTTCTCTAGCCTTTTTAGGTATTTTCTTTATTTTATATAAAAAGATGTACTAGATACAAAGAAAAACAAGAAAGTTGTCATCTTCCTCCCAGATCACAGTGATTTGAGAGTACAGTTTAGTCTTATTCAGTCCAAAGTTTGGTGTTTTATGCTAAACTTCCTTGAAATTCCTCGCATTATGCTATTTTTGCTCTTGCTTCCCTCGATTAGCCTTTTTGTCACTTCTACTACTCGTCTAGTCCCCCGATCTTGCATCCGAACATATCTGCACACTCAAAATTCCTCAAAACCTCTTCGAAAAATATTGTGACATCTCGAAAAGCATCGCGACATCTTGAAAATCATCGCAAAGTCTCAAAACACATTCTTTTAGCCTCAAACTGCTTCAACAAGCAGTTGTTTTATGACTATTTGATGGTCAGTCTGACAGGTGACATCTAGAGGGCCTCGCAACCTTCCTCTGACTCGTGTTATACCATCTGAAGCCATTTCGTGGGTTTTGTTTGGGTTTCCGGGTTGAGTACCATCAGCAATGTTGTCACATAATATTGGGGTTGGCATGTTGGGTGTATGACCGATAGCAGTAAGCAATGTACAAATCCAAATACACTCTTTTGCAGTCTCAAAAGCTGCAACATACTCAGCTTCACAAGATGATGCTGCAACCATTTTTTGTTTGTGAGCAGTCCATGAAACAGCTCCAGACCCAAGTGAACATATGTAGCCACCAACACTGCACCCAGTATTGAGGCAACTAGCCCAGTCAGAATCTGTATAAGCCAATAACAAGATAGGGTTGTCTCCACCCAGGTAGAGTTTAAGGTCCCATGTTCCTTTAAGGTAGCAAACAAGATGTAGAGCAGCATGCCAATGTTCAAAGGAATAAGAGTCCAAAAATTGTGAAAGTTGTTGGACAGCGAATGAGATATCTGGATGCATTGAGATGGCCAGGTATAATAGGCACCCAACCAAGGAACGATAGGGTAAGTTTGATAATTTGGCTTGTTCATCAACAGGGAGTGTGGCACGGTCGACACAGCAAAGTTTCTGTCCTGGTTCCATTGGTGCAGATAGGGGATGTGCATCAGATTGACCAAACTGGGACATAATTTTGTCAATTAATGCCATTTGTGATAGGGCGACAGTTCAATGTATCCTGTCCCAAGTGATTGCAATACCAATGATGAACTGTGCTGTTCCCAGATCTGAAATTGTCCAGACTTTGCACATTTGGTCTTTGAACCGTTCATTCTCCTCTTTCCAACTAGCAATGGACAGGTAGTCATCGACATGGACCACTGCTACAACAGTTCCAGTGTTAGCCTTATGATAGTAGATGCACGATTTGCATGTGGCATGAGAGTCTTGTAAAACCCCAAGAAATCATCTGTGCGTTCAGTGTTTGATTCCAGATGCATCCACTCTGTTTCATACCATAAAGTCCTTGCTGTAACTCCCATATCCAATCTTCTTTCCCAACTTCTACAAAACCAGTTGGTTGTTCCATATACTGAATCTCATCAGCTGGTAAGAGTCCATAGAGAAACATGGTTTTGACATCAATTTGTTGTGCATCCCAGCCAGGTGAGGCAGCAATATGCAGGAGAATCTGCCAAGATTCCATGCATGCAGTAGGTGAGGTAGTTTTTGTGTAATCTTTGCCATAAATCTGTTTGAACCCTTTGAAAACAAGTGTCAAGAACTGTTCCTTGCCCAATCAGAACCCGCATCCATCTGACTCTTTCCTGCACATCAAACCCGACATTTGTCTATGCCTCCCAATTTTGTTCCCAGCTGCCTTGCACTGCCCACACTGCTGTGCACCAGGCTGCCTTCCCAAGGCTGCCATCTCTATTGCAAATTTGACTATGGATTCCTGTGCGGCTCCCACTAGGTAATTTATCTACGCAGTCGAGACACTGCTGCAGTCTTTGTTCCTGTTCCACATTTATTCCAGACTACAGTATTTAAGCTTAGTTAGTTTCACCTTGTATTCCTCAGTTCATATATCAACATAGACTTGACTTTATCCTGCCAATCTAAACCTCCTTCTACTCCAACCTCAGTTCTCTAAGAGTCTGAACTCCATTTGACTTGACCTCTAGTCTCCCTCTGAAGTTCTACCTCACCTGAACTTAACCTAAGTCTCTCTATACTCCCCCCCCCCCCCCCCCTGCATTTACCCACACTTTCCCACTCCTACCTACAAACCTTCGACTTGAAATTAGGACACCAGACGAGGTGAAGGGCGCAGCTTCTTACAAGCTGAAGCAAAGTCCTTTCCGTTTCCCCTTCCGCAGAATCTGCAATGACCTGACAACCTTCTGCTATCATCACCTGCAGGGTCCAATCGGATTCCAATGTGCCTTCTAGGATCAGTTCTTAACAACAAGGCATACCTTCCAATGCACTGGAGTGCCATCCTCATTTTGTTTGATGTGGAAGACTGGGCAACCCTTATGTATGTGGTGCCCCTGTGGTACATTGGCTCTTGGAACTGATTTGTAGACTTGCATGTCTTTTAGGGACTTGAGTTCCTCACAATAGCCTTCCTCCCAGTGCTCAGAATCTGCCGAGTTCTGGGCTTCCTCCCAGGTATGTGGGACATCTTCAAATTGTAGTGATCCGGGATCTATATCAGACATCTCTGAGATCAATGTGTGTAATTGATATGCCTGATCACCAAGTGTAGGGTTTTCAATCAATTGCTGATTGGCTTGATCATGATCAACAGGTGTAGGTGTGATGACATCATGGAGCCCTTCCAAGATTTGCCTCCATTCCGTACATTGTTCCTTTATATGCTCTGCGGATTCTTGTGAATCACAGATAGCTTGACCTAGTCTGGTAGTGGCTGTGCCTCCATTTGGATGTTTATCAGTAGGAATTGGCACTCTGGTGGATCTGCATGGTTCTGAGGGTCCTGGCTCAGGAGTGTCTGTCACAACAGGCTCATCTATGGGTAAGTCATCAACAGGTCCTGTATTTGGTATGATGATGTCATCATCATGGATGTCAACAGGGGTGAAAGGCGATGGAGGAGTCTCTTCTGTTTAACCCAGTTCATCATGCAGTGTGGGCAACGGTAGATGGCTGTTATGGCTTTCAACAAACCTGACATGGTATGAGCTATATACCTTGCCAGTTTTCCGATCATAACGATACACTTTTGATTTGAGCTCATAGCCAATGAGTACACATTCAATTGAATGTTCGTAGATTTTTGGGTTGTTTCTGTTCTGGATGAAAATGTATGCTTTACAACCAATCTCCCTCATGTAAGAGTAATCAGGTTGTCATCCATGCCATTTCTCCCAAGGGGTAGAGCCTTTTAGTGAATTTGTTGTAGTCTTGGCATGCAGGAGAGAAGCTGTTAAGTAAAGTTTGTCCCAAAGATAAGACGGTAAGTTGGTGTAAATGTGCATGGTGTGCGCCTTCCCCATTAGTGTCCTGTGCATATGTTCTACATGACCAATGTGAGCTGAAGTATAAGGTGCAGTGAATTTATGATCAGTTCCTCTTGCCTTTAGCCAGGCTTCAACTTCATGTGACCTGAGTTCTCCATTGTCTGTGATGTATGTTCCAACTTGCAGGCCAGTCTCCTTTTCTCATGCTAGCTCCCATGCCTTGAGTTTGGGAAATGTGTCATCCTTATGCTTAAGTGGTATGGACCATGGGTGTGAGGTACAATCATCCACAATGTTCATGATGTATGAATTCCCAGAACATGACTTTACATCATGCAGTCCCAAAAGATCTACCCAAACATTTTCAATTTTTGTGTAGCCCTATGTCCTTCCCCCTCTATGCGCTTCTTAGGAACAGGTGAGCGGGTCTGTTTTCCAAGGATGCAACATTTGCATTTAGGAGGTTTAAAGGAGGATTGTGTAGGCATACCAGTGATTGTCCCTTTTCATGCCATGTCTTGCAAAGCTTGATAGTTTGCATGCCCTAGACGGCGATGCCAGGTGATAATGTTAGGGGCTGAGTGGACGGCAAAGACATGTTTGGCAGAGGCAGAGTGTAGTAAGAGAGAATAAAGTTTCTTGTTGGGTGATAGGACACCTTGGGCTATGTGGGCACCAGTGGACTTATTTGTGATCCAGCACAATGATTCATCAAAATGTGCTACAGCATTCAAATCCTTCATAAGTGAGCTAACTGAGATCAAGCGCACCACCACATTTGGAACATAGAGTGCATTACATAAAATAATTGATGCACCTCAGGCAATGCAGAGTTTGATATCTCCCATGCTGATCATGGAGATAGAAGAACCCCTGATGCCTCGAACTGATCATGGGGTAATAGCATGAAGTGTGATGAAATCTGATTGATGGAGAAATATGGATGGTGGCTCCCATGTCAACATAAAATGGGTGATCATGGATGGAGATGGGAGTGCATTGGGCTTGGTTGAGTGGGGCGACTGTAAAAGTGTCCATGGTTACTGGTACAGAATTATCAGTCCAATTAACTGAGGTACAGAACTCCTCCTTGGTTGCAAACCAAGCTTCATACTCAACCTCCTCAATAGTTGCATGAGGAAGGGGGTCACTAGCCAGGCCAGCAAATTCCCCTGGAATTGTCTCAGCCATGTTCAAAGCAGCAGAATCAATTATGACAGTGAACGCGTGACTGGTGTTGTCCTTCATGGTAATGGGGACCTTCATGGTAGACTTGGGAGCTCCAGTATTGGATGTCCATTTGTTGTATGCCTGTTTCCTCGCTGCTTTTGATTCCTCAATTGTACTTCCTTCCATACCACTGCCTTTTGAGATACAATAATCTTTAGTGTGCCAGGGGCATTTGCAGTTGCTGCAGATTGTGGTCCCAGGAGGCCTGACTGGTTTGGAGGTTGCACCTAGAGCAAGGGAAGGGGATGTATAAGTACATCAGTCATTGTCCTGGAGAGACTGTTTGTTTTACAAAAAAAAGTGAATATTCTTGGATGTGTATGGTGCAGATGGCATGGACACAGCAATGTCACAGGAAATAATGGAACGTGCATGAGGAAAATGTGAACTGAGGGAATTTAAAAGCACAATACAGCATAAGAGGTCAGAGGTAATATCTCTCATAGCAAATGCATGCTCAATAAGTGTTGATAGGTCCACCTTGTCATTCAAGCTTGGAAAACACATCTACAATCATTGTCAAAGCTCTACAAACCCATACAAACCCCTCCAAAGCTCTACAAACCTCTACAAAGTCACGAAAATGCTTCGAAATTCTTTGCAACACCTTGAAATTCTTCATATGTCTTTGGCTGCCATAATACAATTCCCCCGACCTTTGTACAGCTCAGGATATACACTTGAAACATTGTCGATGGGTTCCAAACCAGTTTTGAGCAATATCGCAGTGATATTGGCCTTCAAACAAGTCCGATATTTCTTTGACTGACTTTGAAAATCATCAAACATTGAAAATCGACATTGGACACTATATCGCTATCCAAATGGTCATCACACACATGCCAGACATATCCCCTACCATTGTCGAACAATATCGCACTGATTTTGGGCCACAAACAAAGTCTGAAGAAACTTCGAAAATCTTTGAAAAACATTGAACCTCGAAAAACATCTTCAGATACAGTATTTCCTATTTGAACAATCTTTGGATGCATGCTGGACACATGGGACACTATCTTGAGTATATTGAACACATTTCGACTGCATGTGCATGCATACAATCCACTCAAAGCAGTTTCCGATGTTTTATTCAATTTATAACAAGGACAGTCTGCTTTTAGCTATTCTTTCTTATTATTTCTTCATCATGTGTTATATTCACCCTTTCTAGTCTTGCTTTATTGTTCTGATATACTTATATTATCTTTTGCCTTGAGTTTTCCACATGTTTGCCTCATGTTCTCTAGCCTTTTTAGGTACTTTCTTTATTTTATATAAAAATATGTACTAGATACAAAGAAAAAGAAGAAAGTCATTGTCTTCCTCCCAGATCACAGTAATTTGAGAGTTCAGTTTAGTCTTATTCAGTCCAAAGTTTGGTGTTTTATGCTAAACTTCCTTGAAATTCCTTGAAATTCCTTGCATTACACTATTTTTGCTCTCATTTCCCTCGATTCGCCTTTGCTTCACTTCTACCACTCATCTAGTCCCCCGATCTTGCATCTGAACATATTTACACACTCGAAATTCCTTGAAACTTCTTCAAAAAAACCTCAAAAAATATTGCAACACCTCGAAAAATATCACAACATCTCCAAAATCATTGCAATGTCTCGAAAATCATCGCAACATCTCGAAAAATATTGCAACTCCTTGAAAATCCTCAAAAGTCCTTGAAACACATTCTTTTGGCTTTGAACTGCTTTGACAAGCAGTAGTTTTATGACTATTTGATGGTCAATCTGACAGGTAACATCTAGAGGGTCTCACATCCTTCCTCCAGTACTTTACAGTCCCCCACCTGTCCTAGTGGACTCCGACCAGACTGACTGGAGTCCAATTGAACTACACTAAGTCATGTAGAGTTCAATCCCCCATTGGAGTCCAACTAGAGTCTGGGTGGAGTCTGAGTGGAGTCTGAGTGGAGTCTGAGTGGAATGCATTTCAACCAAATGATAAGTCAATTAGATATGAGCTCGAAGGACTTTGGACTTGGTGAATTTCATAAAGTACCCACAAAATAAATTTGTGTACTGCAGGAATTGAACTCAATACCTCACCATAAGGAATCACATGACAAATCAAACAAGTGTGCTCAACCACTTGAGCCACAGGAGATTTGTTAGGGATCAATATAAGGTTTATTTATGACTCAACTTTTCATATTCTTCGAGGAGGCATTTTTCAAACAATTAAGATCAAAAAATTTTAATTAACCACATCTCTCATGTAGGACACGAGGGAGTGGGTATAATATAATAATAAACAAAAAAAAACCCCTCTTGCATCTTGCGAGAGGGGGGCAGAGATAAATCAAAAATAATAAAGACCCCTCCCCATGCAAAATGCAGGGGAGGGGGGGTTGGAGGATGCAGTCTGGGGTGGGTGTTGTTGCCCACCCCTCCTCGCATGCATTGATGATGCTCAACCCAGAAACCCAAACAAAACCCACAAAAAGGCTTCAGATGGTATAGGATGTAGTGTTTAAAGGTCCAGTCCAGTCCAGTTTTTGACTTCCAAATGGGGCAACCAGCAACCGCAACCGGTTTAGGACCGACCCAGATATTGGAGGACCGGTCCTAATCAGTCCATGGACTGAAAAAAGACTGGTTTGGACCGGTTTTTTGTCATAAAATTTATTGTGCCAAATAACCCATATGTATCTCAACAAATGTGACCATTACCTCATATATATTATATTCAGGGATAGAGATTGTAATGCTTTGTAGATCGATCCAACATTTAAGCAATTCTGTCAAGATTTGACTGAGATATGGCCAAAACCGTAAGGACATGCATTCAAGTTGCAGTTTGTAGTTTGTAATTTGTAGTTTGTAGTTGCACTCATTTGGGCTATTATCCCATGGTACAGATAATTATGTGTGTTGTTGTTACTTTTATGATGTCATATAGCTGTACAAAAAAAATTATAGCTCAGGTAATAAGCAATGCAATCAAAGTTGTTCTGATACAACAAAATACTCATACAAAAATGTTTTTGGTCATATCTCAACCAATTCTTGACCGTTTTTGATGATCCAGGGACCGAAAATAAAGTAAATATGTGTGGGAGTAAGGTGCAACATATGTTGGGACGAAAGACCCGTCGCAACCGGTTTTAACCGGTTTTTGATCGGTCCTACTATATTTTTCAAAATGAAAGACCAGCAACTGGACTGAAAAAGACTGGTCCATAAATAGACCACTGGTCCGGTCCTAATCAGTCCAGTTCAGTTCAGTTTCGGTCTTTTTTTTGGTCCTACAGACTGGACCTTTAAACACTAATAGGATGCGAGGCCCTCTAGATGTCACCTGTCTGATTGACTGTCAAATAGCCATAAAAGGACTGCTTGTCAAAGCAGTTCGAAGCTAAAAGAATGTGTTTGGAGGACTTGCAATGATTTTCGAGGGGTTGCAATGATTTTCGAGGGGTTGCAATGATTTTCGAGGTGTTGTGATGATTTTCGAGGTGTTGTGATGATTTTCGAGATGTTGCAATATTTTTCAAAGAAGTTTTGAGGAATTTCGAGTGTGCAGATATGTTTGGATGCAAGATCGGGGGACTAGACGAGTAGTAGAAGTGAAGAAAAGGCTAATCAAGGGAAGCGAGAGTGAAAATAGCATAATGCGAGGAATTTCAAGGAATTTCAAGGAAGTTTAGCGTAAAACACCAAACTTCGGACTGAATAAGACTAAACTGAACTCTCAAATCACTGTGATCTGGGAGGAAGATGACGACTTTCTTGTTTTTCTTGTATCTAGTACATCTTTTTATATAAAATAAAGAAAGTACCTAAAAAGGCTAGAGAACATGAGGCAAGCATGTGGAAAACTCAAGGCAAAAGACAATATAAGTATATCAGAACAATAAAGCAAGACTAGAAAGGGTGAATATAACACATGATGAAGAAATAATAAGAAAGAATAGCTAAAAGCAGACTGTCCTTGTTATAAATTGAATAAAACATCGGAAACTGCTTCAAGCAGATTGTATGCATGCACATGCAGTCAAAATGTGTTTGATATACTTGATATAGTGTCCCATGTGTCCAGTATGCATCCAAAGATTGTTCAAATAGGAAATACTGTGTCCGACAAAGTTTTTCGAAGTTCAATGTTTTTTGAAGATTTTCGAAGATTCTTCGGACTTCATTCGTGGCCCGATATCCATGCAATATTGTTTGACAATGGTAGGGGATATGTCTGGCATGTGTGCGATGACCATTGGGATAGTGATATAGTGTCCAATGTCAATTTTCAATGTTTGATGATTTTCGAAGTCGGTTGAGGAAATATAGGACTTGTTCGAAGGCCAATATCGCTGCAATATTGCTTGATACTGGTTTGGAACTCATTGACGATGTTCCAGGTGTATGTCCTGAGCTGTCCAAAAGTCAGGGGAATTGTACTATGACTGCCAAAGGCATATGAAGAATTTTGAGGAATTTTGAGGTGTTGCAAAGAGTTTCAAAGTGTTGCGAAGAATTTTGAAGTATATTTGTGACTTTGTAGAGGTTTGTAGAGGTTTGTAGAGGTTTGTAGGGCTTCAGAGGGGTTCATAGAGCTTTGACAACGATCACAGATGTGTTTTCTGAGCTTGAATGACAAGGTGGACCTATCAGTGTCCATTGCCATAGCAAGCTGCACCCATCATCCACCCTATGAGCAGAGGCTCATAGGTGTGGGGATGGGTGCCATGGTCGTCGTAGCCCTGGTGTACCCACCATCCACCCAACGAGCAGGTGCTTGTTGGCGTGGGGTGGGTGTGTTGTCAGTTTTGTGGGTCTCCTAGTTCAGAGGGGTTGGGGGGAGGGGTCAGTGATGTGGCATGCAAGGGAGGGGGTAGGTGGGTGCTTACCAGGTGGGTATCCTACTCTGCAGGTCTCCCAGTACCCCTCTGCCATCTCCTATCCTTTATCGACACCCTCACATCCTGTTTGGATGGGGAGGAGGGGGCTGGCATAGGTGTCATTGGGTCTGGGTTGTTCTGGGTCCTGGTGCTGGTAGGCAGCATCGTCATCATCATCATCGACTGCACACACTCACAATCCACCCTATGAGCAGGGGCTCATAGGCGTGGGGTGGGTGTGTTGGCTTGTTTGCAGGTGGTGGTGTCATTACTAGTAGATTATAACCTAGAAAACTAAAAAAACGAGTTAGTTAGTTTATAAAAACAAAAACCAAATGAAAAAACTTATGTAGGGCCCAAACGATGCAATCTGTGTTGTTTGGGCCTGTGTTGGCTCATTTGCAAGTGGTGGCATCGTTGCCAGTAGATTATAACCTAGAAAGCTAAAAAAAACAGGTTAGTTAGTTTATAAAAACAAAAAGCAAATGAAAAAAAAAACTTATGTAGGGCCCAAATGATGCGATCTGTGTTGTTTGGGCCTGCGTTCCATCCATTGGGCTCGTTTGTGGGTGGTGGTGATGGTGGATTGGGCATGGGAGTGGTGGCGGTGGATGTCCACACAGTGGTGGTGGTAGAGAGAGGAGGGAGGGAGGCAGCATTGATGGTGGTGGTGGTGGTGGTGGTGGTGAGTGATGAGCTGGCACATTTGATGATGCAGCTATATGCTTTGTCATACACAGCTGCACCACAGTACCTAGCACAAGTAGATGATACATTACACAAGGTATTGTGGTGTAACAGTTATATTATGTATTATGATTACATAAGCAACCAATAGGGATCTGGGTTCGATTCCTTTTCTTGCACACTTTTTCAGTGGAATCCAACTGGACTCCACTGGACCAGTCTGAGTGGAATCTGGTGTTTGAGTGGATTCCACTCAGTGTCCGGTCAGACTGGACTGGGACTGGACTGGCAACTTTGCAGGCAGTTGGCTGGTGACCAGTCCCAGTGAACTCCAGTCGGAGTCCACTAGGAAAGGTGGGGGAGTGTAAAGACCTCCCTTCCTCTGACTTGTGTTATACCATCTGAAGCCTTTTTGTGGGTTTTGTTTGGGTTTCCAGGTTGAGCATCATCAGTGTGCAGATCTGTTCAGCCATTTTGGGGAGAGGTGTATTCAGCATGCACTGGATAGCGAGTGCTTGTTGTAATAAAGTGACTTGCCTGACTGGTCCTTCCTTCTGGTGATGGTTCCATAGGATCTCCCAGTTTGTTTTAACAGATTTTGAAGAATCTAAGAAAGAGTGTTCAGATGATGCTACCCCAGAGGCAATGAAAGCATATGCAAGGTGGGAATTAGCCTTCCAATTAGATAGAGCATGGGGTTTGTTAGAGGCAGGCTCTGGTACTTCACCAATGACATATTCAAAAAGTCCATTGAGGGACAAGGCAATGCTGATATCCTCCTTCCATTCTTTGTAGTTGGATTTAAGCTTATTGAGCTTGTCCCCAGAGTATTGAGTGGAAAGTCATATGAGGGAAATGGATGGGGGGTGAGGTTTGGTGGGTGCAGTCATTCTGGCAAGCAAAAAAAAACAAAGATGAGATGGTAGATGAGAGGGAGATTTGACTCGAGCAGCAGACAAAGGGATCTAACACATGCAATGTGTGCTGATAAGATATTGATCGAACAAGTTGATCAAAGAAACATGCAACAAGGCACAGAGCAGTTGAGTGGCTAGGCAAGATATCTATTGTCACTACACTGATAGGTCCACTTTGGCAGCTGAGCTCTGAAAACAAGAAATCACACTCGGACACCTTCTTCCCAAAGTCCTACAATTTTGCGAATGCTTACGAATGCCTATGAATGCATGAAACAATGAAACAACACTTCAAAACATTTCAAAAGGCTTCGAACCATTTTGAATGACTTTGGCCACCATATTCCTATCGTACCGAACCTTGAACACATGTTCCCACCATTACACACACTAACACATCGCATTCCTGCCACCACAAACACGAGGAGACACAATGGCTAGCAACTTAGTGCACATTGAGGCACTTTTTGATGTATTCATGATTTATTGGAACCACAAGACAAGGAGATTTGATATATCATGTATATTGCATGTTTCTTTCTTATCATTTTCTCATTTACTTTGTGATTTCCACACCTTTTCCACTGCCTGATGTTTACCACATGTTTTGCCTCATGGCCTTTTACCTTGTTAGTACTATCTCTCTAAAACATATATAGTTTGGTGTATTTACTGTCGATAGAGGCAAGAAATCGTCTTCCCACATTGCCTATTGTCTGGCTTAAGGGTTTAACTCTTGAGTCTTAGCTCAGTCTTAGCCCAAACTCACTCAAGTATTCTGCAAACTATGTCGTTTTGCTACATAGTTTCTCAAAACTTTTGTCAATCGTCTATCTATGGTGTCATCATCTCTTACCTCACCTTCAACTATTGTCACCATCTCCCAAACTCGTTAAACCATTTTGGAGATTCTTGAACTCCTTCACATCACTGCTAAACTCTTTTGTATCATTTCAGAACACTTCATAGTGTTTCGTGCTACTTTGGATGGCTTCGCAGAACTTCACACAGCCTAATACTTCTTCACAACATTTTACAGTACATTTACTGGCCTTTGGAGATAGCATGGTGATACTCAGTATTACCTCGCAACCTTACTCTGACTCATGTTATATCTCCTAAGACCAGTTTAGTTGGTTTTGGTTAAGTTTCTGGGTTGAGCATCATCAATGCATGACAGAAGTGGCCCATAACCTATATAAATCCAGCCTAGATAATACATGAATAAACTCAGTCTGTGTATAACGGACTATATTCGTACCTAGATAATACACAAATAAACTATCAATAGTACAGTAAGTGATCTGATCAAAGTGAGCGCTAGCAAATCTACTCACCTCAGTCTGTGTATAATGGACTGAGGTGTCTATGTCTATCTAGTCAAATATATATACCATGAGTATGACAATAGAAAATATGATAAGGGACTATTAGAAAGGAATACGGACAAGGGGAAACACACATCATTTTGTGTGCTATAATTAGCATGCCACATCAAAGGGTGCATTCATGGTGTAGATCTCAACATGTAGATGATAGGTTGCTTAAGCAAATATCTTAGAGTTTCATGTAATTCATGGTGACCACTGCAGGAAATATCTTTGACAAATTCACCACCAGTACGAAAATGAAAAACCAAAAATTATTATGGCTACCATGAACAGGATGGAAGCTGCTGCAGATAGGCTTGCTGGGGAACAGTTGGAAGTTGATCCTGGTCAGCTTTGTGCAAGCTTTGAGATAAAAGAGGATCAAAAAACAAAATGATACACTTATGACTGCCCTCTGTGAAGAGACCCATAAAATATGTACAAAATAATATTACTCAGTACCAAATACATTGTGTATAATATTCTTATGGATTGTATATAATTCTATGCACTACAACTTACTTGTGCTAGAGGGCCACTGCTTTGCATGGCATGTCCAAGTTCTCCTGGAGAATGTGGGTGATGTCAGCACTGCCTGCTGGTGTTGGGCTGGGGTTGGAGACCCTCTTCTGAGGGTGGTCCCAGTAATAATACCATCATGAAACCAAGGCTGACCTTCATGATCAATGAAATGACATGTAAAGTGTTCACAATGATATATGACTCCAGTTAGGTGTTATGTGTGGGCTGTGGTGCCAACCACAATGTCTAGTGTGTTGTTGAGAACTGGTGTGTTGATGCCCCACTCAAAACCAAGCAATGGAGGGTGTGATACTGTCAAGAACCGTTCCTCGCCCAATCGGAACCCACATTCCATCTGACTCTTTCCCGCACATCTAACCTGACATTTGTCTACTCCTTCCAATTTTGTTCCTGGCTGCCTTGCACTGCCCACACTGCTGTGCACCAGGCCGCCTTGTACAGCATCCATGGCTGCCTTCCCAAGGCTGCTGTCTCTATTGCAAATTTGACTACAGATTCCTGTGCGGCTCCCGCTAGATAATTTATCTACGCAGTTGAGACACTGCTGCAATCTTTGTTCCTGTTCCACATTATTCCAGACTACAGTATTTAAACTTAGTTAGTTTCACCTTGTATTCCTCAGTTCATATATTGACATAGACTCAACTTTATCCTGTCAATCTAAACCTCCTTCTACTCCAACCTCAGTTCTCTAAGAGTCTAAACTCCATTCAACTCGACCTCTAGTCTCCTTCTGAAGTTCTAACCTCTCCTGAACTTAACCTAAGTCCCTCTGTACTCCTCCCCATGTTTACCTGCACTTTCCTGCTCCTACCTCTAAACTTTTGACTTGAAATTAGGACACCAGATGAGGTGAAGGGCACAGCTTCTTACAAGCTGAAGCCAAGTCCTTTCCGTTTCCCCTCCTGCAGAATCTGCATCAACCCAACAACTCCTGCTATTATCACCCGCAGTGTCCGATTGGTGTCCAATTGGATTCCAACATGCACTCTAGGATCAGTTCTTAACAGTATATATGAACTCACACTTCACTCATCTCTTTTCCTCCTAATACCCCTACCAAAACTCACCAGCACACAACCAGAAACTCTCAGCGCACCAGTACTATCCCAGGGATCTCTGCAATCCAGTGATCCACCTTTTCCAACCCTTGTCCTGCCACTACTTTTGGAGTGTCTTCCAGACCCTCAAACATATTCTATCAAATCAGTTCAGGAGCCCCTTCAATCAGTGCCAATCTCATGTCCACCCATGCCTCACACCCTTCCACCAACCCAGAAGGTTTTCGATCAAGAACTCCCCTTGAGTATGTAGAGGGCATCAACCAGCCTGAACCCTTTGGGTTAGAAGATCCTGGTCTAGAGGACAGACCCCCCGGTGGACCCAACAACCCTAGCAGTCCTGATGGCCCTGGGGGTGACCCCAATCCCAATGATCCTGAGGATCAACCTCTGCCGGGGGAAACCCTGACCCAGGGGATAGGTTCATAGATGTCCTTCCGCACCCTTCGTCAAAATAATGCACTCAAGACTGAGAAAATCAAAGTTTGTGACCCTGACACTTTCGATGGCACCAATCCAAAGAAACTTAGAGACTTCCTAGTCTCCTGCAATCTTCATTTCTGCGACCGTCCACATGTATTTTCCTCTGATGAGAAAAAGATCATATTTATCCTTTCTTATCTTAAAGGATCAGCTCTCAGTTGGCTTGAGCCTGGTCTTAATGACCCGACAGATTCCACACACTGGATGTGGGACTACAAAGCTTTCCTCACTGAGCTGGAAAGTAACTTTGGCCCGCACGACCTGGTCGGAGATGTGGAAAAAGCTCTCTCTGACTTAACAATGAAGAAAGGTGGTCATATCACGAAATATAACATTGACTTCTGGGAATTAGCTTCTAGGGTCAATTGGAATGAAGCAGCCCTTTGTGACCACTATTTCTGCGGCCTTCCACTCTGGCTTTGCATAGAAGTTCTCCAGGGTGGTAAACCCAACACTCTTGCAGAACTGCACTTGAAAGCGCAGGACAGCAACGACATCTACTGGATGCAAGAAGATGAATCCCATTTCGAAACAAAGAATTCCAGTAACATCACTAACTCTAGTCAGAAGGACTCTTCCAAACGTCCTTCCCCATCGACAAACCAAGCCTCTTCAAACTCTGCCTGTGGTAATACCTCCAACCAGCAGTCTTCTGTGACAAAGAACACTCCCCGGGACAAGCCCAAGTTGTCCATCTCTGATAAGTTGGGGAAGAATGGCAAGCTTACTGGGGAGGAATGAGAACATCACATGAGAGAACGACTTTGTCTCTACTGCGGTGAGGAAGGGCACATAGCAGGAAACTGCCCGAAATCCAAAGCCGCAAAAGTCCATGCATCTGTTGTTGTTCCCGACACTATGGACTCAGAAAAATAGTCCGCAACCCTCAGGAAATAGCCATTGGGGCTGGGGGTTGCATTAATTCACCCACTTGGCTGCCTACATTCATCTCAATGTGTCTGCTCTTTCTGACCCTGACTCCCTAACCATTCTTTTAACCTTTCCCAACTCTTCTGCCCCTTTCCGAACCCTTATCGACTCTGGCTCCTCCCACTGCTTCCTTGACTCCTCTTTTGTGTTGAATAACCAACTCAGCACAGAATCCATTAACCCAATTCTTTAATGGATCTTGCAACTCCACCATAACTCAGGTTGTCAAACTTCTGATCACCTTTCCTGCCAGTGAAGTGTTCAATTTGTCATTCTATGTAACCTTGCTTGACTCTTCCTGTTCCACTGTACTCAGTCATAATTGGCTGAAGCAATACAATCTGTTGATTGACTGGTCTTCAAGCCAACTCGCTTTCCACTCTGCAGATCATAGAGGTCCAGCACCCCTGACGTCACCTTTGCCCCTGAACCTTCCAGTAGAAATTTTCGACTCCTCCGCACTTTCCAAACCCACCATTCCTCCAAAGTTTACACCTCCCAACATCTCTTTCATCAACGCTGCTGCTTATGTGTGTGCTAGCAAACTTCCTGGGGCAGTAGCTTTTCAGATGACCTTTGCTCCAGAAGGGTTATCCACCAAATCCGCTAACCCATCTGACCTTTCTGATATTCTGCCCGAGTATCATGAATTCGCTGATGTCTTTAATAAGACTAAAGCAGACACCCTTCCTCTGCACCAGTCTTATGACCTCAAGATAGAGACAGAAGACAACACTCCTCCACCTCTGGGCTGCATGTATTCTCTCTTTCCCTCTGAATTAGAAGCCTTACGAGTCTTCATTGACAAAAACATCTGCTCAGGTTTCATCCGCCCATCCAAGTCTCCACATGGTGCTCTGATTCTCTTCATCAAGAAGAAGGACGGTAGTCTCCGACTTTGTGTCGACTACCAAGGACTCAACCATCTTATGAAGAAAGACTGCTACCCACTTCCTCTCATTTCCGACCTCCTTGACTCCCCCCAAAAAGCCCACTTGTTCACCAAGATAGACTTGCAGCACACTTATCACCTAGTCCGCATTGCTGATGGTGATGAGTGGAAAACCACTTTCCACACCCACTATGGATCCTTCAAGTGGTTAGTGGTTCCCTTTGGACTCACTAATGCACCCGCAGCCTTCCAGCAGTTTATGAATGACATCTTCAGCAACATGCTGGATGTGTGTGTCATTGTATACCTCGACGACATCCTGATCTATTCAGACAACAAGTCCCAGCACGGGGCTCACATTAAAGAAGTCCTCCACCATCTCTGGGAAAATGGACTTTATTCCTCTCCACAGAAATGTGAGTTCCACAAAGGCACCATTGAATATTTAGGTTTCATCCTTTCACCGGATGGACTCCGGATGTCCAAGGATAAAGTCAAAACTGTGCTCGACTGGCCTGAGCCTAGGAAAGTTAAGGATATACAATCCTTCTTAGGCTTCTGCAATTTTTACCACCACTTCATTAATGGCTATTCAGACATTGTCATTCCACTCACCCACTTGACACAGAAATCCACACCCTGGGACTTCAACAAGAAGTGCCACGATGCATTTGAAAAGCTCAAACAAGAATTCACTCATGCCCCTGTCTTAACTCAATGGGTACCCGACTCACAAATGGTACTCGAAACCAATGCTTCTGACTATGCCCTAGTGGCAATCCTTTCAGTTTACACTATGGATGGAGAAATCCATCCGGTCGCTTTTCATTCCTGCTCCTTTAATCCTACTGAACTAGATTACAACACCCATGACAAGGAACTCTTGGCCATCTTTGAAGCCTTCAAACACTGGCAGCAGTACTTTGAGGGTTCCACAAACCCAGTTGATGTGGTCACCAACCACAAAAATCTGGAGTACTTCAGCACTACTAAGTTGCTCACCTGCCGCCAGGCCTGTTGGTCTGAATACCTTTCCCAGTTCAATCTTGTCATCTGCTTCTGCCCCAGAAAATTAGGGGCCAAGCCAGACACGCTCACTAGATGATGGGATGTCTACTGCAAAGGGGGAAATAGTGACTTCACCTCCGTAAACCCAACAAACTTCTGACCTGTATTCACACAGGAACAGCTCACCTCTTCCCTTCGCACCACCTATTTTGCCACACCCATCCTTTGACAAGCAGTAATCATGGATGTTGAGAAACTTCACAATGACATCCGCACCTCCCTACCCCTTGACCCCTTATCATCCGCACATCTTCCGACACCTGTTGACCCCAACTGGACCATAGATGAGGCAGGTCTTCTCCGCCACTTTGACCGGATTTATGTTCTGGATGTCACAGATCTCCACCTCAAAGTCCTTCAATACAAACACGATCATATCCTCTCTGGCCACTTTGGACAAAACAAAACCCAGCAGCTTGTCCATCAGGAATATGTCTGGTCAAACCTCCACACCTTTGTGCAGGAATTCTGCAAATCCTGTACCACTTGCAAGCAATCCAAATCGCCTCAACACAAGCCCTACAGGTTCCTAAAGCAACTTCTGGTTCCGGAACGACCTTGGAACTCCATCTCCATGAACTTCATTGAACAATCACCCGACTCCGATGGTCACACTGCTATCCTGGTCATCATTGACCACCTCACCAAGCAAGGCATCTTCATCCCAACTGTCAATGAAATCACTGCCCAAGAACTAGCCAACCTGTTTATCCTCCACGTCTTCTCCAAGCATGGCATTCCGAGTTCGTCTCCCATTTCTTCCACTCCCTCAGAAAAGCGCTCGACATGCAGATCCACTTCACTTCCAGTTATCACCTGCAAGGTGATGGTCAGACAGAATGACTTAATCAGACCTTGGAGCAGTACCTCCAGATCTTCTGCAATTATCAGCAGGACAACTGGTCTCACCTCTTACCCTTGGGCGAATTTGCCTACAACAATGCTCCCTCCACCTCTACAGGTGTATCTCCTTTCTTTGCCAACAAAGGCTATTACCCAAACATTTCCATCTTCCCCAAATGCAACTTAGCCTCACAGCGTGCCCGTGAGTTCATTGTTGACTTAGATGACCTTCATCAGGAACTTCAGAAACAGCTTGCAGCCACTCAAGAGCATTATCAAGGCCCTGCAGATAAACATCGGGCACCTGCACCCAACTTCAACATTGGTGACTCTGCCTACGTCACTGCAGAAAATATCTGCACCACTTGTCCTTCCAAGAAACTTTCCGAAAAGAACCATGGTCCTTTCGAGATCATTGCCTGCCCAGGTACTCACTCAGTCACCCTGCGGCTTCCAGACCACATGTGGGTGATCCACCCTGTCTTCCATGTCTCTCAACTAGAGAAACACTCCCTGAACACCATTCCAAATTGGATACAACCTCCACCTCCTCCCATCACTATCGATGACGAGCTCGAATATGAGATTGCCAAAGTCCTCGACTCCAAGGTTGATAATCAACATCAATGCAAGATTCTCTACCTCGTCTGATGGGAAGGCTACCAGGGAACCGATGAGGAGACCTCCTGGCTACCTGTTATGGAGCTTGACCATGCCCAAGAACTCCTTGCAGATTTTCACACCTGCTACCCACAGAAACCCGGACCGTTACCCACTTAAAGTCTATTTATGTTACTTATTCACTCAGTCTGAACTCAGAAACAAAATTCATTGAAAAAAGAAGTTTTTTGGATCTGACTGGATCCCTCCACTACCTCTGCTTCTCCCTCTCCGTCTTCATCACCCTCTCCCCCAACTTCACCCTCTTCTCCGCCCTCATCCTTCTCTTCACCCTCCTCACCTCCACTCTCACTCTCCTCCCCATCATCTGCCTGCCTTTTCTCCAGATACCTCTGGAAGGCCACCCAGTCATCTCTGGACTTGCAGATCCCACGTCTTTCCTGCTGGGACTCTTGCACCGCCCACTCCACCTCTTTGTCACCCTCATCGCTCTCCTCCTCGGCACTTTCTTCCTCCACCCACTCTGGGTCCAAAGCATCCCGGATCTCCCCCATTGACTCCTGCACCACAGTAGCCACCTCAGCAAACCCCTTCCTTATCAGCTTCATCAGCTGCTGCATTACTTCTGGGTTTTCCCCGCTAATCCCCGTCATTCCCACCAGTTTTGCTGCAGGGGCCTCCTGCCCCTCCCACACTACCTCCTCACACTTATGTTTGATGTGCATGCAGTTGTCACACACACATCCCCTTGCACCCATCTTGAAACAAGCAATCTTCTGATATTTGCATCTATGCCACTTATCAGTAAGAGAAGACTGAGAAAGGAAACAAGTATGCACCTTTTGCAAGGCAACATGGCCTGCACCTGCACCAGACTCTCCGACTCCTCCGACCCCACTCGCGCCTTTGACTTGGTGACTTTCTTTCTCTGGGGGGACTTGCTCCCCTCAGCCTCATCTGCCAAACCTGCGGCCGCAGCCACCTGCTTCTTCTCCACTCATCTTGTGGCCAATGCCTCCTTTTTCTGCACCTCTGCCTGGTGCGCCTCCTCAGCCTTTGCAGCCTCCTCTGCTGCCTTTTGCGCCTCCTGCGCCCTGTGCTCCTCCTCCCTCACTGCTTCCTCCAGCTCCTTCATCTCCTGTTCCATCTGCTCCTTCATCGCCCGCTCTCTCTGTTCGTGTTGGGCCCTCATCACAGCCAATTTGATCTGTGCAGATACTGCTGGAGGGGACATAATTGATAGTTGATGGGGGAAGGAAAGAATGTGCAAATTTTTCAACCAATTACTGCATTCAGAAATTCAACCAACTTCCTCATTCAGACTCAAACCCTCACGTGCCTCGTAGGCTTGGCACTAAGGGGGAAATACTGTCAAGAACCATTCCTTGCCCGATCGGAACCCACATTCCATCCGACTCTTTCCCGCATGTCTAACCTAACATTTGTCTACTCCTTCTGATTTTGTTCCCAGCTGCCTTGCACTGCCCACACTGCTGTGCACCAGGCCGCCTTGTACAGCATCCACGGCTGCCTTCCCAAGGCTGCCGTCTCTATTGCAAATTTGACTATGGATTCCTGTGCAGCTCCCGCTAGATAATTTATCTATGCAGTCGAGACACTGCCACAATCTTCGTTCCTGTTCCGCATTATTCCAGACTACAGTATTTAAACTTAGTTAGTTTCACCTTGTATTCCTCAGTTTGTATATTGACATAGACTCAACTTTATCCTGTCAATCTAAACCTCCTTCTACTCCAACCTCAGTTCTCTAAGAGTCTAAACTCCATTCAACTCGACCTCTAGTCTCCTTCTGAAGTTCTAACCTCTCCTGAACTTAACCTAAGTCTCTCCATACTCCTCCCCACATTTACCTGCACTTTCCCACTCCTACCTCTAAACTTTTGACTTGAAATTAGGACACCAGACAAGGTAAAGGGCGCAGCTTCTTACAAGCTGAAGCCAAGTCCTTTCCATTTCCCCTCCCGCAGAATCTGCATCGACCCAACAACTCCCGCTATTATCACCTGCGGTGTCCAATCGGATTCCAACGTGCACTCTAGGATCAGTCCTTAACAGATATAATCTTTGTCTGTCTAAGTTGCTGTTTGTTGCAGGATGGGCACCTTGATGGCAACACCTCTTGAAAGTGGTTTATGATTGTTTGCAAGGATTGTGGGGGTGTAGACACCTGGATTACAGCAGTGGTGGTGGTAGTCTCATTCAAGGTGGCATGGGCTGGATTTACACAATGTCAGGTGGTTTTAATGACAGAGAAATTGGTGTTGAGCAGTGTAAGGAGAATGTTGTGTACACTGGTATATTGTCCAAAATGGAAGTATGTGTTGGACAAGGTGGCAAACCACAGCCTCATGGTTTCTCTAACAGTTTCTAAAGAAAGTTGTGGATTGATAATGAGCTGTTCAAAACTAGCTATTAAAAGGTTTAGTTGTGTGCTTCCCATTTGTTGCCACATGGCAGAGTAATTCACTGGGTTTTGGTGCCACATATTGAAGAGAATGGTGAGAACAGCATCGTATGCACAGCTATTGTTTGCCAGACAGTGCCAAGGTGCTGGCCATGAACTGGTAAGTGAGATGGTGTTTTAGCTGGTTTACCATGGATGTTTGTTCTCCCAATTTTTTGAGGGGGGCTTTCTGGATGTTTGTTGGTGGGGGCCTTTCTTTTTAGCCTACTGTTGGCCTCTTCATCCTTTAGTTTTTTTTCCTTGGCCTTAATAATTGCCCATTCAATATCTGAATGGTCCCATTGTAAGAAAGGGTCTTCTTTGCTCCATCTGATTGCAGGATGGGTAGTGGGTGGCACAAACATCTTCCCTTTCCAGTTTTGAAAGGCAGAAATCCTAGTATTCCATCTGTCTGTTATTGCAATGTGGGCAGGGAGATTATTTTCATATTGTAACTTGGTTATTGTGTCAAGTAGTTCCTGTTCTCTAAATTCTTGACATAAAGCACCTGAGGCATCCCCAGTGATTTTATTGCTGTGAAATCCTGACAAGATAAGAGTGCTGCTGGCAGTAGTCCCTCGTGACAAAGCAGTGTAATACCCCTGGTGTGTTTTTGTTTCTCCAAGATCTACCACATTTTTTTCTCATTTTGCCTTGGGAAGCATAGTCAGTCATAGCAAAGTTTGGTAATGCTTCTATCTGGCTGCAAGACATAGTGAGGGAGGTGTCATCCATGAGCTGGCAGAAAGTGTTGGTTGTGGTTTTAGTCAAAGGTACTACATTAAGGGGCAGGTCTGGAAGCTGGACAGGTTGAGTGGGATCAATGAGCTTGACAAATAATGTCTCTAGATGCTGAGTGTTATCTGGTCCATTGCTATATTCCCATGCATAGACAGTTGCTTCTTGCCCTTTGGTTACACAAAGTTCAGTTGCTGCATTGCATTGGATCATAACAGGCATGCCCATGCACAATGAAAGCTTGGCAGGAATTTGTTTTAAATTTCTGCAGGGTGGCTGAGCCCACAAAGCATGCTGTAAGTTTTTTGACAGTGCTGCACAACACTTAATATGTTTTCTGCCTACTGTTTTTTTGGTCTGCTCATCATCATCATTTGATGGAATAGTATCATGAGACAAAAAGTGGCTCAATGTTTGGTTGTTCTCTGCTGCAAATCTCAGGCATCCAAGCCTATTTATTTCATCTTTTTGAGCATTTAGGGCTGTGATAATAGAGACATTCCAAAATTCTTTTTGTGACACATGTGATCTCCCTTTTGCCCTGCTTGATACAAGTGTGTTTAAAAATGTAATGTCTGCTGAAGTACAAGCTTTAAACCACATGTTTTGTAAAGCAGTCTGCATTTGCAATTCTCTGGAAGATTGAGAACTCTGCCTTAAATTTTTACACAAGATAACTACAGTGGTTACTTGGTGCCACAATGCCTTTCCCATAGCTGCTTCTTGATTCCACATTGTTTGAGCATTGATTCCAACTGTCCTACTGTATAAGGAGCCATTTTCTCCACCAATAGGGGGGAATTTGTGCAAAGTCACCTGAAAAAATCATATTGAGACCTCCAAATGGAGAATCAGGATTGTTCATCAACTCTGCTTGTCTTGCACTTATGAGGTACAGGTCTCAGCAAGATATCATAGACACCTCATCAAAGAACACATAATCTACTCCTTGGAGTCGTGTTTTTGCTTGTGCTAATTGAACAGCTGATGTTTTTCTGCCTTCTGTGTTTATGGCAAACATGTAATGGTAAGTTGAGCCATTTAACAGTGCAGCAGAGCTGCCTGTAGGTGCAACAACTACTAAGCAATGAGCTTCTTTTTATATTTGAACAGTCTGATGAGTGCTTTGAGCACCTGGGTTTTGCCTGTTCCTGCCATTCCAGCAAGATTCATTTTTAGTTGTTCTGCATTTGTGTTGCATGAATGATTTGCTACTATACAATATGCACATTCTTGTTCAGCATTCAGATTAAAGTCCTTTGCTATCTTGTTGATGCTTTCCTGCCACCTTGTAGAAACACAATTTTTCTCCAAATGGGATTTGTCCACCACCTTGACCTCATTAGGTACAAAGTGTGGGTCTGTTTTAGACTGTTGATGAGCCTGGGGTAAAAATTGTACTCTTTCTTCTAATATATGGGTGCCAGCAGAGGCCACAGTAGCATTCCACTGACTTGGAGACTTGTTGATTGGAATTGGTTCAGGCTTTTGTTCCAAATCAGGTGATAAAAGCCCTGGATCACACTTGGTCCATCCAGCATCACAGAGTGTTTGTCTGATAGAGGCCATCATTGTTTGAACATGCAGCTGGGCCCTTCCCAACACTGTAGAAATATAGTCATCTGAAATTACCGGGTCCACACTTGTGCTGTCCAGGTGGTCATCTGTAATTGTTTGGTCTAAATCAGTCCATAAACCACTAGTCTCCTCTGCCCAGCTTGGCATTGAGACAGTTCCCTTTTTCATCTGTGCATGAAAATCATCACGGTCATCTAAGCACTCATAATATATGTTCATATTTTCCATTATAGAATTTTGACGATCAGAGAATTGGTGACTGGTGAATGCATCATTCCATGTTTTCTCATCTTTTTTCAAATCAAGGCCAGTTCTCCATGGTTTAAATAAAGTCAACATTGTACTACAATAATATTCATGATCAACACCAGGGAATGGTGGCACCAATAAAGTTTGGGACCTGTGCTTTATCAGGTGCCAACCATCAGGAGGCATGAGTAGCTGCAAGTGGATGCTCTGGCAAAAATTTAAGCAATGTAGATTGAGGAGTAGTGTTATTTCCATGCCCATCATCAGGTTCCAAATCTGGGTCAATGTTATCACCCAGGTTATAGACATGAGTAGAAGCTGGTGGACATTTGTTAATCCTGGACTTAACATGCTGGCAGCAGGATACCCAGTCATATAAGCAGACTCTTTCTATTTCAGGAGCATGCAAAAGATAATCATCCACAGGAGAGAAAGGGACAATGCCATGTTGCTGTTGGAGGATTGCTACTTTTTCTAGTATGTCATCTGTTGAATGCTGAAGTGGTTGTTCAGGGGCTCTGTTGCATGTGGCTCGGGTTTTTGAAACAAAGGATTGCCAATAAAATGGAACAAAGGCATGACTAGTATAATGGTCAGGATTGTCTAACAAATACAAGCAGATCATGGGAGAGCCCATCTCCATTTTTGCAGACAGACAGTTAACAATTTTGGTCATAAGCAGATGTGCTTTTCATTGTCATTCTGCTGTTCCTGCAAGTAGTTCAGCATTTTTTTTGAAAGATGGCTCTGATAGCATCAAATATGATGTGTGTCTTGAGGGTGGGTTTTGTTATATAGTTGGAAATATAAAGCAGTACAGCTTTGATAGCAGTTCCAGAGAGTAAACTGGTAACATCTGTGTTGCATCTGAACAAGTATGTGAGTGGATATGTAAATGTGTTGATCATTGTTTCCTTTTTCTTGAAGTCCAGTCTTCCAGTTTGCTTGTCAACTGTTGTATGTTCAAACAGTGGTCATGGGAAGTGGGCTTTGCACTTTTGAAAAATGTTGTCCAAGCATCCTGTAAATGGCCACAGCTTGTTTTGGGAGCCATCTTTGTTTTTATTTGATTTACATACATGGACATTTGACTTCAGCAGCAAGTCATCTACTATCTCATGATATGTTTGTGTCCAGGAGGCCAGGGCAGCACACTTGTCACATCCCTTACAGGCTGGTGAAGTGCACATTTTGGGAGTAGGCACAGGCATAGTTTCAGTTGGGTCTTCATAAGTGTCTGAAGCCATCTTGACCTCTAAATTCTCTTCTACAGTCTGTTGGGGGCCTGTTATAAATTCTCCTGCATGACAGCTTTCAAGATATTTAACAAGGCTTTCAGAAAAGGCAGATTTTGGGTCTTTGATGCACTGGTGTATTTTTCACTGGAGTGACAGCACCTTTAATCCAGAGCAGCATGTGGAGGTGTAGGCTTAGTCTTCCTTGCTGCTCCACTGTTCCATAATATGCAGAAGTGTCACCATACAAACCTTTGTGCCCCAGAGTTTATGCCCAAGATGTGTTTTATGAACATCTGGATCATAAAGTGGAAAAATTGTGCTCCTGCAACAGGATTATTAGCAATTAGCCTGAATCTGTCATCGGGCAGGCAAAGAAATGGATTAAAAGTTTGCTTACTATCTGCATAATATAAACAAATAGGATGCTTGATGTCTGCAGGAGAGATGGTAAAATACCAGAAAGGTGCACTTGCATATGCCATCAAGGACCAAAGCTCATTTCTCATATTTTTTTGCTTGTAATTGAGCCTTTTACTCTGCCACTAACATGATCCAAATCTCTTATTACTTGAAAACAAAGCTCTTCATCTTCAGTTGCAGGGTGGACTATCTCTCCTTCTGACATTCTTTTTGCAATACTCTCCAAGATTGTCTGGTCTACATTTAGTAGCCTTTCTGCAATATCATGAAACTTAGCCTTTTCTGCAAGCAAGAAGCCAGCAGTAGTGGCAGCCTTAATTTGTTCATGACTGAATGCAACAAAGGGAAAGCTGACATCAAGCTGAAATCTTTTGTCATGGTACATTAGGAGATAGTGTTTGTGTGCCTTGTCTGATAGTGGAGTAGCTCCAATGCCACCAAAGCCATATGGGAAGAGCCAAGGAAAAATTTGTGGATATAAATCTGGGTTATTATAAATTGACTGAGTCTCTGAAGCATGACTAACAGACAATCCCAGCCCTTTGTTATTCCAATGATGAAGTGCAATGCCTTTTTGGGCAGCAACAGTCTTGGTTGTGAGCTGCTCACCAGTAATCCCATGAACCACAAAGGGACAGTCTCCATTTTGTACTCCATCATCAGTGGCCAAGTCAAATATACTTGTGGCTTTGGGTATCTTATTTGATGTATATTCTATTGTGACAGGAGGCATATCTTCAGGATACCTGTTTAGCTCATCATACAATATCATCAAGTCAGTGTAGTCTTTGTGATTTAGTTTCAGCCATTCCAGTGCATTTGCTACTTCCTTTTGCTGTACTAGCAGTGGTGTTCTTCTGATTTCTTCTTGTGATGGTTTGTAAGGGTCAGTAAACAAGACTGCTAGTACTTCATCCAAGTCTTCCATTGGAGGAGGCAGCATATTGTAAACTCTTGGCACAGGGGACTCAAATGCAATCACATGGGAGACCATTTTTCTAAGACCAGATGAGGCCACTTGCAGAAAACAACTGTTTACCCGTACTCCTTGAATCAACAATTTCTCTATAAATTGTAGTCCTGACAACTGTGGTGGGCAATTGCCAATCCACAATCCATTGGCAAGAGCATGTGGAGGGACCTTGTTGCCATGAAGGTGCTGCCTGCAATTTTCACATACTTGGTTGGAATGTTTGTTTAACACAGGGCCTTTGCACTCCTCAATAGGGTCTGTTGCTCTTTGTCATTCTTTTCTTGTCACATCTTTAATTTCCAGTATGTGGAGAAGGTTCTTGACTGCATTCAAGCGGGTCAGTTGTGTGCCTGGGATTAATTTGGCACAAACAGCACACCCAGACTCCTGCAGTGTGGAAGGTTGTGTTTCACTGCAAAAGTTATTGATGACTTGATAGATCTGTTTGTCTTTAACAGGTGCAGGTGGAAACACTGTTTTTTGTTCAGGAACTTCCCCTTCATAATATAAATTATTAAGCTCCTGTGCTAATTCCACCAATGGATTTTTGAGTGATCTATTAATATATGTGATTGCTGGTTGAAGATGGAACTATTCAAATTACATGCTACACAGTCATGGGAGTCAAACTTTTGACAAAGTTCTGCTTTGGGGGTGCAGGACTCCAATTTCATATTGTGAATTCTTCTCACTTTGGCTATATTTTTTTTGGAAAGTAATGGTACCAACTGTTGCAAGAGCAGATTCACATGAATAAATCCTGCAGATACAGGATATGTAGACAGCCCTGCACTGTCAACATGGTCAACAAAATTAAACCCACAATTCCAGCCTGTCTTGCATTCTGCTGTGCTATAAGTTTCCAATGTTTTGCCTGGGATTACAGTTGGTCTGCCACCACCAGTTGGTCCTGACCTGTTGGCAGGTGGATGAGCAGTTGTTGTTTGGCAAAATGGCAACTGTGACCAGTAGGCCTGGATGAGGCCCCATCTGGTTTTAAGTCTGGCACAGCCACAGATATCAGACAGTTTCATGAAAGGAAAAACCCAGCTGAACAGTTTGGCATCATTGGGAGACATAACACTGTGCGAAAGACACAATAGTCGCAGTTGTTTGTCTTGTTGTTGGACATGTCAGAGGTGCCTAGACACTATGCCAGGGTTGAGATGTGGATGGTAGGCAAGGGTCACTCAGGCAGTGCTGATTATAAAACAGGGTTATGTCAGGGTGTATGGAAGGCATGGCATGGACTGTGTCCACAGGTAGTATGTTATGGGCTGTGCCCACAGCACATGTGGGTGCATGCTCAAATAATGTTGTTGATGAGCCTTGGTCAGCTCAGAGGGTGTGGCTACCAAAATGATTAATCATTGGTGGAGTACTAGTAGATTTAGTTTTGACATACATTGACTCAGATCTAATAAACATAGCACTATCAGAGGATCCAAGTTTCTTGAGTCTGTTTTGATTGTTGTTTCTGAAAAATGTGCTAATTAGCTTGGTTCTCAACAGGTGTAGCAGACATGTGGCACACAGTGCCATATAAAGTAGCCACCTGGTCAATGGTTGTTCCAATGTTCCCAGCCAAACTTTGTTGTGCATACTACATGCACAAAGTGTCAGTGGTTTGTTGTTGAAGCCAAATAAAGCAGGTCAACATACAGTGGACCTGATAACCCTGCAGCCTCTTTGAAGCCAATTGTTGATGCAGGAACACTGTCACCAGTGTTGACGTCATTCCATGGGATTTGCACAGGAGGAATCGCCAGCTGATCTGGCTGAGTTTTATTCACAGTGCTGCGTATATAAAGCATGGGTGTTGCAGACAGGGGGAGTGGAAAGACTAAATCTGCAACATACCACAAGTTCAACAATAAGCCACTCAGTTGCATGTGGATGCTTGCTGGTACAGTGCAGCCATTGATAATGTTTGCATGACAGCTGCAACAATCGCCAGCAAATCAGACTGATGCCACAAACAACCAAGGCAAAAAACTTGCATGGAATCTGGTGGGTGGTGCAAATGGTGTTGGCTGGCCCCAAGGGTCAACAATAAAGCCAGCAGACATGGAAAAATAAGGCAAGATGGCATTTTGAGTTGCGCAGAGGTGGTGGGAAGTAATATGTCTGTTTTTTTTTGTCTCAGACAAGGCCTCGCCCAATCACAGCCTTGTGTGCTGCATCAAAACTTATGCAGCATCAATTGTCTGGTTCTATTAAGACAACAGGCAAACAACCATAATAGTACAATGTGTGGCTCATGTGCATATTTCAGCATCCATTGCCCAAAGATTGCAAATAAGAAAGATTAGATTCATAATACCTTGAGAATCAAGCTTTGCCAGGGGTGGTGAGCATGATCACAAACTGGATGTTAGAGGATAAACCACAGCTATATGAGCCTGGGTAAACTCCCACGGTGTATCCTACAGAAATGACTGAGTGCAAGGGGAGCTCCTCAGTGTTGTTCTTGTAGACCAGTCATTTTGTCAAATGTCTGAAGTCCACCTCTGAGAACGTGAAGGGGGGCATGTTTGGTAAAGCCCAGCCATCATAGATGGGAACTGGGGTGTTAAGATGAGTTCTTTTTCAGTGAGGCCAAAGGGGAATAACTGATGTAGATTATTAAATCCTTTGGAAGCATTATAGTCCCCCTTCCCCATTCTAGCAAGGAGGGGAGACGAGACAGCTATCAACATACTAGAGCTAGGGACCATGCTGGGACCAGCAAAAGAGGCTATCAGTAAACTCATGAGATCAATGTATTGCCAGGGGAACTACAGAAGTGCTTACCCCACAGTGAGTCTCCTTTGCCTTCACCACAAGTTGTAAAGGAGAACCCAAGGTTGTTGGCAAGGCCCCCAATAACATGAAAGTTGAGGACAAGATCCCAAGTGGAAACATCCCTTTGCATGTCCTGAGTAAAGGGGGCAATGGTGATGTGGTGTTCAGTCCATGAGTTGTGACGGGGGCCTCCTTCAACCAGCATGAATAAGAAACTTTCAGTGGTCATCCCAGTCATGATTCCAACCATAAATTTCTTGCTGTCTACATTCTTTAGATGCTGATTGTCAGAATAAAGATGCTTTGGGTCGACTTGAGCCATGTTGACATATTGGCCAAACTTCACAAACTTCAGTGCTTCCAAGAGAGTACTGGTGTGTGTTCATTAGTATGACAGTGAGCATGCTTTTAAACTAAACAGAAATAAGAAAACACACATACCATGTTTCCTGTTCAGTAAGCCAAGCACAGACATCAGCAAAGCACAAGCAGACAGAAGTCTTGCCTGCCATAAAAGGCTTTACTTCACATAAGTGCCTGTCAAATAAGTTTCAATGAGGTGGACCCTGTTTACAGTGTACAATGCATGGGAGGAGTGGCAGATCTCTGTACAGGGGCTTCAACAGTGGGTCCTGCAAGCCTTCTATCATCACTGTGGAGCCATCATCTATGCTGGCAGACTGCAGTTGTGGAGGAGTCATCCATTTCAGCCTTGTGCTCAGTGCTTGGTGTTCTTATAAGAAATTATCAGTGGTGCCTAATCTAAAACCAAGGTTGGGGACTCACACTTTGCCTCCTGGCAAAGTGACCCCTTGCAGGATGTGCCACATTGTCTCTGACTCCACATCAAATTCCAGGCTTTCCATTGGTATGACAGCATCTTTTACTTCTTCTGAAGGCTGGGCTGCACGCACTCTGTTGTTGATCTTGTTAATCAGTTGTGGGGGGGTGCAGATGTAGAGACATGAACTGGCTCAACTCATTCTCAGCCTCATAACTGCTAATCAATGTAACAATTGTCAGGTAGACACCAGGGAGGGGTTTTGCTCACTCACAATTTGGCACCTGGGTCAGCTTTTGGCTTCCTGTGTTTCTTTGCATTTTTGAATAAAGTGAGAAGCCTTTATTTTTTGTGTAATGATAATGTTAGCAACATGTCAGAGGTGTGCAGGGCAATGGGCACTCACTTGGCCACTTTGGGCATGTCATCCGAGTCATCGGACAACTGTGCGGCGATATCACTCAAAGTTGTTCAGTACGATTGGGTACACAGATCAAAAGCCAAAACTAAAATAAAATGCACGGTAGTCCAAGGTGTTGGCTGTCAGCCACAACTTTGGGGCATTTGGTGCTTGTTGCCCTTCAAGTCAGAATCAAAAGGTTGCAACAAATAGCTATGCCCTACCTCATTGCGAGGTCTTTACTGTGCCCTATGTATTCCGAGCCAGTCTGCATGGAATTTGTCCACACAGACTAGCTTGGACTGGACCCACTCATTTGGCTCAAATGTCCTGTATATTGCTCAGACTCCTAGAGAGTCTGCACAGACTTTTGTGGAGTCTGAGCTATTTTTGGACTTTTACTCGGAGTGCGCATGGACTTTGTCCAAGCAACATCAATTTACTCAGACTCGGACAGACTTGGACAGATACATGTCCGAGTCAAGTCCGAGTCGAGTCCATGGATGCACAACAGAGGCTTAGCTGACTACAGAAAAATTATGTATTAAAGTAGAATTGAACCCCAAGCCTTGTGGCCAAGCATAAATAGCACAGTTAACCACTACACCACAGAGCCATTGTCAGTAAGTACAAACAATTGCATTATCTAACCATGTTTAAATCATGTGACTCATGTGCATGTTCAAGACGTGTCAATAATCATTGTTGATGTTGATCACCACCTTCACTCTCAACGCCGCTGTCTCCCACCTCCCTCTACCACCACCACCACCCAGTCAGCCCTCGCCTCTGACACCTCTTGCACCAACAGCAAGAAACAGCAAACTAGCTGAGCCAATGCAACAGGACCCAATGAGCCAAGCCGACACAACGGGCCCAAATGACAATAATTGTTATTTGGGCCCCTAGTAAGTGTTTTTTTTTGCTTTTTGTTTTATCAATCAACTAATTGTATTTTATTGTGTTTTAGGTTGTATGCTACTGGGGACAACCTGCCATGACAAAAAATGTGCAACCCATGCCCAGGCCCACCTGATCCCCTCCTCCCCATTCAAATGGGATGTGAGGCTGTCGACACGGGCTAGGAGGGTGCCCAGGGATGCCAGGAGACCCCAGAAGGGGGATACCTGCCTAGTAAGCACCCACCAACCTCCATAATCATGCCATGTCGCACTGATGCGCCCAAACCCCCCCCCCAAAAAAACAAATACAGAAACCCAAATGGAGGACAATGGCAATGAACGACGACAAGCCACCCACCCCCAGCCTCACGAGCAACTGCTCATGGGGTGGAACATGGGTGGAACAATGCCCAGATGCAGGGAAAGGAGACAATGACAATGCACCACCCACCCCCAGCCTCACGAGCAACTGCTCATGGGGTTGTGGGGTGGGTTTTTTTTTTCTTTTTCTTTTAGCCCTCCCCCTCATTTCGGGGGGAGTTTTTTTTTTAAATCTATAGTTTGTAATGTAGTTATTATTAGTTTTTTTTGTATTTCTTTGATTGTATTGTATACTCCCTCATGTTAGATGCGAGGGATGCAGTTAATAAAATTTATTTGTTCAATTTTTGAAAGATAAATACTTGAGTTTGAGTTTGAGTGTCATAAATAAACTATGTATTACTAACAAATAATTCTCCTGTGGCTCAACTGGTAGATCACATGTGTTTGGTTTGTTGTGTGATGACTTGGAGGTCTTGGGTTCAATCCTTGCTCTGCACACCTATATTCTGTAGGCACATCGTGACTTTCATAAAGTCTGAAAAGCTTGGAACTCATAAGATATCAAATTGACCCAGATTCTGCATACAGACTAGCTCGGACTCCACACAGTCCATGTGGAGTCTGCTAGGACATGTGGGGCACTGTAAATTACTGCTCATTGCAATGGCTTTCTCAGTCTTGGTTATTTTTCCCTACTATGCATCAGAGAGGAAAGAGGCAGGCTACTGAGACAGTACTTTCGGTGCCCAGCTAAAGGGCCTCTGTGACAAGCATCAGTATTTGAAGCATGGGCAACAACAGGAAAACCAATGTGGGCATTCCAAATGTGGGATCTGCGTTATCCACACTGAAATCTCATGGACCTGTGCCAAGAATTGCACTTTTATCATTTCAATTCAGCCACAGCACTACTTAAGACAAAACAACATATGCCATTCTTTCATCTGTGAGCAGAGCATCTGAGGGCATCCCTGGGATATGTTTGTTCTGTGGGTCAGCTTGCATCGGCACCAATTCCATGATTTCATGAGTACATTACACTCCTCCACCTATTCCAGTCAGAATGCCCATTCTGATCAGAATTTCCAGAATTCCGGGATTTACATATATTTTTCTCACAATTCATAATTCCGATCAGACTGGAGGGTCAATTTTACCTCTGGAATCCTGGGAATCTACCCGGACTCATTTTTACCTGGAACAGTCAGATCAACCAGATGCATGGCAACTAGCATAACTGGAATAACCAGAATAACCAGACTGCATGTGCTTTCCCAAATAAAATTTCAAGGTCCAACAAGAATCAAACACTCGACCTTGGGTCTGCACACATAACAGCACACTTAACCACTGAGCTACCAAGCAATTATGCTGCTACATACATTTAATACTTTTATTACCCAACCAAGGTACGTAGTTAATCACAGCCATTAACAGAATAATTAATAAGTATGCATACACATGACATGTGACACGTGACTGCCAGCTCACAACCACCACCACCACTGTCACCAATGCTGCCTCCTCCTCCTCTCCATTCTACCACCACCACTGTGTGTGCACCCGCCACCACCATTCCCATGCCCACTTCCACCATCACCACCACCTTCAAATGAGCCAACTGGATGGAACGCAGGCCCAAATGATGGCAATTGTCATTTGGGCCATAGATAAGTTTTTTTCTTTTTTCTTTTTCTTTTTATCAATCAACTAATTGTTATTTATTGCTTTTTAGGCTATATACTACTGGGGATGACCTGTTGCAACAAAAAACATGCAACAAAAAATGTGCAATGCATGCCCACAGCCACCCAATCCCCTCCTCCCCTTTCAAATGGGATGTGAGGCTGTCGACATGGGCTAGGTGGGTGCAGAGGGATGCCAGGAGACCCCAGAAGGGGGATACCTGCCTAGTAAGCACCCACCAACCCCCATACATGTGCCATGTTGCACTGATGTGCCCAAACCCCTCCCACCCCCCCAAAAAAAAAACAGACAGAAATCCAAATGGGGGACGACGGTGACAAAGAACAACAAGCCACCCACCCCCAGCCTCACGAGCAACTGCTCATGGGGTGGAACATGGATGGAATGATGCCTAGGTGCTCGGATAGGAGACAACAACACACCACCCACCCCCTGTCTCATGAGCAACTGCTTGTGGGGTGGATTGCAGGTGGAATGACAACGACGACAAGCCACCCACCCCCAGCCTCACGAGCAACTGCTCATGGGGTGGAACATGGGTGGAACAACACCCAGGTGCAGGGATAGGAGATGACAATGCACCACCCACCCCCAGCCTCACAAGGAACTGCTTGTGGGGTGGATTGTGGGTGGAACAACAACGACAACAGTGGGGTCACATCCCCTCCCCCTCCCCTGCACTTTGTGTGGGGAGGCATTTTTTTTGTACTTTTAATTATTCATTAGTATTGTGCTCCCCCTCTCCCATTTTGCATGGGGGAGGGATTTTTTTCTTCATGTTTTGACCTCCTCCCTCACGTTTGGCATGAGGGGTTAGCTTTTTATGTATATAAATAAAACTCCCTCTTGCATCTTGTGAGAGGGAGGACTTTTTGTTTATGTATATAATGACAATCATCCCCACTCCCTTGCATTCAATGTGAGGGATGTGGTTAATTAAAATTTTTTGATCTTAAACTACTTCAAAAAAAATTAGAGTGTCATGAATAAACATTATATTACTAACTAATAATTCTCCTGTGGCTCAACTGGTTAAGCACACATGTTTGGTTTGTCATGTGATCACTCTAATCAAGATGTCTTGAGTTCAATCCTTACTCTGCACAAATATATTTTGTAGGCACTTTGACAACTTAAGACTTGAAATTTGACTATCCATTAGGGGGTATATACTCTAAGTTGAGCATCTGGAGTAACCAGAATATGGTTGGAATAACCAGAATCCACTGGACTCCAATGGAATCTGACAGAATCCAGTGGACTCCAGTGAGTCCGATCGGAATAGGTGGAGGAGTGTAAATTACAGGATTTCACTAGCATAGGAGTAGTTATTGATTGTTATCAATGAAAAATGACTGTGTGTACTAACACTTCTGGTGAGCTAGAGAGCATTCTCACCTTCCATTTCTTGGAAATCATAGGGCTGGAGACATTGTGTCACTCAACCCATTTTTGTAGACAAGGGGTCTTACCTTACACTAGCTCCCAGCTTGTGAGTGACCAGACTGATGCAGTAGGGAGGCTAATTAGGTGATAAAAAATGATTCAAAAGGAGAGGACACATGCTGCAAGGTTGAAATCCACCCTAGGTGGCAAGGTTATCAAAATTGCACCTAGATGGACATAGACTTACCTTCACTGAGCTGTGCTTGTTGCATTTTTCCTGAAAAACAACAGAGATATTGTCAGAGCATCTTCAGTGATAGAACAAGATGCAGAATACCTTGCTGCTTTATTGGGGACTTTCAGCATGGAGAGCAATGACAAGGGGGGGGGGGGGGTTTGAGATATTGTCACAAGTATCAACCACTGGGGAACTGATCACTGTGATCTCTATATAATAATTGGGCCTGTCAGACAACCAGACATTTGAGACAGCTTGCCATTCAGTCACATTTGAGGGTGACAGCCATTGAGCCCAGTCTTATCATGCTGAGAAGCCCAGCAGGACATTGGTGCAAATGAGGCTTGTGGATGTATTTATAGAAGAACAGGAGGTGCAACCATCAGTGGACCCAGTGAATGCAATAATATGTGAAGAGCAGGAAACTGCACAGATAATTGCTAAGTATGTATACCTGTAAGTAGCATGCTTTTACAAAGCAACATATGAACTGACCTCCTCAAATGCATCTGTGCATATATTGATGCTTCTGAGGATAAAAGACTCTCTTCGATGGCCTTCCTATAGATGTTCAGCTCACATTGCGTTGCAACACTGGCTGGAGACTAAAGTCAAGCTCAATGTCTCTATCACTTGATGAGAATTTGTAGGACTTTGTGTCATGCATGATGCCATCTCCATTGTTCAGCAAAGCTTTGATAGCATAACACCCATTCTCAATCCACAGGCAAGTGCACATGTGTTCACTGGCTTCACTGTCTGATGGCCCACAACATGTTCAGCAACATGTCAGAGTTAGGATGTGGTCAAATCCATGATAGGTATGCAACCAGTTCAAAGTTAAGTAATCCCAGCTCATACCTTCATCTTCAGCAATGCTTCTCAGGAGTATATGGTTCTGACATTGAAGCCCTAACCAGTGTTATCTGCATGTTCCAAACACACCAAAGCATTACTGTTATAGTCTCCTCAACCCTACGCCCGTCGAAATTTGTGCCACAGACAAGATTGTTAGCATTCAAGTTATGATGATGAGCATGAAAATGCCTGTCCTTTGAAATGCCATGAGTAAGGTATATCCACATGCTTCAATCTGGCTTACAAACAACCTGCTCTAAACTCAACACATCAACATACATCTTGGTTAGTATTTCTCTATCATTTTGAACTCTCTCATTTGAATGAGTCATGGTGCAGCCATTTAACAAGTTGGACCAGGTGTCTAACTTGTTTCACTCTACATACCTCACTGGCCAAGGCACTTGATTTATTTATTTTTGCAATGGATGAACACCTGGCTAAGAGGCTCTGCCTCTTTCCTTTCTTGTCCAGCTCAGTGGACAGGAGATTTGGTTGATCCTCAGAAGTGAGTCTTAAGCCCCTAGTTTGTGCATAGCCCATTGAAAACTGGACACCCAGCCATGTATCATTCGCCCACCTGCTGGAAAAATCTGACTTAACTCTGGCTATTTGTCTGTCAACATACTGACTAGTCAAGGTTCATCACCTTGTCCCATCATTGTATGGCTCCAGCATCATTGTCTGAGTCCACCTGCCCATTGTCCTTTTGCCTATACCCAGCCTTCCACTTCAAGATGACCATAGAGGGGGGCTTAGCCAAAACAGCCGTTTGGCATGTTTTTGCTGTCTGTGGTAAGTGTAGGTCCATGGGCTCAGGAAGCACACTGACAGTGACAAATTGCCCATCCAACAGAGCTATCGACCTCAACACCATCATCATCTTACAACGGTCTTGGCAGGCTCTATCTTTCTTCAGAGGGACTGCTATGAATGAAACTTGGATTTCCACTATGTCCCCAATACAAAAATGTTGTGGCCCACATTCCTCAAACCTGTCATTGTGTCATCCATCAGAGCGAGACCACAGCCGTGAACAGGCTTCTACTCACTCTCATTTACCATGTAATTCGACATAGCTGTTGTAATACTGTACTTGATTGTCCTCCATGTGCACAAACATGTTTGGACTGCAGCTGCTGTGGAGCATGCGGGCTAAAACCCATTAGGATCCACCCCTTGGCCAAATGGTGTGGGACTTGCACCATCGGCGTCAAGCACAGGAGTGAAATAGTGGTTTGATGCAATGAGTTCGGGACTGTCACCATCGGGCACTTCATTCAGACTCCAAGTCTCCAGTGTTCCATCATCAAACTCTCTGTCAAAATGGCCATAAATCTCTTGGGTGGCCTGTGCCACCTTGTCAAATAAGATGGAGTTCAAGCCAGTCAAGGTGACAGATTGGTGAAGATACTTGTACCATGCTGGCAAGTTCTTAGTCTACATCAGATGTGGTGTGCTTCTACAAAAGGTGGGAGACACACTCAGGCACCCGCTTTAAGGGAGGAAGGTCCATAGCCTTCACGATACCCCAGATTGTGAACAGCGCCTCTTCAAAAGTCCCCTCATTCACTCAACACTTCAATAACTGCCAAATTTTAGGATTTTTGTGGGCACCAATCTTAAATACCTGTGCCCAGCTTGGTTGGACCTAGCACAAATGTGATTGATGCTTGCACAGGGGGAAACCTCAGATGTTTTAACTCACTGTTGTCAGAAGCCCCAGGCATTCAACTTCATTTTCTTGGCTGTCTTCCTTAGCCAATGCTTCTAAGCTTGTTCCTGTGGACATCGTTAATGCCGCCTCAACACCTACATTGGTGGCAACCTACAGGCACCTTCCAGGTCATAATACTCAGCCATCAGAGATGATGAACGGGGGTGTTGAGGAAAGTGGTTGGTTCTACAGCGTGAGGCAGTCTCAGAACATAGTGAATGGCCAATCAGTACAGTGAACAATGGCCACCCTGCAGTGTAACATGCCCATGCCCTCTTGTGAATGGCCAATCAGTAAGGTGTACAATGCTGTACAATTCCAACAGCAAGTGTTCTGTTTAAATGTCCCACATTGTTAATTATGCTGCCCCCAAAATCAATGAGTGTCTTTCTGACAACCAGTTGCAAATTTTACACTGGTGGCAATTTCCGCGCCAGTTTTTCTGCAGGGCTCTCTTTCATTTTGTAAGGATGCACTGTGGTATAACTGTCTACTGTTGGTCTGCACATTCCTCCCACTGCAAATGGGCAACTGAACATTGTACCACATTCTGACATGTCTCATACCCAGCCAACTATGTCCGCAAGACCTCAAAACAGGCTGCACACCTGTCTTGCCCAAATCCAACATTGCCATGGACTCCATAGGCAGCTCATTGTGGGACGCAAGCAAAACTCTCAGGAATCTCAATGGGACTAGAGATCTCTACCAACTTGCTCCTAACACAGAGGTACCAATCACATACCTTGACATCCACACCTTGCTGCCCGCTTCTTTCTGTGTCCAAGGTGAACTCTACAAGATGACGCAAATCACTGAAAGTGTAAGAAAGAATGGGCTGTCCATCACTTTTCTAATCAGGCTTTTGTTTCACAGCAAGCCTGTCTTGTGTTGTGTGCACCTCAGTCGGCCACCCCAGAGGCATGGGCAGCATTCATAAGACAGGTATTGTCCCTCCACTGCATCAGACAGCAGGAAAGCAACTCGGATGACATCACCCATGTGAATTGCTGGGGTTTAGTGCCCAGTGTTGGTCCTACCATCATGCTGTTATATGAAAATGAAAGCCAGCAAAAAATCCCATTTCCATTTCAGGTCAGGCAGCTCCTTGATGGCATAGTGAACCTTTTCATTTGCCAAACAAATGATGACAATGAAAGACAAAAGGTCAGATTAGATTTCATCCATTGCTCATCTTATATTTACCTTTATTCAGTGGTATGAACTATGGCTCGTATGTGTCCATTGCACAAGGCCCAATTCAAGCAATCCATAAAATAGAGCATATTGTACAAACCTGTAGCTGCACACCACAAATGTTAACATGTAGTTTACTCAGTTGACATGTGACTTACACCTCGAGATAATCATGCTAGAAGCTTGAGACTCAAATTAAACATGACCACACCACTCACCATGATGTGCAATGTGATACGTATACCCATTATGGATGGCACCTGAATTGCCTGCTACACCCGTCCTCAGCAATTTCCAGATCAATAGATCACACTGAGACATTTTCAAGCTCATGTCAACTAAAACCTCATTCTCAGACTCAGATAAGCTGAGAAGATCACATTGAAATGAAAGGCAGGCTACAGGACCACAAAGTGCAAGGAAAGTAAGAAGGAAAAGCAAAGAGACATGGATACAAGTGTGTGATAATACAAAGACTGCAAATGAATAGTACATATATCCATCAGTTCATTTGCATAGAGAACACTTTTGTCTATCAGAAGCATGCAAGTGTTTGGATATCTGAAGTATTGTCATATTAATTAAGGCACAGTGGGTTGAGCATGTCACTCCAATCTGGAGTGGGGGACTGTACACCATGGCTAATAAAATGCAATATGTAAGGTGACAATAAAGGTAAGAACATCTCTTCAGTGCTTATATCTTAATAACGTCAACCTAATCAGATTACATCAACACCAAAATTAGTATGGTATTGAATGACAGCGTCACTTTCGCAGCTGCAGAAGCAATAATAAGCACTATAGAAAACAATTGATGGCTCAGAGTCTTCACTAGGGGACTGTACAATTCCTTGATAAATAAAATAAAATCTTTCTCAAGTCAATGAAACAAGTTGGGCACTGGCCAAACTTGTTAAGCAATCGCTCAATGATGTGCCTTAGGTTATGATGCAAATGCATAGACAAAAAACTCACCTTGATGTAAGAAGTGTATATAATGATTTGAAAGAGGTGCACTGATTAGCAATGAAAGTGAGGACCAGCACCTGGTGAGCATAATGAAGGAGAGTCAATATTGGATAGGTACCACATGATATACTGTACTAGATGGGTACAAATATATACACAAACATGGTCATGCTCTGATGCACAAAGTGGGTACAGCCCACTGTACCCAATTGGATTGTGTTGTGTTGTGCATGTCGGCCAGGAGAACATGCTTTAGAGAGGTGTCCGACATGTTGGTTGATTGCTATGTTGATGAATGTTTGGCTCAAATCAAGCATTCAAGCCATTCAAGCCATGACTAAGTCAAGTATGTACAAATAAAGTGTCTCATCTTCATTCCCACTACTTCAGTAGTGGGTTTTACTTTCTGTCAAAATTTCACATGAAAATCCTATTATCGATTACTCCCCTACTCAACTCCTCTATACTACAATCATAAGTTTCACCCTTTCATTAAATAGGATAAAGTTACTGTTTCTATTTTGCTCTTTTTTTTTCACATGCTCTCTTTAATAGGAGCTTTCAAATAACCTCAAAACAGCAGTGCTCCTCTTTGCTTGTCTATAATTTCCAACATTTGATGGAACTTTTTATGCACATATTTTCCGACAAAGAAGAAGTACTTAATTAATGCAGATATTCTGCAACTGCCTACATTTTTTTCTTTTACAGAAGCCCGATAACCATCAAAGCTCCAAAGTTTCCCAAACAAGAGAAGTAACTAATGTGCCTTTGGCTTCTATTTTTTTTTTTTGCCTCCTGTGCTCAAATATTGACTATGATCTGGCAGTGTATGTTACTATTTTCTGAGCTTTTTCTTCATTTTTGCTATCACTGTCTTTTTGTTACCAATATAGGCTTGTTGCAGGTGAAATAGGAAGTGATTTCTCATAAGTTTTATTGAATGTGCACCTTAAATGAAAAATTGAAAACAAATAATTAACCCCAAATTCTCTAGCAACACACTGCAATGTCAAGTTCACCCAAAATGTTAGTTCTGTCATTCTCCAATCAGTTATTACTTGCTAATTCACAAGTTAGCAAATTGGTGTTGCCCCCTGTGAAGAATCTTCAGTCAAATGTCAAACCATCATCTATTTTGTCACAACTAAAAGAAGAATCAGCTGTTTCTGTTTTGTAAGTTATCATTCATCTTTTTTCCTCTCGAATTACAAATCTGCTCAGAACTGCATTGGACAAAGAAATGCATGAAATCATAAGTCATGGGGACCAATTTACACCTCCGCCACATCAGACAGTGGGAAAGCGACTCAGACAACATCACCCATGTGAATTGTTGGGGTACAGTGCCCAGCATTGGTCCTACCATCATGCTGTTATATGAAAACAAAAGCCAGCAAAACATCCCATTGCCATTTCAGGTCAGGCAGCTCCTTGATGGCATAGTGAACCTTTTCATTCACCAAACAAATGATGACAATGAAAGACAAAAGGTCAGATTAGATTTCATCCATTGCTCATCTTATATTTACCTTTATTCAGTGGTATGAACTATGGCTCGTATGTGTCCATTGCACAAGGCCCAATTCAAGCAATCCATAAAATAGAGCATATTGAACAAACCTGTAGCTGCACGCCATGTATGTTAACATGTAGTTTACTCGGTTGACATGTGACTCACACCTCGAGATAATCATGCTAGAAGCTTGAGACTCAAATTAAACACGACCACACCACTCACCATGATGTGAAATGCAATACATATACCCATTATGGATGACACCTGAATCTGTAGAAAGTCAATCCTAGAATAAACAATGCTATACTCAGTCCTTGTATAAACAACTATATTTGGTAAGTACTGTACCTAGAATAAACAAGGCTATGCTACAGGTACAGTAAGTAATCAATATAAATATATGAATATGTCAATGCTCACCTCAGTCCTTGTATAAATGACTGAGGTGGCCAGGCATCTATCTACTGTATATATATGCTTTCTGTAAGATAAAGGGAGAAAGGGAAGAAAGGGAAAGAAGGTATCCATGATACGTTTGTACATATGCATCAAAGGGTGCATGCGCTAAATATAGCACACGCATCAAGTGCGTACTTGCGGTGTGTTGCTCAACAGAATCACCTGCTACACCTGTCCTCAGCAATTTCCAGATCGATAGATCACACTAAGACATTTTCAAGCTCATGTCAACTAAAACCTCATTCTCAGACAAGCTGAGAACTCGGAATTTTTTTTGTTGTGTTTTATGACCAGATTCTGAGTCAGAGTTGTAACTTAGCTGAGTCACAGCATGCATTGTGCCATAGTCTGGCTTGGCTTCAGCTAATATTGGCTCAGCTCCTAACTTAAACTGGCTCCAAGATGGAGCTGCAGCAACACTATGCCAAAGTCCAAATGATGCCCAAAACCACCACCCTTGCCAATTCCAGCACTCAGACTGATTCTGAGACCACCCAGAGCAATGTTAGCATCCAAGCAGCCCCCACCACTGACAAAATGGCTGCACAGACCAATAGTGCCCCTGAATGTCAGTGTGCCACCCTTCAAACAGAGCCACCTAATGACAAACATATCCACTCACTGAATAACATGACAACAGCACCCAGCATCAACTTGACCACCCAAACCACCCCCAGTACCAGTGAGACAGCCTTACAGACTAGCAAGAGCCCTCACAACACCTCCCCAGTCCCAAAATTGAGCATGGAAGGAATTGAACCCCCCATACCCATGCAAAATGCAGCACCAGCCACTCGCACTGACTCTACCACCCAGACAGACACCATTGCCACCACCACTGTCCTTACCATCAACATCAACACACAGATAACCCCCACCAGCTGTAAGGGCAACCTTACAATCAGTGTGACATAGCACGATACTTGCAAGGGAAATTTGAAGTTAGATTAAGGAACTATGGATCCAACAGTCCTACTCACCTTGCAAGGGAAATCCAAAGAGAACACTCTAAGGATCACCTTGCAAGGTGGAACTAAACTGGACTACCAAGGATGACTCATACTAATAAAATGGGACCTGCAAATGTCAAGGTGAAACAATGATACTCCACACCCCAATGCAGCCTATAATGGACACAGGCTATTACCAACATCACAAAGGAACCAAGGATGGTACTAAACATGGCCACAGAGGCCCGACAAATGAAAGGGACAATACCCTAGGTACTGGGGGATTGTCCTAGGCCTTGAAACATGCAAAAAGGTGTTGCAAAGTTCTTCAAAGTACTTCAAAGTACTTCACGGTCATCATTTGGGATCAGGGATGACTTTCATGGATGTGTGAAGGTCATCAAAGTCATTCAGAGATCTTTGAAGGTGCTTGAAGATGTTTGCAGATGTTTGTACATGTTTGCAGATGTTCATATGTGTTCATACATCATTGCGATGGTTGTCAAGATTGGAGATGGAGAGGGGAATGAAGGTGAAGGGCCAGAGGTGTCATAGAATGGTTAGGGACAATAGGGAATGTTGATAGTACATACCAAGATGTCCCCTTACACCAGCCCCATCACTGTCAATGTGGGCACCCAGGCAGAGAGTGGCCACAACACAGATGGAGCCCCTGTACAAGGAACAGCTGCATCAAAAGATGTCAAAGTGTCAATGAGCTCAAACCCCGCCACCATTGTTGCTGACCCACAGCCCAAGCCCCAAGGCCCTCATTCTGCCCTCCTGCATGATGAGTTGTAACTTGTCCAAGCCTCCAGAGCAACAGCCTATGCCCACACCACCATCTGTGCTCAAGCCCACCCTGCATTTTGACTGGGCAGAGGATGCTGAGTCATTACCCATCATCTCTAAGCCACTGCTGCCACAAGATGTCTTGGTATTACATTCTAACATTCCTTGACTGTTTTCCTCTATACAAAGGCAAGCTCATCATCATAATAAAATGAGGAACCCACTGATCCACTCATTCACTCAATGAGGTCAACCAGTCCAATCATCACTTACAAGCATCCCTAGTTGGAGTAGGTTCAGGCAAACCAATGATCTCTATTCCAAGTCCAGTGTCTCAAGAGGCCCCCTTGAAGCTTAATTGGGACAGTGATCCTTGTTTAGCAGATTTGAGTTGTGTTCTTTGAGCTTTGGGATGGGCACCATGTTGAGTTGTCTCTGATTTTATTTTTATCACACATAGAGATTTTTTTATTGCATTGGTTATTACTCATATACCTATTGTTTCTTTTCCTTTTCCTTTCTTTTTTACAGGTGATGGGGATGTCACCATTTGGGACATGGGTACATTGAGTAGGGTGGTCAACCTACTCCAGGTAGTCACATGACCTTGTTGATAGAGTCACATTGTCACATTGTCATAGTTCACAGCTATACCATTGCATCTCATTGCCTCAGCAATAGGGCACCTCTGGGGTGTCCACCACAATGTGTGGTAAGAGGTCATAGCCATGTTTGTGTGCAGCATTGTTGACTGTTTGGGTGGGATCAAAAAACAAAAACAAAAAAGTTGCACCACCTGTCAAAAGTCGCACCAGCTGTTGCATGAGAGTGAACAAATATATGCAAACTCACCTGGGGTATATAAACCCCCAAGATTTCACTATTTTAATCCCCTAGTGTTGCTGCAGCTTAAGCTGACTTAAGCCTAGGTTTTTTGCTATCTTGGGAAATAAATTACATAAAATTACCAAAATATTTGAGGAGCTAGATCCCATCAAAAGCCAAGGGGTCCTCTGCCAGCTCTAAAATGGCTTGGCTTGAGCATTTCAAAGCTGCTTGAATATCTTGGGAATGGCTTCTCCAATCACTTAGAGTTGGCAAAGAACCTCTTGGCTTTTGATGGGATCTAGCTCCTCAAATATTTTGGTAATTTTATGTAATTTATTTCTCAAGATAGCAAAAAACCTAGGCTTAAGTCAGCTTAAGCCATGGCAACACTACAGGCCTGGGCCTCTGTCCAGTACCTAGGTAGCATAATATATAATAAAATTACATACCATAGTCAGACTGTCAGTTCAATTCCAAACTGGTCTGAACTGGTCTGCCCCCAGTCCACATCAAATTGAGAATCAATAGGACCAAGGACTGGACTGCTATGAGACTACCCCAAACTGGGACTGATGGTCCTGTCAGACTGGTTTGAAATCCAGCCCAGTCTGGTCTGGTCCTCAGTCTGAGGGACTGGATCTTCCTCCTCCCCATCCAAATTGGATGTGAGGCTCTTGTTTGGGTGTAGAAGACTGCAGAGGGGTGTTGGGAGACCTGAGGACTACCAGGCACACCCCATATTCCTATCTCCACCCACCCTAACTCACACCCCACCCCCAGATCAGCCACAAACCCAACACCTGGCACCATTACCTGATGACGATGGAGACAGCAGATGAAAACAACAAGGACAACAACCAGGGCAAAGAGAATGGGGACCAGGACCAGGATGAGACCAATGCCCCAATGAACTGATGCCATGGAAAATGACAGGAAGACAAAAATGAGGGGGACCACATGGCTGCTATCACCACCACCACAACAGCAGCAGCACCCCCAACCCCTGCCATGAGCAACTGCTCATGAGGTGGAAACAGGGAGCAATGGGGAGGGGGATGGGACAGCTTTTGGACAGTAACCACCAGAAGGGCAACAAAACATGAACAGTGGGGAAAGCAACCCAGGGTGAACAGCCAGGAGCAGAGGACAGGGCACCACCACCACTGAGCAGATGAAGTAAGCTAACAGGACCAGAGACACAGAAACTGCTCACCCAACCACCACCACAAGCAACTGCTCATGGGGCAGCCTCCCCTGCAGAAAATGCAAAGTTTTTTTGTTTCTATCATTAATTACTTTTGTGGCCCCTACTACTTTTGTGGCCCCTTGCTTCATGTGAGTTAGGTCAATAAAAACCTCCAACACTTTTGTCAAATATTAATATTTTAAGTGAACAGTATATGAATGGTTATACCATCTAGGCTACCTTCATTGAGTAAATGTAAACTAACAGTTGGAGCCTTACTTATGAAAGCAGCTGACTTCACTGCACCCACACCGACCACCCTGAAATCATCCCATAACTTATTGTCTGGGTTATGTCCACTTGTGCCCTCTTTAGCAGTTTAGCAACATTTCTGTTGATTCTTCAGATGCATTTGATCCTGCAGTGCATCTCAGGCGATGTGATGTGCAGGTTGGCCTCCAAGATTCTGATGGTAAACTCTATGCTCAGTTTGACCTACCATGGTCAAAATCAGCAGCCTTGGGTGACATTCAGACTACTTCATGTCTGAGGAATGCACGTGTCCCCTTGGGGTGCTTGCCAACTTGTTGCACACTGTCCCAGCTAATCCTCATGACCCCTTGTTCCCATGGAGGGACAGTGCTAATAATGGTATCATTTACCCCATGGTCAGAGACTCTGTGCTTCAATATATAAATTTTATTACTGAGGTCAAGGATGGAGAAGCACGTTTGGCTATTCTTTGAGGCTCAGACCATGTTAGGATTGGAGCCTGAAGTAGTATGCAAAGCTGGTAGATGGAAGACACTTGCATTCAAACTTTACATTCAGGCTTTTGACTTAGCTGCATCATAGTACTAATGTACAATCTGGCAATTCACTACTTGCTTGAAATTCTTGAGCCTTTGGAGTTAACAATGGTCTTTAGCTCAGGAGAATGCCTTTATTCCTATAGTATTTGATAGACCAGCCTGGGATTTCTTTTCAGATGTCCCCATAGACAACAGAATGATAATGTAGAGTTACGAGTCCAAAGTATGAGGACTTGTCTTTATGCCCAGGAATTTGCCATCAAAGTGCTACAGTTAAGACAGGCTGCATCTCAGCAGTGGGAGGTCAGAGCTTCAAACACTCACTACATTTTAAAGGTCAGTCTAGTGATTGGTTCAAAGTCAGCAGGTTTTTCTGACACACAGTTTTTGGACCAAAAGGGAAAGTAAGTCTCACAGTTCATTCAGAACTGTCATCACATCTCTACCACCACCACTCCATCTGCCACCACCACCACTCCATCTACACCCACCACCACCACTCACATGCACACACCAAGGATCAACTGGCACACACAAGCCATGTCAGTCCCATGCCCTCACCACCACCTGCAAACAAGCTGACTGGATGCAATGTGAGCCCAAATGAATACATAGGATAAGTTTATTTGTCTGCTTCATTTTTTGTTTTTCTCAACTCATCAATTGTTTTTCTATGTTATTTAGGAACTAAACTTCATCTCACAACCAGTGTTGATGCAAAATAAGCCACCAGTGGCCACCCAACCCCCCCTCCCCATGCAAGTGGGATGTAAGGATGTCGATAAGAGTCAGGAGCAAGGAGCAGGACACTGGGAGATTCCAGAAGGGGGTACCCACCCAGTAAGCACCCAGCAACCTGTACACATGCCATGTCACACTGATGTGCCCAACCCCCTCCAAACAGAATTCCATGATACAACTCCAGACTCAAATGAGCATACATGACAATGAGAAAACAATGAAGCCAGCACCAACACCAGCAAAGGCACCAGCCAGTACACCCAAATGATGGAAATTGACCCCACAGGCCCCAGCACCACCAACCAAGGCACTGAGGTCCAACCCACAGCAATGAATGACACACCACCTGCCTCCAGCCCCATGAGCAACTGCTCATGGGGTAGATCACAGGTGGAATGATGAGACAATAGGGGCTGCCATGATGACAGTGGGTGAATGGAAGAGGTGATGGATTACACCCATCAACTGCCAACACCCAACCCTGACATAGACCTGTGGAGCAGATACCCACCCCATAAGCACCCATCTGCCCCCCCTTGCATGCCACATCACTGACTCCCTAACCCCTCCAAACTAGGACTTACATTGCCACAACCCCCCCCCCCTCCCCCCCCCAAAAAAAAAACTGACAGCACACTCACCCCATGCCTGCAAGCCACTGCTTGCTGGGTGGATCACAGGTTTGTGCAGCCAACAACAACAAAGTGGCCAGGAACCTGGGGCACAACCCAATACGATGGCACCTGTGTCCAGCCCTATGAGTAGGGTAAAGCATGGGTGCAGGTCAACCTGTGGTAAATAGGCAGTGGGTTTGACAGGTATGGGTATGGTTGCCGAAATGCCATACCTGTGGCACACCATACCCATTTTGGTGGTGTCACAGTTATTAACGGGTATGTAAGTCAATGGCCATGGTGATAGGTCCACCATGCACTCTAAGCTCTGGGAATGTCTCCAAATGCATCGACACATCAACACTCATGCTCCCAACCTCTATGAACCCCTATAAACCCCACGAGACCACTGTGAAACTAATTTGAATGACTTCAAACAATTTGAAACAACTTCAAACAACTTTGCAACACTTCGAGCAAGTTCAAACATCTTTGCAGCACCTTGAACATCTTTGGCCGCCATATACTTATCACACTGCCCTTCAGATACATGCAGCACACCTTGTATGAGTTAGTGTGTCACATATCAAGCACCACCAGACATGAGGAGACACGATGATGGGATTTTAGGATGTGATTGTGGCACTTTGATGTCTTGATGATATATTGGATCAATAGGACAGGTACCCATAATAAATTATGACTCTATACATTTCCCTTCTCATCATCTTTCATTTATTTTATGATTTGCAAAGTTCTTTATTGTTTTATATCTTGCCTCATGTATTTCTCATGTTCTATTTCCTTTTAAGTACCACCTCTCCCAAATATATATAGCCTTGTACTAGCTACTTAGAATGACAGAATAGATTGTCCTCTCACAGGAATCATCTGATTTAAGAGCAATTCTCTTGAGTCCAAGCCTCTCGACTTAGTCTCAAAGTTCAGTGTTTAATGCCAAACTTCTTCAAACTCTTCATACTAGCTTCTCGAAACAATCGTCTATTGTCTATCCCCTCTCGAAAGCATTTCTACATCCCTATAGTCTATCCTCAGCCATCATCAAAATCGTCCTCATCCTCTATAAGCCCCTCAAACATCTTCAAACATCTTCAAACCTCTATGAACTTTCCTCAAACATCATCGCAGGGCTTCATACACTCTCAAACCTCATTGAACTTCATCGGACCCTCTCTAAAGTCATTTCCCTAACCTTGGGTAACAGCGGTGATATTTAGTACCACCTTGCAACCTTCCTCTAACTAGAGTTATACCATTCAAGGCCTTATTGTGGGTTTTGTTTGGGTTTCCTGGTTGAGTATCATCAATGGAAGTTGCCAGTCATCAATCAAACCAACAAGCCACATCATTGCCATCATTGTTCAGATGCTAGGTAAGCAATTATTTTCAAAACTAATGGTTTTCTAGGTTCTAAACTACTGCCAAGCAACACGAAGTGAATGAAATGTGGCATGAACAACAGATGAACGTTGTTTTCATCCCAGGTCTGTTTTTTTTGTTCATATCTTTATTAACTAACTTTTATTTTCATTATTTACAGGTTTTAACTTGCTTACAACAACACGACTACTGCCATCACCGCCATGGGGACACCAGGGACAATGGGGATGCCAGGGACAATGGGAACACCAGGGACAATGGGAACACCAGAGACAATGGGAACACCAGGGACAATGGGAACACCAGGGACAACGGGAACACCAGGGACAATGGGAACACCAGGGACAACAGGGACAACAGAAACACCAGGGTCAACAGGAACACCAGGGACAACAGGAACACCAGGGACAACAGGAACACCAGGGACAATGCCAGGGACAACAGGACAACACCATCAACAGGAACACCAGGGACAACAGGAACACCAGGGACAATGCCAGGGACAACAGGACAACACCATCAACAGGAACAACACCAGAAACCACAGGGATGATGGACAAACCACTGCTGGAAACAACTGCTCGTGTGGTGTAAGGGCAGAGCAATGATGAGGGGAGGGGATGGCCACCACGACATCACCACGAACCAGCACCCACCACCACCGCTGCAAGCAAAGGGTGGATGGGGGGTGCTAACAGACAGGAAAATCAGGGGACAAGAAACAGGGCTGATGATGGGAACAACGACATCAACACAAAGAGGATGACAGGAAGTGGGAGCAATGGGGGGAATGAACAAACAGTGGGAATGAAGGTAATGGGGAAGGGGAGGGGGAGGGGGAGTGGCAAGCTGCATCACACACTAGACAGACCCAAACAACATTATCTACCACCACCACTGCAAGCCCCTGCTCATAGGGTGATTTGGTGGTGTGAGGACAAGGGAGCAACATGACTATGACAAGGAGAATGGGAACAATGGAAACAATGGGATGATGGACACAGCAATGGGACAGGGATGCAAATTGCATGAAACAGGCCCAGGTAAGTTTTTCTTCTTTGTTTCTCTTCTTTTTTTCATTCAACTAACAACAGCACCCACCTCCAGCCCTGCGAGCAACTGCTCATGGGGTGGATTGCAGGTGCTAGCAGCATACAACAATGATCATGAAGCCCAGAGCCCCTCAATGACACAGCACCCACCCCCAGCCCTATGAGCAACTGCTCATAGGGTGTGGGCCAGAAGTGCTAGCTGCCAATGCTGAGGATCACTGCCAGCATCCCCAGTGGTGACAGATGACCCAGCATCCAGCCCCATGCCTACAACATCCACCACCAACACCAACACTACCACAGCAGACTAGATGATGCTAAGGGCTAGCAGACAATGAGGACTATGGTGACATGACAATGACGGCAAGGGGACCAACCATTACCAGCACCCCCAACCACGGCTGTGAGCAACTGCTCAAGGGGTGGAAACAGAGAGCAATGAGGAAGGGACGACTACCAGACAGACAGCCACAAGGATAACAAGGACTGTGAGAACAATGGGGTGGACAGGGACAACAACAACAACAAATGAAGTGGGACAAACAACAAACAATAGGGTGAAAACGAATGAGACATCAGGGACAATGGGGAGTGGGCCCCTCCCTCACAGTTTTTATCATTAATTAGTTTTGTCTGTAATTTACCCTCCCCCACCTATTCTGGTTGGAGTCCAGTTATTCTGGTCAGAGTCCAGTTATTCCAGTTGGAGTCCAGTTATTCTGACCAGATTCCAGTTACTCCAGATGCTCAACTTAGAGTATATACCCTAATGGATAGTCAAATTTCAAGTCTTAAGTTGTCAAAGTGCCTACAAAATATATTTGTGCAGAGCAAGGATTGAACTCAAGACATCTTGATGAGAGTGATCACATGACAAACCAAACATGTGTGCTTAACCAGTTGAGCCACAGGAGAATTATTAGTTAGTAATATAAGGTTTATTCATGACACTCTACTTTTTTTCGAAGTAGTTAAGATCAAAAAATTTTAATTAACCACATCCCTCACATTGAATGCAAGGGAGTGGGGATGGTTGTGATTACATGCATAAACAAAAAATCCTCCCTCTCACAAGATGCGAGAGGGAGTTTTATTTATATACATAAAAAGCTAACCCCTTGCGCTGAATGCAAGGGGGGAGGTAAAAACATGAAGAAAAAAATCCCTCCCCCATGCAAAATGGGGGAGGGGGGGCACAATACTAATAAATAATTAAAAGTACAAAAAAAATGCCTCCCCACACAAAGTGCAGGGGAGGGGGAGGGGATGCAACCCTGCTGTTGTCTGTCATTCCACCCATGATCCACCCCACAAGCAGTTGCTCATGAGGCTGGGGGTGGGTGGCTTGTCGTCGTTCATTGCTGTTGTCCCCTGTTTGGATTTCTGTTTTTTTCTTTTTTTTTTGGGGGGGGGGGGTTTGGGCACGTCAGTGCGATGTGGTGCGAGTACAGAGGTTGGTGGGTGCTTACTAGGCAAGTACCCCCCTTCCAGGGTCTCCTGGCATCCCTCTGCACCCTCCTAGCCCATGTTTACAGCCTCACATCCCATTTGAATGGGGAGGAGGGGATCAGGTGGGTGTGGGCATGGGTTGCACATTTTTCATTGTGGCAGGTTGTCCCCAGTAGTATACAACCTAAAAAGCAATAAATTACAATTAGTTGATTGATAAAAAGAAAGAAAAAAAGAAAAAAAAAACTTATCTATGGCCCAAACAACATTGCCACCATTTGGGCCCACGTTCCATCCAGTCAGCTCGTTTGAAGGTGATGGTGATGTTGGCAGTGGGCATGGAAACAGTGGTGGCAGGTGTGCATGCAGTGGTGGTGGTAGAGTGGAGAGGAGGAGGTGGTGGCATTGGCGATGGTGGTGGTGGTTGTGAGCTGGCAGTCACATGTCACATGTCATGCATGTATGCATACTTATTAATTATTCCATTAATGGCTGCGGTTAACTACACACCTTGGTTTGGTCATAAAGGTATTAAATGTATGTAGAAGAATAATTACCTGGTAGCTCAGTGGTTAAGCATGCTGTGATATGCAGACCCAAGGTCAAGGGTTCAATTCTTGATGTGTGTCAAACTTTTATTTGGGAAAGCACATGCATTCCAGTTATTCTGGTTAGTCCAGTTATTCCTGTTATTCCAGTTATGATGAGTCCAGTCAGATTCCAGGGATTCCGGGTGTAAATTGGATCCTTATTCTGACTGGAATTGTGCTGCATAGGGAAAACTACATACAAAGAAAATTCCATCAGATTCCAGAAATTCCAGAAATTCCAGCCAGACAAACCAGAATCCAACTGGAATAGGTGGGGGAGTGTAAAGTGTTTGAGTTTTGCATGAAAACTCATGAAAAAATGATTTTCTGATAGCTATTCAATGTATGCTTGTGATACAAGGGACAAAATAATTTATTTTCAACCTTGTCACATGACAGATTTCACCCAAATATTGTTTTATGTGTTAGATCACAAAGAGCCAACAAAGAGCTTCTGGAAAATCTTTTTTTCATGATTTTCCATGCAAAACTCACTGAATAAATTAGGAAATAAAAGCATGGGAAATCCATGGGTAAAACCCATGCAGTTCCCTAGTAATAAAATAAGGAAAAATCATAGAAAATAAAGAATAGGAGGAAATGAGGTGAGGAAAAATATAGGATGAACATAAAAAATAAGAGAAACACATGGGGCACCCCCTAGTCCCCTTACAGCATAGAGTAGTGGAACTTACTCCCCATTCCTTGGATATGAGCTTGACTCCCAATATTGCACCTACTGCCTCTCCTTTGTATACTGTGTGCTCCTAGTTTGGATCATATGTGGGTCTTTCTTCTCCCATTTCAATATAGTACTGCAGCTGCTCCAATTTTTCCATCCATTCCTGATCTGTCAGTATATACCTTTATGTCTGCATTGTCATTTGGATGGCCGCATTCATGCTGTCAGGGATGTATGTCTTGATGTTTGCCATCCATCTTGTGACTTGTTGTATGGCTTTGATAGTCTCAATGGACTCTGGTTTGATGTTGTATTCATGCATAAGGTTGTGTAGTGGGGTTGGGTGGCATTTGATGAGCCATTGAGCTGTGTTTGCAATTGGTTTGTGGAGTGGGTGGGTAGGGGGTAGTGTGGTCATTCATAGTGCTGCTTGTTGTCGGTGTTTGTCCACCAGTAGGTGAATCGGTAGTAGGTTTGCCATTACATTTAGGGTGTCCATGGCCATAGTTCTCATTGCCTCTGTAATCATGATTGCTGTCTTTCTTTGGATTGTCACTAGTTTGTTGATGATAGCTTGGCTTGATATTCCAGTTTTGGGTTTTTGGTTTGCTTTTTTCTGTGGTATTAAGAATATGTCAGCTGCATATAACATGCGAGGTACAGCAATGGAAATAGTGTTTAAAGGTCCAGTCTGGTCCAGTTTTTGACTTCCAAATGGGGCAACCGACAACCGCAACTGGTCTAGGTCCAACCCAGACATTGGGGGACCACAACCGGACCATTTAGGACTGGTCCTAATCAGTCCATGGACTGAAAAAAGACTGGTTTGGACCCATCTTTTGTTGTAAAATTTTTCATAGAACATAACCCATATTTATCTCAATAATTATGATCAATACCTTATATATATTAAATTCACGGATATGTCACAAAATTATGTAATGCAGTATAACCTAATATGACCCATGTGACCCACGTAACCGCCATAACCCATTAAAATTGACACTCAGAACTGATGTTAAGCTAGCTACCAAGTCTCGGGTTCAGTTCAATAATGTAGTTTACATATGTAGGTAATAGATTTTCCACATTAGGGCCCAGTATACTAGCTGAGAGGGAGTGATAATCCACATATAATCTAGGTGAGGTTATAATGCCATCCAGAAATTTCTGACATATATATTGTAATTCCCTGTAGATTGGTCTAACTTTTAAGGAATTCCACCAAGATTTGGCTGAGATATGGCCAAAACCGAAAGGACATGCATTCAAGTTGTGGTTTGTAGTTTGTAATTTGTAGTTAGTAGTCACAACTCATTTGGGCTGTTGAATCAGTAAAATCACATGGTACAGATGGTTAGGTGTGTTGCTGTTATATTTATGATGTCATATAGCTGTACAAAAAAATTTAAAGCTCAGGTAATAAGCAATGCTCTGATACAACAAAATACTCATACAAAAATGTTTTTGGTCATATCTCAACCAATTCTTAACCATTTTTGATGATCCAGAGACCAAAAATGAAGTAAATATGTGTGGGAGTAAGGTCAAACACACTTTGTGACAAAAGATTGGTTGCAACCAGTTTAAACTGGTTTTTCATCAGTCCTACTATATTTTTTAAAATGAAAGACCAGCAACTGGACTGCAAAAGACTGGTCCATAAATAGACCTTTGGTCCAGTCTTTTCCAGTCCAATTCAGTCCAGTTTTGGTCTTTTTTTTGGTCCTATGGACTGGACCTGCAAACACTAGATGGAAAGGTATAGTTTTCAGATGTATCTCACCATTACTCCTTGTGATGCTCAAGCTATCCTGCTGAACTGTATAATTCAGTTCACAAGGGCTGCTGTGCATTGTCCCTTCCAGTTCATCTTGTTGTTGATTATGACTCCCAGGAATTTGGCTGTTTCTTTCAACAGTATGCAGAAGTTGTTCAGGGATAGTGTACATCTGGGTAGTGGGATGCATTTTCTTGGATTGAGGGTGTGTGGGGTTGTTCTTCTTGATATGTTGAGCAATTGGAACTTTTCAATGCCGAATTTGCAGTTGTGGTCTTTTGCCCATGCAAAGATGCCTTCTGATCATCCCATGATGTCCCATATCTTCTCGTGTGTCTCTGAAAAATCTTTGCCAGTTACCATGATGGTGGTGTTGTCAACAAAGAGCAGGATCCATTCACCTGTTCTGATTCTTGGGATTCTCAGTAAGTCAGCATTATATAATAGGTAACATATGCCTGAGAATGGGTCGCCCTGGTCTAGACTGTTTATTACCAAGAAGAGTGCTGTTTGGTAGTTGTCAAAGGAGAGTGTCATTTTGTGCTTGCCTAGGCATTGTTTCATCCATTCAGTGTATTCCTTTGGTATACCTCTCTTTCTCATATTGTGGATTAGCCTGTCAATGTTTACACTGTGGAAGGCACCCTTAATGTCAAGGAAGAGAACGGATGCAACCTGACCTTTCCACTATGCATCTTTGATGGTTTTCATTAGCATGTGTATTGAGTTGGGTGTGGTGCATCCCAGTCTTGCTCCAAAGTGGTTTGCTGGTAGAATGTTGTGGTGTCTGCACATGTGACAATATCTTCTGTTTGGCAGCTGTTCAGTAGCCTTGCCATCCTGTCTGATAATACTATAGGTCACCATGCTGATGGTGTGGTGTAATCCAGCTTTCCTTGTTTCTTTAGTATGAGTGTCTCTGTGAGGGCCCATTCCTGTGGGTAATAGTTCAGCATGTTTGTAGCTCAGAATAGAGGTCCTAGATGTGGAACCAAGTCTTCTCTTGCATGGGTGAAGATACAGTTCAGCACCATATCTTTCTTCATGGCTTTGTATGGCTTCATTTTCTTGATCGCTCGATGTACCTGTTTATTGGTGATGTTGGTAAAGGTCCATCATGGGGGTGGGTATTGGAAATCTGGAGGGACTGGTGTGGTTGCTGGGTTTGGTGGAGGGAAGAACATAGAATAGAATAGCTTTCCTTTGCTTTCATTGTTGGTGGCTTCTCATATGACTCTTTTTGTTTCTGGGTCTTTAACTTGTAGGGTGGGGATTCTAGATCTACCTGCATCAGATGCTGGTGATGTCATTAGTCTGCTTGCATCCCATATACTCAATTCATCTACACCCTCTATCCACTGTGCCCAGTGTTCTGCCTTGGTTTGCATATCAGTTCTGAGTATCAGTTGCATTGCTGTCAGTATTCTTCATGTATTGGGTGTTGTTTGTTGAGGCAGTGGTACTTTGATTGTCCTCTGAGTTGGCATGTTTTCTTCTTTTCATTTGTTAGTTTGACTGTCCACCATTGTTTCATATATGGACTTGGTTTTGTAAGTTTGATGTGTTTCTTAATTGTGTCCTGTATGGTGTCATTCAGCATCTTGAGTTTGTTGTCAAACATTTCAGTATCTTCTATCTCTGTGGGTGTTGGGAGGTTAGCAAGTTTAGCCTTAAGAGTCTTCCCTAGTTTGGTCCAGTCTGTGAGGCAAAAGTTTCATCTTGCTTCCCATAATGTTTTTGGTGCGTGTATATTGATCTGTGTGACTATTGGGTAGTGGTCCATTTTGATTGGTCATGCTGTGTCATCAGTATTGCATTTGCTGATGGTGTCCATGAGGTTCTCTGTACAGAAGACATTGTTGACTCTCATGTGGTTGCCTGAACTGTGTGATCGTAGTGTTGGTATGAATGCAGGTAGGCTATCTTCATGTTATGTTGTCCTAGCATGTTTAATAATGGTTGTGTGAGGTTGAGGTTTTTTGTTGTGAAGAGGTGTGCATTTTGTGGCTTATCCCATAGTGGATGGTGCTGGTTGAAGTCACCTATCCAGGCCATGTGTAGGGGCATGATTGTGCACCATTGTCTGTTGTGGTCTTGCATGTATGCAGATATGTGGGTTAGTGAGCTATTGTTGTTACAGTTGTTATATATATTGATTATTTGGAGCATGCCAAAACTTCCTTGTATTTCTAGTGTGGTTATGTCTGGGTGTTCAAAATATAGCTGTTTCCATGAGTCAGATATGAGGCTAGCGTTAACAAGAATTACTGATCATGTGTGGTCCAGATGTTTCTGGTGTGTGCTCAGGTAGACAACAATCCAATTTCAGTTGGCTTGTGTTTTTCCTTTGAAGTCTATGTAAGGTTCTTATATCAGGCATAAGTTGTATTCATTTTGTTTCAGGCTTCCTAGTAGGTCGATTTAGCTTTCTAGTGACTTGTTTGTATTTTGCTGTCATATTTGTAGTGGTCATTGTTGTGCAGTGTGTGCTTGATTAGTCAACATAGGATAGTGGGGTGTGTTCACATAGTTCTCCTGGAGCTGGGCCTGGTCTTTGTTCATTCGCATTGTGGTCACCCCATGGGACATTTTGGTGTTCCTGCTGGTGTCAACTTTGGGTGTTGTGTGTCTGTATGGGTTTCATGAAAGCGTCTAGCATCAATTGTGCTAGTCATGTAGGCCATCCATTGTTGGTCACTCCTTTGTTGGCTCCTGATCCTCTTCCTCTTTGTGTCTCTGGTGGTGGTCTGGGTTGATGTCCCCACCTATGTCATACCATTTGCCATTGGTCTGTGAACTGCTGCATCTGGTGGTCATTGTTCATGTTGTTTGTCCAGTTTTCTCTTTGTTGCCACATATGTTGCTGTTTGGTCATGTGCAGTTTTGGCTGGTTAAGTAGGCACCATGTGCATGGTATCAATGAAGGGAAGTACTTATATTTGTTTTCCAGTATGCATTCTTGGAGCTTCTCTTTTTCCTTGGTGAAGGTCAGGCAATTTCTGTCAGCAGCACCATGTCCTTTTGCTTCATCACCTGTGCAGTTAGTACATTCAATGTTGAATAATAGAGGACTTGAAAGAATGAACAAACTTCATTACTTTAGACAACTATGTACATAGAATATTTATATAGCCCAGTAAACTAAGTCGGTAACTACGGATCAGTATTATAAATAATTGTGGCTATGTGTTACCGCCACATTCGGTGTCGGTGTCGGTGTCGCCCAATATGTACTCCCAATTTCAACACTCCCCCTCGACACCTACGCCATTCCTAAGCGGTTAACAAAGTCATCGTGTTTCGGCTTTGGTAATGCTTTGGTAAGCAAGTCAGCTAAGTTGTTGTCCGTCGTGCAGTACTGAATGTGTATCTCGTTAGAGATCAGTTTCTCACATATGAAGTGGTGTTGGATGTCGATGTGTTTGGTTCGACTGTGATTGATGGCATTGTAGGAATAGTTTATCGCACCTTGATTGTCGACGTTGAGAATGGTGGGTCCAGAGTACGGGATACCAAGTTTGGCTGTAAGGGTCCATAACCATATGACCTGCCATGCAGCTAGACTTACTGCCATGTACTCAGCTTCCATGGATGATAATGTGATTGTCAGTTGCTTCTTTGATTGCCAAGAGATTGGTCTGCCAGCCATCTGGAAGACATATCCAGAAATAGATTTTCTATTGTTGATGTTTGATCCCCAATCGGCATCCGAATAAGCTAGGGGTTCAACTTCTCCCCCTTTGCAGCAAATAATTCCAAATTCCTGCATGCCATTAAGATACCGGAAAATGTGTTTGACGGCAGACCAATGAGCAGGTCCAGGGTTGCTCATAAATTGACTAAGGGTCTGCACCATGAATGAAATATCTGGTCGCATTCCGATAGCGGCATACATAAGTGATCCAATTGTGCTGCGGCACTCGGGAATATTGTGATGTTCATCATCAGGTGTTTTGACCAATTTGATGTTAGGGTCCAAAGGTGTGCTGACAGGGTGTGAATCTGCCATTCCAAACTTCTCCAGGACCCTCTTGATATATTGGGATTGCATAATTTTGAGAGTGGTCTTCTCCAAGTCCCTTTCCAATTCTAATCCCACAATTTGCTTCACCTCTCCCAAATCTGTGATCGTGAAGTACTTCCCCAATTCAGCTTTCATTTCTGTGATGGCATCAATATCAGATCCAAGAATGGTCATGTCATCGATGTGGACTGATGTGATTAAAAGATCATGATCGGTGTGCCTAATATAAATGCACTGATCTGGGAAAAGCCGTATGAAATTCATTTTTAGGAAGGTTTGATTGAGTTCCTCATTCCAGGCCTGTCCTGCTTGTTTCAATCCATAGAGAGGTTTTAGTAATTGACATACACGTCCTGTACCATCGTCATATTCAGGTGGCTGCATCATAAAAATAACTTCCTCCAAAGTTCCATTTAGGTATGCTCCCACTACATTGACCATGTGGATCACGAGTCCTAAATTTGTTGCAAGTGCCATTAATAGCTGAAAGGTTTCCAGTTGCATGACTGGTGCAAATGTTTCCACAAAATCTATCCCTGGAATTTGGGAATAACCTTTGGCCACGAGTCTTGCCTTGTGTTTCATGATCATCCCAATGTGGTTGTGTTTGATGCGGTACACCCATTTGCTCACAATGGCTTTGCGATCTGGAGGTAAGTCAATTAATCTGAAAGTACCACGTTTGGTTAACTGGGTTATCTCAGTGTCCATTGCCTCCTTCCACTTTGGCCAATCTGATCTGTCCTTTGCTTCCTTTACTGAGAGTGGGTCATCCTCCAATGTTGCCCCAATCATTGCATAATCCACTGTGATGTAGCCAGATTCTTCCATTGTTGGCACATGGTGATGCCATTCCGCTGGTCCACACAAGTTCGGGTTGTTTAGTAGCCAGTAATTGATCAGTGGCTGTGACAGAATTCATGCTGATCTTTCCCGAACTGGTATGCGTGATGGACTTTCTGATGTGATCGGCGCTGTTTCCTTTTCTGGTGCCCGGTTGCCCTCTCCACCCGAAGGCTGCTTGCCATCCATTTCATGCTCCCCCTCAAGCTGCGTAGGGTGAGTGACTTCCACTTCATCAGCCTTTTCCTCTTCTTCCATAAATACCACATTTCGAGAGGTGAGGATTTGATGAGTTTTGGTATTGTAGTACCTGTACCCCTTAGTACCATCAGCAATACCCACAAAAATAAATTCGTGTGATTTTGGGTCCAGTTTTGAGCAGTTTCCATCCTGCTGCAGAACCCAACAAGTCCTGCCAAATTCCTGCAGATGTGATATATCCGGCTTCTTTCCCCAAAATACTTCATCAGGTACCTTGCAATCTCTGATCACACGTGTCGGAGATCTATTTTTGAGATAAGTTGCATAAGTGATCGCCTCTTTCCAAAGAGAGTGAGGAAGCCCATGCTGATGTAACATTGCCTGCCCATGCTCTACCAGAGTTTGGTTTAATCGTTTGGCAATTCCATTTTGGGATGGTGAGTGGGGTGCTGTGATTTCTAGTCTGATTCCATTGTCCAGCAAAAATTTCTTGAATTCCTTGCTAAGAAATTCTCCCCCTCCATCGATGCGAAGTTTCTTGAGTTTCTGATCAGTTTGCATTTCAACAAAGCTTTTGTATTGCTTGAATTTCGTAAACGCCTCGGATTTCTCCTTCATGAAATATGTCATCATGCGTCGTGTCTTCCCATCAGTGAATGAGATAAAATACCGATCTCCCCCTGGAGCTTGAGTGCATGCCGGTCCCCACAGATCACTTACTGTCAGATCTCCGATCTCCTTGATCTCCATTTGGCTTTCCTTGGGGAAAGGTTGGACATGTTGCTTTGCAATGATGCATGCCTTGCACTGCACTGCTGGCTCTACCGTCCTATCCACCTCCATTCCCAAAACCATTTCCTTTTCCTTGAGCATCTTTACTGACCCCATGTTCAAGTGCCCAAAAATTCTATGCCACTCATCCCATGTTCTGCCGTGCCCGGCAGCATATGCTTGGTCTTGTTTGGCAATACCTTTGATGTTCATGTCAAATAATTGGTTCATCACCCGGCCCTCCATAATAATAGATTTGTTTGGCACCCAGAATTTAACTCCTGGTGACACAAATAGAACTTGTATTCCAGCCTCAAGTGTGCGTGAGATCGAAATAAGATTAAAAGGCGCATCGGGCGCGTGTACCACATCCTTCAGTGTGATGGTTGAGGTTTTCCCTTCCACGGTGCTTTCCAGTTTTATGGTGCCTCTTCCAAGCCCAGGGGCCTTTCCAAATCCAGAAATTTGATGTCTGGGGGTAGGTGTGTAGTCGACAAAGATGCTCCGATCCCTCGCTATATGAGAAGTGCATGCTGAGTCAGCCAACCAAGAATTTGGTGAGACAGCTAGTGCGATGTCATCCCTACAGTCCCCACAGAAAGCAAATTCTTCATCTGCCGCCACGTTGGCATTTGTCGTGTCCTTCTGCTTTTCTCCAGATTTCCCCTTTCCAAATTTGGATTTCTTCTTGCACTGCTTGCTGATGTGCCCCTTTTCCCCCCATTTGTAACATGTTATGTTCGGATTGGTGTTCCTTTTCCCAGGCTTCCCCACCAAGGCCGTATCATCTGAATTGCGCATGTTAAGCCATCGATCATGTTCCAGAATTCAGGCTATAAGTGCAGGAGCATCCTTTAGGGCTGTAGTGTCTATAGAAGCAATATAATTATTCCAATTTTCAGGGAGTGAGGTTAGCAGAATAATGGAGAATTCCTCCCCATCAATCTTTTGTCCCAAATTGTGCAGCTCCTCCTGATAGCTGCGCAATGTCCGAATATGTTCATCGATGGGCTTCCCTTCCGCGCATTGCAACCAAAATAACTTTCGATGTGCCTGAACTATTCCCAATGCCCCCTGAGTCTCTAATAATGATTTCAATGTATTCCACGCTTCCACTGCGCTTGTTGAACTCGCAACATACACCAACATTTTGTCGGCCACCCTCAATCGGATCATAGATAGCACCATCCTGTCCTTCTTACGCCATGCTGTTTGTTGGGCGGTATCCGTTGGTAGGGTAGTCAATCCATCGACATAATCCCACAAGTCTTGCCCCGTCAAAATATCCATCATTTTGATTTTCCAAACGGTGTAATTTTCGGCACCTGTCAAGGGCTCAATACGGTAAACGTTCGTGTGCATCGGAGCATTTGAAATGTCAGCCATCATTCAAATTTGATCTGGGTGTTATTAGTTCAAGTATAGCGTGAGTGAGAAAATTCAGTTAAGGCCAGGGCCCATAACCTGTTGAATAATAGAGGACTTGAAAGAATGAACAAACTTCGTTACTTTAGACAACTATGTACATAGAATATTTATATAGCCCAGTAAACTAAGTCGGTAACTACGGATCGGTATTATAAATAATTGTGGCTATGTGTTACCACCATGTTCGGTGTCGGCGTCAGTGTCACCCAATATGTACTCCCGATTTCAACATTCAAAGTCCTCCATATCAATGGCTATGCACAATGTAGTTCAATGTTGACCATTGCATCTTGTACATGTGTCCATGTTGGCTTTGCAGTCTGGGACATAGTGTCCAAAGTGTTGGCACTTCAGGCACCTTCTCAGTTCTGATAGGTGTTTGCATACCTTGATTTCCTTTCCTTCAATGTACATGCCATATTTGATTGCTTTATTGGCATTGTTGTGGTCATTGAATACAAAGACAACATGTGCTACCTTTTGACTCATTGTGTGTAGGTGTGCCACTTTGATGTATTTTGAGTAGGCAATGGTGTTCTCTGTCAGTGCACTGTCTGTTTCTATTCATGCATGTGTGAAGCTTGATCCTGCTTTGAAGGTGGTGGGAACAAATTCCACAATGACATGAAGAGTTTGTTCTGTATGTTGGATGTGCCATCAAATTTTGCAGTGAAGGCCCATTTTACCTCAGGTTGTTTGAACCAGTTCACCATGTCCTGTGTATCTATTTTGCTTGTTATGTCTCATGTTGCATTTGTTATGTGTTCAACTGCATCTCTCATCATCTCCACATTCATGTTGAATGTTTCTATTTGTTCTTGTAGTTGTCATTTGACCATCTCCAAGATCTCATTTGCCATCTGTTGCACACCTGCGTCGGCCATCAGGAACACTACCGCTCTAATTCCATCTGTTATGACTTTTGGTACTTTGATGGATGTGTTTCCAAATTGCAAGAGAATGTGAGCTAGAGTTTGCAGATTGATGGGCTTACCTGGAACCAGGTAGTCTCTGCCTTGTAAGAATGTCATTGCCTGTTCCTTGGATTATACATCTGTGTTGATGCCTTTGGTGTTCTCAAGCTCCTTCATGCTTTTCTTGGCTGCTGTTGGCACACTTCTTAGTCTTGTTGTTGGGGGTGAGATTTGAGACATGATATGAGCACAGAGATATTGTGAATGGTAATTCTATGCTATTTCTATTTTCCTGTTCATTCTCCTGCTCAACTTTTCACTGGTCTATGACCCATGGGAAGGTTCAAGGTGGTGGTGGTACAGGATCAAGAAGTGTCCTTTAACAATATTGTTGCCCTCTGTCCCCTCATGCTGAACACAAGGAAGAGGTTTGGATTTTTTTAATGTATATAGTTGTAGGACTACCATGTAATTTTGTTATACTCCATGCAAGACATGAGGGATGCAGTTAATCTTTGATCTTAAGTGAAAGTGTTTCTTGGTCTTGTGCCCTTGTCAGTTGCATGAGGAAGAACAAAAGAAACAATAAAAAACTGATAACAATATCTTAGCATTAGTGTTGTGATGGCTTGGCTTGGCCTGAAAGCCACGGCTAAGGCTTGGCTTTGAGGGGCTCAGGCTTTCGAAAATCCAAGCCTGAGCCATGAAGACAGCTTCAGGCCGGCTTAGGTCGGCCTTGGCCCAAGCCATGGCTCATTGGGGTACACAAGGTCATTGTGATAGTGGGCACTGCTGGTGGTGGTGGGCATGGGGGTTTGTAGCAGGGGACACAGGTGCAATGGCAAGTTTTGATGTATGTGTGTAGGGCACGGCATGGGTATGGGTAACACCGTGTGTTTCCACTTACAGGTATGCAGGGGTACAGGTACGGGTATGGCATCACCCTATCTGCGCAACACCATACTCTTACCCACAGGTTTATGGGTACTGACAACCAGTCATGTGCCTGATCATATGATGTTGTTGATCACAACAACAACAACAACAACATGATCAACAATGACATCAACAGCAATGACGGCTACAACTATGACCACAACCACAATCCCCTCCCTCGCTCCAAATGTGAGTGGGGGGGGGGGGGTTTCTTTTGTTCTTTTGTTCTGGGCAATGACAATGACAACAACCCCCTCCCTCACTCCAAATGCGAGTGGGGGGGGGGGGGGGTTTCTTTTGTTCTGGGCAACAACGATGGCGACAACCCCCTTCCCTCGCTCCAAACATGAGTGGGGGAGGGTTTTCTTTTGTTCTGGGTGACAACAATGATGATGACCCCCCTCCCTCACTCCAAATGTGAGTGGGGGGGTTTTCTTTTGTTCTGGGCAACAATGATGGCAACAACCCCCCTCCCTTGCTCCAAATGCGAGCAGAGGGGTTTCTTGTTCCCTTCTTGGTGACAACCACCACCACCACCCCCTCCCTTGCTCCAAACATGAGAGGAGGGGGTTCTCATTCTGTTCTCAGTGACAACCACCACCACCACCACCCCCTCCCTTGCTCCAAATGTGAGTGGAGGGGTTTTTTGTTTTGTTTTCATTAACTACAGGCACCACCACCCCCTCCCTCACTCAAAATGCAGAGGGGGGGGGTTTTCTATATTAATTTTATGTAATATATCTATTAGAATAGGTCCACCACCCCCTCCCTCACTCCAAATGTGAGCAAGGGGGTTTCTATTAACTTAGTTTAGTGTAATAAATTATTAAAATATGTATTCTTCTCAAAACCTGCAAATAACCATGGGTAAGGATATGAGGAAATATACCCAAGGGTTACCTGTGCTGTGCCCTATATGTGTGGTGGTCATTATGCTGGTAATCATCGTTGTGTGGCTAAAAGTCAATAATGGAATGCATTGTTAGTGGGAAAATGAACACAATCCAAAAAGAGACATACTTGGAATACATAAACAGCTCAGAAATGGCTATTTTTGCATATGAACATTTGCAGCCATGCACTTCAGCTGTTGGAACTACTGAACGCTATTGTCCCAGCAGATTCTTCACAACACGTGACTTTTGGAAAATGCCGTTGCTGGAACTTATGCAGATTTTCAGCGAGTGTTTGCTTGAGCATTGTAGCCTTCTTACATAATACAGTTTTCACATTGATACTGAGACTGTAGGACACAGTCAGACTCCAAAGCATGGTAAAAGGTTTTCTCACAGACCACAACTTCAATGCACTATCATATTACTGCACCTGGCAAAACTTGTAAATTTGGTCATGTTTGTACTTTGATTTATTTTGAATGGGAGATCTTCTGCAAGCCATTCCTCGACAACCATGCCACATTTTGGCATGATTCTGTAGTCTTATGTTACTAACTGAGCTCTAGAGCTCCACACAGTGGTTTTATTTCTTAGTTGATCTGTGAAAATTAGGTTGACCCTTACCAATTATGTGTGTGTGCAAACAATATATCTCAAGAAATAATGGTCAGAAAAACAAGCTGAGAGTGGTACAGTGTCAAGGGTAATCTAGGTGAGGATGTCCCCTGCAAATAATTGAGGTTGTGAGTCACTAGTTCTTGAGATATTGTTTGCACACACAAATAATTGGCAGGGGTCAACCTAATTTTCACAGATCAACTAAAAAATGAGTATAGTGTGGAGTTCTAGAGCTCAGCTAGTAGCATAAGAATCATGCCAAAGTGTGGCATGGTTGTCGAGGAATGGCTTGCAGAAGATCTCCCATTCAAAATAAATCAAAGTACAAACATGACCAAATTTACAAGTTTTGCCAGTCGCGCAGTAATATGATAGTGCGTTGAAGTTGTGGTCTGTGAGAAAACTTTTTACCATGCTTTAGTCTGACTGTCTCCCTCAGTATCAATGTGAAAACTGTATTGTGTAAGAAGGCTACAACGCTCAAGCAAATGCTCACATAAGTTCCAGCAACGGCATTTTCCAAAAGTCACGTGTTGCAAAGAATCTGCTGGGTCAATAGCATTCAGTTGTTGGAACTCCACCGTTGGGCTGGATGGATCGGATGGGTGTAGGGCACCGTTTACGAGAGGTACGAGTATGGGAGGCAGCATTGTGGGTGGTTGTGGTTGTGGTTGTGTTGCAGATGTCATGGTATGCTGTTATGTCTGTTTGAGAGAAAAATGTAATAATCTTAATTTCAAAGCTATAGTAACATCAATATCATCAGTAGTAGAAGTTAACACAGGTTCAGAAGATATGACCTACCTAAACTATGCATTCTCGAATCTCGATCATGAAAATGAGACGCGTCGACGCGTCAATCACGCGATAAAGTTGTTGACATGGACGAATTTACAAACAAGAGTAAATACAATCGTCGGTGAAATCCCTTTTGAGAAGGAGTTCAAGTTCGACGTGTCGTTACAAAAGCCGCAGCTAAGGCCACGGCTTACGGCTTTCTTGACTCAAAGCCTGAGCCGTGGGCCCTATGAAGCCATCACTACGGCCCACGCAGGCTCGGCTTTTTAGGGCTCAGCCTCAGCTGGCTTACAAGTTACGGCTTTGAGGCTTTGAGCCGAGCCGCGCACATCACTATCAATGTAACAGTAACTTAGCATGTACTGGGGTATGGTTTATGTTGACTGACTACAAAGTCTGTTCACATAACAACTTATTACTCTAAAATGGAGGACTCGTTCATGCCAGGCTTTAGCCATGGCCCAATTGGACAAGTTACATAGTATAGCAGAAGACAGTCAGCCCACATTAGCATACGCACAAGGAGGCCAATGTGGGACAAGGCATATGTGACTCGTTGTTTCGAGGGAGACTGGCCACATGTACAGTTATATGTTTGAGCCTGGGAGTCTCGCTTATTGGTTTTCTGGTCTTTACCTCGTAAGTCTCCTATGTACAATTTTTTCCCTCACTCTTGTCGGTATAATCTATTCCTAACTGAAGGCTGTAATGTAGACAGTGTATACGTAAGGCTAGATCAAGATGCCTATCTTGTCTAACAAGTTTGCTCCCAGCCTACGTCTTCAATAGTGTCAATAACCAGATGGAAACAACGATGTACTTAGGCTCCAAATGAGCGGATATATTTTGTATGAAATACTAGTCTGTTACTAAAGAAAGTTTTAGCGATAACGATTCAGTCACAATATCTCCCCCCATTGATAGCAATCTGTCAATGACCTCAGAATCCCCTGAAATGGAATCATAAGAAAGACACGTACAGTTTGTCCTACAACAATCATGCAGGGTCAAACTTCTACTCCCGGATCGAGGAATGATCCACTTACCAGTAAGATAGCGAGATTCCTTTGAAGCGAGGTAGGATACCAGGTTTGCGATGTCTTCAGTTTCTCCGATATGTCCTGTTGCCGATAATTTACTCTCCTAAAGAGCACGGTGAGTAAATTAGAACGATTTGGTCGGAAGACAGAGAGCAACTTACGCGTTCCATCATCTCTTCTGTGGTCCCAAATGCAAGGCCGACGTTGCGTACTTGAAAACAGGATTAGGTACAATAGCTTTCGTGGCACATAAAACATACACATAGGCGTGTCAACGGGACCTATCCAGCATCATGCATAAGTCCAGAAACTATGAGTGGAAACATTCGACAAACCTGGAGCATACGCATTGACTGTGATACCGCTCAACCCCAGTTCTTTAGCTGTTGCGAGTTTGTGAGCTTGAAATCCTGTACGAGACGTCAAAGTACGTACCAGCACTCTGAGTCAATCCTCGAACGGCAAATTTGCTAGCGCTGTAAGCTGCGAAAAAGGCCTCGCCTATGTAATGACATGTCAGAACATCCCAACATCTTGCGTGGAATCTTTCTTGCCTTGTTTTGCTCCACTAGACGCAGCACCGATGATACGTCCACCCCGACCTTGTTTGAGCATTTGCTTCGCTGCATACTTGTAACACAGGAAGACCCCACGACCGTTGATAGCAAGTATGCGGTCCCATTCTTCAACCGGGGCTGAGGTAGAGCGTTTGTACGGCGCTCTATTCAGAAAGATCAAGAAACGTACTCTCTACGATCGAATGTGCTAAAAAAATGCCTGCATTGGCAACCATCTGTTCATGCCCATTATTCAGTGTTAACGGAGGACAATTGATAACTTAGTACTCACAACATCGAGGCTGCCTAGATTCTCGGCCACGGCGGTGACCATGGCGTCCACTTCCGCGTCCACAGATACATCACCTGTTACGACGAATGTGTTCCGCCCCTTTTTCATGATTTCTCTGCTCAAGTCTTCTAGGTTTCTTTGAGCATGGGGTAGGTCATTAAGCGCGATGTCAAATCCATCGTCCGCAAGTCGAAGAGATACGGCTTTCCCAATTCCTTGAGAAGCACCAGTGATGAACGCGACGCCTTTCGATGCCATTGAGATATTTTTTAAGGTGGTAAGACACCGTAGGTGTGTTGCTGGTCTTCATTTTATAGGTGGGATATCTAGGTTATTGATCATCTGGGTATAATGCGAACGTGCCACGAGGCGCATTTTCATCCCTTAATAAGGTTACATGGAATATTGCGATATAAGACTTGTTTATCTTGAATCGTTGGCAGTGGGAAGGACCCCTGAAAGTTCTATCAAATGCCTGAGCCCGGTGCGGATAAAAATTGGCTGAAAATCCCTGGTTCATATGTGGAACCCATACCTACAAAGGTACTTCGTAAGTACTATGAGGCTTATTACTGTAGAGGATTGATTAAACATTGCATTTATGCCATTGAAAAAAAGTTTGTTGACATCTGGCGTTCGACATCGTCCTTGTTGTCAGGGAAAGCTGGGAAATACAGCTGGGGATCCGACTCGTCAAATTTTCAAATATCGCAGCTGTGTCCAACGGTTCTTCCTGTTCAGTTATTTTGACCACATCCTCGGAGTTCAATTCCGAGCTATTCCTGCTGGGCAAGCAATGCATGTGAAGAGGCTCTGTCTATTGCCATCCTCGGCTTTCCAATCAACTCCACGTGCACACCATCACAAACAGAGAATGGACTGAAGATTTTGCAACAGGATGAGCTACTATTCAAGACTTTGAAAGATAGCTGTACTGGTATTGCCATTGAAAATTTCGACAAGCATTTGATAGAACTTTCAGGGGTCCTCAGTGGGATTTATTTCGAGGCCAACATAATAAATGAGGGATATATTATATATACAAATATACACACATTAGCTAACTTGATGAACCCGAAAAAATGCATCATCACTATATCCTGGCCTTGAGTCTTGACTGCGAAAGGAAATCGTACGACAAAAGTGTCGTGTGGCTTTCGGACGTCGAAATTCGATCGAAACAGGGCACAATGGTACGCCGCCCATCAAACGCCCCTCAGAGTCAGCATAATTTTTCCAAAAATTTTCAGATGGGGCCTATCGATATGAGTTTAGCTGTTAAAAGCTTTACTTCTGGGTCATATGCGCATGCGGAAGTCATATTTGATGCCCAACCCACAACTAGTCCAGGGGCCAAACTCACCAGGGAAGAGCAGGGAAGAACTTGAGCAAAGTAACATAAAAGACATTATATGCGACCCGGACAACAAGAACTCTAATCGGTTGCAAACGTTGCGCCGATCTCAGGTTTGTTTTGAGTCAAAATTAGTTTAGGCGTTTGCGTGACAACCATCAATTGCGAGAGACAGAAACTCTATCTCCGTATGTATCACTTATGTCCACGACCGAAAAAAAAAGAACAGCATTCAGCCGAGCAAACAAGAACACCAGAACGTGGCAACATTGTTACTGGCGTAATATTTACCAGAAGGTGAGCCTGGCCCGGCATAGTTTGTGAGCTGCTTCTATCCTGAATGTCTCTTCCGCAGGGATATTGTTTAGTTCGTGGTTCGTGGTTTGTGTCCGGTGATAACAAAGATAGCATGAAGGAGGATTGCACTCTCAAGCTGAAGAAATGCTGCATTCGATTTAGAAAGGTTCAGAAGCTAAAAACCATGTCCTACATGCTAGCGAGCTTCCCAATCAAAGCACTCAACTCGTTTACATTCCCAAACCTCTCTGCCAATCTCTTCTCATCACCTTTCTCTTTCTCCTTGCCTTGGTCAAGCCATGTTTTCAATGTCTCCGTCTCGGACCTAGACAACTTCTCAGAGCAGATCACAACATATGTGTGCAATAATCTTTAATGATCGTTAGATTGGAACAACTAAACAAGTACACGAGAAAAATAACACAAACCTGACTCCGTTCTCCTCCACCTCCATATCGCCCTCTTCGTCTTCACCATCCTCGCCGCACGGCAGAGGGTTCGTCAACGCATCAACCACGGCACCCGTGATGCCGTGCTCCTTGAACGCGTCGAGGGTCAGCCGTGACGTTGAGGCGCGTAAGGGGTTGTGGAGGTGCGCAGCATGAGAATTAGGATATATCGGATTTTGTTGTGCTTCGGTAGAGGGTGCAGAATCGGGCGTATGGAAATTTGAGGGGGCATCCGGAGCGGAGGTAGGGAGGAGGAGTGTGTTGAGAAGAAACAGCGTCTTACGACGGACTGTTATATCTGGATCTACAAGATGCGAACTTGGTCGTATTAAGGGAAGGCAAGCACTGAGGATCGAACCTTGCAACGAGTCTCGTAGCCTCGCCCATCCTTCTACATCTGAACTCCCCAGTTCCTTCACAGCGGGGGCGTTGTGCTTCAGTAGGCCAGATAACGTGTAAATGGCTTTAGAACGAGTTTGAAGAGTTGAATAAGGCGATGAGACCAAGAAGGACACGAGGGTTGAAAGGGGGTTGAGTGCAAGATACTATACAATTGGTAGACGTCAAGAAAAGGCGGTAAGAATGATGGTAAGACCTACGGCATCTTGAGCAGAAGGATTATTCTGCAATGCAGTGCCAATCACCCACAGTGCTTGGACCTTGACTGTGAGGGGCGATGTGTCGGATGTCAGGAGAGAATGCAGAGGCTCCCACATATTCAATTTTTTGAGATCTTTCAATACGAACGGGTCATCATCATCGATATCAACGTCCAAAAGGCATACCATTAGCATTATCGATCTGTTCAACCAACTGAAATTCACCGTGAACCCAGTCAAGCTTCAACGCGAACGGGTTGAATCAGCCCAAACCAACGCACCATTTCCAGATGATCAAGCGCATCCACTCGATCATCTTCAGATCTCGACGAGTCCAAAGCCACAGATAAATCTTCCTTCATAAGCTCCGCGTCTGGCCTTCCAAGGATCGCGTCGATGACTGCGGGATCAAGGTCCTTTCGTACAGCTGGAGTATTGCTTTGCGTGCCATCTTGTGTAGAAGAATTCTCGATTGACCATCGTAAGAGAGACTGCATGACCCAGTATATTGCGATTTAGGAGAGGAAATTACTATTTATATCATCCTGCCACAAAACAGAAACTTCGCGAAATTGCTCATCAGCTTACGTAACAACTTGCTCCTACTTACTTACCTGCTCGCGTTTCTCAACAAACGGTGGAACTTAGTAAGTAAGGATGCAAAATGGATCCCTGTTGGCTTGCCAATGGTGGCCATGTTGGATACTCGGCAAGCGGAGAGTCTGGGATTCAACCAGACTGAAACATAGGTAGAAAAATATATATACGTCGATAGCATAATATATATACGTCGATAGCATAATGACGCAATAAGAGGTCTTACCTGCCCGAGCCCACATTCAGCCACATTCCACTGCGTGAACCGTTGCTAAGCTTCTAAGTCGCACTCGCGCATTATCGCGCCCGTATATTTGGTACAGCCACCACATCTCCAATAGGCCACTAAGCTCTTCCTACGGTGTTGAGGTAATAGTGCATAAGCACTCAGCTACGCGCCTATCGAAGCCGTGATATGGAGCGCTGAAAACTTGTGTACCTCTGTAATCAGCTGCTTGTTCAAGTTGCTGCCAGTATAACTCTGCACCTGATCTCTGATTATCGCCCCATCTTGTCTTCGAATTTTTCTTACCAGCATGTCTCGGTCATCCTCAGAGATGGTCGATCGAGAGATCGATGACCTGACAGAACGAGGGGCTTATCCTATGGTGCAGCCCATGAAGGCTGCCCTATACCTCGACAGTGTGAAAGGTTTCGGACAGTGGCGCATTTTGATATCTTCACGCGCGGATAAAATGCTACGGAAAGCAAGGAGAGCAGACAAGAGGACATTCGAGATCATGATCAGAAAGATCAAGTAAGCTAACATCCCACTATATGGAAAATATCTATTTATCGTATTTTCCAGGGAGCTTTCCAAGGGCCATTTTTCAGCTGACAACCAGAAGAGATTGAATGGTCCTTCTACAGGTGTGCCGATTTTTGAGGCCAAGATGACGCGAGATCTTCGATTAGTGGTCTGTGTGGTTGTTTATCTGGAGTATGGCTCATTGATCTCGACCCGTCTAGTACCAAATTGATTGCGCCCCTGATAATGACGGCGATGTGAGTGCTCCGAATAACTCATGTCCACACAACAACTCAACCAGATTTTTAGGGTGAAATACAAGGTGAAGAATTTTCTCCCTCGTTTGTATCACTTCCACATCCTTCACAGTCATAAAAATATATGGATTATATACGCATGCCCAGCTCGACGGAAGGTTCTGGAACTCTGTCTCCCACCAACTAACCCGGCACGGGAAAGCATACAACGAGAGGTATTGACACCATCATATATCCTTTCTCTGGCGATACTAGGATTATGTTTTCGTACCAGATGTAACCAGCGAAACCGTCAAGCTGGATCTGATGTGATCTTGCCGTGTACATTCCCTCCGAGGGAGGTGTCAGCCCCTGTGGAAACCGAGTATGTTATTGACCTGCCAGCCGAAGTATGGGAGGATGTAAGTTTTTAATATACTGGTACACATGTACTTATGATTTGTACCACTAGATTCACTCTCTTTTGCAGTACGTTGTTGATAGTCTTTTTTGTTTTTTGTTTTTTTGAGTCTCATACTGTTTTTCAGCCTAGACAAATATGTCGTCTTATCACAGGTATGGGTATAATGCACATTACAGACTGGTTCATTGACATTCCAATCAAAATTAGGCTTTGTTGTATAGTATGTTAAATTTTACTACACCCGTAAGATGAGATATTGATCATTGTACCGTGCAGGCATGTTGGCTGATCTGGATGTACAACATGTGTTCTCGGTGTCGTATGCTTCCGCAATTGCCCCTCACACTCCCTAGGTTTCCTGATGTAGCATATCATTACAGTTCACAGGAAAGAGAGATCATAGAACACCCGTATTCTTGCTATGTTCTCGGCCGAAGTGGTACTGGGTAAGAGTCAAAAACCATGTTCCAACCGAAACTGAACATTTACTTTCAGAAAAACCACTACGATGCTTTTCAAAATGCTTGGCATTGAGAGAGCATGGGAGCAACGTGCCGAAGAAGTTCCTAAAGTCCGGCAGCTCTTTGTAACGAAGTCTCGAATACTGGCAGAAAAGGTTGAAGAATATTTTGCGAAGCTCATGGCTTCATTGTCAACCGGTAGCAAGTCCCCCGAAGAGCTCAAAGCATTGGCAGAGGCACAAAGGTTTACCCAGGAAAGGGAAGCGTTGGTTGATAAGGATGATGAAGTTTACTATCGAAGCGATCTCCCAGCCCAGTTCAGTCTTCTGACTGAAGAACATTTTCCGCTTTTCATCACGTTTGATCAAGTCAGTCGCTTGTTTTGTGTATCATCATTACATTTCATGCTTTCGGTCTAGCTGTGCAAACTTCTTGAAGCCGATATTGCGGGACATGCTACACAATCTTATTCAAACAAGAAATTCATCTCCGCCACAGTCTTCTCGCATCATTACTGGCCGCGTTTCCCTCGGACTTTAACAAAGCACTTAGGTATATACTCTATTCTAAATTTCTTTCATTCATGCTTACATGTTTGTAGACTCCTCAATGGTCTTCAGCGAGTTCATCGGTGAGATTCCAATGGCGCTGCTCATGGTACACATCTTACACTGTCGCAGGCGTTATTAAAGGATCAGAAGAAGCTCTAGGCTATAACGGTGGTTTTTTGGACCAACAAGGCTACGAAAATCTTAGCTCTCGCACACAACCTGCCTTCGCCAACCAGAGGGCTTCTCTTTACAAGATTTTCCAAGACTATCTAAAGCTGAAGAAGAAGAGAGGTGATTATGATACCGCAGACAGGTAATAATAAGTATTTACTTCTCTTTATTTACCTACTAATCTACCTCTAGGACCCGTGCTCTCATACGGGCGCTGCATTATAAGGGTATTCCCGGCCAGGCGGTCGACTATCTGTAAATGTCATTTTGGACGCTTTCCGACCAAGGCTGACTTGCTTATCTCCAAGGTATGTTGACGAAGCGCAGGATAACCTGCTCATTGATGCTATGAGTGAGTTTAAACAGTTTTGACCCCTTTCTATCTGATATCTTCTCCAAGTTCTGAGGGCGTTGTGCAAAAATCCTCACGGACTATTTTGGGCAGGCGACACAGCCCAGACAATCTCGGTTGGTAGTTCGTTTAGGTTTGATGACTTGAAGGCCTTTCTGTTTCGTATTGAGGTGCGCCTTTCTATCTGCTTGACATTCTGAAATTCTCCCTCAAATAGTGTAAGAAGCAAGAAAGCACCATGAACCCCGGCACCATCGGAGGGATCAGAGAGGGCCCTCGAATGTTTCAGCTCGCAGTCAATTATCGATCGCACGGAGGGATTGTCAACTGCGCTCACTCAATAATTGAACTCATCACCCGATTCTGGCCATACGCAATCGACAATTTGGCACCGGAACAGGGAACAGTTGACGGTCTGAAACCGACATTTATTAGCGCACAGGATCAAGATACAGCAACGTATAAGCGATTTCTATTTGGAGACAAGTAGGTACCGCATCATTTGTGTTTGGGCAGAAATTCAATCCTTCTTCAGAGAAAGCCATATCGAGTTTGGTGCCGAACAATGTACGTGAAGCTATAAGTAGCTAATAAGCTAAGTTTACTATATAGATGGCTCAGGTGTAATTGTGCGTAACGAGGCTGCTCGAAATGAGCTGCGCGAGCAAGTTGGTGACATCGGCCTTGTAATGTCTGTTCTCATTCCGCTTGCCATGGGTTGTTGAGACTGACCATTCAATCCTAGGACCCCTTATGAAACAAAGGGACTGGAATTCAATGATGTACAGAAAATCTTCCGTAACTGGCAAACTACTGACTTCCTATGAAGGTTCTGCTGTACAACTTTTTTCAAGATTCCGCTATGGACTTTTCGCAGTGGCGAGTTATTCTGAATGCTCTAGAACCCTCACAACGATCAACCATGGGACTACCCTGTTTTGACGAGACACGCCATGCTGGGTTGTGTAGTGAAGTGATCGCTGATCCTTGCCCTTCTCGGACGTGAACTCATTATTGTTTGCCAGCTAAAAATTCTTTACGTGTCGATCACGAGGGCTCGAAGAAACATCTGGATTGTTGATAGCTCAGAGACGGCTGAGCCAATGCGGGTATGGTCAAGACTTACATATACCTACAATGCGATGTTCATCCCCTTTCCAGGTTTTCTGGACGAGCAAAGACCTAGTGATGACTCGTATCCCAGAAACTACTGGCTGGGATTCTTTGGCTGTTTCATCTTCACGCGAGGAATGGGAGAAGACTGGTAGATCGCTTTTCAAGCAGAAACGCTATGCCCACGCAGCACAGTGTTTACAGAGAGCATCCATGACACATGAAGCGGCGGTTGCAAGTGCATACCTTCTTCGGGAGCAAGCTCACGCCGTGTCCGACAGCATTGTCTTACGTTCGGAAGCCTTTGGCGACGCAGCAGCAGCCTTTAACAAATGCGCCTTATTGACTACGGTGGAAAGTCGTGCTTATTATCGGATCGCCGCCGAATGTTTCCAGGAATGCGGCAAATTTTCTGAGGCTGCCCGACTATACATCAAGATGGAAGATTCTGATAGTGCTGCACAAGCATACCTAAAAGCTGAGATGTTTGACCAGGCTATACAGGTCGTTCGAGAAAATCAAGACAAAATGCAAGGCAATGTGGTCAGCGGTATTGTTCACGCATCCTATCTCCATTATTGGAGGAGACAAGAGTTCTCGTATGTCGCCTTTGAATTTTTTCCGGCAGTGCTCACCTCGTCTCTGCAGCCAAGCTATAGCTTTATTCTCCTCTGTTGATCATGCACTGGAATTTATGGAAAAACACAAATTCAATGAAGCCCGTGTGTATCTTCTGAAAAAAATCGGCAGGATGGCAGACGCTGTGAATGTCCTTCTGTCTATCGGTCGCGACCTGGATGCACATCAATTACTAGTGCAAGACTTCGAGAGCAAATCCTCTATGCATCGTGTCACTCAGTACATCCTCAGTAACCTGCGTAAAATTTTGTCTCTGGGATTTCTGCCCAAACGCAAAAAGACACAACAAGCTGTTGCTGATCTACTGCAGCTAGCCACTTCGATAAATACGGCTTTGGTGGACCCCAACGATTGCGATGAAGTTCGTTGATATTCTTTCCTCTCAATTGTCATTTAACGATTAATCCATACCAGCTTTCAATGTTCAAGGCTATAATGTCCATGGACCAGTCACAACTTCGGCAACTTGGCCAAAACTTCTTCCGACGCACAAATACCATGGCCACAGTCCTATGTTTCGATCATGTTTACCATGCTATCAGCAGAACCATAGGAGTAAGCGCTCAACAAGCTATGGTTGACCTTCCTTTCCTATTAGAGTATGCTCGACTTCGTTTTCTTGATCCATGCAAAGACTCGTCTATTCAGTCGCTCCTCGGAGTTCAAAAACTATCCAAAAATGTTTTCCTGATACCCATTCAGACGACACTTCACACCGTATTGAAGAATTTTCAAATGCTTCCTCAATGTTCAACCGATGAAGGAATGCGGATGTCTGGAGCGCAGTTATGTTGCGCAGCTGGAACATTCTTCCAAAACCGTCTCCGACACCCACTGTCCCTAGTGATCACCATCAAAGTGCTGAAAGATTGGCCGTTACCAACCAGTCTTAGGTTTCTAAGGTGAAGTTTTCTGACGCTCTATGGCGTCGTTTCTGAGAAACAAGCACTTTGGACAGGCAAGTCGTGTATGACAAACTTCCTGTCGACCACGGAGTCTTGTGCGACACCCTTGAATATTTTTGCGCCTCTTTTATTATATCTATGAAATATCAAAAGACGGGTCTCCTACACGATGTCGTTCTTCCCTGCAAGTGGCTTCTGTTCCTTGTAAGGAATGTCGAGGAGTGCAATTCCAGAGACACACGACTGTTCTATCTTCTCGTGGACCCCCTCGCAGAATTCCTATCTACGCAGATATACTCGACAGGTGTGTAATTCGCATGGAGTTGCGTGTCATTCTATGATGATTTTTTTCCAGACCCAAATAGCAGGGCACTTCTTTCTCGCATGTAAGTCATTCAGCAGCAATTTGAATGCCAAACAGTCAACTGACTAATCCTCCATAGCTGCAGATGTCTCTGTCTTCGTGCGTTGTCCATATTACTTGGTGTTCAATTATTGGTGCCTCACAACTACTTCAGTCGGTTATAATCATCCTACAGCAAGGCTGCAATTGCAAATCTTGCGGGTGATAAACTCGCTTCCGAAAAACATCAGTTCTCCGCAAGTCTCATTTCGTCTCTGTCAACCGAACCCGAAGGAAGTTGATGCTTCGTACAGCTATGTAAACGCCCGAACCTGGAGTCAACTATCCCAGGCGGTTCGCATGCCTAATCCTGGGTTTCCCGCCGAAAATCTAGTGGAACTATATCATGAGGGCCAGGTATCAGTAGCGACATTACCTGATTCAGGTGTGACGCGAGTGATTTACAAAGATGTGCATGAAATCCCTGGTTTACTCACCAATCTACCTTCCAACCCAAAATCCTACCCTATCTTGCCAGGGAAAGCACGGGGCATAGATGAGACTGTTTCCAAGGTTGAAGATGCAATTAAAGATGTTGTCGAAGACGCCGGCTACACGGAAGTCACCGAGTTTCAGGACGCACAGATGGATAGCACTGGATGGTCCGAACATGGAAGAGGACTGGATGACAACGCACCAGCATCTGATTTCATTCTTTCGGAAGCTAGAAAACACGCTGCCCGTGTAATCATATATGCCTATCGGCGTTTCGTCTCACGTCGGCGCGGAGTTGGCCGGTCTGGGCTATCAGCAAAGCTGGATCGCCTCTTCTGCTCGTGTTTGGAGGAAGCGCAGCGCATTGGATGGAATTCCAGAGAACCATATCGGAAAGTGTACCTGGGTGCACTTCCTCCCATCCTCCTTTGTCTCGAGGAAGCACGGAAGATTACATTTGCCGCGAAAGCCGACGTAAAGGAACACTCCAAGGACGTAGAGCTGTTGGAACGCGAAGATTTGGGGAAGAGACGAACGGAATTAGTGTGAGTGGGTATAAAAATCAGGCCACATAATGCTTGACCTACTTCATTGGCGCAGTAAGGCCTTGAAGACCATGGACCAGTTACACAGAACTTTGGACCCTAAATCGAATCTACACCGCGAGCCCAACATGTCCCTGCTTACCACGTCTGCACTAGAAGTGCAAGCCCTCCTGCTTCAATTCCCACCTAAAGATGTTGGGGCGCTTAAGACTGAACTCGCCCTTGCATTAAATGCAATCATGAAACCATCTGGGTACTTGGCGGCGGCCAAGTAAAGGTTATCGAAAAGAGGGCAGCTGCCATGTTCTGACAATCATTATCGTACTCATCATTTGTAGCAGGACTAATGAGTACAGTATGGCGTAACGTGTAATAATCAACTTTCATATACTTTTTTTAGGCTCCTAAAACCAACTTCTCCCATTGAAGAGTTTGTTTTAGGAGCCTACAAAGGGTTCGTGGCACACGTCGGTGAAAGATGGTATGTATTGCGGACCACTTCCTTGAGAGCCTCATCACCGCGGAACACTGACCAAGCACCCTACCGAGGATGACGATCTCTTGCTGCCGGATCTTGGCCAAGAACGATAACGTGGTGTACTAACAAGTTTGCAGTGAGAGATTTCGGAGTCAGGTTCGGTCGGCGTTTGGTCGGAGTTAGAAGTTCTTATCAACGCTGCTGGCATTTTCTTTTTACATTTTTTCCACCTGGTGAGTTTCGCTTCTCTACATTGTACTCGTCTTGTGATGATATAAATCTACACCATACAACTTTACCACATTCCGAATTGCAATGTGTGGAATCCTTAATCGATTTCAGCCTTGTCTGATGCTTTCCATTTTCCTCCGTTGTTTGTGAATGCCCATGCTGATTCTACTCTTTTGCAGGTCATTTCCTTCCGTGCATTGTCCTCGTTCAATTGTATTTGGTAAGTATCGACTTTTCCATCAGCCGGTTTCGTGGTTTCATGGTTTCCTTTGTGTGATGAAAAAAATTTCGATGGGCGGACACGAACGCATCCACACCCATACCAAAGTCTCCTCGTGTACAAATTGGAGGCGGGTGGGCTGCTTGTTGATATACATCGACTTCCTGATACTTCGTCCTTTTTCCTTCTCCCTAATGTTCATGGTCGGAAGACAAGTTGTTGACAGCCCTCCGTTTAACAGTGACTCTGTGACTCCGACCAACCACCCGCCTGGACATATTTTCAAGGTGGTGTTCACGTTTCTCTGAATCCGGTGGTGTCTCTGCCGCACCCAGTGTTCAGCCAATACGGACGTGCGACCTATGGCATATCAGGCCCAGCCATCTCACCGGGAATACGAAGTGAAGGATAGAAAGTGGAATGTGGATTGCTTGATCATTTCTGTGAGCCGGTACTTATGGGCCGACCGTTGCAAGGCTGTGTCGTAGATGCTTCCTTTGGTTTGCCTGATGTGTCTGGGACAACGACCGGGCTGAAAGCATGTTACAACAACTTCCCAGCTATTGCAAGGTGGGTGATTTTTGTCTGCTTTCTCGTCTTGTGTTGTTGGGACCAGACAAACCAATCAAGGCATGCCCTGAGACGAGAACATGTCATTTTTTCACTACGTTTCTCGTGACATTTACCGTGAATATATACATCATATGATAGCATCCCTATATGACCTCAAATGGTCAATGCTTTACTTGAACGTGCTAAAGGGCGGCAGCCGCATGATGTCAATCACTGGAGGAAATTTCTGCTTCTTCCCATTCCGAGAGCGCAAAGGACTTGGACGAACTGCTTCAAAATATTTCACCTAACAAAGTGTCATAGTAAAAGAGATTAATCATTGCGGCTGCAAGTGTGTGATATTACCCATCGCATCATCATGTCTCCCGGCAATTTAGGCAAAGTCTCGCTGAGATGTTCCTGGACGACTACAAGAGGCGCCGCCATGTCGAGGATGTCGGGATAATCATGTCGAGCTGCATATCCCAGAATATGAGGAGCCAGCTTTGGCACTAACTTTCTGAAGAAATGTTGTTTGAGTACGTGGATTGGCGTAGAGCCCAACAATGAAACATTTGCTTACTTCATATAGATCTTGCAGATGTTCATAGCCGAGTATACTTCATACTTCTCTGCTGCCTCGGCAAGAAGTGCGAGTACGTCGAATTCCATTGCCTCAACATCAGGATGACGGTCAGGATAACAGAATCGAAACAGGTGTTCCAGGGTTACAGCGGTCTCCGTAAGATTGACAATCTCACCCCGCACCTCGATCCCTGGTGGAGCGAAACCTCCAGCGCAAATCTCCAGGTTTATCTTGTGTATGTGAAAGAGGACACCGTCGCTAGATTGAAATGTGACATCTGCATCGGTTTCACAGACTACAGCCAACGGCTCGAGTCATGGGGTTCCCCATGTTCATAAGGATACAGCACTTACAGCGATTGGAAACTCTTTGGTCTGATGATACAGTTATCTGCGGAAAACTGCCTCGCCAAAGAGACAGGAATGAGAAAGGTCAATGGCGAAGAAACAATGAAGACATGCCTTCGTGTCGCTGTTGAATGAGTCATACTACTGGTGGGCCTGCATAACGAACTGAAAGCAGGTGTACGCTTGATGTTTCCCTCCACTGATTTACGCCATGAGGTAAAAAGACCTTCGGGACTATGACAACAGAACGAGAACGTGGCGTCAAGATCCTGAAGGGCTTCAAGCCCTGCCCCTAGCCTGCGTAAGAGACGGTTGGCATCTCTTTCAACGTTCATCGGCTGACCACACAGCGCACAGGGCATATGAGACGCCAGGAGTGCAGCAGGCGTAGAATGGTAGGAAGATGCCCAGGTATCGTAATATGAGATGGCATCCCGCACTACATTTTGCCACACGTCGTGATATGAGACCTAGACGATATATGAGAGAAATCTTGATGAAAGAAAGCATTCGATTACCCAATGTATTCGTTGGTCAGGAGGTAAACTATGTAATAGGTCGCTTAAACGTGATCTAAGCACAACTAATGGCGCCGCCATGTCGATGATGTCGTCGTGATGATGTTTGGCAGCATATATCAATATATCGAGGGCGTGCTGCGGAAACGTATCTCTACCATGATGTGGAATCATTATTCAAGGATGTTATGCCCGAGATGTCCCGGCACGCACCGCATACGAATCTTGCAGACGTTGATTGCGGAATACAACTTATACTTCTCCGTGGCCTCTGCGAGGCCCGCCACAACACCGAATTCTAGCCCGTCCAGATCTGGATGTCTTTCTGGATAGCAGAATCGGAAGAGCAGATCGAGTGTAGTGGAGGACTCGGGAAGTTGAACAATCTCGTCACCTTGAAAATTCATGCATAATTCCCAAGACCCAAAACTGATTTGCAAGTTAGTTCGATGCAGATTAAAGAGGACGCCATCGCTGGACTGGACGGTGACATCCGAGTCAATAGCACAGACTGGAGTTCTCGATTATCAGTCTTGCCATTCATGGGGAGGAGGTCTGTCACTTACAACGCTGGGATACTTGTATAGCTGGAAGATCATTCGATTGCAACGGCATTTGTTTGCGGCGTGAAGCGTAAGGAAAGTCCCTTAGGATTGGTGGTGAAATAAAGCTTGCGCGCAGAAGAAGCTTGCGTGGTCACGGAGATAGATCCCACTGCGACACGTCGCGTCGCGCCCCACAACACACTCCAATTTCTTTCAGCCGTAAACTTAATGTTGCGGAGAAGCCGTTGCTGTTTTTGCAAGAACCTTTGACGGTGATTATCCGTGACCACCATATCTAGCAAAGTGAGGGTAGACAATGAACTGATTCATTGACGCGTAACAAGTGAAAGTGACAAAAACATTAATTACAAGTACCTTGATGAGTGGGTTTTTCATTCAATAAAACTCGCAAGGAAATCGCTTTTGCTTGTAATAGTCCGGCTAAGTCAGAAATCGAGCATCACATAACTCCAACTATGACAGGGCCTCCCACATCCCTAATCCCGCAAAGAACGACCCCAGAGACACCAGCGACCCAGCATACACGACCGTATGCACACCTATCCGGGGCAGAACGAGCGATGTATGCAGAACCGCAAGGGAGAACTGAAGAAGGAGCACTAGCGGAAGCGTTATTCTGAGAGGCGTATTTGACTTTGTATATGTGAGAATGGATGACGAAGGCGGGAGGGAGAGGGTTGAGCGGATATAAGCAGAAGACACGAGAAGATAGACACCAAGGGAGAGCAAGACGGCATTGACACGCTGCAGGCATGAGATAAATACTGGGATTTTCTGCAGGGTTTCATCAGTGAACGCATACAGCAGGAAGAAAATAGCACATACAATGACGGGCATTCCATACACTTCTTCCAGCTCCTCTCGATTCCTCAGCGTCAGAAGTTTGTCAACGTCCCGTTCGAGTTGTATCTGCAACTCAGACTCTTGCCGTCCAATCCTGCTTTGTTGAGGGAGAAGCAATTGTCTCTCATCTCCCACTACATCCGCAGGTTGCTCATACACCTCATCCTCAAAACCGCGGTTCAGGAGGTCTGTTGCACTGCTCCCTGCCGCGGGTGTCAGGCGGGGAGAGGTATTGATGGGGCTGCGAACAACGGGCAATCTGAAGTCATCGTTGTCTAACTTTCGGGGACTGCCTGTGGAGCCGTTGCCAAAGTGTGACCGGTGGACAGAGACCAGGACGTCCCGATATAGCGTGATCGCCTCGTAACCTTGTTGGATCCCGACGACAGCTTCTGCGGCTGCCCACCCAAGAGCGATCCACCATACCCGTCTGAAAGCGGGGTCTTCGGATGTCGGGTGGTCATTATACATGTAATAGGGGATTAAGAGGAGCGGAATGGCACATTGCTGAAGTAGGAGGGATAGGAAGGAGTAAGATGCTGTGGAGAGAACAATAGGGGTAGCTGTGGGAAGGGCATCGAACGCAGATGTCAGAAAGGCAACAAACGCGAAAAGTGGATCCCGGAGGAGATAGGACAAAGACCATAGTGCGATTGATAGCAAGAACTCCGGCACAGGGTAAGGTAAATAAGGCGGATATGGAAAAGGCGAAGGCAGTTGTGTAATGTCGATAGGCCAAGCGATTGTAGGCAAAACCGCAAGAAGCGTGAATACCACGATGAACGTCAAGGGAACGAGAGTGTAGAGTGCCAGTAGCCGCCGATATGAACCTTGGCGAAGTGTTGAAATCAGACTGAAAGCACGTCAATCTATAGAAGCCTCACCTCTGTACAGGCCCTCCGCGGCCAACTCCTCGTCAAGCTCCAATTCTTCTTCTTCCTCATCTCCATCAAGTGACCCGCCATATCTTGATCCCTCCTCCTCATGGTCGTACTCCACCGTGCCATCCTCGGGAACGCGATTGAGTAACGACATACTATTTTGTCTTGGTCGTTCTGGACTGGAATGCATCCTCGTGATCCCGAGCTTGTCAAGCGCACTCGTGGATAGTGTAGAGCCGTAAGCGGTAGATTGTGGGTAGAATCCATTCGACGACTCCGCGTCGTTCACGCCTGCCACGATGTCGTAGCTGATACCGGTGGCGGTATGATGAACATGTGAAAGGTGGTGAGGAATGTGATTCGCATTGTGGCTATCCCAGTTTGGTTTGCAATGATCGGCGGTTCCAGCCCTTTTGTTATGCACATAGTAGGCAGCGGTTATAAGAGGTACTTTAGTCCCCATATACCTTGCTGTGAAGCGATATTAGCTCGAGCTTCGATGTTTCGAGTCGCAAGTTGGGTAGCCCAAGTCTGACGTTGATGCTTTTGAGTCCTGGGTATTCGGAGGTACTAAGTACGGCGAACGTCAATCAACTGTCCTTCTATGCCCATTGCACCTTAAATAATGCAAAAGATGCCATCGACAGCCAGTCATGAGGTCAGAAGTTGTGGGAGTGGAAGCCTTGCTGATGATGGTTAGTATAGGTACGGCATTTTTACATCAACGGCAGAAGTAACGCAATATTGTGCGATGTATGTCTTATATTTTCATCAATCACCCATGTTCGCAGCTTTCGCAAGATGCTGTAGCGGATGCGTGAATGTTGACAAGAGGGCCATAGGCAACATACAAAAAACGTGGAACCACGCTTGATCAGCACACGAGCATGGCCCTTTACGTGCTTGATGCTCGAGGCCGAGAGTAACCCGTTGCCAGAATTTCCGATCTGAAAAACACGAAATCCACGACTCCTTTCGATGTCGTATCTCAAAGTTCAAGCTGCGTCAAGTCTAGGAAGAGCCCGTAATGATTACAAGCTTCTCCGCCAGTAAGAACTGCCAAATCTGTTACTGAGTCCAGCAATGGGCAGCGAGAAAAAGTATCGACATAATAACCCTTCAAAAGAGGACTAAATAACGCAAGGAAAACGTGAAAAGAACTTTGCTTACCCTGAGTGAACGCAGGTACAGTTGTCAAAGATAGATTGGAAGCTGTCATAGCCCAAGGCACGTATGCTGGATCCTAGACCGGTGAGCAACGGTGAGCATTCCTCGTTTGACGCGTGCTCATATATGTACGAGGGCGTGGTTACAAAGTCTAGCCAAATCCCTTCATCTCGTCAATGAAAAACACTTGTGCTGTGTATTAGCTCCTATAGGCACGTAGACATCTGCTGTAGACCGCCGGTGAAATGACATCATTTTGCCGAATATGGTGCCTCAGGCGCCAGCGTACCTTTAGAGTTAGCACTGTGAGAAAGAAAGGTGCGTAGTTGTCCAGCTAACATCAAAAGAAGCCTGATGTAGAAGACACACGCCGCTGTCCAGAAGCCACTGCTGAATCTAAACAAACTTCTGCCAGTGCCCACATTGCGTATGGCTCGTGCGATGTTCTACGTTTTTCAAGCCATCCAGCAGTGAGACGGGTATTTTGTCTCGCCAGAGTACTGCCAGGGTGGAGGTCGCACTTAAAGCACAGGAGTTGAGCCCTCGATGTTGGAATAGACAATGTGAACCATTTCATCAGCTACTGGATTTCAACCCAAAATTTATGACTGCTAGATCGACATGTTCTCGAAGTGTAGAGATACCCGTCGTACTATTTCAGACTCCGTCGAACGTTTCCATCGGAGAAATCCGAGAAGCCTAATTGCTGGTGCACGGGGCAACCCCTCAACGCAGTACTGTTCCGGCCGCGTCCAGCCGCTCCTTTGCTTCTGCCTTTGCCGGGCCTTTAAAGATCGCGAGCCTTGTTCCATTGGCAAAATGCCTACCCCCTGGGCCCTGACCTGCCCTGACGCATGGAGAAGTGACGTTTGGCGGACGGCAGGGATTATCGTGATATCGGTACGGGTTTTCGGGTGCTGTCAGAAGTACTATTTCGTACTTTTAGGGTGTGATTGCGGAATGCACATCTACCAGTCATATGGTACCCAGCGATTGTTTTCGACCCCGCTCTCCTTAAGAATTCAAGCTCCACCAAATACTTCCCCGCGGGCCCTGTCCAATGTGCACAGGTGCATGTTCCAGAATGGTACCTTGAATCACATGGATATCTTCTAGAGTCCGAAGTTGGACCAACCACCTTGGAGGGAGGGCAACCCGAAGCCTTCTAGTCATATGTATTTTGCCGTTCATCCGTGGTTTTCACGTTTCCATGCACGTGGCTATCTCCCGGGTTTCTCTTTCGTCATTGCCCTCCAGTGCTCAAGGTCCTGTCCTGCCCTGATTTCCGCCTCCCTGGAGACGCATTCCAGGTCTTTAGCGACTTCTCCCTCCCTTCGTTCGCTACATCTCAACAACGACTCTGATGGTTTCCCCCAGCTCTTGTCCCAGGAAGACAACTTTTGACATCTGCAGCTGGAGCACCATCGAGGGATGTTTGTTCCAATTATTCAAAACACGCTCAATCCAATATGGCCGGTAGTGCAGCGACTCTACGCAGTCGATAGTTACAGTCTCCTTACTTCGATCCACCTTTACCAATTGTTTGACTATGACATCGTCGGGTCAGGGAACTCGTCTGGATATACGAAAGACCTTTGAACCACTCAAATGTCTCCACGAATTGAGTAACGCTTCATGACTGCGGCGTGGCCGAGAATGAGATTTAACTTTGTGTGAAGCAGGTCTCCGAAGTTAATAAGTATAACGCTAGACAGTCTCGTACCCATGGCTAAGTGTTGGCCTGACCTAGAGTCGCTAATGAATTTTTTTTGTTTTTGTTCAGTGACGATCATGATGTTCCACGAAAGCTGAAGAGGTTTCATGTCGGTTTCTCGGCTCTAATCTCGAGCATATAAACTTCGTCTGGATTATTTTATGACCCTTGGCACAAGGCCAGACCAAAACTGTTGTGACATTTAGCTAATGTTTGCACTACTTTGGTATTGGACGTCAACTACCTGGGGAGACTGCTGCCTGCCTCTGAGTCTAATCATTGCCTCAATGCAGGTGATCATGAAGGAACATGCCCCCCCTGGTCTTCCTACTTGGATATGTACCCGGTGAGATACTTTTGTGATCATTTGCAAATAGGATCACATGCCTTCCCTCAGTATGTCTATTTTTAATTTTAATTTCTAATTTTAATCCTGTCCTCTGGTCAGATACATGGACGTTACATGAGGTTACATGGCGTGCGCACGGATGCATTTCAAGTATGCATACATATGTGCACGCGCCACAGTCAAAAAGTTAAATCACCTCAGCACCAATAACCATTGCCCTAATGGTTGTGCGCCGAAGAATGCTTGAGTTGAACTTCTGGCGTTTCGGCGTCCTTGTGATACTTATCAGTGATATAGTTATCGGTGTAACTGCTCAGACATGGTGAATCCATACATCCGACTTTGTTCTGTAGCCTTTCTAACCTTTTTATCCAGGTGTGGGAAGAACTATAAAGCTGGCTCCCCAGTTGTTCCCCCTGGTCAGCATTCTGCTCTGCTTATCATGATCAAAATAGACATTTATTGCATCTGACATCCCAGGCGGAACATTCCCCGTTCCCGTTACCAGCAGCACGCCCCTTCTTGCCCTTCGCTGCGCCCCCGCCATCCGTCCTTACCTTCCCGAAGACGCCTCTTCCCCTTCAGATCTCTTCCCCCATGCTATCCTCATAGATGCCCCAATTACCTATTCCAAAATAAATGGCGCCGCCGATGTCCAAACCTCTTCGGGAAGCCTCAGGGTCTTTGTCTCCGCCAGCCTACCCAACGGGACTTCCATTCAGCTCACCACCGGCACTGTCGCTCTCAATACCACCAAGACAGCTCTTCCTTTCTCGCTCGATTCTCTCACTCCGAGTACAACTCCCTATACCCTCACGTGCACTGCAAGGATTGCTTCGCAGACTTTTACTGCCCAAGGGTTGTTGGCGTACTTACCTACCCCGCCCTCCGAGATCGGGAGTGTGACGAGAATGGATTTACGCAATGGCGCGTTACTGGCAAGACCTGCAGATGGCAAGGGTAGCGGTGCATACGACTATGTCCTTCCAGTGGGGTTCTACACGCAATTTAGCCCTTACTTAACCACGAACTTGTCGAAAGTGGACGAATTGAAGGCGATGGGAATCAATATCGTTTGTTTACTCTTTGCACATCGCAATTAATGATGGTGCTCATAATGCGTAGATTCACCCTGTTCCGCCTTTCGATAATGTAACTGCGCTCAACGCAGTTCTCGATAGAATGGAACAGGTCGGGATGTATCTTATGTACGACATGCGGTTGTGCGTCTCTTGCAAAGGTTTTTTCTTCGTACCTTGACCCACACACTTTACTCGCTGTCACAGCACATACATGAATTCTTCCGCCGTCACTTCTCAAGTCAATAGTATCAAATCCCGCACAAATCTCCTGCTGTGGTACACCGGTGACGAACCCGATGGGACGAGCGACCCATTGAACGCAACACTGATTTCTGCCAACCTGATCGCGTCACTTGACGGCGGTGCTGCAGGAAGTGGGGGTGCGTTGGGTGTGGGTTATCATCCCGTGTCACTTGTGCTAAATTGTCAAGATTATTACTTCACGTGAGTATAGCGTTGAATGTTGTCTTGCCGTATAATGTTGAAGTTGACAAGCTGATCCGTCGATGAAATTTTAGGGATTACACCCAAGGCGCTAACATTGTGATGCAGGATGCGTATGAGATCGGAAACAACGTGACATTCTCCAGTCAATGGGGAACTGTATGTACGCCAGATTACGGGGACTGCGGGCAAGTGTTCTTCGATATCTCATCGTCCTGATCTTCGCAGGAACTCTATTGACTGACGGGTGCTTGCACAATAGTTGTGACAATTGTAAAGGAGAGTTTGAAGACATTTCGAACCGGATGGACCAGTTCCGTAATCGGCTGTTTGTGAATGGATGGGAGAGAACGAAGGCAGTATGGACCGTGCCACAAGGATTCGGGAATGATACGTTCGTATTATCTTGTTCTTCAAAAGTCTGCTGTGTGTTGATTTCGTTCGTTTTCAGGTATTGGAAGGTGAATTCGAATATCCAAACTTCTGTGAGTATCATGTAACATGGAAATTATACCCTACAGAGGTACCCGACTGGAGCTGAGTTTCTGATTGAATGTATCCTCGGGATCAACCATGGCGGCCTTGGTCTGTACACTCATGCTAGTCCCTTCAACCTTCGCTGACTGACCTTTACACTAGGTGTAATATCATGGGATGACCCCACGACGCCTGATATCAAAGCGGCCGCCTCCATGCTCGCCTCTGCTACCCCCCAGCTCTCTCCCTTTGTCCTCAATCCCGCTGCCGTCTTCCGACACGTCAAGACGTCGACCCGCGTCGATCTAGGCCTGTGGCAGGTCGGCCGTACACGAAAGACACTCATTCTCGCATGTAACCTGAACTATTCGCCGCAAACAGTTACATGGTCAGAGCTCAGCATTGGACATCCCGGTTTTTCTCATGAGGCGATCTTGGTGGCTGGCGCGAATATTGCATCTGATCATAGTGGTTTACAGTTTGATAGCTTGGGATGTGGAGGTTGGGTCCTGACGACTCCTACGCTGATATCTTCGGCCTAACTGTCCGGCCTTATCATGGAATGCTGTTGTAATGATGCACCAAGGGAACGTGTGGCACCGAAGAGTTTTGTTTGTGCTTACAGAACGTGAGTTACGTGGATGTGATATGTATCCATGTACCCAGTGGACGTCGAAATGCAAATCTAATATAATATTTGTCTTCCGTAGCTCGTCATGCAATATTCAGTATGTCCTCCACGAATGAGGAAACAGTTGTGTGATGATCACCTGTCGCCACCAATTGATGCCTTCCGATGAAGCATACTGCAACATGAGCATATATTTATTGTGGGCGACCTTGTTTCTGGGACAATTTTGGTGGGTGGGGCGAACATTGCATCTGATACTTCTGAATTGCAGTTTGATGGCTTGGGATGTGGAGGATAGATTCTTGTGACTCCTCTCCAGCCGGCATATTCAGCCTGAGTTGTTAAGTCTTGTCACCACCCAAGCCTGGTCCAGTAGCTCTCTGCCATGAACTAAGGACCAAACGCATTCAAGTTCACATTCTAAAAATTAAGCAGTCAGGTCATACTCAGAGTATCATTGGGTCGGGAAGCTGAAATAATTATACACTTTATCGCAATCTACCAGTGCAAGCGATGTGTAGGGCACTGATATCCGTCCGGGTTCTTGAATAGATACAACTGGTGGTAATCCTCCGCGTCCCACCATTGCTTCGCTTCGACAATATCCGTAACGATCTTCTTGCCTTTTGGTGTGAAATATTTCGCTTGAATTTCTTCGGTTACCCGTTTGGCAATAGATTGTTGCTCAGGAGAATGGGTAAAGATCGCAGAACGGTATTCTGAGCAAAGATCGGTGAAGGTAGGCGATAAAGGTCAAAACTTGGTGCTCACGTGTGCCCATATCCCCTCCTTGACGGTTCTCCGTTGTAGGATCGTGTGTACGATAAAAGAATTCTGCATTCAAAATAAATCAGAATTTTCTGAGCCCCCCAACCATAACGCACCGACGAGCTCGTCGTAAGTAACAATGCTTGGGTCAAACTCGATCTTCACAGACTCTGCGTGATCTGTGGCCCCTGTACAAACCGCCTTATAAGTCGGATTCGAGGCTGACTCCAGACCACCGGTATATCCAACAGATGTCTTCAAGATTCCCTTATCTTCTGCTGGTGGATAGTGCTTCAGAAAGATGTGCTCTGTACCCCAGAAGCATCCAGATGCAAACGTCGCGATCTCAGACGAGCCTGAGGCTGGAACAATTGCCAGTGAGCAATTATAGCTCGAAGACCAGAACTCACTGGAAGACATGAGAGAACGGTACAATGACGGCTCAAAAGTTGATGAAAACGATAGTAGACTCCTGAGACGACCTAGCATCGAAAACATGTATAGCTCCACTACTTATAATATTAATAGTAGGAGTATGCGGTGCTTCACGTGACTTGACATAGCAATTCTTCATCCAGAAGTACATGCCGTCGTAACTTTAAGTAGATCGCATTTGGCTCATCATTGTCGTGTAATCGTAAATCATCGTCAGTAATCCAAGAGGACCCCTCCTCTACAGCTGTGATTGTCACATTCTGCAGTTCTACTTTCCCAGGTTGCTGCGAATGACATTCTGGAGTGTTACTCCGTCATCCTGACAGATTGATGTTGATTAGCACATTCGTAAGTTAAAATATAGTCATTATCACAAGCCTGGTCAAGGGACCAGGTGAAGCACCCAGCCATGCCGTTCTGTTTTGCGAATACAGCTTTGTCCCCAAGTGAATATGTATCTGTAATCGCCATACAATTGGTAAAATTAGAGAGGACAGTATGGATAATTTACCGTCGTATGTCACGACGGTCGCCTGGGCGACATTGAACAGATACTATTATTTGACAATGCATTAGGTTTATACTAAACGGATGAACTTTGTCGATGAAGGACGTCACCGGAGTATCACTGCAATTATCCCACTCTTAAGTTACCATCAGTTGTCTGAAGAGGAGGAAGTAAATTCAAAACGACTAACCCATCGTAAATCCACCGCCTTCCCCATAAGTCCCATTCGGCGCCTTCACTAGCGCTCCAGACTTTACAATCTCGCTGAATGGAATCTGCTGGCCGTACCAAGATCTCAAATCCGCGGTAGCAGCAGCAGTTGCATCCGTGTGGTACTCCTTCGTCCTCGGATGCGCGCCATTCAAGAAGTGCAAGTCGGATGTACCGGCAGCGGAGGTCACTTTGCTTTGTTGCAACAGCACCATGTCGGAGGATGGAAGAAGGCTGCCTGTGAGTACTTGCATGGTGCTCTGTGATACGTAGCCATATAGCGGTAATCCAAGAAGTAGCTAGACGTCAAAAAATGTCAACGCCGTTCGGTAAGAACGCTGTATACCATTACCTTCGAAGCTGGGAAGCCAGCCGCTGTCCACTGAGCTAGTGCAGCTTGGGCACTGGCCTGAGGTTGCGTGGAGGTACCACAAAGATTACCTATCACGAGTAGGTTGCTCATCGTGGAAAAAGTTATGTAGTAGTAATAATAAACGAACCGAGAGGTGCATTGGGCCCGGGGGTCGAGGACGCACCCCACACGTCGTAATTCCTGAATACACAATTCAAAATACTAGCAGATTATCAATGGTAGAGACACTATACATGATGTTAAGATAGGTCAACTGCGCCGCAAATGAAGAGACGTTCGTAAGCGGACTTCCGTTTGAACCAAGCCAAGGGAGATGCGGGACGGCAGCCGAGATACTTTTTGACGTGCCTAAATCGAACGATACAATTTGGTCAGAAGATGGAACAGATGGTGTCGTATCACTTACCTAGAGCAGATCGTAGGGAGCTAAGCAAGCTGAGCAGGTTTGCAGCGTCTGAAGATGAGTAGGGATTTCCAGCCCCAGCGGAATTGGGGTATTCCTGTGCAGAGTCGTTGAATTTCATCCCGACTCCAATGATGCAACAGAATCGTCACCCAGTCAATGTCAATACCTTCGTTAGGGGCCTATCAGTTACTGAAGTATATACCGCTAAGATTAAATTTGAAGAACCTACCATCCAACCCGAACGTAATAACCGCGTTTTTCAAGGCGTTGGTAAACGTCGCACGATTTCCAGAACTTGAGCAGGCTGAGCTGAACCAATAGCTACCACCCCAGCCACCTTCATCGTTGCTGAGAATGTGCACATGTCGGAACACTAACAAATAACGCACCAACCGAGAGAACGATCTTCGTCCCCATACCACTGTTGTGCGCGCTCGTGACTAGTCTCGTCAGGATAGCTTGACTTCCAGAATCCCAGTTTAAGCCGGAAGCAGAATTGGGCACTGCGAAAGCTACGGATAGAGATAAATGATCGTGTCTCAGAGAATATCAGCACCAAGAATATACATACCAAAGAAAAGGATATCGAACTTCGAATAGTCAAGGTTCTCAGGAGGGAAGTTTCCGGCACTCCAATCCGGATAATAAGCAGCCGCAATGGGAGTTGCATTCACATGAATTCCTCGGTCTACCTCATCTCCAGCTTCGGAATTCAAACCCAGAGCTGTTTTCCTAGACAGCGTCGATGGCACTGCATCTTCTGCGTCGAACTTCTGGGGTGTGGTTGACCTTGTATCTTCTGATGCGAGGAATTGTAGAAGATAAGGATGATCTTTGTACTCGGGGGACGATACCACGCAGGACAAGTAACTAGCCAAACCAGCTTTACGCTCAGCAATCAGAGCATCGTCAACCCAAGCTGATGGTAGGAAAGCTGTCGCTAGTATACGTTTGGGTGGAAGCGAGAATTTATCTTGCAGAATATCTGTGTCATCATTGAACTACCAAAGCTGGGAGCAAGCAGATCTGGAATTGCGCACGTTGTAGCAAGAGAAACTAATTCGACAGTTGTAAGTCTACGAACACAGGGGATGAATCAAGAAGGATTACTTCAGAGTATCTCCGATGTACAGTTCGGACTTTATGACTATTATTCGCGACTTGGACGGCATAAAGAATGTGAGGACGGGGAGTAGAAGCAGTCGTATGCTTGTCAATTGTAACGATGAGGGTCATGCTGTGCGTGGAAGTTGACGAAACACAGAAGGAGGTGAGTTTGGCTTATTAGTTATATAGACTATTTGATCTTTTCTCCTGAGCGCGGGAATGACAGAAGCCATGAAGTTCCAGCGAATATCTGAGCTTGACAAGGGTAGTAGTTGGACTGTAGTTTTGCGATCCAGGGGCTATCGCAGGTGGAATCATGTGGATAACAACACCTCCATCCTAGAAAGAGCGAAATGGAGATTCCAACAGGTGATACATACAACGAGAGTTCGTCATAACCGCATTGGCGGTAAACAGTCAGGACGCTAAAAACTTGGAAGGGTCCTTGTGGTCCTACATCATGGGTTCAACGCATCCTCATGGCGACTGCACATGTTAGTCGAGAAGCACAGACATACCCGACATGTGATTATATCATGACATTGATGACATTGATATAGACTTCGAAGAGCTTCAGCATCAGATATGACCGTAATAGAGCACCAAACTGAATAATCAGAAGCATGTCGGGACACAATCATCACACAGAAAAGTAGAGATCGTGTCGGCAAGCCACCGGGAAACTCGTCAGCTTCCACAGACAGTACCGACATCGAACTACTTGTAAGTCCAGACGTGTTGTACTATGTTGTGCATGACGTTAGGATACCAAGTCACGAGATGTGACGTCCGTGATTATGCAACAACCACACCCTCTCGAGTCGCCCACAAATCGCTCAGCTCCAGTCTGTCCCTTAATTTCTTTATGTTCATCTCATACTAACCATCTCTCTTCGTTCAGTGCTTTCTGCCGAAGAACTCGACGGTTACATTTGCTTTGCTAGGAGCTACAAGGAGGCTCAGAGCTCTGATGACGACGCTACCGAGTCGACCTTCTCCTCTCTTGGTTTTGGCGGCGACACCGCGTCCAGCTCTACTTCTTACACTCATGATCCGCACACTGTCTCCAAGGCGGAGGCTCAGTCCTACTATGCAGGCCTACCTTCTGAGCCCGCGTTACTTTACCGCACAGGCAAGGAGCAGTGGTCCCCGCCCAGGGGACCTGAGGCCCAGCGCCGTTTGAAGGAGCTGTGCGAAGTCTTCATCCATCCGATTGCGAAGGTCTGGAACCACGACTTGGGCTGGAAGGTTGTCAAGGTTATGGATGCTCACACAGTCAGTTAATATCCATCATATCGTAGAGTTTGCTAACTGGGATTCCTAGATCCACTTTACGACAATAGACGTCGTTCGTTTCAAGAAGGTCGAGGTCGACGAAGCGTCCGAGGACGAAGAAAACGCCGAGGGTGAAGAAGATGGCGAAGAAGAGGGCGATGGTGAAGAAGAGGGCGATGGTGAAGAAGAGGGCGATGGTGAAGAAGAGGGCGATGGTGAAGAAGAGGGCGAGGCTAAGAAACCGGTCCTCAGTCCTGTCACCATTTGGATTGGCGTCTTCCCCGACACCTCTGCTACGGCTGCCCATAACGCGGCTCAGGACGTCCTAACCCTTCTCAAGGACTACCAGATCACTGACATCGACATCGAAATCCGCGAGTCCTTCTACACACGCGAGGTCGGTCCTCAGCTTCTCGGACCCGTCGATGAGCTGGACCCACTCGTCGACGTCGTTAGTCCCCTCACTCCTGCCCTTGGCCTCCGCATCTCTACCAAGGCCAGGCCCAATGACCAGGGGACGATGGCCCTCTACCTCGCCGAAGGTGGCGGCAGCGATAGGCTCTTGGGCCTTTCGTGCCGTCACGTCCTCATCGGATCCAATGAAGCCGCCAACGTCGACTACGTTCACCACCCAAGTGGGCTTTCTAAAGACGTCCTCCTGCTCGGCAAGAGAGCTTTCAGCAACCTCGTCGATTCGATCAAACTCAGGATTGGACGACACGCCATCACGGTTGAGCGCTGGAGGGAGCGGATTGGAGGGTTCGAGCAGAGGGAGAGGGGCACCAACGCTGTCGACGTTGAGAAGGCTACGGCGGCCCGGATTGAGACTCAGGGGATGCTGGACAAGGCAGAGAGGGCGATAGAGGCACTTAGAGTGTTGCTTCATCGGGTCAACAAGGACTGGAAGAAACTCAACAACCGCGTCCTCGGCCATATCCTCTCCTCCCCAGCCATCACTCTCGGCGTTGGTGAACATTCTTTCACGGAGGACTGGGGGATTTTTGAGGTCGACAGCGCCAAACTCGGTGACGGCTTCCAGGGCAATAAGATGGATCTCGGTGCATTTGGATTATCCGACTGACCATCTACTAACCTAAATGTTGTTTATATGTAGGAACAAAGCTGATGTCCGATGAGTTTACCGTCAAATGTTTCCCCCGCGGAGACGCCAACTGGAAGTTCAAATATCCCAAAGATTGTCTGCTTCCGCTAGGGGCACCATCACCAACGCGTTGATGTGCAACCCCGACATGTGGAACTTGGACGGCGAACCGTGCTTGTTGGTCGTCAAGAGCGGCAATGCCACTGGCACCACCATCGGCCGTGCGAACGGCATCTCCTCCATCGTTCGCGACTACTTCAATGACATGTCCATCAACCAGACGTCCTGGAGTGGGGGATACTCAACTACGACAGCAAGTCAGAAGTCTTTTCGGAACCTGGCGATTCGGGCTCAGCAATCGCCGACATCCGTGGCCGTATCGGTGGCATGCTTACAGGTGGTTCTGGTAAGCTAAAGTCCTTCGATATGACCTATGCCACACCGTTCTGGTGGCTTCTCGAGCGTATCAGGGCCAACGGGTTCCCCAATGCGCACCTCAACGTCGTTGCCTAGGTATCTCGACATCAACGACATCAAAGACTGTTTTGTTTTGTGACTTCTTCTCTTTCTTCTACTATCATTGACCCAGAAGTGCAAGAATCTTGCACTCGCCTTCCCATTTTCTGTAAATCCTATGTAGCCCAATATTGAGTACACAAATCAATCCTATACATATTGGCATTCTCCCAAATATTTTTCAGAGATGGTAGATGTTGTGTGTTGCCATGATCCTCTAAACCAAGCACTGGGTGCAAGGCACAATACTGCTGGAGAAGTACTGTGGAAGTACCCTGACAGTATTCCTAATATTGTCAACAGACTTTGCCAGAAGTATTTTGACATTATCATTGTTGGATTTGCAAGGCTATCACAAGACCCAAAACCCCACTCACGCACCCATGGCCGCTGCTCCACTTCGTGCATCACGCATTCGATTTCTCTTCTCGTGACCCTATCATTCCTACACATTGCTGTACCTCTACTTTCCCTATTCCTTGCTGCTCTCGCCGAGAGCTTACTCTTTTAATATAGTCGTTTGGCTGCTCGCAAACACTGAGCTTATTTATTCTTAGCGCGACCAAGTTCATATCGTTACAGGTTATTGGGCCCCTGGATTGCTCTCGTAACTGTCGTATCTCTTAGCTCTGATGTCTACCACTACACTCACTACCACTGACATCCTTCCATCATCAGTCCCTAAGCTCTTACCCACAGGCTTGAACTGGACCACATTCTCCATTCGTTTCAAGGAAGCAATCGAGGCAAAGGACTTCTAGGGCCATTTTGATGGCAAGACACCGAAGCCAGTTCTCAGCTCGCCACCTGCCACTGGAGAAGAGGATGCACTGAATCAGTGGGAGAAAGACAAGCGTTCTGCGAAAGCACTTCTCACTCACCGTATCCCCGACTCCACTTTGATCCGAATCCATGTGAAGGACTCCCTGAAGGATGGATGGGACATTATTGTCAAAGAGTACACTCAGAAGGGTGCATTCGCCCAAGCTGAGTTGTGTACTCACTTCATGGATTCGAAGTGTCCTGACAAGGGCAACATTCATGAGTTCTTGGATGAGCTACATGTTGAGAAGGAGAAGTTGGCCACTTACGGTGTCATTATTGAGGACAAGGACTACCGCTCCACCATTATCACTTCCCTCCCTAATTTCCTCTCCAACTTCGCATCGAGTCTTCTTGCTAATGCGAGGCTGCATGCCGCAATGGGTACTGTCAATCCCAATCAGTTGATCTCATTGATCTCCGAGGAATACGATCATAGTGTATCCCAGCGTTCGCGGCACTCGGCAAAATTGTCGTCCAAGTCTGATGACAAAGATGAAGCAATGTATGTGTGGTTGAATGTAAAGGGGAAGCGGGAGCATAAACCTCGAGGCGTGTGCTGGAACTGTGGGGAGAAAGGTCATTTAAAGGACAAGTGTCTTAAACCTGCAAAAGATACGAAGAAAGACTCACCTAAGAAGAGCGGCTCTGCCAACACCGCTGTTGAGGATGATTCAGAGGATGAAGCAGCCTTTTTTGTTGAAGGCAATGAGGATTTTGAAGATGATCTTCCTGAGCTTTGCACTATCTCCGACTCTGATTCTGAGGAAGGTTCTGATATTGGGCCTGATGGGGATAGCAATGGGGATTGGTTCTCTGAGATTGGTGAAAGTGACGAAGGCAGTGGCTGGAAAACCGAGGAGCTATTTGAGGCTGATGGTAGCGAGTGTGGCTCGCTAGTCAGTGTTGACTCGGACTCAGTAGCCTCTGACCTCGAAGATGCTGCAGTTAATGTTGACACTCCCAGCATTCCCGATCATGTACCTCATGCTGAAGTCTATGACTCAGGGTGCACCAGGCACATCTCCCCATATTGAGACACAATTGATAATTTGTCAAGATTCCCCCACGATCATTCCGAGCTGCGAATAAGCAAAATTTTAAGGCAGTTGGAACAGGCAAGATGATGATCAACGTACCTAATGGCATTGATATCTCACAGCTGAGACTTATGGAGGTGTTGTATTCACCAGAAGTCGGGTACACCCTTGTGTCTATGGGCCATCTCGATGACAAGGGTTTCTCAATGACATTTGCTGGTGGCAAGTGCACCATCAAAGTGCCAGATGGTGTGTGTGTGGGCGAAGTCCCAAAGAATAGTAATGGTCTTTATAAAGTTATGCATGAGCAAGGTGAAGCGAATGCAGTGACTGAAGTCCTTACCTTGAACCAATTCCACCATTGTATGGGTCACATTTCCCTGGAAGTAGCACGGAAGCTTGTTGACAAAGGCTTCGTGATGGGTGTGAGATTGGAAACCATGCCAACCAGTGATCCTTTTTTCTGCGAGTCCTGTGTTTATGTGAAGGCAACACATAAGCCTGTTGCAAAGGCTTGAGAGGGAGAACATGCTACTGAGTTTGGTGGTGAAATTCATAGCGACCTGTGGGGACCAGCACCCATGGCTATGAAGGCTGGAAAGCATTATTATGTCACTTTTACAGATGACAAGACATGCCTGACTCACCTGAACCTTCTACGTAAGAAGGATGAGGCTTTTGATTCCTATCAGGAGTATGAGGCATGGTGCGATACATGTCTAAATGCACGCATCAAGGTCTTCCATTCTGATTGTGGTGGTGAGTACCTAGGGAAGGCATTTATCGCCCACCTAAAGTCAAAGGGTACTGAGCATAAACTTACTGTTCATGACACACCCCAGCACAATGGCATTGCTGAGCATCATAATTGTACCATCGTGGAGTGAATTTATGCACTGTTGCACTCGAGTGGGCTCCTGAAGATGATGTGGGGTGAGGCGGCTCACCACATCGTTTGGTTGATGAATCACACATCGACTAAAGCTGTTGATGGAATGACACCATATGAGGCTGCTTTTGGGAAGAAGCCTGATTTGTGGCATGTGCGGGAATGGGGTGAGAAAGTCTGGGTCCATATTGAGGGCAGAAACAAATTGGGTGGACACGTGAAAGAGGGCCGTTGGTTGGGTATTGATGAACAAAGCAAGGGATTTTGCATTTACTGGCCAGATAAGTGGACAGTGACAACTGAGCGGAACGTCTATTATGACAAGTCATGCTTGTCAGTTTGTCGTCTCGAGGGGGAGGATTGGGAGTTTGTTGAAACGAAAATGGATGAGACTAAGCCTTCGACACCCAAAAACCCTGCTCAAACTCAATCTGCTACTCTACCAGCTGTCCCTTCACCCAATGCTTCTCACGCTCCGAGCCCTGGTCCATCTGATCATGAAAATCCCCCCGACGAACAGCCTCTTCCTGCTAGATGCATGAGGAAGCCGAGCCAGTGAGTCTGTGATATTCTCGAGGGCCGTGGAGCTACTTCTGCTCACCCATCCGATCCGGTCATTGCTGCAGGTGTGCAAGTACCTCCCATTGCCAAAGAAGCTCCTGCCCAGGTGCTTGAGGGGGAGGGAATTGCTGACTGGATGATGGTAGCTGACTTTGTGGATGAATATGTGATGGTGGCTGAAATGAGTGATTTTGAGGCTCTTGAACCGAGGTCTTTGGCTGAGGCAAAGCACTGTCCTGACTGGCAGCTGTGGGAGAAGGCAATTCATGAGGAATTAGCAACTTTACAAGGGACTGGAACTTGGGAACTCACCGATGTGCCCAAAGGAGCCAATATTGTTCGCTCAAAGTGGGTTTTCCATGCGAAGAAGGACGCCACCAGTGTCATTATCCATCACAAGGCATGTCTTGTCACACAAGGTTTCTCACAAGTTCCAGGCATCGACTATTTTGATACGTTCGCTCCCGTTGCTAAGCTCCCATTGATCTGAACTGTACTCGCTATGGCCACTGCAGAAGACATGGAGCTTCATCAGATTGATATCAAGGGGGCATATCTCAATGGAGAACTCACTGAATGCAAGACAATCTACATGTCTCAACCACCCAGATATCATGCTCCCAACTCTGCAGGCCAGGTTTGCCAACTCCATAAAACATTGTATGGACTTAAACAGTCCAGAAAACCCTGGTATCAGAAGCTTGTTGACATTATGTTGAAGCTTGGGTTCGTGAGGTGTGATGTTGACCAGGCTGTGTTCTTCAAATGAGAGGGATGCAACTTGATGGTGGTCTTGGTGCATGTTGACGATTGCATGATGGCGGCAACCTCAATCATTTTAAGTCCGAGATCGCCAAGCACATTGAGATCATTGATCTCGGTGAGCTGCACTGGTTGTTAGGTATCGAGATCAGAGGTGATCATGAGAAACGCACCATCCACCTCTCCCAACGGTCATATGTCAACTCTATTCTTCGTTGTTACAACCTCCAAGACCTCAAACCCGTTTCCATGCCTATGGAAACTCACATTAAACTCTCGAAATCTCAGTCACCCACCACTACTGCCCAGTTTGCTCAGATGCACGATGTCCCCTACCACGAAGCTGTTGGATCCTTGATGTATGCCTCACTCGGAACACGGCCTGACATTTCTTTTGCCATCCAAACTCTCTCGCAATTTTCCACCAACCCTGGAGTTGCTCATTGGGAAGCTGTTAAACGAGTTTTCCACTACTTGAAGGGAACGGTGGATCTCTGGTTGTTGTATGGGCAGAAGAAGGTTGATTTGGCAGGATATGCAGATGCGGATGGAAGTATGGCTGAGGACAGGCACACTATATCCAGGTATGCATTCATTATTCATGGGGGAGCCATTTCTTGGAGTGCTAAATGCCAGGAAATTGTCTCATTATCGACGACTGAAAGCAAATACATCACTGCCACCCATGCTGTGGCCCAAAGAAGCATTATGGCTTTGATCACTTATCCAACAACTTTTCAACACCACTCTATCCCCCACGACTCTTTTCTCAGATAATCAATCTGCAATTGTGCTCACAAAAGATCACCAATACCATGCATGAACTAAACACATTGACATTCGATATCATTTTATTCGATGGATCGTCGAACAAGGTTCTATTCGGCTCGTTTACTGCCCTACCGACGACATGGTTGCTGACACTCTCACCAAAGCTCTCCCCTCTGCGAAAGTCAAGTACTTTGCTACTGAACTTGGTCTCGTGTTACCTTGAGGGGAGTGTTGGATTTGCAAGGCTATCACAAGACCCAAAACCCCACTCACATGCCCATGGCTGCCACTCCACTTCGTGCATCACACATTTGATTTCTAATCTTGTGGCCCTATCATTCCTACACATTACTGTACCTCTACTTTCCCTATTCCTTGCTGCTCTCGCTGAGAGCTTACTCTTTTGTTCTGCTAATTGTAGTTTAGCTTATTTTGAACCTATGTACTTTTACTAGTTTTGTCTCGTTGTCTTCCCTCAGTCATTTGGCTGCTCGCAAACACTGAGGTAAGACACCTACCTACTATGCCTACTTTATTTACTCACCATGTATTGTAGCTTATTTATTCTTAGGTGATTTAATATAGTTGTTTGGCTGCTCGCAAACACTGAGCTTATTTATTCTTAGTGCGACTGAGTTCCTATCATTACAATCATATCATATTTTGACACTACTGAAGGTACTCAAGTAGTATCTTAGATTGGTATGAATACTGGCAAAATATCTCTTGGTGAGTATGAAGACAGTATTAAGAATACTTCTACAATACTGACATGATACCTCCCCAGAAGTTTCTTGCTGTGCAGCCAGTGAAGGGGTCTTTTGTCTGCCAAAATCTTGCAATAGTAACACTTTGTAACATTGCTGATACAGTATTAGACTGTCTTATGCACCAACAAAAAATATTTGAACTTCCTGTACTAGAGTCTCAAGATTGAGGACCAATCTTGGGTTGTCAGACTATTAAGTTGACTTCAGGCTGTCAGTTGGTAAGCTCTTTGTGATGAGAAAGGGGAAAATGATGGTGTTATAGCCATTTTCCCAGAAATGGCACTGGAACAGTGATGTGCACTAAGGCAACAAAAATAGCTGAAAATAGCCAAAAAATCATTTGATCTAATTGCTACCACTGATAAAGCCATCATCTTTGCTTTCAACATTGAATGTCTCCTCTCCACTGCTTTCTGCTTTACTTGGGGACCCTTCGGCTTCATTCTGAGGTCATACCCTCCCTTCAGCCTAGCGTTGCCACTGGCTCAGCCGAGGTTTTTCAATAAAATGGCTATAGCAGACCAGATAAATTTCCTAAATTCACTAGGATATTTGACCATATGGATGAGCCCATAAGCCAAGGGGTCTTTTGCCAACATTATCTGATCAGATCCCCCATTCCTTACCTATTCCCTCAGCTTTGATTTCAAGCTGAGCCATCAAGCCAAATTTTGTTTATTAAATAACTCAGGGACAATTGAGCGGTTCAACTAGTGTTGGCAGACAACCCCTCAGCTTATTGGCCCATCCATATGCTCAAATATCTTGGTGAATTTAGGAAGTTTATCTGGCATGTTATAGCCATTTTATTGAAAAACCTCAGCTGAGCCAGTGGCAACACTACTTCAGCCTTGTAAGGGATAGAAGCTTGCCCAGTTTCAGCTTCTCCAATAGACACTTGCCCTTGACCTTTTTGGCTGCCCACTGTGCTTTATGCTCCTAAGGCCTCCAGGTATGATGACCTATCAAATACATACATTGTGTCAAGTGATATGGGTTCAGTGGACTACATTGAACACTCTCTATTAAGGCATGACTTGGGTATGGGTAACACCATGTGTTTCTGCTTATGGGTATGCTCAGGTACAGGTACGGATTTGGATTTCCATACCTGAGGCAAAACCATACCTGTACCCACGGTGTTATGGGTATCATGGTACCGGTCCAATGGTCACATGTTTTATCAAATGACTTTGTTGATCAATGTCAACAACAACAACAATAGCTCAACAACAATGACAACTGCTACCAACACGCCCCCCTCATTCTAAATGCAGGTGGGGGGGGGTTTTTTCTTCTGGGCAACAACGACAATGACTGCTACCAACATGCCCTTGATCTGGGCAACAACAACAATGTTCTGGGCAACAACAACAACAATGACCCCCTCTCTCACTGCTAATGTGAGTGGAGGGGTTTTTGACTCTGTTCTGGGTGACTACAACAATGATGGCAGGACTGGTGACTAACAAGAAAGGATACACCTTGCCCCCAGCCTCACGAGCAACTGCTCATGGGGTGGATCACAGGTGGGACAACAACAGGCAGCAGCAGCAACAACAAGCAGCAATGACGACAGAAGGCACCACCCCCCTCTCTCGCTGCAAACATGAGCGGGGGGGGGATTCTCATTCCATTCTCAGTGACGACAGGCCAGGTACCCCCCCCCCCCCCCTCACTCCAAATGTGGGAGGGGGGGATTCTTATTATGTATATTGATTTAGTGTAATTATACTAAAATACATATTTGTGTCAAAACCCATGAATAACGATGGGTAACCTGCTGAAACCCACAGTAATACCGTACCCCTAACCATGTGGGTACGGTGTTCACGGGTACAGGTACATGAAATTGTACCTGGGGGTTACCCGAGTCATGCCCTACTCTCTATGTATATGTGTACATACTATAGTAACAAATGAATGCACTATTACAATGCTTGCTCTTCCATACAGTAGATGTGCATTAATAGACATTGGTAACCTATAAAATAGTGCCAGACACAGGCATTGGCATTGGCATTGGGCACAGAAAGTTATAAAGTGCATTGTCATTGGCAAACAAGATGGACAATGGGTATGGGCAATATTAATGGGTTAGATCCAGCAAAAAAAACCATGTTTATCCTAGCTAAAATAATAATGTTGGTCCTAGCTACATAGATGTAAAGGGAGTAAGGTAGGCCATGTCATTGGGTAATGCCACATCAGTGAGAATCAGCAGGGGGATCAGCCATGGTGTCATTGGTACTGTCATGGGATGATGGTCTGATTGGAATTTCTGAGAACCAAATGATATAGCCACACAAATGTAGGATAAAGACACTTACTGGATTGGCAGGTAGTATGAGCTGGTTTTGGACCATAGCATAGTATGGTTCATCGGTCATGTTTCCAGACTGTAAATTGATGATTAGTCAGTGGATACACAATGTTGGCAAATAAGACATGGCATCGGCCAGCAGCATCAAAATGAAGGAAAGCTTACCCCCTATGTGCCTTGTGCCTTGTGCACATTGAATTTGACCTTCTTGCAATAGGCCTCCATTGCCTGATGGGTGGCTAAAATCATAAAATGGGGCACTAGATAGTGCTGCCCATTGTCACTTTGAATAGGGACATACCCATCAGGAATATCTGCCTGGCTTTGCTGCTGATTGCTCATTGTGTGAATCAATATAACAGAGGTGATAATACTATCTTATGTGTTTAATCAGTGATCAGATCAGACATTATTTGTTGGTGTATATCTATTGCATCCATCAAAACACATGATTGTTGATTTTCATCTTTTCCACATATCTGTAAGAGTGTCTCTTACATCAGCAAGTCTTATCATGTAGTAAACTGGGGGGTAGACCTTGCTTTCACACAACACTAACATGCATAACATATATTGATGTTGGTAAGGTAAAAAGGTCTGTTTATCTGAATTGGAACTGGCCCTTATAAAGGGTCCAGTACAATGCTATCAAAAGGTAAAGTAAATATAAAGACTGACAACTAGTCAGCCACCACTACACTCTCCCCCTTTGGCTTGAACCCAGAGGGCAAGCCATGACCATCCCAAGATATCAAGAAGGAAACATGATGCAAGAAGAATTATTTTATTTTATTTTTTTACTCAGCCCTGGAGGGTTGAGCAGGGGGAATGCTGGAGTTTTCAGAGGACTGACTGTGGAGAGGTTCATCCATATCCATTCCATTGTCTAACAGGAGGGACGAGAAGATGGGTGACTCAGTAGTAGACACCAGGGAGGCCACCTGGGAGATGGGAGTCACCGGGGACAATTCCATGGCAGGGGATTTGAGAAGCTGCTCTCCCTCTGGGCAGGCAGCAATGGGAGCGTTTGAGTCATCTCCGGAATCCAAGACTGAGTCGGTGCACTCGGACTCAGAATCCTTGTTCTTTTGTCGACTCCGAGTAGGGCACGCAAAGAGTTGGAACTTGCCCCCTCCCAGCCCTGCAGGTGGGGGTCCAGTCACAGCTAATTGTTCCTTCTTTCATTCACTCTTGGCCCTATTCTTATCAGCCTTGGTTCGACGGGGAGGACCTATGTAGGACCATCCTCCATCCATGAAGTCTGGGGTCTCCAGAGGTTGGGAGGCAGTCAACGGGGTTGGAGAGACAGGAGCAAGAGGAGCAGGGTGGGGAGATCATACTGCTGCAACGGGGAGCGCAGTCGATGAGACAGGGTTAGAGGTTCCATGAGGGAGTCCGGGTACCCCCAGGGGTACACTGGGAAGCGACAGGTGGAGACTCAAGGACCAGAAAGCAGAGCTGGAGACAGGTGACATCTAGAGGGCCTTGCATCCTTCCTCTGACTTGTGTTATACCATCTGAAGCCTTTTTGTGGGTTTTGTTTGGGTTTCTGGGTTGAGCATCATCAATGGGTCGCATAGTCGAGGTGGAAGAATGAGACGCTGAGCTGGGAGGCACAGCATGAGAAGAGGAAGACAGTCCTAGCAGCCCCAAAGGTGGGGGAGTCTCAGGTGATTCTATAAGGGCAACCTCAGCCTCTAGCAAAGGGAAATCCGAAGAGAAAACTCTAAGGATCCCTTTGCCGATGCCCAGTATATGTGAAGACGACAAAAATCAAATAATAACCTAAAAATAGAAAAGGCAGAGATAGGCAGATCAAGGCCGCTGAATGACATCATACCAAGGGGTAGATGTCGGAAGGGTGCTCTGCCTCTAAATATAAAACTGTCAACATGCACAAATATGATAGAAAGGGAAATTAGTAATAAAATCCGGAAAAATCATAGAAAATGAAGAATAGAAGGAAATGAAGTGAGGAAAAATATAGAACAAACATAAAAAATAGGAGAAACACACAGGGCACCCCCCTAGTCCCCCTAGTCCCCTTACAGATTCCCTGTCTCTCTTACACTTGGTTGGTGGGGGCTGAGTTAAACAGCGTGCCCCAGGAGGAGGCAGCCACAGACGGGGTTCTGTCATCAGAGGGGCATCTTTGGGTGCAGGTGGAGCCACTTGATGAACACATTGCAGGGTAGCATCAGCGTCTGTGGACTCATCTTCCCTGCGGGACTGAGTAGCCACTGTCAACATTCCTATTCCATAGTAGTAGGCTTCCCAGACCTCATGGTCAGGGACTCCAATTGAAGCCAGATGTCGGACAACCTCCTCCACAGTGACGTTGTCAGTCACCAGGGACATGAACTGTCAGTCTCGGTGCAGAGCAATGGAGATGCCCAACAAAGAGTGCAAGCTTCGGTACAATCCTGGGGTGGTGAAGACCTTCACCAGGAATAGATTCAAACTGGACTTCTGTCGCTGAGACAGTCCAGGGGGAACTTGTTATCATAATAAAAGCATTCCCCTTACGTGGGGAAGAGAAACATGGTGTTCATCCAGAACCAACCCAGAGGAGTTCTGGAATTGGTAGAGTTGTCGATGCATGAATTGGGCCCAGGATTCCACTGGGTTGTTGATTTGGGGTTGAGCCATCCTGTCCAGCTCATGCAGTTGCCGAATCCCCTTGGAGGATTGTCGATCCATGGGGAGCCACTGGGGAAGTCTCCAGTTGGCGATGGCATAGCTCATTAAGGGGGTTCGGGTCTCAGAAGGGGTCAAGCTGGCATAGCACACATAGGACTGCACTCGCCATAGATAAGTCTCATTGCCAGGCTGCTGAGCAGCCATGGCCCATATATCGAACTTGGCACTGTTTCATGGCAAGGTAGGGGGAACAGGATTGTGGACTGGAGGAGCTGGGGACCAGTTAGCCGGTTGGGAAGGGTTGATCGTCCGGGGCCCTGGAGGGGGAAGGAGAGGGCGCTCCCTCTCCTTCTCGCCCTCATCCACATCCATCGCCTCTGCTGGTCAAACCTTTGGGGCAGGCACGGTGGGCTTCATGGAGGAGACGACATATGAACAGTCCCGGACTGGAGAACGTGGTCTGGGGGAAGGCTCACGACCATGGGGTTGTTTGGCCAGGAGATCCTTCAGACATTGGTCCAACTCATCCTCAAGGCGCTGAATTTGGGCCCTGAGTCTAGCTGTCTCATCCTTATAATCCTCCTGAAGTCATCTGGAGGCCACTCGTTCCCCAGAGGATATCTTGTGGTCACGGTGGTCCTCAGCATTGAGATAGTCCAGGTCCTGGTCAAACTCCAGCTGGTACACATGCATGGCATACTGCTTGTAGACGTCACATCCAAAATGATGAACCACAATGCCCAAATGGGCATCGTTTCTCCATCCCCCGTCCTCTCATCCCATTCTCCTTTCGCCCACTGAAGGGTCTTGACCTTGGGGGTCTCTTCGATCTCGTGGTTCTCGCTCACTTGGTCTCAGGCCTTGCAGCTCTCTCTCTCTCTCTCATTGCCTCGAGCCTTGCGGCTCAAGTCCTTGTCCTCCTTCCCTATTCCTCCTAATGTCCCTCCCCCTTTGAGACAGGTTGTCAGTCTCATAGTCGCTGTCATCCATAGGGTTGTCGCTGAAGTACCTATTTCCTCCCATGAACGTTATGGGAGGCCGAATAGAAAAAAAAATTAATCTCTGCCTGTCCTACTGTACAGGATTGGAGTCAGAAAGGTGGCACTCAGTAACCCCCACATTGGGCATCCCATTCTCCTTTTTCATTTCAAGTTATATACCAGCCCAAGTGCATGCAGCTGCACGCTTGGGCAGATCCATCCAGTCCTTGGCACCGACAAGGGCCAAGGACTAGTCTTTGAAGGTCCAGTTGGGTTGCAGTCACAGCCCCTTTTGGCTGCAACTGCAACCACAACCGGTTGTCTCACTTACAAAATCCCACCAACTGCAACTGCAACCGCAGCCAACTGGTTGGTGACTGGTTGTTGTCGGCTTGCAACTGGTTCCAACCAGTCGCAACCATACATATGTACAGTAATTTGTAAATAATAATATGTATTAATAAAACTAATAATAAAATAACAAGAACCTTCCCCCTGCTTGCATTGGGAGTGAGAGAGGGGGGGAGGTAGCTGTAGTCATGTAGAAAAGATCAAGAACCCCCCCCTGCTCGTGTTTGGAGCAAGAGAGGGGGGTGGGGGGCTGTCATCGTCATTATTGGGGTTGGCAGTGGGTGTTGGTGACATGGCAGCAGTGCCACGTCATCATCGTCATCATCGTCATCATCATTGTTGGGGTTGGCGATGTTGCAGCAGTGCCACATTATTGTTGTCGGGTTGGTGTGGTGGCCTGTCATACCCCCATTGTTGTTCCTCTTGGTCAGCACCCCCATCTCCCCCTGCGAGCAGTGGCTCGCAGGCTGGGTGGTGGTGCTGGAAACATAATAGAGACCCCTCCATCTTGCGTTTGGAGCGAGGGAGGGGGGTGTCACCATAGAAGAAGAACATACCCCTCCATCTCGCATTTGGAGTGAGAGAGGGGTGTGTCACATCTAGGTGGGGTGGGTTAGCTGTGATGTGGCATGGAGGTGGGTGCGGCTGGGGGGGCTTACCTGGCAGGTACCCCCCTGCTGGGGTCTCCTGGTGTCCCTCCCCATCCTCCTGACTGATCAGCACTCCTCACATCCCATTTCGATGGGGAGGAGGAGGTAGAGCAGGTGGGTGTGGTTTGTACGCATCGGCACACATCATTACCAAAGAATTTCAACCTAAAAACATAGAAATAAAGTTAGTAAACATAAAGATATACAAAAGAAAACTTACTGTGGGCCCAAACGACATTATCGTCATTTGGGCCCATGTTGTTTGTGGCCATCATTGTCGTTGTCGTGAGAAGTGAACGATGGCACATACAAACAAATGTGTCGTGTTGCTGTTTACTTGCACCACACATATTCAAACATATACAGATGGCCCAAACATATATAAACCCTTGCCCATCCAACCTGTCATTCCTTGGGCATGCCCCAAATTTGTTACGGAGTAAGTAAATTACATAGAAAATAAAATAAAAATTGTACTATCTAAGATTGAGTAGTGAGGTAAGGCCACCCAGTTGCGACTGGTGGTGACTGGTTCCAATTGGTTGGACTTGTGAGCCTGAGCCTACCAACTGCAACTGCAACTGTTGACACTGAGGCCCAACTGCAACTGGAAAGACTGGTTGCTTGCGGTTGGGTCCAGTTGAGTTCCAGTTTTTTTTCAGTTGCAGCAACTGGACCCTCAAAGACTACCAAGGACCCATCTAAGGCAGCAAGTTCATTGCAGATGCTCAATGGCTCCCAAGTGGATTCCCCTAGGCTCCATTTTACCAGGAACTCCAGAGCATGACCATTCCATCGATGGGACATGATATCTTCGACATACCATTCGGCGTCATCAGGGGCGCTAAAGTCATACGGGTCAGGTCCACGTCGGTTGGGAAACACGGCATCATCACTTGCATGGTAAGGTCACAACAGGCTCACATGGAACCTGTTATGCACTCTCCTCTGATGCAGTTCCTCTGGCAGTAACAAGTCATAGTTGGATTTCTCGGGTAGGCAAAGTAGGACCTTATAAGGCCCTATGAACTTAGGCAGTAGCTTGCGCGCTTGTCCCTTAGGCATCCTAAGGTTATTCGTGGACAGATACACTAGGTCGCCCAGACTGATCTTGGGTTCCTCTCGCCTATGCTGATTGGCATAGTGTTGTTGGAATACTCGTTCCATGATAATGCTATTGTGAGCCATGGCCATGTTGCAAAGCGCATCCATGGCAAACATTTGTACACCCGGAGGGATTCGTTCGGGCAGTGGCAACTCCCTCATCATCCAGAGGAGAAACCCATAATTAATCTCAAAGGGTGCCATTCCCGTGGCCCGGTTGATGGTGGAGTTAATTGCAAACTCCACCAATGCCAGGAACTTGACCCAGTCCTTCTGGCTCAAGGCCACAAAGGATCGCAATATCTGGGCAATTGACCGGTTGGCTTGTTCCATGGCCCCATCAGTTTGGGGGTGGAATGAGGTGGACATCAGGAGTTTCACATCCAGTATCCGATGGACCTCTCTCCACCAGTGAGAGGTGAACTTCGAGTCCCGATTGGATACTATAGATCCAGGTAGACTGTGTAGTCGGACTATTTCTTTAACAAACAATGATGACAACTTGGTTGCCGTTGTGGTGGTTTTCATGGGCACCAAGTGCACCATGGAAATGAGTCTACATAGGACAACCCAGAGGTAATTGAATCCCTCTGATTCAGGAAATGGGCCCACAAAGTCCATACCTATTGACTCCCAAGGCTGGAGGGGAATAGGCAGGGAGTGAAGCTTGCCTTGAGGGGAAGTGTACTCCCCCTTAGACCAAAGGCACGCCTGGCAGAAATTGCAGAATAGATCGATCTCGTACTGGAGGCGTGGCCACCAGTACCATCGATGTACATATTCCACTGTTTTCGTGGGCCCAAAGTGACCAACAATACAGTGAGCTTGGTCGATTATCTGACCATGCAATGTACCATCCTTTGAGGGGGCAGAGGGAATGCAGAGGACCCTAACTCCTCCCTTGTTCTTGGTCCACACCAGCCTGTCCTCCACCTCGAAACTCAGGTGATCCCCTGGTTGTTTCAGAATCTTACTGAAGACCTTGTCATCGGTGTATCCCGCTTGGATGTCCTCATCCAGCGGGTCATGTTCAGATAATTGGACCTTCAGATCAGTCCCCGATGCCAACAAGTCATAGACCATTGGATTATCACTCCTGTCTAAGGCAGGGGTGACATTGTCCTCTTCAGGATGATCCACCACTTGCTCCTGCTCTTTGATCCTTTCTCTGAGGGCAGCTAAGTGCTCCTTCACCTGCAGGGCCTGGGCACAGGCTGAACGGTTCTCAATCACCTTGTTCTTGATCTCAAGATGCCTCTCCCAAGGGAGGTCCTCGTGCTTGGGATCCAACCTTACATCCGTGAACACATAATGTTGCACCAGAGAGGTGTCATCCCAGTTATCAAACTGGTAGTACCGGGACAGGGTGTCAGCCACCTTGTTAAGGTTTCCTTTGATATATCGTATATCAAAGTCAAATCTTGACAGGTATTCCATCCATCGCGTCTGCCTAGCAGATAGGCGACACTGCATCTGGAAGAACTCTAGGGCCTTGTGGTCAGTTACCACATGGAACCTCCATCCTATCAGTTTATCCTCCCACTTGAGTAGCCCCTCAAGGATGGCGATGGTCTCATGCTCAAAGGTACAATAGTTCCTTTGAGTGTCCAAGAACTTCTTCAATAGAAAGCCCGCTGGGCGACAATTTTGCCACTCCTTTCCTTGCCCGTACATGGCTCCTAATCCAAACACTGACACATCACAGATCACCCAAATGGGATCTGGTGAGGATGGGTCAATTGGCTTCAGTATGGGAGTCATACAACAAATATCCTTGATCATTTGGAAACATCGATCGTGGATGGGACACCACTGGAAGGACTGTCCATTCTTTATCATGGCAGAGAGTGGACTGGTGTAGGCAGAGATGTCAGGGAGGAAGTGGGCCAGGTACTGCACCAGGCCCAAAAAGCACTGGATCTTGTGATAGTTATGGGGTGTTTTCCACTCCCATATTCAGGCCATCTTGTTGCTATCCACGTGGAGACCCAGGTCATCGATCATATGTCTGAGGCATTCCAATTTCTTGGCATATAATTCACACTTATTAGTGCAAAGGTACAATTGGTGTTCCCTCAGCTTGTCAAAGATGAGCTTGAGGTGTAGCTGGTGTTCTTCAATGGTCTCACTGAACATGAAGGTATCATCTAGATAGCATTTTAAGGTCCAGTTAAGTCCAATTTTTGATGTCTAAATGGGGCAACCGCAACCGCAACCGGTCCAGGACCGACCCAGATATTGATGGACCCCAACTGGACCGCATAGGACCGATGAAAACCAGTCCAAACTGACTTTTTGTTGTAAAATTTGTCGTACCAATATAGCCCATATGTTTCTCGGCAACTATTACCCGGACAGTTTAACCATTACTTAAGGAGTTGGATATTGTAATTCCCCAGCGATCGGTCCAATTGTTAAGAGATTTCATCAAGATTTGACTGAGATATGACCAAAATGAAAGTACATTGGATTACATGTTGTAGGTTGTAGGTTGTAGGTTGTAGTTGTAGTATATAGTTGCAGCTTGTCAGGGGTGTTAAATTAATCAAAGATACATGGTACAGATGTTTATGTGTGTTATTTTTATGTATTGGATGGTGTCCAATTGTACCCAACATTTTTGTATAAGCAGTACAATCAGAGTTATTTTAATCACGATGAAATTCTTGTGCAAAATGTATTTGGTGATATCTCTCTCAGTTCTCAACCATTTTTGATGGTCCAGGGGGCGAAATTGAAGTCATTATGTGTGGAAATCAGGGTGTATGGTTCCCGTGACATATAAACCGGTTGCAACCGGTTTTTATCGGTTTTATCGGTTCAATGATATTTTTCAAAGTGAAAGACTGGCAACTGGACTGCAAAAGACCGGTCCTATAAATAGCCACCTGATGAACCGGACTTCAGTTAAGTTTGGTTCGGTTTTGGTCTTTTTCCAGTTTGTAGGACCGGACCTAAAAACACTACATCTAGATATACATGGACAAAAAGTCCTATGTATTCATGGAAAATGGAATTCATTAGCCACTGGAAGGTGGAAGGGGCATTACAGTCCCCTTGCTGCATCACCAAACTCTTGAATACCCCTAGCACCATCACGAAGGCCATCTTCCAGATATCTCCTGGTTTGACTGCAACCTGTTTGTAGGCATCAGAGAGATCGATCTTCGATCAGTACTTGGCCCGAGCCACATCCAAGCGGATGAGGTCCTGGTTGGGGAAGGGAGTGACATTCTTGATGGTATTGTCATTCCACCTTTTTGTGTTAACCACGGTCTGAATGGCACCATTCTTTGTGGGGACGACTAGCATCGGGGCCACCTGCTCCGCTTGCACTGGTTGCCACCATCCCGCACGGCAGTACTTGTTGATTTTCTTGGCAAGCAGTTGTCTCATCGAGTCCAGATGGTGGGGCAAATGGTAATTGTATTGTTTGCCTTCATCCACCAAAGGAATTTGGTGGTTGATCTCCCTCATGGGGGGAGGTCTTTTGGGAACACCTTGCAGGATATCCTTGCAGGCAGCAATCCACTCCTTTCTCAGGCATGGAATATCCTTCCTTTCTAGGGGTCCCTGATCCCTAGTCTTGGAGGCCAACTCGTCGCAGATGGTGAACAGAACCTCATTCAAATTGCTCAATTGCTGCTCAGTGAGCACCACAGGAATGGTGGGGCTTCCACCATTCGCCCCAAAGTTCGGGCCATCTGGGAAGTGTGTTAGGAAACCACCCCATTACCTAATAAAATTTCATTTTATTTTATTATGTCGAATTATGCTACATGACACCAAATGACGCTACACTTTGATAGCATGAGAATTTTATTTCGCATGCATCAAAATGTATGCACATGTACGAGTGCATCGGTAACAACAATGTACAATATGTGTAACATAGTATATAAACCCTAAATATATGCCTAGGGGACCCCAGTTGTGTTCTCTTAGGTATTCCACCTACGTTTTCGGTGTGAAAGGCCTATCTCAACAAACTCACCTATTAATAACCCCTTGCATCAAAACCATCAATTTCCCCATCATGAGCGTGGATCCCACCCCCTTCTTGTAGAGAGAACCTGCATGGTCTTAGCTGGCAGATAGTGGGTGTCGCCCTAACAGAAGAACACAACTTCCCATATCAGTGCACCTTCTCTTACTTGCACATATGTCATTGTTTCACCATGCCACATCCGATTACTCACCCTTTCAGCATGAGCTGGAAGTACTTGTATATACGTAATCTACCTTTTCTTTTGTAAGCTGATGCCAGGCCTTGCCTTACATTGCAACTGCCAGTGATCGAGAGGCAGCACTCATCATTAGGACAGCTGCAACCAGACAACCAATCGGATCTGGCTTAGTTACGATTTACATTACTCTATTCAGATGACTATTTTAGTTACAAGCCAAATTCAGTGTTATCTCCGAGATCAGGCACTGTTGGAAGGGTTATTGATCTGAAGTGTCAAAATAGGTGCCTGACAAACGATGAATGATTGATGAACCTCGACGAACCTTATCACGTGACCCATAAACATTTGGAGAGGTCTCGAAGAAAAAATTTTGAATTTGTCGAAGAAGTGATTAATCACAGATTCTACAATTATGTCTGAACCTTCAACTTCTAATCCCGGTCCTAATCCTGTTCCCATACCAGCACTAGAGGCAAAAATTGATGCGCTCACAGTGCAAATGTCGCAATTAGTGTCAGTATTGGCAGCATCACAGCCCAGACAAGCAGAAGTACAGCCAGAGATGATAGGAGAAAGAGATGATGAGATGGAGGAGATGGTGGAGTGGATATCGCAGGAGGATGAGACAGCAGAGAAATCTGGAAATGGAAAAGCGCACTTACCTAAGTATGCGCCCCTGCAAATCTTTGATGGTACCATGGAGAATACAAAATCCTTCATCAGCTCTATAGTATTGTACATCCATGGGAGGAAGCCCGAGTTTCATACAGCTGAGTCTAGGATTATGTTTGCTCTCTCATACATTCAGGGGGGGGAAAGCACAGTTCTGGAGAAACGAGGCTATTAATCAAATTGCCACAGGAAATAAACCATTTGCAACCTTCAAGGAATTTCTGGAGAGATTGGAGGCACACTTTGGAGACCCTAATCCAAAGGCGACAGCCAATGCTAAATTAAAGACCATGCGCCAAGGTTCCTTAATGGTGGATGAATTTATTTTGCAGTTCAAAGCAAAAGCTTCGCAAACGGACATGGGAGAAGCTGCGTTGGTAGAGTTTTTGAAAGCAGGATTAAATCCCTCTTTATTCAAGTCTATCTACCGACTACCTTCTATGCCAGAGAAATTGGACAAGTGGTATAATTGGGCAATGCGCCTTGACTGGCAATATCGGCAGGAACAGGCAGAGTCAAAGTTGATGTACAGAAGTAGTAAATTTGGAAAGTCATCTGGAGGAAAGTCCGAGAAAGGAAAGGCACCTCAGGCACAAGCTCTGAGGGCACAGCCACCAGCCATGGCAGTGACACCTATAGTTACGGAGTCAGCAGCACCAGCAGAGGCAATGGAGGTTGATCAAGCAGGGAGATGAGCCCCACTTAAATGTTTTAACTGTGGGCAGTTAGGACACATTTCTAGGAATTGTAGGCAGAAAAGAAAGATTAGGGAAGCTACAATTGAGGAAGTGAAGCTGGAGGAAGGCAAGCAGAAGAATTTTGTGGAAGAGTCCCAGTGAAGGTTTCCCCATTGGTGACCCAGAATCGTTACAATGTATTAGTATCCGAGGAAACCCAGAGTAAATCAGAAAAGGAAATCGAGGAGGAGTACAACTGTTATGAATCACATGACCAAGAAAATTGCTGAGCACTATTTCTGAAAACCCCTAAATTCTTTATTTGCTCTGCGCGAATAGAACCAGAAATCACCTTGACTGTGGGATTGAAGACAGTGGACACGCATGCAGCTATTGATGTGGAAGTGTTGCTTGATAGTGGTGCTACAGGATTATTTATTAATTGATCCTTAATTACCGGAAATGGTATTAACACACGCAAGCTGGTGCAACCTATAATGGTGTACAATATTGATGGAACAGTCAGTCGTGGAGGAACTATCAAGGAGGAGGTGACTATGGTACTAAAGTATCAGGAGCATCAGGAGCGAGCCGTATTCGAAGTGTGCAATCTTGGGAAAACCAATCTAATAATAGGATGTCTGTGGTTATGTAAGCATAATCCCAAAATTGATTGGAAAACTGGGAAAGTACAAATGACTCATTGTCCTAAGGAATGTAATGTGTATGGGAGGAAGATGAAGAAGGAAAAAAGGAAAAAGAAAGAGAAAGAACGTCCAAGAAAGTATTCTGTTACAATGGAGGAAGTGGAGGATGAGGAAATGCCAAATGGGGAAGTTCCAATCATGATCGAGAAAGAAGAGCAGAAGCAAACCTTTAGAACAATTTGTGGAGGACAGTCATGGGACAAGAATATCATGAAGATGGAGAAGCCAGTGGAGGAATGGGTGCCAAAAGTGTATCATGAACATCTGTCAGTGTTCCAGAAGAAGGAGTCTGAGTGAATGCCAGTGCGGAAGCCATGGGATCATGTGATTGAGATGAAGCCAGGGTTTGTGCTGAAGAAGTCGAAGGTATATCCGTTATCTCCAATGGAACAAGAAGAAGTGGATGCATTCCTGAAGGAGCAATTGCGCAAAGGATACATATGACCTTCGGAATCACCACAGACATCACCAATATTCTTCATGCCAAAGAAAGACCAAAGGAAGAGGATGTGTACAGATTATAGGTATCTGAATGAATGGACAGTGAAGAACATGTACCCCCTGCTGTTGATCTCAGAAATAATTGACAAGGTGGGAAAAGCCAAGGTCTTTACAAAATTGGATTTATGATGGGGATACAACAATGTACAAATAAAGAAAGGAGATGAGTGGAAGGCAGCATTTGCCATGCATCGAGGATCCTTCGAGCCGCTTGTCATGTTTTTTGGGATGACTAATAGTCCCCCGACCTTTCAAAATATGATGAATGACATTTTCAAGGACGTAATAGACAAAGGCGTGGTAATAATATTTATTGATGACATTCTGATATTCACGGAGGATGAAGAAAATCATGAGGCGATAGTACAGGAGGTGTTACCGAGGTTGGCAGAGAATGATCTATTTTTGAAACCAGAGAAGTGTGTGTTTGGGGCAAGCAAGATTGAGTTCCTAGGATTATTGATCGGCCCTGACAGGATCAAAATGGATCCGATCAAGGTACAGGCAATCACAGATTGGCCTGCGCCCACCCATGTCAAGGAGGTTCAAGCCTTCTTGGGACTCGCAAATTATTATTGTCGCTTTGTGCACAATTTTTCTAAAATTGCTGCACCCTTACATAACCTTACGTGAAAGGGAGTAGTATGGAGGTGGGGAGAGCAGCAGCAGACAGCGTTTGAGGAGTTGAAGAGGAAGTTTGTGGAGGGACCAATATTAGCCCCAGTAGAATTCACATGCCCTTTGCGAGTGGAATCCGATGCATCCGATTTTGCTACTGGAGCGGTATTATCAATGCTGTGTGAAGATGACAAATGGCATCCTTGTGCATACTTGTCAAAAGGGTTGAATGATGTGCATGACAAAGAGATGTTGGGGATAATACGAGCATTGGAGGCGTGGAGGCATTATTTGGAGGGATGTACACATCAGATTGAGATCTGGATGAATCATCAAAATCTGCAATACTTTATGTCTGCTAAAAAGCTTAATCGCAGGCAAGCACATTGGGCACTATTCCTATCGCGTTTCAATTTTCACTTGGTCCACAAAGTGGGAAGCTTAATGAGGAAAGCAGATGCATTATCCAGACGTATCGATCATAAAAGGGGGGTGGAGGAGGACAATAAAAATGTTACCTTACTCAAACCTGAATACTTTTGCATTTGCACTATGCATCAAGGGCATCTATTAATAGATAGCTCAGAAATGGAAATGTTGTCTAAAATTAGACAATGTTCAGAAATGGACAATGAAGTAGTGGAAGCCGTGAAAGCTCTGAAGGGAGAGAAGAAAGGTAATATCAAAGGAGATGAATGGGCTGAGAAACAAGGGTTGGTGTTGTTTCGAGGAAAAGTGTATGTACCAAAGGATCAGGATTTGCAAGGGAGATTGTCTGGTTACATCACAATATGCCGATTGCCGGACACCCAGGAAGATGGAAGACGTTGGAATTAGTAATGAGAAATTATTGGTGGCCCAGAATTTCGAAGTATGTGTTGGGGTATGTGGATGGATGTGATATGTGCATGAGGGGGAAGAAATTTCCAGAGAAACCTGCAGGAAATTAATGCCGAACCCTATACCTAAAGCGCCGTGGCGAGATATATCTGTGGATTTTATTACTGGATTACCTGAGGCTCAAGGGTACAATGCAATATTCATAGTATGCGACAGCTTTACAAAGGAGGTCCATATTATTCCTACTACTACAGAAACCTCATCATTGGGCTTGGCACGCCTCTCTCTAAATCAGGTATGGTGGTTACATGGGTTACCTGATACCGTTATCTCTGATCACGGACCACAATTTGCTTCCGCATTTATGCGAGAACTAAACAACATATTGAGAATACAAACTAAATTATCTATGGCATATCACCCACAGACTGATGGGCAGACAGAGAGAATGAATCAGGAGTTGGAGCAGTACCTATGTATGTTTGTCAACTACTGACAAACCAACTGGCCCAAATGGTTGGCAATTGCCGAATTTTCCCACAATAACAAATTTCATTTGGCTACTCGTATGTCACCCTTTTTCATGAATTATGGATATCATCCTTGCATGGGAGTAGAACCCAGAAGGGAAGTCAAAGTACAGTTGGTAGAAGATTTTGTATCTAAGATGCAAAAGGTACAAGAGGAAGCAGAGGTGGCATTGAAGAAAGCACGTGATGACATGATGTGACACATGGATCGTACTCGAGCATGTGCTCCAGAGTACAAAGTTGGTGACTTGGTATGGCTAAGTACCAAGGACCTGAATATTCCATGACCTTCGAGGAAACTTATGGAAAAACAAGTTGGCCCATATGCAATCTCTAAAGTAATCTCACCTAATGCAGTAGTGCTAAAATTACCCCGATCATTCAAGATTGATCCTGAGATTAATGTATCCCGCCTATGCCCTTACCATCCGCCCACTATTCCTGGCCAACAAACTACTCCGCAACCTCCAATAATAGTAGAAGGTGCTCCAGAATACATAGTTGAAGAAATTCTAGACTCACGTCTTCGACAGAACAAATTGGAGTTCTTAATAAAGTGGAAAAACTATACTGACAAAAATAATTTGTGGGAACCCGAAGAGAATTGTAAGTGAGCATGTAACACAATTGCCCAATTCTTTAAACGTAATCCAAATGCTCCGCATCGCATTGCGAGAATGGTGTATAAGGGGATGAAATTCCGGCCCTACCAAAATTTCACAGAGGGGACAAATGTAATATTTTCTCACCTGGAAGTCGAGGCATAAAAGGGGGGTAATGCTAGGAAACCACCCCATTACCTAATAAAATTTCATTTTATTTTATTATGTCGAATTACGCTACATGACGCCAAATGATGCTACACTTTGATAGCATGAAAATTTTATTTTGCATGCATCAAAATGTATGCGCATGTACGAGTGCGTCAGTAACAACAATGTACAATATGTGTAACATAGTATATAAACCCTAAATATATGCCTAGGGGACCCCAGTTGTGTTCTCTTAGGTATTCCACCTATGTTTTCGGTGTGAAAGGCCTATCTCAACAAACTCACCTATTAATAACCCCTCGCATCAAAACCATCAATTCCCCCATCACAAGCACGGATCCCGCCCCCTTCTTGTAGAGAGAACCCGCATGGTCTTAGCTAGCAGATAGTGGGTGTTGCCCTAACAAAGTGGTCCCGGGTGAACTCTTCAACCAATTCGTCCCAATTTCCAGAGTCCTCCTGCTCGACATCAGGCTCTGGATCAATCGGTAGGGGAGAAACATAGTCTTCCTCATCTGGTCCCAGAAGTATGGGATCAGATAATCCTAGTCCCCCCCCAGAACATGGACAATCCACATCCCACTCATCTTCCATTCTCATGGATTTTCGCTCTACTGAAGGAGGCTGAGCCGAAAGCGAACAGGGTCCCAGCTTGTCTGGGTCCCTTATGGGCCAGGCAGCAGCTCGAGGGCCACCGTCCAGTCATTCGACCTGAGGGGGCGGGATCCTCATGGAATACCGTCTCACCTGCCGAAAGGTGCTTTCACATTTGATGATGGTGGGCACGACTTTTCCCTTTAAGTGCACTTCATCACGCTCAAAGTCGAGGATGATCCCATGTTTCCTCATGAACATGGTTCCAACAATCGCATCATACCTATCGAGGTTGACCACATTGAAGTAATGCTCACCTCGAATACCTTGAAGTTCAAACTCAGAGAATAATCCAAAATTAATTTTGGACCGACTACCTACTGTCCCCAGCTGCAGGGGTACAGGCTCCTCAAGTTTGTGCACCTTGAGATTAGCAGACACCATGAATTCTGGAGACACAGAGTCAGAAGTGCAACCAGAGTCCAGTAGAACATTGGCCTTGAGGCTGTGTATTTTCATTCAAACTACGAAGCACTGATTATGTTTTTCGGAGTGAGGAGGATGAGATATCTTCTTTGTCGACTTCCTCAGGGCCAGGGGTCCCCTGAGGTTGAATCGTATTGGATGGGAGGGTTCACCCATTACTCCCATCTGATCCCCTAGGGAAAATGAGGGGGTCATTCCTCCCTCAACGGTGAAGGCTTCTCCAAAGGAGGGATCCCAGATGTCGAGGCCTTCCTCATCACCTTCTTCTTCTTCTGAATCTGACACTGACTGCACCGAAGGGCAGACATTGGAGTCGCTTTTGGGGAAATCATATTCCACCAGTTCTCGAATAGAACCTAACATCTCATGACCTTCGTAGTCACTCCGGCTAGTCTCATACTCCGAGGGTAAAGGGTACACTTCCTCCTCGGAGCTGTATTGGGAACCCAGGACTGGATCATCTTCATCTTCAGAATCACTGTGAGCCGCCACCAGCCATTCTTCCCTGGGGCTATGGATATCCTGGGGTATATTGTGGGAAGGGGAATCCGCCCCCTCTCTGGCCACATTCATTCTAGTGCCTGGCCTAGGCCATGGAGAGCCTGGGCGGCCATGGTTCTCCAGACACTTCAGGTCATTTGAGTAATGACCCTTCCCTCCACATTAAAGCAAGTGGGAGGAGGTTTAGTTTTGTCCACCCTCTTGGAATGAGAGGGGGGTTCATAGGGGGGGAACACTCTCCCGCGGGGAGAGAGCATCGTTTGGCTATTGGGTGCTCTACTTCCTTGGTGGGGGCCCCAGTGTTAAGGGTGAAGCCTTAACCACTCGATCTAGTCAATGTCATTTGACGAGGTGCTTCCTCGACAAGTTGTTTGGCACTAGTCTTACTCAGAGCATCCGACGTAAGATGGATAGTGCACTCTAGCAGGCCTTCTGTGTAGAGCCATTCAGGTTCACGCACTAAGGGGCTTCCTTAGTGGTTTCAAGTAAGTTCACAAGTTCACAAGTTAAAGCTGTAGATTGCCTAGATCTGAACTAAGGACATCCCTACTACAAGTCACAGTACTTATACTAGAAGGGAGGTCCCTATCATCCAATCGGAATGGTAGATGCATATCAAGTAACAATAGAAACAATAAGCCTCATGCTTTGCATGCATCCGATGTCAAGGACATGCTGTGGTGCAGCATGTCAATCATGAGAGTCTGACATCATGGACCTCATGTCAAGGGGCTGTCATATCACAGCATGTGTGGGAATGGTTTCAGGTGCATGGAGTCATCATGCATCAAGGGTGCCTTCCACGGGAAGGGGATTGAATGCATGTTGTCGGCATGCATCGTGTGCATGTCTGGTGTCAAGGGCATGCTCTAAGCATGAATCAGGTGTGCCTCCTGTCTGGAGGGGATCGTTGGGTATGTCAGGTCAGTCAGGTTCCATGAGTTACAAGGAAAATTGTAACATTACCCCCTCATTATGGTTGAAAGTTCCACACTTTGACCTAAATCTTCGTTCCTCCTCTGGGGTCAAATTGGTTGTGGTGTGGGTATGTCATGGTGTTGGTGTCTGGGTGTGGGATGGAGGGACCATTCATGTCCGAGCTTGGACCATGATCGGGTTCTTTTCATTCTATACTGCCTCTAGGAGTGGTGTCAAGGAGTCAGTGATGTCATCAGAAGGGGAGGGGTCTGTAGGGTCTGTGCAGTATCAAGGGCAATCACCATAGTTTTACATCTTTGTGGATGCTCAGCAGTTTAATGTCTCTGCAGATGGTCAGTAGTTTAACGTCTTTGTGGATGATCGCTAGTTTAACATCTTTGCGGATGATCGCTAGTTTAATGTCTTTGCAGACGATTGATAGTTTAATGTCTTTGCGGACGATCGGTTCACACCTAGTTGTGCTCAGTGGTCTGGGGTGTCGATGTGTGGGGGTGTCGGCTGGAACGCAGCAATGTCCCCAGTTCTCCATGTCGTCCAAATAAGAGCTGCCTTGCCAGCTCAAATCCGCTTTCTTCATTGTAGTGGGTGTTCCACTGCAGGTCTTTCCACAGTGGTGGGTTAATTCCTACCAGTGGTCTTCTGTCTGGGGTTAGGCCATTGCGGTCAAAGTAGAATTCCTCGGGGAAGTAGTCGTCATCATCCAACTCTCCCTTGAAGCACCATTCCTCGAATTGTGCCTTTACCCAGCCTAAATCCATCTTCGTGCTCCTCCATGCATAGAGGCAGCACTTAGGGCAGGTCGAGGATACTCTTCTTACCCAGTTGTCTCTTGTTATCCAGAATATGATTCCATGGGGGCATTCCCAAGAGGGTCACCCCGGCAGTCTGTTTGTTCTTGGTGACTGGTCAATGACTCGTCGTCCAGTTGCCATGTTCTTTTCATATTTACCAATGGGGGGGTGAGGGTGAACATGAAGGGTGTCAACATTCAATGGGTCCCAGGTCAATTGTTGTCTAGTGGGTATCAGGGGTGTCATTGTGGGGTGTTAGGAAAAGGGGGGTTTTGGGTTCTCGTCAGAGGTGGTACCTCTTCTTATATGCTGTCAGGATCTTGGGGGCATTCTTCAAGTTTGATTTGGGTTCCCATGTGTTTTTGGATGTCGGGTAGTTGACCCATTTTACGAGGTAATGGTGTGTCTTGCCATGCCTTTTGTGTGCGATGATTGCTTCCACTTCGTATTTGTTTTCTCCTTCCATGAGGTCAGGTGGTGGAGTCAGGAAGTTTCACCCATGAGTGTTGTTCTCATGGTATCGCGTGAGTAAAGCCACATGGAATACTGGGTGGATCTTCCATCTTGGCGGCAGTTTCAATCGGTATGTCTTTCTCAACAGGGCATCTTCAATCATGAAGGGCCCTTCTCGTTTTGGCACCAGTTTTCTCATTGGGTAGCCAATCTTCAGGTTCTTGGAGTCAAGCCATACTTGTTCTCCAACCTTGAATGGTTCATATTGCCCTTTCATTTGGGTAGCCATAGCCTGTCTGGCCAGTTCGTGTGCGGTGAGAGCTTCCCTTCTCACAGAGAGAAGTTCTTGGATTCTTTGTTTGGCAGCCGGCATGTTTGTCTTTTCGTAGGGGGTGGGGATAGTGCGTGGTTGATATCCCATCATCAAGTAAAACGGTGAGTGTTTTACTGTGGAGTGTGTCTTCTGGTTGTGCACAAATTCTACCGTTGGGAGATAACACTCCCAATCTTCAGGTTTGTTCGAACAGAACATGCGGAGGTAAACTTCTAGCTCTTGGTTTACTCGCTCTGTTTCTCCGTCGTTCTGGGGGTGATAAGTGGTGCTCATGGATAGCTTGATCCTGAGCAGTCGTCTGAGTTCTTGGAAGAGTTTGGATGCAAATCAAGGGTCTCTGTCTGAGATGATTCTTCCGGGGAGTCCAAATCTTGTGTATACATGGTGCAGGTAAAGATCTGCGGTGCCAAGTGCATCGATTGTCTTTGCGCAAGGGATAAAAATTACCCCCTTTGTAAGACCATGGTCTACCACAACCATGATTGAGTCAAATCCATTTATTATGGGCAGGTCCGTAATGAAATCTGTTGTTACCAGCTTGAATGGTCTGCTGGCATCGGATGATATCAGTGTCAGGGGTGGGGTTGTTAGGTGGGTGTTGATCTTCATTTGCTGGCACTTTGCGCAGCCTTCGACATATTTCTTTATGAAGTTGGCCATTCCTGGCCACCAGTAGTCTGGTCGGATCAGTTCGATTGTTTGCCATTGTCCAGGGTGCCCTGTCGTGATGCTGTCATAGTATTTCTGTATGATTGCTCAGCGGAGGGTTTTGTCTTGTGGCACATAGCACCTGTCTTTGAAAAAGAGCAGGCCATCTTTGAATTTCCAGTCCTCCAATGCAGACTTGATTGGGGGAGTTCCATTGTTCTTCAGAGCTCATAAAGCATCATTTACGAGGTTGTCCTTCATTATTGCTGAGACCAGGGCTCCCTGGAGTTCAGCGTCAATCGTTTTCACAAATAGTTCATTGGTGAGGATGGTTTTGTCCTCATTATCGGTGTCTTCTTCAGCTATATGATCTGCTCTCCTCAATAGGGCATCAGATTGTACCATCTGTGATCCTGGTACATGTTGTAGCTTCAGGTTGAATTGTGACAGGTAGATGTTCCATCTAGCCTGTCGTCGGTTCAGTTTCTGAGCCTGATGGAAGTACATCAGGTTCTTGTGATCGGACAGTACCATCACAGGGAACGGTGTCCCCTGTAGGTAGTGTCTCCACGTCTCCAGCGCTCGAATTACTCCCAGTAGCTCCCTGTTGTATATCTCGTAATTTCTTTCAGCTTTGTTGAAAGAATGCGAGATGTAACTGCATGGGTGCCAGTCTCCATTGGCATCCTGTTGTCTGAGTACCGCGCCTGTCGCAAATGTCGAGGCATCAGATTCCACCACAAATGGCTTTGTTGCGTCTGGCATCAGCAGTACCAGGGCTTTGTTGAATTTCCTTTTCAGCGCATCAAATGACTGCTGGCAGTCGTTTGTCCAATCGAATTTTTGGTTCTTCTTTGTCAAATCGTTCAGCGGTCTAGCCAGATCCATGAAGTGTCTGATGAATCTTCGATAGAAGTTCCCAAATCCTAGGAAGGATCTTACATCCTTCACTGTCTTTGGTGTGGGCCAGTCCTTGATCCCAGCCAGTTTCGTGTTGTCCATTGCAAGTTCGTTGGGCCTGATGATCATGCCCAAGAAGTCGACTTCTTGCACGTTGAACTTGCACTTCTCTATTTTCAGGTAGAGATCGCATTGTCATAGTCATTTGAGGACCCTTTTGGTCCTTGTCCTGTGTTCTTCTTCCATCTTCAAGAAGATCAGGATGTCATCCATATAGATGACGAGCCATCCTTCATCTAGCATGTCTCAGAAGAGATCATTCATCATGGCCTGGAATGTCGCTGGTGAGTTGCACAGCCCAAAGAACATCACCATTGGCTCAAATAGCCCTCGGTTAGTCTTGAATGCTGCCTTCCACTTGTCTCCTTTCTTTATCCGTATGTTATGGTATCCCCATCGAATGTCAAGTTTCATGAAAAATCTTGCTCCTTTCAGCTTGTCCAAGAGGTCTCTGATCAGCAGTAGAGGGTAGTTGTTCTGGATCATTCCTTCATTCAGATAGCGATAGTCTTGGCAGGGTCGTAGAGCGTCAGAGTCCTTCTTTGACACAAAGAAGAACGGGGATGCCATGGATGATTTCAATGGTTGGATGTATCCTTTCTCCAGGTTTTCATCTAGAAACTCGTTGAGTTTCTCTTGTTCTTTTGGTGTCAGTGGGTAGACTGTGCAATCCTTTGGTACAAAGCCTTCCTTCAGGTCAATCGCATGATCCCACAGTCTCGATTCTGGGAATCGTTCAGATGCAGCTTTCTCAAATACCTATATGTACTTCTGGTATTCCAGTGGCAGTAAGTCATCCAGGGTCTGTTGGCTAGTCTCCTTTCCCTCCTCTTGTTCATGCGCTAGTCGTTGAGATATGGATGTCTTTGCTCTGATCCATATGTCCGAGTTGAGTAGGTACCATGGGGAGCCTTTGCTCTTTGTAAGCCTGTTGATCATGTTTGTTTTTCGGATGTATTTGTATCTCAGCTCTCAATGTTCCTCCGTCAGGGGCAGTTCTATATCTGGTCTGAATAGGCCAATGACCAGTTCCCCTCATACATATGCGATCAATACCGAGTCGTCTTCGATCGCATCTTGTTCGGGGATCTGGTTCATTGCTCGTATTTCCATGCCTGTGTCTGCCAATAGTTCTTCATTGGGTACCTCTTTGATCTTTACTTGAGGGGGGGTCTCCCTGGGTATCGGTACTCTGGTGTCAGTAGTACCATAATCTGGGGTTCCATAATTGTGTATCGGGGTAGCTTCCTGACGAGGGTCTTTTGTCCTGTTTTGTAGTGCTGTTTTCGAGTTTTGTTTGCTGGTGCTTTCCTCCCCTGTGGAGGTCAGCGAGTCTTTTTTCTTCCGCAAGGTTTGTCGCATCTTGTCACATTTGTTGTGTTTGCCCTTTTCCAGTTGCTTCTTCTTCTGGTTTTCTTAGGTCTTGGCAACAGCACGTTGTGCTGCTTCGAGGTTTCTGGTTTCTCTAGGAGTGCTGCTGCTCCTGGTCTTTGCAGCAGCTATCTGGGCAGAATTCAGTTCTTTGGCTTTTCTTTTGGAAAGCCTTTCCTTTGTCTTTGCCATGGCTAGTCGTGCTTGGGCAAGGTTTCTCTCCTTCTCTTCAGAGAGTCTTTCTCTGGTTTTTGCCACAGCCAATCTGGCTTGGGCAAGGCTCCTCTGTTTCTCTTCAGAGAGCCTCTGTCTTGTCTTGGCTACAACGTGTCAAATTTGTGCCATTCTGTCATTGGGTGCCTCCCTTTCAGTGTCGACCCTGGGGAGGTTTAGGGTGTTTGGGAGGGCCCATTTGGCTCTTCTTCTCTTCTCCAAGATTTGCTGGATTTGAGCCCATTGTTCTTCATCTCAGAACTCAAGAGTTCCCTTTTTCCAGTCAATGATTGGGTTTACCTCCCGCAGCCACAACAGGCCCAGGATTGCTGATTCCTTGCCCAGTCCAGCGACTAGATATTCCATTGGGTAGTTCCTTCCATTGATATGGAGCCTCCCCTTCACGTATCTTGTGATCGTTCCCTGTTTATTCGGGGTTCCATCTACGTTTGTGGCCTGGATGGTATGGCCTAAGGGATATGTTCTGATCCCTTCTTGTTCAACAAAGTTCGAGTCGATAAAGACTCCTCCTGCTCCAGAGTCGAGGAGTACATTTGTTGCGACGTCTTTCCCATTGTCTGACTCAGCTACCTGAATAGACAGGCGCATAGATTGTCTATTCATGGTAGCTAAGAGTACAGATCCTATGGAGACTTCAGCGGTGACTGGCATCGTATCAGGCTGCTGTTCTAAAAACCCGATTCCTCCATGAGGTTGAGGGCTCGTTCCTTTTCTTCTTCGTCCAGTTCATCCAGCATTGTGTGGATCTTCTGGTAGGTGTCCACCCCAGTCTTCTTCTGGGTGAAGCGGTTTCGGTAGGGAGGGGGCGCTGACCCCATCTGGGTGGGGTTCTTTCCATCCCTGTGGTCAGATGATCGGTGTCCCAGTTGGTGGCAGATGAAACACAATCCCTTTTGGAGGTGTTCCACTTGCTCTTGGTTCATCAGTCAGTTGATGTCAAGAGAGGGCTGTCCTTTCTTTGTCATTTTGTTTGTCTTCTGGTTCTGCCTGGTCTTTCCCAGGATTGCCATGGCCCGTTTCCATTGGCCTTCATATTTCAAAGCTGCCTTTATCCAGCCTTTGAGAGTGTTGGGTACCATCTCCATTTTGTGTACCCTCTTCAGTAATTTGGGGTGCAGTCCATCCATGAAGTACTCAATCATGGCTGCATCTTCGGTGATTCCCGTCCTGTCTTTCAGGATGCAGAAACTCACCACATATTCTTCGAGGTTCCCTGAACCTTGTATGAGATTCTTAATCTCTGTCTTTGCTGTTCCGGCATCATCAATCAGTGAGAAGGCCTCTAGGACCTTCTCTCTGAAGTCTGCGTATTCTCCAAGTCCCTCGGATTGGTGTTGGTTGACAAATGCCTGCACCCAGGCAGCTGCTGTCCCTCCATTCATGAAGGACAGCGTGAAGATGATCTTCTTGTCATTTGTGTCATAGATCTGGTCATTGATTTGCAGGTACAGGTCTATCTCCTGTAGGAACTTGGTGGTTTTGGTCCGCTCTCCTGAGAAGTCTGTGGGTGATCGGATTCGAATGTCCTTCATGGATGTCATTGGTATGGTTGCAGCAGGTTCGGACATCTCGCTATAGAGGTTGTCGATTTTGTCCATTAGGAAGTGGGTGGATGTTTCAGGTGGGGGTGTGTGTGGTTGTTCAAAGTCTTTGTCAGTGAGGAAATCTCCTCGTTGTCTTTTGGTTGATCTGTAGAACCAATGCTGTGCTGGGGTCGAGTAACAGACTAGTCTTCTGTTGTATCGGTACCAAGATGAACCTGGCTGTGGTTCCGCTTCTCTTGGTGGTTGGTCTGGGGTTTGTCTAGACCCAGGTCATTGTGGTGTGTTTTGAGACGTATTGCCTACACCTAGGTAGGTGGGCTAGCAGATAGTTTAGATCTTATGTTAAGGGTGAAGCCTTAACCACTCAATCTAGTCAATGTCATTTGATGAGGTGCTTCCTCGACAAGTTGTTTGGCACTAGTCTTACTCGGAGTGTCCGATGTAAGATGGATAGTGCACTCTAGCAGGCCTTCTGCATAGAGTCATTTGGGTTCACGCACTAAGGGGCTTCCTTAGTGGTTTCGAGTAAGTTTGCGAGTTCACAAGTTAAAGCTGTAGATTGCCTAGATCTAAACTAAGGACATCCCTACTACAAGTCACAGTACTTATACTAGAAGGGAGGTCCCTATCATCCAATCGGAATGGTAGATGTGTATCAAGTAACAATAGAAACAATAAGCCTCATGGCTAGCATGAGGCGTCCGATGTCATGGATCCAATGTCAAGGATCTGATGTCAATCATGAGAGTCTGACATTGTGGACCTCATGTCAAGGGGCTGTCGTATCACAGCATGTGTGGGAATGGTTTCAGGTGCATGGAGTCATCATGCATCAAGGGTGCCTTCCATGGGAAGGGGATCAAATGCATGTTGTCGGCATGCGTCGTGTGCATGTCTGGTGTCAAGGGCATGCTCTAAGCATGAATCAGGAGTGCCTCCTGTCTGGAGGGGATCGTTGGGTATGTCGGGTCGGTCAGGTTCCATGAGTTACAAGGAAAATTGTAACACCCAGAGTACCATCATGGGGTTCGATCTCAATTCCTTTGGCAGTTGGGTCACCAGGGGTTATCCCTCAGGGAGTCACCCAGTCGTTCGAGGGCAGATTCAGACTTGGATGGGGGAAGGGTTGACCTGGGTTTAACCGTTTCCTTGCTTGAGGAGAGCACTTCCACCATCCACCTTCACTCTTGATACCTTTTCTTTTTGCGGAGGATTTCCTCTGCTTCCTTGGCATAATACAAGAGGGTATGGGTAGAACTGGCTTCCGCTGAGCACCCCTTGTTGAAGATAAAGGACACCATGGAAGTAGGCATACCCGACAGGAGCTGGGTCTTAAATGTGAGCCTACCCAGGGCATGAACCATCCTGGTCCTGTAACGCTCCAGGCAGTGATAATAGCTCATCACTCCTTTGCCAACATCGTATTTCACATGCGAGAAGTTCTCAGCGGCGTTGTAAGTAGCATTGTCATGAATAAACCAGTCGTAGAGCCCAGTGATGACGTCCTTGAAAGTCCAGGATGCCTGATGACAGTACACCCCATCCACGTTATCCTCGAACCAGGTCAAGGCTGTCCCTTCCAGGTACATACCTGTGTACTCAATGCGCTCTGGGTTCTTCTCAGGACCACAGACCCATCCTACTCTCATCCATCGCAACAAGGAGTTGAGCCAACGCTCGAATACCTCAGTATCAGGACTTCCTCCATAATTTGGAGGATTGGGCACATGGGGACCATTCTTTTTGTCTGGGGAGGAGTCCAATGACACCTTGACCTTATTGTCTATCTGTTCATGGAACTTGGAGTGCATAGCCTTCAAGTATTTGGAAGGTCAACAGTTACCCTTGTCTTGATATGAATCGAGCTCCTGGGTGTATCCTCTCCATTTGTTCTGAGAGGCTGATTGAGTATCCAGGGACTCTCGGTTCCTGGACCATCCTGAAGGGGTACTCCTTGATTGGGTCCCCTCCAGCACTGACCGTGACCTTGATCATGGATGATTGTTTGGTCAAAGGAAACTTGAGCCTTCGACTTCCTCTTCCTCTTCAGAGGGAGGTGAGTAGCCTTCATCATCATCACTGCTGTCTTCGTCCTTGGAGGACCTGTCTCCACTGTTTCCATCCGATTCAGGGTCTCCTTCTGGGGAAGGAGCTCTATTGTCTTGACCTTCACGAGCCTTCCCTCGAGATGGGGAAGGTGGAGGTTGTCCCTCAAACAGATATCCATCTTTATAAAACCGAATCCCCTGGTCAGGGATGTCAGTAGGCTGTCCCTCTTGCAGGGCAGCATTGCAGAACTGCTGGAGGGCAACCTTGCTAGTCCCATCGTAGTGCACCGATTTTTTGGATGCATATGGGGTGGGGGGCACCAGATCTTCTCGCCAGGAGCCCTCATGGCGAGACGAGGTTTTACCAGTGGGGCGGAGACGCTCCTCGGCCTCTTGGTGAATCTGGGCTGAGAAACCTTGAGCCATCTTGAGGAGGTTCCTTGAGAGCTCAGATGGGTCATAACTGGTCTGTCCCAAATAGAAATTGAAGAGATCCTGTGCCTGTTCCACAAACCTCTTTGCCTCCCTCCCATCGTTACCAGGAGGAGGGATATTGACAGGGAGCTTCTCTCCTCATTGATGCTGCTGGGATTGCTCGTCCATGGGAGTGGGCGAACAAGAGCTACTGTTACAATTTTCCTTGTAACTCATGGAACCTGATGCACCTGACGATCCCCTCCAGACAGGAGGCACCCCTTGATTCATGCCTAGGGCATGTCCTTGACACCAGACACACACACGACGCATGCCGACTGCATGCATTCGATGCCCTTTTCATGGAAGGCACCCTTGACGCATGGTGACTCCATGCACCCAAACCCACTCCCACACATGCTGTGATATGACAGCCCCCTGACATGAGGTCCGTGACATCGGACTCTCACGATCGACATGCTGCACCACAGCATGTCCTTGACATTGGATCCTTGACATTGGATCCATGACATCGGACACCTCATGCTAGGCATGAGGCTTATCTGTTATTGTTTCCCAACATGCTGCGCTGCAGCACTCCATGACATCGGACACCTATTGTTTCTATTCATACCTGATATGCATCTACCTTTCCGATTGGACAATAAGGACCTTCCTACTAGTATAAGTACTGTGACTTGTAGTAGGGATGTCCTTAGTTTAGATCTAGGCAATTAACAGCCTTAACTTGCAACTCACAAACTTACTCAAAACCACTAAGGAAGCCCCTTAGTGTGTGAACCTGAATGACTCTACACAGAAGCCCTGCTAGAGTGCACTACCTATCTTACATCGGATGCTCCAAGTAAGACTAGTGCCGAACGACTCGTCGAGGAAGCACCTCGTCGAACGACATTGACTAGATTGAGTGGTTGAGGCTTTGCCCTTAACATAAGATCTAAACTTATCTGCTAGCCCACCTACCTAGGTATGGGCAATACATCTTGATACACACCACAGCGACCCGGGTCTAGACAAACCCCAGACTGACCACCAAGAGAAGCAGAACCACAGCCAGGTTCATCTTGGTACCAATACAATGGAAGACTAGTCCGTTACTCGACCCCAGCACAGTGTTGGTTCTACAGATCAACTGACAGACAACAAGGAGATTTCCTCACCGACAAAGACTTTGGGCAACCGCACGCACCCCCATCCAAAACATCCACCTGCTTCTTAACAGACAAAACTGACGACCTCTATAATGAGATGTCCAAACCCACAACCACACTGATGACGTCCATGAAGGACATTCGAATCCAATCACCAACAGACTTCTCAGGAGAGTGGACCAAGACCGCCAAGTTCCTACAGGAGATAGACCTATACCTGCAAATCAACGACCAGGTCTATGACACAAATGACAAGAAGATTATCTTCACGCTGTCCTTCATGAATGGAGGGACAGCAGCTGCCTGGGTGCAGGCATTCGTCAACCAACACCAGTCCGAGGGACTCAGTGAATACACAGACTTCTGACAGAAGGTCTTAGAGGCCTTCTCGCTGATTGATGATGCCGGAATGGCAAAGACAGAGATCAAGAATCTCAAGCAAGGTTCAGGGAACCTTGAAGAATATGTGGCAAACTTCCGCATCCTGAAAGACAGGACAGGAATCACAGAAGATGCAGCCATGATCGAGTACTTCATGGACAGACTGCATCCCAAATTACTGGAGAGGGTACACACAATGGAGACAGTGCCCAACACGCTCGAAGGCTGGATAAAGGCAGCTTCGAAATACGAAGGCCAATGGAAACGGGTCATGGCAATCCTGGGGAAGACCAGGCAAAACCAGATGACAAAAGAAATGACAAAGAAAGGACAGCCCTCTCTCGACATCAACCAACTGACGAACCAAGAACATGTGGAACACCTCTGAAAGGGATTGTGTTTCATCTGCCACCAACCGGGACACTGATCATCCGACCACAGGGATGGAAAGAACCCCACTCAGATGGGGTCAGCGCCTCCTCCCTACTGAAACCACTTCACCCAGAAGAAGACTGGGGTGGACACCTACCAGAAGATCTGCATGATGCTGGATGAACTAGACAAAGAAGAAAAGGAATCAGCCCTCAACCTCATGGAGGAATTGGGTTTTTAGAACAGCGGCCTGATACAACGCCAGTCACCGCTATAGTCTCCCCAGGGTCTGTACTCTTGGCTACCATGAATAGACAATCTATGCACCTGTCTATTTGGGTAGCTGAGTCAGACAACAGGAAAGATGTCGCAATGAATGCGCTCCTCAACTCTGGAGCAGGAGGAGTCTTTATCGACTTGAACTTTGTCGAACAAGAAGGGATCAGAACATATCCCTTAGGCTGCACCATCCAGGCCACAAATGTAGATGGGACCCTGAACAAGCAGGGAACAATCACCAGATGTGTGAAAGGAAGACTCCACATCAACGGAAGGAGCTACCCGATAGAATACCTAGTCACTGGACTAGGCAAAGAATCGGTAATCCTGGGCCTGCCATGGCTGCGGGAGATAAACCCAATCATCGATTGGAAGAAGGGAACCTTTGAGTTCTGAGATGAAGAATGATGGGCTCAAATCCAGCAGATCCTGGAAAAGACAAGAAGAGCCGAACGGGCCCTCCCGAATACCTTGAAAATTAACGCCGGAAGGGAGGCACCCAATGACAAGATGGCACGAATTCGACACATCATAGCCAAGACAAGACAGAGGCTCTCCGAAGAGAAAGAGAAGAGCCTTGCCCAAGCCAGATTAGCTGTGGCAAAAACCAGAAAAAGACTCTCCAAGAAGAAGGAGAGAAACCTTGCCCGAGCACGACTAGCCGTGGCAAAAATGAAGGAAAGCCAAGGAACTGAATTCTGCCCAGATAGCTGTTGCAAAGACCAGGAACAGCAACACCCCTAAACAAGCCAGAGGCCTTGAAGCAGCACAACGTGCTGTCACCAAAACCTGAGAAAACCAGAAGAAGAAACAACTGGAAAAGGGCAAAAACAAAGAATGCGACAGGGCACAACGAATTGTGCAAAAGATGAAGGAATTGCTAACCTCCATAGGGGAGGGAAGCACCGGCAAAGGGAACATGAAAACGACACTACAAAACAGGATAAACTACCCTCGGCAACAGACTACCCCAACCCATGATGATAGGACTCCGATCACGGTACCATCAATGCTGAAGTACCTATGCGCAGGGAGACCCCCCCTCAGGTAAAGATCGAAGAGGTACCCGATGAAGAACTACTGGCAGACACCAGCATGGAAATATGAGTGATAGAACCGACCCCTGAACGAGATGTGATTGAGGATGACTCAATACTGATTGCATACGTGCGAGGCAAACTGGTCATTGGCCTATTCGGACCAGACATAGAACTGCCCCTGACAGAGGAACATCGAGAGCCAACACACAGATACATCCGAAAAATGAACATGATCAGCAGGCTCACGAAAGGCAAGGGCTCCCCACGGTACCTACTCAACTCGGACATATGGATCAGAGCAAAGACATCCATATCCCAACGACTAGCACACGAGCAAGAGGAGGGAAAGTAGACTAGCCAATGGACCCTGGACGATTTACTGCCACCGGAATACCAGAAGTACAGACAGGTATTTGAGAAAGCCGCATCTGAACGATTCCCAGAATCAAGACCATGGGATCACGCGATCGACCTGAAGGAAGGCTTTGTACTGAAGGATTGCAAAGTCTACCCATTGACACTGAAAGAACAAGAGAAACTCAATGAGTTTCTAGATGAAAACCTGGAGAAAGGATACATCCGACCGTCGAAATCACCCATGGCATCCCTGTTCTTCTTCGTGTCGAAGAAGGACTCCAACGCTCTATGACCTTGCCAAGACTATCGCTATCTGAATGAAGGAATGATCCGGAACAACTACCCCCTGGCACTGATCGGAGACCTCTTGGACAAGCTGAAGGGAGCAAGATTTTTCACGAAACTTGATATTCGATGGGGATATCATAACATACGGATAAAGAAAGGAGACGAGTGGAAGGCAGCATTCAAGACTAACCGAGGGCTATTCGAGCCAATGGTGATGTTCTTTGGGCTGTGCAACTCACCGGCAACATTCCAGGCCATGATGAATGATCTCTTCCGAGATATGCTAGATGAAGGATGGCTCGTCATCTATATGGACAACATCCTGATCTTCTTGAAGATGGAAGAAGAACACCGGATAAGGACCAAAAGGGTCCTCAAACGACTACAACAATGCAATCTCTACCTGAAAATAGAGAAGTGCAGATTCAATGTACAAGAAGTCGAGTTCTTGGGCATGATTGTCAGACCCAATGAACTTGCAATGGACAACACAAAACTGGCTGGGATCAAAGACTGGCCCACACCAAGGACAGTGATGGATGTAAGATCCTTCCTAGGATTTGGGAACTTCTATCGACGATTCATCAGACACTTCACAGATCTGGCCAGACCGCTAAACAATTTGATGAAGAAGAACCAGAAATTCGAATGGACGAACAACTGCCAGCAGTTGTTCAATGCGCTAAAAAGGAAGTTCAATGAAACCCCAGTACTGCTGATGCCAGACGCAATGAAACCATTTGTGGTGGAATCTGATGCCTCGAAATTTGCGACAGGTGCAGTACTCAGACAACAGGATGCCAACGGAGACTGGCACCCATGTGGATACATCTCGCATTCTTTCAATGAAGCGGAAAGAAATTACAAGATATACAACCGGGAACTGTTGGGAGTAATCCGAGTGCTGGAAACATGGAGACACTACCTACAGGGGACACCATTCCCTGTGATGGTACTGTCCGATCACAAGAACCTGATGTACTTCTGTCAGCCACAAAAACTAAACCGACGACAGGCTAGATGGGCCATTTACCTGTCACAATTCGACCTGAAGCTACAACACATACCAGGATCACAGATGGTACAATCTGACGCCCTATCGAGGAGAGCAGATCACATAGCTGAAGAAGACACTGATAACGAGGAAAAGACCATCCTCGCTGATGAACTGTTCGTCAAAACGATCAACACTGAGCTCCAGGGAGCCCTGGTCTCAGCAATAATGAAGGACGACCTCGTAAATGACGCTTTACGAGCCCTGAAGAACAATGGAACCCCCCCAATCAAGTCTGCATTGGAGGACTGGAAATTCAAAGACAGCCTGCTCTTTTTCAAAGACAGATGCTACATGCCACAGGACAAGACCCTCCACTGAGCGATCATACAGAAATGTCATGATAGCATCATGACAGGGCACCCTGGACAATGGCAGACAATCGAACTGATCCAATGAGACTACTGGTGGCCAGGAATGGCCAACTTCATCAAGAAGTACATTGAAGGCTGTGCAAAGTGCCAGCAAATGAAAGTGAATACACACCTGACAACCCCACCGCCAACACTGATATCATCCAATGCCAGCAGACCATTCGAGCTGGTAACGACAGATTTTATCATGGACTTGCCCATGATAAACGGATTTGACTCAATCATGGTCATGGTAGACCATGGTCTTATGAAGGGGGTAATTTTTATCCCTTGCGCGAAGATGATCGACGCACTCGGCACCGCAGACCTTTACCTGCGCCATGTGTACACCAGATTTGGACTCCCCGGAAGAATCATCTCAGACAGAGACCCTCGGTTCGCATCCAAACTCTTCTGAGAACTCGGATGACTGCTCGGAATCAAGCTATCCATGAGCACCACCTATCACCCCCAGACCAACGGAGAAACGGAGCGAGTAAACCAAGAGCTAGAAGTTTACCTCCGCATGTTCTGTTCGAACAAACCCAAAGATTGGGAGCGTTATCTCCCAACAGCAGAATTTGTGCATAACCAGAAGATGCACTCCACAGTAAAACACTCGCCGTTTTACTTGATGATGGGATATCAACCACACGCTATCCCCACCCCATACGAAAAGACGAACGTGCCGGCCGCCAAACAGAGAATCCAAGAACTTCTCTCTGCGAGAAGGGAAGCTCTTGCCACACATGAACTAGCCAGACAGGCTATGGCTGCCTGAACGAAAGGGCGATACGAACCGTTCAAGGTTGGAGAACAAGTATGGCTTGACTCCAAGAACCTGAAGATTGGCTACCCAATGAGAAAACTGGTGCCAAAACGAGAAGGGCCCTTTGTAATTGAAGATGCCTTGTCGGGAACGACATACCGATTGAAACTGCCACCGAGATGGAAGATCCACCCAGTATTCCATGTGGCTTTACTCACACGATACCATGAGAACAACACTCATGGGCAAAACTTCCTGTCTCCACCACCCGACCTTGTGGAAGGAGAAAACGAATACGAGGTGGAAGTGATCATCGCACACAAGAAGCATGGCAAGACACACTGTTACCTCGTGAAATGGGTTGACTACCCGACATCCGAAAACACATGGGAACCCAAATCAAACCTAAAGAATGCCCCCGAGATCCTGATGGCATATAAGAAGAGGTACCACCTCTGATGGAAACCCAAAAACCCCCCTCTCTTCCCACAACGACACTCCCCAATATGCCTGCTGAACGACAATTTACCCAGGAACACCTATGAAACCAATTGAATGCTGACGCCCTTTGCATTCACCTCGCCCATGATCCACCAAAATACCATCTAGCCAGGATGTGCTTCTACTATGTGAGCACTATCGAACAGATGGAACAAAATCTAGAAGAAGCAATGAACAATGCAGATGCCCTGGGGATCAAGCAAACGATCCAGGAAATGATTGCACCACGGTCAGACAGACTGAGAACAGCTGAGGAGAGACCTCGCACCCCTTTAGGTCGACACAGATGACTACTGATCTCGCTCTCGCCATTCAGCAAGCAGAGTGACAGAGACAAACGATGAGCTCCCTCTGGAGGCTCCTCCCATTCTACGAAGAACCCAAAGATCGCACCCAAAATAATTGATTTGACCACCCCCAAACCCGAACCGAAAACCACCCAACCGCCTTGGTCTCCCCCACACATGAGACATGCCAGATGTTTCATCTGCCAAGAGATAGGCCATTTTGGCCTGATTTGCCCACGATATACTTGCAAGCATTGCAAACAGCGAGGCCCAGGACACTATAGGATGAACTGCCCAGAGAAACCTCGGAAAGATCAAGAGACTGATCAAAGAGAAGCTGAACACAGACAGCGGCTCTTCTTTAACTCTGGATACGATGATTTTGATGACAACACAATGGGAAACATGACAGGAGAGCCATATGGAAGGATTTAAAAGGCAGAGCTCAAGACGATGGCATGACAAGACAGACCCATGCTCACAGGGATTACAATCCTCACCATCATTGTTGGCACGATGCTGGCTGCAGCAGCAGCCCTAACCTTTACATTTTGCCTCTACGCCATCTTCCGAACAGAACCCAAACCCCCGATTACAGACGTTGAATTTGCCATCCTGCAATGCCCCCCTGTCAACGATACTACCGACTCCTTGACACCGCTACCTAGGGCAGTGCGAACCAGAAGAACCCAATCATGGTCTGAGTTCAGACATGAATTATTCCTCCATTGTACCCCTCAACCCCGACCTAACCACATATTCAGACCATGCCCAATCAGACCACAAAGGAGAGATGAAGATTTAGGTCGAAGTGTGGAACTTTCAACCATAGCGAGGGGGTAATGTTACAATTTTCCTTGTAACTCATGGAACCCAACGCACCCGACAATCCCCTCCAGACAGGAGGCACCCCTTGATTCATGCCTAGGGCATGTCCTTGACACCAGACACACACACGACGCATGCCGACTGCATGCATTCAATCCCCTTCCCGTGGAAGGCACCCTTGATGCATGGTGACTCCATGCACCCGAACCCACTCCCACACATGCTGTGATACGACAGCCCCCTGACATGAGGTCCATGATGTCGGACTCTCATGATCGACATGCTGCGCCACAGCATGTCCTTGACATCGGATCCTTGACATCGGATCCGTGACATCAGACACCTCATGCTAGGCATGAGGCTTATCTGTTATTGTTTCCTGACATGCTGCGCTGCAGCACTCCGTGACATCGGATGCCTCATGCAAGGCATGAGGCCTATTGTTTCTATTCATACCTGATATGCATCTACCTTTCCGATTGGACAATAAGGACCTTCCTACTAGTATAAGTACTGCGACTTGTAGTAGGGATGTCCTTAGTTTAGATCTAGGCAATTAACAGCCTTAACTTGCAACTTGCGAACTTACTCAAAACCACTAAGGAAGCCCCTTAGTGCATGAACCTGAATGACTCTACGCAGAAGCCCTGCTAGAGTGCACTACCTATCTTATGTCAGATGCTCCAAGTAAGACTAGTGCCGAACGACTCGTCAAGGAAGCACCTCATCAAATGACATCGACTAGATTGAGTGGTTGAGGCTTTGCCCTTAACAGCTACTAACTGATGTTCATCTCTGGCAAGGGGAACTTGGTTCATGGTGGGAGGTCCATGAAGACAATTGGGCCTCATCCTTGGGCACTCTTTCTGGCTGAGGACTGGTTGGAAGTCCTGGAGGAGAAGCTGTTGCCCCACTTGGCCCATCCTCCACTTCCTGGGCCACACTGTTCTCAGGGGTAGTAGTACCTGGAGGCTCTGGGCCACCAGTATCCATTGCTGAGGACGACTTTTCTGCCCTGGCTTTGCTTCGGGTCTTCGCTGGCTTGCTTTGGGTCTTGGTCAAAGACATGGGGTACCAGATTCTTGAGAACCTGTTGTGGGTAGCATCAAGTCAGATCACATCACTTTTCAAATGAACTGTCACCCATGGCATCAGGGTCAAATTTTAATGTTACAGCATGATCGATAGACGTTTGCAAAGAACAAAGTCGAGTGAAGAAGGTGGTTTTAATATACAAGTTTCAGTGTTAAAAAAAGTGTAGTAAACTGGGGGGTAGACCTTGCTTTCACACAACACTAACACGCATAACATATATTGATGTTGGTAAGGTAAAAAGTCTGTTTATCTGAATTGGAACCAGCCCTTATAAAGGGTCCAGTACAATGCTATCAACAGGTAAAGTAAATATATATAAAGACTGACAACTAGTCAGCCACCACTACATATCACATGTTATTCTTGTAGTATATAGTCTATACTTCGAGTACTTGTACCATATCTTAGTTTTCCCCTCTTGAATATACTAAGTTCCTTACATGTTCTAGTCCCCTTTAGTCCTGAGTGTTGGAAGCTCCAGCTTCCTTCCACTTTTTTTTTGTAATGAATCCACACTCTAGTACTCTCTCACGACGCGCATCTTTTCTTTACCCTGCTGACCCTGAAATTTCCAAAACGGTCATTTTTTTTTTTCACACCAGACACAGAACAATAGCACTCCTATTGTCTTGTTTATACACTGCCTATACCCCGTCTCCACCCCGCACATCTCACTTGGCTGCAAATACATCAGGACAATGATTACCAACCCTGCACATCCCCCCATCAGACATGCCGCCACTGTGATTGACACCACCTGCGCCGACTGCACAAGCCATCAAGAATCTGCTGTCTAAAACCAACCAACCCGCTGTGCAGGAAACTTTCAACATTTTTGGGCAGGCTACCATACAATTTCTGAATCATATATATGACTTGCAAGCTATGTTCTTTCAAGGCACATCCATCAATCATGTTCATCCCGAGCTTCATTACCATCGCCACTGACATCTTCTCCATTTTGATGCTTTCGAATGCCCAACCCACCAAAGCAAACCCCACCATTACAGAACCTCATAGCCTCCTAGGGCAACAATACCAAGAGGTTTGTGTCTGCCATTCCTTCACAGCCAACAAGCTACCACTACACCGATTTGATGTCATAGTTGAGAACACTGAACACATCACTTGCTCACATAGATTCCATGCCATTCAGTGCAAACACGCTGAACAACTCCCTGACCACAGTGAAAACCTTTGATCGAACCAGTCTCTTGGCCCTCCTCCTACAGTGCAGAATCTGATTCCCATACCTTCTCCTCCTCCTCCTCCTCATCCCTTCTCCTCATGGCCACTTCTCAGCTGATAGCTCTTCTGTAAGGGGACTAGGGGGGTGCCCTGTGTGTTTTTCCTATTTTTTATGTTTGTCCTATATTTTTCCCCACCTCATTTCCTTCTATTCTTCATTTTCTATGATTTTTCCGGATTTTATTACTAATTTTCCCTTGCTATCATGTTTGTACATGTTGACACTTTTATATTTAGAGGCGGAGTACCCCTTCCGACACATACCCCTTGGTATGATGTCATTTGGCGGCCTTGATCCGCCTATCTCTGCCTTTTTCTATTTTTAGGTTATATTTGATTTTTGTTGTCTTCACATATACTGGGCATCAGCAAGGGGATCCTTAGAGTTTTCTCTTCGGATTTCCCTTTGCTAGGTGTGCCCCCAATCCCTGTATTATGTAGCATAATTTTAACTTTGGATTTTCCTTTGCTAGAGGCTTAGATTGCCCTTATATCTTCCCGTCCATCCCCCTAATAATGCAAATATAAATCAAGATTATATAATGGGTTCTTATTCAGGTTCAAACAGTGGAACCTTCAATCCTGCTTCTTATACCTGTCATTTTCTTGGTTTGCCTATCTCCTGGCACACTGGTTCTTTCAGAGCAAGATTCCCTCAGGGGTCTCCAACTGCTCAGCTTCTTAATTCAATCGACTCCAATGACTTCAAGCACCCTACCAAAATGTCGTCTTCTATTGACAGTGACCAAGGTTCACTCATAAACACTTTTAACATCTTTGAGCATGAAGGAGAGCTTGGTCGCAATTACACTTGCTGCAGTCTTCATCTCCAAGACCTCCATGCTCTCCTTGAACACTTTGAGGAAGTTCATATCCTCATAATAGATCCCAATATTCCTGCACAGATTCATGTCCCCTTCAACCCACAGTGTATATCACCGCAGCAGCAGCAGCCACCGCTACACCATCTGCCACATCAGCCACAGCTTCCGCAACAACATCGTCCAACCTTTGACTCATCCGATGACATGGAATTCAATCTCGATCTCCATTCATCGACACAGTCAATTCCACCAACTCCTGCTGCTACCTCATCATGCTCCTCACCATCCTCCAACCCACCTACACCCTCCTGCGTCATTGACGACATCCGTCACCACTGCTACGCACCGCGTCACCACCATCGACATTTGCACAGCACCCATGTGCCACATCACCATTGACAACTGCATTGTCAACCACCACCACCACCACCACCACCACCCCTTCTCTTGCCCCAAACCAGTCCCAAACACCTCAAAAATGATGCCACACACTGTGGAGCCAACCTACAGCCCCATTCTGCCATTGCACCCATAATGACCCCCCCAGCCCCCTGTCAATGCTACCACAACCACCTCGTTTCCTGCCTCAAAAAAGCCACCAGCACCTCACAAACGATGGCACTTGCTGCCTAGTTGACCTGCAGCCCCCCTGCAGCCTCTACAGCCCCTCATCTCACATCCAGAACCACCCATTGTCACCACCACATTGTTTTCAATGATGGCAACAAACTTGGCTGCAACCACCTCTGTGATGACTACTAGGGCAATGACTAGCTGCCAGATGACCGCTACCACCTCATATACCAAGTGCCACCCTAAACAACATACATAAACAGTCTATAGCCCAACAAACAATGTTATGCAAGGACAAGCAATTGTGCTCGTCAAAAGATGTCGTTTACTCGATGGAATGACCCTGCTCACCCCAGGACTCAAAACGAAAGCCCAGAACACCTCCCACATCACCCTGTTGCCCCCATCTCACCCCCTTGACCCTCATTGGACACCCCAAAATGTACAGTGTGACTGCCACATCACTATTGACATGTTTGTCAACAACAGCCCAACCCCCTGTGATGCCCAATTCGGGACCACTATTGGCAGCTCCAGAACAATGACATACACAGCCAGAACCAGCAAAACGCCCCCAAAACACATCCCAAAGCCCTAGCTCAGCCCTGAACCCCCCAAAATGAACTGTTTTGCCACCACCTGCATCCTACATGCCTGCCCCATCACTAACAATGCCATTGACACCTGACGACACCCCCCACACACCCCATGTGCCCTGTTCACTGGCCACCCACCCCAGCACCCCTCAGCTTGCCTATAAACAAGCTGTTTCGCCCCCCCCTGTCCTACACCCCTGCTGTGCCACTGATGATGCCATCCACATCCATGGAAGCTCCTCATTCACCCCCTGTCCCCCTCTCACTGCACATCCACCCTAGCTGTCCCCAGCTTGGCCCTAGGTGAATTGTTCACCGTCCCCACTTGGCCCTGTCTCACAGCCACTGCCCCTCTCATAACAAGCCCCGTCCATGTCACCAGCCCCATCCATGTCACCCCCCTGTTCTTGTCAATGCTCGCCCTTGTCATGGCCTTCCCTTCTTGTCACCTGCCCTTGTCATCGACTGTCCTCATTGAAACCTGTTGCTAGCCATCATCGATTCCTAGGCAACTCAATGTTTTCACGATGTGTAAAGTGTGCCTGCAACTTGTTGATTTTTCCTCCCCCCCCCTGCCCCCAGTCATTTTTTTTGGAGTATGAGAGAGTGTAAGAGTGTCTCTTACATCAACAAGTCTTATCACATGCCATTGCAGTTATCACATGTTATTCCTGTAGTATATAGTCTATACTTCGAGTACTTGTACTGTATCTTAGTTTTCCCCTCTCAAATATACTAAGTTCCTTACATGTTCTAGTCCCATTTAGTCCTGAGTGTTGGAAGCTCTGGCTTCCTTCCAATATCAATATCCATCCAACCCAACCCCATAGCCCCACTGACTCATCTCATCAGGAACATTACACCCCAACAAGTCCTTGGCCAAATCAACGAAATTGAGAATGCAGTCCATAAAGGGCTTCATGAAAGAAACATCAAGGCCATGATGAAGGAGCAAAAATGGGCACTAGTAAGTGATCAGCATGCTGTCAGGATGACAGTGCCACTCACATAGTGTAGAAAAAATTATTTACTTGGCAAAAGGAGGTTCTGTTGGAGGATGTGCAGAAAGTGTTCTATGCTGATACATTCTTATGGGGATTTGTTGTGGCATGGGCAAAGTCAGAGAAGGCAGGGGACCAAGAATTCATCGAAGGTCAACAGTGTATGTTGTTGCTTATTCTAAAAGCAACACCCATGACCTGACTGTATTATAGTGTATAGCAAAATAGGTATCACAGATATCACTCTTCAGAAGTATTCCATTCTGAACTGTGGTGTGATCATCTGAAGCTCAAGTTGTGGTCCAATGAGGGCACTGTGAATCATTTGGTGATGCAAGATAGCAAGTACCCTTACTCCACACTGATATCCAAAAAAAGGAACACAGTCAAATGAATAAGTAAGTTTTCAACTCCCTCACACAAATGCAAGCTGTACATAATTTGGTCTAATTTGATTAATATACAATTGTACACATGAAAACACTATACCCTCACACAAATGCAAGTGGGTGTGGGGCAACAATATGAATTAAAACTGAAATAAGAAAAAGAAAAAACTCCATCCCTATGTAAATGTGGGGAGGTGTTAAGTTCTGAGCTGAGCAAAGGAAGTCATTGTATTTCTGGTTGTACCTGGGAAGTAGAAGTCAATAAGGGAAGGCTCAAACAGGGAAGGGAACCCGATGGGATTCCAGGGCAAGGTTCACTTGATGTGCCATACCAAGTGTGGGGGATGTAGAAAGTCAATCCTAGAATACACAAGAGTAAACTCAATCCTTGTATAAGTGACTCTATTTAACATGACTGTATGTAGAATACACAAGAGTAAACTAAGGTACAGTAAGCAATCTGTAACTTGGAATGTGAGTTAATACTCACCTCAGTCCTTGTAAGGTAGAATTCATCCATAACCAACAAACATCACATGATCAGTATGACAGTGTCCAAAACAAGGAATCTTTTACAAAATTCAATTACCTGTAGCCCACAGACACTTTATACACAAAGTGTTCTCAGGGAAATGTTTTAAATTAGCCATTATAAGATCTAAGATAGTCAACTTTATGTAAGAATGTGTGGTGGAATCAATTTTATCAAAGTAACACATGAACATGTCAATTTTGGCATGTCACATCTCGAAAACCTCATGGCTTGCTCTGAACATGCTGGCCGCAAGGGAGCTAAGCAGAAATTATCACTGTCAAGGATCACCAGCCCTGAAAAGGGCCTCCCATGTTTGCTAGAGTCACAGAAGCAGAGGAAATGCAATGTCAATCACAATTTGAAGGCTCGCCATAGTAGGGAGAATATTTATCACCATTGGTTTCAAGGCTCACAAATTGTGCATGGTAGTTGACACATTGACAGATGGCAAAGGCCTCAATGGCCAACAGCCAGCCTGAGTGGCATGGAATATTGTGGCCACAGCCATCACATCCTTTCTCAGACTTTGATGGCTGAGCAAGTGCGTACTCCTTTAAGTCTGGAAAGTTGTGGTCTCCCATAGCAACCGACACACTCAGAGATGGGTTGGATTTAAGTAGTGATTCAGATCCAGATGTAATTGGTGAATCATGAAGTTTCTGCTTGTAATTCATTAGTATATAACAGATGACTTGCATATCTACACTGACCTTGCCTTTCATAGGGTTTCCTGGCTCTCTCTTTCCACCTTGAGCCAGTCGCACAAACCACCTCACTCTCTCCCAGATGCTATGCTTCGGTTTCCACACACAAGCACCAGTGGCTGCACAATCAATGGTATTTGTTGTGTTTATACCACATGAATATGAATCAACCTGAACTCCATGCAGCATGCAGTCACCTTTGTTGATGAAGTCCTTCCCAAACTCGTTGCACAACCACTTTCAGAGTGAACAAAGGAACTGTGTTGGTGGGAGGAAGTATTTTGCAAGCGAGTCACCTGTGGACTGGCAAGTCTGTCATAGAGCACTCCAATACTTACCGTAACCAAAAGTAACATCTTTAAAGTTGATAAAGCCCACTACCCAGTGATTGTCATTTATGTGGATGGGAAAATACAGCCACCAAAGGTTATTCTCTTTTACATGGTCTGCATAGCAACAGAGCAGTGGTGTGTCTCGTTTTGTGTACCTTTTCTTAAAATTGGCTGCTTTGATCACACTTGAAAAGCCTAGGGGTGCGACGACACATTCTGCAGCCAACTTGGGATCAGCAGCAATCTGGGCAGCCAGCTCCTCCATCATCATGTCGATGTGATCATCTGAAAGCCATACAGTGCTGAGAAGCATAGATAAGGTTAAGGTTGTCACTTGCCCACAACAATATATCAGAGGTGCATTCCATCCCATCATGCTCAGCTCAGTCTGCGGCATGCAGATCTCCACTTTTGTAAGCTCATCATTAGCTTTCTTCGCCTCTAAATCCAACCATTTTATACTTCTCCCCCAAACTACCTGTTTGTCGGTGATATCCCCAATCTGCTGCCAAAATGTGATGACCCACAATGGAAAGTGTTTGGTACTGTTGTTGAACTGCTGATCCACCACAGATTTAGCTCCATCAAACCATGCTTGACCAAATGACTTCTCGAGACTGCAAAAAGTTTTGATGGGATTGGCCTGCTCATAAGTGATGCAATATCAGTTGTTGGGTTGTCAGGGCTGAACCATGCCTGGGCTTTTGTCAAAATCAACTTGGATGATTGTTGGGGATAGTGTAATGCCAGGAACTCTGTGATTGGAGGGGCTGGCCCAGAGGAAGACTTTGAACTCCTGAGGGATGTCAAGTTTGTCCATCCTTGCCCAGTGAACAGGCAGTGGAGGATCCTTTGGGTGTTGCTTGCCCACATGGATCCATTTGCTTTCAATAAACGGCTCTGTGCCATCATTCAGAATTTACAAGAGGATTTTTGCCATCATCATCAACGATGGTTGATTAGAAATTTTGTGCCTAGTACAATCAATTTCAGTTACTTATGTTGATGAAATATAGAAGAAAAATATTGCACAGTCAAGGGATCAAACTTGTAACCAACTGACAATATTCACAACCATCGAATGTCCACTACACCATTACACTACTTGTCCAGACAGCAGAGGTAGCCTCCCATCACATCAAGGCAACATGTCTGGACAGTGCACCCCATTTTGTCAAAACCCCCTGATCTTGTCCAGAACTGAGCTGGCCATCAGGCCTCAAAACCAATTGTTTTGTCCGGAAAGGGATCAGGGGTCTACCAAGATAAGTTGGGGTCCTTATATAAGTTAGGAAATTGTTGAACCATAGTTGAGATTGTAATTTGTAGCATTGTTTCTGCTCTGATAGTATCATTAATCCTGCAACATAAGCTTGCAGCTCTCTGTAACATGACAACTATAGGTAGTGTTGCCAACGGCGCGGCTCAGAGCCACAAGCCGCTGAGCCGAGCCGCTATTTTGGGCAAGCTGCACCAATAAATCGGCTCCCAGCTCAGAGCCGCCCAGAGCCGCTCAAGCCATGCCTTAAGTTGCCTAAATTTCAGGGCTGCTACATAGCCTGAAAACATTATAAAAAACTCTGTACAAGGCCCTAGTGCTATTTTGAATGTACATTTTTATACCTTACTCGCCAGAGCCATCTCGCGCAAATCTCGCGAGCATGTTTTATAATAGGTACGAGGAGATAAACATGGCCAAATAATCTCATCAAAGATACCAATCTATGCAAAACTCAATAGTATGACTTATTTCTTTTGTAGGCATGGTCTACACAACCTATTTGACAGTTAAAAGGCATAACTGAAGCATAAATACAACTAGGATGGCGAGCCCATAACTTTGGGCAATCTCAATCGGCTTAGCCGGCTCAGAGCTGCTCAGGGCGACTTAGCGCCATTTTGATCGGCTCAAGTGCCTGAGCCGCGCCGCGAGCGAGCCGAGCCGAGCCGTTACATCACTAACTATAGGGATCAAGGTCTGCTGTTTTCAAAAATTTGGATTAGGTGCTTCTGAATCTCTGGTGGGGGATCTGGTAGAAGACTTATTTCCCGCTGAAGTTTGGCTTTGGTTGATATTCATTAGTGTTCGGGGAATTTCACACGAGACCTAATGCTCTTGAACTAGGTGGCGCCTAATTCACCCATGTATTTTAGTGCAGCTAATTAGCGTGAATTTCGTTTTGGCTAATTTTGTATGAAACTCTGGAGGACACACGCACTGGCAAGTGCAACAACATTAGGTCCACTGGCATACTCTGGAAGGAGCTCGTGAACCCACCGCAATCTCGGGCTCTCAGTTGATAACAGCTTCTTTGAACCCATTCCACATCTGGATCAAAGCTGTTGAAATTGTATGGAGATGTTTCCGATGCAATTGGTATATGAGCAGAGGATGCTGATTTGCTCAGCAATCAGCATGGTGAATGTTATGTGACAGTACTTTGTACTTTTAGACGACTGTTGACATCTAGATCTGGGATAGTAAAAAAAACCAGCTTTTTTCCAACTTTTCCTCCAACTTTTGATACCTCCGAGTTGTCGAAGTCACTCAGAGCCACATTTTCGAGAATCGTTTCGAACTGTCGGTACGGGCTAATTTACCCTAATTGACCTGGGGTTTTTGGCAAAAGTGAAATTGACGCTAATTTACCTAGGCTAATTAGCCGTTATCTAGCTAATATTCATAGCTTATACTTATACTGGATGGGTTCCAGAGTCTGATTTCACACGATACAATCGATTGTGAATCTAAGAAGGCCATCTGTCAAGGATATAAAATAATATCTGATCCTCCGCACGCGCACATACTTCTGAACGAGCTTTCTGCCAAGTGAGACAGATTCCTTGCAAGAAGTGTAGGACAGTCGAGCAGGATGTTTATGAATTGATCGCATTATAACAAAGACCTGCCAAAAACGCCAGATCGCGACCAACATAAAAGTCGTCCTAAAGATCAGAGTCTCTACATTTAATTATCATTAGTACGAAACTCAGATGCAGGAGCAAAAGCCACCCATACTGTGGATACTGGCCGCTGTCATCGGCCGGGCGTGTGTTTGGTTTGGTTAAACGATGGATTGCACTTTGCATCGCTGCAAATTTGCTTCAATTGTTATTAGTATAAAGTTTAGATGCAGGAGTGGGAGTCAGTCATACGTAGGGTTGCCGTTCCCCGGATCCTTTGGTTTGGTGTACCGATGGAGTCTATCTTTTAGATTCTTGATGGTTTCCGAGTCAAAGTTGAACGGTTCCGGATCACGTCCAAGTAGATCATAGTCATCTGCACTGTCCCGTGGGCTGAGAAGACGTTCTTCCACAGGTAGAGCCAAGGTGCATTGAATGAGCACGAGCGCTAGCATTGTGACTAGAGGAGTTATTACTTTCGAGTAAAGCATTGTTTGTTGTGGGATGATCCTTGTGATGGTACTTGTGTTGAGAAGGCCAGCTCCTGGGTACCACAAGCCCTGGGCCTGATTTTATACAGTTGCCACTGGATCCGTGGCCCCTGTTACATGCACATGACACATAAGGAGACTAGAATTTATTGAGCTCCTCATTCGGCGGTGATCGGGGCCGCATGCAGTCGTGAGCGTGATATCGGAAGATGACTGATAATACTAAATACGCTCATATACGTTCTCATATAGTTGTGATAGCAGTGTAATAGCAGGTAATAGCCAGGCATTACAATATGCGATGTTGGATCCTGAATGAACGCGACGGCACATTTCTGTTGATAAGTGCCAAATTGTGCCAAATACACATCGTCCAACTTGATTACCACAACTCGGGTATCTACCGCACCCAATTTAGTTTTTCTTATGATAGATCTCACTGCATTTGAATGGCAATACATTACTGCAAGCTGTATCTCTCAGCCCAACATGAATGGCCGACTTCCTGGTTTTGCCCAAAAATGGACACTCCCACTATTGTCACTCAAAGTAAATTATGATTATATGATCGGTCATGCACGGTATAGTGAGCTTCTTAGTGGAGTTTGGGACATGTAAAGTAACCCTTAGTAGCATTGGATAAAGTAGTTCTACACTATTCTATGTTCTTGTTAATCCTCCTTCTCGTCTTTCACCAGTTTACAAACCATAGGAAGTTTCGAGGTGGTGGCAGTACAAGGTCAAGAAGGATCCATAGTTCACCTTTTCCCATTCCAGCCAATCTGGAGAACTCTTAGCTTCTTTTAAGCTCATGAGTTCATCTCCAGCTATGATGGTGAATAATTCTTCATCTGATACAAAGGTAGCTTCGTTAGCATCATCACTTCATTGGAAAAGGATACAACGCAGATGATGATGAGATTTGGGGACCATAAAGCTAATCATGGTAAACACGACCCTAGACTCCCTCCTGGCGAATCAGGGGAGTTCTGTAGTATGCACTCTCCCAATTAAGGTTGACGGCGAGAAATATAGGGTAGCATCTGAAATCTGCACCAGCATCACCAGCAAGTATACGTATTGTGCCCAGTAGTAGATATGCTACATACTAACACGGCTGTATACAGTAACCCAGATAATATTATTCGTCCAAGAATCGGGATTCAGGCATGACAGCAAACACAATTAGATCGCAGTAGGTACTTTCTCCGAATATGTCAATGAAACAGACAATCATGTTTATTCGTTACCCTTCGTCGGACCGAATCGCGGAATACTTTCCCAACCATAATGGGAGTGGTCACTCCTTGCCCAAATTCTTGCGAACAACATCTTGCAGCGCCATACCATCGTCCTGAGATGCCAATGAATGAATGAAAAATAAAATCACAACCACCATGGTGATCTTAGAAGAATATAACTCCAAAAACAAAACCCACCTGGTCAACCGACCAAGTAAAACATCCTGCCATGCCACTCTTTTTCGCAAATTTGACTTTCTCCGCGAGACTCCATGTATCATCGTAGCTCACTACCGTGGTGCGGGCTTGATTGTATAGGAACTACGGTCGATGAATTCCCGTCAGAACGAAGACCAGAAAAGAACAAAAGACTTTGAGGAATGAACCTACCGGGGTATCACTGCAATCATCCCATGCTGAAGTACGAAAATCAATCTTAACACACCATGAGGAGAAATGGAAATATACCCATCGTATACCCATTTGCGCCAACATACGTACCATCCCCTTTACTCTTCAACGCGCCCATGTTCAACAGCTGGCCGAACGCAATTTGTTTCCCCCACATGCCACTCAAATCTCCCACAGGAGCGTTCTTCCCCGTCTGAGCTCCACAAATCCGAGCCCTCGGGTGCCCCGCACCGACAGCCGTGTTGTGCACCGAACTACCGCTCAGTTTGTTCTTACTGCTCTTCGACACGTGCCCATAAAGCGGAAGGCCGAGAAGGAGCTTTGACGCGGGCATGCCTGCGCGAGTCCACTGTGCGAACGCAGCGCAGGCACTGGCCGAGGGCTGGGAGGACGTGCCGCAAAGGTTGCCTGTTTGTAGGAGGTAAGGAGTGAACTTGATTAGAACGATGGAGTTGGAGAGAAACTGACCAAGTGGCGCATTGGGTCCGGGGTTGGAGGAAGCACTGAATACGTCGTAATTCCTAGATAAACGTGAGTATATGCGTATGGAAAAAGGATTAATAAAACCAACATTATGTTGACATAGGTCATTTGCGCTGCATATGCCGAAACGTTGGGCAGCGGTTGGCCATTTTCACCGAGCCATGGCATGTGTGTGACTGCCGAAGAGATGATCTTCGAGGGGCCTGAATATGTGAGATCAAGGTTTTACGCAGAAGAGCTTAGAAAAAAACGGACCCAGAGAGGTACGCAGCAGCTTGAGGAAGATGAGGAAATTGGCAGCATCTTGAGAGGAGTGAGGGTTGCCTGCGCCCGATGAGTTCGGGTATTCCTGCATAGAACCACTACATATTACAATGACGATCTGTAGTGCGAAGGCCATACCCAATCGATATCAACTCCTACATTGATCCCGATCAGAAAAGATGTGCATATATGCAGTCAATAATCACAAACCATCGAGCCCAAAGGTGTGCACTGCGCTAACCAAGGCATTGGTTAGCTTCGTTCGATTGAAGTCATTGCTTGTTGCGTGGCTGAACCAGTAACTGCCGCCCCAACCACCTACGACAGCCGGAATATGTCTGATTAAGAACATGCACTGCACGGAGGAAGTTGCGTACCAATAGACAGGACGATCTTCATCTCTTTTCTACTCTTACGTGCCGCCGTCACAAGCCTCCACAGCGCATCTTGGCTACCGGCATCCCAGTTAATGGTGGATGTGGAGTCTGGGGTGACAGACGCTAATCGACGCGCCCGTTGGCTGTGGTGTGGTGCTGAAAGAAGTAGAATACCTTACCAAAAAAAATGATGTTGAACTTTGAAAAGTCGAGTCCCTCCGGAGGATGGTGATCGATTGCCCATGCAGGATAGTACGTAGCAGCAACGGGTGTGGATCGTGGATCGTCAGGTTCAATCTTGGTCTGGTCAGCCGTTAGCGTGCTCTTGGAAACCATGCAAGGGAGGTCATTCAAAGTATCCAGAAACGGAGCTGGGTCAAACAAAGGAGATGTCAAGAACTGAAGGATGACTTGATTATCTTGAAACTCTGGAACTGCGATGAGTTGGTTAAGGTAATCTGCTAGGCCAGCCTTCCGTTCACAGATGAGCTGATCATCGATCCAGGCCGATGGAACGACGACGTTGGCGAGAGCGCGTCTCGGAGGCAATGCAAAAGAGTCGCGAAGACATTCATGAAGGGTCACAAACTGGTGTACCCACCATCGTGGTTAGAACAGTTCCTGTTTAATGACTATATTAAATACCTGAGAATACCTCCGCAAGACTTTGTTCTGTTGGCCGTCGTCAAAAGTGACGTTGACGACGTACAAAACATGAGGAGAAGGCGTCGAAGATGTGGTATGGTTGACGATGGAGATGTTCACGACGGAAGACATTTGTGGGGAGTGAGTAATAGTTGAACTGAATTTATAGGTGAGAACCAAATATAGCACCACTTGAACAGGTCCAAAGAAGGATTCTTTGCTTCCTTTTTCGTTCCTCCATTGATCGCCGGCGTCAGCACTGGCAGCCGTCAAGTTTATACAAATCACCGTCAATGCTTCTGTTGCAAAAAATGAGAGAAGGTACGTCAAATATACACGCTGCCTTACCTTCAGACCAAGCAAGTAGAGGAACCATTTCAGAACCGCAGGACGAGCGAACAAAAAACATCACCTTTCAAAATAATCTTCTGGAAGCTGAAGACACCGTGACCAACCAGCAAAAGAACATCTTATATAAATAATGCGTACGATACGGACAAAATAATCCCGCTACGACAGCTTACTCGCAGCTGGAGGTGAAATCCGACTTTGTATAAGTTTGATTATATACAGCGGCAACGCGCTGATCGTAACAATGACCGCGAGTTTCCATGCAAATCCGACAGAAACGACGAACGCTAGATCTATATGATTCACCGAGATGTCAGCTCTTCTCTGGTGGAGAGTAGGATATGTATATACCAAAGTATTCTGGTAAAAATGTCATGCTAGCGAGGTATATCAACAAAGTGACGATCTCCGATATGACCATGTATATATGCCTTCATAAAAGAGGTGTTAGAATCCTCACGCAGTCGATAGATCGTCGGAGGGACGTACCACGTCGTGATCTCTAGTGCGACCATGATAAGTTCATTGAGAATGAGCGCTGTAAATGAAATCGCGACGATATGCAGAAACTCATTCTCAAAGAGTACAAGGGACATAATCATAATTGCAGCGCCTAGAACACAACTCCATAAGGAACTACTTCCGTAAATCTTGGGGAAGGTACATACCCTGATAGAGACTGATCATCAACCACTCAAAAAACGTCTTATACGACAACGCCCTTCCCTGAAAAACAAACAGATAATTAATTAATGGAGCAAAATCCAATCCATAACGCAACACCCACCTTCGTCAACTCCTTATACAGCTCCGGATATAGCAGCGCCAGATCTTCATTCACATCTATATCCAGCACGAGCGAAAACACCGGTGCCATCGTATACACCGTAGCATATCCAACCATCAACCACCCCTGATACAGGGCAATAGGTGCAAAATAGAAAATCGCCGAAAACACAGCTTGCATGATTGATATAATCAACCCGCGGTGGATCACAAACTGCGCGAGCCTCGCCGAGCGCCGATATGAGTTGCGGCCGTGCCACAGAAGTAGTTTGGTTAGGAAGCTGAACTGCGTCACGGAGAAATCGGCCGCGAGTGAAGCTTGTTTGCCCTCCTTGCCGACAATGCCTACGCCTGTAGATAAAGTATTTATTTAGCTTACAATTTTGGCCGTAGTAAAAATGCAGAGGATATTACGAACCAACATCCGCAGCCTGGATCATACTGACATCATTGCCACCATCCCCGATACAGCATACTCGTTTCTTGGTGTGTTTACGAATGAGACGTGCGACATCAGCCTTCTGGGTCGGCGAGCATCTGCATGCTACAACCGCAGATAGTTTGGTAGCAATTTCGATGAACTCATTCTTGAAAAGGTTAAGACAGAGCTGAAGAAGTTAACACATCAATTATTGGAGGCTAACACGTGTACCCCAGAACGCATCATACCTGTAACGATTCGCCATCAATAACGAGACAGCAATCTAACTTAGACTGCAGAAACTCCAGCTGATCTCGAACTTCATCGGACGTCTTGACTAAACACCAGTACAACATCCTCAGCAATTCCCACTACGTCAAACGAGAAAAACGCACGCACGTTTCGCAATCTCATGAATGTACTGATTCCTCGCCACCAATTTGGTCGAAATCGCGATACATCTCGCCGTCTCGATCTTATCCCCAGTCAACATCCAAATTTTAACCCCCGCGTTCCTCAGCAGCTCCAATGTCGACTTGACGTCATCCTGCAACTTATCCTCCACCCCCGTCAAGCCCAACAACTCCAAATCGCGTTCCAGAAATTCTGCCACCACCGCCCCCATCACCTCATTCCTGCTCTCGAGCTTTACACTGGCCTCATGGTATCTCGCCTTATACTCGCTGTACAGCTGTGCACTGAGCCGCTTCCGAGCCATCACAAGTGTCCGCAGCCCCTCCCGCGCCATGTTCGCCGTCTCCTCCTCCAACCAGTCGTTCCGCTGCACGATCTTCGTCATCACCACGTCTGCTCCCTTCTGCAGGAATGTGATCTCCCCGGACTGGCAGTCCCGAACGACTATCCCCATCCGCTTGGATTCGGACGTGAATGGGAAGATATCGAGTATGTCGAAGCCAATGCGGGAGCCGGCGGGAGTTTGTAGCTCGATGCGAGTACGGTCCCGGAAGACGAGTGTGAGCCCGATAGACTGTGTCCATTTGACGATGGCGACTTCATCGGGAGATGATGCCTGATAGGTGACCGATCCATCGTCGTTTGTCACTGGAGTGACCTAGAGAGAACGGATAAGTTTTGGATTCCAAACCGAGATGATAGACCCACATTGTGACACAAAGCGAGACTCAAGACGACATCTCGGACACGTGAAGACATATCCCTTCGGCCTCGTGTTGCTAGTTGTACTCCCGTAGAAAGCGAACCCTGCCGCAGATGGACTGTATCCAATAAAATCAGGGAAAAGGTAGTGTGAACGAGATAAAGGATAAGCCCACCTTGGTCCCCTGAGTTCCCAAATGCCACATGTAACTGGTGAGCAACTTCATCCATGGAATCAGATCCATACGACATGGTACCCATATGGAGCTTCTTCATCTCCATCTCTGCAACACAATGAGCTGATCCCGAACATAATGTAATGAAAGTCGCACCATTCTGAGTCAATGTCCCAGTTTTGTCACTCAACAAATACTCAATCCTCCCTAGTTCCTCTGGTAGCGTGCTCGTCCTCACAATTGTATCGGGTATTTCACTGTCATCCATAATCTGCGATGCGTACACTGTCTTACCCATGTCAAGGTTGACACGCAGACTAGGTCTTCGTCAAGCTCAGGTCATACGCAAGTAGAGGACTAGACATACCTGATGGGGATGATAGAGGAGAAGAGGATAAGAAACCGGAACACATATATGTACCACAGGCCTCTGAACCCATTCAGGGCGACGAGGACAACAGAGAGGGCAAATGTAACAGCACAGAGGATCTATCCTTTTGTCAGCACAAATCCAGGAGGATCATTCCCTGCGCACCTTCGCCAACTTATTGATCTCCAGATCCAACAAGCCCACCTTGGTCTCAGGATGGCTAGTATTCATCACAGCCCTTGTCTCCGCGCCCGTATAAATGACAAAACCAACTGCAGAGCCTGCTGCCAACACTGTGTTTGACCAGAGGACATTCTCCGCCGTCAGCGGCGAGACCGTCGGGGGCAACGGATGCAGCGGGACAGATTCCGAGGATTGACCTCTGGAGTTCATCGTCGGAGGTGCATTCAATGTGAATGTCCCAATGAAGGAGTGAATATCCTTTATCGGTGAATCCGCTGCGGAGCTTGTGTTCATGTATGTTTAAACCACGGAAGAGACGCATGAGGGATGCTTACCGTAAATTTCGGCATCCAAACGTATGATGTCACCTTCAGCCAGCTTCTGACATTCTGGGACCGCGACGCGTAGCTTCCAGTCCGTCTCTCCGTCCAGTTGATCCGTGCGGATAAAACATGTGCCTGAGGCGTCTGAGGTCCATAGAAGAACTAAGTCCGCGGGAACGCGTTGGTTCTTCTCTAGGTGTATCAGGTCACCCACACGTAGAGACGATGAAGGCACCGAGCGTGTGTTTGCATGTGTATTGAGGTAGGCGTTTTCTCGTGAAAGGGCCGAAGAATCATCGGTCGAAGGCGGAGGGGCTTCGAGGATGAGATACCTTTGAGAGTTTGCTTCTCTATCTCGACGATTACGTTTGTAGTCATCGTACGCCTCTTTACCCATCGTGACGAAGAGGACGAATACGAGAGGGGCGACGTAAGTCACAATGAACCCTATAATAAGGTCAGGAGTGTTTGATAGAACAAGAAACGGTTACACAAACCGATCTTCAGAGCTGGAATGAATTGGGAGAGGGCGACGAGGAGGAAGTAGAGGTTGAAGAAGAACTTGAACTGTTCATAGAATACGATAGGGAGGAACGTGAATGCATTGTATTTCTGGTTTCGTACAATATTTGGAGGAAATCGCGACTGCAGTTTTTCTGGAACAAACGCGTAAGAGAAAGCCACTTACGCAGATAGATATCGCATAGGGTTGAGGTACAACACACCAGAACACCTCAACCTCCATATGAGTACCAATACGAACACACCTGATGGTCTGAATGGTATTGTTCTAGACTGGTCTTTCCCAGAGACACGCTTTTGCAGTAGCGTAGGTGTAGGTAGCTATCTCGCCATAAGCTTCGACGTGGATCTTGACAACGAAATTGAATAACATACAGAGGTCGGAGGTCTACTTCCCATTAGCTGCTCCTCGACATCTCCATAGTCCTCATCACCATCAGCGCCATACACACCTCCTTTTAACAGACCCGCCTCCTCTTCAGGATCGTCAACATATTTATCCATCCGCTGTGTTTTGCCTTTTCCAGCAAGGACGTTCCCCCGTGTTGAAGCCGACGAGGAGGACGCAACGGTGACAGTAGGACGTATACTATGCATTTCCACGGAATCGGTCTTTGGAGGCGAGTCTGAATCTACAATGGGCGTGTATTCCGCGTTGCGTCGAGTGAAACGTTGGGGAATATCCGGCATGTAAAGTCGGTCAGTCAGAAATATGAGGCTCGTACAATGTTCAAAGAGCCTCCTCAGATATTTGAGATGAAAAGCTGAGGAGCCTGTGGCTGCAGGAGCCGGCGTGCAGGGTTGCCAAAATGTCAGAATCAAGTGTATGTTGTTCGCTGTTTATGTAAATTCGATTGCCTCCTGAACAACACCAATGTAAACAACGCAATTTCGAAGTCGTAAATAACATAAGATACATTAGCTTAATAACATAAGCGTCCGAGACGAAAGATGAGATTATTCATGCATGCTCTCGTCTTCCATCAAGACCCTGGAAGATGGCCCCCGGCTTGTACGTCTTCACTCGCTGAGAGAAACGCAGAGGCAGCGCTTGTCGCCGTGTAATATGACATCGTCGATGTAGACGTCGTGTGACCACTCGTGGCAGCACTACTTTCAGTCCTCGAAGCATCATGACTCCCAGAGTCAATTCTATCAACTAATTCTCCCATCTCATTCGTCCTCCCCAACCCTGTGGATATTTCCCCGTGGACAGAAGAGCTGGCGGCCCCAGTCGCGACCTGGCTCCCAGTGCTGCATTCCGACATTGCGCGCGTGTTCGATCGCGTGGGTGGCTGACTAAAGTTCCCCGTACTTCTCCGGCTCGTAGTCATACCCTTGGAAGTGATCGTACTCCCTGCCTCTCGGGAGCCCATCGATTCAATCGTGGGCATACGTCGTATGTATCCGTTCAAGAAGCTTACTTGCTCCTCTGGTGGATATGGTCGTCCAAATTCGTCATACCCGAGAGCTGGCGGTATGGGTGGCATATAAAAATTGCTGTTCTTGTCATCTGACACAGAATCAGGTCTCGCTAACTGAATTCCGGTCTCGGTTTCTCGTGTTATTTGCGAGACAAGGGTGCGGAAACGGTCCGCAAAACTATTGAATTCTTGATCCTCTGGCAGGTGAGCATCATGTTCGTGAACTTCGGCTTCTAAAGCAGTGTCTTGCTCAGAATGAAGAGTCGACATAGAGGCATGAGGGCGCAAAGCGCGAGGTGACCGCTGGGAAGATGAGTGTTTCGAATTCGCATGAGAGCTAAGGGTCGAATCTGATGAGTGATGTTGAAGACGATCAGGAGAACCATATGAAGGCAAATACACAGCGAAAGATGGAGGGATAGAGGATTGGGATTCAGACATCTGCGAGCGATGTCGATAATGGTATCGGTGAGGAGCAGGTGTGGGACGTCCTATACGGTATGAGATCATACAATGCGTAATCTGCACGACTTGAGCATGGAAACACGAGATTGGCGAAGAACTTACAATGATAAGTAGAGTCACTACTAGACGGACTATAGATAACGCCAGCCATGAACCCCACACCCGGTGGTTGCATTGTGCTTTAGATACAGACCATACCACGTCGATGTCAAGATGGCAGCGGTGCCGAAAGTTCAGATCTGGGCTTGTCGAATTCCTCCATATAAATGTCATCACAAAGTTATAAACTGCAGGTGTCAACAGAAAAAATAATGAAAACGCATCGAAACCTGTCCGAGTAAATAACAAGGTTCGTAACAGCACTCGATGACGCAGCAGATACGGTTGGAATATCGTCAGGACATGGGCACACATCAGAAGGGCAAAGGAGACCCCGGTGCTTATTCCCAGAGCGAGAGAAGTGGCTTGACCATCTGCGGAGTTGTACCGGGTGAACGCAATAAAATATCGAACAGTAGTGTACACCGCCCATACACCTAGAATTATGTCAGCATTCTATGAGCGACAGAAATTTGATTGCGGTTCAGTCAAAGGCTATTCTGACAGACGACTCTTGAGCGCAGTGCGTCAATTCACGAAGCTCGGTGAAAGAAGAGACTACGTCGCAGTAGAGATTCGACCATTCGGGATTCAGAAGACAGTCCTCTTAGACGTCCAACTGGATTTGGAATTATCGTCTCTGTTTGCAATCTTACTCACCTAACAAAATTTCCAGCGATCCCTTGATAAGCTTTAGCCAATTGTAACGGCGCCTCACATGCCAATTCCACAAACTTGTCTTCTGCTGGGGGAGTGATGGGCCACCATCAACCGAAAAAGCTGCAGGGCGTCGCGTATCTACAAACGCTGGCTGCTGCGACGGCATGTCACGATATCCCGCAGATTCTGACGTCTCAGCATGTAGCAGTGGTTCCGTCGGGTATGAGTACTCGGAAATGCCCGTGTACAATGTAACGCCGGAAAGTGTGGATATGTTACGGTCATGAGGTGACGACGTCGGTCCGTAAGAATTCGGGGGATCTGGAACGTGTGCGTTGTGGAGATACAGAGCAGCCATCAAAGATGCTGTGCGTGGGTGTCATGTATTTTTAAGTTGATGATTACAGTCTCGGTCGGGCACGATGCCACAATGAGAGTTGTTGTAGCTTTACTTCCTTGCCTTGCGCGGTAACAGGCAAATAGTGTGGACAGCAGAAGGATAGGGGGTGAAACAAATGGAGATTTGCGCTTCGCAGATCGACGGCTGTCAAGGAAGGCGTTGGTGTGCCTGTAGCCAGAATTCGAACTTGCTAATGTTTGCCATCAGCCTCGTCAAATAACGCGTCGACAAGACCAAATACTTCTCTCGAGTTAACGGGAGTTAACCTGAGTCCCTATCAATCCCTCGATCGATATATTGACGTTGACTAGTGACATTGGCCTGTCATGGCAATGAGTATTAATAAGTCTACACACTCTGAGCTACACTGTCTATTGATACAGAGCAGTCGGCAAAAAGGTCCTTAGTCAGGGGTACTGGGCTTGTCTTGCGCCATTGACAGGTTTACCCCAGTTTCAGTCGCAGGACGTCATGTGTTCCCCATGGCAACACCAGAATTAATACTGGCGCTGTCCACGAATATTGATCAAGCCCAAGGTACATCGATGTCTCTGCGATGCATCGGAAATCCATAACATGCTTGTACTTCTCACTCCGCAGCCCACATTTCAATAAATATATCCAATGATATTTGTAAGTATGTCATTTGTATGTCATGTGTTACTACATGACGTAGAGTACACTAGTCAAGTGCCTTTGATCGTTTGTTTTATATAGCCCTACTCCTCTTTCACGCACGAGTGGCACGGCCATGACCCCATACTATCACAGGGGGTGTTTATGGATTTTGATTGATAAGCCTATAGAATGGGACCTAATCCACATCTTGACATGATCGTAGTACAAAAACCATTTTGTAACGATGTAATCAAAAAAAATCTGCACTCTTGGAAGTGGTTGAAACGTTGTCCGCGCGATTTTAGCAAAACGGTCGATTCTGCTTACATTGGCAAATTGTCACACGGCATCTTGAAACCCAGCCCGGCATTCTATTATTAAGTAGGCGCACAATTCCTGCATGTTGAAGAATTGTTTGCCACGACGAGTGCCATAAGATCAGTAAGCAGAAGTGAGTATATACAGGTATAACAGGATTAGCTCAAAATGATGTGAATAGGTACAGTAAGAAACCAAGGAACTATCATTGAAGATGTTGACGTGCTGCGAAGTACAACTGGATGCCAGGGTATAGCTGTGAATTACGAGAGTTTAGATCACTAGTCATGGAAGAAAGTGGGGAACCATGAAGAGCTGTGGCGAAAGATTTGTGAATCGGACGCCGTGGGGTCAATGGAACTCTGGGTACATGGTTTTCAGAGTCGTCAAGAGGTCGTGAAGATGAGCCTTGTACAAAGAGAGGACGAGGACGAATGAGAGCTGAACGTCGCGGTGATGGGCTATTCCATATACTAGCAGGATATGATCGGAAGCGATGAGAGGTTGAAGATGAGAGCGGTCGCGACAACGGGGATGGGATCGATTCCAAGATGCGTGAGTTGCTGGCAGGGGAATCTGGTGAAAGAGATTTGCGAGGGCTCTGTAAACGCGATGCCTATGGGGTTCGTAACAAATGTTGAGCAGCGGTGGTGGTCGACGTCGTGAATGGTGGGACTACAGTGGCAGCCGCGCGGGGAATATGAGTAGAGGCCTTGGTAGCAGCTGTCAAGATCATCTGCTGGTTGTAGGATGCCTGTGGCGTGTCATGGATTCCGAGGTAACGATTCCGCAGAGTCGAAGCATTGATTTCGAACTGATTTGCTGTGTTAACGTAGTTGATTTTCATGTCGAGAGGAAGTTGTCGAAGAAAGGCGACAGCTGCAGCAACTCTTGCTTGATACAAGTTTGTGGTTATTTTTCGAAACCGCAGCGCCTTTGTCCTGCGAAGGGGGGCCATCCTGACTGCGAACTATCAGAATGGCCCTGCAAAGCTTTCACCTGCAAATTTTCCACTGCGACCGCCACCAAGCGGAGTCCAAAACAAGCGAAATCTCAATGTCACGCATCAGTGGTTAGGAAAATGAGTATCTGGAGCAATTAACAGCTTTTGCTTCGTTTGCAGTCAATCAGAGTGGTTCACTTGGTTTCAGGAGTAGTAGCATAGGCCCTCAGAAAGAGCAGAGACTCAGATGTATGTTTTGCGCTCTCGATCTTCTGATTTCTGATCTCATGATTCTGATGTAAACAAATCTTTTCATCTGTAAAATTATTGACAGTCATGTAAAGGATATCCATTAGAGTATACCTTCTGGGCCCTATAGCTGTGTGTTGTTTATGGAATGTGTGAGAGCCTTATCAGTTGTAAATCTCGAAATCCATAAACACCAATACCCCGATCATCAGTACCTTAAGTGATAGTAGGGCCTGGCGTGTCTACTCTGCATGCCTGCTGGGAAAGTTGCTCATGCTCCACATGCCCGACGCTATGCTGGAATCAAAATCGACCATCCTTCTGTGTATGATTCCGGAAATCTGGCCCTAATAAAATCGTACGAAATACCTTGATTCTCCTTCTAGTGTAGTCTTCCTTAACTGGGGCTTCCCTGGTTTCATATTAGAAATTACTTCCTCTATAGTTCATCCTCGATCACAACGGGGCGAAGAGTTCGCATCTGTGCGTATATTGAATCACGTAGGACAGCTCGACTTCATGAGACGAAATTTAAAGCGCCCATATGAAGTTGGACGCCCGCTGTCAACTACAGTGCAATCTCAACGGCATCTAAGCCGATAAGACCAGTGAATACCAAACTGATGAGAGCAAACCTCCCATAGCCACATATAAGTATTATTCCTGAGAGATTGAAGTCAACCTTGTCGTCAAGTGACTTGATAACGCCGGATTGGTCTTCTGCAGCTATATAAGAAAGCGCCGCAGGCACATGTAACGTACGTCTCTGCAATTTTGATATGCCAATAGTGTGCAGCGGGATGCCCGCTGTCGCTCAAACTTCACTCAGGTTAATCTCAGGAACCAGCAGCGACCGGCCCGTGATAGGAGGCTTAGCTTGCTCCTGTGTCATGCGTTGGGTACCAGAGCATGATGGACAAGAAACTTAGCTAGCTTACATTCTTCTTTTTCTTCTTCCGCTTGGCCCCTTCTCCATCCCGATGGTCGTTGGCTAGACGTTTTTTGCTAGGGGTGCCTTTAGCGGTATCGCTAGAGTTTAAAGCTTCCTTATAAGGTTTGGTTTCTGCCGGATCATCAATGCCAGACGGCTTAAGGAACACGCTGGGTGTAGATTTCGCAGTGGAGACGTGGACTATCGGTTTCGGGGGATGTAGATCGGTGCCAACCCCAGTGTTATCGTAGATGACTTGCTTGGCTGTCTTTGCTTTCAAGGGAAAGCCGCTGAGAAGTTTGCCAGACGAATCTGATATGGATATAGGTCGAGGGTGAATCCTAGGTTTCTTTGACCCTGTTTCGTGTAATGTTTTTCCTTCCTTTGCGCTGGTGATCGGTTCAGGCTCCATGTTCTACGCAAGACTCTAAAACAGGAAATGAAAACTTGGTTGACGGCTTACATTTTGAATGACTTCCTGTCCCTTCTTGTCAAACGTGCGTCGGCCCTTTGGTCGGTGAGGTATAGTAGAACTTTCCGGCTGTGCGGCCGACGTATCTGTTAATGAAGGGAAAAGAAACGGTAGATAGGACGTTTCATGAACGACAGATTGACTATCGTTGGTGCATTAAACCATGTCGCATATCACTGAACGATTCCACGCACGGAGAGTCAGAAATCAACCCCCATGCATCTCTAACTTCTTGGGGGACCTCCCACTCCCCATCGTCCTTCACAACTGCTCTCTCGAACTCAGCTTCTTTCAGCTGCTTGGCGCGTTGGGCATTTTGCATGAACCGCAGACCCAAAGTGCCTGTACTGATAGTTTTACTCGACATGGATGGCGTTCAAGATGTGATGCCCAAAATTTCTCACACTAGTCTATAGTTTGCCCGAAACTTTCGGCATTTCAAGAGCACAAACTCTTCTGCTCATTATGAGGAATATAACGGTAATACTGCAGGATAAGAACGTTTACCAGTTAAAGTGGAGGTGAGCACGGGCTGCACGGCACAGTGCGATATTTGTTCATGTTTGAGACCAAAAATTGTAAAATTATAAATTTAAATATATATTTTTGGCAACCTGGCAAGCCTGTCATCAGGCTCAGTTCGAAATCTCTTACTTGCACTAAATATTTTCTTTTGGCATTACTTGTTCTCTGATCTATCCGACTTTCCCAATGTGGAAACCTATTTTTGGACAGCGATACACATCGAGCTGCCGTTGCGCAATTGTCAACTTGAATGGTATAGCATCACTTTCTCGCGCGCACTCTGGTGAACCTTTGGACTGCCCCTAGGCGGGTGCTACGTTCCTGTGAAGGACGTTGTCTGCGAGGGACGAGCACGTGAACGTAATGCGCTAACGGTTACTAGTAAAGTTACTACCTGCCGTTCCTCGTCACCTTTACTCGCCATCACAAAAATCCATGCGGTTTATGTGGCCGAGTTACGTTTCGTGGGTTCGCGTTCAGATGAAAACCTTGAACCGCGTGCACCCCTTCCCGAGCTTCAAACTATAATTCGGCATTTCGCCTGGCGTCACTTGATACTCTAACATAAAGTGAAGTTACTCACGACCAAGAAAAACCACTCTTTGGGATGTCCGCCACGCCCTGATTTCTTTTCTTCTTCATCTCCTTACATCACACCGTCGAAAATTCGTCCTCCAATTATTATTAAGATTATCTCATTTCGGTCCTTCAATTCATTGGTACCTCGCTCCTGCAGGCTCTCGAGAAATGGACCGAAGAGGATGGGTCATCCGCACGCATCGACACGAAAAATCTCTCATGCGATCAGTGAGTGGGTCATGCCGTCTCATCCATAATCTTCAAACTCAAACTCAACCCTGAATCACAGATTTAGGTATGTGACCACCACTCCCCATCATTAAACGACTTGATATATCAGAAATCTGATTAATGTGCGTCGCCAGCTTCATGTGAGAATTCCGTTCCGGCACCGCGACATTCACGAGCCCGGGCGAGGCTTAGCAACAATAGCTTGTAAAGTAGCTGGGCTGGATCGCTTTCATACGCTTCGCGTTTATGAAAATAAGTACTAAGCACATTCTGACTAATACTGCGCTGCGGCCGGCTACGATATCTGGTTAACCGCCGACGCACTGATCCTACGCTCAAGTTTAAAATCTATCATAGCATATAGGAAAAAGATATCCTCCACTGTTTTCCTGAAGTTCATATTCATCATCAAGCCCGTCAGCATCAACCTCGCATGCTGAAGAAGCCAATCCTCAAACTCAGATCACTTTCTGTGGGTTTTCTAAGTAGTCTTCTCCGCGAAGTACCCTAGTGCACCGGGTGGTTCAGTGAGTGCAGATGCGGTGTTGGAGTATCGCTGAAGGAAAGTCGTATAGATACATGGGCATTGAAAACGTTCGGAAATTACCTGATGGTGAAAGGATTGGGAATATCACCTGAACACCCTGTCGCGAGATGCCTCGTTAGATGCAAAGCGGGGGTCTCAATCAGCGCTGTACGTTCTTTTGGATTTCATTCCCAAAAAACACACCAGGTTTGTCTGCCGTGATTGGGAAATGCAACAAGATGGCGTGGCCGGGAACAACGCATGATGTATGCCTCACCGCGTTTAATCTATTTCCCCAATTTTCATTACAGGAGGGCGAATTCAACTCATACGACACATCCTCGTGCAGTGTGGAAAAAGCACTTTCCCCTAACTGAACAAATGCGCTGTCGTTTTCGGCAATGCATTAACCCTCAAAAACCGAATGATAATATTGCTTATCCGAATGCCTGTTTGACTACGGCGATGATTTTCATCTCCACAAATCGACGCAATGTCAACACAATGTGAACCTTTACTTCACTGTCCTTTTTCACGCTGATTGCTTATTTCACAGTTATCATAACAAGCCGTCGTAGTACAATGGTAGTACGCCGCTTTCCTACGTGTTATGTAGCTAAGGCGGAGGCTGTGGGTTCGAGTCCCATCGTCGGTAGAGGTTAAATTTTTAAATTATGGCTCGAGTAAATCGACGGTCGCACACGAGTACTGCGCATCGTAATGTTCATTTTGTAGCGTCGCTTACTATCTGATGGCACTGCAATTCTTGACCGTACGAAGTGACGCAAGCAGGCGGAACGGCGCGCATACCTGATTTTCGACTATAAGTATGCCAGCTGCACCAAACGGATCCGGATCTACAGCATGAGTCAATTTATACGGCGCATTTTCGACTCTTAGTGTACGTTCTTACGTAACGTGTTTAAGGTTGTGGGTTCGAGTCCCATCGTCGGTACGCGGTTACTTATTTTGAATTTCTAGGTTTCACAATGCCTCTGCGCATCCTCTTCTGCAGATGCGTGATTCAAGCCTATAATGCCATAACTATGGGATGAACATGTATATATATTTATACCTAGACTATCCGAAAACTACCTGAAACCAATTGGGCTCCCATTTCAGTTATTCTTTCGATGTGGCGGCACAGCAAACTGCACAGATAACGCACGGTGTTTGCACTCCTTCATGGCTGTGTCTTGACTCTTCGTATCGGCGGCCTCGAGCATACACGTGTTGCGCAGCATCTCATGTGAGAAGGCTAATGAAAAACGAGGATCATGCGCAGCCTTCCTCAGTACGACATCACATTGTTGCGATAAATGCACGAACTTCTGGTCGGGAGAAAGTAGCGTTCGTCGGAACCACAAAACGTTTGGACCTGACGGAACGGCAAATGCACCCATTGCGCCCGATTCCATGGATACAACATTCATTTCGCCAAAGTAGTTTCATTAACCAATTGTGGTGCTGAAAGATTTATGAGTCTTACGGCATATGGAATGTAATAGGTGAAACTTCCATCCTACGCCGTACGGCTAGGCTTTAAATTTGCACCCCCTAGCGGCACAATGGCAGCCATGTCAGAATATCAGTGTTCTCCTTGCCCATAAATCAGGCAAAGCCGAAGCCAGATGGAGTCAATCACACCATGACAGACTCCATGGAATATGATTTTCAGGCCCACTGGGATATTCGGAACACGCAATTCGGAATACATTGGAACTGTGTCAACCGTTCGCACCGGGTATGGCCCACGCGGATCAAATGACCACTGTTCGATATTCCACATTGCAAACGCAGGTGAACCTGAAATGGAGAGGAAGCGATGATGGGAATTTGATGGAGAGGACAGTGGTAAAATCAATCCTGTGTTACCCATTAGCTGATTGGCAACACCCAAGGGTCGAGCAGATAGGTCGGTCAGAATCCCAGAACCAAAGAAACGAGTCATCTTAAATCCCAGTACCAAGTGTATTGTCCGACATAGCTGATCAAAGAACCCATAATCCGATCCAGTCGCTTGGAATATCACACAGGAGTCTGTTCTCAGTTGCAGGCGGGCCATAAATAGCCGTCGCCCACAGCATGCACCGAATTGTTGGTAGCCATGTCGGTGAGAAAGATCGACACTGTAGTCCACTACGTTCCTCCTGGCAACCTGAAGTGAAAAGCTGACAAAGATTAATATCTTGGAGAAGTTCAGAGTTTACGATTGTTTTCCAAGCGCTCTCACCGGGAAATTACGCAGTGACTCAAGACCTCAAAATCGGGGGTACCTGGCATTTCCTATCTCGATGCAACTTCCATTGCGAAACACATGAAGCGTCTAATTCGGAAATGTCATGTGCAGGTATCCCCAGAATGACTATTCTCCCCTAAAGCCAGAATAGACCTTACGGCAGGAAGACAAAGAAAGACATACGCATACCACGCACGCCACACAGAGGAACCCGTATCGTAGGAAGATGATCAAAGGAAACTCTCGCCTTGGTCATATGGCGTTAGATTTCGCAACGATAGCGAGCTGACGGATACGATACGAAAGCCACGCGAATCTTTTGTTCCACATCAGAAAGTCATATCCGCGCAAGAAGGAATGTCTGAAAGGTCTATGTGATAAGAAGTTGTACGAGACAGGATGTCAATGATCCCGTAACAATTTATCTTATGAATGAATGAAATGACGACTCACTATACACTACACAGCTCTTCAATGTTGGAGCACGCTAGGGAATATTAATCGCTCTTAGCTATACTGAATTTTTTTTTTTCGGATACCGGATAGACTTTATGAAGAGCCTCACGGTTACTAGCGGTTACTCCGCACTATTCAGAGGCCGACCCTTTGAGAATCCTATTTCTGAAGGCAGTATAGTGCAACACATGGTCAGGCCACAACTTATCAGAGCTCCATCGCACATTTATAGGAAAAATCGGGAGATCCTGCAACGTGGCATCGCTGATCACCGTTGTCAATCGATGAAGACTTGGCTTTGAACAAACGTTCCACAGGCAATTAGGTACCCAAGAAGTCATAGCGCAAACGTTCTGCCGAGTTCTCCCGAGATACCAGGAGACAACTGTAAGCAAATAGTTGCAGTCCAATGGAAGACTTCTGAGCACATCTCTGCACTCAGAAGGATTCGTGATACGCGACGAACCTGACCGCTTGAACTGTAAGTCGATGGGATGATAAGAACTAAAGAAAGATTACAGAAAAACTTCCCCGCAACCGCACGGGGGTTGGAAGATGGCGAGCACGGTCTATCTGTTGGAAAGAACAATAGTTATCACGGTGCCAAGTAAAATGCAAACCACCAAAATCTTACAGCCGAGGACGAGCATGTGGTATGTATTTTGCGGATGCTGCAGAACGAATAAATCATTTGAGCCTCGTAACGGTGGACGTTGTTATAATTTTCAACGAATTTCAATAACTCGATCGGACAGTTAAAAATAAACGGATCACGAGAACATCATCGAGAAGCACGGAAAAAACAGGAACGAGAATGGAAACTAGTCCATAGCTCCATTTGATATTCGTATGTCAGAAACACTCGAATGAGTAGTTTCGAGGTCGAAATCGTCAGGAGGTGTATCGGACCCTGTAATCCAAGATATCGATGAATTTACGACATATACACCAGAAGGCAGTTGGACATGCATATGTACAGCTGGTATTACACCAATGGAACTCACAGACTGAGCGACTCGACATTCGTCTGGCAGTAAATGATGTGGTGTAGCATGTTAGGATCTTTGTAAACTGTCGGAGATGCAGTTGAGATGCAGGAGCTGGTCTCGATGCAACTGCAAGCGCAGCCGCAACTACGTATGTCGTGAGATCACAGAGATGGCGGCGTGAGATAGAGATCATAGAAACTTGTGAAATCGGATAAGTAAACACGTCATTGTCAGGCCCTGGAAATATTCTAATTATACAACTACAAACTACTCGGGTGTTGTAATCCCCATTAGTTCTTACAACTTGAACAAAAACAACTTGAACAAAAACAACTGCCAGGTCTGACAGGATAGGTATAAATGAGTAACCTAGTAGCGATTGAGGTATCGAATTCTGCATCCGCGAGTCGATATATAGTTTCCAGAGAAACGAGCCAGTGAAAGCCATAGAGTCTACACATACGGATGTTCGACACTCTTACTACTGGCAGTGAGAAAGCCTCGGCTTTAAACAAGAATAAACAGGTATCTTTCGTTTCGATTGACATGGACAACCATGACTTCGACGTACAATTCCGATCCGCGTGTATTTCAGGTTGTCTGAGCCCGAAATTTCTAGATTTAAAAATGCCAGATCACGTAGGGCGCGCCGGAATCGTGCTCAGGGACATCTAATCCCCACACTACGAAATTTTATCGATAATCTGACATGTTCCAGTCACATTCTCGAAATCGGTATTTATGAAAGATGCGTGCCGGCATTTATGCTACGTGTCCTCTTGGAAGCGTTCCCTACCCGATATTGAACGACATTTGATGTCGGAGAAAAGTCACACGCACGCGTCATTACGCGTAGTGATGTCTCTTGAAAAGTATTATATGACCTGCGAACTCACGCAATTTTGGGTTGGCACTGATTCAAGTAACTGACGACGATCGGCCTTACAATACCGGGGACTCTGTTTCCGGAGCTTGTGAGATCTCGATTTCGATGGAAGCTGAATCCGCTTTGGTAGGCATCTCTTTTTTGTTTCCAATGATAGATGAAAGACAGATTTTTTTAAATAAATCTAATGACGAAATTAGGTTATCTGGAGTGAATCCAAGGATGGCGATGTGGGATGAAAGCAGACACGGTACCTCGGCATCTGAGCGGTTTCTGTCCAAAAGGTAGAACCTTGAATGACGGTGCCCTGATTTAGATGATGAGCTTGAGCTAATCGACAGTTTGGATCGGACAACGTGGGTTGACATACAACTACCCTGACCTGACACGGACATCATACTTGTGCGAACAGCCCAAGCGGACCGGAATATGATAGATATATATATGGAGATGTGAAATCGTGACTCCTCCCCGCTCACTTTCAATTGAACCGGTTTCGATCTCTACACGATCAGTCATGGCCCTTCCCCGTTCCGTCTTTTATATAAATTACCTTGCCTTCAAACGTTTACACACCCCGTCATTATCATGTCACAGACTCCCTATCACCTACGTCCTGTATCCCCTTCACCTTCTCCTACTGCATCTACAACGTCCCCTAGCAGTCATAGTCCTCCTGCTAAACGTTCACCCTCTACCATCCTTCCATCTCCCCCTATGTCAAATTCTTCTGCTGCTAGAGCACGTCGGCCTTTATCTCCAAGCTCTCTACGGGGTTAGCTATCGTAAATCCTTACTTCACTTCAGGGCCTTACTCTTCTGCAGACCTTGATCTCAGTCATTCTCCTGATATGCCTTCTCGCAAATATGCAGCACCTCTTACCGGTCACGATCTCATGGCTATGTTTCCTCCTGCGCCACCCGACAACTTTCCAGAGCTGAGAGCGGGCCCCACTAGTGGTTACTTTCAACGACAGGAACGTGCATTTTTCGCACAGGCCGGCAAGGAAATCGTTCGGGTAAGGGTTGAGGTTGACCTCCAAAACGGGGTGGAGCAAGAAACCGTCTCTACAAAGTTACGTGCGGGTGTTCCCCGTCCATGGCCCCATGCTAGTCATTCACAGCCACCCTCTGCACCCCATCATTCTCCTGTCCAGTCTTCTTCGACGGCCCCTGCACTGTATCCACATTCATCAAATTCTAGGCCCGTTCATAGAGGTTCTGTACCTGTCACGGCTGCACCTCTATTCCCGATGACCCATTCAACTACCTCTCAGCTTCCGCCTAATCTCCATCCGCCTGCGCAACAGCCAGGTATTGGGTTACGTACGCCTCCGCAAGAAGCCACTCCATCTGGAGCGCCAATTACCAAACCCGAACATCAAGCAGATGACTTCGATGATGAATCATGGAGGAGACCCATGCCTTATGCAGAACGCCGACGAGCAGGGAAACATACGAAACGTGTTATTGTCCGAACTTGATCGGTTGGTGTGCACCGTTATCTAATTTACTTTGTGATGGTATTGATTAAGATCCGTTTGCCAGAGAACTGTTTTGACGATCTTGGGCGCTTACATGATCTTGGCTACTTACATCATGACACATTTGCACCACGATAATTTTGTTTTCAAGCATATATATCTTCTCGTATTCCCATAACGAAATTGTCAAAGTTTCACACCGTCTCCACAGAATCTGAGTACGGAACAGTTCGGTTTCATTCAAGAAGTCCACAAGGTAACACGAGAAGATAGCATCCGTGTCCGTTGTCCTAACTTCGTCCGATCTGCAAATCAACATGATCATGATCGATATTCGGCAATTTTAGTATATGGCCTTTGATTATCCGGCATCAACCGAACTAGATCTATACTTTCAAGATCGCATATACTACCAATATACCTCCGTCGGTGCCTGAAAGCTTCACTCGTCCACCGTGAACCGTCTGAAAGGAACTCAAAGGTGCTCAAGCAGGGGGAAATAAATCTTGTTGCCCCCTAACTCGATGAATAGCATTCTGGCCCTTCTGGGCTTCCATTAGACTCCCCCTTTTGTGTCGGAGGTACTGTTTCCTCAGGTGTCCGGTCGGCCGGGTTTGTAAAGGAAGATCGCGGCTGAGTTACTTTTTCTTCGCGACTTTTAAACTTGTCGAATTCAACGGTGATCGAAGACCTTGATTGCACTTGCGATGTGAATGTGGGTCACCAGACGATGATTTAGGGACAACAGATATCATCGAACCTTTACAAACTGGAGTAACCGGGGAGGAAAATGCAGCGTGGCCGCAGCATTGCATTTCTGTAAAAGATCCACCTATTGTGATTGGGATCGAGGCGGATTGAGGCGAGATTCTTCCGCTACAGGGCTGTAACTGAACACGAAAAAAGAATAAGGGTAACCACGAGTATAGCGGCGTAAATCAACAAGGCAGATTGCTCGTGGACTTGGAATTCCTTCTGAGACGCTTAGTTCTTCAAAGTGACAAATATCCTGATGATGACTGCAGGGGCGGCATCAAGATTATGACATAAATATTACCACTTTGACGGCGCCAGGTTGATTACCCCCCACCAAGTGAATAAATTATATCTTGTCCCGCGGAACAGATGTGAATGAAGATGATGACTGAGCTTGGTGAGGTCAGCTCAGAAAGCAAACCAAAAATTTCCGGTAAAAGCAACGATCCGGTAGAAAATGGCAGGATCGTCTGATGATATCGCGATAGCGCAAGCAGTGGTTCTCTCGTTAAGATGCGTCAATCACTCACACGCCATGATGCCACTAGACCATCAGGGTATCGTGCATATGCATTACGATATGGTACTCGGCAGATTCTACCGCATAAGCCAAAGGACGTCACGGTGACAGGTAGTGTGAACCAAGTTTACGAGATCTGTGTGCATCAATAGAATGTTAGCATGTCATGTCAAACTCAGGAGCAGTAGAAGCCGCTAAGCTCCAAGAACACCGGAGAAGAGGATGCTTGCAAGTTTATGTCCTTCATAAGGCCTTAAAGGCATCAAATGGAGTTATTTTATATGTACAGTACTTCATTTGTCAGTAACATCCAGCAAGGTCATTGTGATCCGGACAGGGATGTTGTCTATATCGTTCAATTCATTAGGCAGGACGGACCGAGGAGCCTGCTTGCTCGCAAGCATGCACAAAGGAAGACTCAGGTCGACCGCGATTCGAATATTTGCATCATAGGGATCTTGACAGACCAGTGCGGCTCCGGGTATGGATAAATTCCCGTTTGATGTTTGATATGAGAGCTTTGTCTGTACTTATGGCGTCCATCTGGATTCTAGGAGAATGCTCGTCTAAGGGATGGCCGGACCGGTCTTCGGGCGAGTCGAGTGATGTATCACATAATCAGCTGCGTTACATGCATCACCTCTGGCCGTCGTCGGTGGTATACGAGAATTTATCCAAACTCTTGAGCTCCATACCTGGAATAGCATTGGTGCTGCCAGGTGTATTCATTGTTTTTGTACTGCTATCTAATCTGGTCAATCTTCTACGTTTCTGTAATTTGTGTGCAAATTTACTAACTGGGACCCCACGTGTACTCCGGGCTGCCTATATTCGTTCTTCACGATCCATATTCCTGTCTTCAACGCAAGACAGTTCAAGCCTCGTAGATCCCATTATACAACGATGGTTGACAAAAAATTGGAGGAGAACATCGTACAGTTCTGCGGGGTGACGGGAGCTTCGTGAGATCATTAATCCTCGCAGTGTCGTCAATCGCGCGCTGATCATGAATATCGATCAGGATTAAAGATGCGAAAAAGTTTCTAGATCGACACAAACGTTTAGAAGTTGCAATCGATGCTTATTACAATGACCCTACTTCTTTATCATCAACTGCGCGACAACAGGTCAATACTTCAACACCTTCAACAAGCAAATTGAATTCTCTATTCGACAAATACAAGGGTCAGATCACACATGAATACCAACGCGTCATTGTTTCCCTTATTATTCATGTCTAATTTAACAGATACAAGCGGTGACATCTTGGCAGATGGTACGATCAAGTTTTGCCAAGATCTCGAGGTTGATCCAGAAGATGTTGTTCTCCTCGCTATTGCATTCGAACTCAAGTCTCCAAGAATAGGTCAATGGACTAAGCAGGGTTGGACAGATGGATGGAAAAGTCTGAGGTACGCAAGCCCCACTTCTCGATCTATGTCTTTGTTAGCGATATATCATAACAGATGCGATTCGATACCCGCTATGAAGGAAACTTTGCCGAGGCTACGAACGAGACTTGCGAATGATCCCGAGTACTTTCAGAAAGTTTATATCCATACCTTCAATTTTGCGCGATCGGATGGGCAACGTAGCCTAGGTAAGGCGGCATGTCCGAGCCATATTTAGCTTGCTTGATCTTCGTAATCTATGACAGGCATCGACATCGCGCAAGCATTCTGGGCGCTTCTGCTTCCCCATGGAATGGACGGTGGTGCGCTAGCACATAAGCGTCAAGATGGCGATGATGTCATCATGGAATCTCAAGAAGGGTTCAAGCCGGAGTACGTGCAATGGTGGTTCGATTTCCTCAATGAGAAGGGTGGGAAAGGTATTAGCAAAGATACTTGGAATATGGTTTGTCGTCTTCCTGCGACATTTACAACAGCTGATGTATTTTAGTTCCTCGAATTTGTCCGTACGATCGATTCGGGTTTCACGAATTATAGTATGGACGGTCTGTCTATTTCTAATCTCCTTGGAGGCAGAACATGATGCTTATCAGTTATTTAGGGGCCTGGCCCTCGACTATAGATGACTTCGTAGAGTGGGCTAAGGCCCGGTTAGCTTCAGGAGTGTGACACAGAGGTCCTTTCCGTGTTCTACACAAGTAGATCATCCACCTCCCTTCGTCGAGTAGCATGAATTTTTCAATAAATAGTCACCTAAGATCAACACTGGTATGTAAGCATGGACTGCAACTGCCAAAACTGGACAGTTTGAGAGACCGATATGTCATCAGTTTCATTATGATAACAAGGGTTTCGCGGCGGCAGACGACCGAAAGAAACGATGAATTGGATAGCGCTGAAGACCCGGGGTCGAAGCATAGGACTTAGCGGAGATAATGCGATTCCTTCTAACCAATGAATGAGGGAGAGAAATGTTGGGAAAGACTTTGACGACTCTGCAAACCTGATTGTCAAGAAAACAACTATTGATTTTACCCCAGTCAACAAGGTGCTTTCAAGTTGACACATCCGAGGCTGAAGCGAGTCCACCTCAGTCCACCCTAGCCAGTAAAAGATGTGCCAAAGATGTGCACAACTTGGAAAGCCATGACGATAGTGACGGTTGATGGAATAGAAGCCGCGAGTATTCAGTCACGCGAGTGTACAACCCCGCCAGGGTCTATATAGTGTGGGATCCCGCGTATTCAGTTCATTCATGGTCTCACGAGGGTTTCGGAGACTCTATATTCGGAAAATCCTAGAATAAATTAATCATGTGCGGGGATATTGAGATTTTTGCACCGTTGCCCTAAGTATGGACTTTGACGCGACAGTCGCTACCGACATACATAGCGACATGAGAGTCTCCACGGTTCAGCGACGGATATGAATAGTAAATGCTGCGGAACAATCGGGTCATGGTGAAACGCGCGCCCAAGTTGTTGTGCTTCTGATCCGCGTAAGCTCGGGCCGAGCGGCCGTAAGTTTAGGCTTTACGAGAATGTGGAGACTGGACATCTGCCTTTAAAAACAACGTGGCTAGTTTGTGAGCCATCAAAGCGAAGAACGTACTTAGTCCAATCAACATTGTTGCAGGCATACTTCGAATCCCCACATGGGCTTTCGCATTAAGCGATGATCAATCTAGAAGTTCCCAGTAGTTCGGCATCTTCTGACTAGAAAATGAGTTTGTCGTTAGCTGAGAAGTCAAGAAAATCAAAAGGTGAATTGTGGATTATAGTCGGTAGAACTAGTGGAGATTCTTCATCAAGAAGAAAACCAATACCAAGTGGAGGATATTGTACAGATGTCGCTCAGTCAATCTGCGTTCTACCGCGAGATTGTACAACGAGAGAGCGTTCTCGGCAGTGAGAATCAGATGTACTGACTGTAACGATCATAGCCAGTTCCCAAGGCCAGTTTTAGCCGAGCAGGACAGGCTGGACACAAACCACCTAAATCTAGCCTAGATGGATTCGGTAATAGCGCAGGTGGAGAGATGAAAAATGTGGCTCATCTCCATGTGAAGGCCTGAGCTTTCTCGGCGTCACAGGGGTGCTTTCCACATGCAAGAGGTGCGAGCCCAGAAAGGTGATATTGCCACATTGGAAAAGTAAAGCATCGTGGAGTCGGTGAGCTCCAGCGCAGTAGAAATGGAATGGCGATATTTCACTCCAGATGATAAATTTATGTGCTTGACAGGTGGGGCACTGGTTCGGCTGGCACTCCAATAAAATCGAACCAAGACTGAACCAGTGAAACGTGAGCGCTTGTCTCGAACTCGTGATTTAGATGAAAGCAATAAGATATATACACACCACTACCGGTACAGAGAGGGGTCTGGAACGGGTTATTCCCTTGTAGCCACGACTGATTAATCGCCCTCAACGGGGTTACAGCGGCCAGATAATCTAGGGTTTGTGATCAGTATTTCCGTCAACTCTCCGAAGAGAAACTGACGAAAAGCTAAATCTTGGTATCCAAGAGATTGCTAACCTGACGAAATGGCCCTATAATCAGAATCACGATCACGGGGGAAAATATTACGTTTTAGTGGCGCGAGAAACTTGGGCGTTGGTAGCGGGGTCATTTTGTCTTCCGGAAAATCCTGGGGAAGACATAAAAAATCGTGGAAACTTCAAAGGCTTTGTATAAGCGCTAATGCTGGAATATTGTCGGCCAAATTGCGCATCGGGGGCTTTGCCCTGTCGTCCGGTAAAAGCAGCGCACCAACAGCGTATCTAGGCCAAGGACACAAGACGCGGATAGGCGGACAGAAGCCAACCGATTGAAGGGTAAATCAGGGTCTAGACTCTGTTGCTTCATGAACATATATACCGAAGCGTGGAAAGTCTACAGCGCCGCAGCTACAGGTCTTCTCTTCTATCAACAGAATTATTGTCGGGACAATAGATGACATCGCCACAATAAGACTGGAAATGAGAATGCCTGAATCATTTTTTGGGCGGTGGATCGATCTTAATAGTTTCTGTCACAGCAGCAGTTCGGCTAAATTTTAGTAAACCTTGGTTTGGACATCGAGGAGAAGATTGCGAGACCGAGGTGCACACCTTTGCTTCGCAGGATACCTGAAAGTCTCTAACATGCCACGTTGACTTCTTGGCGATGCAAACTTGATACTAATGGCTGTCAGTGCTGAGGTCAACCCCGAGTCAAAGATCCGTTGTAGTTCCGAAGAGTCCAATGAATAATCTGATGCTTTCGTCACGACGCTAATGCATTTAAGGTTATCCTCATGTTCAGGGCAATGTTTCGACGACAATATGTCGGATCATTATATATGCCTCACACAAGTAGGACCGAGAGTAGTGGGACGCTTACTGAAATCGTCCATGAGTTTGAGTCATAGCCACAACTTGGTTTTACGTACAACATCATCAATAAATTGTGTGGGTCCACATCTTAAATCGAATCATCTTTCAGAGCGAGTGCTGCCTTGTCAATCACCGGTAGACCCGACCACTCCGTATGACGGTTGATTCGGCGTAATATTCAAGCCGTTTATGAGATCATCTGAAAATAAAATGAATGTCATGTCAATATAGCGTAGACGGAGCAGATTCGGGTTAGTACGGGTATTTACGAATGCCAAGGTTGGCGTTACGGGGAATGGGAGTGATATTCCGATAGGTTTCAAGCCAGCCTAAGTTACTGTTGTGGTCTTCCAAATCTCTTCAACTTGCTCGTAACAGAACTTCAAAATATGTCTGTAGATAACAAGGAAGGCAAAAACGGTGATTCTTTCAAGATTGTGATCCTCGGTGAGTTGGACCACACAACGATAGCCGCTAAAATTTTAGCAGTATCTCTGGCCAATGGTATATCAATTAAGATCCGGACACATTTCTGTGTGCGGTGAACAAAACTGACCCATTCCCGACACGGATTACAAACTGATCGCCTCCATCTGCCACCCATAGGATGTCTATGTAGGTCGATGATGAGGTGATACCAAAGGTCTGTGTCAGTGAGTCTTGTAACGTTTTACGAAGAACGAGGGTGTCGTTGTTGGGTGGAGAAATGGCCAGACGAATATAGTGGTGTTCTGAAGGAAATGAATGGGACATGGCTCGTTGAGTTCTAAGCTTAAGTACCAGTGCATCCAGAAGTTTCACAGCTGTGTTGCAGCCAAACAAGGTTTTTCTGATCGGGGTCACGATTGTACGTCAAGCTTATGTAGACTGCGCTTGTCAACCTCTACCTATGTTCCCACTTCCCCTACGAGCCCTTCATGCCCAATGCTAGGATGCTCAAGAACTCGCCCAAAAAGCGCACCTGTTGTGGTGTGGTCGAGGAGGCTCGAGAGAGACGCGTAAACCGCAAGAACGGCCAGCCATGGGTGGTCATCAAGCTGATGGTCGTTTTTACTGTTGGAATCATGGCTTATGCGGCATATGTGTACATTGCTCGGCTCTGTGTGAAGATGATACATCGACGGAATGGCGCAGGAGGTTCAAGGGGTGCAGGAAGTGAGTAAACTTCTTACCTCGTTGGTGACTAAGGAGATACATTCCTGCTTCATGCCTGCTTACACCGTGAAGAGCTCTGAAATTGTGAGGTCCCGCCTGTGGAATGTTTCCTTCCCAAAATCATTTCAAAGTTAAAAAGTCTATCATTGATACTTGATGGCTAATTTCACGTACACCAGTTGCCCTACTGTCAGTTTTTCTCGTTCTGTATTTATGGATGTTGTGGGCTTATGCCAAGGTGAGTGCTGCGTACTATCAAGTAGATGTATTCATTGACTTACAAGTGCTTTGAGGTCGTGTTAACACCACCAGGTTATGCGAAAGACGTGGGTCATTACATTACACTTATGTCAGAACCTCTGTCTGGTTCGTGAGAGGCTTGTCGACATGGTGCTTGCCATCAAACCCTTTCAAAAAGCCGTCCACGAACCATGCCGTCCGTTCATGCGGTGAACACTTGGGCTGTAGAGTCGTGTTTCCCAATGCGCCAAATTCTCTGCCCAGCTCTGTCACACCGTCTCTTTAAGATCCCTCTCTTATCCCGTCATCCTGACTCAGTCTACTTCTTCTAGCACGTGCCAAAACAACCGCGACCTTCATTTCCCGAACAGATTCGCCCCGCATCATGGAACACCCTGGACCACCGCGTCGAGTACGGAAGTCCTGACCAGCAGCACCGCGCGCGACCTTCATTCTCCACCGTGCAACCTGACCTTCAGAGGATAGACAGCATTGCCGGCCCTTCGTACGAGAGCATCCCTATGCGTCCTAACGCCAGCGCAGTAGGGCGAACCGACCAAACACCTCGTCAAGTAAACGATTTGGATACCCCTAATGATATCGAAGTTGGTGTGCTTGACACTTTCCCGTCATCAACGTCGAGACAAGGAAGAGGCGAAAAGTCCAACTCCGCGTTGTCAGAGGACAGGTGGAAGAAGAAGAAAGACTCCAAACGTACCAGAGCTCTGGAGAAAGAGAGGCCAAGAGTGCATGTTGATAGGCGGCCGCCGACGGTTCCGATTTTACTGCCTGAGCATCGGTATTGCGGGCTCGATGAGATCGTAAAGCCATATCGTACACATCATTGCAGGACTTGTGGGACGGTGCGTTTTCGAGTGGTGATGAGCCTTTTGGAACTGATGATGTTCTTTTGGTCACCAGTGTGTTTTGAAGTATGACCATCACTGTCCTTGTATGTTAAACTTTCGCTCGCCGGTTTTTCACCCTTTGATTCGACACTCTTGTAATTAGGGATTGGGCAATGTGTTGGAGCTAGAAACCACAAGGTTTGTATAAATGACATCATGCGCATTCTATCTCGCTAACCGTCCGCTGAAACGTTCAGTTCTTTGTAAATTTCGTGCAAGCTGCATTAATGTTTACATCATATACATTTGCCACTCTGCTTACATACATAATTCGCAAAGCAAGCGCTAGGGGAGGCAGCGTTGATCCACAAGAGATCGTCATCCTCGTACTGTACGTCATTTCATATTATATCCGACAAAATAGCTGAGCTCGCGCTGACACTCTCAGTGCCGCCATATTCATACTATTCACGGGCCTGCTCCTGGTCACTCATATCCAGTTAATATGGGTGGGCCAGACGACGGTAGAGAGCATGCAGGCGCGTGCCTTGCACGGGCAGGAGTCGATGGCATTGGCAGATGTGCTTGGGCGTTGTCAGATCCTGTATGGTGTCATTTTTGCCCGTTTTGCGTATACGGCGTGCTGATGACTGGTGTCAGGGAGAAGAGGCGGATCCGCCGGAGATGGGATGAAGAATGGGGTACGATTGAGAAAGAGGGCAACATATGGTGGTTGGGGAGTGGGATGAAAGGGTGGGTGGACGTTATGGGGATTAATCGGTGGGGTTGGATCTGTGAGTGTTTTTCATTTTCTCCACCCCTTTTCAGGATTCTTTTAGCAGTTCCTTCCGAACCTCGTTAGGTTTCAGACCCTGCTTTTTCTGTCACATGTTTGTGTTTTTCCCTTGTCGGTGTTTGATCTTTGACCAACACAAAGCGTGAGATGGTATGATGTCTATGGAGCTCCCCGTTGTACTTGCTTGTTTCTGTCCGTCGGCATCGCTTTTTGTCTTCGAATTTGTGCCTTGCGTTTTTTTTCCAGTGATGTTTGTTGGAAGCGAGGGTGGCGTTCCTTGTGGCATTTGACATTTGGTCCTCGTCGCATGGGTGATTTTTATGACTCAGGGCCGATGTCAGGACCTCACGCTTGATTTCAAAGTCATGACGTCCGGATCCTACCCAAGGATGTGGCTCGCCCCACTTGTACACCCCCATTCTCTCTCTGGCACGTGTAAAAATGACAGTATGCTGACGACCGTCCTTTGGTTTTCTTATCTAGTCCCTATTGGACGAAGCCAAAGCGACGGGCTGGTATACCTTGTGAATCCACGTTTCGATGTTCAGGGTCGCTGGCGGAGGCGTCGAGATTGGCCCGCAGAACTGCGATAAACGATGCTAAACTTCCGAAGCCTACTCAGGCAATGCTGTTCTATATAACGATGGCTGATTTCATGAGCATGTGCAACGATTTCCTTGATTTTATCGCGTGGGGATCTCCGACAGCTTGGGAGTACGATTCCGACGGCGGGCGGAACTAACAATTTTTAATAAAAATTTCAATAAATAGATAAGATTAGAAATCATCCCGCTTGTCCCCTTACTACCATCATCCCGACCAGCGAACATCCAAGAATTGTTAGAACCTAAGCCATACAACTAAGAATGTCGCCAGCCGCTGTTGTATCTCACAGCGCCAACGTTGTTTCAAATGGAAAATATCATGCCGTCAAGGGCCCTGCTACCAACACCACACCATGGCTGACATCTGCCGACGTCATCCGAATGGAGCACGAGTACGGTGCACACAAGTGAGTATAACCTTTTCTATGTCCGCTGCGAGGGTCTTGTCGACGACATCGTCCGATTCCCTTTTGCCAATAACAGTTGACTTTCACAAAATTCATGTCGAAGGACTGTCAAGCAATAAATAGGCAGGCGGAAGAGAGAGTTGAATAGAAGGAGGGAAATACACATTATGTTCTTCTTTTTCTGTTGCATTTATAGTCGTAGGATTCCGGCTGATGCGTTATTTTGGCTATATTAGCTATCACCCGTTGCCAGTCGTATTTGATTCTGCTAAAGGTGCCAAGTGAGTGGTATACGCTGTTGGGTTCTGAATTTGACCGCTGATTTCCTTCTAGGGTATGGGATCCGGAAGGGAAAGAATACCTCGATATGTTATCTGCGTATTCGTAAGCTGATATATCTCTTTTCGGTACTATCTCTGACTTCCTTCAATAATGTACTTAGTGCGGTCAACCAAGTATGTCCAACCACCACCTGTATTCGTCATGTTCCGACACTGAGTTATCTCTTGTCTCAATAGGGGCACTGCCACCCGAAGATCGTCAGCACCCTGGTGGAGCAGGCACAGAAGCTCACGCTTTCTTCACGGGCGTTTTATAACAGTATTTTCGGACGCTTCGCCCAGCAAATCACAGAGATGTTTGGTTACGATATGGTGCTTCCCATGAACACTGGTGCCGAGGCGGTCGAGACATCCATCAAGCTCGCCAGAAAGTGGGCGTATATGAAGAAGGGTGTGCCTGAAGGGAAAGCAATCGTCCTCAGCGTTTCAGGAAACTTCCATGGAAGGACGCTGGGTGTTATTAGGTGCGTTTTGGCGTTGGGCCGTAGGGTTCGGGCTTAATTTGTATAGTATGAGCACCGATCCGGATAGCCGGACTGGCTTTGGTCCATATCTCCAGGGCGTGGGACCGACATTCGTTGACGGGAAGGAGACTCGTACGATCCGGTTTGGTGTAATAGAAGACCTTGAGCGAGCATTGGAGCTTCATGGCAAGAATGTCGCTGCGTTCCTCGTTGAACCAATTCAAGGCGAAGCGGGGTATGGTTTTCATTTTCGTTCCCGTAAGGAATACTCGCTCACAATGTGGTGCTCTATAGGATTATAGTTCCCGAAGATGGGTACCTCGCGGAAGTACACGCTCTGTGCAAGATGCACAATGTTTTGCTAATCTGCGATGAGATCCAAACTGTCTGTACTTCTCCTTTTCATCGTTCTCTTGTGCTCACGGAGTTTGCATGCCACCTAGGGCTTGTGCCGAACGGGCAAGATGCTCGCGTCAGAGTATGACAATATCAAACCAGACATGATCCTTCTCGGCAAGGCCTTGTCAGGTGGAGGTAAGTGTCCAACAAAACTTGGTCTGCGACATCATTCAATATTAACTTTGTTCTAGTGTACCCCGTCTCTGCTGTCCTGGCCGACAAGGACGTCATGCTCTGCATCCAGCCTGGTGAGCATGGGAGCACCTACGGCGGGTACGTTTAGGCTTTCCTTTGTAGCCACTTCGTTTTCTAAGTCCCACAACTTTTGCTCCAGCAACCCCCTCGGGTGCGCAGTTGCTATGACCGCACTGAAAGTACTTGTCGACGAGAAGCTCGCAGACCGTGCACTTGGCCTGGGAGAGATATTCCGATCAGAGATCCAGGCTTTGAACTCACCACTCGTTGCGGAGGTACGAGGAAGGGGGCTGCTGAACGCAGTAGTAATTGATGAGTCGATGAGTAAGAAGGGGAGGACAGCGTGGCAATTCTGCTTGTTGCTGAAGAGTAGGGGTGTGTTGGCGAAGCCGACACATGTCAATATGTGAGTTTTCTCTTTTTCTTCTTCTTTTTGATGGCATTGAGCTCATTGATGGTGGTTGCAGTGTGCGCTTTGCACCACCTCTGGTGATTGAAGAGGAGGATCTGAGGAGAGCGGTTAAAGTCATCGGAGAATGTCTCGAGGATCTCGACAACGTGTGTATCTTTTATCTGTCTGCTCTGCTGTCTGCTTCAACTTTGTTTTGTCTTTGCAGCTGGATGACATTCCCGGTGATGTTGGGAGTGAACAGGGGCACATGGACAATGTGACGAACTAGGCGCAGGCGCAGCTCGGGCATGGTGCGAAGCTCATGGCGCTGGCTATATCCTGCGAGCTGACCTCATCCCCGTATGTGCCGCTTGAGAGTCGACTCTCTTGGCTTAGATATCCTCCTGGAGCATTCCGCTTGTGCTCTTCTCGGGTACCCGAGAGGTTGATATCGTTGCTTGTAATGTGACCTATAATATGATTAATCCTCTTGTAGCCCTTTTCTTACGATGTATATATATGCTATTATCCAGTTCAATGTGTATTGTAGCAATGAACTATGACGTGAAGGGTGTAAGACAAGCAACTTGTGCTCGGTCATCCCAACTAGGGACGCTCAGGGACTTTGTAATGACTAAAAGTATAATGAATTACTGTATAGCTAAACTTCACTCGTTATTGGACGGGAAGCGTTTGAATGAGAGACCATTCGTCTGGGGAAGAATCTGATATTATTGCGTCGAGTGGTTCACCGAGAAGCTCAGACTGACTGACTTATAACTTTGAAAAAAATGGATATCGATGGTTTCCAAGAGATCATTACACTCAACTTTTTAATCCCAGTGACACCTACTTGAAGTTACCCGCCTCTCTTTCACAGTCACGAAAGACAAGAAGACATGAACGCGGTTATGGTGGGAAATTGGAACGTGGGGTATCGTGTTCATCCAAGTCTAAGCGGTAGCCCGCTATAGCTTGTCGAGTGTAACAATAAAGCTCGCTTGAAAAATCACGCCATGTTTTTGCTAACACCTCCAGCACACTAGACTTGCAGTCCTCGAGATATAACCAGCCGAATACAGGGATGCATCAAGGATTAAAAAAATGGCTTGTCGTGACTCGTGATATGCACACATATTACCAGCCGGATTTCCGATCTTTCGAACAACTGAAAGCCTTGAAACAATTTGACACATATATTCCTGTGGTGGGTTGTATGAGACGTGTATCATCCTATTGCGGCAATGATATATTTTCACTAGGTATGTCAATGGCGTAATAAAATCTTGGGCAACGTCGCAGAAGAGTGGATGCGTAGATGTCAGACACCTCGTAAGGTCGGGTCTAACCACGGAGAGCCGGCCGAAATAAATGCCTCCACTTCGTCTTCCCCAATAACTAGCAACTCTGAACTCGGTGGATACTACGAGTATAGAGTGGATAGACAGGGTTGCGAAGCAACTAATCCAACGGTCTAAGTGTGGTTGAGAACGTTAAGTCATGGTCAAAGTTATAGAGAGGAGGGAACGGTGTTTCCACCAGCACAACAATACCACTGGGAACGATAAACTTATCGACGGCGGAACCACCATCGTAGGCAACAGAAACACCCCACCAGCTGACCGGAACAAGAGAGCTCTTCCTGCTAAGCTTGAAAAAAGGCGAAAAAGGCGAGTACATGGCCGGAGAGACCTAGGCATGAAGTGAAAGGTCCAAGTACAGCTAATCATTGTTAACCACCTGGGGCCTGTGCAGGAATGAGAAAGCATCGTCACGGGCCCTGTGCAGTGTGGTGTTATGGCAGCGAGAAAGATCCACAATGAAGCAGGAGGCAGGAGGCCACAAACACCTGATGCCAGTGGTGTTACATCTCAACTTTCAAGACTTGGAAGTCCCTCCTTGGCTGTAAGGAAGCACAGAGACGACATGGTTTCTCAGCATATGGTGGTTTGCGCAGACGTTCAGCGCGCAAGATAAATAGATAGCTTTAGGGCCGGCAGCCATTGAACGAAGAATGCACTGACTTTAAACTTGGCCTGCATGCTCATATGCGTATACTCTCTCCCTGGTCAGATATAGTTCCCCATCACTATGCATGAAGTATTTGTTATATGTATCAAAGAATAAAATGTAAACATCATTCGAAAGGTATAGGAATTGTTTATACTTATATTTATTCTCACTATATCCTCCTTTCATTCTGAGCCTTATACATGTGCAAGCTATTCAAACCAATATCCACCTTGAGATAAAGAAGCACCAAGGCATAGCATCCCCACTGGCATTGAGGAGCCACTGTGCATGGATCAGACCTATGCCACGCCAGACCACGGACATGCAGGGAAATGTATCGCAAAGCAACAATGCACCAATTTTCAGGCGCGATCATTCGCATGTTGTACATGCCATCTTAGAACCTGAATGTGTTGTGGTATGCGTGCAGCAAAGAGGAATTCTTCGATATCTGAACGAGGGATCAAAATATCTGAGAGGCCTATAGGCAAAGGCGCCGTAAAATCGCCAGTACATCACGGAAAACGTGACCTGTGCGATACGCCGATAACAAGGTCGCATGTTCGCGTCCTCACGCACCACTGGTTTCTCCATCACCACCTAGGCCAACACTGCTTACCCTGGAATCTATAGGACAAGTTCTTGCGACCTCCTTGATATTCTTGCGAGTGATATGAGCTTCAAATACGAGGATAGCATGTAAGTACTTACCCACAAGTGAAAACATGGTTGCCCCCATTTATGGTAGCGTGATCGCCCGTTAGGTGGCTTGTGATCAACTGTCGTGCTATAAATGGTATACGCCATCGTTCCATCTTTGAAAATTTCACAAACGACCCGTATGTGATACTCGTTGAGCTCTGAGCGGTTTCTGCTATAACAACAGAAGCAATCTCGTTTATTATGGTTGCGCGCGAACTCGAATATCTTGTGTGGACATGTTTATCCCGATTCCCGTGACAGTCGCTCCTTGAAATTGCCACGGATAGCTCTCTACTTCAATTGTTCGTGGACGAATGTCCTCTCACAAAAATTCTCTTAGACAGCGTACTAATCTACCCAATGATTCCTCTCAACAAGAGGAATCATCTAAACCCCAGAAACCTCCACGCGATGAGGTGGTCTGGGGTAAAACACCATCTGGCGAAGGTATGTTGTCTAGAAAAAGTGTATCAGTAGTCTATTTACCATCTCACACGTAGTATTCTGCGTACCCACGACGCACGACGTTTTGACTACTCTCTTCCACCCGGACTACCCAAAATCGCACCTGGACTTGTTTAATCTCGCCCTTCTCGCTTTCCAGATCATGCTCTTCCTCTTTCTTCCCCGTGGTGCGTCCCAAATATTTTTCTTCGCCTACTTTGCGTTCTGGCGCGGGATGTATAACTTGGGTCTCGGTTGGGTCCTTACAAGGCAGAGCAAGAAGAGATGGATCGTGCGTGAAGTACAGAAGCTTGGTTGGCTTGATGGGGACCGCCGCCCGAAGGTGAGGAAGTGGATTAGGGAACAACTTGTGGGTAAGATGGGCAAGGATTATGAATTTGATGTCGGTCATATTTTATACTACTGCTTGATCCGTGGACTGATTTATTTTATAGGAACTGCCGTTAGAGTATAATGCATGGTTATTGTTTCGCCAGGCTGTGGACGTCATACTTGTCAAGTTTGTATATTTCCTTTACGTCACGCACATTCATTGATTATTTTACCATTATATCCAGCGACTTTCTATCCTACTGCATGTTCGCCTTTTCATGTTTTCGCGTCCCGCAGAACCTTTCGACAGCGGTGCACATTATGAGGTATGCACCGAGACCAAGCTCTCATCTCCTTCATTTTAATTCGTTTCCAGATGGGTTGGCGGCATCGCCCTAATCGCATTCAACCTCTGGGTGAAAACCGAGGCGCACAACGTCGTAAAAGATTATGGGTGGTACTGGGGTGACGTCTTTTTTCAGCGCGGCGCCCTCGTATTCGACGGCGTCTTTGAGCTCGCGCCACACCCCATGTATTCCGTCGGTTGGTATCAACGTGTCATGCATAGCGAATGTGTATAATCATGTTCTTTATTTGTTTTGTAGGATACGCAGGGTACTACGGTCTCTCGCTCATCGCGGGAAGCTACGCAGTGCTGTTCGTCAGCCTCGCAGCGCACGCGGCACAGTTCGCGTTCCTTGTATTTTTTGAGAATCCCCGTGAGTAATCATATTTTACATTCGAATCCACTTTTACTAATGAGCAATTCTAGATATCCAACGTCTGTATGGTAAGCGCAAAGCCATCGCCAAACGGACGCCCTTGTTCCCCTCCAGTTCGACCTCCAGGACCGTGACCTCAAATTCAACCGCAACGTCGATCACAACCCCTGCTGCTACAGTTTGTCCGGCCTTCCCAGACCAGGAGGAACAGGAACAAGATCATGAACTTGCGGATATGCTATCCACGCCCGCCGCAACGGAAGACGAGACCGCTACAGAAACGGAGACGGAACTAGAGACGACCGAGACAGAGATGGACGAACATATCCAGCCGCAGACACAGCCTCAGCCTCAAGTACTGATGATGGACCAAAGGATGTTGCCCGGACGGCATTCGATTCAGAAGAAAGTGCAAATACTACCCACACCCAAACCGAACGTAAAAGCGAGGCACCAGCCACAAGCGTCCATCACGAGCCTGGCATCAGTGTCCTCTTCTGCTGATATAGGCAACGGTACCAGGAGGAAACGCGGGATGTCACAGCATGATTTACTGAATAAGTATTTCAGGCGGGACGCAGTGGTGTTGAGGAACGTTGATTTGCTTCGGTATGTACTTACGATCCTTCCCCATTAACCCTGCCAATTCACTACGCTCCTCGCAATAACAGAGCAAATGATGCAATGCTTGTTCTCGTCCTCTTCTACGCTATCCTTCTTTCCGTCCTACCCTCCGTCTCCCCTTCACTTTCTCATAGCTCAGTCCTGCGTTTACACTTCCTCCATGCCCTAACGTGGTGTTTCGTGCACTATGTGGGCCTAGGGTGGGTCCTGAGTGCACAAAGCCAGACCAAGTTTTTAGTGAGGCATTTTGTGAAGAATTATCATTATCGAGATGATACCGAGGGTTTAGCGGGGGCAAGAGTCGAGGCGTTTGCGAATTGGAAGGCGATTTATAATTTGAGTATGTGTATGACATATGGTGAGTTTGGTTTTTTCTTTCTCTCCTTGTTTTGATGCTTGGTGAATTATTTGCAACGTGAGGGCGACTGATAATTGTTCTTGTTAGTGTCGTGCATTGGAGTTGTGTGGGAGACATATTCGATTCCGAATGATTGGATTGTGGGAAATGAGCTGTTGAGGCATACTTTGGGTCTTGTGCGTTCTATATTACCTTCCCAAGCTTGCCGCTGACCATAGATTGATTCTTTTAGCTTCTGATTGGTTTACACGTCTGGGCAAGCATGGAGTCGTATGAAGTGCTTGGTGTGTTCGGTGGGTTGTACTTCTTGTAGTTATAGTATTGTCATGACGCATATTAACCTTGTTATAGGCTGGTTCTTCGGCGACTTCTTCATGGAAGACTTCCCGGCTCACCTGGAATACACTGGGATCTATCGGTTCGTCATTTATTACTCTTTTCATGGCAAAGACTAAGGTTAGGTTGCGTAGGTACCTGAACAACCCAGAAGCCATGGGCGGAGCAGCGTGGTTTGGGCTTGCACTGATCAGCGGAAGCAAGCTTGTGTTGTCACTTGCTGTGGTGCGGCACATCGCGAACTGGTGGTTCCTCAGCTGGGTCGAAAAGTAGGCATCTCTGCACCCTATCACATTCAGTGAGACCAACTGACTGACTGCACTCTAGCCCGCACATGAAGAAACTGTATGGGGATTCCCTTCGCAAGGATGCTGGGTTTGTGAAAGTGATCAAGCATGTCGCGAGCAAGAACGCACGGCTTTTGGGGAGAGGCGCGCAGAGACATGCGCCGGAACTGGGGAGGGTGGTAAAGGAGGTGAAAGGCACGTTTGAGAAGGTGTATGAGGAAACGGCGGAGGTGGTAGAGGAGTTTCTGGCGAAGTGTGAGTGTCGTGATCTTGTTGTTATGGGTAGGAGTTTGATTGTGAAACGATCGCAGCCCGTCCGAAAATATCGGAGGTGGTGGAGGATACGAAGTTCTTGCTGCAGCAGTCGAGGGAAAGGCTTGTAATCACGTTGGTTTCTTTTTGTTGTTTGGTGCTTGGTCTGTGCTGATGCGTTTTGTGAAAGGCGGGTATCGAATGACCTGTCTGCATATGACAAGAGTAAATACAAGGTGTCGATTGTGCCTAGTACGTCGACCGGTGGCAAGGCTTTCCAGCTCGGCGAGCCGATAACGGTCAAGTGGGAGGTGCCACACAAACATTCGCGAAAGGATTGGATTGGGCTATACCGAGTGAATACACTCTGCTTCCATGTTTGGTTCTGTTCCTAATTAAAACTATGTAGGTCGGCGCGAACAAGTCGACGCTTGTGACCAAGACCTCGTCGCAGGGCATATGGGTGCCCGTGCACAACGAGGACTGGGAGGGCGATGTATGGACGGGGTCGGATCGAATGCGACGCCCGCCTAGCCCACGAGACGGGAAGAAGAGCGGGGTGGTGACGTTCAAGGGAAATACACTCCCTTGGCTAGTGGGGCAGTATGAAGTGCGGTACCACCATGATGGAAAGTACAATGTCATGGCGCTGGATGGGCCGTTGGAGATTTCTGGTACGTACACTTCTGGTTTGTCTTTTAGTCGTTAGGTTGATTGAGGTTTTGTTTTACAGTGGACAAGCCTGCAGAGTTGAATTTTGCATCGGTGCGAGAGTCACTGATGAAGATCGTACCGTTGTGCTTGGACTCAGACCCGTCGCTGCTTCCACGGTCGTGTAACCTGATTACACCAAGGATTGGTGATACTGTTGTTGGCCCTATCCGGCCTTCGTCCTCTGTTGGATCTCTGATTAATTCAGCAAGGCCCTCCTTGCTCGGCTCAGCACCTTCGTTATATAACAACCTCTCTGGGTCCCGGTCTAAAGCCCTTCCCAACACTGACCTAGACTTTGACCCCCAATCCGTCCCTTACGCCAACACCAATACCACTATGAACAATAACACAAACTCAGACACAGAAACGCCCCACACGGACACCCTGTCGCTCCATGCTGAGGACAGTGACCCCGACGACTTTACGTTCTGGGAGGAACAACAGGCGAAACGGATCTGCTTGGCGATCGAGCAGGTGTTTGGAGTGGAATATGCTCCGGAGGTTGTGGTGGCAGATGCGAATTTGACAGCCCTAGCTAATCGGATTTTACTATCAAAGGAGATCTTGACGGGGTGAGGACTCTGTGTCGAGTTTAGGGATTATATGTGAGAGGTTTAGATTAGAAACTGATTGATGGAAGTTTTACGGTCCGTTCGGGAACAGAATATGGCGAGAATATGATATTTTGATGCCATATTATTTCCTTTGTATGGTGCACAACACCTAGTCACCACCTCTTTTGGATAGTGGCCAAATTGGCTGGAGAAATTTTTTTAAATTATGAACCACCTATTTTATCTCTAGAGTAGTCTAGAGTGTGTTTCAACTGTTGTTTTACAACTTATTTAGTACTTAAAAAATGCATGGATTATGCCATGCCCAGTTGAAAGGACATTTTGTGAAGTTAGGGTCCTACCAAATATGGTAATTCAGGGTCCAAATCAGTCTATATAGTAATGTGGCCAAATTCTCAGTGACAAAAAAGAAAAACTCCATCAGTTTTGAGTATTTTGACAAATGCTCAAGTAGATTTAATCCTGTTGTGAAATGGAGCATTTTTACCAGAGGAATAAGAAAAATAAGGTTTTTTGGTTGAGCTATTTCTGTTGTACAAAAGTGGTGGTGACTAGGTGTTGTGCACCATAAGTAAAGGCAAAGTTCATCACAATTTACTATCAAGGGTCACCATCTTGGCCACCCTGAGTACTTGGCCAATTCCATATTTAGAGTCTGTACAGCAAGGAATCCATAATAATGTGGATCTCAATATTGAGAAGAACCTCATGGGAAACCATGTACCAAAACAAATCCACCAGTGATGGTGCATTACCGAGATATGGTGATGGCAGTGTGGCATTTCAGCCTCCTTGGCATGTTTGTTAATCTTGCCCAATATGGAAAAACCTCCCACCCACTGTAGCCTTGTATTGAAAAACTTGCCACTGTTATGGCTCCCCTCAATCCTTTGCCCATTTCCTTTCTTTTTTGGGTCTCACCCTGTACAATGAAGTCAATGTGTATTCTGTAGGCCATGACTGGCCAACATGGCAGGTTTGCTCAATTTGGCAGCCACTCTCAAATAATACTCACAGAAAGCAAAGCACTCCAGGTAAAACCATGGTGAGCATGTCAACTTCTTCCCAGCATCACAGACAACATACAAGCCAAGTTTGAAGACTTAAACATAGCTACTTTACTCTCAATTCTGTCTGATACCCTTAGGTGGCCAAGAACCCAACCTCTGATAGTAGGTCAACTTGTGACTTGATGTGACACATTGATCTGCATCAATCTTCACATCAGTTGAGATTGGTGGGTTGACTGTTGGCAGACAACTACCGATGTTCTCATCAATGCCAATGAATGCTGGTTATCATTTCAAACAGCAAATAGACTGCATCAAAAGTGAAAATTTCAATGTAGGGAGGTTGCAGCACAGTCTGAGCTCAAGACAAACTTATTTTATTCACATTGAAGTATCCAGGTTTCAGTAGACAACTGTGAACAACCTCGTGCTCAATGTTGGCAATGATGAGGAAAGTGGGTGACTTTCTGTAAGGATCTAGAAAGGTTTAGGGAGGTTTCAGCATGCTAAATTTCCATCAGCTGAGATGCTGTGTCCAAATTGGGATGTAGTGGATCAATTTTGATGTCTGTTCCTGAAAGTCAACCTCTGTAGATTTTGGGGTTTGTAGAGGCCTCGTTACCCCTCTACAGAGCTGTTCAAATGGTTTTTTGATGATTGGGCTGATGTGATCTCTCAATTTTGTAGTCCCCAGACCCATTTGAGTAGCAGAGAACTGAAACATCGCCCCTCCTCCCCGATACATATACTACCCCTCATTCAATGGAAGGCTGCCAAGAAGAAAACTCAGGCTCAAAGAGCATTGGAGGTCCTCCACAAGAAGATACCCATAATGGAGCTGGTTTCTCCAATCAGCCTGGCAGCACCAGGAATGTTTCACTTCCACAGTACACCTTTCCACCCACTCCTTATTATTCACATAGTCCTGTTCAGCATGTACACAATGATCTTCTTGTTGGTTACTATTGGTTAAAATAATTTAATTTGTCCTTCAGACCCACACAAACAGTCCTTACCCAATCACTCATCAGCATAGCTGTGAGGCTAGTGCTATATACCAAATACCACCCAAACCCAAACCTGGCTGGCAAGGTCATGGATATTCCATGCACAGATTTGCTTCTTCTGTTACCATGCCAGATACCCGTCCTCTGAGCACCCCCACTAGATCCCAGCCTTGGCCACTCAGCAGACCCATACCCAGTGCTTCTAGTTCCATTTCAACACCTTTACCTAATACTAATCGCCAGAGCCCTGCACCTCTCACATCAGATTCTGAAGTAGCTGACATCATGTGGACAAGTGAGAAAGTGCTGGGGAAGCACAAGGAGCCAGAGGATTCTGATTCAGAAATTGTTCAAAAACCAGCAAAGATGCATGCATGTGAAGATAACATAGAGGAAGACAATCACAAGGGTTCAAAGCACAGAAATTCCAAGGCCAGTTGCATGAGCACCAGTATGAAGGTGGCTATGAAGAGCATCAAGGTCAAGACAGAACCCAAAGGGAAACAAAAGGGCCGCTTCATGGGTTCTCGCAATTTCAGTATCCCTGAGATCCACAGATTGCTTCACTCAATAAACCTACAGCTTCCTAGGTGGAAAAGGATGGGAGGTGGTCACAGCCAAGTATAACAGTTGGGCTAGCTCCACAGGTTATACAACACACACTGTGCAGTCCATCAAGTCCAAGTTTGACAGGGTATGTGTAGTGAGTCGAGGGGATCTCCTTATATCACACACCAAAAGAACACGAATAACGTATATATTTCATGTATTGGTAGTGGTAAAAAGATTGCTTATGTGAATAGAAGGCTGGTCCCTTTATAGGGGCCAGCTAGGTCAACAGCAATGAAATATAATATATACAAATGCGGGGTCAAGCCCTGGGTCACCACACCCTCCCCCTTAGGCTTTGTCCAGGGGAGAAGCATAATGTTTTGAGTAAATAGATGATCTCAAAGAGAGCATCGTCTGGTATGTGGGTATTGTTGGGGTATGACGAAAAGAATCAATTCATTCATTTATTAAAAAATGCGATGACCTCATTTAGTAGGGTCGTCAGGGATGTGGGTATCGTTGAGACTCAACAATGATATGTGGGACTCATCGAGGGTCGATGAGGATTCAGGGAGGTTGGCGTCAACTAACATACACCTAACTTCCTCCAGGGTGGTAGGTACAGGTACTTCGTGCTCGTAATCAGGCGCGGAGGAAAGTATGGTCGTGTCATTGGTCAATGCCAACAAAGACAATTGGGATATGGGGGCCTCTGGGGTGTTCCCCAGAGCAGAGGCATCCGTCGTCTGCCCTTCATCGAGAGGGAAACGGTCCTTGTCGATGGTGAAAGCTTCATTGTTGGATGAAGAGATGGAGTCGGTGGAATCACCATTGTTGTCAGGGTCTCTAATTTTTCGTGGCTTGGTAGACGCGATGGGAGTGAATTTGCTAATGGGCTTCTTGTGCCCGTCCAGAGGGATGCCAGCAGTGACTCTCCTCACTCTCTTCAAGGCCTTCTTCTGGCCTTGAGTTGCCTTGATGATGAGGGGAGACCCGGACCATCCTGAGGTCGGATCGTTCTCCAGGGGATATACCTCTGGAGGAGGTGGATGCCAGCCGGACAGGTAAGAAGGCCCAGCATGGGCAGGAGGTTGGTTGTCCATGCAAGAGGTGCTTGTGTGCAGAGATGCAGATAGTCCAGCGGAGAATCCAGAGGACCGGGCAGTGGAAGTCATTGATTCAGGGTGGGGTCACCCTGAGAGGGAGCTCTGCCCCTGGTGGGAGTGGTGGAATCTCTTTTTCTTTTTCTTTGTGGCTCTCGAAGGGCCATGTTGTTAGGCCCAGAGATCCACCACCGGGGTTCAGACATCAGAGGAGCGTCCTCTGAATGGGCATTGGAATGTTGCCGCAGACATCTTACAATATCGGCAGCAGTGGAAGACTCCTCCGAATGGGAGGAGTTGGCAGTAGCCATCGCTGTAAGCCAGCTGATGGCATAGTGAGAACCTTCTCAGACTTCCTCGTCCGAGACTCCCATGGTGGCGAGGTGTCGTACGATGTCCTCGAGGGAAGTTGAATTGGTGCTGATCGGCATGGGCTGCCGATGGTGCATGGGGGACAGTGGGAGGCATTCACGCTCTCAAATCTGTCGGTACAGGCCCGGCGTGGCTAGTACCTCTGCAGTACAAAGGTAGAGAAGTAGTTTAGCTTCAGGGGATAGCCCTGAAGGAATCTGTTGATGAAGCAGGAGTTGTCCCCTGACGTGTGGGAGGGAGACCCTCTGTTCATCCATCAGGGTACCAGGGTGGGATTGCCACTGGTACAGGTGTCGGTGCATGAACTGCGCCCACATTTCAGCAGAGTCCAGGAGCGAGGGTTGCTCCAGGTGAGTAGGGTCATTGAGTCAGCATAATCCTCACGCCGACTGCATCTGAACAGGGAGCCAACTGGGTAATCTCCAGTGGGCAAGGGCATAGGTCATCAGGGGCGTTCGAGCCCCTGGAGCAGTATCATTGATGAACCGCATGTACTCGCACATTCATTCCAACATTGGGTAGTTCCCAGAGGTGTGGGCCATCTGGGACCAGTTATCAAATTCCTCAGTGTTCTGAGGAATGGATGCAGGAACTTGGCCACGCAGCTTGGGAGCTGGTCTCCAGTTCGCTGTCCTGGTAACATCAGGGCCCAAGAATGTATATCTCAGGGTTGGAAGGTTGGGAAGAGGTGGGTAGACCTCATTCATATTGAAGTCCTCGTCGGGGACAATGGGGCAGGGAGCAGGAGGTGGTGCAGTGTCAAGAACTGTTCCTCGCCCAATCGGAACCCGCATCCATCTGACCCTTTCCCGCACATTGAACATGACTTTTGCCTATGCCTCCCAATTTCGTTCCTGGCCGCCTTGCACTGCCCACACTGCTGTGCACCAGGCCGCCTTGTACAGCATCCACGGCTGCCTTCCCAAGGCTGCCGTCTCTATTGCAAATTCGACTATGGATTCCTGTGCAGCTCCCACTAGATAATTTATCTACGCAGTTGAGACACTGCTGCAGTCTTTGTTCCTGTTCTGCATTATTCCGGACTACAGTATTTAAGCTTAGTTAGTTTTGCCTTGTATTCCTCAGTTCGTATATCGACATAGACTCGACTTTGACTTGTCAATCTAAACCTCCTTCTACTCCTACTTCTGTTCCCTAAGAGTCTGAACTCCTTTCAACTCAACCTCTAGTCTCCCTCTGAAGTTCTAGTCCTATCTGAACTTAACCTATGTCCCCCCATACTCCTCCTTGCATTTACCCGCACTTTTCCGTTCCTACCTCCAAACCTCCAACTTGAAATTAGGACACCAGACGAGGTGAAGGGCACAGCTTCTTACAAGCTGAAGCCAAGTCCTTTCCGTTTCCCCTCCCGCCAAATCCGCAACGACCCGACAACCTTCTGTAAATAACACCTGCAGTGTCTGATCAGATTCTGACGAACCTTCCAGGATCAGTTCTTAACAGTATATACGAACTCACACTTCACTCGTCCATTCCTCTCTATGACCCCTACTGAGACCCACCAGTGCACAACAAGAAATTCCCAATGCGCCGGTACTATTCCAGGGATCTCTGCAAATCAGCGATCCACTCTTCCCGACCCTCGACCTGCCACTACTTTTGGAGTGTCTTCCAGACCCTCAAACATCTTCCAACAAATAGGCTCCGGAGCTCCCTCAATCAGTGCTAATCTCATGTCTGCCCATGCCCTCCAACCTTCCAGCAACCCAGAAGGTTTTCAATCAAGAACTCCCCTTGAGTATGTAGGGGGCATCAACCAGCCTGAACCCTATGGGTTGGAAGATCGTGGTCTAGAGGACGGACCTCCCGGTGGACCCAATGACCCTAGTGGTCCTGATGGCCCTGGGGGTGACCCCGATCCCAATGATCCTGACGATCAACCTCCTGCAGGGGGAAACCCTGATCCAGGGGATAGGTTCATAGATGTTCTTTACAACCTCTTGGAGAGTATCAGCACCCTCCGACAAAACAACACACCTAAGACCGAGAAAATCAAAGTTTGTGATCCCAACACTTTCAATGGCTCCAACCCAAAGAAACTTAGAGACTTCCTAGTCTCGTGTAATCTTCATTTCTGCGACCGTCCGCACATATTTTCCTCTGATGAGAAAAAGATCATATTTATCCTTTCTTATCTTAAGGGATCAGGTCTCAGTTGGTTTGAGCCTGGTCTGAATGACCCGACAGATTCCGCACACTGGATGTGGGACTATGAAGCTTTCCTTGCTGAGCTGGAAAGCAACTTTGGTCCGCACGACCCAGTCGGAGATGCGGAAAAAGCTCTCTCTGACTTAGCAATGAAGAAAGGTGGTCGCATCACGAAATATAACGTTGACTTCTGGGAATTAGCTTCTAGGGTCAACTGGAATGAAGCAGCCCTTCGTGACCGCTATTTCCACGGTCTTCCACTCTGACTTCACATAGAAGTTCTTCGGGGTGGTAAACCCAACACCCTTGCAGAATTGCGCTTGAAAGCACAGGACTGCGATGATATCTATTGGATGCAGGAGGATGAATCCCATTTCGAAACAAAGAATTCCAGTAACTCTAGTTGGAAGGACTCTTCCCCGCTGACAAACCAAGCCACTTCAAACTCCGCCCACGGTAACACCTCCAACCAGCAGTCTTCCGCGACAAAGAACACTTCCTGGGACAAGCCCAAGTTGTCCATCTCCGATAAGTTGGGGAAGAATGGCAAGCTTACTGGGGAGGAACGAGAACGTCACATGAGAGAACAACTTTGTCTCTACTGCGGTGAGGAAGGGCATGTAGCAGGAAACTGCCTGAAATCCAAAGCCACAAAAGCCCGTGCATCCACTGTCGTTCCCGAGACTATGGACTCGGAAAAATAGTCTGCAACCCTCAGGATACAGCCATTGGGGCTGGGGGTTGCATTGACCTTACCCACTTGGCTGCCTACATTTGTCTCAACGTGTCTGCTCTTTCCGACCCTGACTCCCTAACCATTCTTTTAACCTGTCCTGACTCTTCCGCCCCTTTCTGAACCCTTATCGACTCTGGCTCCTCCCACTGCTTCCTTGACTCCTCCTTCATGTTGAATAACCAACTCAGCATGGAATCCATTAACCCGATCAGTTTACGACTCTTTGATGGAACTTGCAACTCCACCATAACTCAGATTGTCAAACTTCCGGTCACTTTCCCTGCTGGTGAAGTATTCAATTTGTCATTTTATGTAACCTCGCTCGACTCTTCCTGTTCCACCATACTTGGTCATAACTGGCTGAAGCAATACAATCCATTGATTGACTGGTCTTCAAGCCAACTCGCTTTCCGCTCTGCAGATCATAGAGGTCCAGCACCCCTGATATCACCTTTGTCCCTGAATCTTCTGGTAGAAATCCTCAACTCTTCCACACTTTCCGAACCTCCCATTCCTCCTAAGTTTACACATCCCGACATCTCCTTCATCAATGCTGCCACTTATGTGCGTGCTAGCAAACTTCCTGGGGCAGTAGCTTTTCAGATGACCTTCACTCCAGAAGGGTTATCCGCCTGCTCTGCCCAATCTGCTTACTCCTCTGACCTCTCCAATATTCCTCCCGAGTATCATGAATTCGCTGATGTCTTTAATAAGACTAAGGCAGATACCCTTCCTTTGCATCGGTCTTATGACCTCAAGATAGAGACAGAAGACAATACTCCTCTGCCTCCGGGCTGAATGTATTCTCTCTCCCCCTCTGAATTAGAAGCCTTACGAGTCTTTATTGACAAAAATGTCTGCTCAGGTTTCATCCACCCATCCAAGTCTCCGCATGGCACTCCGATTCTCTTTGTCAAGAAGAAGGATGGTAGTCTCCGACTTTGTGTCGACTACTGAGGACTTAACCGTCTTACAAAGAAAGACCGCTACCCACTTCCTCTCATTTCTGACCTACTTGACTCTCCCTGCAAAGCCTGCTTGTTCACCAAAATAGACTTGTGGCATGCTTATCACCTAGTCCGCATCGCTGATGGTGATGAGTGGAAAACTACTTTCCGCACCCGCTACGGATCCTTCGAGTGGTTGGTGGTCCCCTTTGGGCTCACTAATGCACCTGCAGCTTTCCAGCGGTTTATGAACGACATCTTCAGTGACATGCTGGATGTTTGTGTCATTGTATACCTCGATGACATCCTAATCTATTCCGATGACAAGTCCCAGCATGGGGCTCACGTCAAAGAAGTCCTCCGCTGTCTCCGGAAAAATGGACTTTATGCCTCTCCACAGAAATGTGAGTTCCACAAAGACACCGTCGAATATTTGGGTTTCATCCTTTCACCGGATGGACTGCAGATGTCTGAGGATAAAGTCAAAACTGTGCTTGACTGGCCCGAGCCTAGGAAAGTTAAGGATATTCAATCCTTCTTAGGCTTTTGCAACTTTTACTGCTGCTTCATTAATGGCTATTCAGACATTGTTGTCCCACTCACCTGCTTAACGTGGAAATCCACACCCTGGGACTTCAACAAGAAGTGCCGCGATGCTTTTGAAAAGCTCAAACAAGAATTCACACATGCCCCCATCTTAACACAATGGGTACCTGACTCACAGATGGTACTCGAAACTGACACTTCTGACTACGCCCTAGTGGCTATCCTTTCAGTTTACACTGCGGATGGAGAAATCCATCCGGTCGCCTTTCATTCCCACTCCTTCAATCCCGCTGAACTAAATTACGACACCCATGATAAGGAACTCTTGGCCATTTTTGAGGCCTTCAAACACTGGCAGCAGTATTTCGAGGGTTCCGCAAACCCGGTTGATGTGGTCACCGACCACAAAAATCTTGAGTACTTCAGCACTACCAAGTTGCTCACCTGCCACCAGGCCCATTGGTCTGAGTACCTTTCCCAATTCAATCTCATCATCCGCTTCCGCCCCGGAAAACTAGGGGCCAAGCCAGATGCACTCACTAGACGTTGGGACGTCTACCACAAAGGGGGAAATAGCAACTTCACCTCCGTAAACCCAACCAACTTCCGACCTGTATTCACACAGGAACAGCTCACCTCTTCCCTCCATGCCACCTATTTCGCCACACCCATTCTTCGACAAGCAGTAATCATGGATGTTGAGAAACTCCACCATGACATCCACACCTCCCTACCCCTTGACCCTTTATCATCCACACATCTTCCAACACCTGTCGACCTCAACTGGACCATAGACGAGGCAGGTCTTCTCTGCCACTTCGACCGGATTTATGTTCTGGACGTCGCAGATCTTCGCCTCAAGGTCCTTCAGTACAAACACGATCACATCCTCTCTGGCCACTTCAGACAAAACAAAACCCAGCAGCTTGTCCGCTGGGAATATGTTTGCCCAAACCTCCGCACCTTTGTGCAGGAATTCTGCAAAACCTGTACCACTTGCAAACGATCCAAGTCACCTCGACACAAGCCCTACGGGTTTCTAAAGCAACTTCCAGTTCCAGAACAACCTTGGAACTCCATCTCCATGGACTTCATTGAACAACTACCCGACTCTGATGGTCACACCGCTATCCTGGTCATCGTTGACCATCTCACCAAGCAAGGCATCTTCATCCCAACTGTCAATGAGATCACAGCCCAAGAACTAGCCAACCTGTTCATCCTCCATGTCTTCTCCAAGCATGGTGTTCCATCGCATGTCACTTGCGACCAGGGATCTGAGTTTGTCTCCCATTTTTTCCGCTCCCTCGGAAAAGCACTTGACATGCAGATCCACTTCACTTCCGGTTATCACCCACAAGGTGATGGTCAGACAGAACGACTTAATCAGACCTTGGAGCAGTACCTCCAGATCTTCTGCAACTATCAGCAGGACGACTGGTCTCACCTCTTACCCTTGGGCAAATTTGCCTACAACAATGCTCCTTCCGCCTCTACAGGCGTATCCCCTTTCTTTGCCAACAAAGGCTATCACCTGAACATTTCCGTCTTTCCAGAATGTGACTTAGCTTCACAGTGCACCCACGAGTTCATCGTCAACTTAGACGACCTTCATCAGGAGCTTTGGAAACAACTTGCGGCCGCTCAAGAGTGTTATCAAGGTCCTGCAGACAAACATTGGGCACCCGCACCTGACTTCAACATTGGTGATTCTGTCTACATCACTGCGGAAAATATCCACACCACACGTCCTTCCAAGAAACTTTCCGAAAAGCACCATGGCCCCTTTGAAATCATCGCCCACCCGGGCACTCACTCAGTCACCCTGCGGCTCCCGGATCACATGCGGGCCATTCACCCTGTTTTCCATGTCTCTCAACTAGAGAAACACTCCCTGAACACAATTCCAAATCGAGTACAACCTCCACCTCCTCCGATCACCATCGATGACGAGCTCGAATATGAGATCGCCAAAGTCCTCGACTCCAAAGTCGACAACCGACGTCGCTGCAAGATTCTCTACCTCGTCCGATGGGAAGGTTACCAGGGAACCGACGAAGAGACTTCCTGGCTACCTGTTACGGAACTTGACTACACCCAAGAACTCCTTGCGGATTTTCACACCCGCTACCTGCAGAAACCCAGACTGTTACCCGCTTAAAGACTATTCACGTTACTTATTCACTCAGTCCAAACTCAGAACAAATTTTATTGAAAAAAGATTTTTTTTGGACCCGACTGGGTCCCTACACTACCACCGCTTCTCCCTCTCCATCTTCATCTCCCTCTCCCCCAACTTCACCTGCATCTCCGCCCTCATCCTTTTCTTCACCCTCCTCACCCTCTTCTTCATCCTCACTCTCCTCCTCATCATCAGCTCATCTTTTCTCCAGATATCTCTGGAAGGCCTCCCAGTCATCTCCAGATTTTCGGATCCCGCGTCTTTCCCGCCAGGACTCTCGCACTGCCTGCTCCACCTCTTTGTCACCCTCGTTGCTCTCCTCCCCGGCACTTTCTTCCTCCACCCACTCTGGGTCCAAAGCATCCCGAATCTCCCCCATCGACTCCCACACTGCAGTAGCCACCTCAGCAAACCCCTTCCCTATTAACTTCATCATTTGTTGCATTAATTCCGGGTTTTCCCCGGTCGCCCCGGTTGTTCCCGCTGGTTTTGCCGCAGGGGCTTCCTGCCCCTCCCACACTACCTCCTTGCACTTATGTTTGATGTGCATGCAGTTGTCGCACACCCATCCCTTCGCACCCATCTTGAAACAAGCGATCTTTTGATATTTGCATCTAGGCCACTTGTCAGTAAAAAGAGACTGAAAAGGGAAACAAGTATGCACCTTTTGCAAGGCAACGCGGCCTGCACCTGCACCGGACCCTCCGACCCCTCCGACCCCACTCGTGCCTTTGACTTGGCGACTTTCTTTTTCTTTGTGGACTTGCTCCCCTTGGCCTCATCCTCCAAACCTGCAGCCGCAGCCGCCTGTTTCTTCTCCACTCATCTTGCAGCCGATACCTCTTTTTTCCGTGCCTCTGCCTGGTGCACCTCCTCAGCCTTTGCAGCCTCCTCTGCTGCCTTCTGCACCTCCTGTGCCTGGTGCTCCTCCTCCCTCGCCACTTCCTCCAGCTCCTTCATCTCCCATTCCATCTGCTCCTTCATTGCCCACTCCCTCTGTTCATGTTGGGCCCTCATCGCAGCCAATTTGATCTGTGTGGATACTGCTGGAGGGGACATAATTGATAGTTGATGGGAGAAGGAAAGAACGTGAAAATTTTTTTCAACCAATTACCGCATTTGGAAAATTCAACCAACTTCCTCATTCGGACTCAAACCCTCACGTGCCTCGTAGGCTCGGCACCAAGGGGGAAATACTGTCAAGAACTGTTCCTTGCCCGATCGGAACCCGCATCCATCTGACCCTTTCCCACACATCAAACATGACTTTTGCCTACGCCTCCCAATTTTGTTCCCGGCCGCCTTGCACTGCCCACACTGCTGTGCACCAGGCCGCCTTGTACAGCATCCATGGCTGCCTTCCCAAGGCTGCTGTCTCTATTGCAAATTTGACTATGGATTCCTGTGCGGCTCCCACTAGATAATTTATCTATGCAGTCGAGACACTGCCGCAGTCTTCGTTCCTGTTCCACATTATTCTGGACTACAGTATTTAAGCTTAGTTAGTTTCGCCTTGTATTCCTCAGTTCGTATATCGATATAGACTCAACTTTGACTTGTCAATCTAAACCTCCTTCTACTCCTACTTCTGTTCCCTAAGAGTCTGAACTCCTTTCAACTCAACCTCTAGTCTCCCTCTGAAGTTCTAGTCCTATCTGAACTTAACCTACGTCTCCCCATACTCCTCCTTGCATTTACCCACACTTTTCCGTTCCTACCTCCAAACCTCCAACTTGAAATTAGGACACCAGATGAGGTGAAGGGCGCAGCTTCTTACAAGCTAAAGCCAAGTCCTTTCCATTTCCCCTCCTGCAAAATCTGCAATGACCTGACAACCTTCCGTAAATAACACCTGCAGTGTCCGATCAGATTCCGACGAACCTTCCAGGATCAGTTCTTAACATGCAGGCCGAGAGGCTGCACTGGCATACAAAGTACCCTGGGGCCTCTCTGGGTGAGGAGAGGGTTCATGAGTATGAGCTGCTCGTGCAGGTGCTCATTCTCATCCTCCAGGTTCCAGATGGTCTCCTGGAGGGCAGCAATATCCTTTTTGTATTCATTATAAACATGATCGGCTCTGGCAAGAGCACCAGAGTTAATACCCAAATCTCGATGATCTCTCACATCAAAATATTCATCATTGTGGTCATACATGTGGGTGTACATGTGTAAAGCGTAGCTCTTGCAAGTGTCGCAAGTGCCTCAGTGAAGGACGATGCCTTCACCATCAATCCTCCAATTTCCGGCAGTGAAAGAGCTGGTGCCCACACCAGCTCACCGGTTTTGTTCTTCTCTAGCAGAACGTCTGCTAGAGCTGATTGCTTCTTCAATCTCGCCAGGGCTTGGCAAGTGATGGTGTTGGATGTTGCTGCTCAAGCCAGTGGGCTTGAGCTCTCTCTCCTTCCCCCTTTGAGACTGGCCACTGGGGCCCGTCTCCCGTGCACGGCTAGGTTTGTTGATGTGATCACACCCCATGGGGTCGTCTTTGTCTGGAGGGAAACTCGCCATGGTAAGTGTACCAAGCGATGAAGAAAAAAAAATTGAATCTCTGCACGATGTAAAGTTGCAGAGTGTGAAATTCGTCGGGAAGCCGCAACGTGACTTGGAAATTTCCAAGTCGTTATGTCCATTGACGCGCAGGAGTTCCTGTGCATTTGGGCAACTCTTGCCAGTCTCTGGCACCCATTAGTGCCAGATAAGCGTCTAGCACTGCAAGATCATTGCAGTTCGATAAAGGTTCCCAAGTGGTGTCTCCCAGACTCCACTTAACTTCAAACTGGACAGTATGGCCACACCACTTGTGTGCCGTGATCTCTTCGACATACCATTTGGTGTCATCTGGGGCACCGAAGTCATATGCGTCAGGATAATGCCTGTTGGGAAACAATGCATCGTTGTTAGGATGGTGAGGCCTTAGTAGGCTCACATGGAAACACTGGTGAATATGCCAGTGTTTCAGTTCTGTAGGAAGATCCAACACATAGTTGGATGTCTCGGGGAAGGCTTGTAGGACCTTGTACGGTCCTACAAATTTAGGCAATAGTTTACTAGCATGCCCTTTTGGCAGCACCAGGTTTTTTGTGGACAAGTAGACAAAATCTCCTTGTTTGATGTCAGGCTCTTTGCCCGATGTTTATTAGCATAGTGTCACTGAAACACTCTTTCAGCGATGATGCTATCATGGGCCACTGCTATGTTTCACAGGGCATTCATTGCAAACGTATGCACTCCGGGAGGAACATGTTCTGTAGAAGGAAGTTCTTGCATCATACGAGGCAAGAATCCATAGTTAGTGTTTGAAGGTCCAGTCCATGGTTATGTAACAGTCTTTTGGAATTTTGAGATATAATCTGCTTGTTAAAGCCTTACAACTTATCCTCGCATTTCAGGACTTTTTGTACACAATGTCAATATAGGACCAAAAATGTTTTGTCATTATGCCTCAGTGGTTTTTACAGAATGAAACATATTAAACACAAAACAACTTTTCCAGTTCATACATATTTCTCAAAACCTCAGAAAATGTATAGACTGGAAAAATTGTTTTATGTTTAATATGTTTAATTCTGTAAAAACCCCTGAGGCATAATGACAAAACCTTTTCAATCATATATTGACATTGTGTACAAAAAGTCCTGAGATGCCAGGATAAGTTGTAAGGCTTTAACAAGCAGATTACATCTTAAAATTCCAAAAGACTGTTACATAACCATGGACTGGACCTTCAAACACTAACTATGGATTCTTGCCTCGTATGATGCAAGAACTTCCTTCTACAGAATGTGTTCCTCCCGGAGTGCATACATTTGCAATGAATGCCCTGTGAAACATAGCAGTGGCCCATGATAGCATCATCGCTGAAAGAGTGTTTCAGTGACACTATATGAGGCTGGGGGTGGGTAGCTTGTCGTTGTTGTCATTCCACCTGTGATCCACCCCACGAGCAGTTGCTCGTGAGGCTGGGGGCAGGTGGTGCATTGTTGTCATCTCCTTTCCCTGCATCTGGGCATCGTTCCACCCATGTTCCACCCCACGAGCAGTTGCTTGTGAGGCTGGGGGTGGGTGGCTTGTCATCATTCGTTGCCATCGTCCCCCATTTGGGTTTCTGTATTTTTTTTTTTTTGGGGGGGGGGGGGGGTTTGGGCATGTCAGTGCGACGTGGCATGATTACAGAGGTTGGTGGGTGCTTACTAGGCAGGTCTCCCCCTTCTGGGGTCTCCTGGCATCCCTGGGCACCCTCCTAGCCCGTGTTGACAGCCTCACATCCCGTTTGAATGGGGAGGAGGGGATTGGGTGGGCGTGGGTGTGGGTTGCACGTTTTTCATCGTGGCAGGTTGTGCCCAGTAGCATACAACCTAAAAAGCAATAAAATACAATTAGCTGATTGATAAAAAAAAAAGCAAAAAAAAACACTTACTAGGGGCCCAAACAACGATTATCGTCATTTGGGCCCCTTGTGTCAGCTCGGCTCATTGGGTCCTGTTGCATCGGCTCAGCTAGTTTGCTGTTTGTTGCTGATGGTGCAAGAGGCATCAGAGGCGGGGGCTGACTGGGCGGCGGTGGTGGTAGAGGGAGGTGGGAGGCAGTGGCATCGAGAGTGATGGTGGTGATCAACATCAACAATGATTGTTGACATGTCTTGAACTTGCACGTGAGTCACGTGATTTCAATATGGTTAGATAATGCAATTGTTTGCACTTACTGATAATGGCTCTGTGGTGTAGTGGTTAACTGCACTATTTATGGTTGGTGACAAGGCTTGGGGGTTCAATTCCACTTTAATACATCATTTTTCTGTAGTCAAGTAAGCCTCTGTTGTGCATCCATAGACTCGACTTGGACATGTCCGAGTCTGTCCAAGTCCGAGTAAATTGATGTTGCTTGGACAAAGTCCGTGTGCACTCCGAGTAAAAGTTCAAAAATAGCTCGGACTCCACAAAAGTCTGTGCGGACTCTCTAGGAGTCCAAGCAATATACAGGACATTTGAGCCAAATGAGTGGGTCCAGTCCAAGCTAGTCCATGTGGAGTCCACCAAATTCCACGTGGACTGGCTCGGAATATGTGGGGCACAGTAAAGACCTCCCTTGTTGCATAACCAGGCTTTCATATACCCCTTGAACCATCAAAAAGGCGGTTTTCCAGATGTCATCTGGTTCCACTTGGACTTGCTCATAAGCATCCGAGAGATCTATCTTCGAGCAATATGTAGCTTGAGCAACATCAAGACGAATCATGTCTTGATCAGGAAATGGTGTAACATCTTTCACCGTATTCGCATTCCTCTTCATGGCATTAATCACAGTGTGAAGTGCTCCTGATTTCTTTGGCACCACTAGCATTGGAGCAGCTTGCTCCGCTCGAGCAGGGCGCCACCACCCTGCTTTGCAGTATTTCGCCACCTTCTCAGAGAGGGGATTCCTAATGAGTCTGGACACTTTGGAAGATAGTAATTGTACTTCTTCTTTTTGTCCACTAGTGGGATGTGATGGTTTATCTCCCTAAGGGGAGGTAGTTTGTCAGGTACTCCACTGAGGATATCCTGACAAGAATGTTTCCACTCTTCTCGAAGACGTGGAAGGTCTTTCTTGGAAAGAGGACCTTTTGAGTAGGCCTTGGATGCCAAGTCTTCGCATATTGTGAAGAGAACGTTGTTGTCAAGAACTGTTCCTCGCCCGAATGGAACCCGCATCTGTCTGACCCTTTCCCGCACATCAAACCTGATTTTTGCCCATGCCTCCTGATTTTGTTCCTGGCCGCCTTGCACTGCCCACACTGCTGTGCACCAGGCCGCCTTGTACAGCATCCATGGCTGCCTTCCCAAGGCTGCCGTCTCTATTGCAAATTTGACTATGGATTCCTGTGCGGCTCCCGCTAGATAATTCATCTATGCAGTCGAGACACTGCCGCAGTCTTCGTTCCTGTTCCACATTATTCCGGACTACAGTATTTAAGCTTAGTTAGTTTTGCCTTGTATTCCTCAGTTCGTATATTGACATAGACTCGACTTTAATCTGCCAATCCAAACCTCCTTCTACTCCAACCTCAGTTCTCTAAGAGTCTGAACTCCATTTGACTCAACCTCCAGTCTCCCTCTGAAGTTCTAACCTCATCTGAACTTAACCTAAGTCCCTCCGTACTCCTTCCCGCATTTACCCACACTTTCCCATTCCTATCTCCAAACCTCCAACTTGAAATTAGGACACCAGATGAGGTGAAGGGCACAGCTTCTTACAAGCTGAAGCCAAGTCCTTTCTGTTTCCCCTCCCACAGAATCCGCAACGACCTGACACCCTTCTGTAAACAACACCCGCAGTGTCCGATCGGATTCTGATGAACCCTCTAGGATCAGTTCTTAACAGTTGTTCAAGTCATTGACTTGTTCTGGCAGTAGCACCACAGGAATGGAAGGGTCAACCCAAAAGGTTCAAATTTAGGGCCCTCAGGAAATCGATCCTGAGTGAATTCTCGGACGAATTCTTCTAATTCATCCTCGTTATAACTTTCAGGCTTCTTGTCAGGCCCCAGCAATATGGGGTTCAATACCCTCAAGCCTGAATGATGATGTTGAGCCTCAACATCTTCCACTTCCTCGATTTCTGCCTTCCTCTGTTTCACAGAGGGAGGCTGGGCCTATGTAGAACTCGGGACAACTTTGTCCAGGTCTTTTACTTTTTTAGCGGTCGGGTGCCCACTATGGAGTCACTCATCCTTTGGAGGTTGAGGCTGCATAGCATGCTGTCTGGCTTGCATGAAGGTGTTAGGGCCCTTGATTACTGTATTGAGGTGCTTTCCTTTAACGTGTACTTCGTTCCATTCAAAGTCTAGGACTATACCATGCTTCCTCATAAACACAGTCCCCAGAATGGCATCATACCTATCAATGTTAACTACATCGAAATAGTGGGTATTTACCACTCCACCGATCTCAAAATTGGTGAAGAGTCCGAAGTTTATCTTTGAACAGCTGCCCACAGTGCCCAATTGCAAAGGCACAGGTTCTTCTAATTCATGAGCCTTCAAGTTTGCTGACATAGTGAATTCTGGCAAGATGGAATCAGTTGTACAGTTGGAATCAAGCAGTATGTAGGCTTCGAGATTGTGAAGCATCATCTTCACAATGAAGAATTTGTTATCCTCCTCAGTCCAAGGAGGACGTTTAATCTTCTTCAAGGATTTCCTCAAAGTAGTTGCACCTTTAAAGCGCGGCTTGTTCTTGAAAAGGCTGTCCATCATGATGCCAAGCTGTTCAGAGAATGACAGATGTTTATTCTCCGTCTCACCCTCTGAGTCTTCCTCAGAGTCAGACACTGACTGGGCAGATGGGCAGCTATTGGAGTCATACTCCGAGAGAATTTCTCTGATCGCACCAAAGCATTCAGTTCCTGAATCATCACAGGGAATACGCCCAGTGTCAGACTTGATGTTATACAGCTCACCTTCAGAGCTGTACTGCGATCCATAAGGGATCTCCTCAGATAAGGCCAAACCATACTCTGAGGAAGAAATGCCTTCTGAGTCGCTGTGTGCGGTGGCAAATCTCTCTTTCGTCGCTGATCGAGAGTCCAAGCTCTTTTTAGGGCTTGGACCATGCTCGTCACAATCTTTGCTACTACTATGAGTAGCAGGTTGATCATTTGAGGAACCTGATTCTTCTCTAGCGGCGTACATTTTCGCTGTTGGTCTTTGTTGCCCATACCTTGGGCACTTAGGATCTGTGGAGTAATGAGGGCCTCCACAGTTGTAGCAAGTGGGAGCCTTGCTTTCACCAGACTTCTTGTCTGGTTTGTTTCCATTAGACCTGGAAGGTTTGCTTCCAGGGGAATGATGTCATGTATCACAATGCTCCTTGTAATGGCAATCTTGATCACCATAGCTTCGGTGGTCTCTGTCAGGATATTTTGAACCAGATGGATTAGAGTTATCACAATAATTTTTATCGTGTTTAACATAACATTCTTGCGACCGTCCATTAGATCTTTCAGGAGAAGCATCCTTCATTTTGGGAGCTTTAGTCAAAGAGGATGTCTTCGACTTCGTGGATTCCATGATACACTTCTTTTCATTGAAGTGTTTTCTCATTTTTCCAATTTCCTCTGCCTGACAGGCATAGTGCAAAATATCTCCCACTGAGCTAGTCTCAGCGGAGCATCCTTTGTCCAGTACAAAGGATATGATGTTGTTGGGCAACCCAGTCACCAACTGGGTCTTGAAGGTGAAAGGATCTGGTGCCTGGATCATTCTGGCTGCATAGCGCTCCAGTTTGTGGTAGTAACCCATAATGCCTTCTTTGGTGTTATAATCGACATGCCAAAATTTGTCAGTCACATCATGGGTTGCATTCTCATGCACGAACTGGTCGTATAGGCCAGTTATGACCTCCTTGAAAGTCCGGGAGGCTCGTTGACAGTATGCACTGTCAACACTGTCCTCAAACCAAGTCAAGGCAGTGTTCTCAAGGAACATCGCCATATACTCAATACGGTCTGAGTCCAGATCTGGACCACATACTTTGTTCACCTTCAGCCAATGAAGGAGGGTGTTCAGCCATTGTTTGAAGCCTTTGGTGTCTGGTAATCCACCATACTTAGGCAGATTTGGGACACGCAGACCATTCTTACCACTAGTGGTAGGAACTTCAGTCAAGACAGAGACTTTGCTGTCGATCTGTCTGTAGATCTTCGTATGAATGTCCCTCAAGTATTTTGAGGGTTGAAGGGAACCTTTTCCTTGATAGGAATCAGGATGGGAAGATACAGAATATCTAGATGGGGATCAACTAGATGAATGCTGTGCCCGGCTACCTCATCTGTGGTGAGACGAGGTCTTATTAGCAATCTCTTCCTCACTCGAGGAAGAGTGTTTGCTGTTTTCATTACTTGAGGTGCTATACGACGAGTCAGTACGACTTTCATCTCCATCGTCACCAGAACTGTCACCATCTGGTGGCCCATTCTTGCCTGCATGACTCTGCACAGGATTTTTGGACCCTCCTGGTGGGGCTTTCTCTCGCTTATTGTGGCGAGAGTTTTTGCAGTTCTTATCCCAAGGATTACCATCCTTGTTGAAATGAATCCCTTGATCAGGAATTGATGTGGGTTGTCCATCCTGGATATTGTCATTGTGTATCCTCTGGAGGACTAATTTATTGTTGTCAATGTAATGTACCTTCTTTTTGGAATGTACCTCGACCGGTGTTACCGGCATGGTTGGACATGGGTTAACACATTCCTGGGAAGGGGACAGTATGTTTGGCTGTACGAGGAGTAGAAGGTCTGGATACAGACCTATGGGAACATTGTCTGGTGTAAGCAAACACCAGATCTTCAAGTTGGGTTTCCAACTTAACAGGTTCAAAGTCCTGGGCATCCCTGGCACGGCCAAGGATATCGGTAGTGAGCTGAGCAAAATGCCAAGCTCCGAATTCTTCATCCGATTCATCCTCTCTAGGTTTCTTGAGAGGTTTCTTCTCTTCACACCGGCATAGTCTTTTGTGTTTGTCTATCGGCATCAGCGGCACCGACGGGGCTAACTCTGGCCATTGGGCAGAGAATAGTCTGGGTGTAGTATACTCCAGACATTGTTGGGGAAGATCGATATAATTACTGGGGGTGACCCAGTTATTCAGGGACTCTGGAGTTAGCTCATCCAGAGGTGAGAGTCCTTGTAACCCTGGATTAGGTCTGGGGGTTGACCGGGCGCTTCGTCGACTACTTTTCAACAAGTTAGATTTCTTTGAGTCGAGGTCGCTGTCGTCCTCAACCATCACTCACCCAGGCTGTGCGAAGTCCAAGTGCAGAGGAATCAATCACTCTCGTAGTGGATATATGCACTTCGAGATTCACTGCCTGTATTGTAGGAGACAGTAAATTTCTCGAGGTGCCTGTATGCGCCTCGAGTGGTTGGGGTATGCTCAAATTTTGCGCAACCTGCAACGAAGCAGGTTTGGTCTTATTTCTGGTTCTTGCCCTGGCTGATGGGGTTGATATCGGTCTTTAGCAGTAGGGAACAAAAATTTTCAGTTGTAGCAGCGGGTGAAAAGCGATAAAAGGAAATGTTGGTTCGAGCGCTGGGTGCTTGAGTAACAAAATTTTTTAGTTGTAGCAGTGGGCAAAAAGCGATAAAAAGAAAATGTTGATTCGAGTGCTGGGTGCTTGAGTCGGGTCCTAGCAACAGATTTGCTTCCATCGCTGATTGTGTTGGGGAATTTTCACCCTTTGCAGGAGAAGTTCAGGGTTGTGGTGATGATGATCGCTGATGGGGCAATGTCGAGCAAAACTCTATATGAGTTTTGGTGTTCAAAAAAGTGTAGTGAGTCAAGGGGATCTCCTTATATCACACACCAAAAGAACACGAATAACATATATATTTCATGTATTGGCAGTGGTAAAAAGATTGCTTATGTAAATAGAAGGCTGGTCCCTTTATAGGGGCCAGCCAGGTCAACAGCAATGAAATATAATATATACAAACATGGGGTCAAGCCCTGGGTCACCACAGTATGTCCATTAACAAGTAAGGAGATTTCGAAGCTGATATTGATTGATATGAATAGCTTGTCTGCGAGGTGAAGGAGAAGCCAATGGGTGATGCAGCAAGGGGCAAGGATGATCCCAGATGAATTGCACTTGAAATTGAGGACAAAATTGCCAAAAAGTGTGGAACTTTGTCTTTAAATGATCCCAAATACAGCGAAAATGACCTTCAGACTCAAATGGTAGCAATGAGGAGGCTCACAGTGAAAGCAATGATTCAGACATTGTGATTATTGACAACAAGAAGGAGAATGACAAGGGAAAGAAGGTGAAAGGAGGTGTTGTCATGGCAAAAGCCTATTGGGTCAAACCACCACTAGCCAATCCTAGAAAGCCATGCAACTCAGGAGCAGGTGAAGCACTGGACAAGATGATGAATGCCTTTGACCCTGCCACCATTCGCCAGCATGACGAACATCAATTGTCCCAAAGCATTCAGCTCAGCCAACTATCTGCTGCCCATCTTGAGATCTGTGAAGTCTGTACATGCAATGATGCCCTGAATGATAGAGTTCTTGATGAGACCAGGCATGCAGACTGAGCTGAGGGTGGGTGAAAATGGAGGGAAAATATATCTGTTTTTCCACATTTTCTCTATATCTGGTGAAAATAACATTTTTTCTCCTGACTTCCACAAAATTTTCACCTAGAAACAGATTAGTTATTTTTCCACAGAGAAAAAAGTGGGAATATGTGGGAAAATGACCTTTTTCCCCCTAATGTTCACAAGTTTTTCTCCTGGAAACAGATTAGTTGTTTTCCTGCAGCAACCAAAAGGACAAAGTGTGGGAAAATAACATATTTTTACTGATGGTTCCTTTTATTTTTCCCCAGTGAAAAGGTGTCTTTTTCTCCCATTATTCCCAACATTTTCTCCAGGGTAATATATTGCTCTGTCTCTTGTGTCAACTGTGGAAGGAGTTACCCACAATTTCCTCAGTCTGAATGGCTCAACCTCCTTGGAGGAAATTCAGTTGATCTTGACCATGTCTTCTCAAATGTCTATTTCATCACACATGATAAATGAGAATCAATTTTTGTTGGGAAACAACTCGAGATCATCCATGGCTAGTGCATAGCATGGGTTACCCATGGGTGTTAGTAAAATTTCATTTTTATTTTATTACATTGAATTACACTATACTTTGCTAGCATGAGAATTTTATTTCACACACATCAATATGTATGTGCATGTACAAGTGCATCGGTAGCAACAATGTACAATATATGTAACATAGTATATAAACCTTGAATATACACCTAGGGGACCCCAGTTGTGTTCTCTTAGGTATTCCACCTACACTTGTGGTGCGAAACACCTTTCTCAACCAACTATTCTATAAATAACCCCTTGCATCAAAACCATCAATTCCCCCATCATGTGCACACATCCCGCTCCCTTCTTGTAGAGAGAACCCACATGGTCTTAGCTAGCAGATAGTGGGTGTCACCCTAACATAAGAGCACAACTTCCCATATCAGTGCACCTTCTCTTACTTGTGCATACATCATTGTTTTACTGTGCCACATCCAATTACTCATCCTTTTGGCACAAGCTGGAAGTAGTTGTATATACATAATCTACTTTTCTTTCATAAGCCAATGCCAGGCCTCACCTTACATTGTGACTGCCAGTGATTGAGAGGCAGCGCTCATCATTAGGACAGCTGCAACCAGACAACTGATCAGATCTGGTTTAGTTACAATTTACATTACTCTATTTGGACAACTATTTTAGTTACAAGCTGAATTCAGTGATAACTCTGAGATCAGGCACCCTAGCCAAAGAAGTGATCCATCACAGATCTACCCATTATGTCTGAACCATCAACTTCTAATCCCAGTTCTAATCCTGTTCCTGCACTAGCACTAGAGGTGAAGATTGATGTGCTTACAGTGCAAGTGTCACAATTAGTGTTGGTATTGGTAGCATCACAGCCCAGACAAGCAGAAGTACAGCCAGAGATGACAGTAGACAGAGATGATGAGATGGAGGAGATGGTGGAGTGGGTGTCACAGGATGATGTGCAGACGGCGGAGAAGTCTGAAAATGGAAAGTACACTTACCTAAGTATGCACCCCCACAAATCTTTGACGGTACCATGGAGAATACAAAATCTTTCATCAGCTCTATAGTATTGTACATCCATGGGAGGAAGCCAGAGTTTTGTACAGCCAAGTCTAGGATTATGTTTGCTCTCTCATACACTCAGGGGGAAAGCACAGTTCTGGAGAAATGAGGCTATTAATCAAATTGCCGCAGGAAATAAACCATTTGCAACCTTCAAGGAATCTCTGGAGAGATTGGAGGCACAGTTTGGGGACCCTAATCCAAAGGTAACAGCTAATGCCAAATTAAAAACTATGTGCCAAGGTTCCCTAATGGTGGATGAATTTATTTTGCAGTTCAAAGTGGAAGCTTTGCAAATGGACATGGGAGAAGCCATGTTGGTAGAATTTTTGAAAGCAGGATTAGATCCCTCTTTATTCAAGTCTATCTACTGACTACCTTCTATGCCAGAGAAGTTGGATGAGTGGTATAATTGGGCAATGCACCTTGATTGGCAATATTGGCAGGAACAGGTGGAATCAAAGTTGATGTACAGAAGTAGTAAATTTGGAAAGCCATCAGGAGGAAAGTCCGAGAAAGGAAAGGCACCTCAGGTGCAAACTCCAAGGGCACAGCCACCAGCCATAGCAGTGACACCTATTGTTGTAGAGTCAGTAGTATCAGACACTATGGAGGTTGATCAGGCAGGGAGACAAGCCCCACTTAAATGTTTTAACTGTGGGCAGTTGGGACACATTGCTAGGAATTGCAGGCAGAAAAGAAAGATTAGGGAAGTTAAAATTGAGGAAGTGAAGCTGGAGGAAGGCAGGCAGAAGAATTTTGTGGAAGAGTCCTAGTGAAGGTTTCCCCATTGGTGACCCAGAATTGTTACAATGTATTAGTATCTGAGGAAACCCAGAGCAAATCAGAAAAGGAAATTGATGAGGAGTACAACCATTGTGAATCACATGACAAAGAAAATTGCCAAGCACTATTTCCAAAAACCCCTAAATTCTTTATTTGCTCTGCACAAATAGAACCTGAAATCACCTTGACTGTGGGATTGAAGACAGTAGACACACATGCAGTGATTGATGTGGAAGCATTGCTCGATAATGGTGCTACAGGATTATTTATTAATCAGTCCTTAATTACTGGAAACAGCATTAGCACACACTGATGATATCCAACCTGGAAACCCAAACAAAACACCTAAAAGGGTCCTATTCAGTATAACACAAGTCAGAGGAAGGTTGCAATTCATTCTAAAACTTTCACTGATCTCCAATAATAACAAACTAGATGATCCAAACAAATTTTGGGATATGCAAAGTAGTTTCAAGATTTAAGTCCACATGTTTTCCATCTCCTCATGTTTCTCTCATGTTTCCTTTCCCCTTTTAGCTACATTTCCTTCTAACATATAAACTCTTGTATTATCTACAATTAATAACAAGGGAAGTGTCCCCCAAATATAGTATTAGTAGTAGAGAGCTAAAAACTCTCTTCTCATCATTTGAGTCACAAGTTTTAGTCTGAAAATTCTTCGGATTTTGTCGAAACTCATTCATCCTCATTTTGCCTCTCGATATTATCGTCATCCTCTTGTATTCATCTTTGTTCACCTCTTGCATCATTTATCAACCTTTCCATCACTCACCAATATCTTCGAAGTTCATTTTGCAATCCCTAAAATTATCGCAACATCTTGAAACTACTTTGCACAGGGATGAAGTGATAACTGATATGGAACAATAAACACAAGTCTGGGGAGTGTGTGAGACAATAAATCAAAATACAGACTGTCCTTTTGTTCTAAAAATCACTAAAATTGCAAAATATTGTGTGATGCACCTTGAGGTGATGTGTGCCATGTGAATATAGCTGAAATGTGGGTCATAAAAGTTGATTATGTAATGGGAAAGTGAGGGAAAGCATGTGAAGTATTGGGGTCCATGCTGAAGTGTGCGAAGTAGAAACCAAAAATGTGAAATCTCTGAAATGTCCGAAATTTGATTGGAAGCTTGCAAAATAGTCAAAAAAGGTTTGAAAGATGCTGAAAATGGATGTGAAATGTTTGTGGCTGTGCGTTGACTATCTGTGAATCCGTGAAATCAATTTCAGAGCTTGTACTGGCTAGTGGACCTATCAACACAAGCTATCACAACCTATAATGGTGTACAATATTGATGGAACAGTTAATTGTGGAGGAACCATTAAGGAGGAGGTGACCATGGTACTAAGGTATCAGGGACATCAGGAATGAGCCATATTTGAAGTATGTGATCTTGGGAAAACCAATCTGATAATAGGATGTCTGTGGTTATGAAAGCATAATCCCAAAATTGATTGGAAGACTGGGAATGTACAAATGACTCATGGTCCTAAGGAGTGTAATGTGTATGGGAGGAAGCTGAAAAAGGAGAAGAAGAAAAGAAAGAGAAAGAATGTCTGAGGAAGTGTTCTGTTACGATGGAGGAAGTGGAGGATGAGGAAATGCCAAATGGGGAAGTTCCAATCATGATCGAGAAGGAAGAACAGAAGCAAACCTTTAGAGCAATTCATGGAGGACAGTCATGGGATAAGAATGTCATGAAGGTGGAGAAGCCAGTGGAGGAGTGGGTACCAAAAACATATCATAAATATCTGTCAGTCTTTCAGAAGAAGGAGTCTGAGTGAATGCTGGTGCAGAAGCCATGGGATCATGTGATTGAGATGAAGCCAGGGTTTGTGTCAAAGTATATCTGTTATCTCTGAAGGAACAATAAGAAGTTGATGTGTTCCTAAATGAGCAATTACACAAAGGATACATATGACCTTCAAAATCACCACAGATGGCACCAATATTCCTTGTGCCAAAGAAAGATCAGAGAAAGAGAATGTGTACAGATTATAGGTATCTAAATGGGTGGACAGTGAAGAATGTGTACCCCCTGCCTTTGATCTCAGAAATAATTGACAAGGTGGGAAAAGCCAAGGTCTTTACAAAATTGGATCTATGATGGGGATACAATAATGTACAGATAAGGAAAGGAGATGAGTGGAAGGCTGCATTTGCCATGTGTCGAGGATCCTTTGAGCTACTTGTCATGTTTTTTGGGATGACCAATAGTCCCCCGACTTTCCAAAATATGATGAATGTCATTTTCAAGGATGTAATAGACAAAGGCATGGTAATAATATTTATTGACAACATTCTGATATTCATGGAGGATGGAGAAAATCATGAAGTGATAGTGCAGGAGGTGCTGTGGAGGTTAGTGGAGAACAATCTATTTTTGAAACCGGAGAAGTGTGTGTTCTGGGCAAGCAAGGTCAAGTAGTGCTTGAAGGTCCCCTCCTTGGTTATATAACAGTCTTTTGGAATTTTGAGATGTAATCTGCTTGTTAAAGCCTTACAACTTATCCTGGCATTTCAGGACTTTGTGTACACAATGTCAAGATATGATTGAAAAGGTTTTGTCATTATGCCTGAGTGATTTCTACAGAATTAAACATAAAACAGTTTTTTGAGTCTACATTTTCTGAGGTTTTGAGAAAAGTGTATGACCTGGAAAAATAGATTTGTGTTTAATACATTTAATTCTGTAAAAACCACTGAGGCATAATGGCAAAACCTTTTTGGTCCTATCTCAACATTATGTACAAAAAGTCCTGAAATGCCAGGATAAGGTGTAAGGCTTTAGCAAGCAGATTACATTTGAAAATTCCAAAAGACTGTTACATAACCAAGGACTGGACCTTCAAGCACTATGAGTTGACAGTGCGTCTGTCACTAAGGCATGATACGGGTATGGGTAAACCTGTGATAATATGGTTACGGGTATGTATGGTTATGGGTATGGGTTGGAAGTTGCTGTACCCAGGCAATACCATACCTTCCACAGTGTTACAGGTATGATGTGGGCATCTTTTGTTCTTGTTTTTTCCTAACTAACTAATGTTTTTATTCAACTTTTAGGTTCTAATGGTGCTATAACCAGCCCAAACGATGTCTATCATCATTTGGGCCCTAGGTATTTTTTTCTATCTTTTGTTCTTGTTTTTTCCTAACTAACTAATGTTTTTATTCAACTTTAAGGTTCTAATGGTGCTATAACTGGCCCAAACAACATCTATTGTTGTTTGGGCCCTAGGTATTATTTCTGTCTTTTGTTCTTGTTTTTTCCTAACTAACTAATGTTTTTATTCAACTTTTAGGTTCTAATGGTGCTATAACTGGCCCAAACAATGTCTATCGTCATTTGGGCCCTAGGTATTTTTTTCTGTCTTTTTTTCTTGTTTTTTCCTAACTAACTAATGTTTTTATTCGACTTCTAGGTTCTAATAGTGCTATAACAATGAGACAACACCATCGACAGCACCGCCCCACCACCGTTGCGAGCCTCTGCTTGCAAGGTGGATAACAGGGATGGGAGCAGCGATGAACAAGAAATGACACACCCCACCCCCAGCCTCACAAGCAACTGCTTGTGGGGTGGATCACAGGTGGGATGACGACGACAAGCAGCAGTGGACCCAAGGACCACAACAGCACCCCCAACTGCTGCCATGAGCAACTGCTCATGGGGTGGAAATGGGGAGCAATGAGTTTCATTCTGGGTGACTATGGCCACCACCCCCCCCCCTCTCGCTGCAAATGGCTGCAAACGCGAGTGGGGGGGGAGGGGGGGTTTCTTGTTCGATATATTAGTTTAATCTAGTGTAATTATATTATTAAAATACATATTCATGTCAAAACCCATGAATAAGAGCCCAGCCGGCAACAAAATAAACCAAAATAATTTTTATTTCACATCAGGAAACATGATTAGATATGTCACACTGCCTGTTTAGGAAGTAATGTGAATGACCACTGGATTATTAGACGATAAGCTACCTTGGCCCCTTGCACCCATGTCGGATAGCAGTGGCTCTGAGCATGAAGAACAACAGCTTCTGCTTCAGTATCTGGCACTCTTTACCTTTGCTGCTGGTGCTGCAGCACTTGCTTATGGTCTCCCTTTGTATGACAAAACACCCTATCACACTTTGGCATTGACTGGAGCTGACTGGGTCCATGAGCTTCTGAATGGTCACCCAGAGTGCATTCACAATGAGCTTGGTGTGCACAAGCATGTTTTCTTGGGTCTTGTCGCAGCCTTGGAACAGTATGGAGTGACATCGTCGAAACATGTCTACATTGAAGAGCAGCTTGCAATTTTTTTATACACATGTGTAACTGGCCTTTCCCTCCGTCATGTATCCGAGCAATTTCAGCGAGCAAATGAAACCACATCAAAGTTTGTTTTTATATCTCATCGTTGTCAGGACCAGAATGACATATAACCCACAGATACTTTGTGAAAATGCTCATCTTCTTCTCATCTCCACCGTTTTACACCAATACATTAACCTACCTCATGTTGGCACACCTACACCACCCATAATTCTAAAAAATCCTAAATACTACCCCTTTTTCAAGGACACCCTTGGTGCCATTGATGGAACTCACATAAACTGTAGCGCTTCAGCAGAAATGCATCAGGCAGCTCATGATCGCAAAGGTGGTGTCACACAAAACTGCCTGGCCATTTGTGGGTTTGATATGATCTTCTATTATATATTCAGTGGGTGGGATGGATCAGTGGCAGACTCAACAATGTTCTATGATGCTCGCATGACAGACCTCCATATCCTGGCAGATAAATATTACCTTGCAGATGCTGGGTTTCCCATATGTGATGCACTTGTTATTCCTAAACGTGGTGTGCGGTATCACCTTGCAGAATGGGGCCAGGCCCAACAACGGTGCAGATTCTTTTATTCAATGTCATTGTAGTATTGTTGTATCTGATATCTGGCCACAGGCCTGTCAATGCAGATGAGCTTTTCAATTTATGACATGCATCAGCTCGCAATGTCATCGAGCGTATCTTTGGGGTCCTGAAACGACGTTTCTGCATTCTCGTATATCCAGGAGGTCTTTACACTCCCCCCCGTATTCCTATAGGAATCCGATGATTCTGATAATTCCAATCGGAGTCCGATCAGAATCCGACCATATTCCGATGTCATTTTCACCAGCCAAATTGACATGAAATGGCATGTTCAGTCCTAGTCCAGTCTGATGCAGTCTGATCAGAATCCGATTGGACCATCGGAATTTCCTAGGAATTTCTGACCATAGGAATCACATAGGAATATTCCAAGGTTATGCAGAGACATCGGACAACATAGGATTCCGATAGGAATGATAGCAGTATTGCTTAGTAATAGTAGAAAAAGTAGAAACACATGACAGAATTGAACCCCAGAGCTCTAATATGATTACATAAACTTACAGTAACAACAAGACCACTACACTAAGCGGTCATTGCAGGTACGTGCTCGTACTGCACTACATACTGTTCCCGTGGGTGTGATGACAAAGCACAAAGCTGCGTCACCACACCTGCTGGCTCATCATTCTCCCACCACCACCACCAACGACAACGACGATGACCACGGCTGCCTCCTCACCTCAACCACCACCACCACCACCATACCCACTCCCACTCCCACTCCACTCCCATGCTGTCAAGAGGGGCCAATGGCCATCAACGGACACAAGCAGCCCAAATGACGGAATCGTTGTTTGGGCCATGGTAAGTTTTTTTTTTTCCCTTCGTTTCTTGTTTTCTAAACTAACTAACATCTTTCTTTTGTTTTTTAGGTCCTAAACTACAGGGTAACAATGGACGGATGGACAGACTCGCCCAAACGATGCAATCTGCATCGTTTGGGCCCTAGGCAAGTTTTTTTTTTCCCTTTGATTTTACACTAACTGTTTTTCTTTTATCTTCTAGGTTCTAAGCTGTTGGTAACAGCGGAGGGATGCGAGATGACCCTGACGACGCTGCCAGGGCCCCACCATGAACACCCACGGAGACAAAGAGGGACAGGGAGGGAGACGAGGAAGTGATGACGACAACGACAATGACAGGGAGGTGGAGACGAGAAGGTGGAGGGGGAGATGAGGGGAAGGCGACGGGCACCAGCACTGGACAAGACGAGGGCGGCAAGGGACAACAAGGGGGGGACAACAAGGGGGTGGGGACAACAAGGGGGTGGGGACAACGAGGGGGTGGGGACAACGAGATGGCACCCTGAATGACACACCACTCACCACCAGCCTCGCGAGCAACTGCTCGTGGGGTGGACAGTGGGTGGAATGATGAGGAGGAGGGGGAGACAAGGGAGGAGGAGACAAGGGACACACAGGGGACACCACGCCACCACCATGAGCATTTGCTTATGGGGTGGATCGTGGGGTCTACGAGAAGGAGATGGCACCCCAACACCTGAACCCCACCGCTGCGAGCTTTGCTCGTAGGGTGGAATGGGTGCTAACGGCCGTGTCACCACCTCCACACCGAAATGGAATGCACCACCACTCCCTCCCCTCCTGCAAAATGGGGGGGGTGGTTTTTTGTTTTTGTAGAATTTTAAATAGTATAATTAATTGTCTCCCCCCTGCGTTTGCATCGGGGGGTATTTTTTCAATCTATATTAGTTATATTAGTTCCTCGGGTCTTTGCGAGGGCTAATCAATTTTTTTTCGAGCTCTCGTGAGGGAGGTTAAAAATATGTGAACTATCCCTAAGTGCATTAAATGGACTTTGTATTACATATTTAATAATTCTCCTGTGGCTCAACTGGTTGAGTGCTTGTTTAGTCATCATGTGACTTACATCCCATGGTCCATGGTTCAATCCCTGCTTTACCCACTTATTTTGTAAGCACTTGGGGAAAGTTAAGTCTTCCAAAATGTGGTAGTCCAACTTCATGTTGGAATTGCATAGGACTTTACTAGGAATTTACTAGGAATTTCTTGGAAACAACAGTACATGGTCATCAAGATACATTCCGATTGGATTCCTATCGGACTACTAGGACTAGTGTCGGACTAGTAGGACTCCTATCGGATTCCGATTGGACTCTTATCAGAAAACTCGGACTCCTAGGACTCCGATAGGAATATGGGGGGGAGTGCAAAGTTTACTATATCCAGCCAAAATTAGTATGGACTATCAAGCTTGCATTCCTGCTGCTCTTGCAGCTGTTCACAACTTCATCTGTATCCATGATCCAGATGAGCTTGAAGGCTTTGTTGAAGCAGATGATATAGAGCCAGGTTTTTTTGCAGGAGAGCTAGCAGAAGGGCAGACGAGGATGGCAGAAAAGAGATGGGCTAATACAAGGTGAGATGGGATAGCAGCCAAAATGTGGGAGCAGTATCAGGCAGAAATACAAGTACGAGGGGCCACGTCGAGTGTCTAAATAGCTGCTTCCAACTACTGTACAGTATCAGAACATGCTTGAAATGCTATCATACCACTGCAATGAGACATATGGTGCAATACAAATGAGGAAGTTAGATATAATAGCACAATTTGTATGTAGTCCAAAATATGCAACGTTAAGCCTCAGAACCACTACCAACCATAGGGAATCCAAGTTCCACCAACTGCCTTTGAACCCAAAGCTTCCACACATTGTTGTGTATGAGGGCCATGTATGTATCGGCCTTTGCTGTGGTCTGCTCAAAAAGGTCAGCAAATTCAACCATTTGGTCTACATTCAAATCCTCCTTCTCCTGTAGAAGAGCTGTTGCTTCAATTCTACGTTCTGCAGAAGACCTCCTGTGGTGGCGAGGCTGTCCCAATGGACCATTGCACATAGATGAGCTAATACCGGCCATCATATCTTTGATACCATGCAATGCTGATGCACCACTGGAGGCAGACTTGTGCATTTGCTTGCTGCTGAATGAGGAGACTGAAGCATCATCATCAAGTGCCGAGTGTTTGTGCTTTGAGATGCCAGTGGCTGAGAAGATCATGGAAGAAGGTCAGACTGGGGTTGATGGCGGTAAATCGTCATCACTGGACTCTGGTCTGTCGTTTACCAGTGCATTGTTTACATCTAGAGTAGGAGGTTCCATCCCTCTGCCGGTGGCAACAACAGTGGTACTGCTCAGAGCAGTCAATGCAGAGTTTGCAATGGCACCATGGGTCTGATCCGAGGGGTGAAAGGCAGTAACACCTCTCACAGTGCGTGTCCCCATGATTGCCTGTATACGATCAAAGTGTGGAAATCCTTTTGACTTGTATGGTGTTGCATTCTTGTTTTTCTAGAATAACTCAGTAAAAAACAGGTGCTACACAGCCAACCATACGTACTGCAATATATTTATTCCATGCGCAGGCCTCATTGATCGTGATGTTGAGCCCCTTGGTCTCACTCCAACTGAATCCAGATGTATTGGCTTTGAGCGTAGCAACAACATTGTATGACTTCTTGAGCTGGATACATGTGTATCAGTAGAAGGATTGCTTGAGATAGTTTGGTATGCACCCAGTCCCACTTGCTTGAACACCCCTGCGATGTCTTCATGCCACCCAAAACACTATGCGATACCATCTCCTTGGCAGCACCACTCCAAAATGATGCCTTGAATTTCATGCCATCACTGGCTTCAGCTTTGTGCTCGGTGATATACTCGATGAGCGCGATCTTGTCAGCCTCGGACCATTGGGCCTTGCCAGAAGCCTCAGGAGCCTGCGGCGGGCTGCTGTTACAGGTTTGCATGACGTTTGTTGGCAACTGCATGGGAATGTGTGACCAGCTGTGACACTAGTTGCCACATCCAAAATAGAAAATTTTATTTTGTCGCTGGATGGGCTCTAACGATGGGTAACCCTCCAAAACCCACGGTAATACCACACCCTTAACCATAGGGGTACGGTGTTGATGGGTATGGGTGCGGGTACCACAAAATATACCTGGGGGTTACCCATGTCATGCCCTATCTGTCACCGTATTATCTTCTCCTTTGATGTAGGTTATGGAGTATTTGTATTGCAATAGATACTCCATCCATCTCACCTGTCTTAGTGATAGATCCCATTGGCCATCAAAATTCTTGATCATTTTGTGATCAGTGTAAATGTTGATGTGAGTGCCCAACAAGTCCACTCTCCATTTTGCTAACACTCACATGATGCTCAGCATATCCTGCTCATGAACTGGGTAGTGTAACTCTGCACCCTTCAGTTGTCTGCTCTCAAAGGCAACTGGCCTCGCACTCTCCCAATCTTCTCTGAAAGAGAGTACCACACCTGTCCGTTTTCTACTTGCATCGCAAGTTACAAAAATTTTGTTTTTGCCAGGATTGTGGTGGTCAATTGTTGTCAAGCAATCTTGACTCAGTACCAGACCCTTGATGGCCTCGAATGCATGCTGACGTTCATCAGTCCATACAGGGAAGAAACTGTTGCATTCTTTTTTGGTGGGTGAGAACCATGGTGTGCTCTGCAAGGGCAGGTAAGAAGGCACTGATGTACCTCACCAGGTTTTCAGATTGTGGTGCTTACCAATTTAACACTCATTTGACCTTTTCACCATCAGCTTCAATTCTGTCTGCTGAAATGTGGTGGCCCAGAAAATTGATATTAGTCATGAACAATGATGATTTCTTTGTGGAGCAGTATAGCTGCACCTCACATAGCACTTGCAGGACAGCTGCTACATTAACCTCATGCTCAGCCAGGGTAGACAACCAAATAATGATGTTGTCCAAGTATACATGGCAGATCCTTCTGATCAGCTCTGATAATGCTAACATTACTTGCCATTGATGTGTCGTCAGAGAATTTCTCAGACCCATGGGCATGACAACCCATTCCCACAGGCTGAACAGTGTCAATGTCACTGTATACTTGATGTGATCAGGGTGAACTAGCATCTGGAAAAATGAATTTGTCATGTTGATCTTTCCCCATATTTTTCCCTTTGTGCAGTCCATCAAGATATTGTCGATTCATGGAAGTGGGTAGTTATCTGGGACTGTGATTTTGTTCAGCTTTCTGTAATCATTGACCCACCTTGGCAGCACTGTATTATCTGCCTTAGGAATGATAAACGATGGTGAGGCATACTGAGAAGAAGATGGCCATATTTGACCCACTTTTGAATGTTGTTCTATTAAGGTTTTCCAACTATCCCTATATTTTCTTGGGCAAGAATATGCATGGCCTACTGAAATTTGTGCCCCAGGTTTAACCTCAATGTGGTGATATATGTCAGTTGGTAAATCTTTTGCATGTGGGATGTCTGAAGGAAAATGATCTGTGAAATGTGCCTTGTAGGTGGAATCTAACTTTTCCAAGATGCTCACCACCACGAGCTCTTCTATCCATTTTTTGATAGCCATGATTACACATGGGTTTTTCACTGTATGCACTTTGAAATCAAAATGTTCTGGATTCTCCATGAAGAGACATTGCAATTCCTTGTGTACAATCTTCCGGTCTTCTCATGCCTGCATGAGGCCTTTTTTTATTGCCCTAGTTGTTGATCTTCTTTGGTCCTGAGCTGATAGTTGCAGGCTTTTATGCTCTACTTTGGGTGGGTTCAAAAGATCATAGAGTGTTTCTTTCACCACAGCTGTCCTGAGCTCCACATCAATGATGATTTTGTTTCGTGTTAGGAAATCAAGACCTAGTATAATTCCCATGTGAAGGTTTGGACAAATGATTGCATTTATTACTCTCAATTTCCATAACACATCTGGCGATTGCAGGTGTACTTTACAATATTCTGATCATGTAGACTCTGAATTTCTCTGTCTGTTTACAAAGGCACCAGTAACTTGAAAAGGCTTGAACAATTTGTGTCACATGAGTCCCATGACATCTACCATCTCAGACAAAATCAGCACTGGGGGGGAACCGTGGTCAATAAGGGCTCAGATCGGTGTGGGTGCACAGGTTAAAGGGGCATCAATACAGCAGTCCCACCACAAGTGTGGGGGCAAGGAGAAAGATTCTGCCATGTACTCTGATGCTTCACCCTTGGACATTTCAAAATGATCATCATCATCAGTTTCAAAAATGCCTGCCACTACTGTAACTCCATTCACCTCAAATACAGCCTTGGCTTTGAGTGCTTTGGTTAATGTGACATTTTTGCAAGCTTCCAGCATTGGCCTCCCTTTGTTTCTGAGAGGGCAGTCACCTGCAAAATGACCTGCATAGAATAATCTGCAATGGAAACAGCTGCGATGAGCTTTAAGAAGGTCATGCTTGTAAGGGGACTAGGGGGTGCCCCATGTGTTTCTCCTATTTTTTATGTTTGTCCTATATTTTTCCCACTTCATTTTCTCCTATTCTTCATTTTCTATGATTTTTCCTTATTTTATTACTAATTTTCCTTTCTGTCACATGCATGTTGACAGTTTTATATTTAGAGGCAGAGTACCCTTTCCAACATCTACCCCTTGGTATGATGTCATTTGGTGGCCTTGATCTGCCTATCTCTGCCTTGTCATTTTTAGGTTATTATTTGATTTTTGCAGTCTTCACATATACTGGGCATTGGCAAAGGGGTCCTTAGAGTTTTCTCTTCGGATTTCCCTTTGCTAGGTGTGCCTCCAATCTCTGTAATATTTACTATAGTTTTAACTTCAGATTTCCCTTTGCTAGAGGCTAAGGTTGCCCTTATAATGCTCTGCCTGAGTGAGCTTAGCAGTGAATGGTTGGTTGGTATTAGTTGTGTTTGAGAGGACCGTCTGAGTTCCTCCTGCCACCAGGGTCATGCTGCTGCTGGAATCAGTACCTGCACATGTGGACTTTGCATTTGCGTGGCCTGCAGCTTGGACAATTTTGAGCCCTTTGTCGCATTTGTTCTGATTTTTGATGTTGAGGAGATGAACTCATTGTATCCATGAGTTCAGTAATTTTTTCTGGAGTGCCATGCATGTTGTTTACATCGTAAGAGCCTTTAAGTGTAGGGGAGAGTTGTGGGACAAAATGAGCTATAAGTTTATCTTCTTTGATATGGTAGTCAGATCCTGTGTTTCTCAACTCTGGGTTTGCCTTGCATATGGCCTCTGTCCATGAGAGGAAAGCCTGAGTGCCTTGTGTCAAGATTTGCATGGCCACCAAGTCATCCTGCCAGTTCATTGGTAAAAACTTCTTTTTGAACTCCAACATAAAGGCTGGGAAGGTGAGGAGGAGAAGGTGGTCATGGTGAGTATTGACCCAGGATTGTATGGAGGAGCCTTCAAAGTTGTAGATGCTGTTCACAACACATTCATTCTCAGGAATTTTCTTGTCCTGGAAAAATCTCTGACAGGTGTTTTCAAAGATTTGCATTACCACAATCGTGATGTGTCCAGCTGATAAAATGGGGGTGTGGTTACCTTTCCCACTGCTTACCATAGCTGGGCTGTAAGGGGTGTTATCCATTGTACGGCTGGTGTCAGAGTCGGAGTCAGAGGAGTCAGGGGGTGGGATCGAGGTATTATTCTGGTGGTGGGCAGGAACAGGTATGGGTGAGGCAGGTGGTGACTGGGCAGTGGTTGGAGAACTTGGTGGTGTCATGAGGGGGCTGGAGGCTGGGGCTGGTGGGGTGTCACGGGCCCTACTATGGGTGGTGAGGGGGATACGAGTGGATGGTCTTTGAGACAGGTTGTAATATGGAGGTTGGAAAGGAGGTTCCTTCTTTATTGCTCAGCCAGAAGAGGATTTATATATACCAGGAGGCTTGCAACTGTATGTGCAGTGGGCAATGACACAATTATTTCATGACATGGTTTTTCTGGTGTTGGTATTTGTGGTGGACTTGGCATGGCATGAAGTCATGGGTGACATGGGGGGAGGGGGGTAACATGGGGGGGGGGTATCACACAGGATAGTGTGCCTGGATTGATCCCATTTCCTTTTGTGTCCTTGAAATGAATCATGCTTGTCACAAAAAAAAAGTGGAAGGGAGTGTGTTCTCCCAACACTCGAGAGTACCAATTGTGAGGAATGTGGTATCAATTAAAGGGGGGGATTAGTTTACTATTACAAATGGATTTGGTATATAAGGAATCCATTCTAGTCATGTGATCACATGATGGATGTAATGTGATCGAGTATAGGTGCGAATGTGAGTTGTAAGAGAAACACTTCCCCTACAATATTATGCTGTGGTGCTAAAATTTAGAATGAGCATATCTAGGTCAATTCTTGACTATTTGGTATAAAAATTAGTGTGTTAGAATCACAAAAACAAAGGCTAATGCTGATTATCCCATACCCATTACTTACCTGCAGGTAACCCATGCTATGCACTATCTATGGCTCTTCAGCCCCGGCAAAAACTACAAAACCCATGGAGACTGGGTCATTGCTTGGGATGCACTCTTTGATGCCACTACATTCATTTTCAGACATCAAAGTCTGAACTCCAGCAATATGGCAGACACATTCAATGATACTTTGCTTCCTTGCTGATCCAGCATCACCCCTGAATTATCAACTATGACAGCCATTCACATTTGAGTGGTCCAACAGAGGGACTTGGAGCTCATGGACTTTGCAGAATTCTCTGATCTATGAATTCAGTGGATCAGTAACCCAGCTTCCACTAGCATTATGTCCATTAGACTCTCTGACCTCAAACAACAGCAGAGTACAGGTCAAAAATTCTGTGATGCATGCAGGTGGTGGAATGATTGAAGGTGCCCAAACACAGTGGCCTCATGTAACTACATGCATGTCTGTAGCACATGCTGAAGCAATGCCCACATTGGAAAAAAGTGCACAACTCCACTCAAGAAGTAAACTCTCTCAACAATGGGAGTCTAGACCCAAATATGCACAATATTCAATATGGAATGTCGATGAACTTCTTCCAACCACTACAGCTTCTGTAACAGAATCCTTACCTCCACTTCCATGACCTCCATCAAATGAGCTTCATAATCATGTAGTGTGGGCTACTATATGTTCAAATCAGCACCTCTACACCTATCAATGTTAACCATTTCTACTTGTTATCATAATCATGCATTGGTTGCATTGGTCTGTCAAGGCTTGCATGAGGGTTTCTGGCCATGGGTGCCAATGGAAGGTATGCAAGCACCATCTATAGTTGACAATGCATGCCTTCAAAAGGTTAGAGACTCTGTGCTGATAGGTTGTCTCCTCAGCTCAAAGGCCAATTCACCATTATAACCACATTCTAATCACATTGGCTAACTCCTATGATGTCCCAGAAGCAGTGTGACCATTCTCAACCAAGTCTATTGATCATGATATCACATCGACTGCATCGAAACATCACCAGCAACATTGATCATACTTAGAAACTATATTGCACAACTCTAGGACTACCTCAAAACACCCTAAGAACCCTCTGAACAAACATTGAGTATCCCCAATTAGTGTTTGAAGGTCCAGTCCATGGTTATGTAACAGTCTTTTGGAATTTTGAGATGTAATCTGCTTGTTAAAGCCTTACAACTTATCCTGGAATTTCCAGACTTTTTGTACACAATGTCAATATATGATTGAAAAGGTTTGCCATTATGCCTCAGTGGTTTTTACAGAATTAAACATATTAAACATGAAACAATTTTTCCAGTCTATACATTTTCTGAGGTTTTAAGAAAAATGTATGAACTGGAAAAATTGTTTTGTGTTTAATAGGTTTAATTCTGTAAAAATCACTGAGGCATAATAACAGAACATTTTTGGTCCTATCTTGACATTGTGTACAAAAAGTCCTGGAATGCCAGGATAAGTTGTAAGGCTTTAACAAGCAGATTATATCTCAAAATTCCAAAAGACTGTTACATAACCATGGACTGGACCTTCAAACACTATCCCTGATCAACTTTGAACAACTGCGACTGCAATTGAACATTGTTGACCATTGTTGACCATTGTCGAGCATTATCGATCGGCATCGAGAAACTACAAATGACATCGGGCACCGGATTCATTATCTAAATGGTGGAATACCATGTGGCAGGGAGTATTCTAACTTGTGCTCAGACCTGCTGATAGTAGGTCAGCCTCGTTCCAAGCCCCTATCACATACAGAACCCGCTGGATGGATTATTGCAACACTTAGCGTGGTTTATACACAAAGGACAGTCTCCTTTTAGTTCTTTCCCTTTATTACTCCTTTGTCATATGATATATCTCTTTCTTATTTGAATTCCAGTCTCATTTTGGCCTCGTGTTTTAACTCATATCTTTTGCCTCATGTTCTTACACATGTTTCTTATACCATTTTAGGAAGTTTCTCTTAAAACATATAAAAGTCTGTAGTATCTACTTGGGAATAGAAGAAATTGTCTTCACATATCGCCTCATATAAAGTTCTAAGAATCCGATCTATCCTGAAAACTATCTAAAACTTCTACAAGTTTTCTCGATCAACGAGAAACCTCTACGACCATCATTGTCCCCGAATGACCTTCGATCAAATTATCGCTAGCACTAGTAACTACTCCGACACTTCCTAGCCATCAGCTATAACCTTTGCATACTATTGATCTACCAAAAAGCCTTGAGAATTCACACATCTGTAAGGGGACTAGGGGGACTAGGGGGGGTGCCCTGTGTGTTTCTCCTATTTTTTACGTTCATTCTATATTTTTCCTCACTTCATTTCCTTCTATTCTTCATTTTCTATGATTTTTCCAGATTTTATTACTAATTTCCCTTTCTATCATGTTTGTGCATGTTGACAGTTTTATATTTAGAGGTGGAGTACCCCTTCCGACATCTATCCCTTGATCTGCCTATCTCCGCCTTTTCTATTTTTAGGTTATTATTTGATTTTTGTCATCTTCACATATACTGGGCATTGGCAAAGGGATCCTTAGAGTTTTCTCTTCGGATTTCCCTTTGCTAGGTGTGCCCCCAATCCCTGTAATATGTAGTATAATTTTAACTTTGGATTTCCCTTTGCTAGAGGCTGAGGTTGCCCTTATAGTAGAAAACTCTCCGCTAAGGCCTGAAATCGTGAATGCACTGCCCAAGATAGGCAGGTACAGAGTGGATGAAACTTCCCAAAGCTCCACAGACTCCCTACATACCGTTCCAGATAGTCTCGCCTTTACTGCACCGCCATTTTCGCCAAACGCGCCCCCTAGTGACCTGGACGCATCAGAGCACCTCGACACGCTTGAAAGCGATGTTTCCGGAATATGTGTGCAAATTGATTTGCTTAAATCTACAATTAAAAACTTTGTCAGGACCCTCCAGACTAACCCTACAACCAATATTCCTCCCATTGTGACTCCAAGCACCCCCAACAACGACGTGCTGCCAAATGCGCCCACTAAAGAGCGCACCCAGATCAAACCATCTCCCCCCATGGAATTTAATGGTGCACATGTGCAGGGGCATGCATTCCTTAATTCCTGTGAGTTATACATCAGTCTCCAGTTGCATCAATTCATCAATGAGGCTGCAAAAATTTATTGGGCCTTCACATACATGAAATCTGAATGCGCCTATCTCTATGTGGACCATATTCTGCGCCAAACTAAAGAGCTCAGTTCTCTACCTTTCTCCACTTGAGGTGACTTTCAAGCAGAGTTTGTCGCCACTTTTGTCCCCTCAACAAGCGCCACCGAGCAGTGACATGGCTTGAGCCATCCTCTTACCACCAGGCACATTGATCCATGGACAATTATATTGACGAGTTTAAGGATTTGGTGGACATGGCAGGATATGGGAGTGGGCTACCAGTGGTGGTGAAGTTCCGATGGGGCCTCAATCGAGAAATTCAGGACCAGATTGCACAGATGTTGGAAGGGCACCCAGTGGACAATGATATCTATGCTTGGTATGAAGCTGCTTCACTCTGTGATGAGAACTGATTCACAAATGCGGCATTTAATGCTGCATTCTGTGCTCCAACTACCACTCATGCGCCCTACACCTTCAATTGAACCCTTCCCCGCCTTAACCCCATTCCTGTCCATCAGACTCCCACACCAGCTGTCAATGTCCTGGTACCAATGAATGTTGATGTGGCCTGCAGCCATGCATGTAGGTTGGATCTCTGCTACTGCTGTGGGGAAACTGGGCACAGGGCTGGAGCATGTCCCCATCATCAGGATATCCGCATGCTCACCCTGAGGGGTGAGATGAACTCCTCCAAGACTTGTTGGTGCTTGTAGATGTTGAGGAAGCGAAGGATCAGGTTGCAGAGAAGATCAAGTCAGAAATTGTAGAGGAGCAGGATTTTTCTATTTGCAGTGAGTGAATCATATGCCCTCACTGCCTGTCCATAACCACTTTGAAGTCTTGTCAGTTGAATCCCTGGAGAATGAATCTATTTCTGTGACTGTTCCCCTCTCTGACCCTTCAAAGTTGGCTGAAGACATACCTGCTCTTCCCATCTTTCCCTCTGCTCTACACCCCAAAGTTAAATCATGGGAGCGTAAACTACCATGCAAATATATTGTTGCATCCACTCCCTCTACACACTCCTTGAACCTAGCAATTGAACTACAGACTACCGACACTGGACAGATACTTGGTGTCTCTGCGCTCCTGGACTCTGGTGTGACCGGTCTCTTCCTCAATGCCCATCTCGCACAACAACATCACCTGAATACTTGCTCACTCTCATGTCTGATACCCATTTATAATGTGGATGGGTCCCCAAATGAAGCTGGTGCCATCTGAGAGGTTGTAGACCTGGTCCTCCATTACAAAGATCATAGTGAGCATGCCCTTTTTGCTGTCACTCAATTAGGAAAGCAGAAGGTGATTTTGGGCTATCCGTGGCTTCGAGACCATAACCCAGAGGTCGACTGGCATACCGGGGAGGTTACCATGAGCCGATGTCCATCCTGCTGTCATACTTGTTTCATGGAAGCCAGGCAAGAACGTCGTGGACAGAGGGCCACGATATGGGACCCCTGCCTATACCTGAAGTGGAGTTAGAAGGGGTTCCTGATCTGATGCTGGACTTGGATGATGATGATGAGGAGCCAGAGGAAGTGGAGGAAGGTGATCGGATCTTCTACACTGTGATTCATCCATCGCATGAGGTGTGTGGTACATCAAACATATCCCAATGCCTCACCAAGGCCTTCCACAAAAACAATGCTGCTAAATCCTCTACTAATTCCTTGCTTCCTCATCTCCATGAGTTTGGGGACATGTTCTCCAAGGAATTGTTCGACTCTCTCCCTGTGTGCAAGCCATGGGATCACGCAATCGAACTCACCCCCGGTGCAACCCCTTCATCCTGCAAGGTCCATCCTCTCTCTCCTGAAGAACAATGACAGCTTGACCAGTTCATTGATGAGCACCTGGCCTCTGGACATATTCGACCATCAAAGTCACCCATGGCCTCTCCCTTTTTTCTTTGTCAAGAAGAAGGATGACTCACTTCGACCGGTTCAAGACTACAGAAGGCTCAATAACATCATGGTCAAAAATTGCTACCCATTACCTCTCATCTCCAAGCTCGTGAACCAGCTCCATGGAGCCCAATACTTCACCAAGCTCGATGTCTGTTGGGGCTACAATAATGTGAGGATAAAGGAGGGAGATGAGTGGAAGGCAGCCTTTTGTACCAACTGTGGTCTTTTTGAACTGCTCATCATGTTCTTTGGCCTTACTAATAGTCCTGCCACCTTTCAGACCATGATGAATGACATTTTCCATGACCTCATCCTTGAAGGCGTTGTTTGCATCTATCTCGATGACATCCTCATCTTCACTCGCATGGTTGAAGAGCACTGTCGCATCACACGCCTTGTCCTAGAATGGCTGCGACAGTACAAACTCTACCTTCGTCAGGACAAGTGTGAGTACCTTGGCCTGATTATCTCGGAGGGTCAGGTGGAGATGGATCCTATCAAGGTGAATGGGGTCATGGCTTGGCCAATGCCCATGAACAAGAAAGAGGTGCAGTCTTTCCTGGGCTTCATCAATTTCTATTGGTGTTTTATGAAGGATTTCTCACATCATGCACGACCACTGTTCAACTTGACAGGAAAGGAGGCATGGAAGTGGGATAATGCACAACAGGAGGCATTTGAAAAGCTTAAGGAGATGGTCACTTCTGCTCCCATTCTTACCTTTGCTGATGATTTGTGTCCTTTTTGTGTAGAAGCCGACAGTTCTGACTTTGCGACAGGTGCCATGTTGTCTCAGCAGTCTCCAGAGGACCAGAAGTGGCATCCTGTTGCATTCTACTCCAAAACCCTTAGTGCTGTAGAGTGAAACTATGAGATCCATGACAAGGAGATGTTGGCGATAATGTGTGCGGTTGAGGAGTGGCAACACTTCCTCAAGGGTGCCCAACACAAGGTGGAAATTTGGACAGATCACAAGAATCTTGAGTACTTTATGATGGCCAAGAAATTGAACCATCGTCAAGCTTGTTGGTCCCTGTATCTATCCAGATTCAACTTCTCCTTGCACCACCATCCAGGTCGCAGCATGGGGAAGACCGATGCCCTCTCCCGATGTGCAGACCATGGGGATGGCAGCGATGACAACCAAAACATTGTGTTGTTGCAGCCAGACCTGTTCACCATTCGGGCACTGGAAGGCATCACACCCCAGGGTGAGGAGCGGGACATCCTAGGTGACATTCATTGGGCAAACCATAGCGGTTTACATGAGGATGTTGTTGCCTGAGCTGTTAAAGAACTGAGGAAGGGATCCACCCTTTCCTTGCGTGCAGCAGAGTGGGCTGAAAAAGAAGACTTGTTGTATTTCAGGGATCACATCTACATCCCCAATGACCCAGACCTTTGCTGGCACATCATATCCCAACACCATGACTCACAGATTGCTGGTCATCCTGGATGCTGGAAGACCTTGGAGCTCACCTCACAGAATTATTGGTGGCCACAAATGTCACAGCTCATTGGTCAGTATTGTCGCACTTGTGACCTTTGCTTATGCACCAAGACTCCTCATCGCAAACCCATTGGCGAGCTACACCCTCTTCCTGTTCCAGAGAGTCATTGGGATGTTGTCAGTGTCGACTTTGTGGTGGAGTTGCCAGAGTTGAATGGGTTTGATGCAGTGATGTGCACAGTTGATTCAGTGGGAAAATGCGCTCACTTCATTCCCACTCACACCACTGTCAGTGCCCTGGGTGCTGCCCGACTCTACCTCCACCATGTGTGGAAATTACATGGACTTCCTGGTGCTTTCCTCTCTGATTGTGGCCCTCAATTCATGGCAGAGTTCACTCGCGAGCTGTACCGACTTCTGGGGATCAAACTCCTTGCTTTGACCACTTATTACCCACAAACCAATGGCCAGACTGAGCGAGTCAACCAGGAACTGGAGCAGTACATCTGCATCTTTGTCAATGAATGCCAGGACAATTGGGATGATTTTCTCCCCTTGTCCAAGTTTGAATACAACAACCATGTCCATGCTTCCACTCAACAGACCCCTTTCCTCTTAGACACTGGATGACATCCATGCATGGGATTTGAACCCCACCAAACTCCCTCACACATTGAGATGGTGAATGAGTTCACAGAATGCATGCGGGATAGCTTGGAGGAGGCAAAGGCAGCCTTAGCAAAGGTGAAGGATGACATGGCATGCTTTTACAACCAACGCCATTCTCCGACCCCTCAGTACAAGGTTGGTGATCGAGTTTATCTTGACTCCAGTGACATCTCCACTATGTGTCCATCCAAGAAACTCGCTCATCGCTTCCTGGGACCTTTCCCCATCATCAAGTGTGTTGGAATGCATGCCTATTGTCTACACCTCCCAGCCTCCATGTCCAGACTCCACCCAGTCTTCCATGTCATCAAACTCCTTCCAGCTCCCCCAGATCCATTCCTGGGATGCCATTCATGCCCACCACCACCGCCTACAGTGATTGAGGGAGAACCCCAATACGAAGTCGAGTCAATCTTGGACAGCCAGTTGCATTGAAAAAAACTCCAGTATTTGGTGCATTGGAAGGGTTATGGGCATGAGGAGAACTCATGGGCTGAAGAGTCCAATGTGAATGCCCCTAGGTTAGTCAAGGAATTCCACCAACGGCACACTGCTGCACTGCGTCGCATTCAAGTTACTGACTTTGGTCATATGCAATTTTGAATGCATCGGGGTGATGCATCTTAGAGGGGGTGATGTAAGGGGACTAGGGGGACTAGGGGGGGGGTGCCCTGTGTGTTTCTCCTATTTTTTACATTTGTTCTATATTTTTCCTCACTTCATTTCCTTCTATTCTTCATTTTCTATGATTTTTCCAGATTTTATTACTAATTTCCCTTTCTATCATGTTTGTGCATGTTGACAGTTTTATATTTAGAGGCAGAGTACCCCTTCCGACATCTACCCTTGGTATGATGTCATTCAGCAGCCTTGATCTGCCTATCTCCACCTTTTCTATTTTTAGGTTATTATTTGATTTTTGTCATCTTCACATATACTGGGCATTGGCAAAGGGATCCTTAGAGTTTTCTCTTCAGATTTCCCTTTGCTAGGTGTGCCCCCAATCCCTGTAATATGTAGTATAATTTTAACTTTGGATTTCCCTTTGCTAGAGGCTGAGGTTGCCCTTATAACATTGACCCTCGACAATAAACATTGTTCGCCATCAATCTCGCCAATCATCAATATCGATTGATACTGCATCGGACCACACCAAACACCTTCCTCTCTCATAGAACTACATTTACGACTAGTATCAACTAGTTGTCTTTCCTTTGGTTGGACCACGAACATCCAGAACACCTCGCACCCTTCCTCTGACTTGTGCAAATATCATCAGTTGCCTCATCGGCAGTTTTGGTGGTTTTCCCAGGTTGAGTATCATCATTTTTGGTGCCCACCGCGAGGGTTTCTGAATCATTTCATCATCAAACCAATCTCGACTTCCTCAGCTTAGGCCAACACAAGCTAGAAACCTTCATATTGATACTCACCACGCCTTCGAATCTCTTGAACAATCAGGAGATATCCTAATTCCTGTTTCCAAAGCAGAATCTACTCATCGTAGACTATTCCCTTCACCTATCTCATCACCTTCAACATCATCCTCTACTTCTTTGTCCTCATCATCTACCTCTCCATTCATCCTTCCAACAACTTCGACACCTCTACCATCCTTCACCCAAGTTTTAACCCCTACCCATAGAGTCATTGCATTCATGACTACACAAGCCACTATGCCAGCTCATGGTCATTTGACTGCTCCGAAATTCGACCCTACTCAACCTCAAGAGCTCCAATGATACTTTGAGGTGCTTGAATTATTGTTCCTGACCTGCAGAGTCACCGAATCCAACCTGATGAAGAAACACACTTGTTGCTACCTCAACATTGACTCTTCCGAACTCTGGGAATCGCTTCCAGAATATCAACCCAGCACTTCATTCAATGAGTTTTGAATGGCAGTACATAAACTCTATCCCAGCTCGGAAGACGAATGTAAGTGGAGCATATCGGACATGGACAAATTAGTGGGAGAACAACTACATGTTGGGGTATTTGACGCAAATGATTTAGGAATGTATTATCGGATGTTCTACAACATTACTCACTTTTTACAAGCAAAGAATAGAATCTCAGAAGCCAAGCAAAGCAGAGCTTACATTTGAGGATTCCAACCCGGCTTATGGACTCGAATTGCCCGATGACTCGAACTCAAATTTTCCAATCATTATCCCAACGATGCATATCTGCTCAACGACATTCACGACATGGTGAAGTTTGTATTGGCAGGCTCAAATACATTGAACTCGGTACTCCACCAATCGGCTTCTTCATCAAACTCGACATCGAATGTCAGAAATACGGTAACCTCGTCGCCTGGAACTATTACAATCAAAGCTGAAGATCTAAACAAAATCTTCAAACAATTTGCTAGCACCATTGCTATGCACATTGCAGGTACTAAATTGACTACAGCTCCTTGCGCTAATTCAGCAGACAGACAGGCACACATTGATGCACTTCTTTGCATATTTTGCGGTTTATTGGGACATTTTATCCCTTACTGTTTGGTTTGTCAGTCATACTTGAATGAAGGGAAGTGTAAGCGAAACGTGGAAGGAAAGATCATACTTCCAAATGGACAATTCATGCCTCGGAGTATTCCTGGCAGGTTTATCAAGGAATGCATTGACGAATGGTGGAAACAGAACCCAGATGCAGCACCAGCAGCCACACTTTTATTCAGCATCACACCATCAGCACCTTCGACTTCGACTAATTCAACCTTGGCTGTGATCACTTTGATATTGGAGTCCAATGCAGCTTCTACATTGGCATCAGAAATGAAAGGCATTTATCATAACTCGACGTTGACATCTGACTCCAAAGATAGAATAGCAGCTCTCGAGTGAGAGATATTCATGCTTTGAAGTGGTCGACTGTTCTTGCATCTGAACAATGAGGTTCGAAGTCCAGTTCCAGCCACGACAATCCCCATTCCTGCATCTTTGACATCTACTGCCCCAGTCCCAGCACCATCGACATCTTCATCGACAGCAGTCAACCCTTCAACTTCAACTATGGCTCTGACATCAGCATCAACATTGACATCTCCCCCATCTACCACCTTGCCATCGACCACTGTACCCCCAATGCAAACCTCAGTACACCCTTATGCATTGGTCAGGGAGAATGCCTATTTGCCACCACACAAAAGGAACTTTGCTGGCGCATCGAAGGGTAAGGAGAAAGATGGACCATCATATGCAACACAGGCACCGGTACAGAATGAGAAAATTGCCCACAACATCTTTTTGCATCCAATGAAGATGCCAATCATTACGCTTACATCGGAAGAACTACTCTCACTTTCACCTGAGGTTCAAACAAAATGGAGAGAACAGGTTACACCGAAACGGGTACCACAAAACAGAAACAATGCCATGAACATGTTCAGTCCTGACGCGATTATAGTGCCCGACCCATACGAGACCTATATTAGCAGTCTTCGACCTGGTGAAATACCTCAGCCATTTGTTGTCACTAAATAATCTTCCTCGATTAGATCAGTTATTATGGATGTTCAGGGCAACAACCAGATAGAAAGTGTTGTCGATCCTGGTTCCTCAATCATATCGATGGCCGAAGATGTCTGCCATGAACTTGGTCTAGCATACAACTCCTTGATTCAGCTTCCGATGCAGTCTGCCAATGGCACTGTGGATGAAACACTCAGATTAGCACACAATGTGTCTTGTGATCTTGGCGGAATCACCCTATACATGCAGATACATATTATTCGGGACCCAGCTTACAATATTCTACTCAGATGACCTTTCGATGTCTTAATGGAAAGTGTCATCAGAAACTATCAGAACAAAGCCCAAACAATCACGATCTGCGATCTGAACTCAACATGAACCACTACCATTCCTTCGATCCCTCAATCACATTGTCATTGAAAGGTAGCTTGTGTGGATTTTCAGTGTTAGAGAATGAAATTTCGGAACAGTGCACTTTCATTATTTTGTTTGACCCTTCTGACTCCTCTATATTTATCAAATGCACTGCAAATATCCCCAAAATCAACTCCTCCGAAGAATTATCTGCAATGCTTTCTGACTTATATTTATCTGCGTGCGACAAGTTCCACGTGCCCTGAAATGCCTCAATGGTGTTCATACCTATGCAAACCTCTTCATCATATGTTTCCCCTTCCTCCATTATTTTTGACAATTGCCAGTCTAGTTATTTATCGATGAAGAAGAAGTACAAACCAGTCACACAGAAGGTCCATCCAATCATGGCCAAACTACCCGATCAATTTCGAATTATTTGATGCATTGAGGGTGATCCCCTCAAAGACATGCCTCCACTAAATCCCCATCCTCCAATATTTGAACCAACTCTTCAATATACTCTCAAATGCAAAAACATCATTGATTGAAATCACCCAGGCAATTTCCTATGGCCAGAAGAATGAAAGCTTATGCACAACTTTATGCAAAATCACGAAACGGGTTCCACATGGGCCGAACAAGAATGAGGAAGCTTTCACCCTAGTTTCTTCCCCCCTATCAAGTTCCCAGTCATCCCTCACACTCCTTGGGTTGAATGTAATATCCCCATACCTCCTGGTTTGTATGAAGAGATCTGTGAAATGCTGAAAAAGCAGATCAAAGCAGGAGTCTATGAGCCATCGAACTCATCATATCGATTGCGATGGTTTTGCATTGTGAAGAAAGATGCAAAATCACTTTGAATAGTCCACAGTCTCGAGCTGCTAAATTACAATTCAGCACTCAGGCATTGTCCCAATCCCTGAGCATTTAGCTGAACAGTTTGGGGGACGCGCTTGTGGTGGGATGTTGGATTTATATGTCGCATTCGACAAAAGGCTCATAGCTGAATCTTCTTGAGATCTAACGACTTTCCAGACCCCATTTGGCACACTTCGAGTCGTCACCCTACCAATGGGTTGTACAAACTCAGTTCCAATCTTACATGACAATGTCACATTCATCCTACAACCCAAAGTCCCTCATATCATGATCCCTTACATTGACGACACACCAGTTAAGGGTCCAAAATTGGAATATTGAATGATCGGTGGGTCTTACGAAATGATCACTGACAACCTAGGCATTCGACAATTTGTCTGGGAGCATTTCGAGAACCTGAACTGCATCGTCCAGCGCATGAAGTATTGTGGTGGAATGTTCTCAGGTCCAAAGTTATTTGCTTGTGTCCCCGAAATAATTGTTTTAGGTCATCAATGCAATATTCAAGGTCAAATGGCTGATCTGACGCACATGGATAAGATTCAGAAGTGGGGTCCATGTTGTATGCTCATGGAAGTTAAGGCGTTGATGATACTCAACCCAGGAAAACCACCAAAACTGCTGATGATATTTGCACAAGTCAGAGGAAGGGTGCGAGGCATTCTGAATGTTCGTAATCCAACCAAAGGGAAGACAACTAGTTGATACTAGTCGTAAAGGCAGTTCTATAAGAGAGGAAGGTGTTTGGCGCGGTCTGATGGAGTATCAATTGATATTGAAGAGGGTCGACGAGATCGATAATGAATGATGTTTATTGTCGAGGGTCAATGTGTGAATTCTAAGGACTTTTTGGTGGAGCAATAGTATGCAAAGGTTATAGCTGATGGCTAGGAAGTGCCAGAGTAGTTACTAGTGCTAACAATAAGAGGATTGAAGGTTGATTGAGGACGATGATGGTCGTAGAGGTTTCTCATCGATCGAGAAAACTCGTAGAAGTTTAGATTGTTTAGAGGATAGATTGGATTCTTAAAACTTTCTACAAGATGATATGTGAAGATGATTTCTTCTATTCCCAAGTAGATACTACAGAGTTTTATATGTTTTAAGAGAAACTTCCTAAAATGGTATAAGAAACATGTGTAAGAACATGAGGCAAAAGATATGAGTTAAAACATGAGGCCAAAATGAGACTGGAATCCAAACAAGAAAGAGATATATTCTATGATGAAGGAGTAATAAAGGGAACAGACTAAAAGGAGACTGTCCTTTGTGTATAAACCACGCTAAGTGTCGCAATAATCTGTCCAGCGGGTTCTGTATGCGATAGGGACTTGGAACAAGGCTGACCTACTATCAGCAGGTTTGAGCATGAGTTGGAATACTCCCTGGCACATGGTATTCCACCATTTAGATAACAAATGCAGCACCTGATGTCGCTCGTAGTTTCTCAATGTCGATCGATAATGCTCAACAATGGTCGACAATGTTCGATTGTGGTCATGGTTGTTTGAAGTTGATTGGGGATACTTGATGTTTGTTCAGAGGGTTCTTAGGGCATTTCGAGGTAGTCCTAGAGTTGTGCGATGTAGTTTCTAAGTACAATCGATGTCGCTGGTGATGTTTCAACGCAGTCGATATGATATCGCGATTGATAGACTTGGTCGAGAGTGGTTGCACTGCTTCTGGGACATCATAGGAGTTTGCCAATGTGATTAGAATGTGGTTGTAATGGTGAATCGGCCTTTGAGCTGAGGAGACAACCTATCAGCATTCTTAGGAACGATTGGAGTTTGTCAAATTTTTATTCAGAGTTTCGCACATTGAGCAGCTGCACTAATCAGCCTTACTCAAAAAGATGTACCCTTCAAATTCAGCCCATCTCAGGTAGCAGTGCAAGAAGATCTCAAGCAAGCACTGTTAAATTCGCCAGCAATTTGAGCAATTGACTATACCTTGAGCGCCCCAGTTATCCTCGCAGTCAACATGTCGAGCATTGCAATCGGCTATTTCCTTGCGCAATGTGACCCTGATAATCCTCGAAAATGATACTATAGTTGATTTGGCTCAATCATGCTTAACGCCCGCAAATCCCAGTTCTTGCAACCAAAACTCAAACTTTACGGTCTGTATTGAGCCCTTGGTGCACTTCAATTGTATTTGATAGGGGTATGAAACCTTATCGTCAAAGTCGATGCAAGGTATATCAAAGGCATGCTCTCAAATCCCAATATTGTGCCTAGCACTAGCATCAATTGATGGATTGTTTCAATTCTAACATTCCACTTCACACTAGTTCATGTTGCAGGTATGCACCATGGGCCAGATGGTCTTTTGCGATGTCCTCGACAAACCGAGGACGACAATATTGAAGTAGAAGAAGAATTCGGCGATTGGATCGACAAACTACATGGCTTTGTTCACCAAATCAACCTGATTTTGATTCAACCTTTCCCCTCTCACGCGACTTATCCAACCTTTGCCCAAGCCTCAGATTTCAGTAAGGGGGAGGATATTTCATACGAAGACGTACCTCGATCGGACAAAGGAAAGAAAGAAGATGAATGATTGCTGCTCGTTCATAGATGGTTAGATGACATGGTGCGACCCCCAAATCTATCAGATACCGAGTATGCTACCTTCATGCAATATTGCACTGAGTTCTTCATAGATTCCAGAAAACTATGGCAAAAAGATCGTCATGGAGAACACAAGATCATTGCAATCCCAGAATGTTGCATCGATATTATCTGGTCATCACACGACCATATTGGACACAAAATGATCTTCACCTTTTATTTTCCTTACTTGCGATATTGAAATCAACTCTCAATTTTATAACAGTGTACTACTGTAAGGGCAACCTTACAATCAGAGTCCTAAGAACTTGATACTTGCAAGGGAAAACCAAAGTTTAGATTCAATAACTATTGAACAAGGAAAGACCCATCCATACCTTGCAAGGGAAAACCAAAGAGAAAACTCTAAGGAGTCCAGTGCAAGGCCAAAGTATATATATGGAAGGCATGTAACGTTCTAAAATACTTGGAGCCCCTTCCATCCTAATTCAGATCCAGGGTCATGTTCCCATTTGGAGAGACGGCCATCAATCAGTGATAGTGTCCACATCAGGCCATACTCGGTAAGTGGTGTCCGCATCAGGCCATGATTGGTAATGGGCATGCAAAGACATCCTCGATCATTTCTGCAGGTGCAATGATTGCGCAAAGGCGCAAACTGCAACAATGGTTTGTGCAGGGAATTGACTGTGAGAATGGTGAGAGTACAATAGGGGCTGATGGATTGACATATCAGAATGTTTGTAGATGGTTGGTGCAAAAGGCGCCTCATTGCGCAAAAGGCACTTTGTTGTGCAAACATTTGCATGTGTGCAGAAATGTTCGCAAATGTGTGCCAACCATTGTAGGGGCTTGTAAGGTGTTCCCCTTACAACTACTACAAGTCGTGATATCATTCAAAACATGTTCACGCAACCTCGATGGGGTTTTTTGGCTATGAGGGAATTCTGAGCCTTTCCCCTATGTCTCGTTTTGATAAATTGTCCATCTTACTTTCTTTTTCTTTTTCCTCTCCTATGTTTTCTTGCATATATCTTACATTTCTTGGCTTTGAGCATATGCAATATTTCTCATTTCAAACTTATTTCAATTGGACACAAGGAAAATGATAAAATAAAACAATAAAACAAAGGGATACTACTACTGGGATTCCTCCCACTTCCTCTCCAAAACCTCAATCTCCTCCATCAGCACCTCTACCTCCAGCTTTTTGTGCACCAGCACTTCTGTGACATAACAATGCCAAAGTTGTGCTGCGTCCGATGGCATCATCTCCTCCTCGACCGCCATCGACTGCCCCTCCACCTGACCTGCAATCTCAGGTTTGACCTCTTGTTCTCTTGCTTTTCCCTTCCCCTTCTCCTTCTGAGCTGACGTTGCCTTTGCCTTTGTCGTTCATTTTGGGTGCTCGTCAACTTTTGAGGGCCCGGCCTCTGCATTCTCGATGGGCTGGATAGCCCGGTTGCATATCGCTAAGTAATCATACAGATTAGTGATCATAGTGGTTATTGAGGAAATTCACTTACTTCGTCTTGGGGTAGACATTTCCATTGACTCCCCGGTGCTCTTCGACGCTCGCTTTGAGCCCAACTGCTTCCTTGACTTGCCTCATTGCAGGCCTCGCCTCGACACACCCTCCCAGTAACACCCCTGGAGTCTGTGTGTGCATCGCACACACTTCAGCGCTCCCTTGATCACGATGCACTTGTGAGGTGTCTTCATCCCAGCACAGTGATCACACTGAATCAAAAGAAAAAGAAAAAGATTAGTTTGAAGGATATTGATGTCAACCAAAGACTTACCGGCCCATGGAAGGTGATCAGATCATCTTCCTCTAGCCACACCTGCTTTGCGACTATGGGCTCATGATCAAGCTCGTCCTTGCCCTCCTCCTCCTCATCCATCTCATCAGCCTTCCGCTTCTCAACAATGTGTTTGATGGGAGGCATGTTTGTAAGCACCTCCTTGTCTGCAGCCTTGTCTTGATTGATCAAGAGGCGCATCATCTCGAGCATGGCAGTATGATCACAGAATTCATCCTTCGAAATGCTCTTGGCCCGGACTTCAGCCAAGAATGCTCGATGCGCCTCGATCAGTGCGTCCCGTTGCTCCTCGATCCTCTTCGCCTTGGCCTCGACGGCCACCTGCCAAGCCACCCTCTCCTCCTCTCTCTGCCTCTCTCCCTCAATTTTCCTTGAGTACTCCTCAAAGAGGTACTTCCCACCCCACAAAACCCAAGCCTCATGCATGAAGGGTGCAAATAACAATATCACTTCATCCAATGTTGCCTGTATGCGGTTGTTGCATGCCTCATCGAATGACCCAATAACATCATCGTATTCAGTCTATCAAATGATGTCAGAAAGTATACAGACCCAGGAATTTGAAAACATACCAGTTTCTCGCAAAATTCTCGACCCCACACCTCAAAGTTGAGATCTTTGGCCTTGCCAGCCTCGGGCATCGATTTCACATGATCGAGAATGGGAATGGCAAGTTCTGCAAGGATAGACATGATGAGAAAAGAGGTCGATGGGAAAAGACAACTAAATTCTAATCGTACAGAAGAAAGAAGTTCGAACCATGACACATCTTATATCAATGATCAACGATGTCACATGACCTGCTTATTTCAGATCGACTGACTGGGACAGTCAGAATTTCAGTAAGGGGGAGGATGATAGGTTGTCTCCTCAGCTCAAAGGCCAATTCACCATTACAACCACATTCTAATCACATCGGCTAACTCCTACGATGTCCCAGAAGCAGCGCGACCATTCTCAACCAAGTCTATCGATTGCGATATCATATCGACCACATCGAAACATCACCAGCGACATCGATCATACTTAGAAACTACATCGCACCACCTGATACAGCTAGTACCATGTATGATATATAGTCAATTGACACTTAATACCTATGCATCACAGCCATCAAAGCCTAAAATAGAAGATATTTCCCACTCCCCACATCAGCAAGGATCTCGGGCTCTTACCTACGATCTGCCATCACCACTTGTCATCTAATTATACCTTCTCATCAATGTCCACATACCCCCCGCTCACTGTTGCCCCGCCATCATCCCAACATGCACAATACATACAAACAATGCACCAAATGGGCAACCATGCAATAATTCAGTCCTCCAGGTGGCCACAATACATATCTATTAATAATACTTGGTAGGATGAGTCCTATAAATATATTAGACAGCTCGGGGACTGTTTCCCCCTTCGAAATTGGGCGGGAATTGATGGATGCACAACATTGCATCTGGATGTATACCAAACAAGAACAAACAAGTTCGCATTTTTGAGTACAATAGAGTACAATGCAGCTCTCTTAGGTCTGGCAGTCTCTTACAATGTCATAGAGTCAATATAGATTAACTTGCATGTATTTGCATGTGTAGAGTCACAAGTAGGACCTGATGGGAGAGGAGAGAAATGGGAGAAATGAAAGGGTGGAGTGAGAGGGTCAAGAGAGGGTACCATCCACTGGGCTTGTATATGATCTACACATAACAGGGTATATACAGAAGGGTGTAGGTACATACTTAAGGGAAGGGAATGAGGTTTGGAAAGCTGGGAGGCATAGGACGGGTGTCAAACTGTACTTGTATGGGATGGGGTGAGAGATCATCACTTACCTAAATGCCTGGCCCTTCCCACTCCTAAAGTTCCCTTCAAATACCATGCCACATGTCTGTTAAACAATATGAGAGACCACCCCAAGGTGCTCTGATAGTCAGGATAGACAGAAAAGTGATTGTGTGGTCAGGAGGAGTCATATTTACTCTGGGAGATCTGTGGCACCAGAATCTTCGCTTTCTTCGCTTTCTAGGCCTATTAATGAAGTAGATTATGGGGGAGGAAGATCCTGGCCCACCAGGGCATGGGTCTGCCATCAACAGATGCTTGTATGACTCACCATGAACCACACACTTTACCTGGTATCCAAAGCTCCTTCCCACTGTTTTTTATAGTCCATTACATCACAGATATAGCCTAGATACAAGCTTTAAATCAAAACTTCGTCCTACATGGTAAGGGTTTGACATACTCACCTATTCTCTTTGTTACTCAATGCCAGCTCATGGGGGCTGTTAGTGACTATATATACAGACATTCCAATGTATTTTAAGTATAATTATCACCTTGGAAGTCTGTGGAAGAGAAGTGAGGAGTCAATGACTAGAGGTAGATTACAGTCACTCACCCAAGGTCCATAGTACTACATTTGGTAGACGAGCTCATCTTTGGTTGGAGACAGCCCAGAGAGAAGCAGAGACCATAGCATGCACCAGAGAGCAGGTTGAACCAAGGGTTAATATTTCTGGAATAGCTCTTCAGTAATACAATAGATTGTAAATCAGAGAACAGGAGTAGATAGAGGGGATTCATTTCCATAAGAAGCAAAAAGACCAAAGGGCAAAATACAGAAATAAGTATCTAAAAGACCAAAATATAAATACTACTATTACTATTTAAGTTATATTTACATAGAGTGGGACAAGCCAGCATAAAAGGAGTGGCTTGGGTGGGTACTTATATACCCTGTGGCTGCACACAGACCATGTGGTCACGTTTGTGCTTGCAAAACCAAAAGTGGCACCATATGCCTGATGACTTCCCACAACCACAACCACAACATCAACAATGCCACGTCACCACCCTGGTCTGCAACCACAACCACGCAAACCAACAAACACAAAGCAGGGGGCCCAAACAACAAACTAGTGTTGTTTGGGCCCCCTAGGGTATATTTTTAAAGTTCACTTCTTCTTTCTTTTACTAACTACTTGTTTTCCTTCATTATTAGGTTTTGCATTTTGATAATGACACTGCCCACCCACCAAATGATGCACACAAGCCCAGCGCTGCTGCTGTGAGCCTCTGCTTGCAGGGTGGCAACAGGCCCTTTCCTGGATGATGACAACTGCTGATGACAAATAGTGGGGACAATGAGGATGATGAATCAGGGGGATGAGGACAAATCATAGGGACGAGGACAAATCAGGGGGGGGCAATGAGGACAAATCAGGGAGATGACAAGGATGAATCAGGGGGGTCTGCTGCAGACAGCCCAGATGACGCTAGTTGTCATTTGGGCTGTTTAGTATGTTTTTTTTTTGTTTAATCGTATTTCTTTTACTAATGACATTACCTAGCCACCACACAACACACCTGGGCCCTTGCCATACACCACCCATGCCCTATGTCACCACTGTGAGCCTCTGCTCACAGGGTGGCAATGGGTACTGCCACTTCCAGACAGCAACAGCAATGGCAGCCAGGGACAATGGCTGACACCACATCAGAGCACCACCAACCTGCCTACGAGCCACTGCTTGTAGGGGGTAATGGAGGTGCCGATAACAAAGAACAATGCACACAGGGAGGGGCTGACAAATGACAGGGAGCGGAAAATGGACAACAACGAGAACAGGGGAGGTGGCAACACATGATGGGGAGGAGGCAACAAATGACAACCACTCTTGACCCCCCACCATCGCTACAAACATGAGATGGTGGGGCTATTTTCTTATTATCTTGTTCTTTTTTGTTTTCTTTCAGTCTTTTAGCAACACTGCTGTGAGCAACTGCTCGCAGGGTGTAAATATAATTAGTTTTATCTACAATATATTATAATTTAGTTAGACTCATAAAAACAGCCCAAAGACTGGTTCAAACTGGTCTTTTGGGGTCAGCCGAAATGAATAGGACCAGTCCTATCCAGTTCAGTTGCAGTCTTGCGACTTTGGATGTCGGTTTGGACTGGTTCCGGTCCACAGTTGACCCCCCTTGGGGTCAAAAAACTGGACTGAACCAGACCCTTAAACACTAGGTTTATCTGCCTTCTACCATGTATGCAAGCACTCACTACCCAAACCTTCTCACTTTGCAATTCTCACTGACAACAGCAACACCTTTGACATGTTCAACTCTCTCTATGTCCTACCTGCTTATAACCCTATTCTCATCACTGCAGTTGACCTGATGATCAGCACAAGAATTCAGCTCTGTGTTTTTCATATTCCCCATAGTGGAAATCAAGTGGCTGATGCTCTCTCATGGCTCAACGGTGACACTGCTCATGTGTTGCACCCTGGACTGTCCATCTGGAACTTCATACCCCCTCAACTTATTCCCTATAGACCCCACTCCCAAAACTCTCAGCTTCTATATGGTCTACATGTATCATCACATCGAACCTAAATCAGTTGACTCTTATCTATCAGGCATCTGTAATCAGCTTGAACCTGTTTTCCCTAACGTTCATTCAGACTGTCATCACTCACTTGTGACTAGAACCTTGAAAGGATGCAAAAAACTCTGCCCAACCTCTGTTTCCCACAAATGCCCTCTGACAAGACTAGAACTGGAGCTCTGTGCCACCAGTTCTTTAATTCCAACTGTCATGACAACAGGCTATTTTTTGCTATCCTTCTCACTGGTTTTCATGAACTTTTGCAGCTAGGAGAATTGGTCTGGACAGATGCCAAAGCATTACAAGATTATTGCAAGGTGATTTTGCATCACACTGCTGCTCTACATCAAAATTCCTTTGAGTTGCTCTTACCTGGCCATAAAGGAGACCAGTTTTTCAAGGGCAATCAGGTTATCATTCAACAGACCAACACAGATGATGACCCTTACAATGTGTCTTCATCTCCTACATTGCCAGTCATGATAAGTTGTTTCCTTGCAGTCCCGAGCTATGGCTGTGCTCTAATGGATCAATCCCTACTCGCAGATGGTTCATGAGGTGGCTCCACATCTATTTTCCAGCAGATGTCCATGGTCATTCCATGCGTGCTGGTGGTGCAACTGCACTCTCAGAAGCCAGGTTACCTCACATCACTTAAGTGAAGGGATGTTGGTCTACAGAAGCTTTTCAAATTTACATTCACAAACACCCTGTTCTACTAGCTGCTCTTCTATTTGGTTATCCTTCTAGTCACCCTCCATGATTGCACATTTCCATCACTTCATTCATATGTATTTGTGCGCCTCTTACTTGTATTTGTATCTGCTTTCTCCTACTTACTGTATCTGTAACACCCTTTATATGCATGAGCAGCTTCTCGGCAAACAAATATTCTGCACAATGCCCAAACTGCTCTCTCTTCCATTGCTCTAAATATTCATCCTATAAGCCAGAGATGAACCTTTACTGGAAAGCCTTAATGTTGAGCTTGTGGAGAACACCTGAAGGTTCATTGTTCTTACTCAAGACAATGAGTGCCAACGAGCATGTGGTGGTAATGGGACACACCGACAAAGAATGTGGGGTTAGTAATGCATAACATGTTTAATGTGTTAACGGTCTAATTGTAGATGAATAGCCTGGTAGATCTATGTGTAGAGGGGCCTTGAGGAAGACCTAAGGCCTAGTGCACAGTGGGGTGTGAGGTGCTGAGATTCAATACACAACATTCGGTTGTTGCATAATTTTGCTTTCCAGATATTTTTTATTTTATTGCTACTTCTTATTGTGTCATATAGCAATCTGATACTCAGTACTCAAGTAGCTCAAGTACTAGTCCCATGCAGTACTTACATTCTTTGTCCATGTCGACTATGCCTCACTTTTCAATAATATACTTATCAAATCAGTCAGAATCAATGGAATTTGAATTCTTGGCACTTGGGATCCCACACCCATTTTGCTAGTCCTGAAATTCCTTAATGTTCCTTAAGCCTTTCTACCACTTTCTACCTAGTTTATGATGCTGCCAAAAATACTCTGAGAAACCTGCCACTAATAGGCCCAGCAAAGAATACTTCTGTGACTGCTCTAGGTTTTGCAAAGGTCAACAAAACAAAGTCTCTCATTCCACACACCTTAGACATGCTCTGTCTCACAATGCAGAGATTGGTATGCTTTAGAAGGAGTGACAATTCCGCTGCCATCCAAATGACCAGGACATTATGGGAGGGAGATTCTGGACCATCCAATGGAGCAAGCCTGCCCCAAGAAAGCTTGTTGAATGCAGCAAATGTTGCAACACCAGCGATGGTATGTCATATTCAATGTTAACCCTGCCAGTGGTTCACTAAACAACTCTAGTCAATTCCCAAGGCTCTGGACACAGACTTTGACTGTGGAGCAGTTGTTGGAATGCCAGTGGAAATGATGGGTGCAGAGGCCCAGCCAACAGATGCAGACACACGAACGGTATGTTGCTAGTATGAATTAACTACTAGATTTTTATGAATGACGTCATGGTGGACAAGGATCACGCTCAAGCCACCCCTATGCCTACCCCAGAAATGGACAAAGACCATATAACAAATGTCATAACCAGTGTGGCAGACGTGACTTGGAAACAGGGCTCAATACCGCTGATGAAATGCAGGGAATTCTCAGTGATTCTGGATGTCTGGACTCAGAGCAAATCTCTCCTCTGAGTCCAACCTTTGATCTTGACAGACTCTCCAATCTTGCACACCAGAAGGATCTAAAGTTGTCTATGGAATTTATTAAAGCACTGGAAAGTGCTTCCCTTGATGATGAGCATAACAACTGGACTCAGATCATCTTCATTGCTTGCGGAATCTGCCAACATCATGCACTGATGTTACCAATCCTGATTTCCATCTGGGGTTGGACTTATTCCTTGCAAGCATTAATTCTTCTCAGGAAACATACACAGCTTCCTGAGATGCTATACTATGGCATCACCCTGATGATGAGATACCATCATATGATCAGATGAAATGACAGATTGCCAAAATCACTGTGCAAAAATCACTGTATAGCATACACTGGTCCTCTGGCAAAGCTTGATGAGTGCCCAGAGTGTGATGCTCCATGTCTTGATCCTTTGACAAAAAAGGCTGAACAGCACATTTTTACGATCCCTCCTGGACCACAGTTGCAAGCACAGTGGCGAGATGTTGAAGGTGCAAATTGGATGAGATATCAGAGGACAAAAACGAGTGAGATCATTGCTGAACTACAGTGGACTGGTGGAGTGCTGTCTGCTTTTTCTGACTTCCGACACTCCAGTGCATATCTTGAAGAGGTCAGAAGTGGTTATATCAAGGACACTGACCTGGTTCTGATGCTCTCCATGGATGGGGCCCAACTCTATGAGCACAAAACATCGGATTGTTGGGTCTATATTTGGATCATATTTGACCTTGCCCACAACTTACACTACAAGAAGAGATATGTCCTTCCAGGTGGTTTTATTCCAGGCAAACCAGAATTTGTTGAATCGTTCCTTTTTCCAGGATTACATCAGCTTGCTTCTTTGCAGCATGAGGGCCTTTGGATTTGGGATGCATCACAGAATGAGGTCTTCATGTCGAAACCATTTTTTGCCTTGGGAACTGCAGATGGTCCTGGCATGGCATCTCTAAATGGACTTGTTGGGCATCATGGTAAACATGGATGCCATTTATATTGCTCGATTCCTGGATGACACAAGCCTGATGGGCCACATTATTATCCAGCCCTTCTTAAGCCTGACAACTACACAGTCGATGGGTGTGACCATGGTGACATATTATTTACAAACCTTCCATCTTGCTCCCAGGCAAATTATATCACAAACCTTTGCCATCTCATGTCTTCTCCAAATGAAACAAACTATAAGAAATGATGGCTCACAACAGGGATATCAAAGCCAAGTATCTTCCTTGGTCTACAATGTGACAAGATGTGGGGTATTCCAGGTTGTTTTGGTTCTGACATCATGCACCTTGGTTCACTAAATTTGCCTGACCTTCTGAACAACTTGTGGCGTGGCACTTTCAATTGCGATACAAGTGATAAATGCTCGACCTGGGACTGGGCCAAGCTCCAAGGCAGTACATGGGTAGAGCATGGGTGTCAAGTCACTGTGGCTACACCATATCTGCCTGGTTCCTTTGACTGGCCACCACACAATCCAGCTAAAAAGATATCAAGTGGCTATAAGGCCTGGGAATTTCTTCTGTATCTATTTGGATTGGGACCAGGGCTACTATACAGCATCCTACTGGAGAAGTACTATCAGAATTTTTGCAAACTTGTCTTTGGGATGCGTATTATCCAACAATACCATATCATCAATGAGGACCTTTCAAAAGCTCATGCAGCCTTACTAGAATTTGCATATGAATTTGAGCTGCTATATTATCAGCATTGAATGGATTGCCTTCACTTTGTGAGGCAAAGTGTCCATGCATTGACACACCTTGCACCTGAGGTTATTTGGATTGGACCACCTGCCTGTTCATCACAATGGACCATGGAATGCACGATTGGGAACTTGGGCCAAGAGATGTGCCAGCCATCAAACATGTACACCAATCTCTCTCAGAGGAGTCTTCTATGATCTCAGATCAATGCTCTCAAAGCAATGATACCAGATCTTGAACCATCACCACCTGTTGTGCCTTGAGGGGGGAAGGATATTGGCAATGGATACATTCTTTTGCAAGTGAAGGACAGCTGTCTTCGGCCTATAACAGATATCAAGAAACAGGCATTTTCAATTTACTTGAAAGACACTCATGCATTGGAATTTGCTGAAGACTGGTCCCTGGGGGTTGCTAAATGGGCAAGGCTACATCTCCCTAATGGTCAAGTAGCACAGTCTTCCTGGAAGGAAAAGCTGAAACCCCTGGAGAAAGTAAGAATGGCATGAAATATCAAGGTGTGTACTGTTTCAGATCACTCTTTGGATCTTTTATCCAACCTCACATGAAATCATTTTAGTTTCAATCTTCTGCCAATGGAGGAATCTGTTTTGCCGAAGTCCATTACTATTTTTGAGCATGGGCAGCAAGTTGCTGCTGCTACACCATATTTGCCTGGCTCTTTTGATCGACCACCACACAATCCAGCTGAAAAGATATCCAGTGGGTATAAGGCTTGGGAATTCCTTCTGTATCTATTTGGACTGGGACCAGCATTACTATACAATGTTCTACCAGAGAAGTACTATTGGAATTTCTGCAAACTTGTCTTTGGGATGTGCATTATCCAACAAAATGATATCAGCAAGGAGGACCTTTTGCAAGCTCATGCAGCCTTGCTAAATTTCACCTGTGAATTTGAGCTGCTATATTATCAGTGTCGAATGGATCATCTTCACTTTGTGAGGCAAAGTATCCATGCATTGACACACCTTGCACCTGAGGTTATTTGGATTGGACCACCTGCCTATTCATCACAATGGACCATGGAACACACTATCAGAAACTTGGGTGAAGAGATGCGCCAACCATCAAATATGTATGCCAATCTCTCTCAGAGGGGTCTTTTACGATCTCAGATCAACACACTCAAAGCAATGATACCAGATCTTGAACCATCGCCACCTGTTGTGCCTTGAGGGGGAAAGGACATTTGTGATGGATACATTCTTCTGCGAGCAAAGGATAATTGTTTCCAGACTATACCAGATATTGAGAAACAGGCATTCTCAAATTATTTGAAAGACACTCATTCATGAGGGAGGCTCAAATGGGACACCTTATTCAATTCAACTGGCATAATGCATATCAGTAGAGTCTCAGAGGACTAAAATCCAGCAGAGAATTTTGAGAATTTTGTCTGCACCACTTTCTCAGCTCTGGCTAGCAACTCTCGAGATCTCTTGTATGTCAATAGTAGCAGTCAATGTAGGCAGTTTTGGACCATTTTTTGAGCTCAGATAATTGTGATGTTAGCCATGGCTGTATTCATCAAATCGCCTCTGGAGTCGAATTAGTGTTCAAAAGTCCAGTCCAGTCCAATTTTTTTTGCCAAATTGGGACAAACTGCAACTGCAACTGGTTGCCTAATAAGGCAGACCCTGAAAAACCAGACTGAACTGCAAAAAACCAGTCCAAAACAGTTCAAACCAGTTCAAACTGCAGTTCAGTCATAACCCTGTTCAAACTGGTTTGCACTGACTAAAACTGATCTTTTTGGTCATGAGACCAGTTGTAAACCATAATAGAGAGTGTATATTAGTCAAATGTGAAGGTCTCATCATGATAACAATGCTCTACATGTCAAAAAACACAACTGTGAGATGTCATATAAGTTAGGTTTGGCACTAGGATATCATTTTGGCCATAGCACATGCAATTCTGGACCATTTCTCCTAAAAAATTGATCAGAAGATGCGTATTTATGTGGTGCATGCTGTGGCGGTTTGAACTGGTTAGAACTGGTCTTTATTGGTCCAGTTCAGTGCAGTTTTTCCATCCAGAGATGGATTAACTGCAACTAAAGGTCCAGTCTTTTTGGTTCAGTCTGGTTCAGTTTCCAGTCTTTTTGCAGTTCGATGAACTGGAGTTGCAAACACTAAGTCAAATTGATGATTCCAGCTGCAATTCTTGAGCATGATTATTCAACCACATAAGTATATTTTTGATGTTTGACACAATTGACAGGTTGAGAAGCCATGCAAAATCATACAAATAATTGAGTCAAAAAATTCACGATGGTCAAAGGTTGCACAATTTTTGAGTTGATTAAGGCCTCAGGAATCAGCAACTTAATGTTGGGATATATGACCAGAGGGGTGCATGGAAACTGCTTAGATAGTGGGTGAAAAGGTTCAAGAGGAACATCTCTCATTCTCCTATAATACAGCCTACATATGTTACAATCTATAGACCTTGTTCCAATAATAGAACTAGCACTTGGACCAGGCTTGGATTGCCTGATCCCAACATTTAATCGTGTGCAATATCCATTAGGAAACCATCAGAGTCTGTTGCACCTGATTGAACTAAAAGCTACCGCCATTGAGTGACTTCATTGTCAGAATTTGAATATGATACCTTTTGTTGCCTGTTCACTAGATCAGTTAGACCCAAATTAGTAGTGTTTAAAGGTCCAGTTCAGTCTGGTTTTTTTGCCCCATTTGGACAAACCACAACCACAACCGGTTACCTATTATGGTAAGACCCCAAAAAACTGGACTGAACTGCAAAAAACCAGTCCAAAGCAGTTCGAACCAGTTCGAACTGACTAACACTGGTCTTCTCATAGAATTTAGTACATAAAACCAGTTGTAAACTATAGTATAGTGTATCGTAGTTGACCATAAAGGTTTTATGGTGATGACAATCCTCTACATCTCAAAAAACACAACTACAAGATGTCATGCAAGTTAGATTTTGCAGTAACATATTGTTTTGGCCATAGCACATGCAATTCTGGACTGTTTCTCTTGAAATTATGGTCAAAAGATGCGTATTTACGAGGAGTACACAGTAGCAGTTCAAACCGACTCGAACTGGGCTTTCCATCCTGGGAGGCCTGAACTGCAACTGATGGTCCGGTTTTTTGCAGTTCAGTCTGGTTCAGTTGCAGTCTTTTTCCGGTTTGGTGAACCGGACCTTTAAACACTACAAATTAGTAATCATCCCCACACTATGATTCAGTGTACCCATTGATATTTTGGCTTCAACATACTGAATAACTGTACAGTTCATGGACATCAAGAAAGAGTGGGCAACTTGAACTCACCTGACAAACTTTGCGTTGCGACATGTGCTATGCAAAAGCCCCAGCTCCACTGCTCTGCTCAAGGCCTTGGATATTCTAAGCCGAGCCTTGGGCCCCCAAAGCCCTCCACAAAAGCCTGGTCCAGCCTGGCTTTACAGGGCTAAGCTCGGCCAGCTCAAGGGCTTTGGGCCGAGCCTGTGCCATTGCTATCCATGCTCAACACTGTCAACTTGAACAACTTTAGTCTACTCTATGCCAATCAAGGCCATCTCAAAGATGCAGAAAGAATGTACAACTGTGCACTATCTGGATATGAGAAGGCATTGGGATGTGATCACACATCCACACTCAACACTGTCAACAACTTTGGTCTACTCTATGCCAATCAAGGCCATCTTGAGGATGCAGAAAGAATGTTCAATCATGCACTATCTGGGTATGAGAAGGCATTGGGTCCTAATCACACATCCATGCAAAGGGGGTGTTGGCACCCAAATGCTGGACATCATGTGGGGGGGAGGGGGGTATCGTGTAGGTTGTTAAAGAAAATTGATGTCAAATTATATAAGTGTAAATTGAGTGGTATAGCATGTAAAGGAAGTAAAATTACATTGTCATACACCTTTGAAGCACCTAGACAAAAATGAAGAGCAAAACCATTGAACTTTGATGGTAAACTCAACTCCACACTGACGGCTCAACAACACAGCATTAATATTGAACTCATAACAAGGATTGTGCAATTGCAAAGTTGATGCAGTTCTATGCTTGTCTGGACTCAGTGTAATTACAAGGCAGACAAAGCCCCTCACAGACCACTGGCCCTCAAGTAACTTGTCACACAAGCAATGTGTAGGTAGGCATAATAATTGATAATAATTTCAATTACTCAGAGTATGGGGTTCATGGGTCCATATACATGAAAGAACTCATGGTGGTAGAAATGAGGTAGAAAATAATCACAACCTAGCCCACTTATATACCTCCACAGAAGCTGATGAGGTTCAAGACCTTGAGGCTGAGGAGACTCAGAAGGAATGCTCACTCAGCCTTGGCCCTTGACACTTGTTCCCACTTGAAGAATACTTACATGAGTACTTGGCTGAGTGAGAGTCAGTAGATGCATTATGCTACTCCAATAAGGTTTGTACAATGTATGTGGACAGATCATGACTGCAATTTTAGGTCAAGGAGAGTGGTTCACTGTTTCACAATAATTTAGTAAAATTAACAAATTGGTTGACATCAAATTAGTAGGCTGCACAACATACCATATATGGGAATAACATACCCAATAAGTATGGCAAGAAGGGGGGAGTCTGAGAGGTGGTTTAAAAAAAAAAACTGAGTGGATATATGAAATTCAGGTCCTGACACCCCCTTGATCCATGCTCACCACTCTCAGTACCCTTGCAAACCTCCGTCAAGAACAAGTGTTTGGGCATAGTGATGACTTGGAGCCATATGCTAATAGCACATAGGCAAATATTTGTACCCCAGAAGGAGAGTCAGCCACTGTGGACTTTGTATTGAAGTGTATGGAGGACATTGCTTTTGAAGGTGATCTTGCTGATGAGGTGTATTCACATATCGTGTGTTGTCTAGCCTGGGCAGTACAATCACCGCACCTGCATTGCACCATGCCTTTGCAAGAAGTGGAAGGAAACTGGGAACCATACATTTGTCTCATTTGGTCCCTTTCATACATGTCTGGAAATAAGTGCCACAATTGTCGCGCCCAATTTCCTTATTGAGAAATCCAGGTAGGCGCACACAGCAAAATCTGTCCAAGTTCAGACTGAGCTCCTTGCGTCTGACTTAAGATTTGGTTTATTCAGTAGTTCCAAAGGTCAGTCAATGACAATAAAACAAAGATGATCAACGATTCAGAGCCTGCAGGCAGGGCAATCACCCAACAGAGTGACTCAGAAGCATATACAAATTTTGGGTTATGAAGCAGATTGTCGGCCTGGGCAATACCCCGCCGTAAGTTGGTGGAACCTCTCTTCCAATCACAGAAGGAAAAGAATGAAAGAAAGGTCAAACAAGAAACCTAACTCCCATTACCCATAGCATTCGAATCTGGACCTGACAACATTCCCACCAACTCGATCTACCCACCCATACTGCAGTGAATCCAACTGATGGGGGAGGTAATGTTTGGTTTGTCATAAAAGGGACAGTGGAGTCTATTTACATCATGAATAACCACAATTAGTTATGATACTAGAGAGGAAGGGAGGGAGAACCTACTCAGCATTAATCTGCATCAGGTGTTGCCAAGAGTCAATGGTGGTAACAACCTTGTGGTCATGGGAGGTCGTACCGCTCCAAGCTGACAGTAGTGCCATACAAAAAAAAAAGGTCGATGTTCCTGTAAAGGGTTCTCTCCTGTGGTGAGTGAGCATGATGAGAAGGAAGAATGGATGGCAGGGCTGACCTGGATAGAATATTCACCTGTGAGTTTGGGACTCTTTTGGGAAGATAATCGTTGGATGATTTGTCATCAATTGGATCGGGCATTTGGAAGAGGATTATCTGGCCTATGTAGAAATGTGTAAGGAGGATTAAGAGAAAAAATGAAAGAAACCCACCTATCCATTAATCCTAAGTTTCCACCAATGATTTGACGCTTCACATCATCCCTACGGTGCAAGCCCGGAGGGTAGCACCTGAAGAGACAATAGTGAACACGACCATTATGTTCCTTCCCTCTGTGGGAAACGATCCTTCCTAACTGACCCTTGGCATCAGGATCATACAGTAGATCTTCATCATCAATTGGATCTACCTTATCCAGCATAGGTCATACTTGTATGCCATGAGCCGGCCTAGGTGGGGAGGAAATACCGAGCCTCGATGATGAGTGTCACACAGGGAGGCGAAGGGAGAGGATCGTGGAGCCATGGTCAAAGATGACGAGGCTCATGCCGACTATGCCAGTGGAAGGTAGGGAGGCTGAAGTGGGCCCGGTAGGCAGTAGAGTTGCATAGATATCAAAGTGGGAGGTGTGGCAGAGGCCAGCTGTGAGTGAAACAGGAAGGTTGATGATGGAAGGTGGGATTGAGAACAGAGATGTGATGTGGATAGGTTGAAGTTTGATTAGCAGGAGCGGCAGCCTGAGAGTTGCCATTGCTAGCTAGAGCAAAGGTGTGTGTGAGGACAACGCAAAGGTCAGCTAAACCTTTGAAGTTGTAGATTACATGGGAACCGTCTATCTGCTTATAGATGAGGTCGATTACTTAGAAGGAGTTGGACGACGGATGCAGAGGGCAACATACCAGTATGATTCTCATTGGTTGGAATTACTGGGCTTCATAAAACTGCAAGCAAAATATCTCCACCCCTTCCAGGCGGCAATGTAATGATAACAGTGTCGATGCTAATTCAAGAAATGAGCTGATTTTTCATTATAAGGGCCCTCAGCTCAATCAGAGGTGATTAACTTGGTAAAAAAGATATGTCAGGTTTGGTAATGTGATGGTCATGTGAAGTCTGGACAACGTTGTTTATTTGTCAAGTAGCCTGACTCAAGCAGACTATACTCGACTGCTCACACTCAGATGCATTGATGAATGTTTGAAATTCAAAGCCACATAGCCTCAGGCCAGGGCCGTGTGTGGAATTCACATGTGGTTTATCTTTGCATTCATGACTTAAGGTCATTCAAACTCCGCCACCAATGTCATAGGTTGGTTAAGTTGTTCGACTTCAACCACTTTCCTCTTACCACCAGCAGCACACCCAACTACTGGGAGTATGTAAATTTGTCTTTTTCTCTATTTTATAACTCACCACTAGTCCAAATGGGATGTGAAGAGTATTCCCTACACGACGTGGCCCAATGCAATTGTTGTTTGGGCCCACAGTAAGTTTTTTTCTTTTGTTCTTCTCCTGATCAACTTACTAATCTCTTTTCTTTTTTTTTCAGGTTCTCAACTACTGGTAACAATGGACCCAACATGGCCCAAACAACCGACATAATCGTCATTTATGCCTGTGGTAAGTTTTTTCTTCTTTCTTGTTCTAATCAACTAACTGATCTCTTTTCTTTTTAGGTTCTAAACTACTGGTAACAATAGTTGTTGACCCTAACTATGACTGCACAAACCCCTTCCTCCCTGTTAAAACGGGATGTGAGGCTTTTGGTTATCAAAAGGAGGTGGAAAAGGAGGATAAGAGGTGGAAGAGGGGTGCCGGGAGATCTGTGGAGAGGAATACCTGTCAGGTGAGTACCCTACTACCCCCGTAAATGTGCTACATCACACTAACCCACACAGACCCCCCAAAGCAGACAAAAATGATGGAAACAAGCACCCTAGCCCCATGACAACAATGGGACAACCCAGCACCCGCCCCCATGCCTGTGAGCCACTGCTCATGGGGTGGTTTGTGGGTGTTAGCAACCTCATACAATGAGGACAAGGGGCCCACAGCACTGCCAAATGACACAGCGCTCACCACCATGCCTATGAGCAGCTACTCATATGGTGGTTCATGGGTGCAGATGATGGGGGGTGGTGACACGGCAAGGGAACAAGAGGGAGGGGATGACCACCATGCCTGCGAGCCCATCAGCCAACAACGGCATCGACACCCAACCATGCTGCCGAGTGACCCCCCAACATGCTGCTGTACCCTAATATCTTGTTCTACTTGCTGCCCTGACTTATGTTAATTTATTACTTTCTCCTGTGCTACCACATTTTCACAACACCAATATGAATACTCAATGACATTTACATGAATTCTGCCTGACCAATGCAGGACTATTAAGGATTACTCAATATGACAATAACCAAACTATTGCATGACTTTCACCATACTAACACTTGACTTTGACCTGACCAAACCAATCAGAACTTTACTTTGACCTGATGCTTCTTTTGACTAAACCTGACTAAGTATTGACTGGCTTGGTCAGGTGTTAGTCCAAAAACATAGAATTTTAGTCTTATGTTCGTACAACCTGACTAGACCCGACTTAGTATGACCAAAACAATACATTTATGTGACCAATCTTTTTTACTGAGGGGGATTGAGGGCAGGATTGTGATCGTGTTAAAACTGACAAAGGCTGTGCCTGAGATTTGACATTATGAGAGAGCCAATAGGATTTGGGGAAGAGTCCATTTGGGTATAACTTGAGATGTGAGAGCCTGATCCTTGGATGTGATGATCATGTTACTGATGTGCCTCGGAGTCTGAGTCAGGGTCGTGGGTGGAGAGGGGAGAAAATGTGTGATGGGCTGATTTTCCTTTTCTTGCACATGAAGTAGCTCTTTTCATGGGATGGACAGCATTCAGTTGAGCTATCCGCCCATCTGACCACCTTTTAGATGGGTTCCAGCCCATATGGCAGTGGCATGGGCAGATTATGGACTGAAAGCCCGACGTGACCCATTTTTCAGACTTGACACATCTTGTATCATCACTAGGGGTTGACACACTCCTCCAATAGCATCAAAAATTGCGGGGATAGTGACATTGAAGTGATTGGAAGATTTTGTCCAGAAAATCTTTCAAATTTTGTTTCTTCTTATGTTTATAGATTTTGGTAACTTGTGTAAAAAAGCGAAAACACGAAATGTATTCTGGACAATGTCAAATAACTACAACTTTTCCTGCCAAACTAGTCCATGGGTGTTGCATGTGAAGCTGTATCGACGACGCAAGTCATATACCATGGTCTCAGCAACAAAGTTTGGCAGGCACCAGTACCCAAGGTCAGGTGACTGAACTATTCACAAGACAACTCGCTGAGTGCAAGTTGAGTAACCTGATTGCCCCAACATCAAGCTTTCACCTGCAAGTTAAGTCAAGAGCATTGCAATTGATACACTTGCTCATATCTCTTTCAGTGGATAATTCATCCCAGAATTCTTGATTCCTGGCAGCATTCGAATGGTAACCTTTAGTTACCACCCCTCTCATGCAGGATTGTGTTTCTTAACAATCAAAGATCAACTACACTACAATCGCTCAAATGACTACATGGTTATAGCCACCTCAGAGAATAGGGACGTTGGGTCGAAAGTTCCATTGGTACCAATGGGACCATCTGGTTCACCTGCCTTTGTAATATGTGTGGGCCAAATAGGGAACTGCATGGGTTTTACCCACGGGTTTCCCACGCTTTTATTTCCTAATTTATTAAATGAGTTTTGCATGAAAACGCATGAAAAAATGATTTTCTGAAGGCTATTCAATGGATGCTTGTGATACAAGGGACAAAATAATTTATTTTCGACCTTGTCACATGACAGATGTCACTCAAATATTGTTTTATGTGTTAGATCACAAAGAGCCAACAAAAAGCTTCCAGAAAATCTTTTTTTCATGATTTTCCATGCAAAACTCATTGAATCAATTAGAAAATAAAAGCATGGGAAACCCGCGGGTAAAACCCATGCAGTTCCCTAGGGCCAAAGCTTCAGGGTGGAGCAGAGAGGGCGATTTATTTGCCAGGTATGAAGCCCTGGCATTTCTGTATCAATCCAAGAGCCGGAAGTCAGAGTGTTGCTCCATGCGTAATTCAAACCAGTACTCATAGCTATTATTAGGCCTACTGGAAATGTTGTATTGAGCTGGGGTATTGTAAAGAATATTGATTTCCAGCAGGGAGTCAGCAGAACCTCCCCTTTGAGCATTCATGGTTCCACTGCTTATGCAAGAACTCCACTTCTTCTGTTTTCTGTGGCATGCCCAGCGATTTGTTGACCATGCTGGGAAAAGTTTTGTATTGAGTATCAGCCCATGGCCAGACACCTTCCTGTAGTCTTCTGCAGACAGACTCAACGAAAGGATGGTCAGGATGGGTCTTGACTAGATCTTCGAATTGATCTATGTTGATCGGTGTGACAATCTTGAAAAGTTGTGGTTTTCTCTGATAGTTTTCATGGCTTCAACATTTGCAAGCTCCTTCTCTGGTACTGCTGGCAGTGGTATTGTGTACTCGATCCAATCTGCAAGACATGGAGGAGGAGACACATTACTGAAGTCAGCTTCCTCATCACTGCTCCATTGGTTGTACTGAAGATATTTCCATCGCATGCCATACATCATGTCAATTCAGCTGAGTGCCGCTGTCTTGACCATGTCCTGACTGCTTGCATTTGAGGCAAGCATGTCTGTATCTGCAGGCCCTGGCTGCACTTTGGCAACCTCCAGTGCTGTTAAATCGCCTGCATGCCTCAGAGGAGTGATCCTTTGGTCACTCTCCAAGAGCAGATCATGTGGCCAAAGCTCCTTGGATTCCATCTGGGAGTAGGTAGGCAGAGTAGAGGTAGGCGAACTGATCACAATCGGTGAGTAGGATTGCTTGTCTGCCTCCGACCATGGCTCTGACAGCCTTGTCCAAGGTGATGAGCTTGTGGTGTGCATTGAGTTGCTTTGCAGAAAATTCTGAAGCCATGTAATCCCCCCATTGTTGTAACTCCTCACTGCAATGTGGGAAGGCAAACACAACTGCTTTGGATGCGGCGTGCCAGGCAACATTCCAGTCTCCACTCATTGGGACCTTTCTCACAGGATCTGCTTTTCCAAGAGAAATTTCTGTTCCACCGATGCGTCCCACATTCTCTTTAGGAGGGGCAATGTGGTGGAGGTTACTGAAGACAATGTTGAGACTGATTGCTTCTCCCCTGAAGATTTGTTTCCACTCTGACTTGGGAAAGCCTTGTGGTGCAGTTGCTGCCCTTCAAATCTCTCTTTCGGCAAAGGTGAAGTCCTTCTGAAAAACAGTGAGTGTCTCCCTTGTCTTCTTATACTCCTTGTCAAGCTCCTGGACTCTGCTGCGAGTTCCGTGGTATACTAAGGAAGCTGGGATTGGTAGACACACTTCTTCTTGTTCAACTCTCTGTCTCCTTTCCCTGATAAGGAGTCATTGTCCAAACTAGATGATACTGATGGGCTGCATCTCCTCTTTCAGAGTAATTCCTTGCATAGTCTTCGCAGGAACTGCTTGGCCTCCTCCTCTCATGGTCTTCCTGTGTGTGCTCCATCTCCATGCTCATCTCATCCTGCATTCTCATCTCATTGCTCCTGACAGTCTGGTTCTCCTCCTGCTGCCAGTCCCCGTTGTTCTGCACCCTTTTGCTGTGCTGCAATAATGTCGACATAGAGCGTGTATTCCTCAAGGGTTGCTTGCCTGACTGGTTCTTCAAGTCCTGCACTTTGTAAGATGGACAAGATTTGATATAGGGTTTCCATTCTTGATGTCTTCTTCATTTTGAAATCCTGAATGAGGCTTTCCATCTTTGAGACAAGAGCAGCTTGGAACTGATCTCTGTCATGCTCAGGCCTGGAGCTATGCTCATGTGCAGGTGCATCTTGTTCATGCTCATCCTGACATCTGGTGGCTGGGGCAACATTCAGTCACCCAAGCATGCTAACAGGGTTGGCCTGTGTTGGAGGATTACTGGTTCCAGTCCCCCTATTCTCATTTCCAGCAGCAACCTCAGCTGAGATGGTTGGCGTGGATGAGTTGTTTGAGACTCCTCCTGCAGTCGCACTTCCTGTGGTAGCTTGATCTCCTTCCTGACCAACATATTGTCCAAAATAGGAGATATGTCTTGCTGCATCTCTTGACATGTGAGGAATGATGTATAGAAATAATAGTTCAAAAATACAAGCTAAAGGTAGTGAAGTGACACTAGGAGAGAGTGAGGGTCAGAGAGACCAGAACTGAGAGAGACCCCTTACCTAGGAGAGAGTGAGAGACAGAGAGATCCTGAGACAGGAATGTCTCTGCGGCTTGCACCTTCTCGCTAGGAATAGGGGGCAGAGCACATGACATGGCTTGAATGACAGCGGGGGATTCAGCGTGAATCTCAGAGCATGCGGTGCTGGTAGAGGCTCAGCATGAACCAGCGTTGCACATGGTGCAAACCTTTAGACACACAGTGCTAAGAGGTGAGTGTGAGTGTCACCACAGCACACTGCTCACCATTGGACTTGTGTAAACAGACTTTAAACTTGATCAATTTTCAGGAACAGTAATATAATGTATCCTGATTTGGATTCAGCATCTCGGCTGATGGTCATTTAGGGAGTTGAAACCTCTCTATATTTTTCTAGATCCTTACAGGAGGTCACCCAGTATGTCCTTAGCTACTTAGCTACTTATGTAGCGTAGGTAGATATCAATATAGTAACATAGTAACAACACTAAAGCAGATGCTCAAAAGACCCCCAACAACCCCCCAAAATGCCTGATCCCTATCTGGATAGGAATCACAGAAATGTTTTTGAATCCATGAGGCTGTCTGGATGGGAAATAGGCAAAAATCATGGTAGTCCCTGAGGTATATGTCCTGATAAGGATTGCCTCGCAGGCTGTAGGCCTGATCCAGTCTGGATAAAAATACAGGGTTGAACAAAAAAAAAATGAACCATGCCAAGTGTAGTCTGTACTAGACTATACTAGTCTAGCTTTTACTATCAATAGCTATCCATCTAAAATCCTAAATATCCCGAACAAGCTTTGTTGTCTATCTATGTCTTTCTTGCGCATACATCAAATCCCCAAAATGGACATTGAATATGTGATGGTACATGAGAATCCACCGCTGTTTGATGAGAAGCGGTAGATTGGGAAAGGGAAGATATTTTCTTCTAATTCCTCTGCTTTTCCAGACTTGGAAGGTTACTGCAAAAACAAATTGTTTATACCAGAGATTTTTACAGATACACTTTCCCCAATAGTGAGGTTGCAGTCAAAGATTTTCTTGCTCTCAAACTACCAAAAGAAAGTTATGCATTGGTACATCCCTCAGCTTCAACATGCTTCTCAACCCTCCCTGCAAATGACAATGTCAAACACCTTATCACAAGGGCTCTTCCATCACAAAACTTTGTCGAGGCAATGAGGAAGGAATTTGGACAAGCTCTCCTTGATGGTGCTGTATCTGTTGAGGATCCATCTTACAAGAACTCCTGTTTACCTCTCTGGAGTCTGCAATATTGGCATGAGATGTACAAGGTGGTCGACTCCCAGTCACGATGGAGAACATGCCTAATTTGGCTCGACTCAAAAATGCACCCAACAGCAACATTACTGGCAGTGCAGGTAGTGCAGGCATGGCTTTCAGTGCTGCCATGGAATGGGAAGATCAAGATAACGGGAGCATTTACGAACACGACAACTCTCACACTTGTACATCTCCTCAATGATGAAGAGATCTCTGGGAGCTTAATAGACATGATGGCCACACATTTGTCAACACATGCAAGTCAAGACCCCAGCTGTACTACTGTCATTGAGCAGTTACGTTTCATGCACAACATTGAGAAGGCCAAATCAGTTCATTACCACACAAACTCACTCATAAATTTCCTAAAATGGTTGGAAGAGCAATTCAAGAGCGGTGTTTTGCACACCCTGTACTTCCCTGTACACTTCAAGCAGAAATGGCACTGGCTTTCCTTCAAGATTGACTTCAAAAAACAGCAACTAGCCTATTGTGAGCCAGGTTTTGATAATAATATGTCAATAAAATCTGACTTACATGGCTTGAAAGGTGACTCACTCTCACTCAGCGGAATGCCGCCTCCAATGGAGATCATCCGCAAAGTCCAGTGGTGGTTAGAAGGTTGCTTTAACAGTCCCTTCAAGAATTTGGGTAATGTCTTACCACATGGTCATCAGCATGATGGTGTATCATGCAGTATGTGCGCAATAAATATGATTGCACATGACGCACTTGGTGATCCACTGTGGACAACATCTTGAGGTGTATTTGAGCGTGTAAATTGGTTCAGCATTTTGTGCAGTCTGCACTTTGAAGATGTAAGTTCGCATAAAGCTCCCTATGAAAACAACCTTACTCATGATATTGTAGCTAAATAGACCAAGTCCCGTGCACTCCATGAGGTCTAATAGCGAGCTCAAGAGCTCTCTGTTCCATCTGTTGAGTCCTTCGCATCCACAAGAGGATACACAAACCACATCAAGCAGATATACTCTCCCTGTCCCATCACTCTCAAATGTCCTTAACCACATAGCCAACCCCAACTTGATGCTGAGACTCCTGTCTATTGTTAACACCAATTTTGTTGAACAAACTCCTCACTCCGAGTCATTTGATACTATCCCCAAGTTAACAGCCGATGTTCATGAGGAAGGAGTGACTGTTGGAGATTCAGATGATGTCAAATGGATGAATCTAGATGGCAATGATTATAATATCCCAGACTCACCTCCTATGACAGATATTTCATCGAATTATGATATGTATGACTGGAACTTTGCACCAGGGAGCGATGATGATGAAATGTCGATGGACAAGGCACTTGTCACAAATGATGACTTTATCAGTAGTCCTGGAATAACATTGTCTGAGGAGGTCCAGAAGCCCATATACAGCATTTTCACAGAAACCAAGAAGCGAGCTGAGAAATGCAGGCAGAGTGACGAGGTCAATGGTGGAGGCAAGGCAGCAGTTGATTACAAATCATACCCAGTCACAAAGAAAGCGAAACAGACTCGGACTTAGTCTGTGTTCACATGTGGGAGTCAAACTGTGGTACAACATTTTGGACTCAATTGCATCACGTGAAAAGAATGCAAGGTCAAACAAGTAATTAAAAAAACATCATGTTGTGCTTTTGATGGTGTTTTCCTCTCCATATATCCATATAATACAGTTTCTCCATGCATAATTCCACTCTAGATGAGCATTGAATGCTCAAGCACTGCATCCCCTACCACTCAGATTGCTCTGAATGCTCCAGCACCTGTGGCTCCTGGTTCAAAAGTCTATGATACCCTGAAAGGCTTTGCACTTGCCTGCAAGATTCTAGCTCAAACACTTCCATTCGAGCCACATGACTTTCAAGTGGAGGGAATTTGTGCAGTCCTGGATGGCTGTGACCTTCTAGCAACAATGGCAACAGGCAGTGGAAAAACTGGGTTTTTCATCATGTTAATGCTTGTGATGCATGCTATTTCTGAGGATGATGGACTAGCTCTTGGTGGTAGAACATTTCCAAAGGATCCTGCCATGATTGTTGTCTGCCCAACTAAGGCTCTTCAGCAAGATATGGTAAGCAGTACCCTTTGCTTGTACATATGGCCAATTTATTGAGATGAATATACTTCACAGGAGGTGCTAGCATCAGAAGGCCATTTTCTTTGTCTGCTTCAAGATGCATGTGTTTCCATTTGGCAGAAGGTTGAGTGGGTGTTGGAGTCGCAAAATTGGCAGAGAATGGAAAGGGGGTTGAAGGAGACCCAAAGCCATGAGAAATGGGTGTAGTTGGTGTTCTAGCAATTTGATACCTTCCAAACATCGCACTTAAAAGCTGCAGAAATTGTATCTCTATACCGCTTCATACAGCCTGGTTAAAAAATTTCCTTAAAAGGCGAAAATTGTTAGCCCTGGTTTTGAAATCGTGTACCATGGTATCCAGGGCATGCATGAAATCAGACCATTATATCACTGTCACCCTATCTCTCACTCAAAAAAAGACACATGATATTATTGGTCTGGCTACAGGAGACTAACTCAGACTCAGGATGATCTCGGCCAGTCAAGATCGGCTATTTGGGAGCGCAACTGGCATGAATCGCACACAAAGGAAACGCTCACCATCGACAATAAGCATTTATGGGAATTCAAGGACAAGATTCAAAAGTTATGTGAAAATGCAGAAGTTGTTGATGGCAAAACCGTCCAACACGTTCAATGCAATGTGGCAAATTGCTAATCATGAAGTATGCCTATAATATTGGGAACTTCAAAACACATTTGAAGAGCCACAAAGGCCCCCGGACAACTTTAAAATTCTCTGGTAGCGGTATGAAGATGCTAACTAGCATGCTGCAACCAAAACCTCCAGCAACAGACATAGCAGCACCATCCCAAAGGAGTATGGCGCTACCAGCAAAGCCATGCCCTGGTCTCACTAAATCTGATAATGTCAAAATTGACCTTTACCTCGAATGCAGCAGAGCTCAGGGAGGTGGATCAAAGTCAGTCACAGTAATGGCAAAAGATTTATTTCTACTTATGCAGAGCTGAGTGACAAGCATAAAACCCAAGTTGACACAGCGCACATCCATGATTCGCAGTGGCATAATGACCATGCTGCCAGACATGTCTATTCTACAATGTGCCAGAAAATGGTTTCATCCTCATTTCCTGGACTGTGCCATAGCTGCTTCGCAATACTAAAACTCAAGGCATTTCGGAATGCCCTTTCTATCCCATTGCCAGATGATGACAACTACAAGTACAACAATCATGAGTATCAAGGGAAAAGTCACATAGACCTGTATGCCAAATGTTCTGGATTAATCGATTATGTGGGATCATTGAGGCGGAAGTAGGTCATTATACATTTAGCTTAAAGTATATACCATTGACCTATCCATGGTTGGTAGGATCGAAAATCTCCCTACATTCGATATGCTGAAGGAATCATGTCAGGGAAATACAAGGGTGATGATTTTTTGCATCATTGCTCCAGGCAATTGTCATGAAGGCCGATAAAGACAAGTGTGGGGTTGGGATGCAGGGTTTTCAATACTCCCCTGATTTGCTTGAATTTGCCCACATTGTTGCAACACATAGTCCATGGGCTTATTGGTTTATTAAAGACCATCTCCATCTACCTACACCACAAACCATTGAGTATGTCTCGTTGGAACCATTTCACTTCTATTTCTGACCATTGTGCACCACAGATGCCAGCGAGCTCATTGTAAACGTCCTCCAATTGGGATTCATGATCGTGGATTTGATCTTGTCCACGATAACTTGATTTTGCTCCAGTATGATGGCCCAGTGGGACTCAGCTGTGATGATACAAAGTTAATGTCTGCATTCTGCCCATATTACAATCAAGAACATGATGCCCATTTCATTCTTGGAAACACTGGAGAGCCATATCGACTTATTGACCCAGATGCATTTCAAGATGTTCTTGATAGTGGTGTACTAGAGAAAGCAACGAAGGTGTGTGTGTGATTCAAGTCCTTGCAGCAGCTATCTAAAACCTGCTTCTCAGCTTCGTCTATGGTGTCTGCAAGTTCCAATCCCTAAAGTTCCAACTATGGTCATTGCATCGCTAGGAATCAATGACTTGAATGCAGAGACATTAATTGAGTACTGGTGGCAAGTAATCCAAGGCTTGTTGTCATGGAACATCGAAGTACGGTCATATGCATGTGATGGAACATCTGTCGAGCGTTCTGTGCAGAAGTTGCTCAAAGCACGAGCTACAAGGGTGATTACTTACAAGATCATTCATCCCGGCATAAATCAGCTCCCAATTCCAATATCAATACCTGTTTTTGGTGATAATCCTATTGCTAATATTCAAGATCCAAAACACGGACTCAAGGCTTACCGCAATAATATATTTTTGGGTGCCCGAGTCATCACCTTTCCCCACCATGTCATCATGTACTCACAGGTCCATGCAATAGCCTTTGAGGATGGACCCTTGTATCACCACGATGTCGAAAAGCTTGATAGACAGGACGACAATGCTGCTCCTCACCTTTTCTCAGGGGCAACACTTGAATGGCTTAACAGTAAACACTCTGAACACCTCGGTCTTGTTGTTTACCTGTTCGTGTTTGGCAAACTGATCAATGCATACCAAAACTGCCATATATCTATCATTGCATGTGTCCAGATGGCCTTGCAGGCATTTTTCTTCATGGAACTATGGGAAAGCTTCCTCAATAAGGTGGGGTACTCAAAATCTAGGCACTTCCTGTCGCATGAAGCATGTGATATCACCCAAATTCTCATCCGTGGTCTTCTTAAACTTGTCTTCATCTACTGTGATCATGTACCACCAGGTGCACAGGCTCTGCTATTTTGGCTCCTCATGAGTGAGCCATGTGAACATATGTATGGCCTTGCATGGAAGATTGTGGTTGACTTCAATCTGCTCAACTTCTTTCATATGTTTCCAAAGCTGTATATCCTCCTGCGCAAATCTGTGTTCTCTGACAAGTTTTCCAATGGGAAAGCACATGCAAGTGGCTACAACCATACTTATACTGACAATCGAGGTATTGATTTCATTGCCCTTTCAACATTTCCATTGGATGAAGAGATCGATCAAGGTGCGCAGCAGGCATATGGTGAAGCAGAGAATTTGTTTGCGTTGCTTGGGGTCTCTGCTTCCCAGCTCCAAAATATTTCTGCACCGTGTCTTCCGGGCATTCGGAGCTGGTTTGTTGACTCAACAAATTCTGGGGGCACTAATAGACTTGATCCTGCCAATTCAGATGATGACTTTTCAGAAACAGATGAAGACATACTCTTGTTTGAAAGCGACGATGAAGATCCTAGTAACATCCAGGATGCACTTGATCACCTCGAACACGTTGTAAGATCTACTCAACACCAAGACAAGGAGATCATGAATTACACCTATGCAGAGCATCAATGAGCATGTTAAAATGTATGTTTTCTGTCTTCTAGATTACTCAACCTTTCTCCTTACATGGAATTTGTAACACAACACAGAAATGCTCTCCCAGAACCAGATGAGGGTGATATCACTAGGGATCTAGCCCATGATGCCGTCACAATCACAGAATCACTTGCGGCCTGCCTTCCTCCTCCCAATCTTGATGAAAGAACCAACATATTTGATTTGCACACATGGGATACAGCCTTTTTGGATATGGATGAACTCGTCAAGATATGCTTTGCCCACCAGACTAAGCAAGCACTTACTGGAGTGCATACTCAGGTAAAAGCCGCTAACATCACACTGTCTCCAGGGAAACAGAAGCAGTTGCAAAAGCAGCATGTGCAAGCACATTTAAATGAAATCATAAAAGGTCTAGAAGAATGCAGGGTGGGTTCAGGTCTTGCACGCGCTGTTCGATGGCAGGATGGTAAAAATAGCAATTCCAGAGATGGCTCGGTGCTAGTGGGAAATACAATGAACGCTGCTGAGGCAGCCAATACACAAGCAAAAAAGGTGTTTCAATTCCTTGTGTTATTGACCTACACTCATCACTTCCACAGTTATTAACGTGACAGAAGAATGCATTCAAAAAGGAGAATCTAACTTTAGAGTTACACAATGCACGTGTCACAGACTTGGCCCAAGTTTGCGTCACTGATAATGCCTCAAATGCTGGATCAAGTTATGGGTTTATAGTGTTAGATGGGCGCATCATGCTAGGGAAAGGTGTGTTTTATTATAAATCTGGAGTTAGTGCTGTTATTCATTTTCATGGCTGTTCTACTAGTTCTTGCTATCTACTCGAAAAGTGGAGGGAAGAATGGTAAACACAGCAGCATCGTGAAATCATCAAACATATCTGCCATGTCATATTTTGTCTTGCAGGTTTTCAAACAGATGGTCAGCCAGCAATTTCAGTCAATTCCAGAGAAGTTGCAGTCCATACAGTCCAAGGGATTCACACTGCTACCTTCCTCAGCATTTCTCTGCATTCTCGATACTGCTCCATGCAGTGCCATAGAAACTGGGCTTTGGATTGGCATACCAGACCACATTTGGCAAGGGGGCACCGGGATTGAAATGCTGGACTGGAACCAGGTTAGTTAGTCCAACCAGAGGCCACAGAAAAAAAAATGGACCTCTCCAGAATAGGACTTCTAAATGTCAATTTGAGGCTAATAGAACCTTTCTACAACATATAAAACATGTATAGAAGGTTTTCCATAGCATCTGAGTAGCAGAAGAGGTAAAATAAACTGATTTACACTGGGATTTACAATTTATGAGTGATTGAAAACACTGATCTGCACCACAAATGGTATCTTTGTGGTATCTAAGCAATTTGAAGCCTATTGAATGTTGCCTACAACTTACTCAACAGTGCCAAAGAGTTTTTGTATTTATTCTGGGGCCTAAAAAAGTATTTACTTACTCTCATTGAACAGGAAAGCAAAAATATAATTGATTGCGGCAGCGAAAACCAAAACAATGTGGACAGCGAGGCAATTGATGTGAACTCAACCTTGCATCATACATCTGCAACTGAGTTTCAAGCAGTTCCTAAAGAATCTGAGTGGTTGAAGCACAAGAGAATTCTGTGACAACTAGGAGATGCCCTGAATGGGTGTCTTTGCAGATCAGTCCTCAATAGTACAATGGATGGCATACTAAACTGCAAACAAGCCGGTTGCGAGACTCAGTGGGTTAAGCACGGCTTGACACTTGATCTGAGTTCTCAGTGACTGATAACTCACTCTATATGTCCAGTATCATCTTTGGTGCATGGAACTTGAGCAAGAACCACAAAATTGGGTGTGCACGGCTTGTGAAGCTTCTGGGCGGGGACGAGGGGGGAAATGGTCATGAAGATGATGTCATATTGCTAAATATAGATGTGTTCCTGATTATGTAAGTTAGTTAGTCCACTGAAAATGTCCTTCGCAAAAAAATCGACCCCAGGTCTATTTTTTTGATCCCAGTGCCCCCTTGACATTCGGTTCAATGTCCTAACGAAACAGATTTCAAAAATCTTAATTGTTATGAAGGCGCTGAGGTCTAGACGCAAAAATGCTGCAGATACGGCCGAGGAGGGTGGGGATGACGACTAACGCATGTCCTATCTAGTAATATTACCTACCTAGAGAGAAAACGACTATTTTTGGCATTTTCTTCCAATGCCTGATCCCATGTGCGGATAAAAATGTGACCTGTGGAAGGCCTGAGGCAAAATGCGGATAAAAATGCCACGAAACGGCCTCGAAAATTTTTTATCCGGACGAAATTTTTGGGATCAGGCATTTTGGGGGGTTGTCGGGGGTCCTACGCTCAAACGACCCTGCCTTCGAACCGTTATTAGCATGCTTACCCATATCCCCGAGAGCACGTGGCGATGGGCAATCTCCCTCATGGGCCATGGCTGTCCCTCTGCCTGTCGCGAAGGAAACACGCCTTGAAGGCAATGCTCTTAGCGCGTATAACGTTTGCCTCGATTTTCAAAGCAAAGCCCCCGACGACGATGTCATCCCCGCTAGAATTCTCGGCTATCTGATACTCAACGCACCGTCAGCCACCGCGCAGCACGAAGTCGTTAAAGTCATTCACTCATGCAAACATGACTTCAGAACTTTGTCCGAACTTGGTGAGACTTTCATCAACTACTTCATTCGCCCATGTAAGTCATACCAACTATCGCCCGTTAAAGGTGCTAATGTACATATTCAGTTAAGAAATTCAAGGGCCGAACGCCAGCCTCTTCTGATCATCCTAGTCGACCTTCCTTCGACAAAGACAAGATGGATATTATGCTGACAGTTCAAGAGGCACCGAAGGATCACAAGGCTGCGAAGGAAAGAGTGAGTTCACGTCCGCTGGCTAAATGACTGTCAATTTATGTGTATCCCCTACCTGCTCACCTAGGCGCTGCTGAGAGATGGATTCAAGTGTGTAGTGAGTGGAAAATATGACACGAAAGCCATCGCAGTCGACAGCATCAGTAAGAACGACATACGCCAATTTGGCATTGTGCATACAGAATGCGCACACGTTGTGCCGGAGTCCACTTATTTTGATGTATCAACTACGCGTACGAGCTCAAATGAGAAGGTACGTCTTACACTTTCTTCTGCCATCACCATCCTTATCCTTTGCCAGAAGGACTATGCGGCTTCAGTCTTGGCAGTTCTGAAGCGTTTTGGCTATGATATCGAAAATCTGAATGGTCCGAAAGTGCATTCTCTGTACAACGTCATGACGATGGAGAAAAATGTGCATGACTGGTTTGATCGTTTGGAGATGTGGTTTGAGGCGACGGTGAGGGCTAACATGCACGAATCTGCGTATTCTGAATAGCCATCTTGATCTCTAGAATGTCACCAATTGCTATCGCGTCAAAGCAGTCTACGACTACGAGTACCACAAGCTTCCCGAGAGGATTACATTTACGACGCCAAACCATGATACCCTCCCCGTCCCATCTCCAAAACTTCTAGCGTTACATGCGGCCTGTGCCAAGGTCGCTCATCTTTCAGGTGCGGGCGAATACATCGATAAGATTGATCGAGACGTAGAAGACCTGGGCGTGTTATCATATGACGGGGCGTCGTCCAGCGTCCTAGACCATGCACTTTTGCGTTCCACTTCCCGCCTGATCAATGTTGGGGCATAGAAGACTCGCAGCGCATATTATCTGAGTCTTCACACACTTTAGGATACTTGTGTCGTAATCTCAATAGCAAGGATATATATGCTGCTTTGACTATGCCACGCTTACACCCTGTCACAACGGGCAAGTTCCGAGGCAGTTGACTCGTGGTTGACTCGTAGTTGACTCACGGTTGACTCATGGTTGACTGGAGTTTGCACCTTATTACATAATCCTACCAAATTGAGCACTTGAATTGATGCTTCCTTTTACGAACAAATATCTGTTTAAATCAATAGGTTCATGATAGTGACTATGGTGACAGGCATCAGACTGTTGCATGGGATGGTTAGAGGATGTACATCAGTTACAATAGCAACCAATTTTGATGTTTCTATTAAAATGGTCCAAAACAGCTGTCATTCTTTCCCCCTCTTTTCCTTCACTGAGGCTTCACCAAGTTCACCATGCCTCCAGTCATATGTAACTGCACAATTTGTAGCACAAAAACCATCTTCATCAATGGTGTTGAACACCCAGAACAGTATGTTGATGGTTCTACCTGTTTGAAGCATGAGAAACAGGATAAACGGCCTGTTTCACAGCTGGCAAAGGGGAAGTGGCAATCATCATCCCCAAGCCCATCACCAAAATGTTCTAGAGCTTCTAATTCTCCCACAGGTAAGTGCTACATTGTTATTGTTAGATCAAGACTAATAGTAATTATGCAGATATCAACTTTTCTACAGTACTTATCACAAAGATGATCTGCCTCCTTGTCATCTGGCTCCACAATAGAGCTGGTGTGAGTCATTCTATCACCAACAAAATTCTACAAGGACTTCAACTTATTATTTCTGTGACTCTCTCTATTGTTGAGGTTGCTCTTTCATCATCTGGACTCAATGTCAAGCTTCCAAACATCAAACTTCCTAATGATGTCCATACAGCATATCGGCTTCACTGCTCAGAGCCAGAAATCATTCAGACAGCATGCTGCCCCAAGTGCTTTTCCCTCTTTTCTCATCCTATTCCTTGGCAATGTCAGTGGAAGGCATCCCCAAGATCACAATCCTGTAACACAAAACTCTGGACAACTCAGAATACTCCAAATGGGCCTAAATGGGTCCCATGTCATCTATATACTACACAACCCTTTGATTCTTGGCTTCAGTTCTTTTTATCTTCCAAGGTCATTGAAGACAGCCTTCATGAGGCTTTCAACCACCACAGAAACCATATACCAGCTGCCTTTGGTGCCACTATGAATGATATCCAGGATAGTCCTGCTTGGGATGACTTGCAGGGTTTTCTACAGTCTCCTTATCATCTAATATTTGGAATCTATATTGATTGGTTCAATCCTTATACCAATAAGATTGCTGGTAAGTTATTAACAAATTCTGCATAGACTATGACACAGCTTATTTTATATATAGGCAAAAAAGTGTCTTGTGGAGCAATCCTGCTTTATTGCTTGAACTTACCTTTTCATCTTCGGTATCGATTTGAGAATACATTTATTGTTGGTCTCACACCTCCTCCCCATCTTCCTGACCCCACAACCATCTCTCATCTTCTTAAACCTGTTATTAAATCTGTTGCCAAGTATGGTGCTGCACCAGGCCAAAATTTGCCAACATCTAGACATCCTGATGGCATCTCTGTGAAAGCAAAAATTGCACCTGTGATTGCTGATCTTGAGGGAAGTCACAAGGCTACTGGCTTTTTGGGACATGGTGCTACAATGTTCTGTTCTTTCTGCCTCTGCACCAGTGATCAGCTAGAGGATCTCAATATTCAATCTTGGGAACTCCATAATGGTGCACAGGTGCGAGCACAGGCAGAGGCATGGTTGCATCAGACAACCAAAGCTGGTCGAAATGCTCTGCAAAAGACAACTGGTGTGTGATGGACTCCACTGCATAATCTTCCATATTGGGATCCAGTCAAACATGTTGTACCAGGTTTTATGCATAACTGGCTTGAGGGTGTTTTACAGCATCATCTTTGTGCACTCTGGGGAATTGGACGGGATGAGGATGAAAGCCAAAAAGTTAAAGAGGTGGAAAAGGATGAGCAGTGGAGTGAGGCAGATGTATCAGATTCTGCTGAAGAATTGGATGACCTTTTTCAAGAAGCAGCTAAACATAATCTTGAGGCTGCAATGGCAATGCACCATACACCACCACCTATGTCTCCCTCACCATCTTCTTCTGAATTATCAGACTCATCATCAACACCTACAGCCACCACACAGAGCCACACAAATCCCTATGCATATGACTTCAATTATGATGATGATAACTATATTCCTGTTGACCCTTTGCCTTTAAGCTTCACAGAAACTGAGCTACAAGCTATAAGAAATTGCATTCATGATATCACTCTTCCAACATGGATACAAAGACCACCAACCAATCTTGGTGAACCAAGCCATGGCAAGCTCAAAGCTCAGGAATATCTCACCCTCTTTACATGTATCTTTCCCCTCATTATTCCTGAATTCTGGTACATGACTACTGCCACAAATTTCCACCACCAGCACTTCTACTGCTTCTATCATGTTGTTGCAGCAACAAATATTGTAGCTGCATATCAAACCTCCAATGCTGATGCTGATGCCTATACTCAGCATTATATTCAATATTGAACTGCTATTCAACAACTTTTTCCACATCATCCATCCAACCCAAACCATCATTATGCAATGCATAATGGTGCTCTTCTCAAATATTGGGGTCCTTTGGCTTCTTTTAGTGAGTTTCCAGGTGAACGAATGAATGGAAAGTTGCAAAAAATGAACACCAATCATCATCTCCGTATGTGTTTCAATTATTTTGCTCAAAAATTGATAGCTAATACCAAGATCAGGGGATTTATATCTTACAATGCTTCGTCAGATGAGTCATCAAGCATGTGTAGATGCTTTACTGCACAGTGAAGATCATTTAAAAGAATTATGTGATATTCTTGAGCCAGGAGACATGGCCATGGATGACCATCCAGTACCTCTCCAGCCTACAGAAGTGGCAGATATTCTAGCAAAGGCACCTTGCCTTCTTGAAGTAGATTATAACAATCTGCTTAATTATCTTCACCAGACAGGAAGACCATACTGAGCTTACTCTGATCTTCCCCATCCGCCAAATGCCATTATTCTCCCTCCACAAGCCCAGCATCTTTTGCAGGTGCACCATGATGAGTGCACATTCAGTTGTGAAAAGTCACATAAAGGAAACAGTGCTATAAAGTTCTACAATCCATTGACACAGGCTCATGATACAGGATTCATTCAAAACATTTGGAGACTTCTGCTGGAGGGAATAATGCACACCTTTATAAGAGTCTGCTCACATCAATCACTATCTACACAAGAGGAGAGGCAGGCACCATTCATACACCACCCTGGATTTATGGTACAAATTGTTGATGCACTCCCCTCTAACAACCTTAGTATTATTGAGCCTGTCCATATTATCACTCATGTCACAACTGTCCAGCGGCCAGCAGGCACTTATGGTATTGGCAGGAAGGTCCTGGTTGTATGTTGGGCTCCCAACAGAGGGCACCGATAATTTTGCATCCCTGGCAATGTGTAAATAGCTGTTATAACCACAATTATGCCTTCATTCTATGCTTCATTTTCCTGTTCTGACTTCTTTCCAACTTGAAATCTTGTTCCGCTTCTACTTCCTTATTCTGTTCTGTGCTATCTTTAGCATACGACCTATGTTCTGTTTCTGCATATTTAAGTCTACAGTATTGTTTGTAATACCTTAGTCTGATAATCGCACTCGATTAACACCAACTTGCAACTCATAATCCTGTGCATTAGTTCTTAGCTTGCTCATCTCGTGCACAACACCCCTCAAAGTTATGGACACACATAAGCACAGGGAGGCACAGCTCACTGAAGCCAAGTCTGTTCCACCCTTGTATGTTGCCACATGGCTCACTCGCTCTGTGCGCATATTGCACTCTACTCGTGCGGTTGTCTTTTGTCAGGTCATAGATTTCCCCTTTATCTGCCTTACCCTACATCCATATCTCTCACATGTCTCAGATCACAACAGTTGTCTTTCATCAGGTTGTAGATTTTCCCCACATCCATTTTGCCCTACATCTGTCTCTCATGTGTCTCAGATTGTAACAATAGCTTTGGATAAATAGAAAAGATGGTATTAACTTGAAATACATTAAGTGACTTGGCAAGCATGAATATGAAGAGGGAAGTAAATCAATTAACACCATTAACCAGAATATGTATTAAACAACACCCATATCTCATTCATCACCTGAGCCCTCATCTCCCAACCCCTCACCTGATACATCTGGCTCATCTTCATCATCCTCATCATCCTGCTGCTCAAGTCATTCCAATTTGTCTGGCATAGGTAGCTTGTATTCTGCCTGCACTTCATCACCACATTTGGCCATAAACTCCTTCTCTGGCATACTCTTCCATTTCTCACACTCATCCCAGCTGGCACAGAGCTCTGCAGGTGGCAGAGCAACATAAGTACTGTTCTTGACATATTGGGCATGCTCACAGAGAGAAAGATTGTTCCAATAGATAGGATCAAACCAATCAATTGGGACTTTCTTTAGGAGAGCAGTGAGCTCAGATAACTTTGGCATGGGGGGGTCTTCATGGCGTTGCTCCAGTCTACAGATAAATAGGATCAGTCAAATGTAAAAAGAAAAACAAAGATTGGCCAACTTAAGGTGTCTTCTTTTGCTTCTATTCATCCGCTTGTGCTCTTGATCAGCCATTCTAAAGAATGCAGTAACTTTTGTCAAACGTCCCTCCTTCTCCTTGATGTGGTACACTGCATCAACTGACTCAGCATTCCCTTCAGCCAACTCATCATCCGAATGGGCCTCATTCTCTCTAGCCAAGGCCACAATGTGTTTATTGAAACCATGTGCCCTGAACACGTCCATCCTGCCATCAGCAAGCTATCAAGGTTTATTAGTAAATACAATCTGCAAATGGCATATACAGAATTCCAGGAATTACATACCACACTATGTTGTTTCCATACTCCGGTCATCTGCTTTGCTTTTGCAACACTTCCTGGATTCTTTGCCTCTGACTTGGCAATACCATGCATATACGAGAAAACGAAGCTTCGATAAAGTTTATGCATAAGTGCAAAATTGTTGACACATGACAGGTTCGTTCCCATGTGAGAGTATCCAAATGTGCCCAAGACCTGCTCAAATGTCTTGAGGGCAATGTGCTCATGAGGGAGATTGTACATAGACTCCGGATCATTACCCAAGACATCAGGTGCCCACTGTTGAAGCCCAAGGCATGCCACCAACCTGAACATGAGCAACAGATGGGATTCTGGAATGCGCTTGATATTGTTGGCAATAATCCCAACTGAGTCTGAGATAGAGTTAAGGAGCTCATGCACTTTCATTTGGGTGCCCTGAATGCTAGCCGAGTTGTCGTCAAGACTGGCTGTGACAGAGTTCTGCAACTGTGCTTCAGAGGTAAAGCAGCAGGTGAAGGGTACTTTGTCATCTTCTGTGACCTTGAGGGGGACAGTAGTCTGGTGTGGTAAGCCCCAAAGGACACGGAGATGAAGCTCAAGTGCAGCCTGAAAGTGATTTAGACTTTAAAGTGCTTGAATACAATGAATGTGCACCTTTGTCTTCTCAGCCTCCTTTGGTACCTCTCCTTTTCTCATGTGCCAATCACTAGGCTTCTTGGGCTTCTTGGGTTGCTTTGCGAAGGCCTTGCAGGCTTTCTTTGCTTGCAAAGCTCTTGAACCAGGGTTCATGTTGCTCAGAGAATGCTTGCGCTTGCCAAGTCCAGCCTGAGATGGGCCAGCCTCCCCTGAACTAGAACTCGCATGAGGATCCATTGTAGTAATAGAAGATGATGGAATAAAGAGTCCAGGTATCCAGTAAAGCCAGAAGACAAGTATGTGCAAACACATCGAGAACAAAGGAACTCAAAATTGCTGCAAGCATGATTATGTGATGCATTGGAACCTGCTGAACTCACCATGTCAAGTCGTCGACATAGTGTTGCCAACAGCACGGCTCGGAGCCACGAGCCATTGAGCTGAGCCACTATTTTGGGCCAGCTGCACTGATAAATCGGCTCGCAGCTCAGAGCTACCCAGAGCCACTCAAGCCATGCCCTAAGTTGCCTCAAATTCAGAGCAACTGGAGGGCTTTAAATGTTCTTAAAACACTATAAAACACTCTGTAGGAGTCCCTACTGCCATTTTGAATACATGTTGTTATACCCTACTCCCCAGAGCCATCTCTCGAGCATATTTTGTAATAGGTATGAGGAGATAAACATAGCCAAATAATCTCATCAAAGATACTGATCTGTGCAAAACTCAATAGTATGACTTGTTTCTTTTGTAATAATAGTCTGCACAACCTATTTGACCATTAAAATACATAACTGAAGCATAAATACAACTCGGATTGCAAGCCCACAACTTTGGGCAATCTCAATTGGCTTAGCCGGCTCAGAGCCACTCAGCGCGACTCAGCGCCATTTTGATCAGCTCAAGTGCCTGAGCCACGCCATGGGCGAGCCGAGCTGAGCCATGGCATCACTACGTCGACACCCTCAACACCTCTGGCAGCAATGTATCATAGTTCTGATCAGAAATAATAAAATTGTTTATTGAAGTACAGAATAAAGTTTTCAGCTAAAACTATAGCATGAACTTGGCATGAACTGGATGATAAACATTCAGTGTCAACGTCACTCATGAAATGAATTGTTATTACTAAAGTATATTACATCACTACAAATGACAACTACCAGTCAAACATGAGTCAAACACAAATCAACTATGAATCAACTGCCTCAAGGCTTGCCCATTGTGTGTGCCATCAGATTCTACTGCCAACCGGCAAGCCACTTATTTCTGAATGGTGAACATTCTTGGCTGAATTCTAGATCTCCCATGGTCTTCACTCTTGCGCTCACGTCTGCAAAACAAGGGACGACTTTGACCTAAATTCTTTGAGTTGACTTTTCTTGATTGGTTCTGTAAAATTGATACCTCAAGCTAATGCTCAATCAGATTTGTTGAAGTTGTTCCCCAAGATTTGAACCGTCCCAACAGCACCATCTTGAAGTGTTGAGACTGACCTAATAAGATCTTTGTTGGTATCATATGTAGGCAGAGGTAAAACCTCATACTTACTTACCCAGTAGGAGTCGAGTCATCCCCATTGTCTTGATGCATCGAGACAGCCCCATCATGACACCATACACAGAGAACATTTGACTCCAAATATTATCACTAAAACAAAGTCAAAACTTAATTACTGTATCATATGGACCAAGTCGAGACCTCAGGCTTACCTGGTACCAAGTCTGAGATAGGCATCGTAAGTCATGGTGGCATTGTGGGCTCTTAAGTTGGTGATGTTGAAGTTGTAAGTGTGATGTGATGATTACCTTTTTCGTTCAAAATCCGCGTGTTGGTAAAACCCGCTGGATTTGAAATATGTAGTAGGCTGACTTCAAAATGTAAACCATCTCCCACCAAAATTATAAACCCCAATTTCTGCTGAGGAGCTGCCTCACTTAAATTTTCACTTTGGATTGCTGGATGTTCACCTTAAAAGAACGAGTCCTCATACCGAGCACTGAAATTACAACAGATATGAATACAGACAAATTTTGAGATGTTTTCAGCCTCTTAACTCATCCCTTCTGAGGGGGAGTTTTCACAACTCTTAGGGTATGTTTTTATCTCAAAACCAGATGATTTTCATTCTTTTTCAATAGCTATAAAGGATGAAAAATCTACCCAAAACAGATTACTTTCTCAATTCCTTCACCTTAGTGGCTGAAATACTGGATGATTTTCCACATCTGAGTGTCTCACAGCGATGAATCTGATGATGAAAAAGACATGGATGTGATATATATTCCTGGCTGTGGGCAATATATGCATCATTTGCATTGCAAGGAGCAGAAGTGGTCGAGAACTGCTGGTGAATTGGCGATATAGGCTTGGGGCTTGTTAGACAGGTAAGTCCTTCACATGGGCATATAGGGACAATGCCAGAGGCATTGTCTGTTGTTTACTAACAATATTCTTTACAGGACCTTGTTTGACATTGTTCTGGGCCCTATATAGCCTGGACATTTGGGAACCTCTGAAATATCTGATGTTTGAGTCGTGGAATAGTAACCTGTGGGTTAAAAAAATCCTTCTGTTGTCAAGGAGCAAAACAGGCAATATGTAAACTTCAGTAAATGAGAACACTGATTAATGCTGATTAACCAGAGGTGGAACTAATACATTGACATCATTGCTGGTAACTAATGCCTGCTATGTCATCATCAATCCTGGCTGCCAAAAATAGTACTATCCTCAAATATGACACTGGATGGGATAGGTGAGTTGTCCTAGATACTAATGTAACAAGAATTTTCACTGCTCATTCTGTTGTACATCCAACTCCATCCTACTTAACTTTGTTCTAGCTTTGCCTTCCTATTCATCTTGGTAACCTGTTTGTCTTTTCAGCAACGTGGTGGGGGTTGGTTGGACTTTGCACAAAGCATGAGCTGCTGTTGCTATCTTGGGGTAGTTTAGTGCAGTTTGTGTTGTGAATGTAACATTGCTTACATGTGTATAATTTCCATCTAGGAGGAGAACTACCATCATTTTGAAAGTTCCACCTCTCAAAGGTACTGCAAGGAATGGTAATTTCACTTCAACAATGTCCCTGACCTGGAACTGTGTGGGAGAAGTGGGTATGTACCTGTTATATAATTGTGAGCATTTCTTAGGCCATTTGTTCCAGTGCTTACTTATAACCCCCTCCAAAGTGATTAATGGTTCATTCCCAATATCTAACCTTGTTGTCCTCACCATGAAAATACTGGCCTTTCACAAGTTCTGCAAGCTTTCCATCAGGATCTACTTCATGACCAAGTTCCAAGGCAGGATCAGTTAGAGCCTCCATTCTAGCTGTGAAAAGCCTGTTGGATGTGCTTACAGATTGATAGTCTTCATAGTTGTCCAGAACCCAGGCTTGTAACTTGGTGGGTGGGACACACTTAGTGAAGACTGCATAGATGCTTGATAAGTTGTCTGCTGCTGCCAGAAAGGATGGGGTTTGTAATCCTGTCATCAATATGGACTGTTTGAGAAATCTAATGCAAGCTTTTTGCAGGCTGATGCATAGTTGGCATATGTGTTCTGGATATAGCTTGATGCATAACTTTCTTTTGCAAATTGGGGTATGTCCTTTTGCCAGATGATACCCTGGACACTCAAAATTGCTTCTTCCAGGGTTTTGTCTTCTTGTTTGAATGCCAGCTGCCATCACTGAGGATTAGTTTCCTCAACTGTGTCATAGTGGATCAGTATCTTGTAAGTGTTATACATTAGGTTGTAGACACACTGGGGAATGCTGAACTGGCCTTGAATCATAAGTTCAGATAACTGGGGACCAGTGTGAGCATTGTCCACTCTTGTCTGGGCAATAGTCTCCAGAGCATCAGCTACAGGCACTCATTCAATTTAGTGTTGGAAATTATCTTTGTTCAAGCTCACCAGCAGCCTTGCTATCATAGTGGATATCCATAATTTGGTGCTAGGAAAATACATCGCTGAAGTTCAGTGGTGGTGGGGTAAATTTCATGTTCTTCCTGCAATCCTTGAATTTTAGTGGGTTACAGGAGTACATTACACTCCCCCACCTATTCTGGTCAGATTCTGGTTAGTCTGACTGGAATTTCCAGAATTTCTGGAATCCAGTGGAATTTTTTTGGTACATAGTTTTCCCTATGTAGAACCATTCCAGCTGGAATAATCATCAAATTTGCAACCGGACTCCTAATTGACTGGATCAACTGGATTCCACTGGAATCCACTGGACTCTAACCAAAATGTATGAGATAAAACTTTGTGTACATAGCAAGAATTGAACACTCAACATTTTCACTTCATAACATGTCACAAGGATTAACCACTACACTATGCAGCCATTACAGGTGAGTCTACTGATCAATTTAGATACCACATCCAGTGGCTGTGTATGACAAAGCAGTTGGCCGCATCATCTGCCAGCTCATCACTCACCACCATGATGTGCAGCTTGCATCACACCACCACTTCAACATCCACCATGACAACTCCTACACCCAGCACACTATTGGATAATGCCACCAGAGGCTACAAACAACCAACATGGCATGAAACACAGGCCCAAACCAATGTCAACATTGTTTTGGGCCCCAGGTAAGTTTCATTTCAGTTTCATAACATATTTTTTCATTGATGTGGGTTTTAACTATATTACAATGACACACTGAGCTCAATACAACCCACATACGCCAATGGCACCCACAGAAAAAATGGACAATGGCAACCAGAAACAGCAACAAAAAGGGTGCCAACTGATTGGGGAGGGGAACTGCACTGCAGACACCAGGTAAGCACCAACCACAACCCCTCTACAACCCCCCACTAACTGCACCAGAGGGACCAGACAGGACAACAGGAATGACACAGAATGACAGCAACACCGCAGGACAGTGAGATGATGAACACACAGAGGAAATGATGAGGACCAGGAACAACAACAGCAGTGAAGATGCACCAAGGATGGCGCAACAAGGATGGTGCAACAAGTACAGTGAACCAAGGATGGCGCATGGAAGAAGACACACTGATGATGATGCACTGAGGACAGCACAACCAGGACAGCACAACCAGGAAGATGGACCAAGGATGACACACTTGCCATGACAACACATGCAGGATGGTGCAACAAGGATGACACACCAAAGAAGATCCACCAAGGATGACAACCAGGGCAGTGCAACCAATCTGAGTCCGGCATCAGATCAGGAACCCCCTTCAATTCCACATCAGGCACAGGTAGGGGTCCGGCATGACACTTCTGAGTATGTCACAGTGAGGCCTTCTGTCCATGACATTCTTGCCTGGCTTCTGTGAAACAAGTGCGACAGCTGGATGGACAGTGGCTCATGGTAACCTCCCCAGTATGCCAGTTGACCTCTGGGTTATGGTCTCGAAGCCATGGATAGCCCAAGATCACTTTCTGCTTTCCTAACTGAGTGACAGGAAAAAGGGCACGCTCACTGTGATCTTTGTAATGAAGGACCAGATCTACAACCTCTCGGATGGCACCAGCTTTGTTTGGGGACCCATCCACATTGTAGACAGGTATTGGATGTGAGAGTGAGCAAGTGTTCAGGCGATGTTGTTGTGCAAGATGGGCATCAATGAAGAGACTGGTCACACCCAAGTCCAGGAGTGCAGGGACACCAAGTATCTGTTCAGTGTCGGTAGTCTGTAGTTTGATTGCCAGGCTCAAGGAATGTGTCAAGAGTGTTAGGAAACTGCCCCATTACCTAATGAAATTTCATTTTTGTAAGGGGACTAGGGGGGTGCCCTGTGTGTTTTTCCTATTTTTTATGTTCGTCCCATATTTTTCCCCACCTCATTTCCTTCTATTCTTCATTTTCTATGATTTTTCCGGATTTTATTACTAATTTTCCCTTGCTATCATGTTTGTATATGTTGACACTTTTATATTTAGAGGCGGAGTACCCCTTCCGACACATACCCCTTGGTATGATGTCATTCGGCGGCCTTGATCCGCCTATCTCTGCCTTTTTCTATTTTTAGGTTATATTTGATTTTTGTCGTCTTCACATATACTGGGCATCAGCAAGGGGATCCTTAGAGTTTTCTCTTCGGATTTCCCTTTGCTAGGTGCGCCCCCAATGCCTGTATTATGTAGTATAATTTTAACTTCGGATTTCCCTTTGCTAGAGGCTTAGGTTGCCCTTATAATTTTTATTTTACTATGTCAAATTACACCCAATGACACCAAATGACGCCAAAGTACACTACACTTTGATAGCATGAGAATTTTATTTTGCACGCATCAAGATGTATGTGCATGTATGCATGCATTGGTAACAACAATGTACAACATATGTAACATAGTATATAAACCCTAAATATACACCTAGGGGATGGCAGTTGTGTTCTCTTAGGTATTCCACCTACGCTTGTGGTGTGAACAGCCTATCTCAACAAACTCATCTATAAATAACCCCTCACATCAAAACCATCAATTCCCCCATCACATGCACAGATCCTGCCCCCTTCTTGTAGAGAGAACCCACACGGTCTTAGCTAGCAGATAGTGGGTGTCACCCTAACAGAAGAACACAACTTCCCACATCAGTGTGCCTTCTCTTACTTGCACATACGTCATTGTTTCACTGTGCCACATCCAATGACTCATCCTTTCGGCATGAGCCAGAAGTACTTGTACATACATAATCTACCTTTTCTTTCATAAGCCGATGCCAGGCCTCGCCTTACATTGCGACTGCCAGTGATTGAGAGACAGTGCTCATCATTAGGACAGCTGCAACCAGACTACTGATTGGATCTGGTTTAGTTATGATTTACATTACTCTATTTGGACGACTATTTTAGTTACAGGCCAAATTCAGTGATATCTCCAAGATCAGGCACTGTTGGAAGGAGTATTGATCTGAAGTGTCAAAATAGGCGCCCAACAAACCAATGAACCATTGACGAACATCACATGACCCATAGACATTTGGAGAGGTCTCAAAGAACAAATCTTGAGTTTGTTGAAGTGATTCATCACAGGTTTCACAATTATGTCCAAACCCTCAACTTCTAATCCTGGTCCTAATCCTGTTCCCACACCAGTGCTAGAGGCAAAAATTGATGCACTTACAGTGCAAATGTCACAATTAGTGTCAGTGTTGGCAGCATCACAGCCCAGACTAGTGTTTAAAGGTCCAGTCTGTAGGACTGAAAAAAAGACTGAAACTGAACTGAACTGGACCGATTAGGACTGGACCAGTGGTCTATTTATGGACTGGTCTTTTTCAGTCCAGTTGCTGGTCTTTCGTCTTGAGAAATATAGTAGGACCGATGAAAAACCGGTTTAAACCGGTTGTGACCTGTTTCTTGTCTTAACGTATGTTGGACCTTACTCCCACACATATTTACTTCATTTTCGGTCCCTGGATCATCAAAAACGGTCAAGAATTGGTTGAGATATGACCAAAAACATTTTTGTATGAGTATTTCGTTGTATCAGAACAACTTTGATTGCATTGCTTATTACCTGAGCTATGATTTTTTTTTGTACAGCTGTATGACATCATAAAAGTAACAACAACACACCTAATTATCTTTACCATGTGATTTTATTCATATAACAGCCCAAATGAGTGTGACTACAAACTACAAATTACAAACTGAAAACTGCAACTTGAATGCATGTCCTTTCGGTTTTGGCCATATCTCAGTCAAATGTTGACGGAATTGCTTAAATGTTGGATCAGTCTATGGAGTATTACAATTTCTATCCATGAATATAATGTATCTGAGGTAATGGTTATATTTGTTGAGATACCTATGGGTTATTTGGCACAATAAATTTTACGACAAAAGACCGGTCTAAACCAGTCTTTTTTCAGTCCATGGACCGATTATAACTGGTCCTAAAGGGTCCAGTTGCAGTCCTCCAATATCTGGGTTGGTCCTAGACCAGTTGCGGTTGCTGGTTGCCCCATTTGGAAGTCAAAAACCGGACCGGACTGGACCTTTAAACACTAGCCCAGACAAGCAAAAGTACAGCCAGAGACAACAGAAGATAGAGATGATGAGATGGTGGAGATGGTGGAGTGGATGTCACATGAGGATGAGATGGCGGAGAGATCTGGAAATGGAAAAGTGTGCTTACCTAAGTATGTGCCCCCGCAAATCTTTGATGGTACCATGGAGAACACAAAATCTTTTATCAGCTCTATAGTATTGTGGGAGGAAGCCAGAGTTTTGTACAGCCAAGTCTAGGATTATGTTTTCTCTCTCATACATTCAGGGGGGGAAAGCACAGTTCTGGAGAAATGAGGCTATTAATCAAATTGCTGTGGGAAGTAAACCATTTCCAACCTTCAAGGAATTTTTGGAGAGATTGGAGGCACAGTTTGGGGACCCTAATCCAAAGGTGACAGCCAATGCCAAATTAAAAACCATGTGCCAAGGTTCCCTAATGGCAGATGAATTTATTTGGCAGTTCAAAGCAGAAGCTTCACAAATGGATATGGGAGAAGCCACATTGGCAGAGTTTTTGAAAGCAGGATTAAATCCCTCTTTATTCAAGTCTATCTACCGACTACCTTCCATGCCAGAGAAGTTGGACAAGTGGTATAATTGGGCAATGCGCCTTGATCAGCAATATCAGCAGGAACAGGCAGAATCAAAGTTGATGTACAGAAGTAGCAAATTTGGAAAGCCATCAGGAGGAAAGTCTGAGAAAGGAAAGGCACCTCAGGTGCAAGCTCTGAGGGCACAGCTACCAGCCATGGCAGTGACACCTATAGTTATGGAGTCAGCAGCACCACCAGATGCAATGGAGGTTGATCAAGCAGGGAGACAAGCCCCACTTAAATGTTTTAACTGTGGGCAGTTGCGACACATTGCTAGGAATTGTATGCAGAAAAGAAAGATCAGGGAAGCTACAATCGAGGAAGTGAAGATGGAGGAAGGCAGGCAGAAGAATTTTGTGGAAGAGTCCCAGTGAAGGTTTCCCCATTGGTGACCCAGAATCATTACAATGCATTAGTATCTGAGGAAACTGAGAGCATATCAGAAAAGGAAATTGAGGAGGAGTACAATCATTCTGAAGCAGTATTTCCGAAAACCTCAAAATTCTTTTTTCGCTCTGCACAAATAGAACCCAAAATCACATTGACTATGGGATTGAAGACAGTGGACACACATGCAGCAATTGAGTGGAAGTGTTGCTTGATAGCGGTGCTACAGGATTATTTATTAATCAGTCCTTAATTACCAGAAATGGTATCAGCACACACAAGCTGGCGCAACCTATAATGGTGTATAATATTGATGGAACAATCAATCATGGAGGAACTATCAAGGAGGAGGTGACTATGGTACTAAAGTATCAGGAGCATCAGGAGTGAGCTGTATTCAAAGTGTGCAATCTTGGGAAAACCAATCTAATAATAGGATGTCCATGGTTACAGAAGCATAATCCCAAAATTGATTGGAAAACTGGGAAAGTACAAATGACTCATTGTCCTAAGGAATGTAATGTGTATGGGAGGAAGATGAAGAAGGAGAAAGGGAGAGGAAGAACATCCGAGGAGGTATTCTGTGACGATGGAGGAAGTGGAGGATGAGGAAATGCCAAATGGAGAAGTTTCAATCATGATTGAAAAGGAAGAGCAGAGGCAAACCTTTGAAGCCATTCATGGAGGACAGTCATGGGACAAGAATATTGTGAATGAGGAGAAGCCAGTGGAGGAGTGTGTACCAAAAGCATATCATGAGTATCTGTCAGTCTTTCAGAAGAAGGAGTCTGAGTGAATGCCGGTGTGGAAGCCATGGGATCATGTGATCGAGATGAAGCCAGGGTTTGTGCTGAAGAAGTTGAAGGTATATTCATTATCTCTGATGGAACAAGAAGAAGTTGATGTGTTCCTAAATGAGCAATTGCGCAAAGGATACATACAACCTTCAAAATCACCACAGACATCACCAATATTCTTCATGCCAAAGAAAGATAGGAAAAAGAGGATGTGTACAGATTACAGGTATTTGAATGAGTGGACAGTGAAGAATGCATACCCCCTGCCTTTGATTTCTGAAATCATTGACAAGGTGGGAAAAGCCAAAGTCTTTACAAAATTGGATTTATGATGGGGATACAATAATGTACAAATACAGAAAGGAGATGAGTGGAAGGCTGCATTTGGCACTGAGGATCCTTCAAGCCACTTGTCATGTTTTTCAGGATTACCAATAGTCCCCCAACTTTCCAAAATATGATGAACAACATTTTCAAGGATGTAATTGACAAGGGCGTGGTAATAATATTTATTGACAACATTCTGATATTTACGGAGGATGAAGAAAATCATGAGGTGATAGTGCAGGAGGTGTTGCAGAGGTTGGCAGAGAATGATCTATTTTTGAAACCAGAGAAGTGTGTGTTTGAGGCAAGCGAGATTGAGTTCCTAGGATTATTGATTGGTCCTGATGGAATCAAAATGGATCTGATCAAGGTACAGGCAATTACAGATTGGCCTGTGCCTACCCACATCAAAGAGGTTCAAGCTTTCTTGGGACTCACAAACTATTATCATTGCTTTGTGCATAATTTTTCCAAAATTGCTGCACCCTTACATAACCTTATGCAAAAGGGAGTAGTGTGGAGGTGGGGAGAGCAGCAGCAGACAGTGTTTGAGGAGTTGAAGAGGAAGTTTGTGGAGGGACCAATATTAACCCCAGTAGATTTCACCTGTCCTTTATGAGTGGAATCAGATGCATCTGACTTTGGTACTGGAGCAGTATTATCAATGCTGTGCAAAGATGACAAATGGCATCCTTGTGCATATTTGTCCCAAGGGTTGAATGATGTGGAAAGGAATTATGATGTGCATGACAAAGAGATGTTGGGAATAATATGAGCATTGGAGGCGTGCATTATTTGGAGGGATGTACACATCAGATTGAGATCTGGACAGATCATCAAAATCTGCAATACTTCATGTCAGCTAAAAAGCTTAATTGCCGGCAAGCACATTGGGTACTATTCCTATCGCATTTCAATTTTCACTTAGTCCACAAGGTGGGAAGCTTAATGAGGAAGGCAGATGCACTATCCAAATGTATTGATCACAAAAGGGGGGTGGAGGAGGACAATAAGAATGTTACCTTACTCAAACCTGAATATTTTCACATTTGTGCTATGCATCAAGGGCATCTATTAATAGATGGCTCAGAAGCAGAAATGTTGTCTAAAATTAGACAATGTTCAGATATGGACAATGAGGTAGTGGAAGCTGACTTGATGTTGAGGCTGGAAAGAAGGATGAAAACGTCCACGTTGGGTACTTATGGGAGAACTTGGGCAGCATTGGGAGGATACCGGAGCAGGGAGATAATAATGAGCCTAAGCGCTCCAGAAAGTTCCGGGTTCACACTCTGAAATCAGCTGGTGTGCACACGATGATCCTTTCGAAGCAATGTTGACCTCATGACATCAAATCAATAAGACCTACTAAAAGGAAATACGCGAGTCTCCCGACGTAAATGAGAGGGATGAGAAACCTCGATTCCTGTCAATGAGAAGATCTTTTGTCACTAAACAAAACTCCCCATGCCTTGTTAGCCTGCTGAGCTGGGAAACTGACATTGGCGCCCGCGATGGTCATCGGATGACCCTTGCGCGGCCATTTTGGTTGATCACCGTCCGAACTCCCGATCTCCATCAATCACTTCAACCAGGACTGCGTCTCGTTCCCGATTACTAACTCCCTTGGGACCAAGTGGAGGAACGTTACCGTTAAATCCCTGCATGAACTAAGGGAAAGGCCCTGTCTGGGGCTTGGCCTTGTCGTTCTCTGTAGATACGATTTTCTACCAGTTTTCTTAATGGACCGACGTGCCTGAAGTATTGATGGGTTTACACATGAGATCAAGGAGTGTATGAACGAGAAGTAACTAGATTTGACTGAAACAGGTGCGCTAGGAAGCGGAAGGAGAGAACACGAAAAGTGAATGAAAAAGGGACAGACACAGTGGGATCCCCGATCTCGGTCAACTTCCATAGGCTCAGTCTGCGACTGGATGCAAGGTTTCAAGCCCTCTGCACGCTACTAAAGGAAAGGATGATGCAATATCAGAACACCAAATAAAACCAAGCTTACATCAGTCTGATATCGTACTTCTCTTCTCCACTGTAAACGTACACTTCTCTGGATAGAAGAGTGAAATGCGTAAGATCTCCAGAGCACCAAATAAACCCATGTTTACCGTTTTTGAACTTGCTTTTTCCGAACCAAGTCCCTGTACACCACATTCGCTTTGACCTCGAGCGTCATGGGATTGCGCTCTTTACTTAGCTGCACCAAAACAAAGAATTCGACAAGGTCAGCAACACAAGTTCCTCTCGGGGACCCGTTCTTGACACCTAGTGTGACTTCGAATTGCTGTTTCCGGAAATCTGTAACCAGGGTCTGTCCTGTTATAGAGGTATGCTCCGATGCGGTTGTAAGAGCGAGAGACGTAAGAGCTTTTGCCGTCGAATCAAGCCCTATCCGGAATTGTCCACCTGAACTGTGCTTCGTTTCGAATACATTAAGATCATTTGGTTTCCTAGGAGGCCAGATTCCCTGAATTCCTTGTTGAATGACATCTGTTGCAGAAGACGGGATGCAACTATTCACCTTTATATCGACATCTCGACTCTTGACCACGCCTTCTACCCTCACTTCGGCGCAGCCCTTTGCGTCCTCGCCTTTCTTTAAGCGGAATCCTAGAATACTCCACGGAACATCTTGAAACACGCCATACCTGAGAATATATGGAACGACGTGTCGCCAAATATATAACATGACGTACTCTATCTGAATTTGTACCATCTCCAATAGTGACAAGGTTTTACCCGTGCGGACAATGCGCAACATTTCGTGGCTGTCTGGAAGGGATGTGACTTTAAATACATAACAAACCTCGGTGGGATATCGTTACCGCCGTTATGGAGGTCCCTAAGCGCAACGACAACATCGGAGATGTTGCCTGGCGATGGTGAACTTGGATCCTCCGAAGAGGTTATAGCGGGTGACGTGGCGCCTGCTGAATGAGAACTGGTTCCTGGTCCTTTCATAAACTCGGCTAGCTGACCGTCTGACCGAAGGACTTGTGCCGTCAACGTGGTGACGTTCTCGATCTCGCCCTCAATACCGGTAAACTCGCTGTAGGATACGGAGATGAGTGAAGATTGGCTGTCTGTAATGATGTTCCTACCCCGTCTCTGGAGGCGGTCCCTAGATGCCACAGGTGGAATGGGTAACTTATTCCGCACACTCGTCATCATGAAAATTCGCACCTCGACTTGTTGTCCAATAGCGGTGTGAGTACCGATAACTTTGCCCTTGATGCCGGTAAATTTGCTACAGTATATTGAGATAGGCAAAAAGCTGAGGAATATAGAACCATACGCCATTCGGAGTGTCGTCCTTGGATGTGGGTGCTAGACAAGACTGTACTGCTGCATCATGATGTCCGAGTCGTCTTATCGGCCACGATGTCGGAAACATCAGCAAACCCTGATGTGCCTACAGCTGTCTGCACAGTGCTGTGCAGATGGCCACAGTGAGCTGTAGTGCCATAGATACCATAGCAAAGGTACTTATATGGTGTGTGCAGCTCTGCATAGAGGCTGGGTTTACTATGGACTTCTATGGGGCTTATATGTAACGCCGTGTAGTACTGCATAGCACTGCAGAGCATTGAGTATTTGAAGGACATACACAATTACGTAGGAATGTCAACGCGTCAACATTCAAATTTCAACCATGTGCCACGTGATCAATTGATCGGTGAAAACAATGGTCAATACTACCTTATCAATTTCGAAAGGCTAGCGCTCAATGTTTACAGAAGTCAGCAGATATGCCCCTCCTACACAGCAAGTTGCGGAATCTGTGCAGTGCTGCCAAGCACTAATATATCGATATCTTGCACGAGCTTTGCATTGAATTGCACATCTCACACTAGCAGTCATATATTCACATAGACACCTACATCAACTAGCCAGTAAGCTGCAGTACATCCAGTTAGTGTACTAATCAAGACATCGACTAGTCAGTATGCCTGTCCCCCTCTGCTGAACCTATGCCCTCGTCTTCAATGACCTAACTGGACACACGAAATTCTTATCTCCCCACCAATCCACTCCATCCTTTCCCAACTCTACTGGAGTAATCCAGCTGCCTGTAACATCTTCAGTGTCTCCGAGTTCTATCCAGCTGCCTGGACCATCCACAACATCTGCAGTCTCTCTGAGTTCCACTGATGTTGGCAAACCGATTGTCAGAAAAAAAACTCCTTCATATGCATGAGCAGCTTCTTGGCAAACAAATATTCTGCATGACACCTGAACTGCTCTCTCTTCCGTTGCTCTAAATATTCATCCTATAAGCCAGAGACGAACCTTTACTGGAAAGCCTTAATGTCGAGCTTGCAGAGAACACCTGAAGGTTCATTGTTCTTACTCAAGACAATGAGCGCCAATGAGCATGCGGCAGTAATGGGACACACTGATGAAGAACATGGGGTTAGTAATGTATAACACGTTTAATGCATTAACGGTCTAATTGTAGATGAATAGCCTGGTAGATCTATGTGTAGAGGGGCCTTGAGGAAGACCTAAGGCCTAGTGCACAGTGGGGTGCAAGGTGCCAAGATTCAATACACAACATTTGGTTGATGCATAATGTCGCTTTCCAGATATTTTTTATTTTATTGCTACTTCTCATCATGTTGTATAGGAATCCGATGCTCAGTACTCAAGTAGCTCAAGTACTAGTCCCATGCAGTACTCACATTCTTTGTCCATGTTGACTATGCCTTACTTTTCAATAATATACTTATCAAATCAGTCAGAATCAATGGAATTTGAATTCTTGCCACTTGGGATCCCACACCCATTTTGCTAGTCCTGAAATTCCTTAATGTTCCTTAAGCCTTTCTACCACTTTCTACCTAGTTGATGATGCTGCCAAAATACTCTGAGAAACCTGCCACTAATAGGCCCAGCAAAGAATACTTCTGTGACTGCTCTAGGTTTTGCAAAGGTCAACAAAACAAAGTCTCTTGTTCCGTGATCGTGCTTGTTACAGTTCTCAACATGATCACGCCTTCTGGCTTGACTGGATATCTGGACTCTTTATTCTATCATCTCCTATGCCATGCAAGAGTCTGATGCCAGTCACTGGTCACTATCATGAAGCAATTGATTTTAACAGATGTTTGTTCCTATGTAAAAGGATCCATAAATTGAAGTGCTCAATTTGGTAGGATTATGTAATGAGGTGCTCAACCGCGAGTCAACCACAAGTCAACTGTGAGTCAACTACGAGTCAACTGTGAGTCAACTATGAGTCACCATGGGTCAACTGCCTCGGAACTTGCCCATTGTGATACCATAGCAAAGGTATATGGTGTGTGCAGCTCTGCATAGAGGTTGGGTTTACTATGGACTTCTATGGGGCTTATATGTAACACTGTGTAGTACTGCATAGCACATGAGCTAGTGGGCCACTGCTTTGCATGGCAGTTCCGAGTTCTCTATGTAATTGGTAGTCAAAGTGTCACTATGGGGTTAACTAAGGTTGGAATTCAACTAACCTTAGCATAAAAATCACCCAGCAACTTACCTTAGGTTGTTCATTAGGTTGAATCAAAACAACCAATTACAATAGGTTGCTATTGACTTCGACACATCAACCTGATGTCAAGTGATTCAAATTGTTCAGGGTAGAAATAGTCAGGTGGTTTTGCAAGAGGTTCAACTCACAATTGGTTGTTTCAAATGTTAGTTCTTGACATAGGTTGAATTCCAATGTAATGTTGATTGAGAATGACCCCCCACCTGCAAAGGCTACAATATTAATTATAAGGGCAACCTCACAATGGCCCATGGCTTGGGGATCAAGAATTTAATATTCAACTTTGGTAAACACAGGCAATATATATATACAGATCTGCAAACCTCAAATATAATTATAAGTACCAGTACCCTGGAATACTAATACTAACAAGCCAAGGGGGTGACAGGCCGCAAATTTTAGACATCCACTCATAATTTTTTCTAAGCAGCCATCTGGGACCCCCCCCCCCTCCCTGTCCTTCTATATATGGTAGTTTCCCATCATGTGTCGGCCTATTTTGGGTAACTCCCTGAATCAAAATCATCAACCAGCCTGTCACACACATGTCAAACTAGAGTCAATGAGTGGACGAGGTGTTTCATGACCTGTGTGATCAACTCCCTCAGTCATCACACCTCCTATACCCCTTCAGTGTCTGCTACCTTGTGCACTGAAGGCTGTTCTGTAATCTTCCCATTCTTCCTCTCTTATCAGCTGGGTATTTACACTTGATTTACTAGTAGTACACCAGTGCACCTATTACTTATTTGGTAATCTTGCGAAGGTGAAACAACCCCAGTCAGATATTTTTGTTTGGCATTGGTGAGCTCATGAGGCAAACAGATCATGTGTCAGACTACCACAACTGCAAACCATAATGAGAAACCTAAGAAAACTAAATGTAGAAAACAAATAACAGGGGGCAGCATCATGCAACTTGCAAACCCAAGTTCCAATAATTTAAATACTTTGAAAGAATTGACAAGGTTTGGTGGTATTTCCAGTACAATGATGCCAATGCATTATTATAATATACTAGGGAAGGTCAGGAACAACACTGAGTGTGGGCTGGAGGCCAAATCTGCTGCATTGGGTGGGGAAACCAAGAGACAGAACATGTTTTGGAGCCGAATTTGCAGCTCTAGAGCACCCTAGACATGACCTGACCTTTCAAAACGTTGATGTCAAAATTCTTTTTAGTGGGTCCTCTGGACCCCCCCCTCCCCCCCCACCTGATGTGCAGGATTCGGGTGCCAACACCCCCTTGTAACAAGCTTAAGATTATAAGTAACTATCTCCTGAGAATGAGGCAAGGACCAAATCACCACTGTGATCTGAAATTGTCCAAGGAAGATCACTATGACCGGTTTCCACCCTAGCAACCACTGACTGTACACAAGTAATGTCAAGGACATGCATTGCTCCAAGTTGAGAATAAAAGTGGAACTGGGGCAGACGATGAATTTTGGCATTGATATCCACCTTACAGTTTTGAATTGCAGCCATGATGATGGTTGTTGGGGTGAGTAAATCAAGAGCAGGGCAAGCCTCTGTGAAGTGCACAAGATAGATATGTTGAAGTTGACCAAAAAAGCGATTCTGTTGTAAGTTGGGTTTGACATTATGGGACCTTGCAAAAGTGTCCACCAATGCTTCATACTATAAATCCAGAAACTTGAGAAAAAATATTTTAAGCAGAAAAAACCTTACACAAACAAATGTAGCATCCCATCTACCATCCTGAGATCCATCCAGACATGAAGACCACATTATGTCACCAGCCTCAGAATCTATCCGCTGCACCTTTCCCCATTCTTCAATCCCAGCATTGTTAAGAGCCTTTCTGATCACTCCAACTTGTTTATCAAAATGAGTTGCCAGAGCACCAATAAGAGCTGTGATTGCAGTGGGTTGGTCAGCAGATTTAGGTGGTAGAAGTCGACATGAAGGATCTAACTTAAGTGGTCAATAACATCTAAAATTTCAATATGACTAACACTTACATGCAGGATCTTCAAATGATCCTCAGGGTGCACCTAGAGGATTAGGTTCCTTGAGTGATAGTTCTTCAGCCTTGTCATAAATTGTCTTGATCTGAGTTAATTGAGCATTTTCAAGGACATGACAATCAAGAGATGCAAAAGGAAAACATCGATTATGGATAGCAGGCTGAAGGACTCCACAGTACTTGTCAAGAACCGTTCCTCACCCGATTGGAATCCGCATCTGTCCGACCCTTTCCTGCACATCAAACATGACTTTTGTCTATGCCTCCCAATTTCGTTCCCAGCCGCCTTGCACTGCCCACACTGCTGTGCATCAGGCTGCCTTGTACAGCATCCATGGCTGCCTTTCCAAGGCTGCCGTCTCTATTGCAAATTCGACTACAGATTCCTGTGCAGCTCCCACTAGACAATTTATCTATGCAGTTGAGACACTGTCACAGTCTTTGTTCCTGTTCCGCATTATTCCAGACTACAGTATTTAAGCTTAGTTAGTTTCACCTTGTATTCCTCAGTTCATATATCGACATAGACTCAACTTTAATCTGCCAATCCAAACCTCCTTCTACTCCAACCTCAGTTCTCTAAGAGTCTGAACTCCGTTCGACTCGACCTCCAGTCTCCCTCTGAAGTTCTAACCTCATCTGAACTTAACCTAAATCCCTCCGTACTCCTTCCCACATTTACCTGCACTTTCCCGTTCCTACCTCCAAACCTCCAACTTGAAATTAGGACACCAGACGAGGTGAAGGGCGCAGCTTCTTACAAGCTGAAGCCAAGTCCTTTCCATTTCCCCTCCCACAAAATTTGCAACGACCTGACACCCTTCCATAAACAACACCCGCAGTGTCCGATTGGATTCCGATGAACTCTCTGGGATCACTTCTTAACAGTACTGCTCTGTTGGAAAAGCCCAGTAACACCAAACAGGTCCTGTTGCTTCAATAGATGGTGCAATATGAAGAAGGGCATGAACTGTGAGTGGGCAGGTAGATATGTGGTCTGGATCATGTTGATAATAAATACTACAAAGGATAATTAGATGAGAAACAACTGACTAGTAGGATATCTCTTACATCTCATAGTCTTCTACCCACTTAATGAAGCCTTCTCATAGTTCTTCAATATCATCATAAGAGATTTCGAACTGAAGGCAAATGTTGAGGAGCTTGACAAGGAGGATAAAATGGTTGTAATACTTCCTGTTCTTGAATCGACGCTGGAGGTAGACAGGCCCAAGATGCAAAGTCCAGAATGACCACATCTCTGCAGAAATACTGACACCTTCAGCAGCTATATTTGGAACACATACTCCATATGCAGCAGGAATGAAAGGCCTGACTGGGCTGTGGTTTCACCAATTGCCTTCCAGACACTTCTGGAAAGCTCATATGACTCTTTTCCTTCATTAAGACCTTTGAACTCTCCAGTCCAAAGAAAGATAAGATTTTTTAGGAGGTTCTCCCAAATCAGATGCATGAAGTCATATGGAAATGAAAGTGGAAAGTGCAGGGAATGAAGATGTGATAGAACTGGTCGACCTTTAATACCATACTCCCTTGATAAATGGTCAGCATCTTTGCTAGTGGTTGTAGCATCAACCTCATCTGCTTGCTGAATAAATTCATTATGAGTTTGTAGCAGCAGGTGATGGGGATCATAGTGCTTGATAGCTGTGGGGTTTTGGGTGACTTTTGGATGGGTAGAGCAGTTGAGAGGGATATAAAGGGTAGTACCATTTGAACCAGGAAGACATAGGCCATTGATATTACACATCTGGCAAGGTGAATATCCATTGTGTCCCTTCATGCACATAAGCATGGAAATAGCTGGGATGTCTCCAAACACCAGAATAAGAAATGCTCACAAAGCAAAATGTGCATTTAGCAGAATATTGAATGCAGGAACACCACTTGCAAGACAAAGGATCTCTTGCACAAATGGCCACAGAAAGGAGTCAGCATCTTTTGGTTTTTTGGGAATGACACCCAGGGACATAATAGAGACAAGGTGGAACCAGATTTCAGGAGGGAGATTATAATCAAAAACAATTAAGGGCCAAGCAGACAATTTACGCCGCTTGAATGGAGAAAATCCATCGGTTGACAACCCCAGTGCAACATCACAATTGTCACTGAAGTATTTTTGAGGGGGTGTGGTATCTCCAACCTTGATTCGCTCAGTGCAAATGCCCCAGTAGCATTTTGAATCAAAGACATCTGCTGTTTTACCAGTTTCATGCTTGTAATTGGCTCTGTATTGCCTGAGTTGAGCAAGTCTGGGATTAGCAGCAAATGTGCAAAGGTGGGGGGTGAGTGGCAGATAAGTGAATTTTGAGGTTTGCCAGATGAATGAAATTGGGCCTCATGGCAATAAGGACAAGAGTCAAGCTCTGTGCAAGGGCCAGTATAACAAATGCAAGAGTTTGGACAGGAGTCGTATAACTCAGGTCTGAACCCTGCAAGAAAAGACACTCAAGATTGCAGCTCATCAAGAGCAGGAAGAGGAGGGTCTTGCAGAAATGCAAAGGATGTCATTGGCCAGTCTCGATCAGTCATCTGAGTCTTGATCTTGTAAGCAAATGCCTTACATATTGCAAGATCATATGCCACAAGTTTTTGTTCTGAGTTCAGAGGAATTCAAATTAGCCCAATCACTGAGCAGAATTTTAAACATGACATACCAATGCTTGCAAATTCCCTATTGTAGCCAGCACCTAGCTGATCCCAAGCTGAGAGCTCGCCATTCTCACCAACCTCAAATTTAGCCCAATTAATATGTCTGTCATCTTCCAATTCATCATTGCTATCTTCCAAGCCTCCAATATCAGTATCACCCTCACCAGCACCTTCTTCAACCTCATCAAGAGTCACCCATAGATCATGTGAGGCTTGGGGTTGGTACATGAAAGAAAAATCTATATCTGGAGTGTTGCAGCCATCACTGGGAGATTGAGGATCCATAATAACATCAGCAGGCAGCAGAATATTGGGGTCACCAGAAGGATGCTCAGCTTCATGGACTGGGAGCAGAACATCAGGAGGGAGTTGAGACTGGTGCACTGGGATCTGCAGCCTCACCAGCATCAATATTGTTATCAATATTAATGATATCCATTCCATCCACTTCAGCACTAGCCAAACCATTATCCTCAGTTGTGCTCAAGTTGACATCACTATCATCACTGTCATCATGTGAGTCAAGATCAATGACAGCTTGGATTCTAGATGAAGACACAGAAGGCCTAGAGGCAGCATAGGGAGCATTTGCATTATGGCAGTGTTCTCGTTCTCATTTGTGTGAGATTTTCTGGCCATTACAATGAAAGCAGCCACAGATCACATAGTTGCTTTTTGCCATGCTATATCTGTTTGGTGAGGGAGGCAGCAGTGAGTGAGACATCAATTGCTCGAATCGTCAATACTGATTGAGGTTAAATAATATTCATCGGCAAAACAAGGTGCGATTCTGTGATTTGTAATCAATGTCTATTAATATTGTACATATACAAATGCAAGATGGTTTTGATGTACATATCACTCTCTTCTCCTTCAGCAACCTCGATGGGATGAAGGCTGATATCGTGATCTACCCCAATCTGAATCACAAATTTGAGCGAATGAGTGCCTTTGGGTAGAGTAAGTAAACTTGAGTTTAACAGAAAGGTTCTTGTTGACCATCATATAACAAGTAATTGGCAACTTGCAGTGCCTCCCATGACGAGCCACCAGTTGGCCATCTTTTTGGAAGGATCAAACAGTGCAACAACTGTTTGGTTATTGCATCATTGTTGACATCCCGAGCGCAACTTGAAGAATAATGAGAGCTCTGGCAGTACACTCCCCTTTCACCAGGTTAGGCATCACATCCAGAGTAGGGGAGGAGTTAACAAATGTGGCAACATCTCACCTGCAGGGAAGCATAACCTGGAAGCAAGATAAGAACAGTGAAAACACTTACATCTGTGCAGAAGTCATCTGTAGCAGCTTGTTCCGCTTGTCATCTTCCATTTCCATAATGTCATAGATGGACTCAACCACAGCTTCTTTGCAGTGTCTTATGACCTACAGTCACAAGCTATGAGCAATTTCCACAAACTCAAAGTGTGGAATTTGCTTCAGCAGAGAATCTGTCTCCCACATGGCTTGCACACACATTTGTGACAAATCCATAGTACCAGCGCATTCAGCCATGCATTCGAGGACATCACATCAACACATGCAGAGAGCAGATTGAGAACCTTCTTGAGAACAAGCACTTGACTGGCTGTGAGATTGGCTAGCAGTTGTATTCACAAGAAATGAGCTTTCATAAGGAGGAAAGCCTTGAAATGAGGCACTTCAAAATCAGTGAGATCGAGCTTAACTGGCACATGATTGTAGATACAACGAAGCAGAGCATCTTCATGGCAATGAACTTGGCTGAAGATGGTACCACCTCAAGAAGCCCTTTGAGTTTTGTGAGTGATAGCATCCCAGTGTACACCTCGACAGTAACATTGATTTCAATAGTTAGATGAGAACAGAGTAATTACAATGTATATGACATATACAAGAGGTGTTGTAGTAAGCCACAATCTCAGAAAATATCCATTTCATCCTCTGCAATGATAAATCAATGATGTGCATTGGGAGCAAAGTACAAACTTACCAATTGCAATACATTTGGAATTGATGAGATTGCTCAAGGTGTTTTCCACAAGCTGAGATAGATGATCTGACATGAGGTGTTGGTGACTGACGTTATCGAGGTTGTAATAATTGGGATTTTGTGTCATGCTCCTGTAGGAGTATGTCCACGTCAAAATATCCTGTTTAAAAGCATGAGACTCTCATGAGGAAGGTTACTTAGCCAAGGCTTACTCCTTGTTTTCAATCATCTTCACCGCAATTTTGGCAAGGAAGAAATTATGTAGAAGATGAGGCAGAAGGTGAGACTCTATCAGCAAACCTTCTGCCAAGAATGTCTTGTAGAAATCCTTTTGTATTTGTTGACACATGAGCACACAATGACTATGTTCATCCTCCTTTGACCGACAAGCATGACCCATCATTTGAAGAACATCCATGACAGGGTAGTCAATGTAGCAACATTCCTTGCCTTTGTAGTACTGCACACCCATGATGTAACTTGCAACAGGCAGACTCCGTGCAGTGTCCTAAAGGAAGAATACATATCAATATTGCACAAGGGGATTGACTACAAAGACACATACTTTAGAAACCACTAATACTTGAGCAGCACTGGATTCAAATAGACATTGTACAATTCACTTGTCTTGAGGATCAAGAGCCTCATGGAAGTAACCAATACCATGCTTGAGAGTCTTTACAAGGCCTGCATTGTGAATGTGATCAAGATGAGGCTGCAAGTCATCAAGTTTGATATTCAAGAATCTGTTGGGTTTGTCATCTGCAAAGCAATGTACAAGTATATATATATTGTTGACGCTGAGCCGGCATTGTTGGTGCAATGGACATGGGGCATTGTCATGCTGATGATAATTGAACCTTTGGGAGTCAACACCCACAGACTTGGAGCACATGCTGGCAAACACTATTATGATTTTTTGATCAGCACAATTCACCACATTGAGTCATGTTCAAAGTTAATGATGGGATGGTTGAAGGCTCTGTCACATGTTCAGGGGCAGGTTCATCAAGCAGAGACCTTGGACCAAGAGGCAAAGAAGCAATGGATGACTGCCAGATGAACAACAATGATGAAACAGTGGAAGGCATTAGACCGAAGACTCAGTAGAGAATGATGACAAGCTGCTGGGGATCAGCACATCCACCGAGGATGCTGACAATGACAATATAAGCACTAGCGTAAGCAGTGGCAGAGATGGCGGAACAGGGATTGGTGTGGGTGTTTCAGGGGTAGTGCTCAAATGATCAATAGAGGAAACTCAGTCTCAAGAACGACGTTTCGAACGATGTATCAGGTCCTTCAGGTATAGCAAACAATATTGCTGAAGGCAATGGCTGCAATTGGGAGGACTCATAAGATTCTTCAGTTTCCTCCTCCCATGGCTGCGGGCTTGGGGGAGGGTGAGATGACAGCATCGGCATGGAAGGTGTGAAATTGCCAATGGTAGATACAGAAATTATTGAAGGGAGCAACCGTGAGCTGGCATTAGGGGATGCTTGGATGATGGGAGCAAGAGCAAATGGTCTGACATTGCTCATGATCAGATGACAAAATGCTCTCTGCCACTGATAGATGGAACTAGGAATTCAAATACCTGGCCAATTTTGGAGCATCAGCACCTGGAAATTCTTCCATTGCAGTTAATGACATACTGGAAAGAGGTAAGGATGGAGGATGCGGCAGCAGGGTTGGTAAATGCATTGGACAGGGATCCAATGGCCACTATGATGGTGGTAAGAAAGATAACAGATGGAACTTGTGACTTGAGGGCAATGCCTCAGTACTAGTCTAAGCACCTGAATTTTTAGGTCAGCACTAAGTTCTTATAATTACTATATACTGAAACAACTGACATGAACCTGAAGACTGGTAATTTATGGTGTCTCATTGATACACTATTGGAATCCCAGAAAATTAAAAACCTGACCATCGAGCACTTCCATGACAGATCGATCCTCTGCCACAGCAGTATTGTAAAGGTTGTTGTAGTGTTGCTGCCTCTTTAGACAGAGTGCTGAGTCAGCCAATAGGTTTATTGGCAAGCCGATTGGCTTCAGAAAGCTGTTTTTGAGCTAATTGGGACCAGTGAGCCTTGGAATACAAAATACAAGGCACAGAGTCAAACTCACCAGGAGCATGCCAGTCGTCCAAGTAGACATTGGGATATGATGGACTTGAGATGACCCACGCAATGCTGGTAAGCAGTAGATATTATTCTGAATATCAAAAAGGCCTGCTAACGCAATTGTTGTCATGAAGAGATAGATTAGGAAACCTGTAAATGGAAGAGGCAGTGCATTCAGCCTTGTCATGGAACCCAACCAAGGAACCAGCTTATAATGGTCTAGGTCCTTGAAAAGGCCATCTTCTCCAATGATATCCCTGAGTTCCTCTACCAAACCAAATTTACCCCTGGAGTAGTGTGTGTGGGCACACCTACTCCAGGTCATGTGACCATGTAGTCAGTAGACAGTCACACTTGTATGGTCACAAGGCTATCACTACACTGTCCCTGCGATAGCTATAGTCAGGAGACTCACTACGTCTCCATCTTGGTGACGAGAGTGCGATTTGATGCACGCATTGCTACTTAGTCTATTTCTGCTTAGTTCTATTCTTGTCACTCTTGCTTCCAGCTTTTCATCTCAAGTCTCTTGTCCCAGCACCCAGCACCCAGTCCACAGAACCATGGAACCAGTCACAGAACTAGAACCAGAACCAGTCACAGAACCAGCCTATCAGTCTCTTCTTCAGTTATTACATCACACTCAGCATGCCAGGTCCAGGACAAGGCAAATGAAGCCATAAGAAGAAATGGTGTGAAAATGCGTCCACCTTTGACACAAATATTGCAGCCATAAATACCGTAATGACAGCATTGAGCACTCTAAATGCGAGAATGACCACCCTAGCAACGTTGATAGGTTGTCTCCTTGGCTCAAAGGCTGATTCACCACTTTAACCACTTTCTAATCACATCAGCTAACTCCTATGATGTCCCAGATGCAGCGTGACCCAGTCTATTGATCGCGATATCATATTGACTGCTCCGAAACATCACCAGCGACATTGATTGTACTGAGAAACCACATCGCACAACCTTAGGACTACATTGAAAGCCCCTAAGATCCCTCTAAACGACCATCGAACATTCCTGATCAACTTCAAACAGCCATGACCGCAATTGAACATCGTCAACCATCGTCAACTGTTATTGATTGATATTGAGAGACTACGAGCGACATCAGGCACTGCATTTGTTATCTATATGCTGGAATACCATGCACCAGGAAGTATTCCAACTTGTGCTCAAACCTGCTGATAGTAGGTCAGCCTCATTCCAAGTCCCTATTGCATACAGAACCCGCTGGACAAATTATTGCGAGACTTAGCGCGGTTTATACACAAAGGACAGTCCCTTTTTAGTTCTATACCCTTTATTACTCTTTCATCATATAATATATATCTTTCTTGTTTGGATTCCAGTCTCCTTTTTGGCCTTGTGCCTTAACTCATATCTTTTGCCTCATGTTCTACACATGTTTCTCATTCCATTTTAGGAAGTTTCTTTAAAACATATAAAACTCTGTAGTATCTACTTGGAAATACAAGAAATCATCTTCACCTATTGTCTTGTATACAGTTCTAAGCATCTGATCAATCTTCTAAAACAATCTAAGTCTCTACAAGTTTTCTTGATTGATGAGAAACCTCTGCGATCATCGCGTCCTTGATCTTCCTTCAATCATCTTGTTGTTAGCACTAGCAACCATTCCAACACATCCTAGCCATTGGCTATAGCCTTCATATACTATCGACCTATCAAAAGGTCCTTGGAATTCACACTTCGACCATCGACGATAAACATTGTTTGCCATTGATCTCATCGATCGTCCTCAATATTGATCGATACTTGATCGGACCACGCCAAACACCTTTGTCTCCTATAGCACTACCTTCATGACTAGTACCAACTAGTTATCTACTCATAGGTTGGACCACAAACACTCGGAACATCTCGCACCCTTCCTCTGACTCGTCGCAAATATCATCAGCTGTTTTGGTGGTTTTCCTGGGTTGAGTATCATCAATGTCGCCACCTAACATGGTTACAACTGCAGCTGACTTCACAGATGAAACGGATGCAAAAACCAATGTGTATACAGCCACACAATCTATTACACCAGCTACAGAAACTACTACAGCCAGCTCCCCTACAAATGATGCCAGCAGCCCCAGCAACGTGATATGCGTCAACACAGCCACTGCTGTGTCACCACTGAACGACTCAGCACCAGATACAAGTTCCTTCACCTACAGCCATGAGGAAGTACAACATCTGCTAGAAGACGCGAGACTAGACAGATGGCAAGCTGGATTTGAAGAAGGACAAAGAACTGGGAGGAAAACAGGGCATGAAGAAGGAAAAGAAGAAGGATATAGTGAAGGGCACATGGAAGGATACAAATATGGGTACAATGCATGTTGGCAGATAGGCAAGCAGAGACAAGAGGAGGCACACAGGAAAGGACTACTAGAAGGCCATGAGCGCGGGAAAGGACAAGGAATGAAAAAAATGGCTCACAGAAGGGCACAGTGCTGGGCTCTGCCTTTCTATGGTGGCTCATGTGAGTGCACTATTCTGCGGAGCCATTTTAGTAGAGGATGCTGAGGCCCAGACTGATGATGTTACCACCACCGTCGACTTCAGTACCCAAGCCACACCTAAAACCAATGAAACAGCAACCAAAACTCTCATCAAACCCCCCAGCCCAACCCCCACTGTTGCCACAGCACCGTTGATGACACCTGCACAGCCCCCATCAGCCACATCGACGCTGCCATCAACGTTGTCAACATTGTTGACAATGGCCACCACCACAACCTCCACAGCTTCAAAACGGCCCCCAGCACCTCGCGTATGACGACACTCACTTCCAGCCTGGCCCACTGCACCCCAGCTAACTCCCCAGCCCCCCGTTTCACGTCCTGAGCTTGCTACTGCCACTGCCATGTCACAACCTACAATGGCAATGAAAACCATCACAACCACCCGTGGAACGACTACTAGGGCAATGACTGGCTGCCAGACAACTGCTACCACCTCATATACTAAGTGCCAGGCCCCAAACAATGTACATAAATGGTCTATAGCCCAACAAACAACGTTATGAGAGGACAAGCAAATGTGCTTGTCAAAACATGTCGTTTACTCAAAAGAATGACCCTGCTCACCCCAGGACTCCAAACGAAAGCCCAGAACACCTCCCAGCATCCCCCATCTCATCCCACAGACCCCCATCAAAATCATCGAACCACCTGGCAAAACTACCATGTCATATTCAATGACCCCCGCTCCCCCACTCCTGCCACTCTCAGAACAAAACCTGGCACCTGAAAATTGATGACACATGCTCCCTGGATCATTGGTGCTCCCCCAGCTCATTCCCGTAACCCCCATTCGACACCCTGAGCCCCCCACTGCCCCTACTATGTCACAGACGACGATGCCAATATCCCCCTGCATTTCCATGTCATCTATGACCCCACCTACATTGTCTACACACAGGGAAGCTCCCCATTCACTGCCTGCATCCCCATATACCCCAACACACCCCAGCTTGACCCTAAACGAGCCGTTTTGCCACTTCCTGAAAGTTTCGACTGGGCTGATGATGCCACATCATTACCTACTGCCCCCAGCACCCTGCTGCGAGATATCTCTGGTTTGAAGACAGGCCATCTACAGCCGTTTGGAACACTACGATGATGGACAAGACGATGACAAGCACCCCTGCAATATCTACCATCCTGAAATTTTTTTAATTCAGCTCTGCCTTCTCTTGTTCCACCTCAACCTTTTATTACCCGACGTCATCCCTCTGGTATTGGACCAGGATGACCCATTGTTATTATGCCCTTTGGAGTAGCACATCCTGCTCCTCTTGTTCCAAAGCTAGACTGGGATCGCGACCCACACCTTGTCAACTTAAGTCGAGCTCTTCGAGCCTCGGGATGGGCACCCCCTTGCTGAGTCTTCTTTTGCTTTATTTTTTTTCTCAGTCATAGAATTTTTTTTCTGGTTATATTGTTTATATTATTCCTATACCTATTGTTCTTGCTTTTCTCTGTTTTTCTGCAGCGACGAGGATGTCGCCATTTGGGAGATGGGCAAATGGAGTAGTGTGTGTGGGCACACTTACTCCAGGTCATGTGACCATGTAGTCAGTAGACAGTCACACTTGTACAGTCACAAGGCTATCACTACACTGTCCCTGTGATAGCTATAGGCAGGAGACTCACTACGTCTCCACCCCCAATTTCTCTAACGACCAGATTATCTGTGAGTTTCGCAGCATCTTGTTGTAGACACTTGAATATGTTAATGCACTGCATATATCAATGAGTTGGCACATTAGGGGCAGAGTGGAAGCTCAGGCTGACGCATGCACTCTATGATGGCCATGGCAGGTCACTCTTTTGTGCCAGCAAAAAAAACTTGTCGTCCATTTCATTAGTCTTCTGCTTTGAGTGCTTCGTAGTAGATCTAGTCAAACTTGAAGCAGCCGGAGCAGAGCGATTCAGGTGCAAGATGTGATCGGGTGTATCAGACATATTAGCCTGTGAGCCACCAGCAGAGGATGGTTCCACGGGAAGTTCCATAGGTATAGTGTGGGGTGTGGAAGACAGGCCTGGGGTGAACCCTGCTGGGGGCAAGGTAGTCAAAAACCGCTGGACGACTGGAAGGAATCATGAGCACATAGTATGTCAGACAGCCCACCATGAATATATCAGAAGACTCACATGGTTCTGGCTCTTGATAAAAAGTTGCCATCTGACCTAACATGGCAAGGTATATGATTTTTCGAATTATGAAGTCCTTTACTTCCTTTGAAATTAGCAATGGGTAATAAAGCATGAAGGAAGGGAAAAGGTCTTTGACTGCAGATGTGATGCTGAGCTGCCAGAAAGTTGTGAATGTGAGTAATGCAAGCCAATCACTATATCACATCACACGCGACTCCCTTACAGCCATAGGCATATTTTCGTCATTCATACCTGGGATTTGGATGTTTGGAATGCATATGTGGAGACTCCTCATTGGCTGGATCAGGAAGTAAATCATAGATATTGACCTTTTATCTGAGGTGAGGCTCACCACTTTAAGCACATGTCCTGCTGGCAATCATAGTAATCACTTTAATGTGGTTGCACCTCTGGTGTAAAGTGTCACCTACCAGCTGGTGAGAGCATAATTGTTTGCTTGCATGTTGCTTGAATTGATCTTGTCTCTGGATCTGCCTTCTGCAGATCCTCCAGCGTGTCGAGAAGCTGGGGAGCTTTGCTATCGAATGATGCTGCACTGTTGTAATAGTCGAAGTGGGACTGGTTGTCCAACATGGTATTACTAATGTCGAATGCAGCTATAATAGCCCATTCACCTGTTGCCAAGGGAAAAAGTGATGTTAAGTTAGAACTAATGAAAAGCATACAAAGAAATGCCCACCCGTTCACTCCAGAGCCCCACTCATTGCCAATGTTGAGGCCTTTGGCAATTCCTTTGCCTTGCCTTTTGGCTGTCTCCACAGCCAAGTGGACATGGGTCTGTTCAGCAGTAGAATATCCGGGGAAGCTCTGTGTTTGCGCTTCATGGAGGCTGCAGCTGGAATTGTGGAAGGTTGGTTTGAATGAGAGTCAACTGACATCTTCATGATGGCAATGTTCACAGATCCCCCACCTTCTGGCAATAATTCCCCCTCCTCCCCCTCCTCCTCCTCCTCCTTTTCCTCCTCCTCCTCCTCCTCCTCCCTCCTCAGCGCTAAGTGTGGGTCAACATTGGCAGGAGACTGAATTTCTAGCAATGAGGGGTTGATTGTCACTTTTAATGATTCAGAAGGCAGTGTGGGTGCATAAATGCAGAGCTCATGAGGGAGAGGACAACTTGCAGAGAGATGCCATATGCCAAAATAGTTCAGTTCATTAGGTACACCATCTTGAGGATGTTCCAGTTCAAGATTAAGTGCAGCTGTGCCTGGCTGATCCTGAGATTCAAATGCACTCCTATTCACTGAAAAAGTAGAGTAGGATGAAGATAGTGCATGGCTATCCAATAGGTGAGGCAATCCTGCACTGAAGAAATCTGTGAGCGGGTTCCATTCCATATCCATGCAAAAGCTTGATATTCAATTGGGGAGGTATTGGGTGTGCCAATGAGGAGAGGGTACTGGGGCAGTATGTTGTTCTTTTTAGCATTTTATGAGAGAGGGCGAGTCCAGAGCAGCAAAGGAAAAGCTTTACCTTCAGATTGGAGTCAAAACAAGGCTTCAGCAATGCGAGAGACTTGCTGTGTTAGAACTCCTTGAATCCATTCAGTGTATGAAAGACCTCCACTGTGCATGTCCACATACAGATAAAACCTGCGATTGACTTCATTGTGAATGCAGATCCTAAAAGAAACCCAGATCTTGCAAAGTGCTGTCACCTGTATTAAAGCCTTGAGCCAGGGAACTACACATGTATTGCCCTGCAGTCATTGTAGTCTTCCCATGTGTCGCATATCTCAAAGTTGATGCCTCCAAATTGCCTTCAGGAAGAAGCACCTCTGCTGTGAACATGCACATCTGAATTCAAATTGTGATCAGGATGAAGACAGATATATCTGTCAAATCTTTTCACAGTTGCATTGAAGTGGGTGGAGAGAGAGAACGATAGTCCAGATGTCACATATAAAAGAGACTTCACAGCGAATGACCTAAAGAAACACCAATATTGATCAACCCTGATCTTCACAATGCAAAGCCACTTAATGTCACCTGTATCAAAACCTTGACTCGAAGCCTTAGTGCATCCCAAAGTGTCATCCTGCAGTAATTGTAGTCTTCCCCTAACCTGCTAGTAAAGCCTCTAAGCCACCTTTGGCGTGCATTACAGAAGAAAAACCTCCAACTCCATCTGTCGGATGTGAGGGCACTGGGTGATATCAATGAGCTGGACCCCAAAAGAATTCATGAAGCTCAACTTTTCTACAATCACAAAATTTAAAGTTGGCAGCCTGAGAGAGAGCCAGTGAAAGTATGACAGTACTAGTGGGGATATCACATACAAGATATATCAGAGGACACTTTCAAGTTGCATGCCCTAGGCCCAGCTCCGAGTCCTTGTGTCTGCAAAGATTGAAATTCCATTATCACATAGATGATGCCAGACCTGCAAATTGAATTGAAATCTCCAAACTTTGAATTATCATGATGTAGTTCTGTGTCAGCTGCTGGGAGGTGAAACATGTGCCTGATCCCGAGATCGGCGATAACTGACCCTTGGCACAACTTCTATATAGATCATCTATATATATGGCAGTCACTAAGCTTAAGATTAATATTCTTAGCATTCATCCCTTATATATTACATAAGCCAAATGACCACTTGCGACACTTGTACCTCTGCTACACATGTACAGATCTAGACTCATATTTACAATATATCCTTTGGGAGCCCTTCCTTACCATCATAGAAGTAAGCCCCAGAGAACTTGAATATCAACAGTATTGAAGCAGGAGAAAGTGATACAAAAAAAAGTTATTTTTCCATCACCTAATATAATATTGCTATTCGACAAATTGAATTGATTGGCACATTTTTCAAAAATTGCATTGGTTAACGTTAATAACTACAGATAACTATGTACCCTGATCTTGGCAATTTACGATTACTCTACCTGGGACTTGAATTCTAAGTATACATCACTTTCAAGTTATCACTCCAGCCAGCTGCACAGATCCCTCGAGCTTGAAGGCAGCTGGCTGAAACTTTTTGGAGCATCAGACTTATCCTGGTGAATTTGCAGTACCTGCCTGGGCTAGTCATCTCCAGAGGATCTGGATCCAAGATTGGTGGCACTTGATTGTGACACTGACACCTAGTACATGTGCAGGGTTGCCATTGGATCTTGGAGTTGTCCTTCAGGTTGCAAGCTTGGCACTACTTTCAAGCCAATGTCCCTCTTACCTTAAGCTCCTTTATCAACCATGGATATCTCAAACCATAGCAGTGCTGTTGAAAGTCTGAATGAAGATGTGCCAGTCTGCAACTGCGATACTACACGTAAGAGAAATCCTGCTTCGTTCAAGTTGGACATTGCCACTGTAAGTGGGATAGTTTTGCTGATTCAAATTATTATTCTAATTTGTTGTCCATATCTATTATAGTATGCAGCTGCATGTTATCCTCAAGACAGAAGTGAAGCATATCTGGATCATTTACACAGCTATGTCCATTATACAAAGGCATCCCAGCTCCTTGAAGACATATTTGTCAAGATGATCACAAACACCATGCTGATGAATGATACTCCCAAACCCCTCAAAGATGCTGCCCTGCCAATGACCAACCCAAGCGATACTGGTATGACCAACAGCACCATGAGGCTCAGGCCAGATTTCAACAGTGAACATTCAGGTGATGATGTAGATTTGGGCCCTGTTGAAAAATTGGGCAGTGACAAAGCAGCTTTGGAATTGGGTGGCGATGAGGCTGCTTCAGAATCTGGTAGCGATGAGGCTGCTTTAGAATTAGGTAGTGATGAAGGTGGTCTAGAGCCAAGCGGCAATGAAGCTGGCTCCTAGCTAGATAGCAATTCATTTGGTGCAGAGTTTCAATGTTTGCTCTATCACTTGAATGGTGGTGGGTTAGACAGGAGTGGACTCTTTGTAAGTGTCCTATTTGTTTAAGTATTGTGTTCAATTTTTTTGACAGCTATGTAGGGAGTTTTGATTCCTAAATCTACCATGTCACCCCAACTCTTGAACAACCTTTGACTACTAACTCTTGCAAATATGCATGTACAGTTTTGGCTTTTATGGGCTCGTCTGGAGGCATCCTTGCTTGAGGAGGAGGCTGAACTCGGACAAAAGTGTATCTCAGTTGCTTGCTCAAGTAATAATGTTTCAGAACAAGATCCCCTTCTCAAAACCTATATGTTTGGTTGTATAGGTCTGCATTCAAGGTTGGGCCTGGTCAACCAAGAACATCCATGTTCTTCTGGCTCTCAGCCCCAAGCCGCTCAGATGGCAGGGAAGAGGCGCTGACACTCCACCAACCTTCCTGATGCAGATCATTTCTCCAAGAAGAAGCAGATGATGTTGAAGTGTAGAATCTGATCTTTTTTGTAGTGAAGTTTATGGTTGCATGGGTTTCAAAATTCAGGTATGTTCCTTGTTGTAATATCTTCCCTAAGTTAATTGGTGACTAAATTAGACTTCAGAATGCTTGAACGCCCCACGACTGTGATACTCCAGCCATGCATGCCCTATTTAACCTCTGCCAGTGACTAGAAGGACTTCATAGTACCATGGAGTGATGTCGATTGCTTCGTGCACCTGGACTCAGATTGGCAATTAGTAGTACTAGTACCTTGGACTCTCTTATGAATGTGTCTTTGTATGAATATCTGTGTTGTGTATGCAATGGTGACATATGCAATGGTGACAGGTTCACTGAATGTATGTGTACTTATGTCCCAGTTTGGCCATGGATGCTGTTGCCAGTTGAATTCACATCACACTCATGTCACACACTGGTTTCAACTTTCTGCACCACCATCATTGCCCCTATTGACAACCATGCCATCCTTAGAACTTCCCTGGATGAAGGCCCCTGCACTGCCTTCACCACCGCTGTTATCAACCACCATCGGATCCTCCTCAGTTGCACACTGCTTCCCTTTTGAACATGTTTTCGCCACTTTCAAAGCCTTCTTGCAAGCCTCGTGAACTGTGCAACCTTGGGCTTGTGAGACTTAGACTGATCTCATTTTGCTGCATTGTTGGTGAGATACTCATACTTCTTGGGTACCTCCAAGTAGCCCTTCTGGTAATTTGTCTTTCGCTTATTGGCAAAGTATTGTTGTACAATATTTGTCTTTCGCTCATTGGCAAAGTATTGTCGTATGATATTTGTCTTTTGCTCATTGGCAAAGTATTGTCTTACGATAGCCTCCATAGCCCAGTCATTGTGGAACTTAGCAAGGAATGGGTGGTGGTCACGACACTGAAAAGGTATGTGTCATATTATTGGTTAACATAGATATTACTCACAACTGCAAAAAATGTCGCTTTCTCTGCTGCGGGGATGTCGCGCCAATCCTCCTGCCAGGGGAGCCAAGGGTTCATCGATATATCATGAATTTCTCTCTTCAATAATGTAAGCTGAAGCTTTGAACCCTGGTTTTTTAATGGCTGACCTTCAGTAAATTGTATTTTTCCTTCTTTTTGGTAGATCCTGCAAGTCCCATATTGATTGCAATAGTCCACTCTGTTCCAGGTGTCCCCTTGGGCCTCTGTATCTGTATGACTTCATTGATGCTCAACTGTTGGTTCTCATTAGCATTGCAGCCTCTTGCTGCTGGATCTTCAGTGCTGTGAGGAGCAGTGCAACAGGTATCTTCAATGTTATCATTGTCATCTTCTGGCTCTGACTCATTGAATTGTGTCTGGTCTACAAGTGAACTGCGAGTGTGATTGACATTTTCTGAATCCCAATTTATGGTAAGAACTACTGTATTTGAAGGTTGAGATATGTTCTTACCTTTATTTTCCCTAGTGTTTTTTGATTTTCCATGAACTGCTACCTGATGTTCCTGGATTCTTTCTGTTTCGTTGTTGTTGTCATCATTGCCATCAGGCTCGGGCTGGCTGGCAGGACCATGAAGCTTCAGACGCACTGCTCAGGAATTAGGTGCATTTTCTGAAATCACTAAACTTTGAAATCAATTCTTTCAAGGTAGATCATCCCTTGTATTTCTTGTGTGTTTGCCCAGGCAATCCCTCGGTTCATTGCCCATCTCATTGCCATTATGTAGTAAAGCAGAGGGGGTAGACTTATATCACACGCTGCAAGAACACAATTAACATATATTTTGCTGTTGTGTAAAAAAGTCTATCGATGTAATTAAAACTGGCCCTTATAAAGGGACCGGTGGCTTGCGCAAACACTAAGTAAATACATGTAAATACTGGGCATCACCCCAGATCACTACATTCTCCCCTTCTGGCTTGGACCCATGGTCCAAGCCAAAACCCAAAAGAAACAAGACATGTACAAGAAAGTTTGTCTTCACCATGATGGCAGGAAGGAAACTAAGTCCCAAAGAGACAGGGCAATGGAAATCCATTCCGCATCCAAGCGGGGTGGAGACAAGAGTCATGCAAGAGGTTATTTTGCCTCCTCACCACGTATGGAGGAGGTGGAAGGCAAGGGTTCCATACCAACAGGGTCATCAAGATCCATCCCGCCTCCAAGCGGAGTGGAGAGAATAGTGGGGGTCTGGGTGACTGTTCTCCTCCGAGGGGAGCAGTCATGGAGCCCACCTCTTCATCAGTCTCTGACACTGAGTCAGTCTCCTCAGTGTCATATCCCTTTTTGTTCCGTCGACTTTGGGTGACCTGCGTGGTGGGGAAGCTAGACTGGATTGCTCCAGACTCGTTTGGAGCCACACTCGCGGCGGCAGCACATTGTCTCCTTCACTCATTTTTGGCACGGTTCTTATCGGCCTTGGTTCAACGTGGGGGACCCACATAGGTCCATCCCCCATCAGCATAGTCTGGGGTTGCCAACACTTGGGAGGCAGTCCCTTGAACTGGCTTGGGGACTCCAGGGATCGGATTGGACTCAACCACAATGATGGGCTGAGTAGGAATAGGATTGGTGGATGGGGAAACGATGGCAGAGGGAACTGTCATTGTGGATGCATCGATATTCATCCATGCCTGAGGCAAGTTAGGATGAATGGAGAGGGATCAAAAGCCAGATGGGCCCGCTGGTGGGGAGACCACCAAGGTTGGAGCAGGGGTAGGTGCAGTAGGAGACATGGGATGTCGAGGTGCAACGTGCATGGGACGCTGACAACCCTGGGTGGCCTCCCAGGGGAAATGCAAGGTCGAGTGCATCAGGGTCTTGTTTCCACTTAGGAGGCGGGGGCTGAGTTAAACACCTGCTCCCTGGTGGGGCAATCCACCACTGGGGTTCCATCATCAAAGGGGTGTCATAGGCATCGGGGGCAGGTAACTGCTTCAAATGTTGGAGAACATCTGAAGCCGGAGCTGAGTCTTCTTCACATTGTGACTCCACCGCCCCGGTGACCCATCCTAGCCTATAATGATAAGCTTCTCTGATCTCATGGTCAGAGACTCCCAGAAGAGTGAGATGGTGAATCACGTCCTCGATGGTGATGTTGGGAGAAATGTTCGACATAAACTGTTGATCACGCCGAATGCTCATAGATAGGTGTAGCTTCTGGCGGGTTTTTCGGTATAACCCAGGGGTACAGAACACTTCTGCCAGGAGTAATTGTAATAGTTGTTTTTGCTTCTGGGGAATCCCAGAAGGAATTTGTTGCCTCATGAGGAGCATTCCTCGAACATGAGGGAACTCACGAGTGATCCAGTATCAACCTGGGGGCATTCCAGAATTGAAATAGTTGGCAATGCATAAACCATGCCCAGGACTCTGGTGAGTCGTTGACTGGAGGCTGAGGCATCCGGTCAGGGTCCTGGAGTTGGCGGATTCCCTTAGCTGACTGGTGCTCCACGGGCAACCACTTGGGAAGTCTCCAGGTTGCAATTGTGTGGCTCATGAGTGATGTGCAAGCCGCAGGGGCAGTTAGACTGGCCATGCGTACATACGACTGGGCCCATCAAAGGTCCAGTTCATTTCCTTCTCATTGGGCAGCCACCGCCCAGCGATCAAACTCCGCTGCACTTTGGGGTAGTTCTGGGGCCGTAGATGGGGGTTCCCTAGGAGTGGGTACCCAGTTGGCAGACCGGGAATGGGAGAGGGATGGGACCTGGAGGTGATGTTTTGGAGAGGCGGGCGGAAGCAGCAGGTAGTGGGTGCAAAAGCCATCCACATCCATGGCATTGACGGGGGTTCGAGGAGGATGGGAAGGACCAGGGGGCAGAGTGGCAGGCCTTGAAGCAGCACCTGCATAGTTGGATTGAACGAGGGGCCCAGCAACTGGGGAAGGCTCGCAAGCACGGGATCTCTTAGTGGGCCAGTCTTCTTGCCGTCGGTCCACCTGATCCTCGAGGCTGTGAATCCTAGCCTTGAGGTTGGTGATCTCATCGTCATAGCTGTCGTACGTCTGCTCAGCGGTGCATCTGACTTCCGCCATGAGGTCTTGGTCTCGTCGATCCCAAGCCTTGAAGTAGTCCCTGTCCTGTTCGAATTCGTGCTGGTACACATGCATTGCATAGGCCTTGCAAACTTCGCATCCTACCTGGTGAACTATGACACCCAGGTGACTATCGTACCTCCACTCCTCCCTAGGGGGGGCAGTCCTCATTTCTCATCTCTGATCAACTCTTGCGTGCTCAACAGAGCTGCCAGTGGATGGAGACCGTCTTCTCCTATCCTCTCTCCTTGAGCCTTGCAGTTCAAATTCTCTCCTCACTTCCCTCCTCGAGCCTTGTGGTTTGAGGTCCCTCCCTCCTTGCCTTTCCTCCCTCCTATCACAAGAGGCAGAGCAATATATTACCCTGGAGAATATGTTGGGAATAATAGGGAAAAAAGACACTTTTTCACTGGGGAAAAATAAAAGGAACCATCAGTAAAAAAATGTTGTTTTTCCCACACTTTTCTCTTTGCTCTTGCTCAGCAAAAATAACTCATCCATTCCCAGGAGAAAATCAGGTGAAAATGGAGGGGAAATATATCTTTTTTTCCACATTTTCTCTATATCTGGTGAAAATAACATTTTTTCTCCTGACTTCCACAATTTTTTCACCTAGAAACAGATTAGTTATTTTTCCACAGAGAAAAAACTGGGAATATGTGGGAAAACAACCTTTTTCCCCATGATGTTCACAAGTTTTTCTCCTGGAAACAGATTAGTTGTTTTCCTGCAGCAACCAAAAGGACAAAGTGTGGGAAAATAATATATTTTTACTGATGGTTCCTTTTATTTTTCCCCAGTGAAAAAGTGTCTTTTTCTCCCATTATTCCCAATATTTTCTCCAGGGTAATATATTGCTCTGCCTCTTGTGTATCCCTCCCCCTTTGAGGCATGTTGGCCTCATGAAAACAGTGAAAAGTTGGTGAGTCATCCATTGAGTAGTCGTCGGACTGGCCATCCATGATGAATGGTTGGACTTGAAGAAAGAAAAGAAAAAAAATTGATTCAACTCCGGCAGTCAACTGTACAGCACTTTCCCATGCCTCAGGAAAAACATGACCGTCACGCCTGAAGAGTTCGAATCTTCCTACAGTTGTGGAAGATGCCAGGCCCACACCTGCCTGGCCTTCTTGACCAAGTCAAGAAGTTCTATCACCCTTTGTGTGCTGGTGCACGCTTGGGCAGATCCATCTATTCATTGGCACCCACAAGGGCCAAGTAAGCGTCCAGGGCAGCCAACTCATTGCACACGGCCAGTGGTTCCCAAGTGGACTCGCCCATGCTCCACTTCACTTCCAATTACAATGCATGACCCTTCCAACGATGGGATGTGATCTCCTCAACCCACCATTCGGTGTTGTCAGGGCCGCCAAAGTCGTAAGGGTCCAGGCGCCTTCTGTTGGGAAACAGGGCATCATCGTTCTTATAATGGGGACGTAGCAGGTTCACATGGAATCTGCTGTGTATCCACTGACTCTGGAGCTCGGAAGGTAAGTCCAGATCATAATTGGAAGTATCTGGGTAGCTTCACAGGACCTCATACGGTCCTACAAACTTGGGAAGGAGCTTACTGGCCCTCCCCTTGGGCAATGTCAGGTTCTTGGTAGAAAGGTATACTTTCTCTGGCTCGCTCAGTAGCACCGTCCATCTGAGGATGGAAGGAGGTGGACATCAGTAACTTTACATTCAAGACTCGGTGGACTTCCCACCACCAGCGGGAGGTGAACTTGGAATCCCAGTCCAAAATGATGGATCCAGGCAACCCGTGCAGCCTAACTATCTCTTTGATGAAAAGAGATGATAACTCAGAGGCGGTGGTGGTGATTGTTATGGGAACCAGGTGCACCATAGATGACAATCGGTATATCACCACCCATAGGTAATTAAACCCTTCCGACTCAGGGAATGGACCAATAAAGTCCATCCCTATGGATTCCCAAGGACGGATTGGGGTGGGCAACGAATGTAACTTACCCATGGGGGAGCGATACTCCCCCTTGGACTGAACGCAGGCCTCACACAATTTGCAGAACTTATCCACTTTGTATTGGAGGTGAGGTGTTAAGGGCAAAGCCTCAACCACTCGATCTAGTCGATGTCGTTCGATGAGGTGCTTCCTCAACGAGTCATTCTGCACTAGTCTTACTCGGAGTGTCCGACGGAAGATAGGTAGTGCACTCTAGCAGGACTTCTGTGTAGAGTCATTCAGGTTCACGCACTAAGGGGCTTCCTTAGTGGTTTTGAGTAAGTTCACAAGTTGCAAGTTAAGGCTGTTAATTGCCTAGATCTAAACTAAGGACATCCCTACTACAAGTTGCAGTACTTATACTACAAGGGAGGTCCTTATCATCCAATCGGAAAGATAGATGTGTATCAAGTAAGAATAGAAACAATAGGCCTCATGCAAGGCATGAGGCATCCGATGTCATGGACCTCATGTCAGGGGGCTGTCGTATCACAGCATGTGTGGGAGTGGGTTCAGGTGCATGGAGTCACCATGCGTCAAGGATGCCTTCCATGGGAAGGGGATCGAATGCATGCAGTCGGCATGCGTTGTGTGTGTGTCTGGTGTCAAGGGCATGCCCTAGGCATGAATCATGGAGTGCCTCCTGTCTGGAGGGGATCATTGGGTCAGTCGGGTTCCATGAGTTACAAGGAAAATTGTAACATTACCCCCCTGCTATGGTCAAAAGTTCCACACTTTGACCTAAATCTTCATCTCTCCTTTGTGGTCTGATCAGGTGTGGTCTGGTTATGTGGGTAGGTCGGGGTCGAGGGGTACAATGGAGGAATAATTCATGTCTGAACTCGGACCATGATCAGGTTCTTCTGGTTCGCACTGCCCTAGGTAGTGGTGTCAAGGAGTCGGTAGTATCGTCGGAAGGGGGAGGGGTGTGTAGGGTTTGCACAGTATTAAGGGTAATCACTGTAGTTTTACATCTTTGTGGATGATCGCTAGTTTAACGTCTTTGCAGACGATTGGTAGTTTAACATCTTTGCGGACGATTGGTAGTTTTATCATCTTTGTGGACGATTGGTAGTTTAACGTCTTTGTGGACGATCAGTTTGCACCTAGTTGTGCTCAGTGGTCTGGGGTGTCGGTGTATGGGGGTTTTGGCTGGAACGCAGCAACGTCCCCAGTTCTCCATGTTGTCCAAATAAGAGCTGCCTTGCCAGCTCGAATCTGCTTTCTTCGTCGTAGTGGGTGTTCCACTGAAGGTCATTCCACAGTAGTGGGCCAATCCCCACTAGTGGTCTCCTGCCTGGGGTCAGACCATCGCGGTCAACAACAAATTGTTTGGGGAGATAGTCTCCGCTGTCTAACTCTTCTTCAAAGCACCACTCCTCAAATTGTGCTTTTACCCAGGTCAAATCCATTTTTGTGCTCCTTTGCGCATAGAGGCAGCATGTTGGGCAAGTTGAGGATACTCTCTTTATCCAGTCGTCTCTGTTTATCCAGAATGTGATTCCGTGTGGGCATTCCCAAGAGGGTTGCCCCAGCAGTCTGTTCGTTCTTGGTGACTGGTCAATGACTCGTCGTCCAGTCGCCATGTTCTTCTCGTATTTGTTCTTTATCAAAAGGGGGCGGGGGTGGGAGTGAACGTGAAGGGCGTCAACGTTCAGTGGGTCAATCGTCGTTTAGGGGGTATCAGGGGTGTCGTTTGGTTCAGATAGTGGGGGTTTCTTGGGTTCTTGTCAGAGATGGTACCTCTTCTTATATGCCATCAGGATCTCGGGGGCATTCTTCAGGTTCGATTCAGGTTCCCATGTGTTTTCAGATGTCGGGTAGTCAACCCATTTCATGAGGTAACGGCATGTCTTGCCATGCTTCTTGTGTGTGATGATTGCTTCCACTTCGTATTCATTTTCTCCTTCCATGAGGTCAGGTGGTGGAGTCAGGAAGTTCCATCCATGAGTGCCATTCTTGTGGTATTGCGTGAGTAAGGCCGCATGGAATACCGGGTGGATCTTCCATCTCGGCAGCAGTTTCAGTCGATATGTCGTTCTCGACAGGGCATCTTCAATCAAGAAGGGCCCTTCTCGTTTTGGCGCCAATTTTCTTGTTGGGTAGCCAGTCTTCAGGTTCTTGGAGTCAAGCCATACTTGTTCTCCAACCTTGAATGGTTCGTATCGCCCTTTCGTTCGGGCAGCCATAGCCTGTCTGGCTAGTTTGTGTGCAGCAAGAGCTTCCCTTCTTGCAGTGAGAAGTTCCTGGATTCTCTGTTCGGCGGCCGGCATGTTCATCTTTTTGTATGGGGTGGGGATAGCGCGTGGTTGATATCCCATCATCAAGTAAAACGGCGAGTGTTTTACTGTGGAGTGCATTTTCTGGTTGTGCATGAATTCTGCCGTTGGGAGATAATGCTCCCAATCTTCTGGTTTGTTCAAACAGAACATGCAGAGGTAAACTTCTAGTTCTTGGTTTACTTGCTCCGTTTCTCTGTTGGTCTGGGGGTGATAGGCGGTGCTCATGGATAGCTTAATCCCGAGCAATTGTCCGAGTTCTTGGAAGAGTTTGGATGCGAATCGAGGGTCTCTGTCTGAGATGATTCTTCCAGGGAGTCCAAATCTTGTGTATACATGGTGCAGGTAAAGGTCTGCGGCGCCAAGTGCATCAATCGTCTTTGCGCAAGGGATAAAAATTACCCCCTTTGTAAGACCATGGTCTACCACGACCATGATTGAGTCAAATCCGTTTATCACAGGCAAGTCCATGATAAAATCTGTCGTCACCAGCTCGAATGGTCTGCTGGCATCAGATGATATCGGTGTTGGTGGTGGGGTCATTGGGTGTGTATTCACTTTCATTTGCTGGCACTTTGCGCAGCCTTTGACATATTTCTTGATGAAGTTGGCCATTCCTGGCCACCAGTAGTCTCGTCGGATCAGTTCGATCGTCTGCCATTGTCCAGGGTGTCCTGTTGTGATGCCATCATGGTATTTTCGTATGATTGCTCGGCGGAGGGTTTCGTCCTGTGGCACGTAGCATCTGTCTTTGAAAAAGAGCAGGCCATCTTCAAATTTCCAGTCCTCCAATGCAGACTTGATTGGGGGAGTTCCATTGTTTTTCAGGGCTCGTAAAGCATCATTTACGAGGTTGTCCTTCATTATTGCTGAGACCAGGGCTCCCTGGAGCTCAGTGTCGATCGTTTTGATGAACAGTTCATCAGCAAGGATGGTCTTGTCCTCGTTATCAGTGTCTTCTTCGGCTATGTGATCTGCTCTCCTCGATAGGGCATCAGATTGTACCATCTGTGATCCTGGTACATGTTGTAGCTTCAGGTTGAATTGTGACAGGTAGATGGCCCATCTAGCCTGTCATCAGTTTAGTTTCTGTGGCTGACAGAAGTACGTCAGGTTCTTGTGATCGGATAATACCGTCACAGGGAACGGCGTCCCCTGTAGGTAGTGTCTCCATGTTTCTAGCGCTCGGATCACTCCCAATAGTTCTCAGTCATATATCTCATAATTTCTTTCCGCTTTGTTGAAAGAATGCGAGATGTATCCACATGGGTGCCAGTCTCCATTGGTGTCCTGTTGTCTGAGTACTGTGCCTGTCACAAATTTTGAGGCATCAGATTCTACCACAAATGGTTTTGTTGCATCTGGCATCAGCAGTACTGGGGTTTTGTTGAATTTCCTTTTTAGCGCATCGAACGACTGCTGGCAGTTGTTCATCCATTCAAATTTCTGGTTCTTCTTCATCAAGTCGTTCAGTGGTCTGGCCAGATCCGCGAAGTGTCCGATGAATTGTCGATAGAAGTTTCTGAATCCTAGGAAGGATCTTACGTCCTTCACTGTCCTTGGCGTGGGCCAGTCCTTGATCCCAGCCAGTTTCGTGTTGTCCATTGCAAGTTCATTGGGTCTGACGATCATGCCCAAGAACTCGACTTCCTGTACACTGAATCTGCACTTCTCTATTCTCAGGTAGAGATTGCATTGTCATAGTCGTTCGAGGACCCTTTCGGTCCTTATCTGGTGTTCTTCTTCCATCTTCAAGAAGATCAGGATGTCGTCCATATAGATGATGAGCCATCCTTCATCTAGCATATCTCGGAAGAGATCGTTCATCATCGCCTGGAATGTTGCTGGTGAGTTGCACAGCCCAAAGAACATCACCATTGGCTCGAATAGCCCTCAGTTAGTCTTGAATGCTGCCTTCCACTCGTCTCCTTTCTTTATCTGTATGTTATGATATCCCCATTGAATATCAAGTTTCGTGAAAAATCTCGCTCCCTTCAGCTTGTCCAAGAGGTCTCCGATCAGTGGCAGGGGGTAGTTGTTCCGGATTGTTCCTTCGTTCAGATAGCGATAGTCTTGGCAAGGTCATAGAGTGTCGGAGTCCTTCTTCAACACGAAGAAGAATGGGGATGCCATGGGTGATTTTGATGGTCGGATGTATCCTTTCTCCAGGTTTTCGTCGAGAAACTCATTGAGTTTCTCTTGTTCTTTCAGTGTCAATGGGTAGACTTTGCAATCTTTTGGTACAAAGCCTTCCTTCAAGTCAATTGCATGATCCCACGGTCTTGATTCCAGGAATCGTTCAGATGCGGCCTTTTCGAATACCTGTCTGTATTTCTGGTATTCTGGTGGCAGCAGGTCGTCCAGGGTCTGTTGGCTAGTCTCCTTTCCCTCCTCTTGTTCATGTGCCAGTCATTGAGATATGGATGTCTTTGCTCTGATCCATATGTCAGAGTTGAGTAGGTATCGTGGGGAGCCCTTGCCTTTCACAAGTCTGCCGATAGTGTTTGTCTTTTGGATGTATTTGTGTGTCGGCTCTCGATGTTCTTCCATCAGGGGCAGTTCTATGGCTGGTCCAAATAGGCCAATGACTGGTTTGCCTTGTACGTATGCAATCAGTATTGAGTCATCCTCAATCATATCTCATTCGGGGGTCAGTTCCATCGCTCGTATTTCCATGCTGGTATCTGCCAGTAGTTCTTCATCAGGTACCTCTTCGACCCTTACCTGAGGGGGGGTCTCCCTGGGCATAGGTACTTCAGCGTTGATGGTACCATGATCTGGAGTCCTATAATCATGGGTCGGGGTAGTCTGTTGTCGAGGGTAGTTTATCCTGTTTCATAGTGTCATTTTCACGTTCCTTTTGCCGGTGCTTCCCTCCCCTGTGGAGGTTAGCAATTCCTTCATCCTTTGCACAATTTGTTGTGCCCTGTCGCATTCTTTTTTTTTGCCCTTTTCCAGTTGTTTCTTCTTCTGGTTTTCTCAGGTCTTGGCGACAGCACGTCGTGCTGCTTCAAGGCCTCTAACTTGTTTAGGGGTGCTGCTGCTCCTGGTCTTTGCGACAGCTATCTGGGCAGAATTCAGTTCCTTGGCTTTCTTCTCGGAAAGCCTTTCCTTCGTTTTTGCCACGGCCAATCGGGCTCGGGCAAGGTTTCTCTCCCTTTCTTCGGAGAGTCTTTTTCTGGTTTTTGCCACAGCCAATCTGGCTTGGGCAAGGCTCTTCTCTTTCTCTTCAGAGAGCTTCTGTCTTGTCTTGGCTATGATGTGTCAAATTCGTGCCATCTTGTCATCGGGTGCCTCCCTTCCGGCGTTAATTTTCGGAAGGTTCAAGGTATTCGGGAGGGCCCGTTTGGCTCTTCTTGTCTTTTCCAGGATCCACTGGATTTGAGCCCGTCGCTCTTCATCTCAGAACTCAAATGTTCCCTTCTTCCAATCGATGATCGGGTTTATCTCCCACAGCCATGGCAGGCCCAGGATTACTGATTCTTTGCCTAGTCCAGCGACTAGGTATTCTATCGGGTAGCTCCTTCCGTTGATGTGGAGTCTTCCTTTCACGCATCTGGTGATTGTTCCCTGCTTGTTCAGGGTCCTGTCTACGTTTGTGGCCCAGATGGTGCAGCCTAAGGGATATGTTCTGATCCCTTCTCGTTCGACGAAGCTTGAGTTGATAAAGACTCCTCCTGCTCCAGAGTTGAGGAGCGCGTTTGTTGCAACATCTTTCCTGTTGTCTGACTCAGTGTCACGATCCGTTCCTCGCCCACTCGGAACCCGCAACCTTCTGATCTTTTCCACTGTTCCTAACTCAACTCCTACTGCCTTCGTTCTGGCCCCCTTGCACTGCCCACACTGCTGTGCACCAGGCTGCCATGTACAGCAACCATGGCTGCCTTCCAAGGCTGCCGTCTAGTTTTGCAAATTCAACTACGGATTCCTGTGCGGCCTCCGCTAGGCAATTTATCTATGCAGTTGAGACACTGCCACAGTTTCCATTTCCGTTCCGCTCTTGTTCTGGACTCTAGTATTTAAGCTTAGTTAGTTTCGCTTTGTATTCCTCAGTTTGTATATCGACATAGACTCGACTTTACCCTGTCAATCTAAAACCTCCTTCTACTCCAACTCCTGACCTCTAAGAGTCTGAACTCCATTCAACTCAACCTCTAGTTCCCCTCTGAAGTTCTAGTCTCATCTGAACTTAACCTAAGTCCCTCCGTACTCCTTCCCACATTTACCCGCACTCTCCCGCTCCTATCTCTAAAACCTCTACCCAAAATTAGGACACCAGACGAGGTGAAGGGCACAGCTTCTTACAAGCTGAAGCCAAGTCCTTTTTGTTACCCATCCACATAATCTGCTATGACCCGACAATCTTCCGCTCTCAAACACCTGCTGGGTCCGACCGGATTCTGACGAGCCCTTTTGGATCAGTTCTTAACACTCAGCTACCCAAATAGACAGGCGCATAGATTGTCTATTCATGGTAGCTAAGAGTATAGACCCTAGGGAGACTACAGCGGTGACTGGCATCATATCAGGCCGCTGTTCTAAAAACCCAATTCCTCCATGAGGTTGAGGGCTCGTTCCTTTTCTTCTTCATCTAGTTCATCCAGCATTGTGCGGATCTTCTGGTAGGTGTCCACCCCAGTCTTCTTCTGGGTGAAGCGGTTTTGGTAGGGAGAAGGCGCTGACCCTGTCTGAGTGGGGTTCTTTCCATCCCTGTGGTCGGATGATCAGTGTCCCGGTTGGTGGCAGATGAAACACAATCCCTTTTGGAGGTGTTCCACGCGTTCTTGATTTGTCAGTCGGTTGATGTCGAGAGAGGGCTGTCCTTTCTTCGTCGTTTCTTTTGTCATCTGGTTTTGCCTGGTCTTCCCCAGGATTGCCATGGCCCATTTCCATTGGCCTTCATATTTTGAGGCTGCCTTTATCCAGCCCTTGAGAGTGTTGGGTACCATTTCCATTGTGTGTACCCTCTTCAGTAATTTGGGATGCAGTCCGTCCATGAAGTACTCGATCATGGCTGCATCTTCTGTGATTCCCGTCCTGTCTTTCAGGATGCGGAAGTTCGCCACATATTCTTCAAGGTTCCCTGAACCTTGCTTGAGATTCTTGATCTCTGTCTTTGCCATTCCGGTGTCATCGATTGGTGAGAAGGCCTCTATGACCTTCTGTCAGAAGTCTGCATATTCACCGAGTCCCTCGGACTGGTGTTGGTTGACAAATGCCTGCACCCAGGCAGCTGCTGTCCCTCCATTCATGAAGGACAGCATGAAGATAATCTTCTTGTCATTTGTGTCATAGACCTGGTCGTTGATTCGCAGGTATAGGTCTATCTCCTGCAGGAACTTGGTGGTCTTGGTCTGCTCTCCTGAGAAGTCTGTTGGTGATCGGATTCAAATGTCCTTCACAGACGTCATCAGTGTGGTTGCAGGTTCGGACATCTCATTATAGAGGTCATCGGTTTTGTCTGTTAAGAAGCAGCAGGTGGATGTTTTGGATGGGGGTGCGTGCGGTTGTTCAAAGGCTTCATCAGTGAGGAAATCTCCTCATTGTCTGTCGGTTGATCCATAGAACCAACACTGTGCTGGGGTCGAGTAACAGACTAGTCTTCCATTGTATCGGTACCAAGATGAACCTGTCTGTGGTTCTGCTTCTCTTGGTGGTTGGTCTGGGGTTTTTCTAGACCTGGATTGCTGTGGTGTGTATTGAGATGTATTGCCTACACCTAGGTAGGTGGGCTAGCAGATAGTTTAGATCTTATGTTAAGGGCAAAGCCTCAACCACTCGATCTAGTTGATGTCATTGATGTCGTTCAACGAGGTGCTTCCTCGACGAGTCGTTCTGCACTAGTCTTACTTGGAGCATCCGATGTAAGATAGGTAGTGCACTCTAGCAGGACTTCTGCATAGAGTCGTTCAGGTTCATGCACTAAGGGGCTTCCTTAGTGGTTTCGAGTAAGTTCGCGAGTTGCAAGTTAAGGCTGTTAATTGCCTAGATCTAAACTAAGGACATCCCTACTACAAGTTGCAGTACTTATACTACGAGGGAGGTCCTTATCGTCCAATCGGAAAGATAGATGTGTATCAAGTAAGAATAGAAACAATAGGCCTCATGCCTTGCATGAGGCGTCCGATGTCACGGAGTGCTGCAGTGCAGCATGTCAGGAAACAATAACAGATAAGCCTCATGCCTAGCATGAGGCGTCCGATGTCATGGATTCGATGTCAAGGATCTGATGTCATGGACCTCATGTCAGGAGGCTGTCGTATCACAGCATGTGTGGGAGTGGGTTTGGGTGCATGGAGTCACCATGCGTCAAGGATGCCTTCCACGGGAAGGGGATCGAATGCATGCAGTCGGCATGCGTTGTGTGTGTGTCTGGTGTCAAGGGCATGCCCTAGGCATGAATCATGGAGTGCCTCCTGTCTGGAGGGGATCGTTGGGTTGGTCGTGTTCCATGAGTTACAAGGAAAATTGTAACACGAGGCCACCAATACCATTGCCTCACATACTCAGAGGTCTTTGCCAGGCCAAAGTGCCTGATGATCGAGTGGGCTTGGTCGATGATATGGCCATGTAAAGTCATGTCCTTGGAGGGTGCCAAGGGAACACACACAATGTGTTCTCCTCCTTTGTTCTTCATCCATATTATACCATCGATCACCTCAAAGTCGGGGTGATCTTCCGGGTTATCCAGGACTTTGCCAAATACCTTGTCCTCCTTATATCCCCATCAGATGTCCTCATCCATCGGGTCCTGTTCTGACAAGGACACCTTCAAATCCTGGTGTTTGGCCAGTGATTCATATACCATGGAGTCTTCCCCTTGGGGCTCTTTAAGACCTCCCATCCCATTCTTGTCCTGCACACCGGCGAGCACTGCCATGGCCAGTTCTTGATCCTCAACCTGCTCATGCAAGGCTCTTAGATGCTCTTCTGCTTGACGGACCTGGGCCTTGGCAGATTGTTTCTTGATGACTCGATTCATAATTTCCAAATGACGATCCCAGGGCAAGTCCTCGTGCATAGGATCAAGGCGTATGTCAGCGAACACATGATGTTGCACCAGGGGTGCATCTTCCCAGTCATCAAACTGGTAATACCGGGACAGGGCATCCACGACCTTGTTGAGGTTCCCTTTGACATACCATATGTCAAAGTTGAAGCGCGAGAGGTACTCCATCCACCGGGACTGACAGGCTGATAATTGATGCTGGGTCTGGAAAAACTCCAAGGCCTTGTGATCTGTCACCATGTGAAGTCGCTGACCTATTAGCTTATCTTCCCACTTGAGAAGTGCCTCAAGGATCGCGATGGTTTCATGCTCAAAGGTCCTATAGTTCCTTTGAGCATCTGAGAACTTTTTGGATAGGAATCCGGCTGGTTGACAGCTCTGCCATTCAGGGCCCTGCCCGTACATGGCCCCAACCCCAAATACTGAAGCATCGCAAATCACCCAGATGGGCTCCTCTGAGCTGGCATCAATGGGTTTTAGAACCGGGGTCGAACAACAGATGTCTTTGATAGTCTGGAAACAGCTATCGTGCAGAGGACGCCAATGGAATGATTGTCCATTCTTTGTCATAGCGGAGAGTGGACTGGTGTATGCCAAAATATCAGGGAGGAAGTGGGCTAGGTACTGAACTAGTCCCAAGAACCGTTGAACCTCATGATAGTTTCAAGGCACCTTCCATTCTCGTATCCTCACCATTTTATCACTGTCAGCATGGAGGCCCTTGTCATCTATCATATGGCTGAGACATTCAAGTTTCTCAGCATATAGTTCACATTTATCTGCACGAAGGTACAGTTCGTGCTCTTGTAGTTTATTGAACACGAGCTGCAGGTGGTGTTGATGTTCAATGACTGAGTCGCTGAACACAAAGATATCATCGAGATAAGCATGCATGAACCGTCTGATGTACTCCCTGAAGATGGAGTTCATCAATTGTTGGAAAGTAGCTGGGGCATTGCAATTGCCCTGCTGCATCACCAGGCTCTCAAAAGTGCCCAGTACCATCGTGAACACTGTTTTCCAGACATCCTCTGGGTCGACCAGAATCTGCTCATAAGCATCGGATAAGTCAATCTTCGAATGATACTTTGCTCGAGCTACATCCAGCCTGATCAGGTCCTGATCAGGGAAAGGCGTCACATTCTTGATGGTATTGTCATTCCTCTTTTTTGCGTTCACCATGGTACAGATGTCCCCATTTTTCTTGGGGACCACCAGCATTGGAGCAGCTTGCTCCGTGCATGCTGGTCTCCACCATCCCGCCCAACAATACCTCTTGATCTTATTGGTGAGGGAGTGTTGCATCGAGTCGGGACACTTAGGTAAGTGGGAGTTATACCTCTTCTTTTCATCCACCAATGGGATTTGATGGTTGATCTCCCTCATTGGAGGGAGTCATTCTGGTACACCCTGCAGGATGTCCTTGCAGACCTCAAGCCATTCCTCCTGCAACTGGGGAATGTCCTTCTTGCCCAAAGGTCCTTGGGCCTTTGCGCTCTCAGCTAGCTCTTTGCAGATAGCAAAGAGCACTTCATTCAGGTCTGACAGTTGCTGTTCTGAGAGCACCTCCTGCACTGTGGGGCAACCTAGATCGATCCCGCAATTCAGTCCCTCGGGGTATCTGTCCCGAGTAAACTCCTCAATGTATTCATCCCAATCGCCAGAGTCCTCGTGGTCGCTCTCTGGCTCCTGGTCAAGGCCCCTATTTGAGGAATCCAAGTCTTTGTCTTTGGGCCCCAGGAGGATGGGGTCTGATGTCCCCAATCCATGCCTCTTATGGGGATGATTCACATTGTTCTCCTCCTTCATTGTCACGAAGGCCTGGCCTCTAGATGGAGGCTGGGCCAAAACCGAACTTATCCCTAGCTTATTGGGATCCTTCAATACACTGACAGCAGCATGAGGGCCGCTGTCGAGTCACTCATCCTGTACAGGTTGAGTTCTCATGGCGTATCTGTGTACTTGTCAAAAAGTGCTTTCACTCTCGACAATGGTGGGGAGGACCTGGCCCTGAAACCACACCTGGTCTCGCTCGAAGTCCAGGATGAGCCCATATTTCCTCATAAACACCATACCCACGATGGCATCATATCTATCGAGGTTGATCACATTGAAATAATGATTGGCTCTTATGGTCCCTAATTTGAACTCTGCAAAGAGCCCAAAATTGATTTTGGACCGACTTCCCACTGTACCTAGCTGGAGGGGCACTGGGTCCTCCAGCTCATGCACTTTCAGATTTGCAGATATGGTAAACTCAGGTGAAACCAAGTCCACTGTACACCCCGAGTCTAGAAGTACATTAGCTTCAAGACCATGGATCTTCATCCTTACGATGAAGCATCGGTTGTCCTTCTCAGTTCGAGGAGGTTGGACAATTTTCTGGGATGACTTCCTCAGGGCAGGGGGGCGCCTGAGGTTCATGGAGATGGGAGGGGAGGAGTCAGTGATCACCCCCATCTGCTCAGGGGGATGACTTGGTTCAACCATCTCCTCCTCAGAATCCTCCTCTGAGTCGGATACCAATTGCATGGAGGGACACAAGTCAGATGCTGAATCTGACTCATAATCGTAGATTGCCTCCTGGATGGCTCCAAATTGTTTGGGGTCATCGCCTTCATTGGATCCTGATTCATTGTCTGAGTTCAGGGGGTATGGATCCCCATCAGAACTGTATTGGGATCCCAACACATCCTGGTCTGATTCCTCAGGATCACTATGAACTAACGCCAATCATTCATCCTCCACTGGAGGGGGATCATTCTTGGTGCCTTCAAGTTCCTCGCAGGCAGCATACATCCTCGCACCCATATATGGTTTCGATTGTCCTGGGGTATTGTACTCGGGACACTTCTTATCAGTGGAGTAATGACCTAATCCCCAGCACTTGTAGCAGGTGGGAGGAGGCTTGGTTTCCTCATACTTTTTAGTAGGGGCATGATCTCTGGGAGTCCAGTCTCCAGATATGGATGTCTTCCTATCCTCCTGACAAGGTTCCTTCCTCGTGGAAAACACTTTGCGAGTTCTATTGGCCCTGTCCCTGTTCCTAGGTCAACTGTCTCACCTGGGTGGATCTTGGGTTTGTTTGTGAGATCGCTCAGGGGACCGACCCTCCCGGGCGGAGGTGGTCACCTTGGGTTTTGGAACATCCTTACTGGAAGACAGGACCTCCACCAGGCACTTACACTCCTGGTATGGTATCCGTGGAACTGGTTTCCATGGAACAGCCTTTGTCAAATATGAAAGACACCATAGTCTGGGGTAACCCAGACAAAAGTTGGATCTTGAAGGTGAAACAGTCCAGGGCTCAGATCATCCTGGTAGCATATCGCTCCAGTTTATGGTAATAGCTGATGACTCCTTCGACTACATCATATTTCACCTTTGCAAAGTGATCGGCTGCATCATGGGTAGCATTGTCATGTATAAACTGATTGTATAGACCGGTGATCACATCCTTAAAAGACCACTGGGCCTGGTGGTGGTATACTCCATCCACATTGTCCTCAAACCAGGTCAGGGCTACTCCTTCTAGGTACATGCCTGTATACTCGATCCTTTCGGCATCGAGACTGGGACCACTCATTTTGCTCACCTTCAACGATCGAAGGAGAGCATTCAGCCACCGTTTGAACACCTCAGTATCCGAGCTCCCACCATAAGTTGGGGGAGTGGGAACATGGGGTCCATTCTTTTGATCTGGGAGTGATTCCACGGTTGCAGACACCTTATTGTTGATCTGCTGATGGAACTTGGCATGCATCGCCTTCAAATATTTGGAAGGGCGATGGGTGCCTTTATCTCGGTAGGATTTGAGCTCCCCACCATACCCTCGTCGATGGGAATGGGCATCTGTGTGAGCAGAGGCAGATGGGGTATCTCCTCGATGACTGATGCTTGGGTTGGGTCTCGACCTTGAGCAGGACCGAGAATTAGGGCGAAGGAGGCTATGCTCTTCGACCTCGTCCTCCTCAGCACTGGAAGGAGGAGTTTCCTCATCTCTATCGCTATCATCGCTGTCGCTGTCGGAAGGGGAGGAGTCACCTCCTCCACCTCCAATTCCCCTTGGCCCTCCATGCCCAGGGGTTTCTTCTCTTCTTCCTTGCTCTGGACAAATAGAGCTAGGAGCATGGCTGTGTGGGTTTTCCTTGGAAGAGGGGGCCTCTTCATATGGGAATCCCTTGACATCAAAACATATACCCTGGTCTGGGATATTGGTATGCTGTCCCTCATGGAGAGTGGAGTCTCTGAATCATTGAAGAGCCACTTTGCTGGCTCCATCATAGTGAACCGACTTCTTTTGAGGGGTCCCAATGTTGGATTCCCTATGGTTTGAAGCGGGGGTCCCACCACGAGGGAGATTTGGAGTACTATTCTCCTCCCAGTCGGGAGGAGAGGTGGGGCCCTGACTACCAGATTCACGATGAATTTTGACAGAGAACCCCCTCATCAGCTCTTGTATTTGCACGTTGAGTTGAGTTGGATCATAACTGTCCTGATCCAGGTGCCTGTTGATGATCTCACAGGCCAGAGTGGTGTATGAGGCTATGCTCCTTTCCTCCTGGCTAGGTGGAATGATGTTTTCAGGTTTCTTCTCCTCTCGACGTCGTTTGCTACTTCCCTCATCCATAGGTGTGGGTGAGGGAGTTGAGACTGGTCTACCAGATGGGCGCATGGGGTTCTCTTGTGGCGAGGTATTTCCGCAATTGTGGTGAGGGGCAGACTGGCTCTCCTGACTAGGGGAGAGTCTGGGCATACTCTCTGGAGAGCATGGACCCAAAGAGGGGGGAGGAGATGGGGAAGGTGAATCATTCCAACAATGGACCCTGCTAGCAGGAACTGGATCTTGGGTCGACAGTCTCAATGCCAAATTGACTTCTTCAACTTCTTCGATGGCACTCAACTGATTCCCATCAGCTGGGTTATGGGACCGGTCACCAGGGGGTTCTGAATCCGAACCACTTTTAGTCCTGGCTTGGGTGGTCTTCTTCTTTACTTTCATAGAGGACATGTCAGTCAGGCTGGGGTCCATCACGGGTAGTGTCAAACTTGGATCACGAGTCTAGATGAACTGTTGCTGGTGGCATCAGGGTCAATTTTGATATTACGGCACGATATGATGTTTGTGAAGGGGAAGTCGAGTGGACATTCTTTTGGTAAAATAACAGATTTGAGTGTTCAAAAAAGTGTAGTAAAGCGGAGGGGGTAGACTTATATCACATGCCGGAAGAACACGATTAAGATATATTTTGCTGTTGTGTAAAAAAGTCTATTGATGTTTATGTGATGCTGCCAAAAATACTCTGAGAAACCTGCCACTAATAGGCCCAGCAAAGAACACTTCTGTGACTGCTCTAGGTTTTGCAAAGGTCAACAAAACAAAGTCTCTCATTCCATGCACCTTAGACATGCTCCGTCTTGCAATGCTGACCTCAGGAAGAGATTGGCATGCTTTAGAAGGAGTGACAATTCCACTGCCATACAAATGACCAGGACATCATGGGAGGGAGATTCTGGACCATCCAATGGAGCAAGCCTGCCCCAAGAAAGCTTATTGAATGCTGCAAATGCTGCAACACCAGCGATGGTATGTCATATTCAATGTTAACCCTGCCAGTGGTTCACTAAACAACTCTAGTCAATTCCTGAGGCTCTGGACACAGACTTTGACTGTGGAGCGGTTGTTGGAATGCCAGTGGAAATGATGGGTGCAGAGGCCCAGCCAACAGGAGGTCTTTACACTCCCCCCCCCCAATCCGATCAGACACCGCTTGGACACTCGGACAGTCCTAGGACTGTCCGAGTACTGTCCGAGGACTTTGCTCAGACTTTGCTCAGACTTCTTTGGCTGAAAGTCCTGCCAAACTAAATGTCCAGTCTGAGCTGAGTCCTCAGACTGTCCTAGGACTGTCCAAGCGTCTGAGCGGAGTCCGAGTTGCTTATATAATTGACTGAAAAATCAGTGGCTACTGCAGGGATTGAACCCTTGTAGTCACATGATAAAGTACATTTAAGGCAACAATATAACCGTTAGACTAAAGTATCATTACAGGTAGATAGTTTTATCTCTCTATGTACCACCCCAACTGTGATGACAAATCAACACAACCACATCACCAACAATGATGCCAGCTCATCATTGATCATCACCAACCACCACCACCACCACCACCACTCAACGACGATGCCTCCCTCCCATGTCCTGCTGCCACCACTGCCCCCTGAACACCCCACAGCCACGGGCCCCATGCCAGCACACAATGAAATGGGCCCAAACAACTCTATTGTCATTTGGGCCCCAGGTGAGTTTTTTCTTTTTTCTTTCCTCATGTTTTCTTTAAGCTAACACATTTTTTCATTAATTATAGGTTATATCTATACTGTAGCAGCAAAATGACCCCAAAACCACCAAACGAGGAACAATGATGAGACCATGACCCAGCACCTGCCCCTGCCAGTGTGAGCAGCTGCTAACGATGACGACAGGGAACAACAACACCACCCACCCCAGCCCTACGAGCCACTGCTTGTAGGGTGGACGACAGGTGGAATGACGATGATTAGGGTCCTAGGTAAGCTTTTTTTTCTTTTCTCATTTCATTTTTCGATGCTAACTAACTTTTTATAGGTACAAACTACTACTGGCAACGACGACAATGGGGGAACACCACCACCACCACTGCTGCAAGCCCCTGCTTGCAGGGTGGAAGGTGAGGGTGAAGAGACGAGGGGGAAGGGAGATGAGGGGGAAGGGAGATGAGAGGGAACAGAGACGAGGGGGAACAGAGATGAGAGGGAAGGGAGACGACAACAAGTGGGGACACCCATGATGACACCCACCCCACGCCTACAAGCATCTGCTCGTGGGGTGGTTCAGGGGGGAGAAGAATGGGGACAGGAGAGTGAGACGGCCAGGGGATGACCTGGGGAGAGATGAATGCTGCCATGAGCAACAGTTGCTCATGGTGGGTGTTTTTAATTTATTTTTATTATTGATAGTTATGGCCCCCTCCCCTCGAGCTTGTGAGGGGAGGGCCTAGTATTACACATATTAATTACCTCTCGCACAGATGCGAGGGGGTCAATTTAATAATCTATTCATGATATATATAAAAATTAGATTTCAGTAATAAATAGATATAATGTATGTGACTTTAAATGACTACTTGGCTTAAGTGGTAGAGTGTGCATGTTTGGTCACCATGTGATTGCTAGTCCAGAAGTCTGTTGGTTCAATTCCTGCTGTGCACACATCATTTTGTGAGACTTATAAGAATTTCTGTAAGTCTGGAACTTGGACAATACTTTAAAGGTGTAAGTAAATGCACAATTGATGTTGTCTGAGCAAAGTCTGAGTGCAGTCCTTGGACAGTCTGAGTGTCCGAGCAGAGTCCGAGTGAAGTCCTCAGACAGTCCAAGTGTCTGAGTGTGTCCAAGCGGAGTCCGCTTGGACTGGGGGGGGAGTGTAAAGTACGGCCAACAGATGCAGACACACAAACAGTATGTTGCTAGTATGAATTAACTACTAGATTTTTATGAATGATGTCATGGTGGACAAGGATCATGCTCAAGCCACCCCTATGCCTACCCCAGAAATGGACAAAGACCATATAACAAATGTCCATCATAACCAGTGTGGCAGACGCAACTTGGAAACAGAGCTCAATACCACTGATGAAATGCAGGGAATTCTCAGTGATTCCGGATGTCTGGACTCAGAGCAAATCTCTCCTCCGAGTCCAACCTTTGATCTTGACAGACTCTCCAATCTTGCACACCAGAAAGATCTAAAGTTGTCTATAGAATTTATTAAAGCACTGGAAAGTGCTTCCCTTGATGATGAGCATAACCGACTGGACTCAGATCATCTTCATCGCTTGTGGAATCCGCCAACATCATGCGCTGATGTTACCAATCCTGATTTCCATCTGGGGTTGGACTTATTCCTTGCAAGCATTAATTCTTCTTAGGACACATACACAGCTTCCTGAGATGCTATACTATGGCATCACCCTGATGATGAGATACCATCATATGATCAGATGAAATGACAGATTGCCAAAATCACTGGTGTCGTACCTATAGTGGATGACATGTGCAAAAATTGCTGTATAGCATACACTGGTCCTCTGGCAAAGCTTGATGAGTGCCCAGAGTGTGATGCTCCATGTCTTGATCCTTTGACAAAAAAGGCTGAACAGCACATTTTTACAATCCCTCCTGGACCACAGTTGCAAGCACAGTGGCGAGATGTTGAAGGTGCAAATTGGATGAGATATTGGAGGACAAAAACAAGTGAGATCATTGCCGAACTACAGCGGACTGGTGGAGTGCTGTCTGCTTTTTCCAACTTCCTACACTCCAGTGCATATCTTGAAGAGGTCAGAAGTGGTCGTATCAAGGACACTGACCTGGTTCTGATGCTCTCCATGGATGGGGCCCAACTCTATGAGCACAAAACATTGGATTGTTGGATCTATATTTGGATCATATTTGACCTTGCCCCTGACTTACACTACAAGAAGAGATACGTCCTTCCAGGTGGTTTTATTCCAGGCAAACCAGAATTTGTTGAATCGTTCCTTTTTCCAGGATTACATCAGCTTGCTTCTTTGCAGCATGAGGGCCTTTGGATTTGGGATGCATCACAGAATGAGGTCTTTGTGTCGAAACCATTTTTTGCCTTGGGAACTGCAGATGGTCCTGGCATGGCATCTCTGAATGGACTTGTTAGGCATCATGGTAAACACGGATGCCATTTATATTGCTCAATTCCTGGACAACACAAGCCTAACAGGCCACATTATTATCCAGCCCTTCTTAAGCCTGACAACTACACAGTCAATGGGTGTGACCATGGCGACATATCATCTACAAACCTTCCATCTTGCTCCCAAGCAAATTGTATCACAAACCTTTGCCATCTCATGTCTTCTCCAAATGAAACAAACTATAAGAAACGATGGCTCACAACAGGGATATCGAAGCCAAGTATCTTCCTTGGTCTACAACATGACAAGATGCTGGGTATTCCAGGTTGTTTTGGTTCTGACATCATGCACCTTGGTTCACTAAATTTGCCTGACCTTCTGAACAACTTGTGGTGTGGCACTTTCAATTGCAATACAAGTGATAAACACTCAACCTGGGACTGGGCCAAGCTCCAAGGCAGTACATGGGTAGAGCATGGGCGTCAAGTCGCTGTGGCTACACCATATCTGCCTGGTTCCTTTGACTGGCCACCATGCAATCCAGCTGAAAAGATATCAAGTGGCTATAAGGCCTGGGAATTTCTTCTGTATCTATTTGGATTGGGACCAGGGCTACTATACAGCATCCTACCAGAGAAGTACTATCAGAATTTCTGCAAACTTGTCTTTGGGATGTGCATTATCCAACAAAACAATATCAGCAAGGAGGACCTTTTGAAAGCTCATGCAGCCTTACTAGAATTTGCATATGAATTTAAGCTGCTATATTATCAGCATTGAATGGATTGCCTTCACTTTGTGAGGCAAAGTGTCCATGCATTGACACACCTTGCAACTGAGGTTATTCGGATTGGACCACCCGCCTGTTCATCACAATGGACCATGGAATGCACCATTGGGAACTTGGGCCAAGAGATGTGCCAGCCATCAAACATGTACGCCAATCTCTCTCAGAGGGGTCTTCTACAATCTCAGATCAATGCTCTCAAAGCAGATCTCAAACCATCACCACCTGTTGTGCCTCAAGGGGGGAAGGATATCGGCAATGGATACATTCTTTTGCAAGTGAAGGACAGCTGTCTTCAGCCTATAACAGATATTGAGAAACAGGCATTTTCAATTTACTTGAAAGACACTCATGCATTGGAGTTTGCTGAAGACTGGTCCCCGGGGGTTGCTAAATGGGCAAGGCTACATCTCCCTAATGGTCAAGTAGCACAGTCTTCCTGGAAGGAAAAGCTGAAACCCCTTGAGAAAGTAAGAATGGCACAAAATATCAAGGTGTGTACTGTTTCAGATCACTCTTTGGATCTTTTATCCAACCTCACATGAAATCATTTTAGTTTCAATCTTCTGCCAATGGAGGAATCTGTTTTGCCAAAGTCCATTACTATTTTTGAGCATGGGCAGCAAGTTGCTACTACTACACCATATTTGCCTAGCTCTTTTGATCGACCACCACACAATCCAGCTGAAAAGATATCCAGTGGGTATAAGGCTTGGGAATTCCTTCTGTATCTATTTGGACTGGGACCAGCATTACTATACAATGTTCTACCAGAGAAGTACTATTGGAATTTCTGCAAATTTGTCTTTGGGATGTGCATTATCCAACAAAACAATATCTAGTGTTTAAGGGTCCAGTCCAGTTCAGTTTTTTGACCCAAAAATGTAAAGACTGCAACCTAAACCAGTCCAGGACTGACCCAGATACTGCTAGAACTGAACTGGACCACCTATGACTGGTCCTTTCCGGTTAAAAGACCAAAAAAGACCAGTTAAGACTGGTTCAGACCAATGTTTTGTCATGAAATTTGTCGTATTAATATAACCCATATGTATCTTAGCAAATATTACCCGGACCTTATAACCACTGTACAGATGGATAGACATTGTAATTACCCATCATTCAGTCTAACTTTTAAGACATTTTATCAAGATTTGACTTGGCTATGATCAATATAAAAATACATCTACTGAATGACTCATGCTGAACACCAAGAAATGTAATGTGACAACCATAAATTATGTGATGCATAGCATGCATTGACAAATGGTGGGAGTATTATTATACATGTTAGTCCCATGATCATCAATAAAATCAAGCAAATGATCAACATATGAGTAAGATGAAATGAAAATCAATCTGATACAACAAAATACTCATACAAAAATAGATTTGGTTATATCTTGCTCAATTCTTAACCATTTTTTATGAACCAGAGGTCGAATTTGCTGGATTTCATGTGGAAACATGGTCCAATATATGTTCCCACAATAAAACTGGTCCTAACTGGTCTGGACCAGTTTTCTTCGGTTTTACAACATTTTTCAAAATGAAAAGACTGCTAACTGAACTGCAAAAGACTGGTCTGTAAATAGACCACTGGTCCGGTCTTTTCCAGTCCAATTCAGTCCAATTTCGGTCTTTTTTTCGGTCCTATGGACTGGACCCTTCAACACTAATGATATCAGCAAGGAGGACCTTTTGAAAGCTCATGCAGCCTTGCTAAATTTCACCTGTGAATTTGAGCTGCTATATTATCAGCATCGAACGGATCGTCTTCACTTTGTGAGGCAAAGTATCCATGCATTGACACACCTTGCACCTGAGGTTATTTGGATTGGACCACCTGCCTATTCATCACAATGGACCATGGAACACACTATTGGAAACTTGGGTGAAGAGATGTGCCAACCATCAAATATGTATGCCAATCTCTCTCAGAGGGGTCTTTTACAATCTCAGATCAACACACTCAAAGCAATGATACCAGATCTTGAACCATTGCCACCTGTTGTGCCTTGAGGGGGAAAGGACATTTGTGATGGATACATTCTTCTGCGAGCAAAGGACAATTGTTTCCGGACTATACCAGATATTGAGAAACAGGCATTCTCAAATTATTTGAAAGACACTCATTCACGAGGGAGGCTCAAATGGGACACCTTATTCAATTCAACTGGCATAATGCATATCAGTAGAGTCTTGGAGGACTAAAATCCAGCAGAGAAATTTGAGAATTTTGTCTGCACCACTTCCTCAGCTCTGGCTAGCGACTCTCAAGATCTCTTGTATGTAAATAGTAGCAGTCAATGTAGGCAGTTTTGGACCATTTTTTGAGCTCAGATAATTGTGATGTTAGCCATGGCTGTATTCATCAAATCGCCTCTGGAGTTGAATTAGTGTTCAAACGTCTGGTCCAGTCTGGTTTTTTTTGCCAAATTGGGACAAACTGCAACTGCAACCAGTTGCCTAATAAGGCAGGACCCTGAAAAACCGGACTGAACTGCAAAAAACTGGTCCAAAACAGTTCAAACCAGTTCAAACTGCAGTTCAGTCATAACCCTGTTCAAACTGGTTTGAACTGACTAACACTGATCTTTTTGGTCATGAGACCAGTTGTAAACCATAATAGAGAGTGTATATTAGTCAAATGTAAAGGTCTCATCATGATAACAATGCTCTACATGTCAAAAAACACAACTGTGAGATGTCATATAAGTTAGGTTTGGCATTAGGATATCATTTTGGCCATAGCACATGCAATTCTGGACCATTTCTCCTAAAAAAAATTGATCAGAAGATGCGTATTTATGTGGTGCATGCTGTGGCAGTTTGAACTGGATAGAACTGGTCTTTATTGGTCCAGTTCAGTGCGGTTTTTCCATCCAGAGATGGATGAACTGCAACTGAAGGTCCGGTCTTTTTTGGTTCAGTCTGGTTCAGTTTCCAGTCTTTTTGCAGTTTGATGAACTGGACTTGCAAACACTAAGTCGAATTGATGATTCCAGCTGCAATTCTTGAGCATGATTATTCAACCACATAAGTATATTTTTGATGTTTGACACGATTGACAGGTTGAGAAGCCATGCAAAATCATACAAATAATTGAGTCAAAAAATTCACAATGGTCAAAGGTTGCACAATTTTTGAGTTGATTAAGGCCTCAGGAATTGGCAACTTAATGTTGGGATATATGACCAGAGGGGTGCATGGAAACTGCTTAGATAGTGGGTGAAAAGGCTCAAGAGGAACATCTCTCATTCTCCTATAATATGGCCTACATATGTTACAATCTATAGACCTTGTTCCAATAATAGAACTAGCACTTGGACCAGGCTTGGATTGCCTGATCCCAACATTTAATTGTGTGCAATATCCACTAGGAAACCATCAGAGTCTGTTGCACCTGATTGAACTAAAAGCTACCACCATTGAGTGACTTCATTGTCTGAATTTGAATATGATACCTTTTGTTGCCTGTTCACTAGATCAGTTAGACCCAAATTAGTAGTGTTTAAAGCTCCAGTTCAGTCCGGTTTTTTTGCCCCATTTGGACAAACTGCAACTGCAACTGGTTGCCTATTATGGTAAGACCCCAAAAAACTGGACTGAACTGCACAAAACTGGTCCAAAGCAGTTCAAACCAGTTTGAACTGACTAAAACTGGTCTTCTCATAGAATTTAGTACATAAAACCAGTTGTAAACTATAGTATAGTGTATAGTAGTTGACCATAAAGGTTTTATGGCGATGACAATCCTCTACATCTCAAAAAACACAACTACAAGATGTCGTGCAAGTTAGATTTTGCAGTAACATATTGTTTTGGCCATAGCACATGCAATTCTGGACTGTTTCTCTTGAAAATATGGTCAAAAGATGCATATTTATGAGGAGTATGCAGTAGCAGTTCAAACCAACTCAAACCGGGTTTTCCATCCTGGGAGGCCCAAACTGCAACTGATGGTCTGGTTTTTTGCAGTTCAGTTGCAGTCTTTTTCCAGTTTGATGAACCAGACCTTTATAGCGCTTTGCATAAAGGATGGCAGTTTTGCGGAATTTGAATTGATGACCAAATTTGATACTTAGCATATTTTATAATAGTAATCGCATCGAGCTGTTATCTATCACTTGCCCACTGTATATGATGTTCCGCAAGATCAGTCGCGATGTCAAGATTGCAGCACTGAACCTGCATGAGAGTAGCATACTCCCTCTTCCAGATATTCTTGCTTGTGTTGGATTCTCTGAACATACCTTTTATCGTGTTCTCAAGCTCTGGAAAGAAACTGGCAATGTTGTCCCCCATCGACATGGCAACTGCAAGGGTCGACCTTGCCTACTGCACTATGATCATATTCAATACCTCCTGCGGCTGATTCGACATCAACCAGACTGGTTTTTAGACGAACTCCTCAACCTTTTGAAACACAACCACTTCATCTCTAGTCACTACACCACCATCCACTGGGAACTGGAAAATGCTGGAATGTCCCACAAGAAGTTGAAGATTATTGCAAAAGAAAGAAATGAGCCACTTTGACATGACTACATGCGACGCATGGCACAGTATAGCCCTGAGCAACTTGGATTTCTTGATGAGACCTCAAAAAATGACAAGACTCCTGGTCGACACTATGGTCGAGGTAAGAGGGGAAGACATGCTCAGATGAAACAAGTGTTTGTGCGAGGTCGATGGTTATCTGCAGAGGGCTTGCTGACAGCTGAGGGGATTGTGGCAAGCACAGTGGTTGAAGGATCAATGAAGTGAGAGGGTTTTGGAAAACCAAGTGGTATGTTGGCTTTTTTTGCACCATCTCAGGGTCCTTTTGCAAAGTTAACAAGTGTAGCTTCCTCTCTGCTCACCATTTCCTGGGCCGCTTAGTGTCCTAGTAATGGATAATGCACAAATCCATCACAGTGAGGAAATAGTTGAGCTTGTGGGTCAATATGGCAAGTCTTCCCTTCAGTCAAGCTCTGGTCTGGCAGCAAAAGATTCATTTCCAATATCAGGTGTCCATCTGGTCTTCCTACCTCCATACTCTCCGGATCTCAATCCTATTGAAGAGGCCTTCTCAAAAATCAAAGCGTGGATACGTCGCAACAATGACATTTTTTCTGCAGCAACAGGGGAAGATCTAATGTATGACATGCAGGAGGCGATGAATATAATCACAGAATTGGATGCAATCGGGTACTTTATACATGCAGGTTATGTCTAGTTCGATTGTCCATATGTACTACATTTGACACTGCAATGATGTATACATGTATGAAAAGCACTGATGACTCAAAGCATGCAGAGAGGAAATGTTCACAAAAATAATCAGTTATGAGTTGTCGCCCAGACGCATACCACTTCCTTCAATTCAGCAATCTCTCCGGGCTTGAAGTCCATAGTCCTGAGTTCACTGATCTCGATGTGCTGAATAACATGGGAGCCAGAATATCTGTTGTTCCACAATCGATCAAGGATTTTGGTACTAAGCGAGAACTGGGTACAAAAGTCTTCGATAGTCATCTTCTGACCAGGCTTGAAGGTGGGTGGGAGAAGCATAGGAGTACTAGCATGAGTGTCGAGAAGAGGCCCAGGTAAAACAGGTGGTCGAAAGAGTCCCAAAAGCTCAGCAGGTAAGTTGATATGATTATGAATTTCTTGGGCAGCTTTTGCCTCAGTGTTGAATTGAAGGCGACATTGAAGGAGTGGAGACTTGGCAGCTACAGTGCAAGGGTCGAGGGTATCAAATAGAGCATTGTTTGGAGGCATGTCAATAGTAGCATATTGGGGGCCTTTGAGCTTCGAGAGCAATCACATTAGAAATGGAAATGAAGAGTCAACGAACACTCACAATTGCAGCTGCCCAGCTCTTGAGCTCACGAAATCCCAAAAGGAAATGATCAGCCAAATCTGCTTTGACGAAGCAATGTTCACTTCCGCACTTTCCTCCATCTGTTGGACACCTCCACCTCGCCTGCAGCAAACCTATCTGGTTGTTCATAGCCTTATTTCCTGGGAGAATCTGCTTGGCATTCAGGACCTAGGAGGCGCAGGTGAGATAGCGCAAAATGTAATAGTCGTACACTTACCTTTGAACCTGCACCTTGTTTCTTCTTCTTCTTCTTCTTCTTCTTGGTCTTGCTATTGGACTCATCGCTATCATCTATTTCAATGATGTTTTCCTTATCTTTACTGCCTGTCTGAGGGAAAGGACATTAGCATTGTACTTGTCACAGTAAAGCCAACTATATGCTAATCACATTCTTTGTAGGAATCTTCGCCTCAATGATAAGTTTTGCAGCGGGACTTGCCTTGGCCTTGAGTGCATGTTCTACCATATAATTGTACTTCTCAGCACTATCCAGTGGCATTAGCTGAGGTGAGTAACGTGGAACAACAAACGAAATGTTGTATTCATCATAGCAGATAGTTGGAGGCTTCAGAATTGCATTGATCTTCACCATAACTTGAGCTTTGACAGTATCCCATTCTTCATCTTCGTTGAGTCGTAAGAAATCACTTCTGGGGTCGCCTCGATTCTTCTTGGGTTTTCCCATTTGCTTAGAGGAGAAGATTGATAGATGGTATGTTATCGTCCGTTTCAGTACATCAGAGAGTACTGTTGTATACAATAGATTTAGGCCATATCTTGAAAGCCAAGAACGGCACTTACTTGTTGTTTTGTTCTTTTTGCCAGGGCCTCTAGACTTCTTGACTCTGGTTGTGGCAGCTTCCACTTTGCAGTGTTTTGGTGTACGTTCTTCAGTGTTAGAGTCATGATTGCGCAGTTTGGCAGCTGAGTTTGGAGAGTCATCATCAGAATCATCTGAAGATGAGCTGGAGTGTGTGGAAGAAGATTCAGAGTCAGAAGAAGAGTTAGATGATTGTGTCAAGTCATCAAGGTCAACATTATCAAGAGCCTCCAACACCTTCTGGGATGGTTTCGAAACACGGCTCATCGCAGTCAACAGCGATGCGATGCTTGGCTCTATTTCTTTCAAAAATATATACCAAGTATCAAATTTGGTCATCAATTGAAATTCCGCAAAACTGTCATCCTTTATGCAAAGCACTGTAAACACTACAAATTAGTAATCATCATCATGCTATGATTCAGTGTACCCATCGATATTTTGGCTTCAACATACTGAATAACTGTACAGTTCATGGACATCAAGAAAGAGTGGGCAACTTGAACTCACCTGACAAACTTTGCATCGTGACATGTGCTATGCAAAAGCCCCAGCTCCACTGCTCTGCTCAAGGCCTTGGATATTCTAAGCCAAGCCTTGGGCCCCCAAAGCCCTCCACAAAAGCCTGGCCCAGCCTGGCTTTACAGGGCTAAGCTCAGCCAGCTCAAGGGCTTTGGGCCGAGCCTGTGCCATCGCTATCCATGCTCAACACTGTCAACTTGAACAACTTTAGTCTACTCTATGCCAATCAAGGCCATCTCAAAGATGCAGAAAGAATGTACAACTGTGCACTATCTGGATATGAGAAGGCATTGGGATGTGATCACACATCTACACTCAACACTGTCAACAACTTTGGTCTACTCTATGCCAATCAAGGCCATCTCGAGGATGCAGAAAGAATGTTCGATCATGCACTATCTGGGTACGAGAAGGCATTGGGTCCTGATCACACATCCATGCCAAGGGGGTGTTGGCACCCAAATGCTGGACATCATGTGGGGGGGAGGGGGGTACTGTGTAGGTTGTTAAAAAAAAATCGATGTCAAATTATATAAGTGTAAATTGAGTGGTATAGCATGTAAAGGAAGTAAAATTACATTGTCATACACCTTTGAAGCACCTAGACAAAAATGAAGAGCAAAACCATTGAACTTTGATGGTAAACTCAACTCCACACTGACGGCTCGACAACACAGCATTAATATTGAACTCATAACAAGGATTGTGCAATTGCAAAGTTGATGCAGTTCTATGCTTGTCTGGACTCAGTGTAATTACAAGGCAGACAAAGCCCCTCACAGACCACTGGCCCTCAAGTAACTTGTCACACAAGCAATGTGTAGGTAGGCATAATAATTGATAATAATTTCAATTACTCAGAGTATGGGGTTCATGGGTCCATATACATGAAAGAACTCATGGTGGTAGAAATGAGGTAGAAAATAATCACAACCTAGCCCACTTATATACCTCCACAGAAGCTGATGAGGTTCAAGACCTTGAGGCTGAGGAGACTCAGAAGGAATGCTCACTCAGCCTTGGCCCTTGACACTTGAAGAATACTTACCTGAGTACTTGGCTGAGTGAGAGTCAGTAGATGCATTATGCTACTCCAATAAGGTTTGTACAATGTATGTGGACAGATCATGACCGCAATTTTAGGTCAAGGAGAGTGGTTCACTGTTTCACAATAATTTAGTAAAATTAACAAATTGGTTGACATCAAATTAGTAAGCACAACATACTATATATGGGAATAACTTACCCAATACTATCAAGGGTCACCATCTTGGCCACCCTGAGTACTTGGCCAATTCCATATTTAGAGTCTGTACAGCAAGGAATCCATAATAATGTGGATCTCAATATTGAGAAGAACCTCATGGGAAACCATGTACCAAAACAAATCCACCAGTGATAGTGCATTACCGAGATATGGTGATGGCGGCATGTTTGTTAATCTTGCCCAATATGGAAAAACCTCCCACCCCACTGTAGCCTTGTATTGAAAAACTTGCCACGTTTATGGCTCCCCTCAATCCTTTGCCCATTTTCTTTCTTTTTTGGGTCTCACCCTGTACAATGAAGTCAATGTGTATTCTGTAGGCCATGACTGGCCAACATGGCAGGTTTGCTCAATTTGGCAGCCACTCTCAAATAATACTCACAGAAAGCAAAGCACTCCAGGTAAAACCATGGTGAGCATGTCAACTTCTCCCCAGCATCACAGGCAACATACAAGCCAAGTTTGAAGACTTAAAAGTAGCTACTTTACTCTCAATTCTGTCTGATACCCTTAGGTGGCCAAGAACCCAACCTCTGATAGTATGGCAAGAAGGGGGGAGTCTGAGAGGTGGCTTAAAAAAAAACTGAGTGGATATATGAAATTCGGGTCCTGACACCCCCTTGATCCATGCTCACCACTCTCAGTACCCTTGCAAACCTCCGTCAAGAACAAGTGTTTGGGCATAGTGACGACTTGGAGCCATATGCTAATAGCACATAGGCGAATATTTGTACCCCGGAAGGAGAGTCAGCCACTGTGGACTTTGTATTGAAGCGTATGGAGGACATTGCTTTTGAAGGTGATCTTGCTGATGAGGTGTTTCACGTATCGTGTGTTGTCTAGCCTGGGCAGTACAATCACCGCACCTGCATTGCACCATGCCTTTGCAAGAAGTGGAAGGAAACTGGGAACCGTACGTTCGTCTCATTGGTCCCTTTCATATGTCTCGAAATGAGTGCCGCAATCGTCGCGCCCGATTTCCTTATTGAGAAATCCAGGTAGGCGCACACTGCAAAATCTGTCCAAGTTCGGACTGAGCTCCTTGCGTCTGACTTATTATTTAGTAGTTCCAAAGGTCAGTCAACGAACAATAAAACGAAGATGATCAACGATTCGGAGCCTGCAGGCATGGCAATCACCCAACGGAGTGACTCTGAAGCATATACAAATTTTGGGTTATGAAGCGGATCGTCGGCCCCGGCAATACCCCGCCGTAAGTTGGTGGAAAAACCTCTCTTCCAATCACAGAAGGAAAAGAATGAAAGAAAGGTCAAACAAGAAACCTAACTCCCATTACCCGTAGCATTCGAATCCGGACCTGACAACACTCCCACCAACTCGATCTACCCACCCATACTGCAGTGAATCCAACTGATGGGGGAGGTAATGTTTGGTTTGTCGTAAAAGGGACGGTGGAGTCTATGTACATCATGAATAACCACGATTAGTTATGATACTAGAGAGGAAGGGAGGGAGAACCTACTCGGCGTTAATCCGCGTCGGGTGTTGCCAAGAGTCAATGGTGGTAACGACCTTGCGGTCATGGGAGGTCATACCGCTCCAAGCTGACAGTAGCACCATACAAAAAAAAAGGTCGATGTTCCTGTAAAGGGTTCTCTCCTGTGGTGAGTGAGCATGAGGAGAAGGAAGAATGGATGGCAGGGCCGACCTGGATAGAATATTCACCTGTGAGTTTGGGACTCCTTTGGGAAGATAATCATTGGTCATCAATCGGATCGGGCATTTGGAAGAGGATGGGTAGGCCAGATACGTAGAAATGTGTAAGGGACGAGGATTAAGAGAAAAAAACGAAAGAAACCCACCTATCTGTTAATCCTAAGTTCCCACCAATGATTTGACGCTTCACATCATCCCTACGGTGCAAGCCCGGAGGGTAGCACCCGAAGAGACAATAGTGAACACGACCATTATGTTCCTTCCCTCTGTGGGAAACGATCCTTCCTAACTGACCCTTGGCATCAGGATCATACAGTAAATCTTCGTCGTCAATCGGATCCACCTTATCCGGCATGGGTCATACTTGTACGCCACGAGCCGGCCTAGGTGGGGAGGAAATACCGAGCCTCGATGACGAGTGTCACGCAGGGAAGGGAAGGGAGAGGATCGTGGAGCCATGGTCGAAGTTGACGAGGCTCATGCCGACTATGCCAGTGGAGGGTAGGGAGGCTGAAGTGGGTAGGCAGTAGAGTTGCGTAGATATCGAAGTGGGAGGTGTGGCAGAGGCCAGCTGTGAGTGAAACAGGAAGGTTGATGATGGAAGGTGGGATTGAGAGCAGAGGTGTGACGTGGATAGGTTGAGGTTTAATTAGGAGGAGCGGCAGCCTGAGAGTTGCCGTTGCTAGCTAGAGCAAAGGCGTGTGCGAGGACAACGCAAAGCGTCAGCTAAACCTTCGAGGTTGTAGATTACACGGGAACCGTCTATCTGCTTATGGATGAGGTCGATTACTTAGAAGGAGTCGGACGACGGATGCGGAGGGCAAACGTACCAGTATGATTCTCGTTGGTTGGAATTATTGGGCTTCATAAAACTGCAAGCAAAATATCTCCACCCCTTCCAGGCGGCGAGGTAATGATAACAGTGTCGATGCTAATTCAAGAAACGAGCTGATTTTTCATTATAAGGGCCCTCAGCTCGAAAAGCTCCAAGAAAAGGATAAACATACCAGAGTGTCGACTTCAGGAAACCATAATCACCTTTTCTTCTAACTCATCCTGCGCGGTAGACAAAAGCGATTCAATAAATGGGGGGAATAACATACGCAGAAACAAAGCCATTGGTTGTTGGCGTACTTATATTCAGAGGTGATTGAGGGCAGGATTGCGATCGTGTTGAAACTGACAAAGGCTGTGCCTGAGATTCGAGAGCCAATAGGATTTGGGGAAGAGTCCATTTGGGTATAACTTGATGTTGAGGCTGGAAAGAAGGAGTGAAAACGTCCACGTTGGGTACTTATGGAGAACTTGGGCGGCGTTGGGAGGATACCGGAGCAGGGGAGCCTAAGCGCTCCAGAAAGTTCCGGGTTCACACTCTGAAATCAGCTGGTGTGCACACGATGATCCTTTCGAAGCAATGTTGACCTCATGACATCGAATCGATAAGACCTACTAAAAGGAAATACGCGAGTCTCCCGACGTAAATGAGAGGGATGAGAAACCTCGATTCCTGTCAATGAGAAGATCTTTTGTCACTAAACAAAACTCCCCATGCCTTGTTAGCCTGCTGAGCTGGGAAACTGACATTGGCGCCCGCGATGGTCATCGGATGACCCTTGCGCGGCCATTTTGGTTGATCACCGTCCGAGCTCCCGATCTCCATCAATCACTTCAACCAGGACTGCGTCTCGTTCCCGATTACTAACTCCCTTGGGACCAAGTGGAGGAACGTTACCGTTAAATCCCTGCATGAACTAAGGGAAAGGCCCTGTCTGGGGCTTGGCCTTGTCGTTCTCTGTAGATACGATTTTCTACCAGTTTTCTTAATGGACCGACGTGCCTGAAGTATTGATGGGTTTACACATGAGATCAAGGAGTGTATGAACGAGAAGTAACTAGATTTGACTGAAACAGGTGCGCTAGGAAGCGGAAGGAGAGAACACGAAAAGTGAATGAAAAAGGGACAGACACAGTGGGATCCCCGATCTCGGTCAACTTCCATAGGCTCAGTCTGCGACTGGATGCAAGGTTTCAAGCCCTCTGCACGCTACTAAAGGAAAGGATGATGCAATATCAGAACACCAAATAAAACCAAGCTTACATCAGTCTGATATCGTACTTCTCTTCTCCACTGTAAACGTACACTTCTCTGGATAGAAGAGTGAAATGCGTAAGATCTCCAGAGCACCAAATAAACCCATGTTTACCGTTTTTGAACTTGCTTTTTCCGAACCAAGTCCCTGTACACCACATTCGCTTTGACCTCGAGCGTCATGGGATTGCGCTCTTTACTTAGCTGCACCAAAACAAAGAATTCGACAAGGTCAGCAACACAAGTTCCTCTCGGGGACCCGTTCTTGACACCTAGTGTGACTTCGAATTGCTGTTTCCGGAAATCTGTAACCAGGGTCTGTCCTGTTATAGAGGTATGCTCCGATGCGGTTGTAAGAGCGAGAGACGTAAGAGCTTTTGCCGTCGAATCAAGCCCTATCCGGAATTGTCCACCTGAACTGTGCTTCGTTTCGAATACATTAAGATCATTTGGTTTCCTAGGAGGCCAGATTCCCTGACTTCCTTGTTGAATGACATCTGTTGCAGAAGACGGGATGCAACTATTCACCTTTATATCGACATCTCGACTCTTGACCACGCCTTCTACCCTCACTTCGGCGCAGCCCTTTGCGTCCTCGCCTTTCTTTAAGCGGAATCCTAGAATACTCCACGGAATATCTTGAAACACGCCATACCTGAGAATATATGGAACGACGTGTCGCCAAATATATAACATGACGTACTCTATCTGAATTTGTACCATCTCCAATAGTGACAAGGTTTTACCCGTGCGGACAATGCGCAACATTTCGTGGCTGTCTGGAAGGGATGTGACTTTAAATACATAACAAACCTCGGTGGGATATCGTTACCGCCGTTATGGAGGTCCCTAAGCGCAACGACAACATCGGAGATGTTGCCTGGCGATGGTGAACTTGGATCCTCCGAAGAGGTTATAGCGGGTGACGTGGCGCCTGCTGAATGAGAACTGGTTCCTGGTCCTTTCATAAACTCGGCTAGCTGACCGTCTGACCGAAGGACTTGTGCCGTCAACGTGGTGACGTTCTCGATCTCGCCCTCAATACCGGTAAACTCGCTGTAGGATACGGAGATGAGTGAAGATTGGCTGTCTGTAATGATGTCCCTACCCCGTCTCTGGAGGCGGTCCCTAGATGCCACAGGTGGAATGGGTAACTTATTCCGCACACTCGTCATCATGAAAATTCGCACCTCGACTTGTTGTCCAATAGCGGTGTGAGTACCGATAACTTTGCCCTTGATGCCGGTAAATTTGCTACAGTATATTGAGATAGGCAAAAAGCTGAGGAATATAGAACCATACGCCATTCGGAGTGTCGTCCTTGGATGTGGGTGCTAGACAAGACTGTACTGCTGCAATACTGCTGCATCATGATGTCCGAGTCGTCTTATCGGCCACGATGTCGGAAACATCAGCAAACCCTGATGTGCCTGCAGCTGTCTGTGCAGTGCTGTCACAACGGGCAAGCCTTGAGGCAGTTGATTCGTAGTTGATTCGTGTTTGATTCGTGTTTGACTGGTAGTTGTCATTTGTAGTGATGTAATATACCTAGGGTCTGTTCGGCAACAAGAGGTGTCAGATCGATCGATCACGGACGTGGGATCTGGCAGCATGCGGAGGTTACCGAGGCCCGGCAGGTCATCGGCAGACAGCAAAGCGATCAATACGGCAACTCGGCCTGATCAATGAGACGCACCTATGACAATTTTTGGTAGTTTTGCTGCTGGAATGGGTGCGAGTAAGCATTTGCCAATGGGCAGAGCAATTTGCCATTGACGGCTGTGATGTTGAAAATCTGATATTGCTATTTGTAGAGATTTTGAATGTATATGTACTTGGAAAATAGGAAGGTCAACAAAATACATCATTAAAACGAGAGGTAATGAGTGGTAAGGGGGCTGTTTGATACAATAAAGTGAATGGTTGGGGTGCTGTGTAGATAGGAACACTTTGGCAAGTTCTCCGGGGAGAATCACCATGAATATCACAGACTGTTGGGAGCGCATTCATACGACGGTTGTCGTACACTTCGCTCATAACAATGGAGCAGCCATGCAGATTTTCTGATATTCCAAGTCTGGTCTCCTCATCACTTGATATTGAGATACTATCAGAAAATGTCTTGAACTCAGTCGCAGACATGTTGGTCCCCCAAGAAGGATGTCGCTCTTGAAGGTGACAGCGTATATTATATTTCCAGTGCACTTCTGCACAAAGCTGGCACTGAATGGGGACCAATATTTGTTTTTCTTTTTACATTTGACTGATCCTATTTATCTGTAGACTGGAGTGACTCCGTGAAGACCCCCCCATGCCAAAATTATCTGAACTCACTGCTCTCCCAAAGAAAGTCCCAATTGATTGGTTTGATTCTATCTATTGGAACAATCTTTCTCTCCATGAGCATGCCCAATATGTCAAGAATGGTACTTATGTTGCTCTGCCACCTGAAGAGCTCTGTGCCAGCTGGGATGAGTGTGAGAAATGGAAGAGTATGCCAGAGAAGGAGTTTATGGCCAAATATGGTGATGAAGTGCAGGCAGAATACAAGCTACCTATGCCAGACGAATTGGAATGACTTGAGCAGCAGGATGATGAGGATGATGAAGATGAGCCAGATGTATCAGGTGAGGGGTTGGGAGATGAGGGCTCAGGTGATGAATGAGATATGGGTGTTGTTTAATACATATTCTGGTTAATGGTGGTAATTGATTTACTTACCTCTTCATATTCATGCTTGCCAAGTCACTTAATGTATTTCAAGTTAATACCATCTTTTCTATTTATCCAAAGCTATTGTTACAATCTGAGACACATGAGAGACCGAGGTAGGGCAAAATGGACATGGGGAAAATCGACGACCTGATGAAAGACAACTGTTGTGATCTGAGACATGTGAGAGATATGGATGTAGGGTAAGGCAGATAAAGGGAATATCTATGACCTGACAAAAGACAACCACACAAGTGGAGTGCAATATGCGCACAGAGCGAGTGAGCCATGCGGCAACACACAAGGGTGGAACAGACTGGGCTTCAGTGAGCTGTGCCTCCCTGTGCTTATGTGTGTCCATAACTTTGAGGGGTGTTGTGCACGAGATGAGCCAGCTAAGAACTAATGCATGGGATTATGAGTTGCAAGTTGGTGTTAATCGAGTGCGATTATCAGACTAAGGTATTACAAACAATACTATAGACTTAAATATGCAGAAACAGAACATAGGTAGTATGCTAAAGATAGCACAGAACAGAATAAGGAAGTAGAAGTGGAACAAGATTTCAAGTTGGAAAGAAGTCAGAACAGGAAAATGAAGTGTAGAATGAAGGCATAATTGTGGTTAGAACAGCTATTTACACATTGCCAGGGATGAAAAATTATTGGTGCCCTCTGTTGGGAGCCCAACATACAACCAGGACCTTCCTGCCAATACCATAAGTGCCTGCTGGCTGCTGGACAGTTGTGACATGAGTGATAATATGGACAGGCTCAATAATACTAAGGTTATTAGAGGGGAGTGCATCAACAATTTGTACCATAAATCCAGGGTGGTGTATGAATGGTGCCCTCTCCTCTTGTGTAGATAGTGATTGATGTGAGCAGACTCTTATAAAGGTGTGCATTATTCCCTCCAGCGGAAGTCTCTAAATGTTTTGAATGAATCCTGTATCATGAGCCTGTGTCAATGGATTGTAGAACTTTATAGCACTGTTTCCTTTATGTGACTTTTCACAACTGAATGTGCACTCATCATGGTGCACCTGCAAAAGATGCTGGGCTTGTGGAGGGAGAATAATGGCATTTGGCAGATGGGGAAGATCAGAGTAAGCTCGGTATGGTCTACCTGTCTGGTGAAGATAATTAAGCAGATTGTTATAATCTACTTCAAGAAGGCAAGGTGCCTTTGCTAGAATATCTCCCACTTCTGTAGGCTGGAGAGGTACTGGATGGTCATCCATGGCCATGTCTCCTGGCTCAAGAATATCACATAATTCTTTTAAATGATCTTCACTGTGCAGTAAAGCATCTACACATGCTTGACGACTCATCTGACGAACCATTGTAAGATCTAAATCCCCTGATCTTGGTATTAGCTATCAATTTTTGAGCAAAATAATTGAAACACATATGGAGATGATAATTGGTGTTCATTTTTTGCAACTTTCCATTCATTTGTTCACCTGGAAACTCACTAAAAGAAGCCAAAGGACCCCAATATTTGAGAAGAGCACCATTATGCATTGCATAATGATGGTTTGGCTTGGATGGACAATGTGGAAAAAGTTGTTGAATAGCAGTTCAATATTGAATATAATGCTGAGTATAGGCATCAGCATCAGCATTGGAGGTTTGATATGCAGCTACACTATTTGTTGCTGCAACAACATGATAGAAGCAGTAGAAGTGCTGGTGGTGGAAATTTGTGGCAGTAGTCATGTACCAGAATTCAGGAATAATGAGGGGAAAGATACATGTGAAGAGGGTGAGATATTCCTGAGCTTTGAGCTTGCCATGGCTTGGTTCACCAAGATTGGTTGGTGGTCTTTGTATCCATGTTGGAAGAGTGATATCATGAATGCAATTTCTTATTGCTTGTAGCTCAGTTTCTGTGAAGCTAAAAGGCAAAGGGTCAACAGGAATATAGTTATCATCATCATCATCATAATTGAAGTCATATGCATAGGGATTTGTGTGGCTCTGTGTGGCTGTAGGTGTTGATGATGAGGATGAGTCTGATAACTCAGAAGAAGATGGTGAGGGAGACATAGGTGGTGGTGTATGGTGCATTGCCATTACAGCCTCAAGATTATGTTTAGCTGCTTCTTGAAAAAGGTCATCCAATTCTTCAGCAGAATCTGATACATCTGCCTCACTCCACTGCTCATCCTTTTCCACCTCTTTAACTTTCTGGCTTTCATCCTCATCCTGTCCAATTCCCCAGAGTGCACAAAGATGATGCTGTAAAACACCCTCAAGCCAGTTATGCATAAAACCTAGTACAACATGTTTGACTGGATCCCAATATGGAAGATTATGCAGTGGAGTCCATTGCAGACCAGTTGTCTTTTGCAGAGCATTTCGACCAGCTTTGGTTGTCTGATGCAACCATGCCTCTGCCTGTGCTTGCACCTGTGCACCATTACGGAGTTCCCAAGATTGAATATTGAGATCCTCTAGCTGATCACTGGTGCTGAGGCAGAAAGAACAGAACATTGTAGCACCATGTCCCAAAAAGCCAGTAGCCTTGTGACTTCCCTCAAGATCAGCAATCACAGGTGCAATTTTTGCTTTCACAGAGATGCCATCAGGATGTCTAGATGTTGGCAAATTTTGGCCTGGTGCAGCACCATACTTGGCAACAAATTTAATAACAGGTTTAAGAAGATGAGAGATGGTTGTGGGGTCAGGAAGATGGGGAGGAGGTGTGAGACCAACAATAAATGTATTCTCAAATCGATACCGAAGATGAAAAGGTAAGTTCAAGCAATAAAGCAGGATTGCTCCACAAGACACTTTTTTGCCTATATATAAAATAAGCTGTGTCATAGTCTATGCAGAATTTGTTAATAACTTACCAGCAATCTTATTGGTATAAGGATTGAACCAATCAATATAGATTCCAAATATTAGATGATAAGGAGACTGTAGAAAACCCTGCAAGTCATCCCAAGCAGGACTATCCTGGATATCATTCATAGTGGCACCAAAGGCAGCTGGTATATGGTTTCTGTGGTGGTTGAAAGCCTCATGAAGGCTGTCTTCAATGACCTTGGAAGATAAAAAGAACTGAAGCCAAGAATCAAAGGGTTGTGTAGTATATAGATGACATGGGACCCATTTAGGCCCATTTGGAGTATTCTGAGTTGTCCAGAGTTTTGTGTTACAGGATTGTGATCTTGGGGATGCCTTCCACTGACATTGCCAAGGAATAGGATGAGAAAAGAGGGAAAAGCACTTGGGGCAGCATGCTGTCTGAATGATTTCTGGCTCTGAGCAGTGAAGCTGATATGCTGTACGGACATCATTAGGAAGTTTGATGTTTGGAAGCTTGACATTGAGTCCAGATGATGAAAGAGCAACCTCAACAATAGAGAGTCACAGAAATAATAAGTTGAAGTCCTTGTAGAATTTTGTTGGTGATAGAATGACTCACACCAGCTCTGTTGTGGAGCCAGATGACAAGGAGGCAGATCATCTTTGTGATAAGTACTGTAGAAAAGTGGATATCTGCATAATTACTATTAGTCTTGATCTAACAATAACAATGTAGCACTTACCTGTGGGAGAATTAGAAGCTCTAGAACGTTTTGGTGATGGGCTTGGGGATGATGATTGCTGCTTCCCCTTTGCCAGTTGTGAAACAGGCCGTTTATCCTGTTTCTCATGCTTCAAATGGGTAGAACCATCAACATACTGTCCTGGGTGTTCAACACCATTGATGAAGATGGTTTTTGTGCTACAAATTGTGCAGTTACATATGACTGGAGGCATGGTGAACTTGGTGAAGCCTCAGTGAAGGAAAAGAGGGGGAAAGAATGGCAGCTGTTTTGGACCATTTTAATAGAAACATCAAGATTGGTTGCTATTGTAACTGATGTACATCCTCTAACTGTCCCATGCAACAGTCTGATGCCTGTCACCATAGTCACTATCATGAACCTATTGATTTAACCAGATATTTGTTTGTAAAAGGAAGCATCAATTCAAGTGCTCAATTTGGTAGGATTATGTAATAAGGTGCAAACTCCAGTCAACCATGAGTCAACCGTGAGTCAACTATGAGTCAACCATGAGTCAACTGCCTCAGAACTTGCCCATTGTGTGTGCAGATGGCCATAGTGAGCTGTAGTGCCATAGATACACAACGGGCAAGCCTTGAGGCAGTTGATTCATAGTTGACTCATACTTAACTTGTGTTGGACTCATGTTTGACTGGGAGTTGACATTTATAGTTATGTAATATACTTTAGTAATAACTATTCATTTCATGACAGTTTGGCTCAATGATTGATGTCGAGAATGGTTCACTTGAAAACTTTATTTTGTACTTGGAACTGCAACAATTCAATATTTCTAATTAGAACTACAATACATGATATTGCTGTTGCTACCAGCCATTTCCATGTTTGCATAGCGTGTTTCCACCCCTGATCTACGCCGTGAGCAGTTGCTTAAAGCTGTAGTGAATGATTGTGGTGGTTTGGAAGGCTGGTTGTCATCATAGGAACTAGGACTAGAGATCCTATGAAAAGCATAAGATTAGTTAGGAATTACCAGGAAATGAATAAAAGAAACTCGCCTGTGGCCCAAGAGATGCATTGATGTCTCTTGGGCCTCATTGGTGTGCGTTCGTAGGGCTCTCTGCTGCTGCTACCATCGCTTATGTCGGTCGTCCTGGGGCCCAGTGTGCATCGCCATCATTATTGATGCGAGAACCGGTGATCCACCCCACAAGCAGTTGCTTGTTGTAAGGGGACTAGGGGGGTGCCCTGTGTGTTTTTCCTATTTTTTATGTTCGTCCTATATTTTTCCCCATCTATTCTTCATTTTCTATGATTTTTCCGGATTTTATTACTAATTTTCCCTTGCTATCATGTTTGTACATGTTGACACTTTTATATTTAGAGGCGGAGTACCCCTTCCGACACATACCCCTTGGTATGATGTCATTTGGCAGCCTTGATCCGCCTATCTCCGCCTTTTTCTATTTTTAGGTTATATTTGATTTTTGTCGTCTTCACATATACTGGGCATCAGCAAGGGGATCCTTAGAGTTTTCTCTTCGGATTTCCCTTTGCTAGGTGTGTCCCCAATGCCTGTATTATGTAGTATAATTTTAACTTTGGATTTCCCTTTGCTAGAGGCTTAGGTTGCCCTTATACTTGTAGGGCTGGGGGTGGGTGCCATGTCATCATGGGGCTTTGAGATCGTCGTCCTATGCTGCCAGCACTTGTGATGCACACAAGCAGCTGCTCATAGCATTGTGGGTGGGTGCTATTGGGGGGATTTTGTTGTTCCAGGTGTTGCTGGCATCAAATAGTAGAATGAGCACCTAAAAACATTAATTAGCAACATTAAAATGAAAAGAGAAAAGAAAAGAAAATTACTTATCTGTTGTCGCTAATGGTCATCAATGGTCAATAGCACCAGGGGGTTCTACCCCATGAGCATTCACCAGTAGCACCTGCAATCCACCCTGCAAGCAGTTGCTCGCAGTGGTGGTGGGTGCTAGGTTCAAGGGGGATGGGGAGTGAAGCAGGGGTGAGGGTGGCATACCTGGCAGCTGCTCGAGTCTCCCAGTGTTGCTCTTCTGTCATCTCTGTTCTGTTTCCACCACATCTCTGCCATCTCTGTGGTTGCGTCACTCATCTACACCCTGCCATAGCTCAAGCCTCCCGGCATTGCTCTGTTGTCATTTCTGTTCTGTTTCCGCTGTCTCTCTGCCGTCTGCGTGGTTGCATCAGCGTTTGACACCCTGTCGTAGTGGTGGTGTAGCCATTGTGGTAGGCAGAACTAAAGAAGCTATTAAAAGAACAAGATTAGTTACACAAAATAAATCATAACAAAAACTTACCTACAACCCAAGATGACGTCGATGATCGATGTCTTCTGGGCCGGTGTTAGGTAGTTGTTGTCAGCTCGTGGTGGTAGTGCTTTGAGCACACCCTCATCTCCAACCTGGTGGGTAGGCTCCCCAGCGACCGCCCCTCACAACCTTCAAACTAGAAATAAAATTCCTCACATCCAATTTGGATGGGGAGGAGGCAGTGTGTGTCGTTGTTGTATCTTGCATGAGATAACCTAATGATGAATAGAAAAAAAATGTTAGTAATTGAAAAGAATAACAGTGAAAAGACTTACAGATGTTACATAGAGTGAAATGGGGTAGGGTTGACATGAGTTCAGCAGGTTCCCACATGTTGCGTGATTGTGCTTGTTACAGTTCTTGATGTGTTCGTGCCTTCTGGCTTGACTGGATATCTGGACTCTTTATTCTATCATCTCCTATGCCATGCAAGAGTCTGATGCCAGTCACTGGTCACTATCATGAAGCAATTGATTTTAACAGATGTTTGTTCCTATGTAAAAGGATCCATAAATTGAAGTGCTCAATTTGGTAGGATTATGTAATGAGGTGCTCAACTGCGAGTCAACCACGAGTCAACTGTGAGTCAACTATGAGTCAACCACAGGTCAACCCCAGTCAAAATCGACTCTGATCTGAGTGAGGTAAATTGAGAAAGACCAATGATATCTGTCAAATTCGATCCAATAATAAAATTGATGTACTACCTCAATTTTACGTTGATACTAGTCGAAGTATATTTAATACAAAAGAATTGATAATCTTTTTGTTGATTCTCTTCGATCCAATTTGCTAGTGAGCTGAGGCTCTCAATATATTATTTTTCTCAACCCACCTTGACTGCTTCAGATTTCAAAATCTGGGACATCTAATCTATTCGAGACTAATCGATATTGCATAATTCACATGACAAGTGAGCTAAAAATAGAATTTCTATAACTGTGACCTGCCACCACAACCAATCTTTAGGCATCCTGTGGTTGCAATTATATCAATCCAGAAGCTGGCAATATGATGATAGAGTGCTGCACTCACTTTTTTCTTTTCTGCAAGCTGTTTTGTAGCTGAGAGTTCTTCATATCACTGAAGAGAAAGCTCAGATGAACGCAACACCTCTATCTGAGCTTCACGCACCTTCAAAACATCTGTCAAGAGGTTATCGAAATATTCCTTGAACTCAGCTGTAGTCCCCCGTGGAGTTTGCTGACACCATTCTTGAGAGCACAAATTCCTGAGATTAATGAGAATTAGGGAAGGAGCTTTTCATTGATTGATGGTAGCACTCACCGTGCTGTGTTTGACGTCCCAGGCCGCATTTTTGCAGCCTTTTTCATCGGAGCTGTTGCCCTTCCACCTTCATCAGTAGAGCCATCAACTTGATTGACATCTGATGTGGACGGTGACACCTGGGTTACAGCTGAATTTACAGCTCTTTGTGAGGCTGAGCCATTGGTGATGTCAATAATGACAGGACTGGCAGACCTGTTTGAGTGGAGGTCTGGAGAAGTGGTATAGGAGAGGGAATGTTCACAACATTGGTTGACTGTCCATCATGAGCTGTTTGTGACACATGAAGATCAATCATTGTTGTCGATGCTGTTGGAAGGAGTGCAGAGATTTGTGGGAGAATGGCCACCAAATTAGGGGTGCAGTTGAGTCCATGTGCCATTTGTGACTCCATTGGAAGGTTGTTTACTGATACTGGTGTAGGTGAGGGTGGGGCTACACCCGATGCCATTGGGGGGAACATAGAGGAGTGCAATTCTGACAAGGGTGCAGAGGGAGGGTCTGGAGATGCTGATGCAGTTGGAATGAGTGTAGAAGTGCACAAAACAGGGAGTACTGGAGTGCTAGCAGTATTATCTTCTAATCTGGCAGCTAAGTCATTTGAGATAGTCAGCTGGTCATTTGTCTATGGCAATGTAAGTAGTTATGGTCACTAAAACCATGCGAGAAGACCACATACCTCAAATGTACTATCCCACCTTTCTACTGCACCTGGAGTTATGAGATTTAGACCTGTGCTCTTCTCTATCACATCAGCGTCGCTAATAGCACTGGTGTCCACAATTGACACATCCTGCCAAATAGGAGGGATTTCGAAGATGTAAGCTTGAAGTACTTGTTTAATATTGAAGACTAACTTGGGAACCAACAATGTGGTTTAGGCTTTGAGGATCATGATCACTTTGTACCACATCCAAGTCAATTTCACTCGAACCAAGATTGATGGAAGAATGGATGCTCTCAGCTTCTGGCATGTTCATCTGGATGTTAATCATGGAGGACATTGGCAATATATCAGTACCAGTAGTAGCCTGAGTGACTACATGTCCAACATTGACAGCCAATGCCATGCTATCTGGACTGCCACTGTGTGGGACCTCCACTTTTGCTCGTTTCACTACAGACTTTGCTGACACCTTCCAGGGATGCTTGGTTTGAGGAGGTGCATCAGCAATTTCTTCCAGTTTGACAGGCTCTTCTGTATTATGCTTGGATAGCCAAGTACTATACCATGATGGGTAGTTGTCCATTGCAATCTGCTCGGCCTTCCAGTCTAGGTCGCACAATTGAAGTTCTGGAAAGTGAGAGCCAATCGACTTGATATACTGTTGTCTTGCCTGGATATCAGCTTGTCCCCACTTTGATGGTGGAGCACCATCTTTAGCAAGCAAGACCCAAACCCTGCGTGCATACTTCCAGATTTCAGCTGCCCTATTGCCATCTATTACAGTACCATCTTCATGTTCAACATACTGCATCATGACATTTATCCCTTGAGCTGCACAGTGATAGTACTCGACCAGGAAACCCAGACAAAACCCACAATAAGGGCTCGCTTGGTATAATGCTAGTTAGAGGAAGGTTGCAAGGTGGTACTAAATATCACCGCTGTAAACCAGGGGTATGAAAATGACTCTAAAGGGTGTGCAATGAGGTGCAATGAGGTTCGAAGAGGCTCGAAAGTATTCAAAGCACTGTGATGATGTTTGAGAGAAGTTCGATAATAATTGAGGGTGTACAAAGTGCTGTGATAATGTCTGAGGAAAATTTAATGAAGTTCGACAAGTATTCGAAGAGGTGCAATGAAGTGGGAAGAAGTGCAATGAAGTTCAAAGAAGTTCGAAGGTCTTTATAGAAGACAAAGACGCCTTTGACAGTGACTGAGGATAGACTATGAGGACATAGAAAGGGGTCTAGAGAGGATAGACAATATGCGATAGTTTCGTGAAGCTAGTATGAGGGGTTCAAGGAAATTTGGCATAAAACACTGAATTTTGAGACTAAGTCAAGATGCTTGGACTCAAGAGAATAGCTCTTAAATCAGACGATTGAAGTGAGGGGACGATGTATTCTCTTCTTCTAAGTAGCTAGTACAAGGCTATATATGTTTGGGAGAAGTGATACTAAAAAGGAAATAAAACATGAGGAATACATGAGGCAAGATATAAAACAATAGAGAATCTTTGCGAATCATAGAATAAATGAAAGACGATAAGAAGGGAAACATCTAGAGACATGATTTATCACTGGTACCTGTCCCCATTGATCTAATATATCATCGAGGTGTCAAAGCGCCACCATCGCGTCCTAAAATCCCATCGTTGTATCTCCTCGTGTCCGGTGGTGCTCAATATGTGACGCACTAACTCTTACAAGGTGTGCTGCGTGTATCCCAAGGGCGGTGCAATTGGTGTACAGCAGCCAAAGGCGTTTGAAGTGCTGCGATATCGTTCAAAGTTGTTCAAAGTTGTTCAAAGTTGTTTGAGATCATTTGAGATCGTTCGAAGTCGATCAAAATAGTTTTGGAGCTGTGTCGCGGGGTTCGTAGGGGTTGGGAGCGTGCGTTTTGATGTTTTGATGCCTCTGGAGATGGTCCCAGAGTTTAGAGTGCACAGTGGACCTATCATCCTCCCCCTTACTGAAATCCTGACTGTCCCAGTCAGCCGATCGGAGTCACATGCAAAATGCATGATCATCTTGAAATTGTCAACAAAACTCGAAAAACCTCTCATTCTTCTTTGTCACCTCTCCAAACCTGACACTATTTTTCATCATGTCTCTTCTCACCGAACTCAACACTGAAATCCTTGAATATGCCAAATCGATGCCTGATCGTGGTGTCGCTGAAGACCTCAACTTCGAAGTGTGGGGGAGAGGTTTTTGTGAGAAGATGGTAAGTTTCTGATTCCCATTCGATATTCGGATTCTAATGTGATATGTTCAGGTGGAATACGATGAATTGGCGGATGATTTGGGCGAGGAACATGACTCGACCATGCAACAGGTCATCAATGAGGATTTTGAGCTTTTCAAACCAATGGCTCGACGCGAATGGCTTTTGTGGGGGGGAGACTTTTTATTTGCAGATCTGAGTGAGCAGGTAGAGCAAGAGCGAAGGGAAGAGGAAGCGAGATGGGTTTGGGAGGAGGAGGAGGAGGCTCGCAGGGCAGAGGAAGATGCGAAGAAGGAGAAGATCGAGGCTCGGAGGGGGGCATTAGTAGATGCTCAAAACTCAGCCCTTGCTGAGTTTTGTGCTAAAACTTTGTCAAAGAAAGAACTGCAGCAACGAAATGTGGAGCTTGCAGCGGAGGTGCAAGCGATTGAGAGGCTAGAGGCTGGAGAGGAGGACGAGGAAGAAGATTTAGGAGGATTGCTGATAATCAGGATTGGGAAGCGTAAGGTATTGGAGATCGAGGGAGGCGAGGATGATGGGGACGAGATCATCAAGGATGGGGTAGAGAGCAAGCAGAGGAGGTTTGCTGAAGGCGGACTTCTCGACTTTGAAGGCCCGGTGAGTTTTCGCTTTGTTTTTGAAGGGTTTTCGGGCTGCTAATCAATGTTGTAGTGCGATTGATGTGCTAAAATGATATCCCAGCCATCGTGCGTTGTCAAGGAGGGAGCCCCGAAGTGCACAAAGTGCACTCAGGCAGCACAGGGTTGCTACTGGCAAGGTGTCTCGAGGTGGGGACTTCGCAAAGGTGAAGTGAGACAATTTGGGGCTGTGAAACTAGATTCGTGCCCAAAACCAGATAGGAGTGTCATTTGATGTGTTTCGAGCTCTCTAATCGATCATTTTAGTCATTCGAATTCATGCGGTGAGGGTGATCGAGCCCATTGAAAACATTGTGGGACCTTCAATGCTGTCAGGGGATAAGGCGAAGGGAAAGAAGTCAAAGGGAAAGGCAAAGGCAAAGGAGGTTCGAGAGGTGGAGGATAGCGAGGCGATGGACACATTGCGGCAAGATTGGCGGAGAGGCGAGTTGATTTGGAGATGTTGTTAGATGAGATAGAGGGGTTGGAAGGGTTGCTGGCTGAGTAGGATGGTTTTCTTTTTGTGTTTTTGTGGACTTTGTTTTGTATTCTATCTTTTTAAACAAAACTTCATAAATAATTGAAAGAAAATGATAAGAAAGAGGAAAGAAACGAAATACGAAAATAAGGGAAAGGCTCAGTAAATCATCATGGCCGAAAAACCCTTTTGAGTTTGTGCAACCACGCTATATGGCGATATCGTGACTTGTAATGTACACTAAATGAGAATGAAGTTATAAGTTTGATGTTCAAAACAAAGGAAAAGAATAGCTAGTCAGGTTCGATATCTGGAAAATTTTCGTCTATGTCAGAGTCAACGTCTGAAGTCTTTCGAAGTCCTTTGAGACGGTTCGAGTCGATGTCGAGGAAGTTCAGGGGAAGAGGGATGGACTTTCTGGCAAGATAGGGGAGGAGTCGGAATGTGGTGACGGGTCGATGAAGTACAGAACCATCTAATTTGCAAAGGATGTAAGCACCACCATAATTTCATTCAATAACAATGAGTGGGCCTAGGTATCGTGCACGCATCTTTCGATTGAGTGATTTCTTGATCTGTGTGTTTCGAAGTAGAACGAGGTCACCTTTCGCAAAGTCGTAATCACGAATCGTTCACTGGTGAACTTGTTCGAAGTGCTTTGCAGCTTCGAGCTGTGCCAAAAAGACTTTCGAATGAAGGACTTCGAGGTCTGAGGATCTCTTCTGTAGGGCGATGGCACGTCTGGTGATGAGGTCGGTAGTCGAGAGGATCAAGCAGGAGGGGGTTGCAAGTAGGTGGCTTCGGAGATATCGAGTGGAATGAGGGGGTGCGATCCTGTAATAATGAAGTAAGGGGAGCAACCCATGCATTTATGAACCATAACTCGTTCTGCCCAAAAGACTGAGTGTGCTCCGTTTGACCATTTGCTTTGGCCTCCATTGACGGCTTTGAATAGTGATTGGCAAACGTCGAAGTGGCTTCGTTCGACGAGTCCATTGGCACGAGAGTTGTAACCACTAATGCAAACATGGTTAATATGGTAGTGCTTGGAGAGATACTCAATCGCGGTGATGAAAGCGCTTCCGTTGTCGCTAATGATCTCATAAAGAGAGCCCCATTGACAAATAATGTCTTCAAAGATCCAGTCGCCGAGGGTTGTCTCGTTCTTGCGTCGAAGCTTTCACCACTCTGGATATGTTGAGAGTGAACATCGGCCTTGGACAATGTACTTGAATCCGGCTGATGGAGGCATTTGCATAGTGTCAATGTAAACTTTGCCGAATAGAGAAGCTGGCGTCATGACTATGGGGGGAATTAGAAGGTTTCGCATCTGATGAACCTGGCAGAGATGGCATGTTCGAATATACCAAGCGATGTCAGCCTTCATGTTGGGCCACCAGAATTGCAAAGCAATCAGGGACTTTGTAGCGAACACCATCTTGTGTCTGATGTCGTTGTGAGCTGCGCAAATGATTTCGAGGTGGCGTTCGAGGATGGCAACAATTTTGTGAGCGCCGTGGGAGTCTTTTCTCCATAGTTTGCCTGAATCTATAAAGAATTTGGTGCAATATCAGACGAAGGTAGCATATTCTGCATCTGATAGATCAAGAGGTCATACCAAGTCACCTAACCACTTTCGAACACGAAGTAGTCATGCGTCATCCTTTTTTGCGTTGTTACTTTGCGGGATGCCTTCATAGGTAACTTTGTTCTGCTGAGCGATATCGGAGGAGAGGGCGAGTATCAGTTGTTGATGGCAGGGGAATGGCCGAGTTGATATCGGGTTTATCTGGTGTACAAAGCCGTGAAGTCAATCTATCCAGTCTCTGAAGTCTTCTTCGTTATCGAGCTGGCTGTCTTCGGTTTGTGGTGGACGTCGCGAGAGTCTGTCGGGACCATGATGGGTTCCTGCGACATGGACAAGGGTGAAGTGAAAGGTGAGTATCGAAACAATCCAATGGTTTATACTAGCACTAGGTGCAATATTGGGGTTCAATAACATGCCTTTGATGTACCTCGTGTCAACTTCAATGATAAGATTGCGAATGCCGATAATATAAAGTCGAAGGGCGCCGAGGGCTCGATAAAGTCTGTAGAGTTCGAGCTTTGGTTGCGAAAATCAGGATTTGCGGTTGTTGAGCATAATGGAACCGAATCGGCTATAATAGTGCTTTCGAAGATTGTCGGGGTCGCATTGGGCGAGGAAAAAGCTGATGGCGATGTGTGAAGTGTCAACCGATAGTATGACTGGTGCGTTGGACGAATAGTCAATGGTGCGAATGGTGGCGAGGTGATAAGGGCTTGTTTCAGGTCTTCCTGTGCTGCAATTTGTTTCGGTCCGAAATCAAAAGGGACATCTTTTCGCGTAAGGTGTATTAGAGCTGTAGCACGTTGAGCGAAGTTCCGAATAAAGATACGACAAACTCCAATGGTTCCTAGAAATGCCTTGACTTCGGTAAGACTTCGACAAGGCCCCCACTTGCTAACTGCTGCGATGCAAGTGGGATCAGCCATACGACCTTCGATATTGCATCGATGACCTAGAATGATTATTTCGGAAATGCAAAGGTAAAGTTTCGGACCCAAAAAGGTTCCTCCGCAATACTTCATATGTTGGACTATACGATTTAGATTCCCGAAATGCTCCCAAACGAAGCGTCAAATGCCTGGATTATTGGCAATTGTCTCGTAAGATCCTCCGATAGTTCGATATTCTGATTTTGGACCCTTAACTGGTGTGTCGTCAATGTAAGGGATGGTGATATGAGGGATTTCGGGTTGTAGGATAAATGTTACGTTGTCGTGTAAGATTGGGACCGAGTTTGTCCAACCCATTGGTAGAGTGATGATTCAAAGTGCTCTGAAAGGCATCTGAAACATTGTTAGATCTTGAGATGATTCTGCGACTTTCCTTTCGTCGAATGCGACATATAAGTCCAACATTCCACCACAAGCGTGCCCACCAAATTGTTTGGCTAGATGCTCTGGGATTGGGACGACACCAGAGTGCTGTATCATTACTTGATTAAGAGGCTCGAGACTGTGAACAATTCGAAGTGATTTTGCATCTTTCTTCACAATGCAAAACCATCATGACTGATACGACGAGTTTGACAACTCGTATACTCCTGCTTCTATCTTCTTTTTTAGCATCCCGCAGATCTGTTCGTACAGACCAGGGGGTATAGGGATATTACGTTCGACCCATGGAGTGTGAGGAATAACAGGGAATTCTATAGGAGGAAAGAAGTTGGGGCGAAAGCTTCCTCGTTCTTGTTCGGTCCATGCGAAACCCGTTTCGTGATTTCAAATAAAATTGTGCATAAGCTTTTGTTCTTCTGGCCATAGAAAATTGCCGGAATGGTTTTTGTCAATGATAGTTTTGTGTTCGAGTGTATATCAGGGAGAAGGGACAAATGGTTGGGGGTGAGGATTGAGTTTTGGCATTTGCTCGAGGGGGTCACCAGTGATTTTTCAAATGATGCAAAATCGATCAGGTAGTTCAGTAATAACTGGCTGAACCTTCTGTGTGACTGGTTTGTATTTCTTCTTCGATGCTGTGAAGATTGGGTATATAGAGTTGGTTGATGAGACGTGGGGAGGGGATATGATAGCGAAGTTGTGCATAGAGGTCGCCGTTGGGCCCGATAAAGACATTGCATACTGGTGACTAGCCATTAAATATAAATTCGCAAGGATCAAAGAAAAGGAAATAGGGTTCGAAGAGTTTGAGGAGTCAATATCAGGAATAATTGCAGTGTACTCAATAGTTATAGAGGAATTAGAATGGTCAAAAGAAATAATGAGGGCACACTGGTCATTCTCCGAGATTTTATCCTCTAGTTGTGAAAATCCTCACGAACTACTCTTCTTTGTCGATTAGATCAGGGAATAGTTGGAATAGCGCAGGATCGTGTCAAGTTCGGATCGAATATAGTTATTGTCTGTGCTTCATTTCGATAATTCTTGACCGTACTCTCTGTGAGAACATCGAATGGTCGTCCGAGCAGAATATTGTATGCTGGATCGCAGATGATGTGTATCTGCATATAGAGAGTGATGCTACCGACTTCGCAAGGTATGTTCCTTGCCAAACCTAGACTCTGGTCAATACCACCATTAGCCAATTGCAGAGGGATGTGTATCGAAGGATCATATGCGAGACCAAGTTCGTGACAGACTTCTTCCAACATCACAATGATTGATGAACCCGGGTCGACTACACTTTCGACTGGATTTCTTCCATTGACGTTCATAATAACTGATCTAATAGAATGCGATTCCTTCGCTGCAATAAAAGGTTCAGGTATTTCTCCAGGGCGAAGACTGCTAATATAGGTTCCGTAAGGGTCGTCAATTATGAATATGTCATCGTGAAGGAGATTCATAGCGTTATTTCCTTTGGGTTGTTGTGTACGACGCACAGTGACCTGTTCTTTCCATTTCGCACGAACTTTGGGCGATAGCAAAAGTAATTCTTCGGGGGTTAGAGTGATAATCGGTGTTTTCATTGATCGAGTGAAGATGTCTTCAGTGATTTTGTCCTTTTGAATGGGAGCTTGGGTATGGTATGATGGGCCATCTTTTGCTTTGCCTATTGATGTGAAGTTATGTTCGTGAGGAGGTAGGTACAAGTTTTCTTTAGCGCCATTGTAGGGATGTATTACCAGTTGCGATGATCGCTCAGAGATTGAAGATGGTGCCATATTTGAAGTAGGTGGGTTGGTCACTGTGGATGATATCGATGGTGCCAGTGGTTGCGGGACAAATTGTTCGACCATCGCAGGGATCGAGGGCTGTGAGGTAGGAGCTGCTGGCACATTCGAATCAGTTCGCATAAAAGGTTTACCACTTCGCAAAGCATATATCTCTTGTTTGAGTTGTGCGATACGATCTTCGGCCATTGTGGATAAGTCGTTAATTTGGTAAACACCCTTGGATGGCGTCGAAGAAACTATTGAAGGTGCGATATTATACATTAGCGAAGGGGTAAGGTTAGATGGAGGGTTTCGTTGAGTCCATTCGTCAATCCTGTCCTTGATAAAATGACTGGGGATGTTTTGTGGAGTGAATTGACCGTTTGGGAGAACGATTTTGCCTTCCATGTTCTTTTTACACTTTTCTTCATTGATATAAGACTGGCAAACCAAGCAGTCACTAATAAAATGTCCTGTAAGCCCACAGAAGATGCAAACTAATGTTTCGAGCTGTTCCAAATGAAATCCGCTGTTAGGTCGAGTAGTGTTCATGGTCTTTGAACCTGCTAAAGCTGTTACAAGAGTGGCTGCGAATTTCTCGAGGATTGCCATAAGGTCTTCTGATTTAATTTGGGGCGAAGATGTTGATGTTGTTGGGATTGCTGAAGGTGCTGAAGAATGCGAACTAAGTAGCGATGTCGAATCCGAGCTGATAGATCCCACTAAAACGAATTTAGCCGCTGCGTGAATATCGTCAAGTGGGTAGGGGTCATCGGGGTAGTGATCGGGGAATTTTAGTTCAAGTCGTCGAGCGATTCTAGCCCATAAGCCTGGTTGGAAACCCCTGACAAAGGCTCTGCTTTGTTCCACATCAGAAATCCTGCCTTTAGTGGATAGAAACTTTGTAATGTTATAGAATGACCGGTAGTATAATCCCAAATCGCTCGCATTGTAAATACCTATGCAAAGTTGTTTGCCGACGAGTTTGTCCATGTCTAAAATCGACCATTTCCGATCGTCTTCAGAACCGGGGTACAGTTGGTGAATTGCGATGTGAAAGTTCTGGAACGAAATGCCGGCGTTGTATTCTGGAATTGATTCCCAGAGTTCGGAAGTGTCGATATCGAGGTAGCGACAAACGTGCTTCCTCATATCCTCCGAGTTTGTGACGTTGCATGCCGAGAAAAGCAATTCGAGTTCGTTAAAGTATCTGCAAAGTTCTCACAGCTGGGTAGGGTCGAATTTTGGAGCTGTGGAATGACCACGAGCTGGCATTGTTGCTTGCGTAGTCATGAATGCGATGTTTCTAGGAGTAGGAGTTAAAACTTGTGTGAAGGATGGTAGAGGAGTCGAAGTTGTTGGAAGGATGAATGAAGATGTAGATGACGAAGACAAAGAAGTAGAAGATGATGTTGAGGGCGATGATATTGGTGAAGGGAATAGTCAATGATGAGTCAATTCTGCTTCGGAAACAGGTATAAGAATATCTCCCGATTGTTCGAGAGATTCGAAGGCGTGACAAGTGTCGATCTGTAGGTTTCTAGCTTGTGTTGGCCTAAGCCGGGAGATTTGAGATGGATTAGGCGATGAAATGATTTAGAAACCCCTCGCGGTGGGCTCCAAAATGATAGTACTCAACCAGGAAACCCAAACAAAACCCACAATAAGGGCTCGCTTGGTATAACACTAGTTAGAGGAAGGTTGCAAGGTGGTACTAAATATCACCGCTGTAAACCAGGGGTATGAAAACGACTCTAAAGGGTGTGCAATGAGGTGCAATGAGGTGCAATGAGGTGCAATGAGGTGCAATGAGGTTCGAAGAGGCTCGAAAGTATTCAAAGCGCTGCGATGATGTTCGAGAGAAGTTCGATAATAATTGAGGGCGTACAAAGTGCTGCGATAACATCTGAGGAAAATTTAATGAAGTTTGACGAGTATTCAAAGAGGTGCGATGAAGTGTGAAGAAGTGCAATGAAATTCGAAGAAGTTCGAAGGTCTTTATAGAAGATGAAGACACCTTTGACAGTGACTGAGGAAAGACTATGAGGACATAGAAAGGGGTCTAGAGAGGATAGACAATATGTGATAGTTTCGTGAAGCTAGTACGAGGGGTTCAAGGAAATTTGGCATAAAACACTGAATTTCGAGACTAAGTCGAGATGCTTGGACTCAAGAGAATAGCTCTTAAATCAGATGATTGAAGTGAGGGGATGATGTATTCTCTTCTTCTAAGTAGCTAGTACAAGGCTATATATGTTTGGGAGAAGTGATACTAAAAAGGAAATAAAACATGAGGAATACATGAGGCAAGATATAAAACAATAGAGAATCTTTGCGAATCATAGAATAAATGAAAGACGATAAGAAGGGAAACGTCTAGAGACATGATTTATCACTGGTACCTGTCCCCATTCATCTAATATATCATCAAGGTGTCAAAGTGCCACAATCGCATCCTAAAATCCCATCGTTGTATCTCCTCATGTCCGGTGGTGCTCGATATGCGACGCACTAACTCTTACAAGGTGTGCTGCGTGTATCCCAAGGGCGGTGCGATTGGTGTACAGCAGCCGAAGGCGTTTGAAGTGCTGCGATATCGTTCAAAGTCATTTGAGATCGTTTGAGATCGTTCAAAGTTGTTCGAAATTGTTCGAAGTCATTCGAAATCGTTTGAAGTTGTTCAAAGTTGATCAAAATAGTTTCAGAGCAGTGTCACGGGGTTTGTAGGGGTTGGGAGCATGCGTTTTGATGTTTTGATGCCTCTGGAGACGGTCCCAGAGTTTAGAGCGCACAGTGGACCTATCAACGGCTCCTTCTATGAGATGGGAGTCCCAAACTTGAGATTGCATTTGCTGGTTGATCATTTGAAAACTCAGTCCACTGGCATTTGAACCAAAACCTAATCTTTGGATAGTCCTTTTGACGCAGGGGTGTGGGCATATCTGGGCTTGTTCCAACATTTTTGCTGGCTTCTGAACCTGGTATGGCTTTCAATAAGGCATCATACACATCACTTGAGGCTTGTGTCAGTGACTATCCGATGCCCTGAATGTAATCAATAACTTTACCGGAGTGCATTGTGTCGTTCCTGAAGCAACATGTTCTGCCTTTCCAGCTCAGCAGCATGATGTTGAAGGTTCTGGATATGTGTATATGACATTTGCGATGGATTGACAGGAGAATAATGATGCGCATGCATGGCAAAAACATTGTCTGACATTGGCGCTGACCCCCAAGAAAGGTAATGAGAGCTAGTACTATCAGAAAGTGAAGGAGGATATGACCCTTCAATGGCACTAGCCTTGTCGCTGGCAGTTGCTGTGATGCCCATAGGACTCACATTGCAACCAGAGCTGTTGGAGCTCAGTGATCCTAGGTTATAATAAGGACTCGGAAACATCCTAGAAAGCTGGATCGTAGCACATGTAGCACCTGCACTATGCTAGTGGCAAAGGAAGTCGAGAATCGAGAGTTGACAAGCCACCCACCTCCAGCCTCATGAGCAACTGCTCGTGGGGTGGAACATGGGTGGAACGATGCCCAGGCGCAGGGACAGGAGACAATGATGACACACCACCTGCCCCCAGCCTCATGAGCAACTGCTCATGGGGTGGATCACAGGTGGAACAACAACAATGACAAGCCACCCACCTCCAGCCTCACGAGCAACTGCTCGTGGGGTGGAACATGGGTGGAATGACACCCAGGTGCAGGGATAGGAGACAACAATGCACCACCCGCCCCCAGCCTCACAAGCAACTGCTCGTGGGGTGGATCATGGGTGGAACGACAATGATGACAAGCCACCTACCCCCAGCCTCATGAGCAACTGCTTGTGGGGTGGATCGTTGGTGGAAGGACAGACAACAGTGGGGTTGCGTCCCCTCCAAAGTGTGGGGGAGGGATTTTTTTTGTACTTTTAATTATTTATTATTATTGTGCCCCCCCTCCCCTGTTTTGCCTGGGGGAGGGATTTTTTTTGTCATGTTTTTACCTCCCCCCTCGTGTTCGGCATGAGGGGTTAGCTTTTTATGTATATAAATAAGACTCCCTCTCACATCTTGTGAGAGGGAGAATTTTTTGTTTATGTATATAATCACAATCATGCCCACTCCCTCACATTGAATGTGAGGGATGTGGTTAATTAAAGAAATTTGATCTTAACTACTTCAAAAAAAATTAGAGTGTCATGAATAAACACCATATTACTAACTAGTAATTCTCCTGTGGCTCAACTGGTTAAGCACACATGTTTGGTTTGTCATGTTATCACTCTAATCAAGATGTCTTGAGTTCAATTCTCAAATATATTTTGTAGGCACTTTGACAACTTAAGACTTGAAATTTGACTATCCATTAAGGTATATACTCTAAGTTGAGCATCTGGAGTAACCAGAATCTGGTCAGAATAACTGGAATCCAGTCGGAATAACCAGAATCCACTGGACTCCAGTGAGTCCAATCGGAATAGGTGCAGGAGTGTAAATTACTGAAAAAACTGGGAACAAAACTGCCAAAACTTAAGAAAACTCATGAAAAGCCTAATGTTATGGAATGCCAACCCACATCTTCTAAAGTGAAAGTAGAAGATATGACCACGGACAAAGAGGAAAAGATTCCCAATGGACAAAATAATGTGACAACGAGTCGAAGCACTCATTCATTTTGGGATAGACCAACACCTCAACCTCAACACGATTGGCTACATGATCCTAGAATGCCAGACGAATGGAACACGATGATAGCATCCATGAGAGCCTACAAAGGAAATCATACGTCACCAAAGGGAGAGCGGTACCGAGATGCTCTCAAGGACGAGATATCTGACCCTTTGGAGTTCATGGAATGACAATCCAGCCCACTGGACTGCGTCAGGAAACAATTGTCCCTACGATTGAAGTCTCAGAAGACTGATTCAGAACAGGGCTTCAAGACCCTTCATTCTAGGTTCCACAAACCTAAGAAACCCCCAGACCCACACGAAAAACAATGCGAAGAATGCAGAGAGAAAGGCAAGTCCAGAGAGTTAGGACTTACTGAGGAAGACTACCCACAATTACAACAACAATGGTACGATGAATTTTCAGATATCCTAAGGGGAACTCGGGATCAACTACCACCCTGGAGAGAGGTGAATCATGAGATTCACCTTATCAATGATAAGAAGCGGTATCACTACCACCTACCCAAGGTACCAAACTCCTTACGCAAACAGTTCCACAAAAAAATCAACCAATATGTGAATGCTGGATGGTGGGAACCACAATCTGTGAACCAAGCAGCCCCAATGCTCTGCTTGAGCAAGAAGGACGGGAAACTATGAACCATTGTGGATGCCCATCAAATAAATGACAATACGATTAAGGACATTATGCCCTTACCAGATCAAGACATCATTTGCAAAGATGTAGCCCGAGCCAAGATTCGTTCAAAAGTTGACTTATCCGATGCCTATGAACAGGTCCGAGTATGGGAAGAAGATGTGTGGAAAACTGCATTTGCTACAATTGCAGGGACCTACATCAGCAATATCATGCAACAAGGAGACTGCAATGCACCAGCCACATTCCAACGACTTATGACGTCCATATTCAGACACGTCATTGGTAAATTCATGCACGTATACTTAGATGATATCTTCATCTATTTGGACACTCCTGAGGAACACGAAGCCCACCTTCATATTATTTTTGAATGCCTTAGAAGCAACCAGCTCTTCCTCAAATGGTCAAAGTGTGAACTGTATACAGAATGGATTGACTGCCTTGGTCATGTTATTGACAGGAATGGCATACATGCAGATACTGACAAACTTTCTCGTATTAGGGAATGGCGAACACCACAGAACTACAATGACATCCAGCATTTCATAGGCTTGGTAAACTACTTAGCCAACTTCCTACTGGATATCACACATTATACAGGACTGTTGTTGGCTATGATGCAGAATGGAACCCCCTTCCATTGGTGACCGATCCACCAACGTTGCTTCGACATGATCAAGCAAATATGCTGCAAGACACCAGTTATCGCACCTATCAACCCCAAACACCAGGATGAACCGATTTGGGTGATATGTGATGCCTCTAAATCAGGCATAGGGGCGATGTATGGCCAAGGACCTATGTGGCAAGGGTGTCACCCCGCCAGATTCATGTCAAAGAAATTCACTGTTGCCCAACACAACTATGCCGTGCATGAGTTGGAAACCCTTGCGATCCTCGAGGTGCTATTGAAATGGGAAGACAAACTAATCGGATATCGGGTACACATTATTACGGACCAGAAGGCACTTGAGTTCTTCCAAACTCAATCAAACCTCACCAGTTGACAGCGGAGATGGACAGACTATCTCTCTCGATTTGACTTCGATATCACATACATTAAAGGTGAACTCAATAAGGTCGCCAACTGCTTGTCCTGGTATAATGAAAGCGACACTATGACTGATGTTCATCAACCATACGAATATGTGCAAGCCAACACCCACATTGATCCCACCAGGGATGACCTCCCCACTTAATGGTACCAGGAGGTCACGTCGAAAGTAATTGAGTTACAAGCCATCCGCAGCATGGAGATACGCTGCAGCAAATGATCGCAAGAGCACCAGGAAACTCAAGACATGGAAGCCAAACTCATGGACGAGGCTAACCAATGCATAATCGATAATGTATCCAACACAGTGGAAGCCCCATCTATATCCGAGAAATCCACCCCATCATCATATGGTGATGACCTTACCCTAGCTGAAGCACTATTCGAACAAACTGCAGATGCTACTCTGGTAACTTGGGGAAACAAAGGATTCATCAACCAAATTCAATCCAGATATCAGGAAGATAAGTTATTCACACTTATCTTAGACAAACCGACCGAGTATCCAGATTTCACTGTCAAGAACGATCTTATTTGGTGAACCAACCAACACTTCGACAAAGTTGTGTGTGTTCCCCATAATCGAGATATGATAACACAAATATTAGACCAAGTGCATGTAACACTTGGACACTTCAGGGACCAACAAACTAATGAATATGTTTGACGATGGTATTGGTGGCCGCTCATGAACAAAGACACTCGCAAGTTCTGTTGAACCTGTGAATTGTGCCAATGTGCAAAGGGGCCCAATGCAAAACCATCTGGGAAACTTCATCCCTTGCCCGTACCTATCAAGCCATGGGATTCTATTGGAATGGACTTCATGGGCCCATTCCCAGAATCGAAGGGCTTTAATTACCTCTGGGTGATTATATGCTGGATGACCAGCATGGTTCATCTCGTCCCGGTCCACACTAAGATGAAGGCATCTGAATTATCGTGGATCTATCGGTGAGAAATTGTACATCTACACAGACTCCCAAGTTCAATCGTGAGCAACCGAGATTTGAAATTCACTTCCAAATGGTGGCGTGAACTGCACAAGATCCTAGGAACCAAACTACTGATGTCCACATCATACCACCCCCAAATGGATGGCCAGACTGAATGCGCCAACTGCAATGTTGGACAAATCTTTCGAACCATCGTCCATAATGATCAGAAAGATTGGGTTGACCAAGTCGACCTCACTGAATTTGCAATCAATGCTAGCTAGTGTTGAAGGGTCCAGTCCATAGGACCGAAAAAAAGACCGAAATTGGACTGAATTGGACCGGAAAAGACCAGACCAGTGGTCTATTTATGGACTGGTCTTTTGCAGTTCAGTTAGCAGTCTTTCCATTTTGAAAAATGTTGTAAAACCGAAGAAAACCGGTCTAAACCGGTTAGGACTGGTTTAATTGTGGGAACATATATTGGACCATGTTCCCACATAAAATCCGGAGAATTCGACCTCTGGTTCATAAAAAATGGTTAAGAATTGAGCAAGATATAACCAAATCTATTTTTGTATGGGTATTTTGTTGTATCAGATTGATTTTCATTTCATCTTACTCATATGTTGATCATGTGCTTGATTCTATTAATGATCATAGGACTAACATGTATAATAATACTCCCACCATTTGTCAATGCATGCTATGCATCACATAATTTATGGTTGTCACATTACATTTCTTGGTGTTCAGCATGAGTCATTCAGTAGATGTATTTTTATATTGATCATAGCCAAGTCAAATGTTGATGAAATGTCTTAAAAGTTAGACCGAATGATGGGTAATTACAATGTCTATCCATCTGTACAGTGGTTATAAGGTCCGGGTAATATTTGCTAAGATACATATGGGTTATATTAATACGACAAATTTCACAACAAAACATCGGTCCAAACCAGTCTTAACCGGTCTTTTTCAGTCTTTTAACCGGAAAGGACCGGTCCTAGGTGGTCCAGTTCGGTTCTAGCAGTATCTGGGTCAGTCCTGGACTGGTTTAGGTTGCGGTCTTTATGTTTTTGGGTCAAAAAACCGAACTGGACTGGACCCTTAAACACTAATGCTAGCGTATCTGGGACAACCAAGTATGCCCTGTTTGAGCTGAATAGTGGGTACATGCCTTCTATGATACATGAGATCTGCTTGGATGACATAATACCCAAAGGGATAAAGAAATTCGCAAAGCAAGCCCTGCAAAATCTTGCTGAGACCCACAACACAATCATCGAAGCACAAGTATTCCAGACTCATTACGCTAACAACCATAGAACAAATGAATTAAAAATTGTTAAGGGAGACCTGGTATTTCTATCTATGAAGAACCTCAATCTACTGACTGGACGTGCGCATAAACTTTGTCCAAAGTTTATTGGACCATACAAAATTCTACAAACGAGGCCAGAAACATCTACCTATACACTAGAACTACCTATGGCACTACAATCCCGACAAATAGTTCCATTCTTCCATGTATCGTTACTACGACCCTACCATGCAAACGATGACTCTATGTTCCCAAATAGAGTCCAGCCGGAGCCATACAATTTCAGAATGCCTGACGATCAGGAGTGGTTTGTCAAGGACTTGATTGGACACCGATGGGCAGAAGACAACAACCTTGAATTCGAGGTTTGATGGTCACTGGGTGATACGACCTGCAAGCCACTGAGCTCATGCAAGGATCTTGAGGCTTTGGATCGATACCTTGAAATACAAGGTATAAAACGACCCTCTCAGTTACCCAAACATTGAAATTAACTGATTGAGGAAATTCCTGGACCATGGGAAATTATGTAATTCAACTCAACTTGACATCCGAAGAAAAAATTTCTTTCGTCCTTCTGCCAGCACAACATCCATCACCCATCGATGACATCAAGCTACAAAAACCAACACACCAATAACATCGGATCATCAAAATGCACCACTCATATTCACATGCATCCAGCAATGACAGCCATGGCAGAGGAATTGGGAGAAGTCAGCAAAGTTCCAGAGTGAACTCTGCAGGGGAAAGAGACCGGTACTCACCAGACAGATACCAACAAGGATGATCGAGATCACCTGTGCATCAGGCCACACACCGACCAGTCAATGCCATGGAAGTTGATGAACTCCCGCACGATTGAATCGATAATTGTCGAAATCAGGCCCCCCCCTGAAATTGATGACACCATTAATGAATTGGTTCAATGGCTAGGAAGGATTGGCATTAACGAAACATTCACGGGATTCCTGCAACAAGATGTCATTGCCCAAGTAGTGGTAGGTCAGTTACTTGATAGGATTGAAGGTCTACAGGGCGAAGTCAACTGGGCCAAACAAACAACCATGGCCTTGGCCTCCCAAATGACGGTAGACTCCCGCAAACGCCCAGCTTCCCCCACCATTGAAAACCCCAAGGATGTAGACCAAAGCCCCTGCAAGGTTCGCAGACAGGAACGACCCATGGAGGTACACCCTCCTCATTCATCACGACAAGTCACTGCTGAGGATCGGTCACAACCAACCCCACTGGCATCCCCTCCATACCAAGGAGAACATTACTGCCCTTGCTCTCCACCACGCTGTTGTGAATCTCCACCTCCTCAATGTAGGGACTCACCCCCACCATGCCGTCACGAATCTCCACCCCCTCAACGTAGGGAATCACCCCCACCACGTCATCGCTCACCAGCTAGATGGGGGACACCACCTCCCATGCTGCAAGTCCTTAATGTACCTATTGCTGAGTGTCAACCATGTCACGACGTCTACCAACCAGAATACCCTCCTGTGTCTACACCTGCACCTGCACCCGCTCCTACACCTGCACCTATTGTGGTTTGTATACCCAAGGCCTTGAAACCAATGTTAACTCGACCCAACGAACCCATCGTGGAGACACCACAACCAAATGAACATGAACTTGACTCTGATAGTTCAGACGATGTCAGCTCTGACAATGATGGCAATGCAAAATGCAAAAAGGCCAGGAAACAGGAATTCGCTGCCTCTCAAAAATGCTTTGCCAAAAGTCGACCCAGCTGTATCCTGGATGGGTTGGGTGTAGTCATTGTTAATGAGAAGCCTGAACAGGACAATGAACTGTGGATGACGCCCAGCTGCTTCATCTTCTATTCTATCAGGTCCAACCGAGTATATGCTGGCAAAACTGCAGCAGTAGCAAGCGACTATGAGGGTCATATGGATATGTCATACATGACTGATGGCAACCAACATCTGTATTCATACCTACCTCGAGGGTTTCCCATGAACCCTTACGAGGTGGCTCGAGGAGTACACTTCATTAATGACACGAAGTAATCCAGTGTCGATTGCATCAAAGCCTACTGGTTGCTGTCAGAATTCCACCGCATTGCTGGTGGTTTTGTACCAGAGCTCTGGGACCTAGCTATGCAAGAAATATTGAACGATGATGTCTACTTACGCAAAGTTTACAAGCCCTATCCCCATAATCAACAGTTGTGGGAAGACTTCCCCATCCACTGGGATGAAGACACATTCATGGGTAATCGATGGAACAAGACTGGTGGTGCAGGACTACCCCCCGTACCCGTCGAGCAATTATTGGACATTGACCTAGTGGCCCATTACACGATGCACCATGGACGACTCGGTAGCAGCAACACTATTCACGGCATTGCTATGAACATGGCCCTCCAAGCAGACCATCGAAGCGTGTTTGGGTACTCACTGGGACATGCACTTGGTCCTCGTTCCGTATCTTCCTGGTCCGATTTTATGAGACTCTATGGATGTATGGTGTCACTCCCTGGGTACTATCGTGAAGTCATCGGCATCTGGAATGCATCCCATCCCAACGCACCTTTCGTTGAGTGCTCTGGTGATACTCTCACCATTCAACCCTACGATGAAAAGCTGGTGCCCGGACTCACCACAGATAAGGTGGCCCACCATTTCATCCATCATGGGATACCTCCACAATGGATCGACCATGCATATACCTTCAGCCTCCATTACTTAAATCATCAATCATATCACTATCGAACAGATTGCAAACGTCTGCAACATTTGGAATCTGTAGGCGTACCCATGGCTATACCGCAATGGGACAGTTGGTGGAGCCCCACCTATGATGACATCACCTGCATTCAGTATCTGATGAGTCGAGAAGATGATGGGACTGGTAGGTTAGGTTTCTTCGACTGTGAATGGCTCCTTGCTGGCGCCCCCACCATTTTTCAAGAACTCACAGGACAGACGCTGCAGGCTCCTACTGCCTCATCAACTCAGGTGCAATCCCCAATGCTTCTAGTTCGCACAAGCTGCCAGTTGTCTCCACTGGCACGTAATGTACTGAGTACTTGTACTCAGTAATTCCTTACAATGTGAAGTGTAGATTCCCTGGGTGGCAATCTCAAATGGTGATAGGTCCACCTTGTCGTTCAAGCTTGGAAAATCACATCTACAATCGTCGTCGAAGCTCTACGAACCCATACGAACCTCTACGAACCCATACGAACTTCTCTGAAGCTCTACGACGCTCTACAAAGCTCTACAAAGTCATGAGAATGCTTCAAAATCCTTCGCAACACTTCAAAACTCTTCGCAACACCTCGAAATTCTTTGTATGCCTTCGGCTGCTATAGTACAACTCCCCCGACCTTCGGACAGCTCAGGATATACACTTGGAGCATCGTCGATGGGTTCCGAACCAGTTTCGAGCAATATCGCAGCGATATCGGCCTTTGAACAAGTCCGATATTTCCTCGACCAACTTCGAAAATCATCGAACATCCCAAATCGACATCGGACACCATATCGCTATCTGAATACTCATCGCACACATGCCAGACGTATCCCCTACCATCGTCGAACAATATCGCACCAATATCGGGCCACAAACAAAGTCCGAAGAATCTTCGAAAATCTTCGAAAAACATCGAACCTCGAAAAACATCGTCGGACACAGTATTTCCTGTTTGAACAATCTTCGGATGCATGCTGGACATATGGGACACTATATCGCATATATCGAACACATTTCGACCGCATGTGCATGCATACAATCCGCTCAAAGCAGTTTCCGATCTTTTATTCAATTTATAACAAGGACAGTCCAGTTTTAGCTATTCTTTCTTATTATTTCTTCATCATGTGTTATATTCACCCCTTCTAGGCTTGCTTTATTGTTCTGATATACTTATATTGTCTTTTGCCTCGAGTTTTCCACATGTTTGCCTCATGTTCTCTAGCCTTTTTAGGTACTTTCTTTATTTTATATAAAAAGATGTACTAGATACAAAGAAAATCAAGAAAGTCGTCATCTTCCTCCCAGATCACAGTGATTTGAGAGTACAGTTTAGTCTTATTCAGTCCGAAGTTTGGTGTTTTATGCTAAACTTCCTCAAAATTCCTCAAAATTCCTCGCATTACGCTATTTTCGCTCTCGCTTCCCTCGATTGGCCTTTTCATCACTTCTACTACTCGTCTAGTCCCCTGATCTTGTGTCCAAACATATCTGTGCACTCGAAATTCCTCGAAACCTCTTCGAAAAATATCGCGACATCTCGAAAAGCATCACGACATCTCGAAAATCATTGCAAAGTCTTGCAAATCATCGCAACCCCTCAAAAATCATTGCAAAGTCTCGAAACACATTCTTTTAGCCTCGAACTGCTTTGACAAGCAGTTGTTTTATGACTATTTGATGGTCAGTCTGACAGGTGACATCTAGAGGGCCTTGCAACCTTCCTCTGACTCGTGTTATACCATCTGAAGCCATTTTGTGGGTTTTGTTTGGGTTTCTGGGTTGAGTATCATCAACGGGGGTATGTAATGGGTACTACATTACATATTACATACCTGACTATTCTTACTTACTGTTTACCTGTGTTTGGGGGACAATTACTTCATAACTTACAATGTACATGACATAGCTACCAAATAGACTGGACTCTGCTCTGTTGGGTGCACTGTAAGTCATAAGTATTCAAAGCTAGTAACTAACCGTTACACATGAACAGTTTGGCATAATAGGAGATTTCTCCTATACTGCTTTACTCTTGACTTCCATGTCGCTCTGCAGTACAGTTGTTATTATTGGCTTCAGGAGCTCCAGCTCTGCCATCAATCTACAGCAACTATCTTACATTGATTCAACTGTGATCTTCTAGCTTTGCTACCATTTCCAGTTGAATCTTCATAAACTCTTTGTGTGGCTCAGCTTCTTTTTTCATTGTATCTCTGCTCACTTCACTCGCCATCTTACTCTCAATGTCTGATGCTGGAGATTTGTATGAACCTCCTATTCCTGCCATTCCAGTCAATTCGCCTGCACCTTCGGACATCATCAATCTTCCTGGAGCACTCAAAAATCCACCTACGGCCCCCAATGAGGCTGAGCTTGTTCAGGTCTGGACTGAGATCTGTCAGCACCTCATTGGGGATGCAGTCTCAGGTTGCACTTCAGTCGACGCCTTCCTCAATTTCCTCAACAAAACAGGGGTCTCTCCTGAAGAAGTGCAAGACTATGTGGATCAAGTGTTGCAGCGTTGCAGTCAGCAAGGAGCCCCAGGTCCTCCTCCTCCGCCAGCAGATCAGGCTCTCACACCCCCTAATCTGATTGATGCAGCAAATGCCCTTGCTTGGGCTGTCCTTTGGGCAAAAGTCAACCAACTGCAGGGAATTGGGTCTCACCCAGCTCCATCCCCTTCTTCCACTCTCCTCACCGATGAAGTCACCAACTTCCTGGGAATCCTGAATTCTAAAGGAGCCATACCTGCTGCTGTGCTGGCCAAAGCACCTCATCTGGCCAAACTGGCTATCTTGGCAGAGGCTGATGCTCATCTGGAGAAGACTCAAGAGGTTCTTGCAGTCTTTGGTCCTCAAGCAACCCAAGAAGCCCTCATCAATAAGACACAGTTCGCTTCAGTGGCTGTTCCTTTGCCTTGGACAATTTGGCACAAAATCATCTTCGATCATTTTGTCAATTTTGAGAAGCTATTCACATCTATGGAAAAAGGCTACGATCACCATGATGACCCCAAGGATTTTGGAGCTGGCTATGCACTTGTCAAGAAGGAGCAAGCTTTTTCCAAACTCAAATTATGCAGTGAAGCAGACTGGCTCCTAGTTTTTGACGCCTGGTCTGCTGGGACATCTTTTTTCTTTCGCCATAGAGAGAAGGAGCTTCAAGTGTATTGCTCAATTGTTTTGGACTTATTCTGGGCTGCACTGAACAATGCACAAGTCACAATTGAGTTTGATGTTGAAGCTTGTGACAAATATGCACAAAAGCCTTTCCATCTGGATGACAGAGCTCAACTTGACCTTCTGCTACTCACTCAGATGTTCTGTAGTCCCTCAACTACCTCATCTTCTCGCTCGACTAATAAGCATGCTGCCCCATTTCCTTCCTCTGGCCAAGCTAAGCAAGTGGACATGCCTTGTTGCAACTGGAGTTTTGGCAATTGCAAGATGGATCCTTGCCCTAACAAGTGTAAGCATGGGATCTGCTGCATTTGTGGTGAAGGACATTGTGCCAAAGACAATGAGCAATGTCTCACCTCCCTTCAATCTTGCTCTCAAGCAGGAGTAGGGTATGACATGGGTAACCCCTGTGTATAATTTGCGATACCCATACCTGTACCTGCAAACACCATACCCCTATGGGTATGGGTACAGTGTTTATCATGGGTGTTTGTGGGTTACCCACAAATTTGAGTATGTGGGCACCTGTGTGTATACTACTACTGTATATCTATGGCCTTCTACCTATTTCCCTTCACCAATACCCTAGGGGTATGTATTCTCCTGCTAGTCCCTACTGCCTGCAACCACTTTCCAACAAAGAACCTGACACTGACAGAGAACAACAAAGCAGAACCCTCTTGTCTCTTCAGCACCTTGAATTGACCATAAATTAGATTAGAAACGATCCTAAGATCATAGTGAACACTGAGGAACTCACCCTGATCAGGTATCATCTCCTGCAACCTGCCTTCAAACAAAGAAGTCAACACTGAGGGGGAACGAACAAATGTGGGCCTCTCGTCTCCTTGGCACCTTGAAGCGACCATAGAATAGATTAGAAATGAGCCTAAGATCATAGTGAACACTGAGGAACTCACCCTGATCAGGTATCATCTCCTGCAACCCCTCTTCTAACAAAGAAGTCAACACCAAGGGGGAACAAACAAACATGGGCATCTAATCCCTTTGGCACCTTGAAACAACTGTAAATTAGATTAGAAACCAGCCCAAGATTATGAAAAAAGATAAAGAACTCACCAAGATCAGCTACCATCTCCTGAAACCCCCCTTCTAAGAAAGAAGTCAACACTGAGAGAGAACAAACAAATGCGGGCCTCTCATCTCTTCGGCACCTTAAAATGACCACAAGTTGCAATATCACATTATAGTGTGGTTGCACAAACTCCAAAAGGGTTTTTCGGCCATGATGATCTACTGAGCCTTTCCCTTATTTTCCTTTTTTCTTTTACTTTTCTTATCACTACTTTTTGAGACTCACAAAATTTGCATTGCAAAAAGAAAAAGCTACAAAGTTTTTATTCTTCCAACATAACCTCTAATAACTCTATTTCCCATCCCAATATCTCCATCTCAATTTTGTTCTGTGTCAGCTTTGCTGCAATCAAGCTATGACACGCTATCCATTCATCCTCAGCCCCCTCAACCTCTTTGACTGCCCAAACCTCCTTTGCTTTCACTTTCCCTTTTGACAACCACTTCTTGTGCTTCAACTTTGGTGTCGACAGTTTCGATGGCCCCGCAACCGTCTCCTCTGCCTCGACAGGCCCCACAACCTGAATTCAAAGTGCTAAAACAACCCAAATAAAAGGTTAGAAAAGTTTGAAATATGTTCAAACAAGACATTCATACCTGGCTTTGACTGCAAAACACCTTTCACAGCCCCAAACTTCCTCCCCTTGCCTTTTCAAAGCCCTTTCCTCGATACTCCTTTCCAATAACACCCCTGCAACACCTCTGTGCACTTGATGCACTTTGGGGCTCCTTCTTCAACAACACAGTGCAGCAGGGATTTGAACCCAGCACATTGATCACACTATGAAATTGTTAGCAATCTGAATAAACCTCAAAGGAAAACAAAAAGCTTACCAGACCCTCAAAATTGAGCAGTCCGCTCATTGCAAACCTTGCCTGCTTTGCCTCCACTGCGTCCTCAAGATTGTCCTCCTCATCCTTGCCTGCCTTGATCTCCAATACCTTTCATTTTGCCACCCTCACCACAGGCAGCTCGCTCTCCCCCTCCTCTTTGTCCTCCTCCCCAGCCTCCACCCTCTTGATATTTCACTCCAAACACCTGCTCAATTGCTAAGCAGATCCATTTTGCCTGTTGTTCCTCCCAGAACATAAAGTCATCGGGGTTACTGTCCTCAGCATGGAGCGACAGGGTGTCCGTGTGGGGCATCTCTGTGTCTGAGTTTGTGTTATTGTTCATAGTGGTATTGGTGTTGGCATAAGGGACGGATTGGGGGTTGTATTGTACACTAAAAGAAATCAAAGTCATAGGTAAGTAATCGCAAACAAAGAAAAAAGGGAATAATTAATTGTCTTCAAAGTCCAGAAGGTCTTCAGGAATATCTTCATCGACATTCAAAGTTCTTTGAAGTTTTTCGAGATGTTCTGAGTCAATATCAAGGAAGTTCAGCAGAAAGGGAATAGATTTTCAAGCCAAATAGGGAAGAAGTCAGAAGGCAGCGACTGGCCAATGTAATACTGATCCGTCAAGTTTGCAGATGATGTAGGCTCCTCTGTAGTTTTGATCGATGACAATGAGGGGACCTAAATATCGAGGTTGCATCTTGCGATTGAGGGATTTCTCGATTGAAGTAGGACCAGGTCACCTTTTTTGAAGTTGTAGTCATGCATTGTTTGTTTGTGAACGAGTTTGAAACATTTTGCGGCTTTGAGTTGAGCAGTGTAGACTTTTGAATATAGAATTTCAAGGTTGGGTGATTGTTTCTGTAGTGCTATTGCTTGTCAAGTGATGAGATCAGTTGTTGATAAGATAGAATTGGGAGGGGGTTGCAAGTATGTTGCTTTGGAGATGTCGAGTGGGATGAGGGGATGTGATCCTGTAACTGTGAAGTAAGGAGAGCAACCCATATGTCTACAAACTGTAACTTGTTCTGCCCAAAACACAGAGTGTGCTCCGGCTGACCATTTGCTCTGATCTCCATTGACTGCTTTGAATAATGATTGTCGAATATCAAAGTGAGCTCTTTCGATGAGTCCATTCACATGAGAATTGTAGCTGCTAATTTGAATATGGTTACTGTGATATCATTTCAAAAGGTACTCCAATGCTGAGATGAAGGCTGATCCATTATCACTCATGACTTTGTATAGGGAGCCCCATCGACAAATAATGTCTTCAAAAATCCAATCACTGAGGGTTGTGGCATTTTCTCGTCGAAGTTTTCGCCATTTGGGATAGACATCAACCTTGTACGATATACTTGAATCCACCCAAAGAAGGCATCTGCATAGTATCAATGTAAACCTTGCTGAAAAGGGGAGCTGGAGTGGCAACTGTAGGTGGGATAAGGAGGTTTCGAGTTTGTCAAATTTGGCAGAGGTGGCAAGTACAAATAAACCATGCAATGTCAGCCTTCATGTTGGGCCACCAAAATCGAAGGGCAACGGCTGATTTCATAGCAAAAATCATCTTGTGTCCGATATTGTCATGTGCTGCACGAATAATTTTGAGACAACATTCAGGGATTGTGACAATTTTGTGAGCTCCATGGGAGTCTTTTCTCCATAGTTTGCCTGAGTCTAAAAAGAAATTGGTGCAATATCGAACGAAGGTAGCGTATTCGGAATCCAATAAGTCTGGAGGTCATACCAAATCATCTAACCATTTTCAAACACGAAGTAATCTTTTGTCATCCTTCTTTGCATTGTTTGTTTGTGGGACATTGTTATAGGTAAAATCCTCCCCCTTACTGAGATCTGAAGAGAGGGAGAGTGTTGAAATTTGATGGGAAGTAAAGGGACGAGTTGTAATGGGATTGATTTGGTGTATGAAACCGTGAAGATGGTTGATCCAGTCTCTGAAATTGTTTTCGTTGTTGAACTGATCATCTTCGTCTTGTGGAGGATGTCTCAAAAGTCCATCTGGACCATGATGCATGTCTGCCACATGGACTAACGTGAAGTGGAAGGTTAGAATCAATACTATCCACCGATTGATGCTAGCGCTAGGTGCGATATCCAGATTCGAGAGCATGCCTTTGATATACCTTGCATCAACTTCGATGATAAGGTTTTGGACCCCTATTAGATACAATCAAAGTGCACCAAGGGCATGATATAGGCTGTAGAGTTTGAGTTTCGGTTGCGGAAACTGAGATTCACAGTCATTAAGCATGATTGAGCTGAATCGACTGTAATACCGTTTTCGAGGGTTGTCAGGATCACATTGTGCGAGAAAGAAACCAACAGTGATGTGTGAAGTGTCAACCAATAGGATAACTGGGGCAGGGGATGAGTAGTCAATTGCTCGAATCGCTGGGGAATTGATTAAAGCTTCCTTCAAATCTTCCTGTGCTGCTATTTGTTTTGGTCCGAATTCGAAAGGAACGTCTTTTAGAGTGAGTTGAGTCAGCGCTGTAGCACGTTGAGCAAAATTTCGGATAAAGATATGACAGACTCCAATAGTTCCTAAGAACACTTTAACTTCAGTAAGGCTTTGACAAGGTCCCCATTTGCTAACTGTAGCAATGCAAGTGGGATCAGCCATATGACCTTCAATGTTGCATCAATGGCCTAAAACAATTATTTCGGGAACACAAAGATATAATTTCGGACCAGAAAATGTTCCTCCGCAATACTTCATGTGTTGGACTATGCGATTCAAATTCTCAGAATGCTCCCAGACAAAGCGCTGAATGCCTGGGTTGTCGATGATCATTTTGTAAGATCCTCCGATTATTCAATATTCCGATTTCGGACCCTTAACTGGTGTATCATCGATGTAAGGGATGGTGATATGAGGGACTTCAGGTTGTAGGATGAATATAACATCGTCGTGTAAGATTAGAACCAGTTCATCCAACCCATTGGTAGGGTGACAATTCAAAGCATGCCAAATGGGGTCTGGAAAGTTGTTAGATCTCGAGAAGATTCAGCTACTAGCCTTTCATCAAATGTGACATATAAGTCCAACATTCCACTGCAAGCATGTCCCCCAAACTGTTCAGCTAGATGCTCAGGGATTGGGACCACGCCAGAGTGCTGAATTGTTACTTGGTTTAGCGGTTCGAGACTGTGGATGATTGGAAGTGATTTTGTGTCTTTCTTTGCAGTGCAAAACCATTGCAATCGATATGATGAGTTCAATGACTCGTATACTCCTGCTTCTATCTTCTTCTTCAGCATTTCACAGATCTCTTTGTACAGACCAGGAGGTATAGGGATGTTGCATTCAACCCAAGGAGTGTGAGGAATAATGGGGAATTTGATAGGAGGGAAGAGGTCAGGGCAAAAGCTTCCTCGTTCTTGTTCAGTCCATGTGAAACCGGTTTTGTGATTTCGAATAAAATCATGCATGAGGTTTTGTTCTTTGGGCCAAAGGAAATCACCAGGGTGATTTTTGTTAATAATAGCTTTTTATTTGAGTGAATATCGGTGAGACGGGATAAACGATGGGGGATGAGGATTGAGTTTTGGCATATTCTTGAGGGGGTCACCAGTGATTGTTCAAATAATGTGAAATCGATCAGGTAGTTCAGTAATAACTGGTCAAACTTTCTGTGCGACTGGTTTGTATTTCTTCTTCAGAGCTACGAAGATTGGGTATAGAGAGTCAGTTGACAAAATGTGGGGAGGGGAAATGATAGTAGAATTGGGCATAGGGGTGGCCATTGAGGCCGATAAAAATGTTGCATACTGGTGGCTAGCCATTAAATATAAGTTTGCAAGAATTGAGGAATAGGAAAGAGTGTTTGAGGAGTTTGAGGAGTCCATCTCAGGAGTATTTGCAGTGTACTCAATAGTTATGGAAGAATTAGATTGGTCGAAAGAAATGATGAGAGCGCACTGGTTATTCTCTGAGACTTTATCCTCTAGTTGCGAAAATCCTCATGAACTACTCTTCTTCAACAATTAGATTGGGGAATAGTCAGAATAGCACAAGATCATGTTGAATTTGGATCGAAAATGGTTATCATTTGTGCTTCATTTTGATAGGTCTTCACAATACTTTCTATGAGAACATCGAACAGTCGTCTGAGCAGAATATTGTAGGCTGGATCTTGGATGATGTGGATTTGCATGTAGAGGGTGATACTACCGACTTTGCAAGGTATGTTCCATGCTACACCTAGACTTTGGTTGATGCCACCATTAGCCAACTGTAGAGGGATGTGTATCAAAGGATCATAGGTGAGACCAAGTTCATGACAAACTTCTTTGGACATTGCAATGATCGATGAACCAGGATCGACAACACTTTTGACTGGGTTTCTGCCATTAACATTTATAATGACCGATCAAATGGAGTGGGATTCTTTTGCTGTGATGAAATGTTCAGGTATTTCTCCAGGATGAAGACTGCTAATATAAGTTTTGTAAGGGTCGTCAATTAAAAAAACATCATTGTTAAGAAAATTCATAGCATTATTTCCTTCAGATTGCGGGATGCAATGCAATGTGACCTGTTCCTTCCATTTCGTATGGACCTTGGGAGAGAGTGAAAGTAGTTCTTCGGACATTAAAGTGATAATTGGGGTTTTCATTGATCGGGTGAAGATGTCTTCGGTGATTTTGTCCTTGTGAATTGGGGCTTGGGTATGGTATGAAGGTCCTTCTTTGTCTTTGCCTTTTCCTGTCAATGTGAAATTGCATTCATGAGGAGGTAGATATGAATTTTCCTTAGTGCCATTGTAGGTATGTATTATAGGTTGCAATGGTGTTTTGGAGGTTGAAGATGGTGCCAAATTTGAAGTAGGTGGATTGGTTGCTGTAGACGAAATAGATGGCGCTGGTATGTGTGGAATGGATCGTTCAACTGATGCAGGAATTTGAGGGATTGAAGGCCAAGAGGTAGGAACTGTTGGCACATTTGGATCAGTTTGTGCAAAGGGTCTACCACTTCGTAAGGCATATTAGCTCTTGTTCAAGCTTTGCAATACAATCTTCGGCTGTTGTAGATAGGTCAGTAATTTGGTAAACATCTCTGGATGGTGTTGAAGAAACTGTGGAAGGTGCAATATTATACATTTGTGAAGGGGTAACATTAGATGGAGGGTTTTGTTGAGTCCATTCATCAATCCTATCCTTGATAAAATGACTGGGGATATTCCGAGGAGTAAATTGACCATTTGGGAGAACAATTTTGCCTTCAGTGTTCTTCTTACACTTTCCTTCATTGATATATGATTGGCAAACCAAGCAGTCACTAATGAAATGTCCCATAAGCCCACAAAAGATGCAAACTAAATTTTTGAGCTGGTCCGAATGAAATCCACTGTTAGGTCGAGTAGTGTTCGTAGTTTTCGAACCTGCTAAAGCAGTTATGAGAGTGGCTGCAAATTTTTCGAGAATTGACATAAGATCTTCCAATTTAATTTGAGGAGAAGATGTTGAAGTTGTTGGTATTGCCAAAGACATTGAAGAATGCGAACTGAGTAGCAATGTTGAGTCCAAAGTGATAGATCCTGCTAGAATGAATTTTGCTGCTGTGTGGATATCATCGAGTGGGTACAGTTGCAGACAAACAAAGTCAACCAATTTGATATCTCTTGATTGGGAATTTTTGGCAGGAAACTGACTTCAGATTTGGATTCATTGTGGCGAAATATGTCAAAAAACACAACTCCGAAGTCTTTCCCACAGGTTTTCGGGGTGGCCAAATTTTTATGCCAAAAAAACATAACATTTTGTATCCTAATTGGGGTTCAAAACAGCATCAATCAACATCATCACCTGGTTAGAAACCTGACGATGTTGTTTTTGCTTCCTGACGGCCCATGTGGCAGCATTACCAGTAAGTCCCTTTCGGTATGCACTCATGAACCGCCAGGAATGGTTAATAAACCGCCGGATTACATTGGCAGGGCATGCATTAAGGTAGCGAAGTGCGATGTCTTTCGCCTCTGTGAAATTCTTCTTGGGTACCTCTTGATAATGATACTTGACCCATACCCAGTACTTCAACAATGTATTAGACTTTGTGAATAATGATACAAGACAATCTTCATGTACCATTTCAATTGGATTGAGCTTGCAGTGGAACTTGGGTAAGAAAATGCATTCATGTCCTGCTTTCTTGATAAGAGTCTCGAGCATAGATACTTGGTTGATGAAATCATCCTGTTTGCTGAGCAACTGGACCATGCAACAATCAGTATTTTCAATTGGGCATACTGGTGCACACTTGGCACACATTTTATGGACATCAAAACCCCGTTCGGTAAGAACACATTCTAAACCTTTTGGCCTCCCATCTGGAAGGGTCATCTTCTGGACTTTTCCTTGGTGCTCGGCAACTGGATTTGATTCAGGGATGACTGTATCATGCTGTATATGCTGCTTCCCGCCGTCCGACTTGTTCATCTCGGAAGCTTTGAGTGCATCGGGACCCAATGATGCATGAGCTGATGACTGATCGAAAATGAAGAGCACAACACAATTTGGGTGGGCTTTCTCAAACACTTCAATGGCATGTTTAACTTGAGCAAGTAATTGTTCTGTATCCCACCATGCATCACCCTTAGAACCAGGGTAGATGATTTTTCGAGCCTCATCCACAATATTTCCTTGAGCATCGTGAAGTATGAGATGGCCCGTGATCGGATTAATGAATTCCAAGACATGAATGAGATGGCCTCAACCTTTCTTCTGTAAGATTGTCTGCCCTGGACCAAGCCATGCCTTTGCTTTGTAATCATTTACTGTGAGGCAGCTTTCATCGTGAAACTGGGGAATGATCTCTTTCTTGCCCTCTCTCAACATAGGAGCAACCTTTGTCAACTCAGGACCCTCAAACTTTATCATCTGCTCCTCGAATTTCGCCATCGTGGGAAGAAACACCTCATTGTGATACTTCACGACATCTTCCCTTTTGTGCCCATCCATATACACTCCCTTTTTCAGTGTCCTCAAGCGCCATCCAAGTTTAAGAAGCCATCGCCGAGCTGTTTGTTCACAAAGCAGTCGTTTTAGCAAGATAGAAAGTGCAGGAAGGATCTCATCATTGAGGGCATGCTGGAATTGATGAGGGGTGACCTGGCCAACAAGGTGAGCCATGACCTCGCTGCTGTTTTGACGTGTTCATCAAGCAATGCGCTGCGTGACATCTTCTCTCTGCTGATAGGTTGTCTCCTCGGCTCAAAGGCCAATTCACTGTTTCAACCACATTCTAATCACATCGGATAACTCGCACGAGGTCCCAGAAGCAGTGCAACCACTCCCGACCAAGTCTACTGAGCATTGAGCATCGTATTGAACGTGATCGAACAGCATCAAGCATTGTATTGAACGCAATCGAACATCGTTGAGCATCATATCAAACGCAATTGAACATCGTCGAGCATCGCAAGCATCGTCGAACGCGGTCGAGCATTGTATAGAACGCGATCGAACATCATCGAACATCAAAAGTCGACATTGGACACTATATCGCCATCCAAATAATCATTGCACACATGCCAGACATATTCCCTACCATTGTCGAACAATATCGCACCGATATCGGGCCACAAATGAAGTCCGAAGAATCTTCAAAAAACATCGAACCTTGAAAAACATCGTTGGACACAGTATTTCCTATTCGAATGATCTTCGGATGCATGCTGGACACATGGGACACTATATCGAGTATATTGAACACATTTCGACCGCATGTGCATGCATACAATCTGCTCGAAGCAGTTTCCAATCTTCTATTCAATTTATAACAAGGACAGTCCAGTTTTAGCTATTCTTTCTTATTATTTCTTCATCATGTGTTATATTCACCCCTTCTAGGCTCGCTTTATTGTTCTGATGTACTTATATTGTCTTTTGCCTCGAGTTTTCCACATGTTTGCCTCATGTTCTCTAGCCTTTTTAGGTACTTTCTTTATTTTATATAAAAAGATGTACTAGATACAAAAAAAAACAAGAAAGTCGTTGTCTTCCTCCCAGATCACAGTGATTTGAGAGTACAGTTTAGTCTTATTCAGTCCGAAGTTTGGTGTTTTACGCTCAACTTCCTCAAAATTCCTCAAAATTCCTCGCATTATGCTATTTTCGCTCTTGCTTCCCTTGATTGGCCTTTTCGTCACTTCTACTACTCGTCTAGTCCCCCGATCTTGTGTCCGAACATATCTGCGCACTCGAAATTCCTCAAAACCTCTTCGAAAAATATCGCGACATCTCAAAAATCATCGCAACCCCTCAAAAATCATCGCAACCCCTCAAAAATCATCGCAACCCCTCAAAAATCATCACAACCCCTCAAAAATCATCGCAACCCCTCAAAAACATCGCAAAGTCTTGAAACACATTCTTTTGGCCTCGAACTGCTTCAACAAGCAGTTGTTTTATAACTATTTGATGGTCGGTCTGACAGGTGACATCTAGAGGGCCTCGCAACCTTCCTCTGACTCATGTTATACCATCTGAAGCCATTTTGTGGGTTTTGTTTGGGTTTCTGGGTTGAGTATCATCACCGCCACATTTCTCTATGGGCAACTGCTCAAAAACCTGATAATGACAAGCAAGTGCTTGGACTTTGTGTGCATAATGCATTCCCTCACCCTCATGCCATTGCCACGCAATCTCAAGGCTTGCTTCCATTTTCCCATATCCTTTCAGTTGGAGGGTTGCAAAGTTATGAAGAATGAGAAGCTGGTTGACCTGGCTGATAGGTAATGTGTCACCACCATTTTTCATGTCTTTCTGGTTTGTTTTTGTAGACCATCCCAGCCACAAATCTCAACTCCACCTCCATGCACACACTCATTAAGATCATCCTCCCATCCCATCTTGTCTTCTTCCAGGGGAATAACTGCCTCCATGCTCTCCACTCGGATTGTGGGTGGGATCTCAATGTCGATGGTCTCTTCATGAATAACTGCTGGGTTGACACTCTCCTCGCAGATCACAGGTTGGATCTGGGCCTCAATGCTCTCTTCATGGATGGCAGGTGGGATTTCCACTTCAACACTTTCTTGTTGAATTGTCACCGCCTCCGAATTGATAACATCATGGCCAGCGCTACTCTGTGGCAATCTTGGAGCATGAACCACCTTATGCATTGAAAATATAAAGCCGTCCAAAGTCTTTTGATTGTGGCTGGCCTTACAATAATGGCATTGTGTGTGCTTTAATTTACTCATTATGTCAGGACCCTTTACATACTGCTTGGGCCGCTCTGTGTTCTGTAAGGTGAGTTTCCCTGATTGTGCACGAGTAATGCAAGACTGACCTGTTTTTAGCTTTTTAGTTTTCCTCAACTGATAAGGAAGCCAGTCTTCATCTGACATATCATCTCCCTCATCCAGTGCTAACTTGAACATGCTCTCCTGCAGTCCCTTCTCTGCATAATGATGCTTCTTCAACTTCTGTGTCTGATTCCATGCCAGCATCATCATCACCGATAAGGAATCTTGTGCTGTCAATATGCAAGCCTAATGCTTGTTCAGGCCTGTCAAGGGAGCTGGGATTAATGGGTTCATGGGAATCATGTGGCGATGGTGAATGCTCGACATCATTTATGAGAGGTTCCGCATTTGGTAACTGTGGTATGTTTGACTGGGTCGCCTGATTCCAAAGTCCAGCAGTGTTTTGGGTGTGTTTTCGAGGTCGTCCACGGGCCATTGGAAACTTTTCAGGAATGTGAGGTGGCAGTCTAATCCATTTCTCCCATTTTTTTTGTGCCACAAATGTTAGACTAACCCACAAATATTTTAGTGTAATCATGCTCAGCTCATCAAGCACTCTCGGTTGCACATTTTTTCGGATTTTTCCCAATTTTTTAAGGGGGGTGGCCAAATTTTTGGGGTTGTCAGCCCAAATATTTTTGAAATAAGGAAATTGGCTTGTAGAAATGTCTTCATTAGGTCCTAATATACATGTTTTTACAGTTTTTGACTACTCTGGAAGTTTGTGGCAGTGTCAAAACATTGGGTCACCAAATTGGTTGACTTTGTTTGTCTGCAACTGTAGGGGTCATTGGGATAGTGATCAGGGAATTTCAGTTCAAATCATTGGGCAATTCTAGCCCATAAACCTGGTTGGAAACCATGAATGAAGGCTCTGCTTTGTTCAGCATCAGAAATCCTGCCTTTAGTAGATAAAAACTTTGTGATATTATAAAATGACCAAAAATATAATCCCAAATTGTTTGCATTGTAAATACCGATGCAAAGTTGTTTGGTGACAAGTTTGTCCATGTCCAAAATTGACCATTTGCGATCGTCTTCAGAACCAGGGTACAGTTTGTGGATAGCGATGCAAAAATTCTGGAATGAAGTACTGGCATCATATTCTGGGATCAACTCCCAAAGTTTGGAAGTGTTGATATCAAGGTAGCGGCAAGCATGCTTCTTTATTTCTTCAGAGTTTATAACATTGCATGCTGAGAAAAGCAATTCGAGCTCATTAAAATATCTGCAAAGTTCTCGAGGCTGGGTGGGGTCAAATTTTGGAGCCGTGGAATGACCATGAGCTGGCATAGTGGCTTGCGTAGTCATGAATGCGATGACTCTTGGGGTAGGGGTTAAAACTTGGGTGAAAGATGGTAGAGGTGTCGAAGTTGTTAGAAGGATGAATGACAAGGTAGACAATGAGGACAAAGAGGTAGAAGATGATGATGAAGATGATGAGATAGGTGAAGGGAATAGTCAATGATGAGTAGATTCTGCTTCAGAAACTGGTATTAAAATATCTCCCGATTGTTCAAGAGATTCGAAGGCATGGCAAGTATCAATTCAAAGGTTTCTAGCTTGTGTTGGCCTAAGCCAGGAGATTCAAGATGGATTAGGCAATGAAATGATTTAGAAACCCCTCGCAGTGGGCTCCAAAATGATGATGCTCAACCCAGAAACCCAAACAAAACCCACTAAAAAGGTCTCGAATGGTATAACACAAGTTAGAGGAAGGGTGCGAGGTGGTACTAAATATCACTGCTGTTACCCAAGGTTAGGGAAACAAAGTTTGAGGAGGTCTGATGATATTCGATGAAGTTCGAGGGTGTACAAAGCTCTCTGAAGATGTTTGAGAAAAGGAGGTCTTTACTGTGCCCCACATATTCCGAGCCAGTCCGCGCGGAATTTGGTGGACTCTGCATGGACTAGCTTGGACTGGACCCACTCATTTGGCTCAAATGTCCTGTATATTGCTCAGACTCCTAGAGAGTCCGCATGGACTTTTGTGGAGTCCAAGCTATTTTTGGACTTTTACTCGGAGTGCACATGGACTTTGTCCGAGCAACATCAATTAACTCAGACTCAGACAGACTCGGACAGATACATGTCTGAGTTGAGTCCATGGATGCACAACAGAGGCTTAGCTGACTACAGAAAAATTATGTATTAAAGTGGAATCAAACCCCAAGCCTTGTTGCCAAGCATAAATAGTGCAGTTAACCACTACACCACAGAGCCATTATCATTAAGTGCAAACAATTGCATTATCTAACTGTATTTAAATCATGTGACTCATGTGCAAGTTCAAGATGCGTCAACAATCATTGTTGATGTTGATCACCACCATCACTCTCGACACCACTGCCTCCCACCTCCCTCTACCACCACCACTGCCCAGTCAGCCCCTGCCTCCAATGCCTCTTGCACCATCAGCAACAAACAGCAAACTAGCAGAGCTGATGCAACAGGACCCAATGAGCCGAGCCAACACAATGGGCCCAAACAATGATAATTGTTGTTTGGGCCCCTAGTAAGTGTTTTTTTTTGCTTTTTGTTTTATCAATCAGCTAATTGTATTTTATTGCTTTTTAGGTTGTATGCTACTGGGCACAACCTGCCACAATGAAAAATGTGCAACCCACGCCCACGCCCACCCGATCCCCTCCTCCCCATTCAAACGGGATGTAAGGCTGTCGACACAGGCTAGGAGGGTGCCCAGGGATGCCAGGAGACCCCAGAAGGGGGATACCTGCCTAGTAAGCACCCACCAACCTCCCTAATCATGCCACATTGCACTGACGTGCCCAAACCCCCCCCCCCCCCCCAAAAAAAAAGTACAGAAACCCAAATGGGGGACAATGGCAACGAACGACGACAAGCTACCCACCCCCAGCCTCATGAGCAACTGCTCCTGGGGTGGAATGTGGGTGGAATGACACCCAGATGCAGGGAAAGGAGATGACAACAACACACCACCTGCCCCCAGCCTCATGAGCAACTGCTCATGGGGTGGATCGCAGGTGGAACAACAACAATGACAAGCCACCCACCCCCCCCAGCCTCATGAGCAACTGCTTGTGGGGTGGATAGTGGGTGGAATGACACCTAGGCACAGGGATAGGAGATGACAGTGCACCACCTGCCCCCAGCCTCATGAGCAACTGCTCGTGGGGTGGATCGCTGTAACCATGGCAGCAGAGCCCACAGCAGTGTCCATAGCAGAGTCCACAGCCAGAGTCCAGCATTCCCCTTAGTGGTCACGTGACCTCGTAGATAGAGACATGTGTGTGTAGATAGGAATTCAGTTTTTGCTTGTCTGCATCTTTTGCTTGTCCGCATATTGTGTGCCTCTTCTATTGCGTTGTCGGCATTGTCTGTGGTCTTGGTCTTAATCTTTGGTTTCCATCCTGTGTCGAAGCATACAGCTTTAATGGTTTCGATAAGTTGTGGGCATATGTTGAATCTGTGCATGAGGTCGTGTAGTGGGGTTGCGTGACGTTTTACTAGTTTGCTTGCTGCGTTCTTGACGGATTTGTGAAGGGGGTGTGTCGGTGGTAATGTTGCAAGTTGGATGGCTGCTCGTTGGCAGTATTTGTCAACAAGTAAATTGAACGGGATCAGGTTTGCCATGACCTCCACTATATCGGTCGCTGTGGTTTTCATCGCTCCTGTGATCATGAGGGCTGCTCTTCTTTGGATTGAAGCTAGTTTGTTCACAGCAGCCTGCTTTGATTGCCCATCCTTTGTTCTTTTACCTATGTTCTGCTGTGGGGTCAAAAATACATCAGCAGCATATAGCATGCGGGGTACTGCGATAGATAGATATAGTTGCTGTATATAGCTTGCATGTATCCCTCGGGATGTTCAAGTTATTCTGCCAAATTGGATTAGCCAGTCCTGTCCCTTTGCCAGAGCCATGGCACATTGTCCTTTCCAGTTCAGTTTGTTGTCAACTATCACTCCCAGGAACCTTGCCGTGTCCTTGGATGGTATTCATTTGTCCCCGAGAACCAGGGTTCGCCTCGGCATTGGTATTTTTTCCCTTGGGTTTACTGGGTTCGGGGTGAGTCTCCTCGTGATGTCGAGTAGCTGGAATTTCTCGATCCCAAATTCACAATTGTGGTCTCTGGCCCATTCAAAAACGCCTCCCATGTGGTTCATAATGTCGCATAGCTTTGCATGTGTTTCGAAGAAGTCTTTTCCAATGACAATTATTGCTGTGTCATCCACAAATAGCAGTATCCATTCACCTAATCTAAGGATTGGAATTTTCATCAGGTCAGCATTATAAATCAGATAACAAATTCCTGAAAATGGATCCCCTTGGTCTAGACCATTTGCTACAAGAAATGTGGCCATTTGATAGTCGTCGAAGGCTAAGGTTGTTTGTTGATTCCCAAGTCTTCTCTCCATCCATTCCATGTATTCTTGTGGTATTCCTCTCTTTCTCATGTTGTGTATGAGCCTGTTAACATCTACACTGGGGAAGGCACCTTTAATGTCTAGGAATAGGGTTGACGCGACTTGCCCTTTACACCATGCATCTTTCACGGTCTTCATTAGCATGTGTATCGAGTCAGTGGTGGTGTGCCCTGGTCTTGCACCAAAATGGTTGGCTGGGAGGATGTTGTGCTTCTTGCACATAGTTATGATATTGTCTGTCTGGCAGCTGTTGAGTAGTCTTGCCATTCCGTCTGATAGTAGGATTGGGTGCCATGCTGTTGGGGATGAGTAATCCGGTTTCCCAGGTTTCTTCAGGACTAGTGTTTCCATTGTTGCCCATTCCTGTGGATAATATCACAGTGTATTAGTAGCTCAAAATAAAGGTGCAAGATGAGGAACAAGATCTTCTCTGGCATGTATGAGTACCAAATTTGGTACGGTTCCACTTCTGGTAGCCTTGTATGGTTTCATTTTCTTGATTGCCCAGTGGAGTTGTTTGTCGGTGATGTTCGTGAATGTCCAGCGTGGTGCTGGGTATTGGAAATCCTGTGGTACCATCGTCGTATCTGGGTTTGGCAGTGGGAAGAACATGTCGTAGAAAAGCTGGCCTTTGCTTTTGTTGTCAGTTGCTTCCTTTGTCACCTGCTTTGTTACCGGGTCTTTGACTTGTAGCATTGGGATCCTAGCTCTGCCTGCATCAGTTGCCAGTGATGTTACCAGTTTACTTGCCTGCCAGATGCTCGACTCATTGAGCCCTTCTAGCCAATCTACCCAATGCTCCGCTTTTGCCGTTCGTATCATCTCCAAGTATTGATTGCGTTGTCACCGATATTCTGCATGTACTGGGTGGTGGGCATTTTGATGGTGGTATTTCAATCTTCCCCCAAGTTGTTGCATCTTCTTCTTCTCATCCGCTAAGTCTTTCGTCCACCACCTTTTGCCAAAGTTGTAGCGGTCGCTGGGTTTGTTCTTGCTCCTGGTCCTCAGACATAGTCAAGAGGTGTGTGTTCCCTGTTCATTGGTGGTCCCATTGTGTTCATTGGTGGCATCATGTACTGATCATTCATGACCAGATCTCCCCATGATACGTGCTGCCGTGGCGGGTTTTGGTGTTCAGACGTGTTTGGTTGGCTAGCTGGGCGAGCGCCATCGATGTAATAATCCAGCGTTGTTTGTGTTGGTTTTACCGGCCAACCATTGTCTGTTTGTCGGTTCTGCATGGGGGGAGGTTGCCCTCATTGTCGACGCACGTCGTGCCAGTTGTCCATGAAGCCTTGATGGCTTCTTGGGTCTCCACTAGGTACGTACCAGTTTGTGTTCGAGTTGTGTTGGTGCTGTTGAAATTCTGTTCGTATGTCAGTTTTGTTCAGTAATTGCGATGTGCATGGAATTTTGGTTGGGAAATATTTATACTTATTCTCTGGGATGCACGTTTGGATCTTTTCCTTTTCTGTCTTGAATGCTGGGCATTTCCTGTCTGCCACGCCGTGTCCTTTGGCCCCCATACCTGTGCAGTTTGCACAGCAGAAGCTTGATGTGTTGGTGACCATGCACTGTGAGGTACGATGTTGCTCGCCGCAGTGTGCACAGGTGTCCTGCATTGCTTTGCAATCCAGTACGTAGTGACCAAATCTCTGGCATTTTAAGCATCTTCTCGGTTCAGTTAACATTTTACATACATTTATGTGTTTTCCCTCTACAAACATGCCATCTTCAATTGCTGAGTTGGCACCATGCTGAGTGTTGAAACCGAATACTGTGTGTGCTACCTTTTGATTGTTGGTGCGGAGATGCAGTGGTTTGATATATTTTGAGTACGCTATGGCATTGGTGCATAATCTGCTATCTTCTTCTACCTTCACGTGAACGTAGCTGGAACCCACATCGAAGGTGGTGGGGACAAACTCCGCGATAACATAGTAGAGTTTGTTGCGCATGTTTGACGTGCCTCCGTAGTTTGCCATGAATGATTTTTGTACTTTGTTTTGCTTCAGCCATCTCGCAGCCTCTGTGGAGCTTAATTGGTAGAGTACACTCCTGTTTTGTAGTTTCTTTGCTCCTACAAATGCTGTCCCCGGGGGCTTGTCGTCTGCTTCAATACCCATCAGATCTAAAGTTGTGTTAGCTTTTACTACCAGATCCTTCTCTGAAAGTGGTTCAAGTGCATTGTCAGTGGTATCTTTATCTTTTTGTATTAAAATTTGCTTATCGGTGATGTCTCCCCTTGTTATTACAGATGCGTGTGCTGTGGGGATTTGTTGTTGCGTGACAGTCGCATATGTTGGAGCTTGATGAGTGTGTTGGGTTGTTGCTGTTGCTGTTGCGAAGTTTTCCGTGGTCTTCTCAGTAAACTCTTGTGTAGCTTGCGTTAGTTGTTCTGCCATTTCCTGGAATCCGTCTTTGAAATCATCCATTCTGCTGGTTATCTCTTTTGCAGTGGCTGTCACATGCTCCACCGTGTCACGCATTGTTTTGACATTGGCAGTGAAAGTTTCCATGTACTCATCTAGTTGGGTCTTGACTGATGCTGTGATTGTGTCCACTGTTTGCTGTTTGTCCGCATCTGTCAGTAAGAAAGCGACCGCCCTAATTCCATTGGTTATGGGTTTCGGCCCTCTAGATGCCACGCTTGCGAGCTGTAGAAGTACATAAGATAGAGTAGGTAGATTGACAGGGTTACCATGTATTAAATAATCCTTTGATGTCAGGAAATTGACCACTCGTTCCCTTGTTCATACATCAGTGGCCATGCCTTCTGCATTTCCAAGATCTTTTTGTGTTTTTCTCGTTGTTGTCGGGCTCATTTTTTGTCTCGTTTGCGGGGTTGTGGATGTAGTTTGAGACATAGTGGTAGGTATGGTGAGTGGGTACTGTAGTGTGTGTATGGATGCTATTCTATTCCTCCATGCGGCCTCCTTCTCTTCTCCTTCGGTTCTATGAACCATGGGAAAAGTCGAGATGGTGGCAGTACAAGATCAAGGACCGTCCCTCTGTGGGTTATAGTGGCCATCGGCACTGTAACCATGTGGACTTTACAGGCCCATCAATTATCATCGACAGCCTTTCATGACACCAAATGTGATGGACTACCTAGCCTCGTTGACCCAGAGCTGGTCAGAGCCATCGCCGAGCATCTCCAACACCAACCATCCAGTTCCCACCTAGTGCCTACCTGAGGCCAAGCGACACAATTCCTGACCTTGACAACTCTCGACCACTACCACTCAAAATTGAACCACCACACCAAACAAGGTTTTAGAATGATACTGGTGACCCTAAACGACGTTTCTGTGTCAGGCCTTAGGGGGAGTGATTGTCATGGACATGCCTCCTGAGGTACATGGGCCAAGGTGAGGGTAAGGCATTGGTGCCTTGTACATACATATTCATCTCTTCCTTCTCTGAGTTGAGATCGCAATGAGGGTGTTGCTACTTGGAGGGGGGGCACATGTAACTATAAGGGCAACCTAAGCCTCTAGCAAAGGGAAATCCGAAGTTAAAATTATACTACATAATACAGGCATTGGGGACACACCTAGCAAAGGGAAATCCGAAGAGAAAACTCTAAGGATCCCCTTGCTGATGCCCAGTATATGTGAAGATGACAAAAATCAAATATAACCTAAAATTAGAAAAAGGCGGAGATAGGTGGATCAAGGCCGCCAAATGACATCATACCAAGGGGTATGTGTCGGAAGGGGTACTCCGCCTCTAAATATAAAAGTGTCAACATGTACAAACATGATAGCAAGGGAAAATTAGTAATAAAATCCGGAAAAATCATAGAAAATGAAGAATAGAAGGAAATGAGGTGGGGAAAAATATAGGACAAACATAAAAAATAGGACAAACACACAGGGCACCCCCCTAGTCCCCTTACATCACCCCCTCTCTAAGATGCATCGCCCCAATGCATTCGAAATCGCATACGACCAAAGTCTGTGACTTGAATGTGATGTGGTGCAGCAGTGTGCCATCGGTGGAATTCCTTGATTAACTGAGGGGCATTTACATCAGACTCTTCGACCCATGGGTTCTCCTCATACCCATGACCCTTCCAATGTACCAAATACTGGAGTTTTCCTCAACGCAAACAGCTGTCCAAGATTGACTCGACTTCATATTGGGGTTCTCCCTCGATCACTGTAGGTGGTGGTGGTGGGTGTGAATGGCGTCCCTGGAATGGATCTGGGGGAGCTGGAAGCAATTTGACAACATGGAAGACAGGATGGAGTCTGGACATGGAGGCTGGGAGGCATAGACGATAGGCATGCGTTCCAACGCACTTGACAATGGGGAAAGGTCCCAAGAAGCGATGAGCGAGTTTCTTGGATGGACGTGTAGTGGAGACGTCACTGGAGTCAAGATAAACTCGATCACCAACCTTGTACTGAGGGGTTGGGGAGTGGCATTGGTTGTAAAATTGCGCCATGTCATCCTTCACCTTTGCTAAGGCTGCCCTTGCCTCCTCCAAGCTATCCCTCATGCGTTCTGTGAACTCATTCACTGTCTCAATGTGTGAGGGAGTTTGGCGAGGTTCAAATCCCATGCATGGATGTTGTCCAGTGTCTAAGAGGAAAGGGGTCTGTTGAGTGGAAGCATGGACATGGTTGTTGTATCCAAACTCGGCCAAAGGAAGGAGATCGTCCCAATCGTCCTGGCATTCATTGACAAAGAGGCAGATGTACTGCTCCAGTTCCTGGTTGACTTGCTCCGTCTGGCCATCAGTTTGTGGGTGATAAGCGGTTGAAGCAAGGAGTTTGATCCCCAGGAGTCGGTACAGCTCACGAGTGAACTCTGCCATGAACTGAGGGCCACGATCCAAGAGGAAGGCACCAGGAAGTCCATGTAATTTCCACACGTGGTGGAGGTAGAGTCGAGCGGCACCTAGGGCACTGACAGTGGTGTGAGTGGGAATGAAGTGAGCGCATTTTCCCACTGAGTCAACTGTGCACATCACCGCATCAAACCCATTTGACTCTGGCAATTCCACCACAAAGTCGACACTGACAACATCCCAACGACTCTCTGGAACAGGAGGAGGGTGTAGCTCGCCAATAGGCTTGCAACGAGGAACCTTGGTGCATAAGCAAAGGTCACAAGTGCGACAATACTGACCAATGAGCCATGACATTTGTGGCCACCAATAGTTCCGTGAGGTGAGCTCCAAGGTCTTCCAGCGTCCGGGGTGGCCAGCAATCTGTGAGTCATGGTGTTGGGATATGATGCGCCGGCGAAGGTCTGGGTCATTGGGAACATAGATGTGATCCCTGAAATACAACAAGTCCTCCTTTTCAGCCCACTCTGCCGCACGTAAGGAAAGGGTCGATCCCTTCCTCAGTTCTTTAACAGCTTGGGCGACAACATCCTCATGTAAACCACTACAGTTTGCATGACGAATGTCACGTAGGATGTCCCGCTCCTCGCCCTGGGGTGCGATGCCCTCCAGTGCCCGAATGGTGAACAGGTCTGGCTGCAACAGCACAATGTTTTGGTTGTCACCGCTGCCATCCCCATGGTCTGCACATTGGGATAGGGCATCGGTCTTCCCCATGCTGCGACCCGGACGGTGGTGCAAGGAGAAGTCAAATCTAGATAGATACAGGGACCAACGAGCTTGATGACAGTTCAATTTCTTGGCCGTCATGAAGTACTCAAGATTCTTGTGATCCGTCCAAATTTCCACCTTGTGTTGGGCACCCTCGAGGAAGTGTTGCCACTCCTCAAGTGCATGCATTATCGCCAACATCTCCTTGTCATGGATCTCGTAGTTTCGCTCTACAGCACTAAGGCTTTTGGAGTAGAATGCAACAGGATGCCACTTCTGGTCCTCCGGAGACTGCTGAGACAACACGGCACCCGTTGCAAAGTCAGAACTGTCGGCTTCTACATGAAAAGGACGCGAATCGTCAGCAAAGGTAAGGATCGGAGCAGAAGTGACCATCTCCTTAAGCTTTTCAAATGCCTCCTGTTGTGCATTATCCCACCTCCATGCCTCCTTTCCTGTCAAGTTGAACAGTGGTTGTGCATGATGTGAGAAATCCTTGATAAAACGCTGATAGAAATTGATGAAGCCCAGGAAAGACTGCACCTCCTTCTTGTTCGTGGGCATCGGCCAAGCTGTGACCCCATTTACCTTGATAGGATCCATCTCCACTTGACCCTCCAAGATAATCAGGCCAAGGTACTCGATCTTGGTCTTTTCGAACTTGCATTTGTCCTGACGAAGGTAGAGTTTGTACCATCAAAGTTGCTCTAGGACGAGGCACGTGATGTGATGGTGCTCTTCAACCATGCAAGTGAAGATGAGGATGTCGTCAAGATAGATGCAGACAACGCCTTCGAGGATGAGGTTGTGGAAGATGTCGTTCATCATGGTCTGAAAGGTGGTGGGGCTATTAGTAAGGCCAAAGAACATGACAAGCGGTTCAAAAAGACCACGGTTGGTACAAAAGGCTGCCTTCCACTCATCTCCCTCCTTTATCCTCACATTATTATAGCCCCAACGGACATTGAGCTTGGTGAAGTATCGGGCTCCATGGAGCTGGTTTACGAGTTCGGAGATGAGGGGTAGTGGGTAGCAATTTTTGACCGTGATGTTGTTGAGCCTTCTGTAGTCTTGAACCGGTCGAAGTGAGCCATCCTTCTTCTTGACAAAGAAAAAGGGAGAGGCCATGGGTGACTTCGATGGTTGAATACGTCCAGAGGCCAGGTGCTTGTCGATGAACTGGTCAAGCTGCCATTGTTCTTCTGGAGAGAGAGGATAGACCTTGCAGGATGAAGGGGTTGCACCAGGGGTGAGTTCGATCGCGTGATCCCATGGCTTGCGCACAGGAAGAGAGTTGAATGACTCCTTGGAGAACACGTCTTCAAACTCATGGAGATGAGGGAGTAAGGAGTTAGTAGAGGGTTTAGCAGTGTTGTTTTTGTGGAAGGCCTCAGTGAGGCGTTGGGATATGTTCAATGTGGCACACACCTCATGCAATGAGCGAATTGCAGTGTAGAAGATCCGATCACCCTCCTCCACTTCCTCTGGGTCCTCATCATCATCATCCGAGTCCGGCATTAGATCAGGAACCCCTTCCAATTCCACTTCAGGTATAGGCAGGGGTCCAGCACAACACTTCTGAGTACGTTGTATTGCTGCCTTCTGTCCACAACGTTCTTGCCTGGCTTCTGTGAAACACATCCGACAGCGGGATGGACATCGGCTCATGGTAACCTCCCCGGTATGCCAGTCGACCTCTGGGTTATGGTCTCAAAGCCATGGATATCCCAAAATCACCTTTTGCTTTCCTAATTGAGTGACAGCAAAAAGGGCATGCTCACTATGATCTTTGTAATGGAGAACCAGGTCTGCAACCTCTCAGATGGCACCAGCTTCATTTGGGGATCCATCCACGTTATATACAGGTATCGGACGTGATAGTGAGCGAGTATTTAGGCAATGTTGTTGTACCAGATGGGAATTGATGAAGAGACCAGTCGCACCAGAGTCCAGGAGCGCAGAGACACCGAGTATCTGTCCAGTGTCGGTCATCTGCAGTTTGATGGCTAGGTTCAAGGAATGTGCAGAGGGAGTGGATGCCACAATATACTTGCATGGTAGTTTACGCTCCCATGATTTAATTTTGGGACATGGAGTAGAAGGAGAGATGGGGAAAGCAGGTACGTCTTTAGCCAACTTCAAAGGGTCAGAGAGGGGAGCAGTCACAGAAATGGATTCATTCTCCAGGGATTAAACTGACAAGACTTCAAAGCGGTTATGGACAGGCAGTGAGGGCATACGATTCACTCGCTGCAAATAGGAAAATCCTGCTCCTCTACAACTTCCAACTTAATCTCCTCTGCAACTTGATCCTTCGCTTCCTCAACATCTACAAGCGCCAACAAATCTTGCAGGAGTTCATCTCGTCCCTCGGGGGTGAGCATGCGGATATCCTGACGATGGGGACACGCTCCAGCCCTGTGTCCAGGTTCCCCACAATGGTAGCAGAGATCCAACTTACGTGCACGGCTGCGGGCTGCATCAACATCCATTGGTACTGGGACATTGACGGCTGGTGTGGGAGTTTGATGAACAGGAATGGGGTTAGGGCGGGGGAGGCTTCGATTGAAGGTGTAGGGCGTATGAGTGGTAGTTGGAGCATGGAATGCAGCATTAAACGCCGCATTTGTGAGTCGGTTCTCGTCACAGAGTGAAGCAGCTTCATACTAAGCAAGGATATCATCGTCTGCTGGGCGCCCTTCCAACATCTGTGCAATCTGGTCCTGAATTTCTTGGTTGAGCCCCCATCGGAACTTCACCACCACTGGTAACCCACTCCCATATCCTGCCATGTCCACCAAATCCTTGAACTCATCGATATAGTCGTCCATGGATCGACGTCCCTGGTGGTAAGCGGATGACTCAAGTCGTGTCACTGCTCAGTGGTGTTCATTGAGGGGGCAGAAGTGGCATACAAACTCAGCTCGAAAGTCACCCCAAGTGGAGAAAGGTAGAGAACCGAGTTCTTTAGTTTGACGTAGGATACGGTCCACATAGAGATAGGCGCGTTCAGATTTCATGTATGTGAAGGCCCAATAAATTTTTGCAGCCTCATTGACGAATTGATGCGACTGGAGACTGATGTATAACTCACAGGAATTAAGGAATGCATGTCCCTGCGCATGTGCACCATTAAATTCGGCGGGGGGGGACGGTTTGATCTGGGCGCATTCCTTAGTGGACACATTTGGCAAAACATCATTGTTGGGTGCGCTTGGAGTCGTAAAGGGGGAACTATTGGTCGTAGGGTTAGCCTGGAGGGTCCTAACGAAGTTTTCAATCATAGATTTAAGCGAGTCAATTTGCGCGCGCATTCTGGAAACGTCACTTTCAAGCGCGTTGAAGCGTTCTGATGCATCCACGTCGCTAGGGAGCGTGTTTGGCGACAATGGCGGCGTAATAAAGGTGAGATTATCTGGAACGGTGTGTAGGGACTCTGTGGAGCTTTGGGAAGCGTCGTCCAGTCCGTACCTGCCTATCTTGGGCAGCGCGTTCGCGATTTTCGGGCCTTAGGGGAGAGTTTTCTACTATAAGGGCAACCTAAGCCTCTAGCAAAGGGAAATCCGAAGTTAAAATTATACTACATAATACAGGCATTGGGGACACACCTAGCAAAGGGAAATCCGAAGAGAAAACTCTAAGGATCCCCTTGCTGATGCCCAGTATATGTGAAGACGACAAAAATCAAATATAACCTAAAAATAGAAAAAGGCGGAGATAGGCGGATCAAGGCCGCCGAATGACATCATACCAAGGAGTATGTGTCGGAAGGGGTACTCCGCCTCTAAATATAAAAGTGTCAACATGTACAAACATGATAGCAAGGGAAAATTAGTAATAAAATCCGGAAAAATCATAGAAAATGAAGAATAGAAGGAAATGAGGTGGGGAAAAATATAGGACAAACATAAAAAATAGGACAAACACACAGGGCACCCCCCTAGTCCCCTTACAGTAACCATGGCAGCAGAGCCCACAGCGGTGTCCATAGCAGAGTCCACAGCCAGAGTCTGGCATTCCCCTTAGTGGTCACGTGACCTCATAGATAGAGATGCATGTGTGTAGATAGGAATTCAGTTTTTGCTTGTCCGCATCCAATCTGCCTCGTGCCTAGTAGTAGACATGAGCCGTCCTTGGCTGCATCCGTCTAGTAGTAGACGCATCGCATTCGGGTGGTCAGACTGGCCAGCTCCATCGCGGGTGGAACAACAACAACGACAAGCCACCCGCCTCCATCCTCATGAGCAACTGCTCGTGGGGTCATGGGGTGGGTTTTTTTTTCTTCTTTTTCTTTTAGCCCTCCCCCACATTTCGGGGGGAGTTTTTTTTTAAAATCTATAGTTTGTAATGTAGTTATTATTAGTTTTTTTTGTATTTCTTTGGTTGTATTGTATACTCCCTCGCATTAGATGCAAGGGATGCAGTTAATAAAATTTATTTGTTCAATTTTTGAAAGATAAATACTTGAGTTTGAGTTTGAGTGTCATAAATAAACTATGTATTACTAACAAATAATTCTCCTGTGGCTCAACTGGTTGATCACATGTGTTTGGTTTGTTTTGTGATGACTTGGAGGTCTTGGGTTCAATTTTTGCTCTGCACACCTATATTTTGTAGGCACATCATGACTTTCATAAAGTCTGAAAAGCTTGGAACTTGTAAGATATCAAATTGACCCAGATTCTGCATACAGACTAGCTCGGACTCCACACAGTCTGTGCGGAGTCCACTAGGACATGTGGGGCACTGTAAATTACTGGAGAAAAGTTTGAAGATATCTGAGAAAGTTCAAGGATGTTTGAGGGGTTTGTAGAGAGTGAGAATAGTTTTGACTAATGTTGACGATAGACGATAGTGATGTAGAAAGGTCTCAAGAGCAGATAGACAATGGACAATAATCTTGAGAAGCTAATATAGAAAATTCGAGGAAGTTCTCAGTAAACCTGCTAAACTTCAGGATTTAAGATGAGAGGCTTGGACTTAAGAGTATTGCTCTTAAATCAGACAATGGATATAAGAGGATGATCTCTTCTGTCTTTTTAAGTAGCTAGTACAAGGCTATATATGTTTGGAAGAGATGGTACTTAAAAGGAAATAAAACATGAGGACTACATGAGGCAAGATATAAAACAATAAGAACTTTCCAAATCAGCAAATAAATGAGAGATGATGAGAAAGGAAATGTATAGAGTCACGGTGTATCAAGGGTACCTGCCTATTGATCCAATATATCATTGACATGTCAAAGTGCCACAATCGCATCCTAAAAGCCCATTGTCTTAATTCCTTGTGTCCAGTGGTGCTCAATATGTGGCGCACTAGCTTGTACAAGGTGTGCTGCATGTGTCTGAAGGGCAGTGATAGGTCCACCTTGTCGTTCAAGCTCAGAAAACACATCTGCGATCATTGTCAAAGCTCTATGAACCCATATGAACCCCTCCAAAGCTCTATGAACCCCTCCGAAGCCCTACAAACCTCTCCGAACCTCTACAAAGTCACGAGAATGCTTCGAAATTCTTCGCAACACCTCGAAATTCTTTGTATGCCTTCGGCTGCCATAATACAATTCCCCTGACCTTTGTACAGCTCAGGATATACACTTGGAACATCGTCGACGAGTTCCGAACCAGTTTCGAGCAATATCGCAGCGATATCGGCCTTCGAACAAGTCCAATATTTCCTCGACTGACTTCGAAAATCATCGAACATTGCAAATCAACATCGGACACTATATTGCTATCCGAATAATCATCGCACACATGCCAGATGTATCCCCTACCATTGTTGAACAATATCGCACCAATATCGGGCCACGAACAAAGTCCAAAGAAACTTCGAAAATCTTTGAAAAACATTGAACCTCAAAAAACATCTTCGGACATGGTATTTCCTATTCAAATGATCTTCGGATGCATGCTGGACACATGGAGTACTTTACACTCCCCCACCTATTCCAGTTGTATTCTGGTTCATCCAGCCGGAATTTCTGGAATTTCTGGAATCCGGTGGAATTTTTTTTGTATGTAGTTTTCCCTATGCAGCACAATTCTGGTTGGAATAAGGATCCAATTTACACCCAGAATCCCCGGAATCTGACCGGACTCATCACAACCAGAATAACAGGAATAACCGGACTAACCAGAATAACTGGAATGCACGTGCTTTCCCAAATAAAAGTTCGACACACATCAAGAATTGAACACTCAACCTTGGGTCTGCACACATAACAGCACACTTAACCACTGAGCTACCAGGCAATTATTCTTGGGCATACATTTAATACTTTTATTACCCAACCAAGGTACGTAGTTAATCACAGCCATTAACGGAATAATTAATAAGTATGCATATGCATGACACGTGACACATGACTGCCAGCTCACAACCACCACCACCACTGTCGCCAACACTGCCTCCTCCTCCTCTCCACTCTACCACCACCACTGCGTGTGCACCCACCACCACCGTTCCCACGCCCAATGCCACCATCACCAACACCTTCAAATGAGCTGACTGGACAGAACGCGGGCCCAAACAACGCAGATCGCATTGTTTGGGGCCTAAGTATGTTTTTTTTTGTTTGCTTCTTGTTTTTTCATACTAACTAACTTGTTTTGTTTGTTTTATATACTCATCTTTATTCACTTATACTCTCCAATCAATGGCGCGTTGGTTCACTATCAATATATTCCAAGATTATTACCTTTTTTGGAACACCTGGTTCAACCTGCTCTTTATGTCACTATCTTTAAACTACATTGTGATGTAGAAGCTCTGCAGGCCTTGTGTGAGTGACTGCATTCCAACTCAATCTATGGACTCTCCACCTCTTTAATACAGACCAATGAACTATTCCAAGGTATTGATTCTACCTATAATACCTTGGTTAATCTATCTATACAGCCACCAGTGTGTCCTGTGAGCTGGCATATAGTAACAAGGAAAAAAGGTGAGTAGGTGAAGATCCTGACTTGTAGGGTGAAGTATTGACTATATGTATGACTTGTAGGCTGTAAACGAGGGGTACAGGACTACTATAGACGTCTATGAGGAGCTTTGTACAGAAGGTGAAGTGTGGGATACATGGTGAGCAAAGTTCACATCTGTAGGTGGGGAATCCATGTCCTGGTGAGTCAGGATCTTCTATCCCTGCTATCTCCTTTACTGATCTTTGTTCTACTTTACTATAAGGCCCAGGAATTGAAGAAAGCGAACACTTTGGTGCCACGGATCTCCCAGGGTATGGATACCTCCTCCTGACTCCATGTTCTCTGCTATGGCCATCCGCATTACTACAGGGACTTCAGGGGGTCTATTGTATTGTTTTATTTGACTATTATATCCATTTTCCATGTGCATTTCATAAGGGGATGGCCTAGGTATGCAGGTAAGTGACAACCTCTCCCCCTCCCTATACAGGTGCACTCACAGAGAGCACCTTGTTCCCAGCTCTCCCAACATTAATCCCTGCCTCTATGTACATCCCTATACCCCCTACATTTTTTTTTGGCTGTGGAGGGTGTGCAAGCCCAGCAGTGGGTACCCTGTCTCACACTCCCATCACCTCTCCCTGTTCCCCCTCTTCTCTACTCATGTAGTGCCATCCACAGTCATTTGGATAGTCATATATATTAATATATAGCAAGTTACATGCAATATAACACTCTCATGAGAAGATGACACCTCTCCTCCTCCTCAAACTCAAGAAGAGTGCTTGCTCTGGGTTAAATATAGCTGTCAAAGCGGAAATGACTGTTCATTAACACTATACATACATATATAAGTATTATATATCAAAAAAAAGCGAGGGAAATGGTCAGGAATGAGAGGAAAGGCATGCTCATCGTCGGGGATGATGCCGAAGCTGTGTTGATCAACCGTGGGAGATAGTGATCGACAGTGATCGGGGTGGGAACAGTGGCGGGAAGCTGTCCCGCACATTCCCGGACCTATATGCTTATGTGAGCATGGTGCGCTTACCTTGGTAAGTCCAAACGTTGCTTGGGGAGGGAAATAATGCCGGTGTCGGATTTTTACAGAAACGAGCCTTACAATAGTGGGTGAGGCACCGGATCACCCACTATTATAAAGCTGGGTTTGTGGGAAGATCAGGTGGGATGGTGATAAAATCGGGCTTCGTTTGCATCAACGACACGGGTCGCCAATTCGTGCGCTGCATTTAGACAGTGAGGCCTTCTATAATTTAACGATGCGACAGACGGCCACTCTAGCGGCTAGCCGGCACCGGGACAAGCAACGATTTGAGGGAGGGGCGGGTGGTTGTTGTTGTTGTTGTTTGTCCACTGTAGTCAACAAGTCACTTACTGGAAGGAGCTGGAAACTATCAATCGACACATCCAATGGAAGCAGTCAAACCGATAAAGGAAAATGAGTCGACACGCCTTTGATCGGCCAAGAGGCCCACATCTCGCGATTGTTTCCTACAACCTGGACACATTCGCCGTACTCAACCATCGAACCAAGTCTTTGTTATCATGAACCCACCAGTTGCAGACGATTCACGGTATGGACGCACAACCCCCTCGTTGTCCTCACCCTGTTGACCAGTATTGGTATCGTAGGCCCTGTTACTGGTCAAGTTGTAATCGGCCAACATTTTGGCGACTTGCAACACTCGAAAGGTCGGCCGTCATTCCACCTTTCATTTAGTAACTCAACTATCATCTCTGTAGAGCTGCGTCGTTCAGTCTTTCACGTCGTGGATCCCCATGTCGTCTGGGATGCCTTCTACAGTTCCAGACAGAGAAGCGAAGAGCACGCTGTCACATGCCAACTCGAGACACGAATCAAAATCTTAAACGATGTTCGATCTTGGGCTGATAGCATGATGACCACCCCAATTTGCTGGTTGAGTGGCCCTGCAGGTACTGGTAAAACCACCGTCGCGCATACCATCGCAGAGGAATACAAAGACAGAAAGCTTGCTGCTTCATTCTTTTTCTGGAGGAAGACGGGAGACCGCGATGACATCAACAAGCTTGTCGCTACCTTAGCATGGCAAATAGCGAAGAACATCTCGTCAGCGAAGGAACGAATGGAGGAAGCTCTGGAGTTGAAGAATGAGGCGTACATTCCACTCCCACAACTCTCCCTCGAAGATCAGCTCTCGAAAGTTCTCGTCCACGCACCCGTCGCAGATACCAACCACGCTGGCCCCCATCTCATCGTTATCGACGGGCTCGACGAATGCGCTTCGCAAGAAGGGATTCGTCGGCTGATTGACTGGCTTCGCGAGAACAAACCTCCCTTCCGATTCCTTCTTACTAGTCGACCTGAGCCACAAATCAAGGCTTGTTTTCTGCCCGGCGAGGAGGCCAGCGATGTTCTGTCACTCTCTCTCACAGAATCGAAAGACGACATTCGAGAATACTTTATCAAAGAGCTTAAGAAGATTAAACAACTCTCCACATTCCATGGGCCGTCAGATTGGCCGACGGAATCATCCGTTAATGAACTCGTGGAGAAATCGGAAGGCTTGTTCGCGTACGCAGCTACGGCTGTCCGATATATCGGCGGGAAAGGCTCTCCGAAGACACTGCTGACCAATGTCCTGAAATGCCACGTCGGTTTGGATGGCCTTTACTCTCAGGTCATTATGGAGGCCAAGTGGAAGTATTTTCACATAGTCATGGGGAATCTAGTGCACATTCGATATTCACCTGCTATTAACGAGTTCTCCCAGCTTCTACTCGCCATCAATAAGTCCCTCGAGGCTCATGACATTCGCTCTGCATTAGATGGCTGCCACTCTATCCTTTTCATCCCTAAAGATGATACGGAGGTCATCGAATTCTATCATGCCTCACTGCGAGACTTCCTTACCGACCAGGCTCGGTCAGAGAGGCTCTTTTATGCTCCTGCTATGTGTCATGCACAACTCATGGTGGGATGTCTCGGAGAAATTACAAGGGCTTTCAGCAATGGCAACCGTGCACCAGAATATGCCCTTATATCATGGGTTTATCATGCTTGTTTGTTCTTGTCTGCACCCAGCGCGAGCGAAGGATTAGGGGGGCTGAAAGATGAGGCTGAGGGGTTGGTGAAGAAAATTGACGTGAAATGGATAAAGTTTTGGATGATAGAAGCATTGTGTTGGGCAGGTACCATATTTGAGAGTACAGTTAACCCAAGAAAAGGTGAGAGAGTGGTATATGAATCTCAAGATTCATTATTGAGGACACTAGCCTTGGGGTCTAGCCAGGGGAGATTGGATTCGACTCTTGCAGCGGAAATTGAGAAGTATTTCTGGAATTCTGGAGGTAGGAATTTGCTGTTTCACAATTGAAGGTTACAGACTGAATTCTTTTCTATAGAAAGTAAGTCTGAGCTGTGATCCTTTTTTGAAACACAATTGTTAATTGCAAATTTGATCTATCTACACAAGTTTGTGAGTGTTCAAATGATATTTGTTTCAACTGTGAAATAGACTTGTGGACAGGTGGTATGTATGTCTGCTGCTGGAGAAACCATGCTAACCAATGATTATGACACTTGCTTGATAAATATGGAATCCAAAGGTCAGCTGCATATTGTATCATGCTGACCTCTATTTCATTGACATGTGCCACTGGTAGGAAGTGTGTGATCATTCTCAATGCTTGTGTGAAGTCACTCTGACCATTTTGTGATGTTGGTGCATCCACAGCATGTGGGTGATCATTCTCAATCCTTGTGTGAAGTCACTCTGACCATTTTGTGATGTCTGTGCATCCTCAGATTGTGTGTGATTTTTTTAAATTCCTGTGTGAACTCACTCTGACCATTTTGTGATGTCTGTGCATCTTCAGGATGTGCGTGATCATTCTCAATGCTCATGTGAAGTCACTCTGACTATTTTGTGATGTCTGTGCATCCTCAGCGAGTGTGTGATCATTCTCAATCCTTGTGTGAAGTCACTCTGACCATTTTGTGATGTCTGTGTGTCCTCAGCGAGTGTGTGATCATTCTGAATGCTTGTGTGAAGTCACTCTGACCATTTTGTGATGTCTGTGCATCCTCAGTATGTGGGTGATCATTCTCGATCCTTGTGTGAAGTCACTCTGACCATTTTGTGATGTCTATGCATCCTCAGATTGTGTGTGATTTTTTTTAATACCTGTGTGAACTCACTCTGACCATTTTTGTGATGTCTGTGCATTCTCAGTATGTGGGTGATCATTCTCAATTCTTGTGTGAAGTCACTCTGACCATTTTGTGATGTCTGTGCATCCTCAGAATGTGGGTCATCATTCTCAATGCTTGTGTGAAGTCACTCTGACTATTTTGTGATGTCTGTGCATCCTCAGCGAGTGCGTGATCATTCTCAATGCTTGTATGAAGTCACTCTGACCATTTTGTGATGTCTATGCATCCTCAGGATGTGGGCGATCATTCTCAATGCTTATGTGAACTCACTCTGACCATTTTGTGATGTCTGTGCATCCTCAGCGAGTGCGTGATTGTTCTCAATCCTTGTGTGAAGTCACTCTGACCATTTTGTGATGTCTATGCATCCTCAGATTGTGTGTGATTTTTTTTAATACCTGTGTGAACTCACTCTGACCATTTTTGTGATGTCTGTGCATTCTCAGTATGTGGGTGATCATTCTCAATCCTTGTGTGAAGTCACTCTGACCATTTTGTGATGTCTGTGCATCCTCAGAATGTGGGTCATCATTCTCAATGCTTGTGTGAAGTCACTCTGACTATTTTGTGATGTCTGTGCATCCTCAGTGAGTGCGTGATCATTCTCAATGCTTGTATGAAGTCACTCTGACCATTTTGTGATGTCTATGCATCCTCAGGATGTGGGCGATCATTCTCAATGCTTATGTGAACTCACTCTGACCATTTTGTGATGTCTGTGCATCCTCAGCGAGTGCGTGATTGTTCTCAATCCTTGTGTGAAGTCACTCTGACCATTTTGTGATGTCTGTGCATCCTCAGAATGTGGGTGATCATTCTCAATGCTTGTGTGAAGTCACTCTGACTATTTTGTGATGTCTGTGCATCCTCAGTATGTGGGTGATCATTCTCAATCCTTGTGTGAAGTCACTCTGACCATTTTGTGATGTCTGTGCATCCTCAGGATGTGGGTGATCATTCTCAATCCTTGTGTGAAGTCACTCTGACTATTTTGTGATGTCTGTGCATCCTCAGCAAGTGCGTGATATTCTCAATGCTTGTGTGAAGTCACTCTGACCATTTTGTGATGTCTGTGCATTCTCAGATTGTGTGTGATTTTTTTTAAATACCTGTGTGAACTCACTCTGACCATTTTTGTGATGTCTGTGCATCCTCAGCGAGTGCGTGATCATTCTGAATGCTTGTGTGAAGTCACTCTGACCATTTGTGATATCTGTGCATCCTCAGGATGTGGGTGATCATTTTCAATGCTTGTGTGAAGTCACTCTGACCATTTTGTGATGTCTGTGCATCCTCAGATTGTGTGTGATTTTTTTAATGCCTGTGTGAAGTCACCTTGCTCACTTTGCAATGCCTGTTTATGCTTAGCAAGTGCGTAATCTTTCTTCAGCTGCCCTGACTATCTGTTCATTTCTCTTCATTCTCAGAATGTCAGTGATGCTCTCAAAAACTTCTGAGATTCACCTCTTTATCCTATAATTTTCCTTTCCAGGATGTGAGTATGCATTTAGAGTGCCTGTATACTATTTGACTGATATTTTATTTCATGTCCTCAGGTTGTATGCAATTCTTTTGTATTCTGGCATGCTAATGATTGTTGCTGGGTCTCAACAATTCTAGGATGTGTGTTACTATTTTGCATAAACCTTGATGGCTTGTACTCTAATTTATCATGTGCATTCCTTCAGACTGTTTGTTTTTTCAATTCATTCATGTAATTTTTTAAAAATCACTATCTTTGCAGTTTGTATGTTGTTAATCTTAATTTTTGGGCTTAATGTCTGACATATTGCTTTGTCTTTAGTTTAAAAAGCAAAAGTTCAAACTCTTGCCCAATATGATATCCTTAGAAGGGTCAATAATATTGGGATTTAAACACATTTGTTTGTGGTGTTCACTGTGTTTTATTCTCAACAGTACTGATCATCCATTTTAGGCCAGTAATATGGTACTCCTATGAGAAATATTTCTTGAATGTCTGAAATCTATGTACCAATGATATACAATCCCATGGCTGTAGGCACCAAACTAGTTAAGTTGTGATAATACCATGCATGACTTTTATAAGTGTAGACAGATGGGAATAGGGAAGGGGGGGGAGTGAGCAGCCAAAGTCGCAAGCAGCATAAACAATGAAGAGCAGAGGATGAACCTGGCAACAGGCTTGTTGGGGATCCAACAGCCAACCTGTTTCACTTTAAAAGCTCTTCAGGCCAGATTCTGTGACTCAGAGTAGATCAGTATGAGTTAAATGATGTGCCAGGAGCTCAATGTGGATCACTTTTCAAGGAGGCATCCACCTGGAAGTATGCAGCCTCCACAAGAGATGCTGTGACCCTGAGGGGTACTGTGTGAAATGCAAATGCAGCAAACCTGCATGGTTTGACAACCAACGTCATAGTGCATCAGTTGGTGAAATGGCCAACATTGACCACCAAAATAAATTGCAAATAATTATTGGAATAGATAGAGAATATGAATAGGACCCCATCCATCCCAAAATCATGAATTTTGGTGGACTACTTCCTGAGATATACAGGAAATACTGAAAACAGTCTTTAAGCTGGGTTTGTCAGAAGATCAGGTGCACCATCCCCTACTGTGACATTTGTGTGACAACACGGTAATGGCACACATTTGGACTAGACTGATGGTGATAAAGAAACTGTATTCCCTCCTTCTGCTATGAAGTATGGGGGGTTTATATAGATACTAGGTGAGTTGTGATCTCAGTATTGGAGCCTATTACTAAGATTGCGCAATCATGAGTAATCTGTAATATAGGTGAAATGGGGTGAACAAATGATCAAGTCTGAATGCATCTGTAACGGTCACTTTTGCTACATATGCCCTCAAGCAGATGTCCCGACAGACTTGGCAGATTTAGGTCCTGTCGAAGACACAGCTGCGTGTCCCGCATGTGCAGAACTGTTCGTTCCACTTGCAGAAGAGAGCGAAGACTCAGGTGGGTCAATGGACATGGCACAACTCCAGTTAGATGGCCCTGCTGTGGGAGTCGGGGAACGTTCAATGGGTTTTGGCTCAGCAGCAACTGTTACGCTCGTCTGAGCATCTGAATGCCTGTTCTTGTGCATCTTTGGTTTAGGCTCAGGATTGGGATTATGAGGGGTAGTGGGACACAGTGCTGTGCTGGTTTTCCAGTTCATTTGCTCGTTTATGGCACGATCACAGTGTATCACTTGGCTCACGGTTTGCATTAGCAATCCACAAGTTATGTTGGCTTCATAAGGTGAGAGAACCATACTCCCTTTGCCGAGAACTGATGGAACATGATCTCCGACAGGCACAAGTGCTGGTGGAGGTCGAGGCGATGATGAGCATGAAGCTGTGCTGGATCTAGAGCAGGGTGGATCCAAAGGTGGTCGCATACGTGTGGCACGGTTATGCAGGGATGCTGGGTCTACCTGGAAGAGCGTAGTGTCAGGGGCAGTACCTTGAGGGTCCACTCCAACCACGGTAGTGAACCAGATGAAGCAATTTCCAGAGTCATCATTGAAACTCTTGGCAAATTCATGATACCCGCCAGGCTCGACATCAGGATTGCCTGAGCGCAGGGATTGGTTGTAGTGAATGAAGCTTCAGATGTGGTGTGAGGAATAGCAGACATGACGACCTGGGATGTTAGGATTGGCAAGGATCCAGTATTTGCAGCTTTCACATGTGAGCAGCGAATGTGAGAAGTCGAAGCCACACTCATGTTCAGTCATGGCTAGGCATGGCATGAATGGGTGAGAAGATGCTGAACAAGGGTGTGCACGTGTGGAGGATTTAGTATGGTGGACGTTGGGGGTTTGCATGTTATTAAAGCCCTGGGGAGCAGTTGTTGCCACCTCAAGGCCTTCCAAGAATATCTGGGGATCTTGATAGGAGTCCATCGAGGCTCCAGCCAGTAGATCATCAATCTTGTCTATTCCCAACAACTCAAAATATGACTCCAATGCATTGAGATGTGTTATTTGATAATATGGCATCCAAGTAGTGTCACTGGACTTCCACTTCAATTTAAACTTTGCATCAGTCCGTGAACCGACATGTCCCTCGATTTGGTCCACTGCCCATTCACTATCAGGGGCATTCTGGCTGCCTAATTGAGTATCAAGGTGCCCAGGGAATAATTGGTCATCATTAGGTATGTGAATCCTGAGTAACGATGCATGAAATGAATTGTGTACCCCTTTCTGTTTCAGGTGAGGTCGTAGATCAACCCTGAACGAATAATTTGTCCTTAAGGATTTTGTACAGACCAATGAACTTAGGTATGAGTTTCCTAGCAAAACCTTTAGGGAAACTAATGTTTTAAGTTGAGACATAGACAAGATCGCCCTCGACAAAGGGACAAGGTCTGCGTCTCCAGTTTGCGTCTTGTGTTTGTTTGACATGCACTGACAAGATACTGTTGTGAGCTTGCATCAGTGCCAATCTCTGTTGCAATGCGAAATTTCTGACAGCCGGATATTCATCTGAACTAGCAGAGTTCCATATCATTGGTCTAGGCATCTGTCCTGTATTTAGGAAGAATGGTGCAAATCTGGTGGTTTCAGACTGAGCTGAATTGATTGTGAACTCAATGGCTGGCAACTTCAATACCCAGTCTCTTTGATTTGGGCCTATGCACTGCCGCAACATTTGTGTTACAGTACAATTTGCTCATTCTGTTGATCCATCTGTCTCAGGATGGTATGCACTTGACATCTGTAATTGTGTTCCAACTAGTTGATGTAAGTGTTGCCAGAATGTGCTCGTGAATAGTACATCCCTATCACTGATAATTGACTTCGGTAGTCCATGCAACTTATAAATGCTCTCAAATGTCATTTCTGCTATCTGCTTGGCCTTATAGTCTGTCTGACTGGGTATCAGATGACCATGGCAGTGAGAAGATCAATTACGATGGTAATTGAGTCAAATGTCCCATCTCTGTTTTTGGATTCAGGTAATGGGCTGATGAAATCCATGGCTATCGATTCCCAAGGTCGTGCTGGGATAGCTAGGGGATCAAGCAAACCATATAGCTTCTGATTAGCCGGCTTGCTTCTGCTGCATGTCTGACAGGAGTCACAATAGGTTTTAGTGTCATTGACCATGTCTTTCCACCAGACTTGGTCCCTAAGATAACTTAGAGTTTTACTTGTGCCCAGATGTGCTAGTAGTGAGTGTGCTTCCAAGATAATGATCTCTCAGATGTTTCTGCCATCCACTACAAACTTTGGGATGCACACTAGCTTCCGTCCCTGGTCTTTCAGGAAGATCAAGCCATCATCAGTAGCCTCAAAGTTCTGGACTCCTTTGGTTTGGCAATAATGGTCTTAAAAAATGAATCATCACAGTATTTATTCCTGATAACCTCAATTATGTCAATACCAACTCGCCCTCCAGATACACCAACAAGTGAGGTGCCAGGAAGTGGGGAGTCAGTGTACATATCCTCGAGATTGTCTTGAGAATCTTCAACAGTCTTGATTTGGACTGTTTTGTTTTGTTTGTCCAAACCTTCTGATGTTGAAACAGGCATGTCAACATCGTCAGTACCCTCACCCTCCTTTCATTCTTGTGGTCCTTTGAGAATGAAATGATGCTTTATCCTGGCCAGCCACTCCTTCTTAGTCTCAGGATGACCAGTTTCAGCAGGAGGCACAACTTGATGCTGACATCACAGTGATTGGCATGGACCCTCGCACACAGCAAATGCCTCAACACCAGCCAACAAGATTTTGTGAAGACCTAGATGCTTGTTGTTGTCATCATGTTGTGTATACTTGGATGGCACCCTGACTGTCCCTGGAGCTTTGTTTGAGTACATGCGAGACAGTGCATCTGCGAGGATGTTATCGGACCTGGGTACATAGACAATCTCAAAATTGAACTCTCTGATCTTTTCCATCCAATGGGCCTGTCAACCTGAGAGAATCTTCTGATTCATGAAGTGTATCAATCCCTTATGATCAGTGATCCATGTGAAGTGTACTCCTTGGAGCAAGTCATGTGCACAACCATCAGTAACCATGAAGATCTGTTCATGGCCAGGCTTGTAGTTCAACGGTACTCAGTGGCGGTGACAACTAACAGCGACAATTGACTTGACTTCCTCAAATGCATGCTGTTGAGTAAATCCCCACCAAAATGGCACTGTATCCCCCGTGAGTGTTGACAACACACCCATAGGGATATGAACACATGCAAGATCATCAGCCAGGAACCCAACTGAACCAAGAAACCCACGTAGAAGATCATGATTTGTAGGAACCTTCCATGCAAGTACATTGTCAACCTTATCTGGGTCCATATGAATCCCATCATCATCAATGACATGACCAAGAACCTTGAGTTCCTTGCAAAGGAACTTAAGCTTTTGCTTGCTAAGGTAAATCTTTTCTCGCTTCAAGATGTCAAGAACAGTTTTAACATGTTCAACATGTTCTTCTAGTGTGTCGGAATAAATCACAATGTCATCAAGATAAACATCCATCCAGCATGATAAGTACAGCGCAAATAAATGGTTCATCAATGCCTGACAGGTGGCTGGTGCATTACAGTCGCCTTATTGCACTACATGACTAACCATTGTTCCATCAGGCATCGACATGGCTGTCCGCTGAACATGTTCAGCAACCACATGAATCTGCTTAAAAAATTCTTTTCCATCTGCCATTGAACAAAAACGATGTCTAGCCACATGTCTAACAATCCCATCAATATCTGGCATTGGCGATGCAAGCTTGACAGTATTTGCATTCCTGTCACAAAGATCTGCCACATTACACATCAAGGTTGTGCCAGGTTTTGTGATCATGAGCATTGGAGCTGTCAAAGATGCTGTCAACATCTCCCATCACCCAGTATGCAAATATGCATCTCTCTTCACTCTCCATTGAGGCCTCAAGGCTTCAGGGCATCGAGATGGATGCCAATGGTAGACTTTCTTCTCATCAATCAATGGAATTGTATGATTAATGGCCCTCAATGGTGGCAAGGGTAAGTCCATGTCGAGACTCTCGACACAGATTGGTTCTGCATAAGCAATAAGCTCCTGATGGATTTTGTCTATAGCATCATCATAGATAACCATAGCACGGGATGTGATTTTCATTACATCATCGCCTTCCAATGGTAGAGAGGTTTGTGAACCTACAATAACAGTTGTCAGATTCAACCCTATTGACACTCTGTGTTGGTAGATCCATGGACATCCGAGGATCAAGTCATAGTTAGAGATGTTCATAATATTGAAATAATGATCCTCTTTTATAGCTTGATATTGAAACTCAACACAAGTCCCTGTGTTAATATTGGAGCATGAGCCCTGCACTGCTAGCTGTAATGGCAGAGGCTTTTCAAGTATGATCCATTTTAATTTTAACTGGTCCATGAGGGTTGCAGACATGAAGTCTCCAAGGGAACCAGAGTTGATTAAAGCTTGGACACTCTGGCTGTTGATCTTGGCGACCATGACAATGGGTCTCAGAACAGTCCATGACATATCTTTTGTCACTGAGGCATTGCGTTCAGGTGCCGCCAACATTTCTCGTGGTACCTGGACGCCATTCAACTCCAAAGCTTGTATATCTGAGGTGGTGTCAGGCTCTAGAACTGCAAAGTAGTAATCCTCATTTGGCAACAGCTCTTCTTCCTGCAGTGGTTCCCATTGAGAGTTGTGTAGCTCTCGACAATACCAATGGAATATATCAAAGTCATCATTTTCCAACAGACACTTATCAAGAAAGGTCTGAAGGCACTGCAGGTGGTCTATCATGAGATAATACCTATTATCATCTTCATTATGGAGAATCTCAAATTGTTGGCCCAGATGACTCCCATAGTTCTCATCCCCAGGGTATGGACCCCCAGCAAGCAGGAGCATGGTGACCATTTCTGGTAGAGTGTCATTGACCCGTAGCTGGTAAAATCTCCGAGGCCTCCTGTTGCAAGATCTTTTACCATCCATACAGTCACACTGCTCTGCATACCACTTTGGAAGTGGGAATCCTTCTGTCTGTAAATGGCCAGTAGGTATCAAGACCTCCATTCTCTTGAAGTGTATCAAAGAGTAAGTGATTGTCATGTCCAGTTTTGCAGATCTGGAAATGAGGGGACTCTGCTGTTGCCCCCTCTTGTATCCTCAATGCATCCCCTGGGTACGGCGCAGCCAATTCCAATAGTTCAGAAGCTGAGACTGCTCTGAGGTCCCCAATAGGGAATTGTTCTGGATCATCATCAAAAAATCAGTGAGCACTTTGCATGAGATTACATGATTCTTGTGACTCAGAAATCCTTTTCTTGTACCAGGAAAGGATATTAAACTGCTCATTTTTTAGGTGTATTTTGTCAATTTTGGTTATCATGTTCTCACCATAATCAACAATAACATAGATATCAAGCTCTCGCTCGTATACCCAGAAGCGCTCATCCAAAGTTTGGGCTACAAGAGGCTTTGGGAATCTGCCTATGCCATCAGTGAGCCTCCACATCAAGCTGTGAGCATAAGCATCTCCTATTTGAAAATCTAACCAGTTTGTCATTGGTAAATTTTCAAATTCAATCCCATTATGGATAGCAAGCTGAGTCGCATACCACAATGGCAGATTAAACTGCTTATCCAGCAGATATTTATGCTCCACTTGCATGCAGAACCCAACATCTACTGGATCATTCTCCGTATCATTGATCTCATATAAGCCCTGTTTTCCAGATACTGGTATGAGCCAGAATCGATGTTCAATCTCATCTGACTGGGCTCTTTCCAGGTCACCTGGGTATGTCACAACTGACTGTAACTGACGTGCAGCTATATCTGCAACCAAGTCCCCAATCTGTGCAAACCCACCAACATCAGCTAGTGACATACAATCCAATTTGGGGAAGTTTTGCATGTCAAAGGAAATTGCACCACAGGGAATTCTGTGGACGTCCTCTGTAGTCTTGGCAAGGTCATGCAACTTCTCAATTGTCTCAAGATCAGCATTGATATTGAAGGTAGACATGCCAGGAGCCTTCCTGGATTTGTCTGACTTCACAAATGAACCATGGGGGCAGTGTCAAGATAGGTGCCCCGGCTCTTTACATTTGAAGCATTTTCCAGCAGCTAACAACTCATTCCGTTCTTTGTCACTCAGATTTGACTTAGGAGGTCTAAACTCCTGTTTCTCTGAAGCGGAGAACTGAGCACCTTGCCCGTTGGAATGTCCATGATTGCCATTACTATGGGAGTGCTTCACATCCAAAGAATGTCCCTTATTTGGGTAATTATTACCACTGTTCTGGGTTGGGGGTGGTCTGTTGTTACCATTCCTGTTGTGCCCTCCAGACTTAGAAGAATTGTATGCAGAGGGGGTGTTTCCTGTCTTTTCAGCTGATTGTGTCTTACGGGTGTTTGTTCTTCCCTTTTTAGACACTTCAAGACGTTGCGCAGTTCTGACAATCTTCTTCCAAGATGATACATCAGGGTTCAACTTCTGCACCCACAATGCTTCAGTAGTGTCCAGATGAAGACCCTTCCATAGATTCAATACACACTGTCGGGTACTGGTAACGCCAAGCATCATGTGTAATTCTTCCAGCTCATAGATGTAGTCATCAACTGATCTGTCATTTTGATAGCAATGATCAAGTTTTTTATGAAGCTGTGATTTGAAATCTATGGGAAAACAGAAGTTGAACAGCCCCTTAAATTTTTTGTCAAGCTTCATGGAGCGTTCCTTCTGTGCAGCTTTCTGAATATAATAATTCTTAGCTTTTCCCTTCATGTAATAGGACAAGATCCAAATCTGACGTTGCTTTGCAACACGTCCATCCTCAAGATAATCCATACTTTCTTTCACAAACTGATGGAATAGACAAGGATCATCCTCCCCACTGTAATCTTTAGGTGGTTGAGGTTTGATCCGATTACTTGAATGAGATTGTTTCTTGGACTGATGACTTTTGTGGCTACTATGGCGATGTGATCAAGATTGGCCAGAGGACTTGGAGGTCGTAGACATGTCCAGATCTGATTCAGATTCAGAACTCGATGAATCACTAGAATCCAACAAGTCATTGGGAGATTCAGATGGGCTGTCTGATGAGGAGGTAGATCTCTCAGAGGATGAGTCCAAGCTTGTGTCCAAACCAACTACATGGCTTTCTTGTGTCACTTCTTTCAAGGCTCGGCCAATATAACTGTTTGGCTGCACCTGATCCACTGGTCGCAAAGCATCAGCACTGTGCTTTTTCTTTGTGGTCTTTGCCTTCTTGGTTAATTTCTTGAGGCGTTCAGCACCAGCATCAGCAAGAACATTCCACCCAGCATCTATGGGTGTCAGCTTCCTGCTCCCAGATCGCTTTCTCTTTTTCAATCTAGTTTTCTGAGTTCCCAACTTCTTCTTGTGGGATTTCTCAGTTACTTCAGGAGGTTGGCTGTTTTCTTGGACAGCTTCCTCAGGATCCTTGTCGGGAGATTTGGCCACAATGGGCACCACTTTCTCCAATCTATTAGCATGCATTTTGTTCTTTTGAGACTTGATGCACTCAAATTCCTTCTTCTGAACTTTCAGTTGGGTCAATATCAACGTTACCCCAGTTCAAGGGGTCAGTTCCCTTGCCTTTTGGCTGAGAAGGGCCTTCCTTTCTAGAGTCAGTGATATCCTCCTTGGATTTCATGGCATGACTCCATCTGTTGATATGCTTGCATTGGTCAGGAGTCAGACTTTCAACCACCGCATCTATTATGGGGTCTATTACTGAACTTTGATTAACTTTGTAGTGTCGAGTCCAGTCAACATTTTTATTCAACCGTAACTTAGGTGAAAATTTTTCTAAGCTCCTAGAGCATCATGGTTGTATGGTAATCCACGGGTTGGGATTACCATCATCATCGCTAACATCAGGCAATGTAGATGATTGTTCATGTGAGATATCTCCAGCAACACTGGGTTCAACCTCAAAGATGGTCTCCTGCTCTGCAACAGATATACCTGGAGGCTCCTTGTCATCAGTCGGAGACCATGGTGGGGATCTCGCCAAAGCTGCATCCTGGAAGGATTTTGCTTCATAGGTGGAGGGTGGGCACAATGCACTCCTAGCAGACGAACCTGTGTCCATGATAGAAGAATAAGTTTGCACACCTTTTTTCATAGAATTGCTGCAGAGACTGTATGTCATTTTTGATAGAGTTTATTGAGTAAAGGTTCAAAGTAGGGGGTGTCGACAGAGATGGTAGTCCAAGATGATCAGTTGCAGGGGGAACCAAGGTGGAGTCAACGAGTAGCAGGTTTTAGAGAAGTTTTGAAGGTAGCATCAAAAATATGTGACATTTGCATGACAACATGGTAACGGCACACATTCGGACTAGACTGATGGTGATAAAGAAACTGTATTCCCTCCTTCTGCTACAAAGTATGGGGGGTTTATATAGATACTAGGTGAGTCATGATCTCAGTATTGGAGCCTATTACTAAGATCATGCAATCATGAGTAATCTGTAATATAGGTGAAATGGGGTGAACAAATGATCAAGTCCAAATGTGTCTGTAACAGTCACTTTTGCTACACCTACCCACATAAATCATTTATCAACCACAACCCATATCCTCCCAATGTTGACCGCTATGTCTCACCACGTATTTCTTGCCCTTGATTCTTCAACACACTCATTCAATTTGCGCACTCATCGCCATGTCACCCAGTCATGTCACCCAGCCACATCATACTTTGCCAGTCCGCTATCAGACAGTTGTTCAATCCAGGCTGTTGCACTTACACTTTCATTTTATTCAAGAACACTCTTCCTTTTTTTAACCCTTTTGACAATCACTCAATACATTCACAGATGGCCATGTCACCCAGCTATGTCATACTGCACATGTTCAGTCCAGTCCACACTGTTGGGTTGAATGTTTCTACACCTTTCACTTCACGTTCCTTAATTTTTAACCTTTATTTTTCATTTCTTATGTGGTTGTTGCCAGCTGGTAGCTTTTCCCATTGAGTTTTTGATGCACCCACAGCTGAGCATTTCATATCTGCCTTACTTCATACTACCTACCTTTATTTCTACCTATATGTTTGCCATCTGAAGAGGTGTCCATAATATGGGTCCGTCGAGGCATGTCCTTAGCTCTAGTTAGCATAGGCGGATATCAAGCAAGTAACAAGTAACAATATGTATCAAAGGTTCAGCGACATTCCGTGATCAGGGGTGACCCTTACGTGGCATGTTCCCACCTGCCAATGGGCACTGCTGGTGTCACCTCCCGTCACCTCTGGTGACCTTTCCCTCGTGCTCACTCCCTCTCGCTCCTCTCATGCTGCTCGCTCGTCCCACTGGTTTTTTCACCTTTGGTTGACTCTGTATCTCTCTGTGGGCCTTCTTGTGTCTATGCTTTCATCCTAGACTTTGGGTGAATGAGTGTGTCCTCAGCCATGCAATTTTGGACAGGATGGATAGGTCAAAATGAAGGATAGGTCAAAATCCACTGCTGCCGCTTCATGGGAAGTGGAAATGGTCAAAGTTCATCTCTTTTGCATGTTATGGCTCAATTTTTACTAACCAATAGTTTCATGATAGTGATGGGCTTCATGGTCTTGTTTTATCCAAGGGGCCTCATGTGACCTTACCCAGATTTTGTAATCACAATTCATGCTCATCTCTGTTTCGCCATTAATCAAAATATCTTCTCTCACTGCAATCTAAGATTAACAAAGTGAGATAGAAATGGTAGATGGTGAAAATCCCATATGCCATCTCGATGTTTGATCTCTTTTGCCTCCAACAGCTGACTTACCACCTCTTCTACACATCTTCACTTCCACTGTCTCCTCCACCCTGCCTCGTTTTACCACTGAGAAGAATGTCTGGTTACTCACAGCTCATACTGTTGTCTAGCACCTCAACACCTGCCCTCTCAAGCTCACCCTCGAGCTTACCTGCACCATCTCAGCACCATTCAACACCCCCAGCCTCATTTACCACCATTCAAATTCTACCCTGATGAGCATTTCTATATGCATGATTGGTCATGTCTGAACACCCCTGCCCTCTCGCTTGTACTCATAGATCATGTCCATTCTCTTTACTAGACTCTCAGTAGCACTCAAAATACTCAAAATACATTTCTCCTGGCTAGCGTATGTGATAAGCTTTCAAAAAGAAAGACTGTAAGCTTGATGGCTTGAGCCATCTTGAGTCATAAGTAATTCCATGCACTTCTCTCATGCAATTCTGCGAGAAGACTACAACATTAGGGTTGTTCACAGTAGCCATTTTTGGGCCATTTTTGGCTCATTTTCAATCTCATTTTTCTTTCATTTTCAATCATTTGGCAGTAAACAAACAAAAATGAAGTCAAAAATGAAGTCAAAAATGACTACCGTGAACCCCCCCGAAAGAAAAAATAGCAAAAATGAAAGTAAAATGCATTTTGCATGGTCTTTGGCATGCTACACAATGCTCGGCATATTCAAACTCCACCTCAAACACATCCTCCCCTCAAAGTCCCTGGCTTTGTTTGGACTCTCGTCTCAATGCCTACCTCAACAATACGTACTGTCATGCTCCAGGAGCTTTCAGAATACTACTATGTAACACAGAGACAGTGATTACAGGAGCATATCAACTCTGCCCTATCAGATATCTCACTGTCAGACAGTTCTGATTCAATCTCTTTACGCTCAGACTTGGGCTCTCTGATTTCCATTGATACACCAGATATCAACATTTCCTCCGATGTGTCTATGAATTCTGACAATCCACTGTCATCTTCAGCATCTTCTGAAACTGATAGCATGCATTCAATTTCTGATTTTGAGCTCGAGTACTACTTCAACTGGTCACAATGTTATTACAAATTATTGGTTGAAATCAAAACAAACTGTATTCTTCAGCCTGCACCTGTACCCAAGTGCTCCCAACTCCATATGCTAGACCACTAGAGAGTTCACAGTCCTGACTGCTTTCGTCGCAAGCTCTGGGTTGAACCTGAGACATTTGATGCTCTCATCAACCAGATCAAAGAACACCCTATCTTCTATAACAACTCGAACTGCCCTCAGCTACCAGTACACCTACAACTCAGTATCTTCCTCTTTTGTGCTGGGCACTACAGCAATGCTGCATCCCCTGAGGATGCTGCTCAATGGGCTGGTATTTCTGTTGGTGCAGTTGAGAAGTGTACAGATCGTGTTATTGTCGCCCTGCTTTCACATCATGATGAAGCCATCCACCTCCCCGAGGCTGATGAAAAAGAAGATTCAAAGAACTATGTGGCAAACCAAGTGTGTCTGGAATGGCACGGTGGATATTTGTTGGCAGATGGGATGAAGATTCCATTCTTCCAATGTCCTGGTTTACATGGCGATGCTTGGTTTGACAAGGATAGCGAGTATTCCATTGATTGTCAGGTGCGCATCAGTATGCCACATGGTTTAGCCCTTCTCACAAGGAATAATTAATATAGCTTGTGATGACCCCTCACAACTTGATGATAGTTGACTATTCAGTTGGCCATACTGGCAGTGTCCATGACTCATGGGCATTCCAAAGCACTCAGACTTTCAAAGAGCACAGGTGCATATTCGCACCTGGCAAATGGATGTGGGCCGACTCAGCCTATCCTTCTGAAACTTGGTCAGTATCACGATTCAAAAAGCCAGCTCATGGTGAACTGGATCCAGATCAGAGGACATTCAACTATCATCTATCAAAGGTGAGCTTTCTTTATAGCTCAATGTGATCCACTCCTTATTGGCCTTCTATATAGATCTGCATACATGTTGAGCATGCCATTGGACTACTGAAAGGCCAATTTCAGTCTTTGTTCCAGCTTTGTATCCAAATTTATACTCATCAGAGGCATCTGTGGGCCATCATGTGGATCCAATGCTGTATCATCCTCCACAACCTTATCTTGCAAATTGAGGCTGGGAACATCAATACAGAGTGGTGAGAGGAGCTGTACAACAGCTGGGATGCATGGGAGGGGGACACACACCATTGCAGAGAAGAAGCCAATGTTGGGAGTGATGAGGACAAGTATGAGACTGAGCTACAATGTGCTCGTTGCCATGTCATGAGTGATGGACAGAAATTCCGACATAGAGTTATGAAGAAGTTATTTGACAGCCCAACAAGTGGGGCTGTACATTGTACTTAAGTAATATTCAAATTTAAACAGCATTGGCATTGGCAAACTTGAAACGATGATACAAATCTAGTAAAGAAATAGATACACAATATGCATAGTTATCGACAAAAATTTGGAAGGTCACACAATCAACCATTGAAGGGTGGAAGAGATGGAAGCCCAAAGTCGGTTTGCAGTCCTAGTCCTGCTCCACCAAATGCTCCATTATCCCCAAACTGAGTCGTCCTGAATTGCCCTACACCTGATCCACCAGCCTCTTGATACTGCAGGCAGAGATGGAGCATTTGTATATCCTGTGCCTCTTTCTCATGCTCCCATTGATGCTGAGAAATAATCTGACACTCCTCACTTGCAGCTGCTTTTCGTTCACCTCCAGATTTATTCACTGCTTCTTGATTTCCAACTCAGCCATCCATTGTGCATGCTCTGCCATCTTCCAAGTATGCTTCTCAGCTGCAAGGGCTGCAAGGACCTTTGTCTCAGCTTTGATTTCATCTGCAAATGCCTCCTGGTGTGTATGCTTTCCTCTTCCTTTCTGTGAGGCAGAGGTAGTACAGGAAATGAGAGTCGAGGCATTTGATTGTGGGGTGGGCGTCGAGGCCAATGTGGAAGGTGTTGAGCTGGAGTTCCTACTCTCTTGGAGCACAGTCTGGAATTGAGGGAGTCCGACAGGAGTGGGACTGTCAATGGGACTGTCAATGGGACTGTCAATGGGATGGTCAAGGAATGGGTCAAGTCCATCAGTAGCATCGAAGCCAATATCCTGAGTAAGGTTCATGTCAAATCTGAGCAGAGGAGATGGCAAAGGGAGCTTACAATGTCATCGCTCAGTTTAGGACTGCCAACCATCTGATCATCAAGACCAGCGCTGAGCGAGGGGCTGTCCTGGATATCTTCATCATCAAGTCCCCCATCCCCACTGCTGTCCCTATGGCCTTGAACCAGCGCTAGCGCTTCAGCTGCAAGATCCTGACCAGGCTCTGACAAAGCTGTGTATGGATTGAAGTTTGGAAGTGTACACCAAAAGCCATGGAGATGCTTCCGATATGGAAAATCTCACTGCAGTTGTTCTATGAGGAAAAGTTAGTATAGACCAATTGAATAGAACAAGAAATACTTGCCAACGAGATTCCACAGATTGCTCCCCACTTCAATGTCTTCATATCATAGATAGTGTTTAAAGGTCCAGTCTGTAGGACCAAAAAAAAGACTGAAACTGAACTGAACTGGACCGATTAGGACCAGACCAGTGGTCTATTTATGGACTGGTCTTTTTCAGTCCACTTGCTGGTCTTTCATTTTGAAAAATATAGTAGGACCAATGAAAAACCGGTTAAAACCGGTTGTGACCATTTTTTTGTCCCAACACATGTTGGACCTTACTCCCACACATATTTACTTCATTTTTGGTCCCTGGATCATCAAAAACAGTCAAGAATTGGTTGAGATATGACCAAAAACATTTTTGTACAAGTATTTTGTTGTATCAGAACAACTTTGATTGCATTGCTTATTACCTGAGCTATATTTTATTTTGTGCAGCTATATGACATCATAAAAGTAACAACAACACACCTAATTATCTGTACCATGGGATATAACAGACCAAATGAGTGCAACTACAAACTACAAATTACAAACTACAAACCGCAACTTGAATGCATGTCCTTTCGGTTTTGGCCATATCTCAGTCAAATCTTGACAGAATTGCTTAGATGTTGGATCAGTCTACAGAGCATTACAATCTCCATCCATGAATATAATATATATGAGGTAATGGTCATATTTGTTGAGATACATATAGGTTATTTGGCACAATAAAATTTACAACAAAAGACCGGTCCGAACCAGTCTTTTTTCGGTCCATGGACCAATTAGGACCGGTCCTAAAGGGTCCAGTTGCAGTCCTCCAATATCTGGGTCGGTCCTAGACCGGTTGCGGTTGCCAGTTGCCCCATTTGGAAGTCAAAAACTGGACTGGACTGGACCTTTAAACACTAATCATAGACCAGCGCCAGTTTGGCCAAGCCTCTCATTGAACATACAATACTCTTTTCATAATCTGGGCATATAGCCACATCAGCATGAAACTGAAGGTAAGGGCAGAGCTGGAGACTTACCAAGCAATAAAGTTGTCGACAGATTTGATATAATTCCCAGTATTTACAGCAAAGTTGGCTCAGACAACGGCATCAACATCTGCAGAAAAGACAAATGTCGTGATCATTTTGTGGAATTCAGATTTTGTGCCCTTTGAAACATGTTTCTATTGACCCTCATCCTTGGCATCCTTAGTTGAGTCAGAAAAGAGATTTTGATGGTCTACAGGGTTCTCTTCAAGCCAGTCAAGAAGGTGCTCAGTTCTAGCAGGTGTCCAGGAGGTACAGCACATCTTGGTTGTTTGCTTGCAAGTGTCCTCATCATCCATAACATCCAGAGCAGCAGACTGAGCAGCTTTCAGTGATGGCTTTCAGGTCTGTTTGGGGCCGGATCCAGGCTGTGTTTTGGTTGTGGCACCTTTCTGATGACCCATGGTGGCAAGTGGGCATTGCGGTGGAGGATGCAATGAGTGGAGTTTGAAAACCTGGAACTTGACATTCAAAAATGGGATGTGAAAATGAGCTGCAGAATATTCATTTTTGAAAAATGGAAGAAAAATGAAAATGAAAAATGAAGCGAAAATGGCCAAAAAATACTTACTGTGAACAACCCTATTGTGAACTCGAGTTGCTCACGTGTATGAGAATCTTGTGGATTCACTGCTAGTAGTCAAGATACAAAGTACTACTACTATGGAATCATTTATTCAAAACATCGCCTCGAATCTTGCTATGATAACTGGTGATCAATCAGCCATCAAATCAATAACCTCATTGTGAGCAGCTCCACTTCTGCTACTAGTGGTACCTACATCACCCAAAGTTAAATCAATTGTACCTAGCTGTTGCATTTTTGTAGCATTTTGAGGTTTGAATTCCTGGAATGAAGATATGTACTGATGCAATGGAGGGACTCAGGTTCTGCTTACTGCATGCAGCTGCTCCTGCAAAGTCAAGAGCAGGGATCTGCACGGGTAACCCACAGGTATTTCACGCTGTACCCATACCCATAACCCATACAGGTACACAAAACCCGTGCAGATCCCTAGTCAAGAGTCCTACTGCATGTGTCATGGATTGTGGGACCCATATATCGATGGAAGCCGCTGAGGGATCATTTTGTGGTGGCACAACACAGCTTGTAGATTTGACAAGATTCTTGATGGTAACCATGAGTTTCTGGTATGCAAGGGAGTCCCCACTGCTTGATTGGACAATGTGAGGGTTGGGTGAGATCTTCAACACTTGAGTCCGTGCATTCGGTGTGGCAAGATTGTGTTCAGTGTCATCATAAAGAACAAATGGCTCAATTAATCAGACAGTGTGAGTAACTAGATCTTCAAATCAGACAGAAAAATTTGCATACCAAGCAAAACATGCAGCATATAACCCTGCCCCAAAGCACTTTCTCAAATCTTTTCAGAAGTGTTGCTGGCAGAACACAGTGATTTCATGAATCATGGGCTCACGAGGTTTCCATGATGGGGCAATGGTATCCCTTACATGGCCACCTAATCCTTTGCTCCAAGATGTACATACAGATCAAGAACCTTCATATCTGGGAAGGCAGAGTTCAACTTTGGGATGAGGGCCATGCTGCAATGGTGGAGGAAGCCATGTAAGTTCATAGACAATTCAACACACACCTGTGCTTGCCATGTGCCAAGAAATGACTGAAAGGAGTTGTCATCAGGTAGAGTCTTGGCAGCTGTGAGCAAATCATCCCCATATCTGCATTTTGCCAAGCCATGGGATGTAGAGACCCCATAGCCAGAGATTCCAGAGTCATAATCACCTCCTGCCATTAGTGCAATGAGGAGGAGACCGCCAGGTGTGAGTGCGACTATATCAACATGCTCGATGGCATCTGAGGTGTAGATCATGACTTCATCAGCACCGAGGCTGCTGCTGATCTTGTTCATAGAGCTAAAGGGGTAGTTGTAGTAAACAATTGGGCACTACCTTCACCAACTTGTAAAGGGCTTTGGCCCTCGCACCTGGATCTGATAACACATTTTGAACCAAAAACAAAGGCATCACTGTCATCGGTTATGATCACATTGATGATCCTGAGTTGGTTTAACATTGCAAGTTCAGCTTCGGCCTCTCCTGGTGCCTATGCAGTATGCAGTCAGACTGCAGGTCAGTAAATAATTTACACTTACCTCGTGAATATAGAATCCAAAAGCAGTGATAAGAAACTTGATGTAAGAAAGTAACCAAAGTGGGGTGTCAACAACATTCTTGCTGCGCTTCACAGATGGACATGCAGGACCATCAAACATGAAGATCAAGGTAGTGGGAATCTTGAGAAATCTGCAGAACCTGAAGAACAGTCTTCAAAGCTCTGGATTTTCCCCTTGTTGTGTATGAAGACCTGATTTTCGAGCAGACACTGTACAGGTGTCAATCCAGATGCTAGTCCATGTTGTCAGATGGCTGGCTTCCAAGCAGGGAGGTACACAAGCCATCCACCTAATGTCAACACCAATCACCAGAGTGTGCACATTGCAAAGATTGCGCTGAAACCCTTTGACTGTTGCAAACCTTGTCAAAGACTGTGTTTGTGCTGCTGGCTCAAGTATCTATCACAGGAGTAGTCAATGCTTGATGATCTACAAGTCACAGTCATGTACCAACCTTCCATAGCCTGCTGATGCCCATGCTGCAATGTAAAGGGCGAGAGAGACATGCAGTGAGACATCCACCAGATGTCACGGTGGTCCCAAGTAAATACTTATAACATTGCTTCATTCGTTGTAAATGCTATGGTGCAGTAAATACTTTGGCTAAACTAAGAGAATGTGTCCGCTGCTTTGAGGACCTCAGTGAGACCTACACCACCCTTTTCTGTAAGATAATCACAGAATGCGCAACAGCTATTCTACCCTCATATTGCTCGCACAAGAACTGCAATGCCTGTGCCATATCCCAGCAGTGTTTCTTCACCAAGTGCTCCACCAGATCCACAACTTTACCTCATCGTCTGGCCTCCATCTTCTGTGTTCCTTTATTCCTCTTCCACTTTGCACCCCACACAGTGTTGAGGTTGTGCATCTATTAAGGCCCACATTGTATTCCATCCAGATGTCCATGATCTTGAAGACTGGTTGAAACTGGTAGAATGGGAGCCAGGTGTGAAGATGCTTGACCCACTCTGGGGTGTGCTTCTGAAGCTTTGGATTGCCAAACTGTGCGATGAGGGTAGCCCAGACCTCACACTGGGCATCGGTGTGGTGTGGCAAGAGCATTGATACTGCCATTGTGGATGTTGAAGGAGATGCTCCAGGAGGCCCTGAAGCATCTGTGAGAGAGGAGAGGATGGTATTGATAGTATTGTTGATGCTTGTGGGTGGGTGAGGACTCAAGGATTGTATTTTGGTAACAGGAGGTTGAGATAGAGGTTGAGGAGTGTGTGTGGGAGGGACCATGAAAACAGGCTCAAGAGAAGGGGGAGGGGGAGGGGAAGGGGGGATAGAAACAGCTGTAATATGGGGTGATTGAGAAGTGAAGTGAATATATGATGAAACAATTACTCACTGAAATGCACCTGTCGATATGGCTGACAGCACCCAAGTTGGTTGATAGCTCTCAATATCTGTAACATACTATCCTGTAAAGCTTTGAGATGTGCTTTGTTTTCATCATCAGCCTCCTTGTTCTCAAGCTGGATGGTCACCACAGCTCCCTGAAGACTCGTTACAAGGTTTTTGGGAAGGTTCTTGAAGGTGAGATGAGCTTCTTCTTCAATTTCCTTGATTCAAGCAGCTGACATTGTGGCAAAATCATGGAAGGTAGCTGAGCAGAAAGGCAGGTAGGTAAAGATGTTGGCATTTGTGAACATCGTGTAGAGAATTGCTGCATCTTGAAACAGGACAGTATGGAACCAGATGAGGACCTCCAGGAAGTTCCGCCGGGAAACATCTTGCACAAATTGATAGTCTTGTTGACAAGTAGCAAGCCCTACAAGCTCATCTTCAACCCATGGGAAAATTTGAGCCAAGAGGGTGGGAGGAGGATCTGCAAGAATAGAAGAAAGAATACACAAAAGAACTTTGCTAGGCACTTACCAAGATGAGAGCGAGGGACAAGATAGGAATCTTGTTGGTTGGCATTGAACATTGCCACATCCAGAAGCATGTCAATGGGAAGTGCTCAATCATAACAATTATGGTAGACACCATTTTCACTCCAGCCCTCTAGCGCCTTGACCCCGCTCACTGATGCACCATGTTCACAGGAGGTTTTAGCAGTATATGGTCGGCCAGCATGGGTAACTTTGCTGATGTTGATGTTGTTCTTGGCATGCATGATGGTCACTCACTCACGATGGTCTAAATTTGGGATATTAACAATGCAAACTTAATTGGCAAGCTTAAACTTACTTTTGTATGACATAGGAACTGTGGGATTTTGTGCGAAGAATGGATGAAGCTCATACTACTCTCGCTTTTCCCATTCCCCATATCCAGGCTCTGAGAAATTAGGTGCAAAGCTAGGTGTGGCAATCCCCAGGATATGGAAGATTGAAAAGAACAGGATCACGAGCCTGCCGATTGGGCACAGCTCAACAAGCCGATGGTGAAGGGCACCAAATTCATCAGTCCATCCAGCTTGGTTATGCTTTGTATTGTTTGCAAAGATGACAAGTGCCTTGGCACAACATCAGAAATGAAACAAAGTGGCAGGAATAAAATACTACCTTCATGCAGGCACCAAGGCTGACATCGTTCATGGGCACATTATTCAAGAATAGATCTGACATTAAAATGGATTGTGTGTTATCTCCTCAGAATGTGATGCTGGTTGATAGGAGAAGCATCACATGATCATGACATCCGACATAAGTTTGATATGTGCCTGGATGGTCTTGCAGGCACCACATTGAGCATCTGACCAGCTCAGCAGTGGTGTATGTATCTGCCAAGATATTGTATCAGTAAATCAAAGAAAGAGCAATGGCAAATGAAGACTTACCTGAGGAAGTTCTGGCTGCCTTCAGTGTCTGTGCCATCTGGACATGCTTTGGTTCATCATGACCTGTAGCAGACTCGAACACGGAGATTTGTTCATTATCCCACAGAGGCTGTTCAGTGTCGGGGTCATGCCTATAAGCTCATTGGTTTGTGAAATGCCAGTACTTGAGTGCATTTATAACTTGTTTGATGTGCAAGAGGCCAGCAGTAGATTGGGTGATGGGATCATTGATGCATTTATGCTGTAAGTAAATACACTCAGAACCCAAATGTAAAAGAAAAATAGGTTAAATACCTTTTTAGGATGCTTCGATTCGTAGTCAAGAAACAAAACTACCTTTGAGACTGTGATTGGCAGCACGGGTATGTAGGTACAATTAGGATCAGCTGCCATCATGCGTGCTTGATACTGGTCCCACCAAATTTGGTAGACAGCAAGGTGACACCCATATGCACACTTTGTCTCCTTGTTGTCTTGTTCATGAGCAATAGTCTTCCAATAGGCATTGTCGGCATCTGCCTCCAGAGCATTGGTGGAATAATTGAGACTGGTAGCTGCAGGTGGATGGATGGTAGCAACGGGTGGCGTGGTGGCAGATGGAGTAGAATAGTGTATAAAACAGGAAATCAAAGGTGACTAGCAGGTAACAGGACCAGAAAACAACTTGAAGTGTGTAAGAGACAGCAGACACAGCGACACAAGTAAAAGACTGGAAGAAGACAAGCTGGCAGTGAAAACTTCAAGAAAAAACCCCAGATTTTATAGGGAGCACTATGCTCTGATGTGATCAGTGGGCAAGCTAGGTCCCCATGTGAAATAGTGTGCAATACTGAGAGGGCAAAAAAAAAAAAAAGGTGGGAGTTGATCAACGAAACAGATAGCGCGATTAGGTGTCATTACAGTAAGATAAGCAAAGATGAGAACTGGAGAGCCATCAAGTGTTGTCACTAGTGACACATCCCTTCAGTGGGCACCAGTATAGTTCCAATAAATAATGAAGTAGGCTGTTGTCATCGATGGCGGTGTTGAGCAAACTGTGAGATGCTATCCTAATTTGGCTCACTTAGCTTATGCGATCACTGATGAAACCTTTTTTGTATAGGTCTCCGGCCAACTCCATGATACCTCATGCCCAGTCAAAACTAGGTCAGAGGTGAGTGAGGGAAATTGAGAAGTAGTGATTACAGAAACTTTTATCAAACAGGATTGATGTAATTCTAAAATTGATGCACTACCTCAATTTCTTGTTGACATCAGTCAAGATACATCTACATACAATGATGATATTTTTATTGATACATGATTTCTCGATCCTCCTCAATTGAACTGGTGTTCCTGAACTCACAAATATCTAGTAATTTCAGGACCCATTGATAATGCTTGAGGAACAGAAATCTGGTTATTTCGGGACCTATCAATAATGATCAATGAACATAGATCATCAACAAATGATATATTTCTGCATATACATGCAATAATGCTGGCACAAAACAGATATCCTTGAGATTCTACGAATTATCAATCACCTCCAGTAGTTGACTTCTGTTAGCACAGATTACTCAAGCCAGCATTGAAATGTCGACAGAAATCATACCGCAATGACCTTTTTCTTCTCCGCTGCAAGCCATACAGACCATTCTTTATATTGCTATGAAACAATATATCAGATCCCTGCAATGTACTTAAATCCATGATATTACCTTCAGGTCTTCTGGTGACAAGTCATCAAAGTATGCCTTGAACTCTGCTGTGGTTCCTCGTGGGTGTTGCTGGCACCAATCTTGGGAACAGAGACTCCTGGATAATACATCAGTTCAGATAGAATGGTGCTTACAAAAAGATGATTGCACTGCACAGTAGTTGTCATTCCAGGCTGCATCTTCGAAGGCTTCTTGGAGGCTGTTGGACCCAGTGTACTAGTCTTCGATATCCCTGCAGTGAGACCATTACTGTGGCTTCCACTAAGGTTTTCCAAGATTGCCATGATAGGTGGAGAAGGAATGACAGCAACAGCTGCAACAGCTGGCTGCACCATGCAGTCAGGAGATGAAGCCATATTGCTGGCAGGAAGACTGAGATTGCTTGGGATAGTGGCTGGAGTGAGATTATTCAGCATTGGCAAAACAGCTGCAGTTGATATGGCGGCTGGAGCTGCTAAGGCAGCCAGAATCAATATGGCAGCTGAAGCATCGAGATCACCCAAGACAGCAGGTGGAATGTCGAGATCACTCAAGAAAGTGGCTGGAGCAAGATCAGTCATGATGACAGCTGGAGATACCAGTAAGTCCATTGATATGGACAAAGGTGCAGGATCACCCAAGCTAGGGGCCACAGCATGGACATCAGTTGAAGATGGAAGCATGGCCATTGATTCAGATGGAAGGCAAGGATCACCCGAGATGGGCTGGGGGGCTGGAGATCTGACTGAAATGAGTGCATTCATAGAATCATAGAAACTGGCCAGTAGAGTCATGGCATTCTGCACCTATGACAATGTCAGTTGCATCCCATAATTCACTGTGTCACATTGAAACTGACTTCAAAGTTAGTATCAGGCATAGTGATGGCAGGACTGGTCTTGCTGCCTGCAATTGAAGTGTTGACTGAATTACCTGTCAGAATGGGGGAAATGGTGCCAGTGACTACTTGAATGCCCAATAGCATATTATCCTGAGAAGATGAAGCTTGAGGAACATCAATGCCAGCATTTAAATCCATAGTAAAAGATAAAGCTTGAGGAACATTGATACCAGCGTTTAGATCTGTAGTAAAAGATAAAGCTTGAGGAACATTGATGCCAACATTTAGATCTGTAGTAAAATTTAGCATATTAGTATCGGTGGTGTTACCTGTTGAATTTTGAATTTTGAATGCTGAGAAGTCTTCAGTCATGCAAGCAAACATACCAGAACCCATCTATCATAGTGATTATGGTCAGTACATGTGTTGACGTGATGGTCAGACATGTAAGGCTCAAGTAGATACTCATCACCATGTTGCTTGTTTCCATATCATTGATCACCACCTCAATCTTTGTCTTCTTTGATGCTAATTTTGTTGATGCTTTATGAGCATGTTTTGTACCAATCTCTAGAGATGGCAGCTCTTCAATGTCCTGCTTCATCTGTTTCACTTCAGAGGCCTGCTGATTAACATACCAAGATGGATAGTTGTCTCTTGCGATTTGCTCTGCTTTCCAGTCATGCTCACAGAGTCATAACTCTGGAAAATGGGACACCATCCCATTGCAGTATTGTCTCCTGGTCTCAGCATCAGCTTGGCCCCATTTCAGTGGAGGTGGTCCTCTTTTAGCAATTGAAACCCAAATAGCCTGAGCAAACTTGTGAACTTCAGCAGCCCTGTCACCATCAATTACTGTACCATCTTCTTTTTCAATGAATCACATAGTGACATTGATTCCCTGAGCTGCACGGCTCCTCCCACAAACCTGAGGACCTAAACTAACATCACTGGTTATGTGACATAACCAGTGATGTTAGTCTTTATCTGACAGTGACATAACTTATGTCACTGTCAGATAAAGATTCAGTCCACTGTCCTTTCATCCAAAACTTGACATCAGGATAATCTTTCTGTGATAAAGGCAACAACATTCCAGTGCCTCCTTGAGAGTTCTGGATGCTACCGCCTTGTTTGGGGATAACTGCAAGAAGTGCATTATAAGCTTCACTTGGAGTTTGTCAGATGCTAGTATGTTTGTTAGTTGAAGGAAATAAAGTTATGCTGGGTTTGAAATTTGCCAGATAAACACACAGATAAGATAATATTTGGAGAAAGCCTTGAGTACTGATTTCCTCTCAACTGCAAAGTTGGGCATGGGAAGGAGGCTGGTCCACCCAATAGTACTGAGTTTACTGTCATTGTTGAACCAGGCATGCATGGTGTCCTCTGCAGGAATTTTGAATTTTGATCAACAGATTCCAGGTCCACCCGTGAAAGTGCAAATGTAGAATATGACATAAATGAATGACTTGAGATTGTGACAAGGCTGATGTGTGAATTGTTCATCTTTGCTAACAAGGAGTTCGACTGCCATGAATGGTGGTGTGCCCTGATTAATAATTACCTATAATTAACTCTCTGGTTCATAGACTTTGAAATGAAGGAACCTACAGTGTGAATGTTCTTGACCATAGAGTTGGGTGTCTTGAACCCTTGGTCATCTTCATTGTTGGACATGTCAACAATCCTCTCAATGTCACCAACATTGCTGTTAGTCCCACTAGCCTCATACATTGTGTCCACAGCAACATCGCCCAAGGTACTAGTGGAAGTTTGAGCCACTGGAGCATTGACAGCTAAGCAATGCAAGAGTATTGCAAAGTCAAAATTGATCAGAAGCCTGCATACAATAGCATCAGTATGATTGATCAAAAGGTTGTTGATGCTTATATCACGATGCAGTATTCCAAGTTTTTCAACAAGATATTGATGAGCTATAGAGTTACTGTGAGCTTCATTACTCACACAAACTAGACAACTTACTTCGAATAAGAGATATCATCACAGTGATAAATTCTTTCTTGCTTTTGAAAGATGCTAGTGGTTTGCCAATGGGCGAGGTTTCATAGCAATGATAAACATGCTGTGAAAATGGCCACTCATGTAAATCTTTTTGGTAATTCTCTGTGCAGTCCCTTCAACCATTAATCTGCATGTCCTCACTACAGAGCAACAAGGGTACACATCCTTTGATGGCATCATGACCATGCATCAGTGCCAGGATGCTGGCTTCAGACTGTGCATGATGGAGTTGTGTCCAGGAATCCTTCAGTGTGTAGGATTTATTACTCTCTTTCATGACCCAAACTTTAGTTGCACAACCAACGAGGGAATCCAAATTGTAGATCAACTTCACAACCAAGAATATCTTGTTAGCCAATGTGATCCATTCCACTCTCCCAGTAGTAGAGTTGATCTTTACATTTGGATCAAGTCCAAGGTCAGAATTGTCTCTGAACATGAGGAAGGCAATGAATTTGAAGAACAGCTTGACATGCAACCTTCTGCCATGCCACAAAGGGAAATTGCAAAGGTGAACTTGGCCATTGTGATCTGTAAGAGTAAGGGAGAGAGTATGGTTGCCTGTGAAGGCAAGAGCAATAACATAGCATCGATTGGCTTGGCACCCAAATATAATGTAGGATTTGGTACTGGTTGTATCAGTTATACAATTGTTGGGATATGGGTGTTGCAGTTGATTTGCAAATTGCATGGATGAAACACCAATCAGAGTGGGCTTTCTCTGTATTGAGAAGTTGATTATAAGCTTTGTCAATGAGGATGAGGTCTGGCTTCCTGACAATGGTGCTACCTGTTATGATTATGGTACGACCAGATGCAATGGCTGGTATGTTTTTTAGTGAATTCCATAGCAGAAGTAATATTGTTCAACCACCCAGCAACTGCCTCCTCGGTATAATCCCTCATGCTCCAAAGTTCCTGTCTTCCAGCATCCCAAATGGGCTTCTGCTGAACACCTTTGGCAGTCATAAATGGCTGTCCCATCTTTGCAAAGAAGGCATCCTCAAGTTCAAATGGAAGGTGCTCATCAGGAAAGAGGATATCAATGAAAAGGATGGTTGTGGTAATGACATGGTCAGCATCAAGCTCTTTTTGGATAGCTTCATTGAGCTTCGGACCTGGGAAGGCTTCTCCAGGGAGCAAAGACGTGTATAGATGAGATACAATTGAAGGTGCAGGCTGTAGAGTGGTGTAGAGAGGATGGCCTTTGGGCATTGGTCAGGGTGCACATAGAAGAAGTTTGTTTGGGAATAGCGGTGGCAAGATATTGATCTATGGCATCATCGACACCATAATGATGAGGACCAGTAGAGTCCTGTGAGTCACTATATGCATGAGGTTGAGGTAATGGTGAAGGCATAGTGGAAGATTGGCTACAAGGAAATTTATGCAAGATGCTGAAGCAGGAGTTGTGAAGGAATGTGGAAGGGGAAAAATTGGCATCCATGGCTTATATAAAATATGCCAAGTCAAATACAAACATGCAAAGGAAGCGAGAGAGAGATTGATAAACCAGGAAGCGATGTATGGATGGGTCTTTGCTTATATGAAAAGAAAAATGTGCACTAATATCACATGATAAGCAACCCAATACAGTAGTTTGAAATTTTGAGTTCTATTATTCCTCTAGAGCAACTTCTACAACCTCCCTGAGGCAAGCTATATCAAGACCAGATTTCTCAACTACAAAATATTGCCCAAGAGTGTTTCTCAACTACAAAATATTACCCAAGAGTGTCTAAATGCAAGCAGGTGTCTGAAGCGAGAGAGATTAATAAACCATCAAATGATATCCATGTTGAACATTGATGGACCTTACCACTTAACATGTAATATGTTTATCACTAAGCAACCTACAGTATTTTTAAATTTCAAGTTGTTCTATTATTCCTCTAGAGCAACTTCTACAACTCCCCTGAGGCAAGCTATATCAAGACCAGGTTTCTCAACCACAAAATATCACTCAAGAGTGTCCCCAGGAAATGGATGGTGAGGGACCATTGTAACCACACTCTTGATTGACTTAGCATCAATTATTCAAAGATGATTATGCATGTCACTGTTAAGAACTGATCCTAGAAGGCACATCGGAATCCAATTGGACCCTGTGGATGTTGATAGTGGAAGGTTATCGGGTCATGGCAGATTCTGCAGAGGGGAAATGGAAAGGACTTGGCTTCAGCTTGTAAGAAGCTGTGCCCTTCACCTTGTCTGGTGTCCTAATTTTAAGATGAAGGTTTGGAGGTAGAAGTGGGGAAGTGCAGGTAAATGTGGGAAGGAGTACGGAGGGACTTGGGTTAAGTTCAGATGAGACCAGAACTTCAGAGGGAGACTAAAAGTTGAGTCGAATGGAGTTCAGACTCTTAGAGGACTGAGGTAGGAGTAGAACAGGATTTAGATTGGCAGGTTTAAAGTCAAGTCTATGTCAATATACGAACTGAGGAATACAAGGCAAAACTAACTAAGCTTAAATACTGTAGTCCGGAATAAAGGTGGAACAGAAACGGAGGCTGTGGCAGTGTCTTGACTGCGTAGATAAATTACTTAGCGGGGGCCGCACAGGAGTCCATAGTTTTATTTGCAAAAGAGACGGCAGCCTTGATAAGGCAGCCATGGGTGCTGTACAAGGTGGCCTGGTGCACAGCAGTGTGGGCAGTGCAAGGCAGCCGGGAATGAAAGCAGGAGGAGTTGACAAATGTTGGGTTTGACATGTGGAAAAGGGTCGGACGGATGCGGGTTCTGATCGGGCGAGGAATGGTTCTTGACAGTATTTCCCCCTTAGTGCTGAGCCTACAAGGCACATGAGTGTTTGAGTCCAAATAAGGAAGTTGGTTGAATTTCTGAATGTGGTAGTTGGTTGAAAAAATTTTCACATTGTTTCCTACCCATCACCTATCCAATATGTCCCCCCCAGCAGTCTCCATGCAAATCAAATTGGCTGCGATGAAGGCCCAACATGAACAGAGGGAGCGGGCAATGAAAAAGCAGATGGAACGGGAGATGAGAGAGCTGGAGGAAGCGACAAGGGAGGAGGAGCAGAGGCTGCAGGAGGCACAAAGAGCAGCAGAGGAGGCTGTGAAAGCGGAGGAGGTGCGCCAGGCAGAGGCATGGAAGAAGGAGGCAGCAGTCGCAAGATGAGCAGAGAAGAAGTGGGCGGCTGCGGCCATGGGTTTGGGGGACAAGGCAGTCCCCAAAGAAGAAGAAAGTCACCAGGTCAAAGGCGAGGGTGGGGTCAGAGGAGTCCAAGGGTCCGGAGCGGGTGCAGGCCGCCTTGCCCTGCAAAAGGTGAGTCTCTTGTTTTACTTCTCAGCCTTCTTTTACTGATAAGTGGCCTAGATGCAAATATCAAAAAATTGCTTGTTTCAAGATGGGCGCGAGGGGATGCATGTGTGATGACTGCATGCACATCAAACACAAGTGCGAAGAGGTAGTGTGGGAGGGGCAGGAGGCCCCTGCAGCAAAAATGGCAGGAACCACAGCAATGATGGGGTCGACAGGAAATAGTGGGGAAAATGCGGAGCTGATGCGGCAGATGATGAAGATGGTGAAGAAGGGATTCAGTGAGTTGGCAACTGCAGTGCAGGAGTCCATAGAGGAGATCTGGGATACATTGGACCCAGAGTGGGTGGAGGACAAAAGCGCCGGGGAGGAGAGCAATGAGGATGAAGAAGAAGTGGAGCGGGCGGTGATAGGTCCACCTTGTTGTTCAAGCTCGGAAAACACATCTACAATTATTGTCGAAGCTCTATGAAGTTCTACAGACCTCTGCAAAGCTCTACAAACCCATACGAACCCCTCCAAAGCTCTACAAACCTCTACAAAGTCACAAAAATGCTTTGAAAATCTTTGCAACAATTCAAAAATCTTTGTATGCCTTCGGCCACCACAATACAATTCCCCCAACCTTCGTACAGCTCAGGATATACACTTGGAGCATTGTCGATGACCTCCCAACCAGTTTTGAGCAATATCACAGTGATATCGGCCTTTGAACAGGTCCGATATTTCCTCGACTGACTTCGAAAATCATTGAACATCGAAAATTGACAGTGGACACTATATCACTATCCGATTGGTCATCGCACACATGCCAGACATATCCCCTACCATTGTCAAACATTATCGCACCAATTTCGGGCCACGAACGAAGTCTGAGGAAACTTCGAAAATCTTTGAAAAATGTCGAACCTCAAAAAACATCTTCAGACACAGTATTTCCTATTCAAACAATCTTCGGACGCATGCTGGACACATGGGACACTATCTCGAGTATATCGAACACATTTTGACCGCATGTGCATGCATACAATCCACTCAAAGCAGTTTCCAATGTTTTATGCAATTTATAACAAGGACAGTCCGCTTTTAGCTATTCTTTCTTATTATTTCTTCATCATGTGTTATATTCACCCTTTCTAGTCTCGCTTTATTGTTCTGATATACTTCTATTGTCTTTTGCCTCGAGTTTTCCACATGTTTGCCTCATGTTCTCTAGCCTTTTTAGGTACTTTCTTTATTTTATATAAAAAGATGTACTAGATACAAAGAAAAACAAGAAAGTCATCGTCTTCCTAGTGTTTCAAGGTCCAGTCTACAGGACCAACAATGCCCATAGGACCGAACTGGACCGAACCTCGGTCTGGTCTTTTTTTCAGTTGCAGTTGCCCCCATTTGGGGTCAGTACAGTTGCCGGTTGCATCATTTTGTAAATACTTGAAAACCGTTCGAAGACTGGTTGCAATTGGTTGCAACCGGTCTTCTCGCAGTATATAAGATGTACTATATACATGCTTATAAGTATGTAAACAGAACTAATATAATACTAATTATAACTACTTATAATACAATCAAACATAGTGGGACAAGCCCTGGTAGAAAAGTGGTCATTTGGTGGGTACTTATATACCCTGTGGCCATGCACAGACCATGTGGTCATGTGCTCCTGAAAAAAAAGAAAGTGGCACCATTTGCCAGGTGACTCCCACGACAACAAACGACTCCCATGACTCCAGTCCCATTCACCACCACCATTAACACATAGACCCCACCTCCCCAAAGCACCGCTAACAAATGAATACAAAGCAGACAGCCCAAATGATGCTAGTCATCATTTGGGCCATCAAGTACATTTTTTTAGTTTGATCTTTTTTCTTTTACTAACTATCTTTTTCTTAGGTTCTTATCTTTTTCTAATGACATCGCCTAGCCATGACACTATGCACTGAGGCCCACTGAACCCCATCTATACCCTACGTCACCACTGTGAGCCTCTGCTCACAGGGTGGCAATGGGTACCAGGTCCCAGACAGCAACAGCAGTGGCAGCCAGAGACAACGGCTGACACCATGTCACCGCATGCAGGGAGGGGCCAACAAATGACAGGGAGAGGTTAACGGATGACAGGGAGGGGGGAGTGAATGACAACAAAAACAGGGGGGTGACATCACACAATGCCAAAGATACGACAAATGCCAATGCGGGGACAACAAATGACAATGCGGGGATGACAAACAACCATGCAGGGACAACAAACAACAAACAACAAACAACAAATGACAACGACAATGCAGGGATGACTCATGACAATGCAGGGATGACTCATGACAACGCAGGGATGACTAATGACAACATGAACAGGGGGGGTTATGATGTATGATGAGGCCAACCACAATGAATTCCAGTGGACGATGTATGACACCCCACGACACCCCACTCTCGCATGTGGGGTGTTTTATTTCTTTCTTTTTCCTTTTGTTGTGATGAACACCTCCCTGCACCTTGCAGGTGTAGGGATTCTTTTTCTTTTCTCTTTTTGTATTCTATTAGCAACACCCCCACTGCTGCGAGCACCTGCTCGCAGGGTGGATGTAATTAGTTTTATTGAGTGTATAATAGAATTTAATTACACTAGAAAAAATCGTAGTAAAACCAGTCACAACCAGTTTTTTGAGGGCAACCAAACCGAATAGGACTGGTCCTATTTGGTTCGGTTGGGGTCCTCCATTTGTGGGCAATGGTTTGGACCAGTTGCCCCTTTGGGGGTCAAAAAACTGGACTGAACTGGACCTTAAAACACTACGTCTTCCTCCCAGATCACAGTGATTTGAGAGTTCAGTTTAGTCTTATTCAGTCCGAAGTTTGGTGTTTTATGCTAAACTTCCTTGAAATTCCTTGAAATTCCTCGCATTACACTATTTTTGCTTTTGTTTCCCTCAATTCACCTTTGCTTTGCTTCTACTACTCATCTAGTCACCCAATCTTGCATCTGAACATATTTGCACACTCGAAATTCCTCGAAACTTCTTTGAAAAACCTCGAAAAATATTGCAACATCTCGAAAATCATCGCAACTCCTCGAAAAATATTGCAACTCCTCGAAAATCCTCAAAACACATTCTTTTAGCTTCAAACTGCTTCGACAAGTAGTTGTTTTATGACTATTTGATGGTCGGTCTGACAGGTGACATCTAGAGGGCCTCGCAACCTTCCTCTGACTTGTGTTATACCATCCAAAGCCTTTTTGTGGGTTTTGTTTGGGTTTCCGGGTTGAGCATCATCAGTGGTGCGAGAGTCCCGGCAGGAAAGATGCAGGATCCGTCAGTCTGGGGATGACTGGGCAGCTTTCCAGAGATATCTGGAGAAAAGGTGGGCAGATGACGAGGAGGAGAGCAAGAGTGGAGAAGAGGGTGAGGGGAGAAAAGGGCAAGGGTGGAGAAGAGGGCAAGGTTGGGGGAGAGGGTGATGAAGATGGTGAGGGAGAAGTGGAGGTGGTAGTGTAGGGATCCAGTTGGATCCAAAAAAAATTCTTTTTGCAATAAAATTTGTTTCTGAGTTCTGACTGAGTGAATGAGTAACGTGAATAGGCTTTAAGCAGGTAATGGACCGGGTTTCTGTGGGTAGCGGGTGTGAAAGTCTGTGAGGAGTTCTTGGGCGTGGTCAAGTTCTGTAACAGGTAACCAGGAGGTTTCTTTATCAGTTCCCTGGTAACCTTCCCATTGGACAAGGTAGAAAATCTTGCAGCAACATCGATTGTCAACCTTGGAGTTGAGGACTTTGGCAATCTCATACTCGAGCTTGTCATCGATAGTGATTGGAGGAGGTGGAGGTTGTGCTTGATTTGGAATTGTGTTCGGGAAGTGTTTTTCTAGCTGGGAGACATGGAAAACAGGGTGGATGGCCTGCATGTGGTCCAAAAGCCACAGGGTGACTGAGTGAGTACCCAGGCAGGTGATGATTTCAAAGGGACCATGAATCTTTTCAGAAAGTTTCTTGGAGGGATGGTGATAGGTTGTCTCCTTGGCTCAAAGGCCGATTCACCATTACAACCACATTCTAATCACATCGGCTAACTCCTATGATGTCCCAGATGCAGCACGACCCAGTCTATTGATCGTGATATCATATCGACCATGTCAAAACATCACCAGCGACATTGATTGTACTGAGAAACCACATTGCACAACCTTAGGACTACCTCGAAACCCCCTAAGATCCCTCTAAACAAACACCAAGTATCCCCGATCAACTTTGAACAACCATGACTGTGATCGAACATTGTCGACCATCGTCAAGCATTATCAATCAACATTGAGAGACTACGAGCGACATTGGGCACCACATTTGTTATCTAAATGGTGGAATACCATGCGCCAGGGAGTATTCCAACTCGTGCTCAAACCTGCTGATAGTAGGTCAGCCTCGTTCCAAGTCCCTATCATGTACAGAACCTGCTGGACAGATTATTGCGAGACTTAGTGCAGTTTATACACAAAGGACAGTCTCTTTTAGTTCTTTCCCTTTATTACTCCTTCATCATATGATATATCTCTTTCTTGTTCAGATTCCAGTCTCATTTTAGCCTCATGTCTTAACTCATATCTTTTGCCTCATGTTCTACACATGTTTCTTATACCATTTTAGGAAGTTTCTTTTAAAACATATAAAACTCTGTAGTATCTACTTGGAAATACAAGAAATCATCTTCACATATCACCTCGTATAAAGTTCTAAGAATCCGATCTATCCTCAAAACAATCTAAGCCTCTACGAGTTTTCTCAATCGACGACAAACCTCTGCGATCATTGTCATCCTCGATCCTCTTATTGTTAGCACTAGTAACCATTCCGATACTTCCTAGCCATCGGCTATAGCCTTCATATACTATTGATCTACCAAAAGGTCCTCAGAATTCACACATCGACCATTGATGATAAACATCATTCACCATCAATATCGTCGATCATCCTCGATATCGATCAATACTCCATCGGACCATGCTAAACACCTTCCTCTCTGATAGAACTACCTTCACAACTAGTACCAACTACTTGTCTTCCCATTGGTTGGACCATGAACATTCGGAACATCTTGCACCCTTCCTCTGACTTGTGCAAATATCATCAGCAGTATTGGTGGTTTTCCTGGGTTGAGTATCATCATTTTTTGGAGCCCACCACGAGGGTGTCTGAATCATTTCATCATCAGACCAATCTCGACTTCCTCGGCTTAGGCCAACACAAGCAAGAAACCTTTGTATCGATACTCGCCATGCATTCAAATCTCTCAAACAATTGGGAGATATTCTAATTCCTGTTTCCAAAGCAGAATCTACTCATCGTAGACTATTTCCTTCACCTATCTCATCGCCTTCAACATCATCATCTACTTCTTTGTCCTCATCATCAACCTCTTCATTCATCCTTCCAACAACTTCGACACCTCTACCATCCTTTACTCAAGTCTTAACCCCTACCCCTAGAGTCATCGCATTCATGACTACACAAACTGCTATGCCAGCTCGTGGTCATTTGACTGCTCCAAAGTTCAACCCTACTCAACCTCAAGAGCTCCGATGATACTTCGAGGAGCTTGAATTATTGTTCCCGACCTGCAGCGTCACCAAATCCAACCTAATGAAGAAACACACTTGTTGCTACCTCGACATTGATTCTTCTGAACTCTGGGAATCGCTTCCAGAATATCAGCCCAGCACTTCATACAACGAATTTCGAACAGCAGTACATAAACTCTACCCTGGATCTGAAGACAAATGCAAGTGGAGCATATTGGACATGGACAAATTAGTGGGAGAACAACTACATGTTGGGATGTTCGATGCAAACAATCTAGGAATGTATTATCGGGTGTTCTACAACATTACCCACTTTTTATGAGCAAAGAATAGGATCTCAGAAGCTGAGCAAAGCAGAGCTTATGTTTGAGGATTCCAACCTGGCTTATGGACTCAAATTGCGCAACAACTCGAACTCAAATTTCCCAATCATTATCCCGACAATCCATATCTGCTCAACAACATTCACGATGCAGCAAAATTTGTACTAGCAGGCTCTAACACATCGAAGTCAGTAATCCACCAATCAACCTCTTCATCGCACTCGACATTGAACATCAGAAATATGGTCACCTCGTCACCCGGAACTATTACGATCAAAGCCAAAGATCTAATGCAATGTTCAAATAATTTGCTAGCACCATTGCTATGCACATTGCAGGTACTAAATCTCCTCACGCTAATTCAGCAGACAGATGGGCACACATTGATGCACTTCTTTGCATATTTTGCGGTTTATTGGGACATTTTATCCCTGACTGTTTGGTTTGTCAGTCGTACTTGAACGAAGGGAAGTGTAAGCAAAACATGGAAGGAAAGATCATACTTCCAAACAGACAATTCACCCCTCAAAGTATTCCTGGCAGGTTTATCAAGGAACGCATTGATGAATGGTGGAAACGGAACCCAGATGCAACACCAGCAGCCACACTTTTATTCAGCATCGCACCATCGGTATTTTCAACTTCGACTAATTCAACCTTGGCTCAGCCTCAGGTAGTGTTGCCACAGCTCAGCCGCGATCACTTTGATAATGGAGTCCGATGCAGTTTCTACATTGGGATCAGAAACAAAAGGAATTTATCATAACTCGCTGTTGACAGCTAGTGTTTGAAGGTCTGGTTCGGTCCGGTTTTTTGACCATGACTGGCTGCAACCGCAACCGCAACCGGTTGAGACCACAACCTCCATCTCAGGCAACTGGACCATATCGGTCCGGTTGCAGTCCACCAACCAATTTCAACCAGTCTTCTACAGGACCAGTCGAGACCAGTTGAAACCGGTCCTAGAACCAGTCTAGACCGGTTTTTTAGTACTACAAGTCAATACTAACTAAATTCTATTGTATACTTTACATACACCAACTACATTCACACTAATTAACACAAAAACAATGTTAGAAATAGAAAAAGAAAGAAAAGAAAACTGCCTGCCAGCTCATGTTTGCAGCAAGGGCAGGCATTGTGCAGCCAGGTGGCATGATGATGTTGTGGTATTGCTGATCCCCACTGTTGTTCGTGGGCATGGGTGGCGCATGGGGGTGGTTTGGGGGTGTCGCGTGGTGGGTGAATAATGTTGTTAGCCGTCGTTTGTAGTCCTCCGGTATGTCGTTGTTAGTCATCGTCGTCATTGTCCCCAGCTGCATTGCTATGACGTGGCTGTGGCTGTGGTCATCCAGGAATGGGCCTTTGCCACCTTGTGAGTCAACATCGTTACAAAAAAAATAAGAATGGTTAGTAAAAGAAAAAAATGAACATAAAAAAACACATACTCTACGGCCCAAATGATGCAAGCTGTCATTTAGGCCACTTGGCTTTGTGTTCATTAGCAGTGCTTCGGGGGAGGTAGTAACAGACTTGAAACCTATAAAACAAAACAACATGGTTAGTAGTAAGAATAATAATAATACGAAACTCACCTTGAACGTGCATGATGTGGCATGTTTCCAGCCATGCGTTGATAGGTCATCTTCTCGGCTCAAGGACCGATTCACCACTTTAGCATCATTCTAATCACATCGGCTAACTCCGACGACGTCCCAGATGCAGCGCGACACACTCTATCGATCGCAATATCATATCGACTGCATTGAAACATCACCAGCGGCATTGATAGTATCAAAAGACCACATCGCACAACCTTAGGACTACCCCAAAAGTCCCTAAGATTCCCCTACATGACCACTGAACATCCCCGACCAACTTCGAACAAGCCACAACCACGATCGACCATTGTTGACCATCGTTGAGCGTCATCGATTGATATTGAGAAACTACAAGCGACATCGGGCACCGCCTTCATTATCTAAATGGTGGAAGACCATGCACTAGGACATATTCCAACTCGTGCTCAAACCTGCTGATCATAGGTCAGCTTCATTCCAAGTCCCTATCACGCACAGAACCCGCTGGATGCATTATTGTGAGACTTAGCACAGTTTATACACAAAGGACAGTCTCTTTTAGTTCTTTCCCTTTATTACTCTTTCATCATATGATATATATATCTTTCTTGTTTGGATTCCAGTCTCCTTTATGGCCTTGTGCCTTAACTCATATCTTTTGCCTCATGTTCTACACATGTTTCTCATTCCATTTTAGGAAGTTTCTTTAAAACATATAAAACTCTGTAGTATCTACTTGGAAACAATAAGAAATCGTCTTCACATATCATCTCATATACAGTTCTAAGCATCCGATCAACTTCCTAAAAACAATCTAAGTCTCTACGGGTTTTCTCGATCAACGAGAAACCTCTGCAATCATCATGTCCTCGATCCTCCCTCGATCCTCTCATCATTAGCTCTAGTAACCCTTCCAACACTTCATAGACATTTACCGCACCCTTCATATACTATCGACCTATCGAAAGGTCCCCAGAACTCACATATTGACCATCAATGATAAACTCGTTCGCCATCGATCTTGTCGATCACCCTCAATATTGATCGATACTTGATTGGACCGTGCCAAACACTTTTGTCTCTCATAACACTACCTTCACGACTAGTGTTAACTAGTAATCTTCTCATAGGTTTGACCATGAACATTCGGAACGTCTCGCAACCTTCCTCTGACTCATCGCAAACATCATTGATTGCCTCATCGGCAGTTCTGGTGGTTTTCCTGGGTTGAGCATCATCAGTGTCTCGTCGTTCAGTGCCATTTGATGTGGTGGAAGGGGCCTTCCCATTCGCATTGCTGTTTGTCATTCCCCCCCCCACATTCATGTCATCATTCGGCATCCCCTCACAATCACCAGCACCTCCATCTCCCCCTGCAAGCAGTGGCTCGTAGGCGGGGTGGTGGTGCTATGTGATGTGGCATTGGTAGCAGTGCAGTGGCATAGGGTGGTGGTACCACATCATTGTTGTTGTTGTTGTTGTCGCCCACCAATATCACACCTAAAAAAGAAAACAAATTGGTTAGTAGAAAAAAAAGAAATCAAGAAAAATACAAACATACCTATGGGCCCAAACGACGACTAGCGATGTTTGGGCCCACTTTGCATTCGTTCACTTGCGGTGCAGTAGATGGGTGGACAGGGGAGAGGTGGGTGGCATTGTGGGTAACAGTGGTTGTGGGAGTTTTTTGGCAAGTGGCACCACTTGTGTTTTTGGGAGCACAAACACAACCACATGGTCTGTGCACATCCATGGGTATATAAACACCCACCAAACAACTGATATTTTGGTCTCGTACCACAGTATAATTAGTTATGATTAGTACTTATACTAGTTCTTTTTTCTTCTTAACTACAAATCTTTATGTAGTACATTCTGTACACTATGAAAAGACCAGTTGCAACAGATTGCAACCAGTTTTGTAACGGTTTTCGAATATCTTCTAAACTGGGCAACCAGCAACCCAACCACCTCTAAAAGTGAGCAACTGCAACTGAAAAATGGACTGGACCAAGTGTCAGTCCAGTTCGGTCTTCAGTCCAGTTCGGTCTTCAGTCTTTTTCCAGTCCATAGGACTGGACCTTCAAACACTATTGACAGCTGACTCCAAAGATAGAATAGCAGCTCTCGAGTGAGAAATATTCACGCTTCGAAGTGGTCAACCATTTTCACATCCGAACAAAGAAATTTGAAGTTCAGTTCCAGCCATGACAATCCCCGTTCCTGCATCTTCAACATCTACTGCCCCAGTACCAGCGCCATCGACATCTTCATTGACAACGGTCAACCCTTTGACTTCAACTACAGCTCCAACATTGGCATCGACATCGACTTCTCCTGCTTCGACTACCTCGCCATTGACCACTGTACCCCCAATGCAAACCTCAGTACACCCTTATGCATTGGTCAGGGAGAATGCCTATTTGCCACCACATGAAAGGAACTTCGCTGGTGCATTGAAGGGTAAGGAGAAAGACGGACCATCATATGCAACACAGGCACCCATACAAAATGAGAAAATTTCCCACAATATCTTTTTGCGCTTGATGAAGATGCCAATTATTATGCTTACATCAGAAGAACTACTCTCGCTATCACCCGAGGTTTAAACAAAATGGAGAGAACAGGTCACACCAAAATGAGTACCACAAACCAGAAACAATGCCATGAACATGTTCAGTCCCAACACAATTATCGTGCCTGACCTGTATGAGACCTATATTAGCAGTCTTCAACCCGGTAAAATCCCTCAGCCATTTGTTGTCACTAAAGAAACTTCCTCAATTAGATCAGTTATTATGGATGTTCAGGGTAACAACCAGGTAGAAAGCATCATTGATCCCGGTTCCTCAATCATATCAATGGCTGAAGATGTCTGTCACGAATTCAGTCTAGCATATGACTCCTCGATTTGGCTTCCGATGCAGTCTGCCAATGGCACTGTGGATGAAACACTTGGTTTAGCACGCAACATGCCTTGCAATCTCAGTGGAATCACCCTATACATGCAGATACATGTTATTTGGGACCCAGCTTACAATATTCTACTTGGATGACCATTCAACATCTTAATGGAAAGTGTCATCAGAAATTATCGAAACAAAGCCCAAACAATCACAATCTGCGATCTGAACTCAACTTGGACCACTACCATTCCTTCGATCCCTAGATCACACCGTCGTTGAAAAGTAGTTTGTGAGGATTTTCAGCGTTAGAGAATGAAATTTTGGAACAGTGCACTTTCATTATTTTGTTTGACTCTTCTGACTCCTCTATATTTATCAAATGCACTGCAAATATCCCCGAAATTGACTCCTCTGAAGAATTATCCACAACACTTTCCGGCTTATATTTATCTGCATGCGACGAGTTCCACATTCCTCGAAATGCCTCGATGGTGTTCATACCTATGCAAACCTCTTCATCATATGTTTCCCCTTCCTCCGTTATTTCCAACAATTGCCAGTCTAGTTATTTATCGACGAAGAAGAAGTATAAACCAGTCGCACAGAAGGTCCATCCAATTGTGGCCAAACTACCTGATCAGTTTTGAATTATTCGATGCATCGAGGGCAATCCCCTCAAAGACATGCCTCCACTAAATCCCCATCCTCCGATATTCGAACCAACCCCTTGATATAACCTCGAACGCAAAAACATCATTGATTGAAATCATCCAGGTGATTTTCTATGGCCTCAAGAATAGATCTCATGCATGACTTCATTTGAAACCAGCAAGTGGGGTTCGCATGGATGGAAAACGAATGAGGAAGGTTTCAACCCAATTTCTTCCCCCCTATCAAGTTCCCAGTCATCCCTCACACTCCTTGGGTCAAGTGTAATATCCCCATACCTCCTGGTCTGTATGAGCAGATCTGTGAAATGCTGAAAAAGAAGATTGAAGCAGGAGTCTATGAGTCGTCGAACTCATCTTATCGATCGTGATGGTTTTGCATTGCGAAGAAAGATGCAAAATTGCTCTGAATAGTCCACAGTCTCGAGCCGCTAAACCAAGTTACAATTCAGCACTCAGGCATCATCCCGATCCCCGAGCATTTAGCCGAACAGTTTGGGGGACGTGCTTGTGGTGGGATGTTGGATTTATATGTTGCATTCGATGAAAGGCTCATAGCTGAATCTTCTCAAGATCTAATGACTTTCCAGACCCCATTTGGCGCACTTCGAATTGTCACTCTACTGATGGGTTGGATGAACTCGGTTCCGATCTTACACAACAACGTCACTTTCATCCTACAACCCGAAGTCCCTCATATCACAATCCCTTACATCAACGACACACCAGTAAAGGGTCCGAAATTGGAATATTGAACGATTGGTGGGTCTTATGAAATGATCGCCGACAACTCAGGCATTCGACGATTCATATGGGAGCATTTTGAGAACCTGAATCATATCATCCAGCACATGAAGTATTGTGGTGGGATGTTCTCAGGACCAAAACTATTTGCTTGTGTCCCCAAAATAATCATTTTAGGTCATCGATGCAATATTGAAGGTTGAATGGCTGACCCAACGTGTATCGATAAGATTCAGAAGTGGGGTCTGTGTTGTATGCTCATGGAAGTTAAGGCATTCTTAGGAACGATTGGAGTTTGTCAAGTTTTTATTCAGAGTTTCGCACATTGAGCAGCCGCGCTAATCATGAAAAGATGTACCCTTCAAATTCGGCCAATCTCAGGTATCAGCACAAGAAGATCTCAAGCAAGCACTGCTAAACTTGCCAGCGATTCGAGCAATTGACTATACCTTGAGCGCCCCAGTCATCCTTGCAGTTGACACATCGAGCATCGCGATTGGCTATTTCCTAGCATAATGCGACCACAATAATCCTTGAAAACGACACTACAGTCAATTTGGCTTGATCACACTTAATGACCACGAATCCCAGTTCTCGCAACCAAAACTCAAACTTTATGGTTTATATCGAGCTCTTGGTGCACTTTGATATATTTGATAGGGGTACAAAACCTTATCATTGAAGTCGATGCAAGGTATATCAAAGGCATGCTCTCAAATCCAGATATTGCACCTAGCGCTAGCATCAATTGATGGATTGTTTCAATTCTAATGTTCCACTTCATGCTAGTTCATGTTGCAGGTACACACCATGGGCCGGATGGTCTTTCACAATGTCCTCGACAAACCGCAGACGATGATATTGAAGTGGAAGAAGAATTTGGTGACTGGATCAACAAACTACATGGTTTCGTTCACCAAATCAACCCAATTTTGATTTGACCTTTCCCCTCTCACGCGACTTATCCGACTTTCACCCAAGCCTCAGATTTCAGTAAGGGGGAGGATGTTTTGTATGAAGACATACCTTGATCGGACAAAGCAAAGAAAGAAGACGAACAATTACTGCTCATTCATAGATGGTTAGACGATATGGTGTGACCCCCAAATCTACCAGATACTGAGTACACTACCTTTGTGCGGTATTGCACCGAGTTCTTCATAGATTCTGGAAAACTATGGCGAAAAGATCGTCATGGAGAACACAAGATCGTTGTGATCCCAGAACATCACATTGATATTATCAGGTCATCACATGACCATATCGGACACAAAATGATCTTTGCCACGAAGTCTCACGTTGCCCTATGATTCTGGTGGCCCAACCTGAAAGCTGATATTGCATGGTACATCCGAATGTGCCATTACTGTCAGTTGTGACAGACTCAAAATCTTCTTATTCCACCAATCGTCACCACCCTGGCCCCTCTATTCAGAAAAGTCTACATCGATACAATGCACATGCCACCTTCTGGCGGATATCGCTATATAGTACAAGGTCAATGTTTGATATCATACTGGCCAGAATTCAGGATGCCTCGCAATGAAACAGTGAAGACCATCGGCGATTGGATCTTCAAAGAAATCATTTGTCGATGGGGCTTGCTTTACAAAATCGTTACTGACAACGGCCCAGCATTTCTTGCTGCTCTCAAATACTTGGCGAAGCAATATCATATCAATCACATTCAGATAAGTGGGTACAATTCTTGCACCAATGGCCTCGTCAAATCAGCCCACTTTGATGTACAACAGTCACTTTACAAGGCCATCGATGGCGATCAAACTTGATGGTCAGTTGGGACCTACTTGGTCTTTTGGGCAGAACGGGTAACAGTTCAAAAATGAATGGGTTGTTTGCCCTATTTTGCGATCACAGGTTCTCATCCACTCATCCCTCTTGACATCTCAGAAGCAACATATCTACAGCTGCCACCTGACTCGATACTTTCCTCCACCGATCTCATCACCCAACGTGCTATTGCACTACAGAAACGCTTGACCGATCTCAAAGTACTCTACTCTAGAGTTTACACCGCTCAACAAGAAGCTGCAAAACACTTCGAAGAAGTTCACAAGCAAATGATTCAAGACTACAATTTCGAAAAAGGTGACCTCGTACTCATGTGAAACACACAGATCGAGAAAGCCCTTAATCAAAAAATGCAAGCTCAATATCTCGGCCCACTCATTGTTATCGCACGAAACTATGGTGGCACTTATATTCTTTGCGAGCTCGATGGTTCAGTTCTTCATCGACCAGTAGCTGCTTTCTGAGTTCTTCCCTATCTAGCACAAAAATTGATTCCCCTTCCTCCGAACTTCTTCAATATTGACGATTGTCGGCTCAAACAACTTCAAACAACATTGGACATTGACGGAGACATCAATGAAGGTATTCCTGACCTCGATGAAGATGAATAGCGCATTTTTCTTTCGTTTTCCTTACTTGCAATATTAAAACCAACTCTCGATTTTATAACAGTGTACTATTAAAAGTTGCGATATCATTCAAAATGTGTTCGCGCAACCTCAACGGGGTTTTTTGGCTATGAAGGAGTTCTGAGCCTTTCCCCTATGTCTCGTTTTGATAAATTGTCCATCTTACTCCCTTTTTCTTTTTCTCTCCTATGTTTTTTTTTCACATATATCTTACATTTCTTGGCTTCAAGCATACACAATATTTCTCATTTCAAACTTATCTCGCTCAGAGACAAGAAAAACAATAAAATTAAAACAATAAAACAAACTTCTACTCGGATTCCTCCCACTTCCTCTCCAACACCTCAATTTCCTCCATCAAAACCTCCACCTCCAGCTTTTTTTGCACCAGCACTTCCGCGAGATACCGACGCAGGAGTTGTGCTGCATCCGACACTGTCATCTCCTCCTCAACCACCATCAACTGCCCCTCGACTGCACCCATGACCTCGGGTTTGACCTCTCGTTCTCTCGCCTTTCCCTTCCCCTTCTCCTTCTCAGCTGACTTCATCTTCACCTTCACTGTTCATTTTGGGCGCTCGTTGACTTTCAAGGGCCTGGCCTCCGCGTTCTCGATAGGCTGGATAGCCCGGATGCGTATGGCTAAGTAATCACACAAATTAGCAATTGTAGTGGTTATTGAGGAATTTCACTTACTACACCTTGGAGTCGACAACTCCATTGACTCCCCTGTACTCTTTGTTGCTCACTTGGAGCCCACCCTTTTCCTCGACTCACCTTGTCGGAGTCCTCACCTTGACACTCCCTCCCAGTAGCACCCCTGCAGCCCTTGAGTGCATCCCTTGCACTTGGGTGCACCCTCCTCGACAATGCATTCCTGCAACATCCTCAATCCTGCACAACGATCACACTAAATCAAAATTGAAAGCCTGATTAGTTTGAACAATATTGACATAAAACAAAGACTTACTGGCCTATGGAAGGTGATCAAGTCACCTTCCTCCAATCGAACTCGCTTTGCCACCATGGGCTCCTGATTGAGCTCATCTTTGCTGCCCTCCTCCTCCTTGTCCATCTCGTCTGCCTTCCTCTTTTTGATGATCTGCTTGACAACTGGTAAGTCATCGACCAGATGTTGTTGCATCTGGGAGATCTCATCTGCAGCCTCGTCCCAATTGATTGAGAGGTGCATCATCTCAAGTGCTGTGGTCCGATCGCAAAACTCCTTCTTTGAAATGCTCTTGGCCCAGACTTCAGCCAAGAATGCTCAATGCCCCTCAACCAGTGCATCCCATCGCTCCTTGATACTCTTTGCCTTGGCCTCGATGGCCACCTGCCAAGCAACTCTCTCCTCCTCTCTCTGCCTCTCTTCCTCAATTGTCTTTGAATATTCTACAAAAAGGTACTTGCCACCCCATGAAACCCAAGCCTCGCAAGCAAAAGGCACATATAGGCTAATCACTTCATCTAACATCGCCTGCACATGGTCATTGTGTGCCTCATCACACGATCCAATCTGATCATTGTATTCAGCCTATCAATGAGGTCAGGAAGCAGATAAACAAAGGAAAGGGAAAAACACACCATTTTCTCACAAAAAACTTGACTCCAGATTTCGAAGTTGAATTCTTCAGCCTTGCCAGCCTCAGGCATTGATTTCACATGATCGAGGATGGGAAGGGCGAGTTCAGCGAGGATAGACATGCTGTTGAGGTTCAGAAGAGAACAATAAAGGAGATTGAATAAGAAGGAGAGAAGTTTGAATCACGACATGTCTTAAATCAACAATCAACAATGTCACATGACCTGGTTATTTCGGCTCGACTGACCGGGATGGTCAGAATTTCAGTAAGGGGGAGGATGATATGTTGTCTCCTCGGCTCAAAGGCCAATTCACCATTACAACCACATTCTAATCACATCAGCTAACTCCTACTAGGTCCCAGATGCAGCGCGACCCAGTCTATCGATCGCAATATCATATTGACTGCATCAAAACATCACCAGAGACATTGATTGTACTGAGAAACCACATTGCATAACATTAGGACTACCTCGAAACCCCCTAAGATCCCTCTAAATGAACACCAAGTATCCCCAATCAACTTCGAACAACCACAACCATGATTGAACATCATCGACCATTGTCGAGCGTTATTGATCAACATTGAGAGACTACGAGCGACATTGGGCGCCACATTCATTATCTAAATGGTGGAATACCATGTGCCAGGGAGTATTCCAACTTGTGCTCAAACCTGCTGATAGTAGGTCAGCCTCATTCCAAGTCCCTATCACGTACAGAACCCGCTGGACAGATTATTGCGAGACTTAGCATGGTTTATACACAAAGGACAGTCTCTTTTAGTTCTTTCCCTTTATTACTCCTTCATCATATGATATATCTCTTTCTTGTTCGGATTCCAGTCTCATTTTAGCCTCGTGTTTTAACTCATATCTTTTGCCTCATGTTCTACACATGTTCCTTATACCATTTTAGAAAGTTTCTTTTAAAACATATAAAACTCTGTAGTATCTACTTGGAAATACAAGAAATCATCTTCACATATTGCCTCATATAAAGTTCTAAGAATCCGATCTATCCTCAAATCAATCTAAGCTTCTATGAGTTTTCTCGATCGACGAGAAACCTCTGCGATCATTGTCGTCCTTGATCCTCTTATCGTTAGCACTAGTAACCATCCTGACACTTCCTATCCATCGGCTATAGCCTTCGTATACTATTGATCTACCAAAAGGTCCTCAGAATTCATACATTGACCATCGACGATAAACATTGTTCGCCATCGATATTGATCAATACTCCATCAGACCATGCTAAACACCTTCCTCTCTGATAGAACTACCTTCACAACTAGTACCAACTAGTTGTCTTCCCATTGGTCAGACCATGAACATTCGGAATGTCTTGCACCCTTCCTCTGACTTGCGCAAATATCATTGGTTGCCTCATCAACAGTATTGGTGGTTTTCCCAGGTTGAGTATCATCAACGGGTGGTGTGGATATTTTCCGCAGTGATGTAGGCAGAATCACCAATGTCGAAGTCAGGTGCAGGTGCCCAATGTTTGTCTGCAGGGCCTTGATAACACTCTTGAGCAGCCACAAGCTGTTTCCAAAGTTCCTGATGAAGGTCATCTAAGTCGATGATGAACTTGTGGGTGCACTGTGAGGCTAAGTCACATTCGGGGAAGACGGAAATGTTCGGGTTGTAGCCCTTGTTGGCAAAGAAAGGGGATATGCCTGTAGAGGCTGAGGGAGCATTGTTGTAGGCAAATTCACCCAAGGGTAAGAGGTGAGACCAGTTGTCCTGCTGATAGTTGCAGAAGATCTGGAGGTACTGCTCCAAGGTCTGATTAAGTCATTCCATCTGACCATCACCTTGCGGGTGATAACTGGAAGTGAAGTGGATCCGCATGTCAAGTGCTTTTCCAAGGGAGTGGAAGAAATGGGAGATGAACTCAGATCCCCAGTTGCAAGTGACGTGCAATGGGATGCCATGCTTGGAGAAGACATGGAGGACAAACAGGTTGGCTAATTCTTGGGCTGTGATTTTGTTGACAGTTGGGATGAAGATGCCTTGTTTGGTGAGGCAGTCAACGATGACCAGGATAGTGGTGTGGCCATCGGAATCAGGTAGTTGCTCAATGAAATCCATGGAGATTGAGTTCCAAGGTCATTCTGGGACTGGAAGTTGCTTCAGGAACCTGTAGGGCTTGTGTCGAGGTGATTTGGATTGCTTGCAAGTGGTACAGGATTTGCAGAATTCCTGGACAAAGGTGCAGAGGTTGGCCAGACATATTCCTGATGGACAAGCTGCTGGGTTTTGTTTTGTCTGAAGTGGCCAGAGAGGATATGATTGTGTTTGTACTGAAGGACCTTGAGGTGGAGATCTGCGATGTCCAGAACATAAATCTGGTCAAAGTGGCGGAGAAGACCTGCCTCATCTATGGTCCAGTTGGGGTTGATAGGTGTCAGAAGATGTGTGGATGATAGGGGTCAAGGGGTAAGGAGGTGCAGATGTCATGGTGAAGTTTCTCAACATCCATGATTACTGCTTGTCAAAGGATAGGTGTTGCAAGGTAGGTGGTGTGAAGCGAAGAGGTGAGTTGTTCCTGTGTGAATACAGGTTGGAAGTTGGTCGGGTTTATGGAGGCGAAGTTGCTATTTCCCCCTTTGCGGTAGACATCCCAACGTCTTGTGAGTGCGTCTGGCTTGGCCCCTAATTTTCTGGGGCAAAAGCAGATAACAAGGTTGAACTGTGAGAGGTACTCAGACCATCTGGCTTGACGGTGGGTGAGCAATTTAGTAGTGCTGAAGTACTCCAGATTTTTGTGGTCCGTGACCACATCGATCAGGTTTGCGGAACCCTCGAAATATTGCTGCCAATGCTTGAAGGCTTCGAAGATAGCCAGAAGTTCCTTGTTGTGTGTATCATAATTCAGTTTGGCGGGATTAAAGGAGCAGGAATGGAAAGTGACCAGATGAATTTCTCCATCCGCAGTGTAAACCGAGAGGATAGCCACTAGGGTGTAGTCAGAAGTGTCAGTTTCAAGTACCATTTGGGAGTCAGGTACCCATTGAGTTAAGATGGGGGCATGAGTGAATTCTTGTTTGAGCTTTTCAAAAGTGTCGTGGCACTTCTTGTTGAAGTCCCAGGGTGTGGATTTCCGTGTCAAGTGGGTGAGTGGAATGACAATGTCTGAGTAGCTGTTGATGAAACAGCGGTAAAGGTTGCAGAAGCCTAAGAAGGATTGAATATCCTTAACCTTCCTAGGCTCAGGCCAGTCGAGCATGGTTTTGACTTTATCTTCAGACATCCGCAGTCCATCTGGTGAAAGGATGAAACCTAGTTATTCAACGGTGTCTTTGTGGAACTCACATTTCTGCAGTGAAGCGTAAAGTCCATTCTTCTGGAGTCTCCGAAGAACTTCCTTGATGTGAGCTCCATGCTGTGATTTGTCATCGGAGTAGATTAGGATGTCGTCGAGGTAGATGATGACACAGACATCCAGCATGTCACTGAAGATGTTGTTCATAAACTGCTGGAAGGCTGCAGGTGCATTAGTGAGCCCAAATGGAACTACCAACCACTCGAAGGATCCATAGCGGGTGTGGAAAGTAGTTTTCCATTTGTCACCATCCACAATGCAGACTAAATGATAGACATGCCACAAATCTATCTTGGTAAACAAGCGGGCTTTTTGGGGGGAGTCGAGGAGGTCAGAAATGAGTGGAAGTGGGTAGCAGTCCTTCTTTGTGAGATGGTTGAGGCCTCGGTAGTCGACGCAAAGTTGTAGGCTGCCATCTTTCTTCTTGATGAAGAGAATAGGAGTGCCATGCAGGGATTTAGAGGGGCAAATGAAACCTGAGTGGACATTTTTGTCAATGAATACTTGTAAGGCTTCTAATTCAGAGGGAGAGAGGGAATACATGTGACCTGGAGGAGGGGGAGCATTATCCTTCATCTCTATCTTGAGGTCGTAAGGGCGATGTGGAGGAAGGGTGTCCACCTTAGTCTTATTAAAGACATCAGTGAATTCATGATACTTGGTGGGAATGTTGGATAAATCCAGCGGGGGTGAAGATTGAGCAGAGTGGGCAGATAACCCTTCTGGAATGAAGGTCATCTGGAAAGCTACTGCCCCAGGGAGTTTGCTAGCATGCACATACGTGGCAGCATTGATGAATGAAATGTCGGGAGGAGAAAACTTAGGTGGAATGGGGGGTTCTAAAGGTGCGGGTGAACTGCAGGTATCTACCAGAAGGTTCGGAGACAAAGGTGACGTCTGGGGTGCTGGACCTCTATGATCTGCAGAGTGGAAAGCGATTTGGCTTGAAGACCAGTCAATCAATGGATTGTATTGCTTCAGCCATAGTGTTTAAAGGTCCAGTCCAGTCCGGTTTTTGACTTCCAAATGGGGCAACCGGCAACCGCAACCGGTCTAGGACCGACCCAGATATTGGAGGACTGCAACCGGACCCTTTAGGACCGGTCCTAATTGGTCCATGGACCAAAAAAAGACTGGTTCAGACTGGTCTTTTGTCGTAAATTTTATCGTGCCAAATAACCCATATGTATCTCAACAAATATGACCATTACCTCATATATATTATATTCATGGATGGAGATTGTAATGCTCTGTAGAATAATCCAACATCTAAGCAATTCCGTCAAGATTTGACTGAGATATGGCCAAAACTGAAAGGACATGCATTCAAGTTGCGGTTTGTAGTTTGTAATTTGTAGTTTGTAGTTGCACTCATTTGGTCTGTTATATCCCATGGTACAGATGATTAGGTGTGTTGTTGCTACTTTTATGATGTCATATAGCTGTACAAAAAAAATATAGCTCAGGTAATAAGCAATGCAATCAAATCAAAGTTGTTCTGATACAACAAAATACTTGTACAAAAATGTTTTTGGTCATATCTCAACCAATTCTTGACCGTTTTTGATGATCCAGGGACCAAAAATGAAGTAAATATGTGTGGGAGTAAGGTCCAACATGCGTTGGGACAAAAAATTGGTTGCAACCGGTTTTTCATTGGTCCTATATTTTTCAAAATGAAAGACCAGCAACTGGACTGAAAAAGACCAGTCCATAAATAGACCACTGGTCCAGTCCTAATCGGTCCAGTTCAGTTCAGTTTCGGTCTTTTTTTCAGTCCTACAGACTGGACCTTTAAACACTATTCAGCCAGTTATGACCAAGTATGGCAGAACAGGAAGAGTCTAGTGAGGTTACATAAAATGACAGATTGAACACTTCACCGGTAGGTAAGGTGACCAGAAGTTGGACAACTTGAGTTATGGTGGAGTTGCAAGATCCATCAAAGAGCCGTAATCTGATCAGGTTAATGGATTTTGTGCTGAGTTGGTTATCCAACACAAAGGAGGAATCGAGGAAGCAATGGGAGAAACCAGAATCAATAAGAGTTCGGACAGGAGCAGATTTGTCAGGAATGGTTAAAAGAGTGGTCAGGGAGTCAGGGTTGGAAAGAGCGGACACATTGAGATGAACGTAGGCAGCCAAATGGGTAAGGTCAATGCAACTCCCAGCCCCAATGGCTGTTTCCTGAGGGTTGGGGACTATTTTTCTGAGTCCACAGTGTCAGGAATGACAGTGGAAGCACGGGCTTTTGCGCCTTTGGATTTTGGGCAGTTTCCTGCTACATGCCCTTCCTCACCGCAGTAGAGGCAAAGTCATTCTCTCATGCAACGTGCTCATTCGTCCTCAGTAAGCTTGCCATTCTTCCCCAACTTATTGGAGATGGACAACTTGGGCTTGTCCTGGGGAGTGTTCTTTGTCATGGAAGACTGCTGGTTGGAGGTGCTACTGTGGGTGGAGTTCGAAGAGGATTGGTTTGTAGATGGGGAAGGACTTTTGGAAGTGTCCTTCCAACTAGAGTTAGTGAAGTTACTGGAATTCTTTGTTTCAAAATGGGATTCATCTTCTTGCATCCAGTAGATGTTGTCACTGTCCTGCGCTTTCAAGCACAGTTCTGCAAGAGTATCAGGTTTACCACCCTGGAGAACTTCTATGTGAAGTCAGAGTGGGAGACCATGGAAACGAAGGGCTGCTTCATTCCAGTTGACCCTAGAAGCTAATTCCCAGAAGTCAACATTATATTTCGTGATATGACCAGTCAGAGAGAGCTTTTTCCGCATCTCTGACTGGGTCGTGCGGGCCGAAGTTGCTTTCCAGCTTGGCAAGGAAAGCTTTGTAGTCTCACATCCAGTGTGCAGAATCTGTCGGGTCATTAAGACCAGGCTCAAACCAACTAAGAGCTGATCCCTTAAGATAAGAAAGGATAAATATGATCTTTTTCTCATCAGAGGAAAATATGTGCGGGCGGTCATGGAAATGAAGATTACATGAGACTAGAAAGTCTCTAAGTTTCTTTGGGTTGGTGCCATCAAAAGTGTCGGGGTCGCAAACTTTGATTTTCTCACTCTTGGGTGCATTGTTCTGATGAAGGGTGCGGATACTCTCTGAGAGGTTGTAAAGGACATCTATGAACCTATCCCCTGGATCAGGGTTTTCCACCGCGGGAGGTTGATCATCTGGATCATTGGGATCGGGGTCATCCCCAGGGCTGTCAGGACCACTAGGGTTGTCAGGTCCGCCAGGAGGTCCGTCCTCTAGACCAGGATCTTCCAACCCAAAGTGTTCAGGCTGGTTGATGCCCCCTACTTACTCAAGGGGAGTTCCTGATCAAAAACCTTCCGGGTTGGCAGAAGGGTGCGGGGCATGGGTGGACATGAGATTGGCACTGATTGAGGGGGCTCCTGAGCCAATTTGTTGGAAGATGTTTGAGGGTCTGGAAGACACTCCGAAAGTAGTGGCAGGTCAAGGGTCAGGAAGGGTGGATCACTGAATTGCAGAGATCCCAGAAATAGTACCAGCGTGTTGGGAATTTCTGGTTGTGCACTGGCAGGTCTTGGTAGGGGTCATAGAGAGAAATGAGACAAGTGAAGTGTGAGTTCATATATACTGTTAAGAACTGATCCTAGAAGGCATGTCGGAATCCAATTGGACCCTGCAGGTGTTGATAGTGGAAGGTTATCAGGTCATGTGGCAGATTCCACAGAGGGGAAATGGAAAGGACTTGGCTTCAGCTTGTAAGAAGCTGCACCCTTCACCTCGTCTGGTGTCCTAATTTCAAGACGAAGGTTTGGTGGTAGAAGCAGGGAAGTGCAGGTAAATGTGGGAAGGAGTACGGAGGGACTTGGGTTAAGTTCAGATGAGACCAGAACTTCAGAGGGAGACTAAAAGTCGAGTTGAATGGAGTTCAGACTCTTAGAGGACTGAGGTAGGAGTAGAACAGGATTTAGATTGGCAGGTTTAAAGTCAAGTCTATGTTGATATACGAACTGAGGAATACAAGGAAAAACTAACTAAGCTTAAATACTGTAGTCCAGAATAAAGGCGGAACAGAAACAGAGGCTGCGGCAGTGTCTCGACTGCATAGATAAATTACCTAGTGGGAGCCACACAGGAATCCATAGTCAAATTTGCAAAAGAGACAGCAGCCTTGGGAAGGCGGCTGTGGGTGCTGTACAAGGCAGCCTGGTGCACAGCAGTGTGGGCAGTGCAAGGTGGCTGGGAACAGAGCAGGAGGAGTTGACAAATGTTGGGTTCGACATGCGGAAAAGGGTCGGATGGATGCGGGTTCTGATCGGGTGAGGAACAGTTCTTGACAGTCACCTGCATATGTGCAGGATAACAATGTGTGGAATGAGAACTCATAAAGTTCTGTATGAGGATGTGAGTATAGTGAAACCATAGCTAGTGTTTTCTCGGTATCCTTGACGAGTGATCAAAAATAGTAGTGTACTTCAGCAAAATGAATTCCTCCTCCACAGGCAAACTAAAAATTCATGTGAGGTTGATCAATGATCAGAAAAACTTGAATTTCAAGCAGTACACACCTTAATATTTCATGCCATTCTTACTTTCTGCAGTGGTTCCAGCTTTTCCTTCCAGGAAGACTGCACTATCTGACCATTGGGGAGATGTAGCCTTGCCCAATTCCTGGTGACCAGTCCTCAACAGCAACTTCCAGTGCATGAGTGTCTTTCAAATAATTTGAGAATGCCTGTTTCTCAATATCTGGTATAGTCCGGAAGCAATTGTCCTTTGCTCGCAGAAGAATGTATCCATCACAAATGTCCTTTCCCCCTCAAGGCACAACAGGTGGTGATGGGTTCAAGATCTGGTATCATTGCTTTGAGTGTGTTAATCTGAGATCATAAAAGACCCCTCTGAGAGAGATTGGCATACATATTTGATGGTTGGTGCATCTCTTCACCCAAGTTTCCGATAGTGCGTTCCATGGTCCATTGTGATGAATAGGCAGGTGGTCCAATCCAAATAACCTCAGGTGCAAAATGTGTCAATGCATGGATACTTTGCCTCACAAAGTGAAGACGATCCATTCGATGCTGATAATATAGCAGCTCAAATTCACAGGTGAAATTTAGCAAGGCTGCATGAGCTTTCAAAAGGTCCTCCTTGCTGATATTGTTTTGTTGGATAATGCACATCCCAAAGACAAGTTTGCAGAAATTCCAATAGTACTTCTCTGGTAGAACATTGTATAGTAATGCTGGTCCCAGTCCAAATAGATACAGAAGAAATTCCCAAGCCTTATACCCACTGGATATCTTTTCAGCTGGATTGTGTGGTGGTCAATCAAAAGAGCCAGGCAAATATGGTGTAGCAGCAGCAACTTGCTGCCCATGCTCAAAAATAGTAATGGACTTCAGCAAAACATATTCCTCCAGTGGCAGAAGATTGAAACTAAAATGATTTCATGTGAGGTTGAATAAAAGATCCAAAGAGTGATCTGAAACAGTACACACCTTGATATTTTGTGCCATTCTTACTTTCTCCAGGGGTTTCAGCTTTTCCTTCCAGGAAGACTGTGCTACTTGGCCATTAGGGAGATGTAGCCTTGCCCATTTAGCAACCCCCGGGGACCAGTCTTCAGCAAATTCCAATGCATGAGTGTCTTTCAAGTAAATTGAAAATGCCTGTTTCTTGATATCTGTCATAGGCCAAAGACAGCTGTCATTCACTCGCAAAAGAATGTATCCATTGCCGATATCCTTCCCCCCTCGAGGCACAACAGGTGGTGATGGTTTGAGATCTGGTATCATTGCTTTGAGAGCATTGATCTGAGATCATAGAAGACCCCTCTGAGAGAGATTGGTGTACATGTTTGATGGCTGGCACATCTCTTGGCCCAAGTTCCCAATGGTGTGTTCCATGGTCCATTGTGATGAACAGGCAGGTGGTCCAATCTGAATAACCTTGGGTGCAAGGTGTGTCAATGCATGGACACTTTGCCTCACAAAGTGAAGGTGATCCATTCAATGCTGATAATATAGCAGCTCAAATTCATATGCAAATTCTAGTAAGGCTGCATGAGCTTTTGAAAGGTCCTCATTGATGATATGGTATTGTTGGATAATATGCATCCCAAAGACAAGTTTGCAGAAATTCTGATAGTACTTCTCTGGTAGGATGCTGTATAGTAGCCCTGGTCCCAATCCAAATAGATACAGAAGAAATTCCCAGGCCTTATAACCACTTGATATCTTTTCAGCTGGATTGCATGGTGGCCAGTCAAAGGAACCAGGCAGATATGGTGTAGCCACAGCGACTTGACACCCAGGCTCTACCCATGTACTGCCTTGGAGCTTGGCCCAGTCCCAGGTTGAGCATTTATCACTTGTATCGCAATCAAAAGTGCCACACCACAAGTTGTTCAGAAGGTCAGGCAAATTTAGTGAACCAAGGTGCATGATGTCAGAACCAAAACAACCTGGAATACCCAGCATCTTGTCACATTGTAGACCAAGGAAGATACTTGGCTTCGATATCCCTGTTGTGAGCCATCATTTCTTATAGTTTGTTTCATTTGGAGAAGACATGAGATGGTGAAGGTTTGTGATATAATTTGCCTGGGAGCAAGATGGAAGGTTTGTAGATGATATGTCACCATGGTCACACCCATTGACTGTGTAGTTGTCAGGCTTAAGAAGGGCTGGATAATAATGTGGCCCATTAGGCTTGTGTCATCCAGGAATCGAGCAATATAAATGGCATCCATGTTTACCATGATGCCCAACAAGTCCATTCAGAGATGCCATGCCAGGACCATCTGCAGTTCCCAAGGCAAAAAATGGTTTCAACACAAAGACCTCATTCTGTGATGCATACCAAATCCAAAGGCCCTCATGCTGCAAAGAAGCAAGTTGATGTAATCCTGGAAAAAGGAACAATTCAACAAATTCTGGTTTGCCTGGAATAAAACCACCTGGAAGGACATATCTCTTCTTGTAGTGTAAGTCAGGGGCCAGGTCAAATATGATCCAAATATAGATCCAACAATCCGATGCTTTGTGCTCGTAGAGTTGGGCCCCATCCATGGAGAGCATCAGAACTAGGTCAGTGTCCTTAATACAACCACTTCTGACCTCTTCAAGATATGCACTGGAGTGTAGGAAGTCAGAAAAAGCAGACAACACTCCACCAGTCCGCTGTAGTTCAGCAATGATCTCACTTGTTTTTGTCCTCCAATATCTCATCCAATTTGCACCTTCAACATCTTGCCACTGTGCTTGCAACTGTGGTCCAGGAGGGATCGTAAAAATGTGCTGTTCAGCCTTTTTTGTCAAAGGATCAAGACATGGAGCATCACACTCTGTGCACTCATCAAGCTTTGCCAGAGGACCAGTGTATGCTATACAGCAATTTTTGCACATGTCATCCACTATAGGTATGTCACCAGTGATTTTGGCAATCTGTCATTTCATCTGATCATAAGATGGTATCTCATCATCAGGGTGACGCCATAGTATAGTATCTCAGGAAGCTGTGTATGTGTCCTGAGAAGAATTAATGCTTGCAAGGAATAAGTCCAACCCCAGATGGAAATCAGGATTGGTAACATCAGTGCATGATGTTGGTGGATTCCACAAGCAATGAAGATGATCTGAGTCCAGTCGGTTATGCTCATCATCAAGGGAAGCACTTTCCAGTGCTTTAATAAATTCCATAGACAACTTTAGATCCTTCTGGTGTGAAAGATTGGAGAGTCTGTCAAGATCAAAGGTTGGACTCAGAGGAGAGATTTGCTCTGAGTCCAGACATCTGGAATCACTGAGAATTCCCTGCATTTCATCAGCGGTTTCTGAGTTGCGTCTGCCACACTGGTTATGATGGACATTTGTTATATGGTCTTTGTCCATTTCTGGGGTAGGCATAGGGGTGGCTTGAGCATGATCCTTGTCCACCGTGACGTCATTTATAAAAATCTAGTAGTTAATTCATACTAGCAACATACCGTTCATGTGTCTGCATCTGTTGGCTGGGCCTCTGCACCCATCACTTCCACTGGCATTCCAACAACCACTCCACAGTCAAAGTCTGTGTCCAGAGCCTTGGGAATTGACTAGAGTTGTTTAGTGAACCACTGGCAGGGTTAACATTGAATATGACATACCGTTGCTGGTGTTGCAGCATTTGCTGCATTCAATAAGCTTTCTTGGGGCAGGCTTGCTCCATTGGATGGTCCAGAATCTCCCTCCCATGATGTCCTGGTCATTTGGATGGCAGTGGAATTGTCGCTCCTTCTAAAGCATGCCAATCTCTTCTCGAGGTCAGCATTGCGAGACGGAGCATGTCTAAGGTGTGTGGAATGAGAGACTTTGTTTTGTTGACCTTTGCAAAACCTAGAGCAGTCACAGAAGTATTCTTTGCTGGGCCTATTAGTGGCAGGTTTCTCAGAGTATTTTTGGCAGCATCATAAACTAGGTAGAAAGTGGTAGAAAGGCTTAAGGAATTTCAGGACTAGCAAAATGGGTGTGGGATCCCAAGTGCCAAGAATTCAAATTCCATTGATTCTGACTGATTTGATAAGTATATTATTGAAAAGTAAGGCATAGTCGACATGGACAAAGAATGTGAGTACTGCATGGGACTAGTACTTGAGCTACTTGAGTGCTGAGTATCAGATTGCTATACGACACAATGAGAAGTAGCAATAAGATAAAAGATATCTGGAAAGCGAAATTACGCATCGACCGAATGTTGTGTATTGAATCTTGGCACCTCACACCCCACTGTGCACTAGGCCTTAGGTCTTCCTCAAGGCCCCTCTACACATAGATCTACCAGGCTATTCATCTACAATTAGACCATTAACACATTAAACATGTTACCCCACATTCTTTGTCAGTGTGTCCCATTACCACTGCATGCTCGTTGGCACTTGTTGTCTTGAGTAAGAACAATGAACCTTCAGGTGTTCTCCGCAAGCTCAACATTAAGGCTTTCCAGTAAAGGTTTGTCTCTGGCTTATAGGATGAATATTTAGAGCAACGGAAGAGAGAGCAGTTTGGGCATCATGCGGAATATTTGTTTGCTGAGAAGCTGCTCGTGCATATAAAGGGTTTTGTTTTGACAATTGGTTTGCCAACATCAGTGGGACTCAGAGAGACTGCAGATGTTGTGGATGGTCCAGGCAGCTGGATAGGACTCGGAGACACTGAAGATGTAACAGGCAGCTGGATTACTCCAGTAGAGTTGGGAAAGGATGGAGTGGATTGGTGGGGAGATAAGAATTTCATGTGTCCAGTTAGGTCATCGAAGATGAGGGTGTAGGTTCGGCAGAGGGGGACGGGCATACTGACTAGTCAATGTCTTGATTAGTACACTAACTGGACATACTGCAGCTTACTGGCTAGTTGACATAGGTGTCTATGTGAATATATGACTGCTAGTGTGAGATGTGCAATTCAATGCAAAGCTCGTGCAAGATATCGATATATCGATGTACCTTTGTGTGGCACTCGTAAAAATTTGTGTGAAGAGGTGTAAAGTGCACATGTAAACATTGCTTTGTGTCCAAGGCTGCAGGAAACTCTATGAGACTCAATGTACTTGTCGAAGGATGTGAACATTAAACGTCAAATCAATCAATATCAATCACAATCAAAATAAAATTTCCCATATTGTTCTTTAATGTTATTTCTTGGCACGGTCAGGTCCAATTTTCACTGGGCCTCATCGGCTAACCATATACCAAGGTGGTGACCTGATCAAAGGTCACCAGCCAGTCACCACGTGAGTCACCAGCCTAGGGGGGACCTGGTGGTATACTCTATGTATGACAATGAAATCGTTGTAAGATGTTGTGCTCACTGTGTCTCCTAAATTAGGTTGAGCTATGCCTTATGTAGTGCTCTCAGCCGTACTGTACCTGATGTCGGCCAGAGTTGAAAGTTGCCACACTTTGTGGAGCATAATAGGAATGTCCAGATATTCATCAGCAAACCCTGATTTTTCCCACAGTGATCCATCAAATCCATAGATTACCACAGACAGCTGTAGTGGCCTGTAGTAATCAGTTGTCTGTGTAGTGCTTGGTGGCACTGCACAGATTCTGCAACGTGCTGTGTAGGATGGGCATATCTGCTGACTTCTGTAAAGCCCTGTCCACAGAAAGTGAACCCATAGATAGACGGCTGTAGTGGCAAACTTGAAGTACATGTCATTTTGTCCAGACTTGAATAGATAATACTAAAATATTGTTATGTACAGTGCAGTTCCTAAGTGCTGAAAAGGAGTAGCATGTAGGTACTGGGTCATTATTTCCCCCTTCGTCTCCTCCCCCGTCATCCTTGCTGCCACTCCCTGTCACCCCACCTCTCGCATAGCACCACTTTCTACTCAAGTAATTGCTGGCAAGAGTGGTTGGGGGTGCTGTTGTGGGCCTCCATGGCATCATCATTATTCTCCCTCCTGCCATCTTTTGTTTCATTCTCCTACCCTCCCCTGGCCTCCACCACCTCCCATCCACTCCACAAGCAGCAGTCACAGCAGTGGGTGGTCTCATCCCCCTCGTCTCAGCTATTCTTGCCCTCTTGAGTCTCATGAGCCCATTGTTGTTCCCACGCTCTCACACCTCATATCCATCCCACGAGCGGTTGCTCACAGTGGTGGTGGAGGGTACTGATTGTCGTGAGGGGCTGAGGGTGGGTGGGTGTCATTGGTGCTCCCTCTGGTGTCGTTCCCCTTGTTGCTGGTGGCTTCCCAACTTGGTCTCCTGGTTGTTCCCCTCCCGCATTCACTCCCTTTGTCATCCTCATCATTGACTGGTAGCACCCACAATCCTCGTAGGTATGGGGGCAAATGTTCACTTTGTCACCATCATCATGGTGCTGGGGCTGGGGCTGATGTTTAGCATCTGCAATCCATCCTGTGAGCACCACTGTCTTCTGTTCATCATCAACAGCCTGACATCCCAATTGGACAGGGTAGGGTGGCCATTGGCATTGTGTTGCATTGGTAATAGTCTACATCCTAAAAAATGAAGCAATACAATTAGTTAGTTGATGGACAAGAAGCAAAACTTACCTGTCGCAATAAAGGATGTGAGAACACTAAAATTGGAACTTCAGTGAGAAGCACAAAGCGTCTCAAGCAGTATAGGAACTGTTGCAATCTGGCAGCAGACATGCAGCACCAGGATCCTTGCAGAGCATAGATCTCAGTCTCTAGTGTGAAAATGACACAGACGAGTCCAGGACGACTTGTTCTGCCCATGAGTACTTGAGTGATGAGCGCTAGCCTTTCAAAATTGATAAGGTAGTATTGACCATTGTTTTCACCGATCAATTGATCATGTGGCACATGGTTGAAATTTGAATGTTGATGCGTTGACATTCCTACGCTTCAACATCCACCTTCCCCTGGCCTTCCCCTCCCTTCTTTTCTCTAGCCTCTTTATATCTCTTCTCTAGCCTCTTCATATCTCCTCTCTAACTTCTTTTTATCTCTTCTCCAGCCACTTCCTTTGTGAGCCCCAAAAGCCAGATGCCATCAAGACAGTCCTGGTCTGCCATTTGGGTCTAGGATTACTCTGTCAATGTTACTGGCATGTGAGTAAACTGACCATTCATCCCAATAAATTTGCTCACTAATTTTTTTTTGGGTTATGCAGTAATCCTCACCAATTACCATGCAAGTAAGTAATCAGAAACCCAGTTCAAAACAAGTTACTAACAATCTTGTTATCCCAAATTTTGTGATATGGCATATTGACATGTGGTGCACGCAGTGCATGGTTACAACAGCCTCAAGAACTTTTAGTTTTTCACTACAAGTAGCCAGCAACTGCTTCAAAATGAGTCGCTATTAAGTTTGGTCTCCCAGATTTCGTGTTTCCCTATGCTTTGAGTGTAATTATGTACATAATAAGAGTTAATTTGTATTAGTTTTAGAATGCCTATTGTCATTATTTTACTGTCATGTCTTCTCGAGCTCGAAATAAATAATTGTGTATGTGCCAGTCAACCAATGTCAACCCTTCAAATACTCAATGCTCTGCAGTACTACACAGTGTTACATATAAGCCCCATAGAAGTCCATAGTAAACCCAGCCTCTATGCAGAGCTGCACACACCATATACCTTTGCTATGGTATTACAATGTGCAAGTTCCGAGGCAGTTGACCCCCAGTCAGAATCAGACCGAGAAAGAACGAGATCTGACAATTTCATCAATTTGTATCAATTTATTCCTTTGTTCTACATTCATTGATCATTCATCCATATCTTCATTGAAGCTTCATTGAGTCTCATTGATAGCTAGCCCGTTAAGGCATGTAAGGGCCCGGTAAGCATAAGCTATCGGCATATCGCTGACACTCTTTCTACAGGCCTTGCATATGGCGTGCGCATGACATGCATAACATATCTCGAGCCAGACTCCCACATCTGCCTTGTTTGTAGTTTGCTACTTTTTGCAAGGCAAGTGCCCAGTGCCCATTCCTGTTACCATATAATTCATTCAACTTACCCATATACAGATTCAGTACTTCAGTTCCAGTACCATAAAGCATTCTCCATGCCTCTGCAGCAAACCCAGACCTTCCTTGACCTCGATAATCTCGATGTTGACAGACCAATAAAAACAGATCACCTCCCCGTCATGATGCAAGTTGACATTCATGCATGGAAAACAACCCCACGACCCAGATACAACTTCAGGCTAACAGACTGGCCCAAGCTGGTAAAAACACTGAAAACGAACCTTGCTAATATACCTCCCCCCACAGAAATAAGGGACACACAAGAATTTGATGCCAAACTCAAACTACTCAATGATGCAATACAAGACGCCATTAGCAAACACATCAAAATGACCAAACCAAGCCCATACACAAAGCAATGGTGGTCGAAAGAGCTGGCAAACAAGAAGAAGTTAACACAACAACTTGGAGGGAGGGAAAGGTACCACCGCCAAAATACCCAACACCCAATCCACAAAGAATACCAGCGACAATGCAATCGATACTCAGAAAAGATACGAAAGGCAAAGGCAGAACACTGGGAGGAATGGTTGGAAGGTATAGATGAAACTGATGTATGGCAGGCAAGCAAACTCGTCACCTCACCACCCACTGACGCAGGCAGAGTATGAATCCCGATGCTACAAATCAAGGACCAAGTGACAAAATAGGTAGTACAAGAAGTGACGGACAATGACAGCAAGGGAAAACTATTCTATGAGGCCTTCTTCCCACCAACGAACCCCACGCTAACACCACCCCCAGAAAATTTTGCCTACCCACCACCAAGATGGCTGTTCCAGAACATAACAAATGAACAAATCCACCAAGCCATCCTCAAACTGAAGCCATTCAAAGCAAGCCAAAGTGGAACAGTACCTAACTCGATACTAATCCTCACAAGAGAAGAAATCGTCCCCTTCCTCAGCCCACTTTTTCGAGCCACGAACACCCTGAAATACTACCCAAGAGCTTGGGCAATCACAGAAACCCTGATCCTTAAGAAACCTGGTAAGCCAGACTATACAGCCCTGAATGCATGGAGACCCATTGTCCTCTCAGATGGCATAGCACGCCTCCTCAACAGTTGCCAAACCGCCAACATAGTTACCATGTGCAAACGATACAACATCCTGCCAGCAAACTACTCTGGTGCAAGACCCGGAAGAACCACCACAGACTCCATACACCTACTCACAAAGACAGTGAAGGACGTGTGGCGGAAAGGCAAGGTCACATCCACACTTTTCCTGGATGTGAAAGGTGCATTCCCCAGTGTAGACATTAACAGACTAACCCACAACATGAGAAAATGCAGAATACCAAAAGAATACATGGAGTGGATGAAGAGATGCCTGGAGCACAGATGAACAACACTATTTTTCGATGATCATCAGACAGAACCCTTCATGGTGCTGAACGACCTAGACCAAGGAGACCCATTTTCAGCAATATGCTACCTCCTCTACAACGCTGACATATTAAAAATTCCAGACATCAAAAACAGAGAATGGGTGCTACTATTTGTGGATGACGTGGCCTTAATAACCATGGGCAAAGACTTCTCAGAGACCCACAAGAAGATACACAACATCATGAACTGTACAGGCAGCATCTTCGAATGGGCAGCTTTGCACAACTGCAAATTCAGCATAGGGAAGTTCCAACTACTAGACATCGCAAGGAAACTAGTGCCCCACCCCATCAATCCCAGAAAAAAATCCCAATACTGCAGAAGGCACTAATCCTAGGCACCCAGTGCATCCCATCTAAAGATACAGCAAAATTCCTGGGAGTAACCATCAACAACAAGCTGAACTGGAAGGCGCAATGTGCAGTGGCACTCGCCAAAGGACAGGACTGGCTCATACAGTTTAACAGAATCGCACAAACAACCCGCAGTATTCATGCTAAGTACTTCCGCCAACTCTACCTCACAATAGCCATACCTCGCATGCTTTACACCGCTGACATTTTCCTCACACCACACCAGAACGTAGGGAAGCAAACAAAAATTGGAAAGACAAAGCGAGCAATCATCAACAAACTGGCCTCCGTACAACAATGTGCAGCAATCCTGATTATGGGGGCCATGAGAACCACCACAACAGATGTGGTGGAAATCCTAGCCAACCTACTCCCCTTCCACCTCCTGATAGATAAGCACAGACACAGGGCAGCAGTACAACTGGCAACACTACCACCAACACACCCACTACATCAACCCATCCAAAATGCGGCAGACAAACTAGTTAAACAACACCCCACCCCACTCCACGACTTAATGCACAGATACCATATTCAACCGCGGAACATTGAAACCATCAAAGCGGTATGGTTTGATACAAGATGGAAACCAGGCATCACCACAGAAGTGGAGCAGAACACCGATACAGTGATCAAGTCTATAATGGGGGACAACCCAGATGTAAAAGTCTTCATGGACGGTTCAGGAATGGAAGGCAAAATAGGGCGCCAGTGCAGTCCTATATAGAAACGACAGGATCAAGTCAATGTTGAGGTTCCAGCTCGGATCAGCACAACACCACACAGTCTATGAGGGAGAAGGAGTCGGCACCCTTCTAGGCACATGACTCATAAACAAGGAGTGGGGTGTACAGTCGGCCCACATTTACATTGATAACCAAGCTACCATAACTACCACAATGCTAACCAAACCCAATGCAGGACACTACATATACAACACTTTTCATGACAGCATTGCTATGCTATGGAAAAACCACATTGGAATAAAGATAAAAATCAAATGGACGCCAGGTCATAAGGGGGTGGAGGGAAACAAGAAGGCAGATGAATTGGCAAAGAGGGCAATCACAGAAGGAGGGAGCAATAGGGATGACCTCCCGAAATTCCTATGCAAGGAACTACCACACAGCAAATCAGCAGCCAAACAAGCATATGGAGAAAAGCTAAGGAAAAGAGCACAGAGGACATGGGGGAAATCACACCGCTACACACGGATGAAGAACATGGACCCGTTAGCATGCTCAGGGAGATACGTCAAACTCATCACATTGCTACCAAGGAAGTTAGCCAGTGTCTTAACGCAATTAAAGACAGGCCACACTGATGATACTCAACCTTGGAAAACCACCAAAACAGCCAATGAGGCAATCAATGATATTTGCAACGAGTCAGAGGAAGGGTGCAATGCATTCTGAATGTTCGTGGTCCAACCTATGGGAAGATAACTAGTCAGTACTAGTCGTGAAGGTAGTGCTATAGGAGACAAAGGTGTTTGGCGCAGTGACGGTCCACCGCAGTCCAATTGAGTATTGATCAATATCGAGGATGATCGACGAGATTGACAGCAAATGATGTTTATTGTTGATGGTCGATGTGAGAATTCTGAGAACCTTTCGATAGGTCGATAGTATACGAAGACTATAGCTGATGGCTAGGAGGTGTTGGAATGGTTGCTAGTGCTAACGATCAGAGGATCATAGGAAGATTGAGGACGACGATGGTCGCAGAGGTTTCTCATTGATCAAGAAAACTCATAGAAGTTTAGATTGTTTTAGAGGATAGATCTGATTCTTAGAACTTAATACGAGACAATAGGTGAAGACAATTTCTTGTATTTCCAAGTAGATACTACAGAGTTTTATATGTTTTAAAGAAACTTCCTAAAATGGAATGAGAAACATGTGTAGAACATGAGGCAAAAGATATGAGTTAAGGCACAAGGCCAAAAAGGAGACTGGAATCTGAACAAGAAAGATATATATCATATGATGAAAGAGTAATAAAGGGTATAGAACTAAAAGGGGACTGTCCTTTGTGTATAAACCATGCTAAGTGTCACAATAATTTGTCCAGTGGGTTCTGTGCGTGATAGGGACTTGGAATGAGGCTGACCTACTATCAGCACAAGTTGGAATACTTCCTGGCGCATGGTATTCCACCATATAGATAACAAATGTGGTGCCCAATGTTGCTCACAGTCTCTCGATATTGATCGGTAATGCTCGACAATGATTGACAATGATGCTTGATGATGCTCGACCACGTTCGATACAATATCGCGCTCGGTAGACTTGGTCGGGAGTGGTCACGCTGCTTCTGGGACCTTGTGTGAGTTATCCGATGTGATTAGAATGTGGTTGAAATGGTGAATCAGCCTTTGAGCTGAGGAGACAACAAATCAATGCACCACTAGCTAAGCACCTGCACTGCATCGGAAAGAGCGACTCACCAATATGCCCCGCATGCCAACAGGTGGAAGAAACGGTCCAGCACTTCATGCTTCACTGCCCAGCCCACCAGGCTGCCAGGCAGTCCCTACGAAATGCCACAGGAGGAAGAAGCATTGACCTGACTAAGATGTTCACAACCGCCAAAACCCTACATGTGCTATTCACATACATCGCGGAGACAGGACAATTACAGACCACCTTTGGTGACTTACCCACATTAGAGAAGGAGCAATGGGGAGGAAGGAGATGAGCAAAGAATGACACACAACCTACCCTACACCCAGTCTCAAACCACTTATTCCACGCCAACAGTGCTTGAGATCCCACCAGTTGGCATCTTCAAGCTGATGACAATGAACTCCCATTGGAAGACTACAGACAACAGACACCACTGTACATAATTAATCTCTTACATATGGTTCGCCACAATAGAGAATAATTTGGGAAAAAAAAAAAAAAAAAAGGTCACAGATTGTGAGGGCCAAATTCAGTGGTGCACTAGTCTAGCCAAGGGCCAAATTGGCAAACACATGGCCATGCTCCTTCGCATCCTTGCATACCTGATGTTCAGCACACCTACTGACATTGGACTCGACCCACATGTCCATATTGACAAGAATGGGAAATGCACTAGTATCACAGTCGAGGATAAACTATTTGCAGTGCATGAGCTGATATACAAGCTGGACTCAGTTGTTGGTCGTGGCACACGAATCTGGGTTGTGTCCCATGCTGCATGCTATTATGTTCTAAAAGATTGTTGGATACAAGATAAATGGGTCGATTCAGAAATTTCGATGCTTGAAAAAGTCAGCGCATCAGACGAGCTGAAGAACCATGTTCCTAGTCTTTTCTGTGGTGGAGATGTTATAATTAATGGCAAAGTTGACTCCACTGGTATATATCATGCGGGTTTGACTGGCCACCCACAGTCATTAACTAGGTGTATTCACCGACGCTTGGTCACCACACCTATCGGAGAATCCCTGATTTCATTTTGCTCCAAGAAGGAATTCATCAATGCAATGAAATCAATCATTATTGGTGCACAATTTTTTCTACTAACAAGTATCAGGATGCTTATTTTAAGTTTGTAGCACACCGCATATTATTCAACAAGTTTGGTATCTTGCATTGCAATGTTAGTCTCAACAATATTCTGCTGTATTGGCCCAGTGAAGATGTTGCAGCGGACGGCCTCTTAATTGATCTTGATTATGGCAAAGAGGTTGAACTTGTTCAGCAGGAAGATGTTGATATGGAGGGCACCAATGCTGCTGATGAGGGTAAAGCCTCAAATGATAGCGTGGCAGTAGGCAAAGTGACCAGCAACAAAACTGCAGCAGGCACTGGCAACAATGTTGACATCGTGTTTGATAATGTCCACACAGTATGTCTTCATGTTGGTGGCAAGTATTGGTATTGAATTGGCACTGTATCTTAGGGCACTCCTCCATTCATGGCCATTGAGGCTCTCATTGCCCCAAGGGATGTCAAGTTTGCCCACCTGCCATCACATGATCTTGAATCAATTCTTTATGTCATTCTTTATATCTGCACATTCACAGAAGGACCAAACTGGTCTGTCTGCCTGGATTTTGACATTCCTGAATCACTTCACATGAAAACATAGTTCTTGAATGACTCTCTTGAAACTATTGGTGATCACAAGATTGGACACATGTCTCGACCAGAACAGACCATCATTCCAGGCTTCACTCAGTACTGGGTATGCAAGGGAGTTGATTCAACTCTGCTTCCCTCCAAAATACAATGCCGGCTGTCCAAATCTTCTCACTCATGAAAACATGCTGACTGTACTTGAGAAAGCATATCATTCTGTCAAGGAAGCACCTATTACTGGTGTGAAGCGAAGCCAACCATCTAGTCACAAACCAGTTGTTGTTGAGAGAAAGAGGTGGAGACTAGGAAAGTTGAAAGATTGAAGTGGGGCAACAAACACGAGATCCTTAATTGCTGAGATGGACTTCAGATTTTTGGATGGGCACTGGACATGATCGCATGATCTTCTTGCCTTTGGTTTCCCTTGAATTGGTTGTGAATGAGTTCCGTGCACACAACTGTTTGCTCTGTGGACTGTAACATTTCACCTGGCATAGCATATGTATATGTATACATGTACCAGCCAGTCACCACACAAGTCACCAGCCTAGGGGGGACCTGGTGGTATACTCTATGTACTTGTGGCTTGTAGTAAATTTTAGTACTTTTAATGTCTCGAGATGTTGTCAGGTTTTGTCGATTGTCATCATGAGCATTTTGGGGACCAAATAAATATCATGATTGAGTTTCCTACATTGGTAACCTTGTTATTTGTTCATCACCATCATCCCCCATTTGGATTTCTGTCTTTTTTTTTTTTGGGGGGGGGGGGGAGGGGTTTGGGTGTGTCAGTGCAATGTGGCACGTGTACGGGGGTTGGTGGGTGCTTACTAGGCAGGTATCCCCCTTCTGGGGTCTCCTGGCATCCCTCTGCACCCACCTAGCCTGTGTTGACAGCCTCACATCCCATTTGAATGGGGAGGAGGGGATCAGGTGGGCATGGGTGTGGGTTGCACATTTTTCCATTGTGCATTTTCCATTGCAGCAGGTCATCCCCAGTAGTATATAGCCTAAAAAGCAATAAATTAAAATTAGTTGATTGATAAAAAGAAAAAGAAAAAAGAAAAAAACTTATCTATGGCCCAAATGACAATTGGCCTGTGTTCCGTCCAGTCGGCTCATTTGAAGGTGGTGGTGATGGTGGCAGTGGGTGTGGGAATGGTGGTGGTGGGTGCGCATGCAGTGGTGGTGGTAGAGTGGAGAGGAGGAGGAGGCGGCGTTGACGATGGTGGTGGTGGTTGTGAGCTGGAAGTCACATGTCACGTGTCATGCAATATGCATGTGTGCATATTCCATTAATGGCTGTAACTACACACCTTGGTTGGGTAATAAAAGTATTAGATGTATGTAGATGAATAATGACCTGGTAGCTCAGTGGTTAAGCATGCTGTTATGTGTGCAGACCCAAGGTCGAGTGTTCAATTCTTGGTGCACATCGAAATTTTATTTGGGAAAGCACATGCATTCCGGTTATTCTGGTTATGCTAGTGCCATGCATCCGGTTGATCTGACTGTTCCAGGTAAAAATGAGTCTGGGTAGATTCCGGGGATTCCAGAGGTAAAATTGACCCCCCAGTCCGACCAGAATTATGAATTGTGAGAAAAATATATGTAAATGGAATTCCCTGGAATTCTGGAAATTCCAATCGGAATGGGCATTCCGACTGGAATCCGACCAGAATAGGTGGAGGAGTGTAATGTACTCAGTTTTTCCCCCCGTTGAAGAGTTTTAAACTCTTCATCATTTATGAGGAGTGCATGAACTCCTCCAGGTAGTGTGCATCTGTTTTTCTTGTTGTCATCGTCCAGTATTTCTTCCATGGTTGGTTTATCATCATGTAGTCAATTCTTATGTTTGTCTACACTACGATACCGACATAGTCATCCATCACTGTCGTCCAATAGTATCTTCACAGCTGGTGTTGGTTTGCTGTCAACAATGACTTGCTTGTTCTCGAAGTCCAATATCACTTTATTTCTGTGCATAAATGGAGTTCCAATGATCATATCATAGCGATCGAAGGTTGTGATATCCACATAAGTCTTGTCACTTATGCCCGGGGCTTCCAGTTTGACATCCGCGCCATAGGTCACTGTTGCTTGACTTCCTACAGTTCCTAATTGTAATACGTGAGGGTTCGTCAATGGGAAGACTCAAATGTCAGCGACTTGAGCAAACACGGGGGTAAGGCCTTCCTGAGTCCCAGAGTGTCCATGCCTTGCATCCACTGATGGATACCAGTGTGGCTAGACACTCCTTTTCTCTGGGTCTGTAGTCTGGTCAGGCTCTTGTTGTTTTGTCTGCATGTAGGTGTACCTTTCAAAAGCGGGCTTTGTCTGTGTCCTGTGGTGGTCCATCTTTGCGTGACTTAGTGACTGGAGTTTGGTCTATTTCTCCAATCGTGAACATGTGTTCGGTGTCCAACACATGATCATACCAGTCGTTATTGTCATATACCTCGACCTCGACCAGTTCTTCCTCGTCATTCTGGTAGCCTTGGGATCCAGTGGACTGTTGAACGCTATGTTCTGATATTTGATCATCTTGTCCATTGTCTTCATTGTCAACCATAGCAGTGTGGGCTGCTTGAATGTGCAATTTATTCTGTTTTGGTTTCTTGCAATCCCTAGGGTAATGTCCTGGTTCGTCGCAATTGAAGCAAATCAGGTCTTCCCCAGCGGGGATAGCAGTGAGCCTGTCCTTATCACTAGATATATGGGGTTTATCATAGTGAGCCTTAGTCGTGTGTTGGTTGTCATGAACTTTTGTCTTGAAATTCGGTCTATTGTTGCTTGTACGGTTATTTACAAAGACTCTAGGCTTTGATCCATTATTGTAGCCATTCAAGTCTGATCTCTACACAAAAGTTATGCCAACTTTCTTTGCCTTGAACTCATGTTGTGTTTGGGTCCTTGGTGTGTCCGTCATACATGTAGCACTTGTTGAATATTGATTGTAGTGCTCCATTGTTTTCATAGCTGCTTCCAATGCCTTGCCTTCAGATACAAAATCTTCAATGGTATTTGCTTCCAGAGTAAGTCCATTCTCAAGCATCTTCATACACATGTCTTTAGGTAAACCACGCAGGAATGTGTCCATGATGTTGTAAGCGTCTGGGTACACGGACATGTTCTGGGCATGATCAATAAGAGTATCATAGTATCCTTGAATGCCAAGTTTATCCAAGTAACGTGTGGCAGCATATGCCTCGCAAGCATCTTGCATAGTAGTCGGATGCATGAAATGATCGTATAGGCCAATGATTACATCCTCAAACGTCCAGTGTAGTTGTGATTGGTTCACATGGATAACATGTTGGGAGTACCATTTTTTCACCTCGCATGAAGTTTTGAAGCATTCAGTTTTGAATTGTGTCCAAGGGGGCACCGGGATTGAAATGCCAGACTGGAACCTGGTTAGTTAGTCCAACTGGAGGCTGCGAAAAAAAAAATGGACCTCTCCAGAATAGGACTTCTAAACATCAATTTGAGGCTACCCAATATGAATTCAGGAATGCATAACATGCATTCCTGGTCTCTATCATCTCCTCCATATTGGATGGCTTGAAGCATTACGACTAAGTTGATGAGCCAGTTTTCCAAGTCTGAAAACTTAGGTGATTCACTGTACTGTCCCACAGAGCTGGTATCAGCTCTATGGACTTTTGTTCCTTCGGGGATCTTGAGTCGATATGTGAGATGTTCTTGACAGAGACGGAGTAAGCGTTCGTGCATCTGGGTACAATGGTGTTCAGATGTTGCTCTTATGCCAGGTGTATGTAACCTGGCTCCATCCGCGGGAGGCATAGAGTAACCCCTATGCAGTGCACGTCGGTTGGTTGGCTCTTCCAGTTCATCTTCGTCATGGTCAGAGCCTCCATCATCAGGAGGTCCACTGTTGCCACCTCCTCCATGTCCTGATTTTTCGCGAGGGACACGGCCTTGGTTGGTTTTCTGTGGCGTTCGAGGTGGGTCGGGTGGTCATTTACGGTTTGCACTGTTCCAGTCATCAGGCCCATCACCATTGCCACTGGGGTCACTTGGTGCTCATGTGCGTTTTACTGTGCCTGTGTATTGAGGGTCTGATATGTCAATTGGTCGGTGTCCCTCGAATATTATTCCTTGGTTGTCGTACCGTGAGCCACCGCCTAGTCCAAGATCTTCATTCCTGAGGCATTGATAGGCAATCCAGTCCTCAAGAGTGTTAGCCATTGGTATCCGTGCCCCACAGGGTACCTGAATCATTGGCCCAGACACCTCAGAAGTTTCTCGTGCAGCGGGGCAGGTGGAGTCTGTATCTTCTGTATGATCTGGCTGATGGAAGAGCATAGGCAATGTCGTTTCCTCAAATGTAACATGGTGATGGCGGGCAGCTGCATCACAACGTTGACAATATTCATTGTTCAATTCTCCTAGCTGTTGAGGCACATTGATGTTAGCAATGGCATTCTCAATGGCGGGGTCCGGGTAAGGAGGTTCAGGTTGAGTGTCCTGAGGTACTTGTGTTTCCTCGGGTTCGCGCTTATGTTGGTGTTGAGGGGTTCCTAAGCTTTGTCCCATGTAGTCCTCTATATTGGTCACTGATGGTGTCGCTGTCAGCGCATCTGTTTTCTTTGAGGCAATCCGTTGATAGGTTGTCTCCTCAGCTCAAAGGCCGATTCACCATTTCAACCACATTCTAATCACATCGGCTAACTCCTACAATGTCCCAGATGCAGCGCGACCCAGTCTATTGATCATGATATTATATCGACTGTGTCAAAACATCACCAGCAACATCAATCGTACCAAGAAACCACATCGCACAACCTTAGAACTACCTCGAAAGCCCCTAAGATCCCTCTAAATGACCATCAAACATCCCTGATCAACTTTGAACAAACCGTGACTGTGATCAAACATTGTCAACCATTGTTGAGCATTATCAATCGATATCGAGAGACTATGAGCAACATCGGGCACCGCCTTCGTTATCTAAATGGCAGAAGACCATGTGCTAGGAAGTATTCCAACTCGTGCTCAAACCTGCTGATAGTAGGTCAGCCTCGTTCCAAGTCCCTATCACATACAGAACCCACTGGACAGATTATTGCAAGACTTAGCACGGTTTATACACAAAGGACAGTCCCTTTTTAGTTCTATACCCTTTATTACTCTTTCATCATATGATATATCTCTTTCTTGTTTGGATTCCAGTCTCCTTTTTGGCCTCATGCCTTAACTCATATCTTTTGCCTCATGTTCTACACATGTTTCTTATACCATTTTAGGAAGTTTCTTTAAAACATATAAAACTCTGTAGTATCTACTTGGAAATACAAGAAATTGTCTTCACCTATCGTCTCGTATAAAGTTCTAAGAATCAGATCTATCCTCGAAACAATCTAAGCTTCTACAAGTTTTCTCGATCAACGACAAACCTCTGCAACCATCGTCATCCTCAATCTTCCTTTGATCCTCTGATTGTTAGCACTAGCAACCATTCCAACACTTCCTAGCCATTGGCTATAGCCTTCGTATACTATCGACCTATCGAAAGGTCCTCAGAATTCACACTTTGACCATCGACAATAAAACTCGTTTGCCGTTGATCTCATTGATCGTCCTTGATATTGATTGATACCCCATTGGACCACGTCAAACACCTTCATCTCTTATAGAACTACCTTTACGACTAGTACCAACTAGTTGTCTTCCCATAGGTTGGACCACGAACATTCGGAATGTCTCACACCCTTCCTCTGACTCGTGCAAATATGATCAGTTGCCTCATCAGCTGTTTTGGTGGTTTTCCGGATTGAGTATCATCATTTTTGGAGCCCACCGCGAGGGTTTCTGAATCATTTCATTGTCGGACCAACCTCAACTTCCTCGGCTTAGGCCAACACAAGCAAGAAACCTTTGTATCAATACTCGCCATGCCTTCCAATCTCTCAAACAATTGGGAGATATTCTAATTCCTGTTTCCAAAGCAGAATCTACTCATTGTAGACTATTTCCTTCACCTATATCATCGCCTTCCACATCCTCATCTACTTCTTCATCCTCATCATCAATCTCTTCATTCATCCTTCCAGCAACTTCGACACCTCTACCATCCTTTACACAAGTCTTAACCCCTACCCCTAGAGTCATCGCATTCATGACTACACAAACCACTATGCCAGCTTGTGGGCATTCAACTGCTCCGAAATTCGACCCTCCTCAACCTCAAGAGCTCCGACGATACTTCGAAGAGCTTGAATTATTGTTCCTGACCTGCAGCATCACTGAATCGAACCTGATGAAGAAACACGCTTGTCGCTACCTTGACATCGACTCTTCCGAACTCTGGGAATCACTTCCAGAATATCAGCCTGGCACTTCATACAATGAATTTCAAATGGCAGTACATAAACTCTATCCCAGCTCTGAAGATGAACACAAGTGGAGCATATTGGACATGGACAAATTAGTGGGAGAACAACTACGTGTTGGGATGTTCAATGCAAACGATCTAGGAATGTATTATTGGGCATTCTACAACATTACTCACTTTTTACGAGCAAAGAATAGGATCTTGGAAGCTGAGCAAAGCAGAGCTTACATTTGAGGATTCCAACCCGGCTTATGGACTCGAATTGCACAACGACTTGAACTCAAATTTCCCAATCATTATCCCAACGATCCATATCTGCTCAACAACATTCACGACGCAGCAAAATTTGTACTAGCAGGCTCTAACACATCGAACTCAGTAATTCACCAATTGACCTCTTCATTGCACTCAACATCGAACATTGGAAATATGGTCACCTCGTCACCTGGAACTATTATGATCAAAGCTGAAGATTTAAGCGCAATGTTTGAATGATTTGCTAGCACCATCGCTACACATATCACAGGTACTAAATCTCCTCGCGCTAATTTGGCAGACAGACAGGCACACATCACACACTTCTTTGCATATTTTGCAGTTTATTGGGACATTTTATCCCTGACTGTATGGTTTGTCAGTTGTACTTGAACAAAGGAAAGTGTAAGCGAAACACAGAAGGAAAGATCGTACTTCCAAATGGACAATTCACCCCTCAAAGTATTCCTGGCAGGTTTATCAAGGAACACATCGACAAATGGTGGAAACGGAACCCAGATGCAACACCAGCAGCCACACCCTTATTCAGTATCACACCAATGGCACTTTCGACTTTGACTAATTCAACCTTGGCTGCGATCACTTCAATAACAGAGTCCAACACCGTTTATACATCGCGATCAGAAATGAAAGGCATTTATCATAACTTGATGTTGACCGCTGACTCTGAAGATAGAATAGTGGCTCTTGAGCGAGAGATATTTGCACTTTGAAGTGGTTGACCATTTTTGCATCCAAACAAAGTTTGGTTCTGGCCACAACAATCCCCATTCCTGCATCGTCAACATCTACTGCTCCAGTACTAGCACCCTTGACATCTTCATCGACAACAGTCAACCCTCCGACTTCAACTATGGCTCCAACATCGGCATCGACATCGATTTCTCCCGCATCGACCACTTCACCATCAACCACCATACCCCCAATGCAAACCTCGGTACACCCATACACATCAGTCAGGGAGAATGCCTATTTGCCACCACACGAAAGGAACTTTGCTGGCACATTGAAGGGTAAGGAAAAAGACGGACCATTGTATGCGACACAGGCACCAGTACAGAATGAGAAAATTGCGCTCAATGAAGATGCTGATGTCATGCTTACATCGGAAGAACTACTCTCGCTATCACCCAAGGTTCAGATGAAATGGAGAGAACAGGTCACACCAAAACGAGTACCACAAACTGGAAACAACATGACAGACATGTTCAGTCCCGATGCAATTAGCATGCCTGACCCATACAAGACCTATATTAGCAGTCTCCAACCCGGTGAAATCCCTCAGCCTTTTGTCATCACTAAAGAAACTTCATCAATTAGATCAGTTATTATGGATGTCCATGGTAACAACCAGGTAGAAAGTGTCATCAATCCCAGTTCCTTGATCATTTCAATGGCCGAAGATGTCTGTCACAAACTCAGTCTAGCATATGACTCCTCGATTTGGCTTCCGATGCAGTCTGCCAATGGCACTGTAGACGAAACACTTGGTTTAGCATGCAACATGCCCTGCAATCTCGACAGAATCACCCTATACATGCAGATACATGTTATTCAGGATGCGGCTTACGATATTTTACTTGGACGACCATTCAATGTCTTAACAGAAAGTGTCATTAGAAATTACCAGAACAAAGCCCAAACAATCACAATATGCAATCTGAACTCAACTCAGACTGCTACCATTCCCTCAATCCCTAGATCGCACCATCATCGAAAGGTAGTTCATGAGGATTTTCAGCGTTAGAGAATGAAATTTTGGAACAGTGCGCTTTCATCATTTTGTTCGACTCTTCTGACTCCTCTATATTTATCGAACGCACTGCAAATATCCCCGAAATCGACTCCTCCGAAGAATTATCTGCAATGCTTTCTGACCTATATTTATCTGCATGTGACAAGTTCCACGTTCCTCAAAACGCCTCGATGGTGTTTATACCTATGAAAACTTCTTCATCGTATGTTTCCCCTTCCTCAGTTATTTCTGACAATCACCAGTCTAGTTATTTATCAACGAAGAAAAAGTATAAACCAGTTGCACAGAAGGTCCATCCAATCATGGCCAAACTACCTGATCGATTTCGAATTATTTGACACATCAAGGGCGATCCCCTCAAAGACATGCATCCACTAAATCCCCATCCTCCGATATTCAAACCAACTCCCCGATATAACCTCGAATGCAAAAACATCATCGATCAAAATCATCCAGGCAATTTCTTATGGCCTCAAGAATGAGACCTCATGCATGACTTCATTTGAAACCAGTAAGTGGGGTTCACATGGATGGAAAATGAACGAGGAAGGTTTTGACCTGATTTCTTCCCCCCTATCGAGTTCCCAGTCATCCCTCACACTCCTTGGGTTGAACGCAATATCCCCATACCACCTGGTTTGTATGAACAGATCTGCGAAATGCTGAAAAAGAAGATCAAAGCAGGAGTCTACAAGTCATCAAACTCGTCATACCAATCGCGATGGTTTTGCATTGCGAAGAAAGATGCAAAATCACTCCGAATAGTCCACAGTCTCAAGCCGCTAAACCAAGTTACGATTCAGCACTCAGGCGTTGTCCCGATCCCCAAGCATTTAGCCGAACAGTTTGGAGGACACGCTTGTGGTGGAATGTTGGATTTATATGTTGCATTCAACGAAAGGCTCGTATCTGAATATTCTCGAGATCTAATGACTTTCCAGACCCCATTTGGTGCACTTTGAATTGTCGCCCTACCAATGGGTTGGACGAACTCAGTTCTGATCTTACATGACAATGTCACTTTCATCCTACAACCCAAAGTCCCTCATATCATGATCCCTTATATCGACGACACACCGGTGAAGGGTCCGAAATTGGAATATCGAACAATTGGTGGGTCTTATGAAACAATCACTGACAACTCAGGCATTTGACAATTCGTATGGGAGCATTTCGAGAACCTGAATCACATCGTCCAGCGCATGAAGTATTGCAGTGGGACATTCTCAGGGCCAAAGTTATTTGCTTGTGTCCCGGAAAAATTGTTTTAGGTCATCGATGCAATATTCAAGGCTGAATGGCTGACCCGACGTGTATCGATAAGATTCAGAAGTGGGGTCCGTGTTGTATGCTCACAGAAGTTAAGGCATTCTTAGGAATGATTGGAGTTTGTCAAATTTTCATTCAGAGTTTCGCACATCGAGCAGCTGCACTAATCAACCTTACTTGAAAAGATGTACCCTTTGAATTCGGCCCATCTCAGGTAGCAGTGCAAGAAGATCTCAAGCAAGTGCTCCTAAACTCGCCAGCAATTTGAGCAATCGACTATACTTTGAATGCCCCAGTCATCCTCGCAGTTGACACATCGAGCATCGCGATCGGCTATTTCCTAGTGCAATGCGACTGCGATAACCCTCAAAAATGATACTACAGTCAATTCGGCTTGATCACACTCAATGACCGTGGATTCCTGGTTCTCGCAACCAAAACTCGAACTTTATGGTCTATATCAAGCCCTTGGGGCACTTCATTTATATTTTATAGGGGTGCAAAACCTTATCGTCGAGGTTGATGCGAGGTATATCAAAGGCATGCTCTCAAATCCCAATATTGCGCCTAGCGCTAGCATCAACCAATGGATTGTTTCCATTCTAATGTTCCACTTCATGCCAGTTCATGTTGCAGGTATGCACCATGGGCTGGATGGTCTTTCGCGATGTCCTCGACAAACCGAAGACAACGATGTCAAAGTAGAAGAAGAATTTGGCAACTGGATCGACAAACTACACAGTTTCATTCACCAAATCAACCCAATCTCAATTTGACCTTTCCCCTCTCACGCGACTTATCCCACTTTTGCCCAAGCCTCAGATTTCAGTAAGGGGGAGGATGTTTCATATGAAGACATACCTCAATCAGACAAAGCAAAGAAGACAAACAATTACTGCTCGTTCATAGATGGTTAGACAATATGGTGCGACCCCCAAATCTATCAGACACCGAGTACGCTACCTTCATGCAATATTGCACTGAGTTCTTTATAGATTCCGGAAAACTATGGCGAAAAGATCGTCACGGAGAACACAAGATCGTTGCAATTCCAGAATGTCACATCAATATTATCCAGTCATTGCACAACCATATCAGCCACAAAATGATCTTTGCCATGAAGTCTCACATCGCCCTACAATTCTGGTGGCCCAATCTGAAAGCCAATATCGCATGGTACATCCGAACATGCCATTACTGTCAGTTGCGACAGACTCAAAATCTCCTTATTCCACCAATCATTGCCACCCCTGCCCCTCTATTCAGAAAAGTCTACATCGACACAATGCACATGCTGCCTTCTGGTGGATATCGCTATATAGTACAAGGTCGATGTTCGATATTGTACTGGCCGTAGTTCAGAATGCTTCACAATGAAACAGCAAAGACCATCAGCGATTGGATCTTTGAAGAAATCATTTGTCGATGGGGCTCGCTTTAGGAGATCGTTACTGACAACGGCCCAGCATTTGTTGCTGCTCTCAAATACTTGGTGAAGCACTATCATATCAATCACATTCGGATAAGTGGCTACAATTCTCGTGCCAATGGCCTCGTCAAAAAAGCCCACTTCAACATACAACAGTCACTCTACAAGGCCATTGATGGCAATCAAACTTGATGGTCAGTGGGGACCTACTCAGTCTTTTGGGCAGAATGGGTAACAGTTCGAAAACGAATGGGCTGTTCGCCCTATTTTGCGATCACAGGTTCTCATCCACTCATCCCTCTCAACATCTCAGAAGCGACATATCTACAGCTGCCACCCAACTCGATACTTTCCTCCACCGATCTTATTGCACTACAGGAACGCTCAACCGATCTTGAAGTACTCTACTCTAGAGTCTACACCACTCGACGAGAAGCTGCGAAACGCTTCAAAGAAATTCACAAGCGAACGATTCGAGACTACAATTTCGAAAAAGGTGACCTTGTACTCATGCAAAACACACAGATCGAGAAAGCCCTTAATCGAAAAATGTGAGCTCGATATCTTGGCCCACTCATTGTTATCGCACGAAACTACAGTGGCACTTATATTCTTTGCGAGCTCGATGGTTCAGTTCTTCATCGACCAGTAGCTGCTTTCTGAGTTCTCCCCTATCTAGCACAAAAATCAATTTCCCTTCCTCCAAACTTCTTCAATATCGATGATCGTTGGCTCCAACAACTTGGAACAACATCGGATGTCGACAGAGACATTGATGAAGGTATTCCAGACCTCGATGAAGACAAATAGAGCATTTTTTCTATTTTCCTTACTTGCGATATTGAAACAAACTCTCAATCTTATAACAGTGTACTATTACAAGTCACAATATCATTCAAAACATGTTTGCGCAAGCTCGACAGGGTTTTTTGGCTATGAAGGAGTTCTGAGCCTTTCCCCTATGTCTCGTTTTGATGAATCATCTGTCTTACTTTCTTTTTCTTTTTCTCTCCTATGTTTTTTTCACATATATCTTACATTTCTTGGCTTCGAGCATGCACAATATTTCTCAGTTCAAACTTATCTTGCTCAGACACAACAAAAATGATAAAATTAATACAATAAACCATATTATTACTGGGATTCCTCCCACTTCCTCTCCAAAACCTCAATTTCCTCCATTAGTACCTCCACTTTCAGCTTCTTCCGCACCAGCACTTCTGCGAGATATCAATGATGGAGTCTTGCTGCATCCGACTGTGTCATATCGTCCTCCACTGCCATCGACACCCCCTCGACCAGACCCATGACCTCAGGTTCGACTTCTCGCTCTCTAGCTTTCCCCTTCCCCTTCCCCTTGTCCTTCTCAGCCGATTTCCCCTTCGTCTTCATCGTTTATTTTGGGCACTCGTCAACTTTCGAGGGCCCAGCCTCTGCATTTTGGATGGGCTGGATGGCCCGAATGCGTACTGCTAAGTAATCATACAGATTAGTGATCATAATTGTTATCGAGAAGGATCACTTACTACATCTTGGAGTCAACACCTCCATCGACTCCCCAGTACCCTTTGTAGCTCACTTGGAGCCCACCTTTTTTCTCGACTCACCTCGTCGGAGTCCTCGCCTCAACACTCCCTCCCAGTAGCAGCCCTGCAACCCTTGAGTGCATCGCTTGCACTTGGGTGTGCCCTCCTCGACAATGCATTCTTGTGAAGTCCTCAGTCCTGCGCAATGATCACACTAAAGCAAGTGTAATTAGTCTGAATGATATCGACATAGAACAAATACTTACTGGCCCATGGAAGGTGATCAGGTCACATTCCTCTAGCCACACCCACTTCACGACCATGGGCTCCTCATCCAGCTCGTCCTCACCTTCCTCCTCCTTGTCCATCTCGTCGGCCTTCCTCTTCTTGACAATCTGCTCAATGACCAGTAGGTCATTGACCAGAAGTTCTTCTTCTTTGGCCTCATTGTGATTGATTGAGAGGCGCATCACCTCGAGCGCAGCAGTCTGATCGCAGAATTCGTCCTTCGAGATGGTTTTTGCCTGGACTTTGGCCAAGAATGTTTGATGTGCCTCGACCACCGCATCCTGTCGCTCCTCAATTCTCTTTGCTTTGGCCTTGATGGCCACCTGCCAAGCCTCCCTCTCCTCTTCTCTCTTCCTCTCTTCCTCAATCTTCCTTGAGTACTCCTCAAAAAGATACTTCCCACCCCATGAAACCCAATCCTCACGAGTGAATGGTGCAAATAGGCCAATTGCCTCATCCAATGTCGCCTGCACACGGTCATCGCATGCCTCACTGAACGACCTGATCAGACCATCATATTCAGTCTATCAATGATGTCAAGAAGCAGATAAATGAAGAAAAGGGAAAAACACACCATTTTTTCACAAAAGTCATGACCCCACACCTCGAAGTCGAGGTCTTCGGCTTTGCCAGCCTTGGGCTGCCGGGCATCGATTTTGCTTGACCGAGAATAGGAATGGCGAGTTCAGCAAGGATAGACATGTTGTTGAGGTTTAGAAGAGAACGATGAAGGAGATCGAATAAGAAGGAGAGAAGTTCGAACCACGATGCGTCTTAAATCAATGATCAACAATGTCACATGACCCAGTTATCTCCGCTCGACTGACCAGGACGGTCAGAATTTCAGTAAGGGGGAGGATGATAGGTTGTCTCCTTGGCTCAAAGGCCAATTCACCATTTCAACCACATTCTAATCACATTGGCTAACTCCTACAATGTCCCAGATGCAGCATGACCCAGTCTATCGATTGCGATATCATATCGACCATGTTGAAACATCACCAGCGACATCAATCGTACCAAGAAACCACATTGCACAACCTTAGGACTACCTCGAAAGCCCCTAAGATCCCTCTAAATGACCATCAAACATCCCCGATCAACTTCGAACACACTGCGACCGCGATCAAACATTGTCAACCATCATCGAGCATTATCGATCGATATCGAGAGACTATGAGCAACATCGGGCACCACCTTCGTTATCTAAATGGTGGAAGACCATGTGCTAGGAAGTATTCCAACTCATACTCAAACCTGCTGATAGTAGGTCAGCCTCATTCCAAGTCCCTATCACGTACAGAACCTGCTGGACAGATTATTGCGAGACTTAGCGCAGTTTATACACAAAGGACAGTCCCTTTTTAGTTCTATACCCTTTATTACTCTTTCATCATATGATATATCTCTTTCTTGTTTGGATTCCAGTCTCCTTTTTGGCCTCATGCCTTAACTCATATCTTTTGCCTCATGTTCTACACATGTTTCTTATACCATTTTAGGAAGTTTCTTTAAAACATATAAAACTCTGCAGTATCTACTTGGAAATACAAGAAATCATCTTCACCTATCATCTCATATAAAGTTCTAAGAATCAGATCTATCCTTGAAACAATCTAAGCTTCTACAAGTTTTCTTGATCGACAACAAACCTCTGTGACCATCATCGTCCTCAATCTTCCCTCGATCCTCTGATCATTAGCACTAGCAACCATTCCAACACTTCCTAGCCATCGGCTATAGCCTTCATATACTATCGACCTATCGAAAGGTCCTCAGAATTCACACTTCGACCATCGACAATAAAACTTGTTTGCCATTGATCTCGTCAATCGTCCTCAACATTGATTGATACCCCATTGGACCACATCAAACACCTTCATCTCTTATAGAACTACCTTTACAACTAGTACCAACTAGTTGTCTTCCCATAGGTTGGACCATGAACATTCAGAACATCTCGCACCCTTCCTCTGACTCGTGCAAATATCATTGGTTGCCTCATCGGCTGTTTTGGTGGTTTTCCTGGGTTGAGTATCATCACCGTTTTGCAATGAGCACCTTGAAGATGTTGAGGTACACCTTTTGGTACGCTGGTGACACCAATTCCACTTTTTTCTTAGTGAGGGTTAGGACCTCTACCGGCTGTTTATGGGACACCTGTTTGATCTTGATGCAAAGGTGGGGGTTAGTGAATGGGCATTCGTCCCATAGTAACTCTTTGGTCCAATTCAGGGTGTCCATTGGGTCCTCTTCTTTGGTATGGGTCTTTTCCTTGTTCAATAGTTATTGAATCTAATCTTTGGTTTTCCCTTGCAAGTATTGAGTTCTTAGGACTCTGATCGTAAGGTTGCCCTTACAGAGTTGATCAGAGATGAGAAATGAGGACCACCCCCCCTAGGGAGGAGTGGAGGTACGATAGTCACCTGGGTGTCATAGTTCACTGGGTTAGGATGTGAAGTATGCAAGGCCTATGCAATGCACGTGTACCAGCATGAATTCGAACAGGACAGGGACTACTTTGAGGCTCGGGATCAACGAGACCGAGACCTCACGGCGGAAGTCAGATGCACCACTGAGTGGATGTATGACAGCTACGATGATGAGATTGCCGACCTCAAGGCTAAGATTCACAGCCTTGAGGATCAGGTGGACCGATGGCGAGAAGACCGGCCCACTAAGAGATCCCATGCTCATGAGCCTTCCCCAGTCTCTGGGTCCCCCGTTCGATCCAACTATGCAGGTGCTGCTTCAAGGCCTGCCACTCTGCCCACTGGTCCTTCCCATCCTCCTCAAACCCCCGTCAATGCTATGGATGTGGATGCGAAAGCCATCCACTACCCGCTGCTTCCGCCTGCCTCTCTGAAACATCACCTCCACATCTCATCCCTCTCCAATACCCAGTCTGCCAACTGGGTACCCACTCCTAGGGAACCCCCATCTATGGCCCCAGAACTGCCCCAAAGTACAGCAGAGTTCGATCGCTGGGTGGTGGCTGCCCAACAAGAAGGAAATGAAATGGACCTTCAATGGGCCCAGTCATACATACACATGGCCAGTCTAACTGCCCCTGCAGCCTGCACGTCGCTCATGAGCCATGCGATTGCGACCTGGAGACTTCCCAAGTGGTTGCCCATGGAGTGCCAGTCAGCTAAGGGAATCTGCCAACTCCAGGACCCTCAGCCTCCAGTCAACGGCTCACCAGAGTCCTGGGCACGGTTTGTGCATCACCAACTATTTCAATTCCAGAATGCCCCCAGGTTGATACTGGATCACTCATGAGTTAGCCTCCCTCATGTTCAAGGAATGCTCCTCATGAGGCAACAGATTCCTTCTGGGATTCCCCAGAAGCAAAAACAACTATTACAACTACTCCTGGCAGAAGGGTTCTGTACCCCCAGGTTATACCGAAGGACCCGCCAGGAGCTACACCTATCTATGAGCATTCAGCGTGATCGACAGTTTATGTCAAACATTTCTCCCAACATCACCATCGAGGATGTGGTTTGCCATCTCGCTCTTCTTGGAGTCTCTGACCATGAGATCAGAGAAGCTTATCATTATGGGCTAGGATGGGTCACTGGGGCAGCGGAGTCACGATGTGAAGAAGACTCAGCTCTGGCTTCAGACGTTCTCCAACGTTTGAAGCAGTTACCCGCCCCCTACGCCAACAATGCCCCTTTGATGATGGAACCCCAGTGGTGGATTGCCCCACTGGGGAGCAGGTGTTTAACTCAGCCCCTGCCTCCCAAGTGGAAACAAGACCCTGACGCACTTGACCTTGCATCCCCCCTGGGTGGCCACCCAGGGTTGTCAGCGTCCATGCACGCTGCACCTCAACGTCCTGTGTCTCCTACTGCACCTCCCCCTGCTGCTCCGACCTTGGTGGTCTCCCCACCAGCGGGCCCATCTGGCTTTTGATCCCTCTCCATTCATCCTGACTTGCCTCAGGCACAGTTGAATATTGATGCATCCACAATGACAGTTCCCTCTGCCATTGTTCCCCCATCCACCAATCCTATTCCTACTCAGCCCATTGTTGCGGTTGAGTCAAATCTGATCCCTGGAGTCCCCGAGCCGGTTCAAGGAACCGCCTCCCAAGTGTTGGCAACCCCAGACTATGCTGATGGGGGATGGACCTATGTGGGTCCCCCACATCAAACCAAGGCCGATAAGAATTGTGCCAAGAATGAGCGAAGGAGACAACATGCCACCACCGCGAGCATGGCTCCAAACAAGTCTGGAGCCATCCAGTCTAGCTTCCCCAATGTGTGGGTCACCCGAAGTCAATGGAACAAAAAGGGATATGACACTGAGGAGACTGACTCAGTATCAGAGACTGATGAAGAGGCGGGCTCCATGACTGCTCCCCTTGGAGGAGAACAGTTGCCTGGGCCTTCCCATGTTCCTCTGACCCCTGTCTCCCAAGCCATGGCTCCTCTGACCCCCACTATTCTCTCCACTCCGCTCAGATGCGGGATGGATCTTGATGACCCTGTTGATACGGAACCCTTGCCTTCCACCTCCTCCCTACATGGTGAGGAGGCAAAATAACTTCTTGCACGACTCTTGTCTCCACCCTGCTCGGATGCAGAATAGATTTCCATCGCCCTGCTTTGGGACTTAGTTTCCTTCCCGCCATCATGGTGAAGACGTCAATCAATCTCATTGGAATTTTCTTGTACATATCTTGTTTCTTTTGGGTTTTGGCTTGGACCATGGGTCCAAGCCAGAAGGGGAGAATGTAGTGATCTGGGGTGATGCCCAGTCTTTACATATATTTACTTAGTGTTTGCACAAGCCACCAGTCCCTTTATAAGGGCCGGTTTTAATTACAACAACAGACTTTTTTTCATACAGCAAAATATACGTTAATTCTGTTCTTGCAGCGTGTGATATAAGTCTACCCCCTCCGCTTTACTACACACTTTCATAATACTGTGAGAGGCAGTTGGCAACCTTATTGAGTTTGCCTTTAATGTACATGATGTTGAAGTCAAACCGAGAAAGATAATCTGTCCATCTCCTTTGTCTACTGGTGAGGTTTGATTGAGTTTGAAAGAACTCAAGTGCCTTGTGGTCCATAATAATGTGTACCTGATATCTAATTAGTTTATCCTCCTATTTCAATAATGCCTCGAGGATCGCAAGAGTTTCCAACTCATGCATGGCATAGTTGTGTTGGGCGACGGTAAATTTCTTTGACATAAATCCTGTGGGGCAGCATCCTTGCCACATAGGTCCTTGGCCATACATTGCTCCTATGCCTGATTTAGATGTGTCACATATCACCCAGATTGGTTTGTCCTGGTGTTTGGGGTTGATAGGTGTGATGATTGGTGTCTTGCAGCATATTTGTTTGATCATGTCAAAGCAATGTTGGTGAATTGGTCGCCAATGGAAGGGGGTTCCATTTTGTGTCATAGCCAATAAGGGTCCTGTATAATGCATGATATCCAAGCCTACAAAACATTGCATGTCATTGTAGTTCCATGGTGTTTGCCATTCCCTGATATGAGAGAGGTGGGCTTTGTGCTCCTCAGGAGTGTCCGAGTAGATGAAGATATCATCTAAGTATACATGCATAAATTTACCAATGACATCTCTGAATATGGATGCCATAAGTTGTTGGAAGGTTGCCAGTGTGTCACAGTCTCCTTGTTGCATGATATTGCTAATGTAGGTTCCTGCAATTGTGGCAAATGCAGTCTTCCATACATCTTCTTCCCATACTCGGACCTGTTCATATGCATCAGATAAGTTGACTTTTGAACAAATCTTGGCTTGGGCCACATCTTTGCGAATAATATCTTGGTCTGGTAAGGGCATAACATCCTTAATCATATTTTCATTTCTTTGATGGGCATCTACCACGGTTCATATCTTCCCATCCTTCTTGCTCAAGCAGAGCATTGGAGCTGCTTGGTTCACAGATCATGGTTCCCACCATCCAGCATTCACATATCGGTTGACCTTCTCATGGAACTGTTCATGCAAGGAATTTGGTACCTTAGGTAGGTGGTAGTGGTACTGCTTGTTATTGTCAATAAGGTGAATCTTATGATTCACCTCTCTCCAAGGTGGTAGTTAGTCCCAAGTTCCCCCTAGGATATCTGAGAACTCATCATACCATTGTTGTCATAATTGCAGGTAGTCTTCTTTGGTAAGTCCCAACTCTCTGGACTTGCCTTTCTCTCCCCGGCATTCTTCACATTGTTTCTCATGTAGTTCTGGTGGCTTCTTAGGTTTGTGGAACCTCAAACGAAGGGTTTTGAAGTCCTGTTCCAAGTTAGTCTTCTGAGGTTTCAATCATATGGACGATTGCTTCCTGACATAGTCCAGTGGGCTGGGTTGTCATTCCATGAACTCTGAAGGATCAGATGTCTTGTCCTTGAGAGTGTTTCAGTACTGTTCTCCCTTTGGTGACATATGGTGTCCTTCATAGGCTCTCATGGATGCTACTACAGTGTTCCATTCATCCAGCATTCTGGGGTCATGTAGCCAGTCATGTTGAGGTCGAGGTATTGGTCTATCCCAAAATGAACTAGTACTTTGACTTGTCATTGCATTATTTTGTTCCTCGAAGATCTTCTCCTCTTTGTCCATAGTCATATCTTCTGCTTTTACTTTAGAAGATGTAGGTTGACATTCCATAATGTTAGTTTTTTCATGAGTTTTCTTAGGTTTTGACAGTTTCGGTGCCAGGTTTTTCCCCTGTTGAAGATCTTTAAACTCTTCATCATCCATGAGGAGTGCAGGAACTCCTTCAGGTAGTGTGCATCCGTTTTTCTTATTGTCATTGTCCGGTATTTCTTCTATGGTTGGCTTACTACCATGTAGTCAATTCTTACATTTGTCGACACTACGATATCGGTGCAAGTGTCCATCATTGTCATCCAACAGTATCTTCACAGCCGTTGTTGGTTTGCCATTGACAATGACTTGTTTATTCTCAAAGTCTAGTATTACTTTATTCTTGTGCATGAATGGGGTTCCGATGATCATATCATAATGGTCAAAGTTTGCAATATCTACATAAGTCTCATCACTTATGCCCAGGGCTTCCAGTTTAACCTCCGCACCATAATTCACTGTTGCCCGACTTCCTACAGCTCCCAATTGTAGTACATGAGGATTCATTAATGGGAAGACTTGAATGTTGGCAACTTGAGCAAATGTGGGGGTAAGACCCATCATCGTGCTTCCTGAATCCCAGAGTGTCCATGCTTCACATCCACCAATAGATATCAGTGTGGCTAAACACTCCTTTTCTTCAGGTTTGTAGTCTGGTTGGGGTCTTGTTGTTTTATCCAGCGTAAGTGTACCTTTTGAAAGTGGGCCTTGTCTATATCCTGTGCCAGTCCGTCCTTGCGAGACTTTGTGACCAGAGTTTGGTCTGTTTCTCCAATCGCGAACATATGTTCAGTGTCAGATACACGGTCGTACCAGTTGTTATTGTCATATACATCGACCTTGACCATTTCTTCCTCATCACTCTGGTAGCCTTGAGATCCAGTAGACTGTTGGGTGCTATGCTCTGATATTTGATCATCCCATTCATCGTCATCCATATTTTCTCCTTCAGCTATAGCAGTGTGGGCTGCTCAGACATGTGACTTATTCTGTTTTGGTTTCTTGCAGTCCCTAGCATAGTGCCCTGGCTCGTTGCAATTGAAACAATTCACATCCACTCCTGCAGGTATGGCTGCAAGCTTGTTGTTATTGTGGTGTGCCTTGGACATTTTTTGATCATTGTTATTCCTGGGCTTGAAGTTCGATCTATAGTTGTTCACGCAGTTATTTACAAAGATTCTAGGCTTTGATCTGCTGTTGTCCTGGTTCAGGTCCAATCTCTTCATGAAGGTTACACCAACATTCCTTGCCTTATCCTCATGTCGGCCTTGGGCCTTCAATGTTTCCATAGTACGAGTAGTACTTGTTGAATGCCAATTGTAATGTTCCATGGTTTTCATAGCTGCTTCCAATGCTTTGCCTTCAGATACAAAATCCTTGACAGTATTTGCTTCTGGCGTGAGACCATTCTCAAGCATTTTTGTGCACATTTCCTTCCATGATGTTGTATGCATTCAGGTATACCGACATGTTCTGGGCATGATCGATGAGAGTATCATAATATCCTTGAATACCAAGCTTGTCTGAGTAACACGTGGAAGTGTACGCTTCACAAGCATCTTGCATGGTAGTCAGGTGCATAAAGCGATCATATAGGCCAATAATTATGTCCTCGAAAGTCCAGTGTAGCTGGGATCAGTTCACATGGATGACATGGCAAGAGTACCATTTCTTTGCTTTGCCATCCAAGAGTTTGGGAGCACATAGCATGTGTTCCTGGTCCCTATTGTCTCCTCCATACTGGATGGCTTGAAGCATTATGACCACGTTGATGAGCCAATTTTCTAAGTCTGAAAACTTAGGTGATCCACTGTAATGTCCTACAGAGCTGGGGTCAGCTCTATGGACCTTTGTTTCTTCAGGTATTCTGAGTCAAACAGTGAGGTGTTCTCGACAGCGATCATGCATATGAGTGTGATGGTGTTCAGATGTAGTATGTACACCAGGTGTGTGTAACCTGGCTCGATCCATGGGTGGCATAGAATAACCCCTATGTAAAGGGCACCAATTATTCAGTCGATTGGGGTCATCTCCTCCAGGGTCAAAACCTCCTCCACCACCTCCACCATTGCCGGTTGTACCGTAGGGATTATGGTGTTTGGAGGAGTCATGTGGGACGAATGGTGGGTCTGGGGGCCGTCTTTGATTTCTGTTAGTTTAGTCATCTGTCCCGTCATCGTCACCATTAGGATTACTGGATGGTCAGGTCAGTCTTGCTGTCCATGTGTAGCGATGGTGTAACATATTGATGTGACAATGTCCATTGAACATTATTCCTTGATCATCATACAATGAGTTCCCTGCTATCTCAAGGTCCTCATTTCTAAGACATTGGTAAGTGATTCAGTCCTTGATGGTGCTCACCATAGGGAATCATGCTCTATGGGGCACTTGAATCATTGGTCCAGACGTTTCGGATGTTCCCTGTGTGGTGGGTCAAGTAGAGTCCATGTCTTCAGTTGGTTCTGGCTGGTGAAAGGTCATTGGGGATGGTGTCTTGTCAAACATAACATGGTGATGTTGATTAGCCGCATCACGATGGTGGCAGTAGTTGTTATTCAATTCTCCTGCTTGCTGAGATGCATTAATACTGGCAATCACAATCTTGACAGTGGGGTCCACATAGGAGTATTCCAGTTGTACATCCCGGGGTACTCAAATATCTTTGGTTTTGCATTTAAGCTGACATCAAGGGGTCTCAGCTTGTTGTTCCATGTAGTCTTCTAGGTTTGTTATGGATGGAGTTGATGTTATTGTATCCCTTTTCTTTGAGGCGACCCATTTTGCTATGAGCACCTTGAATATATTGAGGTATATGTTCTTGTAGACCATCAAAGATAGGTCTACCTTTTTCTTGGCAAGGGTTAAGACCTCTCTCGTTTGGTTGTGTGCTACATTCCTGATCTTCACGTGTAGATATTGGTTTGTGAATGGGCCTTCATCCCATATTAGACCTTCAGATCGGTTGAGCATTTCCATGGGGTCTTCAACCTTGATTTTACTGTCTGACACTTCATTCCCATCCACGTCAATATGGACAGTCTCAATGGTAGGCCATAAGTGTTCTGGAGTACAAGGCAAATGGGAATTCGAAGTTAGGTGTTGGCATCTGGTCTGAGCTTCTGGAGTTTTGGGTAGGTGGTGCAAAGATGTGAATGCCAGGGCCAGTGGGAAGGGCGGTTGCATATCCCCTCAATGTTCTGAGATGAAGGGGTTTGGCATGCTGGGCATGCGCCTGTCGCCTACTCAATGACTGGATCCCTGTGGCTTAGGTACTTGCATAGCAAGTCTGGTCGGCACTGGTATCAGTGACAATGGAGCTTGCATCATCGTTCTCAGTCTGGTTTCATGTGCCTTTGCCTTTAGAGAGTCCACTCTGGGACTCTCATCTACTCTCAACCCTCCTACTTCTGCTTGGGTTGGGGCTTGTTGTGTAGCGGTCGCGGTCATCACCTGTCTTGTTGTCAAAGGCATTGCATCGCTATGTTTGTTTGCCAGTTGAGTATATCTAATATAAGTAATAACTTTGTACTTCTATTTGGTAAGCTTGTAGCTTCCAATAGCTGGTCAGCTCAAAAAAATGTAATGGGCAGTTACTAGCTTAGAATACTTGAGACTTATGTTGCACCTAACAGAGCAGAATCCAGTCTATTTGGTTGCTATGTCATGTACGTTGTAAGCAAAAAGTAGTTACTGGTAAACAACTATCAACAAATAACTAAGATAGGCCCAGGGGCCAAGTCATATGTAAGAGGTATCTGTTACAGTAGGATTGGATTTATGAAACAGTTCAAGCAAGGAGAGCCCACATTCCATATGCCATGCATTTAAAATCAGGCCATCCAGAATTTGTGTGAGCGCCGCCAGGAGAGTATGAAAGTCAGGATGGTCCACATTCAGCTGAACCTTCTCAAGAACTGCAAAGAAATGTGACAAACAAACCACCGATTTGATTGATTGAGCCTCAATAACTATGAAAAAGTGCCCATATGAGGTTCATGGTGAGGTGAAATATGTAAACTTTGCACTCCCCCCCATATTCCTATCAGAGTCCTAGGAGTCCGAGTTTTCCAATAAGAGTCCAATCGGAATCCGATAGGAGTCCTACTAGTCTGACACTAGTCCTAGTAGTCTGATAGGAATCCAATCGGAATGTATCTTGATGACCATGTACTGTTGTTTCCAAGAAATTCCTAGTAAATTCCTAGTAAAGTCCTATGCAATTCCAACATGAAGTCGGACTACCACATTTTGGAAGACTTAACTTTCCCCAAGTGCTTACAAAATAAGTGGGTAAAGCAGGGATTGAACCATGGACCATGGGATGTAAGTCACATGATGACTAAACAAGCACTCAACCAGTTGAGCCACAGGAGAATTATTAAATATGTCATACATAAGTCCATTTAATGCACTTAGGGATAGTTCACATATTTTTAACCTCCCTCACGAGAGCTCAAAAAAAAATTGATTAGCCCTCACGAAGACGCAAGGAACTAATATAACTAATATAGATTGAAAAAATACCCCCCGACACAAATGCAGGGGGGAGACAATTAATTATACTATTTAAAATTCTACAAAAACAAAAAACCACCCCCCCCGTTTTGCGGGAGGGGAGGGAGTGGTGGTGCATTGCATTTCGGTGTGGAGGTGGTGACACGGCTGTTAGCACCCATTCCACCCTATGAGCAAAGCTCGCAGCCGTGGGGTTCGGGTGTTGTGGCGCCGTCTCCTTCTCGTAGACCCCACGATCCACCCCATAAGCAGATGCTCATGGTGGTGGTGTGGTGTCCCCTGTGTCCCTCATCTCCTCCTCCCTCGTCTCCCCCTCCTCCTCGTCATTCCACCCACTGTCCACCCCACGAGCAGTTGCTCGCGAGGCTGGTGGTGAGTGGTGTGTCATTTGGGGTGCCATCTCATTGTCCCCACCCCCTTGTTGTCCCCCCCTCGTCGTCCCTTGCCACCCTCATCTTGTCCAGTGCTGGTGCCCATCGCCTTCCCCTTGTCTCCCCCTCCACCCTCCACCCTCTCGTCTCCCCCTCCACCTTCTCGTCTCCCCCTCCCTGTCATCGTCGTCGTCATCACTTCCTTGTCTCCCTCCCCATCCCTCTTTGTCTCCATGGGTGTTCATGGTGGGGCCCTGGCAGCATCGTCAGGGTCGTCTCGCCTCCCACCGCTGTTACCAACAGCTTAGAACCTAGAAGATGAAAGAAAAACAGTTAGTGTAAACTCAAAATCAAAGGGGAAAAAAAAAACTTGCCTAGGGCCCAAACGACACAGATTGCATCATTTGGGCGAGTCCGTCTGTCCGTCCATTGTTACCCTGTAGTTTAGGACCTCAAAAACAAAAGAAAGATGTTAGTTAGTTTAGAAAACAAGAAACGAAGGGAAAAAAAAAAACTTACCGCGGCCCAAACAATGATTCTGTCATTTGGGCTGCTTGTGTCCATTGATGGCCATTGGCCCCTCTTGACGGCACGGGAGTGGGAGTGGGAGTGGGTATGGTGGTGGTGGTGGTGGTTGAGGTGGGGAGGTGGCCGTGGTCATCGTCGTCATTGTTGGTGGTGGTGGTGGGAGAATGATGAGCTGGCAGGTGTGGTGATGCGGCTTTGTGCTTTGTCATCACACCCATGGGAACGGTATGTAGTGCAGTACGAGCATGTACCTGCAATGACCGCTTAGTGTAGTGGTCTTGTTGTTACTGTAAGTTTATGTAATCATATTAGAGCTCTGGGGTTCAATTCTGTCATGTGTTTCTACTTTTTCTACTATTACTAAGCAATGCTGCTATCATTCCTATCGGAATCCTATGTTGTCCGATGTCTCTGCATAACCTCGGAATATTCCTATGTGATTCCTATGGTCAGAAATTCCTAGGAAATTCCGATGGTCTGATTGGATTCTGATCGGACTGCATCGGACTGGACTAGGACTGAACCTGCCATTTCATGTCAATTTGGCTGGTGAAAATGACATCGGAATCATCGGAATCATCGGATTCCTATAGGAATATGGGGGGGAGTGTAAAGACCTCTGAAATATACCAAATCCAAGTTGGAAGATTTCACAGCGTGTCCATGGCATGAGATCTTTCCTTCGCATCGCCTGTGCACCACAATTGCAAGCATTTGTTAGTTGATCATGTATAGCAGGTATTGCCAAGTTATTCAGACTGTCTGGGTTGTGCTGAAGCTGAACGAGATAGATGTCATCATGAACCAAGATGTTTCCTTTCACTGATGCCTCCTCAATAGTTGAGGCCTTCAACAGGAAAAACTTTGTCTTATAAGTTGAGGGAAGTCATCGGCGTGGAAAGTGTTGGAGATCAGGATGTCCTTTCAGTTGCCCAAAACCAGGGGTATGTTTCATGAGGACAGCTGCAATGTTCACAGTGGTCTGCTTTTGATATGCACGCCATGCCTCGTTGGAAGGATGAAGATCAGTAATCTTGAGTGGTGCAGCATTCTTGAGGCATTGTGTAAGAGCAACCTTATGATCAGAGTCCTAAGAACTCAATACTTGCAAGGGAAAACCAAAGTTTAGATTCAATAACTATTGAACAAGGAAAGACCCATACCTTGCAAGGGATGACCAAAGAGAAAACTCTAAGGAGTCCAGTGCAAGGCTGAAGTATATATATGGAAGGCATGCGACGTTCTAAGATACTTGGAGCCCCTTCCATCCTAGCACTAATTCAGATCCAGGGTCATGTTCCCATCTGGGGAGATGGCCATCAATCAGTGATAGTGTCTGCATCAGGCCATGATTGGTAATGGGCATGCGAAGACATCCTCGATCATTTCTGCAGGCACAACGATTGCACAACTGGTTTGTGCAGTGTATTGACTGTGAGAATGGTGAGAGTACAATAGGGGCTGATGGATTGACATATCAGAATGTTTGTAGATGGTTGGTGCAAAAGGCGCCTTGTTGCATGAATGTTTGTGGGTGTGTGGAAATGTTTGCAAATGTGCGCCAACCATTGTAGGGGCTCATAAGGTGTTCCCCTTACATCACCCCCCCCTTAAGGTGCAGCATCCCGATGCGCAAAGTTCCATTGGTGCAGATATTGTGGTCGGAATCCCATCTGTCCAAAGGTAAGTGCATTAACATGTTTTGGGGCACTTGGATGAGCCCTGTAGAAGTTCATGATTAGTTTTGCAGCATCAAGATCCTCCTCTGGAATCCATGAATTCTCTTCATGCCCATAACCTTTCTATCTGACCAGATACTGCAACTTCCTACCCTTCATCCTGCTGTCCAGCACCTCATCCACCTCGTACCTCTCCTCTCCTCCTACAATCTCAGGGGGCGGCGGTGGTTTTGCATGGCGACCTTCAATCGGGTCCATTGGCATGGGCATGAGCTTGACAACGTGGAACACTGGATGTATTCAAGCCATCGATGGTGGCAGTTGGAGGCGATATGCATGCGAGCCGACAGGACGAATATGGCCCCAGGAAGCTGTTAGGAAACCACCCCATTACCTAATAAAATTTCATTTTTATTTTATTACGTCGAATTACGCTACATGATGCCAAATGATGCTAGACTTTGATAGCATGAGAATTTTATTTTGCACACATCAAAATGTATGCGCATGTACGAGTGCGTCAGTAACAACAATGTACAATATGTGTAACATAGTATATAAACCCTAAATATATGCCTAGGGGACCCCAGTTGTGTTCTCTTAGGTATTCCACCTATGTTTTCGGTGTGAAAGGCCTTTGTCAACAAACTCGCCTATTAATAACCCCTCGCATCAAAACCATCAATCCCCCCATCATGAGTGCAGATCCCACCCCCTTCTTGTAGAGAGAACCCACACAGTCTTAGCTAGCAGATAGTGGGTGTCGCCCTAACAGAAGAACACAACTTCCCATATCAGTGCGCCTTCTCTTACTTGCACATACATCATTGTTTCACCACGCCACATCCGATTACTCACCCTTTCGGCACAAGCCAGAAGTACTTGTATATACATAATCTACCTTTTCTTTTGTAAGCCAATGCCAGGCCTCGCCTTACATTGCGACCACCAGTGATCGAGAGGCAGTGCTCATCATTAGGACAGCTGCAACCAGACAACTGATCAGATCTGGTTTAGTTACGATTTACATCACTCTATTTGGATGACTATCTTAGTTACAAGCCAAATTCAGTGATATCTCCGAGATCAGGCACTGTTGGAAGGGTTATTGATCCGAAGTGTCAAAATAGGCGCCTGACGAACGATGAACGATTGACGAATGATTGATGAATGATTGACGAATGATTGACGAATGATTGACAAACGATTGACAAACGATTGACGAACCATCAACGAACCATCACGTGACCCATAAACGTTTGGAGAGGTCTCGAAGAAAAAATTTTGAATTTGTCAAAGAAGTGATTCATCACAGATTCTACAATTATGTCCAAACCTTCAACTTCTAATCCCGGTCCTAATCCTGTTCCCATACCAGCACTAGAGGTGAAAATTGATGTGCTCACAGCACAAATGTCCCAATTAGTGTCAGTATTGGCAGCATCACAGCCCAGACAAGCGGAAGTACAGCCAGAGATGATAGGAGAAAGAGATGATGAGATGGAGGAGATGGTGGAGTGGATATCGCAGGAGGATGAGACGGTGGAGAAATCCAGAAATGGAAAAGTGCACTTACCTAAGTATGCATCCCCGCAAATCTTTGATGGTACCATGGAGAATACAAAATCCTTCATCAGCTCTATAGTATTGTACATCCATGGGAGGAAGCCAGAGTTTCGTACAGCCGAGTCTAGGATTATGTTTGCTCCCTCATACATTCAGGGGGGGAAAGCACAGTTCTGGAGAAATGAGGCTATTAATCAAATTGCCACGGGAAATAAACCATTTGCAACCTTCAAGGAATTTCTGGAGAGATTGGAGGCACAGTTTGGAGACCCTAATCCAAAGGCAACAGCCAATGCTAAATTAAAGACCATGCGCCAAGGTTCCCTGACGGCGGATGAATTTATTTTGCAGTTCAAAGCAGAAGCTTCGCAAACAGATATGGGAGAAGCCATGTTGGTAGAATTTTTGAAAGCAGGATTAAATCCCTCCTTATTCAAGTCTATCTACCGACTACCTTCTATGCCAGAGAAGTTGGACGAGTGGTATAATTGGGCAATGTGCCTTGACCGGCAATATCGGCAGGAACAGGCAGAGTCAAAGTTGATGTATAAGAGTAGTAAATTTGGAAAGTCATCTGGAGGAAAGTCCGAGAAAGGAAAGGTGCCTCAGGCACAAGCTCCAAGGGCACAGCCACCAGCCATGGCAGTGACACCTATAGTTACAGAGTCAGCAGCACCAGCAGATGCAATGGAGGTTGATCAAGCAGGGAGATGAGCCCCACTTAAATGTTTTAACTGTGGGCAGTTAGGACACATCACGAGGAATTGTAGGCAGAAAAGGAAGATTAGGGAAGCTACAATTGAGGAAGTGAAGCCAGAGGAAGGCAGGCAGAAGAATTTTGTGGAAGAGTCCCAGTGAAGGTTTCCCCATTGGTGACCCAGAATCATTACAATGTATTAGTATCCGAGGAAACCCAGAGTAAATCAGAAAAGGAAATCGAGGAGGAGTACAACTGTTACAAATCACGTGACCAAGAAAATTGCCGAGCACTATTTCTGAAAACCCCTAAATTCTTTATTCACTCTGTGCGAATAGAACCCAAAATTACCTTGACTGTGGGACTGAAGACAGTGGACACGCATGCAGCTATTGATGTGGAAGCGTTGCTTGATAGTGGTGCTACAAGATTATTTATTAATTGATCCTTAATTACCGGAAACGGTATTAACACATGCAAGCTGGCGCAACCTATAATGGTGTACAATATTGACGGAACAGTCAATCGTGGAGGAACTATCAAGGAGGAGGTGACTATGGTACTAAAGTATCAGGAGTGTCAGGAGCAAGCTGTATTCGAAGTGTGCGATCTTGGGAAAACCAATCTAATAATAGGATGTCCGTGGTTATGGAAGCATAATCCCAAAATTGATTGGAAAACTGGGAAAGTACAAATGACTTGTTGTCCTAAGGAATGTAATGTGTATGGGAGGAAGATGAAGAAGGAAAAAAGGAAAAAGAAAGAGAAAGAACGTCCGAGAAAGTATTCTGTTACAATGGAGGAAGTGGAGGATGAGGAAATGCCAAATGAGGAAGTTCCAATCATGATCAAGAAAGAAGAGCAGAAGCAAACCTTTAGAACAATTCGTGGAGGACAGTCATGGGACAAGAATATCGTGAAGGTGGAGAAGCCAGTGGAGGAATGGGTGCCAAAAGTGTATCATGAACATCTGTCAGTGTTCCAGAAGAAGGAGTCTGAGCAAATGCCAGTGCGGAAGCCATGGGATCATGCAATTGAGATTTGTGCCAAAGAAGTCAAAGGTATATCCGTTATCTCCAATGGAACAAGAAGAAGTGGATGCATTCCTGAAGGAGCAATTGCACAAAGGATACATATGACCTTCGAAATCACCGCAGATGTCACCAATATTCTTTGTGCCAAAGAAAGACCAAAGGAAGAGGATGTGTACAGATTATAGGTATCTGAATGAGTGGACAGTGAAGAACGCATACCCCCTGCTGTTGATCTCAGAAATAATTGACAAGGTGGGAAAAGCCAAGGTCTTTACAAAATTGGATTTATGATGGGGATACAACAATGTACAAATAAAGAAAGGAGATGAGTGGAAGGCTGCATTTGCCACGCGTTGAGGATCCTTCGAGCCGCTTGTCATGTTTTTTGGGATGACTAATAGTCCCCCAACCTTTCAAAATATGATGAACGACATTTTCAAGGATGTAATAGACAAAGGTGTGGTAATAATATTTATTGACGACATTCTGATATTCATGGAGGATGAAGAAAATCATGAGGCGATAGTACAGGAGGTGTTACGGAGGTTGGCGGAGAATGATCTATTTTTGAAACCAGAGAAGTGTGTGTTTGGGGCAAGTGAGATTGAGTTCCTAGGATTATTGATTGGCCCTGATGGGATCAAAATGGATCCGATCAAGGTACAGGTGATCACAGATTGGCCTGCACCCACCCGTGTCAAGGAGCTTCAAGCCTTATTGGGACTCGCAAATTATTATTGTCACTTTGTGCACAATTTTTCTAAAATTGCCGCACCCTTACATAACCTTATGCAAAAGGGAGTAGTATGGAGGTGGGGAGAGCAGCAGCAGACAGTGTTTGAGGAGTTGAAGAGGAAGTTTGTGGAGGGACCAATATTAGCCCCAGTAGATTTCACATGCCCTTTGCGAGTGGAATCTGATGCATCTGATTTTGCTACTGGAGCAGTATTATCAATGCTGTGCGAAGATGACAAATGGCATCCTTGTGCATACTTGTCAAAAGGGTTGAATGATGTGGAGAGGAATTATGATGTGCATGACAAAGAGATGTTGGGGATAATACGAGCATTGGAGGTGTGGAGGCATTATTTGGAGGGATGTACGCATCAGATTGAGATCTGGATGGATCATCAAAATCTGCAATACTTCATGTCCGCTAAAAAGCTTAATCACCGGCAAGCACATTGGGCACTATTCCTATCGCGTTTCAATTTTCACTTGGTCCACAAAACGGGAAGCTTAATGAGGAAAGCAGATGCATTATCCAGATGTGTTGATCATAAAAGGGGGGTGGAGGAGGACAATAAAAATGTTACCTTACTCAAACCCGAATACTTTCACATTTGCACTATGCGTCAAGGGCATCTATTAATAGATAGCTTGGAAATGGAAATGTTGTCTAAAATTAGACAATGTTCAGAAATGGACGATGAAGTAGTGGAAGCCGTGAAAGCTATGAAGGGAGACAAGAAAGGTAATATCAAAGGAGATGAATGGGCTGAGGAACAAGGGTTGGTGTTGTTTCAAGGAAAAGTGTATGTACCGAAGGATCAGGATTTGCAAAGGGAGATCGTCCGGTTACATCACAATATGCCGATTGCCGGACACCCAGGAAGATGGAAGACATTGGAATTAGTAATGAGAAATTATTGGTGGCCCAGAATTTCAAAGTATGTGTTGGGGTATGTGGATGGATGTGATATGTGCATGAGGGGGAAGAAATTTCCAGAGAAACCTGCAGGAAAATTAATGCCGAACCCTATACCTAAAGCACTGTGGCAAGATATATCTGTGGATTTTATTACCGGATTACCCGAGGCTCAAGGGTACGATGCAATATTCATAGTATGCAACCACTTTACAAAGGAGGTCCATATTATTCCTACTACTACAGAAACCTCATCATTGGGCTTGGCACGCCTCTATCTAAATCAGGTATGGCAGTTACATGGGTTACCCGATACCGTTATCTCTGATCGCGGACCACAATTTGCTTCCGCGTTTATGCAAGAACTAAACAACATATTGGAAATTCAAACTAAATTATCTACGGCATATCACCCACAGACTGATGGGCAGACAGAGAGAATGAATCAGGAGTTGGAGCAGTACCTACATATGTTTGTCAACTACCGACAAACTGACTGGCCCGAATGGTTGGCAATTGCTGAATTTTCCCACAATAACAAATTCCATTCGGCTACTCGTATGTCACCCTTTTTCATGAATTATGGATACCATCCTTGCATGGGAGTAGAACCCAGAAGGGAAGTCAAAGTACAGTCGGTAGAAGACTTTGTATCTAAGATGCAAAAGGTACAAGAGGAAGCAGAGGCGGCATTGAAGAAAGCACATGATGACATGATGCGACATGTGGATCATACTTGAGCATGCGCTCCAGAGTACAAAGTTGGTGACTTGGTATGGCTAAGTACCAAGGACCTGAATATTCCATGACCTTCGAGGAAACTTACGGAGAAACAAGTTGGCCCATATGCGATCTCTAAAGTGATCTCCCCTAATGTGGTAGTGCTAAAATTACCCCGATCATTCAAGATTGATCCCGAGATTAACATATCCCGCCTACGCCCTTACCGCCCACCCACTATTCCTGGCCAACAAACTACTCCACAACCTCCGATAATAGTAGAAGATGCTCCAGAATACATAGTTGAAGAAATTCTAGACTCACGTCTTCGACGGAACAAATTGGAGTTCTTAATAAAGTGGAAAAACTATACCAACGAAAATAATTCGTGGGAACCTGAAGAGAATTGTAGTGAGCGCGTAACGCAATCACCCAATTCTTTAAACGTAATCCGAATGCTCCGCGTCGCATTGTGAGAATGGTGTATGAGGGGATGAGATTCCAGCCTTACCAAAATTTCACAGAGGGGACAGACACAATATTTTCTCGCCTGGAAGTCAAGGCATAAAAGGGGGGTAATGTTAGGAAACCACCCCATTACCTAATAAAATTTCATTTTTATTTTATTATGTCAAATTACGCTACATGATGCCAAATGACGCTACACTTTGATAGCATGAGAATTTTATTTCGCATGCATCAAAATGTACGTGCATGTACGAGTGCATCGGTAACAACAATGTACAATATGTGTAACATAGTATATAAACCCTAAATATATGCCTAGGGGACCCCAGTTGTGTTCTCTTAGGTATTCCACCTACGTTGTCAGTGTGAAAGGCCTTTGTCAACAAACTCACCTATTAATAACCCCTCGCATCAAAACCATCAATCCCCCCATCATGAGCATGGATCCCACCCCCTTCTTGTAGAGAGAACCCGCATGGTCTTAGCTAGCAGATGGTGGGTGTCGCCCTAACAGAAGCGGTGTGCAAATTTCTTCGTGGGTCTAGTTGTGCTGATGTTCAAGGCATCCAGGAAGACCTTTTCACCAATTGCGAAAATTGGTGCGGGGATTCGCCGTTGGTTATAGTACCTTGCCATATCATCCTTCAATTTGGCAAGGGCAGCATGAGCCTCCTCCAACGTTGACTTCATCTGATCCACAAACTCGTTGACTGCCTCGAGCCTCGAGGGTCGTTGGTTGGGCTCAAAACCCATCCACGGATGTCTGCCAGTGTCAACGAAGAAGGGGGAGTGCTGGGTGGATGAGTGGACATGGTTATTGTATGCAAATTTGCCCAGAGGGAGCAGAGTGTCCCAATCATTTTGGCGCTCATTCACAAAAATGCGGATGTACTGCTCAAGCTCCTGATTGACTCATTTGGTCTGCCCATTGGACTGTGGGTGATACGCTGTGGATGCCGAAATGGTGATCCCCAACAAGCGATACAATTCGCACATGAATTGCACTATGAACTGCGGTCCCCGATCTGAGAGCATCAATTTTGGGAGGCCATGAAGCTTCCACACATTCTGCAAGTACAATCCAGCACCGCAATGGTGGTGTGAGTGGGTATGAAATGGCTGCACTTGCTCACCGAGTCTACCACCACCAGTCACATCGAAGCCATGGGAGTCTGGAAGTTCGGTGATGAAATCAACACTTACCACATCCCAGCAATTTTCGGGGATTGGGAGGGGGTGTAGTTCACCGAAAGGTCAGCGCTTCTACGCCTTCATGCAAAGACATAGATTGCAGGCCTTACAGTACTGACTGACAAAGCACAACATGTTTGGCCACCAGTAATTGCACGAGATGAGTTCGAGTGTTTTCCAGCGTTCCGCATGTCCACCAATCTTGGAGTCATGATGCTGTTCAGTGATTCTGCGTTGTAAGTCTGGTATGAGCGGAACATAAATGTGATCACAAAACCTCCATAATCCATCCTCCTCTGTCCACTCTGAGCTTCGCAATGTCTTGCCTTTGGCCCTATCCAACTCCTTCATCGCTAGTACCACCGCATCTTTGCTCTTTCCATCCCGAACCCCCTTTCACACTTCGCACAAGATATTTCACTCCACTCCTTCAATCATCATCCCTTGAAGTGCACGAATCATGAAGAATTCGGGGCGGAGCAGGGTAGTGTCATGATTATCATCCACACCGTTCGCATGATCGGCTTGTCGCAAAAGCGCATCGCACTTACCCATACTCTTTCCAGGACGGTGGTGCATGACAAAGTCGAACTGCAAAAGATAGAGCAACCAGCGAGCTTGTCTGCAATTTAGCTTTTTTGCGGTCATGAAGTACTCCAGATTTTTGTGGTCAGTCCAGATCTCTACCTTGTGCTGTGCACCTTCAAGGAAATGCCTCCATTCCTCTAATGATCTCATCACTGCTAGCATCTCCTTGTCATGGATCTCGTAATTTTGTCCGACCACATTGAGCAATTTTGAGTAGAACGTGATAGGGTGCCATTTGAGATCATCGGCCAATTGCTGCAACAGCACTGAGCCAGTCACATAGTCTGAGCTGTCTGCCTCAATGTGAAATGCTTTGGTGTCATCAGCAAAATGGAGAATAGGGGAGGATGTGACCCGATTCTTGATTTTGTCAAAGGCGCCTTGTTCCAAAGGTCCCCATTCCTATTTGCACTCCTTCTTTGTGAGCTCAAAGAGGGGTTTCACATGATGCAAAAAGTCTTCAATGAAGCATCGATAGAAATTCGTGAACCCCAGGAATGACTGTACCTCCTTGCACATTTTGGGGGTGGGCCATTCGGTGACTCCCGCTACCTTGATGGGATCCATACAAATTTCACCCTTGGATATGATGAGTCCAAGGTACTCAATCATTGTTTGCTAGAACTCACACTTGTCATGTCGCAGAAACAACTTGTGCGCACGAAGGCGCTCCAGGACAAGGCGCTGATAGGTTGTCTCCTCGGCTCAAAGGCCGATTCACCATTTTGACCACATTCTAATCAAATCGGATAACTCGCACAAGGTCCCAGAAGCAGCATGACCACTCCCGACCAAGTCTACCAAGCGCGATATCATATCGAATGCAATCGAGCATCGTATTGAACACAATCGAACATCGTCAAGCATTGTATTGAATGTGATCAAACATAGTCAAGCATTGTCGAGCATTATCAATCGATATCGAGAGACTGCAAGCAACATTGGGCACTGCATTTGTTATCTAAATGGTGGAATACCATGTGCCAGGAAGTATTCCAACTCGTGCTCAAACCTGCTGATAGTAGATCAGCCTCGTTCCAAGTCCCTATCGTGCACAGAACCCACTGAACGCATTATTGCAAGACTTAGCACAGTTTATACACAAAGGACAGTCCCTTTTTAGTTCTATATTACTCTTTCATCATATGATATATATCTTTCTTGTTCAAATTCCAGTCTCCTTTTTGGCCTTGTGCCTTAACTCATATCTTTTGCCTCATGTTCTACACATGTTTCTCATTCCATTTTAGGAAGTTTCTTTAAAACATATAAAACTCTGTAGTATCTACTTGGAAACAGGGAGAAATCATCTTCACCTATCATCTCATATACAGTTCTAAGCATCTGATCAACTTTCTAAAACAATCTAAGTCTCTACGGGTTTTCTCAATTGATGAGAAACCTCTGTGATCATCACATCCTCAATCCTCCTTCGATCCTCTTGTCGCTAGCACTAGTAACCAGTTCAACACTTCATAGCCATTTGCTATACCCTTCGTATACTATTGACCTATCGAAAGGTCCTCAGAATTCACACATCGACCATCGACAATAGAACTCGTTTGCCGTCGATCTCATCGATCATCCTCAATATCGATTGATACCCCATCGGACCGCGTCAAATACCTTCGTCTCCTATAGCACTACCTTCACGACTAGTACCAACTAGTTATCTTCCCATAGGTTCGACTACAAACATTCGGAACATCTCGCACTCTTCCTCTGACTCATTGCAAATATCATCGGCAGTTTTGGTGGTTTTCCTGGGTTGAGTATCATCAGCGTGTAATGCGCTGATGTTCATCGATCGATTTCGTAAAGATCCAGGTAGACACAGACCACTCCTTCCATAATAAGATCCTGAAAAATGTTGTTCATCATCGTTTGGAATGTGGAAGGGGAGTTTGTGAGTCTGAAAAACATCACCAAGGGTTCAAAAAGCCTGCGATTTGTGTGAAAAGCAGCTTTCCATTTGTCGCCCCTTTTCATGCGCACATTGTTGTACCCCCATTGCATGTCGAGTTTTGTAAAGTATTTCGCGCCTCGTAGTTGATTTACCAGTTCCGAAATCAGTGGTAGTGGATATCAGTTTTTGATTGTGAGGGCATTGAGAGTGCAATAATCTTGTACAAGCCGGAGGGATCCATCCTTCTTCTTGATAAAGAAGGTGGGGGATGCCATCAGTGACTTTGAGGGGCGAATGCGGCCAGTGGCTAGGTTCTCCTGGATGAATTCGTCCATCTCGGCCTGCTTGTTGGGCGCGAGGGGGTAGACCTTGCAGCTAGCGGCTTTCACACCAGGGATGAGTTCGATCGCATGATCCCATACCTTTCGGTCAGGCAAGCGGTCAAATGAAGACTTTGCGAATAGGTCCTCGAACTCATAGAAGTGCGCAGGGATGGATTCGTGAAAGGATTTTGGTTGCACATTCTTATGGAAGGCCTCTGCTAGCCATTGTGAAATGTTGGATGTGGCGCGAATGAATTCCGCTTTGCAGGGAATGGTAGCGATGAAGATGCGATCTCCCTCTTTGACTGAGCTTTTGCTCAAAAGGGGCGGTTTGTCATGGTCTTTGTCATTGTTATCATCGTTCACCAGTTGCAGAAGGTCCGGGATGTCCTCCATCTCGACATCAGGGGTAGGCATGGGACCCACACGACAGGTACGAATGCTAGTGATTTCCCAAAAAGTGCTTTTGTGCTCTTCATTCGTCTCATTCTGACAGGTGCAGCAGTGATTTGGGCATCGACTCATTTTGACCTCATTAGTCTGCCAGTCCACCTCAGGATTATGCTTGCAGAGCCAGGTGAGGCTGAGAATAACATCTTGCTTGCCGATGCCAGTCACTGCAAATGTCACACATTCAGAGTGGTTGCGAAATCGTAGTAGGACCTCTACAACTTCCAAGATATTGCCTGCTTTGTTCACTGAGCCATCAATATTGAACACAGGGATGGGTCGGCTGAGCGCTTTTGTTGCGAGGTGATTTTGCACAACAAAATTGGAACTGATGAAAAGGCCAGTGGCACCACAATCAAGTAGTGCCTTGGTCGTGTGTACAGCGCCAGTATCGGTGGTTTGCAGCGATACTTCGAGCTCGAACGAGTGGGGGCTTGGGGTCACCGCTACAACATAGTGGTTGGGGAGTCATTTCTCCCATTTAGGGCGCTTACGAAAATGCGAACAAGGATAGGGAGGGGTTAGTACAGCTTGCGCATTGTTCACAGAGAGATCGGTCAATGAAATAGAATTTGATTTGTACACTTCATCTACTGACAACACTGTGAAAATCCTCCTTTACTTCTACAACGGGCTCCTTGTTCCTCTCATTTGTGTCATTCACATCCAGCGCTGCAAATTCATCCTGTGCAAAATTGTGTCGCTCTTCGCCATCCATGTACCAAATGTCAAACCATCTTGGGCATTTGGGTCATGTATGACCGGATTCTCTGCAACGAAAGCAGACGAGCGCAGATCCATCCTTTGGTTTAGTGGGTGCGGAGACACTTTGCACTGAAGGTGTGTATCACAATGGGGCGGTTGTGTGTGAAATCACGGGGAGGGGCCACGCCATGGTGGGAACAAGCTTGTGGAACATGTTCCCCAGCTGCAAGCTGGTTTCAGATCATGAGGCCATTTGCAAAGACATGCAAAAAGCCTCATTTGCAATGCGATTTTCATCGCAGATGATAGTGGCATTGTACCACTGCTTGGGGGTGTTATCCAAAGGTCGTCTGGTGGTGAGACAGGTGACATGGTCTTGGATCTTCGCATTTAGACCTTGTCGGAATTTGAGGATGATATGTGAGCCCTCAAAGTACTGCGCTCACTCTACCAGTTCACAAAAGTCATTGATGTACTCGTCAACAGTTTGTGTACCTTGGAAGTACTTCACAGTCTTGAGCTCAGTCTGCGAAGATTGGATCTCGTTCTTTGGACAGAACTCATTTGCGAATTCATCTGCGAAATTGGAGTAGGAGGTGTAGGGGAGTCTTCCGCTTAGTTGGTAGTTGCACATGAGACAATCCACAAACCGTGTGGCTCATCTGCCCTTCATGAATGAGAGAGCCCACATAATCTGTGCATGCTCGTCTGCAAATTGATGAGGAGCGAGGGCAAAATAGAGTGCGCATGAATTCAGGAACGCTCGTCCCTGTGAACGATCACCCAAAAAATCTGCGGGGTTTGCAGGCTTGGGGCAGTAATCTCACGACAATGTTTCATGATGGATTTTGTGAACTACTGGGCCAGGAGACCCTAGGTCTGTGGGGTTGGAGATGCTCGGAAGCACCTGTGGCTCTTCGTGGTCTGCCTCTCATTGCGCGAATACTGCCATAGTCTGTACAAGGCCTGCAATGCTCACTTCAATGTGCTGGAGGTGGTCCTCATTGTCTGTCTCCATGGGAAGGTTGGTAATTGTGTAAAAGGGGCAGAAGAGTCGAGTGGAGGGATGATAGCAAAGCTTTCCGAAATCACAAAGCAGGCGCGAAAATGTGCAAAATTTTTGTAAACTAAGTCGCTGGCTGTGGTAACCTACTAACTTCAGTCCACTAAAGAGAGAGTTTTCTTCTGTAAGGGCAACCTTACGATCAGAGTCCTAAGAACTCGATACTTGCAAGGGAAAACCAAAGTTTAGATTCAATAACTATTGAACAAGGAAAGACCCATACCTTGCAAGGGAAAACCAAAGAGAAAACTCTAAGGAGTCCAGTGCAAGGCCAAAGTATATATATGGAAGGCATGCGACGTTCTAAAATACTTGGAGCCCCTTCCATCCTAGCACTAATTCAGATCCAGGGTCATGTTCCCATTTGGGGAGATGGCCATCAATCAGTGATAGTGTCCGCATCAGGCCATACTCGGTAAGTGGTCCACATCAGGCCATGATTGGTAAGTGGTGTCCACATCAGGCCATGATTGGTAAGTGGTGTCCACATCAGGCCATGATTGGTAAGTGGTGTCCGCATCAGGCCATGATTGGTAATGGGCATGCAAAGACATCCTCGATCATTTCTGCAGGCGCAATGATTGCGCAACTGGTTTGCACAAAGGTGCAAACTGCAACAATGGTTTGTGCAGGGTATTGACTGTGAGAATGGTGAGAGTACAATAGGGGCTGATGGATTGACATATCGGAATGTTTGTAGATGGTTGGCGCAAAAGGTGCCTTGTTGCACAAAAGGCGCTTTGTTGCATGAATGTTTGCGGGTGTGCAGAAATGTTTGCAAGTGTGTGCCAACCATTGTAGGGGCTCATAAGGTGTTCCCCTTACACATTGCATAATTGTGGAAAGCTTCATATAATCTGGATTGGCACCTAGCAACTTGTAAAGAACTCCAAAAGTCCCAGATTGGACTTTATTGGGAGCTGATGGGGCTTGTTCAACATGAATTGAGTATGACATGTTCACATTGTCATAACTGCAGCCATGAGGACCTTGAGCGAGCCAACAAGCAGCCTCTAGTGAACACTCAGCCAGTGTTTCAACAATAGAGAGAATCGACGGGTAAGATATAGAAAGGCAAGCTTGATTCAACACACTCATAAGCTAGCGAGATGCACCCATGGACCTTGCGATAAGGCCAAGGCCAACCTGGACCTTGCAAGAAAAGAACGAGTGGAGGTAGTGCACCTGCGCGCTAATCACACTTCGGCCCTGTCAACAAAAGTAATTGAACATCAGCCATAATAGCACACAAAGATGCATAACTAGTTACAGTTTGATGATTGCATGAGTTAGGTTTTGCTTTGGCTTCCCTCGATTCTGTTGCAGCCTCCAAGATTTGTGACCACACTGGTGTGACTTGTGAGGATATCAGATCCATCAGGCTGTTAACGTCCCACCTAGATATGAATTTGGGAGTGATCTCAGTTGTTGTCATGCATAACTGTGGCTTTGCACAATCCATCTCCTCATGAATGATATTGCAAACAAGATCGACAGCGTGGGGATGCATCCAATCTTTCATATGGTAACCACCTTTCTTGTGATGCCAGAGTACATTGAGAATGTCCTGAAATTGTTGTGAGTTTCCCTCTGCAAAGAATGCAATGCTAAATGCGCCTTGGGAGTCATCCAATACAAGCATGAGAAAATCAGGGAGGGACATTTGTGCCTCACAAAGCAGGGCCAAGATATTGTTGACGATGTCCACCTGAGAGAGGTATTTATGGGGTGAACGTGGGACGCCTGCTGTCAGGCTTGAATCTACTAGTGGTGGTGGATAATTTTCCTTCTGCTGCGGTCCTCTGGTGGCTCATGTTGCCATGTTTAGTGATACAGGTGACAAGAGTGGGCTTGGCATATGTTCCAAGCAAGAAAATGAGCTGTTGGGGCAAGTTGGCAGTTCAAAAGAGCAAGGTGAGGGTGAGATGGGAGAAAGGCTGCTAGTACGTAGTCCAGAAAATGTTGACAGATGAACCTGGGTGTGATCAGGAGCATCAGGAGAGAATCCTAGCATATCATGAGGTGAAGGCTCAGGAACAGCAGAGCAAAGATTCTGAGAGTTGCCAGGAACATGCAGAATTTGATTTGAAGGAGTCTGTGGTGTCAGAAGTTGACGAAAGTTCAACATGGAGCGAATGTCTCGTGGTGTCTCACACAACTGGGGTGAACTTAGTATGTCCTGTGGCATTTTTGCGGAGATTGCACAGAATACTGATGTGTTGGAGTTCCAGGGTCTGTCGCATCTTATTCCTCTCCCTCGGGGTTGCTCAAAATTCGTGTTCGGGACATTCACACTAAAAGTTGGTGGTTCAAGATGTGGATTTGGAGAGCTGCAAGTTTGAATCCTGAATATGGAACAGCCTGAAGGAGGCTGGTTTCCACTGGACATGATCTTGATTCTCAGGAAATGACAGTAGTATCTGTGGACAAAGTGAGAAAGCGACGACGCGACGCGTACAAGTTGTGGACAATAATAGATGATGACGAATTTCTCTAATTGGAGAATTGTTACCCAAATAGGCAACTCGGGTATCTCGGGTGCGTAGTTTTTCGATCATATTGTATGGAAACGCTCCACCAAAAGAAAAAAAGAAGAAAAAAATTCCCACAACGCGCCCCTACATATGACATTCATGACCAAACAGACATGGAAAATTACGCCTTTCTAGCCATCGGCAACATCTTAAAAAGTGGATCCGTCACTTGGCTACCAAATTCAAGTCAGATCGGAGATATGTTCTTCAACGTAATGAATCTGAGGTTGGTTTGTTGCCAAAAATTTTCGATCTAATCTGTCGTGTTTGGCTGCCCGCAACTGATTAGCGATGCAATATATACTGGTATGTATACGTGTATTTCGTGAATTTCGGAGCAAGAGAGATCTTAGAAGGATAACTAGCACGACAGGGTTTTCACAGCAGGGATAGCGGAGGTAGCCGTAGCACGCATGTTTTTTTTTCCTCATGATCATGTGGAGTACGTATTACGGAAGCTAGCTACCGACCGCGCTGGTAATCCCGTGACTCATATGATGTCAACCACAACCACAACTTCAATGACCACAACATGTATGTTTTCGAGAAGCAACATTTTGCAATTACCACAAGTCATTCATGAATTCAAAAAAATCCTACTTTGATATCTCACAGTGTATAGATGCCACTTGCAAGGTGAGCGATAGAGATAGAGGGCATCTAGATCTCCACGCGGTTAAATTTTAGGTTGTTCGAATCAGTCTCCCATGACCTTCACGTTGGGTTCTGTAATCGTGAAAGGAGGGGAAAATCTTCAGCATCGGACACAATCATCAAAGGCCGCGATACGACGAGGTCCTCTACCGTCGGACTGCGGCGAAACCCGTGTCTATGCACGCTGAGATGCATGCGATCTTTAATCTCACCGGTGGCCTGGCTCCCCTACCAAGTGGCATGTTTTACCAGGTGCAGAGACTCGCTCTTTCCATCAAATGGAGAACAAACAGCGCCCTAGAAGGAAGAGGGCTATGACTATGTTCCGATGTCGAAGAAAGCGAAAGTGGGAAGCAGAGATCCGAGCCGAGGCAGCATACGTCTTCCACCTGACAGTGAGAAGCACCATGTCGTGGCCGGGTACTTTCCGACCGAAATAAACGCGATTTACTGGTGGAAACGTCAAGGTGGAGACACACAGATGGAAGCCGAAAAACGAAGTGAAGCGATCTCCGGTGCCCAGGGTGTTGAAGGGTGCAGATCTTTATGTGGTACAACGCACCAAGACCGGCTTAGGCTGTGCAAAGCCGTCCTAGCGATGGTGGCTATTGCACACCCTTGAATTTCGGCATTAATGAGGAACTGAATTCACACGGTAGTGTTGAATGGTATCGATGGGCAGCCATCAAGTGGATATATCATTCGGATAGTATGGAAGGACAGTTCAAGTGTGTTAAGGCTTGTGACGACCCAAAGCACTACTGGACAAGCAGATTTCAAAATCGCTTCGTTAATATTAATAAGTACCCAGTATGGTATTCGTGATACGCATGGTTACCTGAGGCCAACGTACTTGAGATTGCCAAATAAATACGTTCCGTCAACGTATCAATGACTTCACGCAAGAGACACGCTCCACGTCGCGACATGTGAGACTGTATCTAATCCCTCGCTTCAGCACGCCACCATGCTCCATCACCCTTCTCACTTCTTCTCCCGTCAGCATTTTCCAATTCGCTACCTTAACACCGAGGTCAGTTATCATGGGCGGGCTTGTGCAGTTGCTGGCCGAAACACAGTCCTCCGAAATTTCTTGGATGCTGCTAGGCAATAAATTGACAGCTCATCGAGGGCTACAAACGCTCTCACCCGTGGAGGTGTGACGTATACATTGGACCCCTTGATATTACGAGACTACGTCTCTCTAGAACGACTGATAAGATGGGTTTAGGGTCGATAGTTCGACCCCGCTCTTGGCCGTAGAGAGACGGATTATCCATCGACGTGTCAGCCGTGTTGTATTGATAGTAATGGAACACCGAATGAGAGCCTAACGAGATAGTGGCGACTACAGGATGATAAGCTGGTCCGTCCTCGTGTGGCTGATCATTCCAGGAAATTAGGCGTTACTACACAGGATTCTATGGGTACACTTGCGTACCATGATTCCTTGTCCAGGCAGATACTAACGCGCGGCAAGAAAGATTAATACAAATCGAAGGGAGTAAGTAACATCAGAGTGCTTACTTCATTGAGAATGATATGATTTGGTGCACCATGAGGAGAGGATGCAAAGATACCAATGTTTCTTAGACGTGAAATCAGATCAGGACTGAGCAAACGTCAAACAATATAGTTTAAACTGCTTTCTGATCGGAGCCACAAGACGCACTACACATTCAAAACAGGCGGCATTGGCTGTGAGAAGAGGATATTCGACGTGATTTCCCCGCCTACTCATAACGGTGAAGCTAGATAAAACCTGTGATGCGGGTATCTTTCGGACTAACCCCATAGCTGCAATCTAGAATCCATATAACTTGAATTTTCAACAATGAATTCAAAAGTATCGGACTCACCGACGGTTGGCTAACTTTTTCCACCTTTGTTGCGGTGTTTCTGATATCTGAGCATCATGAGTAGGAATCAGGATCCGCGGATAAAATTGTAGGTACTACCTTTCTAAGGAGGTACTCTTCTTCTTCTTTCTATGTAGATCTGTCAGGATCAATTAACGGACGGTAATTACTGTGCTCATTCACCGTGACGAAATCCGGGACGTAAAATGTCTCGTGTCCTGGTATGCGGTACGTTGACAAGTCTTCGAAGTTCATTTTCGTGTTCTGTGAAATACTTGGAGTGAAGAAAAGCAAAACAGTTATGAATAGCGCTCACCACTGGTAACTCCCCAATTGAATACTAGGAACCAAGTTTACGACAACTCCGAGTAGTTCAACTACCAGTACTAGGAAATTTTGGAAAGGCGCGTGATGTCATAGTCACATGTTCCATTCTGCCAAATCAGGAATTATGTCTGCCCACCATCTCTATGAATCAGAACTTTTATCAAACTGACCGTATGACCAGCGCGCATCTATTCATTGTTCTACTCTAGGCTTGCAATGAAAATCTACGAGGACTTTCGGCCGATTAACAGTGAATCCCGCTGTGCGGAGATTATCTGTATTGATAACGGCAAGTTGGAGCTTGAAGCACAGAAAGAGCCTTGATTTGAAGCCAAAGGGCATATGCATTAGATAAACCACATGATGCCATATTGGGTACAAGTTTAGCTCCTTCCGTCACTGTTGGCCTTCGTGACCCTCATTTGGACGCAACGTGTCCTAACTGCTGTTTGCCACAGCCCCGCGATAGGACAAGAACAATATGTCAGCAATTTCTAAGTTCATAATACCACGCCCATCTATAGATATTTTCACCCCTCGCTTACAATAGTCTATTGAGTCACGTTCAACGTTGTTCGGTGTTTTCCGTGGTAGGTTTCGGCATCGGCGCTGATTCGAATTATTGGTCCACATCTTTAGCCAGCCTCTGAAACCCAAGGATCGATGAAAACAAGTAAGATGGGCTACGGTAAGCGTACATCATAAAGTAAGATATCTTTTGCATGGTACATTAACACCTATCATTAGATACTCAGGAAAACTTCGGAAAGGATGCGTGGAAGATCATCGATCTACTTTTGCGCGTTTCTGGAAATGAGGTCAAAACATTGTGGGTCAAATGAACGGTCTAACATACACCGGTGCGTATGCGCAAGGATAACCACGGCGATCGCAGTTAGAACAGGACGGTCGCCCGCCATCGCATTTCAGTTTTCGCCCTGTCGAAAGTTTAAATGCCCGACACAAGACATATAGTTTGTCGCATTACCTCTGCAGAATTGACACGCCATGGCAGTTCTTTTGGGCATTCGAGGACCCTCTGGTTGGGTGTTCCCGTTGGCAGGCGACTATGAACGACGAAGTGGGATGACGATACAGGAAGAATCGGACATATACAAGACGACCTACTTGTGAGGTTTGGGAGGACGACATGCTATATATTTTAGGAGGACTCTAGGAGGGCGGATTGAAGAACCTAGCAAACAAGCCCTGCGTGTTTTATACTGGGTATGCGTCGTCTTCTGAAATTCACGCGCGTGGATTTATTCACCGAAGGCCTTAGGTTAGAGGTTAGGCTTAATTTTAATCGTTCAAATGAGTCAAATGAGTCTAATGAGGAATTACTGTGCGGTATCTACAACGAAAGTCGCTTGCATTACCCCAGTAATTTATCAGGAAGTTCAAGTCCCCTACTTGATGTGTGTGCTTCTCAGTAAGGTACATACTACTTTCCGAGAATATTCCTTTATCTTGGCGGAAACTGACCATAAACGTCTAAACCCAAATCTGGGGTTCGAGGAACAGTCTCTTTCCGGTAGCAGTAGCACTGATCGAGGCCACATTTCTGGTTACTAGTGTCTGACGGCCACAGCTTTCGGCCTATCTGCTGAATGTGTACTGTCAAGTTCCTTCAAATAATATCACGGAATGAAGTTTGGGAACGAAGGCCTTAGTATGGCACTTGACAGGTAATCTGGAGTAAAGCCCGAAGATTGAATGAAATAACTATGACTCGGAACTCGGGAGGCGTTCATTATTGTTATGACCTGAAGGTCATCGTTCGACCGCTTGAACGGGCGGCCTTGTATATATGTACACGAATATCCTATTCAGCAAGCGTGTCCTCAGGCTGGAACACCTGTGCGCCATTCCCAAATGGGTAGCAGACTCAGTCACTGCATGCGTTCAGTTGACTGCGCAACATCGTGTTAACGAAAATCATTTTCAAACTATCCTTGATTCCCTCGGCCATTTCGTAAGTGGCAGGGTCTATCGATGGTGGGTCAACTTGTGCAAGTCACGGTGTTTGCAAACAATTGCATCGATTCCCATTTGAGCGCCTATTTAGTAGGCGCCTATGCCGGTCCGCACCCACGTGATATGTTCGCGATAGATAAGTAGCAGATGAAAAACCAAACCTATTTAGAGGAGGTCGCCGTTGTTAGAGGTATACGATGGGAACGCACATTTAGAATGAATGAACACCAAGCACCACATCGTCCTCGACGCCACCGTGCTTCTTTGAAACGGACAGAACATAGGGTCTGTCACAAGACATAATCGGCATTGCAGTCCTCCGCAGCTCTACCACAGGACAAACAGTTTGGGTATAGCGTCACGCGCCTCTCAGTCCAGATTCCTGGATGCGCCTCGCATCACTAAAATACTGACACCGCTGACAAGCAAGAAAGGTGATCTACGTGAAAGTTCGGAGATGATAACGAATGTTGAGCGAATGCCACCACAAAAGAGATCCACCAGCGTCTGTCTGAGAAAGGTAAAACCACTGGTAGATTTCATATCTCTCTTCTAGGTTCGGCGATCATGTTCGTTGAATGGGTGCCCAGAAACGAAGGTAAAACTACGTCCATCTGTCGTGACCATCTGTCGTGAGGACAAAGACCACGAAGCAAATCGACCATGGTGACTAAGAGATTCACTTGGGCCTCCATAGTGAGATACTGATGCAGGTTGCCTCATAGAGCCATGAGAGGATAGCACCGACAGTAATTCGCTTTCCTGGGGTCATGTCTAGAGGCTAGCGGCGGATCAAGATCCTGCTGCAAGAGAATTCTTTCCTATCTGGCTTTAGATTTACGCGGCGCCAGGGTATGACATCTGTATTGCATATGGAGGTAGGGTGTTGAAACCCTGGTACGTGGAAAACCTAAAGACTTAGAAACCAAGGCTGTTCTGGATGGAAGGTAATGTTGTCTGAAAAGCCATGTTGGAATGAACTACTTGCCTGGTCTGATCAGCGGGAAGAAGAGGATAGATATCTGGAAAATCCGGACGGGTCGCCCGGGGCGACCGAAGTGTCAACCAAAAATGGGTCATCATCGAAGTCTTATTCGAAAAACGGCGGCGTGAAATTAATCGCTTCCCAGCAAAAGATCAGATCGTCTGTGGCGCTTGACAGACTACACACGGAGGCCAAAGATGCATTAGGATAAGAAATGTTTCCACGTAACAAATGAGGAATTGCGCCACTGTTGTTTGAATTGAAATCAACGTTTCACGACAAGTTTCTGCTGGTCGATCAGCCAACGTTCGCCACGTAGTCATCGGGGCCGAGATAAGAACGGAAGTGATCCAGCGTTGCACGATAATAGCAAGCATAGGGCGGCCATGGTGGGTCCATAATGACTTGAATTCTTCCGATGGTCTGCGGTGAGTTCTGTTCCGTATGAACAGATATGAGCCCTCTCACGAGAAGGGTCCGGAAGGGACTTGAGAATCTGCCGAAATGTCACGAGAATGGAGACCGTGGGGACATCATACACCCAGTGCAGTGGATGGCGCGGACCTATAAATTTTCGGAGGGAATAAATCGCCTGGATCATCGAATACGTACGGTTCAGATGAAAATCGGAGTCCAAACCTGTTTGGACGATCGATAGGACGGAGTAATTTTCATGTTCCCAATTGCCAAAAAGCTTTAAGGAGATGCCCAAATGTCACAGACAGCATGCAGGGCAATTTCTCAAGATGTCAATATACACCAACGACAAATCTCCTTGAATATTCTACCAAGAAACGTGAGTGAATGTTGAACTGCGATCCTGGAGGAATGAGTGTTTACGCTTGCCAGAACGGACACATAGATCATACATGGCAGGTTTTTTCGCAATAAATATGTCAACACAACTCGGGGCCTGATAAAAAGAAGCCGCTTCGATGGATGATAACATCCCACAATCTTCGTTGTTGCGGCGTGTTGAGCAAGTGGGAACCACATGTCGTTAAGTTGACACTTTGAAATATAAACATCACCGAGGAATAGAAGAAATTTAGAGTCGCTTACGGTATCACCGAGGCCAAAGAGGGGACCCTTGGACATGCTGGGGTCGGCGTGTCTTAACACCATGTTGGTTCGGGTGCTCATCATGTCGCCTGCGACATGGAATGCAAGACATATCGTGATTGAATACGAAACGCCTCTGGATAAGTCTGGCTAGTGCCTATGTGTTTTTGTTGACTCAGAATTACAAGTGAGATGAAGAGAAATAACGACTGTCGATACGTGTGTCATTTGGAGATCGACCCCTGGTGCGTACACACGTATGCCTTGGGGTAATATTGAAACTCTGAAACGAGAAAACATAGGGCGCCGTGTGGAAGGCATATCACGTTGTGCAAACGAATGCGCCCTATCTCACTGCGGGCTCTTACAACGTGAAAAAAAGTTTCATAAAAACCGGACGGGTTCGAATCTTGAAACGAGCAACATTCTTCAATGGAGTTCCAAAACGAGGAAACTCTGCTTGCAGTTTTCTGGAATAGCGGGTCATTACGCCCAGATTGATGTGTAGTGATGCGGTCTATCAACCAAAAAGTCAAAAATATGATGATAAGATTTACACACTTCCCACATAAACTTGAGCAGAAACGTGGCGCTAAAAGTTGCCATTCTCTGGAAGACGCTATTCCATCCTAGCGGAAGTATGAGATGACTGTGCATGCGATGCAGGATGAGACAAAACTGGTTACTTACTAGCGCTCCTGTCAAAAGCTCCTGTTCAAGCTCTAAAATGTCACATGATATGGTTGCCCAAATGGGCAGAACTCGGCAGAATGTAGCCCAGTATGCCATTGACCTGCAATTATCATGGCCCGATTTTTTTTTGTCGATGAGCTGAGAGGCATAGCGACTCCAAGAGGTCAATCTCGAGCAATTGCATAGAAATATTAGTCATGTGACCTGGATTACCCGAAAACCACTCTACCAGACTAAAACTGACCGGTTTTGGAGGTAATGTAATGGCAGAAGATTGATATAGCCAATCTCTAATCAGCTTCTGTCCATCAGCCTCTTTGTAAATGACTTCAAATATGAACTGCCAAGTTTTGCCATGGCAATTGCCGTTCCGGCAGACTCATCGAAAATCAATTCTGCCACACACACCGGGCCAGCTGAGACTTTGCTTAAAATTATAGTACTGAAATTAAATATTTCAGGAGTCTTTGACTACCCGGTTTCCTAATGAAACTTCAGTCACATGACAAAACTATTGTTTTCGGTCCAATTTTCAGTTGTTGATGCTCGCGATGTGACCCTAGACTGTCGAATTTATGCCGACTCGACGCGATGAGAAGTTAGATTGAGATTCATCAGCGGTCGTCAGGATGACGCGTCGTTTACGCCTGTCCTGTTTCAGTGAGACAAAGAGGCTTGACGCGTCGTCCAAGAGCTGAGTCATTCTATCATCGTCAAAATTTCACCACATCGATATCCTGCTCGGAGCACAAATCGTTACTTCGTCTGGTGCATCAATTGCAAGTTGGACGGATCACGCTCGAAGAGCGTATGTACATGCCAGATCTGTCAAAAACGTACGCGTAAGTGCCTATGACCAGCTAGTCCGAGTCGGGCCGAGAAGTACTGAATCCGAGTTTAGGTAATCCGAGTTTAGGTAAGGGACTACGAGAGGGTTAGTACATAGGCACGCGTCGATGTCTGAGACGGTCACCGGTCAAGCCCGACGGCGCCTTACGCATCTGGCAAGGTCCTTGATGCTACTGTCTTGACCTGGTAGATAATCGACGATCATCCGATAAGTAACTCATGTGTTCGGCAGCTATTTCCAACTTTCTTTTGGCATTCATAACAACCTCGTGATATTATGTATGTTTCTGAACGGTTTAGTAGTCCACCAGACGCCCAATCATAGGCGTAAGCTTGATTAACTTTAACTTTGACAAAACTAAATGTCAGATGATTATGAGAATACGGAGAGTTGGATATCCCCATTTACCTTTGAAATGGTCTTAAGACCCTGATCCAGGGGAAAGTTGAAAAACTTTGTAGTGGTACAGCACACACGTAATACAGATGCGGATGCAAATGTGTTTCACAGCAACTTTTTCAGTGGCTGCATAACGCCTACTCATGTTTCCAAAGACTATCTACGCAATAGAGGAAGCTCGGAGAGGTTGGCGGTGTTGCAATTGGAAACTTCGGAGTGCTCTAGGTGCCGCCAAATGTGACGTAAGCATGACAAGGCTTGGATCCAAGTTGAAATCTCTTTTTTTCCGTCTCCCTTCAACAGGTAATTTCCCTCTGCTCTGTGAGTTACAATAATCTGATGAGATTCTCTAGACCGCAGTCTGTCTGACAGTCTCAAGAGACCGCAGCCATATCTTTTGATGCATACGATAGTAGCGCAGCATTAGTTTCTAGAAAAAGAAGACACGCGCTACCAACCTTTCAAGGCAGAGAAACAAAACAATTTTCTTTGTCCACGGCTATGTTTTCGTCGTTCACGTCGTTTCTTCCTTCGGCGCTTCAGATAAACGGAAATAGTCATGACAATCGCACGACCACTCCTCCACCTAAACCTACTTTTAATTCGGAAACAGTACAAGAATATAGGAAATCGATTGACGATGTGGGTGCCAAGAAAGGCGCGACAAGCAAAGTCAAGAGTGTTCATGAGGTGTCCTTTATCATCCTACCCATGATACAAGCACTGATTGATTGATTGATCTCTTTCAGACTTTTATCGTAGTACGACCACCGCCAGCCAAGTCAAATCACCCTCTCAATCTCCAGGTTCAACTTGTACCACCAACGTCCCGAACAGCTCGTCAATCCTTGGACGATAGTGACGCTGCATCAACCTCAACGTCGCTCACCCGTACCGCTTCCAACCGTTCTGACAATTTCACTTATGGTTCGACGACTTCATTCTCATCCACAACCTCAGCTTCTTCGGCAAGGCGCACAATTATCCCTCTGTACAACCTCCAAGCTCATAATGTCATGGCCAACACTATTGTTGATGCAGGCACCGATGCCAAGATTGCTCGTTTTCAAAAACGGGGCATTGAACTCATTGATCTTGCGATACTTGAACCTGTGGAGGTATGGGGTGAAAGCGGCCGAGGAAAGACAAGCCGGCCCGTAACACCTGAATTTGCTCCGACTGCTCGCTCGTCCGCGATCTCTCTTCAATCGCATTCTCCTCACCAACCGCCATCTCAATTACCTTCCATTCAACCGACTGTCTTGCCGAATAAACGAAATAATATTTTTGGAAAGCTATTTAAGAAGTCGAGCAAAGATTCTTCAATTCCTCCTGCTTCGCCTCTTGGCTCAGCTTTCACAACGTCCTCACAGATATCATCACAGGACACAGCGAATGTGTCAAAACATTCGCTAGCATCACCCACGCCAACTCGGACGGCTCCTGCGCGAGGCCATAATCATAATCTCTCCGCTACGTTATCTCCATCCACGATTGCGGGTAAACTGAGGAATAGATCTGCTTCTCCAAATCCGCCTACACCCGTATTGGGGCTAAACGTCCCTGAAGACAACGCAAGCGTGCACAGCTCAAGCAATGCTGACCATTCAAATACGGTTCCTTCTTCTGATGAAAAAGTTCTCAGACCGCCTATCCTGGGTATCCAACCCTCTCTGTCATACGCCTATGGGCCTTCCTCCTGTCTTACCATTTCAGGACCTGTGCAACCGTCCAGTCTGTCGAAAAATGCACGTGCACTAATGTACGTCTGGTTCGTGCGGAAATGGCTGAAGCGAAAGGAACGTACCTCGTTTTTGCTTGATGAAGAAGGCGGCGGTAGGATGTTAGGGAAGATACGTGGGTCTGCGAAAGCCCAGGGAAGCCTGTCGGCTTCTGCTGTAGTGTCGGAGGGTGTCGAGGTCCGCTTTGAGTGGAGGCGGCATGGGGGAAAGGTCAAGGCGCGGAGAGGCAGGTTAAGCGCCAGGAGATCCCATGGCAGCCTCATCGTACCCGATGCAGATGGGGATGAAGAGGATAACTCAGAGAGGGACAGAGAAAAGGAAACGGAAACGGAACGTAGGCGATTCAATCGACTGAGTGTGACGTCGCATCATAGCATGAGTACGAACATGAGCGTCAGCGAGGAGGGGTCGCCACGCAGGGAGAGGACCAGGACGCGAGCGCAGGGTAGCAGTAAGACGCGGGACAAAGAGAGGAGAGTGTCACGAGATGGAAGGGATAGAGAGAGAGATCTCGATGGGGACGACGCGGGAGAAGATAGTGATCCTGAGGATTCAGAAACGCCGTGGGTGTGCACGCTTAAGATTCGGAAAGCGGGGGGGTTGACAGCTGGTGCTGGGACTTCGCGATCACGCACGCAGCAGGGAGATGGAGTGTGGGTGCCGGCTGAGAGTGAGACGCTGATGCAGCCGCAGGTTGTGAGAATCAAGGTGGGGACGCTGTCGCCGACGCCGCATCATCCCAAGGTCGTGGCTATGCTGAAGGTGCCATTCCCGCTGCCTGATGTGGAAGTGGAGCGGATGGGGGTAAGGAAACGACCTATGGGTGAGTATTTTTTGTATTTTTTATCATTATTGCTGAGGGTGGGTGGAGAGGGGTAATAATAGTGCTTTAGAATTACCACAGCCCCCCCCCCCTCTACCACCTTCTGGTGCTTGATCATGCGCAGTCGCTCACTTATGCTTATTCACAGGTCAGCGTCCCGCTACACTCCAATGGGGCGGAACCACACTCACTGCTGAGGAAATCAAGGATGTGGTGTGTAGTACTGCGATGTGGCTGGTGGTAAGAGAGAGTTTTGGAGGTATAGGGAAAGTTACGAGGAGAGGGGATGGGTGGAGGATCAGGGCGTAGATGTGATGGGCGCGTTGTTATGACATCGGGCGAATTTTGTTTCCTGACTGTCAACGGGATCTCCAATTGGTTTATTGTGGTTTCTAAGTATTCATTCTTTCCCTCCCCAACGCATTCCGAATATCCTAGATCCCCTGTATACCGCTATTTTGTTGATTGTGAATTTGAAGGTACATACGTTTTCAATTCTTGGTAATTTATACAACATATGTACATTAGGAAGAAGCCTTGGGGTTGGCTAATTGATTTATCGGTCTTTGTACTTTGTGCCACCAGATGTTTGGATATCTTTGCATCATTATCTATTTGAAATGTTGATCATCTGAATATTGCTTCATCCTCAGTTGTGTGTTCCTCTGCGCGACAATCCCTGAATTCCGGTATTAAATATTAGGCCTTAGAACCGGCAAGCAAACCCCTGTAACGCTGCCCACAATTCTCCGCTGCAAGCGTTGGCGAGTTTTTGTTCCCATGCAGCTTGATCTCTTGATATCAAGACTGCGAAATCCAAACTTTTGCATGCAGGAACTCTGGACAACCGATTGGTGTTGAGATGATGAGACGGCTGGGTACAGTTTCTCACTACAACTCCATGCGCCATTCACTGGCAGCGCATCAATCACTGATCACGATTCACGAGAGCAAGTCAAGATCTGACCTTGTTCTTTGTTGCTGTGGTATTGCACCCTCGCCGGTAACAGACATTCACTGATGGCCACCTTGGTCGCTGATGGTAGCAAAGTCTTGAAGCCGAGGCCGAGGGTTGTATTTACAATAAACTGCTTTCATTGTTCTCTTCCTGCGCTTTGGTCAAGCGATTTTCAACAATTTCTTGCGTGCTGGCGATTGGCATCATTCACGAATGACGTACTGATCGATAACTTACGGCAAGCCAAAAAATTTCAAGTTTGTGAGTTGTGGGGGAAGATTGGAGGAGATATTGTAGGATCTACGAGTATTCTATGTAACTAATGTAATTGTGCGAGTACCTCAAAAGTATTGGGAACTCTTTCAATTTGGCGGTGTTGACGATATGGAGGGAGAGGCCGCTTACCTAATCTTTTCAGGTTTCGCTCCTGCCATGCCCGCCAATCGACCAGCGCAGACACCCCAACAGCCCCCGCCAAGCTCTGTATCCATCGGAAAAAAACCAATGGCATACCCACCACAGCCCCCACCACAGCAGCAAAATCCCCAGCAGCAGCAGCAGCAGCAGCAGAGGAGCGCAAGAGCTGCATCAAAGGCTCCTTTGGCTTATGCTCAACCCCAGCAACAGCAGCAGCCACACAATCACCCACATCATCATCCATCGCCGCCATCCTCCAACGCGTCAGGACCTCTAAAGCCCAGAAGTCAAGGCACTAGTGCAGGTGTTCAAAATGCCCAGTCACAAAAGGCGAATAAGATATGGAGCACGAGTACTACCGAGGAACGTGAACGTATAAAAGAGTTCTGGCTTGGACTCGGCGAAGAGGAACGTAGGAATCTTGTCAAAATTGAAAAAGATACCGTCCTTAGGAAGATGAAAGAGCAGCAGAAGCATAGCTGTAGTTGTGCTGTTTGCGGGAGAAAGAGGTCAGTAATTTTTTCTTCTTATCATCCTTCTTCCCCGTCCGAACCTCCTTTGCTGCTTGAAAACATGTTCGAATCGATTACTGATCAATTCCTTTTTCTTTTCTTTCTTTCCCATCCCCTTCGTGCCACTCCATGTTTCCTTCTGGATCTAAATATTTACCTCCAACACGCATTGATTTACATTCAATCAATGCACGCAGAAACGCCATAGAGGAAGAGCTCGAGGTACTGTACGATGCTTATTACGAGGAGCTAGAACAGTACGCGAACTACCAGCAGCGCTATGTCTCTTCCGGCGGAACCATACCTCCTCCACCCGGACCTGGACCCTTCCCAGGTAGTGTGGAGCTAGACAAGAACGGTGCCGTCATCGGTCACAACGCACCCCGCGCCGCGCCTACTGCCAAGGGGCGCCAGCAGCTCCAGACCGAAGTGCGAGGCGGCAAGCAGCAGGTCGTGCAACCGCAAGTAGTGAACGGGCGCAAACCGCCATTAGCGCAGGTGCATGGGTATGCACATCCGCATTTACAGCCGAACGCGAAAGAGAGCGAGTTTGAGGAGGAGGATGCCGGCGACGAGGAGGAGTATGAGGAAGAGGAAGAGGATGAGTATGATGATGATGAAGAGGAGGACGATGACGAGGAGGAAGAGGAAGAGGAGGGCGACGAGGAGGAGGAGGATGTGGATGAGCAGCGGCGACAGGCTGCTCGAGCCAATAAAGGGAGGGGGAACCCGAAAGCGCCTGGGAGGCGGGGTGGTGTGCCAATCTTACCGCCGCCTCCAATACAGCAAAAAGGGGCAGGCAGGAGAGGTGCGAATGGCGTCGGAACGGACGGAAAAGATGGGAAAGACGGTTTGTTCAATCTCGGGAGTAGTCTAACCGTTTCCGGTGGGTTTTTATTTCCACTTTATCTTCTGTCTGCCCTCCGCACCACGTTTCGGTCAGTCGGATGTTCTGCGGTATCTCGCGAATGGGGATACCGTTATTACGCGGAGAAAGATATTTTTATCATTGTCACGTTGCGTTCATCTCGTCTTCCCAATGGCGCATCTGAATCCTGTGATTTACTAACGTCTTCTCATCCATAGGCCCAGGCAACATTCTCACTGTCGCCGATGACCTCCTGAAGAATGACGGTCAGAAATTCCTTGAAATGATGGAACAGCTTGCCGAGCGGCGCATGCAACGAGAAGAAGAGGCCGCTGGTGATGTGGAGGATGACAGCGATGAAGAGGAGGAGGAGAGACGGCAACGGCGGCGAGGAGGGGAGGACGATGACGAGGACGAGGACGAGGACGATGACGAGGATGATGAGGATGATGAGGACGATGAAGATGATGACGAGGACGATGACGAAGAGGAGGAGGTGGGTTTTTTTTTGTTCACTCGCCTGTTGACGTCCGCGAACATCTTTCATTCTGCTCGCGTGACCATGTATATCTGACCACGAGAAATGCTCCTCGGATGCAGACCACTTTCCATTTGCCCCATTTTTTCCATTCATGACTTGCTGCTAACTTTCTTCTTCCCAGGCCATGACGGAGGAGCAGAAGATGGAGGAGGGCAAACGGATGTTCTCGATATTTGCTGCGCGCATGTTTGAGCAGCGCGTGTTGCAAGCGTACCGCGAGAAAGTGGCACAGGAGAGACAGCTGCAACTTCTCCGGGAGCTGGAAGATGAGGACAAGCTGAGTAAAGAGCGGGAGGCGAAGAAACAGACGCAGAATCAGAAGAAGAAGGACAAGAAACGGTTTGTTATTTGTGTCCTCTTTTGTAGCTCATGTTGAATCGTTTTCGTTCGTTCGTTAGGCAGCAAAAGCAGGCCAAGGACGAGGAACGCGCACAGAAGGCGGCGGAGAAGGCGGCTGAAGAGGCTGCTACGAAGGCAAAGCAGGCCGCGTTGGAAGAGGATAACAAGAAGAAACGAGAAGAAGAGCGTTCGCGTCGTGAGGCTGCTAAGAAAGCTGCTGACGAGGAGAGGCTGAGGAAAGAGGAGGAGAAACGAAAGCGAGTTCAGGAGGAGAAGGAACGAGAAGCTGAGAGAGAGCGAAAGAGGAAGGAGAAGGAGGAAAAATCCAGGGCAGAACGGAGGGAGAGGGAGGAGAAAGAGCGCAAACTCCGGGAAGAGCGGGAGGCTAAGGCTGCGAAGGAGAAAGAGGAGAAAACGGAGAAAGAACGGTTAGAAAAGGAGAAAGCGGACAAGGCACGTTGCGAGAAAGAGCAAGTTGACAAGGCGGAGAAGGAGAAGAAACTTGCGAAGGAGCGAGAGGAGAAGGCAGAGCGAGAGGCACGTGAACGCCTCGCTGCACAACAACGTACAGTCGTGTCTCCAGGTGCTGGTAGTTCCAAACTTGCTGCTACAGCACGCGCTTCTGGATCATCTCGCAGCAACGCTACTGCCTCTTCGTCGTCCGCCCAACGCCCAGGTATAAATGTCAACGGCACTGGGTCAAAGAAAGTGCTCACCAAAGCTCCTTCCTTCTCTTCCTCCTCGTCCACTCCTGTGCCTGGACAACCCTCCCGCCAGCTCTCCCAAGGACAAGTTGCACACCAGCCACCTCAGCCCATCCAGCAGTCTCGAGGCCCGCCGATGATGTCCCAGCCTCCTACTCCCATCTCTCCTACTCACATCGCATCACCCACCCAGCCCATGATGTACGCACAAGGCGGTCCGGCGATGCTTCCACAGATGTCACCCCGCGTCCCGAACTTCGCTCCCATTGGATACGGGTTCGGTGGACCCAATATGCCACCACCCGGGCAAAGCGGCCTTGCTCCATCTCCGCTTCCTCGGAATTTCAGCGCAGGTGCTCCAGCTTTCGACCCTGCTTTTAATCGTGGTGTAATCGGAGGGGGATTGCCCCCTCCCGTCGCACCCATCGGCCCTCCTCCCAAAGGCAAGGCGACTCTCGCATCTTCGTCAGGGTCAGCGCCTTCTTTGCTCTCCCTTGCGCCTGGTCAAGGTAGGCGAGGCTCCCTACTTGCGGACGGTCCTGGACCCGTGGCTCGCCCTATCGCTCCCATCGCCCGTCCGACCACAGCAGGCCCCAATGCAGGAGGTGAAGGCAGTTCTGGCTCCGGCTCCCCAGTTAGAAGGTCCCCGAGCCCCAAGGGTGTACTTGGTTCGTCAGCGTTAGTTGAAGATGGGGACGAGGTGGTCATGGCGTCCAATGGCAGGAGGAGTGGTTCAGCACAGATTGGGATTGGGATTGGATCTGTTAGCCAAGGATGGGGTCCTGGGAGTCCTAGGAGTGCGGTTGGAGAGAGCAGGACGCCCTGGGGCCCGCCACCTGGGTTTGTGAATTCGTCGCGCCCGTCTGGTCCGCCTCCCCCTGTGGGTCCTCTGAACAATCAACATCTTCCGCAAGCGATTGGCGCTGGGTCGGTGTGGGGCAGTGCAGTGGGGGCTCCCCCATCCGGGTTGAACGGGCCAGACTGGCATCCATCAGGAAATTATTTCACTAATCAGTTCATCAGTAGTAATGCTGCTTCACCTCCCCCTCACGCTGGCAGCTAGTTTAATTCACTCGTTTTTCATCTTTTTACTTGACGTCGATTTGTCCTGCAAACCCGACGCTTCCCTCATACTTACTGCTCTTCAATCACTTTACGCTTGTTACTGATGCATCTTGACTGATTCGTTCAATCTCCCATTCATCATACATTTCTTCGGTAACACCACGTACGCACACGGAGTCCTGTCACCAATGAATAATAGATCATAATTCAAATCAATCCAAGAGGCTGATTCCTTCGTTGAGAGGGTAACGAATTTGAAATACCGCAACGAAGGCCACAACAGTCAAGTCGTCGACTCAGTTAGGTTGACATTCTACTCCCAACTGCATAATATTGTTCCGTTCTGGATTTTTGATTTTAGCTCCCGTCCACCGGCTGTCTAGAGTCCGAGAGAGTCCGAGTTTATCAGTACTTATGGATGCACTGCGCCGCGGCCGACTTGTTTGACCGAATTATCTATTGCAATCGACACTCAGGTTTCGGTGGCCCGGGAATCTCAGACTCACTTTTGCTAGAACATTTCTCGTTTGTATAAAGCTCACTTTTAGGGATCAGAAGAACATGTTCAAAAATTAAAGCACAAGTAGCTTCCTGGTAAGTAGCTTCATCAGTAGGGCCACATCAGACTCGGACGGTCGGAACGCTGGCAGCAACCATCTACAATGCACATGAGAAACAAATAGGCATGTGAATATTATTAGGTATTTTGTCGTATGATGATGACCGCTAGCGAAACGCTCTCATGTCAAATGATAGCCTCCGCGTCAATAACCATAATCATTTTGGAGATCGGCCATCAAGTGAAGGATTCGCTAGGTCGCTGCTGTGGTCTAGGAACTGGACCCGAAAATTCTAGCTAGAGGAGGCGGATCAATCAATGATCCTTGCACCGGCGCTCATGTCGAACGCTGTAAACAACCCAAGTTATCTTTTTCTATCGATCACGTGTCACATTGCCACAAATTGCAATTCTATTCTTCAATCAGCCCGTCATACAGCGGCTTAAACTGTGTCCTTAAAAGCAGTGTTTACGGCATTCCGCAACTACGGCGCACTTGGGGATATTTTTCTAGGACCGTCGCCTTCACAACGCTACCGAAATGTCTAATCCCGCGAACAACATGCATGAGAAAGCGAGCAGATACGCTGATGATCAGGCTATTCAAGGCCTTCAGGAGCTGGGATACAAGCAACAGTTTTCGCGGGTAAAGATTCTATATTTATATCTGTTCGACGGGAAACTCATATCAAGTAACGCGGCCAGTCGCGAGGGACGTTCCACCTGCTATTCAGTACGTCTCTTGGTCAAAGTTTGTGCGATACCGTTCTAATGTATCATTCAGTGATATTGGGTTTGTCTCCATCTGATATCATCCAGCGACTTATGATCCCAGCAGTCTACTGTAGCTATAATGGCAGTTCGTAAGTCACTTTCAAAGTTGATGAATTAGGAGGTGTGTTCAAACTTGGCGGAGGTAGCCTTCGCTTTGTCTGCACCCTTTGATACTGCGCTTATTGGAGGTGGTCCGGTGGCAATTATCTGGGGGTGTGTACCTCGCTGCCTGTCCTCGCATAGTATGCCGTCTTAACTCGTGGTATCGAAGGTGGATCCTGGTATCCATCCTTACCAACGCCCTCATGTTCTCGATGGGGGAATTAGCCTCAAAGTACCCAACATCTGCAGGTGCATATTATTGGGTCTATCGACTGTCTCCACCTCGTTACCGTCTGCTGCTATCGTGGATTAATGGATGGATATCTATGGTCGGAGTCTGGATGATATGCCTTTCCGTGACATTTGTGGGTATTGATGCAATTCGTGAGATGCGTCTTGCTGAATTGGTATTTGTAGGGAACTGCGCAAATCCTGGTGGCGGGCGTGGGTATATACCATCCTGAGTGGGTGGTAACGAGTTGGCAAACTTGTAGGCAACGTGACAGCTTTTTTCTCTATTCCCATTTTTTATTCCAGCTTTTAAGATCTTGTTTTTGTGGCTGTGGTGTTGTGGGCAGGCATCTTTGTCATGTTCTTCAACGGGATTTTACCGACGATCGATGTACGCCTTTTAACCCGTAAAAATTTTCGACGTTTATTTATCCATCATACTACTGCTAGGTCATCGCCGCCGCTTGGTCGGGTCTGGGAATAATCAGTGCGTTCTGTCGCATTTAGCTCGCGATCAACGGTGATTTTTGCCCCCAGTAATGCTAGTGTGCTTCTTGGTTAAAGCCGCTGCCGGTCGTCGTTCTGCATCTTTTGCGTTCACTCATTTCGATCCTTCTGCGTCAGGCTGGACACCAGGATGGTCATTCTTCATTGGATTATTACCAGTGCGTCAAGCCTCAGTTTAGCAATGCGAATCATTTGACAGACAGTTTACCGTCTTTACCTCTCAGTCTGGTAAGAGCTTGTACAACTTCTGAAACCGCATAATAATATCTACCTTGAAGCTTACGCATTTTCGGCCAACGGAATGAGTAAACAACGTTACATTGGAAAGTCATTGTTATCTTACTCATCGTCTGAAGTTGCCAGCATGGCTGAAAAAGTACACAATCCCTCCTACCAACTTCCTAGGGCGCTTGCCTGGTCTCCGCTGGTTGGCTCAATATTTGGGATGATGTTCCTCTTACCATTGTTGTTCACTCTTCCAGACGTTGCGACACTGCTTGCTGGTATGTAATAGTATAGGTCAATGACTTGTTGTTCAATCTTTCCTTCGCATGTAAATGTAGCTCCAGGAGGACAGCCTATCGGTGTGATGTTCGAGTTAATTATGGGCTCGAAGGCAGGTGGGATTGGCATGGTAAGCGCCTTCATCTTCATGATTTGTGTATGTTTAGAATCTATCCTCTCACACACCCTGCAGTGGTTTATAGGTACGTTCAGCTGAACGTGTCAGGCCTCTTCTCTTGCATACAACAACTTCTAGTCTTCGGTACTGGGATGCTTTGTGCAATCTCCGTTTGTTGCGCAGCTTCGCGTGCTACTTGGAGTTTTGCTAGAGATAAAGCTATTCCTTTTCACGAGGTTTTCGCTCAGGTCAATCACAATTTCCAAGGTGCTCCGATTAACGCACATCTCCTCGCCACCGCCATTCAGCTCCTTCTTGGTCTCATCTACCTTGGATCTAGTGCCGCTTTTAACGCGTTTAGCGGAGTCGCTATCATATGCCTCCAAGCAAGTTTTGCTATGCCCGTGGTCATTTCATTGGCGAGCGGAAGACAACACATGGTCGATGCCCCATTCAACCTTGGACGGTGGGGATTTCCTTTGAATGTGGTTGCTGTGCTGTGGACATCATTCCAGCTTGTACTGCTTTCAATGCCGGCTGTTATCCCTGTGACTAAAGTGACTATGAGTAAGCTCTTATTTTATTCAAGCGCTCTACTGTCTAATATTCCCATCATAGATTATGCATCTGTAGTCGGTGTGGGATTTGCGATGATAAGCGCCGTCTGGTATTTAATTTGTAAGTCACCTTGATCACAACCATGAACATTCTGTTAAGAGCTATTAGACGGACGCTTTCATTATGCAGGACCACCTATGCCAGATAGCATGCTGAAAAGTGATTCCGAAAAAAATCCGGAAGGGAATAGTCACAAAGGTCTCTAATTGATGTCGTACAACCTGACCCGTATTAGTATATTCTCGTAAGGTGGTTCCTTGAGCATTACTACAACAGAACACGAACTAGAAAACAGAAACTAGGTGGTATGCTATGAAACAGCTATTGGGAACGCGAGGCAATGATTAAGGAATTCAATCCAAGACGTAGGAAAACCAGCCTATGCAGTAAGCTTTGGCGTAACTTTGATCATCTGGTCGATATTAATAAACTGTACCCAACTTTCTAGTTCCTTCTGAGTGCTATGCCAAAGGAATTTTGTTTCTGATGTATTCCGAAAGAACGCAGTTGCACATTCGTAAAATTCTTGAACCAAGTCGTCCCCTCGAGCTACGCCAAGATTCACTCTGAAGATGCGAAATTCCCAGCCGATAAGCAGTTCACCGTCGCCTTTCGCTGTTCGTTCTGGTACGTTGAACTCTAGGCGAGAGAAGTCGAAACCCAACGGTTGACCGATCGCTTTGATGTAAGCTTGTTTGAGGGCAAGGGTGACACATAAGCGACGAAGCATCGCTTCATCCTCCTTGAGTTGGGTGATCGCTTCCATTTCAGATTGCGTAAACTGTGAGAAATACAATGTTAACAGTGGGAAGGGAGCATTCGGTGATACTCACCTTATGAGAACATGACTCTACGTAAGCCTCGATTGAGGCTCCCTTGGGTTCTACCGCGTATTGCTTGAACCCAAGCCCGATCGTTACGACCTTTTCTCTCATCCCTTGCGTCATAGCCATTCCACATAAAGAGCTCTCGTAATGTAATGAGTATCCAATCATAGAGGTCCGGAACTTTTCGGCTGTCATGTCTTCCGGTGCCTTCAACGGGAAGTTCAGGGTTATCCTTATGCGTCAAGATGATTAGGAAGATGAGGACGGACGTGTTGTATCCAGTGTTTTCCATTTTCATTGTAGTTATCTTGCCACTTTGCGCGAGGTATCCGTCGATGTCTCATCATGAGGAGTGGTAACATTAAGTTCATTAGCCGTCCTGTCTTGAATTCTGAGCTCGGAACGAACATCGTGCAGAATAAAACAACTCACGAAAAGAGTTCGCATCTCGTGGCTCATACGGCAACTCCACATGTTTAATACATTCCTTCACCACCGCGAAGCAAGCATCATATTCCTTGGGTAGATCGCACTTGAATTACGAGCACAGCGGAGTAAATGCATCTCACTCACTTCTTTTGTGTATTCTCGATTCAACGATAACATCCAAACAAGAATTGGACAGTCTGGAGCCGAATATGACATGGGCGGTAGTTTGGAGCTTGCTAGAGGAATTATCTATAAGGAGTAGAGTTAAGAAGATCGAAAATAGGTACTTCAGATCCAGCGACAGTCTCCAATAAAAATTGCAAGACAGTGGGTTGATAGAGAAGATATAGGAGATAAACTTGAAGCTTCTGAAGAGTTTCGTTTGAATTCCCGAGCAGAGAAGTCAGGCAGGGGACCATCGCTCACTCATGGTTGCAATAAATACCAATAGGATATACAATAATACTACTGAGTTCACTTGGAACACGTGCACGTATCAACACCTTTCAAGACCAACTTGCATGCCACTGCCATTGTCGTTGTCACAATTCCGTAGTGCTCTGGGCAGTTTATTTTCATTGTTCGATCCACAATTTACACCCTACTCCCATCAGGTTCATTGATCGTGCGAGTCATCCCATTTTATGAACAATACTCTTGGTATCCAAGGCAATTTAATGCAAGGTGCGCACATTCGTCCTACGAAGGGCGCTGCTTCATATACTGTGCACTACGCTCTGCTCCTGGGCACAAAAAAGGGATTGTTCTTCATTGCAACCGTCAAACAACAGGACAAAATGTCAACACAGCTCTTCATTAAACCATCTCAATCTGATCTGAAGGAGTCTTCAGGCCGAATCTTCTGTTCTGTTTCTAGCCTTTGAATTTTCACGGATCTTTGCAGAGAATTATCGATGCGATTGCAAACCTGATCAGTTTTTCTTGACTGCTCCGGGTATCGACGATCCGAAGGATTCGAAAGGAATGTCATGGCCGTTTTACTCTCCAAAACTTTTCACCACCTATGGCGCATTCTCGGCTTATTTTCTTTTCCGCGATCTCGGAAACAATATAATGAGCAGCTCGCTGCGCGATCTGTATCATCCGATGCTACCGCCATCAGCAGCCCATTTGTCTGACAGTATCTATCTCCAAATCTTTTCATCGGCGTTGAGACACCTCTCTGGGATCGCGAGGGGCATGTTCACCCGTGGATGATCCCACGAAGGGCTTGCTCTGTATATCTCATGTTAGAACCTTTATTCACTTATACGCGTTGATCTTGGCCTTTACACCACGATGCCAGTCCCTCCTGTTGGGATTTTATTAATGATCAATAATTTGTCGTTGTCGACGTTCCTCTCCGTCGGAGTGAATTCATTGCCCCTAGGACCCGTGACTTTCGCCAAAATAGACTTGTTGCGGAACACGTACATAGGAAGGAATGCTCTCAACACGGTACGGGCATTACATGTTAGAGCGCGATCCGCTCTAGAGTGTCACTTTTTTTTTGTAGGCCGTCGAAAGTTACTTGCCCTTTCGGCCATGGCCTGACTTTTTCCGAAGTCATCAATCAAGTCGGACCCCGAGTGAGTCTGAAGGATAAAATAACTTGTACTACTGATCACCTCTTCATTCTTATCGACCACCTCTTCATTCTTATCGACCACCTCTTCATTCTTATCGACTCCAACGGTGTAGCTATAGTCTCCGGATTCTCCGCGGTGCATATATATATGCCAAGATTACCTCGGTTGCTCGTGCGCATTATGTTCGAATCCTCGGTTCGTGAGCTATCGGGAAAAACAAGGCTTCGATTAATGCAAACGCGTCGTTTGGAAATAGACACGTGTGCTAGAGACGCAAGACGTTACGAAGTACTATTATTAGCCCAGATATGAAAAGACAAATGTCGGCTCATGCTCGTTTCCTCAAAGCTTCATAATATCCCTAGATCTTGCATCTAATGTCTGCTAAGTCTGAGATTTTTTACTCAAGTGTAGATCGAAGCTTGGTTAGAAATGGCGGATATGAAAAATGTGACTAGGGTGCTTTCAGAGCGGAAGGCGCGAAGTGTTACTTCTATCGAAAACATGAGTCGTGCAATATTCAATGTTTATAGATTGTTGAGGAACACAAAGAGAATATAATACATTTGCTTAGGATGTTTTTTCTACAGTGTACACTGGAGGAAAAATATTCTATGAGAGATCTGCATTCAGTTCCTGTGTATCCAGCAAGTACATGGTGAATTCCCTCCGCGTTGCGAATGACCTGCCACATCCCTTTCATCTCCCACAAACTATTCATGGACATCATTCTATGATACATGTTAAGATGTATTCAAATTCTGCAATTCTGCAAGTCATCACGTGATCTCAATCTTTTCCGTTGGGTCAGAACACAATGCCATTTTTGAGCAATGATTTCCATAGTTTGATTTTTCCTCCATTTTTTCTTCCCCTCGTAAAGCAAAACTGGGTAGACAGATGTCTAGCCAGAACGTTAGGCGATATAGAAAATAATTTAAGAGGAGATCTATTAACATATGAACTTTGAGGAAAATCATGAGAAAATCATTTCATATCTGTCCATTTTTCATATCGGGGTCAATGATAGTAGACAATTAATTCAAGTCACAACAAATGTGATACAGCCACAATGACCATGTGAAGAAAGAGAGTGATAGAGAAAGATGAGGGTACAGCAAGTAAGGCAAGCTGGTGCCCACTATAGTTCCCGAGTATCCATGGGCGGTAAGAAGGTGGAGAATCCTCCAGAGGGCAGTCGGAAAGCGGTTCTACTCTATGTGGCTGGTGTGGTGGTGGTGGTTCTGTGCGGGTCGGGCGGATCTATGCGTGAACTGGGTTCACCGTGAGCGTGGAGGGGCGTTGTGGTGTCGCCAAGCCCAGGCGACATGATGTCATAGTCGCTCTGGGTATATACTCGGTTCATCTAAGATTGTCAAGTTAGATTGGGACTTGGTATGATACGCTTTTTCACTGGAGTATAGTCAGAGCTTGCTCTGTGGATATTATGGAGACAGAATCTTCCATTGGAGCGCTCCACATGTGCAAGAGGTATCTGTCAAAGTGAACGGCGTTATGATAGCTAACTGTAATGGATCTTGGCGACTCCACGCTACTTCAGAAGAGTCGATGAGGATCATGTAGATAGGTAAAGTCCGTGGATCGACCATATATACGTACAGTCCAACCTAGAAGATGATCGGTCTTGTAAACCTTGTTAAGCCGTCTTTTTCCGCCGAGAAGCGTCAGAACCTGTTGTGGGCGTCAGTGAGAATAGATATAGATGAACGTGATGATTGAGTATGCTCGCCAGTGGTTTTCGAGAATATCTATGGTTCAAGTTGGATGACTGATAGAATTGCTGTTTGAAAATAGTCCTGAAGGTTTTTGGGGTATAAAGGTGATGGGGTCTGAACCATCCACCCTGAATGTTCCTACAGAAGCGTTTGTGGTGGGAATCAAACTGCTGTGATCGTTCCAAAGACTGCGACAGAAGTTCCTAAATGATGCTTCTCGTCAATATCTCATGCAATGAGGAAAATTTTCACCTATAAATGTGAATGATGCATTTCCAACAAATGAAGTGGATCTGTCGAAGCTTCGATTCCGTGCGTCGTTCCATTCAACTCATGAAACAGCATCATTTGTTTCCCAAGCACCTGAATATTCGATTAGAAGTCGACAATGATTGGACGAGTCATACAGACTTCGGAGCGAGAATCCAGCAATTGCTAGCGATTGCTGAATTGCAGAGACCTCTTGGAAACCAACCTAATACATCTTTGATTCCTCCCCAGCTCTGAGCTCGATGAGTAGCAAGTCTGCGAAAACGCCGAGGTTTTATGGTAGTTAAGCATGTCGAATGCCCAATCAAGTTCATTGCCACAGGGGAAGACTTGCCCAAAGGTCGTGCTACATAAGGTTATAGTTGAGCATTTTGGTTTGAGTTTGAAGTGGAGTCACTGTTTGTCGGCGTTGTCTTGTCCGAGTCAATATCGTCAACGAGTATACAAGCAACGTACTTCATCCCAGACGTACCTTCTACCAGAGAGCAACTGACATAGAGAGTGGTTTGCTGAATTCGACGTCGCGCAATGTGCAACGTACGGAAACTTGAATGCTGGGAACTCATGAAACGCTCCCAGCTCTTCGGCATTGCCAGTGCTCCGGGTTATGGTATGTTGATCTGGATAGTAAAAGCGATTTCTCCAAGAGGGAAAGGACAGGATTTCCTATCAACACCCAACCAGGCAGCGCTGATTGAATACCAGCCCAGCAATCGGCGCTACGGCAAACTCGTTGTCATCCCGTCTGCTCCCTAGTGGTGATTCTCAGGCATGGTGGATTTTAGTAATCCTTCAACTTATACACGGCTGACGACGTATATATAGCAGCAGGCTCATGTTCCGACGGCTCCAGATGACTTCCAGACGGTCATTATTTTATTTTATCGTGTCGAACCGCAGTGGAAGGCGTTTTTTCTGACAAACTGAACCTGGAACGATCATCCATTTTTGTCATTCTAGATTGCACTCGAGTCTCGCAAAGGTCTACTTAGATCTTGTTTGGGCGATGAATTCATCAGGGAAGTTCCCACGTAAGTAACATCATTCCTATAGAATTCTTGGTTCCATTAGACGTTGACATGTAAGTAAGATGTGGATTCTTGTTGTCCCACTCCTATCACTTTCGGTCAGCTGAGTTCTCAAAGAGGCTCTAAGCTGGTCTTTCAAACCCCATTTTGCCTGTCGTTTCCGGTTTTAGCTTTTGTTACCGACCCGTGATTTATTTTTGCAGTGTATACCCAATCGCGACCGAACTTTATCTTGATATGTTTTTTTTTCTTCGGTTTGGCTTGGCATCCATTTTACCAGTTCGGACAATCTACGAGGATTCAAATTCTGTGTAGGTCTGTGTAGGTCTCTGGAGGTGTCTCGGTTTCGCGTGGGACAACATGGAACTTTGAGATCTTTTTGCTTATGATGAGTACACGGCTCGATTTTGTTCCTAGATTGAGGCCCAGCAAACAACGCATCAAGGAGGAAACGTGTTCGCGTTTACGGTACCGGACAAAGTTGTATTCTCCATCGAATTCTAACAGATTCTAACGTGATTTACGACATGTTCCATTATGCGGGTTTTGTTCTCGGGGTTTTGGATTTCTCTTTTGCTATGTAGATCTGTTAGATCTATTGTTTCGTTTTGACCAGCAACTTTCTGACATTCTGGCCAACCGGGACGAAAACTTCAATCGATCTCCGCCCCTGCTGGGTATTCATCATACATGCCATGACCACGTTCCGAAAAGCTGTCATGGTCAACATCATCCGGTTTCTTCCATCGGCCCTCCTGGTGTTTCCGGTCTATGAATTGTAGCGCATTGTCGGGTTCTAGATCCGCGGATCTGGATAGGTCATGTCGGCGTCAAGAGACTCAACTACACGCGTCGCTTTGCTGCTAGATTTAAGGGTGCGTGATACGCGTGCTGGTTATTCCGATCGCGGCAGAGTCTCAGATCTTGGGGACGATTCTTCCATTGCTGTTGATCGACACGCTTTGAACTGCAGACCGCTTGTGTTTTCGTTTTCTGTTGTTCTTGTTGGAATCGGGCCTCAAGGCCGCTGTCAAGAGTGGTCAGGCTCCAATTGTGAAACTGATAGGCATATTTTTTCTTGAGAAGTGCAAATATTACAGGGACGGATTATTCGCATACTGGGAAATGTGAGTTCGATCGCTAGGTTCGACCTGAACACAGGGAATCATTGTGGTTTATACGTTTGGTTTAGTGTGTACAGGTTCGCGGACACGGGATCGATTGTATTTGAGTTTGAAGGAGACAGGTATTTGGTTTGCGGTGGCGCTGCGCAAGAGTTTATATCAGTCTATGTATGTAAATTTTGTCATCTCCAACAGACAGTGTCACAGAGAGCGAGACCTAGTATAACGAGCTATAAGACCGATCAACATATATATCGTTGCTAGTTAGGATCTCAACTTGAAGCTGGGCATTTGCACCCGCGCGATCGAGGAATTCACGCCTCAGGATGCACGTTTTTATAAATCGGTTGCATGTGCCGGATTTATGGGTTCTGCCGTGTAAGGTCTCCATTTTCTGGGTGGAGATTACCTTGTGGAGCATATGTTTTGGGAAAGAAGGATTTATTGAATGGTAAGAAAGCCTGATAGAACAACGTAGATTGTATACGCCGTGGTGTGGAAGCCAAAGGTTAATTGACGAGGAGTGGGATATCGATAGGATGCCATTCAAACAAAAGCGAAGAAAGGAAAGTTGAAAGAGAACCCGTTCACTTGGCTCAACAGATCCGGAAGATCGGTAACCGGCAAACTCGGACCGCCGAAATCCGGGGGACTGGGACAGGTACAATATCATTTACCACTCTTGTCTGCTTTAACCTTCATAAAAACATATCTCAATGTCGACTCCTACGACGAGCAACCCAACTAGCTCATCGTTGGCTCCAATGGCTGGTCATTATGCATATAGAGACAGACTGTAAGTAATATCATTCTATCTTTATTCAATAGTTGCCGCGACCGCCTTCATGGGTCTCCTCAAACATCCGTCTCCTTTCCGTCTTTCCCTTTGTCATTTTCAACACGCTGATGTTTTTTTTGTTTGTTCTTTTCTATATCTTATTCGCGATCTACATCGTGACGTGCATTCTCTCAATGTATCATGCACGCGAATCTCGATACCTTGCTATGCTCTCTTACCCTCCACCAAGAGAATATCAGCTCACCGTCCGTCAGGAGCCTAAACAGGCCAGGATGTGTGGCGTTGGCGGAAAGGCTGATCGTCGACCCATTGACCCGCCTCCAATTGTCCAATTAAGAGTAATTGATCCTACTACAAGTGCTAGCACAAGGATAAGATATAGTTCACCTACTGGAAAGAGAAGTACGGACTCGGGTGACGATGAAGATGAGATTATGGATGACGGAGACAGGGAGAGGTGCAGATTTTTTTATTCCTTATATTGTGTCCATCCTTGATGAAATTTGCACTTTTCAAGACCAGAATCTCCTACTCATCGAGGACGTGACAGAAATCATTCTCGTGATAAAGATGACAGAGACAGGGACAGAGACAGGGACAGGGACAGGGAAAGAGATCGCGAAAGAGAGAAGGAAAGAGAACGAGAACGAGATGCCGCCACTGCATATGCACAGTCTTACCTTCAAAATCCCTACTATTTCATGTTTGCTAGCTTGGCAAAGCCCGACGATGATGCCGAACTGCACTGGTTGAAGGTACGTAAACCTTCCATTCCGTATATTCGATCACTTCTTATCTCCGCCTAGGACGGCCGCACCCGATGTACTACCGGCTCTGTTGTCTCTTCATTGTACCACCTCAAGGACCCGCAACATAACAATGAAGACGCGGGTTTCTTCGTGTTCCCAGATCTCAGCGTCAGGACCGAAGGCAGCTACAGGCTTAAGCTAAGTTTGTTTGAAGTCGTCGGGTGAGTTTTATTTCCCTAGAGAAGCTTCATAGAGGTTGGTCCGGATTACTGGTGTTTTTTGATTTCCACCAGTTTAGACGTACGTGATTACCTGGCTTATGGCAGGGTACCGTTTTGTCTAGTTTATTTATAGCGTGGTGTGTATGCAATTGCGCATGCTTCCATTTTTCCCAATCTTTCGGCTGTTTATCTGATGTGCTAATGTCAATAACAATAACAGGAACAATGTTCAACATTGCAAGTCAATTTTTTCAGCCCCCTTCTACGTTTATACTGCGAAGAAGTTCCCTGGAATGGAAGGTACGTATTTTCCCATCGCATAAACGCCTGATCCTCATTTGTATATTGTAGAATCCACCCCGCTCTCCTGCTCCCTGGCAGACCAAGGCATCAAGATCCGAATCCGGAAAGACATCCGTGTGCGCAAGCGCCCAAACCCAGCGATCGAACCCCCACTTCCCTCCTCGCAAATAGAAGATCGAGATACTAGCCGTGGTCGCAGAGGCGACGATGACGAAGGAAATGGGATGGACGACGACAGAGATGATGACCGGAGAGAAGACGGTGAAGCGAGTGGACGTAGACCGGGAAACGCAGGCAGCAGCAACAACAAAGGCCGGGCGCCCAAACGTCCCCGGACAGAAGACCACCACGAGCCCGCGACGACCTCGACCACGTCACCGAACACTAGCACGACTATGGGAATGAGCATGAGTCCGGACGTGGGCGTACCGATTGGACCCGCTCCCATCGCGTTGCCTCAGCAGCACCCCTGGCCGCCCGTTACGTCCGCCAATCCGACGATGGGGCCAGGGTCCTCTGGGCCTATACCTCCGATGGCGGTGGCGGGAGGGGGAGCGGGTCAGGCACAGCAACAGATCATTCCGCCGCCCCCAGGGGCGTCTGGATCTGGTCAGCAAATGATAATACCGCCTCCACATGCTCCGTCCGTATCTGGACAAGGACGAGGACCACTGCATCAACGGCAGCAACCTCCTTCAGCGGTATCGACCTCAGGACAGCAGATGATACCTCCCCCCCCAGGTGCGTTGATTTCAGGAGCAGTGCCGCAGCAACAGCCACATATAATCCCTTCGCCTACGTCGACATCAACGTCGATGTCGCCAACGCAGATGATGCCTCTGCCTCCCCCAAGTACCAGTACGGGTTCGTCGGGTGCTGTTCCACACCCGCAGCAGGGCAGCACAGTGACATCCGGGGATGCAAACACAATGGGGGTGGGTCCTACGGCCGTGTACGACGGGAACAGAGCAAACAGTGTCACTGGAGTGGGGACGTACCATTACGAGTATTCTGCACCGCCTCCGCCTACACAGCAGCAACAGCAGCAGCAATATCCACCACCTACTCCCTACCCGCCACCTCCTCACCTTACGCACCAGCACCAGCACCAACATCCTCCCCCGCCTCCCCCTTCACATTCACACTACGCGCCATACCCTAATCAGGGATGGAGCGCCCCCCCTCCTCCGCCGATGCAGCAGCAGATGTATGATCCATATGCAGCGCATTACCAACACCAGCAGATCCCACCACACCACCACCCTCACCAGCCCCCGCCCATGTCCATGCACCACCCGCATTATGCGCCGCCGCCGCCACCCCACATGCATCCGCGATATGATTATCCTACAGCCATTTATGCGCCACCTCCACCCCATCCTGCCATGCCTTTGCCTCCCCTGCCGGGGCCTTATGGTTACTATGATCAGCACCAACATCAGCCCCAGCCTCAACACCTCCCCCCGCCTCAAGTGTCGCCGTACGGAGCCGGGGCAGCAACAGCAGCGGGGAATGGAGTTCCAGTATCACCCGGGGGCGGAGATAACCATAACGCCGACAGTACGCCGACGCCAACGCGTGCTATTCCGACTAGTCATACCCATGCTTCGCATAATACGCCTCATACTGCCCATGCTATACCCAGTACGGGGGGAAACTCGTTATCTACTATGCAGACGTCGGGATATGCAGAATATCCCTATAGTGCAGGAAGTGCGGGCGGCGGGACAGGAGGGAGGGCACCGTCTCCAATGCCTCAGTCTCAACCTCAGCCTCGGACATACAGCACGCACGCACATGCTCAATCTCATTATTACCCGCCACCGCCACCGCCACCGCCTATGCATTCTCATTATCAGCAACATCAGCATCAGCAGGCACATCAGCCACAGCCTCAGCCACAGGCGCAACCCCAACCTCAACTCCAAGCCCTGCAACAAAGGCAGTATGCGCCTCCTCCGCCGTATTCAGGGTATGGAGGGTACGCACCTCCACCTGGGCCTGGGAGTACAGGTACCAGTGATCCATGGGCTGCTCCGACGTTTTCATCTCAAGGTACTGCTGTTGGTGCTGGGGCATTTAATGGAGGTGGATCATGGGATCCGTATAACGGCCAAACCCAGGGCCACGCGCCGACCAGTGCAGGGGCTGGTGCTGTAGGAAGTATGAGCCCTTCAGGTGGGAATGGTGTTGGAGCTGGGGATCGGATTCAGTTGGCGCCGTTGCGGGTGGATGAGAGTGGATATGGTGTTGGGGTGCGGAATGGGATGTCTAGTGTGAGGGATGAGAGGAGGGATGCTGGAGAGAGGGAAAGGAATTGGGATAGGGAAGGGTGGGAGAGAGGGGGCAGGGAGAGGGAGAGGGAGAGCGGTGTGTTGTTAGGGGAGAGAGAATGGGAGAGGGATGGGTGGGAGATAGAGAGGGAGCGGGCGGGTACGAGAGTTAGAGGTAAGGAGAGAGAGCGGGACAGAGAAAGAGATGGAGATGCCTTGAGAGAACGTGGAGAAAGGGGCAAGAAGAATCCGCTAAGTATCGGAAGTATCATTTCGAACGAGTAGGCGTTGTGATTTCGATGTGAGGTTTTTCCCCATCTGCATGCAGCCTGGTGGTATTCTTATTATTGACGGGTTTAACCCCGGTCATCTAGATACCATGATATGTGCTTCTGAGTTACTTGCGCCATTTAGGTCGTCATCTTTACCTGTCGTATTGTTTTGGTATTGCTTTTATAACCATTTTTTTTTTCTTTTTGCATAAGTTTCCATCGCTCACAAACCGCTGACTTTGATTCTGGGGTGTCTATCTGATCTGCATTTCTTTCCCTTCAATTTCATCTCCTTATTCCTTTGGCCCTTTGTATACTCATCCGTGTGTTTTGTAGGGGGAATTTCAATGTGAACCTGTTTCCATCCTTTACTTCACCAAATGCCGCAACGTGTGGTATCAACGTGTGGTATAGTCCAAGGTCCAGCCATACTGGTCGAGGAGGCATAGGATGGCAAGCTAGCTAACACATGTTCTCACAAAGTTTTAGTTTCCGCTGCCTCGATCCAAGGAAATTAATTATATCTGGGTCAGCAGAGACGCAGCTCAGCTCACTTATGACATGGCATGGTATCCCACCGCTCGTTCGACGCCGAAGAAGCTCCGAATCAGTTGGATAGCATGTTCAGATGTATCGATAACTCATATCTTCACAGGTCAGTAGTGTGTAAGTCCCATGATTCCCGTTTTCTTACCAAATTGGCTCAGCCGTGGCCAGGCCGGGACCATTGACAGTTCAAACGTTCATATTTCTGGTACGAATAAATCTCCATGGGGAATGTATTATTATCCTGTTCGGCATCACCAACCGTGCGTTTATAATGTTGACTTCCAAGGTTCCAACCGACTAGCTTGCATGGCCGGAGCTCCCATAGGCGGATGGACCTAGACGCTGCAACGTGTGTTGCTGCCTTCACGTTGGTGACTCCAGCTCTTAGGTGTTTCTCGCATTAGCGTTCCTCTAGAGCGTGCATGGCCCATCGTCAACGAGGATCAAGTACTCAAGTTGGTAAGCAGGTTGCACTTCTTCTGAACTAGATAACACAACACACGGGAACAAACCATTGTGATGGGAAATACGACAGTCCGATTTACAGGTGACAGGTGAGCAGGTGGAGAATTTTCTAGGCACTTGATTGACACATTGGATATCTGGATTGCTGCTCTACAAAATGCCTTATGTGCCGAGTGTAGGCTCTGTTCAATACATCAGTCCCAGCGTCCGTATTTGCACTACTTAACTTCATTCTTTCCGCGGTTATCGAATGATCACACGAGCACTGGACCGCTCTCGGGTATTACAACAACGACAGAACTCATCGACATCATCAGGTTCCAGCAATATTCCGGCAGATGCTATCTCTGCTACTGTGGCTAAGGAATCATTGTTTACTCGCCGGCGGCGTCCTCTTCCTTGTCTGGCACTGCAAACGTAAACGGACTGAGATATCCAAAGTCGAGTCGTGGGTGTACAGATCCCAATCATCTTTTGTTTCTCCGCAATACTGAGCGAAGCGCCATCGTCTTCCTCCTGTCCAAACGGGTGACTTTCTCTATCAAACACTACGCGTACTTCCAAGATGCCCCTGCTCCTTATCCTCGACCAGACCCAGACTATTCAAGCGTTAGCCTTCAGGCTCTTCATTCACGATACTTCCGCTGTCAGGCGGTAGTGGTACACTTTCCAATTATAACGCAATGGATAAGTTCGCGTCCCATACCGCGAGAGCGTTGAAAATACTCAGTTATGGATGCCTTCTAAAGAAGCGCGAATCGAGCCATTCAGGAGCCTAAGTGCAGTTTGTCTGCCAAATTTATACCCGTGTTAGACTGCTTTCTAATTAACACGAAGTCCTACTTAATTGGTAGCCGCGACGGTCAAGCATTTAAAACGTTCGCGTGAACGTTTATGGCAACTTCGGTATTTTTAAATTGGATATCTCAAGCTCTAATGTCCCCGGGGAGGAACAACATACTCGACCAGACCTGACGACTCGCAGCCACACGCTTTATGCGATGTCATTACATTATTACAGTAAGTACTGGTAAATATCGTTCCATTGTCTTCGGTGATATTGATACAGGCATGCTCATTGCTTTTAGGGCGATTAATTTAAATCATCTAATGCGAATAAGAAAATTCTCTTCGAACTACGGCATGAGGATTCGGGCAAATATTCATACTCGCTTCCTGGTCCACTCGTGTGTTCTGCTGAAAGAACGGAATCCCTTGCCCATGCTCAGATTCATGCTTGTGGATTGAACGGCGTTTAAGCGCTGAGTCATAGCGCTTGTCGCGTCCGCGTGTTTGCGGCAACTCGGAAAACAACGGTGTCAAAGGCGTGCAGATACATCCCTAAACGCCATGCTGGCAACTCACTGAGATTAATTAATTAAATTAGTCATCCAATCTCTAGTTTACAAACAATTTGCCTGAACATACATACATGATGATATCATCCACACTGGCAGGAGTCGGACACTGGCTCTACTATCTATCTAAGATGGAGTGCGAAAATTACAATACCTTTACAGTCTTCGTGCATGAACAGTATGAAAGGAGCTGACCATCCCACGCACCGTTTTTAATTCATGGATATATGCTCCTGTAATCTCGTCGATTTCTGCCTCAGAGTAGCCTGCCTCTCGCAACAATGGCTTCACAGAATCTATGTATCTCAAGAGCGATGCACGATAAGCCCTCCCAAGCATCTTCATCGAGGGGTCGTCATGCCACGGGCCGATCGGCATGTAATAGCAGGATGCAGTGATATCGGTGAATAGGTCCGAACTGTCAATAAACATGGGAACATGAGAGGCGATAGGTTGTATGCTTCTACAGATGTCGAGCGCCCTCGTGAGCGTGTCATAGAAATGGCAAGCTCCCGGAACGCTAGAGGGTAGATCCACTTGAAACGTGGGGTGGAAGACGGGTTGCGACTGCTCCCATTCGCAGGAAAGGAAGAGACCACCAGGGCGTAGCACACGACCTACTTCTTGTAGGACGGTAGGGTAGTCACGGACCTGATCACCAGATGTTTGGAAGACCATAGATCAACGACGTGGGTAAGACGGTAGAACATAAACTTACCGCCATTGAAACGCCTCGTGCGTGTACGAAATCGATAGAAGCATCTTGCCATCTATATTGCTCGTTAACATCGTGGACTTCGAACCGAACATTGGCAAGTGGATATCTCGTGGCAATGGGGACTGAAACGCAGGGATGAATGGGACTTGAAGATTGCGTTGATCATCAAGGAAACTGACCGATGTCGATACCTCTAAATAGGACGTGGGGGAAATCCCTTGCCATATCCATTACCCTAGATGGAAAACCGTATCGTCACCCATCTAGCTTTTCTAAGAAAAGTTCTCAAAAGGAAAGGCTTGTTTACCATTTACCAGTGCCTGTGCACAAGTCTAGGACCATTTTCTGATGTCCTGGCTCCGGTGCCAGGACATCAGAAACGGGTCCTACGTAATTGGCGCCAATCAATCGATTAAGCGCAATGTGCAGGACATTCAAGCGCTGGAAAGAAGGGAAGGATAAGCTTCAAAGGCGCGACTTGACGTAAGAAAATTAATTTTTTTACTTGTTGTTCCGGTGTGTCCGCGGGCAGAGGATACGGAGATGAATGGTGTGAATGGAACAATCGTCCTTCATGCTCCGAGAAATAAAACGGAAAGTCGTTCGTGGTGAGCTCAAACATTATAGGCGATGTGTCTGGTGCGCCCTGTTCCTGTATTAATCGTACATCGTCGTCGCCGTCGGAGTCGTAGTCCCGAACATCAAGGAACTCAGATGACATCACTAGGGAAGTGTGACGTCGCCACATTTGTGAGGGGAAACTATTTGAGGGGAAACTATTCGAGACACTCACAAGGTCAAGAGGTTTTCAGGATGGGAGGAAGAGGAACTTGAACTAGACTTTCAATACTCTGGCAATGAGTAGCGGTATTTATTTGAAACCAAGGTCGTGTGCAAGGTTTCAATGAGAAAATGGATAGAAGGCTCGCGAATAGGATCGAGAAGCTCACTCGGGAAGCTGAGGAAGAAAAGAAACCAGGATCATCATCATGTGCACTACGACATTAAAATAATGTGTATAGAACAACTGTGGAAGTGGCAACGTGGTCAACATTTTTCATCTCTGGACCAAGAGGCATGGCGCACGTCCAGTCTTCCGAGTCGCAGTACTTCCACGGACTACGGGAGCATCACATTTCCCAGGCAGGGCCCGGGAATAGATTAGTAAATCTTTAGATCAAACAAGACCAGCGCTTCCTTGGGCAACAGCAATATGATCGAGGACAAAGGATCATAACAAAGCGCAACAAAACGCACTGAAGGTCAGACGCAGATTCTAGGTTCGATCAGAAAGAGAAAAACAAAAACAAAAACAAAAAAAGGACCTTACGTAAGTCCACGCGTCGCGTCGTGTCACGTGAATAATTATGCGCCAGTACTTAAATATTTCAGACTTCGTTTGATTTGCTGCCCAGACTTTATCATAAGTAATCGCAAGCTTCCTCAATACTCAGGACCACGGATCTTATTTTGAGCAAGACAAACACATGAATGATGACTTCTGTACTGTATCTGCCGCCCACATGGACGGGAGGAACTTGGGAGCAAACAATGACTTCGGCGCAGCTGTCTAAAATAACCGCGTTCACTCATACGAGAGTAGATCAATGAACAACCTGGGTGTGGGTCCCATATCTAGACTTGGAGGGTCTTAACGTACAACGCAACCTGAACTTTCGCAGACTACTGTATCATGATGTTGATATGCACCTGCGGTGATGCGGACAACGTGGTTTCCAATGCTACACCACTCTAGCCTCGAGCCTTTAAGGATATTCTCAAGGAAACATGTGGTAACATGGCTTCTGGCAATCAGCTTGAACGAATGGCGAAACCGCATTCACAGTCGCCGATCTGTTGTTGCTGTCATCATGATGGCGACCAGTGAATCCATCAAGATGCAGAGTTGAGCTGCTTCAATTGATCGGTCTTAACCCTTGTCTGTGTGAACTCCGAAAATTCTAGCCAGCCAGGTGTGTTGAGACGCCTTGAGAGCGTCGCAAACTAATCAACGCAAGCGTTTAATCCTACATTGCCTAGGGGATCCCCGCACTGGCAATTTGCGAGCTCGGAACGCGTGATCGGAACATATGCAGTCACCTGAAGCGTCCAAATGCAAGCCCTCTGCAGTTGATGAGTATCGAACAATAAACGATCCCGGTTTGGAGATTCCCCTGTCTGAAACGCCTTCTACGGAGCGAGATTACGTTGTGAGTCCAAATGTTGAATTAGCCCTTCTAACGTGGTCAGGCTTACTGCCAGCGCGGGTTTAGTGAGGAGTATGAACTGGTTAGGGGACTACTACTGCCCATATGACCGCGGTCTCATCCATTACCCACGAAGCTCCACAATGCTTTCACTCGGAATCAATCACTCTGCGGCTCCCTCCAAGCTATCAAGGACTGCGACTGGTGTATATGCTCAAACCTCGGAGATGTAACCAATGAGTAGTATTAAGATCGAGTTTCTTAGACTCCATCTTATCACTCGGGCACTTGAGATGCTGCCGGGTTCTTAGGGACATCATGATCAACGAAAAGGATGCCGACCATGGCCCCGACGATGTTACGCTATTCTGCACTGCAGTGAACCAGCTACAGGCCTGAGAGGAAGATTCGGCCAACCTCCTGCCCCAAGGGAGTGGATGCCTATGTCACAGGATGTTAATAACAAAACGCGCCACGTCCATAATAGGTTTCTAGGTTTATATCCCGTTATGAAGGCTTTGCGGGAATTCGATATATGACACTTCTTTCCTATTCTGTTTATAACCTAGTCTTGAATTCCTGTGAACCTTTGCGGAATATGGTGAACGACTAAAGTTTGCATGTAAAATTTATAGAGGCATATGGTCTGGACATGACACTGTCAAACATTAAGGTCGGACTCGTTGCTGACAGCTTCTATATTTCCTACGTATGTCTCTTCTGAAAACTCGCTTTGATAATTATATTGCTCCGAGGTGCAGTTGAAAACATGCTCCGTCTCACCGTCAAGCAGAGTGGTAGTAATGTTGAATACGGATGACGCAATGGCAAGAGACCTTTGACTGAACGGGAAAACATGCTTAGAGCATCTGAGAAACCATGCATCGGTGGGAGGAGACGAGAAGAAACGGGCGGACACCCTGTGACTAGGCAGAGGGAACAAATTGCGCCACTTACGTATGCTAAGCAAATTAACAGTCTTCCGGAAAAAACGGCTACAAGGCTGTATATGAAAAGCCGCCTAGGCGAACGTTGACAGGATTTCGGTATCTAGAAGTCTCAGATTGAGACCCTCCCACTGGTGGTGACTGGTGGTGGCCAGAGATGTTTGGCGCCAGAAAGGAGAGCATTAATTCGCTGTGGTGCAATAGGCTGCTGCTGATTGTCCTGTGCGATGTAGAGATTCGTGCAAAATGGTGGTGATGCCAGTGTTGAGTTATCGTCAATCGATTGTGCGTGGCGTTGTGATGTATGGTTCTCTCGACAGGCTGAAGACATTTGGGAACTTCCTCGGCAAAATTTGAAGTAGACCCTGCACAAGATCGGAGTTCAAATTGGTTGGTGGTTATTTTACCAATAGCTTCCGAGTAGCTTGTTTGACACTTGGAGTTCATCTATCCAGCCATTCCAAGTTCCCTGAAGCTTGAGGCTTGTAACATCCGCAGTCATCCAGGGATTGGTTATGAAATGAGCCCCAAACCCTGTACTACCACGCGACATATCGTAGGTTCCTGACCACACAGATTGACCACTCGTTGGACATGGCGTACTATTAGTCTAAAATTCTGATGACAGTGGGCCAGGATGGTCTCGGTGAAAGTAGATCTGGGGATGATATGTCCTAGAGCTTCTACGCTGTACCGTCATATCGAGTGATTAGCCGATGTCTTCTGTGAGGCCTTTCTCGCCTAGACTTTCAAGAATGATGTACGCCTCTCACGCCTCTCTTCCGTCAGAGTACGGACGATTGGACGTGTTAGAATCAGCGTTGCGAGTTCAACGGTGAAGAATTGGTGTTGTACTATGTGCTGGATTCCCCAAGTGACGATTACAAAGTGACCCTGATAAGTTGCGCAATGTAACCAGCTAAGTGTAGTAAGAGTAAGATGATGAAAGAAGGGCCTCGGGTGCTCAGAACCTGCTGAGGCAGTTGCAGCATCAAATTCCAGGTGCACTTGTATCCTCGAGAGACCAGCCTCATCTTCACTAGATGCCAGCCATGATGCATGATAGGCCGTGATCCTTATGCGATGCGGTCCCGTTGACGAATTGCTTTGCGATATCAACTCCTATCCTGGTACAATTGTCGTCTTGGCCCTTCCCACTTCGTCCAGATGCTCTTGTGGTAAGAGGTAAGAACCAGCTGAGCACGAACCTCAGTGCTACAGCACTACAGCACGTACTAAGTTTGTTGTCGCGCTCTTGATGGCAGAATCAAGGGCTCTTTCTGGAACTAACGATCACCACTGGCATAGCAGTCACGACGCTCTACCCCAACTCCCACCTGAACGGCCGAAGAGCGGGTGCGGGTCCTCTTCCAGGATGTTCACGAAAAAGGGACCCGTCGCCCGTGTTTTTGCTCGCGATAAGCTCTCCGTGGGTGAGGGTGGAGCGGATCTAGCCTCGAAACCCACAAACTCAACTAGTCGCCAGTAACGCGATTCATCCAGGTATTATTCATCGCGTTTGGATTTACGGTCAACGGAAAAAAAAAAAAGTACTTTCACATACAGGATAGTGTGGCAGCCAGTGATAACGGCTCTGATTGCAATTGAAGTGTTTGCATTTTGGTCTAGTTAAAGGACTACAAGCTACAGTATACGCTATATATTAGGTGGCTACATTGCGAAAGATACAGAATAATCCATGAATCTCCAAAGTCCTCCCAGATGATGCTACTATTCCAAGCCCGGCCTCTCATAATCCATCGGAACGTCCTTCCTCTCCAACCACATCGCATCATCACTCCCTAGGTCGACACCCTTCCCACAATCCAACCGCCGTCTTGCGGGAAGCTCTTTTAGTTCAACTTCTGCACGCTTATTCAAGTTTCCTCCACTAGCACTTGGATTGCTGTCCTCGCTGCGCACGACAACAAAGTGCTCTCCATGCCAGCCAATAAAGTCGACTGATAAAATGGCAGTCGCAATGCTCCGCGCACTGGAGAACCATGCATCAGTTTGGACTTGAAAGTCTTTGTCTGAAAAGAGATTGGGCTTTGGTCTTCGTTTGGAGGCACTTTGCATATGCAGGAAAGATAAGGAGTGGAAACGAGCGAATAACGGTGCGTATTCGTTCTATTAAAAAAATACGGGGCGTTAATTAGACGGCCACAAGCGAAAAAGGGGGATAACGCACGAGTGGTTTATCCGAAACAATCGTGCTGAGATGGATGGCAGTCATCTCTTTCGGAATAGACTTGACAAGCGCATCCACTGCCGGCTCGGTCACATTCGCAATTCTCACACCAAGCACCCTCAACCCCACTAAGCTCGGTAACAACTCTACCACCATGTCCCACGGACAACCTCCCAGATCCAGCCGCCTCAGCTTCCGCCGTTCCCTCAACAACCTCACCACGCTTTGATACAATATAAGATCCTCGTCATGCCCCACAAGCACGAACCGGAACGCTTCGAGATGGGGCAGGAACGTGTGCACTCCGTCGATCATCTGGTCACTCCCAAACACCACGGCCGCAGGACCAGGCTCCTCAAGCGTGCCGTGTAATGTGAGGCTCTGCAGCCCGTTCGCATGCGCGATACGTGCGAGCACGAGGTGTGAGATCCGGGTGTCGACTAGGTCTAGGTGGGTTAGGTTCTTGATCGTGATGGACTGGAAGGCCGAGTCCCATGAGTGGTGCCGCTCTAGGTACGCTCCGAGGATGAGGTGGCGGAGGTTATGTTGGTTTTGGTCGAGGACGGTTCGTACTTCACCCATATCGGCGATTCCGTCGTCGTCTTCGGCGCGTAAGGTGAATTTTTGGAGGTTTCGAAATGCGGAGACGCCGACTGCGTCGAAGTGCCAGCCACTGTGAGAAATGGGTGTTAGTGGTGAAGTAGTGATGATGATGGATGTAGTTACATCGAAGCGAGGCTGCGGAGATGGGGATGGCTGGAGAGTAGGGTTTGTACTATCTCTGCACCCATTTCGGGATATCCGATCCATTCAAAATCGATTAGAGATTTGAATTCTGGAAGTGCATTTTTGAACATGCCTGTTTATTTAAAATTTTGCCATTCAAGAACACTGTCAAAAAAAGTGTGAGGACTCACGTGCGGTGAGGTCGAGCATATCCCCCTCTTCATACGCCCAATGAAGTCGAAGACGCTTTACGCGGCTTGCAAATAATGGATCGGCCTTGGCACGATCGAAGATGTCTAATCCTCGATTCAAGTTCTCCGCATCTTCCCCGAAATAGAGATCGAGCGTATGGAAAATCTGACGAACGGCTATCTCTCTGTGGAAAGTAGACACAAACAGCCACGTTCGCAGATGGTATCTGGGGATGTGCAGTGCTATCCGCTCCCACACCTCTGGCGGGGCACGTTGAGAAGGGGGCTCGCGCATGAAGTGTATCTAAGCGCCAACAATTTAAGTGCTAACAATTTTTGGGTAGTGAATGCGGATGCCTACCTGCTTATTTCGGCGAATGTGTTGGTGAATTTCACGATTTGAAGGATCCAATTTGAGGACCGCTTGAAAATCTGGTTGGACAAGGTGGATGAGATTCTGGGAAAGATATATTGCAATCAAACATACCTTCTTGTGCTTTCGCCAGAAGTCGCTCCCCAGCACGTTTACGAGCATTTCCACGAGAAATCAAAGCCCTAGCGATGTCCCCCTTTGGAAGGTTAGGTGTTCTGAGGTAGACCTCGATGTAGTTTTCTACTTCTGGGCCATACCTGCAAGATTACATACTGAGATTAAGCCTGAGACTACAATACGTACTGTCCTGATTGAATAAGAGTGAGAGCAGTTTCTAACAGAAAGTTTGCTTTATGGGATTGGGACAAGGAGTTGAAGGCATTATATACAGTCGTTGTCAGTTCGTCGAGGGGCATGGCGACGGAGCCAGTTTCCATTTCTGGCGATCGAAATATTATTTGTCGGATGATAGCTGAGTTCATCATCCTCGTACTGACTTGCACACACAGCAACTCCACTTTCATTTGCCAAGTTCTTATGAAGAAGAATGCAATTCAGTCTGGGATTGCCTTGTAGAGGGATCCGGACGTGTCAGCGAAACCATCATGCTCATAGCTGCTCCCTGACTAAAGCCAATAAGCACGATACGTCGAGAGTCTATTCCAGACTGTACCATCGACTGTATCAAGTTCTCAATCGTAGCAACAGACACCCTGATTGCATCTTCATCGAACTCGTCCGGCCCGGAGCAAAGTTCTAATGTCGAACCAGCTCGGCATGTGTTCTCCTTCATGATAAGAGACGGGTCGCTGACGGTGTCACGACGATTGTAAGTTAAAGGTCCACGGTTATGAGCCGCTCAGTGACTTACGCCAGCGGTAGAATTCAATTGACATATGGCAGTTTGGGTGCTAGCGCGTTGGCGACGACTTCCCTCCACGGTGCATTCGATTGTCCCATACCCTATTCCCCGTCATTTAATGGCAGACTCTGCATCGTGCAATTTCCGGACCCTACGGACATGAAGAAAAATAACCGTCGCCGTGTGTTCATGCCGCGCGGGTATTGCGAGCCGGTCTGGCGGAATGACAATGCTCTCCATCCAAACGATCAATCTGGCTTGTGTCAGGCTCAATTTAACAGTGCCTTTTACAACGATGAGTATCCCTTCACAGTGGTAGGCATTGCTGCGGTTTGCTGCAATCTATCATGCAAAAGGCACTTCATACCAATTTATGTGATCAAAAATGTATGTTGCGCAGCGATCATTATCATACAATTGCGATTCATAATCCTCCAGTACTCCCCATTCCGTAGTGCGAAGAGCGCCCTACTTCATTGCGAATATACATCATGTTGATATGGATGTTTCATCGACGTTGACGTGTCTTTAGTTTCATATGCCAGTAGGATGAATGTTGCCGGTTGGTGGTGTAGCTCTTCCTGAGACGCTGGTGAAACAGCGTTCCGCTACGTATACAGACGAGGTCAGCATGTCGATCTGAGTCTAACGCGATACACAGAAGTGCCACAAATAATTTACCTGTAACACAGGAAGGCATTTCACAACTACCCCCGTCTATGTATCAGCGCAAGCAAGAATTCAAGTCAGTTTACTGTTGAACGCCGTAGAAGTGAATGTGTGTAATGCACAGAAGGTGAGGTTATACTTTCCGTCCTAATAACAGTCATTAATTCTTCCCCACAGTCCAACTGTCCTCCATTTAGTCTGTACAGTTACCCAACAAGAATACCCTGGAACCACGATGCGATATCATTCAGCTCGTTATCCTGCACTGCATGTCCTAAACTATCATATAGACGACTCTCCAGCTTGAGCGACGGAATCCCCACGGAATTTCGTAAAAATGCGAGTGCATCTTCCGCGTAAGAGAGTGGTATCACATCGTCCGCAGTTCCGTGACACCACATGATGGGAAGGGCAGAAGTGGTACGCATCATCTACGAGATATCTAATTTTCAAACGTTGTTAATCGTTCTGGACAGAAAATTCCGTACATGTCTAGCCCGAAGGGGAATCCATCCTGACAAGCTGACGACACCGCCAAGGTTATAGTGCTTGGTCAGGGCGACTATCATACTCAACGCTGCACCCTGACTAAAGCCCATCAGTACAATCTGTCGGCTGTCTATTCCGGCCTGCATTTGGGACTGGATTAATCCGTCGATCAGAGTAACGGACTCTGAGATCCCGGCTTCGTCGAATTCATATAACCCTGGAGGCAGGGAGACGGTGTCAAACCAGCAAGGAATAAGTTGTCCTTGATGAACAGAGACAGGCCGCTCGGGGCTAAACATTCAAAACATACTGCATTGAGTGGTTCATCGTGCATGCAATGGTAGCGACGCCACGTACGCTTGAGGAATAATCCAGGAGATATGTGGCAGTCTCGGTGCAAGCGCTTCCTCTACGATAGTCTTCCAGGTCGCACTTGATTCACCTGCGCCCTATCGAGTGATTATCGTCGGATGACATCAGATTCGGATTCTGACACTGGGGGGGTTGCATACATGGATAACGATAATGGTCCCGGTGTGTTTCTGCTGTGGAGGAATCATGGTCACCCCTTGTAGGTCGGCGATGCTCTTCATCCGACAGCTCCTGTTTCTTGAAGGCCCTCTTCAACGACAGACGGCCGCTCTGGGCACGAATCTTCACACGTGTCTACACCCATCATTTAGCAGCATCGTGATCCCTTTTTCCGCCTTTAAACCGATATTACTAATATCTTTCTGCTATTCAAGATCGTTCTCTAAGTACCCGTATAACCCAAGGAGGTATATAACGTTACAACCGACCTCGCAGTTATACACCGATACGCTACTTTCCAAGGGATCGTTGTCGGTGTGCCCCACACTCATCGCTACATAAATTCGTTTGGTAATACTCACATAGCGCTCGATTGGATATTATCAACGGTCGGCGGTCTGACCCAAAGTCACAACGCCCTCTGTCAAGACATAGAGGTGCAACTCTGGCATATCCGGCGGCATCTTCTTGAGGACCCTGTCAATGCTCTCTTCTTCTCAATCCGATATCGCCAAAAGATCCTCCTTCGTGCCTAAGCCCTTCTTCTTCCTCTCAGGAGACCATTTAGCCAGGTCAAACTTCAGCGAAGACAGAAAGTCGCGCAGGCTTTCGGGGGCCCTATCTTCGTCTTTATCTTTCCGCGATACAGCAGAGACCCGGTGCTGTTGGGTTATCGGGAACCTCGCGTGGATGGTTCGGTGATGGCTGGAAGATCCTGATGCCACATTCTACAATCTTGCATGGGAAGGCAGTTACAGCAGGATCAAGAAATTACAGTTTGCCCTTCGCTCCTAGCACTGGTACTTGTCTGCTGTCTGCGTCTACGAACAGGAGGAACTTCAATCGCACGCTATGTATTGTGTGTGATCTTATCAGGAGACCTTGGGACAGTTGTTTTTGAGACTGTATCTTGTCGTTGATATCTGCGATTAACATCAGGCGAAATCGACCCTGGAACAAGTCCGAAACTCAACACACCGAGGACTGACTCTTCAGCGTCTCCTTCCCCTTTGCCCACTTGGTGCACCCAACTGTGATCTGATCTTGTACTTGACTGTTAATTCATCATCGACAAACCTGTAATCTTCAGCAGCCCAAGTAGTTGTTGTGGATGATCCTGGCCACGGTCATAGACGATCCTTCGACAATTTCCGCAATTCCCGCAATTGATCGTCCTTGCTTGTAAAGCAAGCGACGCAGGGCTTGTCCTTGTCAGCCAAGTGGGCTCCTTGGAAAGAAAACAAAGAAACAATGAGTTCCATCTCGTTTTTTACGTTCCAGTTTACTGTGCTCTGAAGTACAGATAGTTACCGTTTACTTGGAGAAACGCGAAAGTTGGCCTTGGGGGCGGCGGGCGCTTGTGTGAGTTTTGAACTGGGCGCGTGGCTAGGAGTGTTAGAAGGTGACGCAATCGCAGTTGCAGTGATTGGCCTTACTGAATCCATTTCGGCTTTCAGTGAGATGATTCAACCCAACAGACTTCTAGGGTGTTTTCGGAGGAACGATCTGGTAGTCTCGGGGTTTCTATATAGAGCTATGGGTGTTCGGATTCAGGGGTAGGCGGATATGTGAATGAGTGAGGAGTTCCTATCATGATGACTCGGATTAAGGACTCCGCGACAAGCAACAAGTTTGCTGTAATTTACACTCCTCCACCTATTCCGACCGGACTCCCTGGATTCCACCAGAATTTTACAGTCCCCAGTAGAATCAGGCTCAACATGACTTGAGAAATATTCCCACTACTTTAGCAGTGGGTTCTTGGGGTGCCCAAGGGGGTGTCACATGGTCAAATTACCATATAGGGATGGTTAGTTAGTCCAGCCCTTGAGCTGTTAAACAAAAAAAAAGTAGGTAGCATAATTTTGTGCCAGAGGGACACTGACAATCTCACAAACACAGAGACACTAACAGGGCAGATACTGTACTATTCTAACACCATATTTGCACTGAATGAAGCTGGCCCTTAGTGAATAAACATGAGCAAATATAATCTTGCAGTATCAGCTCATTTTATTGCTTCTACAATAACTTTCTGGCCTACTATTGGGTGAAGGTCTCATAGATAAATGATCTCAGAAGATGATTATCAAGTAAGCATATTATTTAACTTGTTTTCTGGGGTATTTTACTGTGAAGAAGGAGAACAATGATAAATTTTAAGCCACATACTAGTACAAGCCAGAATCTTCTGGTGATCTACTTAAATGTGTAGGATGATTCTGTCAATCTTGTCACCAAAATTGAAGCTTGAAATGTGTTGTGGAAGGAATTATAGCACCTGCACACCTGCCAGGCAATTATGTCCTGATTTCTGACTTTCAAACCACACTTGGCTTTTATTCTTGGTGGAGAAATTGTTTAAACACAGCATGTCAATATTACTTGCTATTCAAATGTAAATCTAAGCTAGTTTTTAGTCTGGATTAATTGGCACGCATCCGAAGGGTGCTCTTTTCAGATCACATGTTGGCATGTATTGATTTCCCTTTTATGGTCATCTGGCTGGGCACATCTCTACCAAAACCTCTTGAAGGGGACTGCAATTATATATGAACTGTATTATTAGCAGGTAGATGTTTTCTGAGGTCTAGATAGCAGTAAATATCCTCGCAATCACACAAAACAGTAAGAATTCATAGGAGGCTCCATCACATGACTGAGGTTCAGGTGTCAGTGACTGGATTGTGTCTTGAGCTCTAATGGGGCTAAATATTACAGGGTGGCATATTACCAGAGGGCCTTAGTGCGAAATGCAGAGAACAGTGTGGAATTCATCCTTTCAACCCATCAATTGTAGGGATGTAGCTGAAAAAGGAAATTCAACACATGCCTTCATGTGCATCGGAAATAGCAGGCTTCCAGCTGTGCCAATTAAATCAGACTACAATTGAAGTAGATTGACTGTCATCTACATCATTGTTGTCTGACTATGGGAGACTAGCTAGTTTTCAACTTGCAATAGATGGATTTCAAGAAATAGTTCAGAATTATGCATGTGACACAACCAAGAGTAAATTATTATTATCATTTTACAGACACAGGCCCTCTGAGATACTTTATCTACATCACCTTCACCCAAAGCTAAGCGAGAAACATTGTGAAAGCAGCTGCAACACAAATGATTGCAAAGAGTTTTTTTTTGTCAGTGAAGATTTGTAAGCTAAATTACCTTATTAGGAAAGTGGCTCCCACAGTTAGTTAGTTAGTTCCCCACTTCATGGCTATATAAGAAATTTGACCCAGTATCCTTAATTTTTTTTCTGACACCCCCTTGGGGGTGCCAGCGAAAAATCACGATCCAGCGAAATACAGGTCCTGTGAGCTGTTTGCCATGATCAGATTCTCCCACACTCTCATTTCAATTATCGAGTTTAAAGCCTGTTTACTCAAGTCCAATGGCGAGTGGTCTGAATTGCGGAGTCACCACACCTGCCTTTTCCCTTTTGCACCACATGCACACTTTTGCACTGTGCTGCACGTCTTCCTCCCTGCACCATGTCACATGCTGTGCTCACTTGCAACACTTTGCACTGCTTCCTGCACCACATTGCAACTTTTGCTGCTTGACCATGCCTGAATTACATCATGTGTCGAGTCCCCTATTCCTAGTAAGAAAAGTGAGATTCAGAGACATCCCCCTATTCAGGGTCTCTCTGCAACTCTCCTTCTCTCCTAGGTAAGGCCCTCTAGTACTAGTCTATCTGCACGAGCTCATCTTATCCTAGTGTCCTCACCTAGACTCATTACTCGTGCATAGTTTTTTTGATCTCTTTACTTGAACATCGTACCTCACATGTCAGGAAATGGACACTCAGCTTACTTTGGTCAGGCAACTGCCACCAGAGTGGGTGGACCCAAGAATGGAAATGACACAAGGCAAACAAACCCTACAGGAATGACTGACAACTCCAGCCAGACGATTGCTACTGGAATGGTTGGGACCCAAGGACTCATACCCGATGCTCCAGGACTGGAAGGTCAAAACACCATTCATCCAGGAACCCAGAGCCTGGTCCTCAACAACATATTCAGAGCTGGTCTCATCTCATGGATGGATGCTCTTCTCCAGGATTTCCGGACTGAAAGAGCATCGAAATCAGAGACCCTATACCAGATACGCAAAATCTTACATGATGCTGGGATTGAAGAATCCAACTGTTGGTCTACCCTTGAAGAATACACATTGTACATTGGCATCACTGCCTCTCAGAAAAAAGGGGCTGAGCATTGAGGGTTGTCAGTGTGAGGAGAGGAGGGAAGAGGGGAGCAAGGGTTTGGCACTGTCAATGACAGTGGACCAGGTGGACAACCACATGAGGCCAGTATTCGCATGGGGGAAACCAATTGGCTCCTTCAACAAATCCATAGAGACCATCTCCACAAAAAGCAGTGATGAAGCCCATCAGAATCCTCAGACTCTGGAGATGATGCCCAGTCTGGGGGAGAGAGGGAATCTAATAAGAAGAAGTGAGTGTATTTGTCCCAGTTACCATGGTACACATTGGAGGTTGCCACCCAGGCCAGGGAGGTTGATGGAAACTGAAAGATCACCAGAGAAACACTTGCTGTTCTCCAGAAAGACCTCAGATTTGCAGAGCAAGAAATCCAACAAGCAGGAACTGTGCCTCAAGGGTTTCCAGAGTCAGAATGGAAACATGTCTTCAAGGGAGAGGCTGTCAACCTTGACGTTGTCTTCATAATCTCCACCACATTGCCCCTCCTAAGGAGAATGTGGGTCACATCAGAGGAACAGAGATCTCTCTTGGAAGGGCAGATCCGGCTCAAAAGGTCCAAATGAGTGGCGACTGGAACATTGCTTGGCACGCAACCATCAAAGCGACCTTGTTTGTTTTCCCCCACTGAGTTGAGGAGCTATGACAGTGGGGGGACTACATGGCATCCAAATTCTCTGCCAAGCACACAAACAGCCACCACAAACTCATCGGGGTCATCACCTTTGACAAAGCAGTCAGAGCCATGGTTGGAGGAGGTCAGTCAATCCTGCTCACTGATCGGGACCAGTTCTCTTTCTTGTATTCAGTGTACCTTCTCTCTGATGGTGTCCAAGGAAGTGGAAGCGGGCGCTTTACAAGTGGTGATCAGCAAGGGTCAAAAGAATGATCAGCAGACATCTGCCAACATTTCAACAGCACTGGAGGATGTCACAATATGTCAACCTCCTGCCACTACCAACACATTTGCAACAAGTGCAAGCAGCATGGCCATGGCCAAGAAGGTTGCACTCAGCAAAACTGATACTGTGTATGGAATGCATCCCAAATACCTCAGATATAACTTGTGGGATGGCAAGGAGAAGCGCGGTGCACCAACTCCATTCATTCCTCTTGATCTGGTGGACTGGACCAAGATCACGAAGCTGCTTCCATCAGTACCAGTACACAAATTCAATAACCCTGGGCCCTGGGGTGACAAAAACAATCAAGGACAATCCAAACTTATTCAAAATCATCACACCAGTCAATGTCGACAAATTCAAAGAATTGTTGGTGTCTCACCCTAATCACCCCTTTGTTGATTCCATTTGCAGAGGCCTATGAGAGGGGTTTTGGCTGTGGGCTAACACCCAGTATGAAATGTACCCTTGCATCATGGATGAATTGTTAGGCATGCCCTGGGAAAAGGAAGAAGCAGATTTCCTATGGGCCCAACATGATCAAGAGCACTCGAAGGGCAGGTTCTTGGGATCCTTTGGATGAGAGCTGCTCCCTGGAATGCACATGTCACCAATGCACACAGTCCTGAAACCATGATCAGGAAAACTGAGGATGGTAATCAATCAAAGTGCAGGACCTTTTTCACCAAACTCTATAATCAGCAGAGAGGATGTAAAGGGCTTCCCCCTTGATGACATGAGACACTTGGGAGCCAGTTTGCTTGTGTGCCACAGAGCGAATCCCAACCAGCATCTGGTCATCTTCAAGTCAGACATAGTGGAGGCATACAGGTTGCTCCCAATGCACCCCCTCTGGCAAATCAAACAAATTGTAATGATTGATGGGAACATGACATTGACAGGAACAATTGTTTTGGAGGTTGTGGGTCTGCAGGGATCTATATATCTTTTGATGGCCTGGTAACTTGGATCACAAAAAAAGTGAAGATGATACTGGAACTCTGGACATACATGGACGATTCTTTTGGGATAGATGGAGAACAAAACCTAGTGTGGTACCACAAGTATGGGTGATGGGTGCCTGTGAATCAAGTCAAGCTTCTGTCTCTATGGGACAAACTCAGCATACCGCATGAGATGCACAAACAGCTGTTTGGCAAGAGACTTATGATCATTGGAATTGAGGTGAATGCCAACAGCTTGACGCTCACCCTTCCAAAGGAGTTGCTTAAAGATCTACTGGAAGAACTCAAGAAATTCACTGTGTGGTATAAGTCTAAACAGGGAACTTCTTGGATGCTTTGCTGATGGCAGAAATTGGCAGGCTGGCTAAACTGGAGTTTCAATGTGTTTCCTCATTTACAACCTGCACTGAATACTTTCTATCCAAAGATTGTGGGAAAAGACCAGGCTCACATGAAAGTCTAGGTTAACAACAAAATCCGGCAAGACTTGGACTGGGCCATAGGGCACCTATGGGAATCGCTAGGAGTCAGACTGCTGGGATCCATAACCTGGGATGCAGATGACACAGATGAAACCATTTTCTGTGATGCTTGTATGTCAGGAATGGCATTCTGGTATCCTGCCTGTGGTGAGGGATTTTATGTGCTAGCACCACAGGATGCAGCCCGAGAAATCATCTTCTACTTTGAAGCCTGGGCTGTAGCAAGTGCGATTGACAATTTGTGAATGACAGCAGCAGACTATTTGAAGGTTATTGTTTATATGGACAGCATGAATACTGTAGACATCTTCAACTTCCTGTGCTGCCTGCCAGAGTTCAATACACTGCTCTACTTCTCCATCGACACATGCCTCACCAAGAAATTTGACGTCTGCGTGCTCCATGTCCCAGGGGAGCAGAATGAAGTGGCTGACACAATTTCACATAACAATTTTGACAAAGCATGGAAGCTGATGCCAGGACTGACCATCTCAAAGTTTGAACCCCCACAATTTACAACATTGGGGGCAGTCAAAAAATGATCACCTCCCATGTGCATTCATGGCAAACCCACCGGGAGCCTTGGATGCATGAACGCCTGATCTTAGAATGAGCTATTGCTCTAGGACAGGTGATCAATGTTAGTACTTGGAAAAACTATGGCTCGGCTCTCAATTCTTACCTCTCTTTTGTCTGCATGCACAACATGCCTGTGGAGCTGACAGCTGAAACACTCAGCCTCTACACAGTATACATGTGTCATCACATTAAACTGGACTCAGTGGACACTTACTGTCCGGGGACTAGGGAGGTGCCCTGTGTGTTTTTCCTATTTTTTATGTTCGTCCTATATTTTTCCCCACCTCATTTCCTTCTATTCTTCATTTTCTATGATTTTTCCAGATTTTATTACTAATTTTCCCTTGCTATCATGTTTGTACATGTTGACACTTTTATATTTAGAGGCGGAGTACCCCTTCCAACACATACCCCTTGGTATGATGTCATTCAGCGGCCTTGATCCGCCTATCTCCGCCTTTTTCTATTTTTAGGTTATATTTGATTTTTGTCGTCTTCACATATACTGGGCATCAGCAAGGGGATCCTTAGAGTTTTCTCTTTGGATTTCCCTTTGCTAGGTGTGCCCCCAATCCCTGTATTATGTAGCATAATTTTAACTTCGGATTTCCCTTTGCTAGAGGCTGAGGTTGCCCTTATAGTAGAAAACTCTCCCCTAAGGCCCGAAAATCGTGAACGCGCTGCCCAAAATAGGCAGGTACGGACTGGACGACGCTTCCCAAAGCTCCACAGAGTCCCTACACACCGTTCCAGATACTCTCGCCTTTATTACACCGCCATTTTCGCCAAACGCGCTCCCTAGCGACATGGACGCATCAGAATGCTTCGACGCGCTTGAAAGCGACATTTCCGGAATGCGCACGCAAATCGACTCGCTTAAATCTATGATTGAAAACTTCGTTAGGACCCTCCAGGCTAACCCTACGACTAATAGTTCCCCCTTCACGACTCCAAGCGCACCCAACAACGACGTTTTGCCAAACACGTCCACTAAGGAACGTGCCCAGATCAAACCGTCCCCCCCTGCCGAATTTAATGGTGCACGTGCGCAGGGACGTGCATTCCTTAATTCCTGTGAGTTATACATTAGTCTCCAGTTGCATCAATTCGTCGATGAGGCTGCAAAAATTTATTGGGCCTTCACATACATGAAATCTGAACGCGCCTATCTCTATGTGGACTGTATCCTACGTCAAACTAAAGAACTCGGTTCTCTACCTTTCTCCACTTGGGGTGACTTTTGAGCTGAGTTTGTACGCCACTTCTGCCCCCTCAATGAATGCCACCAAGCAGTGACACGACTTGAGTCATCCACTTACCACCAGGGACGTCGATCCGTGGACGACTATATCGATGAGTTCAAGGATTTGGTGGACATGGCAGGATATGGGAGTGGGTTACCAGTGGTGGTGAAGTTCCGACGGGGGCTCCACCAAGAAATTCAGGACCAGATTGCACAGATGTTGGAAGGGCGCCCAGCGGACGATGATATCCTTGCTTGGTATGAAGCTGCTTCACTCTGTGATGAGAACCGACTCACAAATGCGGCGTTTAATGCTGCATTCCGTGCTCCAACTACCACTCATACACCCTACACCTTCAATCAGAGCCTCCCCCACCCTAACCCCATTCCTGCTCGTCAAACTCCCACACCAGCCATCAATGTCCCAGTACCAATGGATGTTGATGCAGCCCGCAGCTGTGCACGTAAGTTGGATCTCTGCTACCGTTGTGGGGAACCTGGACACAGGGCTGGAGCATGTCCCCATCGTCAGGATATCCGCATGCTCACCCCCGAGGGACGAGATGAACTCCTGCAAGATTTGTTGGCGCTTGTAGATGTTGAGGAAGTGAAGGACCAAGTTGCAGAGGAGATTAAGTTGGAAGTTGTAGAGGAGCAGGATTTTCCTATTCGCAGCGAGTGAATTGTACGCCCTCACTGCCTGTCCATAACCACTTTGAAGTCTTGTCAGTTGAATCCCCGGAAAATGAATCCATTTCTATGACTGCTCCCCTCTCTGACCCTTTGAAGTTGGCTAAAGACGTACCTGCTCTCCCCATCTCTCCTTCTACTCCACGTCCCAAAATTAAATCATGGGAGCGTAAACTACCACGCAAGTATATTGTGGCATCCACTCCCTCTGCACATTCCTTAAACCTAGCCATCGAACTGCAGACGACCGACACTGGACAGATACTTGGTGTCTCTGTGCTCCTGGACTCTGGTGCAACTGGTCTCTTCATCGATTCCCATCTGGTACAACAACATCGTCTAAATACTCGCTCACTCTCACGTCCGATACCTGTATATAATGTGGATGGATCCCCAAATGAAGCTGGTGCCATCCGAGAGGTTGCAGACCTGGTTCTCCGTTACAAAGATCATAGTGAGTGCGCCCTTTTTGCTGTCACTCAATTAGGAAAGCAAAAGGTGATTTTGGGATATCCATGGCTTCGAGACCATAACCCAGAGGTCGACTGGCGCACTGGGGAGGTTACCATGAGCCGATGTCCATCCCGCTGTCGGACATGTTTCACGGAAGCCAGGCAAGAACGTCGTGGACAGAAGGCGGCAATACGACGAACTCAGAAGTGTCATGCTGGACCCCTGCCTATACCTGAAGTGGAATTGGAAGGGGTTCCTGATCTAATGCCGGACTTGGATGATGATGATGAGGACCTAGAGGAAGTGGAGGAGGGTGATCAGATCTTCTACACTGCGATTCGCTCATTGCATGAGGTGTGTGCCACATCGAACATATCCCAATGCCTCGCTGAGGCCTTCCACAAAAACAACGCTGCTAAATCCTCTACTAACTCCTTACTCCCTCATCTCCATGAGTTTGAAGATGTGTTCTCCAGGGAGTCATTCGACTCTCTTCCTGCACGTAAGCCATGGGATCACGCGATCGAACTCACCCCCGGCGCAACCCCTTCATCCTGCAAGGTCTATCCTCTCTCTCCGGAAGAACAACGGCAGCTTGACCAGTTCATCGATGAGCACCTGGCCTCTGGACGTATTTGACCATCGAAGTCACCCATGGCCTCTCCCTTTTTCTTTGTCAAGAAGAAGGATGGCTCACTTTGACCGGTTCAAGACTACAGAAGGCTCAACAACATCACGGTCAAAATTCGCTACCCACTACCCCTCATCTCCGAACTCGTAAACCAGCTCCGTGGAGCCCGATACTTCACCAAGCTTGATGTCCGTTGGGGCTATAATAATGTGAGGATAAAGGAGGGAGATGAGTGGAAGGCAGCCTTTCGTACCAACCGTGGTCTTTTTGAACCGCTTGTCATGTTCTTTGGCCTTACTAATAGCCCTGCCACCTTTCAGACCATGATGAACGACATCTTCCATGACCTCATCCTCGAAGGCGTTGTCTGCATCTATCTCGACGACATCCTCATCTTCACTCGCACGGTTGAAGAGCACTGTCGCATCACGCACCTCATCCTAGAGCGACTTCGACGGTACAAACTCTACCTTTGTCAGGACAAATGCGAGTTCGAAAGGACCAAGATCGAGTACCTTGGCCTGATTATCTCGGAGGGTCAAGTGGAGATGGATCCTATCAAGGTAAACGGGGTCACAGTTTGGCCGACGCCCACAAACAAGAAGGAGGTGCAGTCTTTCCTGGGCTTCATCAATTTCTATTGGCGCTTTATCAAGGATTTCTCACATCATGCATGACTGCTGTTCGACTTGACAGGAAAGGAGGCATGGAGGTGGGATAATGCACAACAGGAGGCGTTCGAAAAGCTTAAGGAGATGGTCACTTCCGCTCCGATCCTTACCTTTGCTGACGATTCGTGTCCTTTTCATGTAGAAGCTGACAGTTCTGACTTTGCGACGGGTGCCGTGTTGTCTCAGCAGTCTCCGGAGGACCAGAAGTGGCATCCTGTTGCGTTCTACTCCAAAAGCCTTAGTGCTGTAGAGAGAAACTACAAGATCCATGACAAGGAGATGTTGGCGATAATGTGTGCACTTGAGGAGTGGCGACACTTCCTCAAGGGTGCCCAACACAAGGTGGAAATTTGGACGGATCACAAGAACCTCGAGTACTTCATGACGGCCAAGAAATTGAACCATCGTCAAGCTCGTTGGTCCCTGTATCTATCTAGATTTGACTTCTCCTTACACCACCGTCCGGGTCACAGCATGGGGAAGACCGATGCCCTATCCCGACGTGCAGACCATGGGGATGGCAGCGGTGACAACCAAAACATTGTGCTGTTGCAGCCAGACCTGTTCACCATTCGGGCACTGGAAGACATCGCACCCCAGGGCAAGGAGCGGGACATCCTACGTGACATTCATCGTGCAAACCGTAGCGGTTTACATGAGGATGTTGTCGCCCGAGCTGTTAAAGAACTGAGGAAGGGATCGACCCTTTCCTTATGTGCGGCAGAGTGGGCTGAAAAGGAGGACTTGTTGTATTTCAGGGATCGCATCTATGTTCCCAATGACCCAGACCTTCACCGGCACATCATATCCCAACACCATGACTCACAGATTGCTGGCCACCCTGGACGCTGGAAGACCTTGGAGCTCACCTCACGGAACTATTGGTGGCCACAAATGTCGCAGCTCATTGGTCAGTATTGTCGCACTTGTGACCTTTGCTTACGCACCAAGGTTCCTCGTCACAAGCCTATTGGTGAGCTACACCCTCTTCCTGTTCCAGAGAGTCGTTGGGATGTCATCAGCGTCGACTTTGTGGTGGAATTGCCAGAGTCAAATGGGTTTGATGTGGTGATGTGCACAGTTGACTCAGTGGGAAAACGCGCTCACTTCATTCCCACTCACACCACTGTCAGTGCCCTAGGTGCCGCTCGACTCTACCTCCACCACGTGTGGAAATTACATGGACTTCCTGGTGCCTTCCTCTCGGATCGTGGCCCTCAGTTCATGGCAGAGTTCACTCGTGAGCTGTACCGACTCCTGGGGATCAAACTCCTCGCTTCAACCGCTTATCACCCACAAACTGATGGCCAGACGGAGCAAGTCAACCAGGAACTGGAGCAGTACATCCGCCTCTTTGTCAATGAATGCCAGGACGATTGGGATGATCTCCTTCCTTTGGCCGAGTTCGGATACAACAACCATGTCCATGCTTCCACTCAACAGACCCCTTTCCTCTTAGACACTGGACAACATCCACGCATGGGATTTGAACCTCGCCAAACTCCCTCACACATCGAGACAGTGAATGAGTTCACAGAACACATGAGGGATAGCTTGGAGGAGGCAAGGGCAGCCTTAGCAAAGGCGAAGGACGACATGGCGCGATTTTACAACCAACGGCACTCCCCAACCCCTCAGTACAAGGTTGGTGATCGAGTTTATCTTGACTCCAGTGACATTTCCACTACACGTCCATCCAAGAAACTCGCTCATCGCTTCTTGGGACCTTTCCCCATTGTCAAGTGCGTTGGAACACATGCCTATCGTCTATGCCTCCCAGCCTCCATGTCCAGACTCCATCCTGTCTTCCATGTTGTCAAATTGCTTCCAGCTCCCCCAGATCCATTCCCGGGACGCCATTCACACCCACCACCACCACCTACAGTGATCGAGGGAGAACCCCAATATGAAGTCGAGTCAATCTTGGACAGCCGTTTACGTCGAGGAAAACTCCAGTATTTGGTACATTGGAAGGGTTATGGGTATGAGGAGAACTCATGGGTCGAAGAGTCTGATGTAAATGCCCCTCGGTTAATCAAGGAATTCCACCGACGGCACACTGCTGCACCGCGTCGCATTCAAGTCACGGACTTTGGTCGTATACAATTTTGAATGCATCGGGGTGATGCATCTTAGAGAGGGGGTGATGTAAGGGGACTAGGGAGGTGCCCTGTGTGTTTTTCCTATTTTTTATGTTCGTCCTATATTTTTCCCCACCTCATTTCCTTCTATTCTTCATTTTCTATGATTTTTCCGGATTTTATTACTAATTTTCCCTTGCTATCATGTTTGTACATGTTGACACTTTTATATTTAGAGGCGGAGTACCCCTTCCGACACATACCCCTTGGTATGATGTCATTCAGCGGCCTTGATCCGCCTATCTCCGCCTTTTTCTATTTTTAGGTTATATTTGATTTTTGTCGTCTTCACATATACTGGGCATCAGCAAGGGGATCCTTAGAGTTTTCTCTTTGGATTTCCCTTTGCTAGGTGCGCCCCCAATCCCTGTATTATGTAGCATAATTTTAACTTCGGATTTCCCTTTGCTAGAGGCTGAGGTTGCCCTTATACTTACCTGTTGGGTATATGCCACCAACTAGAACCATATTTGCTGAATGTCCAGGAGATCAGGAAAGCTTGACTGGTCCATCACACTCTAGATGGCTGCAAGCGATTGCAAGGATCTCCCATGGTCCAAAAGCATGCACTCACAATGGCGGGTCTGCAACTCGAATTGTGACAATCACACACATGATGACCTCCTGTTCTGTGCTCAGCTCTGTGTTGGATTATTTGCACTGATGAATCTGGGCAAACTGTTATGATTTGTCTACAGCAACCTGCAAGTATGGGCACTTCATTTTTTTCCTTGACTCGACTCATTCTGAGAGACACCTCAATGCTCGACTCCCACCGATTGACACACTGTTCCACAGCTTCCTTGACATCGGATCCTTGACATTGGGTCCATGACATCGGACACCTCACGCTTGACAGGAGGCTCATCTTCTATTGTCTTTCTACATGCCGCGCTGCAGCATTCCATGACATTGGATGACTCATGCTAGACATGAGGCTTATTGTTCTTCCTATATTTACTTGACAAGGATCTCTCTTTCCGATTGGACAATAGGTAGTTCCAGAACTGTATATAAGTTGTAGTCATACTCTGTGTAAAGCTCAGCTTGACCTAATTCAACCAATGGTCCTAGACTCAATCCAAACACTCGACAACTAAGAAAACCCCTTAGTTGTGATATACTTGAACTCGACAGTCAGAAAGCCTCTGACTGTGATACACGAACTGATGGTGTACTCAGAAAGCCTCTGAGTACGAACGACCATGATCGCTTGAGGAAGTGCCCAAGCATAGGCTAAGAGCCCAAACTGGTAGGAAAGCCTCCTACCTGAACCAGATGAAGAACAGGTTGAGTGAGGACCTATAGTCTTAACAAAAGGTCAAGCTGATCTATGAAGTCCACCTACCTAGGTGCAGACACAACGTCTTTCAGACAAAGCCCAGACAGACCTCCAACAGGAGCATCGACATCAGGAAGAACCTCGTGGTATAGATACCAAGGTCGACTAGTACGATACTCAGAACCAGCACAAAGGTGGTTCTCGAAGCGAACAGAAGACGAGGAACCAAGATACCTCACTGAAGAAGACTTCAGACTGACAAGCAAAGAAGAAACCCCAGAATGAGACCCATTCTCCTTATCCAATGACAACATCCCTGATAACATGTCTACCGAACCCACCACATCAAACAAGGAGATTAGAATCTGAACCCCCTCTGACTTCACAGGGGACCAAACCAGAACTGCAAAGTTCTCACAAGAAGTGAAACTCTATCTGAGAGTAAACCACGGGATCTACGACACAGATGAAAAGAAAATCATCTTTGTGTTGTCATTTATGAACAGAGGAACCGCCGCACCCTGGGCACAGACATGGGCAGAAAAGGAAGACCTAGGGACATGGTCAACCTTCGAAACAGCGCTCAATGCAGCGTTCACCCCAATCGATGAAGCTGGCAGAGCCAGAACTGAAATGAAGACACTAAAGCAGGGACAGGACCTGGAGGATTACATTGTGCAATTCCGAATCCTGCAAGAGAAGGCAGGAATCAATGACGATACCACCCTGATCAAACTCTTCATGGATGGGTTAAACCCCAAGCTCCTTGGAAGAGTATTCAACATGGAAATGATCCCCACAACCCTAGAAGGGATGATCAATGCTGCCTCCAAGTACGATGGACAATGGAGGAGAGCAAAAGTGATAACAGGAAAAATACAGGAGAGCTGGGCAAAGAAGCCCACAAACTCCAAACTGAAAGAAACCCCACTAGAAATCAACCGACTCTCTAACCAGGAGAGGGTTGAACACATGAAGAAGGGGCTATGCTTTGTGTGCCACCAACCCAGGCACAGAGCAACTGAACACAAGAAAGGGGAAACGAGAACCGAGAACTGGTCATTCCCAAAGAAGAAAGGCGAAGAGGCCTACTCGAAGATCTGAGCAATCATAAAGGACCTCGATGAAGAAGACAGGACGAGGGCTCTCGCCGCAATAGAGGATGAGGGTTTTTAAAGAGGTGGCCTGCCTTGATGCCAGGTACCACCGAACTTTCTGTTAGCTCTGTATTACTAGCCACTTTGAAGAATCAATCTATGCATTTAGATGTCAAAGTGCTAGGAGCAGAGGAAAGTCATCGAAAGTGAAGCCCTACTCGACTCAGGGGTGGGAGGAGTATTCATGAGCCACGAATTCGCAGAGGAAAATGGACTCAGACTGCGCCCCCTGGAAAGAATCATCAAGGTGAAGAATGTGGATGGAACCCCAAACAAGAAAGGGGAAATCTCTCAATATGCCAGGGGACCGCTAGCGATCAATGGGCGAACATTCCTGACGACCTTCCTGATTGCAGGATTGGGAGGAGAATCGATCATCTTGGGCCTGCCATGGCTCAGGAAGATTAACCCAGTAATCAACTGGGGAACCAGAACCTTCCAGTTCAGGGCGAAGGATGAGAGTCACCTGGAACTCTCACATGGGAAAGGAAGAACCCTCATCGGGAGGGTGCAAACTGAGAAACCCAACAAAGGGTGCCTATCATGGTGCCAGAAGGGAACCAAAAAGAAGGAGAACCCCTTCGACATGACAAAAGAAGAACGACAGGCATGGTGCCAAAGAATAGTTGTCAGAGAAAAAGAAAAAATCGATCTCAAAATAAAGATGAGAGAAGAGCAATGGGTGCAATTCAAGAGGCTAGCCGCCAGGGAAAGAGAAAGACTCCTTTCCAAGACAAAGATACTGATGAAAGAAGAATGGCTTGAGCAATGCTGAAGAATCGTCGCCAAGGCAAAGATGATGGGAGGAGCCCTCCACACTGAATTAAGAGGAAACAGAATGCCCACCGAGACCAGAAGGGCGACAATAGAAGAAGTGAACGATGAAGAGATTGCAGTCACAACTCTTCAGGATGTGGAGCCCATTGGGCCACAGGATGAAGAAAGCACTGGGAAGGAAAACCCAACATCAGCAAACCACAAACAGGCAACGGAACAGACAACAGGACAACCAGAGGAGACACCCATGCAAGGGATCGCGGATGACAAACTACTAGTTGCCTACATCTGAGGAGAACCCGTTATTGGCATTTTCGAACCAAGGAAAACCCCACTGACAGAAGAGTACGACAAGCCAAGATACTCGTACTCCCAATTGACAAAGAAGATCTCCCGACTCGTAAAGGCAAAAGGAACACTGCGATATGTCTATGGGCAGAACATCTGGATTAGGGCAAAGACATCAGTCTCACAGCACCTGGCACATCAAAAGGAAGGAGACCCGGAATGGAAGACCCTGGATGAACTACTCCCAGAGCAATACAAAGAGTACCGACGGATATTTGAGAAGGAAGCATCAGAAAGATTCCCAGAATCAAGATCCTGGGATCATGTGATAGACCTCAAATCGGACTTTGTGGCAAAAGATTGCAAGGTATACCCACTCTCACCAGCAGAACAGAGGAAACTCGACGAGTTCCTCAATGAAAGCCTGAAGAAAGGATACATTCGACCATCAAAATCACCCATGGCATCACCATTCTTCTTCATCGCGAAGAAGGACACAGATGCCCTAAGACCATGCCAGGATTACAGGTACTTGAATAATGGCATGATCAAGAACACCTACCTGCTACCACTGGTAGGAGACCTGTTGGACAGGCTAAGAGGGGCAAAAATGGTTCACAAAGTTAGACATCTGATGGGGATACCACAATGTCAGGATCAAAGACAGCGATCAGTGGAAGGCAGCCTTCAAGACAAACAGAGGGCTGTTCGAACCAATGGTGATGTTCTTCAGATTATGTAACTCACCGGCGACATTCCAGGCAATGATGAACGAGATTTTCCACGACATGATCAGAGAAGGATGGCTCGTGATTTACATGGACGACATCCTGACAAATTTGATGCCCACAAAGTGGAATTTTTGGGTCTGATCATCCGACCCAATGAGATTGCAATGGACAACTGTTAAGAACTGATCCTAGAGGCCGCTTCAGAATCTGTCCGGACACTGCGGGTGATGATAGCGGGAGATTGTCAGGTCGATGTGGATTCTGCGGGAGGGGGAACAGAAAGGACTTGGCTTCAGCTTGTAAGAAGCTGCACCCTTCACCTCATCTGGTGTCCTAATTTCAAGTCGAGGGTTTAGAGGTAGGAGCGGGAAAGTGTGGGTAAACACGGGGAGGAGTACAGAGGGACTTAGGTTGAGTTCAGATGAGACTAGAACTTCAGAGGGAGACTAGAGGTTGAGTCGAATGTAGTTCAGACTCTTAGAGGACAGGGGTTGGAGTAGAAGGAGGTTTTAGATTGGCAGGGTAAAGTCGAGTCTATGTCGATATACGAACTGAGGAATACAAGGCGAAACTAACTAAGCTTAAATACTGTAGTCCGGAATAATGCAGAACAGGAACGAAGACTGCGGCAGTGTCTCGACTGCGTAGATAAATTACCTATGGGAGCCACACAGGAATCCATAGTCAAATTTGCAATAGAGACGGCAGCCTTGGAAAGGCAGCCATGGATGCTGTACAAGGCGGCCTGATGCACAGCAGCGTGGGCAGTGCAAGGCGGCCAGGAACAAAATTGGGAGGTGTAGCCAAAAGTCATGTTTGATGTGCAGGAAAGAGTCGGATGGATGCGGGTTCCAATTGGGCAAGGAATGGTTCTTGACAGTATTTCCCCCTTAGTGCTGAGCCTATGAGGCATGTGAGGGTTTGAGTCCAAATGAGGAAGTTGGTTGAATTTTCTGAATGCGGTAATTGGTTGAAAAGATTTTCACGTTCTTTCCTTCCCCCATCAGCTATCAATTATGTCCCCTCCAGCAGTATCTGCGCAGATCAAATTGGCCATGATGAGGGCTCAACATGAACAGAGGGAGCGGGCGATGAAGGAGCAGATGGAATGGGAGATGAAGGAGCTGGAGGAAGCAGCGAGGGAGGAGGAATGCTGGGCACAGGAGGTGCAGAAGGCAGCAGAGGAGGCTGCAAAGGCTGAGGAGGCGCGTCAGGCAGAGGCACGGAAAAAGGAGGCATTGGCCGCAAAACGAGCGGAGAAGAAGTGGGCAGCTGTGGCCGCAGGTTTGGAGGATGAGGCTGAGGGGAGCAAGTCCCCCAAGAAAAAGAAAGTCGCCAAGTCAAAGGCGCGAGTGGGGTTGGAGGAGTCGGAGGGTCCAGTGCGGGTGCAGGCCGCATTGCCTTGCAAAAGGTACATCCTTGTTTCCCTTTCCAGTCTCTTTTTACTGACAAGTGGCCTAGGTGCAAATATCAAAAGATCGCTTGTTTCAAGATGGGTGCAAAGGGACGCGTGTGCGACAACTGCACGTGCGTCAAACATAAGTGTGAGGAGGTAGTGTGGGAGGGGCAGGAAGCCCCTGCGGCAAAACTGGCAGGAACAATGGGGGTGACTGGGAAAAACCTGGAAATAATGCAACAAATGATGAAGTTGATAAGGAAGAGGTTCACTGAGGTGGCTACTGCGGTGCAGGAATCAATGGGGGAGATTCAGGACACTATGGACCCAGAGTGGGTGGAGGAAGAAAGTGCCGGGGAGGAGAGCGACAAGGGTGATGAAGAGGTGGAGCAGGCAGTGCGAGAGTCCCGGTGGGAAAGACGCAGGATCCGAAAATCCGGAGATGAGTGGAAGGCCTTCCAGAGATATCTGGAGAAAAGGCGAGCTGATGATGAGGAGGAGAGTGAGGATGAAGAAGAGGGTGAGGAGGGTGAAGAGAAGGATGAGGGCGGAGACATGGGTGAAGTTGGGGGAGAGGGAGATGAAGATGGAGAGGGAGAAGCGGTGGTAGTGTAGGGACCCGGTTGGGTCCAAAAAATCTTTTTTCAATAAAATTTGTTCTGAGTTCGGACTGAGTGAATAAGTAACGTGAATAGTCTTTAAGCGGGTAACGGTCCAGGTTTCTGTGGGTAGCGGGTGTGAAAATCTGCAAGGAGTTCTTGGGTGTGGTCAAGTTCTGTAACAGGTAGCCAGGAAGTCTCTTCGTTGGTTCCCTGGTAACCTTCCCATCAGACGAGGTAGAGAATCTTGCAGCGACGTCGGTTGTCGACTTTGGAGTTGAGGACTTCGGCGATCTCATATTTGAGCTCGTCATTGATGGTGATTGGAGGAGGTGGAGGTTGTACTCGATTTGGAATTGTGTTTGGGGAGTGTTTCTCTAGTTGAGAGACATGGAAAACAGGGTGAATGGCCCGCATGTGATCTGGGAGCCGCAGGGTGACTGAGTGAGTGCCTGGGCAGGCGATGATTTTGAAGGGGCCATGGTGCTTTTTGGAAAGTTTCTTGGAAGGATGTGTGGTGCGGATATTTTCTGCAGTGACATAGGCAGAATCACCAATGTTGAAGTCAAGTGCGGGTGCCCAATGTTTGTCTACAGGACCTTGATAATGCTCTTGAGTGGCCGCAAGTTGTTTCCAAAGCTCCTGATGAAGGTCATCTAAGTCGACGACAAACTCGTGGGCATGCTGTGAAGCTAAGTCGCATTCTGGAAAGACGGAAATGTTCGGGTGATAGCCTTTGTTGGCAAAGAAAGGGGATATGCCTGTAGAGGCGGAAGGAGCATTGTTGTAGGCAAATTCACCCAAGGGTAAGAGGTGAGACCAGTCGTCCTGCTGATAGTTGCAGAAGATCCGGAGGTACTGTTCCAAGGTCTGATTAAGTTGTTCTGTCTGACCATCACCTTGCGGGTGATAACCGGAAGTGAAGTGGATCCGCATGTCGAGTGCTTTTCTGAGGGAGCAGAAGAAATGGGAGACAAACTCGGATCCCCGGTTGCAAGTGACATGCGATGGAACGCCATGCTTGGAGAAGATGTGGAGGACGAACAGGTTGGCTAGTTCTTGGGCTGTGATTTCATTGACAGTTGGGATGAAGATGCCTTGCTTGGTGAGGCGGTCAACGATGACCAGGATAGCGGTGTGACCATTGGAGTCGGGTAGTTGTTCAATGAAGTCCATGGAGATGGAGTTCCAAGGTCGTTCCAGTACCGGAAGTTGCTTTAGGAACCCATAGGGCTTGTGTCAGGGTGATTTGGATCATTTGCAAGTGGTACAGGATTTGCAGAATTCCTGCACAAAGGTGTGGAGGTTTGGCCAGACATATTCCTGGCAGACAAGCTGCTGGGTTTTGTTTTGTCCGAAGTGGCCAGAGAGGATGTGATCGTGTTTGTACTGAAGGACCTTGAGGCAAAGATCTGCGACATCCGGAACATAAATCCGGTCGAAGTGGCGGAGAAGACCTGCCTCGTCTATGGTCCAGTTGGGGTCGACAGGTGTTGGAAGATGTGCAGATGATAAAGGGTCAAGGGGTAGGGAGGTGCGGATGTCATGGTGAAGTTTCTCAATATCCATGATTACTGCCTGTCGAAGGACAGGTGTGGCGAAATAGGTGGCGCGGAGGGAAGAGGTGAGCTGTTCCTGTGTGAATACAGGTCGGAAGTTGGTTGGGTTTACGGAGGCAAAGTCGCTATTTCCCCCTTTGCGGTAGATGTCCCAATGTCTAGTGAGTGCGTCTGGCTTGGCCCCTAGTTTCCCGGGGCAGAAGCGGATGACGAGATTGAACTGGGAAAGGTACTCAGACCAATGGGCCTGGCGGCGGGTGAGCAACTTGGTAGTGCTGAAGTTCTCCAGATTTTTGTGGTCGGTGACCACATCAACCGGGTTTGCAGAACCCTCGAAATACTGCCGCCAGTGTTTGAAAGCTTCAAAAATGGCCAAGAGTTCCTTATCATGGGTGTCATAATTTAGTTCAGCAGGATTGAAGGAGCGGGAATGAAAAGCGACCGGATGGATTTCTCCATCCGCAGTGTAAACCAAAAGGATAGCCGCTAGGGTGTAGTCAGAAGTGTCAGTTTCAAGTACCATCTGTGAGTCAGGTACCCATTGTGTTAAGACAGGGGCATGGGTGAATTCTTGTTTAAGCTTTTCAAAAGCATTGCGGCACTTCTTGTTGAAGTCCCATGGTGTGGATTTCCGCATCAAGCGGGTGAGTGGGATGACAATGTCTGAATAGCCGTTAATGAAGCGGCGGTAAAAGTTGCAAAAGCCTAAGAAGGATTGAATGTCCTTAACTTTCCTAGGCTCGGGCCAGTCAAGCATGGTTTTGACTTTATCCTCGGACATCCGCAGTCCATCCAGTGAAAGGATGAAACCCAAATATTCGATGGTGTCTTTGTGGAACTCACATTTCTGTGGAGAGGCGTAAAGTCCATTTTTCTGGAGACGGTGGAGGACTTCTTTGATGTGAGCCCCATGCTGGGACTTGTTGTCGGAATAGATTAGGATGTTGTCGAGGTATACGATGACACAAACATCCAGCATGTCACTGAAGATGTCGTTCATAAACTGCTGGAAAGCTGCAGGTGCATTAGTGAGCCCAAAGGGGACCACCAACCACTTGAAGGATCTGTAGCGGGTGCGGAAAGTAGTTTTCCACTCATCACCATCAGCGATGTGGACTAGGTGATAAGCGTGCCGCAGGTCTATTTTGGTGAACAAGGGGGCTTTGTGGGGAGAGTCAAGTAGGTCGGAAATGAGAGGAAGTGGGTAGCGGTCTTTCTTTGTAAGACGGTTAAGTCCTTGGTAGTTGACACAAAGTTGGAGACTACCATCCTTCTTCTTGACGAAGAGAATAGGGGTGCCATGTGGCGACTTGGATGGGCAGATGAAACCTGAGCGGACATTTTCGTCAATAAAGACTCGTAAGGCTTCTAGTTCAGAGGGGGAGAGAGAATACATTTGGCCCGGAGGTGGAGGAGTATTGTCTTCTGTCTCTATCTTGAGGTCATAAGACCGATGTGGAGGAAGGGTATCCGCTTTAGTCTTATTGAAGACATCAGCGAATTTGTGATACTCAGGCAGAATCTCGGAAAGGTCAGAAGAGATAGCAGAATGGGCGGAGCGGGCAGATAACCCTTCTGGAGCAAAGGTCATCTGAAAAGCTACTGCCCCAGGAAGTTTGCTAGCACGTGCATAAGTGGCAGCGTTGATGAAGGAGATGTCAGGAGGTGTAAACTTAGGAGGAATGGGGGGTTCGGAAAGTGCAGAAGAGTCAAGGATTTCTACCGGAAGATTCGGGGACAAAGGTGATGTCAGGGGTGCTGGACCTCTATGATCTGCAGAGCAGAAAGCAAGTTGGCTTGAAGACCAGTCAATCAATGGATTGTATTGCTTCCCAGTTATGACCGAGTACGGTGGAACAGGAAGAGTCAAGCAAGGTTACATAAAATGACAAATTGAATACTTCACCAGCAGGGAAGGTGACCGGAAGTTTGATGATCTGAGTTATGGTGGAGTTGCAAGTTCCATCAAAGAGTCATAAACCAATCGGGTTAATGGATTCCATGCTGAGTTGGTTATTCAACACGAAAGAGGAGTCAAGGAAGCAGTGGGAGGAGCCAGAGTCAATAAGGGTTCAGAAAGGGGCAGAAGATTCGGGGAAGGTTAAAAGAATGGTTAAGGAGTCAGGGTCAAAAGAGCGGACATGTTGAGACGAATGTAGGCAGCCAAGTGGGTAAGGTCAATGCAACCCCCAGCCCCAATGGCTGTATCCTGAGGGTTGTGAACTATTTTTCCGAGTCTGTAGTCTCGGGAATGACAGTGGATGCACGGGCTTTTGCGGCTTTGGATTTTGGGCAGTTTCCTGCTACATGCCCTTCCTCACCGCAGTAGAGACAAAGTTGTTCTCTCATGCGATGTTCTCGTTCCTCCCCAGTAAGCTTGCCGTTCTTCCCCAACTTATCGGAGATGGACAACTTGGGCTTGTCCCAGGAAGTGTTCTTTGTTGTGGAAGACTGCTGATTGGAGGTGTTACCATCGGCGGAGTTTGAAGATGCTTGGCTTGTCAATGGGGAAGGGCTTTTTGAAGAGTCCTTCCGACTAGAGTTAGTGATGTTACTGGAATTCTTTGTTTCAAAATGGGATTCGTCTTCTTGCATCCAGTAGATGTCATCGCTGTCCTGCGCTTTCAAGCGCAGTTCTGTGAGAGTATTGGGTTTACCACCCCAGAGAACTTCTATGTGAAGCTGGAGTGGAAGACCACGGAAATAGCAGTCGCGAAGGGCTGCTTCATTCCAGTTGACCCTAGAAGCTCACTCCCAGAAGTCAACGTTATATTTTGTGATACGATCACCTTTCTTCATTGCTAAATCAGAGAGAGCTTTTTCTGCATCTCCGACCGGGTCATGCGGACCGAAGTTGCTTTCCAGCTTGGTGAGGAAAGCTTTGTAGTCCCACATCCAGTGTGCAGAATCTGTCGGGTCATTCAGACCAGGCTCAAACCAACTGAGAGCTGATCCCTTAAGATAAGAAAGGATGAATATGATCTTTTTCTCATCAGAGGAAAATATGTGCGGACGGTCATGGAAATGAAGATTGCAGGAGACTAAGAAGTCTCTAAGTTTCTTCGGATTGGCACTGTTGAAAGTGTCAGGGTCATGAACTTTGATTTTTTCGGTCTTGGGTGTGTTATTCTGATGAAGGGTGCAGATACTCTCTGAGAGGTTGTAAAGGACATCTATGAACCTATCCCCTGGGTCAGGGTTTTCCCCCGTGGGAGGTTGATCCTCAGGATCATTGGGATCAGGGTCACCCCCAGGGCTGTCAGGACCACTAGGGTTGTCGGGTCCGCCGGGGGGTCCATCCTCTAGACCAGGATCTTCCAACCCAAAGGGTTCAGGCTGGTTGATGCCTCCTACGTACTCAAGGGGAGTTCTTGATCGAAAACCTTCTGGGTTGCTGGAAGGTTGCGGGGCATGGGCGGACATGAGGTTGGCACTGATTGAGGGAGCTCCTGAGCCGATTTGTCGAAAGATGTTTGAGGGTCTGGAAGACACTCCAAAAGTAGTGGCGGGTCGAGGGTCGGAAAGGGTGGATCGCTGGATTGCAGAGATCCCTGGAATAGTACTGGCGCATTGGGAGTTTCTTGTTGTGCGCTGGTGGGTCTCGGTAGGGGTCATAGAGAGGAAATGGACGAGTGAAGTGTGAGTTCATATATACTGTTAAGAACTGATCCTAGAGGCTGCTTCGGAATCCATCCGGACACTGCGGGTGATGATAGTGGGAGATTGTTGGGTTGATGCGGATTCTGCGGGAGGGGGAACAGAAAGGACTTGGCTTCAGCTTGTAAGAAGCTGCACCCTTCACCTCGTCTGGTGTCCTAATTTTAAATCGAGGGTTTAGAGGTAGGAGCAGGAAAGTGTGGGTAAACATGGGGAGGAGTACGGAGGGACTTAGGTTGAGTTCAGATGAGACTAGAACTTTGGAGGGAGACTAGAGGTTGAGTCAAATGTAGTTCAGACTCTTAGAGGACAGGGGTTGGAGTAGAAGGAGGTTTTAGATTGGCAGGGTAAAGTCGAGTCTATGTCGATATACGAACTGAGGAATACAAGGCGAAACTAACTAAGCTTAAATACTGTAGTCCGGAATAATGCAGAACAGGAACGAAGACTGCGGCAGTGTCTCGACTGCATAGATAAATTACCTATGGGAGCCACACAGGAATCCATAGTCAAATTTGCAATAGAGATGGCAGCCTTGGAAAGGCAGCCGTGGATGCTGTACAAGGCGGCCTGATGCACAGCAGCATGGGCAGTGCAAGGCGGCCAGGAATGAAATTGGGAGGCATAGACAAAAGTCATGTTTGATGTGCAGGAAAGAGTTGGATGGATGCGGGTTCCGATCGGGCGAGGAACGGTTCTTGACAACAACACAAAGCTGGCAGGTATACAAGATTGGCCCACCCCGACAAACGTAAAAGCAGTTAGGTCCTTCCTAGGATTTGGGAACTTCTACAGGAAGTTCATCAGACATTTTGCGGAGACAAGCAGGCCACTTAATGAACTAACAAAGAAGAACAAGATGTTTGACTGGACAACTGAATGCGAAAATCCCTTTCAGACGCTGAAAAAGAAATTCGCAGAAGCACCGGTACTGCTGATGCCAGACCTGACAAAACCATTCACAATTGAATCAGACGCCTCAAAACATGCAACAGGAGGAGTGCTGAGACAAAGAGACACGAATGGAGATTGGCACCCATGCGGATATATATCACATGCATTGACACCAATGGAACAAAACTATGAGATCTACGACAGGGAACTACTCACGATAGTACAATTGCTAGAAACATGGAGGCACTACCTGATGGGTTCAGAACACCTGGTAGTAATCCTCTCGGATCACAAGAACCTGACATACTTCCGAACAGCACAGAAACTAAACAGGAGACAGGCAAGATGGAGCTTATTCTTGTCAGAATTCAAATTACAGCTTGTTCACGTGCCCGGATCTCAAATGGTGCAAAGTGATGCATTATCACAAAGGGCCAACCACGTACCGGAAGAAGACAATGACAACAAAGATATCACAATGTTACCCGAAATGGTATTTGTGAAATTCATTGACACCAAAATACATGACCTGCTTGCAGGGAGCATCATGAAAGATGACCTGGTGAAGAGCGCGATTGAAGCGCTAAAGACCCAAGGAGCACCGCCAATAAAGTCAGTGTTAGAAGACTGGAAAATCGAGGACGGCCTTCTATTCTTCCGAAATTGATGCTACGTCCCTGACAATGGGGACATATGAAAGAAGCTGGTACAGAAATACCACGAAGGGGTAACCAGCAGACACCCAGGACAATGGCAGACAACTGAGATGGTTAGGAGGGACTACTGGTGGCCAGAAATGATGACGTACATCAAGAACTACATCGCTGGATGTGCTACATGCCAGCAGATGAAGGTCAACACCCACCCGATGACACCACCCCTACAACCAATCAAATCCAAAGCGACAAGGCCATTTATGATGGTAATGACTGATTTCATAACTGACCTACTGGAGTCCGATGGTTATGATGCGCTCATGGTCATGGTAGACCATGGGCTTATGAAGGGGGTAATTTTCATCCCTTGCAAGAAGACAATCGATGCACTGGGAGCAGCAACCCTCGATCTGGATTACATCTACAAACGGTTTGGCCTTCCAGACAAAATTATATTGGACAGGGACCCCAGATTTGCCTCGCAGCTATTCCAAGAGTTAGGAAGATTGCTCAGAATTAAGCTGGCAATGAGTACGGCATACCACCCCCAGACTGACGGAGAAACAGAATGGGTGAATCAAGAAGTAGAAGTCTACCTGCGGATCTTCTGCTCAAACAACCAAGAGAAATGGAAGCACTTTCTTCCAACAGCAGAGTTCACGCACAACCAAAGGATGCACTCCACCCAGAAAAGCTCCCCGTTCTACCTGATGATGGGCTATGAACCAAAGGCGATCCCACTCCCATACCTGAAAACAAACATACTGGCCATAGAGAAATGAATAGTTGCACTGCAATGGGCCCGAGATGAAGCAAAAGCAACTCACGAGTTAGCCAGACAGCTGATGGCAGAAAGGACTACACAGCACTTCATGCCATTCAAAGAGGGAGACAGGGTGTGGCTAGAAGCAAAGAACCTCAAAACAATGCATGCGACAAAGAAACTTGCACCAAAAAGAGAAGGACCATTCTCCATCGAGAAGGTTCTAAGCCCCCTTTCCTACCGACTGAAGCTACCGAACCAGTGGAAAATACACCTGGTATTCCATGCGGCACTCCTCACCCCATATAAAGAAACCAAGACGCATGGTCCAAACTTCCCAAAACCTCTGCCGGACCTAACAGAAGGTGAATCGGAGTACGAGGTGGAAGCAATCATTGGACATAAGAAGAAGGGCAGGACCACGCACTTCTTAGTGAAGTGGGTCAGATACCCGACCTCGGAAAACTCGTGGGAACCTGAGGGGAACCTGAAACATGCCAAGAAGATCCTGAATGCATATAAACAACAACGACAGCTGTGAACCCCCAGGATCAGAACCCACACCCCAACATGGCAGAGCAGACACCCATCATACCCCCCAAATGACATTTTACCAAACAATTCCTATGAGACCCATCAAACATCGACACCCTCTGCACCCACCTCGCCCATGACCCAGCTAGATATCATCTTGCGAGAATATGCTTCTACTATCAGAGCACAATCAACCGAATGAAGAGGAACCTAGAAGAAGCCATGAACGATGCCGACGACCTCGGTATTGAACAGGCTATCCAAGACATGGCCAACGCACAGTCAGACAGAATGAGAGCGGTTGAAAGAAACCCTCATACCTCCACAGATCACCCCAGACATCGATGAAACTCTCCCTTGCCCTACAACGGGCAGAAAAACAAAAAGACAACACGCACTGCCTCTGGAAATGCCTCCCCTTCTACGAACAACCAGATGAACACCTCCCTAACGATCATTGACCTCACAATGCCAGAACTCAAACCTCGATCGACCCAACCACCATGGTCCCCTCCCCACATGAGAAGCACCAGATGCTTCATTTGCCACCAGATCGGACATTTTGGCCTCATCTGCCAGAAACACATCTGCAGGTACTGCAAATGATGAGGCCCCGGGCACTACAGCCCCGACTGCCCGACGAGGCAGCAGAAAGAACAGGAGGAGGAACAGAGATGGCAGGACTTCCTCGAGGCAGGATATGATGACTTCAATGACAAAGCGATAGCAAATATGACCAGGGAACCCTACAGGGAAATGTAGGAGGGCGGGGAGAATGGTTTGAAGTTGAAGTCGGTGACTTCGAAGATAGATGGGAGGTGATGTTATGATTTGTCTACAGCAACCCGCAAGTACGGGCACTTCATTTTTTTCCTTGACTCGACTCATTCCAAGAGATGCCTCAATGCTCGACTCCCACCGATCGACACGCTGTTCCGCAGCTTCCTTGACATTGGATCCTTGACATCGGGTCCGTGACATTGGACACCTCACGCTTGACAGGAGGCTCATCTTCTATTGTCTTTCTACATGCCGTGCCACAGCATTCTGTGACATTGGACGACTCATGCTAGACATGAGGCTTATTGTTCTTCCTATATCTACTTGACAAGGATCTCTCTTTCTGATTGGACGATAGGTAGTTCCAGAACCATATATAAGTTGTAGTCATACTCTGTGTAAAGCTCAGCTTGACCTAATTCAACCAATGGTCCTAGACTCAATCTGAACACTCAACAACTAAGGAAACCCCTTAGTTGTGATATACTTGAACTCGACAGTCAGAAAGCCTCTGACTGTGATACACGAACTGATGGTGTACTCAGAAAGCCTCTGAGTACGAACGACCGTGATTGCTTGAGGAAGTACCCAAGCGTAGGCTAAGAACCCGAACTGGTAGGAAAGCCTCCTACCTGAACCAGATGAAGAACAGGTTGAGTGAGGACCTATAGTCTTAACACAAACTCACTTGGCTGGATGATACAGAGCTGTGTGACCCTCGAAAGTTTACAAAATGCAACTCAGTCATGATCAGCAACCCTAATTTCCAGTTTTTCTTGCCAGGCCACAAAGCTGACAAGTTCTTCAAGGGAAACACCATCATACTATGTCCCAATCCCTTCCCTTGCAATCCCATGGACCTGTTCACAGCCTACCTCAAATCTTGTGACCAACATTTCCCTCTCTCATTGCCCCTGTGGCTAAACAAAAGAGGGGTGGTCCCCATGAGGTCTTTCTTCATGCAGCATCTCCATGGTTTCTTCAGCACAGATGTGGGTGGTCAATCAATGAGAGTGGGGGGAGCAACATCATTGGCAGAAGACGGAACTGCACATCATTCAGGGAATTGGGAGGTGGGCATCAGGTGCTTGGCAGATATACATCTGTAAGCATCCTGTCCTGCTTCAAGCAATGCTTCATGCATGACAGAGCAGAACTCCCCTTGGGAACATTTTTCTTTCTTGTTGTATTTGTATTCCCACTCCTCACATCGGACACTCTTTCTCTTTTGTTCATGTACCTCATCTGATGATGGAACTGGGACCAGCCCCTTGTCACCACTACTTCTATCCTCTCTTTCTCTGATAGGCCTTAGGTGTACCTCATTAATTCAAATGACATTGTGACCCTTCAGCTAACCTTTTGGGTTGCTGAAGGAGTCATTTGGGCTACTCATGTGAGAATTCAATGGAATTGATCACTTGCACATTGGTTGAGTTTAAAGCCTGTTTACTCAAGTCCAATGGTGAGTGGTCTGAATTGCAGAGTCACCACACCTGCCTTTTCCCTTTCGCACCACATGCACACTTTTGCACTGTGCTGCATGTCTTCCTCCCTGCACCATGTCGCATGTTGTGCTCACTTGCAACACTTTGCACTGCTTCCTGCACCACATTGCAACTTTTGCTGCTTGACCATGCCTTGGTTACATCATGTGTTGAGTCCCCTATTCCTAGTGAGAAAAGTGAGATTCAGAGACATCCCCCTTTTCAGGGTCTCTCTGCAACTCTCCTTCTCTCCTAGGTAAGGCCCTCTAGTACTAGTCTATCTGCACAAGCTCATCTTATCCTAGTGTCCTCACCTAGTGTTAAGAACTGATCCTGGAAGGTACATCGGAATCTGATCAGATCCTGCAGGTGTTGATAGCAGAAGGTTGTCGGGTCATTGTGGATTCTGCAGGAGGGGAAATGGAAAGGACTTGGCTTCAGCTTGTAAGAAGCTGCACCCTTCACCTCGTCTGGTGTCCTAATTTCAAGATGAAGGTTTGGAGGTAGAAGTGGGGAAGTGTGGGTAAATGCGGGGAGGAGTATGGAGGGACTTGGGTTAAGTTCAGATGAGACTAGAACTTCAGAGGAAGACTAGAGGTCGAGTCGAAGGGAGTTCAGACTCTTAGTGGACTGAGGTAGGAGTAGAAGGAGATTTAGATTGGCAGATTTAAAGTTGAGTCTATGTCGATATACAAACTGAGGAATACAAGGCAAAACTAACTAAGCTTAAATACTGTAGTCTGGAATAATTGTGGAACAGAAACGAAGACTGCAGCAGTGTCTTGACTGTGTAGATAAATTACCTAGTGAGAGCCACACAGGAATCTGTAGTCGAATTTGCAATCGAGATGGCAGCCTTGGGAAGGCAGCCATGGGTGTTGTACAAGGTGGCCTGCTGTACAGCAGTGTGGGCAGTGCAAGGCAGCCAGGAACAAAATTGGGAGGAGTAGACAAATGTCAGGTTCAATGTGCGGAAAAGGGTTGGATGGATGCAGGTTCTGATTGGGCAAGGAATGGTTCTTGACACCTAGACTCATTACTTGTGCATAGTTTTTTGATCTTCCACCTCCCTCCTCTATTGACTAGTTACTGGTGTACCTTGTTAATTCAAATGACATTGTGACCCTTCAGCTAACCTTTTGGGTTGCTGAAGGAGTTGTTTGGGCTACTCACGTGAGAATTCAATGGAATTGATCGCTCGCACATTGGACACTACTATCACTGGCACTGGGTTTGAACATGGGTAGGTGTTTGAACAGTCAATATTTCTACCTCTTCCCATCCAGTTTAGCCTTTGGTATTCTTGGGATATGAAGTTATTGTACCTATCAAACAATGTATAAAATTTATTTTGCAGGAGAGAGCTGCAATGTTGAGAAATTTCAGTTTTGAACATCCAGATTTGCATTGGTTTGGAGAAAACAGTGTGTGAATGGTTTTATGAACTGAAATTTCCACAACAAAGTTGATACAAATGAAGTCTAACTATATGAGAAGCCTCCTGGCAATTTATAGGTACAGACAACCACCATAGTGTACAGGATAGAGCATTTTTAGCGACCATGCGTTGAGCATGACAATCTCTCAAAGCGGAGATTGAAACACACATACAGAGCTGAGATTGAATTTGGCATGTCAGGAACTGTGACTGACATGACTGAAACTGTTCAAAAGCCTACTTTTTAATATACTCTTAAACCAGCATCATGCTGCCAATTACACAGTTGGCTATACTCATTGTTTTTACTACATGAAAGTCTAGATATGATACATATATATCTTGTTGAGAAAGCTGAAGACCAGTAGTCATCAAGACCCACATTTCCAAGACACATTTTCAGAATTTGTTCAAACACCTACCCAGTGATAGTATTCTTGTTTTCCAGGTCCCATGAGCTTTAATTTTTTTAATTTTTTAATTTTTTTTCAACTGAACCAGACCCAATTAAGGGGAAAGGGGAGGCAGAAAGAGAGAGAGCTTATGTAACATTCACAGAGCTACAGGTGAGTAGTGGGCTTTGCTGTGCCAGCATGCTACAGAGTTAATTCACTAAATGCCCACAAAATAATGTGACAATGGGGCAGGGCAATTATTTTGCTGCACCAAAATATGGTAAAAATGTGGAAGAAATAACCCCTTTCACCTATGAAAAAATGTGGAGAAAATTTAGGAGAAACAAGATATTTTCGCAACATTTCCTTGCCAGGTTCCCAGGAGAGAAATATGTTGCTTATCCTCAACTGAAAACTTGAGAATATGTGGGAAGAACAACTTGTTTTTTCATTGTGTTCTGTAAGCCTGCTTACATACACATCATTGACTCTTATCTGTACATGGTTCAAGAACTGACCATATTAACCACACATTGTATCACTTTTCCCCATCCTTCCTTTCCCCTGTATATTCTGCTTACCCTTTACACTTGTATTATTGTCTACTCCTAATACCACATCATTGGCCTGTCACATTGGTGATTTGACATGAGTGTTATATTGATCTTCTCCCTTACTAGCCCTTTTTAGTGTTACCTATCCCCAACTATGGGGTAGGTTTCCACTTTTTTTGTTGACATTGACAATGACTTGGTATTAGCTGCATTGACATTGTCTACCTAGATGACTAAATGCTGCTCAACCCAAACCCTGTCTTGCCAGCCTTCAGTCAACACCTCCCTTACAATGCATAGTAGAGCAAGGAAGACAAACACTACAAACTCTCCCACTACAAACATAGCTAACACAGCATTGATAAACTCGCTCACACCCATTGATTCAATTGATGTGCATACATCCACCTCTACTGCCCTCCTCATGGAAAAAGCCACAACTGCTGCTTTAGATGTGCATACAGCCACCTATCCTACCTCATCTTCCCCACCTGCATCCAGCCCTCCAACCTCACCTCCCTCACCTGCTAGACCACTTTGTAAATGAAGTTCTTCCTCTTCCTCTGATGAATATCATGTACTATCGTTGATGCCAAACATGTCCTCCACTGGCATGACCATGGTATTGAGCCTCAACAATGGAAAACATCCTATGATATCTGCACGTGCCATGACACCTGAACTCCTGCACAGATTTGAACACCATGCACACAGATACTTACAGAGCAAAGATGGCCTCAATGCTAAGAATTTCATTGATCATATCATCTACTCTTTCAAAGACCCTTTATTCTCTGACTGGTACCAGTCACAACAAGATCTCTTGTCTCCCCTTTCTTTCCTTGAGTTCATGTCTAAAGTCCATGCATGCTGGCTGCCTAAACAATGGCAACAGGACCTCACGTGGAAGGTTCATTTGATGAAACAGAACAAAACCCCATTCTCAGAGTTTGTTGATGCCTTGCGCCATGACAACCTCCTACTGAAAAATTCTTGATACCACCTGTCTCCTCCTCAACTCCGCATGCAGATCAAATCCAACATCTCCCCAGAACTAGCTTCCATGTTTGACCAGTGGAAAGACAATCATGAGTCTTCTGATGGCAAGTCAGACTGTTACAATTTTCCTTGTAACTCATGGAACCCGACCAACCCAACCAATCTGATGATCCCCTCCAGACAGGAGGCACCCTATGATTCATGCCTAGGGCATGTCCTTGACACCAGACACATGCACGATGCATGCCAACTGCATGCATTTGATCCCCTTCCCATGGAAGGCACCCTTGATGCATGGTGACTCCATGCACCTGAACCCACTCCCATACATGCTGTGATGCAACAGCCTCTTGACATGAGGTCCATGATGTTGGACTCTCATGATTGACATGCTGCGCTGCAGCATGTCCTTGATATTGGATCCTTGACATTGGATCCGTGACATTGGATGCCCCATGCTAGGCATGAGGCTTATCTCTTATTGTTTCCTGACATGCTGCGCTGCAGCACTCCATGATATCAGATGCCTCATGCAAGGTGTGAGGCCTATTGTTTCTATTCTTACTTGATACACATCTATCTTTCCGATTGGACGATAAGGACCTCCCTCATAGTATAAGTACTGCAACTCATAGTAGGGATGTCCTTAGTTTAGATATAGGCAATCTACAGCTTTAACTTGTGAACTTGTGAACTTACTCGAAACCACTAAGGAAGCCTCTTAGTGCGTGAACCTGAATGACTCTACACAGAAGGCCTGCTAGAGTGCACTATCTCTCTTATGTTGGACACTCCGAGTAAGACTAGTGCCAAACGACTTGTCGAGGAAGCACCTCGTCAAATGACATTGACTAGATCGAGTGGTTGAGGCTTCGCCCTTAACATAAGATCTAAACTATCTGCTAGCCCACCTACCTAGGTGTAGGCAATACATCTCAATACACACCACAATAACCTGGGTCTAGACAAACCCCAGACCGACCACCAAGAGAAGCAGAACCACAGCCAGGTTCATCTTGGTACCGATACAACGGAAGACTAGTCTGTTACTTGACCCCAGCACAGCATTGGTTCTACAGATCAACCGACAGACAACGAGGAGATTTACTCACCGACAAAGACTTTGAACAACCGCACACACCCCAACCCAAAACATCCACCTGCTTCTTAACAGACAAAACCGATGACCTCTATAACGAGATGTCCGAACCCGCAACCACACCGATGATGTCCGTGAAGGACATTCAAATCTGATCACCAACAGACTTCTCAGGAGAGCGGACCAAGACTGCCAAGTTCCTGCAGGAGATAGACCTGTACCTGTGAATCAATGACCAGGTCTATGACACGAATGACAAGAAGATTATCTTCACGCTGTCCTTCATGAATGGAGGGACAGCAGCTGCCTGGGCGCAGGCATTTGTCAACCAGCACCAGTCCGAGGGACTAGGTGAATACGCAGACTTCTGACAGAAGGTCCTAGAGGCCTTCTCACCGATTGACGACACTGGAACGGCAAAAACTGAGATCAAAAATCTCAAACAGGGTTCAGGAAACCTCGAAGAATATGTGGCAAACTTCCACATCCTGAAAGACAGGACGGGAATCACAGAAGACGCAGCCATGATTGAATTATTATTTTCATGGACGGACTGCACCCCGAATTACTGAAGAGGGTACATACAATGGAAACGGTACCCAACACTCTCGAGGGCTGGATAAAGGCAGCCTCGAAATATGAAGGCCAATGGAAATGGGCCATGGCAATCCTGGGGAAGACCAGGCAGAACCAGAAGATGAAGGAAACGACAAAGAAAGGACAGCCCTCTCTTGACATCAACCGACTGACAAACCAAGAATGCATGGAACACCTCCGAAAGGGACTGTGTTTCATCTGCCACCAACCCGGACACCGATCATCCGACCACAAGGATGGAAAGGACCCCACCCAGACAGGGTCAGTGCCTCCTCCTTACCAAAACTGCTTCACCCAGAAAAAGACTGGGGTGGACACCTACCAGAAGATCCGCACAATGCTGGATGAAAGGAACGAGCCCTCAACCTCATGGAAGAATCGGGTTTTTAGAGCAGCGGCCTGATACGACACCAGTCACTGCTGAAATTTCCATAGGGTCTGAACTCTTAGCTACCATGAATAGACAATCTATGCACCTGTCTATTTGGGTAGCTGAGTCAGACAATGGAAAAGACGTTGCAACAAATGCGCTCCTCAACTCTGGAGCAGGAGGAGTCTTTATTGACTCAAAATTCGTCGAACAAGAAGGGATCAAGACATATCCCTTGGGCTACACCATCTGGGCCACAAACATAGATGGAACCCTGACAGGCAGGGAACGATCACGAGATACGTGAAGGGAAGGCTCCACATCAATGGATGGAGCTACCCAATGAAATACCTAGTCGCCAGACTAGGCAAGGAATCGGTGATCCTGGGCCTGTCATGGATATGGGAGGTGAACCTGATTATCGATTGGAAGAAAGGAACTCTTGAGTTCTGAGACAAAGAACGACGGGCTCAAATCCAATGGATCTTGGAGAAGACAAGAAGAGCCAAATGAACACTCCCAAACACCCTAAAGCTCCCCAGGGTCAACACTGAAAGGGAAGCACCCGATGACAAACTGGCATGAATTCGATGCGTTGTGGCCAAAACAAGACAAAGGCTCTCTGAAGAAAAGGAGAGGAGCCTTGCCCGAGCCAAAGTGGCCATGACAAAAACCAGAGAAAGACTCTCCAAAGAAAGGGAGAGAAACCTTGCCCGAGCCGGATTGGCTGTGGCAAAAACCAGGGAGAGACTCTCCAAAGAAAGGGAGAGAAACCTTGCCCAAGCCCGATTGGCCATGGCAAAAATGAAGGAAAGGCTTTCTGAGAAGAAAGCCAAGGAACTGAATTCTGCCCAGATAGCTGTTGCAAAGACCAGAGCAGCAACACCCCTAAACAAGCCAGAGGCCTTGAAGCAGCATGATGTGCTGTTGCCAAGACCCAAGAAAACCAGAAGAAGAAACAACTGGAAAAGGGCAAAAACAAAGAATGTGACAGGGCACAATGAATTGTGCAAAGGATGAAGGAATTGCTAACCTCCACAGGGGAGGGAAGCACCAGCAAAAGGAACATGAAAATGACACTATGAAACAGGATAAACTACTGTCAACAACAGACTACCCCGACCCACAATTATAGGACTCCAGATCACAGTACCATCAATGCTGAAATACCTATGCCCAGGGAGACCCCCCCTCAGGTAAAGATCGAAGAGGTACCTGATGAAGAACTACTGGCAGACACCGGCATGGAAATATGAGCAATGGAAGAGACCTATGAACAAGATGCGACAGACCTCTTGATTGCATATGTACGAGGAGAACTGGTCATTGGCATATTCGAACCACCAGAAGAACCACCCCTCACCAGGGAGCACCGAGGACCGACCCATAGGTACATACAGAAAACGAACACAATCTCCAGGATCACAAAGGCCAAGGACTCCCCGCAATATGTATTCTCGAAGAGCGCATGGATCAGAGCAAAGACATCCATTTCCCAGTGACTGGCACATGAACAAGAGGAGGGAAAGGAGACTAGCCAACAGACCCTGGACGACTTGCTGCCACCAGAATACCAGAAGTACAGACAGGTATTCGAAAAGGCTGCATCTGAATGATTCCCAGAATCAAGACCATGGGATCATGCAATTGACTTGAAGGAAGGCTTTGTACTGAAAGATTGCAAAGTCTACCCATTGACACCGAAAGAACAAGAGAAACTCAATGAGTTTCTCGACAAAAACCTGGAAAAAGGATACATCCGACTGTCAAAATCACCCATGGCATCCCCATTCTTCTTCGTGTCAAAGAAGGACTCTGATGCTCTGCAACCTTGCCAAGACTATCGCTATCTGAATGAAGGAACGATCCAGAACAGCTACCCCCTGCCACTGATCAGAGACCTCTTGGACAAGCTGAAGGGAGCGAAATTTTTCATGAAACTCAATATTTGATGGGGATATCACAATGTATGGATAAAGAAAGGAGACGAGTGGAAGGCAGCATTCAAGACTAACCGAGGGCTATTTGAGCCAATGGTGATGTTCTTTGGGCTGTGCAACTCACCAGCAACATTCCAGGCCATGATGAACGATCTCTTCTGAGATATGCTAGATGAAGGATGGCTCATCATCTATATGGACGACATCCTGATCTTCTTGAAGACAGAAGAGGAACACTGGATAAGGACCAAAAGGGTCCTCGAACGACTACGACAATGCGATCTCTACCTGAAAATAGAGAAGTGCAAATTCAATGCACAGGAAGTCGAGTTCTTGGGCATGATCATCAGACCCAATGAACTTGCAATGGACAACATGAAACTGGCTGGGATCAAGGACTGGCCCACGCCAAGGACAGTGAAGGATGTAAGATCCTTCCTAGGATTTGGAAACTTCTATCGACGATTCATCAGACACTTTGCGGATCTGGCCAGACTGCTGAATGACTTGACAAAGAAAAACCAGAAGTTCGAATGGACGAACGACTGCCAGCAGTCATTCGATGCACTAAAAAGGAAATTCAACAAGACCCCAGTACTGCTGATGCCAGATGCAATGAAACCATTTGTGGTGGAATCTGATGCCTCAAAATTCACAACAGGTGCAGTACTCAGACAACAGGATGCCAACGGAGACTGGCACCCATGTGGATACATCTCGCATTCTTTCAACAAAGTGGAAAAAAATTACGAGATATACGACCGAGAACTATTGGGAGTGATCCAAGTGCTAGAAACATGGAGACACTACCTACAGGGGACGCCATTCCCTGTGATGGTATTGTCCGATCACAAGAACCTGATGTACTTCCGTCAGCCACAGAAACTAAACCGACAACAGGCTAGATAGGCCATCTACCTGTCACAATTCGACCTGAAGCTACAACATGTACCAGGATCACAGATGGTACAATCTGATGCCCTATCGAGGAGAGCAGATCACATAGCCAAAGAAGACACTGACAATGAGGACAAGACCATCCTCACTGATGAACTGTTTGTCAAAACAATTGACACTGAGCTCCAGGGAGCCCTGGTCTCAGCAATAATGAAGGACAACCTCATAAATGACGCTTTACGAGCCCTGAAGAACAATGGAACTCCCCCAATCAAGTCTGCATTGGAGGACTGAAAATTCGAAGAAGGCCTGCTCTTTTTCAAAGACAGATGCTACGTGCCACAGGATGAAACCCTCCACTGAGCGATCATACAGAAATATCATGATAGCATCACGACAGGGCACCCTGGACAATGGCAGACAATTGAACTGATCCGACGAGACTACTGGTGGCCAGGAATGGCCAACTTCATCAAGCAGTATGTCGAAGGCACACAAAGTGCCAGCAAATGAAAGTGAATACACACCCGACGACCCCACCGCTGACACCAATATCATCCAACGCCAGCAGACCATTCAAGCTGGTAACGACAGATTTTATCACGGACTTGCCCATGATAAATGGATTTGACTCAATCATGGTCATGGTAGACCATGGTCTTATGAAGGGGGTAATTTTTATCCCTTGCGCAAAGACGATCGACGCACTTGGCGCTGCAGACCTTTACCTGCACCATGTATACACAAGATTTGGACTCCCCGGAAGAATCATCTCAGACAGAGACCCTCGATTTGCGTCCAAACTCTTCTGAGAACTCGGACGATTGCTCAGGATTAAGCTATCCATGAGCACTGCCTATCACCCCCAGACCGATGGAGAAATGGAGCGAGTAAACCAAGAGTTAGAGGTTTACCTCCACATGTTCTGTTCGAACAAACCCGAAGATTGGGAGCGTTATCTCCCAATGGCAGAATTTGTGCACAACCAGAAGATGCACTCCGCAGTAAAACACTCACCGTTTTACTTAATGATGGGATATCAACCATGCGCTATCCCCACCCCATATGAAAAGACAAATGTGCCGGCCGCCAAACAGAGAATCCAAGAACTTCTCTCTGCGAGAAGGGAAGCTCTTGCTGCACATGAACTAGCCAGACAGGCTATGGCTGCCCGAATGAAAGGGCGATACGAACCATTCAAGGTTGAGAACAAGTATGGCTTGACTCCAAGAACCTGAAGATTGGCTACCCAACAAGAAAACTGGCGCCAAAACGAGAAGGGCCCTTCGTGATTGAAGATGCCTTGTCAAGAATGATATACTGATTGAAACTGCTGCCGAGAGGGAAGATCCACCCGGTATTCCATGCAGCTTTACTCACACGATACCATGAGAACGACACTCATGGGTGAAACTTCCTGACTCCACCACCCGACCTTGTGGAAGGAGAAAACGAATACGAGGTGGAAGCGATCATTGCACACAAGAAGCACGGCAAGACACGCCATTACCTCATGAAATGGGTTGACTACCCGACATCCAAAAACACATGGGAACCTGAATCGAACCTAAAGAATGCCCCCGAGATCCTGATGGCATATAAGAAGAGGTACCACCTCTGATGGAAACCCAAAAACCCCCCTCTCTTTCCACAACGACACTCCCCAATATGCCTGCCAAATGACGATTCACCTGAGAATACCTATGAAACTGATTGAACGCTGACGCCCTTCGCATTCACCTTGCCCACGATCCACCGAAATACCATCTAGCCAGGATGTGCTTCTACTATGTGAGCACTATCGAACAGATGGAACGAAATCTAGAAGAAGCAATGAACAATGCAGACGCCCTGGGGATCGAGCAAACGATCCAGGAAATGATTGCACCACAGTCAGACAGACCGAGAACAGCTGAGGAAAGACCTCACACTCCTTTAGGTCAATACAGACGACCACCGACCTTGCCCTCGCCATTCAGCAAGCGGAGCGACAGAGATGAACGACGAGCTCCCTCTGGAGACTCCTTCCATTCTATGAAGAACCCGAAGATCATGCCTAGGGCACCTGAAGTGATCGATCTGACCACCCCTGAACCCGAACTGAAAACCACCCAACCGCCTTGGTCCCCCCCACACATGAGACATGCCAGATGTTTCATCTGCCAAGAGATAGGCCATTTCGGCCTGATTTGCCCACGATATATTTGCAAGTATTGCAAACAGCAAGGCCCTGGACACTATAGGATGAACTGCCCAGAGAAACCTCGGAAGGATCGAGAGACTGATCAAAAAGAAGCTGAACACAGACAGCGGCTCTTCTTTACCTCTGGATACGATGATTTTGATGACGACGTGATGGGAAACATGACAGGAGAGCCATATGGAAGGATTTAAAAAGGTGGAACTCAAGACGATGGCATGACAAGACAGACCTATGCTCGCAGGAATTATGATCCTCGCCATCATCGTTGGCACAACCCTGGCTGCAGCAGCAGCCCTGACCTTTGCATTTTGCCTCTACGCCATCTTCCAAACAGAACCTGAACCCCCAATTACAGATGTTGAATTCACCATCCTGCAATGCCCCCCTTCCTATGATACTACCGACTCCTTGACACCACTACCTAGGGCAGCGCGAACCAGAAGAACCCAATCATGGTCTGAGTTTGGACATGAATTATTCCTCCATCGTACCCCTCGACCCCGACCTACCCACATAACCAGACCATGCCCAATCAGACCATGAAGGAGAGACAAAGATTTAGGTCAAAGTGTGGAACTTTTGACCATAGCAGGGGGGTAATGTTACAATTTTCCTTGTAACTCATGGAACCCGACTGACCCGACTGACCCGACGATCCCCTCCAGACAGGAGGCACCCTATGATTCATGCCTAGGGCATGTCCTTGACACCAGACACATGCACGATGCATGCCAACTGCATGCATTTGATCCCCTTCCCATGGAAGGCACCCTTGATGCATGGTGACTCCATGCAACCAAACCCACTCCCATACATGCTGTGATGCAACAGCCTCTTGACATGAGGTCCGTGACGTCGGATGCCCCATGCTAGGCATGAGGCCTATTGTTTCTATTCTTACTTGATACGCATCTATCTTTCCAATTGGACGATAAGGACCTCCCTCATAGTATAAGTACTGCAACTCATAGTAGGGATGTCCTTAGTTTAGATCTAGGCAATCTACAGCTTTAACTTGTGAACTCATGAACTTACTTGAAACCACTAAGGAAGCCCCTTAGTGCATGAACCCAAATGACTCTACACAGAAGGCCTGCTAGAGTGCACTATCTCTCTTACGACGGACGCTCCGAGTAAGACTAGTGCTGAACGACTTGTCGAGGAAGCACCTCATCAAATGACATTGACTAGATCGAGTGGTTGAGGCTTCGCCCTTAACACAGACAAAGAGAATGAGGGTTCAGATGGGCCTGAGGATGACGCTGCTGCAGCCATAGCCAAAGTGAGTACTAACAGACTCAAAGCTGAAGCCAAACTACAGTCCTTCATCAATATGCTCACCAAACTTGATCAGAAGCTTATCAAAGACCGCACTGCTCAGACATGATGCTGAGGATGCGGCACACGCCTAAAACACTCAAGCTCTACAGTTGGGTTGTCCGATTCCTCTTGCTGTCCCCTGCATGCTCGCTCCTAACCAACTACTTCATCCCATATGCAATTGACATCATCCTTGTCATCATCGTTGTGTCCCCCAAAATTGATGGACCATGAAAGACTGTATCTGGAAAGCCACAGTGGGTGCAAGAAATGCTGCACATTTTATTTACCTGATGGACATCCTTGTGAGTTCCTAACTGGAGATGGTTACGTCGAACACATGATGGCTTCTGTGAATGAAGCAAGGAAATGTATCAAGTTAGCTCCACTGCCAATCCCTCATGATGGACATTTGTCAACTATTGCTTCTGTTTCTTCTCAACCTGTACAACCAATGATGGCTCCTCCAGCATTGCCCATTGCAGCAGTGTTGGGTATGTCTGCTTACCCCATTGCATCAGTCTGCCCACCCAATGATTCATCGATTCTAGGTGGAGGGGATGGTGACCTATCTCATGACTCCAATGACTTGGTAAGCATGCATATACCTTTCTTTTTGCCCCACCTTGTGTGGAAATGTGCTATTGAAAGCTGTGATCCTTCCTCTATCTCTCGTATACCTGTTGAGGCTTTAATTGACCATGGCTCTGGTCCAGTTTTGATTGGTCATGACCTTGTCTCTTGCTTGCAATTGGCAATTTGCTTACTTCACCAACTGTTTCCTGTTTCCAGTGTGTTTTTCAATGGCTCGAATACAACTCCTCAGATTTTGCTTACCCATTGGGTAAAACTCAAATTGCATGACCATAATAATTGGTATTCTGCTTGTACTGTTTGCGCACTTGTTGCACCTGGCTTGTGCCACCCGATAATTCTTGGACTCCCTTTTCTGCACCATAAGAATGTCATGGTAGATGTCCATGATGGTTCTGTGATAGATATGAATTCAAACTTTGACCTCCTACACCCTGTAGCCCCACCTGTACATAAGCCTATTGTAAAATTATGAGAGGTTATTTCAACAAATATCTTGAACAGAAAACTTTTGCTAAATGAACTGAAAGAGATCTGTGCTGTGCACCAGCCATTGATAGATGCCCGTTGTGAGTGCATATACAGCATCAATGTAATTGCTGCTATTTGTGGGCATATAGAACAATTAGCAGCTGTTGAACATTTGAAAAAAAAATGAACGAACAGGGTTCACAAAACATATGCAGACATGTTCAAACCAATCCCAGCTTCTAAGTGTCATTGAATCAGAATACTCCAAGCCTCATGGAACTTTTGTGGGCATGAGTAGCTTCTAGTGGAGATAGTTTTATCTGCATTTTTTAATTTAATTTTGCATTGCACCATATCCAGCATTTCATCCACATGTGGGCGCATCCATCCATCCTCGTCAGAATATGCATTGCCCACTTTCCTGGTTCCTAAGGCTGATAATGCTGTCCTCCCACATTGGGTAAATGACTACTGTCAGCTTAATGCAAATACTATCACCAATTCTCATCCACTGCCTCACGTCAATGATATCCTTGCAGACACTGGGCATGGCAAAGTATGGAGCAAACTGGACATGACTGACAGTTTTTTCCACATGAAAATGGACCCTGGCATCATCTCACTGCTGTCACAACACCTCTGGGCCTGTGCGGGTGGGTTGTGATGCCTCAAGGACTCCATAATTCTCCTCCCATCCATCAGTGATGTGTTACTGCTTGTCTATGTCCTTTCCTAGGGATTTTTTGCCACATTTATCTGGATGACATTGTGATCTATTTGGACACTTTAGTGGAGCACAGTGAACACATCAAACAGGTTCTGAGTGCACTGCACAGAGATTGACTGTACTGCAATTCAAAAAAGTTGAAATTCTACCTCGCAGAACTGATCTTCCTGGGACACTGGATCTCTCAGGAGGGGATTGAAGCATGCTTGTCCAAGGTGGACAAGATCCTAGATTTGCATACACCAAATTCTGCTACCGATGTAAGAAGCCTTCTAGGCTTGGTGCATTATATCACCACTTTCCTACCCAACCTGGCAGAACACACTACAACCCTTACACCTCTGACTACAAAAGAGTGCAAGAAACACTTCCCTACCTGGACTTCGGAACACCAGCTTGCCTTTGAGGTCTTGTAGTCAGCAGGGAGTGCCTTACAGTGATCAATCACATGAACCCTGGAGACAATAAAATCTTCGTTACATGCAATGCCAGCAATAAATGCACTGGCACAGTTTTAAGCTGGGGCCCTACTTGGGAAAGTGCTTGGCCGGTAGCATTTGATTTGATGCAACTCAATGACACACAAAAGAACTACCCGGTGCATGAAAAGGAAATGATAGTGATTATTTGTGCTCTAAAGAAGTGGCACTCTGACCTGCTGGGCTCACAATTCATTGTGTACACGGATCACAGAACTCTAGAAAACTTCAGTCTCAGAAAGACTTATCATGGGGCTGTTGGATGGAACACCTATCCCAATTCAACATGACTATTCACTACATTCATGGTGAAGATAACACAGTACAGTCGACACCCTTTTAACCCATACCCCTGGTAACCCATACTCCCTCATACCCCATAGAATTTTTGATCTACCAAGTCGGTAGGCAGGGAAATGGAACCCATAACCCATACTCTCTAATACCCAATAACCCATACCCTTTACGAGGCAAAACCCATACATTTTATTACTATATGTGTAATAGTGCATATGAACTATGAACTATGATGCGCCACAAATCCTAAGTAACTTTTTTTGACACTCGAATCTCACCTGCTCTGGCTGCTCATGACATTAAAGGCTCTTGAGGTCCTGAAAAAGGGGCTGAAAATCTTGCAGGCCCAGGTTAAAGCTAAGAAAGAGAAACTCCAGGCTCAACTGCATGAGAGGAAATCAATCTCTTCACATGACAAAAAATGGCTGGACAATGAAGCTAATTTGGTTGATGAGCAACAGGTTTTGGATGCTCTGGAGAATGCTTCCGATTATGAGAGAGGTTTGGAAAGACTTGATGATGTGCAGAAGGGTGTTGTCAAAAGATTATGGGAGGTGGCAGGTGACCTAAGCAAGGTGGTAGGCAAGAAGCAAAAACATACATTAATGAATTGCAACTTCAGTATCCATTGAAGTAACAGACCAACCTGAAGGATCTGAAACTAAAGCTAAGGAACCCAGCAAGAAGAAGCAAAGTAGCTCCACTGCACCTGTGTTCACCAAGAAGGAGAATGCAACACTCACCCAGCGCATTGAAATTCTGGATTGGTATCATGACAATGGCAAGAATCAGTTGAAAACTGCAAAGCACTTTGATTCCATCTATCCAAACCTGAAAATGAAGCAACCTCTGGTCTCTGCATGGGTAAAGGATGAAGCAAAATGGCGAGAGGAATGGGTGCATAGCAACGGTGGACACAAAGCAAAACGGGCTCATCAAACACAGCATCCAGAAGTCATGGAACTGATGGAGTTATGGGTGTCAAAGGCAATGCAAAATAACTTTCTTCTCACCGGTGAAGTCCTATGCCAGAAGTGGACAAAATTTGCAGACCTAGCAGGTGTCCCAGATGATGAGCGTCTCAGTTTGAGTGAGGCGTGGTTGGCTCATTTCAAGGTCCAGAATGGTTTGAAGCAATTCAAGCGTCATGGCGATGCTGCATCAGCAGATCCGGAGACCATGAAGACTGAGCGAAAACACATCCAGGAACTTATTGATAAGTATGGTTATGAGCTATGGGATATCTTTAACATGGACAAGACTGGGTTGTTCTATGGGCATGTACCATACCTATTCTTTGGTTAAAATACTCAATTCAGAATAGAATGCCTCCAGATTGAGGGTTAGCAAATAAGAAATATTCAGGAGTGAAAGGCAGCAAGGTCCGACTCACCTATGCATTTACATCAAATGCGGATGGATCTGGAAAACTGCAGCCCATCGTTATCAGAAGGGCACATAAACCTCAAGCGTTCCAAAAGAAGACAGGTGCATGGCTGGGTTTTTACTACCGGAACAATGCAAAGGCTTGGATGACTTCGGCACTGTATCAGGAGTGGATTCAGCAATGGGATCAGGAACTACAGGCAAAAAACTGCAAGGTCCTTCTCCTACAAGATAATTTCTCTGGTCACATTGTTCCAGATGGTCTTTGGAACATATGCATCAAGAATTTTGAGCCAAACCTCACTGCACATGTCCAACCAATGGATCAGGGTATCATCCAATGCTTCAAAGCTCATTACTGTGCAAGGTATATACAACATGTGATCGATCATTATGATGCAGGCATCACCCCATCCAAAATCTATGACATTGATCAACTCGAAGCAATGCAGCTTGCTGATGTGGCTTGGTGTGAAGTGGACACAACTACAATCAGGAACTGCTGGAAGAAAGCTGCTATTCTTCCATCATCCTCTCTGCCAGTTTTGAATCCAAGCATCCCTGTTTCATCACTCCTTAATGTTAACGACACTCATGGTCTCGAAGATCCTGTCACAATTGCTGAGAAGCAGCTCGAGAGCACTCTTGATGAGTTGGTATCAACTGGGGCGCTTCAGGCGAGCAACAGAATGGATATTGAAGGACTACTCAATTCGGCAGACAAGTCACATGTCATAGATGAGACAACAGACAAAGAAATATGCCAGGCTGTGTTGGACGCACGAAAAGCTCAGGAAGAGGGGCCGATCAATGGTGGGGACAATGATATTGACGATGATGCACCTGTTGAGCCTTGTCCCACACATCGCAAAGTGCTTCAGGCAGCCTCAGTTATCAACAAGTACATTGATAGTTTTGATGATCCTGTTGCATGCAAACTTGAGGGGATTCTGGCCTCTTTCAAACGTCAAATGCAGTTGGAGATGTCCTTCTCCATGAACTCTACTCAACTTACTGATTACTTTCATCATATATAATCTTACTAGTAGTATATAATACCTCCTAGAGACAAATAGTTGATTTAGCTGTAGATACTTTACCTTATTGGTTGTAAATAGTTATACTGTACTTCAGAAATTTAAAGCTGAATTTTTTAGAATTTTATTGGATTTATTGGACCTATTTTTAGCACTATCCTTGAACCCCATACTCCCTCATAACCCATAGCCCCGAGTGTCCATGGAAGGGGTATGGGTTATGAGGGTGTCAACTGTAGTTGATGCCCTTTCCTGCCTACCTGACAACCCATCTGAGGAGGTGTCCAAAGACATGGATGTCGCTGACTCACCTTTATGGTGGGACAACTGGTTGAGAATTGAAAAATTGTGCAATGCAATTTTTACAATCTCTGCAGATGAATCTTTCTTGCATGATGTACACCTGGGGTACAAAGAAGATGATTTTCCCCAGAAACTCTCTGTAGCAGATAAAAGTATCCCTGGCATCCGATTCAAGAACAAACTACATATGGTTCATCAGTGACCAACTCATAATCCCTTGCTATGGCACACTCCATGAGGATCTCTTCTGGCTGGCTCAGGACATGCTCGGCCACTTTGGGGCCAATAAGTCCTACATGAGCATTCGCAATTGCTACTACTGGCCAAACATGTGGAGGGATCTTGAGAACACCTACATCCCAGCTTGTCCTGATTGCCAATGCAACAAAAGTTTGACTTCCAAACTGAAGGTACCACTGCATCCACTGCCTATCCCTGAGAATAGAGGAGACTCAGTATGCCTGGACTTTGTGGGTCCTTTACCTGAGGATGACAGTTATTATAAGGGCAACCTCAGCCTCTAGCAAAGGGAAATCTGAAGTTAAAATTATACTACACAGTACAGGGATTGAGGACACACCTAGCAAAGGGAAATCTGAAGAGAAAACTCTAAGGATCCCTTTGCCGATGCCCAGTATATGTGAAGATGACAAAAATCAAATAATAACCTAAAAATAGAAAAGGCGGAGATAGGCAGATCAAGGCTGCCAAATGACATCATACCAAGGGGTAGATGTTGGAAGGGGTGCTCTGCCTCTAAATATAAAACTGTCAACATGCACAAACATGATAGAAAGGGAAAATTAGTAATAAAATCTGGAAAGATCATAGAAAATGAAGAAGTGAGGAAAAATATAGAACAAATGTAAAAAATAGGAGAAACACACAGGGCACCCCCCTAATCCTCTTACATCACCCCCTCTCTAAGATGCATTGCCCTGATGCATTCAAAATCGCATATGACCAAAGTCCGTGACTTGACTGCGATGCAGTGCAGCAGTGTGCCATCAGTGGAATTCCTTGACTAACTGAGGGGCATTCACGTCAGACTCTTTGACCTATGAGTTCTCCTCATACCCATAACCCTTCCAATGTACCAAATACTGGAGTTTTCCTCAATGCAAACAGCTGTCCAAGATTGACTCAACTTTGTCTTGGGGTTCTCCCTTGATCACTGTAGGTGGTGGTGGTGGGTGTGAATGGCATCCCAGGAATGGATCTGGGGGAGCTTGAAGGAGTTTGATGACATGGAAGACTGGGTGGAGTCTGGACATGGAGGCTGGGAGGCGTAGATGATAGGCATGTGTTCCAACACACTTGACGATGGGGAAAGGTCCCAGGAAGCGATGAGCAAGTTTCTTGGATGGATGTGTAGTGGAGATGTCACTGGAGTCAAGATAAACTTGATCACCAACCTTGTACTGAGGGGTTGGAGAATGGCGTTGGTTGTAAAAGCATGCCATGTTGTCCTTTGCCTTTGCCTCCTCCAAGCTATCCTGCATGCGTTCTGTGAACTCATTCACCATCTCAATGTGTGAGGGAGTTTGGCGAGGTTCAAATCCCATGCATGGATGTCATCCAGTGTCTAATAGGAAAGGGGTCTGTTGAGTGGAAGCATGGACATGGTTGTTGTATCTGAACTCGGCCAAGGGGAGAAGATCATCCCAATCATCCTGGCATTCATTGACAAAGATGCAGATGTACTGCTCCAGTTCCTGGTTGACTCGCTCAGTCTGGCTGTCGATTTGTGGGTGATAAGTGGTCAAAGCAAGGAGTTTGATCCCCAGGAGTCAGTGCAGCTTGCAAGTGAACTCTGCCATGAACTGAGGGCCACAATCAGAGAGGAAAGTACCAGGAAGTCCATGTAATTTCCACACATGGTGGAGGTAGAGTTGGGTGGCACCCAGGGCACTGACAGTGGTGTGAGTGGGAATGAAGTGAGCACATTTTCCCACTGAATCAACTGTGCACATCACCACATCAAACCCATTCGACTCTGGCAACTCCACCACAAAGTTGACGCTGACAACATCCCAATGACTCTCTGGAACAGGAAGAGGGTGTAGCTCGCCAATGAGTTTGCGATGAGGAACCTTGGTGCATAAGCAAGGGTCACAAGTGTGACAATACTGACCAATGAGCCATGACATTTGTGGCCACCAATAATTCCGTGAGGTGAGCTCCAAGGTCTTCCAGCATCCAGGATGACCAGCAATCTGTGAGTCATGATGTTGGGATATGATGTGCCGGTGAAGGTCTGGGTCATTGGGAATGTAGATGCAGTCCCTGAAATACAACAAGTCCTCTTTTTCAGCCCACTCTGCCACATGCAAGGAAAGGGTGGATCCCTTCCTCAGTTCTTTAACAGCTCAGGCAACAACATCCTCATGTAAACTGCTATGGTTTACACAATGAATGTCACGTAGGATGTCCCACTCCTTGCCCTGGGGTGCGATGCCTTCCAGTGCCTGAATGGTGAACAGGTCTGGCTGCAACAACACAATGTTGTGGTTGTCATTGCTGCCATCCCCACATGCTGTGACCCAGATGGTGGTGCAAAGAGAAGTTGAATCTGGATAGATACAGGGACCAACAAGCTTGACGATGGTTCAATTTCTTGGCCATCATAAAGTACTCGAGATTCTTGTGATCCATCCAAATTTCCACCTTGTGTTGGGCACCCTCGAGGAAGTGTCGCCACTCCTCAAGCGCACACATTATTGCCAACATCTCCTTGTCATGGATCTTGTAATTTTGCTCTACAGCACTAAGGCTTTTGGAGTAGAATGCAACAGGATGCCACTTCTGGTCCTCTGGAGACTGCTGAGACAACACAGCACCCATTGCAAAGTCAGAACTGCCAGCTTCTACATGAAAAGGACATGAATCTGTTGAGGAACACACTGTGGAATGATGCATCACCAAATGCGGAAATGTCGGCACATTTGATGCAGACACTATTGTTAGTGCATCCCTTTGATGCGTGTGAACAAACACCTTAGTTCCTTTTCTCATTCTTTCTCTTTGCTTGGCAAAACATATATATACTCATAGATAGACAATCTGCCACCTCAGTCATTTGTACAAGGACTGAGTATAGCCTTGTTTATTCAAGGATCGATTCTCTACAGGTTATGGGCCATTTCTGTCATTGAAATGACGGTAGAGATCTCCTAGCCACTCAACGTGTGTTGACATCACCCACTCTCGATTGGATTCCAATCATCATCTCACCTTGGATCACAGAGCAATTCCCCTTGTGGTAGCCACTCCAGTACACATCTAATCTCTTTGTTACTTTCATATTTCCATCCAACCGCTCTATGATGCTTTACTCTTCATAATCATGACTGCCGACCCCAACTCCAACATAGTCTCCATTCCCCTAATTAAACTCTCAGTTCAGTATGCGGGAGTCAAGCTTGACAAGCTGAAGTCAAACTACAAAGAGTGGTGCAAGGATGTTACCATTGCCCTCTCCCTCAATGGCCTCTATGAGTACATATCTGGGGATGCTTCTCCCCCACCAACATCTGAGACACGTGCATCCTCAAATTACTCTGCCAATGCCCGTCTTGCATATGCTTTCCTTGTGTACAGCATCACCCCTTCCTCGACATGACAAAGGGCCCTAGTACCAACTGGATGATTATCAAAGACTGTCACCAGAAGGAGGGACCCATTTGCCAAGTCCAACTCTTACGACAAGCTTTGTCCATTCAATGCATGAAAAATACCCCACTCCCTAAAACTGTGGACCAGATCTGCACTTTAATAGAACGTGCATTTGCCATGGGAGATATTAAGGCTGATCTCCTATGCTCCATAGCACTCCTGAACTCCCTCAGCAATCATTTCCTTCATGCCCATTCAATCATATTCCACGATATTTCGAATTCTTCCTTGACATCTCCCTACACTTCCAACGACATTAGATGGTTCCTGGAAAACGAACAGTCCCTGATTGAGAATGACCAATGCTCCGAGAGCAGGTTGTCCATCGCACTCACTGCCCACACCAAGACCCTGAGAACATCCAGTTCCCTCCTTTGTAGCAACCCAGTTTGTAAGAAAACTGGTCACACCATTGAATTCTGCATTAAGCAAGGCGGAGGCATGGCCAGGAAGACAATTGAGGATTCTAAGGCAGCTCGATGACTTATGCTCGAAAAGAAGAGGTTAGGTATGGACACGCCCAAGGTCCCTGTCACCATGAAGGACATTAATGGGCAAGTGTTCACCATACTCATCGATTCCGTGTCACCACAGACCCCTTCAAACCTGCCTGAATTTGCTGGCATCACATGTGATCCTGTCCCTGCCACATCCATTGAGGAGATCGAGTATGAGGGCTGGTTGGTAGTTGAGGAGCCTGTCACATCTATAGATTGGAATCAACACTACACCCCAGCAGCCAAGAATGCATTGACAGCTGAACCTCTAAATCAGACAAAGTGAACTCAAATGTCCCTTGATGATTTCCCCTTCCTTGTGGATTCTGGCACCTCAGTTCATATATCCCCAGATCGCTCAGACTTTATCTCTCTCCATCCCATTAAACTGTGATTGGTAAAAGGACTTGGAGGATCTTCCATCTCCACTATTGGTGTTGGTGATATCAAAGTATGTGTGGCACGGGGCACATCAATCATCTTATGTAGCACACTATACATTCCGAATGCAAGTGTTCACCTCATTTCCATTAGCTCCCTCACCAATGACTCCAATGCCATCACCCATTTCGATTCATCATCCTGTTGGATAACCGACAAATCTACAGGTGCCTTCATTGCACGTGGACCCTTCTTTCCACTAAGAAATTTTACACACTCACTCTACATTCTGCAACCACTGATCACACCTTCACTGTCCATGGTATCCCCATGCTCAAAACCTGGCACCGTCGCCTCAGTCATGCCAATTATCAATCCCTGTGGGACATGACCAAAAAGGGAATGCTCACAGATGCGTCTGTCTCTACAATCTCAAGACCACCTAAATGTGACGCTTGTATCCTTGGAAAGCAGACGAGGACACTGGTACCAAAGAAGCATGAGGCAGGGGAAGGACACAAGGCTATGAGGAAATTAGAGAAAGTATAGATAAATTTGTTGGGACCACATGCTGTTAGATCATGCACCAGAAATGAATATGTGATGGACATTGTTGATGACTGCACCTCCTTTCTGTGGTCCATACTGTTGAAGAACAAGGATGATGCATTTCCAGAGCTCAAGGCATGGGAGCTAGCCCACGAAAATGAAATGGGTTTAAAGGTCAGGATTTACATCACCGACAATGGGGAGCTGAAATCAAATCAAATGGAAGCATGGCTGAAATCCTGAGGCACTGAACAGCACTTCACTGCCCCACACACATCTGCACACATTGGACAAGTTGAATGCATGCACAGGACACTGATGGCAAAAGCATGGACAATGCGCATCTATGCACCCCTGCCAACATACCTTTGGGATGAGTTTTACCTAACTGCTGTCCATCTGCATGCCAAAACTATGACTCGCTCACTACAGGGGATCACACCCTGGGAACTATGGCATGAACATACACCAGATTACTCATATATACGTGAAATCGGCTGTTGTACATTTGTCCTAATTCCCAAGAAAGATAACCCAAAAATCTTTGAATGCTCAATTGAATGTGTGCTTATTGGATATGAACACAAGTCCAAAGCATACTGATGCTACAATTGTGCAACCCACCAAGTACACAGTTCCTACCATGTATGCTTCATCGAGAGCCATGAAGGACACATCCCATCAGGCCCAGAACCAGTCGTCGCTTTACCAGATACTGCTGAACCTGAGTTAGAAAATACCACACCCCCAGCACCTGTGGCACCACATGATGATGATGATGAATATGATGAATATGTCATACCACCAATCCACCCTAACACAGCACCTCCCCAACTTCCACGCCGATCATCCCATATACCCATACCAACAGAACGTAACCCCAATGGGGGTCCTACCATCACACGCATAGGAGCAGCTGTCCAGGCATCTCACGAGAGTGCTACCCACATACAAGAACAGTGATGGGAACGCAGAGCAGCTAAGCAGCCAATGGAGCAACTCCCCAATCATCATGAAGCATCCATCTCTGGCAATGATGTCAGAAATGATCTCCATCAAGCTTTTGAGAATCTAGACCTCAGTGATCAGGCACATGAACTCCTTGCCCTGATCTTGGAAATGACTGATCTTGATCTGGAGTCGCTTCAATTTGAGGATGAGCCCAAAACATGGGATGAAGCCAAGAACTCAGTGGACGTGACATGATGGGAAGCCAGGTATAGGGATGAACTGAAATCACTGAAGGAGATGGGAGTTTACAAACTCATTCAATGGTCTGACATACCCCCTGGGAAATGCATCCGAAAAGGGAAACCTGTCTTCCATATCAAGCAAGATGAAGCAGGAAAGGTGGTCAGATGGAAAGTACATCTTGTTTTTAAAGGTTTTGAACAAATCTACAGCAAGGATTATACTAAACTACCTCACCCACTGCATGCATGGAATCTTGGCATATTCTTCTGCACCTTGCAGCCTCTTTGGGATGCAACACCCAACAGATCGACGTGAAGACCACTTTTCCATATGGTTTATTACCTGCCGATGAGGTACAATACATGCAACAACTGGTTGGATTTGAGGAACCTGGAAAGGAAGACTGGGTGTGGCAACTACAGTGTGGCCTGTACAGTATGAAACAAAGCGGTCGCATCTGGAATCAAACACTCAATGCCCAGATGATCAAATGGGGATTTACTTGTCTAGCATGCGAATCTTGCATTTATTACTGGAAAACTGACACTGGGATCATTATTGCAGCCATTCATGTCGACGACTACCTCTCAATTGCGAACTCAAAGGAGGAAAATGAACATTTCATCTCTGAATTGGGCACCATGTGGTTTATCATGGGTATTGCTGTGACATGGGACAGGGCCACTCAGACAGTTGCACTCTCTCAAACTGCCCTCATTGACAAAATTATCAAACAGTTCGGCCAGAAAGATGCTCATCTGGTTTCAGCTCCCCTCAAACCAGGCTGCAAACTTCGACATGCCAACCCCCAATCCATCACTCCTGAGGAATGACTATACCTCAATAAACTCCCCTATTGATCCCTTGTTGGTTGCCTGCTATACCTAGCAATCTCCACCCGGCCTGATATTTCATATGCAGTTCAACAACTTTCCCAATATCTTGATTCCTACAATTCTGAACACTGGAGCATGGCCATCAGGCTTGTCTGATACCTCAAATGGACGAGATATTTCAAGTTACACCTTGGGGGTGATGCTCCCATATCTCTCCATGCTTTTAGTGACTCCGACTGGGCCAACTGCCAGGATACCCACCATAGCGTTGGTGGCTACATATGCACCCTTGGTTCTGGTGCAGTTTCCTGGATGGCACACAAACAGAAAGTTGTTGCCACCTCATCATGCAAAGCCAAATACATTGCAGCTTTTGAGACTGCCAAGGAATGCATCTGGCTACGAACCCTACAACTACACACAAACTTCCCCCACCATTATATCCTGTGACAATACCACTACTAAGACTCTCTCTGAAGACCCCCTTCTCCACTCCTGCATCAAACATGTTGACATTAAATATTACTTCCTTTGTGAGCACATCCAGTCTGACGATCTGCATCTCACTTACGTCAATACCCAAGAAAATGTTGCCGACATGTTCACCAAAGCCCTAGATGTCAAACAATTCACTTATCTACAAAATTCCCTGGGCCTACGATAATACGATTCCATGTGAGGAGGGGTACCACAGTGAGGAGTGTTGAGGAACACACCGTGGAATGATGCATCACCAAATGTGGAAATGGTGGCACGTTTGATGCAGATGCTATTGTTAGTGCATCCCTTTGATGCACATAAACAAACACCTTAGTTCCCTTTCTCATTCTTTCTCTTTGCTTGGCAAAACATATATATACTCGTAGATAGACAATCTGCCACCTCAGTCATTTGTACAAGGACTGAGTATAGCCTTGTTTATTCTAGGATCGATTCTCTACAGAATCGTCAGCAAAGGTAAGGATGGGAGCAGAAGTGACCATCTCTTTAAGCCTTTCAAACACCTCCTGTTGTGCATTATCCCACCTCCATGCCTCCTTTCCTGTCAAGTCGAACAGTGGTTGTGCATGATGTGAGAAATCCTTGATAAAATGCTGATAGAAATTGATGAAGCCCAGGAAAGACTGCACCTCTTTCTTGTTCATGGGGGTTGGCCAAGCCGTGACCCCATTCACCTTGATAGGATCCATCTCCACCTGACCCTCCAAGATAATCAGGCTGAGGTACTTGATCTTGGTCTTCTCAAACTTGCACTTGTCCTGATGAAGGTAGAGTTTGTACCGTCAAAGCTGTTCTAGGATGAGGTGCGTGATGCAACAGTGCTCTTCAACCATGCGAGTGAAGATGAGGATGTCATCGAGATAGATGCAGACAATGCCTTCAAGGATGAGGTCATGGAAAATGTCATTCATCATGGTCTGAAAGGTGGCAGGACTATTAGTAAGGCCAAAGAACATGACAAGCAGTTCAAAAAGACCACGGTTGGTATGAAAGGCTGCCTTCCACTCATCTCCCTCCTTTATCCTCACATTATTGTAGCCCCAATGGATGTTGAGCTTGGTGAAGTATTGGGCTCCACAGAGCTGGTTGACGAGTTCAGAGATGAGAGGTAATGGGTAGCAATTTTTGACTGTGATGTTGTTGAGCCTTCTGTAGTCTTGAACTGGTCGAAGTGAGCCATCCTTCTTCTTGACAAAGAAAAAAGTAGAGGCCATGGGTGACTTCGATGGTCGAATATGTCCAGAGGCCAGGTGTTCATCGATGAACTGGTCAAGCTGTTGTTGTTCTTCAGGAGAGAGAGGATAGACCTTGCAGGATGAAGGGGTTGCACCAGGGGTGAGTTTGATTGTGTGATCCCATGGCTTGCATGCAGGGAGAGAGTCGAATGATTCCTTGGAGAACACGTCTCCAAACTCATGGAGATGAGGGAGCAAGGAATTAGTAGAGGATTTAGCAGCATTGTTTTATGGAAGGCCTCGGCGAGGCATTGGGATATGTTCCATGTAGCACACACCTTGTGCGGTGGACAAATTGCAGTGTAGAAGATCCGATCACCTTCCTCCACTTCCTCTGGCTCCTCCTCCTCCTCATCCGAGTCTGGCATCAGATCAGGAACCCCTTCCAACTCCACTTCAGGTATAGGCAGGGGTCTGGCATGACACTTCTGAGTATGTCGTATCGTGGCCTTCTGTCCACGATGTTCTTGCCTGGCTTCTGTGAAACAAGTACGACAGTGGGATGGACATCGGCTCATGGTAACCTCCCCAGTACACCAGTCGACCTCTGTGTTATGGTCTCAAAGTCACGGATAGCCCAAAATCACCTTTTGCTTTCCTAATTGAGTGACAGCAAAAAGGGCACGCTTACTATGATCTTTGTAATGGAGGACCAGGTCTACAACCTCTCGGATGGCACCGGCACCAGCTTCATTTGGGGACCCATCCACATTATACACAGGTATTGGACGTGAGAGTGAGCGAGTCTTTAGGCAATGTTGTTGTGCAAGATGGGCATTGATGAAGAGACTGGTTGCACCAGAGTCCAGGAGTGCAGAGACACTGAGTATCTGTCCAGTGTCAGTCATCTGCAGTTCAATTGCTAGGTTCAAGGAATGTGTAGAGGGAGTGGATGCAACAATATATTTCTGTGATAGTTTATGCTCCCATGATTTAATTTTGGGGTGTGGAGCAGAGGGAGAGATGGGAAGAGCAGGTACATCTTCAGCCAACTTCGAAGGGTCAGAGAGGGGAACAGTCACAGAAATGGATTCATTCTCCAGGGATTCAACTGACAAGACTTCAAAGTGGTTATGGACAGGCAGTGAGGGCATATGATTCACTCACTGCAAATAGAAAAATCCTGCTCCTCTACAACTTCTGACTTGATCTCCTCTGCAACCTGATCCTTCGCTTCCTCAACATCTACAAGCACCAACAAGTCTTGGAGGAGTTCATCTCACCCCTCGGGGGTGAGCATGCAGATATCCTGATGATGGGGACACGCTCCAGCCCTGTGCCCAGTTTCCCCACAATGGTAGCAGAGATCCAACCTACATGCATGGCTGCGGGCTGCATCAACATCCATTGGTACTGGGACATTGATGGCTGGTGTGGGGGTTTGATGAACAGGAATTGGGTTAAGGCGGGGAAGGGTTCGATTGAAGGTGTAGGGTGCATGAGTGGTAGTTGGAGCATGGAATGCAGCATTAAATGCCACATTTGTGAGTCGGTTCTCATCACAGAGTGAAGCAGCTTCATACCAAGCATAGATATCATTGTCTGCTGGGTGCTCTTCCAACATCTGTGCAATCTGGTCCTGAATTTCTTGGTTGAGGCCCCATCAGAACTTCACTACCACTGGTAGCCCACTCCCATATCCTGCCATGTCCACCAAATCCTTAAACTCATTGATATAATCATCCATGGATCGACGTGCCTGGTGGTAAGAGGATGACTCAAGTTGTGTCACTGCTTGGTGGCACTCATTGAGGGGACAAAAGTGGCATACAAACTCAGCTCGAAAGTCAACCCAAGTGGAGAAAGGTAGAGAACCAAGTTCTTTAGTTTGATGCAGAATATGGTCCACATAGAGATAGGTGCATTCAGATTTCATGTATGTGAAGGCCCAATAAATTTTTGCAGCCTCATTGACGAATTGATGCGACTGGAGACTGATGTATAACTCACAGGAATTAAGGAATGCATGTCCCTGCGCATGTGCACCATTAAATTCAGCGGGGGGGGGGGGGGGGACAGTTTGATCTGGGCGCACTCTTTAGTGGGCATGTTTGGCAGTATGTCATTGTTGGGTGTGCTTGGAGTCGCAATGGGGGGAATATTGGTTGTAGGGTTAGTCTGGAGGGTCCTGACAAAGTTTTTAATTGTAGATTTAAGCGAATCGATTTGCACGTGTATTCTGGAAACATTGCTTTCAAGCACGTCGAGGTGCTCTGATGCGTCCATGTCACTAGGGGGCACGTTTGGCAAAAATGGTGGTGCAGTAAAGGTGAGACTGTCTGGAATGGTATGTAGGGAGTCTGTGGAGCTTTGGGAAGCGTCATCCACTCCATACCTGCCTATCTTGGGCAGTGTGTTTGTGATTTCGGGCCTTAGGGGAGAGTTTTCTACTATAAGGGCAACCTCAGCCTCTAGCAAAGGGAAATCCAAAGTTAAAATTATACTACATAGTACAGGGATTGGGGACACACCTAGCAAAGGGAAATCCGAAGAGAAAACTCTAAGGATCCCTTTGCCAATGCCCAGTATATGTGAAGACGACAAAAATCAAATAATAACCTAAAAATAGAAAAGGCGGAGATAGGCAGATCAAGGCTGCCGAATGACATCATACCAAGGGGTAGGTGTTGGAAGGGGTGCTCTGCCTCTAAATATAAAACTGTCAACATGCACAAACATGATAGAAAGGGAAAATTAGTAATAAAATCTGGAAAAATCATAGAAAATGAAGAATAGAAGGAAATGAAGTGAGGAAAAATATAGAACAAACATAGAAAATAGGAGAAACACATAGGGCACCCCCCTAGTCCCCTTACAGGATCCCTTTATGTGATGCTCTTTCAGTTGGTGTGGACGTCAGCATGCTTGCCAGTGAGATACAAAGACATATGTACAAATTACTAGATATATAGCCATAGCACAGTTGTTTTACCTAGTACATGCACAAGCCATCTGTTCCTAATTATAAACAGGACTGCAATGGTAAATCAATCCTATCCTAAAACTAAAACAGTAACTATTTCTATGCTGTCTGCTGGAATTCCTTAATGCAGTTCTTAGACCCTTGTCTGCTGCCCAGGCATAGCCACAAGAAAATGCTCTGTCGAGGATTATGTACTAAATCAGTGACTGTCTGACACAATAATTGAATCCATACAGCACCTAGTAGTCAATTTCAATTCTAGCCTGTCCTATATATTTCCCTCTGGTGTTCCATAGTTTTGATTGCTGCAGTTCTTGAAAATCTGCCACTTTCAATGGTGCAGGCAGTGTAGTGAGGAACAGTATCTGTATCAGATGTATGATATCTGTGACTGTTCATTATGTGAGGTTGGATTTACTAGGAAGCAGGGAGGGAGCTCTACATTATGACCCAAGTAAGTCCACTGTCTTCAATTTCTGCTAATTTTGCTGCATGTTTACCATTTGTCACCAAAGTTCTTGAATATCCAGTTTGGAGCACTCCTCTGAATCATCACCTAATACAACATCAAGAACAAATAGCCATGGGTGTGGGAGTGCAGATGGAGTTGGCTGTAGCTCAATATGCAGAGCAGAGGTGGGAGTGACAGGTGCATTGGTTCTAAGAGCATGGAGGGCACAAGCAAAAGAAGACAGCTAGATGGCATGAGGAGCACAGTGGAGTATGTACTAAGGCAGAAAGTGAGAGGCTAATACCCAGTGAAAGTGATGTGTGCATTTTCATCAGCTCTGCACATGAAATAATCACTACTGTTTGTCTCTCTGCATTCCCCAGAGTATGTGCACCATTGGTTGTACAAATCCACTGAGACTCGGCACATCAAATCCCAATGTCCAAGTGTCTTCACTGCCCCAATATTCTCAATCAAACCTGATCACATATATCATACAACCACTGATCAATGTGCTCCCATAGCACTTGCATGCTGCACCATATCCCAGACAACTTGGGGGCAGAGGAGAACAGCATATTGAGGATGGGGGTTATGTGCAGTGGGGAAGGTGTATCACAATGGATTGGGGGAGAAATACAAGGCAGATAAAGGACACAGATAGGTATATGGCAGAGATGGGACTCATGGGAGGCAGAGGGAAGTGGCAGAATTTGGAGAACAACTGAGGGTAGGCAGAAAAATTGATGCAACAATACCATTTGTTTCCTTTGATGAAAGGTCATTGCAGGGTACACTATGACTAGCCTTCAGTGGAATTCATTTGTTCTTGACGTATCCCTTCCTGCATGTTAGTCTAGTTAGTGTTTTAAGGTTTGGTTTGGTCCAGTTTTTTGACCCCTAGGAGGGTTAACCAGGACTGTAACCAGTCTAGACCATTACCCTAAGTCATATGGACTGTAACCAAACCAATGAAGACCAGTCTTCATCAGTTCGGTTACCCGGTTTAGACCAGTTTCAACCAGTTTTATGTCCCTGTCATTTGTCGTCCCCACCATTTGTCATCCCTACCATTTGTCATCCCCACCATTTGTCATCCCCACCATTTGTCATCCCTGCCATTTGTATTTGTTGTCCCCACCATTTGTTGTCCCCATGTTCATTGTCCCCACCATTCATTGTCCCTGCCATCTGTTGTCCCTGCATTTGTCATCCCTGTCATTTGTTGTCCCTGTGTCATCCATCTCAGTTGTTCCTGCTGATTGTTGTCCCCATTGTCCCTGCCATTTGTTGTCCCCATGGTTTGCCATCCCCACCCTTTGTTGTCCCAGCATTTGTTGTCCTCAGCATTTGTTGTCCCAGCTGTTTGTCATCCCCCATTTGTGGCTGCCATCATCATCAGCACCTCCAATTCCCCCTACAAGCAGTGGCTCGTAGGTGGGTTGGTGGTGCTATGTGACATGGCAGCAGTGGCAGTGGCAGAGGTTGCTGTTGGGGGTGTCGTGTTGTTGTTGCTGGCCATTGCCATTGCCATATAAGAACCAAACCTGTTGCTGCCCTGTGAGCAGAGGCTCACACCGGCAGCACAGGGTGTGTGTTGTTCAGTGGGTGGGTGATGTTGTAGTCAAGACATGAGAACCTAAAAGCAAAACATTTAGTTAGTAAAAGAAACAATAATAATATGAAAGACTTACACATGGGCCTGAATGATGATTGGTGTCATTCAGGCCCCCTGCCTTGTGTTGGTTTGTTTGGGTGGTGGTGTCCATGTTGTTGGTGGTGAGTGCAGATGGAGGTTGTGGTTTGGTAAACAAATGCCGTGATGCAAAGAAACATGTCAATGCATGATGCAAACAACATGTATTATGTGTTCATTTACTGTGAACAAATATGTACAACTACTGCAATGTATATAAGCCCCACCAATTTGTGTGGCTTCCTCATCATTAGTTTATTATATATAATATGTACATTATAGGGTATATAATCTAAGGGTAAAAAGACTGGTTACAACCAGTTACAACTGGTTACAACTGGTTTTACAATGGTTTTTGAATGTTTTCAAAACAGGTTAACTGATAACTGAACTGTGGTCTCAGTTACTCACTTTTTCAGAAAAATGGACTGGACTGAAGCATGGACCACAGTTCAGTCTGGTTCAGTCTTCAGTCCTATGGACTGAACCTTGATACACTAGGTCTAGTCCCCAGAAGTTGTCATGGCAAAGGACATGTTGGGCCTGCAAAATTTAGAATGTGGACAATGTGTTGTCTGGAGAAGCAGATGAGATTGCAGTCAGGTTTCATGTAGGGGATCGAGGACAAACAGAGGGGCATTTGGATGTATTTGTGATGACATGTATTTGTGACAACCAGGACCAACTCAAACTTCCAAACTAGATTCAAGGTCTTTGATGTGCACAGGAAAGGCAGAAAGAAGGTGGCACTTGTCAAGAACTGTTCCTCGCCCAATCAGAACCCACATCTGTCCAACTCTTTTCTGCACATTGAAACTGACATTTGTCTACTCCTCCCACTTTCATTCCTGGCCACCTTGCCCTGCCCATACTGCTGTGCACCAGGCTGCCTGGTACAGCACCCACAGCTGCCTTCCCAAGGCTGCCGTCTCTTTTGCAAATTTGACTATGGATTCCTGTGCAGCTCCCACTAGGTAATTTATCTATGCAGTTGAGACACTGCCACAGCTTCTGTTTCTGTTCTGCCTTTATTCTGGACTACAGTATTTAAGCTTAGTTAGTTTCACCTTGTATTCCTCTGTTTGTATATTGACATAGACTCAACTTAACCTGCCAATCTAAATCTCCTTCTACTCCTACCTCAGATCTCTAAGAGTCTGAACTCCATTTGACTCAACCTCTAGTCTCCCTCTGAAGTTCTAATCTCTTCTGAACTTAACCCAAGTCCCTCCATACTCCTTCCTGCATCTACCCACTTCCCCACTTCTACCTCCAAACCTACATCTTGAAATTAGGACACCAGATGAGGTGAAGGGCACAGCTTCTTACAAGCTGAAGCCAACTCCTTTCCATTTTCCCCTCTGCACAATCCGCCATGACCTGACAACCTTCTGCTATCAACACCCACAGGGTCTGATCAGATTCCAATGTACCTTCTAGGATCAGTTCTTAACAGTATATACAAACTCACACTTCACTCATCTCATTCCTCTCTATGACCCCTACTGAGACCCACCAGTGCACAACCAGAAATTCCCAACTTGCCAGTACTATTCCTGGGATCTCTGCAATTCAGCGATCCATCCTTTCTGACCCTTGATGTTGCAGGGGAGTTGGTCTACTGGGAGTTCATTGACGAAGGTTGTCACGTCGCGAAGAATGAGGTAAGCATAGTCATGCAGATGAGTGGAGAAAAGAACTAGTGTGAGGGGAAGAGTTTGACAGATAGTAGATACAATGGGCAATGCAAACACATTCAACAGAGTCACGTGATGCATGCATTGGAAACACAGGTCATTGAATGCAACGTACTATGGGGCCACTTGGCAGTAAGTAAACTCAATGTAATGATCTGAGTCCCAGGACGTTATGTGAATGGAGTTCTTATGTATAAGGAGAAAACATGAAAGAGAAAAGCCACACGAGCCCATGAATTTATGAACTTGGGAACTTAACTTGGTTTCGGCACCTTGGTGTGCAGAAGACTTGGGAGACTAAGGAGAGACCTTATGTGGGGAGCGTAAGGCAAAGGGTCAAGAAAGAATGCGCTCCATTTGACAGGTGGGAGGACACCTAAATACAAACAGGCTGTAATTACAAGCTAAATCTGATTGTGCACATTCTCCTGTGCTGACAGCCTGAGCAACCAGAAATGAACAATAAAAAGAAAAGAGATTGCTGGATTTGGGGTGGTGATGGGAAGGTTCTATACTAATGAATCATCCTTGAAGGAAGCGAGATGGCTCATCAAATCCTCATCTAAGAGTCTTGCCACCAGGAATGGCTCAGGGTGAGGTTGTCGTTGAGTTCCTCTATTGATGTTGCACCACCTGTACCCCCTGCAAGCATGGAGGATACCCAGACGATACCCCTCAACCCTATCGTCCAGTGGCTCAACCCATCAAGTTGGATTTAACTGGCCAAAGTGTTGAAGTTTGACATTTCGGATCATCGAAGCAAAAAGGTACAAGAAGTGAAACTGTAAAAGGCAAAAAAAGAAGGGGAAAGATGAAAATGTCGGCACCAATCCTTCAAACTGGTGATGCTGTCAAAGAGAAGGCCGAGGGAGCTGAGAGTGCAGCAACACGCATCAGTCACGCAGTGAAATATTGACCTAAATTAAATATAATAATCTGCAAAACAGAAATATCAGATGATAAACTGGTCAATTGAAGCTGTTGAGTATATGGGGACACATCAAGAATGTATGAAGGAATGGGGTTGTTGTCATGTAACAAAAGGCTTCCTGGAAAATTCTGGAAATGGTAGGGGTTGACGAGTGGGACTTGTCATCCTACCACATCGACCCACCACTACTTTCAGAGTGTCTTCCAGACTCTCAAACATCTTCCAACAAATTGGCTCAGGAGCCCCCTCAATCAGTGCCAATCTCATGTCCACCCATGCCCTGCACTCTTCTGCCAACCCAGAAGGTTTTTGATCAAGAACTCCCCTTGAGTATGTAGGGGGCATCAACCAGCCTGAACACTTTGGGTTGGAAGATTCTGGTCTAGAGGACAGACCCCCTGGTGGACCCAATGACCCTAGTGGTCCTGACGGCCCTGGGGGTGACCCCGATCCCAATGATCCAGATGATCAACCTCCCACAGTGGAAAACCCTGATCCAGGGGATAGGTTCATAGATGTCCTTTACAGCCTCTTGGAGAGTATCTGCACCCTTCGTCAGAACAATGCACCCAAGACTGAGAAAATCAAAGTTTGTGACCCCGACACTTTTGACGGCACCAATCCAAAGAAACTTAGAGACTTCCTAGTCTCCTGCAATCTTCATTTCCACGACCGTCTGCACATATTTTCCTCTGATGAGAAAAAGATCATATTTATTCTTTCTTATCTTAAGGGATCAGCTCTTAGTTGGTTTGAGCCTGGTCTTAATGACTCGACAGATTCCACACACTGAATGTGGGACTACGAAGCTTTCCTCGCTGAGCTGGAAAGCAACTTCAACCCACATGACCTGGTCAGAGACGTGGAAAAAGCTCTCTCTGACTTAGCAATGAAGAAAGGTGGTCATATCATGAAATATAATGTTGACTTCTGGGAATTAGCTTCTAGGGTCAATTGGAATAAAGCAGCCCTTCATGACCACTATTTCTGTGGTCTTCCACTCCGACTTTGCATTGAAGTTCTCCGGGGTGGTAAACCCAATACTCTTGCAGAACTGCACTTGAAAGTACAGGACAGCGACAACATCTACTGGATGCAAGAAGATGAATCCCACTTTGAAACAAAGAATTCCAGTAACTTCACTAACTCTAGCTGGAAGTACACTTCCAAAAGTCCTGCCCCATCTACAAACCAATCCTCGTCAAACTCCACCTGTGGTAGCACCTCCAACCAGCAGTCATCCACAATGAAGAACACTCCCTGGGACAAGCCCAAGTCGTCCATCTCTGATCAGTTGGGAAAGAATTGCAAGCTTACTGGGGAGGAACAAGAACATCACATGAGAGAATGACTTTGTCTCTACTGTGGTGAGGAAGGGCATGTAGCAGGAAATTGCCCAAAATCCAAAGCTGCAAAAGCCCATGTTTCTGCTGTTGTTCCCAACACTATGGACTCAGAAAAATAGTCTGCAACCCTCAGGAAACAGCCATTGGGGCTGGGGGTTCCATTGACCTTACCCACTATGTTCATCTCAATGCATCCACTCTTTCCAACCCTGACTCCCTGACCACTCTTTCAACCATTCCTGACAAATCTGCTCCTGTCCAAACTCTTATTGATTCTGGTTCCTCCCATTGCTTCCTTGATTCCTCCTTTGTGTTGGATAACCAACTCAGCACAAAATCCATTAACCCGATAGGATTATGGCTCTTTGATGGATCTTGCAACTCCACCATAACTCAAGTTGTCCAACTTCCAGTCACCTTCCCTACTGGTGAAGTGTTCAATCTGTCATTTTATGTAACCTCACTAGACTCTTCCTGTTCTGCTGTACTTGGTCATAACTGGCTGATGCAATACAATCCATTGATTGACTGGTCTTCAAGCCAAATTGCTTTCCGCTCTTCAGATCATAGAGGTCCAGCACCCCAGATGTCACCTTTGTCTTCAAACCTTCCAGTAGATATTTGTGGTTCACCTGCACCTTTAGAACCCCCCATTCCACCTAAGTTTTCTCTTCCTGACATTTTGTTCATCAATGCTGCTGCATACATGTGTGCTAGCAAACTCCCTGGGGCAGTTGACCTTTGCTCCAGAAGGGTTATCCACCCACTCTGCTCAATCTTCACCCCTGCTGGATTTATCTGACATTCCCGCTGAGTATCATGAATTTGCTGATGTCTTTAATAAGACTAAGGTGGACACCCTTCCTCCACATCGCCCTTATGACCTCAAGATAGAGACAGAGGATAATGCTCCCCCTCCTCTGGGTCGCATGTATTCCCTCTCTCCCTCTGAATTAGAAGCCTTATGAGTCTTCATTGACGAAAACATCTGCTCAGGTTTCATTCGCCCCTCTAAATCCCTGCATGGCACTCCCATTCTCTTTGTCAAGAAGAAAGATGGCAGCCTATGACTTTGCATTGACTACCAAGGCCTCAACCATCTTATGAAGAAGGACCACTACCCACTTCTACTCATTTCTGACCTCCTCAACTCCCCCTGAAAAGCCTGCTTGTTTACCAAGATAGACATGCAGCACGCTTATCACCTAGTCTGCATTGCAGATGGTGATGAATGGAAAACTACTTTCTGCACCCACTATGGATCCTTCAAGTGGTTGGTAGCTCCATTTGGGCTGACTAATGCACCTGCAGCATTCCAGCATTTTATGAACGACATCTTCAGTGACATGCTGGATGTCTGTGTCATCATCTACCTCGATGACATCCTAATCTACTCTGACAACAAGTCGCAGCATAAAGCTCATGTCAAGGAAGTTCTTCAGAGACTCTGGAAGAATGGACTTTATGCTTCACCACAGAAATGTGAGTTCCACAAAGACACTGTTGAATATCTAGGTTTCATCCTTTCACCAGATGGACTATGGATGTCAGAGGATAAAGTCAAAACCATGCTCGACTGGCCCAAGCCTAGGAAAGTCAAGGATATACAATTCTTCTTAGGCTTCTGCAATTTTTACCACCATTTCATCAACAGCTACTCTGACATTGTCATTCCACTCACCCACTTGATGTGATTTCCACACCCTGGGACTTCAACAAGAAGTGCCATGACACTTTTGAAAAGCTCAAACAAGAATTCACTCACACCCCCATCTTAACTCAATGGGTACCTGACTCCCAAATGGTACTCAAAGCTGATGCTTCCAACTATGCTCTAGTGGCTATCCTTTTGGTTTACACTGGATGGAGAAATGTATCCAGTCGCTTTCCATTCCCGCTCCTTTAATCCCACCAAACTAAATTATGATACACATGACAAGGAACTTCTGGCTATCTTTGAAGCCTTCAAGCATTGGTGGCAATATATCGAGGGTTCCACAAACCTGATTGATGTGGTCACAGACCACAAAAATCTGGAGTACTTCAGCACTACTAAATTGCTCACCCACTGTCAAGCCAGATGGTCCAAGTACCTCTCACAGTTCAATCTCATTATCTGCTTTCATCCTGGAGAATTAGGGGCCAAGCCAGACATGCTCACAAGACATTGGGACATCTACCACAAAGGGGGAAATAGTGACTTCGCCTCCATAAACCCAACCAACTTCTGACCTGTATTCACACAGGAACAACTCACCTCTTCCCTTTGCGCCACCTACCTTGCAACACCTATCCTTCAACAAGCAGTAATCATGGATGTTGAGAAACTTCACCATGACATCTGCATCGCCCTACCCCTTGACCCCCTATCATCTGCACATCTTCTGACACCTGTTGACCCCAACTGGACCATAGATGAGGCAGGTCTTCTCTGCCACTTCGACTGGATTTATGTTCCAGATGTTGTAGATCTCCGCCTCAAGGTCCTTCAGCACAAACACGATCATATTCTCTCTGGCCACTTTGGACAAAACAAGACCCAGCAGCTTGTCTGTCAGGAATATGTCTGGCCAAACCTCTGCACCTTCATGCAGGAATTCTGCAAATCCTGTACCACTTGCAAATGATCCAAATCGCCTTGACACAAGCCCTATGGGTTCCTAAAGCAACTTCTGGTCCTGGAATGACCTTGGAACTCAATCTCCATGGATTTCATTGAACAACTACCTGACTCCGATGGCCACACAGCTATCCTGGTCATCATTGACTGCCTCACCAAACAAGGCATCTTCATCCCAACTGTCAATGAAATCACAGCCCAAGAATTAGCCAACCTGTTTGTCCTCCATGTCTTCTCCAAGCATGGCATCCTGTCGCACGTCACTTGCAACTGGAGATCTGAGTTCATCTCCCATTTCTTCCACTCCCTCAGAAAAGCACTCGATATGCAGATCCACTTCACTTCCAGTTATCACCCACAAGGTGATGGTCAGATGGAACAACTTAATCAGACCTTGGAACAGTACCTCCAGATCTTCTGCAACTATCAGCAGGACGACTGGTCTCACCTCTTATCCTTGGGCGAATTTGCATACAACAATGCTCCCTCTGCCTCTACAGGCATATCCCCTTTCTTTGCCAACAAAGGCTACCACCTGAGCATTTTGGTCTTCCCCAAATGTGACTTAGCCTCACAGTGCGCCCACGAGTTCATCGTCAACTTAGACGACCTTCATCGGGAACTTTGGAAACAGCTTGCAGCCACTCAAGAGCATTATCAAGGCCCTGCAGACAAAAATCAGGCACCTGCACCCGACTTCAACATTGGTGACTCTGCCTATGTCAGTGCAGAAAATACCTGCACCACTCATCCCTCCAAGAAACTTTCCAAAAAGAACCATGGTCTCTTTGAAATCATTACCCACCCAGGTACTCACTCAGTCACCCTGTGGCTTCTGGACCACATGCAGGCCATCCACTCTGTTTTCCATGTCTCCCAACTAGAAAAACACTTCCTGAACACAATTCCAAATCAAGCACAACCTCCACCTCCTCCAATCACCATCAACAATGAGCTCGAGTATGAGATCACCAAAGTCCTCGACTCCAAGGTTGACAATCGACATCGTTGCAAGATTCTCTACCTCGTCCGATGGGAAGGGTACCAGGGGATGAAGAAACCTCCTGGCTACCTGTTATGGAACTTGACCACACCCAAGAACTCCTCGTGGACTTTCACACCCACTACCCACACAGAAACCTGGTCCATTACCCACTTAAAGTCTATTCATGTTACTCATTCACTCAGAAACAAATTTTATTGCAAAAGAATTTTTTTGGATCCAACTCGATCCCTACACTACCACCTCTGCTTCTCCCTCTCTGTCTTTATCACCCTCTCCCCCAACCTTGCCCTCTTCTCCACCCTCATCCTTTTCTCCACCCTCACCCTCTTCTCCACTCTCACTCTCCTCCTCATCATCTGCCCACCTTTTCTCCAGATATCTCTGGAAAGCCACCCAGTCATCTCCAGACTGGCAGATCCCATGTCTTTCCTGCCAGGACTCTGGCACCGCCTGCTCCACTTCTTCTTCATCCTCGTCACTCTCCTCCCTGGCGCTTTTGTCCTCCACCCACTCTGGGTCCAATGCATCCTGGATCTCCCCTATGGATTCCCACACCGCAGTGGCCACCTCACCGAATCCCTTTCTCATCATCTTCATCATCTGCTGCATCAGCTCCACATTTTCCCCACTATTTCCTGTCATCCCCATCATTCCTGCTGTTTTTGCTCCAGGGGCCTCCTGCCCCTCCCACACTACCTCTTCGCACTTGTGTTTGACATGTGTGCAGTTATTGCACATGTGTCCCCTCGCACCCATCTTGAAACAAGCAATTTTTTGATATTTGCATCTAGGCCACTTATCAGTAAAAGAAGGCTGAGAAGGAAAACAAGAATGCACCTTTTGCAGGGCAATGCCACCTGCACCCACACCAGACCCTCTGACTCCTCTGACCCCACTCATGCCTTCAACTTGGTAACTTTCTTTTTCTTCAGGGACTTGCTCCCCTTGGCCTTGTCCTCCAAACCCACAGCTGCAGCTGCCCACTTCTTCTCCACTTGTTGTGTGGCCACTGCCTCCTTCTTCTGTGCCTCTCTGCCTGGCACACCTCCTCCGCCTTTGCAGCCTCCTCTGCTGCCTTTTGTGCCTCCTGCACCTGGCATTCCTCCTCCCTCACCACTTCCTCCAGCTCCTTCATCTCTTGTTCCATCTGCTCCTTCATTGCCCACTCCCTCTGTTTGTGTTGGGCCTTCATCATGGCCAATTTGATTTGCATGGAGACTGCTGGGGGGGACATATTTGATAGGTGATGGGGGTAGGAAACAATGTGAAAAATTTTCAACCAACTACCACATTCGGAAATTCAACCAACTTCCTTATTCAGACTCAAACACTCACATGCCTCGTAGGCTCAGCACTAAGGGGGAAATACTGTCAAGAACCATTCCTTGCCCAATCAGAACCCACATCCATCTGACCCTTTTCTGCACATCAAACCCAACATTCATCTACTCCTCCCACTTTCATTCCTGGCTGCCTTGCACTGCCCACACTGCTGTGCACCAGGCCGCCTTGTACAGCACCCATGGCTGCCTTCCCAATGCTGCTGTCTCTTTTGCAAATTCAACTATGGATTCCTGTGCAGCTCCCACTAGGTAATTTATCTACACAGTCGAGACACTGCTGCAGCTTCCATTTCTGTTCTGTCTTTATTCTGGACTACAGTATTTAAGCTTAGTTAGTTTCACCTTGTATTCCTCAGTTCATATATCAACATAGACTCGACTTAACCTGCCAATCTGAATCTCCTTCTACTCCTACCTCAGATCTCTAAGAGTCTGAACTCCATTTGACTCAACCTCTAGTCTCCCTCTGAAGTTCTAATCTCTTCTGAACTTAACCCAAGTCCCTCTGTACTCCTTCCTGCATTTACCCACACTTCCCCACTTCTACCTCCAAACCTTTGTCTTAAAATTAGGACACCAGATGAGGTGAAGGGCACAGCTTCTTACAAGCTGAAGCCAACTCCTTTCTGTTTTCCCCTCTGCAGAATCTGCCATGACCTGACAACCTTCCACTATCAACACCCACAGGGTCTGATCGGATTCCAATGTACCTTCTAGGATCAGTTCTTAACAGCACTCAAAAGTACATCAACAAATAGAATGTGTGCACACCACTCCCAATTTGTTTAGTGAGAGTATCACTTGCAATTACATCAACAGCAGGTGACCTGTGAGTGTAGTTTAACACTTGATGGGAATGCTCAATGCCCAAAGCTCTTCCACTGTGAAGCAAAATGCTTGGAGATGAACATTGTGCCAGCCTTAAGAATAAGAATCTGCTATGGGAGACTAACTTGTTGAATCTGATGCTTGGAAGGAGCCCTGTTGTTGTATGCAATACATTGTGCCCACAACCATGCTTGACAAATGCATGCACATGATCCAGCCTGTGTTCAAGGGTCACTTCGAATGCCATCCCAAGTATCTTCATTCACAAAGAGGCAGCCCATAACCATGATCATTGCATAACCCAAGACATACAGGTTGCGCAGTTCAAGGATCATTGCAAAGGGTGCCTATAGTCATCATACTGCATTGAGGTTGCAACCATGCATGTTTTGTCTCAAGTGACTCTAGCCTGGAGAATTTGCTATGGTGAATGATGGATCAGGCCTACAATCATGCCTGATGCACTTGAGACTAGATAATCTGAACATGTATGCAGTACTTTACAGTCCCCCACCTGTCCTAGTGGACTCCAACCGGACTGACCAGAGTCCACTGGAGTCTGAGTGGAGTCCAATTGAACTACACTAAGTCATGTAGAGTTCAATCCCCCATTGGAGTCCAACTGGAGTCTGAGTGGAGTCCAACTGGAGTCCGAGTGCAACCAAATGATAAGTCAATTAGATATGAGCTCAAAGGACTTCGGACTTGGTGAATATCATTAAGTACCCGCAAAATAAATTTGTGTACTGCAGGAATTGAACTCAAGACCTCACCATAAGGAATCACATGACAAACCAAACAAGTGTGCTCAACCACTTGAGCCACAGGAGATTTATTGGGGATCAATATAAGGTTTATTTATGACTCAACTTTTCATATTCTTTGAGGAGGCATTTTTCAAACAATTAAGATCAAAATTTTTTAATTAACCACATCCCTCGTGTAGGACATGAGGGAGTGGGTATAATATAATAATAAACAAAAAAAAACCCCTCTCGCATCTTGCGAGAGGGGGGGTTGGGGGATGCAGTCTGGGGTGGGTGTCATCACCCACCCCTCCTCGCACGCATCTGTCGCCATAGCAAGCCGCACCCATCATCCACCCTATGAGCAGAGGCTCATAGGCATGGGGATGGGTGCCATGGTCATCATAGCCCTGGTCTACCCACCATCCACCCGATGAGCAGGTGCTCGTTGGCGTGGGGTGGGTGGGTTGTCGGTTTTGTGGGTCTCCTAGTTCAGAGGGGTTGGGGGGAGGGGTCAGTGATGTGGCATGCAAGGGAGGTAGTAGGTGGGTATCCTGCTCTGCAGGTCTCCCATTACCCCTCTGCCGTCTCCTACCCTTTATTGACACCCTCACATCCTGTTTGGATGGGGAGGAGGGGGCTGGCATGGGTGTCGTCGGGTCTGGGTTGATCCCCGTCATTCTGTGTTGGCATCGGCATTGCCCTGTCATCATTCGCCATTGTCACCTCCATTCCACCTGTGATCCACCCCCCGAGCAGTTGCTCAAGGGGCTGGAGGCAGGTGGTGTGTTGTTGGCCCCATTGCTTCACGTTCTGGGGGTCCTGGTGACACTCACGATCCACCCTATGAGCAGGGGCTTGCAGGCATGGCGTGGGTGTGTGGGGTTGTCTCGCATCCAGCCATTGGTTGTTACCAGTAGAGTAGAACCTACAAAACTAAAGAAACTGGTTGGTTAGTTTATAAAAACAAAAAGCAAATGAAAAAAAACTTACCTAGGGCCCAAATGATGTGATCTGCATCATTTGGGTCTGCATTCCATCCAGTCAGCTCATTTGTGGGTGGTGGCGTCGTTACCAGTAGTTTATAACCTAAAAAACTAAAGAAACTGGTTAGTTAGTTTATAAAAACAAAAAGCAAACGAAAAAAAACTTACCTAGGGCCCAAACGATGCGATCTGCATCGTTTGGGCCTGCGTTCCATCCATTCAGCTCGTTTGTGGGTGGTGGTGATGGTGGATTGGGCATGGGAGCAGTGGCAGTGGGTGTCCACGCAGTGGTGGTGGTGGTAGAGAGAGGAGGGAGGGAGGCGGCATTGACAGTGGTGGTGGTGAGTGATGAGCTGGCACATTTGATGATGCGGCAATATGCTTTGTCATACACAGCTGCACCACAGTACCTAATGCAAGTAGATGATGCCTTACACAAGGTACTGTGGTGTAACGGTTATATTGTGCATCATGATTGATTACATAAGCAACCTATGGGGATCTGGGTTCGATTCCTTTTCTTACACACTTTTTCAATGGAATCCGACTGGACTCCACTCAGACTCCAACCAGACTCCAACCAGACTCCAACTGGACTCCAACTGGACTCCACTGGACCAGTCCGAGTGGAATCCGGTGTTTGAGTGGATTCCACTCGGAGTCTGGTCGGACTGGACTGGGACTGGACTGGCAACTTTGCAGGCAGTTGGCTGGTGACCAGTCCCAGTGGACTCCAGTCGAACTCTGGTCAGTCCGGTCAGACTCCAGTCGGAGTCCACTAGGAAAGGTGGGGGAGTGTAAAGACCTCCGTGTATGTGGTTTTTGATTTGCCTGCCTGAATAGAATCTGGAGTAAAGAAATTGGGACTGCAATCATGCTTGACCCATCACATGGTGCTTGGTGGGAGTCAAAGACAATGTGTACAAATAAGTGCCCATCTGTGAGAGATCTAGACAGACACAATAGAACATCTCACATAGGTGACAGTTCAAAAGTCATAAGGTATAAGGTCCTTAGGCTAATATTGTATTCCATGGGCATGCATACATGGGTTTGAAACATGAGTTGCAAGTGTACTGTAGGAAGGGATACAGGAGGAATGCATTGAGGTATGCCAAGGATGTAGGTGTAATAACAATGAAGATGGTGTAACCATGCACTCAGGTGTGCATGCAGTAGATACAGTCATGTGATCCTGTGTTGATATCCATGTAGACTAGGGATTGTCTCATCATCGCAACCACAGCATTGCTATACACAGCTTTTGCCCTTGATTTTGGGCATTTCCCCTCTGCTTCTGTGAGACTGCACATCTCCACCTGGTGACAACAGGTCATTTTGACTCCATACACTGAGTTTCTCCACCTGCTGTTTTTTTTTGTGATGTGTTTCAGTTCCCTCAGTTCTGCATCCAGTTCTCTGTTATCTGCCAACTGTCTCTGTTTATTCATCTGTCTACTGTCAACACTGCTGTCTACTGTCATTATGGGAAAGAAGAAACCAGCAGTGAAAACTGCACCACCTGCACCAGCACCAGCATGGGAAGACCTCATGATTCAGGTCCAACAGCACCAGCCAGAGCTCTATGAGGCCATCATGGCATGAGGTCAAGAACAAGCATACGAGTTGGTGAAGGGTATGATTGCAAGGACCCTGGAGAAAGGGAGAGCCTCGATCTTGGAAGAGGGAAGGAAGGAAGGCCTCGCACAAGGATGGAACAATGCACTGACAGAGCTTGCATCGACATGAGACATCATATCCATACCAGCTGCCAGTGGAACCCAAACCACACACAAAACTGCTGACTCAAGCACCCAAATGATGGACAACTGCACCATTGACTCAAGCACCCAGACAACCTCCACCTCCACTGCTGACTCCATCACACAGATGGCACCCCTCGATGATGCTGCTTCCAACCATCCATCACCACTGTCACCAGCCACATCATCCCTAGCAATGGCCCCACCAGTCCCATCAACAATGCCAACATCATCAACAAAACAATGCCAACATCATCAACAAAACAATGCCAACATCATCAACAACTGCCCCCACAACCTCTTCTCCTGCTTTAAAATGGCCACCACAACCTCGTGAATGGCAGCTCTCACTCCCAGGCCAACCCACAGCACTCCAGCAGACTCCACAGCCCCTCGTGTTGCACCCTGAGCCTCCCTGTGCCACTGCCACACCACTGCCAACAACAGCAGCAACACCTGTTGCTACCACCTCCAAAACAGTGACTAGAGCTGTATCTAGCACCCAGACCACCTCTGACACCTCAGAGACAGCTACCCAGACAAATGGCAACCCATGACGACCATCTACAGCCCAGAAAATGGAGTCGTGCGAAAATGAGCAGATGTGTTCATCAGAATGTGCTGTGCACTCGATGGAACTATCCTGCTGGCCCCACCATCTCCAATGACAACCTATACCACCTCCCACATCACCCTGCTGGCCCCAGCTGGCCCCTTGACCCTTGTTTAACACCCCAAAATGTGCAGCATGACTGCCATGTCACCATCAACATGCTCATCAACGATGGCTGAACCCCTGCTCTGCCCCACTCAGGACCACTGTCCGCAGCTCCAAAACAATGGAGCACCATTCCTGAACAACCAGAACACCACCAGAATGTGTGCCAACTACCCAGCTCACTCCAGACACCCCAGAAGCAAGCCGTTTCCCCAGAACCCGCATGGTACACCCAGCCTGCATCACTGTCAACACCTGCTACACCCCCCATCTGCCCCAGCCCAGCCCAGCCCAGCTCGAAATGAGCCATTTTGCCACCACTTACCTGTTTAGACTGGGCTGAAGATGCTGAGTCCCTCCCCACCATGCCCTTGCTCCCCCGAGACCTCTCATGTCTATAGAATGCCTGCATACAGCCATTTAGAACTCTACAATGATGGACTTGACGACAATGAGCCCCACCTTGAGTCTCTCCACCATCACAACAATTTTTTCATCCAGATTCATTATCCTATGTTTGCCCACCTCATCCTCAACCTATGTTTACTTGCCATCACCCTTCAGCTCCTGCTCTAAAGCTAAACTGGGATGAAGACCCCCATCTCGCAAATCTGAGTTGAGCTCTTTGTGTAGAGATCCAACCTAACTGGTACACAATGAGCACAGTTTATTGTACAGTAGACTAAGGTATCTAATCTATGGATGTAAGTATATATACTATAATGTTAACAATGGGGGGAATGATAAAGGCTAAGGTATAAAGGGAGAAAGAGACAAGGGGAGAGATATGATCAAAGGGGAATATTAATAGATCAAAGAGGGCACCTACAGCATGTATTCATGGTGTAGATCTCAACACTCCTCCTCACTGTGAATACTCCTCCTTGCATGGAATTGGCATGAAGAAGGTAATTACTGGAGTCCAAGGAATCTGCAAAGGCAGGCAAAAGATTTGACATCCAGGGCTTTAATGAAGATGTCCGCAATATTATCATGGGTGTGCACATATTGTACACGAAGCTCCTGGGATTGGACGTGCTCATGAAGGAAATGAAATTTGATATCAACATGCTTGATGCAGGAGTGAAGAAGCAGATCTTCAGATAAATTGATGGCAGTGGTGTTGTCACAAAGCATGGGGGGGTGCAGTAGGTGAGTGTCCAATAGCCATGAGTAGGGTACAAATCCAGATGCATTCCTTTGCTAATTCAAAAGTGGAAACATACTCGGCCTCACAAGATGAGGCTGTGACAGTCTTCTGCTTGCAAGCCATCCAGGATATGGCACCCAATCCAAGGAAACATGCATATCCTCCAACACTGCACCTCATATCTAAGCAATTAGCCCAGTCAGAGTCAGTGTATGCCAATAAAGAGATTAAATTATTGCCCCCCAAATATAGTTTCAGGTCCTGCATTCCTTTCAGGTAGTGAACAAGGTGGATGGTGGCATGCCAATGCTCAAAGGAATAGGAATCAAGGAATTGTGAAAGCTGTTGAATGGTGTATGATATGTCTGGGTGCGTGGAGATGGTGAGGTATAGGAGGCAGCCTACAAGTGATCGGTATGGTAGTCCTAGTAGTTTAGTCTGCACATCAGGTGTAAGACTTGACCAGTCAACACGCCACAGTTTCTGTCCAGGTTCCATTGGTGCCAACAATGGGTTAGCGTCAGTCTGACCAAACTGAGAGACAATCTTGTCAATTAATGCTGTTTGGGACAGAGCAACCATATGGTGTGCAGTATCCCAGGTGATGGTGATGCCAACAACAAACCAAGCTGTACCAAGATCAGATATTGTCCACACCTTTTGCATTTGGTTTTTGAAGCGCTCATTCTCCTCCTTGCAACTAGTGATGGAAAGGTAATTGTCCACATGAACAGCCATTATGATGGTACCCATGTCAGATTTTCAGTAGTAGATGCATGACTCACAAGATAATCTCGTGAATCCCCAGGATACCATCTGGCCATGTAGTGTCTGATTCCAAATATGCCCACTTTGTTTCATGCTGTATAACCCTTGCTGCAATTCCCATACCCAATCCTCCTTTTCCAGTTCTTCAAAACCAGTTGGCTGTTCCATATATTGAATTTTGTCATCTGGTAGAAGGCCATAGAGGAAAGCCATTTTGACATCAATCTGTTGGGTGTCCCATCCAAGTGATGCCGCTATATGTAAGAGAATCCACCAAGATTCCATTCACCCCATAGGTGAGGTGGTTTTTGTATAGTCCTTACCATAGATCTGTTCAAATCCCTTGAATACAAGCCATACCTTCCAACAAACCACTCAACCAGTCTCATCATGTTTAATATGGAAGACCAGATGACCTTTATGAATTTGGCACCCTTGCAGTGGTACATCAGTGTGTGGGATAAGTTTGTATATGGACATATCTTTCAGAGATTGTAATTCCTCCCAGTAGCCTTCTTCCCATTGTTTAGCATCTGCTGAATTCTTGGCATCTTCCAAAGATCATGGATCATCCTCAAATTGTAGTGACTCCAGATCAATGACTGACATCTCCGAAATTAGTGTGGAGAGCTGATGTGCCTGATCACCAAATGTAGTGTCATCAAGTGATGCCTTGACCTGCTGATCATGATCGATCAATGACATATTAGGTCCAATAACAGTATGGAGGTCATCTAAGAGTTTTCTCTGTTCCGTGCAAGTTGCCTTGACCTGTTCAGCCAACTTTTTGGATTCCTGTACAGCTTTTTCAAGCCTGGTCACTGCTGGTCCTCCACCAGGATGCTTATCAGTGGGTATTGGTATTCTGGATGATCGATGCATGACTGGTAGGTGAAGTAGGTGGGTCTGGAATAGGGTCCTGGGTAGATACATGGGTGGTGATGAAGTCATTGTCAACATCATCAATGATAGGTGTACAGTCATGGATCAGTGGGCCTTCAGCTGGCTCTGCTGGATATGGATCTAACAGGGGTCATGATGGAATAGGTGTATGACCATCATGGGTCTCAATGAACTTGACATGATATGAGCTATAAATTTTCTGCATCTCTCAGTGATAGCACTGATATGCTTTTGATTTTAGTTCATATCCAATTAGGATGCACTCTATAGATCATTCATAGATCTTGGGGTTATGTTGATTCTGAATAAAAATGTATGCCTTGCATCCAATTTCCCTCATATAGGAGTAGTCTGGTTTGTGTTCATGCCATTTCTCCCAAGGTGTGATACCATTGAGTGAGCGGGTTGTAGTTTTTGCATGTAGGTGAGCTGCCATCAGGTATAACTCATCCCAGAGGTACGTGGGTAAGTTTGCATAGAGGCACATAGTGCATGCCTTTCCCATCAACATTCTGTGCATGCATTCAACATGTCTAGTGTTTAAAAGTCCAGTTCATGCAACCACAAAAAACTGCCAACCAAACCAAACTGAACTGGCAGTCCGGTCTTTTTATCAGTTGCAGTTGCCCTAAATCTTAAGAGTGGTTGGTTGCAGTCTTAGATATTGAAAGTTTATATAAATCAATGAAAACCAGTTTCAGTCAGTTGCAACCAGTTTATTTACGTGTAGTATATACCAATCTATATCTATAGTACAAAGTAATATAATAAGTTGATAACTAATAATGGGGCATGCCCAAGTTAAAAAGATCATGAAAAGCATGGGTTTATATACCCTGTAGGTGCATGGACCATTTGGTCATGTTTGCACCCAAATGGAAAAGTGGTGCCACTTGCAAACACCACTCCCACGACCAGTGACAACATCAATGATGACAGTGCCTGCAAGCCACTGCTCATAGGGCAAGTTGGAGTTGCTGACAATGACAATGGTGGACACGGAGACCAAATGCACAGTGGCCCAAATGACGACTAGTGTTGTTTGGGCTACAGATATGTTTTTCTTTCTATCTGTTCAATAACTATCATTTTCATTTTCATTTTTAGGTTCTTTCTTTACTTTGACAATGTCACAGTTACCACAACACAGCACCACCACCCAGCCTGCGAGCCACTGCTTGCAGGGGGCGATGGGGGTGCTGACAGACAATGACAGGGAACAACAACAATAATGATGATGACCAATGAGGACCCAGCCCTCCCATGCCCTCAACCCAACACCTGACATCCACAACAATGGGAATGCCAATGCCAATGGCCACTACCGACACTGCCAATGCCAATGCCAATGCCACCAACGACAATGCTGCCACTGCCACCACAAACTGCAACCCCAAACATCAATGACAGATGCCAATGACAAATACCAAACAAACAACAAATACCAAACACCAATGCCAACAACATGGCATGCCACTGCCACATCACCACCAGCTAACAACATGGCATGTCACCACCGCATGATGCTGCTGAATGATGCCCACAGCAATGGCAGGTGGTGATGACAGATGATGACCAGGCTGGATGGCAAACTCAACAACCCTGAACGGGTTTTTTTCTCTCATTTTGTGCTAACAGGCTGCCCCTCCCTTCCTTTGCATCCTGCAAGGTAGAATTTTTTTGTTTGTTTATTATTCCACATGTCTGCTCACAGGCATCTGCCTGCGAGGGGCATTATCTTAGTATAGAATAGTAGTATTATTATGTATATAAAGTTGGTTTAGACTGATGCGAGTCAGTTGACGACTGGACCACAATGAACTGGTTTCCTGGGGTCCAGTCCAGTTTTACATACATTTTGAATGTAGTCAAACCAGTCTCGGTCCTGGTTCACTCCAAAAATGGAAAAAAACTAGACCTAACCAGACTTTAAAACACTAAACACGTCCAATGTGGGCAGAAGTATATGGTGCAGTAAATTTATGATTTGTCCCATGTGACTGGAGCCAAGCCTCCATTTCATAGGTTTTGAGTTCACCATTATCAGTAATATATGTGCCTACTTGAAGGCCCATCTCCTTTTCCCTGGCAAGTTCCCAAGCTCTGAGTTCTTGAAATGCATCACCTTTATGTTTCAGGGGGATGGACCATGGGTGTGACATGCAATCATCAACTATATTCATGATATACAGGTTCCTGACTCATGACTTTACAGTGTTCGGTCCAGATAAGTCTACCCAGACTTTCTCCAATTTATGCATAGCTCTGTGCCCCTTCCCCTCTGCATGCTTCTTGGGAACAGGTGTTTGAGTCTACTTTCCAAGTATGCAAGAGTCGCATTTAGGGGGTTTGAATGAGGATTGCATGGGCATACCTGTGATGGATCCACTCCTGGCCATGTCCTGCAGTGCTTGATAGTTCGCATGCCCAAGATGATGATGCCAAGTTACGATGTTGGGGGTGTTGTGAACAGTGAGCACATGGTCCACAGTTGCGGATTGCAATGTCAGAGCATATAAGTGTTTGTTCTGGAGTAGGGTACCCCTTGCTGTGAAAGGGCCAGTGGACTGATTGGTGATCCAACAAGATGAGTCATCAAAATGAGCTATGACTTTGGAATCCCTCACAAGTGAACTGATGGAAATCAAGCATACCACCACATTTGGGACATAAAGCACATCATGTAAGATAATTGATGTGCCTCTAGCAATCCAAAGTTTGATATTTCCCATGCCAATAGCTGCAATAGACGATCCCCCCATGCCTTTAACTCCACATGAGGCAATGGGGTGGAGGGTGATGAAATCCACCCAATCAGGAGTAAGGTGAATAGTGGTGCCAGTGTCAACATAAAATGGACAATCAGTAAGTGAGATGGTGGTATGCTGAGTTTGGTTGAGGGGAGTGACTGTGAGTGCCTCATTAGTTGGTACAGAATTCTGGACCCAGTCAACCAAAGTGGAGAACTCCTCCTCAGTCATGAGCCACCCCTTGTATTCTACCTCCTCTACTGTAGCATGGGGAAGTGGATCACTAGCAAGGCCTGCAAACTCAGCAGGAGCCACCTGGGCAGTGGAGAGGGTGCTGGAGTTGAGCATAACCATATAAGTGTGGCCAGCACTATCCTTCAAGGTAACAGGAATTTTGGGGGACAACTTTGCTGCACCATTCCTGGACCTCTTCCATTCATATGCTAATTTGTTCACTGCTTTTGACTCCTCAATGGTCTTGCCTTCCATGTCCCCCTTTTGAGACACAGTATGGGACAATATGACCAGGGTGCTTGCAATTACTACAAATCACTGTGGAAGTTGACCTAGGGGGTTTAGAGCTGGTGGTGAGGGCGAGGGAATGGGTGTTATGAATATGGTGATCATTCTCCTGAAGGGACTGTTGATTCTCCAGGAAGAGGCAAATGTCCTTCAAGGTGTAAGGTGCAGAAATCATCAATGCTGCTATATTGCAGGAAATGATAGAACATGCATGAGGAAAATTTGCACTGAGGGAGTTAAGGAGTGCAATGCAGCATAGGAGATCAGGAGTAATACTCCCCATGGCAAATACCCATTCAATGAGCATACAATCTTTTCTGCTGTTTTGGGTAAGGGTGTGTCAGTCATGCATTGTATAGAGAGTGCCTGTTGTAATAAAGCAACTTGTCTGACCAGTCCTTCCTTCTGGTGTCAGGCTCGAAGGGCCTCCCACTTCTCCTGTGCAGTCTTTGAAGAATCTAGGAAGGGGCATTCAGAAGATGCCACTCTGGATGCAATGATGGTGTAGGTGAGGCGAGAGTTAGCTCTCCAGTTAAAGTGGGCTTGAGGTTCCACAGATGTTGGTTGTGGTAAGTTGCCAGTAACATAGTCAAACAGGCCATTAAGGAATAAAGTGACAGTAACATCCTTGCACCATTCTTTGTAATTGGACTGGAGTTTGTCGAGCTTTACCCCAGTAGAGTGTGTGGAGAGTCAGATGAGGGAAATAGATGGGGGATTTGATTCAAGAGAGTTTGGATCCAAGGATTCAGGCATAGTAGCAGTTCTCAAGGTAAACAAAATTCAACAAGAGGAGAAAGGTAAGTGCATGAGGCAACAACAAAGAGATGGAAACATGCCAGTAAACCAGAACATGTCAAGATAAGATAAGATCGACAAAGAATTGATTGAGCATCGATCAACTGAGACAATCGCATGATTGTTAATTTGCTAGGAAGGATTTCTATCGTTACTTAAGGGTGACAAGAGTGGCCCATAACCTGTAGAGATCCAACCTAACTGGTACATAATGAGCACAGTTTATTGTATAGTAGACTAAGGTATCTAATCTATGGATGTAAGTATATACATATACTATAATGTTAACAATGGGGGGAATAATAAGGCTAAGGTATAAAGGGAGAAAGAGACAAGGGGAGAGATACAATCAAAGGGGAATATTAATAGATCAAAGGGGGCACCTACAGTGCATATTCATGGTGTTTGTGCTCTGGGTTGGACACCACCTTGCTGAGCTTTACCTTTTATTTTCATATTTTACCTGCATATATCATCATTGGACATTCATTCACTGCACATATCATTGGGCATTTTAGACATCATTTTCCTTGTTTCTTTTCATCTAGAGTTGAGATCGCAATGAGGGTGTTGCTATTGTGTAGGGGGGCACATGAAGAGGTGAGTAGACTGGATGGCAAAAGTTGGCAACCTTGCACAACTTTTGCACTCTAAGAAACAAAATACTTCAGCAGTAATTCACTAGGCTAATAGAATGCAAGTATCTGAGTCAGTGTGACATTAATATGCAAAGGAGAGAATGGGAAACCAACCTTGAAGCTACCCTCAGTTGTTCTCCAAATTCTGCCACTTCCCTCTGCCTCCTGTCTCTGCCATATGCCCATCCATGTCCTTTATCTGCCTTGTATTTCTCCCCCAATCCATTGTGATACACCTTCCCCACTGCACATAAACCCCGTCCTCAATATGCTGTTCTCCTCTGCCCCCAAGTAGTCTGGGATATGGTGCAGCATGCAAGTGCTATGGGGGCACATTGATCAGTGGTTGTATGATATATGTGATCAGGTTTGATTGAGAATATTGAGGCAGTGAAGACACTTGGACATTGGGATTTGATGTGCTGAGTCTCAGTGGATTTGTACAACCAATGGTGCACATACTCTGGGGAATGCAGAGAGACAAGCAGTAGTGATTATTTCATGTGCAGAGCTGATGAAAATGCACACATCACTTTCACAGGGTATTAGCCTCTCACTTTCTGCCTTAGTACATACTCCACTGTGCTCCTCATGTCATCTAGCTGTCTTCTTTTTGCTTGTGCCCTCCATGCTCTTAGAACCAATGCACCTGTCACTCCCACCTCTGCTCTGCATATTGAGCTATGACCAACTCCATCTGTGCTCCCACACCTGTGGCTATTTGTTCTCGATGTTCTATTAGGCAATGATTTAGAGGAGTGCTCCAAACTGGATATTCAAGAACTTTGGCAACAAATGGTGCATGAACATGCAGCAAAATTAGCAGAAATTGAAGACAGTGGACTTACTTGGGTCATGATGTAGAGCTCCCTCCCCACTTCCTAGTAAGTCCAACCTCACATAATAAACAGTCGCTGATATCATACAGTCATACACCAGTCAGTGGGACAGTTGGGTTTTTCTCTTCACTCAGCCCTCCAAATGTCTTGGAGTTTTTTTTATACATGTAAATACATTGTAAACCCATCTTTATGAATGACCATGGACCAAGACAGCTTGGGATGCATGTATGGGATAGCTAATACATGACTGAAATATGCTAATTGTGAGTTTCCACAATGGAAAAGCCATTTTTGCTCCAGTTTTTTTAAGATCCATAAATAATTACACAATCTTAAAATACTTCAACATTAGTTTGGGCCATCTACATTGTAGATGTTGCAAACACAATATCTGACTTCACTTTGCTTTGGTCACAAAGTGTTACACCACTTGCTTTGTTTCCATTTATGGCTGATCAGACCCTTGATGTCATGTGTCCCACTGAGTGGTTTCATACTGATGGTGAGGTTTTGAGCTGATTGCTAGATCCTGCAGTGTATTCTGCAGAAAGTCATGGCAACATTGTTTCTGATATATAGTATTTATATGTATAGTGTGGGCTATCCAGCCCAATTTAGTAAAAAACCTCTAACAGACTGTTCTGAGACACATCTTATTTTCACTGTCCCACTGAGCAGTGTATGACTGTACATCTGATATGGATACTGTTCATCACTACACTGCCTGCACTGTTGATTTTCAAGATATACAATACATATATACAAAGAACTGCAGCAATCAAAACTATGGAACACTGGAGGGAAATATATAGGACAGGCTAGAATTGAAATTGACTACTAGGTGTTGTATGGATTCAAATATTGTGTCAGACAGTTGCAAGAATCCTCAGCAGAGTGTTTTCTCTTGGCTATGCCTGGGCAGATGAGGGTCTAAGAACTGCGTTAAGGATAATTGAATTCCAGCAGACGGCATCGAAATAGTTACTGTTCTAGTTTTAGGATAGGATTGATTTACCATTGCAGTCCCATTGATAATTAGGAACAGATGGCATGTGCATGTACTAGGTAAAACAACTGTGCTATGGCTATATATCTAGTACTTTGTACATATGTCTTTGTATCTCACTGGCAAGCATGCTGACGTCCATGCCAACTGAAAGAGCATTACATAAAGGGATCCAGCTCCTGAGCTGGAAGTGCTGTTCTAGCTGGATGCTGCTGGATTCAGCACAGTGTCAGTGTCAGTGCAGCAAGTGCTAGATGGCCTGGATGAAGTAAGTGGGCAGGAGTTTTTTTTTCTCCAAGAGAAAATGTGGAGAAAATGTGGTAAAAATGATCCTTTTCAGGCAGATATTTCTCCTGGAGAAAGGTGGTAAAAATATATATTTTAACCCAGAATTGATCTACATATTCCCGTCATGGAAATGTCTATTTTCCAATGCATCAAAATGTAGAGAAAACAATGAAAAAACAACTTGTTCTTCCCACATATTCTCAAGTTTTCAGTTGAGGATAAATAACATATTTCTCTCCTGGGAACTTGGCAAGGAAATGTTGCAAAAATATCTTGTTTCTTCTAAATTTTCTCCACATTTTTTTGTAGGTGAAAGGGGTTATTTCTTCCATATTTTTGCCATATTTTGGTGCAGCAAAATTATTGCCCTGCCCCTTGTGTAAACCAAATCCCCCTTCACACTGGTGTGAAAAACTTTGTATAATACTTGTATTGTATTACTCTATACTTAAACTGCCAATTACACACTATAGAACTTGAAAAATGGCAGGTAGTTACTGTGGTGAATCAGACCTGTCGTGTTCTCAAAATAACCATGGTAAAAAACTGGCACTGCAGTTGTGGTGTTCAAACAGATGCAGTTTTGACAGGTATGGGTGCAGTGTGGGAAAATCTTACCTGGAGTGTGGCCTGTGTTACACCCTACTGTGTCGCCTATTGAGTTTGACTTTGTGTCGCTTGTCTTCTGGCATTGGTATGTCAGTCCCATGTCAGCCTTGAATGTGACATTCACTTGAAACCATTGTCCTCCCAATCACTAAAGGCAATACCTGGAAAGCCATTTACTTGACATGCAGCAGATGGTTTGTCCTCCAACTATTTACATTTTGTTTGTTACTCTCACATTTCATGCAAAATATGGTGTATTGTTTCTTAGGCTGCACTTGAGTTGACAAATACAACTTTACAGTGGTAAAATGGCTGTTTGTAGTCTTTGGTGGTACACACAAGATGTGGGTCTGATTGAGGAAGAAAATTGAAACACACTTTTTGAGAGCCATCATTCATCCTCATTACAGAGCAACCTTATCCTAAACACTTTGTCATGGGTTGATCATTTGAAACCTGACATCTGTTACTTTAAGAATGTCCCAGGTGTCTAAAAATTTACCTTCAATGCTACTCAAGCTGGAAGACATTGAGTAGAGGGTGGTACTCCTATGGGAGGCCTTAAGCTGCTCATCCAGGTGCTGATTGATATGAGGTAGGATATGATTGATAGTCCAAACCCAATGAACTCATGATTTTGTATCTCCAGTTATTAGGTGTGTTTTGCCTTGCTCCAAGGAGGCCACTATGGAATGCCTCAAGGAGGAGTGCAGTTTTTCACTGTCACTGCCATCACTGGATATCTTTTACCCAACATGCCCCAGTCAACCCATGAATTCCCTGATTCCTGTACTCTGCAAATTAAAATTCCAGTGGATGGTTGTTCTATTAGGCCAATTTGAATGACCAATGGGACTGCTCCACATCCTTTTGTTATGATCAACAATGCCATTAGTGACTTGCCTTGGTTTGATTGGTGCAATAGAATTTCGAGAACTTGAACGCATAGTTATAGGCATTTGAGGACTTTGTCAAGAATAGTGTGTGAAAGTGGTATGGAGAATGTCACAAGAATAGAAATCAATATGACTTGGAAATAGAGAAGCAGTGGGGAGCAGGGGAAGGAGGAACTGCTGCTCTGGCTAGCTAGATACATGGCTGTACAGAAGAAGTAGAGGTATTGATGATGTAACTTGAACTCTGCCACAGGTAGATATCTCAAATTTATGTGGATCACCTTTACTCAATGTCTCCCATTTACTCACCTTCATGCTGTGGTCAGCAGGCAATTGGTCATATAAGTCATTAAATAGATCTTTTATCTCCTTCCATTGCTTTTTCTCCACAAGTTTGTGGGAAACACAAAGTTCCAGTCATTTACAGATTCCTTTATCTGCTTGCTCAGAGAGGCTGATTCATCTTGATCTGATAAAGGGCCCAATTGTGTGCTTAAATCCACATTGGACCTTTGATGTGATGGAGGCCATGATTGTGATTGCAGGACCCTTCTAGGAACAGTCAATATCAGGGTGTCTGTCACAGACATTCATTGGTCTGGTGCAAAATTCATGTCTGGCATCACACCCATGGGAGAAGTTGGATCAAACAAATGAGACATGGCAGGAGTCAGATTAGGTTCAATGTTTGTGGTGATCATTTAAACTCAACTGGGCTATTCTTTGTGTATCAACAGCTGATCCACATCATTTTGAGGCTTGTGTATCTGGATCAATGTCCATCATGCTTGGTATACTGGGCCCTGCTAGTTGAGGATCAATTTCTCCCCCAACAGCTGCAAAGTTGGTTCAATCTGCCAACATCTTCCTCTTAATCCCTTGCAGCATGTGTGGGTCCTGTCCAACTGCAATTGAGTGCCTTCACATGCTGTAGTCAAACTGCAGCTGTTCACTCAATGAACGATGACCAAACACAGGTTTCTCACTGTTGACATTTGCATCACCAGACTATCATTTGGGTAAAGTATCTGCAGAAAGGTGAATTCCCTTGTGCGATAACACAGACAAAGAGCAATTGTGGTTTGGCTCGATAGATGGCGAGTGTAACAAGTTGCAAATTTGTAAACTGTTGTCCAGAGTCCTGAGTGTTTCATGTCTGATCAGCCACTCATCTCTCTTGAGAAAAGTGTTATGAGATATGTCAGGTGGGCCAGCAGAATGGTATGTCATGACAATGCTTGTCATACTTGGCTTGGAGGTCTTTACACTCCCCCCCCCCCAATCTGATCAGACTCCACTCAGACACTCAGATAGTCCTAGGACTGTCCGAGTACTGTCCAAGGACTTTGATTGGACTTTGCTCAGACTTCTTTGGCTGAAAGTCCTGCCAAACTAAATGTCCAGTCCGAGCTGAGTCTGAGCGTCCGAGTGGAGTCCGAGTGGACCAGCACTTGTACAGTCCTAGGACTGTCCAAGTTGCTTATATAATTGACTGAAAAATCAGTGGCTACCACAGGGATTGAACCCTCATAGTCACATGATAAAGTACATTTGAGGCAACAAGATAACTGTTAGACTAAAGTATCATTACAGGTAGATAGTTTTATCTCTCTATGTACCACCCCAGCTGTGATGACAAATCAACACAGCCGCATCACCAACAATGATGCCAGCTCATCATCGATCATCACCAACCACCACCACCACCACTCAATGACGATGCCTCCCTCCTGCATCCTGCTGCCGCCACTGCCCCCTGAACACCCCACAGCCATGGGCCCCATGCCAGCACACGATGAAATGGGCCCAAATGACTTTATCATCGTTTGGGCCCCAGGTGAGTTTTTTCTTTTTTCTTTCCTCATGTTTTCTTTAAGCTAACACATTTTTTCATTAATTATAGATTATATCTATACTGTAGCAGCAAAATGACCCCAAACCCACCAAACGAGGAACAACAATGAGAGCATGCAGCCCCTTCAGTGTATTTGGACCAACTAATGGTGGCTTTAAGCTGTTTGAAATGGTCCAGCTAATCTGGGCCCATGGATTATAACAGACCATAGTAGATAAGTGGGCTCATGTGGTAGATATAAGGTCATAAAAATAGGATGGGCTTATGGGTGATATGAGTACTGCTATAGGCCATTTGTCATGAATGGGCCCATGGGTCAAGTCAATACTGCAGTGGACCATATGATGGATGGGCCCATGGGTCATGTCAACACTATAGTGGAACATATGATGGATGGGCCCATGGGTCATGTCAACACTGGAGTGGACCATATGATGGATGGGCCCATGGGTCAAAGGAAAGAAGATAACCATACAAAAGTTCATTTGTCACCCAGTATGATATTGTATCATGAAATAAAATTGGAAATACAAATCATTCAGACTGGCACAGATGAGAAAGTCTTGGTCACTGTCATCCACTCAGGTGATCTCATCCTCATCCTCTCATGAACATTATCCCTCATATATTGGGCAATACATACCCGGTTCCCATTAATCTCTGAAATTCCATGTCGGATTACCTTTCCCAGCAGGAAAACCATTGTTCCCAAAGGATAATCCAGCTCCAATCCAAGGTTCTTGAATTTCAACTGAGCTCCCTTTTCATAATCTCCGATGGTTGTTAAACAGTTGTACCATGGGCCTTGGGAATTGTTGTCCCGATGCATAGGGGTGATGCAATTACTGATCAAACCACATCCTGAGAAAGGTGTCATCCACAGCCGTAAAACCTCTAGCACCTCCTCACCATCCTTTACCATGTCCAGAGAATCTCCCACCTTCTTCAGCACCCCCCGACCAATCTCATACAGTTCAGGATGAACAATGCTGAGCAAGGCACCCATCAGTGTGAACAATTCTGAAGTTTCTTTCAGCCATCCAAGTGTGTTCAGGTTCTCCAATCTTGCCTTCAAGGTCTTTGAAATCTTGGGCTTGAATTTAGGAGTCTAGAACAATCAGAAGATAGAATTAAAGGCCCTGAAATAAAAACCTTCAACTTACATTGTGTGCTTGCTGGAACCAAGCTGGCAAGAGATTGATATTGCCAGGATAAGGCTGAAATTTTCCAGGAGATTTATAATATTGAGGATCCGAACACCATTTTGTGTGAGTCGGATTCAGAGTAAGGGATCCTCTGAGAGATTGATCCATCTTCAGTGCAGCCTCCCAAAGAATTCTCTACAAGCCAAGTGATAGTCAAATGAATCAGAGGGGGGTATTATTATATCAACAAGTTCTCACCTGTCTTTCAGGGCTCAGGATGCCAGGCAGGAACCAAAGTAGGATCTGTTCATGCATGTCTAGGACAATGGTTGGCTGGGTAAGTAGTCTCTGTCCACCATAACGGCTTGTCACGATCAAGGAATCCTCCTTGGAGTCGTTCCGACCAGTCAGTCTCTTCGATAACATGTTTGAGTCGCATCTTTGCACATCAAGATCATTGAATTTCACTGAAATCATTTAGCCAGAAATTTCAAATTGACAAAATCTAAATATTACTTCTATTGCAATAAGCATCACCTGCCATTGTTGCCATTTGTTCACAGTCAACTGCAAGTTGAACTGATAGTGAAAGTGGAGGAAGTGGGCCAGGATTCTCTTGGTTATAGATCGGCCAAATTGCCTTCATCTTTGCGAGATTGGGAACATTCTGATTCTCATGGAGCTTCCTTGAAATCACCCACCGAAATTGGGCTCAGAGGTAGTCCAAAACAGTGTCAGTCAAGAAGAAAGGCGAGTTAGATGGTAATGACATGTTGAATCCGATGAATCTGACATAGACAACAGATTGTATTTATATAAATCAGAGGGGCCTTTATCTACTGATCACTCAAATCAATCTGATATCTGACATTCCAATTGTCAAGAATGTCCAGTGAAATGAAATGTCACTGTGATTGTTGTCCATCCCGATCCTGATCCCGATTGATGTTATCTTTCATCTATGAACATCATCTGAACATCATCAGTGACTTTGATCTCCGATACCAATAAGCGATCAATGATAGATGTTGATTTCTCTAATCATTCTCATCAATATCTATCATTACTCCTGACAATGAGTGCTCCAAAAGTAACATGCCAGGCAGTTGTTGATTATCTCTGCTCCTGGGCTAGAGCAGCAACACTTGAAGCTAAACAGCCTCATTGTCAGTCGGGTCTCAATGAGTATTATCATATTTGGAAAGCCAGGATGAAGCAAGAACTTGTAAGTTGCATTACTCCTACATAACTACATTTTTATCCAGTGTTAGGGGATTCTGGAAATTATACTTGGATGGATGATCCTTGAGAACAAGTTCCTTTATCTCACCCCTTTTCAAAAAAGACTGCACTCCTTGGTCATGGATGTATCAAGTTCAGACATCGGCACATTCAAGGGAAGCCTTTCGTCACTCAGGGAGGCTACTACTGACATCGACTTGACAAGGAGTGTGGAACCATACCTCGATCCTTGGTGGATCATCAGTACTCCCATGGTCATCAATCCAGACCTTTTCCCAGATGTACCAAGATTCTGGAACATGGTATGTAGCACTACATCTCATTATTAGATACTAGAATGATAATATTTTTTATTGATAACAGGTGGGGCCAGCTGTCAATGAAATTGCCCCTTCCTTCCAATCAAGGGTTTTGCTTGATGTCAGCTAAAGTCAGCAGGACTCGTTGCTGGCATTGGGAATGGTATATGTGGCTGTGGGAGAGCTCTTGATAGAAAGGGAAGATCTTGTAGATGATGAGGAGGTCTCCGATGTGGAATGTCCAGTCCAACTTACCTTGCCTTTAACCCGGTGATCAAAAGTAGATAATGGAGTCTTGATGATTGGAAGTCTGCTTATGGCTATGCAACTTATGTAATGATCAACATTGGATATATTTACTTGAAACTTGAGAGATGGTCAAATAACCAACCATGAGCATCAGCTGGAATGTATTGCCAGCATTTATCCATGAAGGTGTTGTTGATTTCCCCTTTTTGAACAATGCCAAAGCACAGGAATTCATGGATCTTCTCTGCTCATGGAGTTTGTTCATGGCAGCAATCAGTCCTGATAGTAATCATTCAACGGAGCATAAATTGCAATATCTGCAAATGATTAGAAAAGAATCGGTAAGTGAACCAATGGGAACTGTCATTTCATTCAGTTTTCTAAAATTGGACAGGCTGTGGGTCAACAATTCCTGGGGAAATGTTATCTGAAGAGTTTCCACATTATAGTTCCAGAAGTTTATAAGCAAATGCATCATATTGTCAAGGCAGAAGAAGAACTCCTTGGACTCCTTGAAAAGATTAGAGGATTGCATTCTAATTACTTACAAGAACATCCCACCACTAGTGGCCAGAAAAGACAGCCCTGGTTCTCAATATCTTTGAACAACCAGTGGGGTATGAGTCTGGAGCAAGCACTTCAGGCACAAAGAGAATTTGTGAGTGATCCTCTTCATATTGGATTTAATTTTAAATGTAACTGGACAATGCTCATTGTAATCATCTTAGAACATCACTGGTGATGAAAACACCAGGCAACACCATCCTATACTTCCAAGGGAACTCCTACCTGCTATGATGGCAGGATATCGAAACATGTTGGAGAGTCAAACAAGAGTGGCTAGTATTTGGGCAGCTATACAGGATGATTTGAGATAATGGAGAGAGACTTACCTATGGAATTATATATTGGACCATCATTATTTACATTTGGACCATGAAAGATATTCGAATGTATGTGAAATGATTACAACAATATAAAACCACCCTGCAAAATGGAAGTGAGATCAATCTGACAAAATGACCCAACAAAATGGCCAGATAAGTATTCTGACCCGACACCAGATGACCCAACAGTAGATGACCCGACCAGATGATCCGACAAAATGACCCGATGCAATGACCCGACAAAATGACCCGACAAAATGACCCAACAAAATGACCCGACAAAATGACCTGACAAAATGACCCAACAGTAGATGACCCGACAAGATGATCTGACAAAATGACCTGACACAATGACCTGACCAAAGCGACCTGACACTAGATGACACAATGACCCGACCAAAGCGACCCGACACTAGATGACCCGACATGACCCGACAAACAACCCGACAAAATGACCCGACTCGATGACCTGACAAAATGACCTGACAAAATGACCCGACAAAATGACCCGACACCAGATGACCCGACCATAGATGACCCAACAAAATGAGTTGTTTATTGAGTCATAGTGTCAGGTCATCTGGTGTTGGCTCATTGTATCGGGTCATTTTGTTGGGTCATTTTGTCAGGTCATTTTGTCGGGTCATTTTGTCGGGTCATTGGGTCATTTTGTCAGGTGATCATTTTGTTGGGTCATTTTGTCAGGTCATTGAGTCGGGTCATTTTGTTGGGTCATTTTGTTGGGTCATTTTGTGGGGTCATTGATCGGGTCATCTAGTGTCGGGTCATCTAGTGTCAGGTTGGAATACTTATCTGGCCATTTCGCCAGGTCATTTTGTCAGGTCATTTTATCGGGTTATCTAGTGTCAGGTCATCTAGTGTCAGGTCAGGACACTTATGTACTACTACTCTAATCAATATTCACCCCCAATCTAATAAATGACTTCCTTGCTGTATCAGCAAAATCCTCCCACATCATCTCCTGTTGTGCAGCATAGATCTTATGTCCATGAGAGTAATCAGCCGCTTTTCTCTTCCTCCACTCTGCTGCCCAATGATCGAAGTATGCTGTTGTCCATTTCATCTCATACTGAACAAGGGTGTTTTCCTCTGTCGCTCATTCAAATGCTGCTTTTGCTCTCAGCCAGTTCACCCAGTGAACTACATATATATCTTTAGTTTTACACATCAGTCAATCTTTTATCCACTCACATTCTTTCATATAATTAGATGACAAACTGTCACCCTCGACATCCATATACCAGAACCATGGCAATGAATCATGCTTCCATCCAGACTCCTTTGGGTTTATCAATGTAGTACTCATCTTTAGATGGCTCTGATCAAGGATTTGGAATTGATCTAGCATTTCTTTTGAAGCTCCCGATGACACCAGGGCTTCCCTACCAGCCCGATAGTTTTGAGCATAGAGTCGTAAGGCCTGGTCGGTAGAGTGAATACCATCCCAAGATTTCATTTTTCCTGTTTTAGGTCCCTTGGGTCAGATCTTTGTAATGAACAAGAAAGCTTTCTTTCCCAGCATGAGCCTGATCCCTTTGAGGTTGTTGTTGCACTGCCCACTCCGAAGTTCTGTCTCAAGCTTTGCCAGCTCCACCAGCCCTCTCTCTCTGATTGCTTTGGCGGTCAGAGATGATGGCAATGCAATGACGGAAGTCTGAGGCCTGTTCCCCGATCCCACATCATTGAATGGGTTGGATGAAACAGGGCAAGAGATTAGATCAATCTCACCATTGTCATCAGTGATGAAGACTTTGGAGGGTTCATAGGAGGAACTGATATTTTCCAATGATGAGTCAGGTTGGAGAAAGTGATTTGCTTTCCTCTGATGATCCAAGATTCTTGTGAGAAGCCAACTTCATTTCTTAGTAATTTTGATTTGCTCAGTTGTTGTCAGGACACCACCAACCTGTCTCAGGTAACTTTGTAATGACAGCCTATCCCAAGAAAGGAGTGAAAATGCTGACAATAGCTTTACTAAATGCTTACTGAGACTCTTGAATTGAGATCCCTTCTGAAAGGAATTCCACTGAAGAGACTTTGCCTGAAGGCTGTTCTTGGCTCAATTGTAACTGCATCTCGGCTTTACCTGGGGCTGATTCCAGGTAATGCTTGAGTTCAGGGGATTGGAAATAAGAAATGAAGAGGACAGTACCTTGTTTGCATTTCAGGGCATAGTAATCCATACTCTTGACATTTTCATCCCTATTTTGTTGCACTGTCATCTCACCCTCTCTCCAAGCTTCTAAATCTGCTGGTGCTGCTGACTCAGTCAGTTTCTTATAGGATTCTTCTGACCCCTTCAACAAATTCATTGCCCGTTTCATCTTCCAAACCAACGATGATTCTACATTGAATAACACAGTCAATATTCAGTGTAGGGGAAGGATGATGAGACATTTACTCATGCTGATTAGCTTTTTCCAGTTTGAGTGATTCATGTGGTCATCCAGAATTTCATTCTGATGGGCCATAGTTGCACTCTTGGCCACTTTGGGATGTTTCATTCAAGACAGCCCACAAAGTTTCCACAATTTTGCCATCAATTACACTACTCCCTGGCACATATGCCAATGTATATCTAGGAAGGCAATCATCAACGTGTCCTACCACATGAAAGTCCCTGATCGCTCCTGTGATCCTAAGACCTTCTGGGATAGACAGAAAGGGTGACTGATTCACTCAGAGGCGAAAGTTGATTATCCACTGACAAAAGATGTTGTATATGAGTAGCAATCGATTGATCCCCTTCATCGTCTTGCTGTTCAGGGCTTTACAAATTGCATAGTCGATGTTTTTCTGCCTGTAAATTCAGATGAAATTGAGGATTCATGATGGGAAGAGACTTACTGCTCTCCTTTTTAAAGTCAATGGTGGCCTCGGGTTGAAAAAATCCATGCCGAAGACAAACCACCGATCCAATACCAGTTGCATCATAGCCAGCAACATTGACATTCCGATCAGCTTTGAACTCATTGCATGTACAAGGAGGCTGCTTGAATTCCCTGGCTATCTTGAGGTGAGCTTTATAATCCAAGCTCTCTGTCATAAAGCTCTGGCCATTTGTCAGTGGCACGTCATCCTTGGGTTGTTTCTGATGTTGATGAGAAGCTGTAAAATTCCCATCAATGGCAAAAGACCGAGTATAAACCCATCTAAAATATCTTTAGTGTTTACTGGGGACTTGGTGTAAAAGTAGTGCTTGCTGTTCTTCATCATTCTTCCAATCTTTGGGCAAATTAATCCCAACCTGTGGACAGGCGGGGCAAAGGACAGCAAGATCCCCAAGTCCTGGACTTTCGATGTTATGCCCAAATCCATGCCACTTCAGATGTTTGAGGTTCCGGAACATCGGAGAAGTTCCCGATATTGGTCCTGGCAGATTACATGAGTATCAGTGTTGTGATGATCAGTATTTCAATTGGTGGGATGGAGCTTACTGGAATAGTTTTGGGAAAGCATGTGGAGGTAAATCTCCTCAGCTTCTGGTGGTAATGCCAAGCAGAGGATTTGCACTCCTGGTTTTTGGCAAGGAAGGAATCTAGACCTTCAAATGTGAACAAGGTCTTGACTTGCTTGAAGGAGGCAGGGAAGAAGTGCAGATCAAGGGCCTGTATATCATCAGGTATGTGTCCAGGGCACCTGCACCATTGGATTGGAAGATGGTGGACACCATTGCTATGAACGATGACTAGTACATTCTTTGCATAGGTAGTTTTATCCCTAACATCTCTCTCCAGCAACGATCCATCGTCTTCCAATTCCATTTGAGAGAAAGGAACTGAGCCAAACTTGAGGTCATCATCATCATCCAATAACTCAGATGGGAGATCAGGAAGGCCAAACAGCCATTCATCCTCACCCTCTTCTTGGTGGGAGTCATCACTGGGGTTTGAGGGGCATAGCTTTCCACCATGACCGAAGTGAAGGGTAAGACCGGCCTGTAGAAGGGTGGAATCTTTGAAGTACTCATTTTCCCAGTGTTGAATCTTGTGAAAGGGGTTGTTCCGATGAGCCTTCTGACAACAGTCCTTGCAAAACATTGGACATCCAAGACAGTCCAAACAATGCCAGTCTCCTGATGACCCACAGCTGCTGCAAAGCATCTCGATCGGAGGCACCTTGGATGAGAGAATACATGCTAAATAGAACTTCCTTTTATGCAGGTAATCCCTCATGTAGTCATTTTGTGACTGAATACAAAAGGTCAAAAAGGTATCGAGGGCCAAATGGGTAAGGCTCTCACCTTAGACTTGGGAAGTTGGAGGGGTTCTAAGAGCACATTGTCAAAGTTAATATTTTGTCTATCTTCAACTGAAACTGAGGGAGTCAATCCTTTGATAGGTTTGGAAGGGGACTTGGATGGGGACACAGAGGAGTGTGAATTTTGCTTGCTAACTTTCGTCTTCTTCACCAGGCCTCGAGCTGTGTAATGGCTGGTAGTGCTGATAATTAGAGTGTCACCACTGGCTATATTTCTGAGATTAGGATTGAATTTTTTGATAGGCATGAGATGTTGGTTGCTTGTGTGAACTGCTGACTAACCATCAATCATTGGATGCGAGGGTCCCAGGGCAATTCAGACCTGCCAGTGGTGCCAAAGAAATTCATTCACTCATAGCTCTTAATGGATCACTTTGTGATTATCGATATTGACTGATTGATAGATGCCTATGATAGTATTTCGAGAGCATTCCAATGAAATGTGCAAATCATCACCATGGTTCCTCCCCATCAGCAAAATTCCTCACAGCAAGAGCTTTTTGCTCAAATTGCTCAGCAACTTGTTGTTCTGATCATCAACATTGTCATTCCTGAAACCTTGAAGATTATACAGCAGTATTATTTCAAGGAGCCATGTTACATGTCAATTCTCACAGGGCAGGCTTGGGTCAATGAACTACTCCATGGTCATCCGAAGCGCATTCGCACAGCTCTTGGAATGAATAAGCAAGTTTTCAGGGCTCTCGTGTCTGTATTACGAGGGATGGGCTATGGGGATTCCAATTACATCACTCTTGAAGAGCAGCTTGCTATTTTTCTATATTGTTGTGTCACTGGTCTTCCTATCTGCCATCTTGAGGAAAGGTTTCAACATGCTCCCAAGACGATATCTGTGTAAAGAATTCATTTATTTCTGCTATCATCATTTTGGACTCATAGGTTCACAGATACTTCCATAAAATGGCTCGTATCTTTGCATTTGCTCCTTTCAATTCCAAATACATAAAACAAATATCCCCCAACAATCCACCTTCATCAAGACTTTTCAACAATCTGAAATTATGGCCTTTTCTCTGATCTGCCCTTGGGGCAATCAATGGTAGCCACATCCATGCCACTGCTCATGCTGAGTATCATGAAGCATGGCGCAACTGGAAGGGCTTCATATCACAGAACTGCTTGTTCAGTTGTTCATTCAATCTTCTTTTCACATGTCCTTACCGGATGGGAGGGCTCTGCATCAGATGCCCAAGTTTATGAAAGTGCAATCTCTGATGATCTTATTGTACCTGAGGGATTGTATCTCCTTGCTGATGCAGGCTTCCCACATTGCAAGGAGCTTCTTGTTCCCTACCACGGCATCCATTATCATCTTGCTGAATGGGGGCATGCCTCATTACAGTATGTTTGTGTTTTTCAGTATAAGGCATGCCTAAATTCATGAAATGTCCAGACCACAAAATAAAGAGGAGCTTTTCAACTTGCGTCATGCTCAGGCAAGAAATGTAATTGAGTGCATTTTTGGAGTTCTCAAGAAGCGCTTTCACATACTTTTGATTGGCCCAGAATATGACATGACAATCCAAGCACAAATTCCGGCAGCATTGTGTGCTATACATAATTTTATTTGCATTCATGATCCTCACAAAGAAGAACTTGCAAGTGAAGAATACCCAAACCAAGGTGGCCACACTGGTGATGGCTTTGTGTGACAAGCCAGCAATGTAGAAGACAACAACCCAAATGGGGCGGTTGCAGGTCGGCAAAACGAGATTGCACAGTCAATGTGGAATAGCTATCAGGCAATTTTGCAAGAATGCGAGGCCAGTGACGACGTTGATGAATTTTTGTACAATACAGATGTAGAGTAATACAGTGTACAGTACAGTTAGTGTACAAAAATTTAGGATACAGCTGGCTTCAAGATCGTTTGAAGAGCATAACACAATGTATTTTCCCGCTGCACATCAGACATGGCTATGAGACTACTGGCAGCATTTGGATTATTGCTATAATAGAATGAAAGAGCACCTCGTTCATTATCATCAATATGGTCTGCATTTTTGATCAGCTCCATTGCCAACTCAATTTGCCGCGCATCCGATTGAAACAGGCTTTGTTGCATAGTCATATTAAGATTGTTGATGGCCCCAGTTGCTCCAACGAGAGCAGAGATGCTTGTATTGGTCTTTGTCGATGTTGTTGCACTTGATTGTGGCTTTGAAGCAGTTTTGGATGGTGGCCGATTGGGCATGTGATCATCCCCTGATGCCCATTTGCATTTTCCTGATGACTTCGATTTCACTGAGGGCATGCTAGGAGCTGATGCTGGGGTAGGGGGATGTGAGGATGCTGATGTAGGGGGATGCGAAGATGCCAAAGCAGGGGGCTGTGAGAATGCTGACATAAGGGGATGCGAAGGGGGCTGTGAGAATGCCAAAGCAAGTGGGGCTGAGGATGGAGTCGTTGTTGGGACTGATAGGATAGAGAGCAAAGATGAGGCTGTTGCAGGTAGTTGGCCTAGTAAAGGACGTGACAACGTTGATGGGAGGGCTGGATCAACAACATCCATGAAAGTCGAGCCATCTTGTGTGGCAGGAAAGATGATCCTGGCTGAAGACGAAGGGGCAGCATGCCCAGTCTCATTAACCTCACCATTCCCATCAATCAAGAGGTTGGGAGGGGCTTGGGCAGTGCCCCTGTGTGCAAATTGACCTTTCATGATAGATTTCTCCATGATTGCTTGCATTTTCACATATTGTGGAAATGATGCATTGAGGAGCTGACGACAGTACCTTTTCTGTGATTTGAAGGTTAGATACATATGAAAATAACAATATAATAGGAATGTACCCGATCCTTCCCTAAATTCTTCTCAAAATCCTCATAATGTTGAAGCTCAGCACTTGTTTGTGCCCAGATACCTGATCCAGCAGGCATTGCACCCATTCCTGACCTTCCATAGTAATCCTCAACCACCCTGTACATATCTTTATACTAGTAGAATGGTAAAATGGAGGAAAAGGATGTAGAATGATTATATCATGCACCATAGTAAACTTGGCTTTGATGGCAGCTATTGTTCATGGAGAATGTGGGTGCTTGCAGTTTAGCTGCTGTCCAGACAACTGGCTTGAAGTTCCCTGGAGAGCTGGCTTCAGAACGGTGGTTGTACAAGAAAGCAACGAGGTCTTCAATTTCTTGATCTGACCACTTCTTCACTTGACTCTTCACTGCTTCGGATGTTGTGGCATCATCAGCATTGATGGAGGGGAGCACATCCATAAGGATAGGGAGACAGATCTGTACAGCAGCAGCTGCATAGTGAAGAATGTGTTGATGTAGATTATCAATTGGCATATAATCGAAACCTAGAGACATCGCGGGAGGGAGGCGGAGAACGAAGCGGCACCCACCGGCAGGTTACCCTCTGTAAAAAAGGAAATTTCTCAGTCACGTGATAGTTAGGTGCAAGTCAACAAAGTCAGGTAAATGTTAAAAAACTGGTCAAAATGTCAGGTCAAAGAATGCAAAGCTAGTAGTAGTAGTAGTAGTAGTATTCAAGTAGTATTGAAGAAGATGGTAGGGAGATTTAGTGGCTATCATGTGACTACATGATCATGACATATCAAGTCTATCACACAAATGACATTTGTACAATATTCTAACTGAATAGATTGTTAGACATGTTAAGAATTTAAGGTTTTAACTCAAAAACTCCAAGTTTTGTTTTGTTCAGAACATAAGTAGATGGTGATGTACAAACCACAATTTACATTAGATCAGAAACTTCTAACCATGAAACAACCAATGACACTTGTTCCTCATGATCTCATCTTATCTTTGAAGAATGTATATTATGGGGATTTATGATTTAGACAGTGCTTTTTTTCTTATGCCTTTTTACAACCAAACTATCTAGAAGTGATGCCAACTGACTCAAATATATGACTTCATACTAGGTGACAAAAAGAAAGTTGACAAGTGGTTTGATTAAACTGAAAGATTGGTCTCCAAATGATCACTGATATGATTTCTGAGCATTTCTGAGCATTCCTTGGAGCATATTGGTCAATATGTGTGATCAGTGACTGGACTCATACAATTAGGGGCTTTTCAAGACTCAGGATCGATGGATTAATTAATGATCAACAATGATTGACAATGATCAAAATTGATCAACCATGATCGACCATGATCAACAATGATTGGTATAATTGATTCCATAATGAAATGATTTCCCCTGCATCCTGATTTGTACTTGTTTCAATACCACAACACCAAAAATACACTTATCCACCATCACATCACATACATTACATCACTATACGCTATGCCAGCTGAAGCCCATGTTCCTCCCGAACTCATCCACTTTAAGCTGACAGGGGAAGATGTGGAAATCCTAGAAGCCAGAAAGGAACAATGGCAAGAGGAAGATTGTTCACAGCAGAACAGAATTGGTCAGAAAGTTTATGATGAAATGAAGAAAAATAATCCCCACTGGTCTAGGAAAGATAAGGAGTTGAGGAAGAAGGTCAGTTCATGAATTGGAAAGTATTTTGCAATGCCTTTGAACAGGGCATTTTTGAACAGGGTGTATATGCTTGGTTCCATACATATGGAAGAACTAGAGAATCGTCTGAGAAATTTAAGGGGATCAAGAAATGGATGGGTAGAAGGGTTCTCGGCGTTCAGGCAAAAGGGGAGTTAAAGGAAACGATTCAAGGAAAAATGGGTGGATGGGTAGAAGATACTTCATGCAAGGCGGACAATCAAAAGGCATTTGGCACATACCAGAAGGAGTTGAGTAACCTTTGGGGGAAGACATCAGAAGCAGAGAAAAGGAAGATGGAGGACCTGGCCAATATATGGAATCGAATGGGTCCCCCAGCTGAGGAGCAAGCAAGGTAGGTCATTCACATTGAATTTTGGTATTATCAATACTAATGCAGAACAGGAATGCAAAACAGGCTCATAAGCATGTGAAGTCCTTCTGCAAGCAAATGAAAAAGTCTTGTGGAATGGACTGTTTGGTATTAACATGCCACAAGGAAGTGAATGGAGTACTTGTCACGAACACGTTAAGTCTGTTCACTGTCTGAATTTGTTTCTGCCAGTTAAACCTTTTTCTTTGTAGGCATGAATTTATGGGAGATCTTGGAGGGAAGTCTTTCTTCCAAGCAAACAAAGATTGGGATACCAAGCCAATCATGGGGCTTCTAAACATGCATGCAAAGGAGATGTATTGTAAATGGATAATTTCTCATTGGAAAGATTCAAAATAATTGTCTTTTGTTAGCTGCAGCTGAAGAAGCAAAGTTCCAAGTTCCTATTGGAACCTCAAGTCAAAAGCCATATGTTCAGTTGGATATGGATGCCAATGGGAATCCATTGCTTCCTGAGCCGACTGACTGGCCAAGCAAAGGGATGGATAAGAAAGCGTTAATCAGGTCATATGTTGGGTCAGTATGGTCGGCAATCATTCGTTCATTCTCATCCCAGATGACTTGTCAGGTCTGGCTTGCAGTAATGAACATGCAATCCCTCCTTGGATGTCGTTCATTGAAGATGCAGATAAGTACTTTGGGAGGATCAGGTTCCTGATGGTTTCAAGCTTATGGATCCATTGAGGATGAAGGACCACCAGATCAAGGAGATTTTGACATTTTGGTACTCTAATCAGGAAAGTGATGGTTTTGGTTTCAAATTCTATCAGGACAAAAAATTGAAGGGAAAGAAGAGATCAAGAGATGATTCCGATTCTGATTCTGATTCCAATGCTGATTCCAATGCCAAAACACCAAGCCGCCCAAGCTGCCCAAGGACCAAGAAGAGTGAGAGGGAGGGTAAAGGCAAGGAAAAGAGGGTGGAGAAGCCTGAGGAAAGGTGGACTGACCATATTGTTCCAGATTCAAGAAGGCGTAAATGGAGGGCTCCCACATTAAATGAGGTTGAGGAATCGGGTGAAGTGTTTGATTTCACATTGGTCGATCAGATGGAGTCATCAGAAGAGGAAGATGTAATGCAGTCTGGACAACTGAAGGTTGGGCCAAGCAAGACACCAATTCTGATCAAAGGAAATTCCAGAAATAGCAAGATGCAACCAGTTAGGAAACAGCAGAAGCTCAGCCTGGCGACGGAACTTGTTTGAAAGAGTACGATGCAACCTTTAAGCAAACAGACTGGTAGGGCCATGGATGCTGGGAAGAGTGCCAACACTGCGACAAATGAGTATGAGATTCAGGGGGGGAATCAGCAAGAACCAGAGATGATGCAGAAAGGAAAGGTGATGAAATCGAGGTTGGCTGAGAAGATAAAGGAACCACCGAAGAAGAAGCCAAAAGTTTCTATCAATGTGCCTGCTCATTCACAGTCATTGGGTAAGCTTGGTCTATTTTGTCCAAGATGATGAATAATTGAAATGTCCTGCAGTTTTGAAGCCCCCTCAAAGGTGGTCTACTCGAAACACAACTGAAAAACCAGTACCAATAAGTGAGCAGCCTAATTTAAAGATAATTCCAAAGAAGGCAGAGATGAAGAAACGAAAGGGAAGGAAAATGTAAACATAGAATAGTATCCAGACAAGCATAGTGGTCTTTGTTTGGAATTTTTGAGCATTCACTATAGACAAATGACCTGACAAAATGACCCGACAAAATGACCCAACGAAATGACCTGACAAAATGACCCAACAGTAGATGACCCTACTAGATGATTTGACAAAACGACCCGATGCAATGACCCGACAAAATGACCCAACAAAACAACCCAACAAAATGAGCCAACAAAATGAGCTGACAGTAGATGACCCTACTAGATGATCTGACAAAACGACCTGATGCAATGACCTGACACAATGACCTGACCAAAGCAACCCAACACTAGATGACCCGACAAAATGACCCAACAAAATGACCCAACAAAATGACCCAACCAAAGCGACCCAACACTAGATGACCCGACACCAGATGACCCAACAAACGACCCGACAAAATGACCCGACAAAATGACCCGACAAAATGACCTGAGAAAATGACCCAACAAAATGACCTGACAGTAGATGACCCAACAAAATGACCCGACAAACTGAGCGCCTGACAAAATGACCCGATGACCTGACAACATGACCCAACAAAACCAACCCAACACAGTAGCTGACCCAACACTGGATGACCCAACAAAATGACCCGACAAAATGACCTGCCATTAGATGACCTGACAAAATGATCTGATGAAATGACCGGACCCAATGATGACCTGACAAAATGACCCAACAAACTGATTGCCTGGCAATATGGCCTGATGACCTGACAAAATGACCTGACCAAACCGACCCGACACTAGATAACCCGACACTGGATGGCCCCACAAAATGACCCCACAAAATGATCACCTAGCCAAGTAACCTGAGGATGTGACAAAATGACCTGACTAAAGGACCCGACAAATTGACCCAATAAGTATTGTGACCTGACAATAGATGACCTGACACAAGATGACCCGACACTAGATGACCCAACAAAATGTCGGGTCATTTTGTCCAGGTCATTTTGTTGGGTCATTGGGTCATTTTGTCGGGTCATCAGGTCATTTTGTTGCGTCATTTCATGAGATCATGTCAGGTCATGTTGTTGGGTCATGTTGTTGGGTCATTTTGTTGGGTCGTTTTCTCCAGTCATCATTTTGTCACGTCAGTTATGTACTAGTTTGCATGCAGTAATCCATGAACGCCTATCTTACCAAAGCTGTTGACAATAATCATTTTAACACTACAATAATATTTCCCAGTTATACTGACAATCCCTGTCCAATTCTTCATTGGATTCGTCGATTGCCATGGCAAAAGAATCTCTATCATATTCATCTTCCATTCCTGACACTGGAGATTCCATTATCCTAGGCATGACCATCCTAGGTCTCTCAGCCTCCTGTTCCTTTGTTATTGCGCCATCACTCTCATCTACATTCTCAACCTCTGGCATGATATTCAATGCAACCTCCGGGGCTACCACTTGTGAAGCCATCTCTCATACATCCTGTCCACTCACCAAAGCTGCATGGGATGGTCCCCCAACAGGTCATTCTTCCTCCATTGCAGCATCAGAGGTTCGATGATACTGACCGGAAGGATTCGGACTTGGTGTAATCCTGAGTTTGTTCAGCTGTAACATGCTGGGCTGAATAATGTCATTGGAGACTCTTGAACTCCTTGGAGTGATAACGGGTGATGTGAAATCATTAGGGGGATAAGGAGAGGGATATGGGACAATGTTCATAGAATGTGAGGGATAGGGTGATGATGAAAAGTGGGATGGTGGCATGCTGAGACTCTCCATGGCACCTCCATCCTCAGGTGTTTGGCAGTTGGAGGGCGTTGTAGGTTGGGACATGACTTTGGTCAACGTTTGCCGATGCTGTTCCAGGAGTGCAGTATGGGCATTGTGGTTGCTGATAAGCACCCTTTGGCTCATTTCCATTGCTACCATCATCTCCTTCATCTTCCTCATCTCCTCTCGCATCTCTGTGACCTCCTTAGTCAGTTGGTTATTCTCCCATTGAAGCTGTTGCACCATTGCCATTTCTCCCTCAACACTTGCCTCACCATTGTTGACAACTTGGACAGCCTCACTGACCTGTTCCCCTTTCCGATTTACGAAGTAAAGGTACTCCGATGGTACCTGCCCCAATGGATGCACTGTTACTGCCCCTGGACTCCCTCGGCAAGTCTCTCCACCATCCGACATGGCTTTGTCCTCATCCATCTTCCTGAATTTCGACTTGGATCGACTTCTTGGCTTTGCTTTTCCTGTCGCCTTTGGTGTTGCCACTGCTGCCCTTGTTGGTTTTGAAGTCATCCCTCTCTTTGGTGTCACTGGTGGCTTTGGCATCAATCCCCTGCTTGGGGTTGATGAAGCCTTAGCTGCCTCAGGTGGCCTTGAAGTGCTTCGGGTCCTGGTTGATCAGCATAGGCTTGGGTTCGATGGGGAGGGTTCCAACATGTTTTCATCACCCAACGCAGGTGTTGTTGGGGTTGCTCTTGGTTCTGACTTGATGACCTATGTCTTTCCTTCCTTTGTCACTGTCACTTTCCCTCTTGTCCACCACTCCCCAACAACCTTTGTACACTTCTGCTTGCAACCTCGACATGACAAACAAGCAGTGTTGCCTGCATACATGCATCTCACCTCCAGCTTCACACACCTTGCACAAGCCTCCGTGTTGCCCAAATTCGGCAGATGCATGGTCTTTGTTCCAGGCTTCATGCTTGATTTTGACGTTGTTGCCTTGGGTTGTGATCTTCTTGAGGGTTGTGATGACCCCTCCACAGGCTGGTCGATCTCCTCCGAATCCACATCCATCACCTCTGCTGTATCCTTCTGCTTTCCTTTAACATCCACCTTCTTCATCCTGCTCTGCCCTCTCTCTCCTGCTTCTTCCAACCAGGCCTCTTCCTTTATCTCATCAGAAGAGTCATTCACATACTCACTGCTTTTGATATGAGTCTGTGAATGGCTCCTCCGTCCCATGGGAGTCATTTTCAAAAGCTGGTATTGTGTTGACGGATCCACTGTCATTCTGGCCAAAGGAATGCTATGATGACTTGAAGCTGGGCCAGTTGAAGTGGGCGGTGGGGGAATAATTTGCAACATTTCATCCCTCAAATGAATCTGGATGTTGCCTGGGATGATGATTGGATTTATTATAGAGGCAGCTACTCCATTCCGAACTGCACGAGGTACTATATGTGATTCAATATGTAGATAATTCAAGCTAAACTGAGTGAAACCTACCTGGTGTCTGATGCCCTTCTGAAAACCACTCCTGAGTACTGCTGCCCTCCTCTGAAAGCATCGGGTGGTACCACAACAAGGGGTCTTCCCACTTTATCTTGCCAAAGTCGACTTCTGTTCCTTGAGTATCAGCTTGGTCAAGCTGCAAGGCCGCGCTGATGAGCAGATGAGATGGGACAAAGTCATATCTGCCATCTCCCTCACATTCCGGTACATCTTGAGCACCTGATGAAGTAGTGTACTAGGAAGTACAGTTAGAAACTCATTGACAGGTAAATTGAGTTAACGTACAATCCAACTCTTCAATTTTTCCTCATTTACTGTATAGCCTCGGCCATGTTGTAGAAGAACAATCTCCAGCTTGCACTCGTCGATCCATACCAACAACTGTTGCCCAACGAGGGTATTCAATCCCTGATTTGATAGAAATGATACATTATAGGATGAAATTTGGATAGTTAACAGACATACTGGTGAGTTTGGAAGTTCTTGAAGGAGTAGTAAAAGATCTTCATCACCTCCGAAGATGGCCTTTGTGACAGATCGATGGAGATGTGGTTGAATGGAAGGGAGGATGTCGTTGATGTAAGATTCAGCAACTTGATTGTAGGAAGGCATTTGCAGAGTTGATATCCGAAGCTGAAGGGCAAAGTATTGTTAATTGATTGAGTGAACAATGTTGAAGTACTGGATCAGTATTGTTTGCAAGAATCCGATCGGAACCACATGGTAAGTCACTTGATCAATCGAGAACTTGTGTACTAAAACAATTCAAACATCCCCGAAACCAATATTCCAATGCCAAAGATCAAGGTAAGTGAATTGTAATACTAATTTAGTTGTAATTACATTGTTTTCAGGTGGTCCCGAAATCAAAACAACCTGCTCCCTCTATGCTGGACTACCAACCCTCATCCAGACTGACAAAGCATCGAAAGTTGGACTTATCTTCGGATGGCAGTACATCTGCTGTCCCCAACCCCAACACAGCTCTGCTAACTCTTTCTACTGCTGAAATTGAGCCTCTGATGGTTCATTCTGGATTTCAGCCATCTTCAAAACTGAGAACTCGTCCGAAACTGAGCAGATTGATGGTCGCCAGTACCTCCACCCTCCCTGAAACACTGGCACCTCCTCAGGTTCCAATAGCCATGATGAGACTGCCAGCTATCCATCCCCAATTTCAAGAGGGTTCTGTGGGGGGACTCATTCCATCTTCCCAATTCTATGGCATGCCAGCACCCACACTTCCACTTGGTGGATATGTCGAGGAGGGTGATGATAGACATGTGAGGTTCAAGAGTCCACTGGAGGAGGGAACCCCACTCCACATACGACAGGTGACTATAAACAAGCACCGGATGGAAGGAATTATGGAAGGAAATGTTAAGTTAGATTCGCTACTTCCACTGCCGTTGCTGCCCCCGCCTCTTCCTCTCAGGACAAGGCCTGTATTCATTCCTCACCCACCAACACCCCCAATTGTCACCATCCTGAAAACTCTGTCATCTCCAGCCTCCGACCCCATTGACTTTGCTTCTACACCTGACTATGATGTCGGAATGACAATATGCGGTGAGAAACAGCCATCCCCAAAATGGCCATGATCTCATACACCGCCTTCTCCGACCTCTGAAGACAATCGATCACCCAAACCAGAAACTGAGGAAGAGGAGCAGGTGGACCAGCTGGGGGATGATGGTGGCGATGAATTGGATGAGGTGGAGTTTGTGGAGGAGGAGAATCTGCAGGAGACGGTGGGGATAGTGGAAGTGGATGACATCATGCTGGGATCTGGGAAAGTGGTGAAGGGAAAGGGGAGAGCAGTAGAGGATCGGGGGGAAGGAATGATTGAAGAGTCAGTGGCTTCAGTCCGCTCCTTCCTCTTGCAGCCTGGCATCAAGGAGTTGATGAAGGATTTGGGTTTGGAAAGTGGAAGTGGAGAGGCAATAAGAGGCATTGAGGTAAGGACAACAGCAAAGGAAAAGCAGGCCATCCTGCTCTCCAGGTTGTTGGAAGCAGAGTTATATCTTGCAGCTGGTGTTGAACAACTGCATGATTGCCTCAAGACATATGTAGCTAACAATTCAAAATTTGAGTTGTAGTTTACATTATTTTAATGAATGCCAATATTGGGATGTAAGCTTGAAGCAGGAATGAGTACATCAGAGTGAATTATATTATCACTGACACTAACACTACTTAAATATATTAGGCTGGAACAGTCCAACAAAAGTATAGAAAAGTGGAAATATACTGATGTTCTGATCTGATGTTCCCACATTGATGAACCAATTCCAATGGTACTAACCTCAATGAAATTCCAACACAATGGACTTACATCAATGGAACAATCTTCTCCCGATGTACCTACCCTGATGGTTCAATCCCGACATTCTTACCCTGGTGGACCAATCAAGATCTACTCACCGAGATGGTTCAATCCTGATGTACTCACCCCGATGGTTCAATCCAGCCACAAGTAGAGGACAAATAAATATTCAAGGTCTACTATGAATCTATGATGCTGATATGTAATATGGGCATTTGCTACCATGTAGTCTCTTGGAAGGCTAAGATGTAGCAATGGTAAGAGCCTCATCTCATTGTCTAATACACTGCTAACATGACCTACATGGGCCTACCATAACATTCATAGTCTACTGCTTCAATATGTCCTATAGGCCCACCCATCAGCCATGGTCTGCTCCAATGCTAACATATCACATAGGCCCACCCATTATACATGATCCATACCAGTCCCAAAATTACACTTGGGCCCACCCCATCATCCATGGTCTACTGCTAAGTCCTCATGTCCTATAAGCCCACCCATCATCTATGGTCTATTCCAATACTAACATATCCCATGGGCCCACCCATCACATGTGGTATAAAGCTCTACTCATTTCACCCATGAGCCCATTCAATTTAAATGAACTTATACCTGCCAGATGAGCCCACACATCTTCTATGGTCTATTACAGTCTATGGGCCCACATTAGCTGGACCATTAAATATGGCCTAAAGCCACCATTAGTTAGTCCATATATAATGGTCTAAAGTCACTGAGAGTTGTGGACCATGACCCAGCACCCACCCCCACCAGTGCGAGCATCTGCTCATGGGGTGGTTCAGGGGGGAGAAGAATGGGGACAGGAGAGCGAGACGGCCAGGGGACAACTCAGGGAGAGATGAACGCCGCCATGGGCAACTGTTGCTCATGGTGGGTGTTTTTAATTTATTTTTATTATTGATAGTTACAGCCCCCTCCCCTCGAGCTTGTGAGGGGAGGGCTTAGTATTATTTTAATTACCCATATTAATTACCCCTCGCACAGATGCAAGGGGGACAATTTAATAATCTATGCATGATATATATAAAAATTAGATTTCAGTAATAAATAGATATGATGTATGTAACTTGAAATGACTACTTGGCTTAAGTGGTAGAGTGTGCATGTTTCATCATCATGTGATTGCTAGTCCAGAAGGCTGTTGGTTCAATTCCTGCTGTGCACACATTATTTTGTGAGACTTATAAGACTTTCTCTAAGACTTTCTCTAAGACTGGAACTCAGACTTTACTTGGACAGTACTTTAGAAGGTGTAAATAAATGCACAATTGATGTTGTCTGAGCAGAGTCCAAGTGAAGTCCTTGGACAGTCTGAGTGTCCGAGTGTCTGAGCAGAGTCCGAGTGGAGTCCACTCAGACTGGGGGGGGCAGTGTAAAGTACTGATACATATATGGGTAGTGTCTCATGGAGATGGGTCCCCCTCCAGTTAGAGCCTGTCCATTAAATCTGACCTAGTTGCAGTAAGTGAGTCAAGCCAAGCAGTACTTTACACTCCCCCCCCAGTCTGAGCGGACTCCACTCGGACACACTCGGACACTCAGACTGTCCAAGGACTTCACTCAGACTCTGCTCAGACACTCGGACTGTCCGAGGACTTTGCTCAGACTTTGCTCAGACAACATCAATTGTGCATTTACTTACACCTTTAAAGTATTGTCCAAGTTCCAGACTTACAGAAAATCTTATAAGTCTCACAAAATGATGTGTGCACAGCAGGAATTGAACCAACAGACTTCTGGACTAGCGATCACCAAACATGCACACTCTACCACTTAAGCCAAGTAGTCATTTGAAGTCACATACATTATATCTATTTATTACTGAAATCTAATTTATATATATATATATCATGAATAGATTATTAAATTGACCCCCTCGCATCTGTGTGAGGGGTAATTAATATGTGTAATACTAGGCCCTCCCCTCGCAAGCTCGAGGGGAGGGGGCCATAACTATCAATAATAAAAATAAATTAAAAACACCCACCATGAGCAACTGTTGCTCGTGGTGGCATTTGTCTCTCCCCAGGTTGTCCCCTGGCCGCCTTGCTCTCCTGTCCCCATTCTTCTCCCCCCCAAACCACCCCACGAGCAGATGCTCATAGGCATGGGGTGGGTGTCATCATGGGTGTCCCCACTCATTGTTGTCTCCCTTCCCTCTCGTCTCCCTTCCCCCTCGTCTCTTCACCCTCACCTTCCACCCTGTGAGCAGGGGCTTGCAGCAGTGGTGGTAGTGGTGTCCCACTGTCGTCGTCGTTGCCAGTAGTAGTTTGTACCTATAAAAAGTTAGTTAGCATTGAAAAATGAAATGAGAAAAGAAAAAAAGCTTACCTAGGACCCAAGAGACATTGATGTCTCTTGGGTCTCCCCTAATCATCATTGTTCCACCCATTGTCCACCCTATGAGCAGTGGCTCATAGGGTCGGGGCAGGTGGTGTCGTTGTTCCCTGTCATCATTGTTCCACCTGTCATCCACCCTATGAGCAGTGGCTCATAGGGCTGGGGCAGGTGGTGTCATCATTCCCTGTCATCATCGTCGTCATTAGCAGCTGTTCTCCCATGCGAGCAGTTGCTCATAGGCATGGGGTGGGTGTTGTTGTGGGTGTCCCCACTCGTTGTCGTCTCCCTTCCCTCTCATCTCCATTCCCTCTTGTCTCCATTCCCTCTTGTCTCCCTTCCCTCTTGTCTCCCTTCCCTCTTGTCTCCATTCCCTCTTGTCTCCCTTCCCTCTTGTCTCCCTTCCCTCTTGTCTCCCTTCCCTCTTGTCTCCATTCCCTCTTGTCTCCCTTCCCTCTTGTCTCCCTTCCCCCTTGTCTCCCTTCCCCCTTGTCTCTTCACCCTCACCTTCCACCCTGCAAGCAGGGGCTCACAGCAGTGGTGGTGGTGGTGTCCCCCCATCATCGTCGTTGCCAGTAGTAATTTGTACCCATAAAAAGTTAGTTAGCATCCAAAATTGAAATGAGAAAAGAAAAAAAGCTTACCTAGGACCCAAGAGATGTTGATGTCTCTTGGGTCTCCCCTAATCATTGTCGTTCCACCCATCGTCCACCCTACGAGCAGTGGCTCATAGGGCTGGGGTGGGTGGTGTTGTCATTCCCTGTCATCATCGTCACTGTTAGCAGCCGCTCTCCCCCATGTGAGCAGTTGCTTGCAGGGGTGGCTGCTGGGTCATGGTCTTGTTGTTGTTCCTCATTTGGTGGGTTTGGGGTCATTGTGCTGCTACAGTATAGATATAACCTATAATTAATGAAAAAATGTGTTAGCTTATAGAAAACATGAGAAAAGAAAAAAGAAAAAACTCACCTGGGGCCCAAACAACTCTATTGTCGTTTGGGCCCATTTCGTCGTGTGCTGGCATGGGGCCCATGGCTGTGGGGTGTTCAGGGGGCAGTGGCAGCAGCAGGACGTGGGAGGGAGGTGTTGTCATCGAGTGGTGGTGGTGGTGGTGGTGGTGGTTGGTGGTGAATGATGATGATCGATGATGAGCTGGCATCATTGTTGGTGATGTGGCTGTGTTGATTTGTCATCACAGCTGGGGCGGTACATAGAGAGATAAAAACTATCTACCTGTAATGATACTTTAGTCTAATGGTTATATTGTTGCCTTAAATGTACTTTATCATGTGACTATGAGGGTTCAATCCCTGCGGTAGCCACTGATTTTTTGGTCAATTATATAAGCAACTCAGACAGTCCTAGGACTGTATGAGTCCTGGTCCACTCGGACTCCGCTCGGACTGGACATTTAGTTTGGCAGGACTTTCAGCCAAAGAAGTCTGAGCAGAGTCCGAGCAAAGTCCTCGGACAGTACTCAGACAGTACTCGGACAGTCTGAGTGTCCGAGCAGAGTCCGCTCAGATTGGGGGGGGGAGTGTAAAGACCTCTATATGTATCAGGCTTCCAAATGGAGAGTGAGTCACTTGGATTGCTAATGGATTAATAGTAATATAATTTTGAAGCCTACTACATCTTATGATGAACATTGTTGTTTGTAGTGTAAATTACTATATGTATCACAGGCATACACTGATTGCAATTGTACTGTCATGCTAGTATGTGTATCAGAATATTCTTTTAGTTGGGTTTCAGTCTGAAGAAATTTCAACAAACATTGTTGTTTGCAATGTAAACTACTATATGTGTCACAGACATACACTGACTGTCATCTCATTCACACATGGCTAGTATGTGTATCAGAATATTCTTTTGGTTGGGTTTCAGTCTGAAGAAATGTCAACAAATGCTAACTGCCAGGGAATTGGGGTCCTGGGGGTCCCTATTCCCTGGAAATGCCCGGCCAAGAGCCATTGATGATACTTGACCCAGAAACCCAAACAAAACCCACAAATAGGTCTCAGATGGTATAACATGAGTTAGAGGAAGGTTGAGAGGTGGTACTAAATATCACCGCAATGAACCAAATGTTGGGGAATGAGGTGCAAAGTTGTGTGAAGTGATACAAAGTGACACGAAGCAATTTGCTAAGATGTTTGAAGACGTTTGCAGAGATGTGAAGTAGTTTTGGGAGGTTAGGAAAATAAGGGCAATGCCAAATGACAAGGGCGAAGGATGATAATGATGTACAATAGAGCCAATAGACAATGGTGACAATGTGTGATAGTTTTGAGATGTTTAATACAAAGTTCAAAGAAGTTTGCAACAATTTGCAGAACTTAGCACTAAGACAAAAGATTTGGACTCAAGTTTGAACCCTTAAGTCAGACAATATATGAGAGGTGGAGACTATCTTTTTCTTGTTCTTCTAGGTAGCTAGTACAAGTATATATAAGCTCTGTAGCCATAGTACTAAAAAGGAAATAAAACATGAGGAGTACATGAGGCAGAATATGAGGCTAAATGAATAAACCTGTATCACTGAGGAAATAAGAAATGATATGAAAGATAGCACCCAAAATCATTCTGTTTCCAAAAGAAGCCATCTTATTGTTCTAATAAATCACCTACACTTTGCCAAACACCTCATTGCATCCTAAAGTGTGTGTTTCATTGTTGTTCTGTGCTCGATAAGCTTGCCATGCATTGCCAAGAGGTACAGGGATGAAACACGAGTGTCAAAAGATAGGGATACATCAGCTGAGTCCGTTTGAAGTAGTTTGAACTGCTACAAAGTTGTCCAAAATTGTTTGATGTTTTACAAAAAACTTTATAGAAGTTTTGGAACATTAGTAGGTGTTTGCAGGAGTTTGGAGTGTTGTGGGAGCTTGACACAAGGTCTCTGTGGTGTGTGGGATCAGTTTCAGAGCTCTATTGATGAAGTGGAGCCTTAAAAAAAATGATGAGGTTGGGGAAACATGCAGGATGCTGGAAGACTCTCAAACTCATTTTGAGGAGCTACTGGTGGCTGAACATGTCTTGATACATTGGACAGTACTGCAAGACTTGCAATATGTGTATTTGAATGAAGGCACAAAAATGCAAACTGTTCAGCAAACTACACCCTCTCCCTGTGCCTGAAGCTCAATGGGATGTCATCAGTGTCAATTTCATTATTGAACTTCCTGATTTGAATGGATTCAACATGGCAATGGTTGTAGTGGACTTGGTGAGTAAACAAAGCCATTTCATACCCACTCACACCACCATCACACTGCTGGGTTTGGCTCAACTCTACCTCCAAAATGTTTGGAAGCTGAATGGCCTCCCCAGGTTGTTGCTGTCAGATCAGGGACCCCAATTTGTCACTAGGTTCATGCACAAATTATATCGTCTACTGGAAATCATGATTTCAGTGTTGACAGAGTATCACCCACAGTCAGATGGTCAAACCAAACATGTTAACCAAGAGCTCAAACAGTACATTCAAATTTTCATGAGTGAATGACAGAATGATTGGGACATGCTTCTACCCCTAGTCAAATTTGCATATAATAACCACATCCACTCATTTATGCAGCACTCCCCATTCTTCCTCAACACCAGTAGACACCCTCAAATGGGCTTTGAACCCAATCAATGCCCATCAACACTTGAAGCCATCAATGAATTCACAGATCAGATGAAGTCTATGCTAGATGAGGCATGGGCCACCATTTCAAAGTCGAAGGATGACATGGTGAGGTACTATAACCAGCAATGAACCCCACCACCAAAATTCATGGTGGGCAAAAAAGGGTCTTCTTAGATGCTGGAAATGAGCCAGAATAGGTGGAATATAGGCCTGTATTCCCAGATAATATATATAGGTAGATACAACTGTCCTACCTCTCCCCCCATCTCACACATGTGATCTCAGGGTTTTCAGCACATGATATTATGGTTTCCAGGCCATTAGTGTACACATGTATGGAAGGTTGCTTACAATGACAATTTCAAGTTTTCACTACCTGTGTGTTGTTTAAAATCTTATGTATTCAGAGGTACTACACTATTATGTACATAAAAGATAACTCCCCTCACATTTGTGTGAGGGGGCAGCGCAACAATAATAAACTGAAAAATAATAATTCCCACCCTGCACAAAATGCAGGGGAGAGGGTCATCCAAAGTGTAAAAAATAAAATAAACTAAGGGACACCCTCCTTGCAAAGGATGTGAGGGAGGGGGGTTAAGGGTGTGGGCCCATGGTATCATTGTGTTGCACCATGTTGTTGTTGCCATCCTTGTGGCCAGCCCACTGTTTTCTCACCCCTGTCATCGACCACCTGCAATCCACCATGCAGTGGCTTGTAGTGGTAGGGTGGGGTGCTCAGGTAGTCCTGGGTCATTGTTGTCATCCCTTCTCCTTGTCGTTGTTGTCCCCACATCCCTGCCCATTTTGTTGTGGTCCCTGTCCTTGTCCTTGTTGTCATTGTCTTGTTCTGGTCCTGGTTCTCATATTGTTGTTGTCCTCTGTCATCCTCCTCCTACCCCCTGCAATCCACCCTGTGAGCAGGGACTCACAGCAATGTGGCAGGTACTGGGTCAGCTTTGTTGTCCTGTCTTTGTCATCAGCAGTTCTAGTTGGTGCCTAAAAAAGTTTGTTAGTAACAAAATAATGAAATGAGAAGAAAAAAACTTACCAATGGCCCAAGAGATGTCATTTGACATCTCTCAGGCCTTTCATTTGTGTGCTTTGCCTCCTTCTCATTGTCACCCCCTCATCTCCCACTGTCTCATCATTCCATTGTCTGAGGAAATGTGAGATGGGGGTATTGGCCAGCTGGTAAATACAATATGGTTGTGGGAATCAGAGGACATTTTGAGATTGGAAAATCCAGATGTTCATCCATCTGTCCATCTGTCTGCTTTAGGTAGCAAGCATAATTAAGTGTAAATAATGGTTGATATCATTGCTGCATGTCTTCCTCTCAACATTCATACACTGTGGTCATGTACCAAACTAACTTGACTTGTACTAGCTGCTGCTGACAAGTCCCTGCCCAGATATGTTGGTCGAACATCAATGGCAATGCTGGGTGATCATTTGTTAGCTGTGAGAATGTGCAACCTGATGGCTCCCAATGCAAGTACTATCATTGGCTAACCCCAAAGTCATCACCAACTCTGACACCTACCTCATTTCCAGTACTTCCATCTCTGAGTCCCACACCTCCTGCTGCTCCCTCTTCATCCATAGTGCTACCAGTCTCTTTGACCTCAGTTCCTTTGCCCTCACCAACAACCTGTGCAAGACCAGACTGCACTTCAACCTGAATCAACATGCGGTGTGTCAATAAACAGTGCTGCAAGCACTACTGTGAGATTGATGGATGTACTGCTAAGGACCACCATGGCTCTGGTGCTAGTCAAGGAGCTGTGGCATCTAGTTGCTTGAGCCATCAACCTACTGCTACCTCTTCCCCATGACCTTCTCCATCTCAACATGATGGTTCTATCCTACCATCATCCTCAACCATCATAGCTCATCCATCCACAAATCCTGCCACTCCATCCTCCATAGTTGACCCTCGCCTGAATCCATGCTACATATGACACATGTGCCCTATCTTCACCAAACATTATGCAACACAGCAAGAGATCACTGAGAAGTGATGAAAGGCAGAGGCTGAATGCTTGGGTGCTATTGAAAAGGTGAAGCATTGTGTCATTGCCTATTCCTGGATCCAAATTTCCAAGGAGCCAACCATCTTTACTTTCCATGATGGCTTCACCTGGCTGCACTTTGTTGTCACACTGGAAGTTCTCTGTGATCTCAATCTTGTGCCAGAAGAGGTTGATGACACCTCCCAACTTTGTATTGTGATCTACAATTTCTCACTGCGGTCCTGGACTAAGTTCAAGCTACCATATGTGGTTACCCTGAAGGAGGAACAACACTGCATGTTTTTTAAGGCAGCAAACATCATGGACTACCTTAACTTTGATGCCCACTTGAAGAACAGCATCACAAGGAATGAGCCATACAACCTCCATCAAGATCTACATCAGGAATGGGCACATGTATGCAATCAATGGCATGCACTGAAGTCCATAGCACCTGATATTGACCTGATGTCCTCAAGAGATAAAGAATCTGTTTCAAAGCCTCAAGAGGAAGATTCTGCTTGGAAGCCTTGCCCTGTCATTATCAAGCTGGAACCAGGTGCCAACAAAAAGAATGTGCTGATCTCTCATGTGCAGGCTGTCCCAATCTCTTGTGCACAGGCCATCACTTCCTCTTCAGCTCCACCCAACCATAAACATTTGCCTTCTTCCTCAGAGGAGAACAGTGACTTGCCTACAGGGCACACCACAAGTGATGTGATCTGTGTTGATGACAATGATGGGGATAAGCACTACAGTGAGGAGAACAGCAGTGGGGATGACAACCACTACTGAAGAGAACTGGTCTGGCCTACCAACTTCTTTGTTGTTGATATTGTGGCTGCATTTTCTGCATGTGACAAGGCTCACCATTGTGGTCATAGTGTCGGTGATGCACAATATGGGACCAAACAATATGTTCATTTTCCCAACTGCACATCAACAACCTCAGCACACTACACCACTGTTGTTGATGCTGCCTACCTCCTATCCCTAGAACCAACAGCAGAAATTGGCCCATACAATGATAATGTTGTTTGGGCCCCTGGTAAGTCTATTATTATTATGTTTTCTTTTTATTCAACTAACCTATATTTTTCATTTTTTATAGGTTTTAATTTATAACAACAAAATGACCCCCAGATGATGACAATGGCCACTCACAGGACCATGAAAGCTCCCTCAACCACCATTGCAAGCAACTGCTTGTGGGGTGGGAACACATGCAACTACAAATCAGCAAGAGAATGGCAATGCTGCCACCAGACCAAATGGAATGACAATGGAACAACGAGACAGTGGGAGATGAGGGGGTGACAACAAGAAGGAGGCAAAGCACACAAATGAAAGGCCTGAGAGATGTCAAATGATGTCTCTTGGGCCATTGGTAAGTTTTTTTCTTCTCATTTCATTATTTTGTTACTAACAAACTTTTTTAGGCACCAACTAGAACTGCAGATGACAAAGACAGGACAACAAAGCTGACCCAGTACCTGCCACTAGGGCAAGGCAGGGGTTACCCCTGGGTGTCAAATCTCATACCCTTACCCCTACCCCTGAACACCCTACCCTTAGGGGTAAGGGTATGGAAACATATAAGGGTTGCCAAGGGTGTGGGAGGGTTTGTCAAGGGTACAAGGGTTTGGCACAAAATCAACATATTTAGAGCAAAATTCATTTGAAAAGTGTTGATAACTATTGTATTTACTATTAATATCACATATTAATACCTCTTATTAACATATGAAAGCCATATTGGACAATCCCAAAATCTGAATTTAATTGACAACAATCTTGAATATGAGTCAAAAAAATCAAATGATATTCTTACATAAGCATACCCCTGTACCCTTAGTAAGGGTACAGGGGTATGCAAGGGTATGAACTTCCAAACCCCTACCCTTACCCCTCATACCCTTAGCCCACAAACACAAGGGTATACCCCTACCCCTGCCTTGCCTTACCTGCCACATTGCTGTAAGTCCCTGCTCACAGGGTGGATTACAGGGGGTAGGAGGAGGATGACAGAGGTAGGGTGTAGCATGTGTCACACCATGGGTAAATTTTCACACACTGCACCCATGCCTGTGTACACCATACCCATTCTAACACTGCAACTGCAGTGACAGGTTTTACCCATGGTCTGTTGCAGGTGCAACACCACAAATATACACTGTGGTTTTGACTCTTTTTTTCCCTTCTATTTAATGTTTGACATTGTTAAACATAGTGTATTGTGTTGTATAACCCTCAACTAACTTAATTACACCCTGTATACATACCTGAGCAACATACAACAAGGCTTTTTATTTGAAGAATGCTCACATTCACCTGAGGGGGCAACACAGATATTAAAATTTTTTATTAAACTAATTAACAGGGACAAAACTAATTAATGATGAAAACCTCCCTCATGTTTCTTGTGAGGGAGGGGCCCACTCCCCATCATCCCTGGTGTCCTCATCCATTTCCCCCCCATTGTTTGTTGTTTGTCCTGCTTCATTTATTTGTTCCACTTCATTTGTTGTTGTTGTCCTTGTGGCTGGCTGTCCCCTCCCCATTGCTCCCCATTTCCACCCCGCAAGCAGTTGCTCACAGACATGGTTGGGGGTGCTGTGTGATGGTGGTGGTTGTTGTCCCCTTGCTGTCCTCCTTGTGTTGCTGTAGTCCTCATTGTCCACATGGCTTGTAGTGCAGTACTTTACACTCCCCCCCCAGTCTGAGTGGACTCCGCTCAGACACACTTGGACACTCAGACTGTCCTTGGACTCTGCTCAGACACACTTGGACACTTGGACTGTCCTAGGACTTTGCTTGGACAACATCAATTGTGCATTCATGAACACCTTTAAAGTACTGTCCATGTAAAGTCCAAGTTCCAGACTTAGAGAAATTCTTATAAGTCTCACAAAATGATGTGTGCACAGCAAGGATTGAACCAGCAGACTTCTGACTAGCAATCACATGATGACCAAATGTGCACACTCTACCACTGAAGCCAAATAGTCATTTAAATTTACATACATTATATCTATTTATTACTGAAATATAATTTTTTATATATCATGAATAGATTATTATTATGACCCCCTCACATCTGTGCGAGGGGTACGACAAGTAGAATACAAGGCCCTCCCCTTGCAAGCTTGAGGGGAGGGGGCCGTAACTATCAATTATAAAAATAAATTAAAAACACCCACCACGAGCAGTTGCTCATGGCTATCTACCAACTACCTTCTATGCCAGAGAAGTTGGATGAGTGGTATAATTGGACGATGCATCTTGATCAGCAATATTGGCAGGAACAGGCAGAATCAAAGTTGATGTATGGAAGTAGTAAATTTGGAAAGCCATCAGGAGGAAAGTCCAAGAAAGGAAAGGCACCTCAGGCACAAGCTCCGAGGGCACAGCCACCTGCCATGGCAGTGACACCTACAGTTATGGAGTCAGCAGCACCAGCAGATGCAATGGAGGTTGATCAAGCAGGGAGATGAGCCCCACTTAAATGTTTTAACTGTGGGCAGTTAGGACACATTGAAGCTGGCACAACCTATAATGGTGTACAATATTGATGGAACAGTTAATTGTGGAGGAACTATCAAGGAGGAGGTGACTATGGTACTAAAGTATCAGGAGCATCAGGAGTGAGCTGTATTTGAAGTGTGATCTTGGGAAAACCAATCTAATAATAGGATGTCCATGGTTACGGAAGCATAATCCCAAAATTGATTGGAAAACTGGGAAAGTACAAATGACTCATTGTCCTAAGGAATGTAATGTGTATGGGAGGAAGATGAAGAAGGAGAAAAAGAAAAAAAAAAAGAGAAAGAACATCTGAGGAAGTATTCTGTTACAATGGAGGAAGTGGAGGATGAGGAAATGCCAAATGGGGAAGTTCCAATCATGATCAAAAAGAAAGAGCAGAAGCAAACCTTTAGAGCAATTTGTGGAGGACAGTCATGAGACAAGAATATTATGAATGAGGAGAAGCCAGTGGAGGAGTGGGTACCAAAAGCATATCATGAATAAGGAGTCTGAGCAAATGCCGGTGCAGAAGGAAGCCATGGGATCATGTGATTGAGATGAAGCCAGGGTTTGTGTCAAAGAAGTTGAAGGTATATCTGCTATCTCCAATGGAACAACAACAACAACAACAACAACCCCACCCCACCCCATCCTTTAAAGTTGCTTTCAGTGCCTCCACTGCTTCAAATTTGCTCACCAATGCTCATATCTGACCTGCTTAACCCATTTCACCTTTTTACCCATCCTAATTTGAGCCAGTTTATATTTTTATGTGTCTCAGATCTTTCTCCACACTTCCCCATTTGTCAGGACCCTGAGAGTCTGTAGACATGGCAAATGCTCCCGATATCAATCCAATTCCACCTACCACCCCTCCTCCTTCATCCCCTACTATGACCAAAACAAAACCCATGTTCACCCTGCATACAAAGACCCAAAGTGTTGCTAGGCCAGTGACTCCAGAATCTGATCTCAGCTCTGATGATGGCAGTATGCCCTTTTCCCTTGCATTACTGCCAAAGGGCCACCAACTGGTTGTATGTGGTGTTGTCCCTGCATCAAACAAGACCCCAGCTGGTACCATCAAGGATTTTCTAATTGGTCTTGAGTCTGACACTGTTTCAGTGATCTTGCCAACTTTGGTCTCAACGTATTACTGTTCAGTGACTGTGCTGCAAACTTACCATCTGCGTGTTACATTGAGGTTCTGTTGAGTGGAGAAGCAGAGCCATGTGTGGACCTCCTAGAGATTGTTATGGAGGCAATTGGAATGGTTAGGCCAGAGTGGGAAGTCAGGTGGAGTGCTAGCAAGAAGGGCAGGAGTGATAAGCACCTTTCCTGCTGTCTCCTGGACATCTACCCCAGCATTACTGACCGCATGGCCATCCCACCAGATCATCTCCTGCTCATCAGGGCTCACATTGAGAAAATGGGTTTCAAAATTGCCAGCATCTTTGTGTCATTCGGTGGACCTCAGATCACCTTTCTCTTACCCTCAGATGCAGATCCATTCCATGCTCTGCAGTTTATTGACATCCCTGCAAAGGTTTCCAAGGAACAAGCTCGCATAGAGCCTCTTAAGGAAATCCTAATTCTTCAGCCCTTTGAGCTTGTTGTCAAAGGTGTTCAGGACTTCGACCTTCTTGAAGGAGTCCTCAAGAAATGGATTAGGAAGACTGTTCCCCACTCTCTGGTTGAGACTCATGTTATGCCACTCAACTCTGACCTCATCATCTTCTCTATGTCAATGTGGAATGACACTGCCAAAATTTTGCATAGTGCTGACTCCTTCAACCTTCACTTCTGTAACCAACTTTCTGCACCCTGCCTGTTGTGGGATTACAATGATGACCCACTTAACAAGAATTCACTGGGTGACCAGGTTGCAAAGGGTGCATCTCAGATCAGTGGGACTGTATCATCGCTGTCTCATCAGATTCAGGAACTCTGGGGCAAGGTCACGGTCATCAGGCACCAGCAGGATGAATTGGTCATGAACCAAACTAAAATTGTCATGCCATCTCTGAGCTTGATGTATGGGCCAGACCCAGCAGGCTATTCTCATCCAGGATCAGGAGTTTTTGCTACATTCTCAGATTGGCAACAATGAGTCAAAGATCAGCTTTCTATGTGTTGCCTCCATGTTCTCTAGTGGCAAGGTGAAGGAAGACTATGACAGGGCAACCGCAGAATATGAGAGGTTGGTGGCTGATAAGAGGGAGCGCCTCTCAAAATTCACTAATCAACTTGTGGCTGTCACTGGGATCCCTCTCCTTCCTTCACCCTATCCTTCAACTGCCACTCCTCACTCTCCTCCTTCAGTCTCTCCTCTGCCGCCTCCTCCACCTACTCCTCCTTGTGCTTTAGCCCCACCCCTTCCACCTGTTTCAGTGTCCTCTGCCTCTTCTCTTGGAGTGGCTCTGAATGTCTTGGCACCACACTGCCCATCCATGTCCATGAGTGTACCTGGCAATGCACCAAAGAAGGGAGAGTCAGTGGCCCTCAGAGCCCATCTGTGCCTCATGTCCTGCACTCTACTGTGCTGCCTGTCTCTGCCCCATCTGACCCAGATCCTGTGACACTAGCTGATCTTATGGAAGAAGATGGGGATATGGTGAGCTCCTACTCTGCCTGTTCTTTATTTTCTTCATCTGTTTATGTGGGTGTTCAATGTATCAGTGACAGACCTAATGAAATTGCACCAACATTAACCTGCATCTCAGCACTGAAGGCTGATCATGACACTAGGCTGTCTCAACGAAGGAGATTGTTACCTCATGGTACTACTTGTCAGCCCATATATACCATGCCCAGTTTGCCTACATTTTCATCCTTTTCCTCTTTTGAATCTGCTCAGCATCTTGCTATGAGGAGCTCGTTGTCCTCCCATTGATCCCATTGACTGTTTATATTGGTAACCCTCTGGTCAGCTGTGCCCCTGTCTCTGAGGTTGCGACCTCCAACTTTGTGTATCATAATGAACCACTCTGCCTCGTGTCTTGTGTTGTGTTCTTATGCTTTTGACATTGCTCCCTGATGTCTTTTCTTGTTTTGTTGTTGCTTGTTAATACTACTATGGCAATTCCCATGTTTGCACAATCCAAACTCTCTGTCTGCACACTGAATGCCAATGGTGTGATGAGCCCAGTCAAGCTGGCTATCATCAGTCCACTTATTATGAAGTTGGCCCCTCATTTCTTTGTGCTTGCAGAGATGAAGACCCAAACCAACGCTGTCTCAAACCTTCAGATCTCCAATTATAAGGTCTTTGCAGAGAAGGCAGTGCCTTGCACAGCACTCTCGCTTGGCGAAATGGGGGATCATTTTAGGTGTCCAAAAGGACATACAGATAGTGGCTCATGTACCACTTGATCATGAACCCCTTAAAGGTCATGCTGTTTGTGTTGATGTGGTTGTTTCTCCTTTGTCATCATCTACATCTCCCTTCATTCATTGTGTTTTTGCAGTTTATGCTCCATGTGACCCTGGCACTGATGATTTGTCCCTTGATTTCTGGCCTTGTCTGACAGATGTGGTACAGGAATCAAAGACTTTGTGGTCTCTCTTTGGAGACCTCAATGCCACTGTTTCCACCTTTGAGCATGCCTCAGATAATATGCTGGCACATTGTGCATTTAAAGGGTTTCTTCTGAATACTCATGGTACTGATTTATGGAAGAAGTGTCCAGATCGTAACCATTTCATTGACTGGACAAGTCGAGGTTGGCATTCTACTGATGGAGGCAGCATTATCAACTGTGTTGTCATCTCAGACAATTGTCTTCTTGACTCCAAAATTTCAACTGATCCAGTGTGGATTCCTGCTCCAATCATAGGGCCATCAAAGCTAAGTTCATATTGAGGTCCCTGGTCCCTAATTGTTCAGTGGTTTCCTCCACACTTTTTGTTCCATCCAGGTCTCTCCCACCTCCAAGGATCAAGTACCCATCAAAGGATGACAAGTACAAGTTTGGCCTTTTTGCAGAGTCAGTGGATCTGCTCATGGTGTCTCACTCAGCCTCCCTTCTAGCCAAAATCACAAGCAATGAGTCCTATACCAAAAGATACAATCTGCTGACCACCCTTTTTGAGTGGGCTGCAGTCAATGTCTTTGGACAGAACAAACCCTACCAGTTTGTTGAAAGGCGGATCTCATCTCCTTGCATCAGGGAGCTTGTGGCCCTTATCAGACACCTGGGTGGAGCTATTTCATGGTCCAAGGGCAGCTCACAACCAATGTCATATGGCTCATGCATGATCTTTAACCAGTACTCTGTACAGTTCTCGCTTAGTGAGAAGTCTCCCTTCAAGTCAGTCACCAAGTATATGGTTGATGCCAGACAGAAATGCCACAAAGAACTTTACACTGCCAAGAAGGTGGAAATACTGGAATGAGCCAGGTGCTATGATTCTGGTCAAATTAGGGGGGTACTCCTTGGTGGCTCATCAAAGAAACTCATGTCTGGGTCTGCTGCTTTTGTTCCACTCCCAATGGTGGTCAAGTCTACTTCATTGCCTGGTGTCATTGTTATGGATCCTGCCTCTGTTGCAGAAGAGACTAGACAGTACTTCACTGAGCCCTACAATTGCTCAGCACCTCCTGACAAGCCAAAGCCATGGCTCACTACCCCTTCTGTTCAGGCTGTCAAGGACCATGTCATGGAAGATCCCTTTCCCTGGCCTATCATTGCAACCTTAGCTGACTTTGCATCATGCTTTGCAAAGGAAATCCGTGGCCTTCTCCTGGGCCTGATGGGTGGGAAAGGTGGTGCATGAAGCTCTTGGATAAAGCTCTTCAACTTGTTCTTGACCTACATAGCTACTCGGTTATCAATGTGAGGTTCCTGGGAGATATCAAAGACACCCACCTCACCTATTTTCACAAATGTGGAACTCGTACTGACTTGTCAAACTGGAGGGGTCTCCTTATTTCTAACTTCCTAGCTAACTCACTGATGACTTGGCTCAACTTCAAACTCTCACCTTACACTGCCCACACAGGTATTATTCCTGAAACCCAAGTTGCCATGCAGCCTGGTGTCCAAACCCATGATCTTATGAGCTTCCTCGGTGGGCTGAAGACATGGAGTCACTGTATGAAGACTCCTCTCTATCTCCTAACATGAGATCAGATGAAGGGATTTGACTATCTTGCTCCACAAGGTTTCTATGATGCTTGTGCAGCTTGCAGCTTACTGCATGTAGTTGCAGATCTAGACCATGCAGCTCAATCATCAACACAATGTTTCCCTCAAACTGCATTTGGCATTACCAATCCTATTGTTGTTGAAGGTGTCACCAAGCAAGGTGGACCCATGTCACCCTTCAAGGCCACCATCACCACCAGTCTTGGACACTGCTATCTGGATGACCTAGCTTCCTCTGACCCGGACTGTGTTGTTATCCAGAGCACCTCTAAACGAGGGGGTGACTCCCATCTTCCAGATTATGATGCCTCACTATGTTTTACCATGGCTGAAGCTACTGATGACTCCTATATTGCAGCACTAACCTTTCCAGCTCTTCAGCACTTCACACTGGCCATGGAGCATTTTCAGTTTGTCTATGGATAGCTGACCTCCTGGGAGAAGACCACATTGCACATCCTCAACAGCCCAGATTCTCCACCAAGGACACTCCCACTTCAATCAATCACTAATATCCCAGGAACTGACTCCTGGACAATTACAGAGCATGAGGTTCCTGTATCCACTGACAAGTTCAATTTTCTGCAAATGCAGGTCGACGACCCCAAAACCCGTTACTTGGAACTAGTGGATATAATTGACTCCTTCTCCTTTCCAGCCTTCTCAGTCCGCACTCCCTTCACACTCCTACATAAGATTGTATTGCAGAATGTCATTTCTCGATGCCGAGTGCTTCTTTCTCTCCAACCAATACTCCATACTGATGCGACCAGACTGGACCAATGAATCATGAAGTGCATACATGATATTCTTGGTTTTCCTTTCTGTCCATCATCATCTGTGTCCACTCTCCCCCTAGCACTCAGTGGCTTTGACTTCCCATCTATAGCATGCTGATGATACTCAACCCGGGAAAACCACCAAAACAGCCAATGAGGCAATTGATGATATTTGTGACGAGTCAGAGGAAGGGAGTGAGATGTTCCAAACATTTGTGGTCAGACCTATGGGAAGATAACTAGTTGGTACTAGTCATGAAAGAAGTTCTATAGGAGATGAAGGTGTTTGGCATTGTCCAATCAATGGCTAGGAAGTGTTGGAAGGGTTGCTAGTGCTAACAATCAGAGGATCGTAGGAAGATCGAGGACAATGATGGTTGCAGAGGTTTCTCATTGATCGAGAAAACTTGTAGAAGTTTAGATTGTTTTAGAGGATAGATCTGATTCTTAGAACTTAATATGAGACGATAGGTGAAGACAATTTCTTGTTTTTCCAAGTAGATACTACAGAGTTTTATATGTTTTAAAGAAACTTCCTAAAATGGAATGAGAAACATGTGTAGAACATGAGGCAAAAGATATGAGTTAAGGCACAAGGCCAAAAAGGAGACTGGAATCTGAACAAGAAAGATATATATCATATGATGAAAGAGCAATAAAGGGTATAGAACTGAAAGGGGACTGTTCTTTGTGTATAAATCGCACTAAGTCTCACAATAATTCATCCAGTGGGTTCTGTGCACAATAGGAACTTGGAACAAGGCTGACCTACTATCAGCAGGTTTGGGCATGACTTGGAATCCTTCCTGGTGCATGGTATTCCACCATATAGATAACAAATGCAGCACCCAATGTTGCTCATAGTCTCTCGATATCAATTGATGACACTCGATGATGGTCAACAATGTTTGATCATGGTTGCAGTTTGTTCAAAGATGATTGGGGATGTTCAATGGTCATTTAAAAGGGGTCTTAGGGGCTTTCGACATAGTCCTAAGGTTGTGCGATGTGGTCTCTTGGTATGATCGATGTCACTGGTGATGTTTCAACATGGTCGATATGATATCACAATTGATAGACTGGGTTGCGCTGCATCTGGGACCTCATAGGAGTTAGCTGATGTGATTAGAATGTGGTTAGAATGACATATCGGCCTTTGAGCTAAGGAGACAACCTATCAATGCATCAATGCTGGCATTCCCATAGACAGTCTAGCATGGGATCTGAACCACCATATTCCTGCCTATAGGACTATGGCACTCATAACAATGGCAGACTGGACCTGCCAAATCAACAGATGCATATACCCACTCAATTGTGAAGGCTTGAGGAGGCCATTCACTCATTTCAAGGACTCGATTCCTGCTGCATGGATCATTGTGCAGGATCAGATGTTGGAACTTGGGATCAGTCTCTGTCAAACTGATCAAAGTCACCTACTCAAAGGACAGTGCTCTATCTCGCACACATTATCACTGATCAAGCCTTCTATCTCCAAAACTGAGTGTCCAACTGGACATGCTATTAGGTCACTTTGCTCCATGGGCTTCCATTTGCTAAGTCATATCAGAGGATGGACCATGAATAGCCCAAACCTCACTACTTTCTCTGTTAGGGCATTTCCACCTGGGAAGTGGTCGCCTGCTCAAAGGAAGAACTAGGGCTTGATCAAAAAAGCTCTCTCTCAAATGCAGATCAGAGTGCTCTATTCTGGTCTGCCTGACCTGCTGCTCCCTCGAGCTCTTAGGTGACAACAGGCTGAGGATTTCATACAATCCATTGTGCTCACTGATCAATTTCTCCCCTCTGAAGTGTCTTTGGGCACCCAAGCTTGGGGAACAGATGGCTCCATGCTTCCAGCATCTGCTGGCCATCTTGATGACAAATTGGTCACCTCTGCAATCACAGGCCCACATACCATTGTTATGAAGCTTTATGGCTGTAACATTTCTATTCTTCATGGCAAGGTCGTTGGAATTATCAGTGGTCTTGTCCTATCTGACCCTCTGGACAACTCCACTGTAATTTATACTGACCATCTCAACTCTACCAGGCTCATTTATGACAGCTGAACTTGTGCAAACATTGAGGCTTGCATCCGACACATGAATGGCCACTCATATTACAAATGGATACTCCACCTTCTGGGATCTCAACAGGCAGCTATCCATTACATGAAGGGCCATTCAGCTGAGTCGTCAATCCCCTCTATCCTCAATGCATCAGCAGACTATTATGCTTCCAAATCCCAACACATCTGTCCCTACCTACACCATGCTCCTCTTCCCACCTTTTTCATGGATTGCTTCACATTTTTCACTCCCACTGATGGGTGGATTGAGTCAAACATATGAGGCTTCACTGATCACATGCTTTCAGCCCAATGCTCTCATGAGCTGGAACTCAAACATGGTCTTTGCCTAGTATGATCAGCTTATGACCCTACGCCTCCACCAACTTATCCCTATCTACGTGCCATGTCATACTACTCAGCACTTGTTCAGCTCTACTCACATTCTGGACAGCTTCCCACAGCAGCTCATCTCCACTCCTGACACAAGATTCAATCCCACCAATGCTGTTTTGGCTGCTCCAACATTCCCAAGGATGATCACCACCTCTTTGTTGAGTGCCCGTATTTCACTGAATTGTGCTCAAACAGTTTGTCAGACATTGTGAAGTTCACTGAAGTCAAATGCCAGGATATGGTTGAGGAGCACCTGCTATCTCATGGAGAGACACAATGTCTCATTGTAGCAGCTAAGTCTCTCTTCTGTGATGATAGTGCTATGAACATGATCAGTTTAGGGTAGGTTCGACACATATGATTACATGTGACATAATTCGTGCACCCTCAAGGATTCAAACTCAGTTTCACCAGTCTGTCTATGACAGTTGCTCGCCTACTAAGTTGTACAACAGACGGTAACAAGTCTAGGCTTCAGATACGACCAGCAAGATAGAGTGTGTGTGCCACTCCAAGGTGATGGAGTGGATGATGCAGGACAGTTTGATGGAGGGGGATAGGGAGGAGTGTGGTGTTGGATGTTCAAACCTGAGGAGTTTGGTGATGTTGGGGATCTGACCTAGGTAGAAGGCTGAGTGGTGCAGTGGCCAAGACTTGAATAAAGAGGGATTTAATCCTGCTTTCAAAAATTCTACCAACACCGCTTCTCCCATATCCATCTGTGAAGCTTCTGCTTTGAACTGCAAAATAAATTCATCTGCCATTAGGGAACCTTGGCACATGGTTTTTAATTTGGCATTGGCTGTCACCTTTGGATTAGGGTCCCCAAACTGTGCCTCCAATCTCTCCAGAAATTCCTTGAAGGTTTATTTCCCATGGCAATTTGATTAATAGCCTCATTTCTCCAGAACTGTGCTTTCCCCCCCTGAATGTATGAGAGAGCAAACATAATCCTAGACTTGGCTGTACAAAACTCTAGCTTCCTCCCATGGATGTACAATACTATAGAGCTGATAAAAGATTTTGTATTCTCCATGGTACCATCAAACATTTGTGGGGGCACATACTTAGGTAAGCACACTTTTCCATTTCCAGATCTCTCTGCCATCTCATCCTCCTGCAACATCCACTCCACCATCTCCACCATCTCATCATCTCTATCTCCTGTCATCTCTGGCTGTACTTATGCTTGTCTGGGCTGTGATGCTGACAACACTGACACTAATTGTGACATTTGTGCTGAAAGCGCATCAATGTTCACCTCTAGTGCTGGTGTGGGAACAGGATTAGGGCCAGGATTAGAAGTTGAGGGTTTGGACATAATTGTTAGATCTGTGATGAATCACTTCTTTGACTTGTTCTTCAAGACCTCTCCAAGCATTGACAGGTCATGTGATGTTTGTCAATCATTCATCAATTGTTCATTTGTTCATCAGGCACCTAATTTGGCACTTTGGATCAATACCCCTTTCCAACAGTGCCTGATCTCAGGGATAATACTGAATTCAGCTTGTAACTAAAATAGTCTTCTGAATAGAGTAATGTAAATTGCGACTAAACCAGATCCAATTGGTTGTCTGGTTGCAGCTGTCTTAATGATGAGCACTGCCTCTCGATCACTGGCAGTCGCAATGTAAGGCGAGGCCTGGCATTGGCTTACAAAAGAAAAGGTAGATTACATATGTACAAGTACTCCAGCTTGTGCTGAAAGGATGAGTAATCGGATGTGGCACAGTGAAACAATGACATATGCACAAGTAAGAGAAGGCACACTGATATGGCAAGTTGTGTTCTTCTGTTAGGGTGACACCCACTATCTGCTAGCTAAGACCATGTGGATTCTCTCTACAAGAAGGGGGCGGAATCCACATGCATGATGGGGGGATTGATGGTTTTGATGCGAGGGGTTATTTATAGATGAGTTTGTTGAGATAGGCTGTTCACACCACAAGCATAGGTGGAATACCTTAAGGCTGTAGATTGCCTAGATCTAAACTAAGGACATCCCTACTATGAGTTGCAGTACTTATACTACAAGGGAGGTCCTTATCATCCAATTGGAAAGGTAGATGCATATCAAGTAAGAATAGAAACAATAGGCCTCATGCCTAGCATGAGGTGTCTGATGTCACGAATCCGATGTCAAGGATCCGATGTCATGGACCTCATGTCAAGGGGCTGTCATATCATAGCATGTGTAGGTGTGGGTTCGGGTGCATGGAGTCACTATGTGTCAAGGGTGCCTTCCATGGGAAGGGGATCAAATGCATGCAGTCGGCATGTGTTGTGCACGTATCTGGTGTCAAGGACATGCCCTAGGCATGAATCAGGTAGTGCCTCCTGTCTGGAGAGGATCATTGGGTCGGTCTGGTCAGTCAGGTCTCATGAGTTACAAGGAAAACTGTAACATTACCCCCCCACTATGGTCAAAAGTTCCACACTTTGACCTAAATCTTCATCTCTCCTTTGTGGTCTGATTGGGCATGGTCTGGTTATGTGGGTAGGTCGGGGTCAAGGGATACAATGGAGGAATAGTTCATGTCCGAACTCAGACCATGATCAGGTTCTTCTGGTTTGCGCTGCCCTAGGTAGCAGTGTCAAGGAGTTGGTGGTATCATTGAAAGGGGGGCATTGCAGGATGGCAAATTCAACGTCTGTGATTGGGGGTTCAGGTTCTGTTCAGAAGATGGCAGAGAGGCAAAATGCGAAGGTCAGGGCTGCCGCTGCAGCCAGGGTCGTGCCAACGATGATGGCGAGGATTGTAATTCCTGTGAGCATGGGTCTGTCTTGTCATGCCATCGTCTTGAGCTCTGCCTTTTAAATCCTTCCATACAGTTCTCCTGTCATGTTTCCCATTGTGTCGTCATCAAAATCATTGTATCTGGAGTTAAAGAAGAGCCGCTGCCTGTGTTCAGCTTCTCTTTGATCGGTCTCTCAATCTTTCCAAGGTTTCTCCAGGCAGTTCATCCTATAGTGTCTGGGGCCTTGCTGTTTGCAATACTTGCAAATATATCGTTGGCAAATCAGGCCAAAATGGCCTATCTCTTGGCAGATGAAACATCTGGCATGTCTCATGTGTGGGGGGGACCAAGGCGGTTGGGTGGTTTTTGGTTTGGGTTTGGGGGTGGTCAGATCGATTACTTCAGGTGCCCTAGGCATGATCTTTGGGTTCTTCATAGAACAGGAGGAGTCTCCAGAGGGAGCTCATCGTTTGTCTATGTGGCTCCACTCACTGAATGGTGAGGGTGAGGTTAGTGGTCATCTGTGTCAATCTAGGGGGGTGTGAGGTCTCTCCTCAGCTATTCTTGGTCTGTCTGACCACGGTGCAATCATCTCCTGGATCATCTGTTTGATCCCCAGGGCATCTGCATTGTTCATTGCTTCTTCTAGGTTTCATTCCATTGTTCGATTGTGCTTGCATAGTAGAAGCACAACCTCTTTTTATATGCCATCAGGATCTCGGAGGCATTCTTCAGGTTCGATTTGGGTTCCCATGTGTTTTTGGATGTCGGGTAGTCAACCCATTTCACGAGGTAACGGCGTGTCTTGCTGTGCTTCTTGTGTGTGATAATCACTTCCCCCTCGTATTTGTTTTCTCCTTCCATGAGGTCAGGTGGTGGAGTCAGGAAGTTTTGCCCATGAGTGTCATTCTCATAGTATTGCGTGAGTAAAGCTGCATGGAATACCAGGTGGATCTTCCATCTTGGCGGCAGTTTCAATTGGTATGTAATTCTCGACAAGGCATCTTCAATCACGAAGGGCCCTTCTCATTTTGGCGCCAGTTTTCTTGTTGGGTAGCCAATCTTAAGGTTCTTGGAGTCGAGCCATACTTGCTCTCCAACCTTGAATGGTTTGTATTGCCCCTTCTTTTGGGCAGCCATAGCCTGTCTGGCTAGTTCGTGTGCAGCAAGAGCTTCCCTCCTCACAGAGAGAAGTTCTTGGATGCTCTGTTCAGCAGCCGGCATGTTTGTTTTTTTGTAAGGGGTGGGGATAGCGCATGGTTGATATCCCATCATCAAGTAAAACAGCAAGTGTTTTACTGCGGAGTGCATCTTCTGGTTGTGCGTGAATTCTGCCATTGGGAGATAATGCTCCCAATCTTTGGATTTGTTCAAACAGAACATGTGGAGGTAAACCTCTAGCTCTTGGTTTACTTGCTCTGTTTCTCCATTAGTCTGGGGGTGATAGGCAGTGCTCATGGATAGCTTAATCCTGAGCAATCATCTGAGTTCTCAGAAGAGTTTGGATGCGAATCGAGGGTCTCTGTCTGAGATGATTCTTCTGGGGAGTCCAAATCTTGTGTATACATGGCGCAGGTAAAGGTCTGCGGTGCCAAGTGCATCGATTGTCTTTGTGCAAGGGATACAAATTACCCCCTTTGTAAGACCATGGTCTACCACAACCATGATTGAGTCAAATCCATTTATCATGGGCAAGTCCATAATAAAATCTGTCATTACCAGCTCGAATGGTCTGCTGGCCTCGGATGATATCAGTGTCGGTGGTGGGGTCATCAGGTGTGTGTTCACTTTCATTTGCTGGCACTTTGCACAGCCTTCAACATACTTCTTGATGAAGTTGGCCATTCCTGGCCACCAGTAGTTGCGTCGGATCAGTTCAATTGTTTGCCATTGTCCAGGGTGTCCTGTTGTGATGCCATCATGGTATTTTCATATGATCGCCTGGTGGAGGGTTTCATCCTGTGGCACATAGCATCTGTCTTTAAAAAAGAGCAGGCCATCTTCAAATTTCCAGTCCCCCAATGCAGACTTGATTGGGGGAGTTCCGTTGTTCTTCAGAGCTCATAAGGCATCATTTACGAGGTCGTCCTTCATTATTGCTGAGACCAGGGCTCCCTGGAGCTCAGTGTCGATCATTTTGACGAACAGTTCATTGGCAAGGATGGTCTTGTCCTCATTATCAGTGTCTTCTTTGGCTATATGATCTGCTCTCCTCGATAGAGCATCAGATTGTACCATCTGTGATCCTGGTACATGTTGTAGCTTCAGGTCAAATTGTGACAGGTAGATGCTCCATCTAGCCTGTCATCGGTTCAGTTTCTGTGGCTGATGGAAGTATGTCAAGTTCTTGTGATCGGATAGTACCATCACAGGGAACGGCGTCCCCTGTAGGTAGTGTCTCCATGTTTCCAGTGCTTGGATCACTCCCAGTAGTTCCCAGTCATATATCTCATAATTTCTTTCCACTTTGTTGAAAGAATGCAAGATGTATCCGCATGGGTGCCAGTCTCCATTGGCATCCTGTTGTCTGAGTACTGCACCTGTTGCAAATTTTGAGGCATCAGATTCCACCACAATTGGTTTCATTGCATCTGGCATCAGCAGTACTGGGGTTTCATTGAACTTCCTTTTTAGCGCATTGAACGACTGCTGGCAGTCATTCATCCATTCGAATTTCTGGTTCTTCTTCGTCAAATTGCTCAGTGGTCTGGCCAGATCCGTGAAGTGTCCAATGAATCATCGATAGAAGTTTCCAAATCCTAGGAAGGATCTTACATCCTTCACTATCTTTGGCGTGGGCCAGTCCTTGATCCCAGCCAGTTTTGTGTTGTCCATTGCAAGTTCATTGGGCCTGATGATCATGCCCATGAAGTTGACTTCTTGCACATTGAACTTGCATTTCTCTATTTTCAGGTAGAGATCATATTGCCGCAGTCACTCAAGTCCTCGTCCAGTGATCTTCTTCTGTCCTCGAGAAGATCAGGATGTCATCCATATATATGATGAGCCATCCTTCATCTAGCATGTCTCAGAAGAGTTCGTTCATCATGGCCTGGAATGTTGCCAGTGAGTTGCACAGCCCAAAGAACATCACCATTGGCTCAAATAGCCCTCAGTTAGTCTTGAATGCTGCCTTCCACTTGTCTCCTTTCTTTATCCATACGCTATGATATCCCCATCGAATATCAAGTTTCATGAAAAATCTTGCTCCCTTCAGCTTGTCCAAGAGGTCTCCAATCAGTGGCAGGGGGTAGTTGTTCCAGATTGTTCCTTCATTCAGATAGCGATAGTCTTGGCAAGGTCGCAGAGCATCAGAGTCCTTCTTTGATACAAAGAAGAATGGGGATGCCATGGGTGATTTTGACAGTCGGATGTATCCTTTTTCCAGGTTTTCATCGAGAAATTCATTGAGTTTCTCTTGTTCTTTCAGTGTCAGTGGGTAGACTTTGCAATCCTTTGGTACAAAGCCTTCCTTCAAGTCAATTGCATGATCCCACAGTCTTGATTCTGGGAATCATTCAGATGCGGCCTTTTCGAATACCTGCCTGTATTTCTGGTATTCCGGTGGCAGTAGGTCATCCAGGGTCCATTTGCTGGCCTCCTTCCCCTCATCCTGTTCATGCGCGAGTTGCTGGGAAATGGATGTCTTTGCTCTGATCCATGCGCTCTTTGAGAATATGTATCGTGGGGAGTCCTTGGCTCTTGTGATCTTGGAGATTGTGTTCATTTTCCATATGTACGCATGGGTCAGTCCTCGGTGTTCCTTGGTGAGGGGTGGTTCTTCTGGTGGTTCAAATATGCCAATGACCGGTTCTCCTCATACATATGTGATCAGGAGGTCTGTTGCATCTTGTTCATGGGTTTCTCCCATTGCTTGTATTTCCATACCGGTGTCTGCCAGTAGTTTTTCATCAGGTATCTCCTTGATCTTCACTTGTGGGGGAGTCTCCCTGGGCATAGGTACTTCAGCATTGATGGTACCATGATCTGGGGTCCTAATATTGTGGGTCGGGGTAGTCCCTTGTCGAGGGTCGATTGTCCTATTTCATGGTGTCATTTTCGAGTTTCTTTTGCCGGTGCTTCTCTCCCCTGTGGAGGTTAGCAATTCTTTTACTTTTTGCAGGATTCACCATGTCTTGTCGCATTCATTGTTCTTTCCCTTCTCCAGTTGTCTTTTCTTCTGGTTCTCTTGGGTCTTCAGTAATTTACCCTCCCCCACCTATTCTGGTCGGAGTCCAGTTATTCCGGTCGGAGTCCAGTGATTCCAGTTGGAGTCCAATTATTCCAGTTGGAGTCCAGTTATTCCAGTCAGAGTCCAGTTATTCCAGTCAGAGTCCAGTTATTCCGGTTATTCCGACCAGATTCTGGTTACTCCAGAGCCTCAACTTAGAGTATATACCCTAATGGATAGTCAAATTTCAAGTCTTAAGTTGTCAAAGTGCCTACAAAATATATTTGTGCAGAGTAAGGATTGAACTCAAGACATCTTTATTAGAGTGGTCACATGACAAACCAAACATGTGTGCTTAACCAGTTGAGCCACAGGAGAATTATTAGATAGTAATATAATGTTTATTCATGACACTCTAACTTTTTTCGAAGTAGTTAAGATCAAATTTTTTTAATTAACCACATCCCTCACATTGAATGCGAGGGAGTGGGGATAATTGTAATTATATACATACACAAAAAATCCTCCCTCTCACAAGATGCGAGAGGGAGTTTTATTTATATACATAAAAAGCTAACCCCTCATGCCGAACACGAGGGGGGAGGTAAAAACATGAAGAAAAAAATCCCTCCCCCATGCAAAATGGGGGAGGGGGGGCACAATACTAATAAATAATTAAAAATACAAAAAAAATCCCTCCCCACATGAAGTGTGGGGGAGGGGGAGGGGATGCGACCCCGCTGTTGTCTGTCATTCCACCCACATTCCACCCCACGAGCAGTTGCTCGTGAGGCTGGGGGTGGGTGGCTTGTCATTGTTCATCGCTGTCATCCCCTGTTTGGATTTCTGTTTTTTTCTTTTTTTTTTTGGGGGGGGGGGGGGGGGTTTGGGCATGTCAGTGCGATGTGGCATGAGTGCAGAGGTGGGTGGGTGCTTACTAGGCAGGTACCCCCCTTCTGGGGTCTCCTGGCATCCCTCTGCACCCTCCTAGCCTATGTCGACAGCCTCACATCCCATTTGAATGGGGAGGAGGGGATCAGGTGGGCGTGGGCATGGGTTGTGCGTTTTTTGTCGTGGCAGGTCGTCCCCAGTAGTATAGAGCCTAAAAAGCAATGAATTACAATTAGTTGATTGATAAAAACAAAAACAAAAAACAAAAAAACTTATCTATGGCCCAAACAACATTGCCATTGTTTGGGCCCGCATTCTGTCCAGTCGGCTCGTTTGAAGGTGGTGGTGATGGTGGCATTGGGTGTGGGAATGGTGGTGGTGGGTGTGCACACAGTGGTGGTGGGTGTGCACACAGTGGTGGTGGGTGTGCACACAGTGGTGGTGGGTGCACACACAGTGGTGGTGGGTGCACACACAGTGGTGGTGGGTGCACACACAGTGGTGGTGGGTGCACACACAGTGGTGGTGGGTGCACACACAGTGGTGGTGGGTGCACACACAGTGGTGGTGGGTGCACACACAGTGGTGGTGGGTGCACACACAGTGGTGGTGGGTGCACACACAGTGGTGGTGGTAGAGTGGAGAGGAGGAGGAGGCGGTGTTGGCAACAGTGGTGGTAGTGGTTGTGAGCTGGCAGTCACGTGTCACGTGTCATGTGTATGCATACTTATCAATTATTCCGCTAATGGCTGTGATTAACTACGTACCTTGGTTGGGTAATAAAAGTATTAAATGTATACCAAAGAATAATTCCTTGGTAGCTCAGTGATTAAGTGTGCTGTTATGTGTGCAGACCCAAGGTCAAGAGTTCAATTATTGATGTGTGTCGAACTTTTATTTGGGAAAGCACGTGCATTCCAGTTATTCCGGTTAGTCCAGTTATTTCTGTTATTCCGGTTGTGATGAGTCCGGTCAGATTCCAGGGATTCCGGCTGTAAATTGGATCCTTATTCCGACTGGAATTGTGCTGCATAGGGAAAACTACATACAAAAAAATTTCCACCAGATTCCAGAAATTCCAGAAATTCTGGCCGGACAAACCGGAATCCAACCGGAATAGGTGGGGGAGTGTAAAGTACTCAATTCCTTGCCTAGTCCAGTGACTAGGTATTTCATTGGGCTGCTCCGTCCATTGATGTGGAGCCTCCCTTTCACATATCTTGTGATCGTTCCCTGCTTGTTCAGGGTTCCATCTACATTTGTGGCCCGGATGGTATAGCCTAAGGGATATGTCTTGATCCCTTCTTGTTCGATGAATTTTGAGTCGATAAAGACTCCTCCTGCTCCAGAGTCGAGGAGCGCATTTGTTGCGACGTCTTTTCTGTTGTCTGACTCAGCTACCCAAATAGACAGGTGTATAGATTGTCTATTCATGGTAGCTAAGAGTACAGATTGTCTATTCATGGTTGCTAAGAGTACAGATCCTACAGAGATTTCAGCGGTGACTGGCATTGTATCAGGCCGCTGTTCTAAAAACCCAATTCCTCCATGAGGTTGAGGGCTCATTCTTTTTCTTCTTCATCTAGTTCATCCAGCATTGTGCGGATCTTCTGGTAGGTGTCCACCCCAGTCTTGTTCTGGGTGAAGCGGTTGGGTCTTTTCCATCCTTGTGGTCGGATGATCAGTGTCTGGGTTGGTGGCAGATAAAACACAATCCCTTTTGGAGGTGTTCCCACGTTTTTGGTTTGTCAGTCGGTTGATGTCAAGAGAGGGCTGTCCTTTCTTCGTCGTTTCTTTTGTCTTCTGGTTTTGCCTGGTCTTCCCCAGGATTGCCATGGCCCATTTCCATTGGCCTTGGTATTTCGAGGCTGTCTTTATCCAGCCCTTGAGAGTATTGGGTACTGTTTCCATCATGTGTACCCTCTTCAGTAATTCAGGGTGCAGTCCGTCCATGAAATATTCGATCATGGCTGCATCTTCTGTGATTCCTGTCCTATCTTTCAGGATGTGGAAGTTCGCCACATATTCCCTGAACCTTGTTTGAGATTCTTGATCTCAGTCTTTGCCATTCCAGCATTGTCGACGGTGAGAAGGCTTCTAAGACCTTCTGTCAGAAGTCTGCATATTCACCGAGTCCCTCAGACTGGTGTTGGTTGACAAATGCCTGCACCCAGGTGGCTGCTGTCCCTCCATTCATGAAGGACAGTGTGAAGATGATCTTTTTGTCATTCGTGTCATAGACCTGGTCATTGATTTGCAGGTACAAGTCTATCTCCTGCAGGAACTTGGCAGTTTTGGTCGGCTCTCCTGAGAAGTCTGTTGGTGATCAGATTTGAATGTCCTTCATGGACATCATTGGTGTGGTTGTGGATTCGGACATCTCGTTATAGAGGTCGTCGGTTTCGTCTGTTAAGAAGTGGGTGGATGTTTTGGGTGGGGGTGTGTGTGGTTGTTCAAAGTCTTTGTCAGTGAGGAAATCTCCTCTTTGTCTGTCAGTTGATCTGTAGAACCAACGCTGTGCTGGGCCAAGTAACAGACTAGTCTTCTGTTGTATCAGTACCAAGATGAACCTGGCTGTGGTTCTGCTTCTCTTGGTGGTCGGTCTGGGGTTTGTCTAGACCTGGGTCATTGTGGTGTGTATCGAGACGTGTTGCCTACACCTAGGTAGGTGGGCTAGCAGGTAGTTTAGATCTTATGTTAAGGGCGAAGCCTCAACCACTCGATCTAGTCAATGTCATTCGATGAGGTGCTTCCTCGATGAGTCATTCAGCACTAGTCTTACTCGAAACGTCCGATGTAAGATAGGTAGTGCACTCTAGCAGGGCTTCTGTGTAGAGTCATTCAAGTTCATGCACTAAGGGGCTTCCTTAGTGGTTTCGAGTAAGTTTGCGAGTTGCAAGTTAAGGCTGTAGATTGCCTAGATCTAAACTAAGGACATCCCTACTATGAGTTGCAGTACTTATACTACAAGGGAGGTCCTTATCATCCAATTGGAAAGGTAGATGCATATCAAGTAAGAATAGAAACAATAGGCCTCATGCCTAGCATGAGGCGTCCGATGTCACAGATCCGATGTCAAGGATCTGATGTCAAGGACATGCTGTGCCACAGCATGTTGATCGTGAGAGTCCAACGTCATGGACCTCATGTCAAGGGGCTGTCATATCATAGCATGTGTAGGTGTGGGTTCAGGTGCATGGAGTCACCATGTGTCAAGGGTGCCTTCCATGGGAAGGGGATCGAATGCATGCAGTCGGCATGTGTTGTGTGTGTATCTGGTGTCAAGGACATGCCCTAGGCATGAATCAGGTAGTGCCTCCTGTTTGGAGGGGATCGTCAGGTCGGTCGGGTTGGTCGGGTCTCGTGAGTTACAAGGAAAATTGTAACAACAAGTAGCTGTCATCATCATCACCTGCATTTTACCCTTTGGATCCAGCAGGCCTGGGGGAGTGAGGAGAGCTAGGAGGGGTCTTGAGTCACTCAGAGGGTGGCCAGTCAATACCCAGAAGTTCAAACCCATCAATCCAGCCAAGTCCATACCTCGTTCCTCTGCAAAAGGCAGGAACTGCAAGGTTGGCAACTCCATCCTCTCCATCTTCACCTGGAGGATCATACAAGGGCTGGGTGGGGCATCTGAGAGTGGTGAAGTTGGCATTCACCAATTGTCAAGAGAATTGGCAGTGAGGAGAGAGGGGCAATTGGGGGAAGGGTTGTCAATACAAGTTGGCAGATTAAGAATGATTGGAGGAGCATCTGGAGGAGTTGGGTCAAGTGACAAAGTTTGACTGTTAGCTATTAAGTCAATCCAGGGATCAAAAAAAGATGGTGGCCAATGATTGACCACTGAACCTCTATCACCAAGTTGCCAGAACTTTGGTGTAACAGGACAGGCAGGGAATGTGGTATCAAATGGCCTGTATCCTTCAGCCACCTTCTGAAATGCCTCCCAACCATCCTCACAGACATTGGGAGGAAAATAAACACTAGGCTTGAAAGCAGAAATGGGATATGCCTCCAAGGGTTTGTTGACTGGAGCTTTCCACACAAAAAGCTGGTGGCAGGCCCATACACCAACACACTCCACAGTATTGCTGTTCCAAACCATGATGAGGTGATACCAAGTCAAACCTATGCTAAATATGGAAGGTGTGCACATTGATGTTGATTTGATTGTGATGCAGTCGAATAGAAAGTTAAGGTTTCGGGGTTTAGATTAGATACTATTTTCACAATGATGCCATATATGCCATACATGCCATATAATGGCTATCTTTATATGGTCCTGACAGCTGCAGTCCATACCACCGTACTGTCTGATCTCAGTTAAGTTGCTTGACAGTATGGTAGCTGACCGTCAGATGGTACCATGTATCCATCAATATATGGCATGGTGTGCAGTCCTATTTATCACAGATGATGCATGACTGCTTCTAAATGTGAAATTCATAGCTATGATGCATTCCTAATAGAATCGCAGGCGTGGTGCCAATGATATTAAGATAGTAATGACTTCCTGACTTCCTCTCGGATATCTCCTGCACAATCTTTCCAGCGAGTGCTCATCACCACATTTGTAAACCCCAGGTCATGTGCAAAGTGAACCACAATTATGTTCTTCGATAACTCTATGTCAGACTGCCAAATGGGGCAGTAATCCTCTTGACGAGTGAAGTGAACAACCCATGCTTCATTTGCAGAGAGAAGTGCTGCATATTCAGGGGTTTTCCGGATGTGGGATTCAACAGAACTTGGTTCTCCTGTGGCCAATAGCTCAAGAACAATTGTCAGGCTATCTTTCTTGAGCACAATGTCAGAATACTTGTGCTTCTTTAAATCATCTTCCAAGTGCCATTGACCATCAACTGACCAACCATACTTCCGGACCCAGTTCGCAAGAATCCTCATGAGCTCAGTATCGTACACACTTTCTCGAGGGACATGGCGACCATGTGGGCCGTGGATTTTCACCTTCGGTGTCTTGTACGAACAAGATGATGCATTGAGGATAAGAGCTTTGTCGAAGAACTTGAGTGATTCAATGAGTATGCCCAAAACATCGACATCCCCCGTGTGTTGAAGAGGGAGAGGTGATGAAGGAGCATTCGGGAATCTGGCCGGAATGAGTTGGTTTCGGACCAATCCGTCCACCAGAGGCGAAGCCATTCGGTAGCATGCCATGGCAGGATTCAGTTTTAACAATACACCTTCGGATGTCAGGGTGTCTGCATCCTTCTTCGCTTTCTCATCGGTCAGTGTCACATCACCGAGAAAACCGGCAAACTGTGAGCGGAGAAGGTCGACGGAAGAGGAGGCTTCTGCACGAGAGAGTGACTGGATCATGGAATGAAATGTATTGTAAAGCGAGATCTCGCCATATAGCCACTCCGCAGGAAACCGTTGCCAGTGATAGTAAGAGATGGTCCGGGATTGGGGGCCAATCAATGTTTGCACGTTTCTGTAAATCGTACGCCCACAAAGGCAGACCATTCCGGGGTGTCTACCAAGGTATTTTAGGAACTATACACCAGTTAAGTTGGGCGACTAACCCGTTCGATTTAGCCCATACATCCTCTATGATGGCATCGTCGATCGAAAAACCTAAATCCTCGGCAAATTCACGGAAGAGCTTCCTGACCTCATGGACGGTAAAATATGGGGATTGGACAACATCAGTGACGTTGAACGGCGAGGCCGTCGACGGGTTCAAATAAACAATGCTAAAAGTCCCAGCAGCAATAAGGCACTGGACGGCGTGGTCTCTACGCTTGTGTTTGAGTCCTCGGAAAGCCTGGAGGCAATCATCTCGAACAGCATCTGCACCTTGATACAAACAACTGAATTCATCGAGGAGGAGAACAACATCTCTATCCCAAGAATCTTTCTGGAAATAAGGCATGAAATCGGCTCGAGACGACATTGGTGTAGTGGATCCTTTGAGCAATCCACGACCGGCAACAGTGAGGTCAATTGCCTTGCCGAATGATTCCCAAAAGTCCTTAGTGCTGCCCTGGTAAAGTAGGGTCTCAAATGTTATACTTATTGAAAGCAGCTCAGATTGTAATTGTCAGGGGACGTAAGAGCCACGTACTACAAAGCCCAATAACCCATCGCCTCGAGCCTTTGCCGGAGCCAGATTAACCGTGTCGACTTTCCAGACGCTCGGGCACCCGCGAGAAGCACATACGTGCCTTGCGATACAGCATCCAAACAAAGCGAGGTTTCATTCTGAGTTCCAGGATCCACGTAGTATCGTCCATTCGCTTCATCCTCAGTGATTGCTCCATTGACGGTCCATCTTCTCGCGAAGGGGCTAAAGGAATGAATGCAGTGCAACTCGCATGGAATGCAATTGAAACTTACCGTGAAGTACTAGTAGTGTGTTTCCTCTTTGCTTCACCATCGCCTTGTGCAGATGGCGGGCGAGCGTGTTTTCGGGAAGCTAGAAAACGTGGGTGTAGAGGGTTAGCGAATACGGGTGGAGAAATTGAGGCAGGTGGGAGTGGCGAAACATAGTTATAGTGCATTCAATGATGTGCGAGATCATAAAACAGGAGAGGCAACATAAAGTGATGACGAGAAACGGGGACGAGCGGTTTTAAATCAAAGAAAAGGAAACGCAAGAGAACGTCGGAAGGGATGAAGGGAACAAGTAGGTGACAGATAAACAGAGCATAGAGAGATGAGGAGATGAGGAGAACATGCGGGAGGTGGCAGTCCGGAGCGGCGAGCGAATCGCGTTTGGGAGGCGGCGAAACGAATAAATGACATTGTTACGCACAAAGAGTATATAGTATGGCCGGCCCCAGACGCGACGACGGCAAAATGCCAATCCCAGCAGGAGAATGAAATGGGATATCGAGGAATTGAGGCGAACAACGAGTTGGCGAACATTGAAGGGAAGACGAAAGGGGAAGTGAGGAGATAGGAGCGATGAGGACGATCGAAACCAAGATGCGCAAGTGAGGTGAGAAGTTCAACGATATCGTCAGTTCTGCTCATAAGGAACGATGAGCCAGCAGTACGCACCAGGGCACTGAACGATGATATGAAGATTGTCCTCGGAATGCGGTTCAGGAAATAGCTCCCTCACTCTTCCTCCAGAACTCAACTTTCTCGAATACGCGTCGATGTCACCCAAGGCCTCTAATCGCTGTGCGAGACTATCATCTGGATCGATAGGAACTGTCTCATTCAGCTGAAAGAGAAAGTCAGAAGGCGCACGCCCCTGGAATTTTAAGGAAACGACCTTCCAAAGCTTTAGATCATCAGGATCTATGTCATGGAGAAGTTTGACTCTCTGTTGAATCCTTGCCTTCAATAGATCGACGTTGTCACTAATCGAAATGTTGTCGATTGAGTATGGCTTTGGACCGCCTTCTAGGAATAACCAGAGAAGTCTAGATGTTTGTGGAGACATGGTATGGAATACTGGAAGATAGCCGTATCGAACAAGAGGGTTAAAGTTTGAAGTAGGAAAGGGGCTGTTGGACTGTAATTCACTCATCGCAATAGGAGACTGAGCGTCGTGGGCGGAGATTGAATCTTGACAACCAATCGTCGATAATCATGACGTCATACACTGCAGGAGCCAACTCATGCGTGCTTATAAAAGGCCAAAGACGAAGAGCCGCAAGATGAGGAAGGTGAAGCCTTAAAAATGAGTCAAAGGCAATATCAACTCCAATACATTGTATAGAATTCTGAGAATATTTATGATAGGAAGCCCCAAAAGTTGATGGGTCCTCTCTCAACACTAAGCAGGCTGAGTGCATTGTGTCAAGTTATTTTGAAAATACAAAAATGCCCCAAGTGAGTCATCAGGAAAATATAGAAAAATCTTAGCACACTTAGTGTGCTTATTTCATGGATAAGCCTGTTAAGTCACTCAAGTTGCTTATTTTCCACTTAGAGAGTTAGTTAGTAAGGGTGAGCAATAACCCAAGCACGTCATAAGTATGCCAAGTGGTTGTAAAAGCACAGGCAAGTAAATAAGTAGCAAAAACATGTAAGGCATGATAAGTACACACGTTTGTCAAGTGAACATGATAGTTAAGTCTCAACACTGGAAAGTAAGGATAGCAAGTGTATGTAAGGCAATCAAGAGGTATCAGAAAGCAATCTCAAATGCATGGTGGTCTGCATATTTGTTGACATAGAACCTAGTAAATGTATCAAGTGTGTCTGTGAATGAAAGAGTCTTGGAAACATGTTCTTTGCTGAACACTGGAAGGAGATGTGATGCTCAAACAATTGTATCGAGGTGTATGATAGAGACTTGAATGGTTTCACCATCATCTGACATATCTGACTTAACTGTCCACATGCCAGTATTGTCCCATTGATCACCCACACATGAGAACCAATGTATAAGGGCACAGGGGTATTCGACACCCTCATGAGAGAACAAAAAAAAGAGGCGCATGTGGGCAACTTCAAGGCCTTGCATACCATCCATAGATGGGTCGGTGTTGACAAAGATTGTGTCGTAATGACCAGATCCCTTCCACCAGGACTTCACTGTGCATATGTGTTCATGATGCATGCCACCAATTCCAAAGATGTCACTTGGTGCATGGAATGTGGCGACAGCAGAGGGATAGATAGTTATTTTGCCATAGAAGGTGGGGAGATCTGCAGAACTTGTGTTGGAAGTACAGTCAGAATGCTGTTGGTTGTAGATAAATTGTGCTGTGAGATTAGGAAAGTCAGGTTGTCAAATTTCGGCAGCGATATCTTCTGGATAAATGTGGTACACTGTAAACCTAGGTAAGTATATTCTGACAAGATCAAGTGACATACAGTGGGACCCTCAACATTGCCACCATCTTCATTGTCATCAGGTTCATCAATGTTAGTATCTGGGTCACCATTGTGACCATGGTCACTGTGGTCTTTGTTGAGAGGATCTTGGTTGACAGAGAAATATGGTAGATTAGGATCAGCTCTGTTTGTTTCTATATTAGTTTAGGGGGTTATCTGAGTAAGCAGGAGCACGCATGAAGGATTTGTTCCCAAACTGCTGATAGACACATGTTCTGTAGCATCCCGCAGTCAGCAAAATCAACCTGAGCAGTGGCGAGCTTGTCGAGGTGCTGGTTGGTAAGGAGCATTTGACTAAGTGCTTCAAAATGACTTGAGCGCTGCCATGGCTCCTTTACAGCCTTGATATGCTTAGATTTGGTAATTGAAGAGCAAAGCCCATTTGGGGCTCCATAGGCATGAATGAGTTTGATATAATGGATGAGAGAGTGCTGTCAAGGAAGATTGAAGCCCTCAGAGCAAACACCACTGGTACGAAAGATTTTGCGGTAGTGGTGAAACTGTTGAAGGGCATTGTCTAGGGCAGTGAGGCTGTATGTATCATGTATGTCACGTCGAGCAAGATAGTAAAATTCTATGAAAGCTTGCATTGTCTGCACTGCCTCATCTGGTACATAGCCTTCGATTGCTGGTAGATAAACCTGTACATGTATTTGTTAGACTTAGTTATAAAACATACCTTCATGAGCACCTTTGAATCATTGCCAGTCCATTGTTTGAAATTTCTACCTTCAGGAAAGCGTCAAAGCCCTGCAAAGGATGGGGCAAGTTCAATGCTATGATTAATTAAGTAAATATAATCATATCAATGAAGAGTTAAGCTTACTGCCAATTGATATCATTGAGTATCTTCTGTGCTTCTGCTGCTGGATGTTCAGCTTTGATGTAGCCATTCACCCATGTGACAAGATGGTCCTTGAAGGCACCTTTGATTAGTTGGTGTAGGAGGTCGGGTGACAAAAGCTCATTAATATTGGCTCATGGGAAATTGGCAGTGAATGGCTAAAAAGATAAAAAAAAGTCAGAGATCTGGCTACAGTGGATAACCAAAGGAGATGAACAACAATATCCCCAACTAGTCCACACTCATCCCACAGCATGCCAACCTCAAACTCCTCAACAAGCAGTTCAGTATGTGCCTGAGAGCAATGCACATGTTGACCAGAGTCAAGGTCATTTCCAGGGGCAGTACATCTGGAATGACACATCAGCGGTGCATTTTGTTGGTAGGAATATGTACTTTGCACACCAGCCTTGCACAATGCAGGCAAGTAAGGCCTGTTCTGGGTAGTCTGCAATATAGGGACCAAGCCCATAGATGACCAAAACAGATGACCTCAGGCATTGTCATGCCAGACTTGAGAGATTCAAGAATTTTTGCAAGTGATGAGTGAAGGAGTTGATGATGGAATTTGTGAAAGTGGGTGTCATCATGAAATTCATGAGCCACCAAATGAGGCTAACAAATATACATGCACATGTGCATACAGCATGACACTTACATTTGGGAATAGCAAGGAAACAGAGGAGCACAACACTGTTGCGATGTGCTCATCGAATATGTTGCCAATAGAAAGATATATGGGCCAGTATTCATTATGTCCTGTAGCTACAGATACAGTAGTTTTGTCACTGCTGAGGATAATGGGGCAAAAGACAGAGCTGTGAGTTTCGGGATCCTCAGCAATGATATCCTTCATGACAAGTATGAAGATTAGATCAAAGAGATGGTGGCAAAGACATACTGCCTGTGTCCAAGCACAATTTCCAGACATGAAATCTTGAAAGTGATGGGTCCCATCAGTTGTGTGCTCTTGAAATGGTGCATAATCAAAATTGGATTTGAAATCAGGATTAGACAGGAGGTTGTGAATGAGAATGTGGGGATCCTGGAACCAAACATCATACTCTGCCTCCATCCACAATGGTACATTGTTGACAGGTTGGGTTCTGTTGTACTGTAAGCTAAAGGATTCCCATGCAAGATCACTGAGAGGAGTAGAATCAATTGTATTGTACATATCCATAGCCTTTGAAAATGGCAGTTCATCACCATGGACAGCAAGTGACGCAGCCCACAGGCTGAGCAGGAAGTTGATATCCCCACTGGACATCTGATTTTGGTGGAATAGAAAGTCAGCAACTTCAAATTCCAGGTGGGAATTATATGGTGTCCAGTCATCAGGTCCCTTATTGGAGTCATGAGGCGGCGGCAGCGTGTCAGGCTGTATGTCCTCTCCATTCTCACCACAGATCTGCCCTACAGGTGGTAAAGTTAAGATCTGCATATATTTAACAAAGATCGACTTACCATTGAGCTTGGGATGGTAAGTGCAAGTAATAGATGGAGGGATAGGAATATGCTGGCTGCTTGCAAGCGGTGGGTCTTCAGATGGGGCATATCCCAAGTCAGAGTGCAGTTGTTCAACATCCCAGTTGACAGGATCAAATTCCCTGTGTAGAGGAGGCATTGTAGACTCAAAGTTGGATGGAATAGGACTTGAAGGCCCAGGAGACAGTTGCGACAAGGATTGCACAGATGTTGGTGGTACAGATGGATTGGGGTCAGGAGGTGAGGACTCATCTGTCTGGTGCTTTGCTCATATATGTTTAGTGTGTCCACCTGTGCTGCAAAAGTGTCATGGACAGTGGGGACATGTGAGGGTTGGTGGCAGAAAACCAAGGGTGAAAGCATTCTGAATGCACAGATTTTGATTTGGTAGCATGATGAGAGAATAAATTATTGTGTAAATTTGATGAAGTAAGTTGTGAGAAGTGAGCAGCACAGGTACGTATGGGTGACAGCATGGTAAAGTCCACAGTTATCAAAATCTGCAAAGTCACAAGTTGTACATTTGTGTTATTTGCACAGTTCACTGGCATTATTTTTTTTCATGTACCTCCTCAAACCCCTTGTACTCCACATTTCTTAACCAGATTACCATGCCTGAAACTAGGGCAAGCAACAAATTGGCCAATCCAGGCGAGCCTATCACACCCAAACCCTGTTGAACCAAAGGTGAGGTCGAAGCAGAGCATGCAGATAAAGCCCAGGCAAAGGTGGATTGTAAAGAGGCAAAGAAGCAGTCCATCATCCATGCAGCTGAGTTCGAGCATGCAGACAGGGCTGATGAAGACCTCATCAATGCTACTCCCTGCCCACCCTTCACTCCAAAGCAATGGCCACCTCTCCATAACAAAAACAAAGCCAACCTCATCCCAGTTGTAGACATCAGTGATATTGAGATGTCTGATGATGTTGAGATGTCTGATGATGTTGAGATGTCTGATGATGTCAATAACGCCTTGTTTGTCCCACCCTGCTCTAAGAAGACTGTCAGTGAGGATGACTCTGCTGTTGAAAGCAATGACCCACCTCCTTCCAAAAGGTCAAAGGCTCAAACAGCTGGGAAAGCCATAGCCAAAGTGGGAATAAAAGCAACTGGAAAAGTGGGAAGGAAAACAAAAGCTGATAAGTATGATGAAGAAATAGTGCCAGAATGAAGAGCAACCTCAGGAACCCAAGCCAAAGAAAGTGAAAGTGAAGGTGCTCAATGAGATCAACATCATGGCAAAGAAAATAGAAGACAAGACTCAAGGGACACAGAGTAAGTATGGTGATATAATGAAGTCCATGTCTACTACACAAGCAGAAGATGGATCAAACAAGAAGCCAGCTTCCAAGACCCCATTGCAGGCCCAGGCGATGGGTGGCAGGAGGTTGAAGAGAGAGGGGGTGATAGCCAATATTAATACATTGTATAACTCAGATGCAAAACCCAATTTCAGGCTGTCAACAAACTGTTCTGATCTGATGGAAGTCAATAACAGGTATATTTATATTCTTCTCACCATATATTCATGCTTTCATTGCTGACACTTTATCGATCCACACTGTTTTATTGGACTCAGTGATACCTCTCACAAGAAGCAAAAACATGCCTCTGCAATCAAGGATTGGGCCTTGGCAGTTCCTGCCACTGCTAAGCCTACCTTGAAAGCTCCATCCAGCCTTGCCAAGTCTGATGTTCCCCCACTTACTACAAGTGGCACTAGCCACTCATCTGCTCCATCAGTTCTTACTGACAATGTCAAGATTATCAGCCATCAAGCATTGGACTCAGTTAAGGTAAAAGCTGAACTGGAACCCACCCTCTCATTGCACATTGATGGTGGTCTCTCTGACAACAACAAGAGGAGAGGTGAGGAACAGGAGGCCATGATCAACAGTCCTCCCAAGGGAAAGAAGTGAGTGACTAGCAAGGTAAGTTTACTTTAGTTGATTTAACAAAATATTCTAAGCACTATCAACCAGCAACTCATAATCCAAAAACCATTGAAGGCCAGCAAAATGGCTACCAGAAAGCCTCGAAATGAGGAACTCCCACAATGGGTTGAGGCACAATGGTTCTGACATATGTTCATCACAACTTATATGGCATTTGTTGGTCAAACCACCAATCCTTGGGATGTGCCAGTTAAGCAATCAGTCCAGGTGATACAAAAGATCTGGGATGCAACCAGTTGCTATGAGTATGAGATAACAACATCTGCTGCAATCTATCAGAAAGTATGTGACCAACTTCACTCAAGAACAATACTAAAATATATTCCAGATGGTTCAATGCCTCTCTGACTCCTGGCGCAATATTATTGGATCCACTGGCATTGCAGTCCTCTTGGTGTTTTGTGATACTCAAGAAAGCTTACAAAATTCAGATGAAGAACATGTAGAGTTTGCAAAGTACTACCTGGAGGATCTTCACTTTTTGTATCAAGTGAGCAAACATGATGACAAAAAGGTATGTGACCCCAAATGCTCTCTCTTTATATGTCTAATAATAACATAATACTTTTCAGAAATGGAAGGGGCTCTTTCACAGCCCCTTTGTCCTCCAGATGTTTGCTGCTCACCTCATGGCTATTGAAGGTTTTGCAAGGGTTCCCAATCTCCATGACAAACCCACAACCACTGCAGTGGGTGGGTTAGGCTTGGCTGCTGCCTCAGTATGTACTGTGTATTTTGCTTGCAGTGTTGTTCTGACTGTTGATAGGTCAAGAGGGCTCTAACTCTAGTTGCCACTAGGACATTGACTGTAGCAATGACATGCGCTAGCAAAGGCAAGATGGTAACACTTTCTTGGACTCTCAATCACTCCACTGGGAAGGAGTCCATGCAACAGACAGGCTTCAGCAATACCGCTTGGGGTAAGGCCACCCATTGGACACCCCAGAGGTGCCCTATAGCAATGGCAAGGCCATGAGATGGTATATCAATGCTGAACTATGACAATGTGACTACATGGCTCTACCAACATGGTCACATGACTACCTGGAGTAGGTAACCACTCACCCTACTCCACCGTGGGTATGCCAAATTGGCATGCACGCTTGCAAACACCAAGTTTGAGGCCATCATTAAAGATGCTCAAGAGTTCATGAAGCCAATTCGTGCTCACAACAGGGACCCTACAGAAGTTATTGACATTGACAACAATGACAATGACAAAAGGGCATGCCTGGTTGATAACTCTGGCTCTGAAGCAGAGTGTATGTGGTTTTCCTCTTTTATGATCTCACTAACGTGATCTTTAGAATCTGCAAATGGTTTGCTGTGGACATATTTACTTCCTAGCAAAATCCCCATCCTGTTCTCATTTAGTTCTATGTTGCTGCCTCCCACCATGCCAGATTCAACTCTGGCTCATCATGCTTGTCCCACACTTTTCATGGCCCCTCACATTGCATAATGATTGCTTAACACATTTGGCATGTCTTTATACCCATGGTTGGACATCCTTAGTACACAAATATTTGACAAATATATGCTTTTTGTGTGCTTGACAAATGCTTAGCATGTCTGAACTACGATTAAGGTGTTCAAGGCTTTGATTTGCTTTTCAGTTTTTCCATTGCTTATTGAGCTTATAAGCCACTTGGATTCTCAGTTTGCCTTTCTTACTGGTGGAATTTTGGTTGAGGTTTGACTTAAAAAGATTGCTTAAATCTTTGCTTAGCCCTAAGTCAAAAATAAGTTGAACTTAAGCCTCTGGTAAGCCAAATCCATGGGACAACTTGGCTTAACCCAAGTATGGCTGGATTTAGAGACCTTCTACTTAATGGTGCTTAGAATCATCATTTAGCCACAATAAGCATGACTAAGTTTCATTAAGAAATTTCTATATTTTCCTGATGGTCAAGGCAACACTACTAAGCTGTGTTATGGATGCATCCAGGCCTGGGCTCCAGATTGTATCTGTAAGTGCCCTCTTTATTGCATCTCATTGCCAATGAGCCTCATTCAGGTGTTTTGCCCTCACTAATTCAACTGCCTCCTCTCTTGTGATGCACTCCACCCTTGCTCTCGCTCGCACTCCCCTTCTGTGCCCTACATGCCACAATTTACAGTCATCGATCATGTACTCCAATGCCCAATGTTTTGCCCTCCTCCTTGCCCTCATGCTACACCCTTGGTCTAATTCCAGCAATGACTTGATCACCTCCAAGAGAATAGGCTCCTTTGCAAATCGGTGTTGCAGCTCCTCAGTACTGCCCATCATTGCTATGCAGAAGATGTTGTGTGTGAGTCCAGTTGCTGCCTCCCAATCCTTGCACACCATCCATTCGCTACCATCCCCCTCTTCCTTCTCAGTCCCTTCCCTTGCCTGGCTGAGGCCATCAGCTATGACATTAATCTTCCCTGGGATGTGTCAAACATCTAGTGTTTAAAGGTCCGGTCCATAGGACTGGGAAAAGACCAAAGACCGAACTGAACCAACACACAGTCCGGTCCATTTTTCAGTTGCGGTTGCTTACTTTCGAGCTCAGGCCGGTTGCCAGTTGCCTTGTTTGGAAAATATTTCAAAACCATTACAAAACTGGTTGCAATCAGTTGCAACCAGTTTTCTCGCAGTATATACAATGTACTATGTACCTGCTTAGAAGTAAGAAATTATAACTAACATAACTACTAATCATAACTATTTATCATACGGTTACACTACATTACACTACAATTACACGCAGTGGGACAAGTCGGGGTAGTTATTTGGTGGGTACTTATATACCCTGTGGCCATGCACAGACCATGTGGTCATGTGCTCCTGAAAAAAAGAAAAGTGGCACCATTGCCAGATGACTCCCACAACAACAAACAACTCCCACAACTCCCATCCCATCCGTCCACCACCACCATCAACACATGCACACCACCTGCCCCAAAACCACTGCCAATGAACAAATGCAAAGCAGATGGCCCAAACGATGACCAGCGTTGTTTGGGCTGTCGGGTATGATTTTTTTGTTTAATCTTATTTCAATTACTAATAATTCTTTTTGTAGTGTCTCTTTTGCAAACGACGTTGCCTAGACATGACGCAACACACCTGGGCCCTCACCGTACCCATGCCCTACATCACCGCTGTGAGCCTCTGCTCACAGGGTGGCAACGGGTCCCATTTCTGGACAATGACAACGACACAACAATGTGGCACCAACATGCTGCCACGTCACAGCACCACCACGCCGCCACATCACAGCACCACCATGCCGCCACATCACAGCACCACCATGCCACCGTGCTGACGACAACAAACAAGAATGCGAACAGGGAGGATGACAGGGAGAAGACAACAACAACAGCAAAAATGGGAGGGTGGTGACAGGGAGGAGACGACAAATGCCAGCATGGGGACGACAACACGGGGATGATGGACAACAACACGAGGACGACAAATGACAATGCAGGGACAATGAACAATGGGGCTGACCATAACAAATACCCGGGACAACGTACGATGCCCCGCTCTCACTGCAAATGCAAGTCTGTGGGTTCTTTTTTCTTTTTCTTTTCTTTCTTTTGTTGTGATGGATGCACCTTACAGGTGTTGTTCACTCTTTTTTTTTCTTTCTTTCTATTAGCAACACCCCACCACTGCGAGCACCTGCTTGCAGGGTGTGTTGTAATTAGTTGTATTTAATATATAGTAAAATTAAAATATGTATTGAAAATTGCTGGAAAAACCAGTGGCAACCAGTTTTTCGAGGGCAACCGAACCAACTAGGACTGGTCCTAGTCGGTTTGGTTGCAGTTGCCCTAAGTTGGGCACCAGTTGCAACCGGTTGCAGTTGCCAGTTGCCCATCTTGGGGTCAAAAAACTGGACTGAACCGGACCTTAAAACACTACGAACATCCACTATTTGTTGGCTTAAGATTCCATCCCTCCACCTCACATGCATTGCGTTCAACTTATCATTCATCATGACATCTCACAGTGCCTGACCATCCATCTCGATCTCCACAGGGAACCCCCAGATGATGTCTGAAAACCTGTCTAGAGCAAACTTCAATGCTGCAAACTCCAGCAAGAATGGTTTGTATTTGCCCTCAGAATGTGATGTATGCTTTGATGCAAAACCAATGGGGTGAAGCTTGTTCAACCTGCAGCCATCTGGCATGACTGTCTCAAACCATTGTGGGAGCACCACACCAAAAGCATCCTGACATCCATCACTTGTAATGATGAAGTGTGTTCCATCCCAATTGGGCCCTTGGAGAATAGGCTCCAATGTCAAGATCTTCTTTAAAGCCAGAAATGACTTTGCATGTTCCAGTGTCCAACAATTTCCAAGCTTGTAGTTCAGCAATGTCCTCCTGTATACTGATTTCATGTATTTCTGTGGTAGCTTGACCCCATGCAACAAATCTCTCAATGGTTTCTTGACCATCGCATAGCCCTTAATAAGATCCCAAAACCAGCTGGTCAGGCCCAGGAATGCTGCTAGATTAAGTGCATCTGCAGGTTCCTCCCAGTTCACAACTGCAGTTAACTTTGTGAGGTTGGGCTGGACCCCTCTTGGGCCAACCGTAGCACCAGCAAACACTGCCATAGTCATGAACAGTTTTGACTTACTTGCAGACAAGGAGAGCTTTCGCTCTTGTATCCTCCTGAATATGGTAACCAGCTTAGTCATCATCTCCTCAAGTGTGTCTGCTGCTGTGCCACCATCATCAATGAAAAGCTCCATTATTTCCCATGCCAGAAGATCATGTAGGTGCTGTGCAGTCATATGTGCAAAGGTACAAAGGTGCCCCAGTGACTGTAATTTACACTGCCCCACCTATTCTGGTCGGACTCTGGTTATTCCGGTCGGACTCCAGTTATTCCAGTTATTCTGGTTGGATTCTGGTTGGACTAACTGGAATAACTAGAATCTGGTATAATAGACTAACTTGGTTTTAGAAATGTATCCATATAAATAACATTGAACATAGACAGAATTGTTACATGTCATCATCACTATCACTATCACTATCACTATCACTATCACTATCACTATTGTTTGCCTTACTTGCCTTTTCCTCTTGTTTTGCAATAACATGTCTAGTATGATAAAATAGCATGCTATGCAGAAACCAGTTGAAGTTACCAGCTGTCATTTTCTTCAACATTGATTCATATCCTCCCATCCATGCATTTAACTGTTCACAAGCCTGTTTGTTGCATGTTAGTCAGTATTATTGTTACATGAAACTAGTATCAAAGCTTGCCTGTGTGTTGAATGCACGTCTGAAACAAGATTTGCCTTGTTTATCTTTGGCTTCAACAACCAGATTAGGTGCATCTGCTGGTGCAGGATTACACCATTTCTTGCAAAGTTCATCATCATCTTGATGGTTGATGTAATGATAAGCATCAACAATAAATCATGTTGTCATTTCCCATGCCCTTTCCCATGATCCATTCCTGAGCACAGTTTGAAGTACCAGACATGCTTTATCAATGCATGTCCTTGACATTGGATCCTTGAGATTGGATCCATGACATTGGATCCATGACATCGGACGCCTCATGCTAGGCATGAGGCCTATTGGTTCGATTCTTACTTGATACACATCTATCTTTCCAATTGGACAATAAGGACCTCCCTTGTAGTATAAGTACTGCAACTTGTAGTAGGGATATCCTTAGTTTAGATCTAGGCAATCTACAGCCTTAACTTTCAACTCGCGAACTTACTCGAAACCACTAAGGAAGCCCCTTAGTGTGCAAACCTGAATGACTCTATGCAGAAGGCCTGTTAGAGTGCACTATCCATCTTACATCGGATGCTCTGAGTAAGACTAGTGCCAAATGACTTGTCGAGGAAGCACCTCACCAAACGACATCAACTAGATCAAGTGGTTGAGGCTTTGCCCTTAACATAAGATCTAAACTATCTGCTAGCCCACCTACCTAGGTGTAGGCAATACATCTCAATACACACCACAATGACCCAGGTCTAGACAAACCCCAGACTGACCACCAAGAGAAGCGGAACCACAGCCAGGTTCATCTTGGTACCGATACAACAGAAGACTAGTCCATTACTTGACCCCAGCACAACGTTGGTTCTACAGATCAACCGACAGACAACGAGGAGATTTCCTCACTGATAAAGACTTTGAACAACTGGACACACCCCCACCCGAAACATCCACCTGCTTCTTAACAGATGAAACCAATGACCTCTATAATGAGATGTCCAAACCCACAACCATGCCGATGATGTCTGTGAAGGACATTCGAATCCAATCACCCACAGACTTCTCAGGAGAGTGGACCAAGACTGCCAAGTTCCTGCAGGAAATAGACCTGTACCTGTGAATCAACAACCAGGTCTATGACACAAATGACAAGAAGATTATCTTCACGCTGTCCTTCATGAATGGAGGGACAGCAGCTGCCTGGGCACAGGCATTTGTCAACCAACACCAGTCCAAGGGACTCAGTGAATATGCAGACTTTCAACAGAAGGTCCTAGAGGCCTTCTCAGGGATTGACGATGCTGGAATGGCAAAAACTGAGATCAAAAATCTCAAACAAGGTTCAGGGAACCTCGAAGAATACGTGGCGAACTTTCGCATCCTGAAAGACAGGATGGGAATCACAGAAGATGCAGCCATGATCAAATATTTCATGGACAGACTGCACCCCAAATTACTGAAGAGGGTACATATGATGGAAATGGTACCCAACACTCTCGAAGGCTGGATAAAGGCAGCTTCGAAATACGAAGGCCAATGGAAATGGGCCATGGCAATCCTGGGAAAGACCAGGCAGAACCAGAAGACAAATGAAACGACAAAGAAAGGACAGCCCTCTCTTGACATCAACCGACTGACGAACCAAGAATGAGTGGAACACCTCTGAAAGGGATTGTGTTTCATCTGTCACCAACCGGGACACCGATCGTCCGACCACAAGGATGGAAAGAACCCCACCCAAATGGGGTCAGCACCCCCTCCTTACCGAAACCGCTTCACCCAGAAGAAGACTGGGGTGGACACCTACCAGAAGATCTGCACGATGCTGGATGAATTAGATGAAGAAGAGAAAGAATGAGCCCTCAACCTCATGGAGGAATCGGGTTTTTAGAACAGCAGCCTGATACGACGCCAGTCACCACTGAAGTCTCCATAGGATCTGTACTCTTAGCTACCATGAATAGACAATCTATGCGCCTGTCTATTTGGGTAGCTGAGTCAGACAATGGAAAAGACGTCGCAATGAATGCGCTCCTTAACTCTGGAGCAGGAGGAGTCTTTATTGATTTGAAATTCATTGAACGAGAAGGGATCAAGACATATCCCTTAGGCTACACCATCTGGGCCACAAATGTGGATGGAACCCTGAACAAGCAGGGAATGATCACAAGATATGTGAAAGGGAGGCTCCACATCAATGGACAGAGCTACCCAATGAAATACCTAGTCGCTGGACTAGGCAAGGACTCAGTAATCCTGGGCCTGTCATGGCTGCAGGAGGTGAACCTGATTATTGACTGGAAGAAAGGAACTCTTGAGTTCCGAGACAAAGAACAATGGGCTCAAATCCAATGAATCTTGGAGAAGACAAGAAGAGCCAAACAGGCCCTCCCGAACACCCTAAAACTCCCCAGGGTCAACACTGAAAGGGAAGCACCCAACGACAGAATGGCATGAATTTGATGCATCATAGCCAAGATGAGACAGAGGCTCTCTGAAGAGAAAGAGAGGAGCCTTGCCCGAGCCAGATTGGCTGTGGCAAAAACCAGAGAAAGACTCTCCAAAGAGAAGGAGAGAAACCTTGCCCGAGCCCAAATGGCTGTGGCAAAGATGAAGGAAAGGCTTTCTGAAAAGAAAGCCAAAGAACTGAATTCCACCCAGATAGCTGTCGCAAAGACCAGGAGCAGCAGCACTCCTAAAGAAGACAGGAACCTCAAAGCAGCAAGACATGCCATTGCGAAGACCTGAGAAAACCAGAAGAAAAGACAACTGGAGAAAGGAAAGAACAACAAATGCGACAAGACACAGCGAATCCTACAAAAAGTAAAAGAATTGCTAACCTCCACAGGGGAGAGAAGCACTGGCAAAAGAAACTCGAAAACAACACCACGGAACAGGACAATCGACCCTTGACAAAGCACTACCCCGACCCATGATATTAGGACCCCAGATCACGGTACCATCAATGCTGAAGTACCTATGCCCAGGGAGACTCCCCCACAGGTGAAAATCAAGGAGATACCTGATGAGGAACTACTAGCAGACACCGGCATGGAAATACGAGCAATGGGAGAAACCCATGAACAAGATGCAACAGACCTCCTGATCGCATATGTATGAGGAGAACCAGTCATTGGCATATTTGAACCACCAGAAGAACCACCCCTCACCAAGGAACACTGAGGACTGACCCATACATACATACAGAAAATGAACATGATCTCCAGGATCACAAAAGCCAAGGACTCCCCACGATATGTATTCTCAAAGAGCGCATGGATCAGAGCAAAGACATCCATTTCCCAGCGACTCACGCATGAACAAGATGAGGGGAAGGAGGCCAGCAAACAAACACTGGACAACCTACTGCCACCGGAATACCAGAAATACAGGCAGGTATTCGAAAAAACCACATCTGAACGATTCCCGGAATCAAGACCGTGGGATCACACGATTGACTCGAAGGAGGGCTTTGTACTGAAGGATTGCAAAGTCTACCCACTGACACTGAAAGAACAAGAGAAACTCAACGAGTTTCTTGATGAAAACCTGGAAAAAAGATACATCCAATTGTCAAAATTGCCCATGGCATCCCCATTCTTCTTCATGTCGAAGAAGGACTCTGACGCTCTGCGACCTTGCCAAGACTACCACTATCTGAACAAAGGAACAATCCAGAACAACTACCCCTTGCCACTGATCGGAGACCTCTTGGACAAGCTGAAGGGAGCAAGATTTTTTATGAAACTTGATATTCGATGGGGATATCATAACGTATGGATAAAGAAAGGAGACAAGTGGAAGGCAGCATTCAAGACTAACCAAGGGCCTATTCGAGCCAATGGTGATGTTCTTTGGGCTGTGCAACTCACCGGCAACATTCCAGGCCATGATGAACGATCTCTTCCGAGATATGCTAGATGAAGGATGGCTCATCATCTATATGGATGACATCCTGATCTTCTCGAAGACAGAAGAAGAACACCAGGCAAGGACTGAAAGGGTCCTTGAGCAATTATGGCAATGTGATCTCTACCTGAAAATAGAGAAATGCAAGTTCAACATGCAAGAAGTCGACTTCTTGGGCATGATCATCAGGCCCAATGAACTCGCAATGGACAACACGAAACTGGCTGGGATCAAGGACTGGCCCACACCAAAGACAGTGAAGGATGTAAGATCCTTCCTAGGATTCGGAAACTTCTATCGATGATTCATCAGACACTTCACAGATCTGGCCAGACCACTGAACGATTTGATGAAGAAGAACCAGAAATTCAAATGGACAAACAACTGCCAGCAGTCATTTGATGTGCTAAAAAGGAAGTTCAACAAAACCCCAGTACTACTGATGCCAGACACAACGAAACCATTTGTGGTGGAATCTGATGCCTCAAAATTTGTGACAGGCACAGTACTCAGACAACAGGATGCCAATGGAGACTGGCACCCATGCGGATACATCTCGCATTCTTTCAATGAAGCAGAAAGAAATTATGAGATATATGACTGGGAACTACTGGGAGTGATCCGAGTGCTGGAAACATGGAGACACTACCTACAGGGGACACTGTTCCCTGTGACAGTACTATCTGATCACAAGAACCTGACATACTTCCATCAGCCACAGAAACTGAACCGATGACAGGCTAGATGGAGCATCTACCTGTCACAATTTGACCTGAAGCTACAACACGTACCAGGATCACAGATGGTACAATCTGACGCCCTATCAAGGAGAGCAGATCACATAGCCAAAGAAGACACTGATAATAAGGACAAGACCTTCCTCGCTGACGAACTGTTTGTCAAAATGATCGACACCGAGCTCCAGGGAACCCTGGTCTCAGTGATAATGAAGGACGACCTCGTAAATGACGCTTTACGAGCCCTGAAGAACAACGGAACTCCCCCAATCAAGTCTGCATTGGAGGACTGGAAATTTGAAGATGGCCTGCTCTTTTTTAAAGACAGATGCTACATGCCACAGGATGAAACCCTCTGCCAAGCGATCATACAGAAATATCATGACAGCATCACGACAGGGCACCCTGGACAATGGCAAACAATCAAACTGATCCGACAAGACTACTGGTGGCCAGGAATGGCCAATTTCATCAAGAAGTATGTCAAAGGCTGCACAAAATGCCAGCAAATGAAAGTGAACACACACCCAATGACCCCCCCACTGACACTGATATCATCTGATGCCAGCAGACCATTCGAGCTGGTAATGACAGATTTTATTATGGATCTGCCCGTAATAAACAGATTTGACTCAATCATGGTTGTGGTAGACCATGGTCTTACAAAGGGGGTAATTTTTATCCCTTGCACGAAGATGATCGATGCACTTGGTCCCACAGACCTTTACCTGCGCCATGTATACACAGGATTTGGACTCCCTGGAAGAATCATCTCAGACAGAGACCCTCAATTCGCATCCAAACTCTTTCAAGAACTCGGACGATTGCTTGAGATTAAGCTATCCATGAGCACCACCTATCACCCCCAGACCGATGGAGAAATGGAGCGAGTAAACCAAGAGCTAGAGGTTTACCTCCACATGTTCTGTTCAAACAAACCCGAAGATTGGGAGCGTTATCTCCCAATGGCAGAATTCGCACACAACCAGAAGATGCACTCTGCAGTAAAACACTTGCTGTTTTACTTGATGATGGGATATCAACCACGCACTATCCCCACCCCATATGAAAAGACAAACATGCTGGCTGCCGAACAGAGAATCCAAGAACTTCTCTCTGCAAGAAGGGAAGCTCTTGCCACACACAAACTGGCCAGACAGGCTATGGCTGCCCAAACGAAAGGGCGATACAAACTGTTCAAGGTTGGAGAGCAAGTATGGCTCAACTCCAAGAACCTGAAGATTGGCTACCCAATGAGAAAACTGGCGCCAAAATGAGAAGGGCCCTTTGTGATTGAAGATGCCTTGTCAAGAATGACATACCAACTGAAACTGTCGCCGAGATGGAAGATCCACCCGGTATTCCATGCAGCTTTACTCACACAATACCATGAGAACGACACTCATGGGCAAAACTTCCTGACTCCACCACCTGACCTTGTGGAAGGAGAAAACAAATATGAGGTGGAAGTGATCACCGCACACAAGAAGCACGGCAAGACACGCCGTTACCTCATGAAATGGGTTGACTACCTGACATCCGAAAACACATGGGAACCCAAATCGAACCTGAAGAATGCCTCCGAGATCCTGATGGCATATAAAAAGAGGTACCACCTCTGATGAAACCCAGAACCCCTCCCCTTTTTCCCACCATGACCCCCCCCCCCCCCCCCCCCCGAAAATGCCTGCTGAACGATGATTCACCCGAGAATACCTACGAAACCAATCAAATGCTGATGCCCTTCACATTCACCTCGCCCATGACCCACCAAAATACCATCTTGCCAGGATGTGCTTCTACTACACAAGCACAATCAAACAGATGGAACAAAACCTAGAAGAAGCGATGAACGATGCAGATGCCCTGGGGATCAAACAGACGATCCAGGAGATGATTGCACCGCAGTCAGACAGACCGAGAATAGCTGAGGAAAGACCTCACACCCCCCTAGATTGACACAGACGACCACTGACCTTGCCCTCACCATTCAGCAAGCGGAACAACAGAGATGAACGACGAGCTCCCTCTGGAGACTCCTCCCATTCTATGAAGAACCTGAAGATTGTGCCTAGGGCACCTGAAGTAATCGATCTGACCACCCCCAAACCCGAACTGAAAACCACCCAATCGCCTTGGTCCCCCCCACACATGAGACATGCCAGATGTTTCATCTGCCAAGAGATAGGCCATTTTGGCCTGATTTGCCAACAATATATTTGCAAGTATTGCAAACAGCGAGGCCCTGGACACTATAGGATGAACTGCCTGGAGAAACCTCAGAAAGATTGAGAGGCCGATCAAAGAGAAACCAAACACAGACAGCAGCTCTTCTTTAACTCCAGATACAATGATTTTGATGATGACACGATGGGAAACATGACAGGAGAGCCATATGGAAGGATTTAAAAGGCAGAGCTCAAGACGATGGCATGACAAGACAGACCCATGCTCACAGGAATTATGATCCTCACCATCGTCATTGGCATGATCCTGGCTGCAGCGGCAGCCCTAACCTTTGCATTTTGCCTCTACACCATCTTCCGAACAGAACCTGAACCCCCGATTACAGACATTGAATTTGCCATCCCGCAACGCCCCCCTTTCAATGATACCACTGACTCCTTGACACCGCTACCTAGGGCAGCACAAACCAGAAGAACCCGATCATGGTCTGAGTTCAGACATGAACTATTCCTCCATTGTATCCCTTGACCCTGACCTACCCACATAACCAGACCATGCCCGATCAGACCACAAAGGAGAGACAAAGATTTAGGTCGAAGCGTGGAACCTTCGACCATAGTGGGGGGGTAATGTTACAATTTTCCTTGTAACTCACGAGACCCAACCGACCCAACTGACCTGATGATCCCCTCCAGACAGGAGGCACTACCTGATTCATGCCTAGGGCATGTCCTTGACACCAGACACATGCACAACGCATGCCAACTGCATGCATTTGATCCCCTTCCCGTGGAAGGCACCCTTGACACATGATGACTCCATGCACCCAAACCCACACCCACACATGCTGTGATATGACAGTCCCTTGACATGAGGTCCATGATGTCGGACTCTCATGATCGACATGCTGCACCGCAGCATGTCCTTGACATCGGATCCTTGACATCGGATCCGTGACATCGGACGCCTCATGCAAGGCATGAGACCTATTGGTTCTATTCTTACTTGATACGCATCTATCTTTCCAATTGGATGATACGGACCTCCCTTGTAGTATAAGTACTGCAACTCGTAGTAGGGATGTCCTTAGTTTAGATCTAGGCAATCTACAGCCTTAACTTGCAACTCGCAAACTTACTCGAAACCACTAAGGAAGCCCCTTAGTGCGTGAACCTGAACAACTCCACGCAGAAGGCCTGTTAGAGTGCACTATCCATCTTACATTGGACGCTCCAAGTAAGACTAGTGCCAAATGACTTGTCGAGGAAGCACCTTGCCAAACAACATCGACTAGATCGAGTGGTTGAGGCTTCGCCCTTAACAGGAAGAGTTCACACTCTTCCTTCTTCTGTGGGTTATAGTGGCCATCAGCACTGTAACCACATGGACTTTACAGGCCCATCAATTATTATCGGCAGCCTTTCATGATGCCAAACGTGATGGACTATCTAGCCTCATTGACCCGGAGCTGGTCAGAGCCATTGCCGAGCATCTCCAACATCAACCATCCAGTTCCCACCTAGTGCCTACCTGAGGCCAAGCAACACAATTCCTGACCTTGACAACTCTCGACCACCACCACTCAAAATTGAACCACCACACCAAACAAGGTTTTAGAATGATACCGGTGACCCTAAATGATGTTTCTGTGTTGGGCCTTAGGGGGAGCGATTGTCACAGACATACCTCCTGAGGTACATGGGCCAAGGTGAGGGTAAGGCATTGGTGCCTTGTACATACATATGCATCTCTTCACTCTCTGAGTTGAGATTGCAATGAGGGCATTGCTATTTGGAGGAGGGGCACATGTAGCTGTGGCAGTAGTGCACATAGCAGAGTCCATAGCAGAGCCGTGCCAGAGTCCAGCATTCCCCTTAGTGGTCACATGACATTGTAGATAGAGACGTGTGTGCGCAGATAGGAATTCATCTTTGCTTGTCTGCATCCTTTCCAACTCACATCTAGTAGTAGACTCGAGCCCTGTCCAAACTGTCTCGTCTAGTAGTAGACGAGACCCTGAGAGACCGCACGGCTCCAGCATACTTCACCTGGTGGCCATCATCTGATCTATCGCATTAACCCTCCAATGGTATCAGTAAGTGTCCCAATTACAAGAATTGATGAGTTATTTTATTTTTTTAGCCCAAGGCTCAACAAGACTCCTGTAATATCAACATGAACACAATGCATGAAAAGAAATAGTTTTATGGAATTATCATTGTATGCTTTGTATTGTACTCACTAATTCAATAGATGTGATGTGGAACAAACAATGAACATCAAATTATAAGTCATCTTCTGTACTTATCATAGTATCTAAAGTAATCTTTTTGCCTACTACAAAGCAATTTTTAAGTGCTGCATAAGTTTCAGGATTGCTGTGCTCCTCAGGTTTGAGAGAAAATGGAAATATTGCAATGACACTCTTGATTGCCTTGGCATCAATGACAGTGACATTTTTCTGAGAACCTCGATATCGACAGACACGAAGTGCTTGGCTAGAATCTTGCAGGTAAGTTTGTATTGGTTCAGAGTACAGGCACAAAACAGCAACGGCATGTGCTTGCTCCATGAATCAAAGGTGGCAAAAGTATTGAACTTCAGCAAAGTAGATGTGTCCATTGACCTCAAACTAATTGAAGTAAGCTTGGGGAATCAACATGGTGAGAGACTCACATACCTTGACATTTTGAGAGACACGAGGTTGTGTCAGCAATTTCTCCTTGAAGGCAGACCGAACTCGCTGTCCATCGGGCAGCTGCAACCATGCCCAGTGGTGTATCAAAAATGAGGTTCATTGTTCAGGATAGATTTCCTCCAGGTATGCCTGAATTGCGAGATCTTCTGTTGAGCCTTCCAATGGAAAATGTCGGTGGTCTTCCTTCTCTGGCAAGAAAGCATAGCTGTCTCCCAGATCACAGGCAGCATGAGGCAGTGCATTAATTGTCAGATCAAAGTCACAAACAAGCACTTTCGCAGCATTTATTTGTGCACAAAGGAGGCCACATTCTGATAAGTTCATGAAAGGATTCGAGTGTTGATGGATTTCGTGGACGAGATTACCAATCGTGTTTTCAAGCACCCATTGAGCATAAAGACCAAGGGGACCCAAGCATGCAGTTTCTGTTGCAAGATGAATCACAGTATGGACACAGGGCAGTACAAGATGAATGCGATGGAGATCCCTGTCGCAGTAGGTCCTCTCAAATTCCTTGGCCCATTCCAAAAGAAGCATGTGAGTGTGTTGAAGCTCAGATGCGGGAATTGTCTGCTGATGGATAACACGACAGCCAGAAACTACCTTACAGAAATGGATCCAGATTTCGCAAGGGAGGATGAGACAAAAGACAGCAGGACCAAGTACCCAGAAGTAGTTGATCCATTTGATTGCTTTGTACCCAGTATTGATCTTCTCTTTAGGGTTTCGCGGGGTACAACCAAATGAAGAGGGAAAAAATGGAGCCATCGAAGCAACAAGTTCACCATGTTCAACCCAAGTGGCTTCATTGTGGAGGACTTGGAAACTTGATTTGGGTCCAATTATGTTAACCTTGCCATGCCAGAGGTTGAGAAGGTGCAGAGGGAGGTTGTTGCCATTCAAGTGCATCAAGTCAACAGTGAAGAGGAGAGGAGGCGGATACATGGAATTGGGCTGGAAACCAAGACAAATAGTTGGATGCATGATCCCAGTATTGAGCCGACGTTCTTCAAATGTGGTCTTCATTGAACTGGTGAGGACAAGTTGAAGGTTCGCCAAGTATTGCTGAGGATCGCCAACAGTAAGGGTCTGTAGATGAACATCTGGGTGCCGACAGTTATCCAGTACCTTGCAATTCTTGATACAGTTCCACGATGGATGGTCATTGCAATCATAAGGAAGTGTCGCCATAGGATAATAAGTACCTGCACCTGGTTTATGGCGCTCACCAGCTGGGCATTGAATGCGACAGCCATGAGCTCCCTGGTGTCCAACGAAGCCAGTAAGATCCGTGAGAGACACTGTGTCTGCATTGCCTGCCACGAAAAAAATGTTCGAATCGGAAACTCGTTGTCTCTGACCATCCCAGATAGCAAGGCCACCCTCACGTTGAATGGCAGAGATGTGTCAAAAGCTTGGAATTAGGTATGACTCGACTCTCTTAGGAGGATTGGGTCCAGGAACGAAGCCACCAGGAAGTATATAAGCCTTTTTGTAGCCCAAGTCAGGGCTCAGATTGAGAATGATCCAGACAAAGAAGTAGCAGTCAGAATCTTTGTCATGGTAGAGCTGGGCGCCATAGAGAGAAAACAAGACGAGAGTGTCGTCCTCCTTGATAAGCCCAGATTTCACAGCCTCAAGGTACTGGTAGCCGTCATAGATGTCTTCGTACACATCAGTAGGCTTTCCTGGGTTCCAATTGAGCTTCTCGTGGATGGCCGCAGTTTTGCGATTCCTATAACGCATCCAATTTGCCCCTTCTGGTGTCTGCCATTGTGCTTGTATTTGCGGACCCAGTGGAATCATGTAAAACCGCTTGAGTGGGATCTCACCCGGCTTCTTGGGGTCATATCAGCACTCAGCACATTCAGGACACTGTTGCAAGTTGGCGAAAGGACCAGTGAAAGCGACACAAGAATTTGGACACATGTCCGTTTCGATTTGCGTAATCCCAGAGAGCTTCTCGAGGCGGCTTTTTACGACCCAGTATGAATGGAGAGGGCTGTCAGGACGGGTTTTGTTGAATACGCGACGCGCTTCGTCGTAGGCCGACTTCGGGTGAGCAGCCAAGGCACTGAACAGCTCGAGGGAGATTTGAGTCTGCTCGTCGAGTTCAGGAATGTCTCTTGATGGATTTCGGAGCTGATAGAGAATATCATCATCGATATCATGTTCTAGTCGTCCGATTCGGATGCTGGCTATCATATCCTGCGAAAGCGCGAGATTTTCGAGAAAGGCACGAGGGAATGTATCGTAACTGAGAGGCTGCATGGGCTGGACAGGAGTAGTTGGAGGAACTGGAGGAACTGGAGGAATGTGATGCTCCTGTGGCTCCATGTCAACATCTTGATTAGAGAAGTTGCCGTAGTAGTTGTCTGAGTTGAGGCCATCCTGCTGAGGAGTTGTATCTGGAGCACGAGAACCTGTACCAACACCTGCTTCGGATGCAGCCTAGAGAACACAAAAGCACAAGTCAAGATTGCCAAGCTATCCAGAGGAGCGTCGTTTACAGATCGAGAAGCCTGTGTTGCTGCCGCTTGATTAGCATGATATCGTAGCTGCCTTGGTGTAACCCAAGCTCCTCCAGCGCAGTATTTCACACACTTGCATATCTTAGTTTTGCTAAAATCAGTGGGAGGGGGTGGGGGCATAAGACGTTCAAGTTGTATATTTACGGCCGCAGACGACGACGATGCACGAAATCGTCGACTTAACCAAAAAATATTTTTTAGCTTAGGTAAGACGACAAACATCATTTTTGTTTATTACCCCAATCCCTTCGATAAGGAATCAAAAGGGATCTCCAAGGGATCCGCAGGGATACCCAGGTACGGACTTTTGACTGGGAGTCACGGCCAGGCCAATCATCAAACTGTAAGATTAGACTATGTACTATAAAATCATTCTAAAGACGAATAGAGAATTCCCCGTGACCTGCGACCTCCGCTGCGGTCACGGCCGATCGCTGACTCAGCGGGCACAGCCACTCGTCCCGCCTCCCTCCACTGCCGAGGTCACAGCGTGTTCGAACTCCACACGCCGAGCTTCCAGGATGCCGCAGCGTCCGCTTGTGCTGGCCGCCAACCATGATGCCGGCCGCTCTTGCCTGCTGCCTTTCTCAGAGCTCGAGGAACTTGGCCTCCGGCTCACGAACAAACGAAGTCTCCACGTGCTGCGGGTAGATTTTCTGGAGGCCTCCTTCACGGTTTTCATTTTATTTTGTGAGCGTTTGGCGCTCCCTCCTTCCCTTTTCTAAATTCTATTATCTATTTTGCATGCTTCGTTGGGAGCTGGAGGGGACGCAGTTCTGGGTGTTTGCCAGCTTGAACATGGACAGGCATGCGGCGAAATTTTGCATTGCAGCTATCAAGCCAGAGGCTATCATCACACAGAATAACATTAGTATTTTGCTTGTGGAATAAAAAACAAGCCCAGTAGTACCTGATATCAATGCCAACACGCAAGGCATGTTCTCTGTTATGATTGCGCACGAAATCTTCCAACGTTGCAAACTCGCGGAATGATATTTTTTCTTTCACTGGATCAACTACCTATTGAGTTCAGGGAGCAGTGAGCTCATTGTCACGATGACCGAATTGCAGAGGACATACCTCCCACAGTCTTTCTACACCCATCTTGCAAGTCTGTTTCAACAAGGGGGTTAGACTGACTCAGCGACATGCCAAATACAATTTCTTTTTTCTTCTTTCAAACGAATACATAGATATGACATTGAAGTAACATGTATAGTACATGAAGAGGATGATATAACTACTCGAACATCAATAAAAAAAGAACTAGACTAGACCTTTTTGTTTTTTTGACCGCCGAGGGTCAACAGGTTGCGCTCGCCGTTTTTTGACAGAGTTGCCAGAACCAGAGAGACCAGATTGAGAAGAAGAAGCATCACCCAGGTTATTTGAGGCCATTGAACCTTCGGACGGGATCGAGTCACTCGACGACAGGTCAAGCATTGATGGCAAGCTAGCTTCAACTTTCAAGCGAAGTTGCCAGGAATTGATGTTTCCGTTTCTCACCCTTTTCTCGAGCATCCTTGTAGCGTAGCTCTTTGATTTCCTTCGCGAGTGCATTGAGTCCTTTCTTCTTTTTGCCCTCGCCACGCATCTTCTCAAGATCCTGAATGACAACACGGGGCGAGAGTTTTTCTGATGCCGCTCGAGATTCAATCCATTCCAGTATTTCACGGAACCTCTCCCACTGTTTTCTTTGCTGTTATTCTTTTGTTAGAAGGTGGAATCTTAGATCCAAAAAAATAAGAACGTGCATTTGGCCCTTTACGCCATTTCGATGAGAAATATTGTTCAACAAGACGGAGTGGAGGTTTGATGCCTATCTGAACACCATCGTCGTCGAAAACCTGCTCTCCAAAATTGTAACATGCCCAGATTTCTTCAAGCGAGAATTGATCAACAGTTTTTGATGGGTGCCAGGAGCTCCATAGGAGTTTTGGTTGTTTGATGAGCGCAAACACATCGCTCCAAGAGGCAGACATCTGTCTGAGAATAGGTGGGAAAAACAAAGCTGGCTGGCCTGCAAAACATTATCTCATGTCAACGATGCAAGCAAAAATGGATGGCTAACCTGGTTCGCAAAATGCTTCAACTGGTGGAAGATGGAGTTCAGGCCGATTTGGCAGATCATGTAAACTTGAGTGCTGAGGCTGGCTCTCGCTTTCCGTGATATTGATATCTGAATGAGGGTCATGGGAAATGTCGGAAGTTGTGGGCTCGTTGTGGTGTCGAGTATTTGAGGATGGTGGTGCCGGATGTGCAAATGTATTGCTAGCAGCTTAAGAGTGATTTGTTTGGATAAGCGCGAGCGATTGAAGACATAATGCAAAACACATACTGGCTTGAGCAGCATAACGCTCGCAGGAAAATCCTTTTGCAGGCGACAAAGCGGCGGTGCGACGCAGAACACTTTGGATGGCCTGCTTCATCTCCAAGCGGTGCACATCTATTAGGCTGCGAACCTCCTCTAATGTCGTACGAACACATTCATCCTGAATCCGTGAAAGGTCCACCGGATTCCCCCTGGTCGCCTGCAGCAGCGCAAGTTCCGTTGGGAAGGTCGTCCGCATCCAATTCCGGATATCTTGACTGGCTAATGCTGGGAGCTTGAAAAGAGACGACTCGGGGCATAATTGATATATTGCTGCACCACACTAAACATAAATTAGACAAATCTAACACGAAGAAAGGTTGTTGATACCTGGAAAAGATATGGACCAGTAGTTAGCCGTTCCAACTAAGTTCTCTCGCCCTTTCAAGCAACAAAAATACTCGGTCAGACAAACACAGAAAAGGTGTCAAAAGAAAATGCCTACCAACAACTTCGGAGTATAGGCGCTCTGCCATTGGGCAGACAAGCTTGAGGAACTGTTCTAGGACTTGGACATGTCGCCAGACAGGGTCATATACCTCGTGTGCCTTGTAACCGTGCGCTGCAAGAATGGCCTACAATGGAGGATTAGAAACTCAGCATATTAAAATAGCAACACACATTTTTTGGGAGTGCTGGGCCCTGGCGCATATACATCAAAATAGGTTTCGCCGCGGACCCAACCCATCTTCGCAGTTTCTCTGGCATCAACACTGCGAAGCGACAGTTCATCGATAACCCTTTCAATGCCCAAGAATTGAACGTACCCGAGACCTTCTTGTTTATATCCGAGAATATGACGTGGCAGGTGTACTTTGAGCCGTGAGTTGAAACCTGCTGTCGAGAATGCTTTGACATAAAGATTATATAGATTTTGTTCATTATATGGAGTTGTTGGTGACTCTACTCCATGAAGAATCCGAATCGGTGATGACCTTCGTGAGTATCCAATCATCAGGTTATTTTGAGACCTACTTGTCGCCAGCTTTTGTTCTTAGACCAGTTAACGTCGAGCATTGCTGTGATATCCTTGACATCATAATATAGTGATGATAAAAAGCAAATGCGCCAAGTGGACACATCTCAGGCCTGTTGTGAGCAACGAAGACCGAGTACGACGGGTTCACTGTCTTGGGAGCCTCAGATAACAAATTGATTATAACATAAGAGCGATTCCTACCATCCGCATGCCCCTGCGTCCCGCTTTTTCTTGCCCTTGCAGGCCCAGCCCAGCATGTATTTCCGTCTGCCTGTTGGGATGCAGCAGTGTATACGGTTGGAGCTCGGCTAACTTGAGTGCACGGAAATCGTCGCCGCGATTTCCAGTTGCATGCTGGCATGTCCATGCGAGGTGGCCATTGATGACGGAGCGGACTGCGAAAACAGTTATTGGCAAAAAAAAAAAGGTATTAAAATAGGTACTCACGCTCTCGATGTTTGAGAAACGCTATACCAACTGAATCCAACTGTTTCTGTGTGATCTCGGCGAGGAATGTGTTCGCGATGATGTCAGGTGCATCTTCACTAGGCACCAGGCCAGTGGCCACTGGATACAGCTTGGTTAGCAATGGAACCACAGCGTGATGAAGGCGTCCGCTTACTCTCGAACTCGTTCCAAGGCCTCATCCATTCGATTCTTTATAGCATCCCAGACTATAACTGACGTGACTGGTCGGCGATCCTTCAAAGAGAAATCAGACGCATCTTGCTCCTTCCGAATCCGTGATACACCGAAAAAGAGCTTCTTCAGTTGAGACTGCGAGAAAATGAAAAATAAAAACATTATGTAAAGAATAGAGACTCACAGCCCCGATGAAGGTGCCAGGGATATCCTCTCCGCGCCGGTTACGCTTGGGACGCTCAGCCGAATATTTGATGAACACAAGAAGTGAGTGTTCGTCGACGATATCATCTGATATATGATTTTTCTTAATGGCTTGATCGACAAACTCCTATGAATGAATGAGGACAAGGGTGACTGCATACCTCAAAGGAAGAAATCTGACCTTCCATGCACGTACCATAGCACGCTGAGTTTTCAGCCCTCCGGCCCTCCGATTGCCTTCTGCACGCCTGGTAGCATCAACTCGGACTTTCTGCTGGAATGCACGAAGCTGGGGAGTTTTCGGTCTCAAGCTCATGTTCTTCGTCTTCACTTTGTTCTCCAGAATATTCTTCGTCTTCGTCATCTTCGTCGTCGAAGCCGAGGAGTTCATCTGCATTTGCTCCGGTAACGCCGTAACTGTTCACTAACGAGGGCTCCCAGTCATCCTCTGCATTGTGAGGCAAGCCACTGTCCCTTGATTCGTCTGTTTGATTGCGTGGAAGGCGAATGAACGGCAGTTGGTGGACTTCGTTACTTTCGTGCGAGTCCTGTCCGGCAAAGTTAGCTGGTCCATTTGATGGAGTTCTAGGTGCTACAGAATCCATGATTGGCCTCGCATAATGAGAAGTAACCGCGGGCGAAGACAAGCGAGGTGCAGTGGAAGCGTCTGCAGAGGGTTGACTGCGGCGGGCGGGAATAGTAATACGGAATCGAAGCGGGGACCTCTCTGAAATGAAAGGGCTGGTACGCAGTACAAGCCTATGGGGAAGACCTCAACGAAGTCACGACCTCTTTGTGACCTGCCGCTTTCGGCTCGCCGGGAGGTCACCGATCATGAAACTCGTTGATGAGTTTGCGTGCTTGAATCATGTTATCATCTCATCCTGGAGATAACTCAACTGCCCCAACTCTTTTCGTTACACTTATAGTTATATCGTGCTGGTATGCAAATTAGAAAAAAGGGTGTGGATTGCTGGCAAGATCTAACTAAGGCCAACTCACACAATCTGAGGCTATTCGGAAACTTCGAAATCATAAAAAGCTTCAAAATCGTACTGGCTGATGCTCGTATCTGCAGAACACTTTTATGCATGCCCAAACGTCAGATCGAGAGCTAGACACTCACGGTTCCTCTAGGAACTTGATTTCTTCGTCAGTGAGTCTTTTACCGGTGATTATGGTCTCTAAAAGTTTTTCGGGCTGTAATTGCAAGTGAGAACGAGTAAAAGTGACCTTCAGGTGTGATTTTTACCGTATTCGCCCCGACAACTGGACTGGTGATTTTCGTCACAGACCACGCTAGGGCAACTTGACTCATCTTCCATCCACGCTTCTCGGCTATTTCCACCACCTAGTTGATAATCTTGATGTCCGATTCCCTGCGTTTCTTCTCAAAGAAAGTCCCGTCAACACGCTTCGTACGAGTCGTCTCAATCCCAATAGGTCTCGCCAAGTGACCATCCATCAGTGGGGAATATGCAGTGATACCGATCCCTTTGCAGTGGCAATACGAGAACAATTCCAGTTCCTGTTCAAAAACAATTAATGAGGAATAAATCGTTATGAAATAACGAACCTCCGTGCGATAACATAAAGAATGTTCCATTTGCACACAAGAAAACTGTGCCCATCCATTGAGTTGAGCGACGTTATTCATTTCGATGAATTTCCAAGCTCGAACGTTCGATGCCCCCAAGTAACGAACCTTGTTTGATCGCACAAGATCGTTGAGTGCACACATTGTTTCTTCGAACGGGGTTTCGTCGTCGGTCATATGGATCATAAGGATATCGATATAGTCAGTTCCAAGCCTTGCCAAGCAATCATCAACCTGATTGAAGATCGCTGTGTGGGACAGATGGTTTTCTTATCGAGTATGGGCATCTTGGAAGATAGTAGTTATACTTCTTCTTTTCATCCACCAGAGGTATCTGGTGGTTAATCTCCCATAGTGGAGGTAACTTGTCAGGTACTCCTTTAAGGATATCCTGACACAATTGTTTCTGGAGGCATGGAATGTCCTTTTTGGTAAGAGGACCCTTAGATTTGGCTTTTCCAGCCAAGTCTCTGCATATTGCAAAGAGCACATTGTTCAGATCATTGATCTGTTCAGGTGGAAGTACTGCAGGTATAGAGGCATTGAACTTGGGACGTTCGAATCTGGGTCCATCAGGAAATCTATCCTGAGTGAATTCCTGGACAATCTCTTCATCTTTGTTGCTCACAGGTTCTTCTTCGAGTCCTAGTAATACTGGGCCCAAAGCTTTGTTTGTCAATATCGTCCACTTCTTCCATCTCTACTTTCCTTCGTTGAACAGACGGGGGCTGTACTTTTGTGGAACTCAGACCCGGCTTGTCCAGGTCTTTTATTTTTTGAGTGGCCAGGTGGCTGCTACTGAGTCACTCATCCTTGGGAGGTTGAGGATGCATAGCATGCCTGCAAGCCTGTTTGAATGTATTAGGTCCCTCAATGATAGTATTGAGGTGTTTTCCCTTAATGCAAACTTCGTCGCATTCAAAATCTAGCAACACCATGTTTTCTCATAAACATGGTTCCTAGAATGGTGTCATATCTATCGATGTTAACAACATCAAAGTAGTGGGTGTCTTTCACTTCACTGATTTGAAAATCAGTGAACAGTCCAAAGTTGATCTTTGAACGGCTGCCTACAATGCCTAATTGTAGTGGCACTGGTTCCTCCAACTCATGGGCTTTAAGATTCACTGACATGGAGAACTCAGGCAAGATTGAGTCAGACATACAGCCTGAATCAAGGAGGACATAAGCTTCCAGGTTGTGAAGGGTCATCTTTGCAATGAAACATCTGTTATCTTTCTCTGATTGAGGAGGATGGGCAATTTTCTTTGAAGATTTTCTCAAAGTGGCCACTGGCCAAAGCATGGCTTATTTTTGAATAGGTTGTCCATCATGACACCTAGTCGCTATGAAAAGGACAGACTTTTTCTATCTGTCTCTTACTCTGAGTCTTCCTCAGAGTCTGACACCAACTGGGCAGAAGGGCAGCTATCAGAGTCATACTCTGATAGAATCTCTCAGATGGCACCAAAGTGCTCTGAGCCTGACCAGTCACTGGGAATATTTCCAGTGTCAGATTCCAAGTTGCACAGTTCACCTTCTGAACTGTATTGGGATCTGTAAGGATCCATGTCTGACAAGGCAGACCCATACTCAGAGGCAGGATTATCCTCTGAGTTGCTACAAGCAGCGGCAAATCTCTCCTTCATTCCTGAATGAAATTTTGAATCCTGGGTTCCACCCTCTTCCCTTCCATTTTCATGGAAGGTCTTGGGATCAGCTGGTGAGGCTGACCTTTCTCTAGTGGCATACATCTTCACCGCTGGTTTAGGTTGCCCATATTTGGGGCATGTCTTATCTGTGGAGTAATGCAGTCCTCCACAGGTGTAGCAAGTAGGTTTATTGCTGTCATCAGACTTTTTGTCTAATTTGTAGACATTATTTCTGGGGTTTTTCACTCCAGATGATTGCCGTGTAACACAATGATCATTATCCCGGCGATTCTTTTCACCATGACTCCAAAGTCCCTTACTAGGATACTTCGAACTTGAACATCGTGAAGAATCATGATACTTTGTATCATGTTTGTGAGAACGATCTTGGGGTCATTCGTGGGACCTTTCTGGTGAAGGGCCCTTGGATTTGGAAGTTTTTGTCAGAGAGGAAGTGTTCTTTGACTTTGTGGAGTCCATAATACGCTTCTTTTCAGTGAAGTGTTTCCTCATCCTTCCAATCTCCTCTGCCTGGCAGGCAAAGTGTAAGATATCATCAGCTGAGCTGGTCTCAGTGGAACATCCTTTGTTGAGGACAAAGGATATGATACTTGTGGGCAACCCAGCCACCAGTTGCATCTTGAATGTAAAAGGGTTGGGTGCCTGAATCATTCTGGTAGCATAACACTCCAGTTTATGGCAATAACTCATAACACCTTCTGTGGTGTTATACTCGATGTGCCAGAATTTGTCAGTAGCATTGTGGGTCGCATTTTCATGCACAAACTGGTCATAAAGGCCAGTGATGACTTCCTTGAAAGTCCAAGCAGTTCGTTGACAGTATGCACTGTCAATGCTGTCCTCAAACCACGTTAAGGAACATCACTGTATATTCAATGCGGTCTGAGTCTAGCTCAGATTGGCACACCTTGTTCACTTTCAACCAGTGAAGGAGACCATTAAGCCATCTTTCGAATCCTTCCATGTTGGGTGATCCACTATATTTCGACGGATTGGGGACCCGGGGACCGTTCTTGCCACCAGTGGCAGGAACTTCAGTTGAGACAGCAACCTTGTTGTCAATCTGTCTGTCTATGGATCTTGGCATGAATGTCTCTCAAATATTTAGAGGGACAGAGATTGGAAGAGCTAGACCAATATAGGGTAGTCATCTCTCATTGGGTTCCTAAATTTCCAGACATATGTCTGGAAGAAGTGTGTGTTCTTGCACCTCATCGTCTACTCGACAAGGTCCTTGTGGATGTCTCTTCCTCAAGATGGGAAGAGCATTTGGAACTTTCATCACTCGACGGATTATATGTCAAGTCACTATTGCTTCTGTCCCCATCATCCCTGTCTCCATCCCCATCTGGTGGTCCTCCACAGCCTGCATGACTCTGCGCAGGCTGTCTGGAACTCCCAGATGGCGGGCTCTCTCGCTTCTGGTGGTGAGATGGAGGGTCATCCTTATCCCAAGGATGACCTTCTTTGTCAAAGTGGATCCCTTGATCAGGGATTGAGGTTGGGTGACCATCCCGGATATCGCCATTGTGTATCCTTTGCAGGACAATCCTGTCCTTGTTGATGTAATGTACCTTTTTTTAGAAGGTACTTCACCAGGAAGCTCAGGGTTGTTGAGACGTGGGGTACCATGTTGAAATGTAGGGGGCAATTCTTGTTCTGCCTGTTGGGCATGGTGAGGCTTGGTAGGGCTGGGTGCTGTCCTACAGGGAAAATTACTGGCGAAACTAAATGTCAGTTCTCTAACTTGGTTTTCCAACTTAAGAAGTTCGAAGTCCCTTGCATCCATGCAATGGACTAGCATATCCATTGCGAGCTGAGCAAACTGCTCAGCCCCAAACTCTTCATCTGACTTGTCATCTCGAGGCTTGACCTTGAGTGCTCTTTTTTCTTTGTGTTGGCATAGCCTAGCGCTTTCATTCATCGGTGTTGCAGGTGCTGATGGGGATAAATTTGACCATATGGGCCAGAACAGTCATGGATTTTCATATCCCAGGGTGTTATGGGGGAGGTCAATCCCACTACTGGGTGTGACCCGGTCCTGCTGATCCTCAGGAGTCAATTTTTCCAGAGGAGAAAGCCTACTTAACCAAGGAGGGGCCCCAGGGTGCAACTGAGCACTTTGTCGACTGTTTTTTGATGATGATGAATGTTTGGAGTCGAGGTCACTGTTGTCAGCATCCTCCACCATGGCACGACGGCCATGTAGGCCTAGGGCTGGCAAATTAATATGCGTCAAAGTGACTGCATGCATTTTGATGTTCAATGAATCCCTTGTAGGTGAGGGGCTTATTCTCGAGGTGCTTGTATGCACCTCAAGAGTTTGTGCAATGCTCACCTCTTTTTGGGCACACCAAAGAGGGTCTGAGCCTGACAGCAACGGATTATTTGTGCCTTTGGTGGTCTTCTTGGAAGAAGCCTTCAATTTGTTCTTGGTTTTGGATCTGGTTGTCAGAGCCATAGTGTCGGTCTTGAGCAGCAGTCTTCAGCAAGGGAGAGAGAGAAAAAATTTTGGTCGTGAAAAGCATTTGAAAAGCAACGAATCTAATGCAAAGTAACTGGGGTCAGTCCTAGCGATGGATATGCTTCAGTTGCTGTGGCGCGACAAAATTATTGCCCTGCCCCTTGTGTGAGCAAGGTTGCCTTCTCCTCCAGATCACATGACCACAAAGCACAAACACTCTACCCCAAGCAAACCCCAAGTGGTGTTTCAATGTTACCTAGTCTCCAGGGCATTCTATTGGATTTTGAGTGAGCTACATTTCAAGTTCATGATGAGTGACTCCTAATTTCTGCTTTTGAATTTCAACTTTTACTCAGTGATAACTCAAAGAGTCCATGCAGCTTCCATCACTATATACAGCTGCCTTCTTGTCTTTGCAGAATAAACTGGGAATCTAAAGATGATATGGAAAATCTCTGTTTCACATTTTAACTTGTTACCACAGAATTTCTACATTCTCAGAACAATGGTGTTATCAAGATCAGACAAGCCAGCTGGCCCTGTTCATGTGAGACCACAGGGAGCTAGCGGATTTAAAAGGGCTCTTTGCAGGGATATCTGCTCATGAGTCATGTACGATTTTACTTTCATACTCTGATAATTGATTGCAGTCCAGGTTTACTGACATAACTTACCTTCCTCTATTTTGGGATGCCGATAGGTATTTCGACCACGAAGAGTCATGCACGTCGCAATGGCTCTCTTTCGGATCATCATCTTTTTGCGATGTCGACACTCCTGGTAATAGGCGTTCTTGTGTAATTGGACAGAATCTTGCGGGGGCGATGTAATGGCAGCTGCGGTTAGGCAGTAAAGATTTTGATGCACTGTTCTGTGTACACAGAAAGTCGGTCAATACATACTTAGGTCAAAATGCGAGAAATGATAATCACCGGTTGCGCTGCGGTGTTACATAAGTACTTCCCCTATGGCCGGTGTTTGTGTGGTGCGATGATATCTTTGTCTACGAATCGGTAATCGTCGGAGATTTTGTCCTTGATTGCGTAGGCATTGCGGATGGATCTGGACACTGCCGGTGCGCTCGTCCCTGTCGATCAAGCTGGCTCCTTGAACGAAGAAACAAATTCAGTTCATCTCAATCCACATCATGATGCTTGTGTATGTCAGCTCCAAAATATGAATATTCAAAATTCACCTTTTGCTATCCGACATTCGGAATATTTTTGCTGCAGCGGGCGATTGTAGAGACTGGCCATATGGGTCGAAGATTGGTAGCCATTGGATTCATCGGAAATGCGGTTTCTCCTATGGAAGACCAGGGGTGTTTTTATTCGGAAGCATGGCAACTATACCAACTAGCCTTGGCCATGGTGACATTTGCTAGTCAAAATGACTCGACTCTGGGAGCTGCTTACTATTTAAGTTTCAGGATTACTTACGTTGCTGGATCGCGAAGAATCTAGCCAGCTGTGAGGTTCAACAGCTTAAGTATAGCGTACAAATCGGCTGGGCACTGGCATAATGGCAGGGAACTCCTTAATAGAAGTACACTGATACGTGCTAGAATTTTGATGTAAACATTCTAACCATGCGAGAACGGGTTCAAGTTCAAATGCCTGACGAGGATCCTAATACGCTATCACTGCGACAGATGGAGCTTTTACATCGTAAATACATAGGAGAGTCGGATGGGGACAGGGTGCATGGTATAGCGAAGAGGTTGTTTGCGTTTCAAATTTCATCTTTTGGATTGCAATTTACGTGGCTTATAATACATACCAACAGCGTAAATCATCTTGATATACAGACAAGTCCTTACACTCCGGGACACCCTCAAGCCTGCGTCTGACTAACAGGCTCATAGCCCGCCCTACTCGCACTCGCACTCCCTCCGCTCCTCCCAAGACCAAATCCCCCCATGCCCATGAACAACCCCTTCCTCTTCCTCCCCGTACCACTTCCAATCCCATGTCCCTCCCCCCCAACTTCCTCTTCCTCCCTCCTTCTCTTCGCCTCCTTAAATCCCTCCACCGGCACATCATACAAAACCTCATACTCCACCCCAAGTTCCCTACCTTTACCCCAGAAATCCCTACAATTCCCAACCACACCAAGATCAAACGGATTACTCGCCTTACTTGCACGCGCTAGCCCATTCGCAGCTTTCCCTCTCGTGAATCTATCAAATCCAAGTAAATTCATCAAAAACCCGCTCCCATTTCCACACCCAGCACATAACCCATGTTTCACCCGTCCATTATGCACTGATTCCCCAGCACCCGCACCAACTCCCACTAAAGCCGTGTCCTCCGTATCCACACCAGGCAGAGCGCTCAAGCCAGATAAACTCGAAAGGCGCTGATGCCGATGACCCATTTGCCCGCTCATACTTGACCCGCCACGCCCGCCCATATATCCGTACCGCCCGAGGTTGGAGACCTCGAGAGTGGTCATCTGACGAGCTATTTGCCAGAGTTGGGTGGCGAGGAGGACCAGGGTCCAGGAGAGTTGGAGGGTAGACCAGAGGGCGACGGAGATGAGGAAGGGGTCGTACGCTGCGAGGAGGCAAAGGGGAGTGGGGAGAATGCAGGATGGGTTTGTGGAAGAGGGGACAGGGGAAGGGAGGATGAGGGTAGAGAAGTCTGGTGGGTGAGATAGGATTAGATTTACGCGGAGGGAGGGAGGGAGGAAGGGAAAGACGTACATGCATAGGTCAAGTAGTCGAAGAGGATGATCCCAATGACAAGTGTAGATACGAATATGACAAAATGGCGGTGGTTGTTGCTGCCCACTGATAGTTTTGTGAGGATCAGTTCGTAAGTTCGTAAGTTCACTCACCGCAATTCCATACCCAGGGACAATGGCTGAAAATGACATCCATCTATTAGCAAAAAATAGGAAAAGAAACGTAAACGCACTGGTCACTCCGAGCGATGCATTTGTCACACAGCCTACAATGTTTCGAACGTAGCGGTTTACGCGCCTGTTTCGACGAGGCAACAACCATCAACGACTTCAAACACTCCATAATTAGAAAACAAACCATGCACTGGATACAGAACGTCTGTCCGTTCAACCTTCCCTCCGATGCCAGGTCCTCAATGATCTACACAGCGATGTTAGCACCCACAAAAGTGCAGAGGGGATATACCGACAGATTTGAGTTCTGCGTCGCTCGTAGGCCTGGGGCACGTCCCCGGGTCGAGGGTGATGGAGCGGAAGAAGTTGTACGCGCACAAGCCGACGGTGAGTGCGAATGTAAGGTGTATGAAAGAGTGGGATTTGGATTCTATTCAAGTGGGATGGGTTAGTGGTAGTAGTTGTTGTTTACTTACGTGGGAGACTGACGTTGGACTAGGCGGGTGAACCAGCAGAAAAGGACCCAGACCATAGATCCACTTATAATACCGGCAAAGTAAGGTGTTTGGTTGACGGTATCTGTGTATGTGTTGTTATTGAGGAGAACGCGTGTTACGATCTATTCGAAAAATATGAGATGAATGAGAACGGATGAAGATAGCACCTTACATGGTGCATGCCGAAAAATTCAGCTAGTGCAAGAAGTAGACCTGTGTACCATGGCAAGATGGTTAAAGTCAAGAACATGAGATAGAAAAATAACGTGGGTAGAAGGAAGATAGCGATTTTGGTATTTCGCTGAATTGAACTTGGGTTAGCGCTTAACATTAACGAGCACGAGAGCACTTACTTCACTTAGCGGCTTGCCCTTCTTGACACCATACTCGTTCATACCGCCCTCCTCCAGCGCCCTCTTCCACGCGCCTAAACTCTTCAGCTCGACGGCCATATCCCTCGGAGTCCTATCCTCCCCATCCTTGGCGCCCAAATCCGCCCCCTTTTCGACTAGTTTCCTAATAATCATCCTATTCCCTCTCACCACAGCCCAATGCAACGGTGTCAACCCGGCATCATCTTTCGTGTTCGGATCAGCGCCGTGCTTCAACAGCAACTCCACCGAAAGGCCATCACCCTGATACGCAGCCCACATCAAACTCGTATGGCCCTGTGAGTCCCTCGAGTCGACACTAATCGGTTGATGTAGGAGATACAATAATGGCATGATGGAAGAGCTGTGGGTGACAAGGTGTAGAGAATTGTAACCTTGGGAATCAGCGATGGTAGGGTCTGCGTTGTGCGCGATGAGAAGCTGGATGACGTAGAGGTACCCGTTACGGGCCGCCCATTGCATTGGAGTAGCGACGAGGTCTCCACCTAGAGCATCGACCTCTGCGCCTTGTTCCAGAAGATACCGACATGCAGCAACGTGAGCGTTAATAGCAGCCCAATGAAGAGGGGTGATATTTTCAGGATCGCGATCTGTTGCTTTAGCTTGTCCTGACTCTATGAGTTGGCGAATCAGGTTTGCATCTCCTCGTTGAGCAGCAACGAATATGTTTATCTGTTTTAAAAAATTAATTGGAAATCCGTGCTGCGCAACTGCAAGATCGTACGTCAGATGAAGTATCTTGGCGAGGAGGAAAGGACAAGCTTGTGGCCATCGCAGACTCTGGTGTCACAGATGCCGATGGTTCTGATTTTGCAGTAAGCAGCCCAACTTGGTCGTCCATTAGAATCAAGTCGCCGTCGAAGTCGATGACGACCAAAAGGCTCCAAAAGGCTGTTCAGAGTGGATTGATTATGTCAGCACGTGGTTGCCAAGCTTCCACGGGAGTATCGCGGCTCGGGCAAGGCTCGGGTGTTGCAAAATATTTTAGTTTGACCACTTCCTGTCCACATATCTCCCTCGGATATGCCGGATTATATAGCTTTTGACTACCTTACTATGCTCTAGTTTTCAGTTCCTTTTTATTTGACTTAGTCGTCATCCAATACGTGGTCCGAACCAATTCACCTAGAGTTGCAAAACACGTGATTACGCGACCCAGCGAGGAGTTCACGGCTTTGGGAAAGAAAAAGTAGCAGAGCATCTTCGGAGAGGCTTATTGTAATGGATTGTGTCCAAGACTCAAGTGATTGAGGCTTGGAACATCCATTTTCAAGTCTTGCAACACTAGATGAATTTGCAACGCCCGGGCCGTGATAGTATATGTACGGGGATACGAGGAGGACTTGTGTGTGTGTTATCCAGACACTCGTTGTCTGGAACTGAATTTAACACAATGAGCACCAGATTGGTCTTTAGTAGGAATGGTGCGAAGAGTTCTAGCAGACACTACGAGAAGGAATGGAGAGTGCAAATGCGAAGCAGCCAGTCACCGAAGAATGACGCTAACCCACCGCATCGTTTGACGATTAGTTGGCGAAGGTGGTCAAGACGACAAAGCAGACACAAGAAAGAGGGAATGCCAAAGCACCACTACGCTAAAGATCGAAGAAGTATATATACACAATCATTTCAGTACTCAAGTTGGGGATGTCCAATGTAAGATCACCCCGTATAAACCCTTTTCTATCGAGATTGTTAGCCAGGAAGCAGAACAATCGGAATGGTAGATGTACTGTATACAAGTTTACTTGAACTGCGAAAACATCTAACGTTAGCTCAGGGATCGCAAGAAAATACGACAAGACATACCGCCTTCCCATCCACCCACTTCTTCCCGTCGATCTCCAGATCCCACGCAAGCGCAGCTTCGAAGAATGCTTTCTGCTCTGCATTCTCGAGGTCGAGTTTCGTGAAGGAATATGACTCCCAATCTGGTGCAACCTGAACAACGGGTACGACGTCCGGCCCACGCGCAATGAAGACACCCGCAATCCTCGAGTCATTCGCTTGGCCGAGCACACCGACGGAACCGAAGCCATACTTCCTAGACGCTTCCAGGCGGTTAAACAGTCCTGCAATCTGGTTGGATGACATGTACGTCTGCGTGAGCTCCTCGTTGTACTTGAAATCCACACGCCAGACGGAGAATCCTTCTTTGTCGAACCTGCAATAACATTAGTCAATGCCATCCAACACCATACGTATCTTCATACCGCTCGTAAAACCATTCTATAGCACCTCCCGATCCACGTGTGTCCATGTTAGAATATGCCCGCTTCCAGTCTTCGAGGTTAAACGATGACTTTGGGAGATCATCAAGAGGGTTCTTGGCTGGTGGAGGAGCAGCAGGCTCGTCTTCCTCATCGTCCTCTTCAGCCTTCTTCGCAGGCTTTTTCTCTGCTTTGGGGGGAGCAGCGGGTTTGGGCTCCTTTTTTTCTTTGGCGGGCGGCACGTATTGCAGGGCTTTCTCGACGTACTGGATGGGATCGAAGATACCTTTGAATTTGGGTTGGTTGACGACGGTCTCCAGATGACGGGTGAGATGAGGAAGTTGTGCTCGCAAGGGCGCATCGATGGTTATGGTGACAGCCCGCGCGATGAATACGCCCACAACGATATCGGCCAGAGTTAGACGTTCGCCCACGAAGAAAGTACGCGTAGCGAGATGAGCATCGAGGGTCTTCAGTGCTCGTAGCTGGCGTTCGGCAAATGTCGTATGGATCTGGAGACGGATGCATCAAGTATTAATATAAGGAATGATGAAGTGGACTTCAGACCACATACGGGCTTGTTGTACGGAGTGATATAACCACGGATAAGCTGGAATATCAAAGAAGTGTATGTATTGACTTCTGTATCTACGAGATGAATCCATTGATCGACCAGAGCAGCATCTTTCGCATCGGCACCGAAAAGTCCAGAATTGGGCGCAAGGTGAGCGACTGTTTGGAAAAAATTCAGTCCAAGTCCAGCAATTGAAGTGGTCGAACATTAATTGAGAACAGCAGTAAGAAAAGCACGAATGGCCTCGAGACTAGCAATCAAGATCGATAAGATGGACGATAAAACTTACTGTATCGAGCAATGGCAACACCCTCGACGACTTTGAAGCCATCACTGCCTTCAAAAGCAGGAATCTTTCCATGGGGGAATTTTGACAAGAACTCAGGTTTCTTGTTATCTACCTGATGTTCATACGCAGTTGGTAGGTCAATCGACACCCCACCCCATGCGGCAGTTGCTCGAACCTAAAGAGCAATTCAGTGGGAACAACGAAGAACTAACAGTAGACGAACGAGTTTTCCCAATTCTTGCCCGTGAAGGGTCCAGAGAGTACCAGCAGACATTGTGTGCAAAATATGAGTCAGTGATGGAAGGAAGAGAGTGGCAAAATTTTTGACACCACGACGATCGATCACGTGATAGATAAATCTTATCATCGTGATCGATAAAAAGATTGTCCGATGATCGATTGGACATGCATATGTGCATGAGGAGGGTCCGACGCGGCAGACCTGGTTCACAACAAGAGTCATTTTTCAGGATTTGTATTAATTTACAACACTAGTTTAGCTGAGCGAGCATAGTACAACAAAGTCACTTACTACCTGCCTGTTTACCCACTCCTTCGCAAGTAAGGTCCATGTTCTCGAGATGTGATCACGAGAGGGAGCAGCAGGCTCATGGTCGTCATCATCCTCAGCAACTGGTTTCACAGCTTTCTTCTTCAATGCACGACATAACATTCCAGCGCTTTTCCACGCACACGTGCACGGTGAAGACCTCCATGAACTCGGACTGCAATCTCGATAGAGAACGAGCTTTGCGACGCGGAAGTGTCAAGGATATGCGTTTGGATGACAACGATCTAGCGGGAAAAGGTGTGCGGAAGAAGCTGGCGGTCAGCGAGGCCATGCGTATGTGAAACATCATTTGAAAGATGAAGATCGATGAAGCTTGGCTGTGGCTTACGGGTTTGTTGTTAGGGGTGAACTGTCAAAGAGCAGCTGAACAATCAAAAGTCACCGATTTCTGAATCGCTTGGAGGAATCGGTATATCAACAAAAGCGGCATGTTTCGAGCATCGTGCAGTGCAGTGCAGAAGTGCAGCCGTAATCCATCATACAAACGGCTAGAAACTCGGGTGAGATGCCAGCCCGATCAGAGCTCAGACCAATCCATATATCATAAGCATGTATTGGCAATGACCAACACAACCTGTGAAGGTGATAAGACCAGTAGAGCTTTTAGAAATATGTTAATTGCTGTATTTGATCAACCTATTGGCTCATAGTACGACTTAAAAGGACCAATATACAAGACTTACACTCTTTGCAATTGATTGCTTAACTGTAACCGAATCGTCAATGCAGAAAGTGATGCCCAACAAAGCGCTTACCTGTCCAAGAAAGCATCCGGTGACAAGGAACGTGCATCTGAGTGAAGGGCGGCATTTGCCACGTGTCGAGGATTATTCTGAGGCCAGGAGGTGATGGCCGTTACCATCGAAAGAAAAGATGACTTAAAAAATCATGTGTTAGTCTGTGATACGAGGGTCGCCACTGAAAAGCCCCTAGAAGTAACCCAGCAACTGCCGGTAAAACAGTTAGCATGCGTCAGTCTTTGGAGAGGTAGAGATAACTTGTTCCCTCTCGAAGAACACAAAACGATGAAGTCTTTCGCAACGCAGGCATCGTCCATGGTAATCCCTGCGTGAACATTTTTTGTCCAATCGACGCGCCTCCTCAAGCTGCATCTACCACAAATGGCACTTCAGAGCCCAGCCTGTATAGTCGCGAATAGCGTTAGTAAGGTACAACGATCCGAGCACATCAGGATTCATGATATAAGAGAGCTGTAACCAAGCAAGTATGAGTAAAGAAATATAACAGCGTAAAGTAGCAACATACCAAAAACTATTACATTTTCTTAACTGTGTAAAAACCTACAAGACTTTCAATTAACCAAATCCTCCAGGGATGGAACAGTACTTACTATCCCTTCCTATCTACAATTACTCACCACCACGGTCATTAGCTGAGAAGGTTGTGAAGACTATCTCCACTAGCTTCTATTTGAACTGCAAAAAGACATATGTTAACTCAGGGACTGACAGAAGCACAGCAAGACATACCGCCTTCCCATCCACCCATTTCTTCCCATCAATGACCAGGTCCCAAGCAAGCGCAGCCTCAAAAAATGCCTTCTGCTCCCCATCATCAAGGTCAAGCTTCGTAAACGAATACGATTCCCAATCCGGGGCAACCTGCACAACGGGCATGATGGCCTGCCCACGCACAATGAAGACACCCGCTATCCTCGAGTCGTTCGCTTCGCCGAGCACACCGACGGAACCGAAGCCATACTTTCTGGACGCCTCCAGGCGGTTAAACAGTCCTGCAATCTGGTTGGATGACCTGTACGTCTGCGTGAGTTCCTCGTTGTACTTGAAATCCACACGCCAGATGGAGAATCCTTCTTTGTCGAATCTGCAACAACACGTCAGTCAATGTCTTCCAACACCATACGTATCTACATACCGCTCATAAAACCATTCTATAGCGCCTCCAGGTCCACGAGTATCCATGTTAGAATACGCCCGCTTCCAGTCCTCGAGGTTTAAAGATGACTTTGGGAGGTCATCGAGAGGATTATGGACCTTGGGCTGTGGCGGCACCGCAGGCTGGTCCTCGTCCTCGTCCTCAACAGCTTTCGCCGGCTTCTTCGTCGGCCTTGGAGGTACAGGAGGCTTTGCCTTTTCTTTTTCTTTTTCTTTCTTCGGCGGCACATAGGGGAGCGCTCTCTCGATGTACGGCAGGGGCTGGAATATGTCCTTGAATTGGGGTTGGTTGATCACTGTCTCGAGGTGACGGATGAGATGAGGGTGCTGTGCACGTAGTGGGGCGTCGATCGTGATCGTAGCAGCTCGTTGTATGTAAGTCGCGACGACAAGGTCCGCAAGGGTTATACGCTCCCCAACGAAGAAGGTCCGTGTGGACAGGTGTGTATCAAGAGTCTTGAGTGCTTTAAGTTGGTTCGCGGCAAGAGTAGTATGGACCTAGAAAAAAAGTTCCGATTGAAAAAGGAACATAGCAAGCAGAAAAGTTGAGAAATACAGGTTTATTGTATGGCGTCATTTTCCCAATCAGCATGAATCTGATAATATTGTTCGGTAAAGCGACCTCTGTCTCTACAAGATGGATCCATTGGTCAACGAGGGCTGCATCCTCAAGACTATGCCCGAGGAGACCGGAGTTTGGAGCCAGCCCTGCAACTATTGAAAAATCAGTCCAATTCTTAAACCACACAAAAGCCCACAAGTACGTGTGCCTTCATATCGTCGAAATGGGGGAAACGCTTACCATATCGAGCAATAGGCACGCCCTCGAAGAGCTGAAACCCATCTTTGCTTTCAAAGGCCGGAATCTGGCCGTGCGGAAATTTTGACAAATACTCAGACTTCTTGTTATCGACATAATGCTCATATGAATCTGGCTGGTCAAATGATAACCCTGCCCATGCAGCAGCGGCAAGTATCTATGTGAGACAAATACGGTCACAAACAAGAAAGACCAAAAACACAAGTCTGTACTCACAAACTTCCCTCTCTGTTGCGTAGGCGTATTCCAGAGCGTACCAATCACGGGCATTAGCTCTAGGCGTTGTTCGAGATGGTGGTCGGGAGGAAACACGGGGTTGTCCTACCGAAATTCCAAGTATAGATTTGGTCCGTGACTCGTTACATAAACTTGGTGGTTACAAACTATATCGCTCCGTCTAAGAACGATAAATCAGAATAGTGAGAACGGAAATAATGGGATCAGATTTTCAAGATCTCGACATAATTGGTAAGACAGGGATAACTGAAAAGTTGTATTCTCATCTCGAAGTGGATACATTCTCAATCAAGAAAGCGCAAAAATGATACGTACAGATGTCACAGAGAGGGTATATCCACTTCGAGGGAATTCTTGAAGTTCAGCGCCAGCATATTGGGCGCAACTCCCACACGATGACAGATCAATGTGCATCATAGTCGACCAAGGAAGACTGAAGTTGATACACTTCATCAAGGTTCGTTACTTTCCGATCAAGTATTCACCTGGATGGCAATACGTCAGAATAACCCAAATGATGAGCATCCGACAGAAAAGGAGTATCAGATTTTCAAGGTCTCGACATAATCGTTAAGACAGGGATAACTGAAAATTGTATAATTCTCATCTCGCCGATGGGCGGTCTGTCCCGTCTAAATAACAAGGTTACACTGACCTAAGATGCGCTGCTTTGACAATTGTCTGTTCATGGTGTCCTTGGCCTGTATCATACGCATCTAGAGAGAATGGGCGTCAGTACATCAGAAATACTTTATCGAACACGAGATGTATAGATCAGCTTTTCAGTCTCGACATAATCATTAAGACAGGGATAACTGAAAATTGTATGATTCTCATCTTCTCATTGTGGCATAGCAATGGAATAATGGGTACAAAATATGACTCACACAGCATAAGACCCAGTTCAACGCGTGGACAGCAAAGACTAAAGAGTTACGAGGCAAGCAAATTTCAAATTTTAATTTGAAAAACGAGTTTAGGGCCGGTAATTGCGCAAGCTAGTCTCTGATGGGACCTGCTGCATCTTCTCTGTCAATGAGCAATGCAAGCGCTTTGGCAACATCAGCTCTGGGGTAATCAGATAAATACATGTTGTGCTCTCTTTCTAGTTGCCTGTTCGTTTATCAATGGACCAGGACGAAGGATAGTCCACTTAAACTTGTCGCGCTTCAGAAGATTCATGTCGGCCTCATACTTCCAATCCATGTATTGACCCAACCACACCTCGGACTGATTATTGCAAGGCAATTTCAAACTCGTTCAGGAACAGACGACCTACATAATGATCCGGAACTTTTCCTTACATCCAACGCCGATACCAGGACCAACCGCGGCCTCGGCTCTCGTACTGCCTCACATAATTAAATTTGACGATAGCATCGATACCTTCGTAGTCCACGCGCTTAGTGCGCGCCGGCCATCATGAGAGAGTGCGTACGACTCCATACGCCTATCCTCTAGACATCTGTTCAAGGCTATGCACATGGTAGTGCAATAGCTACACGTTCGGAATCAGGTAGTACCATGGTTTTCCCGTCTGTCTTGCAGGACCTTTTGAGAACGAGGGTCCAAAGGCGCTTGCATCGGATGTAGCTGTGTCATGAAGTTATCACTAAGCTGGTTCCAGACCCGAGAATATTGAGCAGAAGCCAACGCGTCCAAGTGGCCACGATGTGGCAAGCAGAAAAAAACTCGAAACCATCGGCATCAGCCGCTTGTGAGCAATGAATAATGCCATTTGATTTGTTCATAGGACTTGTCTGTACGTCGCGCTGGTGTCAACCCAAGAAATCTGTCTCTCCCTTCTTGATCATCACATCCAGACCCTCTTCAATTGGCGTCTCTCCACCAATAATATCGATCGCAAGACCTGCCGCATCCTGTCTATCGGCAAGCAACGCAAGAGCCTTCGCGACGTCGTCTCTCTACAGCCACAAAGAAATCAACAAATCGCGACGCGTGCGATAGAATTCGAACCCACCGAAATCATGTCCACTCGCGTCCTTCCAACAGATGCTTTCCCCGTACCTGGATTGTGAGTAAGTCCTCCAGGACGAAGGATGGTCCATTTGAACGCATCGCGTTTCACGAGATTCTTATCTGCCTCGTACTTCCAATGCATGTACACCGGGATCCTTTCCCACAGCCTCTTGGACGCCACGATATCCGCTTCTGTCTACTCATTGCTGAATCGGTGATCCAGGTTGAAATCTCAGGAAAAACCACTCACATAATGTGCAGGCACCTTCTCTGGATTCCTGATATCGATACAAGAGACCAAGATCAACCTTGGTTTCGGTCCCTTCACTGCCTCAATAGCATCAAACACCTTCAGTGCGCCCTCATAGTCCACTTTTTCAGTTCTGTCTGTAGCTGAGCCTGCTCCAGCAGAGAAGTAGACGATTTCTTGCCCTTCAAAGACCGCACTAAAGTCGCCGACTGGGGAGTCTTCAAGAGACAGGATAACGGGCTCTGCATAGGCCGCCCTGATATCAGCTCCGTGTTCTGGAGTGCGGATTATTGATTTAACGGCGTTTGTGGGACCTAGGAGACGTGCAAGGCGAAGGGAGACCTGACGTATCTCGATCAGACAGCGTGTGCTCAGTCTTATGTATTTACCATACGAACATTTCCGTGACCGCCGACGATAGTAATGTTTTTTGACATATTTAACGCGATTGTTGAACTGAAATATTTTCTAGGAGATCGAAAATGAGAGGGCTTGACTTGGAGTCCAAGCCGGAAGAGCATAAGACAACATCACGTGAATCTTTGTATAATGAAGATCTTATCCAAATATTGGAGAGAGTCTGCATGTTTTGAGGGAGGAGTATAGCTATAGGTTTTCGTCCTGAAATTGAAATAACATTTTGATTTCTGATCAATTGACGATAGTACTCCTCTGTCGGTCACAATTCAGAAGCTTCAGAAGCTGACAGCACAAATTTTGTTTTGACCAACACTGACTGCAAAGAGCTTTCACTAGAATGCGTAAGCGCCATTGCGGCCCAAAGCAATATGGGAGAGCTCAGGCAGGTACTTAAGTCGAACCGATTCCATAATCAGGAACGTCAGCGCTCATGCCAGTTCATTTTAGAAATCTTTGTAAAACTTTTCCTCGGTTTTCTTTTAAAAACCAATGCTGGATGACAACCCCAATATCAGCTTTCGGTCAGGGCGCAAGAGATTGCGGCTATTTTTAAGCTGGCATGGTGGGACATCTGATTATCTGGGGACTGACATCGGAAGTTCTGTGACCTGCGCCCGCTGGCAGCTCAGGCACAAAGTGTTAAAAATACTACCAAGTTCAACTTCTACAACGCAGGCCTTGGAAACGAGTCGAGATACCTTGCCACCTCATCCTCTTCGAACGCTCACGACTTTGAGGTTTCGATATATGCGATCGGCCAATCCGTGCCCAGTATGAATGGCCCGGGCATCGTGTTGGAGATCTAGGAGCAAATTGCATTAGTGATATCGTCCCATGTCCAGTGCTCATAAATTCAAGACTTCACAGTAAAGGTACACCGTAACCATGGATCGTGTGTGCTAGTCACACGGATGAGCCAGAGGACCGCCATAAAAGACACTGCCACTTGATGTCAAACCGCGGGGAGGGAGAAAGAAATTATTCCCAAGTTATTATCATCCACCGCTGGCTTGACGTCTGGCAGTGGATGTGAAATACATAATTCTTCAGCGGAGGCAGATTTTGGCGCAAACCTCGTGTCAGCACAGCATCATCGATTTGATATACGGAAGTATATCAAAAGGACGAATTTGAAATGAGGCCAAATGCTGCCAAGTGTCCATGTTTTGTCCAGTTTAAGAAACAATAACATCTGCACCAAATGGGTAGTGTTGGAATGGAACTTAGAGCCAGACGACCATTCTAGATCTGTTGACAAAGGGTCGATATGTCCAGCACTGGAAGAAAACTTAGGGTGATATGATATTCCGGGGTGATAACGGAAATTGAATGAAAATCTGTTATCTGAGTGTGTGTGGCACAGTCGGTTATCGTGCGAAGAACATATCAAGTCATAACCTTGAATACCAGAAACGTCTGAACTTTGTTGATTGAGACTTGAGTCTCACTGTTGACGATTTTCATCCCAACTGCTCTATTTCTGTTGGTCGTTAACTTACCTGCCTTTAGCGTTATTGAGGAAGCAATCTATCCAGATTCCACTTTCTATAGCAATGCTGTGCGCGCTGCCTGCAGCCGAGGGTTTCACTGGCTGTCCTATGTCGGAACCACACCAGAACCGAACCGAGACCAACATGTGGTCTCGGAACTCGGTTTGTGTATGTACTTTCTTTCCCTTCGCATTAGCCCGCGCGTTGAAAATGTCCTTTTTAAGAAGGTGTATATGGAGAAGTGAAGTATTCCGCAAGATACACATCGGGCACGATCGGTCACAATTGTGCACTCCTCCCCTGACCTGTTTCCCTATATATGACGGCGTTATTGTGCGTTGTTCTTGTTCTTCATTCCTCTCCGCCTTTCGTTCGTTGCTTTCCTCAGGCTTCAGCGTTCTCAGGCTGTTGCCTTTATAATAATGGCTTCCAGCTTGCAAAACACGTCACTGGACAATACTGTGGGAGTTATATTCATAGGGGCCACGGTTTCCTCCTTGTACGTCACCCTTGCACTTGAAAGGATCTCGAACGTGCTGAAGGAGGTGTAAGTGTTTTCGGTGTTAGCACTCTACAAGCCTATTTATATTATCACCGATTTCCTGAAGACTCTCTCCTCCATAAATGCGCTGTACGTACTGAGCTTATTCGTATACATTACCTAGGACTGAACGCCGAGCCATTGCAACAGGTTGCTGTTCTCTGGTATGTCCAGGATCAAGAGGTTCAGGCCCATACCAACTTCATTAATATAGGATACTTGATATATTCCATCTCGCAATATGTATCCACGTCGTTTACGCCTATAACGTCACAGGCTTTGGAGAGCTCGCCAATTTGTTGACCTTGTGCTGGTACGCGCGTTGTCGTCCTATCTCCCACATCTTATCTTATCTATACTTGTCTCTGCTTTCAGGTCACTAAGGGTTAGTGCACGAAAGTCAAATTTCTATCCTCATTATTAATGACAAATTCTACGCAGCTCCAGGTTGCCGTGAACGTATGTTTATAGTTTATAGTTCGATTTGCACCTTCATGCAGTTTCTCACTTCTTTTGAAGGTGGTGATTGTCCTTCTGGTACAAACGTGAGTAATACTTTTGTTCGACTTGTGCCTGTCAACCGACGCTATGTTGGCAGCCTATACGCCCATAGAGTCTGGCTGCGTTAGTTCTCTCATCCTTTCAACGATATTGGAGTTTTAATGCTAGGGTTATCAGTTTGCGGTTATCTTCATGGTTTCTTGGGATATCTAGTGGTGCGTCTGGGTAGTTTTTCTTTACATCTACACAGTAAATTCACGATGCGAACGCTAGGCCGCTGCAGTTGCGGGAGGCTTTGGTATGATTAAATCACGTTAACAGAGGCTCCGTGAAACTCACGATTGTTTGCGTCGTTCCTATAGGAATCGGAATAGGTAATTTACTCTCCTGACGGATTTGTCAACTTTCGTGCTAACAAACTTCGTTTAGTCCTGGCCTATGAAGTGTACGCTAGTATTACTTTGGCGTTGAAGTCACCTCAATTTGTTTCTCCCAGGTATACCGCAAACACGTTCCTGGATCTTGAGCAAAAGGCTGTGAGTACCCTTGTGCACGTCATAGTTTTACTTGCTCATCATGATTTTGTGCATGCAGTGGGCAGTCAACGCTTCTCTAGGAACGTCGACGGTCATCGATTTCTTCATTTCCATAACGATGTGTTATTACTTGCGACAGAGCAAAGGACTCGAAACTCAGTGACTACATCTCGCTTCACTACACTTTTCTAATGAGCTTACGGCTTCTTTCACAGTTTGAATTCGAGAATATCAAGATTGATGCAATATACTCTTAGTTCAGGACTCTTCACCAGGTAAAATCTTCCACTCGAGCAAACCGCATCAAGCAACTGAAGCATTTTTACAGTGCTTGCTCCTTATCAGCAATGTTCTCGGTTCGTCATTATCCAGTACATTAATGATGCGTTTATCTTGACAATTTCTATATAGTACATCCTTCTGCCCAATACATTCATCGTCATTGCCTTGGGATTCCTCCTCACAAAGTGTTCGTTCCACGCTTAAGTTTTAAATCTTATGTCTTGGGCTTATGTTTCGTATGCAGTATACGTTGGTTCATTCCTAGCTATGTTGAACTCTCGTCAACGGACCCGGAGGCCTAGTGAAGAACCTTTGATTGGGACGCCTACTAGACCCTTCTCAAAAACCCAGACAGTCAGCTTCCGCAACCCTTCACTACCGCTGCATTCAGAATCATCACTACCATCGACTTCACGGCCATCAACATATTATCGGGTACGTCTCCTTTACCCTTTTCAATCGTGTAGTCATGCAACGGGCCGTACAGGACACGACCGGAGACAAGTTTTACCCCTGATGGTAGGATCTCAGTGCAGGATCAAATTATTTTGTGAGTATCCTCCGTCTATCTATTCATTGTAATACAAACGATCTTATGATTAGTTCCACTACCTTGAGGCTTACCGCAGCGCACCATAATCTTCTTCGCATTCATTGTACCCCTACCATCTCGTTCTTGCATGTTTCTTGGTATACGTCACTCCTTTGTACAACTGGTCTTCCATTTCAATTCAGCAGAGCCTGAAATGTACTACTAGCAATCACTTCATCCCAAGGAACTATACCCTTATGTACCTGACCCCATGGACTATATATATAACCTGACAGTGATAAACAGTAAATTTAGATGCCGGATGACGAATTGCCATGGTGGCATTTGATGTTTCCGCCAGCCTGAGTCCAGCTGCAGTATTCACAGTCAGTAGTTACACCATGTGGATAGGTTATGCGGCCTCACACATCTGGACCAGGAATCGGATAAGGCTGTGATGTTCGATGAATCCTGTTTAATGGAAGAAATAGAGTAAAGCTCACATTGTTGGTATCTGTCCATGAATCAGAATTTGCTAAGGCTAAATAAGAGATGATGCTCACCGGTGTATACATTATACAAGAGTCCTGTAGTAGACACAGGATGTAAATTTGACAACAAATTGCTCAGTCCTGTTACTAACCTCTAGTGTCGTTGTATGCACCGGGGAAAGATACAAAAGAAGTCGGGAATGCGCTGCCTGAGCCCGTAACTTGAACTTGAATACAACTAGGGTATAATTGAGCGCCAGGGTAGGTGGTTGCTGCCATGACGGGCGAAATTTGCTCAGATGTTCCGATGTTTACAACCCTATATGCTTACCTTTATGTAAAGCGATGCTATTACAGGATGTTCCAAGAGGTTAGTTCCATTGATTTGACAAGAATTCAGATCATCCGCTCACATTTCATTCCTGATGATGTACTGTCCAGCCTGGAGGTCCCGAGGAATGGTAAATGTGTATGTGTTATTCGAGGCGATGAGTTGGGATGTGGCCCACTGTGCAGTGCCACTGGCATCAGTCGATTTTCCTGCTTCTGCTATTTTGAACCATACAGCCCTAAAATGGAATGGATGAAGAACATTAATTAATACTGATGCAGAAGAGGCTAAGTTTTGCATACGATGTGTTGGGGTACCATTGGGTGATGTCGCTCCGAGCGCGTGCCATGTAAGTGATTATGGGTCCCTACATAATTGGAAAGAAGTTGGATATCACGTTGCTCAGTCTCGCCGAACAGATTAGGCTTACTACATGGGACGCAGGCCACTTCGTCCACTTCAAAGTCAAATCTGAGCCGGCAGCAACAGTGGCGAACAAAGGAGCAGGAGCGGAGCCTGGAAAACCGCCTGCAGTCCAACCATTGCATTGAACACTAAACGATGGTTAGCTACAATCACTAAAGATTAAATAAATTAAACCAATTATATACTCGATTGATGACACGTCTGTGACAGGGCCTGTGTGTAACGATAGGTGGCTTCAATCAATGTCAAGAGGATGAGAGAACTGCAATTCACCATCTCCAGGAATTTTGCGAATTATGCGCTTCGGTGGGGAATGATAATATGGGTCACTGTAAGGCAGATACCCAATGTACGTCGTCACGCCAGATATTATAACTTCCTGGACGTAACCGTGTCCCTGAACAGAAACGAGAGTGGCGAGTAAAGAAATGGCTAGGGTAAGGATGAGCTTCAACATCACAGATGGAAAATTGCTTCTCAAGGCGAACGAGCAAGTTTTAAACCTGTTGTCCAAGGTCGTGCGTCGAGCGGCTCGCCAACAAGGTACCAGCGGTAGTCCAGGGTAGTCCTGGAAACGATTACGACGAGACCAGGGGAGACCTGGTCTGGAAGTGCCTGTAGCCTGAGAGTCGCTATCTGGGAGGGAAAAGGATAGTTACGACCTGTATCATGGTAGCTGTCGTACAAGGATGAAGGATGTAGCGAAATTTGATGTTCACAATATTGGGAGATCGGCGCGACGACGGCAAGGGTCCTCCCATCCATTGCACTGTTGCATAACAACTTTAATCCTAAGTATGTATATCGGACCAGGCAACCGCCTGCAACCGCGCAATTCTTGTAGATATTCCCTTGTCGTCCCAACAACGCTACACAATCAATCCTCTGATTCCTGAAATATAACAGGTACAGCAGTATCAGTGACCTTATCTGGTTCGGTCGCTGGAACTCTGGAGATGTATATCGGACCGTCAGAATGTTTGCCAATCCAGATATTTGCCAGTCCTCAAACGGGAGAAATCAACAGACTGGAGGCTAACTTGAGACGGATAAAGTTGCAGTGGAAGCAATCCAACAGGCGGATTGCATCAGCAAAATCAATGGTCGACTTATTTAGCTTATTTAGCTTAGAGTCCAATTAAGGAAATTAAGCCTTATTAAGGAAAATAAGTACAATTTTTTCCTTAAAATTGATGACCAGTCAAGCAGATATAATCTATTAAGCGGATAAGTGACATTTCAGCAAATAAAGGCTGTAAGAATCTTGTAAGTCCTTAAGGCCCTAATAAGGACTGCTTGACTTATGTTCGAAATTTCTTCCAAGTCCCTCGGCATTTCCCGAAAACGGAAATTCACGTGTTCGTCATGCAACCACGACACGTCGTCATCAACCGTGTCTGCCAGGTCATCACCACCCGTCGATGCCGCCGATGCCATCGCTGCTGTCCTCCCTCTCTCCTCCCTCCATTACCACCACCGGTTTGTAAACATCCACACTCAATGCACCCACAGCTGCCACCTCGCCAGCAAATGACAGAAACGGGCCGCATCACACACAAAACAGGCACAGACGACATTTTCTTTTTCCTGCTTTTTTTTTGGGCTTCAACTAACATATAATAATTTATAGGTTCTAACAGTATTATAATGACAATGAAAAAAAGAAGCACCCATGCCTGATGAACAATGACAAGAAGACAGGAACAGCAAAACCATGCCACCACGACCACCACAGCACCCCCAACCAATGCCGAAAGCAAGTGCTCACGGGGAGCAGCCTGGATGGATGGAGAAGATGGGGAGACGACGACGAGGGAGAACGAAAAAGGGCCCAAGTGACGTCGTCGACATCTCTTGGGCTATAGGTATCTTTTCTGTTCTTTTCCCATTTCATTTTCTTGTTAACAAATATTTTTAGGTACAAACCTGTGATTTTGACTATGACAACGACTACCGGCCCCACCTGCCCCCCACCACTTCTGTGGGGGGGCGGCCAGGAGGTAGCAAGGACCAGCGACGACAATGACCAGGAGGGCTAGCGCCCACAACGAGGATGCCAACAATGGACAACCCAACAACAGGGATGCGAAAGGTGCAGGCGGTGGGGGAAGGGTGATGAGGGGCACAAACAACGTCTATCATTGTTTGAGCCCCAGGTAATTTTTTTCCATGTTCGCTTCTTTTTTTTTCATTCAACTTATCAACTCTTTAACTTCTAGGTTTTACTGTTGCTGTATCTATGGAAAACTGCCACCACCGCCCTGCACCACCTCCACAAGCCACTGCTCATGGGGAACGGGAATGGGATGACAATGACGGGGACGGGACAACAACAATGGAGATACTGGTGACAACAATGACAAGGATGATGAAACAAGGCCGAGGACAGGGACAACATGAGGAGAGCAGGACAGAGACAGCAGGGGCCACCACAACGCGCTGATGACAGGATCTGCATTTTTTTATTTATGTTGTATGCCCACCCCCCTTGCATCTTGCGTGAGGAGGGTTAGTTAGCGGTGATGATGTATGTATGTAGTATACTCTATTTCAATAGCCAAATATATATATTTTTATGATTCAAATGTCTCCTTAAATGTCTTCTTAATTTCCTTATTGACATGGCTAGGCAGCCCCCTGAGAGCTGATACTTGCTGAAAAGCAGTTTAAGCAGCAATATAAGGATAAATTAAGCAAATTTTGCTTAATTTAGGAAACGACCCTACTTATTCTAAGCAAGATCTGCTTAACAGCCATTTGCTTAATTCTGCTTAATTCTGCTTGATTTTGACTTTAAGAAGCATTAAGCATAATAAGTCAGCATCAGATTTTCCTCATGTGACTGTTTGATGTTGAGGTCGAGGAACAAATAACACTTACTCTCGGAGGGGAAACCGTCGTGAAATTCAGTGGATGACAAAGTCAAAATGAGATTTTGAAAGAGAACTTGGAAATTTAGCAAGATGGGATGACATTTCCAACGGTTGTCGGTGAGCAACCTGTGCTTTTTGCAAAGAGAAAGGTCGAGGTAAGTACGATGGAGTGTCTGAATATTTTACCATTGCAGACTCACAGAGGAAACGACCAGCCTGGGCTTGCTGAGGGTAGACGATATGAATACCTGGCATCTTTCTGTTTTTGATTGACGGCTGTGGTGGGTTGTCACGCTATCGGCTAGCTTATCCAGGCCTGGATTGACTTATCATCTTATCATCTGATATAAGTACCCCTGAAAGTTGCCTGAAAGCTCTGCCAGATCCATGATCCAGGTCGTCACAATTTTGATCCGCACAGATTTTGGTGCCGAATTTTATCAGGACCTGGATTAGTGTTGCCAACGGCGTGGCTCAGAGCTGTGAGCCGTTGAGCCGAGCCGCTATTTTGGGCCAGCTGTGCCGATAAATCAGCTTGCAGCTCAAAGCCACCTAGAGCCGCTCAAGCCGTGCTCTAAGTTGTCTAAAGTTCAGAGGTGCTAGATGACTTTAAACCTTCTGAAAATATTATAGAACACTCTGTAGAAGTCCCTGCTGCTAATTTGAATACATATTTTCACACCCTATTCCCCACTGCCATCTCGCGAGCATTTTTTGTAATAGGTAATGAGGAGATAAACACAGCCAAACAATCTCATCAATGATACGGATCCATACAAAACTCAATAGTATGCCATATTTGTTTTGTAATAATGGTCTACATGACTTGCTTGATGTTAAAAAGCATAACTGAAGCATAATTACAAGTAGAACAGTGAGCCCACAACTTTGGGCAATTTCAATTGGCTTAGCCAGCTCAGAGTTGCTCAGGGCAACTTAGCGCCATTTTGATCAGCTCAAGTGCCTGAGCCACGCTGCAGGCGAGCCGAGCTGAGCCATGGTATCACTACCCTGGATAATACCCTTAAAGGATATTCCAAAAATTTCAAGATTTCTGAGAATTTGTCTGGATTCAATTTGGTGATTTTGTCCAGTCTGGAACTAGTATAGTGGACTTTTTCAAGGGTTTGTCCGGAATCCAGAAACAGCCCTTCCAGACCCCAAAATTTGGCCAGATTGCGGGAAACAGCCTCCTCAGAGCCCCAAAATCACTAAGGATGTACTCCAAACATGTAATATTACTTCTAGACAATAGACAACAGTAAAAAAAGTCATTCTTAGTAAAAAAAGTCATTCTTAGTAAAAAAAGTCATTCTTAGTAAAAAAAGTCATTCTTTGTTGTCCACTTTGTTGTCTTCTACCCGATTCCTTTTTCCTTGCTTTCTTGACAGTTTCATTGCATCCTTGAATTTCGCAGCACCGTCGTCAAGAGTTTTGAACTGATCACCATCTTCATTTGTAAGCTCAAGAGTACCCAACTGAACATTGAACTTTGGAGGTGATGAAAGTAATGCGAGAAACATCATTGCAGGCAACAAAGCAAACTGCCTTGTCTGCAGACATGATGTTGACTCGGGAGTGTGATGGAATTGTCGGCTGTGCATAAAAATGCTTTTGGTGGGGTTGGTGTGGTGAAAAAGCCAGCCATGCTGGTGTGTGGGGGGTCTTTACTAAACCAGACTTTTGTCAATGTTGTGATGATTTCTGTCAACTGCATGGGAAGACTAAGTTCTGTGAACTTTGTAATCAGTAGATTGATAGCTGGGAAGTGAGCCAGATACTTGTCAAGAATGATGAGTTGCCATTCTTTTTCGAGGTGAACATGCAATGGAATTTTGGACAACACATATTTTTTCCCAACACTGATCCATTGCTGAGCCTCGAAGACTGGAACCACATCAATGTTGTCAGGTAGCTCTTCCATCAAGCGTGCTATGTAGTGACATATAAAATGAGAATGGAAGGATGGTGCCAAACTGATGGACAGTATCCCTATCAATACCAACTTGCACTTGAATATCTCTGGAGAGAGAAAAAAAACAAAGCGGTGATGATGCTCAAACCCGGAAACCCAAACAAAACCTACTAAATGGCTTCGGATGGTATAACACAAGTTAGAGGAAGGATGCGAGGCCCTCTAGATGTCACCCTCAGTAAAAAAGGATTTTCCAGGAAGTCATGTGATTGTCAGATTATAGTCATGTAAATGTCAAAAAAATGACAAACTCTTGACTATTACCTGACCATTTGTTTTGACTATTACCTGACTATTTGTTGTTTTTTTGACATTTACATGACTATAGCCTGACAGTCATGTGACTATGGGAAAATCCTTTTTTACTGAGTGTCACCTGTCAAAAAGACTGCTTGTCGAAGCAATTGAAGCTAAAAAAAAGTGTTTTGTGGAATTTCAGAGAATTTCGTGGCTGGATCGATGAATTCAGAGTGCGCAAATATGTTTGGACTCAAGATTGGGGCCTAGATGAGTAGTAGAAGTGAAGCAAAGGCGAATCAAGGGAAATGAGAGCGAAAATAGCGTAATGCAAAGATTTTTGAGGAGTTGCAATAATTTTCGAGATGTTGCAATATTTTTCAAGGTGTTGCAATATTTTTCGAGATGTTGCGATATTTTTTGGGATTGCAAAATAGACTGCAAAGATATTGGTGAGTGATGGAAAGGTTGATAAACAATGCGAGAGGTGAGCGACGATGAATACGGGAGGATGACAATAATATCAAGAGGCAAAGTGAGGATGAACAAGTTTCAACAAAATCCGACAAATTTTTGGACTATTTCGTGGCTAGATCAATGAATTTGGAGTGCACAAATATGTTCGGATGCAAGATCAGGGGACTAGATGAGTAATAGAAGCAAAGCAAAGGTGAATTGAGGAAAACAAGAGTGAGAATAGCATAATGTGAGGATTTTTGAGGATTTTTGAGGGAGTTTAGCATAAAACACCTAACTTTGGACTGAATAAGACTAAACTGAACTCTCAAATCACTGTGATCTGGGAAGAAGACAATGACTTTCTTGTTTTCCTTTGTATCTAGTACATCTTTTTATATAAAATAAAGAAACTACCTAAAAAGGCTAGAGAACATGAGGCAAACATGTGGAAAACTCGAGGCAAAAGACAATAGAAGTATATTAGAACAATAAAGTGAGACTAGAAAGGGTGAATATAACACATGATGAAGAAATAATAAGAAAGAATAGCTAAAAGCGGACTGTCCTTGTTATAAATTGCATAAAACATCGGAAACTGATTTGAGCAGATTGTATGCATGCACATGCAGTCGAAATGTGTTTGATATACTCGAGATAGTGTCCCATGTGTCCAGCATGCATCTGAAGATCATTCAAATAGGAAATACTGTGTCTGAAGATGTTTTTTGAGGTTCAAGGTTTTTCAAAGATTTTCGAAGATTCTTCGGACTTCGTTCGTGCCCGAAATCAGTGTGATATTGCTCGAAACTGGTTCAGAACTCATCGATGATGTTCCAAGTGTATATTCTGAGCTGTACGAAGGTCGGGGGAATTGTATTACAGTGGCTGAAGGCATGTGAAGAATTTTGAAGCATTGTTTGAGGCATTGCGAGGATTTTCGAAGCATTTTTGTGACTTTGTAGAGGTTTGTAGAGGTTTGTAGAACTTCAGAGGGGTTCGTATGGGTTCGTAGAGCTTTGTAGAGGTCTGTAGAACTTCATAGAGCTTCAACAATGATTGTAGATGTGTTTTCTGAGCTTGAACAACAAGGTGGACCTATCAGCAGTGCAAACAAAACTCGATGCAACAAAATATACAGCACCAAATGGGTATTGAACACAGGACCTCTATAACATGAATGCACTGACAGCAGCCGATTCACCACTAGACCAACCAAACTTGTCTGGATATGGATGTAGCCTTCTCATGAACAGGGCCCTCCTGTCTGGTGGCCGGATCTAGCTATACCCCCATTTTTGCCCTGTTCTGTCTGGTTTGGAACTGGACGAAGGGCCTATTTTCCTGAAAATTTGTCCGGATGGGTGAATAGCCTCTAAGGGTATCATCTGGGGTCCTATTTTATCTGCACAATGCTTCAGGCCTAGGGTTTGGTTAAAAAGGGATAATATTTAACCCAGAATTATTAACCGGTAACTGGTTTCTAACCATGTCCTCCAGGAGGTCATGTCAAAAATTGTTAGAAACTCTCTGATGAAATATATTGGTTGATAGCTCGAAATTATGTATGGTGATTCAATCAATGCAACAGATGTATTGATCTTCTGGTTGGCTATTGCTGCATATTTGAAGGATTTGTTTTCAAAAAATTCTGATGAGACTGGAATAGTGTAAGGGGACTAGGGGGGTGCTCTGTGTGTTTTTCCTATTTTTTATGTTCGTCCTATATTTTTCCCCACCTCATTTCCTTCTATTCTTCATTTTCTATGATTTTTCCAGATTTTATTACTAATTTTCCCTTGGTATCATGTTTGTACATGTTGACACTTTTATATTTAGAGGTGGAGTACCCCTTCCGACACATACCCCTTGGTATGATGTCATTCGGCAGCCTTGATCCGCCTATCTCTGCCTTTTTCTATTTTTAGGTTATATTTGATTTTTGTCGTCTTCACATATACTGGGCATCAGCAAGGGATCCTTAGAGTTTTCTCTTCGGATTTCCCTTTGCTAGGTGTGTCCCCAATGCCTGTATTATGTAGCATAATTTTAACTTCGGATTTCCCTTTGCTAGAGGCTTAGGTTGCCCTTATAGTAGAAAACTCTCCCCTAAGGCCTGAAAATCACGAATGCGCTGCCCAAGATAGGCAGGTACAGACTGGACGACGCTTCCCAAAGCTCCACAGAGTCCCTACACACCGTTCCAGATAATCTCACCTTTATTACGCCGCCATTTTCGCCAAATGCGCTCCCTAGCAACATGGATGCATCAGAACGCTTCGACGTGCTTGAAAGCAATGTTTCCGGAATGCGCACGCAAATCGACTCGCTTAAATCTACGATTGAAAACTTTGTTAGGACCCTCCAGGCTAACCCTACGACCAATAGTTCCCCCTTTACAACTCCAAGCGCACCCAACAACGACGTTTTGCCAAACGCGTCCACTAAGGAACGTGCCCAGATCAAACCATCCCCCCCTGCCAAATTTAATGGTGCACGTGTGCAGGGACATGCATTCCTTAATTTCTGTGAGTTATACATTAGTCTCCAGTCGCATCAATTTGTCGATGAGGCTGCAAAAATTTATTGGGCCTTCACATACATGAAATCTGAACGTGCCTATCTCTATGTGGACTGTATCCTACATCAAACTAAAGAACTCGGTTCTCTACCTTTCTCCACTTGGGGTGACTTTTGAGCTGAGTTTGTACGCCACTTCTGCCCCCTCAATGAATGCCACTGAGCAGTGACACGACTTGAGTCATCCGCTTACCACCAGGGACGTCGATCCATGGACGACTATATCAATGAGTTCAAGGATTTGGTGGACATGGCAGGATATGGGAGTGGGTTACCAGTGGTGGTGAAGTTCCGACGGGGGCTCAACCGAGAAATTCAGGACCAGATTGCACAGATGTTGGAAGGGTGCCCAGCGGACGATGATATCCTTGCTTGGTATGAAGCTGCTTCACTCTGTGACGAGAACTGACTCACAAATGCAGCATTTAATGCTGCATGCCATGCTCCAACTACCACTCATATGCTCTACACCTTCAATCAAAGCCTCCCCCACCCTAACCCCATTCCTGTTCATCAAACTCCCACACCAGCTGTCAATGTCCCAGTACCAATGGATGTTGATGCAGCCCACAGCCGTGCACGTAAGCTGGATCTCTGCTACCATTGTGGGAACCTGGACACAGGGCTGGAGCGTGTCCCCATCATCAGGATATCCGCATGCTCACCCCTGAGGGATGAGACGAACTCCTGCAAGATTTGTTGGCGCTTGTAGATGTTGAGGAAGCGAAGGATCAAGTTGCAGAGGAGATTAAGTTGGAAGTTGTAGAGGAGCAGGATTTTCCTATTCACAGCGAGTGAATTGTATGCCCTCACTGCCTGTCCATAACCGCTTTGAAGTCTTGTCAGTTGAATCCCCAGAGAATGAATCCATTTCTGTGACTGCTCCCCTCTCTGACCCTTCAAAGTTGGCTAAAGACGTACCTGCTCTCCCCATCTCTCCTTCTACTCCATGTCCCAAAATTAAATCATGGGAGCATAAACTACCATGCAAGTATATTGTGGCATCCACTCCCTCTGCACATTCCTTGAACCTAGCCATCGAACTGCAGATAACCGACACTGGACAGATACTCGGTGTCTCTGTGCTCCTGGACTCTGGTGCGACTGGTCTCTTCATCAATTCCCATCTGGTACAACAACATTGCCTAAATACTCGCTCACTCTCATGTCTGATACCTGTATATAACGTGGATGGATCCCCAAATGAAGCTGGTGCCATCCAAGAGGTTGCAGACCTGGTTCTCCATTACAAAGATCATAGTGAGCGTGCCCTTTTTGCTGTCACTCAATTAGGAAAGCAAAAGGTGATTTTGGGATATCCATGGCTTCGAGACCATAACCCAGAGGTTGACTGGCATACTGGGGAGGTTACCATGAGCCGATGTCCATCCCGCTGTTGGATGTGTTTCACAGAAGCCAGGCAAGAATGTCGTGGACAGAAGGCAGCGATATGACGTACTCAGAAGTGTCGTGCTGGACCCCTGCCTATACCTGAAGTGGAATTGGAAGGGGTTCCTGATCTAATGCTGGACTCGGATGATGATGATGAGGACCCAGAGGAAGTGGAGGAGGGTGATCGGATCTTCTACACTGCGATTCGCTCATCGCATGAGGTGTGTGCCACATCGAACATATCCCAACGCCTCGCCGAGGCCTTCCACAAAAACAATGCTGCTAAGTCCTCTACTAACTCCTTACTCCCTCATCTCCATGAGTTTGAAGATGTGTTCTCCAAGGAGTCATTTGACTCTCTTCCTGCACGCAAGCCATGGGATCATGTGATCGAACTCACCCCCGGCGCAACCCCTTCATCCTGCAAGGTCTATCCTCTCTCTCCAGAAGAACAACGGCAGCTTGACCAGTTCATCGATGAGCACCTGGCCTCTGGACGTATTTGACCATCAAAGTCACCCATGGCCTCTCCCTTTTTCTTTGTCAAGAAGAAGGATGGCTCACTTCGACCAGTTCAAGACTACAGAAGGCTCAACAACATCACGGTCAAAAATCACTACCCACTACCCCTCATCTTCGAACTCGTAAACCAGCTCCATGGAGCCTGATACTTCACCAAGCTCGATGTCCGTTGGGGCTATAATAATGTGAGGATAAAGGAGGGAGATGAGTGGAAGGCAGCCTTTTGTACCAACCGTGGTCTTTTTGAACCACTTGTCATGTTCTTTGGCCTTACTAATAGCCCTGCCACCTTTCAGACCATGATGAACGACATCTTCCATGACCTCATCCTCAAAGGCATTGTCTGCATCTATCTCGACGACATCCTCATCTTCACTCGCATGGTTGAAGAGCACCGTTGCATCGTGCACCTCATCCTAGAGCGACTTTGACAGTACAAACTCTACCTTTGTCAGGACAAATGTGAGTTCGAAAAGACCAAGATTGAGTACCTCGGCCTGATTATCTCGGAGGGTCAAGTGGAGATGGATCCTATCAAGGTAAATGGGGTCACAGCTTGGCCAATGCCCACGAACAAGAAGGAGGTGCAGTCTTTCCTGGGCTTCATCAATTTCTATCGGCGTTTTATCAAGGATTTCTCACATCATGCATGACCACTGTTTGACTTGACAGGAAAGGAGGCATGGAGGTGGGATAATGCACAACAGGAGGCATTCGAAAAGCTTAAGGAGATGGTCACTTCCGCTCCGATCCTTATCTTTGCTGACAATTCGCGTCCTTTTCGTGTAGAAGCCGACAGTTCTGACTTTGCAACGGGCGCCGTGTTGTCTCAGCAGTCTCCAGAGGACCAGAAGTGGCATCCTGTTGCGTTCTACTCCAAAAGCCTTAGTGCTGTAGAGCAAAACTACAAGATCCATGACAAGGAGATGTTGGCAATAATGCGTGCGCTTGAGGAGTGGCGACACTTCCTCGAGGGTGCCCAACACAAGGTGGAAATTTGGACGGATCACAAGAATCTCGAGTACTTCATGACGGCCAAGAAATTGAACCGTCATCAAGCTCGTTGGTCCCTGTATCTATCTAGATTTGACTTCTCCTTGCACCACCATCCAGGTTGCAGCATGGGGAAGACTGATGCCCTATCCCGACGTGCAGACCATGGGGATGGCAGTGGTGACAACCAAAACATTGTGCTGTTGCAGCCAGACCTGTTTACCATTCGGGCACTGGAAGGCATCGCACCCCAGGGCGAGGAGCGGGACATCCTACATGACATTCGTCACGCAAACCATAGTGGTTTACATGAGGATGTTGTCGCCCGAGCTGTTAAAGAACTGAGGAAGGGATTGACCCTTTCCTTACATGCGGCAGAGTGGGCTGAAAAGGAGGACTTGTTGTATTTCAGGGATCACATCTATGTTCCCAATGACCCAGACCTTTGCTGGCACATCATATCCCAACACCATGACTCACAGATTGCTGGCCACCCCGGACGCTGGAAGACCTTGGATCTCACCTCACGGAACTATTGGTGGCCACAAATGTCACGGCTCATTGGTCAGTATTGTCGCACTTGTGACCTTTGCTTACGCACCAAGGTTCCTCGTCGCAAGCCTATTGGTGAGCTACACCCTCTTCCTGTTCCAGAGAGTCGTTGGGATGTTGTCAGCGTCGACTTTGTGGTGGAATTGCCAGAGTCAAACAGGTTTGATGCGGTGATGTGCACAGTTGACTCAGTGGGAAAACGTGCTCACTTCATTCCCACTCACACCACTGTCAGTGCCCTAGGTGCCACTCGACTCTACCTCCACCACGTGTGGAAATTACATGGACTTCCTGGTGCCTTCCTCTTGGATTGTGGCCCTCAGTTCATGGCAGAGTTCACTCGTGAGCTGTACCGACTCCTGGGGATCAAACTCCTCGCTTCAACTGCTTATCACCCACAAACTGATGGCCAGATGGAGCAGGTCAACCAGGAACTGGAGCAGTACATCCGCCTCTTTGTCAATGAACGCCAGGATGATTGGGATGATCTCCTTCCTTTGGCCGAGTTCAGATACAACAACCTTGTCCATGCTTCCACTCAACAGACCCCTTTCCTCTTAGACACTGGACGACATCCACGCATGGGATTTGAACCTCGCCAAACTCCCTCACACATTGAGACAGTGAATGAGTTCACAGAATGCATGAGGGATAGCTTGGAGGAGGCAAGGGCAGCCTTAGCAAAGGTGAAGGATGACATGGCGCAATTTTACAACCAACGCCACTCCCCAACCCCTCAGTACAAGGTTGGTGATCGAGTTTATCTTGACTCCAGTGATGTCTCCACTACACGTCCATCCAAGAAACTCGCTCATTGCTTCTTGGGACCTTTCCCCATTGTCAAGTGCATTGGAATGCATGCCTATCGTCTACGCCTCCCAGCCTCCATGTCCAGACTCCATCCCATCTTCCATGTCGTCAAATTGCTTCCAGCTCCCCCAGATCCGTTCCTGGGACGCCATTCACACCCACCACCACCACCTACAGTGATCGAGGGAGAACCCCAATATGAAGTCGAGTCAATCTTGGACAGCCGTTTGCATTGAGGAAAACTCCAGTATTTGGTACATTGGAAGGGTTATGGGTATGAGGAGAACTCATGGGTCGAAGAGTCTGACGTAAATGCCCCTCGGTTAATCAAGGAATTCCACCGACGGCACACTGCTGCACCACGTCGCATTCAAGTCACGGACTTTGGTCGTATGCGATTTCGAATGCATCAGGGCGATGCATCTTAGAGAGGGGGTGATGTAAGGGGACTAGGGGGGTGCCCTGTGTGTTTTTCCTATTTTTTATGTTCGTCCTATATTTTCCCCCACCTCATTTCCTTCTATTCTTCATTTTCTATGATTTTTCCAGATTTTATTACTAATTTTCCCTTGCTATCATGTTTGTACATGTTGACACTTTTATATTTAGAGGCGGAGTACCCCTTCCGACACATACCCCTTGGTATGATGTCATTCAGTGGCCTTGATCCGCCTATCTCCGCCTTTTTCTATTTTTAGGTTATATTTGATTTTTGTCATCTTCACATATACTGGGCATCAGCAAGGGGATCCTTAGAGTTTTCTCTTCGGATTTCCCTTTGCTAGGTGTGTCCCCAATGCCTGTATTATGTAGCATAATTTTAACTTCGGATTTCCCTTTGCTAGAGGCTTAGGTTGCCCTTATAAATAGTGCCAAGTCTCACCAGAAAGGTCACTGCAATTATCAATTGATGCTACAAGGAGTTCATTGATGAGTCATCTGGAAGTGGTGGTGACTGCAATATATATTTTACTGCTTTTTTCTTGCATCCATGTACATAAATGACTGCAGGCTTTTCATTTATTGTGCAGTACTAATTCAATGTTAGGTTATTCTCAATCATCCATTCTGAAAAAGCCTACATCTATGCTGCATACAGTCACAATCCCACCTAAAGAAAGCTGGACACAGGCTATATGTGGCTCTAATGAGCTGGACCCTACATCAACACCTTATCCCCGAGCCCATCAACACATGAAGGAGTTTTTGAAGAAGATGTTATGAAGGGAGCTGGAAGCTGATGAGTGCTCAGCAGTTCCCCAAAACTCACCTATCTCAGTACTTGTTTGCAAGGTGGGTAGGTGTTGGTTGGAAAATTGTGGATGAGTTTTGTCTGCAAATATTGGGCTTTATAATTGCTCAAGGAAGGGGGGGCTTATTATTGTGCATGGTGAGAGTCACATCTCTCATATCCTCCTATTGTAGTAGTGATGCATACTATGATCTATATATAGCATGTACTAATAATAGCATTATTAAAGCCAAATCAAAGGTGAAGTGCATTTACTATTTACTGCAATTGTATCTGATTCCCAGCCAGTATAGTTCAGTGCAAAAAAAACAATCTTTGTCATGCCAATTTGGCCACAGTCTGTACAAAAGTCATGGTGATTAGGCTTGGACCATAGTTCTTGTAATGATTTAAATAAAGTTTGGTGGTGAAATGATGGACCAAATAAGATAGGTGTCACTCATTTCCAGCACCTGTTTATGTAAGCAAAAAGTTGTCCTCATCCTCTACTCCCACAACATTGCACATTTAAACCTAGAGAAATGTAGGGAGGAACCCAATGGCTAACACTGTGCAAAAATATAGAATCATTTGTTCCTATTTGAGGAGAGAGGGTCACAAATTTATATTTTATTTTTCAACTCTAAATGAGTTTTATGAGTACTCTAAACACATTTTTCGAGTTTGAGAATTTCTGTCCATCGACATTTGACTGCATCACATGACAGGCCATTGTCACTGAGCAGTGTCTATCAGTGAAGAATACACCATATTTAGCTTGTGTTTATATAAACATATTCAAAGCAGCCATAGATCCACCACATATAATCACTTTTTGCATCAAAAAAGTTTCAAAAAAATTTCAGGATCAACATTTGGCCACTCTTGGCGCTTACTAAGCTAATAACATAGTGGTGCTGGAAAACGTGCGACGCCTAAGAGTTGCCCTGCTTGGCTTGCTACCCTGAACAGCCCTGAACTTGAATTCCACGTTTGGTAATATATTCTCACTGAATTCTCCGACTCAAGTTATTTTTCTCTCTCATTCACCTACTTTACCTACTAGTACAGCTGCGTCGAGATAGCCTCCTAGAGGTGATTCTGAGTCTCATTATGAGGCAAAGACGTATGTCAAACAAGTAAACAAGTATCTTCCAAAGCTCCTCCGCGACCCCGAAGATACGAGCACCCCTAGGCACCATTTACACGAGAATAGGCCAAGTTCTCATGGACAGATTGAGTCAACCGAGGAGGCTCAGCGGTGTTGTTCTCCTAACTTCTCGTCCCTATCTCAGATCAATTATTTGATCCTGACGCTGTACGACTCACAAATTGTATTCATTTCTCCTCATTTCCCAAGTAATTAAGAAACTGAGGGACGCCTCTCTTGTGGAGCTTCCAACCAATCGCAACGTTCTTCGGGGCTATCACTCGTCATGATGGACGAATGGCCCGGCAAAGCATTGCCGTGAAATTTTCCCCTGACATGGATTGATTGGACCGTCCGACGTCCGCATCGTAGTATCTAACATGTTTCAAGTTCGTCCAGATGACGGCTGTTCTGACGCGTGTTACCACTCCTGCGTGGACTTTGAAGTTGCTGAAGATTGTGCTGGATCCTGCTATATCAAGTATAAATTGCCATTACATATTACTGCCTCATACTGTCAATCGGGACTTGACAATGATCTTGCCGATAAAGGCTCCGTACACGTGTACAAGCCTCGTTGTAGCCGGCGCAAAATGTTATCGAAAACATCGTGGGAGATCGTGGGCACATGCTGATTTATCATTTGATAAATGTTTCCTGTCTGCACAGTGCATGATCGGTAGCATTGCTCGCAAACTTTTTATTAATGTTCATAGAGTTGAGGAACACAACTTTTCTGTACATTGAAGGGAAAATACTATGAGATGTGTAAGTACTTAACAGGTGAATTCCCCCCGTGTGAGCGACATCCTTGTCACGGTCACTGGTACCCCGTAACTTCGTAAGAGAAGTTCACAACCAACTGTCCACTACTGTCCATCTGGCATACCTCGACGTTGCCATTAATTGCTGCCTGTCATTATTGACACCCCTTGGGCGCTCTTTATCTTAAACCTCGACGCTCCTTGGCCATTATCAATACCAGTCCATACTTGCACCGCACAAGTTTTTTACGCTCTCCATGCATTTGCCAAAACTGGTTAGAAGGTGTACTACTGTATGTGTTATTCTGGGATGCCTTGCTGCGAGGACTTCTGGTAAGGGTCAAGACAGTTCTGCATGTCGAGGCTGACGTACATTTGACTAGCGTACTTCGTAATCACTGAACCAACTCTAAGTTCGCAGTGGGTGGAAGGTGGGGTACACCCAGTTCGTTGGACAAAGGGTGTCGATGCTATCAATAGTTTCGATGTTGAACTGTCGCGGCTAAGCCAGGATGGGCTAATTTTTGTGGCAAGGAATGGTGAGTAGAAGATATCTCGAGTTGTTTTTTTTGTGGCTCTGCTAATGTTTCGTTCATCAGTCCTAGGAAAATCTGCATCACTGAATATAAAAGTAAATGGCCTTGCGCCAGGAGACGATTACTTTCTGATATTCATCAATTCCACCCATGGGGTGCTACACGCTACCTCACCGCGCTTCACTATCCTTCCCGCTTCCTCATCCCCAAATAGTTCACAACCATCACCTATCTCTGGCGCGACGACAGTAACAGTCAGTACTGGTCCAGACCCAACACAGCCGTTTGCAACAACGTTCGCCGCCATAGGGAGTGGCGACCTTCCGCGGTGGGGCAGCGCCAGCGAAGCCTGGGGCCTTGGAAGTGTGGTAGTGGGATGCTTCGTTGGTGCCGCATGGACGCTATGGTGATCGTTGTGGACGTCACTGTCATGCCAAGATGAGATGCGTATATGTTCGTCGCCCTTTCTATTGCACGACCTAGAACATTCCCCGGACTTCTTCTACTCAACGGACCTGACATATAATTTCTCCCATTGCCCAGCTGAGCTTACCATATGATACAGTTACATGTGATGCAGTCATATATGCATGTGCTACCCTCTTTTGGTGCGAGGACGCATGGGCAGCATTGGATATGATCTAATCGCGTTGCAACGTCTGTCATATAGCTTCATTCGTTTGTTTTTCGAGGGTTTATTGGGACTAATAATATAATGTATGAATTCTCGATTAACCTTGATCATACGACTAAAAGAGTCGGACTGATCAATGAATAGCTTCTGAACGACAGTGAACACGATCTTACATGCAAAACAAGATAAATAAAAAATATCTATGAACCTTTCAATCCCGCCAAGAGAGAAAAGAAAGTCATGTGTATGTATGCATCTTCTCCGCACAAACAAATCCAAAAAGGACGCCGTCAGAACTCGTCCTAGCCCGTCCCTTTTCGTAACAAGGTAATCGGTGCCGAACGGGCGATGTCAACGCTGGACACCAGCCCTAAAAGGGCGGGTCGCGCTCATCTCTCTGCACCTGCAGTTATCGTCATTGGCGATTTTGATTGTGGAAGAATCGAAGAAATTAAAGGTGTGGATGGACCTTTATATAGTATTGAGATAATCCCACAGTCAAGTGATGGCGAGGGCGCTCGGGCCACTCTGGGTATCAACAGGTGCAAATAACAAGAGAAAAACTACAATAGAAAAGAATTGACAGCTCTCACAGCAACCACTTGTACTGGTCAAGATTACAGGTGTTGGGTTGGGATTCATCACAGTTAGTCATCCATAGATTATAGCTTGCAAGTAGGGCTGCACACTGTCTGTTATATGGACATGGCCATACATTATATGGTGACTGATGGTATATGGCACATATGTTTACCTGGCAAGAAGGCTGATGGCATGGTATGGGTATAAAGATGGCTGTCTAACAGGAGTATTGAGTCTGCCCAAAGCTTAGTCAGCTTAGTGAGGCTTAGTCAGACATCTTCAAATTGTCCTAAGCATTTTGACTTCCTGTTGAATTGAAGAAAATGATGCAAATCCTATTCCAAAGAGGCTACCACTGGCTGCACAGCAAGATACTTCTGGGGAGGTATCATGTCAGTATTGTAGAAGTATTCTTAATACTGTCTTCATACTCACCAAGAGATATTTTGCCAGTATTCATACCAATCTAAGATACTACTTGAGTACCTTCAGTACTGTCAAAATATGATATGATACTGTCAAAATACTTCTGGCAAAGTCTGTTGACAATATTAGGAATACTGTCAGGGTACTTCCACAGTACTTCTCCAGCAGTATTGTGCCTTGCACCCAGTGTACTATTTGCATTTGGGGTAGAGTGACTGTCATCACACTTCTCAATCCAGCCTCTTCTCATCCCCTCTATGTGGATTCTAATTTGCACACCCAGCTTTTTGACACTGTTATTACTCATTTCTAACCAAAAAGTCCAAGACCTGTCAAGCCATGCAATTCAGTACATGTTCTTGTCACTCCTCTGTCTACAGAATGCATTCTGATGAAAAAATTAAAACATTCCTGGGATCTGAATTGCCATAGGCAGTGGCCTGAATGAGGGATGCTCAAGGCCATCATTGCAATAACACTGTATTTGGAGGAGCTGATTTCTTCTCAAATATTTGGATTGTGAATTTCTACTCCTCACTGCTGCACTGGTGGGTGTATCCATGCTCTCCTTTCAAGACATCTTTTTCCTTCATAAAATTGTGTTATTTCTCATTCATTGTTACACTGGGCTCCCAGCCCCTCTGTCTTATGGTAGTCAAAGAGCATGCTGGAATGCTTCCTCCTCTGGTGCCACTACACATTTCTATGAAGATAGGGCCTTCTATCTTGAGTTTTGAAATTTACTTCATTTGGAATTTCAGAACCAATATATTCAGGATACTCATGACCATGGCAAACAGCTAGTACCAAATGTTCTCCAGGAATGTGCTAGAGGGTGAAGGTGCTGCTACATGGTCCTGTGAAGGCAAGGTTCACATGTGATGCTCTGAAACTATCAGCTGATTGTCTTAGGTGGAACTTTGTCATGTACAACATTCTGAATCCCAGATGCAAGATGTTGAGGGTATCTACAACTGCAGTAAACAGTAAGGTATGACATAGGTATGGGTAACACCATAACAATGTGGTCATGGGTATGCATGGGTATGGGATTGCCATACCTGGGCAACACTGTACCCTTTTCCACAGTATTATGGGTATGTGCAGATATGCCGGTACTGGGATTTCAGTCAGGTGAGTGATCATCTGACTTTGTTGATTCACTCACAACACTTCCATTCTGGGCAACAACAACAACAACTGCCTACCTTGCAGCTGATGTGAGTGGAGGGGTATTTCATTCCTTTCTGGGTGACTACAACAACAATGACTTCATTCTGAGCATCAACAGTGACAATGACCACCTCCCTCACTGCTAATGCGAGTGGAGGGGTTGTTTATTTCATTCTGGGTGATGACAATGATGACAACTCTGTTCTGGGCAACAACAACAGCAACAACTGCCTCCCTCACTGCTAATGTGAGTGGAGGGGTTCTTTATTTTGTTCTGGGTGGTTATGACAACAATGATGACAACTGCCTCCCTTGCTACTAACATGAGTGGAGGGGTTGTTTATTTCATTCTGGGTGACTACAATGACAACAACTCCATTCTGGGCAACAACAACAACAACAACCATCTCCCTCACTGCTAATGCGAGTGGAGGGGTCTCAAAGTGGCAGGGTAACTGGAACAAGAAGCTAGAAAGGATAACACAGTAACCTCAGTGGTGGGTAACAACACTGTTTTGGGTAGTAGTACCTAGAAAGGATAACACAGTACTACTGTGAAGTAAGTAAAGAATATAGAGAAGTAAAGTAATGGGACTTACACCTCAGTGGTGGGTAACAACACTGAGGTGTCGAGATACAACTATGAGTGTTACATAGTAATGGGAATAGAGGTAGGCAATAAGTAAATGATGGAAAAGGTACAACATGATAATGAATAAATAAAGGTAACTGGGTATGATGGGTATGATGGAGGTGCTCAGAGAGGTGCTCAGATATAATGACACTCCCCCTCAAGATGGACGTGGGCTCAGAGGATTCCAAGGAGACTGTGGAACTTCTCAAACTTGAAATGGGCAAGCAGCTTTGTAAAAACATCTGCGATCATGTCATCGGTAGGACAATACTGTAATGTGATGTGACCATGGGAGACAGTTTGACGGATGAAATGGAAGTGAACGTCGATATGTTTGGTGCAGCTGTGGAATGTAGAATCCTTGGAAAGGCGGATGGCACCTTGGTTGTTGCAGTAAAGTGTAGTAGGTACTGTAAAATGAAAGATAGAAGAAAATTCAGTAAGTAATTTATGAATCCAAATGATATTCTTTGAAGAATGAGTGAGGGCAACATATTCAGCCTCTGTGCTTGAAAGAGTGATGATTGGTTGTTTCTTCAAGCTCCAGGAAACAGCCCCAATACCAACAAAGGAGATGAATCCAGAAATAGAGTGGCGGTGGATCTGTGAAGCCCAATCTGCATCTGAATACCCAGATATAGCAGAGTGAGGACCCCCGAGAACAAGTTTAAAATCCTTTGTGCCTGCGAGATAACAAAAAATTCGAGTGACTGCTTGAAGATGGGTGGTGTGAGGTGCGTCAAGGTATTGGGAAAGTGTGGAAACCGCAAATGTGATATCTGGATGTGTCATAACAGTAGCATACATGAGGCAACCAATCATCTCACAATACTTGGTTTTCTTGGCAGGAGTAAGTAGAGTGGGTGAAAGGTGGGGTGAATCGGGATTGAGATCAAGTCCTACCTCCATTGGGGTGACAGCTGTGCGAGCGTTCTCGAGGCTGAAATGACCAAGAATTTGTTTGATATAAGCTTGCTGCCCCAATGAAAATGTGTGGGCAGTGGTGTCTCGAGTGATGCTGACTCCAAGTAGCCAATTAATGGGTCCGAGGTCTGAGATTTCGAAGCATTTTGGAAGTTGCTTCTGAATCAGGTTGTTAGTGCCCTTGGTGGAGTCTGTGATTATGGTAAAATCATCCGTGGCAGCGGCAACGATCATGTATTTGTTACCGTCAAGTTTGTAGAACACAGCCTCATCTGCAATGGAAACTGAAAACCCAAGATCAGTGAAAAGCTTCTTCACCTTGGCATACCAGTCGTGAGCTCCTTGTTTTGACCTGTCAACTGATACGAGCCATTTGCAGACTACATTGGGCTTGTCCTTGAGTTCCAGTGGTAATTTGCAGAATTGTTTGTATTTGGGAGGAAGTTCGGAGTATAGGGTGATATTGTCTTGTAGACGGGAGTTGAGGTACACATTCTTCACATCACAATGATGGACAGCGGTGCCTTTCTGAGCTGCAAATGACAAGAGGATTCAGAGTGTAGGTGGACAAACTGTTGGAGCGAATGTTTCGATGTAATCAACACCGAATTGCTGTTTGAAGCCTTTGATGACAAGATGGGCCTTGTAACAGACAATGCTGCCTGTCTCATTATGTTTGCGGTGAAAGACGTAATGACTTGGAATGATGTTGGCATCTCGAGGTGGAATTATGGGTACCCAAGCATTGACCTTCTCCATTTGGGTAAGTTCTGCATCAATCGCATCAGACCAAGCTGAGCACTCATCACCACCTAACACCTCAGTCAAAGACAGTTTGTCTTCACTTATCACCATTGCTTGCTCTATTATTTCCCCAAACCACTCAGTTTCATCTATATTCAGCTCCACTCCCCCTGGTTCCAATGAACCTTCCTCTTCCAACATGAAAGCTCCCTCGAAATCAGCAACTCCGGCATTAGCGCATGATGTGGCAACTTGTTGGTGTTTTCCGTGGCCAAATTCTGTTTCTTCAAACTAGGGAAGACCTTGAAGTGAGTTTTGCCTTACAGATCTTTGGTGTGGGGCTGGTATCTTGGTACTCTGAGTTGCTTTTACAGCATCAGGGCTCTGATTTGTCTTTGCAACATCGGAGGGGATGACAGGTGGATTTTTGGTCATGTTTTTGGGTTTGGGCATCTCATTTGTCATGTTTGGCACATTTTCGACAGGTGGTGAGGGTTCTAGAATGATTTGAGAGGTGTTGGATGGCTGGGGAAGGTCTGAATTGGTAAATATCTTGTATTCCCCTTCAATTGGAACTTCTTCAAGTTCTAATGCCTTGTTCTCATTGAAGTAAACATCCCTCTCGATGCTGACTCGGTTCTTTCCTGGCCAGTAGATCCTATACCCTTTTGACTCACTGTCAATGCCCATGAAATGACCCTCCTCGGCCCTTGGCTCAAGTTTCCCAGCATTAAGTCACTTCACCCAAGCCTTAGTGCCCCAAGCACGTACAGCCGATAAATCCAGCTTCTCCCCAGTTCCCATCTCATGTGGCATCTTCATCTCAGGAAGCGCACGAGAGGGTACGCAGTTGCAGATCCACACATGGTGATGGACTGCTTCCACCCACAGGTTTTTCGGGAGTCCTGCAGCTTCCATCATGGCTCGGGCACCTTCAATGTGGGTTCGATTGGCTCATTCTGCAGCGCCATTTGATGCTGGGGAGTCATGAACAGTCAGGTGGTGAACTGTTCCGGCATTCTCGAGGTGTTCGGTAAACTCTTTACTCAAGAATTCCCCCCCCCCCCCAATCACAACCAAAAATTCATATCTGGCCACCTTTCTGGACCTTTACCCATGCTTCATACTTCTTGTAGTCAGCGAAGGTCTCCGACTTCTGCCTCAAGAAGTAAGCAAGTTCCTTGTGGCTATGAAGGTCTTGGAAGAGTGCATAGTATCGCTTCCCCCTATCAATTGAACAGCAGCTGGCCCCCACAGATCTGAAACAACCTTATCACCATATGATTTGTATTCAGTCTTGCTCTCCTTTGAGAATGGTTTACATGTTGCCTTTGCTTTGATGCAGGCCTTGCAAAATTCTGGCTTTGACATCGTGTCAAGATTAATGCCGGTTACCATCCCCTTTTCCACCATCTGCTGTAAGTCCTCATGATTGACATGCCCCATCCATTGATGAAGCTCACTAATTGAGACTTGTTTAACAGCGGTGCTAGCAACGTGTGCACATGGTAAAACTAGAGAGTCACTGACACGATATAACCCTCAAACTTCAGGAATGCAACCGATGATGTTCGACTTCAGGCTACGAATAATGCAGGTACCACCTTTAATGAAAAGTGAATATCTGGCTCGATCAACACAAGACACGGACATTAGGGTGAATGCCATATGTGGTGAGTAGTATGCATTCTTCAGGGTAATCAGGGTCGGTTTCTGATCCCCGTTTGGTAGCTCGACCTGGATATCCCCTTTGCCAAGCGCGCTGAACATACATCCATCTGTGGCTCTTATAGGTTCGGGGTTAATGAGTTCCTGATAATTTAGAAACTTTGAGCGATCAGGAGAGAAGTGATGACTGGCACCACTATCAAGGATTGTTCCAGCATGATTGGAGATTGCATGGGCTTCAGAGTGAAAGTCTGAGGTGCATACGAGGGCTGTTGGATCATCAGGGATGTTATAGGTGAGCATAGCATAATTCTCTGGCTTGTCGCTTGTAGGAGTACTCTCCGCAACGTTGGCGCTAGCTTGTTTACCACCTGTCTTCCACCAATCAGGAGCCTGACCTTCTTTTCCTCCCCCTTTTGACCAGCACTGGTCCTTTGTGTGTCCACGTTGACCACAGTTTGTGTTTGTGCACAGGATGTCATTCTTTGAGGACCTGGAATTTCTGCTTTTGGCCTTGGATGTAGCTGCAAGCATTGCAGCATTGGACTTATTGATGCTGTCCTCGATCTCAGCCGATGTTGCCTCTTCAGTAAGATGCCAGATCACATCACTAGGGGTGAGCTTCTTCCCCATTTGATGAGCCGTAGCACTGAGAGTTGTAAATAGGGTTCGGAATGATGGTGTGAGTGAAAGCAATGTGCAAAGGTAAGATACAAAGGATTCATCGGATACCAGTGTATTCATCTCAGCTAACTGTTCCCTCAGTTCTGTCATCTTCGCAATGTGATCCCTCATACTCTCCCCCTCAGTGTAGCGAGTATTCTGAAGTTGCATAAGGAGATTGGTCTCATACAGGCTGCCCTTGTCAGCATGGATCGATGCAACCTTCTTCCACATGGCTGCGGCATCGGGGCTCGTTCTTGACCTGGAGGAATGTGGTGTTGTCAACAGTCCTGTATATGACCTCACGAACAGCTGCTTGCATCTGATCATAGCTATCCTGTGCTTCCTCATGCTTCTCGACATCTTCATCAGTAAGCGGAGCTAGGGAATTTTGCTTATAGAAACTCCCGTTACGCTCATTGAGTTCTTCTGGTTTGCGTGCAGTACCCAAAACATGTCAACATAGTCCCTTCGATGTGAGGTAGTTCAAGACCCGCTCAGAATATGTAGCCCAATTAGAACAGTTGCCTCGAAGTTTAGGAAGGGATTGAACTTGGTTATTGGAAGTCGAAGACATGTCAGATATATCTGCAGGGCCCATAACCTCTCAAAGTGGCAGGGTAACCAGAACGAGAAGCTAGAAAGGATAACACAGTAACCTCAGTGGTGGGTAACAACACTGTTTTGGGTAGTAGTACCTAGAAAGGATAACACAGTACTACTGTAAAGTAAGTAAAGAATATAGAGAAGTAAAGTAATGGGACTTACACCTCAGTGGTAGCTAACAACACTGAGGTGTCAAGATATGACTATGAGTGTTACATAGTAATGGGAATAGAGGTAGGCAATAAGTAAATGATGGAAAAGGTACAACATGATAATGAATAAATAAAGGTAACTGGGTATGATGGGTATGACAGAGGTGCTCGGAGAGGTGCTCAGATATAACGACAAGGGGTTGGTTATCTCATTCTGCATGATGACAATGACAACTCCATTCTGGGCAACAACAACAACAACAACAACCACCTCCCTCGCTGTGGAGGGGTTCTTTATTTCATTCTGGGTGGTTATGACAACAACAACCCTTCCCTTGCATCTAATACAAGTGGAGGGTTTTTTTATTCCATTCTGGCTGACAACAATGATGACAACTGCCTCTCTCACTGCTAGTGCAAGTGGAGGGGTTGTTTGTTTCATTCTGGGTGACTGACAATGATGACCCCTCCCTCACTGCTAACACAAGTGGAGGGGCTTCTGCTTCCATTCTAGGTGACAATGACAATGAGGACCCCCTCCCTCACTCCAAACATGAGTGAAGGGGGTTCTTAGTGTAGTAATATAGATAATTATATACATATATAATAATTCTGTAGAAAAACTGAGCAGACCCACCCAAACCCATGGTAACCTCTGCAAACCCATGGTAATACTGCACCTGTACCCATGCAGGGTATGGTGTTCATGGGTATGGGTATGGGTATAAGAAAATATACCTGAGGGTTACCTGTGTCACACCCTAGTAGACAGTTCATAATGGAAGTGACTAACAATGACAGTGCTCAGCAGGCTGAAGCTCAAAGCCTTTTGTGGAGTTTAGGGCTTGACCACACATCTTGCAAACATTTAGAGTGTCAGTGTGATTGTTCAAGGAGGGAGGGGACTTGTTATTGAGCATGGTGAGAGTCAAAGAGAGACCTAGATGTCTCATATAATCCTATTGCAAGTAGTGAGCATGCTATGTTCTATATATCATGTACTTAGTGTTGCCACTGGCCCAGCCGAGGTTTTTCAATAAAATGGCTATAGCATACCAGATAAATTTTCTAAATTCACTAGGATATTTGAGCATATGGATGGGCCCATAAGCCGAGGGGTCTTCTGCCAACATTATCTGATCGGATCCTCCGTTCCTGACATATTTACTCAGCTTTGATTTCAAGCTGAGCCATCAAGCCGAATTTTGTTTATTAAATAACTCAGGGACAATTGATTGGTTCAACTAATGTTGGCAGACAACCCCTCGGCTTATGGGCCCATCCATGTGCTCAAATAACCTGGTGAATTTAGAAAATGTATCTGGTATGCTATAGCCATTATATTGAAAAACCTCAGCTGAGCCAGTGACAACACTACATGTACTATTAATAGCATTATTTACTTGGACTGGGCACAGCTTGCCTGTATCCCAACACTCCCCCTCAAGCCTACCATGGTTTGAGTACAGGGAAATGGTTACTTTATCCAGGTGGATCAAAACCTCTGTGAAGTGGAAAACCCTGTGGGAAAAACCTATCCACATGCAAGGAAAGCTACTGGGTTTCTAGTGCATTGGCTGGACACCCATCTCTTCTCTATGTCGAGTAAGTTTTGGCTTTGGTAGAGCTTTGGTTAATACATCTGCAGTTTGCTCTGATCATGACAGTTCTGTATATCAAGAACTTTTTCATTCACAAGGTCCCTGACCCAGTGATGGTGAAGAGCGATGGACTTTGACCATTGATGGAATTGCAGGTTGTGTTTTAATACTCCAGACCCCTCATTGTCCCCAAAAATAATTGTTGGGTCATTTTGAATAAATCTGAGTTTGCCATATAGATTTATGAGCCATGTTGCTTTGTGTCCAGCCTCCAAGAGAGCCACATATTCTGCCTCTGTGGAGGACAAGGCTATGATCATTTGTTTCCAGGTCACTGCTCCCCCTGCTGCCAGGAAAATGTATCTGATTGTGGACTTGTGGTCATCCGCATTTGAAAAGGCAGTGTCTGCATACTCATAAAAGAGGTTATTTGTTCCAGTCACATCCTGAGATGTGCAGTAAGTTATCCCAAGAGTTTTTGTACCTGAAAGGTACCTCAGTATCTGCTTTAATGCACCATGGTGTTGGAGACCTGGGTTAGTGGTGTAGGCGGCCAATTTATTCACAGCATATGAGATATCTGGTCTTGTGGAGTTAGCAATAAACTGTAGACTTTCCAATAATTTTGCATATGAATTACTTTGGTTGGGTTCACTGTGATCTGGATTTGGTCCTAGCTTATTATTGGGATCCATAGGTATACCAACAGGGTTCACATCAGCCATCCCCTCCTTGAGGAAAATATTCTCAATATATTTCTGTTGAGAAATAGTGATGGAATTGCTGGTATGATTTATTTCTACACCAACAATCTTGCTTGGTTCCCCACAGTCTGTAACTCACATATGTTCCATCATCTCATCAGATGATGCAAAGAGAAGTGAGTTGTCAACCTAGATAGCCATAATGCCAATGTCATCTCCATCCCATTGAATGTAAATGCAAGAAGCCATGAGTTAGCTGTGAGACTTGAGTTTTTTGTCAAGCTGCTTATTCCACTCTCTCCCAGCTTGTTTTAGGCCGTAGAGAGTCTTGACCAGCCAACATACTCAGTCTGTTTCATCCTTGCATCCCTCAGGTTGTTGCATGTAAATTTCTTCTTGTAAAATGCTGTTCAGGTAAGCCCCCTTGACATCCATCTGTTATAGTTGGAGTTTCTTTATTGGTACAAGGGCTAGAATTGTGCATAACATATCCATCCTAACAACAGGTGAATAGGTTTCCACTTAATCATAACCTGGCCACTGTGTGCATTTTTTTACTACCAGTCTTGCTTGTTTCCTAATGTCATCCCCTTGTTTATTTTTTTCTTTATAAAGATCCATTTATTGGAGATAGTGACTGTGTTTAAAGGTTTCTGCACAAGTTCCCAGGTGCCCATCTTCTTTAGCAAATCCAACTCTTCCTCCATGACTATTTGCCATTTTGGCCACTCTGGGGAGTCTTTAGGCCGGTAGTTCATCTCCAGCAATTATTCTGTATATCTCTTCATCTGATAGGAAGGTTTCTTCACTATCTTCCTCTTCTGCAAAGAGATTTTGAAGGTATTGATAGCTGGTACAAATTCCATGCATCTTTTGCAGTCCATTTATATCCACATCCTCCTCTATCTCATTCCATTTATGCTTGCACTGTTTGGGTTCAAGGTCTGGAGTTATATCATCAGAATCTGTTACACCCTTAGGTGGTGGTGTGCTTCCATCAGACTTCCCCTCATGTGGCACATCAAGTGTAATAGTGACTTGCTCTGGAGGTGAAGACAGTTCTGGTGGTTTAATATTTTGGAAATTTCTAGAGGTAAGTACCTTTCACATTTCTGCATTATAATATTTAATTACTCCAGTGCTGTCATCAAATCCAACATAGGCTCGGCACTTAGATTTCAGTAGCATTTTCCTTTCTTCTTTTTGTCCTTGTAATAAAACCCAAATGGGGGCCCTGAATTCATGTAAGCTAGATACATTTGGTTTTTTATTGTGCCAGCCCTTGTAAGGTGTTGATTTCTGAAGGGGCTTATTATACAATCAGTTCCTGAGATAAGCCACATGTAAAACTGCATACTCCCAGAGAAATTTGGGAAGGTTGTTGGAGGTGAGCATAGCACATGATAATTCAACAAGTGTGCAGTTCATATGTTCCATGATGCCATTCTGTGAAGGTGAGTACAGTGCAGTTAAACAAATTTCCATAACATGCTCCTTGCACCATTTCTCCAGTTTCTTGTTTACAAATTCTTTTCCACAATCAATTTGAATCCCCTTTGGTTTTTGGTTTTGAGTTATCTGGTGAGCCAAATAATTGATTACACCTTGTGCTGCCCCTGATTTTTCCTTCAGACATTCTACAGTTATATATCTCTTCATGTTGTCCACAAATAGCAGGTAATATTGATGTCCATTAATAGATTTGATCACATATTTTCCCCACAAGTCAATATGCATCAATTCTCCAGGTTCAGTGTTTTGTTTGGATCTTTTGGGAACCCTGGATGTTTTGGGAAAGGGTTCAATGTGTTGCTTTGCCTCAGTACATGCTATACAATCTGGCTTTGATGACTGAATGTCAACATTGAATTTGTCCACTAATTTGTTGTCCAATAATTTTTGAAGTCTGGTATACCCAAAATGTCTAAAATGTTGGTGTTAAGTTTCCCAATTTGGAGGTGCATCATTCTCAACAAATATTTGATGAACACGTGACCCATTGACATTTGGATAGTTATAATGTGATTGTCGAATAACCATCTTCACCTTGTATAAATGATTATCAATTTTGGTGCCATGAGCTATTGGGTTACCATCTCTTGTAATAAGAGTAATTTGTCCCTCTCCACCTGTGTGCTTTCCTCTGGCATTGTCCCATCGCCCCAATGAAATCAAGTTATTTTGTGTTCTGGGCACATGTAGAGCATTTTCCAAATGTAGAATATAACTTTGACCTTTACATGTTGACACTAATTCAGCAGTTCTGTGGCCTGCCATTTTTGCTTCTTTACCTCCTACACCTGTTACAGAAATATTTCCCAAAGGTGTGTAATCAGTATTCTTGCTGATGTGTTACATGCAAGGTTGTTGCTGAATCTTCTAACCAATCATAAAAGATCAATTGCCATCAGTGTTACAAGCATCAAATGTATCAAAATTATAAAGTTCTTCATCAACTGGGAACACAATATGCTCCTCCCCCACATTCAACTGATCTTTCCTTCCACTGGTCCCCTTGCCTTTCTTCCCCTTGTCTTGATTCTTGTCCCTCTTCTTCTTTCAGCAATCCTTTCCATGGTGTCCATATTTTCCCACAATTATAACATCTATTGCCCAGAAATTTGTGGAATTCACTTGTCCAGTGTCCAGGTTTCTTGCAGTGTTTGCAATATGGCTTTGTACTTTCTTTGTGATCCTTTATATGAGCTTCCAGGGATTTACTAGTAGCCAACTGGGTAATTACCAGGTTAGTGCTACCATTTTCACTATTCCCATTACTTTGATTAGCACATATCTTGAATTCCTCCCTTATTGTACTAATAAATTGATCAGAAGACATACAGCATTTAGGATCTGGATCATTAGGGTCATTGGCATTCCCATTATAGGGGTCCATGAAGGTCTGCCAACTAGGGGGTAAAGACACCAAAATGGTGGACTTGAATCGTGTATCTGAAACATGGAATTCTGGGTTTGGGAATTGGTTAATGTGGTGGCAGTAGTGTTGCCATGGCTCAGCCGCATTTTTTTGCTACTTTGGGAAATAAAATAGCTAAAATTCTGAAAATATCTGAGGACCTAGATCACATGATAAGCCGAGGGGTCCTCTGCCAACTCTAAGTGATCTGACCACCGGTTCCCACATTATGTAAGCAGCTTAAAATGTGGCTTAGCAAGCCACCATCCAAGCCACTTAAATAACATGGGAACCGGTGGTCAGATCACTTAGAGTTGGCAGAGGACCCCTTGGCTTATCATGTGATCTAGGTCCTCAAATATTTTCAGAACTTTAGCTATCTTATTTCCCAAAGTAGCAAAAAATGCAGCTGAGCTGTGGCAACACTAGGTGGCGGAGGGACTTCATTGTATCAAGGTGTTTCAAGGGATCTCCTCCATCATATACTTTGGTCTCATATAATTGAGTTAATATGTATGTAACCATTTGATGCGCCATATTCTTGTGAGTCGCCAAAAGCATGCAGGACATTTTGTTTGCAGTATCCTTTGAGCTGACATAGTTCATCTGAGTGGAGGTTATGTTTTGAATTATAACCTGTTGGGCCCAAGTGTTGTTCTTATCCAGTTATGGGCATCAACAGGATTATTAGGTTGTTCTACATCTCCAGTAATATATTTGGTGATGTTGCAATGGATAAAAACTCTTTGCATCCTTTCCTTCCATTGAATGATCACAGTCAGACAACTTACTGACATTCAAATATTCCTTGGTTCAGATCAGTGCAATATAGTTGTGGGGTTCTGCTGTGGGTTCATCACCATGAGCAGGTGTATCACATGGAGCATCAGCTGTGTTTCCTGGCTCTTTCACCCTTGAACCTGAAGGATATGCTCTAGCACTTTGTATAGGGGCTGCAAAGTGTATGTGCAGTACTGGTTGTTTGGGAGCTTCACCATCTGAGTGTTGTGACATGGTAGGTCCAGATAATTAACTTGTTAAGCTAGATAGGGCCAGGGCCCATAACCTATTGGGATAATAATTGTTCAAGGAGGGAGGGGACTTAATTGAGCATGGTGAGAGTCAAAGAGAGACCTAGACATCTCATATAATCCTATTGCAAGTAGGGAGCATGCTATGTTCTATATATAGCATGGCCTTTGACTTGGAATGCCTGATATACCTATGTCTGATTTAAGCTCATGTGGGTATGATGTGAATGCATGGCAGGCAAGATATGCTACAACAAGCTAATTCAGAATGGTGCAGTCAGAAAAGCTGACTGGATGTGCAGAGTTCCCTATGCTCACATAGGATGTTTGGTGCATGTCAAAATTGTTGAATGAGTCAGCAACAGTGAGATCACCCATCTATGAAATTGCTGTCAAACAACTAAGCCATGGATCTAGGTCAATAGAATATTGTAAGCCTGGCTTACAACATGATTTACACTTACTTACATATGGCTCCTTCTGATCATATATGGACACTCTAGTTGCATTTTCCTGATTATTCCCTTGATTCCCACTTTCCATTTTGATATAACTAGTTATCTCCTGAATACCCATATCATTGTTCTCTCACTCTTGTGTGATCTTGTCAGTGAGTCTTAAGTCTTTATTCTCCTCTCTTTCATACCTAGCATTGTCTGTGCCTGGGTATTCAGGGACAGGCTTCTAAATATGTGCCATCACACTAGTATGAGAGCAGTAAAAGTCTAAAATTTCCTTTCAGTAATACAAGAGTGCAGGATCATAACCATCAAATGGTAGTTGACAAGACCTATTGAGACATGCATCTCTACAATTCTGCAACAGCTAATTTCTGCTATCACTTACTTGCTTTCAACTATACAACCCTTTATTGTAAATCCAGTTGCCAATCTGGGGTCAATGTTTGCAAACCTCTTCAATATAACATTGACAACTGGCTAACCCCCTTATCATCTGATTCCCAACCAGCCATTCAAGAGGCTGTTTTTCATTACTCTGCCTATAGTGAAGCTGGTGACCACTTTCAAGTCTGTATATCTATGCCAGACACAGCTGCTTGGAGTTATGGCCTAGGGACTGCCATGGATGGATGGCAATGGATATGGATATCACATGGGTGGTATCCATGGATGAACAGATGGTTACTATAAATAAATGTGTAAATATAGATAAGGAAAGACACTGTTCCCACCCTGAACCCCATCACTACTTCCCATGGTTCATCAATGTGTGCCACTGCTTCAGCTAACATTGTGCTCGTCATCCTTGATGATGAGCATGCAATTCCACTCATTCTTTAGCTTTTCCCTTCGCTTATAATACCTATGTATATACTGTGATTATAAACATCTATTTAAATTAGTGTTTGAAGGTCCAGTCCATGGTTATGTAACAGTCTTTTGGAATTTTGAGATGTAATCTGCTTGTTAAAGCCTTACAACCTATCATGGCATTTCAGGACTATCTGTACACAATGTCAAGATATGATTGAAAAGGTTTTGTCATTATGTCTCAGTCATTTTTACAGAATTAAACATATTAAACACAAAACAATTTTTCCAGTTCATACACTTTTCTCAAAACCTCGGAAAATGTATAGACTGGAAAAATTGTTTTATGTTTAATATGTTTAATTCTGTAAAAACCACTGAGGCATAATGACAAGACCTTTTCAATCATATCTTGACATTGTGTCCAAAAGGTCCTGAAATGCCAGGATACATTGTAAGGCTTTAACAAGCAGATTACATCTCAAAATTCCAAAAGACTGTTACATAACCATGGACTGGACCTTCAAACACTATCTATTTTCGCTTTTTCACCTATATTTAAGCATGCAATCACCATTCTCCCTTGAACAGGGGAGAAGGAAGGATCTCTTCTCCTCATTGAGGGGCTATACTACATGTACAAGGCCAGATAATGATATATATAGTTCAATACATGACAGGGAATGGTGCCACATGAGGTGGGAAGGGGGAAAGGGGGAGAAGTGACAGTGAGGAGAGAGGGGCCATATACTGAGCTTGTACATGTCCTACAGTTGCTTGGTGGTATATAGATGGATGTAAAAATGTATCTAGGGGTGGGGAGTGAAGTTGAGAGAGCTGGGAGTGAGGGACTGTGTGTCAATGCACCTGTATGGGGAGGAGTTTATCACTTACCTACTTCTCTGGACCTTCCACCCCTAAAATGCACATGAAAAGAGGGTGTAATGGTCCTAATAAATGATCTGATAGACCCCCTAAAGACCCTACAGCTGTTAATATAGCCAGAAAAGAGAATATGGAGTCAGAAAGAGGTATGCTTACCCTGTGAGATCTGTGGCACCAAAATGTTCACTTTCTTCGATTCCTAGGCCTGATAATAAAGTATAATGAGGGAAAATGAAGGACATAGCATGGAGGGAAGGTCTTGGCTCACCAGGGTATGGGTTCCCCATCAACAGAGGTGAACTTTGCTCACCATGAGTCACACACTTTACCTATAATCTAAAACTCCTCCTTGACACCCTTAGTAGTCCTTCCCCCTTCATTTATAGCCTACAAGTAATCTACATAGTCAATGCTTCGTCCTACAAGGTAGGATCTTCACCTACTCACCTATTCTCTTTGTTACTCTATCCCATCTCATGGGGTTGTGGCAGTAGATACAGAACCAGCAGTGTATTGTGAGTACAATTTCCACCTTAGAATGGTCTATAAATCTGCAAAAGAGAGGTGAGGAATCAATACATTGAGGTAGATTATAGTCACTCACCCAAGGCCCCTAGTACAATATTTACTTGGTGAACAGTAAATATTAGTGCCTAATAGAATGCAGAATGAGATTCACTTTGGTTAGAGACAGTTCAGATAGTGGGAGAGGCCATAGCAAGTACTAGAGTGCATGTTGAACCAGGGGTTCCAAAAAAGGCAATAACTCAAAAATATCTGAGCAGTACTGCAATGCAATGCACTGAGGATCAAGCAGCAGGGGTGGATAGAGAAGAGTCTGTTTCATAGGATGCAAAATGACCAAAGGGAATCTGTGGAGGAACAATTGAGATACAGGCAAAACAATAGATTTAAGTGGTTGATCAGGGCAGGCATTGAGACACATCTGATCATGGATGTCATTGCACTCCTGATCATACTCTTCTTCAGCACTCTTTTGGGAGTCCTTCCTCCAGTTTATGACAGGTTCCTCTTGTCCCTTTTGTATTCTATGGAATAGACTCCCCTCTCTCCACTCTTACTGTTCGATTAATGGTGCATTGTGTTGCTGTTGAGCTATCTTTGAGTTATTGCCTTTTTGGGAATGCTTAGTTCAACCCTCTCTCTTGTGCATCCTATGGCCTCACCTCATATTTGGATGGTCTCTAACTCAAGGGAACCCAACTTACTATGAGATTATACCACTATCTCTACACTACATTGAGATATAGAAGTTCTGTAAACCTTGGGTGAGTGACTGCATTCCAACTCAACATATTGACTCTCTACCTCTCTTGAATAGACTCAGGGACCATTTCAACATGCCGATTATAATCATAATACCATGGTATATATGTATATAGCTGTAATTTACCCTCCCCCACCTATTCTGATCGGAGTCCAGTTATTCCAACTGGAGTCCATGGAGCCAACTGGAGTCCAGTTATTCCAGATGCTCAACTTAGAGTATATACCCTAATGGATAATCAAATTTCAAGTCTTAAGTTGTCAAAGTGCCCACAAAATATATTTGTGCAGAGTAAGGATTGAACTCAAGATATCTTGATTAGAGTGATCACATGATGAACCAAACATATGTGCTTAACCAGCTGAGCCACAGGAGAATTATTAGTTGGTAATTTAGGGTGTATTTATGACACTCAGACTCATAACTCTTTTTTTAAGGGCAAAGTTTTTTAATTAACCACATCCCTTGCATTGAATGCGAGGGACTGGGGGATGATGTGATTAAATACATAAACTACATTATTTATATATATAAAAAGCCCTCATGTTCGGTGTGAGGGGCAAGGTAAAAACATAAAGGAAAAAAAACCCTCCCCAGGCAAAATGCAGGGGAGGGGGAGGCAACGCAGCCCTGCTGTCCTTGGTGCATCTCCTGGGTTTGCCATCCTGGGTGCCCATCATCCTGCCCACTCCCTGTGGTCCCATATCTCCCTGTTGTTGCCCTTGGTGCCTGTCATCCTCCCTGCTCTGGTGCTGGGCCTGCCATGTCGTTTGGTGCCATCATGTGGGGCTGTCCTCGTCCTCATTCCACTCGCCATCCACCCCATGAGCAGTTGCTCTGTGGGGCTGGGGGCGGGTGGTGCATTGTTTGTTGCATGGCCTGTTTGTGTTGTTAGTTGCACCAAAAGGAAGAAATTTGAATAAAAAAAACTTACTTATGGCCCAGGAGATGTCGCTGACATCTCCTGGGCCTCTCGTTCCTGCTTTCCTGTTGTGTCCCTCCCATCGTCTGTCCCCACAATCCACCCTATGAGCAGTTGCTTGTAGGCATGGGGTGGGTGCCATGGTGCTCGTCATTGTCATTGTCTGGCCCTGGTGGTGGTGGCACCGTTCCTTGTCGTGGTGGGGCCCTGGTGCTCATTCTTTGTTGTCATTGGTGCCTACCATCATCCACTCACCCTACCCAACCTGCAAGCAGGTGCTTGCAGTGGTGCGAGTGGGTGGTAGGTCAGTGTTGTCATGGATTTCTGTTTGGGGGGGGGGGGGGGGGGGTTGGGGCATGTCAGTGCGATGTGGTATGCTTATGGGGGGTTGGTGGGTGCTTACTAGGTAGGTATCCCCCTTCTGGGGTCTCCTGGCATCCCTCTGCACCCACCTAGCCTGTGTCAACAGCCTCACATCCCATTTGAAAGGGGAGGAGGGGATTGGGTGGCTGTGGGCATGCATTGCACATTTTTCATCACGGCAGGTCATCCCCAGTAGTATACACCTAAAAAGCAATAATTTACAATTACTTGATTGATAAAAAGAAAAAGAAAAAAACCTTATCTATGGCCCAAATGATGTTGCTGTCATTTGGGCCCGCATTCCGTCCAGTCAACTCGTTTGAAGGTGGTGGTGATGGTGGCAGTGGGCATGGGAATGGTGGTGGTGGGTGCGCACGCAGTGGTGGTGGTAGAGTGGAGAGGAGGAGGAGGTGGCATTGACAATGGTGGTGGTGGTGGTTGTGAGCTGGCAGTCACATGTCACATGTCATGCATGTATGCATACTTATTAAGTATTCCGTTAATGGCTGTGGTTAACTATGCACCTTGGTTTGGTCATAAAGGTATTAAATGTATGTAGAGGAATAATTACCTGGTAGCTCAGTGGTTAAGCATGCTGTGATATGCAGACCCAAGGTCGAGGGTTCAATTCTTGTTGTATATTGAACTTTTATTTGGGAAAGCACATGCATTCCAGTTATTCCAGTTATTGAGGTTGTGATGAGTCTGGTCAGATTCTGGGGATTCCAGGTGTAAATTGGATCCTTATTCTGACTGGAATTGTGCTGCATAGGGAAAACTACATACAAAAAAATTTCCACCAGATTCTAGAAATTCCAGAAATTCTGGCCAGACAAACTGGAATCCAACTGGAATAGGTGGGGGAGTGTAAAGTACTCATATATAGACCCACTAGTGGGCCATGTGAATTGCCCATTTATTAAAAGAAGCAGTCTTAAGTACAAATTTTACTCAGTATAATAAATAACATCATGTGTGCCAACAAGGCACTCCAACAGGTAATTGACCTTGCTAAACCATTTTAATAGACTATGGATGCCACCCATATCCATGGACTTTATCATCCATGGATATTCACCTGGATGGACCTGGGTCCATCCATGGTAGTCCCTAATAATATTATTAATAATATGGCCATCATTCTTGAAAGGACATTTGGTGTTTGCACTTCACAATTACTACTCTTTATTGCACTTGCAATTAAATTTTTTTTAAAATCTCATTTGTTCTCCATTGTGGCAAACCATATGTTAGAGAGTAAATATGTATGGTAGTGTGCATTAGCATGTGTCTCCTCCCTGTTTTGTTTTTTCATCATCATCTGCTTAACGATACCACAGGGTGGTTTTCAAAGCACTGGTGGCACACAAATAAGTGGTACTGGGGCCATGAATAAGGTATGGTTGTTGTGGTTGTTGTTTGCTGTGTAACACTGTAACATCTCTCCTATTGTCTTTTCCTTCTCTCTCCCTGTTCTTCCTCCAGTGTTGGTAGTTCACCAAATGTTCTGTGCCAGCAGCCATTTTCAGCAACATATTAGTGCTTGGAGTGTCTTGGGTGTCATAAAGAGTTTTGTGATGCTTATGTCTCTCCCACCTGTGCTGTTGCATCCGGCTTGTCTGGCTACTTGGTGTGCTGGGCACTGTAGCAAGTACTGTTGTACTGTTTCCTCATTCTGTTGGCATGCAGGGCATATTGATGAGCCACTTTTTCTGATGCAGTATGAGTCCTTAGCTAATGGTGCATGTTCTGTCCTTAACTGTGACAGTATGCTGGCTAGTTCCCTCAGTGGCATTGTGATGAGGTTGATGTATTTGCTTGATGGAGTGGAGGGGTTTGTCTTCTTCATACTGTTGTGAAGCCTGCCATGCTTTTTGTGCACTGTGCTTTAACTTTTCTCCATATGCCTACTTTCTTGCTGATTTACTGTGTGGTAGTGTCTTTTTGAGGAGTTTTGGTAGTTTTCTTGCTTTGGTGCTTGCTTTGGTGATTGCCTTCTTTGCTTGTTCATTGGCCTGCTCATTTCCTTCTACCCCTTTGTGCCCTGGTAGCCATTTGATTGTGATCATGATCCCTTGGTGTTTCTTTTGTAGTGCTATGATGTCTTCATGGAGGGCATCAAAGATGTAGTGACCTGGGTTGGATTTTGTTAGGTGTGTGGCTGTAATGGATGCTTGGTTGTCAATGTAAATGATCACTGACAGTATTCCTCCTTCATTGGAGATCAGTCTGGTTCCCAGTATTGTCCTACCCCCTCTCCTTCATATACAGTATGGTGTGTTGAAATTAATTACCATGTGAATACATGCTGCAGAACATGCACATAACATGCACACTTGTTGCATACTGTGCATACACATAGAGAGCACACTCCCCAGGGCTCATGTGATTACCTTATATTTATGTTATATAAGGAGAACCTGTTTATAGGGATAATATAGTGTTCTTCACATCCACTAACCCTAGCAGTAAGACTAAGTACTAACAACCTGCACAGGTAAGTTGTGAGGAGTGTGTACCCTTCCTGCATAATATGGAGCCTGCTTCAACAGGTTATGGGCCTTGTGAGCACATTGATAGATGCACCTTCAATGGCTGCAGTTCAACATTGTGCACAGTTGTCTCATATAATACCTGATGTACTCCCTGCAAGCTGCAAATGTGATGTGCTCTTCATGAGTTGCAACTAGCATGCTAGGCAAGTACTCTAAAGGAGTGCTTAGTCTCCATCTTTGAGACCTGTTTTTTATTGAATGTGAAGCTGACAAATGCTCAAATGTTGGGATGACTCCTGCTAGCACAGGCATTTTCTCCTTAGACGTAACTTGTTGGACTGCATGTGGGTACTGAAGTGCTGTATCAGCCTAAAATATAAAGCCCTGATTGGTTTGGAGGAGTTACCTGAAGCACAGCAATAAACTTGGTGATGCAGATCCACTCTGCAGGTCAAAGCTTGAATTTCTCAGTATCCCTTGAGCTGTCAAGGCTCAGAAATTGATCTAGGGGCTGATAGAATGGTCAGTAGTGATGATACAAGTGCTGGAACATAAACATAGATTTGCTTGCTTGAAAGTTCTGAACCTGATGAGCATCTGATAAGTAGAGTCCCATTGAGTCTTGACATTGCAGAGGAATTTAAAGGGCTTGATCTGCACAGGCTTGTCTAAGCTGTCTTCTGCATCCTTACACCAACTGGTGCTGTTACCACTTCCAATGACCCCATAAATCTCTGTCTGGCATTGCCAGATGCTTGAATTGTCTTAATCAAGGACCAAGGAGATCAGCAGGGATGGCATCACCTTTGTTGTTGCTGCCTTCATCGTTGATGTCAGGATTGACATCACTACTGAGAGCCTTGATTGTGGGTTGCACACAGACATTGATGATGTGTGGAAAGCAGGCGATTTGGGAATCCTAAGGATCAAAAGTGACCTCAGGCCTATGACAATGATAAATTGCTCCAAGTGAAGTCAACAGGCACCATTGTTTGATGCATTATCCAGGGTCCAGTGTCCATCCTAATGTAATTATCAATATGGAGACAAAGAGTTGATTGTCATGATACTGTAATCGTACCCTGGAGGGGGTCCAATTCACTCAGAGGCACAGGGGCAGAATAAGACCAGGTATTATAGTGGAAGCAGCTATGGGGGAACTATACAGGTGGTGATTACGGAGGTGATGGGGAAGGAAGGTAGTTAAGTTTGTTCAATTGATAGATGTCAGTATATGTGAGAGATTGTATCAACAAGAACAACTGTTAGTAAGCAGCATGATTACACCCTCCCCACATCTGAAAAATTGCCTGAAAATGTAAGGAAGGTATCATAAAACTGCTCGTCGGGTGCGTCAAAAACCCAGTGGGAAAAGCTACTGGCGGCAGGAACAAGAAGAAGTTGAAAAGAACAACAAGATCCTCAATGTCCTGCCAACCAGTTGTCCAATGCCGCGTTGTCTGCGAGTTCTGAACCTGAAAGCCATTCATTGTCAGCGGCACCATAACCCACCCACCTTACCAAATATTGCATTCCTCGGCCACGCCGTTGAGCATCAATTATTTTATTGATGTAGTGCTCCTCAATCCCATTTTCTGTGATGATGCCCCCTGGGCAAACAAGTTTGCACCCTGGGAATAATGTGCAGTCATTCTCATTGTATGGCGTTACTTCAGAGGTGTGAAAGGTAGGGAATCAGTGTGATGCTAATGGGAATTCCAGGGTCACAGTCGACTTCTTGCGGTTGACGTCCGTAATAATGTACGGTCCATCGAATCTAGGCATAAATTTAGCAACATGTTTCTCACCTTTTGCAGCATATTCTCATCGCCTGTTCTCTGTTGATAGCATAACACGATCCCCAATGTCTAGCACCAGGTTGACGCCATGAGTGAGGTTTGCGAATGCAGCTTGTGTCACCTTAGCTTTCAGTAAGTTATCTTGTGCTTCATAAACATCCAGTTGTAGATGGTGAATCAACTCTCGAGCTCTGAGTTCCTTGGGCATGTTGGTAATCACAGGTGTGAGGAGTGGAGGAATTAGTCGAGGACTATGGCCCATTCGCAGTTGGAAAGGCGAAAATCCTGTGGACTTGTTTACAGTATTCATTAAGTCAAAATGCACTCGTGGCAGTGTGCAGACCCAGCCTGTCTGATTACGCACCACATGGTAACGCAGTGCCTGGTTGATTGTTTTGTTAGAGTGTTCATTTGCTCCATCAGTTTCAGGGTGATACACTGAAGACATCTTCAGTTTAATACCAGTGAGTTTGTGCAAGGCGGTCCAAAATTTCGAGACAAAAAGTTTGTCGCAATCAGATACAATATTCAAAGGTAGGCCATTTTTGCAGTACCACCAATCAAAAAAAACCTGCGCGAGCTGTTCAGCAGTAAGGTCAAACCAAGTTGGGACAATCTGCAAATCAGATCCAAGTTGGTCCATCATCGTCAGAATGCAGTTGAAGCCACTATCTTCAGGCAGTGGTCCAATGAAATCCATTGCAACAGAATCACCTTGTCCATCTGGCATGGGTAAGGGATGCAAAGGACCTGCAGGCAACTTAGTTCTTGACTTGTTGCATTGGCATTCAGGGCAACTCAGCACATATGCCTGTTCAAGGTCATGGCGCATGTTTGGCCAGTAGTAAGAATCTCGCAATGAACTGTAAGTCTTCTCAAATCCAAAATGCCTGAGAGAATCATGGGACAGGTGGAACAGAGCCTCCCTAAGTCCCGGTGCAGATGGTACCACCAGTCACCCAGCGATAAACCACAACCCGTCATGCATCTGTACAGATGCCATGCCAGGGGCAGCGGCAATCAGTTTCTTGCACCAAGAATCAGTCAAATAACCCTCGATGATGCTCTTCTTGAGCTCCGGGTTGGCAGAGATCATCAGTGTTGCTGCGACAGGCAGTTCCATTTTCACCAAACAGTGTATGGATTGCCAAGGTGATTTTTGTGTGGCAGGCACTACCACGTTCATTGACGCGAGGTCATCATTGTAGGGACAGTATTCATATGGTGTGTGGGCTGCCTCCATTGCAGCTGAGCTGTTAGCCATGGAAGTTGTGGGCAACTGTGAAAGTGCATCAGCCACGGAGTTCTCATCCCCTCTGATATAAACAATCTTAGCATCAAACTGGGACATGAACTCCATCCAGCAGGCCTGTCAACGGGACAAGTCAGGTTGTGAGTCAAAATTTTCCAGTGTTTTATGGTCAGTGAAAATTGTGAAGCTACAGCCAAACAGATCAGATCACCACTTCTTCAGTGCACAAATAATGGCCAGCATTTCCTTCTCGTGAACCAGATAATTTAGTTCGGCACCCTTAAATGTCATGGAGTCAAATGCGACCGGCCAGGCAGTCTCCCAGGTTTTACCAAAGGATAGGACAGCTCCAGAATGAACATCACTCGCATCTGTTGTCAGGAAATTTTTTTGCTCATTGTCCCCATGGTCAATCATTGTCAAGCAGTTGTGGCTGACCACAATTGTTTTGATTGCATTGAAAGCAATTTGATGGTATGGCTCCCAAGCTGGGAAAGAGCGGGTAGCTTGGGCAGTTGTCAAAGGGGTCAGAACAGAAGTGTGTGTAGCAAGGTTCGGCAGGAAAGCAGCCAGGTAGTGTATGAGACCCAAAAAGCGATGCACATCAGTTGCATTTTGGGGTCGTGGCCAGTTAAGAATTTTCTCAACTTTACTGTTGTCTGGTTCGATTCCAGCAGCGGAGATATGATGACCCAGAAAATCAATTGAAGAGCAGTACAGGTGGGTCTTTTTGGGGTTATTAGCCTTACGCAGCACATTAAGAATCAGATGGACATTATGGTGGTGTTCATTGATTGACTGCAACCAGATTACAATATCGTCCAGGTACACATGGCAGATCTTGCCAATGTGTTCCCACAGTGCCACTGCCACTTGGCGTTGGTGTATAGCTGGCGCATTCCGCAGGCCCATAGGCATCACCAACCATTTGTAAAGCCCAAAAGGAGTGGAAACAGCAGTCAGGTGGACATCATCTGGATGCATTTGAGTCTGGAAGAAGCTGTCAGTCATGTCCATCGTTGCCCAGATTTTACCCTTAGCACAGTCGTTTAAGATATTGTCCACGCGTGGCAGTGGATGTGAGTCGACCACCATGTTTGTGTTCAGTTGGCAGAAGTCATTAACCCAGTGCGGCAGGATGGTTGTATCCACCTTAGGGATTATAAACACTGGAGAGGCCCATGAAGAAGATGATGACTGTATGCACCCAGCATCCAAGTGCTTCTGAAGCAGTGTTCCCCAAGCTTCTCGAAATTTCCAAGGACACTGATAAGTCCATGTTTTGATCACCTGTTCAGCCTTTTTCAGGTGGATTCATGCTTGCACATTGGTGGGCAAGGCAGATGCATGGGGTATTGGCTCGAAAAGATCGTGATACTCTGCCTTCAGCAAGTCTTCATGGTGCATAAGTTCAGCTACATGCGTCAGAATCTCAATGTGGGCTGCAATCGCACCTGCAATATCTATTGGCTTCACATGCTCAAAATTCAGTAGATGTCGACAGCCCTGTAACACAAATTTAAGTTCTTCTATCATTAGTTCACGGTCTGTTTTTGTTTGTCGCAGCTGAGCCCGCAATCGACATAGGGGTTTAGGTTTCTGTACAGCATGAAGTTTTGGATTCAATAAGTCAAAGCCATTTACTTTATCAATGCAAGTCCATGCGGCATGGTTGGTTACAATATTATTTACAACTAAGAATGGCAAGCCCAGAATTACAGGGGCACAGAGGTTGGACGCTACCAGAGCCCGTACAGTATGGGAGGTCCATTCGCCATCTACGGCGGTCACAGCAAGTTTTACCCAGTCAGTCAATACAGTCTTAGCAGCCGTCTCAGAATTCTTCACAGCGACATCAATTGTTTCGGGTTTAGGCAGGCATCGGCAGTGGAGACCAAGTTTTGTAACTAGTTCTGTGTCAATCAGTGCCACATGAGTGCCATCATCAAGCAGCATAGGCACAGAAAGCAGTAATGATACATTCGGGCCCTCAATAGAGCCTTGCCACCAAAGGTGGCGGCAGCTGAAAGGGGCACTCACCGAGTCATCATCACTCTCATCAGAATCGGTGCCATTGCCCAAGGCAGCAGATCCCCTCAACTGGAAATCAGCATGTTCGTCTGCCCACAAGCCCATGGCTGCTATGGGACGTGTTGCACGGGGTAGGATGGCGTTGGCCACTGTCGCAGGAATAGAAGAACTCGTGGATGGGAGGGGAGCCGTGCGATGGTCGATCAGTCCTCGGTAGGAGGCAGCTGCAGGGAAGCCATATGGGCACTCAGCAGAATGGTGGCAGACATAAATATGCTGGCATTTTCGGCAACCCTCCTTTGCATCCAATTCGTCCTTTTCCTCCTTCGTCAGTGGAGAGAGACTGACATGGGCGGAACTGGAGGGTGCAGCAGGGGCAGTGTTCACATTTCCAGCAGGTACAGGGGTTGTACCCGAGTTAAATTGAGAATGGTGTCATTTATTGAAATTGGTATATCCCTCCTCATTGGTATCCCATCCGCGTTTACACTCACAAAACAGTTCAGCTGCTAACTGCTGTGTGCACAGACGGTCAGCATGACGCACATCATTGAGGGCCTTCAACTTTCTGGCGGAAGGTGGCCTCACACTGAAAAGAGTTAGTGTCAATGAGCAGTGGGTTTAGGGATTGCATGCGGTTGAAGTAGTCCCAGAATGTACAACTGGTGGGACATGCGGTGATAGGTTGTCTCCTTGGCTCAAAGGCCGATTCACCATTTCGACCACATTCTAAGCACATCGGATAACTCGCATGAGGTCCCAGAAGCAGCACAACCACTCCCGACCAAGTCTACCAAGTGCAATATTGTGTCAAACATGATCGAACATCGTCGAAAATCATCGAGCATCGAGCATCGTCAAACATTGTCAAATTATGACATTATTTTTCACAAAATATTTATGGTCAAGGTCATGGTCATACTCAAAGTCATGGTGCTGAAGTCATGGTCATGGTCAATGTTAAGACTATAGGTCTTTAACTCAGCCTCGGCTTCATGTGTTACAGTTGGAGGCTTTCCAACTGTCTCGTATCGCACTAGGAGACTTTCCTAGTGTATCAGGCTTCCTGCCTTTACTTGGGTACTTCCTCAAGTAGTCACGGCTATCCATACTCAGAGGCTTTCTGAGTAGACCGTTCGTTTGTGTATCACAGTTGGAGGCTTTCCAACTGTCAAGTTCGGGTTATCACAGCTAGGGGCTTCCTAAGCTGTCGAGTTTGAGTGTATCACAACTAAGGGACTTCCTTAGTTGTCGAGTGTTCTGGTTGAGTCTAAGACCGTTGGTTGAATTAGGTCAAGCTGGAGAATACACAGAGTGTAGCTACAGCTTATATACTGTTCCAGGACTATCTATCGTCCAATCAGAAGGTGAGATGCTTATCAGGTAAATATAGACAAGAACAATAGAAACAATAGGCCTCATGCCTCGCATGAGGTGTCTGATGTCAAGGAGTGCTACAGCGCAGCATATCAGAGAACAATAAGAGATAAGCCTCATGCCTAGCATGAGGCGTCCAATGTCATAGATCCAATGTCAAGGATCCAATGTCACGGACCTCATGTAAAGGGGTTGTCATACCATGATGTGTGTGGGAGTGGATTCGGGTGCATGGAGTCGCCATGCATCAAGGTGTCTCCCGTCGGAAGTGAGCCAAATCAAACAAGAAAAATGAAGTGCCCAGTCTTGCGGGTCCAGATAACAAATCGTAACATCACCCTCTCTATCTTCGAAGTCACTGACTTCGATCAAAATCTCTTTCTCCTCCCTGGTCAGGAGGTGGGGTGGGGTTGTGGGGTTTGAGGGAATTGGTTGGAGCGCAGTAGTGTTCCCAACTCTCTGTGTTCTCCAAGCAGGAGTCTCTTCGCCAGGCTATATCCACTCTCATCATCATAGTGGGTATTCCACTGCAGGTCGATCCATAGGGGTCTGCTCACACCCACCAGTGGCCTCATACCAGGGTGAAGCCCTGTCCGGTCGACGCAGAAGTCCTCTGGGATGTAGTCTTCCCCGTCTCGCTCTTCCTCAAAACACCACTCTTCATATTGGGTCCTCACCCAGGTGTAGTCCGCCTTCGTGCTCCTCCAGGCAAAGAGGCAACATTTGGGGCAGGTCAAGGACACCCTTCTTATCCAGTTGTCCCTTGTTATCCAGAAGGGAATCCCATGTGGGCATACCCACGAGGGTCTGCCTGGGAGTATGTTCATCAGTGGTTGTTGGTTGATGACCATTCACCCAGTCCTTGCTGGGGTTCATGGCAGGTGTAGTGTCGATGGAGGGGGGAGCATCCTGTGGTTTCTTTGATTTGGTGGGTGTTTTTGGTCTTGGTTCTGGGGGGTTCTACAGCTGTCATCGCTGTTTATATGCTCCAAGGATTTTCTTGGCATGTTTCAGGTTTCCCTTGGGCTCCCAGGAGTTCTCCAAGGTCGGGTATCTGACCCACTTCACTAAGAAGTGCATGGTCCTTCCTTTTTTTTTCTGTCCAATGATCGCTTCCACTTCGTACTCCGATTCACCTTCTATTAGGTCCAGTGGAGGTTCTGGCAAGTTTGGACCATGCGTCTCGGTTTCTTTATACAGGGTGAGGAGTGCCGCATGGAATACCGGTGTAAGGGGACTAGGGGGGTGCCCTGTGTGTTTTTCCTATTTTTTATGTTCATCCCATATTTTTCTCCACCTCATTTCCTTCTATTCTTCATTTTCTATGATTTTTCCGGATTTTATTACTAATTTTCCCTTGCTATCATGTTTGTACATGTTGACACTTTTATATTTAGAGGCGGAGTACCCCTTCCGACACATACCCCTTGGTATGATGTCATTCGGCAGCCTTGATCCGCCTATCTCTGCCTTTTTCTATTTTTAGGTTATATTTGATTTTTGTCATCTTCACATATACTGGGCATCAGCAAGGGGATCCTTAGAGTTTTCTCTTTGGATTTCCCTTTGCTAGGTGCGCCCCCAATCCCTGTATTATGTAGCATAATTTTAACTTCAGATTTCCCTTTGCTAGAGGCTTAGGTTGCCCTTATAGTAGAAAACTCTCCCCTAAGGCCCGAAAATCGCGAACGTGCTGCCCAAGATAGGCAGGTACGGACTGGACAACGCTTCCCAAAGCTCCACAGAGTCCCTACACACCGTTCCAGATACTCTTGCCTTTATTACGCCGCCATTTTCGCCAAACGTGCTCCCTAGCGACATGGACGCATCAGAACGCATCAGAACGCTTCAACGTGCTTGAAAGCGACGTTTCCGGAATGCGCGCGCAAATCGACTCGCTTAAATCTACGATTGAAAACTTCGTTAGGACCCTCCAGGCTAACCCTACGACCAATAGTTCCCCCTTTACGACTCCAAGCGCACCCAACAATGACGTTTTGCCAAACACATCCACTAAGGAACGTGCCCAGATCAAACTGTCCCCCCCCGCCAAATTTAATGGTGCACGTGCGCAGGGACATGCATTCCTTAATTCCTGTGAGTTATACATTAGTCTCCAGTCGCATCAATTCATCGATGAGGCTGCAAAAATTTATTGGGCCTTCACATACATGAAATCTGAACGCGCCTATCTCTATGTGGACCGTATCCTACATCAAACTAAAGAACTCGGTTCTCTACCTTTCTCCACTTGGGGTGACTTTCGAGCTGAGTTCATACGCCACTTCTGCCCCCTCAATGAACGCCACCGAGCAGTGACACGACTTGAGTCATCCGCTTACCACCAGGGACGTCGATCTGTGGACGACTATATCAATGAGTTCAAGGATTTGGTGGACATGGCAGGATATGGGAGTGGGTTACCAGTGGTGGTGAAGTTCCGACGGGGGCTCAACCGAGAAATTCAGGACCAGATTGCACAGATGTTGGAAGGGCGCCCAGCGGACAATGATATCCTTGCTTGGTATGAAGCTGCTTCACTCTGTGACAAGAACCGACTCACAAATGTGGCATTTAATGCTGCATTCCATGCTCCAACTACCACTCATACACCCTACACCTTCAATCGAAGCCTTCCCTGCCCTAACCCCATTCCTGTTCATCAAACTCCCACACCAGCTGTCAATGTCCCAGTACCAATGGATGTTGATGCAGCCCGCAGCCATGCACGTAAGTTGGATCTCTGCTACCGTTGTGGGGAACCTGGACACAGGGCTGGAGCGTGTCCCCATCATCAGGATATCTGCATGCTCACCCCTGAGGGACGAGATGAACTCCTGCAAGATTTGTTGGCGCTTGTAGATGTTGAGGAAGCGAAGGATCAAGTTGTAGAGGAGCAGGATTTTCCTATTCGCAGCGAGTGAATCGTACGCCCTCACTGCCTGTCCATAACCGCTTTGAAGTCTTGTCAGTTGAATCCCCAGAGAATGAATCCATTTCTGTGACTGCTCCCCTCTCTGACCCTTTGAAGTTGGCTAAAGACGTACCTGCTCTCCCCATCTCTCCTTCTACTCCACGTCCCAAAATTAAATCATGGGAGCGTAAACTACCACGCAAGTATATTGTGGCATCCACTCCCTCTGCACATTCCTTAAATCTAGCCATCGAACTGCAGACGACCAACACTGGACAGATACTTGGTGTCTCTGCGCTCCTGGACTCTGGTGCGACTGGTCTCTTCATCGATTCCCATCTGGTACAACAACATTGTCTAAATACTCGCTCACTCTCACGTCCGATACCTGTATATAATGTGGATGGATCCCCAAATGAAGCTGGTGCCATCCGAGAGGTTGCAGACCTGGTTCTCCGTTACAAAGATCATAGTGAGCGTGCCCTTTTTGCTGTCACTCAATTAGGAAAGCAAAAGGCGATTTTGGGATATCCATGGCTTCGAGACCATAACCCAGAGGTCGACTGGCGCACTGGGGAGGTTACCATGAGCCGATGTCCATCCCGCTGTCGGACGTGTTTCACAGAAGCCAGGCAAAAACGTCGTGGACAGAAGGCGGCAATACGACGAACTCAGAAGTGTTGTGCTGGACCCCTGCCTATACCTGAAGTGGAATTGGAAGGGGTTCCTGATCTAATGCCGGACTCAGATGATGATGATGAGGACCCAGAGGAAGTGGAGGAGGGTGATCAGATCTTCTACACTGCGATTCGCTCATCGCATGAGGTGTGTGCCACATCGAACATATCCCAACGCCTCGCCGAGGCCTTCCACAAAAACAACGCTGCTAAATCCTCTACTAACTCCTTACTCCCTCATCTCCATGAGTTTGAAGACATGTTCTCCAAGGAGTCATTCGACTCTCTTCCTGCGCATAAGCCATGGGATCACGCGATCAAACTCACCCCCGGCACAACCCCTTCATCCTGCAAGGTCTATCCTCTCTCTCCGGAAGAACAATGGCAGCTTGACCAGTTCATCGATGAGCACCTGGCCTCTGGACGTATTCGACCATCGAAGTCACCCATGGCCTCTCCCTTTTTCTTTGTCAAGAAGAAGGATGGCTCACTTTGACCGGTTCAAGACTACAGAAGACTCAACAACATCACGGTCAAAAATCGCTACCCACTACCCCTCATCTCCGAACTCGTAAACCAGCTCCGTGGAGCCCGATACTTCACCAAGCTCGATGTCCGTTGGGGCTATAATAATGTGAGGATAAAGGAGGGAGATGAGTGGAAGGCAGCCTTTCGTACCAACCGTGGTCTTTTTGAACCGCTTGTCATGTTCTTTGGCCTTACTAATAGCCCTGCCACCTTTCAGACCATGATGAACGACATCTTCCATGACCTCATCCTTGAAGGTGTTGTCTGCATCTATCTCGACGACATCCTCATCTTCACTCGCACGGTTGAAGAGCACCATCGCATCACGCGCCTCGTCCTAGAGCGACTTCGACGGTACAAACTCTACCTTCGTCAGGACAAATGCGAGTTTGAAAGGACCAAGATCGAGTACCTCGGCCTGATTATCTCGGAGGGTCAAGTGGAGATGGATCCTATCAAGGTAAATGGGGTCACAGCTTGGCCGACGCCCACGAACAAGAAGGAGGTGCAGTCTTTCCTGGGCTTCATCAATTTTTATCAGTGTTTTATCAAGGATTTCTCACATCATGCACGACCGCTGTTCGACTTGACAGGAAAGGAGGCATGGAGGTGGGATAATGCACAACAGGAGGCATTCGAAAAGCTTAAGGAGATGGTCACTTCCGCTCCAATCCTTACCTTTGCTGACGATTCGGGTCCTTTTTGTGTAGAAGCCGACAGTTCTGACTTTGCGACGGGCGCTGTGTTGTCTCAGCAGTCTCCGGAGGACCAGAAGTGGCATCCTGTTGCATTCTACTCCAAAAGCCTTAGTGCTGTAGAGAGAAACTACGAGATCCATGACAAGGAGATGTTGGCGATAATGCGTGCGCTTGAGGAGTGGCGACACTTCCTCGAGGGTGCCCAACACAAGGTGGAAATTTGGACAGATCACAAGAACCTCGAGTACTTCATGACAGCCAAGAAATTGAACCGTCGTCAAGCTCGTTGGTCCCTGTATCTATCTAGATTCAACTTCTCCTTACACCACCGTCCGGGTCGCAGCATGGGGAAGACCGATGCCCTATCCCGATGTGCAGACCATGGGGATGGCAGCGGTGACAACCAAAACATTGTGCTGTTGCAGCCAGACCTGTTCACCATTCGGGCACTGGAAGGCATCGTACCCCAGGGCGAGGAGCGGGACATCCTACGTGACATTCGTCGCGCAAACCATAGCGGTTTACATGAGGATGTTGTTGCCCGAGCTGTTAAAGAACTGAGGAAGGGATCGACCCTTTCCTTATGTGTGGCAGTGTGGGCTGAAAAGGAGGACTTGTTGTATTTCAGGGATCGCATCTATGTTCCCAATGACCCAGACCTTCGCCGGCGCATCATATCCCAACACCATGACTCACAGATTGCTGGCCACCCTGGACGCTGGAAGACCTTGGAGCTCACCTCATGGAACTATTGGTGGCCACAAATGTCATGGCTCATTGGTCAGTATTGTCGCACTTGTGACCTTTGCTTACGCACCAAGGTCCCTCGTTGCAAGCCTATTGGTGAGCTACACCCTCTTCCTGTTCCAGAGAGTCGTTGGGATGTCATCAGCATTGACTTTGTGGTGGAATTGCCAGAGTCAAATGGGTTTGATGCGGTGATGTGCACAGTTGACTCAGTGGGAAAACGCGCTCAATTCATTCCCACTCACACCACTGTCAGTGCCCTAGGTGCCGCTCAACTCTACCTCCACCACGTGTGGAAATTACATGGACTTCCTGGTGCCTTCCTCTCGGATTGTGGCCCTCAGTTCATGGCAGAGTTCACTCATGAGCTGTACTGACTCCTGGGGATCAAACTCCTCGCTTCAACTGCTTATCACCCACAAACTGATGGCCAGACAGAGCGAGTCAACCAGGAACTGGAGCAGTACATCTGCCTCTTTGTCAATGAATGCCAGGACGATTGGGATGATCTCCTTCCTTTGGCCGAGTTCGGGTACAACAACCATGTCCATGCTTCCACTCAACAGACCCCTTTCCTCTTAGACACTGGACGACATCCATGCATGGGATTTGAACCTCACCAAACTCCCTCACACATCGAGACAGTGAATGAGTTCACAGAACGCATGAGGGATAGCTTGGAGGAGGCAAGGGCAGCCTTAGCAAAGGCGAAGGACGACATGGCACGATTTTACAACCAATGCCACTCCCCAACCCCTCAGTACAAGGTTGGTGATCAAGTTTATCTTGACTCCAGTGACATCTCCACTACACGTCCATCCAAGAAACTTGCTCATCGCTTCTTGGGACCTTTCCCCATTGTCAAGTGCGTTGGAACACATGCCTATCGTCTACGCCTCCCAGCCTCCATGTCCAGACTCCATCCCATCTTCCATGTCGTCAAATTGCTTCCAGCTCCCCCAGATCTGTTCCTGGGACGCCATTCACACCCACCACCACCACCTACAGTGATCGAGGGAGAACCCCAATATGAAGTCGAGTCAATCTTGGACAGCCGTTTGCGTCAAGGAAAACTCCAGTATTTGGTACATTGGAAGGGTTATGGGTATGAGGAGAACTCATGGGTCAAAGAGTCTGACGTAAATGCCCCTCGGTTAATCAAGGAATTCCACCGACGGCACACTGCTGCACCGCGTTGCATTCAAGTCACGGACTTTGGTCGTATACGATTTTGAATGCATCGGGGCGATGCATCTTAGAGAGGGGGTGATGTAAGGGGACTAGGGGGGTGCCCTGTGTGTTTTTCCTATTTTTTATGTTTGTCCCATATTTTTCCCCACCTCATTTCCTTCTATTCTTCATTTTCTATGATTTTTCCGGATTTTATTACTAATTTTCCCTTGCTATCATGTTTGTACATGTTGACACTTTTATATTTAGAGGCGGAGTACCCCTTCTGACACATACCCCTTGGTATGATGTCATTCGGCAGCCTTGATCCGCCTATCTCTGCCTTTTTCTATTTTTAGGTTATATTTGATTTTTGTCATCTTCACATATACTGGGCATCAGCAAGGGGATCCTTAGAGTTTTCTCTTTGGATTTCCCTTTGCTAGGTGCGCCCCCAATCCCTGTATTATGTAGCATAATTTTAACTTCGGATTTCCCTTTGCTAGAGGCTTAGGTTGCCCTTATAACCGGGTGTATTTTCCATTGGTTTGGTAGCTTCAGTTGGTAGGAGAGGGGGCTTAGAACCTTCTCGATGGAGAATGGTCCTTCTCTTTTGGGTGTGAGTTTCTTTGTCGCATGCGTCGTTTTGAGGTTTTTTGCTTCTAGCCACACCCTGTCTCCTTCTTTGAATGGCGTGAAGTGCCGTGTAGTTCTTTCTGCCATCAGCTGTCTGGCCAACTTGTGAGTTGCCTTTGCTTCATCTCGGGCTCGTTGCAACGCGACTATTCGTTTCTCTATAGCCGGTATGTTTGTTTTCAGGTATGGGAGTGGGATCGCCTTTGGTTCATAGCCCATCATCAGGTAGAACGGGGAGCTTTTCTGGGTGGAGTGCATCCTTTGGTTGTGCATGAACTCTGCTGTTGGAAGGAAGTGCTTCCATTTCTCTTGGTTGTTCGAGCAGAAGATCCACAGGTAGACTTCTACTTCCTGATTCACTCGTTCTGTTTCTCCATTGGTCTGGGGGTGGTATGCCATACTCATTGCCAGCTTGATTCTGAGCAATCTTTCTAATTCTTGGAATAGCTGCGAGGCGAATCTGGGGTCCCTGTCCAATATTATCTTGTCTGGAAGGCCGAACCGTTTGTAGACGTAATCCAGATAGAGGGTTGCTGCTCCCAGTGCATCGATTGTTTTCTTGCAAGGGATGAAAATTACCCCCTTCGTAAGCCCATGGTCTACCACGACCATGAGTGCATCATAACCGTCGGACTCTGGTAGGTCAGTTATGAAATCAGTCATCACCATTGCAAATGGCCTTGTCGCTTCGGATTTGATTGGTTGTAGGGGCGGTGTCGTTGGGTGGGTGTTGACTTTCATCTGCTGGCATGTAGCACATCCAGCGACATAGTTCTTGATGTACGTCATCATTCCTGGCCACCAGTAGTCCCTTCTAACCATTTCGGTTGTCTGCCATTGTCCTGGGTGTCCACTGGTTACCCCTTCATGGTATTTCTGTACCAGCTTCTTTCGTATGTCCCCACTGTCAGGGACGTAGCATCAATTTTGGAAGAATAGGAGGCCATCCTTGATCTTCCAGTCTTCTAACGCCAACTTTATTGGTGGTGCTCCTTTGGTCTTTAGCGCCTCAATTGCGCTCTTCACCAGGTCATCTTTCATGATGCTCCCCGTAAGGAGGTCATGTAGTTTGGTGTCAATGAATTTCATGAATACCATCTCTGGTAACATCATGATATCTTCATTGTCATTGTCTTCTTCTGGTATGTGGTCGGCCCTTCGTGATAAAGCATCACTTTGCACCATTTGAGATCCAGGCACGTGAACAAGCTGTAATTTGAATTCTGACAAGAATAAGCTCCATCTTGCCTGTCTCCTGTTTAGTTTCTGTGCTGTTCAGAAATATGTCAGGTTCTTGTGATCCAAGAGAATTACTACCGGGTGATCTGAGCCCATCAGGTAGTGCCTCCAGGTTTCTAGCAATCGTACTATTGCAAGTAATTCCCTGTCATAGATTTTGTAGTTTCGTTCCATTGGTGTCAGTGCATGCGATATATATCTGCATGGGTGCCAATCTCCATTCGTGTCTCTTTGTCTCAGCACTCCTCCTGTTGCGTGTTTCGAGGCATCTGATTCAATTGTGAATGGTCTTGTTGGATCTGGCATCAGCAGTACCGGTGCTTCTGCAAATTTCCTTTTCAGCATCTGAAAGGCTTTTTGCATTCAGTTGTCCAGTCAAACGTCTTGTTTTTCTTTGTTAGTTCATTAAGCGGTCTGCTTGTCTCTGCGAAATGTCCGATGAATTTCCTGTAGAAATTCCCAAACCCTAGGAAGGATCTGACTGCCTTCACATTAGTTGGGGTAGGCCAATCCTGTATACCTGCCAGTTTCATGTCATCCATGGCAATTTCATTGGGTCAGATGATTAGACCCAAGAATTCCACGTTGTGGACGTCGAACTTGCACTTCTCCGGCTTCAGGTATAAGTCGTTTTCTGCCAGTCTTTGCAGTACTCTTTTTGTCCTTTCCTGGTGTTCATTCTGATCCTTAGAGAATATCAGGATGTCGTCCATGTAGATGATGAGCCATCCTTCTCCGATCATGTCGCAGAATATCTCGTTCATCATTGCCTGGAAGGTTGCCGGTGAGTTGCATAATCCAAAGACCATCACCATTGGTTCGAACAGCCCCCGATTTGTCTTGAAGGCTGCCTTCCATTGATCCCTGTCTTTGATTCTGACATTGTGATATCCCCATTGGATGTCCAATTTTGTAAACCATTTCGCCCCTCTTAGTTTGTCCAACAGGTCCCCTACCAGCGGCAGCAGGTAGGTGTTCTTGATCGTTCCATTATTCAAGTACCTGTAATCTTGGCAAGGTCGTAGCGCATCCAAGTCCTTCTTCGCAACGAAGAAGAATGGTGATGCCATGGGCGAGTTTGATGGTCAGATGTATCCTTTCTGCAGGCTTTCGTCGAGAAACTCGTTGAGTTTCTTTTGTTCTGCTGGTGACAGTGGGTATACCTTGCAATCTTTTGCCGTAAAGTCCGGTTTGAGGTCTATCGCGTGATCCCAGGGTCTTGGTTCTGGGAATCTTTCTGATGCTTCCTTCTCAAATATCCATCGGTACTCTTTGTATTGCTCTGGGAGTAGTTTGTCCAGGGTCTTCTGTTCCGGGTCTCCTTCCTTTTGATGTGCCAGGTGCTGTGAGACCAATGTCTTTGCCCTAATCCAGACGTTCTGCCCATAGATGTATCGCAGTGTTCCTTTTGCTTTTACAAGTCGGGAGATCTTCTTTGTTGATTGGGAGTACGAGTATCTTGGCTCATCATACTCTTCTGTCAGCGGGGTTTTCCTTGGTTCAAAAATGCCAATCACGGGTTCTCCTCAGATGTAGGCGATTAGTAGTTTGTTGTCCGTGATCCCTTGCATGGGTGTCTCCTCTGGTTGTCCTGTTGTCTGTTCCATTGCCTGTTCCATTGCCTGTTCGTGGTTTGCCTGTGCTGGGTTTTCCTTCCCAGTGTCTTCTTCTATCGCGAGTAGTTCCCTGTTGTAGATTTCATAGTTTCATTCCATTGGTGTCAATGCATGTGATATATATCCACATGGGTGCCAATCTCCATTCATGTCTCTTTGTCTCAGCACTCCTCCTGTTGTGTGTTTTGAGGCGTCTGATTCAATTGTGAATGGTTTTGTCAGGTCTGGCATCAGCAGTACTGGTGCTTCTGCGAATTTCTTTTTCAGTGTCTGAAAGGCATTTTCGCATTCAGTTGTCCAGTCAAACATCTTGTTCTTCTTTGTTAGTTCATTAAGTGGCCTGCTTGTCTCCACGAAATGTCTGATGAACTTCCTGTAGAAGTTCCCAAATCCTAGGAAGGACCTAACCGCTTTTACGTTTGTTGGGGTGGGCCAATCTTGTATACCTGCCAGCTTTGTGTTGTTGTCAAGAACCGTTCCTCACCCAATCAGAACCCGCATCCATCCGACTCTTTCCTGCATGTCAAACATGACTTTTGTCTATGCCTCCCAATTTCATTCCTGGCCGCCTTGCACTGCCCATGCTGCTGTGCATCAGGCCACCTTGTACAGCATCCACGGCTGCCTTTCCAAGGCTGCCGTCTCTATTGCAAATTTGACTATGGATTCCTGTGTGGCTCCCGTAGGTAATTTATCTATGCAGTAAAGACACTGCCACAGTCTTCGTTCCTGTTCTGCATTATTCTGGACTACAGTATTTAAGCTTAGTTAGTTTCACCTTGTATTCCTCAGTTCATATATTGACATAGACTCGACTTTACCCTGCCAATCTAAAACCTCCTTCTACTCCAACCCCTGTCCTCTAAGAGTCTGAACTACATTTGACTCAACCTCTAGTCTCCCTCTGAAGTTCTAGTCTCATCTGAACTCAACCTAAGTCCCTCTGTACTCCTCCCCATGTTTACCCACACTTTCCTGCTCCTACCTCTAAACCCTCAACTTAAAATTAGGACACCAGACGAGGTGAAGGGTGCAGCTTCTTACAAGCTGAAGCCAAGTCCTTTCTGTTCCCCCTCCCGCAGAATCCGCATTGACCCAACAATCTCCCACTATCATCACCCGCAGTGTCCGGATGGATTCCAAAGTGGCCTCTAGGATCAGTTCTTAACAGTTGTCCATTGCAATCTCATTGGGTCGGATGATCAGACCCAAAAATTCCACTTCGTGGGCATCAAATTTGCACTTCTCTGGTTTCAGGCTTCTTGTCCTTTCCTGGTGTTCATTCTGGTCCTTGGAGAATATCAGGATGTCGTCCATGTAAATCATGAGCCATCCTTCTCCGATCATGTCGTGGAAAATCTCGTTCATCATTGCCTGGAATGTCACCAGTGAGTTACATAATCTGAAGAACATCACCGTTGGTTCGAACAGCCCTCTGTTTGTCTTGAAGGCTGCCTTCCACTGATCACTGTCTTTGATCCTGACATTGTGGTATCCCCATCAGATGTCTAACTTTGTGAACCATTTTTGCCCCTCTTAGCCTGTCCAACAGGTCTCCTACCAGTGGTAGTGGGTAGGTGTTCTTGATCGTGCCGTTATTCAAGTACCTGTAATCCTGGCATGGTCTTAGGGCATCTGTGTCCTTCTTCACGATGAAGAAGAATGGTGATGCCATGGGTGATTTTGATGGTCGAATGTATCCTTTCTTCAGGCTTTCATCGAGGAACTCGTCGAGTTTCCTCTGTTCTGCTGGTGAGAGGTATACCTTGCAATCTTTTGCCACAAAGTCCAATTTGAGGTCTATCGCATGATCCCAGGATCTTGATTCTGGGAATCTTTCCGATGCTTCCATCTCAAATATCCGTCGATACTCTTTGTATTGCTCTGGGAGTAGTTCGTCCAGGGTCTTCCGTTCCGGGTCTCCTTCCTTTTGATGCGCCAGGTGCTGTGAGACCGATGTCTTTGCCCTAATCCAGACGTTCTGCCCATAGACGTATTGCAGTGTTCCTTTTGCCTTTATGAGTCGGGAGATCTTCTTTGTCGATTGGGAGTACGAGTATCTTGGCTCATCGTACTCTTCTGTCAGTGGGGTTTTCCTTGGTTCGAAAATGCCAATAATGGGTTCTCCTCAGATGTAGGTGACTAGTAGTTTGTCATCCGCGATCCCTTGCATGGGTGTCTCCTCTGGTTGTCCTGTTGTCTGTTCTGTTGCCTGTTTGTGGTTTGCCGATGTTGGGTTTTCCTTCCCAGTGCTTTCTTCGTCCTGTGGCCCAATGGGCTCCACATCCTAAAGAGTTGTGACTGCAATCTCTTTGTCGTTCACTTCTTCTATTGTTGCCCTTCTGGTCTTGGTGGGCATTCTGTTTCCTCTTGGTTCAGTGTGGAGGGCTCCTCCCATCATCTTTGCCTTGGCAATGATTCTTTGGCATTGCTCAAGCCGTTCTTCTTTCATCAGTATCTTTGTCTTGGAAAGGAGTCTTTCTCTTTCCCTGGCGGCTAGCCTCTTGAATTGCACCCATTGCTCTTCTCTCATCTTTATTTTGAGATCGATTTTTTCTTTTTCTCTGGCAACTATTCTTTGGCACCATGCCTGTCATTCTTCTTTTGTCATGTCGAAGGGGTTCTCCTTCTTTTTGGTTCCCTTCTGGCACCATGATAGGCACCCTTTGTTGGGTTTCTCAGTTTGCACCCTTCCGATGAGGGTTCTTCCTTTCCCATGTGAGAGTTCTGGGTGACTCTCATCCTTCGCCCTGAACTGGAAGGTTCTGGTTCTCCAGTTGATTACTGGGTTAATCTTCCTGAGCCATGGCAGGCCCAAGATGATCAATTCTCCTCCCAATCCCGTGATCAGGAAGGTCATCAGGAATGTTCACCCATTGATCGCTAGCGGTCCCCTGGCATATTGAGAGATTTCCCCTTTCTTGTTTGGGGTTCCATCCACATTCTTCACCTTGATGATTCTTTCCAGGGGGCGCAGTCTGAGTCTGTTTTCCTCTGCGAATTTGTGGCTCATGAATACTCCTCCCACCCCTGAGTCGAGTAGGGCTTCAGTTTCGATGACTTTCCTCTGCTCCTAGCACTTTGACATCTAAATGCATAGATTGATTCTTCAAAGTGGCTAGTAATACAGAGCTAACGGAAAGTTCGGTGGTACCTGGCATCAAGGCAGGCCACCTCTTTAAAAACCCTCATCCTCTATTGCGGTGAGAGCCCTCATCCTGTCTTCTTCATCAAGGTCCTTTATGATCACTCAGATCTTCGAGTAGGCCTCTTTGCCTTTCTTCTTTGGGAATGACCGGTTCTCGGTTCTCGTTTCCCCTTTCTTGTGTTTGATTGCTCTGTGCCCGGGTTGGTGGCACACAAAGCATAGCCCCTTCTTCATGTGTTCGACCCTCTCCTGGTTAGAGAGTCAGTTGATTTCTAGTGGGGTTTCTTTCAGTTTAGAGTTCGTGGGCTTCTTTGCCCAGCTCTCCTGTATTTTTCCTGTTATCACTTTTGCTCTCCTCCATTGTCCATCGTATTTGGAGGCAGCATTGATCATCCCCTCAAGGGTTGTGGGGATCGTTTCCATGTTGAATACTCTTTCAAGGAGCTTGGGGTTTAACCCGTCCATGAAGAGTTCAATCAGGGTGGTATCGTCATTGATCCCTGCCTTCTCTCGCAGGATTCAGAATTGTGCAATGTAATCCTCCAGGTCCTGTCCCTGCTTCAGTGTTTTCATTTTGGTTCTGGCTCTGCCAGCTTCATCGATTGGGGTGAACGCTACTTTGAGCGCCGCTTCAAAGGTTGACCATGTCCCTAGGTCTTCCTTTTCTGCCCATGTCTGTGCCCAGGGCACGGCAGTTCCTCCATTCATAAATGACAGCACAAAGATGATTTTCTTTTCATCTGTGTCATAGATTCCATGGTTTACTCTCAGATAGAGTTTCACTTCTTGTAAGAACTTTGCAGTTCTAGTTTGGTCCCCTGTGAAGTTGGAGGGGGTTCGGATTCTAATCTCCTTGTTTGATGCGGTGGGTTTGGTAGACATGTTATCGGGGATGTCGTCGTTGGATAAGGAGAATGGGTCTCATTCTGGGGTTTCTTCTTTGCTTGTCGATCTGAAGTCTTCTTCAGTGAGGTATCTTGGTTCCTCGTCTTCTGTTTGCTTTGAGAACCACCTTTGTGCTGGTTCTGAGTATCGTACTAGTCGACCTTGGTATCTATACCATGAGGTTCTTCCTGATGTCGATGCTCCTGTCGGAGGTCTGTCTGGGCTTTGTCTGAAAGACGTTGTGTCTGCACCTAGGTAGGTGGACTTCGTAGATCAGCTTGACCTTTTGTTAAGACTATAGGTCTTTAACTCAGCCTCAGCTTTGTGTGTGACAGTTGGAGGCTTTCCAACTGTCTCGTATCACACTAGGAGACTTTCCTAGTGTATCGGGCTTCCTGCCTTTACTTGGGTACTTCCTCAAGTAGTCACGGCTATCCGTACTCAGAGGCTTTCTGAGTAGACCATTCATTCATGTATCACAGTTGGAGGCTTTCCAACTGTCAAGTTCGGGTTATCACAGCTAGGGGCTTCCTAAGCTGTCGAGTTCAAGTGTATCACAACTAAGGGACTTCCTTAGTTGTTGAGTGTTCTGGTTGAGTCTAAGACCATTGGTTGAATTAGGTCAAGCTGGAGAATACACAGAGTGTAGCTACAGCTTATATACTGTTCCAGAACTATCTATCATCCAATCAGAAGGTGAGATGCTTATCAGGTAAATATAGACAAGAACAATAGAAACAATAGGCCTCATGCCTCGCATGAGGCATCCGATGTCAAGGAGTGCTGTGGCGCAGCATATCAGAGAACAATAAGAGATAAGCCTCATGCCTAGCATGAGGCATCCAATGTCACAGATCCGATGTCAAGGATCCGATGTCAAGGACATGCTGTGGCACAGCATGTCAATCGTGAGGGTCCGATGTCACGGACCTCATGTAAAGGGGTTGTCGTACCACAATGTGTGTGGGAGTGGATTTGGGTGCATGGAGTCGCCATGCGTCAAGGTGTCTCCCGTCGGAAGTGAGCCGAATTGAACAAGAAAAATGAAGTGCCTGGTCTTGCAGGTCCAGATAACAAATCGTAACAGTCAAGGTCATGATACACGTTCAGGTAATGTTTACAGTTGTTGTCTAAGTTTTTTGCTAATGGCAATCATGGTCATACACTCTACTCGTCGAATTGTACACTGTGTAGGTGCATGAAGATCTGCCCAGTGCTCAGATCCACCCCCTGTTATTCACCCCAGCCAATGCCTGGGCCACTACCCAAGAACCAAACTCCCAAACAATGGGGCTTAGATCCGACTACACTACACCCAATTTGGATATTCTGTGCTTGGCACTACAGTGTTATAAATTCTCGAGACGATTCAGAAAGTACAGCTACCTCATCCAACTTGAATTTCATTCATTTATCTCTTCTTTATCTGCTCTTAATACCCAACTTCGACATTCATTTCCATCAAGTATACTCTATGCGATGGATCTTTCGCATCTGACTCCCGAGCAGATTGCTCAACTATGAGCATTACTTCTTCCAGAAACTCCTGCTCCTGCTTCCTCCAGCACTGATGTGACTTCTGCTCCATCTCCATTCTCCTCATCGCTACCTCCTCCAACACAGGCTCCTGCAGCAGTACCACAGCAGCAGTCTGTTTGTTTTCTGGATCCAGGCTCACTAACGACTCAAACAGCTGCAGCAACTATACCCCACCTGATTACACAGTTATATCAGAGCCATCAACATTCTGCATCTGGACATCCCTCTTCAGGTCACCCGAGTGCACCATCTTTGTTCCAGCCATTCCTCGGAATCAGTAGTCTTGGAATTGGTCTTGCTGCAGGACATGCCAACCAGGCCTGGCTTGCATCAGCTGCTACTACCCTACCTCGACAGCCTACTTTGAGCCATCGTACCAGTCGCTCTACTCGACCTTGGGGTCCTGCTATACAGCCTCCTTCAATTCCTGTCAAGCTTGCTCCAGGTTCTGCTTTACACCTCTGATCGTGTTTTGTGTCAGGCACTCCAGAACCTGTTGTTCAGCTGACTGTCAAAGTACATCCCCCTGCAGTGTGTTTTCTATTATCCTATCTGTCTTGTGCAGCAGCTGACGTAACCCTAGGAACATGGTCATCGATATATTCTCTTCCGATTCCTGAAGGAGTCGTTCGATGCCTGGCTGGAAAGGTATAATCGTTTATATCAGTGGGATGTTGCTACCAGCACACTCGTTTGTTTGTTGCCTCTACAAGTCAAGGATGGGATGGAATCAGGCCCTTCTTCATACAGGTTTGCACCTGTTCACCGTTTATCTGGTCAGGAAGGACTACCATTGGAGGTACTTGGGGTGTTGAGCCGAGGACAGCCTTCTGGCAGTGCAAATCAGGTTTATATGAGGCCACATCCTCTGGATCACAATGCTACCATCACACAGCTTGTTGCTGATAGACATCGTTTCACTCCACAGTCCTGTATCAATGGTGATCAAATTATCCTTCATCTTGGTATGTCAGCATTCGAGTAACTGGCATTCATTCTAACATAATATTGGTGTTCCAGCTGTCTCACTCCATCTTCTCACAGTTCTTACAGATAACTATCGGCACCAGTGCCTTGGAAGGAGGCTAGTAGCAGCATTTCCTTGTGATAGTTACTCAATGGCTGCAGATCCAGACAGCTTTGAGGATGACTGTCAGTCTGATGATGGTATCCTGTCTGGCAATGATGGTGATGATAGTGATGATTCAGAGGAAGTACAGTCTCTTCTCACCTCTATCCAAAGTACTCGAACTGAGCAAAGGATTCGCAATGCTATTGGTAATGAACCTGCTGCAGTAAGCTTCTGCCTTTTACTATTGAATACAGCTCATCGTTCTCTGATATATAGTCGCTTCCTCCTGCATCTGTGACCCCCCACTATAAATGCTGTTGCAACTGCTGAACCCTCATCGCTTTGAGTGGTGCCCCGAGACCAATCGCTAACTGATATTATAAGTTTTCTTCCACCACCAATTTGGTTATCGCCCTGGTCAGCTCCACCAGCACCCAATGCAAATTTGTACACAGTGGACAACTTCAATTCAAAGGTTTATCATGAAGCAGCCAGACCAAATTTCTCTGCAAGGCTGCGAGTTCATGGGAGGAATGTAACTGAAATGGCATCTATTCTTGATGCAAAACTAGCTGTAGCTGTTGGTCAGAATGATTTCAGTGAGGTGCTATCTCCTGCACGAGATTTCCAGATGTGAGTTTTATTCTTTATTTTGAAAATGTATAATTCTGACTTCTACATATACTAGTATGGGTGAAAATGGAACACTCCTTTCAACTGGCCCTGGAATCGAACATGAAGTCATCTTCACAGCCTTTGAATCTTATCGGCGTGAGCATTCACAATGGTTTGAAACTCATGAGGATGGTATGGCAACGGTAAAAATTGTTTACCCTATGTCTGCATCCCGTTTCATCCCACAGCAGCGATTACTTTCATTAACCAAGCTTGGTGCACTCTGTGCTCTTCTTCTTATCATTGGACAGTTTCCCTCTCCTCTCGATCCCTGCATTCTCCAGTATGCTGTTCATGGCATGAATATTCATTCTCTTCATCCAGCATTTGTTGGTGAATGGCATCCAGAAACAAGGGCTAAAGTTCTCCAGTGGCTTGATATTGGCTCCAATGGTGATATCACCCCATTCCAGAACCATCTCACAGCATATAATGCTCTAGAAGTAAGCCTGTTTATTGCTGTAAGCTCTCTGTTTATATTTCTAATTGTTCTGGTTGCTATAGATATCATTGCTCCAGATTCGAGACGAGGGAGCACACAAGGCTTTTGCTGATGACATGTTATATCACATGATTTTTGGCCCCGAACCCCCTTACCACCCTGAGTGGAAGGCATTTTACAGAGGATTTTCATTATCTTGTCGCAATGGCTTTAGTTTTCTTTCGGTAAGGATTGATGCACTTTTTATTACTTCTCTTATACTGTAATCCAGGTTACAAGAGGATTTGCAGGTGGCTCCGAGACATTTTTCAGTATGAGGTGGACCTCGAGTATCAGGGGCTATGACTCTGTTGAGCCATATCTCTCAGTAACTCCACCATCACTTTCATTTTCTGAAACTATGACTATTGTAGGAAGAAATAATATGACAATTCTTCAGCGACTGGAAAAATTTCTGCAGGGTTCTGGTCTTCCCTGCCCCGAGCTTTTTAAAGCTGCCCAGGGGGGTTTCAGTTCTATCATTGATCTTTCACAGGTATTGGTTGCTTCTTTTCGGGCCAGGGTGTTTGTTTGGGTGATCACAGGCTCGCCTTTCATTGATCCAGGAACCGATGATAGGATTAGTGTAAGTCACTAGCCACTCGCCCTTTATACCACTAATGAATACTCTTACAATCCAGATTATTATTTCAGAGGAAAACAACTTTTATTATGCTGAAAGCAGCGACCAGGCAAGGATCATGATGAGCCAGGGAAGAATTAGCTTTCAGACCTGCTCTCGCACTGCCAGGTTTCCTGCAAAATATATTACTGGGCTCGCACAAGCTTCATACCCACCTACACCAGAGGAGGAACCTGCCTCATTTGACGATGCTTTTGACCACTGGCTGCTATGCGAGCTGCTGAATGCTATCGGTGGCCACTTGATACTCTGATATACACTTCAAGTCTTTAGCCCACATTACTCTATTGGGTAGTACTTCTGGCTGTCTCGTTCCATTCATTGCCTAGATCCCAGAATTATACACTCATTTAATTTTCTTTTCTTTTCCTGCTTTTTCTCCCCCTAGCTACTCCCTCCTTCTATAGTTTATCTCATTTAATAGTACAATTTCTGCTAGCTTTCATTATACTTATCAAATTATGATAATAAAACCTTGCTGCTAAATTTGCAAAATGATATGAGTAGTAAAACATAATATACTGCAGGAAAACAGCCACTTACCTGGGAATTACAGACTCGTTTTACAGATTTCAGTTTTACAGACTTTTCACAACTTTGCCAGTAGCAGGGATCAAACTTTGTATCTAGTGTAATGCCCAACAGATGTTAACCTTGAACAGTGTTAACCAGCTAAGAACCACTAGACTAAGAGACAACTTAATGTATGCAAATATAAGTCTTCATAACCACTATTCATCTGAGATGGAACTGCTGGGTAGAGTCACATGTAATGCTGTGTGGCAGTGGCATGCTTAATATACTTATACCGAACAGCTCTAGGATGTTTATTCCCACCCACCCCCTGCTATAGTCTGCCTTGTATCTGTATGTCTGCATTCTCTGGGCCAGAGCCTGAACCACACCAGAATGACCTGGAGCTCTTATCAGCATTTCGTACACATTACTACCGATTTGAGCAGGCTGTACATGAAGCAACAGCTGTTTTGGCAGATTCAAATGTGTTGGCTCATTTAGGTGATGACTTGGATGAGTACTCTAATCTTGTAACCCAGGTATGTGCTGCTGTACTGCTATATTCTACTCAGATTTTTCTTAGTCTACTTCAGCATGCAGCCATTTTTGATCCTGCAGAACTTGCCATACTGCAGGCAAATCTCATAGCCATGAGGAGTGATATACACCAGCAGCATGAGCATGCTCTGGATTCCTCACACCATGGGCATCCTGTACTTACTGAACAGGTTTATACTGGAAGAAGGGGAAGGCCAGCAATTCACATTGACCCAGATTTTCTTCAATGGGCATATTCACTCTGTTCAACCTCCAGTATTGGCAGATTTCTCCATGTCAGCAGGCAGAGAGTCCGCAGTGCACTATTAGAGCATGGAATTGCAGTTCCACAGGCAGATCCATTTATACATAGCAGGGAGGAGCCTGATGGTACTGATGATATCAGAGCAGATAGCACAGCTCAGACAGTTACAGCAGATAGCCTGCTTAATCCTGATCTTCCTCTGCCACCAGCCTTTCCACCAGACATTCCTGCACCAGCTAGACAGCACACAGTATCATTTACTGCACCCCTTTCTACTCTCTCTGATGCTGAGCTGGATGAACTTATCTTGCACTTGCAGAGACATTACTGCAGGGCAGGAGTGACAATGCTTCATGGAATGCTACTACATCTGGGACACCGCATTCCATGGGAGCGGATACGTCAGTCATTACTGAGAATTGATCCTGTTCAGTGGGTGTTTGAAAGAATCTGGATCCGATGCTGCACATATTCAGTCCCAGGACCCAATTCTCTGTGGCATCATTATGGGCAGCATGGTAAAGGAAAGCAGTATTGGTTTATTTGGTTTCTAACAATTAATATCATTTTTAGGTCTCATTTGCTGGGGAATTGTTATCCATGGCTTTATTGATGGCTATTCCCGGTTAATTACTGGATTACAGGCAAGCAACAATAATACAGGCCAGACTGTCCTTGATCTCTTTTTGCATGCTGCTGCTGTATATGGCATTCCTTCTTGGCTCCAGGGTGATCATGGTGTTGAAAATATTCTGGTTGCAGCATGGATGGAGGCATATAGTGGAGTTCAGAGAGGTTCATATATTTGGGGCAGGTGTGTAATATAACAGAGCAACTAAACAATACTGACCAATTGTTTGCAGAAGTGTCCACAACATCTGCATAGAATGGCTATGGGTAGATATCACAGCACAGCTTGGGTCATCATGGGCAGAAGTTTTTACTGCATTGGAGATTCATCATGGGCTCAATATTAACAACTCCTACCACATCTGGCTTCTCCACTTTCTATTCCTACCAACAATCAACCAGCAGCTATCATTTTTTGCTGAATCATGGAATCAACACCGCATACAGGTTCGGAATGGTCCCAACTGCTCACCTGCAGATATGTTTGGATTTGACATGTTTGTGCATGGCATACGAGGGGCACAGCTTCCACCTGCAGATAATATGACTGCGGAAGAGCTGGAGGTTTTTGGTATTGATTGGCCTGCTTTCAGAGAGGAGCAGCTACTTCAATCTTTACAGGAGAATGCCCCAGCCCAGGAGGAAGCAACTTCATGGGTTGGCCAGACTGGACCACCAGCTCATCTCAATGAGGTTCCACTTGATGCTCCAAATGTAGATATGCCTGTAGATCAGCTTCAGCTATTTCAGAATTCTCTTGAACAGTGGATTGGTATAGCTGGTGGTAATGCAACAGCTGAGTCACTATGGGTATATAGTCTAGCACTTGCAAGGCAGATTTATGGTAATAACTTTTAATTATAATGCATACATATTATAGCCTGCAGCCAAATTTTCACTAATAGATGTTTGAAATTGCTGATAAAGCTTTCATGAGAACAAATACCAGAAAACTAATTTCATGTATCAGTCTGTAACATTACCCTCACCAGCCCCTGCCCCTGACTCAACCTTTATACCCTCTACAGCAATCTTGAATGCTTCAGTGATGTGACCTGAGAAGGTGATTGTACACATGCAGTTATGTGCACCACAAAGACAGGTAGTTCCATGAGGATACTCAGGCTGGAATGCCATAAGTGTGCCAGTAGCCTGCTGCACCACAACACCGAGAGTAATATCAACAAAATTTCCCCCACCTTCAACTGGCCAAGCAGTCTATTCTCTCCAGAACTGTTGATATGAGAGCAAGAGGCACCCTGTTTCCCATCTACAACCCGACCTACACAGTATGACAGTCCATAGCCTGCCCAGCACTTGTCAGTATGAGCCCATCTGAAATGTGAAAATAGGTCAGAAAACTGTAACATAAATAGTATGTAGGAAAATACCCCATACGCTACATAATCTTGAGAGAAATAACCCTCAGGTGGAGCTCTCTCAAAAGTAGGAAATGAATATGTCTTCCCCTCTAGATCTAGACAGTATCCACACCCTAAGTTTATAAGTAACCAGATGCCCTGCAGACAAGTATAGATCTTACCTTCAGGAACATTTCTTGTAGCAATCCTTGGCATTCCACTTTTCTTCAATGAATCTTCAAGATCATCCATAACTTCACTTGGCATTGATGCTTTGGCCAGTGACCAGCAAAGAGTCATGAGAGCAATTGCATCCTCATCTCGCTCAACCATTGTAGCCTTATCAATCTTCCGGTTGAAACTTTTTGCCAATCCTCATACTCTGGCATGTCGTGGACCTGCATTCCAGCCAAGCTGCACCATTGAACCATCATGATTTGGCTACTGGACTGGTAAGAAATAATTTAAAAAAATATGGGTGGAACATACTCGAACATTGCACCTATCATAGCAGGCCTGTGCAACAACTCCAGATGCCCATTCATACAAAGCTCCAGAGTGCTCAGAAGAGTGTGCAATGCCATGGAGAACAACAAGTTCCACCTTAACTGATCCTGCAGGAACAATATCATGAATGTTGTCCCAGTACGACCTGTCCAACTTACCCTTGGCAGGGGATGAAACAAAAATAACTGATTCATCAGGTGCAACAATGTAAAACCCAGCCTCTGCATTCACAACAGCATCCCCAGGATAGCATGCTGTATCTGCCAGGACTGACCTAAGCTTGATTGGACTGGTGTCACTCCGCTTTCGCCACACTATTTTGATACCAACCTCTGAGTTAGAATCTAGAAGAGCCTGTAGTGAGACAGGTTTCTGGTTCAATCCAAGGGAATGTATCTTACACAGAAAACCACTTAGCAGCTGATATAGAGATGCAGTCATAGTAACTCACAAAACTTCGCTTGTCATGATGGGAAGCATCTGCTCATGCTATCTTTTGAAGATTCTTGAGTTTGTTCAAGAAGATTTTCAGAGCAATGTATAGTGGTTTTTCCCAATGATCTTTTGCTAGTCCTAGGCCAATGTTAAGTAACCCCTCAATCTGACAAGATGTAGGACAGTGTACCAATGAGATCAGTATGTACCAGAGACTGAAAATGACTTACAGTACTGATATTTGGATCAATCTGTTTAACCTGCTGGATGATATCTGTGATACCAGGATCACCAGGATCAGCTTTTTGGAGAACTGTAATCATGCTAGGCTGATCTAACAGCAACCAAACTGAGGTCAAGCAATAGAAGGGAATTACTGCAAAAGACAATCAGAAATAAGCTGCCAACATACTTGCACCATTCTTTTTATTCCGTTTTTTACCCTTGTTCATTGATAGAGGTGATGGTTGTAGAGTTAAGCTTATCAGTGAAAACACCACAATGAGAAAACACCGACATCCCAAAGTGTCTGCACACATTCTTCATTAGATTTTCTGAAGAATACCAATGTATATACAGGAGAAAGAATGTCCTAAGTAATACAAATTTTAAATCATCAATATCCACCCCACAGCCATTCTCCCAATCCTCACTTATTGATCTCAAGTTGCCATCGGTGCTCTCCCCTGTCACCATGTGTCTCCCCCACCATGCATCTCCCTTGCCCTCTACCCCCTTGACCATCCATCCCCTCTTCTCCCACCTTTTCCACCCTGCGAGCAGTCGCTCGCAGCGGTGGTAGTGAGTGCTGGCAACATTCTCCCTCACGCATTCACAGCCCGCTGCGCAGGCACTCATAGGTAGTGTTGCATTGTTCTTCGGGTGGTCTAAAACTGGAAAATGGAAGAGAACAGTTAGTTAGTCGAATCAAACATGAAATTAAAAAATTAAAAAACTTACTGTGGCCAGATTTCAGTGTTGCTGGGTTGCTGGGTGCTGTCCTCATCCCCTAGTGCTCACCAAGCTCGTAGCACCTGCAATCCACCCTGCGAGCAGTGGCTCGCAGGCATGAGTGCAGGTGCTGTGCAAACCGCTGTTGGTGAGGCCCTGGTGCTTCGTCTGGACCGGCCCCTTGGTCCTCACATCTCGTTGCACCCACCGCCGTCGTGTGGCCATCTCCACTTGCTCCTGCCATCGCAGCATAGCCGCACCATGAGTGGACACCCATCCACCCGCTATGTACCCCATGAGCAGTTGCTCGGGGGCTTGGAGGCAGGCAGTGTGGTCCTCTTCACCTCACTGCTCACCCTTCTCCACCCTGCAAGCAGCTGCTCATAGGCGTGGCGGGGGGTGTTGTGTCGTTGGAGTCAACTGCTGGTACTGGTGCTGGTGTTCCTAGCGGATGTGGTGTGGGTAAGCAGTCAGCATAGATGTGGTGGGTGAGCGAGAGTGTGGGGGGTGCATACCTGGTGGTACCCTAATGCAAGGGCTTCCTGGCCCCTCCCTGCGTGGTCGCCATTTCGTGCTTGAAAGCATTGATGTTAGCCTAAAAAATGAAGGAAAACAGTTAGATGGTCCATAAAACAAAGAAACGAAACATACCTGTGGCCCCAATGATGATCAACATCATTTGAGTGCGAGAGAGCCCGTATGCAACTGCAGTGGCGTTACCAGCTGTTGTTGCCATTGCCGTAGACATTGCTGTTGCTGTTCACAGGGAGGTGTGGGTGGTGAGGTGAGATAGATATAAATCAACAATATAAATCAACATAGTTATATACAGAAATTCCCACAGCACCTTTTTCAGACATTATGGACGTTTTGTTGAACATGACTCAAGTCGGCAAGGTTGTTTGTTTATCATGGTGATCATGAAAATGGATCATGACTGTGACCGTGACTTTGACTGTGACCATGACCAACAACCATGATCTTGATAAGGACATGTGACCAAGGTACATGCTCTCCAAAACACTCAAAACCACCTGCTACGACTTTGAAACCACCTGCTACGACTTCGCCAAGTATTATTTTGTGAAAAATCCTTTCATATCGAATATCGTATCGAACACAATCGAGCATCATTGAACGTGGTCGAGCATCATCGAACGCAATCGAGCATCATATCAAACACAATTGAACATCGTCAAACATCGTCAAACATCGTCAAGCATCATAGAATGCAGTCGAGCATCATCAAACATCGTCGATCGATATCGAGAGACTGCGAGTGACATTGGGCACCACATTTGTTATCTAAATGGTGGAATACCATGCGCCAGGAAGGATTCCAACTCGTGCCCAAACCTGCTGATAGTAGGTTAGCCTCGTTCCAAGTCCCAATCGCGCACAGAACCCGCTGGACAAATTTCTGTGAGACTTAGCACAATTTCTACACAAAGGACAGTCCCCTTTCAGTTCCATACCCTATATTACTCTTTCATCATATGATATATATCCTTCTTGTTCAGATTCCAGTCTCCTTTTTGGCCTTGTGCCTTAACTCATATCTTTTGCCTCATGTTCTACACATGTTTCTTATTCCATTTTTAGGAAGTTTCTTTAAAACATATAAAACTCTGTAGTATCTACTGGGAAAAAAAAAGAAATCGTCTTCACCTATCGTCTTGTATACAGTTCTAAGCATCCGATCAACTTTCTAAAACAATCTAAGTCTCTACGGGTTTTCTCGATCGATGAGAAACCTCTGCGATCATCGCGTCCTCGATCCTCCCTCGATCCTCTCGTCATTAGCACTAGCAACCCTTCCAACACTTCATAGCCATTTGCTGCACCCTTCGTATACTATTGACCTATCAAAAGGTCTCCAGAATTCACACATCGACCATCGACGATAAACTCGTTCGCCATTGATCTCATCGATCACCCTCGATACTGATTGATACTCGATTGGACTGCGCCAAATGCCTTTGTCTCTCATAGCACTACCTTCACGACTAGTACCAACTGGTCATCTTCCCATCAGTTGGGCCACGAACATTCAGAATGACTCGCAACCTTCCTCTGACTCGTCACAAATATCATTGATTGCCTCATCGGCAGTTTAGGTGGTTTTCCCGGGTTGAGTATCATCAGTGGCAAGAGTGAGTGAGAGCATTTCAAGGTGGATTGTGTCAACCCAGTCACATGCAAGGTAGTTGGCTCTCATCTCCTTCATGAAGTCTTCGAAGGAGAGTTTGAGCAGCTGGGCACGGTCGCCTCGCACCCAGTCCCGGATGCAGTTGTTGCAGAAACAGCCCAAAATTTTTCGCACCTGCTCGTCCTCAGCAACATTCTTCTCAGTGAAGTAATCTAGGCAAGCAAGTTTGAACGATTGCAGGACTTTCGGGGTTACATCCCCAGCAGTGAGGATCGGGGATTTCGATGAGTGGATTTGTTCACACTCTGCCAGCGGACATGTCAGGGAGTTGGTGGTAGTCATTTTGGTAAAGGCAGGATATTCATAATCAGAAGAGGAATCAGAGGCATAGCGAGTGGGGCAGAAATCAGTTTTAGGGAACGTTGCAGTGACTGTATGCACACTTTTGGGTAACAAGGGAACAGAGGGGGATGGAGGCGGTGTTTTGTCAGGAACTGGGGATGAAGGTACAGGTGAGAGTCTTGGTAGTGACGCTGTAACTCAGGAGCTACGTGCTCGCTGATAGGTCCACTGTGCGCTCTAAACTCTGGGACTGTCTCCAGAGGCATCAAAACATCAAAACGCACGCTCCCAACCCCTATGAACCCCACAACACCGCTCCAAAACTATCTCGAATGACTTTGAACAATATTGCAGCACTTCAAACGCCTTCAGCCGCTGTACACCAATCGCACTGCCCTTGGGATACACACAGCACACCTTGTAAGAGTTAGTGCGTCGCATATCGAGCACCACTGGACACAAGGAGATACAACGACGGGATTTTAGGACACGATTGTGGTGCTTTGACACCTCGATGATATATTAGATCAATGGGGACAGGTACCAGTGATAAATCATGTCTCTAGACGTTTCCCTTCCTATCGTCTTTCATTTATTCTATGATTTGCAAAGATTCTCTATTGTTTTATATCTTGCCTCATGTATTCCTCATGTTTTATTTCCGTTTTAGTATCACTTCTCCCAAACATATATAGCCTTGTACTAGCTACTTAGAAGAATAGAATAGATCATCCTCTCACTTCAATTGTCTGATTTAAGAGCTATTCTCTTGAGTCCAAGCATCTTGACTTAGTCTTGAAATTCAGTGTTTTACGCCAAATTTCCTCGAACCCCTCATACTAGCTTCACGAAACTATCGCATATTGTCTATCCTCTCTAGACCCCTTTCTACATCCTCATAGTCTATCCTCAGTCACCATCAAAGGCATCTTCGTCTTCTATAAAGACCTTCGAACTTCATCGCACTTCTTCACACTTCATCGCACCTCTTCGAATACTCGTCGAACTTCATTAAATTTTCCTCAGATGTTATCGCAGCACTTGGTATGCCCTCAATTATTATCGAACTTCTCTCAAACATCATCACAGTGCTTTGAATACTTTTGAGCCTCTTCGAACCTCATTGCACCTCATTGCACCTCATCGCACACCCTTTAGAGTCGTTTTCATACCCCTGGTTTACAGCGGTAATATTTAGTACCACCTTGCAACCTTCCTCTAACTAGTGTTATACCAAGCAAGCCCTTATTGTGGGTTTTGTTTGGGTTTCCTGGTTGAGTACTATCATCGCATTACATGGGTGGCAGGAGTTGCAGGTGCAGAGCTGGTGTCTTGTGCCTGTTGTGTGTTGGCATGGGTCGGAGCAGTCGTTTGTGCCTTTGGTGGCAGGCTGGGCAGTCAAGTAACGAGAGATTGGAACTGTGCAGTGTAGGGACGGTGGTTAGCAGCTCTTCAAGGGTTACGGGGTGGCTGGTCTGTATTCAAAAAAAAAGTGTAATCATACCCTGGAGGGGGTCCAATTCACTCAGAGGCACAGGGGCAGAATAAGACCAGGTATTATAGTGGAAGCAGCTACAGGGGAACTATACAGGTGGTGATTACAGAGGTGATGGGGAAGGAAGGTAGTTAAGTCCGTTCAATCGATAGACGTCAGTATATGTGAGAGATCATATCAACAAGAACAACTGTTAGTAAGCAGCATGATTACAGATACAAACTTCACTAGTAATGTCTGCCCTCTTAAGCAAAGCATACATCACAACAGCAATTGCCTTGCCACTGTGTTTCCCATGGAGAGGATGAAATGTGGGAAGAGATGATTTCAGAATGAGGCCTTGATTATTTGGCTTGTTGTTAGTGACCTAGTGCACTGTAATACAAAGATATGGCTGTCGCCATTTGTTCAACCATATGTTGGTCATGAAGGACAAAGTGCCTAGGGTGCTCTGGGGCACACATCAGTGAATCAATGTTGTACAAATTTCAGTATATCAACTGACCTTTAGAAGCTTCTTCAACCCCATGAACCATCCCTGCATGCCTCGATAATGCCTTGCTGAATTTGGGACCTGTGAGGCATGTTGTTGTTGTTGTTGTTGTTGTTGTTGTTGTTGTTGTTGTTGTTGTTGTAGTCATCTTGAAATAGTGTCAGTAAGTCTTGAAACTGCCAGGGCATTCAGTGTATTTCACTCAGTATACATGGGGTGTCATAGCTCATGTTACAAGGATGGGCTCATTGAGTGCATATATACCATAGAAATAGAGTGGGCCCATGGGGTATCCTACCAAATGCATTAGACCATTGGTGATAGGTGGGCCCATAGTCTTGTCTCCCAGTACACTAGACCATGGGTGATGGATGGGCCCATAGCTATAACTACCAGTACATTAGACCATGATTGATGGATGGGCCTCTATAAGGGCAACCTAAGCCTCTAGCAAAGGGAAATCCAAAGAGAAAACTCTAAGGATCCCCTTGCTGATGCCCAGTATATGTGAAGATGACAAAAATCAAATATAACCTAAAAATAGAAAAAGGCAGAGATAGGCAGATCAAGGCCGCCGAATGACATCATACCAAGGGGTATGTGTCAGAAGGGGTACTCCGCCTCTAAATATAAAAGTGTCAACATGTACAAACATGATAGCAAGGGAAAATTAGTAATAAAATCCGGAAAAATCATAGAAAATGAAGAATAGAAGGAAATGAGCTGGGGAAAAATATAGGACGAACATAAAAAATAGGAAAAACACACAGGGCACCCCCCTAGTCCCCTTACAGCCTCTAGAACAGGAAACCTCAAATGTCATGCTAGCTTTGACAGTGTACTTGATCAAGGAATGAGAGCAACTATTATACTGATTGATAGTACAGAACCAGATGAATGGGACACATGATGGCATGGATCACATGTCAGAATGGACACCATTTGAGTAACAATAACACTAGAGTGGAGACACATTGAAGAAGTCTTTACACATACACTAGAGGGAATCTTCAATGTAATCTATTACTGTCCAAAGGTTGAGGCAAGCTGTATCATGCCAGATGATGACAGAAACAGAGCAGATGAAATCATCAGAATGGATGACACTGAAATGACCAGGCCAGTAATCACATTGAAGAATGACAGAAACAGAACAGATGAAATCATCAGAATGGATGACATTGAAATGACCAGGCCAGTAACCACATTGAAGAAGCATTTATACATGGAATCTTCAATACATTTCAGTTACCTAATAATATTCAAGACCAAGCAGAATCCTTCATTCAAAGGATGGAAGTGATGGGGTTAACAGAAGGGATTACTTCATAAGAAGCAGGTGGCAACCAAAAAAGGATTTATACATGCAATAGTGGGGAATCCATGATCACATTTATCTACCTGATAGTCAAGACCAAGTGAAATCCTTTTATACAAAGCAGATGACCATCAGATGAGCTCATTGGACTGGATGACTCCAACAGAATGGATGACACCAAGGGAACAGATAACACCAACAGAATGGATGACACCAATGGAATGGATGACACCAATGGAACAGATGACATCCACAGGATGGATGACATCAGACAAATGATGTAAATGGAATGGAGGACATCGTATAATCTCAGGATGCAAACCATTCTTCTCTTAACTATGTCCACACATGCAGATTCTACTACACCAACAGTTACAGGAACTCATGTTCTTCTCAACCTCTGCTCCAGAGCAAGAGCAGCTTGTAAGGAAGCAACTTCTAATCACAGGATGTCAGGCTCAGAGGATTATTATCAAATAGGACTATCCAGAATGAAGTTGGAGATGGTATGTATACAATCAAATTCAGCAACACCAACTGATGAATCATTCCCCACTATCAGGATCTGGCTGAGGTCTTTCTTGGTGGCTCTATCATACCATTATGTCCCACTGTTTTTTTAAATTATACATTGCTTAACACCAGAAAATATGGGAATTGGAAAGTCCAGGGAAAAGTCCATCCATCCATCAGCCACCCATATGGTGGCATCAGGTGTGCAGCACCTGCTCACACCTTTGACAAGCTGTCCCAGCTTCAGCAGAGCAAGCAACATTGTTCTGCACCTGAGGTCTTCGTCCTCCCCCACATATTCCTGGAGGAATCCTGGAGGATTATTGGGAACCAATGTTCCAGCCATTTGTCACTCAAGTATATATTCCTGACTCTTCCCATTCCAGGAGGTTCCTGGTTGATTCCTGGTAAATTACACCCTTCCAGGAGGAATTCCTGGAATTCCCCAGGACTCTGGTACCAGGAATCCACCAGGAATCCACCAGGACTCTACCAGGACTCTACCAGGACTCTACCAGGAATCCACCGGAACTCCACTGGGATTTAACCAGGAGTCCTTACTATTAAAAAGAAAACCTTTGAGGGTTGAACCCTGGACCTCAGGGTTGAATTAAACAGGTGCAATATACCATTAGACCATAGTGCCATTCTTAATATACAACATAAGTTGATCTAAGTACCACATTGAGTGGCTGTGTATGACAAAGCATACAGCTGCATCATCAACGTTGCCAGCTCATCATTCAACCACCACCACCACCGTTGACAATGCCCCCTCCACCTCCCTCCCTCCCTCCTTTCTCTCACCACCAACAAACATGCCACAATGCACAGGAAATGGGCCCAAACAACTGGATGGGCCCTATGTAAGTTTTTTTTTGTTTGCTTTTTGTTTTTATAAACTAACTAACTCATTTCTTTTGTTTTATAGGTTCTACTCTACTGGTAACAATGGCAAACGAGCCAACTGGATGGGCCCTATGTAAGTTTGTTTTTTGTTTGCTTTTTGTTTTTATAAACTAACTAACTCGTTTCTTTTGTTTTATAGGTTCTACTCTACTGGCAACAACGGCTGGACATGAGACAACCCAACACACCCACCCCACGCCTACAAGCCTCTGCTCGTAGGGTGGATCATGAGTGTGTGCACTCGACGACAATAACAACGCCACTGCCTACCAGCACCAGAACCCCCTACCAGCACCATAGCCCCAAGAATGCGAAGCATGGCCACCAACCACAACGGACAACAACCACAACAGACAACAACCACAATGGACAACAACCACAATGGACAACAACCACAATGGACAACAACAACAGGGCCAATGACACACCACCCACCTCCAGCCCCATGAGCCACTGTTCATGGGGTGGATTGTGGGTGGAATGGCGATGACAGCCACCACCACACAGCGGGAGATGGCCAGGATGGCAACAACGACCAGGAAGGGCACAGCGACCAGGAGCAGCACAGAAACGACGCCCAGGACAGCAACAATGAGGACAGCAACAATGAAGGCCCAGCACCCAGGATGACAGGGACAGGACGACAGACATGACTCACCAGGCTGCCCCCACATTTTGCGTGGGGCAGTTTTTTTCATTTTTAATTTATGGTAATACCTTCCCCCTCACCCACGTTTTATGTGGGTGAGGGGTTTTTCTTTCTTTTTCTTTATAATTGTAGTGCTCCCCTTGTGTTGAACATGAGGGGAGATTAGTTTTATATGTATATATTTGTAGGACTCCCCCTCGCACCTTGTGTGGGGGAGGTTTTTTTTTATGTAATTAATGGTGTATCCCTTGTGTCCAATGTGAGGGATGTAGTTAATAAATTTTATTTGATCTTAATTGTGAGCTTCAAGAGAGAAATACCTAAGTTTGAGTTTGAGGGTATAAATACACTTTTATATTGGCAGCTAATAATTCTCCTGTGGCTCAACTGGTTAAGCACTTGTTTGGTTTGTCATGTGATTCTTGACCATGAGTTCTAGAGTTCAATCCCTGCTCTGAACAAGTTTATTTTGTAGGTACTTTGTGAAATTCATGCAGTCTGAAGCACTTGAAACTCGTAAGATATCTCAAATTGACTTTCCATTATGGTATTGGGGCCATGCAGCTCTCTGCAAATTTAAACTCCGACACTCGCCATGAAAAATGGTACAGTTGTAGATCTCCCTCTACACAACAATTCAGGTATACTTTATATGGGAGAAAATACTCTAATAGATGCATATCAAAAAGTCTTCGGAGTGAAATTTTTTTAAATAGCGTAGTTCGGCCATTCTGCTGTCTTATACATGAAGATCTCAAGAATGGCACCTTAATTAAAAATTCTACACTGAAGAAATTGATGAGAGGCATTCATAATGTTGATCCTACACTTTGTTTGAGGCAAAACAGTGCTGTGAATGTCAAACTATGTTCTGCAATGTTGTCCTACAAATGTGTGTCCTGAATAGGAAACTCAACACAATCAGTTAATGCTAATTTAGTGCGTCGTGTTTTTTTTTACCCTTATACTCACTCCTGCTGGGGATGGTACGACGCAGTCCCCAGCAGCAAGCACAGAGTCAAAATAAGTTATGGAGGATCAACATGCTGGACCGTGAAAACCAGGATCCACAATCCTCACCAATATCGGCAGTACAGCAAGAACTGGCCAGACAACGAGTGCATGCAGACGACAATGTGCGTAGATATTGAAACAAAGCATGGGAGGCATTACATGCCAAGACTACCTGTGATATTCTTCATGCTGAAAAGGCCCAAATATATCATGCATCACATGCAAGAGCTGCTCAAGTACCACAGCAAAAACAGTGTGCAGTTTCAAAAGCTCTCGAAAAAGTCAAGGCAATACCCAATGAGTGACATCTGAAGCATAAAACGGAGTGGGAGGAAGCTGACACATTAGAAGATGCAGACATGGAAGACTGAATACTTTGAATACACCACTCATTACCACTAATTTCTTTCACATAGTTGACTGATACACTTCATTGATCATTATAATTTATAATACTCTTAATTCTGTATATACATTGTCAAAACATTATTATACGCCCTCAAATACATTGGCAATAGTGCAACAATAGTGGATGCAAGTCTGTGTTATGTCAGCATTTCCAAAAGTGGTAATGACCAGTTTCTCTGCTACATTTTTTCCAGTGGCTCTGCCAGGCCCCAATGGTATGACTTTAGGGTACTGAGTCCCACTGGATTCCTGGTGAGTCCCATTGGAGTCCTGGTGAGTCCCACTGGATTCCTGGTGAGTCCCACTGGAGTCCTGGTGAGTCCCACTGGATTCCTGGTGAGTCCCACTGGAGTCCTGGTGAGTCCCACTGGATTCCTGGAGGATTCCTGGTCTTCCTGGTAGGACTACCTTGGGTACCACCTCCCCAGCTTTCCACTTTTTCTCTGCCTTCCTGGTGGCAGCCACCTTCTTCCGCTCCACCTCTGTGGCCCTCTTCTCTGCCTCCACTCTGGCAGCCTCTTCCATGGCTCATTGCTCCTCTGCCTCTCTCACCTCCTCCTCCATCAGCTGGTCTTGTTGGGCCTTGAGGGCCACTGTAATCTATTCTTTCCATGTGTGAGGGGAGGGAGGACATGTTGAAGTTTTGGTGATGGTGGTGGTGGTTGTAGGAAGACCTGGGAACCCCGGCAAAATCAACAAACAAATTTCCTGATTCAGATTTGAACCTTCATGTGCCTCGTAGACTCAGCACTAAGGGGGAAATACTGTTGGAACTGATTCCTCCAACTGGACTTCCAATTGTTTTCCGCCATCTTTTTCAGCTGCCTTGCATCACAGCTCACCTCCTATCAGCAGCACTGCCTGGAGATGAAATTCCTTGATTTCCAATTCAAGGAAACTCTGACCACCTCTGATCCTTAGTATTTAAGCTAGCTACTTTCATCTTGTATTAGACAGTTTGTAAATCAACAAAGTCACCCAACTTAATTCCAACCAAGTTAAGCATCTCCAATCCCCTTCTAAGTCTACCTCAAACTTTACCTCATTCTCCCCAGAAAACCTCTGGATCTCTTATCTCTCTCCTAACCCTTGTCTTGAAATTAGGACACTTGATGAGGAGAAGGGCACAACTTCTTACAAGTTGAAGCCAAGTCTTTCTGTTCCCCTCACACTTGGTGCGGCACATCAAGTGGACTCTGCCCCAGAATCCCATCAGGTTCCCTTCCCTGTTTCTAACCTCCCTAACCCTTTGACTTCTACCAACCAGGTACGACCAGAAATCTGATGACTTCCTTCACCCAACTCAGAACTTGACAGAACTCTAGACTATTATCTATTGATTTAATGTTTGTAATGGTGTATGTGATGTACTGTGACTTGTATATCATTTTGTTACATTACCTTATTTAGCTAAATGATGATGTTGGCTCAAGACAGCTCAAGACAGCTTTAGATGGCTTGAAGCTTGGGACTAGCCAGATTTATGGCTGGCTGAGTGGTGGCTGACAAAGCCATGGTTGTGCAAGCCAGATCACCAGCTGGCTCACCCACAGCAACACCAATCCACATCATTCTCATGTACATTGTGTGCTTTCATATTCTGTGTCCAGCAACTTTCAGCCACTTTAAGGCCATCTTTTCATCATTCTCCATGACTTTTCAAAGTGGAAATTGTCTTCAAAAGAGATGAGGGGCCTTTTCTATAAAAATTCTCTGTGCATACAAGATCAGGTTCTTGTTCTGGCTTTTGGCACTTTTTTTTGTCTTTCAGAAGTCCTCAAAGATCCAAAAAAAGAACTTTGATGTCCAGCCAGGCCAGGCCAGGCCAGGCCCTGCACACCATGGTACCTATCCCTCCTTGACAATGGACATGCAGATAATACCTATGACATCAGGACCACTTAGAAGACAGCTTCTATCTGTAGCCTGAGGTCAAGGCTGGCAGAATGGGAAAATCAGACATCCACTCATATTCTTTTTGGCAGTCCTTTGGCCCTTCCTTCTATATATGGTAAGTTTCTGTCACATGTTTATGTTATTCTGCAAATTACTACTAATTAGTAATCAAAAAAATTGTTCATTGAATGGATTCAACACTGCCACATGTGTTATCTCATCTCTTCACCTGTTCTCAACTCTTGCAAAAGACACTGCTATGTGTTCTAGGTTTTAGAAAGCAAAATGTTTCACAGCAATCATGCTACATTACTCACAAAACCTGTCCTGACATGGGGCTGACAAGAGGTGTGTAGAAATCTGACCTAATAATATGCGATAGACTCAGTCTGCATATAATGGACTAAATATTGGGAAGTGTTACTATACCTAATAATATGCAATAGACTATAAATAGCATGATAAGTAATCATCACATATGGTTGTAACACTCTGTTCACCTCAGTCTGCATATAATGGACTGAGGTGTCTATGACTATTTTATACAATATATATACTATGTGGCATCAATGGGAATATAACAAAGAAAGGGATACAAAGGGGAGATGAATAAAGGGAGGCAGTGTACCCATCAAAAGGCACGTGATGGTGCTGATGCATATCTGCAGTGCAGATCTCAACACTCCTCCTCACTGTGGATACTCCTCCTCGCATGGAATTGGCATAAGAGTAAGTTAATTTAGGCCAAGAAAGCCACATAAACATGAGAATTGTTTGATGTCAAAGGCTTTAGTGAAGATGTCTGCAATATTGTTACAAGTGTTGACATAGGAAAGTTTGAGTTCTTGGGACTGAACACATTCATGAAGGAAATGAAATTTAATGTCAACATGTTTAACCCTAGAGTGTAGGAGCGGGCATTCCAACAGATTGATAGAGGTAGTGTTGTTGCATAGTATGGGGGTGGGCACAGTTGGTGTGAGGTTGATAACTGTGAGTAGAGTGTGAACCCAAATGCACTCTTTTGCTGTTTCAAAAGTGGCAATATATTCCACCTCACAGGATGAAGCAGCCACAGTTTTTTGTTTTCATGCAGCCCAAGAAATTGCCCCCAAACCAAGAGTGCAAACATATCCTCCGACACTGCGCCTAGTATCCAAGCAATTTGCCTAGTCTGAGTCAGTAAATGCAGATAAAGATATAGGGTCCCCCCCCTCCTAAGTGCAGTTTTAGGTCATGTGTCCCCTTGAGATAGTGGACAAGGCAGATAGCTGTGCACCAGTGTTTAAATGAGTAGGAGTCAAGGAAGTGTGAGAGTTGTTGGATGGCATAGGATATATCTGGGCATGTGGATATAGCAAGGTACAGGAGACATCTGACTAGTGATCAGTATGGTAGTTCAGCAAGTTTAGCATGTGTGTCAGGTGACAGTGCTGTTCAGTCAGTGCACCAAAGTTTTTTGACTGGGTTCCAAAGGTGCAGAGAGTGGGTTAGCATCAGATTGGCCAAATTGGGAAACAATTTTGTCAATTAATGTGGTTTGAGATAACACTACAGTATGCAGTTCTGGGATCCAGCTGATTGCGATACCCATAATGAATTTTGTGGTTCCCAAGTCTGATATTGTCCATACCTTCCACATTTGATCCTTGAACTTTTTGTTCTCTGATTTGGTGTCCACAATGGAAAGGTAATCATCAACATGGACTGCTGCTATAATGACCCCAGTTTTGGATCTGTGATAGTAAATGCATGACTTGCAAGATAGCCATGTGAATCCCCAGGATAACATTTGGGTGTTCAGTGTCTGGTTCCATATGTGGCCACTCTGTTTCATGCTGTAAAGTCCCTGTTGTAGTTTCCATACCCAATCTTTCTTGCCTGGTTCTTCAAAACCTTCATATATTGAATCTCATCAGTGGGGAGTAGTCCATAGAGGAAAGTGGTTTTAATATTGATCTGTTGAGCATCCCAACTGAGTGATGCAGCAATATGGAGAAGGATAAGCCAGAATTCCATGTGTGTGGTAGGTGAGGTAGTTTTAGTGTAGTCTTTGCCATAAATCTGTTCAAAACCCTTAAACACAAGGCAAACCTTCCAGCAAGCTGGTTTTCCTTCCTCGTCCCATTTGATATGGAAAACTGGATGACCTTTATGTATATGGCAACTGAATGCCAAGATAAGTTGTAAGGCTTTAACAAGCAGATTACATCTCAAAATTCCACTGTAATTTACACTGTCAGACTCCAGTTATTCCAGTTATTCCAGTTGGACTAACCAGAATAACTGGAGTCCAACCAGAGTCCAGTGGAATCCGGTATAATAGACTAACTTGGTTTTAGAAATGTATCCATATAAATAACATAGACAGAATTGTTACATGTCATCATCACTATCACTATCACTATTGTTTGCCTTACTTGCCTTTTCCTCCTGTTTTGCAATAACATGTCTAGTATGATAAAATAGCATGCTATGCAGAAACCAGTTGAAGTTACCAGCTGTCATTTTCTTCAACATTGATTCATATCCTCCCATCCATGCATTTAACTGTTCACAAGCCTGTTTGTTGCATGTTAGTCAGTATTATTGTTACATGAAACAAGTATCAAAGCTTGCCTGTGTGTTGAATGTACATCTGAAATGAGATTTGCCTTGTTTATCTTTGGCTTCAACAACCAGATTAGGTGCAGAGCCATCTGCTGGTGCAGGATTACACCATTTCTTGCAAAGTTCATCATCATCTCGATGGTTGATGTAATGATAAGCATCAACAATAAATCATGTTGTCATTTCCCATGCCCTTTCCCATGATCCATTCCTGAGCACAGTTCAAAGTACCAGACATGCTTTATCAATGCAAATGTAATCTGGTCTGGACTCTTCAGTATGAAAAACCTTCTCCAAAAATGCCAAAATATTGGTTGGTGATTCAGCCTTTGGAAATTTTGCCCAGGCAACCACAACACCACATGGTGCACATATTGTTTCAACACAGTAAAAGCTAGGAGCGCTGAAATAATTTTTATGCTCTGTTTCCTCCATTGGTTCATCATGTGGTTGTTCTGTTTGCTCATTTCTTGAAATCCATGGCAGGTTTTCAGCTGGCCTTTGTGTAATTCTTTGGAAACCAGGTGCAGATTGTCTTTTGTGTTGAGCAATGTATTTCCTACATTGTGGCTGATGCTGTTGACATGCTTGTGTTGCTCTGATTTTTTCATTGTCACAGTTGTGAACATGGCATTTTGCACCATGGGCTTGTTCATGTATGGCACAAAAGATGGCACCACGATAGTTTATGAGATTGTCTGCACAGTTTTCATAAGCACAGTACTTTGGCCCAAAGCATGTTCCATCAACAACTACCATCTTTACTGGTGCTTTGTCAATGTCCATGCCATCTTCAGAGGTGGATGCAGATGTTGAACCAGAAGATGATGAAGAACTGGAATCCACAGGTTGTGGAGAGGATTGTTCAACCTCATCAACTCCAACCACAGCAGCAGAAAGAGCAGTTGGAGTAGTATCAGCAGTTGTTGCAATGTAGTCATGAGTGCATTCTGAACAAGCATGTTGATCTGCAGCTCTGATAACTCCATTTTTACCAAGAATTGAGAAAGCTTCTTTTGTAATTTCACCAATTGCAAGATTATCCCGAACTGACAGCTCTGTATCAGCAGAAGCAGCAATGGTGCGGATGGACTCTTGAACAAAGAAAGGCCTGCCATATTTGACGATGTGACAACCGATGAAACCCATGTTTTTTCTAAAAGAATTGTTCCAGAATTCCATGTATGATGAGGCTGAGGCATGAAAGCTGTACATGGCATTCACAACAGCATTTGAGAAAACCCGATCAACCTATACACTTTGACCAACTTTGAGGAATTTGGCAGAATTCAAATACAAGCTGGTGAACTGGTTCTCTTCATTGATTTCTGGAGTGTGCTCATGATTGGCACTATATGATGTCATGCAATTGGGGCATCTTCCAGTAAGAACTGGAACATCCTTGTGAAGGGTATTATTCTTCACAAGTGTTACCAGGGGAATGTCTCTTTGTTTGGTTGTCTGAACCAGAGACCAAAATCCACATCCGCTTGTGACACATTGATATGATTGAGGACAAATAATATGCACAGCTTCAATTGCTGTATATGATATTGGCTTGAGAGCAGTCTTTAGATGGCCCTTTTTGTTGTATTTGATGAGGCCCAAGTGCCATGCCAATTCATCAAGTTTGGTTGCAATGTTGCTGACAATGTGGTTTTCAGAAATGCCTTCATACCAGTCAGATTCATGCAACAGGGATGCACTGTTGTTCACTTTTGCATGTACTGCCCATGACAAGCTTTTGATCCAACTGTTGATAGTAGATATGTTTTCTCCTTTTGCAAGTGAATACTGTTGTCTTGCATGTAAACTGAGAAGATCGGGATTTTCAGTCATTGTAAACAACAGTAATAAAACTGTTGAGAGTGAGATGTCAGCTGCGAAGTTTTTCTGGATGAATTGACTGAATGAGAGGAAAGTCAATTCTGGAAATGGGCTGAATTCTGACAATGCAGCAGCTGTGGGCAAAAAACTAAGACCCAGCAAAATCCACAATGGCAAAGGTAGACAGCAAAGACTTGAAAACAGCCAGAGCATTGCATTTGGGCAATTGGGGTCACTAAAAGAGGGGACTTAGAACTATAACATGATTGGATTGGTCCATTGTATCTACTTACACAGCCTTAGACTTCTGCTTTTTTCTGCCAGTTGCTTCTTTTGCTTTGCCTTTTCCCTTCTCTTTCTCTTTCTCCTTTTCCTTTTCCTTTTCCTTTTTCTTTTCCTTTTTCTTTTCCTTTTCCTTTTCCTTTTCCTTTTCCTTTTCCTTTTCCTTTTCCTTTTCCTTTTCCTTTTCCTTTTCCTTCTGAGTTTCCCCCATGTCAGATCCTGCCTCTGTCTCTCCCTTTGTCAAACCCTCTCCCCCATTTGCCAGCCATTCCAGAAGATCAGAAAATGCATATGCAGGTTTCAATATTCCCCATAACTCAATATCCGAGAGCTTGTCATTATTGTCCTCAAGCCAAGACACCATCATAGGATAACTGGAAAGCTTTGGAAAAGCCTTGCTATACGTCAAGTGCCACTGTGATTTTCCCTTGAAAATGCTAATGATATCTGCGTGGGTTGGCTTCCGATCAAAAACTTCTTTCAACTTTCCAGTCTCCCATAACATATTGCAGGTCTTGACAGCCACCAACCATGCCTTGTACTTCTGCCATGCATAACCCAAATTTACATCCTTGTGATTGGTTAACTCAACTGGAATACTAAGAGAAGCAACCATCTTGTCTTTGAATGGAGAGCCAGTGACAGAAAGAGGTGTAGACATGCGAGTCTCAGGTGGGGCAGTACTAGTAGAACCAACCAGAGTCAAGACAGATAACGCAGGAAGGAATGTGGGTTGTTGTTCCTTATGTGAAATAAGTATCAAGTAATCTTGATGGAGACTGTAAAAGTGTCTCACATAACAGACCGGAAGAATATAGTCTTTCTTTCTCTTAATCCATTCAATGTCTTTATCAAATGATACTGCAGCCTCATATTGGCCTTTGTCAGTCCACTCTCCTTGTTCATAAACAGATATTTGAGGGTTGGTTTCTATCATGGGATTATTATAAATGATAATAGGTATGCATGAAGGCTCCATACTTTCAATTGGAGACCACTTTGCAGCAATTTGAGAATGGGTGCCATAGAAAACTGAACATCGACTTTATGAATCCGGAATGGCTTGACTTCAATAGAATCAACTAGGGAGTTATAAATATGTACTCTGTCCATTCTCAAAACTGGAGTCTCAAGATTGTTGTCATCACCTGCATCAGCAAAATTGAAGACATTCCCAGTGGCATGTCCACACATATGTCCACCAGTAGTGTGGGATGATCCATGGAGAGCAGGTGGTGGACTGGATGATGGTCTAGTCATATGAACATCTATGGATGTTTTACAATGCTAAAAAGCAAAAGCAAAAGTAAAGACCTCCTACCTGGATCTTGAAACCCTTTGGCTCGGACCATGGATGTTGCACCAGGAACAGCCCCAATGATATATTAAAAAGACCAAGTAATATTATTTTTTCATTACCTGTGTCACCCATTGAGGAGCCACCCAGTAAATGATCTAATACTAATCTAGATTTTAAATTACAACTACAACAAATTCAAATACCTTTGGACCTAAGGGCTACTACAGAGACAGGGGATGGTCAGGATGTAACCAGTAAAAGAAAAAGAAAATGGGGGCTTGCTAGTGGTTTTAGTACTCCCATTGTTGGCATTGGCGCCAGCGTTGTCATCTGTGGCCTTCCTGCCACTGGTGTTGGTGGTGTCGACCCCATCGTTGGCGTTGTCGTTGGTGGTGTCATCGCAGGGTTTGGGGCCTCCATTGTGGTCATTGCCCCAGCCCTCCCCATGGCTGGCATCGTCGTTGGTGTTCATGTCATCATCCTGGGCCTCCTGATCATTGTCGTCCTGGGCCTCCTCGTTGTTGGTTGTCCTGGGCCTCCTTGTTGTTGTCATGCTGGCGCTCCCTGTTGCCATTGTCATCGTTGTTGTCGTGGCGCTCCCTGTTGTCAGTGTCAGTGTTGGTGTTGTCGTTGGTGTTGTTGGTGGGCTTGCCATTGTTCCCGTTGTCAGCCTTGCTGTTGTCCTTGTTGTCAGCCTCCCTGTTGTTGTTGTTGTCAGCTGCAGGCTCCCCGTGGCTCGAGCTGTCATCAGTACCATTGTTGTTGCTGGATTCATTGCTGGTCTCCTCTTTGCTCTCCTTGCTGTCACTGGATGGGGCCTGCAGGGCTTGGGGTCAACCAGCGCCACCCTGACCAGGAGGAGGGGGCAGGAAACTTGCCTTGGCTGCTTGAGCATGTTTGGGGGGGGCAACAGAGACTCCGCTCACTTCGAGAGCGAGTTTGGCTCTGTGGAAGAAAAAAAGAATGAGAAAAGATATTAATAAAAACAAAACATATCTTAAATGGGTGGCTGAAGCTGCACCCTGTCCTTTCAAGGTCCTGTAAAAGGAATAGCATGTTAGTATACCATAATGATGATAAAAAAGAAACATACCTTAAAGGGGTGGCCAAAGCTGCACCCTGTCCTTTCGAGCCTTTTTTCAAGGTCCTGTAAAAAGAATCAGAATGTTAGTACCATATTGGCTGGATAGAAGAGCTGGGTTACTTACCTTTTGCTACCTTTCCCCTTCCCAGACTGTTCCTCTTCTTTCTTCTCCTCGTCTCGCTTCACTTTCTTTGAGCCGTCCTTTTTGAGTGCTGACATGGCCCATTTGTGGGTTCACAATCCTGATTTGGGTGGGGATTTCGATGGCGATGGGCTGGATCCCTTGTTGTGTGTGTTGGCACAGGTGGTTGGCATGGTTTTTGATGGGGGCAGATGGGGTCACAATGTGTTGGTGGTTGGGTTAATGTGGTGGTTGCATGTGAGAGCGTTTGTGATGACTAGTGCTTAAAGGTCTGGTCCCAAGAAGCGAGGACCAGACTGGACTGAACTGAAATTGTAACCAGTCCTAGAGGACCATCGGTCCCGGTTCAACCAGTTCCTGAAGCAGTTCGGTCCTCAGTTCTTATTCTTGTGACTACTTAATATAACCATTGCGAACCGGTGTAGACCGGTTCAGGACCAAACTCACGGTCCTTAACTTAGATGGTAACAAAAGTATGCATACATATAATTATTATATATGTGTACAACTTGGGGCATGCCCAAATGAAAAGAGGGAAATGTAAGTTGTTTAAATAGCACTGACCATTTGCATCTGTTTGCATGGTCACATGCACTTTCATTTATGCATTTTTGATGTGTTTACATGTTTTGTTTATATGTTTATACTTATTTGTACTGTATTGCCACAAGCCACAATGTGTTTTGCAACTCGGTTTCTCTCCCACCCCCACAACAACAATGGCATCATCCACAACTGGGGCACAAACAACATCTGTCGTTGTTTGTGCCCCAGGTAAGTACTCTTTTAATCTTTACTTTCATTTGTAATTAACTAATATCTTGTTTCTTTCTTAGATTTTATGTATATTCTAACACTGACAACACCCACTTCCAGCCTCACAAGCCACTGCTTGTGGGGTGGATTGTGGGTGCTACTTTGCCAACAACACCAAATCCAGGTACGTCCCATATCACCCCGATGTTGCCACATCACTAACAACATGCAGGGATTCAGCACCCATGTCCAGCCTCATGAGCCACTGCTTGTGAGGTGGATTGTGGGCACTAACTGACTAACAACAAACACAAGACGACAATGACAGGCAACAAACTGGCATCAAATGGCAAATGCACAAGGGACGAGGTACAGCGACTGAACGAGGGGACGACAAAGACAAATGTTGGCTGGGGATGACAACGATGACACCTGGCAGCCACAACAGGGACAACAATGACAATAACAACAACAGCCGCAATGGGGATGACAATGACAATGAGAGCAGCAGCCCCCTTCCTTGCTTGAAGCGCAAGATGGAGGGGCCATTATCTTTCCTTTCTGTATTAACCAGCCTTCCCCAGCACCCACATCCAGCCTCGCGAGCCACTGCTCACGGGGTGGTTTCTTTTTTTTTTCTTTTTTTTTTTCTTGTTTTGTTTTATTAGTTTTTTGTATCAAATGTAATAGTATATAGTCCGTAGACCAGTCAAAACTGGTCTATGAACCAATATGTAACCAATACGGACTGGCCCTGTAGGGTCCAGTTCAGTTTTCGTAGTTTACATGAAATATAAGAACTGGTCTTGGTCCGGGTTCTCCCTCGAGGAGGGTAAAAACCGGGACCGGACCAGACTTTTAAGCACTAGTGATGTGCTATTACTGATGATGATTTGTTACCATGCACCTTAATTGGGTAATAAAAGTGTCAGATGTTGGGTAAAGAGAACGGCTTGGTAGCTAAGTGGTTAAGCATGCTGTTCTATTTATAGTCCAACCCACAGTTGGGTGTTCAATTCTTGTTGGATGTGAAACTTTTATTTGGTAAAGCATGTGCTGTCCGGTTAGTCCGGTTGTGCAGTTGGTCATGCATCCAGGTGACTCGTGGTGAATCCAGGTGATTATGAGTCCGTTCAGATTCTGGGGATTCTGGGTGTGAATTTGTTAATTTGTCCTGCCAGAATACTTCCACAAAGGGACAATTACATACAAAAAAAACTCCACTGGATTCCAGAAATTCCAGAAATTCCGGCTGGACAAACCAGAATCCAACCGGAATAGGTGGGGGAGTGTAAAGTACTCAAATTCCAAAAGACTGTTACATAACATGGACTGGACCTTCAAACACTACTTCAGCATGGGGGATCAGTCTATAAACATTCATGTCTTTCAATGATTTTAGTTCCTCATGATACCCCTCTTCCCACTGTTTTGCATCCACAGAATGGTTGGCCTCCCCCCATGTGCACAGATCATCCTCGAACTGGAGTGACTCTGGATCAATTTCACTTATCTCCACAATTAATGCATATAGTTGATGTGCTTGATCACCAATCTCTAAGTTGTTGAATGATTGCTGGAGCTCTTCAATCGGGTCAGTTCAATCATGATCAGCAGATGACATTTCCAGTGTGATCTGTGTCCAAAGTTTGTCCAGTATGCATCTCCATTCTGTTCATTGCTCTTTCACATGTTCTGCTGACCCCTTCAATTCCTGTATTGCTCTTTCCACCCTTGTTACTGTGGGGGTGCCATTAGTGTTTTTTGTAGTAGGGATAGGTACCCGAGTCATCCGACAAGGTACAGTAGTTACTGGGGTTGGAATGGGTTTGGGTACTGGTGGTTCTGGGGGTTTGTCTGGGGTTGGGAAATTGAGATAAAAATCATTGTCAACATCATTACTGAGAATTGGAGTAGAAGTAGCCTTCTCAGTAGTACCTGACTCCATTACTATGTCGTGTGGATCTGTGGATTTGATCTGGATGGTGGCATGTTCATTATGGCTCTCAATGAATCTGACGTGGCAAGAACTGTGGACCTTCTGCATCTTGTGGTCATAGCACTGATATAATTTGGACTTTGGGTCATAGCCAATGAGAACCCATTCAATTGAGCATTCAAAAAATTTTGGATTATCTTTCTTGGGGATGAGGATGTATGCTGATAGGTCCACTTTGTTGTTCAAGCTTGGAGAACACATCTACGATTGTTGTGGAAGCTCTATGAGTCTCTACCAACCTCTACAAAGTATCATGAACCAATACAAACCCCTCCAAAGTTCTATGAACATGTACAAACCTCTACAAAGTCACAAAAATGCTTTGAAATTCTTTGCATCACTTTGAAATTCTTCATATGCCTTCAACCGCTGTAATACAATTCCCCTGACCTTCAGACACACGTTCCACACTTGCTACATGTTGCCACATTGCATGCTGAGCACACCAGACATGAGGAGACAAGACATTTCCCTTTTTAGGACACATTGCTTTGTTTTTGACATTTCCATGATATATTGGAACAATAGGACAAGTACCGTTGATATATTATGCTTCTACACATTTTCCCTCACATTGTTTCTCATTTATTTTGTGATTTGGATACTTCTTTATTGTCTTATACCTTGCCTCATGGGAGCCTCATTGCCTTATTTCCTTTTTAGTACTATTTCCCCAAAACTTATATAGTCTTGTACTACTATATGACAAAGGACAGGAACTAAAGTTCTGCGAATCATCACAAACTTCTTCGAAATTTGTCATACCATCTCTAAACTCTCTCCTATTGTCTCAATCATCTCTTGTCACCTTTGACTCCCATCACCATTTCATACTATCCACATCCTATTCTCATCACTATCCTCGAAAATCTTTGAAACAACTTCACACACACTCAAAATTCTTAGAACTTCTTCACAAGCTTTCACAGTACTTTGTACAGCATCACATCACATTGCATTTATGTTCATTGCCAATGGCAATATTTAGTACCACCTCACATCCTTCCTCTGACTTGTGTTATACCATCTGAGGCCTATTTGTGGGTTTTGTTTGGGTTTCCAGGTCGAGTATCATCATTTTTGGAGCCCACTGCAAGGGGTTTCTGAATCATTTCATTGCCTAATCCATCTTGAATTTCCCAGCTTGGACCAACACAAGCTAGAAACCTTCAAATCGATACTTGCCACACCTTCAAATCTCTTGCACAATCGGGAGATATCTTAATCCCAGTTTCCAAAGCAGAATTGACTCATTGTCAACTTTTCCCCTCACCTATTCCATTGTCTTCATCCTCATCCTCTACCTCTTCATCCTCATCCTCTACCTCTTCATTTATCCTTCCAATAACTTTGACACCTCTACCATATTCCTAACCCCTACCCCAAGAGTTGTCGCATTCATGACTATGCAAGCCACTATGCCAGCTCGTGGTCATTCCACAGCTCTGAAATTTGACCCCACTCAGCCTCAAGAACTTTGCAGGTATTTTAATGAGCTCGAATTGCTTTTTTCAGCATGCAATGTTACTGACTCTGTAGAAATGAAGAAGCATGCTTGCCATTACCTTGACATCGACACCTCCAAACTTTGGGAGTTGATTCCAGAATACAAGGCTGGAACTTCATTCCATAACTTTTGCATTGCCATCCACAAACTGTACCCTGGTTCTGAAGACAATCGCAAATGGTCAATTTCAGACATGGACAAACTTGTTGGTGAACAACTTCGCATCAGTATTTTCAATGCAAACAATTTGGGATTATATTATTGATCACTCTATAACATCACAAAATTTCTGCTCATGAAAAATCAAATCTCAGATGCTGAACAAAGCAGGGCATTTGTCCACAGCTTTCAACCAGGATTATGGACACAAATTGCCCAACAACTCAAACTAAAATTTCCCAATCATTACCCAGACAATCCCTACAAACTTAGCAACATCCACAAAGCAGTGAAATTCATCTTAGCAGGAACATCTAATTCACATACAAACACAAACACTTTGAAAGTTTTGAACTCTACTTCAAACTCTACTTCAAACTCTACTTTGATATCTATGACTTCAACTGCAGCTCCTAGTGTTTTAAAGTCCAGTTAGGTTGGGTTTTTTCCATTTTTGGAGTGAACCGGGACCGAGACTGGTTCGACTACATTCAAAATGTTTGTAAAACTGGACTGGACTGCAGGAAACCAGTTTGTTATGGTCCAGTCCAAGTCTGACAACTGGTTGTAGCCAGTTTGGGCTACAACCAGTCATTGACTGACTCGCGTCGGTCAAAACCGACTTTATATACATAATAATACTACTATTCTATACTAAGATAGTGCCCCTCACAAGCAGGGGCCTGTGAGCGGGCAAGTGGATAATAAAGAAACAAAAAATAACTAAAACAAACCCCCCCTACCTTGCAGGATGTGCGAAGAGAGGGGGCCCATTACCATAAAAACGAGAGAGAAAAAAAAACCCCAAGAGGGGGCATCATTGTTGTCATTGTTGGCAGCTGCACCCCCCAACCCGCCCTGTGAGCAGTGGCTCACAGCGACAGTGGTAGGTGCTGGGGTCGTCGGCAGCCTCTTCCAGGGTGGTTTTCAATCTGTAGGTGGGGGGCTCGTGGTTAGCGGGACAAGGAGCAATTGGGGTGGCAGTCGCATACCACATTCCCTTCATTTGTTGTCCCCATTAGCGTTGTTGTTGCATTGTTCCCCCATTGCGTTGTTCCCCTGCCGCTGCTGTTCCCCTGTCCCCCCCCATTTGTAGGCCGTCATCTTAGCTACTGGCATTGTCGTCAGAGCTGCGTGAGGTGGCGTCATTCATCATCTTCATTGGCATCAGCGGTGGATGCTGGTGACATGGCAGCAATGCCATGTTGTTGTTATAGTCGGTTGGTGACATGGCAGCAAAGCCACATTGTCATTGTCAGTGTTGGTGGCCACTCGGTGTCGGGTCCGGGGTGTGCCAAGTTGGGGGGGGGGGGGGTCATTATAACATGTGTAGTACCTAAAAATCAAGTTGAAGTATTAGTTAATAAAAATGAAACAAGTATTAAACAAAAACTTAACTAGGGCCCATATGACAGCTATGGTCATTTGGGCCCATCCTGTGTGACGTGGCCTGCTTTATGGGAGGTGGCATCGTGCTGGGCAGAGGAGCAGTGGTGGTGGTGAGGAGACACAGCGTTGTTGGTGGCAGCATGTCATGGGAATGGTGTCTGCAAAGTGGCACCACTTCTATTTTTCATGAGCAAGCACAACCAAATGGTCCGTGCATAGCTCCAGGGTATATAAACCCTCACTTTTGGTCATCTTTCACCCCGTTAGAATTCTTTAGTATTAGTTAGTATATAATCAAGTTGGTACTATGTAAATAAGTTGATTGGGACTGGTTAGGACTGGTTTCAATCAGTTTTACAATTTAAAGAACTGCAACTGACCCCATAGCAAAATGTAAGGCAACCGCAACTGCCAAAAAAACTGGACCTCAGTTTGGTCCAGTTTGGTTTGCGGTTTTTTCTGGTTGCATGAACTGGACTTTTAAACACTAGCAGCTCCACAAATCAAGACCAAAGATTTATCCACAATTTTCAAAAAGTTCACATCGGCACTCATCACCATTTTAGCAGGTTTGAACTCTAACAATGCACCTCATCCCAATCCAATATTTTGCCAGGAACAGCTCAGAAACTTACTTTGCATTTTTTGTGGTGTTTCCAGACACTTTATCAATGATTGCTTAGTTTGTCAGGCATACATCAGCAAAGGAAAGTGCAAGAAGAATGCTGATGGCAAGGTAGTACTTCCTAATGGACAGTTTACTGCTCAAAACATCCCTGGTCAATTCATCAAAAATTGAATTGACAAATGGATTTGTCAAAACCACAAAGTCCCCATCATTCCAGCTCTCATGTATAATTTCACATCTTTGCCAGCTCCCACAGTCATACCCAGAGATAGCTATCAGATCACAAACACAAACATGTCAGCCAAAGATTGTATTGCGATGATAGAACAAGAGCTACTTGCACTCTGAAGTGCTCAATCATACATGGACAACAGTCACCCAGTCCAAATCCCTTCTATGCAGCCTTTGATTTTTATTCCAGCCACAGTGGTGCATCCTGCTCCAACAATCTCTGCACCTTCAAAATCACATATGACCACTAATCCACTCATTTTGGATTTGCAACCTGCTTTGACCTTGCACACTGCTTCAATTTCGCAAAGTGCTTCAATTTTGCAGCCTCTAATCAATACCTATGATGCTCCTTGAGAAAATTTGTACTCGCCACTTCATGAACAAAACTTTGCAGCTACAAGCAATAATCAGAAAGTTCCTTTGTATGATACCTTAGCCTCTATGAAGAACATGAAAATTGTGCACAATATTTTTGCCTACTCCATGACCACTCCAATCATCACTCTAACCTCCGAAGAAAGCACTGAAGAAATCTCCAAAGAATTGCTGTCTTTATCGCATGAAATGTGCACACAAGACCAGTTATCACAGATCAAATTGAACAAGACAGAAATGACATCACAGATATTTTTAGGAACAAAGACATCATACTAGACAAGTCCTACAAGACCTTTAGGCTTTCATTATGGAGTTAGCTAAAAGAGGAATCGATAAAACCTTCAGTTTGGCATGAAATATCGCTTGCATACTTCATTGCAACCCAGCCTATAATATTCTTCTCAGACACCCATTCAATGCACTCACCAAACACATTTTTTGAAATCTTTGAAGCATATTACCGACGATCACACTCTGCATCCTGAAATCTACTTGGCCAGTCAATAACCAATCTATTCTTCGATTCCATCATCATCGAAAGAAATATTGCAAATATTTTCAAAATTAGCAAACAATATTTCATACACCATGCCCATATGCCAACCAATTTCAAACTTGATGCCACATCATAATCGGCTCCTCTTTGCTCCAACTATGTTCTCCGACACTCACTCACTATGCACCCAATTCTTCAAACATGTTTTATTCTATGCCTCAACATTCTATGCATTATCACAAACAATTTCATTGTTATCAAACTTTGTATTTATGCAACTGACTGGGACAGTCAGGATTTCAATAAGGGGGAGGATGATAGGTCCACTTTGTTGTTCAAGCTCAGAGAACACATCTACAATTGTTGTCAAAGCTCTATGAGTCTCTATGGACCTCTACAAAGTTCTACAAACCCATACGAACCCCTCCAAAGTTCTATGAACATGTATGAACCTCTACAAAGTCATGAAAATGCTTCGAAATTCTTTGCAACACTTTGAAATTCTTTGCATCACTTTGAAATTCTTAGTATGCCTTCAACCACCATAATACAATTCCCCTGACCTTTGGACACACGTTCCACACTTGCTACATGTTGCCACATTGCATGCTGAGCACACCAGACATGAGGAGACAAGACATTTCACTTTTTAGGACACATTGCAGTGTTTTTGACATTTCCATGATATATTGGAACAAGGACAAGTACCTTTGATATATTATGCTTCTACACATTTCCACTCACATTGTTTCTCATTTTTTTTGTGATTGGATACTTCTTTATTGTCTTATACCTTGCCTCATGGGAGCCTCATGGCCCTATTTCCTTCTTAGTACTATTTCCCCAAAACTTATATAGTCTTGTACTACTATATGACAAAGGACAGGAATATATTGTTGCATCAGTCCCTTGTATATCGTATTAGTCTGACTCAGGAGTTTCCCTCTTGAGTTCCAGCACCTCATCTTAGCTCTAAAGTTCTGCAAATTATCGTGAACTTCTTCAAAATTCATCATACCATCTCTAAACTCTATCCTATTGTCTCAATCATCTCTTGTCACCTTTGACTCCCATTGCCATTTTGTACTATCCACACCCTATTCTTGTCACTATCCTTGAAAGATTCAGAAAGAACTTCTTCACAAGCTTTCACAGTACTTTGTACAGCATCACATCACATTGCATTCATGTTCATTGCCAACAGCGATATTTAATACCACCTCACACCCTTCCTCTAACTCATGTTATACCACCTGAGGCCTATTTGTGGGTTTTGTTTGGGTTTCTGGGTCGAGTATCATCAATGCTTTACATCTGATCTCTCATATGTATGAGTAGTCAGCTTTTTGTCCATTCCATTTTTCCCATGGTGTTTCCCCTTTCAATGAATGGGTGGTGGTTTTTGCATATAGGTGTGCAGCTGTCAAATATAGTTTGTCCCAGAGGTTAGGAGGTAGTTTTGCATACAAGCACATTGTGTCCCCTTTTGCCATTAGTGTTCAATGCATCTGTTCGACGCATCCTATGTGAGCTGATGTATGTGGAGCTGTGAACTGCTGATCTGTTTCCCTCAATTTGAGCCATGCTTCCATTTCATGTGACTTTAATTCCCCATTATTGGTAACATAGGTGCCCACCTGTAATCCCATTTCCTTCTCATGAGCTAGCTCCCATGCCTTCAGTTCAGAGAATGCATTGTCTTTGTGCTTGAGAGGTATTGACCACAGGAGCAAGGTATAGTTATCGACAATATCCATTATGTATAAATTGCTGGTACAAGATTCTACAGCATGCTGTCCTGATAAATCTACCCAAATGTTTGACAGAAGATTGCTTGGGCATACCTAGGAGAGTCCCTTGCCTAACCATGTCATATAGAGCTTGGTAATTTACATGGCCAAGGTGGTGATGCCAAGTGACCATGTTCAGCATGTTGTGGACAGCAAATGTGTGTTCGGCAGTGGCAGAGCATAGGGTAAGAGAGTAAAGGTTCTGGTTGGCAAGGAGCAACCCTTGGGCAATAGTTGCTCCAGTGGATTTGTTTGTGATCCAACAAGTTGTGTTGTCAAAGTGGGCTACTGTGTTGGAGTCTTGGGCAAGGATGCTCATGGAGATGAGACATACAGCCACATTAGGGATATAGAGCACATCCCATAAGATCAATGATGTGCCACACACTATTCTTAGCTTGATATCACTCATGCCAACTGCTGATGTAGCTGAACCTCCCACACCTCTTACTGATCTTGGGGTGATTGGATGGAGGTTAAGGAAGTCAGATCGGTCTGGTGAAAGGTGGACCATGGCACCAGTGTTGACATAGAAGAGGTAGCTGTCAAAGGAAATGGTTGTATGTTGGGTTTGGTTCAGGGGCATGATTATAACCGCATCCTCATCAGCTGAGACAGAATTTTCTGTCCAATTGACAGAGGTCAAAGGCTCCTCCTCAACTGCAAACCATCACTCATATTCCACTTCCTCAAAAGTAGAGGAGGGAAGTGGATCAGTGGCAAGTCCCACAAACTCATATCACTACACCACAGAGCTGGTTGTGGTGCGCAGCTTCCACAAATAGGACAAATTTATGACCTCAACACATCTCCACCCCCACTGCTACAACCATCTGCAGCTTGCAGGCAAAATGGGACAACCACCAAGGGGGTGTTGGGACAGGAATCCCAAACCAGATGTAGGGGGGGGTCCCACCTGAGGCCAAAATATTTTTTTTGACTTACATATTAACCAACACCACTGTGCTCTACTGGGCTAGCAAACTATTGGAACAACCTTTAGAAGCTACCCTATGAAGCCAACAATAGATACCATAGTTACATGATGGTAATAAACTTTTGGTTGAGTTTCTCTGCTCACACTGGTCGCTGTTCAAGATGACAAAGAAAGCAAGGTAGAGTCTGAATGAAATGTCGATTGTATCCCCTCTCAGTCTGACAATGATGAAGAGCTTGACAACACAAATGATGCAACACCTGCCAGTGATAAACACATCAATGCTCCACAGATACCCTCCTTGAGCCCTCCCCCCTCCCCCACATGTTACAGCCTTGAACTCCAAGCACCAAAGCCACCTGGAGAGTCAACAGGGGGTGCCAGAGAGTCAGATGATGGTCTGTATTTGACACCTGGTAGTGTTGATGTTGATCATGCCACAGGCTCACATTCAGAGCCTTTAACTTCCAACCTGGCACCAGAAGGTGTGATAGTGCCGACTATAATCACTGATTCTCAAGCACACTGCATACAAAAGACATGAACATTCGACTTGCATGCATGCATATGCGGCACTGGTGTATCCAAGGTTGAGATTCAAGGAGGAGATTCTGTGATGAAATGCAAGGTCCATGGGTGTGAGACAGTATGGGTGTGCCATTTCGTTGAATTTTCAACTCCTCAACACTCACTTGTGTGCCTAGGATCATCGTTTGTGTATGAACTATGATTTCGCGCTGAAGCATTGGATATGCCCAAGTTGTAAAGCAAGCAATACATCTAAGCATCACTGAGTGTGATTAGGGCACAGCATGGGTACGGGTAACACCATGTGTTTCCAGTCACAGGTATGCATGGGTACAGGTATGGGTATGGGATTGCCACACCCAGGCAACACCATTCCCTTTTCCACGGTGTTACAGGTATGTGCAGGTATGCTGGTACCTGGATTTTGGTCAGGTGAGTGATCATCTGTGTTGAGATTTTGACTTTTTAATGACATATCACAGGAAAAACCTGTGAGTCATGGTGACCTGACTTGCAGGTTTACCCCCTGTGATGAGATGTGAACATCTTTTTCAGCAAATTTCTATCAAATATCATGAAAAATAACAGTAAAAAATGCCGGGGTACTTTTTGATGACATATTGTGGGAAAACCTGTGAGTCAGGGTGACATGACTCGCAGGTTTACCCCCCATGAGAAGATGCAAACATCTTTTCCTATCAAATATAATGAAAAATATCAATACCCACGAATAACCATGGGTAACCTGCAAAAACCCATGGTAACACCATACCCCTACCCATGTGGGTACGGTGTTCACGGGTACGGGTAGGGGTGTAAGAAAATATACCTGAGGGTTACCCGTGCCATGCCCCAAGTGTGATCTACTACCTAGAAATACTTTGTATCTTGCTTTGTGTGCTGGCAGTTCCAGTTCTCCTCAATAAACCTTGGTAGAAAAAATAACACATGACTAAAACATACCATATATGGAAGGAGGGGGGAGGGGGGGTCTCTAGAGTCCCAAAAAAAATACTGATGTCATATGAAAAATTCCCGTCCTGACACCCCCTTGACAACCACTGCCAATGGGACAACTCCATAACCTGCAACTTGTACATACAGCAAAGGGTGCTAACAGTCCCATAGCACACAGCAACAGCGCTGAGGTCTGGGAGTTGGACCTATGAACTTATCACACCAGCATGTAACAACATTAGGGTTGTTCATGGTAGCCATTCTTGGGCCATTTTTGGCTCATTTTCAAACTCATTTTTGGCTCATTTTTGTGTATTTGGCAGAGGAACAAACAAAAGGGAACGAAAAATGGAATGGAAATTGACATGAAAAATGGTTACCGTGAACACCCTGGGAAGGAAAATTTAGAAAAATGGAGCAAAAATGCATTTTTCTCGCCAGGCACAGTGCTAAAAATATGAAAAATGATCATTTTTCGGTTCCCTTTTTACAAAAGCAAGGGTAGGGTTCCATTTTACATCCATTTTACATTAGGGTTGTTCACAGTAGCCATTTTTGGGCCATTTTCGGCTCATTTTCGGCTTCATTTTTGAATCATTTTCGGGTGTTTGGCAGAAGAATGATCAAAAAAATGAAGTGAAAAATGAAGCGAAAAATGGCTACTGTGAACGCTCTGAAACGCAAACCTCTGGAAAATGAAGTAAAAATGCATTTTACTTACCTCCGGCAGCCCTCGGCACATTCAAACTCCACCTCAAAAGACTTCATGAAATTATTGTTGTACCAAGTTCTTTTGTAGTTCTTGCTAAGTTCATCACACTGTCGGGATATTTATTTTCAAGTCCTTGTTGAAATTTGAACAATGTGCAGGTAAACATACATATTCCTTCATACTAACAAAAATAACTACAAAAAAAAGGGGCTCCCTTCTGCGTCGTTCCCCTCCTGATTATCCATGTCGCCCCCCTCCTCGTCCCTGTTGTCCCGTCTACATATCTCCATTGTTTGGTTGTCGCCGTTCGCTGGGTGCTGGTTGTCGTCGCGTTGTGGCCCCTTTCATTGTCGCCCGGGGTCGTCACTGTGTTGTCCCCACCTCGTCGTTGACTCTCCCTGTTCATTGTTGACCCACCCCGCGAACAGTTGTTCGCAGCGATTGGAGGGGGTGATGGTGGTGGTGGACCGTGGCCATCCCCTCCTCATCGTCACCGTTGTCTCATCCCCATTATCTCATCGTCCCCGTCCCCATCTTCTATACCCCCTGTTGTTCCCATCAGCACCCACAATCCATCCTCCGAGCAGTGGCTTGTAGGCATGGGAGTGGGTGCTGGGCCGATGTTTCGCGTTGGGGGTAGGCGTCGTGTATCAGTAACGTGGCACCGAGAGGGGGGTTGGCTAGTGCTTACCTGACGGGTGTCCCCTCCATGGGTCTCCCAGTGCTCTTCCCTGTTCTCCGCTGGGCTGGGTAGTTGTTGTCATCGTCAATAGTTAATATCGTTAGTAACAATGAAATGAAAAACACTGACCTACGGCCCAAGAGACGTCGACGACGTCTCTTGGGCCCTTTTGCGTTCCTCGTCGTACGGCGCTGTATCCCCGTGCTCATCGTCCCCCTCGTCGTGCGCCGCCGCCGCCGTTTTGGTTGTGTCGTTGTCGTTGTCCGTCTCCGTCTCTGTCCCTGTAGTCATCTTGTGGTGGTTTTCCTCCTCGTCGAATTCCTCGTCGTTAGTCTTCGGTCCCTGATCCCTGTTGTTGTTGTTGTGGTTGTTGTCGTGTGTCCCCTCGTTATCGGTGTCGGTGTCGTCCTGCAACGTTGTTTTTTTTGACGTCGTGCCTCCTCTCCTTTTCGTCGTTGCGCCCTCCCGTGCCAGTTGCTCGTTCCACCCCACGAGCAGGTGCTCGTAGCGGTGGCATGGGTGTGGGTGTGCCTCCGTCTCGTAGTAAATAGCATAGACAAAGCCTAGAAAAGAAAAGAAATCCTTGGTTAAGAACTTTAAAAAAAAATTACCTCGGGCCTGTGGTCGTTTGGGCCCAATGTGGTTGGTTTGCGACGGTTGGTGGCGTTAGTCAATGTGGGAGTGGGTGTGGGAGTGGTGACGGCAGGTGGTGACGTAGTTGTTGGTAGAGACGTGAGGGAGGGGCGTCGCCGTTGATAGTGGTGGAAAATGAAAGTGAAAATGACCATTTTTGCAAAAGCGAGGGTAGGGTTCGATTTTTGAAAAATGATCATTTTCGACTCATTCTTGATCTCATTTTCAAGTTCATTTTTGAAAAATGGAAGAAAAATGAAAACCGAAAATGAGCCGAAAATGGCCCGAAAATGACTACTGTGAACAACCCTATTCATTCTCAGTTCCATTCTTGAGAAAAATGGAATCAAAATGAAATAGAAAATGATTGAAAAATGAGTGAAAAATGAACCAAAAATGCCAACTGTGAACAACCCTATTTCAGGCTAAGTAAAAACCGATGACTAAATTTACAATTTTAGTAAGTTCTCTGAAATTGTTCCTGAAACCTTGAAACTTCCCATTTCAGATGGCCTGAAATGATGAAATCTTTACTGAAATTATTGATTTCAGTCCTGATCCTGAAATCACGAATTTCAACAAAGTTTTTAGTTCTAAAAAGTTGAACTTCCTGGTGTGTATTCATATTGCACAGTATATACTTAGTAGTTGAATATAGTTTAATTAACATTCAAATAAGTTTATGAGGGACAAAGTCTCGGACTCATAGATTATAATCTAAACCCCGCCTTCCGACACCGTGAATCTATGTGTTTATACCACTTGAGTAGTTAATCTAAGTGTTTGATGGCCAAACTAACGCCATTCTGCATCATTTACATGTAGGTCATATTTTTTTTTTCAGCCTCCGGTAGTAGTTGGGGACTCGGACCTGCCAACTAACCAAAGCCATTATCCTCTGATAGGCACTTGACGAAACTCCAAAGATCAACGTTTCAACAACCATCTGAATTCTGACTAAAAAGATAGCTTCTACCCAGGCCGGTTTTCTCGCTGCCTTCATTACATGATGCATGAGGTCTCAAACCTTTTTATTTACGTTCCAACATTCCAGAAACCTGTTGCCGCCTTTGGACTGAAAAGTGTTCGTGTCACAACTACTACTCTGCACCAACTCTGCACGAGCAGGCACCTCCCATTCAGAACTTCAATTTTAACCCTTCCATTGTGGCGTCGGCGGTCGCCAACAGCATTCCAGCATGCCCGGCTTCGAATATCGCTGCATTCAAGTGTCTGACTGAAGCTTGTGCTAGCAGAACGATTCTACCCCCAATGGATTTCCGTAAACAACACCCTTTATCCTATGCCAGTGTGGTGTAACAATGAATATGCCTCAACCTTTCGTCTCTGGAGTTCTTCTCAGGCTCGCTTTCATTTATTCACTGTCTATTCAACTTTAACCAACCTGTCAGTCATTTGGTCTTTTCTCGGATCAGCACTTCTAGTCATTGTCTACCTGATAAGTTATAACTTGGTTTCTGGACAACGTTGAGCGCCGTGATCCGCTCAGCAATATGCTTTCTCGCACCATAAATGTCGTCGCAGAGAATTGGATTTTTTCCATACCGAAGATCGATCTCTGGGTGGCAGAACTTAGAAGAAACGTCACCACCAATTTTAGTTTACCTCCGTAATAGCAGATCTCTGCTAGATGAGACTGATCATCGCTTCAGTTCAGGAGCATGCGTAACCTCTTGGCCCCGTCGGGCTGTACGGTGTTTGTGTCACAACAGGGCCTGTTCGGTGATGTTGATGGTCCGAGGAATGCTAGCTTCCGCTTCATACCGTCGTTTACAATCTCCGTGTGCGGGCATGTACTCTAAGTTATAATAAAGAAAGGAAAATATATATACTTGTCCAGCCCTTACAATATTAGGGGTTGTTCGCGGTTGCCATTTTTGGCCCATTCTTTAGTCATTTTTAACTCATTTTTGATATTTTTCTCAACAATGAACTGAGAATGGAATGAAAAATGGATGGGAAAATGGATGATCATTTTTGACAAAATCGAACCATACCATCGCTTTTACGAAAATGATCTGAACAATGATCATATTTCCCCATTCTGGCACTTCTTTTGTACCTTTTTACTTCATTTTTCTACCTGTTCACAGTAAGCATTTTCATTTCATTTTCAGCTCCCTTTTGTTTGTTCTTCTGCCAAATACATGAAAATGAGTGAAAAATGAGTTTGAAAATGAGCCCAAGAATAATATTAATAATGGCTACCGTGAACAACTCTACTAGTAACTAAATAATATGGAACACACCAGGAGGACAACTCTGATGCCATCATCCTAGGCTTGGACGCAATTCGACCGTGCGCACACTGTGCGCCACTGGTCACAAGTTTGAAACTCGTGAGTTTTGAAACCGCATCACGCATCAGTATAGCTCTGGAGTAAATCCAGCGAAGGGCGCTATCCCCCGTCTGGGATACATCGTTCCAATGCACTGTCTCAACCCCTGACCGATACGATATTAGAATATTGACATTTTTCTGTTTTTCGCTGAGAATATGAGAAGCAGTCCAGTTTTGATGCATTTTTTTTTTCGAACTGATCAAATGTCAGTAACTGCAGCATAGTCTCCGGATTCTCGCCGCGGATCAGGAGCTGGTGTTCAAGTAGTGGTAGGTCAGATTGCAGTTTTCCCTACATTTTTACGAGTTTCGCAAGTACAGCAGTGTCCATAGATTGTCGGATGGATACGTAAGCAATCGTGAATGAATGAAGATCCTCCAAAGAAAAGACCGCAGCGGTCGCAGATGATCGATATCGTCAGCCTGACACTCCGAACCAATGTATGTAAGTCCTGTGGGATATCTCTTACAAGTTACGCGTACGGCTAATACCGAACCAGGCGCTGATAAGGCGATGGTTTTCACCAATGTTGCGTTGCGCCACCGCGGATGTATTTCTGCGCAGCCTCCAGTTAAACGTGAGGCCATGTCGTCTCTTCGACCGAATATAGATCTGTTATTGTCCTACTAATCTGATCTAGTATAGCTTGCATACACCACTTACCACGTACAAGCCTGGTCACTAGTTGATCGCCGGAAGTTCACATGCTAGCAACTTGAAAGCAAGCATCTTATGTCCCAAGGTAGTTTTCGGACGATAACAACATTATCGCCTTGCCCTATCGGTGATTAGAAGAAATCAATCTCGATCTACCGATCCTGGGGAGAGATTCTCCTAACGTTATCAAAAAAGACGTTTTAGAAGCGATGCAGACAGTTCTAGATCTTGATATTACTTCACAAGCTTACACGACCCTCCGAAATCTCTTCTGTTATCCATCACTCCCTTATCCATTGTTTCTGCCACCGACGGCCTGTATGATGAGAGCGAACAACCGGAGGAGGTCAGCCGAGCTTCGCCAATGAAGTTCCCACTCTCCCTTCTTCTTTCGGAAGATGGGAAAATACCAGAAGTCCTCGTGCTACTCCGAGAAAGTTCGAATTCGTGGCTAGGTTTGTGCTCCTTTCTACTCGGATATTCATATACGGAAGACGGCCCGGACAAAGTTGAGTATACGCTGCTAGCTCGCGATACCAATACCGGCTTCCGGCCATAACCGTACTGAGAGATTCGACCGTAGATGCGAGGCCTAAGAACCGCCATCTTCGGCTTCCTGTTTACAATAAGAGGCGTCTGCGAGTCGTGTGTCGTCATTCGGAAGATGGATGCTCCGATGTCGGATTGAACCCCATCCTGGAGGGTGACTGATGACCCCGGGGGGAGCGGTGAAAAGGCGTGATCACCACCGCGATAACCTTCCAGTCTATGGAAGTGAACAGTCCCTGTGCCGTCCAACCTTTCTTCCAGAGTCCAGGGTTTCGAAGATATTGTACTCTCACGGGTTAAACGGTGAACAAACGTCTCATCCTGATCTGCTGGATGAAGTGATCTGCGCTGTGAAGCATGTCGTGTAGGGCAAGGCGTAAGGTGATTCTCCTGTCGTTCGTCCATAGTAGGCGCCGAAGGTAGACCAGCCGCTACCGCATTGAACGCGTTCATGAGATTCGTCTTCAACGAAGCGGTCCAGCCTTCTGCGTCCGTAGCGCCCCTCCCATTGGAATCCTCAGGCATCGGCAAGGCAGGCAAGTGTTCCCAGTTCCCGGGACCATGCCCATCTCGCCTTTTCGTGAAACTCTTGCCTCTCAAGAATGATCCAGAAGTCTGCGTCCAAGGTACACGTAGTCCTCCACCTTCTAATCCCAGGAACCGGGGTCTCGAACCAGCCATCGACTGGAGAGGTGTTCCGAACTCGGCAGGCTCGTCATTCACACCCAACAAGCTGGGTGCACGACTAGTAGCGACAGAGATATCTCCAGGAATTCTGTTAGCAACCTGCAAAGGTCCAAGAGAAGCTACACTAGCATGGCCATCTATACTGCCAATCGCATTCGGACCAAGGCTAGGTAAGTGAGAGGGAGGAAGTCGCATCGTAGAATAGGTATTGTACAAGGGAAGAGGAAACGTTGTACTATCCGCCAAAACTGGATACTGGTTCGCGAAAGGATTGTATGGTGTCGCATATCGCTTCATCGGGGAGACAGGCGCATTGAGGAAGCTGTCCGTTCGCTTTGGTTCGCCGACGTCACGGTCTCCGCGAGGTTCCCAGGTCATAGGGTTTTGACTGCTGGGATCCATAGGACCCATTGCGGAGAGGTTGCCTGATCCAATGAAAGTGGTTTCGCGACCATCCTCCAGCGAACTATTGGTTGCTGGTTTCGCCCATGGAACTCCGGCAGCTTCATCAGCCAGACGACGACGAGCGTGTGACCGCATTCGGATCCACCACGCGACAAGGGCAGCAAGACAAGCTATTATGATGATCGTTCCTAACACAATGCCAATGTAGTACGGTGGGCTATGGCCAGTGCTAGTGGCAATGGCTGACGGTAATGCTGACTGGGGCGACGCCAAGGTAGTTGAAGAAGCATTGATTTCCACAGCGGAAGATTCAGAAATTTGCGAAAGAGGTGACGAAGATATGACAGACGTAGACGTGATGGCCACAGACATAGACGAGAGGGAAGACGGAGAGATTGACACAACAGAGAAAGACGAGACCAAGGAAGGATCAGATGGAAATTTGACGACAGACGTTCCAGGGGGCGCGTTTGTAGTACCAAGGATTGCGCTGATCGTTGGTTCAAGTTGAGGCGATGTAGACGTCAGAAGTGGCTGACTTGCTGTCAACTGGAGGACCTGGCTTGGAGCTGCCATCGATTGAACATCCTGCGCAATCGGATTCTGACTGACAACCGCGGGCTGTGGGTTGTCTTGTTTTGATACTATCGTTATTTGGCCACCAGGACCAAAGGAGAGATTGGAACCAGCCTCAGCTAAGGGAGATCGTCTAAACTGGGAACTGGCACTCATAGTTCAGAGAGAGAAGTAAATAGCAGAAAGCCAGCAATTGAAAACAAACAAGAATCTCGACCTGCGAGAAAGCAAAATAGAGCGAGAGGTAGATTTATGGAGATGATGATTGACAAGAAACTGAATTCGATTTATTTTTGTTTGTGAGAAAATTTTCCTAGTCAGCCTATGTCAGCTTGATGTCAGCCGCTTCTTGTTCAGGACCGTTATGTGCTACAACCATCATCCTTTTCACATTGCAGTGCGAACCGGATGACATTGAATCATCTACAGCTTCAATAATAGCTTCAATGCCAATCCTCCATGTTAAGCGCTATACTTTTTGCCATGTGTACGTACGTTGCCTCCGTCAAGTTGGTTGTATTTACCAGCACCCTCCGACTTGGAGCCATGGATCTACTCGTGCTCGGAGTAATGATCGGCTCGGTGATTGACAAGAAGCGTTGCTGAAACGTATCTTGCGGCCTCTTGCGGCTTTGGCTTAATGCAGATGACGGCGCTATCATGTTTCATCCTGTTCCTGCCCATCGCAGACGGGCTTAACGGGTGACTATCTTCGATTCTCACACAGGCACTGCGTTGTGGCAGTATCAGTACCTCGACAAGTAACCCTGCTCCAGTGAGTTTCTTTTCGCGGAACCTGCCTAATGACTCAGCGCCCATCATGCTGAATTGTAGTGCCAAGCGTCAAGATTCCGGCAACTGCAAAACCGATCTCATCTATGGGTGTTGACGCGTTTCAACTACTTGGCCCGTCGGAATACATATAAGCAGCCTTGTACGAGCGTGTCATTGAACTGTCAGCCTTTCTCTCCTTCCCAATCATGCTTAGATCACATCTCACCGTGTTGGAGTCCAGTGCAGCTCGATACCCATCTTCTCCGGTATTCAAGATCCCCCAGTTGTCTTCGCAGGGCAGCATAGAGAGCTGGCAGTCTATCTCTTATGAACATTTCCTAAGAGATGTTGAGTCACATGCTCGATATTGGACGAGTGTGTTCAAGCGCGATCGTATCCCCCAGCGATCAGTCATTGGCATCTGGTATGTAGATAAGCATAGAAGTCATTCGATCAAGGTTAACCCAAATTCGCAGGGTGTCAGGATTTACTTACGGGGATGTTCTCCACATTTATGGCATCTCGAGAGCTGGTTACATACCGCAATTGTTCAGCCTACGACTTCCTAATCCCGAAGTGATATACGAGCTATTGCACAGGGCCAATGCACAAGCACTCGTGTATGCTCAGACATTCGAGTCTGTTCTCCAGGGGTCCCCAGTGCCTGTTCATCCCGCGGTCTTTGGCTCCTCTGCTTCAGATCACAGCAGCGTGCAGTTACCCCAGCTTTCTACATCGCAAGACAACGACCTTGCTTTCATCTTTCACACGAGTGGCTCGACCTCCGGTAGCCCCAAGCTCGTACCATGTAACTACCGATGGTTAAATACCGTGGTGGATAAATCAAATCGGATCTCAACCTCTCTGAACCCAAATTCGCAACGACAGGACGTTACGGTCATGATGTTCGTCTATTCTTGTTGATGTAATCGAACAAGCAACTGACATCTTTTGTAGGGGTAGCATGTGCCACATTGCTCAGACCACAAGTACGTTTTTACTTGTCTATTAGCTTGATGTTCAAGCTAATTCGCCGCTCTAGTGCTGATAGGAAGCCTTCAACACGGTTCATGTGTGATACAACCTACGGAACTCTCTTTCTCCGTAGAAGAGCTCGTCGGCATGATCCATCAATGTGGGCTCAACCGACTAAACCAGTTCGGCAGCTTCTTGGGAAATAATCTCCGGGCATCCCGTTCGGATCCCAAACTTCTCTCGTTACTTGCAACCCTTGATGAGATTTGCTATTCGGGTCTACCTCTGTCTCGTGAAGATGAAGAATGGGGGTACACAAATGGGCTCCGTCTCAGGGTATGTCTTTAATATTTGCCTATTCGAGCAATTAATCTTAATGGTGTTATACAGAACTTGTATGGCAGCACTGAGCTTTCAGCCATGTTATTTTCCGTTGGGGGATCAGGGCGCGATGCTCGCCTTCTTCGGTCGTTTGAAGGATATTCATATCGCTTCATCCCCACCTCCCCTGCTGCCTCAGATTCAGGGCACCAATCGACGGCCCGCCTTCTTGAACTTGTCATTCCTTCAGAATCCCCAGACTGTCCCGATGTGTCCCTGAGGCACGTTGATGGCGATTTCCACACTGGAGACTTGTTCCAAGAGGCGTCTCCTGGCTTATACGTCTTCCGTGGTCGAGACGACGACTGGATCAAATCTGAAAATAGTCTGCGATGTGACACCAAGTACGTTTCCACCATTTCATCACCATTCCTTGATGCTAATAATCCCATCACCACATTATAGGGCCATCGAAGACAACGCACTCACGGTGTGCGGAAACCTGGTTGCCGAATGTATTGTTGTAGGCTCCGGACGCCCGTCTCCCGTAATGTTCATAGAGCCCGGAGTGGACATGGACCACGGCAAGCTCAAGAAAGAAATCATTCGAAAGACAAGGCATTTCCATTCTAGACGATATCTCCATGAGCGTATAATTTCCCCTGACATGATTGTCATCGTTCCCCGTCATTCACTGCCTCGTACCGCCACGAAGGGAAACATTCGTCGCAAGGCTGTTGAAGAGGCGTACAAACCGCTGCTGGACCAGATTTACAGCCGGTTGCATTGATCAAATCCACAGCCCAGGACCGTTTTCTAAAATAATCCCCCTTTACTAATTTACTACGTTATTAATCGCTAGATGTTAATAATTCTGTGTATTCTCTGTCAAGCACCTTCCTCGTTTAAGTCAGATATTTGTAGAACTGACTCGAAGGACTTCTCACATATACCACATATTTATAGTCCATCATATTTATACCCCAAATCTATAGTACCAGTAAAAATAATACTACCAGTACAAATAGTTACGGTAATGTTGTATGTAGCCTGTACGAGCTGCGCCTACTGCGCAACTAATACATAAATGACTCGCACATAAAACAAACATCCGAACAATGTTAGTACTAAGTACAGTAACTTAGCAACTTAGGGACAGATGAAGGTTGTGACAGAATGTAGCAGAGCTCATGTCTGAGGAGATTGTTCCCGTTGACGACTTCCCGTCAAGCTCGCGGCACCGATTGACGCTCTTCCATGTCATCCACTGGCATCCGAGGTTGTCAAGCACGAAACGCCATCAGATGAGTCAATCAACGCGCCAGTTGTCAAAGACTTTCGGGAGGACGGATTTACCGAAAAGCCTCCATACTTAATGTGAACGTTAATTGATATGTTCCAAAATGGATGACTGGTGTCTGGGCATAGCTACATACCGGTAATGATAGCAGGTACTGATAGTAGACTAATTCTTCCTTCTTCCTCAGCCTGTGTTTACACGAATGGTTAGGACGTCTCGTGGCGATATATACATACCGCTGCCAGTGATTGCGACACCTTATTTTTCCGTTGAACAAGCATCTGACAGAGGCATGGTTTACGAAGTTTTCATTACCTCCGAATGCACGGCGTGCTGACGTATGCCATCGACTTTTTTATAGTTTGTTTGGTTATGTATACACGTATATATAACACCAGCCTCCGAAGACAACAAGTGACTTCTTTCTGGTCCCGGTATGTTGTCGGGCAGTTCTGTTCCAAGAATGAGTCAACTAAGCTTTCCTAGTCATTGTTCATTGATTGTTCAGCATATTAATGACGAGTGCCTTCGGCATCGGCGTACCCCATTTGTCATAGGTATCCCTTCCATTCGGATCCGTGCAAATGGATCAATCTTAGGGTCAATGTATCCGGCGCCTTCCTTCCTCGGGGGACACGAGGGGACACGAACATTCTTTTGAAGCTTCGAGTGCCTGGAACCAGTGTTGGTTAGTGGTGTGCCCGGCCTGGCTCAAAGCCGTGAGCCGAGCCAAGCCAAGCCTTTTTAGGCCAGGCCAGGCCAGCCTCCTAACGGCCCAGCAACGGCTTTTGTCATGCTAATGTTATTGTTAAAGTGTCCTTTAAACTACTGCTATGTGAACTCAAATCACTTAGTGTGAACTCGGGATTTTTGAAGTGTACCCTCACTAAGTTCTTCAATTGCGTCACACAAGTTTCGGAGATGGCCGAGCGTTGATTTAGACCGTCAACTTGAACGTTGCTTGAACGAGCAAAACAGTGAACAGACATGTTACGTGACCGGGCCGAGGAGACCAGACATCACGAGGAGACTTCCGTGTTGGAAGCCCAACATATTTCAGGGGAAAGAAAATGTCTAGAAGCCAGTATGGTATATTGGTATAGTTGTTGATGTTGAGTTGCAGCAGGTTGCAGCTAGTCTCTCCTAGACAGACCACGATATAAGTGAAGCCATTGTATGTTCACGTTATATGTGGTCTGTTTCTTATCATGCCCCCCAAACCCCGCGTCAGAAAAAGTTTATGTAATCTTCGGACTTTGAAACCGCCTTGCATGTCCTGTTGACGCGATACGGTCATTCATGCCTCTTTGACACATCTAGTTTGACACATCTAGGTCAATGACCCAAATGACCTTGACAGCTCCAATTCTGTGTAAATTGCCTTGGACGTTTTGTAATATCCACCATATAGCTCAGACATATGTATAACCAGACCCACAGAGTGATTGAGCTTGTGAATAGAATAAGAGATGTCCTCTAAGGCAAATGTGAGAGAAACCTGAAATTTGATATGAAGATAATGAGAACAAAGTACGCTGTTGGAAGGAAGCTGGAGCTTCCAACACTTGAGACTCAGAGGAACAGAAACATGTTAGGAACTTAGTATATTTTGGGGGAGGAAACTAAGCTACAGTACAAGTATTTGAAGTATAGACTAGTCTATACTACTAGAATAACATGTGATAAACTGGGTTGCATGTGATATTGTTGTGATGATGTAAGAGGAACTCTTACACTCTCTCATACTTCAAAAAAAATGACCAGGGGGGGGGAGAATCCATAAGTTGCAGAGGGCTTGAATCAACATGTCACAGGCACACTTTACATGTTGGCAAAAACATTGAGTTGCCTGGTAGTGGACTGATGATGACAGTGGGTGATGATGGTGGGCGTCGAGGACAGGGGGCATTGATGAGGACAGTGAGCATTGACGAGGACAGTGGCATTGATGAGGACAGTGGCATTGACGAGGACAGTGGGTGTTGATGAGGACAGTGGGCATTGACGGTGCGCAGGTGACGTGGTGCTGGGGACAGGGACAGTGACATGGTGGGGGGTGGCAAAACAGTGCATTTACAGGACACCTGGGGCAAGCTGGGGTGGATGGAAGGAAATGTGGGCGTAGATGGTCAGCAGGGGGTGTTGTCAGGTGTTCCCAGTGTTGTTAGCAATGTGGCAGGGGTCAACGATAGGGCATGGCATGGGTATGGGTAACACCGTGTGTTTCTGGTCACGGGTATGGGATTGCCATACCCAGGCAACACCGTACCCTTTTCCATGGTGTTACGGATATGTGTGGGTATGCCGGTACCTGGATTTTGGTCAGGTGAGTAATCATCTGACTTTGTTGAATACTCATGACATGTCTAATTCTAAACTATACAACGATCCAACCACCACCATAGCATGGCCCAAACGATGTGAATCGTCATTTGGGCCTATAGTAAGTTTTTTTGTGTTTCATTTCTTGTTTTTTTAAACTAATTGATTATGTTTCTTCTTTTTCAGGTTCTAAACTACTGATAACGATGGATGATGACAGCTAATGACACACACCCAACAGTGCCACGTCACCCAGGCCCAAACAACATGATTGTGTCGTTTGGGCCCATAATATTTTTTTTTTTCATTTGTTTCTTTTTTTTTGTAAACTAACTATTTTGTTTCTTTCATTTCCTAGGTTGGAATTCCCTCGGAACAAGGAGTTCACATGGAACGACCCCACGCCAATGCCGCCACATCACAATGGCACACCACCCGGCCCAGCCTCACGAGCAACTGCTTGTGGGGTGGATAGCGGGTGGAATGACAATGATGACCAGGAGGAGGACCCAAGGACCCAACTGCCACCATGAGCAACTGCTCGTGGGGTGGAAACAGGGATCGACGACTACAGGCAGCACCCCCCCCCTCTCTCACTGCAAATGTGAGTGGGGGGGTTACTCATTCTGTTCTCGGCAACTACAGGCACCACCCCCCTCCCTCGCTCCAAACGTGAGAGGGGGGTCACTTTCTGTATATTAATTTAGTGTAATCAGATTATTAAAATACATATTCATGCTGAAACCTGCGAATAACCATGGGTAACCCGCAGAAACCTGTGGTAACACCATACCCCTACCCATGCGGGTATGGTGTTTATGGGTATGGGTAGGGGTATAAGAAAATATACCCGAGGGTTACCTGTGCTGTGCCCTAGTCGACAATGACATGGCATATCTGGTGGATGTGTGTGGCATCATGGTAGCCTCACTGTGTGGAACAGGAGTTTGTGGGGCGAGGTGGCAGTGAAAAGGCTTGGTTCTGGGGTGGGCAGGGTGGCTGGGATGTGTTGCGGATGTGCGCAGGTGGGTCCAGGTGCATGTTCCATTGTTTCTCAGCTGCGGCTTGTGGTCCAGAGGGGGGGCAGAGTGGGAGGTATGGCCATCATCAAGTGGCAGGCTGTGTGGATGCATGAGGTGTTGTGGTGGGCTCGTAGCACGTAATGGGGGCAGGAGCTGGGGATTGCAGATGTGTGGGGTGTGGGGAGAGATGGGGATGTAGGCGCCAAATGGGGGGTGTACCTGGGTGCAGACTGTGTTGTCAGTGACATGGTGGTGGTGTGAAACACAGCCGGTGGTGAAACAGCTCATTTCTGGGGTGAGCTGGGGTGAGCTGGGCAGATGGGATAGGGTCTGGGGGTGGTCTGGGGGTTCAGGTAGGGCATCCCATTGTTTCAATGCTGTGGGCAGTGGTATTGGATGGGGTAGAGTAAGCCGTTGTCGACAGATGTGTCGACAGTGACATGCATGTCTGGTGGACTGTGGGGCATCATGGTAAGCTTGTGGTGCATAATGGGGGTCAAGCAGGGGGAACAGGGTGCTGTGGGAGGTGGACGGCATCTTAGTGATGCACAGGCAGTGTAAAATGCATGGGGTGGTGAAATGGTGCATTTCCGGGGTGCATGGGGTAAGCTGTGGGTTTCAGTCCTGTTCTGGTGGCTCTAACTGCATTTTTCATGCCTCTGGAGCTCTGGTCTGTGGTCTAGAGTGGTCCAGAACAGGGGATACAGTCGTTGATGATGAACACGTCGACACAGATGTGGCAGAACACATAGGCTCAGGGTAGACAGCAGGGGCCAGGGAATGAGCTGGGGGGCAAGTGGGGGCAAGCAGGAGTATGTGGGGGATGGTATAGCTTGTCGTTGTAGATAGTGGGGCTGCCTGAGTGGTTTTGTCAAGCATACAATGTGTTCAGAGGAACACATCCATACAACATAGCATAATGGTGTGGGCTCGAGAGAGGGGCCATTGAGGCTGTAGGAGTGGGCTGGGTTGACCTGGCAGCATATGTTGTCATTTCTGAGCAGCTGATGAAAGGGGGCTTGCACTGGAAAAACCACTTGCAAGAAGGTTGTTGTCAATGTTGACAACCATGACTTGGTGTGTGATGATGATGGTGGTGATGAACTTCTGCGGGGTTGGCAACGGTCATGCTGCATTGTTTGAAGTGTTTCAAGCTGAGCGAGATGGGTGGGGTTGGGATGGGGTATAGGCAGTGTATAAATGCGAGTATAAATGAGAGTAGTTGTTGATACTGTGTCTGGTGTGAAAAAATCGACCGTTTCAGAAATTTCAGGGTCGGTGAGATTTTTGGGAAAAAGAGCATGTGTGAGAGAGTAGAGTGCATATAGTAAGTTTATTAACAAAGAAAAAGTGGAAGGAAGCTGGAGCTTCCAACACTCGAGACTCAGAGGAACAGAAACATGTTAGGAACTTAGTATATTTCAAGGGAGGAAACTAAGCTACAGTACAAGTATTCAAAGTATAGACTATATACTACCAGAATAACATGTGATAAACTGGGTTGCATGTGATATTGTTGTGATGATGTAAGAGGAACTCTTACACCTTCATCAGATCCATCTCACCCTGATTTACCTCGCTTGGACTGCATCGCTGCAGGACGTCGCCTACCCTGCTCACTTTGTTTATCACGGCAAGGCACCATTGCACTCTCATTGTCATCACCAGACAGCTCATTTGCCATTTTAATGCCACCAAAATCCCTTGTCGCTCAAAAGTCACCTATGAAAAAGAAAGACACATTAAACAAAAGGGAATGAGAAACTGCAGAGACACATTTGCATAAATTCAGAGACTCTATTCGCCAACTGGAATGACGGTTGGATAGCCACAAATATTGGCCATGTTTGTCCTATTTTCCACTTGATGTATTATCATCCATACTTGACAAGTTGCTCGTCATCCACTTTTCTTCACATCTTGAAGACATTCTCAACAATTCTTGGATCTACTATGGCACTTATGGAAACACTCCTTATGACTGTATCATTGATATTCAAATGTACATCATTGCAGGGCGTGATAAAGCCTGAGAACTCACTAAATCAAAACAACGAGAAAAATGACCGCCAGCAATGATTATTGAAGACGAAAATGAAAGTCAACCCCCATCTGAGCAAGTTGAGCCTGATGAACTGATCAATCAATCCTCGAGTTGCAAACACCAAGCAATGGAACATGTTACCAACAGTCCAAAGCAACGATGGGCTCCAAGGGCTCCCCAACCTAGTGTTGCTCAAGTCCAGAAGGAATATGGTCCATGGTATCAAACCCGCCAATGTGCTCTTATTACTGAGGATTCTTGTGGAGATGATGGGAAGGAAAATGGTGGTCAACAGATATATATGCAGTCAAGAATGATGTAAACTACTTGCTTGCATAGTCTGAATCATACAAACCATTGTATTCACTGCTGTTCTCATCATTGAGGACCAAACCACTGTCAAATTTGTTATGAGTTATTATCTTAATTTTCATCATACCAAGCCTCGTGTGTCAGCCTATTCTCTGAGATGCACATGCTATAGTCTGAGCTACTGACCAGATGGTCATTACTAGGATCAATGTCATCAAGGCTCTCTTTGGATCGAGTATTGGAGTCAGACTCAAAATCAGATGATTCAGAAATCGAGTTTTTGCTAGGAGGTAGGCCTTCATCTTCAAAATCATGAGCTGACCTGTCTTCCATGTTTTTGTGGGTGTGAATATCTGAAATAATGTCAGCATAAGTCCTTGTCTTGGAGATGAAGTCCTTGAGTTTTCTGTTTCATAATCTGTTGTATCCCTTGTCAAATTGGTTGACAGTGGCATGTCCCAAGGTTTGTCCTGTGTAGAAGAGGTGCAAGTTCTCCTCCTTATACAAGGTAAGTAGCAGTCGGAGTTCATCATGTAGATGAGGGGAAGTATGAGTTTTTCCTTGGGCTTTGAGGTCAAAGGCATTCTCGATCTCCTCCTTAATATATAGAAAGTGTTTAACATTTGGCAAGAGAGTTTGGCAGTAAAATTTATCATTGAAATCACCACCCCATTTCTTGATCATATCTTTAAGCCAACAGCTATAACGCTCTTGAAGGAAGTCTCCCTCGATCCATTTGCCGAGCTCACTGGTTACATTCACCAGCCAATTGTTGAAAATTCCATTGTGAAGGTCATCAGAGGCTTCATACCACAAGAGACAGTACACTTTGAGAAGGTAGGTCATATAATTCTGATGTGAAGATCCACCAAACATGAAGATCCAAACCTATCAATAAAAAATACACCCTCAGTGCAATTTGACATCAAGGGAGATCCAGCTAAAATTGCTCACCTTCAAAATCTCAAAAATCCAGCCAATATCACCCTCTGGAACAGCGTAAGTGTTAAGACTATTGGTCTTTAACTCAGCCTCAGCTTTGCGTGTTACAGTTGGAGGCTTTCCAACTGTCTTGTATCGCACTAGGAGACTTTCCTAGTGTATCGGGCTTCGTACCTTCACTTGGGTACTTCCTCAAGTAGTCACGGCTATCCGTACTCAGAGGCTTTCTGAGTAGACTGTTTGTTTGTGTATCACAGTTGGAGGCTTTCCAACTGTCGAGTTCGGGTTATCACAGCTAGGGGCCTCCTAAGCTGTCGAGTTCGAGTGTATCACAACTAAGGGACTTCCTTAGTTGTCGAGTGTTCTGGTTGAGTCTAAGACCGTTGGTTGAATTAGGTCAAGCTGGAGAATACAGACAGTATTACTACAGCTTATATACAGTTTGAAGATGTCTATCGTCCAATTGGAGTGTAGGATCGTTATCAAGTATAAATAGAAAGAACAATAGAAAAGACAGGCCTCATGCCTTGCATGAGGCGTCCGACGTCACGGACCTCATGTAAAGGGGTTGTTGTACCATGATGCATGTGGGAGTGGTTCGGGTGCGTGGAGTCGTCATGCATCAGGGCGTCTGCTGTCGGAGGTGAGTCAAGTCAAATGGAAAAATTAAAGTACCTGGTCTTGCCGGCGTACGTCTGGTCATCGTGACAAATTGTAACAGTAAGCAAGCTCTATCCACCAGCCAAAATTCTGCAGAAAAAGAATACTATTTGCTAGAACCTGGTCCCCATCAAATTCATCAGTCTCTTGGTGGACCTTTGGCAAATTCTCTGTAGGAAGAGCTGGTGGATCATTCTCCTGAGAGTCAGACACATTAACATTCTCGCTAACTTTGTTTGTCTCCACCATTGAAGCGCCGAGACTAGAGGCTGTCAATAACAGACCAAATGCAACTTTCATTGGTCCTGGTGCATCCGTTGATTCAGCTTTTGATAGGGCTTGTTCATAAGCATCCTGAGAGGTATAGCAATCCACAAGAGTGCCAGCTTGGAGTAGCAATGCATTGAGAGTGGGCAGTTCATTAGTTTGCACCAAATCAGTGAAGTAGGAAAGCAAATCCAGTTTGGCAGTAAGGAATACTCTAGAATTGGTGAACAAGATGGACCAGAGAGGAAGGGGATCAAACTTGCCTTCAGCAGTCGAGAGCTTGCACCTCCCAGATTAGAGTCATGCTTCTCACTGTCAGATAGAAATCACAACTGCTAAGATTAGTTGGTCTTTTGAATCCCACTGCATTTGAGCTCCGAGAAAGTGAAGAAGGATCTTTGGAGGTTGCTGGGCCATAATGATTTGCTGCTATTGAGTTAATTTTTGTGGCTTTTGCATGCCATATTTCAGGCATAGCAATTTGATTGCGAAATGATTTATGGTTGTCAGGAATGGGGCACACATACTTTTGTAGTCTGAGAATCGTAGCATATGAAGCACTGTCCCCACAAACCCAAGAGAGGAGTTTAGTTGCTGCTTTAGATCCTAGACCCATCTGTTCATCAAAGTCGAGAAGCACGTGAGCCATTCCTTGTGTTTCAATTTCCCTCTCAGTGTTGGTTCCTAACAGCTGGACAACAGTCTTTCGTCCTTCACGCATTTGATGCTTGGCAATGGGTGGTGAATGAAACCGAGCTGAGATCTCAGAAGACAATATATTGAAGGTGTGTCTGTAAATCAAAAGTGCCAGGTTTGCAATCATCAAGATGTATTGCCATCACAGCAGTTCCAACCTTCAGGATGCTCTCATGTGCAATCCCTCCTTTGTAGACTGGGCAGTACTCCTGAACGTGATCGAGAATCAAGCACCACTTGGTATCTCCTCGCTCTGTTGCAGCTCTAACAGAGTCTCATAGTAAGGAGAGGCTTGAACCTGTCATGGAGTCAAGAGTGTTCCATATGGTGTTGTTGCTCACAATGTTTCCAAACCAGCTGTAGATGTGTTTGACATCAATATGCAATTTGGCTGCAAAATGCCATACACCCAAGGCCATGGTGAGATCTCCATTCACAAAGCAGTCCCTTGAAAGTATAAACAAGCTGATAGCTCCAACTTGAACCTAAGGAATGGTTGGTGCTTTCCCAAATCAACAGCATAACACTTACAATTGGATGTGGGCATTGTTTCTTTACAATATAAACACCATTCTTATGTGAGGCAGCCATAGACTCTGTTATATGCCACAAAACTGGTGGGTGAGCCTTGTATTTCTCACAGAGTGCAGAAATACTTTCCCAGAGCTTGCCAAGTTACTAGTTGGACACAATCCAGGCAGTGGCCATTAGTCTGTGCTCAAAGATGAGTTTTGCTATCAGAACTATTGATCCGAGAAAGCTGGTAGATCTCTTGATGAACATGTGTAGTGACAAGGTTGGTTGCCCATGAGAATAAAGAAGGACAAGCATGAAATATTTCAGCTGCAGGGACCAAAGGTGGGAATAGAGCATGACACTCCGAATAAAGTGGCGATGCCGGTGAAGGTGCACTATGTTTGTGCTTGTAGATGAGGGTGATGATATCAGACATCTTGATTTTGTTCCATCCTTGGAGAAACTGATAAATGGCCTTCACATGGCAAGAACCTTGAGGATCAGACTCCCCAGAGGTGTGACTTGGATTGTAGAACAAAATATTCAAGCACCAACAGAATCAAAACCAGAATCCTTGAGAAGCAATTCCACCCTCTCAAACTTGCATGCCAGCTGTTTTGCATTGCTTATAGGAGACTGAATCAATCTTGGTTGACTTGACGATCCACCATCCAGCCAAGCATATCAAATGGAGAGTCAAGCAGAGGTGATAACAACATGGTAGGTGGTGATTCTGTCAGGTCATTCAGAGATGGCAGAAGGGAGGAACTGGATGCTGTTGGCAGGTGACGTTTGAGGTAATCTGGTGTTTCTGGTACTGCATTGACAGGTGTTTTCTTGTAAGATCGAATTATTTGAACACTTCCTTCCATCGAAGTCAATGTTTAAATGAATTAAGAATTGAATTTGTAATGATAAACAGATGGGTAAAGGTATAAACACATCAAGAGTAGAGAGAGAGTATCGTGATATTGATGTGTCACATTTTCAAAGCCCAAAGATAACATAAACATTTTCTGATGCTGTTTGGGGGGCATGATAAGAACAGGACTAGGTTGCAGCTGTTGGCTTGCTATCTAAGGCGTGACAGGGTTAAGGGTATGAGGGGTATAGGGTGTTGGAAATCCATACCCTTTACCCCTGTACCCTTAGACTAAGGGTACAGGGGTATGCTTACATAAGAATGTTATGTGATTTTTCCAGCTACAGAGGCAAGGGGGTTTCGGAGTTTGAATGTACCATATCAGGACAGTTAGTTAGTTCCCCTCAAGATGTTGTTGATGTTTTTTTTTGAAATCATGTGGATCTGCTGTTGTGGGGGTCTATGTAACACAAAGAGGGGTTTCTTGCAGCTTGGAACATCTTCTTCAGCTTAAAAGCAAGAAAAATGGTCAGGTATAGAGGAAATTACACCAACACCTACCCTTTTCATGGTATCTGACCACAATCCATGCAGAGAAATCCAGTGTCAGAAAACCTATGAGGGCCAATGCTAGCAAGGGAGTCATCACTGCAACAGCAGCTATAACTTACAGTCAGTTGCAAGATGATAATGGTGACAATATTGGATTTTGCCCAGTTCTGATGGCTGGCTGCTTATCAATCTAGAAGGTCATTCCCACAGGGGTTTAGTTCCTTCTCTGAGGTCGATATAAAATTTTTGACCTGATATGTAAAAATTTATTCTTGGAACCTAAGGGTTTGAGATTTTATACTCAAGGGTAACCCCTGTCATGCCTTATTGCCATCACATGGTCCTGGGTTCAGTTCCAGACTGTTGTGAGTAATTTTCATGGGTCAATACTTTTTGTTCCAGACAAATGTTTTGGTGATAACTTTTGCCCATCACCCACTGCTCATGCTCTGTAAAAAAGGGAATTTCTCAGAGTCACGTGATGGTTAGGTGCAAGTCAACAAAGTCAGGTAAATGTTAGAAAACCGGTCAAAATGTCAGGTCAAAGTCATGTCAGAAAAATGTGTGACCTGACTTTGACCTGACATTTTTGACTGTTTTTTTGACATTTACCTGACTTTGTTGACTTGCACCTAATGGTCACATGACTTGTACCTAATGGTCACGTGACTCTCTCGGAAATTTCCGTTTTTACAGAGGCTCATGATCAGCTGCCAAATGCTTGGCCTTTTTTTTCTTCTGTAGTGGATTTTTTTGACTGACAAGATCTTTTCAGAGTTTGAGTTTCAAATAACTGCCTTCAGACAATTTAAATCCAAGCAGTGGTTGATTGGTAGAACACAATAATGTTTTGATTTGTACAGGCTCAAAATTAGTTATTGCAACCTTGTAGATCAAAGGCTCTATCAGCTCACTGCCCTCATAAGTATTACTACAAGATATTGCTTTAGACTAACAACTTGTGCTATATGTGTCAAAATTGTATTATGATCATGATCCTCTCATGTTAGTTTCCTATCAAAGCTACAAGGCAGAGAGAGGAACTGCTACACTAACTATAATATATTATACACACTGACAATGTGACTTGAACTTGCACATTGGCCAGCATCCATGCATCAAGTCACATGACATATATGGGGGGTTGAGCTAGGGGTGCTAACAAAACACAAGATAGCACCTTCAACCTGGACTTCTAGCAACATCTCTCAGTATTGGTCATACTACTGTGGAATGCAAGGCAAGCTCAAAATGTCCAAACACATTGTTGATGCATTTCTGATTGTGTTTCTCAGTTCACTCTTAGATCTCCAGTCCCAACATTCAATGTTCAACTTCACTCAAGTGTATTACTTTTACTGCTTCTCTCTTTCCTCCAGGCCAGTGCATCATTTTGATGTTGGACTTGTTCAGAAGGTACTGAACCATGTGCTTCATGATTGATTGGGAACATGCATAAGTTGACTTGCCAGCTTATAAACTCATGAGGTGGTCAATGTCTCCCACCTCCATAGATACACATTTATAGGGTTGGGGAATTGGTAAGTAGCAAGTGTCAACAACTATTACATAGTATTTACTAAAAGTTTTGGTTGAAGAATAAGTTGTCTCAACCGTCTCAACTCAAACATGTTCACAATGCATTTCTACTTATTTAACTTCCACTACTGGGGCTGACCTGTGTTTCCCACAGAAACACAGCCTGAAACACAGCCTTAGAAACTTGTTTTAAGACTTCTGATGTGTATATCCTTTGGATATTCCTAATATGTATGTAAAAGAGATGTCAGGGAAATATTTTACATGTATCCAAGCTGTATCTGCAAGGAACATAAAAGGTGTATTCTACAATGTTTCTTTCAGATCCTGTTAGGAAACAGCCCCATTACTTAATAAAATTTCATTTTATTTTATTATGTCAAATTACGCTACATTACGCCAAATCATGCTACACTTTGATAGCATGAGAATTTTATTTCGCACACATCAATATGTATGTGCATGTACAAGCACATTGGTAACAACAATGTACAATATATGTAACATAGTATATAAACCCTAAATATATGCCTAGGGGACCACAGTTGTGTTCTCTTAGGTATTCCACCTACACTTGTGGTGTGAAACACCTTTCTCAACAAACTCATCTATTAATAACCCCTCACATCAAAACCATCAGTTTCCCCATCACACACATGCATCCCACCCCCTTCTTGTAGAGAGAACCCGCATGGTCTTGGCTAGCAGATAGTGGGTGTTGCCCTAACAGAAGAACACAACTACCCATATCAGTGTGCCTTCTCTTACTTGCACATATGTCATTGTTTCACCACGCCACATCCAATTACTCATCCTTTTGGTGTGAGCCAGAAGTACTTGTATATATGTAATCTACGTTTTCTTTCATAAGCCAATGCCAGGCCTCGCCTTACAATGCAACCACCAGTGATCGAGAGGCAGCGCTCATCATTAGGACAGCTGCAACCAGACAACCAATTGGATCTGGTTTAGTCACAATTTACATCACTCTATTTGGATGACTATTTTAGTTACAAGCCAAATTCAGTGTTATCCCCAAGATCAGGCACTGTTGGAAGGGTTATTGATCCGAAGTGCCAAATTTAGGTGCTTGACAAACAATTGACAAACAAATGAACAATTGACGAACAAACAAACAATTGATGAATAAATGGGTTTTGCCAAGTTTGGTACCTGAGTTACCAAATCACATGACCCATAGACATTTGGAGAGGTCTCAAAGAACAAGTTTTGAGTCTGCCGAAGAAGTGATTCATCACAGATCTAACAATTATTTCCAAACCCTCAACACCAGCACTAGAGGCAAAAATTGATGCGCTTACAGTGCGACTGTCACAATTAGTGTCAGTGTTGGCAGCATCACAGCCCAGACAAGCAGAAGTACAGCCAGAGACGACAGTAGAAAGAGATGATGAGATGGAGGAGATGGTGGAGTGGATGTCACAGGATGATGTGCAGGCAGCGGAGAAATCTGGAAATGGAAAAGTGCACTGATCTAAGTATGTGCCCCCACAAATCTTTGACAGTACCATGGAGAATACAAAACCTTTTATCAGCTCTATAGTATTGTACATCTATGGGAGAAAGCCAGAGTTTTGTACAGCCGAGTCTAGGATTATGTTTGCTCTCTCATACATTCAGGGGGGGAAAGCACAGTGCTGGAGAAACAAGGCTATTAATCAAATTGCTGCGGGAAATAAACTATTTGCAACCTTCAAGGAATTTTTGGAAAGATTGGAGGCACAGTTTGGGGACCTTAATCCAAAGGCGACAGCCAATGCCAAATTAAAAACCATGCACCAAGGTTCCCTAATGGTGGATGAATTTATTTTGCAGTTCAAAGCAGAAGCTTCACAGATGGATATGGGAGAAGTGGTGTTGGTAGAATTTTTGAAAGCAGGATTAAATCCCTCTTTATTCAAGTCTATCTACCGACTACCTTCTATGCCAGAGAAGTTGGATGAGTGGTATAACTGGGTGATGCACCTTGATCAGCAATATCTGCAGGAACAGGCAGAATTGAAATTGATGTATGGAAGTAGTAAATTTGGAAAGCCATCAGGAGGAAAGTCCAAGAAAGGAAAGGCACCTCAGGTGCAAACTCTGAGGGCACAGCCACCAGCCATGGCAGTGACACCTATAGTTATGGAGTCAGCAGCACTAGCAGAGGCAATGGAGGTTGATCAAGCAGGGAGATGAGCCCCACTCAAATGTTTTAACTGTGGGCAGTTAGGACTAGTGTTTGAAGTTTCAGTCCATAGGACCGAAGACCAAACCAGACTGAACCGTGGTCCATGCTGTGGTTTGGTCCATTTGTCTGAAAAAGTGAGCAACCAAAACCGCAGTTCGGTTGCCAGTTCACTTGTTTTGAAAACATTTGAAAACCGTTATAAAACTGGTTGTAACCGGTTACAACCGGTCTTCTTACACTTAGATTACATACCCTATAGAACAATAAACTAATGTACATATTGTATATAATAAACTAACTACAAGGGGGGATGCCACACGAATTGGTGGGGCTTATATATGTTACTGTAGTTGTACATATTTGTTCACAGTAAATGAACATGTAATACGTGTTGTTGCATCATGCATTGATGCATTTGCTTGCATCATGCAAAGTTGACATCATATTATTATTTGTTGAGTTGTTTCTTTTACTAACTAAATGTTTTTCTTTTAGGTTCTTGCATCTTGACTATGACATCGACCACCCACCAAATGACACACAGAAGCCCTGTGCTGCTGCTGCGAGCCTCTGCTCGCAGGGTGGCAATGGGCCCTTTTCTGTCCAGTGATGACCACTGCCAATGGGCCCTTTTCTGTCCAGTGACGACCACTGCCAATGCCACATCACACAGCACCACCACCCCGCCTGCAAGCCACTGCTCATAGGGAGGTATGGAGGTGCTGACAACGATGACCAGGAGGGATCATGAATGATGGGGAACAACCAACGGCAGGGAACGACCAGCAACAGGGAATGACCAATGACAAACAATGGGAATGGCAAACAACAGGAAACAACAAACAATGGGAACAACAAACAATGGGAACAACAAACAACGGGAACAACAAACAATGGGAACAACGAACAATGGGAACAGCGAATGATGGGAGCGACAAACAATGGGGAATGATGACCAATGGCAGGGAATGACGAGCAACAGGGAACGATCAACAATGAACAATGGGAATGGGGAACAATGGGGAACAACCAATGATGGAGAACAACCAACGGCAGGGAATGACCAGCAACAGGGAATGACCAACAGCGGGGAACGACAAATGGCAGGAAATGACAAACGATGGGGAACGACAAATGAATGGCAGCAGGACCCCACCCTCGTTACAAACATGAGATGGTGGAGCTATTTCTTTTCTTTTTCTTTTGGTTTTTTCTTTTTTTTTTGTATGCTAGTGTGGACCCCCACACATCCTGTGGGGGGATTATCTGTTTTTCTTTCATTTATTATTTGTAGCACCCTCCACTGCTGCAAGCCTCTGCTCGCAGGATGTGAATAATAGTTTTAGAATTTCTATTTAGTGTTTAACTTAGTGTACAACTTGTATTACTTATGTGGTCCTGACTGGTCCTAAACCGGTCTGGACCAGTTTAGTACTGGACCGGTTGTGACCAGTCCAGCAACCGTCAGGCAACCGTGATGGACTGGTTTATACTGGTCCAGTCTATGGTTGCATGTAATATTTGAAATATATGGACCGGTCCAGTCCACAGTTGCCCCCTGAGGTGGGCAAAAAACTGGACTGGACCAGACTTTCAAACACTAGTTAGGACACATTGCTAGGAATTGTAGGCAGAAAAGAAAGATTAGGGAAGCCACAATCGAGGAAGTGAAGCCAGAGGAAGGCAGGCAGAAGAATTTTGTAGAAGAGTCCAGTGAAGATTTCCCCATTGGTGACCTAGAATCATTACAATGTATTAGTATCCGAGGAATCCCAGAGCAAATCAGAAAAGGAAATTGAGGAGGAGTACAACTGTTGTGAATCATGTGACAAAGAAAGTTGCCAAGCACTATTTCTGAAAACCCCTAAATTCTTTATTCACTCTGCATGAATAGAACCCAAAATTACCTTGACTGTGGGATTGAAGACAGTGGACACGCATGCAGCAATTGATGTGGAAGCGGTGCTACAGGATTACTCATTAATCAGTCCTTAGTTACCAGAAATGGTATTAGCGCATGCAAGCTGGCACAACCTATAATGGTGTACAATATTGACAGAACAGTTAATTGTGGAGGAACTATCAAGGAGGAGGTGACCATGGTACTAAAGTATCAGGAGCATCAGGAACAAGCCATATTCGAAGTGTGCAATCTTGGGAAAACCAATCTAATAATAGGATATCCGTGGTTATGGAAGCATAATCCCAAAATTGATTGGAAAACTGGGAAAGTACAAATGACTCGTTGCCCTAAGGAATGTAATGTGTATGGGAGGAAGATGAAGAAGGAGAAAAGGAAAAAGAAAGAGAAAGAACATCCAAGGAAGTATTCTGTTACAATGGAGGAAGTGGAGGATGAGGAAATGCCAAATGGGGAAGTTCCGATCATGATTGAAAAGGAAGAGCAGAGCAAACCTTTAGAGCAATTCCTGGAGGACAGTCATGGGACAAGAATATTGTGAAGGTGGAGAAGCCAGTGGAGGAGTGGGTACCAAAAGCATATCATGAATATCTGTCAGTCTTTCAGAAGAAGGAGTCTGAGTGAATGCCAGTGCAGAAGCCATGGGATCATGTGATTGAGATGAAGCTGGGGTTTGTGCTGAAGAAGTCAAAGGTATATCCATTATCTCCGATGGAACAAGAAGAAGTTGATGTGTTCCTAAATGAGCAATTGCGCAAAGGATACATACGACCTTCGAAATCACTGCAGACGTCACCAATATTCTTCATGCCAAAGAAAGACCAGAGGAAGAGGATGTGTACAGATTATAGGTATCTGAATGAGTGGACAGTGAAGAATGCGTACCCCTGCTGTTGATCTCAGAAATAATTGACAAATTGGGAAAAGCCAAGGTCTTTACAAAATTGGATATACAATGGGGATACAATAACATATGAATAAAGAAAGGAGATGAGTGGAAGGCCACATTTGCCACGCTTTGAGGATCCTTTGAGCCGCTTGTCATGTTTTTTGGGATGACCAATAGTCCCCTGACTTTCCAAAATATGATGAACAACATTTTCAAGGACGTAATAGACAAAGGCGTGGTAATAATATTCATTGATGACATTCTGATATTCATGGAGGATGAAGAAAATCATGAAGCGATAGTGCAGGAGGTGCTACAGAGGTTAGCAGAGAATGATCTATTTTTGAAACTGGAGAAGTGTGTGTTCGGGGCAAGCGAGATCGAGTTCCTAGGATTATTGATCAGCCCTGACGGGATCAAAATGGATCCAATCAAGATACAGGCAATCACCGATTGGCCTGCACCCACCCATGTCAAGGAGGTTCAAGCCTTCTTGGGACTCGCAAATTATTATCATCGCTTTGTGCATAATTTTTCCAAAATTGCTGCACCCTTACATAACCTTATGTGAAAGGGAGTAGTATGGAGGTGGGGAGAACAGCAGCAGACAGCATTTGAGGAGTTGAAGAGGAAGTTTGTGGAGGGACCAATATTAGCCCCAGTAGATTTCACACATCCCTTACGAGTGGAATCAGACACATCCAACTTTGCTACTGGAGCAGTATTATCAATGCTATGCAAAGATGACAAATGGCATCCTTGTGCATATTTGTCCCAAGGGTTGAATGATGTGGAAAGGAATTATGATGTGCATGACAAAGAGATGTTGGGAATAATATGAGTGTTGGAGGCATGGAGACATTATTTGGAGGGATGTATTTATCAGATTGAGATCTGGATGGATCATCAAAATCTGCAATACTTTATGTCTGCTAAAAAGCTTAACTGCTGGCAAGGCATTGGGTGTTATTCCTATCACGTTTCAATTTTCACTTGGTCCACAAAGCAGGAAGCTTAATGAGGAAAGCAGATGCATTATCCAGACATATTGATCACAAAAGGGGGGTGGAGGAGGACAATAAGAATGTTACCTTACTCAAACCTGAATACTTTTGCATTTGTGCTATGCATCAAGAGCATCTATTAATAGATTAGTGCTTTAAGGTCTGGTCCTATGAATCAAAAACAAACCAAAACCAGACCAAACCATGACCAATTTGAACTGGACCATCAATCCAGTTATGCTCAGTCACTGTGCAGTCACAGTTTTGGTTCTGCTATTTTGCAAGCCTGTCAAAACCAGTTAAAGACCAGTCATGACCAGTTTTATACTATACAACAGTAAGTACTAATCCTACACTAATTACACTAATCTAATAAGGATTAAACACTTCTATTTAATGTATTTCAAAGACTATTTAAAAAGTTTACTAATAATGTTGCCAGTGGGGCATACCCAGGGTTGAAAGGTGAGATGTGGAGGAGTTTATATTGGGTGGGGAGTGAGCATGGACCATTTGTACATATTTAGTAGTCATGTGGTGATAATGTATGGAAGCTGGAATACAAAATGTGTCATAACTCGGTCAGTTGTGAACCAATTTTAATAAAAGTTGCACCATTCGAATCAGCGTAAAAGTCCGCTCCAGATAGTATATAAAATGTCCTAAATAAAAGAGGTACAAAAATCCATGTTTTTCTAAAAATGTAGTGGAAACCAAAACTTCTATATACTGTCTGGAGTGGATTTGATTAGAATGGTGCAACTTTTATTAAACTCGGTTTGCAACTGATCAAGTTATGACACATTTTGTATTCCAGCTTCCATACATTATCACCACATGACTACTAAATATGTACAAATGGTCCATGCTCACTCCCCACCCTATATGAACCCCTCCACATCTCACCTTCCACCCCTGGGCATGCCCCACTGGCGACATTATTAGTAAACTTTTTAAATAGTCTTTGAAATACATTAAATAGAAGTGTTTAATCCTTATTAGAGTGTTGGTCACAGTTGGCTGGACCAGTCTAGGACCTGGTCCAGTTCATAACTGGTCTTGACCAGTTCACGAACTGGCTGTAACTGATGTGGACCAGTCATGTAGGGTCCGGTTCAGTCTTTTTAGTATTTATAAAATATAAGAACCAGTTCTGGTCCTGGTTCTCCCTCGAGGAGGGCAAAAACTGGAACTGGACTGGACTTTCAAGCACTATAATAGATAGCTTGGAAATGGAAATGTTGTCTAAAATTAGACAATGTTCAGAAATGGATGATGAAGTAGTGGAAGCTGTGAAAGCTCTGAAGGGAGAGAAGAAAGGTAATATCAAAGGAGATGAATGGGCTGAGGAACAAGGATTGGTGTTATTTCAAGGAAAGGTGTATGTACCGAGGGATCAGGATTTGCAAAGGGAGATTGTCCAGTTACATCATAATACACCGACTGCCAGACACCCAGGAAGATGGAAGATGTTGGAATTAGTAATGAGAAATTATTGGTGGCCCGGAATTTCTAAATATGTGTTGGGGTATGTGGATGGATGTGATATGTGCATGAGGGGGAAGAAATTTCCAGAGAAACCTGCAGGGAAATTAATGCTGAATCCTATACCTAAAGCACCATGGTGAGACATATCTGTGGATTTTATCACTGGATTACCCGAGGCTCAAGGGTACAGTGCAATATTTGTAGTATGCAACTGCTTCACAAAGGAGGTCCATATTATCCCTACTCCTACAGAAACATCATCATTGGGCTTGGCGTGCCTCTATCTAAATCAGGTATGGTGGTTACATGGATTACCCAATACCATTATCTCTGATTGCAGACCACAATTTGCTTCTGTGTTTATGCAAGAACTAAACAACGTATTGGGGATTCAAATTAAATTATCTATGGCATATCACCCACAAACTGATGGGCAGACAGAGAGAATGAATCAGGAGTTGGAGCAGTACCTACATATGTTTGTCAACTACCAACAAACCAACTGGCCTGAATGGCTGGCAATTGCTGAATTTTCCCACAATAATAAATTCCATTTGGCTACTCGCATGTCACCATTCTTTGCTAATTATGGGTATCATCCCCAAATGGGAATAGAATCCCAAAGGGAAGTTAAGGTACAATTGGTAGAAGACTTTGTATCTAAGATGTGAAAGGTACAAGAAGAAGTGGAGGGGGCATTGATAAAAGCATGTGATGACATGATGCAACACACAGATTGTACTCGAGCTCCCGCTCCAGAGTACAATGTTGGTGACTTGGTATGGCTAAGTAACAAGGACCTAAATATTCCACGACCTTCTAGGAAACTTACGGAGAAACAAGTTGGCCCATACACAATCTCTAAAGTAATTTTGCCAAATGCAGTAGTGCTAAAATTATCCCAATCATTCAAAATTGATCCCGAGATTAACCTTTCCCACCTATGCCCCTACTGCCCGCCCACTATTCCTGGCCAACAAACAACTCCACAACCTCCGATAATAGTAGAAGGTGCTCCAGAATATATAATTGAAGAAATTCTAGACTCACATCTTTGATGGAATAAATTGGAGTTCCTAATAAAGTGGAAGAGCTATACCAATGAAAATAATTCATGGGAACCCGAAGAGAATTGTAAGTGAGCGCATAATGCAATTACCCAATTCTTTAAACATAATCCAAATGCTCTGCATCGCATTGCAAGAATGGTGTATGAGGGGATGAAATTCTGGCCTTACCAAAATTTCATGGAGGGGACAGATGCAATATTTTCTCACCTGGAAGTTGAGGCATAAAAGGGGGGTAATGTTAGGAAACAGCCCCATTACTTAATAAAATTTCATTTTATTTTATTATGTTGAATTACACTACATTATGCCGAATCATGCTACACTTTGATAGCATGAGAATTTTATTTTGCATGCATCAATATGTACGCCCATGTACGAGTGCATCAGTAACAACAATGTACAATATATGTAACATAGTATATAAACCCTAAATATACGCCTAGGGGACTGCAGTTGTGTTCTCTTAGGTATTCCACCTACACTTATGGTGTGAAACACCTTTCTCAACAAACTCATCTATTAATAACCCCTCACATCAAAACCATCAGTTTCCCCATCACGCGCGCACATCCCACCACCTTCTTGTAGAGAGAACCCACACGGTCTTAGCTAGCAGATAGTGGGTGTTGCCCTAACAGATCCCTTCTGAAAACATTTTTCATGTTCCCTTTGTGTAAGTTAAAGAAACACTTTTTATGTAATTATGCCTGTATCTGCAGAAAACATTTAACATGTAATTTTATTATGTGTTTCCTAGGGATACATGTGTAACCATAGTAACCCCTTTGTTCTTTGCATGTATCCATAGAAAACACATAATAAAATATATGTCAAGTGTTTTCTGCAAATACAGCCATAATTACATAAAAAGTGTTTCCATAACTTACACAAAGGGAACATGAAAAATGTTTCCAGAAGGGATCTGAAAGAAACAATGTAGAATACACCTTTTATGTTCCTTGCAGATACAGCTTGGATACATGTAAAATATTTCCCTGACATTTCTTTTACATACATATTAAGAATATCCAAAGGATATACACATCAGAAGTCTTAAAACAAGTTTCTAAGCCTGTGTTTATGTGGGAAACACAGGTCAGCCCCAGTAGTGTTCTTGTGTCTTGCTCAAACTGCTCCCATTTGATTTTGGTAAATTTTTCCTACCAACAATGATGATTTTTTTAAATCCTATTTATTCTCCTTTGTGGTGAGCCATATGTAGGAGGGTAAATAGGTACAGTGGTGTGCAATGTTATCCTTCCCCTCCATTAGGAAACAGCCACATTACATAATAAAATTTCATTTTATTTTATTACATTGAATTATGCTGAATTAGCATGAAGTTAGGGTGACACCCACTATCTGCTAGCTAAGACCATGCGGGTTCTCTCTACAAGAAGGGGGTGTGATGGGGGAATTGATGGTTTTGATGTGAGGGGTTATTAATAGATGAGTTTGTTGAGAAAGGTGTTTCACACCACAAGCATAGGTGGAATACCTAAGAGAACACAACTGGGGTCCCCTAGGTGGATATTTAGGTTTTATATACCATGTCCATGTTACATATATTGTACAGTGTTGTTACCGACATGCTTGTACATGCACGTACATATTGATGCATGTGAAATAAAACTCTCACGCTATCAAAGTGTAGCATCATTTGGTGTAATGTAGCGTAATTTGACATAATAAAATAAAATAAAATATTATTAGGTAATGGGGCTAACACATGAGGCATGAGAATTTTATTTCACATGCATCAATATGTATGTGCATGTATGCGCACATTAGCAACAATGTACAATATGTAACATAGTATATAAACTTAAATGTATGCCTAGGGACCCCAGTTGTGTTCTCTTAGGTATTCCACCTATTCTTGTGGTGTGAAACACCTTTCTCAACCAGCTAAACTATCAATAACCCCTCACATCAAAACCATCAATTCCCCCATGAGCGTGCATCCTGCCCCCTTCTTGTAGAGAGAACCTGCACAGTCCTAGCTAGCAGATAAGTGGGTGTTGCCCTAACAGAAGAATGCAACTTCCCATATCGGTGCACCTTCTCTTTTGTGCATACATCATTGTTTCATCATGCCACATCCAATTACTCATCTTTTCAGCAAAAGCCAGAAGTAACTGTGCATATGTAATCTACTTTTTCTTTTGTAAGCCGATGCCAGGCCTCAACTTACCTTGCAACTGCCAGCAATTGAGAGGCAGCACTGATCATTAGGACAGCTGTAACAAGACAACCAATTGGATCTGGTTTAGTAATGATGTACATTACTCTATTCAGATGACTATTTTAGTTACAAGCTGAGTTCAGTGATATCTCTGAGATCAGGCACTTAGCCAAAGAAGTGATTCATCACAGATCTATCTGTTATGTCCAAACCATCAACCAGAAGTATAGCCACAGACAACAGCAGAGAAAGATGATGAGATGGAGGAGATGGTGGAGTGGATTTTACAGGATGATGTACAGATGGTGGAGAAGTCTGAAAATGGAAAGGTGCACTTATGTAAGTATGTACCGCCCCAAATTTTTGGTGGTACTCTCTTATATTCAGGGGGGGAAAGCACAGTTTTGGAGAAATGAGGCTATTAATCAAATTGCTGGGGGAAACAAACCATTTGTGACTTTCAAGGAATTTTTGGAGGCTCAGTTTGGGGGTCCTAATCTGAAGGCAACAGCTAAATTAAAAACTATGTGCCAAGGCTCCTTAATGGCAGATGAGTTTCTTTTGCAGTTCAAGGCAGAAGATTTGCAGATGGATATGGGAGAGGCTGCATTGGTAGAATTTTTGAAGGCAGGATTAAATCCCTCACTATTCAAGTCTATCTACTGACTACCTTCTATGCTGGAGGAGTGGTATAATTGGGCCATGTGCCTTGATTGGCAATATCGGCAGGAACAAGCTGAATCGAAGTTGATGTATAGAAGTAGTAAATCTGGAAAGCTGTCAGGGGGAAAGTCTGAGAAAGGAAAGGTGCCTCAGGCACAAACAGCAGTGCAAACTCTGATGGCACAGCCACTGGCCATGGCAGTGACACCTATTGTTGCAGCACCACCAGCACCAGATGCTATGGAGGTTGATTGAGTGGGTAGATGACCCCCACTTGGATGTTTTAACTGTGGGAAATTAGGACACATTTCTAGGAATTGTAGGAGGAAGAGATGGATTAGGGAAGCCACAATTGAGGAAGTGAACAAGCAGGAAAGCAAGCAGCAGAATTCTGTGCAAGAGTCCCAGTGAAGGTTTCCCCATTAGTGACCCAAAATCATTACAATGTACTACTATCAGAGGAAACTCAGGGTGATTCAGAAAAGGCAATTAATGAAGAGTACAACTCAATCCTGTGACAATGAAGATCTGCAAACACAATTTCTGAAAACCCCTAAATTTTTCATTCACTCTGTGCAAATAGAACCTAAAATCACCTTGACTGTGGGACTGAAGACAGTGGACACACATGCAGTGATTGATGTGGAGGTGTTGCTTGACAGTGGTGTTACAGGATTATTTATTAACTGATCCTTAATTGCTGGAAATGGAATTTGCACATGCAAGCTAGCACAACACATAATGGTGTATAATATTGATGGAACAGTAAATCTTGGAGGAACCATTAAGGAGGAGGTGAATATGATACTGAGGTATCAGGGCCATCAGGACACAAGCCATTTCAAAGTGTGCAATCTCAGGAAGACCAATCTAATAATAGAATGTCCATGGTCACACAAGCATAATCCCCAAAATTGATTGGAAAACTGGGAAAGTACAAATGACTTGTTGTCCTAAAGAGTGCAATGTATTTGGGAGGAAGGTGAGAAAAGAAAAGAGACAGAAGAGGGAGAAAGAATGTCTGAGGAAGTATTCAGTAACAATGGAGGAAGTGGAGGATGAGGATATGCTGAATGGGTAAGTTCCAATCATGATCATCAGAATCAATTGTTTAGGGAAATTCATGGAGGACAGTCATGGTATAGGGGTATAGTGAAAGTGGAGAAGCCAGTGGAAAATTGGGTGCCAAAGAAGTACCACAAGTATCTGTTGGTCTTTCAGAAGAAAGAGTCTGAGAAAATGCCAGTGAGGAAGCCATGGGATCATGTGATCAAGATGAAGCCAGGGTTTGTGCTGAAGAAGTAAAAGGTGTATCCATTATCTCCAAAGGAACAAGAAGTTGATACCTTCCTAAGTGAGCAATTATGCAAAGGGTACATCTGACCTTCAAAATCCCTGCAGATGTTGTAAATATTCTTTGTACCAAAAAAAGATCAGAGAAAGAGGATGTGTACAGTGAAGAATGCATACCCCCTACCCTTGATCTCTGAAATTATTGACAAAGTGGGGAAAGCCAAAGTCTTCACAAAATTAGATTTAAGATGGGGATACAATAATGTACACATTAGGAAAGGAGATGAGTGGAAAGCCACATTTGCCATGCTCTGAGGATCCTTCAAGCTGCTTGTCATGTTTTTTGGGATGACTGATAGGCCCCCAACTTTCCAGAATATGATGAACAACATTTCCAAGGATGTAATCGACAAAGGCATGGTAATAATACCTATTGATGACATTCTGATATCTATGAAGGATGAAGAAAATAATGAGGTGATAGTGCAGGAGGTGTTACAGAGATTGGTGGAGAATGATCTATTTTTGAAACCAGAGAAGTGTGTGTTTGGTGCTAGTGAGATCATGTTCCTGGGGTTAATGATTGGCCCTGACAGAATTAAGATGGATCTGATTAAGGTACAGGCAATCACTGATTGGCCTGCACCACTTATGTCAAGGAGGTGCAAGTGTTCTTGGGGCTCACAAATTACTATCATTGCTTTGTGTATAATCTTTCTAAAATTGCCACACTCTTACATAACCTCACATGAAAGGAAGTAGTGTGGAGGTGGGGGGAGCAAGAGCAGACAACATTTGAGGAATTAAAGAGGAAGTTTGTGTAGGGACCAATATTAGCCCCAGTAGATTTTACACACCTTTTATAGGTGGAATCAGATGCATCTGACTTTGCTACTGGAGTGGTATTATCAATTGTTAGGGCGACACCCACTTATCTGCTAGCTAAGACCATGCGGGTTCTCTCTACAAGGGGGCGGGATGCATGTGTGTGATGGCAGAATTGATGGTTTTGATGTGTGGGACCATTTATAGTTTAGCTGGTTGAGAAAAGTGTTTTGTACCACAATGTTAGGTGAAATACATAAGAGAACACAACTGGGGTCCCCTAGGCATATATTTAAGTTTATATGTTATGTTACATATGTTGTACATTGTTACAACCAACATGTGCATACTTGTGCATACATATCAATGCATGTGAAATAAAATTCTAATGCCTCATGTGTGTAGCGTAATTCAGCATAATTTGACATAATAAAATAAAAATAAAAATATATTATGTAATGGGGCTGTTTCCTAGCATTATCCCCTTTTTATGCCTTGACCTCTAGGCAAGAAAATATAGTATTTGTCCCCTCTGTGAAATTTTGGTAAGGCGAGAATTTCATCCCCTCATACACCATTCTTGCAATGCAATGCAGAACATTTGGATTATGTTTAAAGGATTGGGCAATTGTGTTACTATTGAAGCAGGTGGGTATACTATGAGAGAAGTGTACAAGCCCCTCACAACGTACCTGTGCAGTATAGGACTTACTGCTAGGTTGGTTAGAGTGAAGAACACTATAATATTATCACTATGGACAGGTTCTCCTTATATACATAAATATAAGGTAGGCATGTGAACTCTGGGGCATGTGTTCTCCATGTGTATGTGCAGTATGCAGCAGGTGTGGGAGAACATGTGTTGTGGAGTGGGAGAACATGTGTTATGTTGTGGCAGGGTAGATGGTCTACTGGGAGTTCATTGATGATGGTCATCACATCGCGAAGAAGAAGGTAAGCGTGATCTCGGAGATCAGTGTAAAATAAGAACAGGGGGAAAAGGGATTCGACGGGGTACTTAGATACTTAGTTGACTTTAAGGAATAACTTAGATGGAGTGCATGAAAAAAGTGGGAGGAAGAAGGAATATGCTCCATTCAACAGGTGGGAGGACACCTAAATACAAACAAGGTAGCTACAATGTTGCATGGGTTGTCTTGTGTCAACAGGACCAAACAACAGGAAGAGAAACTAAAAAGAAAGAGAAGTGTCCATTTTGAGGAGTATTGATAGAGTTCAAAATAAAGCTATGGTTCATGAGGTGGGTGATGTCAGATTGGCAGTGTCGGGTCCTTGTCTCGGGGTTTCACAGGCTGGGAATTACTCAGGGAAAGGTTTGTCATTGAGACTCTCTATTTGCGGGACGCGACTTGTGCCCCTAGCAAGTGTGGAGAGCACTCAAACACGACCTCTCGACCCTACCATCCAGTTGCTAGACCCATTGAGTTGGATTTTAGGTGGCCGGATTATGTTGATGCTTGACATTGCGGATTGTTGAGGTATTAAGGTATGAAAATAAGACTATAAAAGGAAAATAAAAATGAAATGAAATGCCAAGTACTGATCCTTCGGAATGGGTGCTGTGCTATTGATGCAGAGGCCGAGGAAGCTGGGAAACATGAGCAAATGCGTGACTAACACGTTGCATGGGTGGTGTGTCTTTGTCGAGGAGAATTGTGTAATCTGGAAAGTAAAAATAGAATGAAGAACATCAGTGACACAAATCATGAAGGAACTGTATCAAAATCAAGTAAAGGGACTGAAAGGGCCCTCTGTAGAAAAGATATCAAGACTGGAGAGAAAATAGGAAAAGGGTGGGGTTGACAAGTAGGACTCGTCACCCTACCACAATGCACATGTTCTGCAGCATGTATCACCACATGTATTACCTCATGTTATGCAGTTCAATGTGAAATGTTTGAGAATGTGCGAAATATCTTCGGAGTTGATCGATGTGCTAGACTGCAATGAATTCGAGGTCGAAATCAATTGCTGGGGAATGGAGTATGAGTTCGAAGATGCTAAAACAAATTTTGCGGCATCATGGATGTCGTTCAGAGCATATGGGTCATCGGGATAATGATCTGGGAACTTAAGTTCGAGATGATGCACAATTCGAGTCTGTAAATCCATTTGAAACCCTTGAACAAAAGCTCGACTTTGTTCAGCTTTGGAAATTCTCTGTTTTGAGTGAAGAAAATTCATAATGTTGTAGAATGACCTATAATAAACTCCTAGATCATTCAAGTCGAAAATACCGATGTGAAGCTGTTTGCAAATGAGAGTATCCATGTCCGAAATGCTGTATTTGTGTTTGTCTTCTGATCCGGGATAGAACTTGTGTACTGCGATGCAAAATGCATTAAATGAGGTGCCAGGCTGGTACTCTGGAAGTGATTCCCAGAGTTCGCAAGAATCGATGTTGATGTATCTGCAGGGATGCTTCTTCTTTAGGTCCTGATCTGTAATACCACAAGTTGGGAAGAGAAATTCGAGCTCTTTGAAGTATTTTCGTAGTTTTCTAGGCTGTTTTGGATCGAATTTCGGAGATGTAGAATGGCCACGAGCTGGCATAAAGGACGTTGACATGTTTGAAGTAGATTTTGGGGGCTGTGAAGTCGAAATTCATGCGATATTGGGTTTTGTGTGTTTTGAAGTCAAAGATGGCAGCAAAATAGTAAATGCGAAGGGCAAAAGAGTGCGAAATGATATTATCGATGGTTGAGATACTGTATCGAGATCTCCTGGTTGTTCAGGAGGGTCGGAGGTGGTATGAGTTCAATGCGAAATCGAAATCGTCGAGCTTCCTTCAGCCAAAGGCTGAAAAGAATGGCGGTGGAAAGGTGGGGAGGTCCGACGATGAACTCATCATCATTCATTCCTCATTTGACATTCTTTTATTCTAATCAAGGGAAAGCCAAGTCATTCATTGAGGGGGAGTAAGTACAACTCCACTTTACATTCCTTTATCCTTCACAACTTCTTTGTTTGAGGGGGAGTGTCAAACTTATTACTTCAAACTACATATACTTGTGACAGTGTGACTTCAGAGCTTACCAATTAGTTACAATAGTCATTGACTTGTTTGTAGTTCTTTACATGCTTGTTGAGGTCCAATACGAGCACAGAAATCTATTGACTGAGGCTGAGGCTCAGTCTCTGTGTGGTCCCACTGCAAGTTATTTCTATAAGATTGTCTGGTTCCATCATAATACACCAACTGCTGGACACCCAGGGAGATGGAATACATTGGAATTAGTGATGAGAAATTATTGGTGGCCTGGAATTTCTAAACATGTGTTGGGGTGTGTGGATGGATAGGATATGTGCATGAGGAGAAAGAAGTTTCCAGAGGAACCTGCAGGGAAATTAATGCCAAACCCCATACCAAAAGCACCATGGCAAGATATTTCTGTAGATTCCATCACTGGATTACCTAAAGCTCAAGGGTACAATGCTATATTTGTAGTATGTGACCACTGTACAAAGGAGGTCTATATTATTCCCACCACTACAGAAACCTCATAATTAGGCTTGGTGCACCTCTACCTAAATCAGGTATGGTGGCTACATGGATTACCTGATACAATTATCTCTGATCATGGACCACAATTTGCTTCTGCATTTATGTGAGAATTGAACAACATATTGAGGATTCAAACTAGATTATCTATGGCATATCACCTGCAGACAGATGGGCAGACAGAGAGGATGAATCAGGAGTTGGAACATTACCTGTGCATGTTTGTCAACTACTGACAAACTGACTGGCCTGAATGGCTGGCTATTGCCAAACTTTCCCACAATAACAAATTCCATTCAGCTACTCAGATGTCACCCTTCTTTGCTAACTATGGGTATCATCCTTGCATGGGAACAGAACCCCAAATGTGAATTAAGGTACAATCAGTAGAAGACTTTGTATTTAAGATGCAAAGAAGCAGAGGTTGCAATGATGAAAGTACATGATGATATGATGCAACATGCAGATCATACTTGAGCTCCCACTCTGGAGTACAATGTTAGTGACTTGGTATGGTTAAGTACCAAGGACCTTAATATTCCATGACCTTCTAGGAAGCTCACAGAGAAACAAGTTGGCCCATATGCAATTTCTAAAGTAATTTCACCTAATGCAGTAGTGCTAAAATTACCTTGATCATTCAAGATTGATCCCACAGTTAATTTCCCACCTATGCCCCTACTGTCTGCCCACTATTCCTGGCCAACAAACTACTCCACAAGCTCCAATAACTATAGAAGGTGCTCCAGAATATGTAGTCAAAGAAATCCTAGACTCCCATCTTTGATGACATAAATTGGAATTCTTAATAAAGTAGAAGAACTATACTGACAAAAATAAGTTGTGGGAACCTGAAGAGAACTGTAAGCAAGCATGTAATGTGATCAACCAATTCTTTAAATGTAATCCACATGCTTTGACTCACCCCCATTGAGCACTGTTCATTTGACATCATCACCAGCACACCATGACCTAGATATCTTTCATATTCCTGACTCACCAGCCACCAATGTGTTTTATATTCCTGGTAGTCCTGACTCGCTGGTGGCGAGCACCACTGCTCATTTGACATCATCGCTGGCGCACCATGACCTAGATATCTTTCATATTCCTGACTCACCAGCCACCAATGCATTTTATATTCCTGGTTTCCTGACTCACCAGTGGCAAGCACCACTGCTCATTTGACATCATCGCTGGCACACCATGACTTGAATATGTTTCATATTCCTGACTCGCCAGCCATGGATTGTTCTGGAGTTGATTTTGCAGCCCCAATGCCAGGCCATACCCATACCATTGACCCAGATGCTTTTTATATTCCTGGCAGTCCTAATCATTTGGAAACACCACCATCACAATTACAAACAGTGGACACTTGTGCATTTTTTTTACCTGATATGGATGAGGTTACTGCAGTAATGACTGCCTCCTCCCCTCCCGCATATCTACAAACCTTGGACCCTGACATATTTTATATCCCTGCCAGTCTTGACATGCCAGAGGCAGACAGTGCACACTTCTGGTTCACTGAGGTGACTGAAGGTAGTGACATGGAGGTCAATGTCTCTATGGCCTATATCGAACCTGTGCTGGATCATGTCAGCCCAACATTGTCCTCACCTGGATCTTTTCGTAGTTCAATATTGACACAGAGAGATTCAGATGATGCAGAATTTCTTTCTCCACAGCATGCTACTTATGAGCCATATTCCCTGGATGCAGATGAAGATCATGTTGAACTGCATAAGGTCCATTCCCCTCCTGGCTCTCCACAAAATGCTCCTCAATGCACCATCTGCCTTTCATTACCCAGCCACATTCATCCAGTATTCCCAGGTTGAACTTGATCAACACTAGCGACATCCCAGCAGGCCCCCCAAGTAAGTCCTGAATTTTGGCCAGGAGCTGCTGAATAATGATTGTAGGAAATTTTGACTTATTCTGATGCCATTGAACACAGCTACCATGAGGCCATCAAAACAGTGAAGTCCAACATTGCAGTAAACCATGCCCTTCACCGGCAGCTCACCAACCTTGATGAGGCAATGTGCCAGATGGCCCAATTAATGCAGCAGAAGTGCAGGACGATGATGAATTCTTTACCAAGGACATCATAAAATTATTACTAGCAACTTATTTTGTTTTGCTTAATGTATATGCCAACCATGCTAGCCGGTGCCATTTTTCAGCAGTTACAATCTTTTCAGTAATTACTGGTGGCCAGAATCGTCGCTGGTGAAAGGTAGACCATATATTCGTAGCAATTACTGGCGGCGATTGTTGCTGCCAGTGCTATAATTCTATTCACTGGGCCCACATGGATCAAGCAATTACCACCAGTAATAATCATCGCTGGTGCCATGTAGTAAAATGGTGACCATGCTAGCCGGCACCATTGTAAGGGGACTAGGGGGGACTTGGGGGGGTGCCCTGTGTGTTTCTCCTACTTTTTACATTTGTCCTATATTTTTCCTCACTTCATTTCCTTCTATTCTTCATTTTCTATGATTTTCCTTATTTTATTACTAATTTCCCTTTCTATCACATTTGTGCATATTGACAGTTTTATATTTAGAGGCAGAGTACCGCTTCCAACATCTACCCCTTGGTATGATGTCATTTGGTGGCCTTGATCTGCCTATCTCTGCCTTTTCTATTTTTAGATTATTATTTGATTTTTGCAGTCTTCACATATACTGGGCATTGGCAAAGGGATCCTTAGAGTTTTCTCTTCAAATTTCCCTTTGCTAGTTGCGCCCCCAATCCCTGTAATATATAGTATAATTTTAACTTCGGATTTCCCTTTGCTAGAGGCTGAGGTTGCCCTTATAGTAGAAAACTCTCTCCTAAGGCCCAAAATTGCAAACATGCTGCCCAAGATAGGCAGGTACAGAGTGGATGATGCTTCCCAAAGCTCCACAGACTCCCTACACACCATTCCTGACAGTCCCACCTTTAGTGTGCCGCCATTTTCACCAAACGCACCCACTAGCAACATGGACACATCAGAGCACCTCGACACACTTGAAAGCAATGTTACTGGAATACATGCGCAAATTGATTTGCTTGAATCTACAGTCAAAAACTTTGTCAGGACCCTCCAGACTAATTCTATGACCAATATTCCCCCCATTGTGACTCCAAGCGCACCCAACAACGATGCGCCGCCAAACGCGCCCACTAAGGAGCCGGCCCAGATCAAACTGTCTCCCCCCGCCAAATTTAATGGTGCACGTCTGCAGGGGCATGCATTTATTAACTCCTGTGAGCTGTACATCAGTCTCCAGTACCCTCAATTCATCGATGAGGCTGCAAAAATTTATTGGGCCTTTCACATACATGAAATCTGAATGCGCCTATCTCTATGTGGACTGTATTCTGTGCCAAACTAAAGAGCTCAGTTCTCTACCTTTCTCCACTTGGGGTGACTTTTGAGCAGAGTTTGTATGCCACTTTTGTCCCCTCAATGAGTGCCACTGAGCAGTGACATGGCTCGAGTCATCCTCTTACCATCAGGCACGTCGATCTGTGGACGATTATATTGACAAGTTTAATGATTTGGTGGACATGGCAGGATATGGGAGTGGGCTACCAGTGGTGGTGAAGTTCCGATGGGGCCTCAATTGAGAAATTTAGGACCAGATTGCACAGATGTTGGAACCCGCAGGACAATGATATCTATGCTTGGTATGAAGCTGCTTCACTCTGTGATGAGAACCAACTCACGAATGCAGCGTTTAATGCTGCATTCCATGCTCCAACTACCACTCATGCACCCTACACCTTCAATCAAACCCTTCCCACCATAACCCCATTCCTGTCTGTCAGACTCCCACACCAGCCATCAATGTCCCAGTACCAATGGATGTTGATGTGGCCCACAGCTGTGCGCATAGGTTGGATCTCGGCTACCGCTGTGGGGAAACTGGGCACAGGGCCGGAGCATGTCCCCATCATCAGGATATCCACATACTCACCCCTGAGGGGCGAGATGAACTCCTCCAAGACCTGTTGGCACTTGTAGATGTTGAGGAAGTGAAGGATCAGGGTACAGAGGAGATCAAGTCAGAAGTTGTAGAGGAGCAGGATTTTTCTATTCGCAGTGAGTGAATCATATGCCCTCACTGCCTGTCCATAACCACTTTGAAGTTTTGTCAGTTGAATCCCCGGAGAATGAATCTATTTCCATGACTGTTCCCCTCTCTGACCCTTCAAAGTTGGCTGAAGATGTACCTGCTCTTCCCATCTCTCCCTCTGCTCCACACCCCAAAATTAAATTGTGGGAGCGCAAACTACCATGCAAATATATTGTTGAATCCACTCCCTCTACACATTCCTTGAACCTAGCAATCAAACTACAGACTACCGACACTGGACAGATCCTTGGTGTCTCTGCACTCCTGGACTCTGGTGCAACTGGTCTTTTTATTGATGTCCATCTCGCACAACAACATCGCCTGAACACTCACTCACTCTCACATCCGATACCTGTTTATAATGTGGATGGGTCCCCAAATGAAGCTGGTGCCATTTGAGAGGTTGTGGACCTGGTCCTCCATCACAAAGATCATAGTGAGCATGCCCTTTTTGCTGTCACTCAATTGGGAAAGCAGAAGGTGATTCTGGGCTATCCGTGGCTTTGAGACCATAACCCAGAGGTCAACTGGCATACCGGGGAGGTTACAATGAGCCGGTGTCCATCCCGCTGTCGCACTTGTTTTACGGAAGCCAGACAAGAATGTCACAGACAAAGGGCCTCAATACAACATACTCAGAAGTGTCATGCCGGACCCCTGCCTATACCTGAAGTGGAGTTAGAAGGGGTTCCTGATCTGATGCTGGACTTGGATGATGATGATGAGGAGCCAGAGGAAGTGGAGAAGGTGATCAGATCTTCTACACTGTGATTAGTCCATCACATGAGGTGTGTGCTACATCAAACATATCCCAATGCCTCACTGAGGCCTTCCACAAAAACAATGCTGCTAAGTCCTCTACTGATTCCTTGCTTCCTCATCTCCATGAGTTCGGGGACATGTTCTCCAAGGAATCGTTTGACTCTCTCCCTGTGTGCAAGCCATGGGATCATGTGATCAAACTCACCCCAGGTGCAACCCCTTCATCCTGCAAGGTCTATCCTCTCTCTCCTGAAGAACAGTGACAGCTTGACCAGTTCATCGACGAGCACCTGGCCTCCAGATGTATTCAACCATCGAAGTTATCCATGGCCTCTCCCTTTTCTTTTGTCAAGAAGAAGGATGGCTCACTTCGACTGGTTCAAGACTACAGAAGGCTCAACGACATCACAGTCAAAAATTGCTACCCATTACCTCTCATCTCCAAACTTGTGAACCAGCTCTGTGGAGCCTGATACTTCACCAAGCTCGATGTCTATTGGGGCTACAATAATGTGAGGATAAAGGAGGGAGATGAGTGGAAGGCAGCCTTTCATACCAACCGTGGTCTTTTTGAACCGCTCATCATGTTCTTTGGCCTTACTAATAGTCCTGCCACCTTTCGGACCATGATGAACAACATCTTCCACAACCTCACCCTCGAATGTGTTGTTTGTATCTATCTCAATGACATCCTCATCTTCACTCACATGGTTGAAGAGCACCATCACATCATGTGCCTCATCTGAGAATGGCTTTGACGGTACAAACTCTACCTTTGTCAGGACAAGTGTGAGTTTGAGGAGACCAAGATTGAGTGCCTTGGCCTGATTATCTTGGAGGGTCAGGTGGAGATGGATCCCATCAAGGTGAACAGGGTCATGGCTTGGCTGATGCCCATGAACAAGAAAGAGGTGCAGCATTTCCTGGGCTTCATCAATTTCTATCGGTGTTTTATCAAGGATTTCTCACATCATGCATGACCACTGTTCAGCTTGACAGGAAAGGAGGCATGGAGGTGGGATAATGCACAACAGGAGGCATTAGAAAAGCTTAAGGAGATGGTCACTTCTGCTCCCATTCTTACCTTTGCTGACGATTTGCATCCTTTTTGTGTAGAAGCCAACAGTTCTGACTTTGCGATGGGCATCATGTTGTCTCAGCAGTCTCCGGAGGACCAGAAGTGGCATCCTGTTGCGTTCTACTCCAAAAGCCTTAGTGCTGTAGAGCAAAAGTACAAGATCCATGACAAGGAGATGTTGGTGATAATGTGTGCACTTGAGTGGCGACACTTCCTTGAGGGTGCCCAGCACAAGGTGGAAATTTGGATGGATCACAAGAATCTCAAGTACTTTATGACAACAAAGAAATTGAACCATCGTCAAGCTTGTTGGTCCCTGTATCTATCCAGATCTGACTTCTCCTTGCACCACCATCCAGGTCGCAGCATGGGGAAGACCAATGCCCTCTCCCAACATGCAGACCATGGGGATGGCAGCGATGACAATCAAAACATTGTGTTGTTGCAGCCAGACCTGTTCACTATCCGGGCACTGGAAGGCATCCCACCCCAGGGCAAGGAGCAAGACATCCTATGTGACATTCATTGCGCAAACCATAGCGGTTTACACAAGGATGTTGTTGCCCAAGCTGTTAAAGAACTGAGGAAGGGATCCACCCTTTCCTTGCATGCGGCAGAGTGGGCTGAAAAGGAGGACTTGTTGTATTTCAGGGATCACATCTACATCCCCAATGACCCAGACCTTTGCTGGCGCATCATATCTAGGGCACAGCACAGGTAACCCTCAGGTATATTTTCTTATACCCCTACCCATACCCATTGATAGGTCCACTATGGCAGCAGAGCTCTGAAATCAAGATATCACACTTGGACACCTCCTTCCCAAAGTTCTACGATTTCGTGAATGCTTATGAACGCCTACAAATGCACGAAACAATGAAACAACACTTCAAAATGTTTTGAAAGACTTCAAACCATTTCAAACGACTTCAGCTGCCGTATTCCTATCGTACTGAACCTCGAACACATGCTCCCACCATTACACACACTAACACATCGCGTTCCCACCACCACAAACACGAAGAAACACAACAGCTAGCAACTTAGTGCACATCAAGGTGCTTTTTGACATATTCATGATTTATTGGAACCACAAGACAAGGAGATTTGATATATCATGTATATGGCATGTTTCTTTCTTATCACTTTCTCATTTACTTCATGATTTCTACACCTTGATCACTGCCTCACGTTTACCACATGTTTTGCCTCATGGTTTGCCTCATGGCCTTACCTTATTAGTACTATCTCTCTAAAACATATATAGTTTGGTGTATCTACTGTTGATACAGCAGAAAAATCATCTTCTCACATCACCTATCATCTGACTTAAGGGTTTAACTCTTGAGTTTTAGCTCAGTCTTCACCCGAACTCACTCAAAGTATTCTGCGAACTACGTCGTTTCACCACATCAAGTCTCGAAACTCTCATTGCATCGCCTATCTATCGTGTCATTGTCTCTTACCTCGCTTTCAACTATTGTCACCATCTCCCGAACTCATGAAACCATTTTGGAGGTTCTTGAACTTCTCCACATCACTGCTAAAATCTCTTGTATTGTTTCAAAATGCTTTGTAGTGTTTTGCATTACTTCGGACGGCTTCGCAGAATTTTGCACAGGCTAATACAGCTTCACAACATCATACAGTACATTTACCAGCCTTTGGATAATGCAGTGATATTCAGTACCACCTCGCAACCTTTTTCTGACTCGTGTTATATCTCCTAAGACCTGTTTAGTTGGTTTTAGTTGAGTTTCTGGGTTGAGCATTATCATTCTGGAGCCCACCACGAGGGGTTTCTGAATCATTTCATCACCTAATCCATCTTGAATCTCCTGGCTTAGGCCAACCCAAGCCAGAAACCTCCAAATTGACACTCGCCACACCTTCGAATCTCTCAAACAATCGGGAGATATCCTAATTCCAGTATCTGAAGCAGAATCGACACATTGTCAACTATTTCCCTCACCCATTCCATCGTCTTCATCTTCATCATCTACTTCTTCATCCTCAGCTTCTAGCGCTTCATTCATCTTTCCAAATACATCGACACTGCTACCATCTATCACCCAAGTCCTAACCCCTACCCCAAGAGCTATCACACTCATGACTACACAAGCTACTATGCCAGCTCATGGTCACTCCACAGCTCTGAAGTTCAATCCTACTCAGCCTCGAGAACTTTGGAGATACTTTAACGAACTCGAAATGCTGTTTCCAACATGCGGAATTATCAATTCTGAAGATATGAAGAAGCATGCCTGTCGATATGTTGACATTGATACCTCTGAACTTTGGGAGTCAATCCCAGAATATGATGCAGGGGTTTCGTTCAATGAATTTAGTATAGCTATCCACAAGTTGTACCCTGGATCCAAAGACGACTGCAAGTGGTCGATCGCCGATATGGATAAACTGATTGGCAAACAACTTCACATTGGTATCTATGATGCGAATGAATTAGGATCATATTACAGGTCCTTCTACAATATCACTAAGTTCCTCACCACGAAAAATTGACTTTTGGCAGCCGAACAAAGCAGAGCCTTTGTTCACGGCTTTCAACCAGGATTATGGATGTGAATCGCGCGCCATCTAGAACTCAAATTCCCTGACCACTACCCAGACGACCCCTATCCTCTCGATGACATTCATGCTGCTGCAAAATTTGTTTTAGCAGGTACTATATCATCATGAACTCCCTCGGCCTCAACTTTGCAAGTCCCATCCTCATCCTCGGCTTCAACCTCTATCCCTACTACCTCTACCTCATCGCCACAAATCAAAACAGAGGATTTATCAATGATTCTCGAGAAATTTGCGACCACCCTCATCACGGCCTTAACAGGAGCTCGACCCAACAATAACAACAACAATTCCCCCCATGTTAATCAAGGGTTTCACCAGGACCAACTCGAAAATTTGGTTTGTATTTTCTGCGGTCTTTTGGGACACTTCATTAGTGATTGTTTGGTCTGCCAAATGTATATTGACAACAGAAAGTGTAAGAAGAATACCGAAGGAAAAGTTGTGCTTCCAAATGGACAATTCACGCCACAAAACATCCCTGGGCATTGCATCAAAGATCGCATCGACGAATGGATTCGTCAAAACCCAGACATAAATATTGTCTCTGCCCTCATGTACGGTATTGCCCCTTCCCCCACTCCACCTCCTGCTCCTAGGGGAATCTACCAGATCACGGACATGAATACTGCAGCTGATATTTGTATCGCTTGCTTAGAACAAGAATTATATGCATTGCGAAGTGGCCGAAACTTCACTCAACATGAACCCGGTCCAATCACAGCTCCTGTGGTTCAGCCGTCGATTTCGTCCATGGCTCCATCAACAGAACCAGTAGCCCTTCCCACTCCAACTGCCGCACCACCGTCTATATCCTCTACTGCGACCAATTCAGCTTCATCCAATATAGCACCATCAACGACTTCACAGACGACTTCGAATTCGCAATCCACGCTGAATTTGCAACCACCCGTGAGTTCACAACCCCCAATTCATCCTTATGCTGCAGCTTTGGAGAACACTCACTTACCGCCTCATGAAGAAAACTTCGCCTCGACTAGTAAAGGTAAAGAACCAGATGGTCCTTTGTACCACACTGTAGCCCCCATTCAGAATGACACCATTGCTCAGGATATATTTTTGCGTTCGATGAAAATACCAATTGTCACTCTTACTATGGAAGAACTTCTTTTGTTATCACCTGAAGTTTGTACGAAATGGAAGGAACAGCTAACACCACGTCATATTCTGAACCAGGATGGAAACAATGTGGGGCACCTAGTCAACGAAGAGGTACTTATGATCAACGACCCATACGAAACTTATATCAGCTCTCTTCGAATCGGCGACATTCCAAAACCCATCGTCGCTGCGAAGGAATCTCACTCAATCAGATCAGTCATGATGAATATCAACAGTAAAAACCTTGTCGAAAGTGTAGTTGACCCGGGTTCTTCGATTATCGCTATGTCCAAAGAAGTCTGCCATGAACTAGGTCTTGCATATGATCCTTCCATCCACATTCCACTTCAATCGGCTAATGGGGGCATTGATGAAAGTCTAGGACTAGCACGAAATGTTCCTTGCGAAGTTGGCATGATCACCATCTATATGCAGATTCATATAATCCAAAACCCTGCCTACAACATCCTGCTTGGTCGACCCTTCGACATAGTCACCAAAAGTGCCATTAAAAACTGGAGCGACGAATCTCAGACAATTACTATCTATGATCCCAACTCAACAAGATCATCTACTATCCCGACCTTTTCTAGAGCCACGAAACGCCAAAAAGTAGTTTGCGAGGATTTTTGTTACTAGAGGATAATATTTTGGAGACTAAACAGTGCACATTCATCATTTCTTTTGACCATTTAAACTCTTCTATGTTTGTTGAACACACTGCGAACATTCCCGACTTTAAATCCTCGCCTTCTTAGAATGCCACTACTACTTCGGATATTATTGCCCATCTCTATTTGACAGCTAGTGAACGGTATGCTACATTTTTATCGGCCTCGATGGCCCCCTCTATGCCAGATTCATCCAGATATTCCACATCCTATCTATCATCCAACTCTCTATATCCTGCCTTTGCAGCCACTAAAAAGAAGTACAAGCCTGTCGCATTAAAAGTATGACCAGTCATCACTGACCTGCCTGATCGATTTCGCATTGCTCGCACGATCACAGGTAATCCTCTCAAGAAATGCGGAAACTTAATCCTAAACCTCCAACATTTTCGCCATCTTCCCGATACAACCTCGATTGAAAAAATGATTATCGATAATAATCATCCTGGCGATTTCCTTTGGCCAGAGGAGAGAAAACTCATGCACAATTTTATTCGAAATCACGAAACCGGTTTTGGGTGGACCGAACAAGAATGAGGAAGTTTTCACCCTGACTTTTTCCCTCCAATTGAATTCCCAGTTATTCCACACACCCCATGGATCGAATGAAACAATCCTATCCCGCCAGGGATTTACGAAGAGGTTTGCACCATGCTCAAGAAGAAAATAGAAGCAGGCATTTATGAACCATCGAACTCGTCTTATAGGTCGCATTGGTTTTGTGTCATGAAGAAAGATGGCAAAGCACTTCGCTCAGTCCACGGTCTCGAACAACTCAACAAAGTCACTATACAGCACTCAGGCGTCGTTCCAATCCCTGAACATCTGGCTGAACAGTTCGGAGGACACACTTGTGGAGGAATGCTAGACCTCTACATTGCCTTTGACAAACGAAAAGTAGCTGAATCATCTCGAGACCTGACTACATTTCAAACACCTTTCGGAGCACTTCGCATCGTCACTTTACCCATGGGATGGACCAACTCCATGCCCATCATGCATGACAATGTTTCGTTTATCTTACAACCTGAGATTCCCCATGTCACGATCCCCTACATTGATGATGCACCCATTAAAGGTCCAAAATCATGCTACTCACTCCCGAGAGGAGGTTATGAAACTATTTCGCAGAACCCAGGAATTTGTCATTTTGTTTGGGAACACTTTGAAAATCTCAACCGAGTAGTTATGAAATATTGTGGAGGGACTCTTTCAGGACCCAAGCTATTTCTTTGCATCCCTGAAATTACTGTCTTAGGACATTGTTGCAACATCGAAGGTTGTATGGCCGACCCAACTCAAATTGATGCAATCAGCAAATGGGGACCTTGTCAAAGTCTCACTGAAGTAAAAGCCTTCTTAGGAACCATAGGGGTTTGTCATATTTTCATACAGAATTTCACTAAACAAGCAGCAGCTCTTATCAACCTCACATGTAAGGACGTTCCATTCAAATTCAGTACAACACAAATAGCAGCACAAGAAGATCTTAAACTTGCTCTCATCAATTCTCCCGCAATTCGTGCGATCAACTACACCTCAAATGCACCCATCATCCTCTCAGTCGACACTTCGCACATCACAGTTGGATTTTTCTTGGCTCAGTGCGACCCCAAAAATCTTCATAAATGCTATTACAGTCGTTTCGGATCTATCATGCTCAATGCTCACGAATCTCGCTTTTTGCAACCCAAACTAGAGCTCTATAGACTCTATCGAGCCCTTGGCACACTTTGACTGTACGTTATCGGCATACGAAATCTCATCGTTGAAGTCGATGCCAGATACATTAAAGGTATGCTAGTGAATCCCGACATCGCACCAAGTGCAAGCATTAATCGATGGATTGTATCCACCCTTACCTTCCATTTTACACTTGTACATGTTGCCGGGACACATCACAGCCCAGATGGACTTTCGCGACGTCCTCTACAGAATGGAGATGATGAACAACCAAATGATGGATCCTTCAAAGATTGGATTGACCAACTGCATGGTTTTATTCATCAAATCAACCTGCTCACAACTCGCCCATTCCCATCACACTCGCTCCAATCAACATTCACCCTACCTTCAGATGTCAGTAAGGGGGAGGACATCACTTATGAAGATGTCCCTTGTTCCGAAAATGCCAAAAGAGATGACGAACGACTTCTTTGCATTAGAAAATGGCTCAAAGATTTACAATGGCTACCAGACCTCTCCGAAGCAGACTACAGCACCTTCATGCGATATTGTACTGAGTTCTTCATAGATTCTGGAAAACTTTGGCGAAAGGATTCACAAGGAGCCCACAAGATCATTGCTATCCCTGAATGCCACCTCAACATTGTTCGAGCCGCTCACGATGACATTGGTCACAAGATGGTATTTGCTACAAAAACCCTCATTGCACTCCGATTTTGGTGGCCTAATATGAAAGCTGACATCGCATGGTACATTCATTCTTGCCACCTATGCCAACTTTGACAAACCCGAAATCTGCTTATTCCGCCCACAGTGGCAACACCAGCACCACTTTTTGGCAAAGTCTACATCGACATGATGCAAATGCCCCCATCAAACGGATTCAAATACATTGTTCAAGGGCGATGTTCGCTAACAGCCTATCCAGAATGGCGAAAGCTTCAACACAAAAACGCCATGACATTAGGAGATTGGATCTTCAGAGACATTATTTGTTGATGGGGGTCTCTTTATGAAATCGTGAGTGATAACGGATCAGCATTTATTGCAGCGATGGAGTATCTCATGAAACGATACCATATCAATCACATTCGAATCAGTGGTTACAATTCTCGAGCAAACAGGATTGTAGAAAGAGCACACTTCGACGTTCGACAATCGTTATTTAAAGCAGTTGACGGAGACCAGAGCAAGTGGTCAGATGGAGCACACTCTGTCTTTTGGGCAGAACACATAACAGTTCGCAAATGCATGGGTTGTTTGCCCTACTTCACAGTAACAGGATCCCATCCCCTCATTCCACTTGACATCTCCGAAGCTACATATTTGCAGCCCCCTCCGAATTCAATACTTTTGACAACTGACCTTATGGCACGAAGAGCCATCGCCTTACAAAAACGATCGATCGACCTTGAAAACCTTTATTCAAAGGTTTTGTTGGCCCGTCTCGATGCTGCGAAATGATTTGAACAAGTCCACCAGAGGACTGTCAAAGACTACAACTTCACAACAGGCGATTTAGTCCTACTTTGCAATACACAGATCGAAAAGTCACTCAACTGCAAAATGCGACCTCGATACATAGGTCCCCTCATCATCATCGATCGAAACTATGGAGGAGCCTACATCCTTTACGAACTCGATGGTTCAGTACTACATCGCCCGGTTGCTGCCTTTCGTCTACTCCCCTACTTAGCACGAAAATCCATTCCACTCCCTCCAAAATTCCTCGACATCGACTCAGCACGTCTTGAAGCACTTTGAGTCGGATCTTCGACAAACTTCGGATGTCGACGAAGATATTCCTGATGACATTCCACACCTTGAAGACGATTAACTATTCTCTTTCTATGTTTCGCAATTACTTACCTATGATTTTGATTTTTCTTAGTGTATCATACAAGTCGCGATATCGCATTATAGCGTGGTCGCGCAAGCTCCAAAAGGGCTTTTTGGCCATGATGATTTACTGAGCCTTTCCCTTACTTTGTAATGTCGTTTCCTTTCATTTCCTCTTACAAATGTGCTCAGAACACCTACGAAGACAAGTTTCAGCAACGAAGTTCATCTCGAAGAATCGAAAACTAAAATAACGAAATTTCACTCTTCTTTGTCCAACATTTTACCCAGTGCCGCTATCTCCTGATCCAGCATACGACGCTGCATCTTTTTCTTCGCCATCTCCTCCAAAATTATTTGTCAACACTGCTCTATGCCCAAAATGCCTTTGTCACCATCCTGGATTTCCCGCCCCTTCCCTTTCCTGTCTGACTTCGTTTGACCATGCGACCTCGAAGGCCCTGCCTCCGGTGCTAATGAAGTCCCGACGAGTCGAATTTGAGGTACTATACATTATGAAATATTAGCAAAGGCTTTGAAAAACATGGATCGGTGGCTTACCTGGTTTTGGATGCTCCGAAGCCTTTCCCCCACGACTCCCTACAGCCTTCTTTCCCTTCACTTTACGAACCCCCCACCTCGAAACACCCTCCCAATAGCACCCTTGTGCCTCTTGCATGCATTTGCGACAGTTTGCCACTCCTTCATCTATGACACACATGGGCCAACTCTTGAAGCCAGAGCAACAATCACACTGCGGCCATTTCATTAGTTCCAAAATCCTCATGAAACAGTTTGTACAACTTACTGGTCCTTCAAACTTGAGAAGCCCCCCCTCCTCGAATCTCGCTCGTTTAGCAGCGATTCCTTGTTCATCGTCGTCTTCATCGAGGTCCTCCTCCATTGCCTGCCACTTTTGGTTGCCCAGGATAATGACTGGGTGTTTGTCCACCTCCTGATCTTCCTCTCCAACTTCCACTACCAGAATCACCTCACTTTCTGCCTGCAAAGCTGAATTCTGCCTCTTCAGATTGTCCTTCGAAACAGTCTTTGCCTGAACCTCAGCGAGGAGAATAGCTCGAGTAGATTTGAGAGCTTTCCATCGTTTGTCAAGCTTGGCAGATTTCGTGGCTGCTGCCTCGTGCTGAAACACTTCTGCCTCCTCCCGAGGCTTTGCCTCCGCCTCTGCAGCTTCTTCCAGTGCCTTCACCTCTGCTGCTTCTGCTTCAGACTTTGCCTGAGCAGCCCTGGCCTCTTGCTCTTCTCGTTCGACTTTGTCTGCTAGGTCCTGGAATAGGACCTTGGTGCCCCAAGAAAGCCACTCCCGACATGCCAGAGGAGCATACAAATCAAATACCTCATCCACAACCTTTTGAACAGCCTGCGAACGGGATTCCTTGACATCATCCACGAGATTGTTGTATTTGTACTATGAAAAGTCGTTAGCATCTAAAATCATACCAGAAAATGCGTCGACACTCACCATTTTCTCACAAAAATTGCGCCCCCAAACTTCAAAATCGATATCTTCTGCCTTACCAACTTTGGGCATGGACTTTGTGTGTTCAAGGATCTCGTGTTCAAATTCGAGGAGAAGCGACATGATCAGAGGATGTAAGAGACAAGTTCAACTTGAAGATGGAAGAAAAAGAGCAAGGTTTTTCAGTTACCTTTATAGGTTGTTCAACACGATCACGGATTTGGCATGTGACTCTGATCGGCTGACTGGGACAGTCAGGATTTCAGTAAGGGGGAGGATGATAGGTCCACTATGGCAGCAGAGCTCTGAGATCAAGATATCACACTCGGACACCTCCTTCCCAAAGTTCTATGATTTCGCGAATGCTTACAAACACCTATGAATGCACGAAACAACAAAACGACACTTCAAAATGTTTCGAAAGACTTCGAACCATTTTGAACAACTTTGGCCACTGTATTCCTATTGTACCAAACCTCGAACACACACTCCCACCATTACACACACTAACACATCGCGTTCCCACCACCACAAACACGAAGAAACACAACGGCTAGCAACTTAGTGCACATCAAGGCGCTTTTTGACATATTCATGATTTATTGGAACCACAAGACAAGGAGATTTGATATATCATGTATATGGCATGTTTCTTTCTTATCACTTTCTCATTTACTTCATGATTTTGACACCTTGATCACTGCCTCACGTTTACCACATGTTTTGCCTCATGGCCTTACCTTATTAGTACTATCTCTCTAAAACATATATAGTTTGGTGTATCTACTGTTGATACAGCAGAAAAATCATCTTCTCACATCGCCTATCATCTGACTTAAGGGTTTAACTCTTGAGTTTTAGCTCAGTCTTCACCCAAACTCACTCAAAGTATTCTGCGAACTATGTCATTTTGCCACATCAACTCTCAAAACTCTCGTTGCATCGCCTATCTATCATGTCATTGTCTCTTACTTTGCTTTCAACTATTGTCACCATCTCCCGAACTCGTGAAACCATTTTGGAGGTTCTCAAACTTCTCCACATCGCTGCTAAAATCTCTTGTATTGTTTCGAAATGCTTTGTAGTGTTTCGCGTTACTTCGGACGGCTTCACAGAATTTCGCACAGGCTAATATGGCTTCACAATGTCGTACAGTACATTTACCGGCCTTTGGATAACGTGGTGATATTCAGTACCACCTCGCAACCTTTCTCTGACTTGTGTTATATCTCCTAAGACCTGTTTAGTTGGTTTTGGTTGAGTTTCCGGGTTGAGCATTATCATCGTGAACACCATACCCCTACCCGTGCATAGGGGTACGGTGTTACCACGGGTTTTTGCAGGTTACTCATGGTTATTCATGGGTATTGACATTTTTCATTATATTTGATAGGAAAAGATGTTTGCATCTTCTCATGGGGGGTAAACCCGCAAGTCATGTCACCCTGACTCGCGGATATGTCATCAAAAAGTACCCCTGCACTTTTTACTGTTATTTTTCATGATATTTGATAGAAATTTGCTGAAAAAGATGTTTGCATCTCATCACAGGGGGTTAAACCCGCGAGTCAGGTCACCATGACTTGTGGGTTTTTCCCATGATATGTCATTAAAAAGTCGAAATCTCAACACAGATGATCACTCACCTGACCAAAATCCAGGTACCAGCATACCCGCACATACCCATAACACCGTGGAAAAGGGTACAGTGTTGCCTGGGTATGGCAATCCCATACCCGTACCCATACCCGTGCATACCCGTGACCGGAAACACATGGTGTGACCTGTACCCATGCCGTGCCCTAATCATATCCCAACACCTCACAGATTGCTGGTCATCCTGGATGCTGGAAGACCTTGGAGCTCACCTCATGGAATTACTGGTGGCCACAAATGTCACGACTCATTGGTCAGTATTGTTGTACTTGTGACCTTTGCTTATGCACCAAGATTCCTTGTCGCAAACCCATTGGTGAGCTACACCCTCTTCCTGTTCCAGAGAGTCATTGGGATGTTGTCAGTGTCGACTTTGTGGTAAAGTTGCCAGAGTCGAATGGGTTTGATGCGGTGATGTGCACAGTTGATTCAGTGGGAAACCATGCTCACTTCATTCCTACTCACACCACTGTCAGCACCCTGGGTGCTGCCCGACTCTATCTCCACCATGTGTGGAAATTACATGGACTTCCTGGTGCTTTCCTCTCTGACCGTGGCCCTCAGTTCATGGCAGAGTTCACTCGCGAGCTGTACTGACTTCTGGGGATCAAACTCCTTGCTTTGACTGCCTATCACCCACAAACTGATGGCCAGACTGAGCGAGTCAACCAGGAACTGGAGCAGTACATCCACATCTTCATCAATGAGCACCAGGACAATTGGAATGATCTTCTCCCCTTGGCCAAGTTTGGATACAACAACCATGTCCATGCTTCCACTCAACAGACCCCTTTCCTCTTAGACACTGGACAACATCCACTCATGGGATTTGAACCTTGCCAAACTCCCTCACACATTGAGATGGTGAATGAGTTCACAGAACACATGTGGGATAGCTTGGAGGAGGCAAAGGCAAAGGACAACATTGTGCACTTTTACAACCAATGCCATTCTCCGACCCCTCATGGTGATCGAGTTTATCTTGACTCCAGTGACATCTCCACTATCCATCCAATCAAGAAACTCACTTATCACTTGCTGGGACCTTTCCCCATCATCAAGTGTGTTGGAATGCATGCCTATCATCTATGCCTCCCAGCCTCCATGTCCAGACTCCACCCAGTCTTCCATGTCATTAAACTCCTTCCAGCTCCCCCAGAAACATTCCTGGGATGCCATTCACATCCACCACCACCACCTACAGTGATCGAGGGAGAACCCCAGTATGAAGTCAAGTCAATCTTGGACAGCTGGTTGCATTGAGGAAAACTCCAGTATTTGGTGCATTGGAAGGGTTATGGGTATGAGGAGAACTTATGGGTCGAAGAGTCCAATGTGAATGCCCCTCGGTTAGTCAAGGAGTTCCACTGACAGCACACTGCTGCACTGCGTCGCATTCAAGTCACTGACTTTGGTCATATGCGATTTTGAATGCATCGGGGTGATGCATCTTAGAGAGGGGGTGATGTAAGGGGACTAGGGGGGACTTGGGGGTGCCCTGTGTGTTTCTCCTACTTTTTACATCTGTCCTATATTTTTCCTCACTTCATTTCTATTCTTCATTTTCTATGATTTTCCTTATTTTATTACTAATTTCCCTTTCATGTTTGTGCATGTTGACAGTTTTATATTTAGAGGCAGAGTACCCCTTCTGACATCTACCCCTTGGTATGATGTCATTCAGCAGCCTTAATCTGCCTATCTCTGCCTTTTCTATTTTTAGATTATTATTTGATTTTTGCAGTCTTCACATATACTGGGCATTGGCAAAGGGATACTTAGAGTTTTCTCTTCGGATTTCCGTTTGCTAGGTGCACCCCCAATCCCTATAATATGTAGTATAATTTTAACTTCGGACTTCCCTTTGCTAGAGGCTGAGGTTGCCCTTATAGCCATGATTCAAATGTTCCTGCTGCTGAGAATTTTTCAGCAATTACCACTGGGAAGAATCATCACCGGCAGTGAATCTGTATACTGGGCCCACATGGATGCATCACACCCTGGGCCCACACAAGTCTTTCCTGCCATGGGCCCAATCTTCTACTCACAGATCTATTGTGGTTTTGCAGAAATCTGCTGGATGGATGTATTGCAGATTTCTACTGAATAGGCTGATCAAAGTACTGAGAATCATAACAGATGGAATTAGAGCAGTAGCATTCCTCATGGCTGATGCAAGTATGCAACAAATGACAAAGGAAATTTTGGTAATGGTCAAGCAGCAACTCCAAGAACAGATGGAAACTTTGAATTCAAATGTGGAAATGATGAGAGATGCTAGTGATTGAGGGTCTGGTTAGGTCGGATTTTTGACCCTAAAAGGGGTAGACCATGACTGTAACTGGTCTAGGACCGACCTGGATATTGGGGGACCATAACCAGACTGACTACAACTGGTCTTTTTGGGGAAAAAAAATCAGTTAACACTGGTTTTTTGTTGTAGAATTTGTTGTACTTATATAACCCATATGTATCTCAGTGACCATTATCTGGACAGTATAGCCATCATATGTTGGGTTAGGTACTGTAATTCCCTGTTGTCAGGTCCAACTTTTAAGAGATTTCATCAAGATTTGACCTAGTTATGGTTCAAACAAAGTACATTGCATTCAAGTTGAGTTACAGCTGTAACCCATAATTTGTAGTATGTAGTTTTAAAACTTGTTGGGGATGTTAAATAAATGAAATCTACATGGTACATATATTTATGTGTGCTATTGCTATCAATCATATGATGTCCAATTGTACCCAACATTTTTGTAGCACAAGTTATAAGCAGTACAATCAGAGTCATTCAAATCACAATAAAATACCTGTCATAAAATGGTTTTGGTCCTATCTTTTTCAGTTCCCAACCATTTTTAATGAACCAGGGAGTGAAATTGAAGCGAATATGTGTGGAAACAGGGGGGTGTAGTCCACGTGACCTATTAACCGGCCTCAACATGTTTAAACCAGTTTTTGTTAACAATGTTTTTGAGATCTGAAAGACCATAACCATAACTGCCCATAACCGGACATTAACTGTAACCAATGGTCCAGTTAACATTTATTAGGATCAGTTCAGTTTCCGGTCTTTTTTTGGTCCATAGAACCAGACCTTAAAACACTAAGAGATGCAGTCAAACACATAATGAAGGTGGTGCAGGACATAACAAATAAAATGGATGAGTTCAAGGACAGATTCCATGAAACAGCTGACCACCTCACAGAATCTATGCAAGAGCTCAAACAAACAACACAAGAACTAGTGGAAAAAAATTGAAGAACAACACCACCACACACATTGCACCTATGCTGCCAGCATACCCAACAACTTATGCTATGATAGCACAGCAACATATGCCCATGGCACTAGCCATGGTTGTCACAAGAGGAGAAGCCCAGTGATAAGCAGATGTTAATACAAGAAGATCTGAACACTACTGATAACACCCTTAACAGCCTCACAGAGAAGGAACTAGTCATGAAAGCAAAGGTTGCTAAAGTCTGAGGTTGCCTTTAGTGCAGTTTAACCTAGCAACTGTGAAAGGAGACTCAGATAGACTGAACAGCTGGAGTCTAGAGTGAGCAACTCATATATTAGATGAGACAATCAGGAGTACAGTACCTGGAGTCCAGAGTGAGCAACTGAAGAGTGCAAAACTCTGGACTCTGCAGTCTACATACTGTGAAACAAACAGTGATAAACACAAGGTGGAAAACTACTCTAAGAGCCCATGAGTGTAACTACAAGGGATAGGACATGGAATAGAAGTAGGATAGAAGTAAAATAGAGAGATGGTGGAGGTCTTTACTGTGCCCCACATATTCTGAGCCAGTCCGCATGGAATTTGGTGGACTCCGCACAGACTAGCTCGGACTGGACCCACTCATTTGGCTCAAATGTCCTGTATATTGCTCGGACTCCTAGAGAATCTGAGTCAAGTCCAAGTCGAGTCCGTGGATGCACAACAGAGGCTTAGCTGACTACAGAAAAATTATGTATTAAAGTGGAATTGAACCCCAAGCCTTGTTGCCAAGCATAAATAGTGCAGTTAACCACTACACCACAGAGCTGTTATCAGTAAGTGCAAACAATTGCATTATCTAACTGTATTTAAATCATGTGACTCACGTGCAAGTTCAAGACGCATCAACAATCATTGTTGATGTTGATCACCACCATCACTCTCGACGCCACTGCCTCCCACCTCCCTCTACCACCACCACCGCCCAGTCAGCCCCCGCCTCCGACGCCTCTTGCACCATCAGCAACAAACAGCAAACTAGCTGAGCCGATGCAACAGGACCCAATGAGCCGAGCCGACACAATGGGCCCAAATGACGATAATTGTCGTTTGGGCCCCTAGTAAGTGTTTTTTTTTGCTTTTTGTTGTATCAATCAGCTAATTGTATTTTATTGCTTTCTAGGTTGTATGCTACTGGGCACGACCTGCCATGACAAAAAATGTGCAACCCACGCCCATGCCCACCCGATCCCCTCCTCCCTGTTCAAACGGGATGTGAGGCTGTTGACATGGGCTAGGAGGGTGCCCAGGGATGCCAGGAGACCCCAGAAGGGGGATACCTGCCTAGTAAGCACCCACCAACCTCCATAATCGTGCCACGTCGCACTGATGCGCCCAAACCCGGCCCCCCCCAAAAAAATACAGAAACCCAAATGGGGGACAATGGGGCAAACGATGACAAGCCACCCACCTCCAGCCTCATGAGCAACTGCTTGTGGGGTGGAACGTGGGTGGAATGATGCCCAGATGCAGGGAAAGGAGACAACAACAATGCACCACCTCACGAGCAACTGCTTGTGGGTTGGATTGCAGGTGGAACAACAACAACAACAAGCTACCAACCCCCAGCCTCATGAGCAACTGCTCGTGGGGTGGATAGTGGGTGGAACGACACCTAGGCACAAGGATAGGAGATGACAGCGCACCACCCACCCCCAGCCTCATGAGCAACTGCTCGTGGGGTGGATCACGGGTGGAATGACAATGACGACAAGCCACCTGCCTCCATCCTCATGAGCAACTGCTCGTGGGGTCGTGGGGTGGGTTTTTTCTTCTTCTTTTTCTTTTAGCCCTCCCCCACATTTTGGGGGGAGTTTTTCTTTTAAATCTATAGTTTGTAATGTAGTTATTATTAGTTTTTTTTGTATTTCTTTGATTGTATTGTATACTCCCTCACGTCTAACATGAGGGATGCAGTTAATAAAATTTATTCGTTCAATTTTTGAAAGATAAATACTTGAGTTTGAGTTTGAGTGTCATAAATAAACTATGTATTACTAACAAATACTCCTGTGGCTCAACTGGTTGATCACATGTGTTTGGTTTGTTGTGTGATGACTTGGAGGTCTTGGGTTCAATCCTTGCTCTGCACACCTATATTTTGTAGGCATGTCATGACTTTTATAAAGTATGAAAAGCTTGGAACTCGTAAGATATCAAATTGACCTGGATTCTGCATACAGACTAGCTCGGACTCCACACAGTCCATGCGGAGTCCGCTAGGACATGTGGGGCACTGTAAATTACTGAGATGGTGTATCATACATTTAACAAACACAGTACTTTACACTCCCCCCCCCAGTCTGAGCGGACTCTGCTCGGACACACTTGGACACTCGGACTGTTGGAGGACTTCACTCAGACTGAGCTAGGACTGTCCAAGTTGTCTGAGTAAAGTCCCAGGACTGCACTCGGACTTTGCTTGGACAACATCAATTGTGCATTTATTTACACTTTTTAAAGTACTGTCCAAGTAAAGTCCAAGTTCCAGTCTTAGATAAAGTCTTATAAGTCTCACAAAATGATGTGTGCACAGCAGGAATTGAACCAACAGCCTTCTAGACTAGCAATCACATGACAACAAAACATGCACACTCTACCACTTAAGCCAAGTAGTCATTTAAAGTTACATACATTATATCTATTTATTACTGAAATCTAATTTGTTATATATCATGAATAGATTATTAAATTGACCCCCTCACATCTGTGCAAGGGGTAATTAATACGGGTAATTAATATGTATAATACTAAGCCCTCCCCTCGCAAGCTCGAGGGGAGGGGGCCGTAACTATCAATTATAAAAATAAATTAAAAACACCCACCGTGAGCAGTTGCTTGTGGCAGCATTCATCTCTCCCCAGGTTGTCCCCTGGCCGTCTCGCTCTCCTATCCCCATTCTTCTCCCCCCCGAACCACCCCATGAGCAGATGCTCGTAGGCGTGGGGCAGGTGTCATCATGGGTGTCCCCACTCTCATCGTCGTCTCCCTTCCCTCTGGTCTCCCTTCCCTCTGGTCTCCCTTCCCTCTGGTCTCCCTTCCCTCTGGTCTCCCTTCCCTCTGGTCTCCCTTCCCTCTGGTCTCCCTTCCCTCTGGTCTCCCTTCCCCCTTGTCTCTTCCCCCTCACCTTCCACCCTGCGAGCAGGGGCTCGCAGCAGTGGTAGTGGAGGTGTTGTCGTCATTGTCATCACCAGTAGTAGTTTGTACCTATAAAAAGTTAGTTAGGATCGAAAAATGAAATGAGAAAAGAAAAAAAAACTTACCTAGGACCCAAGAGACATTGACGTCTCTTGGGTCTCCCCTAATCGTGGTTGTTCCACCCGTTGTCCACCCTACGAGCAGTGGCTCATAGGGCTGGGGCGGGTGCTGTCGTCATTCCCTGCCATCGTCATCATTCCACCCACCATCCACCCCACGAGCAGTTGCTCGTGAGGCTGGAGGCGGGTGGTGTGTCCTGCATGGTGGGCGTGAGTAGCCGTTCTTGTCGTTTCGAAGTTGCACCCATTCCCACCCCGCAAGCAGCTGCTTGCAGCAGTGGTCCTGAGTGCTCGTCATCATCATCGTCAGCAGTACTAGATAATACCTAAAAAAGTTTGTTAGTAACAAAAACAAGAAAAAAAAACTTACCAACAGCCCAAGAGACGTCAAACAATGTCTCTTGGGCCTTTTCTTTGTTTGCTTTGCCTTCCTTTTGTTGTTTCCCGCTCGTCCCCTCGTCATTCCATCTCCCAGTCCCAGTCGTCTCCAGTCGCCTTGTTGCATTGTCATTCTGTTTGGCCAAGTCGGTGTCGCTGTTGTCTTGCTGTTTTGCAGTTGTACCCGTTCCCACCCTGCAAGCAGTTGCTTGCGGTGGTGGTTCTGGGTCCTAGGGTGGTGGCTGTGTCAGCCGTTGTCGTGGTTTTGAGGCTGCGGCATCATTATAACATAGATAAAACCTATGATTAAGGAAATTTCAGTTAGTTAAACAAAACAACAAAAATCATGTAAAAAAACACTTACAAGTGAGCCCAAACGACAATGCCATCGTTTGGGCTCATTCCCATTGTTGGTTATTGGGGTAGGAGGTAAGGAGGAGGCGGTGCCGTTGCCAGCGTTGTTGATGACGCAGCTGTGTTGATTTATCATCACAGCCAGGGTGGTACATAGAGAGATATAACTACTTATCTGTAATGATGCTTTAGTCTAACTGTTATATCGCTGACTTAATTGTACTTTATCATGTGACTATGAGGGTTCAATCCCTGCGGTAGCCACAGATTTTTCAGTCAATTATATAAGCAACTCAGACAGTCCTAGGACTGTACGAGTGCTGGTCCACTCGGACTCCGCTGGGATGCTGGGACTGGACATTTAGTTTGGCAGGACTTTCAGCCAAAGAAGTCCAAGCAAAGTCCTCTAGGATTGTCCGAGTGTGTCCGAGTGGAGTCCGCTCAGATTGGGGGGGGGGAGTGTAAAGACCTCAACAAATGTGGCCCTAGCTAGGCTAGACCTAATGAGTATGGAAGCTGCTGACCATCCAACAGACACCACATTTATTGGAGCAAAGAAGATAAGAAATGGGAATGTCCTGTATCAGCTCAACACACAAGATGCAGCAAACTGGTTCAAACAGCCCAAAGTACAGCATGCCTTACAGCAAAAATTGGTGGCACATCTAACATACAGAATAAACTCTTCTACATCATCGCCAAATTTGTCCCCATTGCACAGATAGAAGCAGATAGTGCACTAATATAAAATACTATCATGTACTCAAAATACATTAAACCTGTACACCACATGAGCAACCAAAAAGTAGCACACATCATCTTTGGTTTCAACAACTGCAACAACACCAACAAAGCTATCAAGTATGGCATGTATGTCAAAGGGAAAGAAGTAAAGGCTTATCTGAACCAAAGAGATGCTTGAGATGTCAGCACTTTGGACACTACATCCCCAACTGCAAAACTGATACTGACACATGTGCAAGATGCAATGGCTGACACCCAATCTGCTCCTTGTTGCCATGCCTGTTGGTGTTCATTCACATGAGATTCTGGTTGGTTTGGTAGGCACCATGGGCATGGTGTAGATGAGGGGAAATTCTTATCCTTTTTTTTGGGCATGCATTCTTGAAGTTTCTCTTTCTCCTTGATGAAGGTCAAACAATTCCTGTCAGCTGCACCATGTCCTTTTGCTTTGTCACCTGTACAATTAGTTTATTTAAAATCCCCTGTGTCTGTGGCAATGCATAGCATAGTCTGGTAACCAACACAAAACATGAACAATGCAAAACATGAACAACAACCAACAGATGCAACATTTGCAGATGATTGGCAAACAATACAATGAATATGAGGATACCAGCCATGGCTGGCCTTCCTGACCAGCACAATTGACACTAGACAAATTCATGAAACCCATGCAGACACACAACACCCAAAGGCAGCAACAACAGGAACAACAGAACATCCTGTGGAGGGACTGGGACATAAATAAACAAGGCCCAGGCCCAGTCCCAGGAGGATTGTGAGAACACACCCCACTATCCTATGTCAGATAATCAAGAACACACTGTACAACAATGACTGCTACAAATTTGCCAGCAAAACACAAACAGATCCCTAGAAAGCCAAATTGACCTCTTAAAAAGCTTGAAACAAAATGAGTATGACCTTTGTCTAATACAAGAACCATACATAGACTTCAAGGGAGAAACATGAGCTAATCAAAAGTGGGTGTCTTATACCCAAGCACACATCACAACCACCCAGATTGCACATGATCAGTAATCCTCTTGATGACAATGCCAACCTCATTTCAGATTCATGGAGACTGATACACTTTGAAGACCCAGACATCACTGCACTGGAGATACAGGGATTATTTGGTACACTATGCATAATCAATATATATAATGCAATAGTTCACTAACCCACTTATCTGCATACATGCAAGATTACAAAAGACAACAGAGCACAACTACACTGCTACATACAATGTGGATGGGTAATTTCAACTGTCACCACATGCTATGGGATGAGGCCTGAAATGTGCATCTCTTCACAAAGAAAAAACCTGAACTCATGCAACTGCTACTAAACATGTTAGGGCAACTCAGCATGAAAATGGGACTACCCACATTCATACCAACACTCTGATTGCATAGTCAGGTAATCACACAAGAACTGATAACATTTTTTGTACAGAAGACCTCCTGGACATGATAATAAAATGTGATACCAATGATGGATCATGACCAGTCAAAATGGACCACTACCCAATTGTCACACAACTTGACATACATATGCCAAAAGCAGCATGGAAGGCAAGACAAAATTTTCACATGACTGACTGGCCTGAGCTGGTGAAACCCTTAAAGCTAACCTTGCTAACCTTCCACCACCTGCAGAGATAGAAGATATTGAAATGTTTGACAACAAACTCAAAACTCTGAATGATGCTATTCAAGATGCAGTTAGGAAGCACATCAAGCTTACAAAACCAAGCCCATACATGAAATGATGGTGGACAGCTGAACTAACAGAAGCAAAAAAGAGAATGTACCAACTCAGAGGACAATTGAAATATCACCACCTCAACAAATGACATTCGATACATGAGGAATACAATATTTGGGACTGATATGCAAGACCAAAGCAGAACACTGGGCACAATAGATAGAGGACATAGACAAATCAAGTGAGTGGACTAATGACATCACCAGCAACAGACACAGGAAGATCCAGGATTCCCACTTTGCAAATCAAAGACCAGATAATGAAAAGAATCATCCAAGAAGCCACTGACAATGAAAGCAAAGGAAAACTTTTTTATGAAATGTTCTTCCCCCCACTGAACCCAGCAACCACATCGGTCCCACAGGATTTCCAATACCCACCGCCATGATGGACCTTCATTAACATCACAGATGACAGATACATCAAAGCAATCAAGAATATGAAGCCATACAAAGCCACAAGAAAGGATACAGTACTGAATAGCATATCCATTCAAGCAAGAGAAGACCTTGTCCCACATTTAGGACCTCTTTTGAGCTATGAACACACTACAATATTACCCATTGTAAGGGCAAGACCCAGAAGATGAGGATATAGGGTGCACAAAGGCACAAAGAAGCCACAAAGGGCACAAAGAGCCTATAAAGACTATGGAATGACAGCTATAAAGCAGTGATACTGGGGAGATACTTAGATGTTTGATTAAAGAGTGTAACTACTGCGAGCCAGCAGGTATAAGGCTGTAGCCAAACAATAACAAATAGATATGTAAGATAGGAATGAATGAGAGGTTTCCATAGAGTATGAACAGTAGGTAGGGAAACATATATACCTGGGAGGCTGTCCCCTTACACCCATAGGAATGGTCACTCACAGTAATGCTTGTACTGAAGAAACCAGGAAAGCCCAACTACACATCCCATCAGCTTGGCAACCCATTGGAGTAGTGTGTGTGGGCACACCTACTCCATGTGACCACATAGTCAGTAGACAGTCATGCCTGTACATAGTCAGGATGCTTAGGCTATCACTAGTGCATCCACCACTCTGCTATAGGAGATGGATCTGCTGTCTCCATCTTGATGATGAGAGCATGATCCAATGCACCCTACTGCTTTTGTTCTTTTTTAGCTCCTTTTACTTTTGCTCTCATTCTTGCGTGCCACATCACAACACATCAAAGTTGTGTCTAGCCTCACTTTCAACTTTTAGTCTCTGAGTCTACAGCTGTTGCACCCAGAACCTAGTCTACAGAACCAGTACTCAGTCCACAGAACCTTGTCAATAGAACCACAGAACCAGAACCACAAAACCAGAACCAAGAGTTACAGCCTACAGTACCACACCAGTCTCACTTCACTCTGTCACTATGGGAAAGAAACAAGCAATGAAAGCTGCACAACCAGCACCAGCATTAGCAAAGGAAGACCTCGCGACCCAGGTTCTTTGCATGCAACAGCACCAGGTGGAGCTCTACAAGGCTATCATGGCACGAGGTCGGGAAGAAGCATACTCTGTGGTCAAGGAAGCAATTTCAAGGTCACTGGAAAAGGGAAAGACGGGTGCTATTGAAAGAAGTATATGAGAAGGGGCTGAAAGAGGGAGAGGAACACAGGAGAACAGCTGGAAGAGAGATCTGCAAAATGAAACACAGGCTAGCAACTAGGGTAACAACTGACTTGAGCACCCAGACTACCTACACCACAACGCCGTTATGCAGATAACACCAAACAAAAAACCACCATGTCTGCTGAACAATGTGGGGATGTCTACAGAACCACCCAGTACCTGCGAGATGGCCATACAAGCCAGTGACAGGCCCCAACCCATCCCTCAGCACTCTGTTCTGGAGCTGCTCAACAAAGAAGACTCAACCCTACTGAAAAATGCATGTACGGCACTCCACATCAATTTCAACATGCAAACTACTACAAAAACTACAGAGGCAGCTATCCAGACTGAAAACAACCCCACTGCCTTTGTTACCAGCACCCCCTTCCCTGCCAACATCACCACATTGTCACTAACAATGGCTGCACAGCCCCCATCAACAATGCAAATGTCATCAACAACCACCACAACCAGCTCAGCCCCAGCCTTGAAACAGCCCCCAGCCCCTCAAAAACAATGGCAAACTCTGCTGAGTCAGCTTACAGACCCCCAGCAAGATCTCCAGCCCCCCTTCTTGAGACTGGAGTCTCATATAGCCACTACCATGCCACAGTCAACAATGGCAACAACATTGGCTGCAACCACCCCTAAAACAATGACCAGGGTCTCATCTTGTACCAAAACAGCTGCTACCACCCTGGAGAAAGCTACCCAGGCAGTGAACAGCCCGCAGCAATGGCCTGCAACCCTGCAAATGGAACCACACAATGACGAGGAGCCCTGCTCATCAAAATGAGATGTTTGCTCAATGGAACAAACCTGCTCACCTGAAAACTCCAAACAACAACCCATCCAACCTCCTGCACCACCCAGGTCCCCCCAGTTTGGCCCCAACACCCTCATCAAAACCCTTGAACCAATGCAGCCCACCCCAAAATGTGCCACTTTGCTACCTGCAATGTCTGTTACCCGCAAACACCGATGATTCCACAAAAACAGCACTGCAATGACCATACCCCTGCACCCCCTTGTTACCCTACCCCACCCAGAAAACAGCTGACACCACCCCAGCTCAGTCATGAACAAGCTGTTCCACTGCCTCCTGCATTGTCCACAGCCACTGATGCATCTGCACCCCCCACAATACAACTATGATGATACATTAAAAAGACCAAGTCATATTATTGTTTCATTACCTATGTCATCCATCAAATTTTAGACATCCACTCATAATTTTTTTACATCCCTATCTCCTGCTGCACCCACTCTGTGCTCCACATCTGCATCCCCATGTTTCAACTGGGCAGAGGATGTTGTGTCAATGCTGATTGCACCTACCTTGTATCCCTGAGATCTATCCTGTCTGAGAACAGGATGTACCCAGCCATTTAAAACCCTGTGATGATGTACAAGATGACAACGAGCCCCACATCGAGTACCTCCAACTTTGCAAACTCTTCCCATCTACCAGCTACTACCCCAATTCTTCATCACTCGACAACACCCCCACGGCATATGACCTGGAAGACCCATGATCACCATCCCTCTTGGAGGAACACCAGCACCACCAGCACCACCCCTTGCTAAGCTTGACTGGGACCAAAATCCTCAGCTTTCTGACTTGTCTTGAGCTCTTCATGCTTTGGGTTGGGCACCCCCTTACTGAGTTTTCTTTTGCTTTATTTTTTCTCAATCATAGATTATTTTTTTTTGTCACATTGTTTATATTATTCCTATACCTATTGTTCTGTGTTCAGCTTTTTCTTTCTGTGGCAATGAGGATATCACCTTTTTTGGAGGTGGGCAGATGGAGTAGTGTGTGGGGGCACACCTACTCCAGGTAGTCACATGACCACATAGCCAGTAGACAGTCATGCCTGTACATAGTCAGGATGCTTAGGCTATCACTAGTGCATCCACCACTCTGCTATAGGAGACAGATCCACCATCTCCACCATACTTCTATCAGATGGCATGGCAAGGCTACTAAACAGCTGTCAAGCAGAAGACATAGTCACCATGTGTGAACAACACAACATCTTACCAGCAAACCACTTTGGTGCAAGACATGGATGCACCACAATGGCCAAAGATGCATGGTGAAAAGGTCAGGGGGCATCCATCTTATTCCTTGACATTAGAGGTGCATTCCCAAGTGTAGACATTGACAGACTGATCCACAACATGCAAAAGAGAGGTGTTCTGAAGGAATACACTGAATGGATGAAATGACATCTAGGCAACTGCAAAACAACACTCTCTTTCAATGACTGCCAAATGGTGTTCTTCCTGGTAATAAATAGTTTGGACCAAGGTGATCCCTTCTCTGGCATATGCTACTTATTATATAATGCTGATATACTGAAAACACTGATCCTCAGATTAGGTGAATGGGTTCTCCTCTGTGTCAATGATGCTGCCATTATTGTATTTGGCAAAGACTTCTTTGAGATACCCAAAACATTATGAGACATCATGAGTACATTACACTCCCACACCTATTCCAGTTGGATTCTGGAATTTCTGGAATTTCTGGAATCTGGTGGAATTGTTTTTGTATGTAGTCCCCTATGTAGAACAATTCTGGTTGGAATAAGCATTAAGTTTACACCAGGAATCCCCAGAATCTGACCAGACTCATAATCACCTGGAATAACTGGAATAACTGGAATGCACGTCATTCCCAAATAAAAGTTTCACACACAACAGGAATTGAACACTCAACCTTGGGTCTACACAGAGAACACTGCAAGGCCTTAACCACTGAGCTACCAAGCAATTATTCTCTTATGCATTTGATACCTTTACTACCCAATGAAGGTGCATGGTAATAAATCATTCCATATTCCAACCGTAATCAGCTATTGTCACATGTTGTGACTGCCACCAACATTCCAGCCACCACTATCAAAGGCAATGCCACCTCCCTCCCTTTCTCCTCTCCACTCTACCACCACCACTACTGTGTGCACATCCACCACCCCTGCTCCCATGCCCACTCTACCATCACCACCACCTTCAAACAAGCCAACTGGATGGAACACGGGCCCAAATGATGGCAAATGTTGTTTGGGCTATAGATAGGTTTTTTTTGTTTCTTTTTTGTTTTTATCAATTAACTAATTGTATTATATTGATTTTCAGGTTATATACTGCTGGTTACAACAGGTGACAACAAAAGACACACAACGCATGTGCATGGCCCCCTGGTAAGTTTTTCTTTTATGTTTTTTGTTCTTTTGTTTTAACTGACTCATTTTTTCATTATTTTTATCTAGGTTCTAGCGATGCCGCTGCCCCAATACCACAACGACAAATGGGCCATTGTTTGGACCCCTGGTAAGTTTTTCTTTTATGCTTTTTGTTTTTTTGTTTTAACTGACTCATTTTTTCATTAATGATAGATTTTTTATATTTTTATCTAGGCTCTAACAATGCTGCTCCCACAAAACTATAATGATGACTGACACAGCCACCACCCCATCACTGAGAACCACCTCTGCAAGCAACTGCTCATGGGGTGGGAACAGTTGCAACTCCAAAACAGCAACAATGGAAATGCTGCCACCAGGCCAAACAGAACAACAATGTAAGGGAGAGATGGAATGATGGGGGGATGAAGGGGAAACAAGGAGGAGGCAAACCAAACCAAAAAAGGCCCAAGAGACATCAAACTGGGCCATTGGTAAGTTTCTCTTTTCTTTCTCATTTCATTATTTTATTACTAACAAACTTTTTTTAAGTATTAACCAGTACTATTGATGATGACAGAGCAACCCAAAAACCATGATGACGCCAGCACAACCACCACTTTAACCACCAGGACCACCACCGTGAGCAGCTGCTCACAGGGTGGGAACAGGTGCAGCTCAAAACAATGGGATGGCATGAACAAATGAGGGGAAAGAGGCCCAACAATGAAACAACAACAGAACGAGATGACAGGAGATGAGGAGGCAAACCAACTGGACAAAAAGGCCCAAGAGACATCATTTGATGTCTCTTGGGCCATTGGTAAGTTTTTTTCTTCTCATTTCATTATTCTCTACTAACAAACTTTTTTAGGTGCTAACTAGAATTGCTGATGACAATGAGAGGAAGACACTAAGCCACCCACTGCTGCGAGCCCCTGCTTGCAGGGTGGATCACAGGTACTTGACCATGAGGAGAAGGACAAAAATGACCCCACCACCTGCCCCTGCTGCTGTGAGCAATTGCTCCCAGGGGGGGGAGTGGGTGCTAATGGATGCCAATGACTGGGGCAAATCACACCAGGATGGCAGCCCCTTCCCTGCCCTGCATTTTGTGTGGGGTGGGATTTTCTCTTCTTTTTTCTTTTTCTTTTATTACTTCTCCCTTGCATTTCATGTGGGGAGGTTTTGGTGGTTTATGGTTTGTTAACTCCCCCTCACATGCAGCATGAGGGGTTTAATTTGTAATGTAATTAATTATAATACCCCCCTCTCACATCTCATGTGAGGGAGGGCTTTTTTTTATGTAGTTAATTGTGTTGCATCCCACTCCCTCATGTCTAATGTGAGCAATGTAGTTAATAAATTTATTTGATCTTAATTGTGTGATCTTTGAGAGTGATTAAATCCTGGAGTTTGAGTTTGAGTTTGAGTGTCATAAATAAATCTTATATCATTAACCAACAATTCTCCTGTGGCTCAACTGGTTGAGCACATTTGTTTGGTCTGTTGTGTGATTTCCTTACCATGAGGACTTCAGTTTGATCCTTACTCTGCACAAATTATTTTGTGGGCACTTCGAGAACTTAGGACTCGAAAACATGAAGTTTGACTACTTATTATGCTATACTTCGAGTTAATGACCTGGTGACCAGCTATTATGACTGGAATATGGTTATTCTGACTGGAATTACTGGAATCCGACTGGAATAACTGGAATCTCACTGGAATAACCGGAATAACTGGAATCCGATCAGAATAGGTGGGGGAGGATAAATTACAGGACATCATGACATGTTTGGAAGGCATTTTTGCATGGGCTAAGGATCACAAGTGTGAATTTAGTGTCAAAAAATTCCAGCTACTCAACATCTCAACAAGAACAATCCCACATACCCTCAGACCCAAAAAGTGAATCCCTACCTTGGTGGACACTGGTCCTAGGCAACTTCTGTATCCTGCCAAAGGAAACGGCCAAATCTTTTGGAATTATCATCAACAACAAAATAAGCTGGAAAGGACAGTGCACAGCAGCTCTTGCAAAAGGACAGGATTGGATCATACAGTTCAGCAGATTAGCCTGAGCATCACAAGGAGTGACAGCAAAAATGTCTGCCAATCATATCTTTCCATTACAGTACCTCACATGTTATATGCAGCTGACATTTTCTTAACACCACAGTGGAGAACAGATGCATAACCAAAAAACAGAAAGTCAAGTCAGGCCATCATAAACAAGCTAGCAATTCAAAGATGGGCAGCAACCATGATCACAGGTGCAATGAAAACTACAGCCACTGACATTTTAGATGTAATGGCAAACCTACTACCCTTCCACCTACTAGTGGACAGAGCACCAACAATGAGCAGCATTATGACTAGTGGCACTCCCAAAAACACATCCACTGCACAAACCAGTTTCAAATGCAGCCAAGCAACTAGTCAAATGCCACCCAACTCCATTGCATGACCTCATGCATACATATAACATCAAACCAGAGACAGTCAAGACCATCAAAGCTGTATGACAAGTCACAAAATGGAAACTGAGCATCAAAATATGCATTCCAAACAGTATAGACATGACCATTCAAGACTTACAAAATGATGACTCAGATGTGAAGGTATACACCCACAGATCAGGAATGGAGCTGCAGTGGTATTGAATTGCAATGGGAGAGTGAAGACAAATATGCACTCCAAACTTGGAACCCAAGAAGTTAGAACAGCACACAGTATACAAAGGGGAAGGTGTAGGCACAGTAATGGGAGTCAAACTCATATCCAAGGAATGGGGAGTATGATCCACTACTATATGCATTGATAGCCAAGCCATTATAAAAGCCACTCAACCAACAAAACCAAACACAGGGCACTGCATTCTCAATGTTTTTCATGAAAACATAGATGCACTGAAGAAGATGTTGAGATCTACACCATGAATATGTGCTACGCGTCTATGGTGCAGTTTGATGTGGTGGGTTATTTATAGTATGCTTCATGATGCATACATTCCCTATGTTCCTTATCTCTTTATTACATCCCTTTGACTTATATCCCATTGTCCTACAGACAGTATGTATATCAGACACAGTATGTACACACACCTCAGTCCATTACATACAGAATGAGGTGAGCAGATACTCTAACACTTACATTGATCCAGTTACTTACTATACTATTTATAGATTATTTGTGTATTGTTTAGGTTGGATTTTTACAGGTTATGGGCCACTTCTGTCGCATAGTGACAATAGATATCCCTCCTAGCCACTCGACAATTTGAGCTTCATCATTTTCTTTGATCGGTGATCCAATCACCATCTTATCTTATCACACACACATCAGTATATTGGATGTGCTTGATCTCTTTGTATCCTACTCTCATCTTTCCTCCATCTCTTCTGCCCCCTCTAGCATTTACTATATTCCACCATGACTGCCTCTCTGGAAGCCAATCCCCCTCCATTTCCCTCATATGACTCTCTACCCAATATTCTGGGGATGAGCACAACAAGCTCAAATCCAACTACAAAGAGTGGAGCAAGGATATTACCATTGCCCTATCTCTAAATGGGCTGTTTGAGTATGTCACAGGTGATGTAGAGGAGCCTCCAGCTACCAAACCATGTGTAAGGGGACTAGGGGAGGACTTGGGGGGGGTGCCCTGTGTGTTTCTCCTATTTTTTACATTTGTTCTATATTTTTCCTCACTTCATTTCCTTCTATTCTTCATTTTCTATGATTTTTCTGGATTTTATTACTAATTTCCCTTTCTATCATGTTTGTGCATGTTGACAGTTTTATATCTAGAGGCAGAACACCCCTTCCGACATCTACCCCTTGGTATGATGTCATTTGGTGGCCTTAATCTGCCTATCTCCACCTTTTCTATTTTTAGGTTATTATTTGATTTTTGCTGTCTTCACATATACTGGGCATTGGCAAAGGGATCCTTAGAGTTTTCTTTTCGGATTTCCCTTAGCTAGGTGCACCCCCAATCCCTGTACTATGTAGTATAATTTTAACTTTGGATTTCCCTTTGCTAGAGGCTGAGGTTGCCCTTATACCATGGGCTTTATCTAACTGGAAAGCAAACTGTCATTTAGCATACACTTTCATTGCCTCTGGGGTGGCATCCTCGGAACACCCTTTCTTAATTCCAAAGATGTCCCCTAAGGCAATCTGGGACAATATTTGCAAGCATCACCAGAAAGAGGGGCCCATCAGGCAAGTCACTTTGTTACAGCAGAGCACTTACTATTCAATGCACAAAGGATACACCTCTCCCAGAGACAGCTGGACACATCTGTGCACTTGTTGAGCACATGTTTGTTATGGGTACTGTAACCTCTGATCTCCTGAGTTGTATTGCACTCCTCAACTCTTTGTCTTCCCATTTCCCCCATGCTCATTCCATTATATCCTGAGACATTGCAGCATCCACAGATTCTGCACCATATACTTCCAAGGATATTCATCTTTTCCTAGAGAACGAACAGTCCCTTTCGGAGAATGATATGCATAATCATGGCTCATCTTCCCTTGCACTTGCTGCGACAGCCAAACCATCTAGATCTTCTGGAACCATTGTTTGTAGCAACTGCAAGTGCACTGGACACACCATGGAGTACTGTGTTTCTAATGGTGGGGGAATGGAGGGTAGGACTGTTGAGGAGTCAAAGGCAGCACAAAACCAGGCTTTTGATAAGAAGAAATCTGGCTCCAAGACCCCTAAGCCTACCTTGAAAGTCCTCATTACCATGAAGGATAGTAATGGTCAAGCATTCATGGTGATGATTGATTCCAGTGCTCTGAACAATGCTGAGGCTACTAGAGGCAAATTTGCTGGTCTAGCCAGCGACCCCCTGCCCAGCAAGTCTATTGAAGAAATTGAATACGAAGGGTGGCTTGCAATGGAGGAGGAGCTCATTACCTCTGTTAACTGGGCTGAGAATGATGCCCATGTTGGTGAGGACACTTTTGCAGTTGCCCCCCTCAATCAGTCTCACTGAACGACTCTCTCACTTGACAATCATCCCTTCAATGTTGACATGGATGCAACCATACATATATCACCGGACCATTCAGATTTTATTATCCTGTGTGCTATTGCACCATGTTTGGTACAAGGAGTGGGGGGATCATTGATCTCAGCAATAGACATGGGAGACATTAAACTTCAAATTCTCAAGGCACAACAATTATCCTATGTGATGCACTCTATATTCCAAATGTGACTGTCCATTTAATCTCCATCAGCTCACTCACAAAAGACTCTAATGCTGTTGCTCATTTTGATGACTCATTGTGCTGGATTACCAACAAATCCACTGGTGCTCATATTGCCCAAGGCATCCTATGCTCTAACAAGAAATTCTATTCCCTGACCATTCATTCCACGTCCACTGAACATGGATTTGCCATTCACCCAGTGCCTAATATTGTCACCTGGCACAACCACCTTGGGCATGGGAACTACCAGGCACTGCAGGACATGGCTAGGAAGGGGACAATTGCAGGTATGCCTGCACAGTCTTCTTTCAAACCCCCTAAATGTGAATCTTGTATTCTTGGAAAACAGACATGCTCACTTGTTCCTAAGAAACATGCAGAAGGGAAGGGCCATAGAGCAAAGCAAAAGCTCAAGAAAGTATGGGTAGACTTATCAGGGCCACACAATGTAAAATCATGTTCTGGAAAATTGTATATTATGAACATCATGGATGATTGTACCCAGTACTTTACACTCCCCCCCCCTAGTCCTAGGACTGTCCAAGTGTCTGAGTAAAGTCCTAGAGTCCAAGTAGAGTCCAAGCAGAGTCCAAGCCAGATCCTAGTCTTAGTGAAATTCCCACACCAATAAAATAACATGTCACAAGCAAGGATTGAACTATATACCTCAGCACAATAAATCACATGACTACTAGAGTCATGCACACTCTACTAACTGAGCCAAGGAGGCCTTGCATTACGTAGAACATTATGTTTATTTATTACTAGACCAAAAACTATTTTAAATTAACCCCCCCTGTGCCAGGGGAAGACTGTACTACTGATTATGATAAAAATATCCACCCCACAAGCAGTCACTTGTGGCAGTGGTTGGTGTCATCGCCGCTGCTCTCGCTGTCCATTCCCCCCCCCCAGTAGTGGGGGGCAGATGCTGGGCCACCTTTGTCTCCTTGGTTGTCAATGTTGTTCCACCCACCATCCACCCCATGAGCAGTTGCTTGTGAGGCTGGAGGCAGGTGGTGCTTGTCAGCTCCCCCTCGTTGTTGCTGTCCCCCCCTCCCTCATTGTCATTGTCCCCCCCTCTTGTTGTCCCCTCCCCTCGTTTCCCCTCTCCCCACCATCCATTATTATTGTTGTCCCCTGTTGTTGTCATTGTTGTCTATAGTTAAAATTAGTATCTAAAAAACTTTGTTAGTAAAAAAAGAAAAGAACAAGATCAGAAAAAAGACAAACTTACCTGTGGCCTAAGAGACATCATTGACGTCTCTTAGGCCTTTTTTTCATTTGGCTTGCCTTCTTGTCACATTGGTGTTGTCATTTCAGTTGTTGTCTCCTCCCCCCTCCCCTCATATTCCTCACCCTCCTTGTTCATTGTCACTGTCATCCTGCCCTGGAATTGCTGGTCCTCTTGTTGTTGTTCTTTGGTGTTCCACCCCATGAGCAGTTGCTCATGAGGCTGTGGGTGGGTCGTGGGTCATTTCTTCTTCCTGTCATTTTGTTTCCCTCCCCCCCGCCATTCCGCTGCCCTCTCCCCTATTGTTTCATTTTCCTCTTGCCCATCATCCCATCATCCCCACAATCCACCCTGCAGGTGAGGGGTGGGTATTCTTTTTCATTCCATTTCTAGTTAGTTAACAAGAAAAACAAGAGAAAAAAGTACCTAGGGCCCAAATGATGACAAACATTGTTTGGGCCCATTTGGTGTGCAATGTGGCCATTTTCCATCTTGGGACTAGTAGTTTACATCCTAAAAAATGGAATAATATTATTAGTTAGTTGATAAAAAGAAGAAACAAACTAAAAAACTTACCTGGGGCCCAAACAATGACAGAGTCATTTGGGCCTGTTTTGTGTGCAATGGCCGTGTGCTGGCATGGAATCTGTGGTTGTTGGGTGTTAAGGGAGTGGTGGGGGCAGAGGGAGGAGGGAGGAGGGAGGCAGCATGGTGGTGGTGGTTGGTGATGAGCTGGCAGACACAGCTGTGTTCATTTGTCATCACAGCCAGGGTGGTACATAGACAAATAAATTTACTTAACTGTAATGATGGTTTAGTCTAACAGTTATATTGTTGTATTAATTGTACTTAATCATGTGACTATGAGGGTTCAATCCCTGCAGTAACTATTGATTTTTCAGTCAATTATATAAGCAGCTAGGACTGTACAGCATTCCATACTTTCTCTGAGGCAAAACTTTTTAATTAGATAGAGCATGTCACAGAAAAGTAATGCCATGTGACATTGGTTGATTATGAAAGTCATCTACCTTATGAGTGAGCAAACATCATCCTAGACTCAGCTGTACAAAACTCTGGCTTCCTCCCATGGATGTACAATACTATAGAGCTGATAAATGATTTTGTATTCTCCATGGTACCATCAAAGATTTGTCAGGGTGCATACTTAGGTAAGCACACTTTTCCATTCTCGGACTTCTCTGCCATCTGCACATCATCCTGTGAAATCCACTCCACCAACTCCTCCATCTCATCATCTCTGTCTGCTGTTGTCTGTGGCTGTACTTCTGCTTGCCTTGGCTGTGATGCTGCCAACAATGACACTAATTGTGACACTTGTGCCATGAGTGCATCAATCTTTATCTCTAGCACTGGTGTGGGAACAGGATTAGGACCAGGATTAGAAGTTGATGGTTTGGACATAATGAATATATCTGTGATGAATCACTTCTTTGGCTAAGATGCCTGATTTCAGAGTTATCACTGAATTTGGCTTGTAACTAAAATAGTTGTCCAAATAGAGTAATGTAAATTATAACTAAACCAGATCCAATTGGTTGTCTGGTTGCAGTGGTCCTAATGATGAGCACTGCCTCTCAATCACCGGCAGTTGCAATGTAAGGTGAGGCCTGGCATCAGCTTATGAAAGAAAAGGTAGACTTGGATTACATATGCACAGTTACTTTTGGCATGTGCTGAAAGGATGGGTAATTGGATGTGGCATGGTAAAACAATGACATATGGGCAAGGAAGAGAAGGCACACTGATATTTTGGGGTTGTGTTCTTCTGTTAGGGTGACACCCACTATCTGCTAGCTAAGACCAAGCAGGTTGTCTCTACAAGAGGGGGGCAGGATACATGTGCATGATGGGGGAACTGATGATTTTGATGTGAGGGGTTATTAATAGATGAGTTGGCTGAGGAAGGCATTTTGCACCACAAGTGTAAGTGGAATACCTAAGAGAACACAACTGGGGTCCCCTAAATGTGTATTTGAGGTTTGTATACTATGTTACATATATTGTACATTGTTGCTACCAATGCATGCATATGCACATACATATTGACATATGCAAAATAAAATTCTCATGTTTCACACATGTAGTGTCATTTAGCATCATTTAGCATAATTTAGTGTAATTCAACATAATAAAATAAAGATGAAATTTTATTAGGTAATGGGGCTGTTTCCTAACATCCTGGTGGTTTGTTTCTCATGAGATCTAAGGCTGTGTTCACTTTTGCTACCATGTCTTTTTCTGTGAGGGTTTGAAGTCCATTGTCAGTGGTGTTTTAGTCTTTTTGGATCAGTATCTGCTTATTGGTAGTCTCTCCCCCCTTGTTATGACTGATGCATGTGTTGGGGGTATTTGCTGTTGTGTGATTGTTGCACATGTTGCTGTCTGGTGAGTGTGATGGTGTTATGTAGGTTTATGGCTATGGAGAGTGTATTATGACACTATTCTCTTCTTTTGTTCTACCACAACTGGCATCTAAATAAATAACCCTGGGGAATAAGCTGGAAACATGGGGGAAAATACAGGTAATTTCTTTCTGGTTGCCAGGATAATTTTGGGAGAAAAATATAAGTAAACTTATGAGAACCCGAGGAAAGATTTATGGTTGTACCCCAGGGAGATGAATAATTATCCATGGGGAAAATGTAAAATTTATTCCTAGTATATTCTCAAAATAGGGAAAGATTTGAATCAATGTCCTGGGAACTCAGTGGTAAATACAAGGGGATAATTTTTACTTTTCTCTAAATTAAATTTCCCTCAAATTTAGAGAAAAGTAAAAATTATCCCCTTGTATTTACCACTGAGTTCCCAGGACATTGATTCAAATCTTTCCCTGGGGAATTTTGAGAATATACCAGGAATAAATTTTACATTTTCCCCATGGATAATCATTCATCTCCCTGGAGTACAACCATAAATCATTCCTCAGGTTCTTTACTCAATATATCATGACTTTACTTATATTTTCTCCCAAAATTATCCTGGGAACCAGAAAGAAATTACTTGTATTTTTCCCCTCAAATTTACAGATTATTCCCCAGGGTTATTTATTTAGATGCCAGTTGTGTACCTCCTTCTCTCCTCTAGTTTATGATCTGTGGGAAGTTTTGAGATGGTGGCAGTACAAGGTTAAGAGGCATCCAATGATTTGTTGTGTTCACTGCTAGTCTCAGCCCTTCACTAAGGATCAAGGGTCATTGAGAAATCCATTGTGTAGGTCTTGCAGCTCTCCTACAATCCAAATGACACTATATGTGCCAAAAGCCATGGCCTGGGCCAAGCCATCACTAGTGTATATCATGGGTATGGGAATACCCATGGTATTTATGTGACACTGTACACAGGTATGGGTACAGTATCACAAAAATCAAACCTGTGGCATACTGCAAGCCATTTCATGGTGATGTGGGTTTCAATAGGTTTTAGATTTGGCTTTATTTCCACTTCTAAATGATCTAATATCTAGTCTACATGATAGAGTATTTGCAGAAATATGAGGGATTTTGTGCTTGAGGTTGGGCCAAAGGCTGTTTTGCTCTATCTCAACAATTAGTTATGAATTCCTCTTGAAAACTGGGATTCTACATTATGTATAGTATATCTATACTCTCCCTAAAGCATTGGCTGAATTACCTGACCATTGCTGTTTGGTATGCACCCCTTCCTCCTAGTTTACCTAAAAAGCTCATCTCATTATATTTCCATAACTCTTCAGTGAACAGAACCTTTTTGTAAACTAATAGTATACATTAAATATAGCATATCTACACACTCCCAAAAGCATTAGTTGAATTACACAACTGTTTCTTTTGGTATGCACCACTTCCTCCTAGTTTACCTAAGAAACTTGTCCCACGATAATTCCACAATGCTTGATTGGATCCTTTCACAAATTTGTACTGTACATTATATTAGACCCTTCCCAGTTCCCAAAGCATTAGCTGAACAACTTAACCATTCTTTTTTGGAATGCACACCTTCCTCCTAGTTTACCTAAAAATCTCATCCCATTCTGTTTCCATAATGCTTGAGTGGATCCTTTTGTAAATTGGAAATCTGTGTGAAGTATAGTATATCTACACCCTCATGAAGGCATTAGTTGATCAACACAACCCTTCTTCCATGGTAGACACCCCTTGCAAGGTCTTTACACTACCCCACCTAATCCTAGGAATCTGATCAGACTGAACTCAGACTGAACTTGGACCAGCAGATGAGAAATTTGGCTTGCACTCCTGTCATTTGGTCCAAGTCCAGTCCAAGTCCAGTTTGAGTCCAGTCCAAGTCTAGTCTGAGTTGGATAACTCAGAATCTCAGAATTTGCTTGGACAAATCACACTACCAGGAACCCACTTGAACTATATTTGGACTACTTACTAGAATATAATTAAAAACAATGCAATGGAGTCGAACCATCAACCTTGTAGTCTAGAGTATGACTAATACATCACAATTAACCACTAAGCTACAGGTTTGCGGCACCTGATGACATTTTGTCATCAACATACCATTCCTGCAGTTGTGTATGACAAATCACACAGCCACATCACTGCCAGCACATCAACTCTTCCCCTCACCACCACCATCAACAATGATGCCACCTCCCTCCCTCCCTCCCTCTCTACCACTGCCACTACCACTTGACCAAAACCTCCCACAACACCTCCCCACCTCCTTCCATGACCCACAACAGCTGCAAGCAAGCTGATTAATGCAATGCAGGCCCAAATGACAGCAACTGTCATTTGGGCCATAGATAAGTTTTTTTCTTTTGCTTTTGTGTTTTTATCAATTAACTAATTGTATTCTATTGATTTTTAGGCTGTATACTACTGGTAATGACAGGTGATGTAAGTAAGTTTTTTTCTTTCATTCTTGTTCACCAGAACCTGGCAGTATGATATATAACTAACTGTACTTACTGTATATAGTGTGGTATATGTACAACTGTCATTAGAGTTAGGGTCGATATATCAAAATAACTGTAGTTGCATACTCATGTCAACACCCCTCGACAGCGAGCACAACCTGCTCATCATCATTGTCCTGCCATTTGTTTGCCTGCCCAGGGCCACTGTCAGGGTATTTATAGCTCCCTTTATCACACCTCTCACATTCCAGATCTGTTTTTGAGCGGTGCTTCATCATGGATTGATGTGGGATTGATGATCCTTCTATTTCCATTATATTCCACCTGATTGTTGGTTTGACAGGTTCCAATTGTCTTTGCAGTGATTTCATGATCCACATGTTCAGTTCCTGCCATTAGATATGTCTTCCACTTTCTAATGTTGTATGATATTATTTTCACTTCCCAGAATATACCTATACTCTATATATATCAGATTTATCTTAGCGAAAGCTCGACTCTCTGATCTATCTTCTACTTCTGGTTTTTTATCAGTCTTTTTCTCAGCTTCCAGGAAAAGAAAAAAAAACATATTTAATTTCCCTTGGGTAGGGGATTCTGTTCAGCATTTACATAACTATTTAGAAGTTTATAAGCTTCAACCCATACATCCACACAGTGTGCAACCATCGACTCATGGACATCTGCCTGGCGAAGCGCATACATGGCTTGCCCATCCTGGTTTCCATCCACGCATCATCAGCTCTTCTCCTCCACACATCAATCTCCCATAGGAATGACATCAGCACCTGCCACATCTCTTCCTCCAATAAGAGACACTCCTCCTGCCAGCGATGGGCTCTTGCACAAGCTTCGCACCACTCCAATTGAAGCGCTAAGGATCACAATCAATATCGACATCAAAAAAATGAGAGTGGTCATACATACCTTCTTGCATGGCTTGGGTGGTATCCCCGACCCCTGCAGTTTTCCAGATCCAGGACATTGTGCATTGACCCTCACTTACTCCTTCTGCCTGAGCCACAGTCATAATATGGACGTCATCCTGGAGGAGAGGTCGCAGAGTCTCCTCCCATGTTGTCTCCAAAAGAGGGGATGCCAGATGCATAAGCGCCAGTCAAGCTCAGTGATAACCCCCGACACTAAGCTTGAGTCGCTTATTGACACCCAAAATCAATGTGAGACTATGCGTGAGCATCCTTTGGCCACGAGCATGGTGATCTTTCAACTTGTGAAGCTGAGATGACAGAAGGAGCAGGTGTCGAATGTCAGCAAGGAAATCCAGCCCTTGAGAGTAGCACAACCGCCACTCATATTTAAGCAGACATCAGTTACTACAAATCGAGACCACTTGTGATGGGACCATGAGCTTGATTTCTTGCGCTTCCACTGGTTCTCTGCCCCTCTCCTCATCCTCCTTCGCACGTACAGCTGCCACACCTGGCATATAGAGCACTTGTATCTTGCACCATGCATCAATTCGCTGATGCAGAATATTCTTTTGCTTGACTGTCTTGGTGTGTTGAAGGTAGGTGGAGTGTAGACCAGTTGAGAGCAGTCATAGTGCAGGTGACACCTGGGATGAAAGTACACATGTCAAGATACATAGTAGACTGTACAGCGCATCACTGACTGTTGGGATTCCAGCTCAATGCCTTGTGTTATGAGCATGCTCGGTGTGACATTGTTGTGAATAACAATGGATCTACCGCTTTCAAGCTCTACTTTATCCTCTTCTGCAAGCTGAAGTCATACTTGATGCTCCAAAACAGCTGTGTAACAAAAAGTAAATAACAATAGAGAATAAGAACAAAAGACAGACTAGCTAGTTCAGCATGGAATGGGTTAGGCTTCCTGCTGTCATGCTCCCAGGCCTCAATGCAGGCAGTCCACTCCTTCGTGCTCTCCACAGGTAATGATGCATTAAATTCTTCAAAAGCCAAAACATGTTCTTCTCATGCAGGGATGGCTTCCTTGACCTTGCACAAGAATGTAACTGCTAAAAAGTTTACCAGTTATCAGTAACTTTGAGCGCATGCAAACTAAAATTGACTTACCCATTGACAACACTTTCTGCCAGTTGTAGTCACCAAAATGATCATCCAATGTATCACACCAAGATCCTGGACCCATTTCCTTGGTGCTGTTAGCCACAGTGTTGGTCACCGCCCATCCCCATTCAGGTGCCTCTCCATCAGTTTGTCCAACATGTGGGGTAAAGTTGAGGGAAAGGATGCCTGGCATCGAAGCACGTGCGCAGCAAGATGAAATTTTGGAACAACATATGCGATCAGGAGAGTCCAAAACATCTCAGCAAGTATCAAGGGGTACATCTGAAATTGCTTGATAATATTATGAGACCATTGACAGGCAATATTGTACAAAATGAGAACACGATCCAGAGGATTATGTTGTAGGGTAGACAGGAATAAATAGTCCATGTTGATGTATCTATGCATTATGACACGTTAAAAAAAAGCTGTTCTATAAGAAAGAAATATGTACCGCTCGCCTTTCTGCAAATCTCCAATGGACACGGGATGCTTCATATCATGTCGAATGCAGTCAATAGCTCCAACTCCACTAGCTGCAGTACCTTTACCTCCATGCATACTTGCTGACTTCAATGCGTCATGATTGTGACAGGTGCTTACATCATCAGGAATCTTGTTGCCATAATCTTTCAAATGTTGCTTGAATTTTGTTCTTCAACGACATACGCAAACCCATGGTTGAGTCCAGGATTGCATTCCTGAGTAGAGACATTTAAACGTTTGAGGCGGAAGTTGGCATCAATCCCAAGAAATAGTGTATACAACTACCTGTGCAAGCATAAGCAGTTGAGCACTAAACAGACAAACAATAACTTACCATCGATTTTCAGGCCCAGACTTCCAGTCTGGCAGTAGGTTCTTGCCAGGCTGTGGACAGGCAGGGCAAAGCACGGCACACTCTCCCTCCTTCGTACCCTTGATGCCCAATACATCATGGCCATGACCCATACATTTGAGAAGCCATATGTGCCGCCATTCCCTGACCATTCTCAAGAATGCCTCATAGCAATCCTGTACTGACCGTTAGTGGGTCTGATTCATTCAGGAATTTAAGAGTATGAGCAGGAGGAGGGCTACACCCTGTATTATCAGATTGTCATGCAATAGAGTAGTAAAATTTGAATGCTGAGACTTTCGACATAAAGCTGAGCATTTGGAAGTGTTTTAGAACATGGAGTGTGGCTGGGGTTTTAGGCTCCAACACTGTGGCTGGATACAGCCCCACACGGAGTAACTGGATGTATCGCTGTTGGGCATGCTCACAGTTACAGAAAGCCAGTGAGACGGAATGGATAGCATTTATGTCGATGATGACAAAATCATTCTTTGCCACTAGCACAGGATTGGTACATTGGGTTCCTATTGCATGTCTAAGTTGAATTCAGAGGCCAAGCATTTTCAGAGTTGTTGCCTTAAAAAAAGACCTGTTCCATTCCTATGGTAATGCTGTGAGCACAGCGCCATCCAAAAATCAAGCCAAACATACCTGGACTCGATGGAATGGAGATGGAAAATGATTGTCAATAGTGCAAGTATGACAAAACATCCTATCATCATAGCAATTGATGCATCAGATTGACACATCACATTTGAAGCATAAGGGACAAGGCTCATTTGGGCTGCCGCATCCTTTGTGTTGGAGAAGCTCTTGAACAAATACATTGGTTTCAGGGATCCATGCAAGAAGAGGATTATCCTATGATGAATTAGTCACTGTGAAAGAAAGAGAATAGACCCCAAAACCCTCGGTTGCATTTAACTTGCTCGTCCCACACGTTGCTGACATAGCCAGGCTCCAGCATTCTCTCAACAAAGTCTACATCATCTTCTTCATCGCTATGTGTGGTAATCTTGTTGCCTTGGGACATCAGTTCGTCCTCTCTCCAAAGGATGGGTTCATGAGCCATGCAAATAGGTTGCTTCATAGGTGATGCCGGCATTTCATAGTAGGTGTTGTTAGTAGAGAGGCCATGCAAAGAAGGAAGGATGTGGGTATGATTTTGGATGATGTGAGGGGGTGGAGGCAGGGGGCATTCACATTCACCATCACTATCAATATACTCGATTATCTGGTGGTGATGCTTCAGAGGCATGAATTAGATGAGGGTGAACTGAGAGAACAGAATGCCTTACAAGCCTATTAAATGCAGACTGCCCTTGGTTAATAGACTGGTGGGTGCACCTTGGTCTGAATTTGACTCTTGACACCTTGACACCGAGTCATCAAAGAGGATGCACACAACAACAGGGAGGGTGGATCCCAGTAAGAAACAATCCCAGTAAGAAAGAGCCTAGTTGTGACGGATCCATAAGGTGAGACAATCCATGGGATAATCAATAATCAACTGAGGCATCAAAGAGGATGCACACAACAGTAGGAACGGCGGATCCCAGTAAGAAAGAATCCCAGTAAGAAAGGCCCAGTAAGAAAGGGCCTAGTCACAATGGATCCATGGGCAAAAGGTGAGACGATCCATGCGATAATCGATAATCAACTAGCAGGTTGATCTGATCAACAGTGTCACCTGACCATGCATCAATTCAAACACATATGCATATCTGATTTCTTTCTTATATCAACACGATTATTCAGACTCTGTATTCAAGGTACAAGGACAAAAACCCAATAGGTGTGGAACACCACATTGCATTCCAGGATCCTGCCCTTCTACATATGCAATAAGACTCTCACTTGCATGTGAGTATTCTTCGTGGGTGTGGTTTTTATTGCCTAGCTGCAGTTGCAGGGGTCAGCCCCATGGCTAAGTAAGACCCAATGTAAGTAGAAGGTATGGGAATATTCATAAAGTTATGACCTACCCACCATCAAGGCATGCCCCATTTTTTCTATAGTGACCTCATCCTCCCACTTTGAGAATTCGGGCACCTTAAGAATGCTCCATCGAGATAAGTTGTGAAGCTGTTTTCTCAAGTCCTATGCTGTATACCATGTAAATGAACAGTTTGACATGAACTAATGAAACTTACTGCTTTTATGTGAACTGTCGCCCACTCATGGTACTCAGGATCACCACAAAAAAAAGGGTCACAAAAGTCGTCAATGGGATAGCAATCATCCCCATGGATCAAAGAAGGTACTGTACAGTACCTTCTTTGAGTTACGCATGTTCAGCCTTAGCCAGCAGGTTGACTTTTTGGGTCAGTGAAAACCCTGCTCCGAACATCTGAGTATTATTGCAACATAAATATATTCCAAATCCTGAGGCAACTACAGCTTCAGTCTTCAAATAAAATTCATATTTGAGGAATTTGGAATACTTGCAAGATATCTTATTAAGGATGCAAGATGTAATTCACATTTCCTGAGTAAAAGTCAGATGAATGCAGCTAAAGGCCGTAGAGCAGCCTCAACTTGCTCCAAGTCTCTAGTAACTCACATACCTCAATGGGACGCCCTTGTATGTACCACACTCCAGAGCAACAACGCACAGCTAATAATGCCAAAAGCCACAGACACTATCAAAGGTACAGTCTGTCCTTCTAACGAATCAGAAACTTAAATTGCAAACTAGAAACAAATCTGAGCTTCAGCATAGACGGTGATGGAATTATTGTCAGACTTGGAACGCTTTGAATAGGTAAGTTTATCCAAGTCTAGAACACATTCATTTTATTCTGGTACACCTATTCTAGAGTGATTGGTGCAAATTCCAGCACATCTGTGCCGGCATCTGGGAACAAGCTTTTGCCAGATCCAGATTCCCAGCCTGAGTACGCATTCAAACTTCTTTGCAGCAACCTCATATAATGAGAAGCTATTAGTCTCCTTGCTTATTGGCATGAGAGAGTCGCTGAGCTTTCCAGCAAGTTCAACAAATTTGTTGATGTGCATCCTACCAAATTCATGGATGCACTCTTGTCTGCATACCACATTTCTGCAAGTGACCAGGAAATTCGTGGTGCGATGTTTACACTATCAAGATGACAAGACTCTATTCAACAGCATGAGGACAAGATCTTACAATTGGCAGGAGTGGGTTCAGAATGGTGTGAAGTGCACCAGTTGTCTAACGGAGCACATGAGGTTATGCATTGGATCGAGGAGGCATTATGCTTGGCAACAGTTGACCCTGAAGGTTTGATTGCATCACATGCCATGAAGCAGCTGATGTTTCAAGTAGTCGAGATGAGTCTTTAAGTGTTGGGACTCAATCTTAACACACACATTACAGACAAGAAAGCAAGATATATCAACCGCAATAGTAGTACATACACAGATAAGCAAGCAGATATTAAAAATACAAGCAGAATGAAACTACTGCCCCCTAGTCCTTGGACAGCAATTTTACAGTATCAAGGCCTACCGCGCCTTGAAAAGTGCCAAGTGCAGCTTCAAAGCTCAAGTATTTTTTGTGGACAGAACATTTGATGCCTGTCACAAAAGAGTCCACAAGTGCCTGGAAATGATCAGTTTGTCAACCGTTATTCATGGGGAATACAAGGAGAAACTTACAGGATCCCAAAAGATACCCATGCTGGTCCCAGCCATTACCACTTAGAATGTTTCCTTGGTGATATGCACCATGTTGTGCTGCAAACATGCTCTGCATGCAAAGGACATACTGCCCTCTGGGTCGCTGGTGGCAGTGGCAGACACATGGCCACTGGAGTTGGGGGCATCATCGGGAGCTAAGGTGTGGGGGTAAGGATATGTAACCGGTTTCCAAAGGTAAATTTAAATAAACTTACCTCCAGGGACAACATTGACCCCCATTTCGTGCAGCTGTGAAAGGAGGTGTTGTGCCTCAGGGGAGTGGGCATTGCCATCACTGGACTTGGACAGGGTTTGGGGGGGGTGAACCATAATGAATTCAAATTATAGCCAATTGATCGAGGATGGTGATCAAGGATGGTGGTTTGAGTTACTGGATGATGTGGCATGGGGGAATTACTATATACTGAAGAACTATACAGTGGTTACCACACCACATCATGCACCACAACTTGAACTGACAACGTGACCTCTGCATTGTTATCGGTGATAACTGATAATTGTTCAGGGTAAGTACAATCTAGACTTAAAATGATGGTTCTAATGGTTATGTCATGACAGTCGATGGCGCCAAGTTTTTGGGCACCTGAGGAACAACTCACATTTCTGCGTAGTCAAATCCATGAATTTTTGGAAAAGCAAAAAGAGAAAAAACTAGCACTGTTCTGGCCTTCTCTCCACCGTGACTGGTTCTCTAAATGGCCAGTCAGTGATCTGAATATTCCACTTCCCATCGACCAGGAGCAATTGGATGCTTATCAGAAGACAGAAGGGGAAACCATTTCGCAGCAGAAAAAAGTAAGCTAATGTGTCACCCAAGCTTATCCATCATTAAACTTTATCAGCACCTCAAGGACTGGTTTAACAACAATAACATTAAGAAGAAGCTGTGTAATACACGTTCATCCAAGCCGTTCCAGATCTGAATGAAACAACATCGTCGCCCCCAATACCTTGAGATCTATTCCCATGAATATTATGATGACTGTGTATGCCACAGGGTCCAGGCTGAGATGAAGGATAAAGGGTTTACTCAGAAGGAAATACTTACCATGATCAAACGACTCACTGTGGAAGCATTTGAAGATGAACCCATGGAGCTGAAGGAGAAGATATATGCTGAAACTGAAGCCTTTAAGAGTGTAAAAAAACCAGATGAGCTTGAATTGGAAGAAGATCGAACACCTGAAAGTTATGCCGAGTACGTACTACAAATATTATATGCCGTATTGCATACAACTGATATATTATGTAAATAATTACAGAGCCATCGCAAACATGCCAAATATGTTAGACCAGTTCTTTGATGAACTAGCTCTTCGAACTGGGTGGGTATTCACGGTTTTGGCAGGAGGCCCAGAACCATTTAATGGGGGCAAGATTAGAATGCTTGGGTATGTCATCATCACAGTTGCTAACATCACACATATAAGCTTACACATCTTTTCTAGGTATGACTGTGGTAAAACCAATGCTGGCCTTTCCTTTGGAACTAGTGCTTAAATGTCTGGTTCATCGAACCAAAAAAAGACCAGGACCAGACCAAACCAGAACCAGTCCTGCAGGACTATCGGTCCCAGTTTCACACCTTAACAAAGTGGTTCAGTCCATGGTTCTGCTTATCACCTACATTTACCAGAATCGTTAAAGACTGGTTCAAACCGGTGGAGGACCAAACCTACAGTTCTACCTGTGGTCTGATTAGATATATATATTATGACTATAAAATATATGGATGGAATACTACATAGTGGGGACACCCAGGTGAGAATGGGTGGAAAGTGAGCAGGTTAAATACTCCAGAGAGGGCACGGACCATTTGCTGTTGTTTGCGCCTTTCAACACAAGTGCAAATACAAAGTGGTGCCACTTTTTTGGCATTGTTTACTAAGTTCTCATGGTCTCACTTCATCAACATCGCTCCCAACAACTTCACAACAACTTCCTTGCACACAACTGGGGCATGTTTATGCCCCAGGTAATTATCTTTTTTCATTCTTTCTTTACAACTAATCTTTTATATCTTTTTTAGGTTTTAACTTTGTAACAATGACCCACCTGCATCCAGCCTCACAAGCGACTGCTCATGGGTGGATTGCAGGTGCTTGGTAGCTGACGAGGGTGACAAATTGGACAGGATGACACATGATGGACAGGGACAACAAACGCAGGCAAAGGCAGGGAAACGCCAGGCGGGAATGTGTGATGCCAGGTACGTGCCACGTCACTCCAGTGCCGCCAAGTCACTAACGACCTCACCCCCCCTCGAAAAGCTAATGATGACCAACAACCCAGCACCCACCCCAGCCTCACGAGCCACTGCTCATGGGGTGGATTGCGGGTGCTAACTGTTTACAACAATGAACAATGGGTCCCCACACCACGATGCATGACAACACATGACAACAACAACAACAACAACGATGGATGATGCAACGCTGGCGCCGCCAACACCCACCACACCATGACCACCTCTTGTTCAAAATGCGAGAGGTTTTTTTTTTCCTTCTCACATCCAGCCTCATGAGCCACTGCTCGTGGGGTGGATTCATTTGTCTTTTCACTAGTTTAATATTAGTACTATTTTACTTTTGTAGTACATATATAAGTAATTAGTCAGTGTAGGATGGGTTGCAACCAGTCCTAGAACCAATTGGAACCGCACTGGACTGGTTTGACCTGGTTCTGGTTGCAGTTCTGACAAATGTTTGAAATAAATAAACTGGTCTGGTCCCAGTTCTAGCCAATTGAGGCGAAAGACCGGGACCAGACTGGACTTTCAAGCACTATTTGGAACAGCGCATCCATCTTTCCAAACTAGCTTCCTGAAACCATTTGCCACATTTGTGAAGCAACTCTTTCGTGAGTTCTCCCTTCATTTCCATGGATTTGAGTGTTAATATGTAATACCAGCATCAAATATCTGTGCCAGCCATGCTATTGCCCTCAAATCTAGCAGCTCAGACGACTTACCAACAACTGCGGCTGACATGGCTGCACTCTTGAGCACCGTTGACAAAGACTCAGAGCCTATTGCTGACCCCTCTCATTTCATCATACCAACACCTTCCATGACAGTAGCGGTTGATGCACCCAGTCCTGACTCAGAGCCTATCGCTGACCCCTCTCATTTCATTATACCAACACCTTCCATGACAGTAGCAGTTGACGCACCCAGTCCCTCTGGTGCGCCTTCACCAGAAGACCTTTTTCATGCTTTGTCTGCTCCTTTAGACGATCTGCATGATGATTTAATCAATCCCCTCTTGTGGAACATGTTTAATCCTGTGGATGGGGCATTGTCCATACACACCCGTGTGGGAATTCACCCCTCTGTCACCAAAACACCGGCTCTGCCAACCTCTGCTCCTTCAGACAATCCACACGATGATTTAATTGATCCCCTCTTGCAGAGCGTGTTTAATCCTGTGGATGGGGCATCGTCCACACATACCTGTATTCACCCCTCTGTCACCAAAACACTGCCTCTGCCAGCTGAAGTGCTGACCTTGCCATATCCACACACCCATGAAGATGCGATTAAACCCCAGAATGTGCCCTCAGCTTTGACACTCCCCTCTCCAAACCCTTCCTCCCACATAGCTGCCATCCCTGGTGCATAGGGAACTGCATGGGTTTTACCCGCGGGTTTCCCACGCTTTTATTTCCTAATTTATTCAATGAGTTTTGCATGAAAACTCATGAAAAAATGATTTTCTGAAAGCTATTCAATGGATGCTTGTGATACAAGGCACAAAATAATTTATTTTCGACCTTGTCACATGACAGATGTCACCCAAATATTCTTTTATGTGTTAGATCACAAAGAGCCAACAAAAAGCTTCCAGAAAATCTTTTTTTCATGATTTTCCATGCAAAACTCATTGAATAAATTAGGAAATAAAAGCATGGGAAACCCACGGGTAAAACCCATGCAGTTCCCTACTGGTGCACTGATTGATAATCCTGCCCCATCCTTGGCATTCACTCAGCCCCCTTCATTCAATGGCATGTCGATTGTGAACCAACTCTCATCCTCTGTACCTTTACCCATCATTCTTCCCTCCACTAGTCTTGGGACATGATTGCCCAGCGCTATTTCAAACACCATCATTGGCCCGAGGAAACAATCTACAAAGGCAACCGCACCTCCAACAGAGGTTACTGCCACTAGTCATGGGACATGATTACCTGGCGACACCATCATTGGTCCAAGGAAACCATCTACAAAGGCAACTGTGCCTCCAACAGAGGTTACCACCAGCGAAAGTGGAAGGGGTCAGCATCTGCACAAGGCTCCTGCAACCAAGGAGATTGTTCCTCTCATGGACATATCACGCAAGACCCCAGAATAGTTGTGAGTGGCATATGAGTTCATGACAGATAAAGCTGTGGGACCGCCTTGGGATCATTGTGTGACTGCATGGTTCACATTTGAAGGGGCTGCCTCTGCAGATGAGATCACATCAGTAAGTAACATTGTTATGAAGTCTATTCTGTTATTGATGTTATTTCAACCTTCCCAGTCCAGGCTTCCCAAATCTAAGCATTGACCTGAAACCCTATCTCATTGGCTGCTCACCAGACAGTATTCTCATCCCCCGACAATATCTGATGCAACCGTGTTTGGACTGGAGTGGTTGACAGGGTGGAACACTTTACAACCAGCATGGAGAAAAGCATGCACCACCCTACCTGTTCCACTCGATCCCGAATGTCCATCAACCCACACCATCCAATCATTGCACAAACAAGGCACCAATGGCCTAGTCACAGTCTTACTTGGCCTGAAGTTCTGGCAATTGGCTGGTGGCAATGGTGATTTATGGAAGCAGGCGGTTGACAATGTGGCTTCATGTTTTGAAGATGCAGCTATGGTTTCAATGCCAGCAAAGTGCTTGGCCTCTAGCGATACTAGGTAAGCATCACTATTTCACCCATTTTTCCTTACTAATCCTGTGCCCCTCCAGAGTGGTGAAGAAGAGAAAAATTTGAACCTCCATCATCATCTTGCATGTTATTTGTCTTGGTACAGTTATCCACATGTCTTGTTTCTTGCCCGCCAAATTTGCATGTTGTACTTGCCCACCATTTGTACTTGTAAATATGTCTTGTATTGTCACTACGCCATCTAGCTGGCCATTATATGTATTTCATTGTGAGAGATACCAATTATACTCCAGACACCCACTATGTTTTTGCCAGATTTATGTTTTCGTTGCTATGGACTCCTGGCCATGTAACAAATTATTTCATCCATGAGAGTTAACTTCTGAGACCGCATTATTTTCTACCTGGCCATGTTTTGTTGTTTTGGAATATCCATCATAGATCTATGTTTTCATGAAATATCATTCTACTAACAGCCCGACATTCTTGGCATGCAAGCAAATGCAATGCATCTTGATCTTAGTTATTAATAACCTCTGCTGCCAACCCCGATCGCATTTCAGGAACAGGCAATGGATTGATGGACAGGAAGAACCCCAAATATAAAAGGATTTATTGCAGCAGGGAGGTGCAACAATTCAGCTAGAGGGAATGTGCACACAACGAGCAAAAGCACCGGAACCGCACACCATAATCTGAACATCATGCGCATTTGTTATATATCATGGTGGATCTGTAATTACAGTCCTGCATGTACCATGCTATGATCTGTAACTACAGTACATTGATGTATGAAAAGGACGGTATTGCCTGTCTTGTTTTTATGAACTAACTAACTTTTTTTTATTATAATGTAGATTCCATTCTAGTGGTAATGACAGATGCCGACATGAAACAACCCATGCAATATAATTTGTCTATACCTCCCCCAAGGCTAATGATTAGTTGAGCATCTCCACAGTTCTTTTGTGGTATACACCCCTTCCTCCTAGTTTGTCTAGATACTCAGATCACTATATCTCAATAATGCTTTGGCCAATTCTTTTATAAATTGGGATAGCAGCTCTCCTATAGTATGCCTAATGTCTTCTCAAGGTGTTTGGAAAACAACTAAGTGAATCTTCCACTATTTCCACTTCAACCTTGTTTCCCTTGAAAACTGATTACACCATACCTCAACATTGGTTCAGCCATTCTTTCCATAACAAGCTTGGTCTTCATTCCTTATACTATGTATATATTCTCCCAAAAGAATTTATTGAACTGCTTTCCCATCCTTCCCCAACATTGCTTTTGTCATCATGTCAATTTCAAATCACTGCCAACTGGATACTCAGTATTTATTGCACCATTGAAATGGATATCTTGGAGTATGAAATAGTAATGCATTGTTTGGAATGTGTATAAGCACATAGGTAAGCTACACTGTACCAAATGATGCATTCTATTGAAAGTGATATGGGTTTGGTGGACACTGTCAAACACTCTATATATATGTACCTACTATAGTAACCAATGAGTGCAGATGTTCCATTACTCAATGATAAGGTCCATCTTACTCCTTTTAATGTACATCTATGTGCTAGGACAAACACTGTAAATTCCCCTATATATTCTTCCTGGATATAAAGAATATTGCCCATGCTGTCAACATTTGTTCCATCATGCCTATGTCCTTTGCCCGTGTCCAATGCTGATACCTCTTTCCTTTGTCTTCAGTGTCCATACTGCTTTACTGTGTCCTTTTGGAATGCCAAAATCATACTGACCATTTTGCAAATCTCCATGCCTGATGCTGATGCTGATGCTAATTCATAGGTTACCATGTCTATACAACTTACATGCTCAATCCCCATCTACTGTATGGTACAGCAAGCTATCAAATAGCAGTGGGAATTGGCAAGGGAATCAGCAATGGTGTTGGTATTCTCATGGGATGATGGTCTGATCAGAATTTTTGAGAACCTGCTTTCAAATGAGTTCAGATTATGCTCCACCCTTTCCTTCAAAGTTACATATGTCTTCAATGTGATATCTTACTGTTCCAGCTTCTCAACCTTGGCCATGTAGAGATGATGACTGGTATCCTCGTATGACATGCCAAGCTGGTTCTGCAGTGCCTTCACTGCAGCATGGCAGCTCAACAACTCCCTGTCTGTCAAGTTCTGCAACAGCATGAACTAATGGCAAACACAAACTGAGGATGATGACAACTTACTGGATCAGCAGGTAGCATGAGCTGGTTTCAGACAACAAGAAAGTATGGTTCATCAGTCATGTTTCCAGACTGTAAATGGATGATGAGTCAGGAAATAGACAGCATTGGCCACAAGCCACAGCTTCAGCCCCAAGAAGGGTTGGCCAGGGGCATCAACATCAAATGTGCTTTGAAATGGCTAAAAACCTACCCCCCCATCTGCATTGCACACATTGAATTTGAGCTTCTTGCGATAGGCATCCATTGCCTGATGGGTAGTGGGAATCATGAAATGGGCACTATATATTGCTGCCCATTGTCACTGCTAATATGGACATACCCATCAGGAATGCCATCTGCATGGGTTTGCTGCTGATTGTTCATTGTGGATGTATCGCAGAGGTAATCGAGATAACATTGTCTTACATGTTTAATCAGTGATATGATGTTTTTTTTTTTTTGGTGGAAGCATTTTTCCTACAATTTGTGGGAGGCTTTGAGACACTAGAATTCCATTTCTGGAAGACCATCCTGCTTAATATGGGGATGACAATGTTACTGCTCTCACCACCTGCTTAGGGATTCCAAGGAATTTGAACCTCAGGGTAGGGTTACCAGGGAGGAAATGCATTTTATGCACACTGTATGATTACAGTAGTGTGGGACTCATCACATTGGATAATACCCACTAAAACCCCCCAGTGGCTGAACAGGGGCAGGATTCGAACTCAAGACCTCCTGCCTATTGTCAGTTGGTCACAGGGCCTAGGCTGAGTATGATGGTTGCCACTACACCATCCTGCCCCCAGTGATATGATGTTTGTTGTTTGTCTATATCTATTGGATCATGTGATGTCTGTTGATCATCACATGTGATTGTTAAATTTGACTGTTTCACTTTCACATTGACATCCAATCTGACCAACCAGGCTGAGCATTATCTACAATGAAAGATGAACATTATTCCTCAACAGGTCCTTGGCCAAATCAGCAAGATTGAGAATGCAGTCCACACTGGGCTCCATGCAGGCAACATCAAGGCCATGATGAAGGAGAAAAATTGAGTGCTGGTAACTCATTGGCATGCTCTCAGGATGACCCTCATATAGTGTAGAAAAAAATATTTACTTGGCAAAAGAGATTCTGGCAGAGGATGTGCAAAAAGTCTTCTGTGCTGACACATTTTTGTGGGGATCTGTTGTGGCATGGGCCAAGTCAGAAAAAACAGGGGACCAAGAGTTTGTGGAAGGTCAACAGAGGGCAATGACAATGTTTGATGTGAAAAAAGGCATCACAGCAACAGCACTGACTAGGACTTTGGGAATGGAAATCACATCAACATCAGCACCAGCAATCACATTGGTATTGAGTGAGCAGGTGATGTCAGCAGTGGCACTGGCAGCAGCACTGGTACAGAGAGCAAAACCAATGCCCAGACTATTGGGAATACAGGTCAAAGCACTAGGCTGAGGTACCCACCCATCAGCACCAACTTCAAAACATTTGGCAGTGATAGAAAGAGAGGAACTGTTAAAAGCTTAAGACAAATTCTACTAGTGTTAAACACTAGCCAGTAACTCAAGTCAACTGTCTGCAACACACTTATAACACAGGTTTAATAATAGTAATGTGTATTGCACTTTATCCAAATCAATCTAGTGTCTAGTTTCCTAGACATAGTAGGAATCTGCATTTGTCTGGTTCTGTTGTTCCAGGAAACCACAAGGCATGAAAGTAGGTGTCCACCATATTGCATATGCATTACCAGCTATGTCTGAGTCTAAGAATCAAAGGAATAACTATAGTATTAAATGAGATATGAAGTAAAGTAACTTTGGTCACAATATCCACAGTGTAACAAGTATGGTAACAAGTCTGTTGGACTATGTAGCATGTGTTTCATCACAGTATTCAGCAGGAACCGTTACAATCCAGACCAACACCACAGCAGGCAAAAGGTCCAGGCTAAGTAACACAACCATTGGCATTGGCCATGCCAACAATGCCAGCAAGAGGTGGTGGTGGTGGCAGGATATGGGGAGTGCCCCAGGAGCAGCAGCAGTGGATCCAAAGATGAATACAAGGAGAAAGGGGAAACAGAGTTGATGGTGTTGAAATTAATCCCTGATGCATGCTGTATACATGAGGCAATACATGCAGCATACACATGTATACATGAGGCGATACATGCAGCACACGCATGTTACTGCGCTTACTGCGCATACATGCGGTAAACACATTCCCGAGTCATGTGACATCCTTAATATTATGTATATAAGGAGAACCTGTACCATAGTAGGAATACAGTGTTCTTACCTCTGCTAACCCTAGCTGTAAGTCTAACTAAACCCCAGGTAGGTTGTAAGGAACGTGTTGTCTCTTCCCCTGTGCAGCATATATAGTCTGCTCCAACAGGTTATGGGCCCTGCTGGGCACGTCGCGAACGCGCTTTAATTAGCTGCGAACGACGTAGACTTCATTGTCTCCAAATTTATAACCTTGCGCTCTTTGTGAGCTGCATTGCGCTCCCTGCGAGCTGCATATAAAACCTAGGTTGACTAGGGTTAACCACTCTGAAGGAGTGTTTTCTCCTGAGAACGTTAAACGTGTTTTATTGAGTAAAAAGACTGATTGAGCGCTTTTAACAGCTGCCACCAAGAATCATGTCTTCAACTCTTGAAAAACTCTTTCAAACTTTCGACGGATCAAATTACATTCTATGGGCCGACTCAATGAAGGCGTGGCTCAGGTCTCAGGGCCTCTGGCAAATAACTAGCGGGGCGGAGCAAAAACCGCCCCCGGCGCCTCCCTTGACGGCGACGAACGCTACCTTGGTAGCGGATGCTAATGCCAAGCTCCAGACCTGGAGCAACAAAAACGACCAGGCTATTGGTAGCCTAGTGCTCTGCCTGGCCCCCTCCATTCGGCAGCGTGCCAACACAAAGGACACTGCTGAGGAGGTGTGGGCTCTCATTCGCACCGATTATGGTGTGGATGGCCCCTCCCAAGTCTTTTCGGACTTTAGGTCTGCAATAACAATCAAAATCCCGGCTGCGAACCCCGCACCGGAGATTGCGAGAATGGCTGACAAATTTGAGCGCCTCACGGCTGCTAACGTCGCCATCCCCGAGCTAGTACAGGCGATGATTCTACTTGCTGCGATGCCGCGTGAGTACAACTCATTGTCTGCAACGGTCCTTAACACGACTGCCACTAGCGCCTTGACATTTAAACATGTCAAGGACTCCATTGTTGCTGAAGCCTCAAGGCGCACAGCAGTTGGAAAGCCCGCTGGCCAGCCTCAGGCCAACAAACTTTCCGCTGTTAAGCGCAAGGGGGGAAACCCCAAATGGCAGCCCAAAGAAGGGCAAAACAGCAACGGAGACTCGTCCCGAAAACGTGGACGACGTGGGGACAGAAAGACTAAGGAGGAGAAGCCAAAAGAGAAACATACCCACCTCGCCTCCAACGCCTTTACCACCATAAATGGTAATGGCACCATCATACCGCCGATGCTGCTCATACAGCACATCGAGCGACGCAAACACACTCCCACAAGGGATCCTCGCCGCCGACCACCTGCACAGGCATACACGGGCGCGGCCTCCTCTTCTCGCTCGGTTTACACCGAATACCAGCAAGCTCGAGACACCCTCGAGCGCATGCAACTTCCGCGCAGCACGAAAAACCTGCGACCGCTGGAAGAGCACCTTACGGTGCGAGAAGGTAAGAGAAGGAGGATAGAGCCAGAAACCGAGGCAACGATCGAGGAGGTAGAAGACGATACCGTCTCCCTCGGATCTGAACCTCCAGTAACTGACAAGGAAGTGTGGAAAGCCGTCATGCTCGTCGATGAACCCCTTGACACAGGGGCGTATGATGACAGGTCAGTCCTTTTCCCTGCCACAAGCACTAAGATTAAAATTCCTATGAATACAGCAAACTTTTCATGTGAAATTTTACCGCTATTAAATGTATCATGGAATTATGTAGATCTTAATATATGTGCTATGTGTGCAAAGGGAGATTGTAAGAAAGGTGCCGACTGGATCATAGATTCAGGCGCATCAAAACACTTCACTGGTGAAATGAAAGATTTCGCTTCTTACGAGCCTTTACCGAGAAAGGACTCTACCTTGGTCCAAACGGCCACTGGTACTACTCATATAGTAGGAAAAGGAGCAGTCTTCATTAGGCACCAGGTAGTATGTAATGGGAAGTCAGAGACATGTGAAACGCGACCATACCCCATCTACTACATACCCGACATTAATACTCGATTGATGTCAATGGGGGTCTTTTTACAAGACGGAAGTGATGTGCGTGGTTCCTCCGCATACATTTCATTCATCGAGCATGGAAACCCAATCATGCATTGTGTCCCTCTAAGGAGGAATGACACGATCTATTGGGCTCGGACTCATATATTGAGCACCAAAAAGGTTAATGTCGCGACCATTTATGTCGCTGACTACTTGACTTGGCATAGGCAACTTGGACACCCATCCAAAGAGGCGCTAGGGAAAATGCCTAAAAGCACCATACAATTCCCAAGGAATTTAATTATTCCTAAAGACAAAATTATATGTCCAGGGTGTGCAGAAGGGAAAATGACCTCAAAATCTTTTCCCGAGTCAGACTCATGAGCTGACAAATCCTTTGAATTAATACATTCCGACCTAAAGGAACTCCCGGTACTATCGTACCACAAACATAAATACTTCATTGTATTTCTGGATGACAAAACGTCACATATTTGGGTCCAATGCCTTAGAAAGAAATCTGACGCTGCTGCAGCGATTAGACAATTTCAAGCGATGGCTAAAACCCAATATGGTGCTACAATCAAGCGCTGGCGTGTCAATCCAGGGGGGGAGTTCAAGGATCGTGAGCTACAAAAACAGCTCAAGGATTTAGGCATCAAAATAGAGATGTCTGCACCCCACGTTCATCAACAGAACGGGTGCGCAGAGCGCGCTATAAGGACAATAATGGAAAAGTCGCAAACCCTGCGATTCACCGCTTGTCTACCACAATCATGGTGGGAATTTTGCATAGAACATGCAACACATTTATACAACCGAACCCCAATAAGGCACCTGAAATGGCTGACACCTTTTGAGGACCTGACAAAGGTCCGCCCAGATCTAAACAATCTGAAGGTCTTCGGTTGCGGTGCTTATGTCTATCTACCAAAGGAAAAATGTCCAACAACATTGTCTCCTCGATCGGAGCTAATGACGTACCTTGGAGTAGAAGATGGCATTAAAGCATATCGTTTCATGCGACGAAACAGTGCAATATTCATTGGTGCTACGGCACTATTTGATGAAACGATGTTCCCATGCTGTCCCGGAGCTAAAACTCCTGCCAAGACAGACCTTGGTGATTTTCCACCAGAACCAGAAGATGACGACCACTCATCTGGAATGGATGGTGATGACCCTATACCGCCACAAAATCCGCCCCTTCCTCCATCATCAGAAGATGATGATGATGATTTACCAAGTGAGCAAAAGGCACATGACGATGCGACTAACGCTCCTCCTCTGCCGCCTCCAGTTAGCACTGAGGACTTTTGTCCAAGACGTGAAGATCAACAGGAATGGCAGCAATTGCCCCGTCGATCAGGCAGGCAGAGGAAAATCCCAAACCGTCCCGGCAATACCTATGGAGAACAGCGACTCCCCTCTGACATAGAGAGAGACATTGCGCGTGATCGATATTGGAAGAAGTCTGTGGGTCAAGATTCGGATCATAACCGAACACGACCACGACCTCAACAGCAAGAACCGGTTACTGGACCGAGTTCGGCACCCCATGAGAGTGTGCCTGATTCCAATAATCAAGAACATGATCACCCAATGGGGGAACCAGACGAAGCAGGTTATATTAAAAAGATAACCAAGGAAGGTGGAGATGAGCTTATCCGCTGGCTGTTGTCAAAAGCAGTCACACCATCAAGCGGAAAAAGCCTAGTTCCAAACCAATTTCGCGATGTTGCGCGCCTACCCTGGCAGCAGCAACTTGAGTGGAAACAGGCTTGTCGTGAAGAGTTAGAGGCTCTTCGCAAGCGACAAGTCTATGACATCGTCGATCTTCCACATGATCGAAAAACGATCAAAAATAGATGGGTTTTCTCTGTGAAATCGGACGGAAGAAAACGAGCCAGACTCGTGGCCAAAGGCTTTTCACAAGTCGAAGGCGTTGACTTTGATGAGATTTTCTCACCAGTAGTCCACTACAAGACCATACGCCTCATGTTTGCCCTTGCATCTCTAGAAGGCATGTATATGACCGGTCTAGATGTAAAAACCGCATTTTTATACAGCAAACTTGATGAGGAGATCTATATGGATCAACCCGAGGGTTTCAAACTCGAGGGTAAAGAGCGCAAAGTAATGCGCTTACGCCGAGCATTGTATGGCCTTAAACAGGCTTCACTAGCATGGTGGAGAGAGCTAGAGGCATTTATGCGCACCATTGGGTTCGTGCGCGCCAGCTCCGATGCCGGCATCTTCATACACAAGGATCCTAAGACAGGCAGCATCGTTATTGCGCTAGTCTATGTTGATGATGGCTTGTTCATGGGCAAGAACAAGAAACTTGTGGATGAAAAGAAGAATGCTTGTCTAAAGCATTGGGAGTGCTGTAGTACTGAAAAAGTCATGGAATTCTTAGGCATGCGCGTCACCCAGACCGCTGCAAAAGTCAAACTCGATCAAACAGAATATCTCGCCAAAGTGCTTGAGAGGTTCGAGATGACAAATGCCAAGATTGCCCCCACTCCGCTCCTGACTGGCTACAAACCGTCGGAGAACACAGCGACGCCAAACGCGGTGCTTAGATCAAAATATCAGTCTGTGATCAGATCTTTATTGTATCTGATGCTTGGAACGCGACCTGATATCGCTTACGCGGTAATCAAGATGTCGCAATTCTCGGCTAATCCTAGCCAAGAACATCTAGACAAAGCAATGTACATAATGTGCTATCTGGTGGGAACCCAGAAGTACAGTATGGTCTATGATGGAGAGAAATCCGAGGGGCTACAGGCCTTCACAGATTCTGATTGGGCAGCTGACACAGTCAAGCGCCGATCTACAACGGGTTACTTTGCTACTCTGGCGAGTGGCATTGTGTGCTGGCAGTCCTGTTTACAAAAAACTGTAGCACTGTCATCCACAGAAGCCAAATACATGGCTCTCTCCGACACTTGTCGGCAGATAGTGTGGATAGAGTCCTTATTCCAGGAACTTGGATATACACTGAAGCGCGTACCAATCTGCGCTGATAATCAAGGATCCATCTTTATTGGATCAAATCCAGTTCAGGAAAGAAGGACCAAACATATAGACATTCGCTACCACTACACCCACGAATGCATAGAAAATGACAAAGTCACAGTCGTTTTCATTCCTGGAAGTGATAATCCGGCTGACATGTTCACAAAGAACCTTGGCGCCGTCCTATTCAGGAAATTTAGAGACTCTCTCAGAATTACTTTCGAGATTCAAACTTAGCTGCTTAGAGCGCTGTACAGTTTGAGGGGGGGTGTTGAAATTAATCCCTGATGCATGCTGTATACATGAGGCAATACATGCAGCATACACATGTATACATGAGGCGATACATGCAGCATACGCATGTTACTGTGCTTACTGCGCATACATGCGGTAAACACATTCCCGAGTCATGTGACATCCTTAATATTATGTATATAAGGAGAACCTGTACCGTAGTAGGAATACAGTGTTCTTACCTCTGCTAACCCTAGCTGTAAGTCTAACTAAACCCCAGGTAGGTTGTAAGGAACGTGTTGTCTCTTCCCCTGTGCAGCGTATATAGTCTGCTCCAACAGATGGAGAGCAATGCCAATGCCAAAGGAGCAGAAGGACAATACCACAACACCCTGAGGAGTACCTGATGGAGTAGGGTGTCTGGGCACCTACTCCAGGTAGTCACATGATCAGTTAATCAGTAGACAGCAGCATGTACATAGTCATGGTCATGCAATCCTAGAGTAGCCTCCACCATTGCTATAGGAGAAGGATCCACCATCTCCACTGAGAGTGGTGGTCAGAAAGTGATGCCTTGCTCATGGTGCACCAGGCTTGAGTGCAATTGCTATGAGTAGATGAACAGAAAAAGAATGTGTTACCATTGTGGTAAGAGCAAAGTTTGCTGTGAGACAGAGGATGTGGGCCAAAGAAAAGAAAAGGACTGACAAGAGGAAAAGTGAAGTGTTGGATTATATAATCTGTCACTGCTTAGTCAGTCCTCAACAGACCATAGTTTGCACACACACACAAGTGATGTGATAGTTGTAGCAATTCATGTCTGGGCATATGGCATCCTTGCTCTGTTGAACCCTATAAGACCTGATAGCTCAGTTGGTTAGAGCATCTGGTATATGTCCAGGAGGGCCTGGGTTCAATCCCCAGTCTGGTCATCTTTTCTGCATTCTAACATGAAGAAGTCTCCATTGTCCAGGGAAATCATCCCTGCCGGTGGGAGAAAAGGCAGCAAAAAGTTCTCCAGATCAAGGGCAGAACCATCAGCCAGATGGTTCACCCAAGAGGAAAAGGGAAAATCAAAGGGTGAGTGTTACCTATCATGATCTACATCAAGCCTCTAATACATACAATAGCTGCAGATATTAATATCAAGATGGCTGATGGTGAACTTACTGTTACTGCCTGCCCTGATGCCAATGCTGATGCTGATGCCATCCCTGATCCTGCTACACTTGCTGCATGTATAGAACAAGTTGAATGAGATATGTATGAGCAAGCATGGTGGTTGGAAGAGATGATGTGCAACTTGACACAGATTGATCAAATCAAGGACAGCCTGAAGTCACTTTTGAGTAGAATGGATGACCTCAGAAGCTACTTTGGATTGCAGCACATTGGCACACAAACCATTGTCATGTATGATGGGTTTGTTGCTGACTGGGTTCACCTCATCAGGGGGGGGTCTGATGGGGGAGAACATAGAGGAAGAGGAATGGGAGGGCATTGGGGCCAAACCAATGGAGGCCAATGCCAGTGGCAACCACATTCAGGATAATGCAAATGTCAAGCATGAATCAGATGCCAGGGCTGATGCACCCATGGCTTAACAGATCAAGGCTGAGGTAGCCCTGCCTGATGTGTCAGCATTGGTACCATCCCCATGCCCACAACATCAAGCATTGCTGGCACCCCAACTTCAGGACAATGCATCACTGTAACCTCCAGCATAGGCAATGGACATGGATGTCTTGGGAGCACCTGAAACTTCTGCAATGACACCAGCACAATGTAAGGGGACTTGGGGGGACTTGGGGGGGGGGGGGGGGGGGGGCCTGTGTGTTTCTCCTATTTTTTACATTCATCCTATATTTTTCCTCACTTCATTTCCTTCTATTCTTCATTTTCTATGATTTTCCCTTATTTTTTTACTAATTTCCCTTTCTATCACATTTGTGCATGTTGACAGCTTTATATTTAGAGGCGGAGTACTCCTTCCAACATCTACCCCTTGGTATGATGTCATTTGGCGGCCTTGATCTGCCTATTTCTGCCTTTTTCTATTTTTAGACTATTATTTGATTTTTGCAATCTGCACATAGACTGGGCATTGGCAAAGGGGTCCTTAGAGTTTTCTCTTCAGATTTCCCTTTGCTAGGTGCACCTCCACTCCCTGTAATATGTACCATAATTTTAACTTTGGATTTCCCTTTGCTAGTCCATTAATTAAGTGGCTTTTAAGGTTGCCCTTATACACAAGGTCCATCAATCCACATTGTTCCTTCCATGCCACAAGACTCACAAGATGCAGTTCAGCATGCAATGTCTGTTGCTCCCACAATTCTGCCCCTCTTTGGTCATGTTGTTGTGCCTCCACTCACCAATGCCAACACTGCTGACTCAGCATTGGAAAGCACCAGAAATCTAGCATTGCTATCCACTGCCATCTCTCTCCAACTCCACCTGCAATCACTGATACCCTGTCTCACCTGTCGCTCTCTCCCTCACCCACCATTCCCCTCCTCCTCCACAGTTACAGCTTATGCAGATTGCCATGCCTGTTGTCACCTGAGCCATCAGGCTCATGTCTGAGAAGTACCACCCATCAGCCAAACCTGAAGAAGAGAGTGGCAACTTCTGATGACTAGTGCTTTAAAGTCCAGTCTAGTCCTGATTTTGACCCTCCTTGAGGGAGGACCAGGACCAGACCTGGTTCTTATATCTCAAAATTTCTACAAAAACCAGACCAGACCCTACAGGACCAGTCTGTATCAGTTACAAGTCAGTTCAAAACTGGTTAAACCCAGTTTTTGACTGGACTGGGTTCAAAAACCAGTCCAATTGACATTATACTACTAACTACTAGTCATTATTGTAACATAGAGCAAATTCATAGTCATCCAATGTCACATGTTTGGTCAGATAGCTCAAAACTACAATGAAATGTGAGCATAGAAAACTTGTGAGAACAGTAATAAAATTCTGCTTCCCACAAAAGTTTTATATGTTAGATTAGAAACTTTTGAATCAGATAGATTTATTTTAGAGGGATGTGAGGAAGTGGAGATTTTGCAACCCTTTCTACATCAAGCATCATGTGCACATTGAACCTCTCACACAACTCTCATGGAATCTCCAATTCCTCACAGCAGTCTAAAATAAATATATCTGATTCAAGGTTTCTAATATAACATATAAAACTTTTGTGGGAAGCAAAATTTCTATCACTCATCAGCAAAACTGCATTAAGTATACCTACGAAGGCCTTGTGCTACATACCTATGAAACATGGTCATTTGCGGAAAATGTGGGTGACCTATGGATTTGAATAGCTCACAATGATTACTTGACCGACAAGTGACATGTTGGCAAATTTCAGCCCAACATTGAGGTAAGTTGGCGACCAAATGGGAAGGTGGCATGCGCTCAGTCACTCTCTGGCTCCGTCTGACTCTTGGGCTCCATCTTGGGCTCCATAGCGCTCTCGTCCAAATCCTTGTTGTGGCCCTTACCCCTGGAGTTAGACACCGATCTCTTCTTCTGTCGTTTGTCGCCTTCAGGCTCTGTCTTGGGCTCCGTCGCACTCTCGTCCAAGTCCTTGCTGTGGCCCCTACCCTTGGAGTTAGACACCAATCTCTTCTTCCATCGTTTGTCGCCTTCAGGTTCCATCTCGGGCTCCATCGTGCTCTCATCCAAATCCTTGTTGTGGCCCTTACCCCTGGAATTACAAGAGTGAGACCTACTCGGCGATGAGACTGTATTCCATGCATCATGTTCATTATTGGATCAGCTGGGGCCAGGAGACGATGTGGTTTGGTGTTCCTTCCGTGAAGTTCTGGTGGCAGCCTTCTTTGCTGCTTTTTGTGCCTTGCACTTTGCCAGGAGTGCATCAAGGGTCGAACCACGGACAGGGGCAGTAGGCTCCATAGCTGATTTATTGTCGAATACTTGCCTAGAAAGAGTATCAGTGCAAAACAATGAGAGAGTGGTGATGAATGCACATAGTGAACCATGCAATGGTTCCCTTTGCCCACTGTCTCGTCTCCTCATCGTCATTTTCGTCTTCATCTTCGCCTTCATCATCGTCACACTCACCATCATCCTTGAGGCAGATATTGATCCCGAATGCTCGCATCAGAGCGCTGTAAAACTCCTCAGCATTCCAATTTCCATCTCCAAGATGCCAGTCATCTGAGGCACTGAGACACCATCAGAGCTATATGAAAAAAACATCATTAGCGAGGTATCCTATACTAACAGAGAACCTACCTGGGTCGCAGCATAAGCGATTGAACCTGCCGTAGGTTTCTTCATGTTGTTTTTTTGGGCCTGACCCCACCCGGCCCATCCTTCAGAGCAGTCGACGGCCCAATGAAAATGTGTTTGAAAAACTAGATGAGAAATTAACGTCGTAGTTAAGTAATAACAAAAATTGAAAAATGTACCACAACTAAGAGATCGCTTCGCATAAGTCTGGAACTAGGGTCTTCTTTGTCAATCAGTGCTTCATCGTAGAGGCACACCGGAAAGTCTGTGCTATGGACTTTTATTGAGCCATTCACCAATTTGTTGCAAAACCTGTAAACGTAGTCAGCATGAAGGCAAATGAGTAAGATGCCACACCTTTCTGGATCTTCGTCAAATGATGCCAGAAAGTCAATAGGGCAGAGAAGTCGGGTGAGCATGGGATGGTTGAAACCTCGAACATCGGCCTTGGGCTGTCAGGCAAGGATCACCGGATCGAGTGGCCCACACTTCGCGCTGACATATTCCAGGCCATCTGATAGTAAGCTGTTGGAATCGTCCAAGCGCGCTCCTCACGATGCATTTCTTAACTGCCGAGATGTGACTATATGCATGCAAATGAGGAGGGAATGCGTACCAGACTAATCATTTCCTTCTCATACTTGGCCTTCCTCTTCATTTTCTTGATATCCTTTGCGAATTGCGGGTATTTCTTGTGTAGTCCATGGTAAATGTCCAGTTTGATCCAGTATCGTTCCATGAACCTGGAATGAAAGGGCGAGTGAGTAAGATAAATATATTTATGACACAATACATACCGATTATCATCGTCGTAATCCTCAGCATCCACCTTGAGTCCAACATCCAGAATGGTGTACCAGGATACAAACAGGTGTTCACTGTGAATGATCCACCTTGCGAAATCCTTAAAATCTGCAAAGGAGTCCTTCTCTGCATCCAGCCTAATAGTAATTAATGTACAAGCAAGAATGGAATGAGACGATACTTACTTTTGGTGCTTTTTACTACCTTTATCTTCGTCAGCAGCTCTCTTCCATTTCTTGCTGTTTGTATTGTGAGATGAGGATTGTGAGGATGACTTGGATCTGGAGGATGGAATAGAATGAGAAGATGAGGATGGCATAAGGGGGAGATAGTGGTGGGAGGGAAGAAAAAGACGACGTGCCCTGCGATTCCTTCAAGATTCCTGGTCACATGCCTCATGTGTTTGTTTATTGATTGATCAAGTAGCCAACCGTCAACGATCAAGTAGTAACTGACCATCAACAATCAACATGGTCTGCTGTGCCTGTGGGCGTACTTTCCGAGATGATGGTACTCTAGGGAGGCACTGTTCTAACTGTCAAGCAGCATGCAAGCAGACCTTGGATCTTGTTGGGAAGCGAGAGGAGGCTGTAAAACGTAGGAAGGCAGAGAAAAATCTGGTGCTGGTTGAGGTGAGTAATAAGTTCTGAATACTGCAGTTATGATCTAATGACTCTGTACAGGTTGAAGAAATCCCTATGGATGTCGAGGAGCCTCAGATTGACCCTCCTACCCCAACAGCAACTCAAAGTCGTCCAGAGGTGCTGCCAACCCGGTCTGGTCATCGCAGGTTCCTGCCAAATTGTTTTGAGGATTTTGTGCCATCATCCCACACAGCTGTCCCCCATGTTCCTGAACCTGTGCGAGATTGTAACCCACCTGCCGGCACTCACTCCCCATCCCCATCCCCATCTCCTTCAGTACATACGCCTGAACCCATCTTATTTAGAACAGAATGTGATAACTTTGGATTATATCGCAAATACATAACCTTCCCCACTACCGATCCTGAGGCTGATCAAGATCTAGATGACATCTATGACATTCCTGGAAAACCATCAATGGAATCTGGACAACACTGGTGGACTGGTGTGGGTGCAATGTTCAATGCTGCCACCGAGAACATTTACCATCCGTTTCTCAATGCGATGGTGTGCCGGTTGATGAACTGGTTCTATTCTGGTTCAAACCAAAAGTCCATTGCAGAGCTGGACCGTCTCGTTAAGGAGGTCCTCGTTCAGGATGACTTCGATGTCAGTGATCTTGAGGGTTTCAGTGCGGCTTGAGAGCTGCGCCGCCTTGATACAATGGAGGACAAAGCTGCATTTTCAGGAGAGGCTGGTTGGAAGGAATCTTCTGTGAAGATTCGTTTACCTGTTGATAAGCAAAAGCTCAAGGAAGCGGTTGCTCCAATGTTTGAGATACCTGGTGTTTGGCATCGTGACCTGCTGGAGGTCATTCATACTGCATTTGAGGACACGAAGGCGCAATTTTATCATTTGATGCTGTTTCGTCTTTTCTGGAAACCTACTCCCGATAGCAAGCCAGAGCGAGTCGTGATGGATCTGTACAACTCGGACGCTTTCTTACAGGAGCATGAAAAACTGCAGCAACAACCAAGTGAGATGGGCTGTGATCTGGAGTGGGTTGTTGCTATGATTATGGTATGGTCTGATTCGACGCACCTGGCAAATTTTGGGCAAGCATCACTATGGCCGATTTATCTCTTTCTTGGGAACCAGTCGAAGTACCAGCACACAAAACCATCACAATTTGCTGCGCATCACCTCGCATACATTCCCTCAGTATGACCAGCTCTTGTATTTTTCTGATCTATCTGACTCTTTTTATAGCTCCCCGATACGATTCAGGATTTCTACAAGGAAAACTTTGGTACTACTGCGTCTCAGGCAACCCTTACACACTTGAAATGGGAGCTAATGCATGCAATCTGGGAATTAATTCTTAACGACAAGTTCATGGAAGCCTATGAACATGGGATCGTGATCAAGTGCCCTGATGGTGTCTTACAGCAATTTTATCCTCAGTTCTTCACGTATTCTGCAGATTATCCAGAAAAGTGGGTTTTTAATGACAGCGTGCTATGTTCAATTTATCTAATGTCATCAGAGTTCTTCTGGCAACAATCCAAAATCTGGGGCGATGTCTCTGTCCACGATGTGAGATCCAGAAAGTCCATGTCAGTGGTCTTGGAACAACTGTTGATCAGCAACATCGGGATCATGAATGGACTGACACACCTTTGCAGATTGCCCAGATTGATGCAGCACGCAAGGTTATCTTTGACAAGGGGGCAGGCATCACAAGTACTCGAGTGGAGAACATTCTTAAAGAAAGATCTGAAGTGCCGACTCATGTGAGTGAAATGTATTAATAGATTCACTTAAATAACTTTTTGCTAGAATGTGTTCTCCAAGCGACTACAAAGCTTTGGGTTCAATTTTTTTTCAATGTTTGTTCCCGACTTGCTTCATGAATTTGAACTTGGGTCTGGAAAAACACTTTCAAACATTTAATTTGAATTCTCTATGCAGTAGGTGATGATCTTATTCAAGAATTAAATTCATGGTTAGCACACTTGAGATTTCTCAGAGTCATGCATTGATAAGAGCTTTAGGTATCGACAAATTCCTATGTTTGGGACTTCAATCTGGCGGTTAAGTTCCAATGCATCCGCGATGAAGAAACTGGCTGCAAGAGATTTTGAGGATTTATTGCAGGTATGTTTTTTGTTTGTTTGGATAATTAACTGTGCGATAAATTCATCCTAGTGTTCAATTCTGGTATTTGAGGACCTACTTCCAAACCAACGCCACCATATCCTGATCGCGGAAATGCTCTTCATCTTCTGTACCTGGCACGCTTATGCCAAACTCCAGCTTCACATTAGTTCTACACTTGAGGCCTTGGGGAAAACAACGCAAGCACTTGGGGCATTGCTTTGGGAGTTTGTCAAGGTCATATGTTTGTGTTATGCTACAACAGAGCTGCCAAGAGAGGAAGCTGCATGAGTATGCCGTAGGGCCAATGCGAGTGCAAAGGGAAAGGGAAAGGCAATGGCGACATCTGACAAACAGAATTCAGCACGTGGGCGCTTCAACATGTCTGCATACAAACTTCATGCTCTAGGCAATTATGTTGTGAATATTCAGTTGTATGGACCGACAGATAATTATTCAACTCAAGTGGTCAGTTATTTTACCTGCTGATTATTTTTAACATTGAACGAAGATTGCAGGGTGAGCTTGAACACTGCCGCATCAAGCGTTTCTATGCACAAACAAATAAAAGGTTCATGTTTACCCGACAAATAAGCAAACACCACTGGCAGCAGCAAATTTTGCAAAAGATTCGAGAGAGATACGCAGGTACAACAAGTGGCAAGGGAGCAGGACCACACCGACACTTGGAGGAGATTGCGGTACCAATTGACGCAAGTGAGCCCTTGCCCTCAATGTCCCCTGAAAAACACCACCACATGTCTGTGTCTCATCAACATCCTGTCAATATTATGCGATGGATGGATGAGTGCTCTGATGATCCAGCGACCAGGGTATGCATTTCCCCTCCTTCATTGCACTATACTAATCTCAAGTAGACATTTATTCTTGACCTCGAATCACATCTCTTAGCACATCTACTCAACCAGCCTTTCAGTGATGACCATGTCTACTCAGATATTGAGCTAGCAACGGTCAAAATTGTCAACAACCAAATTTACAACCACAAGGTTCTTGATGTGAATTATACAACTTACGATATGCGGCACGCATGAGATTCAATCAACCCTTGGACACACCCTGATATTATGCTTCTCTCAGGTGAAGATTGTGACGATTCAGACCCCCATCCATATTGGTATGCACGGGTGCTTGGGATATACCATGCAGAGGTCCATCATGATCACCCAAATGCAGTTTCATCTGATGTCCAGGTATTGGAGTTCCTGTGGGTACGTTGGCTTGGTCAAGATGCCGACTACAACATGGGGTCAATAGGGCATCGTCTACATCGAGTGGGGTTTGTGCCAGATGACCCCATTGATCTTGACGATCCCACACAGGCAAGTGGTGCATTCAGCTTTATTGATCCAGCAGAGGTCATCTGGGGTGTACACCTCATTCCTGCATTTGCCCATGGAAAGACAGATGGACTTCTTGGACTGTCAATCGCACACCCATGGAAGGATGAGGATCAAGACTGGCAATACTTCTACGTTAACATGTATTTTTTTTTTCTTTGACTGAGACCTTCTATCTGATTACGGTCTAGGTTTGTTGATCATGATATGTTCATGCGTTTCCGAGGGGGGGGATTGGACACAAGGGGATGCTTGACCGGATTGCTGGTTTATGAAACAAGGAGCAGCCACTTTCCACTGCTGACCAAATGAATGAGGATCTGGATGCTGAGGATATAGAAGGATTAGGGGAGAATGATGAGCAGGAGGAAGATGAGGAAGATGAGGAAGATGAAGAAGACGAGGAAGATGAGGAGGAAGAATCAGATGAGTCCAATGAGAGTTTGATTGAGTTGGATCTGGATGGAGAGGAAGGAGGCGAGGATGAGTATAATATCTTGGGCTTTGCGGCTTTTTGAAATACTGTATTGGACAATATAATCTTGTCTCCAGTTTCAATATGGTGTCCAACATGGGGCATGTAGGCAAACTCGTGTGCAACCTTGGATCACAATCCCTGTTCTTTGCCATGTTTTAGAAGTATTGCAAGCCCTGTAAAAACTTGTAGACAAAGTTGGCTAGTATCACAAACATGTCTCAGGAATCCAAACTATCTTACATGTTTTTGTCAAGGATGCAATGCCAATAAAACTTGTAATCAGAATGGAATTAAATATCATATTTGCATGAAGATACACAAGTTTTCGAGTAGATGGAATGTGAATAGCTACAGGTTTCATACTTCATGCAAGTAGGTAATTGATGCAAACCAATGCATACTTAATGCGATTTTGCTGATGCTGTTCTCAAAAGTCTATGCTCACATTTCATTGTAATTTTGAGTTATCTTACCAAACACATGACATTGGATAACTATGGATTTGCTCTACCTTATAGTACAATACAAAATTAAAAGAAAAGAGAAAAGAAAAGAAGTCCACCCTGTGGGCCATGGCTTGCAAGGCTGGACATGAGTGCAGAATGAAAGAGATAAAAACCATCTCCTGTTTCAAGCAAGGGAAGTGGGCAGTGGGGGTGTGGTGGGTGTTGGCAGTGCCAGCATTATATTGTCCATCATCATGGGCTCTGTCTGGTGTCCTCATCCTCATCCTCATTGTCTGTCATTGTTCTTGTTGTTGCCATTATCCTCTTCCTCCTCTTCCTCATCTTCACTGTTGTTGCTGTTGTTGTTCTCCTCCTTGATGCTGTCATCACTGTTGTTGTTGTTGTTGTTGTTGTTGTTGTTGTCCCCATCATTGGCACTGGTATCATCTGTCATTGTGGGCCCTGATCTTGGTCTTGGTGTTGATCTTGGTGCTGTCATTGTCATTGTCCCTTGTTGTCCCATTGTCATTTGCAAGTAGCATCTGTGATCCACCCCATGAGCAGTGGCTCGTGGGGCTGGGGGCAGGTGCTTTGGCTTGTCCTTCCTTTGGTTGTGGCAACCATTTTGTGGAGTGTGAGCTGTAACATTGTTATTATAGTAATAGAACCTAAAAACACAATAAAAAGTTAGTCACTATTAGAAAAGATAAAGAAACTACAAACAAAGCTTACCTGGGGCTCAAACAAATTGTTCAGGCCTATTTTGTGTGTGATGTGGCACCACTGCAGCCATGCAGATGTCATTGCTGGTGGGCAGGGAGGTGGGAGTCAGCAACATTGTGGTTGATCAATGTCAATCAACAATGTCAACAAACAATGTCAACAAGTATAAACATATAAATGAAAAGATGTAAACAAAATTGGTGAGGTGAGAAAATGGATCCAAATGGTCCATGCTCACCTTGCACTCCCTAAATGTTCATCTATTTCATCTGGGTGTGCCCCATTCTTTCTTTCTTTTTGTTACTATTTATGTTTTAGTAGTACATTTATATATATTTGTGACTGTATGTTACATCTCTAAGTTAAGGACCCAGGGTTTGGTCCATAAGTGGTCTGAACTGGTTTCTGATGGTCCTTCTAAGTGTCAATGAGAATGGGGACTGAGGACTGAACCACTGTGACTAGGGATCTGCATGGGTTTTGTGTACCCGTATGGGCTATGGGTACAGGTCACAATAGTCCTACCCATGAGCTACAAAATGCACTAGCAAAGTGGTCAAGAATTGAGTGAGTTTTGTAGCTAAGACCCGCAGGTTCATGGGTAATCCATGCCATGGGTATGGGTATGGGTACAGCGCAAAATGCCCATGGGTTACCCATGCAGATCCCTAACTGTGACAGCTGTCAAACTGGGACTGTTGGTTCTATAGGACCAGTTCAAATTTCACTCTGGTCCTCTCTGGTCCCTGGTACTTAGGACTGGACCTTTAAGCACTACTAATGACAGAGTAGAAGCCAAACAAGGATGAAAAAAATAGGCAGGCTTTGGAATTGTTTTTGTAATAGACATGTATATATTGCTTGCAAACCATGTGACCAGTACCTACTAAACATGTTTTCAATTGTTGTTGATCATTTCACATATGATGTGTTCTGTACTGATTGTGTACCTGAGCATAGCCACATGCCCACTTCCTCAACTCGAGCTGACAGCTCGACTGATCTGATTTTTCCCTCCCTTTAGTCTCCTATGCTTACAAGTTACCCAACTGCTTGTGACATGATGTACCACATCCACAGATCTCCAACAGAACACTCACCCTGCCACAATGGCAGGGTGTCAATGACTGATGCAACCACAGAGATGACAGAGAGATGGCAGAAACAGAATGGAGACAACAACAGAGGGATGCCAGGAGACTCAAGCATACCACTATGGCAAGGTGTAGGCAAGTGATGCAACCATGGAGATGGCAGAGACATGGTGGAAGCAGAATGGACACAGTGGAAGTGGAATAGACACAGTGGAAGCAGAATAGACACAGTGAAAGCAGAATAGAGATGACAGCAGAGGGATGCCAGGAGACTCAAGCAGCTGCCAGGTATGCCATCCCTCACACCCCACCTCACCTTCTTCATCCCCTTCCCCCTTGAGCCTAGCACCCACCACCGCTGTGAGCAGTTGTTCACAGGGTGGATCACAGGTGCTACTGGCAAACATTCATGGGGTAGAATCCCCAAGTCCTATCAACCATTGATGACCATTAATGACGACAAATAAGTAATATTCCTTTCCTTTCTTTTCTCTTTTCATTTTAATGACACTAATTAATGTTTTTACATGCTCTTGATGCCAGCAACACCTGGAACAACAAAATGCCCCTGATAGCACCTACCCACAACACTGTGAGCAGCTGCTCATGGTGTGCATCATGGGTGCTGGCAGCATAGGATGACAATCCCAAAGCCCCCACAATGACATGGCACCCACCCCCAGCCCTACAAGCAACTGCTCGTGGGGTGGTGTTGAAATTAATCCCTGATGCATGCTGTATACATGAGGCAATACATGCAGCATACACATGTATACATGAGGCGATACATGCAGCATACACATGTTACTGCGCTTACTGCGCATACATGCAGTAAACACATTCCCGAGTCATGTGACATCCTTAATATTATGTATATAAGGAGAACCTGTACCATAGTAGGAATACAGTGTTCTTACCTCTGCTAACCCTAGCTGTAAGTCTAACTAAACCCCAGGTAGGTTGTAAGGAACATGTTGTCTCTTCCCCTGTGCAGCGTATATAGGCTGCTCCAACAGGTTATGGGCCCTGCTGGGCACGTCGCGAACGCGCTTTAATTAGCTGCGAACGACGTAGACTTCATTGTCTCCAAATTTATAACCTTGCGCTCTTTGTGAGCTGCATTGCGCTCCCTGCGAGCTGCATATAAAACCTAGGTTGACTAGGGTTAACCACTCTGAAGGAGTGTTTTCTCCTGAGAACATTAAACGTGTTTTATTGAGTAAAAAGACTGATTGAGCGCTTTTAACAGCTGCCACCACAGAATCATGTCTTCAACTCTTGAAAAACTCGTTCAAACTTTCGACAGATCAAATTACATCTTATGGGCCGACTCAATGAAGGCATGGCTCAGGTCTCAGGGCCTCTGGCAAATAACTAGCGGGGCGGAGCAAAAACCGCCCCCGGCGCCTCCCTTGACGGCGACGAACGCTACCTTGGTAGCGGATGCTAATGCCAAGCTCCAGACCTGGAGCAACAAAAACGACCAGGCTATTGGTAGCCTAGTGCTCCGCATGGCCCCCTCCATTCGGCAGCGTGCCAACACAAAGGACACTGCTGAGGAGGTGTGGGTTCTAATTCGCACCGATTATGGTGTGGATGGCCCCTCCCAAGTCTTTTTGGACTTTAGGTCTGCAATAACAATCAAAATCCTGGCTGCGAACCCCGCACCAGAGATTGCAAGAATGGCAGACAAATTTGAGCGCCTCACGGCTGCTAACGTCGCCATCCCCGAGCTAGTACAGGCAATGATTCTACTTGCTGCGATGCTGCGCGAGTATGACTCATTGTCTGCAACGGTCCTTAACACGACCGCCACTAGCGCCTTGACATTTAAACATGTCAAGGACTCCATTGTTGCTGAAGCCTCAAGGCGCACAGCAGTTGGAAAGCCCACTGGCCAGCCTCAGGCCAACAAACTTTCCGCTGTTAAGCGCAAGGGGGGAAACCCCAAATGGCAGCCCAAAGAAGGGCAAAACAGCAACGGAGACTCGTCCCGAAAACGTGGACGACGTGGGGACAGAAAGACTAAGGAGGAGAAGCCAAAAGAGAAACATACCCACCTCACCTCCAATGCCTTTACCACCATAAATGGTAATGGCACCATCATACCGCCGATGCTGCTCATACAGCGCATCGAGCGACGCAAACACACTCCCACAAGGGATCCTCGCCGCCGACCACCTGCACAGGCATACACGGGCGCGGCCTCCTCTTCTCGCTCGGTTTACACCGAATACCAGCAAGCTCGAGACACCCTCGAGCGCATGCAACTTCCGCGCAGCACGAAAAACCTGCGACCGCTGGAAGAGCACCTTACGGTGCGAGAAGGTAAGAGAAGGAGGATAGAGCCAGAAACCGAGGCAACGATTGAGGAGGAAGAAGACGATACTGTCTCCCTCGGATCCAAACCTCCAGTAACTGACGAGGAAGTGTGGAAAGCCGTCGACGAAATGCTCGTCGATGAACCCCTTGATACAGGGGCGTATTATGACAGGTCAGTCCTTTTCCCTGCCACAAGCACTAAGATTAAAATTCCTATGAATACAGCAAACTTTTCATGTGAAATTTTACCGCTATTAAATGTATCATGGAATTATGTAGATCTTAATATATGTGCTATGTGTGCAAAGGGAGATTGTAAGAAAGGTGCCGACTGGATCATAGATTCAGGCGCATCAAAACACTTCACTGGTGAAATGAAAGATTTCGCTTCTTACGAGCCTTTACCGAGAAAGGACTCTACCTTGGTCCAAACGGCCACTGGTACTACTCATATAGTAGGAAAAGGAGCAGTCTTCATTAGGCACCAGGTAGTATGTAATGGGAAGTCAGAGACGCGTGAAACGCGGCTATACCCCGTCTACTACATACCCGACATTAATACTCGATTGATGTCAATGGGGGTCTTTTTACAAGACGGAAGTGATGTGCGTGGTTCCTCCGCATACATTTCATTCATCGAGCATGGAAACCCAATCATGCATTGTGTCCCTCTAAGGAGGAATGACACGATCTATTGGGCTCGGACTCATATATTGAGCACCAAAAAGGTTAATGTCGTGACCATTTATGTCGCTGACTACTTGACTTGGCATAGGCAACTTGGACACCCATCCAAAGAGGCGCTAGGGAAAATGCCTAAAAGCACCATACAATTCCCAAGGAATTTAATTATTCCTAAAGACAAAATTATATGTCCAGGGTGTGCAGAAGGGAAAATGACCTCAAAATCTTTTCCCGAGTCAGACTCACGAGCTGACAAATCCTTTGAATTAATACATTCCGACCTAAAGGAACTCCCGGTACTATCGTACCACAAACTTAAATACTTCATTGTATTTCTGGATGACAAAACGTCACATATTTGGGTCCAATGCCTTAGAAAGAAATCTGACGCTGCTGCAGCGATTAGACAATTTCAAGCGATGGCTAAGACCCAATATGGCGCTACAATCAAGCGCTGGCATGTCGATCCAGGGGGGGAGTTCAAGGATCGTGAGCTACAAAAACAGCTCAAGGATTTAGGCATCAAAATAGAGATGTCTGCACCCCACGTTCATCAACAGAACGGGTGCGCAGAGCGCGCTATAAGGACAATAATGGAAAAGTCGCAAACCCTGCGATTCACCGCTTGTCTACCACAATCATGGTGGGAATTTTGCATAGAACATGCAACACATTTATACAACCGAACCCCAATAAGGCACCTGAAATGGCTGACACCTTTTGAGGACCTGACAAAGGTCCGCCCAGATCTAAACAATCTGAAGGTCTTCGGTTGCGGTGCTTATGTCTATCTACCAAAGGAAAAACATCCAACAACATTGTCTCCTCGATCGGAGCTAATGACGTACCTTGGAGTAGAAGATGGCATTAAAGCATATCGTTTCATGCGACGAAATGGCGCAATATTCATTGGTGCTACGGCACTATTTGATGAAACGATGTTCCCATGCTGTCCTGGAGCTAAAACTCCTGCCAAGACAGACCTTGGTGATTTTCCACCAGAACCAGAAGATGACGACCACTCATCTGGAATGGATGGTGATGACCCTATACTGCCACAAAATCCGCCCCTTCCTCCATCATCAGAAGATGATGATGATGATTTACCAAGTGAGCAAAAGGCGCATGACGATGCGACTAACGCTCCTCCTCTGCCGCCTCCAGTTAGCACTGAGGACTTTTGTCCAAGACGTGAAGATCAACAGGAATGGCAGCAATTGCCCCGTCGATCAGGCAGGCAGAGGAAAATCCCAAACCGTCCCGGCAATACCTATGGAGAACAGCGACTCCCCTCTGACATAGAGAGAGACATTGCGCGTGATCGATATTGGAAGAAGTCTGTGGGTCAAGATTCGGATCATAACCGAACACGACCACGACCTCAACAGCAAGAACCGGTTACTGGACCAAGTTCGGCACCCCATGAGAGTGTGCCCGATTCCAATAATCAAGAACATGATCACCCAATGGGGGAACCGGACGAAGCAGGTTATATTAAAAAGATAACCAAGGAAGGTGGAGATGAGCTTATCTGCTGGCTGTTGTCAAAAGCAGTCACACCATCAAGCGGAAAAAGCCTAGTTCCAAACCAATTTCGCGATATTGCGCGCCTACCCCGGCAGCAGCAACTTGAGTGGAAACAGGCTTGTCGTGAAGAGTTAGAGGCTCTTCGCAAGCGACAAGTCTATGACATCGTCGATCTTCCACATGATCGAAAAACGATCAAAAATAGATGGGTTTTCTCTGTGAAATCGGACGGAAGAAAACGAGCCAGACTCGTGGCCAAAGGCTTTTCACAAGTCGAAGGCGTTGACTTTGATGAGATTTTCTCACCAGTAGTCCGCTACGAGACCATACGCCTCATGTTTGCCCTTGCGTCTCTAGAAGGCATGTATATGACCGGTCTAGATGTAAAAACCACATTTTTATACGGCAAACTTGATGAGGAGATCTATATGGATCAACCTGAGGGTTTCAAACTCGAGGGTAAAGAGTGCAAAGTAATGCGCTTACGCCGAGCATTGTATGGCCTTAAACAGGCTTCACTAGCATGGTGGAGAGAGCTAGAGGCATTTATGCGCACCATTGGGTTCGTGCGTGCCAGCTCCGATGCCGGCATCTTCATACACAAGGATCCTAAGACAGGCAGCATCGTTATTGCGCTAGTCTATGTTGATGATGGCTTGTTCATGGGCAAGAACAAGAAACTTGTGGATGAAAAGAAGAATGCTTGCCTGAAGCATTGGGAGTGCCGTAGTACTGACAAAGTCACGGAATTCTTAGGCATGCGCGTCACCCAGACCACTGCAAAAGTCAAACTCGATCAAACAGAATATCTCGCCAAAGTGCTTGAGAGGTTCGAGATGACAAATGCCAAGATTGCCCCCACTCTGCTCCCGACTGGCTACAAACCGTTGGAGAACACAGCGACGCCAAACGTGGCGCTTAGATCAAAATATCAGTCTGTGATCGGATCTTTATTGTATCTGATGCTCGGAACGCGACCTGATATCGCTTACGCGGTAATCAAGATGTCGCAATTCTCGGCTAATCCTAGCCAAGAACATCTAGACAAAGCAATGTACATAATGCGCTATCTGGTGGGAACCCAGAAGTACAGTATGGTCTATGATGGAGAGAAATCCGAGGGGCTACAGGCCTTCACAGATTCTGATTGGGCAGCTGACACAGTCAAGCGCCGATCTACAACGGGTTACTTTGCTACTCTGGCGAGTGGCATTGTGTGCTGGCAGTCCCGTTTACAAAAAACTGTAGCACTGTCATCCACAGAAGCCGAATACATGGCTCTCTCCGACACTTGTCGGCAGATAGTGTGGATAGAGTCCTTATTCCAGGAACTTGGATATACACTGAAGCACGTACCAATCTGCGCTGATAATCAAGGATCCATCTTTATTGGATCAAATCCAGTTCAGGAAAGAAGGACCAAACATATAGACATTCGCTACCACTACACCCGCGAATGCATAGAAAATGACAAAGTCACAGTCGTTTTCATTCCTGGAAGTGATAATCCGGCTGACATGTTCACAAAGAACCTTGGCGCCATCCTATTCAGGAAATTTAGAGACTCTCTCGGAATTACTTTCGAGATGCAAACTTAGCTGCTTAGAGCGCTGTACAGTTTGAGGGGGGGTGTTGAAATTAATCCCTGATGCATGCTGTATACATGAGGCAATACATGCAGCATACACATGTATACATGAGGCAATACATGCAGCATACGCATGTTACTGCGCATACATGCGGTAAACACATTCCCGAGTCATGTGACATCCTTAATATTATGTATATAAGGAGAACCTGTACCGTAGTAGGAATACAGTGTTCTTACCTCTGCTAACCCTAGCTGTAAGTCTAACTAAACCCCAGGTAGGTTGTAAGGAACGTGTTGTCTCTTCCCCTGTGCAGCGTATATAGTCTGCTCCAACAGGTGGATCATGGGTGCTTGCATCAACCACAATGGCGATGCACAGTGGGCCCCAGGATGACCAACACAAGCAATGGCAGCAGCAATGGAGAAGCCCCATGAGTGCATGCCAATAAGGACCAAGAGACATTGATGCATCTCCTGGGCCATGGCCCACAGGTGAGTTTCTTTAATTCATTTCCTGGCAATTCCTAACTAATCTTACACTTTCCGATAGGATCTAGTTCCTATGACAACAACCCCTTCCAAACCACCACGATCATTCACTATGGCTTTATGCAACTGCTCACAGTGCAGATCAGGGGTGGAAACATGCTATCCAACCATGGAAACAGCAGGGTGTGAGCTGGCAGCAACAGCAATATCATGTATTGCAGTTCTAATTAGAAATATTAAAATTGTTGCATTTCAAGGTACAAAATAAAGTTTTCAAGTGAACTATAGCATGAGTTGGAAGATAAACATTCAGTGTCGATGTCAATGAGCCAAACTATCATGAAATGAATAGTTATCACGAGTCAACTACGAGTCAACTGCCTCAAGGCTTGCCCATTGTGTTATATACCGGGTGTGCCCTTACAGCGATCCACCTACGCTCACTGTAATACAAGCACGATTCCTACAAGAGCGATGGTCGTCGAGTCATAGGGCATGAAGGATAACCATCTAGCCATCTAGCCATCCTGATGATAAGCTGATTCCTCCTGTATCTATACAATGGTTAGCAGTTTCGTATTGATTTGAATTGCAGCTCACCCAAGGCTCGTCTCTCCCGGAGACATACTTCTTCGGAGGTCTGTCCCAACACGCCGTTCGGTTGAGCTGTGCCTCGTCTTTCAGAGGAAATACAACACCGAGTTCGTAATTCGAGATCTAGATGTATAAGTTCATGGTAAAAATGAATCTTAACAGATAAGACCTGAACCTACGTTCAGGGTTGGATTGAAGCTGGAGCCGGACAAGGTACCCCAAGCAGAAGGCGTAAAGTTGTGTGATCCAATGTACGCCCAGCCAATCGCAGGCTGTATCATTTCTATCTCATCATCAGAGTCGTCCTCAGTTTCCAAGTCTTCTGGACGTTTCCCTTTACTGGGGGATGGCACGTCTCTATAAGTAGCGACAATCATCTGCCGGAGCCTGTCAACCGAGAATGATCAAAGAACAAAACCGCGGACTGGCATTACCTTCGAATGCATGAGCACAGGTCCTGCCTTGCTCCGGGAATCATAGAAGCGATCTCGAGGAAAGTTCTTTGCAGCCCATTGCTTCCGCCTACAAAATATCGTACCGCCTCCCTTCAATCAGGTTCAGGCTCGATTGACTTTGGAGGATGACCAGTTGACAAGGACTAACCTGCTCCCCAAGTGCGCTCTGTTGTACGGTCAGCTTGGTTGGAAAGACCAACTTTATAGGCGGATAGGGAAACTGTTCCCGACGCTTCTTAGGTTCGTCGAGCCATTCTTCGGCAGATTCACCTCGCGCTGACCAATAGAACTCATTGAACCATTGCGTGGTATATATACCAAGGCTTGATCCCTGATCTTGAAATAAATTTCTTAACGAAACCCTAGGAATTGAAAGCCACCCGCCTGGCACTCTAGGACCAACTCCTTGCCTTTGCCCCTGCCAGTGCGCATGCTCATGTTGCGAACTACTTTCATCAGTCTTGGGTGTCCCGTTCTGTTATGAGCAGACATAAACCTTATCTCCAAATCGGAAGATCTTAGATATTACCTTATGACATCGGGCCAACCCTCGTGCCTACCCGCGATCGACGGGACGAGATGAGCTTTGACTTTTGACCAGTCCCAGCGCATTCGCAGTTCATCAATGGATTTCAACGGTAAATCTGGGTGCTGTGGTTGGGTTAAGCACTCTGGAAACTCGTGAGGAAATCATCAATTATGCTCACGTTATCACTAATCATGGTAGATAGGGCTGAACGAACATGCATGGAATGTAACACACGCTGAAGTACTGCAGCGAAGTCATCTGTGGCCTTTGGATCATGGGCAATCGGCGAGGAGCGAAGTGGTACGTCTTGAAGCCAGACAGTCTGTGTGGAGGTTCAGCTGTCAAACTTGTTCAGGAACAGCTGAGCGTTACGTTCTCCATGTCTCGCCAGTCGTACGCAATGAGATTTGCAGTGGAGACCACAACACGCAGACGGCCTGATTTGTAGAACAGCTACAGTACAAGATAAGTCATAGCAGCTCGTATAAGCCTTGACCTCACAAGCATGAACTATTTCATCGTGAGCTCGATAAACGGAACTGGAGGACACGAACCTGCCTTCATATGCTGACAGCCGCGACCTCCACGTAACGTCGGAGTCGTCTTGATCCAATTCGGAAGCACATTCTTCAAACTAGCTTGTCCGGTCTCATCTGGCTGTGCAATCATGATTACTGGGACGGAACGATCAAAGAATTCATATATCCACGAGAAGTCCAGCGAGTATGAAGACATGATGGCGAATGATAAATCGGCTTTCTGATAAATGTATGTGAAACTCATAAGAAGCAGTCTTACTTGAAACTTACTTGCCCCAGCACTTCTGTTAGCCTAAACGTTGGTCTACCGTCCTTTCTTGGGTCCGCATGCCTCGTCGCAGTCTGCCGGAATTCGCCGTCCCAGAAAACTTGATCGATAGTATGCTGACTTGTCGAACCATTGGAGGTAGACGAGACGGGTCTAGTGCTGTCGTTATTAGTACGCGATCCAGACGACAATGAAAAGTGTTGCCTCTTGGCGGGGGGCTCTCTAACTGTCGCATCATCATCCGAATCGTCACCATAATTCTTGTTATCCAAACTGGCTTCCGGCCTGAGACGCTTCTGGCGTTCAAGTCGCGCTTTTTCTAACTGTGCCCTTTCCGACAAGAACGCAGATGCTCCAGGTACTGTCAGCTGAGGGTCCGATGGTGCCACATCCATCGCAGCGTGCTGTCGCGAGCTTTCTGCCTTGGAGGCCGCTATGGCGCGTTCAATTTCAACTTGGAATCTCGCAGTATCTTCATTACTATCATCATCTTCATCGTCAGTGACCAGGTCAATCACTGCATGTTTCGAACCAGCTTCTTGGAGACTGAGAGCGATAGCTCTGTAGGGATTTTTGAGCAAAAATATCGGGATTTTAAAGGTAAACGTACATAGCAATGTCGTCCTTTTCGTTAGCGTTCATCGACATTGGCTGTACATGTAAAGTGGAAGATGTTCTGTCAAGCAGTGAGGCTTATCGGGTCTCGTGACCATCCGCTAGCAATCGGTTCAATGTGGTCGCACAGCGTCGATTTTCCAATACCCAGATTTTCGGCAATGTAAGTCGACAGGCAATGTGTTATGGCATACTTGACGATCCTTTTGTAGCAAATACTAAGAAACGTGTTCTCGACTCAATCTTAAGATCGACTTCGAACCCTTATCTCCACACAAGTTTCATGTCAGGGAGGAGTTGGTAGAGGAGATGGTCAAGTATCTGACGGGTGGGGGGACGACGATAGCTTATCATCCTGACGGGAGTTGAGGGTGTGAGGAGGTTCGAGTTGGATTTCAAGAGGATCGGGATGCTGTAGGACACTGCACACAGAAGAGCCCGATAAGTGATTGAGGGAGCTTTGCGTCAAGGTAGGGAGACATTCCTTTCCACCATTCCTCCCTACTTACGCTTTCGGTCACTCAGCACAATGTCGATGACAAGGTACTTCTCCCTCCCCACTCTCGGCCACCATCTTAGACAAACTAACCTAGCTCTATTTATTGAACCGCTCCCGCCTTCATAGTCGGGCACCCCCAAGTCATATCCCCGCTTGCCAAACAATACCGCTCATGCCCGGGTCTGTGCGAACGCTTCGAAGGCTTCAGTGCGGGAAGGAGTTCAAAATTTCTAGCTCGCTTATGTTGACATACCCTTCAGATCCTGTAGGCTCAGACATGCTATTCGTCAACGACGACGATTTCATGTCAGTGGCTGCAATTGATGTTAACAGCGGCTGTATGCGCATTGGGAGTCAGCGGGATTAGAAGCGACGGAGCGTGAACTGGCTTGTCGGCTGATATTAGGCAACCCTGACAGTGCTTCACTCGAAGGGGAACTGGGGGCGGTGAGCGCTTACTTGCGCGTCTGAGGCAGGTTGGGCGAGTGCATATCAGCCATTGTACAATCGACATTCAACCTTTCAAAATTACATAAGTCATCAGTGCTATTGAAAAACCAGACTAATGTTCCACGAGATGTCACCTGGTCTATCTCGGCGGCGGGTGAGTTACTTTCATCTTGCGGTCTTTGAAAATGTGGGAAAAAGACTTTTACCTGATCCGTCCCATCGCACTTGGAACACGTGCGGAATGTGGCTGTGTCTCGCATCTTTTTAGTGCAGTGGCTAAATGAGGACGTCGGTTGAGATATTTAAAGCAACTATAACTGTATGTTCTAGATAATTCCCCAATTCGCAGTGATTGTGGTACGTTGCATAATTCAGAGCTCAGAGCTCAGAGTCATTGAACATCCTTGACAGGTTTCAGTATATCGCCCACTTTTCTATCGAGCGAAATCATGATGCCGCAAGCAGTTTCAGACCTCCCCAACGTCAGGATATACGCACCTAATGCTATCGGACTGCACGTTCACTACAACGTCAATTCAAATAACACCAACAACAAAACTACCACCGGATCCCGAAACGACTCCTCAATATCCCACTCTTATAGCGGGCTCGATGTGGCTGGTGCTGATGTGCGTCATGGACTGCTGCCGGACATCCGGGAGAATTTAACCGGTATGTAATTTGATGTTCACACTGTTAGTGCAGCTAAATATCCTCTACACTCGCTAGGCTTACCCGGTGAAACAAAAGATGAACCCCACAGTCCTCTGAGTTCGAGTCAGGATAACGTCAATCCACCCGCCGAAGAGAACACAGATAATACTCCCCCTTCAAGTTCGCAATGTTCCAAGCACTTCAGAGAATCAGCGCGCGGGGGTGATGGACACAATCCGTCATCACGAAAATCAGCTACCTTGGAACAAGGTGGAGACCGCCACGAGCAGTCTCAAAGGTTTGCTGCCAGTCTTCCTATCACTCCATCTCCTTAGCTCAAAATTACGTTGGATAGAGGTAACCGTATATGTGAAGAGAGACCTCGTACACACCCTTTCCCCATCTGTGGAAGCCTCCTGGAATTCACCTCGAAGGCCGTGATAAACCGCTTCCGAGTCTTCCTCTTCGTCGCTGTTGTTATATGCGTGTTTAAATATTATTGTGATCCTGGCAGCTGTCTGGGTGTTTCTTCGTCGCTTTTTGCATCTGTATGACTAGTTTCAAGTTTTATATTGGAAGAGCAGTTACCTATGAAAGGGAGATGCCATGTACGTACTTCAATGATTTCAGCACCTTGTATAGTTACGGTATAGTGTTAGGGCTCAAATTAGGCCGTCCGCCGCCGTTAGAGCAATGCAACTTTTTAGAAGCAATTCGACATCGTTTGAAGCTCCCATTTGGCAGCCTATAGCATAATAATCAAGTAATAATGTAATTTTTTGCCCGTTACTGTCTGCAACCTTGAGCAATGAGTCTAAATCGTACGGCATGCCGAAGAAAAGGTACTTATTGACACCACTGAGTGGTATGACAGGACAAGCTAATGGATAAATTACAGAACAGAGCACACTGCAAAGTCTGGCTTGCAGCGCGTGTTGGAACAGGCGGGCACAAAAATCTCCACATCCATGAAGGCTCGAAGCATGTCGAATTGAATGTGATCATCTAAGAGCTGCCACCTGGCCCAAATCCAGCCAGAAACCAGATCAATCGTTGCTCATGTTTTTCAAACCTATCATTCCTCAAAATGCACCACTTACTGTCACCTATACACGCCCCGGATATTCAGCAACTACTGACACCGAAGAACAACCCGAAGGTCACCCACGCATCGGCGCGCCTAACAAGCGCTCAGGCTCTGGAGCCCGCATCCGATGTCTGTCAAAGTGCGAACTTCTCGCCAATCTCCGCATGGCGATCGAGCGAATCCCAGATGATATAATACGCCACCTGCCACTACTGAGCATCGCCTGTTTCCTTTTGGAGAAGATCCAGAAAAGTCAATCCATCCAGATGTTGACGATTGGGAAGATTTGTTGAATCCAAAATGTTGAAGAATGCTTTCGGGTGGGGGTGGGGGAAATGTGTGAATCTGTGAAGGAGATGATGAATCGTGATAGCTAATGAAATTATTAAGTTCTAAAGTACTTAGTCGGCACTAACTCTGAATTCGATCAGCAATCCAGGGCAGACTTGGATGCGGAATCAATGGATGACGAGTAAGGCTCCAACTGCTTAGTATATGTTTACAGATGTTTACTCGCCCAAGGCCAAGTATACATAAACAGTTGCATAAACAGTATAACCATCTACATATATATGTCCAATGTGCGAGGGTATGGACAGTTTCTCACAGGGAATACGCGAAATAGGTAAAACAACACCTTCGGCGACCCAAGGGTCAGCCTGAAGGGTCTACTTTTCATTTGGGGCCTCGAGCATCAGTAAACAAGGATTTTAGTTTCCATCGGTTTCTCACCTCAGGAAACCAAAAAAATGAGAGAAAACTGGGAAACTGGGCCACTGGGAAACCCATGTCATGTTTCCTGGAAACTCCCTGGGAGAACATTTTATAGAAACCTAAGAAACTGAAATCTAATGCTTTGTTTATTTCGAGCACTTGTATGTAATTGTAAAGAACAATAACTGGGGCACCACCCAGAAATTTATTGATGTTGCCAGCAGTGTTTATATACCTGTGAGAGTGCATGGACCATTTGGCAATGTTTGGCATCCAACGGGTACATAAACCCTCCCACAATCCCCCAATTTCCTCCAGTTTGGACTGTTTTTATTCAGTAATGTAATACAAATGTAGGCTATGCATTACTACAACGTCTGCCCAAGTTTCTCAGTTTCCCAGTGTCCAGTTTCTAGGAACTGAGAAACTAATGGAAACCAATGAAAACCCAGAATTTTTTTTTGTGTTTTGCTGATGAGGTAAGATAGTCCTCACTCATAGACAATGACATCACGTGCATTCATTGATTTCAGTCAAAAGCGGGCACTGACATTGTCACACTGTGTTTTTTAAGAAAAGGCAACTGAGGAAAGTTTTATTAAGTGTTTTTAAAAAGAACTGTGCAAACCAAATTTGAACTAAGGAATGAGTGACAGAGGAGTATTGCTTGCAAAGTTGGCAGTCCATCAAAAATCACTTGCAAAAGAGTCACAATCAAAACATTGACTTCCATAACAAAATCTTATACTCCTCCCGCAAAACTTGCACAGTGCCCACCAGGTTTTGGTAGAACCTTCCTGATATGAAGATAAACCTCTCCTCAGAGCCATATTCTGTAAAAAAGGCCTCCAAACATTGTTCACAGGTGAGATGGGTGTGAAATTGTTGATTCATGTGACATCATTGTGTATGAGTGAGGACTATCTTACAGTTGTGGACAAAACCAAAGTCTACAAACCCCTGTACAGCCTGAACCAAAATTTTTTGGGACAAAATAGCTCTAGATTTGGACTCAGGAGCCTTGAAAACATCAAAAAAACACCTTCCTGAGTTTTTCCCACAACATTTGGGAATCCACCAAATTTTTGAGAGGTTTGAATGACATAACACATGGGAATTTTCAGCCAAATTTAGTTAAGGACAGCCTCCAATTGCATGTATGCGCTCTGTGAGACTGTCCGATGACCTTTCTGCTTCTTGACAGCCCATGCCACTGCTTTCCCACTTAACCCTTTCCAGTATGCATCCATAAAATGCCAAGAATGGTTGACAAAGCACCAAATAACATCAACTGGGCATGCATCCAATGTAGTAAACTGGGAGGTAGACTTTAGCTTTCATGCAACACTAACACGTATAACATATATTGATGTCGGTAATGTAAAAGTTGGTTGATCTAAATAAGAGCTGGCCCTTATTAAGGGTCTGGTACAAGGCTATCGAAAGGTAAAGTAAATATATATAAAGACTGACAACTAGTCAGCCACCACTACACTCTCCCCCTTTGGCTTGAACCTGGAGGGCAAGCCATGACCATCCCAAGATATCAAGAAGGAAATGTGATGCAAGAAGAATTACTTTTTACTCAACCCCGGAGGGTTGAGCAGGGGGAACACTGGAGTTTCCAGAGGACCGACTGCTGAGGGGTTCATCCATATCCATTCTGTTGTCTAATGGGAGGGACAAGAAGATGGGTGACTCTGTAGTAGACACCAGGGAGGCTGCCTGGGAAATGGGAGTCACCAGGGACAATTCCACAGCAGGGGATTCGAGAAGCTGCTCTCCCTCTGGGTGGGCAGTGCCTGGAGCATCTGAGTCGTCTCTGGAATCAGAGACCGAGTCAGTGCACTCAGACTCAGAACCCTTGTTCTTTCGTCGACTCCAAGTAGGGCATGCAAAAAGTTGGAACTTGCCCCCTCCTGACCCTGCAGGTGGGGGTCCAGTCGCTCCTTCTTTCATTCCCTCTTTGCCCTATTTCTATCGGCCTTGGTTTGATGGGGAGGACCTATGTAGGACCATCCTCCATCCATGAAGTCTGGGGTCTCCAGAGGTTGTGAAGCAGTCAATGGGTTTGGAGAGACAGGCGCAAGGGGAGTGAGGCTGGGAGAAGGTACCACTGCAATGGGGAGCGCGGTTGATGAGACAGGGTTAGAGGTTCCATGAGAGAGTCTGGGTACCCCCAGGGGTACACTGGGAAGTGACAGGTGGAGACTCAAGGACCAGAAAGCAGAGCTGGATGGCCCAGAGGATGTGTAGGCAGGACAAGAAGGCACAGCAGGAGTAATGAGAGGATCAACATGGCCCACAGGTCGCATCGTTGAGGTGGAAGAATGAGATGCTGAGCTGTGGGGCACAGCATGAGTAGAGGAAGACAGTCCTAGCAGCCCCCCCAAAGGCAGGGGAGTCTCAGGTGATTCCCTGTCTCTCTTATGCTTGGCTGGTGGGGGCTGAGTTAAACAGGGCACCCCAGGAGGAGGCAGCCACAGACGGGGTTCTGTCATCAGAGGGGCATCTTTGGGTGCAGGTTGAGCCACTTGATGAACATGTTGCAGGGTAGCATTAGCATCTGTGGACTCATCTTCCCTGTGGGACTGAGTAGCCACTGTCACATGAGGTCTGGGACTCCAATTGAAGCCAGATGTCAGACAACCTCCTCCACGGTGACATTGTCAGTCACCGGGGACATGAACTGTCGGTCTCAGCGCAGAGCAATGGAGATGCCCAATGATGATCGCAATCTTTGATACAATCCTGGGGTGGTGAAGACCTCTGCCAGGCGCAGATTTAAACTGGACTTCTGTTGCTGAGACAGTCCAGGAGGGACTTGTTGTCATAATAAAAGCATTCCCCTTACGTGGGGAAGAGAAACTTGATGTTCATCTAGAACCAACCCAGAGGAGTTCCAGAATTGGTAGAGTTGTCGATGCATGAATTGGGCCCAGGATTCCACTGGGTCGTTGATTTGGGGTTGAGCCATCCTGCCTGGCTCATGCAGTCGCCGAATCCCCTTGGAGGATTGTCAATCCATGGGGAGCCACTGGGGAAGTCTCCAGTTGGCAATGGCATAGCTCATTAAGGGGGTTCAGGTCTCAGAAGGGGTTAAGCTGGCATAGTGCACATAGGACTGCGCTCGCTGTAGATAAGTCTCATTGCTGGGCTGCTGAGCAGCCACAGCCCATATATCGAACTCGGCACTGTTTTGCGGTAAGGTAGAGGGAACAGGATTATGGACTGGAGGAGCTGGGGACCAGTTAGCCGGTCGGGAAATACTCAGTGCCGGGTTGATCATCCGGGGCCCTGGAGGGGGAAGGAGAGGGTGCTCCCTCTCCTTCTCACCTTTGTCCACATCCATCACCTCCACTGGTCAGACCTTTGGGACAGGCGTGGTGGGCTTAGTGGAGGCAATGATGTAAGAACACTCCCGGACTGGAGAACATGGTCTGGGGGAAGGCTCGGGACCACAGGGTCATTTGGCTGGGCAATCCTTCAGACATTGGTCCAACTCATCCTCAAGGTGCTGAATTTACATAGCTACATGGAAGAGCTGTACCAGAGCCTCAACTATTAGCACAAATAAACTCTTTGTACTGTCCCCATCTGCTGCAAGATAGGGATCCCAATCTTGCTCACAATCAGATTCTGCACTGTTCTCAACTCCTAGAAGCCGCTTCTGGCTGTTTGATTGATCCAGTTGATCCTGCAAAGGGACTGCCTGTTAGGAAACTGCCCCATTACCTAATAAAATTTCATTTTTATTTTACTATGTGGAATTATGCCCAATGACACCAAATGATGCCAAATGACACTACACTTTGATAGCATGAGAATTTTATTTTGCACGCATCAAGATGTATGTGCATATACACACATGTCGGTAACAACCATGTACAATATATGTAACATAGTATATAAACCCTAAAATATACACCTAGGGGACCCCAGTTGTGTTCTCTTAGGTATTCCACCTATGCTTTTGGTGTGAAAGGCCTTTGTCAACAAACTCATCTATTAATAACCCCTCGCATCAAAACCATCAGTTCCCCCATCATGTGCACGCATCCTGCCCCCTTCTTGTAGAGAGAACCCACACAGTCTTAGCTAGCAGATAGTGGGTGTTGCCGTAACAGTGAAGGTGATCTGACCCTTTTCTGATTTTGCAACCCATCAATGTTCTGTTTAGTGACCTTTTTGGGGCATCCTCGAGCCATGACAATGAAGAAAAGATGAATATTTTTACAGGTATCTACTTGATAAATTTTTTCAATACTGTGGCATTAGATACTAGCCATAAAAAGGAAGCGATTGTACACTTTTCTGTGATTTGGGGGTTTTTTTTTGGCATACCACCAAATGTTTTGGGCTCGAGACACAAAAATAATGCATTAGATGAATTGGCTAATGCAAATATGTTTGTTAGGTCCTTAACTATGTATTCTTTCAGTGCTTTTCGGTGCCTGTGGATGTCATGAAAATTAGTGGTGTAAATTGGTTGGTTTTGTTTGTCCACAACTGTACACCTACTGTAAATAGTGGTCATCAGGAAAATGACACACCATAGCACAGCATAGCACACCATTGGAGTTTCTAGGCAGTTTGATCTGTCAGGAAATACTGGGTGACTTTCCATAAGCTTTGAGAATAAAATATACAGCTGATCTCGATTTTAAATCTGACCATCACCACTTTAATCAGATATTCTATTCCATTAAGTAAACCATAAGACATTCTGATAAAAAAAAATCTACTGTGACAACTTCTACCAAATGTAGCACAAATCATTGCCTTTGGAGACCAAAAAAAGGATCTGATCATGTCAGATAGTGGCAGTTAGACGCAGCATGTTGGTAAGGGAAATTTTGTCTTCAAATTGGCTGAAGACCCAAAAATGGAATGGAGTTCAGGCAAAAGAGGGACATTTGGGATCTTTGGGGCAAGCGGGTGAGCATTATGCAACATATTCAATATATTACTCACCCCAATGGAATTCAAACACTGTGCAAGTGGTGACATCAATTGGGAGCAGGATTAGAGATGGGAGTGGATTATGTCATGTTGGTTGAATGCCAGATTTGGAAATGTGTTTATTCACATCAAAATTAATCTATTCAGGGGGGGTCTACCCTATCAACAGATTAAGGTTTATTTGAGGGTCTAAGCAACGTCGACGGCATGATGGCTGCCTAGCACCTCGGCAATTTCAGCTTTGATTGTCTGATTTATTCTATTCACCTCAATAAATGCTTACAGAAAGTCACCCACTAGTGATGCTGGAAATGAGCTTCAGAAGAATCTTGGTTGCAAGGCACAAAGTGTGATGGCAATGTTGAACTTCCTGGTTTGGCAATTATCAGACTTTGAATAAGAACTTGTCTCCTCACCACCATGCATGCCCATCATCTTTGTTGCCCTTGTTGCTCATCCTCCATTTGTTGCTGCCTTGTGCTATGCCTGTTTTGCCAAGGCTGTGGTGGAAGAGATGTCTGGCCAAGATCTCTTCCACTACAGCCTTGCCTAAGGCATGACATGGGTATGGGTAACACTGTGATAATGTGGTCATGGGTATGCTTGGATACGGGTATGGGTTGGACATTGCCGTACCTGGGCAATACCATACCCATTCCCATGGTTGTATGGGTTTTTGTGGGTACCAATAGCTGGGTGCCTAATCACCTGAGTTTGTTGATCAACATCAACAATCTTCAATATCCATCGACAACAACATCAACAGCAAGACAATGACAACAATGGCAACAACCAACCCCCTCTGGGTGACCACCACCACCCCCTACCTCACTCCAAATGTGAGTGGAGGGGTTTCTTATTCTATTCTAGGCAACAACATCCCTCTCTAGGCAACAACGGCACCAATGGCCCCTCCCCCACTCCAAACGTGAGCAGGGTGATCTCTGGTTTGATTCTAGGCAACTACGGCACCACACAAGAGGCAGAGCAATATATTATCCTGGAGAAAATGTTGGGAATAATAGGGGAAAAAGACACTTTTTCACTGGGGAAAAATAAAAGGAACCATCAGTAAAAATATATTATTTTCCCACACTTTGTCCTTTTGGTTGCTGCAGGAAAACAACTAATCTGTTTCCAGGAGAAAAACTTGTGAACATTAGGGGGAAAAAGGTCATTTTCCCACATGTTCCCAGTTTTTTCTCTGTGGAAAAATAACTAATCTGTTTCTAGGTGAAAAAATTGTGGAAGTCAGGAGAAAAAATGTTATTTTCACAGATATAGAGAAAATGTAGAAAAAAATATATATTTCCCCTCCATTTTCACCTGATTTTCTCCTGGGAATGGATGAGTTATTTTTGCTGAGCAAGAGCAAAGAGAAAAGTGTGGGAAAAAGAACATTTTTTTACTGATGGTTCCTTTTATTTTTCCCCAGGGAAAAAGTGTCTTTTTTCCCTACTATTCCCAACATATTCTCCAGGGTAATATATTGCTCTGCCTCTTGTGCCAACAGCCCCTCCCCCACTCCAAACATGAGTGGGTGATTTCTGGTTTGATTCTAGGCAACCATGGCCACCACCCCCTCCCTCACTTCAAATGTGAGCCGGGGGGGTTCTAGTTTTTTTTCTAGGTGACAACAGCCACCACCTACCAGGCAGCACCCCTCCCCCCCTTCCCCCCCTTCTCTTGCTGCAAACACAAGCAGGGGGTGGGGTTTCTCATTCTGTTCTCAGCGACTATGGCCACCATGTCCCCCCCTTGCTCACTTCAAATGCGAGTCGAGGGGCTCTTATGTTCTTCTGGGTGGCTATGACAACAACGACCCCTCCCTCGCATCTACCATGAGTGGAGGGGTTTTTCTGATTCCATTCTGGTTGACTATGACAACTACGACCCCTCCCTTGCTGCTAATGTGAGTGGAGGGGTTCTTTATTTAGTTCTGGGTGGCTATAACAACAATGACCCCTCCCTCACTGCTAATGTGAGTGGAGGGGTTCTTTATTTAGTTCTGGGTGGCTATAACAACAACGACCCCTCCCTCACTGCTAATGTGAGTGGAGGGGTTTCTTAGTGTATCTAATTATGTAGATATACCCATTGAAACCTTCCCATACTGGCAGTAAAACTGCACCCATAACCATAACAGGTACAGTGTTCACAGGTATGGGTATGGGTACTAATATGTGAATACCGCTCGATGCACACGAGACGACACCATACACCACTACATAACCTACTAGATCTATTCACGGAGATGCACCCCGAATGGACAGAGAACATAGGACCCAACACAAACTCTTCGGCCCTAGAAATCACAGCCTTCACCACAGAGATAGCATGAGATCAAGCCACATCCATGCGAGAAGAGGCAAACAGGGAGCCAGAAATAAAGGTATTCACAGACAGGTCAGGCATAGATGGACGTATCGGAGCAGCAGCAGTGATGTACCAGAAAGGGAGAGACACGCCAGCCAAAATACTAAGATACCAGCTCGGGAGCGCAAAAGAATACTCTACGTTCGAAGCGGAAGCGGTAGGCGCGATAATGGGAGCATGGCTAATAAAAGCGGAACACATAGCAGGCAGGTTACCAATAAGCATACTAACAGACAGTCAAGCCTTCATAACATGGACAACAACATGCAAAGCAAAAATGGCACAATACCTCATAGACAAATTCATCAACATAGCTGAAAGTGTCAATTCGATGAATCTGAGCTCAACCGTGAAACGATTTCATTTAACGTGGATTTCGGGACACAGTGGAGTACAAGGTAATGAGAAAGTAGATGAGGAAGCAAAAAAGGCGGCACAAGGAGAGGTCACTCTGACTCACTGGCTCCTGCACATACTACGAGAGAAACTACCAAGAAGCATAGCGGCAGCAAAACAAGAATACAAATGCAGGCTGAAAGAAAAGTGGGACGAGATATGGAAAGGCTTGCCGCGACATCCAAAGCTAAGTCAAATAGATCCGAAATTTACGTACAAAAAATATGCTGAGACACAGGCAAAACTGAGGAGGCAACAAGCAAGCCTACTGACACAAATATGCATGGGACACATACCTCTAAACTTCTATCTACATCGGATACAGAAAGCGGAGTCAAGTGATTGCACGGCATGCCGAAACGACGACTTATCGACAAAGGAGACCATCACACACTATCTTTTTGAATGCGCAGCATACAATACAGAGCGACAAGAGCTGGATCAACTAATGAGAAGAGACTCCAGAAGTCTCACGGCACTAATGAGCATGGAAAAAGGGATAGTAGCGCTACTGAACTACGTGACTAAGATGGGATGTCTATCAACTTGCAAAGGTGAACACTCAATCACTTAGAGGATATTCGCTACCTTTCAAATTATACAGGGAACAAAGCAACAAGCAGAGAAAGAACGACAACGGGTCTCGAACAAACCTAACCATGCCTGAGTCACAGAGGACCATAGAGAGCACACAAAGCACACTATGACTAGAGGTGACAACACATAGTGAACACACACGAACACACCATCCGCACTGCACCTGCCACTAGATGGCCAGGCACATAATAGTCTTATAACACACACACAACATGCAATCAAGTGACGACAAAATGCAGGAGAGGTCAAAGGAAGGCTCACAGTCCCAAACGGCCTGTAGGACCGGACCTCAGGGGGAGTGATTGCCATGGGCATGCTGTCTGAGGGGCTGGGACTGGAGCAAGGGCAGGCAAAAGGGGCCTTTATCGTAGATACTCTTAGTAAGTAAGGACCATTGTAGGGTGATCCCTGAGAGGTCAGAAAAATGACATCAAAAAAAAAAAAAAAGGGTATGGGTACATGAAATCATACCCAGGGGTTACCTGAGTCATGCCCTAGCCTTGCCAACACATTGGCTGTTCTTGAAGATGCTAGTGTTTAGTGGCTGTAAGTCTCTCACCTTTCATTTCCTACCTCCACAGCTGACCTCCACCACAGCAACAGCAGTCACAACACCAGCACCAAAAATGGCCCCACTGGATGCTGAGGCTACCACAACAATGGCAACAGCAACAATGATGAGCTCCAGGACCCACCATCTGCCACCACTGTGCCCTCCCACCCTAACTCCCACTCCTCTACATTAATGGACACTCCTACAGCCCCAGTGCCCAACAACCAAACCCTAATGGCAAACCATGTGACTGCAAAGGTACCATGTCACAGCCAAATTTTGGTGTCAACAACCATTGTGCCTGTCTCTCCCAGGGTCCAGGGTCCAGGATCTCCAAAATCAACATAAGTAAGGCAACTCTTTTTGTCCCTTTTCCACTACTAATTAGTTTGATTATTTTCTAGGTTATGCCCATCTATTCAGAATGACAACATGCTGTTGCTGCAGCCTCTGCTGCTTCCTCCCTGTTTACATGGGATGTGAGGCACTTGGTTGGGGTAGGATGACCACAGGAATGTGCTGGGAGGCTTGTGCAGTGAGGTACTCATGAGAGGTCGCATTGTTGCTGTTAGCAGATGGGGGGATTTTTGTAGATATGCAGTACATCTGGTAGACATTATTGCATAATTTGTATCGTTCTCAATATTAAGTTGACTTTTGCTATCATACATTTGTCTGGAGTGACTGGAACTGCTGGCAAACCTGAGTAATCTGGTGTAATATGCTGTGCTGGAACTGGACTTCTTTTTATGGACCCAGATGACAACCTGGAAACCTGGGAAACCTGGATGATCTGGTAGTGCCGGGCACCAACATTTCCAGGCACATGTCATTTTCCTGATGGTGGGAGTGGAGGGAGAATGAACTTCAAATACACAAAGTGAATCTAAGGAATATCACTAGAGAAAGAGCTCTGTTCAGAGAGGCAAGGAGATAGAAGGATAAACCCTTACCTAGGAGAGAGAGCATTGATGATGTTCAACCTGGAAACTCAACCAAAACCAACCAAACTGGTCTTAGGAGATATAACAGGAGTCAGAGAAAGGGCACAAGGTGGTACTGAATATCACCGTGCTAACCAAAAGTCGGTAGATGTAGTGCGAAGTGTTGTGAAGTGATGCGAAGTGATGTGAAGTCCTGCAAAGCAGTACAAAACACCATGAAGTGTTTTGAAGCGATACAAAAGAATTAGAGGTGGTGCAAAAGAATTCAAAGAAATTCAAAATAGTTTCAAGAGGTTAGTGAGACGATAGACAATGTCAAATGAAAATGATGATAGACAATGTCAATGTGCGATGAATACGATAGACAATTGACAATAGTTTTGAGAAGTGAAGTAGTGGAACAAAGAAGTTGCCGGAAGACCACAGAGCTTTGGACTAAGACTGAGCTAAGATTCAAGAGCTGAACTCTTAAATCTGATGATATACAATAGGGGAAGACAATTTCTCATTGAAACAGGTATTTAGTACAAGGTTATATATGTTTTAAAGAGATAGTACTAGAAAAGGAAAAAGGCCTTGAGGCAAACATGAGGAAGACATAAGGCCAGGAAAAAGGTGTCCAAATCACAAAGTAAATGAGAAATGATGAAGAAGAAAATCTGCAAAGTCATAATATATCAAAGTCCTTTGTCCTGTTATTGCAGCAAATCACAGACATGTCAAAAAACATCACAAGGCATCCTAAAAGGCTCATTGTCTTGTCTCCTCATGTCTGGTGTGCTTGACATGCAACACGTCAATGTGTGGGAGGTGTGCTGCACAAGTCTGAAGTGCAGTGCAATAGGAATATGGTGGCCGGAGGCATGCTATGTGCTGCGAAGTGGTGTGAAGTAGTTCAGAGCATCGTGAAGTGTTTTGTAGGCATTTCATGTGTTTGTGGAGGTTCATACATGTTTGTAAGATGATGTGGTGCAGTAGAAAAATCAGAGTATATGTGGGGTTCTGTTGAGGTCATTGAACTCCAAAGGAAAGAGAATGGAAGGTCCATAAAAGGAAGGGATAATGGATGGAAACGGGGTTTGAGGTAGAACCTCAGGGAAGGATGGCCATGGGAGGTTGAAACACAGTTAACAGGAATAAACACATTTATGCATGGGCGTCAAAAGGCTGTGTGGGTCAAGGCTTGAGGGAAAGAGGTTGTAGATGGATCTTCGAGGCTTGTTGTATGTAATAAGGGTGAGTCTTTAAGAAGACCAAGTCCAGAGAAGGTCTACAGGACAGAGAATCAGCTAAAGAGACTCAAAACTTTAGTACTACACCTTTTTGTGTATTCTCCTCTTGTAGGAGATAAAACTTAGGCTTTGGGGGAGAGATTTTCCTCAAAATGTTGGATGCTCCATTCAAAAGGTGGGAGGACACCTAAATACAAAACTAGCGAGAAAAACTCGACCGCATGCATACTCTCACATCGGCCAGACCATACTACATCAATTTAGACTATTTGAGATCAAGTTACCATGAAGAAGCATATGAAAAGCTTAGAGCCTGAGGGAATAATGTGAAAAAGACAATGTACTAATGTATACAGGAAATGAGCCATTGGGCAATTGCTCGGGGAGTTGCATGCAGACTTGTGGGCACTATTGACTTGTGTCACTTGCCCCCTTCAAGCGTGGTGCCCTCCAAGTCACGGCTCTCAACCCTACATCCCAAAGACTCAAATCCTGCAGAGGCACCCGAACAGTAGAGAAGACAGTAGCAAATGAAAAGATTAAAGCATAACATGTCAAAGTGGAGCAGTTTCTAGAAAGCATTTGAAACCCAAGATGAGAAACTGGTCCATCCCACAATGTCTGCTTTGGCTAATTACTCCGATCTTGCATTGGGAGGATTTCAAGAGGAAGTCAATGGGGCAAAGGATTCTGCCAGAATCTAGAGGACTCAGTAGAAAAGTTATTTGAGCAAGGTATCAGTAAGGTAAACAGGTAAGAAGAACAAGAGAAATCAACAAACATGTGTTCGATGTGTGTACCTAAGTTAAGGCTGGTGATGGGCACAGCCACATGCTGATCATGGATCGGATGTGTAACACATCATGCCATCAAGTCTACGAGTAGGACTGTAGACTCTACAACAATTCACGGTTAGTTTGAATGATGCCCCCATCATTCCATCAATCAGTAACATTGAAAACATAAAATCTTTGAGAAGTTAAAGTTTGGCTCAAATGGCTCAAATGGCTCAAATTGGCTCAAATGGCTCAAATTGGCTCAAATGGTTCGAATCTAAAAATAAAATTTTTGAGAAGATAAAGAAAGAAAAAAATAAAATAAAATAAAAATGAATGCTTCCGGTTTGCATGAAGCCACAAGTTCAATAAGCAATTCACAAGAAATTAAAACGGAAATGCAAAGAGGTATGCAAAGAGGTACCCATCCCATGGTTTGTTTGCATGATGCCCTCATTGTTCCACACAATGAACAAAAAGGAGAACAAAGTCAAAAATTCGAAATATGGAGACTTAGCATAACAGAAGAAATTTGCAAGTCCAATCTTCTAGTTGTTCAAGTTCCAGACTGGAGGGATCTAACTGTGTGACCATGAGTGGTGAGTATTCAAATCTTTTTGTGACCAGAATGCCAAGTAGGTGCAAGGAGCGAGGATCAGTAAGATTTTTGATAGGAGGGCACCTATGCAAACCTGTTATTCACCCTGGAGTATCTTGAAGATGTTCGAGTACAGGTGCCCACACAAGATCTGGGTTGGAGTATCCACTAGTATAAATACCTTTCACAATAAGTACGCGGTAAGAATCCAGGTCACCGCTATCGTCAATGGTAACAACCAGATGAGCCCTATGCTCATGCCAGTTGATATGGGGATATTGAATCTCCAAACAGCCACAGAAGGATGAATGAACCATTTGATAATGTTTTCTGTAGTAAAATACTTTCAGCCACGTCGCAAAATACAACTCACATTTGACAGTCCCATCCAATTCTCTCAACTTGTACATCTTGTCCTGAACTTTCTCATGAATGATGAAAGGACCAGTCCAACAAAGTGTGCCCTTGTTCCCAACTTGTGTGTCGAGCCAAGTTTCGTGTGCGAGAACCCAGGTGCCAAGTTTGAATTTGCCAGTAGAGAGTTGAGCCCAGTGCTTCTCATTGAATTCATCCATGGCCCTTTTGCAGAGAGCCTTTTGCTGAGCCAATCCTTGAACAAGATGACAATCACATCGAGTGATCTGTTGGGCACGCATGCCGATAAGATCAGCGGTGGACTGAACAGTGTGCCAATCGAGTGTACCCCAAGTGCGGTCAGCAATGTCGAAAGCTAATAAAGGTGACCTGCCATATAATAAGTAGTAAGGGGTAAAACCAGTCATACGAGAACTTGTGCAATGCATATGCCAAAAGGAACAATGGCCACTTCGAAGAATTGGTACCACAAGCATGAAAAAGGGACTCAATGAGGGTGGGGTGAGCCCATTCTGCAACAGCATTATTATGGGGACTGTAGGGACTTGCAACAATGGCGACGATGCTGTACTGCTTGAAGAGGATCTCGACCAGGCCCTTGAACTCAGAGCCACCGTCAATAATGAAAAGAGGGATACAACCAAACCTGCATATGATCTCTTCATAAATGAACTTCACCCATGATGCCAAATCATTCTTTCTTGATGCCTGCGCCTCTGGCCAGCCAATCCCAGGTTCAATCGCTTGCAGTAAAAATTTCTTCCTGCCATAACCATCAGGCATGTGGACGGTGTTGAGATCAAAGCATCGAAGGATGGTAGAGTTCCAAGTAGACGAGTAAGGGACTTTGGGATGTGAAGCCGAATGAAGTTGGCAGATTACACATGAGACCACAAAGAAAGCCACATCATCAAACAAGTTCAGCCAATAGAATTGATCTGAAAGGTGTTTAAATGTAGCATCGCATCCTCAATGCCCAGCCTTGTTATGAGCCTCCACAATGAGTTTCTGTTGACGCGTGATATCAGTGATGACAAGTTGGGGAACCTGACCTGTTTTGCCAATCTTCCAGAGCTGATTGTCATGTTGAATGAATTGATGAGCCCGAATGGTGAATTTCTTGAGTGCAGCTGGGTTTGAACGTTGAGGAGAAAGAGTACCATCTCTGAGAAATATCAGTAGATCAGACCAGAGTTCAGGGGACTCATCATTTTTTGTTCCATATCTATGACCAATGCAAGTCATGGCCGTCCGTTCCAGTTGAGGCAAGTCATAGCCCGTGCAATTGTCAAACTGAGTTTCACCATCGGAACTGTCATCATATAAAGGTTTAGTAATATAACAGCTCGAATATTCAGAAATACAAATCGAAATTATCTCCCCACCCCAATCACAGTCAACCATACACTCTGTTTCAACCTTCCTGAAAAAGAAGTCACAACCAACATAGTTTTCAGTATAGTTAGCAGAAAGGAGGGATCAGGCAATCAAGGAGTTAGGGAACTTATATGCATCTGGTGCTGAGTCAATGGTGTAATTACCAATGATGTTCATCTTAACACCTGTTGCTTCTTGGTTATTTGGCACAGTTGTGAAGTAGGAAATATCAAGGGTGTTGGAAGTTGTCATTTGATAGGTGATACCACATCCAAGAAGTCTTGAGCATTGCATCTCGAGCCAAGACATAAAATACTCAGTAGGAAATGAAAGAGCACAGTCGTAATCTGGCAAAACTTCCAAATGGACAAAATGTTCAGCAAACATGGCAACGGACAAGCAGGAAGCAACTGAGGAGCAGCCAATAAACGAATCAAGATAAGCCTCAGCATCTTCATCATCAGTGTCAAGGGGGGGATGGTTTGCATCTTGAAAGCCCATCAGGTACTTTATGCTTTTCTGTGGGAACATGAACAAGATCAAAATTGAAGAGTTGAATGTAAAGAAGCCACTGGGTCATTGGGGCATTTGGCAATTCGGGAGCGTGGAGCATTTCAAGAAGGAACTTAGCATCAGCCTCAATCCTAAAATAGATTCCCCATACACAGAGTCAAAGTTCCTTCAACGCTCGAAAAACACCATAGAGCTCAGCTTTGGGTTGAAAATATCTGGATTCAGTCTCACTGTAAGTGCATGAACCAAAAAGAATCAGGTGCTTCTCTGTGTTCTGTATCTGATATACCACCCAATCTGAGCCATGCATTGAGGAATCAATCGCAATGATGACAAGGCCATCATCACCCGGGGGTCTGTAGTGCCTGGTTGCTAATTTAGCCTTTTCATAATCGAGATGTACCAAAACTGGAGCTGTCATGATCAATTTCTTGATCTTTTGCTGAGCTTCTTGTGCCTCGGGATCAAAGAAAAATGATTCTCCTGTCGTGCATGTCAGCAATGTCAGTGGTTTAACAATTAAAGAGAAGCCTTTTATCCATTTCCTACCAACACCTGCAGTTCTGAGGAACGAACGTACATCAGAAACAGATTCCAGGTCAGGCCAGTTGAGGATTTCTGAAGCAATGCCATGTGATAAGTGCCAGCCGTCTTTTGAGACTTCAGTGCCCATGATGTGTAGACAGGGGACTGCAAGGACTAGCTTGTTTGCCAAAGCGGTAATCCCAGCATAAATCATCCTGACTAAAATACAGTCAATGGTTGTAGCAAACTCATACATGAACCCTCAAATCCCTGGGGTAATTTCTTCATCATCATAATTGCTGTAGGGTCCCTTAGCACCCACATTATTGATAAAAACATCTGCATGTTCCAGAATATCCCCCAAAAGACAGTGGTTAGTACATTTGCAAAATTCTGGAACCAAATTTGTAGCTCCTTGTGGTAGACATGTCAGTTGAAGAGGACCAATAATTGTACTCAGTGTTGTCATAGGGCGCGACTTCACCGCCAATACATGGCCATCATAACCTGCAAAAAGATCAAATAAACCATAAATATGTCTGCCAGCAAATCCTTCAGCAAAATCGTCCAAATGTGGTGGAAGCACAGAATCACAGATCATGATTTTGTTGAGCTCCTGGACATCCTCGATGAGTCATAGCCCAGCTTCTTTCTTCGAAACAGCAAACATCAGGGATCAGTAAGAAGCTGTTGAAACTTTGTATTTGCCTGCTGCCTTCTGTTCTTCAAGAATGCATCGAATGTCGGCCTCAATCACCTTTGGTACACAGATAGGTGGTAAAAACCAAGGAATGTGTTCTATAATGGGGATCTCATAGTCAGGATAATATTTGGGAGAACGTACCACATTCATGGTCTTCAAAGGCAATTGCTTTGTCTCTGGACCATAACACAAAAATTAATAAGTCAATTTCCTGAGAAGAAAGGAAATCGTCGGGAACACTTTGCAAAATTTTATCAAGTCGTTCTTGAGTCAGCCTAACTGTGGGTTCAAATTCAGAATAAGCAGGCAGATTAAATGGGAGAGGTGGTAAACTCGGAATTTCAATGGGTTTGAACTCTTGTCCCAAAGGATCGGCATGTAGGTTGGAACAGGTCAGACCTTTTGGTCAATGGGCTTGTACTTGCATTTAGCAGCACTGGAATAAAAGGGAGGGGGAGCCAAAGCTCGAACAGTCCAAGGAGTTGAAATGGAAGAGGCAGGCGCGGCATGAATCATCATATGAAGCAGGGAATCATAGCTTTCTGGGGGAAAAATCAATCTCGAACATTCAATGAAATCATCATCGTAAGTCGCAAAACCAGCAAGACAAGATATCTTTCATCCAAAAATAGGAATGGGGGCACCCTCTTTCAACTGAGGTTTGGACTGTGCACCTGTCTCTAGTTTTCGGCATCTTCATCAGAAACTTCTTCAATTGTTGCATGGTGCAAGAGAGGCCATAAAACTAGACAGTCAGCATTTCGTGGAGAATCAACAGGACATAGCTGAATAGAAAGCATGGGGGGAATGTGATGCTTGTGTTTGGGACAACATCATTCACCACTAGCCCATAGATGAAGGTGTACCCCCTCAGAACAGTGATGATACTCAACCTGGGAAAACCACCAAAACAGCCGATGAGGCAATCGATGATATTTGCGACGAGTCCGAGGAAGGGTGCGAGTCGTTCCGAATGTTTGTGGTCCAACCAATGAGAAGTTAACTAGTTGGTACTAGTCATGAAGGTAGTGCTATGAGAGATGAAGGCGTTTGGCATGGTCCAATTGAGTATCGATCGATATTGAGGGCAATCGATGAGATCGATGGCGAATGAGTTTATCGTCGATGGTCGATGTGTGAATTCTGGGGACCTTTTGATAGGTCAATAGTATATGAAGGGTATGGTAAATAGCTATGAAGTGTTGGAAGGGTTGCTAGTGCTAATGACAAGAGGATCAAAGGAGGATCGAGGACACGATGATCGCAGAGGTTTCTCGTTGATTGAGAAAACCCGTAGAGACTTAGATTGTTTTTAGAAAGTTGATCGGATGCTTAGAACTGTATACGAGATGATAGGTGAAGACAATTTCCTGTATTTTGAGTAGATACTACAGAGTTTTATATGTTTTAAAGAAACTTCCTAAAATGGAATGAGAAACATGTGTAGAACATGAGGCAAAAGATATGAGTTAAGGCACAAGGCCAAAAAGGAGACTGGAATCTGAACAAGAAAGATATATATCATATGATGAAAGAGTAATAAAGGGAAAGAACTAAAAGGAGACTGTCCTTTGTGTATAAACTGCACTAAGTCTCACAATAATCTGTCCAGCGGGTTCTGTACGCGATAGGGACTTGGAATGAGGCTGACCTACTATCAGCAGGTTTGGGCACGAGTTGGAATCCTTCCTGGCACATGGTATTCCACCATATAGATAACAAATGTGGTGCCCAATGTTGCTCGTAGTCTCTCGATATCAATCGATGACGCTCGACAATGTTCAATTGTGGTCGCAGTTTGTTCGAAGATGATCGGGGATGTTCAATGGTCATTTAGAAGGGGTTTTAGGGGCTTTTGGGGTAGTCCTAAGGTTGTGCAATGTGGGCTCTTGATACGATCAATGTCGCTGGTGATGTTTCGATGCGGTCGATATGATATTGCAATTGATAGACTGGGTCGCGCTGCATCTGGGACATTGTAGGAGTTAGCCGATGTGATTAGAATGATGTTAAAGTGGTGAATTGGTCCTTGAGCCGAGGAGATGACCTATCAATGGCTATATGAAATATCAGCTGCATACCATAACATCCACAGCTGACCTAAAATTATTTCTTGCTTCCCAGTGCCTTTGGACGAAACAAAAAAATGGTGGTCGAAAGAATGCCCCCTGATATTAACAGGAGAGTTCTGAACACAACCTATGAGAGGCACTGCAGGGCCATTTATACCTTTGAGAGACCAGTGTCTTCCATCATGATCAAGAGGGAGGCTTGTTTGTTGATAAAACTCTTCCAACATCAGGTTAAGATCTGAACCAGTGTTGACCATGAACGTCACTTTGTGGCTGGCCATATTACCTTCAAAACTGCCAGTGGACATTGTGAATAGAGGCGTTGTATGCAGAGCGATGGAATCGTTCCACCTCCACCAAAGCAGGCGCCTGCTGTTCAAGTTCAAGTTCCAGCTCCTCCTCCACTTCCATCTGCGCCTGAACCTGTGCCTTGTCTCCCAAAACCTGCAAAACTTCCAAAGGCCGCCCTGCAAGTTGAACCAGCACCTCCTCAGCCACCTTATCAAAACACAGCTGATGCGTGGAAAGAGAAGAAGAAGACCGCTTTGAAGAAAGCTGATTACCAAGATGTGGAGATGCAAGACATGACCAAGAGCAAGGGGGGATATCACTTTACCTCAACAATTCAAGAAATGGCAGACGGTGATGTCATTCAGTCACGAATACTCGATACAATGATTACTTTACTGCTCTGTGATATTATAGGCATGTCTGTAGATCTACAGAAACATTTTGCAGGTTTAACAAAAACTCGATGGGAATATTCCCAGAAGGTAGTGGCCACTTTGCATGGTCATGGGGAATGTGAGGATGAGTGTGGATCTGAAGGTGAGTCAGAAACTGAGTTATCTACTGATGAAGAATATCAGGAAATAGCTACGACGGAATCAAGACTCCAGTTCTCCTATGATACAAATGAAGATGTTCAAGAGATTCTGGAATGATACACTTCAGGGGGCTTGTTTTTGTTTGCATTCAGGCCTTTTTGAAGGGTAGGGTTCTGCTTGGGGAAGCTCTTTCTGGGACTGAGTGACTGGATAACTACCCATCCACTGAGGTACCGAGGATATTGCATAGACATCATGGCCAAGAAGGTCATGGCCATTGCATTGGATTCCCGCAGGTTGAGCGAAGTGAGGAGGTGTTTCACATTCTTTACCTTTTTGTGAGGGACCAGGGTTGCTCTGACAAGCTTTCTCTTCCCAAAGGATCCTTGTGATGCCACCAATACCACCCCCATTCCTAGGAAGGTCAGTACCATCAGGACGAACTAGCCTACTTACTGTGTTGTATATTGCAAGCCCTTCATTAATCAAGTTTCTAGTTTCTATGCAATTAGCAACACCTAAACAATGAATGAAAGTTCCATCACAGATAAAACACTTTTGGTCTGCTGTCAGCGCAGGGTTGCACATGTGCACCAATTCTTGAAGTAGATGTTGCTTTTCCATTGCTATCTCCTGTACCTGTGGACTCAAAGTATCCACATCAGCCATAGGAATTGGTTCAACAACAGGAGCTGCTGGAACAATATTGGATTCAAACTTAATGAATTTCTTCTTTTTCAGCTTTGACTTGGCTCATGCCGTGGTTTTGAGGTCAGAGTTTTTGGACTCTTTGTCATCTGAATAATCATGTAGGTCAATATCATGCACCATGGCATCGAGATCTGTCTCATCAAACTCCCTTCATAGCACACCCAAGGTCACATCGACTTCTGGAGGGTTCATAATCTTTTGGTTGGCGGACGGCAGACCCTTCTTGACCTTTTTGTGGATCAGATCAGGAATCCCCTGGAAGAATAAAAGGTTAATGTCTTGTTGTAGAATCTCTTGCTGTGTAATCAGGAAATCGGACTGCATAATAAATCTTCAGTAGTATCTGTCAATATCCTGTAAATGAGTGAACGTGCCTTCAGTTGCGTGTCTCTTGACCCATGCCCGGAACTTGTCACTTGTGATGAGCAAATCTTGATCCGCTGAGGCATATAGCTTGACCAAAAAGACATGCACTGCAGCCCAGTCTGTCCCAGACCAGACAGCATGTCGATGTATCATTTGACAGATCTTGTCACTACAGTAACAGGGAATGTAAGTAGGTAAATAAGTATGAGAAAGTCGAGCATTATTGGCATGGTTCTTGAGCGCATCAAGAAAATCTTCGATGCATGTTCCTTTGAAGTATGGTGCATTGTCAGTGCCTGGCATCAGCATGGGAATGACAAGTGAATGAAGAGAGGTGAACATAGAGCTGGTAGAGCCCATATTCGAAGAGGAGGAGTCTGACGGAGTCATGTTAGATTGGGGAGGTGTAAGGTTTGCAGCACCTCCAGTCATCTCTGCGTTGGACACAAAAGCAGGACCCATAGGAGGAGGTCCAGAAGGATTCAGAGAAGCTGAGGAACTTGGCATAACTCAGCATTGCTACAATTGATGAGCAATCCTAAGCTGTCGGGTGAGAAACTGTTCTATAGTGGCTAAGGTTCTGAAAAATAGTATTCAGTAACTTTTTGTGAGAATTTAAACAGAAAGATTTGATGTGTTCATCAAATGTTTGGAGGTTGGAGTTCGAGTGGAAAACCAGTCAATAAATGTGGTGCAAAAGGATACTAGAATGATGCCAAATCAATTCTAGATGGCCAACTATGAGTCGACGCCGTATCTACTAAGTAGGGTGTAGCACAGGTACAGGTGAACCTGTGGTATTCTGCCTGCAGGTAGCACAGGTGCAGGTATGGGTTTGTATATCTGTACCTGTGGCAACACCACACCTGTACTCATGGTGTTGCAGGTTGTCACAGGTTTGAGTTGTGATATATTCCATATCAGGTTTTGTGGTTCCAAAATTCTTCTGAGCTCTTTGCTTTGAGTTAAAAGAATTTTTATCAAGTTTTATGAGAATCAATTGTTGTTACACTCTGTTAAGACATGTATCTGCCTGGTATTGTGGGATCTTATGACATACAATGATCTAATTCAGTCAAGTTGATGTTATTTTGCATGGTGACCTTGAGTGTTCCTTCCAAAAATTGCTCCTCTCATGCCAAAGCTACTCTGCCCAGATAGAATGTAGCAAATTACTAGTTTCTTTGTGTTCTTCATGATGGATAAAAAAGGTTGACAGATGATTTGTGAAAGAATTGAACATTATATCATAATTTATATGTGGATTCAAGTGTTGCAGCAGTATAGAAAAGTTGGATTACTATAGCTACCTCTTATCTTTGCTTTAGCTACACATAGTTTATGCCATGTTGCTCAAGTGCTACTGTAGTTTTGAAACACCATAAAAAACCTGTGCTTATAACCTGTACCTGCAGGTATGGTGTTTGTACAGGTATGGTGTCACAGGTGACAGGTGTGGTGTTGCCAGTGAAACCTATGGTGTCACCTGTGCTACACCCTACTACTAAGAGGTTGAAGGCAGAAGAATGAATGGTAATATTTGATGCATGAGTCAAATGGTGGATGGTGGAGTTTGAGTGGAAAACCAAATGATAAACATCCCCCTGTCTCAGTATTACAGTAGGAAAATCAGAGTATACGCGGGGTTCCATTGAGGTCGTTGAACTCCAAAGGAAAGAGAATGGAAGGTCCATAAAAGGAAGGGATAATGGATGGAAACGGGGTTTGAGGTGGAACCTCAGGGAAGGATGGCCATGGGAGGTTGAAACACAGTTAACAGGAATAAACACATTTATGTGTGGGCATCAAAAGGCTGTGTGGGTCAAGGCTTGAGGGAAAGAGGTTGTAAATGGATCTTCGAGGCTTGTTGTATGTAATAAGGGTGAGTCTTCAAGAAGACCAAGTCCAGAGAAGGTCTACAGGACAGAGAATCAGCTAAAGAGACTTAAAACTTTAGTACTACACCTTTTTGTGTAGAAAACTTATTCTCCTCTTGTAGGAGATAAAACTTAGGCTTTGGGGGAGAGATTTTCCTCAAAATGTTGGATGCTCCATTCAAAAGGTGGGAGGACACCTAAATATAAAACTAGCAAGAAAAACTCAACTGCATGCATACTCCCACATCGGCCAGACTGTACTACATCAATTTAGACTATTCGAGATCAAGTTACCATGAAGAAGCATATGAAAAGCTTAGAGCCCGAGGGAATAATGTGAAAAAGACAATGTACTGATGTATACAGGAAATGAGCCATTGGGCAATTGCTCAGGGAGTTGCATGCAGACTCATGGGCACTATTGACTTGCATCACTTGCCCCCTTCAAGTGCGGCGCCCTCCAAGTCGTGGCTCTCAACCCTACATCCCAAAGACTCAAATCCTGCAGAGGCACCCAAACGGTAGAGAAGACAGTAGCAAATGAAAAGATTAAAGCATAACATGTCAAAGTGGAGCAGTTTCTAGAAAGCATTTGAAACCCAAGATGAGAAACTGGTCCATCCCACGATGTCTTCTTTGGCTGGTTACTCTGATCTTGCATTGGGAGGATTTTGAGAGGAAGTCAATGGGGAAAAGGATTCTGTCAGAATCTAGAGGACTCAGTAGAAAAGTTTTTTGAGCAAGATATCAGTAAGGTAAACAGGTAAGAAGAACAAGAGAAATCAAGAAACATGTGTTCAACGCATGTACCTAAGTTAAGGCCAGTGATGGGCACAGCCATGTGCTGATCATGGATCGGAAGTGTAACACATCATGCCATCGAGTCTATGAGTAGGACTGTAGACTCTACAACAGTGGTATGAAGGGGCATGTGTCGGAGTGTGTAGGAGTGTTTCCAGAGCTTGGAGGATGAGGTAGACTTATCAGTGTTGCAGAGAGGCCCTGAAACAGGGAGTGTCTCTGAATCTTGTCTCTTCCTAGGAATAGGGGTTTAAGCACATGATGTGTGCAAGAAGAGTCTGGCAGGACTCATATTGGATGTGGTGCAGTGGTTCAGCATGAATGAACTCCACACATAGGGTAGAGGAGACTGAAAAGGTGTGTGCATGGGCAAAAGTTGTTGTAGCAACAATGTGACCAAACTGCTTGCCATTGGACTTGCATAAACATGCTTTAAACTTGACCAATGTGTGAGGGTATGGACAGTTTCTCATAGGGAATATGCAAAATAGGTAAAACAACACCTTTGGTGACCCAAAGGATCAGCCTGAAGGGTCTACTTTTCATTTGGGGCCTCAAGGAACACCTAAGACCTATTAAGAGAGAGAAGTGGGCAAGTAGTAGAGTGAAAGATGAGCTTGATGATGCACCAAGTCTCATGAGGGCAAAGAAGCTGACACAGAGTTGTGTGCACAAAAGAAGGTCATCATGGACAGGATGATTCGCTTATGCTAAGCACATGGTGTTGAGGTCAGAGATGGTGAGTGCTTGTTGACAGATGGTTGGTGTTCCCTGTAGTCACTTACAACCTTCTAGAGTGTGGTGCACTAGATGAGATTTGCAGATTTTGTGGATGCTGGGGAAATAGGGTTCCAGCAGGTGACAGATACCTGAGAGGTATGTGTCCACTGAGTCTGGCTTGATATGGTGGCACATGTATACTGTGAATAAGCTGAGAGTATCCAATGTGGGTTTGACTGACACATTGTGCATGCAAACAAAGGAGAGGTAGGAGTTAAGTGCTGAGCTGTAGTTTTTCCAAGTGCTGACATCAATGGCCTGCCCTAGAGCGATTGCGTGTTCTCAGACCAGGTGTTTTTGTGACCATGGCTCCCATTGCAGTTGCCAGGCACAAACATGTGATGTGATCATTTTTTTGCTGCCCCCATCATGTAAAAGTCTGGGGGTTGAAAAGCTGTGATGGTGAGTCCAGGCACTAGTTCCTGTGCTTTGTCAAACTCATGATGTGAGATTGCATCTGCTGCTATGTTTTGTGTACCATGATATGGAGTATGCAAACATTCAACTTGTTGCTCAGAAATACATCCATGCAGCACTAAGGCATGACAGGGGTTACCCCTGGGTATTTTTTTGGCAACCCCTACCCATACCCATGAACACCATACCCATATGGTAAGGGGTACAGGTTTACCATGGGTATGCACAGGTTTATCGAGGTGTGTGCAGGTTACTATGATGCTACTAAATTATCACTATTATACAACTACTACCAGGAAAGATATTGACACTAGTGCTTGAAAGTCTGGTCCAGTCCCAGTTTTTCACCCTTGTGGGTGAGGACCGAGAACCAAACTGGTCCTATACTATTCAAAATTCTACATAATCACAGACTGAACCACTCAGAACTGGTTCTGAGTGGTCCATCTGCGGTTCTCAACTGGTTCTGACCAGTCCTACAACTGTATACTAACTATTTTATGTAATTAATATATATACCAAAAAATAATATATTAAATGTCCCTACCCATTGTTGGTAGTCCCTGCCTGTCATTGGTCATCCCTGCCCATTGTTCATTGTCCCTGCCCATTGTTCATTATCCCTGCCCTTTGTTTGTCATCCCTGGCCATTGTCCATTGTCCCTACCTGTCATTGAGCTGTTGTCCAATATTCTAGCACCCACGCTCCACCCCACAAGCAGTGGCTCGCTGTGAGGACACCACCCATTCTATGCACTGAATTGGGAAGTTCAGGCTCAGGAAGGTTCCAGGCTGAGGATTACCAAGCAATTTCACTGCCTCTGAGGCATGGCAATTTGTGGAAGGTTCTGGTAGCCATTCATTAAGTATATAGTTGGCTCAGAAATTTGTGAAAAGGCAGAGAAAAAGTTCAATACAATTTTATATCCAACTCACTCTCTACTTTGCCCTCAACATCTAAACCTTTCCAAACATCAACCAATCATGTGTCACACATCGAGATTACGTGTCGCATTTCTTCAGTCTCTCAGATTCTTGGGCAATCCTCATCTAGCCAGCATGATACATGGCTCCCTCTAGGAGTTTTGACCTCCTTCCCCAGACCTTGCATCATCATTACAACTGGAGCCCACCACAAGGGAGATTTTTATTTTAAGGTTTGCCACACCCACAGTCTCTGAGGCCCACCAGAAATCTTCACCAAGAACTTATACTGGCCCTCCACCTGCTGGAGGGGTCAGACATTGACTATTCACTCATACTTCCATACCACAACCTAGATGAACCACAAAGTTCCACAGATCCTTCATCATCAGATTTGAGTTCAGACTCAGACATTGATCACAAACCAACTTTCAGATTAAGACCAGCAGTTTTCCCTACACAACTCACATGCCTTCAATCTCTCTCATCTTCCAGCTCCTCATTCACTCTCCAGTCCTCTTTGACTTCATGGTCCATCACACCCGAATCTTCATCATCTCCTGTGCCTAGAACACAGCCACCAGATCATCCGTCTATGCAAGCACAGGCACCAGATCCATCATCTGCAACATCCACATCATGTTTATCCTTCCTCACACCGCTTCCAGACTGGGCAACCAAACCGATGTGGACTGGTTGTAGTCAGTTCAGTTGCTGGTTGCCCTAAGTTTGAAAAATGTATGGACTGGTCCAGTTCATGGTTGCCCCTTCTGGGGTCCAAAAAACCAGACCAGACTGGACTTTCAAACACTATGAGCTGGGGGAAGGAAGTCGTCGGATTTCCAGTCGTACCCAGACATTAGAAGTCGATAAGGATGGATCGAGTAAGGCAGGGAACCCAACGGGGATCTGGGGCAATGTTCACTTGATGTGTTGTACCAAGTGGGGAACAGAAAGGACTTTGCTTCAACTTATAAGAAGTTGTGCCCTTCTCCTCGTCAAGTGTCCTAATTTCAAGACAAGGGTAAGGAGGATGATCAGAGGTCTGGGGATTTTCTGGAGAGGATGAGAGATAGACTTAAGAGAGTAGTTGGAGTGTAATTGGGATGGAATTAAGTGGGAGACTTGGTTGATTTACAAACTGCTAATACAAGATGAAAGTAGCTAGCTTAAATACTAAATGCCAGAGGTGATCAGAGTTTCCTAGACTGTGATAATTGCAAACCGGCCTCTGAGACAAATATCCTGAAACCATTTCATCGAATTGGAAATGAGGGAATTTCACCTCTAGGCAGTGCTGCTGATAGGAGGTGGGCTGTGATGCAAGGCAGCTGGGAAGGGTGGCGGAAAATGATCAGAAATCCAGTTGAGAGAATCGGTCTTGACACTCGCCTTACATTGTGACTGCCAGTGATCAAGAGGCAGTGCTCATCATTAGGACAGCTGCAACCAGACAACCAATTGGATCTGGTTTATTTATGATTTACATTACTCTATTTGGATGACTATTTGAGTTACAAGCCAAATTCAGTGATAACTCTGAGATCAGGCACCTTAGCCAAAGAAGTGATTCATCACAGATCTACCCATTATGTCCAAACCATCAACTTCTAATCCTGGTCCTAATCCTGTTCCCACACCAGCACTAGAGGTGAAGATTGATGTGCTTACAGTGCAAGTGTCGCAATTAGTGTTGGTGTTGGCAGCATCATGGCCCAGACAAGCAGAAGTACAGCCAGAGATGACAGTAGATAGAGATGATGAGATGGAGGAGATGGTGGAGTGGATGTCACAGGATGATGTGAAGATGGTAAGGCATGACACAGGTATGGGTAAACCTGTAATAATATGGTTACAGATATGCACAGTTATGGGTACGGGTCATAAGTTGCCATACCCAGGCAATACTGTACCCATTTCCACAGTGTTATGGTTATGTGCAGGTATTCCAGTGCCAGGATTTTGGTCAGGTGAGTGATCATCTGACCTTGTTGATTCACTCACGACACTTCTAATTTTAAACTATAGGACAATTCATGACCACCACCACCACCATAGCACCCCCAATCACCACTGTGAGCAACTGCTCACAGGGTGGAAATGGGGAGCAAGGACAACTAGTAAGCAACCACAATGGCCATATCACAGCCCAAACAACATCTATCGTCATTTGGGCCTTAGGAATTTTCTCTATCTTCCATTCTTGTTTTTTTCTAACTGACTAATGTTTTTATTTGGCTTTTAGGTTCTGATAGTGCTATAACAATGAGATGACACCATCAACAGCACTGCCCCACCACTGTTGCGAGCCTCTGCTCACAAGGTGGATAACAACAGGGATGGGACCAATGACAAACAAGAAATGACACACCCCACCCCCCAGCCTCATGAGCAACTGCTCGTGGGGTGGATCATGGGTGGGATGATGATGGGCAGCACCAGCAACAAGGAGCGGTGGGGAGGGAGAACAATGACAAATGACAATAATACCAGGTAGGGCAAGGCAGGGGTTACCCCTGGGTGTCAAATCTCATACCCTCACCCCTACCCCTGAACACCCTACCCTTGGGGGTAAGGGTATGGAAACATACAAGGGTTGCCAAGGGTATGGGAGGGTTTGTCAAGGGTACAAGGGTTTGGCACAAAATCAACATATTTAGAGCAAAATTCATTTGAAAAGTGTTGATAACTATTGTATTTACTATTAATATCACATATTAATACCTCTTATTAACATATGAAAGCCATTATCATGTTAAACAATCCAAAAACTGAATTTAATTGATGAAAATCTTGGATATGAGTCTTTGTAGCTGAAAAAATCAAATGATATTCTTACATAAGCATACCCCTGGCATACCCCTGTACCCTTAGTAAGGGTACAGGGGTATGCAAGGGTATGAACTTCCAAACCCCTACCCTTACCCCTCATACCCTTAGCCCAAAAACACAAGGGTATACCCCAGGACCCCCAAAAGCCCCTACTAAGGTATGTTCCACAAAAAAAATCCTTATCTGGACAATTTTTTTCCACTCAGGCACCGATTTCATCTGGATAATGGCACACACATAGGTTTAGGCCCAATGTTATCTGGACAAATGGATGTGACATACGAAAAATCAGCATTTTCTTCTAAAATACCCATTTTTTGGCTTCTACAGCGCTCTGGCGCCATAGTGGAGGGTGTGTACATAAATTCCAAGCAATAAAACACCTGTATTTCAGTCTTGGAAGTTGTTGGGAGTATGTGGTTTAAAAGTTCTGTAACGCTAAGCTCAATGTTGGGGAGTAGTGCATGTTCTTCTTTCACTGGTGTAGTCAGCAAGGCCTCGCAGTATTCTTGCAGGTTTGCCAGAGGGAATTCCGGGAAGTGTTTTCCGCAGCCAATCCACTGTGTCTTGTTGAACAAAACACTACTATCCCCAGCCTGAGATAGGTCGTGTGATCAAGAATAGCCATTTTTGAACACCTGGCAAGAGAATTCGGAAGAGTACGAGTATTGATGCTGTTCTGAGTCTTCTGACCCTTACTTCGAGTATATTGTCTATTCCTATTGCTAATTTTTGGTGATATATTTCAGTATATTTATTCAAGTTGAACACTCCAGGTTACCCTGAAAGCTTATCCGGATTGGGAACATACCTACTGATTACACTAATTTTATCCGGATTCTCAGCATACACATTGCTTGAAAATCGGGCCCAATCTTATCTGGATTGGCACATACCTGACTGCCAAAATGTCAAATTTTATCTGGATTCAGCAGATACATATAGGGGGATTTTTGGGGGTCCTTATACTCCTACCCCTGCTTAATGCCAGGCAAGCAACAACCAATGAACAACACACCACCCACCCCCAGCCTCATGAGCAACTGCTCATGGGGTGGATTGTGGGTGGAATGATGATGACAATGATGAGGACCCAAGGACCACCACCACAACAGCACCCCCAACTGCTGCCACAAGCAACTGCTTGTGGGGTGGAACAGAGAGCAACTGGTTTTGTTCTGGGCAACTATGGACATGCCCCCCTCCTCTTGCTGCAAACATGAGTGGTTTCTCATTCTGTTCTCGGTGACTCCAGGCAGCACCCCCTCTCTCGCTGCAAATGCAAGTGGGGGGGTTATTTGTTCTATATATTAGTTTAATGTGATTAATTTAGTGTACTTAGATTATTAAGATACATATTCATGTCAAAACCCATGAATAATGATGGGTAACCAGCCGAAACCCATGGTAATACTGCACCCTTAACCATAGGGGTACAGTGTTGATGGTTACAGGTGCAGTATCACAAAATATACCCAGGGGTTACCTGTGTCATGCCCTAGCAGATGGTGGAGAAGTCTGAAAATGGAAAAGTGTGCTTACCTAAGTACGCACCCCCACAAATCTTTGATGGTACCATGGAGAATACAAAATCTTTCATCAGCTCTATATTGTACATCCATGGGAGGAAGCCAGAGTTTCATACAGCTGAGTCTAGGATAATGTTTTCTCTCTTGTACATTCAGGGGGGGAAAGCACAGTTCTGGAGAAACAAGGCTATTAATCAAATCGCCACAGGAAATAAACCATTTGCAACTTTCAAGGAATTTTTGGAAAGATTGGAGGCACAGTTTGGGAGCCCTAATCTGAAGGCAACAGTCAATGCCAAATTAAAAACCATGCACCAAGGTATGCTTCCCCTGCTCCTACTCACCAGTACCCCTGCACTACCCTGGCATGCTGCTGCCCCTACAGCTTCTTGTAACGTGTTGTTACTGCTTCCCACCACTGCTCCTGCTGCTTTGCCTGCTGCTGACTGCTGCCACTGTCCTTGCTTCCCCTGTTGCTGCTGTTGCTGCTGCCTTTGCTGCTTCTCCCAAGACTAAAGACTTCAAGTATATTTGAGGCTGGCCCCGAGCTACTGTGATATTACAGGTCAGTGGCATTATTAGAACAAAAATTAGCCACATACCTTTTCAATTTACTTCTGCAATGCCATAGATTTTACCTGAAGTTTCATAAGCAAAGATATAGAAGTAGAATAAATTAGTGCTCACAAACATGTTCCATCCATAGCATCATGATTTGACCAACATGATGCAAACTCGGTCCTGTTGCTGCCTGTGGAAGCACACAATATCGCAGGGGATGGTGATAATTACTCGGGTGGCACTTGTGCCAGTTGGGATATAAGTTGAAGCTACAAATTCAAGTTAACACACATGTGGCGCAGCATTGAGTGAAGTCGGCAAAGCATGCACATTGCAGATATGACCTGAAATAACATTGCAGGTTGACACAAACCACCTTACTGTGAGGATAAAACTGCATATAGCCAGGTTCAACTCACCTGATGACCTAGTTACCATTGGGCTACCAATTGGTGTATGACTTGTGTCACTACTCACTTTGACTTTCATATTGACACCTCCATCTGAGCACCAAGGCCTTCAGAAGGAGGGACACATGCAAGGAAAGGCATGCATGTAAGATGCATTGTTGTGGACAGGAGGAAGTTGGGGGGAAAGCGTAAGTTGTGGGGATGCAAGTAATTGAATATCACATGCTTCAAGGAATAGGATGACTTGATATGTTGAAGAGAGTCTTGGGTCAGACAAACAAGTTATGTAACTAATGCATGCAATGTTGGATTGTCGAAGTTATGATACATGGCAAACTGGATTTTTGGTTGATCAAAAATCAAGGGGGTGTTGGGATGGGAATCCCAAACCAGAGGTAGGGGGGGGTCCTGCCAGAGGCTGAAATTTTTTTTTGACCATGGTGAAAACAATGCTGATAGGTGTCATTTGAGTGTTGGTTTAACATAGTAAAGCCCTGAAAAAACTTGGTAAAGCACTCATAACATTGGATTGTGTCAATTACTACCCGGATGTAAGCGAGCAAGTGATCTTATGCTGATGTACTCAAGATCTAGTTTGTTTATGTGTGGGGATCTTGAACTAAATAGCATCATGTCCAAGAAATCAACCAATTAACGAAACAGTCACATCAGCAGCATCACATTCTTTAGAATCTTTCTGCGAGTCATGGTTGACGGATTAGGTATATCAAACTTTATGTTTTTTCATCAACATTGCTCACCACTTCAACATGTTTATCAAGACAACTCACATTGATGGACAGTCGACAGCTCAACTGTACCATATTCAACTGTCAATCATATGGCCATAACTGTTGAACAGATGGTGTACAGCCCTAGTAATGAACACTCAGCTGGGGCAAGGGGGTGTCGGGACGGGAATCCCGAACCAGACGTAGGGGGAGGGGGTCCTGCCGGAGGCTGAAATATTTTTTTTGACCATAGTGAAAGTGATGCCAATAGGCATCATTGAGTGCTATTTTGTTGTGGTTAGGGTCCTGGAACAACCAAATAGCATATATCACACATATTATCTATTACTACAAGTAGTATTCCACCAGAAGTTCGAACTGAGTATATATAAATTCAAAGTTAAAATGACTCTCATAAGTAAGCTAGAACTTATACCACCCAGTGAGGATGCTACCCACAAATACTGAGCACCAGTGGAAATTTAAATGGACCTCCTTGGCAACCTGGTCACTGACATCCATCACTGTTCTCGACAGGCCAGAGATCTTATCACCGTTATCAGGTTCGGTTCCTGCACTGTCCGACTCGGAGTCAATACAAACATACTCATGCTTCGGGATGTTGTCATCCCAGTGTTAGCTGCTGCAGGCTCGCCATCCTGGCTAGTTGGATTGTCGTGGATGATTGTGGTACCTGTCTCATGGCCCTGGCATTGTCATTGTCATTGTGTAATGCAGGGCTATGAGCACCCCAGTTGCCTGCCTGTTCTGAGATGCAGGGCAGTAAAAGGTGGTTGCATGGGTGTAATGTGTACCTCACTCGTAGTATCCCACTCCACAAGCCTCCGAGAAGCCTCCCATCATATTTCCTGTTTAGACAGGGAGAAAGTGTGGCCATGTGGGCATTAATCATCATAGGTAACAGCAGCTTGTAACCTACAGAAAAAACATTGTGATTAGTTAAAAGAGTCAGTGAATGAAAAAAACTTATTTTGTTTTGGACCTTGGGTGATGCAGGCTATGGTCTCAAATTTGCAAACCACGTTTGAAGTGGCACATTTGTAGCCATGGGGTTTGCTATTTAGCCAGGCCAAAGGGTGCGGCAGTGGTTGAAATGGCCAGTTACAAAGAAGATGGGATGGTGGGCATGATGGGGAGAGTGGGGAAGGATGCGACCACGTCGTCGTTGGAAGGATCATGGGATTGTTTTCAAACAGCACGTGATCAAAACATACCATATATGGCAGGAGGGGGGGTCTGGCGAGCTGTGAAAAAAAAAACCGACATCATATGAAAAATTCCTGTCCCGACACCCCCTTGAGCTGGGGTCACCACTGGCCTGACATTGGTCCTGCGGCATTGCTGATTCACACATTGACATCTGAAAGAAAAAATAACATGTACATGTGATTGAAACATACCATATATGGCAGGACGGGGAGGGGAGGGGTCTCGAGAGCCATGAAAAAAAAATACCGACGTCATATGAAAAATTCCCATCCCGACACCCCCTTGTCAAAAATATTTTGCACTCGATTTGGCTTGATTGCTTCTATTTGGCTTGAATCAGCTTGATCCAGCTCAACCGACTTTTCACTGGGCCTCAATCTGCCTCAATACTGAGAATTCGGAACTTACATCGATCCGGTTACTTACTATACTATTTATAGATTATTCATGTATTGTTTAGGTATAGTGATAACCGAATATAGTCTGTTATACACAGACTGAGATTATTCGTGTATTGTTTAGGTTGGATCTCAATATTCCCTGGACATTCCTCTTCTCGGCAACAACGGCAGGTACGAACTGTCATGCATCTGCGCTGATCATCTGGAATGACTCGACGGTGTTCCTTGGGCTGAGTATTTTCAGAGTTTCTATCACATCTGATTTAGTATGGATCAAAAATTGTATCAATAATCTGACTCATCTTGACTGTGACAATTATCGAGGGTGATTACGGGGCTATGGGACACCATTATTTGGACTCTAAGTATGATGCGTGCCAATGTAGGTAAGCAAAAATGTAATAATCGCCTTCATATTTGTCCAAATAATCGTCGAATCGCCTCAGATATAGAACACATCTAGCACTATACCGTAACTATACAAGGTGCTCCAGTCCTCGAGTCATTGAAGTACATGGGATCCCAGCCTTTGATAGGTAACTGCTCTTCCAATAAAACTTGAAACTAGCATACAGATAGTGATGTTCTGGCCCGGCTTGGCCCAAAAGCCCCGGCTTTGGCTTGGCCTGAGGTGGCTTTGGCCTGCTCAAATCTTGGGCCGAGCCAAAGCTGCCACTCATGGCTTGGCTTTGGCCTGGCCCGGCCCAAGCCACGGCTTTTGGCACACAAAGTTGATTCGGAGAGTGCAGGGGCTGGGGGCATAGGAAGTAGGGATCCTAGTATTCACCACTGGCAGGCACCATTATTATAATCTGCTATATACTCGTAAAATCACTATATCGAAAGAACACGGCTGCGTGTTCATCTCATCAGATCGTAAATCTGTAAAAAAATTGGTTAGGATCAATTTAATGTTCAGCCCACGGTGGCAGGACCCCCGACAACCCCCCAAAATGCCTGATCCCCGATTTTACCATGCGGATAAAAATATTTTTGGGTCGTTTCGTGGTATTCCTATCCGGATTTTGCCTCAGGCCTACCGCAGGTCCCATTTTTATCCGCACATGGGATCAGGCACTAAAAAAAACCGCCAAAATAGTATTTTTTTTCTCAAAATTTTGCTCCAGTAGGTAACATTGTCAAATAGGGCGCATGCACCAACATCCTCGCCCATATCTTCATCATTTTTACGTCTAGAGCCCAGTATCTTGAGAATCTTGCAATTTGGTTTGTGAGAACACTGAAGTTTGAACCGAGTGCTACATAGTAGTCTGTTAATAATTATAGTGATCCTGAGCCCAGTTTCTAATAACTGTGCACGAAGAGCATCAATAGTAAGCAAAGAAATCAAAGCACCTTTTTTGCTCGAGTATTAGGATTTTTTGGTTTTACCGTTCTGCCATCGAACAGCGCGCGCAAGCCCCGATGCTCTAAGACTTCTAGGCGGTGGATTCTCATGTACAATCACGTAGTCCGAGTCAGCGACGACTCAGCGTCCATTTTGGGGATTTGACGTGTGCGCGAGAAAAAGTCTGAACTTGAAAGACGCGGATGAGTTCAAGTTGAGAGCAAACCCACTTTCAAGTTCTAACTTCTGAACACAGCTACAACTTGAATGTCCGGGACGGTCTAAAATTATAGAAATTTGCTATTGGTAGTAAATATGCACTAGACTAGTACAGGCTGGTTACAGAGCAATGCCTACTAATATAATACCTGCCGCGTAATAGCGCTTGCATACTTACTATGCGCTCATGGGTCATTTTTGTGGCTCGACCCTGCAGTTTTATCCGGACCGGATCAGACCTGCGGTGGTTAGTCAATCCTTATCCGGACTATACCTCAGGGACTGGTCCAATTTTTGCCCAATTCCTATCCGGAAGGCCTCAGGGATTCAAAAAAATTTCTCCAATCCTTATCCGGATTGGGATCAGGCATTTTGGGGGGTTGTCGGGGGTCCTACGGTGGCGTGTTCCTCTCATTTCATCGGATCTGAAATCTGTGATGAAAACGGGTTGAGATCAATGCAAAGCTCAGTTTAATGATGCACAACTCACCTACTGGTAGTATCACCTATCCTGCTATATCTAATTTTCTCGTAAATTCACTATATTGAGAGAATGCGGTCGCGCGTTCCTCTCGTCTCATCGTATCTGAAATCCGTGATGAAAAAGGGTTAGGATCAATCCAAAATTCAGCCGGAACGATGCACAACTCACCTAGTAGCAATACCTATCCTGCTATATCTAGCTTTCTCGTAAAATTACTATATTGAGAGAACGCGGTTGCGCGTTCCTCTCGTCTCATCGTATCTGAAATCCGTGATGAAAAAGGGTTAGGATCAATCCAAAGTTCAGCCGGAACGATGCACAACTCACCTAGTAGCAATACCTATCCTGCTTTATCTAGCTTTCTCGTAAAATCACTACATTGAAAGAATGCGGTCACGCGTTCCTCTTGTCTCATCAGATCTGGAATCTGTGATGAAAAAGGGTTAGGATCAATCCAAAGTTCAGCCAGAACGATTTACAACTCACCTAGTACTTAAGCTATGTACTACAGGTATCCTGCTATATCTGGTTTGACTCCTAAGCAAAAAATCTAAATGCACGGAAAGGTAACAAGCTTATGATCAGTGTTATGACAACTATGGAAATCGACGAGTGATACAGCAGACTTGGCCAGCCACCAGATTCGTTGCAATCATCTCGCGCGAGGTTGTTAGTATACTTGTTACCGTTGATCCATGCTCGGCCATTTCCGGAACTCCCACCCGCATCGACTTCGGAGCGTCGTTGGCGTGCCACAAGCCACATATAATGAACAGAGTACATTTCAAGAAAGTCGAGTACAGAAGCTGGCTACAAAGTCATAACATTCGATGAAAATTTAGTATGACCAAAGCCGCGGCCTGAGCCGCCGGCTTTGGCTTTCAGCTACTCTGGGCCGGGCCAAGGGCCGTCACCAATGGCCAGGCTCACGGCTTTGAGCCGGGCCGGGCACATCACTACATACAGATGCAAAAAGCGACGAAGAAGCACCCAGACAGCTGTCAGGATCACAATAATATTTAAACACGCATATAACAAGACGAAGAGGAAGACTCGGAAGCGGTTTATCACGGCCTTCGAGGTGAATTCCAGGAGGCCTACACAGATGGGGAAAGGGTGTGTATGAGGTCTCTCTTCACATATACGGTTACCTCTATCCAACTTAATTTTGAGCTAAGGAGATGGAGTGATAGGAAGACTGGCAGCAAACCTTTGAGACTGCTCGTGGCGGTCTCCACCTTGTTCCAAGGTAACTGATGTTCGTGATGACGGATTGTGTCCATCACCCCCGCGCGCCGATTCTCTGAAGTGCTTGGAATGTTGCGAACTTGAAGCGGGAATATTATCTGCGTTCTCCTCGGGTGGATTGACGTTATCCTGACTCGAACTCAGAGAACTGAGGGGTTCATCTTTTGTTTCACCGGGTAAGCCTAGCAAGCGTAGAGAATATTTAGCTGCACTAACAGTGTGAACATCAAATTACATACATGTTAAATTCTCCCGGATGTCCGGCAGCAGTCCGTGACGCACATCAGCACCAGCCACATCGAGCCCGCTATAAGAGTGGGATATCGAGGAGTCGTTTCGGGACCCGGTGGTAGTTTTGTTGGTGGTGTTATTTGAATTGACGTTGTAGTGGACGTGCAGTCCGATAGCATTAGGCGCATATATCCTGACGTTGGGGAGGTCTGAAACCGCAGGCGGCATCATGATTTCGCTCGATAGAAAAGTGGGCGATATACTGAAACCTGTCAAGGATGTTCAATGACTCTGAGCTCTGAGCTCTGAATTATGCAAGTGGTTGGTTCAACGTACCACAATCACTGCGAATTGGGGAATTATCTAGAACATACAGCTATAGTTGGTTTAAATATCTCAACCGACGTCCTAGTTAGGTCTTCCATTTAGCCACCACTAGCGCTGTGGGGAGTAAGGGTCTATTTGGCAACCAAACCTGGGACCCATGGCCAGGTTTGGTTGCCGGCAGCCGAACAGACCCCCCAGGAGGTAGCAGGAGGCCAGGGTAGGAGATTGTGCCTGCATGACAAGTTTCCATTAAGCTCCGAGACACAGCCACATTCCGGCCAAGTGAATATCCTGCGAGGTCATGCTTTACACTCAGCCTCCTTCCCATGCCCAACTTCGCGGTTGAGAGGAAATCGGATATATGATTTTATCTTATCTGTGTGATTATCACCCAAATTTCCAACCCAGCATAACTTTATTTCCTTCAACCCTACGGAGCGGTTGAAGGAAATAAAGTTATGCTGGGTTGAAGTTTGCCAGATAATCACACAGATAAGATAATATTCGGAGAAAGCCTTGTGTACCGATTTCCGAAGTTGAGGAGCTGATTTTAACACCCTATTACTCCTTACCTGAGTTACTTAACATAGATGAGTGATAGACATTTTTGTTGGGATGTACACCGGGAACGGGTATCATCGTATCCGACGATACGGTCATTGATCCCATCACCGACATCCCATTATGGCGTGTCGGCATTCCGATCATCCCTTTATGGCATGTTGGCTATTAGTAACAAGTCTTTTGGAACGTTCCCTTTAGTGTAGCCAACGGCGCGACTCGGAGCCGTGAGCCGTCGAGGCAAGCTGCTACTTTGGGCCAGCCGCGCTGGTAAATCGGCTCAGGGCTATACCCGGCTCAGCTCTCACATTGGGTGGCTCAGAGCGGCTCAGAGCGGCTAAGCCGTCCTAAAATGGCAGGCTGTGATGGCTGTGCGACTGATGCATTGCTAACGCATCTGTCGCTTCTCCTGCACTGCCTCGCCTTCGCCCTCCTTATCCACACAATGCTACGACATCTCTGTCTAATTTCTACCACTTTCTAGTCTGTGAGGTCCCTTATATGGCATAAGGTAAGTTTGTTTTTGTGTCGTTATCTCAGTGATTAGTTGAACTTCATCTTCTTATCTAAATTCAACACCGATGCTCCACGACACCACATCAACCAAACTGCCAGCTGTTGTGTTGTGCCAGGGGACAGGGTAAGTAAGTTTCTTCTTGTTTCTTGCTCATTAATTCTACTGATTGCTCTCTTTTTCCATGTGATAGCACAACAGGCAGGGCAAAGTTTTTCCTCAGAGAAAATACAGAGAAAAAGTGGAGAAAATTACACTTTTTCATGTGGCAAACAAGTAGGGAAAAACAGGTGAAAATAAGTAATATTCACTTGATATTCTCTGCAATCTGCCCAAGGGAAAATATATCATCTTTATGGAGGGAAATAAAAGGGAATTTGAAGTGAAAAGAACTTATTTTCTCATGATTTCCCCATGATGTTTGCCAAGAAAAAAATTGTTATATTCCCTGTGAGAGCAAATCAGAAATCTGGGGTGAATATAAGTTATGTTTTCCTAATATTGGCCTGGTAAATTGTGCATGAAAAAGTGTTATTTTCTCCTCGTGTTTGCCAGATTTTCTCCTGGAAAGAAACCCCTGTCTGCTTATGTCAGCAGCAACTTGTCAGCATAGCACCAGCGCACAGAGCAGCGCTTGTTCAGCATTCAGCACAGCACCTCTCAGCGCACCTTTCTCAATCCATATTGAAGTTTTTTCTGCCAAGTTATCTCTCTTCCGCAAAAACTGTCAGCATTCTTCATGTTACATATACTAATTCAATCTGTAGTGGACATCATATACCTAATGTGATGATGGCGCAGTCAAGCAGCTGCACAATCCTCTCCAGGTCTTTCCTCTGCATTCTTATCTCCTCCACTGTCACTAGCCTTCACCCGTGCCCAATTCAACATTCCCATCTATTTTTCTTTAGCATGTGTCACACCGATCCAGGTCCATGGAATTGGCGCTCAGACATCAGCAAAGCCATCAACATTTCTCTGTGAACCAAATTTTACACCTTTTCTGTTCCGTCAAAGAGACTTGAGCAGGAGAGCATGCCATCCCTCTGCCTTGATCAAATACACCATCGCCAGTAGTCACTACTTCACACCCCAGTGGCAAATCTGGAATGGTAGATGAAGAACAAGAATATTCTAAGCATGACACAGTCCATTCGATGGATATCACAGATGTCCATATTTCGCCTCCCCACTCAGATGTTGAGCAGAACTTGAATCAAGTCCCATCCACAGATGGCCAATCTGCAGACGAGCATGCTGAATCTCAAGATTGAAGCGAAGCAATGTTCTCGTCAGACGGCGGGGAGCCAACACCCTACCCAAATCGATGCAACGGTCAAGCTGCACAACCGTCTGCTGGCGTTCTTTCCTCTGCATTTTCCTCCCCTGCACTGTCACTAGCCTTTACTCCAACACCAGCCTTCCCCCAACCCCGTGCCCAATTCGATGTTCCCCCTGCCAATGAGTTACTTGCCACCCCAGATCCACAAGAGAGCACATATGAACACGAGCAACATCCAACAGAAGACCACAGCCACAAAGAGCCATTAACCCCTCACACTCAACGCTGCTCCTTCCTTCTCTCCATAATCAACTCGACAACCCGTCCCCATCTCAAATTCCCAACCCCTCATCCATGGAACAACCTCAACCCAGCCACTCCAAGCATCACTGATCCTACACTGGGATATTGTCCCAGCTCTAGAGCTAGAACGAATCTACAAACAGCCTTCACAGGGGTTGCATCACAACAGGAGCAGGCTGTGGTCCATGTGAATCGCATCCCTTGGCACAAACCGTCCTCCTGTCGCCAGGATCATCTGATTGGGAATCCGCCTCACCTACATCAGGAAGACAGGAATCAGTCCACCAATGGGCCCCAGCGCCAGTAAACCTGTCTCCATACGATGGGACAGGTGTCGGCGATCATGCATCCTTTATCTCTACTGCATCCTCCCATGATTTAACAGTGCATCATCATGTTAATACAACATTTGATCCTGCAATGGGTTTCAGTGCAGGTGCACCCAGACTGTTGGATGATTTAGTGCAAAGGATTATCAGAATGGGGTGGATCGGAGGTTGCAGGAGGAGAATGAGGCACTCATGGATAGATTGAGGAGGCTTGAAGAGGAGAAAAAGGTGGGGCCAATGGTTGTTGCTTCAGCTTCAGCTGGTGGCAGAGGGAGAAGGGCAAGTGCTGGTGCAGCTTTGGGGGATGTGGAGGAAGATGTTGGAGGGCAAGTGGGGCAAGCACTGCTATAGTGTGCACTGAAACCCTCGATGACAAACTCACAGCAAAATCCAGACGATGGCTGCAGCTGAAGAACAAATGCGAGATAGAATGGTTTGCGAATGGGATGTAAGTGTCTTGTAAATTGTAATTGGTCAGCTCTGATACTTCATTGTTTAGAGCATGGATGAAGGAAAAGGCAGAATTGGAAGATATGGTGGATGCACTTAAGGAGGAGGTGGCTAAATGCATAGGAGAGAAAGATGAGACTGAGAAGGCACTAAATGAGGAGACGGAAGAGAGGGCAAAGAATAAGGAGCGATGGAAAGACCAGATGGTTGAGGAAGCAATCATCAAAGAGTTGGAAGAGAAAGCAGAGGTGGCGGAGAGGAGGACCAAGGACATAGAGGAAGATGGTGCTCATGCCAGACAGCTGGAGAAGAGGCTGGCTGAGGCGGAAGGGGAACTCAAGCCATGGAGAGCTGAAAAGGCTGAACAGGTGCTTGGCAGCAAGTTTCAGGAGGCCAACAAGTGTGTCGCAAAGATCATGGGTGACCTCTGAAATGCCAATTCACAGCTCAAAGAGCTCAAGGAAACAAATGCAGATGAGCTAGCAACTAAAAAGGAACAGATAAAGCAGATGGAGAAGGCGGTACAACAGGCTGATGAAGAACTGCATGCTGCCAAAGCTTATGTTGCTGAGGTGGAAGGGCTGAACAATACTACCACCCCCTTAATATCTCCATTGATTGTGGAAACCATCTGCAATGAGAAAACAAATGTAATTACAGTCAGATGACCATTGGTGTGGCATAAACACCTCTGCCCTAAACTGTTGCCCGTCATACTTCAGCAAAACAACAACAAAAAAATGCAAGCAAGAACACCTGCTATGCCGATCGGTGTACAATCCAGGGACACATATATTCCTCACAATAGAGAGCATAAACAGATCTCTGGCATGCATAGCAACACATATGATGCAGACAGGTCTACATTCACTTTGGAGTGGGCAGCTAATCATACAGCATTGTTAGCACAAATTTGAAATCATCTGCGAATATGTAGCACTTACTATGACTTATCGCCTATCGACTCAAAGTTGACACTGCCCAACTGTCCACCGAGAGTTCCCATAATTCGAACTGCATTTTGCAACCTTATGGTTGCATCCAAATCGACGATGTCACTCTTTTGTCACATCTAAAATGGATGACATCACTGATTCATCGTGTCTAATCGATGACATCACTCATTTGAGGAAAGATCAAGGAGGACCTGAAATAACGAAATGACAGAAATCCAGGGTCTGCAACTCAGTGAGAGTAGCAGGATGGAACACTTCTAAGGTGCAATTCTTTTTCTGACCTTGGTATGAACATCCTGTCGATGACGTGACTCAATCGATAAAAATCATTGGCCTAACAAAATAGAACTACAAGTGAGGATTGATAATAGGTGAGAATTATTGAGGGACTGAACACTTTCCCCTGGAGAGGAACAGCGAATGAGGCTGTCTCCATGTCTACCTGAGAGAATGGGAGGAGGAGTGAAGACGTCACTCAATCACCACGTAAGACCAAAAGCATAAAGCGGTGGTCAGGATCTTGAAAAACTTTGCAGTAGTAGTTGGAATATCTGGCGGGTGGAGGTACAGTCATCTCTGTCTTAACCCATACCTGTGATAACCCATAACCTCCCATAAGCCATACTTTCTTGTGTCCACTGAGTCGGTTCCCTGCCAAATGGACCAAACGCTCCCATATCCCATAATCCATACCTTTTGGTGGACTATAACCCATAGGTGGACATGGAACCGATCACAAAATTTCTATATATGGATGCACCTTTGTCAATTAGCACACTATATATGGATTTTCTAAGCTATCTATGTAATTTTTGGTTAAATAGTGTACCATTCAGCTGAGTAGGAGAGAGGATAGTGAGTATGGGTGCTGAAAAATATGATCAAACCATTTTTCACATTTCTCAACACCTTCTATGGGCAAAAACCCACTTCAAGTCCTCAAGGGAGGGCTGAGCAAACTTAAGGAGACAGTCAAAAAACAGAAGGAATCCCTCCTCTCGCAGCTACAAGAACGGCAGAAAATCTCCTCAGAAGATGAAGACTGGCTTGATCAAGAAGCCAACTTTGTTGATGAGGAAGCACTTGTTGACCTACTTGAGAATGCCTCAGATTACGAGTGTGCACTCTCAAAGCTAGACCCAAAGCAGAAGCCTTTATTCAAGAAACTGATAGAACTTGGTGGTGGAATCAAAGATGTTATTATCATGGGAAAGAGTTCAAAGAGGAAAAGTGAGTGATTGCCAGTGCCTTCCTGAAATAGACATGGGTACAACTGAAGTGGGATCAGGACCAGAGAAAAGAAAGAAGCCATCATGAGAAAAGAAGAAGGCAGACCCAGTTTTCACTAAGAAGGAGAATGTGACCATTGCTCAGAGAATAGAGATCCTTGACTGGTACCATAAGCATTCTGGTCCCAAGAAGAGCCAGGTCAACACTGCAGCTTATTTTGACAAGATCTATCCAAACCTAAGGCTTAAGCAGCCAATTGGTCTGAAATGAAGCAAAATGGCGGAAGGAATGGGCAGACCAGCAGAGCTCAGGAAAGGTGGGGAATATAAAACAAACGAAGCAGACCAAGCACCCTCAGGTCAATGAGATGCTTGAGTTATGGGTAGCAAAGGCAATGACAGATGGAATCTGGGTCATGGGAGAGGTGTTGTGACAAAAATGGCACAAGTTCGCTGATCTCGAGAATATTCCGCAAGGTGAGAGGTTGACTCTCAGTGAGGGATGGTTGACGGCGTTCAAGAGGCGATGTGGTCTGAAGGAAAACAGAACCCATGGCAAGGCTGGTTCTGTTGATCCTGCCAAGCTTGAGATTGAGCACAAGAGGATTCGCAAATTAATTCAGAAATATGGGTATTGAAAAATCTTCGAATCAGTTCATGAATGCCAACAGGGAGAGGAAATGATGGAAATCAATGGGGGGGACAATACCAATGAGGAGATCATTGACATGCCAAGCCATCGAGATGCTCTAGCAGCATCACTCATCCTGCAATGGTATGTAGCAGATCTCAATGATCCCTGCTCATGTGAACTTGAGGCCATTCTTGCAGGCTTTGGCCATCAAGTGCGCCTGCAGGAATCACAAGACATGAAACCAACTTTAATCACATCTTATTTCGCCTCAAATTCTTCATAATTATCATATTTAGTCAGTATATAGTCATCTAATACATAATACAGCACTTGAATGAGCAAAAAAAGGGCCCAGGACAAGCTCTGCCAAACCTCATACTCTGTAATAACCCATACTTTTAGGTGTCCACCAACTAGTATGGGTTAAGACAGAGATGGCTGTATTGCAGCCCTAGTGAAGTGCGAAAAAAAAAAAAAAAAAAGCACAATGAGATTAAAGTGATGGAAGAGCGATGGCAAAAATGTTCCTATGATTGTGATTTCCATAATGTCTCCCTCGAAAACTAGATGGATCAACAAAGCAGAGAAACAATGACATCAGCCACATCCTGAAAGAAGGATGACCACAAGTGGGTGGGCAGGCGAAGAAGCACGAGCAGTGAATATATCTTGATCCAAATAGTCCATGCAACAAAACAACCAGGCTGCAAAGTTAGATGGGCGACAAGCATATATACCCAAACAGAGGCTCAGCTTGTTCATCTGACATGGGAAGAGAAGTTGAGCCTTGCAAAGGCTTGCGCAAGACCAGTGAAAGGGAGTTTGGCAGCATCCTGAGACGTGCAAGTGAAATCGAGCCTCATTTGTTCAGCATGAAACACCGTGCAAGGCATATAGAGGGCATCACTAGATGACCGTGTGTTCGGAAGACAAGGCTTGTTCATCTGACATGGGAAGAGACATTGAACCTTGCAAAGGCTTGCACAAGACTAGCAAAAGGGGATTTGGCAGCATCCTGAGATGTGCAAGTGAAATCAAGCCTCATTCACTTAGCACGAAACACCATATGGATGGCATCACTAGACAACCATGTGTTCAGAAGGAAAGACTCACTCATCCAACATGAGAAGGGGAGCTGAGATTTGCGAGAGCTTATGCAAGACTAGCAAAAGGGAATTTGGCAACATCCTGAGACGTGCAATTGGGAAATCAAGCCTCGTTCACTTAGCACAAAACACCCTGCAAGGTATAAGCCTTGCAAGAGCTTGTGGAAGACTAGCGAGAGGGAGTATGGCAGCATCCTGAGATGCGCAATTGAAATCAAGCCTCATTCATTTAGCATGAGACACCCTGCAAGGCATACAGAGGGCATTACTAGACAACCATGGGTTCATTAGCTGTCGATACCAGTGGGAATGAACTTGGACTTACGATGTTCATCAAGAAGGATACATGTGAACATTTGAAGCCAAGTTTCATCCTAAATAACCTGCGGAGAGATCTATCCTACGGTTCTCAGGGTGAAAACCTGATTCTCAACATTGAAGCTGAAGGGAGTTGTGAAGAACGACAGTGACAGCTTCAAGTTCAAGTTGTTGTGCCAGTCACAACATTACATAATGGGCTTAACAATGATAAAGAAGTAAACATTGAACGTTCAACGTTCAACTTCAACTTCTTCAAGTTGTCTGAGTCGTTATTGTATTACCCCGAAGTCAAGCTTAACTTCGTCGAGTAAAACCATAGGAGAGAACTCTCTACAGGTCTTTCTGGACGAAGGTTATCTTCTGGATATGTTATCTTCTCTGCCATCCTGGATTGCGTGAAGGTATGTGTACCACGCCTATCGATTGATATCATATCTCACCAAACTAGCAAGCGAAAGCCTTCTTTTTACAGGCTTCATCACAATATTGTGTTTCTCTCTGATTTCTTGTTTAGGATTGGTAATCTTCCTGCCTAGATTTGGAACACCACCTGCATGCCTTTTGATACTGCCAATCTCTATGCTCCTCCTTTGTTCTCTATGCATTGTTTGGAAACAGGTAGCTCATGTTGTCATGGAGCTACTTCCTGTGCCTACCAACATGTGTCCTTCTGATGCTGCCACCACATGCTATCCTGCATCGCAGAATAATTCTACTTTTATTTATGCCCACTTGTCAAACAATGTCTGACCTTGGTGTTTACCAGCTGAAGCTTTTGCGCATGTCTTTTTATGCTACCAACACGGCATAGTGCATATGGCATAGCTTTCGATGAAGGACATAAAAAAAACATAACTATGCTACATGGGAACTGTTAAGCGATTGATGTGGAGAGAGATCGGTGTTGTGTGTCATCAATACGGAGTAGTTGGCATCCGAATCCCACCAAGGTTTCCTCAATCTATGTATACCTCTGCTGGGAATTGAGGTTCTATCCTGTGTTCTTCAGCTGTCTCTAGGTCGGGTGCAATTTCTTTCAGGAACCTGGAGGCACATTGCACTGTAAGCCCTCTGGAGAACTCTGACTATGTTCATACTCACTGTGAGACTGCCTGTAGCGCGGCCATTCTTTTGTGCCCCACGCTCAAATTAACATAGCTGCGATTCACCCCCAGCTTGCAAACCACCATATTTCTGGACCAGCCGACATCCTGATTCATTCCTCTGAGACCTTCATTCCTTAAGAATAGTCTGTGGAAGTGATATGCCAGTATGGAAGTGATATGCCAGTATGGAAGTGATATGCCAGTAAGAAGGAGAAAGAGTCCCCAAAGTACTCTAGTGTGATGATGGTTTTCTCGACAAGGTCATTGGTTATTTCTTCGATGGAGGCGACAGAGCTCATAGCTATACAACAGGTAATGGATCTCAAATGCAAGTGGGAAATGTCACTTTGTGATGGTTTGAGTTTGGAGGGAGGTATAAAAGGATGGTTTAAATACTGACAGTCTTTGTTTGGATCAGCATGCAGTTAAGGACTTCAAGTTTGAAATCCGGCCAATAAAGACAAAGGGTGAAAGATTGCTCGTCCACTTTTGGAGAAATCCGAGCTGTTTTTTGTGACTTCATAGTTGTGGTTGTATCGGCGACCCTTGGTGAAATGGCATCTATGCATGAATTGCAATCGTGACTGCGAGCAAGATCTAGATACCTTGCAGGGTGTTTCATGCTAACCAATGACTGGATTTCATTCGCGCATCTCAGGATGCTGCCAAACTCCCTTTCACTAGTCCTTTGCAAGGCTCAGATGAATGAGCCTTGTCTTCTGAGCACACGGTCATCTAGTGATGCCCAGTGTTTCATGCTGAACGAATGAGGCTCAATTTCACTTGCACATCTCAGGATGCTGCCAAACTCCCTTTCGCTAGTCTTTCGCAAGCTGTTGCAAGGCTTGACGGTGATGCCCTCTATATACCTTGCAGGGTGTTTCATGCTAAACAAACAAGGCTCAATTTCACTTGCACATCTTAGAATGCTGCCAAACTCCCTTTCACTTGTCTTGCGTAAGCTCTCACAAGGCTCAGCTCCCCTTCTCATGTCAGATGAGCGAGTCTTTCCTTCTGAACACACAGTTGTCTAGTGATGCCATCCATATGGTGTTTTATGCTAAATGAATGAGGCTTGATTTCACTTGCCTGTCTCAGGATGCTGCCAAATTCCCTTTCGCTAGTCCTTTGCTAGACTCAACTTCTCTTCCCATGTTAGGAGAATGAGCCAAGCCTCTGCTTGGGTATAGTGATGCCCTCTGTTTGCCACGCAGGATGCCTCATGCTAAATGAATGAGGCTTGATTTCACTTGTGCGTCTCAGTATCTGCCAAACTCCCTTTCACTATTCTTTCGCATGCTCTTGCAAGGCTCATACAGTGATGGCCTCTATATACCTTTTCAGGGTGTTTCATGCTAAGTGAATGAGGCTCGATTTCACCTGCACGTCTCAGGATGCTGCCAAATTCCCTTTCGCTAGTCTTGCATAGGTTCAGCCTGCGTCTCAGGATGCGCTTTCCCTAGTCTTGCACAGGCCTTTACAAGGCTCAACTTCTCTTCCCATGTCAGGTGAACAAGCCTTGTCTTCCGAACACATGGTCATCTAGTAATGCTCTCCTATAGAACCCATCCCTATACTACCTGTCATCCACAATTATGCAGCACACCCTCCGCAACATATGTTCATGTTCTCTATTATGAGGACTATATGTGCCTTTGACGTCATGTTCTTGCCTTGCATTTGTTTTGTTTCACCAACTTGGGTAATTGTTACTTCGCTCAATTATGCCGGGCATGAGTTCAGGGCAGACTGGCAGCAGCGCCTCCACCAGTGTAGTAACCTGATCATTCCGGCACAACAGCTCTTCTATCTGCTTGGGGTCCTCCAGCACCAGGGTACCTGTCGCCAGCTCAGCTTTCACTTTGCCTTTTGTGGTGGCTCATAGCAATCTGGAGGATGTCTGCGGCAGATTCAGTGTGCAATCAATGCTGCAAACAATTCTTTCACATTTCCCAACAGCTTTCATTGGTAAGCAGAGCTATAATCTATTGATTTGTTCATTTTAACTACGAGATGCTGCACTGTGGTTTCAACCTGGAGAAAGGATGGCTTCTGCTCACATCCTCAGCTGCTCGTCAGAACCCTGCTGTAAAATGAATCCATCCTTGTCAGGCAGCATCTGTGGAGCGTTTTGTGGAACAGTTTCTTGTATCTTGACTTGTAGGTGGCTCTCAGTTCTCCATCCGATACCATGTATCAACAACCTTTTTGCAGCTGGGTTTGCAGCCTCATAGAGCATGAGAGCCCAGTTCTTTCTAACACTACACACTCCTTCAACCAACACTCCTTCAACCGAAGATTCGACGACAGTGACATGTTCTCTCACATTCGACACCTCTCCATTCTGTGAATGCGAGACTTTGACGACAACATAAGCAGTGCTCCAACGTGCTCTAATCACGTGAAAGTGCGCTATGATATGTTAAAGGCGCATAGTCATCTTGTTTTCTTACTTCTACCACATCAAGGCATAGGAAGACTTTCGCTTGCTATCAAGGTATGTATTGTTTGTACTATCAGTAGCTAGATATACCCTGATTATACTTTTTCTTCCAGAACCATGCCAATCCGTGTTGCTGTCCTCCACGCATTTGCAATTGAATCCATTGCCATGGCCTTTTTGGTGCGCTCATGCATTCTTCGGGCAATTCATCAACATCTCATCTTGATTACTGCCCAGATTGGTGATCCGAGATGCTACACTTGGGTCATATGGTACACTACTTCAATTCTTCTGCTCCTTTGTCAACTGTTGATTCTTTCACAAGTTGCGACCTTCATCACTCATCACACAGATATTATCGGGCCATGCATTGCCATCACTGGACAGTTCGCACTTTCCATGGTGGGTGCTCTCGTTTTATGCTGCACATATATCCAGGGTTATGGCCAGAGGCATATCCCAATGGCAGATGGTATTGGGTGACAAGACACCTTGGTTCGACAGAATACACACCTATCCTCTGAGGTGAGTCTGCCTTTACTTCCACAACTTGCTGATTTGGAATCTGTCTTCCATTTTCATAGCCGCTAAACAAGTTGTATTGCATTTGAATAGTATAGATTTGTTGTAAACCCTCCTAGTAGTTCACATTGAACCTTTTTTTCAAAGATAGATAGCCAACTTAAGTGCTCCATTACATTTCTGTACTTTTGTTTGCTAATCAATCAAAATTCAGATCAAAACCCAGGACACTGCCATACAATGTCATCTCGCCAAACTCGGCAAGGCCTTTTATCGTAAATTGAGTTCACTGCTGACAATCTTCCAGATTGGTGTGGTCCAGAGTCCAGACTGTCCAGTTGAGCAGACATACTGCACCTTACAAACACCACTACCACTTTGTGGACAGGCTGATACAAGGCCTCCCCGTTCTCAGTAAGCATAAATCTTATGTTGCCTTACGTCCCTCGCTGCAGCATTGAATTTTCTATGTTCTAGGCCAGCTGATTTTATTGTGGATTGGCTAATGTGGGTACCTTCTCATAGTGAACAAATTAACAAGATGTTGGCTTGGAGTCTTTCTTGTATAGGATGCGTTCTTATTTCATCTCATGATCTTTCAATGACATGGACAATGATGACGGGAATGATAGGAAGAATGAGGACCAGGAAATGCAGGGAGGAGCATGACAACGATGCAGACCCAGCACCCATCCCCACCGCTACGAGCTACTGCTTGCAGGGTGGACTACAGTTGCTATGGATGACAACAACAACAACACAAGAAAAAGGAAACCAAGCAACAACCAGGGGATGACCATGGACGACCAGGGTGGCAAGGCCAGAACAAGCGGCTCAACAGACCCCACAACGATGGGGATGGTTATGACACAGGGCAACAAGTGCCGCAAAAACAATGAGGCTGATGGCTACCAAAACTAGGACAGGGACCAGGCAATGATGTGGAGGACAGGGATGACAACAACAATGAACGAAGCGGAATGAACAACAAACAATGAGGGGAAATGAGCAGGGCAAATAACTCACATTTTTCACAAGGGAGGTTTTTTTTGTTTTCTATTGTTCATTATTTTGTAGTCCCTCACTGCGTGCGAGGGTGGTTAGTTATGTTATCTCAATGAAAATCCCCAACATTTGTATCGTCCCCCCTCACATTATTCAAATAAACAAAAATGAAAAACACTCTAGGATTCTCATCGCTGCATTGTTTACTACACTACTGGAACATTATATTTAATTTGGTATATTATTATATTTCTGTCAACCATAATACGGCAGTATTAGGTTCAAGTTAACCATGGGCAGAATACCCCTATATGATACTTTTTCAAATGAGCAAGTGTGTCCAGCCTGTTTACTGATTATAATGTCTATCTGGTTATATCAACATACACTCAATTCCAGGAGGGATCAGAACCATAAGAACTGGGGCAGATTTCAACCCTTGGCCAATCCTCAATTGAAAGCATTCTGAGAGCTCATCACACAACATTGCCTTTCATCTCAGGAGTAGAATGCAGTGAATGGATCCATGTCATTGTTCTCCGGGGAGAAGTTTGTTTTACACCCAGACAATCTGCTGGGCTTTGAATGGTACCATGTTATAACCTGAGGTACTAACATCTATGCATCAATAACTTTCTAATTTCACTCATGCATTCCTGTCCATTGCATGACACCTTTGTTGTTCCTCTCATGTCTTGTCTCCAGCTGGTGTGGGGGACAAACCCTACTTTTGCATTGATTTTTCTGCAAACATTGATATGTAGCTATCAGCAGCGAACATGAAACATGATGACCTTGTGCTTCAAGCTGTTTGTCTTTTTACATTTTCCTGCACATTTTTCACTCGTTGAATATGCCCATGCTTTCGATGCTTTTAGGAACGAGGAGACCCCTGATCCAACCGACTTCTTGCCCAAAGATTTACACTCATGGTGTTGTCATCAATAAGCATAATTACTGAATATAGTTCAGATAATATGACCATACCTACCTTCAGTGTAAGCAGGTACCTGGTGCATATGGTGAGCTGTATGTTTTTGGTTGATCACAAATTTTCACTGATGTCGCATGATTAGCTGCCAACCAGTTCTCTTGCAGTTCAAACCTTTGTGTCGCTCGATAGGGAAACTCTATCAACCACGATTCATGCAAGTCACCTAAACAAGGCACGTTCAATATTCATATCCCCCCGCACCCTTTCGGCTGATGTGTGCTGCAGTTTACATTCGATCTCTGCGCATCCTAGACGTCTCCTTCTGTTCTCTCAGGTGATGTGGAGACAGCCTCGCAAGGGGGAAACCCTTGGTCCTCAATATAAGTCCATCTGTTATCAATCCTCACTTGTCATTCTCTTTTGTCTGCCCAATGATTTCCATCGATTGAGTGATGCCATCAACAAGACATTATTATCAAGTACAAAAAGAATTGTACTGTACATGTTCAGATCCACTGCCTGCAGTATGACTCTTCATATAGTATGGTCACAATGCACCTGAGGTTGCTCCAGCAATAACAAAAGCAATAAAAAGGAGCAGTAAGCATATAATGATCGTTCTCACTTGGGCGGGATCCAGGAACACAGGGTGAGTTGGAAGGGTAGGTGGAATAGATTCTGCTTCTGACTTCGTCAAGTCAGTGTGTCTGAGTCAGTGTAGCCCTATATACTATGCATGAGACAGACCTACTGGAATGTTTGACCAAATGTTAATCACTGGGCATCTATCATCAGGATCAGACAATGTGCTTGCAATGTAATGTCTGTTATGCTGGGGTGAGAGATACTATAGAATGGAGTCATGAGGTCAACGTGATTTCCTTGTTCATTTCTCGTGCTTACCGAAACGGTTTGGACAAAACAGACTCCTGAAGTGTCGAAGTCAGCTGGGATTCACAGAGTAGTGTACTGTGCCTAACCTCCACTTTGGATTAAGATCTGGTCTGGTTTGGCAGATTTGAGATCCCAAATAATTACCTCCTTGTTATCAGTACCACTGATTGCATATTGTCCCTTAACCCCAAAGGCAACTTGAATTACAATGTTCTGTCTGATCGAGACTTGGAGTTTCTTTATCCAAACTGGTCTGTCTGTGACATGATATAGATCAATGCCATTGGCAAGGTTCCAAACCAGAAGCATGCCTGTTGAAGTTGACCATGCTGTATTTCCACTGTTATGGACGTTTGATCAGGCGAGCTAAGAAATGGTCGGTTCATGTTGCAAACGCACATACGGGTTGCCAATTTATGCCTCCACAATCTAGCCCATGGGGAAAGACTCCAAGCAATGCTGCATGCATTGATTAAGTATATGGGGGGAAAAAACCAGACCACCGACTCAGATATGTACATTTCTTTCGAGTCAAGAAAACCAACCATTATTGACTTCCCAGAATTAAAAAAATGAACAACATGGGTGTGAGCAGGAAACTGAGGCTCTGTTGCCTTGGGCTCAGTCAATGTAGGTCGAAAAATACCTGTAGTAATATCAGTATTGGTGTGGAAACAACATGGGATTAGTACTCTCACTAACCAGGATGATTCAGATCAACAGAAAAGAGATGAAGCCTACCTCTCCCAATGACAGCAAGCTGGTTTTCCTCCAAAGAGCTGGCCTCAATAGCACTGTCAGTGATGGTATACATAGCTACAAATCAAAAAGTCATCTACGGACTAGTCAGGGGGGGTGAAATTGACGAGAAGAAAAGGTAAGCAAGCCTGCTCCCTTGTCTTCTTCCACAATTTAATAGTTCCATCTGCTCCTCCTGAGATAAAGAAATGAGTCTGAGAAACATGAGGATAATTCAACCACTGCAACATGATGATTGGGCCTTGCTTTGGGCTAATTCATTGCTTCAGCAGCCCGTCTGATAATGACCAAAGGAAGATGTATTGGTCATCAGCTAGGGAACAATGAGCATACGACCTGTGCATTTGACATGACACTCACGGTCATGCCCTCAGCACACGGTATCCAGCTTGTAAAGAAATAAGCAGGATGGATGACTATCTCAAATACTGATAGTATTCACCTCCAGTAGCCAGAAACGTGCCATCTTCCAAAAACTGAGCACAGTTAATCTTGTGAGTATGGCCTTCAAGTATGTGCTGAAGATGATACTGGTGGATGACGTCCATCATGAAATCAAATCGATGGTAAGTACTGCCAGTAGTGAAGTTACTGATAGTCTAGTGCTCAATCCATTATGATTTGTCTATGATCGGATCAAAGGTCTGAAACTTAGAGATAAATCAAATGAGGTTTACGTGTGGCCGGGTCCCGAGCTGTCAAGTGGGGATATAAAATGAGACCATGATCCCGTAGTATAATAGCTAGAAGTTGACTATTGTGTTTAGATGTGTTGTTCTGGGTTGTTGGTCCTTATAGGTCCCGTAAATTCTTAACAACCCACAACAACCACTGACTGGTCATATTAGCATTCAAGTTCATCCATAGCTTCAAAACTCAATACATAATCTTCCAAACCTTCCCCATGGCCATTATAACACATGTAGATGGTGTCCCTTGATGGTTTTATAATGCCATGGTCACAAGTCGATCTTATCCAAACCGATGTGGAGACACCACCTCTATCCTGGCCGATCCTAGCCTATTTTGGCACATCAAAGTGGCCTGGTGGTATTATGACGTGCTTGGACTCCATGCAGCTTTCGGGTGCAAATGACTGGAAGGGTCTGATTGTGAAAGACATTGGATTTTCATCATAGGCGTCATTGGCCAAGCTCCCTGCCCTATAAGATGTCCATTCATTGTGCGTTGTGCTCCAATGCCACTTCAAACACCAAAAGGGGGATTCAATTTATCCTCCTTACAAGCAAACATCATACAATTTTTTTTTGATTCTGACTGCTTCTCTAAACTCTCGGCTTCTACTTGATTTCTACCTCTCACTTATTTGGCACTACAAATCCCAATGTGATTGTTCATCCCAAGTGTTTTGCAATTTCATTCTCTGCAAGCTCTAAAAAATCATTAAGGAAATCTGGAGCCATAGATTTGGACATCTTTGAATCCCATCATATAAACTGTCAAGATGGATGGATGCCTGCGATTTCGTTATCTTGCTCAAGATGTCTCATTGTGCCAACTCTGTGGTCAGAGTTTGTCCTTGCACCAATGAGCAGATAGTTTCTAATTTCTATCTCTAGAGAGTTGTTCGAACCTTGTACTATCCCAGTGGTGAGTTTGTGCCAAAACACACCAATATTCGGGTATTTGTACCTCCACACTCCATGAACATCAACGAGCCTCTGGTGGTTGGCAAGTTGTTGACCCCAGACAACCCTACCATCCAAATCTACCAAACATCTATCTATGTCACCGATGAAAAGCAGAAGCAATGGAGATTTATTATTGTGCACTGCTATAACCAGAGCCTCCTCACTAGGAACCAGAGTCTAAGGAGTGTTAGAAGAGAGGTGGTCTGGCATGGAGATCTTTTGCTGATCAAGCAAGGGCCTAATGGTTATGCAGATCTACAGGCTGAAGAGGAGATCAAGGTGGCGAAGGATGTGCTGAAAGTGTATGTCTCAATTTCTTCACGCCAATTGTAATGGAAAATGACATGCTTTACAAAGTTTCCTTGATGCTGTGTCTCAAGCAGTCCAGGCTGCACCAACTCCAGCTCACATACTATTTCCAGCAGAAGTCATCTATGACATGTAACTACGACTCATGATTTGCATAAACAAGTCTCTTTCTCCATATCTGAAGTATGATGTTATATTTACGTGATGCGCTGCATATCTTTTTTCACTCCTTACCTGCCATCATGACCACCAAACTTCTGTTACATCGCCCCCCAATTACAAGACATGCTCTAGCTCAGTTGGAAAAACAACAAGCTTTGAGTTTGATGCTTTGCAGATTTGATATGGCTTGCAGCAACATTCAAAAAGCTAACATCGGGGTCAGCACTCCAATTCATCATTGGAAATATGTGTCATACTGCTGAATGGCTTGCTCTGCTATGTAGCGCTGATACCAGCCTTGCAAATTCACTAGATCTTTCTGTTGACCCCCTTGCATAACAAATATGTCGCCAGACCAGTGTATGTGGTGGTGAAAAGGTTTCACAGCCATATTATGGCTGAAGCATTCGTCGTAACAAAAATATATGACAAAGGTATGAATCTGACCATCCGTGTCAGTGATGTGAATGTCAGTCCTCCTGATCGGGACTTTTGGGTAGTGGGACAGGATGATGTTAATGAGTGGCAATTGGTGGTCGGTGTCAGACACAAAGGTAGGGACCTTGGCAATATTCGCTGCTGGATGGTCTAACGGACAGTATAGTCCTTTGATTTCAACAAGTTTGCTTCCCTGACGCGTGAACAGTTAGCTCAGTTGACATAATGGTATAGGGAAATGACAGCTTACAGTGAGTGTAGTAGCCATAAGTATTGTCACAAAGAAATGCCTTGAAGAAACTTGAAGATAGAGTCTGAGTGCAAGCTGGAAACTTGCTTTCAGTCAGTTTCTTTGTCAAAAATGGGCGACTGATGTTGCGGAGGACGATTGCAGCTCCAATGTGCATCGTGGCCTTTAGTAAACCTTAATCATTCTGTGGGGAAACATGGTATACATAGACAAAGACGGGAGCTCAATTGTATGAATGTCTCTTCCTATCAGTGGCACGTGGAGGCATTGATAAAGGCACAAATGACAGAGGGGAAGGAGAATAATAGCATGATTTACTATGTTCTAAGGTCGCATTTGTAGGCGAATCATAGCATTATATTGTCGTTCCAGATGTGCATGAGAAACTGTACACGGGTTGGTTGTCGAATAGTCCAATGACAAGAATGGACAGATTGGCAGCATCCGAAGACGTGCGGTAGAATGCACCAAACACAGTTCTCTGGAACCTGGTTAACTGCGCTGTGAGCTACTAGATCTTCTGAAAACATGGTATCTGGCACCCTGAATGAAGGAGATCTAGGATGGCAAGGAATATCTGATGTCCAGAAACTACACTTTGTCCAACATGTTCTGCATAGATCCTATGGCCATCAACCTCAAGAATTGAGACCGAATGTAGATGGAGAAGTCGGATACATCCAGACATTATCCTTTCCATCCAACAAACATTGCTTGAAGTTAGTAACCATGGCCATTGTGCAGGACAGCTACAACAGGATCCCCATTGTCGCTACCATCCTCAAAGGCCACCCCCACATCCCTATCAGGAAAACCATCATCACACTAGAGTACTTTGGGGACTCTTTCTCCTTATTACTGGCATATTGCTTCCACAGACTATTCTTAAGGAATGAAGGTCTCAGAGGAATTAATCGGGATGTTGTCTGGTCCGGAGATATGGTGGTTTGCAAGCTGGGGGTGAATCACAGCTATGTTAATTTGAGCGCGGTGATGATACTCAACCCGGGAAAACCACCAAAACAGCCAATGAGGCAACCGATGATATTTGTGATGAGTCAGAGGAAGGGAGCGAGACATTCCGAATGTTTGTGGTCAAACCTATGAGAAGATAACTAGTTGGTACTAGTTGTGAAGGTAGTGCTATAGGAGATGAAGGTATTTGACGTGGTCTGATGGGGTATCAATCGATATCGAGGACGATCAATGAGATTGATGGCAAATGAGTTCTATCGTCGATGGTCGATGTGTGAATTCTGAGGACCTTTCAATAGGTCGATAGTATACAAAGGGTATAGCAAATGGCTATGAAGTGTTGAACTGGTTACTAGTGCTAGCGACAAGAGGATCAAAGGAGGATCGAGGATGCGATGATCGCAGAGGTTTCTCGTCGATCGAGAAAACCCGGAGAGACTTAGATTGTTTTTAGAAAGTTGATCGGATGCTTAGAACTGTATATGAGACGATAGGTGAAGACGATTTCTTTTATTTCCAAGTAGATACTACAGAGTTTTATATGTTTTAAAGAAACTTCCTAAAATGGAATGAGAAACATGTGTAGAACATGAGGCAAAAGATATGAGTTAAGGCACAAGGCCAAAAAGGAGACTGGAATCTGAACAAGAAAGATATATATCATATGATTATAGAGTAATAAAGGGTATAGAACTAAAAGGGGACTGTCCTTTGTGTATAAATCACGCTAAGTCTCGCAATAATTTGTCCAGTGGGTTCTGTGCGCAATAGGGACTTGGAACAAGGCTGACCTATTATCAGCAGGTCTGAGCACAAGTTGGAGTACTCTCTGGTGCATGGTATTCTACCATATAGATAACAAATGCGGTGCCCAATGTTGCTCGTAGTCTCTCAATATCGATCGATGATGCTCGATGATGCTTGATGATGCTCGACGATGTTTGATCGCATTTGTGGTTTGTTCAAAGATGATGGGGGATGTTTGATGGTCGTTTAGAAGGGGTCTTAGGGGCTTTCAACATAGTCCTAAGGTTGTGCAATGTGGTCTCTTGGTACGATCAATGTCGCTGGTGATGTTTTGATGCAGTTGATACAATATCGCAATCGATAGACTTGGTCGGGAGTGGTCATGCTGCTTCTGGGACCTTGTGCGAGTTATCTGATGTGATTAGAATGTGGTTATCAGCCTTCGAGCCGAGGAGACAACCTATCAGCGGGGCATGAAAGAATGGCTGTGCTACAGGCAGTCTCACGGTGAGTATGAACATAGTCAGAGTTCTCCAGAGGGCTTACAGTGCAATGTGCCTCCAGGTTCCTGAAAGAAATTGCACCCGACCTAGAGACAGCTGAAGAACACAGGATAGAACCTCAATTCCCAGCAGAGGTATACATAGATTGAGGAAACCTTGGTGGGATTCGGATGCCAACTACTCCGTATTGATGACACACAACACCGATCTCTCTCCACATCAATCGCTTAACAGTTCCCATGTAGCATAGTTATGTTTTTTTTATGTCCTTCATCGAAAGCTATGCCATATGCACTATGCCGTGTTGGTAGCATAAAAAGACATGCGCAAAAGCTTCAGTTGGTAAACACCAAGGTTGGACATCATTTGACAAGTGGGCATAAATAAAAGTAGAATTATTCTGCGACACAGGATAGCATGTGAAGAAGTTGAAGTTGAACGTTCAACGTTCAATGGTTACTTCTTTATCATTGTTAAGCCCATTATGTAATGTTGTGACTGGCACAACAACTTGAACTTGAAGCTGTCACTGTCGTTCTTCACAACTCCCTTCAGCTTCAATGTTGAGAATCAGGTTTTCACCCTGAGAACTGTAGGATAGATCTCTCTGCAGGTTATTTAGGATGAAACTTGGCTTCAAATGTTCACATGTATCCTTCTTGATGAACATCGTAAGTCCAAGTTCATTCCCACTGGTATCGACAGCTAATGAACCCACGGTTGTCTAGTAATGCCCTCTGTATGCCTTGCAGGGTGTCTCATGCTAAATGAATGAGGCTCAATTTCAATTGTGCATCTCAGGATGCTGCCATACTCCCTCTCACTAGTCTTCCACAAGCTCTTGCAAGGCTTATACCTTGCAGGGTGTTTCATGCTAAGTGAACGAGGTTTGATTTCAATTGCACGTCTCAGGATGTTGCCAAATTCCCTTTTGCTAGTCTTGCATAAGCTCTCGCAAATCTCAGCTCCCCTTCTCATGTTGGATGAGTGAGTCTTTCCTTCTGAACACATGGTTGTCTAGTGATGCCATCCATATGGTGTTTCGTGCTAAGTGAACGAGGCTTGATTTCACTTGTGCATCTCAGGATGCTGCCAAATCCCCTTTTGCTAGCCTTGTGCAAGCCTTTGCAAGGTTCAATGTCTCTTCCCATGTCAGATGAACAAGCCTTGTCTTCTGAACACATGGTCATCTAGTGATGCCCTCTATATGCCTTGCACGGTGTTTCATGCTGAACAAATGAGGCTCGATTTCACTTGCGCGTCTCAGGATGCTGCCAAACTCCCTTTCGCTGGTCTTGCGCAAGCCTTTGCAAGGCTCAACTTCTCTTCCCATGTCAGATGAACAAGCTGAGCCTCTGTTTGGGTATATATGCTTGTCGCCCATCTAACTTTGCAGCCTGGTTGTTTTGTTGCATGGACTATTTGGATCAAGATATATTCACTGCTCGCGCTTCTTCGCCTGCCCACCCACTTGTGGTCATCCTTCTTTCAGGATGTGGCTGATGTCATTGTTTCTCTGCTTTGTTGATCCATCTAGTTTTCGAGGGAGACATTATGGAAATCACAATCATAGGAACATTTTTGCCATCGCTCTTCCATCACTTTAATCTCATCGTGCTTTTTTTTTTTTTTTTTTTTTTTCGCACTTCACTAGGGCTGCAATACCTCCACCCACCAGATATTCCAACTACTACTGCGAAGTTTTTCAAGATCCTGACCACCGCTTTATGCTTTTGGTCTTACGTGGTGATTGAGTGATGTCTTCACTTCTCCTCCCATTCTCTCAGGTAGACATGGAGACAGCCTCGTTCACTGTTCCTCTCCAGGGGAAAGTGTTTAGTCCCTCAATAATTCTCACCTATTATCAATCCTCACTTGTAGTTCTATTTTGTTAGGCCAATGATTTTTATCAATTGAGTCACATCATCAACAGGATGTTCATACCAAGGTCAGAAAAAGAATTGCACCTTAGAAGTGTTCCATCCTGCTACTCTCACCGAGTCGCAGACCCTGGATTTCTGTCATTTCGTTATTTCAGGTCCTCCTTGATCTTTCCTCAAATCAGTGATGTCATCGATTAGACACAATGAATCAGTGATGTCATCCATTTTAGACGTGACAAAAGAGTGACATTGTCGATTTGTATGCGACCATAAGGTTGCAAAATGCAGTTTGAATTATGGGAACTCTCGGCGGACAGTTGGGCAGTGTCAACTTTGAGTCGATAGGCGATAAGTCATAGTAAGTGCTACATATTCGCAGATGATTTTGAATTTGTGCTAACGACACTGTATGATTAGCTGCCCACTCCAAAGTGAATGTAGACCTGTCTGCATCGTATGTGTTGCTATGCATGCCGGAGATCTGTTTATGCTCTCTATTGTGAGGAATATACGTGTCCCTGGATTGTACACCGATCGGCATAGCAGGTGTTCTTGCTTGCATTTTTTGTTGTTGTTTTGCTGAAGTATGACGGGCATCAGTTTAGGGCAGAGGTGTTTATGCCACACCAATGGTCATCTGACTGTAATTACATTTGTTTTCTCGTTGCAGATGGTTTCCATGATCAATGGAGATATTAAGGGGGTGGTAGTATTGTTCAGCCCTTCCGCCTCAGCAACATAAGCTTTGGCAGCATGCAGTTCTTCATCAGCCTGTTGTACCGCCTTCTCCATCTGCTTTATCTGTTCCTTTTTAGTTGCTAGCTCATCTGCATTTGTTTCCTCGAGCTCTTTGAGCTGTGAATTGGCATTTCGGAGGTCGCCCATGATCTTTGCAACACACTTGTTGGCCTCCTGAAACTTGCTGCCAAGCACCTGTTCAGCCTTTTCAGCTCTCCATGGCTCGAGTTCCCCTTCCACCTCAGCCAGCCTCTTCTCAAGCTGTCTGGCATGAGCACCATCTTCCTCTATGTCCTTGGTCCTCCTCTCCACCACCTCTGCTTTCTCTTCCAACTCTTTGATGATCGCTTCCTCAACCATCTGGTCTTTCCATCGCTCCTTATTCTTTGCCCTCTCTTCCATCTCCTCATTCAGTGCCTTCTCAGTCTCATCTTTCTCTCCTATGCATTTAGCCACCTCCTCCTTAAGTGCATCCACCATATCTTCCAATTCTGCCTTTTCCTTCATCCATGCTCTAAACAATGAAGTATCAGAGCTGACCAATTACAATTTACAAGACACTTACATCCCGTTTGCAAACCATTCTATCTCGCATTTGTTCTTCAGCTGCAGCCATCGTCTGGATTTTGCTGTGAGTTTGTCATCGAGGGTTTCAGTGCACACTATAGCAGTGCTTGCCCCACTTGCCCTCCAACATCTTCCTCCACATCCCCCAAAGCTGCACCAGCACTTGCCCTTCTCCCTCTGCCACCAGCTGAAGCCAAAGCAACAACCATTGGCCCCACCTTTTTCTCCTCTTCAAGCCTCCTCAATCTATCCATGAGTGCCTCATTCTCCTCCTGCAACCTCCGATCCACCCCATTCTGATAATCCTTTGCACTAAATCATCCAACAGTCTGGGTGCACCTGCACTGAAACCCATTGCAGGATCAAATGTTGTATTAACGTGATGATGCACCGTTAAATCATGGGAGGATGCAGTAGAGATAAAGGATGCACAATTGCCAACACCTGTCCCATCGTATGGAGACAGGTTTACTGGCACTGGGGCCCATTGGTGGACTGATTCCTGTCTTCCTCATGTAGGTGAGGCGGATTCCCAATCAGATGACCCTGGCAACGGGAGGACAGTTTGTGCCAAGGGATGCGATGCACATGGACCGCAGCCTGCTCCTGTTGTGATGCAACCCCTGTGAAGGCTGTTTGTAGATTTGTTCTAGCTCTAGAGCTGGGACAAGATCCCAGTGTAGGATCAGTGATGCTTGGAGTGGGTGGGTTGAGGTTGTTGCATGGATGAGGGGTCGGGAATTTGAGATGGGGATGGGTTGTCGAGTTGATTACGGAGAGAAGGAAGGAGCAGCGTTGAGTGTGAGGGGTTAATGGCTCTTTGTGGCTGTGGTCTTCTGTTGGATGTTGCTCGTGTTCATATGTGCTCTCTTGTGGATCTGGGGTGGCAAGTAACTCATTGGCAGGGGGAACATCAAATTGGGCACGGGGTTGGGGGAAGGCTGGTGTTGGAGTAAAGGCTAGTGACAGTGCAGGGGAGGAGAATGCAGAGGAAAGAACACCAGGAGACGGTTGTGCAGCTTGACCACTGCATCGATTTGGGTAGGGTGTTGGCTCCCTGCCATCTGATGAGAACGTTGATGATGCTCAACCCGGAAACCCAAACAAAACCCACAAAAGGCTTCGGATGGTATAACACGAGTCAGAGGAAGGATGCGAGGCCCTCTAGATGTCACCTGTCAGACCGACTGTCAAATAGTCATAAAACAACAACTGCTTGTTGAAGCAGTTCGAGGCTAAAAGGATGATTTTTGAGGTGTTGCGATGATTTTCGAGACTTTGCAATGATTTTTGAGATGTCACGATGCTTTTTGAGATGTCGCGATATTTTTCGAAGAGGTTTCGAGGAACTTTGAGTGCACAGATATGTTCGGATGCAAGATCGGGGGACTAGATGAGTAGTAGAAGTGACAAAAAGGCTAAGCGAGGGAAGCGAGAGCAAAAATAGCGTAATGCAAGGAATTTTGAGGAATTTTGAGGAAGTTTAGCATAAAACACCAAACTTCGGACTGAATAAGACTAAACTGTACTCTCAAATCACTGTGATCTGGGAGGAAGACGACGACTTTCTTGTTTTTCTTTGTATCTAGTACATCTTTTTATATAAAATAAAGAAAGTACCTAAAAAGGCTAGAGAACATGTGTAGAACATGAGGCAAAAGATATGAGTTAAGGCACAAGGCCAAAAAGGAGACTGGAATCCGAACAAGAAAGATATATATCATATGATGAAAGAGTAATAAAGGGTATAGAACTAAAAGGGGACTGTCCTTTGTGTATAAACTGTGCTAAGTCTCGCAATAATGCGTCCAGCGGGTTCTGTACGCAATAGGGACTTGGAACGAGGCTGACCTACTATCAGCAAGTTTGAGCATGAGTTGGAATACTTCCTGGCGCATGTTATTCCACCATATAGATAACAAATGCGGCGCCCAATATCACTCACAGTCTCTCGATATCAATCGATAATGCTCAATGATGCTCAATGATGCTGATGTTCGATCGCGTTCGATACGATGCTCGACCACATTCGACGGTGTTCAATCACGTTCAATACGATGCTTGACCGCGTTCGACGATGCTCGTGATGCTTGATGATGTTCCACGATACTCGATCATGTTCAACGATGCTCGATCGTGTTCAACGCGATATCGCGCTTGGTAGACTTGGTCGGGAGTGGTCGCACTGCTTCTGGGACCTCATGCGAGTTATCCAATGTGATTAGAATGTGGCCAAAATGGTGAATCGGCCTTTGAGCCGAGGAGACAACCTATCAATGTTGCTTTGCTTCAATCTTGAGATTCAACATGCTCGTCTGCAGATTGGCCATCTGTGGATGGGACTTGATTCAAGTTCTGCTCAACATCTGAGTGGGGAGGTGAAATATGGACATCTGTGATATCCATCAAACGGACTGTGTCATGCTTAGAATATTCTTGTTCTTCATCTACCATTCCAGATTTGCCACTGGGGCGTGAAGTAGTGACTACTGGCGATGGTGTATTTGATCGAGGCAGAGGGATGGCATGCTCTCCTGCTCAAGTCTCTTTGATGGAACAGAAAAGGTGTAAAATTTGGTTCACAGAGAAATGTTGATGGCTTTGCTGATGTCTGAGCGCCGATTCCATGGACCTGGATCGGTGTGACACATGCTAAAGAAAAAGAGATGGGAATGTTGAATCAGGCATGGGTGAAGGCTAGTGATGGTGGAGGAGATAAGAATGCAGAGGAAAGACCTGGAGAGGATTGTGCAGCTGCTTGACCATGCCATCGTCACATTAGGTATATGATGTCCACTACAGATTGAATTAGTATATGTAACATGAAGAATGCTGACAGTTTTTGCGGAAGAGAGATAACTTGGCAGAAAAAACTTCAATATGGATTGAAAAAGGTGTGCTGAGAGGTGCTGTGCTGAATGCTGAACAGGCGCTGCTCTGTGCACTGGTGCTACGCTGACAAGTCACTGCTGACGTAAGCAGACAGCAGTTTCTTTTTCTCCAGGAGAAAATCTGGCAAACACAAGGAGAAAATAACACTTTTTCATGCACAATTTACCAGGCCAATATTAGGAAAACATAACTTATATTCACCCCAGATTTCTGATTTGCTCTCACAGGGAATATAACAATTTCTTTCTTGGCAAACATCATGGGGAAATCATGAGAAAATAAGTTCTTTTCACTTCAAATTCCCTTTCATTTCCCTCCATAAAGATGATATATTTTCCCTTGGGCAGATTGCAGAGAATATCCAGTGAATATTACTTATTTTCACCTGTTTTTCCCTACTTGTTTGCCACATGAAAAAGTGTAATTTTCTCCACTTTTTCTCTGTATTTTCTCTGAGGAAAAACTTTGCCCTGCCTGTTGTGTAGCTGATTTCTGAGGCATGATGGCCCAAATGGACCTGCAGATGACGACAACCCCAACACTCACCTCCACTGCTGTTAGTGCATGGCACGGGTGCCCTGGTATAGGTTAGATGGATATGGGTCTGGGTCTGATGCGAGGTACCCATTCAAACATTCAAAACCCACATCTGTGCGATGGGTTTGGCATGTTTTGATGACCGACTGACCAACAGGTTTTTTGCAAATGTAAAGTCATTTTAATGCTATTTAGTTCACTCAATTTGTAGCTTGATATGAGTATTTCTGACTGAGAGCCAGTTATGGGCTCATTTCGGGCACATGGCAGTCAAATAAATAAAAATGTATTATTGTAATCTACAAAATAATATACAAGAAACCCCTCCAGCTCACCATCTGAGGGAGGGAGGGCCAAAGTCTAGAAAGAAAGTCCCTTCCCTGGCATCCGGTTTTGTCTGTCTGTCATTGCAGCTCGCAGTCAGGGGGGCCGTGGGGTTGTCGCGTACCTCATGCATATCCCACATCACATGGAGCCTGTCACCCTCATACCCCATTGCCCTCTTGTCATTGCTTGCTGTCACCCCCGGGATGTCGTTATTGCTGTCGTTGGGGACACGGGCTTATTCGCACCTCTGACAGTACATAATTAGTAGGAACAGACAAAGAAATTTAAAAAAATGTATGTCTGCTCACCGTCGCTTGTTGGTGGTGATGCTAGGTGCTGAGTCTCATCATGATGGTCCAATTTCACCATTCTGAGCATTGCCATGTCTTTCATGGTGGTGGGGTGGCCATGGTCTGTTTGTCATCATTGGTTGGGTTGGTGTTGTTCAGGGAGGGGGGGTCGTGGTCAGTTTGTGCACTGCTCTGGCTTGCACTGTAGTAAATAGAGTGAATATGAGAAAAAACATACCAAGGAAAAGAAAACCTGAGCTTAAGGGACTTTTACCCCAGCTCATTGTCATCATTGCCATTCCTGGTCATATCTGTCGCTCATTGGAGCTGTTAGCACCTCCATCCACCCTGTGAGTAGTAGCTTGCAGCGGTAGAGGTGGGTACTGGGGCTGTCCTGTCATCGGTCATGGTCATGTCCATGGACACCCCACAAACCCCCCACAAGCAGTCACTCACAGCAGGGAGGGGTGCACTGTCTGTGGTTTGGTGCCTGTTGTCATCCCATTGCCATTGCCATTTAACCCCCATGCATCCTGCAAACAGATACTCGCAGTGATGGAGAGGGCAGCTTGGGTCCTGGCTTCTCATTCATCATGGGACCTGGATTTCATGAAAGGGGAGGCAAGGAGGTCAGTGGGTGTTTATTTGGTATAGTGGTAGCCACACACCTTTCAGGTACCCCACTGCATGGGCCTCCCTTCCCCTTCCTATCATTCTCTTAGGTCCTTGTTGTTGTTGGAATCCTTGATGGCCAATTTGAGAGGTTGATGGCAGAGTTGGACTTCAGCAGCCGTCGAGCCTTAGAACTGACTTTCAAACTGGAAACCAGCAAACAGTCAGTAAAATGAGAATGAAAAGAACCTAAGAATCTTACTTATGATGTCGAATGGGTGAACACCTGTGATGTGGTATGTTTTCAGTCACTATGTACAAATCTAAACAACGAGATAATAACCATAATTATCTGATCAAGAAGATAGGAAGAAAGGCTTACCAAATGTAATGCTAGGTCTGCTGACCAAGATTAATAGCATAAGATGGCATGGATGAAGCACAGGAAAGGGAGGAAGCACAGGGGAAGCAGCCAGACGCAATAGCAACACATGGGCAACAAAGCCAACTCACACTGCTATTTTTGGATGGCTTAGCTGCTCTGAGCTGCTCTGAGCTGCCCTGGGGTCGTGGCAATCGGCTTGGCTTGTGAGCTGGAGCCATGAAATTGGCTTAGCTGCCTGAGCCGAGCCGAGCCGTGGCAACACTAGTTCCCTTTATACTCACTCTTTGCTGGTTACCTTTATGACTTCTAGTATATATACCCTACAATATTAGTTAGACACCTCAGTCAATTATACATTGACTGAGGTGAGTAATGCTCCATAGAACCTTACATACTAGATTACTAATAGTACCATAGTCTATTCTTATCTAGGTACTATTTGCTTGTATACAGTCAATTATACATCAACTGAGTCTATTCTTATCTAGGATCAATTCTCTACAGGTTATGGGCCACTCCCGTCTCTTTTGAGTGATGGTAGATAATCTCCTAACCACTTGACACTTTACTACATTGATCAAAAATCCAATCACTATCCCGTTTCGGATCATGGAGTACCCTTTGTGCAATCATAACCCCTAGATGGCCTCTTTGAATCCCAAATTTTTTCCCTATACCCAACATGACAGAATCTAGCCCTCCCTCATTTACCCCAATCAAACTTTCGGTTCAGTATTCCAATGAGAAACTTCACAAACTTAAATCAAATTACAAAGAATGGTGTGAGGAGATTACCATTGCCCTTTCATTGAATGGTCTCTATGACAATCACTGCACCTGCTACTTCTGAAACTTGTGCATTAATCAACTGGAAGGCCAACTCCCATCTTGCATATGCATTTCTAGCTTCTAGCATTGTTCCATCTGAACACCCTTTTATATCTATGGAAAAGGACACAACTGCAAATTGGGAGGCGCTTCACAAATGACACTAGAATGAGGGTCCAGTTTGTCAAGTCCAGCTATTACAACAGGCTCTCACTATTCAATGCACCACTGAGACCCCCCTTTCTGAGACGGCTGGCAAAATTTGTGCTCTCATTGACCATGCATTTGCTATGGGGGATATTAAACCCGACCTCCTTTGTTGTATTGCTCTCCTAAACTCCCTCAGCAACAATTTCCCTCATGCACGCTCCATCATTTCTCACGACATTGCCGCATCCACAAAAGAATCCCCTTACACATCAAAGGATATCTGCTCATTTTTGGAAAATGAACAATCTCTCCTTGAGAACGACCACCATATGGACCCTCAGCCATCTGTGGCTCTCACCACACATATTAAATCGACAAAGCTGTTCAATGCACCTGTTTGTGGGAACCCCAACTGCAAGAAAATGGAGCTCTTTACACTGCCCCATGTATTCCTGGAGGAATCCTGGTCTTCCTGGTAGGACTACCAGGATTCCTCCAGGATTCCTAGTAGTCCCTGCTTCAGCCATTGTCCACCAAATGGTTTATTCCTGGCTGTTTCTCTTCCAGTAGGATTCCTGGTGGATTCCTGGTATAATCCTGGTAAATTGGGCTCTTCCTGGTACCATTCCAGGAATTCCCCATGACTTGGACTATAAGGAATCCAGGAGGATGGACCAGGAATTCAGTAGGATTGAACCAGGAGTCCTTAATACTAAGTAATAAAATAAATGACACAAGGCAGAATTGAACCCTAGGCATTAGACAACATCATTTCAGCACAGCCAATATAACCACTACACCACATAGACTTACAAAGTGTGTCCACTACCTGCTCTAGGTACCATTGGGGCGGCTGTGCATGACAAAGCACACAGCCACATCATCAACACTGCCAGCTCATCAACCATCACCACCACTCTCGACAACGCCTGCCTCCCTCCTCTCCATTCTACCACCACCACCACTGCATGGACACCCACTGCCACCATTCCCACGCCCACTCCACCATCACCACCACCTTCAAACAAGCCGACTGGATGGAATGCGGGCCCAAACAACGCAACCTGCTGCATCATTTGGGCCCTACATAAGTTTTTTTTTCATTTGCTTTTTGTTTTTATAAACTAACTAATCTGTTTCTTTAGTTTTCTAGGTTATAATCTACTGGTAATGATGCCACCATCTGCAAATGAGCCAACACAGGCCCAAACAATGTGATCTGCATTGTTTGTGCCACACATAAGTTTTCTTTGTTTGCTTTTTGTTTTTATAAACTAATTAACTCGTTTCTTTAGTTTTATAGGTTATGATCTACTGGTAACGATGCCACCACCCGCAAACGAGCCAACATGGGCCCAAATGACGCAATCTGCGTCGTTTGGGCCCTATGTAAGTTTTTTTTGTTTGCTTTTTGTTTTTATAAACTAATTAACTTGTTTCTTTAGTTTTATAGGTTATAATCTATTGGTAACAACGCCACCACCCGCAAACGAGCTAACATGGGCCCAAACGACGCAATCTGCGTCGTTTGGGCCCTATGTAAGTTTTTTTTGTTTGCTTTTTGTTTTTATAAACTAATTAACTTGTTTCTTTAGTTTTATAGGTTATAATCTATTGGTAACAATGCCACCACCCACAAACGAGCCAACAAGGGCCCAAACGACGCAATCTGCATCGTTTGGGCCCTATGTAAGTTTTTTTTGTTTGCTTTTTGTTTTTATAAACTAATTAACTTGTTTCTTTAGTTTTAGAGGTTATAATCTACTGGTAACGATGCCACCACCCACAAACGAGCCAACAAGGGCCCAAACAACGCAATCTGCATCGTTTGGGCCCTATGTAAGTTTTTTTGTTTGCTTTTTGTTTTTATAAACTAACTCATTTCTTTTGTTTTATAGGTTCTACTCTACTGGCAATGATGGCCGGACACGAGACAACCCAACACACCCACCTTATGCCTGCAAGCCTCTGCTCGTAGGGTGGATCATGAGTGTGTGCAGTCAATGACAATGACGATGCCACCACCTACCAGCACCAGAACCCCCTACCAGCATACTGGTAATGACACCACCACCCGCAAACAAGCTGACTTCATGGAATGCGGGCCCAAACGACACAATGTGCATCGTTTGGGCCCTACATAAGTTTTTTTTTCATTTGCTTTTTGTTTTGATAGTTTAACTAACCTGTTTCTTTAGTTTTCTAGGTTATAATCTACTGGTAATGACACCACCACCCACAAACGAGCCGACTGCATGGAACGTGGGCCCAAACGATGCAGATTGCGTCGCTTGGGCCCTACATAAGTTTTTTTTGTTTGCTTTTTGCTTCTATAAATTAACTAACTTGTTTCTTTTGTTTTATAGGTTCTACTCTACTGGTAATGACGGCCGGACATGAGACAACCCAACACACCCACCCCACGCCTGCGAGCCTCTGCTCGTAGGGTGGATTGTGAGTGTGCAGTCGACAACAACAACGATGCCACCACCTACCAGCACCAGAACCCCCAGAATGCAAAGCACGGCTGCCAACCACAATGGACAATGACAATGGGGCCAACAACACACCACCCGCCTCCAGCCCCATGAGCCACTGCTTGTGGGGTGGATTGTGGGTGGAATGGCGATGATGGCCACTACCACAGCAGCACCCCAATCTGCTGCCGCAAGCAACTGCTCGTGGGGCAGAAACGAGGAACCATTGGGATGGGGACAACGGGGAGATGGGGACAATGGGGAGATGGGGACAGGGACAGGGATGGGGACGAGGACGGGGAGCAGGACCCATGCACCCACACCACGATGAGACACCACCAGGCTGCCCAAGGTCTTTACACTCCCCCCTGTATTCCTATAGGAATCCAATGATTCCGATGATTCCGATCAGAATCCAACCATATTCCAATGTCATTTTCACCAGCCAAATTGACATGAAATGGCACATTTAGTCCTAGTCCAGTCCGATGTAGTCCAATCAGAGTCTGATCGGACTATCGGAATTTCCTAGGAATTTCCGATCATAGAAATCACATAGGACTAGTCCAAAGTTATGCTAAGACATCAGACAACATAGGATTCCGATAGGAATGAAAGCAGCCTTGCTTAGTAATATAGTATGAAAAATTTAAACGCACAGACAAGAATTGAACACTTGACTACAGAAGATTATGTAAGCATAAACTGACAACAATACCATTAGGCTAAACAGTCATTACAGGTAAGTGATCATACTACACTACATACCTTCCCGTGGGTGTGATGACAAAGCACATAGCCACGTCATCACACCTGCCAGCTCATCAACTCCCACCCCCACCACCAACGATGACAAGCACACCACCTCCATCCCCCCACCTCAACCACTTCACCCCCATCTCTAGATGAGCCCCCAAGACCGGAAACGACTGGTTTCGATGCCCAACAATGCCCAAACGATGCAATCATCGTTTGGGCCGTAGTAAGTTTTTTTTTTCATTCATTTTTTACTTTTGTAAACTAACTAATTCATTTGTTTTGTTTCTAGGTTCTAATCTACATGAGTCATGACGGACTGACACAAGCCAAACCCACACCCAATGACGCCCCCCCTCCTCCCCATCAAAATGGGATGTGAGGGTATCGATCATGGTCAGGAGCATGGGGAGCAACACCAGGAGACCCCAGAAGGGGAATACCCACCTGGTAAGCACCACCCGACCCCTCCCCTCGAGCCACATCACTGACAAACTGACAACGCACCCACCCCATGCCTACGAGCTGCTGCTTGTAGGGTGGATCATGAGTGCATGGACCCCCCACGACACCAATGACATCCAGCACCACACCTGCCCCATGCATGCCTATGAGCATCTGCTCATAGGGTGTTTAAGGGGAGGGGGAGGGAGGGAGGGGGAGGGAGGGAGGGGACGATGGACAAATGCCGCCACCAACATACAACGCACCTCGTGGGGTGGACGGTGGGGGGAACGATGAGGGGAGATGAGGGAGGGGAGACGAGGGAGGGGAGGGAAGCCACGGGGGAGGCGAGGTGAGGGAGGCGAGACACGACAGAGATGAGAGGGAGGGGAAATGATGGGACAGGGCTGACGAGACGGCCAATGTGATGCACCACCACCCCCTCCCCCCTGTTTTGTGGGGGGGTGGGTTTTTTTTGTAGAGTTTAAAATAGTATAATTAAATAGTATAATTAATTCTCCCCCTCGCATTTGCATGGGGTTTTTTTTTAAAATCTATATTAGTTATCTACTCCCTCACGAAGATGCGAGGGCTCAACAATTTTTTTTTGAGCTCTTGTGAGAGAGGTTAGAAATAAGTGAACTAATCCTAAGTGCTTTAAATGGACTTTATATTACATATTTATTAATGCTCCTGTGGCTCAACTGGTTAAGCACTTGTTTGGTAGTGTTCAATTCCTGCTCTGCCCATTTATTTTGTAAGCACTTTCATCAAGTTAAGTCTTCCGAAATGGTGTGGTATTCTGACTACTACCTGTTGGAATTGCATAGGACTTTACTCGGAATTTACTAGGAATTTCTTGGAAATAAAAGTACATGGTCATCAAGATACATTCTGATTGGATTCCTATTGGACTCCTAGGACTAGTGTTGGACTAGTAGGACTCCTATCGGATTCCAATTGGACTCTTATCAGAAAACTTGGACTCCTAGGACTCCAATAGGAATATGGGGGGGAGTGCAAAATTTATGGCTGCCCCCTCCCCTGCATTTTGCATGGGGAGGGTTTTTTTCCATTTTTTTTCTTTCATATTAATGCCCTCCCCCTCGCCCGCATTTTACAATGGCAAGGGGATTTTCTTTATTTATTAATAATTGTCGCCCTCTGCAAGGGGATTTAGTTTTATCTGTAAATATTTTTAGGGCTCTCCCTTGCACGAGGTGCATGGGAGGGCTTTTTTTATGTAATTGTATTGTATCCCTCGTGTCTAATGCGAGGGATGTAGTTGATTAAAATTATTTGATCTTAATAGTGACTTTGAGAGAGATTATATGCTTGAGTTTGAGTTTGAGTCATAAATAAACTTTATATGGATAACAAATAATTCTCCTGTGGCTCAGCTGGTTGAGCACACTTGTCTGGTTTGTCACGTGATTCCTCATCATGAGGTCTTGAGTTCAATTCCTGCTTTGCACATATCTGTTTTGTGGGCATGTTGTGAAATTTCTGAAGTTGAGGCACTTGAACTCATAAGATATCAAATTGACTTTCCATTATGGTTGGATGTTTGGTAACAGACCAGGAATCCTGGTAAGTCCCACTGGATTCCTGGTGAGTCCTGGTGAGTCCTACTGGATTCCTGGAGGATTCCTGGTCTTCCTGGTAGGACTACCAGGATTCCTCCAGGACTATGTGGGGCAGTGTAAAGTTCAGAGAAAATGGGACATTTGACTGAATACTGCATTAAAACAGGGGGAGGAATGGCTGGAAAAATGATTGAAGAGTCTGTGGCAGCACAGAGAGTGGCTTGAGACAAAGGGAAGAAGGTCGGTAATTTGTCCAACCTTAATCCAAAGGTCCCAATTACTGTGAAAGACGTTAATGGATGAGCCTTCACTGTTATGGTGGATTCTGACCCTGCAAAACCCCAACCCAACAGTTATCCTCCATTCGCTGGACTTGCTAGTGACCCACTTCCCACAGCTTTGATCGAGGAGGTGTAATATGAGGGTTGGCTCATCATTGAGGAGGAGTTAACCACAACTGTTGACTGGACCAACAACACCATAACCCCTGGAGAAGAGGCATTCACTGTCGAACCACTTAACCAAACTCAATGCTCCCAGGTTTTGCTCACCAATTTCCCTTTTATTATTGATACAGGCGCAACAGTCCACATCTCACCAGACAAGGCTGACTTCCTTACCCTTCGATCAATCCTGCCCCACCCTGTGAAAGGTGTTGGGGGATCCTCCATTATTGCGATCAGTGTCGGTGACATAAAACTATGCATTGCTTGGGGCACATCAATTGTATTACATAATGCGCTTTACATCCCAAATGCGGCAGTCTGACTTATCTCAGTTGGTTCCCTCACCGACAACTCGAATGCTGTGGCTCATTTTGATAATTCCTCATGCTGGGTCACAGATAAATCTATGGGAGCACTTATTGCCCATGGAACTCTACTTTCCAATGAGAAACTATATTCACTCAATTTGTACTCAGCCACTGCCGACCATGCATTCACTGTCCACAAGTCCCCTGATCTGGAAACCTGGCACCGCCATCTTGGCCATGCAAATTATCAATCCCTTTAGGATATGGCCAAAAAGGGCACACTCACAGGTGCGCCCATCATCTCCACATCTAGACCAACCAAATGTGAATCTTGTGTCTTTGGCAAACAGACAAAGACACCAGTTCCAAAGAAGCATGAGGAGGGGGTTGGTCATAAGGCAACACGGAAGTTGGAAAAAGTTTGGGTGGATTTATCGGGTCTGCATGTGGTCAAATCTTGTACTGGAAATTCTTATGTTATGGATATTGTCAATGATTATACATCTTTTCCATGGTCAATACCACTTTGTAACAAAGATGACTCATTTCCCAAACTGAAAGCTTGGGAATTAGCCCAGGAAAATGAAACAGGACTTAAAGTCAGAACCTACATCACAGACAACAGAGAATTAAATTCTCATGAGATGGAAGCGTGGCTCAAAACACGGGGAACAGAACAATGTTTTACAGCCCCATCCACTTCAGCCCATATTGGGTGAGTTGAACGGATGCATCATACCCTTATGGCTAAGGCCCGCACTATGCAAATTTATTCAGGTTTACCAACTAACCTTTGGGACAAATTTTATCTAACGGCTTCTCATTTACATGCCAAAACCACTACACGATCACTTCAAGGGTGCACACCTTGGGAACTCTGGCATGGATGCAAACCTGACTATTCATATATGCATGAGATCAGTTGCCGCACCTTTGTTCTTATCCCAAAGAAGGACAACCCAAAGATTTTTGAACGATCTATTGAATGTGTGCTCATTGGATATGACCTAAAGTCCAAGTCTTACCAATGCTATAATGGGGCCACAAGGAAAGTCAACAGTTCTTATCACGTTCATTTCCTTGAAAGCCACGATGGACATGTCCCACCCACCCCACTACCTTTGGACAATACCATTGAGGAACCTGTTTGGAATGAACCCAGCTTCACCCTTTTACCCACAAACAACAATGAGGACGATGAATCCTTCCACCTGTTGAACACTGCCGAGTCAAATGATTCCGTTGAAGAGGAACAAGGCATAATTACTACTGACCCCCTTCCACGCCGCTCATCTCGGGTACCTATCCCTACTGAGAAACATCCAAATGGAGGACCAAACACCACCAGAACAATAGCAGCTGTTCAAGAATCTCCGAATCAAAGAAGCCCACCACAAATGCAGAGCGGCCACTATTGCTGCCCGATCAGGATATCATGATCATATACCGACCATCGATCATGATCGGGATGTCAATCATAATCATGACATCATTGATGGACTATGTCAATCATTCAACAACCTTACCCTGGGTGATCAGGCGCATCAACTTCAAGCTTTGATTTCAGAGATGACAGATTTTGACCCCGAGTCACTCCAATTTGAGGATGAACCCAAAACTTGGGAAGAGGCAAAGAATTCAGGGGACGCAGAACAATGGTGGGCAGGGTATCTTGACAAATTGAAGTCCCTGAAGGACATGGGAGTCTATAAACTTATTCCCAGGGGTGATGTACCTCAAGGTAAACAAATTCAGAGGGGCCAGCCAGTTTTCCATATCAAACACAATGAAAGTGGTCAAGCCATAAGGTGGAAAGTTCGACTCGTTTTTTGGGGCTTTGAACAAATTTATGGTAGGGACTATACAAAGACATCCTCATTTACTGTGCGCATGGAATCTTGGTGGATCCTGCTTCACATAGCTGCTTCTCTGGGATGGGATGCTCAACAAATTGACATCAAAACCACTTTCCTCTATGGAATACTCCCTGAGGATGAGGTCCAGTACATGCAACAACCTGAAGGGTTTGAAGAGTCAGGTCGTGAAGACTGGGTCTGGCAGCTTCAGTGGGGGTTATATGGCATGAAGCAGAGCGGAAGGATATGGAATCAAACTCTTAATGCTCAAATGATTACCTGGGGGTTTACACACCTTACTTGTGAGTCCTGCATTTATTACAGGAAATCGGACACTGGTATTATTATTGCCACAGTACATGTTGACGATTATCTGTCTATTGCCGATTCCAAGGACAAAAATGAACATTTTAAAAACCAAATGCAGGAGGTGTGGACAATCTCTGAGCTTGGTACCACCCACTTCATTGTCGGTATTGCAGTTACCTGAGATTGACACCTGCGCACAGTCGCACTTTCACAGACTGCCCTCGTCAATAAAATTGTCAATCAACTTGGAAAATGAGACGCAACACCCGTTTCTGCCCCCCTTGAGAATATGTCTGCAGACGAGCTGTCACAACTCAACAAACTGCCTTACCGTTCCCTCATTGGGTGTCTTCTTTTTCCACATGTCCTGACATTGCATATGCTGTACAACCATTATCTCAATACCTTGACAGTTACTTTTTTGACCACTGGAGTGTGGCAACATGGCTTGTCTGGTATTTAAAGGGAACTCACAATCTCAAGCTCTACCTGGGTGGCAACAATTCTATCTCCCTTCGTGCATTCAGTGACTCTGACTGGGCCAATTGCCTTGATACATGTCAAAGTGTTGAAGGGTATACTTGCAACCTCAGATCAGGAGCCCTTTCTTGGACTGCCAGGAAACAAAAGTTGTCACAGTATCCTCTTGCGAAGTGGAATATGTTGCCACATTTGAGACCGCAAAGGAATGTATTTGGATACATGCTCTACTAAATGCTATAGGATACCCAGTCCACCCCCACAACCATTCTTTGCAATAACATGGCTACCAAGACACTGTCCGAGGACCCTTTGCTCCACTCAAGGGTTAAACACATCGATATCAAATACCATTTCCTTCATGGAACAAGTTCAGTCCAGTGCCTTACAGCTCCAATATATCAATACCAAGGATAATGTCTCAGATTTATTCACCAAAGCACTGGATGTCAAACAATTCACATATCTACGCTCATTCTTGGGCCTACGTTAACCCAATTCCATGCGAGGAGGAGTGTTCCCAGTGAGGAGGAGTGTTGAGATGTACACCAGGAATGGGTATCATCATATCTGACAATACGGTCATTGATCCCATCACTGACATCCCATTATGGCATGTCAGCATTCCGATCATCCCTTTATGGCATGTTGGCTATTAGTAACAAGTCTTTTGGAATGTTCCCTTTATACTCTCTCTTTGCTGGTTACCTTTATAACTTCTAGTATATATACCCTACAATATTAGTTAGACACCTCAGTCAATTATACATCAACTGAGGTGAGTAACGCTCCATAGAACCTTACATACTAGATTACTAATAGTACCATAGTCTATTCTTATCTAGGTACTATTTGCTGTTGTATACAGTCAATTATACATCAACTGAGTCTATTCTTATCTAGGATCAATTCTCTACAATTTTAACTGTTGGAGTAGGGTGAGTGGTCACCTACTCCAGGTAGTCACGTGACCATGTTGGTAGAGTCACATAGTCAGATTGTCATAGTTCAGAATTGCCATACCATCTCGTGGCCTCGCCATTGCTATAGGGCACCTCTGGGGTGTCCACCATCTGCCAACCAACTGCAGCCACATTGTCAAAGGCTCAGCTGCCAATGCAAACATTCGGCTCACCTGGTCTATCTCGATCCCAATAGGAAGGGTGAAAGCAATGGAAATTGAAGGAGCTAGCATGAATGTCGTCAAGTTTCTAGATCTAGAGAAGCTGGAAGTGTGAGTATCTGCCAGTGAAGATCATATTAATTGATCAGTCTCCCTTATTTCTCCGTTAGCAAAATCAAAAGCCTGAGCACCAGCCTTACTCCACTATATCCACCATACAGTAAATAAAATAGGGACTAATGGCACAATCATCATGTGGTATGGCAGATCAGACACACATGGTCCAAGTTCTGTCAGCTCATGCACCATCAACAACATGCTGGTCTTCAGCAAGATTTAAGGGCAGTACAGAATATTTGGGTCACCAGAGCTGTGCTGCCCTTAAATCTAGATTCTGACTTCATAGTACAGTCAACACTCCCATAAATTATACCCCCTTGGGAGGCAGCTGAAAGTATGGGTTATTGGGGTGTATGGGATTAGAGGGTTGTTCTAAAAAAATCGGAAAAAATTGAAAAGAAAAATGGTCGTTAAATGACTGTATACGTAGTCTGTAAAGTGTTATTATTCTATGTACCAGATATAATAATCCTTATGTATCACAGGTTGTGGTGGCCACCAGGTGATGTCCCATGACCGCTGGTGACCCCGACGTGAGACATTCCCATCCTGCCAACCAGTGTCACCGGGTCACCTCTAAGTCACCTCTGGTGACCTTTGCTGTTCATTGTCTTCTCATCCTTGCCATCATCTGTCTTGTTGCCGGCTTCACTGTTTTGTTGTTTTCTGGGCCACGTGTGCTTCATTTCTTGGCTCCATTGCTCTATGTGTCTTTCTGTGACTTGTCTTCCTCTTTTCTATCTTCTGTGAATGTGAGCCGGGGGTGCTAAGGTTGCGAGAACACTATGAGAATGTAGGGTTGTGTTTCACATTCCAAGCTTAGGGTGAGTCATGAAGATACCATCTTTGCAACTGACTGTTCATACAGAGTTTATACAGCCCCATTCAATAGCCCAACAAGTCACCCTCTGCAAATGCCAGCCTCACAACACCATTACAACACCACCTCCAACCGCCAGCGCATAGTTAAGATGCCTGGCAGCAAACACCAACCTTACAACACCACCTCCAACTGCCAGCACCAACACCAATTCTATTGACAGCCCAACAAGTCACCCTCTGCAAACGCTGACCTCACAACCCCATTACAACACTACCTCCAACCACCGGCGCATAGTTAAGATGCCTGGTGGCAAACACCAACCCTACAACACCACCTCCAACTGCTGGCACAAACACCAATTCTATTGACAGCCCAATGAGTCACCCTCTGCAAATGCCAACCTCACAACCCCATTACAACACCACCTCCAACCGCTGGCACATAGTTAAGATGCCTGGCAGCAAACACCAACCCTACAACACCACCTCCAACTGCCGGTGCAAACACCAATTCTATTGATGGCCCAATGAGTCACCCTCCACCACCACACCACTCTGCAAATGCCAACCTCACAACACCACCTCCGATCATCCATACAACACCACCCCCAATCACCGATGCATAGTAAAGATGCCTGGCTGCAAGCTTGTCTACCACCACCGTAAACCCAAATGTGGCTGTTCATATGCACTCTCACTTGCTTCTCGATCAATTGTGAGACTTATTTCCTGTGCAGCAGTCTTCAGGCATCCCTCATTTGAAGCAGGGTGATTTTTGGACTTGGGGTCAAATATCTCTTGCGATGCTATTCTACCTAAATTTGTTTTTGTTGGACTATCAATTTGAACTAGCCTATTAGTTGCAGTTATACTTCTTTTGTCAAGCATTGTAATATACACTCAGTAGATAGTACAAGAAATAACTAGACACTTTAACAGCTAATTACATATGTAGAGGAAGAAATGAGATTGTTTGTTCATGATATGATGAATTACCAATTGTGAGCGGCTTTGGATTAATAGCCTGTCAGATCAACAACTTCAATCTGAGCATTTCTGCCACTAGTGCTGGCCTCGTCAGGCCAGATCATATCATCCTGGGTCAAGTCAATGGTATCTAGCTGTTGGGATAGTCAATCCTAGTGCAATACATTAGCGCAACACAAGCGCAACACTAGCACATCACATATAAAAATAGAACATGATGTATTTATAGATTGCAACATATGTACATTGTATTATAGGAGAATACTAGATGTTCTATCTTGTCCAGAACTCCCATCATTTAATCCCTTTGAACTTCTCCTTCACACCATAATCCCAATACTAGCTGTTGCAGAGAGTGCATCTTTGCAGGACTTGGAGTAGGGTTCCAGGTTGAACTTGGAATTAGTACTTGACTGTATAGTGTTGGAACCTACTTACAGCATGCAGCCAATCCTCCAAAGTCGTGAGTCCTACAGAACAAGTCAAGGATTGTGGGACCCATAGATTGATGGAAATTGAGGGGTTGTTTTCAGGTGGTACAACGCAACCCATCAAATGAACAAAGTCTCTGATGGTGACTGTGAGTCTCTGGTATGTGAAGGTGGTCCCATTACTTGACTGGACTGTGCGAGGTTTGGGTGAGATCTTTAGCACATGAGTTCGGGTGTTGGGTGTAGCGAGGTTGTGTTCAATGTCATCAAAGAGAACAAGTGGCTCAAACAACCACACAATATAAGTAGATTGCTGTGAAATCAAGTGGAGAGCCTGCATACTGAGCAAAACATGCATATGACCCCACCCCAAAGCACATTCTCGAACCTTTTCAGAAGAGCTGCCAGATCTGACCATCCCAAGTGCTGCTGGCAAAATGTGGTAATTTCATGGATCACTGACTCATGGAGCTGCCAAGATGTGGCAATCGTGTCTCTCACATGTGCACCTAATCCTACAGTCCAAGATGTTTTTGGGTGTAGATATAGATTGAGAACATCAACATTTGGAAGGGCAGAAACTTTCAATTTTGAGGCCTGGACTATGCTACGATGTGGGAGGAAGCCATGCAAGTTTGTTGACAACTCAAGGTGCATCTGAGCTCGCCATGCACTGAGAAATATCTGAAAGGAATCATTGTCAGGTAGAGCATTGGCAGCTGTAAGCAATGCATCTCCAAAGCCACATTTTGCTAAGCCATGTGTGGTTGATGCTCCATAGCCCAAAATTCCAGAGTCATAATCACTGCCTGCCATCAGTGCCATGAGGAGAAGGCTGCCAGGTGTGAGTGCAACTGTGTTGACATTTTTTATGGCTTCTGAAGAATAAATTGAGACTTCATCACCACTGAGGCCATTACCCCACTTGCTCATGGAACTAGGGGTGTGTCAATAATGACTGCCACTGAAGCAACTTAGTTCTTTCACACCTGGATCTGATCACGCACTTTGCACCAAACACAAATGTGTCACTGTTATCAGTAATGATATGCATCAATGATCCCAAGCTAGTTCAGCATTGCCAGTTCTGCCTCAGCCTCTCCTGGTGCCTATGGCATGTATAGTCAGATTTGGAGGGCAGGATGGCAGATACTTACCTTGTGAATATAGAATCCAAAAGTGATGATAAGGAACTTGAGGTGAGAGATTACCCAATGTGGTGTATTGCGAACATCCTTGCCACACTTCACAGGTGGACATCCAGGACCATCAAAAACAAAGATCAATGTGGCAGGTATCTTGAGAAATCTGCAGAACTTGAAGAACATCCTTCATAGTTCTGGGTTTTCCCCTTGCTGTGTATGAAGGACAGATTTCTGAGCAGATGCTGAACAGGCATCAATCCAGATGCTGTCCATCTTGTTAGACAACTGGTTTCAGTTTGAAGTGAGGCATATCACACCTAATATCAACACCAATCAAGAGAGTGCATGCATTACGTGCATTGCGCTCAAACCCTTTGACCATTGCCAATCTTGTCAGGGACTGTGTTTCTGCTGCTGGCCCAATTATCTGTCATTGTTGTTGAAGCAGTCAAAACTCAATGATCCACAAGTTGAACAAGATGTAACTGACTTCCCATAGCCTGTTGATGCCCATGTTGCAAGGTAAAGATTGGGAGAGACTGATAGTGAGACATCCCCTTGCCGTATCTATTTTGGTGCTCATCCTGGCAAGTACTGTGCATAGAAATGCTTCATTAATTGAAACCTATGGTAGATACATCAACTAAACTAAGAGAAGGATTCTGCTGCTTGGAGAACTTCAGTAAGACCCGTGCCACCCTTAGCTGAAAGATAATCACAGAATGCACGACAGCCCATCCTGCCCTCATATTGCTCACATAGGAAGCGTAATGCATGCGCAGTATCCCAGCGGTGTTTCTTCAATAAGCACTCAACCAGATCCACCACCTTGCTTTGTCGCCCAGCCTCCATCTTAAGTGTTCCTTTATTCCGCTTCCGCTTTGCACCCCATACAGTGTTGAGATCATGCACCAAAATATATCCATTGAGACCCTCATCGTGCTCCTTCCATATGTCTGTGATCTTGAAGACAGGTTGAAACTGGTAGAATGGGAGCCATATGAGTAGGTGCTCAACCCACTCTGGGGTGTGCTTTTGAAGCTTTGCATCACCAAACCGAGTGACAAGGGTAGCCCAGACCTCATCTGAACAGCGTGGCGACATGACCTGCTGCGCTGGTTCAGCTGCCATTGAAATCAATGCTTCAGGTGCAAGAGGCCCCAAAGCACCTGGGAGAGAAGAGAGGATTGAATTGATAGTATTGCTGATGTTCGTGGATGGTAGTGATATTGCTTGATGTGAGTCAACATTAGAATTCAAAGCCATTGGATAAGTATGCATAGTGATAGGACTTGGAGTTTGCATTTCAGTAGTAGGCAGTGCAAGCGAAGGTAGAGGTTGGGGAGTGTACATGGGAGGAGGAGGAGGAGGAAAAGGGGTAGAAACAGCTGCAAATAGAGTGGTTAATAAAAGATGAGAACATGACAGATTGGTAACTTACTTGAATGTTCCCTTTGTTGATACATTCAACAGCCAGCAAGTTGGTTAATAGCCAATGACATCTGCAGTACACTGTCTTGCAAAGCATCAAAGCGTGCCTTGTTCTCATCGTCAGCCTTCCTATTCTGAAGCTGGACAGCAGTGACAGCTCCCTGAAGACCCATAACTAGATTTTTGGGAAGGTTTTTAAAGGCGGTGCAAGCTTCTTCTTCAATCTCTTTGATTTTAGCAACTGATGTTTGAGTGAAGTCATGAAAGATGGGGGAACAGAAAGGTGGGTAGTGGAACATGTTGGCATCAGGGTACATCATGTAGAGAACCGCCACATCTTGGAGCAGGACAGTACAGAACCAGATCAGGACCTGCAGGAAATTATGGAGGGCAACATCTTGCACAAACCAGTAGTTGCATTGATGAGCAGCAAGGGCCATGAGCTCAGCTTCAACCCAGGGGAACAACTGGGCCAGAAGGGCAGGAGGAGGAGCTGTAAAAGTAGATGAGTAAGAAATGCCCAAAAAAAAAACATTTCTTAACACTGACTGAGGTGAGAGCGAGGAACAAAATAAGAATCTTGTCTGTTGGCATTGAACAATGCAGCACCCAGAAGAGCATCAACAGGCAGTGCCTGATCATAACAGGGACAGTAGATGCCACTTTCATTCCAGCCACCCAGCGCCTTGACCCCCATCACCGATGCACCATGTTCACGGGAGGTCTTGGCAGTGTATGGTCAGCCAGCATGAGTCAGTCACCTTGCTGATGTTGATGTCATTCTTCACATGCATCACATTTACATGCTTGCGATGATCTAAGGTTCTTATTATTAGCAATGTGAATTGAACAAGAAGCTCAAACTTACTTTCATATGACATAGGGACTGCTGGATTTCATACAAAAAATGGACGCAATCCATACCATTCTCACTTTCCCCATTCCCCAGATTTGGGATCAGAGAAATCAGGTGTAAACTGAGGGGTAGCAATCCCCAAGATGTGGAAGATTGCAAAAAAAAGAGTTGAAAGCCCACCAATGGGGCATAGCTCAACGAGATGGTGGCGGAAGGCACCAAATTCATCAGTCCATCCAGCTTGGTTATGCTTTGCATTGTTGGCGAATATGACAAGTGCCTCGAGTGCAATGTCAGTAACTGAAAAGAAAGAAAGGGAGTAGAAATAAAATATCACCTTTATGCATGCACCAAGACTGATATCATTCATAGGAACATCAACTGAAAATAAATCTGACATCAGAAGAGCTCGCGTGTTGTTTCCCTGGAATGTGATGCTAGTTGATAGGAGGAGCATTGCACAATCATGACAACCAACATATGTCTGATAGGGCCCTGGATGGTCTTGCAGGCACCATATCAAGCATTTGATCAGCTCAGCAGTAGTGTAGGCTGGGAGGATTGACATCCATAACTGTAAAAATGACAACAAAATGGAAGGACTTACCAGAGGAAGTTCCAGCTGCTTTAAGTGCCTGGGCCTGCTTGATACATTTTGGTTTGTCATGGCCTGCAGTGGATTCAAATGCATGGATCTGTCCATTATCCTGAAGGGGCCGCTGAGTCTCAGGATCATCCCAGTACTTTACAGTCCCCCAACTGTCCTAGTGGACTCCGACTGGACTGACTGGAGTCTGACTGGAGTCCAAGCGGAGTCCAAGTGGAGTCCAAGTGAAGTCTAATTGAACTACATTAAGTCATGTAGAGTTCAATCCCCCACTGGAGTCCAAGTGGAGTCCAAGTGGAATGCATTTCAACCAAATGATAAGTCAATTAGATATGAGCTCAAAGAACTTCAGACTTGGTGAATTTCATAAAGTACCCACAAAATAAACTTGTGGACTGCAGGAATTGAACTCAAGACCTCACCATAAGGAATCACATGACAAACCAAACAAGTGTGCTCAACCACTTGAGCCACAGGAGACTTATTAGAGATCAATATAAGGTTTATTTATGACTCAACTTTTCATATTCTTTGAGGAGGCATTTTTCAAACAATTAAGATCAAAAAATTTTAATTAACCACATCCCTTGTGTAGGACATGAGGGAGTGGGTATAATGTAATAATAAACAAAAAAAAACCCCTCTTGCAAGATGCGAGAGGGGGGGGCAGAGATAAATTAAAAATGATAAAGACCCCTCCCCATGCAAAATGTGGGGGAGGGGGGGTTGGGGGATGCAGTCTGGGGTGGGTGTCATCGCCCACCCCTCCTTGCATGTGTCTGTTGCCATAGCAAGCTGCACCCATCATCCACCCTATGAGCAGAGGCTCGTAGGCATGGGGATGGGTGCCATGGTCATCGTAGCCCTGGTCTACCTGCCATCCACCTGACGAGCAGGTGCTCATTGGCATGGGGTGGGTGTGTTGTCAGTTTTGCAGGTCTCCTAGTTTGAAGGGGTTGGGGGGAGGGGTCAGTGATGTGGCATGCAAGGGAGGGGGTAGGTGGGTGCTTACCAGGTGGGTATCCTGCTCCGGAGGTCTCCCAGCACCCCTCTGCCATCTCCTACCCTTTATTGACATCCTCATATCCCATTTGGATGGGGAGGAGGGGGCTGACATGGGTGTCGTTGGGTCTGGGTTGATCCCCGTCGTTCTGTGTGGGCATTGGCATTGCCCTGTTGTTGTTTGCCGTCGTCACCTCCATTCCACCCATGATCCACCCCCCAAGCAGTTGCTCAAGGGGCTGTAGGCGGGTGGTGTGTTGTTGGCCCCAGTGCTTCACGTTCTGGGGGTCCTGGTGACACTCATGATCCACCCTACGAGCAGGGGCTTGCAGGCATGGGGTGGGTGTGTGGGGTTGTCTCATTTCCAGCCATTGTTACCAGTAGAGTAGAACCTACAAAACAAAAGAAACAAGTTAGTTAGTTTATAAAAACAAAAAGCAAACAAAAAAACTTATGTAGGGCCCAAATGACGTGATCTGCATCTTTTGGGTCCGCATTCCATCCAGTCAGCTCGTTTGTGGGTGGTGGCATCATTACCAGTAGATTATAACCTAGAAAACTAAAGAAACTGGTTAGTTAGTTTATAAAAACAAAAAGCAAACAAAAAAAAAACTTACCTAGGGCCCAAATGATGCAATCTGCATCGTTTGGGCCCATGTTCCATCCATTCGGCTCGTTTGTGGGTGGTGGTGATGGCGGATTGGGCATGGGAGTGGTGGCAGTGGCAGTGGGTGTCCACGCAGTGGTGGTGGTGGTAGAGAGAGAAGGGAGGGAGGCAGCATCGACAGTGGTGGTGGTGGTGGTGGTGGTGAGTGATGAGCTGGCACATTTGATGATGCGGCAATATGCTTTGTCATACACAGCCACACCACGGTACCTAATGCAAGTAGATGATACCTTACACAAGGTACTGTGGTGTAACGGTTATATTGTGCATTATGATTACGTAAACAACCTACAGGGATCTGGGTTCGATTCCTTTTCTTACACACTTTTTCAGTGGAATCCAACTGGACTCCCAGTGGACTCCAAGTGGACTCCAACCAGACTCCACTGGACTACACTGGACCAGTCCAAGTGGAATCCGGTGTTTGAGTGGATTCCACTCAGAGTCTGGTCGGACTGGACTGCGACTGGACTGGCAACTTTGCAGGCAGTTGCCTGGTGACCAGTCCCAGTGGACTCCAGTCAGACTCCAGTCGGAGTCCACTAGGAAAGGTGGGGGAGTGTAAAGACCTCGATCATCTTTAAAATGTTATTGGTTGGTGAAACGCCAGTGCTCGAGTGCAGTTATAGTTTGTTTGATAGATGAGCAACCAACAGTGGATTGACTGTTGGTATCATTGGTGTGTTTGCACTGCAGGTGAAGGCACTCAAAACTGTAGGTTACAAGAAAAATTGGCTACACACCTTTTTCGGCCATTTTGACTCATAGTCAAGAAACAGAACCACTTTTGTGGCCGTGATTGGCAATGCAGGGATGTAGGTGTGGTTAGGGTCTTCTGCCATCACCTGAGCTTGATAGTGGTCCCACTAAGTCTGATAGGTAGCAAGATGATGCCCATATGAGCACTTCATCTGCTTGTCATCTTGTTCATGGGCAATCACCTTCCTGTAGGCATTATCAGCATCTGCCTGTAGAGCATTGCTTGAATAATCAGGTCCAGCAACGGCAGATGGAGAGGTGGCAGCAACAGGTGGAGAGGCGGTGAATATGGGTGAAGATTCCACCAGCACCCCGAAAGGATCAGGGGTGGTGACAGGTGGAGGGGTGGTGAGCATGGGTGGAGTATTAGCCATTACTTTGAAAGAATCCTGGGTGTTGGGCACAAATTTGAATGGTGCAGCTGGGGTGGCACTGGATGAGATAGCTGTTTTCAGCCTTGCCAGATGCAAGCCATCGGTGCTTCACATTATTGGGTGAAGTGCGCCTCTTGCGAGACAGTTTCTTCATTCGGATCTTAAGTGTAGGTGTTTGGAGTGACATGACTCTAATTAATACTTGTTAGATACATCAACCCAGAGCTGGTTACACTCACATTATATTGTGTAATGAAGAGTAAAGTAACCAGTTGGAAGATATTGATAAGTTGAATAGAAATGAACTATAAAGGGATTGTCAGACAGCAGATGGATACAGAAGCAGGCTCTTACTGTGCAAAGAACAGTAAGAACAGAAAAGCAGAGTAGAAAGAAGAACTGGCAAGACTTCAAGAAGCAGCAGACACAGTGACAAAGCCTGAAACAAGGACAAGTTTGCAGGCTGGACAGAGAAAAAGACACCTAAAAAGCTGAGAATTTATAGGTGAGTGAGGGCTAGCCTCCCCAATATTGTTGGTGGGTGAACTCAGTAGGTCCCCACATGAAATGATGTGAAATTTTGAGAGGGTAAAAAAAAAACGGCAAGATACAACAGAGCAGTTGGTGCGATTAAGAATACAGTAAGATAAGCAGAGAAAAGAGACAAGCATGTGTTGAGTGAGTTTAGTGGTCCATCCCCCTGTTTTCAGTGGTGACAAGCAAGCACAAATACTGCCAGAATAAAGAAAAAGCTTGAGACTTTTACCTGAAGTTTCATAAGCAAAGATATAGAAGTAGAATAAATTAGTGCTCACAAACATGTTCCATTCATAGCATCGTGATTCATCCAACATGATGCAAACTCAGTCCTGTTGCTGCCTGTGGAAGCATGCAATATTGCAGGGGATGGCAATAATTACTTGGGTGGTGCTCGTGCCAGTTGGGATATAAGTTGAAGCTACAAATTCAAGTTAATGCACATGTGGCGCAGCAGTGAGTGAAGTCAGCAAAGCACACACATTGCAGATATGACCTGAAATAACATCGCAGGTTGACACAAACCACCTTACTGTGAGGATAAAACTGCATATAGCCAGGTTCAACTCACCTGATGACCTAGTTACCATCAGGCTACCAATTGGTGTATGACTCATGTCGCTACTCACTTCAACTTTCATATTGACACCTCCATCCAAGCACCGAGGCCTTCAGAAGGAGGGATGTGTGCAAGGAAAGGTGTGCATGTAAGATGCATTGTTGTGGACAGGAGGAAGTTGGGGGAAAGCATAAGTTGTGGGGATGCAAGTAATTGAATATCACATGCTTCAAGGAATAGGATGACTTGATATGTTGAAGAGAGTCTTGGGTCAGACAAACAAGTTATGTAACTAATGCATGCAATGTTGGATATCGTTGGATTGTCAAAGTTATAATACATGACAAACTGGATTTTTGGTTGATCAAAAATATTTTGCACTTGATTTGGCTTGATTGCTTCTATTTGGCTTGAATCAGCTTGATCCAGCTCAACCGACTTTTTACTGGGCCTCAATCTGCGGCTTACCGATCAATGTACTGGGTGTCAGATAACAGTTGCCTCTCCACAGTGTTCCTTCACCTGTAATATTTCATGCATGTACTTGTAGATAGCTGAGAAGTAATAAAATATGATGGCCTTTTCAGAATTTTTTTTCGTCAACTGTGAGCGCAGGAAATGATGATATATGCAATGCCAGCCAAATGTTATCTGCCATGTTATCTGCCACAGTGGGATGTTATCTGCAGCTTGTTCATGTTACCTCAAGTACACAAAATTTTTGCTGAGTCTACTGCTTACACTTGTCTGCAAAAGCCTGAGTACTCTATCTTTATTCACGCACATACAGCTTCCATTCAAATTTCGAGTTTTTGCAGCATTTTTAGCAGGCACGCAAAATCTTTGAGACTTACCATATCTTGGCACAATGTTCTGTGGGTGCAGTCATCCAAAAGGCTCCAAAGATGGCCCCAGACTCCCTGGTGCTCTGAAACGTGGTCACCCAACAAAAGTGCTCCAAAGTGGGCCAGAAGCGACTGAAGGGGAAATTTTGGAAGGTATGTGTCGTGCCCTTGTCAGGTGCCCAAAGATCCTTTTCATCAACCTCCAGATATCGATGCTGACAATGAATATGACTTTGATGCTGATTTCACATTGGACCACTGGGCAGAAGCAGATCAGATTGAGCATGAAGCATGTCAAGGTGCGCATACCTATGCCAGTGAGACAACAGAGGCTTACAGAAGTTTTGATCCCTTAGATGCATCAGAAATAGTTAGAAGGACATTGTTGCATGTTGATGGCAACTTAGAGATGCTCATCCCATGTGGCAACCCAGTTGGAGGTGAGTTTATTCGCCCACACGAACAATTTTCATATCTCACCTCATCTGATGCCCAAAGATGGCTCAAGTGTGCTTGTGCTCACATCAAGTGTCACTCCATTCTCTGATGCAGGCAGATCTGTTGAGCCACCTACCAATTCACCAGAAGCACCTCAACTCCAACAAATGCAAAATGCAGTACATCACTCAGAAAGCTGTATGTGTCTTGTCTACCCATGCCCACAATGACCATGCTGATCTGTTGTTAGGCCCTTTCTTCATGCACCATAAAACATTCCAGCTTGATAGTGATAGTGATGATTCAGATGATGGTGGTACATTGTCACAAACTGAGAATGATTTGCCAGCACCGGGCCAGAGTGGATTAGCAAACCCTTACAAACGTGAGTTTATTATATGTTTGGGTTGCAGGATGCTAATGCTGGGACTGTGTACCTTGGTTCAAGCAGCCAAAATCCATGCCTGACTGGCTATATCAGTTTTTTGGTCAGACAGTTGGACTGTTGATATTTTCTAAACATGGCCGGCATCTTGCTAAACCCTGCCTCTTTACTGAGGGTAAGGACTATGCCCCAGCATCATTCTGGATCCACCCACCCAAACCAGTCATGTCTCCATCCACTTATCATTTTGACCCACCAACTCTGTACCGTCCACATATTTTCCTCTGGCTCCCGCATTTCTATGTGCATGAATTACAATGTCCAAACTGTACCACTGGGACTCTTGAGAAGAACAGTGTCCTGTCCCCTCGCAGAATCACTGACATTGAAGATAATTTCTATATTGTTGCCTGGGAATATTACTGTTGTAAAGGGTGTCGATCTCACTTTCATGGGTGGAGTCAAAAGCTTCTCTCAACTCTTCCTGCTTATCTATGGCTTGCCTTTCCAGCAACATTGTCATATTGAACAGGCCTTTCAAACCAGGTTATCACTCAGCTTCATGTTGGAAACCAGCGCAAGATGGGCTGTAATGGGTTGTTACTAGCTTGAATACTTAAGACTTACTTTGCACGGCACTAAGCAGAAACTAATCTATTTAGTAGCTAAGTGTATGCAGTGTAAGTCAAGAAGTAGTTGATACAAATATGTATCAACAAGGTATATACATAGTCCCTGGGTCTATGGACATGTGTAGATGTGCCATTACACACCCCCGTTTGAGATTGCCTACAGGGAGTCTAAAGCAATGAAAGAGTATATGTGGAGATAAGGAAAAACAGAGAAAGAAAGATTGTCCCAGAACCCAACTGCCATTCCATCATGTCAATTGTTGAGTAGGATTACTCAACATGTTACGTGCTGGTAGAGACAGCGGATGGGGTGTGCAGGTGGACATTGCTGGTCATTGTCATGGTTGTAGTAGTCCAAGGCGCGGCGGAGGATGTCTGCAATGTACCTCCTGTAAGCTCATGGAATATGGTGGGGGTGCTGGCCAAAAGCCATTTGGAATCCAGGAAACATGACTTACCCACTCCATTATTTTCCAAGTCCATCAGATATTGAATTTGGGTAATGTCATTGTAGGTGGGGCACCACCAACTGTCCCACTGAGGTATGGCCGGCGGAACCCCTACAGACATTAGCCACTGGAGGTGTTCATAGTCTGTTTGACAGTACAGGTCTTGAAATGGTCCAGCTCGCAGGTGAGACTGATGATTGAGGAAGTGCAGGCCAAAGGTGTAGGCATGATCAATCCATTGAGGGGGTATTCCATGGGCGATGAGGTGGTTAACCAGCGTGTCCATGGTAACATTCATGACTGTCCTATCGCCATAGGGTTGTACAGTGAGGGTATCACTGGAGCATTCAACAAAGGGTTTATCGGGGTGGGATATGTCCCAGACTTCAATAGCTTCACGGTAATATCCAGGAAGTGAAGTAACACATCCAAATATCCTGACAAAGTCAGGGCATGCGGCAACAGTACAAGGGCCGAGGGCATGTCCCAGGGCATATCCAAACACGCTTTGATGGTCAGCCTGCAATGCTACATTCATAGCAATGCCATGGATGGCATTGCTACTGCCAAGTCATCCATGGTGCATTATATATTGGGCCATTAAGTCAATGTCCAGCATTTGTTCTCTAGTGACAGGGGGTAGTCCTGCACCACTGGTTTTGTTCCGCCTGTTACCAGTGAACATATCCTCATCTCAATGGATGGGAAAGTCTTCCCAGAGCTGGTGGTTGTTGGGGTGCAGTTTGTAGACCTTGTGAAGATAAACATCGTCTTTCAGGATTTCATTCAGAGCTAGGTCCCAAAGTTCAGGTAGAAAACCACCAGCAATGTGGTGGAATTCTGCTAGCAGTCTGTAGGCCTCAATGCAGTCGATGGCAAGTTCTTTTTTGTTGTTTATGAACCGTACTCCTTGTTTGACCTCTTGAGGATTCATAGGGAATCCTCAGGGCAGGTAGGAGTATAGTCATCAGTCTGGTGGGGTCATGAATGGTGCATCCATTTGACCCTCGTAATCACTGGCCATGGTGGCAGTCTTGCCAGCGTATATGCAGTTAGATTTGACTGAATAGAGCATTGTATGACCGAGCATCATCCAAAGCTCATTGTCCCATTCGTATCTGCCCTTTACGATTACCACTCCTAGTCCATCAGGAATATGTCCAGGTCGGCTGGCGTTGTAGCGGGCCTGTATACCAGAGAATTCCTTCTTTCATTTCTCTTTGCTGGTGTCATCATCATCACTGCTGACCTCATCTGAACTGTAGGATGTATTATCCTTGTCCTCATTAGGTTGTGAGGTGTCCAGGATAGGTTCATTAGGTCTGATCACTGTTGGTGTCAGGGCAACGGGGATGGTCATCATCAAGAGTGTAGGCGTGGCTTTGGAGGTGAGAGTTGGGGTTGGTGTCACTGCAGGTGCAGAGACGATGGCTGGCATGGGTGCGGCTTTTGGCTGTTGGTCCACAGTGATCGTCGAGTTCTTTGGTGAGTTACCTGGCCGATATATGTCATGGCATGGGCGACGTTCTGGAATGGGGATGCTGAGGATTTGTGGTATGCTCTGTGGTGGATTTTGTTGAATAGTTTCTCAAGGGGCTGGGGGAAATGGGGATCTCCATCTAGGTGGTGAATGACGACGTGGAGGGGGAGAGTCCCTTTGTTGAGGCGGGAGTTCACAGCAGTATGGGGGAGACAATGAGCGTGGCCTGTACCAGTCTCCCCAGTAAGGTGGGAGTGAAGGTGGACCTGGGCATTGTGGGCAATCCTCCATTCTAGTCTGTCTTACTGGCAGTGGTTGCATTTCCATAGGTCGTTCTTGCTCGCGAACTTTGCAAGGTTGATGGTCTTTGTCCTCAGGGCTTTCATGAGAGGGGGAAGCTGGGCATTTATGTGAGTCCACCGTTATCCAGGATGCCAATGTTACAGTTGTCTTCTTCGCGCAGTCCACTTCTCCTCAAAGGCCATCAATCTTGTTGCCCTATGACCAACTGAGCTATGATATCTTGTTGCATGAAGTCTGTAAGTGCTCAATCGATGCCGGTGTGTCCCAATCATTGTATCAAGTCGTCCACCATTTTGTCAACTTCAGTGGTCTCTTGTTCCCAACAATTGCTGGTCCAATTATGTGTAGGTTTGTTGACCTCCATAGCCATGGATGGTTGGCGAGTGCTGGGACGAATTGGTGACCTTGATCATTCACAATATTGTCATTCTGGTGAGTGTTGGTCTCTCCTTCCCCCTGCAGAGTTCACTCTGGAACTCTGCTGACTCCTCCCTACACCTCTACCATGACTGTCATTGCTAGAAGCATGTGAGTAGGAACATTTCATTTTGAAATGTCTTGATGGTTCAAAATAAGTTTGACATTGGTAATGAATGAGTGCTGTGCTGGCAAAAGGGAAAAAACTTTGTTCAAAAATATATTTGCAGTTGATTATGTAAGTTCCCACAGTCAGGAACTTTCCGTAATTGTCACTTTTGGTATTTGGCTAGCTGGGATGGCCGTTGTACGCCCTGGACTTCAAGGTATCTGTCCAACGCTTCAAGCTCTTTGCAAGAACTCAATGGTTCCCAGGTAGTGTCGCCTAATGACCACCGAACTTCAAACTCAAGTTTCTTTTCTTTTCCCCATCAATGTCCAATTAATTTGTCCACAAACCACTCTTGGTCATCCGGCATTCCAAAGTCATATGGTTCTGGGTGGACTCTATTTGGAAACATAGAGTCATCGTTTGGGTGGTAGGGTCATAGTAGTGATATGTGAAATGAGGGTATGAGTTGCCGGGCTTGCAATGCTGTAGGTAGTTCCAACGTGTATGTAGATGTTTCATGTTTTGCCTCGAGAATCTTGTATGGTCCAATGAACTTTGGACAAAGCTTGCATGCTCATCCAGACAGTAAGTTGAGGTTTTTCATAGATAGGAATACCAATTCCCCTTTGGTGATCTTTGGTTCCTTTGTTCAACGGTTGTTCGCACAGTACATTTGGAATACCCAAGCTTCAATGATAGCATTGTGAGCATCGGCAAGATTCTGTAATGCTTGCCTCATGAATTCTTTTATTCCCTTAGGGATAGTGTTGTCTGATCGAATCTTGCGTATCATGGATGGCATATACCCATTGTTGAGTTCAAATGGTGCATATTTGGTGGTTCCAGATATGCTAGAGTTGATGGCAAACTCCATGAGATCGACTCTATCTGTCCAGTCCATCTGATCATTGCTGTTAAGAACTGATCCTAGAAGGTTCATCGGAATCTGATTGGACACTGTGGGTGTTGTTTACAGAAGGTTGTTGGGTCATTGCGGATTCTGCGGGAGGGGAAATGGAAAGGACTTGGCTTCAGCTTGTAAGAAGCTGTGCCCTTCACCTCGTCTGGTGTCCTAATTTCAAGTTGGAGGTTTGGAGGGGTAAGCGGGAAAGTGCAGGTAAACATGGGAAGGAGTATGGAGGGACTTAGGTTAAGTTCAGATGAGGTTAGAACTTCAGAGGGAGACTGGAGGTTGAGTTGAATGGAGTTCAGACTCTTAGAGAACTGAGGTTGGAGTAGAAGGAGGTTTGGATTGGCAGATTAAAGTCAAGTCTATGTCGATATATGAACTGAGGAATACAAGGTGAAACTAACTAAGCTTAAATACTGTAGTCCGGAATAATGCAGAACAGGAACAAAGACTGTGGCAGTGCCTCGACTGCATAGATAAATTATCTAGTGGGAGCCGCACAGGAAGCTGTAGTCGAATTTGCAATAGAGACAGCAGCCTTGGGAAGGCAGCCGTGGATGCTGTACAAGGCAGCCTGGTGCACAGCAGTGTGGGCAGTGCAAGGCAGCCGGGAACGAAATTGGGAGGCATAGACAAAAGTCAGGTTTGACGTGTGGGAAAGGGTCAGATGGATGCGGGTTCCATTCAGGTGAGGAACAGTTCTTGACAGTTGCGGACAATCATGCAAAATATTTGCCCGACATTTTGATTGGCACACTCGGTCTGACCATCCATTTGCAGATGATATGAGGTGGACATTAGTAGTTTGGTTCCTAGCATTTTGTGGAGCTTGTGCCACCATTTTGATGTAAACTTTGTGTCCCTGTTGCTTACGATTGAACTCAGTAGGCCGTGCAAGTGTACAATTTCTGGTCGGTATATCCATGATAGATCAAACACTTTCATCTTGGTGTGTACTGGGATAAGGTGGACCATGCTAGTCATTCAGCATATAATCACCCAGAGGTAATTAAAGCCTTTTGATTCTGGGAATGGTCCTACGAAGTCCATTCCAATAGAATCCCATGGTTTGATTGGTATTGGTAAGGGGTGGAGCTTTCCAAATGGTTTTGCATTGGATCCCTTTGCACGTTGACAGAGTTTGCAGGTCCAACAGAACTCATGGGTGTCCTTGTTCATAAGAGGCCACCAGTACCATCGTTGGATGTACTCATTTGTCCGTTGATGATACTCAACCCAGAAACCCAAACAAAACCCACAAAATGGCTTCGGATGGTATAACACGAGTCAGAGGAAGGATGCAAGGCCCTCTAGATGTCACCTGTCAGACCGACCATCAAATAGTCACAAAACAACTGCTTGTCAAAGCAGTTCGAGGCTAAAAGAATGTGTTTCGAGGACTTGCGATGATTTGCGAGAAGGTGCGATGCTTTTTGAGATGTCGTGATATTTTTCAAAGAAGTTTCGAGGAATTTTGAATGCGCAAATATGATCGGATGCAAGATCGGGGGACTAGACGAGTAGTAGAAGCAAAGCAAAGGCGAATCGAGGGAAACGAGAGCAAAAATAGCATAATGTGAGGAATTTTGAGGAATTTTGAGGAAGTTTAGCATAAAACACCAAACTTCGGACTGAATAAGACTAAACCAAACTCTCAAGTCACTGTGATCTGGGAGGAAGACGACGACTTTCTTGTTTTTCTTTGTATCTAGTACATCTTTTTATATAAAATAAAGAAAGTACCTAAAAAGGCTAGAGAACATGAGGCAAACATGTGGAAAACATGAGGCAGGGAACAAGGTGTCAAAATCACAAAGTAAATGAGAAGATGATAAGAAAGAAACGTGCCATATACATGATATATCAAATCTCGTTGTCTTGTGGTTCCAATAAATCATGAATATGTCGAAAAGCACCTTGATGCACGCTAAGTTGCTAGCCATTGTGTTTCTTTGTGTTTGTGGTGGCGGGAACGCGATGCATTAGTGTGTGTAATGGTGGGAGCATGTGTTTGAGGTTCAGTACAATAGGAATACGGTGGCCAAAGTCATTTGAAATGGTTCAAAGTCTTTTGAGACATTTCAAAGTATTGTTTTGTTGTTTCATGCATTCGTAGGTGTTCATAAGCATTCGCGAAATCATAGGACTTTGGGAAGAAGGTGTCCGAGTGTGATTTCTTGATTTCAGAGCTCTGCTGCCATAGTGGACCTATCACCATTGATCTCCAAAGTGCCCGAGGATGGTGTGTGCTTGGTCCTGTACCTGTGTAATTGTACCTCGGTTGCGGGGGATGCATACAACTTCAATGGATTGTTGGTTTTTTCGCCAGATGAGGTCATCCTTGACCTCAAAGTCAGTGTATTCACTGGGTTTTTCTAGGATAAGTGCAAATAACTTATCATCTTTGTAGCCAGATTGGATTTGTTTGATGAATTCTTTGTTCCCCCATGTTGTCGGTGTAGCATTTGATGTTCGTTCAAAGAGTGTTTTGGCTAAGGTGATATCATCACCATAGGATGATGGAGCAGGGTTCTCGGGTATTTTTTCAGATATGGACGGGGCCTCAGCTGCGTTAGACATATTATCAATTATGCATTGATTAGCCTCGTCCATAAGTTTGGCCTCTAAGTCACATGTTTCTTGTTGTTCTTGTAGTTGTTTACCACAGCAATGTTACATATGGCTCATAATTCAATTATTTTTGATGTGACTTCTCAATACCGTTGGCCAGGCAGGTCATCCCCAGCAGGATCAATATGAATGTCAGCTTGCACGTATTCGTGAGGTTGATGAGTATCAGTTAAGGTATCGCTCTCGTAATATTGTGATAGGCAATTGGCTACCTTGTTGAGTTTGCCTTTAATATAGGTGATGTTGATGTCGAATCGAGAAAGATAATCTATCCATCTCTGTTGTCGACCTGATATATTTGCTTGGGTTTGAAAGAATTCAAGTGCCTTATGGTCGGTGATGATATGTATGCAGTATCCAATGAGTTTATCTTCCCATTTTAGTAATGCTTTGAGGATTGCAAGAGTTTCCAACTCATGCACCACGTAGTTATGCTGGGCAGCCGTAAACTTTTTTGACATGAATCCAGCAGGTCGACACCTTTGCCATGTGTGTCCTTGGCCATACATTGCTCCTATACCCGATTTCGATGCGTCACAGATCAGCCATATAGGTTCATCACAATGTTTCGGGTTGATAGGTGCGATTATCGGGGTTTTGTAGCAGATCTGCTTAATCAGATCAAAACACCGTTGGTGAATTGGTTGCCAGTGGAAAGGAGTTCCATTTTGTGTCATTGCTAGTAGGGGCCCCATGTAGGATGTGATATCTGGCAGGAAGCTGGCTAGGTAATTTACCAAGCCAACAAAATGCTGGATGTCATTGTAATTCTGTGGGGTGTGCCACTCCTGAATACGAGATAACTTGTCTGTGTCTGCATGTATGCCGTCTTTGTTGATTACATGACCGAGGCAGTCAATTCGTTCGGTGTACGGCTCACACTTTGACCATTTGAGATATAATTGGTTTTTTCTGAGGTGTTCAAAGACAATATGAAGGTGGGCTTCATGTTCCTCAGGGGTGTCCAAGTAAATGAAAATGTCATCCAGGTAGACATGCAGGAATTTACCAATGACATCCCTGAAGATGGATGTCATGAGTCATTGGAAGGTCACTGGTGCGTTACAATCCCCTTGCTGCATGATGTTGCTCATGTAGGTTCCTGCAATTGTGGCAAATGCAGTTTTCCAGACATCTTCTTTTCATACTCGAACCTATTCATATGTGTTGGATAAGTCGACTTTCGAGCAAATCTTGGCTCGGGCCACATCTTCGTGAATAATATCTTGGTCTGGTAGGGGGGTAACATCCTTAATTGTGTTGTCATTTCATTGTTGGGCATCCACAACAGTTTGTAGTTTTCCATCCTTCTTGCTCAGGCAGATCATTGGGGCCACTTGGTTCACAGATTGTGGTTCCCACCATCCTGCATTCACGTATCGATTGATTTTCTCATGGAATTGTTCATGTAGAGAGTTTGGTACTTTTGGTAGGTGGTAATGATATCGCTTGTTGTCATCGATAAGGTTAATCTCGTGGTTCACCTCTCTCCAATGTGGTAATTAGTCTCAGGTTCCCCCTAAGATATCTGAGAATTCATCATGCCATTGTTGTCGTAAATGTGGGTAGTCTTCTTTGGTAAGTCCCAACATCCTGGACTTTCCTTTCTGCCTACGCTGTTCCTCATGTTGTTTTTCATGTGGGTCTGGTGGTTTCTTAGGTTTGTGGAACCTAGAACGAAGTGTCTTGAAATCCTGTTCTGAGTCAGTTTTCTGAGGGTTCAGTCGTACTGAGTCTTGCTTCTTGAGGTGATCCAACTGGCTTGGTTGTCAATCCATGAGTTCTGAAGGTTCAGATATCTCATCTTCGAGTGCTTCTCGGTACTGTTCTCCCTTCAGTAACCTAGGGTTTCCGCTGTAAGCTCTCATGGATGCTACCACAGCATTCCATTCGTCCGGCATCCTGGGGTCATGCAGCCAGTCATGTTGTGGTTGAGGTATTGGTCTATTCCAGAAGGAACGAGTGCTTTGACTCATTGTCACCTTGTCTCGTTCCTCAATAATCCTTTCCTCTTTGTCCATGATCATGTCCTCTACTTTTACCTTTGATGAAGTAGGTTGGCATTCCATGACATTAGGTTGTTCATGATTCTTTCTATGTTTTTGTGATTTTGTTGCCAGTTTTTCCCCCTGTTGAAGAGTTTTAAACTCTTCTTCATCCATAAGGAGTGTGGGGACTCCTTCAGGTAATGTGTGTCCATTGTTCTTGTTGTCATTGTCTGGTATTTCTTCCATGATTTGCTTGCTACCATGTAGTCAGTTCTTGTGTTTGTCAATGCTTTGATATCGGCATGGCCATCCATCATTATTGTCCAATAGTATTTTCACAGTGGGCATTGGTTTTCCGTTGACGATTACTTGTCTATTTTCAAAATCTAGTATAACCTTGCTCTTGTGCATAAATGGTGTTCCAATTATCATATCGTAGCAGTCGAAGTTCGCAATATCTACATAAGTATCGTCACTTATGCCCAGGGCCTCAAGTCTAACGTCTGCACCATAGTTTACTGTCGCTTGGCTTCCCACAGTTCCCAACTGTAACATATGAGGGTTCATCAATGGAAAAATCCAGATGTTGGCGACCTGAGTGAAGGCGGGGGTCAGACCCATCATCGTGCTTCCTGAGTCCCATAGGGTCCAGGCTTCACATCCACCAATGGATACCAGCATGGCTAAGCATTCCTTTTCTTCAGGTCTATATTCTGGTCAAGGTCTTGCCATCTTGTCTGCATGTAAGTGTACTTTCCAAAAGCGAGCTTTGTCCATGTCTCACACTGGTCCATCATCATGTGGTTTAACTGTTGGTATCCGTTCCGTTTCCCCACACACATGTGTTCCGTGTCAGACAAGCAGTCATACCAGTTGTTATTGTCATATACGTTGACCTTGATCATATTGTCCTCATCACTCTGGTATCCTTGGGATCCAGTGGATTGTTGGATGCTATGTTCTAGGGCTTGGTCATCCTGTTCATTGTTGCCAGTATCTTCATTGTCAACAATAGCAGTGTGGGCTGCACGTATGTGTGACTTATTCCATTTTGGTTTTTTGTAATCCCTAGCATAGTGTCCTGGTTCATCACAGTTGAAGCATATTATGTCTTCTGCAGCAGGTATAGCTGCAACCTGAGGCACTTGATGTTTGTCGTTAGGGGCCTTGGGTGTGCTATGATTATCATTAGTCCAGGGTTTGATACTCGACTGATTGTTGTTCATGCAGTTATTCATGAAGAACCTAGGCCTTGGTCCGCCGTTGTCTTGGTTTAAGTCTGACCTCTTTATGAAGGTTACACCAACCTTCTTTGCCTTGTCCTCACATCAGCTTTGGGTCTTGGGTGCTTCCGTGGTATGGGTAGCACTTGTTGAGTGTCAATTATAGTGTTCCATGGTTTTCATACCTGCTTCCAGTGCTTTACCTTCAGATACGAAATCCTCAACAGTATTCGCTTCTGGCATGAGCCCGTTCTCAAGCATTTTTGTATGCATTTCCTTAGGGAGGCCATGTAGGAAGGTGTCCATGATGTTATAAGCATCTGGGTAGACCGACATGCACTGGGTGCAGGGCAACCCCTGATGGGGTATTATGTAAGTATCTTGGAAGTATTCCTAATACTGTCAAGATACTAGCCCAGAAGTATGTTGCAAGTATGCTGATTGTTGATTACCATACCTCCACATTAGTAACTTGTACATATTGTAACTGTATTCTGAATGTCTTGGCTGAAAAATAATACAATATTTCCTCCCTACTATCACAATAATATTAAGATACTTCTAATGGAGTATTGAAGTTAAAGATCGAAATATTTTTCAAGTACTGAGAAGGCAGTAACTTGGTGGTATTGAGGTAATTTCTTCAGTACTACCAAGATACTATCTACAATACTATCAAGATGATATCACAATACTTTGCTTGGGATATGTTAGCAATATGATGGAAAAGATCTAGAAAACCTCTGTGTCAGTATGCTTGAAATATCATGGAAGTACACAAACAAAAAGAGTAGTCATGCACCCCATACCTTTACCATACTAAAGCCAGGGAATATTGGAAGTATTGAAGTGTTGTTTATTCAATACTGTCAAACTACTCTATGGGAAGTATATAAGAAGAAATTTGATAAATTGGGAAAGTATTATTAGCAGATGTCTGCACATGCAGGTCTGCTGTTGCAAGTATCTACTTCCATGTCTGAGTACCTACATGTCCACTGCCAGGTATCTACTCAGGTACTCACTTGCACATCCAAGTTGTATGTCCAAGTACTTACTCAAGTACTTACTGGCACCTATTTGAGTACTGACTAGTACTTGCCAGTGCATATCCAAGTACTTACTCAAGTATCTACTGGAACCTATTCAAGTTTGAGTACTTACTTGTATATCCAAGTACCTACTTGAATGTCCAGGTATCTACTCAGGTACTTACATTCATCCAAGTTGTATGTCCAAGTACTTACTCAAGTACCTGCTTGCACCTATTTGAGTACTTACTTGCATATCCAAATACCTACTTTATATCTACCTGCATGTTCAGGTATCTACTCAAGTACTCACTTGCACATCCAAGTACTTACTCAAGTACCTACTGTTACCATATCCAAGTACTTACTCAAGTACCTGCTGGTACCTATTTGAGTACTTATTTGTATATCCAAGTACCTACCAGTGGTTATTTGAGTATTTACTTGTATGTCCAAGCAGTGCCTACTAGTATCTATTTGAGTACTTACTTGTACATCCAAGTACCTACTTGATATCTACTTGTGTGTCCAGGTATGTACTAAAGTACCACTTGCACATCCAAGTTGTACATTCAAGTACTTACTCAGGTACCTAGTACTGGCACCTATTGGAGTACTCACCTGCACATCCTGGTACTTACTCAAGTACCTACTGTTACCTATTTGAGTCCTTACTTGTATATCAAAGTACCTACTTGATATATACTTGTGTGTCCAGGTATCTACTCAAGTACTTACTTGCACATCCAAGTTGTACATCCAAGTACTTACTCAGGTACCTAGTACTGGCACCTATTGGAGTACTCACCTGCACATCCTGGTACTTACTCAAGTACCTACTGTTACCTATTTGAGTCCTTACTTGTATATCAAAGTACCTACTTGATATATACTTGTGTGTCCAGGTGTCTACTCAAGTACTTACTTGCACATCCAAGTTGTACATCCAAGCACTTCCTGAAGTACCTATTTGAGTACATCTTGACCTACTTGCATATCTGAGTACATATCTGAGTACTAGTACCTACATCCATGACAAAGTACCTATTTAAGTACCTATCTTGGATATCCAGATACCTAATTAATAGGTGCTTTAGGAAGTACTTGGACATACAACTTGAACATGAAAGTAAGTACCCAAATATGTACCAGTAGGTACTTGAGTAAGTACTTGGATAAGGTGCCAGTACTAGGTACCTGAGTAAGTACTTGAATGTACAACTTGGATGTGCAAGTAAGTACTTGAGTAGATACCTGGACACACAAGTATATATCAAGTAGGTACTTTGATATACAAGTAAGGACTCAAATAGGTAACAGTAGGTACTTGAGTAAGTACCAGGATGTGCAGGTGAGTACTCCAATAGGTGCCAGTACTAGGTACCTGAGTAAGTACTTGGATGTACAACTTGGATGTGCAAGTGGTACTTTAGTACATACCTGGACACACAAGTAGATATCAAGTAGGTACTTGGACATACAAGTAAATACTCAAATAACCACTGGTATACAAATAAGTACTCAAATAGGTACCAGCAGGTACTTGAGTAAGTACTTGGATATGGTAACAGTAGGTACTTGAGTAAGTACTTGGATGTGCAAGTGAGTACTTGAGTAGATACCTGAACATGCAGGTAGATATAAAGTAGGTATTTGGATATGCAAGTAAGTACTCAAATAGGTGCAAGCAGGTACTTGAGTAAGTACTTGGACATACAACTTGGATGAATGTAAGTACCTGAGTAGATACCTGGACATTCAAGTAGGTACTTGGATATACAAGTAAGTACTCAAACTTGAATAGGTTCCAGTAGATACTTGAGTAAGTACTTGGATATGCACTGGCAAGTACTAGTCAGTACTCAAATAGGTGCCAGTAAGTACTTGAGTAAGTACTTGGACATACAACTTGGATGTGCAAGTGAGTACCTGAGTAGATACCTGGCAGTGGACATGTAGGTACTCAGACATGGAAGTAGATACTTGCAACAGCAGACCTGCATGTGCAGACATCTGCTAATAATACTTTCCCAATTTATCAAATTTCTTCTTATATACTTCCCATAGAGTAGTTTGACAGTATTGAATAAACAACACTTCAATACTTCCAATATTCCCTGGCTTTAGTATGGTAAAGGTATGGGGTGCATGACTACTCTTTTTGTTTGTGTACTTCCATGATATTTCAAGCATACTGACACAGAGGTTTTCTAGATCTTTTCCATCATATTGCTAACATATCCCAAGCAAAGTATTGTGATATCATCTTGATAGTATTGTAGATAGTATCTTGGTAGTACTGAAGAAATTACCTCAATACCACCAAGTTACTGCCTTCTCAGTACTTGAAAAATATTTCGATCTTTAACTTCAATACTCCATTAGAAGTATCTTAATATTATTGTGATAGTAGGGAGGAAATATTGTATTATTTTTCAGCCAAGACATTCAGAATACAGTTACAATATGTACAAGTTACTAATGTGGAGGTATGGTAATCAACAATCAGCATACTTGCAACATACTTCTGGGCTAGTATCTTGACAGTATTAGGAATACTTCCAAGATACTTACATAATACCCCATCAAGGGTATTGTGCCCTGCACCCAGTGATGTTCTGGGCATGATCTATGAGAGTGTCATAATATCCTTGAGTGCCAAGCTTGTCTGTGTAGCATGTGGTGGCATATGCCTCATGGGTGTCTTGCATAGTCATCAGGTGTGTGAATCGATTGTACAAGCCAATAACTACATCTTCAAAAGTCCAGTGTAGTTGCAACCGATTTACATGGATAACGTGTCAAGAGTACCATTTCTTCACTTCGCCATCCAAAAATTTGGGTATGCAGAGCATGCGTTCCTGGTCATGGTCATCTCCTCCGTACTGGATGGCTTGGAGCATCACGACCACATTGATGAGCCAGTTCTCTAAGTCTGAGAACTTAGGTGATCTGCTGTACTGGCCTACAGAGCTGGTGTCAGCTCGATGGACTTTTGTTCCTCCAGGGATTCTGAGTCGGATAGTGAGGTGTTCTCAACACAGTTGAAGTAATCAATTGTGCATCTGGTTACGGTGGTGTTCTGAGGTAGCGCGCATGCCAGGGGTATGTAACCTGGCTCGATCTGCGGGTGGCATAGAGTAACCTCTATGTAGGGGCCGTCAGTTATCCTGTCGATCCGGATCATCTCTGGCAGGGTTGAAACCTCCTCCACCATTGGGGGGTCTGCCATCACCACCTCCACCACCACCACTATTCCCAGCTCAACCGTAGGAGGTACGATCTCGAGTGGAGCCGCATGGGGCAGCAGGTGGATCTGGGGGTTGTCGTCGACTCTCATTGTTCTGGTCCTCTGGTCCATTGCCATTGCCGCTAGGTTCGCTAGGTGTTCAAGTTGCTCTTGCCACCCAGGTATAGTGAGGGTCCAACATATCGATGTGACAATGTCCGTTGAACATTATCCTTTGGTCATCATATAACGAACTCTCAGCTATTTCAAGATCCTTGTTCCTGAGGCATTGGTAGGTAATTCTGTCTCCAATAGTGTTGGCCATAGGAATTCGTGCTGCTCAGGGTACTTGGAACATAGGTCCCGATGCATCAGAGGTTCCAGTAGCAAATGGCTGTGTAGATTCCATGTCTTCAGTGGGATCAGGCTGGTGGAAGGTCCTCGGGGATGGTGTCTTATCAAACATAACATGTTGATGTCGAGTAGCTGCAGCGCAATGTTTACAGTAGTCATCATTTGATTCCCTGGCTTGTTGAGGTGTGCTTATGTTAGCAATGGCATTCTCGATGGTGGGGTCCATGAAGGTAGAATCCAGTTGGATGTCCCATGGTACTTGGACATCCTTGGGCTCGCATTTAAGTTGACGTTGAGGGGTCTCCGCTCATCGCTCCATGTAGTCTTCTAAATTTGTTATGGATGGAGTTGACATTATTGTATTCCTTTTCTTTGAGGCGACCCATTTTGCTATAAGTGCCTTGAATATGTCGAGGTACATGTCCTTATACATCTTCGATGAGAGGTCTACCTTCTTCTTCATGAGGGTTAGGACCTCCATGGTTTGGGCATGCATGGCGATCCTGATTTTCATGCATAGGTGAGGGTTCATGAATCAGCCTTCATTCCATACCAGGCCTTCAGACCGTTCAAGCATTTCCATAGGATCCTCGACCTCAATTTCACCGTCTGATACTTCATTCCCATCCGCTTCGAGATGGGATGTCTCGATAGTTGGTCGTAAGCGTTCCAGGATATGAGGTAGGCATGGCATTGATGTCGAGTGTTGGCGTCTGGTCTGAGCTTCTGGAGTTTTGGGGGTTTGGTGCAAAGATGCAAATGCCAGGGCCAGTGGGAAGTGTGGGGGCATACCCCTTTGAGGTTCTGAAATGAAGGGATTCAATGTGTCGGATGTGTGCCTATTGCCTACTCATTGTCCAGGTCTCTGTGGCTTTGGTACTTGCATAGCAGATCCGGTTGGCACTGGTATTGACAATGCTGGTGCATGCATCATTGTTTTCAGCCCGGGTTTGGTTGCCTTTGCCTTTAAAGAGTCCACCCCAGGACTCTCGTCTACTCTCCACCCTCCTATTATGGTTCGTTCAGATTGTCGAGATGTTTTTTGAGGAGTGGAAGGTGGTTGCACTCCTTCCACTTGCATTGGGGTTTGTTGAGTAGCTTGCCATCATCATTTGTCCTATCGCTGATGGCTTCACATTGCTATGTTTGGTGTCTGTAAAAGGTAGTATTTTTTTCTGAAATTTCTAACCAGTAAGCTTGTAGCTTCCAAATAGTTGGTTAGCTCAAAAAAATGTAATGGGTTGTTACTAGCTTGAATACTTAAGACTTACTTTGCACAGCACTGAGCAGAAACTAATCTATTTAGTAGCTAAGTGTATGCGGTGTAAGTCAAGAAGTAGTTGATACAAATATGTATCAACAAGGTATATACATAGTCCCTGGGGCTATGGACATGTGTAGATGTGCCATTACATGGGCCCAAATGGTGTCCATTCATTACTGTGTGAAATGCACACTCTCTGTTTCAACACTCTTCAGGTGCAATATCTTGAAGCAGTCTTTGAGCTGGTACATGGGTGGCAGGCAGAATTGGACAAAATCCAGACTACAATGCACCATTACTTTGACAATGTGGTTCCAAGTTTTGGAAACTTCACCAACCCTCAGAAGTATGCAGGATTTGTACCTAGTGAATGTTATCTTGCAAAGATGCTATTGAAAGCGATGAACCTGATGCCAACCAGCATCTGGCATGTCTTGCACCAGACCAACTTGCCATTGATGATTCTCATAAGGTATTTATTCAAGTGCATCTCAAAGATTTTGGATCCTGAGATGCTTTACAGATTAATAAGCACATCGCAAAGATAGATGTTGTTTCTATCTTTGGTGCCCTATTTACATGCATGGACTCACGCTATGTCCAGACCCAAGCATTGACATTAACAAAAGGTCATGAGGAATGTGCTGGACCACTTTCAGGTATTGCCCAGTCTATTAAGCTATATGGACTTGCAGATCCTGTAGTTGCATTCTCAGATAATCCAGTTAAGGTATGTTGTGCTTGATGATTAATTAAAGTTCTACCTTCTGAATAATATAATGTAGGATAAACAATTCATTTACTTGGCATTTCCATCTCTCTCACAGAATCTGACTCCTGTTGCTGCTGCCTATGGCCTGAAAGAACTGAAGTTACCTTCCACTCTTCACATATCAGTTTTGGAAACTATAGATCTGACTGAGAAAGCAATGTTGTCCTTGCTTTTCCCCCTGGATCTTGATCCAAATGCATATCTCTGCAATAGTTTGGATGCTGAGTGGAATATATCCAGACATGTAGCTGTATCTGTAATTCAGATTGCACCTCACAATAATCCAGATATGATTTTTGTGATTCCAGTTAGTATTATTTGATGGTGTGGCTGTCTATAGACACTGACTGTAGTACATTTCAAGATCCACAAATTTCATCAACTGCCACCATCCCTTTTAAGGCTTCTTATTTTGGCAGTCAAAAGCGACCTTACTCAAATCAAGAAACAGTTTCCACAGCTTTTTCACCAAACATCATTCAACACTATCAATCTAAAGGAGTACTGTATTCAATGGGGTATTATTATGAGAAAGGAGTCAGGTGGTTTGGATAGTCTGCTGGAAAAAACAGTTCAGATGTATCTTCCAAAAGATGACACCCTCTGCCAATCTGAGGACTGGGAAGCCCAAAATGTTTGCCTGGATCTTCTTTGCTATGCAGCTCTGGATGTTTTTGCCTCATGCCTTGTCTTTGAAAAGGCTACTGAGGTTGAGGTCTTTACACTCCCCCCCCCCAATCCGATCGGACTCTGCTCGGACACTCAGACTTTGCTCAGACTTTGCTCGGACTTCTTTGGCTGAAAGTCCTGCCAAACTAAATGTCCAGTCCGAGCTGAGTCTGAGCTGAGTCCTTGGACTGTCCGAGCATCCGAGCAGAGTCTGAGTTGCTTATATAATTGACTGAAAAATCAGTGGCTACCGCAGGGATTGAACCCTCATAGTCACATGATAAAGTACAATTAAGTCAGCGACATAACAGTTAGACTAAAGTATCATTACAGGTAAGTAGTTATATCTCTCTATGTACCCCAGCTGTGATGACAAATCAACAAAGCCGCATCATCAACAATGCTGGCAATGGCGCCACCTCCTCCTTACCTCCTACCCCAATAACCAACAACGGGAACGAGCCCAAACAATGGCATTGTTGTTTGGTTTCACTTGTAAGTCTTTTTTTACATGATTTTTGTTGTTTTGTTTAACTAACTGAACTTTCCTTAATGATAGGTTTTATCTATGTTATAATGACACTGCAGCCTCAAAACCATGACAACGGCTGACACAGCCACCACCCTAGGACTCAGAACCACCGCCACAAGCAACTGCTTGCGGGGTGGGAATGGGTACAACTGCAAAATGGCAAGACAATGGCAATGCCGACTTGGCCAAACGGAACAACAACGCAATGAGGTGACTGGAGACGGCTGGGACTGGGAGATGGAATGATGAGGGGACGAGCAGGAAACAACAAAAGGAAGGCAAAGCAAACGAAGAAAAGGCCCAAGAGATGTCATTTGACATCTCTTGGGCTGTTGGTAAGTTTTTTCTTCTTGTTTTTGTTACTAACAAACTTTTTTAGGTATTATCTAGTACTGCTGACGATGACGACAACGACAATGAGCACTCAGAACCACTGCCGTGAGCAGCTGCTCGCAGGGTGGGAATGGGTGCAACTTCAAAACGACAAGAACAGCTACTCACACCCACCATGCAGGACACACCACCCGCCTCCAGCCTCATGAGCAACTGCTTGTGGGGTGGATGGTGGGTGGAATGACGACAATGGCAGGGAACGATGACAGCACCCGCTCCAGCCCTAGGAGCCACTACTCATAGGCTGGATGATGGGTGGAACAACAATGATTAGGGGAGACCCAAGAGACGTCAACATCTCTTGGGTCCTAGGTAAGTTTGTTTTTCTTTTCTCATTTCATTTTTCAATGCTAACTAACTGTTTATAGGTACAAACTACTACTGGCGACGATGACGATGATGACACCACCACCACCACTGCTGCGAGCCCCTGCGAGCAGGGTGGAAGGTGAGGGGGAAGAGACGAGGGGGAAGGAGACAAGAGGGAAGGGAGACAAGAGGGAAGGGAGACGACGACACCTGCCCCACACCTATGAGCATCTGCTCGTGGGGTGGTTCAGGGGGGAGAAGAATGGGGACAGGAGAGCGAGACGGCCAGGGGACAACCCAGGGAGAGACAAATGCCGCCACAAGCAACAGTTGCTTGTGGTGGGTGTTTTTAATTTATTTTTATTATTGATAGTTATGGCCCCCTCCCCTCAAGCTTGCAAGGGGAGGGCCTAGTATTACACATTAATTACCCCTTGCACAGATGCGAGGGGGTCAATTTAATAATCTATTCATGATATATAAAAAGATTAGATTTCAGTAATAAATAGATATAATGTACGTGACTTGAAATGACTACTTGGCTTAAGTGGTAGAGTGTGCATGTTTGGTCGTCATGTGATTGCTAATCCAGAAGGCTGTTGGTTCAATTCCTGCTGTGCACACATCATTTTGTGAGACTTATAAGAATTTCTGTAAGTCTGGAACTTGGACAGTACTTTAAAGGTGTAAGTAAATGCACAATTGATGTTGTCCAAGCAGAGTCTGAGCAGAGTCCAAGCAGAGTCTGAGCAGAGTCCAAGCAGAGTCTGAGCAGAGTCCAAGCAGAGTCTGAGCAGAGTCCAAGCAGAGTCTGAGTGTCCGAGTGTGTCCAAGTGGAGTCCGCTTGGACTGGGGGGGGCAGTGTAAAGTACTGCTGAGGTTTCACCACTTGATCAAGTTGAGTATGACTCTCCTGCTGATACACAAGTTGTGGTTCTCATTCAAGAAGGAGGTGACATTGCTGCTTATGGTAAAATTTCAGCACTTCAGCCAGCATCTCTGGGGAGTGTGAGGGTGAAGGTTCCTAGCAAGAGTTGGCTTGTTATTGATATTGAAACTCTTCTTATTCCTTCAGCAGCTGCCATTCTCTATCTCTCATCACATTATTCAACTTTTCCAAATTCTCAGCAGACAAAGTCTGGTGCTCTAACCTTGGCACAAATTCAAGCTGCTTCCTCATCTCCCATTTTCCAAGTTGTTGTCCCTTTGTCACTTCTTGATTTTGATCATCATAATCACGTGTGTGCACTCTATTTGGTTTTTCCACAAACCATTTTCTGATGCAAAATTTAATAGCTTCCTGGCCAAGATTCCACTACAGACAGTGATACCCAGAACTTTCCTGCACCCTCCCTTGATCCACTACCAGTAACAGCCCCTCCATCTACTGGTTCATTTTTATGAGAAGATGATGAACCTGAGGATCTCCAAACCTTGGGCTCAGATGCTGGAATTAATGAAGAGGTTGATCTACAAATGCTAGAAGCCCACTGTCTAGCTGATAATGGTATTGTATAGATGCATATCATTTTCTCTCTTTTCTAAAATATCTATACTCAGGAAATACAGCTGGGGGCTCAGCTGCTATTGATTTCAACATTGATCCAGCACTCAAATCTCTCCATGACATTGTCAATTCTCCACCTGATGCAGCTGATGAGTATACAAGACTCAAAAAGGATATATTTCATGCCTTTCATATGATTCCAATTCCAGCAGGCAATGGTTTACAACCAGCATTTCTACAAGCTCTCCCAGATCATACTATGTGCTGTGATCCAACTGCTCATGGCCAAGTTGATACAGTTTGTCACAAACATTTCAATCTTACATTTGATCAGATGCTATTACAGAATCCTCAATTCATAAAAGCACATACTCCACACTATGCTCCCTCTCCTAGTGTGCTTCACTGTGCTATTCAGCATGTTATTGATATTTTTGGAGGTACAGTTGATGCTGGAAGGATGCCGAGTTTGGCAGCCTACACTAGACTTAGGTTTACTAAAAGACAGGATCAAATTATCTTTGTTGCATGGAAGTAGGAACAAAGGTTAAGGGAAAAAAATAAGTAATATATAAGAAAAAGATCAACTGTCAAGAACCGTTCCTCACCTGATCAGAACCCGCATCCATCTGACCCTTTTTCGCACGTTGAACACAACATTTGTCAACTCCTCCCACTTTCGTTCCTGGCTGCCTTGCACTGCCCACACTGCTGTGCACCAGGCTGCCTTGTACAGCACCCATGGTGATGATACTTGACCAGGAAACCCAAACAAAACCCACAATAAGGGCTCAAATGGTATAATGCTAGTTAGAGGAAGGTTGAAAGGTGGTACTAAATATCACCACTGTTACCCAAGGCTAGGGAAACAACTTTTTTTTTTTTTTTTTCTTTTTAGTGTTATTTTTTGGACCTCTCAGGGTGTACCCTATAATGGTCATTACATCTTAGAGTATCTATGTAAGGCCCCTTTGCCTTGACCTCTCCCCAGTCCTTGCCCCTCAGATGGCATGCCCTGGGCAATCACTCCCCCTGAGGTCTGGTTCTTTAGGCCGTTTAGGACTGTGGGCCCTTCGTCGACCTCTTCTTTGGTTCGCTTGGTGTCCTTGCTGTTGAGTTTGCGTGACTGTTAGTTGCCTGGCCATCTCATGGCAGGCACATGTTGGACAGTGTGGGTGTGGGGTTTTGTCTGATTCTGGTACCTTTAGTTGCGTGCTTCAAAATTTCCATAGTCCTCTGTGTTCCAGGCAGAATTTTATTTTATTTTGTTTTGTTTTGTTTCGTTGGTTTGGGGATATGTGTGGCATCTGTAGTTGCTAACTCTTGAGTTTTGAGTTGAGATCATCCCTGTAAAGTGGCATGCAAGAATATGTTCCTCATGATATGTGATGTTCACCTTTGGTAGGGAGCAGCCATCCTGTTTTGTTCACATAGCCGATTAGTGCTTTTACCCCTTTTTCTGTGCTCAGTAGCGCTGGTAGGTCCCTGGAGTCTCTTCTCATTTGGCTGTCTAGCTCGTGCCATTCCTTATTGTAGGCCTCGCATTTGAAGAGGAAGTGTATGATGGTCTCTTTTGCTGGTGGGCCTTGCCCTTGGCATGCTGCGCAATCGCTCGATTCTATTTTCTTGATGCGATGCAAGTAGAAGTTCAGTGGTATGTGTCCCATGCGTATCTGAGTCAGTAGACTGGCCTGTTGTCTCTTGAGACTTGACTGTATTTTAGTGTAGAGATTGTACAAGAATTTTGAGTCTAGTCGACTCAGCTTTGGTTGGCGTGGAGACGCTAGCCATATCTCCTTTTCTCTGTCTTTTAGTTCGTGGTGATACCTCTGCTTTACTGCTGCTTCTTGGCAGTTTCCCTCGTAAAATGGGTGGTAGCATGTGCCGGGGGCTAGATTTGCCTTGGGCTGCTCTTTTCACTTCTTCATCGACTTTTTCATTGCCTTGCACCCCGCTATGTCCCGATATCCAGGCCAGATGGAAGCGCTTTGTATTGGGGTTTATGTTGGTCACGTTGACACTTTCTGCGATAGTCAGTAGGTCCTCGATAAGGTATTGGGTGGTGGTAGCTTTGCGCATCTTGATCCTTTTGATGAGAGCTTGGCTGTCTGTTAGTATGGATATCGGGAGTCGTCCTGCTATGTGCTCTGATTTGATCATCCAGATACCTAATAGCACCCCTACCACCTCTGCTTCAAATGATGTGTACTCGTTTGTGCTTCCCAGGTGGTATCTCAGCACCTTGGATGGCGTGTGCCTACCCTTTCTATACATTACCACTGCCGCTCCTATACGTCCATCCATACCCAATCCATCTGTGAATACTTTGATTTCTGGTGTGCTGTCAGCTTCATTGCATATAGAGGAGTCTCGATCCTCAGCTATCTCTGTGGTGAAAGTCATGAGAGTATATGTGGGAGGGCGGGGATTGGGCATTATGCTCTCTATTCTGTCTGGGTGTATCCCCGGGAAGTGGTCCAACAGCTTGTGTAGAGGCATGCGATGTTTCCTTGCGTGGATAGTACAATATTCACATATTATGTGGTGTAGCGGGTGTGTCTCTGGTAGTGTGCATATTCGCACTATAGATCTGTGGCATGCCTTTAGCATGGTTAGCTCTAGTGGGAGAATGCCTGCATGTAGATCCAGCATGTCAGTTGGGGTGGTGCGAAGTGCCCCATTTATTGCCAGGGTGGCTATTCACTGTACTTTGGTTAGCTGGCACAGTACCCTCGTTGATCCTGTCCTTTGCTTTGCTCCCGGAATTGTCCTTGGGGGGTTGTACCATATCTCTGCCCCGTATGTCATTTTTGGTATGGCCCCTGTCATGTAGAGCTGGCGCATTAGTTTTGGCGAGAGTCCTACCTCTGTCCTCGCGAGGCGTCAGCATTGCATCACCCACTTGGTGGCGCTGTCTATGGCCCTATCTTCATGTTTCCTCCATGTTAGCTTGTCATCGATGACTATACCAAGGTACTTGTAGCTGTCAACCATCTTGACTTCCCTGCCTTGTAGTGTTAGTCTCGGTTTGTGTAGTGGACATGTACCTCCATTTGGGGACTTTGTTTTCTTATGGCCTAAATGCATTACTGCTAGTTTGCTGATTTCAAACCTAGAGTTGTGGTCTGCTGACCACTGTAGTGCTCCATCTTCTTTCTCCATGAGTTCTTGGATGCTCTGGGTGGTTTCCTCGAAATCCTTGCCAACAGCCATTACCATCGCATTGTCGACGTATCCTAGTGCTTGCAGAGTGTCGCTTAGCTCCAGTAGATCTGCATTGTAGAAGTTAAAGGCCAGTAGGGATACCGGGTCACCTTGCCCTACTCCATTGTCTATAGGTATCCGTTCCGAGATGTAGTCGTCGAATTTCAGTCGCGTTGTCCGGCCCCTCAGCAGTCGCTCTATGAATTTTACTATTGTTTCAGGGACTCGTCTCTTCTTCATGTTGTGTAGTAGTCGTTCCATTACCGCATTGGGGAATGCCCTTTCAATGTCTAGAAAGAGAAGCGATACTACTTTTCCTTTCCTCAATGCTTTTTTGACCCAATGGATTAGCAAGTGTACTGCGTCAGTCGTGCTTCTGCAGGGTCTTCCTCCGAAGTGTGTGTCCGGCAGTAGTTGGTGTTGCTCTGTAACTGAGATCAGGTTTTCTGAGATTACCGCTGTGAATACCTTGGCCATAGTGCATAGTAATGTGATGGGGTGATACACTTTGGTTACTTCATAACTCGGTTTTCCCAGTTTCCTCAGTATGCACGTTGTGGATTCCTGCCACCCCTGGTAGTAGACTCCGTGACTCAGTATTGCCCTGTATATTGGTAGTAGGTATGGGACTATGAGGTTGGCTGTTTTTTGTAGAATGATGTTTGGTATGTTGTCTGGTCCTGGTGCTTTGTATGGGGATAGCTTCGCTATGTGCATGTGGATCTGTTCCTCCATTATTGTTGCTGGTAAAGGGATCGGGTCAGGGTAGTGGTATTCCTGTGGTACCATTGTTCCCATTGGCTTTGGTGGAAAGAAGGCCTCTACGAGGGCCTTGGCTTTGCCCTCGTTTGTGTTTACCTCCCTTAGTAGTCCATCACCTCTCTTTACTTTTAGTGAGGGTATTCTCGTCTGTCCTCCATCACCTATTGGGTTAGAAATGAATTTGTTTGCCATCCATATGTCTGAGCTGTCCACATTTTCAAGGTAGTCGTTCCAGTGGTCCATCTTGGCCTTGATGATGTCCTCTGCATATCTTTGGCGGGCCTGGCATAGTGCTTGGTGACTTGGGTGTTTGTTCACTGCTCAATTTCTATATGATTCAGCTCATAACCTGTTGACTGCCTTTTTTGTTTTCCTTAATTCTTTTGTCCACCACCTTTTCGATAGAGGGCATGGGAAGTTTACTGGGACTTTGTTTTCAATTGTGTTCTGTATCGCTGCCATGAGCTGTTCTATTTCCCTACTCAAGTCTTCGTCAGTTCTGATCTCAGATGGTATTGGGATTACCGCCAGCTCATTTTCCAGGTGCGCATTGAATTCCCCCCATTCTGTTTCCCTGAAGTTTAGTGATAGCTTTGCCCACACCTTTTCCTGCGTTAGTTCCAGTATTATCGCTATCGGGTAGTGGTCAGTTTTGCCTGGTTGCCTGGCTGGTATGGTGTTGCATTTCACCACATGATTTACTAAGCTGCTATTGCAGAACACATTGTCGGTCCTAGAGTGTCATTTCGAAACCATGTGCTTGAGCGTCGGTATGCCCTTTGGTAGCGCCATGTGCATGTCGTATTCTGCTACTAGGTCTATCAGTTCTCCTGCGTCTTCTAGGGCTTTGGAAGTGAAAAGGTGTGTGTCTTCATCCCTATCCCACATTGGGTGATGTCAGTTGAAGTCCCCTCCCCACAGTACATGTGTGTCCTGGGGCCCTTGGTGGCTATTTCCGCTGTCATGCATGTATCTCTTTAGTGCTTCCAGTGTGTGTGAGTTCTCGCATGCATTGTATATACTGTATACTTGGAGCCTGCCGTATGCGCCTGTTAGTTCGATTGCTACTATGTCGTTGGTGTCTGGAATGTCTAGTATTTTCCAGTCGTTTGAGGATAGCGCTGAATTTACCCAGATCATGGATCACACTGGTGTGTCTAGGGTTCGCCTCGACGAGGGGGTTACTGCTGTGAAATGGTTTGGTGTTCTAATGCTGCTGAAAAAGGTGATGTATGGTTCCTGTATTAGTATGATGTCCCAATGTGCTGCTAGTGAGTCGTTTATGAGCTCCAGATGGGCGGTGAGTGATTTATTCAGATTTATTTGTAGGACTCTTAGCTTTTGTTCTTCGTTCATCTCGTTATTCATAGTTCGCTTTGGGTTCTTGCCTGTCCCAACTTTGGCGCTCGAGTCCGCGTTTGTTTGAGGCTGCATGTCTAGGTTGGAAATTTAGTTGGGTTTGCCGTGTCTGTCCTCTCCTAATTGGTCACACAAAATCTGTCAGTCCTGTGGTGGTTGCCGCCCTTTGATTACTTGGAGGTGCTGCTTCCCATGTCCAGGTCTCCGTAGAAGGGTAAAAGGGTAGTAGATTCTCTGGGTTCCTCTCGTCGTGCTCATTGCATTTCCTGAGGAATGTGGGGCACGTCCGATCATTACTTGCATGTCCACATTTTCCGCATGGGGTACATAGTAGTGTCGCTGCGCTATAGTCACTAGTCCTGTGGTTTTCTCTGCACCTAGCGCAAATGTCTCTACTGATAATGCACTCGTGCGCCACGTGGTTATATCCCTGGCACTTTAGACATCTGATCAGTTCTCTTTTGCATTTGGTTACTGATACCTTTTTGTTGCAGATAACCAGCCCGCCAAGTATGGCTTTATTTGTGCTATCCAGGTCCATGAAAGTGATGATCATATGTCCTACCATTTGGTTTGGGTTCTGCCATCCAGGGGCCTTTGCCCACCTACATTTGCTAATTGCGTCCTTGGATAAGTCGTTGGACTCTGTTACCTCCTCTATGTGTGTTTTCTCTGATACATCAAAAGTTAGTGGGACAAAATATGCCATAGTGTTGAAGTTGCGAGCTTCTGGTAGTATGGAGGTGCCCAGTTCGCATTCCATGTGCAGTATGTTTGCCTCGCTGCAAAGCCATGCCGCAGATTTGTCATCTCCAGCCTCTATTAGTAGCCCTCCATTTTTGAGCCACATTGCCAAACAAAGTTTGCACTCTTTGTTTGTTGTTTTTGCCGCTTTGGTTAGTTTTTCGTTCAGCTGTTTTAGTAGCTGTGGTGCCGGCAGTGTTTTTAGTTCTGGGATGTTGACTGAGAGGGTCCATAGGAACTGCCTTGCCCTTATACCTTCCTTCACTCTGACCCTTGGATCCACTCGGACTGGTGGTCCAACTGTACCCTGGTTCAGGGCGTCCCTGTAGGGCATGGCTGGCGTCTTCTCCTTTTCTGCGGTACTTATCATTTTTTTGGTTGCTTTGCCTAGTTCTTCAGTTGTTTCTTTTGCTTGCGTTATTACCTCTTTTGTGGTTTGGAGTAAGCTGGCCATGCATTCTTCCATTTTCTCTTTAAACATGTTCTGAATCATGTCGACGAGCGAGATCAGTTCCTTCGACACTGTGGTGGTAACTTCCCCTGTTGTTTTCATTAATTCTAGTTCTTGGAGTAGAAAAGCCACTGCCCATATTCCATTTAGCATTTGTAGAGGTGTATTTGGTAGGGCTCCAACTTGGAAGAGCGTCTCGGCCAACGATGTCATTGATGGGGTTGAGCCTGATGGGGCCATTAGGCCCTTTGCTGCTAGCCAGGAGAGCCCTGCTTCGGCATCCGTTATGTCTCCCAAATTGGCTCCACTTTGGGGTACTGCTTCCGTTCATCTGGTGATCCTACCTTTCTCCGCCTGTGAATGGGCTGGTTGCTTCTCTTTGGCAGATAGTTCCAGTGTCATCGCCACAGGGTTCGCCCTTTTTTGGATTGAGTTGGGGTTCTCTGATAAAGTTGTTTGCTGAAGTCCTGATGTAGCTGCCAGTGTCTGATTGTCCGGCATTTTGGTTGCTGGGTCGTTCGCTTTTCCTTTGATTCAGTTGTGTTTTTACGTTATTCTATGACCCAGGAGTGTAGCTTCCCTTCAATCTGCCCCCTTTGAACTGTGGGAATTTCGTATGAGGTGGCAGTACTGGATCAAGAAGCATCGGAAACAACTTTAGAGAGTGTCTGATGAAGTTTGAAGAGATTCGAGAGTATTTGAAGCACTGTGAAGTTGTTCAAAGCACTGCAAAGGTGTTCAAGAGAGGTTTGAGAGGTTTGAGGGAGGTTTGAGAGACTTATAGAGGATGAGGACGATTTTGACGAAGGCTGAGGATAGACTATAAGGATGTAGGAAGGCGTTGAGAAGGGATAGACGATATGCGATAGTTTCGAGAAGCTAGTATGAGGAGTTCGAGGAAATTCGGCATAAAACACTGAACTTTGAGACTAAGTCAAGATGCTTGGACTCAAGAGAATGGCTCTTAAATCAGCCGATTGGTGTGAGAGGATGATCTATTCTGTCTTTCTAAGTAGCTAATACAAGGCTATATATGTTTGGGAGAGGTGGTACTTAAAAGGAAATAGAACATGAGGAATACATGAGGCAAGATATAAAACAATAAAGAACTTTGCAATTCATAAGATAAAGGAAAGATGATAAGAAGGGAAACATATAGAGTCATGATTTATTGTGGGTACCTGTCCTATTGATCCAATATATCATCAAGATGTCAAAGCGCCACTATCATGTCCTAAAATCCTGTCATTGCATCTCCTCGTGTCCAGTGGTGCTTGATATGCAACGCACTAACTCTTACAAGGTGTGCTGCGTGTGTCTGGAGGGTGGTACAATAAGCATATGGCAGCCAAAGGTGTTTGAGGTGCTGCAAAGTCGTTCAAATTTGCTCAAAGTGTTGCGAAGTCATTTGAAGTTGTTCGAAGTTGTTTGAAATAGTCTCGGAGTGGTCTCGCGGGGTTTGTAGGGGTTTGTAGGGGTTGGGAGTGTGTGTTGATGTATTGATGCCTTTGGAGATGTTACCAGAGCTTAGTGCACATGGTGGACCTATCATCCTCCCCCTTACTGAAATCCTTACTGTCCCAGTCAGCCGATCGGAGTCACATGTGAAATGTGTGATCATGTTGAAGCTGTAAACAAAACTCGAAAAAAAAACTTCTCGTTCTCATTCATCAACCTACACCCTGGATACTAGCTTCTTATCATGGCTCTCCTTGCTGATCTCAACAATAAGGTGCTGGATTATGCAAAAGCAATGCCCAAATGCTCTGTTGCCGAGGATTTGGATTTTGAAGTATGGGGAAAGGAGTTTTGTGAGAAGATGGTAAGTTTCGAGTTCGTTTTGCTGTTTTAGAGGGCTAAAGTGTTTCGTTTAGGCTGAATACAATGAATTGGCAGATAACCTGGGCAAGGAACATGATACCGCTGTCCAAAAGGTCGTTAACGAGGTCTTCAAACTGTACCAACCTCTGGCGTGGTGCAAATGGCTTTCGTGGGGTGGCACCCTTCTATTTTCGGACTTGAAGGAGGAAGTGGAGAGGGAGGAGCAGTTGGCCAAAGCGAAGCGGGTTTGGGAGGCAGAAGAGGAGGTTTGTTGAGCAGCAGTGGATGCTCAACAGGCAAAACTGGACCTTTGAAGGGCAGAGCTCGCTGAGGCTTGCAGCTTGGCTCTTGCTGAGTTTTGTGCAAAAGCCCTCTCGAAGGAGGAGTTGCTTAGATGGAACACAGAATTTGCAGCTGAGGCTAAAGCCATCGAGAGGGCGGAGGCTGCTGATATAGACAAAGAGGAGGAGTTGCCTACCATCAGGATAGGGAAGCAGAAGTTAGCAGACATTGATGCTAACAATGATGGGGAGGACGAGCTCGACAAGGACACATTAGCTGTGAAGCGGGTAAAGTTCACAACAAGTGGACTCCTCAACTTCAAAGGTCCAGTAAGTTTTCTCATTTGACTTTGAACATTTTTCAGACTGCTAACAATTTTGTAGTACGATCAATGAGCTGGGATGAAATCCCAGCCATATTGTATTGTCAATGAAGGGGCCCCAAAATGTACAAAATGTGCCAATGAGGTGCAGGGGTGCTATTGGGAAGGGATGTCAAGGAGGGGGATTCGCAAAGGCGAGGCACTGAGAGTCGGGGTAGTGAAGAGCAAGGAGTCGAAGTGGGCGACACACCCAAAACCTGGTATGAAACTCATTCAAAATAATTTCGTAGTGTATGCTGACCTATTTTCGGATCAAAAGTGCCTCGGATTTGCATAGTAGGCCCCATCGCCGATGTCAAAGCAGTCGCAGGACCTTCGAAGGAGAAAAAAAAAGTCATCAAAGGGAAAGGCAAAGGCAAAGGCAAAAGCAAAGGAAGTACAGGGATTCGAGGAGGCTGAGGCTGTGGATGAGGAGTGGGCAATGCGTCACCAGATCCTTGTGAAGAAGTTGGCAGGGATGAAGGTTGAATTGGAGGTCTTGTGTAGGCAGATGGAAGTAGTGGAGGAAATGTTAGAAGAGTAGAATAGAGAGAAAAAAAAACTTCGCAGTATTTTTCTTTATTTGAAATAATATGTCGTGAGTCTCAAAAAGTAGCGATAAGGAAATAAAAGAAAGAGAGAAAATAAGGGAAAGGCTCAGTAGATCATCATGGCCAAAAAACCCTTTTTGGAGTTTGTGCGACCATGCTATAATGCAATATCGCGACTTGTATTGTACACTAAAAGAAGTCGAAGTCATAGATAAGTGATTGTGAACATGGAAAAAGAAATGATTATTCATCTTCTTCAAAGTCCAGAAGGTCTTCAGGAATATCCTCATCGACGTCCGAAGTGTTTCGAAGTTTTTCGAGACATTCGGAGTCGATATCGAGGAAGTTTGGTGGCAGGGGAATTGATTTTTGTGCAAAATAGGGAAGGAGTCAGAAGGCTGCGACTGGTCGATGAAATACTGATCCATTGAGTTCACAGATGATGTAGGCTCCTCCATAGTTTCGATCGATGATGATGAGGGGACCTAAATATCGAGGTTGCATCTTGTGATTGAGAGATTTCTTGATTTGCGTGTTGCAAAGTAGGACCAGGTCACCTTTTTCAAAGTCATAGTCGTGCATTGTTCATTTATGAACGGGTTTGAAATGTTTTGCAGCTTCGAGTCGAGCAGTATAGACTTTCAAATATAGAATTTCGAGGTCGGATGATCATTTCTGTAGTGCTATTGCTCTTTGAGCGATGAGATTGGTTGTCGATAAGATAGAATCGGGAGGGGGTTGCAAGTATGTTGCTTTGGAGATGTCGAGCAGGATTAGGGGATGTGATCCTGTAATTGCAAAGTAAGGAGAGCAACCCATGCATCTATGAACCATAACTCATTCTGCCCAAAACACCAAGTGTGCTCCAGCTGACCATTTGCTCTGATCTCCATCGACTGCTTTGAATAACGATTGTCGAATATCAAAGTGAGCTCATTCGACAATTCCATTCGCACAAGAATTGTAGCTGCTAATTCAAATGTGGTTAATGTGATATCATTTTGAAATGTATTCCAATGCTGCGATGAAAGCTGATCCGTTATCGCTCACAATTTTGTATAGCAAACCCCATCTACAAATGATATCTTCGAAGATCCAGTCCCCGAGGGTCATGGCATTTTCTCATCGAAGGTTTCACCACTCGATATAAGTCATTAGTGAGCATCGACCTTGTACGATATACTTGAATCCACTCGAGGGAGGCATTTGCATGGTATTGATGTAGACTTTGCCGAATAAAGGTGTGGGTGTGACAACTGTAGGTGGGATAAGGAGATTTCGAGTTTGTTGTACTTGGCACAGGTGGCAAGTGCGAATATACCCTGCGATGTCTGCTTTCATGTTAGGCCACCAGAATCGTAGGGAAATAACGGCTTTCATCGTGAAGACCATTTTGTGTCCGATATCATCATGAGCTGCACGAATAACTTTGAGATGACGCTCGGGAATTGCAACAATTTTGTGAGCTCCGTGAGAATCCTTCCTCTAAAGTTTGCCACAATCTAAGAAGAATTCAGTGCAATATCGAACGAAGGTAGCATATTTGGAATCTGATAAATCTGGAGGTCGTACCAAATCCTCTAACCATTTTCAAATGCGAATTAATCTTTCATCTTCCTTTTTTGCATTGTTCATTCGTGCGACATCATCGTAGGTCAGATCCTCCCCCTTACTGAGATCTGAGGAGAGGGAGAGTGTCAAAACTCAATAGGAAGTGAAGGGTCGAGTCATAATCAGATTGATTTGGTGTACAAAACTGTGAAGATGGTTGATCCAGTCTCCAAAATCATTTTCATTATCGAACTGGTCATCTTCATCTTGTGGAGGACGTCTCGAAAGTCCATCTGGACCATGATGTGTACCTGCGACATGAACTAATGTGAAGTGAAAAGTGAGAATTGAGACGATCCATCAATTGATGCTAGCGCTAGGTGCGATATCAGGATTTGAAAGCATGCCTTTGATATACCTTGCGTTGACTTCGATGATGAGGTTTCGGACCCCTATTAGGTACAATTGAAGTGCTCTGAGAGCACAATATAGACTGTAGAGTTCAAGTTTTGCTTGCAAGAACTGGGATTTGCGGTCATTAAGCGTGATTGAGCTGAATCAACTGTAATATCATTTTCAAGGGTTGTCAGGATCGCATTGCATGAGAAAGAAACCAATAGCGATGTATGAAGTGTCGACTGATAGGATAACTGGGGCATTGGATGAGTAGTCAATAGCGCAAATTGCTGGGGAATTGATGAGTGCTTGCTTCAGGTCTTCCTGTGCTGCAATTTGTTTCAGTCCAAATTCAAAAGGGACATCTTTTCGTGTAAGGTGTATTAGAGCTGTAGCACGTTGAGCAAAGTTTCGAATAAAGATACGACAAACTCCAATAGTTCCTAGAAATGCCTTGACTTCGGTAAGGCTTCAACAAGGTCCCCATTTTCTAACCGCTGCAATGCAAGTGGGATTGGCCATACGACCTTCGATATTCCATTGATGACCTAGAACAATTATTTTGGGGATGCAAAGGTAGAGTTTTGGACCAGAAGAGGTTCCTCTGCAATACTTCATGCATTGGACTATACGATTTAGATTCCTGAAATGTTCCCAAATGAAGCATCGAATGCCTGGATTATCAGCGATCGTTTCATAAGATTCTCTGATAGTTTGATATTCTGATTATGGACCCTTAACTGGTGTGTCGTCGATGTAAGGGATGGTGATATGAGGGATTTTGGGTTGTAGGATGAATGTTACATTGTCATGTAAGATTGGAACTGAGTTCATCCAACCCATTGGTAGGGTGACGATTTGAAGTGCTCCAAAAGGTGTCTGAAACGTAATTAGATCTTGAGATGTTTCTGCAACTTTCCTTTCGTCAAATGCGACATATAGGTCCAACATTCCACCGCAAGCATGTCCACCAAATTGTTCAGCTAGATGCTCGGGGATTGGGACGACGCCAGAGTGCTGAATCATTACTTGATTAAGAGGTTTGAGACTGTGTAGTGATTTCACATCTTTCTTCACAACACAAAACCATCACCATTGATACGACGAGTTTGATGACTTGTAAACTCCTGCTTCTATCTTCTTCAGCATTTCACAGATCTGTTCATACAGACCAGGAGGTATAGGGATATTATGTTCGACCCATGAAGTGTGAGGAATAACAGGGAATTCGATAGGAGGAAAGAAGTCAGGGTGAAAGCTTCCTCGTTCTTGTTTGGTCCATGCAAAACCCGTTTCATGATTTCAGATAAAGTCATGCATAAGCTTTCGTTCTTCTGGCCATAAGAAATTGCCAGGATGGTTCTTGTCAATAATAGCTTTGCGTTCAAGTGTATAGTGGGGAGAAGGGACAAACGATGGAGGTTGAGGATTGAGTTTCAGCATTTTCTCGAGGGGGTCACCAGTGATGGTTCAAATATTGCGAAATTGATCAGGTAGTTCAGTAATAACTGGTCAAACTTTCTGTGCAACTGGTTTGTATGTCTTCTTTGAGGCTACAAAGATTGGGTATATAGAGTTGGTTGACGAGTCGTGGGGAGAAGAAATGATAGCAGAGTCGTGCATAGAGGTGGCCATCGAGGCCGATAAGAAAGTTGCATACTGGTGGCTAGCCATTAAATATAAGTTCGCAGGAATCAAGGAAAAGGAAAGGGTGTTCACAGAGTTCAAGGAGTCAATATCGGGAATAATCGCAGTGTACTCAATAGTTATAGAGGAATTAGAATAGTTGAAAGAAATAATGAGGGCACACTGGTTATTCTCTGAGATTTTATCCTCTAGTTGTGAAAATCCTTGCGAACTACTCTTCTTCAATGATTAGATCAGGGGATAGTTGGAATAGCACAGGATCATGTCGAGTTTGGATCGAAAATAGTTATCATTTGTGCTTCATTTCAATAATTCTTTACCGTACTCTCTGTGAGAACGTCGAATGGTCGTCCAAGCAGAATGTCATAGGCTGGATCACAGATAATGTGTATTTGCATGTAGAGGGTGATGCTACCAACTTCGCAAGGTACATTCCTTGCTAAACCTAGACTCTGGTCAATACCACCGTTAGCCAATTGTAGAGGGATGTGTATCGAAGGATTGTATGCGAGACCAAGTTTGTGACAAACTTCTTCCGACATTGCGATGATCGATGAATCAGGATCGACTATGCTTTTGACTGGATTTCTGCCATTGACATTCATAATGACCAATCTAATAGAGTGTGATTCCTTGGCTGCAATGAAAGGTTCGGGTATTTCTCCAGGGCAAAGACTGCTAATATATGTTTCATAAGGGTCGTCAATTACAAAAATGTCATCGTGAAGGAGATTTGTAGTGTTATTTCCTTTGGGTTGCTGGATACAATGTGCAGTGACCTGTTCCTTCCATTTCATACAAACTTTGGGCGATAGTGAAAGTAATTCTTCAGGAGTTAGAGTGATAATCGGGGTTTTCATTGATCGAGTGAAGACATCTTCAATGATTTTGTCCTTTTGAATAGGGGCTTGGGTATGGTATGATGGGCCATCTTTTGCTTTTCCTGTTGATGCAAAATTGCATTCGTGGGGAGGTAGGTATGAATTTTCTTTAGCGCTGTTGTAGGGATGTATTACCGGTTGCGATGGTTTCTCGGAGGTTGAAGATGGTGCTGAATTCGAATTAGGTAGGTTGGTTGCTGTGGACGATATCGATGGTGCTGGTGGTTGTGGGACGAATCGTTCGACTGGCACAGGGATCGAGGGTCATGAGGTAGGAACTGTTGGCACATTCGAATCAGTTTGTGCAAAAGGTCTACCACTTCGCAAACCATATATCTCTTGTTCGGGTTGTGCAATATGATCTTTGGCCATTGTGGATAGGTCGGTAATTTGGTAGACACCTCTGGATGGTGTCGAAGAAACTGTCAAAGGTGCGATATTATACATTAGCGAAGGGGTAACATTAGATGGAGGGTTTCATCGAGTCCATTCATCAATCCTGTCCTTGATAAAATGACCGGGAATGCTTCGAGGAGTGAATTGACCATTTGGGAGAACAATTTTGCCTTCAGTGTTCTTCTTACACTTTCCTTCATTGATATATGACTGGCAAACCAAGCAATCACTAATGAAATGTCCTGTAAGCCCACAAAAGATGCAAACTAAGGTTTTGAGCTGGTCCGAATGAAATCCACTGTTAGGTCGAGTAGTGCTCATGGTCTTTGAACCTGCTAAAGCAGTTATGAGAGTGGCTGTGAATTTCTTGAGGATTGCCATAAGATCTTCCGATTTAATTTGAGGCGAAGATGTCGAGGTTGTTGGGATTGCCGAAGGTGCTGAAGAATGCGAACTGAGTAGCGATGTTGAATCCGAGCTGATAGATCCTGCTAAAATAAATTTTGCTGCTGCATGAATATTGTCGAGTGGGTAGGGGTCATCGGGGTAGTGATCAGGGAATTTTAGTTCAAGTCATCGAGCGATTCTAGCCCATAAACCTGGTTGGAAACCCCAGATGAAGGCTCTGCTTTGTTCAGCATCGGAAATCCTGCCTTTAGTAGATAGAAACTTTGTAATGTTATAGAACGACCAAAAGTATAATCCCAAATCGCTCACGTTGTAAATACCTATGCAAAGTTGTTCACCGACGAGTTTGTCCATGTCCAAAATTGACCATTTCCGATCATCTTTGGAACTAGGGTACAGTTGGTGAATAGCGATGTGAAAGTTCTAGAACAAAATGCCAGCATTGTATTCTGGAATCAATTCCCAGAGTTTGGAAGTGTCAATATCGAGGTAGCGACAAGCGTGCTTCTTCATTTCTTTGGAGTTCGTGACATTGCACACTGAGAAAAGCAATTCGAGCTCGTTCAAATATTGGCAAAGTTCTCACAGCTGGGTAGGGTCAAATTTCGGAGCCATGGAATGACCATGAGCTGGCATCATTGCTTGTGTAGTCATGAATGCGATGTTTCTAGGGGTAGGGGTTAAAACTTGTGTGAATGATGGTAGAGGAGTCAAAGTTGTTGGAAGGATGAATGAAGATGTAGATGATGAAGACGAGGAAGTAGATGATGATGTTAAAGGCAATGAGATTGGTGAAGGGAATAGTCGATGATGAGTCGATTCTGCTTTGGAAACAGGGATTAGAATATCTCCCAATTGTTTGAGAGATTGAAAGGCATGGTGAGTGTTGATTTGTAGGTTTCTTGCTTGTGTTGGCCTAAGTCGGGAGATTTGAGATGGATTAGGCGATGAAATGATCTAGAAACCCCTCATGGTGGGCTCCAAAATGATGATACTTGACCAGGAAACCCAAACAAAACCCACAATAAGGACTTGAATGGTATAATGCTAGTTAGAGGAAGGTTGCAAGGTGGTACTAAATATCACCACTGTTACCCAAGGCTAGGGAAACGACTTTAGAGAGTGTCTGATGAAGTTCGAAGAGATTTGAGAGTATTTGAAGCACTGTGAAGTTGTTCGAAGCGCTGCAAAGGTGGTACTTAAAAGGAAATAGAACATGAGGAATACATGAGGCAAGATATAAAACAATAAAGAACTTTGCAATTCATAAGATAAAGGAAAGATGATAAGAAGGGAAATGTATAGAGTCACAATTTATTGTGGGTACCTGTCCTATTGATCCAATATATCATCAAGATGCCAAAGTGCCACTATCGCGTCCTAAAATCCCATCATTGTGTCTCCTCATGTCCGGTGGTGCTCGATATGCAATGCACTAACTCTTACAAGGTGTGCTGCATGTGTCTGGAGGGTGGTACGATAAGCATATGGCAGCCAAAGGTGTTCAAGGTGCTGCGAAGTCGTTCGAACTTGCTCGAAGTGTTGCGAAGTTGTTCAAAGTTGTTCAAAGTTGTTCAAAGTTGTTCAAAATAGTCTCGGAGTGGTCTCGCAGGGTTCGTAGGGGTTCATAGGGGTTTGTAGGGGTTGGGAGCATGTGTGTTGATGTGTTGATGCCTTTGGAGACGTTCCCAGAGCTTAGTGTGCATGGTGTACCTATCAGCGGCCGCCTTCCCAAGGGTGCCGTCTCTTTTGCAAATTTGACTATGGATTCCTGTGTGGCTCCCGCTAGGTAATTTATCTATGCAGTTGAGACACTGCCGCAGCCTCCATTTCTGTTCCACCTTTATTCTGGACTACAGTATTTAAGCTTAGTTAGTTTCGCCTTGTATTCCTCAGTTCGTATAAGTGGTGCAGAGGGTAGGAAATAGGTGTGATACAGTAAAGGGGACATCAGCAGGGGGAGGGACTTACAAGTTGGTTTCGTTGTCCTCCACTGCTGCCATTGTTGCCACCACTAGTGCTGTGAGTGTGATGTATGTCTCGGCATTGGGCCAGGTGTTGTCTGCCTTCATGGGACAGTCAGGGTTCTTGTGGCCAGCATACAATTTCCGGCATTGTGTGCAGCCGGCATGTTTTTTGAGGATTGCCCATTCTTCGAGTGTGAGGGCAGGGAGGCGCTTCTTCTCAACCTGTTTTGTTTTGCTGGGGCCAGCAGTGGGAGAGTTTCCCTTCGCCGGTGGGTCAGCAAGTCAAGAAAGTAGGTCTTTCTTCTCGCTGCGGCGTGTGGCACGTGTGGCGGTGGAGGCATCAATGAGTTTTTGAGTGCATGCATCTTCTGCATGCATGCAGTCATCACATTCCTTTACCTCAAGGGCCCAGGGGGCAAGTTCAGTGGCCAGGACAGGCTCGAGACTGATGTTGAGTCTCAAGTCAGGGTGGAGGTTGGATTGGAGTTGGTTTTTGAGTTTGGCCTTGGTCAGGGCCTTGGCCAGTGCAGAGGTGGTGAGGATGGCATTCAGGTTCTCAATCTCAATTTTCCAGTCAATGAAGACCTGGTCACCTTGCAATGAGGAGAGGATGGTTTCAAGGATGTCGTGGGCCCAGTTCTTCTCCAGGACAAGTTGGGAGAGCTCACCAAGGTATCCATCCAGGGAGAGGGCATCAATCCGAGTTTGGTCAGCTTGGTACCATGCCACAAGGCGAGGTTCAAACATGCCCTTGGCGACATAGCTGACGATTTCATTGTCTGTCTTCCCACCATGATTCTTGTAGTGTTTGCATGTGAGGGTCCACAGTTGCATGATGAGAGGGGTGGTTTTGCCAGTGGTGAGCATTGGGCATTCCTTCATCTTCATGACCTTCACTTCGGCAATGGGTTGTGTGGAGGGCAACATTTTGGTTTGAGCAGCAGGTGGTGCAGCCCAGTAGTTGGGATGGTTAATTGTGATGGTTGAGGTACTTTCGTCGGTGGACAAGTCAGCATCAGTGTTTGGTGGTGACAGCGGCAGTGATCAGCAGATGTGCCAGCGCTTTCATTGTGTGGTTGGTAGTGTCTCGAATTCGGCTGGTTGGCCAGAATCCTGTAAACTTCTTCTTGTGCTTTTGGTGAGGAGTGGGATGAGGGTGGAAGGTTGCTGAGACAGGGTTGGTTCAGTAGGTGAAGAAAGTTGTCAGGGTCAAAAAAAAAAGTGGAAGGATGCTGAGTTTGGCAGCCTACACTAGACTTAGGTTTACTAAAAGACAGGATCAAATTATCTTCATTGCATGGAAGTAGGAACCATAAGTTACTACAAATAAAAGAATAGGAAGTTACTATACCTTCGTTGCATGGAAGTAGGAACAAAGGTTAAGGAAAAAAAATAAGTAATATATAAGAAAAAGATCAACCGTATAAGTAAAATGCCGCATCAAGCATAGTGTGTGATTTGGGAAGGCCACATCAGGCATAGTCAAATAATAGGAAGGTACCGCATCAATAGGGTAATGTCAGCACTGCTGGATGTGGATAGAAGGGTAATGAGGATGTATGGTGCCATTGCCAGGGTGTATGTCACTGGTGTGTTGTTGTCTTATTTGCCAGTGGCTGTGCCAGTGGTGAGGGTGATTATGTTGACGATGTGTGTGGCTGTGTCAGTGCCATGGGAGTGTGTTGGCAGCATAGGGTGGCCATAACTCACTGTAACACAGACATTGGTATATCTGGTGTTGGTGAGTTGTTTATGCACCGTAGTTGGCTGTGCTATCACCAGTGGCTGTGTCAGTGGTGAGGGTGGTTGTGTCGGTGATGTGTGTGGTGTGCTGGCACCGTGGAAGTGTGTAATGGCAGTGTAGGTAACTTAACTTGTCGTAATGTTGTGAGTCTGTGGGGCCAGACTTACAGATGCATGAGGTAACTCATTTTTCAATGCCATGACCTGGCAGAAGGCCAGTAGCATTCTGGAATTGGCCAAGCAAGGTTAGCTTTCAGATGTAGCAGGAGTTGTTCTATATGAGAAGGCTGGAGTGGATAAGTATGGTTTGCAAAAGTGGAAATGTCTATGGGGAACAAATAGTGTTGAAGGTGGTCCACATGGTGATATTTACCGCAAGTTTAGAGCTCTACATGGTATGTTCATGATAATCATGTTTGGCAGTCTGATTAAAATTTATTCATCTAGCTGGGCCTCATCTAGCTGGGCCTCATCTAGCTGTTAACTGCCTAACTGATCATCATACGTGGTACAATCTCCAGGTTTGGATAATAACATTTCTGCAATTTATGTTCTGACAACTACCATAGGCATATCCAAAACATTTATTTGGTGTCAATTGGGACTATCACCATAACTTGGGGCTCATCAACCACACTTCATTTCTTCTGAACTATCTCTCTGATACTCTGGATGGTGCTCATGCATATGCTGAATGGATCAATGGAGATCTTTATGAAAAGACTATTGAACAATTTGGTATTTGCACCTTTCCTGGTATGATGATAAAAATTTACCATATGCTTTACAATGATTAATATTTGTGGTTGTTCTCAGAATCACTTTGTATACATCTTGGCATGGAACCATACAGCAATCAGGCTGCTATTCCATTCAAACTCAATTCCAGTGATGACTGGCTTTGAAAGCAACAAGGTCTAGCTCTTCCTGCTCTCCCACCAACAACTCTTGAGGCCCATCACTACTTTTTTAGCAAAATGCCAGGCTTTGCCAGTCTTGCAAGTTCTAATGGCAAAGGTAAGATTGATTATGAAGCCTTTGCCCAGGAGTGGAATTGGTCAGTCAATGGAAAGGACCATTTTTACATTACCATGGAGGTCCTTGCTGCATATGGGAGAAGACTAGCAATATCCAAGCATCACAAGAGCTGGTTTCAGACAATATGAAAACTATTCAGAAGACAAGCAAAATATTTTCTGCACTCCACCAGCCATTCCCTTCCTTTCTAAATGCAGTACCTATCTCTGTGCAGCCATCCCAAGGCATTATTGACTTGGAAGAATTTGTTCCACCATCACTTTCTATTGCCTTGCCTCAATCTCTACCTTGCATCCCACAAATGTCTGCCAGTTCCACTCCTACACCTGCTTCTACACACCATTTGGTTGAGCATCCCCCCTCCACTCAAAATGCCTCAATAGTTGTGCCACCCAGCAGTATCACACATATTGAAAGTCTACAATGTAACAGATATTCTCAATAGGCTCAAATAGAAACTCCAAAGGCACATGGCCCAAAAAACACTGGCAAGTTGTTCCAGAAGATCAGTGCAAGCGCATGACAGTTCGCACCTGCCGCCGATGCCGGGAAGAGGAATGCCTCAGAAACAATGATATTCTGAAATGCCCTAAAGAATGCACTGTTCCTTGTAAGAAGTGCAAACGGGTGAGTGGATGTTGAGGGGTAGATAACAGAAGGGTTTGCACATGGCCACAGGTAGGTTGACTCAGACAGCATCGAGTCAAGTCATTAATTTGTTCATCTGGTAATTTGCCGCCAAGCTGCATCAGGAAAATCCGATGCTGACTTATTATGCTTAATGCTTCTTAAAGTCAAAATTAAGCAGAATTAAGCAGAATTAAGCAAATGGCTGTTAAGGAGATCTTGCTTAGAATAAGTAGGGTCATTTCCTGAATTGAGCAAAATTTGCTTAATTTATCCTTATATTGCTGCTTAAACTGCTTTTCTGCAAGTATCAGCTCTCAGGGGGCTGCCTAGCCATGTCAATAAGGAATTAAGAAGACATTTAAGGAGACATTTGAATCATAAAAAATATATATTTGGCTATTGAAATAGAGTATACTACATACATACATCATCACTGCTAACTAACCCTCCTCATGCAAGATGCGAGGGGGGTGGGCATACAACATAGATAAAAAATGATGCAGATCCTGTCATCAGCGCATTGTGGTGGCCCCTGCTGTCTCTGTCCTGCTCTCCTCACGTCATCCCTGTCCCCAGCCTTGTTTTGTCATCCTTGTCATTGTCCCGTCCCCGTCATTGTTGTCCCATTCCCATTCCCCATGAGCAGTGGCTTGTGGAGGTGGTGCAGGGCGGTGGTGGCGGTTTTCCATAGATACAGCAACAGTAAAACCTAGAAGTTAAAGAGTTGATAAGTTGAATGAAAAAAAAAGAAGCGAACATGGAAAAAAATTACCTGGGGCTCAAACAATGATAGATGTCGTTTGTGCCCCTCATCACCCTTCCCCCGCCACCTGCACCTATTTGCGTCCCTGTTGTTGGGTTGTCTGTTGTTGGCATCCTTGTTGTGGGCGCTAGCCCTCCTGGTCATTGTCATCGCTGGTCCTTGCTACCTCCCGGCCGCCCCCCCACAGAAGTGGTGGGGGGCAGGTGGGGCCGGTAGTCGTTGTCAAAGTCAAAATCACAGGTTTGTACCTAAAAATATTTATTAACAAGAAAACAAAATGGGAAAAGAACAGAAAGGATACCTATAGCCCAAGAGACGTCGATGATGTTCTCCCTCGTTGTCATCTCCCCATCTTCTCCATCTGTCCAGGCTGCTCCCCATTTCCACCCCATGAGCACTTGCTTTTGGCATTGGTTGGGGGTGCTGTGGTGGTCATGGTGGCATGGTTTTGCTGTTCCTGTCTTCTCGTCATTGTTCGTCAGGTGTGGGTGCTTCTTTTTTTCATTGTCGTTATAATACTGTTAGAACCTATAAATTATTATATGTTAGTTGAAGCCCAAAAAAAAAAGCAGGAAAAAGAAAACATTGTCTGTGCCTGTTTTGTGTGTGATGCGGCCCATTTCTGTCATTTGCTGGTGAGGTGGCAGCTATGGGTCCATTGGGTGTGGATGTTTACAAACCGGTGGTGGTAGTGGAGGGAGGAGAGATGGAGGACAGCAGCGATGGCATCGGCGGCATCAACAGGTGGTGATGACCTGGCAGACACGGTTGATGAGGTTTTCCAATCACTCTGCTGGGTATAAATAGATGCAAATATTGGAAAAAGAACTAAAAATTAAAAGAATTGCTGGCTCCTTCCACAAAAGTCTGCAGCCATTTTCTACTAATCAAAAAGACTGCAACTGGACTTAGGATTCTTCACAACTACTATTAATCCTTTTCAAAATGTCTTTTGGTGCTGTTGGTAGTGAATAAGCAAACAACAGGTATTTTTGCTAAACAAATGGACCAGGTCCTCATAGAATAATATGAGTATAATTGAAATCTACAGTACATGGACATGTGAACTACCTGAGTCTAACCTTTTCATGTGTATTTAGCCCACAGCTGAGAATCTGAAATCTGGGGATGTGACAACTGCCTAGAAGGTCACTGACTGCTGGGTATACTGCACTACAAGTTGCTTGAAACCTCCCTGATACCTGTGGAATATCTTCCAGTAGTTTGATAGTAGATTCATAGCAAAATATAGGTGTGCAGATTAATATTGAGGAGTGACCAAGAAAGACATGATCCTAAGCAAAGTCTTGTCTCATTTTTAAATTACAGCAGGGGATATTAAATGGAAGACATCTGAAATGAACTAAGAGTGCTTGTTTGGAAGATACAGCTGTGGATCCAGAGTGGAAACCAATAATATTGGGTGGATGGCTAATAACTGACCCCTATGGCAGATAACTTGTGGCAGTGCCACTGTCAGGCTAATAACAGCAGATCAATTTCCTTGGCCCATAGAAGCCCAAATAATTTTTTGAAAAGACAGAAACACCATATTATTGTTGTACTATTTGCATGTAAAACAAGGTAGTATGACAAGCAGAAGTACAACCCAGAGAGACAAATGTTGTCATGAGCATGGCAATTGCCATGGCTAATAACGTTATTAGACACCCAGCACAGTGATTGGTAAGCCATTGATGACGACGTGTCGTGGTTGCATGATGAACACGCAAATTTCCATTTTTGGGAAATGCTCTCCCACATCACCCCCTGCCTGAAACAAGAACACTGGCCAGGTCCCTCACATCCCTGTAAGAGGAAGGTGTGGAAGGGGTCATAAATAAGATTCCATACATAATATATACCTTTGTTAAAACCTTCCACACTATCATGTCCCTTTATGTTATACAGTTTCCAATACATGAGCTCGATCACCTTATTGCAACAACTGCCTTTTTGTGAGGGAATCGGCACCTTGCTCAAGAAATAGAAGGAATAGTTGTTAATCATGGTACCACTGGGGGGCCTACATTTACTGGTCATTAGCTTGCTAACAGGACAGGAAAGCCCCTGGGTACAAACAAGTAAATGGCGACCTATTAAGGTCAATGGATGAGCCATGCTGAGAAGCTGAAGTCCTAAGGATATGCCTCACCCCTACTAACTGCTCTCCTTCATGACAGAGTCCTTTGACACAAATGAGATTTTGCACATCCCATAATCAAGGTTGTAAAAATGGGTATGTAATTGTTCAACTGTGAATAATACAGAAAATCACATGGGAGGATTGTATGGCCCGAACCCCAACCCAGCTTCATCTGGAGGGGTTCAGGAAGCCATCACCCATCACCCTGATGATGGTCAAGCTGGGAACCCAGACAGCTCCCAGGTGAGTGCCTCACAGACTTCTCAGAATGATGCTGTTACAATTTTCCTTGTAACTCATCGAGGGACTTGGAAGAAATTTCGAACATAAGTCAAGCAGTCCTTAGGGCCTTAAGGACTTACAAGCTTCTTACACCCTTTATTTGCTGAAATGTCACTTATCCACTTAATAGATTATATCTGCTTGACTGGTCATCAATTTTAAAGAAAAAATTGTACTTATTTTCCTTAATAAGGCTTAATTTCCTTAATTGGACTAAGCTAAATAAGTCGACCTTTGATTTTGCTGATGTGTTACATAATCTTTTCTATTTTTAATTCTTTTTTACACTTTGCGACGATTGAAATATTGACACCCAGTACATTGACCCAATCTGCCTCAATACTGACTCCTGAGAACTCGGAACTTTCATCGATCCGGTTACTTACTATACTATTTATAGATTATTCGTGTATTGTTTAGGTTGGATCTCTATATTCCCTGGACATTCCTCTTCTCGGCAACAACGGCAGGTACGAACTGTCATGCGTCTGCGCTGATCATCTGGAATGACTCGACGGTGTTCCTTGGGCCGAGTATTTTCAGAGTTTCTATCACATCTGATTTAGTATGGATCAAAAATTGTATCAATAATCCAACTCATCTTGACCGTGACAATTATCGAGGTGATTACGGGGCGATTATGGGACACCATTATTTTGACTCTAAGTATGATGCGTGCCAATGTAGGTAAGCAAAAATGTAATAATCGCCTTCAAATAATCGTCGAATCGCCTCAGATATATAACACATCTAGCACTCTACCGTAACTATACAAGGTGCTCCAGTCCTCGAGTCATTGAAGTACATGGGATCCCAGCCTTTGATAGGTAACTGCTCTTCCAATAAAACTTGAAACTAGCATACAGATGCAAAAAGCGACGAAGAAGCACCCAGACAGCTGCCAGGATCACAATAATATTTAAACACGCATATAACAACAGCGACGAAGAGGAAGACTCGGAAGCGGTTTATCACGGCCTTCGAGGTGAATTCCAGGAGGCTTCCACAGATGGGGAAAGGGTGTGTATGAGGTCTCTCTTCACATATACGGTTACCTCTATCCAACTTAATTTTGAGCTAAGGAGATGGAGTGATAGGAAGACTGGCAGCAAACCTTTGAGACTGCTCGTGGCGGTCTCCACCTTGTTCCAAGGTAACTGATGTTCGTGATGACGGATTGTGTCCATCACCACCGCGCGCTGATTCTCTGAAGTGCTTGGAATATTGCGAACTTGAAGCGGGAGTATTATCTGTGTTCTCCTCGGGTGGATTGACGTTATCCTGACTCGAACTCAGAGGACTGAGGGGTTCATCTTTTGTTTCACCAGGTAAGCCTAGCAAGCGTAGAGGATATTTAGCTGCACTAACAGTGTGAACATCAAATTACATACCTGTTAAATTCTCCCGGATGTCCGGCAGCAGTCCGTGACGCACATCAGCACCAGCCACATCGAGCCCGCTATAAGAGTGTGATATTGAGGAGTCGTTTCGGGACCCGGTGGTAGTGTTGTTGGTGGTGTTATTTGAATTGACGTTGTAGTGGACGTGCAGTCCGATAGCATTAGGCGCGTATATCCTGACGTTGGGGAGGTCTGAAACCGCTGGCGGCATCATGATTTCGCTCGATAGAAAAGTGGACGATATACTGAAACCTGTCAAGGATGTTCAATGACTCTGAGCTCTGAACCTCTGAATTATGCAAGTGGTTGGTTCAACGTACCACAATCACTGCGAATTCGGGAATTATCTAGAACATACAGTTATAGTTGCTTTAAATATCTCAACCGACGTCCTAGTTAGGTCTTCCATTCATTTAGCCACCACTAGCGCTGCGCTCCGAGACACAGCCACATTCCGTACGTGTTCCTGTATATCCTGCAAGGTATGCTGTGGGAAGCTTTTTGGGCGGACGCTCCGAGACCTGCGAGGCATGCTTTACACCCTATTACACCTTACTGAGTTACTTACGTAACATAGATGAGTGATAGACATTTTAACCGCCCGCACCAACCGCAGCCACATTGTCAAAGGCTCGACCGCCAACGCAAACATTCGGCTCGCCTGGTCTATCTCGATCCCAATAGGAAAGGTGAAAGCGATGGAAATTGAAGGAGCTAGCATGAATGTCGTCGAGTTTCTAGATCTAGAGAAGCTGGAAGCGTGTGTATATGCCAGTGAAGATCATATCCCTTTACCGTTAGCGAAATCAAAAGCCTGAGCGCCGACCTTACTCCACTATATCCACCATACAGTAAATAAAATAGGGACTAATGGCACAATCATCATGTGGAATGGCAGATCAGACACGCACGGTTCAAGTTCTGTCGGCTCATGCACCATCAACAACATCCACCCATTGTGCACCCATCAACAACATGCCGGTCTTCGGCAAGATTTAAGGGCAGTACAGAATATTTGGGTCACCGGAGCTGTACTGCCCTTAAATCTAGATGCTGACTTCGTAGTACAGTCGACACTCCCATAAACCATACCCCCTTGGGAGGCAGCTGAAAGTATGGGTTATTGGGGTGTATGGGATTAGAGGGTTGTTCTAAAAAAAAATCGTCGTTAAATGACTGTATACGTCTGTAGAGTGTTATTATTCTATGTACCAGATATAATAATTCTTCTATACTGCAAGCTGTGTACTACAGACAGTGGCAAATAGTCAGGATGTGATGAAAAAGCACTGAATGCGGCACTGATAAACGCTCAATGAACCTGATGGGAGTACTAGTGGATCAGTCTGTAAATTGGGTGTTGGTATCTACCTCCACACTGGCTGCTACGGATTGCTGTGGTGAGGTTCCATCACCCAATCTGGCAACTTTCCTGCCGGTGGTGCAACCTCTGACTGGGGCAATAGGCCGTGCACCATTTGCTCCCAGTGGTAGGGGTAGCGGAAGTAAAGCCCCCTGATGAGAACCTTCGCACCTACCGCCAACTTTTCGGCTTGTTTTCGGCACCTCTCCGTTGTGTAGACCTATCCTTGGAGACGAAGCGGCGGCCAACGTGATGTGCGCGATGCTGCGCGATGACGGCCCTGCGCTTGCGCTCGCGTGGTTCCTCTTCACATGACTTCGGCTAGTTACAACTCTTCTGAGGAAGTCATCGATTCCGTGTGCACGAAAATCAATTCAGGCTCGCTGTTTCTCCTCTTCTCACCTCCTCTTCTCCTCTTCTTGCCTCCACTTCTCTGCTTCTTCCAGCTTTCGCAGTCATTCTTCGAGAGTGGCGATCATCTTCCCCGACTTCTTCTCTCTAGTAAGAAAATTAAAATACAGACCATTATGCGCCCCATTCTCCTGCACCCAAAATGTCGCATCATCATGAACACTACACCGCAGTATCCCTCATACACTCCTGGAGATCCCATCATGATAAGCACCCAATCCACCACTGTCTTGAACCTCTCAAACCACGGTTCCGGGGCTCGGATAGGTTCTACGAATACAAGCTATGAACTCGGGTACACCGTCCAAGAAATGGTACCGTGTTGTCCGAGTTTGTTGCTTGTGGGAGAAATGCTATGGAACGTTACGAGGCGTTGCGACCTATCGGATGACTGAGGGTTCTAATGGACAGTCAAGGCCATACACGAGTCTTGGTGGTAATACAAATGGATAATGCATCGAATACGAGGATGAGTTGGACCTGTATTACATAAGAGAGCATTGACATTCAGCGTGATTCAGCCCACCTCAACATCTTCCTCAACACCTCCACCCACTCCTTCTTCCCCTCCTCTCCCTCCCTATCACCCTCTCCTACCCCCCTTACCCACTCCCCTGCCTCCCCCCTCCTTTCCAGCTCAACCCACACCTCCCTCAACACCCCTCTATTCAGATACATCTCCCTTTCCCATTCCCCCACCTTCCCATAACCACTCCCACTCCAAGAAGAAGCAGAAAACTCATCGAGGTACTCCCGATACGCGTACTGCTCGAGAGGCTCGAACCGGTGCCAGGCTGTCGTGATGGCTACTGCGTCGTCGGTGCCTAGTTTAAGACGGAGTGATTCATGTCGAGACATGAATTCTTTCTCTTCGTGTATGCGGTCTAGTGATTCGGGGTGGGCGAATGCGTGTAGGATTGCGCGGGCTTGTACTTCGAGAAGAGGGAAGGGCGCGAGGCGCCGGAGGATTCGGCCCATGAATGCCATGCTCCATGGTGGGAACGTTGTGGTGGTGGTGGTATCGGCGGTGGTAGCAATGGTGTTGGTGGTGTTGGTGTTGGTGTTGGTGTTGGTGTTGGTGCTTGAGCCGTAGAGTGGGAACATGTGCTTGGCGAGCGGGAATATACTGTGTGGAGTGTAGTAGAGGTTTTGTGGGAGTGGCGGGACAGCGGGTGGATCTTCAAAGCGGATGATATCATCGTGGAAGAATGGAAAAGAGAATTGGTAACCTGTTGCTAGTATACAATGGTCGATCCCTGATTCGGTGGTACCATCTTCGAAAGTGACTTTGCCTGTTTCACATTCGTGGAATTGGATTACGCGTCCACGCTGTTTGAGGTTCCCGACATCTTCGTTAGGCGCGTGGGTTATAGAATGGATGACGGTATGTGCAAAGGGGCGCATTTCCGAGGAGATGTCTAGTCCACTGGGACCGCCACCTATGACGAGAACGATGTTGCCTATGTTGTGTGGGCGTCTATAGTACGCTGCGTGTGTTGCCTTTCCTTTATGAAGCCATTGAGAGAGTCCTGATACGTCGGGGTATAGTGGAACGCGGTAGTGGCCGTCACACACGATGATGAGGTCGAAAGTGAGAGTCTCTGAGGTAGATAGAGTGACATTCCATTGAGAGTTGGAAGAATCACGGTGAACGGCTTGAACGGTAGTGTTGAGGCGGATGTGTGGTGTTAGATGGAAATGGTGTGTATAGTCGTTGAGGTATTGCAGCACAACGGATGCGCGGGGGAAGATGGGAGTGGAAGCGGGGAATGAGAAACTGGTGTAGGCCATTACGGGATGTGGTAGGTTAGTGGTGAGTGAGTCGTACACTGGCGAGTAGGGAGGGTCCGTGTCATCGAACGGGTCTGAAGGTAGCCTGACATCGATGAGAACGTTGTTGAACGACTCCTCGCAACTGCACTTACCAGATACCCCCAATCTGGTCTCGTGTTTCAAAAGCGGTGGGTATCCAATGTCCTGCATCGTATTGCGCAGAGTCTACAATGATTTTCAGGGCAGCGAGGCCTGCTGGTCCAGCGCCGATGATGCAGATAGTTTTGGGATTATCGCTCATGGAGGCTTCGTCGACGCGCTCGTTACTCGTTCCTGGCTACGATAATATCGGATCATTATACATATCGCCGTAAATGAATCTTAGACTCTCCATACCAGATCGCTTTCAATTTCACAATTCAGCTGCGTATGGTCATGGCTCATATAACATAGCTGCCGGCTGGTCATCGTGTTGTAAACGCCTCTGGCTCCGAACCTTAGCAATGATAGATACTTGAATGAACCATTCCAATCAACGAATAGTCAATTGTGAAATAGAATCACACTGGTGATTGGAAACAAATTTCGTCTGGATGATGAGCGGTCTGGACTGCCCGAGGTACAAGGGAGTCTCATGCTCTGCGATGTCGGTCTTGCGTCCTATACAGCCTATTTTGAGATTGAAGTCGTATGGGAATCATATCAAAAACACGCTCAATCTGCCCGTCAGAGACCAAGAATACACCCTATTACGCCCTGAACCTTGTGTGTTAACACCATGTTTGTTGTTTCACAAACTTCGCAAACAACGCGACTACATAAACCTTGACAAGGCCCACATGGATTACCCTCACGAGTCGTAAAACCATTTGATAAAATCACCGTTATCTGCTGTCCGCGGCTGCTTCTAGCTGCTTCTATAGGTCGTCGCATCTCGATCTTACTACAATCGACGTTCCTTGCTCGATTCAATCGAACAACTTCAGGCAAACTTCATGTGGGTGAACCGTGATATGCCCTCGTGGGACTTCCGTTGCATGCGTATCCATTTGCGACTTCTCGATGCTACTTATATAATGCGGCATGCATGCCATGTATCCAAGTGCCTTTTCACGCCCCCTTGTTGCTGGTCCCTTGAGCACCCTTTGGCACCATGGCAGACTTCACGGAGAAAGAGGCGGGCTACAACAGTGGTAGCAGCGACAGCGAATCTCATCAGAACCAATACATCTTCGAGCGACCTACCGGCATAAGGGGTATCTACAGCCATCCTTTAACCCAGGTCATTTCTCCCGTGCCGTTTGCTGTTATCTCATTTTAAGATTGATTCGTTCCTTTCAAACAGGTGTCCATGCTCGGTTTCGTCTGTTTCATGTGTCCAGGTTCGTTTTTTCCCCCCCGTTTCAGTCCTAGCTTGCCCGGTACCAAGTTGGAATCGACTGTCTAGGTCTCTACAATGCGCTCAACGGTTTGGGTGGTGGTGGCCAAATCGATACCACAACGGCTGCAAATTCTAACGTGGCCGTCTACTCAACCTTCGCCGCATGCGCTTTCTTCGCCGGGTACGTTTCTTATTCTTCCACATCATTTTTCAATCTAAACAAGGAGCGCACGCGTAAATCTCAGTTCCATTAACAACATGATTGGCTCACGACTAACGCTTCTGTTGGGAACCACCGGTTACGCATTGAACATCGGATCGTATCTGTCAGTATCTCGAAATCTCCACTCGTATCTGCCACTCATCAGTCATACCCATAGTGCCCTAAACATTCACCCGAATGCAAAGGGGTTCGTTATCGGTTCAGGCGCTATCCTCGGTCTATGTGCCGGGCTCTTATGGACCGCTCAAGGCTCACTCATGATGGCTTATCCAACTGAGGGCCAAAAAGGCATATTCGTTGGTGTCTTTTGGGGGATCTTTAACTTGGGCGGCGTTGTTGGATCGTCTGTGGCGCTTGGTCAGAATATCCATTCAACGGTACGTGATGTTCGAGAGAAAAAAACACCCAAGTTCCTGACATATCTCGTAGGCCAACGCAGGTAGGCCTCGTTCACAGAACGACCTAGTTAGATACTGAAATATTCATCATAACAAGTGGGCAATAGTACCTACGTATGTTTTGCTTTAGCACTTCCGTCACACACGCGTACTAACAATGCCTCCAGATTGCCTTCCTCTGCATTACCTGCATTGGTGTCACACTACCGCTAATGATGATCAAGCCCGAAGACATGATCCGTACTGACGGTACCAGGGTCACTCTTCCCCGTCACCCAACCTGGAAAGCCGAAATCATGGGTCTCTATTACGTTCTGAGGGATGATCCTATGATCATGCTTCTCTTTCCCATGTTCTTCGCTTCCAACTGGTTTACAACATGGCGTCAGTATCCTCGCCAGCCCTTTTGAAAGCTATTGTGATCTTACAATTAATTATCACACAGAGTTCAACGATTACAACAGCGCCCTCTTCAACATCCGCACACGGAGTTTGAATGGCCTCGTGTACTGGATTTCGCAGATCGTCGGCTCGCTAGCTATCGGCTCCCTTCTGGACCAACGACGTCTCTCACGTCGTGTTCGCGCGTTCTCCGGTTGGACTGTACTCCTGATCTTCGTATTCTTCACACACATCTGGGGATACTTCTACCAAAAGTAATTCTCTCTCTCCCTCTTCTGTTTTCTTTTCCTCCCTCTCTCTGACCCTACGTTTCTAGGACATACACGCGTGCATCTATCGCTGCCACCACGCATCGAATGGACATGAACGACCCCGCATACCCCGGCAAAGTCATGCTGTACGTTTTCTTAGGTATCCTCGATGCGATGTGGCAGACGGCCGCCTACTGGCTTATGGGCGCCATGTCGAACGATCCCGCCAAACTAGCGCATTTTGCTGGATTCTGTATGTGTTTTCGTTGATCTTAGCCTTTACGTACGTTGAACGATAACTGTTTTTTACAGACAAGTCATTGCAATCTGCCGGCGCTGCGGGTGTTTGGCGCGCAGATGCTGTCAAGACTCCGTAAGTGAACATAACATTAATCGTTAGGAACACCTTGAGATTTACATCGCGCTAACCCTACATAGATACTTGAACATTTTCGTCTCAACGTGGTCTTTACTTGCTGGAGGCCTTGTCTTTGCTCTCCCTATGATTTACCTTCGTGTGAAGGAACACACCGAGTTGGAAGAAGAGACTTTGTACGCACATCTGAGAATTTTCAAAAACTTGTTCTTGATCACCTACTTTTTTAGAGCACGCATGGACGACTCTGGTCACCTAAAGGCTGTTGAGGAAGTAGCGGCTGTGAGAGATTGACAATCTTCTACCCTAATACAAGGACGAGGGACGATTTTCCGGTACTTTTTATGCTTTTATTTGTAATGCAATGAAACTGTAATTTTGAACGTCATATCGTGTTCGACGATTCTGTCGTCGAGACCAAACTGAGCCTTGTGGCAAAAATAAGATAGTGTCTCCTGATATAAAGTCACCGCACCCGTAATCAGCCGAAACTTGATCATATTCCTGCTCGATGGTTCTGAGCCGCTCTGTCGTCGAGACCGAACCGAGGCGTGGGCAAAATGAAGACAAGATCTCCGTATAGAATAAAGTCACTCGTAATCAGCCGATTGCTGAAAAGTCTAGGTCATATCCATGTGTTGTCCATGTCCTTTCTCGACAAAGAAGACTTTCGTCTAACACGTTTTTGTACAGATACCATACGACACGACTCTCCTCATGACGAAGATCCTTGTGGCGGATTACCAGTTTACCATGCAACCTAGAGAGCGCGAGTTTGCTGCCTGAGAACTCCTACCTTGACCAGTGGGCAGACTGTTCTCTTCAGCTGACTTGTGTTTGCCCCACGTAGCATAGTGTCGATCGCGAATGATAGACTAAACTTTATAGATGCAAGCCCGGAGAGACTCAATGCCATAGACGCGTCATGCCGATACGCCTTGCGTAACACGACCTACTCAATTCAACGTCAATTCCAGTTGTCATGATTAACAAGGAAAGTCATGGCCAACAGATACGCGAAGCAAGCCATATTTCGGATCTAAATATAGCAAATTTAGCTCGTGTGCCGGTAACGGAAGCCGTGCAGCCCGAGATCACCGAGCATGGTCACAAGATACGATGCGATTTCGTTTGTGCGCCAAATGGGCCAAATATGTGATCCTCTATCTCCGGGGCCGAGTCATAACCTGACGGTATATCAGAGCAGATCAGAGCGTATCCTGTCGTAATCTCGATCTTCCCCCTTGATTCATACAGTATTTGATTATTTAGATTCCAGAGCAACTTCTCATGCGCAAATTTGGCCCAAATGTCCTCGTGAGACCTCTGTATACCCGTACACTCATATACCTACATACAAGGCATACAGTGCTTTTCTAGTTCGCTTCAAGTTGTTGCTAACAGCTGAGCGCCTTTCATCATGCCAGACAGGACGGAGAAAGACATGGGCTACTACAGTAGCAGTGACAGCGAATCTCAACAAAACCAGCACGTCTTCGAACGTCCTACAGGCATAGCAGGAATCTACTGTCACCCCTTAACCCAGGTCATTGTTGTCGTGTAACTTTGGATCTTCTATTACTGAAACATTATTTTTTTGACAGGTGTCCATGCTTGGTTTTGTCTGTTTTCTATGCCCAGGTTCGTGTTGGATGCGTTGAACACTACTTTATACAAGTCTGAGCAAATTATATAGGTCTTTTCAACGCGTTGAATGGTTTGGGCGGTGGTGGCCAAATCGACACTACGACGGCTTCAAACTCCAACACAGCTGTCTACTCAACGTTCGCCGTCTGTGCTTTCTTTGCCGGGTATGTTTATTGCCTTTAGATCCTCGTCAAATATCATGAAACGTGTAATTTCAGCTCCATCAACAACAAAATTGGTTCAAGATTAACGCTTTTATTTGGAACCATCGGTTACGCTTTGAATATCGGGTCCTACCTGTCGGTGGCTCGGAATTATTTTTTTTTGCTTCTCTTCTACTAATAACTATCAATAGCGCTCTAAACATTCATGCGAATGCAAAGGGATTTGTCATCGGTTCTGGTGCTATTCTTGGCATCTGTGCTGGACTCCTGTGGACTGCTCAAGGTTCGCTCATGATGGCTTATCCAACTGAAGGCCAAAAGGGCGTATTCGTCGGTGTTTTTTGGGCGATATTTAATTTGGGCGGTGTTGTTGGATCGTCAGTAGCCCTTGGTCAGAATATCGATTCAAAGGTGCGCGATACATTCCCGTACCAAGAAGGCAAAGCTCCTGATGCATCTCACAGGCCAACTCAGGTATGCCATATTCGGAGAATCATGCGTAGATACTGAGGATCTGCATTTCTAACAGTGGGCAACGGTACCTACGTATGTTTTACTTTTTACATCTCTGTCCCTTCCATTATACACATGCTGGGAATCTATGTAGATTGCTTTCCTCTCCATCACCTGCATCGGAGTCGCACTCCCTCTTCTGATGATCAATCCAGAGAATATGATTCGCAGCGACGGTACAAAAGTTACTCTGCCCCGCCACCCGTCTTGGAAGGCCGAAATCTTGGGTCTCTATTACGTGCTAATTGACGACCCCTTGATCTTGCTTCTCTTCCCTATGTTCTTTGCTTCCAACTGGTTCACCACTTGGCGTCAGTCTCCCCTTTGTTAGTGTTTTCCAACATCATTGACCTAGTATCACAGAATTCAATAATTACAACAGTGCTCTCTTCAACATTCGTGCCCGCAGCTTGAACAATCTCGTCTATTGGATTGCCCAGATCATCGGCTCGCTATCCATCGGTTTCCTCCTGGACCAGCGGGGCCTTGCTCGTCGTGTTCGTGCCTTTTCTGGTTGGGCTTTACTTGTGGTCTTTGTATTCTTCACGCATATCTGGGCATACTTTTATCAGAGGTAAGTCGTAAGTCATCCTTTATTTTCTTTCTACTAACGCTAGGATTACCAGGACTTATACCCGTGAAACCCTGCCTCCAGATGCACATCGAATGGACATTTACGACTCAGAGTTCTATGAAAAGATCCTACTATACATCTTCTTCGGTATCCTCGACGCCATGTGGCAAACGGCGGCCTACTGGCTAATGGGCGCCATGTCGAACGACCCCGCCAAACTAGCGCATTTTGCAGGATTCTGTATGCTGAGTCCCTTGGTATTTCTCTGCTGTATCCTGCTTAGCACTTCTCTAACAGATAAGTCGTTGCAATCTGCCGGCGCTGCCGGTGTTTGGCGCGCAGATGCAGTCAAAGTTCCGTGAGTGAACCTTTAATATTTTAATTACCCACCCAATTAACATCAGCCAACCGTGCTAGGTACATGAACATATTCCTTTCTACATGGTCTCTGCTAGGCGCAGGTCTTCTCTTTGCCTTCCCTATGATATATCTTCGTGTGAGGGACCATACCGAATTGGAGGAAGAAACATTGTACGCGCTATTTGATTTAGGAATCGTGAACGGAACCTTAACTCCCACATTCTAGAGCACGGATGGATGACGCCGGCAACCTGAAAACTTTCGAAGAAATGGTGCAAGAGGAGCATTGGAGACATTCTATCTAATATAGGGAAGAAACAGCATCGTGATTCCATCACCCTTCATCTGCATCGCAAACTTTCTGTATTCATAGGTGTTGTTACAACGTAAACGAATCTCACGACGTACTGGAATAACTCGCAACCTTGCTGAGAATTGAGGGAGTGAGAATTGGGTACCGGCAAACGTGGGGCATCAAACACCCCCCAGAAGGGCCGAAGAAGATCACCCATCCACGTATTCTGTGTTAGTTTATATGGTCACGTATAGCTGAATCTCACGGCACGTTATAGCAGGGTGCTTGGTAACATCCAACCATGGTGGCTTGTAAATTAGTATGTTGCCGTACCGATAAGCATAGATAGGGTGCAGATCAAAAACATCCCATCTCCCTCCGTAAACGGCGGTATCGGTACGGCATTCAGCATTTCCACAAGTGGCTGCGAACGGCATGTCCAAATCCTGTGCAGCCCGATGCTCAAACAGCCTAAATCTCGTTTCTGGATAAATCAAAAGCCTCATCACCCAGGTTGTCTAGCCCCACATCGGCTCCTCTCGCAACATTCACATCGTCGAGGACGCCTTGTAGGATGTGGTCCCTGCCCTCTTCAAGTGCTCAGGCGTTTCATTTGTTGCAATTACCACGCAGTGTGCTAATGAACCAGCTTCAGTGAGAACAACCGCCCCCATCGGTTTTAAGGCAGTCTCCGCTACGTGGTTTTCCAGGTAAGGTGGTGTCTGTTCGGCGTATTCGTTTTGTCAGAGGCAATTTGGTTGTCTGCCCACTTCATAAGGGCATCACTTGAGAGCATTCCAAGGACGTAGAATTTTGAGGATTCAGTCGGAACGTGAGTAATGGCGTGGCCGCCGCGGCATCGAATTGGTAGTGATGAGTGGCAGTTCCGGTTCACTGGACTGCTCAGAGTCTTGGGTATCCTTCCTGTGAACGAGTAAGCCAATATTTTGCGAAGGAACCAAGACAGACATGAGATTTGTTTGCAAAGCGTCAATCGAGTTCAAGACATCAGCAAAAGTGCACAGACTGGGTATCGCCAGGTGAACCATATATTTTGGCGCGTTACTCATGTACCAGTACCGATACTCGGCAGCTTCGGCACTGATGTAATCACCTGAGAAGGAAGTACCTTCCCATGCACTTGTCTGGTCACTTCCCAGGTATTGACAACATTTCTGTACCCTCTACCTTCCACATCTCCTGGACTATTAAAATACCACTTGTATATGATTCTAGCATGCCTATCTCACATATTCATTACTTATTGTATGGTTCCAAATCCCCTCATTCCATAGGTAAGTTCAAAATACATGTTTTTTGTACACCCCTACTTCCTACCAACATACGGTGCTTCTGGGACCTTCAACTTGTCATTAAACCGATGCTTGGAGGCCTGTATTACCCCCTAAACATCCTCCAAATGTTTTATGCACCTGGTAAGCCCTTCAACAAAATTCTACAGTAAGCTGTTGAGTAGGTGGTGCCCCCACCCTCTAGTACACATTGTCATGGTCTAGCCTATTCTACTGATGTCCTGAATGTTCTCTACAGTTATGGTAGTTCCCCAGACCTATTAAACAGTGGAAGTGACAGGTTCTAGCCCATGAGTTGTGCTTCATCCTCTCATATAACATTGGTGACTAAGGTGTGTTCTTCTCCCCCTCTATTAATTTTGCCCTTGATATATGACCTCCAGGAGCACAAAATAAGTCCCATTGATGAATTTCCAGTGGTCATTACATCATTCCACTGCCCAGGACGCCAACTGGATGCCCTGTCTCCCCTTTACAGAAAACCTGGTATGCCCCTCACTCCCTCCCCCTCCCCTGGCCTCAATAACCTTATCCCCACACTGAGGGTAGATGAAACTCCCTTTATGGGTGCATGTACCAAGGTGTAGTAGATGGGTCTCTTTGTGGTGGAACATCATGATGTTACTCCTCCCCTGTCTGTAGGTTCGCTTTTTTCACTTCTCCTAGCTCTCCCCTTCCTGTTACATTGCATGAGACATATATATTGATGTTATTTGCAATCCATTTAGCTATGCAATCATTCTGGGGTACCCTGCTTGGTCCCCCACTGAGCAGGATACCATTCAAGTACACCACACCCTGTGGGTGGTTGAGAATGGCTCTATTAGTATCACGTTACAGCAATGATGTGTGTACAGTATAACTGAATAATGGAAATGAAAGCAAAAGAAAAGGTTGGGAAACAAGGGAATTAGTGAGCTCATCATCAGAAAGAGCGGGCACGAAAGTTTGATGGCATTCAAGACCGTGGGAGACAGCGCTGGGAAATTGTGATGGGCGTTCCGGGCATCTCTCGATAATCGGCAACCAATATCTAAGCGAGTATCGGGATGTGCCTAACCAAAAAAGTCAAATCTCTCGGAAAAGGTACCATCCCTGTGGCGGAATAAGCGAGTATTGGTTGACGTTTCCACACCTCTTATGGTAAAATACAGAAAAAAACCTGTGAAATGCCAGTATGGGTCTCGCACATGTATGATGTAGTCAGGGCTTGTCGGAGGTTCTCCTGACAAGTGACACTGAGTTGGTGAGTTTTCTGTTCTCCCTCTTTCCTTTTTTGATTTTTGATTTATTTTTGATTTAATTTGTAATTTGCTTGCCACAAACATCAGTATCGGGCCTATATTTTCCCACAAATATTGGCGTACCTTGGATTGTGATCGGCTACCTTTCCGCAGCCAGGTATTGTACATCCAATTCTTGTCACAACTAGGTATTCTGTCCAAAATATGAGCTAGCCAGGTATAATAGGATTAATAGATCAATAGGGATAGACTGGAACTAACTGGGAAAATTCTTGTATACCTTATCAAACTTTTTGTTGCAACTGCAAGGTAGCTCGCAATTTGATCATGACCATTTAAGCTTAAGCAAAGTTTGGGGCTACTTTGAAAGGTTATGTTAGATTGGAACACCAATCCAAATCTCAATCATTTAACCGTCTAGTATCATAATTCAGCAAATCCAGTCACATCCACATCATCATCATCCAAGCCCTCTTCACCATCTTCTGGATGGCAGATTTCCATCATCTTCCACTCCCTCATTGTCCTCCTCCTCTTCTGAATTGACATCATCAAGACCTGCTGGACCATAGCCATAATCCTCTTCCTCACTTTCGTGGTCATCTGACTCCGAGTCTGTTTCCATGGGCACGCTTTCTGAGCCCCCGTCATGGGTATCAGTGAGTTCTTGCAAATTCTCAGCCGTCTCATCGGAAGGTCCAAGTGGTACTGAATTCGCACTCCGTGTTGCTTTGTGACCGATGCCGCCACCACGGAAACACATTACCATATCACGATCCACAAACCTTTTGACACAAATAAATAGAGTAGAAGATATGAAAATGACAATCCCACTCACATAGAGACACAATAGTACACCCAATCTTCGTCATTTTCACATCGTTGTCGTGCAATAGATGGGCCAAGAAATTCAGAAGTAGTACTGTAAGCAAAAGCTGGAATCATATGAACCCCTCGAATGACATCTGCAGGGTCAAGGAAGCCGAATGCTCCTCGTCCTTCCACAAATCCTACGCGATGCAGATGATGCGCCTCCCAACCTGCGTGATGAGAAAGATCTCGGCCAAACCATTGTACCCAGAGAAATTCCATCCGTTTTGGGTCACTTGATGAGGATAATGGTCCAACATGCCATATCTCAGTGTGGAAGATCCCAATCACATGACCATACCAGTATGGATGGGGTTCACTGGCTTCCCCATCGTCTTCATGGGATAGCATCATGGTATCGGGATGAGTACGGGGATTAATGGAATCCTGAGAATGCCGCATATCATATGTAGTGTAATTGATCTGAATTACTTTGTGGCGATAGATACAATTATTGATGAAATGAATGGTGCTGTGCTCCTCATCTGAGTAGATATGCTTGTCACCGTCAAATATGTGGCCCAGTAGACGAGATAACAGATGGTCCTTAAGATCGGGCAAAAAATTCTAATCAGAATATTCAAAACTTGATGCTGAATCAACTCAAAAAATGTACGCTAAGTGCAGGATCACCCGCATTCTTGGTTAACCACTCAATCACATTCTCCGGGTAACGACAAGAATTTGACAAGTGGTGGTGATCAGCCAGAGAAGTCAAAGGGAGAGCCTCCTCATCCTCAAATGCCAGCGCTGGGGATTTTGTAGTGTCTGACATGTGATTATGAGATGATGAAGTGACAGGGAGAGAGGATGAAGCGGTGGGGATGCAAGACGCAAGATTGAAATCTGGATGGTTACATATGTCCTGACTGCACTGATGGATTCTTCGAAGAATGCGTTCACGGCGTTGATGTTTTGTAATTTGAGAGGTGAAAGTCTTGAGTTTGTTAGTGTGGGCGTAAAACCGTTTTACCCATCGATGCTCAAGTTCACCCTGTGTGTTGAAAATCAAAATGTTTTGGATCTTTGACAATTAATAAAACTTACGACTTGAGTTGAGTAATTGTCGGTTGTCCCAAAAAGTCGGATTGATGCTACATAGTCACCAAGTGCATGAAGTTTGTATGTACACATGTTGAAAATCTTTGGCAGTGGGCACTCTCGCTTTTTACCTTTTCCCTGTGACTTTCCTTTGGCCACTGCCACAGCTTGGCGCCGACCTCTAGCAGCCCCTTCTCAGGGTAGTTTTTAGTGCTGTGCTTGGCCCAGCCTCAGGCCATGAGCCAGGCCAAGCCGAGCCAAAATGACAGCCTCTTGATGGCTTTGGCCTGGCCTGGAGATCTGACAAGCCAAAGCCAGGCCGTCAGGCCGCGGCTTTTCAAGTGTTGTATCTCGGTGAGTTTGAAGTACTAAATCGTGGTTACCATGTGCCAAGTCACAATATTGAACCAGTGTCGTATGTTCTCAATGTTTGGATGGACACATGACAGCATTACAATTTACGATGTGAGTTGTTTCGATTGTCGCGTCGTGTTCACAGTAGTCATGTGACTGGCCAAACGAACATGTTTTGGACGTGTTTTCATGTAACAACATCGTCATCCATCGAGTACACTGTATACCAAGCTGCATTTGAGGTAAGTTAGACCCCTGGAAGCATCAATCTTGCTGGCTAACCTCTCAGGAAACTTTTATTATTCTTGCATACAAAGCTGCAGCCCAGGCCAAGCCAGGCCAGGGCCAAGCCCTAGTTGATGGCTTTGGCTCAGCCTGTGGATTGGGAAAGCCAAAGCCGTCTCAGGCCATGCCAAAGCCAGGGCTTTCAGGCCAAGCTGGGCTGGAACAGCACTAGTAGTTCTTGAGTGCGAAAAGCACTACATGTCTTTTTGCCAAAGTAGCGCAGTGCCTGTCCAAGTGCTTTTGTAGATTCTTCCAGAAACTGAAGGGTGGATTCTGTATGCAGGTGAAGTTTGGCAAATGCATGCCATGTACACAATGTGAACAATAGGTCCATTATGATTTTGTTATGTGGAGTAGGGAGCAATGGTTCGAAAACAGGCAATGCACACTACCGATCACCATTAGTATGGTCTGTCCAATGAAGAGCTTGCTAAACACCACCTGAAGCAAATCTTCAAAGTCTCGTGCTGCAAGTTTCTTCATCGCAGATGCATTGTTGCTGAACCGATGAATAGTTCCCCTACCAAAAGTTGGAACCTGTTGATATCTAGATCCAAATCCCATGGATAAGAGTGATTCGACCTATATAAGAAAGAAACATACCGCTTATTGAGAGTTTGTATACGATCACCACCAGCTGCATACAGAATACATATAAGATGGGTAAAGATGGCTTTCCAAACCCTAAGTTCAAACTCATGGAGCAAGTCTGGAGGAACTCAAACCCAAATTTTGATAATTGCATGGAGAATGCATTCTGATTATATACTACCATGAGATACAAATATACAAATATTTATGATAACTCACTCGAGTAGGAATCATCGATGTTGGCTTGAGAATGTTCTCCACATATGTGCTAGATATTCCATGACCCTTCTCAAATATCCATGAGTGAGCCGCATCAACATCGCGTTGTCTCTTGCTGTCATCAACCTGCACATGTTGTCATCGCTGCATATCAACTGTCGTATCAAGTGCACCAATATCATTCTTTTTAACCAAACAATGTGGACAGGGGCAGATTGCCAGGTATCGAATGGTAGCCAGCAGGACTCTATGAGAGTGGTTAGCAACTTGAATTGAAATCAAGGTTATGTCGGCATACTTTTCTGGATAATCAGCCGAATATGTGAAGAAACGTGGAAAGAGACGTCGCAGGATGCCATCAGCACATTCAACTACAATTCCATGTTTGTATGCATGCATAAACTCAGGGTCAAGAAGTAACTCCCAGATGGCATGCATGAGTTCATGCTTGAGGTGTGTGAGTGTCTCCTGGGAGGCTGTCATTCCATGGAAGATCTGTGTATAGATATCCTGAATGGTATCAGGGAGCTAGAATTTGTTTGCATTAAAAAAACTACATGTGACCGATTTGTCCTCAAGAGGGCTGGCAGATGCAGGGAGCATGGAGCCATCAGTACCCCATAATTGGGTGCCCTGAGATACACCAGAAAAGAGAAAGTGATTAGCCAACACAATGGATCGAGTATATTCCTCAGCCTGTTGCCATCTAAGGGACCGAGAGAGCAACAGGTCAGCTCGACCAGAGAAGAGCACTCCGATGTGGGCCAAGGAGAAGAAATTCTTGACCAGCCCCCAATTCTTCCTTTGCACAAATGACCAGTTTCCTGTTGGGAGGGCTCTGACAACAAAGGTCGTGAGGCCCTGACAATTAACAGTCCAGGTACCAATGTGACTTAGCAAACAGCAACCCATGCACCGAATCGACCAAATGGCATGGTTGGTTGGGTGTTCAACTTGGGGGTTAGACAGCTTGATGAGAGACAGAGCATGAGATATGGAGCATCACCCATCAGGTAAATGACTCTGATCAGTTTGACAAAGGCTTAGACCTAGTTTCAACATTTGACTGTGCATGATAATCCACGCAGCAGGGATTGAGTCTGTAAAATGAGTGAATGACCTGCTCAAGCCCTCAATGTCGAGGGGGTATATGCATCTGTTAATCTGACAAGTCCAGTCAGCCAGCATGATAAGAGCCATTGTCCTGTAGGCAGGAATATGGTGGTTAAGATCTCGTGTGAGACCATCAATGATGATACCAGCATTGATGCGCACTAAGGATGGAAAGTCAAAGCCACCAAGAGCCAAGGGGAGAGTGGACACCAAAGATGAGGGGCAGAAAGGAAAGCCAAGAATAGCATGCACGTGCTTCATGATTCTTTGGTCCAGCCTGATTGCATCATCATGGAGAATCAGTTGGAGAGAGAGTAGCGCCCAACATTGCGAAATGATGTTCTGTGATCAGCCTATTCAGTAGAAATCCACGATACATCCATCCAGCGGATTTCTGCAAAACGATGATAGATCTGTCAGTAGCAGATTGGGCCCATAGCAGGAAAGACTCGTGTGGGCTGAGGGTGTGATGCATCCATGTGGGCCCAGTATACAGATTCACTGCCGGCGATGATTCTTCCCGGTGGTAATTGCTGAAAGATTCTCGGTGGCAGTAACATCTGACTCACGGCGCCAGCTAGCACGGTCACCATTTTACTACATGGCACCGGCAATGATTATTACCAGTGGTAATTGCTTGATCTGTGTGGGCCCAGTGAATAGAATTATAGCACCAGCAGCAACAATCGCCACCAGTAATTGCTAGAAAAATATGGTCTACCCTTCACGGGCGACGATTCTCGCTGCCAGTAATTACTGAAAAGATTGTAATTGCCAAAAAATGGTGCTGGCTAGCACAGTTGACATATACATTAAGCAAAACAAAAGAAGTTGCTAGTGATAATTTTACGATGTCCTTGGTAAAGAATTCATTATTGTCCTGCACTTCTGCTGCATCAATTGGGCCATCTGGCACATTGCCTCATCAAGGGTGGCGAGCTGCCAGTGAAGGGCATGGTTTACTGCAATGTTGGACTTCACCGTCTTGACAACCTCACAGTAGCTGTGTTCAACAGCGTCAGAATAAGTCAAAATCTCCTACAATCATTATTCAGCAGCTCCCGGCCAAAGTTCAGGACTTACTTGGGGGGCCTGCTGGGATGATGCCAGTGTCGATGGAGTACAACCTGGGAATACTGGATGAATGCAGCTGAGTAATGAAAGGCAGACGGTGCGCTGAGGAACATTTTGGGGAGAGCCAGGGGGGAATGGACCTCATCTGAATCTCTCTGTGTCAATATTGAACTATGAGAAGATCCAGGTGAGGACAATGTCAGGGTGACATGATCCAGCACAGGTTCGATATAGGCCATAGAGACATTGAGCTCCATGTCACTACCTTCAGTCACCTCAGTAAACCAGAAGTGTGCACTGTCTGCATCTGGCATGTCAACACTGGCAGGGATCTCAAGAGTGTCCACCATTTGTAATTGTGATGGCGGTGTTGCCGAATGATTAGGACTGCCAGGAATATAAAAAGTGTCTGGGTCAATGGTATGGGTATGTAGCACCATTGGGGCTCCAAAATCAACTCCAGAACAATCTGTGCCTGGCAAGTCAGGAATATGAAACATGTTCATGTCATTGTGTGCCGGGGATGATGTCAAATGAGCAGTGGTGCTTGCCACCGGCGACTCAGGACTACCAGTAATATAAAACACATCGGCGGCCGGCGAGTCAGGAATATGCATGTCTAGGTCATGGTGTGCCGGTGATAGTGTCAAATGAACAGTGGTGCTCGCCACCAGCTCAGGACTACCAGGAATATAAAATGCATCGGTGGTCGGCGAGTCAGGAATATGAAACATGTCTAGGTCATGGTGTGCCAGCAATAATGTCAAATGAGCAGTGGTGCTCACCACTGGCTCAGGACTACCAGGAATATAAAATGCATTGGTGGCCGGCGAGTCAGGAATATGAAACATGTCTCAGTCATGGCGTGCCAGTGATAATGTCAAATGAACAGTGCTGGTCGCCACACAAGGCCAGCCTCATAATTCCTCCTTTCTGAAAAATAGTTAGAAATTCTTTGCAAAATATTATATTTGAGACTAAATTTCTACAAACAGAAATTCAAAAAATTACCCACTAGAAATATACTTTGAAAACCAATATTTCTGGTTAAATTTCTCATGACATTTTAGTGTAGATACTGGAAGTATTTCTGTAAGGCGATGTTTAACTTATCAATTGCCTGAAAGGCTTTTAGAAATTAGATCAGAAAGTTTTATTTTCTGGTCATGCTTTCTGATCCGTAAAAGAATTTCTTTCTGGTTGGTCAAAGTCTATGTGAAAGCGTCACTTTCACAAAGACTTTCAACAAGACTTTCAGCAGCTGTTCAGTTTAACATTCCGGGAGCAGAAAGGCTGGCTTTCAATCTGCAGAAATAGTTTCAGAAAGGCTAGCTTTCAACCTCATGATTGGTATAGTGAAAGTAATAATTTCACATCAGGTTTTCAAGATCATGAAAGGCAAACATTCTAATAGAGATTTCACCACCTAGAAATATTAAATTTCAAATTTGTGAAAGGCAGTGCCCACTAGTGCCTGCCCATGAAATTTAATATTTCAAGGTGGTGAAATCTCTATCAGAATGTTTGCCTTTCATGATCTTGAAAACCTGATGTGAAATTATTACTTTCACTATACCAATCATGAGGTTGAAAGCTAGCCTTTCTGAAACTATTTCTGCAGATTGAAAGCCAGCCTTTCTGCTCCCGGAATGTTAAACTGAACAGCTGCTGAAAGGCTTGTTGAAAGTCTTTGTGAAAGTGACGCTTTCACATAGACTTTGACCAACCAGAAAGAAATTCTTTTACGGATCAGAAAGCATGACCAGAAAATAAAACTTTCTGATCTAATTTCTAAAAGCCTTTCAGGCAATTGATAAGTTAAACATCGCCTTACAGAAATACTTCCAGTATCTACACTAAAATGTCATGAGAAATTTAACCAGAAATATTGGTTTTCAAAGTATATTTCTAGTGGGTAATTTTTTGAATTTCTGTTTGTAGAAATTTAGTCTCAAATATAATATTTCACAAAGAATTTCTAACTATATTTCAGAAAGGAGGAATTATGAGGCTGGCCTTGTGCCACCAGCGAGTCAGGACTACCAGGAATATAAAACGCATCGGTGGCCGGCAAGTCAGGAATATGAAAGAGATCTAGGTCATGGTGTGGCGGCGATGATGTCAAATGAATGGTGCTTGCTGTGGGTGAGTCGGGACTACCAGGAATGTGAAATGCATCCAAGTCAAAAGATTGGGAATTTTTGGTGGGTGGGGTTGCCAAATGGATAATATCTGCAGCCGCTTCAGAAATATCAAAAGCAAATGAGGAATGTATCGATGAATGTGGTATGGAGAAATGAAGAATACCATCCACCGCCAGTGAATCAGGACATTCAGGAATATGAAAAGTGGCCAGGTCCAGATTATCTATATACACTGCTGGTGAATCAGGACTACCAGGAATATCCAAGGCGTTGAGGTCCAGAGTGGGCATACTTGTTGGTGGCAAATTTGGCAAGTTTACTGATGAGCTGCCTGAATATTCCATAAGACGCGAAAATTGATCAACAAATGCAGTCACGTGAATTTTGAATATGGAAGTTGAAACTGACATTGCATTTATTGATGCTATCAACTGCATCCACCCTAAGTACAAACAGTTTTATCATGTCTTCTCAGCACACCAAATCCATGGAGCGTGCCCTCAATACATTTTTGGATGGTACTCGGATGACCGTGGATTCAAAATCCATGTTGGGCAAGTTGGTGCGTGATTTTTATTATGTCCTATGAATCTTTCTAAGAAGGCTTTGAAGTTGGATTATAGGCAAAAGGTGTTGGTGAAGGAAGCGGCGGTGACACTGTTCCTCAAACATGTGTTCAAAGTACTCCATCAGTGGGATAAGTCTGGCCCAACGCCTTGGGAATCCATCGACTGGAGCATATATGTTTGTCAACCTTCGCCTGTCGCTGCACCAAGCAGCACTCTCCTGGCCATGCACGTTACGCTCCAAATCCCCACCACGGCTACGCCACCCATTGTTGCTCCTGGTTCTGCAGCCGCATCACTCGTCGCCATCTCCGCACCTGTTCCCACCACTGCGACACCGGAGGCTCAGACCAACCAAACAGAAGCAGCTGCAAGAGCCCAGAGCAAGGGCAAGGGCAAGGGCAAGGAAAAGAAGGTCATAGAACACCTGGCTCCACCTCAGTCGAAATGCTGAAAGGTGTTGCCACAGCTGGTGCCGCCTGAAACAGAGGACAGCAACATCACAAAAGAGCCACCATTCATCCATGCCAACCTGCCAATCATGACGGCCACTCCTGCTCTACCTGAAGACAATATATGGAGGTCCATTGTGGAATGGCCCACTGCTCTGTGTGACACCTGCAGTTTGAGAGGCCTGACAACCTGCTGAATGATGGGCATCCAGATTGCTTGCGTGATGTGCCACAAGGGCAAGACAAAATGCTCATATACAGCATCACGTACAGCATGGCGGGATGAATTGATAGTGGCAGGGGAGCTCAAGGGGAGAAAAAAGGTCATTGGGAAGAAAAAGGTGAAGGCAGAGGAAAGTGAACGACCAAGAACAGCGCCGAAGAGAAAACGCCGGGCAGCAGATACCACTGGTGAGTCAGATGAGTACATCCCTGTCATGCCAGCCCCCGTCTCCTCAACTTCATGCATCTCTGACCATATACCAACCCCAGAGCCTGTCCTGTCAACAAGCCTCACAATCCCCCAATCCATCAACACCACGCTTCCTGCGCCACCACCACCAGGTCATGTCACCCATCCCAATTGCATGCCTACTGTTGGTGGTTTACAACGGGAGCTCCAAGACCTCCGCATGCTCATATCGGTCTTGGCAGAAAATCAAGGGAAATTGGATCAGGAAAGCCTCATGTTGCATGGATACATGGAAGTTCTGAACACGTTGAAGGAAAAGATGACAGTGAGCATTCTGGCATTGGAGGCTGAGATGGGTGAGTTGAGAGAAAAGGTGCTGGTGAGCATTCTGGTGCTGGAGGCTGAGATGAGGGGGTTGAGGAATGGGATGGAGTTGGAGAAGATGAAGCAGGAGGTTTTCATGTTGCATGGTCAATTGGCGGCGACAAACAAGCGGCTGGCCGAATTGGAGAACGAGGGAGGAATCAGAAGACAAAGATCCATGGAATGCAGATGCCACGGCACTGTTGATGATCCATCTCCTAAAGTCATCAATGTTTGTCAATCCAGCCCATTTGCGTGAATCCATTCGCTCCCCACCATCGCCTGTTCCCATTATTATGACCACAGCTACATTGGTGATCCCTGACACCAGTTCTTTCACCAATGCAGCTGCAGCTTCTACCTCCCCAGATCCAACATCAACATACACTGCACAAATGTCCCCCCTCCTGCCTGATACCACTGTCTCAATTCCAAAAACATCAACACCCCTGGCATAATTCTACGTTGGACAAAAAATAACAATATTTTTTATACTACACCTATTTGTGTATATATTTTGATCAATATATGCATAGTTGCTTCATTAATAGATGGAGTATAAGGTATCTATTGAATTCATCATGCTGTAGGAATGTGGAAGGAGGCTACAAGGATAGATACAACAAACATACATTGAAGTGACCAACACTGGTAGTGATAAAGTCGCCGGCGGCCATAAGCATAACAGTGGAGCTAAGCGAATGACTGGCGCCGGTTACTGTATGAGCTAAGAAAATGTGTATGGGCCCATCCTAACATAATGCAGGGAAATGGGCCCATATGAATAATATGCCCGATGGAATGATTGGGTGGACCCATGATAGTAAAAGGAAAACAGTATGGGCCCACATGACTTCAGTGCATCTCTCGGCGCCAGAAAACATAAAGTCAGCACAGGTGATTCACATAGCACTTAAAAGATTTGTATTGTAATAGCAGCAGTAATTCAAGTCCTGTACACTATAGTTGTGGGGGCCCATACTGTTTTAAGTCGTCTATTTAGGAAAAGATAAAGTGGGTGCCGGTCATGCACATAGTTCTTAAAAGACTTGTATGCTAATTGCGGCCAGTGTGCACTAGAACATGGATAACAAACAAAGGAATGGTGACATGCTGTATGCTGTAGGAATGTGGGAGGATAAGGATATATGCAAAATCAGTACATTGTAGTGACTGGTGCTGGTAGTGAAAAGTGCCCGGCGCCAGGAGTGAAAAGGTGACTGGCACTGGTAGTGATAAAGTCGATGGTCCGAGAAAATGATGCCCAACTTCAGAAGGACAGGAAATTGTTGGCTTACTGGGAGGATGTGTGGAATCAGGTTAGGGAGCACCTTGACACTTAATAAGTCGTCTATGTAGGAAAAGATAAACATTGTAGTGACTAGCGCCGGTAGTGATAAAGTCACTTGTGGCGATAAGCATCCAAGGTCAAGAGCTAAGTGAATGACCAGCGCCGGTTATTGTAGAACCCCATGAGCTACGAAAATGTGTATGGGCCCATCCTAAAATAATACAGGGAAATGGGCCCATACGAATGATATGCTTGATGGAATGATCGTGTGGGCCCATGACAGTAAAAGGAAAACAGTATGGGCCCACACGACTATAGCGTACAGGACTTGAATTACTGCTGTTATTACAAATCATACAGAATATATCCTAAAACAGTACATTGTAGTGACTGGCGCTGGTAGGGATATACACAGGCACATAACAGAAGAGAACAATCATTAGTCAAAGACAGTAGTAATGTGCAATGAGAGTAGACGTAGATTAATCCTGATGTTGGAGCAGACTATATACGCTGCACAGTGGAAGAGACAACACGTTCCTTATAACCTACCTGGGGTTTACTTAGACTTACAGCTAGGGTTAGCAGAGGTAAGAACACTGTATTCCTACTACGGTACAGGTTCTCCTTATATACATAATAATAAGGATGTCACATGACTCAGGAATGTGTTTACCACATGTATGCGCAGTAAGCGCAGTAACATGCGTATGCTGCATGTATTGCCTCATGTATACAGCATGCATCACTGGGATTAATTTCAACACCCCCCCTCAAACTGTACAGCGCTCTAAGCAGCTAAGTTTGAATCTTGAAAGTAATTCCGAGAGAGTCTCTAAATTTCCTGAATAGGATGGCACCAAGGTTCTTTGTGAACATGTCAGCTGGATTATCACTTCCAGGAATGAAAACGACTGTGACTTTGTCATTTTCTATGCATTCGCGGGTGTAGTGGTAGCGAATGTCTATATGTTTGGTCCTTCTTTCCTGAACTGGATTTGATCCAATAAAGATGGATCCCTGATTATCAGCACAGATTGGTACGCGCTTCAGTGTATATCCAAGTTCCTGGAATAAGGACTCTATCCACACTATCTGCCGACAAGTGTTGGAGAGAGCCATATATTCGGCTTCTGTGGATGACAGTGCTACAGTTTTTTGTAAACGGGACTGCCAGCACACAATGCCACTCGCCAGAGTAGCAAAGTAACCCGTTGTAGATCAGCGCTTGACAGTGTCAGCTGCCCAATCAGAATCTGTGAAGGCCTGCAGCCCCTCGGATTTCTCTCCATCATAGACTATACTGTACTTCTGGGTTCCCACCAGATAGTGCATTATGTACATTGCTTTGTCTAGATGTTCTTGGCTAGGATTAGCCGAGAATTGCAACATCTTGATTACCGCGTAAGCGATATCAGGTCGCATTCCAAGCATCAGATACAATAAAGATCCGATCACAGACTGATATTTTGATCTAAGCGCCACGTTTGGTGTCGCTGTGTTCTCCGACGGTTTGTAGCCAGTCAGGAGTGGAGTGGGGGCAACTTTGGCATTTGTCATCTCGAACCTCTCGAGCACTTTGGCAAGATATTCTGTTTGATCGAGTTTGACTTTTGTAGCAGTCTGGGTGACACGCATGCCTAAGAATTACGTGACTTTTTCAGTACTACGGCACTCCCAATGCTTCAGGCAAGCATTCTTCTTTTCATCCACAAGTTTCTTGTTCTTGCCCATGAACAAGCCATCGTCAACATAGACTAGCGCAATAATGATTCTGCCTGTCTTAGGATCCTTGTGTATGAAGATGCCGGCATCGGAGCTGGCGCGCACAAACCCAATGGTGCGCATAAATGCCTCTAGCTCTTTCCACCATGCTAGTGAAGCCTGTTTAAGGCCATACAATGCTCGGCGTAAGCACATTACTTTGCGCTCTTTACCCTCGAGTCTGAAACCCTCGGGTTGATCCATATAGATCTCCTCATCAAGTTTGCCATATAAAAATGCGGTTTTTACATCTAGACCGGTCATATACATGCTTTCTAGAGATGCAAGGGCAAACATGAGGCGTACGGTCTCGTAGCAGACTACTGGTGAGAAAATCTCATCAAAGTCAACGCCTTCGACTTGTGAAAAGCCTTTGGCCATGAGTCTGGCTCGTTTTCTTCCGTCCGATTTCACAGAGAAAACCCATCTATTTTTGATCGTTTTCCGATCATGTGGAAGATCAACGATATCATAGACTTGTCGCTTGTGAAGAGCCTCTAACTCTTCACGACAAGCCTGTTTCCACTCAAGTTGCTGCTGCCGGGGTAGGCGCGCAATATCGCGAAATTGGTTTGGAACTAGGCTTTTTCTGCTTGATGGTGTGACTGCTTTTGATAACAGCCAGCGGATAAGCTCATCTCCACCTTCCTTGGTTATCTTTTTAATATAACCTGCTTCGTCTGGTTCCCCCATTGGGTAATCATGTTCTTGATTATTGGAATCGGGCACACTCTCGTGGGGTGCCGAACTCGGTCCAGCAACCGGTTCTTGCTGTTGAGGTCGTGGTCGTGTTCGGTCATGATCCGAATCTTGACCCACAGACTTCTTCCAATATCGATCACGCGCAATGTCTCTCTCTATGTCAGAGGGGAGTCGCTGTTCTCCATAGGTATTGCTGGGACGGTTTGGGATTTTCCTCTGCCTGCCTGATCGACGGGGCAATTGCTGCCATTCCTGTTGATCTTCACGTCTTGGATGAAAGTCCTCAGTGTTAACTGGAGGCGGCAGAGGAGGAGCGTTAGTCACATCGTCATGTGCCTTTTGCTCGCTTGGTAAATCATCATCATCATCTTCTAATGATGGAGGAAGGGGCGGATTTTGTGGCGGTATAGGGTCATCGCCATCCGTTCCAGATGAGTGGTCGTCATCTTCTGGTTCTGGAGGTGGAAAATCACCAAGGTCTGTCTTGGCAGGAGTTTTAGCTCCAGGACAGCATGGGAACATCGTTTCATCAAATGGTGCCGTAGCACCAATGAATATTGCGCCATTTTGTCGCATGAAACGATATGCTTTAATGCCATCTTCTACTCCAAGGTACGTCATTAACTCCGATCGAGGAGATAATGTTGTTGGATGTTTTTCCTTTGGTAGATAGACATAAGCACCGCAACCGAAGACCTTCAGATTGTTTAGATCTGGGCGGACCTTTGTCAGGTCCTCAAAAGGTGTCAGCCATTTCAGGTGCCTTATTGGGGTTTGGTTGTATAAATGTGTTGCATGTTCTATGCAAAATTCCCACCATGATTGTGGTAGACAAGCGGTGAATCGCAAGGTTTGTGACTTTTCCATTATTGTCCTTATGGTGCACTCTGCGCGCCCATTCTGTTGATGAACGTGGGGTGCAGACATCTCTATTTTGATGCCTAAGTCCTTGAGCTGTTTTTGTAGCTCACGATCCTTGAACTCCCCCCCTGGATCGACATGCCAGCGCTTGATTGTAGCGCCATATTGGGTTTTAGCCATTGCTTGAAATTGTCTAATTGCTGCAGCAGCATCAGATTTCTTTCTGAGACATTGGACCCAAATATGTGACATTTTGTCATCCAGAAATACAATGAAGTATTTATGTTTGTGGTACGATAGTACTGGGAGTTCCTTTAGGTTGGAATGTATTAATTCAAAGGATTTGTCAGCTCATGAGTCTGACTCGGGAAAAGATTTTGAGGTCATTTTCCCTTCTGCACACCCTGGACATATAATTTTGTCTTTAGGAATAATTAAATTCCTTGGGAATTTTATGGTGCTTTTAGGCATTTTCCCTAGCGCCTCTTTGGATGGGTGTCCAAGTCGCCTATGCCAAGTCAAGTATTCAGCGACATAAATGGTCACGACATTAACCTTTTTGGTGCTCAATATATGAGTCCGAGCCCAATAGATCGTGTCATTCCTCCTTAGAGAGACACAATGCATGATTGGGTTTCCATGCTCGATAAATGAAATGTGTGCGGAGGAACCACGCACATCACTTCCATCTTGTAAAAAGACCCCCATTGACATCAATCGAGTATTAATGTTGGGTATGTAGTAGACGGGGTATAACCGCATTTCACGTGTCTCTGACTTCCCATGACATACTACCTGGTGTTTAATGAAGACTGCTCCTTTTCCTACTATATGAGTAGTACCAGTGGCCGTTTGGACCAAGGTAGAGTCCTTTCTCGGTAAAGGCTCATAAGAAGTGAAATCTTTTATTTCACCAGTGAAGTGTTTTGATGCGCCTGAATCCATGATCCAGTCAGCACCTTTCTTACAATCTCCCTTTGCACACATAGCACATATATTAAGATCTAAATAATTCCATGATACATTTAATAGCGGTAAAATTTCACATGAAAAGTTCGCTGTATTCATAGGAATATTAATCTTAGTGCTTGTGGCAGGGAAAAGGACTGACCTGTCATCATACGCCCCTGTATCAAGGGGTTCATCGACGAGCATTTCGTCGACGGCTTTCCACACTTCCTCATCAGACACCGGAGGTTCAGATCCAAGGGAGATGGTATCGTCTTCTACCTCCTCAATCCTAGACTCGGGTTCTGGTTCTATCCTTCTTCTCTTTCCTTCTCGCACCGTCAGGTGCTCTTCCAGTGGTCGCAGATTTTTCGCACTGCGCGGAAGTTGCATTTGCTCGAGGGTGTCTCGAGCTTGCTGATATTCGGCATAAACTGAATGAGAGGTAGAGGCCGCGCCCGTATATGCCTGTGCAGGCAGTCGGTGGCGAGGATCCCTTGTGGGAGTGTGTTTGCGTCTTTCAATGCGCTGTATAAGCGGCATCGGCAGTATGATGGTGCCATTACCATTTATGGTGGTATAGGCTTTGGAGGCAAGGTGGGTATGTTTATCCTTCGGCTTCTCCTCCTTAGTCTTTCTGTCCCCACGTCGTCCACGTTTTCGGGACGAGTCTCCATTGCTGTTTTGCCCTTCTTTGGGCTGCCATTTGGGGTTTCCCCCTTTGCGCTTAACAGCAGAAAGTTTGTTGGCCTGAGGCTGGCCAGCGGGCTTTCCTACTGCTGTGCGCCTTGAGGCTTCAGCGACAATGGAGTCCTTGACATGTTTAAATGTCAAGGCGCTAGTAGCAGTCGTGTTAAGGACCATTGTGGACAAGGAATCGTACTCGCGCGGCATCGCAGCAAGTAGAATCATTGCTTGCACTAGCTCGGGGATGGCGACATTAGCAGCCGTAAGGCGCTCAAATTTGTCTGCCATTCTAGCAATCTCCGGTGCAGGGTTCGCAGCTGGGATCTTGATCGCTATTGCGGACCTAAAGTCCGCAAAGACTTGGGAGGGGCCGTCCACACCATAATCGGTGCAGATGAGATCCCACACCTCCTCAGCAGTGTCCTTTGAGTTGGCACGCTGCTGAATGGAGGGGGCCAGGTGGAGCACTAGGCTACCAATGGCCTGGTCATTTTTGTTGCTCCAGGTCTGGAGCTTGGCATTAGCATCTGCTACCAAAGTAGTGTTCGTCGCCGTCAAGGGAGGCGCCGGGGGTGGTTTTTGCTCCGCCCCGCTAGTTATTTGCCAGAGGCCCTGAGACCTGAGCCACGCCTTCATTGAGTCGGCCCATTGAATGTAATTTGATCCGTCAAAAGTTTGAACGAGTTTCTCAAGAGTTGAAGACATGATTTTGTGGTGGCAGCTGTTAAAAGCGCTCAATCAGTCTTTTTACTCAATAAAACACATTTAACATTCTCAGGAGAAAACACTCCTTCAGAGTGGTTAACCCTAGTCAACCTAGGTTTTATGTGCAGCTCACAGGGAGCGCAATGCAGCTCACGAAGAGCGCAAGGTTATAATTTGGAGACGATGAAGTCAACGTCGTTCGCAGCCAATTAAGGTGCGTTCGCGACGTGCCCAGCAGGGCCCATAACCTGTTGGAGCAGACTATATACGCTGCACAGTGGAAGAGACAACACGTTCCTTATAACCTACCTGGGGTTTACTTAGACTTACAGCTAGGGTTAGCAGAGGTAAGAACACTGTATTCCTACTACGGTACAGGTTCTCCTTATATACATAATAATAAGGATGTCACATGACTCAGGAATGTGTTTACCGCATGTATGCGCAGTAAGCGCAGTAACATGCGTATGCTGCATGTATTGCCTCATGTATACAGCATGCATCACTGGGATTAATTTCAACACCTGACACTGGCCAGAAAGCAACTGTTGCTTGTGTGGCAGTCAGCTATTTCCAAACTGTATCTCTTGGTGCCAGAAAAGGTAAAGGCAGCACTGGTCATCCACATAGCTCTTAAAAGACTTGTATACTAATTGCAGCCACTGTGCACTACAATATGGATAACAAATGCAGGAATGGTGACATGCTGTATGCTGTAGGAATGTGGGAGGATAAGGATATATGCAAAATCAGTACATTGCAGTGACCAGCGCTGGTAGTGATAAAGTCACTGGTGGCAATAAGCATCCAAGTCAAGAGCAAAGCGAATGACCAGTGCAGAATATATGCTAAAACAGTACATTGGAGTGACGGGCGCCAGAGAAGACAACGTCATGCCAATCATTCCCATAGCTCTTAGACTTGTACACTAATCACTGCTGGTGGTCACTGATAATGAAAAGCAATGACATGCTGTAAAAGTAAGAAACTATTGACCAATGGGTATCACAAACACTGTGTACACTAATCGCCGCCAGATGACTGGTGCAGAATATATGCTAAAACAGTACATTGGAGTTGTAGGACCCCATGAGCATGCGTATGGGCCCATCCTAACATAATACATGGAAATGGGCCCATACAAATGATACGCTGGATGGAAAGATCGTGTGGGCCCATGACAGTAAAAGGAAAACAGTATGGGCCCACATGACTATAGCATACAGGACTTGAATTACTGCTGTTATTACAAATCATAAAGAATATATCCTAAAACAGTACATTGTAGTGACTGGCACCGGTAGGGATATACACAGGCACGTAACAGAAGAGAACAATCATTAGTCGAAGACAGTAGTAATGTGCAATGAGAGTAGACGTAGATCAATCCTGACACTGGCCAGACAGCAACTGTCGCTTGTGTGGCAGTCAGCTATTTCCTAACAGGATGTCTTGGCACTGGAAAACATAAAGTCAGCGCCTGACATGGTGTAGTGATAATGTTACCAGGGGCAATAAGCATACAAGTTCAGAGCTAAGCAAATGACTGGTGCCATGATCAGCGACGGTCACTGTACATGACCTAAGGAAATGTCTATGGGCCCTTCTCATAAAAGAATCTATAGACAAATGGTACTTTGTAGGGACCGGTGATAGTAGTGACAATGGCAGTGATAATGCACTGGCACTTAGGGGCACATAGTTTGAAGAATATATGCATGGTTATTTCATTAGTAGATGAAATATATAAGGGATCTATTGAATGTATTGCATCCATGGCAGCGCCAAAAAAAAACTATCTGCCAACCGCGGTGATATCCAAAGGCATGGTTTATTGTGCATGTTGGTGTCTTAAGTCAAATGTATCCTGGGGGTCAGTGGATGCATCTCCATGAGCTTTTGGTCTTGGCTTTGGACAGAGGCTGGGATCCATTGTCACATTCATCACTTGGACATCAGTGTTGCTGGGCTTTGATTTTTTAGGCTGCTGGCCACAACTATTGTGGTCATTCGACTGTGCTCTTTTCAGCTTTCCCTTGCTTCCTTCCGCTGGTGTACTCGTTCCAGCATCCTGTGTTGTAGTCACTTCATCGGTGTTGCGAGCACGGGATCTGTGGTCATTCGACCGTGCTCTTTTCAGCTTTCCCTTGCTTCCTTCTGCTGGTGTACTTGTTCCAGCATCCTGTGTTGTAGTCATTTCATCGGTGTTGTGAGCACGGGATCTTGATCGTGTTTTCATCCAACGCTTTCTGTGGTCAGGGATTACACTATCGGTTGAAGCAACTGATGTTGCCTCAGGGATGGTATCCATCGGTAATGAAGCTAGTGTCATGTTCTGGTGAGAATTTTGACCTTGCCAAATGGCCGGTCGGAGGGCAGGTGCAGTGGAATCATGGATACTACCATGTTCCATCCATGCAGGAACCAGACCATTCATTAAATGACCCCCACACTCCAAATCTGCAAGATAGCTAGCGTAGGTAGGCTCTGTCATGTCGACTCCTGTAGGACCGGTCGTCAAACCCATCATTGCCAGAATATTGTGATCCTCCACTGTTATGTATTGGCCAGGTGGAATGAGCACCTTCTGGAGCATGGGATCGACCAAAAGGTCCCATTCCAGCAGCATCAGGTTTTCTGGTAGCAGTGGAGCTAACCCAGCGGCTTGCTGCTTTTTCTTTTGTTGTTTCGGTACTGGTGCACTCTCACTTTCGGGTTGCTGTGTGGTGGCCTTGGGCCATTTGCCTTTTGTTTTCTTTTTGGTTCATTTGCGCTTCGGTGGATTGCATGGAGCTGCTGTCGTTCCTTCGGTCTCCATGTCATCCAAGTCTGTAAGTTCTTGTAATCGAACTGCTGGCCAAAGTGTTCCCTCCCATGAATTAAGGACATTTGTGAATTCAAAACCAATCTTTCCTTCTTCCTGCCTTCCCATCCAATGGGTAAAACATGCCTCGATATCATGTTTATGCATTTTCGATGGTTCCCGCAATAATACAAACTCCTCATCCAGTGATTCATCTGAGTCTTCCGGCGCTGCAGTCGATGCTCATGATCTCCCTGGCGCCAAGGAAGTTGCACAGCTCTTTCCTCCTTTCTGCAGAGGCATATAGTCCACCTGGTTGATAAATTTGGATTGCTGTGTGTGAATATCAAGCCACAGGACATGACTGGAGGTTCTCCTTGCAGCTAAATCTTGCTGGGGATCAGTATCTTCATTAATCAAAAATGGTTCACTCACTGTACATCCTTTCAATGCATGCCCGTAAAACTTGTTTTTGGTAATTCAGAAACTGGGCATTGTCACTGTGGTGGATAAAACAGTTCACCAGTAGCAGTGGCTGTCCCTTCACTCCAGTCTCCAGGATTTGTTTAGGCTTTGCCCCACCAGCAGGTCGTATCACTGATTTCTCCTCTTCATCAGCGGTGAGATATTCCTCGATGTATGCCTCGAACATGTCTGCAATAGGCTTTTCATGCCACCCAGGTTCATCAGCGATGAAATTTGGCTTATTGTTGCCTAGAAAGCTATTTGTTTCAAACCTACAAATTCTTCATTAGTCGCCATTAAATGCCAGGTGAATGGACATACACGCTCCACTTCCTCTTGCCCACTGGATTTACCCATCCACCCAACACAACCATTTGAACCCCAAGTTCAAGGTACATCAAATTTTGAAATTCATTCATATGCTTTGTGAGCATTTTCTCGGCATCCCTAAGATCAATTCAGCCAAGTTACTGAATTATGGGCGATACATGTACTTTTGCCGAACAGCTGATGGTGGGCCAGTATTCATCCATTGTTGCCAAAGTGCCTCAATCTTTGCGTTTTCCTTTGAATCATTGGAGATTCTTTTGTTGACCTTCGCATATTGCCGCGAATATTTGGCCATCCAGTCCAGTCATCCTTTCTCCAGATCTGGAGCCCCCCATCCAATTGCCATCTCTATTTCTGACCCATACAGGTGGATAATTACTTTGTGCCATGGAGGGACCTTGCCAACTGCCGCCTTCAGTGGTTTGCGAGCATTTTGTCTGTACCAAGCTCTAATATGCTGATAATCATGTTTGTCAAAGAGCAGAATATACATCAAGGGCTTATTGCTCACTTCCTGCAGGCCATCCATTGGAGGTTTAACAGGTAAATTAAATAAGTCCGTCATGGCACCTTGTAAGGTTAGTTGTTGCACTTTACGGTTTTTCGATGTCTTCCAGTCGTCACACTCATTGCCCTAGCACATTCAGTTCTGCTGGTGACCACTTATGGGCAACTGGTTGAAATTCCACACTAAAACTTGAAGGACAGCTGCCAAAGTCTTCCCTGCTTTGATCAGCATCCTCGGCGGACATGATAGTCAATGTGGACGCAGTAGACAGGTTGTGCTGGCAAATACATTAGGTACCTTGATATTGCATCAGACTGTCCCTGAGGACTATTTACAGGTCATATTTCAGCCTCAATATACCCTAATATACCCATGACTTCACTCGGTACACCTTTAATCCTCTTGCCACACCTTAATATATCACAATGTCCCTGAGCAGAACAGCAAGTAGTGGAGCATTATTAGCTGGGTGGTCTGCCAATTATTTAGAATTTTATAAAAAAAAGGTAAGATTAGTAAACCATCATTTGTTGTCTTCAGTCATGGCTCCAATCGAGCCATTTGAGCCATTTGAGCCATTCGCTGATAGATGGATGTGTTGTCAGTGGGGCTGCAATTACAATGTCGGTGGCAGGGTACATGCAGCAAGTATGGTCGAATATCACAAATGATGAGCTAATTTACCTACGCTGCGGTTACACACTTCCACCGTGCCGGCACACCACACACATTGCCAACACAGCCACTGGCGATAGCATAGCCACCTATGGTGCATCACCAACTCACCAACACCTGACATACCAATGTATGTGTTACAGTGAGTTACGACCACCCCACGCTACCAACACACTCCCATGGTGCCAGCACAGCTACACACATTGCCGACACAATCACCCTTGCCACCGGCACAGCCACAGGTGAATACGACAACAACACACCGGTGATATGCATCCTGGCAACGGCACCATACATCTTTATTACCCTTCCATCCACATCCAGCAGCGCCGACATTATCCTATTGATGTGGTATTTTCCTATTATGTGACTACGCCTGATGCGGCCTTCCCAAATCACACACTACACTTGATGTGGCCTTTTACTTGTCAGGTCGATCTTTTTCTTATATATTACTTATTTTTTATTCCTTAACCTTTGTGTCTACTTCCATGCAACAAAGGTATAGTAACTTCCAGTTCTTTTAATTGTAGTAACTTATGGTTCCTACTTCCATCCAACGAAGATAATTTGATCCTGTCTTTCCTGTAAACATAAGTCTAGTGTAGGCTGCCAAACACGGCATCCTTCCAATTAACTGGCTACTCAAAACCCCAGACATTTCCTACCCATGGATGTATGGCTTTGAAAATATGCATGGAGGAAGTGGCCATCCTTTTCCAGTTCGCTGCCTGACATTTGGTATATGCCACAGCTCCTGGTGAGGTCTGAGTCTCCAAGCAGTTAACCCAAACCTCTGCTCTGTGAAGAAAATAACGTGGGATCCAAGCCATTTCATGACTAGTAATTGATAACTCCTCCAACCATCTATCATGTTTGGCATTCACCCATAACCAGTGCACCCTGTAGACTAAGTAATAGTGAAGTCGCTCATTAAAGTGAATTGAGGTGTACTTACATTCTTTCATCATTTCACTTGCCTCGACATTGGCTTGGACATTAATGGTCCAAAACCATGGCAATGGTTCATCCTGTCTCCGGCTTCCACCCTCAGCATTGCCGGTACCACCCCTCACCGCGGCAGTTGAAATCTTGAGTTCGTCCCAGCTCAATACCTGATACTTGGACTGCATCTCAGGTGAACATCCCAATGATACCATTGTAGCCCTCGCAGCATTGTATACCTGACGATGTGCTTGAACCCGGCAGCTAATAGCATGCACCTTTGACCAAGCCCTTCCCTTTTTGTTCTTGGAGGTGGCGAGACGTAAATTCTTTCTGAATGAGAAAGATTTCTCACCGAGGGCCATTCTAATGCCCTGGAGCTCATTGTTTGCTTGTCCTTCCCTCAATCTCAACTCTTTCTTGGCGAGGGAATCCAAACCAAGCTGAGTAATTTGTGGAAAGCCAAATGTAGAGGGAAGAGGTAATGGGCATGTTTCAGTGGTATGGACTGCTGCTACTGGGGGCCTTGTAATAAATGGGTTGCTTTGATCATCGTCATCTGAGTTAGTCTGGTAATCGGGAGCTTGTGATGGGAGTACTGGTCTCAGTGGCGAGTCATTAAGCTTTTGCAGTGTATCCAATGTGTCATTGTTCACAAATTGTTCTGATTTAGCAATGAAGGAATCCACTCTGGTATCAAGGTTTTGCTGTTTTGTTGCAATCTTCAGCTTATCAGCCTTGGACAACACTGAATGCTGTTGACATATAAAGGTCTGAAGAGCCAGTCTGATACTAGTTAGCATAGGAATATTTTGCAATGGCTGGATATGCACTGGGCTTCCTCAAGTTTGAGGCCAAGAGCAACCCAGGTGGTTTCACCCTTTCCATCACTGGTTTCATCTTCATCCTCTAGAAGGTTCATTTGAAGGTCGCTTTGTGTGACCACTACCTGACCAGGGTTTATATCATAGATGTCCATTGCTTCTGGATTGGTTAGATGTGTTGCCTGAGAGTGTTTTTCCAATTCTTTCCAGGTTGCAATCTCCTCAGGGTCTGAGTTTGCCGTGTACTGCAATAGGTCCACCCAACTTTCCTCCTCACCTGCCACAGCGGCTCTGAATTGGTGGGTGGTGGTAACCACTACATCTGGTTCCAAGTCAATCTGGCACAAGGTACAAACATGTATTCACCTATGTCCTGCATTTTTTTGAAGTTGGAATCTCCCATATGATCATCCAAGGTTTCAATCCATCCAGAAATGGTAGCATTTTGGGTACTAGGTGAGATTTCATTCAACACTGACCACAATGATTCAAGGATTTCTCCATCCACTTGTCTGGCACCAGGAATGAAACTCGGTGAAAAGCATGAGAAACATTGCCAGACGTGGCCACCGACATGGAAAAGACCAATACCATGCAGAATGGCGATGCCGAGTGGTAGCTGGATGTACTGACTCTCCTCCATCCAAAGTCTGAGCCTCTTCCAATACTGGCACATTATATCATAAATCAAAATGATTTTCTTGAGTCTGGTGATATTAGTGTTTTTCAAGGCTTCAGATAAAGAATAGTCCATGTTTGCTTGTCTAGAAAACATTACACAATGTCTCTCAAAATGTGAAGATATCTCACCGTTCCCCTTTTTGGAAGTCAACCACCGCACTGGGGCAGAAGCAACCATGATGGCCACAAGCAGTTGCACCGACACCAGTTACTTCAAGACCCTTGTATTTGATGAAGCGGTCATTTACAGCATGATGCTCATTGCAGGTCGGTTTCTAATTTGGAGTTAGTAAATACGCTGAAAGTCTTTCAAATATCTTACCTCTGTGACTTCCTTAGCAATGGCGAGGTGTGCTTTGTAGCGATTTGGCTCAGTCATGAAAAAATCACCATGACTGAGCTTAATATCACGGTGAGCATTTTCGCGCTTCTGATGAACAGCGGTGAAGTTTCCATCCATGACAAAAGTCCGAGTGTATGCCATTCTGAGGTAAGATTACATTAAATACATTCCAATTCATGCGATTTGACTTACTGGTCAGGATCCTCGGTCCAATTTTCTGGCAGATTGACACCAGGCTGAGGACATGCAACACAGAATGTTGGGATGTCAGTTGCACCATGCATTGCAGCTGCCGATGAGCTGCCGGCACTGGACTGTGATTCTCCCCAGTGGCCTCTCCACTTCAAATGTTTCAGCATTCGCCATAGCCGGCTTGCCCTGAGAAGCTCCCTGTATTGATCCTCAAGTACCGATGTCAGAGATATTGACAACTGTAGTATATCAATCATACCTCCACGGCACTAGGAAATAAGGGTGAAGTCATGCACCGGAGCTTCTGGGAGTATTGATAGGCTGAAGATTTACATTCCAGATTGGACAATCGCACATCATTGAGGACTTTAAATGTGAATGTGGTCTTGATATTTTTGTAGCTGACCAGGAAAAGCCCCAATTGCAACAAGTGATTTTCCTGCTCTTGACAGGAATTAGGGCAATTACACCACTTGACCCACATATGATGTACACTGGAAACATTGATTACTGTCAATTTGTGACAATCCATCAGCATTGGGAAAGTTGTGGGACCAAGGTCATAAACACTGGTAAACCTTTTCATCTCCTTGACGATGTTGTTGGTTCCATCACCTTCTGTTGCATCATCCAAATCATCTTCATAATTGTCGGCCTCTTGTCCAACCACATCTGGCGCCGATGGGTGAAAGTAACTTGGGCAGGATGCACCATTGTGACCGAGATGTAAAACTAACCCGACTTGGAACAACCAAGCTGGTTCAAAATAGGAACCTGTCCAGTGGTCAATGCGGTGAAATGGGTTAGAAGCATGGTTATCATGGCAGCAGTCAGTACAGAACATGGGATTGAAAAGACAGTCTCGGCATTGCCAGGTAGCAGCATCATCCCCACACAAATTGCATTTCATGCAATCGGGTACTTCATTGGATAGTAGTGCTTCCAAATACATGGCCTTTTTAGGCAACCATTCTTCATTGTAATCTTGAGGTGTCTGAGGGTAATATTAGCATAGTCAATGTGGTAGCCATAATAAGTCACCTTTGAAGAGGGGGGATCAAGATCTGCAATGAAATTTAGAGTGTGATGCTCAATTGGTTCATCGGACATCAGAGATGTTATATTGGTGTTGGATGTGGTCACCGATCCTGACACTGGTGCACTTATCTTGGCCTTCTTATGCCTTGGAGTTGACTGAGGACTTTGCTGAACTGGTACAAGGTGATCCCTGGGTCCCCACGATGTCTGGGAGTGAACGACAGTCATCTGGGTGATTCTTCCAATGATGGTGCAAGTGTGTCCTCTAGGCATGATGGTTTGTAGAGTGATGTAAAATTATGAACAAGCATCTCCAGGATTATATAGGCACTGTAGGCAGTGAGGAAACATGGCAACATGGCGATGTAAATGACAATGGTACCATGTAGAGGTTACTATGGGACTGTTCTACACAGCATACTAACATGTTACCTAGGTCATACTCACAAAGCTACTGTTGATGTTTCCAATGGAAAATTACACCAGCAGTGTTTGTGATACCCATTGGTCAATAGTTTCTTACTTTTACAGCATGTCATTGCTTTTTGTTATCAGTGACCACCAGCGGCGATTAGTGTACAAGTCTAAGAGCTATGGGAATGATCGGTGCGACGTTGTCTTCTCCGGCGCCCATCACTCCAATGTACTGTTTTAGCATATATTCTGCACCGGTCATTCGCTTTGCTCTTGACTTGGATGCTTATCACCACCAGTGACTTTATCACTACCGGCACTGGTCACTGCAATGTACTGATTTTGCATATATCCTTATCCTCCCACATTCCTACAGCATACAGCATGTCACCATTCCTGCATTTGTTATCCATATTGTAGTGCACAGTGGCCGCAATTAGTATACAAGTCTTTTAAGAGCTATGTGGATGACCAGTGCTGCCTTTACCTTTTCCGGCACCGAGAGATACAGTTCAAAAATAGCTGACTGCCACACAAGCAACAGTTGCTTTCTGGCCAGTGTCAGGATTAATCTACGTCTACTCTCATTGCACATTACTACTGTCTTCGACTAATGATTGTTCTCTTCTGTTACGTGCCTGTGTATATCCCTACCAGTGCCAGTCACTACAATGTACTGTTTTAGGATATATTCTTTATGATTTGTAATAACAGCAGTAATTCAAGTCCTGTATGCTATAGTCATGTGGGCCCATACTGTTTTCCTTTTACTGTCATGGGCCCACCCGATCATTCCATTGAGCATATCATTCGTATGGGCCCATTTCCCTGTATTATTTTAGGATGGGCCCATACACATTTTCGTAGCTCATGGGGTTCTACAATAACTGGCGCCAGTCATTCACTTAGCTCTTGACCTTGGATGCTTATCACCACAAGTGACTTTATCACTACCGGTGCCAGTCACTACAATGTTTATCTTTTCCTACATAGATGACTTGTTAAGTGTCAAGGTGCTCCCTAACCTGATTCCACACATCCTCCCAGTAAGCCAACAATTTTCTGTCCTTCTGAAGTTGGGCATCATTTTCTCGGACCGTCTCAGTCATCCTTTTCCATGTCAAATGCAGGACATCGAAGATCTTCATCATTAATTGTATTTCGGCCAGGTCACCGGTGGCATATGGGACTGGCCATAGGTCTTGCCAGGTGAACTGGATCTGATGAAACTTAAGATAAATTAAAGGACAACAACATGTTACTCACCTGTGGCTGATGAACCACCAGGAAGTCATGTGGAGCAAATGGGTATGAGTTGTAGTTCTCTGGATCATTCTGTTTACTCCACCAAGAATTGATATAGCTATTGACAATACGGGTGGGGTCATCAGCATCAACCTTCAAGTACCTTTGTATTGCTGGAATGTATTCTAGTTCCAGAAAATCTTTGCCCTCAGGATCATTGCATTCCGAGCACCACAAAGTCCCATCATGTACCATCTTTATGGTTTCCATGACGAGCAGGGGAGTGTATGGAGCACTGCCACCCATAGAGGCATAAATTCCGGTGGCCATCAAGAATTCCTTCTAAGTTGGTATTGGTGATCAGATAATTGGCAATCACAATATGTTCACTTACAGTCTCAAAAAATAGGCCAGACACCCACCCCAACCGTGACTCTTCGTAGTCTTCATCGTTATCTACTGCAAGGATCCATGTAGTGATTGCAGCACGGAGATGTGACGTTCCATACAACAGCACTTCCTGCCCATGTGCTAGATCATTCCATGCTGGTAGTAGTCCCATAGTACTCTCTCAAATGCTGAGATCATGAGCTACCTGTTGAGCAGCGATGGCCTGCTCATGGAACTCAGTAGGTTTGACTGTAGGGTGAGGGTTCTCTAGGAAATTGGCATTCCTCTGATGCTCGACTTCTATTTGATTCAATGCGGTAGCAAATTTGCCAGCAGTAACAGGGTCAGGTTTATATGGCCAGCGAGGCACAGATTCAAGGTTTGTATAGCGGGATATCATAACTTCAATGCAGTTGTAGATACAGAATGTTTGGACGATTAAGTAATCAATGGACAAAATTATCATCGGTGCCAGGAACAAGCACCAATGATAAGTCTGTATGGGCTGATGTCTATAGGAAAACCAGTGGTGGGCCAATACGATCGTTCCCTGTCAAATGGAATCATCACATGGGCCCATGTATATGTGGTAAGCAGTTCAAACTCTTAACTACACCCTCTGTCAAGTCAGTAAAATTGTGCGCTCATACCTCTGGATTCTGGCCCCAACATTGGGACATTCATTTATATCTAACCATAATCTATAGCAGGACATCACATCGGTGTCTAAAACAATTGGCTAGTGTGGCATGTCCCGGCGCCGCATGCATCCAACTGTATCTGCTGTGACCCAACGCCGTAATGATCATTGGCACAGGGAACCAGCACCAACGATATGTCCATATAGGCCGATGTCTATAAGAAAACCAGTGGTGGGCCAATACGATTGTGCAGTATCACATGCATTGCATGGGCCCATGTATATGTGGTAACATGTAGTAAAATGATGACCATGCTAGCCGGCGCCATGATTCAGATGTTGCTGCCACCGAGAATTCTTCAGTGAAGCTGTATACTGGGCCCACATGGATGCATCACACCCTGGGCCCACATGAGTCTTTCCTGACATGGGCCCAATCCGCTACTGATGGATCTATTGTTGTTTTGCAGAAATCCACTGAACGAATATACTGTTGTTTTTTACTGAACAGTGTGCTGTGATACAACCTTGCAAATAAGGGTGAAAGGGGTATGGATTGAGAAGGCTGGGAAGGAGAAGGAGTCAATAATATCCACAAGCTCCAGGTAGCAGTTCTTGGGATTGTCAACCCAGTACTTTACACTCCCCCCCCCAGTCCGAGCGGACTCCACTCAGACACACTTGAACACTTGGACTGTCCGAGGACTTCACTTGGACTCTGCTCGGACACTCAGACTGTCCTAGGACTGTCCGACTTGTCCGAGTAAAGTCCAAGTTCCAGTCTTAGAGAAAGTCTTATAAGTCTCACAAAATGATGTGTGCACAGCAGGAATTGAACCAACAGCCTTCTGGACTAGCAATCACATGACAACAAAACATGCACACTCTACCACTTAAGCCAAGTAGTCATTTAAAGTTACATACATTATATCTATTTATTACTGAAATCTAATTTGTTATATATCATGAATAGATTATTAAATTGACCCCCTCGCATCTGTGCGAGGGGTAGTTAATATGGGTAATTAATATGTATAATACTAAGCCCTCCCCTCGCAAGCTTGAGGGGAGGGTGTAAGGGGACTAGGGGGGTGCCCTGTGTGTTTTTCCCATTTTTTATGTTCGTCCCATATTTTTCCCCACCTCATTTCCTTCTATTCTTCATTTTCTATGATTTTTCCGGATTTTATTACTAATTTTCCCTTGCTATCATGTTTGTATATGTTGACACTTTTATATTTAGAGGCGGAGTACCCCTTCCGACACATACCCCTTGGTATGATGTCATTCGGCGGCCTTGATCCGCCTATCTCCGCCTTTTTCTATTTTTAGGTTATATTTGATTTTTGTCGTCTTCACATATACTGGGCATCAGCAAGGGGATCCTTAGAGTTTTCTCTTCGGATTTCCCTTTGCTAGGTGCGCCCCCAATCCCTGTATTATGTAGCATAATTTTAACTTCGGATTTCCCTTTGCTAGAGGCTTAGGTTGCCCTTATAGTAGAAAACTCTCCCCTAAGGCCCGAAAATCGCGAACGCGCTGCCCAAAATAGGCAGGTACGGACTGGACGACGCTTCCCAAAGCTCCACAGAGTCCCTACACACCGTTCCAGATACTCTCGCCTTTATTGCGCCGCCATTTTCGCCAAATGCGCTCCCTAGCGACATGGACACATCAGAACGCTTCGATGCGCTTGAAAGCAACGTTTCCGGAATGCGCGCGCAAATTGACTCGCTTAAATCTACGATTGAAAACTTCGTTAGGACCCTCCAGGCTAACCCTACGACTAATAGTTCCCCCTTCACGACTCCAAGCGCACCCAACAACGACGTTTTGCCAAACACGTCCACTAAGGAACGTGCCCAGATCAAACCGTCCCCCCCCGCCAAATTTAATGGTGCACGTGCGCAGGGACGTGCATTCCTTAATTCCTGTGAGTTATACATTAGTCTCCAGTCGCATCAATACGTCGATGAGGCTGCAAAAATTTATTGGGCATTCACATACATGAAATCTGAACGCACCTATCTCTATGTGGACCGTATCCTATGTCAAACTAAAGAACTCGGTTCTCTACCTTTCTCCACTTGGGGTGACTTTCGAGCTGAGTTCGTATGCCACTTCTGCCCCCTCAATGAACGCCACTGAGCAGTGACACGACTTGAGTCATCCACTTACCACCAGGGACGTCGATCCGTGGACGGCTATATTGATGAGTTCAAGGATTTGGTGGACATGGCAGGGTATGGGAGTGGGTTACCAGTAGTGGTGAAGTTCCGACGTGGGCTCAACCGAGAAATTCAGGACCAGATTGCACAGATGTTGGAAGGACGCCCAGCGGACGATGATATCCTTGCTTGGTATGAAGCTGCTTCACTCTGTGACGAGAACCGACTCACAAATGCGGCGTTTAATGCTGCATTCCATGCTCCAACTACCACTCATACACCCTACACCTTCAATCGAAGCCTCCCCCGCCCTAACCCCATTCCTGCTCGTCAAACTCCCACACCAGCCGTCAATATCCCAGTACCAATGGATGTTGATGCAGCCTGCAGCCGTGCACGTAAGTTGGATCTCTGCTACCGTTGTGGGGAACCTGGACACAGGGCTGGAGCGTGTCCCCATCGTCAGGATATCTGCATGCTCACCCCCGAGGGACGAGATGAACTCCTGCAAGATTTGTTGGCACTTGTAGATGTTGAGGAAGCAAAGGATCAAGTTGCAGAGGAGGTTAAGCTGGAAGTTGTAGAGGAGCAGGATTTTCCTATTCACAGCGAGTGAATCGTACACCCTCACTGCCTGTCCATAACTGCTTTGAAGTCTTGTCAGTTGAATCCCTGGAGAATGAATCCATTTCTGTAACTGCTCCCCTCTCTGACCCTTCGAAGTTGGCTAAAGATGTACCTGCTCTCCCCATCTCTCCTTCTACTCCACGTCCCAAAATTAAATCATGGGAGCGTAAACTACCACGCAAGTATATTGTGGCATCCACTCCCTCTGCACATTCCTTAAACCTAGCCATCGAACTGCAGACGACCGACACTGGACAGATACTCGGTGTCTCTGCGCTCCTGGACTCTGGTGCGACTGGTCTCTTCATCGATTCCCATCTGGTACAACAACATCGTCTAAATACTCGCTCACTCTCACGTCCGATACCTGTATATAACGTGGATGGATCCCCAAATGAAGCTGGTGCCATCCGAGAGGTTGCAGACCTGGTTCTCCATTACAAAGATCATAGTGAGCGTGCCCTTTTTGCTGTCACTCAATTAGGAAAGCAAAAGGCGATTTTGGGATATCCATGGCTTCGAGACCATAACCCAGAGGTCGACTGGCGCACCGGGGAGGTTACCATGAGCCGATGTCCATCCCGCTGTCGGACGTGTTTCACAGAAGCCAGGCAAGAACGTCATGGACAGAAGGCGGCAATATGACAAACTCAGAAGTGTCGTGCTGGACCCCTGCCTATACCTGAAGTGGAATTGGAAGGGGTTCCTGATCTAATGCTGGACTCGGATGATGATGATGAGGACCCAGAGGAAGTGGAGGAGGGTGATCGGATCTTCTACACTGCGATTCGCTCATCGCATGAGGTGTGTGCCACATCGAACATATCCCAACGCCTCACCGAGGCCTTCCACAAAAACAATGCTGCTAAATCCTCTACTAACTCCTTACTCCCTCATCTCCATGAGTTTGAAGACGTGTTCTCCAAGGAGTCATTCGACTCTCTTCCTGCGCGTAAGCCATGGGATCACGCGATCGAACTCACCCCCGGCGCAACCCCTTCATCCTGCAAGGTCTATCCTCTCTCTCCGGAGGAACAACGGCAGCTTGACCAGTTCATCGACGAGCACCTGGCCTCTGGACATATTCGACCATCGAAGTCACCCATGGCCTCTCCCTTTTTCTTTGTCAAGAAGAAGGATGGCTCACTTCGACCGGTTCAAGACTACAGAAGACTCAACAACATCACGGTCAAAAATCGCTACCCACTACCCCTCATCTCCGAACTCGTAAACCAGCTCCGTGGAGCCCGATACTTCACCAAGCTCGATGTCCGTTGGGGCTATAATAATGTGAGGATAAAGGAGGGAGATGAGTGGAAGGCAGCCTTTCGTACCAACCATGGTCTTTTTGAACCGCTTGTCATGTTCTTTGGCCTTACTAATAGCCCTGCCACCTTTCAGACCATGATGAACGACATCTTCCATGACCTCATCCTCGAAGGCGTTGTCTGCATCTATCTCGACGATATCCTCATCTTCACTCGCACGGTTGAAGAGCACCGTCGCATCACGTGCCTCGTCCTAGAGCGACTTCGACGGTACAAACTCTACCTTCGTCAGGACAAATGCGAGTTTGAAAGGACCAAGATCGAGTACCTCGGCCTGATTATCTCGGAGGGTCAAGTGGAGATGGATCCTATCAAGGTAAACGGGGTCACAGCTTGGCCGACGCCCACGAACAAGAAGGAGGTGCAGTCTTTCCTGGGCTTCATCAATTTTTATCGGCGTTTTATCAAGGATTTCTCACATCATGCATGACTGCTGTTCGACTTGACAGGAAAGGAGGCATGGAGGTGGGATAATGCACAACAGGAGGCGTTCGAAAAGCTTAAGGAGATGGTCACTTCCGCCCCAATCCTTACCTTTGCTGACAATTTGCGTCCTTTTCATGTAGAAGCCAACAGTTCTGACTTTGCGACGGGCACTGTGTTGTCTCAGCAGTCTCCGGAGGACCAGAAGTGGCATCCTGTTGCGTTCTACTCCAAAAGCCTTAGTGCTGTAGAGAGAAACTACGAGATCCATGACAAGGAGATGTTGGCGATAATGTGTGCGCTTGAGGAGTGGCGACACTTCCTCGAGGGTGCCCAACACAAGGTGGAAATTTGGACGGATCACAAGAACCTTGAGTACTTCATGACGGCCAAGAAATTGAACCGTCGTCAAGCTCGTTGGTCCCTGTATCTATCTAGATTCGACTTCTCCTTGCACCACCGTCCGGGTCGCAGCATGGGGAAGACCGATGCCCTATCCCGACGTGCAGACCATGGGGATGGCAGCGGTGACAACCAAAACATTGTGCTGTTGCAGCCAGACCTGTTCACCATTCGGGCACTGGAAGGCATCGTACCCCAGGGCGAGGAGCGGGACATTCTACGTGACATTCGTCGCGCAAACCGTAGCGGTTTACATGAGGATGTTGTCACCCAAGCTGTTAAAGAACTGAGGAAGGGATCGACCCTTTCCTTACGTGCGGCAGAGTGGGCTGAAAAGGAGGACTTGTTGTATTTCAGGGATCGCATCTATGTTCCCAATGACCCAGACCTTCGCCGGCGCATCATATCCCAACACCATGACTCACAGATTGCTGGCCACCCCGGATGCTGGAAGACCTTGGAGCTCACCTCACGGAACTATTGGTGGCCACAAATGTCACGGCTCATTGGTCAGTATTGTCGCACTTGTGACCTTTGCTTATGCACCAAGGTCCCTCGTTGCAAGCCTATTGGTGAGCTACACCCTCTTCCTGTTCCAGAGAGTCGTTGGGATGTCGTCAGCGTCGACTTTGTGGTGGAATTGCCAGAGTCAAATAGGTTTGATGCGGTGATGTGCACAGTTGACTCAGTGGGAAAACATGCTCACTTCATTCCCACTCACACCACTGTCAGTGCCCTAGGTGCCGCTCGACTCTACCTCCACCACGTGTGGAAATTACATGGACTTCCTGGTGCCTTCCTCTCGGATCGTGGCCCTCAGTTCATGGCAGAGTTCACTCGTGAGCTGTACCAACTCCTGGGGATCAAACTCCTCGCTTCAACTGCTTATCACCCACAAACTGATGGCCAGACGGAGCAAGTCAACCAGGAACTGGAGCAGTACATCCGCCTCTTTGTCAATGAACGCCAGCACGATTGGGATGATCTCCTTCCTTTGGCCGAGTTTGGGTACAACAACCATGTCCATGCTTCCACTCAACAGACCCCTTTCCTCTTAGACACTGGACGACATCCACGCATGGGATTTGAACCTCGCCAAACTCCCTCACACATCGAGACAGTGAATGAGTTCACAGAACGCATGAGGGATAGCTTGGAGGAGGCAAGGGCAGCCTTAGCAAAGGCGAAGGACGACATGGCACGATTTTACAACCAGTGCCACTCCCCAACCCCTCAGTACAAGGTTGGTGATCGAGTTTATCTTGACTCCAGTGACATCTCCACTACACGTCCATCCAAGAAACTCGCTCATCGCTTCTTGGGACCTTTCCCCATTGTCAAGTGCGTTGGAACACATGCCTATCGTCTATGCCTCCCAGCCTCCATGTCCAGACTCCATCCCGTCTTCCATGTCGTCAAATTGCTTCCAGCTCCCCCAGATCCGTTCCCGGGACACCATTCACACCCACCACCACCACCTACAGTGATCGAGGGAGAACCCCAATATGAAGTCGAGTCAATCTTGGACAGCCGTTTGCGTCGAGGAAAACTCCAGTATTTGGTACATTGGAAGGGTTATGGGTATGAGGAGAACTCATGGGTCGAAGAGTCTGACGTAAATGCCCCTCGGTTAATCAAGGAATTCCACCGACAGCACACTGCTGCACCGTGTCGCATTCAAGTCACGGACTTTGGTCGTATACGATTTCGAATGCATCGGGGCGATGCATCTTAGAGAGGGGGTGATGTAAGGGGACTAGGGGGGTGCCCTGTGTGTTTTTCCTATTTTTTATGTTTGTCCCATATTTTTCCCCACCTCATTTCCTTCTATTCTTCATTTTCTATGATTTTTCCGGATTTTATTACTAATTTTCCCTTGCTATCATGTTTGTATATGTTGACACTTTTATATTTAGAGGCGGAGTACCCCTTCCGACACATACCCCTTGGTATGATGTCATTCGGCGGCCTTGATCCGCCTATCTCCGCCTTTTTCTATTTTTAGGTTATATTTGATTTTTGTCGTCTTCACATATACTGGGCATCAGCAAGGGGATCCTTAGAGTTTTCTCTTCGGATTTCCCTTTGCTAGGTGCGCCCCCAATCCCTGTATTATGTAGCATAATTTTAACTTCGGATTTCCCTTTGCTAGAGGCTTAGGTTGCCCTTATAGAGGGGGCCATAACTATCAATTATAAAAATAAATTAAAAACACCCACCACAAGCAGTTGCTCATGGCGGCGTTCATCTCTCCCCAGGTCATCCCCTGGCCGTCTCACTCTCCTGTCCCCATTCTTCTCCCCCCCAAACCACCCCACAAGCAGATGCTCGTAGGCATGGGGTGGGTGTCATCATGGGTGTCCCCACTCTCATCATTGTCTCCCTTCCCTCTCGTCTCCCTTCCCTCTCATCTCCCTTCCCTCTTGTCTCCCTTCCCTCTTGTCTCCCTTCCCTCTTGTCTCCCTTCCCTCTGTCTCCTTCCCCCTCGTCTCTTCCCCCTCACCTTCCACCCTGTGAGCAGGGGCTCACAGCAGTGGTGGTGGTGGTGTCATCATCGTCATCATCGCCAGTAGTAGTTTGTAACCATAAAAGGTTAGTTAAAATCACAAAATGAAATGAGAAAAGAAAAAAAAACTTACCTAGGACCCAAGAGACATTGATGTCTCTTGGGTCTCCCCTAATCGTCGTCGTTCCACCTGTCATCCACCCTATGAGCAGTGGCTCGTAGGGCTGGAGCAGGTGCTGTCATTGTTCCATGCCATCATCGTCATTCCACCCACCATCCACCCCATGAGCAGTTGCTCATGAGGCTGGAGGCGGGTGGTGTGTCCTGCGTGGTGGGCGTGAGTAGCTGTTCTTGTCAAAGTTGCACCCTAGAACACAACAATATATGTACTACATAGAGATACACACAAAGCCAAAAACATTCACCAGAATTCAGCTCAAATCACTGGTTGCAGTGGCATCATCAATATATGATGTATTCACCAAATATTCACCAAATCACTGCCTTATATATTCACTGTCTATTATTTCAAACATATATGTTATATTCTCCCTAGATTAGACAGCCATTACTAGCATGAGGACTTTTGGATCCTTGAGAACCTCCCGAGTCAGTCCAAAGTTGGTTGGTAACATCCCGATCACTGGCATGCTGACATCATTCAAGTTCTTAATCGACAACCACCATCATCTGCAGATGACGAGATCCAAGTTCTTAGCGTCATCCAGCTGCAACAAGATTTCTCCATCTTGCAGGGCACCTACAAGCAAGGTCACAAGCGTGTTGTGTGTGCCTCAATGTAGACAGTCATCATTCACAGGTTAGTGATGTCATGATGGGATGATGGTCCTAATGCGTCGACGACACATTTCTGGGTCACAAAAGCAACATGGCTCCTGTTTGAAGGTTGGTGAAGGGCATTTTAGGGTCCTAGAAAGTGGACGAGTGATAGCAAGGCTCGTTATCTGGGTGTATGCAGTTTGTGAATGGACAGCTATGGACAGGCAGGGAACATGGTATGTTGGAGGTTACGCATTCCTTTCAGCTTTTATTAACATGTCAAATTCCATGCATATGCACTGCCCATTTGAACTCTCAGCCTCAAGATTGCAATCCTGAGGTTGATGCAGAGATTTGTATCAACTTCCTTGATTATGATCATTTCTAGCTCTGTTTACATTAGTGAGCAGTGTTTATCTACCCCCAAGATATAGCTGAGCTGCGAGCTGTTTGCATGATTGGCTGATGGGGGATGCTGTGCATCCAACCAGCATACTTTGTGGAGGTATGTGTTTATTGAGTGGCTATCTGTGCTTCATTTTCTCAGCTTCACTGATGTATATGCTTACCATGAGCCGTAGCCATGTGAGCTCTGGAATCCCCCTCCCCACTGATCCAATTCTGTTATATTGGTTGATTTTACTGTTGTGAATCATAATTTTGATCATTGTCCATTAGAAAGAAATGAAGGATTCCTGGTCAGCAGTTGTGGAGGTGAGTTGTTCACGTTGTCTCCCTTGCTTTGCATGCTGGTGAAAGTCTTTGTGTTCTAGTTCTGTGGTTCCTTGTCATGCCCATGATAATGCTCATGGCTATATATGATAGCTCACCCAACCCCTGGCAGCATTGGGGCTGTCATTCCGGAGCAAAATGGTAACATTGGTAAGTAGTTATGATAAGACATTACTCCAGCTGATTGATATACATGCTCATTAGGATTCTGTGGTGTGGTGTATGTTTTCAGCGGCATACAGTTGTTGATGGTGGAATTCGTGAGCTCTGTGTGGCTTTGGGCCTGTTAGAAACCCCATGTTTGTAGCAGTTTGCAATTACAATATAAGTTGGTGACATGGCAGAGGAACAAGAAAATGTGGGTATTGTATGTGACTATTATTCAAGGGGTACCCATGATGTTGATCTGTGACATGGGGGTGGGGGGGGTCCTGCCGGAGGCTTAATTTTTTTCTCTACTTATGGCTCATAAATGTGTTCAGAGGCAAAGTAGTAGACATAAATACAAAAAATAACAAATTTTCACCTTTTCCTTGTAATGCAGACAGGAATCTGTCATTTGCAATGGTCTGCAGTGTTTTTCAGCATAGATTGAAAATTTGTGTATTTGAATAATATTAATGTAAGGGGGGACGATACAAATGTTGGGGATTTTTATTGAGATAACATAACTAACCACCCTTGCACGCAGCGAGGGAGGGACTACAAAACTGATGAATGATAGAAAACAAAAAAAAACCTCTCCTGCGAAACATGCAAGTTACTCTGATCATTTCCCCCCGCTGTTTGTTGTTCATCCCCGTCATCGTGGGGTTTGTCGTGCCGCTCGTTCTGGCCCTACCCTGGCCATCCCTGGTCATCCCCTCATCATTGCTTAGTTTCCTTTTCCTTGTGTCACCATTGTTGCCATCCATAGCAACCATAGTTAAATGAAGGAAATGAAAAAAAGAGACCTAAGAACACTTATCTGGGGCCCGAACGATGCATATCTGTCGTCGCCATTGTCGTTGTCATTGATTGTTTGGTTGAAACTCAACCAAATTGTCAGTATTTCTATTTTTGGGACTCGATGCTCATAGAAAGCACCGTATAACCGTATGCATGGCCGTCTTTTGATGGTCAATATGGCGTAAACCCGTACCATACACATACCGTCAAGGAAAGGCTCAAGGTCCTGACAGTACGGGTACCGTAACCGTCAGTGTACAGCACGGTGCGCAGCCCTAATCACTGTGGGCCGAAGGTGAGCGAAAATCTTTTTAAAAAAAGATTATGTAATTATTTCCAAATATAGTAGTGATATCCCACGAGGGGTCCTCAACTTCCTCTTAAAAAAATTTACCGACCCCGTGTCGTTGCTAACATCCCGGGTACCCCTTGCTATTATTTCATTATTATTTGGGAGAATATTCAGTGAACACGCGTCTAATACAGCCTCTATTGACAAAATAGTTCCCACCCATTATTTCGCCACTATTTGGGAAATATTGCCAGTGTTAGCGGAATAACTTTGTCTCGAAGTGCGGTGATTTATATGTCCACTGCTGTGCGAAGGAGAACTCATCACTTCAAACCCGGGCCGCAGAAACTATCTTACATCTTCTGCAGCACAATAAGCACCTGCCACCCCAATCGCAGTCCCCATCTGGCCTTCCCCATTCTGTCTTTCAACCGCGCGATCACTTGTTCATACATGATCCCATGTACAGTTCGTCGTTGTCAGCGGACACAGTCGTGGCACGCCACCCTCACCACAAGGGCAGTGGTGGTAGTGGCTAGATGTGGCTTGGCTGGGCCTGGCTTGAACATGTTGCGTGCTAGGTGGGACACCACCATTAGTGTTCAGGGAATTAGACAAACACTGTCAAATGACACATTCGATCATTTTCACACATGGGACTTTGGTGTTCTCATCTCCAGATGACGATCATTTTCACACATGGGACTTGACGTCCAGATGACGATCCGTTAGCCACGTCAACTCGTGCATCGCCCCAACAGGACGGTTCACCTTATCCGTCTGATGTTGAATGTTCCTTATACAATCGACGCTTGCTCATGTACTAGGGATCGGTCACCGGTCTAAGCTCCAGCGCTCCAGAAAATATTTGGTTTTGCTGGAGCGCTGGAGCTGCCCTTAAATCTAGATGCTGAAGACCAAGAATATGAACTCCACTGTTCTCTTAGAAACTTGACGGACATCCATGCTAGCTCCTTCAATTTCCATCGCTTTCACCTCTCCTGTTGGGATCGAGACGAGCCGAATCTTTGCGTTGGCGGTCGAGCCTCAATGTGGCTGCGGTTGGTTGGTTGGGCGGGCGGTTGGAGTCCATCACTCATCTATGATTAGATGTGACTGTGTCTCGGACTGCTATTTCCTTTTCGATCCTTCGAATGCTATGCGCTTTAGGGAACTTAGTACATTATCCCCGTTCTTCTACGGCGCCGAGTGGTGGGCTAAATGGAAAACCTAACTAGGACGTCGGTTGAGATATTTAAACCAACTATAACTGTATGTTTTAGATAATTCCCCAATTCGCAGTGATTGTGGTGCGTTGAACCAACCACTTGCATAATTCAGAGCTCAGAGCTCAGAGTCATTGAACATCCTTGAGGTTTCAGTATATCGCCCACGTTTCTATCGAGCGAAATCATGATGCCGCCAGCGGTTTCAGACCTCCCCAACGTCAGGATATACGCGCCGAATGCTATCGGACTGCACGTCCATTACAACGTGAATTCAAATAACACCACCAACAAAACTACCACCGGGTCCCGGAACGACTCCTCAATATCCCACTCTTATAGCGGGCTCGATGTGGCTGGTGCTGATGTGCGTCACGGACTGCTGCCGGACATCCGGGAGAATTTAACCGGTATGTAATTTGATGTTCACACTGTTAGTGCAGCTAAATATCCTCTACGCTCGCTAGGCTTACCCGGTGAAACAAAAGATGAACCCCACAGTTCTCTGAGTTCGAGTCAGGATAACGTCAATCCACCCGCCGAAGAGAACACAGATAATACTCCCCCTTCAAGTTCGCAATATTCCAAGCACTTCAGAGAATCAGCGGGCGGGGGTGATGGACACAATCCGTCATCACGAACATCAGTTACCTTGGAACAAGGTGGAGACCGCCACGAGCAGTCTCAAAGGTCTGCTGCCAGTCTTCCTATCACTCCATCTCTTAGCTCAAAATTAAGTTGGATAGAGGTAACCGTATATGTGAAGAGAGACCTCATACACACCCTTTCCCCATCTGTGGAGGCGTCCTGGAATTCACCTCGAAGGCCGTGATAAACCGCTTCCGAGTCTTCCTCTTCCTCGCTGTTGCTATATGCGTGTTTAAATATTATTGTGATCCTGGCAGCTGTCTGGGTGTTTCTTCGTCGCCTTTTGCATCTGTATGCTAGTTTCAAGTTTTATATTGGAAGAGCAGTTACCTATCAAAGGCTGGGATCCCATGTATGTACTTCAATGACTCGAGGACTGGAGCACCTTGTATAGTTACGGTATAGTGCCAGATGTGTAACGTGTTATATATCTGGAGGCGATTCGACGATTATTTGGACAAATATCGAAGGCGATTATTTGATGTGCTCACATTTTTGCTTACCTACATTGGCACACATCATACTTAGAGTCAAAAATAATGGTGCCCCATAATCGCCCCGTAATCACCTCGATAATTGTCACGGTCAAGATGAGTCGGATTATTGATACAATTTTTGATCCATACTAAATCAGATGTGATAGAAACTCTGAAAATACTCGGCCCAAGGAACACCGTCGAGTCAAGTTCCAGATGATCAGCCCAGATGCATGACAGTTCGTACCTGCCGTTGTTGCCGAGAAGAGGAATGTCCAGGGAATATAGAGATCCAACCTAAACAATACACGAATAATCTCAGTCTGTGTATAACAGACTATATTCGGTTATCACCATACCATAAATAATCTATAAATAGTAAGTAACCGGATCAATGTAAGTGTTAGAGTATCTACTCACCCACCTTAGGCACGGGGTTCTTCGCTTAGTCAGAGCCTTGAAGGCCCATTTCCGGGAGTGGAGGGAATGGGCCTTCAAGCTTCAAGGCTCGCTTCTTTTGCGGCCTTTAGCTTCTCTTCTATTAATAGGCCCCCCTCGGTCTCCGAAAACCTCACGGGCAGGTCGAACTTCAACGCCGAGAGCTTAGAACCTCGATGAACGGTTTGTTGGAGGTTGAAGTTTCCGGCCCTCTATTAATAGAACCTCGCCGAGAGGCTGCCGCCTCCAAAGAACCTACCTCGGAGGTGGGTGCAAGTGCGTCGCTTCCTTTTCTAATAATAGCCTGAGACCATTGATGATCAATGACGCGTCACCTCCCGCAACCACCTCCACCTACGGACCTCTGGCTTTCTCCCCTCCCTTGACCCTCTCCACTGGAATCCAAGTACCACTGCTCGGATAGCTCAAGGCCTGAATCTAGTCACAACCTTGTGGACATATGGCTTTGCTCGACAGGCTAGCGCAGCTTCTCGAACTGGATTGACGTCCATCGCTTCCTGACAAATTTTCGACTTCAGCACACTGGACCTGTAAGTATGACTGGCTACTGTAGCAAGTTCTCGAGGACATTTCGGCACCTTCACTGTTTCTTCCTGGGCTGTTACGGCACCTGGCTCTGCTCATTCCTTTTTTGTGAATCAAAACGGGGTACGTTTTCTGCTCTTGTACGTTCATTTGTGTGCTGAAAAACCTCCAAGTTGGCCTGCCTACTGCAGGGACCCCAACCACCAACCTTAGGTATTACTACACTTCTGCCTCGGCTACCGGTATGTTTCCCCACATCCCACCTCAACCGCTTCCACTGCAAATCATCTTCTCCGAACCCCAGGATGCTGCTCAAACCGTGGATGCTTGCTACTGGGAACATTGCATAGAGGTGCCTCGTTCTCGACAGTTGTTGATCTCAGTAATTCATTGATGTGGCCCACGCATGTAGCGCAAGATTCTCCTCTGGGCCTTGTGCTTCAATTTAATATGAGGGTGCAAGGGAATACAAATAGAAAGACAAATAAGGGATTTGGAGGGCCTGTGTTATTCATATTGGAGGGTGGTATGATTTTAGGTCAAGTGGAGATGGGGAGTGGACAATTTCTCCTACATGCACGTGCTCAGTTTTTGTGCTTGCGTCGCGCAAACTTCGCTTTATTGCCTATGAGTTAAGGTATTCTTTCTCCCATCTCTTCACCCCATAGTCGTCGTTGAGATGGCTCAAGGGACTGTGATCCTTGACAATTCTTTTATTCTGGAGACTCACATGTATGCAGACACTATGGGGCCCAAGGGGTAGGAAAACTATCCCACATTTCATACCTTTAGATAGTGTAAAATGATATATTTATGGTATAGTTTTCATGTATTGATAAACCCCAAAATGGAATAAGTTTCATCAGGAGTTGGCATGAAAATCTACCACTAAGAGGAGTGAAAAAGAATGCTTTTTCCTACCTGTAAGGGATGAGTCGATGGGATGAAAACCTCCCACATTTTGTCCCCAGTTCATCCCACACCAATTCATCCCATGGGATGGTTTTCATCTTTATATGGGCATAAATAACACCCCTCTACCTGGGTTGAATTTCATCAACTTTCCAGGGGTTTAAGAGGAATGAAAGAACCTGCCTACAATTATTTTCATCCCATTAGGGATGTTGGCTGGATGAATTTCTCCTTTTTACAAAGGAATTTTCAGACCATTGATAGAATAGTTTCATCATGTGTCAGAATAAATTTCAAGCCACTAAAATACAAAATCTACTCGAAAGAAGCAAAAAAATCCCCCTGACCCCTGATGCCCCATCATCATGTTCCCGTTGGCCCATTGTCCCACTGTGGCCCCATTGTCATCCCTGTCCCCATTGTCCCATTGTCGTTGTCCCCGTTGTCCCCATTGTCATTGTCGGTGCCTGCACCATCCTCACACCCCTCCCATTGTTCTCCCCTCCCATTGTTCTCCCCTCCCATCTTTCTCCCCTCCCATCTTTCTCCCCTCCCATCTTTCTCCCCTCCCATCTTTCTCCCCTCCCATCTTTCTCCCCCTTCCCGTCGTTCCCCCTTCCTGTCATTCTCCCCTCTTGTCATTCCCCCCTCTTGTCATTCCCCCCTCTTGTCGTCCTCCCCCTCCTGCTGGTTTGTCGTCAAGCACCCATGATCACCTTGTGAGCAGGGGCTCACAGCGGTGGGTGGCGGGTGGTGGCTCAGGGTCATTATTGTCATAGTTAGTAACTAAAGAGTTTGTTAGTAAAAATAAATGAAATGAGAAGAAAAAAAAAACATACCAGTGGCCCAAGACTGACGATGTCTCTTGGGCCTTTTTTTTGGTTTGCCTCATTGATCCCCCCTCTCCCTGCATCCTGTTGTTGTTGTTGTTGTCCCCTGTTGTTGTTCCCTGGTTGACATTGTTGTTGTCCCATCCTTGTCCTCATTGTTCCCCTGTCCCTCTCCTCCTTCTCATGCCCACGTTGCATTGGCGTGCTGCTGTCATTGTTGTTGTCCTCCCCTGTCGTTCGCTCATGCCATCCCAGTGTTTTCATTCCCCTTGTCATCCCATTGTCATTGTCATCAATGTACCTAAAAGGTTTGTTAGTAAAAAAAGAATAGAATGAGAAAGAAGAAAAAAAATACCTGTGGCCCAAGAGATGCCAACACGTCAACAACGTCTCTTGGGCCCTTTTTGCATTCGGTTTGTCTTTGTCTTGTCATTGTGTTGGTGTCTCGTCATTGTCATTTGTGTCATTTTGGAGTTGCACCCATTCCCACCCCGTGAGCAGTTGCTCGCGGCAGTGGTTCTTGGGTGGTGGCTGTGTCAGTCATCGTTGTGGTTTTTGGGCTGTGGCATCGTTAGAGATTAAAATAAAACCTATCATTAATGAAAAATGAGTCAGTTATAACAAAACAACAAAGAACATTTTAAAAAAACATACCAGTAAATGAAAATGAACGAGAAAGAAAGAAAACTTACCTGTGGTCCAAGAGACGTCAATGACATCTCTTGGGCCTCATTTTAGGAGTGGGTGGGGGAGTGGTTGTGGTAGTGGTGCAAGTGGTGAGTGGTATGGTGGTGGTAGAGGCAGTAGGAGGGAGGCAGCACCATCTGCTGCAAACGTTGGAAGAGAAAGAAAGGGCGTGTGAATATGTGAGAACCTGGTTGATATTGCATGTGAAGTTGATGTGTCGGGTATGTCGGATATAGATATGTAGCCCAGATATGTCATGTGACTGATTGCATAAGGGCAGGTAGGGATAACTTAACTCTTCCACAATGCATAGATGGCAACAAAATGAAATTCAGCCTCTTGTGGTATGAAATATTATCTGAGATTCCCTGCAAAAAACATTCTTTAGGGCATGAAATATAAACAGTCAATTCAATCTTTAATGGATGAAACCTACCTTCTACTAAAGCATCTTATAATGGTATGAAATTTCTATTCTATCTCAGGCTGAAAAACACACTCTGTAATCCACACCTTTGAGGCAGGAAATATTATCCCATAAATTGTTGAAAAACTTGATGAAAATTCATATGTTAGATGGTTGAAAATCCATACCCTCATCTTGGATTAAAATCACCCCCTGCTTTTCATCCCCTTGTAAAATGAAATTTCATTCCATTAGGTTATGAAAATTTTGTAAGGTAACACATATGAACTCCATCCCTTGGATGGCTGAAATATATGGGATGAAAATTCATCCCAAATTCATCCACCCCGAATTCAGCCATTTATGTTAGGAAATTCACATTTTAGCACTTAAGTGGCTGAAAACCCTACCATGCCAGGTCCACAGTGAGATGTCCATTACTGTACGTAGATAATCTTAATTATCAATCTAATAGATTTGGTTAGCATCAAAAATCATTGCATGCACATTCAATAAGTATAGTTCCATCAAATGACAAAGTTTGTAAGATGGAATGTAGCCAGTGTGTGGCAGAATGTTCAATTTAGCTCAAACATGTAGAAATTATTGTACAAGTTTGATCATTTTAGTAGCTTTGTCTGACTTTTACTCAATTCTTAATTTTATGGTAAGATTAAACCTCTAAGATAATCTAGCATGACTATTAAACATATCTTGACATTTTTTTGGAGCTTAGGCAGCTGTGTTGGACCACAGTGTAGCTCCCATTATCGTTGTTTCCATTCCTGAGGTGTGGGAATATATGTGGCTGTACATTTTTTTCAATGTGCAACCACTCCTTGACCCACCATTGTGATGCAGTTGTCTCTATCACTGTCCCTATTTGACTTCTAAAGTGAGTGTACCATGCATATTCTACCTGACCTTTTTTTAAATTACTCATCTTGCAGCTCTTTTTTGACTGTGGACAACAATAGAACATCACTGGCACATCCTCCCATCTCGATGAATCACTACTACATATGTATTCTTTCTTTCTTCTATGCTAACATGCTATTCTACAGGCAGGACAAAGCAAGAACAAACCAGAACTACCACCACTCATGACAACCAAGATGACAATGACATCAACCAGCACCTCCACCACTGCTTACTCATGGGGTGGAAACAGGGTAGCAAGGGAGGCCAGGAGAGGGCAATGAGAAGGAGATAAGGCACAGCATGGGTATGGGTATGGGTATGGGATTCAACACCGTACCCTTTTTCCACAGTGTTACGGGTATGTGTGGGTATGCCAGTACCCAGATTCTGGTCAGGTGAGTGACCATCTGACCTTGTTGATTACTCACTAATTTTAAACTATAGGACGATCCAGGTTACCACCACCAGCACCCCAACCACCGCCATGAGCAACTGCTCATGGGGTGGAAATGGGGAGCGAGGATGATAGCAAGCAACTACAATGGCCGCACCGTGTAGGATATGGGCCCAAATGATGTCTATCATTGTTAGGGCCCTAGGTATTTTTATATATCTTTTGTTCTTGTTTTTTTCTAACTAACTAATGGTTTTATTTGATTTTTAGGTTCAAATAGTGACATAACAATGAGACAACACCCTCGACAGCCCCCCCCCCACCATTGTGAGCAGAGGCTCGCAAGGTGGAGAACAACAGGGATGGGACCAGTGCAAACAAGAAATGACACACCACCCGCCCCCAGCCTCACAAGCAACTGCTCATGGGGTGGATAGTGGGTGGAATGACAATGACAACCAGGAGGAGATGGCAATGCAAGATGACAGCAACACAGGATGACGGCAACACAGGATGATGGCAATGCAGGATGATGGCAATGCAGGATGATGATGACAAGAGCAGGACGACGATGACGACAACATTCTGTTCTCGGTGACTACAGGCAGCACCCCCCCCCCTCTCTCGCTGCAAATGCAAGTGGGGGGGTTTCTCATTCTGTTTTCGGTGACTACAGGCACATCCCACCCTCTCTCACTGCAAACACGAGCAGGGGGGTTACTCATTCTGTTCTCAGCAACTACAGGCACCACCCCCCCTCCCTCACTCCAAATGCCAGAGGGGGGTTTCACTTTCTATATATTAATTTAGTGTAATTATATTATTAAAATACATATTCATGTCAATACCCATGAATAACCATGGGTAACCTGCAAAAACCTGTGGTAACACTGTACCCCTACCTGTGTGGGTACGGTGTTCATGGGTACGGGTACAGGTATAAGAAAATATACCCGAGGGTTACCCATTGATAGGTTGTCTCCTCAGTGATGATACTCAACCAGGAAACCCAAACAAAACCCACAATAAGGGCTCAAATGGTATAACACTAGTTAGAGGAAGGTTGCAAGGTGGTACTAAATATCACTGCTGTTACCCAAGGCTAGGAAAATGACTCTAGTGGGTGTCCAATGAAGTTCAAAGAGGTTCGAGAGGATTCGAAGCACTGCAAAGGTGTTTGTGAAGTTTGAGAGAGTTCAAAGAAGTTCAAGAGACTTATAGAGGACAAGGATGATTTCAACGAAGGCTGAGGAAAGGCTATAAGCATGTAGGAAGGCGTTGAGAGGGGATACATGATATGCAATAGTTTTGAGAGGCTAGTATGAGGAGTTTGAGGAAATTCGGCATAAAACACTGAACTTCAAGACTAAGTCGAGATGCTTGGACTCAAGAGAATGGCTCTTAAATCAGATGATTGGGGTGAGAGGATGATCTATTCTGTCTTTCTAAGTAGCTAATACAAGGCTATATATGTTTGGGAGATGTGGTACTTAAAAGGAAATAGAACATGAGGAATACATGAGGCAAGATATAAAACAATAAAGAACTTTGCAATTCATAAGATAAATGAAAGATGATAAGAAGGGAAACGTATAGAGTCACGATTTATTGCGGGTACCTGTCCTATTGATCCAATATATCATCAAGATGTCAAAGTGCCACTATTGTGTCCTAAAATCCCGTCATTCCGTCTCCTTGTGTCCAGTGGTGCTCAATATGCGATGCACTAACTCTTACAAAGTGTGCTGCATGTGTCTGGAGGGCGGTACAAGAAGCATACAGCAGCTGAAGGTGTTCAAGGTGCTGCGAAGTCATTTGAACTTGCTCGAAGTGTTGCGAAGTCGTTCAAAGTCATTCAAAGTCATTCGAAATAGTCTCAGAGCAGTCTTGCGAGGTTCGTAGGGGTTGGGAGCGTGTGTGTTGATGTGTTGATGCCTTTGGAGACGTTCCCAGAGCTTAGTGTGCATGGTGGACCTATCATCCTCCCCCTTACTGAAATCCTGACTGTCCCAGTCAGCCGATCGGAGTCACGTGCGAAATGTGTGATCATGTTGAAGCTGTAAACAAAATTCAAAAAAACTTCTTGTTCTCCTTCATCAACCTACACCCTCGATAGTAGCTTTTCATCATGTCTCTCCTCGCTGAACTCAATACCGACATCTTCGACTATGCCAAATCGATGCCCGAGCACAATGCTGCTGAAGATTTGGACTTCAAAGTGTGGGGGAAGGGTTTTTGTGACAGAATGGTATGTTCCTGCATTCGTTTTGTTGTATGGGTGGCTAAAATGTTTGGTCTTAGGCTGAATATGATGAGCTCGCCGACGATCTGGGCGAAGAGTGCAATCCAGCCGTTCAAAAGGTTGTTGATGAAGTTTTCGAGCTGTATCAACTGCAAATGGCTTTCATGGGGTGCCGAGCTATTATTTTCAGAGTTGCACAAAGAGGTGGAACGTGAAGATCGAGAAGCTGCTGAGGTGAAAGCATGGGCAGAGGCCAAGGAAGAGGCGAGGCGCATTCAGGAGGAGGAACTAGCTCAAGAGGCAGCAGCTGCTGCTAAGAAGGTGAAACTGGACGATCAGAGGGCCACTCTTGTTGAGGCTCACAAAACAGCACTGGGTGAATTTCATGCCAAGACCCTTTCGAAGGCCGAGTTGTTGCGACAAAATGAGCAACTAGTGGCTGAAGCTAAATCGATCGAGGAGGCCAAGGCAGGGGTCAAGGATGAGGACAAGGAGGAGCTACCCATGGTGCGGGTGACAAAATGAAAGGTAGTGGAGATCGAGGGAGGCGAAGATGGGGAGGACGAAGTTGAGGACTCCGTGGAGTCAAAGCAAGCAAAGTTCACAACAAGCAGACTGCTCAATTTTGAGGGTCCTGTGAGTTTTTGTTTTGGCTTTGAAGGTTTTTCGGAGTGCTAATCATGTCATAGTGCGATCGATGTGCTGGGATGAGATCCCAGCTGCGCTGTGTGGTTGAAGAAGGGGCCCCAAGCAGGGCTGTTATTGGGAGGGGGTGTTGAGGAAAGGCCTTCAAAAAGGCGAGGGGAGGAAATTCGGGGCTGCAAAAGATGTTTCGCAGTCAAAGCCAGGTGCATTTCTTGTTCGGACTTGTTGCAAACTTTTCTAACTTTCTGATTGGATTATTTTAGCTCTTTGCATTCGAGTTGTCAGGCCGGTCGAGCCAGAGGAGATGGTTGCAGGACCATTCAAACCATCTACACCAAAATCGAAGCACAAAAAGTGGTTGAAAGGGAAAGGCAAAGCAAAGGAGGTATCATCGAATGATGATATCAAGGTTGTTAGCGATGAATGGGTCATTTGATGGAAGATGCTTGTGGCCAAATTGGTACAGAAGAAGGTGGAGATGGAAGTTCTGGGTAGGGAGATAGAACTTTTAGAAGTTATGATAGAGGAGTAAAAAAAAAAGGACTTCATTATATTTTTGTATTTTTGTTTTTCTTTTCAATTTAAATCTTGTGAGTCTCAAAAAAGTAGTGAATAAAAGTAGAAGAAAAAGAAAGAAGAATAAAGAGAATAAGGGAAAGGCTCAGTAGATCATCATGGCCAAAAAATTCTTTTGGAGTTTGCGCAACCACACTATAATGTGATATCGTGACTTGTATTGTACACTAAAAGAAATTGAGGTCATAGGTAAGTGATCGTGAACAAAGAAAGGGGATAATTATTTGTCTTCAAAGTCCGGAAGGTCTTCAGGAATATCTTCGTCGATGTTCGAAGTGTTTCGAGATTTTTCGAGACGTTCGGAGTCGATATTGAGGAAGTTCGGCGGCAGGGGAATTGATTTTCGTGCAAAATAGGGAAGGAGTTGGAAGGCTGCAACTGGTTGATGAAATACTGATCCATCAAGTTCGCAGATGATGTAGGCTCCTCCATAGTTTCGATTGATGATGATGAGGGGACCTAAATATCGAGGTCGCATCTTGCGATTGAGAGATTTCTCGATTTGTGTGTTGCAAAGTAGGACCAGGTCGCCTTTTTCGAAGTCGTAGTCGTGCATTGTTCGTTTATGAATGAGTTCAAAATGTTTCACAGCTTCGAGTCGAGCAGTATAGACTTTCAAATATAGAATTTCGAGGTTGGATGATCGTTTCTGTAGTGCTATTGCTCTTGGAGCGATGAGATCAGTTGTCGATAAGATAGAATCAGGAGGGGGTTGCAAGTATGTTGCTTCGGAGATGTTGAGTGGGATTAGGGGATGTGATCCTGTAATTGCAAAGTAAGGAGAGCAACCCATGCATCTACAAACTGTAACTCGTTCAGCCCAAAACACTGAGTGTGCTCCAGCTGACCATTTGCTCTGATCTCCATTGACTGCTTTGAATAATGATTGTCAAATATCGAAGTGAGCTCGTTCGACAATTCCGTTCACATGAGAATTGTAGCTGCTAATTCAAATGTGGTTAATGTGATATTGTTTCAAAAGATATTCCAATGCTGCAATGAAAGCTGATCCATTATCGCTCACAATTTCATATAGCGAACCCCATCTACAAATGATGTCTTTGAAGATCCAATCCCCGAGGGTCATAGCATTTTCTCATCAAAGATTTTGCCATTCGGGATACGTCGTTAGTGAGCATTGACCTTGTACGATATACTTGAATCTGCTCAAAGGAGGCATTTGCATGGTATCGATGTAGACTTTGCTGAATAAAGGTGCAGGTGTGGCGACTGTAGGTGGGATAAGGAGGTTTTGAGTTTGTCATACTTGGCACAGGTGGCAAGTGCGAATATACCATGCAATGTCTGCTTTCATGTTAGGCCACCAGAACCATAGGGAAATTATGGCTTTCATCACGAAGACCATTTTGTGTCCAATATCATCGTGAGCTGCACAAATAACTTTGAGACAATGCTCGGGAATTGCCACGATTTTGTGAGCTCCATGAGAGTCATTCCTCCAAAGTTTGCCGCAATCTAAGAAGAATTCAGTGCAATATCGAATGAAGGTAGCGTATTCAGAATCTGATAAATCTGGAGGTTGTACCAAATCCTCTAACCATTTTTGAATGCAAATTAATCTTTTGTCTTCCTTTTTCGCATTGTTCATTCATGGGACATCGTCGTAGGTCAGATCCTCCCCCTTACTGAGATCTGAAGAGAGGGAGAGGGTCGAAACTTGATAGGAAGTGAAGGGTCGAGTCATAATGGGATTGATTTGGTGTACGAAACCATGAAGACAGTCAATCCAGTCTCCGAAATTGTTTTTGTTATTGAACTGGTCATCTTCGTCTTGTGGAGGACGTCTCGAAAGTCTGTCTGGACCATGATGTGTACCTGCAACATTTACTAATGTGAAGTGAAAAGTGAGAATTGAGACGATCCATTGATTGACGCTAGCGCTAGGTGTGATATCAGGATTCAAGAGCATGGCTTTGATATACCTTGCATTGACTTCGACGATGAGGTTTCGGACCCCTATTAGGTACAATCGAAGTACTCTGAGAGCGCAATATAGACCGTAGAGTTCAACTTTTGCTTGCAAAAACTGGGATTTGCAGTCGTTAAGCGTGATCAAGCTGAATCGACTGTAATATCATTTTCAAGGGTTGTCGGGATTGCATTACGCAAGAAAGAAACCAATAGCGATGTATGAAGTATCGACTGATAGGATAACTGGGACATCGGATGAGTAGTCGATAGCACGAATTGCTGGGGAATTGATGAGTGCTTGCTTCAGGTCTTCCTGTGCTGTGATTTGTTTTGGTCCAAATTCGAAAGGTACATCTTTTCGTGTAAGGTGTATTAGAGCTGTAGCACATTGAGTGAAGTTTTGAATAAAGATATGACAAACTCCAATAGTTCCTAGAAATGCCTTGACTTTGGTAAGGCTTCGACAAGGTCCCCATTTGCTACCACTGTGATGTGAGTGGGATCAGCCATATGACCTTCGATATTGCATCGATGACCTAAAACAATTATTTTGGGGACACAGAGGTAGAGTTTCAGACCAGAAAATGTTCCTCCGGAATACTTCATGCATTGGACTATACGATTTAGATTCCTGAAATGTTCCCAAATTAAGTGTCAAATGCCTGGATTATCGGCGATCATTTTGTAAGATCCTCCGATAGCTCGATATTCTGATTTTGGACCCTTAACTGGTGTGTTGTCGATGTAAGGGATAGTGATATGAGGGATTTCAGGTTGTAGGATGAATGTTATGTTGTCATGTAAGATTGGAACTGAGTTCATCCAACCCATCGGTAGGGTGACAATTCGAAGTGCTCCAAAAGCTGTCTGAAACATTGTTAGATCTCGAGATGATTCTGCAGCTTTCCTTTTGTCGAATGCAACATATAGGTCCAACATTCCACCGCAAGCATGTCTGCCAAATTGTTCAGCTAGATGCTCGGGGATTGGGACGATGCCAGAGTGCTGAATTGTTACTTGATTAAGAGGTTCAAGACTGTGGATGATTCGAAGTGATTTCGCATTCTTTGCAATGCAAAACCATCGTGACCAATACAACGAGTTCGACGACTCGTATACTCCTGCTTCTATCTTCTTTTTCAGCATTTCGCAGATCTGTTCATACAGACCAGGAGGTATAGGGATATTATGTTTGACCCATGGAGTGTGAGGAATAACAGGGAATTCGATAGGAGGAAAGAAGTCGGGGTGAAAGCTTCCTCGTTCTTGTTTGGTCCATGCGAAACCCGTTTCATGATTTCAGATAAAGTCATGCATAAGCTTTTGTTCTTCTGGCCATAGGAAATTGCCAGGATGGTTCTTGTCAATAATAGCTTTGTGCTTGAGTGTATAGCGGGGAGAAGGGACAAACAATAGGGGGTGAGGATTGAGTTTCGGCATTTTCTTGAGGGGGTCACCAGTGATTGTTTGAATAATGCAAAATTGATCGGGTAGTTCAGTAATAACTGGTTGAACCTTCTGTGTGACTGGTTTGTATTTCTTCTTCGAGGCTACGAAGATTGGGTATATAGAGTCGGTTGATGAGACGTGGGGAGAAGAAATGATAGCAGAGTCGTGCATAGAGGTGGCCATCGAGGCCGATAAGAAAGTTGCATACTGGTGGCTAGCCATTAAATATAAGTTCACAAGAATCGAGAAAAAGGAAAGGGTGTTCAAAGAGTTCGAGGAGTCAATATCAGGAATAATCGCAGTGTACTCAATAGTTATAGAGGAATTAGAATGGTCGAAAGAAATAATGAGGGCGCACTGGTTATTCTCCAAGATTTTATCCTCTAGTTGCAAAAATCCTTGTGAACTACTCTTCTTCGATGATTAGATCGGGGGATAGTTGGAATAGTGCAGGATCATGTCGAGTTCAGATCGAAAATAGTTATCGTTTGTGCTTCGTTTCGATAATTCTTTACCATACTCTCTGTGAGAACATCGAATGGTCATCTGAGCAGAATGTCGTAGGCTGGATCATGGATAATGTGTATTTGCATGTAGAGGGTGATGCTACCAACTTCGGAAGGTATGTTCCTTGCTAAACCTAGACTCTGGTCAATACCACCGTTAGCTGATTGTAGAGGGATGTGTATCAAAGAATCATATGCGAGACTGAGTTTGTGACAAACTTCTTCTGACATTGCAATGATCGATGAACCTGGATTGACTACGCTTTCAACTGGATTTCTGCTGTTGACGTTCATTATAACCAATCTAATAGAGTGTGATTCCTTGGCTGCGATGAAAGGTTTGGGTATTTCTCCAGGGCAAAGACTGCTAATATAGGTTTTGTAAGGGTTGTCAATTACAAAAATGTCATCATGAAGGAGATTCATAGTGTTATTTCCTTTGGGTTGCTGGATATGATGCGCAGTGACCTGTTCCTTCCATTTCATATGAACTTCAGGCGATAGTGAAAGTAATTCTTTGGGAGTTAGAGTGATAATTGGGGTTTTCATAGATCAGGTGAAGACGTCTTTGGTGATTTTGTCCTTTTGAATGGGGGCTTGGGTATGGTATGATGGGCCGTCTTTTGCTTTTTCTATCGATGTGAAGTTGCATTTGTGGGGAGGTAGGTACAAATTTTCTTTAGCGCCATTGTAGGGATGTATTACCAGTTGCGATGGTTTCTCAGAGGTCGCAGATTGTGCTGAATTTGAATTAGGTAGGTTGGTTGCTGTGGACAATATTGATGGTGCTGGTGGTTGTGGGACAAATTGTTTGATCGGTGCAGGGATCAAGGGCCATGAGGTAGGAACTGTTGGCACATTCAAATCAGTTCATGCAAAAGGTCTACCACTTTGCAAAGCATATATCTCTTGTTCGAGTTGTGCGATACGATCTTTGGCCATTGTGGATAGGTCAGTAATTTGGTAGACACCTCTGGATGGTGTTGAAGAAACTGTCGAAGGTGTGATATTATACATTAGTGAAGGGGTAACGTTAGATGGAGGGTTTTGTTGAGTCCATTTGTCAATCCTGTCCTTGATAAAATGACCGGGGATGCTTCGAGGAGTGAATTGACCATTTGGGAGAACAATTTTGCCTTCGGTGTTCTTCTTACACTTTCCTTCATTGATATATGACTGGCAAACCAAGCAATCACTAATGAAATGTCCTGTAAGCCCACAGAAAATGCAAACTAAAGTTTCGAGCTGGTCTGAATGAAATCCACTGTTAGGTTGAGTAGTGTTCATGGTGTTCGAACCTGCTAAAGCGGTTACAAGAGTGGCTGCGAATTTCTTGAGGATTGCTGTAAGGTCTTCCGATTTAATTTGAGGCAAAGATGTTGAGGTTGTTGGGATTGCCAAAGGTGCTGAAGAATGTGAACTGAGTAGCAATGTCAAATCCGAGCCAATAGATCCTGCTAAAATGAACTTTGCTGCTGCATGAATATCGTCAAGTGGGTAGGGGTCGTCAGGGTAGTGATCAGGGAATTTTAGTTTGAGTTGTCAAGCAATTCTAGCCCATAAACCTGGTTGGAAGCCCCAAATGAAGGCTCTGCTTTGTTCAGTGTTGGAAATCCTGCCTGTAGTAGATAGAAACTTTGTAATGTTATAAAATGACCGAAAGTATAATCCCAAATTGCTTGCATTGTAAATACCTATGTGAAGTTGTTCGCTGACAAGTTTGTCCATGTCTGAAATTGACCATTTCCAATCGTCTTCAGAACCAGGGTACAGTTGGTGAATAGCAATGCAAAAGTTCTGGAATGAAATGCCTGCATCATATTCTGGAATTGATTCCCAGAGTTCGGAAGTGTCAATATCGAGGTAACGACAAGTGTGCTTCTTCATTTCTTCAGAGTTCGTGATGTTGCATGCAGAGGAAAGCAATTCAAGCTCATTAAAATATCGGCGAAGTTCTTGTGGCTGGGTAGGGTTGAATTTCGGAGCTGTGGAATGACCACGAGCTGGCATTGTTGCTTGTGTAGTCATGAATGCAATGTTTCTAGGGGTAGTTCATGACATTGCACACTGAGAAAAGCAATTTGAGCTCATCAAAATATCGGTGAAGTTCTCGTGGCTGGGTAGGGTCGAATTTTGGAGCTGTGGAATGACCACAAGCTGGCATCATTGCTTGTGTAGTCATGAATGCAATGTTTCTAGGGGTAGGGGTTAAAACTTGTGTGAATGATGGTAGAGGAGTCGAAGTTGTTGGAAGGATGAATGAAGATGTAGATGATGAAGATAAAGAAGTAGACAATGATGTTGAAGGCAATGAGATTGGTGAAGGGAATAGTCAACAATGAGTCGATTCTGCTTCGGAAACAGGGATTAGAATATCTCCTGATTGTTCGAGAGATTCGAAGGCGTGGCGAGTGTCGATTTGTAGGTCTCTAGCTTGTGTTGGCCTAAGCAGGGAGATTTGAGATGGATTAGGCAATGAAATGATTTAGAAACCCCTCGCGGTGGGCTCCAAAATGATGATACTCGACCAGGAAACCCAAACAAAACCCACAATAAGGGCTCAAATGGTATAACACTAGTTAGAGGAAGGTTGCAAGGTGGTACTAAATATCACTGCTGTTACCCAAGGCTAGGAAAATAACTCTAGTGGGTGTCTGATGAAGTTTGAAGAGGTTCGAGAGGATTCGAAGCACTGCGAAGGTGTTTGAGAGAAGTTTGAAGAAGTTTGATGAGGTTTGAGAGAGTTTGAAGAAGTTCGAGAGACTTATAGAGGATGAGGATGATTTCGACAAAGGCTGAGGAAAGGCTATAAGCATGTAGGAAGGCATCAAGAGGGGATAGATGATATGCGATAGTTTTGAGAGGCTAGTATGAGGAGTTCGAGGAAATTTGGCGTAAAACACTGAACTTCAAGACTGAGTCGAGATGCTTGGACTCAAGAGAATGGCTCTTAAATCAGATGATTGGGGTGAGAGGACAATCTATTCTGTCTTTCTAAGTAGCTAATACAAGGCTATATATGTTTGGGAGACGTGGTACTTAAAAGAAAATAGAACATGAGGAATACATGAGGCAAGATATAAAACAATAAAGAACTTTGCAATTCATAAAATAAATGAAAGATGATAAGAAGGGAAACGTATAGAGTCACGGTTTATTGTGGGTACCTGTCCTATTGATCCAATATATCATCAAGACATCAAAGCGCCACTATTGTGTTCTAAAATCCCGTTGTTGTGTCTCCTCGTGTCTGGTGGTGCTCGATATGTGATGCACTAACTCTTACAAAGTGTGCTGCATGTGTATGGAGGGCGGTACAATAAGCATATGGCACCCAAAGGTGTTTGAGGTGCTGCAAAGTCATTTGAACTTGCTCGAAGTGTTGTGAAGTCATTCAAAGTCATTTGAAGTCATTTGAAATAGTCTCAGAGCGGTCTCGCGAGGGGCATGGGGGTTGGGAGTGTGTGTGTTGATGTGTTGATGCCTTTGGAGACATTCCCAGAGCTTAGTGCACATGGTGGACCTATCATCAGCTCAAGGGCCGATTCACCATTACAATCACATTCTAATCACATCGGCTAACTCCTATGATGTCCCAGAAGCATGACCATTCTTGACCAAGTCTGTCAATCATGATATCATATCGACTGCGTCAAAACATTGCCAGTGACATCGTTTGTACTTAGAAACTACATCGCACAACTCTAGGACTACCTTGAAATGCCCTAAGAACCCTCCGAACAAACATTGAGTATCCCCGATCAACTTTGAACAACTGTGACCGCGATTGAACATCGTTGACCATTGTCGAGTGTTATCGATCGACATTGAGAAACTATGAATGACATTGGGTCCTGCATTTGTTATCTAAATGGTGCAATACCATTGCTAGGGAATATTCTAACTCGTGCTCAGACCTGCTGATAGTAGGTCAGCCTCGTTCCAAGCCCCTATCGCATACAGAACCTGCTGGATGGATTATTGCAACACTTAGCGTGGTTTATACACAAGGACAGTCTCCTTTTAGTTCTTTCCCTTTATTACTCCTTTGTCATATGTTATATCTCTTTCTTGTTGGAATTCCAGTCTCATTTTGGCCTCGTGTTTTAACTCATATCTTTTTCCCTCATGTTCTTACACATGTTTCTTATACCATTTTAGGAAGTTTCTCTTAAAACATATGAAAATCTGTAGTATCTACTTGGGAATACAAGAAATTGTCTTTGCATATCGCCTCGTATAAAGTTCTAAGAATCCGATCTATCCTCTAAACTATCTAAAACTTCTATGAGTTTTCTCAATTGACGAGAAACCTCTACGACCATCATCATCCTCGATTGACCTTCAATCAAATTATCGCTAGCACTAGTAACCACCCCGACACTTCCTAGCCATCAGCTATAACCTTTGCATACTATCAACCTACCAAAAAGCCCTTAGAATTCACACATTGACCCTCGACGATCAACATTGTTCGCTATTGTTCTCATTGATAAACATCGTTCACCATCGATCTCGTTGATCCTTGTTGAAATTGATCGATACTACATTGGACCATGCCAAACACCTTCCTCTCTCATAGAACTATGTTTATGACTAGTATCAACTAGTTGTCTTCCCTTTGGTCAGACCACAAACATTCAGAATGCCTTGCACCCTTCCTCTGACTTGTGCAAATATCATTGGTTGCCTCATCGGCAGTTTTGGTGGTTTTCCCGGGTTGAGTATCATCACCGTGCTGTGCCCTAGAAGGAGAATGAGGGGAACACATGCAAGATGTGTCATTTGGGCCCCAGTATGTTTTTCTTTCTTTTCTTTGTTATCCACACGACACCCACCATTGCAAGCCACTCCTACCCCACTGCCTATGAGACAACACCCATGCCTGTGAACCACTGCTCGTGGGGTGGTGGAACCCTACCCCATGGCCTACAAGATGACACCCACCCCTGCGAGCATCTGCTCATGGGGTGGACCCTCTTGTGTCACCAGGTGTGCTGCTCCCTGGCCCTCCTGCTACAATGGGCCCACAACAACACTGCTGCGAGCAACTGCTTGTGGGGTGGATCCCTACTGAGCTCCAACAATGATGATGACCACGCAATGTTGTCATTGTCATCAGCTCCTGTAATCAAAGGAGCCCACAATTGTGGGTCCCCCAAGATGCAGGAGCTGTTAAGTGAGGGGAGATGGCAGGTTATGGGTATGTGGGTAAGGCATGGGTACAGGTATGGGTATGCTCAAGAGTACCTGTGGGTTACCCATGTGGATCCCTACCTGAGAGGATCAAGGGGCCACTGGGTGGGGGGAGGCAGGGGGGCTGGATGGGGGAATGGAGGTCAATGCAGTTTGAGTGCAGAACTGCAAGGAGCAGGTGTGAGGGGGGAAATGATGATGAGGGCCAATGGCAGATTGAGGGGCAGCAGTGGAAGGGTTGGCACAGTGGCAATGGCAGTAGTTGTATCTAGCCAAATATACATGTTTTCTACTACCCAATCAATGCAAACCGCCAATTAGACAGTTCAAAATTTGAGGTTCTATTTGCAGTGCAAAAAATGAGGTTCTTGGCACCCAATCCCACCCCTGATCTGCTTCTCTTCAGGATTTTGGCAGGGATGCAAAGAACTGCAAAACCCTTGAAGGCCTATTTCCCTCACTCCTGAAAATGGGCCTTCAAGGCTTCATGTGACCTCAGCCACAAGTGCCAGTGGTGTACTCACCTCAGTCTGTGTATAATGGACTGTGTAGAAATGAGCATTTTGATGGTGCTCACTCGGGATAACAGTAGACCCTGGCAAAAGTGCAGGGGTTATTCATTATGAAGTAGCTACTTTAAAGGCATAAAAAGAACAATAGACATCAAAAGGTTAGGCTAGGAAAGTGGAATAGTGGTGGTAAGATTAGAAATGGAAAAATGAATGTGGATGGTTCTTGTGCTTTAAACTCTACCTGGGTGGAGATAGCCCTATCTCATTATTGGCCTACACTGATTCTGACTGGGCTAGTCACCCAGCAGCGTTGGGGGTTACATGTGTTCACTCAGGTCTGGAGCCGTATCATGGACCACTCGCAAGCAAAAAACAGTTGCAGTGTCATCATGTGAAGCTGAGTATAGTGATGTGCACAGCTCAGCTCAAAGCTGTAAGCTGGCCGAGGCCGAACCCTAAAAAGCCAAGCCTGCATGGGCCATAGTGACAGCTTCACAGGGCCCATGGCTCAGTCTTCGAGTCAAGAAAGCCATAAGCTATGGCCTTAGCTGCAGCTTTTGGTAGTGACACATCAAACTTGAACTCCTTCTCAAAACAGATTTCACCAACAATTGTATTTACTCTTGTTTGTAAATTCATCCATGTCAACAACTTTATCGCATGATTGACATGTCGACACATCTCATTTTCATGATCGAGATTCAAGAATGCATAGTTTAGGTAGGTCATATCTTCTGAACCTGTGTTAACTTCTACTGCTGATGATATTGATGTTACTATAGCTTTAAAATTAAGATTATTACATTTTTCCCTCAAACAGACATAACAGCATACCATGACATCTGCAACAAAACCACAACCACAACCACCCATGATGCCACCTCCCATACTCATACCTCTCATAAATGGTGCCCTACACCCATCCAATCCATCCAGCCCAACCATGGAGTTCCAACAGCCGAAGTGCATGGCTGCGAATGTTCATATGCAAAAATAGCCATTTCTGAGCGGTTTATGTATTCCAAGTATGTTTTTATTTTTGGATTGTGTTCAATTTTCCACTAACGATGCATTCCATTATTGACTTTTAGCCACACAATGATTACCAGCATAACAACCACCACACATACATCAAAACTCGCCGTTGCACCTGCATCCCCTGCTACAAACCCCCATGCCCACCACCACCAGCTGTGCCCACTATCACAACACCCTTGTGCACCCCAATGAGCCATGGCTTGGGCCAAGGCCAACCTAAGCCAGCCTGAAGCCATCTTCATGGCTCAGGCTTGGATTTTCAAAAGCCTGAGCCCCTCAAAGCCGAGCCTTAGCTGCGGCTTTCAGGCCAAGCTGAGCCATCACAACACTAGCCGAGTACATTGCCACATTTGAAACTGCAAAAGAGTGCATATGGATTTATACTCTACTTACTGCTATCAGCCATTCACCTGACACATCTATGTGACAACACCACTTCAATTAGCCTGTCAGACGATCCTCTCCTCCACTCCAGAGTTAAGCATGTCGACATTAAATTCCACTTCCTTCATGAATGCGTCCAATCTAAGGAACTCACTGTATCCTACATCAATACCAAGGATAATATTGCTGACATTTTCACCAAGGCTCTAGATGTCAAACAATTGGTATGCTTATGGGACTTCTTGGGTCTCCAGTAACATGTACCGATTCCATGCGAGGAGGAGTATTCATGGTGAGCAGGAGTGTTGAGATCTACACCATGAATACGCTAGACATAGACACCTCAGTCTGTTGGAATATTGAGCACAGCACAAGAACCATCCGCATTCATTTTTCCGTTTCTAATCCTACTGCCACTATTCCGCTTTCCTAGCCTAACCTTTTTGATGTCTATTGTTCTTTTTATGCCTTTAAAGTAGCTACTTTGTAATGAATAACCCCTGCACTTTTGCCAGGGTCTACTGTTATCCTGAGTGAGCACCATTGAAATGCTCATTTCTACACAAAAGCACAACATACCCTGCTTTCCCTCACATCATCCTGGTCACTCTTGCTCTGGGTCTCTAGTCTTAAAGGTTGCAGCACCTCATAGCTGTAGACAGCAGTCACAATTCTGACATACCATAGAAGAACTCGAAGAAATTGTTTACTGAAGAACTTGCCTTGAATCTCCCAGTACTGATAGCCATATTCCATCATGACCGACTCATCTGAAACCACCCATTTTTTATGCCTTAATGACACCAATTATGCACAGTGGGCTATCCACATGGAGGCCATTCTTCTTCAATGAGGGTTGTGGTCCTTGGTAGACATCAGTGTTGATGAGACAGGAAAGGATGCTGCAACGATTGCAGCAGAGGTTGGGGTTCTGAAGCAGAAGAGAATTGCAGAAAAGATGAATGAGGCATGAGTGGAGATGATTTTGAGGGTAGACAATGGTCAGCTCTTGCACATGGGCTTGCGTGACCCTAAGGAGATTTGGCAGACATTGCACCAGGTACATCATGCAGCTGGCTTTGCAACTAGTCTTGCACTCTGGAGGAGATTCCTGACAGTGAAGAAAGATGTGATGCAGTCCATGCAGGCTTGGATTGGGGATATTCAGAGCTTAGGTATTTGGATGGTAGAGGCTGGGATTGAGGTCACAGATCAGGACAAGATACTGACACTGTCATCATCAATTTTGATTCAATGCCTCCTGAATTGCTTACCCTTGATCATGTCATTACCCACTTACTCAATGAAGAGACATGGCAGACTTCCAGTGGCAGGCCAGTCACAATCATCGCAAAATCAACAAAGTGATGATTGCCACACCTGCTGGTCATCGACTCACTTGACCCATAGTGGATGTCACATCAGCAAACTCTGGGCCAGCTCAGTAGCACTACAGAGCACTACATAGTGCCATAGTGTCATAGCATGGTTCTTTAGTTTTTTAGAGCGACATAGCATGCCCTGAACTCTACATAGCACTATATAGATAAGGTAATCTAACCATTTGTGGAAATTCTTAGTAGCACCTTGCCAGCTTATATGATATGTCTCGAGGTTGTAGTAAAGCAGAAAACCAAATATATTATAAAGAACTACAACTATGTACTAACTACAGATTTTACCAGTACTTTACAGTCCCCCACCTGTCCTAGTGGACTCTGACCAGACTGACTGGAGTCCGCTGGAGTCCAAGTGGAGTCCAAGTGGAGTCCAATTGAACTACACTAAGTCATGTAGAGTTCAATCCCCCATTGGAGTCCAACTGGAGTCCAACTGGAGTCCAACTGGAGTCCAACTGGAGTCCAACTGGAGTCCAACTGGAGTCCGAGTGGAGTCTGAGTGCAACCGAATGATAAGTCAATTGGATATGAGCTCAAAGGACTTCGGACTTGGTGAATTTCATAAAGTACCCGCAAAATAAATTTGTGTACTGCAGGAATTGAACTCAAGACCTCACCATAAGGAATCACATGACAAACCAAACAAGTGTGCTCAACCACTCTAGCCACAGGAGATTTATTGGGGATCAATATAAGGTTTATTCATGACTCAACTTTTCATATTCTTTGAGGAGGCATTTTTCAAACAATTAAGATCAAAATTTTTTAATTAACCACATCCCTCATGTAGGACACGAGGGAGTGGGTATAATATAATAATAAACAAAAAAAAACCCCTCTCGCATCTTGCGAGAGGGGGGGGCAGAGATAAATTAAAAATAATAAAGACCCCTCCCCATGCAAAATGCGGGGGAGGGGGGGTTGGGGGATGTGGTCTGGGGTGGGTGTCATCACCCACCCCTCCTCGCACACATCCATCACTGTAGCAAGCCACACCCATCATCCACCCTACGAGCAGTTGCTCATAGGCATGGGGATGGGTGCCGTGGTTGTCTTATCCCTGGTGTGCCCGCCATCCACCTGACAAGCAGCTGCTCATCGGCATGGGCTCTCACCACCCATCCACCCTGCGAGCAGAGGCTCGCAGGCGTGGGGTGGGTGTGTTGTCAGCTTTGGGGGGTGCTGGTAGGCGTCGTCATCGTCGACTGTACACACTCACAATCCACCCTACGAGCAGGGGCTCGCAGGCGTGGGGTGGGTGTGTTGGCTCGTTTGTGGGTGGTGGTGTCATTACTAGTAGATTATAACCTAGAAAACTAAAAAAAATGAGTTAGTTAGTTCATAAAAACAAAAAGCAAATGAAAAAAACTTACATAGGGCCCAAACGATGCGATCTGCGTCATTTGGGCCTGCGTTGGCTCGTTTGCGAGTGGTGGTGTCGTTACTAGTAGATTATAACCTAGAAAACTAAAAAAACGAGTTAGTTAGTTGATAAAAACAAAAACCAAGTGAAAAAAACTTACATAGGGCCCAAACGACGCAGATCGAGGGCCCAAACGATGCGATCTGTGTCGTTTGGGCCTGCGTTGGCTCATTTGTGAGTGGTGGTGTTGTTACTAGTAGATTATAACCTAGAAAACTAAAAAAAACGAGTTAGTTAGTTTATAAAAACAAAAACCAAGCGAAAAAAACTTACATAAGGCCCAAATGACACAGATTGCGTCGTTTGGGCCCGTGTTGGCTCGTTTGCGAGTGGTGGCATCATTGCCAGTAGATTATAACCTAGAAAGCTAAAAAAACAGGTTGGTTAGTTTATAAAAACAAAAAGCAAATGAAAAAGAAACTTATGTAGGGCCCAAACGATGCGATCTGCATCGTTTGGGCCTGCGTTCCATCCATTGGGCTCGTTTGCGGGTGGTGGTGATGGCGGATTGGGCATGGGAGTGGTGGCGGTGGGTGTCCACGCAGTGGTGGTGGTAGAGAGAGGAGGGAGGGAGGCGGCCATCAATGGTGGTGGTGGTGGTGGTGAGTGATGAGCTGGCACATTTGATGACACGGCTATATGCTTTGTCATACACAGCTGCACACAGTACCTAGCACAAGTAGATGATACCTTAAACAAGGTACTGTGGTGTAACAGTTATATTGTGTGTTATGATTACATAAGCAACCAACAGGGATCTGGGTTCGATTCCTTTTCTTACACAATTTTTGAGCAGAATCCAACTGGACTCCAACTGGACTCGTCCGAGTGGAATCCGGTGTTTGAGTGGATTCCACTCGGAGTCCAGTTGGACTGGACTGGGACTGGACTGGCAACTTTGCAGGCAGTTGGCTGGTGACCAGTCCCAGTGGACTCCAGTTGGACTCCAGTTGGACTCCGGTCAGACTCCAGTTGGACTCCAGTTGGACTCCACTCGGACTCCACTCGGACTCCACTTGGACTCCACTTGGATTCCAATGGGGGATTGAACTCTACCTGACTTAGTGTAGTTTGTCTGATGGGAAAGGTGGGGGAGTGTAAAGACCTTGATTTTACTGTACAGCAAGGATACTAATTAACTGACTACGAGTGGATATAACTAACAACGGTCAAAAACAGTCTATCACTGGTATTGCTGATGAGCTGCGAGTAACTTGCCAGGGTGAAGGTGGTTCATTGCCACATTGTGACAGTGGTGGTTGTTGCCGGGAGGTGCTGGGTCATCAAGTTGTCTGTGTTCTCTCTGCCATTCAGTTGTGGTCAATGTAGCTGGATGGACCCATGATCCACCCAGCAAGCAGTTGTGCACAGGCGTGGGGTGGGTGTTGTATTGTCCATCGTGATTGGGAGGTGCTGCAGCAGTTCTTCATTGTCGTGGGGCCGTGAGACAGACAAGGCCTGTTTTGCAGGAGTTCAGGGGTTCAGTATGATGTGGCACATTCATGGGTGTGTGTAGGTACTTGGCAGATACCCTGCTCTACAGGCCTCTCTGCTCCCATTTGCAACCTCCTAGCCAGTATTGAGAGCCTCAAATCCCATTTGACTGGGGAGGAGGGGGCTAGCCTGGCATGTGTGGTGGTGGTGTGTTGTGGCTGCATCTGTCAATACTAGTAGTTTAGATCCTAAAATGAAGAAAAACTCATATTTAGCTCATAAAAACAACAAACAAAGGGAAAAAAAACTTGCCTAGGCCCAAACAACGGTTGCTCATTTGGGCCCACATTGGATCTGAATTGGCTTGGTTGGAGCCAGTGGCAGTCCTTGTTGTTGTGGAAGTTGAAGTGGGTGTAGAAGTGGTGGTGGTTGGTGTTAACTGAGTGGTGGTGGTATAGGTGTGAGGGAGGGAGCATTGATGGTGGAGAGGAAAGAATGAACAGATGATGAAAATTGAGCCCAAACATTTTCAACATAACCATGTGAAATAAGTTAAGGGCAGGGTTATCCAACTTGAAACAAATGTTAAAGTTCAAGATTTGAAGCCCATGCCGAAATGCCACTGAATTGGGAAAAAACTATCTAGCACTATAATGATCTACATTGTAACCCATCGAAGCTATGGCACTATGAAATACTATAGGCTTGGCATGGTTGCTACAATTGGCTATGAGCTTGGTGTATTTGCTACAGTTTGTTGTGGGAAAAATCAGGGTTTGCTGATGCCACTTGCTATTTTTGCAATGAGAAGGGCAGTCAGACTGCCGAGAAGAGGACATGGGAGAAGATGAAGAAGAGCAGATCTGGTGTTGCTGCTATGGCCTTGGGACTTGACTCATATGATGAATATGAAGATGGATCAGCTTTTTAGGAATCAGTGGCAGGGTGTATAATTATGATCAGTACATTTCTTTTTACTTGTTTTGACAGAACTTTTCTTTCCTTGCAGGGGTGCCTATTTCTTTTGTTCAGTGCTGTTCTTGTGTCATGCTTGCGGGGGTGTGTTGGAATATTGAGTGTGATAGGGTTGACAGTTTAACGTATCCTATCCTAGGTGATCACAATGCTGACAGCAAACTGTGCTTCTCCCAAATCTGTAATTGTCCAGACTTTTTGCATCTGATTTTTAAACCTTTTGTTCTGTTCTTTCTGCTAGTGATGGACAAGCAATCATAGACATGGACTGCTGCTATAATGATACCTTGTCAGCCTTTTGGTAGTAGATGCATGACTCACATGAAAGTCTCATAAACCCTCAAGAAATCATCTGTACGTTCAGTGTTTGATTCCAGATACGTCCACTCTGTTTCATACTGTAAAGTCCTCGCTGTAATTCCCATACCCAATCTTCCTTTCCAACCTCTGCAAAACCAGTCGGTTGTTCTATATACTGAACTTCATTGGCCAGTAGGAGTCCATAGAGAAAAGCAGTCTTGACGTCAATTTGTTGCACATCCCAACCAAGCAAGGCAGCAATGTGCAAAAGAATCTGCCAAGATTCCATGCGTGCAGTAGGTGAGGTAGTTGTTGTGTAATCTTTGCCATAAATCTGTTCAAAACCTTTGAAAACAAGGCATACCTTCCAACAAACTGGAGCGCCATCTTTGTTTCATTTGATGTGAAAGACTGGGTGACCCTTATGTATTTGGCGCCCCTGTGGTACATTATCCCATTGGACCAATTTGTAGACTTGCATGTCTTTTAAGGACTTGAGTTCTTCATGGTAGCCTTCTTCTCAATGCTTAGAGTCTACCAAATTCTGGGCCTCCTCCCAGGTACACAGGTCATCTTCAAATTGGAGTGATTCAGTATTGATATCAGACATCTCCAAAATCAAGGGTTTAATTGATGTGCCTGATTGCCAAGTGTAGGGTCCTCGATCAATTGATGATTGACTCGATCATGATTGGGTAGATTGTTTGGCACAATGATGTCATGGAGCCCTTCCAAGATTTGTTTCCACACTGTATGTTGTTCCCCTATATGCTCTGCTGATTCTCATGAATCATGGATAGCCCAATCCAGTCTGGTAGTAGCTGGGCCTCCATTTGGATGTTTATTGGTAGGAATTGGCACTCTGGTTAATCTGCATAATTCTGTGACTACTGGCTCAGGAATATCAGTTGAGATCATCTCATCTATGGGTATGTTAACAACTGGTCCTGTATCAGGTATGATGGTGTCATCATCATGGACATTGATGGGGGTGAAAGTTATTGGGGAAACTTCCTCTGTTGGAATGGGTGCATCATGTGGTGAAGGTGATGGTATATGACTGTTATGGCTTTTGACAAACTTGACATGGTATGAACTATATACCTTGCAGGTTTTTTGATTGTAGCAGCAATACACCTTTGATTTGGGCACATAGCCAATGAGTACGCAAGCAATTGAACATTGATGATGCTCAACCTGGAAACCCAAATGAAACCTACTAAAAGGCTTTGGATGGTATAACACAAGTTGGAGGAAGGATGCAAGGCCCTCTAGATGTCACCTGTCAGACTGACTGTCAAATAGTCATAAAACAACTGCTTGTCAAAGCAGTTCAAAGCTAAAAGAATGTGTTTCAAGGACTTGCAATGATTTTTGAGGTGTTGCAATATTTTTCGAGGTTTTTTCGGAGAAGGTTTGAGGAATTTCGAGTGTGCAAATATGTTTGGACGCAAGATTGGGGGACTAGACGAGTAGTAGAAGCAAAGCAAAGGCAAAGTGAGGGAAACGAGAGCTAAAATAGCGTAATGCAAGGAATCTCGAGGAATTTTGAAGAATTTTGAGGAAGTTTAGCGTAAAACACCAAACTTCAGACTGAATAAGACTAAACTGAACTCTCAAATCACTGTGATCTGGGAGGAAGACGACAACTTTCTTGTTTTTCTTTGTATCTAGTACATCTTTTTATATAAAATAAAGAAAGTACCTAAAAAGGCTAGAGAACATGAGGCAAACATGTGGAAAACTTGAGGCCAAGATAATAGAAGTATATCAGAACAATAAAGCGAGACTAGAAAGGGTGAATATAACACATGATGAAGAAATAATAAGAAAGAATAGCTAAAAGTGGACTGTCCTTGTTATAAATTGAATAAAACATCGGAAACTGCTTCGAGTGGATTGTATGCGTGCACATGCAGTCAAAATGTGTTTGAGATACTCGAGATAGTGTCCCATGTGTCCAGTATGCATCTGAAGATCATTTGAATAGGAAATACTGTGTCCGATGATGTTTTTCGAGGTTCGATGTTTTTTGAAGATTTTCAAAGTTTCTTTGGACTTCGTTCATGGCTCGAAATCGGTGCAATATTGTTCGACAATGGTAGGGGATATGTCTGGCATGTGTGCGATGATTATTCAGATAGTGATATAATGTCCGATGTCGATTTTCAATGTTCAATGATTTTCAAAGTCCATCGAGGAAATATTGGACCTGTTCGAAGGCCGATATTGCTGTGATATTGCTCGAAACTGGTTCGGAACTCATCGACGATGTTTCAAGTGTATATCCTGAGCTGTACAAAGGTCGGGGGAGTTGTATTATGGTGGCCGAAGGCATACAAAGAATTTCAAGGTGTCACGAAGAATTTCGAAGCATTCTTGTGACTTTGTAGAGGTTCATAGAGCTTCAGAGGGGTTCGTATGGGTTTGTAGAGCTTTGTAGAGGTCTGTAGAACTTTATAGAGCTTTGACAATGATCGCAGATGTGTTTTCCGAGCTTGAATGACAAGGTGGACCTATCAATGTTCATAGATTTTTGGGTTGTTTTTGTTTTGGCTGAAAACATATGCTTTACAGCTAGTGCTTGAAAGTCCAGTCCTTGGTTATGTAACAGTCTTTTGGAATTCTGAGATGTAATCTGCTTGTTAAAGCCTTGCAACTTATCCTGGCATTTCAGGTCTTTTTGTACACAATGTCAAGATAGGACCAAAAAGATTTTGTCATTATGCCTCAGTCATTTTTACAGAATTAAACATAGTAAACACAAATCAAATATTCCAGGTCATACACTTTTCTCAAAACCTTGGAAAATGTATAGACTGGAAAAACTGTTCTATGTTTAATATGTTTGATTCTGTACAAACCACTGAGGCATAACATAAAACCTTTTCAATGATATCTTGACATTGTGTACAAAAAGTCCTGAAATGCCAGGATAAGTTGTAAGGCTTTAACAAGCAGATTACATCTCAAAATTCCAAAAGACTGTTACATGGACCTTCAAGCACTATTTACAGCCAATCTCCCTCATATAAGATTAATCAGGTTGTTGCTTGTGCCATTTCTCCCAAGGGGTAGAGCCTTTAAGTGAACTTGTTGTAGTCTTGGTGTGAAAGAGAGAAGCTGTTAAATAAAATTCATCCCAAAGGTAAGGTGGTAAGTTTACGTAAATGGGCATAGTATGCGCCTTCCCCATCAGTGTCCTGTGCATGTGCTCCATGCAGCTGATGTGAGCTGAAGTGTATGGTGCAGTGAATTTATGATCAGTCCCTCTCATCTTTAGCCAAGTTTCCATTTTGTGTGACTTAAGTTCACCATTATCCATGATATATGTCCCCACTTGGAGTCCAGTCTCCTTTTCTTGTGCTAGCTCCCATGCCTTGAGTTCCAGAAATGTGTCATTCTTGCACTTAAGTATGGAACATGGGTGTGAGGTACAGTCATCCACATATATGAATTTCTGGAATGTGATTTTACATCATGCGGTCCTGAAAGGTCTACCCAGACTTTTTCCAATTTTTGTGTAGCCCTGTGCCCTTCCCCCTCTGTGCCCTTCTTAGGAACAGGTAAATGAGTCTGTTTTCCAAGAATGCAAGATTTGCATCTAGGAGGTTTAAAAGAGGATTGTGCAGGCATACTGGCAATTGTCCTTTTTTGTGCCATGTCTTGCAAAGCTTGATAGTTTGCATGTCCTAGATGACAGTGCCAGGTGACAATGTTGGGAGCTGAGTGAGCAGCGAGAGCATGTTCAGTGGAAACAGAGTGTAAGGAGAGAGAATAGAGTTTCTTGTGGGGTGACAGGACACCTTGAGCTATACTGGCGCTGGTTGATTTATTTGTGATCCAGCATGATGACTCATCAAAATGTGCTATGGCATTTGAATCTTTCATGAGTGAGCTAACTGAGATCAGGTGCACCATCACATTTGGTACATAAAGTGCATCATGTAAGATGATTGATGCACCTCGGGCAATGTGGAGCTTGATATCTCCCATACCAATCACAGAGATGGAAGATCCACTGACACCTCAAACTGAACATGGGGTGATAGTGCAGAGTGTAATGAAATCTGATTGATCAGGAGAAATATGGACAGTAGTGCCAGTGTCAACATAAAATGGGTGGTCGTAAATAGAGATAGAAGTATGTTGGGTTTGGTTGAGCGGGGTGACAGTAAAAGTGTCCATGGTTACTGGTGTGGAATTTTTGGTCCAATTAACCAAGGTATAAAACTCCTCCTCAGTTGCAAGCCAACCCTCATACTTGACCTCCTGTATAGCTGTGTGAGGAAGGGGGTCACTAGCTAGACCAGCAAATTCCCCTGGAAGTGTTTCAGTTGTGTTCAAGGCAGTAGAATCAGTCATGATGGTGAATGCACAGCCAGTGTTGTCCTTCACAGGAATGGGAACCTTTGTAGTGGACTTGGGATTCTGTTTGTTATATGCCTGCTTCCTCATTCTTCAATAGTCTTTCCTTTCATACTGCTGCCTTTAGAGATGGAATACTCTGTAGTATGTCAGGGGTGTTTACAGTTGCTACAGATTGTAATCCTGGGGGACTTAACTGATTTTGAGGTTGCTACAAGAGCAAGGGAAGGGGAGGTATCGGTATGCCAGTCACTGTCCTGGAGAGACTGTTCATTCTCCAGAAAAAAACAAATATTCTTGGACATATATGGTGTAGACAGCGTAGATGCAGCAATGTCATGGGAAATAATGGAGCATGGATGGGGAAAGTGTGAGCTAAGGGAATTCAAAAGTGCAATGCAGCACAGGAGATCAGGAGTAATATCCCTCATAGCAAATACATGCTCAATGAACATATAGATCCATTCGGCTGTTTTGGGGAGGGGTGTATCCAGCATGCACTGGATAGTGAGCACCTGTTGTAACAAAGTGACTTGCCTAACTGGTCCTTCCTTCTAATGATGGTCCCACAGAGTTTCCCAGTTTATCTTTGCAGATCTCAAAGAATCTAAGAACACACATTTGGACGATGCCACTCCAGAGGCAATGAAAGCATATGTGAGGCGGGAATTAGCCTTCCAATTAGATAAAGCATTGGGTTTGTCATAAGTGGGCTCTAGTGCATCACCAGTGACATATTCAAAGAGTCCATTGAGAGACAAAGCGATGACGATATCCTCGCTCCATTCTTTGTAGTTAGATTTGAGCTTGTCAAGTTTATCTCTGGAGTATTGGGTGGAAACCAAAACAGGTACAAAATGGGGGGTAGACAAGAAGGAGGTTTGATTTGAGTAGGGCACAAAGAGATCTAACATGCATGGTACAATGTGTGCCAATAAGATAAAATACTGATCAAAGAAACATGTGACAAGGCACAGGTTGGTTGAGTGGCTAGGCAAGATGTCTATCATCACTACACATGACATAAGTGGCCCATAACCTATAGAGATCCAACCTAAACAATACACAAATAATCTCAGTCTGGGTATAATGGACTATATTTGGTTACCACTATATGTAAACAATACACAAATAATCTATAAATAGTATAGTAAGTAACTGGATCAATGTAAGTGTTAGAGTATCTACTCACCTCAGTCTGTGTATAACAGACTGAGGTGTCTATGTCTATCTTGTCAGATATATATACTGTGAGTATAACAATGGAAAAAGGTAATAAAGAAACTGTAAGAAAGGGATGTGGACAAGGGGAAATATGCATCACTTTGTGTGCTATAATTAGCATGCTGCATCAAAGGGTGTATTCATGGTGTAGATCTCAACAGGGAACAGTGATATTCTGAAATGTCAAAAAGAATGTACTGTCCCTTGTAAGAAATGCAATAGTTGAGTGGTTGTCGAGGTGTAGATAATGGAAGGGTTTGCACCTTGTCACAGGTACATTGAGCAGGTTACTAGTTGCATAGTGTTTCAAGTGGGGATGTACCAGTGATGATTACATAATCTCTTCTTTTTTTAATTCTTTTTTTTGGTTTGTATCAATTTATATCCAGTACATTGGTCAGAAAACCATTAGTGGCTCAATACTGATTGTTATGGAATAAAATAATAATAATAAAATAACCAGGTAGGCACCAGCGAGCAGTGGCAGAGCCCACTTAGGTCACACTTTGGACATCGCAAAGTGGTGGTTACTTATACTGCTGTATGTAAACAGAAGATATTAAATGTCATCATGTGGTGGCAAAGGTTGTAAGTGTCTCAGTGGATCTCACTATTTTCTGGCAAAATGAACAATGCTTACTGCTCTATGATTGGAGTTGTTGAATCATGTTTGTGGCCACTTTATAACGCTATCTACAGACATGATTTTGAAGAGGTTATTACTGACCCCATGGTGGTCACATGATTGGTTCAGGTTCAGGCACCAGTAGATCCAAATTCATCCTTGCCTTCTGCCACATCTTGTGCACTTGGGGCTTGCCTGAACCACTTGCATCTAGTAGTAGATGCAAGTCCTGCTAGACCAGATGGCTCCAATGCTTGCACCCCTACCATCTCTCATGACAGCATCCCAGCTAGCTGGGATGCCAGGGGAGAGCTGTGGAAACCAAGTGCTATGATTGGTGCTCCATAGCTCCCCAGGTCTTTTCCCCTTCTGAAGGGGGAGCTATGATTGGCTCCGCCTTCCTTGGGAATGGATTGCTTAGGGCCAAGGCTAGCCTCAGGATCCTGGCTGGGTTCGGTGGGTGCTTGGGGTGGGAGGTATGAAGTATAGCCTTCTGCCTGGGGCTAGATCATAATCATAGTCAAGTCTATGCCCAAATGGAAAGCAGAGATGGCAAAGCCATCATCTGGGTTCATCAGACTACCCAGAGTCTAAGGTTTATCTTTCATCTGCTGTTGGTGTTGTGAGGGAGGATACAGTGGTGTGAGAGCGGGCGATGTATGGAATGTTTTAATGTTGTCTGAGTATTTGTTCTCACAACTGTATGTATCAGTGCAATGGATGACACTTACTGCTCTATGATTGAGGCTGCTGACTTGGTGTCAAGACTGCTCTATGAATCAATCTATGGGTCTGATTTTTGCAGGGGTCCTAGTGCCATTGATGGCACTTCTTTTTTTGTAGGGGAAGATATGTTGTCTCTTGTGCAGTTCAGTGTCATTGGCAAAGTCAAGGCAACATGTGTCAATGATAATGGTCCACTGCTGATGTTGGGTAAGCTGGAAGTGTGTGGTGAGATGGTGCATCTGTATTGGCAACAGGAGATTTCTGTGCTGGAGAGGATTGAATTGTAAGACAACTTTGTTGATCAGGGAGTTGACATTGTGGGTTTTTTTTGGGTTATGTGAATGACTCTGATGAGCGATCAGTGTCCTTGTGTTGAACGTTGGATACACCATTCAGATAGGGGCAATGACTGGATGTTGATATATACATTTTTTCAATATATGGTGAGTAGTGTTTGTTGAGTGATCATGATTGATGATATGTGTTGACATGTAGTGAATAGTCTGTAAATGTTATTGATGAACAGCTGCAACCTGTGGATGATGGTGATGTGGATGGTCGGTGAATGTTGTGGCTCTCTTCTACTCAGAGTTCTGATGTCCATGTTTGTTTTATTTGGAAGCTGACATTGGGTGACTTTCTGTAAGGATTTAGAAAAATTTAGAAGAGTTGATAGGACAACGGGCTGAGTTCGAACACATTTGGAATCAGTCTTTGTAGATATTTCTAAACCATAAGCAAACTAAGTACTGGATTTATTAGATGCTGATGGAGGGAGCGGGAATGGGATGGGATCATGTGTATTCCCAAAATGGGTCTCTGGAATGCAAAAGATAGAGATCCTATCACACCGATCTCATTTAGCAAGGTAGAAATTGTTTATAGGTAACTACAAAGGGGTCCTGAGGCCTCTGTAGATCATGCAATCTACAGAGGTTGGTTTTCAGGAACTGAAATGAAATTCATCCCAATTTGGCTTCAGCATGGCAGCTGATGGAAGTTTAGAGCATTGAAACCTCTCTAGATTTTTCTAGATCCTTATGGGAAGTCACTCATTGTTCCAGCAGTGTGGTTCATTGTTGTGTGGTGCTTGGTTCCCAACAAGATCGGAGTCTAGAGGGTGTGCATGTGAGTGAATGTACCGTTGCATGGTAGATGTTGGTATTTACTTGTAAATTTTCAGCATTATTTCATGTCAGTTAATAGGTTGCAAGTATGTGCACCAGATGGTTTTTGGTTGGAGCATTGGCGACATTTATTGTTTGAATGAAATACTATGTCAGTAAGTAATCAGTATGAATATGAGGACTGGAAAGATGGGAGTGAAGTGGAAGGTATGGAAAGAAAATGATATGACAATGACATGGATGCTATTACACTGAAAAGTTGGAGTGGTGTCTACTGGTCACATCATGCATGCTTTCCCCTTTGCAGTGTTGGAGATTTGAGAGGAATCTGATTCTGACCAGTCAATTTTCATTGCTGAGTCATTGTGGGCTGGTTTACTGTCTGTCTCCTCATGAATGACTTTAAACTGAGTGCAGGGATCAAGTGTGCAATTGATGCATGGATGGGTTGAAGATGTGATAGATGTGGCAGGCATCGCCATCCACAACAGTGGTTGGTGATGAATTTTTATTGGGAAATCAGATTTAGTGATGACTCTGATAGTTTCTGCATTGAGTTAGAAGGTCTCTTATGGTGAGAGGTGAGTGTCATTCACATGAATAGATGTCACTTACCTTTCTTATTTTTGGTTGGTTTGAGCTCGCGTTGGGGATGGCCATTTGATACATGTGTAACATGACATTGCACAAGATTATGGTACAGGCATGCAGCTTGTCATAGTATTCCCAAGGAGGGATGAGATGGAGGTCAATATCTCTGATGTCATGTTGCAGTAGTTTAGCCTCATGATGGTGAGATAAATTGCCACCATAATCTGGCAACAGTTGAGGGTTGTAATAAGCTCCAATGTATATGTTGCTTTCTATTGCCACAGTGCAGTTTAATAGACTGTGACAGATGTGACAAAAAAAGGGGGTCTGCGTACCAATGGGATATGTGACCTCGGTGGTGATTGGGTGTACATCAATGGTGGATGACATAGACACATCTGATTGATCTTTGGTTTTGGTCTGTTCTTCATGCTTGTTGTCATTGTCATCTTCATCCTCAATTAGCTTTCACTCGGTCCTGATGGTCAGCAAGTTTGAGGTGGAGGTGATGTTGGTCACATTGGTCATCGTAGTATTGCCATGGCTTGAGCCGCATTTTTTGCTATCTTGGGAAATAAATTACATAAAATCACTAAAATATTTGAGGAGCTAGACCCCTCAGCTTTTGATGGGATCTAGCTCCTCAAATATTTTAGTGATTTTATGTAATTTATTTCCCAAGATAGCAAAAAATGTGGCTCGAGCCATGGCAACACTATGTTGGTGGCACCTATACTGTTTTAAATGTGATGTGCTCAATGGAGGCTAATGTGGACATACCCCATATATGGGTCCAAAATAAATAAGGATGAGATCTCAGGCCTTTGTTAGTTGATGTGGTTGATTTCAGCCAGTCAGTGTGCACAAATTGCTATAGATTATAGATTATAGATTAGGGATGATTGACAGCAGAAATAGGACAAGAGGCCATACATTTGGTTGTTCATCTGAAGTTAATTTGTGGTATATGTTCTGTAGTTCTTGGCATGTGTTATCAAATAAGATACTGATGTTTCAGTGGCACATGTCAGTTTCGCAAGCACAAGACAGTATTTGGGTTTGGAACTGTCGATGATGAACTAAGGCAAAGTAAATGAGCTGGTGGCACATGTCCAAAAAAAAAAGTATGTTGTCTGCTTTCATAAAGTGATTGCCCTTGGAATCCAACTGCGTGCCTAAGCTGGAGTGGGCGATCTCTCCAAATAACATGAACTTGATTGGTTTGCTGGCATCATTGATGAAAATGTGATTATTGTTCCTGGCAGGATTCTCCTTTTCATCAAAGAAGTCGACTTGAAATGAGTATGATGCAAGAGTTTTGAAGGTTTCCTTTGTGAACTCTTGTAAAAACCTTTCTTGTGATTTTGGAGCAGGGGAGAAGGCTCTGTCACACTGGATGTCTTGATCTGTGGTGGTGGTTATGGGTGAGGATGGTCGCTAGCATGATGTCTTAGAATGATGTTGAATTAGGTGAGCCAATGTTGACTTACATTTATAGTGCTGAGAAATTATTTGTGTCGGCATTGTTTAGGTGTTGGGAGGGACTTGGGTTGTTGGCATTTGTGACAGATGTGTGTGGTCGCTTGTGATTTGACATCATTGGAGGGATGTGTGGTGGCCATGTCAATAGCGGTAGTGGGAGAGGTTGAGGTGTTATTGACAGCTGTTGATTCACTGTGTTCTGCACATGGGTCATCCACAAAGCTTTGGTGTGTCCTGTTATCCTCTCCATGTTCTTCTTTGTCACTTTTCACCTGCAACGATGCCTTTGAGTGTGAGTGGATTTGTTCAGTCCTGTTAAGGTGGGTAATTTTTTTGTGCTTACCTCAGTACCTCTCATCAAAGCCTGTTGATGCACTGGTGCTTGTGCTGGCATTGCATCAATATGGCACTGTTTCCTTGTGAGGTTGGGCTTGTGCTGGCATTGTGTCAATACAGTGCCATTTCCTTGTGAGGTTCAGGTGGTGGGGTACTTACCTACCTAGGTGGTAATCACATAAGTTTAAGCCTACAAAAGAAAACAATAATGTTAGTAGTAAAGAAAATAATGAAATACTGAAATAAATCTTACTTTTTATGTGTGGGAGCCTTCTCCAACACAGGTGTCAGTTGTCAAACACATAGAACACATGTGATGTGGCAGGCTTGCAGCCACAGTTGTCACTGTTTGGTGCCATTGAAGGGGTGTGGGGTTGGTTGAGGTGGCTGTTCATGGAGAGGGGTGCAGTTGATCAGTGATTGATTGGATGTGATTGATTGATCACTTACCATCAAAAGACTGGTTGTGGTCAGTTGCAACCGGTCTTTTAGCAGTCTATAAATAATTTTAAAATCATGCAACTGGCAACCAGACCAGTCCACAACCACTTCCATTGCAGCTGCAAGACAGACTGGACTGTGGTTGGGTCTGGTTTGGTTGCTAGTTTTTTTTTCAGTCCATGCAACTGGACTTTCAAAAACTGTACATCAGCAGGATTGATGGTTATGAAGAATGTGGGCATTCCCAAGCTGAGTGATCATTGCATGAATCTGATTATGCATGTTGATACATACATGTGGCAGAGGATCCAGGGACATGCTTGTTGATTACACAAACCTCTTGCATTAACCTTAATACTCTGCACTCCTCATTGTCATAAGCCATCTTGAAGTCTCCTTGAACAACTCTCTCTAAATCCTGATGGATGACATCCAGAGATGCAGCTGCAGATGTTTTTGCTACTGATGAGAAATTTCTGCACTTCATCTTCAGGCTGGTCTGTAACAGCAACATTTGTCTCTGTAAAATATTAAACACTGTAAACAAAAAAGAGGGGTGTTCTTGAAATCAATGATTTGTCAAGTTGAGGAAATGTTTAATGTGCCATTTAAAACACATGGGTTCTTTACATTTCAGGTCCTCCAGTCCACCAACTCCAAATGGGTACAACATTGCATACAGTTTGGGAAATAGTTGAGGATTAGCAAACTTGTTTTCAGGATTGGCTTCATGAGAAATTTCAAGGTAGCCTCCCTTCTTCTGGATGTGTGATGATGGTGCCACTTGCAGTCTGTTAGAAGATGTGTGACCATCGATATTGGATATTACCACCTTTTGTAATGCTATTTCAGCATCAGGAGGCAGTTGCTGATGAATGCTGGATGTCATAGAAGACGTTAAGTCATATCTCAATGTTAGAACATCCTCAATGATCAGTGCATGACAGTACATGTTCTATATGAAATGGCAAAAGATCGCTAGCTGGCAAGCTGTTTAAGACATCATAGTTAATGTTGATGTCAGCATACAAGGGATTATGAGCTTTGGGCCATATTAATGCTTCTCAAACTTTATGAGCATGTACAGCAAGAGGCTTTGCTTTATCATGAAGCCATTCAGGAGAAGGAGGAGTTGAGCCAACAAAAATGACACATATATGTAGGTGATGTGATTTCTTCTATGGAGGGTGGAAGAACTGTGGCACACAATTTCAACTTTCTCAATATGGTTGTTTGCATAAAGACCAAGTGCCATCTGGCTTTGAAGCAAAGCTTGACCCCAGGTGTTCGTCATCTAGTTGTGTTCTGATGCTGTGTTGTCTGAGCAGGTTTCATGGCTCCCAGTGTTCTCAGTGCATCATTATGGACAAGTGCTTCAGTGGTCATTGATATGGGTTTTTCATGAGGTTTACAAGTAGGGCAAGGCAGGGGTTACCCCTGGGTGTCAAATCTCATACCCTTACCCCTACCCCTGAACACCCTACCCTTAGGGGTAAGGGTATGGAAACATATAAGGGTTGCCAAGGGTATGGGAGGGTTTGTCAAGGGTACAAGGGTTTGGCACAAAATCAACATGTTTAGAGCAAAATTCATTTGAAAAGTGTTGATAACTATTGTATTTACTATTAATATCACATATTAACACCTCTTATATGAAAGCCATTATTATGTTGGACAATCCCAAAATCTGAATTTAATTGATGAAAATCTTGAATATGAGTCTTTGTAGCTGAAAAAATCAAATGATATTCTTACATAAGCATACCCCTGGCATACCCCTACCCTTACCCCTCATACCCTTAGCCCCAAAACACAAGGGTATACCCCTACCCCTGCCTTGCCTGATTTACAAGTGGACTGGGGTCTAGCAGGCATCTCACTGGCACTGGCTAGCAGCATCTCAGTTGGTACTATACTATCCCCTGCTATTGGAGACCATTCTAGGTAATTGGGCATGTTATTGTAGTGCTTCTGGCATAAAATATCACTGTAATTAACCCTGCATTATGGACAAAAATCATTCTAATAATGCATAATTTTAGTTGCTGGATCTATGCATTATTAAATTATGGGCCCTATCTCCCTGCTGTTAGGGCAACACCCACTATCTGCTAGCTAAAACCGTGTGGGTTCTCTCTACAAGAAGGGGGCGGGATCTGCGCTTGTGATGGGGGATTGATGGTTTTGATGTGAGGGGTTATTAATAGGTGAGTTTGTTGACAAAGGCCTTTCACACCAAAAACATAGGTGGAATACCTAAGAGAACACAACTGGGGTCCCCTAGGCATATATTTAGGGTTTATATACTATGTTACACATATTGTACATTGTTGTTACCGATGCACTCGTACATGCACGTACATTTTGATGCGTGCGAAATAAAATTCTCATGCTATCAAAGTGTAGCATAATTTGGCGTCATGTAGCATAATTCGACATAATAAAATAAAAATGAAATTTTATTAGGCAATGGGGTGGTTTCCTAACACCTGCATTCCATGGTGGTTCCGGTCTGCAAGCCATGCATTATGGGTATTATGAGACTCCACAGCCACATCTAATCATATATGAGTATTTTGACAGGGAAATAGAAATGAACCCAATGTATGTAGGAATCAGTTTGTACATTGGATTTCAAAAATGATTCACCACTTGATGGCATGGCAAAACATCCAGCGAGGGCTCTGGTGAGACTGGTGAGAACACTAAATTACCTTTTTTAATGGCATGTTGCCAGAATCTCCTCAGACTGTAGAACTGTCACATGTCATGATAATTACACTTTTTCTTTTGTAATACTATCATTGACCCAGCAGTGCAAGAAGACCCAGTAGTGCAAGATTTGACATTTAAGTGGCTCAGCATCAACCTCTCCCTTCATGGAATTTTTTACATATGGGTGTCGTATCTAATATACATATTCCAAAACCCATAGCCATGTATGTTGAGTGTGAGCAGAGCAAGCGAAGAAAAACCTCATTTTGCAACATCAGAAACACAGCCAAATTTGGCAGGGATTTGTAACCCCATTTTGCATCTTGATACAAGTCTGCTTAGCTTCCTTCAAAAAATCAGAAAAAATTGCTAATGGAATCTTGAGATGGTATAGTATACATGATAGACTGGAAGTGGGAAGAGATCTGCTCATGCTGAAAAGTTAGGCTGTGAGTGCAAGATTCTTGCACTACTGGGTCAATGATAACCTCTCCAGCCTGCCCACAGCCAGTTCACACTCTGTCCCCTCTAGTCCCGCTGCCCCCCATTACCACTCCCCAATGTGCATGCAGCCGATGTTAACCTTAATTGCAGCAACTGACATGAAATCATCATCGTTGACAAATAGCATGTCTGAGCCTCAACATAAGCAAGCTAGAAAATGCAGAACTCCTTTCCACACTGAAGCCTTCAAAGCATTTGCACAGACCCAGGCATGAGTGGTATTGTTTGGCAAGCGGGGACATGACTTGGGGGTGCCCAACTATGAAGGCGGGGGAGATGCAGAGCAGTTCACTAAATAGAGCTAGGTTAGTTTGTCTAAGATGGTGGCTGAGAGTGGGGAGGGAGAAGTACCTTGTCATTGACATTGTGCTGAATGAATGAAAGCATAAGTAGGGAGGAACGGTGGAAAGGAATGTCTGCCTACCTTGACGCCCAGCTCCCTCAATCACTTATTGGTCTCTTCTGTGTGCAGTGTCCTACAGCAGCCCAATCCTCTTGAAATCCAACTTGAACCTCCTCACACCCTCAACTCCCATCAGGATGATAAGCTATCATTGTCCCCCCACCCATCAGATACTTGACCATCTCCTCTATCAACTCCTCCGTGACATGAAACTTGTGTGGAGATAAGGGTTCGAAGTCAATCTTAAGATTTAGTCGAGAACATGTTTCTTAGTATTTGCTACAAAAGGATCGTCAAGTATGCCATAACACATTGCCTACACTGCTGGGACCGACCTGTGTTTCCCACAGAAACACAGCCTCAGAAATATGTTTTAAGACTTCTGATTTGTATATCCTTTGGATATTCTCAAGATTTATTTAGAAGAAATACTAAAGAAATATTTTACATGTATCCAAGCTGTATCTGCAAGAAACAGAAAAAGTGTATCCTACAATGTTTCTTTCATATCCATTCTGGAAACATTTTTCAATGTTTCCTTTGTGTAAGTTAGAGAAACACTTTATATATAATTACAGCTGTACCTGCAGAACACACTTAACATAAAATTTTATTATGTGTTTTCTAGGGATACATGTGTAACCATGGTGACCCCTTTGTCCTTTGCATGTATCCCTAGAAAACACATAATAAAATTACATGTTGAGTGTTTTCTGCAGGTACAGCTATAATTCCCACTACTTAGTAGTGGGTTTTAGAGGACAATGGATGCGCAAGATCCATGTTCGCCCAATGTTCAATCACATCATTGGAGTAATTGATCGATTTCTCAGCATTTTTGTATTGACTTAAGATGACATGATGATCACTTGATTCATTTTCATAACTTGCCATGTTTTGGCATTTCAGTTTATTTTTCAACTTGTCGACAATTGGCAGCCTTGTACTCATGTAAGTTGCCATGTTTCGGCTCTACATTGTTCAGTGTATCTGTCATGGACCACACTTTTACCATTTTGTCCCTCATCACTATGTCGCAGAATGGGTTGTGGCCACCACGTCACTGAGTCTCACTGAGTTCATTGATCAATTTCTCAGCATATTTCTATTGGCTCAAGATCAATTGCTTTATTTGTAATACAAGTCGCCATGTTTCAGCATTATTTTTCTTCAACATCTATCTGAAGGACTCTCGGTTTGACAATTTTCTTCCTCATCCCTATGTTGCAAGCTTACATTCTGGGTCATTTAGTCACCACAACTTTTGATGATTTGTTTCCCAACTCTAGAATCTCTCAACAATTGGCGGCCAGGCTAAAGGTTTCTGACAGTTGCATCACATTGCCTATCAATGCAAATATGGGCTCTGGACCCCTTACCTCGCTTGTTGAGTTGGAAGTTGATGATCGACTATGTTCTGATCTTGTACTTGGAAGAAACTGGTTTGCAGATTATCGAGAATATATGATTTTGGAGAAATTGTTGACATCTACATGATCTGCATGTGAAGCGCGGAAGAGAGATACAGGTGGGCTGAATCACATCTTGTTTCTCATCTGCCATTTCACATTGTTCAGATGCCGTTGTTGAGAACTCACCATCGGAATATCTCAATGATGATGTCCCAATGGTTGTTGATGATTCCGCTTCCGTTGTTTCTCAGAGTTCAATGTTCAACTTCGAAAATCTCCCAATAATTTATGAAACATTATTAAATTCTAATTCTGTTCTCTACCGTGATTCAGACTCGGTCGAACTGGAGACAATGCTTCGAAATCATGGAATCCCCATCAATTCTGATCATCGCCAGTATTCTGTTGTGGCACTTCTTCACCATCTTGTGAATGGTCTCTGTGTTTATCAATCCAATGTAGGCTGTCAATCCATTGTGACATGCAACACTCTTTCTAATCTTGGGTTAACTATTTCACATCATATTTTGAATGCTCCTCTGAGTATCCTTCGCATTCTTGGCAACAGTCTGGGCTATCGATCAGAATTACATGTTCTTGAGCATCAATGACTGTCACGCTGGATGCAAGCTTGCCATAACTCCATTCAGGGAGCTTCTTATCCAGATATACAGGATTCCCTATGAAAGTTTGAGAACCTGAGCAAGGCCAAAGCACTCACTATGGCTATTGGTCATGGCATATCTCCTTTGGGTACATTGAACAACATTTGGAATTCGATCATCCTACACATCACTGAGGGCACATGCTCTCAATTTCAAGCCATTTTGCCTCTGGCATGCACTAAATTGCGGGCACAATCCCCAAATGAGTTCTCTGAAATGCCTGACAACAATTCAGATACTACCAATCAGATGCATGTTTTCCTGTTGTCACAGTTGAGCAAGAAGATACGACGATGACCTTTATGTAGGTTGCTTCTGTTGCATAACATAGAACATGATAGTAATTCATTGTTTAATGTTTTGCGCCGGACTCTCAGGAAATATATCGATCAGCTTTGGAAAGGTAAATTTTCTCCAGTGCAACAGCAGGCACATGTATTCTCACCATCAAGCCCCAAACTAGCTGAAACTTGACAAAATTGGCCACAGGTAATTTCTGATAGTTTGAAAAAGAAAATACTCCAGCGGTTCTGCCTAGAAACTGGTAGCGAAGCTCTTTGAGAACTTACATGTGCATGCTGTGCTGAATCTCGGTCTAAATTGGATTGTGAATGGATGTCAGCAAGATCACTAAACTTGGATTGTCTTCAATGTTCTACTATCGATGATACAGATCAGTTGAATATGCTGCATCCACCTCTTTCTCCATATACCACAGGAATATTGTGAAATGTAGTTCTTGACCCATTAGGTGTTCAGGAGCTGGGAGATGATCAATACAAACTTAATCTTTGTACTTCTTGTTTGAAATCAATTGAAAAGGAGAAGATTCCTGCACTTGCTTTGGCAAATCAAACATTCATTGGACCAGTACCACCTGAATTGAAAGATTTGACACCAATCAAAGAATCTATGATTGCACTATGCCGGTCAAAATGTTGGATAGTGCAATTAAGTGAGCAAGATCATTTTTATCTCACTTTGCCTCATGTTCAATGAGGCTTTCATGGCAATATTATTATCTATCCTCAAGAGCCTCAGCAAGTCACAACTGTCTTGCCACCTTCCATAGAAGAAATCACATCTCTGATTTGTGTCATCTTTGTTGGATCCACACCGCCCTCTCGTGAATGGCTTTGTGATAAAGCAAAACCATTGGCAATATGTAGTCATAAGGTTCGCCAAGTGCTGGTATGGTTAAAAACCCATAACCCTCTGTATCGTGGCATTGAAATTAATTACAATGTCTTGAACACTTTGCCGACCAATGACTTGTTGCCATTTCATATTGAACATGTGCTGCCTAGTGAGAATGGAGATCCTCTGACATCACAATACGACATCAGCTCTTCTAGTACATCTGATGTTCATCAACAGCCTGTTCCTGCAGATGCTGAAATTGCATTTCAAAAATTAGTTATCAGTGATGTTGAAGGTCACGCATCTTTGAATGAATTAAAAGCAGCAGCGTTAAAGCATGTGCAAAAGAAGAAAGGAAGTTATCTCAAGCTTCCTCATGGTATGAGTCCTGAAAACGAATTCATGAATCCACAATTATTTCCTAAAATATATCCAACCTTATTTCCATTTGGAATTGGAGGATTTGAGGAGCCCACTCATAAAGAATGGATATCTTTCAAATGACATGTCAAACACCTGTTGGAGCTCGCAGATCACAGATTCCAAGAACATCCTTTGTTCCTGTTCACAGTGTTCAATATTTTGCAGAGGAGATCTCTCTTACTTCATTGCAGTTTGAAAACCAAGCGCAGGAACTTTCATTCCATGGCAAACTCGTTCAATTTAATTTCACCTGACACTGTTCATTGAGTTTTAGAAAGAGTGATCAGAGGAGATTTAACAACAGCATATGATGATGAAGAGCGCCAAGTGCTCAAGATAATGCAGGAAGTGCACGTGATTAACAAACATGTCCCTGGATCTTCATCTGCTCAGATGGAAATGTGCAATCAAATTCAGTCGATGATCACACACTTTGGAATGCCAACATTTTTCATAACAATAAATCCAGCTGATGTCTACAATCCCCTAGTTAAGTTTTTAGCAGGTTCAGACATTGATGTCAATCACTTATTGCCAGAACAAGTGCCCAATTATTGGGATCAAGCCCTTCTTGTTGCTTGAAATCCAGTTGTTGCAGCAAAGTTCTTTAACATTTACATGAAAGCTTTTATTCACACAGTGCTTGGCTATGATGCCCATGACAAAGATTTGGAGAGAGGTGCCCTAGGCGCGGTATGAAGTTATTATGGTTGTGTCGAAGCTCAAGGGAGAGGCTCTTTACATTGTCACATGTTGATATGGCTGGAGGGAGGACTTCATCCAGATGAAGTCAAACACCGCATCCTTGAAGATGATAGTTTCAAATTGTGGCTATTACATTTTATGGAGGATTCGATCTCTACATGCATACCTGATGATCCTGACCCTTTGCTGTCAGTAGCATCCTCTGTCTATCATTCTTGTTCCATCAGAGGAACTAACCGAGGCTGCCAAACCCAACCTTCACCAACAGAGTATCAAAAAGATCTTCACTATTTGGCAGAACAATGTCAGCGCCACAGTCATCGAGCAACATGTTATAAATACTGCAAAGATGCAGACAAAAAAGAATGTTGATTCAATCTTGATGAAAGCCGCTATCAGTCACAAAGTGTAGTGGATCCAGAGACAGGTGAAATAAATTTGAAGTGCCTGGATGGAATGGTGAACCATTTCAATGTGATGATCCTAAGTACAATGCATTGTAACATGGATCTTAAATTTATTGGATCAGGGGAATCTGCAAAAGCAATCTTGTATTATATCACAGATTATATTTCAAAGGCTCAACTGAAAGCACATGTTGCATATGTGGCACTGGAGTTAGCAGTTCAGAAATTAGGAGAGTACAATCCTTTGGATGATGAACCTACAGTCCGAGCTAAACGCTTGCTACAAAAATGTGCACATGCGATGATTTCTCATCAAGAACTATCATCACAACAAGTCATGTCTTACCTACTTGATTTCGAAGACCATTTCACCAGTCATCAATTCAACAGCTTGTTCTGGACTACATGCGAGGCCAGCATTGAAAGCAAAGATCCAAGTCCAGAATGTTACAATCAGAAATCAGTCGACGATGAATTTCAAACAGAGTTGAGGACTGCAAACAAAGCAGATGAGGATGTAGATAACAAATCCGAAGAACCTTCTAGAGTTGTCCCTAGTGAGCTGTCAGATGAACATCTTCCACCAGAAGATGACATGGTGGATCATGACAAAGTCACAATCTCTGTAGATAATGACAATCAATTTGTGGCACATCCATCACAGCTCACAGATTACAAACACCGAGCTCGAGAACTGGACAATTTGTGCTTATTGGATTTCTGTGCGCAGACTGAAAAAATCAAATTGGCCCACTGGAGTCCTCAAGAAGATTTGGAAACTTCAAATGTTATTGATATCAATGTGGTCCTAGGTTATTCAAGCAAGAACAGACCAAGTTATGGGCTTATCGCTCCTCATGACCAATTTAACACTCACACTTTGAGAATCATTCATCCAGATCTGTGGCACATTCCTGTTCTAATAGGCTCTGTTCCAAGACGAGACCGAGAAGAAACCTACATGAGATATTGTCGATTGATGTTAATTCTGTTCAAGCCATGGCGAAGTGCATTCGATTTGCAGATGGCGACAGAATCGTGGGCGGCAGTGTTTAACAATTTTAAAATGAGCACATTCTGTCCTCCTGAGTTTCAATCCATTATGGATAACATGCAATTGTTGCATGAGTGCAAAGACCGCTGCGATGATCATTTTCGAGAACGGATTGCATTGGCACCAGAAATTGTTAGAGGGGAACTGGCTGTCATCAAAGATGCTATTGAAGATGTCGACGATATCAAAATCCTGCAGCACTTGCAATCAATTGATGATTGTTACTCACAAAGAAAGAATAACACAAACATGAACTCCCTTGACTGCATAGAGCATGCAGAACAAGCTGGACTCTTCAGTGTAAAATCGTCAAACCCTTGTTATACAACTTTGCCACCAAGTTCACGACCCATAGAACAAGTTGAGCACAATCATAAAGACTTCGAGAGCATTTGGAAAGCAGAGTATAATCTTCGCTGCAAAAGATGGAAGCAGAAAACTGCTATCTATGAACCTGCTCATATTGAACAGACTGCCACATTGATGGATGTTGATAATGGAGACAAATATCAAGCAGGTATGAGCTTGCAGCCTTTGAAATCATTGATGCCATCGATTGAACTGCAGTCAAATAGCTGCTCTCCTGCATTGACTGTGGATGTCGAGCAATTAGCACAGAAGTGGACGTTGAACCCAGAGCAACAGCAAGCATTTAAAATTATCGCAGAACACAGTTTACATCAGCATGATGATCTGCTGAAAATGTTCATCTCAGGTCCAGCTGGCACCGGAAAGACAACAGTCATCAATGCTGTGAAAGACTTTTTCCAGCAGAGAGGTCAAGCAAGAAGATTTCGATTAGCTTCTTACATGGGCATTGCAGCGGGGCACATCTCTGGAATGATGTTGCACTCTTTACTCTGTTTGAATACGAAGAATAAGACCAACACAAACTCCAAATCTCATTGTGATCTTGTGGCAATGTGGGACAGAGTCAACTGGTTGTTCATTGACGAGGTCTCAATGATTAGCTGCCAGTTTCTTTGTCAAATTAGTGAGGCCCTCAGTCTGGCCAAAGGCAATACTTGGGCATTTGGAGGCATAAACATCATCTTCGCAGGTGATTTTGCACAGCTTCCACCAGTGCGAGAGGTTCGTCTATATTCACATATTAACATGCATCAGCGAGCCGCTACTGCACAATGACAGAAGGTTGTGTTCGGCAAATTGTTGTGGCTTACAATATCAACAGTGATTATCCTCCATCGTCTGCAACAACAAATTGGACTGCAGAATAAAGAATTTCTTGAGTTGTTGATGCATTTGCGAGAGGGTCGGTGCACTGCATATGACTATGATTTATTGAGCGGCCGTGTCATGAGACCTAGCATGAATCTTGATTTCGGCAGTGAGCCATGGCGACATGCACCAGTTATTGTGTATGACAATGCCACGAAGGATGCGATCAATGTGCAGGCAGCTTCTGCATTTGCAATGGAAACAGGACAACAATTACAATGGTATTATGCTGAAGATAAATGTCAACAAAAACCGGTCACTGATAGAAACTTGAGAGATTACTTGAGTCATTTGCCATCTGGACAAACTCAACAGCGCCTTGGTCGAATTCCTCTTGTATTGGGCATGCCCATTCTCATTTCCCAAAATTTCAACGTTGAAGGTGGAGTTGTGAATGGAAGTTGAGGTACCGTGTCTCGCATATGCTACTGCACGGATGAACATGGCTATCGCCATTTGTTATCTGTTGTTGTTCACATCAGCGACAGCAGTGAAGAACCAATCGGGAATTTATCTCCACATGATCTACCAATATTGGCTGATGCTACAGATATAACATTTCAACATCCGTACTCAAAAAAGAAATGCTGCATCCAACGAACCCAGGTCCCAATTTTGCCAGCATTCACGATGACTGCCCACCAAGCTCAAGGTCAGACATTGAACAATGTGATCATCGACTTGCAGTCTTGCAGAGGGACTGAAGCTCCATATGTAATGGCATCTCGTGCGCATTCTCTTGACAGTCTGCTGATATTAAGACCATTTGACTGAAAAAAGATCTGCTGCAGAGAGTCTGAAGATGCTCGCCAAGAGGGCCGACAGTTAAAAATGCTCAATCTGTTGACACTGTTGAAATTTGGAGCTGAATCAAAAAAAGTATGAAGCATCAGAGGCACTGAGAGAGTTCCATGGAGACCAATCCAAAATCGCACAGATGATTCCAAAAGACATCAGCACTATGCTGGCTTCTGTCAATCCAGAGACTGCACTCCAGACTTGGCAGCATATTTTTGAGGAGCACACAGCTGTCATTGATGCTTCTTGCATGGTACCTGGTCCTAAGTGCACATTGCAAGATGAGATCGAAGGGGAAGATGGTGTTGAACAGTCAATCCAATCAACATTGTTGTTAAGCACCAAAAACCATGATGTAACAACAACCATCAATATGGATGACGCCACCATCAAGTCAACTTCCACATCCTCTATCGGTTGCAAGCACCTGCTCCTTGGACAGATGGAGTCCATCCCAAATAGCAAGCGACAGTGACACCACAAATAACAATGACATGTTGCACATATTGTAAGTCCACACAGTCTCATCTAAGCACACCGTCACTTTGAGACATTTTGTTTGTTCTTTGCTCACCACCATCCACCACCATCGCTCACTTCCTGACCACTACTTGAAAATGTCTGCCCCTTCTGCTTTATTTCAAAATCGCCAAAAGGTCTTCTATTGAAACTTTGTCACCGAATTCTCTAAGCCATCATTCAACACGCTCACCAAAAGTGACTTCCGCAAGGATTTCTTTGATCACATGGAGAATGCAGCTTGGAATGACAACCGCATCTTCATCGGTCACGATAGTAAACCAATTAGGATGATGTTATTTGGAGAGATCACCCATTCTAGCTTGGGCACTCAGCTGGATTGTAAAGGAAATCATTACATGAGTACCAATAATGTGCATCATTCTTTGTCGTCAGCAATCCTATTTATAATACTCTACTCAGTTCATCATGGACAAATCGAAACCAAAATATTGTCTTGCTCTTGCAAAATCAACCTGTGCAACAGAAAACATCAGCATTCTATTCGACAATACTTGCAATGAATTACAGACCATTTTTAGTCAGTTAACTAGCGATGAACAAGCAAATGTAAGTGCACAATATTCTCTATACCAAACAAACTTATCATCGGAATTAACCACCATTGGTTAGGAGTTTGCTCACACAGATTGGACAAGATTGACTTCCTCTGATGGAAGAGGCCCTCACGATCTCATTCTTGTCTATTTTGGTCCAATATACAGTGTATGCTTGTCATTTAGATTATAGATCATCATCACATCTCATTCCATTGGTTGCAATCCAGGTGCCTCCAACTCCTGATGCTCCTTTGACGTCCATTGGAGTCAAACACCAGTTAGTCAAAGAAGGAGTTGGTGAAAACAAGACGGAACACACGGAGCATGTACAGAGCGCTCCAGAAAGTGGCGCTGAACATATTGGAGCCAAAACAGATGCCGGCATTCCAACTAGTACATATCCTTTGCTTGATCTATCTGTTATAACTGTCTGACTTCATCACAAAGAGCATGATATATATGTCGGTGCCTACTATGACCCACATCTTCTGCCAGACTATGGTGGAAATCTCTTTCGACATCATGAAGCAAAACTGATTCAACATGATATTCAAGACACAGATCTGCATCTGATCCCCCCTTGGGAATATTACAATAAGCTGCGCGCAGGCACCATGGTGTTGTGTGCAGTAACATTACACATGTACCAAATGAACATCATGAACATGAAAGGAAACCAGCTGAGAATGAGAAAAGTGAGTTGAAACTGTTTCTGCCAAAATCTGCTTTGCTTATGATGGGGCAGACATTCAAGCTCAATGCTGAAACCATCCGAGTTGTTGCCAAGTCTGATCTTCCTGTGGAAATCTGGCAGCAACCAATGTTGCCCACAGATTCCTTGGCATGAGCGACCCACACTACCAATTCATGACAGCAACCATCAGAATTGGACCCTTTGAGGCTGTTCAATGTTGTTGATGAAGGGTTGCACTCAGAGCAGCAGCAAACCATGCATGCATCATCCAAAAAGACCAAAGACATCACGATAAGAATTGATAATATTGACTGGTCGGAATCAGACAAATCAGCAGATGGGCCACCCAAATCTAAAAAACCAAAAGGCAAGAGTCCAATGAAACACACTTAGCGTGCGATGAAATTCTGGCTTCGTAATTTTTTTCATGCTCCTTTCATTTGTTATGTAACACAGAAAACCCCATTGTATATTATTATATATGAAGCTTCTGATTATGATGTATGAATTTGCACTTTATCAATTGAGACAACGAACATGAAATAATCCTAAAAGCATTGTCATCAGCCAAGATGGTGGGGGGAAGAAGAGTCTGAACACTCACACGAGTACATTGTGCACCTGGCAATGATTCATAAGAGCTGAGCACTACACAACAATGGACAATATCTCCTGGCATAAGGGGCGCTAACAAATACTGAGCATCAACATAACATTAAAAAACATGAGTGTCACCGACCTTCTTCGCCTATGGACTGCAAATATTTGTCGACAACGTCTGCCAGCTACAAACCATGGTAAGCAAACACCGCTCATCAATTAACTGTGTTCACTGACGAGTACATTGCGAGATGCATATAAGAGCATCCAATTGTCCACAACCCAGCACCTGATGTGAGGACTCTACCAACAAATACCGTGTCAAAAAAGTAACCTGCACAAATAGAAACTTACCACAGAACATCCTGCATTGACAGCATCATCCTCCAATTCAACTCTCTCCAGCGCTGATATTTGCTGTCGCCAAACTAAAGACATCATCCTACCACACCCTTCAGGGAGGCCGAGCATCAACATGGCGAAGTCACTATGCAATCGCACAGTCTGTGTAAGGGGAACACCTTATGAGCCCCTACAATGGTTGGTGCACATTTGCGATCGTTTCCACACACCTGCAAACATTTGCGCAACAAAGCGCCTTTTGCACAATGAGGTGCCTTTTGTGCCAACCATCTACAAACATTCCGATATGTCAATCCATCAGCCCCTATTGTACTCTCACCATTCTTGCAGTCAATACCCCTGCAGAAACAATCGAGGATGTCTTCGCACACCCATTACCAATCATGGCCTGATGCGGACACCACTTACCAAGCATGGCCTGATGTGGACACTATCACTGATTGATGGCCGTCTCCCCAAATGGGAACATGACCCTGGATCTGAATTAGTGCTAGGATGGAAGGGGCTCCAAGTATTTTAGAACATCGCATGCCTTCCATATATATACTTCAGCCTTGCACCAGACTCCTTAGAGTTTTCTCTTTGGTTTTCCCTTGCAAGGTATGGGTCTTTTCCTTGTTCAATAGTTATTGAATCTAAACTTTGGTTTTCCCTTGCAAGTATCGAGTTCTTAGGACTCTGATCATAAGGTTGCCCTTACAGTCTGCACCTCAGCAACAATGCTGAACTGTTGAGGAGACAATGTATCCTCATCTACAAAGAACGAGGTTCCATCAGCAAGGATCGGACCTCACCGAAAATCATATCCATAGACAGCAGTGTAAAGTGGGCGCCGTAGTAACTTGAGGACTCCAATAATTGAACAATAAGTGTCGCTTGGCATTCCGGCAGATTTGACCTAGATTATAATATGCACGAAGGATGGACGCAGTGAGACATTAAAATTGTCATCTTTCTCACAGTGCTATACCTAAAAATGCCACATCATGCACCTTCGTGAACATAGTGACAATGAAGAAGAAGAAAAATCAACACACACTACAACATAGCGAAGACGAGACTTGCCGCCGGCTCGCCGGCGCGCTACGTGGTTAATATTACATATAAAGTGTTTCTCTAACTTACACAAAGGAAACATGAAAAATGTTTCCAGAATGGATCTGAAAGAAACATTGTAGGATACACTTTTTCTGTTCCTTGCAGATACAGCTTGGATACATGTAAAATATTTCTTTAGTACTTCTTCTAAATACATCTTGAGAATATCCAAAGGATATACAAATCAGAAGTCTTAAAACATGTTTCTGAGGCTGCTTTTCTGTGGGAAACACAGGTCAGTCCCAGCAGTGCTATCGACTTACATTGCCGAAAATCTGGGTATTGGAAAATCGACGCTGTGCGACCACACCTCTTTACCAAAATGTGAACCAGATTGCTAGCGGATGGTCACGAGACCCGATAAGCCTCACTGCTTGACAGAACATCTTCCACTTTACATGTACAGCCAATGTCGATGAACGCTAACGAAAAGGACGACATTGCTATGTACGTTTACCTTTAAAATCCCGATATTTTTGCTCAAAAATCCTTACAGAGCTATCGCTCTCAGTCTCCAGCTGGTTCGAAACATGCAGTGATTGACCTGGTCACTGACGATGAAGATGATGATAGTAATGAAGATACTGCGAGATTCCAAGTTGAAATTGAACGCGCCATAGCGGCCTCCAAGGCAGAAAGCTCGCGACAGCACGCTGCGATGGATGTGGCACCATCGGACCCTCAGCTGACAGTACCTGGAGCATCTGCGTTCTTGTCGGAAAGGGCACAGTTAGAAAAAGCGCGACTTGAACGCCAGAAGCGTCTCAGGCCGGAAGCCAGTTTGGATGACAATAATTATGGTGACGATTCGGATGATGATGCGACGGTTAGAGAGCCCCCCGCCAAGAGGCAACACCTTTCATTGTCGTCTGGATCGCGTACTAATAACGACAGCACTAGACCCGTCTTGTCTACCTCCAATGGTTCGACAAGTCAGCATACTATCGATCAAGTTTTCTGGGACGGCGAATTCCGGCAGACTGCGACGAGGCATGCGGACCCAAGAAAGGACGGTAGACCAACGTTTAGGCTAACAGAGGTGCTGGGGCAAGTAAGTTTCAAGTAAGACTGCTTCTTATGAGTTTCACATACATTTATCAGAAAGCCGATTTATCATTCGCCATCATGTCTTCATACTCGCTGGACTTCTCGTGGATATACGAATTCTTTGATCGTTCCGTCCCAGTAATCATGATTGCACAGCCAGATGAGACCGGACAAGCTAGTTTGAAGAATGTGCTTCCGAATTGGATTAAGACGGCTCCGACGTTACGTGGAGGTCGCGGCTGTCAGCATATGAAGGCAAGTTCGTGTCTCCAGTTCCGTTTATCGAGCTCACGATGAAATAGTTCATGCTTGTGAGGTCAAGGCTTATACGAGCTGCTATGACTTATCTTGTACTGTAGCTGTTCTACAAATCAGGCCGTCTGCGTGTTGTGGTCTCCACTGCAAACCTCATTGCGTACGACTGGCGAGACATGGAGAACGTAACGCTCAGCTGTTCCTGAACAAGTTTGACAGCTGAACCTGCACACAGACTGTCTGGCTTCAAGACGTACAACTTCGCTCCTCGCCGATTGCCCATGATCCAAAGGCCACAGATGACTTCGCTGCAGTACTTCAGCGTGTGTTACATTCCATGCATGTTCGTTCAGCCCTATCTACCATGATTAGTGATAACGTGAGCATAATTGATGATTTCCTCACGGGTTTCGAGAGTGCTTGACCCACCCACAGCACCCAGATTTACCGTTGAAATCCATTGATGAACTGCGAATGCGCTGGGACTGGTCAAAAGTCAAAGCTCATCTCGTCCCGTCGATCGCGGGTAGGCACGAGGGTTGGCCCGATGTCATAAGGTAATATCTAAGATCTTCCGATTTGGAGATAAGGTTTATGTCTGCTCATAACAGAACGGGACACCCAAGACTGATGAAAGTGGTTCGCAACATGAGCATGCGCACTAGCAGGGGCAAAGGCAAGGAGGTAGTCCTAGAGTGCCAGGCGGGTGGCTTTCAATTCCTGGGGTTGCGTTGAGAAATTTATTTCAAGATCAGGGATCAAGCCTTGGTATATATACCACGCAATGGTTCAATGAGTTTCATTGGTCAGCGCGAGGTGAATCTGCCGAAGAATGGCTCGACGAACCTAAGAAGCGTCGGGAACAGTTTCCCTATCCGCCTATAAAGTTGGTCTTTCCAACCAAGCTGACCGTACAACAGAGCGCACTTGGGGAGCAGGTTAGTCCTTGTCAACTGGTCATCCTCCAAAATCAACCGAGCCTGAACCTGATTGAAGGGAGGCGGTACGATATTTTGTAGACGGAAGCAATGGGCTGCAAAGAACTTTCCTCGAGATCGCTTCTATGATTCCCGGAGCAAGGCAGGACCTGTGCTCATGCATTCGAAGGTAATGCCAGTCCGCGGTTTTGTTCTTTGATCATTCTCGTTTGACAGGCTCCGGGAGATGATTGTCGCTACTTATAGAGACGTGCCATCACTCAGTAAAGGGAAACGTCCAGAAGACTCGGAAACAGAGGACGACTCTGATGATGAGATAGAAATGATACAGCCTGCGATTGGCTGGGCGTACATTGGATCACACAACTTTACGCCTTCTGCTTGGGGTACCTTGTCCGGCTCCAGCTTCAATCCAACCCTGAACGTAGGGTCAGGTGTTATTTGTTAAGTTTCATTTTTACCATGAACTTATACATCTAGATCTCGAATTACGAACTCGGTGTTGTATTTCCTCTGAAAGACGAGGCACAGGTCAACCGAACGGCGTGTTGGGACAGACCTCCGAAGAAGTATGTCTCCGGGAGAGACGAGCCTTGGGTGAGCTGCAATTCAAATCAATACGAAACTGCTAACCATTGTATAGATACAGGAGGAATCAGCTTATCATCAGGATGGCTAGATGGCTAGATGGCTAGATGGTTATCCCTCATGCCCTCTGACTCGACGACCATCGCTCTTGTACGAATCATGCTTGTATCACAGTGAGCGTAAGTGGATCGCTGTAAGGGCACACCCGATATATAAGTATTGTCCATACCTCTCATTTCTGACTAGCTTCCCCGACTCTCTTACGTAAGAGGAGGATTTTGTCGAAGAGATATGGTATAGTGATATGATATGATATGATGAGGCCGACTATGTTACGTAAGTAACTCAGGTAAGATACGAGGACTGACAAACCCCAAAATGCCTGATCGTGGTTGCTTTGGGTCTTTGTTTTACTCTCCGGTCCTCTGTTTGAGCGATCAACATCAGAAAGTGCCAAGCTAATGGTTGGTGGCTTCGTAAAAGCTCTGCCACTCGAGGAACAGTGGCACTTCCTACGTCTGACCATTCAATCTTGTGTGTAGCCCGTTTCCTGGTTGTTGCGTGAAGTCCGCTCGACGATTTCACAGCACACTGTGCTTCCCAAGTCAGCCGTTTCCCGATAATCTGGACCCCGAAGGTTGTTAATGCTGGCTGGATAGATTGAATCTCAGTGTATGGGATTTCTGTAGAGAACATGAGGTGCCTTCGGCTGAACTGGGTGAAATACAGCCATCGGGGTCTCGAAACCAAGCATCAATGATCATGGCAGGTATATATCGAGTCGATCCCTGTAAAAATGACGATGCAAGCTTTGCATGTCGTTTACTCTTTTGTTACCATTGTCGTCCTTGAGCCGAAATACATAGTACAAGAATTCCCCGAGCACCCAATTCACGTCATCAATGGCTTGGAAGATATCCTCAAGTTCCTCCCGAGTACTTCGTCGAGCATCGGACTTGGGTTTCCTGAATGTCAGATGTGTATTGTCGTCAAACTCTGGGGAAGTTCATTCTCCTTCTTATTTGTTCGCTTGCGCTTCCCTTGCTGACTCTGGGGAAGATGCAATGGGAGACTTGTCGGAGTGAACGGAGGTGGAAGAAGGGGTCTCAGGGCATACTAGCGAAGAGAAAGGCGTTGTTGGCTGGTAGCAGGGAATTGGATTGGACTGTTGGTTTCTAGGTGTTACTGGACATGTATTAGGTGTAGTCGAGACTCTGAATTTGCCTTGCATCGCTCGCAACTCAATTGCCTATTTGCAAGTGCAGACTATAAACATATGATGTCGTAAGCTTACAGATAAGGGGATTCACACGGTTGAAATGCTGATCAACGGGCGCGCGTGATATCAGACGTCCTCTTTACACCAAAAAGACACGAATTTATAGTCTGGCTACGGGAGACTAGACACATAGTAAAGAATACCTATAGAAACGATGTAAGTGTTGTCAATGTTACATGACCAGCGTGACAAGTAACTTATGCCTAAGCGACAGTATACAAGACATTGAACTTGAAATCCGCCCAATCATCGAATTCTAACATCGAAACGTTTACCCATGTCAACCATTAAGCCAAAGATCGGTCCATCCCTGCACCGCGGAAAGTTGGTAGGGCTCAAAGTCGAAGTACCTCCCAGCGAAGATGTCGATCTTACTATTAAGCTTCCAAATGAGCTTATTGCGGAAATCTTCTCGCACTGCGTCATGGAGACGATTGACCTCGGAGCTTTGGAGCTAGTAGATTCTCCATGGAATCTCGCTCAGATATGTTCCTCGTGGAGAACCGTTGCGCTAAGCTCGCCAAACCTGTGGAATGACATTGCTGTCCAATTTCCGTACCATCGTCGGGGAGAATTTGTTCATTTGATGAATCTGTTGGCAATCTTCCTTTCTCGTGCCGGAAATTCCTCCATTTCGTTGAATATCACAGCTGCTGTCGATGAATATCCCCTTGATCCGAAGTTGGTTGACTCAATTGTCAATCTTGTACACCCCCACATAGGACAGTTCAGGCATCTCGGATTACAGCCTGTGGGAGCGATGATGCCCATCCTCCAGCTGCCGAGTGATACGGTTCAGGCATTGGAGTCTGCTTCCCTCGTATTTGATTCAGATGATTGCGACAATATCTTGGATCGTGGAGAACGTGATGGATGGGCAGAGGCTGCCGAAATCAATAGAATAACCATTTTCGATACTGCTCGCAATCTACGCTACGTTACTCTCACGACAGAATACGCGGAAGTATACCTGAATGTGCTCCGCTTCCCCTGGTCACAGCTAACCCACTTGACTCTCCTGAACACATTCCTCGAATTCCAGAGTGCTCATGAAGTACTCCGACAATGCACAAGCCTTGTTTCTTGTGAATTCGGCATCAACACGGATTGGAACTGTTGGCCTCTAGACAGCCCTACAATTTTGCATAATCTAGTGTCGCTGACAGTTTATGCATTTGATCCATGCTGCTACCATGGTGAATTCTTACAGCCCTTCATCCTTCCATCCCTGAGATATCTTGAGCTTTGCTCCGAACACACTACCCCATGGACAGATGGGAAGACCATCGCATTGATCAGGCATTCTTTGCATGCCAACTTCGAGTGTTTCCGGTTCACCAGTTTACTTCCCCATGAAGTGCTTGCTGTGCTCTCTGAAGCACCTCTACTCAAGGAGCTTTCACTTTCCTTTCCACTTTCCACCTTTGGGGAAGAACCACTAGTTCTGGTTGCATTGATCACAGCAGTCGCTTGTGGTGATGTAGTCCCAAACATTGAAATTTTCAACCTGGAATTTCAAGATGCAACTAGCAACCATGGTCTCCAGAAACATTCTATAAAGGTCCAGTGTCGACCGGAGGAGATGCAGCAAGGGTTCCGAGAATTTTGGATCAAGCTACAGAATCAAGATCTAGAATTTGTAGATGTCATTCTTGAGGTTGATGGGGAGGTTTTGGGGATTAATGGCTCATAGAGATGACATTGAACATACAGTTGAAGTGCTGGGCAGGTCTTTATCTTTGTTCATATGTGAGTCAAATGACATGCCATTTGTTTGTTTGCCATCGCTGAAGGGTGAAACCAGGGGAATAACATAATTCTTGGCATTAGCACTAGTAGGTCGAAGGTAGATTGCTTTGATAATGTGGTTGGAACAAGCAGCCATTTTTGGCTCATTTTTGGCTCATTTTTGGCATCATTTTTGGATCATTTTGGTTGTTTGGCAGAAGAATGATCAGAATGGACCAAAGAATGAAATCAAAAATGATGTGAAAAATGGCTACTGTGAATGCTCTGAAACACAAACATCCTGAAAATGAAGTAAAAATGCATTTTACCTACCTCTGGCAGTGCTTGGCAGATTCAAACTCTCCCTCAAAGGACTTGAACAAATTATTAGCACAAGTTACCACAGCAGACACCTCATTGGCATACTTTCAAGTCTTTTATTTGAAAGTTGGGATTGCATAGTAAATATATATATTCTTTTGTGCTACTTACAACTTGTGAAGTAAATGGCTACATGGAAAGTGCTGCAAACCCTGTGATGGTGGCCTCATTGTTGTCCTGCCATCCCTTCATCACTATCACCATTGTCACCCCTGTTGTCCCATTGCCCCCATTGTGCCAAAAAGCTCACCTCCCTGCCTCCTGGTTAGTGTTTTGAGGTTCAGCCCATAGGACTGTAGACCGAACTGGACCAAACTGCAGTCCATGCATCAGTCCAGTCAATTTTTCTGAAAAAATGAGTAACCAAAACTGCAATTGGGTTAATGGTTAACTTGTTTTGAAAACATTTGAAAACCATTATAAAACCAGTTTAAACCAGTTTAAACTGGTCTTTTAGCATTCAGACTACTTAAACTACAGGAAAGTAAACTAATGTAGATAATAATATATAATAAACTAATGTAAATATTACTAATACTGCCATTATAAAATGAAATGGGACAAGCCCAGGGAAAAAGAAGTTGTTTGGTGAGGGTTTATATACCTTGTGGCCATGCACAGACCATGTGGTCATGTTTGTGCCCAAAAAATAAAAGTGGCGCCATTTTCCAAGAATCATGCGTGTGCAATTGCTCAGTCTGGCAATTGCTGGACAATATGATACTGGGCACACAGATGTCACTTTGCTGTGTGTCGAGCACCAGAAATAAGTAGGGCCTTGTAAACATGTAGTAAATTATATTTATGCTCCAAACCTCACCTCCCAACAGTCAAAATAATATTTGATAGGAAAGAAAGTGAGCAACAGGGCAAGTGAAAAATTTGATAGTTTTACATCTATAACTTATCTTCCAATAAATCAAATTTAAAAAGCCATGCAGTTCTAGATTCCCCCAAGAATATAGAATAGATTTCAGAGTGAAAATGGCAAGTTGTTATTTCTCACATGTTTGCCATTTGTGAGCATAATACATGTCAGAAAATAATTTAAAGGCTTGGAAATGCATCACAGAGTGTATCAGTATGCCCTGGAATAAGTAGTTAAGTGTTTAATGTGATGTCGAAGGGTTGTGGCCAGATATACTGTAAAATGCATTGATTTACAGACTTGAGTTTGACTTGAGTTCTCATTCATTTGCAATACTCCACAGAAAAATGAAATTTAAGTTGTAGTAGATTAATACAATACTGCCCCACATGTCTCAACAGTATTTTCACCATTGGCAACAGTGGAGGAGGCCCCAGGTTGTTGAATTCAACATGCTCACTGCATCGATCACTATCCGGCAATTGCTGGAATGAGTGATTGATGATGTGCATACACATTCTTTCTGCCAATTCATCCTTCCCTCCTTCTCTCATCCACCTTCTCGACACTTCATCACCATCCTGTCCCCACCCATGCCCACACAAACCAACAAACACAAAACAAGGGGTCTGAATGATGAACTAACGTCGTTTGGGCCCTCAGGTATGTTTTTTTTTAAATTTGATCTCTTTCTTTTTCCAACCAATTGATTTCTTCATTTTTAGGTTTCTGCATCTTGAGAATGACATTGCCCACCTGCTGAATGACACACACAAGCCATACAGGCACCCAATGCAAGCCCTGCACTGCCACTGTGAGCCTCTGCTCACAGGTTGGCAATGGGCCCTTTCCTGGACAATGATGACCACCACAAATGGGGGACAGTGAATAGTGGGGACAACAAAGGGTGGGGACAATAAACCATGGGGACAATAAATGGCAGGGATGATGGGGACAACAAACAGTGGGGACAACAGGGATGGACAACACAGGGATAACAAATGATGGGGACAATGAATGCAGGGACAACACATGGCAGGGACAATGAATGGTGGGGACAATGAATGCAGGGACAACACATGGCAAGGAGAACAAATGGCAGGGACAATGAATGCGGGGACGACTAATGGCAGGGATGACAAGGGGGTAGGTGGCTTGTTGTTGTTATTGTTCCACCCATGATCCACCCCATGAGCAGTTGCTCATGAGGCTGGGGGCAGGTGGTGCATTGTTGTCTCCTATCCCTGGGCATCATTCCACCCATGTTTCACCCCATGAGCAGTTGCTTGTGAGGCTGGGGGTGGGTGGCTTGTCATTGTTGTCATTCCACCTGTGATCCACCCCACGAGCAGTTGCTCGTGAGGCTAGGGGCAGGTGGTGTGTCATTGTCATCTCCTGTCCCTGTGCCTGGGCGTCATTCCACCCATGATCCACCCCACAAGCAGTTGCTCATGAGGCTGGGGGTGGGTGGCTTGTCATCATTTGTCACTGTCATCCCCTGTTTGGATTTCTGTTTTTTTTCTTTTTTTTTTTTTTGGGGGGGGGGAGGGGGGGGGGGGGGGGGGGGCACAAGTACAGAGGTGGGTGGGTGCTTACTAGGCAGGTACCCCCCTTCTGGGGTCTCCTGGCATCCCTCTGCACCCTCCTAGCCCATGTCAACAGCCTCACATCCCATTTGAATGGGGAGGGAATCAGGTGGGTGTGGGCATGGGTTGCACATTTTACATCATGGCAGGTCGTCCCCAATAGTATAGAACCTAAAAAGCAATGAGTTACAATTAGTTGACTGATAAAAAGAAAAAGAAAAAAGAAAACAACTTATCTATGGCCCAAACAATGTTGCCATCATTTGGGCCCATGTTCCATCCAGTCAGCTCGCATTTTTCATTGTGGCAGGTCATCCCCAGTAGTATAGAACCTAAAAAGCAATAAACTACAATTAGTTGATTGATAAAAAAAGAAAAAAGAAAAAAGAAGTTATCTATGGCCCAAATGACGTTGCTGTCATTTGGGCCCACATTCTGTCCAGTCGGCTCATTTGAAAGTGGTGGTGATGGTGGGAGTGGGTGTGGGAGTGCTGGTGGTGGGTGTGCACGCAGAGGTAGTGGTAGAGTGGAGAGGAGGAGGAGGCGGCATTGACGATGGTGTGGTGGTTGTGAGCTGGCAGTCACATGTCATGTGTCATGCATGTATGTGTACTTATTATTTATTCCATTAATGGCTGTAACTACACACCTTGGTTGGGTAATAAAAGTATTAGATGTATGTAGATGGATAATTACTTGGTAGCTCAGTGGTTAAGTGTGCTGTTAGGTGTGCAGACCCAAGGTCAAGGGTTCAATTCTTGGTGTATGTTGAACTTTTATTTGGGGAAGCACGTGCATTCTGGTTATTCTGGTTAGTCCAGTTATTCCAGTTATTCCAGTTGTGATGAGTCCGGTCAGATTCCAGGGATTCCAGGTGTAAATTGGATCCTTATTCTGACTGGAATTGTGCTGCATAGGGAAAACTACATACAAAAAAAATTCCACCAGATTCCAGAAATTCCAGAAATTCTGGCTGGACAAACCGGAATCCAACCAGAATAGGGGGGGGAGTGTAAAGTACTCCCAAAATTGGGAAAGTGCTGCCCAAGATAGGCAGGTATGGAGTGGATGACACTTCCCAAAGCTCCACAGACTCCCTACACACCATTCCTGACAGTCCTGCCTTTAGTGCACCACCATTTTCACCTAATGTGCCTAGCAACATGGATGCATCAGAGCGCCTCAACGTGCTTGAAAGTGATGTTACCAGAATACATGCGCAAATTGATTTGCTTAAATCTACAATTGAAAACTTTGTCAGAACCCTTCAGACTAGCTCCATGACCAATATTCCCCCCATTGCAACTCCAAGTGCACCCAACAACGATGTGCTGCCAAACATGCTCACTAAGGAGTGCGCCCAGATCAAACCATCTCCCCCCACCAAATTTAATGGTGCGTGTGTGCAGGGGCATGCATTCCTTAATTCCTGTGAGTTGTACATCAGTCTTCAGTCACATCAATTTGTTGACAATGCTGCAAAAATTTATTGGGCCTTCACATACATGAAATCTGAATGCACCTATCTCTATGTGGACCATATTCTGTGCCAAACAAAAGAGCTCGGTTCTCTACCTTTCTCCACTTGGGGTGACTTTTGAGCAGAGTTTGTATGCCACTTTTGTCCCCTCAATGAGCACCACTGAGCAGTGACATGGTTTGAGTCATCCTCTTACCATCAGGCATGTCAATCCATGGATGATTATATCAATGAGTTTAAGGATTTGGTGGACATGGCAGGATATGGGAGTGGGCTACCATTGGTGGTGAAGTTCCAATGGGGCCTCAATTGAGAAATTCAGGACCAGATTGCACAGATGTTGGAAGGGCACCTGGTGGACGATGATATCTATGCTTGGTATAAAGCTGCTTCACTCTGTAATGAGAACTGACTCACAAATGTGGTGTTTAATACTGCCTTCTGTGCTCCAACTACCACTCATGCACCCTACACCTTCGATCGAACCCTGCCACACCATAACCCCATTCCTGTCCATCAGACTCCAATGTCCCAGTACCAATGGATGTTGATGTGGCCTGCAGCCATGCACATAGGTTGGATCTCTGCTATTGCTGTGGGGAAACTGGGTACAGGGCCAGAGCATGTCCCCATCATCAGGATATCCACATGCTCACCCCAGAGGGGTGAGATGAACTCCTCCAAGACCTGTTGGTGCTTGTAGATGTCGAGGAAGTGAAGGATTAGGTTGCAGAGGAGATCAAGTCAGAAGTTGTAGAGGAGCAGGATTTTTCTATTGGCAGTGAGTGAATCATATGCCCTCACTGCCTGTCCATAACCACTTTGAAGTTTTGTCAGTTGAATCCCCAGAGAATGAATCTATTTCCATGACTGTTCTCCTCTCTGACCCTTTGAAGTTGGCTGAAGACATACCTGCTCTTCCCATCTCTCCCTCTGCCCCACACCCAAAATTAAATCATGGGAGTGCAAACTACCACACAAACATATTGTTGTATCCACTCCCTCTACACATTCCTTGAACCTAGTGATTGAACTACAGACTACTGATGCTGGACAGATACTCAGTGTCTCTGCACTCCTGGACTCTGGTGTGACCGGTCTCTTTATCAATGCCCATCTCACACAACAACATTGCCTGAATACTTGCTCATTCTTGCATCCAATACCTGTTTATAACCCCAAACAAAGCTGGTACCATCTGAGAGGTTGTAGACCTGGTCCTCCATTACAAAGATCATAGTGAGCATGCCCTTTTTGCTGTTACTCAGTTAGGAAAGCAGAAGGTGATCTTGGGCTATCCATGGCTTTGAGACCATAACCCAGAGGTCAACTGGTGTACTGGGGAGGTTACAATGAGCTGGTGTCCATCCCACTGTCACACCTGTTTCACAGTAAGCCAGACAAGAATGCCATGGACAAAGGGCCTCAATATGATGCACTCAGAAGTGTCATGCCAGACCCCTGCCTGTACCTGAAGTGGAGTTGGAAGGGGTTCCTGATCTGATGCTGGACTTGGATGATGATGAGGAGAAGCAAGAGGAAGTGGAGGAAGGTGATTGGATCTTCTACACTGTGATTCATCCATTGCATGAGGTGTGTGCTACATCAAACATACCCCAATGCCTTGCTGAGGCCTTCCACAAAAACAATGCTGCTAAATCCTCTACTGATTCCTTGCTTCCTCATCTCCATGAGTTCAGGGACATGTTCTCCAAGGAATCATTTAACTCTCTCCCTGTGTGCAAGCCATGGAATCATGCAATCGAACTCACCCCTGGTGCAACCTCTTCATCCTGCAAGGTCTATCCTCTCTCTCCTGAAGAACAGCGACAGCTTGACCAGTTCATCAATGAGCACCTGGCCTCCAGACATATTTGACCAGCAAAGTCACCCATGGCCTCTCCCTTTTTCTTTGTCAAGAAGAAGGATGGCTCACTTCGACTGGTTCAAGACTACAGAAGGCTCAACAACATCACAGTCAAAAATTGCTACCCATTACCTCTCATCTCCGAACTTGTGAACCAGCTCTGTGGAGCCTGATACTTTACCAAGCTCAACATCCATTGGGGTTACAATAACATGAGGATAAGGGAGGGAGAGGAGTGGAAGGCAGCCTTTTGTACCAACTGTGGTCTTTTTGAACTGCTCATCATGTTCTTTGGCCTTACTAATAGTCCTGCCACCTTTCAGACCATGATGAATGACATCTTCCACAACCTCATCCTTGAAGGCATTGTTTGTATTTATCTTGATGACATCCTCATCTTCACTCACACAGTTGAAGAGCACCATCACATCATGTGCCTCATCCTGGAATGACTTCAACAGTACAAACTCTACCTTCATCAGGACAAGTGCAAGTTTGAGAAGACCAAGATTGAGTACCTCAGCCTGACTATCTCAGAGGGTCAGGTGGAGATGGATCCTATCAAGGTGAATGGGGTCACAGCTTGGCCAACACCCATGAACTAGAAAGAGGTGCAGTGCAGTCTTTCCTGGGTTTCATCAATTTCTATCGGCCTTTTATCAAGGATTTCTTACATCATGTATGACCACTGTTTGACTTGACAGGAAAGTGTTAGGAAACAGCCCCATTACTTAATAGAATTTCATTTTATTTTGTTATGTTGAATTACACTACATTACACCAAATTACATTACACTTTGATAACATGAGAATTGTATTTTGATGCATCAATATGTATGTGCATGTATGAGTGCATCGGTAACAACAATGTACAATATATGTAACATAGTATATAAACCTTAAATATACACCTAGGGGACCCCAGTTGTGTTCTCTTAGGTATTCCATCTACACTTGTGGTGTGAAACACCTTTCTCAACCAGCTCATCTATTAATAACCCCTCACATCAAAACCATCAATTCCCCCATCATGTGCACACATCCTGCTCCCTTCTTGTAGAGAGAACCTGCATAGTCTTAGCTAGCAGATAGTGGGTGTTGCCCTAACAGAAGAACACAACTTTCCATATTATAAAGGCAACCTAAGTCTCTAGCAAAGGGAAATCCAAAGTTAAAATTATACTACATAGTACAGGGATTGGGGACACACCTAGCAAAGGGAAATCCAAAGAGAAAACTCTAAGGATCCCTTTGCTGATACCCAGTATATGTGAAGATGACAAAAATCAAATAATAACCTAAGAATAGAAAAGGCAGAGATAGGCAGATCAAGGCCACTGAATGATGTCATACCAAGGGGTAGATGTCGGAAGGGTGCTCCGTCTCTAAATATAAAACTGTCAACATGCACAAACATGATAGAAAGGGAAAATTAGTAATAAAATCCAGAAAAATCATAGAAAATGAAGAATAGAAGGAAATGAGGTGAGGAAAAATATAGAACAAATGTAAAAAATATGAGAAATGCACAGGGCACCCACCTAGTCCCCTTACATCACCCCCTCTTGAAGATGCATTGCCCTGATGCATTTGAAATCGCATACAACCAAAGTCCGTGACTTGAATGCGATGTGGTGCAGCAGTGTGCCATCGGTGGAATTCCTTGACTAACCGAGGGGCATTCATGTCAGACTCTTCGACCCATGAGTTCTCCTCATACCCATAACCCTTCCAATGCACCAAATACTGGAGTTTTCCTCGACATAAATGGCTGTCCAAGATTGACTTGACTTCGTATTGGGGTTCTCCCTCGATCACTGTAGGTGGAGGTGGTGGGTGTGAATGGCATCCTGGGAATGGATCTGGGGGAGATGGAAGGAGTTTGATGACATGGAAGACTGGGTGGAGTCTGGACATGGAGGCTGGGAGGCGTAGATGATAGGCATGCATTCCAACACACTTGACAATGGGGAAAGGTCCCAGGAAGCAATGAGCAAGTTTCTTGGATGGATGTGTAGTGGAGATGTCACTGGAGTCAAGATAAACTTGATCACCAACCTTGTACTGAGGGGTTGGAGAATGGCGTTGGTTGTAAAAGTGTGCCATGTCATCCTTTGCCTTTGCTAAGGCTGCCTTTGCCTACTCCAAGCTATCCCGCATGCATTCTGTGAACTCATTCACTGTCTCAATGTGTGAGGGAGTTTGGCGAGGCTCAAATCCCATGCGTGGATGCCATCCAGTGTCTAAGAGGAAAAGGGTCTGTTGAGTGGAAGCATGGACATGGTTGTTGTATCCACACTCGGCCAAGGGGAGAAGATTGTCCCAATTGTCCTGGCATTCATTGACAAAGATGCAGATGTACTGCTCCAGTTCAGCGTTGACTCACTCAGTCTGGCCATCAGTTTGTGGGTGATAAGCAGTTGAAGCAAGGAGTTTGATACCCAGGAGTTGGTACAGCTCACGAGTGAACTCTGCCATGAACTGAGGGGCACAATCAGAGAGGAAAGCACCTATAAGGGCAACCTAAGCCTCTAGCAAAGGGAAATCCGAAGTTAAAATTATACTACATAATACAGGCATTGGGGACACACCTAGCAAAGGGAAATCCGAAGAGAAAACTCTAAGGATCCCCTTGCTGATGCCCAGTATATGTGAAGATGACAAAAATCAAATATAACCTAAAAATAGAAAAAAGGTGGAGATAGGCAGATCAAGGCTACTGAATGACATCATACCAAGGGGTATGTGTCGGAAGGGGTACTCCGCCTCTAAATATAAAAGTGTCAACATGTACAAACATGATAGCAAGGGAAAATTAGTAATAAAATCTGGAAAAATCATAGAAAATGAAGAATAGAAGGAAATGAGGTGGGGAAAAATATAGGATGAACATAAAAAATAGGAAAAACACACAGGGCACCCCCCTAGTCCCCTTACAGCACCAGGAAGTCCATGTAATTTCCACACATGGTGGAGGTAGAGTTGGGCGACACCCAGGGCACTGACAGTGGTGTGAGTGGGAATGAAGTGAGCACGTTTTCCCACTGAATCAACTGTGCACATCACTGCATCAAACCCATTCGACTCTGGCAACTCCACCACAAAGTCGATGCTGACAACATCCCAACGACTCTCTGGAACAGGAAGAGGGTGTAGCTCGCCAATGGGTTTGCGACGAGGAACCTTGGTGTGTAAGCAAAGGTCACAAGTGCAACAATACTGACCAATGAGCTGTGACATTTGTGGCCACCAATAATTCTGTGAGGTGAGCTCCAAGGTCTTCCAGTGTCCAGGATGACCAGCAATCTGTGAGTCATGGTGTTGGGATATGATGTGCCAGTGAAGGTCTGGGTCATTGGGAACATAGATGCAGTCCCTGAAATACAACAAGTCCTCCTTTTCAGCCCACTCTGCTGCACACAAGGAAAGGGTGGATCCCTTACTCAGTTCTTTAACAGCTTGGGTGACAAACATCCTCATGTAAACCGCGGTGGTTTGCACGATGAATGTCACATAGGATGTCCTGCTCCTTGCCCTGGGGTGTGATGCCTTCCAGTGCCCAAATGGTGCACAGGTCTGGCTGCAACAACACAATGTTTTGGTTGTCATCGCTGCCATCCCCATGGTCTGCATGTCGCGAGAGGGCATCAGTCTTCCCCATGCTGCGACCTGGATGGTGGTGCAAGGAGAAGTCAAATCTGGATAGATACAGGGACCAACCTAATTGAGTGACAGCAAAAAGGGCACACTCACTATGATCTTTGTAATGGAGGACCAGGTCTACAACCTCTCAGATGGTGCCAGCTTCATTTGGGGACCCATCCACATTATACACAGGTATCGGACGCGAGAGTGAGCAAGTATTTAGGCGATGTTGTTGTGCGAGATGGGCATCAATGAAGAGACCGGTCACACCAGAGTCCAGGAGCGCAGAGACACCGAGTATCTGTCCAGTGTCAGTCGTCTGCTAGGTTCAAGGAATGTGTAGAGGGAGTGGATGCAACAATATATTTGCATGGAAGTTTACGCTCCCATGATTTAATTTTGGGGTGTGGAGCAGAGGGAGAGATGGGAAGAGCAGGTACATCTTCAGCCAACTTCGAAGGGTCATTGTGGGGAACAGTCACAGAAATGGATTCATTCTCCAGGGATTCAACTGACAAGACTTCAAAGTGGTTATGGACAGGCAGTGAGGGCATATGATTCACTCACTGCAAATAGAAAAATCCTGCTCCTCTACAACTTCCGACTTGATCTCCTCTGCAACCTGATCCTTCGCTTCCTCGACATCTACAAGTGCCAACAAGTCTTGGAGGAGTTCATCTCGCCCCTCAGGGGTGAGTATGTGGATATCCTGATGATGGGGACACGCTCCAGCCCTATGCCCAGTTTCCCCACAATGGTAGCAGAGATCCAACCTACATGCACAGCTGCGGGCTGCATCAACATCCATTGGTACTGGGACATTGATGGCTGATGTGGGAGTTTAACAAACAGGAATGGGGTCAAGGCAGGGAAGGGTTCAATTGAAGGTGTAGTGTGCATGAGTGGTAGTTGGAGCATGGAATGCAGTGTTAAATGCCACATTTGTGAGTCGGTTCTCATCACAGAGTGAAGCAGCTTCATACCAGGCATAGATATCATTGTCTGCTGGGCGCCCCTCCAGCATCTGTGCAATCTGGTCCTGAATTTCTTGGTTGAGGCCCCATTGGAACTTCACCACCACTGGTAGCCCACTCCCATATCCTGCCATGTCCACCAAATCCTTAAACTCATCGATATAATCATCCACAGATCGATGTGCCTGGTGGTAAGAGGATGACTCAAGTTGTGTCACTGCTCAGTGGCGCTTGTTGAGGGGACAAAAGTGGTGTACAAACTTGGCTCGAAAGTCACCCCAAGTGGAGAAAGGTAGAGAACCGAGTTCTTTAGTTTGACACAGAATATGGTCCACATAGAGATAGGCGCATTCAGATTTCATGTATGTGAAAGCCCAATAAATTTTTGCAGCCTCATCGATGAATTGATGCAACTGGAGACTGATGTATAACTCACAGGAGTTAAGGAATGCACATCCCTGCGCATATGCACCATTAAATTCAGTGGGGGGGGGGACAGTTTGATCTGGGTGCACTCTTTAGTGGGTGCATTTGGTGGTACGTCATTGTTGGGTGCGCTTGGAGTCGCAATGGGGGGAATATTGGTCATAGGGTTAGTCTGGAGGGTCCTGACAAAGTTCTCAATCACAGATTTAAGTGAATCGATTTGTGCATGTATTCTGGAAATGTCACTTTCAAGCATGTCAAGGCGCTCTGATGCGTCCATGTCGCTAGGGGGCATGTTTGGCAAAAATGGCGGCGCAGTAAAGGTGGGACTGTCTGGAACGGTGTGTAGAGAGTCTGTGGAGCTTTGGGAAGCATCGTCCACTCCATACCTGCCTATCTTGGGCAGTGCGTTCACAATTTCAGGCCTTAGGGGAGAGTTTTCTACTATAAGGGCAGCCTAAGCCTCTAGCAAAGGGAAATCCAAAGTTAAAATTATACTACATAGTACAGGGATTGGGGACACACCTAGCAAAGGGAAATCCAAAGAGAAAACTCTAAGGATCTAGTGTTTGAAGGTCCAGTCCATGGTTATGTAACAGTCTTTTGGAATTTTGAGATGTAATCTGCTTGTTAAAGCCTTACAACTTATCCTGGCATTTCCAGACTTTTTGTACACAATGTCAATATATGATTGAAAAGGTTTGTCATTATGCATCAGTGGTTTTTACAGAATTAAACATATTAAACATAAAACAATTTTTCCAGTCTATACATTTTCCGAGGTTTTAAGAAAAATGTATGAACTGGAAAAATTGTTTTGTGTATAATAGGTTTAATTCTGTAAAAATTACTGAAGCATAATGACAAAACATTTTTGGTCCTATCTTGACATTGTGTACAAAAAGTCCTGGAATGCCAGGATAAGTTGTAAGGCTTTAACAAGCAGATTACATCTCAAAATTCCAGAAGACTGTTACATAACCATGGACTGGACCTTCAAACACTATAAGGATCCCTTTGCTGATACCCAGTATATGTGAAGACAACAAAAATCAAATAATAACCTAAAAATAGAAAAGGCGGAGATAGGCAGATCAAGGCTGCTGAATGACATCATACCAAGGGTAGATGTCAGAAGGGTGCTCCATCTCTAAATATAAAACTGTCAACATGCACAAACATGATAGAAAGGGAAAATTAGTAATAAAATCTGGAAAAATCATAGAAAATGAAGAATAGAAGGAAATGAAGTGAGGAAAAATATAGAATGAACATAAAAAATATGAGAAACACACAGGGTACCCCCCTAGTCCCCTTACACATATCAGTGTGCCTTCTCATATGTCATTGTTTCACCGCACCACATCCAATTACTCATCCTTTAGGCACAAGCTGAAAGTACTTGTATATACATAATCTACCTTTTCTTTCATAAGCTGACACCAGGCCTCACCTTACATTGTGACTGCCAGTGATCAAGAGGCAGCACTCATCATTAGGACAGCTGCAACCAGACAACTGATTGGATCTGGTTTAGTTGTCATTTACATTACTCTATTCAGATGACTATTTTAGTTACAGCCCAAATTCAGTGTTATCCCCAAGATCAGGCACTGTTGGAAGGGTTATTGATCCAAAGTGCTTTTGCCAAGTTTGGTACCCAAGTTACCAAATCATGTGACCCATCAACATTTGGAGAGGTCTTGAAGAACAAGTCTTGAGTCTGCTGAAGAAGTGATTCATCACAGATCTAACCATTATGTCCAAACCCTCAACTTCTAATCCTGGTCCTAATCCCATTCCCACACCAGTGCTAGAGGCTAAGATTGATGTGCTTACAGTGCAAATGTCACAATTAGTGTTGGTGTTGGCAGCATCACAGCCCAGACAAGCAGAAGTACAGCCAGAGACAACAGTAGATAGAGATGATGAGATGGAGGAGATGGTGGAGTGGATGTCACAGGATGATGTACAGATGGCAGAGAAATCTGAAAATGGAAAAGTGTGCTTACCTAAGTACACACCCCCACAAATCTCTGATGGTACCATGGAGAATACAAAATCTTTTATCAGCTCTATAGTATTGTACATCCATGGGAGGAAGCCAGAGTTTCATACAGCCAAGTCTAGGATAATGTTTGCTCTCTTGTATATTCAGGGGGGGGAAGCACAGTTCTGGAGAAATTAGGCTATTAATCAAATTGCTACAGGAAATAAACCATTTGCAACCTTCAAGGAATTTCTGGAGAGATTGGAGGCACAGTTTGGAGAGCCTAATCCAAAGGCAACAGCTAATTCCAAATTAAAAACCATGCACCAAGGTTCCCTAATGGTGGATGAATTTATTTTGCAGTTCCAAGCAGAAGCTTTGCAGACAGATATGGGAGAAGCTGTGTTGGTAGAATTTTTGGAAGCAGGATTAAATCCCTCTTTACTCAAGTCTATCTACCAACTACCTTCTATGCCAGAGAAGTTGGATGAGTGGTATAATTGGGCAATGCGCCTTGACTGGCAATATCGGCAGGAACAGGCGGAGTCAAAGTTGATATACAGAAGTAGTAAATTTGGAAAGTCATCAGGAGGAAAGTCTGAGAAAGGAAAGGCTCCTCAGGTGCAAGCTCCAAGGGCACAGCCACCAGCCATGGCAGTGACACCTATAGTTATGGAGTCAGCAGCACCAGCAGAGGCAATGGAGGTTGATCAAGTGGGGAGATGAGCCCCACTTAAATGTTTTAACTGTGGGCAGTTAGAACATATTGAATTTGCTAGGAATTGCAGGCAGAAAAGAAAGATTAGGGAAGCTACAAATGAGGAAGTAAAGCTGGAGGAAGGCAGGCAGAAGAATTTTGTGCAAGAGTCCCAGTGAAGGTTTCCCCATTGGTGACCCAGAATCATTATAATGTATTAGTATCCGAGGAAACCCAGAGCAAACCAGAAAAGGAAATCAAGGAGGAGTACAACTGTTGTGAATCATGTGACAAAGAAAGTTGCCAAGTGCTATTTCTGAAAACCCCTAAATTCTTTATTCACTCTGCACAAATAGAACCTGAAATCACCTTGACTGTGGGATTGAAGACAGTGGACACACATGCAGTGATTGATGTGGAAGCATTGCTTGATAGTGGTGCTACAGGATTATTTATTAATTGGTCCTTAATTACTGGAAATGGTATTAGCACATGCAAGCTGTCAAACCTATAATGGTGTACAATATTGATGGAACAGTTAATCATGGAGGAACTATTAAGGAGGAGGTGAAGATGGTACTAAGGTATCAGGAGCATCAGGAATGAGCCATATTTGAAGTGTGTGATCTTGGGAAAACCAATCTAATAATAGGATGTCCATGGTTATGGAAGCATAATCCCAAAATTGATTGGAAGACTGGGAAAGTACAAATGACTCATTGTCCTAAGGAATGTAATGTGTATGGGAGGAAGGTGAAGAAGGAGAAGAGAAAAAGGAAAGAGAAAGAGAGAGAATGAACAAGGAGGTATTCTGTTACAATGGAGGAAGTGGAGGATGAGGAAATGCCAAATGGGGAAGTTCTGATCATGATTGAGAAGGGAGAGCAGAAGCAAACCTTTAGAGAAATTTGTGGAGGACAGTCATGGGATAAAAATATTGTGAAGGTGGAGAAGCCAGTGGAGAAGTGGGTACCAAAAGCATATCATGAATATCTGTCAGTCTTTCAGAAGAAGGAGTCTGAGTAAATGCCAGTGTGGAAGCCATGGGATCATGTGATTGAGATGAAGCCAGGGTTTGTGCCAAAGAAGTCGAAGGTATATCTGTTATCTCTGATGGAACAAGAAGAAGTTGATGTGTTTCTAAATGAGCAATTGTGAAAAGAATACATATGACCTTCAAAATCACCACAGACATCACCAATATTCTTTGTGCCAAAGAAAGATCAGAGGAAGAGGATGTGTACAGATTATAGGTATCTGAATGAGTGGATGGTGAAGAATGTATACCACCTGCCTTTGATCTCAGAAATAATTGACAAGGTGGGAAAAGCCAAGGTCTTTACAAAATTGGATTTATGATAGGGATACAATAATGTACTAATAAGGAAAGGAGATGAGTAGAAGGCTGCATTTGCCATGCATCAAGGATCCTTTGAGCCACTTGTCATGTTTTTCAGGATGACCAATAGTCCCCCAACTTTCCAAAATATGATGAACAACATTTTCAAGGATGTAATGGACAAAGGCATGGTAATAATATTTATTGACAACATTCTGATATTTATGGAGGATGAAGAAAATCATGAGGCAATAGTGCAGGAGGTGTTATGGAGATTAGTGGAGAACAACCTATTTTTGAAACCAGAGAAGTGTGTATTCAGTGCAAGCAAGATTGAGTTCCTAGGATTTTTGATCGGCACTGACAGAATTAAGGGTAATGTTAGGAAACCACCCCATTACCTAATAAAATTTCATTTTTATTTTATTATGCTACATTACGCCAAATTATGCTACACTTTGATAGTGTGAGAATTTTATTTCACATGCATCAATATGTTGTGCATTGGTAACAACAATGTACAATATATGTAACATAGTATATAAACCTTAAATATACACCTAGGGGACCCCCAGTTGTGTGTTCTCTTAGGTATTCCACCTACACTTGTGGTGGGAAACACCTTTCTCAACCAACTCATCTATTAATAACCCCTCACATCAAAACCATCAATTCCCCCATCATGTGCATGCATCCTGTTCCCTTCTTGTAGAGAGAACCCCCATGGTCTTAGCTAGCAGATAGTGGGTGTCGCCCTAACAGAAAGGAGGCATAGTGGTGGGATAATGCACAACAGGAGGTGTTCAAAAAGCTTAAGGAGATGGTCACTTCCACTCTCATTCTTACCTTTACTGACAATTCACACCCTTTTTGTGTAGAAGCCAACAGTTCTGACTTTGCAACAGGTGCCATGTTGTCTCAGCAGTCTCCAGAGGACCAGAAGTGGCATCCTGTTGCATTCTACTCCAAAAGCCTTAGGCCCTATTTGGAAACACAGTTGGGTTGAAGTTGGGTCAGGTTGGGGGATGTTTGGCCTCATCCAAACTGTGGGGTACAGTTGGTCATGGAGTGTCACAGAATCATCAATGGCTCCACATAGATTATCTGATGTTGAGTAGTAGATACATTGTCATACATTAACCATGGGCATCATGAAATTCCCTTCTAAAAAGCTCTCCTTTCATGAGCTTCACAGGCAGCAATACTGGAAGGCTGTCCTCATTGTGGCAATTGGAGGAGCTGTGGCTGCAGCTACATTTACCTCTTGCCACCTAGTTAAAGAGCCAATGCATACATCTTGACTCACAGGCCAGGATTGGATCAAGGAATTGTAGAAAGTCCTGTATCAAATTTTAATTCAAGAGTGAATGCTTGAAGAATGTCTTGCAGGCCATGCCAAGTGGTTCTGTTGGCAGATGGGAATGGATAAGTTGGTAGTTCTTATCTGTGATCATCTTATCAGAGGTATGTAGCTTAATTTTGGTGTGACACTTCTGAACACCAGGTTGGACCCTTAGCCAGGTTTTGTGACCCCAACCTGACCCAGCCTCAACCCAACCACATTCCCAAATAGGGCTTTAGTGCTGTAGAGCAAAACTACAAGATCCATGACAAGGAGATGTTGGTGATAATGCACATGCTTGAGGAATGGTGACACTTTCTTGAGGGTGACCAACACAAGGTGGAAATTTGGATGGATCACAAGAATCTCAAGTACTTTATGACAGCCAAGAAATTGAATCATTGTCAAGCTCATTGGTCCCTGTATCTATCCAGATTCAATTTCTCCTTGCACCACTATCTGTGTTGCAGCATAGGGAAGACTGATGCCCTCTCCCAATGTGCAGACCATGGGGATGGCAGTGATGACAATCAAAACATTGTGTTGTTGCAGCCAGACCTGTTCACCATTCAGGCACTGGAAGGCATTGCACCCCAGGGTGAGGAGTGGGACATCCTATGCAACATTCATTGTGCAAACCATAGCAGTTTACACAAGGACATTGTTGCCTTAGCTGTTAAAGAACTGAGGAAGGGATCCACCCTTTCCTTGCATGCAGCAGAGTGGGCTGAAAAGGAGGACTTGTTGTATTTCACAGATCACATCTATGTCCCCAATGACCCAGACCTTTGCCAGCACATCATATCCCAACACCATGACTCACAGATTGCTGGTCATCCTGGACACTGGAAGACCTTGGAGCTCACCTCATGGAATTATTGGTGGCCACAAATGACACGGCTCATTGGTCAGTATTGTTGTACTTGCGACCTTTGCTTATGCACCAAGATTCCTCATTGCAAACCCATTGGCAAGCAACACCCTCTTCCTGTTCCAGAGAGTCATTGGAATGTGGTCAGTATCGACTTTGTGGTGGAGTTGCCAGAGTCGAATGGGTTTGATGTGGTGATGTGCACAGTTGATTCAGTGGGGAAATCTGCTCACTTTATCCCCAATCACACCACTGTCAGCACCCTGGGTGCTGGACTCTATCTCCACCATGTGTGGAAATTACATGGACTTCCTGGTGCCTTCCTTTCTGACCGTGGCCCTTAGTTTGTGGCAGAGTTCACTTGCAAGCTGCCCTGACTTCTGGGGATCAAACTCCTTGCTTCAACAGCCTATCACCTGCAAACTGATGGTCAGACTGAGTGAGTAATACAATAACCACATCCATGCTTCCACTCAACAGACCCCTTTCTTCTCAGACACTGGATGGCATCTATGCATGGGATTTGAACCTTGCCAAACTCCCTCACACATCAAGATGGTGAATAAGTTCACAGAATGCATGAGGGATAGCTTGAAGGAGGCAAAGGCAGCCTGATATGGCATGCTTTTACAATCAACATCATTCTCTGGCCCCTCAGTACAAGGTTGGTGATTAAGTTTATCTTGACTCCAGTGACATCTCCACCACACATCTGTCCAAGAAACTCACCCATCGCTTCCTGGAACCTTTCCCCATTGTCAAGTGTGTTGGAATGCATGCCTATCATCTGCACCTCCCAGCCTCCATGTCCAGACTCCACCCAGTCTTCCATGTTGTCAAACTCCTTCCAGCTCCCCCAGATCCATTCCCAGTATGCCATTCATGTCCACCACCACTGCCTACAGTGATGGAGAACCCCAGTATGAAGTTGAGTCAATCTTGGACAGCTGGTTGTGTTGAGGAAAACTCCAGTATTTGGTGCACTGGAAGGGTTATGGGTATGAGGAGAACTCATGGGTTGAGGAGTCTGATGTGAATGCCCCTCAGTTAGTCAAGGAATTCCACCAATGGCACACTGCTGCACTGTATTGCATTCAAGTCACTGACTTTGGTTGTATGCAATTTTGAATGCATCAGGGTGATGCATCTTAGAGAGAGGGTGATGTAAGGGGACTAGGGGGTGCCCTGTGTATTTCTCCTATTTTTTACATTTGTCCTATATTTTTCCTCACTTCATTTCCTTTTATTCTTCATTTTCTATGATTTCTCCTTATTTTATTACTAATTTTCCTTTCTATCACATTTGTGCATGTTGACAGTTTTATATAGAGGCAGAGCACCCCTTCATCATTCAGCAGCCCTGATCTGCCTATCTCTGCCTTTTCTATTTTTAGGTTATTATTTGATTTTTGCAGTCTTCACATATACTGGGCATTAGCAAAGGGGTCCTTAGAGTTTTCTCTTCGGATTTCTCTTTGCTAGGTGCACCTCCAATCCCTGTAATATGTACTATAATTTTAACTTTGAATTTCCCTTTGCTAGTCCATTAATTAAGTAGCCTCTAAGGTTGCCCTTATCCGCATCCTGTAAGGGGACTAGGGGGGTGCCCTGTGTGTTTTTCCTATTTTTTATGTTCGTCCCATATTTTTCCCCACCTCATTTCCTTCTATTCTTCATTTTCTATGATTTTTCCGGATTTTATTACTAATTTTCCCTTGCTATCATGTTTGTATATGTTGACACTTTTATATTTAGAGGCGGAGTACCCCTTCCAACACATACCCCTTGGTATGATGTCATTTGGCGGCCTTGATCCACCTATCTCCGCCTTTTTCTATTTTTAGGTTATATTTGATTTTTGTTGTCTTCACATATACTGGGCATCAGCAAGGGGATCCTTAGAGTTTTCTCTTCGGATTTCCCTTTGCTAGGTGCGCCCCCAATCCCTGTATTATGTAGCATAATTTTAACTTTGGATTTCCCTTTGCTAGAGGCTTAGGTTGCCCTTATAGTAGAAAACTCTCCCCTAAGGCCCGAAAATCGCGAACGTGCTGCCCAAAATAGGCAGGTACGGACTGGACGACGCTTCCCAAAGCTCCACAGAGTCCCTACACACCGTTCCAGATACTCTCGCCTTTGTTGCGCCGCCATTTTCACCAAATGCGCTCCCTAGCGACATGGACGCATCAGAACGCTTCGACGCGCTTGAAAGCGACGTTTCCGGAATGCGCGCGCAAATTGACTCGCTTAAATCTACGATTGAAAACTTCGTTAGGACCCTCCAGGCTAACCCTACGACTAATAGTTCCCCCTTCACGACTCCAAGCGCACCCAACAACGACGTTTTGTCAAACGCGTCCACTAAGGAACGTGCCCAGATCAAACCGTCCCCCCCCGCCGAATTTAATGGTGCACGTGCGCAGGGACGTGCATTCCTTAATTCCTGTGAGTTATACATTAGTCTCCAGTCGCATCAATTCATCGATGAGGCTGCAAAAATTTATTGGGCCTTCACATACATGAAATCTGAACGCGCCTATCTCTATGTGGACCGTATCCTACGTCAAACTAAAGAACTCGGTTCTCTACCTTTCTCCACTTGGGGTGACTTTCGAGCTGAGTTTGTACGCCACTTCTGCCCCCTCAATGAACACCACTGAGCAGTGACACAACTTGAGTCATCCACTTACCACCAGGGATGTCGATCCGTGGATGACTATATCGATGAGTTCAAGGATTTGGTGGACATGGCAGGGTATGGGAGTGGGTTACCAGTAGTGGTGAAGTTCCGACGGGGGCTCAACCGAGAAATTCAGGACCAGATTGCACAGATGTTGGAAGGGCGCCCAGCGGACGATGATATCCTTGCTTGGTATGAAGCTGCTTCACTCTGTGACGAGAACCAACTCACAAATGCGGCGTTTAATGCTGCATTCTGTGCTCCAACTACCACTCATACACCCTACACCTTCAATCGAAGCCTCCCCCGCCCTAACCCCATTCCTGCTCGTCAAACTCCCACACCAGCCGTCAATATCCCAGTACCAATGGATGTTGATGCAGCCAGCAGCCGTGCACGTAAGTTGGATCTCTGCTACCGTTGTGGGGAACCTGGACACAGGGCTGGAGCGTGTCCCCATCGTCAGGATATCCGCATGCTCACCCCCGAGGGACGAGACAAACTCCTGCAAGATTTGTTGGCACTTGTAGATGTTGAGGAAGCGAAGGATCAAGTTGCAGAGGAGGTTAAGCGGGAAGTTGTAGAGGAGCAGGATTTTCCTATTCGCAGCGAGTGAATTGTATGCCCTCACTGCCTGTCCATAACCGCTTTGAAGTCTTGTCAGTTGAATCCCTGGAGAATGAATCCATTTCTGTGACTGCTCCCCTCTCTGACCCTTCGAAGTTGGCTAAAGACGTACCTGCTCTCCCCATCTCTCCTTCTACTCCACGTCCCAAAATTAAATCATGGGAGCGTAAACTACCACGCAAGTATATTGTGGCATCCACTCCCTCTGCACATTCCTTAAACCTAGCCATCGAACTGCAGACGACCGACACTGGACAGATACTCGGTGTCTCTGCGCTCCTGGACTCTGGTGCAACTGGTCTCTTCATCGATTCCCATCTGGTACAACAACATCATCTAAATACTCGCTCACTCTCACGTCCGATACCTGTATATAACGTGGATGGATCCCCAAATGAAGCTGGTGCCATCCGAGAGGTTGCAGACCTGGTTCTCCGTTACAAAGATCATAGTGAGTGTGCCCTTTTTGCTGTCACTCAATTAGGAAAGCAAAAGGCGATTTTGGGATATCCATGGCTTCGAGACCATAACCCAGAGGTCGACTGGTGCACCGGGGAGGTTACCATGAGCCGATGTCCATCCCACTGTCGGACGTGTTTCACAGAAGCCAGGCAAGAACGTCGTGGACAGAAGGCGGCAATACGACAAACTCAGAAGTGTCGTGCTGGACCCCTGCCTATACCTGAAGTGGAATTGGAAGGGGTTCCTGATCTAATGCCGGACTCAGATGATGATGATGAGGACCCAGAGGAAGTGGAGGAGGGTGATCGGATCTTCTACACTGCGATTCGCTCATCGCATGAGGTGTGTGCCACATCGAACATATCCCAACGCCTCGCCGAGGCCTTCCACAAAAACAATGCTGCTAAATCCTCTACTAACTCCTTACTCCCTCATCTCCATGAGTTTGAAGACGTGTTCTCCAAGGAGTCATTCGACTCTCTTCCTGCGCGTAAGCCATGGGATCACACGATCGAACTCACCCCCGGCGCAACCCCTTCATCCTGCAAGGTCTATCCTCTCTCTCCGGAGGAACAACGGCAGCTTGACCAGTTCATTGACGAGCACCTGGCCTCTGGACATATTCGACCATCGAAGTCACCCATGGCCTCTCCCTTTTTCTTTGTCAAGAAGAAGGATGGCTCACTTTGACCGGTTCAAGACTACAGAAGACTCAACAACATCACGGTCAAAAATCGCTACCCACTACCCCTCATCTCCGAACTCGTAAACCAGCTCCGTGGAGCCCGATACTTCACCAAGCTCGATGTCCGTTGGGGCTATAATAATGTGAGGATAAAGGAGGGAGATGAGTGGAAGGCAACCTTTCGTACCAACCGTGGTCTTTTTGAACCGCTTGTCATGTTCTTTGGCCTTACTAATAGCCCTGCCACCTTTCAGACCATGATGAACGACATCTTCCATGACCTCATCCTCGAAGGCGTTGTCTGCATCTATCTCGACGACATCCTCATCTTCACTCGCACGGTTGAAGAGCACCGTCGCATCACGCGCCTCGTCCTAGAGCGACTTCGACGGTACAAACTCTACCTTCGTCAGGACAAATGCGAGTTCGAAAGGACCAAGATCGAGTACCTCGGCCTGATTATCTTGGAGGGTCAAGTGGAGATGGATCCTATCAAGGTAAACAGGGTCACAGCTTGGCCGACGCCCACGAACAAGAAGGAGGTGCAGTCTTTCCTGGGCTTCATCAATTTTTATCGGCGTTTTATCAAGGATTTCTCACATCATGCACGACCGCTGTTCGACTTGACAGGAAAGGAGGCATGGAGGTGGGATAATGCACAACAGGAGGCGTTCGAAAAGCTTAAGGAGATGGTCACTTCCGCTCCGATCCTTACCTTTGCTGACGATTCGCGTCCTTTTCGTGTAGAAGCCGACAGTTCTGACTTTGCGACGGGCGCTGTGTTGTCTCAGCAGTCTCCGGAGGACCAGAAGTGGCATCCTGTTGCGTTCTACTCCAAAAGCCTTAGTGCTGTAGAGAGAAACTACGAGATCCATGACAAGGAGATGTTGGCGATAATGCGTGCGCTTGAGGAGTGGCAACACTTCCTCGAGGGTGCCCAACACAAGGTGGAAATTTGGACGGATCACAAGAACCTCGAGTACTTCATGATGGCCAAGAAATTGAACCATCGTCAAGCTCGTTGGTCCCTGTATCTATCTAGATTCGACTTCTCCTTGCACCACCGTCCGGGTCGCAGCATGGGGAAGACCGATGCCCTATCCCGACGTGCAGACCATGGGGATGGCAGCGGTGACAACCAAAACATTGTGCTGTTGCAGCCAGACCTGTTCACCATTCAGGCACTGGAAGGCATCGTACCCCAGGGCGAGGAGCGGGACATTCTACGTGACATTCGTCGCACAAACCATAGCGGTTTACATGAGGATGTTGTCGCCCGAGCTGTTAAAGAACTGAGGAAGGGATCGACCCTTTCCTTACGTGCGGCAGAGTGGGCTGAAAAGGAGGACTTGTTGTATTTCAGGGATCGCATCTATGTTCCCAATGACCCAGACCTTCACCGGCGCATCATATCCCAACACCATGACTCACAGATTGCTGGCCACCCCGGACGCTGGAAGACCTTGGAGCTCACCTCACGGAACTATTGGTGGCCACAAATGTCACGGCTAATTGGTCAGTATTGTCGCACTTGTGACCTTTGCTTACGCACCAAGGTCCCTCGTCGCAAGCCTATTGGTGAGCTACACCCTCTTCCTGTTCCAGAGAGTCGTTGGGATGTCGTCAGCGTCGACTTTGTGGTGGAATTGCCAGAGTCAAACAGGTTTGATGCGGTGATGTGCACAGTTGACTCAGTGGGAAAACGCGCTCACTTCATTCCCACTCACACCACTGTCAGTGCCCTAGGTGCCGCTCGACTCTACCTCCACCATGTGTGGAAATTACATGGACTTCCTGGTGCCTTCCTCTCGGATCGTGGCCCTCAGTTCATGGCAGAGTTCACTCGTGAGCTGTACCGACTCCTGGGGATCAAACTCCTCGCTTCAACTGCCTATCACCCACAAACTGATGGCCAGACGGAGCGAGTCAACCAGGAACTGGAGCAGTACATCCGCCTCTTTGTCAATGAACGCCAGGACAATTGGGATGATCTCCTTCCTTTGTCCGAGTTTGGGTACAACAACCATGTCCATGCTTCCACTCAACAGACCCCTTTCCTCTTAGACACTGGACGACATCCACGCATGGGATTTGAACCTCGCCAAACTCCCTCACACATCGAGACAGTGAATGAGTTCACAGAACGCATGAGGGATAGCTTGGAGGAGGCAAGGGCAGCCTTAGCAAAGGCGAAGGACGACATGGCACGATTTTACAACCAGTGCCACTCCCCAACCCCTCAGTACAAGGTTGGTGATCGAGTTTATCTTGACTCCAGTGACATCTCCACTACACATCCATCCAAGAAACTCGCTCATCACTTCTTGGGACCTTTCTCCATTGTCAAGTGCGTTGGAACACATGCCTATCATCTACGCCTCCCAGCCTCCATGTCCAGACTCCATCCCGTCTTCCATGTCGTCAAATTGCTTCCAGCTCCCCCAGATCCGTTCCCGGGACACCATTCACACCCACCACCACCACCTACAGTGATCGAGGGAGAACCCCAATATGAAGTTGAGTCAATCTTGGACAGCCATTTGCGTCGAGGAAAACTCCAGTATTTGGTACATTGGAAGGGTTATGGGTATGAGGAGAACTCATGGGTCGAAGAGTCTGATGTAAATGCCCCTCGGTTAATCAAGGAATTCCACCGATGGCACACTGCTGCACCGCGTCGCATTCAAGTCACGGACTTTGGTCGTATACGATTTCGAATGCATCGGGGCGATGCATCTTAGAGAGGGGGTGATGTAAGGGGACTAGGGGGGTGCCCTGTGTGTTTTTCCTATTTTTTATGTTTGTCCCATATTTTTCCCCACCTCATTTCCTTCTATTCTTCACTTTCTATGATTTTTCTGGATTTTATTACTAATTTTCCCTTGCTATCATGTTTGTATATGTTGACACTTTTATATTTAGAGGTGGAGTACCCCTTCCGACACATACCCCTTGGTATGATGTCATTCGGCGGCCTTGATCCGCCTATCTCCGCCTTTTTCTATTTTTAGGTTATATTTGATTTTTGTTGTCTTCACATATACTGGGCATCAGCAAGGGGATCCTTAGAGTTTTCTCTTCGGATTTCCCTTTGCTAGGTGCGCCCCCAATCCCTGTATTATGTAGCATAATTTTAACTTCGGATTTCCCTTTGCTAGAGGCTTAGGTTGCCCTTATACATCCCATTCAGATACTACCTTTTGAAGCATTTTGTAAGTTATACTGGCATCTCAAATGAGTGTATGAAGTGCAGTCCAAGAGATGCCAGTGACATGTGGCACAGCAACCCAGTCCTAAATTTCATCCAGATACATCTCAGGGTGTTAGGAAACCACCCCATTACCTAATAAAATTTCATTTTTGTTTTATTATGTCGAATTACACTACATGACGCCAAATTACGCTACACTTTGATAGCATGAGAATTTTATTTCGCACACATCAAATGTATGTGCATGTATGAGTGCATCAGTAACAACAATGTACAATATATGTAACATAGTATATAAACCCTAAATATATGCCTAGGGGACCCCAGTTGTGTTCTCTTAGGTATTCCACCTACGTTTTTGGTGTAAAAGGCCTATCTCAACAAACTCACCTATTAATAACCCCTCACATCAAAACCATCAATTCCCCCATCACAAGCGCAGATCCTGCCCCCTTCTTGTAGAGAGAACCTGCACGGTCTTAGCTAGCAGATAGTGGGTGTCACCCTAACAGAAGAACACAACTGCCCATATCAGTGCACCTTCTCTTACTTGTGCATATGTCATTGTTTCACCGTGCCACATCCGATTACTCATCCTTTTGGCATGAGCTAGAAGTACTTGTATATACATAATCTACCTTTTCTTTTGTAAGCCAATGCCAGGCCTCACATTGTGACCGCCAGTGATTGGGAGGCAGTACTCGTCATTAGGACAGCTGCAACCAGACAACCGATTGGATCTGGTTTGGTTATGATTACTCTATTTGGATGACTATTTTAGTTACAAGCCGAATTCAGTGATATCTCCGAGATCAGGCACTGTTGGAAGGGTTATTGATCCGAAGTGTCAAATTAGGCACCCGACGATCGACAAACGATTGACAAACCATCATGTGACCCATAAACATTTGGAGAGGTCTCGAAGAAAATTTTTTGAATTTGTTGAAGAAATGATTCATCACAGATTCAACAATTATGTCCAAACCTTCAACTTCTAATCCCGGCCCTAATCCTGTTCCCACACCAGCACTAGAGGCAAAAATTGATGTGCTCACAGCGCAAATGTTGCAATTAGTGTCAGTATTGGCAGCATCACAGCCCAGACAAGTGGAAGTACAGCCAGAGATGACAGGAGAAAGAGATGATGAGATGGAGGAATGGGTGCCAAAAGTGTATCATGAATATCTGTCAGTGTTCCAGAAGAAGGAGTCTGAGCAAATGCCAGTGTGGAGGCCATGGGATCATGTGATCGAGATGAAGCCAGGGTTTGTGCCAAAGAAGTCAAAGGTATATCCATTATCTCCAATGGAACAAGAAGAAGTGGATGCATTCCTGAAGGAGCAATTGTGCAAAGGATACATACGACCTTCAAAATCACTGCAGATGTCACCAATATTCTTCGTGCCAAAGAAAGACCAAAGGAAGAGGATGTGTACAGATTATAGGTATCTGAATGAGTGGACAGTGAAGAATGCGTACCCCCTGCCATTGATCTCAGAAATAATTGACAAGGTGGGAAAAGCCAAGGTCTTTACAAAATTGGATTTACGATGGGGATACAACAATGTACAAATAAAGAAAGGAGATGAGTGGAAGGCTGCATTTGCCATGCGTCAAGGATCCTTCGAGCCGCTTGTCATGTTTTTTGGGATGACTAATAGTCCCCCGACCTTTCAAAATATGATGAACAACATTTTCAAGGATGTAATAGACAAAGGCATGGTAATAATATTTATTGACGACATTCTGATATTCACGGAGGATGAAGAGAATCATGAGGCAATAGTGCAGGAGGTACAGAGGTTGGCGGAGAATGATCTATTTTTGAAACCAGAGAAGTGTGTGTTTGGGGCAAGCGAGATTGAGTTCCTAGGATTATTGATCAGCCCTGATGGGATCAAAATGGATCCAATCAAGGTACAGGCAATTACAGATTGGCCTGCGCCCACCCATGTCAAGGAGGTTCAAGCCTTCTTGGGACTCGCAAATTATTATCGTCGCTTTGTGCACAATTTTTCTAAAATTGCTGCACCCTTACATAACCTTACACAAAAAGGAGTAGTGTGGAGGTGGGGAGAGCAACAGCAGACAGCATTTGAGGAGTTGAAGAGGAAGTTTGTGGAGGGACCAATATTAGCCCCAGTGGATTTCACACACCCTTTATGAGTGGAATCCGATGCATCCAATTTTGCTACTGGGGCAGTATTATCAATGCTGTGCAAAGATGATAAATGGCATCCTTGTGCATATCTGTCCTGAGGGTTGAATGATGTGGAGAGGAATTATGATGTGCATGACAAAGAGATATTGGGGATAATACGAGTGTTGGAGGCATGGAGGCATTATTTGGAAGGATGTACACATCAGATTGAGATCTGGACAGATCATCAAAATCTGCAATACTTCATGTCCATTAAAAAGCTTAATCGCAGGCAAGCACATTGGGCACTATCTCTCTCGCATTTCAATTTTCACTTGGTCCACAAAGTGGGAAGCTTAATGAGGAAAGCAGATGCATTATCCAGACATATTGATCATAAAAGGGGGGTGGAGGAGGACAATAAAAATGTTACCTTGCTCAAACCCGAATACTTTTGCATTTGTGCTATGCATCAAGGGCATCTATTAATAGATAGCTCAGAAACAGAAATGTTGTCTAAAATTAGACAATGTTCAGAAATGGATGATGAAGTAGTGGAAGCCATGAAAGCTCTGAAGGGAGAGAAGAAAGGTAATATTAAAGGAGATGAATGGGCTGAGGAACAAGGGTTGGTGTTGTTTCAAGGAAAAGTGTATGTACCAAAGGATCAGGATTTGCGAAGGGAGATCATCCAGTTACATCATAATATGCCGACTGCCAGACACCCAGGAAGATGGAAGACATTGGAATTAGTAATGAGAAAATATTGGTGGCCCAGAATTTCTAAATATGTGTTGGGGTATGTGGATGGATGTGATATGTGCATGAGGGGGAAGAAATTTCCAGAGAAACCTGCAGGAAAATTAATGCTGAACCCTATACCTAAAGCGCTGTGGTGAGATATATCTGTGGATTTTATTACTGGATCACCCAAGGCTCAAGGGTATGATGCAATATTTGTAGTATGTGACCGCTTCACAAAGGAGGTCCATATTATTCCTACTACTACAGAAACCTCATCATTGGGCTTGGTGTGCCTCTATCTAAATCAGGTATGGCAGTTACATGGGTTACCCGATCCTGTTATCTCCAATCATGGACCACAATTTGCTTCCATGTTTATGCAAGAACTGAACAACATATTGGGCATTCAAACTAAATTATCTACGGCATATCACCCATAGACTGATGGGCAGACAGAGAGAATGAACCAGGAGTTGGAGCAGTACCTACATATGTTTGTCAACTACCAACAAACCGACTGGCACGAATGGCTGGCAATTGCTGAATTTTCCCACAATAACAAATTCCATTCAGCTACTCATATGTCACCCTTTTTTGCGAATTATGGATATCATCCTCGCATGGGAGTAGAACCCAGAAGGGAAGTCAAAGTACAGTCGGTAGAAGACTTTGTATCTAAGATGCAAAAGGTACAAGAGGAAGCAGAGGCAGCATTGAAGAAAGCACATGATGACATGATGTGACATGCAGATTGTACTCGAGCGTGCACTCCAGAGTACAAAGTTGGTGACTTGGTGTGGCTAAGTACCAAGGACCTAAATATTCCACGACCTTTGAGGAAACTTATGGAGAAACAAGTTGGCCCATACATGATCTCTAAAGTGATCTCACCTAATGCAGTAGTGTTAAAATTACCCTGATCATTCAAGATTGATCCTGAGATTAACATATCCCACCTATGCCCTTACCGCCCACCCACTATTCCTGGCCAACAAACTACTCTGCAACCTCCGATAATAGTAGAAGGTGCTCCAGAATACATAGTTGAAGAATTCTAGACTCACGTCTTCGACAGAACAAATTGGAGTTCTTAATAAAGTGGAAAAACTATACCGATGAAAACAATTCATGGAAGCCCAAAGAGAATTGTAAGCGAGTGTGTAATGCAATTGCCCAATTCTTTAAACATAATCCGAATGCTCCGCGTCGCATTGCAAGAATGGTGTATGAGGGGATGAAATTCCAGCCTTACCAAAATTTCACAGAGGGGACAGACATAATATTTTCTCACCTGGAAGTCGAGGCATAAAAGGGGGGGGTAATGTTAGGAAACCACCCCATTACCTAATAAAATTTCATTTTCATTTTATTATGCTACATGTCGTCAAATTACGCTACACTTTGATAGCATGAGAATTTTATTTCGCACGCATCAAATGTATGTGCATGTATGAGTGCATCAGTAACAACAATGTACAATATATGTAACATAGTATATAAACCCTAAATATATGCCTAGGGGACCCCAGTTGTGTTCTCTTAGGTATTCCACCTACATTTTTGGTGTGAAAGGCCTATCTCAACAAACTCACCTATTAATAACCCCTCACATCAAAACCATCAATTCCCCCATCATGAGTGTGGATCCCACCCCCTTCTTGTAGAGAGAACCTGCACGGTCTTAGCTAGCAGATAGTGGGTGTCACCCTAACACAGGGGAGTAGCAGAGAGCAGAGACAAGTTCATCAGTTTGATCAATAGTGAGAAGGCATGGTTGACCATGTAGTGGATTCTGAGGAGGGACAACAGTGCCATCCTCAGCTTGATTGTGCTTCCAATGGTAAATGCTTGCACAGGAGATGCCGAGAATCTCACATATGTAACATCCTTGGTAATGTGGTCATGTTCAAGCAGCCATAGCACCTTCTCCTTGAGGTCTGTACAAAGACCATTTCTGCAAGCACAATCACAAGCAAGGAGGTAGCAGGACAGGAATCCTGGACCAGAGATAGGGGGTGTAATGGGACTAGGGGGACTAGGGGGGTGCCCTGTGTGTTTCTCCTATTTTTTATGTTTGTTCTATATTTTTCCTCACTTCATTTCCTTCTATTCTTCATTTTCTATGATTTGTCTGGATTTTATTACTAATTTCCCTTCCTATCATGTTTGTGCATGTTGACAGTTTTATATTTAGAGGCGGAGCACCCCTTCCGACATCTACCCCTTGGTATGATGTCATTTGGCAGCCTGGATCTGCCTATCTCCACCTTTTCTATTTCTAGGTTATTATTTGATTTTTGTCATCTTCACATATACTGGACATTGGCAAAGGGATCCTTAGAGTTTTCTCTTTGGATTTCCCTTTGCTAGGTGCGTCCCCAATCCCTGTAATATGTAGTATAATTTTAACTTCAGATTTCCCTTTGCTAGAGGCTGAGGTTGCCCTTATAGTAGAAAACTCTGGCCCAAAATTGTGAATGCACTGCCCAAGATAGGCAGGTACAGAGTGGACAATGCTTCTCAAAGCTCCACAGACTCCCTACACACTGTTCCAGACAGTCTCACCTTTACTGCACTGCCATTTTCACCAAATATGCCCCCTAGTGACATGGATGCATCAGAGCACCTCGATGCACTTGAAAGTGACATTTCCAGATAGGGTGTAGCATGGGTCACACCATGGGTAAAATTTAACACACCACACCCGCACCTGTCAACACCGCACCCATTCTAACATCACAACCGCGGTGACGGCTTTAACCCATGGTCTGTCATAAAACACCACAGGTGTGACACCATGTATATACACCATAGGTTTGACTACATCTTTGCCTCATATTTAGACATTCTACACTGTTGAACATCCTGCATTTGTATCTTTACTAACTCAACTACACATTGTATACAATACTTGAGCCACAGACAATAAATCTTTGTACAGAGGGACTTATATTTAATTATTTTTGAAAAAAAAAGACACCTCCACCACTCAGGAAAAGTGAAGGAGGGATTTGTGTATTTCATAATTCTATACAATACTAAATAATTTAAAAAAACACTGACAAGATGGGGGGCGAGGAGAGGTCCTTCCCCTTCTTCACAGTAGTTCCCCTGCCCCTCGTGGTCCTGGATCATCCTCCCCATCCTTGTCCTGTCCTTTCTCCCCATTTCCACCCTGCAAGCAGTTGCTTGTGGCAGTAGTTGGGGGTGCTGCTGTCGTGAGCGTATGGTCTTGCTACCACCTAACCACCCCATGAGCAGGGGCTCGTGGCAGTGGTGGGGGTGAGACAGGGGGCGCCCATCATTGTCAATAGTAAAATCATTGCCTAGAATGTTTGGGGTTAGTAACAATGAAATGAAATGAGAAAAGGAACAAAATTCAACTGTGGCCCAACATCTTGGGCCTTTTTTTGTTTCACCTCATCATCATCCCCTTCCTCGTCACCATCCTCATTGCCATCACTGCCCATGTAGTTGTCATTTGTCCCCCTCTCTGTCCCTGGCCCCTGGTGTTGTCATCCCATCTCGCTGCTCCCCATCTCAACCCTGTGAGCAGTCACTCATGGTGGCGGTGGTTCATTGTCAACATCGTTCTCATCCCTCACATCCCCATCCCATTGTCCAGTGTTAGACAACATGGTGGCGGGTACAGGAGCAGTGGTGGTGGGTGTTGATGGAGGGGAGTGGTGGGAGGGAGGTCATCCATTTTGGTTTTCAGTCGTGTGGCATTGTGGCGTTGCTGTGGGTGGGCATAGTTGGGTGTGGAGGCATCATCTCGTTGTTAAGATAGGCAATGTCTAGATCCAGCACCCTTATGTAAGCTGCTTATTAAGTGCCAAGCCTGGCCAAATGTGAGATTAAAAAAATTTATCGCAACTTTTGAGAAGCAAAGAGTGGCTTTTTAAATGCTGAGAGGTATATGTGGTATATAAAATCCAGTTCTCTGCCCTGGATGCTTGTCAGGGGCCATCATAGCAGTGTTTGCTGTTGTTCTATGTGCTTGGTGGGTGTGATTAGCCTTAGCATCATCATTTCTAAATTTTAATCCTCCTTAGAGCTGAAGTATCTATACAAGTAGAGTGTTTACTTCCACATAAAAGGTCCCTCAAATTAAATATGTGGTCATCTCAGCCTTGTCTACCCTATTTATGTATGGCAATATCACGTGCATGGTCACATGACCTGGCCAAATGTTCCATGTCAAATCATTGGAACTTTGTCCAAAAAGGTCTAGAAAGCATTTAAACCCAGAATAAAATTTAAAAATTTGTGGCTACTACTACTCAACAACTAGCCCAAAATATTATATTATAATTGCAGAGAGTGGTATGTTGACATCCTATCTGTCTATCTCTGCATTCAGAATTGTCAGATATATAATGTGGTGAGGGTAGAGGATGCTGCCAGACGATGATGTTTTTGCTTACATAATGGGTGCTGAAAATGGCTGTCGCCTATCTTATAACATAGTTAGAACCTAATAAACAAGATGAACATATTAGTTAGTTGAAAAAACAAAAAGGAAACAAAAAAACACTTTTCCTAGAGCCCAAACAATGTCCATTGTTGTTTGGGCACAATATGGTGAGATAAGACTTGTAGATAATATAAGAGAACCATGCCTGTGCCTCATCCCATCCTCATCCCATCGTTGCTCCCTGTTTCCACCCCATGGGCAGTTGCTCGCAGTGGAAGTTGGAGGTGCGGTGGTGATGGTGATGATGGTGTGGTGGCCATGGTGGCCGTTGTTGGCATTGTTGTCATTGTTGTCATGGTAGTTGCATCATTGTAAGTTAAAACCTGTAAACAATGCAAATGAAGTTAGTTGAATAAAGAAAAATAAGATATGAACAAAGAAAAGCTTACCTGGGGCCCAAATGATGATCAAAGTCATTTAGGCCCATTTTGTACGCTTCATGTCACTAGAGTAGGACCTAACAAAACTGTTAGTTGTGAAATAAGAAAGTTGAAATACTTACAAATGATGATTTTGCTGTCATTTCAATGTCCAGCATCTTCTGCAGCCAATGACCTAAATAACTGTTGATACCCATGACACCGCCAAAATGGGTATGGTATGTCACAGGTCCAGCATTTCAGCAACCATACCCATACCCATCAAACCTGTGGGCTGTTTACTGTGGGTTTACCCATACCCATGCTACACCCTATTTCTGGAATATGCATGCAAATCAACTCACTTACATCTACAATCAAAAACTTCATCAGGACCCTCCAGACTAACCCTATGACCAATATTCCCCCCATTGTGACTCCAAGTGCACCCAACAATGATGTGCTGCCAAACGGACCCACTAAAGAGCACACCCAGATCAAACCATCTCCCCCCGCTGAATTTATTGGTGCATGTGCACAGAATTTCTGTGAGTTATACATCAGTCTCCAGTTGCATCAATTCATTAATGAGGCTGCAAAACTTTATTGGGCCTTCACATACATGAAATCTGAATGCGCCTATCTCTACATGGACCATGTTCTGCATCAAACTAAAGAACTCAGTTCTCTACCTTTCTCCACTTGGGGTGAGTTTCAAGCCGAGTTTGTATGCCACTTTTGTCCCCTCAATGAGCACCACCAAGCAGTGACACAACTCAAGTCATCCTCTTACCACCAGGTGTGTCGATCTGTGGACAATTATATCAATGAGTTTAAGGATTTTGTAGACATGGCAGGAGATGGGAGTGGGCTACCAGTGGTGGTGAAGTTCCGATGGGGCCTCAACCGAGAAATTCAGGACCAGATTGCACAGATGTTGGAAGGGCACCCAGCGGACAATGATATCTATGCTTGGTATGAAGCTGCTTCACTCTGTGATGAGAACCAACTCACAAATGCAGTGTTTAACGCTGCATTCTGTGCTCCAACTACCACTCATGTGCCCTACACCTTCAATTGAACCCTTCCCCAGCTTAACCCCATTCCTGTTCATCAGACTCCCACACCAGCTGTCAATGTCCCAGTACCAATGGATGTTGATGCAGCCCACAGCCATGCGCATAGGTTGGATCTCTGATACTGCTGTGGGGAAACTGGGCACAGGGCTGGAGCATGTCTCCATCATCAGGATATCAGCATGCTCACCCCCAAGGGATGAGATGAATTCCTCCAAGATTTGTTGGCACTTGTAGATGTTGAGAAAGTGAAGGATCAGGTTGCAGAGGAGATCAAGTCAGAAGTTGTAGAGGAACAGGATTTTTCTATTCACAGCGAGTGAATTGTATGCCCTCACTGCCTGTCCATAACCACTTTGAAGTCCTGTCAGTTGAATCCCCAGAGAATGAATTCATTTCTGTGACTGTTCCCCTCTCTGACCCTTCAAAGTTGGCTAAAGATGTACCTGCTCTTCCCACCTCTCCCTCTGCTCCACACCCCAAAATTAAATCATGGGAGCATAAACTACCATGCAAATATATTGTTGCATCCACTCCCTCTACACATTCCTTGAACCTAGCAATCGAACTGCAGACAACCGACACTGGACAGATACTTGGTGTCTCTGCACTCCTGGACTCTGGTGCAACTGGTCCCTTCATTGATGCCCATCTTGCACAACAACATCACCTAAATACTCACTCACTCTCACATCTGATACCATGGATGAATCCCCAAATGAAGCTGGTGCCATCTGAGAGGTTGTAGACCTGGTCCTCCATTGCAAAGATCATAGTGAGCATGCCCTTTTTGCTGTTACTCAATTAGGAAAGCAAAGGGTGATTTTGGGCTATCCGTGGCTTTGAGACCATAACCCTGAGGTCAACTGGCATACTGGGGAGGTTACCATGAGCTGATGTCTATCCCACTGTTGTACTTGTTTCACAGAAGCCAGGCAAGAACGTTGTGGACAGAAGGCCACAATACAACATACTCAGAAGTGTCATGCTGGACTCCTGCCTATACCTGAAGTGGAGTTGGAAGGGGTTCTTGATCTGATGCCAGACTTGGATGATGAGGAGGAGGAGCCAGAGGAAGTGGAGGAAGGTGATTGGATCTTCTACACTGTGATTCTTCCATCGCATGAGGTGTGTGCTACATCAAACATATCCCAATGCCTCACCAAGGCCTTCCACAAAAACAATGCTGCTAAATCCTCTACTAATTCCTTGCTCCCTCATCTCCATGAGTTTGCAGACGTGTTCTCCAAGGAATCATTCGACTCTCTCCCTGTGCGCAAGCCATTGGATCATGTGATCAAACTCACCCCCAGTGCAACCCCTTTATCCTGCAAGGTCTATCCTCTCTCTCCTGAAGAACAACGACAGCTTGACCAGTTCATTGATGAGCACCTGGCCTCTGGATGTATTCAACCATCGAAGTCATGCATGGCCTCTCCCTTTTTCTTTGTCAAGAAGAAGGATGGCTCACTTCAACCAGTTCAAGACTACAGAAGGCTCAATGACATCACGGTCAAAAATTGCTACCCATTACCCTCTCTGAACTCGTGAACTAGCTCTATGTAGCCCAATACTTCACCAAGCTCAACATCTGTTGGGGCTACAATAATGTGAGGATAAAGGAGGGAGATGAGTGAAAGGCAGCCTTTTGTACCAACCATGGTCTTTTTGAACCGCTTGTCATGTTCTTTGACCTTACTTCCTGCCACCTTTCAGACCATGATGAACAACATTTTCCACAACCTCATCCTCGAAGGCATGGTCTGCATCTATCTCAATGACATCCTCATCTTCACTCACATGGTTGAAGAGCACTATTGCATCATGCACCAATGACTAACTCTACCTTCATCAGGACAAGTGTGAGTTTGAGAAGACCAAGATTGAGTACCTCAGCCTGATTATCTCAGATGGTCAGGTGGAGATGGATCCTATCAAGGTAAACAGGGTCACAGCTTGGCTGATGCCCATGAACAAGAAAGAGGTGCAGTATTTCCTGGGCTTCATCAATTTCTATCAGTGTTTTATCAAGGATTTCTCACATCACACATGACTACTGTTTGACTTGACAGGAAAGGAGGCATGGAGATGGGATAATGCACAACAGGAGGCATTCAAAAGGTTTAAGGAGATATTCACTTCCCATTCTTACCTTTGCTGACAATTCACGTTCTTTTCATGTAGAAGCCGACAGTTCTGACTTTGTGACAGGTGCCATGTCTCTGGAGGACCAGAAGTGGCATCCTGTTGCACTCTACTCCAAAAGCTTTAGTGCTGTAGAGCAAAATTATGAGATCCATGACAAGGAGATGTTGGCGATAATGCATGCACTTGAGGAGTGGCGACACTTCCTTGAGGGTGCCCTACACAAGGTGGAAATTTGGATGGATCACAAGATTCTCGAGTACTTTATGACAGCCAAGAAATTGAACCATTGTCAAGCTCCTTGGTCCCTGTATCTATCCAGATTCAACCTCTCCTTGCACCACTGTCTGGGTTGCAGCATGGGGAAGACCAATGCCCTCTCCTGACATGCAGACCATGGGGATGGCAGTGATGACAATCAAAACATTGTGTTGTTGCAGCCAGACCTGTTCACCATTCAGGCACTGGAAGGCATTGCACCCCAGGGTGAGGAGTGGGACATCCTATGTGACATTCATTGTGCAAACTGTAGCAGTTTATATGAGGATGTTGTTGCCTGAGCTGTTAAAGAACTGAGGAAGGGATCCACCCTTTCCTTACGTGTGGCAGAGTGGGCTGAAAAGAAGGACTTGTTGTATTTCAGGGATCGCATCTATGTCCCCAATGACCCAGACCTTCACCAGCACATCATATCCCAACACCATGACTCACAGATTGCTGGTCATCCTAGATGCTGGAAGACCTTGGAGCTCACCTCACAGAATTATTGGTGGCCACAAATATTACAGCTCATTGGTCACTATTGTCACACTTGTGACCTTTGCTTATGCACCAAGATTCCTCATTGCAAACCCATTGGCAAGCTACACCCTCTTCCTATTCCAGAGAGTCATTGGGATGTTGTCAGCGTCAACTTTGTGGTGGAGTTGCCAGAGTTGAATGGGTTGGATGTGGTGATGTGCATGGTTGATTCAGTGGGAAAATGTGCTCACTTCATTCCCACTCACACCACTGTCAGTGCCCCAGGTGCCGCCTGACTCTACCTCCACCATGTGTGGAAATTACACAGACTTCCTGGTGCTTTCCTCTCTGATTGTGGCCCTCAGTTCATGGCAGAGTTCACTTGCGAGCTGTACTGACTCCTGGGAATCAAACTCCTTGCTTCAACTGCTTATCACCCACAACCCAATGGCCAGACTGAGTGGGTCAACCAGGAACTGGAGCAGTACATCTGCATCTTTGTCAATGAATGCCAGGACAATTGGGACAATCTTCTCCCCTTGGCTGAGTTCAGATACAACAACTATGTCCATGCTTCCACTCAACAGACCCCTTTCCTCTTAGACACTGGACAACATCCACGCATGGGATTTGAACCTTGCCAAACTCCCTCACATATCGAGATGGTGAATGAGTTCACAGAATGCATGTGGGATAGCTTGGAGGAGGCAAAGGCAAAGGATGACATGGCATGCTTTTACAACCAATGCCATTCTCTGACCCCTCAGTACAAGGTTGGTGATCGAGTTTATCTTGACTCCAGTGACATCTCCACTATGCGTCCATCCAAGAAACTCGCTCATCACTTCCTGGGACCTTTTCCCATTGTCAAGTGTGTTGGAATGCATGCCTATCGTCTATGCCTCCCAGCCTCCATGTCCAGACTCCACCCAGTCTTCCATGTCATCAAACTCCTTCCAGCTCCCCCAGATCCATTCCCTGGATGCCATTCACACCCACCACCACCACCTACAGTGATCAAGGGAGAACCCCAATATGAAGTCAAGTCAATCTTGGACAGCCGGTTACATCGAGGAAATCTCCAGTATTGGTACATTGGAAGGGTTATGGGTATGAGGAGAACTCATGGGTCGAAGAGTCAGATGTGAATGCCCCTCAGTTAGTCAAGGAATTCCACTAATGGCACACTGCTGCACCACATCACATTCAAGTCACAGACTTTGGTCATATGTGATTTCAAATGCATCAGGGTAATGCATCTTAGAGAGGGGGTGATGTAAGGGGACTAGGGGGGTGCCCTGTGTGTTTCTCCTATTTTTTATGTTTGTCCTATGTTTTTCCTCACTCCATTTCCTTCTATTCTTCATTTTCTATGATTTTTCCAGATTTTATTACTAATTTCCCTTCCTATCATGTTTGTGCATGTTGACAGTTTTATATTTAGAGGTGGAGCACCCCTTCCAACTCTACCCCTTGGTATGATGTCATTCGGTGGCCTTGATCTGCCTATCTCCACCTTTTCTATTTTTAGGTTACTATTTGTTTTTTGTCATCTTCACATATACTGGGCATCGGCAAAGGGATCCTTAGAGTTTTCTCTTTGGATTTCCCTTTGCTAGGTGCATCCCCAATCCCTGTCATATGTAGTATAATTTTAACTTTGGATTTCCCTTTGCTAGAGGCTGAGGTTGCCCTTATAGTGTCCCAAAAGAATCACAGCCTGGAATGGAACACTGTTTCCCCCCTGCAAACAGAATTACATGCATATGGTAAGTGACAAATGTCTGTGCTCGATTGAAAAACCCTGAAAACCCCAACTTGAATAAGTCCACTTCAGCCTGCTCCCTGCCTGCCATTGCAAACCACTAGCTGGCCCAGTTTCGCAACCACCTCAGAGAATGATATGGTGGAGCTAAAGACAGCCCCAAACAGCAGCAGGCCACCACATGCAAACAGAGCTATGCTTCAACAAGCAAACACATCATCAACTTGATGGAACTACCCTACCCTGCTTGTACTCATCCCCATTTTGTTCCCCAGGTCCCCAAGTCACCCATCCTTAGCTGCCCCGAGGTCCCATACCAGCACCATCAAAGCAAGCGACATGTGCCACTGGCATGTGACCTTATTCCATGTTGTTATAGTGTATCCATAGACCTCCAGATAAAACATTTAGCTTGTCCTTCGTCACAAGAAAACATAACATATGTATAAAACATACTGCATCAGGGGGTCAACAACCAGTTGCTGCAAAAAAAAAACCGACGGCATATGAAAAATTCCCGTCCCGCCACCCCCTTGCCCCTTGATCGCAAGGCCGCATCAGGATCCTATCGACGATCGGCTCACGTAAGCTAATATATCTCAGCACATGCGAACAAAATATAATCACAAGAGTCTCAAGGTTTTCAGAAACGGCTGTAATTAAGACATGTTTCTAAGTGCTAAGGCATGCTAAGGCCTAAGAAAAAAAAATGTGGGGTTAATGACCCCTTGGAATACAACTATACATACTATGTAGACTTTAAGTTACTGCGCTCCAACCCTCCCTATATTCCCCACTCTCCATTGCATGCCCCACCACAGCCGCCACTTCCCCAACATCAGCAACATCAGCCCACATCATCACACAGCACAGCACCGGCAAAATATATTCCTGTAACGCCCCTCAGACCTTAAGTAAATTCCGTCTGGGTCGGGAGACTATCCATTCCAGTAATGTATGTACATGTGTTTCTGATGGGAAGGGACACGCCAACGTTTTTTCATTTCTCATTTACTTATCTAGATTCTATAAGGAGTCTCGCAAGATGATTTTTCTTAATTGTGATTTCTCTTAAGGACAAATGCTTTGTAGTGTATATACAACCAAGATAATATAATATATAATATTGTGGGGCTCGAAACGCGCGAGCCCTTCACGTAAGGACTTTGATACAGCGGTTTGGGTTTGGGGTTTGTGTTTGTGTATGTAGTATGTACGAAAGGTCCACAAGGACACACGAGAAAGGGGAGAGGTAGGGGAAAGAGGAAGTAGCCCAAGAACAATGGAAGGATTGGGGACAGTCAGCGCTGTTGTCGATGTCGAAGTGATGTAGAGATGACGAATGCAAGAGGATAAATTGGAGCACATTTGACGATTCTTAAGGAGAACATGAACCGAGAGAAAGAAAAAAACCAATGCTGTAGAGCGATATGTGCAATGTTGCAGTTGAATGCAGGATGATATCTGCTAACGTGAGATGAGAGCCAGAGAGCGATGAGCGATGCAATGAGGGAGGCATCTAAGTGAAGAGAATCCGTGAGATAAGGGATGCAATAGGCCTCAGACAGGAAAGCATTGAGAGCGTGTAAGCGGGCGGATAATCGTTGAGGAAATTTTTTGAAAACCATGAACGCAACCACATGGAAACCATCAAAAAGGCAAAGAATGAACGAGTGAGAAAGGGGTGGGGCCATCCCTCCTATCAACTATCGGCCCGCACTTCCGGTGAGCGCTATGTACATCAACACGACGCAGAATCTTTAGAGATCACAGATCGCCGAAGTTTCAGCGTTAGTAGGCGTTAGTACGCCCTCATCGGCGCATCGTATGAATCATGCCCACCCCACTCGTTAGGGTACATAGGAGGATGCACCGTCTGCTCCTCAGGCACGACCATCGGGGGGTGCAAAAAAGTCGAAAACAAGCTTTCCTCATCGTGCGCAAGCACCGGTGGGTGCAGATAGTCCATCGGTGAGTCCTCGTGAGCCGGCGGCAACATAGGAGGATGGAACACATTAGGCGACGCGTCCATGTCGCCCTGTGCCTGAGGCATCATCGGAGGATGCCAGAACGTGTTCCCTGACCCTCGCAAGACGGGCCCCGCACCGAAAGGGGAAGACACGGTTCCGTTGCCATTGCTGCCGCTCGAGCCGAGGTAGCTACTAAATGGAAATTCCATTGAGGAGCGCTGGGAGTGCGAAGTAGCGGAAGACGTAGAAGAGTACCCATCGTTGTATGATGAATACGAAATTGCGGACGAAGGAGGTTCAGATGCGGAATCGGTACTCATGCGTCGACGTTTGCTGGTGCGTGGACTCATGGCTGCATCGGGCTCTGCAGCGAAGGGAAGCGGGTCGGTCTGGGTGATCGTGTACAGCGGCTGGAGGTAGCTTTGGAATTGGGAGAGGTCGTGGCCGAGAACGCCGAGGAGCTCAGACTGGGAAGTGGAGAAGGATATGTCTTCGTGGTAGTCGTAGCTCATTTGCGTGGTGGAGTCAGGGGCGAGGGTGGGAGATGCTTCGCGTGCAGGGGAGGGGCGACGGCTCACGCCAGGGCTTGCGGAGGGCGTATCGACCATATCGTTCGCGGAGCGGCGGGCATCATGCCTCGAACGCTTGCGGATGATATCTGACTTCATAGAGATGGGACGAGCCGAGCCATGAAGCTTGTAATAGAGACCACATCTAGTAAACGAGAAAGACATTCAATCACATGAATAAACAAGTTTAAAAAAACACGCACGCGTTGCACACCGTCTTTCCCTCGTCGTCCTTCCGCCAGAGAGGCGTCGCGGTCGTGTGGCAGTTGTAGCATTGAGCTGTCCGGTGGACGGGAGATGAGCTTCTCTGCGGGACTTTAGGAGTAGGAGGGGGGACGGTGGACGACGCACCCATGACGTCGACCGTCTCCTGTCGAGGGACGGCCTGGGCGCGGCTTTCGCCATGTGTGCTCCGCATGCTTTTGGGGCGAGGGCGTTTGTGCTGTGAGTTCACAACGGTCAATGATGGTCAAAGCAGGTGACAATGATAGAGTGAAACTCACTAATTTACAATACAAGCCACACGCATTGCAATTCAATTCATCATTCAGTCCACGTCTCCACAGAGGGGTGTGAGTGGCTCCGCAGTTCGTGCACTCCGCCTTGACGCCGCCAGGAGCAGAGTTGCATCCACCAGTGGGACTATTGTTTTGGCGAAGCACTGCAGAATTTATGCTCGTCGCCGTCGCACCCGGGCCCGAAGACCTTGTCAACGGCGCACCCTGAGTCCTGACCGTGAGTGCGGGGCGGCCCACTGGCGTGCCAGCACGGTTAGAGAACAGAAGGTTAATTTTAGAAGAGGACACAGTCTCAGGGAGGACTTCTTTGTGGGTCTGCGAGGCGTGGGGTATGCGTTTGCGAGAGGAGGTGGAGGTAGTGCGGTAAGCCTCGTATTCACTGTCCTCGTCGTCGCTCTCGTCGCTGGTCTCGCTCTCACTCTCGTGGGCGATAGGCGAGGCCTTACGGGTGGGTGCGGGAGTTAGGAGGGTTCCGGAAGATGTGGGAGGAGACATTGGGAGAAACATATCTTCTTGGGATGCTTGTGCTTGTGCTTGTGCTTGAGCTTGAGATTCATCCTGGAATTCTACTGGGTATAGCAAACGGTATTGGGTGAACTCGGGGCTGTCAGCAGTATCGACGTTGCTGAGGAGTTCGTCTAGAGGAAGTTCGATGGTAGGCCTCATAATACTAAAGTCATTGGATCTTGAAACGGTATGTCCTTCACCATAGTTCATAGGAGTCGTCAAAGTTGGAGTCGGGTACAGAAGAGCAGAGGGGCCAAAGTCATTAGAGAAGAGAGATGGAAAACGAAGAATTTGAGCGGTGGGCGGTGTCGGGTCAGGGGGTGGGTCCTTGTCGTTCCTTTCGGTGTCAGCAACGACAACCATATCGTCACCCTCATCATACTGCGCACGAGAAGCAGCCCGAGGACGTCTGTTGAACTCCGAAGAGGGTCTGAAGTTGGGCTTCTTAACGGGTTGGCTGACAGCAGGGGTAGGTTGATCAATACTGAAGGTGAATTGCATTCGTTTGATAGTGCCTGGGAGGGCATGCTGGCTAGCCTCGCGGTTGCGCTCCTTTTCGACTGCACGTTTGCGGATCATGTCAGTGGAGTGATTGCGCTTGAAGTCGGGAGCCTCAAGCTCCTCAATGCTCCTGCGAAAAAATCAGGGTTGAGGAAAGAAAGGAAGATGACTGAAAGACACACACCGGCCTTTCTCCTTGTCCAACTTGTCACCCATAGATTTAGAGAGTTTCTTGAATTCACGTTTAGATTTAGCGTTGTCGGTGTCAACCATGAGATTTTGAAGGTGCCATAACCTCCAACTCAAGTTCTCGAGTCTCTGTCCTTGTTCGAGGTAGCTGGCGACCTTTGTACATACCTATGAAGAAATGTGAACAAGTGAAAATGAAAGAAAAAAGAGATTTTGAAGCAACCTTCCAAGTCTTTGTCAATGACTCAGTGTCGTTAAGATTGCTAAAAGCGACAAAAGACTTGTTGCCCTAGAAAAGTTAAAAAAGCTGTTCAGAGATAGGGGTTAAAAGGCGACATACTTTGAACTTGAGATTAAGGATAGAGGGCATTGGGAGGAAGGATGTAGAGTGAAAGGAAGAGTTGTAAGGGAAACGCAGTTTGTTCGTATTCGGTTATAGTAATACAAATCTCAGTGCCGATTCAAAATTTTGGTTGTTAAGTTGATTTGCAAATTACAATTTTTTTTTTCTTTTTTTTTTTCTTTTTGTTTTCCAATTGAAAACTCCGGACCGGGTTTAGCGAGCAAGACATAGCTGTTGCCTGCTGTTGCCGCACATTCTGTTCCCCTTTGTACTCGTAATTCCGTTACAAAATACTTACTTGTAGCAGCCTGATCATGATCAATTCAGCCGCGGAATCAGGTTCCATCCTGTCCCTAATGTCCCCATCAGACATGCTCCTCCCCAGCAACAACCGCCCCAGGTCCCCTCATGTTTTGAACGTGCTTGCGCACAATTGCACCCAATAAGCTTCTTGTAACAGCCATCCCCCTCTTCTGTTATCTCCCAGCGCTTGCAGGAAGTAAAACTAACACACTTTTCCCACCACAGCATCTGCTCAAATTCATACATAGAAATCAATGTCAACGCCGTCACATACTTGTCACCGTTCGAGTCACCTTCCGAGTCCTCTCGTCTATGCAATGTGATAGTTTTGCGGACATTAAGGGCTTTCTCGAGAGGGTCATTCATGAGTTGCTGTTCAACAACAACAATTCGAATTTCGAACGTGCTCATGTCGGGAGATATATCGGGACATACTTCGCTTCATGCTTGACCTTTTGACAGTTCATTTGATCTCGCAACCAATGATGTATGCCATTTACATGTACATCACATCCCACCGGCCTCTATGTCCCACTTTTGTCCTACTTCGACTTCATTCTGCACCAAAGCAAATGCCGGAAATCAGTCCGCAATTCTGATGTGTACCGGTGTACAGTAGAAATAACGACCCATGCATGAAACCCTAAACCCTACCGATCTATGTGTCCAAGGCCGGAGATATACAGCTATCACCTGACATAGTGACATCACGAATGACCCCGCCTCGAGGACTTCCTCAGATCTGGATTTGTCCTTAGCCTTGAATCTTGATGCGTTTGAGCGCTACATTATATTCGTGATTTGACCTGCAGCTGGGAGACCAGATGTGATGGAAACGCTTATCACACAAAGGCTGTGCACGAGACCCTTTGCCCTATGTCGTAGTGGTAGCCACTGTATACGCGAGCCTGAGCATATGACAAGTGAACAATATACGCAACAGAGGGTAACAGCCTGGAACCTCGAGCTCTGCGAGCCCAGCCGTCGAGCCTGAACATCGCTTCTCATATAACAGAGAATCTGAAACTGGGGCCGGCCCATCTGACGAATTAGTTCCATTTATTGACGTCCGACGTTTTCTTGTGATTCAGGTGGCAACACAATGACCAGTATGTATAGCGATTCGCGATCGAATATGGAAGTAGGCCTGACATCTGAATTCGACGCGAAATCAACAAGAGAAGCGAATGGAGCGAATACTAAAATCATCAGCGTGTGTCCATGCACGGGTACGTGTGGATCCGGAACATGCACAGCGATAGCATGCGATAAACCAGGAAAACGAATTATCACTTTTTTTACCTCACGACAACGCACAACACCAGCTGCCGGGTGTAACTGTATAGAACAATCGAATCAAATCTCGAAGGAGAAAGATAAAAATTTCAAGCAAAGAAGAAACATTGCAGATGACACGCAAGACACACATATCTGGCTCGTACGATGAAAATGAGGCAAAAAACGCCACCATCTGAACACCAGTAGTACAGCAGTTGTCAGTCAGAAACGCAAATCCATCACGACCACGGTCATATCTCGCCAAATGCGCGCAGGACCCTTGATCGATAAGGCCTTGCAATCGTATCCGGGATCACACCTTGAGCTAAGAGCTTACCACAACACGTGCGGGCCGCCGTATCCTCACTGATTCCGGCCACGCACTTTTAATATAACGAGGGCGCGTGCCATGATGCATCAGCTTTATACTGAAATTGGTATATGCATGCATGCGTGGTGTGACGTCCACCCCAGGATCCCACCGCAATGATAACGACAGGGGGGGTGCTGTAGATTCGAGATTCGAGACAGTGGATATTCCGAGCAAGCCAAGTCGAAGGAGCGTCCATCAGGTCTAAGCGAATCATCATAAAGTAACTTGCCGAGCTCGAACGCAGCAAGTGAGTCCCGAGGAAAAGGCGCATGCGACCGCCAGTTGTAACGGGCCATAGGCGTTGAAGACTTATCTTTGGTTGGAGAACCCTAGAGCTTTTTCTTCGGGCTTGCGGGTACAGATCCGTTTCATTTAATGCGAGAAGCATTCTTCTGTCAAACCGAGGTAGGCGAGACTTGAGAAACATGACACCAGGCTTTCTCCTTAGCCTCGTGCTTCGGAAATTCTAAACTGCAAAAAGAATATACAAAATGCAGCAGGAGCATCGGGTTAAGATAGACAAAGAACATCTGCGCCAATGCACTTCTCCTGGACGTGCGCCAGCCGATTGGGAAAGACCTGCATGCGGCAGGCACTCGTCCATCTCCACAGCATTCAGGGAAACCTATCAAGACTCACAAACCGAACAAATGGTATTGACTCCTACACGCAGTTTAAGTTTTTGAGTTTGATCATTTCGCGAGCTAAGTTCAAACTGTGCATACATACTGTGCATCAGTTGACAAAACACGTACCCATCTAACGTTCGTGCCTTGGGGTTAAGAAGGAATATCTGGAGAAGTTGGAACGTGGAACCAGCGCAGCCTACCGAACGTTTTTCTATTGGTCTGAAACCTAAACATCCTCCGAGACACGAGAATGTGTTTTGAGTGAAGGTTGAAAAAACTGTGTGATAGAATTGACAAGACGGGGTTGGGGGGAAAGAAATACAGGAAGGAAACCGGGACAAGGGCTGCAGCGGTTTTTTTTTATCTATGTCACGTATGACCTTATCGATGGAAGTTATCGTATGATCGATGGCTCAGATTGATCTTTGGCCTGGGCTTTGGAAACCACTTTAACGTAATCGGATTGCCGGCTCCGCACGAATCTAAAATTTTTTGGGTAATGTTAGATTCCGAGAGAAGTAGCGCTTTCTTTCGACGGATGCAGAGCTTGAACAAGAGAGATATGCGTGAGATACATCGAATTGAAGCAGCAAATATAGCAGACGATAAGAGAAGATAAGAGAGAGGGAGGGAAATCAATCTGACGTTGTGTTTGTAGATCAAGGTGGCCGGTTGGTCTGCGCAGTTCAAGACGCGTAAGGTCCCGATCATATGATTAGAGCTCCCCATCACGCGATCGGCACGTGCCACCCTGATCGTGAGATGTACATAATTAAGGCACTAGAACGTCACCATTGTGCACTCTTCGAGTCCTTACGCGCCTTACGGACGTAGCTTTCACTTAAAATCAGAAATGGACAAAACGGTAGGCCCTGAAATATTTCCCACTGTCCTCTGCTGAACCCAATTTCAGCAAAGCCTACCAGTCGCACAGTGACGTTCCTTGATGTCTTTCGAGCTAAAAATATTCCGAGTATTAGCTTGGTTGAAGTCGGAATACGTTGTGATTGTGGTTGTCACTGCGTCGGAAACATCATCTCTAGCTGACGATAAGAGAAGATACTAGTAGGACAGAAAGAGAAAACATGATTTCCTGAGCTTTTGTTACTACTATTATGGGTTATAGGTTTCAAAATACCAGAGTTTCAAAATGCAGTTTTTTAAAGGATTGCGGCAGCAAAACAGCTGATCTTTGCTAGGATACTACTGCATAATAGATCTTAAAAAAATCAAGAAGTTCCATTCTGCTTGCGTTGCGATGTTGGCGATGTTGCAAGGGAGGACTCTAAATCAGTCCCGGCTTTAGGCATCACTCAGCGGAACACTGTACAGCTTTCAAGATATCATCTACGTGCATAGTTAAAGCCTCATCTGAAATTTTAGGGCGTTCAAAGCAACGGGAGGGAAGATACAGCAGAAGGATTGACGCCCATCAGATTTTGAAGTCCGCCACTTTCTAACAACATCTCGGTAAGCGCTAAGCAAGCAGAAAAGCGGAGATACAATGCATTGTATGTATGAGTCAGCATGACGATCTGTGACAAACTTTTTGAAACTCCCAATTTTCGGGGCTTGCACAATGCACACTCGGCTTTCTTCCGACACAACCACCCACTCACCTTATACAAAAGTGACACTTCAGGCCTTCAGTTCATATATTATCACATCGACTCCAAATGTCCGATTGGGAAAAGGTGCTACCGATGTTTTTCTATTCATGATTTGGTCAAGATTTGGTAAAAGTTTTGAAACTCCCAACTCCGAGTCATGATACTTAGTGTAGGCCAAGTTCAACGGCCCTTTTCGGTTAACAAATTTCGGAAAAGTAGTATTTAAACATGCCTCCAAACAAAGTGGGACACCAAGATACTGATAATTTTGGTATGGACGCAATTGAATTACTGAATGAAAACATAAGTATTATGACTTGAAAGGTTGACCTTGTGCCCTGTTAAATAAACTCATGAGCTGCAATGCTGGAGGTCCGTGAGTCGGGGCCGAGCTGCTGGGTTAAGGAGGCACCGCTCCATGATTGACCCGATTGTGCTAGGAGGAGCCATTCCGAGTCTCCCAACAAATAGATCTCGATCGCCTTCGGATACTTTGCGCATGCCTCGTAAATCGACCACGTATCGTCACGTTCCGGGCCCGTATATTGGACATAGCGAATAGTAGCAAGAGTGCCGCACCTGCTCAAAGTCAACGAACACCATGTCACCACATCGTCGTCAGTTGACAGGACTACGTCGTCAAGTTTGAATCTTTGATGGTATGTGCAAAGTTCAGACTACTCGATGGAGATGGCGGATAGCAGAAACCATCTGACTTCTGACTGGTCCATTGAATCCGGAGAAGAGGGGTTGAGAGCGCGCGCGATGGTTCCGCCTAGTGGAACGGTGAGAGGAACCCACATACCACCGGGCTGGCCACACCTGGGACGGTTACAAGTGCAACCGGGGGGGTTCTGGTGGGGCGGGATTCGTCATAAGGCCATGTATTTCACGATCCTGGCCCTGAACGAGAACATTTCCATTTCTTCATCTGTGTGGAGCAGAAAGTACGTTTCTGTGAGAATTTTGAGAACGACGGGTGTTGTGTGGTATTCCGTCTCGACGAGGTACGCTTCTGCGCTACCAGGCTCAAAAGCAGACAAGAACAGGCTTGGGTCCAGTGCGCAGAGAGCCCCTGCGTGGGAGGGGTTGGCGGAAGTGTGATTTTCGCCACCGGTGGTGCGTTTGACAATCGAAGTACGAAGAGAGGAGATGGTCGACTCGTCCGTGCAAGCGTCAATAAGGACTACAGAGAGAAGGGATGTCACGATGATTAGAGGACGGAAAGAACAGGCCCTTCCAAGATTTCTTGCACTGAGATTCCCATTAAATTTGATGACGAGGCTCATCCTCATTTTATTTCCAGAATGCCACAACGTAGTTTCCAAAACAGTCGGGAGAGCACCCTTGTTAGTGACTTTGAACACCTTCCGCCAGAGCGCACGATAAGCAAGGCAAAAGAGCTGTCATCGGCGCAATCAATTTCTATGCTTCTTATTCCTGTCATGACAAGCTGATGGTACGCCACTGAGTTTCCAAGTGATGAAAATTTCGTGAATAAGTATGGCAAGTGCAAACCTAGTGAAATATCAGCCAGCTGTGGTTTAGTAAGTTATAATATAAGCCAAACGGTAAATATTGTATTGGAATAGATTAGCATTGCTCCTGCCCATTCCTCAATTGTGCAATTGTATTTCTTTGCACCGCTGTTGGATATTCATGAATTATGTATTACCTTTTTTGGAACATGGTCTCTGATAAATTACATGCCAAGGCCTTGTCCAATCGGGGCCTGGAATCCCCTTTTGTTCTGCATAACATTATCATCAGTGACATTACCTGCAGGAAGAGTTTAATCTCAGTATCAGTGACGGCGACTTCCATTGACACTAACCGCCTTATTGTTGAACAGCACTCGTTAGGTCAACTCAGTCTTTATGTGAGTTTATCACTCTGTATAGACTCGTCATGCTATTTTGCCCAGCTTATTGTCTTGTCCACGTATTGATGCGAATTCCCCCCGTCTACTCGAGGTGATCTGCCCGTTCTCCCAAATCTGAGATAATTATGTATTCGCATCCAAAGGTTCAGGGTCGATTTTGAACACCGTGGGGAATGACATGATCGAGTCAAAGATTGTCGGCTTAGGGACGGGTGGTATCACATAATCACATCTGTGGGTCCGCCAGGTTCGAAGGGAAAGGCGAGGTTCGCGTGAATCAGACATTGATTTTCCAGAACTCCTTACTGCGTCCACGCGGCGGAAAGCGAAGGCTCTTGTCCAATCGAAGATTGCCGATACATGGGATTCTCCGAAGAAGAGAGGAGTTGAAAAATACAGAGAGGAAAATACAGTAGAAGACTAGAAGACAAGATTACTGAGAAAGAAGTAAAAGGCCGAGAACAAATGACGGACCAATGAATTGTCGAACTGACCTTGCAATGAACGACGTCAAAGTATGTACTTGTTAGCCTAGGGACTGACCGCCGCGTTTCTGTGCGATTAAGTCTGCAGGTACCATATACGTAAGTAATAAAGCGTATCGGCAACTCTAAAGTGGAGTTCTGTCAGCTAATTAAAGTATTACGATCATAGAAAGATATGCATGAAAAAGAGACGCCCGTTCAGATATCGAACAGTTCACCAAGAACAGGTCTTCGGGCGTCCGATTCCGAAGAGATTCAATCTCTGCTCTTTCCTGACAAAACGGGCACTACCCGCCTGAATAAACAATTATCCGGTTCTGAGGCTTTTATGTCGTATACAGGGTCGACCCGGACAAATCCGCCGTAAGTTCATGTCACATACAGGGTCGTCTTGAACTGACGTATGGCATATACCTAGATAACGGAAGGTGACGAGAAGACAACGATATTGCTAGTACAATTGCCACAAATGGTATGATGATACCCTGAGCACATTCGTCAGTTGGACGGAAATGAACAGATAATCCATGCGCCTACATTCAGCCTGGGTCGACGAATCTGAGAAATACAGACATACTAGACACCTCTGGGTGACTGAAGAGCATGTACAATGGCTCCTGTTGCCTTCATAGGGACATCGCTACATCACCCTAACCGGTTTCTAGATAGCATGAAGGCGAAAGCAAGCAGCAGAATGAGCTCCACATCATAACGTTTCGGCTGTTACGTCGCGATAGATGATGATGCGTGTGAGGAAGTGTAACACTGTCCTGTCCCTGGAAGTAGGAAGAAGTCGACAGCTTCAAGTTGATTTTCTGTAAGAGCACCCGCCGTATCAATCCGAACAATTTCTTTTCACAATCAATGAAATGGCCTTATATACAACAATAGTCTGTGAAAGATGGCATAGAAGTATTCGATTGGTTTGATGACATGCCGATGCCGTCGCTTGACGCCGGACGTGCCCTGTAGTCCCTGAGTGACTCTTACAAGCTTCGTAGAATCAACTTGTAGGCTCGTCCGAGCAGGATTAAGTGGCAGTCAGGAGGGCCGAGGAGGTTTGTGGCAAGATTTGTATGCGGCCGAGTTTGAGGCGGACTTGAATAGTTTCCTCTGCTAATAAGCAATATCACACCTTCGATTTCCAAATGTTCGCCCTAAGTACATCAAGTGGTTGCAACAGCGACGCAGCCCCGTAAAGGAATGAGTAGCTTGTCGTCTTGTGTCGCGTTGCTGAGAAGGAGTGTCTTCCCTGCCAACCGTTTGGTGAAACAGGAGAGTCGATCAGTCTCAACTCTCATATCAGCTAGTACTGCCTCACATCGGTTTACTCTGGTCTGTATTAATAAGGTCGTTTCGTTTCGATCCAGTTGCTTTAAGCTTATCATGTTTTCCTCAACTTCGCGAACACAGTGGAAAGGGATGTACAAGGAACTGACAGAAATTCCTATTCCTTCATCCGCCCATTTCACAAAATCTGATAGTGAGTTCGTCGATCAACGTGTTTCGCTGTTCAACTCGCTGATAGACTGCCTGTCCAGCCATTCAAGTTTTATCGACTTGGCACGACCACATCCGGAATGTTAAACGGTCGGCTACCAAGTCGATTATCTTGACAGACGATTCTGCAACTGCGACACCCCTGCAAGACGTTGGGGATGTTGTCAATTCTGTCATTTCTCCCTCTCGTGCACGACGTGCGGTCCTTCGCGAAATAAAAATGCAGCCCGATTCAAAAAGGTTTGTGGAGATTTGGGATGAGGAAAGGCTAGAGGCATCGATGGAAGTTACAGAGACGCATGGGGCGTTCTACACAGATGGTGACTCTAATTCTCACCTGAACGTCAGAGAATTTAACGCGTTCTTAGAGTACATCAGATCGCTGGCATTCTCCTCTTCCGAAACGTCACTCATTTATACGGCCGAAGCCAATGCACCAACTAGCAGTAATGACGATCCCTATCATAAATTTCGATTCACACCCCAGTTTGGGGAAGGTCTTGTAGGAAGAAAGAGGCCCACAATATTCATATTCCGGTGGGCAACAGACAAATCTCAGGCCCACAAACTGATTTCTCTCTCCGTGCCCTCTTCACCCGCGCTCTTTGGACAAGCCATATTTTCTCCTGATTCCCATAAGCTATATGCCACAGGGTACGAATACACTTCCGATGGACGTCAGTTGGGTGTGAAGGGATGTTACAACCGTCCTTCAGGCATCTGGGAGCTCACACCTTCTAAAACACGGGCTGGTGACGTCCAAACGAACGAACTGAGTTGTACAGCTCGAAAGCTCACACCGTCCCATCTGTCATGTCGTTCACCACGCGTCTTCTCACACGAAGGAACATCTACCCTGTTCTGGCTTGCGTGTCCCACAGGAGGGGCACACGTTTCTACGTCTCTGCTCTATTCGCTTGATATCACGGGCAATCTACCATTACCTTCCAGCGTCATAAATCTCGGCCCGCCGCTCGTGGATGCTGTGTTTGGTCCACTAGAAGACGAATTTCCGGGTCTCTACCCGGATTATAATCTCCCTGCAATACCTTTCGTCCATCCTCACACAGAAACGTTCTCAGGTCCATGTATCGTAACTCACTCACTCTGGGGATCCCGGTCTACGGTTCTTCTGGTATCAACTGCCAAGGGCGAAGTGAAGGACCTTACCCCTGAAGATGGTGACTTGTCTAGTTGGACGGTGCTCACGACTGACGGCGAGTCGCGTATACTTTGTGCACGAAGCACTCCTGTCAGCCCTCCTCAGCTCATGTTGGGTGAATTTGACGATACTGGTGTCTCATGGCGCGTCATTGACAAACCGAATCTTTCACCTGACGGTAAGTTCTCTATCCACCTGCCGACGAACATGATGAAAACTTTCACAGTGCAAAGTGCTCTCGCCACTCTATCCGCATCGGTCATGTCTATTCCCGAACGACACCCTACACAGGCTATCGTTCTCCGATCCCAAATACAACCCAAGGCCAAAGACCCATGTATCACATATCCCCACGGAGGCCCACATGCTACCACCACGACGGCTTTCTCCGCAGCAGGAGCAGCTTCTGTCTTAGAAGGATGTCAGTCAGTCCAATGTATCTTATCGTATCTTACTCACTAGTCACCAGACACAATCGCGTATGTCAACTACACCGGATCACTCGGATTCGGCGAGTCATCAGTCCGCGCCCTACTGGGTCATTGTGGCACACTCGATGTACAGGACTGCATCGCGACCACAAGGCACCTCGTAAAAGAAGGCATCACAGCCGACGGTCCTGGGAAACAGTTCGTGTTCGGTGGAAGCCACGGCGGGTTTCTCGCAGCACACTGTAAGCGTCTCTATTTCCGCAGCCGCAGAGCAGACTTTACTCATTTTTACATATTTTCGCAGTGCTTGGCCAGTTCCCCGACACCTACACTGCAGCTGTTATCCGCAACCCTGTTATCTCCGCAGGCGAGATGTCCTCGACGGATATCCCGGATTGGTACTACTTTGAGTTTGGGCTGGATTATCCTCTTTCCTCCTCTTCCACCTCCCCAGAAAAGGTCAAGAAAGAGGCCTTGTTTCCGCCTGCTCTTCCCCCGCTTATGTCTCCGGAGATGTTCGAGAGGGTATACAAGGCATCTCCGATCGCTTATGTGGACAAAGTCCGAGCGAGTGTGTTGCTGTTGATAGGAGCTTCGGATTTGAGGGTAGCGCCAACTCAAGGGATTGAGTATTACCATGCTTTGAAGGGGAGGAGGCAAGCAAAGGATACAAAGTCGAAGAGTGGGGAGGTGGAGATGCTGATATTTGAGGGAGAGAGTCATCCGTTGGACGGCGTGGAAGCTGCTAGAGTTGGATGGGAAGCTGCGAGAGATTTCATTGCGGATGCAAGGAAGCGTGCGTAGCCTAAGTACTAGTAAAATTTGAGCCTGTTCGGTAACAGGACGTGTCTGAAATATATGATATAATTTTGCCGTGATCAGAGACTTGCCGAAATGCCGTCGGAGCTCTAAGTGAATGTTGAAGCTGGAGGTAGTCATTATATATATGCTACATGGCTCACATAACAAATGATAGCATTGAACCTTTCATCATGGATAATGGGCCTGGCTTTGCACACTGGCCAAGACAACAACAGATCATCCAATATGCAACTCTTATTGTCAGCATCAATGTGGCAGCTGGCTGCTGGTTGCTACTGCTAACATTCTCCATACCTTGTATACTAGAGAGCCTCTGCACTTTCTGGTGAAGCCTGGGTGTTGGAGCTTCTTTGTGGCCATTCTGACTAAATTCGCACTGAACTTGGTGTAACTCTCAAGGTTTTCAGCAATCTTGTACAGGAGCTTCGAGATATTAGTAGCGGTCAAAGTAGGGCGATTATCAAGGGGGAATCGGGCCGTTGTTCCGTGACCCGAGGTAGAGGGGGGGTCTAGCCCAAAGGGCTTAAAATTTTTACTATTTTTAGCCCAAAACGCAACACATTAGGGATTTTGTTGACGTTGCTTCAACTTCGAACGTTTTACACATTCTGAACGCAATAAAAATGATTTTTTTTGGCTCACTCCTACGTGCTGGTATCAAAATGCAACATTTACATTGGCACCAGTGGTTCAATGACAAAGACAAAAGTAGGCTTTTAAAGGCTTTCAACTATTTCAGACATGTAAATTGCTTTTTAAAAGAATAAAGGGCCTAAATATGATGTTTCGACAATGGCATGCTGTCCACTGTGTGGTGAAGAAGTGCAAGTCGGTACCGCAGGTCCGCAAGGGCTCAAGCAACACCAAGGGAAGAAGAAATGTCTGTGAAACATTGAAAAGAAGAAGAAAGACGAACAAAATGGGAAGAACTTGCAGACATGGCGAACATGGGATATGATGGAAGTCATGGCTTGTATTTGTGGGATACCTGTTGATAGCAGCTCAAGAAATTCTAACATTGCTGTCCAATGCAGGTATAAAGGGTGCGAGATGTTGTGGGTATGTTGTTCTTGCTTTCTGTCACTCTCTGATGTGCAATTGACGAGTTGGCCATTCATAGTTCCATCTGGATTGCCTCAATTTCGATGTGGCACCTCGAAATTGGCATTGTTCGAACCATGTTCGACCCACTAAGCATCAATGTCAATAGAGGGACCCAAAACATGATGTCTTTCTTACTAATTCTTAGTTCCAATAAAATTTGCTCATGTTTTTTTTGTGAGACTTCCCTTTTTGGCCTGACATTTCCTTTTTTGGAAGGTAGGTGAGGGGGGGGGGGTCAGGCCACCACCCATTAAAAAATTTGCCTACCCCAGGCAATTTTTGTAATCCCAGGTCCCCCTTGGCAATTATTACATGATTAATAGTGCGATTATTGTACAATTATGAATCAAAAATCGTGTCAATAATCTGAGTCACCTTGACTGTGACAATTATCGAGGGCGATTACAGGGCGATTATGGGCCACAATTATTTTGACAGATCTATGATCTTCTGTGTGATGTAAACAAAAATGTAAGCACATCAAATAATCGCCTTCGATAATCGTGCGATTCTGCGATTATTACAATAATTGCAATTATCTGTGTCCCAAAAATCATGGACATAATCTGTGGATAATCGCCCTACTTTGACCACTACTATTGGCTACACTCAACTCCCTCATAACCCATACCCTTTGGTGGACACTCCAGGCTATGGGTTATGACACTATGAACCCCAGGGCAGGTTATTTTACCTCGAACAACTAGTTCTTACCCCCCTTTCACCCAATGTCCAGGTGGTATCCCAGTTATTCACAAACAGATCAATTTAACCATTAAATACTGAGTTGTTCTATTCATCTGTTAACCAAGTTACAATATCTTGTTAGAATTCAACCCAAAAAAAAAGGGTCAGAATACCCAGTACAAAACAGGTTTAAAATATAACATGTTTGTATAACTAGGTACCTGCCAATCCCTAGCTGAGCTTTACTTTGTTAGTACCATAATTATAATAATATGTGTTGAAATTAATCCCTGATGCATGCTGTATACATGAGGCAATACATGCAGCATACGCATGTTACTGCGCTTACTGCGCATACATGCGGTAAACACATTCCCGAGTCATGTGACATCCTTAATATTATGTATATAAGGAGAACCTGTACCGTAGTAGGAATACAGTGTTCTTACCTCTGCTAACCCTAGCTGTAAGCCTAACTAAACCCCAGGTAGGTTGTAAGGAACGTGTTGTCTCTTCCCCTGTGCAGCGTATATAGTCTGCTCCAACAGGTTATGGGCCCTGCTGGGCACGTCGCGAACGCGCTTTAATTAGCTGCGAACGACGTTGACTTCATCGTCTCCAAATTATAACCTTGCGCTCTTCGTGAGCTGCATTGCGCTCCCTGCGAGCTGCATATAAAACCTAGGTTGACTAGGGTTAACCACTCTGAAGGAGTGTTTTCTCCTGAGAATGTTAAACGTGTTTTATTGAGTAAAAAGACTGATTGAGCGCTTTTAACAGCTGCCACCACAGAATCATGTCTTCAACTCTTGAAAAACTCGTTCAAACTTTCGACGGATCAAATTACATCTTATGGGCCGACTCAATGAAGGCGTGGCTCAGGTCTCAGGGCCTCTGGCAAATAACTAGCGGGGCGGAGCAAAAACCGCCCCCGGCGCCTCCCTTGACGGCGACGAACGCTACCTTGGTAGCGGATGCTAATGCCAAGCTCCAGACCTGGAGCAACAAAAACGACCAGGCTATTGGTAGCCTAGTGCTCCGCCTGGCCCCCTCCATTTGGCAGCGTGCCAACACAAAGGACACTGCTGAGGAGGTGTGGGATCTCATCCGCACCGATTATGGTGTGGACGGCCCTTCCCAAGTCTTTTCAGACTTTAGGTCCGCAATAGCAATCAAAATCCCGGCTGCGAACCCCGCACCGGAGATTGCGAGAATGGCTGACAAATTTGAGCGCCTCACGGCTGCTAACGTCGCCATCCCCGAGCTAGTACAGGCGATGATTCTACTTGCTGCGATGCCGCGCGAGTACGACTCATTGTCTGCAACGGTCCTTAACACGACCGCCACTAGCGCCTTGACATTTAAAACATGTCAAGGACTCCATTGTTGCTGAAGCCTCAAGGCGCACAGCAGTTGGAAAGCCCGCTGGCCAGCCTCAGGCCAACAAACTTTCCGCTGTTAAGCGCAAGGGGGGAAACCCCAAATGGCAGCCCAAAGAAGGGCAAAACAGCAACGGAGACTCGTCCCGAAAACGTGGACGACGTGGGGACAGAAAGACTAAGGAGGAGAAGCCAAAGGAGAAGCATACCCACCTCGCCTCCAAGGCCTTTACCACCATAAATGGTAATGGCACCATCATACCGCCGATGCCGCTCATACAGCGCATCGAGCGACGCGAACACACTCCCACAAGGGATCCTCGCCGCCGACCGCCTGCACAGGCATACACGGGCGCGGCCTCCTCTTCTCGCTCGGTTTACACCGAATACCAGCAAGCTCGAGACACCCTCGAGCGCATGCAACTTCCGCGCACCGCGAAAAATCTGCGACCGCTGGAAGAGCACCTTACGGTGCGAGAAGGTAAGAGAAGGAGGATAGAGCCAGAAACCGAGGCTACGATCGAGGAGGTAGAAGACGATACCGTCTCCCTCGGATCCGAACCTCCGGTAACTGACGAGGAAGTGTGGAAAGCCGTCGACGAAATGCTCGTCGATGAACCCCTTGACACAGGGGCGTATGATGACAGGTCAGTCCTTTTCCCTGCCACAAGCACTAAGATTAAAATTCCTATGAATACAGCGAACTTTTCATGTGAAATTTTACCGCTATTAAATGTATCATGGAATTATGTAGATCTTAATATATGTGCTATGTGTGCAAAGGGAGATTGTAAGAAAGGTGCCGACTGGATCATGGATTCAGGCGCATCAAAACACTTCACTGGTGAAATGAAAGATTTCGCTTCTTACGAGCCTTTACCGAGAAAGGACTCTACCTTGGTCCAAACGGCCACTGGTACTACTCATATAGTAGGAAAAGGAGCAGTCTTCATTAGGCACCAGGTAGTATGTAATGGGAAGTCAGAGACGCGTGAGACGCGACTATACCCCGTCTACTACATACCCGACATTAATACTCGATTGATGTCAATGGGGGTCTTTTTACAAGACGGAAGTGATGTGCGTGGTTCCTCCGCATACATTTCATTCATCGAGCATGGAAACCCAATCATGCATTGTGTCCCTCTAAGGAGGAATGACACGATCTATTGGGCTCGGACTCATATATTGAGCACCAAAAAGGTTAATGTCGCGACCATTTATGTCGCTGACTACTTGACTTGGCATAGGCGACTTGGACACCCATCCAAAGAGGCGCTAGGGAAAATGCCTAAAAGCACCATAAAATTCCCAAGGAATTTAATTATTCCTAAAGACAAAATTATATGTCCAGGGTGTGCAGAAGGGAAAATGACCTCAAAATCTTTTCCCGAGTCAGACTCACGAGCTGACAAATCCTTTGAATTAATACATTCCGACCTAAAGGAACTCCCGGTACAATCGTACCACAAACATAAATACTTCATTGTATTTCTGGATGACAAAACGTCACATATTTGGGTCCAATGCCTTAGAAAGAAATCTGACGCTGCTGCAGCGATTAGACAATTTCAAGCGATGGCTAAGACCCAATATGGCGCTACAATCAAGCGCTGGCGTGTTGATCCAGGGGGGGAGTTCAAGGATCGTGAGCTACAAAAACAGCTCAAGGATTTAGGCATCAAAATAGAGATGTCTGCACCCCACGTTCATCAACAGAATGGGCGCGCAGAGCGCGCCATAAGGACAATAATGGAAAAGTCGCAAACCCTGCGATTTACCGCTTGTCTACCACAATCATGGTGGGAATTTTGCATAGAACATGCAACACATTTATACAACCGAACCCCAATAAGGCGCCTGAAATGGCTGACACCTTTTGAGGACCTGACAAAGGTCCGCCCAGATCTAAACAATCTGAAGGTCTTCGGTTGCGGTGCTTATGTCTATCTACCAAAGGAAAAACGTCCAACAACATTGTCTCCTCGATCGGAGCTAATGACGTACCTTGGAGTAGAAGATGGCATTAAAGCATATCGTTTCATGCGACGAAACGGCGCAATATTCATTGGTGCTACGGCACTATTTGATGAAACGATGTTCCCATGCTGTCCCGGAGCTAAAACTCCTGCCAAGACAGACCTTGGTGATTTTCCACCAGAACCAGAAGATGACGACCACTCATCTGGAACGGATGGCGATGACCCTATACCGCCACAAAATCCGCCCCTTCCTCCATCATCAGAAGATGATGATGATTTACCAAGCGAGCAAAAGGCGCATGACGATGCGACTAACGCTCCTCCTCCGCCGCCTCCAGTTAGCACTGAGGACTTTCGTCCAAGACGTGAAGATCAACAGGAATGGCAGCAATTGCCCCGTCGATCAGGCAGGCAGAGGAAAATCCCAAACCGTCCCGGCAATACCTATGGAGAACAGCGACTCCCCTCTGACATAGAGAGAGACATTGCGCGTGATCGATATTGGAAGAAGTCTGTGGGTCAAGATTCGGATCATAACCGAACACGACCACGACCTCAACAGCAAGAACTGGTTGCTGGACCGAGTTCGGCACCCCACGAGAGTGTGCCCGATTCCAATAATCAAGAACATGATCACCCAATGGGGGAACCGGACGAAGCAGGTTATATTAAAAAGATAACCAAGGAAGGTGGAGATGAGCTTATCCGCTGGCTGTTGTCAAAAGCAGTCACACCATCAAGCGGAAAAAGCCTAGTTCCAAACCAATTTCGCGATATTGCGCGCCTACCCCGGCAGCAGCAACTTGAGTGGAAACAGGCTTGTCGTGAAGAGTTAGAGGCTCTTCGCAAGCGACAAGTCTATGACATCGTCGATCTTCCACATGATCGAAAAACGATCAAAAATAGATGGGTTTTCTCCGTAAAATCGGACGGAAGAAAACGAGCCAGACTCGTGGCCAAAGGCTTTTCACAAGTCGAAGGCATTGACTTTGATGAGATTTTCTCACCAGTAGTCCGCTACGAGACCGTACGCCTCATGTTTGCCCTTGCGTCTCTAGAAGGCATGTATATGACCGGTCTAGATGTAAAAACCGCATTTTTATACGGCAAACTTGATGAGGAGATCTATATGGATCAACCCGAGGGTTTCAAACTCGAGGGTAAAGAGCGCAAAGTAATGCGCTTACGCCGAGCATTGTATGGCCTTAAACAGGCTTCACTAGCATGGTGGAGAGAGCTAGAGGCATTTATGCGCACCATTGGGTTTGTGCGCGCCAGCTCCGATGCCGGCATCTTCATACACAAGGATCCTAAGACAGGCAGCATCGTTATTGCGCTAGTCTATGTTGATGATGGCTTGTTCATGGGCAAGAACAAGAAACTTGTGGATGAAAAGAAGAATGCTTGCCTGAAGCATTGGGAGTGCCGTAGTACTGAAAAAGTCACGGAATTCTTAGGCATGCGCGTCACCCAGACCGCTGCAAAAGTCAAACTCAATCAAACAGAATATCTCGCCAAAGTGCTTGAGAGGTTCGAGATGACAAATGCCAAGATTGTCCCCACTCCGCTCCCGACTGGCTACAAACCGTCGGAGAACACAGCGACGCCAAACGCGGCGCTTAGATCAAAATATCAGTCTGTGATCGGATCTTTATTGTATCTGATGCTCGGAACGCGACCTGATATCGCTTACGCAGTAATCAAGATGTCGCAATTCTCGGCTAATCCTAGCCAAGAACATCTAGACAAAGCGATGTACATAATGCGCTATCTGGTGGGAACCCAGAAGTACAGTATGGTCTATGATGGAGAGAAATCCGAGGGGCTACAGGCCTTCACAGATTCTGATTGGGCAGCTGACACAGTCAAGCGCCGATCTACAACGGGTTACTTTGCTACTCTGGCGAGTGGCATTGTGTGCTGGCAGTCCCGTTTACAAAAAACTGTAGCACTGTCATCCACAGAAGCCGAATACATGGCTCTCTCCGACACTTGTCGGCAGATAGTGTGGATAGAGTCCTTATTCCAGGAACTTGGATATACACTGAAGCGCGTACCAATCTGCGCTGATAATCAAGGATCCATCTTTATTGGATCAAATCCAGTTCAGGAAAGAAGGACCAAACATATAGACATTCGCTACCACTACACCCGCGAATGCATAGAAAATGACAAAGTCACAGTCGTTTTCATTCCTGGAAGTGATAATCCGGCTGACATGTTCACAAAGAACCTTGGCGCCGTCCTATTCAGGAAATTTAGAGACTCTCTCGGAATTACTTTCGAGATTCAAACTTAGCTGCTTAGAGCGCTGTACAGTTTGAGGGGGGGTGTTGAAATTAATCCCTGATGCATGCTGTATACATGAGGCAATACATGCAGCATACGCATGTTACTGCGCTTACTGCGCATACATGCGGTAAACACATTCCCGAGTCATGTGACATCCTTAATATTATGTATATAAGGAGAACCTGTACCGTAGTAGGAATACAGTGTTCTTACCTCTGCTAACCCTAGCTGTAAGCCTAACTAAACCCCAGGTAGGTTGTAAGGAACGTGTTGTCTCTTCCCCTGTGCAGCGTATATAGTCTGCTCCAACAATATGAGTCTGTGAACCAATCATACTTACAAATATATATGAACTTCATGAATTCGGAGTACTAGCAATGCCTGCTTCCCATATACGCGTCACGGTACTGCGGTATTGGTGCTTTCTGGATGTTGATCGAAATTAGTGCATCTTCAAGCCTTGCATCAAAGTTTTCCATGTCAACAGTGGAGGGTGGGAAGAGGATTAGGCAGTCATAATACTGGTGACCTTGAATATATTGTGTTGCAATTAGTTGATCATGAGAACATGGAAAATTTACTGCCTCACCAGGACAATGAGTTGCTGGTGCTAGAACAACCTTCAACCGGTCCCTCTCTCCCTCTTTTAAGCCTTGGTAAGTTGCTATAGAGACAGGCTCTGCTTTGACAACTGAGGGAAACTTGAGCAGAAGTGTATATCCATCGGCATGTGAGAAAAAGGGGACAGTGATAGGGGATGGTGATTGTGGATTCTCCAGAATCATGGATGGAAGAGAAGCTGAATGAAGAATGCCACATATGTTGGTCTTGGTAAGGAGTGAAGATAAAGATGAATGTTGATGAGAAATAATGTTTGAGAATGTATTGCTGAATGATTTCATAGCAGGAAATGGTTCCTGTGATACCCATACATGAGGCAATGACCCCCCCAAGGGTTGTTGGATGGTGATAGGCTGGGCCACAATGTTTCTGGAAAGCGATTGTTCTAGATCTTGACCCATATTCAGCAAGTTGCATGTGGCTCGGAGGAAGTTGTCAAGCTCAATTGATCAAGATCGATATTGATATATCGATTCATCACCGAGGTTCATGATAAACATATGTAAATAATGAGTTCATGATCACATTCGCATTTGACATGTTGAAACTAGTAGATAATAAATATAGTGACCATGTTTACATACTTTCTGACTCAGGATCATAAAAGCCATGAGCCATTGACCCACTGCAATCCAGGATGGCCCATCGTTTGCCAGTCTTCTTGAGCTTGACTCGTGCAACTATGCACTGTAGAGTGGTAATATCCACTACCTCAGTGCGACTCATATCCTCATAGTAATGAATGTCGAGATCATCATGGGCATTCACATGGCATGAGTGAATTACAGCGAGAATCAGGGTTGCTGGGGCATCGAGATTCAAATCTCTAGTGGCAGGAAGACGGAGAACAAAGATATTCTGGAGTTGCCCAAAGAAAGACTGGACTTCCCACTCAGGAGCCTGTTTACGTTGACGAGCATGTTTGTCAATGAGAAGATCATACTGCATAAAAATCAGTTTTAAAAATAGCTCAGAATTTGAGAACAGTTGACATATGTGAACCCATGTTGCATTCCTCCTATCTTCAGCATGAGGAACAAGCATTGAAGCATACATTGTGTCACCTCCATGTAGGTGTCGCACCTTTCCCCATTGATCAATGTTGTCCAAAGAAAGGTGCTTCCAAATTGTGGCCATCGAGACATTAAACTGAGTTGAGAGAGAGATGACAATTTTTTCAGTGAGTGTCATCGGAACTGTCATATGAAGTTTTCATGGTGGCAATAAGACACAACTTGGATCTTTCATGGTAACATTAGCTAAATACCAGCACTGGAACAACAATCCAAATAATGCACAGGACGGATCTGAAAATTCAAGACGAGCTGTTTTCAGAGGCTGTAATGAAAGCTCATCCTTGAGATCATAAATAACTTTGACATGTGAAAGTTGGGCATTCGCAGTCACCTAGGCATCAATGCTTGGATAGGGAAAACACTGACTCTTGATTGCAGGCTGCAAGTAGCCACAGAAGTGTTCCATTGGAAAAGCCCAGCATGTCCAACTAGTCCGATGTCTTCAATTCCATCAGCAATGTGTAAGAGAGAGTGGATTGTTAGTGGACATATACTAAGGTGATCTGGAGTGTATTGATAATAAATTCTAACAATTTTAAATGAGACATGTTCAAATAAATGACATGCATGCCTCTTCACCTTTCATATCCCTTGATCCAATTCTGAAACCTGACACAAAGCTGCACAACATCTTGCCTCAAAATCTCGAATTGAAGGCAAATTTGAATAAGTTTGACAAGTCCAATAAAATGATCATAATATGCATTCTTCAAGAATCTGCCACGCAAAAGAACAGGGCCCAGGTAAAGAGCCCAAAATGACCAGCTGTCCACAGTACATGCAGACTTGTTGTCTGCAACATTTTGTGGTCTTGCTGCAAATTGCGAGGGGATGGTTGCACCAGAATTAGCAGTTGCCTCACCAATAGCATCCCAAACAGTCTGATTCAGTTTATAAGACTTGGCTCCTTCATCAATATCTTTGTATTTTCCAGTCCAGAGCAAAATGAGATTTTTGATCACATTCTTGTACATCAAGTGCATGAAATTGAGAGGGAAGGAAATAGGAAATGACATGGAGGATAGAGAGGAGAGGAGAGGAGTCCCTTTGATTCCATATAACTTTGCAAGATCTTCTGAATCAGTGTTAGTCAACGCAAATTGAACCTGTTGTGCCTGATCCATAAATTCATCATGACTGTGAAGTGGTAATGCCGAAGGATCATATTTCTGGGATACGTGTGCTAGGATGAGAAGATCAATCTAACGGAACATAGTGTGCTCCTCGATTCCATGATTTAGGAATGCAAAGAGCCTTGATCTTGCACATGCGACAAGGGAGAAGACCATTATGTCCCTTCATTCGCATCACCATTGATATAGCAGGCATATCTCCAAACCCAAGGATAAGATAAGCATGCAAGACAAAGAGTTCCATTGCAGTGATGTCAAATGCATGAACTCCCACCTCCAAGCACATCAATTCCACAACAACAGGCCAAAGAAATGAGTTGAAGTCCTTGGGTTTTTTAGGGCCTGGAATGACTCCTACACAAAGCATGTGTCGAAGATGGAACCATATCTCTGGGGGCAGGTTGTAAATAAAGAAAAGCAGGGGCCATGCAGTATTTTTTCTCCAGCAAAACGGTGCCAAGCCATCTGTGGAAAGGCCAAGTGTGATATCGTGTGGATCTGAAAAGAATTTGTATGGTTTACATTTACCATTGATTGTCACCCTCCTGTCCAACAATGAGCAATAATGATTGCAATCAAAAATGTCCTTGATGATATTCGGATCATGAGAAAATTCTGCATGATATTGCATGCAACCAACAACTGTAGAATTTTTGAAGTAAGTGACAAGGCATGGGATGAGAGGGATGTTTCCGTGGTTTGCCATCAGGACCACAATGTGCCTTGTCACAGTAATGACAAGTCTCTTGATCTGCATATGGGCTGACATAACAGATACATGAATTGATACAGCAGTCATAAGCCACAGGATTTAGCGATGCAAGAAACACAACACAGCTGCGTATTGCCTTATATGAGTCGAGCTTTGCTGAGGGGAATGTGTGTCACATCTTTGAGAATGTTTTCTCAGAGAGATGCTCATCGGTCTTGAGTGCAAAGGCACAAAGGATGTTTAAGTCTTCATCTGATAGCTGTTTGGCTGTAAGATATCATATTAGTGATGCAAAAACCTATAGGGGGGATACCAGGGAATACCACTCACTGATTTCAGCTAGTTCACACTCAAAATCTTTATTGATCATGTCCTCTGGTGGAAGACCATGACTGTACTCTTCCCCCTCTTCAGACTCACTATCAAACCCATCCTCTTCATCCTCATCATCTTCATTGTAGGTTTTGTTGTCACTCTTGTAATCCTCAACAGTTGCAGTCCCAAGATGTGTCCGGTTGGACCATACACGGCACTGGACATGACCGATCACATTCCATGCTTCAGCTCATTCATCTTCCACATCATCATCATCATCATCATCTGCACCAGCGCCACCACCAGATCCTTCGACATTGAGGCATTGATCCATATCAATGCCCAGACCAGCATCAGGCATTGCATCAACTGAGGGGCTGGCAGTCAGCATAGTATCATTCTCAAGCTCATCCTGTAGTTCCTGAAGAGGAGGAGATTGTGGCTGTATAGGAGTTGTGGGTATTGCCAGCACTAGTGCTGTACTGGTACTTGCAACAGGGGGTGGCAGTTCAGGTGACAGTGATTGCGACGAGGTCTCAGGCAGTTTCTTCTTTGTGCGACCAGGTATGATTGAAGTGTCGACATGGTCAAACATCGACATCATACCAAATATCTCCTTCCTGCTTGCAACAATACGTGCTGGTGCTTGACTGGAACAGTGGCATGACTCTGTGCTCCAAGGCTCAACTTTCTGGTGGATGGCACACCAAACCTTCTTAGAATCCTTTGGCATTGTAGATAGCCAGCAGATACTAGTAGTCGAATATAATGCACATGCTGAAACTGATGTCGGATGGCTAGAGAGTGTATGTGATGGGGTCACCTGATGAAGTCAACAAGAAAATTCAAATTCACCATTGAAATATAAGTCAGCTGGGGAAAATTTGAACTTGGAATCCAACCACGTTCTTCCCACCCAACTGAGAGTGCTCACCAAGTCTTGTGCTTGCACCATGGCCAAAACAGCTGCACCTGCTCAACCTGCAACATCAAAGACCACCAAGGCCACAACTCCTAACATCCGTGCTACCAACAACACCACTGACAAGACTAGCAGTCATGGAGGACATCCCTTGAAGAAGAAATCTGCAAAAGAGAATTCTGACACTTCAGAAATGCATTGCAATGAGATGACTGGAACTACAAACCAGTCCCAAGTTAGACTGCTAGGGATGTCTAGCCAGATCAACAGGAGAATAAGGCTCTTCTTGAAGAGCTTGCATGGCTCAAAGGTGTGTTCTCGTGTCTAACACCTGAGATCAAACACTGATGAGTAATCAATGTTGACAGCAGAGCTAGCAGCAGTGACAAAAGGCACAGACCAGGATGAAACAATACCCATTGCAAAGCCACATGGCGAAGCTGGTGACAAGAAGTGGGGCTTCAACTTGCAGGAGGTGATGGGTTTGAGCAACGACGATGCGCTCTACAAGACCATCTTGGTATTGAAACCTGCATTACCTCTGCTTGTTGAATCTAATCGTGTTTTTCCCAGGCCACCACACATCGTAAGTTATCATGGCTCACCTCAAACCTGGAGTTCGATTCAACAAGCACTAATCTGAGAAACTTGCTCAAGTCTACAAGTTGGTGAGTCAGATATTACTATATCTACATACCTATGCTTATACACACGTGCACTAGACATGAAAGGAGATTGACTACCTCACCCGGAAGTGTTTCCCTGGTGACTGGGCCATCACCAAAATTGTGAAGCAATACCTACAAAACCAGCACAAGCAGAACAAATGCAAGCTTAAGCTGGCTGCATGCACCACAGGGGGAGGCAAGGACAAGGAGGGTGAGGATGATGAAGACGATGAAGACGATAATAATGAGAGCTCTGATCATGATGAGCCTTGTTGCAAGAAGCAAAAATCATGTCACATCAACGATCTCTCTGGTGAGGAGTAGTCGTTCAAACATTCAAGCTTTGCCTAGTGCTATGAACAATTCACTCCTCAATCGACTGATTGCGCATGATTGTATCTTTTCTCCTTTAAATTCCTGGTACTGTTAGCTTACTCCACTTTCAATAACAGTACGATATGATTTGTTGTAATCCCTATTCTATTCACTAGATAACTACTAGTCTATACCTTGCTATATTAACTACAAAAATGAGTTTATTTTGCTATGTTTCACTACTATACAAGCAAGGGAAAGAAACCCAGACATCAGGATCAAACAGCCTGTGCAGAAATCTCCTGTTAAATGAGTTAACAATAAGCTGATCAATAGGGTTCTCAGAAATGGGTGAATGTCTCATATAATGAGTTTCTTTAAACAGTTATAATCTCGTTCTCATAACCTGTCAAACAGGTTAGTTTCAGTACATACAGGTAATCTCAGCTTGTTAAACAGATTATAGATCCAAGTTTACAGGGTTGTTTGGCCAGATAAAAAAACCCATCAGGGGGCTCATAGTGTGAGGGAATATGGGGTTCGAGGATGGTCATAAAAATAGGTCCCAAAAAATCAGAAAAAAATCAGTCATGTATTTTTGAAGTATGTAGGGCTGTTTCTATGCCAGTAGAACCATGTACAACTAATAATGTAACTAAAGCAACTATGTTTCACTATACTGCTAGTAAATCATTCAAAGATTATATGTGATGAAAGTAGTCAGTGAGATGATTCACCAGATTCTGGCAGGATGATATATAAACACCTGTACTTACCGCATATAGCTGATATATGCACAGCTGTAATTAGAGGACAGATTGATGTATCAAAATGGCTGTAGTTACCTTTTTGTCATGCCTCTCCTGGTTGATGCCTCAACCGATGACCAGCCATGCTGCTGGTTGTTAGCCTGCCATTGTTTGCGCACCATGTGGGTAATTATAACTCGCATTCAGATCTGTTTTTGAACTGCTAGTAGAGGATGTGCTTCTTATGATTGATGGTTGATTGATGCTACTTCTACTCCTCCTATTCTCTGTTTTGACAGGCCTGCCATGTTTCAAATTGTCTTCCCTTCACTCCAGTCGACTTGTTTCCTGCTTGATATGTTTTCTACTTTCCAATATTTTGTAATTTGTTTAAAATGAGAAAAATTCCAGAAATAAATTGGGTCTTTCTTGAATGTTCCTTTGAATCGACTGACATGTTTTCTGCTTTTCAATCTTTTGTAAAATTATATTTTCCAGAAATAATTATACCTACAAACATAAAAGCTCATATGCATCAACCCATACATTGCTGCAATGCACAAGCATTGACTCATGGATATCAGCCTGACAAAGAGCATATGAAGCTTGCCCTTCCTAATTGCCATCACCACAGCTGCACATGTTATCAGCCCTTGTCTTCCACATCTTGATCTCCCACATAAAAGATGCTTGCACCTGCTGCATCTCCTCTTCCAACAAAAGACATTCCTCCTGCCAGCGGTGAGCCCTTGTGTGAGTTTTGCACCACTCCAAATGGAGAGCTAAATACTTCAATCAATATCAACATTGACAAAAGAGACATAACTGCACATACCTTCTTGCATGCCTGCACTGGTATCCCTTACCCCCGCACTTCTCCAGATCCAGGACATTGTGCATCATCCCTCACTCACGCCTTCTACTTGAGCTGCTGTCAGACCACAGACATCATCATTGAGGAGAGGCCGCAGGGTCTCCTCCCAGGTTGTCTCCAAAAGTATGGGTGACAGCTGTGTGAGTGCTTCCTGGGTTCGATGATAGCTGCCCACACTGATTTTGAGTCACTTGTTGACCCCCTCAATCAATGAAATGCTGTGCATCACCATCCTTTGGCCACAGGTGTGAAGATCCTTCATCTTGTATAACTGCAACAACAAAAGTAGTAGACGTCAAATATCTGCCAGGAGATCGAATGGTTGGCAGTAATGTAGCCACCACTCATACTGGAGTAGACATCGGTTGCTACAGATCGAAACCACCTGTGATGGGAGATATAGCTTGAGATCCTGGGCTTCTACTGATTCTCCACCCCCCTCTTCATCCTCCTTTGCATGCATGGCTGCCACACCAGGCATGTAGAGTACCTGTATCTTGCACCACGCATCAATTTTCTGATGCATGGCATTCTTCCGCTCGATAAGCTTGGCCCGCTGAAGGTTGGTTGAGTGTGAACCTAATTTACTGCAGTGGTAGCATAAGCGATATCTGGTTGAAGGTTTGGAGGTCAAAACATGATGGTAGATAGACAATGCAGAAAATTACTCACTGCTGCATTTCTAGTTCAATACCTTGGGTTACGATGATAGGTCCACCTTGTCGTTCAAGCTTGGAAAACACATCTACAATCATTGTCGAAGCTCTACAAACCCATGCGATCATTGTTGAAGCTCTACGAACACATATGAACCTTTCCGAAGCTCTATGAACCCCTCCAAAGCTCTACAAAGTCACGAGAATGCTTCGAAATCCTTTGCAACACTTCAAAATTCTTCGTATGCCTTCGGCTGCCATAATACAATTCCCCCGACCTTCATACAGCTCAGGATATACACTTGGAGCATCATCGATGAGTTCCAAATCAGTATTGAGCAATATTGCAGTGATATCGGCCTTCAAACAAGTCCGATATTTCCTCGACCGACTTCAAAAATCATCGAACATTGCAAATCGACATCAGACACTATATTGCTATCTGAATACTCATCACACACATGCCAGACATATCCCCTACCATCGTCAAACAATATTGCACCAATATCGGGCCACGAATGAAGTCCGAAGAAACTTCGAAAATCTTCGAAAAACATTGAACCTCGAAAAACATCGTTGGACACAGTATTTCTTGTTCGAACGATCTTTGGACGCATGCTGGACACATGGGACACTATACCGCATATATCGAACACATTTCGACCGCATGTGCACGCATACAATCCGCTCGAAGCAGTTTCCAATCTTTTATTCAATTTATAACAAGGACAGTCCAGTTTTAGCTATTCTTTCTTATTATTTCTTCATCATGTGTTATATTCACCCCTTCTAGGCTCGCTTTATTGTTCTGATATACTTATATTGTCTTTTGCCTCGAGTTTTCCACATGTTTGCCTCATGTTCTCTAGCCTTTTTAGGTACTTTCTTTATTTTATATAAAAAGATGTACTAGATACAAAGGAAAGAAGAAAGTCGTCATCTTCCTCCCAAATCACAGTGATTTGAGAGTACAGTTTAGTCTTATTCAGTCCAAAGTTTGGTGTTTTATGCTAAACTTCCTCAAAATTCCTCAAAATTCCTCGCATTACGCTATTTTCGTCACTTCTACTACTCATCTAGTCCCCCGATCTTGTGTCTGAACATATCTGCGCACTCGAAATTCCTCGAAACCTCTTCGAAAAATATTGCAAAGTCTCAAAACACATTCTTTTACCCTCGAACTGCTTCGACAAGCAGTTGTTCTATGACTATTTGACGGTCGGTCTGACAGGTGACATCTAGAGGGCCTCACAACCTTCCTCTGACTCGTGTTATACCATCTGAAGCCATTTTGTGGGTTTTGTTTGGGTTTCCGGGTTGAGCATCATCAACAAGCATGCTTGGCATGATGTTGTTGTGAAGGATGATAGACCTGCTGCTTTCAAGCTCTGCCCTGTCCTTGTCTGCAAGTTGGAGTCGTACTTGATGTTCAGAGACAGCTGTGTACCAAAGAATGAGTGACCACACGAAATCATGACAATGAATCACCGACTAGCTAGTTCTGTGTAGAATGGGTTAGGCCTTGTGTTGTCCAACTCCCATGCCTCAACGCAGGCCATCCACTCCCTCACACTCTCCACAGGTAACACAGCACTGAATTCTTTGAAAGCCAAAATGTGCTCATCCCTTGCAGGCACAGCTTCCTTGACCTTACATAAAAATGTAACGGCTAAAGATATGAGTATTAGTGACCCCCAGATACACATAAAATGAAGGACTTACACATTGATGATACTTTCCGCCAATTGTAGTCACCAAAGTGATCATCCAGGGTATCATGGCAAGATCCTAGACCCATTTCCTTTGTACTGTTAGCCACAGCATTCATTGCTGCCCACCCCCATTCAGGTGCCTCACCATCGGTTCGTCCAACGTAGGGAGTCAAGCTGAGGGAAAATGATGCCTGGCAGAGAAGTCTGTGCACCGCAAGGTGGAATTTTGGAACCACATAGGTGATGAGGAGCATCCAGAATATCATTGTGAGGTAGAGGGGATATGCCAAAAATCACTTTAGGATATTGCTAGCCCACTGACAAGAAATGTCATATGAGATGACCACACGACGAGGAGGATTTTGATGAAGGGTTGACAAAAAAAAAAATCCATGTTGACATAACTGCAATCATTACCATGTCAAGAAGAGTGACTATAATGAACAGAAAAATACTTGCTGCTCTCCTTTCTGCAAATCCCTGATGCCCACGGGACACTTCATGTCATGTTGGATGCAGTCCACAGCGCCAACTCCACTTGCTGCAGTACCTTTGCCTCCATGCATACTTGCTGATTTCAATGTGTCATGATTGTTGCAGGTGCTCACATCATTGGGGATCTTGTTGCTAAATTCTTCGAGATAGCGCTTGAATTTTGTTTCATCAACGACGTATGCAAAACCATGGTTGAGACCAGGATCATGTTCCTGACTAGAGACATTCAGGCATTTGAGGCAGAAGTTCACATTGATTCCTAGGAACAGGGTATACAACCACCTGCCACACAATGATGAGTAAATGTCTGCGTGAGGTCGAAAAAAAATTACTGTTGATTTTCAGGTGCATCCTTCCAGTTTGGTGGCAAGTTCTTTCCAGGCTGTGGACAGGCAGGGCACAGCACTGCACATTCACCCTCCTGGGTACCCTTGACACCTGATGGGTCATGACCATGACCCATATGTTTGAGAAGCTGAATGTGCTGCCATTCTCTAACCATTCTTAAGAACGAGTAATAGTGATCCTGTAATAACAATTAGTCAGACCGATACTTTGAGAATATGAATATATGAATGGGTGGCGGGTGAGTCCCAGTATTGTCAGTCTGGCGAGCAATGGAGTGATAAAACTCGAAAGCTGAGACCTTTGACATGAAGCTCAACATTTGAAGGGACTTCAGAATGTTGAACATAGCAGCAGTCTTTGGCTCTAACACAGTGGCTGGTAATAGTTGAGCGCAAAGTAGCTGCACATATTGCTGCTGCGCATCCTCACAATCACAGAAAGCCAATGAAACTGAGTGGATGGCATTGATATCGACAACAACAAAGTCATGCTTCATCGCAAGGGCAGGATTCCTGCGTCACATTCCAGGTGCATGCCCAAGTTGAATTCAAAGGCCCAGAGCCTTGAGAGAGGTTGACTTGAAAAATGACCCATTCCATTCCTATGAATGCGCTGATATGCTCGACCCGGAAACCCCAAACAAAACCTACTAAAATGGCCTTGGATGGTATAACACAAGTTAGAGGAAGGGTGCGAGGTGGTACTAAAAGTCACCAAATCCAACCCGATGGAGGCATAAGACATCCGAGTGGGTACGAAGGGTTTCGAGAATGTTCGAAGGGGCGCGAGACCTCTCGATGTAAGTTCGAGGGAGATCGATAAGGTTCGAGGGTTATAGGAGATGTTCAAGGTAATTGGGAATGGTATAGACGGTTTTACGAAGTGTGTAGAAGGAATATGTGAGTGGGGTGGCGATGATAGTGATGAGGGGCGATAACAATATATGATGGACGAAGGGTTTGAGGGCTAATACGAAGTTTCGAGGAAGTTCGCGACAATTCGCAGAACTTCGGGCTAGATGAGAGGCTTGGACTCAAGAGCTGAACTCTTAAATCAGACTATAGTGAAGTAAGACGATCTCTTTCTTCCTTTTTAAGTGAGTAACTATTACAAGTTTAAATAAGTTCTGAAGAGGTACTACCAAAAAGGGTAAGGAGAACATGAGGCCTACATGAGGTGAAGTCTAGGATAAAAGATAAACCTCTATCACTGAGTAAAACAATAAAAGATAAGCATTAGTCGTCTCGCGCATGCTCAGTCGGTGGCCAAATAGCTTGGTCAGCCTTGCTATAACTCATCGGCATGTAGTAAGAGTGCCATAGGCCATGATGACGGCGGCCGAGCGCATCCGAAGTGTTCCTATATCATTCGAGGGGGATCGAGGGGGATCGAGGTAGCGTGAGGCCACTCAAAGCCTGTTCGGGAGCATTTCACAAGGCTCGAAGGCGTTCAAAGGGTTCCGAGTGTCATGGGAGATTGATGTGGAACTGCTGTGAGTGGTTACAGACCTTATAGTGCTAGGTGGACCTATCAACCTCCCCCTAAGTGAAATACTGACTGTTCCAGTCAGCCGATCCGAAACATGTGACATCACGAGGTCATGTTGACAATGATAAACAAACATCGAACCAGTTATTTCCTTCCTCTCTCAATTGTTCTCCCTACCTCAAATCTTTGGTATGTCTCTCTTAGCTCAACTGAACGCTGAGGTCCTCGAGTATGCCAAGTCCATGCCCAAATGCGGTGTGGCAGAAGACATCGATTTCGAAGTGTGGGGTAAGGGTCTTTGCAAGAAGATGGTACATTTTCATCTCTTTCCTTTTGGTTCGATCCACTGAAACGTCTCGTGCAGGCTGAATATGACAAGTTGGCAGACAATCTTGGCAAAGAATGCGAACTGGCCGTCCAAAAGGTCGTCGACGAGGCGCTTGAGCTATTTAAGTTGATGGCGTGTCAGGAATGGGTTTCGTGGGGTGGAGACTTGTTGTTTTTGGATCTGAAGGAGGAAATCGAGCTGGAGGAACAAGAGGCGATGGATAGGCGTCGATGGGAAGATGAGGAGATGGCGAGACGGGTGGCGGCGGAGCAGAAGGTGGAGAGAATGCAAGAGCGCAGGGCTGCTCTTGTCGAGGCGCAATGAGTGCTTATCAAGAGTTTCCATGCAAAGACACTTTCGAAGGAGGCATTGTGGGAGTGGAACGCAGAGGTCGAGGTGGAGGCGAAGGCGATCGAGGTAGCGGAAATCACTGATGATAATGAGGGTGAAGTTGGACAGGGGGAGTTGGTAGAGCTGGGGAAGCAAAAGGTGGGAGATGTGGAAGACGGCGAGGTGGAGCTGGAGATAGAGGAGGTGAATGCAAAGCACACAAAGTTTGCCGAGAGCAGACTGCTCAAGTTCGAGGGCCTGGTAAGTCGTTGAGTTCTGTCTTGTCCTTTCCAGTTTGCTAATCGACTTTTTCGTAGTGCGATCGTTGTGCCAAGATGCAGTTGCAACCTCCATGTATCATCGAGAAGGGGGCACCGAAGTGCATCAAGTGCATGCAAGCGGTCCAAGGCTGCTACTGGGAGGGGGTCTCGAGACGAGGGGTGCACAAGTGTTAGGGCGACACCCACTATCTGCTAGCTAAGACCGTGCAGGTTCTCTCTACAAGAAGGGGGCGGGATTCGCGCGCGTGATGGGGGAATTGATGGTTTTGATGCAAGGAGTTATTAATAGGTAAGTTTGTTGAGTTAGGCCTTTCACACTGAAAATGTAGGTGGAATACCTAAGAGAACACAACTGGGGTCCCCTAGGCATATATTTAGGGTTTTTATACTATGTTACATATATTGTACATTGTTGTTACTGATGCACTCGTACATGCACATACATTTTGATGCGTGCAAAATAAAATTCTCACGCTATCAAAATGTAGCATCATTTGGCATCATGTAGCGTAATTCGATATAATAAAAATAAAAATGAAAGTTTATTAGGTAATGGGGTGGTTTCCTAACATTACCCCCCTTTTATGCCAGGACTTCCAGGCGAGAAAATATTATGTTTGTCCCCTCTGTGAAATTTTGGTAAGGCTGAAATTTCATCCCCTCATACACCATTCTCGCAATGCGATGCGGAGCATTTGGATTACGTTTAAAGAATTGGGCGATCACGTTATGCGCTTGCTTACAATTCTCTTCGGGTTCCCACAAATTATTTTTGTCGGTATAGTTTTTCCACTTTATTAAGAACTCCAATTTGTTCCGTTGAAGATGTGAGTCTAGAATTTCTTCAACTATGTATTCTGGAGCACCTTCTACTATTATTGGAGGTTGCGGAGTATTTTGTTGGCCAGGAATAGTGGGTGGATGGTAAGGGCATAGGCAGGATACATTAATCTCGGTATCAATCTTAAATGATTGGGGTAATTTTAGCACTACCGCATTAGGTGAGATCACTTTAGAGATCGCATATGGGCCAACTTGTTTCTCCATAAGTTTCTTCGAAGGTCGTGGAATATTCAGGTCCTTGGTACTTAGCCATACCAAGTCACCAACTTTGTACTCTGGAGTGCATGCTCGAGTACGATCCGCGTGTTGCATCATGTCATCACATGCTTTCTTCAATGCCACCTCTGCTTCCTCTTGTACCTTTTGCATCTTAGATACAAAATCTTCTACCGACTGTACTTTGACTTCCCTTCTGGGTTCTACTCCCATGCGAGGATGATATCCATAATTCATGAAAAAGGGTGTCATATGAGTAGCTGAATGGAATTTGTTATTGTGGGAAAATTCGGCAATTGCCAACCATTCGGGCCAGTCAGTTTGTCGGTAGTTGACAAACATACGTAGGTACTGCTCCAACTCCTGATTCATTCTCTCTGTCTGCCCATCAGTCTGCGGGTGATATGCCGTAGATAATTTAGTTTGAATTCCCAATATGTTGTTTAGTTCTTGCATAAATGCGGAAGCAAATTGTGGTCCGCGATTGGAGATAACGGTATCGGGTAACCCATGTAACCGCCATACCTGATTTAGATAGAGGCGCGCCAAGCCCAATGATGAGGTTTCTGTAGTAGTAGGAATAATATGGACCTCCTTTGTAAAGCGGTCACATACTACGAATATTGCATCGTACCCTTGAGCCTCGGGTAATCCGGTAATAAAATCCACAGATATATCTTGCCACAGCGCTTTAGGTATAGGGTTCGGCATTAATTTTCCTGCAGGTTTCTCTGGAAATTTCTTCCCCCTCATGCACGTATCACATCCATCCACATACCCCAACACATACTTCAAAATTCCGGGCCACCAATAATTTCTCATTACTAATTCCAACGTCTTCCATCTTCCTGGGTGTCCGGCAATCGGCGTATTGTGATGTAACCAGACAATCTCCCTTCGCAAATCCTGATCCTTCGGTACATACACTTTCCCTCAAAACAACACCAACCCTTGTTCCTCAGCCCATTCATCTCCTTTGATATTACCTTTCTTCTCTCCCTTCAGAGCTTTCACGGCTTCCACTACTTCATCGTCCATTTCTGAACATTGTCTAATTTTAGACAACATTTCCATTTCCAAGCTATCTATTAATAGATGCCCTTGACGCATAGTGCAAATGCAAAAGTATTCGGGTTTGAGTAAGGTAACATTTTTATTGTCTTCCTCCACCCCCCTTTTATGATCAATACATCTGGATAATGCATCTGCTTTCCTCATTAAGCTTCCTGCTTTATGGACCAAGTGAAAGTTGAAACGCGATAGGAATAGTGCCCAACGCGCTTGCCGGCGATTAAGCTTTTTAGTGGACATGAAGTATTGCAGATTTTGATGATCCGTCCAGATCTCAATCTGATGCATACATCCCTCCAAATAATGCCTCCATGCCTCCAATGCTCGTATTATCCCCAACATCTCTTTGTCATGCACATCATAATTCCTCTCCACATCATTCAACCCTTTTGACAAGTATGCACAAGGATGCCATTTGTCATCTTCACACAGCATTGATAATACTGCTCCAGTAGCAAAATCGGATGCATCGGATTCCACTTGCAAAGGGCGTGTGAAATCTACTGGGGCTAATATTGGTCCCTCCACAAACTTTCTCTTCAACTCCTCAAATGCTGTCTGCTGCTGCTCTCCCCACCTACATACTACTCCCTTTTGCATAAGGTTATGTAAGGGTGCGGCAATTTTAGAAAAATTGTGCACAAAGCGACGATAATAATTTGTGAGTCCCAAGAAGGCTTGAACCTCCTTGACATGGGTGGGCGCAGGCCAATCTGTGATCACCTGTACCTTGATCGGATCCATTTTGATCCTGTCAGGGCCGATCAATAATCCTAGGAACTCGATCTCGCTTGCCCCAAACACACACTTCTCTGGTTTCAAAAATAGATTGTTCTCCGCCAACCTCCGTAACACCTCTTGCACTATCGCTTCATGATTCTCTTCATCCTCCGTGAATATCAGAATGTCGTCAATAAATATTATTACCATGCCTTTGTCTATTACGTCCTTGAAAATGTCATTCATCATATTTTGAAAGGTCGGGGGACTATTAGTCATCCCAAAAAACATGACAAGCGGCTCAAAGGATCCTCGATGCATGGCAAATACAGCCTTCCACTCATCTCCTTTCTTTATTTGTACATTGTTGTATCCCCATCGTAAATCCAATTTTGTAAAAACCTTGGCTTTTCCCACCTTATCAATTATTTCTGAGATCAACGGCAGGGGGTACACGTTCTTCACTGTCCACTCATTCAGATACCTATAATCGGTACACATCCTCTTCCTTTAATCTTTTTTGGGCACGAAGAATATTGGTGACATCTGTGGTGATTTCGAAGGTCGTATGTATCCTTTGTGCAATTGCTCCTTCAGGAATGCATCCACTTCTTCTTGTTCCATCGGAGATAACGGATATACCTTCGACTTCTTCAGCACCAACCTGGGCTTCATCTCAATTGCATGATCCCATGGCTTCCACACCGGCATTTGCTCAGACTCCTTCTTTTGGAACACTGACAAATGTTCATGATACACTTTTGGCACCCATTCCTCCACTGGCTTCTCCACCTTCATGATATTCTTGTCCCATGACTGTCCTCCACAAACTGCTCTAAAGGTTTGCTTCTGCTCTTCTTTCTCGATCATGATTGGAACTTCCCCATTTGGCATTTCCTCATCCTCCACTTCCTCCATTGTAACAGAATACTTCCTCGGATGTTCTTTCTCTTTCTTTTTCCTTTTTTCTTTCTTCATCTTCCTCCCATACACATTACATTCCTTAGGACAACGAGTCATTTGTACTTTCCCAGTTTTCCAATCAATTTCGGGATTATGCTTCCATAACCATGGACATCCTATTATTAGATTGGTTTTCCCAAGATCGCACACTTCAAATACGGCTTGCTCCTGATGCTCCTGATACTTTGGTACCATAGTCACCTCCTCCTTGATAGTTCCTCCACGATTGACTGTTCTGTCAATATTGTACACCATTATAGGTTGCGCCAGCTTGCGTGTGTTAATACTGTTTCCGGTAATTAAGGATCAATTAATAAATAATCCTGTAGCACCACTGTCAAGCAACACTTCCACATCAATAGCTGCATGCGTGTCCACTGTCTTCAATCCCACAGTCAAGGTGATTTCGGGTTCTATTCATGCAGAGCGAATAAAGAATTTAGGGGTTTTTGGAAATGACATGTGACAATTTTCTTTGTCGCATGATTCGCAACAGTTGTACTCCTCCTCAATTTCCTTTTCTGATTTACTCTGGGTTTCCTCGGATACTAATACATTGTAACGATTCTGGGTCACCAATGGGGAAACCTTCACTGGGACTCTTCCACAAAATTCTTCTGCCTGCCTTCCTCCGGCTTCACTTCCTCGATTGTAGCTCCCCTGATCTTTCTCTTCTGCTTGCAATTCTTAGAAATGTGTCCTAACTGCCCACAGTTAAAACATTTAAGTGGGGCTCGTCTCCCCACTTGATCAACCTCCATTGCCTCTGCTGGTGCTGCTGACTCCGTAACTATAGGTGTCACTGCCATGGCCGGTGGCTGTGCCCTCAGAGCTTGCGCCCTCGGAGCCTTTCCTTTCTCGGACTTTCCTCCTGATGACTTTCCAAATTTACTACTTCCGTATATCAACTTTGACTCTGCCTGTTCCTGCCGATATTGCCAGTCAAGGTGCATTGCCCAATTATACCACTCGTCCAACTTCTCTGGCATAGAAGGTAGTCGGTAGATAGACTTGAATAAAGAGGGATTTAATCCTGCTTTCAAAAACTCTACCAACGCGGCTTCTCCCATATCCGTTTGCAAAGCTTCTGCTTTGAACTGCAAAATAAATTCATCCGCCATTAAGGAACCTTGGTGCATGGTCTTTAATTTAGCATTGGCTGTCGCCTTTGGATTAGGGTCTCCAAACTGTGCCTCCAATCTCTCCAGAAATTCCTTGAAGGTTGCAAATGGTTTATTTCCTGCAGCAATTTGATTAATAGCCTCATTTCTCCAGAACTGTGCTTTCCCCCCCTGAATGTATGAGAGAGCAAACATAATCCTAGACTTGGCTGTACGAAACTCGGGCTTCCTCCCATGGATGTATAATACTATAGAGCTGATGAAGGATTTTGTATTTTCCATGGTACCGTCAAAGATTTGTGGGGGCACGTACTTAGGTAAGTGTGCTTTTCCATTTCCAGATTTCTCCACTGTCTCATCCTCCTGCGATATCCACTCCACCATCTCCTCCATCTCATCATCTCTTTCTCCTGTTGTCTCTGGCTGTACTTCCGCTTGTCTGGGCTGTGATGCTGCCAATACTGACACTAATTGTGACATTTGTGCTGTGAGCGCATCAAATTTTGCCTCTAGTGCTGGTATGGGAACAGGATTAGGACCGGGATTAGAAGTTGAAGGTTCGGACATAATTGTAGAATCTGTGATGAATCACTTCTTCGACAAATTCAAAAATATTCTTCGAGACCTCTCCAAACGTCTACGGGTCACGTGATAAGGTTCGTTGAGGTTCGTCAATGGTTCGTCGTTCATTGGGCGCCTATTTTGACACTTCGGATCAACAACCCTTCCAACAGTGCCTGATCTCGGAGATAACACTGAATTTGGCTTGTAACTAAAATAGTCGTCCGAATAGAGTAATGTAAATCGTAACTAAACCAGATCCGATCGGTTGTCTGGTTGCAGCTGTCCTAATGACGAGCGCTGCCTCTCGATCACTGGCAGTTGCAATGTAAGGCAAGGCCTGGCGTCGGCTTACGAAAGAAAAGGTAGATTACGTATATACAAGTACTTCTGGCTCGTGCCGAAAGGATGAGTAATCGGATGTGGCGTGGTGAAACAATGACGTATGCGCAAGTAAGAGAAGGCGCACTGATATGGGAAGTTGTGTTCTTCTGTTAGGGCAACACCCACTATCTGCTAGCTAAGACCGTGCGGGTTCTCTCTACAAGAAGGGGGCAGGATTCGTGTGCATGATGGGGGAATTGATGGTTTTGATGCGAGGGGTTATTAATAGGTAAGTTTGTTGAGTTAGGCCTTTCACACCGAAAACGTAGGTGGAATACCTAAGAGAACACAACTGGGGTCCCCTAGGCATATATTTAGGGTTTTTATACTATGTTACATATATTGTACATTGTTGTTACCGACGCACTCGTACATGCGCGTACATTTTGATGCGTGCGAAATAAAATTCTCATGCTATCAAAATGTAGCGTCATTTGGCGTCATGTAGCGTAATTTGATATAATAAAAATAAAAATGAAAGTTTATTAGGTAATGGGGTGGTTTCCTAACAACAAGGAGGATGTGCCAAAATGCGGGGGTTGAAAGGCTGAGGAAGCGACGACAGTGGTAGCAATGCGAGCGATGGCTGCGAAGGAGACTTCGCACCCAAAACCAGGTATGAGTGCCATTTGACGTGTTTTGAGCTCTCTAATCGATCATTTTAGTCATTCGAATTCGTGCGGTGAGGGCGATCGAGCCCATTGAAAACATCGCGGGGCCTTCAATGCCGTCAGGGGATAAGCCGAAGGGAAAGAAGTCAAAGGGAAAGGGGAAGGCGAAGGAGGTTCAAGAGGTGGAGGATAGCGAGGTGATGGATGAAGGGGTAGCGAGATTGGTGGAGAGGCAAGTTGATTTGGAGATGTTGTTAGATGAGATAGAGGGGTTGGAAGGGTTGCTGGCTGAGTAGGATGGTTTTCTTTTTGTGTTTTTTGTGGACTTTGTTTTGTATTCTATCTTCTTAAATAAAGTTTCATAAATAATCAAATGAAAACGATAAGAAAGAGGAAAGAAACAAAATACGATAATAAGGGAAAGGCTCAGTAAATCATCATGGCCGAAAAACCCTTTTGAGTTTGCGCGACCACGCTATATGGCGATATTGCGACTTGTAATGTACACTAATTGAGAACGAAGTTATAAGTTCGATGTTCGAGACAAAGGAAAAGAATAGCTAGTCGGGTTCAATATCTGGAAAATGTTCGTCTATGTCGGAGTCAACGTCTGAAGTCTTTCGAAGTCCTTTGAGACGGTTTGAGTCGATGTCGAGGAAGTTTGGGGGAAGAGGGATGGACTTTCTGGTGAGATAGGGAAGGAGTCGGAATGCAGCGACACGTCGATGAAGTACGGAGCCATCTAATTCACAAAGGATATAAGCACCACCATAATTTCATTCGATAACAATGAGTGGGCCTAGGTATCATGCATGCATCTTTCGATTGAGTGATTTCTCGATCTGTGTGTTTCGAAGTAGAACGAGGTCACCTTTTGTGAAGTTGTAATCACGAATTGTTCGCTGGTGAACTTGTTTGAAGCACTTTGCAGCTTCGAGCCGTGCCAAAAAGACTTTCGAATGAAGGACTTCAAGGTCTGAGGATCTCTTCTGTAGGGCAATGGCACATCTGGCGATTAGGTCGGTAGTCGAGAGGATCGAAGTGGGAGGGGGTTGCAAGTAGGTGGCTTTGGAGATATTGAGGGGAATGAGGGGGTGCGATCCTGTAATAATGAAGTAAGGGGAGCAGCCCATACGTTTATGAACCATAACTCGTTCTGCCCAAAAGACTGAGTGCGCTCTGTTCAACCATTTGCTTTGGTCTCCGTCAATGGCTTTGAATAGTGATTGGCGAACATCGAAGTGGCTTTGTTTGATGAGTCCGTTAGCATGAGAGTTATAACCACTAATGCGAATGTGGTTAATATGGTAGCACTTGGAGAGATACTCAATCGCAGCGATGAAAGCGCTTCCATTGTCGCTAACAATCTCATAAAGAGAGCCCCATCGACAAATGATATCTTCGAAAATCCAGTCGCCGAGGGTTGTTGCGTTCTCGCATCAAAGCTTTCGCCACTCTGGATATGTCAAGAGCGAACATCGGCCTTGGACGATGTACTTGAATCCAGCTGATGGAGGCATTTGCATAGTGTCGACGTAAACTTTGCCGAATAGAAGAGCTGGCATCGCGACTATGGGGGGAGTTAGAAGGTTTTGCGTCTGATGAACCTGGCAGAGATGGCATGTTCGAATATACCAGGCGATGTCAGCCTTCATGTTGGGCCACCAGAATCGCAAAGCAATCAGGGACTTTGTAGCGAACACCATCTTGTGTCCGATGTCGTCGTGAGCTGCGCAAATGATTTCGAGGCAGCGTTCGGGGATGGCGACAATTTTGTGAGCACCGTGGGAGTCTTTTCTCCATAGTTTGCCTGAATCTATAAAGAATTCGGTGCAATATTGGACGAAGGTAGCATATTCTGCGTCTGATAGATTGAGAGGTCGTACCAAGTCACCTAACCACTTTTGAACACGAAGTAGTCGTGCATCATCCTTTTTCGCGTTGTTACTTCACGGGATGCCTTCATAGGTAACTTTGTTCTGCTGAGTGATATTGGAGGAGAGGGCGAGTGTCGGTTGTTGTTGGCAGGAGAATGGCCAAGTCGATATCGGGTTTATCTGGTGTACAAAGCTGTGAAGTCGATCTATCCAGTCTCCGAAGTCTTCTTCATTATCGAGCTGGCTGTCTTCGGCTTGTGGTGGACATTGTGAGAGTCCATCGGGACTGTGATGGGTTCCTGTGACATGGATGAGGGTGAAGTGAAAGGTGAGTCCCAGTAGGAAGTCCATCGTTTACCTAAGATTTTTATCTATTTGTAGCTACTATATCTATTGTAATCTATCGATGTTGATTACTATCGTTCAAGGGTTGCGTCGGTCGACACAATTCTCCATGTAATAGACTCATTTTGACTTGATATACCTGAGCAGTTGCCTGACTTCGCACAATGACCTCAAAACAGAAGAGATGCACTCCACACAACATCTACACTGAAAAACGTGCTGAACGAGAATTCCAGGATTTCATCCAACATTCCAAATTGAAAAATGTGCCGGCGACCTCGAAACCGCCCCAAGCTACTGACGAGAATGCTCCGGCGGCTCCCAAACAACAAAAGCTTACACTGCCAGAAGTTCATCAACCTATTTTCAATTTTGGTCATTTCTAATCTTATCTCAGAATTTGGATGAAGACCAAGGCGCCTCCAGCCCTGGTGTTAATGAGATCAATAATCCAATACTGCCTGGCAGTGCTTCTGATCATGATCCGGAGGGTGGATACATTCCTGATCACCACCCCAGTGGTTCTCAAGAGTCTGGACCTGGCACTGCTTCCAATCTAGGTTCTTTTCAGCCAGTCGCATTGGATCTCGAAGAAGGGGAACCAGATACTGGAATATATATACTTGCCCTCCAGGTCACGATGACGAACATACAAGCTTTGAAGAATGCAACTCTTGAGGAAAGCAGAATGGCTCCTGAGGATATTGATCAGCTCAGGGACCCAGAATTGGCACATGGCGCTCTGGACATGTCGGATACACATCTAGTGAAGGCACTGCGCCACTTTATTTACTCGACAGATACATCTTGCAATCACTATGAAACCATATGAAAGGTCGACATGGCAGCCTACCCTGGCGATGAATTCTTGTCATTTGATCAGGCCAAACAGACTCTCAAGGAAATTGCTGGTGTCGTACCTATAAAACATGATATGTGTCCTTCTAGTTGCACTGCTTTCACAGGCGCATACTCCAGTCTCGATGCATGTCCATACTGCAGTGCTCCTCATTACGATGTAAATGGAAGGCCTCAACGACAGTTTACAACAATTCTGATCGGTCCAGTACTTCAAGCATTCTATGGATCACCTCAAACAGCTGCAGAGATGCACTATCTCGAGAAGAGGCTCACAGAGATCTCGGAATACCTCTGGACACATGATGGCCAAATGGAGTACTATGATGACACAGTGTGCTCGTATGACCTCTTGCAAGCTTGGGCTTCTGGTCGATTCACCAAAGATGACATTGCATTACAGCTTTCCATTGATGGTGCACAGCTGTATCGGGACAAAGCCTCTGACTGCTGGATGTTCATCTGGATTATCCATCTGGACTACGTTACACAAAATCTTTTGTCATACCAGGCAGCTTTGTCCCCGGTCCCAATAAACCACAAGATATTGACTCTTACCTATTTCCCTCACTCTATCATGTTGCTGCTATACAATGCGAAGGCCTCAAAATATTTGATGCGTCTAGATTGGAGATACTGCGATCCATTCCCATCGTCATCATAGCATCCGCTGATAGCCCTGGTTCCGCTTCCATGTCAGGTTTTGTTGGCCACAGTGGCAAACAAGGGTGCCGAGTCTACTGCGCAATCATTGGTCGGCATCGAGAAGGTGACCCACATTATTTCCCAGTCATGTCCAAACCAGAAGGATATGCGATACCAGGATGCACTCACAATGATGTTACATTCAAAGATCTGCACAATTTTTGACAGAACATCAGCATAACCTATAAAAGGAACCTCCGGTACTTGCTTTCGGCTGAAAACCCTAATCAGTACAAAGAGTGTCATAAGGCAACAGGTCTTTGCAAGCCCACACTCTTTTCTGGGCTTATCACGCTTGGTGTTCCTGGCATCTTTACCATGGATCTGATGCACCTTTCTGTTCTCAATGATCCTGATCTACTTTTGGGACTTTGGCAAGGCACAATCAAATGCTATCTGCCTGACAAAATCTCCACCTGGGATTGGGCCGTTCTCAAGGGACAAAAAATCTGGAAGGCTCATGGTGACTCGATTGACCTGGCAAGACCATTTATTCCCTCCTCATTTGGGCGTGCACCTCGCAATCCAGCTGAAAAGATCAATTCTGGGTACAAAGCTTGGGAATTTCAGTTGTATATCTATGGACTTGGGCCTGTGCTACTTCAACATATCCTTCCTCAGCCATACTGGGAAAACTACTGCAAATTGGTTTCTGGGATTCAAGTACTTCAGCGTCCTATTATCACTCCACAGGATCTTTGGAATGGCAATAGAGTTCTCAAGGAGTTTGTCAGGGATTTCGAGGCACTTTACTACCAACACAAGGAATCTCGTATTCATTTTGTTTGTCACAGCATCCATCTCCTCACTCACATTGCCCCCGAAACTGTCTGCGCAGGTCCACTTGCCTGTTATGCACAGTGGACAATGGAAACTGCTATCGGAAATCTAGGCAAAGAAATTTGCCAAGACAAAGATCCCTACCACAACCTTGAAGAACGTGGTGTGATTTGCGCTCAAGTCAACTCGTTGATGGCAATGTACCCAAAGCTCGACATTAATTATGGTGCATGTACCCTGTCGATCTATGCACATAGCTTTCCAGGTGGCTATGCATTTCTACCACGATGTGACAACACTACAAGGCCCATGGCACAGCTCGAGTATGATGCATTGATGGAATACTGGCAGCGTGAAGGATGGCCAAACCAATCATCTTGGCCAAATGCAATTGTTCATTGGGCACGGCTGCAATTGCCAAATGGACAATGGGCACGATCAATCTGGTCTGAGTCAAACAGCAAGTATTCCCTTCGCCGAACATCTTGCATCGAGGTGAGTCCCAATCATTTATTCTTCTGTAAACATTCTCTGAAAATTATTGTAGATCGATTATGGTGGTAAAATGTGTATCGCAAACATCTCATATTACATCTACCTACAGTTTGATGACCTGGAATATCCCCTCGCTGTCATCAACCTGTTCTCTTTCCCCAATGCAACTCTCCTATCCCAATCAAGCCAAACTGTTTACCTTTGCAATGCCAGGAAGCGATCAGAGTGATTCCCATCACATCCATCAAGTCAGTCATCTCGATGTTTCCTGATCTGAAGGTCATGCCAGATGGGAAGCTTGTCAACACACAAAAGTTTGCATTGTTAAGGCACCCATTCATTGAACTCGCAAAATACAATACAGAAGGTTTGTTTGAAGAAGAGGAAGACGACGAGACAGATGCAATGATAGAATAGTGCTATTTTTTCATGTCAATATCTACAAGTGTAGTGTCGTCCCATGAAAAAGAACCATCGTGCACAGAATTTTGTTGACTCTTGGAGTGAGAAGTTCAAAAAGTCATTAATTATTGTAACTTGAACACTTACTGATACCATCGAAGGAGTGTTCACGCGATAGATCAGATGGTTGCCACCAGGAGAGATACGCGTCCCGAGAACAGGCCCAAACAGTGTGTTAATGTCAACAGTAGAGCCAGGAGAAAAAAACTCGATCATTTGTTTCTGTGCACTTGAGGAACTGTGGAAGTGGTGAGTAGTGTAAAATCAATACCAAAATGGCTGATTGTGGTTACTGCAGCTGCGTGAGTTCTTGTAAGGCTTGTAAGAGCTGCAGATTGCCACTTTTGATGAGTGTTTCCAGGTTCGCATTACAAATGGCGGTGAGAAAATCTGTATTGGTGTGTTGGATGGTGGTCATAGTGGTAAGTAGACTTTGTTTATTTACTTCGTCCAAATCCTCTTGCCTTCTTCCTTTCCCCCAACACATCCAATGAATTTCAATGTTTCCACTGGCTTCGGTACGATTGACCCAACCTTGCAACACTCCAATTGGATGTTCCCTGTGGATGCCAGCAACCAAAATCAGCGATCGATCTCAGGGCCAACAGGCCCAGGATTGAAAACTATTTCCCCACAAGTAAACATTCCTCATTGTTGAACCATGCGGCACTCACCCACATATTGCCAGGATCCCTCATCTACACATCTCACTCATCACGATATCCTCAATATCATATGCCAGGCTAGTGAATGGGATCTTACCACCTCAGGTAATGCTGCATATATGCGGTTAGAACTGACTTTGGCGCATGTCACAAATGAGAAGACTCAACTGGAGGGTTTGAAGCGCTCAGTGGAAGAGGAAGTCATTCGCTTGCAATCGCGATTGTAGGCAATAGAGTGAGTTCTTGTATGATTCTTTTTTTTCCAACTTACAGCTGTTTCCAACAGGGAAATCAACAACAAATTGACTTGTGCACCTATGACCTTGCCTCAGGCTGTCTGCTTGAGCAACCAGACTTGGTCACATCTTCCCTCAACGAAGGATCCTCCATTGCCGCTTGATCAGCGCGACTTTGATGATGTCAAGTTCTGGACTAAAAGCTCATGGAATGTTCACGAGAGAGCGCAACGAGGGGCAACGAATGGGAATGCAAAAAAAACAAAGAAACGCAGTCGACCAGAGAAAGAAACACCCGACGATGACTGTGATTCACTTGAGCCAAATACTGTGCACATCTATCTTGAAACAGAGGATGGTATCCCCGTGTCGAAGGCATTGATAATGCAGCAAGGGCAGAAGATATGAAGTCTTTGGACAACTCTCAGGAAACATGGCCTTGCACCAATGGTTTGGAGTGAAGTGGACAGTCTTGCAGTAAGGTTTGTAGATTCAGTGATGCTAAACGACCCCAGGTTCCATTACTTGCAACTGTGTGACGACAACTGGAAACTTAAACACTGGATGTCGAAAAATTACCCCTCCTGGGTAAGAAACCATCTTGTTCCTGATGGTGCTGTGAAAGCGAAGAAAGAGGCCCTGGACAACGCGAACCTCTTCACAATCACGCCAGATCCGTCGGACAACAAGCTCAAGATGATGCCGGATCTGTCCGATGTGATCTCACATGAGGACATCATGGTAGGCTTTTCTTTCCTCACGTTAAAGAGACCCTGATTATAGTTACATTTGCAGATGAACTCGTCATCACCATCACATCCGATGGCGGCTTTGAACATTGTGGACCCACTCCAGTATGTTTTACTTACATCTGACACAAATCTTATGTGAACACTGTTTGAAGGGATGACGATGCGGACAAAAGCGCAGACAACCGAACAGGCATGCCTACAGATTGTCCAGAAGCAACAATACAATCCCCTACCTCCGAGCCAGATTTGCACACTGTACCGCCAATCGCAATGGACACACACATGGATGAGGCACTGGCACAGATGACAACAGGAGCACATGAGGACAGCATGCCCGCACAAGCAACAGTCGGGGAAATCCTCCTGTTGACATCAGCCCTGCCAGTGGCCGCGTCACTCACCGAGGGGCTGCCTCAATTAGCGGATGGACCGGCTCCCAAAAAACAGAAGCTAGCTGCACCTGCAGTCATTAGCGATTCCATTAGCAACAAGTACGGGTTCTTTCTTCATACGATGTTTCTCTGACAGTGCCATTAGGAATTTATGTTGGCAAGATTGGCTCAAGAGTCATGAAGGCGGGACAGAGGACAAATTCAAAGCATATTGGCTTGGCCTACCAGAAGAAGAGATAATGGTTATGTGTTGTTGCTTCTTTTTTTCAGGTTTACTCATTGCTTTGTGTCTATACCAGCAGTGGAAACAGGCCGCTTCCCTGCAGGTACATCCAATTTGTTCTACACATTGAGAAAAACTAACCGACATTGCCCCGTCATCAGAGGAAGGCCCGTAACAAAGGAAAGAAGAAAAAGGGTATGTACTCGCGTGATGTTTTAATAATCTACTGATTGACTTCTTGTAGCCTAATTCATTTCGGGCCTCTGGCTTTGGTTTCACTTGCACCACATCACCTTTGCGCGTTTTTCTCGCCAGCTCGCTTTCATGGACTGACCTCGCTCATGGACTCATCTCGCTTTCACATGTTTTTCTTTTCGGGTCGCTATTATGGACTTCAAGTTGCCCTTGCTCATGGACTCATGCTCACTTGTGGACTCACCTTGCTCTTGCTCATGGACTCATGCTCGCTTTCATGGACTTATGCTTGCTTTCACGGTCTCAGACTCATTGCAACAACAGACTTATGTTTTTTCTTTGGGTTTGGATGATGGAGTCGAGAAGAATCGAAGGGCTAGTCAATTGGAATAGATGGCTTTTGCAATTGTCAGTAATCGTAGGCAATAGAATGAATAGATTTATATCTATTACAACAAAAAAAGCTGTGATCTAAGCAAATCTATCAAAATCAATAATAATCTAAAATACAGTCGATTTACATCTATTTTCATAGATACAATAAATGAAAAATGTATGTAATCTATCTCAATCGACAGGATGTATGGTATATTCAACATTTTTGTTGTGATCGATTTCTAACGACTCAAACTAACTAAATAAATAAAAATCTTAGGTAAACGACGGACTTTCTACTGGGGGTGAGTATCGAAACAATCCAACGGTTTATACTAGCACTGGATGCGATATCGGGGTTTGATAACATGCCTTTGATGTACCTCGCATCAACTTCGATGATAAGATTGCGAATGCCGATAATATAAAGTCGAAGGGTGCCGAGGGCTCGATAAAGTCTGTAGAGTTCGAGCTTTGGTTGCGAAAATCGAGATTCATGGTCGTTGAGCATAATGGAACCGAATTGGCTATAGCGCTTTCGAAGATTGTCGGGGTCGCATTGGGCGAGGAAAAAGCTGATGGCGATGTGCAAAGTGTCAACCGATAGTATGACTGGTGCGCTGGACAAATAGTCGATGGTGTGAATGGCTGGCGAGGTGATAAGGGCTTGCTTCAAGTCTTCCTGTGTGGCGATTTGGCTTGGTCCAAACTCAAAAGGAATGTCTTTTCGAGTGAGGTGGATTAGAGCTGTGGCTCGGTGAGCAAAGTTTCGAATAAAGATATGACAAACTCCGATTGTTCCTAAGAACACTTTGACTTCAGTGAGCGATCAACAAGGTCCCCAATTGCTGACTGCTTCGATGCATGTCGGGTCGACCATACGACCTTTGATGTTGCAACGATGACCTAGAACAATTATTTCGGGAACACAGAGAAAGAGCTTTGGGCCTGAAAATGTCCCTCCGCAATACTTCATGCGCTGAATCACCCTGTTGAGGTTCTCGAAGTGCTCCCAGATGAACCTTTGAATTGCAGGATTCTCTGGAATCGTCTCGTAGGCACCGCCACGAAGTTGGTATCGAGACTTCAGGCCTTTGATTGGAACATCATCGATGTAGGGGATCATGATGTAGGGTATTTCAGGTCGTAGGATATCCATGACGTCGTCGTGCATGATCGGGACTGAGTTTGTCCAACCCATCGGAAGGGTGACAATGCAAAGTGTGCTGAAGGGTGTCTGGAACATCATTAGATCGTGAGAAGATTTGGCGACTTTCCTTTCGTCGAATGCTATGAAGAGGTCGAGCATTCCACCGCACGATCATCCGCCGAACTGCTCTGCTAAGTGCTCAGGGATGGGAATGACGCCTGAGTGCTGAATCATAACCTTGTTCAAAGGTTCGAGGCTGTGGATGAGTTGGAGCACTTTGCCATCTTTCTTCATGACGCCGAACCATCGTGATCGATACGAAGAGTTCGAGTGTTCGTAGACACCGGTTCCGAGCTTTTTCTTGATAATATCGCAGACTTCTTCCTAAATGCCGGGGGGAATCGGGATGTTTCGCTCGCCCCAAGGGGTGTGAGGGATGACTGGGAATTTGATCGGGGGGAAGAAGTCTGGTCAGAAGCTACCTTGTTCGTTGTCAGTCCATGCGAAGCCAGTTTCATGGTTTCGAATGAAGTCGTGCATGAGATTTCGTTCTTTGGGCCATAGGAAATCACCTGGATGATTCCTGTCAATGATGGCCTTGCATTGGAGCGAATATCGAGGGGTGGGAGAGAAAGGTGGGGGATGAGGATTGAGTTTCGGCATATGTTCGAGTGGATAACCAGTGATCTTGCAAATGATGCGAAAGCGATCAGGAAGGTTGGCAACAACGGGTCGAATCTTCTGTGCGACGGGCTTGTACTTCTTCTTTGAAGCGGCGAGTGTCGGATAGAGAGAGTTGAATGTCGAGATATTGGAAGGAGAATAGATAGAAGAAGATTGCATAGGGGTCGCCATTGAGGTCGATAAATATGTCGCATACTGTTCGCTAGCCATTAAATATAAGTTCGCAACGATCGAAGAAAAGGAATAGTAGTTCGAAGTGTTCAAGGAGTCAATATTGGGAATGTCCGCAGTGTACTCAATAGTAATAGAAGGATTAGAATGGTCATAGGAAATGATGAAAGCGCACTGATCGGCCTCCGAAAGTTGATCCTCTAACTCCGAAAATCCTTTCGAACTACTTTTCGACATTGATTCGATCGAGGGATCATTGGAATGGTACACGATCACATCGAGTTTGGATCGAGGATGGTAATCGTCTGCGATTTGTTCCAATAGTTCTTCACTGTACTCTCAGTGAGAACTTCAAAAGGGCATCCGAATAAAATGTCATATGCTGGGTCGCAAATAATATGAATTTGCATGTATAGCGTGATGGTGCCGACTTCACAAGGAACGTTGCACACTAAACTGAGACTTTCATCGATACCGCCGTTTGCCAATTGTAGAGGAATGCGGATTGAAGGGTCGTAGGCGAGACCGAGTTCATGACAAACCTCTTCCAACATTGCGATGATCGAGGAACCTGGGTCGATGACACTCTCGACTGGGTTTCTACCATTAACATTTATAATGACTGATCTAATTGCGTGAGATTCCTTTGTGACGATGAAAGGTTCCGGAATGTCACCGGGGTGCAGACTGTTAATATAAGTCTTGTAAGGATCGTTGAGTATGTAGACGTCATCATCGAGGATGTTCATCGCGTTATCGGTTTGCTGAATGCGTCATGTTGTGACCTGTTCTTTCCATTTAGTTCGAACCTCCGGCGCTACTGAGAGTAATTCTTCGGATGTTAGCGTGATAATAGGAGTCTTCATTGAACAAGTGAAAATGTCTTCTGCGATCTTGTCCTTGTGAATTGGAGCTTGGATATGGTGCGATGGGCCTTCTTTACCTTTACCTTTACCAGTTGATGCAAAGTTTTGTTTGTGAGGCGGGAGGTATGAGTTCTCTTTAGCAGCGGCGTATGGGTGAATGATAGGTGGCAAGGTTGGACTGGATTCGGTAGCCGATGCTGAGGTCGATGTTGGAGGATTGGTTGCCATAGACAAAGTGGAAGGTACCGGAGCACGTGGAGCAGTCGTTGGCTGGACTGGAGTAGGTGGGACCGGGTTCGAAGGACGGGGTTGTGCTGCGGACATGTTATGATCAGTTCAAGTGTACGGTCTACCACTTCATAAGGTGAATAGTTCTTCCTCGAGCTCCACGATGTGATCATCCACTGTGTTAGATACTTCTGATACCTGATACATACCTCTAGGTAGTGGTGTCGATGATATTGAAGACACGATGTTATACATGAGGGAAGGAGTGATGGTGACCTGTGGGTTTCGTCGAAGCCACTCATTGATGCGTTCCTTGATGTAGCCGCCGGGGATGTTACAAGGAGTGAATTGACCGTTAGGGAGAACTACCTTTCCTTCAGCGTTCTTCTTACACTTTCCTTCATTAATATAGGACTGGCAAACCAAACAGTCACTAATAAAATGTCCGGCAAGACTGCAAAAGATGCAAACCAGAGCTTCGATTTGTTCAGGTCGAAGGCCATTGTTAGCATGAGGTGGGTTAGACATTTTTGAACCTGCTAGAGCCATGACGAGAGTAGTTGCAAACTTTTCGAAGATAGCCAAAAGGTCTTCCGATTTGATCTGAGGTGCTGATGTTGAGGTGGTCGCTGCTGATGACGAGGTTGCCGAGTTTGAGCTGAGTAGGGAAGAGGTGTCCGAGGAGTTCGATCCAGCTAAGACAAACTTTGCAGCTTCATGGATGTGATCGAGTGGGTAGGGGTCATCTGGGTAATGGTCAGGATACTTAAGCTCGAGTCATCGAGCAATGCGCGTCCACAATCCAGGTTGGAATCCTCGAACGAATGCTCTGCTCTGCTCTGCTTCTGAGATTCTGTTTTTAGTTGACAGGAATTTCGTAATGTTATAAAAGGCTCGGAAATACAATCCGAGATCATTTGCGTTGAAGATGCCGATGCGTAGTTGCTCACCGACTAACTTGTCCATATCGGAGATAGACCACTTGCGATCGTCTTCTGAACTGGGGTAAAGCTTGTGAATTGCAATGTGAAAGTGCTGGAACAAAATGCCGGCATCGTATTCTGGAATCGATTCCCAGAGTTCGGAAGTGTCGATATCGAGGTAGCGACAAGCGTGCTTCTTCATATCCTCCGAGTTCGTGACATTGCACGTGGAGAAAAGCAATTCGAGTTCATTAAAGTATCTGCGAAGTTCTCGCGGCTGGGTAGGGTCGAATTTCGGAGCTGTGGAATGACCACGAGCTGGCATTGTTGCTTGCATAGTCATGAATGCGATGTTTCTAGGAGTGGGAGTTAAAACTTGTGTGAATGATGGTAGAGGAGTCGAAGTGGTTGGAAGGATGAATGAAGATGTGGATGACAAAGATGAAGAAGTAGAAGATGATGTTGAGGGTGATGATATTGGTGAAGGGAATAGCCGACGATGAGTCAATTCTGCTTCGGAAACAGGTATAAGAATATCTCCTGATTGTTCAAGAGATTCGAAGGTGTGACAAGTGTCGATCTGTAGGTTTCTAGCTTGTGTTGGCCTAAGCCAGGAGATTCGAGATGGATTAGGTGATGAAATGATTTAGAAACCCCTCGCAGTGGGCTCCAAAATGATATGCTTGACCCGGAAACCCCAAACAAAACCTACTAAAATGGCCTTGGATGGTATAACACAAGTTAGAGGAAGGGTGCGAGGTGGTACTAAAAGTCACCGAATCCAACCCAATGGAGGCGTAAGACGTCCGAGTGGGTACGAAGGGTTTCGAGAATGTTCGAAGGGGCGCAAGACCTCTCAATGTAAGTTCGAGGGAGATCGATAAGGTTCGAGGGTTATAGGAGATGTTCAAGGTAATTGGGAATGGTATAGATGGTTTTACGAAGTGTGTAGAAGGAATATGTGAGTGGGGCGGCGATGATAGTGATGAGGGGCAATAACAATATACGATGGACGAAGGGTTTGAGGGCTCATACGAAGTTTCGAGGAAGTTCGCGACAATTCGCAGAACTTCGGGCTAGATGAGAGGCTTGGACTCAAGAGCTGAACTCTTAAATCAGACTATAGTGAAGTAAGACGATCTCTTTCTTCCTTTTTAAGTGAGTAACTATTACAAGTTTAAATAAGTTCTGAAGAGGTACTACCAAAAAGGGTAAGGAGAACATGAGGCCTACATGAGGTGAAGTCTAGGATAAAAGATAAACCTCTATCACTGAGTAAAACAATAAAAGATAAGCATTAAATCTCCGGAGTCCTGATATGTGCGAAATGTACTCGTCCTATGTCATTACAAACCATCTAAACATTTGAAATTTGCCTCATCATGTCCTTAGTCATCTCGCGCATGCTCAGTTGGTGGCCGAATAGCTTGGTCAGCCTTGCTATAACTTGTCGGCATGTAGTAAGAGTGCCAGAGGCCATGATGACGGCGGCCAAGCACATCCGAAGTGTTCCTATATCATTCGAGGGGGATCGAGGGGGATCGAGGTAGCGTGAGGCCGCTCGAAGCCTGTTCGGGAGCGTTTCGCGAGGCTCAAAGGCATTCAAAGGGTTCCGAGTGTCATGGGAGATTGATGCGGAACTGCTGTGAGTGGTTACAGACCTTATAGCACTAGGTGGACCTATCAGCACCATGAGCACAGCAACAAAGTATAAGAAAAATCAAGTACCTGTACTGTATGGAATGGAGATGCGAGGTGATTGTTGACGGTGCAGACACTACAAAACAACCAAGCATTGTAACAATTGATACATCAGATGTGACCTCGCTCTCCTGAACAGGAAGGACATGGCTCATCTGGATCGCTGCATTCCTCGTGACGGAGAAGTTCCTGAACAAAGACATCAATTTTGGGCATCCAAGAGAAAAGGGGATTATCCTATGCCGCATTAGTTCTGGTGAAGGAAAAAGAGATTAGAAACCATACCCCTAACAACCGCTGCTTGCATTTAACTTGAACCTGATCATTGCATACAGTACTAACATATCCAGGCTCTAGCATCCTCATGGCATGGTCTGTATCCTCTTCATCATCACTAGATATCACCATGATATTGTCCGTAGATTCATTCTCTCTCCAGATGATGGATTTGGGAGCTGTGTGAGCAAGCCACTTCTGGGGGTGATGCCAGCATCTCATAGTGAGTGTTACTGGTAGAGAGGCCGTGGAAAGCAGGTTGGATGTAAGTGTGAGTTTGGATGACATGCGTCGGCTGAGAGGTGGTGGTTTCATCATTGTCACTATTGATGTACTTGATTATCTGGGCTTTATGCTTAGGGGGCATGATTTTAGTGGGGTAGGGGGTGAATTGAAAGGATGGGTTGCCTTACAATCCTTCAAATACTACTTGGACTTGAAGAACATATATCTCTTTCGATTATTCTTTTGCTCCTGGTTCTTCGACTTCACAACACACCTCAGAGGGGGACCCATCGAACAGGACCCAGAATGCGGATCCAACTGAGACCATTGTGGATATCGACCAGACAGGACACACAGCTGCAAAGGTGGATCAGAATGATAGGTGCCAGTGATGTTGAATGGGTATGTAGGAAAATGTATCACCGATCACCCTGTTCTCAGGAACAGTGTTCAACAAGGTCACCTGACAATGCATCATTTCAACAATGTCATACAGATATATGCATTGGCAAATCTCACTACTATAGACAGCTGTATGGGCTAGTGAGGTGTAGTCTCAACAGTGTCCAATGTACAAGGACAGAAATAATAGATATGTGGAATACCACATGGCATTCCAGCATCCTGACCCTCAACATATGCATCAAACTCTTACTTATGAGTGAGAGCGCTTCATCTCCTAGGTTTAATTGGGGAACTCAAGGTTTCTGGTGCATCCACATAAGTAAGTGGTAGATGAGAAAGGTAGAGAATAACACTATTGAAATACATCCCATCTTTTCTACTGTTGTCTCATCCTCCCAATTGGATGATTCAGGTACCTGATGGGTGCTCCATCGAGCTAGATTCCAAAGATCCTTTTGGGTGTGCTATACACAGGGACCATAATAAGAAAATATTTAAACACAATATTATAAAACTTACAGCCTTTATGTGTGCTACTGCCCACTTGTAGTACTCTTGATCACCATGAAAGATGGGGTCGCAGAACTTGTCAATCGGATAACAGTCCAACCAAATAATGATGAGGGTGTTGAAGAAGGCATCAAGCTTGTCTTGCTCCTCCACCTGCACGTAATACAGTGTAAGTGTCTTGAGGAAAGCGCTTTTGTCCATTTGAAGAATGCTGGCAATTCGGGGCATCTAGATCTGATTGATCAGAGTGGTGTTAGATAGCTGAACATTAGTTACTTACCGGTTGAGGGAAACTTAAGAAGAGAGTGAAGTTGCAATCAGGTTTTTTTGCAGTGACTGGCAGAGCAAAAATTTAAAAAGTTGGAGAGGGGGCATGGATGATTCAAAGAATCAACTGTACAGTACTACATAACAGTACACATGCTCTGTTCTAGCCAGTAGGTTGACTTTTTGGGTTGATTGCTCATCTGATCTGAAATTCCGAACTTTGTTGAGACATGAATACATTTCAAATTCTGGGGCAGCTACAGGTTCAATAATCAAATAAAGTGCATATTTGAGGTCCTTTCAATATTAGCAAGACATTCTACTGATGTTGCAAATTATAATATGCAAGTCCTGACTCCTGAGTAAAAGTCAGACAAAAGTATTGAAGGCTGTAAACTCGTCCAAACTCTCATATGGTCATACCTCCAATGGGGCGTCCTCACCTGTACCACACTCCTGAGCAGCAACACATTGTGAATAGGGCCAAAAGTCACAGGCACTATCAGAGGTAAGTTTTGTATTTCTAACCTGCTGCAAACTCAGGCTTCAGCTGTAACATGGGTTAGGAACAAAACTGAACTTCAAGACAGATGGCGATCAAATCATCGCAAGAGCATGTTACAAAACAAGTACATTTCTTACTAATGTTTAAATTGGATCTTTTTCGAGCTCATTCTAGTATACCTATTGTAGTGTAGTCATTGGTGCGGCGGTTTCTGCATCAGCATCTCTGAATGGCAAACCTTTGTCTGAGCAAAGGTATGTGGCTCCTCAAGTAAAACCATATATTCAAATGACTATTGTAGAGATCTTTGCTACTGGTATGAGAGAGTTGCGTGACTGTCTCTGAAGTTTAATATGCTTGTCGATGCGGACCCTATGAAATATGTAGACACTCTGTTATCCAGCTACTATGCATCACCAGGCAGCAAGGACCTTCTGGGCGATGCAGTTCTGACAGTCTCAAGGTACCAAAAGTCCATTCAGCACTATGAGGACAAGATATTGCAGTTGGGAGGGATAGATTTGGAATGGTGTGAGGCTAACAAGTTGTCAAAAGTTGAAACAGGTGCACAAGGTTGTACATTGGGTGGAGGAGATATCTTGCTTGGCCACAGTTGATCCTGAGGGGTTGAGTACACTGCATGCTGAGAAACAACTTATGTATCAAGCAGTTTGAACTTAATTCAGACCACGCATTCAGAGCATTGAAGCAAAGCAAGATATATCAACAGCAGTACATGTGGCTAGCAAAATGAGGAGCAAATACTGTACATACAACACCCACATCAACATGACCCTGCCAATGTGATCCTATCAATGCCAACATGACCCTAGTCTTTGGACAGTAACTTGACAGTATCAAGGGCCAATGCGGCCTGGAATGCTCCAAGTGTGGCCTCAAGGGTGGAGTATTTCTTGTGCCCAGCACACTTCACGCTGACAACGAATGAGTCTGTGAGAGACTGGAGAAGCAAACAGTTAACAAGTCAGTCATTGCAATTATAAGTAAACTCACCGCCTCGTGGAAAACGCCAACACTGCACCAGCAGTGACAACGTAAAATGTGTCTCTTAGGGTTTAGGGTTAGGTTAGGGTTTAGGGTTAGGGGGGCAACATTGACAACATTATACTCGGAGCATGTGCCACACACAAAGGACATGGTCCCATCGTCACTGGGGGATGTGGTGATGTGCATGGTGGTGGCGTTACCACTGGCAGAACCACTGGCAGTGGCAGTCAAGGCAGGGTTCAGGGCTGATTGAAGTGAGAAAATTATATCGCAAGCAAAAAGATGAAGTAAACTTACTTGTTGGAAGTGAGATCCCCATCTTGTGCAGCTGTGAGAGCAGTTGCTGGGCCTCAGCAGAATGAGCTGCATCTGGAGTGGCTTTGGTGGTGGAGGGGACTTTTTGAGCAGTGGTAAAGGTCATATGGGGCAATGTGGGATGTGAAGATTTTTTTTAGTGAAAAGCTACCAATCGGTGATGTAGTTGAGCTACTGGAGTGAGCTTGTCATATAAGGAACTATACAGTTGCTACCCATGCCACAATCTGGTGCCACAACTAAGCCACGGGATCTGGCTATATCATTGATTGGTGATATTATCATTAGATTCAAGGTACGTTGGGAGAATTACTCATAGCCAGTTTCCAATGTCTAATGATTTGTATGAAAGTTCAATGTCACCACACTACTGGGCAAATGAAGAACAACTCATGTTTCTGTGAAGTGAGCTGAATGAATTTCTAGAAGAGCAGAAGGAGAAAAAACTGTCACTCTTTTGGCCTGCACTGCACCATGAATGGTTCTCTTGTTGGCCATTAGAAGCCAACAACCCTGATATACCAGTTCCTGTTGACAAGGAGGAGCTAGATTCCTATCAAGAAGAGAAAAAGGCACATTGACATCTGTTGCACTAAGCTCATCTTGAACTGAAGTTTATCAGCGCCTTAAGTCCTGGTTCAATAATAATAAGGCTAGTAAGCAGTCATGTAATGGAGTCAAATGGTTTCAAATCCAAATGAAACCACAATGTCGACTACAATACCTGGAAATCTACTCCCACCAATATTACAATGAGTGTGTACACGACAAGGTCAAGGCTGAAATCAAGGACAAGAGACTTACCCAAAAGCAAATCCTTAGCACGATCAAATGGCTCACTGTGGAAGCATTTGAAGCCAAACCACCTGAGTTGAAGGAGGCCATATATGCCGAAGTGGCCGCCACAAAGATTGCAAGAAGGGATGATTCCCAATCAGAGGAAGTGAACACACCAGAAAGCTATGCTGCATATATGCATCTTCACTTTCGTTATTACAGCATGTACTGACATGTGTACTTACAGCACCATTACTAGTGCTTAAAGGTCTGGTCACAAGAACTGAGGACCAGACCAAACCAAACTGAAATTAAAACTGGTTCTGCAGAACCATCGGTCATGGTTCAACCAGGTCTTCAAGCGGTCCGGTTCTTGGTTCTCATTCTCCTCAACACTTAATAGAGCCATTGAGAGCCGGTCTAGACCAGTTCTCAACCAAACTTATGGTCCCTAGCTAACAGAGAACAAATATATATGTCTATACTACAATAGACTACAATTTACATATCTCGTACTTAAAAAATGGGGCGTACCCAAATGAAAAGAGCAAAAACTGAGCTGTTTAAATGCTCCAACATTAGCATGGACCATTTGTCCCTATTTGCATGGTCACATGCTTTCATTTACATGGCATTTACATGTTTTGTTTATATGTTTATACCTATTTGTACTGTATTGCCACAAGCCCCAACACTGCCTACTGCCTCTGTCACACACCACCCACCACCAATGCCAATGCCCCCCACCACCTCCATCGCATACTGCTCCCACACCCACCAGCAACAAAATGCAGGCCCAAACGATGATGTCTAGTATTGTTTGGGCCCAGGTAAACAACTTTTCTATTCTATTTCATAACTAATAAGTTTTTTGTTGTATTTTAGGTTCCAATTTGCTAGGACAATGAGGATCACTGCCACTACCACTGCTGTCATGAGCCCTCTCTGCTCGTGCAGCCCCTTCAGTGTATTTGGACCATTACAAATGGACCAACTAATGGTGGCTTTAAGCTGTTTGAAATGGTCTAGCTAATCTGGGCCCATGGATTATAACAGACCATAGTAGATAAGTGGGCTCATGTGGTAGATATAAGGTCATGGAAATAGGATGGGCTTATGGGTGATATGAGTACTGCTATAGGCCATTTGTCATGAATGGGCCCATGGGTCAAGTCAATACTTTGAAATGGTCCAGCTAATCTGGGCCCATGGATTATAACAGACCATAGTAGATAAGTGGGCTCATGTGGTAGATATAAGGTCATGGAAATAGGATGGGCTTATGGGTGATATGAGTACTGCTATAGGCCATTTGTCATGAATGGGCCCATGGGTCAAGTCAATACTGCAGTGGACCATATGATGGATAGGCCCATGGGTCATGTCAACACTATAGTGGAACATATGATAGATAGGCCCATGGGTTATATATATTAATACTGCAGTGGACCATATGATGAATGGGCCCATGGGTCAAAGGAAGACACACAAGGGTCTCTGCAAGGTCACATGTATTGGTGCATGGCATCCTTCAAAGGTTATGTTCTCTGTTGGGCATGCTGGTCAAAATATGTTGAAGTGCTAGCTCCACATCATTACATCAGAAGATAACCATACAAAAGTTCATTTGTCACCCAGTATGATATTGTATCATGAAATAAAATTGGAAATACAAATCATTCAGACTGGCACAGATGAGAAAGTCTTGGTCACTGTTGTCCACTCAGGCAATCTCATCCTCATCCTCTCATGAACATTATCCCTCATATATTGGGCAATACATACCCAGTTCCCATTAATCTCTGAAATTCCATGTCGGATTACCTTTCCCAGCAGGAAAACCATTGTTCCCAAAGGATAATCCAGCTCCAATCCAAGGTTCTTGAGTTTCAACCGAGCTCCCTTTTCATAATCTCCGATGGTCGTTAAACAGTCGTACCATGGGCCTTGGGAATTGTTGTCCCGATGCATAGGGGTGATGCAATTACTGATCAAACCATATCCTGAGAAAGGTGTCGTCCACAGCTGTAAAACCTCTAGCACCTCCTCACCATCCTTTACCATGTCTGGAGAATCTCCCACCTTCTTCAGCACCCCCCGACCAATCTCATACAGTTCAGGATGAACAATGCTGAGCAAGGCACCCATCAGTGCGAACGATTCCAAAGTTTCTTTCAGCCATCCAAGTGTGTTCAGGTTCTCCAATCTCGCCTTCAAGGTCTTTGAAATCTCGGGCTTGAATTTAGGAGTCTAGAACAATCAGAAGATAGAATTAAAGGCCCTGAAATATAAAAACCTTCAACTTACATTGTGTGCTTGCTGGAACCAAGCTGGCAAGAGATTCATATTGCCAGGATAAGGCTGACATTTTCCAGGAGATTTATAATATTGAGGATCCAAACGCCATTTTGTGCGAGTCGGATTCAGAGTAAGGGATCCTCTGAGAGATTGATCCATCTTCAGTGCAGCCTCCCAAAGAATTCTCTACAAGCCAAGTGATAGTCGAATGAATCAGAGGGGGGTATTATTATATCAACAAGTTCTCACCTGTCTTTCAGGGCTCAGGATGCCAGGCAGGAACCAAAGTAGGATCCGTTCATGCATGTCTAGGACAATGGTCGGCTGGGTAAGTAGTCTCTGTCCACCATAACGGCTTGTCATGATCAAGGAATCCTCCTTGGAGTCGTTCTGACTAGTCGGTCTCTTCGATAACATGTTTGAGTCGTATCTTTGCACATCAAGATCATTGAATTTCACTGAAATCATCTAGCCAGAAATTTCAAATTGACAAAATCTAAATATTACTTCTATTGCAATAAGCATCAGCTGCCATTGTTGCCATTTGTTCACAGTCAACTGCGAGTTGAACTGATAGTGAAAGTGGAGGAAGTGGGCCAGGATTCTCTTGGTTATAGATCAGCCAAATTGCCTTCATCTTTGCGAGATTGGGAACATTCTGATTCTCATGGAGCTTCCTTGAAATCACCCACCAAAATTGGGCTCGGAGGTAGTCCAAAACAGTGTTGGTCAAGAAGAAAGGCGAGTTAGATGGTAATGACATGTTGAATCCAATGAATCTGACATAGACAACAGATTGTATTTATATAAATCAGAGGGGCCTTTATCTACTGATCACTCAAATCAATCTGATATCTGACATTCCAATTGTCAAGAATGTCCAGTGAAATGAAATGTTGCTGCGATTGTTGTCCATCCCGATCCTGATCCTGATTGATGTTATCGTTCATCTATGAACATCATCTGAACATCATCAGTGACTTTGATCTCCGATACCGATAAGCGATCAATGATAGATGTTGATTTCTCTAATCATTCTCATCAATATCTATCATTACTCCTGACAATGAGTGCTCCGAAAGTAACATGCCAGGCAGTTGTTGATTATCTCTGCTCCTGGGCTAGAGCAGCAACACTTGAAGCTAAACAGCCTCATCGTCAGTTGGGTCTCAATGAGTATTATCATATTTGGAAAGCCAGGATGAAGCAAGAACTTGTAAGTTGCATTACTCCTACATAACTACATTTTTATCCAGTGTTAGGGGATTCTGGAAATTATACTTGGATGGATGATCCTTGAGAACAAGTTCCTTTATCTCACCCCTTTTCAAAAAAGACTGCACTCCTTGGTCATGGATGTATCAAGTTCGGACATCAGCACATTCAAGGGAAGCCTTTTGTCGCTCAGGGAGGCTACTACCGACATCGACTTGACAAGGATTGTGGAACCATACCTCGATCCTTGGTGGATCATCAGTACTCCCATGGTCATCAATCCAGACCTTTTCCCAGATGTACTGAGATTCCGGAACGTGGTATGTAGCACTACATCTCATTATTAGATACTAGAATGATAATATTTTTTATTGATAACAGGTGGGGCCAGGTGTCAATGAAATTGCCCCTTTCTTCCGATCAAGGGTTTTGCTTGATGTCAGCCAAAGTCAGCAGGACTTGTTGCTGGCATTGGGAATGGTACATGTGGCTGTGGGAGAGCTCTTGATAGAAAGGGAAGATCTTGTAGATGATGAGGAGGTCTCTGATGTGGAATGTCCAGTCTGACTTACCTTGCCTTTAACCCGGTGATCAAAAGTAGATAATGGAGTCTTGATGATTGGAAGTCTGCTTATGGCTATGCAACTTATGTAACGATCAACATTGGATATATTTACTTGAAACTTGAGAGATGGTCAAATCACCAACCATGAGCATCAACTGGAATGTATTGCCAGCATTTATCCATGAAGGTGTCATTGATTTCCCCTTTTCGAACAATGCCGAAGCACAGGAATTCATGGATCTTCTCTGCTCATGGAGTTTGTTCATGGCAGCAATCAGTCCCGATAGTAATCATTCAACGGAGCATAAATTGCAATATCTGCAAATGATTAGAGAAGAATCGGTAAGTGAACCAATGGGAACTGTCATTTCATTCAGTTTTCTAAAATTGGACAGGCTCTGGGTCGACAATTCCTGGGGAAATGTTATCTGAAGAGTTTCCACATTATAGTTCCAGAAGTTTATAAGCAAATGCATCATATTGTCAAGGCAGAAGAAGAGCTCCTTGGACTCCTTGAAAAGATTAGAGGATTGCATTCTAATTACTTACAAGAACATCCCACCACTAGTGGCCAGAAAAGACAGCCCTGGTTCGCAATATCTTTGAACAACCAGTGGGGTATGAGTCTGGAGCAAGCACTTCAGGCACATAGAGAATTTGTGAGTGATCCTCTTCATCTTGGATTTAATTTTAAATGTAACTGGACAATGCTCATTGTGATCATCTTAGATCATCACTGTTGATGAAACCACCAGGCAACACCATCCTATACTTCCAAGGGAACTCCTACCTGCTATGATGGCAGGATATCGAAACATGTTGGAGAGTCAAACAAGAGTGGCTAGTATTCGGGCAGCTATACAGGATGATTTGAGATAATGGAGAGAGGCTTACCTATGGAATTATATATTGGATAATCATTATTTACATTTGGACTATGAAAGATATTCGAATGTATGTGAAACGATTACAACAATATAAAACCACCCTGCAAAATGAAAGTGAGATCAATCTGACAAAATGACCCAACAAAATGGCCAGATAAGTATTCGGGTCATCTACTGTCGGGTCATCTGGTGTCGGGTCATCTGGTGTCAGGTCATTTTGTCGGGTCATTTTGTCAGGTCATTTTGTCGGGTCATTTTGTCAGGTCATTTTGTCAGGTCATTTTGTCGGGTCATTTTGTTGGGTCATTGTGTCGGGTCGTTTTGTCAGATCATCTTGTTGGGTCATCTGGTGTCGGGACAAAATGGCCAGATAAGTATTCCAACCCAACACCAGATGACCCAACAGTAGATGACCTGACCAGATGATCTGACAAAACGACCCGATGCAATGACCCGACAAAATGACCCAACAAAATGACCCAACAAAATGACCCGACAAAATGACCCAACAAAATGACCCAACACCAGATGACCCAACACCAGATGACCCAACAAACCGACAAAATGACCCGATAAAATGACCCGACACCAGATGACCTGACAAAATGACCCGACAAAACGACCTGACACAATGAGCCAACACCAGATGAGCCGACACTATGACCTGATAAACGACTTGTTTTATCGGGTCATAGTGTCGGGTCATCTGGTGTTGGCTCATTGTGTCGGGTCATTTTGTCGGGTCATTTTGTCCGGTCATTGGGTCATTTTGTCAGGTGATCATTTTGTCGGGTCATTTTGTTGGGTCATTGCGTCGGGTCATTTTGTCGGGTCATTTTGTCGGGTCATTTTGTCGGGTCGTTTATCGGGTCATCTAGTGTCGGGTCATCTAGTGTCGGGTCGGAATACTTATCTGGCCATTTCACTGGGTCATTTTGTCAGGTCATTTCATCGGGTTATCTAGTGTCTGGTCAGGACACTTATGTACTACTACTCTAATCAATATTCACCCCCAATCTAATAAATGACTTCCTTGCTGTATCAGCAAAATCCTCCCACATCACCTCCTGTTGTGCAGCATAGATCTTATGTCCATGAGAGTAATCAGCCTCTTTTCTCTTCCTCCACTCTGCTGCCCGATGATTGAAGTATGCTGTTGTCCATTTCATCTCATACTGAACAAGGGTGTTTTCCTCCATCGCTCATTCAAATGCTGCTTTTGCTCTCAGCCAGTTCACCCGGTGAACTACATATATATCTTTAGTTTTACACATCAGTCAATCTTTCATCCACTCACATTCTTTCATATAATTAGATGACAAACTGTCACCCTCGACATCCATATACCAGAACCATGGCAATGAATCATGCTTCCATCCAGACTCCTTTGGGTTTATCAATGTAGTACTCATCTTTAGATGGCTCTGATCAAGGATTTGGAATTGATCTAGCATTTCTTTGAAGCTCCCGATGACACCAGGGCTTCCCTACCAGCCCAATAGTTTTGAGCATAGAGTCGTAAGGCCTGGTCGGTAGAGTGAATACCATCCCAAGATTTTGTTTTTCCTGTTTTAGGTCCCTTGGGTTGGATCTTCATAATGAACAAGAAAGCTTTCTTTCCCAGCATGAGCCTGATCCCTTTGAGGTTGTCGTTGCACTGCCCACTCCGGGGTTCTGTCTCAAGCTTTGCCAGCTCCACCAGCCCTCTCTCTCTGATTGCTTTGGCAGTCAGAGATGATGGCAATGCAATGATGGAAGTCTCAGGCCTGTTCCCCAATCCCACATCATTGAATGGGTTGGATGAAACAGGGCAAGATATTAGATCAATCTCACCATCATCATCAGTGATGAAGACTTTGGAGGGTTCATAGGAGGAACTGATATTTTCCGATGATGAGTCAGGTCAGAGAAAGTGATTTGCTTTCCTCTGATGATCCAAGATTCTTGTGAGAAGCCGACTTCATTTCTTAGTAATTTTGATTTGCTCGGTCGTTGTCAGGACACCACCAACCTGTCTCAGGTAACTTTGTAATGACAGCCTATCCCAAGAAAGGAGTGAAAATGCTGACAATAGCTTTACTAAACGCTTACTGAGATCCTTGAATTGAGATCCCTTCCAAAAGGAATTCCACTGAAGAGACTTTGCCTGAAGGCTGTTCTCAGCTCAATTGTAACTGCATCTTGGCTTTACCTGGGGATGCTTGAGTTCAGGGGATTGGAAATAAGAAATGAAGAGGACAGTACCTTGTTTGCATTTCAGGGCATAGTAATCCATACTCTTGACATTTTCATCCCTATTTTGTTGCGCCATCATCTCACCCTCTCTCCACGCTTCTAAATCTGCTGGTGCTGCTGACTCAGTCAGTTTCTTATAGGATTCTTCCGACCCCTTCAACAAATTCATTGCCCATTTCATCTTCCAAACCAATGATGATTCTACATTGAATAATACAGTCAATATTCAGTGTAGGGGAAGGATGATGAGACATTTACTCATGCCGATTAGCTTTTTCCAGTTCGAGTGATTCATGTGGTCATCCAGAATTTCATTCCGATGGGCCATAGTCGCACTCTTGGCACTTCAGGATGTTTTGTTCAAGACAGCCCACAAAGTTTCCACAATTTCGCCATCAATTACACCACTCCCTGGCACATACGCTAATGTATATCTAGGAAGGCAATCATCAATGTGTCCTACCACATGAAAGTCCCCGATCGCTCCTGTGATCCTAAGACCTTCTGGGATAGACAGAAAGGGTGACTGATTCACTCGGAGGTGAAAGTTGATTATCCACTGACAAAAGATGTCATATACAAGTAGCGATCGATTGATCCCCTTCATCGTCTTGCTGTTCAGGGCTTTACAAATTGCATAGTCGATGTTTTTCTGCCTGTAAATTCAGATGAAAGGGCTTGTAAATTGAGGATTCATGATGGGAAGAGACTTACTGCTCTCCTTTTTGAAAGTCAATGGTGGCCTCGGGTTGAAAAAATCCATGCCAAAGACAAACCACCGATCCGATACCAGTTGCATCATAGCCAGCAACATTGACATTCTGATCAGCTTTGAACTCATTGCATGTACAGGGAGGCTGCTTGAATTCCCTGGCTATCTTGAGGTGAGCTTTATAATCCGAGCTCTCTGTCATAAAGCTCTGGCCATTTGTCAGTGGCATGTCATCCTCGGGTCATTTCTGACGTTGATGAGAAGCTGTAAAATTCCCATCAATGGCAAAAGACTGAGTATAAACCCATCTAAAATATCTTTAGTGTTTATCGGGGACTTGGTGTAAAAGTAGTGCTTGCTGTTCTTCATCATTCTTCCAATCTTCAGGCAAATTAATCCCAACCTGTGGACAGGCGGGGCAAAGGACAGCGAGATCCCCGAGTCCTGGACTTTCAACGTTATGCCCAAATCCATGCCACTTCAGATGTTTGAGGTTCCGGAATTGCCTTGTACATTGGAGAAGTTCCCGATATCGGTCCTGGCAGATTACATGAGTATCAGTGTTGTGATGATCAGTATTTCAATTGGTGGGATGGAGCTTACTGGAATAGTTTTGGGAAAGCATGTGGAGGTAAATCTCCTCAGCTTCTGGTAGTAATGCCAAGCAGAGGATTTGCACTCCTGGTTTTTGGCAAGGAAGGAATCTAGACCTTCAAATGTGAACAAGGTCTTGACTTGCTTGAAGGAGGCAGGGAAGAAGTGCAGATCAAGGGCCTGTATATCATCAGGTATGTGTCCAGGGCACCTGCACCATTGGATCGGAAGATGGTGGACACCATTGCTATGAATGATGACTAGTACATTCTTCGCATAGGTAGTTTTATCCCTAACATCTCTCTCCAGCAACGATCCATCATCTTCCAATTCCATTTGAGAGAAAGGAACTGAGCCGAACTCGAGGTCATCATCATCATCCAATAACTCAGATGGGAGATCAGGAAGGCCAAACAGCTGTTCATCCTCACCCTCTTCTTGGTGGGAGTCATCACTGGGGTTTGAGGGGCATAGCTTCCCACCATGACCAAAGTGAAGGGTAAGACTGGCCTGTAGAAGGGTGGAATCTTTGAAGTACTCATTTTCCCAGTGTTGAATCTTGTGAAAGGGGTTGTTCCGATGAGCCTTCTGACAACAGTCCTTGCAAAACATCAGACGTCCAAGACAGTCCAAACAACGCCAGTCTCCCGATGACCCACAGCTGCTGCAAAGCATCTTGATCAGAGGCGCCTTGGATGAGAGAATACATGCTAAATAGAACTTCCTTTTATGCAGGTAATCCCTCATGTAGTCATTTTGTGACTGAATACAAAAGGTCAAAAAGGTATCGAGGGCCAAATGGGTAAGGCTCTCACCTTAGACTTTGGAAGTTGGAGGAATTCTAAGAGCACATTGTCAAAGTTAATATTTTGTTCATCTTCAACTGAAACTGAGGGAGTCAATCCTTTGATAGGTGTGGAAGGGGACTTGGATGGGGACATGGAGGAGTGTGAATTTTGCTTGCTAACTTTCGTCTTCTTCACCAGGCCTCAAGCTGTGTAATGGCTGGTAGTGCTGATAATTAGAGTGTCACCACTGGCTATATTTCTGAGATTAGGATTGAATTTTTTGATAGGCATGAGATGTTGGTTGCTTGTGTGAACTGCTGACTAACCATCAATCATCAGATGTGAGGGTCCCAGGGCAATTCAGACCTGCTGGTGGTGCCAAAGAAATTCATTCACTCATAGCTCTTAATGGATCACTTTGGGATTATCAATATCGACTGATCAATAGATGCCTATGATAGTATTTCGAGAGCATTCCAATGAAATGTGCAAATCATCACCATGGTTCCTCCCCATCAGCAAAATTCCTCACAGCAAGAGCTTTTTGCTCAAATTGCTCAGCAACTTGTTGTTCTGATCATCAACATTGTCATTCCTGAAACCTTGAAGATTATACAGCAGTATTATTTCAAGGAGCCATGTTACACGTCAATTCTCACAGGGCAGGCTTGGGTCAATGAACTACTCCATGGTCATCTGAAGTGCATTCACACAGCTCTTGGAATGAATAAGCAAGTTTTCAGGGCTCTCGTGTCTGAATTATGAGGGATGGGCCATGGGGATTCCAATTACATCACTCTTGAAGAGCAGCTTGCTATTTTTCTATATTGTTGTGTCACTGGTCTTCCTATCCGCCATCTTGAGGAAAGGTTTCAACATGCTCCCGAGACAATATCTGTGTAAAAAATTCATTTATTTCTGCTATCATCATTTTGGACTCATAGGTTCACAGATACTTCCGTAAAATGGCTCGTATCTTTGCATTTGCTCCTTTCAATTCCAAATACATAAAACAAATATCCCCCGATGATCCACCTTCATCAAGACTTTTCAACAATCTGAAATTATGGCCTTTTCTCCGATCTGCCCTTGGGGCAATCGATGGTAGCCACATCCATGCCACTGCTCATGCTGAGTATCATGAAGCATGGTGCAACCGGAAGGGCTTCATATCACAGAACTGCTTGTTCAGTTGTTTGTTCAATCTTCTTTTCACATATGTCCTTACCGGATGGGAGGGCTCTGCATCAGATGCCTGAGTTTATGAAAGTGCGATCTCTGATGATCTAATTGTACCTGAGGGATCATATCTCCTTGCCGATGCAGGCTTCCCACATTGCAAGGAGCTTCTTGTTCCCTACCGCAGCATCCATTATCATCTTGCTGAATGGGGGCATGCCTCATTACGGTATGTTTGTGTTTTTCAGTATAAGGCATGTCTAAATTCATGAAATGTCCAGACCACAAAATAAAGAGGAGCTTTTCAACTTGCATCATGCTCAGGCAAGAAATGTAATCGAGCACATTTTTGGAGTTCTCAAGAAGCGCTTTCGCATACTTTTGATTGGCCCAGAATATGACATGACAATCCAAGCACAAATTCCGGCAGCATTGTGTGCTATACATAATTTTATTCGCATTCATGATCATCACGAAGAAGAACTTGCAAGTGAAGAATACCCAAACCAAGGTGGCCACACTGGTGATGGCTTTGTGCGACAAGCCAGCAATGTAGAAGACAACAACCCAAATGGGGCAGTTGCAGGTCGGCGAAACAAGATTGCACAGTCAATGTGGAATAGCTATCAGGCGATTTTGTGAGAATGCGAGGCCAGTGACGATGTTGATGAATTTTTGTACAATACAGATGTAGAGTAATACAGTGTACAGTACAGTTAGTGTACAAAACTTTAGGATACAGCTGGCTTCAAGATTGTTTGGAGAGCATAACACAATGTATTTTCCCGCTGCACATCAGACATGGCTATGAGACTACCGGCAGCATTTGGATTATTGCTATAATAGAATGAAAGAGCACCTTGTTCATTATCATCAATATGGTCTGCATTTTTGATCAGCTCCATTGCCAACTCGATTCGCCGTGCATCCAATTGAAACAGGCTTTGTTGCATAGTCGTATTAAGATTGTTGATGGCCCCAGTTGCTCCAACAAGAGCAGAGATGCTTGTATTGGTCTTCGTTGATGTCGTTGCACTTGATTGTGGCTTTGAAGCAGTTTTGGATGGCAGCTGATTGGGCATGTGATCATCCCCTGATGCCCGTTTGCATTTTCCCGATGACTTCAATTTCACTGAGGGCATGCTAGGAGCTGATGCCGGGGTAGGGGGATGTGAGGATGCTGACATAGGGGGATGCGAAGATGCCGAAGCAGGGGGCTGTGAGAATGCTGATGTAAGGGGATGCAAAGGGGGCTGTGAGAATGCCAAAGCAAGAGGGGCTGAGGATGGAGTCGTTGTCGGGACTGATAGGATAGAGAGCGAAGATGAGGCTGTTGCAGGTAGTTGGCCTAGTAAAGGACGTGACAACGTTGATGGGAGGGCTGGATCAACAACATCCATGAAAGTCAAGCCATCTTGTGTGGCAGGAAAGATGATCCTGGCTGAAGACAAAGGGGCAGCATGCCCAGTCTCATTAACCTCACCATTCCCATCAATCAAGAGGTTGGGAGGGGCTTGGGCAGTGCCCCTGTGTGCAAATTGACCTTTTGCAATAGATTTCTCCATGATCGCTTGCATTTTCACATATTGTGGAAATGATGCATTGAGGAGCTGACAACAGTACCTTTTCTGTGATTTGAAGGTTAGATACATATGAAAATAACAATATAATAGGAACGTACCCGTTCCTTCCCTAAATTCTTCTCAAAATCCTCGTAATGTTGAAGCTCAGCACTCGTTTGTGCCCAGATACCTGATCCAGCAGGCATTGCACCCATTCCCAACCTTCCATAGTAATCCTCAACCACCCTGTACATATCTTTATACTAGTAGAATGGTAAAATGGAGGAAAAGGATGTAGAATGATTATATCACACACCATAGTAAACTTGGCTTTGATGGCAGCTATTGTTCGCGGAGAATGTGGGTGCTTGGTGTCAAGATGCAGTTTAGCTGCTGTCCAGACAACTGGCTTGAAGTTCCCTGGAGAGCTGGCTTCAGAACGGCGGTTGTACAAGAAAGCAACGAGGTCTTCAATTTCTTGATCTGACCACTTCTTCGCTTGACTCTTCACTGCTTCAGATGTTGTGGCATCATCAGCATTGATGGAGGGGAGCACATCCATAAGGATAGGGAGACAGATCTGTACAGCAGCAGCTGCATAGTGAAGAATGTGTTGATGTAGATTATCAATTGGCATATAATTGAAACCTAGAGACATCGCGGGAGGGAGGTGGAGAACGAAGTCTTTCGGCACCCGCCAGCAGGTTACCCTCTGTAAAAAAGGAAATTTCTCAGTCATGTGATAGTTAGGTGCAAGCCAACAAAGTCAGGTAAACATTAAAAAACTGGTCAAAATGTCAGGTCAAAGAATGCAACGCTAGTAGTAGTAGTAGTAGTAGTATTCAAGTAGTATTGAAGAAGATGGTAGGGAGATTTAGTGGCTATCACGTGACTACACAATCATGACGTATCAAGTCTATCACACAAATGACATTTGTACAATATTCTAACTCCATAAGTTCTGAATACATTGTTAGACATGTTAAGAATTTAAGGTTTTAACTCAAAAACTCCAAGTTTTGCTTTGTTCAGAACATAAGTAGATGGTGGTGTACAAACCGCAATTTACATTAGATCAGAAACTTCTAACCATGAAACAACCAATGACACTTGTTCCTCATGATCTCATCTTATCTTTGAAGAATGTATATTATGGGGATTTATGATTTAGACAGTGCTTTTTTTCTTATGCCTTTTTACAACCAAACTATCTAGAAGTGATGCCAACTGACTCAAATATATGACTTCATACTAGGTGACAAAAAGAAAGTTGACAAGTGGTTTGATTAAACTGAAAGATTGGTCTCCAAATGATCACTGATATGATTGCTGAGCATTTCTGAGCATTCCTTGGAGCATATTGGTCAATATGTGTGATCAGTGACTGGACTCATACAATTAGGGGCTTTTCAAGACTCAGGATCGATGGATTAATTAATGATCAACAATGATCAACAATGATCAAAATTGATCAACCATGATCGACCATGATCGACAATGATCAGTATAATTGATTCCATAATGAAATGATTTCCCCTGCATCCTGATTTGTACTTGTTTCAATACCACAACACCAAAAATACACTTATCCACCATCACATCACATACATTACATCACTATATGCTATGCCAGCTGAAGCCCATGTTCCTCCCGAACTCATCAACTTTAAGCTGACAGGGGAAGATGTGGAAATCCTAGAAGCCAGAAAGGAACAATGGCGAGAGGGAGATCATTCACAGTGGAACAGAATTGGTCAGAAAGTTTATGACGAAATGAAGAAAAAGAATCCCCACTGGTCTAGGGAAGATAAGGAGTTGAGGAAGAAGGTCAGTTCATGAATTGGAAAGTATTTTGCAATGCCTTTGAACAGGGCATTTTTAAACAGGGTGTACATGCTTGGTTCCATACATATGGAAGAACTAGAGAATCGTCCGAGAAATTTAAGGGGATCAAGAAATGGATGAGTAGAAGGGTTCTCAGCGTTCAGGCAAAAGGGGAGTTAAAGGAAACGATTCAAGGAAAAACGGGTGGATGGGTAGAAGATACTTCATGCAAGGCGGACAATCAAAAGGCATTTGGCACATACCAGAAGGAGTTGAGTAACCTTTGGGGGAAGACATCGGAAGCAGAGAAAAGAAAGATGGAGGACCTGGCCGATATATGGAATCGAATGGGTCCCCCAGCTGAGGAGCAAGCAAGGTAGGTCATTCATGTTGAATATTGGTATTATCAATACTAATGCAGAACAGGAATGCAAAACAGGCTCATAAGCATGTGAAGTCCTTCTGCAAGCAAATGAAAAAGTCTTGTGGAATGGACTGTTTGGTATTAACATGCCACAAGGAAGTGAATGGAGTACTTGTCACGAACACGTTAAGTCTGTTCACTGTCTGAATTTGTTTCTGCCAGTTAAATCTTTTTCTTTGTAGGCATGAATTTATGGGAGATCTCGGAGAGAAGTCTTTCTTCCAAGCAAACAAAAATTGGGATACCAAGCCAATCATGGGGCTTCTAAACATGCATGCAAAGGAGATGTATTGTAAATGGATAATTTCTCATCGGAAAGATTCAAAATAATTGTCTTTTGTTAGCTGCAGCTGAAGAAGCAAAGTTCCAAGTTCCTATTGGAACCTCAAGTTGAAAGCCATATGTTCAGTTGGATACGGATGCCAACGGGAATCCATTGCTTCCTGAGCCGACTGACTGGCCGAGCAAAGGGATGGATAAGAAAGCGTTAATCAGGTCATATGTCGGGTCAGCATATCGTGAGTGGGTCGGCAATCATTCGTTCATTCTCATCCCAGATGACTTGTCAGGTCTGGCTTGCAGTAATGAACGTGCAATCCCTCCTTGGATGTCGTTCATTGAAGATGCAGATAAGTACTTTGGGGGGGATCAGGTTCCTGATGGTTTCAAGCTTATGGATCCATCGAGGATGAAGGACCACCAGATCAAGGAGATTTTGACATTTTGGTACTCTAATCAGGAAAGCGATGGTTTCGGTTTCAAATTCTATCAGGACAAAAAATTGAAGGGAAAGAAGAGATCAAGAGATGATTCCAATTCCAATTCTGATTCCGATTCCAATGCTGATTCCGATGCCAAAACACCAAGCCGCCCAAGCCGCCCAAGGACCAAGAAGAGTGAGAGGGAGGGTAAAGGCAAGGAAAAGAGGGTGGAGAAGCCTGAGGAAAGGTGGACTGACGATATTGTTCCAGATTCAAGAAGGCGTAAATGGAGGGCTCCCACATTAAATGAGGTTGAGGAATTGGGTGAAGTGTTTGATTTCACATTGGTTGATCAGATGGAGTCCTCGGAAGAGGAAGATGTAATGCAGTCCGGACAACCGAAGGGCGGGCCAAGCAAGACACCAATTCCGATCACAGGAAATTCCAGAAATAGCAAGATGCATCCAGTTAGGAAATGGCAGAAGCTCAGCCTGGCGACAGAACTTGTTCAAAAGAGTATGATGCAACCTTTAAGCAAACAGACTGGTAGGGCCATGGATGCTGGGAAGAGTGCCAACACTGCGACAAATGAGTATGAGATTCATGGGGGGGATCAGCAAGAACCAGAGATGATGCAGAAAGGAAAGGTGATGAAATCAAGGTTGGCTGAGAAGATAAAGGAACCACCAAAGAAGAAGCCAAAAGTTTCTATCGATGTACCTGCTCATTCACAGTCATTGGGTAAGCTTGGTCTATTTTGTCCAAGATGATGAATAATTGAAATGTCCTGCAGTTTTGAAGCCCCCTCAAAGGTGGTCTACTCGAAACACAACTGAAAAACCAGTACCAATAAGTGGGCAGCCTAATTTAAAGATAATTCCAAAGAAGGCAGAGATGAAGAAATGAAAGGGAAGGAAAATGTAAACATAGAATAGTATCCAGACAAGCATAGTGGTCTTTGTTTGAAATTTTTGAGCATTCACTATAGACAAATGACCTGACAAAATGACCCGACAAAACGACCCAACAAAATGAGCCAACAAAATGACCTGACAAAATGATCCGACAAAATGGCCCGACAAAATGACCTGACAAAATGACCCGACAAAATGACCTGACAGTAAATGACCCGACCAGATGATCCAACAAAATGACCTGACACAATGACCCGACACAATGACCTGACCAAAGCGAGCCGACGCTAGATGACCCAACACCAGATGACCGGACACCAGATGACCCGACAAACGACCCAACAAAATGACCCGACAAAATGACCCGACAAAATGACCCGACAAAATGACCCGACAAAATGACCCGACCAAAGCGACCCGACCCTAGATGACCCGACACCAGATGACCCGACAAACAACCCGACAAAATGATCACCTAGCCAAGTAACCTGAGGATGTGACAAAATGACCTGACTAAAGGACCCGACAAATTGACCAAATAAGTATTGTGACCCGACAATAGATGACCCGACACAAGATGACCCGACACTAGATGACCCGACAAAATGTCGGGTCATTTTGTCAGGTCATGTTGTCGGTTCATTGTGTTGGGTCATTTTGTCGGGTCATTTTGTCGGGTCATCGGGTCATTTTGTTGGGTCATTTCTTGAGATCATGTCGGGTCATTTTGTCAGGTCATGTTGTCAGGTCATTTTGTCGGGTCGTTTTCTCCCGTCATCATTTTGTCACCTCAGTTATGTACTAGTTTGCATGCAGTAATCCATGAACACCTATCTTACCAAAGCTGTTGACAATAATCATTTTAACACTACAATAATATTTCCCAGTTATACTGACGATCCCTGTCCAATTCTTCATTGGATTCGTCGATTGCCATGGCAAAAGAATCTCTATCATATTCATCTTCCATTCCTGATGCCGGAGATTCCATTATCCTGGGCATGACCATCCTAGGTCTCTCAGCCTCCTGTTCCTTTGTTATTGCGCCATCACTCTCATCTACATTCTCAACCTCTGGCATGATATTCAATGCAACCTCTGGGGCTACCACTTGTGAAGCCATCTCTCATACATCCTGTCCACTCACCAAAGCTGCATGGGATGGTCCCCCAACAGGTCGTTCTTCCTCCATTGCAGCATCAGAGGTTCAATGATACTGACCGGAAGGATTCGGACTTGGTGTAATCCTGAGTTTGTTCAGCTGTAACATGCTGGGCTGAATAATGTCATTGGAGTAAGGAGAGGGATATGGGACAATGTTCATAGAATGTGAGGGATAGGGTGATGATGAAAAGCGGGATGGTGGCATGCTGAGACTCTCCATGGCACCTCCATCCTCAGGTGTTTGGCGGTCGGAGGGCATTGTAGGTTGGGACATGACTTTGGTCAACGTTTGCCAATGCTGTTCCAGGAGTGCAGTATGGGCATTGTGGTTGCTGATAAGCACCCTTTGGCTCATTTCCATTGCTACCATCATCTCCTTCATCTTCCTCATCTCCTCTCGCATCTCTGTGACCTCCTTAGTCAGTCGGTTATTCTCCCATTGAAGCTGTTGCACCATCACCATTTCTCCCTCAACACTCACCTCACCATTGTTGACAACTTGGACAGCCTCACTGACCTGTTCCCCTTTCTGATTTACGAAGTAAAGGTACTCTGATGGTACCTGCCCCAATGGATGCACTGTTACCACCCCTGGACTCCCTCGGCAAGTCTCTCCACCATCCGACATGGCTTTGTCCTCATCCGTCTTCCTGGATTTTGACTTGGAATGACTTCTTGGCTTTGCTTTTCCTTTCACCTTTGGTGTCACCACTGCTGCCCTTGTTGGTTTTGAAGTCGTCCCTCTCTTTGGTGTCACTGGTGGCTTTGGCATCAATCCCCTGCTTGGGTTGATGAAGCCTTAGCTGCCTCAGGTGGCCTTGAAGTGCTTCAGGTCCTGGTTGATCGGCGTAGGCTTGGGTTCGATGGGGAGGGTTCCAACATGTTTTCATCACCCAATGCAGGTGTTGTTGGGGTTGCTCTTGGTTCTGACTTGATGACCTGTGTCTTTCCTTCCTTCGTCACTGTCACTTTCCCTCTTATCCGCCACTCCCCAACAACCTTTGTACACTTCTGCTTGTGACCTCGACATGACAAACAAGTGGTGTTGCCCACATACACACATCTCACCTCCAGCTTCACACACCTTGCACAAGCCTCCGTGTTGCCCAAATTCAGTAGACACATGGTCTCTGTTCCAGGCTTCATGCTTGATTTTGATGTTGTTGCCTTGGGTTGTGATCTTCTTGAGGGTTGTGATGACCCCTCCACAGGCTGGTCGACCTCCTCCAAATCCACATCCATCGCCTCTGCTGTATCCTTCTGCTTTCCTTTAACATCCACCTTCTTCATCCTGCTCCGCCCTCTCTCTCCTGCTTCTTCCAACCAGGCCTCTTCCTTTATCTCATCAGAAGAGTTGTTCACATACTCACTGCTTTTGATATGAGTCTGTGAATGGCTCCTCCATCCCATGGGAGTCATTTTCAAAAGCTGGTATTGTGTTGACAGATCCACTGTCATTCTGGCCAAAGGAATGCTACGATGACTTGAAGCTGGGTCAGTTGAAGTGGGCAGTGGGGGAATAATTTGCAACATTTCATCCCTCAAACGAATCTGGATGTTGCCTGGGATGACGATTGGATTTATTATAGAGGCAGCTACTCTGTTCCAAACTGCACGAGGTACTATATGTGATTCAATATGTAGATAATTCAAGCTAAACTGAGTGAAACCTACCTGGTGTCTGATGCCCTTCTGAAAACCACTCCCGAGTACTGCTGCCCTCCTCTGAAAGCATCAGGTGGTACCACAACAAGGGGTCATCCCGCTTTATCTTGCCAAAGTTGACTTCCGTTCCTTGAGTATCAGCTCGGTCAAGCTGCAAGGCCGCGCTGATGAGCAGACGAGATAGGACAAAGTCATATCTGCCATCTCCCTCACATTCCAGTACATCTTGAGCACCCGATGAAGTAGTGTACTAGGAAGTACAGTTAGAAACTCATTGACAGGTAAATTGAGTTAACGTACAATCCAACTCTTCAATTTTTCCTCATTTACTGTATAGCCTTGGCTATGTTGTAGAAGAACAATCTCCAGCTTGCACTCGTCGATCCATACCAACAACTGTTGCCCAATGAGGGTATTCAATCCCTGATTTGATAGAAATGATATGTTATAGGATGAAATTTGGATAGTTAACAGACATACTGGTGAGTTTGGAAGTTCTTGAAGGAGTAGTAAAAGATCTTCATCACCTCCAAAGATGGCCTTTGTGACGGATCGATGGAGATGTGGTTGAATGGAAGGGAGGATGTCATTGATGTAAGATTCAGCAACTTGATTGTAGGAAGGCATTTGCAGAGTTGATATCCGAAGCTGAAGGGCAAAGTATTGTTAATTGATTGAGTGAACAATGTTGAAGTACTGGATCAGTATTTTTTGTGAGAATCCAATTGGAACCACATGGTAAGTCAATTGATCAATCGAGAACTTGTGTACTAAAACAATTTGAACATCCCCAAAACCAATATTCCAATGCCAAAGATCAAGGTAAGTGAATTGTAATACTAATTTAGTTGTAATTACATTGTTTTCAGGTGGTCCCAAAATCAAAACAACCTGCTCCCTCTATGCCGGACTACCAACCCTCATCCAGACTGACAAAGCATCAAAAGTTGGACTTATCTTTGGATGGCAGTACATCTGCTGTCCCCAACCCCAACACAGCTCCACTAACTCTTTCTACTGCTGAAATCGAGCCTCCGATGGTTCATTCTGGATTTCAGCCATCTTCAAAACTGAGAACTTGTCCAAAACTGAGCAGATCGATGGTCGCCAGTACCTCCACCCTCCCTGAAACACTGGCACCTCCTCAGGTTCCAATAGCCATAATGAGACTGCCAGCTATCCATCCCCAATTTCAAGATGGTTCTGTGGGGGGACTCATTCCGTCTTCCCAATTCTATGGCATGCCGGTGCCCACACTTCCACTTGGTGGATATGTTGAGGAGGGTGATGATAGACATGTGAGGTTCAAGAGTCCACTGGAGGAGGGAACCCCACTCCACATATGACAGGCGACTATAAACAAGCACCGGATGGAAGGAATTATGGAAGGAAATGTTAAGTTGGATTTGCTACTTCCACTGCCATTACTGCCATTGCCGCCCCCGCCTCTTCCTCTCAGGACAAGGCCTGTATTCATTCCTCACCCACCAACACCCCCAATTGTCACCATCCCGAAAACTCTGTCATCTCCAGCCTCCGACCCCATCAACTTTGCTTCTACACCTGACTATGATGTCAGAACGACAATATGCAGCGAGGAACAGCCATCCCCGAAATGGCCACGATCTCATACACCGCCTTCTCTGACCTCTGAAGACAATCGATCACCCAAACCAGAAACTGAGGAAGAGGAGCAGGTGGACCAGCTGGGGGATGATGGTGGCGATGAATCGGATGAGGTGGAGTTTGTGGAGGAGGAGAATCTGCAGGAGACGGTGGGGATAGTGGAAGTGGATGACATCATGCTGGGATCTGGGAAAGCGGTGAAGGGAAAGGGGAGAGCAGTAGAGGATCGGGGGGAAGAAATGATTGAAGAGTCGGCGGCTTCAGTCCGCTCCTTCCTCTTGCGGCCTGGCATCGAGGAGTTGATGAAGGATTTGGGTTTGGAAAGTGGAAGTGGAGAGGCAATAAGAGGCATTGAGGTAAGGACAACAGCAAAGGAAAAGCAGGCCATCCTGCTCTCCAGGTTGTTGGAAGCAGAGTTATATCTTGCAGCTGGTGTTGAACAACTGCATGATTGCCTCAAGACATATGTAGCTAACAATTCAAAATTTGAGTTGTAGTTTACATTATTTTAATGAATGCCAATATTGGGATGTAAGCTTGAAGCAGGAATGAGTACATCAGAGTGAATTATATTATCACTGACACTAACACTACTTAAATATATTTGGCTGAAACAGTCCAACAAAAGTATAGAAAAGTGGAAATATACTGATGTTCTGATCTGATGTTCCCACATTGATGAACCAATTCCAATGGTACTAATCTCAATAAAATTCCAACACAATGGACTTACATCAATGGAACAATCTTCTCCCGATGTACCTACCCTGATAGTTCAATCCCGACATTCTTACCCCGATGGACCAATCAAGATCTACTCACCGAGATGGTTCAATCCTGATGTACTCACCCTGATGGTTCAATCCAGCCACAAGTAGAGGACAAATAAATATTCAAGGTCTACTATGAATCTATGATGCTGATATGTAATATGGGCATTTGCTACCATGTAGTCTCTTGGAAGGCTAAGATGTAGCAATGGTAAGAGCCTCATCTCATTGTCTAATACACTGCTAACATGACCTACATGGGCCTACCATAACATTCATAGTCTACTGCTTCAATATGTCCTATAGGCCCACCCATCAGCCATGGTCTGCTCCAATGCTAACATATCACATAGGCCCACCCATTATACATGATCCATACCAGTCCCAAAATTACACTTGGGCCCACCCCATCATCCATGGTCTACTGCTAAGTCCTCATGTCCTATAAGCCCACCCATCATCTATGGTCTATTCCAATACTAACATATCCCATGGGCCCACCCATCACATGTGGTATAAAGCTCTACTCATTTCACCCATGAGCCCATTCTATTTAAATGAACTTATACCTGCCAGATGAGCCCACACATCTTCTAATGGTCTATTACAGTCTATGGGCCCACATTAGCTGGACCATTAAATATGGCCTAAAGCCACCATTAGTTAGTCCATATATAATGGTCTAAAGTCACTGAGAGTTGTGGCTTGTGGGGTGGATATGGGAGTGGCAGTGGTGGGACACCACAATGACGAGTCAACAACAATGAAGAGCACCTGCCCCCCAGCCTTGCAAGCAACTGCTCGCAGGGTGGATTGTGGGTGCTACATATGACAGTGAGGATAACAAGGGGAACAGGAACAGTGGAACGACAGAATGGGAATGACAAGGAGAGCCTAGCAGGTAAGCCCCCCCTGCCACATTGCAGCTTCCCCAAACTAACAAAGACATGAGGCAGCACACCACTGCAAGTGCCTGCTCGCAGGGTGCGATGCCGATGCTGATGCTGATGGCAGCATGACAAGGATGGCCACTTCCACTACAGCACCCCCAACCACCGCTGTGAGCAACTGCTCATGGGGTGGAAATGGGGAGCATGACACAAACACCAGGACAACAACAAACAACCCAGCACTTGCCCCAGCCCTGCATCTTCATGGGGTGGGTTGTGGATGCTAGCGGCTGATGACAACGAGGATGACAGGGAGACAAATGACCTGGCCTTGTGAGCCACTGCTTGTGCAGGGGGATCGTGATGTCTTTTTTGTTTTTGTTTTTGTTTTTGTTTTTGTTTTTGTTTTTGTTTTTGTTTTTGTTTTTGTTTTTCATTTTCTTTTGTTTCATTTGTTTTCTTTCATTTTCATTTTCACTTTACTATAGTACTTGTATATGGTATATAGTAATTGGTCCTGACCAGTCAATGACTGGTCAGGACTGAAGTGCAGTCTGGACCAGTTGAAACTGGTCCAGTGACTGCTTGTAACCATAGTGGACTGGTCCTATAGGGTCCAGTCCAGTTTTTTGTGCATATCGAAAATATTATAACTGGTTTGGTTATTGGTTCACCCTTGAGGAGGTGAAAGAACCAGACCAGACTGGACCTTGAAGCACTAGCCATTACAGCTTTACCAAAAGTGTTAGATGACTTTGGCTCAGAGAACCAGGTGGACATTCACTGTTCTGGAAGGAGGCCCAGAACCAATTAATGGCGGCAAGATCAGAACACTCAGGTATGTGTTCATCACAAATCATCAATGCCCTGCTCATTAGTTAATTTTAGGTATGACTGTGGGAAAAACGATCTTGGGCTTGATTTTGGAACAGCCCACCCATCCTTCCAGGCTACTTTCTTGAAGCCATTTGCTGGATTTGTCAAACAGGTGTTTTGTGAGTTCCACCATTTTTTCCATTGCACTTTGAGCCTGAATATGTAATACCAGCCTCAAACATGTGTGCAAGTTGTGCTATCATCATCAAATCCAACAACATAGATGACCTGCCGACAACTGCAGCTGACATGGCTGCGCTCTCCAGCATGATTGACATGGAAACAATTTCCAGTGCTCATCTATGCTCTATCTCACTGGCACCTTCTATCTCCACATCTGTGCCTTCCCAAGTAACACTAGACAAGATATCTAGTCTCAACCCCTCATATTCTGTGTTCCTGCTGCTGCAAGAGCATCATGTACTTTCTGTTCCTCAGCATTCTACCACTGCATCCACCTCCTCACCAGATCCACCTGCTGAAGACATAATCGATCCACTCTTGTGAAGCATATTCAATCCTGCAGATGGTGCATCATCAATACACTGATGCTCGGGAACTCACCCCTCTTTACCGTATTCACATGCTGGAGATGCCATGCAGCTGCCACTTGAATATTCATTGATGCCTGTGGATGGTCAACCTGCTGCTCACTTGGAGAATGCACCCTCACCTTTCATGTGCTCTTCAAGCATTGCTCCACCCAAAAATCAACAGCCCCCTGCCCCCACATCACAATCTAACCCCCTAGTCATTGCCGCTCCTGGTGGTGCTCCAGCTGCTAGCCTGTTGACAGCTTCATCACCTTCATCTACTGCTCCTCCAAGTCTAGCTGCTCCCTCTAGCAATGGTCAATCTGTTGCTCACTTGGAGAATGCACCCTCACCTTTCATGTGCCCTTTGAGCATTGCTCCACCCAAAAATCAACAACCCCCTGCTCCCATGTCACCATCTAACCTGCCAGATGTTGCTGCTCCCTCTGGCAACAGTGACCCAGGGACAGCATGATCAACTATGTCGAGCATAACTACTGTTCCAAAGACACATGCTGCAAAGCAAACTGCACTTACTACGGGTGAACCTATGGGTGAAGGCGGAAGGGGTCAGCACCTGCACAAGGCACCCGCAACCAAGGTGATCATCCCTCTTATGGACATGTCATAGAAGGTTCCGGAATGGCTGCAACTTGCACAAGAGTTCATTGTAGATAAAACTACTGGACCAAGTTGGGATCATTGTGTAACTGCCTGGTTTGCATTTGAAGGGACGTTTTCTGTGGATGAGGTCATGTCGGTGTGTGCAATCACTCTGGAATGTTTGTATCATATGCGCTAACCTAACCATTCTAGTCGAGGCTCCCTGAATCCAAAAGTTGACCAGCAGCCCTTTCCGAGTGGCTGCATACAAGGGATTACTTCCATCCCCCAGAGATATCTGACCCTGCTGCATTCGGCCTAGAGTGGTTAGTCTGGTGGAATGCTTTGCAACCAGCATGGAGGAAAGCACAGACCCATGGTGCTCTACTGGTCATGCTTGATCCTAAGCACCCATCAAACCACAACCTCTGGTCATTATGCAAAGGTGGCCCCAATGGATTAGTCACAGTCTTGATCAGCTTGAAGTATTGGCATTTGGCTAGTGGTGATGGTAACATGTGGATGCATGCCGTCAATGATCTGACTTCCTGTTTTGTGGATGTGGCAGTTTCAATTCCAGCAAAGCTAAGTGATTCAAGGTAAACACCACAATTTCCCTGTCTTACACTGATGTTATTCACTAGGGTGGCAAAGAAGAGGAAGATTTGAAGATTTCTAGTCATCATAACTCATTTGCTGTGCTGCCTGATCAGTAATCTCGGTATTTCACATGTCTTGTACATTCTGTCTTACCGTTGCTGTGCATACTAGTTGGTAGTTTCACAAGTCTAGTTTCTTGGGATTGTTGCTTGTTGCGCTACTGCATGTACTATAACATATCATAATTGATTCTTGCTCCTATGTGAAGGGTTGGCTTGCTATGATAATCGCAATGTGTTGAAGCAGGGGGCAAAAAAATCTGGGTGGCTATGTTTTCATGAACTATCATTTCTGTATCCTAACACTTTCAACCTGTCATTGATCACAAACTATTAATACACTGCCAAGCTGCCCACCAGTCCAGATCACTCACAGATCCATATCCCAGGAACAGCAATGGATTGATTGACAGAAAAGAATCCTGGATATAAAAGGATTTATTGGGGTGGGGGGGGCAACCAAACAGCTGGTGGGAAATGTGCCCAATGTGCAGGGGCAGAGTGGAGCCAACCGACCATAATCTGAACATCACGTGGATTTGTGATATATAATGTTGACCTGTAATTACATACCTGCATATATCAGCATATAACCTGTCATTACAGTTCTTTTATATATATCAGAAGGATGTAATAGCCTGGATGATTAGACTTCATAGAATGAGACATCTCCAGCTGCATTTGACATCGAAAAGAAGCCAAGACTCCCTCTAGCTTGCATGCAATGGGATCATTGAGCATATCAATATACCAATTGATGACAGAAGTTTCCTGAAGCACTTTGTGATGCATTGGACAGATGCATCAACATTGACATTTAGTGATGTGTATGGCCCAGCCTGAGGCCGTGCCAAGCTGGGTCCAAATAGGCCAAGCCAAGCCAGGCCAAAATGATGGCTTTGGCCCAGCCTAGCATCCTGAAAAGCCAAAGCCAGGCTGTCAGGCTGCAGCTTTCACAAGCAATGGAGGAACATTTGTCATTGCAGAAATTTACAGCTTGGGTAATCACCAGATCATCAAACTTTCATTTATCAACTTTGCATGGACACATCCATTTTTGTTCCCTGTCACTTTTTGTCTGCCCACTGCCATCGCCCCTCTTTATGGCTCCTCATATGCCTATCTGTCCTTTCCTGAGTCTTCATTTTTGCTCAAGTACATGTACAATGTAACCATCTGTGGTCTATTTTTCAAATATTTATGACAACGATGTGCCCAACTCTTGTTTCCCATTTCCCCCTCAACTCATGCCATACACTGTTCAATTGCCTCTTCTGTACCCAAAATGTGCACTCCAAAAACCATTAAACTACTTGTCAAAGACATCAGTGCTCTCTCAAGCTCATTGTCAGATGCCGTACCAAAGGGATCCAAAGATGATAAAATCTGGTCTGTTATGAACACTAAGGAAGGTGATATTCCACATGAGACTTTCAACTGCTGATTTGATGCATTGTTTGGGGAGGATTGCAGTGATTCTAGTGGCTGCCTTCACCATGTCTGCCAGGGCAAACTTGGAATGGGTCTTGTGGTATCTTACCTTTTGAAAATCAACTGGACTGATTTCCCCCTGGATCTCGTTGAGCTCAAACTGCATATCTATATTGATGGATTATTAGATGAGTGGACGTATCTCACCCAGCATGAACACTCAACCTCATGGTGAAGCTCAAGGACACTGCCAACAGTGAGATGCCTCAACTTTCCTTCCAGCGCAAAGCTGTCCAGGATTTCTACTTCTGACAAGCTGACAAGAATGACCCTCCTACTTCTTCAGCAGTGGGTGCTGACCCAAATGTGCCCTCCTCAGCTAGTGCAGTGCTGACTCCACAAAACAAGCATAACATTTCTTCCGTTGCTGATGATGACAGTGATGCTGAAGATAGAATTGTCAATCAGCCAGTGCCACATATGTTGTCTTTGTATCCTAAGCTTACTGTCTCTGACAGCAATCCAGTGGTGGGGCATAAGCATTCCAGATTGAATATTCATACAAGCAACTAATATAAGTTCACAGTACAACTCACAGTGCTATCATTCTGCATGGGGCCCCTCACACAGGACTATCTGGCAATTACATATGTCCTCATCCATTTCAAGTGAATGTGCATTCTTGCAGGGTAGGATTACAATATCAAAATGATGCAGTCATCTCAAGGGCAACATTGTGGAGGCCCTGCAGTGTATCAAGTGTGCAATCCAGCATGATTTACTTTTTCAAGAACCTGCACCATCATTGATATTGGAAGCAGAGGAAACTAGTGACCAAGAGCTGGACGGTGCGGGAGCCAGAGGGGACTCAGGAGACCTTGAGGAGTCAGATGTTGAAGAGTTTTTGTGGGATGGGCTATTGATTGAGGATGAGGATGAGGATGAGGAGACAATGTATTGGTCTGAGTAGCTTAGTAGCTTCCCATATTATTGTCAGCTGACCTGTAGACAACAAAAAATCAACATTTACATACAAAAGCTGTGGCCTAGGCCAGGCCAAGCCAAAGCCAGGGCTTTCAGGCCAAGCTAGGCTGGAACACCACTATTCACATTGTCATCTCCACCATTGAACAGTCCATCTTCCTGTGTATTTTTTGCATTCAAAACAGCCCAGCATATATCTTCATCTGTTGTCTCATTGATAACCTGTGACTCATCAGCTGGATTGAGCACTGCCTCAATATCCATTCTGCTGCTTGCCTGAAGTACCCCAGTTGATTCCAACTTGTCAAGAGCATGCTTCATTGTTGAGCCATTTCTTGTCAACTGATAATATTGACTTCTTCTCATGCAGCTGAGCCTGGAACTTCTCTTTTTTGGATTTAACCTGAGTGTCAAGACCAATTCCTCTGACTGGATTTCTGATCATCTCCACCAACTTGTCTGGCTGCCTTGCAGCACAGCTGGCCTCCTATCTGCAGCACAGCCTGAACATGAAATTCCTTTATTTCAAACAGTTCCAGGTCATTGCATTGGGAGGCTGGTTACTAGCTATCACTGCCTCGGTAATTCTGGTTGCTTCCAGGCTTAGTATTTAACATAGCCATTTCTGTCTTGCATTAGGCAGTTTGTAAATCAACCAAGTTAACTCAAAATCCTCATCTAAGTCTTTCTTAACTACTATCTTGTTCTCCTCTGGAACCTATATCCCCCTCCTTTACCCTTGTCTTGAAATTAGGACACTTGATGAGGAGAAGGGCACAACTTCTTACAAGTTGAAGCCAAGTCCTTTCTGTCCCCTTTCACTTGGTGTGTTCCCCCTAGTGGACTCCATACCAGAACTCCACTGGATTCCCTCTCTCTTTCTGTTTCCTCTTGCAACCTCCAACAACTGTTGACTGGGTCTGGCTGGAAATCTGACATCATCCTTTTGAGTTCAGCTCTTAACACTGATCCTGCAAGATTTTCAGCCCTTTTTTCAGGACCTCAAGAGGCCTTAATGGCATGGGTAGCTGGAACTTGAGTATTGAAGAAGTAAATTATATGTTTCACATCATAGTTTACATGGCCAACTGCACTAATATATATATGGTAATAAATTGTATAGGTTTTACTTCCCAACAGGTATGTGTTATGGGTTCAAATTCCCCACCTACCAACTTGGTGGATCAAAAAATCTATGGGTTATTGGAGAGTATGGGTTATCAGGGCTATGGGTTATGAGGGAGTTGACTGTAGTACAGAATTAGCTTGTAACTTGAATTTAATGGCAGATATTTTCAAATAATCTTGTTCATTTTCTCCTCTCCTCCCTTCTATACAAGATTTGTAAAGCTGCCACAGGCTGGTTACCAACTCCCCTGTCACATCCGCCATAACCCCAAGCTTTGGCCATATTTTAAGGATGCCCTAGGAGTGATAGATGGCAACCACATCCACTGTGCACCTCCTTCTGTTGATCAACCATTCTACTGAAACTTGGGAGGGCTCTGCATCTGATGCATGAATTTGGGATAATGCACTGTTGAGAGACTTCAAAGTCCCAGAAGGAAGATACTATCTTGCTGATGCTGGCTTTCCATCATGCAAGGAGCTCCTTATCCCATACAGAAGGTGTGCACTATCACCTTGCTGAGTGGGGCTGTGCAAATCTCAGGTAAGGGCATTCATATCCTATTGAATTCAGCTCAATACTGCAAATAAAGGCCTCAGAACAAGGAAGAGTTATTCAATTTATGCCATTCATTCACATGCAATGCTATTGAACATATTTTTGGTGTTTTGAAGTGTAAATTCCAAATTTTGTTGCTAGCACCAAAATATAGCCTGGATACCTGCAGCATTGGCTGCTCTTCACAATTTCATCTCTATTCATAACCCTCATGATCAGAATTCAGCCTATCTCAAGTACCACCTCTGATGGTGCAGTGCATACATATGATGATGTTGATGAAGATCTTGGGTTGACAGAAGCTCCCATGCCCAATAGTGCTTGAAGGTCCAGTCACAACAACCGAGGACCAGACTGGACCAAACTAAAATTGTAACTGGTTCTATAGGACAAGCAGTCCCATTTTCACAGCTTGCAAAGTGGTTTGGTCCTTGGTTTCCATTCTTGTTGACACTTACTATAACCATCCAAAACTGGTGTAGACTGGTTGAGGACTGAACTCATGGTCCATAACTTACAGTGGCAGCAAAAATATCAATATACAATTTTATAATACTATTTACATATGTAGTAAATAAAAAATGGGGGGACACCCAAATGAAAAGAGTGAAAAGTGAGTCATTTAAATAGTGCAACATCATTTGTACCTGTTTGCATGTTCACATGCTTTCATTTACATGTTTCTGACATGTTTACACTTTTCATTTATATGTTTACACTTTTTATTTATATGTTTACACCTATTTGTATTGTATTGCCACAACCTGCAGTGCAAACTCATCTCTCTCCCACCACCAACCATGGCCACTGCTTAAACATGCAACAATGGGGGCCCAAATGATGACTCAAACAATGAGCCCCAGGTAAATGATTATTTTTTTGTTTCTTTGCATTTTTAACCAACATTTTTATATCATTCTCCATAATCTCCAAAGTTAGCTTCCCTAACAGATCAGCTGCATCTTTGTCATCATCCACATAGTACTCCAGTCATCTTCTGTGATGGCCCATCCCTCTGTAAAGTTTATTCTTTGCTGCTAGAGCAAAAATTTCAACATTTGAAGAGCTTCCATTAAAACAGGATGGATTCAATTGAACCTCTTCATATTGGTTTTGGCACTGGATGAAAAAACATGCTTGGAAGGAACAGAGGAAGCTTGAATAGGTAGATGATCTAATGCCATCACAAACAATACTGGATGAATTTTTTCACTCATGTAGAGATCCAACCTAAGCAATACATGAGTAAACTCAGCCAGTGTATAATGGACTGGATTGGTTACTTCTGTACCTAAGCAATACATGAGTAAACTATAAATAGTACAGCAAGTAATCAAGTGTATGGATCAAACGATATAGTCTACTCACCTTAGTCAGTGTATAATGGACTGAGGTGTCTAGTACATATATGTATGGAGGTAGCATTCGTCCTTGGTGTCTGCCTGCTTCTCAGCTTGCAGTTCTCGCTTAGATTTGGGTTGTTTGCAATGCGGCCATGCCCTGGAATGTATACCTGACTGCTCCTGGTCAAGCTGTACAGCACAGATGGCACAGTCTTCCATGAGTTTCTTGAGGTGACGCTCGCCCATGGTTAATTCTTGATCCATTGCTTCCTCCTGATCTGTGTCTTCTGGTGTTGATGGCAAATCTGCAGGACCAGACTAAAGAAGAGTCGTTCTAATGAATGGCCTTGGAATGCATAATAACAGGGCTACACACTTCATCTGAAGAGAGCACTAGGACCGTCCTTTGCTTTATCCATGAGACCTTCTTTTGATGGCGTATCTGTGCCAAAATTTTAGGTTCTGTGCGCATAGCTGATCGAGAGGGTCCATGGTTCTGTATGGTGCTTGGTTGGGGCTGCGGGGTCTTGCTGCTTCATCCTAGATGCTATAAGAGCATTTAGCTGTTGTACCAGAGCCTTTTGATGGCACACCAGTCTCTCCCATTCCAGTCTCTCCCATTCCAGTCGTTCCCATTCCAGTTTATGTGCCATAGCTGTTAACTCGTTATCTTTGTCGGCCTGGATTGTTGACTTCAGCCCTGATCCTCGTGGTTGTTGTGTACTTACCTGTAATGCTGCGAGTTGTTTGAGCATGGCCTGTTCCCTTGTATGCACTGCCTTGTCATGCATCTCCAAAGTCTTCTGGAGCTCAACGCGGTGAAGTGCATCTGAGTGGGCTTGGTTGTTCTTCTGCTGATAGATCACCATCTGTTGCTTCTTCAGCTTTTGGCGAAGCCCGAGCTCTTGATTCCCTATAAAATGGCCATGTCTGAACATATGTTGCAGGTTTACCTTCTTTGTCTGCACCTGTGGAACGTGAGGATGATTGTTGTCGACATATGGATGTTTGATTGTCTGAAATAAGGAGAGTAAATGAAACCATTTACTCATGATGATACTTTGGATTGACCTGTGTTCCATGCAAATCATGGTTCTGTCCCTCATCCCATTGATACTCACTGTCAGTTGTTGATTTTTCCTGGACTGCGCCGTGATGATCATTCCAGGGATTTTCTGGGTCTACATCCATTTCTTCATTGGGAGAAAGCATGGAAGGGAGAAACAATGGTGTTGTTGGCAGGTTGCTCGATGCACTATGGGACATGATTAAATGAGATGGGTCCGAGATGTCATATCCTCCCTTTAAATTTGTATTTGGCCTGCCTAGCAACCCGACAAACCATAAAGTTGACATCCATATTCGGCGTCGACTTCCCTGCTGCCGTTTTTCAAGGTTTCTCCATTTATCCTAGGCTGTCCAGCAAGAACAATGGTCCCCTTCATTGCATTCTTGTTTAGGCTAGGTTCATGGATCTGCATGGTTGCACACAGAATATTCAATCTACTTGATAATTGTTTTATCAGGGGCTCTCCATTGCTATAAAAGTTGTTGGCTCAGGCATCCCATATTTACTTTCATTGCCCACACTGGTTGCCCACCCATTCTACTTCTTCCAGCCTCTTGCATTCACTGAATTTCCTCCACTCATTCATGGTCAATACCCGTAGTTATGTGCCCACATCCTGTTGGGTGAGTGATGCTTTAATTGCAGGGTATTGTATCATGCAGACTGTAAATTAGGAAACATGGGAGGCAAAGTTGCATTCACGTCTTTATTCGACCGTAGCATACAAGCCCTGTCAGGTTCTCATCACCTCACGGCATTCCACTGCATTGTGATATGCTTACCATTATCCATATGTGAAAAGTGTCTTTGAGGGTGCAGTGCTACAACCCTACATACATGACTGCACAATCACTGTTCATGAAGGTCATCATAGTTACTGCTTCTTGGTTTTCTTCAAACAACATTGCCGACTCCAACCAAATCAATCTCTGCGTTGTCTTTGGGGTGCCAGTCATCGAGGTGATGTTGTTGTCATGAGAATAGGATCTAATGGCTGTTATGTGAACATGAGAGATCAAGACACTATCCTTTCTGATTGGTTTATGCAGAAGTAGGTCATGATTTCTTAAAACACTTTACAGCCTTGCTTATGTACAACAGATTCTCAGTTACAATTTTGAACAAGCCGAAAGGCCCACTTCCCTTGCAGATTACATGTCATCGATGCTCTCAGGATGATCTTTTCTATTGAGGCATAAGTTTTTGCTGCCAATTACATTGCAGGCTCACATGTATCATCTCAATAATACCCATTTGTGTTAGCTCTATTCAGGGCCCATTCTTGAGTCATCAGCATTTTGTAACAACTTCATTCCAAAAGTCTAATACGATGCATAAACATAACAAACTAAGTGCATATATGTAGATCAGATCACATCGTGCCCCTTTCCTGAGTGAATTTGTAGTGAGGCTTTAATCTCCGGACAGCATCCTTAGGGTTAGGAAGGGAATTGAGAAGAATGGCTGAGATGTTGGCAAAGCCTTGTCCCAGCATCAATGATGTTGCATCCATGCATGACTGGAGAGCATCAAAGTCGTGTTCAAGATCCTCACCACTCAAATGGAGCAATTCAACCATTTACTCCAGCATAAAATCTTCAAAGAACATATTCATATAAACTGGAAATGACAGATGGTAGTACTCACCAGCGCAATTTTCATGTCCAGACGAAACACCCGAGTCAGTGAAGGGACTGGCAGACTCATTGAACTCAGAAGACAATCGAGAACTGACATTGTTGAGGAGCAGCAATCTTTTGACTCTTATTGAAGGGAAGAAATTTACTTACTGTTGTCCATGGTGGGTGTAAACATGCTTGGGTGAGGCTGGAGTTTCTCTGGAGGATTTGAGTTGTCATTATGTGGAATCATGAGATGACAGAAGACATTACCCATGGCAGCAGCACATGCATCCCTGGCAAACCTCCTTCCATGCTTGGGTAGAATCCTCTGGCATTGCAAAAGAATGGAGGTCGAAGAGATGGGGATTTGCCTAAGTTTGCAGTCCAGGTAATGTTCAAATATGTTGCGGGAAGCTCCGGCAGCTGTCAAACCTAATTACACATTCTACATAACCTAAACATGGTTAGGCTTCTTTGACAACCATGTGTGACAAGGATATCAACCTAGTATACAACCTTGTACAACCAGATGTTTTACTCAAAGGTGAGGTAGAACAATATCCAGTTGAAGTTATCTACCGAGTGCTGATATCCTTTGACTATAGCATGGTTTCAAATATCCTCTGGGGATAGATCACACCCAGATCAGTGGCTATTATTTAAATGCACCACAAGAAGGGATCCAATTTACTAAGTGTACATACAGATGGCAATCTTGAGACGGTCATCTCAGGTAAATTATTTTCCACAACTGACAGAAATATCCCCAAATTTTTTCAAAACTTCACTCAGGGACATTGTAAGCAACAATGTCATTAGAGCACTTCAGCAAACCAGTCAAACCTTGTTTTTCGCTTGTTCTGAGCGAGTTTTGGTCAAAGTAGTGCAACCAAATTGAGTAAGTTGCTGAGCTCACATGAGTAAGGTATTATCAACATGTCGATAAAGTCAATACAACCCCCAAACCACATACAAAAACAGCATAAAACTAGCTAGTATGACTTATGGTATATATATGATAGCTAAGAAATTCCTGAAAAATGCGAAGACGACCTATGCAGCATGGTCATGTGTGTTGCCAGCAAGCTCCAAAATAATGCTTGGCATGTTTCGATCGTTCGGTTCCACTTTGAATGGGATTGCTGAAGTGCTCTATTCAGCCAAAGAAGAATGACGGTTGCCACTGTGATGTCAAACTAGCGCACCTACAACTAAACTTAGATTCTTTGTTTCCTGCCAAAGTTCTTCCCTGCAGCAGCTTTCTGCTTTTGTAGTCGAGCACATCCAGAAGTGTACTTCAGATGTAACCTGATTATGTCAATGACAGGCCATCCTCTAGAGTAGCTGTTGAGAGCAGGGAAGTGCAAAACAACCTTTATAGAAAATTAATTACAAACTACCATGAAAAAGGATGAATGTACCAAGTCCCAAACAACATGGATAAGAGCAAGACTTTGGCTTGAATAACTCCGGGTTAGGTCCAGGTGCTCACGCATAACATGTTTGACACATTTCTAATATACTCCTTAAGCATGGAATGAAAACATGCGGATGAACAGATAAATACCTTAAGTTTCACAAAAGTCCTTTGGATCCCAGTCCAAAGCATCTTCCAAGTTATATCCACCACAGCCTGGTTGCCCAGCTTCGCCACTAGGTTTCGGGATCTGCTCATCATCAGAGTCACTTTCTTCTGAAGATGATTCAGAAGAGGTAGAGGGACTCTTGTATTGTGCTGGAGGAGCAGTAGGTTTGGTGGTTGACTTGGGGTGATTACCACAATACAAAATAGGCTTCACATAAGGTGGATGTTGTAAATCGACTGCGGGAGCTGATGTGTCTGCTCTGGAACCAAGATGGAGACAGCTGATTTCCTCCTGTGCAAGAATCTTCTCGGGGGTGCAAGTGAGGGTTTCTAACTCCATTTGAGCAAGGGGGATAGGAAGAGTTGGGGGTGGAGCGCTAGGCTCAAAGAAAGGAGTGATTATTGAGAAAAAGGCCATCAAGGCAGGTATAAGTTGACTATAGGATGGCAATATGAATGGGCTATCGGTGGGCGCCAACAGTGGCCCGACACTAATATATGTATGAAAATCTATGTATTTCTATAACTGGTTTTTGAATTGGAATGAAACAATAACTCCCAACAGTTCCATTCTGCCAATGACAACAATAGCAATGTCCTCTTAGCTAAGGACTCATTGCTGAGGAAATGTCAACAATTAGCAAACAGAGATGACTGGCGTGACATGGAATGGCAATGTGAAGAAGATATAAGAGCAATGGGAGACACGAAAGTATCCTTATAATCCCATCACCACCAACACCACATTGAGATATGCTATCCTTCTTTGACAAGTTCAACAGCCATCTGGTTGCAAAACTGGATGGACACATAGGTCCAGTCATAAGCCTCACCCTATTGCCAAATGGAAACCTTCTTGTGAGCAGGGGTAAGTCACTGGACACTGGTCCAGCATTTAATTGACTGTTAAAAGGAGCTGACGGAATCAAAGTTTGGGACATCAAGACTTATGACCAGCTTGTCATTCCTCAGCAGCCCTTCAATGCCCGAGCGCAAGTAAGTTGCATGGCATGGATAACTCGCAGGAATGAAGCTTTCGACACTTTATGTTATGGAAATGCACTTGGTTGGCTGGTCTTTCTGCAACACCAACAAAACAAGGTCAGTAACAATATTCCGGATACAGCAGAGCTTGATATTAGACATAGGGATGCTTCGAGATCATTTACTCAGCATGCATTGCAAAAGGCAGCGAGATATTATGCATTGCTGCCAGTACCTTGGGTGGATCATCAACTTGCATCGCCACTGGTACCAGGGATAACTGCATTCTCATTTGGACTTTCAATTCCAGTAGCAGGAAACTTCAACCAGTAGCTATGGCGATGGTAAGGATATTATACCCAAAGGCCTTGCATTTGCAGACAATCCTATGAAAGACTTGCATGTCTTTGGGTTGCATGATGGTGCAGTGTGAGTCACAACTAGAATGGTACATGTTGTCTGTTCGCTGATCCTACATTCAGGCATATATATGGGGGAAATGATGGAAAATGGATAACAACAGTGAAATTGGGTTCCAAAATGTGAGTCGTTCAAAGGAAATCAACAGCATCAATGCTAATCATACCAAGTGGAAATGCTGCAGTTGACCTCCAGCATGGGTTATGCGTCGTGGATAATGTGGGAAATGGATTCGATCTCTACAAACTTGACAGGGGCGAGTTTATTTGAACATTTGCAACAAAAGACCCACAGAAAACATATCCGAAAGGAGTGTGCTTTGTGTCTGACTCGCATATTGTCATTGCTGGCAGTGACCATGGTTTGGTCTATATCTTTGAGAGAAAGAGTGGGTGGTGTTTGGATACTCTCAAGCACACAAACGAAGGAGGAGTGCAGACAATAACCATGAGTAAAATAGCAAGATCAAAAGGATCAGCTCCAACGAGAATGATATAGACATTTGATAATAATAAAAAGACTACGATTGTGAGTGCCTCGGCAAGCAGCTGCGCTGCTATGCCAATCTTGGTCTGGAAGTGGAAGCATCCTGCAAGCACCGAGCATGCCAGTGCAAAGAGCTGCACCATTACTGCTGTCATCAATGTTATTGTGCAGTCTCTTGGGCTGATTGCTGCAATGGCACATGTCTATGGCATCATGAAGACCCATGTGAGTAAATTGTATGCCTTTCATGGGTATTCTTGACAAGCACCCCTAGTTCTAAAGTACATTTCCGATAGTGTGGCCACACACGCAGATGGGCAGACACAATACCGGAGTACAAGAAGTAGCCCCTAGAGCACCACACCAGATACAATTGCAGAAAGAGCAGGGAAGGTGTCAAGTGACAGAAGATCATCATCCACAAAATTGCGAATACGTTATGAACTCAGCCAATTCAACGGAAATGATAGAGAAAATAGTAGAAATGATAGCTGAGACAAGGGTAATGAGTGGGAACAACACTTCCCCCAAACCAGAGATGGAACAGAAGAAGGATGTCATAGTCATATAGGTGATCCCATCGGTTGTATCCTTATACATAGAATGATGAGTTTATTCTGACTTGGCCACCTCCAGCGGAAGGTAGGAAGTCCGCCAATGTCGACGTGTGATGGGACCATGGGGCACAAAGGGTGGAACTGCAGATGCAATGGTGCAATGGTATGATTAACTTGCTACTGGTGGCAACAGGTAAATCAATATACATTAGACAATACAGAGGGCAGGGGAGACGGCTTACGGAATTGCAATGGGTCATGGCACAAGAAATGAGCCGTCAGTATTGCAGAACATGGAGAATTTCGCCCAGTTAACTGTGACAAAGGTACAAGACCACTAAGACCTTGGAATGAGGTGAGCCAAAGAACGGGGGTAAGGGTTTGCAAGGATGTTGTAGACATGCCTTGGCTCAGTTAACTGCAGCCAAGGAGTTGCAATGTGGTGGTCGATGACTAGATGAAATGACAGTCATACAAGTCATGTCATGTTTGTGACACAGATCCATCCATGCCACCCAACAAGTAGTGACTGTCACGACTTCACTGTCAACTCTCTTCATTCGCATTAATGCAGCGAATTGTTCCTTTAGCATAGACTCCTTTGCCTAGAACCTCTGTCAGTGCTTGATCTTCCATTTGCCACTTCAGCAAGTTTGTTTGTTAGCATTAACACAATGAACAGTTTGTCTTCTCAGTCTTTCTCTGCACAATACACTCTCTTTTCACAGGTCGCGCAACACAGTCTCAATCTTGAGGGTTTGCTCATTCGCATTAACGCAATGAAGTTTCCCTGTTCTTGGATGTAAAGACCTGCCTAGTGGAGTGTTTACTCGTTGGCATTGACTTAATTTGCCCCTTGTCCCCTGATCCCTGATATCTGTGGTCTCCATATATTTCAAAATGGCAACTGGTGAGTATTTTTTATTTTTGCATTTGTCGACTCCTTCTGATGTACTCTTAGGTGAAAAGACCACTGTTTTCCTTCATGATGGCTCCCATGTCCTCAGCTCACCAACAGCCACTGCTCTACCTTTGCCATTTCCACTGTTCATCAACTCACTTCCCAAAGATGTGCAGCCTCATTCAGTCGCAAATATAATGTGGTCTCTTAACAGCTATCCCTACTTTGAATTCATCCCCGACAAGCCAAATTTTGAAGGGCCACTTCTTAAGTCCTTGAAGATAAGTTCTGCCACTGTTGCCCTTGAACCTTTGGCTCATGGTTTTGAGCTCTCAACATCCATTGCCAAATGGTGGTTTATGCTGGAGCGAAAATTGTTGTTCATCATGCAGAAACTCCTGGATCGAGCTTCATCACAAAACCCCAATTATGGCCACAGGGTTCTTTCCTTCCTTTCACCCTCCCACTTCAGGTACAATGCAGCTCACAGAACTGAGAAGGAAGCTCAAAAGGCAATTTCTGTCTCCAAAGCTGCCTTTGTCATTTTGATGGCACAATGTAGTTTTGGCATTGCCATCAACTGCTCAGAACATGAAATGACTAGTGACTACCCAACCTGGGTCCATTATCTTATCAACCAAGGGGTGCACTGTGACTGGGTCAAGCTGCTCCAGGAGTCATCTGTCACCAAGTTCCAGGATTTCACCAGGAAGGACGTCATCATCCATATTGGCCAGTGCCAATGGTTGCATTACATTGGTCAAATGATCCTCTTTGGTATCAAGATTTGGTATTACTGGGGCACATATAACAAGAGCCCTTTGCAACCACTTCAACAGTTCGCTTGGATTCCCCTTCCTCCCTATGAAAAGACCATTTCAGCCATGATCAAAGCAAAGTGCTCTTTGTCTGGAAGTCTGCCACAGTCACCGCCACCTTCATCAACTAGGCAAGATAATTCATTTGCCCCAGCTATTAATCAGATAGAGCCAGAAGTCAAGAAGGGTAGTGGGCAAAAGAAAGGTGAATCTTGGACAGCTTTCTTTGAGAGATGGGCTGAACTAAACTTGAAGAAGATGAATAGGGAGACTCTTGCTGACCGGGAATGCCAAGAAGCCTAAGAGGAGGCTTACGCCAACCAAGAGCCACCAGGGAAAAAGGGTGCCACTGTTTACAAATGGGAGGAGGTTGACGGATTTTGGGTTAGAAAGTACGTGGACAGGTGCAATGTGTGGGACATTTGGTATTTGTTTTCCAAAGCTCAGCAGTGCTATGATAGCTTTTATAATGAATGGGATTTGCACCCCAAATTCTGTCCTGGCCGGAAGTGGTACCACCCTCCATCATCAGATGAAGAGGACGACGGTGAGCTTCTAGTGGCAATATTGATGGTCCAGTCTAGCAGTGCAGGAACGCCTTCAAATCCCACAAAAAAACATGGCCTACCTGAGCTATGCCCATCCTCCATTGCAGCTGCATGTACTACGAAACCATTGCCAGAAACCTTTGATGCCCATCGAAGTGATCCCCTTCCTTCATCTGCTGCGAGTGCACAGGACATGGTCCTTCTGATGCCAAGTGGTCCTTTGTGCAAACAGTGGACTTCCACTGCAATTTCTGACTGCCTTCCTATTCCTTCCAACTCCTATGTGCAGCCCATTTGCTCAGATGCCTCCAAAAGTCCCATCTTCCCTTCCCACAACCTCGGCTTTATATCTTCGTAGATCCCCTGACCCTGTTGGCACTGAGAATACTAATACAAATAGTAGAAGCTGTCGCCCTCACCCACCTGGTCTTGATGAACCCCCTGTCAAGTGTGCATGTCACTCCCTCACTAATTCCCCAAGCTCACGTCCCACACTGATTCCCATACAGTCCCGAAATCCAGATCCAGCCCTGCTTGTATCTGTCAGTGGCACAGAATATATTCATCAACCTTGCTCGATGACCTCCAATCATGAATCATTTCTTGCAGCTTCCGATGAGAGCCGGTCGTGGACTGATGACCTCCTGGATATTCATCGTGATCAATCACCAGAAGTTACAGAAGCTGCAGTTGAAGATCTCAAAACTGTCCTATATTGTCACTATGGATACTGCATGGAGGAATGCCCGTATATGAGTATCTCTCTCAACTTGCCAAAGGAATTGACATGGCTTGAAGTCTGTCGTAAGCTGAGTATTCCAGAGGTGATGAACCTCTCACCCGACGTGATTGTCCCAATCAAAGATTTTGTGGTTGTCCTACTCAGATCCAAGCATGCTGGTAAACTCATACCAGGAAAATTCTGGGATCTGAGTGCTTCCAACCCTTGCTTTCTAGGTTTTCAGAATGCATTTGTAGACATTGACAAGTGTCTCTTCAGAAATCAAAACTTGTATGTTTTCTGCCCTTGGGGTTTGCATCCAAGTAGGGACACAGCATGGGAGCTGGCATTACCAGATGCAGCCTCAGCATTGGAGTGTGTGCAACGTCAACTTGGTCCTCATACGGTATCACTTGCAGAACATTTAGTTGAAAGAGGTGTTCCATTCTTGACCTTATCAAGAGCCATTGTCAATCCTGTTCTGATAACTTCTCATGGTGTGCCTCACAATGGTATTAGTCTCGGATACTGCCCTACTGGATACACGCCTCATTTGGCTGATTATGCTGTCTATCGGGCATTGCTGGGAAGCTTTTTGTGTCGGCCCCATGCTCGGGCTGCTCTGCTCAAGGGGGGGATCATTTGGCAATTAGCCAGGGAGTTCTTAGATAATGAAGCTGTGCTTATAGGTCCCTCAGAGCATGCCATGCATGGGATACTGGGCATGTTCACTTGCAATGGCACAAAGTTTTGTGATGACCAGCTGACCGAAAGTGAAATGGACTTGATCTCTGGTGTTTACAAGGTTTATACAGGTATGGCAAGTTCATGATTTTCTTTCTTATTTGATACATGTACCATTACAGGTTTGAGAGCCCAAACTGCAGATTTCTCATGGTGGCCAAAACAAAGTGTCTGGGAGTTGTGTGGCCTCAATGTCGGCTACTGGTCATCTGATTGCAAGATTTGGTTCCAGTCACATCTTACATCCATACATCAGGGTGATGCAGTGCTGAAGAGCTCTCGGGAATGGAAAAAATGTCTTGCACTCACCAAGGATGCTCCAAGGCTAGCAAGAGCCATGGCGAAAGTTGCTGATGCATACATTAGTGGTGCTACCTTTTCATAGAGAGTCAGGCATTGGGCGACATGGATAATCATCAGGTTGTGAGTGGGTGATGGGTGGGCAATAGGTGGGCAATGAATTCAAAAACCCTCAATATCACTAATTTGGAATTGCATTCCAGCCCAGTTAAAAATGTAGATTAATATTTCCTGTATATTCAGTCCCAGAATCGGGTAAAATATCAATTGTATTCATTACCATAATTATCAGATTAATATCCAATCTCCGGTATGACACAAAATCTGAATCCAAGTTTTAACAACCATGAATAATATAAACTGTCCCAAGTGAAGAAATTCTCAATCTTGTGTACATGTAATTTGCACATCTCTTCATTTTCCTACTGCTGGCTGTTCTTTTGGTTTCTTTTTTATTTGGATCTCAACATGCAGTGGAATCAGATTGAGTATTTTTTATATTTTATACTATTCTGGATTCATATTTACCATGGACTTGAATATTCTAGACCCCAATGTGTGATCTGTTTACAGCTGATATCATGTCGATAGACCCCTGCACCACAGCTCTGTTAGAACCAAACAAACAACTAAATAGTGATGGAACACCATGCTGAGCCCTACAAAGCAAGCAACGACAAGGTGGGACTTTGCCACCGCATTCAGCTCATCGGCATGTAGAGTTCCATCAGTGATAAAGCCAAAAAACATTTAAATAGAGGCCATTGTGAAGGGGCCCATCGACATGATATTGGCTGTATTGTCTTGTTTCTTTGGCCTGACTGAGTTGTTGATGACTACCCGATTTCCCCAAGTTTCGACGTATAAGATGAATTTGTATGTGAGTACCTCACCTATGTAATGGGATGCTTGCCTTAAGGTAGAAGTCACCCATAACCAACAAATGTCACATGATCACTCCAAATAAGGTGAAAAAACACTGAGATGGGCCTTTAGCATACCACAGTCACCTAATAAAAAAAGTGCTTTCAGGGAATTGTGCCAAAAGTGATGTTTTTGTTGCTAAGATAGTCATTTTTAAAATATTTCATTCAGGGAAGCCGATATAACCTGTTGTGTGAAAAAATACACCATTTCACAGTTTTGGATTTAAGTTGGCAATCCCTCTGTTGTGCCATAAACCCCATTGTGCACAGGCATATGGTATGCATATCAATAAATCCCAGAAACCAGTTTTATTTTATTTCATCTCGGTTATATTTTACAAAGCTTCTAAATGAACCCAGCATTGGGATGCATGTTAATGTCGAACAATGTAGAAACAAAAAAAAGTACTTTCTGAGATCTATTGATATGCATTCCGTATGCCTGTGAGTGACAGGGTTTATGGCAGAATGGAGTGCTTGCCAACTTATATCCAAAACTGCGACATGGTGTATTTTTTCATGCGACAGGTTATATACGCTTCCCCGAATGAAATATTTAAAAATGACTATCTCAGCAACAAAAACATCACTTTTGGCACAATTCCCTGAAAGCACTTTTTTTATTAGGTGACTGTGGTATGCTAAAGGCCCATCTCAGTGTTTTTTCACCTTATTTGGAATGATCATGTGATATTTGTTGGTTATGGATGACTTCTACCTCATCCGTTTGCAAGAGCTAAGGTAGGTGTCACTCATTGTCAGCACATGGTTATGAAAGCAAAACAACCTACTTTTGCGACGGCTTCAACACTTGCCACATTATACCTTTTGCTATTCTAAGTCCTGAAAACTATAGATAGGATGCCTATGAAAAGGTCTCTGAGCAGACTTTCTCCAATATTATACACTTGAAGGAATAATAAGGGTCACAATTTTGAAGTTGGGAACTTGTTTCTAAACACTTTATCTATCTATTTCAATGCATTTGGGACAAGGTCAAAAAATTGCTTCGACATGATTTGGCCACATCACATGACCAAACACGTGACCTTTCCACCCAAGACATGAGGCAAGTAAGGAGGAAGAGTAGAGGGGTTCAAATGTGAACCCAGCCACATGGATTGTTGTTGTCGAAGGCTGCTATTCACACAGTCAGATTTTATTTCACAGAAATCTCAACTCAAAGAGTTTGTGACATCTCGTGCATCAGCAAAATCAAGGATCGACTTATTTGGCTTATTTGGCTTAAACCCCAATTGAGGGAATTAAGGGGAATTAAGGAAAATAAGTTCATTTTTTCCCTTAAAACTGATAACCGTTAAGCAGATATAATCAACTAAGCGGTATAAGCAACATGTAAGTGAATTAAGGCCATAAGGAGCATGTAATCCCTTAAGGCCTTAAGGACTTTTTCAAATTTTCTTCCAAGTCCCTCTCAGCATTTCCCAAAAATGGAAATTCAAACTCAGCATCACTGACATCACATGTTGTTTGTGTTCAATCCACTGCTTCCACTCCACACCTCTACACCACCATATCCATGCCAGCCAGAGCAACTAGTGACTGCAAGCAAGATTCATATTCTATCTATGTTGTAACAATGAGATGGCACCAAGACACCCACACCTAGGACGACGACCCAGGACAGGACCAGGAGAACCCACCACTGTGAGCCCCTGCTTGCAGGGTGGATGTGTTATAACAGACCAATGACAACAGGGATGACAATGAATGGCCCAGCACCCATCCTAGCCATGCGAGCCACTGCTCATGGGGTGGATTGCAGGTGCTAGCAGACAACAACAAGGGACACTGGAAAGGGGAATGACAAATGACAAACAGGAGACCGGGATGCGAGGGATGAATGATGAAGATGAAGATGAACCACAAGGGGGAGAGGATGATGACGACGAACGACAAACCACTACCACAGCACCTCTAACCACCGTGGTGAACGACTGCTCACGGGGTACAAATGGGGAGCAACGAGATGGGATGACAACACCAGGGGACCAGGATGGAGAGGGGTACACACGACGTGTGCGGTGAGGAGGAAGAGAATGGTGATGGGGCCAAAAAAAAAACATCAAAAGGCGAGTTTTTTTCTTTCCCCTTTTCTAATTTCATTTCCTTGTGGCTAACAACAAAAATTTTAGGTAGTGATTTTACTATTGACAACGACGATGATCGACCCCCACTACTGCTACAAGCCCCTGTTCGTGGGGTGGTTAGGTGGTAGCACGACCATATGCCCATGAGGAAGGCCACAAGGACGATGGGGTGACATGACAGCAGCACCCGCTGTAGCAGGTACCACAATGCAAGGAATGCCGCCACCCCTCACCCCCCCACCATCTCCCTCACAGCGAGACGGGGTTTTTTGCTTTGTAGCATTGAGATGGCATGACGCCCAACCAGGACACCATAATGACAAACAGCACACCACCAGCCACCAGCCTCGCAAGCAACTGCTCAGGTGGATCGTGGGTGGAATGACAACAATGACAAGGCTGCCATGATGATGGGGGAGCAGCAATGATTGGGGGCAAAGGGGAACATTTAGGACAGTGAAAAGGGGTGTCGAGTGGGGGTTGGGTAAACACATGGGAATGACGGGAGCAGGGATGAAACCATAGTCAGCAATGTGCTTATATATTTTTATTATTCTTATTTTTTTGCTTAAACTGCTGCTTAAGTTTCCTTATTGACATGGCTAGGCAGCCCCCTAAGAGCCTGAAAGTGGTTTAAGAAGTGATATAAGCGTGAATAAGGGGAATTTTGCTTAATTCAGCAAACGACCCTACTTATTCTAAGCAGAATTTCCTTAACAGCCATTTGCTTAATCTTCCTTAATTTCCACTTTAAGTGCAATAAGGAGACATTAAGCATAATAAGTTGGTGTTGGACTTTCCTGATGTGGACACATATGTGATTTCTACCTGAAATATCACTGTGAGCTTAATTTTATTGAACAGTACTGGGGCGCTGCAAAACTCCGGTATCGAACATTGATGCGCATGTCAAATGTCGTCAAGATGGAAAAAAACATGCTTGCATGTCTGGATGATGTTCCTCTTCTTCAAATGAGGCAGTTTGTTCCTTCCTAGCATTTGCTATCTCATTTTTTTTGCTAATACATGTCTACACTCTACAGATATGGGAACCGTTCCGCACATTTCATATCCGCTTATGACCAGGGCTTGTCTGGTGCTGAAGCAGCTTGGGCAAACCATAAATATCATGGTCATCAGACCCTCCCACCTGTAATGGCTGCAAGTGCACAACATGCCAATCCTGATCCGCCATCCCACCTGTAGATCTCCTTACTCCTGTTGCCAATAAATTTTTGAAATTTTTTTTTGTTGAACATTTGGCCAGTCTTGGTGCTTAGTAAGCTGCTTATGTAAGGGTGCCAACAATGGGTAATGCCTACCTTATTCTCCACCTATCCTTCCCACAGTATATCACTTATGAGCTTATGACCCATGCCTTTGTCATGGCATTCACTCACGTTGCTTGCTCAGCCTGACTCCGGATGGGCCAGCTCGCATGTACATGACTCAATGCTTAATTCTATGACAGGTACACAATTCTTCAGTTGAAGTCCTGCATATATTACACAATATTTAATCCAATATGGGTTCACAATTCTTCAGTTGACTTGGGACCTTTGGCCAAGTCAATGTGGGGGGGCTGTTGCTCTCTTACTACTGTTCCCATCCCCATGCCCCATCACTCCATCCCCATCACCCCATCCCTATCTCCTTATCCCCTCCTCCTCCTCACCCCATACCCCCTCCCCCCATGTCCCCATCCCCATCACCCCCTCCTCTTTACCCCCTCCTCTTTACCCCCTCCTCTTTACCCCCTCCCCATCATCCCATCACCCCCTCCCCATCACCCCATCACCCCCTCCTCATCACCCCATCACCCCCTCCCCATCACCCCATCACCCCCTCCACTTACCCCCTCCCCATCACCCCATACCTATCTCCTCATCCCCCTATCCCATCACCCCCTCCACTTTACCCCCTCCCCATCACCCCATACCTATCTCCTCATCCCCCTATCCCATCATCCCCTCCCCTTTACCCCCTCCCCATCACCCCCTCCCCATCTCTTCATTCCCCCCTCCTCTTCACCCCATCCTCCTCTCCCCATCACCCCATCACCCTCTCCCCATCACCCCATCCCCCCCTCCCCCTCCCCATCCCCATCAACTCCCCCCTCCCCCTCCCCATCCCCATCAACTCCCCCCTCCCCCTCCCCATCCCCACTCTCCTCCCTCCCCCTCACCCTCACCCATTCACCCCCTCACTCCCATCCTCACCCTCACCCCCCTCCTCCTCCCCCTCATCCACTCCCCCCTCACTCTCCTCCCCTCCCCCTCCCCAGTTTCCTCTCACTCTCCCCCCTCACTCTCCTCCTCCTTTCACTCAGCTCACCCAGACAAAAATTCAAACTCAGCTATATTTGTCAGGATTGGTCAGACCTGACTAAGGCTGACCAATTTTACATAATCGTTCCCACAAAAAGGTTGTCCCATATGCATGTTACGAGCTTATGACCCATGCCTTTGTCATGGCATTCGCTCGCGTTGCTCGCTCAGCCTGACTCCAGATGGGCCAGCTTGCATGTACATGACTCTCTATGACAGGTACACAATTCTTCAGTTGAAGTCCTGCATATATTACACAATATTTAATCCAATATGGGTTCACAATTCTTCAGTTGACTTGGGACCTTTGGCCCCAAGTCAACATGGGGGGGGGGGGTTGCTCTTTCACTACTTTGCATGTCTGACTCTACTACAGTCACATGCTTCTTCAGTTGACTTGGGACCTTTGGCCAAGTCAATGTGGGGGGGCTGTTGCTCTCTTACTACTTGTTAGGAAACCACCCCATTACCTAATAAACTTTCATTTTATTTTATTATGTTGAATTACGCTACATGATGCCAAATGACGCTACATTTTGATAGCGTGAGAGTTTTATTTTGCACGCATCAAAATGTATGCGCATGTACGAGTGCATCGGTAACAACAATGTACAATATATGTAACATAGTATATAAACCCTAAATATATGCCTAGGGGACCCCAGTTGTGTTCTCTTAGGTATTCCACCTACATTTTTGGTGTGAAAGGCCTATCTCAACAAACTCACCTATTAATAACCCCTCGCATCAAAACCATCAATTCCCCCATCATGAGCGTGGATCCCGCCCCCTTCTTGTAGAGAGAACCCGCACAGTCTTAGCTAGCAGATAGTGGGTGTTGCCCTAACAGAAGAACACAACTTCCCATATCAGTGCGCCTTCTCTTACTTGCGCATACATCATTGTTTCACCGCGCCACATCCGATTACTCATCCTTTCGGCATGAGCCGGAAGTACTTGTATATACATAATCTACCTTTTCTTTCATAAGCCGATGCCAGGCCTCGCCTTACATTGCGACTGCCAGTGATCGAGAGGCAGCGCTCGTCATTAGGACAGCTGCAACCAGACAACCAATCAGATCTGGTTTAGTTACGATTTACATTACTCTATTTGGACGACTATTTTAGTTACAAGCTGAATTCAGTGATATCTCCGAGATCAGGCACTGTTGGAAGGGTTGTTGATCCAAAGTATCAAAATAGGCGCCCGACGAATGACGAACCATTGACGAACCTTGACGAACCTTATCACGTGACCCGTAGACATTTGGAGAGGTCTCGAAGGAAAACTTTGAATTTGTCAAAGAAGTGATTCATCACAGATTCTACAATTATGTCCGAACCTTCAACTTCTAATCCTGGTCCTAATCCTGTTCCCATACCAGCACTAGAGGCGAAAATTGATGCGCTCACAGTGCAAATGTCGCAATTAGTGTCAGTATTGGCAGCATCACAGCCCAGACAAGCGGAAGTACAGCCAGAGATGACAGGAGAAAGAGATGATGAGATGGAGGAGATGGTGGAGTGGATATCACAGGAGGATGAGATGGTGGAGAAATCTGGAAATGGAAAAGCACACTTACCTAAGTATGCACCCCCGCAAATCTTTGACGGTACCATGGAGAATACAAAATCCTTCATCAGCTCTATAGTATTATACATCCATGGGAGGAAGCCAGAGTTTCGTACAGCTGAGTCTAGGATTATGTTTGCTCTCTCATACATTCAGGGGGGGAAAGCACAGTTCTGGAGAAACAAGGCTATTAATCAAATTGCTGCGGGAAATAAACCATTTGCAACCTTCAAGGAATTTCTGGAGAGATTGGAGGCACAGTTTGGAGACCCTAATAGCCAATGCAAAATTAAAAACCATGCGCCAAGGTTCCTTAACGGCAGATGAATTTATTTTGCAGTTCAAAGCAGAAGCTTCGCAAACGGACATGGGAGAAGCCACGTTGATAGAGTTTTTGAAAGCAGGATTAAATCCCTCTTTATTCAAGTCTATCTACTGACTACCTTCTATGCCAGAGAAGTTGGACAAGTGGTATAATTGGGCAATGCACCTTGACCGGCAATATCGGCAGGAACAGGCAGAGTCAAAGTTGATGTATGGAAGTAGTAAATTTGGAAAGTCATCAGGAGGAAAGTCCGAGAAAGGAAAGGCACCTCAGGTGCAAGCTCCGAGGGCACAGCCACCAGCCATGGCAGTGACACCTATAGTTATGGAGTCAGCAGCACCAGCAGAGGCAATGGAGGTTGATCAAGTGGGGAGATGAGCCCCACTTAAATGTTTTAACTGTGGGCAGTTAGGACACATTTCTAAGTATTGCAAGCAGAAGAGAAAGATCAGGGGAGCTACAATCGAGGAAGTGAAGCCGGAGGAAGGCAGGCAGAAGAATTTTGTGGAAGAGTCCCAGTGAAGGTTTCCCCATTGGTGACCCAGAATCGTTACAATGTATTAGTATCTGAGGAAACCCAGAGTAAATCAGAAAAGGAAATCAAGGAGGAGTACAACTGTTGTCAATCACGTGACAATTTTCACATGTCATTTCCGAAAACCCCTAAATTCTTTATTCGCTCTGCATGAATAGAACCCAAAATCACCTTGACTGTGGGACTGAAGACAGTAGACATGCATGCAGCTATTGATGTGGAAGCATTGCTTGACAGTGGTGCTACAGGATTATTTATTAATCAATCCTTAATTACTGGAAATGGTATTAACACACGCAAGCTGGTGCAACCTATAATGGTGTACAATATTGACAGAACAGTCAATCGTGGAGGAACTATCAAGGAGGAGGTGACTATGGTACTAAAGTATCAGGAGCATCAGGAGCGAGCCATATTCAAAGTGTGCGATCTTGGGAAAACCAATCTAATAATAGGATGTCCGTGGTTACGGAAGCATAATCCCAAAATTGATTGGAAAACTGGGAAAGTACAAATGACTCGTTGTCCTAAGGAATGTAATGTGTATGGGAGGAAGATGAAGAAGGAAAAAAGGAAAAAGAAAGAGAAAGAACGTCCAAGAAAGTATTCTGTTATGATGGAGGAAGTGGAGGATGAGGAAATGCCAAATGGGGAAGTTCCGATCATGATCGAGAAAGAAGAGCAGAAGCAAACCTTTAGAGCAGTTCATGGAGGACAGTCATGGGACAAGAATATCATGAAGGTGGAGAAGCCAGTGGAGGAATGGGTGCCAAAAGTGTATCATGAACATTTGTCAGTGTTCCAAAAGAAGGAGTCTGAGCGAATGCCAGTGCGGAAGCCATGGGATCATGCGATTGAGATGAAGCCCGGGTTTGTGCCAAAGAAGTCAAAGGTATATCCATTATCTCCGATGGAACAAGAAGAAGTGGATGCATTCCTGAAGGAGCAATTGCGCAAAGGATACATACAACCTTCGAAATCACCGCAGACATCACCAATATTCTTCGTGCCCAAAAAAAACCAAAGGAAGAGGATGTGTACCGATTATAGGTATCTGAATGAGTGGACAGTGAAGAATGCGTACCCCCTGCCATTGATCTCAGAAATAATTGATAAGGTGGGAAAAGCCAAGGTCTTTACAAAATTGGATTTACGATGGGGATACAACAATGTACGAATAAAGAAAGGAGATGAGTGGAAGGCTGCATTTGCCATGCATTGAGGATCCTTCGAGCCGCTTGTCACATTTTTTGGGATGACTAATAGTCCCCCAACCTTTCAAAATATGATGAACGACATTTTCAAGGACATAATAGACAAAGGCGTGGTAATAATATTTATTGACGACATTCTGATATTCACGGAGGATGAAGAGAATCATGAGGCGATAGTGCAGGAGGTGTTATGGAGGTTGGCAGAGAATGATCTATTTTTGAAACCAGAAAAGTGTGTGTTTGGGGCAAGCAAGATCAAGTTCCTAGGATTATTGGTTGGCCCTGATGGGATCAAAATGGATCCGATCAAGGTACAGGCGATCACAGATTGGCCTGTGCCCACCCGTGTCAAGGAGGTTCAAGCCTTCTTGGGACTCGCAAATTATTATCGTCGCTTTGTGCACAATTTTTCTAAAATTGCCGCACCCTTACATAACCTTACATGAAAGGGAGTAGTATGGAGGTGGGGAGAGCAGCAGCAGACAGTGTTTGAGGAGTTGAAGAGGAAGTTTGTGGAGGGACCAATATTAGCCCCAGTAGATTTCACATGCCCTTTGCGAGTGGAATCCGATGCATCCAATTTTGCTACTGGAGCAGTATTATCAATGCTGTGCAAAGATGACAAATGGCATGCTTGTGCATACTTGTCAAAAGGGTTGAATGATGTGGAGAGGAATTATGATGTGCATGACAAAGAGATGTTGGGGATAATACGAGCATTGGAGGCATGGAGGCATTATTTGGAGGGATGTATGCATCAGATTGAGATCTGGACGGATCATCAAAATCTGCAATACTTCATGTCCACTAAAAAGCTTAATCGCCGGCAAGCGCGTTGGGAACTATTCCTATCATGTTTCAACTTTCACTTGGTCCATAAAGCGGGAAGCTTAATGAGGAAAGCAGATGCATTATCCAGACGTATTGATCATAAAAGGGGGGTGGAGGAGGACAATAAAAATGTTACCTTACTCAAACCCGAATACTTTCGCATTTGCACTATGCGTCAAGGGCATCTATTAATAGATAGCTCGAAAATGGAAATGTTGTCTAAAATTAGACAATGTTCGGAAATGGATGATGAAGTAGTGGAAGCCGTGAAAGCTCTGAAGGGAGAGAAGAAAGTTAATATCAAAGGAGACGAATGGGCTGAGGAACAAGGGTTGGTGTTGTTTTGAGGAAAAGTGTATGTACCGAAGGATCAGGATTTGCGAAGGGAGATTGTCCGGTTACATCACAATACGCCGATTGCCAGACACCCAGGAAGATGGAAGACGTTGGAATTAGTAATGAGAAATTATTGGTGGCCCGGAATTTCAAAGTATGTGTTGGGGTATGTGGATGGATGTGATATGTGCATGAGGGGGAAGAAATTTCCAGAGAAACCTGCAGGAAAATTAATGCTGAACCCTATACCTAAAGCGCCGTGGCGAGATATATCTGTGGATTTTATTACCGGATTACCCAAGGCTCAAGGGTACAATGCAATATTTGTAGTATGCAACCGCTTTACAAAGGAGGTCCATATTATTCCTACTACTACAGAAACCTCATCATTGGGCTTGGCGCGCCTCTATCTAAATCAGGTATGGCGGTTACATGGGTTACCCGATACCGTTATCTCCGATCGACCACAATTTGCTTCCGCGTTTATGCGAGAACTAAACAACATATTGGGAATTCAAACTAAATTATCTACGGCATATCACCCGCAGACTGATGGGCAGACAGAGAGAATGAATCAGGAGTTGGAGCAGTACCTACGTATGTTTGTCAACTACCGACAAACCGACTGGCCCGAATGGTTGGCAATTGCTGAATTTTCCCACAATAACAAATTCCATTTGGTTACTCATATGTCACCCTTTTTTGCGAATTATGGATATCATCCTCGCATGGGAGTAGAACCCAGAAGGGAAGTCAAGGTACAGTCAGTAGAAGATTTAGTATCTAAGATGCAAAAGGTACAAGAGGAAGCAGAGGCGGCATTGAAGAAAGCACGTGATGACATGATGCGACATGCAGATCGTACTCGAGCACGCGCTCCAGAGTACAAAGTTGGTGACTTGGTATGGCTAAGTACCAAGGACCTGAATATTCCATGACCTTCAAAGAAACTTACGGAGAAACAAGTTGGCCCATATGCAATCTCTAAAGTGATCTCGCCTAATGCAGTAGTGCTAAAATTACCCCAATCATTTAAGATTGATCCTGAGATTAACGTATCCTGCCTATGCCCTTACCATCTGCCCACTATTCCTGGCCAACAAACTACTCCGCAACCTCCAATAATGGTAGAAGGTGCTCCAGAATACATAGTTGAAGAAATTCTAACTCACGTCTTCGACGGAACAAATTGGAGTTCTTAATAAAGTGGAAAAACTATACTGATGAAAATAATTTGTGGGAACCCAAAGAGAATTGTAAGCAAGTGCATAACGCGATTGCCCAATTCTTTAAACGTAATCCGAATGCTCCGCATCGCATTGCGAGAATGGTGTATGAGGGGATGAAATTCTGGCCTTACCAAAATTTCACAGAGGGGACAAACATAATATTTTCTCGCCTGGAAGTCGAGGCATAAAAGGGGGATAATGTTAGGAAACCACCCCATTACCTAATAAACTTTCATTTTATTTTATGATGTTGAATTACACTACATGACGCCAAATGATGCTACATTTTGATAGTGTGAGAGTTTTATTTCACATGCATCAAAATGTATGCGCATGTACGAGTGCATCGGTAACAACAATGTACAATATATGTAACATAGTATATAAACCCTAAATATATGCCTAGGGGACCCCAGTTGTGTTCTCTTAGGTATTCCACCTACGTTTTCAGTGTGAAAGGCCTATCTCAACAAACTCACCTATTAATAACCCCTTGCATCAAAACCATCAATTCCCCCATCACGAGCGCGGATCCCGCCCCCTTCTTGTAGAGAGAACCCGCACAGTCTTAGCTAGCAGATAGTGGGTGTCGCCCTAACACTACTGTTCCCATCCCCATGTCCCCATCACCCCATCCCCATCACCCCATCCCTATCTCCTTATCCCCCCTCCTCCTCACCCCATACCCCCTCCCCCCATGTCCCCATCCCCATCACCCCCTCCTCTTTACCCCCTCCCCATCATCCCATCACCCCCTCCCCATCACCCCATCACCCCCTCCCCATCACCCCATCACCCCCTCCACTTACCCCCTCCCCATCACCCCATACCTATCTCCTCATCCCCCTATCCCATCACCCCTTCCACTTTACCCCCTCCCCATCACCCCATACCTATCTCCTCATCCCCCTATCCCATCATCCCCTCCCCTTTACCCCCTCCCCATCACCCCCTCCCCATCACCCCCTCCACTTTACCCCCTCCCCATCACCCCATACCTATCTCCTCATCCCCCTACCCCATCATTCCCTCCCCTTTACCCCCTCCCCATCACCCCCTCCCCATCTCTTCATTCCCCCCTCCTCTTCACCCCATCCCCCTCTCCCCATCCCCATCACCCCATCACCCCATCCCCATCAACTCCCCCCTGCCCCTCCCCCTCCCCATCAACTCCCCCCTCCCCCTCCCCATCAACTCCCCCCTCCCCCTCCCCATCAACTCCCCCCTCCCCCTCACTGTTCCCCTCACTCCCCTCCTCCTCACCCACTCTCACCCTCCCCCCCCTCCCCCCACTTACCCACTCACTCTCCCCCCTTACCCATTCACCTCCACCCATTCACTCCCTCCCCCTCACCCTCACCCATTCACCCCCTCACTCCCATCCTCACCCTCACCCCCCTCCTCCTCCCCCTCATCCACTCCCCCCTCACTCTCCTCCCCTCCCCCTCCCCAGTTTCCTCTCACTCTCCCCCCTCACTCTCCTCCTCCTTTCACTCAGCTCACCCAGACAAAAATTCAAACTCAGCTATATTTGTCAGGATTGGTCAGACCTGACTAAGGCTGACCAATTTTACATAATCATTCCATAATCATTCCCACGAAATAGATTATAGATTACATAGTTGACATAACATTCAGCAGGTTTTCATACACCTTGCGTGTGGGCTGATGCATATGTTTGTCAGCATTTCTGTTTTTGGAAAGCGTGCTTCTAACGCACGCCCGGCGCCGCGGCCGCATACACCCATGGCCAACATACAACATACACCTGTCATCTATTGTTGGGAGGCAAGCCGACTATCACAAGTAAGTAGAGTCACACGGCGACCATAATTAGTAGTCCGTAGTCACACCCATGGCCAACATACAACATACACCTGTCATCTATTGTTGGGAGGCAAGCCGACTATCACAAGTAAGTAGAGTCACACGGCGACCATAATTAGTAGTCCGTAGTCACACAATAATAAGCACTTACCCAGTGATACCTAATGGTGGCTTGCCTCCCAACATCTATGATTAGATCTGGATGTGGAAGGCCCAAGTTGTCTGATTGAAAGAACACCGGTAAGTACGGCATTTCTGAATCACTGATTAGGGACCATGCATGATGCCGTGTATTTACTACTACTACTATACTACTACTGATAGAATCTAAATGGAACTAGGATGTTGGTTGAGATAGATATCTTCGAATGCTATGCGCTTTAGGGAACTTAGTACATTATCCCCGTTCTTCTACGGCGCCGAGTGGTGGGCTAAATGGCAAACCTAACTAGGACGTCGGTTGAGATATTTAAAGCAACTATAACTGTATGTTCTAGATAATTCCCGAATTCGCAGTGATTGTGGTACATTGAACCAACCACTTGCATAATTCAGAGGTTCAGAGCTCAGAGTCATTGAACATCCTTGACAGGTTTCAGTATATCGTCCACTTTTCTATCAAGCAAAATCATGATGCTGCCAGCGGTTTCAGACCTCCCCAACGTCAGGATATACGCGCCGAATGCTATCGGACTGCACGTCCATTACAACGTGAATTCAAATAACACCACCAACAAAACTACCACCGGGTCCCGGAATGACTCCTCAATATCCCACTCTTATAGCGGGCTCGATGTGGCTGGTGCTGATGTGCATCACGGACTGCTGCCGGACATCCAGGAGAATTTAACTGGTATGTAATTTGATGTTCACACTGTTAGTGCAGCTAAATATCCTCTACGCTGGCTAGGCTTACCTGGTGAAACAAAAGATGAACCCCTCAGTCCTCTGAGTTCAAGTCAGGATAACGTCAATCCACCCAAGGAGAACACAGATAATACTCCCGCTTCAAGTTTGCAATATTCCAAGCACTTCAGAGAATCAGCGCGTGGGGGTGATGGACACAATCCGTCATCACAAACATCAGTTACCTTGGAACAAGGTGGAGACTGTGGCCACGAGCAGTCTCAAAGGTTTGATGCCAGTCTTCCTATCATTCCATCTCCTTAGCTCAAAATTAAGTTGGATAGAGGTAACCGTATATGTGAAGAGAGACCTCATACACACCCTTTCCCCATCTGTGGAGGCCTCCAGGAATTCATCTCGAAGGCCGTGACAAACCGCTTCCGAATCTTCCTCTTCCTCGCTGTTGCTATATGCGTGTTTAAATATTATTGTGATCCTGACAGCTGTCTGGGTGTTTCTTCATCGCTTTTTGCATCTGTATGACTAGTTTCAAGTTTTATATTGGAAGAGCAGTTACCTATGAAAGGGAGATGCCATGTACGTACTTCAATGACTTCAGCACCTTGTATAGTTACAGTATAGTGTTAGGGCTCGCCACCGTTAGAGCAATGCAACTTTTTAGAAGCAGTTCGACATCGTTTGAAGCTCCCAGTTGACAGCCTATAGTGTAATAATCAAGTAATAATGTAATTTTTTGCCCGTTGCTGTCTGCAACCTTGAGCCTAAATCGTATGGCATGCCGAAGAAAAGGTTCTTATTGATGCCACTGAGTGGTATGACAGGACAAGCTAATGGATAAATCAGAAAAGCTGGTGACTCAAGAGTTTACAGAACAGAGCACACTGCGATGTCAGGCTTGCAGAGTAGAAATTCACATTGGAACAGGCGGGCACAAAAATCTCAACATCCATGAAGGCTCGAAGCATGTCAAATTGAATGTGATCGTCTAAGAGCTGCCACCTGGCCCAAATCCAGAAACCTGATCAATCGTTGCTCATGTTTTCATTCCTCAAAATGCACCACTTACTGTCACCTATACACGCCCTGGATATTCAGCAACTACTGACACCGAAGAACAAACCAAAGGTTTTAGCCATGGCAACCAGACCAGAAGAACTTCCACCCCATGCCGATCAGCATGCGTAACAAGCGCTCAGGCTCTGGAGCCCGCATCCGATGTCTGTCAAAGCGCGGTTGAACTTCTCGCCAATCTCCACATGACGATCGAGCAAATCCCAGATGATATGCCACCGGCCACTACTAAGCATCGCCTGTTTCCTTTTGGAGAAGATCCAGTAAAGTCAATCCATCCAGATGTTGAGGGAAGATCTGTTGAATCCAATGTTGAAGAATGCTTTCGGGTGGGGGTAGGGGAAATGCAAATCTGTGAAGGAGATGATGACTCGTGGTAGCTAATGAAATTATTAGGTGCCGTCACCGGCACCGGCAAAAACCTTGCTTGTGAAGATTGTAGAATCATTACCAGCCTGTTAGTTTCATACTCCCATAGAACAGGCTGGCCCCCTAATCCAAAGTTAGACCCGGAAAAACCAAAACTACTCAAAGTCAGAATCTGGTTAAATGCCTGTAGCAAAGCTGAACCTGACTTAGAGTAACATTGAGCATGAAGTCAGACTACTCCATGACCGGCTTGAACACTGCATTTATGAGAGCAGATGAAAGACCATTGGCCAGAAGTGTCGGAATCCAACTTGCCAGCCACTCACCGCGGGCCGTGACACTATTTGCACCTGTTGTTTTTTGCATGAACCTTAACTTTCGGGGGTGGGGAGACCTTGCAAGCAAGGTAATTATTACTAAGTTCTAAAGTACTTAGTCAGCACAGGTCACTAATATGACGGTTCCTTTGTACAATTATTATTTTCTGCGCGTGAAGGGATTTCCCGCGCACGCACAATTGTTGTTATCTATTTATCTCCACCTAATATCAAGCCCTATCAAGCCCCGTCCTAGCGTGCCCTCCGACCTCGTCCTCTCAGGCTGCAATGTACCTCTAATGTAACTGAGTACTGACAATGCCATCAGCCAGTTCGGGTGGAGGGCAAGATTGAGTGAGCAGAAAGCTGGCAGTAAGGCCATAGTGGAATCAACAAAGAAACCGTGGGATCCCGAATAGCAAATTCTTGTTGCTTCGATCATCGATCATTTCAGCCCACATGCACGGTCAACGTTGATCGAACGATGCTTCGTGGCATGCCTTTCCACTGCAAATTATCTTTGCTTTTTTAATAAGTATCTAATAGTTATATGCTGTACTACTCAGTATTATGAAAATTGAAAATGTATATTTATTATCAGTTGGAATGGCATAATCCATCTTTTCAAGCAGGTGTAAGGTAATAATTCAATTGGAAATTATGTAGGATTATGTAATAAATGAAAAAAGCGAACGGAAATGATTCGTACTTCATTGAATAGTTTGCTCATCGTTGCACACGATGAGCGGGATGCTGTGGCGCATGGTGATGGACCGTGGGAGACGGTCAGCAGATGAATGATCGATGATGATGGGAAACAGGCACATGGGGGCTGAACTGACATGATGCATGATGCATGATGTTAGATGAGGACAACACCGTTGCGCGCGCGGGAAATCCCTTCGCGCGCGGAAAACAATATTTGTACAAAGGAACCGTCATATACACTAACTCTGAATTCGATCAGCAATCCAGATCTGACTTGGATCTACATGCGGAATCAATGGATGACATAAACAAGTTCCGAGTTCTCAATTTATTGAGAACACTCGTAGGCCTGTTTGGTGTGGACTCAAATGTCCTCCAGTTCAAAGTTTTCTCCGTACTCGCTCTCTTTAAATTTGTCACGAAATTCACACATTACCTGAACAAGAAGTTCATTCCCAGGAACAAAAAGTTTGACAAACCCTCCCCCACTAATTAATCTGTGGGAGTCGGGGATCCCAGCATCCATACACAATTTGTCGACAATTTGTGATGATTAAAAATATCACATTATCACCAGGTACTCTAATTAATGTCATGCCTTGACCAAAAGTGGTGCTCTGGTAACCCATACCCCACATAATTTTCGGAAAATTTGACTCAAAAATTTGGCCGCCCAAAATACTCGTGGGAAAAACTTCGAGGCATGTTTTTAGACGTATTTCGCCTCACTGTACGGCAGGCATTGTCTAAGTTTGGGTATCGCTGATCAGTTACTATGTAGGACTGTGACACTGTGACACCGCCGTTCAAAATTCTCTTCAAACCTGCACGATGGCGGAGAAGCACGAACGGGCACAAATTGCACTAGAAAACAACATAAAAACTTCCACAGAATCATCGCACATCACTACCGGCCATCAGACATCTTTGCAGAGCCTTCAAGCGGAAATCACAAGCTTGCGGGTTGAACGAGACGCGTACCGTGGAAAATATGGAAAGGCTCGAACTGATGTCGCATCACTACAGGCGCGGTTGGACGAAGTAAACGATCAGGTTGCTGACTTGAAACGCGCCCTTCAATATACACTTGAAGCCGGACACCTCGATCGACCAAAGCCTAAACATTCTGATCAGGTGATGTTCAGGTAGCTTGTCCAACTGAAATTTGTGTTCACACAAAGTACGCACTTAGGTTCTTTTGACCCTTGCTCCTTCGAATATCGTTGAGGAGCACGATCGTAGTGCTCAGCCTGAACCTAATCGCCAAAATGATGATGAGATTGAGTTCGTTGGAATTTCCACGTCTGTGAAAAAATCAGAGGTACGTGTTTATCTTGAGCAAAGGGTAATCTTAGTTGAGATGACTCATCTCGCGAAGGTCCAGGATAAAGCGGGAGCGGCTCCAATCAAGCTCAGCGTTTCGTCAGTGGTGAATACCAAATCATCTTCAATCTCGAGGATGGTACCTTATGTCAACACCCTACCTCAGAAGCATTCAATCGAGCATGATCGACCGAGTGAAGTCAGTGAAATTGAAAATGTCGGTTTGAGTGGAGATTCTCGGTCTGCCAAACGCCGCAAAGTTGAAGGCTCTTCGGTTTCTCGTTGCACGACATCAGGAAATGTGAGTCCTTTCATACCTTGCTAACGCTGGTATCCGGTGGTTGATGTTTCCATCATCCTTAAAGGTTGGAATAGAGCGTAATTCGAGAGAAAGCGCTGTGACCTCTGCCAATTCCTCAATTGGCCCGAAGGAAAGTCAACCATTAGAAGTCGTAGTATGTACAAGTACACCATCCCAAATAAATCCGCAATCGCAGACAATTGAAGAAGAACCCGTCGCTTCATCTAATATTCAACTCTCCACTACTTCTCCTAATAACGCGAATAACGTACGCAGCACATCCCAATTACTTTCTCTAACATGCCATTCTCATCCTTCATTTGTAACATAGTCCCCACATCAATTGTGGATTGGTACCAACACAAAAATTAAAGAAGACGCATTAATCCTCTCATCTTCTCTTGCTTCTGGCTACCTCAATGCATGCAAGCCCCTTAATATAACGCCACCTCCCTCCTCACTTTGTGTTCCTCGGAAATTCCTTCGCCAGATGTATGGTGGAAGTGATCAGCAATTCCTCCAATTCATCTCCCCGACACGTAACCCTTCTGGTCGGAAGAAGCGCCGGATTGTATTCCCCATGATCGACATAAATCCATCAATGCCGTCAGCACCTGGAGATCCTGGGCTGGTATATGCGTCGCGCCATGAGATTTTGGAGGATCCCCCATGGACTCTGTTCTGTAAAGACTCGGCCGCGAAGCAGGCTGTATGGAGATATCTTGGGGAATATGAGAGTGAGCTGTGTGGCAAGATGAGCGCGGAGCTGTTTAGAAGCCACCCGCGAGCGGTAGGTGAATCCAATGACTTACGCTGATGGCTTTGCTCACCTGTCATCTTCCTTACTTTAGGTGAGGCAAGCGTGGGGTGATTCAATCTTGAAGACTAAACAGTGGGATATCTATGTTGCGATGAGAGCGCGCATTGCACTGCGAAAGGTTGATATGCCGCTTCAGGTTGAGCAGGTGGAAGAAGAAATAAAGAATATTCGAAGCAATAATGGTCGACCCATTACCGTAGAGGACATCATGGCGGCCCTTGAGTGTGGCGAAGAGGTATTTAATCATTTTGAAATATCATTGTCCTTACCATCGACATCCCACTACATCCCATCAGGCAGTCGATATTATCAAGATGCAATGTGTGTTATATGATCACACTTTCATGGAAGATATGGAGATGAAGTTCCAACTCTATTCACCTACTACTCCTGTTCGGCGCAGGATAAATCAGACCACAAGTATTGCAAGGAGGAAAAGCAGAGCCAAGAAAAAAATTGAGGGAGAGCAGATGGATGATGCAGGTGCTGGTGCCAAACGTACACGGCAAACTAAAGCCAATGATGATATGCTGGAAGAAGACGACACTTCCCATACCAGCCAATTTCACGGAGCTTCGAGCCTAGAAACCCCTGCCAAGCGTAGGACCCGAAGTCGGTGGGATGCATCGACTGGTACTCGACTGCCTATTCCCGCAGACGATAATAAAAAACTTGACGAGTATGGTGCTATGGACCTCAGACCGTAAACCTCCAACGACGACGTTCTGTAAATTGGGTTCCATGACGGTCAGAGGAAACTCGTAACCAGCCTAAAAAAATACTAATGTTTGTTTGCTTCGTCCATGAATCTGGATAAACTGGGTAGAAGCATTTTTTTTTCCTTCAGACAACAACCGCAAAAGTGTGTCCAGGCTCCCACATCATCCAAGTCTGACATGGGTATATTCGTGTGTCACACAAGACGTCAACGTCGATTTCAACAGCGCTACTAAAAACCCTCATCCAATACAGCGGTGGAACTTGTGTGTTCTTCACAAATTCACAGATCTACCTTCCTCCATACTACTTGTGATAGTATTCAGCCTCTAAGCGATCTAAATCTATAACATGTCTATCGAACGATAAGACCCTTATCTCACTGCCTGCTGGATCGTTGCTCGAACTTGTGTGTCTAGCCTTGCAGCGGCAGTTGACCGCCGTATGGCTGTCGCTCGCTGCGATACTGATTGCACAGCTAAACCGCTCCGTTGAGAACTTGAGCGCTGGGTGGACAGAGTTTGCCAAGGGAGAGAGCGGTGAAATACAGACATCTAGAGCCGAGACCTAAAATGATCTCTACGGGAGTGGTTTTTTTGCATGGATCTCCAAAATATTTTTGTAAAATCCTGATGGGATATCTGCTCGATCCCAGGTATGCGCAAGAGTATGTTTCCGACATGAAAGTCTGTAAATATGTTATCCATCATAAATACATCAAGGATCGCTTCATTTACCTCCGTGCACAACCCCACAGCTATAGAGAGACAGTTGGAATGAACAATACATAGAGGATCATAGAATAGAAAGCAGTCCAGGATGCAAAGGAAGCATAGTGGAGAAGGAAGAGCGACTTATCTTGGAGAGCTCGCCAATCTGGGAGCGGAATAGGATTCATTATTCTCTGAACTGAGCCCAAAGATGGTGGAAGTAGGTGAAGGAAGATGATCAAACCCATGCTTTAACCTACGCCGACGTGACTGATACATGATACCATAGCCATACTAATAATCTCATCTGTAATTAGGGAAGAAGCCAGAATTACGAAATCTTTTGTATCCATTTCGCCAGTTCCTTGAAGGTGTCAGTCCTTTCTAGTTCATGCCAAAGGAGACTCAAGTAGTCATGGACGCCATCCTTTGCTTCGTAATACTTCACATTCTCTTCACCCATATCCTTGAGCATTCTTTCCTTTAAAGCGCGTATCTGATCTAGCAAGACCTCTGCCCCACCAGCGACTATGAAAGTTTTGGGGAAACCAGTGAAGTCAATGTTCATGGATGGATCCAAAGAGGCGGGAGATATATATCTATTCTGATCAGCAGCACCCATGCTAAGGGGTCCCAGAAATGCGTCCTTCGCATAGGAAAAGCCGTTACGGTGATCCAAATAATCAGAGTGCACGAATTCGTAAGAGGACGACCCAGGGTGGTCGTGGGACGCACCTAGATCGGCCAAGGGTGACAGGAGGATGAGGGCGCTAGGTGGCGCGGGGATACGAACCTCGTCCTTGTATTCCACGAGGTAGCGCGCAAGTGCATGCGCCAGGTTCCCCCCCGCTGAGTCTCCGCAGAATAAGATATCGGAAGGAGAGAAACCGATAACATTAACGAGGTAATTGTAGCCTGCAAGAGCATCAACTAAAGCGGCAGGAAAGGGGTTAGCAATTGGATTTGGGGTGGTAGACGAGAGGCGATATTCGATGGAGAAGATGCGATGGAGTGATTCGACGTGCTCAAGTAAACCATGGGGGATCTTAGCAGTAGGATCTGTGGGGTGGGCAGAAAGATAGATATAGGCTCCGCCATGCATGTTGTATATAACCTTTTCACCAGGCATGGGTGGAGCCCCAATTTTAATAGTGGACCCTTTTTTGTGCATCCAGTAGCCGGGAATACGCATGGGAGTCACAGAGGCATTCTTCATCCAAGTCTTTAGGACACCAGTAACAAGTTCAGGCACTGGTTCTACCCAGACTCCGTTGCCGCCAACGATCGCCAAGTGGTTAGGTATTGTTAGGTACGGACCAGCACTATTTTTAGTCGGTTGAGTGGAGTGCTTGGGGTGTCCATTGATTTATGGCTTACACCTCACCAACATGAAACGTATGGCGAATAATTTTGACGCGCAAAACGCGGTTCAAGTCCCAAGACGGCCTCGGGCGACGTGACCTGATTGTGATACATATGGTTGGCAACAAGTAAGACATAAGAGAGAAGCGGCATGCCTAGGGATAGCGAGAAGAATCCAGAGTGGAATACGGATGAAAAGCGTGGATAATACTTGATAGGTTAGATATAGGCTCTTGAAGGGTTGAATGCGTAGGAGAGGAAAGGGCATGATTCGAACCTGAATTCCGGAGGGGAAGACATCTGGGCTACTTTAAGGGAACCCATGGCCTCACAGCATCTGATTCTTGGTTCACGCGGTCTCGCGAAGAAGACGCCGCGCCGGGTGTCCATCACAAGTCCCTGACCATGTATCTATTTGCGCATGTTTAGCAGTCCAGAACAGATAATTCAATCGCCGACAGAATTATAGTTATGTCGGAAAAACTCAACTTCGACACGGTAGTCCGTCAAGAAGAAGCTTACCTCCGCCTCCTTCATCCTACACCTGATGATATCCCAGGATGCATAAGTCTCTTTGATACATATCTGTCATGTAATGGTGCGTATTGGACCAAATCTCGCCCAGTTTTATACCAACCATACATCAGTGATCCGTTCGCAGGTTAAAGCCATATACAGACACGGGGGTAGACCTGTTTGTGGGCCCAAGCTGGAAGATTTTAAGTTTTGCGTGAGTACAAAATCCATGCATCCTGAAGAACGACGAGATGCCTGGATTCGCCGGAGAGCCGAATGGTGGGCAAACAGACGGATGGACAGAAGTAGTGAGGATGTCTGGGATATTCGCGAGTAAGTCTGCTCCAAACGTCCCTCGAGCTTTGCAGAAACCAAGACTTTTAAAATGACGGTAGGGAACCGTTGACGTCGTTTCCAGTGCCGATTGAAGACGGACTGGCTGGAACAAGTTCAATTTTGTAATTTAATACACCCGTGCCGGAGAGACGATGGGTGCAGACTTGTCTGATGAACAATGATTATTTGACAACGACCACGATATAATATCAAGATCCACGAGGTTGAGGGGCAGACCACAGGGGCGTTGAACGGGGTCGGCATCAACCTGCGCGAAAACGCTGTGTGGATTTTGTCTGCTGTTCAGCACATTACGCCACACAAGCGACCAACAAGTGATGATCGGTACAGCTCTGTAACTCTGCCGCTGGCAAGCCTCATTAAAAGTGTAGTGGAAGCCATGTCCATCATGGAAGATGTTCCCTAGTAGAATTTACCGACGTTCCCGTCAGAGCTTGCGTTATGGCCGTGAGAGTGATGAGGGCATACCAAACTTTCTTGTTACCCGCCATCTTGTATCATATATTCTACTGTTCTGTTACGATAATATATCCACTGCATTCATTCAATGACAGTTGATACAAGCTTTCTGCCAACCCTTACACAATTTGACGTCGAACGCGCCGCACAAGTCAGTCTCCGAATCTTTTGCTGCACGAAGTCTTATCGCCACCTTGTAGTTGATCCACGAAGCTTACGCGCCGCCATCGCCTTCTACATCGCCTGATGACTTGAAACGTCTCCAACACGAGCTTTTCGAGCTCCAGAAGCGGCCGGAGGCTTGGGGCTTGGTCATTCCGTTATTGGACCATCAAAATCCGAATGTTCAGTTCTTTGGAGCTCATACAGCGCAAGTGAAGATTGCTAGAGATTGGTGAGTTGAAGTTTCTGAGAACGAGCGCATGTCTTTCTTGCCTTTGGACGCGTCTTCGAGTGGCTGTTGGATGGCGAATTGGATCGCTTCGCTAACCACCATACTTGCTCTCCCAGGGATTCTTTCCCTTCTGAACATGCTCAAGGCCTTCGAGATCTACTTGTCCAACTCACCGCCCACTCAATGTCTATAGGACAAAACCGGATAATTCTCCGCAAATTATTCGTTTCTGTGCGCTACATTCTCGTTTCATGCCGTGCTCTCGTCATGTTCTCATTTTCTTTCTCAACATAGCTCACCTCCCTCGCCCTCAAACTAGTCCCAGGACACCCCACGCGCTGGCCGGATTGGATCCTAACATGTGTCACGTCATTCTCCGGAGCGGGTGCCCCCTCGGAACAGATTCACGATTTTTTGGCGATCGTGGCGGAAGAAGTGGGGAATGCTGATTTGTTGGGTCCGAGTAAGTGAGTCGCGCATATCTTGCTCTCTTGTCTTTCCTGGAATCAGATCATGTGTTCAATCATAGGGCGCAAGTGCAACAATCGTTAACGGATGCGACACCGCTGGTTCTACAAGCTGTTCGATCATCACTGGATTCTACCCACCAAATTCCATCTGGACTCAAATGTTTGCAAGCATGGATGAGCCTCATTCCGTCATCGTGAGTCTAAGCGTGTCTCTACACATATACCCGCCATCTCCCTTCACTTCAGGACTAATATCCCACCCAAAATAGGGACATTACACCCCTCATCCCGCCCCTCATATCCCTCCTTGACCGCTTCGGTACAGACCCTGAGATATTCATTGCAGTCTCCGACGCTCTCCAAGAACTCATGTCTAAATCCGCCCTGTCCGACGGTTCAGGAAGTCGCACTCTCACTGAGCCCCTACTCCTCTGGCTCGATGCCAACGGTGGGCGTATCGTCCAAGCAACGTTAAGCTCGGGATCTGTGGACGAGGTTTCGCACTCGCTATGCAAACTCCTCGTTGCACTCGGGGACCACTCTACGTCATACATCGCCGCAAATATCGCTTCCTCCGCCCCAATCTCAATCTCAATACCAATCGCTTCTATACATCTACCTCTCCCCATTCACGTTCCTCCATCTCACTCACACCCACATACCTCCCATGCACAGAAAACCAAAGCCGAAGTCTCACAGACGTTTTTGCGTCTCTTACTCGCATATACGGGGCTGCCGGGATACTTTGGGGTGGACGAGGAAGAGAGTGAGATGACGCTCCCGTTTTGGTATCTCTTCCAGGAGGCGCTATGGAGCACGGACACCGATTCGGATTCTGGGTTTTATGTTCGCTGGGATGAGGGCGGGGGGGAGGTGGATGCAAGCGTGGCGGGGGAGGGGGCGTACAAGGAGGGGCATGCTCGTGTTCATACGGCGCAGGTGGCAATGGAAAAGGCGGTGTATAGCGAGCTGGTGAGGGTATTGAGGAGGAAGGTGGTTTTTCCGCCGCCGGGGAGTGCAAGTGGGAATGGGTGGTCGAAAGGTTTGTTGGTTGCATCCTTGGTTTGTTTGCTTTTGATTGCTGATAGTCTGGTTTCAGACCAGGTTGATAAATTTCAAGTGTGAGTCTTAACTAGACTCAAGTTTTGTACTGGATTTCTTATTCGTACAGATATCGGCGGGACGTCGGTGATACTCTTATCAACGCGTAAGCGCTTGTGTATTGGTCTCCTTCATTTCTTAATCGGGGAAAGATAACAGTTATTATGTCCTACGAGACGACATGCTCGGATACTACGTCGATGACATCGCACAGCGTTTAGCAACGCGACAGGAAAACGAAGGCTGGCAGGTTAGTTCACTCCTCCCCTATCATATCCAAGAACTCGCACTGACCCACTACTTCCCCGCATTCCAGGAGATCGAAGCAACGCTCCACTGCATTATGTCCGTACAAGAGGCGATGGACCTCGAGAAAACACCGCATCTGGGACGACTTTTCAGTCCCGACATCCTCGGACGTCTCCCATCGGCGGGACATGGTAGAATACGCCGTACGACGTTGGGTGTTATCGGTCGGTTTTGTTCCCCTCAGCCATGTGTACACACACTCATCTAAATGCCGCAGGCACCTATGCGACGTGGTTCGCAAGTCAGGCTTCGGAATCCTCACAGTCGAACCCGAACCTAGTTTCAAACCCGAACCCGAACTCGAACCTCCTGATGACGGTCCTCGGGTATGTCGTCGCGGCACTGACGGACCCATCTCTATGTCTTCAAGCTGCCCTTGCAATGCGGAACCTGTGTGATGCGAATAGGAAGGCTCTCGCACCGCAGATGGGGGCCTTTGCAGAGTTGTATGCTGGGTTAGGGAGTATACCTGTATGTCTCTCCTTTTTCCCATTTTCCGTTCGGACCCAAAGTTGATGGCACCATGGCAGAATTCAGAGAGGAGCAAGGTGATACAGTCTATTTCGAGTATTATACAGGCGCTCCCGCCAGATGAGGAGATCCCTCCTATTGAGGTACTGTGGTTGATTTTTGTGTTGGACTACTAGAGTCCTAAAGATTGGGTATTGTATGACTAGGCGATCGTTAATCCGGTTGTGCAGAAACTTGGAGAGGCACTGCAGTCCTCTGTCGCGGTAAGCAAACCTTCCTTTTTCATTTTAGTGAGATTGGTTTTGAGGATTCTTATGCAGCTCCTTGATGAAGCTCGCACGATGGCTATTCAACAGCTAGACACGCTGTCGGGTGTCGCCAAGGGATTGACGAGATTGACAGATGGTATTTTGATATTCTCCGAGCAAGACGAAGAACAGAATGGGCAACTGGACGCTATCAACCGTGCGAGGGAAGACCCACGGATGATCAAGCTTCGTGATTCGATTTTCGGTGCCCTGCGGGGGGTGGTGGACCTATGGTCGACGGATGCGGAGGTCGCTGCTGTTAGTTTGTCTTCGCAGTTTAGGTCTCGGCTGAATGCTGATGCAAGTCTTTACAGGCTCTAAGCGATCTGTTTAAATCTATAACATGTCTACCGAATGATACGACGCTTATCTCACTGCCTGCTGGACCGTTGTTAGAACTTGTGTGTCTAGCCTCGCAGTGGCAGTTGACCGCCACATGGTTATCGCTCGCTGCGATACTGATTGCACAGCTAAACCCGCCCATGTTGGAGTCGAAACAGGATAGGACAGGCCCGACTAGGGAGGCACAGAGGATCGTGTGTAGTGCGCTGCCAGTATTGTTGGAGTGTTCTTTAAATGCAATGGGCGTGCCCGGTGGTATGCCGAACGTGAGTTGGGTGTCCTTAATAGTTGCTCCATGCTGATATAGTTGAGATATTTAGAATCCGGATATCGTGCAAGAGTTCTTTAATTGTATGGATAGGGTGAATTGATATGTGTATACCTCATCTGTTCGTTGGATAATTGTTTGGGTCTTGTTTCGTAGGTTGCTCAGGATTTCACCAGCTCCTTTTATTCGTTGCCGCCTGGAGCGCTGGATGCTTTGATGAATTGTGCGATATCGGCTTTCGCACTTCAGGAGCGGTATTCTCTGGTATCGGCGTGCAATTTCTTGGTACGTCACCCTGGTTGATTTTATACCATCAATCACTGAATATCATGGGTTATCAGTCAGCACTCCTTCATCGAACATCTGTGCAAGAGTCTTTATCTGCTGAAAAGGAACGTCTTACGCAGGCACATGGGCGAAGCATCATGAAGGCTGTTTTGGAAGGGTTTGCGGGCGTTGCACCTAGAAGGTTAGCTACCTTCCTTCTCAAGATTTAAACGAAACATTGAACAAATATCATAATGCAGTGTAGTTCCGAACCTTATAGAAATGCTAAGCACTCTTCTGGGGCGAGCTGGTGGTGGTTTGACTGGTGGAGGTGGTGCGGGTGGTGCAGTAGCGACCACCTGGATGAGAGAAATCCTATTTGCTGTGAGCGTCATCGATTCCCTCGCGCTCGTGTTTGTCTCTGAATATGTTATATCTACCAGAACGATTTCGTACCTTCGAAAGCGACGTCAGAAGTAAAGGAGAAATTTTTGAAAGCAGTCATTGCGTAGGTCTTTCTTCTATCGTAATTCTTTTTCGGTTCTAATCCTGATTTACGCAGTTCACGTTCATTGAAACGGACACGGGACGCAGCACAGCAATTTACACTTGTCGCTCGGGGGCTGGAGGGTTCTGGATTCGGCTATGCTTCAGTTTCTATGTAATATCAGCCCCAGGATTTCGAAGTCATATTTTAACCAGTCAGGGATATCGTTGTAATTCAAATGTACAAACGAGCTACACAGCAAGCGGGTGTGTGGATATACAAGAGCTCCGCGTAGACACAATCATGTAGGCCTACAAGCCTTTATATAACCAGTCAGGGATATCGTTGTAATTCATCCAGGGGGAATGTGCAAACGAGCTACACAGCAAGCGGGTGTGTGGATAGGCTCCGCGTGGACGGGTGATAAGCAATCATGTAGGCCTACAAGCCTTTATAAATTCAGACTGGGTCTCTGATACCATAAAGTGCCATTCTACAATGGATTATTTTGCTACTCTAACTAGTGGTGTTGTGTGCTGGCAGCCTGTTTACTAAAAAACTGTTGCACTGTCATTCACAGAAGTATGGCTCTCTCTGACACATGCTGGAACTTGGCAGATATCATGGATCTGGTCCTTATTTAGAGAGCTTGAATATAAACTCAAGTGCATCCCCATTTGTGCAGACAAGGGGAACAATAGTCTGTTTTTGATATGGCGCCTGTTCAACGCCACATGTCTAATAGTAATACTTACAACCTGCACTGCTGGTTGCCAAAAACAACGCGTCAACGTGTCTCCCAGTGAAGCAAATGAGCACCAAGAATGCTGCAAAGCAGCCGTTTCTATCCAGTTTTCATGAAGGCAACAAAAAAACATACTAGGGATGCCGAAGTTTGGTTTGGTTTGGTTCTTCAAAGATTTTGCTGAACCTAGAACTGGACTTCAGGTTCAGTCCAGGCAATCTGCTGAACTTCGAATCAGACCGTCGGTTCTAGGTTCTAGGTTCAGGAGGGTCCGAACCCAGAACCAAACTTTTTTACTATGAAGGATTCTCTGAAACAGCTCCATCATTTGGGCTATACTTAGTTAAGTTTTTCAATAATTGTTGTGTTTTTATTAACTAACTAATACTTTACATTTGTTTTTAGGTTCTAAACAACACTCCCAACTAGTTTGAAGGTCTTGGTTTGCTCCAGTTTTCTTCCATTTTAGAACAAAACCAGAACCGCAACCAGTTCAGTTACATTCCAAACTAAATACTTATAATGGAAGTTGTTGGGCCATTAGGAACATCTATTGCATTGAATGAGTGCATATCAGCAGTCGGTTTTGGAGGGGTTATTTTGAAGTTGATGAATCTGCTGCGGTGCTACTACGTAGCTACAGAGTCGAATGGTTTGTATACGGCGCATCCTTATTCGTTAAAGTGGATACCAATGTATTGGCCTTCGCAGAAAGTTATTGCCCCGCTGTAACCAGACCTGAGACAACTGCATAGGGCCAAACGCCACCCATATATAGGTAAGTCTATAACGAGATATTCCGGCAAGGAGCCAGGTTTACCGGACGAAAAACAGAAGTGAGAAACTATCGTCGAAATGTGCAATCTCTTCCCACCTCAGGCTTCCTCAACTTGCTGAACATCCGTTTCATTCTGGTGACTTCGGGGGCCTTCGCAAGCGGGGATATCTTGCTATTAGTGACTAACTTTAGTAGAAACCCCTGACCGCCATAATCTCATGCTAAGCTTTCCGTCCAAAGTCCGCAAACACTCTCTATGCGTGCTTAGATTGCAACTTCTCAAAATGTCTGCACTAAACCCAGATTGTTGTAAGGGGCCGAATGTCGAAATCACCTTTATCAATACAAGAATGAACTGTTATACAAAATGGGTATGTACAACGCAGACCTGCCGTATCGCAGAGAATATGTGCAGAATATCAAACTTCATCAAATCCAGTAGCGAACCATTCCAAAATCTGAGGCGTCATCCTTCCCAGCTTGGCTTCCTTAGTGAGAAAATCAAAAAATGGATCGTTGTGTACCCCATTCTCTTGTATCCAGAACGTCGCACGACCGTGAACGCTGCAGATCTGCTTCGCGAACGATTCAATCGAGTCCTTAAAGCATTCAGCAGACCCGGTAGTGATAAGTATCCGCTCAACGACTGTATCCACCCCCTTGAACCAAAATTCAGGTGCTCTGCTCGCCTCCACATAAGGCAGCCAGGAGTCGGGGACTCCCTCGAGGACATCCTTGCCCCAAATATTAATACATTTAGTACCGATGATGTCGCTGTCGTCGTTTGACGTTAGGGTCCCTTCTGTACCTGTTAATTGTACCCATGGGGACATGAGGTAAATTCCTCGAATGCGAGAGGGAAGCTTGAGAGGGCGAACTCCCACGACAGGGTGGAGAATATGAGAGATGAGTTGGATAGCAAGATTGCCACCGGCGGAGTCACCAGCAATTTGAATGTTTTCGGGCTGAACTCCCGTTGACAGGAGATGCTCGATCGCCACAACAGCTTGCTGGAGCTGAGTGGGGAATGTGGCGGATGGAACTAGGGCTGCAATGGACGCAAGTTAGTTATATTTCACAGCGAAATTCAGAGCAGAACAGGACACTTGCTATAGTTCAGGATTGCAACACCTGCATCGATATTTTTCTTTTTGAGTTCAGCCTTAATATATTTCCAAAATGACGATGTGAAATATTGCATGGGAAATAGAAATCCACCGCCTGCCAAAATACATTGTAATAAGCTCAGGAGAGTCAAATGACAATGAAAACATAAACATGCCGTGGAAATACAGAATCACTTTGTCCGTTCTTTGCTTATCGATCCAAAATAGTCGAGTGTTCTCGCTCAATTCATCCACTATTACAGGGAGCCCGTTTTGCTTCACCCAGGCTTTGTATACGGTACCAGTGTTGCCCAAAGCCCATTGCAGTTGCTTTACGTTCAGGTCCTTACCGAGATAGTAGAACGCCTTGTCCCCCAACACTCGCGTCCAGGTTTTCAACCGATTACTTCGATGAAAAGGTGATGATAGAAGGGTCCACGTGAGAACAATCGCTGTAATCGAATACCTGGTCAAATTCATGAAAACTGTAGCTTCCGACGGAGTTTACATACGCATGTAAAGAAACATGTAGAGTAAAAGATTGATTTTCTCCATCAGAGAAGGATTGCCATATTGTCTGTCAGTTTGAGATGGGGCCACCATCTTGCAGTCGCTACTAGGGATGGGTGAGCCTGTGCTGAAGAACCGCGCATTACCGGCTTTTTATATCAGTCCACGTTTATAACAGCTTCGATTTCTCATAGACTCCATCCTCGCAGAGAAGCAAGGGTATTGCCGTAATACCGGGGTTCGAAGCTCGAACATCGTAACCAGAAGCCTCCATCGGAATGACCTTGTCTGCTGCGAGCTTGAAGCACAGGATCTGAGTTGAACGCGCGAGTTAGATACAGGAGCGACTTAGAGTCTTAACGGGAGAAGTTGAAGGATCCGTTGGAATCGTCACGGTTTAAACGTCTGAAATATAAGTATAGCATGAACATAACCCTTCACATGGGTCGACAACCGCGTGTAAGTAACACATGGCACCAAACGGCCCGGCACCAGCCGGCGCTCCAAATACTATTACATCATACTTGATGACGCATGCCGTGCGCCGAGCCCGAATTAGGTCACGGGACTCGCCAGCCAGATTCCTGATATTCTGCGCATGAGGTCACTACAAGACTTGACGTTACTGCCCATGCTCTCGAGTCTCTATTTCCTAACAGATGGCAAGCAAGCCTGGTATAATAGAAACCATCAATGCTACTCACACCTCACTATTGTTGTTCTTGTTCTCGTGTCTTTTCATTGTGTTCCTTATTACACACTGAATACCCAATGTAATTGTATGTCGTCAAATCCCACTACTTTAGGTAGTGGGTTTTGCGGGTGTCGAAAAAAAGGCCAAAATCGAGTGTTTCAGCCGCTACGTCATAATAGTGCCACGGTCATGTGGAGACGCAACGCCAGAGTGCTGATTAATTTCAGCCTTCTTTTGGTAATATTCAACGAATATAAATACAGTTTAGAATGGATGGAAGCGGAGAGAAATATTTGAAGAAAGAGCACATGTAGCCGAAATACTTCAAAAACATGGAAATAATAGAAATGTGAGCCCAAACTAAAAATCAGTAAAAAAAGTGAATGCTTCAGGATTCCATCATGGTGTCCTCAGGAGAAGCATCACTCTGTTTTGTTTGTAATTTTCTTGTTGAGATTGTATCAGACCATTTGGTAGTCTTGGCCTTCTTCGTGACAACAAAGTTGGAAAAGGCATCATCGGCCACTGAACATGACTGGGATGATTTGGGCCATGTTACAGCAGTGTGGGGAAGTACAGGCTGCTGAGGAATTTCAACAGGGGTATCAGAAGGATCGATGACATGAATGCTTTTTGCATTGATGTGGAAATACTGGTGAAGTGGTGTGTTAGTTTGAAGGGAGATAGCATGGTTGGGTGCATACCTGGCTCATCTTGACATCTTTCTGGAAGGTGTAGATGTGAAGTGTAGCATTGATGAGCACAAGTGTGCCAGGTCGAAGCTCCTCATAGTATTTCCAGGGGGGGATTAGGTGATTCTCTTTATCTCAAACATCACATTGAACCAGTTGTGCCTGTTGATGGTGAAATAGCTCTCTGCCATAATCAGGTAGAAGATTTGGATCATAATGTGCCCTGATGTAAATTTCATCATCTGTAAGACATTTAGGAAGCTTGTTCAACAAGAAAAGAGTAACAAACTTGATGGGCACTCAGTGTGGGCAGGGATTGGCTTCATCATGGTTGCCTTGACTTCAGTATCAGAGTTTACAGAATAGAGAGAACACTTGGAAGGTTGCATGGCAGAAATGGAAGGTCCATTGGGTGGAAGCTAATGTCCCAAATCAATTAGAGTGTGTTGGCTTAATGACATGATGGAGACTCACTCTGAATGTGGTCTCCATGTGAACAACAACCAAATCTTTAATGCCTTGTGGCTCCAATGCCTTTACCCATGAGCTAGCACTAGCATTCTGTGAAGGTGTAAAAAAGGTGTGCGAGATGAAGGTCCAGCTCACTCACTGGGCCTCATGATTTGGTCTGGTCATAACAGCTTACCAACAGTCTGGTTGTCCCAGCCAATGTCCACTCCCTCTGTAGCACCAGATGGCTTGCTTAATACAAGAACATTCTTTACACAAGAAGTATCTATGATGTATTTTACCTGTGTAAAAGGGAGGTTGTTGTAGGAGAAGTTTTTAGGGGGGACATCAACTCATGTCATTCTCAACAACTATCTTGTAATTACCCTTCACAGATAACAGGGTACCAAAGCTGTTGACAGCGATTTGACCGATCATTAACAGGCTGAGGGTGTTACTGCTGATGACTTGGAACTGATAATTGTTGGACCACCATTCTGGTTCTTTCTCACAGAAGTAGTCCACCCCATATTCAGCACCGGCGAGAGCATTTGCACCCCAAGCTTTCAGAGATTCATGAAGATTTGTGTAGACACCTTCAGAGATTCTTAGAACAACATTGTTATTGGACATAGCATATGAATGTGACAGAATGGTGAGATGGGATGGGGAGCAAACACAGTGCATGCTGGTTTTTTATACAGATGTTGTTTAAGATGCTGACTGAGCATGATGTCATTTGTTGTAACAGGTAAATAGCTTACTTGTAATCTCATCATCATCATTTATGATGTTTACTTGATGGCATGATTGTGCTGACAGGGATCAGAGACAGTATTTTGCGCTTGAGAGGTTGTTTTGGTGTTGATGGGGAGGTTAAAGATGCAGGAAGCATGGTAATAGACATGTAGACAGAGATTGATCACAAGTTCACATGGTTGTTTGCAGAGGCAGTGGAGCAAAAGACATTGGACTGAGATCATAATTGTTGATCCATGTTATCATCTGACACTGCATTGTCATTCACTGACTTGTTTTCTTCATCTTCATCCATGTTTTCCTGTGCATTGATTGGTGGAATAGGCTGTTTGTTTGTGGTGTGAGAAGAAGTTGAGGAAGGCAATTGCTGGTCAAGCAATTTTTGAATATCGCTGAGGACGTCATCTGCAATGTTGGCTGTGATGGTGTCCTTGGAAATGTGCAGTCATTTGATGTCATTAAAAGACAGTTTAAGTTCACCCAACCGATTATAGGCTTCTGCTTGTTCTTCAAGGGTTCCAAATCTTATTAAGGTGTTCAAGTTCAACAGCCTTAACTGCTGGTTTTCTTTATGTGCATCTTCTGATTCTTGGCAACATATTTTTTTCTTATCAAACAGTCGCAGTATCAAGAGACCTTCAAGGGAGCATGCATGGGAAACCATCACATCCAGAGCTTCTGTACCTCTACAGGATTGAAGGTCCACAATAACATATTCCATTGTTTGGCCTTGCACACAGTGAGCTGTCATTGCAAATCTGGGCAGAATAGGAATTTGATGCCGTTGTAAGTTGCAGGATGTATTTGAATAAGGGTGTGTAAATTTTATCGTCTCGGTGTCATGCAGAATGGGCAAATCATGAGGTGGGAAATTTTCAAGTGGTTCTTCACTGCTGTCAGGAATGTGTACTATAATGGAAAGTAGATGGCAATGTCCATCTTCATCGAGATGATATCGAATGTGCCATACAGTTCTGTAGCTGCCATTGATGATTCCTCCTTCAACATCAAAATTCTGTGACACAAGAATGGGCATTCCTAGTATGAGTGGAATTTGACCCAGTCTTTGTTGTGTGATTCCTGAGTGTAGGTGAGTTAAGTGTTTGATCAATCCTGCATTTCTTATGCTGGATTTCTGAAGTTTATCCTCAGAATAGTACCACTGCACTTGTTGACTGGTTTCTTGAGCAAATGCCATGGCAGCTTTTTTGTTTAATGCATCCTTGGATGCATTGTTGTATGTGATGATTGGTATGTGATGCCAAGGAGATGTAGTGAAATCTATATGGTTTGCATTTGTTATAACACGACTGTTAACCAGATCATAGTCTTCGATTGTACACCATCCTTTGGGCAGGCGAGATAACAGCTGGAGAAAACATGCATTTTGAGCTCCAATCTGACAATGCAGCTGATGCAAAATAATCACAGTAGACACTGTCAACAATAGGAGTTTGCCAAACACAACATTCTGATGGTAAACAGTTGATTCTTGCTGTCGAGTATTAATGTGACCAAATAGGCAACTTTCATTGACAGGAGGAAGCTGAGCAAAATCTCCAGTAAAAATGATGTTGACTCCTCAAAATGCTCTACTGTCACCTTTTGCAAGACTCAATGTTTCACTGATTTTACACAAAAAACGACAGCTAATCATGGATACCTCATCAATAAAAAGATAATCAATGCCTTCCCACATCGCCATGAGGTCTTGATGAGACTTACTATTGGGTTTGGTCAATTTTTCAGTGCCCATATTTAATGCTGCATGAATTGTCATTCCAAAAATATGCCTTGCTGCAATCCCCATGTAAGAAGCAAGACAAAATTGTCAGGTCTGATCTTGTTGTTGAAACACCTCCTTCACTGCATTGATTACTCTAGTTTTTCCAGTGCCTGCTGGTCCTGAAATGAACATGTGCAGAAGTTCAATTGCACATTGTTCACTGTGATGTACAATGATGTGAAATGCCTGATGCTGCTGTTTATTAAGGTTCCACTTATGTGTGACATCTTCAGGATTCACCTTTGAAATTAAAGAAGAGTTCCAAGATTGAAGGTGAACTGTTGGCTGGAGAACGATGGGGGGTATGTCTTCCATAGCTGTTCAAAATTCTGTACCATCATTGATGATGAATGATGACTGGGATTCATATTGGGGAGTGACAGAAGTTTGTGTAGGAGCCACAGCTTTTTTCTTCCATTGCTCTTGATGACTTTCATACACTGATTTCCATTTAGACTCCATATCAGAGGATGATGAAACCAATTCTGAATGACCACCATAAGCTGTTGTGAGATCACTTGTATTGGTCTGTGGATTAACAGCAAAAATTCCAGCATCCTCAGCATGCATCACACAATCTAAGGTATTCAAATTAATGTGAACTTTTTGGTCAGAATGACAGCTTTCAATAGCCTCCAGGTGTTCCAACATGGAGGAATCATCAATTTCATCACCAAGGGAGTCCTCTACCGCATGGCATGTATCACCAACGACCTCCAGAGCTATTTCATATGAACAATTATGTGCATGCCTTTGAGAGAAATGATCATCATGACTATCTTTACTCTTATGTAACAACTGCATATTATCCAAAACTTTCACAACGTCTGCGGTACAATACTCACTTTGCCTGAAGCTTGCAAATGCATCTGGCCAAGACTGTCCTGAGTCTCGCAAATCAGCGACAGTGCGCCAAGGTTTGAACAAAATCAGCATAAGGCGGCAATATTTAGGATATACCACTTCTCGATCACGCCTTGGTATGGAACCTACAAGAACAAGAACATGATGGAGGTGAGGTTGTTTTATTTTTAGACAATGGGTTTGGTGTTTTTCATGTGCCAATAAGAGCCCACAAGTGGGCCTTTCTCTAGCAGTGGAAGCCAACAGGTCTTCCCCCACATCATCACTATTATCATCAGAAAGGTAAGCATGTGCATCTTTCTTCAACTTTTCAACCTGTGCACAAAAATCCCACAATGGTACATCTTTCAATCGTTGACCTCTCATTGCATAATCAATGACTTGAGAAGGACGAGCCCTCATTTTATTTTCATCATCAATGGTCACAGCGATCTCATCATGTTCCAACTCAGGATTAAGCGCATGTTCAGCTTCTGTATCTATTGTAGGTTCATGTTCATTGACATCATCCAGCTTAACGATACTGATTAAAATTGCTGCCTTCATTGTGTTTCATGTAACATTTGGGGCTAGGCTTCTGGGCATTCACATACACCTCAAATGTGGTCCAAAACAGTCAATTAAATGTATGACTTGTAAAGTGGTCTTCCCAATCCATGAGATATGATGCAACTTGTTGTCCACACAACTCTTGTTGTGAAATCATGGCATGCATGCATTTTTGCAGCATCCTCTTCACTTGTAATGTTAGTTCATCATCTACAGGATTATATTCACCCAGTTTTTGTACTGCAAGCTCAAGTGCTGCATACACCACATGAGCTTTCAATTGTGTCTTGGAAATGTAATCGGTGATGTAGTAAAGTATTGCCTTTGCAGACATTCCAGATCCAATGAACTTGATGTCCATATTACAATGAATAGCACTCAGCACAGTTTCATTAAAGTTATTGACCATACCATCCAAGCATTTCAGATTGATTTCACCCATCTCCAGATCAACAACACTGTCTGCAACAAAATTTTTACTATCAAGGCCAAATCTACATTCTTGGACTTTGGTGGCTTTGCAAAATTTATAACATGTCTTCTGATGACTATGGTGTTGACAATGCTCTGCTAAATGATGCAAATCTTTTTGATATTCAATAAGGGTTGGACTTATGTTTGTGCCTTTATTGATGCCTCAAATGGAGCACAGATCATATGAGGAAGAAAGAACCATTATCGAGGGGTCTGGGTTGTCTGGTACACAGGTTGAGATTGTGCTGTCTAAATATTTTAACAGCCTTTCTTTGAAACTGTTGTCTGTCAGAACATGTTCCTTGATTTTGTCTGGGTTTAACCTGCCTTCAATCCAAACCAACATATGACAGTGCAGCATGCCTCTACCTTGAGCTTCAACACATCCATAATAGCTTTTAACTACACCAAGTGCGCCACCTTCTAAATTCCTGCCAGTTGCATCATAGCCCAACAGTGTCTTATTGAATGCTTTCATATAGATGTTAAAGAACTTTGTAGCAACCACTGGATTTCATGCAACCAACAATGCTTGATCCCAATATGACGGTACTTGTTCCGGTAGAAGATGATCAACATCAATATCACTTCCTGCTAAGAATTTCACCAGTGGATTGTAAACATCAGCAGGATTGATAGTAATGAAAAATGTAGGACTTCCAAATTGAGTGGTAAGCGCTCGAATTTCATTACACATTTCTATGTGTGCTGCAGAAGATCCAGGAACATGTTTGCTAATAACTCTCACTTCTTGCATCAACTGCAAAGCCCATTGTTCCTCATCATCATATGCTGATTTTAAATCACCTTGAATCACTCTCTCAAGGACTCGGTGGATTACATCAGGAGCTAGAGTGGCAAATGTGTTCACAGAAGAAGAAAACACCTTTCACTTCATTTTCAAGCTCATATGCAGAAGAACTGTCCACCTTTGCAGCACATTGAACACCGTAAACAAAAATGTAGGGTGTTCTTGAAATCGTTGGTCACCAAGATTCAGAAGATGTTTAACATGTCTTTTCATTGATAGCTTTTCTCTTCAACAAGGATATTAAAACCCACCCAGCCCATAAGGAAAAAGAGAAGGATATATCTTCAGAAACAGTTTAGGATTCACAAACTCATTCTCAGGCTTGGGATCATGCAGAATAGACATATAACCACCACTTTTTTTCTCAATATGCCTCAGAGCAGCAGCTCGCAACTCATTTGAAGAAGTGTGCCCATCAACATCAGTAATAATCAGTTTTTGAAAGGCAACATCCATGTTAGTGCAATCAGCTTCCATAGGGCCTGGTGCAGTATCATAACGAGAAGTAAGTGCATCTCCATCCTTGGGAGGGTGGACATGTTCAATATGAAAAGGTAACACCCCATCGGTAGGCAATTCATTCAATACATCATGATTTATTTCAATGTTGGCATACAGAGAATTGTGAGCCTTCAACCAAACTAAAGCATTATGCACTTTATCTGCATGTACTGTGAGAGGCTTTGCTTTCATATGTAACCATTTAGTGCTCAGAGGCAAAGATACAATGAACAGTATACAAATTGGAGCTACAATATAATCAATGGAAGGAGGTAGACATCTCACAATTATTTTAGGCTGATGAGGATAAATGATGATATTTCCATGAAGCACTCGCTGATTTTGAGGAAAGCACTATCATTTTCCATCAGTTGTATAATCCAACATTTTGCCCAACATAAAGCTATCATACACTCTTCCACAATTAAGTCTTTCAACTCAGAAGGAACTTGCCCCAAAAAAGTATGATTCACAAGAGCTAATGGAGGAAGCTTATGACATCAAAGAGATGTGCAACAAGATGAACAAAGATTCATTTCATATGTTGGCTCACAGCCGGCTTGATGTGCATCAACATGCATGCCTTCTGCATCCACTACAAAGGACCAGAATCAAATGGGAAAATTGGAGAAATAACATCAGGATGAAACCATGGATAACAATCACTTTCCATATATTGTGCTTGTTTTCATTAGATGAATGCCATAATGACCAATCAGGCCACTGAAAAACTGTCACATCCACATCTGACAATTTCACCCATTCACAATCAAATACTGAACATGATTCAGCACAGGCTGCACAAGTACTTTCTTGCAAAGTCTCTGAAGAAGTTTTATGTTGAAACATCTGAATAGTTTTCTGTTTGAGTTCTGTGTCAATGGAGGTGGCCATGATGATGCAGTCCTTGATTGTTCAGAAGAACTAACACCAGCATTACAAACCACATGTTTTCCTTTATGAAGGCAACCAGTATGCTGGTGTACTTGTTTTCATAAATGCGATAACCTTCTGAATGAATCATAAGGAATTTTATAACTATCCAGCACTCTTCAAAGTGCACAAGCACTAAACATATCTGCAACCTTCAATAACAGATAAATCTGAAAATCATCATCCATACTGCTCCCAAAGGAACAGTCCATATGAATATTTGAACAAGCAGACAGTATCACACGTACAGGCACCATGCATTGTCCCTTCACAATATGTTCCATAATCATTGTTTTAATATGTTCCACAGACCCCACTGGAGACATCCCATGAGCAGCCGTCAAACTGAGAAGGTCAACCTTTGACAAATTCTCAAACCCATGAAAACACATTTTAATTGAATAGCTGTCATGTTGAACTAAAGCTTGACGTTGCACAGACAGCAACTGCAACAACTCAACTCGAGTCATGTTAAAAGTTGACTGCAAACCTAAGCCATTGCACAACACTTTCAACAAATCCAATGGACAATTGACAACGACATTGGAAATAGTTAATGCTAAATTAACAATGGAAAGAGAGCTGGAGATTGCACAACAGTCCATACCTGAATTTTGAGCACACAGTCCATTCAACAGATGATGAGTGAGTGCCTGTTGTGAACAAGTGTCATCCAGGTGCTTGTAAGGAATTTGATGTGTGATCAATAACTTGTGAAAGTGAGGCTGAACAGAGGTATACAAAGGCAAGGTGGGATTTATAAGGGTGTCCTCTATCAAATGAAAATCTGGCTGAATAACAGATAATGAGGTAGCATGGATTTCATTATCATAAATGTTATTGGTGTCAAGTAAAGGGCTATAAGATTTGGGGCTAGCCCTCATCTCAATAGCACAACAAACAGATGTCACTGTGAAAATCATACATCAATTTGTCAAATAATTTAATCACTAAACAGCACACAGGCACCAGCAAAACATCTCCCATCTCTGTAGTCACTTGAAGCCCTTCTGAACAAAGATATCCCTTCCAAAATGCAAACCAGTCATGGCCCAGACCAACATCAGAATGTATCTCCTCCGAAATCAAAAAATTGACAAGGCATGTAAACAACCCATGTGGAGTAGGAACTGTGACAGGCAAAGTGCACACATATCCAAAAAACAAAGCAAGCTCTGGTTGAATGAGAGAAACATTGGACTGGGCCACACAAGAAAATGTTATGAGGTGACCATTGATTTGTGCTGTCATCTTAAGTCTTGGATTGATGGATGTGGAATGTAGTGAAGTCGTTGAGACCACATGTCTCATGATGACCAAGCTGAAAGAACAATGGGTACCACAGTCATGTGGAGATGCAGTGTCAGATAGTGCTGATTATTTTCAGCCTTCTTTTAGTAATCTTCAACAAATATAAATAAAATACAGAATGGATAGAAGTGGAGAGAAATCTTTGAAAAAAGAACACATGCAGCTGAAAAGTGTCACAAAACAAGCTCAACTGATAAGGAAAAAGTAGTGGGCTTTGCTGCCGCTTGCTGGCATGCTACCTGGTAATGAAGCAATCTGAATGTCAAAAAAAACTCTTGCACATCTCTGCTGTCATGATCTCACATGCACGGTACAACTCATAGTAAAGTGCTTGTACATAATAGAAGCCTATCCCTTGATGGCAAAGGTGAGACTTGATAACTGAGAATGCTTGCTCAACAGGGTTGAAGTCTGGTGGGCATGGTGGGAGATATTCAATCCAACATCCTGTATGATGGTCATCTATTTGAGTGCATGACTTGAAGTGGTTGAGTACTGACCATACCCATGTACTAGATGTGCATGGTGTATATGGGCATTGTCCACTGATAATGCAGCTCCCAGGGAGAAATGTCACTTTTGAACACATGGCTGATGAACTTCCACTTAGCTCCCAGCCTCAGAACATCCCAAAAGTCAAGCATAGGTCTGATCATTTTTTGAGGCTTCATCAATCAAAATAAAGCACTTGACTGGATACTGTTCAATTCAGCAGATGAAGTTGGCCCTTTTGATAGGATCACATTCTGAAGCCATTTCCTGGATGTGTTTGATGTTGAGCCCAACATGTTCAAAGGTTTGGTGAACGGTTGCCATAGATTGGCCATAGATACAGGGGGATGTTGGAACTTCTCAAGGTGATTTTGATATTCATCAAGGAAGAGCATAGAACTTTAATGAGCAAGCATGACAAGATATTTTGCATCTGAACTGGCAAGAGAACATGGTTGACATTGGCCAATAACCTGAGCCTTTGCAACAACACTCCCTGTCAAATGGTGCTGCCTTGCAATCTGGAAAAGTGTTGCCCAAGAGATGCATGTAATTCCAACAATCTCTGGAATAGAGTCATGGCCTCTAGCCTTCAGATGAATTGTGGCTTCCTTGAGGTTGGTACTGGTTTGTTGATTGCCCATTGCAAGGTGTGTGATGGTGTGATTGTTGAATAAGCGAATGGTGTATAAGGTGACATCAACACTTACATGTCCATAGCAGTAATGATGTGCCCACAGATTATTAATAGCAGGATATTTCAATTACCAATTATGATTACTGATCATGCATCAATAGGTTATATAAATATTTGTTGTACATAGTTTGCTATAGTAAGTCATTGCTCAACAGGTTGGGCCCTGAGCTTAACTGAATTATCATGTACAAAAACTATCCTAACACACCACACCACTTTGCATAATGACCAATGCATCAAACTTGCACACAAATATTTACCAGATTGAACCTTTGACAGAAGCTGAAGATTATGCCATATGGAAGATCAAAATGATGGACATCTTGATGGGACAAGATCTATGGGAATATGTTGATGGATCAACTATTCGGCCATCAGACAACACAGCAAAAGTTGCATGGGTAAAGAAAGATCAGATGGCACTATCTAGCACTATCTATGATCCGATTATGGGTAGCCAACAAAATGTTAGTATATGTCGTGAGCTTGATATCATCAAGGAAGTGTAGGACTCCTTAAAGCCACTATTGAAAATGCAAGGGGTGTTGGGGATTGTGTTGGCATGGAGGAAATTATTCTGGGATCAATGCAAGGAAGTGACACCCATTGAGGACCACATCCAAACATTATGTGGCTATCAGGAGGAGCTGCATAGTTTGGGGCAAAGAATTGATGGAGAGGAATTTTCAATCACTCTGCTGAGCTCACTCCCTTAAACTTGGAGCAATTACATTGCATCTATTGACACTATGGCCCTAACAGATGCATCAAAGTTGATTGCATGCATTCTCGAGCATGATTGATGGCTTAACATGCATAACTCCAATGACATGGCATTAGTGGGGAAATTTGGGAAAAAGAAGTACAACCAAAACATCACATGCTTTGAATGTGGGGAAAAGGGGCACATAGGCCAGCAATGCAAGAAGAAGTCCATATCAGGAAAGTGGAGATCAGGAGGGAAGCAGAAGGGGACAACAGAAGCAAATGCGGGGGCTGATGAGGACTTTGCTTTCTATGGGGAGGATGGGGAGGATGTAGCACTGGCTGTCTTGCCAGATTCTTGGTTGGCTGACTCAGCATGCACATCTCATATTGCTGAAGACTGAGAAATTTTTATTGACTACTGGACAGCAGGTGTCCAGATTTGGAAAGGTACCTGTGCTTGGACAAGGCTCAATACAGCTGGAATGCACTGTGGGAGGAAAGGTCTCTAGAATCACCCTCAAAGACATAGCACATGCCCCCAATGTGCCTTTCAATCTCATCTCAATTTCATGTGCACTTGAGGTTGGGGCAGCTGTTCTATTCACAGCTGTTAGGAAACCACCCCATTACCTAATAATATTTTATTTTATTTTATTATGTTGAATTACGCTACATGACGCCAAATGACACTACACTTTGATAGCATGAGAATTTTATTTTGCACGCATCAAAATGTACGCGCATGTATGAGTGCATCGGTAACAACAATGTACAATATGTGTAACATAGTATATAAACCCTAAATATATGCCTAGGGGACCCCAGTTGTGTTCTCTTAGGTATTCCACCTACATTTTCAGTGTGAAAGGCCTATCTCAACAAACTCACCTATTAATAACCCCTTGCATCAAAACCATCTATTCCCCCATCATGAGCACAGATCCCGCTCCCTTCTTGTAGAGAGAACCCGCATGGTCTTAGCTAGCAGATAGTGGGTGTCGCCCTAACAGAAGAACACAACTTCCCATATCAGTGCGCCTTCTCTTACTTGCACATACATCATTGTTTCACTGCACCACATCTGATTACTCATCCTTTCGGCATGAGCCGGAAGTACTTGTATATACGTAATCTACCTTTTCTTTCATAAGCCGATGCCAGGCCTCGCCTTACATTGCGACTGCCAGTGATCAGCGCTTGTCATTAGGACAGCTGCAACCAGACAACTGATCGGATCTGGTTTAGTTATGATTTACATTACTCTATTTGGATGACTATTTTAGTTACAAGCCAAATTCAGTGATATCTCTGAGATCAGGCACTGTTGGAAGGGTTATTGATCCGAAGTGTCAAAATAGGCGCCTGACGAACGACGAACGATTGACGAACCTCGATGAACCTTATCACGTGACCCATAAACATTTGGAGAGGTCTTGAAGAAAAAATTTTGAATTTGTTGAAGAAGTGATTCATCACAGATTCTACAATTATGTCCGAACCTTCAACTTCTAATCCCGGTCCTAATCCTGTTCCCATACCAGCACTAGAGGCAAAAATTGATGCACTCACAGTGCAAATGTCGCAATTAGTGTCAGTATTGGCAGCATCACAGCCCAGACAAGCAGAAGTACAGCCAGAGACGATAGGAGAAAGAGATGATGAGATGGAGGAGATGGTGGAGTGGATATTGCAGGAGGATGAGACAGCAGAGAAATCCGGAAATGGAAAAGCGCACTTACCTAAGTATGCACCCCTGCAAATCTTTGACAGTACCATGGAGAATACAAAATCCTTCATCAGCTCTATAGTATTGTACATCCATGGGAGGAAGCCCAAGTTTCATACAGCCGAGTCTAGGATTATGTTTGCTCTCTCATACATTCAGGGGGGGAAAGCACAGTTCTGGAGAAATGAGGCTATTAATCAAATTGCCGTGGAAAATAAACCATTTGCAACCTTCAAGGAATTTCTGGAGAGATTGGAGGCACAGTTTGGAGACCCTAATCCAAAGGTGACAGCCAATGCTAAATTAAAGACCATGGGCCAAGGTTCCTTAACGGCGGATGAATTTATTTTGCAGTTCAAAGCAGAACCTTCGCAAACGGATATGGGAGAAGCTGCATTGGTAGAGTTTTTGAAAGCAGGATTAAATCCCTCCTTATTCAAGTCTATCTACTGACTACCTTTTATGCCAGAGAAGTTGGACGAGTGGTATAATTGGGCAATGTGCCTTGACCGGCAATATCGGCAGGAACAGGCGGAGTCAAAGTTGATGTACGGAAGTAGTAAATTTGGAAAGTCATCAGGAGGAAAGTCCGAGAAAGGAAAGGCGCCTCAGGTGCAAGCTCCAAGGGCACAGCCACCAGCCATGGCAGTGACACCTATAGTTACGGAGTCAGCAGCACCAGCAGAGGCAATGGAGGTTGATCAAGCAGGGAGACAAGCCCCACTTAAATATTTTAACTGTGGGCAGTTAGGACACATTTCTAGGAATTGTAGGCAGAAAAGAAAGATTAGGGAAGCTACAATCGAGGAAGTGAAGCCGGAGGAAGGCAAGCAGAAGAATTTTGTGGAAGAGTCCCAGTGAAGGTTTCCCCATTGGTGACCCAGAATCGTTACAATGTATTAGTATCCGAGGAAACCCAGAGTAAATCAGAAAACGAAATTGAGGAGGAGTACAACTGTTACAAATCACGTGACCAAGAAAATTGCCGAGCACTATTTCCAAAAACCCCTAAATTCTTTATTCGCTCTGCGTGAATAGAACCAGAAATCACCTTGACTGTGGGACTGAAGACAGTGGACATGCATGCAGCGATTGATGTGGAAGCGTTGCTTGATAGTGGTGCTACAAGATTATTTATTAATTGATCCTTAATTACCGGAAACGGTATTAACACACGCAAGCTGGCGCAACCTATAATGGTGTACAATATTGACGGAACAGTCAATCGTGGAGGAACTATCAAGGAGGAGGTGACTATGGTACTAAAGTATCAGGAGCATCAGGAGCGAGCCATATTCAAAGTGTGCGATCTTGGGAAAACCAATCTAATAATAGGATGTCCATGGTTATGGAAGCATAATCCCAAAATTGATTGGAAAACTGGGAAAGTACAAATGACTCATTGTCCTAAGGAATGTAATGTGTATGGGAGGAAGATGAAGAAGGAAAAAAGGAAAAAGAGAGAGAAAGAACATCTGAGGAAGTATTCTGTTATGATGGAGGAAGTGGAGGATGAGGAAATGCCAAATGGGGAAGTTCCGATCATGATTGAGAAAGAAGAGCAGAAGCAAACCTTTAGAGCAATTTGTGGAGGACAGTCATGGGACAAGAATATCGTGAAGGTGGAGAAGCCAGTGGAGGAGTGGGTGCCAAAAGTGTATCACAAATATCTGTCAGTGTTTCAGAAGAAGGAGTCTGAGCAAATGCCGGTGCGGAAGCCATGGGATCATGTGATTGAGATGAAGCCAGGGTTTGTGCCAAAGAAGTCGAAGGTATATCCATTATCTCCAATGGAACAAGAAGAAGTGGATGTGTTCTCGAAGGAGCAATTGCGCAAAGGATACATACGACCTTTGAAATCACCGCAGACATCACCAATATTCTTTGTGCCAAAGAAAGACCAAAGGAAGAGGATGTGTACAGATTATAGGTATTTGAATGAGTGGACAGTGAAGAATGCGTACCCCCTGCCGTTGATCTCAGAAATAATTGACAAGGTGGGAAAAGCCAAGGTCTTTACAAAATTGGATTTATGATGGGGATACAACAATGTACAAATAAAGAAAGGAGATGAGTGGAAGGCAGCATTTGCCACACGTCGAGGATCCTTCGAGCTGCTTGTCATGTTTTTTGGGATGACTAATAGTCCCCCGACCTTTCAAAATATGATGAACGTCATTTTCAAGGACGTAATAGACAAAGGCGTGGTAATAATATTTATTGACAACATTCTGATATTCACGGAGGATGAAGAAAATCATGAGGCGATAGTACAGGAGGTGTTACGGAGGTTGGCGGAGAATGATCTATTTTTGAAACCAGAGAAGTGTGTGTTTGGGGCAAGCGAGATTGAGTTCCTAGGATTATTGATCGGCCCTGACAGGATCAAAATGGATCTGATCAAGGTACAGGCAATCACAGATTGGCCTGCGCCCACCCATGTCAAGGAGGTTCAAGCCTTCTTGGGACTCGCAAATTATTATCGTTGCTTTGTGCACAATTTTTCTAAAATTGCCACACCCTTACATAACCTTATGCGAAAGGGAGTAGTATGGAGGTGGGGAGAGCAGCAGCAGACAGTGTTTGAGGAGTTGAAGAGGAAGTTTATGGAGGGACCAATATTAGCCCCAGTAGATTTCACATGCCCTTTGCGAGTGGAATCCGATGCATCCAATTTTGCTACTGGAGCAGTATTATCAATGCTGTGCGAAGATGACAAATGGCATCCTTGTGCATACTTGTCAAAAGGGTTGAATGATGTGGAGAGGAATTATGATGTGCATGACAAAGAGATGTTGGGGATAATACGAGCATTGGAGGCATGGAGGCATTATTTGGAGGGATGTACACATCAGATTGAGATCTGGACGGATCATCAAAATCTGCAATACTTTATGTCTGCTAAAAAGCTTAAGCGCAGGCAAGCACATTGGGCACTATTCCTATTGTGTTTCAACTTTCACTTGGTCCACAAAGTGGGAAGCTTAATGAGGAAAGCAGATGCATTATCCAGACGTATTGATCATAAAAGGGGGGTGGAGGAGGACAATAAAAATGTTACCTTACTCAAACCCAAATACTTTCGCATTTGTGCTATGCATCAAGGGCATCTATTAATAGATAGCTCGGAAATGGAAATGTTGTCTAAAATTAGACAATGTTCGGAAATGGACGATGAAGTAGTGGAAGCCGTGAAAGCTCTGAAGGGAGAGAAGAAAGGTAATATCAAAGGAGATGAATGGGCTGAGGAACAAGGGTTGGTGTTGTTTCGAGGAAAAGTGTATGTACTGAAGGATCAGGATTTGCGAAGGGAGATCGTCCGGTTACATCACAATACGCTGATTGCCGGACACCCAGGAAGATGGAAGACGTTGGAATTAGTAATGAGAAATTATTGGTGGCCCGGAATTTCAAAGTATGTGTTGGGGTATGTGGATGGATGTGATATGTGCATGAGGGGGAAGAAATTTCCAGAGAAACCTGCAAGAAAATTAATGCCGAACCCTATACATAAAGCGCCATGGCAAGATATATCTGTGGATTTTATTACCGGATTACCCGAGGCTCAAGGGTATGATGCAATATTCATAGTATGTGACCGCTTTACAAAGGAGGTCCATATTATTCCTACTACTACAGAAACCTCATCATTGGGCTTGGCATGCCTCTATCTAAATCAGGTATGGTGGTTACATGGGTTACCCAATACTGTTATCTCCGATCGTGGACCACAATTTGCTTCCGCGTTTATGCGAGAACTAAACAACATATTGGGAATTCAAACTAAATTATCTATGGCATATCACCTGCAGACTGATGGGCAGACAGAGAGAATGAATCAGGAGTTGGAGCAGTACCTACGTATGTTTGTCAACTACCGACAAACCGACTGGCCCGAATGGTTGGCAATTGCCAAATTTTCCCACAATAACAAATTCCATTTGGCTACTTGTATGTCACCCTTTTTCGTGAATTATGGATATCATCCTCACATGGGAGTAGAACCCAGAAGGGAAGTCAAAGTACAGTCGGTAGAAGACTTTGTATCTAAGATGCAAAAGGTACAAGAGGAAGCAGAGGTGGCATTGAAGAAAGCATGTGATGACATGATGCAACATGCGGATCATACTCGAGCACGTGCTCCAGAGTACAAAGTTGGTGACTTGGTATGGCTAAGTACCAAGGACCTGAATATTCCACGACCTTCAAGGAAACTTACGGAAAAACAAGTTGGCCCATATGCGATCTCTAAAGTAATCTCGCCTAATGTGGTAGTGCTAAAATTACCCTGACCATTCAAGATTGATCCTGAGATTAATGTATCCCACCTACGCCCTTACTGCCTGCCCACTATTCCTGGCCAACAAACTACTCCGCAACCTCCGATAATAGTAGAAGGTGCTCCAGAATACATAGTTGAAGAAATTCTAGACTCATGTCTTCGACGGAACAAATTGGAATTCTTAATAAAGTGGAAAAACTATACCGACAAAAATAATTTGTGGGAACCCAAAGAGAATTGTAAGCGAGCACGTAACGCAATCGCCCAATTCTTTAAACGTAATCCGAATGCTTTGCGTTGCATTGTGAGAATGGTATATGAGGGGATGAAATTCCGGCCTTACCAAAATTTCACAGAGGGGACAAACATAATATTTTCTCACCTGGAAGTCGAGGCATAAAATGGGGGTAATGTTAGGAAACCACTCCATTACCTAATAAAATTTCATTTTATTTTATTATGTCGAATTACGCTACATGACGCCAAATGACACTACACTTTGATAGCATGAGAATTTTATTCCACACGCATCAAAATGTATGCGCATGTACGAGTGCGTCGGTAACAACAATGTACAATATGTGTAACATAGTATATAAACCCTAAATATATGTCTAGGGGACCCCAGTTGTGTTCTCTTAGGTATTCCACCTACGTTTTCAGTGTGAAAGGCCTATCTCAACAAACTCACCTATTAATAACCCCTCACATCAAAACCATCTATTCCCCCATCACGAGCGCAGATCCCGCTCCCTTCTTGTAGAGAGAACCCGCATGGTCTTAGCTAGCAGATAGTGGGTGTCGCCCTAACAACAGCACCAGGGGTCAAATTCCAATCACCCAATGGAGCAATCATCATGGAAGGCTGAGTAATGAACCAGCCATTTGATATGAACAGCATGTGTTCAGTGAAGATGCTCAAGGAAAAGGAAATGGTTTTGGGAATGGAGGTGGACAGAACTGTGGAACTGGCTTCACAATGTCAGGCATGCATCACTGCCAAGCAACAAGTTTGGCCATTTCCCAAAAAAAGCAAATCAGAGATCAAAGAGATTGGAGATCTGACAGTTAGTGATCTGTGGGGACCAGCATGCACTCAGGCTCCAGGGGGAGACCAGTATTTCATCACATTCACTGATGGCAAGGCACAATGCACAATGACTTATTTCTTGAAACAAAAATCTGAAATACTGACAAAATTCAAACAGTACAAAAGTTTTGCTGAAACACAGGCTGGGTGCAAACTCAAGAAACTTTGCATTGATGGAGGAGGGGAATTCCTTAGCAATGAATTCAGGAAATTCTTATTGGACAATGGGATCCAATTGGATGTCACCACCCCCCACTTGCCTTCCCAGAATGGAATCACTGAATGGCTAAACTGAATGCTGGTAGAACATGTGCATGCAATGTTGCATCAGCATGTGCTCCTGTGCTGTCTTTGGAGAGAAGTGATCGCTTATGCAACACATCTCAAAAATAGATCTCCCATGCAATTGATCAAGGATCATAGGGTACCTGATGAAGTCTTCTGGAGGAAGAAGCCAGACATATCGCACCTGGAGGAATTTGGCAGAAAGTGCTGGTAGTGTATATCATGGGTATGGTGATCCCCGTGGTGATCACGTGGCGGGTTGTACAGGTATGGGTACGGTGTCTGAAAATAGAACACCGTGCTATACCGCAACCCATCTGATGGTATCACAGGTATAGATGGTGTCTGAGTACTATCCGCTACTAGTTCTTGCTTTTTGCTATGTAGGATACTTGATCAAGTGAGATTTCACAGCACATGCACTATAGACCCATACTCAATGATCCATGCTAAACCAATGCCAAACAGTGCCTACCTAACTTCAAGAGAACTTGAATTCTGCTTTGGCTCTTATCATCTTATACTTGATTCTAATCTATTTGTATGTTGTTTAAAGGGTTCAGTGAGATAAGAGACCTACAATATGGTATTCTTTCCAATTTTGATATTTTCACTTGGTAGTAGTTATGACTTGGAATGGGCAGAACTTGGTCAGTTCTGCTTTTTTTCTCCTATCATACTTGATTCTCATCTATTTCCTTGTCATTTGAAAAGCCCAGTGAGATGAGAGGCCTATTATGTGCCATTCTTTTGCACTTTGATATTTTCACTATGCAGTACTTACAACCTGGGTATGGCAGAACCCAGTGGGTTCTGTTTCATTTCTTATCATCTTATACTTTATTGTAATCTATTTACATGTCGTTTGAAGGGCCCAGTAAGACGAGAGGCTTGCGACATGCTGTTCTTTTGCATTTCGATGTTTTCATTATGTAGTGGCTACAATGTGGGTATGGCAGAACTCAGCAAGTTCTGCTTCATTTCTTATCATATCATACTTCATTCTAATCTATTCACATTTCGTTTGAAGGGCCCAGTAAGATGAGAGGCTTGTAATTTGCTGTTCTTTTTCATTTCGATGTTTTCATTATGTAGTGGCTACAACCTGGGTATGGCAGAACTTGGTGAGTTCTGCTTCGTTTCTTATCATATTATGCTTCATTCTAATCTATTTACATGTTGTTTGAAGGGCCCAGTGAGACGAGAGAATTGCGACATGCTGTTCTTTTGCATTTCGATGTTTTCATTATGTAGTGGCTACAATCTGGGTATGGCAGAACTCGGCAAGTTCTGCTTCGTTTCTTATCATCTTATACTTCATTCTAATCTATTTACATGTCGTTTGAAGGGCCCAGTGAGACAAGAGGCATGGGATGTGCCATTCTTTTTCATTTTGATGTTTTTATTATGTGGTGGCTACAACCTGGGTATGGCAGAACTGCTTCATTTCTTATCATGTTATGCTTCATTCTAATCTATTTGCATGTCGTTTGAAGGGCCCAGTGAAACAAGAGGCTTGTGATGTGTCATTCTTTTTTATTTTGATGTTTTCATTATGTAGTAGCTACAAGTGTCTGCACCATGGTGTTTACTAAAACACCACGGTTAAAACCCATACCCATGGGTATGGTGTACTAACTGTTGGAGCAGACTATATATGCTGCACAGTGGAAGAGACAACACATTCCTTACAACCTACCTGGGGTTTACTTAGACTTACAGCTAGGGTTAGCAGAGGTAAGAACACTGTATTCCTACTACGGTACAGGTTCTCCTTATATACATAATAATAAGGACGTCACATGACTCAGGAATGTGTTTACCGCATGTATGCGCAGTAAGCGCAGTAACATGCGTATGCTGCATGTATTGCCTCATGTATACAGCATGCATCACTGGGATTAATTTCAACACCCCCCCTCAAACTGTACAGCGCTCTAAGCAGCTAAGTTTGAATCTCAAAAGTAATTCCGAGAGAGTCTCTAAATTTCCTGAATAAGACGGCACCAAGGTTCTTTGTGAACATGTCAGCCGGATTATCACTTCCAGGAATGAAAATGACTGTGACTTTGTCATTTTCTATGCATTCACGGGTGTAGTGGTAGCGAATGTCTATATGTTTGGTCCTTCTTTCCTGAACTGGATTTGATCCAATAAAGATGGATCCCTGATTATCAGCGCAGATTGGTACGTGCTTCAGTGTATATCCAAGTTCCTGGAATAAGGACTCTATCCACACTATCTGCCGACAAGTGTCGGAGAGAGCCATATATTCGGCTTCTGTGGATGACAGTGCTACAGTTTTTTGTAAACGGGACTGCCAGCACACAATGCCACTCGCCAGAGTAGCAAAGTAAGCCGTTGTAGATCAGCGCTTGACAGTGTCAGCTGCCCAATCAGAATCTGTGAAGGCCTGCAGCCCCTCGGATTTCTCTCCATCGTAGACTATACTGTACTTCTGGGTTCCCACCAGATAGCGCATTATGTACATTGCTTTGTCTAGATGTTCTTGGCTAGGATTAGCTGAGAATTGCGACATCTTGATTACCACGTAAGCGATATCAGGTCGCGTTCCGAGCATCAGATACAATAAAGATCCGATCACAGACTGATATTTCGATCTAAGCGCCGTGTTTGGCGTCGCTGTGTTCTCCGACGGTTTGTAGCCAGTCGGGAGCGGAGTGGGGGCAACTTTGGCATTTGTCATCTCGAACCTCTCGAGCACTTTGGCAAGATATTCTGTTTGATTGAGTTTGACTTTTGTAGCGGTCTGGGTGACGTGCATGCCTAAGAATTCCGTGACTTTTTCAGTACTATGGCACTCCCAATGCTTCAGGCAAGCATTCTTCTTTTCATCCACAAGTTTCTTGTTCTTGCCCATGAACAAGCCATCGTCAACATAGACTAGTGCAATAATGATGCTGCCTGTCTTAGGATCCTTGTGTATGAAGATGCCGGCATCGGAGCTGGCGCACACAAACCCAATGGTGCGCATAAATGCCTCTAGCTCTTTCCACCATACAATGCTCAACGTAAGCGCATTACTTTGCGCTCTTTACCCTCAAGTCTGAAACCCTTGGGTTGATCCATATAGATCTCCTCATCACGTTTGCCATATAAAAATGCGGTTTTTACATCTAGACCGGTCATATACATGCCTTCTAGAGACGCAAGGGCAAACATGAGGCGTACGGTCTCATAGCGGACTACTGATGAGAAAATCTCATCAAAGTCAACGCCTTTGACTTGTGAAAAGCCTTTGGCCACAAGTCTGGCTCGTTTTCTTCTGTCCAATTTCACGGAGAAAACCCATCTATTTTTGATCATTTTCCGATCATGTGGAAGATCGACAATATCATAGACTTGTCACTTGCGAAGAGCCTCTAACTCTTCATGACAAGCCTGTTTCCACTCAAGTTGCTGCTGCCGGGGTAGGCGCGCAATATCGCGAACTTGGTTTGGAACTAGGCTTTTTCTGCTTGATGGTGTGACTGCTTTTGATAACAGCCAGCGGATAAGCTCATCTCCACCTTCCTTGGTTATCTTTTTAATATAACCTGCTTCATCCGGTTCCCCCATTGGGTAATCATGTTCTTGATTATTGGAATTGGGCACACTCTCATGGGGTGCCGAACTCGGTCCAGTAACTGGTTCTTGCTGTTGAGGTCGTGGTCATGTTCGGTTATGATCTGAATCTTGACCCACAGACTTCTTCCAATATCGATCACGCGCAATGTCTCTCTCTATGTCAGAGGGGAGTCGCTGTTCTCCATAGGTATTGCCGGGACGGTTTGGGATTTTCCTCTGCCTGCCTGATCGACGGGGCAATTGCTGCCATTCCTGTTGATCTTCACGTCTTGGACGAAAGTCCTCAGTGTTAACTGGAGGTGGCGGAGGAGGAGCGTTAGTCGCATCGTCATGCGCCTTTTTCTCACTTGGTAAATCATCATCATCATCTTCTGATGATGGAGGAAGGGGTGGATTTTGTGGCAGTATAGGGTCACCGCCATCCATTCCAGATGAGTGGTCGTCATCTTCTGGTTCTGGAGGTGGAAAATCACCAAGGTCTGTCTTGGCAGGAGTTTTAGCTCCAGGACAGCATGGGAACATCGTTTCATCAAATAGTGCCATGGCACCAATGAATATTGTGCCATTTTGTCGCATGAAATGATATGCTTTAATGCCATCTTCTACTCCAAGGTACATCATTAACTCCGATTGAGGAGATAATGTTGTTGGACGTTTTTCCTTTGGTAGATAGACATAAGCACCACAACCGAAGACCTTCAGATTGTTTAGATCTGGGCGGACCTTTGTCAGGTCCTCAAAAGGTGTCAGCCATTTCAGGCGCCTTATTGGGGTTCGGTTGTATAAGTGTGTTGCACGTTCTGAGCAAAATTCCCACCATGATTGTGGTAGACAAGCGGTGAATCGCAAGGTTTGCGACTTTTCCATTATTGTCCTTATGGCGCGCTCTGCGCGCCTGTTCTGTTGATGAACGTGGGGTGCAGACATCTCTATTTTGATGCCTAAGTCCTTGAGCTGTTTTTGTAGCTCACAATCCTTGAACTCCCCCCCTGGATCGACACGCCAGCGCTTGATTGTAGCGCCATATTGGGTTTTAGCCATCGCTTGAAATTGTCTAATTGCTGCAGCAGCGTCAGATTTCTTTCTGAGACATTGGACCCAAATATGTGACGTTTTGTCATCCAGAAATACAATGAAGTATTTATGTTTGTGGTACGATAGTACCGGGAGTTCCTTTAGGTCGGAATGTATTAATTCAAAGGATTTGTCAGCTCGTGAGTCTGACTCGGGAAAAGATTTTGAGGTCATTTTCCCTTCTGCACACCCTGGACATATAATTTTGTCTTTAGGAATAATTAAATTCCTTGGGAATTTTATGGTGCTTTTAGGCATTTTCCCTAGCGCCTCTTTGGATGGGTGTCCAAGTCGCCTATGCCAAGTCAAGTAGTCAGCGACATAAATGGTCGCCACATTAACCTTTTTGGTGCTCAATATATGAGTCCGAGCCCAATAGATCGTGTCATTCCTCCTTAGAGGGACACAATGCATGATTGGGTTTCCATGCTCGATAAATGAAATGTGTGCGGAGGAACCATGCACATCACTTCCGTCTTGTAAAAAGACCCCCATTGACATCAATCGAGTATTAATGTCGGGTATGTAGTAGACGGGGTATAACCGCATTTCACGTGTCTCTGACTTCCCATGACATACTACCTGGTGTTTAATGAAGACTGCTCCTTTTCCTACTATATGAGTAGTACCAGTGGCCGTTTGGACCAAGGTAGAGTCCTTTCTCGGTAAAGGCTCGTAAGAAGCGAAATCTTTTATTTCACCAGTGAAGTGTTTTGATGCACCTGAATCCATGATCCAGTCGGCACCTTTCTTACAATCTCCCTTTGCACACATAGCACATATATTAAGATCTAAATAATTCCATGATACATTTAATAGCAGTAAAATTTCACATGAAAAGTTCGCTGTATTCATAGGAATATTAATCTTAGTGCTTGTGGCAGGGAAAAGGACTGACCTGTCATCATATGCCCCTGTATCAAGGGGTTCATCGACGAGCATTTTGTCGACGGCTTTCCACACTTCCTCATCAGACACCGGAGGTTCAGATCTGAGGGAGATGGTATCATCTTCTACCTCTTCGATCCTAGACTCGGGTTCTGGTTCTATCCTTCTTCTCTTTCCTTCTCGCACCATCAGGTGCTCTTCCAGCGGTCGCAGATTTTTCGCGCTGCGCAGAAGTTGCATTTGCTCGAGGGTGTCTCGAGCTTGCTGATATTCGGCATAAACCGAACGAGAGGTAGAGGCCGCGCCCATATATGCCTGTGCAGGTGGTCGGCGGCGAGGATCCCTTGTGGGAGTGTGTTCACGTCTTTCGATGCGCTGTATAAGCGGCATCGGCGGTATGATGGTGCCATTACCATTTATGGTGGTATAGGCTTTGGAGGCGAGGTGGGTATGTTTATCCTTCGGCTTCTCCTCCTTAGTCTTTCTGTCCCCATGTTGTCCATGCTTTCGGGATGAGTCTCCGTTGCTGTTTTGCCCTTCTTTGGGCTGCCATTTGGGGTTTCCCCCTTTGTGCTTAACAGCAGAAAGTTTGTTGGCCTGAGGCTGGCCAGCGGGCTTTCCTACTGCTGTGTGCCTTGAGGCTTCAGCGACAATGGAGTCCTTGACATGTTTAAATGTCAAGGCGCTAGTAGCGGTCGTGTTAAGGACCGTTGCGGACAAGGAATCGTACTCGCGCGGCATCGCAGCAAGTAGAATCATTGCTTGCACTAGCTTGGGGATGGCGATGTTAGCAGCCGTAAGGCGCTCAAATTTGTCTGCCATTCTAGCAATCTCTGGTGCGGGGTTCGCAGCTGGGATCTTGATCGCTATTGTGGACCTAAAGTCCGCGAAGACTTGGGAGGGGCCGTCCACACCATAATCGGTGCAGATGAGATCCCACACCTCCTCAGCAGTGTCCTTTGAGTTGGCACGCTGCCGAATGGAGGGGGCCAGGCGGAGCACTAGGCTACCAATGGCCTGGTCATTTTTGTTGCTCCAGGTCTGGAGCTTGGCATTAGCATCCGCTACCAAAGTAGCATTCGTCGCCATCAAGGGAGGCGCCGGGGGCAGTTTTTGCTCCGCCCCGCTAGTTATTTGCCAGAGGCCCTGAGACCTGAGCCACGCCTTCATTGAGTCGGCCCATTGAATGTAATTTGATCCGTCGAAAGTTTGAACGAGTTTCTCAAGAGTTGAAGACATGATTTTGTGGTGGCAGCTGTTAAAAGCGCTCAATCAGTCTTTTTACTCAATAAAACACGTTTAACGTTCTCAGGAGAAAACACTCCTTCAGAGTGGTTAACCCTAGTCAACCTAGGTTTTATGTGCAGCTCGCAGGGAGCGCAATGCAGCTCACGAAGAGCGCAAGGTTATAATTTGGAGACGATGAAGTCAACATCGTTCACAGCTAATTAAGGCGTGTTTGCGATGTGCCCAGTAGGGCCCATAACCTGTTGGAGCAGACTATATACGCTGCACAGTGGAAGAGACAACACGTTCCTTACAACCTACCTGGGGTTTACTTAGACTTACAGCTAGGGTTAGCAGAGGTAAGAACACTGTATTCCTACTACGGTACAGGTTCTCCTTATATACATAATAATAAGGATGTCACATGACTCAGGAATGTGTTTACCGCATGTATGCGCAGTAAGCGCAGTAACATGCGTATGCTGCATGTATTGCCTCATGTATACAGCATGCATCACTGGGATTAATTTCAACACTAACGGGTGTGGTGTATGCGGGTATGGGTGCGGTAAGCATTGAACTCACCCATGGTGTAACCCATGTTACACCCTAAGTGCTGGGTTCTGCAGCAGGACAGGAAAAGATCCAAACTTGACCCAAAATCACATCAATTTATTTTTGTGGGAATAGCTGACGGTATGAAGGGATACAGGTATTATAAAATCCAATGAAACATTGAAATTGTCATCTTTCCCATGCCACTACAGACATTCCATTGAATAAGAAGAAATAATATCCCATAGAATAACGTTGTCACAGGGTGCTGTTACTCAAAAGAAATCCCCTACATACCAAAGTAGTGGGCTCTGCCACCGCTTGCCAGTGTGCTACCTGGTTTATGGAATATAGTGATGTTATATACCATTCTGATCAGTTTCTTGAGCTGAGTTCAAAAATGGCATTGGGAGAATCATGTGACTGACCATATAGTGATGTTATATACCATTCTGATCTGTTTTTTGAGCTGAGTTCAAAAAATGACAATGAGAGAGTCATGTGACTTACCATAAATGGAATATAGTGATGTTATATACCATTCTAACAAGGATTTTGCGCTGAGTTTGAAAATGACATCTATGTAGTGATGTGATTTACCATCCATGGAATATAGTCATGTTATATACTTGGGGGTGAGGGCCAATTCTGGCAAGTATGAGTTCTTATGTTATTTTATTATATTATTAAACTGTATATGAACAAATGGTAAATCACATCACTATGTAGATGTCATTTTCAAACTCAGCTTAAAATCCTGGTTAGAATGGTATATAACATCACTATATTCCATTTATGGTAAGTCACATGACTCTCTCATTGTCATTTTTGAACTCAGCTCAAAAAACAGATCAGAATGGTATATAACATCACTATATGGTCAGTCACATGACTCTCCCAATGCCATTTTTGAACTCAGCTCAAGAAACTGATCAGAATGGTAGATAACATCACTATATTCCATTTATGGTAAGTCACATGACTCTCCCAATATCATTTTTGAACTCAGCTCAAAAACTGGTTAGAATGATGTATAACATCACTATAAATTTTTGACTCCCACAGGTAGTAAAGTCAGTAATTTTTGTAATGGTTGCTGAAAATTACTGACCATGGGGAAAACAGACATGGAAAAATGGTCACACTGAATTTTTCATTGATTCTGGGTTTGAAGAATGAGTCTTAACTTTGTTAAGGACTCATAACATTGAATATAGAAGTTGTATTGGCCATTGGCTCATGGCAAGTGGCTAAATTAAAATTGCTTACCAATAACTGATGGGATCAACCAATGTTTGCAGAAGACCCTCCAGCTTTTGAGGTCCTCTACTGTGTCAAATATTTTGGGACATTTACCTATTTTATTTGCAATGCTATAGCCAGATTATTGAAAACAAGTGGCTTGGCTAGTGGCAACACTATGTGTGCCAACAAGGCACTCCAACAGGTAATTGACCTTGCTAAACCATTTTGATAGACTATGGGAGGGGACAATGAGGAGGGGATGACGGGGAGAGGATGATGACAACAGGGGATGACCAGCACCCACCACCACCATTGTGAGCCCCTGCTCACGAGGTGGATCCTGGGTGCTCAACCACGAACCAACAACGATGAGAGGGGGAATGAAACAGGGGCCAACAACATGGAGACAGGGACAGGGGACAGAGGAGGAGGATGACCATGATGACAATGAAAATGACAGAACAGGGAGCAATTAGGCAGGGATGCATCCTCTCTTTTTTATTCCTACTAACTAATGTCACTTGCATGAAGTCATGACCACCACCTCCCTCCTGGGGAGGTGACAATTAAACTAGTTAGTTTAGATAATATAATATATATTTGGTATGAGACCCATGTGGGAATTGACACAGTGCTGGGTGTCAATGAAAAGCTGTGATGCTGCACTGCCTTGTGCAGTGTGCCACTCAAATTCCAATTCAAACTCCACCTATCAACGTGCAGTGAGTTGTTTTCCAAACGACGTGGCCTTCCTCACTCACCAACATTGTGATACCACACACAAATGCCTCAGAGGCCTGCTGCCCCTAGTGTCCCTGCTGCTGTTGCTCCACCTACTGCCCCTGCTCTGGTTCAAGTAGACTCTGACAGTGATAGCAATCAACCTGGGCCTGCCATTCTTATCTCTCCTGTCAAGGCTTGGGCTGCAAAGCAAGGGATTGCAAACAAGAGTGATAAGGATGTATGGAGCTTGCCAGATAATGACATTATTGGTGAGTGGTTGTTTTCCCCAAAAGAATAGAGCTGATTTGTGCATATTTAGAGGCTTCAAAAGCTACCTGGCACTCATCTGTCTATGATCACTTTGATATCACCCTACATCGTGAGATGGATGCTAGGGGTAACCCAAGATGTTATCCTTTGTGTTTAGTTGTAAGGTTGACCCTGCCCATCATCCTGCCAATATTTGTGCCCGAATGTCCACTGGCCATGGAATGAAAAATATCCAAGATGGTGTCAAGGCATGTGATAAGCATGTAGGCACTGTTACTGACACTACCACAGTTGAATTTACTGGCTGGCCCTATTCAGCAGCAGCCCATCATACCCTGATTGCTATGCGGTGTGCCAAAAACCACCGCCCTTTTAATTCTGTCTTGGATGAAGATTATCAGGCAGAGGTGGAGATGCTCCATCCTGGAACCATTCTCCCTGGTCCTCAGTCAGTCTCATGTGATATCAAATCTATCTATGCTGAAATGTCAAAGAATGTCTGGAATTATTTCATGGTGACATATATTTTATTTCAATGCAACTGTTACCATATTAATAAATATATGACTAGGCTCTTAACTCCACCATTCATTTGGTCTTGGATGGGTGGACAGCACCCATTGTTGCATCTTTTCTGGGAATTGCTGTTGTGTGGTATTCAGATGGTATCATCCATTGTGCTATCCTTGAATTTATACAGTTAGTGTCCCTTGTAGCTCAAAATGTATTCTGTCTGACTAATTTTAGGTTAACTCAAAAACATGATGGAGTATATCTTGCCACAGTTGTTGCCAATTGTTTGAACTGGTTTGGACTTGAGGAACTGGTTTGCTTCTTATTTTCCTTTTTCTTTTTTAATCCAAGCTAATGCAAATTAAATTTTAGCTTCTTTCCCTTTGTATGGATAATGCTAGTAATAATGATGGACTGGCAAGATATCTTCCTATCCTCATTCCATCCTTTCATGGAATGGCTCCTTGTGGTCAGTGCTTTCCACATATTATTAATCTTTTGGCAAAGGTACATTTCAATACAATCATTTTCTCATGGCACTAATGTATTTTCAGATTTTTATATCTTTCTTCTTTTGACTGCCAAAGAAGAAACAAGCTGCTACTGTCCACAGTGAGTTTAACACTATTTATTCAATTTGTTGGAGAAGAGAAATAACCCATAGTTTCAGCTGCTGTTGAATCTGATGATGTCTCTGATGATGAGCTTGCTGTGGAAGAGGAAGGTGTTGCAACTGATGCTGCTGCTGTGCCAGATGATGGTAGGGATGCTCATGATTCAGCTGTTGTCAGAACTACTCATGATAAGGCCATTGAGAAAATGAGAGCTAAGGGTGTAGAGATTGATGAAGAGGAGAACAAAATGGCACTTCAGCTTTTCCCCCGAGTATGCATAACATTTTTGTGTCATAATTGACTTGTATGACTTGAATTTTGTGTATTAGGTTGCTGGTCTTGCTTGACGTGTTCATGACAGTTCAACACTGAAGGGGAAGTTTGACACTCTTGTTTCAAATGACAAGGACCTTCCTGGAGACAAGACAGCACTTGATCACCGTGTTCCTACTTGATGGAATTCAGATCTCACATGCTTAGATGCTCACCTATACTTCAGAAGTCCTGTTGAACAACTCACTGGGGCTGCTGTCAATAAGCTACAAGCTTACTGACTTTCAGAAGAGCAGTGGAATCTTGCTGAGATGCTAAATGCCATACTTGAGGTTATAATACTTGTCTTTCATAAGCAAATAACTGATTTTAATTTTGTGACAGATTTTTGAAGAGCCAACAAAACTGTTTTCACAATATCAGGTTCCTCTTATTGCAGATGTCTTACCTATGCTGGACTCCATTGAACAATCAATGACCCTTGTTTGTGATGATGAAGACATGGAGTTGCCAAATGTTGTCCATGTTGCAGCTCAAGCAGTCCTTCTTCTGATTGACAAACACTACGGTCTCATGAAGGACTGTGAGCTATACACAATTGCTATAGGTTAGTACTTTTTCTTCTTCTCTGTTCTAGGCTAATATTGTTCAGTCATGTGCCCTGACAAGAACCTCAAGTGGTTCAAGGATCATGGCCACTCTGCTGCACAGATCCAAGATATCAAGAAGTTGGTTGTCACTCATTGGAATGAAACTTACAAGGGAGATGAAGAACCTCCCCCAGCCACTGAAGCTTCTCAAAGAGGCAAGGTAAGTGACTCCATTGTGACTCTGAGTTTAAATAACAATGCTTTTATTTTAGATGAAGTCAAAGTGGGTTAGAACACAGGACCTTGATGATTCTCAAGACCCTGACACAATCAGTACATATTTGACTGACCCAGTTATCAAGTCTTCTGCTGTTAAAGAGGCTGGGGGAGTTATGAAGTATTGGGATCGAGCTACTCAGCATCGTCCTTGGGTGTCAAAGATGGGACTTGACTTTTACTCTGTACCAGGTGACTTTCACTGTTTTTATTTTTATCTTTACTAAACCTTTTGTATAGCATCTTCTGTTGATGCAGAGTGTGCATTTTCTGTTGGGAGGCTTGAGGTTAACCATCTTCAGCATAAAACTAGTCCACAAACATTCAAGGCTCAGGTTGCCATTGGATCCTGGGCAAGAACTCTATTGTATCCAGGACTTTCAGAGACCATCAAGATTGTTGAGAAGCAGATGCAAGGTGAGAATAGGACAAGGGCAGGTGAGAAAGAAGCTGAGATGGATGATGAAGAGGACTAAGATGAAGAAGCCAGATTTTTTTTGTGATATTGAATTTGTAACAGTTGCCATGGTATTTGTTTTTTTGCATTTCTGATGACCAGCTCTCATGCTTTTGTATATGCAATATTCATTTGTCTTTTATATATTAAATTTTTACGAAAATTTTTGTGCATATTATACCAGTAAGAGTGTTTAAAGAGAGAGAAATAAATTCTTAATTTTGTGCAATATTTGATAAGAAAATCTCAAAATACTATACCACATTGGTGTAGCTCTATATAAATGATCTTTAGGCTATTTTCAAGGAATAAATAAATAAATCCCAACAATAAATTATATAGTCCAATACACAAGTCTTGTAAGCACCTACTCAAATATTTTCATGATTTTATATGCCCAATTGAATCAGTGACATTCAATTTCTCTTGGTAATATCCAAAAATGCATTGAAACACTAAATTTGCCTTTTCCTCAGTGATAGGTACTTCAAACACATAACTATTAGTTGTATACTAGTAGTTACACATCAACAGTGCATATTACAATAACCTTTTGGCAAAAAGTTCACTTATCAGTTTTGTGGATGATGTGGATAATCCATGGATATCATCCATATCCACAAGAATTTATCCACCATCCATGGTAGTCCCTACACCATTCCTCAAGTTCATGCATTATCACCAACATCTCCTTGTCTTGGATCTCATAGTTCTGCTCCACAGCACTAAGGCTTTTTGAGTAGAACACAACAGGATGCCACTTCTGGTCCTCTGGAGAATGCTGGGACAATACAGTGCCAATCACAAAGTCAGAACTGTCAGCTTCTACACAAAAAGGGCATGAGTCATCAGCAAAGGTAAGGATGGGAGCAGATGTGACCATCTATTTAAGCCTCTCAAATGCCTCCTGTTGTGCATTGTCCCACCTCCATATCCCCTTGCCTGTGAGATCAACAGTGGTCATGCATGGTGAGAGAAGTCCTTGATAAAACACTGATAAAAGTTGATAAAGCCCCAAAAGGACTGCACCTCCTTCTTGCTCATGGGTGTAGGCCAACCCATGACTCCATTCACCTTAACAGGATCCATCTCCACATGGCCCTCCAATATGATCAGACCCAGGTACTCAATTTTAGTCTTCTCAAACTCACACTTGTCATGTTGAAGGTAGAGTTTGTGCTGTCAAAGCCTTTCAAGGACAAGGCACATGATTTGATGGTGTTCATTGATGTTGCATGTGAAGATGAGAATGTCATCAAGATAGACACAGGCAATGCCTTCGAGTATAAGGTCATGGAAGATATTGTTCATCATGGTCTGATAGGTTGCAGGACTATTAGTGAGACCAAAGAACATGACAAGTGGTTCAAAAAGACCACAGTTGGTACAAAAGGCTGCCTTCCACTCATCTCCTTCCTTTATCTGCACATTATTGTAACCCCAGCGGACATCGAGCTTGGTGAAGTATTGTGCGCCACAAAGCTAATTCACAAGTTCAGAAATGAGGGGTAATGGGTAGTGATTCTTGACTGTGAGTTCTTTGAGCCTTGGATAATCTTGAATGGGTCGGAGTGACCCATCCTTCTTCTTGACAAAGAAAAAGGGGGAGGCTATGGGTGACTTGGAGGGTCAGATGCAGCCTGAAGCCAAGTGCTCATCAAGGAATTTATCAAGTTGTTGTTGCTCTTCAGGGGACAGAGGATAGACCTTGTAGAAGGAAGGTGTTGCACCCAGAATGAGCTCAATTGCATGATCCCACAGTTTGCATCCTGGCAGAGAGTCAAAAGACTCCTTGGAAAATACATCCACAAAATTGTGAAGATGAGGGAGTACAGAATCAGCAAAAGACTTAGCAGTGTTGTTTTTGTGGAATGCCTCTGCAAGATGCTGGGAGATGTTCAATGTAGCACACACCTCATGTGATGGACTGATTACGGTGTAAACAATCCAATCACCTTCTTCAATCTCCTCTGGTTCATCCTCCTCCTCATTGGGATCTGGTGAGAGGTTGGGGACATCCTCCAACTCCACATCAGGCACAGGCATTGGCCCAGCACAACACTTCTGCATGCATTGTATCAAGGCCTTTTATCCATGACACACTTGCCTGGCTTCAGTGAAGCATGTGCAGCAATGGGAGGGGCACCAACTCATAGTAACTTCCCCAGTTGTCCAGTTGACTTCTGGGCTGTGGTCCTGAAGCAATGGATAGCCCAGGATCACCTCCTGTTTCCCTAATTGGGTGACAGCAAACAGGGCTCATTCACTATGATCCTTGTAATGGAGAACCAGATCTACAACCTCCCAAATGGCACCAGCTTTGCTTGGGGACCCATCCACATTATAAATGGGTATTGGACAAGAAAGTGAGCAAGTGTTCAGATGTCTTTGTTGCACTAGCCAAGTGTTGATGAAAAGACCAGTGGCACCTGAGTCCAGAAGAGCAGAGACACCAAGTACTTGCCTGGTGTCTGTAGTCTGCAATTCGACCTTCAATGCTAAGGAGTTTTGGGAAGGGGTGGATGCCACTATATATTTGCATGGTAGTTTATGCTCCCACAATTTAAGTTTGGTGCAATGGGTAGAGGGATGAGTAGGGGTAGCAGGTATGTCTTTAGCCAACCTAAGAGAGTTCAAGGGAGGAATAGAGATTCATCCTCTAGTGATTCAACAGGTAGAACTTTGAAGTGGTTATGGACAGGCAACAAGGGCATATGGTTCACTTGTTGTGGGTGGAAAAATAAAGCTCCTCTATGGCCTCAGATTTAATCTCCTCCCTCTCTTTCTCCTTTGCCTCCTCAACATATACAAGTGCCAACAGGTCTTGAAGAAGTTCATCTTGCCCCTCAGGGGTGAGCATGCAGATATCCTGACAATGGGGACATGCTCTGGCCATGTGCCCAGTTTCCCCACAGCAGTAGCAGAAATCCAACCTATGTGGGCTGCATCAACATCCATTGGTACAGGGGCACTGATGGCTGGTGCAGGAGTCTGACAGACAGGAATGGGGTTAGGGTGAGGGAGGGTTCAATTGAAGGTGTAGGGTGCATGAGTGGTAGTTGGAGCATGGAATGCAGCATTAAATGCTGCATTTGTGAGTCATTTCTCATCACATAGTGAAGCAGCTTCATACCAAGCATAGATATTGTTGTCTGCTGGGTACCCTTCCAACATCTGTCCAATCTGGTCTCAATTGAGACCCCATCAGAACTTCACCATGACTGGTAGCCCACTCCCATATCCTGCCATGTCCACCAAGTGCTTAAACTCGTCAATATAATCATCCACAGATCGACATGCCTGATGGTAAGGGGGCAACTCAAGCCATGTCACTGCTTGGTGGCACTCATTGAGGAGGCAAAAGTGGCATACAAACTCTGCTCAAAAGTCACCCCAAGTGGAGAAAGGTAGAGAACCAAGCTCTTTATTTTGGTGCAGAATATGGTCCACGTGGAGATAGGCACATTCAGATTTCATGTATGTGAAGGCCCAATAAAATTTTGCAGCATTGTCAACAAATTGATGCAACTAGAGACTGATGTACAGCTCACAGGAATTAAGAAATGCAGGCCCCTGTGCACACATGCCATTAAATTTGGCAGGGGGGATGGTTTGATCTGGGCATGCTCCTTAGTGGGCACATTAGGCAGTGTGTCATTATTGGGTGCACTTGGAGTTGTAACAGGGGGAATATTGGTTGTGGAGCTAGCCTGAAGGGTTCTGATGAAGTTTTCAATCATAGATTTAAGAGAATCAATTTGTGCACATATTCTGGTAATGTCACTTTCAAGTGTGTTGTGGTGCTCTGATGCATCCATGGTGCTAGGCAGCACATTAGGTGAAAATGAGTAATTGCTTAAGGTGGGGGTGTCTGGAACAGTGTCTAGGCAGTCATTTGAGCTCTGGGAGGTGTCATGTACTCTATATCTGCCTATTTTGGCAGTGTGTTTGCAATTCTGAGCCTTAGAAGAGAGTTTTCTACTATAAGGGCAACCTCGAAAGCCACTTAATTAATGGACTAGCAAAGGGAAATCCAAAGTTAAAATTATGGTAGATATTACAGGGAGTGGAGGGGCACCTAGCAAAGGGAAATACAAAGAGAAAACTCTAAGGACCCCTTTGCCAATGCCCAGTATATGTGAAGATTGCAAAAATCAAATAGTAGCCTAAAAATAGAAAAGGTGGAGATAGGCAGATCAAGGCTGCTGAATGACATCACACCAAGGGGTGGATGTTGGAAAGGGTACTCCAGCTCTAAATATAAAACTGTCAACATGCACAAATGTGATAGAAAGGGAAATTAGTAATAAAATAAGGAAAACTCATAGAAAATGAAGAATAGGAGGAAATGAAGTGAGGAAAAATATAGGACAAATGTAAAAAATAGGAGAAACACATGGGGCACCCCCCAGTCCCCTTACAAATACAATATTTTCTCACCTGGAAGTAAAGGTATAAAAGGGGGTAATGTTAGGAAACAGTAATGTTACATAATTTCCATTTAATTATTATGTCAAATTACACTACCTTACATGCATGTGCAAGGCATGAGAATTTTATTTTGCATGCATTGATATGTATATGTATGTGTGCATCAGTGGCAATAATGTACAATATAGTATATAAATACAATACACACCTAGGGGACCCCAGTTGTGTTCTCTTAGGTATTCCACCCACAGCTGTGGTGTGAAACACTTTCCCCAACCAACTAAGCTATCAATAACCTCTCACATCAAAACCATCAATCTTCCCATCATGTGTGTGAACATTACCCTCTTCTTGTAGAGAGAACCTACACAGTCAAAGCTAGAAGATAAGTGGGTGTCGCCCTAACAGAAGAACACAACTTCCCATATCAGTGCACCTTCTCTTGCTTGCACATACATCATTGTTTCATCATGCCACACCTGATTACTCATCCTTTTGCCACAAGCTGGAAGTCATTTGTGCATAGTAATCTACTTTACTTTGTAAGCAGATTGATGACATGTTGTGATGCAACATCATCACACATGTCATCAAGAAAAAAACATTTTTTGGGGAGTGCCATTATTTATGAAAACAGCAATAAATTAGTATTCTAAATCCCTTCTACAACCTTTGAATGTTCAAAATGACAATGGAGCACAATTATTATTATTATGCAACCTTTGCTTATGCACCAAGGTTCCTCAATGCAAGCTCATTGGTGATTTACACCCTCTTCCTGTTCCAGAAAATTGTTGGGATGTTGTGAGTGTAGACTTCATGGTGGAGTTACCAGAGTCAAATGATTTGATGTGGTAATGTGCACAGTTGACTCAGTGGGAAAATGAGCTCACTTTATTCTGACTCACACTACTGTTATGGCATTGGGTGCAGCCCAACTCTACCTTCACCATGTGTGGAAGCTATATGGACTTTCTGGTGCCTTCCTTTGTGATTGAGGACCTCAATTCATTGCAGAGTTCACCTGAGAGCTGTACTGTCTCCTAGGAATTAAACTCCTCACTTCTACCGCCTATCACCCACAGACTGATGGACAGACCAAATGGGTCAATCAGGAGCTGGAGCAGTACATCCATCTTTGTCAATGAGCACCAGGATGACTGGGAGGATCTTCTCCCCATGGCCAAGTTTGGATACAACAATCACATCCATGCATCCACTCAGCAAACTCCCTTCCTCCTCGACACTGGATGACACCTACACATGGGCTTTGAACCTCACCAAGCACCATCACAGCTTGAGACAGTGAATGAATTTATGGAGCAGATGAAGGATAGCTTGGAAGAGGCAAAGGCAGCCCTAGTTAAGGCAAAGAAAGACATGGCACACTTTTACAACCAATGCCACTTGCTAACACCCCAGTATAAGGTTGGTGACTGAGTTTACCTTGACTCCAGCGACATCTCTACCACCCATCAATCCAAGAAACTTGCACACCATTTCCTTGGACTGTTCCCATTGTCAAGTCATGCCTACCACCTATGCCTACCAGCATCCATGTCCAGACTCCACCCTGTCTTCCACATTGTCAAACTACTGCCAGCACCAGTGGATCCATTCCCAGGATGTCACTCACACCCACCACCACCACCACCTACAGTGATTGAAGGGGAACCACAGTATGAGGTCAAGTCCATTCTGGATAGCAGGTTGTGCTGAGGGAAGCTCCAATATCTGGTATGTTGGAAGGGCTATGGGTATGAGGAGAACTCATGGGTTGAGGAATCCAATGTAAACACCCCATGACTAGTCAAAGAATTCCACCAACGACACACATCTCCACCATGCTGCATTCAAATTATGGACTTTGACTGGTTGAAATTTTGAATGCATCGGGGCAATGCATCTTAGAGAGGGGGTGATGTAAGGGGACTAGGGGGTGCTATGTGTTTCTCCTATTTTTTACATTTGTCCTATATTTTTCCTCACTTCATTTCCTCCTATTCTTCATTTTCTATGATTTTTCCTTATTCTATTACTAATTTCCATTTCTATCACATTTGTGCATGTTGACAGTTTATATTTAGAGCTGGAGTACCCTTTCTGACATCCACCCCTTAGTGTGATGTCATTCAGCAGCCTTGATCTGCCTATCTCTGCCTTTTCTATTTTAGGCTACTATTTGATTTTTGCAATCTTCACACATACTGGGCATTGGCAAAGGGGTCCTTAGAGTTTTCTCTTTGTATTTCCCTTTGCTAGGTGCCCCTCCACTCCCTGTAATATCTACCATAATTTTAACTTTGGATTTTCCTTTGCTAGTCCACTAATTAAGTGGCTTCTAAGGTTGCCCTTATAATGCCCCTGATACTATAGTACCATAGTCACCTCCTCCTTAATAGCTTTCCACAATTTATCATTCCATCAATATTGTACACCATTATAGGTTGCAATAGCTTGTGCATGTTAATACCATTTCTGATAATTAAGGATCAATTAATAAATAATCCTGTAGCACTGCTATCGAGCAATGCTTCCACATCAATTGCTGCATGCATGTCCACTGTCTTCAGTCCCACAGTCAAAGTAATTTTGGGTTCTATTCATGCAGAGTGAATAAAGAATTTAGGGGTTTTCAGAAATAGTGTTTGCCAATTTTCTTTATCAGGTAATTGATGATGGTTGTACTCCTCATCAATTTCCTTTTCTGGTTTGCCCTGATTTTCCTCTGATGCTAGTACATTGTAAAAGTTCTGGGTCACCAATGGGGAAGCCTTCACTGGGACTTTTCCACAAAATTCTGCTGCCTGCCTTCCTCCTGCTTCATTTCCTCAATTGTAGCTTCCCTAATTTTGCTCTTCTGCCTGCAATTCCTAGAAATATGTCCTAACTGCCCACAGTTAAAACATTTAAGTGGGGTACATCTCTCCACTTGATCAATCTCCATAGTGTCTGGTGCTGCTGGTGCTGCAACAATAGGTGTCAATACCATGGCTGGTGGCTGTGCCCTCAGAGTTTGTGCTGCCACTTGTACCTGAGGCACCTTTCCTTTCTCAGACTTTCCCCCTTATGGCTTTCCAAATTTACTACTTCCATACATCAACTTTGATTCAGCTGATATTGCCAAACATTGCCTAATTATACCACTCATCCAACTTCTTTGGCATAGAAGATAGTTGGTAGATAGACTTGAATAAGGAGGGATTTAATCCTGCTTTCAAAAATTCTACCAATGCAGCTTCTCCCATATCTGTCTGCAAAGCTTCTGCTTTGAACTGCAAAATAAATTCATCCACCATTAGGGAACCTTGGTGCATGGTTTTTAATTTAGAATTAGCTGTCACCTTTGGATTAGGATACCCAATCTGTGCCTCCAATCTCTCCAAAATTCCTGGAAAGTTGCAAATGGTTTATTTCCTGCAGCAATTTGATTAACTCCAGAACTGTGCTTTCCCCCCCTGAATTTACAAGAGAGCAAACATTTTGGATTCTCCATGGTACCATCAAAGATTTGTGGGGGTGTGTACTTAGGTAAGTGCACTTTTCCATTTTCAGACTTCTCCACTGTCTGCACATCATCCTGTGACACCCACTCCACCATCTACTCCATCTCATCCTCTCTGTCTACTGTTGTCTCTGGCTGTACTTCTGCTTGCCTGGGCTGTGATGCTGCCAACACCAACACTAATTGCGACACTTGTGCAGTAGGTGAATCAATCAGTGCTGGTGTAGGAATGGGAGTAGAACTGGGATTAGAAGTTGATGGTTCAGACATAATGGATAGATCTGTGATGAATCACTTCTTTGGCTAAGGTGCTTGATCTCCAAGTTATCACTGAATTTGGCTTGTAACTAAAATAGTTGTCTGAATAGAGTAATGTAAACTGTAGCTAAACCAGATCCAAATGGTTGTCTGGTTGCAGTTGTCCTAATGACAAGTGCTGCCTCTCAATCACTGGCAGTTGCAATGTAAGGCAAGGCCTGGCATCAGCTTACAAAAGAAAGGTAGATTATGTATGCACAAGTACTTTTGGCTCATGCCAAAAGGATGAGTAATTGTTGAAATTAACCCTGAGATACATGCTGCATACATGAGGCAATACATGCTGAATACATGAGGCAATACATGCAGCATACACATGTTACTGTGCTTAGGGCCTTTTCGGTAACCGGTTAGGGTAGGGCAGGTTAAGCTGGGAACAGGTTTCAGAAAGTCCCATAACCAACTGAAACCTGATCAGTCGAGCTGTGTTGTACTCCTGCTGGGCCGTGTGACATCCAAATATATATTAGTTGTTTATTACCATTCTCTACATCTTGCAACCATGGTTCTCACTGCTAGTCCCTCCAAGAGGCAGACTAAGACCTCCTTATCTAGTCATCAAATCAGAAAACAGAAGTACAAGAAGATATCAAGTGTAATGGCTACTATTGCTGGTGCTGTAACAGCAGCTGTTCATTCATCACAGCATGTCAACAAACAGGCTTTGCATACATCAATTCTTACAGGACAGAGGTGGCTTGATGAGCTTCTGACAGGTAGCCAGCTAGAATCCTTTTTTTTGAATATACTATCTGATTTATAAAAAAATATCACTTATACTGGGCATCCTTCATGTTTTCAGCACCAGTTTGGAATGCAGCGCTTTGTATTCCAAAAATTACTCCATGAATTAGAACACAAGTGTGGACTGCGCAACATAAAGCATGTTACATCAGAAGAACAACTTGCAATCTTCTTGCATATTGCTCGAACAGGGTTGGGAAACCAGGAAATGCAAGAGCGGTTCCAACAAAGTGGAGACACAATTTCTAAGTAAGTGACCAACAGATTCATATGACTTTCCAGCACAGTTCAAGAAATTTAAATCATACAGATGCTTTCATCAACTTCTAAACATGGTTGTTTCAAAGGAGTTCTATGGTGCATATGTCACTCTCCCTCCTCCAAACACCATTCCCAATGAGATCAAAAATAATCCTTGCTTCTATCCATTTTTTAAAGATTGCTGTGGAGCAGTTGATGGGTCCCTACTTGATGCTTTTGTAGCTCTCATTGACATGGCCAGGTATCACAGTCAGAAAGGTCATATTTCTACAAATCTCCTTGCTGCTTGCCACTTCAATCTTCTCTTCTGTTATCTTCTCTCTGGATGGGAAGGGAGTGCAGCTGATGGCCCTGTATTTGATGATGCATGCAGGACAGATTTTGAAATACCACCTGGGACCTATTATCTTGGGGATGCTGGTTTCCCTTTATGTGATGTGTTGTTGGTGCCCTACTGTGATGTACGATACCACCTCAAGGAATGGGCACAGAGTGGACAGAGGTATCACTATCTCTTGTGATTACTGGACAATTTTCTAACAGTTCATAAGGCCAGCTAGCCATTTTAATCTTCGGCATGCCTCTCTTCGGAATGCCATTGAATGTATTTTTGGCATTTGCAAGCATCAATTCAGACTCATGGTTGCAGCACCTGAGTATGATATCCACACACAGGCTAAAATCCCCTATGCCCTGGCTGCATTACACAATTTCATTTGTATCCATGATCCAGATGACAATGCATCAACATCATATGATCATTCAGAAGGCAGCCATTCACAAGCTCCACAGTCCTCACATGAAATCAATCCAGAAAATCTTGGAGGCAATATCTCACAGGCAGAACAAAATTGTGCAAGTGAAAGATGGGATGTAATTGCAAGGGCAATGTGGGAGGACTATCAAAATGTTTTAGCAGAAAGAGAAATGGATGTAACTGAATTATAGATATGTAAAATGAATATACCACAAACAAACTATTATGGGTATCAAGAAAGTTAACTATGCAGAATATGTAAGTTAATCTGAGTCATTAATTTCACTCTGAATGAAAGATGTGCAGGCAGTCTGTTTGCGAATAGCAAGAACAGTATCGGCAAATGCAGTGTCACGATGGACAATCTTGTATACCTTGTTCATCTCATTCTCCGAAAGGTCTCCATCGTCCTCAATAACTTCAATTGCCTTGTGTTTACATTCTGGAGATGGGACAACAGTATCAGCAGCCATGACACCAGCAAGATGGGTCATTGCAGCTGCAACACTTGCGATGGCCTGACTGCTAGACTGCTTGCAGGCAGATGGTGGAGGCCTCTCTGTAGTGTTGGACTGCACAGCTTGGCATTTATGTGAGAGAAAGGTTGGAATTGGGCTGGAAGCTGTGGTGGGAGTACTGGTGGATGTCTCAATAGAGGCACTAGAGGTGTTGCTCTTCATACAGCATTTCAATACAACATCAAATTTTACCGACAAGAATATACTCACCTCACTGTTGTTGGCAAGTGTGGGATTGATGGACTGGGTCGACGGTTGGCCATCATCATCAGAGCTACCAGAATTGGACTTCTCGGGTGTATTGTCATGGCCAGGGTGGTAGACATTGGTTCCCATTGCATAGGTACTGTCAACAAGATCAGCCATGTCATCAAAAAGAGGAAAACCTTTTGACCTCCACTTCCCCAGCTTTGGATGCTTCTGAGTACAAAGAATGTTGACTTGAATTAATAACAATGCAAAGAGATCATTAGTTTAATCTGATTCACCTCGAGAAGTTTGTCCCAACTTCATTTGGAGCAGTGACTGCCCTTTTGGTGTCATCCCAGCCAAAGCCTGACATCTCCTTGAGCTTTTTCACAGAAGCATAGTCCTTCTTAAGCTAGGTATGAACAACCAACAATATCAGTATACATGCCAGAAGTCCAAGAGAGAGATGGCAGTTACAGTAGCCCAATGATTTTGGCAACACGAGACAGACTTGGGAGCTCCACCAGTATGCATTTCAGTTTTAGCTAATGCCTTCTCAGCCTCCGTCCAAGCTGAAGTGTGAAAGTTCCCATTGCTGGTCTGCAGTCCACTTTCCCGCTGTTTGATGAGAACATCCAGAAGAATTGAGTCACAATCCATGTTCCAGACAGCTCAAGGAGGCATTTTTGGAGGAGTTATTAGGAAAAGATAAGAAGTAAGTGAGAGACTATAGATAAAGACAAGTAAAGACAGGCAGGAGGTTGCAAGGGACACTATATTGATGTAGAGGAGAAAATGTGTGTGTAACGTGGTGTGACACTATTTGTGACATCCTAACCTGGGCTTTATGCAACCGAACGGTCTTTGAGTCAGGTTACAATATCAAAACTTGGCTATTTACATATTAGGAAGCTTAACTTGACCAAACCCTACCCTAACCAGCTACCGAAAAGGCCCTTACTGTGCATACATGTGGTAAACACATTCCTGAGTCATGTGACATCCTTATTATTATGTATATAAGGAGAACCTGTACCATAGTAGGAATACAGTGTTCTTACCTCTGCTAACCCTAGCTGTAAGTCTTACTAAACCCCAGGTAGGTTGTAAGGAACTTGTTGTCTCTTCTGCTGTGCAGCATATATAGTCTGCTCCAACAGGTTATGGGCCCTGCTGGGCACATCACGAATGTGCCTTAACTGGCTGTGAATGATGTTGACTTCATTGCAGAGAAAAAGTTGATGGCCAGAGTAAATGGGCAATTCACTGACAATTCACCAGCTTGAATCAGCATGTGAGTCTGCCTTCAAATCACTTTTTGAATAGCCATGTTTGACTGCCACTTGTATTGTAGCTCATATTTTGAATGTAATTCACTGTGTTTCCAGCAAACACATTTTGATTACATAGCTGATTACATAAATAATAGAACAAGCCCAAAAATTCTCTGTGAGCCCAGCATGATGAATAAGAGTGATCACATAGTATATGTGACCAGAATGAGGCTGATGGATGCACTGAGACCACATTTTGAAGTCATAATAAATGGTTTCTTTCAATGGTTCTGCTAAGTACAGCAGAAAATAAATACTATATTACACAAGGGGGTTGCAGGATTTGAAAAAAGTATATCAAGTTGATTTCTGATGTATTTTTGGTTGAGGAATTCAAATCTGAAGGAATTATAATCACCTGGCAAGTGGTTTGCAAGATATGAGGCAATTAAAAATGATGATGAATATCAGGAACACCTGCCTTGTATGGGTTAAATAAGGAAAGTCATGTGAGAGTTAGTTCCCCTCACACCAGGACCCCTGAAAGTTCACCCAAATGCCTGAGACCAGTGCAGATAAAAACCAGCCAGAAATCCAGAAATGCCTGAGTAAATCTGGATAAAAACTGAGTTTTGGGTGATATGCCTAAGGTAGTTGTACAGATAAAAAAGACCTAACAGCTGAAGGCCTGGTCCAAGTGCAGATAAAAACAATGACATACAAGGGTTGAACCCATGATGCATGACCTACTACATGTAACTCAATTGTGGACAGACCAAACAACCATTAGTCTACAGCAGTTGTTAATGTATAGAACCAGCGGTGTACTAATGGAAAGGAAGTTAAGCTGAAAAAAAGAAAAAAAAATTGTGCACATCAAACATCCAATGGTCACCTGGCCCCGCATTCCCGTTGTTCACACCTGCCAAACTTGACATGGCCGACCCTGGCAAAGTTCTTGATCTGGTCAACCACATCAGTTTGATGAGAGTGAATGGATAGGAAAGGGGCAAACATATCCGGCCAGTGGCCACCTGCTTGAAATCCCAACAAACTTTGCAAAAGCAGTGTTTCCCAATGCTGGCATTGCTATCGAGAAGTTCCTGAAATTATGTCTTCTCATGCCATCCTTCAGTGTGGTCCATGTACAGGCTGACTGATGTTTCACACCTTTTGTAACCAATGAAGATCTGGGATGTCTCTTGATACAACCTATTCCAAGCAGAGGTTTCATAGACAGCTTGAAGAAAAGCTATGGACAAGCCATCTTGAACGGAAGCAAGTCTGTCAAGGATCCAAGATACCCTGGTTCTCATTTACCACTGTGGTGTATCCAGTTTTGGATGGAGATCCTTCTTGTCATTGATGCACAGACAAAATAGAGACGCTCACTGACCTGGATTGATAATTGTCTCAAAGAGGCTTGCTCGGATGCATGGACTATGCTCCAGCTTGCGCATACTCATCTTCTATTATTGTGATGGAATGAGATAACCAATATACCTGGTGCAGGATCCCAAACAACAACCCAAGTCTTCGCACGGCTCTTATCTGACGAGTGGATCAACGACATGCTCATTGACATGATGTTCAGTCACTTATCAGAACATGTCGAAGAGGATTCCATGTTGGACTCCTTCGTAATCATTGAAACCCTGCAGTTTATGCAAGCTATCAATAAAGCTAGCTCAGAAAATGACCACAACAAACCTCTTACGTTGTTCTTGCACCATTTAGAAAATCGCAACCAAAAAGGCAAATTCAACACACTCATCTTCCCTGCACACCTTGGACAGGAAAATTATTGGTTTGCTTTCAAGATTGACTTTGAACATGGAGAACTATCATATGGTGATTCACTATCTCATCAAGGAATGCCCCCTCCAAAAGGAATCGTAAAGAAATTGCAGTGGTGGCTCCAGAAATGCTTTCGTGGGCCCTTCAAGGACTGTGGGGATTTTCTTGAGCATGGTCATCAGGAGGATAGTACCAAGTGTGGCATCATAACACCAAATACTGCTGCAAGAGAGGTGTTTCACGATGAGTTGTGGAGACAGGATCAGAAAGCTGTTGAACATGTCAATTGGTTTCAATGACTATCAGAGGTCTTTACACTCCCCCCCATATTCCTATAGGAATCCGACCATATTCCGATGTCATTTTCACCAGCCAAATTGACATGAAATGGCAGGTTCAGTCCTAGTCCAGTCTGATGCAGTCCGATCAGAATCTGATCAGACCATCGGAATTTCCTAGGAATTTCTGACCATAGGAATCACATAGGAATATTCCGAGGTTATGCAGAGACATCGGACAACATAGGATTCCGATAGGAATGATAGCAGCATTGCTTAGTAATAGTAGAAAAAGTAGAAACACATGACAGAATTGAACCCCAGAGCTCTAATATGATTACATAAACTTACAGTAACAACAAGACCACTACACTAAGTGGTCATTGCAGGTACGTGCTTGTACTGCACTACATACCGTTCCCGCGGGTGTGATGACAAAGCACAAAGCCACGTCACCACACCTGCCAGCTCATCATTCTCCCACCACCACCACCAACGACGACGACGATGACGACCACAGCTGCCTCCCCACCTCAACCACCACCACCACCACCATACCCACTCCCACTCCCACTCCTGTGCTGTCAAGAGGGGCCAATGGCCATCAACAGACACAAGCAGCCCAAACGACAGAATCGTCGTTTGGGCCATGGTAAGTTTTTTTTTTTTCCTTCGTTTCTTGTTTTCTAAACTAACTAACATCTTTCTTTTGTTTTTTAGGTCCTAAACTACAGGGTAACAACGGACAGACAGACGGACTCACCCAAACAACGCAATCTGCATCGTTTGGGCCCTAGGCAAGTTTTTTTTTCCCTTTGATTTTGAGTTTACACTAACTGTTTTTCTTTCATCTTCTAGGTTCTAAGCTGTTGGTAACAGCAGAGGGATGCGAGATGACCATGACGACACCACCAGGGCCCCACCATGAACACCCATGGAGACAAAGAGGGACAGGGAGGGAGACGAGGAAGTGATGACGATGACGACGACGACAGGGAGGGGGAGACGAGAAGGTGGAGGGGGAGACGAGAGGGTGGAGGGTGGAGGGGGAGATGAGGGGAAGGCGACGGGCACCAGCACTGGACAAGATGAGGGCAGCAAGGGACGATGAGGGGGGACGATGAGGGGGTGGGGATGATGAGACGGCACCCCGAATGACACACCACTCACCACCAGCCTCGTGAGCAACTGCTCGTGGGGTGGACAGTGGGTGGAATGATGACGAGGAGGGGGAGACAAGGGAGGAGGAGACAAGGGACACACAGGGGACACCATGCCACCACCATGAGCATCTGCTTATGGGGTGGATCGTGGGGTCTACGAGAAGGAGACGGTGCCCCAACACCCGAATCCCACCCAAACCCCACCGCTGCAAGCTTTGCTCGTAGGGTGGAATGGGTGCTAACAGCCGTGTCACCACCTCCACACCAAAACACAATGCACCACCACTCCCTCCCCTCCTGCAAAATGGGGGGGGTGGTTTTTTGTTTTTGTAGAATTTTAAATAGTATAATTAATTGTCTCCCCCCTGCATTTGCATCGGGGGGTATTTTTTCAATCTATATTAGTTATATTAGTTCCTCGCGTCTTTGCGAGGGCTAATCAATTTTTTTTCGAGCTCTCGTGAGGGAGGTTAAAAATATGTGAACTATCCCTAAGTGCATTAAATGGACTTTGTATTACATATTTAATAATTCTCCTGTGGCTCAACTGGTTGAGTGCTTGTTTAGTCATCATGTGACTTACATCCCATGGTCCATGGTTCAATCCCTGCTTTACCCACTTATTTTGTAAGCACTTGGGGAAAGTTAAGTCTTCCAAAATGTGATAGTCCGACTTCATGTTGGAATTGCATAGGACTTTACTAGGAATTTACTAGGAATTTCTTGGAAACAACAGTACATGGTCATCAAGATACATTCTGATTGGATTCCTATCAGACTACTAGGACTAGTGTCGTACTAGTAGGACTCCTATCACATTCCGATTGGACTCTTATCAGAAAACTCGGACTCCTAGGACTCCAATAGGAATATGGGGGGGAGTGCAAAGTTTACGACTATTGGCCACACACATCAAGGATGTAAGAATCAATCAATTCAGTAGTTGGTGTTATACATGCTCACCTTCATTTGAATCAGATCAATGAAGACAGCACCAAGGTTTCTTACATTCCCTGCAAGATGAACAGCTCAAATGAATCTACAGAGATCAAGGATGTTAATGGATCCATCATCATGATAGAATCTTTACTTAACCCGGGACCCTCTCTTCCCCCAAAGGCTAATCCATCCATTCCAGCTATCCCTAGTGCAGGTAGTCATTCCAAGTCATTTTTCTCTAACAGTAACTTGGATGATCGCCTCACAACTGGCATGATTGACAACTTGCCTAGCTCGGTCAGGGGAGATGTTAGAATAGAAACACAGGGTTTGAGGGATGCATTCTCGATGCTGTGGAGAGAAAGGCTTGAAGACCCACCAAAAGCAAAGGCTAGAGGATTGAAACACGCATGCTCAGATACCAAAGATGTTGACAATGCAGATGTGGGAAAAAAGTCTAAAAGTACCAGTGGTCAATTGAAGTCAGTCATTTGGGAGCATCTACAAAACAACAGGTGTACAACAAAAAATCTCACCAACGAGAATGAACAATTTTTCAAATTCAGGTCAAAGGTTTTGGACCTTGACAAACTTTCTGAAGTCATTGATGGAAAAACAGTGCGCCACTTCAAGTGCGGCAAGATGCTTCAGATGAAATATCCCTACAACATACAAAACTTCGAGACCCACATTCTGAATTGCTCAGGTCCCCCAAAATCTGTGAAGCTCCCAGCGGGTGGCATGCATACAATCCAATCATTTTTCCAGAAGCAAAACCAGATACCGAAAACAGCTGCATCAGCTAGTACTTGAAAAACTCATCTTCCCTGTCCGGGTCCCAGTGAAGATATTTCAACAAAAATCAAGGCTTATTTAGATCGCACAGGTGCACACGGCGGCGGTGCCTCTTCTGTTACTGTCATTGCAAGTGAACTTCTATGGAAAGAAATTTAGACGCCTGTCAAAATCTCAGAAAGTTCAGGTTAAGGTGGCTCAAAAGCATGACTGGCTTTGGAGAAACGATCAGGAGGCCTCATGAGTATTTTCCACTAGATGTTGTGGTAATGCGGGCAGTTCCAATGACTGTTCCATCTCTACACCTCAGCCCTGTGCGGTGTGTCTTTCACTTTTGAAGAACAGGCAGTTCAAAAATGCGCTTCAAGTGCTGACCCCACCTGACAAACACTATAAGTATGTCAATCATGAATATCGCAACAAATCTCTTGCTGTTTTATTTGGGCGGTGTGTTGACTTGCATTCAATCATCGAAGCTGATGTAAGTGACCCTTCAATTGCACTCATGGATCTCTCACCAACACATTGCTTCCAGGGAGCTCAGGAAAGGCCATTGATGAAATATGTCAGAGGCATCTTGTCTGGTGAATACAAGGGGGACAATCTTTTTGCCTCAATTTTGCAAGCCATGGTACTCAAGCGTGACAAGGAGGAACGAGGAGTTGGAATGCAGAATTTCAAACACACACCTGATCTCATCGAATTTGCACACATCATACATACCCGTAGCCCCAAAGCATATGATTTTCTTAAAGGCCATCTACCTCTACCAGATCCATGGACCCTAAAGTATGTTGCACTTGTGAGACAGCGACTAAAGTGGCTTAATGTGACATCATAGACTTCATAACGTGTGTCAGCCAGCATTTCCTGTTGGAATTACAGAACAAACTTTTCAGCTGGTTGAAGACTATCTCAAGATGCTTGAATATGATGGCCCAGTTGCTTTAAGTTGTGATGACACCAAGCTCTTGGCTGCATTTTGTCCATACTATGACCAGGAACTTGATGGTTTTTATGTGTCGGAGAACCATATTGAATTGCAGATGTTGAGGCCTTTCATGAAGTGACTGAAAGTGGTATTCTTGAGAAGGCGACAAAGGTGTGATGTCGAAATGCACAGCATCCTTCTTTACTAACTTATTCTCTGCTTGTTCATTGATTAGCTTTGTTTGTGGTATTTACAGGTTCCGCTTCCTAAAGTTGCACCACTCATTGTTGCTGCCATGGGTATATCTAACAATCTCTCTGCACAAGAGTTGTTCCCTTATCTCTGGCACATCATTAATGGGCTTCTGGATCAGCACATTCTAGTTATGTCATACGCTGCTGATGGAAGTGGTGTTGAACATGGTGTTCAGCGATTGCTTGAACAGAAAGCTGTAAGAACCTCGAGAACTCAAATCAAACATCCTGGCAACAAATCTCAGGATGTATTTGTCGATATTCCTTTCTTTGGCAGTCACCCATTGTTACAATTCTCTGTTATCGTAACCCACGATGACCAGACGTACGCCGGCAAGACCGGGTACTTTAATTTTCTCATTTGACTCGACTCTCTTCCGACGGAAGACACCTTGACGCATGATGACTCCATGCACCCGAATCCACTCCCACGCACACCGTGGTATGACAACCCCTTTACATGAGGTCTGTGATGTCGGACCCTCATGATCGACATGCTGCGCTGCAGCATGTCCTTGACATCGGACACCTCATGCGAGGCATGAGGCCTATTGTTTCTATTGTTCTTGTCTATATTTACCTGATAAGCATCTCACCTTCCGATTGGACAATAGATAGTCCTGGAACAGTATATAAGCTGTAGCTACACTCTGTGTATTCTCCAGCTTGACCTAATTCAAATAACAGCCTTAGACTCAACCAGAACACTCGACAGCTTAGGAAGCCCCTAGCTGTGATAACATCGAACTCGACAGTTGGAAAGCCTCCAACTGTGATATACAAACCTACGGTCTGCTCAGAAAGCCTCTGAGTACAGATAGCCATGATGACTTGAGGAAGTACCCAAGTGAAGGCAGGAAGCCCGATATGCTAGGAAAGCCTCCTAGTGCGATACAAGACAGTTGGAAAGCCTCCAACTGTAACATACAGAGCCAAGGCTGAGTTGAGACCTATAGTCTTAACAAAATCTACGAAGTCCACCTACCTAGGTGCAGACACAACATCTTTCAGACAAAGCCCAGACAGACCTCCAACCGGAGCATCATCATCAGGAAGAACCCCGTTGTATAGATACCAGGGTCAACTAGTACAATACTCGGAACCAGCACAAAAGTGGTTCTCAAAGAGAACCAGTGACAAAGAACCCCGATACCTCGACGAAGAGGACTTTATATCCCTCAATACAGAAGAAACTCCAGAACGAGACCCATTCTCCTTGTCCAACGACAATGCCAACATGTCCACTGAACCGACCGCATTGACCAAGGAGATCAGGATACGAACCCCCTCTGACTTCACAGGGGACCAAACTAGAACTGCAAAGTTCTTGCAAGAAGTGAAACTCTATTTGAGAGTGAACCATGGAATCTACGACACCGACGAGAAGAAAATCATCTTCGCATTGTCCTTCATGAATGGAGGAACCGCTGCGCCCTGGGCACAGACATGGGCAGAGAGAGAGGACCTAGGAACTTGGTCAGCCTTTGAATCAGCACTCAAGACAGTGTTTATGCCGATTGACAAAGCTGGCAGGGCCAGAACTGAGATGAAGACATTGAAGCAGGGACAGGACCTGGAGGACTACATTGCGCAGTTCCGAATCCTGTGAGAGAAGGCGGGAATCAACAATGACACTGCCCTCATTGAACTCTTTATGGACAGGTTGAACCCCAAGCTCCTCGAAAGAGTTTTCAACATGGAAACAATCCCTATGACCTTGGAAGGAATGATCAACGCCGCCTCCAAGTATGATGGACAGTGGAGAAGAGCAAAGGCCATAGCAGGGAGGCTACAGGAGACTTTTATGAAGAAGCTCCCGGCCTCTAAGGCAAAGGAAACCCCACTCGAGATCAACCACCTCTCCTACCAGGAGAGGATCAAACACATGAAGAAAGAGTTGTGCTTTGTGTGCCACCAGCCCAGACACAGAGCAACTGAACACAAGAAAGGGGAAACAAGGACCGAGGACCGGCCTTTCCCAAAGAACAAAGGCAAAGAAGCCTACTCGAAGATCCAAGCGATCTTGAATGAACTCAATGGAGAAGAGAAAGCGACAGCTGTTGCTGCCATCAGAGATGAGGGTTTTTAAAGGGGTGGCCTGCCTCGATGCCAGGTACCACTGAACTTTCCATCTGCTCTGTACTACTAGCCACTTTGAAAAATCAATCTATGCATTTAGATGTCAAAGTGGTAGGGACAGGCAGAGGAAAAGCCATCGAAACTGAAGCCCTACTCGACTCTGGAGCGGGAGGGATATTCATGAGTCATGAATTCACAGAGGACAGTGGATTTGAACTGTACCCCCTGGAGAAGGTGATCAAGGTCAAGAACGTGGATGGAACCCCAAACAAGAAAGGGGAGATTTCCCACTATGCTAAGGGACTCTTGACGATCAATGGAAGAACTTTCCCAACGACCTTCCTCATTGCAGGACTGGGAAAGGAATCAGTCATCTTGGGCTTGCCGTGGCTCAGGAGAATCAATCCAGTAATCGACTGTAGAATTGGAACCTTCCAATTCAGGACGAATGACAAGACCCATCCTGAATTCTCACATGGAAGAGGAAGAACCCTTATCGGTAGGGTACAAACCAAGAAAACTGACAATGATCACCTGTCATGGCATCAGAAGGGAACTGAAAAGAAGAAGAACCCCTTAGACATGACAAAAGAAGAATGACAGGCATGGTGCCAAGGCATCATTGCTAGAGATCAAGAGAAGCTCGCCCTCAAGAAGAAAGCTGCTGAGGAAGAACAAGCACAGTGGAAAAAGCTGGCCACCAGAGAGCTGGAGAAACTGGCCACTAGAAAAGAAGAAGGACGACTGGCATTGGCCCGAGTAGTCGCAAAAGCAAGGAAAAAGATAGCCCTGAAAAACAAGAAAGAAGAACTGGCAAAAGAAGAATGCCAAGAGCAATGCTGAAGAGTTGTCGCCAAAGCAAAACTGATGGGAGGAGTCCTCCACAAAGAACCAAGAAGAAGCAAGATGCCTGTCGAGACAAGGAAAGCGACAATCAAAGAAATTGACGATGAAGAGATCACAATCACGACTCTTCAAGATGTGGAGCCTATTGGGCCACAAGATGAAGAAGAAACTGAGAAGGAAAACTCAGCACAGGCAAACCACAAACAGGCAATGGAACAGGCAATGGAACAGGCAACGGAACAACTGAAAGAGATGCCCGAACTAAGGATCGAAGACGATGAGCTACTGGTTGCCTACATCCGAGGAGAACCCGTCATTGGAATATTCGAACCAGCTAGGACACCGCTGACAGAAGAGTATGACGAGCCAAGATACGGATATTCTCTGATGACAAAGACAATCTCTCGGATCGTGAAGGCAAAAGGATCACCGCGATATGCTTATGGACAAAATATCTGGATTAGGGCAAAGACATCGGTCTCTCAACACCTGACACACAAGAAGGAAGGAGACCCTGAACAGAAGACCCTAGATGAACTACTCCCCGAACAATACAAGGAGTACCAACGGATATTCAAAAAGGAAGCATCGGAACGATTCCCAGAATCAAGACCCTGGGATCACGCAATCGAACTGAAACCAGACTTTGTAGCAAAGGATTGCAGGGTTTACCCATTGTTGCCGGCAGAACAAAAGAAACTCGACGAGTTTCTTGATGAAAGCCTGCAGAAAGGATACATCCAACCATCGAAATCGCCCATGGCATCACCATTCTTCTTCGTTGCGAAGAAGGACTTGGATGCGCTACGACCCTGCCAAGATTACAGGTACTTGAATAATGGAATGATCAAGAACACCTACCCGCTGCCGCTGGTAGGATACCTGTTGGACAAACTAAGAGGAGCGAAATGGTTTACAAAATTGGACATCCGATGGGGATATCACAACGTCAGAATCAAGGACAGAGATCAATGGAAAGCAGCCTTCAAAATGAACAGGGGGCTGTTTGAGCCAACGGTGATGTTCTTTGGATTATGCAACTCACCGGCGACCTTCCAGGCAATGATGAACGAGATATTCTGTGACATGATCAGAGAAGGATGGCTCATGATTTACATGGACGACATCCTGATATTCTCCAAGGATCAGAACGAACACCAGGAAAGGACAAAGAGGGTGCTGCAAAGACTGGCAGAAAACAACTTATACCTGAAACCAGAGAAATGCAAATTTGACATCCACAAAGTGGAATTCTTGGGTCTGATCATCTGACCCAACAAAATTGCCATGGACAACACGAAACTGGCAGGTATACAGGATTGGCCAACCCCGACAAACGTAAAGGCAGTCAGATCTTTCCTGGGATTTGGAAACTTCTACAGGAAGTTTATCGGACATTTTGCAGAGACAAGCAGGCCGCTTAATGAACTGACAAAGAAGAACAAAGCATTCAACTGGACAACGGAATGCGAACAGGCTTTTCAAATGCTGAAAAGGAAATTCGCAGAAGCCCCGGTACTGCTGATGCCAGACCCAACAAAGCCAGACCCAACAAAGCCATTCACGATCGAATCAGACACCTCAAAACATGCGACAGGAGGAGTGCTGAGACAAAGGGACATGAATGGGGACTGGCACCTGTGCGGATACATATCGCATGCGCTAACACCAACGGAACGGAACTACGAGATTTACAACAGGGAGCTACTAGCGATAATACGATCGCTAGAAACCTGGAGACACTACCTAATGGGTTCAGAACACCCAGTGGTAATCCTGTCGGATCACAAGAACTTGACGTACTTCCGAATGGCACAGAAACTGAACAGACGACAGGCAAGATGGAGCTTATTCCTATCGGAATTCGACTTGCAAATCGTCCATGTGCCTGGATCACAGATGGTACAGAGCGATGTGTTATCATGGAGAGCAGACCACATACTGGAAGAAGACAACGATAATGAAGATGTCACGATGCTGCCAGAAACAGTATTCGTGAAATTCATTGACACCGAAATGCATGACTTACTCACAGGGAGTATCATGAAAGACGACCTGGTGAAAAGTGCAATCGAGGCGCTAAAGACCAAGGGAATGCCACCAATAAAGTCGGCATTAGAAGACTGGAAGATAGAAGACGGCCTTCTATTCTTCCGAGACAGGTGCTATGTCCCCGACAACAGAGAACTGCGAAAGAGGCTGGTGCAAAAGTACCATGAAGGAATAACCAGCAGACACCCGGGACAATGGCAGACTACCGAAATGATCAGGAGGGACTACTGGTGGCCAGGAATGATGACATACATCAAGAACTATGTTGCTGGATGCGCCACATGCCAGCAAATGAAGGTCAACACCCACCCGACAACACCCCCACTGCAACCAATCAAATCCGAAGCAATGAGACCATTTGCGATGGTGACGACAGATTTTATAACTGACTTGCCAGAGTCCGATGGTTATGATGCACTCATGGTCGTGGTAGACCATGGGCTTACAAAGGGGGTTATTTTTATCCCTTGCAGGAAAACTGTGGATGCATTGGGAGCGGCCACCCTCTATCTAGACAATGTCTACAAACAATTCGGCCTCCCAGACAAGATCATCTCCAACAGAGATCCCAGATTCGCCTCGCAGCTGTTCCAAGAGCTAGGAAGGCTGCTCAGAATCAAGCTGGCAATGAGCACAGTGTACCACCCTCAGACCAATGGGGAGACAGAACGGGTGAACCAGGAAGTGGAAGTATACCTATGGATCTTCTGCTCAAACAACTAGGAGAATTGGAAGCACCTCCTCCTGACCGTGGAGTTCACACACAACCAGAGGACACACTCCATACAGAAGAACTCCCTGTTCTACCTAATGATGGGCTATGAGCCCAAGGCAATCCCACTCCCCTACCTGAAGATGAACATACCGGCCATAGAAAAACGAATAGTTGCACTGCAATGGGCCCGAGATGAAGCGAAGGCAACTCACGAGTTGGCCAAACAAATGATGGCGGAAAGAATGACAAGGCACTTCACCCTGTTCAAAGAAGGAGACAGAGTGTGGCTAGAAGCGAAGAACCTCAGAACAACGCACCAAACAAAGAAGCTCGCACCGAAAAGAGAAGGACTGTTCTCTATCGAGAAGGTCCTGAGCCCACTCTCCTATCGACTGAAGTTACCAGAACAGTGGAAAATACACCCGGTATTCCACGCGGCACTTCTTTCCCCATACAAAGAAACTGAGACACATGGACCAAACTTCCCAGAACCACCACCCGACCTGATAGAAGGCGAATCGGAGTATGAAGTGGAAGCGATCATCGGACATAAAAAGAAAGGAAGGACCATGCACTTCTTAGTGAAGGGGGTCAGATACCCGACCTCAGAGAACTCATGGGAGCCCGAGGGAAACCTGAAACATGCCAAGACAATCCTAGGGGCATATAAACAGCGATGACAGCTGTAGAACCCCCAAGACCAAGACACCCACCGAACAAACCACAAAAGAAACCACAGAAGGCTCCTGCTTGGAGAGCACGGAGAACTGGGAACCCTACTGCGCTCCAACCGATTCCCTCAGACCCTGACTTCCTGAGTGGAGAAAAGAAGATGGTGATTGAAGTCAGTGACTTCGAAGATAGAGAGAGGGTGATGTTACAATTTTCTGTTATTGTAACCCACAACGACCAGACATACGCTGGCAAGACCAGGTACTTTAATTTTCTCATTTGACTCGACTCTCTTCTGACGGAAGACACCTTGACGCATGATGACTCCATGCACCCAAATCCACTCCCACACACACCATGGTACGACAACCCCTTTACATGAGGTTCATGATGTCAGACCCTCACAATTGACATCAGATCCTTGACATTGGATGCCTCATGCTAGGCATGAGGCTTATCTCTTATTGTTCTCTGATATGCTGCGCTGCAGCACTCCTTGACATTGGACACCTCATGCGAGGCATGAGGCCTATTGTTTCTATTGTTCTTGTCTATATTTACCTGATAAGCATCTCACCTTCCGATTGGACAATAGATAGTCCTGGAACAGTATATAAGCTGTAGCTACACTCTGTGTATTCTCCAGCTTGACCTAATTCAAATAATGGTCTTAGACTCAACCAGAACACTCGACAGCTTAGGAAGCCCCTAGCTGTGATAACATCGAACTCGACAGTTGGAAAGCCTCCAACTGTGATATACAAACCTACAGTCTGCTCAGAAAGCCTCTGAGTACAGATAGCCATGATGACTTGAGGAAGTACCCAAGTGAAGGCAGGAAGCCCGATACGCTAGGAAAGCCTCCTAGCGCGATATGAGACAGTTGGAAAGCCTCCAACTGTAACATACAGAGCCAAGGCTGAGTTGAGACCTATACTCTTAACACCCATTCCTTACCCCAATCACAAACCTCCAAGATTCCAAACACCTTCTCAAGACTTTTCGAAACAATCTTTTTTCTGGTGCTCATCTTCTCATGTTTCCTAATGGTGTTGCTATGTTTAGTCAAGTGCGTGAGATGGCATTTGCAGAAGGTTCTCCCTTGTATCATTGAGACATTGAGAAGTTTGATCAGCAGGATGATAATGCTGTGACATGGCTGTTCTGTGGAGACACACTTCAATGGCTGAAGGATAATCATCTGGAGACAGGCAATTATGTGGTTTTCATACATCAAAGTACTGTAACAACAGGTTATAGCGTGGTACATGTAGGACTGTAATTACAGGTCTGCATGATATATAGTGAATCCACGTGATGTTCAGATTGTGGTGCGCCATTCCTGGCAGCCCCTTGCTTGTTGGCCGCATTCCCACTCACCATATTGTTGTGCCCCCCGCTGCAATAAATCCTTTTATATCCAGGGTTCTTCCTGTCAATCAATCCATCGCCTATTCCTGAAATATGATCATGGAGTGGTGGCAGCTTGGCATCGGAGGCTATTAATAAGTTATCTATGATCAATGATGTGGAAAGCCCATACCCCAAAATGATTGTTCATGAAAACATAGTGAGCAATTATATTTCCATGAAAACATAAAACACAAAATATATGTCTGCCCCTTCCAAAGCCCTAGCAACTATGATCAAGAGTGATCATGATGTTCTAATTCTCATGGCCCTTTACAAACAAAAACATACTTAGTGACAGCCTTCAGAAAGATTTCTCATGATCAAATGGTTTTTACCCAGCACAAAGTAACACAGTGACATATCAACAGTACAAACGGTGTAGCGACGAAGTATTGACAATTGTGAGAAACAAGACGTGTAGTGATGATCACAAGAACCAAAACATATGACATTGCAAGAAACTGCAGTGACAAGAAATGACTTATCAACAGTACAAATGAAGTAGCGACAATGACAAGAAACAAGATATATGATGTACTATAGCGATGCAAGAAACAAAAAATGTACGATACTCCTACCGCTGGTAACAGAACTTCAAAGTTTTCTCTTCTTTGCCACCCTGGCAAAACAAAGGAAAAACAATGTTAGTACAAGAACAAAGCCAATGCAGTGAAATAGTAGTGTTACCTAGAATTGCTAGAGGCCAAGTGCTTTGCTGGTGTTGAAATCATACCCGCATCCACAAAACAAGAGGCCACGTCGATGACCACCCACGTCCATAGGTCACCATCGCCACCTGCCAATTGCCAGAACTTCAAACCAATTAAGACTGTGAGTAACCCATTGGGGCCGCCCTTACATAATAATTGGATATTGCTGGTTGATGGGCATTTGGGATCGAGTGGGACAGGTAGAGTGCTGTGAGTGCGTGCTTTCCTCCATGCCAGTTGCAAAGCATTCCACCAGGTCAACCACTCCAATCCAAATGTGGTTGCATCAGATATTTCTGGGAGATCAGAATACCATCTTGTGAGCAGCCACTGAGAAAGTACTTCGGGTCGGTGTTTGCTTTCGGGAAGCCTCGACTAAACAGGTTGGATTAACTTTGATACCGGAATATGAAGTCGGCGGCAATTGTACTCACAGATGTGATTTCATACACAGAGAACGTCCCTTCAAATGCAAACCAAGCGGTCACACAAAGATTCCAAGCTGGTCCAGGAGTTTTATCCATAACGAACTCATATGCAAGTCGCAGCCACTCCAGGGTTTTCTGTGATACGTCTGTGAGAGGCACTATCTCCTTTGTTGCTGGTGCCTTGCACTGACGCTGACCCCTTCCACTTTCACTTGCCACAACTTCTGTCAAAGGTGCGGTTGCTTTCGCAGAACATTTCTTTGGAATGGTGACCATGTTCAACATTGAGCACTCCTGCAATAACGGAGTGCATGAGGTGTCACCAGCCGATTGATCAATCCCAGTGCCAGAGGAGGAACAAGTGATGGCCAAAGGTATCAAAGACAAGTGTTGATCAGTGATGAGCATACCACTTGGAATGGTGGCTATAGCAGAGGTAGAATGAGACGTAGCAGCAGGGCATCAGATGGATGCAGGTGGAGAGGCGCTCAAGGGGAGTGACTTTGGTGGGGGGGTTAGAGGGGTGCCCAAGGGGCATGGCAAAGGCGAGAGCATTGGAGAGATTATGTCTTCCATGTGTGGATATGGCAAAGGCAGGGCTTCAGTGATAGAAGGGTGAGTTCCCGGGTGGTTGTGTATGGATGATGTTGCATCTGCAGGATTAAACACACTTCGCAAAAGGGGATCGATTAAATCATCCACAGGTGGATCCAGCAAAGCAGAAAGAAAGGGATCCTCTGGCAAGGATGAGAGCATGGAATCAAAAGGGTTATCTCCAGAGAGACTAGCCGTGTCAGGTGGTACTGTTGGGGAAGGTGAGGATGTGGTAATAGAAGTGTCAGCTGCTGGTAGAACAAAATCTTGCAAATGAATGGGCTCGAAGAGAGTTTCTGTGTTGACAGTGCTCAAGAGCGCCGCCATGTCGGCCACCATTGTTGGCAGGTCATCTGTATTGTCGGACTTGAGGATGATGGCATGACTCGCACAGATATTCGATGCTGGTGTTACATTTTCAGACCCCAAATCCAACAGAAACCACAGGAGGACTCACGAAAGGCCTGTTTAACAAATGCCACAAATGGTTTCAGGAAGCTAGCTTGGAAAGAAGGGTGGGCTGTTCGAAAAGAAAGGCCTGCATTGTTTTTGCCGCAGTCATACCTAGATCAGGGAAGTTCACATATGAGACCTCAACCATTGTGAGGAAAGTTAGTACCCAAGCGTTCTGATCTTGCCTCCATTGATTGGTTCAGGGCCTCCTGCCAAAACAGTGAATACCCACCCAGTTCGGAGAGCCAGTTCTTCAAAGAATTGGTCTAACACATTGGGTAGGACTGCGATGGCCCTGTAAGCATTCACCAGTGATTGTAATACATCAGTTTAGTCTTGTATGTACGCAGTGTAACTTTCCAGCGTGTGTGCTTCTTCTGATTGATGCTGGTCTGATTTCTGTGTACTCTTCATGGCAGCCGCTTCGGCATATATTGTCTCCTTCAATTCTGTTGATTCGGCTTCGAATGCTTCCACAGTAAGACACTTGATGGTAGTAAGCACTTCCTTCTGAGTAAGCCCCTTATCCTTGATTTCAGCCTGGACCTTATCGCGGACACGCTCATTGTAGTATTGACGGGAATAGATTTCGAGGTATTGGAGTCGACGGTGTTGCTTCATTTGGATTTGGAATGGTTTGGACGATGGATGTTTGTTACGCAACTTCTTACTAGTGTTATTATTATTAAACCAGTCCTTGAGGCGCTGATAAACTTCAGTTACTGATAAGCTTCATGCAACAGGTCATTTACCTTTTTTTGCCGAGTAATGATTTTACCTTCCTCCTTCTGATAAGTATCTAATTCTTCCTTGTCAACAGGAAGTGGAATATCAGGATTATTTGCTGGCCATCGAGCAAACCAATCATGGTGCAGAGCAGGCCAAACAAGGCTAGTTTTTTCTGTTTTTGCTTTTCCAGAAATTCGTGCAGCTGACTTTGCAGAAACATAAGTTGTGCCTCAGTTGCCCAGAAATGTGGCTCCATTAATACCCCTGATATAGTAACCATTAGAACAAGAAACCGGCTATGAGTAACTTTCTGAATCTAGAACATACCCTGAATCTGATATCCCCGATAAAGGTTACCCAGTAAACAAGAGCCAGGTCACATGGTAGGTAAGGTCCAAAAGTTTAAAGTTGTGGCACCATGATGGCAACTTGTGGCATGGTAGTGACTGTACAGTTCCTGAGTATATAGTATATCATCACACACCACACACTCCAGTAACTCAACCTCATCGTTGATTGATCAGTCGCTTTTCCTCTTCCACATGGTCCATTCTGCTCAACAAGTTTCTGCAAAGTCTGCTCCTGATCCTGTGCAATCAGCAGAGGCACAGCACCTGATCTCACGCTTGCATGAGATGGGGGTCAAAGTCGTCGCAGGGTGTAAGTCCAATATAATTTTCTCACTGATGATATATGCTTAGCCTTGCACATCAGCCCTGCATCCTCCTTCAAGTTCCAGCAACTCTGGTGGCACCACCGGTCTTGTCAGTTCCACTGCCACCAATGACGACAGGACCATATCTTTTGCCTGTGGCATGTGTTCAGAGTATAATACAGTGAACCTCGTGAAAGAGACATTCTACATCGTTACTGCTGGGACAAGTGTAGGTGTTTTTCATGATTCAGTGAGTTTCCTTATTCTTTATATCCCCACCATGAATGGGTCATAAACTATCTCCTCTCCAGGCACTTGCCGATTCATTTGTTACCAGTGTCAAGTGTTTGGTACACAAGAAGTACTCTACCCTGGAGGCAGCACTCGGTGCTCTACAGACTGCGTTGAGCCTGGATACCGTCAAGTTGCTACCAAAGGATTGAGGGGACCACATTCACGTTGTATGTAGAATAGCTGCTTCCTTTAGTAGTCATGTATTGCTGTTGCTATATCTTGCTTTGATGCCCAGAATGTATGAATTAAGAACTTGTCTCAACTACTTGAAACATTAGCTGTTTTGCAGCATGCAATACAACCAGCCCCCCAGGATCAACTGTTGCCAAACATAATATCTCCTCAGTCCAATGTACAACCTCGCACACCCTGTTATACAACTGGTCCGCTTCCCTCCATTCTGAACCCACCCCTGCCAACTGTAAGATCTCGTCCTCATACCATTGAATAGATTTTTGGTATCTTGATAGAGTAAGCACTGCATCGCGTAGAATGCCGTTGTTACAGGAGGACACATGATAAGCAGACAAGAGGGCCTCCACATATTTTGCAGGGTGGGCATTGACAAGGGTGTCAAACTTGAGGGACAGTCATGTGACCCTCTCACACAAATCGGCAAGATGTCTATCATAGCCCCTTGGGTCTATATGGGTCACCACAGAGAAATTGAATGTGTACCTTTGTTCCGGCAAAAGTTTGTGGTTCACGGATATTGCAGATACAATCTTGTTGCCAAGAACCACTCTAAAATAGGCATACTGGAATGAGGTATACATAGTCGAGACTTTGGTAAACTTACCCATTCGAAGTCCTCTCGCGGTATTTCGATCACCATATATGTTGAAGTTCAGATTTGTTCCTATGGGCCCAGGTTTCAATTTAATTACAAGTCACTGGCTCGTTAGATGCACAAATCATACCTTTGATAGTGTCTGCTGCTTTTGGCCCTATTGGCAGTGTGTTGTTGCTCAGAAGTGTGGTACAGATAAGGGTGCCCCATGAAGGTATGAGGACTAATGAGTTTTGATGACTATTTACAGCCCATAAGACCTTCGTCTGACTTTTACTCAAGAAATGTGTATTACATGCTACACCCTTGGTAGAATATCTTACCAGTGATTGGAGACCTTCAAATGTGCATTTTATTTGGTCAATAAACCTGTTTCTGCCTCAGTATCTGGAATATATTCATGTCTGAACAACACTCGGAAGTTCGGAGCAGAGATCTGATCAACCCAAAAAGTCAACCTACTGGCTAAGACTGACCGTGCATAACTGTTACATGGTACTGTACAGTAGGCTCTTTGATTTGCTCGGCACTTTCTAAATTTTCACCTTCTAAATTTTCACTGCACTCTTTGAAAAAACCCTGATCGCAATGTGGCTCTCTCTCAAAACTACATAAGTTTCACTCGGTAAGTAACAATGTTCGGCTATTATAACATCACCGTGATCGATCAGATCTATCCAGATGCCCCGAATTGCCAGCATTGTTCAAATGGGCAAAACTGCCTTTCTCAAAACCCTTAGGCTGTATTACGTTCAAGCTGAAGAACAAGACAAGCTCAATCAGTTCTTTGATACCCTTATCATCATATGGTTAGATCGCTATCCAATCAACAAATTCTGTGACCCAGTCTTTCATGATGATCCCAACAACCACGAGTGGGCCACATTGCACATAAAAGCAGTAAGTTTTACAATCTTGTGTTGAAATGTTTGCTTACATGGTCTCTGAGTGTAGGCCATCAGGAAGGAGCTCAGGAACTTAGCTCGATGGAGTACTCTTCAGGTGCCTGAATTGTCAAATTGGGAGGATGAAGTAACAATCAAAAAAATGGGATGCACCTCAATGGTGGGTAGGTCACAGCTCTCTGCCCTCTCCTCTACCATTTACTTATGTTGAAAAACCAGGAACCTGAAGTCCTGCAACTAAATTTGGGAGGGGAAGAATATTCGCATGCAAGTGAGAGTCTGATTGCATATGTAGAAAGTCGGGACGCTGGGACGCAGTGTGGTATTCCACACATATATTATTTCTGTCCTTGTACCTTAAGAATAATTGTATCTATGTAACTAAAGAATACAAGATGCATAGCCTGCACGTATCATGTTTGATTTAATGTGTGGTCAGGTGATGTTGTTGACCAAATCAGATGTACGATCGGATACAAGGTGGCCATTTTTCATCCAGCCTTGTTATGATTCTGCCCATGGATCCATGGTCATTTTGAAATCTGCATAGTCTTCATTGAGCATTGCACAATTTTTCCCATGGATCCTGGATTCCTGGTGATTCTCAGTTTGAAATCTGCCCTGGATCTGCACTCCTGTTGTTGGCACATCCACCTTCAAGCCTCATTGCAAAGAATCAAGATGGAGAGTCAAAATGCACTTGGATTTGAAAGACTTGTAAGGTGTCTCACCCCTCAATTTACTCCCAGCTAAAATTATGCCCCCGAAGTGGCAACACAAGATAACTGAGTACATCGATAGTGACAATGAATCTGCAACATCTTTGAGTCGGCCTGCTAATATCATCCAAACTCATACCCATATACAGCTAGCCTCGCATGGCCTCTCTACCAGCAACACTCACTATGAGGTGTCGGCATCACCTCAGAAATGGCCAGCTTGCACACCTTATGAACCCATCCTCTGGAGACAGGATGAACTGATGTCCCTAGGCCATGACATTGCAATATATAGTGATGAAGAAGAAGACGACATCGACCATCCTCAGTGGATGCTGGAGCCTGGCTATGTCAGCACTGTACGTGATGAGCAGTTTAAACGCAAGAGGGGATTGTTGGGGGTAAGAACATCAGCACCATTTTCTTCACAGGAACTGATCCATTGTAGGACAACCCCCTTTTGGCATGGATACCTGAGATTGATGTCTTTGTTCAAGAGCTTCTCTGACACAAGGGCTACAGTAACCCCAATGAGCCTTGCCCATCCTGTCATGAACATCGAGGTTACATCTGATGCATAGATTGTCATGATACTCAGATGTTTTGTCGTACATGCACACTTGACAACCACCTTGCATGTCCATTTCATCGAGTCCAGGTACGTTTTTGGGTGGTTGTCTTATCACGCTACTCACGGCATCTCCATAGGAATGGAATGGGTCATTTTTCAAGACAACTACTCTGAGTATGTTGGGTCTCCAGATTCAACTTGGGCACGTGATTGGAACCTGATGCATGAATCCTGCCCTCACCACAAAAAACAATTTTGTGGTCCTTGACACCACTGCTATCCATTCCGTCTCACTGGTTTTCTGTGACTGTGAGCATGCGCAGGACCGATATGTCCAGCTACTCCGTGCTGGGCTCTTTCCAGCCACTGTCTTGGAGCCGAAGACTGCTGCCACCTTTCATGTCCTAAAGCACTTCCAAATGTTGAGCTTCATGTTGAAAGTCTCAGCATTTGAATTTTACCACTCCATTGCACGACAGACTGACAATACTGGGAGTAACCCACCTCCCATTTGTACTTTCAAATGCCTTGTGCTTTCATCCAACTGACCACCATTACAGGACCACTATCACTTGTTTTTGAGGATTATCAAGGAATGGCAGCATATCCGGCTTCTCAAATGTATGGGTCACAGTCATGACCCATCAGGCGTCAGGGGTACAAAGGAGGGTGAATGCGCTGTGCTTTGCCCTGCCTGTCCGCAGCCTGGAAAAAACTTGCCACCTGACTGGAAGGATGTGCCTGACAATTGGCGGTAAGATATTGTTTATCAGATGCGATTGATTACTTACAGTTGTGCAGGTGGTTATACACACTGTTCCTTGGCATCAATGCCAACTTTTGCCTCAAATGCCTGAATGTATCTACTCCGGAACATGATCCCAGACTCAATCATGGGTTCGCGTATGTCATCAACGAAACAAAATTTAAGCAACATCTCACAGATTTTAATGATAAGATCCCCAATGATGTGAGCACCTGCAACAATCATGATGCACTGAAATTGGCGAGTATGCGTGGAGGTAAAGGTACAGCAGCAAGTGGGGTTGGTGCAGTTGACTGTATTCGACACAACATGAAGCGTCCTGTGGCCGTCGGGGATTTGCAGAAAGGCGAGCAGTATGTGTCCTTTTCTTGGTCATAGTGAGGCCATTTGTGATGTATAACAATGGTAGATATATCAACATGGACTATTTCTTCTTGTCTACCCTCCAACACAATCCTCCAGATTGCATCCTCGTTTCATATGACATCTCTTGTCAGTGGGCTCATAATATTAAGAAGTGACTTCTGGCCTACCCTATCTTCCTCGCTGCGATCTTCTGGACTCTCTTCATTACCTACATCATTCCAAAGTTCCATCTTGCCACACATGTGCTTCTCTGCCAGGCATCCTTTTCCCTTAACTTTACCCCCCATGTTGGATGAACAGATGGAGAGGCACCTGAACGAGGATGGGCAGCGACTAATGCTGTGGCTAACAGTACAAAGGAAATGGGTCCAGGAACTTGCCGGGATACCTTAGATGATCACTTCGGTGACTACAATTGGTGGAAAGTGTCATCAATGTGTGGGTCAACTTCTATTTGCATGTTCAAGTTACTGATAATAATTATCTTTTTAGCAGTTACGTTCTTGCACAAGGTCAAGGAAGCGGTTCCCGCATGGGATGAGCATCTCCTGGCATTCAAAGAATTCAATGCGGCATTACCTGTGGCGAGTACAAAGGAGTGGACTACCTGCGTTGAGGCATGGGAGCTGGACAACACCAAGCCTAACCCGTTTCATGCCAAATTAGCCAGTAAGTTGTTCATTCATATTTCCTATTGTTACTCACTTTTTGGTACACAGCTATTTCGGAACATCAAGTACAGCTTCAACTTGCAGAGGAGGATAAAGCAGCTTGCAAGTGGCCGGTCTATTGTCATTCACAACAACATCATGCCAGGCATGCTTGTAACACAAGGTATCGAACTAGAAACCCAACAGTGAGTCATACACTGTATTGTCTACTACACAATTGGATACATATCTCTTATCCAGAACCCACCTGCGCTACGACTGGAGTCAGCTAGGTCCACACTCCACCAACCTACAGCGTGCCAAGATAATTGAGCAAAAGAATATTCTGTGATGCCAAATTGATGCATGGTGCGAGATACAGGTGCTCTACATGCCTGGTGTGGCAGCCTTGTGCGCAAAGGAGGATGAGGAGGGGGGCGGAGAACTGGTTGAAGCCCAGGACATCAAACTTATGCTCCCATCGCAGGTGGTCTCTATTTGTAACAACAGACATTTGCTTAAATATGAGTGGCAGCTGCGCTACTCCCAAGCGCTGGATCTCCTTGCTGACATTCGACATCTGCTGCTTCTGTCATCCCAGCTATACAAGTCAAAGGATCGCCATGCCCATCGCCAAAGGATGGTGACACGTAGCATTTCATTAATCCAGGGTGTTAACAAGCGACTCAAGATCAGTGTTGGGGGGTATCATCGAGCCCGGGCAGCGCTCACAAACCCGCTTTTGGAGACAACGTGGGAGGAGACTCTGCATCCTCTCCTTGACAATGATGTCCATATTATGACTGCAGCTCAGGCCAAAGGAGTGAGCGAGGGATGATGCATGATGTCCTGGATTTGGCGAACTACAGGGGTTGGGGATAGCAGTGCAGGAATGCAAGAAGGTATGTCCATAATTGGTCCATCTCATATCGTGATGTTGATTGGAGGTTTAGCGCTCCATTTGGAATGGTGCAAAGCTCATGCAAGGGCCCATCGCTGGCATGAGGAATGTCTTTTGCTGGAGGAAGAGATGTGACAGGTCCAGGAATCATTCATGTGGGAGATCGAGGCATGGAAGAGAAGGGCCAATGATGCATGGAGCTGTGCCGATGGTAATCAGGATGGGCAAGCTGCATATGCTCTTTGTCAGGTGGATATCCGTCAGTCGATGCTCGCTCACTGTAGGGATGTATGGGTCAAGGCATATGAACTGCTACATAGTGTTGTGAATGAACCTTCGCTACAGGTGAATTATTAAAATATTTTATTTCTGCAAAAATAATATCACAAAACATTCAGAAGTAAGACATATCTGACAGGAATCAAACATATGAATGGAATACATCACGAAGTGAAGACATCTGGAAATATTGTGGGCCTGTCAAACACAAGAATAGGTAGAATAGAAGGCCCATCAATCAAGCATCAATATAAGAAGCATATCCTTGGAGGCTCGAATACAGATCTAGATAACAATCTATAATTACCTAGAGGGCGGGCAAATCACTGATGGGCCAATGACCAGCAGCTTGCTGGTCATCATGGGAGACATCCAGTGGGGCACAGAACAGATCGGTAACTAGAGTTGTTTTGATATATCAATCCGTCCTCTAATTGACAGTTGTACATGTATCAGCTATAAATGGTAACTACAGGTGGTTATATATTATCCTGCCAGCATCTGGTGCTGGAGCACCACAGCCTTATCATCTATCTCTTTGTCTTTGGAGAGCTTATCAATGCTTATCAAAGCCACACCCTCTCAGTCACAGAATGTGTTCAGATAGTCCTCAGAGCTGAGTTCTTTCTTGAAATGTGGCGGAAGTTTCTTGTGGTAGCTGGATACCCTCAGGTGAAGCATTACATCTCCCAGCAGTGTGCTGACATCACAGATACTCTTATCAAAGGCTTCTTAAAGCTCATCATCATCTATCGAGATCATGTTCCAGGCAGTCCTCCCCTATTTCCTTGGCTTCTCACCACTGAAGTTGTTGAGCATGTTTTCGGGCTCTGTCATCAAATTGTGAAGGACTTCACAGAAAAGAATTTCAGGGAGATGTTATCAAAACTATTTATCAAGATATGGGAAGCCATGTTCTCATCACGTACAAGTGATGGAAAGGTGCGTGCCAGCAGGTACAACCACACATACACTGACAGGTGTGGCATTAATTTGACTGTGCTGTCAGTATATCCGACCAATGAAGGGATCAACGAAGTGGCTATTTGAGCCTATGGTGAGGCCAAATCTCTCTTTGCCTTGCTTGGTGTCTTGCCTGCCAAACTACAGTCACCATCTACAACTCTCCCTGTCATTAGAAGCTGGTTTCAAGAACCAGATGGTTCGCTCTTTGATTTCAAGGCTGGACTCGAGGACAATAGTGATATTCTTTGTGATGAGGATGATGATGATGAGGCTGATTATCAATCACTTCTTGATTCTCTGGAGAATGCAGAACTGAGGGACTTACGAGAGAATGAGAGATTAATAGGATACCGTTATGCAAGGGTTGCATTGTCTGTGGATGATCAAATGGAAATGTATGTCCACCTGGTTTATCTGTACTGTGCAATTCTGATGCCACTTATTCAGATCACAATTACCTGAGCTTGACACAGATGCATATGATGAGGCTCTCTCAGATGATGCTGCCTACATTGCTCAACTTCTTGAGTCACTTCCAGCTCCTAATACAGATGAGTATAGCAATCCATTTCAGTCTGCTCTGCTCAATCCTTCATCTGTCGAGCTCAGTCACCTTGTCAACCTTCAATTTGAACGTCAGACAAAACAAGCTGCTTTGGGAGTCTGCAAAGCCAGTAGCCAAAAACAGTCAGACAAACAGAAGAAGCTTACTGAAAAACAGATCCTTGTTTGAGAACTAGAAGCCATAGTTAATCGGCAACAAGACATCAGGGCTGGGACAGGGGTTGAGAGAGCAGTGCACTGGACGGGTCAAAATCCAGCAGCTGGTGGGCGAGATGGAAACATAGATGGTGAAACTGCTGCTATTCCAGCAGCTGGAAACTCGGCAAATGCAGCTGCAGCAGTGAAGGCCTCAGCTGGTGTGGTGAGTTGACATTGTTGCATCTACAGTATGCTCTGTTCATTTTGGGTCCCCCGCACTAGATTCTTAAATGTCAAAAAGACGTGTTCAGCAAATTTCAACTCCCACATGACTTGGAGATGCTCGTGTTAGTATGATTGCACCACTATTGTAAGGGGACTAGGGGGGTGCCCTGTGTATTTTTCCTATTTTTTATGTTCGTCCCATATTTTTCCCCACCTCATTTCCTTCTATTCTTCATTTTCTATGATTTTTCCGGATTTTATTACTAATTTTCCCTTGCTATCATGTTTGTATATGTTGACACTTTTATATTTAGAGGCGGAGTACCCCTTCCGACACATACCCCTTGGTATGATGTCATTCGGCGGCCTTGATCTGCCTATCTCCGCCTTTTTCTATTTTTAGGTTATATTTGATTTTTGTCGTCTTCACATATACTGGGCATCAGCAAGGGGATCCTTAGAGTTTTCTCTTTGGATTTCCCTTTGCTAGAGGCTTAGGTTGCCCTTATAGTAGAAAACTCTCCCCTAAGGCCCGAAAATCGCGAACGTGCTGCCCAAAATAGGCAGGTACAGACTGGACGACGCTTCCCAAAGCTCCACAGAGTCCCTACACACCGTTCCAGATACTCTCGCCTTTATCACGCCGCCATTTTCGCCAAACGCGCTCCCTAGCGACATGGACGCATCAGAACGCTTCGACGCGCTTGAAAGCAATGTTTCCGGAATGCGCGCACAAATCGACTCGCTTAAATCTACGATTGAAAACTTCATTAGGACCCTCCAGGCTAACCCTACGACTAATAGTTCCCCCTTCACGACTCCAAGCGCACCTAACAACAACATTTTGCCAAACGCGTCCACTAAGGAATGCGCCCAGATCAAACCGTCCCCCCCCACTGAATTTAATGGTGCACGTGCGCAGGGACGTGCATTCCTTAATTCCTGTGAGTTATACATTAGTCTCCAGTCGCATCAATTCATCGATGAGGCTGCAAAAATTTATTGGGCCTTCACATACATGAAATCTGAACGCGCCTATCTCTATGTGGACCGTATCCTACGTCAAACTAAAGAACTCGGTTCTCTACCTTTCTCCACTTGGGGTGACTTTCAAGCTGAGTTCGTACGCCACTTCTGCCCCCTCAATGAACGCCACCGAGCAGTGACACGACTTGAGTCATCCACTTACCACCAGGGACGTCGATCCGTGGACGACTATATCGATGAGTTCAAGGATTTGGTGGACATGGCAGGGTATGGGAGTGGGTTACCAGTGGTGGTGAAGTTCCGACAGGGGCTCAACCGAGAAATTCAGGACCAGATTGCACAGATGTTGGAAGGGCGCCCAGCGGACGATGATATCCTTGCTTGGTATGAAGCTGCTTCACTCTGTGACGAGAACCGACTCACAAATGCGGCATTTAATGCTGCATTCCATGCTCCAACTACCACTCATACACCCTACACCTTCAATCGAAGCCTCCCCCACCCTAACCCCATTCCTGCTTGTCAAACTCCCACACCAGCTGTCAATGTCCCAGTACCAATGGATGTTGATGCAGCCCGCAGCCGTGCACATAAGTTGGATCTCTGCTACCGTTGTGGGGAACCTGGACACAGGGCTGGAGCATGTCCCCATCGTCAGGATATCCGCATGCTCACCCCTGAGGGACGAGACAAACTCCTGCAAGATTTGTTGGCACTTGTAGATGTTGAGGAAGCGAAGGATCAAGTTGTAGAGGAGGTTAAGCTGGAAGTTGTAGAGGAGCAGGATTTTCCTATTCGCAGCGAGTGAATTGTACGCCCTCACTGCCTGTCCATAACCGCTTTGAAGTCTTGTCAGTTGAATCCCTGGAGAATGAATCCATTTCTGTGACTGCTCCCCTCTCTGACCCTTCGAAGTTGGCTAAAGACGTACCTCCTCTCCCCATCTCTCCTTCTACTCCACATCCCAAAATTAAATCATGGGAGCGTAAACTACCACGCAAGTATATTGTGGCATCCACTCCCTCTGCACATTTCTTAAACCTAGCCATCGAACTGCAGACGACCGACACTGGACAGATACTCGGTGTCTCTGCGCTCCTGGACTCTGGTGCGACTGGTCTCTTCATCGATTCCCATCTGGTACAACAACATCGTCTAAATACTCGCTCACTCTCACGTCCGATACCTGTATATAACGTGGATGGATCCCCAAATGAAGCTGGTGCCATCCGAGAGGTTGCAGACCTGGTTCTCCATTACAAAGATCATAGTGAGTGTGCCCTTTTTGCTGTCACTCAATTAGGAAAGCAAAAGGCGATTTTGGGATATCCATGGCTTCGAGACCATAACCCAGAGGTTGACTGGCGCACCGGGGAGGTTACCATGAGCCGATGTCCATCCCGCTGTCGGACATGTTTCACAGAAGCCAGGCAAGAATGTCGTGGACAGAAGGCAGCAATACGACGAACTCAGAAGTGTCGTGCTGGACCCCTGCCTATACCTGAAGTGGAATTGGAAGGGGTTCCTGATCTAATGCCGGACTTGGATGATGATGATGAGGACCCAGAGGAAGTGGAGGAGGGTGATCGGATCTTCTACACTGCAATTCGCTCATCGCATGAGGTGTGTGCCACATCGAACATATCCCAACGCCTTGCCGAGGCCTTCCACAAAAACAACGCTGCTAAATCCTCTACTAACTCCTTACTCCCTCATCTCCATGAGTTTGAAGACGTGTTCTCCAAGGAGTCATTCGACTCTCTTCCTGCGCGTAAGCCATGGGATCACGCGATTGAACTCACCCCCGGCGCAACCCCTTCATCCTGCAAGGTCTATCCTCTCTCTCTGGAGGAACAACGGCAGCTTGACCAGTTCATCGACGAGCACCTGGCCTCTGGACGTATTCGACCATCGAAGTCACCCATGGCCTCTCCCTTTTTCTTTGTCAAGAAGAAGGATGGCTCACTTCGACCGGTTCAAGACTACAGAAGACTCAACAACATCACGGTCAAAAATCGCTACCCACTACCCCTCATCTCCGAACTCGTAAACCAGCTCCGTGGAGCCCAATACTTCACCAAGCTCGATGTCCGTTGGGGCTATAATAATGTGAGGATAAAGGAGGGAGATGAGTGGAAGGCAGCCTTTCATACCAACTGTGGTCTTTTTGAACTGCTTGTCATGTTCTTTGGCCTTACTAATAGCCCTGCCACCTTTCAGACCATGATGAACGACATCTTCCATGACCTCATCCTCGAAGGCGTTGTCTGCATCTATCTTGACGACATCCTCATCTTCACTCGCACGGTTGAAGAGCACCGTCGCATCACGCGCCTCGTCCTAGAGCGACTTCGACGGTACAAACTCTACCTTCGTCAGGACAAATGCGAGTTCGAAAGGACCAAGATCGAGTACCTCGGCCTGATTATCTCGGAGGGTCAAGTGGAGATGGATCCTATCAAGGTAAACAGGGTCACAGCTTGGCCGACGCCCACGAACAAGAAGGAGGTGCAGTCTTTCCTGGGCTTCATCAATTTTTATCGGCGTTTTATCAAGGATTTCTCACATCATGCACGACCACTGTTTGACTTGACAGGAAAGGAGGCATGGAGGTGGGATAATGCACAACAGGAGGTGTTCGAAAAGCTTAAGGAGATGGTCACTTCCGCTCCAATCCTTACCTTTGCTGACGATTCGCGTCCTTTTCGTGTAGAAGCCGACAGTTCTGACTTTGCGACGGGCGCTGTGTTGTCTCAGCAGTCTCCGGAGGACCAGAAGTGGCATCCTGTTGCGTTCTACTCCAAAAGCCTTAGTGCTGTAGAGAGAAACTACGAGATCCATGACAAGGAGATGTTGGCGATAATGCGTGCGCTTGAGGAGTGGCGACACTTCCTCGAGGGTGCCCAACACAAGGTGGAAATTTGGACGGATCACAAGAACCTCGAGTACTTCATGACGGCCAAGAAATTGAACCGTCGTCAAGCTCGTTGGTCCCTGTATCTATCTAGATTCGACTTCTCCTTGCACCACCGTCCGGGTCGCAGCATGGGGAAGACCGATGCCCTATCCCAACGTGCAGACCATGGGGATGGCAGCGGTGACAACCAAAACATTGTGCTGTTGCAGCCAGACCTGTTCACCATTCGGGCACTGGAAGGCATCGTACCCCAGGGCGAGGAGCAGGACATTCTACGTGACATTCATCACGCAAACCATAGCGGTTTACATGAGGATGTTGTCGCCCGAGCTGTTAAAGAACTGAGGAAGGGATCGACCCTTTCCTTACGTGCGGCAGAGTGGGCTGAAAAGGAGGACTTGTTGTATTTCAGGGATCGCATCTATGTTCCCAATGACCCAGACCTTCGCCGGCGCATCATATCCCAACACCATGACTCACAGATTGCTGGCCACCCCGGACGCTGGAAGACCTTGGAGCTCACCTCACGGAACTATTGGTGGCCACAAATGTCATGGCTCATTGGTCAGTATTGTCGCACTTGTGACCTTTGCTTACGCACCAAGGTCCCTCATCGCAAGCCTATTGGTGAGCTACACCCTCTTCCTGTTCCAGAGAGTCGTTGGGATGTCGTCAGCATCGACTTTGTGGTGGAATTGCCAGAGTCAAACGGGTTTGATGCGGTGATGTGCACAGTTGACTCAGTGGGAAAACACGCTCACTTCATTCCCACTCACACCACTGTCAGTGCCCTAGGTGCCGCTCGACTCTACCTCCACCACGTGTGGAAATTACATGGACTTCCTGGTGCCTTCCTCTCGGATCGTGGCCCTCAGTTCATGACAGAGTTCACTCGTGAGCTGTACCGACTCCTGGGGATCAAACTCCTTGCTTCAACTGCTTATCACCCACAAACTGATGGCCAGACGGAGCGAGTCAACCAGGAACTGGAGCAGTACATCTGCCTCTTTGTCAATGAACGCCAGGACGATTGGGATGATCTCCTTCCTTTGGCCGAGTTTGGGTACAACAACCATGTCCATGCTTCCACTCAACAGACCCCTTTCCTCTTAGACACTGGACGACATCCACGCATGGGATTTGAACCTCGCCAAACTCCCTCACACATCGAGACAGTGAATGAGTTCACAGAACGCATGAGGGATAGCTTGGAGGAGGCAAGGGCAGCCTTAGCAAAGGCGAAGGACAACATGGCGCAATTTTACAACCAGCGCCACTCCCCAACCCCTCAGTACAAGGTTGGTGATCGAGTTTATCTTGACTCCAGTGACATCTCCACTACACGTCCATCCAAGAAACTCGCTCATCGCTTCTTGGGACCTTTCCCCATTGTCAAGTGCGTTGGAACACATGCCTATCGTCTACGCCTCCCAGCCTCCATGTCCAGACTCCATCCCGTCTTCCATGTCGTCAAATTGCTTCCAGCTCCCCCAGATCCGTTCCCAGGATGCCATTCACACCCACCACCACCACCTACAGTGATCGAGGGAGAACCCCAATATGAAGTCAAGTCAATCTTGGACAGCCGTTTGCGTCGAGGAAAACTCCAGTATTTGGTACATTGGAAGGGTTATGGGTATGAGGAGAACTCATGGGTCGAAGAGTCTGACGTAAATGCCCCTCGGTTAATCAAGGAATTCCACTGATGGCACACTGCTGCACCGCGTTGCATTCAAGTCACGGACTTTGGTCGTATACGATTTCGAATGCATCGGGGCAATGCATCTTAGAGAGGGGGTGATGGAAGGGGACTAGGGGGGTGCCCTGTGTGTTTTTCCTATTTTTTATGTTCGTCCCATATTTTTCCCCACCTCATTTCCTTCTATTCTTCATTTTCTATGATTTTTCCGGATTTTATTACTAATTTTCCCTTGCTATCATGTTTGTATATGTTGACACTTTTATATTTAGAGGCGGAGTACCCCTTCCAACACATACCCCTTGGTATGATGTCATTTGGCGGCCTTGATCCGCCTATCTCCACCTTTTTCTATTTTTAGGTTATATTTGATTTTTGTCATCTTCACATATACTGGGCATCAGCAAGGGGATCCTTAGAGTTTTCTCTTTGGATTTCCCTTTGCTAGAGGCTTAGGTTGCCCTTATAACTATGTGTTGCAGATGATACTGGGACCTCTGGGTATGGTTTTGTGGTTGTCAATAAGCAGATTATGCTTGGAAAAAGTAAGGACCCCACCATTCTTATGGTACCCTTGTTTACTGAATGGACTTGATTCAGTCTTGGCCATCTATGCTAAATCTGCGGGGAAAGCAGGGAAACACTGCCAGGTATCTGACTCATCAAATATTGCAGCGGTGTCCAACCTGCCTATTCAGCTGTTGGATCACTTCATGGGGGTCCAATTCTGAGCCATTCCTGCTGGTCAAACCTTGCATGTGAAAATGTTCTCCTTGGTACTTTCATCGGCTTTTCTTTGCACCCTTGCTTCTGCACCAACTGTATTAGAGAATGGACTGAAGATCTCACAGCAGGATGGGATACTATTTAGGACCTCAAAAGAAGGCTGCGCTAACATTATAAAGGCAGTGATGTTGTTGGCTGGATGTCCAAAGAAGGCTCAACCTCTTGATGAGGAAGAGGAGCTCGAGAACTGATATCTTACTTACTATATGCATCCTGTGCAGTGCCCGTACTATGTACTATGTCAAGCTTGCTCTGAGGCATCATTTGCCATGCAGCGGGGAATTTTTCTGAGATTTTCGCATATGCCTGAGGTACAGTGCAGATAAAAACCAGGGAATTTGGACGCCTGAGGCAATTTCTGGATAAAAAGTGCCCAAAGCCGTGCGGATAAAAATTAGGACCAATGGGATCAGGTATTTGGGTGAACTTTCAGGGGTCCTCTCGCACCTCTCAGAAATTTGAAAACGATGCAGAATCACCCAATCTATCAAAAAAATTGATGAATTTTTTTTTCCCACAGGTGACACAATCAAGCAATATCTTTCAAACCACTGGCCAGGTGAGTGTAATTCCTTCAGATTCGGATTCCTCAACCAAAAATATGTCAGAAATCAACCTGATGTGCTTTTTTCAAATCCTGCAACCCCCTTGATATTACATCATACTGTGTCCAGCAGGCACTGATGGTGTATGATAGTAATATAGGTCGACTACGTTATGTAATAACTCAGGTGCGGAGTGACCCAAACCTCGCCGACACTAAGTAAGATAAGTAAAGCAAAGTAGTAAAATTAAAGTGAAGTAAAGTGAAGTGAAGTATTTCTCCGGTGTGTCGCGTTATTACGACATGTTTGTACACGTGATTGATGATTTCGAGTAATATTACAAGACAGGCTTGCCACCCGAAATACTGCAGTGCCTTGTCTTCAGGTGCAACGGAAGCAGGACCCAAACACCAGTAACAGCAGGATGGACGCGTCTGCTGCCAACTGGAATGTAACGGTCGACGACTTCGACAGTGTGCTCTCGTATCTGGATCAGTCACAGTGGCAAACTCCCGACCCCTCAAGTCCTTCTTTTAATACAAACAACAGCCCATGGTTGATGGGGACATATCATAAAACAGATGTAGTGGGTGCATCCGTGACCTTCAACTTTACTGGCATGTTCTATGTAATCGTTACCAAAGATTTAGACTAACAAGATTTATACTGACCCGTATGCAGGCCCCGCTGTCTTTCTCTACGGACAAACTGGGCCATCATATGGCTCGTATGAGGTGCAGTTAGACTCATCATCCTCGGTATCAAGCGCATACTCTGCGAACAACGCTTCAACACCCTATTTACTTTTCGGCACCAGCAATCTTGCATATGGCGTTCATACACTCCTTCTTCGCAATCTTGGAGCTCAGAGCGGCGATGCAGACGGGAACGAGTTACTGTTTGATTTCATCCGAACTACAGTGCAGCTTGGGCCTGCTGGGTGGGTGTATCCACACTGCTATTATCTGTGTTGATCCAATTCCATATTTCGTCAATTAAGCGCTACAGTATCAAATACAACATATGAAGAAAACAACTCTGCCCTTACTTATTTTGGGACGTGGGGCTCGAATCAGTCGCCAAATTTCAGTGGTGGCGGTTCCTCTTTTACAAACCAGGACAAAGCAACTGTCTCTCTTTCTTTCCATGGTATGTTTTTTTTTCGTGCTGAACAATTTGTCACATGATTTGTGAGGTTGTATGTTCACGTCTCTCATGTAGGCTCCGCCATATACGTTTTTGGCGACAAGAAAAACGACCACGGGCTCTATAGCGTCACTCTAGATAACAAGACTGCCGAAGTGTACAATGGCATCTCAGGATGTGGAGGCGCGTTTGGCCCGACGTGCGAACAGATGAAGCCGACCTTGGAATACTTCGCATCAAACCTCGATAGTAGTCTGCACTTTCTCAAGATCGAGAATATTGCGGGAGTGAACCACACTTTCTTCGGTGAGTAAGAACGTCCTCATGCTGAGGGCATTACTAATTCAGGGGGAATAACCAATAGATCTCGACAGTATAGTTGTCACTGTTCCCTCAATCTACGCTCCGCGTCAGCTGGTGACGCCCTCGGTTACCTCTTCTGTGGTCTCATCACCCACTAGCTCCGGCACCAATCAAAAGAGCTTAGCCTCAACACCGCTGCCAATGGTGAATCCCCTGTTGCTACTCGCATTTGCCGTTATCTGGCTACTACGATCAAGTAGTCATGCACGTCGTTAGAATTTTTAGCGCGTGTATTGGAATACATGTTGATTTCATGTTAAGATTGGGTAATTTGAGATCGAGGACATTTGATGCCTTTGACGGTAACATTCTTCCTTGTCGAATGACCAGAGTATTTGGTGGGCTTCAAAGATACCGGTAAGCGATGATCGATGATCCTTGGTACCTCCGGATCCAGGATCGGAAGAAACATGTAAATCCAACCAATGTGCCTGATGTCACCACTTATAGTCACCCTTGGCAGCATTTCTCTGAGGTACAGGTGAGGCATCCCCCGAGATCTGAGCGTCTAAAATGTCCGCACCAAACACACGCTGTTGTAAGAGGCGGAATGTCGGAATCACCTTTATCGATACAAGAATGAACTGTTATACAAAATGGGTACAACGCAGAGAATATGAGCAGCAGAATATCAAACTTGACCAAACCCAGTAGCAAACCATTCCAAAATCTGAGGCGTCATCCTTCCCAGCTTCGCCTCTTTAGTGAAAAAATCAAAAAATGGATCGTTGTGTACCCCATTCTCTTGTATCCAGAACGTCGCGCCATCGTGAACGCTGCAGATCTGGTTCGCGAACGCTTCAATAGAGTCCCTACCGCACTCAAAGGATCCGGCAGTAACAAGCATCCGCTCAACGACTGTATTCACACCCTTGAACCAAGAATCGGGTACTCTGCTCGCCTCCACATAAGGCAGCCAGGAATCGGGAACTCCCTCGAGGACGGCCTTGCCATGAATATTATTGGCTTTGATACTGAGGATGTCGCTGCCGTCATTTGATGTTAGGTTCCCCTCTGTACCTTGCAAATCTACCCACGGGGACATGAGGAAGATTCCTCGAATGCGAGAAGGAAGTTTAAGAGGACGAACTCCCAAGACAGGGTGGAGAATATGAGAGATGAGTTGGATAGCAAGATTGCCACCGGCGGAGTCACCAGCAATTTGAATATTTTGGGGCTGAACTCCCGTTGACAGGAGATGCTCGATCGCCACAACAGCTTGCTCGAGCTGAGTGGGGAATGTGGCGGATGGAACTAGGGCTGCAATGGACGACAAGTTAGTTATATTTCACATCGAAATTCAGAGCAGACCAGGACACTTGCTATAGTTCAGGATTGCAACACCTGCATCGATATTTTTCTTTTTGAGTTCAGCCTTAATATATTTCCAAAATGACGCTGTGAAATATTGCATGGGGAATAGAAATCCACCGCCTGCCAAAATACGCTCAGGAGAGTCGAATGACGATGAAAACATGATACGTACCGTGGAAATACAAGATCACTCTGTCCGTTCTTTGCTTATCGATCCAAAGGAGTCGAGTGTTCTCGCTCAATTCATCCACTATCACTGGGAGACCGTTTTGCTTCACCCAGGCTTTATATACGGTACCAGTGTCGCCCATAGCCCATTGCAGTTGATCTACGCTCAGTTCCTTAGTGAGATAGTAGAACGCCTTGTCTCCCAACACTCGTGTCCAGGTTTTCAATCGATTGGTTCGGTGAAACGGTGATGATAGAAGGGTCCATGCGAGAACGATCGCTGTAATCGAACAACTGGTCAGATTCATGAAAACTGTAATTTCCAACGAAGTTTATATACGCATGTAAAGAAACACGGAGATTAGAAGAGAGACTTTCTCCATCAGAGAAGGATTGCCATATTGTCTGTCAGCTTGAGATTGGACCACCATCTTCTTGCAGACGCTACTAGGGATGTGCTTGACGAACTGCGCGTAGGCTAGTATATCACTCTACATTTTTAAAGACAGCTTCGAGTTCTCAGACAGTCAGACTCCATTCGTGATTCAGGTACGGCGAAGCATGGCTGGCGGTTGCGTGATAACCGGGTTCCAACGTTGGATCAATACTGTGACAATAGTGATAACCAAGGGTCTCCATCGGAATGCTCTTGTCTAGTCTGGAATCATAAGGACGCACGGTTTTAACCAGCATTCCAGTGTCAAACCTGAAATAGAACAGTAGCCAATATGATCAAGTGATACATTGAAGCCCCCATGTGTCGACAACCAGCGACAACCGTGTACAATCACAAATTATGGTTCGGAGCCAATACGGTTGCTACAAAAGTATGTGAGTCTCACCTACGTAATGGGGAGCTTGCTTTATGGACGCGTGCACGCAGCCATTCTCACGGGGCTTCAAAACCAAACAACAAAACCAGCGACGCTTACCAATCATCTGCATTTTCGATTGGTAACCTAGAATCACAAGGCCAGCCTCATAATTTCTCCTTTCTGAAATATAGTTAGAAATTCTTTGTGAAATATTATATTTGAGACTAAATTTCTACAAACAGAAATTTAAAAAATTACCCATTAGAAATATACTTTGAAAATCAGTATTTCTAATGGGTAATTTTTTGAATTTCTGTTTGTAGAAATTTAGTCTCAAATATAATATTTCACAAAGAATTTCTAACTATATCTCAGAAAGGAGGAATTATGAGGCTGGCCTTGTGCTCATAATTCCTCCTTTCTGAAATATAGTTAGAAATTCTTTGTGAAATATTATATTTGAGACTAAATTTCTACAAACAGAAATTCAAGAATTACCCATTAGAAATATACTTTAAAAATCAATATTTCTAATAGGTAATTTTTTGAATTTCTGTTTGTAGAAATTTAGTCTCAAATATAATATTTCACAAAGAATTTCTAACTATATTTCAGAAAGGAGAAATTATAAGGCTGGCCTTGTGAATAGAGCAAGCTCTTGGCAAGCTCCCCAATTAATCTGCTCTATCGTCTGCCTTCAGTACTCAGAATCGACAATACTCATGACAACTCCGGTCATTACAGTCAGTACCGGCATGTGGGACAAACAGGATTCTCCCTGCTTCAAGTTCGGAGTTTATTTATGTTCAGAAGCATGCTACCAAGAGTAAATGCTATTCACCCAGCACTTTCTTCACAACACATGATTTTCAGGAACAGCCGAAGTTGAACTTGGGCTTTGTTTACTGGATGGCATCACACAGCAAGGGAGACCACTATGCTCTTTAGTTTGGGCACCTCAAGAATGTGCTTTGGACAATTATATGTTCTATGTAAATAGCTGGTCTATTTCTGTTTGCATCAAAGATTCAAAGTTGGTGGTTGTGTGATTTTGATGAATTTTTTGCACAAATAAGCTGTTAAGTTCTCAGCTGAACAAAGGAAGTCATTGGATGTCTGGTCATACCTGGGTGGTAGAGGTCGATAGGGAAGGATTGAACAGGGGAGGGAATCTGACAGGATTCTGGGGCAAGGTTCACTTGATGTGCCATGGTTGTTGAGATATGGCTTGCAGAAGATTCATGGCTTATTTGTGCAAAAAATTCATCAAAATCATGATGCAAACAGAAATAGACCAGCTATTTACATAGAACATATAATTGTCCAAAGCACATTCTTGAGGTGCCCAAACTAAAGAGGGAGCATAGTGGTCTCCCTTGCTGTGTGATGCCATCCAGTAAACAAAACCCAGGTTCAACTTTGGCTGTTCCTGAAAATCATATGTTGCGAAGAAAGTGCTGGGTGAATAGCATTAGTAGCAGTCAAAGTTTGCAATTATTACATGATTAATAGTGCGATTATTGTATGATTATGAATCAAAAATTGCGTCAATAATCCACTGTGACACCCATGGGTGTGGAAAATCATCCAGTATTTCAGCCACTGAGGTGATGGAATTGAGTAGAAATTAATCCATTTTGTGTAGAATTTTTGTCCTTTATGGCCACTGAAAAAGTAATAAAAATCATCTGGTTTTCAGAGAAAAACACCCCCATAAAAGATGTGAAAATTCCCCCTCAGAACGGATGAGTGAAAGGGTTGAAAACACCTTGAAATTTGTTCATATTCCTACCCCATTGAATTCATCCTTGGGGATGAATTCCATCTTCTCGATGGAGTAATTCACTACAGTTCAACTAGCTGAATTTTGACCTTTTTTTGTGAGACTTTCAGAGGGTCAGGAAAGTGGTTATCCATCCACTTTGTGGGGCCATTTCATTACAGTAACTTAGCAGCAAGTTTTCGTGCTATTGATGAAGTATTTTTCTAAACTAACTATGTATATTTTAAACAAAAAATAAGAAATGAAGATAAGAAAAATTACTGGGGCCCAAACAACTCTGGTCATTTGGACCCGTCATCCTGTGTCATTGTTTCCCTCCTCTTGTTGTCGCATCCTGCATTATCATGCCCCTCCCCCCCCCATTTTCCTGTTGTCCCATCATCCTGTTGTCTCGTCCCTCAATGTCGTTGTTGTAACCCCTCCCCTCATTATTGGTTCTTCATTGTCCCTCCGCTCCTGGTTGCTACTCATCGCTTCGTCATCATCATTCCACCCGCGATCCACCCCACGAGCAGTTGCTCATGAGGCTGGGGGCAGGTGGTGTCACTGCTTCATTGTCATCGCCATGCCCTGTCATTTTGTTTCCCTCCCCATCATTTCGTGTCCCTTCCCCGTTGCTTCATTCTCCTTCCCCCATTGTTTTGTCTTCCTCCTCTCCATTTCTTCATTTTTCTCCTCCCTGTCATTTTGTTGTCCCCGCAACCCACCCTGTGAGCAAGCAGCTCGCAGGTGAGGGGTGGGGGCTGTTCCGTCATCATCAGTAGCTTAAGGTAGTTAACAAAAAAGCTTTGTAAGTAAAATGAAAATGAAATGAGAAAGGAAAAAAAACCTACTGACAGGCCCAAGAGATGTCGACAACATCCCGTGGGCCTTCTTCGTTCTGTTTCCTCTTCCTCGTCTCCCCGTCGTCCCATCGTCATTTTGGTGGGGTGCCATTGGGTTTGGTGGCAGCATTGCCATTCACCGTTTTGTCATTCCCACCACCGCAAGCAGTTGCTCGCGGCAGCGGTTCTGGGTGCTGGGGCAGTGGCTGTGGCTGTTGTGGTCATTGTCAGTAGTTAATTAATATCTGAAAATCTTTGTTAGTAAAAAGAAAAAGAAATGAGAAAAGGAAAAAAAAAGCATACATATGTTCCATTTCCCTCCTCCCTGCCATTTCCTAAACCTCCCCCCCACCGCTGATTCATTTCCTGCCCCCTCGTTTCATTTCCCTTCTCCCCCTGCTGTCCTTCCCTGCTGCCCTTGCCCTTTCTGTTGTCCCTGTCATTTGTTTGTGCCATTCTGTTGGTTTCATTGCCCCTCGCCGTCCCGTTGTTGTCCTTGGCAATAGTTAAGATTAGTATATACTATGATATGTCGGAAATTTCCGGATGGCATTATAACCTCACCTAGATTATATGTGGATTATCACTCCCTCTCAGCTAGTATACTGGGCCCTAATGTGGAAAATCTATTACCTACATATGTAAACTACATTATTGAACTGAACCCGAGACTTGGTAGCTAGCTTAACATCAGTTCTGAGTGTCGATTTTAATGGGTTATGGCGGTTACGTGGGTCACGTGGGTCATATTAGGTTATACTGCATTACATAATTTTGTGACATATAGCTCACTAAAAAGCCGCGGCCTGACGGCCTGGCTTTGGCTTTTCCTCAATGCAAGCCCCGCCATGAAGCCGTAGTCATGCCTGGCCTATTTGGGCCCGGCTTGGCCCGGCTCGCGGCCTGAGGCCGGGCCAAGCACAGCATTATCAGAAAGACATGAAAAATGGATGGGAAAATGATCATTTTTGACAAAATTGAACCATCACTTTTACAAAATGATCTGAAAAATGATCATTTCCCCCCATTCTGGCACTGTGCCTGACATGCAAAATGCATTTTTGCTTCACTTTTCTATAAGTTTGCTTCTCAGAGTGTTCACAGTAAGCATTTTTCACTTTTTTTTTTTTTTTCATTTTCAGCCAATTTTCAGCTCCGTTTTGTTTGTTCCTCTGCCAAATAAGTACATGAAAATGAGTGAAAAATGAGTTTCGAAAATGAGCCAAAAACAAGAATGGCTACCATGAACAACCCAAATGGTATGGTTTGATTTTGTCAAAAATGATCATTTTCCCATCCATTTTTCATATCATGCTCAGTTTCATTTTTGAGAAAAATGGAATCAAAATGAAATCAAAAATGAGTTTTAAATGACTGAAGAATGGGTCGAAAATGACAAGAACAACCCTTTGATTCCATCCGAACCACATCCTCGGTTACCCATCTGTAATCTCATCGCACTCTAGCTCCGACAGTAATTAGGAAAGGGATCCAGTATTGACTCGGATGCACGCTGTTAGAAATCTTCATACCTGTATTGGAGTACATTGATTCAATATTTTGTTTACAATCCGGTGATTTGTGATGCAAGTCACTGATACCTGCCTGTAACGTTCTGCTGGTTGTTGTCGAATGACGCCTTGATAAGCTTCAAAGATAATGGGGATTGAATATTGATGATGGCCTTTGCCACCCATATGTTCAACGGTCACATGCGACTGCGCGAGTTGTACTAGACTCGACAAAATTCCTGAGCATATATGAGAAGGCTCCGCGACAGCTCCCGAAAAAGGGAACATCATAGGGTTATCCATGCAAAGTTTTATACTTCATCCGACTATTCCATGTAGGAATGAATAACCTGCCCCACTCCAGCCCGGCTTCTAATGTGGATCGCGTTTCAAAATTTCACATCTGTGACGTTAACCACGACGGCGCAGCCGAGATTGTTACATGTTTATATCAGTTGGGTAGAAAATATTCACTTCAACCCACATGTTCTTTAATCGATATTCTTATCTTCGTCGGCGTTCTATTTGGTGGAACACGTTCCCATGTCAATCACTAGCTTGAAAACCAACGCTTGTTCTCACGATTTCTGTACAGTGGCTGAACAAGAGACGCAGATATATAAGGGAATTGACTCAGATCGTGTTCACTACGTACCGCTAGAAGCATTCAATTTCCTCTATCCGTGGATGGCCCTCTAAACAAGCCGTGCACCCTGTAGGTGATCCTCTCAACGCCCACACCTACCCCAACCAGCACCGCGACATCGACAGCCAAAACACCAAGCACACCTGTCATGAAGCGCGGTGCAAACACTTTCCATACCATCAGATGGCGCCTCAGAATAGCCGCACTCACAGCCGTGCCTAGAAGCAGTGTCGCAAAGTACATCATAATACTTAGAGCCGCAAGTGTGCTTTCTCCTTTTACTTGAACATCTGGAACAGTCGCTTTATCCGATTCGCTTCCTTTTCGGTCAGAAGACGACGTGAGGGTAGACAATGGTGCACGATTCCATAGTGCCACCAACGGAACAGCAAGTCCCATGATGAATAGCGGCCCAACAGAGTTTAGGACGACTGTCATTGGCGCAAAAGGATAAGTGACGGTCGCGGTTAGTAAGAACGCAGACTTCCATTGAATTGATGAAATAGTCGATTGGTGCCCAGTGCCAAAGAACGCATGTATTCCGAGTAGAGCCACCGGCACAACATCTGCGAATCGGACGGAGGGCGACTGATTCGCAGATCCATCGGTATCGAGAAGCACCGAAGGCGTCGCTGTTGCCAACGCAGCTTCCATATTCCTCACATCACGTACGCTGTCCACCACCTCCAGATATGCCAACAATGCGATGGTGGCCAATGCAAGAACAAGCTGGCCAGTGAGCTGCGTGGTAGCATAGACAGCGCTGAATCCTATGCTCCAAAACACAAAGAAAGGAGCTCCAAAGGCGTTGGCATACCCAAGCACTTTCACTTGACGTTTCTCGCCGATCTCATCAACTTTAACATCCAAGCACACTGGGACCAACCACCAGAGTGCCCCACCGCCTATCAAGGCTACGCTGAACGCCAATCTCGCCATCCAAGTTCGACACATTCGCAGAAGGGGTGTCCACCCATCCCCAAGAACATCTGCAGCGTCAGCCCACTCCAATATCCAGTAGGCCGTACCGGTGATTAATGAAGGGCACATAATCACAGAAAAATACGGTCGCGCAACCCCTAGATCCGAGCGTGTGATGTGCAAGAATCGAGTTATGGCTAATGGTAAACCGATAGCGACGGGAACACCCAGAAGCAATACCAGTAAAGGAGGTGAAGGTAGTGACGAAGATGCGTAGAATGTGACATGGCAGTATGGTTGCTGCTCTTCCCTGCAAACGGTGCTAATGGCCATCAGCCGAACACAGACGGCAAAGAGTATGGAGAATCCCAATATTCGGTATTTGAGACGAGGAACGGGGGCAGCGAATCCTGTAAGAACGTATGGAACGATTGAGGTGACGAGGAGGAATGGAACGATCTTGTCTTCCCAGAATGTAAAAGAATTGGACAAGAATGCCAGAGTATGGAGGACGAGTATAATTGGTATGGTTTTGATGATGTCGAAGGAGAACAGGGGAGGCGAAGAGATGATAAGGGTCAGGGATGATGCAAGGGTGGCTCCGAAAAGCGTGCTATCTGTGACGTCTATTCCTGGAAGGTACGAGGCGATTGGCAGATATCCGACGAATCCGACCATCGCGCCCCCAGTAGCACCAAGAAAGCATTTTGGTAGATGCGTGCTAAGCCACGAGTCCCAGTTTCTTCCAGCTTGTGAGAGCGAGATGTACACAGACCATGTCGCAAAAAGGCCAATGCCCAGCAACGCAAGCCCTAGGCTCATGAGCGCAGGGTTGAACTGTGCCCACATAGATCGGCAAGCAGATAACGCAACCCGATTATAATTGAAAAGTGTAATCCATCTTGGTTCTCCAGATGAAAACGTTTCCGTGGCTGCCCATGCGGATTGCAATACCTGCCATGAATCATCAAGTTCTCCGCCTGAAGGACTTGAGCGGTACGCTTCGAGATAAGTCTTGATCTGGGCAGCGTTGAGATTAAGAGCATGCGTAAGGTCGCTGCCCTCTGGGTCACGCCAGAATAACTCAGGTATCACAGTTCCGAGGTTGTTGAAGGGAATGGGAAGCCCAAGGAGAAGAGAAAGCGTAGGAACCAGATCAATCTGCTGTATAGCTCGATGAGGGACTGTTGAGCCAGGGTACGTGGTATACCGAATGAGACCCGAAGGTACCGGAATGCTCGTTTGTGAAATTGTTCGTGTTTTACTGTACGCCCAAAGAGCCGATGAAGTCTCGAGGACCTCATCACCGCCATGGTCACCGGTACGGTCCATGCCGTGATCACCGAGCACGACAAGAAGAGTGTCATCATCGAGAAGCTCGACAACACGTTTTAATACATTGTTCATCTGCTGCAACTTTGCCTTCATGCTTGGATGGTCGGGACCAACGCGGTGACCAACATGATCCACACCCAAAAAGTGGCCAACGAGGAAATCGAACGACTTAGTTGGATCTTGCAGTAGAAGAAAAAGATGCTTGATCACACCCTCATCAACAGTGTGTAGATCCTCGACATTGAAGGAATCATAGGGAAATGTCATGTTTGGCTGGAAAGAGTCAGGAAACACAGACATCCATGTATCATCTCCCATAAACGCAGCCTAGCCGACAGTAAATGAAAGATGGTAACAAAGCGTAAGTATTCGTACCTTTTTCCCAGCCAAACCCAATTGTTTTATGATAGAATCCTCCGCAACTGAGGAACCTCCAAAGTTATTCCCTATATCAACAAAAGTGGGCAAAGAACCAGTTGTGAGGCCTTTGATGCGTTGTAGTGTTGTAGTCGGTGGATCTGCGTATGCATTGTAGAGGAATGAATTTCTCGGATTGGACGCAGTGAGGTCCCGGGGGAGTGTCAAAACATTATGATGGAATGGAGATATAGGGCTTGGTGGATCGGGCGAAAGGAAGTCGAATCTTAGAGCGTCTATAATAAGAAACACAGCACGACTGTGTGTAGGTGGCAACGAACAAGATTCCTCATTCGAACAAGTAGTGTAATCGGAAAGAGATAGGCGCGTCAACAGGAATCCACGAGTGAAGAGATATATCCCCGCCAAGTGCGTAATAAACACACAGAACAGGAGCGCTAGCCTAGTTGTCATCTCATCCGCACCAGAGACCAGCCTCCCGCGAAAACAAGAAATTCTACGTGGTGATGCGGCTGTACTTATCGGCTGTAAAAGTTTTGAGACTGAGGGTTTACGTAAGTCCTTGGTACCGGCATGGCAATGAACCCGGATGCCAACGGAATACCCCGTGTCACAGCCTTGTTATGTAACTAAACCGGAAACGCCATTACAAAAGGTTGTCCTTACTCCACCGCTCTGTACAGCTCCCCACATGTCGGTCGTCTCCAAAGCACAAGCTCAGCTCAGCGCTGAAAGCACATTACTTTTCGTGAGTGTCGTTGGTTCATGCAACCAGCTGAACTCACCATCGGGGTAGTTTCCAAGTTTCACAGGCAAAAGTGACGACGTAACAGATTGTTCAGTTCATGACGACATGTCCAGTGCTGGCGCTACGACCCCGCCAGCCTTGTCGGATGACGATGACGAGTTGTGTCTCCCAAAATTTTCCTATAAAGCTCGCACTCGTAAACGCCAGCAGCCGGCTGAACAGAGGTTGTGACGCAGCAGATCAGAGGGTCACACCGTCAGACATCCCAGACTGTCATCACACCATCTTTCAGCCTTTAAAAACGAAAATCGACATCTGCGAGGCTGTTCATATATACTTCATAGTCGAATGGATATCGTTATGCTCTCTCAATAGTTCTGTTCGTTTCTGATCCGTATTTCTATTTTATGTACTATTATAAATGCGTACGCTTGCAGTCCACCAATCGTGTATTCTCTAGCATCGCATGGTAGCGAGCCCTTTTTTAAGTACTGAATGTCTACTGAGCTTCTCCAGGCTGTGCGTGATCCAGGATCTAAATTAATTCCACCATCTGCGCAGCCTATCAGGAAAACCACAAGGACTTAGACTTTCAGGACTTTGACTTTCAGGACTTTGACTTTGACTTTGAACTTTTGTCCTTTCAAGACTTTCACTTTTTGACTTTTGACTTTCGGGACTTTGACTTCGGACTTTTTTAGTCTGGCATCCCAGAAAATCTGGCTTCCGTCCCGAGTCACATCACAGCCACCACATTTCGAACCAATCTCGACCGTGACGCGCAGCCTGCCATCCTCTGTTCCTCTTGCGCAAAGCCCGCCCAACACACAAGTATGTCACTATACCTACTACAGTTGCTATTTTCCTGCTTTAACTGTTGAATCTAATGAAGATCACAGTCATCAACAGCAACATTGACAACAATACTAAATGGTAACAAGTGCTGTTCTGCGCATCTAGTAGTGGACGGCTAACAACCATGTCATTATATATGTGGCCAAAGGTGCATGGCGTCTTCATGGTCAGCTTCCAGTACAGACATGTTCTCAATAGGATGATGTCAAGCGTCTCAAGCAATCCGACCCGCTGAAAAACAGATCACATGATTTTTCTCATCACATGTACAGATCAAACAAATGATCTGTCTCTGAGTCCGTGTTCAACCACAATCCTTTATGACATTGTGGGGGACAACAATGGGACAATGATGGCATTACCCAGCATTCCCTGCTGCTGCTGCAAGCAACTTGCTCGCAGGGTAGATGGGGGTGCAAGGACAGAAAACAACAACAAACCAAGGACAGGGATGGGACATCAGAGAAATGGATCATAGCTAAGCGAGTTAGCCGAGTGATCTGTACCAGTCTGTACCGGTAGATACCAACACCCAATTTACTGATGGATGACGAGGTATCAGCACCACTGCACCCAACTGCCACCACAGCTGCTTGCAGGGTGGACATGGGGAGCACCGAGGACAGAGATGGGAGCAGGCAAAACAACAACGGCATGGCAATGACAGCATCAATGGAGCGGGACAGTGAGGGGGACAGCGACAATGACAACAATGGGGGCAGGGACACCAACACAGACAGAGCAATGACTGGGTGATGAAGCAGGACAACAATGAGGGGACAGCAACGAGAACAATAGCACCAGGGACAACAGCAGCTACATCATGACCCCCTCCCACATTTTGCATGGGGACAGGGTTTTTTCTTTTTCATTTCTCAGTTTTAATCAATATTGTTGCCTGCCCCCCTGGCATTTGCATGAGGATGGATTAGTTTTTCGATGTATATAGTTGTGTAGTACCCTCCCTCACAAGTAAATTAATGACCATGCCGCACATCTTAGAATGTTCAAACATGAGCCTCTATTGAATATATATGTACAAGAGATCAGAACTGAAGATCTCTCCATGTGACAAGAAAATCATATGATCTGTTTTTTAGCGGGTCAGATTGCAGGTGTTATGTCAAGCCCACAGTGTTTGAAACCCAGGGTGGTTTCAAGTGGCCACTGTTCCCACTGACTCCTGCCATCCTCTGTGATGCAGATCTGATGCTGCAAGGTGAGGAACAGACACAATTCAAGAAGTACAACTCCACAATCCATACCTGGTCTAAGGTCCCAGTGGGGCCACATCATCACCATGAAGGCCAGTGAGCATATCTTTCTCAAGGAACACAATGTTGATAACTGCCAGGACTTTGACTGTCTCCTCTCAGTAAGCTGTAAGGGCAACCTTACAGTGTGTGGCACAGAGTCCACCAACCTTGCAAGGGGGAACCAAAGTCAATTCTAGTGCAGTAAATACATGAAATCTCCTACTAACTTGCAAGGGGGAACCAAAGAGAATTCTCTGAGGTCCCCCTTGCAGGGTATGAAGCCTTATATACCTGAGTATGCTACATACATGTCACCCATGTGTGGTGGTGCTTCGTGTACTACATGTCATCTCCATGAAGGGTGGGTATCCACAGGGTTGCCATAGGGGATCCCATGGAAAGCTGACCAATCTCCACAAATCTTAGTGGTTTGTCCTCTACCAGGCAGCATTAGTGCAGGGTTATTGCCAGAGACCTGTGGTGAGAGGTGCTGTGAATATCCATTGGGAAATCCATGGGTTTCTGTGGACAGTTGTCCCCTTACATCACTCCCCTCTCTAGGGTGTCATGACCTCGTGATGCTTCTGAATTTGAAGTCAGTGAATCGAATGGTGTGGATCCTTCTTGGGGTGCCAGGGTTTTTGTGGTAGAAATCTGCTATCAGCTCCAGTGCTGAGACATCTTTCTTGTTGACACAGGAATGTTCTTCATATCCATAACCTTTCCAGGCCACAAGGTACTGCAGTTTGTTGCAGATAATTTGACTATCTCTGATTTGCTCCATTTCATACTTGAGGGCTCCCTTGATGAGTTCAGGTTCCAGTGGGTTTTGCATGTGGCTTCCTGGGATTGGGTCCCATGGTGCAGGGAGTAATTTGACCACCTGGAAAATGGGGTGAATGCAGCTCATGGAATTGGGCAGTTTAAGATGATAAGTGTGGCTCCCAGCTGCGCAAAGGGACCCAGGTAACAATGCACGAGTTTCTGTGAGGGGCAGGTAGTTTTAATGTCACTAGAGTCCAGAAATACCTTGTCCCCAGGGGAGTAGGAGTTCCTAGTTGGTTATAGTACCTTGCCATATCATCCTTGGCCTCTGTCAAGGTCCCTTTCATTCAATTTACAAATTCATTAACTGTTTCTATGCAGGAAGCCACAGTGTTTGGTTTGAAACCCATCTGCGGCATTTGTCCAGTGTCTAACAGGAACAGAGTGTGTTGAGTTGAGGCATGGTCATGGTTGTTGTATTGGAATTCTCTGAGTGGTAGTTACTCATCCCAGTAGTCCTGCCACTCACTTATGAAGAGTTGAATGTACTGCTCCAATTCTTGGTTGACGTGCTTGGTTTGTCTGTCAGACTGTGGGTGATAGGCCGTTGATGCAGACATCTTAATGCAGTAGCCTGTAAAGTTCCTTCATGAATTCCACAACAAACTGTGGGCCTCAATCACTGAGGATGTTGATCAGCAACCTGTGCAGCTTCCATACATTGCTTAGGAAATGCTGTGCAGTTCCAAGGGATGTGATTGTGGTGTGCATTGGTATAAAATGCATGCATTTTCCTGCAGAGTTGACTACTACCATTATTGCATCAAATCCATGAGCTTCAGGGAGTTCTATGATGAAATCAATGGATACCATATCCCATCTTCCTTCTGGCACAGGCAGTGGGTGCAGTTCACCCATTGGAGGTCATCATTGGATCTTAGTTCATAGACAGAGTTTGTAGGCAGAGGTTGCAGGTGGCACAGTACTTGCTGATGTAATGGGACATTTGTGGCCACCAATATGACCTGGACACCAGTTCTAGTGTCTTCCAATGCCTGGCATGTCCTGCTATCTTTGTGTTGTGGTGTTGTTCCACAATTTTCTGGTGGAGTTCCACATAATTGGGCATGTAGATGTGATCTCTAAATAGTAGTAGGCCTTCTGAGTCCTTCCATTTCATGCTGTGAACAGTTTTCCCATGGCACTCCTGTAGGGCCTTTGCTGTGGTGGCTACTGAGCCTTCCTTGTGATTTCACTGCCAGATTTCCCACAGTAGATCTCATTCCTCACCTTCCACTGTGATACCCTCCAAGGCACAAATGACAAACAGTTCCAGTTTTAGCAGGGTGACATTGTCATTATCCTTGTTGCTGTCACCATGGTCTGGTCATCTTGAGAGTGTGTCAGGTTTTCCCATACTTTGTCCTGGACAGTAGTCCAGTGTGAAGTTGAAATGTGATAAATACAGAGACCACTGCTTGCCATTGATTGAGTTTTCTGGCTGTCATGAAGTACTCAAGGTCTTTGTGATCAGTCCAGATCTCTGATTCATGTTGGGATCCTTCTAGGAAATGTTGCCACTCTTCCAGTGTGCAGATAATAGCCAACATTTCCTTGTCATGGATCTTGTAGTTCCTTTCTACCGCATTGGAGTAAAACACAATGGGGTGCCATTTGCCATCAGCATCTGATAACTGAGATAGCACAGCTCCCATCACAAAATCTGACAAATCTGCTTCGACTCTGAAAGGTTTTGAGTCTTCCACAAACACAAGTACCAGTGTGGATGTGATGGATCCATGCAGCTTATCAAAGGCAGTTTGTTGCTCTGCCTGCCATTTCCAAGGTGCTTTAGTGCCTGTTATGTTGAACAATGCATATGATGTGAGAAGTCACAAATGAACTGTCTGTAGAAGTTGGTGAACCCTAGGAATTGTTGTACTTCCTTTTTGTTCCTGGGTATGGGCCATTCTGCAACTCCAGATACCTTGATGGGGTCCATCTCAGTATGGCCTTCCAAGATAGGTATTCAATTTTAGTGCATTCAAATTCACATTTGTCCATACATAAGAACAGCTTGTGCTCCCGTAGTCATTCCAGTACTATGTGGGTTATGTGGTGGTGTTCTGCTATGTCTTTTGTAAAGATGAGGATGTCATCCAAGTAGATGCAGACCACTCCTTCTGAGATGAGATCTTGGACAATGTCATTCATCATTGTTTGGAAGGCTGGGCTGTTGGTTAGTCCAAACATCATTACCAGAGGCTCGAATAATCTGCAGTTGGTCTGAAACACTGCTTTCCACTTGTCTCCCTTTTTGATCCTGACATTCTGATAATCCCACTGTACATCTAGCTTGGTAGAGTAGTGAGCCCTGTGGAGTTGCACAATTAGTTCTGAAATAAGTGGCAGTGGGTATCAGTTTTTAATCATAATAGCATTGAGGGCTCAATAGTCCTGGATCAGTCTGAGAGTGCTGTCCTTCTAAGAAGCAGGGTGAGGCCCTAGGGGATTTCGAACAACTGATTTGTCCCAACGCAAGATTTTCCATAATGAAGGTGTCTAATTGTGCCTGTTCATCTAGTGAGAGCAGGTAGACTTTGCAAGTGGATAATTTTGCATCATGGATCAATTCTATTGCATGATCCCATTCCTTGGGTTGTGGGAGTGCTTTGAACACTTATTCTGAGAAAATGTCAGTGAAGTCCTCAAAATGACTGGGTATGGTAGATTCCTTGGGGTCAGAATTTTTGTGGTGTGCCTCTGCCAGTTGTTGTGAGAAGTTAGAGGAGGGGCGGATTTCCTTGGGGTCTGGTGACCACTGGGTGAAGAAGATTCTGCCTCCTTCCTCTATGGTGACTTTGTCTTCCCTTTCCTCATCCTCGTCAGCCTCATCCTCATCAGAATCTGGTACATGTTTGGGGATTCCTTCCCAGTCCACTTCTGGTGCTGGGAATGGACCAGTCTGACAGGTGCAAACATGCTGGGTTTCCATATGATGGATCTTGGACTCTGCTTTCACCTCATCCTTACAGGTGTGGCATTTAGTGGGGCAGCAACTCATCTTAACCTCTCCTGAGACCCAGTCGACTTCTGGATTATGTTCCTTCAGCCATGGAAGTCTGAGGAGTATTTGTTGGTTTCCTAGTTTGGTTACCACAAAATGTGCTCTTTCCGAGTGGTTTTGGTAACACAAAACTATGTCCACCATTTCCTCAATGGGTCCAGCGCTGTTTGGTGTTCCATCTACATTGTTCACAGGGATGGGACGACTTAGTTTCTGCATATTCAGTTTCTGTTTTTTTATGTATTCTGAGTCCATGAAAAGTCCTGTGGTGCTGCTGTCCAGTAGTGCGGTAACTGCCATGACTTCTTCCATGTCCATAGTGTGGATTTTAGGGCATGGCATGGGTAACCCTCAGGTATATTTTCTTATACCCATACCCGTGAACACCGTACCCGCATGGGTAGGGGTACGGTGTTACCACGGGTTTTTGCAGGTTACCCATGATTATTCACGGGTATTGATATTTTTCATTATATTTGATAGGAAAAGATGTTTGCATCTTCTCATGGGGGGTTTTCCTGCAATATGTCATTGAAAAGTACCCCTGCATGTTTTACTGTTATTTTTCATGATATTTGATAGAAATTTGCTGAAAAAGATGTTCGCATCTCATCACAGGGGGTAAACCCATGAGTCAGGTCACCATGACTCATGGGTTTTTCCCGTGATATGTCATTAAAAAGTTGAAATCTCAACACACATGATCACTCACCTGACCAAAATCCGGGTACCAGCATACCCGCACATACCCATAACACCGTGTAAAAGGGTATGGTGTTGCCTGGGTATGGCAATCCCATACCTGTACCCATACCCATGCATACCCATGACCAGAAACACACAGTGTTACCCATACCCATGCTGTGCCCTAGTGGATTTCCACTTTGAGGTTGAAGGAGTGTGATGATGGCATCACCACCATGGTTAGTTTCTAGGCAATTTCCACTCCCATTTGGACATATGAGGCAACAGGTTGCACAGTTTTTCAGTGGGTTGTTTTAATACATCTTGCAAGATTTGTTGGTCAAGATATTGTCATTTGTTTCTTCAATGCATAAACAACTGTATCTGTTATTCAACAAGGGCATATAATTCACTCGTGCAGAATCCTGAACTGCAGGTACTGCCTCTGCCATTTCCTTGATTTGGGTGCAATCTGCTTCTAGTGCCCAGCTCTGGTCCCACTCATCCTATTCCTCTACCATCATAAGCCCGCATCTAAAACATTTTTTTTGTCCTTCCTCTGTCTTGATTGGAGTGGTGTTATTTGGGAGGGCAGGTGGGGTGACTTTGGGTATGCTTGCAGGTGAAGGCCTGTTGGGGACCCACACGGGTGGCTGTGGGCTGTGTGGGAACACCAACACTGATAGTGTTTTTAGTGGCTGCAGGTTTCCGTTGAATATGGCATTTGTGGTGCAGTTTTGGTCACACCTGATGGCGGCTTAGTACCATTCCTCAGGGTTGTCATCCATTGGGCAACCTACTTCCATGTGGGCAATTTTGTAAGGGGACTAGAGGGTGTCCCACATGTTTCTCCTATTCTTTATGTTTGTCCTATATTTTTTCTCGCCTCGTTTCCTTCTATTCTTCATTTTCTATGATTTTTCCCTTATTTTATTACTAATTTCCCTTTCTATCACATTTGTGCATGTTGACAGTTTTATATTTAGAGACGGAGTACCCTTCCGACATCTACCCCTTGGTATTACATCATGCAGCAGCCTTGATCAGCCTATCTCCGCCTTTTCTATTTTTAGTTATTATTTGATTTTTGCAGTTTTCACATATACTGGGCACTGGCAAAGGGATCTTTAGAGTTTTCTCTTCGGATTTCCCTTTGCTAGGTACGCCCCCAATCCCTGTATTATGTAGCATAATTTTAACTTTGGATTTCCCTTTGCTAGAGGCTGAGGTTGCCCTTATAGTAGAAAACTCTCTCTTAAGGCCTGAAATCGTGAACGCGCTGCCCAATATAGGCAGGTACAGAGTGGACGACACTTCCCAAAGCTCCACAGACTCCCTACACACTGTTCTCGACAGTCCCGCCTTTAGTGTGCTGCCATTTTTGCCAAACCCGCCCCCTAGCGCTATGGACACATCAGAGCGCCTTGACGCGCTTGAAAGCGACGTTACCGGAATACACGCGCAAATTGATTCACTTAAATCTATGATCGAAAACTTTGTCAGAACACTTCAGACCAGCTCCACGACTAATATTTCCCCCATTATGACTCCAAGCGCGCCCAACAATGACGCATCGCCAAACGTGCCCAAGGGGTGTGCCCAGATCAAACTGTCCCCCCCTGCCAAATTTAATGGTGTGCGTGTGCAGGGACATGCATTCCTTAACTCCTGTGAGTTGTATATCAGTCTCCAGTTGCATCAATTCGTCGATGAAGCTGCAAAAATTTATTGGGCCTTCACATACATGAAATCTGAGCATGCCTATCTCTACATGGACCATATTCTGCAACAAACCAAAGAACTCGGTTCCCTACCTTTCTCCACTTGGGGTGACTTTCGAGCAGAGTTCGTACGCCACTTTTGTCCCCTCAATGAGCACCACCGAGCAGTGAGTCATCCTCGTACCACCAGGCACATCGATCCGTGGACAATTATATCGATGAGTTTAAGGACTTGGTGGACATGGCAGGATATGGGGGTGGGCTACCAGTGGTGGTGAAGTTCCGATGAGGCCTCAACCAGGAGATTCAGGACCAGATTGCCCAGATGTTGGAAGGACGTCTGGTGGACGATGATATCTATGCTTGGTATGAAGCTGCTTCCCTCTGTGATGAGAACCGACTCACAAATGCGGCGTTCAATGCTGCATTCCGGGCTCCAACTACCACTCCTACATCCCACATCTTCAATTGAACCCTTCCCCAACGCAACCCTATTCCCGTCCATCAAACTCCTGCACCAGCCGTCAATGTTCTGGTACCAATGGATGTCGATGCAGCCCATAGCCGCACACACAGGTTAAACCTCTGCTACTGCTGTGGGGAAACTGGACATATGGCTGGAGCGTGCCCCCATCATCAGGATATCCACATGCTCACCCCCGAGGGGCAGGATGAACTCCTCCAGGACCTGTTGGCGCTTGTAGATGTCAAGGAAGCAAAGGGTCAAGTCGCAGAGGAGGTCAAATTAGAGGGTGTAGAGGAGCAGGATTTTTCTATTCGCAGCGAGTGAATCATACGCCCTCGTTGCCTGTCCATAACCACTTTGAAGTTTTGTCAGTTGAATCCCTGGAGAATGAATCTGATTTCATGACTATTCCCCTCTCTGAACCTTCGAAGTCGGGTGAAGATGTACCTGCCCCTCCTCTCTCTACCTCTACCTCATGCCCCAAAATTAAATCATGGGAGCGCAAACTACCATGCAAATATATTGTTGCATCCACTCCCTCTGCACACTCCTTGAACCTGGTGATCAAACTACAGACTACCGACACTGGACAGATACTTGGTGTCTCTGCGCTCCTAGACTCTGGTGCTACTGGTCTCTTCATTGATGCTGACCTCACATGACAACATCGCCTGAATACTCGCTCGCTCTCACGTCTGATACCTGTTTATAATGTGGATGGATCCCCAAATGAAGCTGGTGCCATCCGAGAGGTTGTGGACCTGGTCCTCCATTACAAAGATCATAGTGAGCATACACTTTTTTGCTGTCACTCAGTTAGGGAAGCAGAAGGTGATTTTGGGCTATCCATGGCTTTGAGACCATAACCCAGATGTTAACTGGCGTACTGGGGAGGTCACCATGAGCCAATGTCCATCCAGCTGTCGCACCTGTTTCACGGAAGCCAGACAAGAGCACCATGGACAAAGGGCCTCAGTACGACACACTCAGAAGTGTCGTGCTGGACCCCTACCTCTGCCTGATGTGGAGTTGGAGGGGGTTCCTGATCTGATACCAGACTCAGATGATGATGAGGAGGAAAGCAGAGGAAGTTGAGGAAGGGGATTGGATTTTCTACACTGCGATTCGTCCATTGCATGAGGTGTGTGCTACATCAAACATATCCCAGCGCCTTGCTGAGGCCTTCCACAAAAACAATACTGCTAAATCCTCTACTGACTCCTTACTCCCTCATCTTCATGAGTTCAAGGACGTGTTCTCCAAGGAATCATTTGATTCTCTCCCTGCATGCAAGCCATGGGATCATGCCATCAAACTCATCCCCAGTGCAACCCCTTCCTCCTGCAAGGTCTATCCTCTTTCTCCCGAGGAACAGCGACAGCTCGACCAATTCATCGACAAACACCTAACCTCTGGATGTATTCGACCATCCAAATTGCCCATGGCCTCTCCCTTTTTCTTTGTCAAGAAGAAGGATGGCTCACTTCGTCCAGTTCAAGACTATAGAAGGCTCAATGACATCACGGTCAAAAATTGCTACCCGCTACCTCTCATCTCCGAACTTGTGAACCAACTCCATGGAGCGTGATACTTCACCAAACTCGACATCCGTTGGGGTTACAATAATGTGAGGATAAAGGAGGGAGATGAGTGGAAGGCAGCCTTTCATACCAACCATGGTCTTTTTGAACTGCTCATCATGTTCTTTGGCCTTACTAATAGTCCTGCCACCTTCCAGACCATGATGAACGACATCTTCCATGACCTCATCCTCGAGGGCATCGTCTGTATCTACCTTGATAATATCCTCATCTTCACTCGCACAGTGGAAGAGCATCGTCGCATTATGTGCCTCGTCTTGGACCGACTTTGACAGTACAAACTCTACCTTCGCCAGGACAAGTGCGAGTTTGAGAAGACCAAGATCAAGTACCTTGGCCTGATTATCTCGGAGGGCCAGGTAGAGATGGATCCGGTCAAGATGAATGGGGTCACGGCATGGCCGATGCCCACGAACAAGAAAGAGGTGCAGTCCTTTTTAGGCTTCATCAATTTCTACTGGCATTTTATCAAGGATTTCTCACATCATGCACGACCACTGTTTGACTTGACTGGAAAGGAGGCATGGTGGTGGGACAATGCACAGCAGGAGGCATTCAAAAAGCTTAAAGAGATGGTCACTTCTGCTCCCATCCTTACCTTTGCTGATGATTTGTGCCCTTTTCATGTAGAAGCCAACAGTTCTGACTTTGCGATGGGCACTGTGTTGTCTCAGCAGTCTCCGGAGGACCAGAAGTGGCATCCTGTTGTGTTCTACTCCAAAAGCCTTAGTGCTGTGGAATGAAACTATGAGATCCATGACAAGGAGATGTTGGCGATAATGCGTGCACTTGAGGAGTGGCGACACTTCCTCGAGGGTGCCCTACACAAGGTGGAAATTTGGATGGATCACAAGAATCTCGAGTACTTTATGACGGCCAAGAAATTGAACCGTCGTCAAGCTCGTTGGTCCCTGTATCTATCCAGGTTCAACTTCTCCTTGCACCACCGTCCAGGTCGCAGCATGGGGAAGACCGATGCCCTCTCCCGATGTGCAGATCATGGGGATGGTGGTGACGACAATCAAGACATTGTGTTGTTGCAGCCAAACCTGTTTATGATCTGGGCATTGGAAGGTATCGCACCCCAGGGCGAGGAGCAGGACATCCTATGTGATATCCATTGCGTGAACCGTAGTGGTTTATACAAGGATGTTGTGGCCCGAGCTGTTAAGGAACTGAGGAAGGGATCTACCCTCTCCTTACGTGTGGCAGAGTGGGCTGAAAAGGAGGACTTGTTGTATTTCCGGGATCGCATCTACGTACCCAACAACCCAGACCTTCATCGACGTATCATATCCTAACACCATGACTCACAGATTGCTGGTCACCCTGGACACTGGAAGACCTTGGAGCTCACCTCACGGAATTATTGGTGGCTGCAGATGTCATGGCTCATTGGTCAGTATTGTCATACTTGTGACCTTTGCTTATGCACCAAGATTCCTCGTCGCAAACCCATTGGTGAGCTACACCCTCTCCCTGTCCCAGAAAGTCGTTGGGATGTTGTCAGTGTCGACTTTGTGGTGGAGTTGCCAGAGTCGAACGGGTTTGATGCGGTGATGTGCACAGTTGATTCCACAGGGAAACACGCTCACTTCATTCCCACTCACACCACTGTCAGTGCCCTGGGTGCTGCCCACCTCTATCTTCACCATGTCTGGAAATTACATCGACTCCCTGGCGCCTTCCTTTCCAACTGTGGCCCTCAGTTTGTAGCAGAGTTCACTCGTGAGCTGTACTGACTTCTGGGTATCAAACTCCTCGCTTCGACCGCTTATCACCCACAAACTGATGGCCAGACCAAACAAGTCAACCAGGAGTTGGAGCAGTACATCCGTGTCTTTGTCAATGAATGCCAGGATGATTGGGACGATCTCCTTCCCCTGGCCGAGTTCGGATACAACAATCATGTCCATGCTTCCACTCAACAAACCCCCTTCTTCTTGGACACTGGACGGCATCCACGCATGGGATTCGAACCTCACCAAGCCCCCTCACATATTGAGACAGTGAATGAGTTCACGGAATGCATGAGGGACAGTTTGGAGGAAGCGAAGGTGGCCTTGGTGAAGGCAAAGGACAACATGGCACGTTTCTACAATCAACGCGACTCTCCAACACCACCGTACAAGGTTGGTGATCGAGTTTATCTTGACTCCAGTGACATCTCCGCTACCCGTCCATCCAAAAAACTCTCCCATCACTTCCTGGGACCTTTCCCCATTGTCAAGTGCATTGGAATGCATGCCTATCGTCTACACCTCCCAGCCTCCATGTCTAGACTTCACCCAGTCTTCCACATCGTGAAACTCCTTCCAGCTCCCTCAGATCCTTTTCCAGGATGCTGTTCACAACCACCACTGCCACCTACAGTTGTGGAGGGAGAACCCCAGTATGAAGTCGAGTCAATCTTGGACAGCCGGTTACGTCGAGGGAAGCTCCAGTATTTGGTACACTGGAAGGGTTATGGGTATGAGGAGAACTCATGGGTCGAGGAGTCCGATGTGAATGCCCCTCGGTTGGTCAAGGAGTTCCACCAACGGCACACTGCTGCACCATGTTGCATTCAGGTCAGTGACTTTGGTCATATGCAATTTCGAATGCATCGGGGCGATGCATCTTAGAGGGGGGGGTGATGTAAGGGGACTAGAGGGTGTCCCATGTGTTTCTCCTATTTTTTATGTTCGTCCTATATTTTTTCTCACCTCGTTTCCTTCTATTCTTCATTTTCTATGATTTTTCCCTTATTTTATTACTAATTTCCCTTTCTATCACATTTGTGCATGTTGACAGTTTTATATTTAGAGACGGAGTACCCTTCCGACATCTACCCCTTGGTATTATGTCATGTGGCGGCCTTGATCAGCCTATCTCTGCCTTTTCTATTTTTAGTTATTATTTGATTTTTGCAGTTTTCACATATACTGGGCACTGGCAAAGGGATCTTTAGAGTTTTCTCTTCGGATTTCCCTTTGCTAGGTGCGCCCCCAATCCCTGTATTATGTAGCATAATTTTAACTTTGGATTTCCCTTTGCTAGAGGCTGAGGTTGCCCTTATAAATTTGGTCTTGTATCTCCCTCATCAGCCTGCGATGGAACTTTACCATGATGGCTATTCCCTTGGTGTATCCAGCCAGTTCAATTAACTCTCAGAAACTGTCCAAATATTTGCCCACTGTTCATTGACCTTGATAGTACTTGGTGGTCTCTAACTGGGCAAGCAATAGTTGTGCTTCATTCTTCAAGCAAAACTCATTGATTATCACTGCACAGAAATCTGCCCAAGTCTCATACTTGGTGTGTCCAGTGTGACTCAGGTGTTGTAGCATCGATCTGCAAACAGCACCACTCATCCAGTGAATGAGATTGTCCAATGGATTTTGGTGTCATCATTCTTGAATTGTTCCAGTGTGAGCCAGATGTATAGCTTGCATGAGTTTAAGAAGGCCTGGCCTTTAGCACGGTCTCCTGTGAACTCACTGGATGGGGAGGGTTTGAGAGAAAATTTTTGCATGGTTTTTGCATGGGTTCTGATTTTTCATGTTTCTCTGCTATTTCCTCGATTCTCTGATGTAGTAGGTTGTTAGCTGTCTTAACTCCTGGATCTCTGTTTCTAGAGTGTCAATGCACTCAATGACCATTCGTCAATGGAGGTCTGACATGTTACAGGCATTTTTGTGTGAAAGGGTTTTTTCTCGACATGGTAATATGGAGGATCTATTAGTACAGTAATTGTCTTGTTTTTCAACTTGGTAAAGTCTTCTATGCAGAAGACCATCAGGAACCCAGTTTGGACTTTGAGAGAGAATTCTGCTGTAAGGGCAACCTTACAGTGTGTGGCGCAGAGTCCACCAACCTTGCAAGGGGGAACCAAAGTCAATTCTAGTGCAGTAAATACATGAAATCTCTTACTAACCTTGCAAGGGGGAACCAAAGAGAATTCTCTGAGGTCCCCCTTGCAGGGTATGAAACCTTATATACCTGAGTATGCTACCTATCATGTGGTGGTGCTTTGTGTACTACATGTCATCTCCACAAAGGGCGGGTATCCACATGGTTGCCATAGGGGATCCCGCAGAAAGCTGACCAATCTCTATGAACCTTAGTGGTTCATCCTCTACTAGGTGGTGTTAGCGCGGGGTTATTTCCAGAGACCTGTGATGAGGGGTGCTGTGAATATCTGTTGGAAAACCCATGGGTGTCTGCAGATGGTTGTCCCCTTACACAAGCCAGCAATGCAAGCCCCACTTCTCCAAGAACCTTCCCCACAAACATGCCCATGTTCAATGAGCATTGAAGGAGAAGAAGATTAGGACAACTGGCAATAGCCTGAGCTCTGACGAGGAGAGGATCACCCTGAGCTCTGGCTGATTGGGGATCAAACATCAATGATCAAAAATCTATTTCTGGATACTGCTTCCAGATGGCAGGCAGCCCAATCTCATGGCAATTGAAAAAGCAACTGACGGTGGTGTTATCATCAATGGAAGCCAAATACATGGCGGAAAGCCTGGCAATGTGCCAAGTCATATGGCAAACACTCACTTCCAAACTCGGCATCCCGTACTCTGGACCCACCAAACTTAATGTGATAACCAAGGCACAATTGACTGCTCCAACAACACTATTAATAACAGCCACACAAAACATATTGACATCCAGCATCATTTCATATGCAAGAAACTAATCTCTCATGAGATCAACATTCAGTACTGTGCAACAGATGACAACCTAGCAGACACATTTACCAAAGCACTGCCAAGGCCAAAACACAAGGATCTTGTCAGGCAAATAGGCATGGCATAGGTGTCAAGGGGGAGTGTTGAATAAGCAGTTGCCATATTAAGCAATGCCAACACCAACACTGATTATAGTAGTAATGATGTGCCCACATGTATTAATAAAGCAGACTTCTAATCACTGAATTAGATTATACATAGGTAAGCTACATTGTATTGAATGATATGGCCTATCAAATGCATACATTGTATCGAATGATATGGGTTCGATGGACACTGTCAAACTCACTATATAAAGTCACTATACTATATTAACCAACAACTACATTGTACACTGATTATTATACCTTACAATAGACATGCATTAGGAATGTAATACAGACATTAGTAACATTTGAAATGCAATGGGCACAGACATGGCCACAGATATGGGGATGGCCATGGCATCGCCATCAGGCATGGACATGGGAATGGGCAATATTAACCTATGAATACTATTGACTGTATACATTGTATTATCTGTTTTGATGGATGCCATCAAACTCACTATATATTTGTACATACTCTATTAATTAACCAATGACTATATTACTACTTTACTTGCTGTACCATACAGATAGATGTGCATTAAGAACATAGTACAGACACTAGTAATGTTTGAAATGCAATTGCAGGTGAAGGGGACGGGGGCTGGGGCGGGGACCGGGATGGGGAAGCAGCACTGACATCGGGGCTTGACAGGACCACAAAAACAATGATATTACTACGTACAATGTACTACCCACAACACTATATATACATGATGCATCATTCAATGTCAGTGTCCATCATCTCATCAGGGCTAGACAACCAAGTCTCATTGACACAACTGAAGTCTGCAGGAGTGTAGATCGGCAGAGTGAAGTCTGCAGGAGGGTAGGTCAGCAAAGTGATACGAGAAGGAGTGGGTTCTCTATCTGTGATGTGGTAATGGAATCTTCTACATCAGAATCGGCCTGGGCATTGGATTCACCATTAGATCCAGTCTCTGAGGATGACAGAAAAGCATCTGCAGCATCAGATGCAGTGGGGAAAGCAGCCACATCTGTAGAAGTTGGATTGGCGGCTGGAGACGAGGAGGTAGAATCGGAAAGATAAAAGGCAGCATCAAAGTTAGTCAGGGAACCTGTAGGGGAAGATGATGACTGATCATTGTCACCCTGCCATGCCATGAGTGCCTGAAAGGCGGTGGGCTGATCAGCATCACTTGACGCATCTTCTTTGCCTTGCCATGCCATGGCTGCCTGAAAGCCAGTGGGCTGATCTGCACTTGACACATCATCTTTGCCTTGCCAAACCATGGCAGTGGGGTGGCCGGCTTCTGCATTGGGCAAGGCATTGGGGATGGGAGCAGGAGCGGGTATGGCAGCGGGTATGGCAGCGGGTACAGCAGCAGGTACAGCAGCAGGTATGGCAGTGGCATCAGGAAAGGCAGTAACACCAGTCTGAATGTGAGAATTATGCCAGATCCAGGACAGACAAATATTAGTGGAGCCTGGCATATTTGGGTTCAGAATAGCTGTGCTAGCATTGAGGTCATCCTTTTTTAACTGCTGAAACATATTTAAGGTGTCAGTGTCACAATCCAGTGCCACCAATCTGCTTCGGCAATGGTTATACATTCGGGAATGCAGGGCAATTTTGTTAACCAACTCCTGGACAGTGGCTCGTGCTCGTGTGCAAACTACCTTTCTTGGGGCTGCTTGAATAATGTGTGAATATTGAAATGACTTGTCCACATGAGCTCCCGCAGCCGATGCAGCAGTTGGCTTGCCTGATTCTTCCTGAGCTGAATCTCCACCTCTGCCAGAGGGCCATTAAATGGGAGGTATACTTGTTGCTCCTCGACTGGAATAGCATTTCTGTCAGCTGGAAGATGTGAAGGCCCTGATGCTGTAGGTGTGTCTTTGTCTGAAGGGTCTAAGTCATCAGAGTTGTCAACATTGTAATGGCTGATTTGTGATGGAGCAATGTCATGGTCAGCAACATTGGCAGCATTTTGTAAATCTGTTAAGGTTTCCATGTGGGATGCGAGAGCTTCCCTTTCCCTTTCAACAGATTGCGCCAAGTCGGTGGACTTTGTCTCATAATTCAATCCTGGTGTATGCCAACAATGGGTTGTGATATATGAGTATGTTAGGCAGTACTTACTGCATTTGTTGAATGATGATTGCGAAATCAATCCACTCCTGAACTGCAGATTAAACCGGTGCCAGTGCCGCTCCCATTGCCGATGCCATTGCGGTTCCCACTCCCGCTCCCGATCCCCAAGTGGCATAGATATCCATGGCCTTAACATCTGTCAGCCTGAGCAATTCTGCTGCAGTCACTTCATCCTCCCATCTTTGGACCGCCTGTTGACCAAATGCTGCTGTAAGGTCAGCATGGTGCTTGCCGAGTTGTGTGGAGATCTCAAGGGCTTCTTGAGATTTTGCACACAGCATAGTGGTCATGCCAAGCATTTTCTTGTTTGAGTCCATAGCATGATTGTCAAGCATTTCTGCCCGATGTGGCAAGGTCGCTGTCCTGACTGTTGGGGAAATGGAATTCAGCAATGACCACAGGGACTCTAGTATTTCTCCTGCTATGATGCCTAGGGCACAGCATGGGTAACCCCCGGGTAAATTTTGCTGTACCCATACCCATTCCCATGAACACCGTACCCATTTGGGTAAGGGTACGGTGTCCCCCATGGGTTTTGGGGGTTACCCACAATGTTCGTGGGTTTCTGAGTACATTACTCCAACTGTATAAATATCTATTATATATTACTCAAGAAGATTGGCACCTAGCACAGAAACAGGAGAGTGCGGCCCTCTCATCTCTTTGGGAACTTAAAACGGCTGCTAAATAGACTAAGATCAAGTATAAGATCATTAGAAATGAAGGGGAACTCACTGAGAAAGAGTATACCCCACCTCATCCCCCCTCCTGACACAGATAAGCACCTAGCAGAAAAATGGGAGGGTGGGAACTTGAAACAACCACTAAATAAATTTAAATCAAGTATAAGATCATTGGAAATGAATGGGAACTCACCAAGAAAAAGTATACCCCACCATCCCCCCCTCCTGAGACAGATGAGCACCTAGCAGAAAAATGGGAGGGCGCAGCCCTCTCATCTCTTTGGGAGCTTGAAACAACCACTGAATATATTGATATCAAGTATAAGATCATTGTAAATGAATGGGAACTCACCAAGAAAGAGTACACCCCACCATCCCCCCCAGGCCCTCCTGAGACAGATGAGCACCTAGCAAAAAAATGAAAGGTTGCAGCCCTCTCGTCTCTTTGGGAACTTGAAACAACCACTAAATAGATTGAAATCAAGTATAAGATCATTGGAAACAAATGGGAACTCACCAAGAAAGAGTACAACCCACCATCCCCCCCTCCTGAGACAGATAAGCACCTATCGGAAAAATGGGAGGGCACAGCCCTCTGGTCTTTTCAGTAACTTGAAACAACTACTAAATAGATTTTAATCAAGTATACAATCACTGCAAACAAGGCAGAACTCACTATAATATGATGGATTGGATACCCATAAACCTGTGGTTAGGGGTACGGTGTTGCATGGGTACGGCAATCCGAAACCTGTACCTGTACCCGTGCATACCCATGACCACATTGTCATGGTGTTACCCGTACCTGTGCCTTGCCTTAATGATGCCAGAGCCTGGAATGAAAGATGGAGCATAGCGAAAAAAGCATTCATCCTTGTGACCATGTACATGCATAAGCCCAATGGCCTGGTCAATGGTCAGGTCAGCTGGAAGATGTGGACCAATGCGCTCCAGAAGGTAGATGATGTACTGGCAGACAATGTCATAAATCAGCATTACTCCCTGTTGAGGGTCAACCCTGGTAGTCTTCAGTGCTTGAAGGAAAGCAAAGTCAACATTCTTTTGCTGTTCTCCCTGGAACAAGTCTACCAATGCATTGGGTGTGTAACATCCATGTCGCGCACATGCAATGGCAGCTACTCCAGTCCTATCACATGCCTTTGATGCCAGAAAAGCATTCACAATGGCTAGGAATTTATTTTCGCAAGGTGCCTTCTGCAAAAGGGGCACAAATCAGATCAGATCAGATCGGGAGCAGGCACGGGAGCAGGGGGGGAATGGCCACAGCCACAGGAATGGCAGTGGCAGCAGCAGCAGCAGCAGCAAGGGAAGTGTACTTACTGTTAATTGTTCTATGGCATCTTGGAGAAACTGCTTGTATTCAGCCTGATTTGGGGCCATCCCAGCTCCATCCCATAGCCATATATCAGTATCAGAGTTTTTCTGCCGAACATGGTCAGCTTTGAAATTGCCATTGGCCACAAATATGCATTTAAAAGCAAATCTAAGGTGTAATATCATTTTAGAGACCACTGCACAAAGCAGGTGCTTAATCACCCACCGGTTCTCATCGTCCTTCCAATTTTCCAGTATATTTATGCCTACTTGAGGACAAGCTGGACAGAAGTTGGCGAGTGATCCTGGTTCAGGTTTCAATGGATCTTTTTGATTGTGACCATACCCAGCCCACTTCAATCTTTTCATTCAACGCCATAAGTGGGACATGCACCAAAGCTTGTGGTAGAGGTTGACCACTTCTGCAGGCCTCATTGGCAATGTGACACACTGAATCAATTGGTAAAACTGGTAGGCTGATGCCTTCAATTCCAGATTACAGAGCTGAAAATGATCCAGGACATGCACAGTGAAAAGAGTGCATATTTTGTTGAAGCTGGTGGGTAGCAAGTTACTGCTTACCAGGTCCAAGGGAATTCTGTGCTCCCCTTGACACTGGCAGGTAACCATTACCAAGTGATGTATTCCATTCATATGCACCACACGGATGTAACTGTTGTTCAAGGCATTGGCAGTGGGCGGTCTGAATATCATATCGGCATCGGCATCGGCATTGGGAGTGGGAGCGGGCCCAGCGGGAGCAGGAGCGGCATCAGTCCTCATGTGTTCAGCTGTTTCAGTAGCATTAGGCAAATATGGATCAAACCCATGGATGTTTTCATCAGCGTGTTCAACTTCATGTGTGTCATTGCCATTAAAGAAGTCTTGTAGGCTATCATGAACATATGTATTGTGCGCTTGAATCAGAAGCTCATCAAGGGAATCAAAAAATGCTTCATCGTCCCCCGCTTCATCTGCCGTTGCTGTTGCTGTTGCCGCTCCCGACTCATGATACAGGGCCAATGTTGATTGATGTGATGAAGGCCGATGCTGATCATCACCTTCCCAATTGGCCGACTCTTGTTCTGCTTTATCCTTCATGTCCTTGAATGTTTCCAGATATTCCATTGGGAACTGAAGAGCATTGCAAATCGGCTGATCTGTCTGGTGCTGAACTAAGAGGTATGTGCCAACCTCCCATAACTCAGCCCTGCGAAAGTGCATGCCAGTCCAAGATTCAATGCGGTGGAAGGGATTTTGCCTGTGTGTTACCTGCATACATGTTTGGCAAAGCATTCTTCCTAGCAAACAATTGACGCATCTCCAAATTGCCCATTTATTGAATGAACAGTGGTTGCAAACTTGTTTGTCAATTGACCATGCCTGCTGAGACAAAGATGCTTGCAGCAGTTCATCTATTCATCTGACAAACTCCAAGACATAGTCTTGCTGCCTCTGTTATTTGTACATGAGCCTTGGTAAGTCAATCAATGTCAGAAACTGACCATGCCGATCCGTGGCTGAACCGGCTCATCAGCCACCTGAGGTTCTTGCATATCCCATTCTGGACCAAGACCTGGATTGTCATTGATACCAGCTGAACTCAATTCACCACGTTCTTCTGTAACCGGAGGCAAGGAAACCTTGATACGCTTTGTTTTTGGTCTGTGTCTCATGTTGACCTCAACTTCCTTATGTGTGACAGTATCCACCTCACCATCATCATCCTCACACAGGGTGGCATTGTTCTTTGATCTTCTCTTTCGCTTGTAAGGAGCTCTTGTCAGGCTCATGATGATTGGGGGGAATCAATTGCATTGATGGGTTATTTATTGTACTATTGACCTCGTGTTATCCTCATGTGATCCTCATGCCAAATGACAAGTGAAGCCAATGGCAAGGACAATTCCTTCCTCCACATCAATCCCCTCCAATGCCACCTGAGCCATCAGAGAACCCAGGACACAGACAGTACTGGAAGGGGAGCTGATATATGGTCGAAGAGCAGAAGATCATCGAGCCTTATAAAGATGGATTCCAATCTCAGGATCTGCTGTGGCTGTTGAGTGGGTTTTTTTGGGAGGTTGTGACACAATCTCATTGCAATGGGCAAGTCTTTGGCCAGAAACAATCAAAGTACTAATGCTAGTTAAAAAGAAGCTACATCTCACACATGCTTGGTCCACAGCTGCACTGCATCATTGACTATAGTACTGCAGGACCATTATATTCAATTTTGTACATAATTATATTTCCATCAGCCATAATACAGCCATATTAGTACCCATACCATACTGTCAGAGATTATGGGAATTAAATATATGGACAGTGCACAGCCCTAATTGGCAAACACCGCAACATTGGTGCAGACATATTCCCATGCATCCCCAAGTCAAGAGATAAACCTCATTCTCAATACTGAGAACTCAGAATTCAGCAGGATCAGGAATGACACCAAACATGAAATCAGGCAGCCATATCAGTGATGCCACATCAATTGGGTGGGGCCAGGCCAACCAAGAGGCAGAACAGATCATGATTTGGAGCCCAATTTTTGGCCTTGGAGTGCCCTACAACTGACCTAACCTTCCAAAGCTTGATTTCTTAGTGGGTCCTCCAACCCCCACCTGATGTGCCAGATTCAGGTGCTGACACCCCCTTGGCATAAGTACACTGTTTGATCTCATTAGAAGATTATTTTGCAAGTTAATGACATATACACCTGTATTTTGGCTTTATTTCGAGTTACTTGTAGTGGTTTGGTAACAGGGATATGTCCCCTGGCAAATTGGTCAAGAATTTGAAGCACGCGTTAGAGAAGTGGGGGTCGAGGCAGGTCGAGGCAGCAGAGAAAGGGTATCAAATATGTTTTTCTCGACGCGGCGCTGTCCATGGTGCGTAAAAATATACAACGAGGATTCATGTAAGCACCACCCGTCCGAGTAACATCATAACTGTATCTAAGCTGAAGCAAATCATTAGTACGCGCCAAACAAGAGAGGATGACCACGAAACCATACATATTCCAGAGCAATCTCGGAATAAGCAGCGCCCAATCTATTGCCGTAACCGGGTGTTGCACTCCATTTCTCATCTCTTCATCTTCCATACGCCTGACGTCATGATACCCCAACGACGAAAAGGAGGTGACAGTGAAGGATTTGAGGGAGGCTTTGCAGATTTTCTGAATTAGATTTACAATCAGGTTGAACTTGAGTCTAGTTGGTAATATGGTATGAGTGTGGGTTAGAGACGTACTGAGATGATATTTTGAGCGAGTGTGATTATGGTCAGCTTTGATGGTGCTCTGGGTGATTTGAACGCAAGAGGACCGTGAGTACCAGTGTGGGGTCGGATATATCGGATGGCGGAGGTGAGGATGCAGACGACGGATTTTGCTTGTTCCGTGGTCGATGTGTTGGAGATCATGTCTATTGTCACAGGTGTGTCGTTGAGTGGTGTGTCGTTGAGTGGAAAGTTGATAGCAAGACTCACCTATTTGAGGTAGAACGGCAGTGATGTCACTATCTAGTTTCTTCAGAGCATCGTAGACGTCTCTAGCAGACGTTACGCGTTTGTCGAAAGGGATTTCCCTTATTGGTCCCGGGATGGGAGTGGATATAACATTTGCAACTAGGAGGAACCAGAAAACGAGGGTGAAAGACATCATCTTGAAAGACGCTTAGATAGCATGAGTTGGCCCGGGTAACTCGTGGAGGATGCAGAATTTATGCGAGGAACAGGTATTGTTTGATTTCGGTGCTTGTTGTTCTTTTGACGCTGAGGAAGGCTTCGATATGTCACACTATATTTGACAGATTGGAAGGGTCCTTAGTTTCCTAAAATTTTGCTAAAAATCTTACAATACATGTGAACTCACGGTAGTACGTTAGTATTAGATCTCGTGGTGCGAGACCCCCGGGTGGTTGGTCCGTAAGTATTGTACATATGTTGGTCGAGAGGTGAGATGCTCGTACTTGGCTACAATTCAATAGTTGCTCCCCACGGATGTTTTAGATGCACGTATGTTTTTTTTTGATAGGGTTGATGGGGTTAACGATGCGAGGTTAAATTTGTATTAGAACATAACGACGGGATCACACGTAAATCAGAAACCAAATCAGAACGCACATCGGGAGGGACAGGTTTTCAGGTCAACTGAAAATTTTGCTGAAAACCATAACTTTTAGGCCCCTTTCGGAAACGCAAGTAGAGTAGAAGTAGGGTAGGTTAGAGCACGTTAGCTGTAGTTCTAACCTAGCCACGAAATTAAGTGTTAGTTAGTCACGACTCACAAGTCGTCACAAAGTACGATAACAATCGCCATCCGCTAGCGCTGATTGACCTCCTATCTCATCATGGTCACAAATCGCTCAGCAAGAACCTCGTCTAGCTCGCCCAGCTCAACCCCTCCCCTGAAATGTCAGGTGACCTTCCAAAAACGGAAATGCTGACAAACTTGGTTGAATTTCCATGCCTGACCAAACAGAACATCTTCAACACACTGCGTGATCACGACAACTGAGAGCAGCAGCCTGAGACGAGCCATTGCACCCAAAATGGGCCCAAGTGATTTGTTTGCGCCCTAGGTACGTTTCATGATGTTTCTTTCAACCAACTAACTGTTTTCATTAGTTTTAGGTTATACACATGTTACAGCGACGGCCCCATGCCCAACCACAACAACGGATAACTAGCCTACGACAACAACAACAAGGCCCAGGTCCCCACAACGGCGATGGACAACCCAGCGCCCGCACCCCAGCACTGTGAGCCACAGCTTGCAGGTTCGTGGGTGCTCAATGACGAACCAGGGGGCTAGGAGGAGGGGGACGATAACGGGAAGGGACTATGACGACAGGACCAGGTGACAACACGGACAGGGAGGACTCGAGGTTAGGGACCCTGACGAAACAGGGACAGCGACACGTGGACAACAAGGACGAGGACGAGGGAACGACGGCGCCAACCCAGCACCTGCTCCCGCCACTGCGAGCAACTGCTCGCATGGGGGATTGCGGGCGCTCACGGCAACGAGGGACGACAACGAACACCACCACACTATGGATGCGGGGACGCGAACACCATGCACAACAGCAAACGAGGGGTGGCAGGGGAAGGGCCAGCGGGGAGCCACGGGGAGGAGAGGGGACACCCCACCCATCGCTGTGTGGGGGGTAGGATTTTTTTCTTGTTGTTTTCAATTACTAACATCCTTTCGGGGTTTTTTGATCTGAGTGACACCGAGGAGGAAGCCCCAACACCACCGCTACGAGCCCTGCTCATAAGGTGGATTGAGGGGCTTATTTTTTTATGAGTTATGCCCTCGTAATATATTTCTATTTCTTTCATATCGAGAGTGCCCCTTGAGGGGGAGTAAGATACTGGTAGTTAAATAATAGATATTCAATGTCAGTGACTCAGTGCCTTCGAGAATCGACGTGCACTTGTTTTCACTTCATGTAATTATGTGTAAGTCACCTGACTTTTCAGGGAGGGGTTGAGCAAGGGGAGCTACCTCGTCTCAAAGTGTACCCGAGTCGGTTTGTGAAGCACGCAGAAAGGAGCACAAGAGAATTGCCATTCTTGCTGCAATCGGAGGGGCAGCATCATTGGCTGGATATGGTTCCCGTTATCTTGACAAGATGCCCATTCACACATCCAAATTGTCAGGCGAAGAATGGCTCGAGGAACTGATGGAAGGTGATCTGTTGTCTATCATCACCAGCAACTAGATATTCTGAGTGTAGTTAGGCCATCCAATTCGTTTTCGACGCCAGTTTGGCATGGAATGTTTTGTTTTTCGCGATCTTCTGCGGGAGCTCCAGCGGCGTTGTGGACTTCGTCCTACCAGACACGTATCAACACGGGAACAACTTGCAATATTCCTTCGGATTGCACGTACAGGTCAAGGGAATCTTGAGATGCAGGAACGATTTCAGCGAAGTGGTGACACAATTTCAAAGTATGGCACTTTGTTCCCTTGATACTTGATTGTTTCATTCAATTGTGATCTGGACCAGAGCATTTCATCGGATTCTCAATATGCTTGTCTCAAAGGAGTTTTATGAAGTCTACGTGAAACTACCTCCTGCAGATGAGACCCCAAAAGAGATCCATGATGATCGACGATTTTACCCCTTCTTTGCAAAATGTCGTGGTGCTGTTGATGGTTCACTGCTTGATGCTTTGTATCTGCAGCTGATATGGCACGATACCGGAGTAGAAAGGGTCGTATCTCCACAAATCTATTTGCTGCATGCCGCTTTTCTCTTCTGTTTTGTTATATTCTCAGCAGATGAGAAGGGAGTGCTGCTGATAGCTGGATTTTCGACAATGCATGGCGGACAGATTTTCCCATAGCTCCCAGAACATACTACCTTGGTGATGCAGGGTTTCCTTTGTGTGATGCCCTCCTTGTACCATACCGTGGTGTCCGCTATCACTTGAAAGTTGAAAGAATGGTCTCAAAGTGGGCAAAGGTCATGCCAGATTTCAGTTACTCTGAGTTTTTGACTGGTATCTGACCTCTTAGGCCAGCAAATGAGAAAGAGCTTTTCAACCTTTGATATGCTTCACTTTGGAACGTTACTGAATGAATATTTGGTGTATGCAAGTGGCAATTCAAGTTAACGGTTGCAGCATCTGAGTACAGTGTCCAGACACAATCGAAAATTCCTCTCGCACTGGCAGCTCTTCATAATTTTATTTGCCTTGTTGATCCTGAGGATGATGCTGAATCGATGGTGACAATGAGGCAGGGGAGACACCCAGTGCTGCAGCACCAATCAATCTAGATCATCTGGGATCTCATATCTCACAAGTGGAAAAGGATCAGGCAAGTGCAATGAGGCATGACATTGCAAGGGTAATGTGGGGGGATTACCAAAGGGAACTAGCAGAATGAGCAGAGCAATTATAACAAATGGAAAGTATATGGGAAGATGTCTAGAGCAGATGTAGGAATAAATGAGATTAACTGAAGGTTGTATTCAGGAAGTACGAGCAGAATTAATTGTCATCCCCATCATAGAGTTCCTCCTTGATGAAGTGGGTACAAGCATGCTTCTTGCAGATGGCAAGGATGGTGTCAGCAAAGCCTGTGTCATGGCAAATGATATTGAAGACCTTGAGTTGTTCATCGTCAGAAAGATCACTATCATCTTCCACTGCATGGATGGCTGCCCATTTCCATGCTGGAGATGGAATGGCAGTGTCCACAGTAAAGGCATCAGCAAGTCGGCTGATGGAAGATGCCATGCCGTCAATGGCTTGACTGCTAGACTTCCGATGGCCATTTCAGGATTGTTTGTCAGTGTCAGCAGATGGCGTAGCAATTGTGGGGGCAGACAGCCCGGTAACAGCAGCAGGAGTAGCTACAATAGGAAGGGGCATGACAGTGGCAGTGCTAGACATAGAGATTGACGATGGAAGAAGTTGCAAAAGGGCAGGATTGATGAAGTCATCTTCATCCTCACTTGAATTGCTGGGTGACACACATCAGGAAAATCCAATGCTGACTTATTATACTTAATGCTCCTTATTCTTACTTAAAGTCAAAATTAAGCAGTATTAAGCAAACAGCTGTTAAGGAGATCTTGCTTAGAATAAGTAGGGTCATTTCCTGAATTAAGCAAATTTATCCTTATTCGCTTCCTTAGTGCTTCCTTATTTTGCTTATTCTAAGTATGTGCTATGACATCAAGGGATTTTTAAGGAGCAGCCTAAGGCCATTAAGCAGCAAAAAAGTAGATGTAAGCATAGTTTTAAGTGTCAAAGATCTCAGAAGGTGGTCCATAAGCATCATTAAGGAAAGTCAGCTGGAAAAACAAGTATATTCCATCATCTAAGGAAGTATGGAAAGTGTAGTCTAAGCAAAATTTAAGATCATAAGGGAATCCGTCATGCATATAAGAAATAGGGAACAAAAAGCAGCATTATTTGAATTGGCGGGGGCCCTTGAACATTGCATTGTCGTTACCTCTAGAATAAATGATCAGTCATTAACTGGAGGCAAAGGTGAGGAAGATTACAATCAATCATCTTCGCCACTAGAGGAATGATCAATGATGTTGGCATGGATATTGTCATCGTCATCATCAGGGATCTCAATAACATCCTCGTCTTCAAGATTTTGGCTGATCTTCATGTACTCGGCAGAAAGTGTGATGATTTCGTTGAATCGAGAAGCAGATAGGTTTTTTGCCGATTTAACGTAAGAAGAACAACACTTACCCCATGATGCCTCGTTGAACACCGTGAACTGATTGGAGACCTTCCCTGTGGCTTGATTTATTTGCTTCGGAAGTGTTGGGATTCGCCCCTTTGCCTTTTTCACCATCTCGATGGTGATTATTCCCGATGCAATGAGCTTCAATGCATGCTCAACCTGCAGTGGACATGAAGAGGTGACATCATTGTTATGGCAACACTTACCGCGGCTGTCGCAATGGCAAGAGCTCCATATGGTTGAGAATCGTCAATCCCATGGATCTTCTGGGCACCCTTGACAGCGGTGAGATGAGAAGCAAAGGTTTGTAGGATGAAGGGGCCATGGAACGCTCCCTTGAATTTCTATGAAACATATTGATAGCATCAGCGACAAATCGATCAAACAGATGTATTTACCTTGGCATCATCACCATAAGCCTTGTGGTAGAGAAAACGGAGATGCTCGAGGTACTGCACCGCAAATTCTTGGCGATTCTCATCAGAGTTCTTCAAGTCAGAGTTTGCATTGCAAAAGGCGAGGACAACGGCAACCGCCGTTGAGCCCACGGTGCTGCGCCACGAGTCCAAAACACGTTGCATGGTCTGCAATGCAAATGAATGTTTTGAAAACTCATAAATTGAAAATGAATACATACAAGCTGATATACAGCACTTGATTGGATGATCCTGTGAGGTGCTTTACTGAAGAGCGCATCCCAGATCTTCTGCATAGCTGCGCATCCAACCTTGACATTGTGCTCGAAGGGATTGTCTTGCTGAGAGACGTGCATCATAAATGTTGGGACAAAAACACAACGCCAGACCTGGCGATCGATGGAAGATGGAAGGTCTTCATTCTTGAATTTCTTGTTGGTGTCTGTCGCTTTGGGTTTTTTTTCGGTCACAAGTGCCTAGTTTAGACATGAGTTACAGCAATTCATACATCAAGATAAAAATGTGCTTACCTCGCTGTTCAAGTGTCTCTTGCCTTTGATGGGAGAGGCATAGGCCACATCGCATTCAATGCCAGCCATTTCCTCGTGATCTGAGAGACCTCCATCATACATGTAGATAGAATCCAGATCTTGTTTGACTTTGGCAGGGTCTTGAGCACTAGTGATTGTGATAGCACTGGTAAGAACAGAGCTAGCAGCACGGGAAGAAGTGCTCATTAGTGCAGGTGCAGTGGAGCCATAGCGGTTGGTGCTCGATTTCCCCGTTTTGACTGAGTTGGCCTGACTTGTAGGGCAGCTTGCATTGGATGGGATAGACTTTGCCCAAGACTCGACCGAGTACTTCATCTTCTTTGCAGGGGGGTCGCTAAGCGTCCAATAGAACAACGTCATGGGATTGAGAGTCAGCATGTGGAGTGTCAACTCAAAGGAGTTGTGACATACGTGGTGTCATTCAGTGGGAGATCAATGTGGTCGTTCTGATTTGGACGCTTGACAGGGCAGTTGGTGATTGATTGATCTTCTTCAAGCTTCTTTACATCCTCTTTCTCACTCCCTTCCCCTTGTTGATTCCACTGGGGACCATCACTGAAATGCTTGGGTACACCCTTCAATGGATTTTTCATCTCAATAACCACTGCTCGTGCCTTCTCTTCCACTGCCACCTCCGCCCGCTGCTTCTCTCTCACTCCGCCATTGTTGCCCATTTGACCTTGTTGAATAGCTGCAATCACCTCATGGACACTCTCTTTCTTCTTACCCATCTTCTCCATCGATTTCTCCATGACTTTAGGCTTCTTCGACGGTGGTGCTTCCATGTCACTTTCAACAGCAGCAGAGCCCTCAGTCTCGGTAGCATGCCCTCTCACCTTTGGCTTCCAATGCTTCAATGGCAGATTTACTCCATCGCTATCAGTCTCCTCTTCTATCTGTCCCCACCTTGACGACATCTGTGCCTTCTTTGGCGCCAGTGGCTCGCTGTCACTGTCGGAATTCTCGGTAATGGTGGCAAGCTGTTTGGTGGCTGTCAAACTGGCATTTCCGGCCATGCCTGGCTTTGTCACTTTGCTGGCAGCTGCTGCCGGAGTCGCTTTTGTCTTCCTCTTTGGTATGGGCATAACTTCTGCAGATTGAACAGAATTATCTGACTCGTCATCAGACTCATTAGGTGGGATGTATGTATCCTTATTAAGGTTAGGCCCATCATCCTCACTGGTCCCAAGACCTGTCTCCAAATCAGGATGGCTGTCACGAGGTGTGAAGTTGGGTCGAGGCATGGCATCAATGAGGTCATCGTTGTCTCTGGCATTACTCTCAAACGCGGCGATGCGCTTGATACAGGTTTCTTGTGCCTGCTTCTTGGCCACATTAGCTGCTTTCTTGGTGTTAGCAGCTGCCTTCACCTCCACTGAGGTTCGACGTGGTGCAGGTTTGATAGCCAGGCCTGGGCGTTTGGCAGCGTTAGATGCACAAGTTATGCAGGAAGACATGTAGCAAGAGGGTTGTAGGTTTTGTGGAGTAAGCATCAGCTGTGCGATGTGTTTGGTTGAACTTTGAACTTAGCCGATTAAAATTCTGATATTTCCACGCCTGTCAATGCTCGAATTCCCATGCTCACTTTGCATTTATAGTTCTTCTACAGTTTACACATGTCCACTCACCCTTTTCTCATACATATATCTACCTGCCTGTAGACTACCTGTTTTTGGATTTCCTCTCCTGCCTGCATCCTCATCTGTATTTCTGAACTATTCAAATCTCCAGCTCTTGTCATACTAATCTATACTCCAAGAGTCCTTGGTCATATCACCTTGCCCATTGTGTCTACTCTTGCCTCCTCTCATATTTTGACTTTCCTCTCATGGTTCAGGCCTCACCTTTGTTCCTGCATTTCTATTTTGTTGTGTCTTGGGGCCTTTGTGCATATCTGTGAGTACAGTGTAACCATGCAGCATAGATCATGTGACCATTGTAGTAGTAGAATCAATCTTGCACACACACGTGCTTGTCTGTGCCCACACACGTGCTTGGTTTGCCAACACACTCCCTTTCCTCTCCAAGTCTCTGTGTACTGTGCATCTGGTCAGGCACAATGTGTTCAACACACTTTTTTACCACATTGTGCTGCCTGCATCCTGCTCAAATTGTTATATCTGCTTGTGGTGTCACTACCTGTGACTTTACCCTGCCTGTGGTCATTCCATATTCATATTCCATCAGTATTTGCACTCCTCCTTGAAACCAAATCTTACAGCTGAACCTTGCTGTGTTCCTGCATTATCTGCACACATTCCTACCAGCCTACCCTTTTACCTGCACCTCTATCACAAGGAGAATGTCTTCCTCTCAAAACATGCAGAACAGTGTCTATACTCCTGCAGCTCATCACCCTAAATTCCAGTGTTTGCAGTGCATTCGTCAATTTTATAACAGAGCTGGACTCAAGAACCATGTTCATGCAAAGCATGGGTCTCAGGCAACTAGTAGTCATACATCATCTCCAGTTCCTGACCATCCCCCATCTCCTCAACATTCAGACAGTGAAGGGGAACCTTTACATCCAGATAATGTTTCATTTGAAATTCGTGATCAAGAATTTCCTGGCCCATCACCACCTCTTTTTTCCCCTGATGATGCACCCATGGATGTTGACTTTGAACCACCATTTCCTGATGACTATAATGAGGATGATGATTATGGCTACAACAATGGCAATAATTTATATGATCATGATCTCCATGGTAGTGATGGTCACAGCTCCCCTCCCATTATTCCAAGCAGTCCACAGCATGAATCCAGGTCACATGGACATCAACAAACACCTGCAAATGATAAGGTTCTCAGGAGAGTCCATCATGATAAACTCAATGGTGAGTTTCTGATGGATTTTTTGTTATTTCAAATTTTAAATAATTTATGTATCACATCCAGGTCAGAAATGTGATCAACATGGTGTTAATATTGACTCTCCTCCTTCTCCTTGTGAATCTGACCATGGGCCCAATGACTGGACACCCTATGCAGGGTGAGTTGAATTTGAACTTGCTGATTTTCTCTATCGTCAAAATCAAATGTCTGCATCTGACATCAACACCTTGCTCAATCTGTGGAGTGCCTCAGCAGCTGCACATGGTGAATCAGCACCATTTCAGAACCACAAGCACTTGTATGATACTATTGATGGTACTCCTCTTGGTGACATCCCATGGAAGAGCTTCTCTCTCTAATTCAATGGAAATCGACCAGAAGGTGAAGTTCCATCTTGGATGGATGCAAGCTATGATGTTTGGTTTCGTGACCCCCGCCAACTTGTTCACAACATTATTTCAAATCCAGACTTTGAAAATGGATTTGACTATACTCCATATCAGGAGCATGATGCTGATGGATCTCATCGCTACCATGATTTTATGTCTGCAAATTGGTCATGGAAACAGGCAGTAAGTAATACCAATAATCTGGTATTTTACTTAACATATAACTCAATATGCATTGTTTGTTAGGACTCAATTGCTGAGAATCCAGAAACTCATGGTGCTTTTTTCTGCCCAATTATACTGGGAAGTGATAAGACAACTGTTTCTGTTGCTACTGGCAATAATGAGTACTGGCCTGTTTATCTCTCTGTTGGAAACTTACATAACAATGTTCGACGTGCACACCACAATGGCCTTGTGCTTCTTGGTTTTCTTGCAATCCCAAAAAGTATGTTACAATTTCAGAAAGCAGTTGTGGTATTTAAATAAAATTATTATAGCTAATCATGCACATCAAAATGATGCTGAATTCCGCAAATTCCGCTGCCAGCTCTTACACTCCTCATTAGCCAAAATTCTTGAATCTCTCAAACCCTTCATGACTGAACCAGAGATTGTTCGTTGTACTGATGGATACTTTTGGAGAGTCATTTATGGGCTTGGACCATACATAGCTGATTATCCAGAGCAAGCCCTTCTTGCCTGCATTGTTCAAGGCTGGTGCCCTAGGTAAGACTGTCTTTTGCAACAGTACATACTCATATTTGTGATTGCATTAGATGTACTGCACCTTCTCGAGATCTTGATAGTCATCAACATATTCGTCGGTCTCATGCCCATTCTGACATATTGGGTGAAGAATTTGAATTAGGTGTGTTATGGGATGAATATGGCATTGTTGGCGATGTTATAGTAATTTTTTCTTATGGTTAGATATTGATCATTACTTATTGCTTCACATTTTTAGCCATTTACAAATGCTTTTCCATGAGCAGATATCCATGAGCTTCTCTCACCTGATTTACTTCACCAATTGATAAAGGGGACATTCAAGGACCATATAGTTGCCTGGGTCACTGATTATATCAAGGGAATACATTCTGAGCGTGAAGCTAATAGAATATTAGATGACATTGATCAATGGTGGGTCATCAATTCTACAGATTAATAGTATACTAATATACATATAGGATTGCATTGGCACCTTCATTTGCAGGTCTCCAACAATTTCCAGAAGGTAGAGGCTTCAAGCAATGGACTGGTGATGATTCAAAGGCACTTATGAAGGTGTGGATAAATTCATAATATGTCCCTCAGCTTATCAATTGATTTTGTCAAGGTTTACCTTCCAGCAATTGAAGGCCATGTCCCAACAGAAATGATACAGGCTATACGTGCCTTTCTTGAATTCTGTTATATTGCTTGACGTGATATTCTTGACACTAAAAGTCTTGAAGAATTGGAAGATGCACTAAAGCGCTATCATACTCATCGCAAAATCTTTCAAGAATGTGGTGTCCGTGCTGCTGGCTTTAACCTACCTTGACAACATTCACTTCTTCATTATCTTCAACTAATTAGAGCATTTGGTGCTCCTAATGGCTTAAGCTCCTCAATAACTGAATCAAAACATATCAAAGCTGTCAAGGAACCATGGCGGCGCTCCAATCGCTTCAATGCTCTTGGCCAGATGTTACTTACAAATCAACGGCTTGATAAGCTAGCAGCAGCACGGGTTGATTTTGTTCACCGCAAAATGCTTGACGGAACATCTCTTGACTGGGCATTATCTAGAATTGGTGCATAAATTTATCATCTTCAAATATATAATTGTTAATTTGTTAACATGCAGCTATACATACCAACCCTCAACATGATTCAGAACAAGAATCAGTATTACAAGATCATGGCAGCAATACTGGCCCTGAGCTATAAGCTACACAGCCCCTGACTGGTAATATATTTGCAGATAATGAAGACAATGACGGTGATGTGGTAGCTGGTCCAACAGTAGAAGCCCATGTTAACCTGGCTAAGACTGCTAGTAAGTGCATTAATCATTATAATAACTGATACTCACACATTTCAGCAGTCTCTCATATTTATCCAAATGATCTTGCAGCAGACATTGATCAACATGATCTCAACCTTCTCATTCAACAGTTTCTGTACACCCAAACACATCCACAATTATCTCTAAGTCAAGCACCGGAACCCCTCAATTTACCCCCACTCAATGACAAAATTACCATATATCCCTCTTCTGTGGCCACATTTTATTCTCCAAGTGACATATCTGGAGTAGGGGGTATGCGTAATGAGCACATTCGTGCTGTCAAATCATGGAGAAAAGGCCCAGCCCATCATGATTGCATCTTTGTAGAAACAGATCCAGATGCTCCTGGAATGGCTGGTCTTGACATTGCTCGTGTCCGCCTCTTTTTCTCATGTACATTTGATGGTGTCAAGTATCCATGTGCTCTTGCACAGTGGTTTTCACATGTTGGTCAATCAGCAGATCCAGGAACTGGAATGTGGGTTGTTGAGCCTGATGTTACAGATGATGGAGTACCCATTGCTTCAGTAATTCATCTTGATACTATTGTTTGAGCAGCACATCTCCTACCAGTATTCAAGGATGAATTTGTTTCAAGAGATCTTCACTTTTCTGATACGCTAGATAAGTTTCAATTGTTTTATGTAAATAAATTCATTGACCATCATGCTTTTGAGATTGCTTTCTAGTTATCATTTACTTTTACATATAGCTTTCTCTTGCACATATACTATAGATTTAATGAAGTTTATTGACATTGAATGAAAGAATGTTGAATATATTAACTGTTATAACCACAATTATGCCTTTCATACTATGCTCTATTTTATTCCAACTTCTCTCTGACTCAAAATCTTGTTCTGAAACCAGCAGTAGACGTGCACATTCACACAGTGTCTGTGTTCTTCTCATGTGCCTCACTTCTTCTGCACATTGGAGATGTGCAGTCTTGTGGAAACATGCTGAGAATGCAAGCAAGAAGCCCTAAAGCATGGGCAGAACACTCTATTGCAGTGGTATTGAATGATGAATAGTATCTATGCTACACAAATGTTAACATGTGCTCATGTGACTGTATGGGTCACATGACTGTGTATGTGTCTACTGTGCACACCTGGGTGCACAGTTACAATGTCCCACATGCTTGCTCCATGTTCTGCATAACTCTTCTGGTTTGCACGCAATGACCCGCATTCTTCTTATGGTTGAGCCTTTCCTGCAACTCAGCAATATTCTTGTAGTTACCCGCACTGTCTCACATGTTCCTTTCTATTTGATATTTACTATATGAAATTATGTTTTCACTTCCTTTCTGTTCCATGCTATCATTAGTGCACTACCTATGCTCTGTTCTCATGTATATAAGTCTATAGTATTGTTTGTAATATGTTAGTCTGATAATTACACTCAATTGACACCAAACTTGCTACTTGTTGTCTTGTGCATTAGTTCTTAAGCCTGCTTGCCTTGTGTTGGAGTGGTGTGAGGCACCACTCCAGGTGATCATGTGACCTTGTTGATAGAACTGTAGCTAGTCACATGTTAGTAGTTCATCTTGCTATACCATCCCACTTGCACATTCTGGGAAGGAGACCTCATCTCCATCTTGGTGATGAGAGTGTTTTTTGTGCTTTAACATGCTGCTAGCTGCTCTCTCAGGCTTTCTCAGGCTTTTCCAAAAAAGGTTGTTGTCTATTCTTGGGCCTCTGTCTATTTCCAAACTCTGTTATTATTCTGTCACCAAAAACTGTCTGCCATAAACCTGTATAACCGTTTAACAGCTTGAAAACATGCCTGGCCCTGGATATTGGAAGAAGTCCTCGAAAAAATGAACTACCGCTCCTGATGCAGCCATCACATCACCTGCAAATGACACTGCAAGCATGGCATCAGAATCACCATTGTCAGCCTGCCACAACTTCCACAGCTTCCTCAAAATGGCAGACCACAAGAGCATCACCCAATTCTGTGACTGGGCATCTGCCACTAGCAATGGTGCAAACCTCAGATTACTCTGGAACTGTGAAGTGGAAGAAGGCAAGAAGATGGGAGTAAAGCAAGGGAAGAAAGAAGGTCTAAAGGAAGAAATAGAGAAAGGAATGAACCTGGGTCGAGAGGAAGGATACTGGCTTGCAAAAAACACATTCAACAACATAATACATGCAGTAAAAACCAAAGAACAGGTGAACGACAGCCTGCACTGGATGTCAAAGACCACCCAAACTACCCCCAACTCCACTGCAAATGCCATTACACAAACTGCACTCAATGATGAGTCGCCACCACCACAACTATGAAAAAATGCTGGGATGTCAACAGACCCCCCCAACTTGTCTCGAAACACCTCCATCCACATTGTTACCAGCACCCCCTTCCCTGCCAACAGTGCCACATCACCGCTGACAATGTCTGCACAGCCTCAATCAGCACAGCCAACATTGTTGACAATGACAATGATGACCCTTTCCCTGCCTTCAAAACTGCTACCAGCATCTCGCAAATGACAGCACACACTGCCGAGTTGATCCACCCTACCCCTGCAGAGTCCCCAGCCCCTCATCTCACACCCAGAACTGGCAATTGCCACTGCCATGTCACTACCAACAATGGCAACATTATCTGCTGCAACCACTCTGGAAACGATGACCCAGGTCTCATCTAGCATGCAAATGACTGCTGCCACTTTATGTACTGATTGCCAGGTCCTAAACAACATACAATGATGGTCTACAGCACAGCAGACTGAGTCTCACAACAATGAGCAAACATGCTCATCAAAACAAGCTGTCTGCTCTACAGAATGGTTCTGCATGCCCCAGGACTCTCAACAATGATCCAGGAGCCATCCCATGTCACCCTGCTCCCCCCAACTTGCTCCCAGACCCCCGTTCACTCCGAAACACCCAGTGTGACTGCCACATCATCATCAATGTGTTTGTCAATGACAACCAAATCCCCTGCTCTGCCCAACTCAGAACCACCACCAACAGCTCCAGAATGATGATGTGCATAGCCAGAACCAGCAAAACACCCCTGAAATGCATCCCAAAGCCTTAGCTTGCCCCTGAACCCCCAGTGACAAACTGTTTTGCTGCTGCCCACATCATACACCCCTGCCACCTCATTAACGATGCCACCAACAACTGCTGACAGGCCCTGTTCACCATCTGTAGTCCCATTTCTGCCTGCACATCCCTGCTCACCCTTCCTCGACCCTAAACAAACTGTTTTGCCACCTCCTGGATGTTTTGACTGCGCTGACAATGCTGCATCATTGCCTACTGCTTCAAGTACCCAGCTGCGAGAAATCTTGGGCCTGAAGATAGGCTGTCCACAGCCATTTGGGACACTACAATGATGGACAAGACAGCAATGGGTGCCCCCACAATTTTTTTTGTCTCGAAATGTTTTTCATGTAGCCCTACCCCTGCCATCTCCCACTGCATCTCCACAATTTATTACTCAATGACATCCTGCTGGTATAGGACCAGGAAGACCTGTTGTCACCATTCCTGTTGGAGTAGCACCTGTACCTGCTGCTCCCGTTCTGAAACTTGACTGGGATCAAGACCCCTGACTTGCCGACTTGAGTAGGGCCCTTTGGGCACTGGGATGGGCACCCCCCTGTTGAGTTATGTTTTTTATTTTATTTTTTATATCAACCATAGATTTTTTCTTTTTTGAGCTACAAAATTTTAGATTTTAGATCATTCTTATTTTCCTTTTTTGCATGGTTCCTTCTTTTTTTCTGGTTGTTTTTCTTCTGGGCAACAAGGACATCGCCATTTGGGACATGGGTGGATGGAGTGATGTGAGGCACCACTCCAGGTGATCACATGACCTTGTTGATAGAACTGTAGCTAGTCACATGTTAGAAGTTCATCTTACTATACCATCCCACTTGTGCATTCTGGGAAGGAGACCTCCAGTGTCTCCAGCGTGCAACACCTAGTGTTGCCACTGGCTCAGCCAAGGTTTTTCAATAAATTGACTACAGCATGCCAGATAAATTTTATAAATTCACCAAAATAGTTGGGCATATGGACAAACCCATAAGCCGAGGGGTCTTCTGCCAATCTTAGTCGATCCGCTGCCCTGCTGACTTATTTACTCAGCTTTGATTTCAAGCCGAGCCATCAAGCCAAAATTTATTTATTAAATAATTCAGGAACACTTGATCGGATCAACTAATGTTGGCAGAAGACCCCTCGGCTTATGGACCCGTCTATATGCCCAAATATTCTGGTGAATTTATAAAATTTATCTGCCATGCTATAGCCAATTTATTGAAAAACCTCGGCTGAGCCAGTGGCAACACTAGCAACACCGCTCAAAGTTATGGACACATAAGCACAGGGAGGCACAGCTCACTGTACTTGTGTAGCTGAAGCCAAGTCTGTTCTGCCCTTGTAGGTTGCCATGCAGCTTGCTCACTCCACATGCATATTGTGCTCTACTTGCACGGTTGTCTTTAATCAGCTCATAGATTTGGCCCTCATCTGCCTTACCCTACTTCTGTCTCTCACATGTCTCGGATTGTAACATTAACATGTTTCTCTCTATGTTGCATAGCTTGCACATAAGATGTTAACCATGCACCTCCCTGCATTTCTCTCTCCTCCACTCTTGCTTCCACACTTAAAAAAATGCCCATACAACATTTCAATGGCAAGACTTGAAAAGATTCATGCGCTTACAAGTGCTGAGGGACAAGGAGATAATGTATGGGAGGAAGGGCAGAAAAAGGCAATAGCACACAGACTGAGGTTGGAGGTTTGAAGTGATAGTCTGGACCATTGAATGGGCACATTCATGATGTATTCCCTAATAACCATGAATTTGAGAGTGGATCTAGGCTAGGTGGCAGCTTGGGTGGAAATTTGGGTCTGCAAGGCACCAAGTCTTCTCCAAATTTTCTGTTCTGGAGCAGCTCCACATTTGCATTCCAGACCAGGAAAGCTGTTATAACTGACAGATGGGCAGAGAATCTTGTGAACAGATAGAGATCAGAGCTTCATGAGTGCAAATTAAATCATATGGAAAAGTGCTGACTTGTTTCTGCAAGTGTGAGAACATGTGAGGTGAGCACAGAACATGCAGGAGAGAGCATGGGAACATGTGCAGAAGAGTGGAGCTAACACAGTAAAGTGTTGCAATGCAAAGCAAGAGTTGTGCAGAAGAGAGAGAGCAAAATAGTGCAGACACATGATGAATACAGAGGTGCTCATGGAGGAAACTATGATGAGCATAAGCCTTCTCATCCAAGAGAGGAACATACACAGCTCCAAGGAACTGGGGAACAGATGGGCTTTTGGCTTCAACAATGCTGAGCGGGCTGATTGTGCCCTGGCTTAGTGACAAGCCCAGATTTTGGAGATGGAGTAAAGGAGATGAGAGTGAAGGAGAGAATGAGACAGAGAACAACAATGAGTGTATTTTAGTGTCATGCATGGATAAGCATGGACAGATACAGACAACAGAGACAAGTACAAAGTACAAGCAGTAATGAAGTTGTCATAAATGGAGCAAATTGAAGTTGATAACAAAGTTCAGAACAGGAGTGGAAAACTATGCTACTTAAGAGTGAGAGAAGTGAGGGAGGTGCAGAGTACTGTAATGACATAATATGGGTACAAACATAACAAAAATAGTAGTGAGCATATTTTAAATGAACAAATGAAATGAACTACAATTATGGACATGAAACATAGTTGATAGCAGATAGCAGATAGCACAAGTGTGGAAAGAGCTGTGAGGTGCAGAGAAGGCAAGATGGATCAGAGACCAAGGTAGCTACATAGTTGTGCATTGGAAATAGCACTTGCAGGACAAATGTGTGTACAAAAGCACAACAAGAGTGTTTTGCAGGACCTCACTTGACAATGCTTGACTACAGAACATTGTGGAGATATCACATAGAATGAAACTTTGTCTGCAGAGATACAAAATTGCTTGAAACATGTGCAAAAGCATAACAAGGGCTAAGAGCTAGCTGGAATAACTTGTAACTTGCTTGTAGTGCTCTGTGGGGGTAGTATGAATAGTCACACATGTGACAGATATCGTGGGGAACATAGGGAAAATATGTGACAGTGGGGGGACAATTATGGGTTATATAACAAAAGCAGTACAATTGAATGCTGATTGTAGAAGTGAACTCTCACTTTGAGATTGGACCATCAGCTGATTGATGGTAGGTGGGGATGTTTGTCCTGAAACTGGAGGTTTGCCTACCCAAAGATGCCACTCCAAGGTTTCTTTGAGAGCATGCTCACATCTGTCTATTTGTTATGAACTAGTTACAACATGGGGATTGGGGGGTCAGGAATAGCTTTGTGGGAAACAGAACAGATGTTAGGTGAGTGCAGAGCTAGCAGAACTAAACAGTTTTGGCTTCAACTACTTTCCTAATAGAGTTGCACCCCTACTCACTTTTTCAAGGTGACTGTAATTTTGGGAAAACAGATAAGAGTGCTCCAGGTGGATGTGAGTAGAGCACACACACATGGAAGCAAGAGCAAGGAGAGAGAGAGGGATTAAACAGACAGAGTTGAGGGTGGTAGAAATTCAATTAACAAGTGAAGTATAATACAGAGTGGCAAGTAGTTTGAGTACTACACTAGAATTTGCAATAAAAGAAGTGGACTCAATCTATGAGTACTAAAATAAGAGCAGAACGATGGAAGGAAGAGTGATAAACTAATAGCATGAGTATGAACAGTACAAGTACTATAGCACAGATGCACATGGCACATGGAGACAGGCACAGGTACCTCAGAGGAGATAGCACTTGCAGTGGTCATGAGATTGTAGCTATTACAAGAAGGAGTTCTGTGGGTGAGTGAGCAAGGCATGTGCATGCAAAGCATACACAGCACACTGAGGGAGAGTAGCACAGAGACTGAGGGATGCACAGGAAAGAATGCACATTGAATGCAGTATGCTACAGTAACACACTAGGGTCACATGGGTGCACACTTGAATCACATGAGCAAGAAGCATAACCTAGTACTTGGTGCCTACATTTCCAGGTAGTTGGTGGGTGTTATGGCAGAAAATGATGGGACATAGCACCATCTCTCATGGGGGTAGACCAGACAGTTTTGCCCAGGCTCAATTTAAATAACACTTATCTTGCATAAACTTGGAAGCAATAATCAAGGAGGTGAGGAAAGCTTGCACAGTAAAGGTGAAGGGAGAGGTGATGTAAATGCCAAGCCAGACAAACCTTGTGGATGAAACCTTTAATTGGCACAAGATTATCAGAGCCATCAGAAATATATTATATCCTGTGTGCCAGATGTGGAAGCAGGTCAGTGTCTACAGCAAGTCTACAGTCTCTACCAGGGTTTCCAGAGTTGGCTGATGGCCTGTTACCAGCCCCTCTCATAAATGCTTTCTTCTGTATACATTACTAGCTCAATAGCTGACCAATTCCATGAATATCACAGGATAATTAATACCATCCAATACAAGTGCCTTGCACAATGATCTCTCAGTCCCTTCAGCTGGTGGCTTCCCACCAACTTGTTGGTTCACTTTGCATCACTTAGCAACTTTGAAGTTGTCTCTGGGTATAGTTTAGGGAATAGAGAAAGAACACAGACTACATCAGCAAAATGGAAAATTATATTTGGGGTTTCCACTGGTTTCCAGGTTTTCAGAAACTTGGAAACCAGAAACCAGGAAACTTGTAACTACTGTATGATAGACCACTGAAATGTCAACTACAACATGAGGACTGATGTAACTATTGACTAGTAATGAATTCGTGGGCATGATGATCAACAAAATGGTTCACGAAGAAGGAGTTGAAACTGTCCAGAGCATCGTGATGAGAAAAATCATCGGGTACCCTTGTGGAACCGTAGATGGGTAGCAAATGAGCTCCACAAGTGATCGTCTCAAGTGGAATGACTTGCACTGTTGGTTCTCCCTTCTGGTCGCACTCTAACTGGACAGTCCACATCCCTGTGTCAGCATCAGGCTCATCATCATGTACAAACCAGTTGATCAGTGCACAAGAATAGGGCTTGCGATGATAACAAAATGAGAAGAAAAGCAGAACCTGCCCAATCTCCATCCCTTCCATCCCAGGCTTTGTATCATCTAATACAACAAAAATGGTATCATGGTGGGGATGACCATGAAAAGCAGGAGTTGATTGGATTCTTTCCCGATGCATGCCACCTGCACCACATAAATCACTAGGCACATAAAAGGTGGCAACAGCAGAATGGTACATCTTGATGTCACCCTCAAATCGAGGGCAACCATCAATTGCTGAAGGTGGTGGTTGGTCCAGATGGTCAAGCATGGAAAGAAATTGGTGAAAGGCAAGGGGTAACTTGGGTTGTGAGACATACACTGCAAGCTCCTTGAGACCTCATGGATAGCCATATTCTAAAATTAGAACATTAGTTTGAATGCCGCAATGATTGCATTAGACACAATGCACAGAATTTGGCTGCAAGATTCACAACAAACAGTGCACTTGTCAGATCACCTGGTATTGGTCCACTGTCCTCTTCCTCATCCTCTTCATTCAAAGTATCCACTGCTTCTTCTTGATCCTCTTCCACACTTATGGTGCCAGCCATATAGGAAGATGTCATACTGATCAACATCTCACAATCCAAGAATATCCTGTGCAATGCGGTCATTTTCTCCATCCGCATGATGATCCGAAGCATCTGAATGAGTGCTTGGTATTGATTTTATCGACACCAAGGTTCCTTCATAGCTTTGATATGCTTTGACTCTGTGATGGAAGAACAAAGGCCATTGGGAGAACTGAAAAGATGAATGGAATTATAAAAATGCTTCAGGGCATGTTGGTGTGGTAATGATATCGAGTCCCATACACCTGCCTCAATGAAAATGTTCCATAGTTTGTGAAACTTAACAATACATTCACAAAAATGTTCAAGTGCAGGTGCTGTAATGGTATTGTGACGGGCAATATAACAGGCATCCATAAAGGTTGCTATGCTCTGGACCATCATGGAAGGTATATAGCCAGCGATGGCAGTGAGAAATACATGTGAACAACTGTGAGTCTCAGAACTGAAGGCTGGGAAATATGACATGCCTTCATCAATGCCTTTGAGTCATCACCTGTCCACTGGTTGTAATCTTGACCATTGGGGAACCATCAAAGCCCAGGAAATGGTGGAACAGCTGAGATGCTGTATAGCTTGTGAGTATGTGGTGGGAAAATCTCTACCTGACATTACATACCGATGGTCGATGTCCTCAATGATCTCAAAAGCTGCCATTTCACTGTGAATGATGTGCAAGTACTCCATTACCCAAGTCACTAGATGGTCCTTGAATGTGCCTTTTATAAGCTGGTGTAGGAGGTCAGGTGCAAGGAGCTCATGAATGTCTGCCCATGGAAAGGCATGCATGAAAGGCTGATGAAACAGTGTTAATGATGACCATGCAGAAAGAATCAAACAGACCACAATATCATGCCAAATTCCGAAGTCATCCCAGAGAATCCCTGCATCAAAGTTTTTGATGAGGAAGTCTGTCTTTGCATGTGCATGTCGATGACTTCCAGGGCCATCAAGGTCTGTGGGCAGAGCATCACACCTAGAACAGATGTAAAAATAATGAAGAAGAGAGGCTGGCAAAACTTACTTTGGACACCAGTTAGAGACAACTCCCAAAAACCAGACTTGTTCAGGGTAATCAGCAATGTAGGGACCAAGGCTGAATATGGTGTGGTGGAAATGCCCATTGGGACACCTGACAATCTTCAGCTTCTCCATGTATGGCTTAAGTGGGCTGAAGACAATCTCCAAACAACAATGATAGAGTTGACAACAAAACTTCTGGAATTCCACCTTTTTTCATTGGTGTTTGCTTGCTACAAAAAAAACTGATGGGTTGCATAAGATAGATATCAAAAAAGGCAGCACATACTTTTCAGTATTGGTAGAAAGGTGATGGGCAATATGGTGTTTCCATGTCCACAGTGAGCAGTATTTGATATGTTCCCAGGCGAGGCATATACTGGATGGTATTCCTGATGTCCCGTTGCAACAGAGACAGTTGTCTTGTTGCTGCCTGCTACTACAGGTACTAGCATCACACCATAAGTTGATACATTAGTGGCAATTGTGGTCTAAACATGTTATATCAATAAATGTTGCTCATCCTTAAAGAAAACCATACCGCTTCACAATTTGCCCAGTATCCTGACATCAGATTTGAGAAAACACGATGCCCTGCATGATTGTACTCCTCATACAGCATTGTCTCAAACTGTCTATTGAATTCCGTGGTGCTTAGTTGCTGTTCGAGGGTGACAAGGACATCTCAAGCATTGAGTTCATAGGTCTCCTCCATCCATCGAGGTGGTGTTTGTGGTTTCAGTCCTGTATAGCAAAACTTAAAGGTCTTCCAACTAACACCTCCTGCATTTATGGAGTCAAGAGTCTCATAAAGGTCCTGAGCATTCCTCCATGGCACATGGTCAGTTTCCCCATATTCAGTTTCATGTTTGATGACAGTAGCATGCCAAATGTCAAGACCTTCATGAGTTTCATCTGCTGATGACTGAAGCCACATGTAATGATATTGAGCCCAGTCAAATGCTAGCCTATCAGAGAAGGGAGCCCATGGATTCTCAGAAGTTGTGTCAGGTGGTTGGACAGGTTCAGGATTGGGTACAGGCTCAGTGAGAAAAGAGCCATCAGGGGTGCATGGCTTCGCTAGATGAATGTAAGATAGAAAGATCATGGAATCTTATGCATTCAAGGACTACCTGTGAGATACTGATGACGAATCCATTTGTGCTGGGAGGCTTCTTTGGGTGGTGAAATGTTGGGATGCATTGATTTCTTATGGCGAGTGAGGCCGCTGTTCGAAAGACACTTGCATCCACAGATTGTGCAGGAATAAGAGATTATTTTGGGGATTGGAGGTTGAGGCATCTTGTCAAACTGAAATGCTAGAAGTTGGTGGTTGGTGGGAAGCTGAACGTTGGAATTGCGAGGAATTTTCTAGGACTGAATTGAACAGCACGTGAAGTTTAAATCAACTTGCTTATATTTTGGGGGTGTTTCCCAGTGCCACGTCAACTCATTATCCATTCAGTGTTACATCCTAAACATCTCTCCCTCATCATGCCTACGATGCAGTCCAACACTAATCCCAGGTCCCATACCAAGCCAAATGCCAAACTTGTGGATTTTCCTAGGATGCAACATGGTCAGATGAAAGTCCAGACTGAACAATTGGACTCCAACATACCAATGAACAATCTACCTGACCAAGATGGACCCAAACAGCAAAAGCCAAGAACAGGAGGCCAACCATGGGCCAATATTGCAGTGCCAGCTCACAGCTTGGTCAATGATGAGGACGTTTCCTTGCCTGCCAAAACCAGGACACGCAAAGATGCTCGGAAAGCTGAAACAACTGTGAAAGGGCCGAGTGATGATCCAGCTCTGAAGTGAGCTAAAGGTGACATGGATAAGGCTTCCCAGCCATCTGTGAAAGGGAAGGCCCAGCATGGACAGAAGCAAACAGGGGTGGTCAATGCCAGGGATCCACTACCTGACTGCCCAGGCAGAAATGTCCATCCCACCAAACCAACAACCACCTGCCACACATCCCAGGAAGTTGTGGCTGAGCACAAAGCCAAGAAACGAGCTATGGAAGAGAAGATACGTGAGGGAGAAAAGGCAAAAGAGTTCTTAGCACTGATGAACATAAATGAAGACCTTAATGATGAGGAACTACTCACCAAAAACCCACAACGCTTATCCGCAGCAATTTGCAAGCATGGAAGAGCATGTCTTGATGATAGTGATGACGAGGGAGAGGAATTCAACTTTGACACTGTCAAAGATGGGGTATATTCACATGATTTGACAGACGAGCCTGCAAAGGCGAAAGGAAAGGCAGTAAGTAGTCAAATGCATGCTTCTGTTGTGGACTGACTAACCTCATTGTTTCAAGGTCAAGAAACCAAAGAAGGCAGCAAAAGGAGACCTGCGCAGTGACATAAAGACAAAGGAGATCAGACTACATAGCCAGGAAGATGGTGGGAGGGAAGTGATCAACAATGTAAACAAGGGAGTGAATGTGGGGTAGGTTAATCACATGTTACACAAGTGACAAAATATCCACACCTTATCCAAGTCTGTGCAGATTTACTGCTTTTGATTCAGCACCCAAAAATATCAAAATGCTGGTCTGCGAAAAGATCTGAATCCGAAGAGGGCCCCTGAAGACATCAACCCTTTTCAAAGTGGCAGCCTTGATGATGAGGATATTATCTTGGTCCAACCTTCATTCCCATGTACCAATAATGTGGCTGCTGTCCATTCAGAACATTCAGATCTTGCATTCCCTGCAGACCTTCAACGTGATTGTTCATGCAAAAACAAGGTGTGTACACTCCTTCTGAACACTCCCTTAATCTTAGGTCTCATCCATAACAGCTCATTGAGGTAGTGGCTGAGAGCAACGCCGATCTCCCAGTAAAGGTGAGGAGACTCCTTCGACTTCCAAAGAGTAACAGCATATTGATCTTACTATGCAGAACTCTAAAATCCAGAAGGCCACAAAGCTGCAGCGTGCAAAGAAAGTTCTGAAGGCTGATGCAGACCTTGGAGGTGAGGATCACCCAAACACTGCAGAATTCATTCACGATCCATGTTGGGCAAATGTGTTCATCCCAACAATCACCCATGCCCTCTATATATTGCAGGAGCCCTTCCTCAACTTTACCTCCGAATCTCCCATATTTCTTGCCACTGTTCAAAAGACCTTTAATCTTTCATTCCAAAATGTAGACCTGATGTTGACAGCTGATGATCCACTCATTGTCACGGTGTGCCGGATTCTCCATTATATCATGTTGATCACTCACTAACAAAAAACCTATGGCATATTAGGCTTATAGATGAATCAACAGCTGAAAGTACAAGCTTGCGAGCAGAATTCTTGAGGTGATTATCAAATTCTTCAATCGCGACAAATTTATTAATCAACCAGAAAAAATTCAGGACTATGTTCATTGGGCCATCAAAGGAGATGGTCCTGCAAAAACTCTAATGTTGCTCGTGACGATCCATGCTACCAGGTGAGTTAGATTTCTCATATCCACTCCTCGTCATCTTACTTACTGGATCCACAACGATGGTGCATCAGGCCCCTGATGGTTTCCTTCAGTCCCAATTCATTGCCCCAGCTGCTGAGCAACATCTGAAATATGCAAAGAACTCCATCCTCTATCCCCCACTTGATGTGAAGCACCCACCCAAGGGCCTATACACCCTACTTCTCATTGCAGTAAGATTCCACTGCATCCCATGATGATTGTTGTCAATCCTTAGTTCGGCAGGTGGAATAGGCTTTCGCTGCATTCCTGAGTGGCACATACATTGAGCCACAGCTTTTTGCACACAAGCATTATTGGCACATGATAAGGGTCTTCCTCGGTCATGTAGAACATATCAGTGAGAGACACTGGGGGCTTGTCCTCACATCCTGAAATGGTGCTGATGATGATATGGGCAATGATCTTCATGCAGATGCATCAATAATATCTGCCTACTGTGAAGACTTTTACATTCCTTCAAGCCCTCAGAAGCCATGAACTCTACATTGTTGCTTAGATATGACCTTATACCCTGGTACTACATAGTCACCACATACTGGACTCCACGTAACAACATTTAATTGCCACTTAGCCAATTTCTTCAGCATAGTTCCTAGGTTTCATAGGTTTCTATAGATTTCCTAAGTTACCATGGCTCGCTACTGGGGTAGGTTTCCAGAAAATTGGACATACATTTTGAGATGTTCGAGTTTCCGAGTTTTGGCTGGTTTTCGGTGGTTGCTCAAGTTGAGCAACCTCTGGAAACTGAAATGCTTAATTACTGATGTATATCATGATATTTCTCTGTTGATCATGGAGAACAGCCTGAGTGCAGCTGCCACCAATGATAGGCTTAATTTACTTAAGTATCTTCTGAATCCTCTTACACTACTTAACTTTTTATATCTCCTTATTTTGACTATAACCAGATGCAGCTGCTGCCAGTGATGGGCTTAATCTACTTAAATATCTGCTGAATCCTCTTACACTACTTGAACTTATATATCTACTTATTTCTGCTTATTGCACCATCAATTTTAAGGAAAAACATGAACTTAATCCGCTTATTCTCATTAATTGAGTATTAATCAGTAATAAGCTAATTAAGTAAAAAAAGTTGATCTTTGATTTTGCTGATGCACCAGGATGGAAGACACCTCTGCCTGTTGCATACGTGCCTTCTATGAGGTCAGCCATGTTGTCGAAGAGTGAAAAAGGTGTCTTGCACCACTTCTTCTGCTTTGGGTGAGCCTGCAAATGGCAGTGAGATAAAACCCAGTCAAAAAGTTATGCAATGCACCTCAATATATTTATCCCACACGTTGTCAGCTGCAGTAACCAGGTGCTTGTCCGCATCCCATCCAAAACCAGAGAGCTCCTGTATCTGCTTACCCTCCTTGTAATCTTTCTTGAGCTGGATGGAGAACCACTATCATGAGATTGCATGAATAATTGAGCAATTGAGATGTACTGCACCCAGTGGGTCTGGCAGCTTTGAGCAGACTTTGGGTTACCACCAGTATGAGTTTCTGTTCCTGCAAGCAGTGTTTCGGCAGTGGTCCAAGCAGATGGATGCCAGCCAGCATTGTCTGTCTGCCTGCTCTGCCATTCCTTGAACAATGTGTTGACCAGGATTGCATCACAGTCAGCAATACAAATAGCATGAGAGCGGGTCATGTTGGAAATAGATGAGAGGAGGGGAGTTGATTGCCTGTAATGACTGTGTGTGTACAATAGGGGGGGTGCACTGAGGATTCAATCAAAAATCAGTCACATTTTAAGGTGAACTGCAATCTAGAAAGAAAAAAAATTGTTCCAAGACATGCACTCCCCACGTTCAAGCCATGAACAATTATGACTTGGGGAAAGATGATGAACAGGGAAAGCTGCAGCCTAAAATGAAGAAAACAATGCATATATACATAAATTTCCTCAGGTTGACCTTAGCCTCATTGTAAGTATGGCCTACCTTCATAGGCTCCACTGTGTAGAAGCATTGACTTGACACTTGTAGCACATTGGAGGCCAGTGCACTGAGAGATGGGGGAAAGGAGTGATGGTGTTTCAGTGATCAGTCATTCATCGCCAATGATCACTGACTTGGATAAGATTGACACATGATCGAGCATGACATCAATCCTACACTACTACACACCAACAGCAAGTTAGAGTAGGACTTTGTAATTCTAACCTACCCTACTTCTACTCTACTCACATTTTCAAAAGGGGCCTAAGTAGTTTCAGTCATGTTGCTGAAATTAGTGCCCTGGAACTAGGAAGCTAGATATTTCAGGTAGAATAAAACTAGAAAAACCTTAGTTTCAGGCTGCCTGAAAGGTACAGTCAAACCTGTCTTAACCCATACCATTTGGTGGATGGCCCGAGGTATGGGTTATTGGAGGTTATGGGTTTAGGGAGATGAACTGAAAAAGCACTTGAAAAATTGCAAAAAAATCAGAAAAAATCAGGAAAAATATCTAGGCTTCATATTCATTGCTAAAGCAGGCCAATACCCATAATTTGAGCAATAAGTCTACAGTCTTGGGGAAAAGTCAGTCAAAACACTGCTTTTCATGGTCCTGGTCTCGTTGAGGCAGAGTTAAGTTCTATCTATATAACTGTTTATACTGTATATATGTATACCCCCTTGTCACCAAAGCCACATATACAGTAGTTAAACGGTATATAGATGGTTACACGGTTTAAGTAGAAGTAGTGGTCTGACACACTACTTGCTACATTACTACCTACAAATGACTTAAATATGTCTAGGAATGCTCAATAGAGTCAATACACACAAAAAATGCGACATGTTGAGACTGTGGGAACGCAACTAATGATGATCGACTCCTCGATGATCATTGTTATTACACTGTGACACTTGCCATAGTAAGGATTCTTTTAATAAGTAATTCTTCCTCCTTTTCCAATCCTTTTCTTGTTCTTTTCACTACTAATAATCTCCTTTTTCTTTTCTATCATAACTTGTATTCTCATGAGTCACCAGAGCTACCATGACAACTTCCACCATCAAAATAGTGAGTTTTTTTGTTTATTTCTCTCTAACTATAAATAGCCAAATGTTCTTTTCCCAGTGTTTTCAGCTTGACAACAGCCAACAATGCATGCAACAACCCTTTCCATCCAAATGGGATGTGAAGCTCCCGTTTGGGCATTGGAGACCATGGAGGGGTGTCAGGAGACCTGAGGAGCGGGATATCTGCTAGGTACACCCCTTATTCCCATCTCCACCCACACATCCACCCCCAGATCAACCACAAACCCAGCACCCCATTACCTGGTAATGACAGACAAAAACAATGACAATGGGGAGGATGATGATGGTGACAGGGAGGACAACAAGGAGGACAACTACCACTATGACAAGCCCAACAAACTGACACTGCAGAACATGACAGGAAGACAACAACCAGGAGGACCACACAGTCACAGCCACCACCACCACCACCACCACCACAGCACCCCCAACCGCAACTGCTCATGGGGTGGAAACAGGGAGCAATGAGGGATGGGTGACAAGGATTGTGAGGTGACAAAAACTGTGAGGATGATGAGGACAACAGCAATCAAGACATCCAGGACCAAGGCAGGGACCAGATGATGATGGGGATGACAGGGACTTGGACAATGACAATGACAAATGAAGGGGACAAACCATGAACGGTGGGGGGAAACCAGCAAGGGTGAACAACTAGGAGAGGAGGGCACCACCACTGCGAGCAGATGAAGGGTGCTAATGTGGGACAGGGATGATGGGGACAAGAGACATGGAAGCAACCACCTCCATGAGCAACCACTTGTTGGGCAGCCTCCCCTGCGCAAAATGCAAGGTTTTTTGTTTCTATCAGTAATTACTTTTGTGGCCCCTCACTTCATGCCACGGTTAGTTAGCTCAATAAAATTCTCCAATGCTTTGGTCAAATACTAATATTTTAACTGTATATACTGTTTAGACTAAACGGTTGGAGCCTTAGGTAGAGTTGCCTACTGAATGACCCCAAAACTGCTTCCATCTTGCATGTGATTGGTTCGATCAAGTCATCCACATATCTACCAATGGTTGAGACGGCCTTAAGAACATCACATTGGGTTGGGTGAGGCTCGAGAGGGATATCATTGTCAACATCATCCCCACCCATCAATTATGTTCACTTCATGATCCAACCAATGCTCATCAGCCGATGAGATGGTTTCCTTTTGAGAGAGCCTGGCATCTAAGGCATCTTTGTGATCCTTTATTTTTTTGGAAAATTCAGAAAGACCTCTCATAAGGATTTCGAGAGGTTTGGAGGTCATGGCAAAGGGTTTTCTCAACCAAAAAAAGAGAGAGAAAAAGGCAAACAAATTTATTTCTGAGGTCCTGAGCAGTGATGGTGGCGCATCATGTTGAAATGCAATTGGCTAGTCTATCATGGCAATAATATTAGTCCTAGTGCTAAGCTAATTTAGGATCCAAAATCTATGGGTTTTGGCTGACAAAGGGTATGGATTATGGGTTATCAGAGACTTATGGGTTATGGTGTCGAGTTTCCTGCCCACTGACTTGGTGGACCAAAAAAGGTATGGGATTTTGGAGTTTATGGGTTATCTAAGGTATGGGTTAAGACAGGTTCAACTGTACAATTTCAGTTGTGACTGAAACTATTGTTTTCAGCAAAATTTTCAGTTGATGAAAACCTGCTGCTCCCGATGTGACTCTGCTTATATCTCATTCCTGGCTGAGTCAATGCAGCCCTCACCTGACCTATGGATGAGCCCTGCCATTCTAAAAGAAAACCAATCAATAAGCAGGGGGTGTATATAAAATTGTCGAGTACCTCATCCTCATTGGAGCATATTCAAAATAGTGTTTTGGTTTCTGGTACACGACATTCTTCCATAAGTGAAATAATTGGGACATTAATATGCTTTCATGAATTGTGATCATCATGGAGTTGTCACGCTGAGACCAGAAGACAAGAGAAGAAGCTCTGCAAAGATCCAGATCTAAGGTTTGTTTGTTAGTGATTGCTTGAGTGCGTGGGTCATTTGAGATGAATGCCAAATTGGCATCCTGCATCAGTAATTAAGCATTTTGGTTTCCAGCAGTTGCTCAACCCAAGAAACTGGGAAACTTCAGAACCTGGAAACCCATGTCCAATTTCCAGGAAACCTCTCAAATTGAACTGCTATGGAAACTACAGAAACCACAGGTCCAGTCTTTTACAGTATGCACAATGAATATAGTTATACTTGTCAGAAATAAGAACTACTATTTATACCATATTTACGTGCAGTGGGACAAGCCCAGGGGAAAAGTAGAGTGGTTATATACCCTGTGGCTACACATGGACCATGTGGTCATATTTGTGTTCCCAAAAACAAAAGTGGAACCACTTAATGGACAACTTCCCACGACCATGACCACAACAAACCAACTGTGCCACGTCACCACCACACCACCTGAATGACCACAAAAATGAGCAAACACACCAATGAAAAGTGCCAAATGACAACCAGCATTGTTTGGGCCCTGGGTAGTGATGTACAGGGCTTGGCTCAGCTTGACCAGGCTTAGGCTTGGATAGATCATGAGCCGAGCCCTAGTTAAGGGCTCAGGCTAGGCTCAGGCTGGACTCAGGCTCAGGCCTGGGCTTTGTCACAAAAATTGGGGCAGAATTGGTTTATGGACCCTCTACAGTACATTTTGCACAAATATATCATCTTCATCATGATCGACAAATCCCTCATCATCAGCAAGATCAGTTGGGCTTTGTTCAGCAGCTACTGCAGCTGCATTCTCAGCTCGCTTTGCTAGAACTGCTTGTTGATGGGAGGGGAGTGTTGGTGCTGCTGAATTTGAGGTGTTGAGAAGCTTTCCTGATGCTGTCAATAACCTTTTTGGGCATTGTGCTGACAGACCAGTGTTTGTTGTCATTGAAGTCATGACAGCAGCAACAGTAGGAATCCATTGGGCAAGACTTCCTTTTTAAAGATGGTTTGATGGTGGCTGAAGAACTGTATAGATCCATGATGGACAAAAATCACAATTATTGAGCTGACTTGGAGCACATGACATGAAGGTTGATGCATCAATTTTTCAATGTAAGAAAGCCACGGCTTCAGGGCTTGGCTCAGGCTTCTAAAAATACAAGCCAAGCCTTGAGCCCTACAATCCCATCAGTAAGGCCCAGCTCAGCTCAGCAGCCCGGGCTTCAGGGCTTTGGGCTGAGCCTTGTACATCACTAGCCCTGGGTATGTTTGTTATTGTTAATTTCTTGTTTTTACTACCCAACATTATTTCTTTTTTAGGTTCTTTCCTCTTGATAACAATGACAACAGTTGAGGCCACCACCAGCCATGAATGGCAGGGAACAACAAACAGTGGGGAACAATGCACAATAGGGATGATGAACAGCTAGGAATGACAGGATGACAAACAGCAGAGATGGCAAACAGTATAACAAACATCAGAGACGGTGAATGACAGGGATGACAAAGACAAGCTGGGGTCAACAAACAGCAGGGATGATAGCAAGCACAAATGTCAGGAACAGGACAACAGCACCCCTCATGCTTGCTACAAACGCAAGATGGTGGGCATTGTTTTGCTTTGTTTTTCATTTGAAAACCCTTTCATGTAAGCGCTGATTATTACTTTATTGTAATTACCCAGCTTGTAAATCACTGTAGAATAGCAGCCCCATGATGGTTTCCTGGTTTCCTGGTTCCGAGGTTTTGCGAAACCCAGGAAACCATAAAAACTGAAAAAAACCAGAAACTGAATCACCAAATTGCTGATGTGGTACTAGTCATTTGTCTTGTTGTAGAATGAGAAGCTTGGTGTGGTGTGGTGTGAATGTTGGATTTAGTAAGTGCTGACATAGTGGTTTTGTGTTCCAAGTTCTCATTATTGAGAATGAGGTTTATCCTCTGACTTGGGCTAGCATGGGTAAAATGGCACACTTTCTATTGTGGCAAATGCCGGCGAGTGATGGCTTGTGTGGCTTTACTTACAGTCACAGACAGACAAACACAGCAAATCTGATATCTTGTGATTGACTAAAAAATTGACCATTCAGATTGCAGATTCGAACTCAGGATGGCGAGAAACGTCTGAAAACATACATCTGAAGTTTTTCCCATGAGTAATTGTGTTGGCCAGTATTTTAGGGCAAAATTTTAGGCTCAATGGCAAACTTTTGGTGCAGATATCATAGGGTCAGTGATTTGGAATCCAAAATTTGTTCATTTATTCAGATTAACTGTAGACTGGAATTTACTGGAGCTCGATTTCCAACTTTTTGTGACTCAGAATTTCTGAGCCTGTACATATGTAAATTAGTAGATCAAGTTTTTGCTGCCTCATGCATATATTTCATGCAGAAACAATTAGCTAGTAGGTAGCAATTACAATATCTCCACGGTCCATAGTCAGGATATTGTTTAATATGCATGTATGACAAAAAAACATGTGTATGTCTTTGTCTGGTACTACTTATGTTGCCACTAATACTCAGGAGACCAACTTGGGATATGATGGATGTAGTCGTTATCAATGTCAGTTGCCAATGATGAATATTGATGACAGTGTTACGACATTTCCTACTAAACTCACCTGACTTTGAGGATTTTCTCATGATCTTAGGGAATTTTTCCTGCTCAAACCACACATGGAAAATGCTCAATTCTTTTAGAATCATAACCAGGTTAGGAAAAGCTATTGATTGCGCTATTTTTTAGAATTATTTTTTTCAATGTTGGCCAGTATTTTTAGGGTACACTTTTCCAGATCATTGATTGGGCAAAATGGGCTCATGAATATTAACTCAATAGGCCCTAAATAAGATGTTTCTGCAATAAAATGGGTAATTTAGGTTTGGGTGGATGCTACAACTGGCATTGATTATTTTTGTTGACTTTGTTTGACCATGACTGTACTTACCTCGAGCTGGGAGAAATGGCTCACTTTCCATTGTGGCAAAACCTGATGAGTGCTGGCTGATTACATGGCTTCATCTTGAGCTTGCATGGGAGGAATGGCTTGCTTTCCATTGTGGCATTCTCTTGGGTCCTGGTTCACTGTCTGCTCCACCTTCTGCCTTCCTTCGCTGTGTGAATGCTTGCTTTTCCTCGTTCAATACCATTTCTGCTTCTGTGCCTGCATCCTATGTTCCTGTACAAATGCCATGGTGCTAAGGTCAGTGCATGCAGATGGTTTCTTGAAGGTGTGCCCTAAGTGGTAGGTGCTGTGACTTAAGATATGACACTAGTAGAAGTCCAGAGATAAAGTTGAGTAACCAGCAGTGAGTTTAACAAGCGGTGAGTCTAAAGAATGTGAGGCAAGTATGCAACAAGTACTACCATCTATATTGTGTTAATACCAATAGCATGCTGGTGCCAGTGATCACATGGATCTGTACAACAAAGAAACCCATCTACATAGCTACCCTCAACAGATCATGTTACACTACATATGTTCAGTTTATGACAATCAGGTGGACATCATGTTGGACACATCAGAGCTCCAAAATTTTGTGTTACACATGACTTTACAGCTTATCAATTGTCTGTTAGTTTGACTACAGTTCACAATTGACTATATCTATTGCTTCAGTTTTTGTTTTGAACAACTGCGGGACTATCAACTGCCATTTTGTTCCACCTTTCGAACCCTCCCTCACTGCTGACAATGACTTACTGTAGTGAATGAGCTATCCAACAGTGCCAGGGATCATAAGACCATCAGCATCTTGCATGATCCTCCTTTGATTGGTATGTGTTAAGGGCGAAGCCTCAACCACTCGATCTAGTCAATGTCATTCGACGAGGTGCTTCCTCAACGAGTCGTTTGGCACTAGTCTTACTCGGAGCGTCCAACGTAAGATAGGTAGTGCACTCTAGCAGGGCTTCTGCATAGAGTCATTCAGGTTCACGCACTAAGGGGCTTCCTTAGTGGTTTTGAGTAAGTTCACGAGTTGCAAGTTAAGGCTATTAATTGCCTAGATCTAAACTAAGGACATCCCTACTACGAGTTGCAGTACTTATACTACAAGGGAGGTCCTTATTGTCCAATCAGAAAGGTAGATGCATATCAAGTAAGAATAGAAACAATAGCCCTTATGCCTTGCATGAGGCGTCCGATGTCACGGAGTGCTGCAGCGCAGCATGTCAGGAAACAATAAGAGATAAGCCTCATGCCTAGCATGAGGTGTCCGATGTCATGGATCCGATGTCAAGGATCCGACGTCATGGACCTCATGTCAAGAGGTTGTCATATCACAGCATGTGTGGGAGTAGGTTTGGGTGCATGGAGTCACCATGCATCAAGGGTGCCTTCCTCGGGAAGGGGATTGAATGCATGCAGTCAGCATGCGTCGTGCATGTGTCTGGTGTCAAGGTCATGCCCTAGGCATGAATCATGGAGTGCCTCCTGTCTGGAGGGGATCGTCGGGTTGGTTGGGTTGGTCGGGTTCCATGAGTTACAAGGAAAATTGTAACAGTATGACAACAAACAAAATTTGGACTTGTACAATGTTGCCTGCTTGGAATTGCTGTGGCTTGCATTCTTTGAAACTATCATTTCAAGCTGAGTAAGTGGAATATGCTTGGTGAGTGTTTTGTATGCTTGCTTGTGTTCACATTTGCTCCCTCTGTGTAGCATGAAGTACTGTACTTGGTTGTCTTCTGTGTGTATGTGTTTGATGTGTCACCTCTGGTCATGTTTTGGAGGATGTTTTGAGGGTCAACTTCCTTGAAAAAGGGGATGCTTTCCTGTCCCCTTGCTTCTGTTGATGGTGTGAGGTACCAGTTCAACATGTTGATGGTTGATGAATTCCCTTGTGAGTTGTTCCAGCTTTCCAGGATTCCTTCTGAAGAGCCAGTCAAAGTGGCCATAAACCTCCTGAGCAGCTAATATTGCTCAGTCAAATGTTGGAGTACCTAGACCAGATAAAGTGATACCCTGATGCAGATACTTGAACTGGTGAGCAGAGATCCTGTTTGTTACATTTAATATGTTGTGCTCCAAAATTCCAAACTGTTTTTGTGATCCTTACCTGGGTTTTTCCAGAACTGGTGGCAAGTCCTTCAATGTGAGTACTCCATGCATTGTAAAAAGTGCCTCTTTGCTGCTATCATCCTCATTAGAGCACTGCTTCAACACATGCCACAATGTCAGTCCATTGAGTTTATAAATGCTGTATTTATTATTGAACATTTTGCATTCCTTTGACCATTCAGATGTTTTTGCTTATGAATAGTTGCCATGCTGCTCACCTTGAACAGATCAGCCAGTCTCTTCCAGCATGTTTCCTGACCATCTTGTTCTAGTTTCATTGCAAGTGTGAGATATTTCAACACTTATGTGCTTCTACAATGTTGTAGTTTTTGTCTAGCATTTTTTGTGCCATGTTTTGTTGCAGTGTCAATTTTCTTCCCACTGACAAATTGTTTGGCTTACATAGCAAGGCTTCATGATCTATGATCTCTGCACTAGATCCTGTCATGCATGTGCTGTTGTGAATTTTGTGCCCATTTTTCTGTTATGCATGCCTTCACTTGTTCATTAGGCTAATTGTTTTCTAGTTTTGCACCTTCCAAATGCTTGTCTAATTGTGCAATGTGGTTGTCATCCTATATCATGGTCTTTTGTTTCCCAACTTAGTTGTTGTACTCCATGTGATTGTGCCACTGGTCACATGTGTTATTGATCTCCCTCTTTCTCCACTGACCCTTCCATTGGTGCCCTTCTTCAATCTGCACTCTTATTTCTTCCCCTGAACTTAAGTGTGCTTCCTAGCCTATTGTTAGGGCGACACCCACTATCTGCTAGCTAAGACCATGCAGGTTCTCTCTACAAGAAGGGGGCGGGATCCGCGCTCATGATGGGGGAATTGATGGTTTTGATGTGAGGGGTTATTAATAAGTGAGATTGTTGAGATAGGCCTTTCACACCAAAAACATAGGTGGAATACCTAAGAGAACACAACTGGGGTCCCCTAGGCGTGTATTTAGGGTTTATATACTATGTTACATATATTGTACATTGTGGTTACTGACACGTTCGTACATGCACGTACATATTGATGCGTGCGAAATAAAATTCTCACGCTATCAAAGTGTAGCATCATTTGGCATCATGTAGCGTAATTCAACATAATAAAATAAAAATGAAATTTTATTAGGTAATGGGGTGGTTTCCTAACATTACCCCCCTTTTATGCCTCGACTTCCAGGTGAGAAAATATTACATTTGTCCCCTCTGTGAAATTTTGGTAAGGCTGGAATCTCATCCCCTCATACACCATTCTCGCAATGCAATGTGGAGCATTCAGATTACATTTAAAGAATTGGGCGATTGTGTTACGCATTCGCTTACAATTCTCTTCGGGTTCCCACAAATTATTTTCATCAGTATAGTTTTTCCACTTTATTAAGAACTCCAATTTGTTCCATCAAAGACATGAGTCTAGAATTTCTTCAACTATGTATTCTGGAGCACCTTCTACTATTATTGGAGGTTGCGGAGTAGTTTGTTGGCCAGGAATAGTGGGTGGGCGGTAAGGGCATAGGTGGGATACATTAATCTCGGGATCAATCTTGAATGATCGGGGTAATTTTAGCACTACCACATTAGGCGAGATTACTTTAGAGATCGCATATGGGCCAACTTGTTTTTCCGTAAGTTTCCTCAAAGGTCGTGGAATATTCAGGTCCTTGGTACTTAGCCATACCAAGTCACCAACTTTGTACTCTGGAGCATGTGCTCAAGTACGATCTGTGTGTCGCATCATGTCATCATGTGCTTTCTTCAATGCCACCTCTGCTTCCTCTTGTACCTTTTGCATCTTAGATACAAAGTCTTCTACCGACTGTACTTTGACTTCCCTTCTGGGTTCTACTCCCATGCGAGGATGATATCCATAATTCGTGAAAAAGGGTGACATACGAGTAGCCAAATGGAATTTGTTATTGTGGGAAAATTCGGCAATTGCCAACCATTCGGGCCAGTTGGTTTGTTGGTAGTTGACAAACATACGTAGGTACTGCTCCAACTCCTGATTCATTCTCTCTGTCTGCCCATCAGTCTGCGGGTGATATGCCATAGATAATTTAGTTTGAATTCCCAATATGTTGTTTAGTTCTCGCATAAATGCAGAAGCAAATTGTGGTCCGTGATCGGAGATAACGGTATCGGGTAACCCATGTAACCGCCATACCTGATTTAGGTAGGAGGCGCACCAAGCCCAATGATGAGGTTTCTGTAGTAGTAGGAATAATATGGACCTCCTTTGTAAAGCGGTCACATACTACGAATATTGCATCGTACCCTTGAGCCTCGGGTAATCCGGTAATAAAATCCACAGATATATCTCACCATGGCGCTTTAGGTATAGGGTTCAGCATTAATTTTCCTGCAGGTTTCTCTGGAAATTTCTTCCCCCTCATGCACGTATCACATCCATCCACATACCCCAACACATACTTCGAAATTCCGGGCCACCAATAATTTCTCATTACTAATTCCAACGTCTTCCATCTTCCTGGGTGTCCGGCAATTGGCATATTGTGATGTAACCAGACGATCTCCCTTCGCAAATCCTGATCCTTCGGTACATACACTTTTCCTCGAAACAACACCAACCCTTGTTCCTCAGCCCATTCATCTCTTTTGATATTACCTTTCTTCTCTCCCTTCAGAGCTTTCACGGCTTCCACTACTTCATCATCCATTTCCGAACATTGTCTAATTTTAGACAACATTTCCGTTTCCGAGCTATCTATTAATAGATGCCCTTGATGCATAGCACAAATGCGAAAGTATTCAGGTTTGAGTAAGGTAACATTTTTATTGTCCTCCTCCACCCCCCTTTTATGATCAATACGTCTGGATAATGCATCTGCTTTCCTCATTAAGCTTCCCGCTTTGTTGACCAAGTGAAAGTTGAAACGCAATAGGAATAGTGCCCAATGTGCTTGCCTGCGATTAAGCTCCTTAGCAGACATGAAGTATTGCAGATTTTGATGATCTGTCCAGATCTCAATCTCATGCATACATCCCTCCAAATAATGCCTCCACCCCTCCAATGCTCATATTATCCCCAACATCTCTTTGTCATGCACATCATAATTCCTCTCCACATCATTCAACCCTTTTGACAAGTATGCACAAGGATGCCATTTGTCATCTTCGCACAGCATTGATAATACCGCTCCAGTAGCAAAATTGGATGCATCAGATTCCACTCGCAAAGGGCATGTGAAATCTACTGGGGCTAATATTGGTCCCTCCACAAACTTCCTCTTCAACTCCTCAAACGCTGTCTGCTGCTGCTCTCCCCACCTCCATACTACTCCCTTTCACATAAGGTTATGTAAGGGTGCAGCAATTTTAGAAAAATTGTGCACAAAGCGACGATAATAATTTGCGAGTCCCAAGAAGGCTTGAACCTCCTTGACACGGGTGGGTGCAGGCCAATCTGTGATCGCCTGTACCTTGATTGGATCCATTTTGATCCCGTCAGGGCCGATCAATAATCCTAGGAACTCAATCTCACTTGCCCCAAACACACACTTCTCTGGTTTCAAAAATAGATCATTCTCTGCCAACCTCCATAACACCTCCTGTACTATCGCCTCATGATTCTCTTCATCCTCCATGAATATCAGAATGTCGTCAATAAATATTATTATCACGCCTTTGTCTATTACGTCCTTGAAAATGTCGTTCATCATATTTTGAAAGGTCAGGGGACTATTAGTCATCCCAAAAAACATGACAAGTGGCTCGAAGGATCCTTGATGCATGGCAAATGCTGCCTTCCACTCATCTCCTTTCTTTATTTGTACATTGTTGTATCCCCATCGTAAATCCAATTTTGTAAAGACCTTGGCTTTTCCCACCTTGTCAATTATTTCTGAGATCAATGGCAGGGGGTACGTGTTCTTCACTGTCCACTCATTCAAATACCTATAATCTGTACACATCCTCTTCCTTTGGTCTTTCTTTGGCACAAAGAATATTGGTGACGTCTGTGGTGATTTTGAAGGTCGTATGTATCCTTTGCGCAATTGCTCCTTCAGGAACACATCCACTTCTTCTTGTTCCATCAGAGATAACGGATATACCTTTGACTTCTTCGGCACAAACCCTGGCTTCATCTCAATCACATGATCCCATGGCTTCCGCACTGGCATTTGCTCAGACTCCTTCTTCTGGAACACTGACAGATGTTCATGATACACTTTTGGCACCCATTCCTCCACTGGCTTCTCCACCTTCATGATATTCTTGTCCCATGACTGTCCTCCATGAATTGTTCTAAAGGTTTGCTTCTGCTCTTCTTTCTCAATCATGATTGGAACTTCCCCATTTGGCATTTCCTCATCCTCCACTTCCTCCATCATAACAGAATACTTCCTCGGACATTCTTTCTCTTTCTTTTTCCTTTTTTCCTTCTTCATCTTCCTCCCATACACATTACATTCCTTAGGACAACGAGTCATTTGTACTTTCCCAGTTTTCCAATCAATTTCGGGATTATGCTTCTGTAACCATGGACATCCTATTATTAGATTGGTTTTCCCAAGATCACACACTTCGAATACGGCTCGCTCCTGATGCTCCTGATACTTTAGTACCATAGTCACCTCCTCCTTGATAGTTCCTCCACGATTGACTGTTCCATCAATATTGTACACCATTATAGGTTGCGCCAGCTTGCGTGTGTTAATACCGTTTCTGGTAATTAAGGATCGATTAATAAATAATCCTGTAGCACTGCTATCAAGCAACACTTCCACATCAATAGCTGCATGTGTGTCCACTGTCTTCAGTCCCACAGTCAAGGTGATTTCGGGTTTTATTTGTGCAGAGCGAATAAAGAATTTAGGGGTTTTCGGAAATGACACGTGAAAATTGTCACGTGATTGACAACAGTTGTACTCCTCCTCGATTTCCTTTTCTGATTTGCTCTGGGTTTCCTCGGATGCTAATACATTGTAATGATTCTGGGTCACCAATGGGGAAACCTTCACTGGGACTCTTCCATAAAATTCTTCTGCCTGCCTTCCTCCAGCTTCACTTCCTTGATTGTAGCTTCCCTAATCTTTCTCTTCTGCCTACAATTCCTAGAAATGTGTCCTAACTGCCCACAGTTAAAACATTTAAGTGGGGCTCGTCTCCCTGCTTGATCAACCTCCATTGCCTCTGCTGGTGCTGCTGACTCCATAACTATAGGTGTCACTGCCATGGCTGGTGGCTGTGCCCTTGGAGCTTGCGCCTGAGGCACCTTTCCTTTCTCAGACTTTCCTCCAGATGACTTTCCAAATTTACTACTTCCGTACATCAACTTTGACTCCACCTGTTCCTGCCAATATTGCTGGTCAAGGCGCATTGCCCAATTATACCACTCATCCAATTTCTCTGGCATAGAAGGTAGTCAGTAGATAGACTTGAATAAGGAGGGATTTAATCCTGCTTTCAAAAACTCTACCAACATGGCTTCTCCCATGTCCATTTGCGAAGCTTCTGCTTTGAACTGCAAAATAAATTCATCCGCCGTTAAGGAACCTTGGTGCATGGTTTTTAATTTAGCATTGGCTGTCACCTTTGGATTAGGGTCTCCAAACTGTGCCTCCAATCTCTCCAGAAATTCCTTGAAGGTTGCAAAAGGTTTATTTCCCACAGCAATTTGATTAATAGCCTCGTTTCTCCAGAACTGTGCTTTCCCCCCCTGAATGTATGAGAGAGCAAACATAATCCTAGACTCAGCTGTATGAAACTCTGGCTTCCTCCCATGGATGTACAATACTATAGAGCTGATGAAGGATTTTGTATTCTCCATGGTACCGTCAAAGATTTGCGGGGGCACGTACTTAGGTAAGTGCACTTTTCCATTTCTGGATTTCTCTGCTGTCTCATCCTCCTGCGATATCCACTCCACCATCTCCTCCATCTCATCATCTCTTTCTCCTATCGTCTCTGGCTGTACTTCTGCTTGTCTGGGCTGTGATGCTGCCAATACTGACACTAATTGTGACATTTGTGCTGTGAGCACATCAATTTTTGCCTCTAGTGCTGGTATGGGAACAGGATTAGGACCGGGATTAGAAGTTGAAGGTTCGGACATAATTGTAGAATCTGTGATGAATCACTTCTTTGACAAATTCAAAATTTTTTCTTCGAGACCTCTTCAAACGTTTACGGGTCACGTGATACAGTTTGTCAATCGTTCATCATTCGTCGGGCGCCTATTTTGACACTTTGGATCAATAACCCTTCCAACAGTGCCTGATCTTGGAGATATCACTGAATTCCCTTTCTATCACATTTGTGCATGTTGACAGTTTTATATTTAGAGGCAGAGCACCCCTTCTGACATCTACCCTTTGGTATGATGTCATTTGGTGGCCTTGGTCTGCCTATCTCCGCCTTTTCTATTTTTAGATTATTATTTGATTTTTGCAGTCTTCACATATACTGGGCATTGGCAAAGGGATCCTCAGAGTTTTCTCTTCAGATTTCCCTTTGCTAGGTGCACCTCCAATCCCTGTAATATGTAGTATAATTTTAACTTCAGATTTCCCTTTGCTAGAGGCTGAGGTTGCCCTTATAGTAGAAAACTCTCTCCTAAGGCCCAAAATCGCAAATGCGCTGCCCAAGATAGGCAGGTACAGAGTGGACGATGCTTCCCAAAGCTCCACAGACTCCCTACACACTGTTCCTGACAGTCCCACCTTTAGTGCGCTGCCATTTTTGCCTAATGCACCCCCTAGCAACATGGATGCATCAGAGCACCTCGACGCGCTTGAAAGCAATGTTACCAGAATACACGCACAAATTGATTTGCTTAAATCTACAATCAAAAACTTCATCAGAACCCTTCAGACTAGCTCCATGACCAATATTCCCCCCATTGCGACTCCAAGCATGCCCAGATCAAACCGTCTCCCCCCGCTGAATTTAAGGGCATGCATGCACAGGGGCATGCATTCCTTAATTCCTGTGAGTTGTACATCAGTCTCCAGTCACATCAATTCATCAATGAGGGTGCTTCATTGATGAGGGTGCAAAAATTTATTAGGCCTTCCACAAAAACAATGCTGCTAAATCCTCCACTGATTCCTTGCTTCCTCATCTCCATGAGTTTGGGGATGTGTTCTCCAAGGAATCGTTTGACTCTCTCCCTGCATGCAAGCCATGGGATCATGCAATCGAACTCACCCCCAGTGCGACCCCTTCATCCTGCAAGGTCTATCCTCTCTCTCCTGAAGAACAACAACAGCTTGACCAGTTCATCGATGAGCACCTAGCCTCTGGATGTATTTGACCATCAAAGTCACCCATGGCCTCTCCCTTTTTCTCTGTCAAGAAGAAGGATGGCTCACTTCGACCAGTTCAAGACTACAGAAGGCTCAACAACATCATGGTCAAAAATTGCTACCCATTACCTCTCATCTCCAAACTTGTGAACCAGCTCTGTGGAGCCTGATACTTCACCAAGCTCAATGTCCATTGGGGTTACAATAATGTGAGGATAAAGGAGGGAGATGAGTGGAAGGCAGCCTTTCATACCAACTGTGGTCTTTTTGAACCACTTGTCATGTTCTTTGGCCTTACTAATAATCCTGCCACCTTTCAGACCATGATGAACGACATCTTCCATGACCTCATCCTCAAAGGCGTTGTTTGTATCTATCTCAATGACATCCTCATCTTCACTTGCATGGCTGAAGAGCACCGTCGCTGTTAAGACTATAGGTCTTTAACTCAGCCTTGGCTTCGTATATCACAGTTGGAGGCTTTCCAACTATATCGGTATTGCACTAGGAGGCTTTCCTAGTGTATCGGGCTTCTGGCCTTCACTTGGGTACTTCCTCAAGTCGTTATGGCTATCTATACTCAGAGGCTTTCTGAGTAGACCATCGGTTTGTGTATCACAGTTGGAGGCTTTCCAACTGTCGAGTTCGAGTTATCAGAGCTAGGGGCTTCCTAAGCTGTCGAGTGTTCTGGTTGAGTCTAAGACCGTTGTTTGAATTAGGTCAAGCCGAGGAATACAGGCAGTATTACTACAGCTTATATACAGTTCGAAGATACCTATCGTCCAATTGGAATGCAGGATCATTATCAAGTAAAAATAGAAAGAACAATAGAAATGACAGGCCTCATGCCTTGCATGAGGCGTCCGATGTCACAGAGTGCTGCGGCGCAGCATGTCAGGGAACAATAAAGGATAAGCCTCATGCCTAGCATGAGGCGTCCGATGTCACGGATCCGATGTCAAGGATCCGATGTCAAGGACATGCTGCGCCGCAGCATGTTGATCGTGAGAGTCCAACATCATGGACCTCATGTCAAGGGGCTGTCATACCACAGCATGTGTGGGAGTGGGTTCGGGTGCATGGAGTCACCATGTGTCAAAGCGTCTCCCATCGGAGGTGAGTCGAGTTGAATCAGAAAAATAAAGTACCTGGCCTTGCCGGCGTATGTCTGGTTGTCCTGGGTTACGATAACAAAAATCATAACAGTCGCATCATGTGCCTCGTCCTAGAATGACTTTGACGGTACAAACTCTACCTTTGTCAGGACAAGTGCGAGTTTGAGAAGACCAAGATCGAGTACCTCAGCCTGATTATCTCAGAGGGTCAGGTGGAGATGGATCCTATCAAGGTGAATGGGGTCACGGCTTGGCCAATGCCCATGAACAAGAAAGAGGTGCAGTCTTTCCTGGGCTTCATCAATTTCTATCGGCATTTTATCAAGGATTTCTCACATCATGCATGACCACTGTTTGACTTGACAGGAAAGGAGGCATGGAGGTGGGATAATGCACAACAGGAGGCATTTGAAAAGCTTAAGGAGATGGTCACTTCTGCTCCCATTCTTACCTTTGCTGACGATTCGCACCCTTTTCATGTAGAAGCTGACAGTTCTGACTTTGCGACACCTGCAACTTCAGTATTTTGTATGTGTATTGAGATATCAAGCTCAGCCATCTTGGGCCACTCTTTGGCCCTGATACTCTTCCATTATTGATCCTTATCATTCCAGTGTTCTGCCTTCATTACCTAGTTACCAGTATATATACTTTGCTGTACCATATTGTGCTCTTTGAGCACTTGTAACCAACAGGCACTATTCCCCTTTTTGCAACAATGTGTTGATGAGAAACCATGTGACATCATGCCCAACTTGCTGATGATGCATCAACAGAACAACTTCCCCCAGCAACTTTCTTAGCATCATAACACACATTTCCAATAAATCTACAGTTTCTACTGGTTTGGGAGCTATTCTACAACCATGCTAAGTAATTCATGCCCAAACAAAGCCATTTTTCATAGTTTACTAGTCTATAGAACCCATTTGGTGGCTCAACAACACTTATCAGCATTGCATATACCCTAGTATAATTTTTTTCAGCCTCTGCCAGGATCCCCCCCCCTGCCTGCAGTTTGGATTCCTGTTCCATCACCCCTTTGCATTCACTCTTAGAATCTTGCACTTCCTGGCTGCTGAAGCAGCATCAAGTAAGCTTTGTTCCTTACTATCTGATATGTACAAATGTTAGTTATGGTGATAAAGGAAGGAAATGATAATGTTAGTATTTCAACTGTGTATATCAAGTGTATATCTGTCCATTAAACAGTATATATAGTTTAGATAACTGTTTATGTATACTTGGCCTTTGAGGAGTATACATAAACTAAACAGTTGGAGACTTACATGATGGGTTCAAAATCACAGCTAGCCTAGTAAGAAGCATAGGAATTGTGCCACTAGGCAGTCTGTACTATATAGTGATGAGATATTTTGTGTGAAAATTGCTTGGGGAAAGAACTGCACATGATGGGAAACTTCCATACATGGCAGAAGTAGGGCTGCACACCGTGCTGTACACTGATGGTTACATGGCGCCGTCTGATGGTTACAGTACCCGTACCATCAGGACCTTGAGACTTGCCTTGACGATACGGTGTACGGTATGGATTTATGCCGTATTGACCATCAAAAGATGGCCGTTACGGCCGTGCATACGGTTATATGGCGCTTTCTATAAGCACTCAGCCAAAAATAGAAATGCTGACAAATTTATTTAGGTTTCGATCACACAATGACCAAACAGTCAATGAAGATAAGCCCAACGACGACGACAATGACGATGACGATGCAGGGCTACCACCACCACCAAACGAACAAATGGTGGGAATACGACCACCCCAGGTAAGTGTTTTTTATGTCTCCTCTCTCATTTTCTTCATTCAACTAACTTCTATTGTTATTATCTACAGGTTTTATCTAACAATGACACTACAATGACAACCAATGCACCTCCACCCGCTGGCTGAGGACTGCCTCATCATTTGGGCATAGGAGACTGCAGAAGGGCATGAAGACGAAGGATGCCGACGACTAAATCATGACAACAACAACGAAGAGGATGACAATGACGGGAACGACAGGGATGAGCACGACAACAACCCAGACCCAGCACCCGTCCCCACCGCTGCGAGCTACTGCTCGCAGGGTGGACTACTTTTGCTGTGGATTATGACCACGGTGACGCAAGCAAAAGGAAACCGAACAACGATGAGGGGATGACCAGGGACGACCAGGGTGGCAGGGCCAGAACGAGCGGCGGAACAGACCCCACGACGGCGGGGATGGGACGGAGACAGAGAGAGTACCCGACAACGACAGAGATGGTGGGTGAACACAACAATGAGCAGGACGGGGAGGATGAGGACGAGAACCACCACCACCACCACCACCACAGCACCCCCAACCACCGCCGCGGGCAACTGCTTGCGGGGTGGAAACGGGGAGCAACAGGGAGGGGGGATGGATGGCTATCAGACGGCCAGGGCGAATAACTCGCGTTTTTCGTGGGAGCTTTTTTTGTTTTCTGTCATTCATTATTTTTGTAGCCCCTTCCCTTGCTGCATGCGAGGGCGGTTAGTTGTACTTATCTCAATAAGAACATTTGTATCATCCCTCACACTATCTGATTAAAAATTCCAATGTATAAAACACTCTGGACCATTGCAAACAACAAACTCCTGTCGCTGCATTTGTTTACTATAGTACTGGAATGTTATATTCAATTTTGTGTATTATTATATTTCCGTCAACCGTAATACGGCCGTATTGGTACCCGTACCGTACCGTCAGAGGTTATGGGTGTTAGATATACGGACAGTGTACGGTCTACCGTATCCGTCAAACTACCGTGTGTTGTACGGCCGTGGCCGTAATACGGACGGTGCGCAGCCCTAGGTGGTGTACACAGTAGTTATACAATATATAGATGGTTAAACAGTTTACCTATTATGATTGACAGCAATAATAGGTAAACTGTTTAACCATCTATATATACCACCTTGAGGCCCATTGAAGCCCTATAATATACATAAACATAAACATATACGGTATAAACTGTATAACATAGTTATATAGATAAGTAGAACAGTTGGAGCCTTAGAGATTAGGCTGCAGAGGGTTTGAATTGCGGGATATTGGGTGGAAGATCTCTGGAATGGAATACACTGACTGTATCTGTAGTATGTACTATCTGTATTTCCTTAGTGTGGTATGTTAATTAGATGTCAAATTCACCGATTATACATACCCAGCAAGCATGGCAGATTCGCCCATTATACCCTGGTCAAAACTTTTTTTCTGGCACCCCTAGTACCCTTAGTCACAGAATCCTATTTCGCCACCCCCTTGATTTCAAATTATTTTCAACTCTGTTTTCCCCTCTCTCACGTTTGTTAGATTTTTCTAGATCCTTACGGAAAGTCACCCACTGCTGACGGATGGGGCGCCAATCCCACCGACGAAAACTAACCATTTTGGATCGTAGTATGACCTATGTCCTCCGAGTCCGAGTCGTTGTACCAAGTTGATTTTCATACAAGAACTAATAGGGAGTGATCCACACTACACCCTAGCAAGCCCGTCTTGTAGTTTTCGTTTGAAAATGACTGTCGAAGGCTCTACAAATTCGAATTGAAATGGGTATCACGTCTCGCGTCGGGTCAAAATATCAAATTTATAGTCCTGGCTATATGTATCTACATGCAGTCTGACTAATCGATATCAACAGCATTTATACGATCAGTCAGAAATTGTCACTTTTTCAATGTTTATCCAACTTTCCCGCTTTCCCCTGTACCACACAAAAGTGAGCTCAGTTTACACAGCTGAAAGGAAACACTGACTCTTTACGGGAAAGATGCGCACCTGCGTGCTCTTTCAACACCAGTTTCACAGTTTTGACTTCGAATGCCCTAAAGTCCAACTTCAGCACTGGACTTGTCGTCTGCGCATCATCGTCATCGGCATGCATGATGTTCAGTTCCTCGTCCTCATCCTTATCTTCCAACAGATTAGTGGTATATGCTTTTGCAACGGACAGATGGCAGGAAATCCTGAGTCGCGCCTGTGCGTGACCGCCGAAAGCCTCGTAGAGTCGCAGAGTGACTGTTGTTGCCTTGGACTTGCTTTCAAAGTCATCGTCGCCGCGCTTAACGGTTTCCAGGAAGACATTACGAGCACCCTCCACGACGAACGGTGATTTGAGGCTCGACAGCATAGTGTCTGTAACCTCTGGCACGCATCTCACTGTCATTGTGAACTGAATGAGCACTCAATAATATCGATATGCTAAGATGACGACTGACCTCGAATGGGAGAGTTGTAGATGTACGCAGCCACGGGCACATCAGATTCAAGGAAATGACCTTCATGAGGCATCACGGCCCATGAAAACCTGTGTTCTCCTGATATACAATTTGACGTTAAGCACTGGTGTCGCAATGTACATGTACAAACCTTGATCCTGATCAGCATCAGGTGCAGTAGCCGCCCGCAGAAGCGAGATGCTAAGCACATTCCCTTGACATGAGAATCCGTACTTGGACTCCGACAAAAAGGCTACACCGTAGCCATATTCACTAAGATCTGCAAACTGGATATCATGGAGTGAGAAGCCGTTAATGGCAAATGCACATTTGTGAAATTACCTTGTGACCACACACTTCGAACTGTTCATCGTGTCAGCGTTGATGCAGTGTGTACATAGTATAGGGAAATATCCAAACCTTGGCGATGTCCCAAGTTGTATTCTTGTGTGTCGGCCGCTGAACATGTCCAAATTGTGTCTCATACGTGGCGTTGTCACTGCGGATATTCAGCGGTAACTGGACTGAAAGTCGTGTCAATGGAAACTCATTACAGAGCCAGAGGGGAATTACACTTAAGGATCTCGTGGCGTTGATGCCAATCAACAACGGCACTGAAATTGAAGAACGAACGAGAATTTGCTTTCACAGATGCTAATACAAACATCGATCATTCGGATGACTGAAATCAAAGGAACAATGAGGGCATACCAGCAATAGCATCCAGGGAGATCTGCCGACAAACTTCATGAGATGTACATCCTGCGAAAGCACACTTGAGATACTCACAATGACCTCAATCATACTCTTCCCATACTTGACTACGGCCTTCAAAGCAGCACGAAGCGGACCCTGCGCAACAACCGAGATATTCGTAAACTCCAGCTGGTGTGGGGTCTCCAAATGATGGATTTCCACATCTACAGAGCTCGTTAATATACTGGACAACTCAAAGCCCAGGATCAAAATGTTTGGCCTCACCCCATGCATCCCAGTAGTTCGGCCGATCTTCGAATATGACAAATCCACCAGTCGAGCCTTCGGTAATCAGCTCACGACTAAAGATCAACATAAGTAACAGATCAACGTCAACATGAAAAACGACCTCCTTACCCCAATTTAACATCCACCAAGCTCGTAATCCTCCCCTTGGAAATCGTAAGCTGCACACCAGCATTCCGCAAAGTAAAGTGGTCTGATCCATTCGTATACACTTACAAACCATACTCAATTGGCCCACTCTCAAACAGAACAAGACGAATAACATACCAGAAGCCGGGGCAGTCCAACCATGAAGCCACGTCGCAGGGATGCTCAATGAGCCTATACTCCCGCCTCCCTCGCAGTGCATCACCGTATAGCCAATCTTCCCATCGCTCGAAGTCTGGAGCACTCGTGACCTCAGCCCTGCACCGGCACCAGATAGCGGCACCTCAACAATGTCGAAGCGCCGGAAGAACGTCGTATTGTACCCAATGATCGTGGTGTTGCTGGGCAAGGCCTTGAAATTAGTGGAAGATGTGAGTGCAGAGTTTCCAGTGCCGAGGAGGACGTCAAAGGCTTGATTGAGGAGGGCTTCTCCGGATTTGCGTACTTCGGCGTAGAGCTTCTCGGCATCTTCGTACACCATACCGCTGTGTTTCGTAAGGTATGAGTACGAGAATTTGGATGTGGGAGAGTGAGTTTACATTGCTGATCCCGGAAGAACTAGGATAATAGAAGGATAGTTAATAACATTGTAATAGTGTAAATTTAGTTTGGTGCTCTCACCGTCATGGACTGCCCAAAAAGAGAGAAGAATCGGTCAGACCCATACAATAACGATACAAATCCAAAAGTCGTCCCACATTGATTAAGCAATACCTTCTCCCATGCCTTGTCGATCTCCTCCTTGGGATAAACGTAATCCTTGTTATGCAACTTGTACAATGATGCCAGGGTCGTGAGGTGCTGCAACATAAATGCGCAAGTCAGGATAACAGCCAAATAGAGAAGCAGACCAAAATACCTCAACATCGCGCATCAGAATCTCTGAATGACGATTCCCTTTCTTTATCGACCCTACATCACGACGAATCAGATAGAAAGTCATCAAGCACTAGCATAAAACACCAAAACCCACCATGAGACGTATACGTCCCTCTATGGAACTACCCCGCGAAAAAAAGAGATGTCAGTACCACCATCCACGCCTATTCACTAACATTAATACCTCAAGGTACAGCTCCCCATGCCTATTGCACATCCACAGGGTAAATCAACACACGCCTACCACTTCACAGAACTGCAACTTACCAATTCGGCAACACCTTCCCATCCTCACTCTTCCTCAAAAGCTGCCAAAAGAAGTCATCCACGGAATGCCCCATGTTGACGGGTGGCAGCTCGCGGTGTTTGTTTGTTACTGCGCGGATGCGGCGTAGCTAGAACAAACAAAGCATCAGTATAACATCGGAGCAGATAGGCAAATGGACTAGTAAGAAATATGAGAGCACAGAGCAGACAACTACATTTTCGAGCATCAGAGCCAATGGCCCACCTCCGCCATCCCCATTCCCGAACACGAGCAGCGCGTCTTGCGATGATTCGAGATTCTAGACTCTTTTAGTCGATCTTTCGACGAGCGACAGAACGAGTAAGAATGTGACCTTGTGGTTAGTCTGTCCTTTGTTAATGTCTCCGGCCGTTGCTTGGGCGGTGTATGTGTCCACTACGTGCATTCGTCAGTACCGGGAATGGCTTGGAGAGAGGAGCGGATGTATGCCTGGTGTCATATGGCACAGTATCTGCGTCCCGTCGATCCCGACCCAGTTGAATGTAGAGTGCGGGAAGACGTTTCTGACAAAGTATTAGGTACATTGTGAGAGGAAGGTTAAAGATACAACTTACATATTGTTCCTACAAGCAAAAGGTATAAGTGCGCATACTCAGAAAGAAAACAAACAATCCACCCACCAAGACAACTTCTGCGTAAAGAAGAACTTCATACCTACACATGCGAATTAATCATCAGTCATGAATAATTTGACAGGGAGTAGAAAAAAGAAACATACCGGACCCTCTGATCAACTGCGGTAACGCCCCAGTCAAGCCAAACGAATCGGGCAGCCACGCAACCTCACATCTCCTCCCAAATCGACTCTCGAAATATCGCTGTCCAAATACCATCTGCCGTACCAACGCCTCCCCCGACGGCATGTTCGCGTCATTCTCGACCCACGACCCGCCGATAGGGTGGAACGACCCCGCGAGGACCTGCTGCTTGACACGCTCGAAGAGAGGAGGGTACAGCTATTGGTTTTGGATGAAAGGAGACGTTTAAAAATGACTGGAATGATGATGAGAAAGGAAAAGAGAACCTGCTCGAGCCACTTGTACTGCTGTGCAGAGCTACATGCGAACCGATGCTCGGGGTAGCGCTCCATTAGGTCGACTTGTGTTGCCCACGACCGGGCAACTTTTTGCTGAGTCACGCGATATGGCCAGAGCCTGTATCGATGTCAGTGAGGGTAGAGAGTGGTAGAGAGACTGGGTACCAGGCTGTATCAATATGGCAACTGTAGAATGATTAGATTTGGTCAACACGAAAGACGAAATCCTGCTAGAACATACTGTCCTAATCACACGTCGCAGTTAGCTCAATTCTAACCCTGATACAAAATAACTTACCGATCCCCCAAATCTGAGCTTCCCGAGGGCCCTCGTCATAAACACTCGCGCCCTTTGCCTCCCACCCCTCTCCGAACACCTCTTCCGCCAACTTCCGTGCTTTGCGCACGGCGGTGGCGTCGCCCTTGTCAAAGACATTCATGATGGCATTGGATACCACTATAGCCTTGTTTTGGAGTCTGCAAAGAGTGATGAAATTTGTTAGGTAACTACTGGTGAGAGCCGTACGGTGTGTTGCCGGGAAGAGTTTCCACTAATTGACTAAGGGCGGTGAAATCCCATAAAAGCCCCCATGCCTCTTGGTTAGGGACAACGAGATCCGCGGACGCAAGCCCGAAGTATCTGTTCATCTTTACCAAGTTTTACTGTCAGCACATTCCCAAAGTGGTAGGAGAAAAAGGTACCTACATCAGGTGGAGAGACGGTGTCTCCGTCCCATGGGACACCAAACATGCCGTTGCAGCTGGACTCGATGACGAAGTCGTGTCGGCCCTGGGCACACGCGGCGGCCGGGATGATGTATTCGACGCGACGGTCTCCACCATAGCCACCTGTTATTCCTGTAAAAATCGAGTGTGGTAAGTATTGGGTATTTAACCAGCCGGAAGAGACCTTGAAGTGGCGTGCCGTCCGTGGTGTAGATCATAGCCTCGCAACCAGGATCGAATTCAACTTGGGTTAAGTTAGGGTTGGGAAGTTCATGTAGGATGGTGTAGAGATGGAATTACATTGGACACGCTCGTATTGCTGCCAGTAACCAGGGATGATGACGGAGACTTTCCACCAGTGATTTGTCTGTATGAGTTCATCAGAGATGCTTAACATTACAAGAGGAGAACAATGATACCCCTGCAGTCGTGTAAGATTAGCAAAATATTTCGAAAAAGGTCTTTGATAACTCACAAGATGGTCCAAACGAATCTCCCTATGCGTCATCCATGTCAGGTCTGGTCACATATTGAGTAGCTTGACCCGACAACCCACCTTCTTCGCAGGCTTAAACTTCTGCTTCATCGCCTCCTCAAACGTCGGTTTACTCATCCCCGGCGCACTCCATACCTGAAGCTTCACATGCTCGACATTGTCTATGCGATGAGTGAATAGTATGGACGAAAGGTTAACGTCAGAATAGTGTCCGCCATGGAAAGTATTCAGGCGATCGCGGGTGAGGTTCTTGATCCATTTGGGACCTGCACTCAGGTTGAGTTCAGGATAGTTCTGCGTTTTCATGTTCAGTCTAGTTCAAGTTCAAGAAGTTTGTTGAACTGAATCGGCATGTCCGGGCCGTCCAATGCCGGTGGCCACTGTATGTTTTCAATATGTTTTCCCAATGTTTTAATCGGCTAAACCACATTCAGCGACAGATCATTAGACTCTAATAGGTTCTTCTCCTGCTAGGACTGGCCTCGCTTGGGGGGGGGGATTTTGACAGCAACGTGGTTTGGTGAGTCAACATCTGTGAAATTTAGCTCATAAGGTAGGTCAGGATCTGTGAATTACCGTAACTGATGGAATTTGAATTCTTTAATGCCCGTCTGCATCATGTAAAAATGATTCGTTCAACAAGAACTCGATACGAGGTGAGCCGAGGCTCATGATTATTCTGCACACTCATCTTGACACTCAATAACTGATTACCAGTACAACAACATGTTATGCAAACGACATATCTTATACATGAGGTTTTTAGTTTTGTCTTTATCTTTCGACACCATCGTCACAGAGCAACGCTTTCACCTCCCTCCGTTTTCGCCTTCTTCGCACTCTGCAATACAGGTGGCCCTTTGTTGCCTCTCACACCAACATCTGGCCCTCCATCAGGTTCCACCGCCCTCTTTCTCTTCTCACCCCCTTGCGTTTGCTCCTCGCCGCCTTCCTTCGCATCTGTCACACTACTTTTCTTCTCAGCATTACGGTCGCGATCTCCCCCTCGACCACCCCCATGACCTCCACGCCCTCCTCGACCACGACCACGACCGCGCCCGCGCCCGCGTCCACCCTTGCCTCCCCGACCACCGCCTAGTGACGGGCTCAGAGCCGACTTCGCCGCTGCCTGTGCCCGCTCAATTTGGAACACCTTTTCTTCGGATTCTGTGTTGGAGATGTGAATCAGACTCAAGCAAACAGAGTGGAAACAGAGATGAAGCGGGAGAGCAGACCTTCTGGAAGAGTCCAACTGACTTCATGTGAGTTGATCGTCTTAATCGTTTCCCGGACGAACGCGATGTCCTCCTCCGAAAGAGCTTTATGGAACCCGACAAGCCCTGAGTTCTCTCCGCGTGCGTACTTGATGAAGGGTGCACGACCGTCGAACTTCTCCTTGATGGGATCCTATCCGAGCTAGATAAGAGAGGGGTGAACAACTTTACACATTTTCACAACCGACCTTGATCTCAGACCAAATGACCTCTCCACCACAACCATCGAACTTGAGGGTTGCACCCTTTACTAATGGTATATCCTCTTCCTTGACGAACCCATTCCCGTCCTCGTCCTGGTGGATCAATATCTTCGTCCCCATAAACTCCAAGAACACGTCCTTCTTCTCTTCCATCTTTTCGCCCTTCCCCGGCGCCTTCCGCTCCTTCGCCATCTCGCGAAACGCATCGAAGCCTTTGCCATGCGCAATGAGCTCCCGTCGATGGTTGGCTGCCTTGCCGCTGAGCCCTTTTTCTTTGACTTTCATGTCGCAGTAGGCTTGCCTGTAAGGGTGATGTTGCTCATGTGATGTCGGAGATAATCGTGGATTAAGATGGCTCACTTGGACATGATCAGCAATTCTTTCCCATCCCAGGTGGGTTTGGGATCTGCCTTCAGGAACGCTTCCACGCTCTTGAAATCGGCAAATTCAACGAAGACAGAGTTCTGTTTGTAGATCAATAAGTTGACACCTTGGCAAATTAAGCTGCCAACCTTGAATGTCTTGTTCTCGTCACGTCTCATACGCACGGCGTTGCTCTTGCCATACTTGTTAAAGAATTCTTCCAGTTTCCCTTGAAGGGTTAGGTCTTCGTCTGGAAAGCCTTTCTACGCGGTTGAAAAGTAAACACTAAAGTTAGAATTCAAAATGTGAACAGCACATACGGCGTACACGCTCCTCTCAAACTGCCCCTTCGGTTCCTGAACTTCAGTACGCCTGCGGACCTTGGTCCCATCCTCGTTTACTTCCAGTTCCTCGCTCAGTCGCAGAGCTTTCGTAACCCATGCATCACCCATGGATTTATATTCTCTCATCCTTTTGAAGGAGGAGACAGTCTGAATGGGGACCCAGTGTTCTGGATCCTTAATATACAGTGTCCACATAAATCTGGAATGAGGAGGGAGTGATGATCGAATTGGTTGCGATAGAATAGATGCGGCTTGCTCACTTGTCATATGGAAGGTTGGAATCCGCAAAGTAGAACTCAACTTGAAACGGAAGATAAAGCTAGCAATAATACAGAAAACGACGAAGCTCACTTTGCTTAGAGGCTTTCAACATTTTTTCGTGATCATCTGAGTCACCATCCCCCATAGCCACATCTCCCTCTAGTTCACTCGCCACCTTCGACACTTCAGAAACGGGGACTACGTCGGGTGCCTCGCTCATTTTTACATCCTCTGCGGCAGCAACAACTTCAGTCATAGTATCGACCCAGTTTCAGCAAGATAAGTAATAAATCAATAGGAAAAGCGTGAAATCAACAAGATGGATTGATAGCCCAGCTGCTCAGATATTCAAGAATGTCGATGAGATTGTCAGGAGAGTTCAGGTGAAGGAAGAGTCCTTAGCAGCGTTTGCACACTCCGTGATCACATGACATTGTGCTGGTTTTCTACCGAAAGTTACCCTAGTTCAGCTGAGTTCTTTATCCCCGTACAATCAGAGGTACTTGTATAGGAAAAAGTCATATGTCGCTTGGGTTTGGAAAGGACACTAATGTATACAAAGTGCTTACACTTGGCTTAGTACTTACACATTGAACTTGCTGGTTAAGCATCATAGTTTAGTTCGTTCTTGTGCTGCATGCCTGCGGCCACGCAGAAGAATGGGTTTAATAGATTCCTGGGTGCTCGTTTGTGACCATGCTCAACCATACAAACAATCAACAACCTACCTCATATGCCTCTGTAACCTCGGTCTGAGCCAGTAGTTCCGACTGAGAGCGCTCCAACAGCGCATCATACACCTTTCCATCATAGACGCCCAGAGCACTATAATACTTCGTATTAGTAAAACTTTACCTTCACCGCTTTTCGGGAACACCAAACCTATCAAGTTCCCAGTCCGTAAATCCAAACGCATCGCACAACCCGATTGCATTAGGAAGCAGCTCTCGGCACAAATTTTTTATTGCAATTCGGAGTGGACGTGCTGGATCGCTGGAAGGAGGGCCCACGGGTGTACGGAATAAACCAAAGGACAATAAATCCACGAGCCCAGCTTCCACCGTTGTAAGTAAATACTGAAAAAGATATTAACGTTGCGCAGTGTACATCCTAAGACAGGAGTGACTGACCAACAGATACAGCGCATGAACTGGTTGAGCACTGCGGGCGGGCAGAGAAAGTGACGCGATTGTCTTGTCAACCTGAGAAGCAACGAAGGCCTCTGTTACCGCCTTCGAAACCCGTTGGTTGACGCTTGCATCTGGTTCATCAGCTGTCTGGGAATGTGCCCGTACTAGGAAGGCCGCACGCCACTCGAGAAGTAGAATGGACGTCGCGGGGTCTTTCCATGACGATTCGGACAAATCAGGCGGCTGGGATGAGGGCTCCAGGAGGAGACGAAGATAGTAGGAAAATGGGGAGAGGGTGGAGGCGGAGGGAGACTGAGAAGAAAAGAGGGATCGAAAAGATTTAAGAGCTGCACGGACCACTTGTTGGTCGAGGACAAAGTTGTCGCCTTCATAGCTATACAAGATGTTTTCAGGCGTACTAGGCATTCTCTCAGATAGGGCACTTACGTTGCGGAGGGAAGACACTCAGCATACAAACGTCCAAGGCCTGAAAAAGCACTGTATCCATGCCCACCCATGGAGCGTCGGCCAACTTCGAGGTCATGTACACTCATTGCAGAGGCCATTACTTTGAAAGCGCTAGTAATCGCGTGTATTTCTGCAAGTAACGAAATATCTCCTGTGGCAAGTCGCGCGGACATCTCGTCGAAGGATTTGATCTGCCCAAGCGCCTTGATATGAGACTGGTAATGAAAAGGTACTAAACACATACCATGGTTGCTCCAAGCTGGATGAATACGTATGCATGTGACAGAATGGGCAACAGGCGAATGTACACAGAAGGATATACGATAGTCTGTCGTTCAAGTCCTTCTGAGTTGATTTCACCTTGGCGGCGGACAGTGGCGTATCGTATTGATACTGTTGCAGCTGATTGAATGTGATGTCGGAATGATCTTAGGTCAATAAGTAGTTAAACCGACCTTTCGCCATCATCCACCCTGCGCTGGTTACCATGCTGATGTACAATATTCAAACTTGGCAGCAAGGAGGATGAAGATGAACACACGTCGAACGTATATACAACATCTAGACTACATGATCAGAATGCGATGACTAGTAGAGTGTGGTATCATAACATACTCCACCGTAACTCAACTTCGAATAAGGGGGTTGAATATAACTACCATCGTCCGTGACTTGCGCAAATTTTGACAGCATGTTTTCTTTAGGTATTCGAACCTGGTTGAATCGCGCAAATCCATGGTCCACCGAAGAGAATCCTCCCATGGTTTTGGGTCCTGATAGCAGCTGAGATTCTCCAAACCTGACAAGCAGAAAAGCGAGAAACGATACCTATGTCACCTATGGTGATTCCAGGGAGGACCTTGTGATTTTCTAGAAAAATTGTTCTGTATATGCTGAAGAGGGATCAAACATTGTATTTACCCAGGTCCCTGAGTTGTATGAAAAAGAGGTGAGGGCCAACGTCTCTGCCGTCTGGCAAAATCAACTTGGCCTGCGCGACGCCGTGTGTTGATGTCTTTCCAAGAGCCCCAATCCACCATTTACTACTCGTTAAAGTAGGCGAGTGTATCTCAAATTCTCGACTTTCTGGTATATACGTCGCTGTGGTCTCAAGTGCCGAGATATTCGTTCCATGCCCAAGTTCGGTTTGCAGGTAGCACCCTAAAATGCCTCCCGCTGAAATTAAGGGGCCGTATCTTGCGACAAGACTTGAAGAACCTTGTGAGAAAATAACAGGCTGGAATGCTGATATTTGGAATAAGATATATGTAGTGTAGGACAGTCTAAATGTGGTACATACCTATGTTGTGAAGAGCAATTGGTAGAGATTCATCCAGGCTAGCAAAGGCTGTGACAGTTTCCTGATCCGTCCAATTGTGGATTTCCCGCATCTGATATATACGATTCGTCATAGAAAGAGCGCGATTGTATCTCTCTGTTCGAGTCATAGATTCTCTGCCAGCACCAGTCAGTGAAATCTCAACATGGCGTTCTAAATTTTCATCATGCTACCTTCTGGATTTATCAAAGATAGGATCATTCTCGAGGATACTGACAATGCGCTGACGTCTCTTCCACCCGTCAACGCCATCTGAATGTGTGGAATGGTTCTACAGATGTTAACACCGACCGGCAAATGCAACTCACGATGTAGAAAATTTCTGACGTGGGAAACATCGATCGACGTTCTGGCTCTCGCACTCGCCATATCAATGCCCGTCTGCTGTTGCACATCGACTTTCGCCATGACTGGTGTGGAGGTCGATGGTGGTTGATGATCGCCTCAGTTTACTTACCGGACTGAATTGTTAGCCTGTAAATTGATCGGTAAATTCGGCACATTTCAAGCTCCGACTCTCGGCCACATGAACGCTCGCGCATTTGTCGCGCATCGTCTCCCAATGCATATGGTGAGTGTGGCTTTAACAAATCTCTGGTACGATGCATGGATGATTGGCATGTACATTTAGTTAATTCCTTAGTACATCCCTAGATTCCCTACAGACTCTAAGTACTAGCTGCCTTGAAGATTCAATGCAAAGTACTTAAGTATGATGGGAAATTTTTTGGAATAATTGGGAAGAAATTTATGTCATTAGTATCCTGCAGGTGTGCATGACAGACTGCTCGATGGCATTCTAGCCGATGCTGTTGAGCAGAATCAAAGAGTGCAGCTATAATTAGATTTGACCATTAGCCGAGCTTCAGCTCATCAACGGAAGTCAACGGACTGTAAATTGGGCCGGTTGGCATCACGGGTCTGTAAATTGAACTGTAAATTTGAGCTCAATTTATGGTAAATTATCCATGTTCGGGAATAACAACAAATTTCTTCTCCCACATATATTTTGCAAGTGCTGGTGGTGATCGGATCAGTCGGCATTTGAAAGGTTGTCACAAGATGTGGCACGTGCCACAAGATACGCGATATGCACAGTCGCACAGATATGCACATCACACAAGATTGCAAGATATTCCTATTCACATTGCATGGAATGCTCTGTACTAGTATATATATCACACGAGATATGTCTGTCACTTTATCTTGACTAGTATGGACCATGATCAGAGGCGACGCCTTATTGCACATGCTGCTTGTATCATTGTCAATGCTGCTGTTGCTGCAACTGTCACTTATACCACTCCACTCTTTCACAAAACACCATATCATACCTCTGCCTTATCAGGTGCTGCCTGGGTTGCTGAATTATTAAATGGTCACCCCGAGCACATTCACTGTGAGCTTGGTGTCTATAAACATGTCTTCCAGATCCTTGTCTCAGACCTCCAAATCATTGGAGTATCACTCTCAGGATGTTCTCCTCAAAGAACAGCTGGCAATATTCTTGTATAAATGTGTTACAGGACTCTCGATTCAACATGTAGGAGAAAGGTTTCAGTGTTCAAATAATACAATCTCCAAGTATGTTTCCACCGTTTCACAAGAGATCTAAATTTATGTCAACCTTGCCTAGATATTTCCTGAAGATGCTGCTCATTTTTTCATCTAAACCTTTTTATTCTGACTTTGTCCAGCTGCCAAAGATCAATGACCCCATTTCCTCATATATCTATGATAACCCAAAGTTTCACCCATACTTTGATGGTGCTATCGGGGCAATTGGTGGAACACATTTTGACTGCTCTGGTACAGCAGAGCAGTGTGCTTGCTCGTGATCACAAAGGACATGTAACCCAGAACTGTCTTGCTGCATGTGATTTCAATCACAGATTTGTCTATATTTTCAGTGGCTGGGAGGGTTCTGTTTTGGATTCAACCATGTTTCATGATGCCCATATCACTGATATGAGAATTCCCCCTGGCAAATACTATCTGGCCGATGCAGGCTTTCCTATCTGCCTTGCACTTCTCATACCTTTTCGGGGAGTACATTATCACTCTGCTGAGCTTTGGTATGCTGCATTTTTAACTATGGTCTTTGACCATCTTTCTCACCTAATACACTATAGTCCATCTACTCCATCAGAGCTATTCAATCTTTGGCATGCATCTGCTTGCAATATTGTTGAGCAAATGTTTGGGATCCTCAAGAACCATTTCAGGATTTTACAAACTAGCCCCGACATAGACATGGCTGTACAGGCACTCCTTGTAAGGAAACTAGGGGGGACTCAGGGGGGTGCCCTGTGTGTCTCTCCTATTTTTTATGACTGTCCTATATTTTTCCTCACTCCATTTCCTTCTATTCTTCATTTTCTATGATTTTTCCTTATTTTATTACTAATTTCCCTTTCTATCACATTTGTGCATGTTGACAGTTTTATATTTAGAGGTGGAGTACCCCTTCTGACATTTACGCCTTGGTAAGATGTCATTCGGCAGCCTTGATCTGCCTATTTCCACCTTTTTCTATTTTTAGACTATTATTTGATTTTTGCAATCTTCACATATACTGGGCATTGGCAAAGGGGTCCTTAGAGTTTTCTCTTCGGATTTCCCTTTGCTAGGTGTGCCTCCACCCCCTGTAACATGTACCATAATTTTAACTTTGGATTTCCCTTTGCTAGTCCATTAATTAAGTGGCTTCTAAGGTTGCCCTTATACTCCTCCCACTGGTGCTGGCAGCAATATGTAACTTTATTCGTGAGTATGACAATGATGAGATCAATGACTACATTGACAGTATTACAGATGATACAGAGGATCCTCAACCAGGAGAACGTGAAGGAGAGTTAGCAATAGGGCAAGGCAGGGGTTACCCCTGGGTGTCAAATCTCATACCCTTACCCCTACCCCTGAACACCCTACCTTTAGGGGTAAGGGTATGGAAACATATAAGGGTTGCCAAGGGTATGGGAGGGTTTGTCAAGGGTACAAGGGTTTGGCACAAAATCAACATATTTAGAGCAAAATTCATTTGAAAGTGTTGATAACTATTGTATTTACTATTAATATCACATCTTGATACCTCTTATTAACATATGAAAGCCATTATCATGTTGGACAATCCCAAAATCTGAATTTAATTGATGAAAATCTTGAATATGAATCTTTGTAGCTGAAAAAATCAAATGATATTCTTACATAAGCATACCCCTGTCATACCCCTGTACCCTTAGTAAGGGTACAGGGGTATGCAAGGGTATGAACTTCCAAACCTCTACCCTTACCCCTCATACCCTTAGCCCAAAAACACAAGGGTATACCCCTACCCCTGCCTTGCCTTAGTTAGCAATAGGGCCTGTGAGGAGAAGTGAGAAACAAGAAGCAGATCAGAGGAAGGAACACATCACTCATGAAATGTGGATCCAGTATCAGGAGGAGCTGGCACATAGGGGATTTGCATGATTCTTCATAGTATGGTCAGAATTGTATCGAAATTGAATGTACAGTAGTTTTCATACCACAATCATGCTTATATGTCACTCAGGAAAGCCAAGCTCAACCAGATGCTTCTTAACCCACACCCAATGAAGATTGTCATGCTCTGCATCAGCAGCACCCATATTTGCTTGGAAAAGATCCATGAGCACAACAAGTTGTTCATTATGCAATTCACCCTCCTGCTCTTGAATGAGATCCATGGCTTTTGACCATTGCACTGGTGAGGTATCAGCGCACATTCACTCTGGTTGCCCAAGAGTATGCTCAAGGGTACTATTGAATGTAACAAGGGTCTCCTTGATTCCATTTAGTGCAGCTCACCAGATACAGGTGTAACCAGACAAGCCCTCTTTGTTTCTAAATGGAGCTGGCTAGCATCAAGTGCAGACTGCTTGCACTTGGCAGATGTAGAAGTAGATCCAGCAGAGGTAGAAATAGCATAAGTGGATGCAAGAGATGGTGTCAGACACTGTGGCGATGATGGTGGAGGTTGTGAAGATCGTAAGTCATTGGCAGCAGGAAGAGGGGCAGAGAACCAGTATCCATTTGATCAGATCCTGTCAAGACTGATTCTCCTGACTGGACTTCCAATCATTTTCTGCTCCCTTTCCTGGCCGCCTTGCACCACAGCCCACCTCCTATCAGCAGCACTGCCTAGAGGTGAAATTCCCTCATTTCCAATTCAATGAAATGGTTTCAGGTTATTTATCTCAGAAGCCGGTTTGCAATTATCACAGCCTCGGAAACCCCTATCACCTCTGGACTTTAGTATTTAAGCTAGCTACTTTTGTTTTGTATCGCCAGTTTGTAAATCAACCAAGTCTCCCACTTAATCCTATCCTCTTTAAACTCCAATTACATTCTTAAGTCATTCTCGAACTCTTGCTCATCCTCTCTGAAAATTCTGTGGACCTCTGGTCATCTTCCTTACCCTTGCCTTGAAATTAGGACACTTGATGAGGAGAAGGGCGCAACTTCTTATAAGTTGAAGCCAAGTCCTTTCTGCTCCCCCACTTGGTACAACACATCAAGTAAACCCTGCCCCGGATTTCTGTAGGATTCCCTGTCTTACTCGATCCATCCTCTACAACTTCTATCATCCAGGTATGACCAGAATTCTGACGACTTCCCCTTCAAGATCAGCACTTAACAGATCCCTCCAATTCAGGAGGTTGTTGATCTACTGGCATCAGGCTAGCAGCACCTCTAGATTGTTGAGATGGACAGAAGGCATAGGTACCCTTTCCAAGGCTGGGCATAAGTGGAGTCATGGAATCATAGTGTGTAAAGCCCTTATGTGCATAAGACTTGGTGCTAGAGTGCTTCTAGCCAGTAATTATGATCAGAATGCTTGATCGATGAAAAGAAAGGATAATACCGATACATATGAATCCCAAGCGCACTTCTCCCTTACACCAATGTTCATCCCTCATTCAGGATCCCATGAAAATCCTGACAGCCACTTCAGAGTAGTAACTATGTTGTATGCAGAATGTAACTGGTGATGAAAGTTAGTCAGGGAATCAGCATTTGTGAGATGAGCCATACCCATGTATATTTGGACTGGCATGCTTTCACTGTCTTCACATCTCCCTTCTTGTGGTGTGGTGCCAGGTGTTTGACAGCATCATTCCAGACAATGGTGATAGGTCGTCTCCTCAGCTCAAGGACCGATTCACCACTTTAGCATCATTCTAATCACATCGGCTAACTCCTACGATGTCCCAGATGCAGCACGACCCAGTCTATCGATCACAATATCATATTGACCACATCGAAACATCACCAGCGACATTGATCGTATCAAGAGCCCACATTGCACAACCTTAGGACTACCCCAAAAGCCCCTAAGATCCCTCTACACAACCATCGAACATCCCCGATCAACTTCAAACAGCTGCGACCACGATCGAGCATTGTTGAGCATTGTTGAGCATCATCGATCAATATCGAGAGACTATGAGCAACATTGGGCGCCGCATTTTTCATCTATATGGTGGAGTACCATGCGCCAGGAAGGATTCCAACTCATGCCCAAACCTGCTGATAGTAGGTTAGCCTCCTTCCAAGTCCCAATCATGCACAGAACCCGCTGGACGAATTACTGCGAGACTTAGCGTGATTTCTACACAAAGGACAGTCCCCTTTCAGTTCCATACCCTATATTACTCTTTCTGTAAGGGGACTAAGGGGGTGCCCTGTGTGTTTTTCCTATTTTTTATGTTCGTCCCATATTTTTCCCCACCTCATTTCCTTCTATTCTTCATTTTCTATGATTTTTCCGGATTTTATTACTAATTTTCCCTTGCTATCATGTTTGTATATGTTGACACTTTTATATTTAGAGGCGGAGTACCCCTTCCGACACATACCCCTTGGTATGATGTCATTCGGCGGCCTTGATCCGCCTATCTCCGCCTTTTTCTATTTTTAGGTTATATTTGATTTTTGTCGTCTTCACATATACTGGGCATCAGCAAGGGGATCCTTAGAGTTTTCTCTTCGGATTTCCCTTTGCTAGGTGCGCCCCCAATGCCTGTATTATGTAGTATAATTTTAACTTCGGATTTCCCTTTGCTAGAGGCTTAGGTTGCCCTTATACTTTCATCATATGATATATATCTTTCTTGTTCAGATTCCAGTCTCCTTTTTGGCCTTGTGCCTTAACTCATATCTTTTGCCTCATGTTCTACACATGTTTCTTATTCCATTTTAGGAAGTTTCTTTAAAACATATAAAACTCTGTAGTATCTACTTGGAGATACAAGAAATTGTCTTCACCTATTGTCTCATATACAGTTCTAAGCATCTGATCAACTTTCTAAAACAATCTAAGTCTCTACAGGTTTTCTTGATCGATGAGAAACCTCTGTGATCATCGCATCCTTGATCCTCCCTCAATCCTCTTGTCATTAGCACTAGAAACCCTTCCAACACTTCATAGCCATTTGCCACACCCTTTGTATACTATCGACCTATCGAAAGGTCTCCAGAATTCACACATCGACCATCGATGATAAACTCGTTTGCCGTCAATCTCATCAATCGCCCTTGATATTGATCGATACTCGATCAGACCATGCCAAATGCTTTCATCTCTCATAGCACTATCTTCACAACTAGTACCAACTGGTCATCTTCCCATCGGTTGGGCCACGAACATTCGGAACGACTCGCAACCTTCCTCTGACTCATCACAAATATCATTGATTGCCTCATTGGCAGTTTAGGTGGTTTTCCTGGGTTGAGTATCATCAACGGCTCTAAAGTTGCCACCATCGGCCTGCTTACCTTTGTTATCACAGAGAAACACAATCAGAAGCTCCTCCTCCTGTTTGGTCCAAAAGCACTAAGCACCTGGATCCACAAGAGCATCGGCAGTGGGATCAGCGGTGGAATTGAGGTCTGGGAGTGATGGGCTTTTCAATGGGCTTTTCAATGAGCAGGTTTGCATGGTTGGTGAAGTTGATTGTTGATAGTCACACTTTGTCACAATCTCTGCAATCTGGCATTGATCGGCAGCCATGACAACAATGAGAATATTTTTCAAATTCCATTGCTGAACATGGTCTTATGTAACCCACCAAAGCTGCTACAGTCGTCTCTGTCCTAAGTAACTGTAGTCATGCTGATTACTAATTGATACACATGCTGACGTCTATCTATCAAATGTATACAACTTCCTTCCTTTCCCTTTAACTCTCACCCCCATAATCTCCTCCTGTATAGTTCCCCCATTTCTGCTATAATACCTGGTTCTATTCTGCTGTGCTCTGAGTGAATCTAGTGTTTCAAGGTCCAGTCTGGTTGCAGTTGTTCACATTTGGGGTTGGTACAGTTGCCGGTTGCCTTATTTTGTAAATATTTAAAAATCAATCAAAGACTGGTTGCAATCAGTGCAACTGGTCTTGTCACTGTATATGGGGAGGGCAATCCCCACTATTTGCCAATTATTTATTGTTGTTTGACTTGGTCACAAAATGATGGTTTTGCTGAAGCATCAATTTTTTGCATTACACAGCAACTTTCACAGCTTATTGTAGCAGAGAAAGTTCTCACATTTTTTATTCTCTACAACTTCTTCATGGCCAAGTTTTTAAATTTGACTTTGTTGTTGAATAAGAGCAGAAATACATCATATTTTGAGGCCTAGAGAAGCAATAAGAAAGAAATTAAAAGATCTGGCATGAAGAACTTGTAGACAGGAAAAAATTAAGTAGACTTTACTAATGATATAAGATACTATTGTGAGTGAGGAAGCCACAAAATGGGTCATGAGGTTGCCTACTTTTGAGATGCGACAGACACAATAGCAGAGTTCAAATTCAGTGATTGATGTGTCCAATGCACGTCGAGGTCAGAAATCCTTCCCAATCACTTCTGTAATACATCCAATGTCAGTATATAGGTAAAATAAGATATTTTATGGACTATGTGTCACTAAATCACTATTTCCAACTTCGAGGAGATTGTAGAATGGATTTATACTACTAATTGACTTGTATTATAGTTATTTTAAAGCATGAGCACCTAACTAAGCAGTTCAACAATAAATTATGGGTCCCTGTGAAGGTAAACCAACCATTAAGTGACTCTGAAGATGTTGAGAAGTGGTTGGGATGGTGTAGGATTTAATAAAACTGTAAAATAGGGAGATTGTGATAATTTCACATTTTTGAATGGAATCTTCTCTCTGGCTCTTACAGTAGAGATACCACAATAGAGAACATGAGGGGTATGCACAATGTTAGTTTGGATATCATAGAGGTTATATATATAGAAAAAACTACAAGATTTGCTTGAGAACTGCATAAAAATGGTCTGCTTCACTCAAAATGATGGTTTAGTGATGTTTGTTTACTTAAGTTTGACCACCACTTTACCTGAGATTGCCCCCCACTGTATATGAAAGGTACCATATATACTGTTAAAGCTACATAGAGAGATGTAAAAGAACTAATATAAGTACTAATTATAACTATGACAACTTATACATATACATGGAGCAGGTCTGCAATAAAAGTACTTGTTTGTTGGGTGTTTATATACCCTGTGGCAGCACATGGACCATGTGGTCACATTTGTGTCCCCAAAAACAAAAATGGCAACAACAACATCAACAACGTCACATCATCACTCTGTCCCACACAAACCAACAAATACAACGCAGGCAGCCCAAACGATGCCAGTCTGTCATTTGGGCAAGGTATGTTTTTTTTATTCATTTATTATTGCTTCTACTAAATGCTTTTTACTTTCTTTTAGACTCTATTGTTTTGTTAATAATGCATAAACGATGCCAATGGGAACAACACTGCCAACATCAACAGGGGGCGACACACCATCCTCTCCATGCCCCACCCCTCCAACACACACTGTCCAGCTTGGAACCTTGTGAATGAACGAACACAAAGTGCCCAAATGACAACTAGTGTTGTTTGGGCCCCCGGTATGTTTTTGACTATTGATTTCTTTGTTTTTTACTAACCAACTCGATTCTTTTCAGGTTTGATAATGACAACCACCCCCACCATTCCTATGTCACCCCTGTGAGCTGCCACCCACCCTATCCCACCACTGTGAGCCTCTGCTCGCAGGGTGGCAATAGGTCCCTGGTGCCACATCACACAGCACCACCACCCTGCCTGTGAGCCACTGCTCATAGGGGGCAATGGAGGTGCTGATGACGATGGAATGTATGACAATGGACAACAATGCCAACAAATGCCAATGCCAATCACAAGGCCAGCCTCATAATTCCTCCTTTCTGAAATATAGTTAGAAATTCTTTGTGAAATATTATATTTGAGACTAAATTTCTACAAACAGAAATTCAAAAAATTACCCATTAGAAATATACTTTGAAAATCAATATTTCTGGTTAAATTTCTCATGACATTTCAGTGTAGATACTGGAAGTATTTCTGTAAGGTGATGTTTAACTTATCAATTGCCTGAAAGGCTTTCAGAAATTAGATCAGAAAGTTTTATTTTCTGGTCATGCTTTCTGATCCATAAAAGAATTTCTTTCTGGTTGGTCAAAGTCTGTGTGAAAGAGTGACTTTCACAAAGACTTTCAACAAGCCTTTCAGCAGCTGTTCAGTTTAACATTCTGGGAGCAGAAAGGCTGGCTTTCAATCTGCAGAAATAGTTTCAGAAAGGCTAGCTTTCAACCTTGTGATTGGTATAGTGAAAGTAATAATTTCACATCAGGTTTTCAAGATTGCAAAAGGCAAACATTCTAATAAAGATTTCACCACCTAGAAATATTAAATTTCAAATTTGTGAAAGGCAGTGCCCACTAGTGCCCACCCATGAAATTTAATATTTCAAGGTGGTGAAATCTCTATTAGAATGTTTGCCTTTTGCAATCTTGAAAACCTGATGTGAAATTATTACTTTCACTATACCAATCACAAGGTTGAAAGCTAGCCTTTCTGAAACTATTTCTGCAGATTGAAAGCCAGCCTTTCTGCTCCCAGAATGTTAAACTGAACAGCTGCTGAAAGGCTTGTTGAAAGTCTTTGTGAAAGTCACTCTTTCACACAGACTTTGACCAACCAGAAAGAAATTCTTTTATGGATCAGAAAGCATGACCAGAAAATAAAACTTTCTGATCTAATTTCTGAAAGCCTTTCAGGCAATTGATAAGTTAAACATCACCTTACAGAAATACTTCCAGTATCTACACTGAAATGTCATGAGAAATTTAACCAGAAATATTGATTTTCAAAGTATATTTCTAATGGGTAATTTTTTGAATTTCTGTTTGTAGAAATTTAGTCTCAAATATAATATTTCCCAAAAAATTTCTAACTATATTTCAGGAAGGAGAAATTATGAGGCTGGCCTTGTGAATGAACACCAATGACAGCAAACACTAATGCCAGCAAACACCAATGCCAAAGTGAACACCAACACCAGCAAACACCAACACCAAAGTGAATGCCAACATCAGCAAATGCCAACACCAGCAAACAACAATGAATATCAGGGGACAATGTACGACATCCCACACTTGCTACAAACATGAGACAGTGGGGCTTTTCCTTTCTTTCTTTTTCTTTTTCTTCCATCTTTTTTCTTTCTTTCTATTAAAAACATTCCCCACCACTGCGAGGACCTGCTCACAGGGTGTTGTAACTAGATTTATTAAGTATATAATTGAATTAAATTAAACTGTAAAAAATAGTAGTAAAACCGGTCAAAACTGGTCTTTTTGGGCAACCGAACTGAATAGGACCAGTCCTATTCAGTTCAGTTGTGGTCCTCCAAATATGGGCCATGGTTTGGACCAGTTGTGGTCCCCGTTGCCCCTTGGGGGGTCCAAAAACTGGACCAAACTGGACCTTAAAACACTAAGCGAATTGGACCCCTCTAGGGTATGATTACACTAACCCATACCTGTGATAACCCATAACCTCCCATAAGCCATACTTTCTCATGTCCACCAAGTTGGTTCCCTGCCAAATAGACCAAACTCTCCCATATCCCATAATCCATACCTTTTGGCAGACCATAACCCATAGGTGGTAGAGACTGGCAGGGGTAACCCTGGGGTATTTTGAGGCTACCCTTATCCTTACCCTCCAAAACCCCTTACCCTTCACAAGGGTCAGGGTTTTGAAGGGTAAGGGTAAGGGTATGGAGGGTATGGAGGGTATGCAATACCCCCAAGATGGGATCATCAGATGAGTGACTAAAATATCAATTGAGTCAAAAATGTCAACATCTGGCCACTTTCTTGGCTGTATAAAAGAGATACAACACATTTTCAGGTAGTAACTATGCAGAATGAGTAAATCCTGTGATGTCAAAACATCAATCCATGGAAAATGAAATGTATACTCTGCTGAAGTTGAGTACAAAGTCTTTTGTTGATGGTATTTTATGCAAATTTACTTTATTATATGTCACCCATCCAGAGATTTTATCTACCCTGGGACCCCTCCCAAGGGTAAGGGTTGGCTGAGGGTACAAATTCTGTACCCTCACCCCTACCCTCATCTACCCTCAACAAATACCCCCAGGGTTTTGCATACCCCTGCCATTCACTAATAGGTGGACATGAAACTGTTGAATTTAATAAATCACACCTGCGGGCCACCTACATAGGCATGTGACCCACTCCATATGGAACAAACATAGCCATACATATGTACATACATGCTACAATATGCATATGACTATCATTCCATGCGGTGATTTGCACCTCATGGCTGAGTTGCTCATCCCTCTGAGCATGTGACCAGTAGACTCTAGGTGTATATAAACCTGCTGTATTTCATCCTGGCAATGAAGAGAGTTCTCTCTAACCCTAGTTACTAGCAGCACTAACCCAACCCAACAGGTAAGTAATAAGTTAAGTGTATGCCCACTGCATCCTACGCCGCTGCAACAGGTTATGGGCCCTGCAAGCAATGCCGTGGACTGTCTGAGCTCTTCTTGAGCTCCAGTCCTAATGAGCTATCTGAGCCTTTATTGGCTCTAGCTCACATGTTGTATGCAGGTGCTACTGCCTATGCGCTCCATGCACAAGTTGCTCCATCGCTATAAGCCATGGATGGTCGATGTGCCCTTGGGCCATCAACCAGTGTGCTAGTAAACAAAAGTACTCTGAAGGAGTGCTATTCTTACATTCTGATGTCATCACAACTGATCTCAGACTAAGATACTGATTTTGAGCTTTTATTAGCTCAAATCTTAAAATGTCATCTTCACTTGAGAAGCTTGTGTCCCTCTTCGATGGGTCTGGCTATATAGCCTGGGCTGAGTCAATAAAGGCATGGCTCATGTCACAGGGACTTTGGCAGGTAGCATCAGGAGCTGAACAAGCTCTGCCAAACATGGATGTTTCTGCACTTAAAGCATGGAATAAGGAGAATGACCAGGCATTCAGAGCAATGTTGCTCCACCTCGCCCCATCCATGAGAAGTAGATCTACAGGATCTACAGGTGGCTTGGCTAGTGCCTTGTGGCAGGCACTCAAGGTCGATTTTGGCCAAGAGGGCCCCTCTCAGATCTATGCAGACTTTAAATCCGCTATCTCGATCAGGGTCCCAGCAGGAAATCCTCTACTGGAAATGACCTGAATCTCTGAGAGGCAGCACATAGATCCACCTTTGGCAGATCTGGTGAAACTGCAAATAAGCTGTCTGCAGTTAAAAGAAAGGAGAATAACCCTAAGTGGAAAGGGAAGCAGCTGTCCAAGCCCTTGGGCTCTGGCCAGAAGGAGGAAAAGCTGCCAGGGAAAAGTGCCAGAAGGTGCATAGCCACCTCACCTCGACCACAAGGGTCGAACCCTTCTTGATCCCATCTGCCCCTGCCCCTGTGGCATGACCATCTAGTACCTACATGACCATTAGTAGTTGTGGCACTGTTTCATATAGTTCTGCAATAGCAGGACCCTCTACTCTCCCTGCTCTGACAGTACCCACACCACAAGGGCACATGGAAATGTCAAAACTGCATGGCACAGCTGCATACTTCCCTACCTGTGGCCCAAGAAAATGCCCAGATGGGCAAGAGTCTCATGTCACAGGTACCTTCTCTCCTGGCCCCTCTGTCTATGAAGACTATCAGGAGGCCCAGGATCTTCTCACAGATATCGAAGTGCCAAAAACGGCAAAGAATCTTCGAATCATTGAAGATCAGATGAGTAAGCAGGAAGGTAAGCATCAATGGGTGGAACCCAAGCCAATTGCTCGAATTGAGGAGGTTCCAGAAATGGAACCTGAGCCCAAACAGGATGATGACAAAGTCAGCCTGGGCTCTGAAACAATGGCTCCAGATCACAAGATCTGGAAGGCGGTTGATCAAATGCTCATCGACGACCCCATAGCCCTTTTTACTGGGGATTATGATGAAATGTCAGTCCTCTTTGCTGACAACTGCATCATTACTAACATCCCATCGACAGGAACACTCTTTTTGGTAGTTTCCCATAGAGTAGAACATCCAATAGATTTTTTAATAAATTTAACTGTCGCATTCAATGCTAAGTTGCTTATGCAACCTTGTGTGATGTGTGCCTCAGGAAGTTGTAAGAAAGGTGCCACATGGATCTTAGATTCAGGTGCCTCAACACACTTCACTGGTGAAATAAAGGACTTCGCTTCCTATGAGGAACTTGAGAAAAATGACTGCCTGCAGGTAAAGACTGCAACCGGTGTCACAATGATCAAGGGAAAGGGCACTGTCTTAATCAGACACCAGGTAAAAGTTAATGGGAAGACAGAGTCACATGAAAGCCACTTATACCCCATCTTTTACATCCCGGCATTAACTGGTCGATTAATGTCAATGGGAGTATTCTTACAGAATGGAGATAAAGTCAAGGGATCCTCTCACAATATCTCATTTTTCAACAAAAAGGGTAAACCTGTACTTAGAACTGTCCCTATGTTTGTAGGCGACACAATATATGTGGCTAACACCCATATTCTAAGTACTAAAAGATTAAATGTTGCAACTATTTATGTCGCTGACTATAATACTTGGCATCGGCACCTTGGACATCCAAGTGAGCAAGCCATGAGACAGATGCCAAAGCACACCATGAAATTTCCCAAGGACTTAATAATTCATAGGGACAGGCATATTTGCCCAGGGTGTGCCGAAGGGAAAATGACATCAAAGTCTTTTCCTGAATTGGAATCTTGGGCCTTGGAGCCTTTTGAGTTAATTCACTCCAATCTAAAAGAATTACCTACTCTTAGTTATCACAAATACAAATATTGCATTGTGTTTGTTGATGATCAAACTTCACATATTTGGAGTCAATGCCTGAAAAAGAACTCTGACAGTGCTGAGTCAATCAGACAGTTCAAGGCCATAGCCAGAATGCAATATGATGCAAAAATAAAGTGTTGGTGTTTCGATCCTGGGGGGGAATTCCATGATCATGAGTTCATTATGCAGCTCAAAGATCTGGGCATCAAAATTGAGATGTCTGCACCCTACGTCCACCAACAAAATGGTTGCGTGGAACGCGGTATAAAGACATTAATGGAAAAAGTGCAAACATTGCGCTTTACTGCCTGCCTACCACAATCATGGTGGGAATTTTGTGTAGAGTATGCAAACCATCTCTACAACTGAACACCAATAAAGTGCCTTAATTGGCGCACACCAAATGAAGATCTAGATGGTGAAAAACCAGATCTATCAAATCTAAAAGTGTTTGGATGCGGTGCTTACATCTACCTGCCCAAAGAGAAATGTCAAAATAAGCTAGCCCCTCAATTGGAGCTAATGACAGATATTGGCCTGGCAGATGGCATCAAGGCATATCGCTTTATGTGCCCAAGTGGCTCAATCTTTGTGGGTGCCACAGCACTCTTTGACCAAGCATTATTCCCACACTGTCGAGGAGCAACAGCTCCTGCCAGTACTGATTTCAGAGATAACCCTCCAGATCCCAGAAATCTCACCCACTCTGGGGGACAAGGGGGTGGTGGAGCACCTTTGCCGCTGGCAATCCTGTGCCTGGCCCCAATCTGTTTGCTCCGGCAGGAGCACCGGTCCTTGCATCTCTGCTGCCACCAGCACCTCCTGTTGTTGAGCCTCCTGTGGCTCCAAGGAGATCATGCAGGCAGAGATGTGTTCCAACCCATCCCAGCAATGTCTATGGTGAAAACCACGACCCTGTTCAAATTGAACAAGATGTAGCCAGGGAGCATCAGTGGTGGGAAGCTCAAGAGGAAGTTCCAAGTCACACTCAGAACACCCCAACAAACTTCAAGGAACAGCCAGTTGCTTGGCCATCCCAACCACCACAGACAAGTAGAGCTCTTCTCCCTAGTGATCAAGGGATCCCATTGGAAGGGAATGACATAAACCCACAGCAGTGGTTTCAGGGGCCAGGAGATCAGCCAGGACACTACATCCCAATGACTCCACATGGCACCAACCCATATGCGCATGGGCAAATGATCATTGAAGGTGGTGTGGATCTGATGTGCTTTCTGCTAAACAAAGCAGTTGCTCCATCTACAGCATCAGAACCAGTTCCAATCCAGTATTGTGACATAGCGCACCTACCAGCATGTGCTAAAACAGAGTGGAAGGAAGCATGCCTAGAGGAATTAGAGGCTCTTTGAAAGAGGCATGTCTATGATATTGTAGATCTCCCACATGACCGAAAGGCCATTAAAAATAGATGGGTTTTCTCCATAAAATCCAACAGACAAAAATGGGCCAGACTTGTGGCCAAAGGCTTCTTGCAAGTCAAAGGTGTTGACTTTGATGAGATTTTCTCACCCGTTGTCCACTATGAGACAGTACTCCTCATGTTTGCCTTAAGTGCCTTAGAAGGTATGTACATGACTGGACTCAATGTAAAAACTGTGTTCCTGTATGGCAAACTAGATGAGGAGATTTACATGCAACAACTGGAAGGCTTTGCCATTCTGGGAAAAGAGTGCAAAGTAATGCACTTATGCCAAGCATTGTATGGCTTAAAACAAGCTGCCCTAGAATGGTGGAGAGAACTGGAGGTGTTTATGCAAAGCATTGGCTTCAAATGCGCCAGCTCCAATGCCGGCATATTCATTTACAAAGATGCCAAAGGCATTGTCATCGCAATAATTTATGTTGATGATGGCGTGTTCTTGGGGCAGAACAAACACCTTGTAAATGAAAAGAAAAGTGCTTGCCTAAAGCAATGGGAGTGTTGGGACACTGGTAGTGCCACCAAATTTCTTGGTATGCACATAAAACAAAGTGCATCAAAAATCACTCTGGACCAACAAAGCTACCTAGCCACTGTGCTAGCGTGGTTTGTAATGACAAATGCCAATACTGCCCCAACTCCTCTTCCCATGGGATATGTCCCTACGGAAAACACTGCAGTGCCTGACGTGGCATGTAGATTGAAGTATCAATCTGTGATCGGGTCTTTATTGTACCTGATGCTCAGAATGCAACCCAATATCGCCTTTGCGGTAATCAAGATGTCACAGTTCTCAGCTAATCCAAGCCAGGAACATCTGGATAAGGCACATTATATAATGTGCTACCTTGTTGGTACTCAGAATTATGAGCTTATCTACAATGGTAAGGGCAAGGAAAGCCTACAAGCATACACAGATTTGGACTGGGCATCTGACATAGTGAAATGAAGATCTACAATGGGCTACTTTGCCACCTTAGCAGGAGGCATTGTGTGCTGGCAGTCCCATTTGCAAAAAACTGTTGCATTGAGTTCCACTGAAGCTGAATACATGGCTCTCTCTGACACATGTCAGCAGATCGTGTGGATCTCATCCCTTTTTTCCGAATTGGGATATACCCTGAAGCATGTACCTATTTGCGCTGACAATCAGGGGTTGATCTTTATCGGATCAAACCTGGTTCAAGAAAGAAGGACCAAACATATCAATATTTGCTATCATTATACACACGAATGTATTGAAGACAGCAAGGTCACTGTTGTATTCATCCTGGGAAGTGATAACCTGGCCAATATGTTTACTAAAAATCTCAGGTGTGACACCATGTATATACACTGTGGTGTTGACAATATTTTTGCCTTGTATTTGATGTTCTCTGTTGTTAAATATCCTGTATTTGTATTGTATAACCCCTTGACCAACACCCCATATACATACCTAAGCTATAAATTTGAATAATGCAAAGCCTTATGTCACTTATTGATTTACATTCACATGCAACAGAAAAAAAGACACCCTCGCTTGAGATGAGCAACAGTGGGATTTATTTATTTAATAATTGTATACAATACTAGAAAGAGAAAAACCCCACCCCCATGCAAAACATGGGGGAGGGGGTTGTGATGTGGGCATCATCACCCTGTCGTTGTTGTAGTCCCATTGTGTCCTCCCTGTCCTCCCTGCCATCCCGTTGGCCCCACCTTCCCTGCTGTCACATTGTCATCATCGCCATTCCCCTCCCCTTCCTGCTGTTGTGGTGGGTGCCTCTCTGTCCTTGTCCTCGTGTCGTCCTTGTCACCATCCTTATCCTCATGCCTGTCATCTGGCCCTCCCTGTTCCTGTGCCCTTGTCCCACCATCTTGATGTCATCGTCATTGCGCTCCCACTCCCCATTGTCGACCTCCCCTCATTGGCCCATGGTGGTGGTGGCGGCTCCTCATTTCTGCTGCTGTTGCCACTGCTCCCCATCCCTGTCCCCATCCCACCGTTGCTCCCTGTTTCCACCCCATGAGCAGTTGCTCATGGCAGTAGTTGGGGGTGCTGCTGTCATGGGCGTATCATGGGCATATGGTCTTGCTACCACCTAACCACCCCACGAGCAGGGGCTTGTGGCAGTGGTGGGGGTGGGTCAGGGGGTGCCAGTCATCATCGTCAATAGTAAAATCAGTACCTAGAATTGTTTTGGTTAGTAACAAGGAAATGAAAAGAAAGAAGAACTTACTGTGGCCCAAGAGATGCTGACGTCTCTTGGGCCTTTTTTTGTTTCCTTCATCACCATGCTCTTCATTGCTGCCCATGTCATTTTTGGGCCTGTTTTGTGTGCTTTGTATCACCAGAGTAGGACCTAAAAAAACTGTTAGTTGCGAAATAAGAAGTAAAAATACTTGCAAACAATGATTTCATCGCCATTTCTTGCAATGATCGATGTCCGGCATCTTCTGCAGCCGGTGACTTAAATAACCATTAATACCCGTGACACTGCCAAAAAGGGTACAGTATGTCAAAGGTCTGGCATTTCGGCAACCGTACCCATACCTGTCAAACCCATGGGCCATTTACTGCAGGTTTACCCATACCCATGCTACACCCTATGGATAAAGCAGGTAGGGTAAAAGTCGCGTCCACCTAAACACATTATGTTTCCTTTTTTGGTTATAAATTATGGTAGATGGCCTTCTTCATTTTTTTAGCTTCCACAACACTTTATATTTTATAAAAAATATGGGGACAACCATTTTTTATCCTTCTGATTAATTTCTTTGGAGCAGATTTTTCTCAAAAGCTTCTCATCTTGAGATATCATATGTAAACAAGCAGTACTCAAAGAACAATCTCAAATTTTAAAAATCCACTCCGAAGACTTTCATTAGACTAATATTCTTACTATTTTTTCTCATACAAAGTATTGTCAGAAAGTGGTGTAGAGTGAGATAATTACGACGACCACTCCTTCATGCTATCGTTGGAGTTTAAAATTGGGAGGTGTTGCCAGCCCACTATGACCATCAGAATACTCCACACTCATCGGCTGCTATGGATCACAATTAAATCCAGCTTTGTGAGGAAACAAGTGCTGTGTCCATCCAGATCTGGCAATGTGGCAATTGCCTGTGATGAGGTTCCATCACCTGGATCATGGCTTACCCAATCTGGCAACTTTCCTGCCAGTGGGTCATGAGTTGCAACCTCTGACTGGGGCAATAGGCCAGCCTGTCATGTGCACCATTTACTCCCACTGGTTAGCTTAGAAAGTAGTGATACCTAAGGTGACAGGATAGTCTAGCGGTAGGGGTAGCGGAAGTAAAGCCCCCTGATGAGAACCTTCGCACGTTCGAAACCACTACCTACCGCCAACTTTTCGGCACCTCTCCATTGTGTAGCTGCAACCTATCTTCGGAGATGAAGTGGCGGCCAACGTGATGTGCGCGATGACGGCCCTGCGCTTGCGTTCGCGTGGATGTGAGTCGTTCCTCTTCACATGACTTCGGCTAGTGTCACGTCACCGCACGTGTCTGTCGGAGTTTCAAACCGCTCGGCACTCCGTCACCGGCAACGCCCGGTAAATTATCGTGGTGAGAGCCGGAAACACAGTCTTTCCATCATCAGTAGCGCTAGACACTGACTACAATTTGTCTGTGGATTCCTCGAAAATCTTTCAAGGGCCCTCTAAATTTACATAGCGAGGAGAACAACACGACCGACTGCGGTGGCTCCAACTGCCCAAATAATCTTAGCATGGCCCATCCGAATGCATGAACTGTCGTACACGTTGGCCGAGTCGATCCCTGCGAATAATACCAACGTCTTATCCGATGCTCTTGGCACTGAATTCAATGATGGCGTGCCATCGCCTCGCCAACTGTATTGGACGCAGCAATGTCTCAGACATCCGACTCTAACTGCTTCTGCTATGATTTTACACGTCCCAACTTCTGTGCAAGCGGAATTCCATATTTCAGATTCTCATTCTAACTAACTTCTAGCCTTAAAAAAAATGCCAATCCATCCATTTAAATCTTTCTTGGGATTCAGCATTCTCTTACCGGGCCTCGTTGCCGCCTCTGTTACTGTGTATTACGTTCCTGGACACAGACATGTAAATGGGACAACTACAATGACGGCCGGCGTGGCTGCATCTTCTGGCGCTGCGGCACATACAGTGTTGAACCCCCCACCTCCCCCGGTAGCCTTCAATACACAGTTCGATATCCAGCTCCAAAGTGACACGCCTGGACTTTCAGTTCCGCAGTCGGGCGCATTCGTTGGCTTCTCGATTGAAATGTCGGTGGTGAATCAAATCTGTCAGTAACACACAAACCCATATTGCCCTTTCTAATAACCGTGTCATCTAGTGGGAAAGAATGCGTTAGTCCTGCCTATCCGGCATGCAAAATCTTTTCTCACTTGATTGTCTCAGATCCGTGCTTCAGGTTCCATTTCTCAATCTCATGGCAAACATCCAGCAACGCGCTGGACATGTCAAAGTTCGGATAGGCGGGAACACCCAGGAAACCGCAGTCCTCGTTGATAGTACACCTGACGGAAAGGTTATTGAAAAGGCTGGCATGGGAATGGCCAATGTTGTGAGTCTTCATTTTTCCCAGTTCGTCATGTTACTTGCTCATTTTCACACTTAGACAGACTCACCGCCATTGGTATACACTACAGGATTGTTTCATATGATGCGTCAAATCTCTTCTCTCGTTAACGTCCGCTGGTTCCTTGGTCCGTTGAGTTGGGTTTACTATCGCGTGTTCTTCTATAAACGCCTATCGTTTCAGGCATTCCGTTTATGGATACGAACAACTTCCAACTAAGAATCGCCGAGGAAGGTCAGGCGATTCTTGGTGATTACTTGCTTGGGCTTCAAGTTGGAAACGAACCCGACTTGTATGCCCGACGTAGCCGTCGCCCACCTGTCAGTCATATCCGCCTATATATTTTTACACCACTCCAGCTGAGACACCATTAACAGACCTATCGACCCATAGACTACGTCAACGAGTTCTCTAGACTTGTGGACGCCATGACCAGCGACCCCAAAATAATAAATCACAGCCAGCTTATTGGGCCAAACATTGCGACCGGCGATTGGCAGCCTGAGAATATCTGGGACACCGGATTTGTCGACGCTTTTGGCGCCAATCTTGCTTATCTTTCTGTCGAACAGTATGTTTCTTCTGCTTTGCGATTTTACACCTCTCTGAGTTTTGGAAATAGCTATCCCACAGACAACTGTTTCGCACGATTTGGTATTGGTGTCCCTCACGATCCGCAGACGATATTTCCTTCATACCTCAATCATGAGTCGAGCAGAGTTATAGTCGAGCCGTATCTCAATTCCACAGCCTATGCGCTGAGTAAGGGCAAACAACTGATAATGTTCGAGACGAACACGGCATCCTGCGGAGGTTTTGCCGGCATCAGTGATTCTTTCGGAGCTGCATTGTGGGGCCTCGATTATGCGCTTCAGTTGGCCTATCGCAATTTTGCTGGAGCGCTGATGCACATCGGTGGACAGAATGTGTTTTATAACGTGCGTCTTTTTCAATGATAATTGTACGAATGTGTTCTGACCCTTTATTTTCCGCCAGCCGTTCACTCGTATGTAATCCTCGCGCTTATACATGTCCATCCATTCTCACCGATATGTGTATCCACAGCTCCCCCAACCAATCAATCCCTTTTCCGGCAATGGACTATCGGTCCAATGTATTATACAGCGCTGGTCATGGCCGAAGTGATGGGTGCCTCAAATAAGTCACAAATACTGGACCTCAACGCGAATTCAAACAACACCTTTACACCAGCATACGGCATCTACGAGGACGGGAAGCCTGAGCGCGTTGCACTCATCAATTTTGTGACGGATGCTTCTGGTGCTAGCGACATTACTGCATCCATTTCTGTTGGAGGTGGGATTATTGGACAGCCGAATGCCACACCTAGACAGGTTAAAGTTAAGTACGTTTCGTTGGACCATTTTGTTTTTTTCTGAAAGACTCATTTTTGCTCAGATATTTGACTGCATCCTCCGTATCGCAAAAGGTCAACTTCACCTGGGCTGGTCAAGTCAATATCTTCATTATCTTATTTCTTCTCTACAACTCAACATCACCAACTTGCAGACATTTGGCCACCACTTCCACTCCGACGGGCGCCTCACAGGACCGGAAGAAGTCCAGGTAATACCATGCGACCAAGATAACAACGTGTGCCGAGTCAAAGTGCCCGCCCCCGGATTCGCCCTGGTGTTTCTCTCTGAAGACGCGCTCACTGTGCTCGACGGTGCACCCTCTAAGACGTTCCCGACGACCTTCCTAACAAGGACGCGTAATACAGCAGGGATCATCGATCCAGATGTGCTGGCGACGTCGAATGGGCATTCTGGGATGGGGCGTAAGAAGAAGCTTGGGAGCACGAGCAGGGGGAGCGTTACATCTGCAGCAGGGAGTTTGAGGCACAGTTCGCAGGGAGTAATGTTGTCCTGGATGTTTATGACAGTTGCGGGGACAGTGATGCGGTGAGCATGCAATGGGCGCTGGAGGGCTGGCCTCTTTCCTTCATGACTAATTAGATATTCTTTGCATCGGACATGTTGGGGAACTTGTATTAGAATTTACATAGTGTTCGTTCCCTTGGAAGAAGAGAAGTTGAAAGCTACAGAGAGCCCGCCATTGAAGGCATGTATCTCAGCTGTGAAATTCTCATATTTCGGCATGCTAATGCTGTTGAGAGACACACCGTGAATCGGCGCGATACCTAATGCGGAAGAGGCTTGCGACCGATGCGTGCACTATTCTTAGCACACCCCTTTGATGCATGTATGACAAACACGCCTCGGTTCCCTTTCTTATCTTTTCTCTTTGTTCATCAGACTTATAGATAGATGGTCTGCCACCTCAGTCATTTATACAAGGACTGAGGTGAGCACGATCTTAGACATCATATTATGATAGTTGACTGTTGCTAACTAGTAACTGTACCTTAGTGTTACCTTGTTTACTCTAGGTATACAGTACAACTGAATAGAGTCATTTATACATGAGTGTTACCTTGTTTACTCTAGGTACAGTACAACTGAATAGAGTCATTTATACAAGGACTGAGTGTTACCTTGTTTACTCTAGGATTGATTCTCTACAGGCTATGGGCCTTTTCCATCACTAAAATTGACTGTAGAGAATTCCTGGCCACTCGATGCACATTGACATCAATCACAATCTTGCCCTGGATCACAGACCTATTCCCTTTGTGGTAGCCATCCCAGTACACATCTAACCGCTTTGTTGCTTTCGCAATTCCCTCTCATTGCTCAACAATCCCCTGAACCTCACCATTGTGACTATCAGCCCTGACTCTACCAGCATTTCCAGTGTTTCCATTCCTCTCATCAGAGTTTCACTTCAATACTCAGGAGTCAAACTTGACAACCTTAAATCTAACTACAAAAAATGGTGTGAGGATGTCACCATTGTGCTCTCTTTCAATGGCCTCTATGAGTATGTCTCTGGAGACAGTTCTTGTTACGATTTGTTATCTGGACCCGCAAGACCGGGCACTTCATTTTTCTTGTTTGACTCTACTCACTTCTGATGGGAGACACTTTGAGGCATGGCGACTCCATGCACCCGAACCCACTCCCATGCATGCTGTGATATGACAGCCCTTTGACATGAGGTCTGTGACGTCAGACACTCATGATCGACATGCTGCAGTGCAGCATGTCCTTGACATCGGATCCTTGATGTCGGATCCGTAACATCGGACGCCTCATGCAAGGCATGAGGCCTGTCTTTTCTATTGTTCTTTCTATTTATACTTGATAAGGATCCTACATTCCGATTGGACAATTGATATCTTCAAACCGTATATAAGCTGTAGTAATACTGCCTGTATTCCTCAGCTTGACCTAATTCAAATAACGGTCTTAGACTCAACCAGAACACTCGACAGCTTAGGAAGCCCCTAGCTGTGATAACTCGAACTCGACAGTTGGAAAGCCTCCAACTGTGATACACAAATTGACGGTCTACTCAGAAAGCCTCTGAGTACAGATAGCCGTATCGACTTAGGAAGCACCAAGTCCTGAACAGAACCCGATACAGTAAGAAAGCCTCTTACTGCAAGAACCGATACAGTTGGAAAGCCTCCAACTGCAACATACGAAGACTAGGCTGAGTTGAGACCTATAGTCTTAACAGTTCTCCCCCACCTGACACCAAAGGGTGTGCCTTCATCAGCAATGTTGGAGTTTTCCCATGGCAATCTATAGCACACATAGCAAACATGCCAAATGACATAGTGCCCATAGTGCCCATAACAATGACAGTGCTCAATATAGCACTACCTAGCATTTACCCCTTTTAGATTCTAGGAACCACTGCTTTTCCACCACAAAGAACCATGGGAACTAATCTGCCTGGCCAAATTGTTTCCCACACTTCTTGCCATTGTTGCCGGCATCACCGGCTTGACATTTCTGAGAACTCATTTCAATCTTTGTGCTAAGTTGAGTAACCCTGCCCTAATGTCAAGTCACATGTATGTTGAATTTCATAGAAAATTGTCGAGCTCAGCGTTCCCATCAAGCTTAGCCTTCTGTCCATTCCCCTGTCATTGTCTCATCAGATCCTGCCACCTTCCTCTCTCCATCAGGACTACTACCACTCCACCACCACTCACCGTGCTGAAAGTGTTGCCCATGTGGCAAACATGGTATTTCAGATGCAAGGGAGGCCCAAACAATGGTAGATGTCATTTGGGCCCTCAGTAAGCTGTTTTTTTATATTTGTTTCTTGTTCTTATCATCTAAATATTGCCTCACTTATCTTTTTAGGATGTAAGCTACTCATAACGCCAAATGTGGATGCAAGATGATGCCCAACCACACCCAATCTATGGCCCTCCCCATCCAAATGGGATGTGGGGCTCGTTTATGTCTTGGAGACCAAGTAGCAGCGCTAGGAGAGCCAGGTAAGCCCCCACTTGAACCCATTGCCATGCCACATCACAGCTAACCTCCCCTGAAACCAGGGATGATGAGGCCCAGCGCCTGCTCCCATGCCTGTGAGGTCCCTCTTGCGGTGTGCATCAGTGGTGGCTCAGTGCTGGGAGAGCCATGTAAGTACCCACCTGAACCCCATTGCCTACCACATCACAGCTCACCCTCCCCAAAAGAGGAACTGTTTGCCATGAGGCCCAGCTCCTGCCCCAATGCTTGCAAGTTCCTACTTGCGGCATGCATCATGGTGGCCGAGTGCCAGGAGAGCCAGGTAAGCATCCACCTGGACCCACCTCTGCACTATATCACAACCAACCCCCCAAAAAACCAGCACCTGCGAGCCTGCAGCATGCCTCATTGTGACAGTGGTGGCTCTCGACAACAACACCAGCACCAGGTACCCAAAGACAAGACAATCCCCAGCCTATGTAACAATGGCGATCAACACAGCACCCACCCCCCATGCCTACGAGCAACTGCTCATAGGGTAGTTTGTGGGTGCACCCTTGACATGGGCTGCACAACGTGCATTCCATGGAACGTGCCAGGTTGGTCATGTAAGTTTTGTTAATGGACAGATATGAACTTCTCAGTAGACAATACAAGTGTAATAGGTAGTAGTAGTATAATATTGTGGAATAGATTTTTGTTTTGCTCTTAATGTCTTGAAGATATTGAACATAAAATAGCTGTAAGATTAATAATAGATTTTTGCTGATAGAACCTTGTCTAGAGAGCACTATGAAGCACTACATAGCACTACATAATGGAAGTATGAGACTATGTAAACAAGGTAGGGTGCTATGGATGTCTACCGAATGAAAGAACCATGCTACGACACTATGATGCTATAGAGCACTATGTAGTGCTGTGTAGTTGACCCTGACATTACTGATGTTTGCTAATTGGAAAGCTAATGCCTGCCTTGCCTATGTGTTCTTGGTGTCTAGCATTGCAAATAGTGAATGACCCTTTCTCGACATGACAAAGGAGCCCAATCAAGGGGGTGTCAGAAAAAAAATTAAGGATACCAGGTCGATTTTTTTTTCAAGCCATGAAGTGAGGAACTAACCCACTGTGGGAACTAATGTCCTAATAAGGACATTTTGCTTACAAATCATTGATGACCAACAGAAAAAATGTTTGCATCTTGCATTGCAGCTGCTTTCACAGTGACTTTCTGGCTTAGCTTTGGGTGAAGGAAATGTAGATAAAGTATCTCAGAGGACCTGTGTCTGTAAAATTAACTCCCTATTGGCTGTGTCACATGCATAATTCTGAACAATTTCTTGAAATCCATCTATTACAAGTTGAAAACTAGTTTGGATTCACATCTGAATAGAAAGGAACATTCATACACCATTTTCTCCACCAAAAAGAAATGCCAAGGGTGGTGTAAAAGTCAGAAATCAGGGTGGACACAAGTGGCAGGCATGCAGGTGCTACAATCCATTCCACAACACATTTCAAACTTCATCTTTGGTAACAGAATATGATACTACACATTTAAGGCTTGTATATGACTTAAATATTGGCATTGTTCTACTTCTTTGGAGTACAATACCCCAGGAAACATGTAAGATAATATGTTTACTTGATAATCATCTTCTGAGATCATTTATCTACAAGATGTTTGCCCAACAGTAAGTGAGAAAGTCATTGTAGAAGCAATAAAAGTTATAAAATGAGCAGCAATTCAGCTGACAGTGCAAGATTATATTTGCTCATGTTTATTCATCAAGGGCCAGCTTTATTCAGTACAAATATGTTAGAATAGTACAGTATCTGCCCTGCTACAATGTCTCTGTGTTTGTGAGATTGCCAATGGCCCTCCAGCACAAAATTATGTTACCAAAAAAAAAAAAATTTTAAGAGCTCAAGAGCTGGACTAACTAACCATCCCTATATGGCAATTTGACCACGTGACACCCCCTTGAGCCCAATGTCAACTGGAAAACTATCCAGGATCAGCACCAGAAGGAGGGACCCATCCACCAGGTTTTACAGCAAGCACTTTTCATCCAGTGCACAAGGGACACTCCACTTCCTGAGATGACTGAGTGAATCTGCACCCTCATAGAATGTGTGTTTGCTATTGGTGACATCAAAGCTGATCTTCTGTGCTCTATAGCACTCTTGAATTCCCTCATGCCTGCTTCATCATTTCCCATGATATCACAAACTCTACCCTGGAATCCCCATACACCTCCACTGATATCCATTGATAATGAACAGTCCCTGGTTGAGAATGACCAATGTGTGGAGCACAAATTGTCAATTTCACTCACAGTCCATGCCAAATCTCAAAAGGTGTTCAGTCCTCTTCTTTGTGGCAACCCAGTTTGTAAGAAGACCAGTCATACTACCAAATTCTGTATCAAACCAGGTGGGGGCATGGCTGGAAAGATGATTGAGGAATCCAAAACAGCCTGTAGACTCATGCACAAGAGAAAATGGTCAGGTAATGATACATCAAAGGTACCTGTCACTGTGAAGGACGTTAACAGGTGTGTATTCACCATGTTAGTTGATTCCATGCCCCCATCTCCTTCCCCATCACCCAAATTTGCTGGTATTGCACATGACACTCTCCCCACCGCCTCTATTGAGGAAGTTGAGTATGACTCTATGAGGGCTGGATGGTAGTTGAGGAGGAGCCTATGACATCTGTCAATTGGAACCACCACACCATTCCAGCCACTCACAGTTGCCTCCCTAAACCAGATGATGCACACCCAAATGTCCCTCAAAGGTTTCCCAACTCTGGTGCCTCAGTTCACATCTCTCCAGACCATTTGGACTTCCTCTCACTTCACCCAACCAAACCTTGTTCAGTGAAAGGCATTGGTGGATCCTCTATTCCCACCATCAGCATCGGTGATATCAAAATATGCATGGCATGGGTTGCATCAATCATCTTACACAACACACTGTATATCCCAAGTGCAACCATTCAGCTCATCTCTGTCAGCTCCTCACAGAAGTCTCAAACACTGTCACCCATTTTGACTCCTCATCCTGCTGGATAACCAACAAATCCACAGGTACTTTCATTGCCTGTGGCCCTCTACTCTTCACAAAGAAACTCCATGCACTTACTCTACACTCAGCTACTGGTGATCATGCTCTTACCATCCACAGTACACCCTCACTTGAAACCTGGCATTGTTGCCTTGGTCATGCAAATTATCAATCTGTATGGGATATGGCCAAGAAGGGAACACTCACAGGTGTGTCCATCTCTTCCATTTTGAGACTGCCTAAATGTGATGCATGTATTCTTGGGAAACAGATGAGAACACCAGTACCAAAGAAACATGAGCAGGGTGATGGGCACAAGGCAAAGAGGAAGCTAGAGAAAGTGTGGGTAGACTTTTCAGGAGCACATGCTGTTAGATCGTGTACCAGAAATGAATATGTCATGGATATTGTCAATGACCATACCTCATTTCCATGGTCCATACCTCTGAAGATTAAAGATGATTCATTCCCTGAACTTAAGCCATGGGAGCTTGCTTGTAAGGCCAAAATGGGCCTGAAGGTTGGTACTTATGTTACCGACAATGGGTAGCTCAAATCACACCAAATGGAAGCTTGGCTAAAATCTCAAGGTATTGAGCAACACTTCACTGCCCCACACATGTCCATACACATTGGACACATTGAACATATGCATAGAACTCTCATGGCAAAAGCATGTACAATGCATATTTATGCACAGCTACTTACATATCTCTGGGATGAGTTCTACCTAATGGCCATCCATCTACATGCAAAAACCTCTACTTGCTCCCTACAAGGAATCATGCCCTGGGAACTGGGGCATATATGTAAACCCAATTATTTGTACTTGCATGAGATAGGTTGTTGGGTGTTCATCCTTATCCCTGAGAAAGATAATCCAAAAACTTTGAGCAATCAATTGAATGTGTGCCTATCAGATATGTATGAGCATAAATCCAAAGCTTACCAGTGCTATAACAGTACCACCTACAAGGTGTCCACAGTAGTGTTGCCATGGCTTAAGCTGACTTAAGCCAAGGTTTTTTGCTATCTTGGGAAATAATTATGTAAAATTACCAAAATATTTGAGGAGCTAGATCCCATCAAAAGCTAAGGGGTCTCCTGCTAACTCTAAGCGATTGGAGAAGCCATTCCTGAGATATTTAAGCAGCTTTGAAATGGCTCAAGCCAAGCCATTTTAGAGCTGTTTTGAGGCCACTTAAATGTCTCAGGAATGGCTTCTCCAATCACTTAGAGTTGGCAGGAGATCCCTCAGCTTTTGATGGGATCTAGCTCCTCAAATATTTTGGTAAATTTATGTAATTTATTTCCCAAGATGGCAAAAAACCTCAGCTGAAGTCAGCTTAAGCTGCAGCAACACTAGTCCACAGTTCCTACCATGTTTGCTTCATCGAGAGCCATGAGGGACACATACCATTGGCATTAACCATGTTGTCAAATATCCCCAACACAGACTTAGTCAAACTCATACTCACACCATCCCATTATGACAAGGATGACAATGATGATGAACCTATCACTCCTTCTGCTCACCTAGACAAACACACAACCCCACCCATAATCATGCCTCTATGCCTTCATCTTGCATCCTGATACCAACTGAACATAATCCAAATAGTGGACCTGCTATCACCCACACTGAAGCAGCAGTGCAGAAATCCAGGGAGCAGTTTGCACAAAGGAGCTTTGTCGAGAATGGAAAGCAGCCAGACAGGCAGCTGAAATGAGCACTGATCATCCCAAAGAACTTACCACTGGAAATAGTGTCATCAATGATCTTCATCGGGCATTTGAGAACCCTGATCTTGGCGATCGAGCACATGAGCTTCTTGCCCTGTTCTCAGAAATGACTAATCTTGATCCAGAATTGCTCCAATTTAAAGATGCCCGAACATGGGATGAGGCAAAGGTTTCAGCTGATGCAGCTCAATGAGAAGCTGGGTATTGTGATGAGCTAAAATCACTGAAGGACATGGGGGTCTACAAGCTTATCCCTAAATCTGAAGTTCCTCATGGGAAGCACATCCAAAAAGGGAAACCTGTTTTCCATATTAAGCATGATGAAGAAGGAAAAGCAGTTAGATGGAAATTATATGGGCAACCTTAGAGGCCACTTAATTAATGACTAGCAAAGGGAAATCCAAAGTTAAAATTATAGTACATATTACAGGGATTGGAGGCGCATCTAGCAAAGGGAAATCCAAAGAGAAAACTCTAAGGACCCCTTTGCCAATGCCCAGTATATGTGAAGACTGCAAAAATCAAATAATAACCTAAAAATAGAAAAGGCAGAGATAGGCAGATCAAGGCTGCCAAATGACATCATAGCAAGGGGTAGATGTTGGAAAGGGTACTCCACCTCTAAATATAAAACTGCACATAGGTAAGCTACATTGTATCAAATGATATGGGTTCGATGGACGCTGTTGAACTCACTATATAAAGTCACTATATGTTTGTACATACTATATTAACCAATGACTACATTGTACACTGATTATTATACCTTACAATAGACATGCATTAGGAATGTAATACAGACATTAGTAATGTTTGAAATGCAACAGGCACAGACACGGGGATGGCCATCAGGCATGGTCATGGGAATGGGCAATATTAACCTATGCATACTATTGACCACCCATGGTATCAGGCAATGGAGCAGACGATTCATCACCTCCCAGCCCCACTGCTTCTCCTGCTCATTGTACACTGATTATTATACCTTACAATAGACATGCATTAGGAATGTAATACAGACATTAGTAACATTTGAAATGCAACAGGCACAGACACAGACACAGACACAGACATGGGGACAGCCAGGGCATTGCCATTGGGCATGGACATGGGAATGAGCAATATTAACCTATGCATACTATTGACTGTACACATTGCATATCTGTTTCAATGTATGCCGTTGAACTAAACTAGCTATATATTTGTACATACTCTATCAATTAACCAATGACTACATTACTACTTTACTTACTGTACCATACAATAGATAGACGTGCATTAAGAACATAGTACAGACATTAGTAATGTTTGAAATGCAATTGCAGGGGAAGGGGATGGGGATGGGGAAGGGGATGGGGATGGGAATGGGGAAGTGGCACTGACATCAGGGCTTGACAGGACCACAAAAACAATGATATTACTACAATGATGTGCATTAAGAACAGAATACAGGCAAAAGCTACTGCTGCTGCTTCCCAAGCCATTGCTGCTCCCACTCCCAGCCCCACCCCTGCTCCCACCCCCACCCCATCTCCCACTCCCTCTCCCGCTGCTGCTCCTGCTCCTGATTGCTGATCCTGCATCAACCTCTGGGGTCTCGTGAATGATATGCTGCATGAAGCATGCAGTACACTTCAGTTTGTAGATGGCTGCCAATCATTGGCAGATGCGGCATTGAATGCCAATGTCAGGAAAGCAGCAGGGTTACACCAACTTCATGAGCTTGCCCTGCTGAAGGAGCTCCAGGCTGAACCACAGGCTTTGGCAATGGGATCAAAACCCCTTCAACATGCTGGGCAACCTTCAAGGCAAACAGCGGTAAGAAGAAAATTGGAACTGGTGGCAGCAAATACACAGGCTGAACTTGAGCACCTGAAGTCCCTCCCCCCCAGCTCCTACAAGTGGACCTGGGGTGTTGACATCATGGAAAATGATGTTTTGGGTGCTAATGAGAAGACCAAGAGCAGGGGCAAACAACAGCATTCTGGGTATGGGTTGTCTCTGGCTGATGGTGCAAAGGGAAGAAAGGAGTGGTCAAGCACACCATCAGTCTTGACAGTTGCATCCAATGCCTATGGTCGACCACCCATGGTATCAGCCAATGGAGCAGATGATTCATCGCCTCCTGGCCCTGCTCCTGGCCCTGCTGCTTCTCCTGCTCCTGTCCCTGATGCCTTGCCCGATGCAGAAGCCAGCCAGCCCACTGTCTCGTTTGCTGCTATGGTTTGGCAAGGTGAAGATGATGCATCAAGTGCAGATCAGCCCACTGCCTTTCAGGCAGCCATGGCATGGCAAGGCAAAGATGGTGTGTAAAGTGATGCTGATCAGCCCACCACCTTTCAGGCAGCCATGGCATGGCAGGGCAACAATGATCAGTCATCGTCTTCCCCTACAGGTTTCCTGACTGGCTTTGATGCTGCTCCATTTTATCTTTCCAATTCTACCTCCTTGTCTCCAGCCGCCAATCCAACTTCGACAGATGTGGCTGATGCCATCCTATTATCCTCAAAGATGGCTGCTTACCCCACCACATCTGATGCTGCAGATGCTTTTCTGTCATCCTCAGAGACTGGATCTAATGGTGAATCCGATGCCGAGGCCAATTCTGATGTAGCAGATTCCATTGTCACATCACAGATAGAGAACCCCACTCCTTCTCATATCACCCTGCCGACCTACCCTCCTGCAAACTTCACTCTGCCGATCTACACTCTTGCAGACTTCAGTTATGTCGATGAGACCTGGTTGTCTAGCCCTGATGAGATGATGAACACTGATATTGAATGATGCATCATGTATGTATACAGTGTTGTGGATAGTAGTACATTGTACATAGTAATATCATTGTTTTTGTGTTCCTGTGTCAGTGCCGCTTCCCCATCCCTGTCCCTGTCATGCCAAAGCCTGTGGTTCAGCCTGGAGCTCCTTCAGCAGGGCAAGCTCATGAAGTTGGTGTAACCCTGGTGCTTTCCTGACATTGGCGTTCAATGCAGCATCTGCTGATGATTGGCAGCCATCTACAAACTGAAGTGTACTGTGTGCTTCATGCAGCATATCATTCACAAGACCCCAGAGGTTGATGCAGGATTGGCAATTGGGAGCAGGAGAGGGAGCGGGAGAGGGGTGGGGGCAGGAGTGGGAGTGGCAATGGCTTGGGAAGCAGCAGTGGTAGCTTTTGTCTGTATTCTGTTCTTAATGCACATCATTGTAGTAATATCATTGTTTTTGTGGTCCTGTCAAGCCCCAATGTCAGTGCTGCTTGTCCCCATCCCCATTCCCATCCCCATTCCTATCCCCATTCCCATTCCCATTCCTGTCCCCGTCCATGTCCCTGTTCCCATCCCCATCCCCATCCCCATTCCCATTCCCATTCCCATTCCCATTCCCATCCCCATTCCCATTCCCATTCCCATCCCCATTCCCATTCCCATTCCCATTCCCATTCCCATTCCCATTCCCATTCCCATTCCCATTCCCATTCCCATTCCCATTCCCATTCCCATTCCTGTCCCCATTCCCATTCCCATTCCCGTCCCCATTCCCATTCCCATTCCCGTCCCCATTCCCATTCCCATTCCCATTCCCATTCCCATTCCCGTCCCCATTCCCATTCCCATTCCCGTCCCCATTCCCATCCCCATTCCCATTCCCGTCCCCATTCCCATTCCCATTCCTGTCCCCATTCCCATTCCCATTCCTGTCCCCATTCCCATTCCCATTCCCGTCCCCATTCCCATTCCCATTCCCGTCCCCATTCCCATTCCCATTCCCGTCCCCATTCCCATTCCCATTCCCGTCCCCATTCCCATCCCCATTCCCATTCCCATTCCCATCCCCATTCCCATCCCCATTCCCGTCCCCATTCCCATCCCCATTCCCATCCCCATTCCCATCCCCATTCCCGTCCCCATTCCCATCCCCATTCCCATCCCCATTCCCGTCCCCATTCCCATCCCCTTCCCCTGCAATTGCATTTCAAACATTACTATTGTCTGTACTATGTTCTTAATGCACATCTATCTATTATAGCAAGCCACCATCCAAGCCGCTTAAATAACATGGGAACCGGTGGTCAGATCACTTAGAGTTGGCAGAGGACCCCTTGGCTTATCATGTGATCTAGGTCCTCAAATATTTTCGGAATTTTAGCTATTTTATTTCCCAAAGTAGCAAAAAATGTGGCTGAGCCATGGCAACACTATACTAATGTCTGTATTACATTCCTAATGCATGTCTATTGTAAGGTATAATAATCAGTGTACAATGTAGTCATTGGTTAATATAGTATGTACAAACATATAGTGACTTTATATAGTGAGTTTGACAGCATCCATTGAACCCATATCATTTGATACAATGTAGCTTACCTATGTGAAAACTGTCAACATGTACAAATGTGATAGAAAGGAAAATTAGTAATAAAATAAGGAAAAATCATAGAAAATGAAGAATAGAAGGAAATGAAGTGAGGAAAAATATAGGACAAATGTAAAAAATAGGAGAAACACATGGGGCACCCCATAGTTCCCTTACAGAAATTATGTTTTGTCTTTAAGATTTATGGCAAGGACTACACTAAAACTACCTCACCTACTGCATGCATGGAATCATGGAGAATCCTCTTACACATTGCAGCCTCTCTGGGTTGGGATGTGCAACAAATTGATGTGAAGGCTGCTTTCCTCTATGGCTTGCTACCTGAGGATGAAGTACAGTACATGCAACAACCCATCAGATTTGAAGAGCCTGGGAAGGAGGATTGGGTGTGGCAACTTCAGAGTGGCTTGTATGGTATGAAACAAACTAGTCGCATCTGGAACTAGACACTTAATTCCTAGATGATCAAATGGGGGTTTATTGTTTACTCTAGGATTGATTCTCTACAAATGCTTGTGTTAACTATGCTACATCACAAACAAGATTGTCTCATCACCCCATCAATGGAAGAAGCTTCAGAAATGTGCAATCTCTCTAGTTGTGTTCTCTTAGGTATTCCACCCATTGTGAGGGGACCAGGTGGTGCCACAAGGGTTTCTGCATTTGTCCCATTTTTTTCCTTATCTTATTTTGCCCTATTCTCTATTTTCTATGATTTTACTATTATTTTATTATTATTTCCTCTTGTGCATGTTGACAGTTTTATATTTAGAAGGAAAGACCCTTTCCAACATCTACCTCTTGGTATGATGTCATTCCATGGCTTGATCCACCTATTTAGAGAAATGTATGAAAAGTGAAATGCCAGAAAAATTTCCAAAATTTATGCAAAATCCTCTGATGGGAGCATAAGTAAACCTTACAACTGTATACAAGACGGTCTCAGGAAACACAGCCCTTGTCACATCTGTGATGGACCCTGTGGCTGACCGCATAGCTGCCAAGAGCCAGGGGAGCCGAGCCAGCACATGAACAAGACCCGAATGCCCACACATGTCGAGAACAACACAGAAAATGTGTGCATCGTTCATCAACACACAGTATGTTTCACAAGTCTCGAACATGGGAGGAGGAACACATGGTGGCCCAGGAAGCATGTAAGAAGGAAGAAAAAGAGGAAGGCTTACCAGATGATATCAAAGATCATGGTAAGTGTGATGATGATGGGACCCATGTGGAGGGCTTCCATCATCAACGCACACAAGACTGAGGAGGAGCCAGTTAGGAAAGCCAAGACTGCAAAGAACATGAGGTAGATGTGGAATGAGAGGTAGGCATTCACTATGAACAAGAGATCCATTGCTGAGGGAGAAAACAGGAGAGGAATGGTATTATATATTATACTGCACTATAATTGTGCCTTACAAGGTCCCCAGATTTGAATGCAGGTGCCATCCCTCAAGTCCTCACATTGGATTTTGGCCCTTAGTCTAATAAGAGCTAATTCACAATAGTGTGGGTGCATGTCACACTTGTTGCCAATCACTGATCCCCTGCAAACTGTCCTGTGGGAACATGAAACCATCTTTTCTCATTCATCAGCTTCCTTCCGACCCTCATTCCCTGGCAGGCAGCCTAGCAAAAGACCGTGGTGCCACTCTGGTGTCCAGGAAAAAAGATGGTTGAACAGGGATCAAAGATGGTTCCACCGCCCAGTCTGCACCAATGCCACGCTATACACAACAGATACACCAAACATTCCCACCCCTCCTTCATTTATCATGTTGTTATCACTGCCATTGATCACCATCTTCTTCCTCCTTTCCCCATCATCCATTCACATACCACCGATGATGAGTATCTTCCAGCATGACATTTTACTTCCAACGTCCTTCATCCACTCCAAGTGAAGCTCCCTCTACCTCTAATGCTGATGCTGACATGTCCAACATCAAGATCGCCACCTGTATGGTTTACCTACTCATCACTACTTCTTGTAAGGTTTACTTCTCTTCTTATTGTTGGAATGCTTGTTCTTGGTAGATCCGGGTGCATTGCTACTCGTTTGCTCCAGGTAAGCCAATCAGTATTTGGTTGAGGAACTTTCTGTCTGATCCTTTTTCACATAGCTCATATGAATACATGAAGCTTTCACTGTGTGCGAATCTAAATATAGCCAGCTACTTGTGTATCATCTCCTATCTTGATGGTTTCAGCCTCCTCTTCATTGCTTTCACTATCACGCACATCATGGGCATCAATGGTCTTTGGCAGATATGTCTTTGGGTGCTTTGCCCTTCATCTGTTCTGACTATCATCTCCTCTAGCTTGTAGAGCCTGCAGGACAACAGATCCCTTTGCACAAGCTTGCAGTCAAACATGGTTTTTTGCAGAATAAAGGGGGAGTGAGAGGTCTCCAAATTGGTATCGATATCAGATCCCATGGATTGAGGTAGGTTGATCTCGGCACCATCCGCATGCCAGCTCATCTCATATTCGTCCTGCAGGCACATGGGGAGGCAGAGGCAGAGCTAGCCTGGATGTCAAGAGAGGGGCTGATAGATGCCGTCTTCACAGACGACTCTGATGTCTTCGTATTTGGTGCATCGAATGTGCTCCAAGTGTAAGCTTCTGACTGATCTAGCTGTGTGTGTGTGGCTAATGAGATCATATACAGTGTGCCAGGTGATAGTAAGGACCACCAGGTCATTGTGTACAACCAGGAGTCCATCTGTGAGCTTGGATTTTGCCAGGAGGACTTCATCCTGATTGCGTTGCTGGCGGGTGGTGATTATTCGGTAAGTAAACCCTGCCAGTAACATTACATGTCTGTGCTGACTTTTTCATCTAGTCAGGTCTCAAGGGGTGTGGTCTAAGTACTGTGTTGGCGCTAGCTCATGCTGGATTCGGTCGGCACTTAGTGGCAGGCACTGGTGACAACCACTCACTGGAACAGGTTGCCATTTTTCTTGCAGCCTGGCATGAGGATCTCATCGCTGAGCTACATGAGAACCACTCTGGCTTACTCAAGCAGTGCCAGCCCAAGCTTGCCACCCTCATTCCTGACGACTTCCCCAACCCTCGTATCCTCAGGCTCTACACACACCCAAACACTCTGCAAGGCCAGGCAGGCTTTGTAATGCCTCCGCTTGCACCAAACAGAGCTATTGACGCTGTGGCTCTTGCTCACTTTGCCAAGTGCAACTTTGTCTGGGCGAAGGATGCTGGTGGTGTCCTCCAGCACTTTTCTCCCTTTGTCTTTTCAGGGATCGTTGTTCAGGAGCTTGTTTGGCATGCCATCTTGTTGGATCAGGAAGCTCTGCACCATTCTGTTCTATTGCCCCTCATTGGCGATGTCCTTCTGTACCAGTTCAACAAGTCGTCTTCCTACCAAAAAGAAGTGTGCATCAAGCTTTACTTTGACCACGAGTACATCACTAGCATATGTCAGGCTGCATCTGACACTGGAGATGGTGCTCCTGCCAATGAAATTGTAGATGTTCATGCATGGCTTCCAGCTGCGATGCTCAAGCATGTCATCCCAGAATCTAGTGATGAGGACAGCGCTTCAGGTGATGATCTATCAGGTTTTTCTTTCATCCATGAGTCTTCTTGTGTGATTGCTGATGTTAAACAACAGATTCAGAGCATGTTATGGACACCGAGGATGATGTGGAGAGTGTAGAGGGGATGTTGATCTCACCATCTTCGAAGCCTGAGGGCAGCCATGCACCTGCAGCATTGGGACCCAGCCAGCATCATGGTAAGCTTCCTGCACATTCCTAGCTGTGCTGTCATTCTCATACATGTCAGAGCAGAAATTATTGAGGTCACATCATCTCCAGAGCCTGAATTTATTGAGATCACATCGTCTCCGGAGTCTGAATGTGGGTGCATTTTTATTCCTTATCTTGTGGCATTGCTAACACGTGTCTTTGCATGCTCCAGCCAATGCCCCATGAAAACAGTACATGCGAGCTGTTGTCTTATCCTCAGGCAAAGAGGTAATTGAGCTTGATACTGATTCAGAGTAGTCTTGTTAAGGGGCCTGTGAAGTGTACCAGGGGTCATGGTATCTCCTAGGGGTGGCATGAGGTGTGTATCAGAGGGGCTGTGGCCACAAGCTTATATAAAGCAGCTGTTCTCCCCTGTTTTTATTTCTGCCTCCCTTCGTCAACAACAACAGTTTCTCATGTTTTCTATGCTCTTGTCTAATGCATTTGCTGGTGTGACCAATGTTCTGAACATCACCTTCTTGGAGACGGATCTTGTGAATGTCAGGAATAATCTGGAAGGTGAACAAGAGTTGATGCCTGACATCATCAAGGAGGATGCACAGCCAATTCCAGAAGAGGAGGAAGATGCTCATGCCTTTCCTGGTGGGTTGGAGGAGCTCAGGAGCATAATGCAGAATGCTTCAAAGGGGGTCACAGAGGACACTGATAAGCAGTACTGTGAGTAAGTGGTGACAGTCTTGCACCATGTGTGCTTATGACATGGGCTTGTGGCTGGTGACAAACCTCCAGCCTTTCTGAACAGTGTGTCAAGTTCTTGCCTGAGAAAGGCCTGATAAAGGATAAGGATGGCTTCATCAGTGCCAAGCCACCGAAGGAAGTGCCCATGTTTATCATTGCATGGATCATGAACAGGTAGACTCTTGATAAGGTCCAGGGACAATGAAGCAACTGATGGTCATTTGTAGCTGTGATACATTGAATTTGGATGGAACTGTGAAAGATCCCAGTGTCAAGCGGGACACTTACTCAAATGCACAGAAGATGCATGCAACAATGACCTACATGTTCAGACAAGTCCATGGACTTGGGACTCTTCAGTGGCAAGAGAATTGGAGCACAAATGAGATGAAGGGTAATCCATCTGTGTGTGAGGCCGCATCAACATACATGATAAGCCTCCATTGATGAAAGGTACAGTCATCTTACTCTAGTTTTAATGCTCGGAACACTAAGAAAAGGCTCAGGTGCAAGTGGGTGAGAGTGCAACCAGTGCACATGCGATTACACCAGTAAGTGTCCTCTCTCTGCATGTGCATCAGTATACTACTGACATGGCCAGGCAATCATGGAAGCAATGTACCATTTCCACCATCTTCCTGAGAACTGGACCATCAAGAATTATGCACCAGGAAAGCATTCAAATAAGAATTCTGAGAGCTGAGGAGGAGGGCGTGCTCATTGTCTAATGTCTGCTGCATATACAATAGCCTTCTTATGTCTCCTCCGATTCAACGAAGTTCTCAAGATCCAAGTCCATAACATCAAGTTTGTTGATACTGCTTAGGGCAGCCACATTGAGCTTCTTCTGCCCTTTCAGAAGACAGAACAGTGCAGAGGTGAGTTGATTTTGAGCTACAAACACTGCTTTACTGAGTTTCTGGCACTAGAGATCCCATCTTTTGTTCTTTATCCCCTGCCAGAGGAGGAGGCACACCTTTGCCCTATATGAGCTGTCACTGACTGGATCCAAGAATCAAAGCTTACAGCTGGCTTTCTGTTCCAGCGGATTGCTTCAGGTGATCATGTTGCAGAAGCCAATGTGCTAATGGTACATTTGCCAATCCTCATTGTTGATGGTTGATCTTCATGACATCTTCAGACAGCACAGCAGTTCCTCAAGCTCTTTAGAAACAATCTGTTGGACGTAAATATAGACCCCACACCATATGGCACACATTCCTTTCACCATGGTGGCTATCAGTATCTGCACTGCTACCGCTGCTGGTCCTTTCAGAGGATATGTGAGTGGGGTGGCTGGAGCACTGACTTCAGCTACCTGACCATCATCAAATACCTGATCTCACTGAATGATGACCCTATGGAATGCCAAGAGGACTTCTTCAACCCCAAGCTTGTCCTACTGTGAGGTGCCCTGCATGTGGTAGACAGTGCCAGTGTGGATATTAGTATGGAAGCATAACTCTCATAGCAGACAACTAGTGAATAATAATGAATGTGTTATGAAATGGACACTAAAGCTACCAACAAACTAAACTAATGAGCCAACAAGACCTTTGAACCAACTCATGCCACCAACGACACATCATGCAGCTCCTTGTACCACTTTGCAATGTTGGCAGCACTTGACATCACCACTGTCTTGCCATTCTTGATGTAGCTGAAGACCTTGTCAAACTGGAAACCATACTCCTCGTGTGCCTGCTGGACAATGGCTGAATTCTGGTTCTTCTGGTGCCCTTGCAACATCAGATTGATGCTGGAATAGGACAAGTGCGTGCCATCTGGAGTGGAGAACTCCTTCCAAAAGTTGCCAGGGCTCTTGCTGCGGTAATAGCTGACAAGAAACTGACACTAGCATTAGCAAGTGCCAATGATGCATCGACATGGAAAGGTAACATACCTTCCACTCCAAGAACAACTTCTTGAGTCCCTCCCACTGCAACCCTTTCCAGCGTCCGTAGAGAACTGGCCAGTGCACGAGAGCTATACACTCTCCATTGATAGCAAATGCAGCCTTGGAGCCATCCCAGAACCCAGATGTGTCATCCCAGATGCAATTGAGGTGGGCAATGTCATGAGCAAATGTGAGTGCAGTGGGGTTGGGGACATCATCCTCGGTGATGTCAATGACCTTCCTGTTCCCCAGCTGGATGTCACATACTTCAAGAGCTTTTGAGGAGATGCTTGCTGCCTGATCATCACGGTTGACCACCATTGCCATGTCAGTGCTGACATCATCCATGAATGGCAGTGGGGGGGTCGTCATGTAAGCAAGAGGCTCAGCAGGACCAGGTCCATTGGTGATGCATTGGAGGATCTGGGAAAGGGCTGCCTCCATGCAATGGATGTGCTTGTGGATGGTGGAGGCTGGTCCTGATGGAGAGGGAGCATAAGGGCCAGTGACAGGGGGAGAAACAGGGTTGGGAGAGGATGCGGCATTTGGCAGCACATACAGATACTGCTTTTGCATGTTCTCGGCCTGCAACTGCATTAGCCACAGCACAGGGAGGAGGGAGTATGGAGCAACATACCCATGGGAAGATCCTGGTGATCTCCTCTGCTGTTTGTGTGTCTTTCAAGTGCTCTGTTGGGAGGGTGTGCTTTGTTCCACCTGATGCTACCCCTGGAACACCATTGCCATGGAGAAGCTCATCACGATGGAGAGTGGAGAGCTTTGGCTTGGCCTTGGTGGATGTGCAAGGGCCCTTGTGAGAAGCTCGGGCAGTAGGAAGAACACTGTTGGGTGGCAGGAGCAAATCAGCATTGACAGGGCACACAGACACTGAAAACGAAGACTTACACATTCCAGGCCTTGTGGTCAGCACTGAACTCCTTCAGGGGCTGCTTGAGATTGGCAATGGTGCCCTTTGGACTGAGATGGAACTCCTGGCACCATTCCTGCAGCTCGGGCTTCTGCATGTTCACACTAAGGGGAGAGGGTTAGCCTTTGCAAAAAGAAGGGGGTGGAGCATGGCCTACAGGGAGAAGGACCAAGCCTGAGGATTCCCATCCTCACCAATGTTGCCAGGGAACAGCAACAGGTCCGAGTTGGCTGCCACATCAGAGGTGTGCACAACACCAGTCATGGCTGCATGTTGATAGCGGGGGCTGTGAAAGAGGTAGAGGATGGCAACAAAGCAGATGAGGAAGAGCGAGAGCGCGATGATGAGGACCCACTTCCAGCTGAGGGCAGGGAAACTGAACCAGATGCTGAGGAAGAACATGGTGGTGCTGAGGATGACGTTGGCGGGCTGAGCTTTGGGAGGATTGGAGGTCAGTGCCAGGGGGTCATCAGCAGGGTGGCCACCAGCACCATTGATCGAGTCCTCATCCACTGCACTAGAAGAGAAAACATGGGCAGGTGGTGAGCAAAGCTGAAACCTAACTGTGACTGCCAGCAAATGTTTGACAGAGCCAAACAAACCGTCCATCGATCAATGTGATGTGGCGCCAGTGATTGCCACATGATCACAACCGTCTTTTCTGTGAGGGAAGTAGCTATATCCCAATCAATTTAAGGGACTGAATGTTAAATTGAACTAAATTCAGAATTTGCCATGCCTCGCTTATTTCGGCCAACACCCACATCAGCAGTGCCATCGGCATGTCAATGGTAGAGCAGCCACACTGCATTGCCTTGCATTGCATGTTGGAAATGTGTCCATAGTATTCTGCTTGACACCAGAGGGCAGTGGCAGCTGTACCTAGTCCCCCTTTTCTTTTATAATCCATGTTTTCCTTATTTTGTATAGTATGAATTGGATTTGTAGCCTTGTAGGCCTCAAAGTGTATTGAAAAACAATGGATTGTACAGAAAACCTACAACTAGTACAAGGTAATTCATGTGGGGAGAATATTAGCAAGAAAAAACAGCTTCTGGCCTTGACTTGCACCCAGATGAGCAGGTTCTCGACGATTTGATCAACGGCTGTCATACCACCCAATTTGTGTGAAAATAATGTCGATGTGTCAGCCCAATAATTGGGGGCACTGTTACCCAAGCTTAAATCGAGCTTGGCTGCTCTAAACCAAACTCTGTTGCCCTAAATCAAACTGATGGTGAGCTGAGTTTCCTTAAATCAAGCTTAAATTGAGTCTAAATTGAATCAGTTCATGTTAAATTGAGGGAATAAGTTACTTAGCACTCAAAATCGAGCTTATCTCTACTTATTGGTGCAAACCAGTGGTGTAAGGTGTCATGTTCAGCCATATCTGCCTATCAGAGGTTCACAATGGATTGGAAAGCACAGTATGATTTGAGACCTGCAAGTAAATAGGGGATACATTGGATGGACAGTCTGCTACTCTCTACTGGCTACTGTAGGCTGCCATCTCGCGACGCGACGCGTATCCGAGGAAGTGCGCGTGGGCGATGTTTGCCATCAGACCCTGACGCCAAATAGCCGAGGCCGCCGTGATGGCCGCTTAGTCATCCGATCACCTTAAGTGGACAGAAAAGCTGAAATTGTGACTTTTCGGGATCTAGGTGCAATCCGGACAGGAACCGTTTTCATAATAAATAAGAGGACCCCGGATTATGCCCTCCACCGACTTTTTGGGCTCCACACCTTCCCAAAAAGGAACTTTTCGGCTGATGGACATGAAGAGCTCACAAAACCGTCCAAAAATGGTGTTGGAAATCTGACCCACCACATCCTGTCCGGACTGGACCCAGCATCTGGCCCACTGGCCCCAACTTTTGTCCGGACATCCACCAAGCTGGGATCTGGCTTATTGGCTGCAAATGTCCAAAACCTGTCCGGATTGGGACCAAGCAGGGATAATCCGGGGTCCTTAAATAAGCCTTCGGGTAAACCTCCAGGGTCCTCCGGCCCCCGCACATTTCATAATGCGACACAGACCTTCGAACACTGATCGTGGGCCCCAATCCAGTACTATATATCCTCAGGGGCCGATGGCTGTTTTGGGTGCATCACATTCTTCGTATAAAACAGATGGCAGCCATGTCTGGATACTCCCCCCTTCTCAGCTGGTCTGACAAGCGATCCCACATTCAACAAGGCTAAACCTATACAACAAACGATAAATGAAGATATTCTACTCTATTCTCTTTGCGATCCTCACTCTCACAGTCTGGACTGCCGCCCTTCCAACTCCCCGGTCAAACCATCTCGCAACTCGGTCAGAGGTCAGAGCGTACTACGATCTCGATGAGCTCACCGTTCGGAGTGTAAAAGGAGAAGGAGGGCCTGAACTTGTATCTCGGAAGATCCATATCCATATTTCGCAAAGAGTGAAGAACGCGTTCAAAAGGATTGGAAATGCGTTCAAGAAGGTTGGAAATGTGATCAAGAAGGTTGTGAAGGTGGCTACGTCGTTCTTGCCTTTCTAAACGGAGGACATGTAGGAGTTTATTCCATTATTCTTCACTGGTGGTTGATTTACGTGCTACTTAGGCTCGGACTTTGACTTTTGGCTTGACTCGGATGCGCGACGGACTTGAAAAACGTGTGAGTAGTGCTGTCGATTTCGAAGAGTCAAAACGGATATAGCTGAATCTGTGTAGTTTTTTGTTGAATAGACAACGTGTAAGGAAATTTCTTCGCTCGTTGGCGGTACTCGGCTGATAACACATGTAGATATCACTGGAGTTCTTGTCCCTCTTTCGAATTGAGATAGCGTTCATTGAATTTGTTATATGGAGCGCCGTATAATGAAGAGCAAGTACACGGACGTTGTCCATACACAGCAATGAGCCTGAAGTAAGGCCAAGTGGTATTACATATATATTCCCAGGATGACGACCTCCGAACCGGTCGGTCTGTTTAGAACGCGTTGGATGAAACCGGGGAGCTGTCGGAGTTCATATCACCGGTGCCAACAGTTGCGTTCCTCGGACGTTGCAGCGCAAGATAGGAACCATGTGCAGGGTTCGCAATATAGGAGTGGATGATCCTGAATTCTCCGGTGTTGGTGACACCACGTGCATGACGCATTCGCCACATAAAACAGATACTTGGCCACATCCGAACAACCCACTTCTCAGCTGGCCTGACAAGCAATCCTCGCCCAATAGATCTCTAAAACTATCATGAAGATTCTATACTCCTTTATCTTTGCGTTCCTCATTGTCACAGTCTGGACCGCTGCCATTCCGACACCACGGTCAAACCAGCTCGCATATCAACCAGAGGCCAGAGAGTACTACGGTCTCGACGACTTCAGGATCCGGAGTGTAGAACAAGAAGGAGGTCTGGGACTCGTTTCTCGGAAGATCCATATCCATATCCCGCAAAGAGTGAAGAACGCGTTCTCAAAGATTAAACATTTCTTCCAGAAGGCTGGGAAAGTGGCTTTGTCTTTCTTTTCCTAAACGGAGGACGAGTACGAGTTTATTCCAATATTCTTTGCTGGAGGTTGATTTGCGTGCTACTACGTAGAAGTGTTTGTCGGTCTTAGGCTCAGAGTTGGCCTACCGGCTTGACTCGGATGCGCGGCGGACTCGAAAAACGTATAGTGTAATAAACCTAAACCATATACAACGATCATGAAGATTTTCTACTCCTTTCTCTTTGCGTTCCTTATTGCCACAATCTGGACCGCTGCTATTCCGACACCACGGTCAAACCAGCTCTCAACTCGGTCAGAGGTTCGAGGGTCGATAACTTCAGCATCCGGAGTGTAGAACAAGAAGGAGGCTTGGACTCGTTTCTCGGACGATCCATATTTGAAGAACGTGTTCAAAAAGATTGGAAATGTGTTCAAGAATGTTGCGAAGACGGCTGTTACGTCATTCTTTCGTATGCGTCTGTAAACGGAGGACACGTACGAATTTTTTCCATTCTTCGCTGGAGGTTGATTAAATTTGCGTGCTACTATGTTAGAAGTTGTTGTCGATCTGAGGGTCAGATGTAGTTAGTGCTGTCCATTTAGAGTCAAAACATCCGATATGGCCGAATCAGTGCGCAGAGACACGGCAATGCCAATCACATCTAATTACCGGTAGACGCACCGAATTGGGAGAGTCGCCGGATTGGGAGAGTCGATTGATGGCTGTGAAACATGGATACATGATAGAGTCTAATTTTCAGAGTTTGTTCCAGCAGGTTAAGACTCATAATGGCTGATAACCTGGAGTCCCACGGAGTGTACTTTCAGACTCCAGGCATGATTGACAGCGACGAGTCTGCTCAAAGTTTGGGATCGTACCCGAGTAAGTGATACAAAGTTGTTTCCAGCGGCATGGCAGAGTTACAGTAGTGGTGTTACAGTGGTGTTACAGTGTACACTGCATTGAAATTTGAAAAATGGCAACGTGTGGCAACCATCGATCTGCCACGAAAAATTCTCAGTGGGTGACTTTCCGTAAGGATTTAGAAAAATTTAGAAGAGTTGATAGGACAACGGGCTGAGTTCGAACACATTTGGAATCAGTCTTTGTAGATATTTCTAAACCGTAAGCAAACTAAGTACCGAATTTATTAGATGCTGGTGGGGGGAGCGGGAACGGGACGGGATCATGTGTATTCCCAAAACGGGTCTCTGGAACGCAAAAGATAGAGATCCTATCACACCGATCTCATTTAGCGAGGTAGAAATTGTTTATAGGTAACTACAGAGGGGTCCTGAGGCCTCTGTAGATCATGCAATCTACAGAGGTTGGTTTTCAGGAACTGAAATGAAATTCGTCCCAATTTGGCTTCGGCATGGCGGCTGATGGAAGTTTAGAGCGTCGAAACCTCTCTAGATTTTTCTAGATCCTTACGGGAAGTCACCCAGTGTAACAAGGAAATCCCCGACTCCCACGGTTAGTGGGAGAGGGTTTTGTCGCGTTGAAACGTCCTCATTCTCTGTCCAATGCGCAAGGGTATGGACAGTTTCTCATGGACGGGAGTATGTGAAATTGGTAAAACGACACCTTCGGCGACCCAAAGGGTCAGCCTGAAGAGTCCATTTTTTATTTGTGGACTCGAGGTACACCTACTGTAAGTAAATAGTGGTGGGACGCGGAGGGAGAACGAAAGAGTACACAAACTTAAAGTGAATCTAAGAGATGTCACTAGAAAAGAGAGCTCTGTTCAGAGAAGAAAGAAGATAGAAGAAGACCCTTACCTAGGAGACAGAGGGTTGCGGAGATACCCTGAAACAGGGAATGTCTCTGAACTTCGTCTCTTCGCTAGGGGTCTGAGCACATGACGTGTGTAAGAAGAGTCCAGCGGGACTCCGGTGCAGCGGTTCAGCGTGAACGTTACCCTAAGCGTAGGGTGGTGGAGAGCGTGCACGCGGGCAAAAATTGTCGTAGCGACGACGTGACCAAACCGCTCGCCATTAGACTTGCGTAAACGCGCTTTAAACTCAACAAACTTTTTGTTCCTGGGAATCAACTTCTCCTCTAGGTAACGTGTGAATTTTTGTAATGAAGAACTGTACAGCTATTCGTTGTCACCACAAATCTGATATACTTCTGCTGTTTTCCAACCATTCTACAAACCGTTACCGTTACTGTTGCCGAGTTTGCCTAAATGGGTCAGCCCTCTTCCCATGCTGTAGAGTATCTGTTTTCTAACTATTGCTAGATATGTTTGTGCACAAGGAGCCATCTCGTGACTCGTATGTTGCCTACCTTTTGACACTGTTCATGACACTGCCCATTACCCTGAATATTATGACCCACTATATTTTCCTGATCTGTTTGACAATGTCTTGCTCGGAGTCAACTTTTTCTGAGTGTTTTCAGAATAGCCTTACTATTCATGGAAAAGTCGTGCTCGTCGTGTCATGCATGTTGTCTGGGCCAATCATTATTTTTTCATCATTTCCTCTACTGGTTCTGTCGTCCGTCTGTCTCTTGAAGATCTCGAGTGTCCGCAGTATTCCCATAGCCGTGTTCTCCGCTCACCTGGCATGACTCAGGCTGGTGTTGAAAATCTACCGATTTATGCTGTGCCTTTTGTCCTGGATGAAAATCCGTCGTGGTTCTTGTATGCTGATGGTCATTATATTAGTGTATTGTCTGACATTTCTGCCCCAATTCTACGTCATGCTGCTATGCTTACTCCGCATTCACACCAGTTGCGAAAAAATTAGCATACATTTCACAGATCATATCACATTTTCAACAGGAAAAGACACGACTTGCTGCTATGTCTAATTACGAGCTGTTCCAACACCTGTCCCATGTTGCTTTCCAGTGATGTCCCGCGTCGTCGCCTAACAATTCTGTGTGCTCATTTTCAAAACTTATATGGTTCAGACATTGCTCGTGCACTTCGTTATAGTCCTGGCTCTCTGTCAACTTCTCTGTGTAATATTCATGTACGTGTGCCTTGGTGGAATGACTCGTTTGACGGTATACAAAAGTGTTTGGAGCAACTTTCTCTGGATGTACTTCTTAAACATCTTCGACAAATTCCAACTTACTGCCGCCCCATCTTTCAACCTGCATTCACGTCGACAATGTTCAAATACCCTTCCAACTCACATTGAATGTAGGCCTTGCTCTCTATCAAACATGAACAACCAAGAATTGTACCATGAGGTCTTTGTATGTGAACCTTCGTGAATTATTGTGTGTCTCGCACTGAACTTATGGATATAATTTTGAAAGCAGAATATGGCACGACAATTAGGGTTGTTCACAGTTGGCATTTTTGGTTCATTTTTCACTCATTTTTCAATCATTTTCTATTTCATTTATGATTCCATTTTTCTCAAGAATGGAACTGAGAATAAAATGGAACACTACCCTTGCTTTTGTAAAAAGGAAACCGAAAAATGATCATTTTTTTTATCTTTTTGGCACTGTGCCTGGTGGGAAAAATGCATTTTTGCTCCATTTTTCTAAAATTTCCTTCCCAGGGTGTTCATGGTAACCATTTTTATGCCATTTTCCATTCCATTTTCGTTTGTTCCTTGCCAAATACATGAAAATGAGCCAAAAATGGCCCAAGAATGGCTACCATGAACAAAACCTATTAGGGTTGTTCACAGTAGCCATTTTCGGCTTCATTTTTGGATCATTTTCGGGTGTTTGGCAGAAGAATGATCAAAATGGACCGAAAAATGAAGTGAAAAATGAAGCGAAAAATGGCTACTGTGAACACTCTGAAATGCAAACCTCTGGAAAATGAAGTAAAAATGCATTTTACTTACCTCCGGCAGCCCTCGGCACATTCAAACTCCACCTCAAAAGACTTCATGAAATTATTGTTGTACCAAGTTCTTTTGTAGTTCTTGCTAAGTTCATCACACTGTCGGGATATTTATTTTCAAGTCCTTGTTGAAATTTGAACAATGTGCAGGTAAACATACAAATAAATATATTCCTTCATACTAACAAAAATAACTATGAAAAAAAGGGGCTCCCTCCCCATCGCCCCTGACACTCCCCATCTGTGTCGTTCCCCTCCTGATTATCCATGTCGTCCCCCTCCTCATCCCTGTTGTCCCATCTACATATCTCCATTGTTTGGTTGTCACCGTTCGCTGGGTGCTGGTTGTCATTGCATTGTGGCCCCTTTCATTGTCGCCTGGGGTTATCACCGTGTTGTCCCCACCTCGTCGTTGACTCTCCCTGTTCATTGTTGACCCACCCCTTCATCGTGCTGCCCTGTTCGCTCCCCTTTCCACCCCATGAACAGTTGTTCGCAGTGATTGGAGGGGATGATGGTGGTGGTGGACCGTGGCCATCCCCTCCTCATTGTCACCGTTGTCTCGTCCCCATTATCTCATCATCCCCATCCCCATCTTCTATACCCCCTGTCATTCCCATCAGCACCCACAATCCATCCTCAGAGCAGTGGCTCATAGGCATGGGAGTGGGTGCTGGGCCGATGTTTCGCGTTGGGGGTAGGCATCGTGCATCAGTAACGTGGCACCAAGAGGGGGGTTGGCTAGTGCTTACCTGATGGGTGTCCCCTCCACGGGTCTCCCAGTGCCCTTCCCTGTTCTCCGCTGGGCTGGGTAGTTGTTGTCATCATCAATAGTTAATATCATTAGTAACAATGAAATGAAAAACACTTACCTATGGCCCAAGAGATGTTGATGATGTCTCTTGGGCCCTTTTGTGTTCCTCGTTGTACAGCGCTGTATCCCCATGCTCATCGTCCCCCTCGTCATGTGCCACCGCTGCCGTTTTGGTTGTGTCATTGTCGTTGTCTGTCTCCGTCTCTGTCCCTGTAGTCATCTTGTGGTGGTTTTCCTCCTCGTCAAATTCCTTGTCATTAGTCTTTGGCCCCTGATCCCTGTTGTTGTCATTGTGGTTGTTGTTGTGTGTCCCCTCATTATTGGTGTCGGTGTCGTCCTGCAACGTTGTTTTTTTTGACATCATGCCTCCTCTCCTTTTCATCGTTGCACCCTCCCATGCCAGTTGCTTGTTCCACCCCATGAGCAGGTGCTCGTAGCGGTGGCATGGGTGTGGGTGTGCCTCCGTCTCATAGTAAATAGCATAGACAAAGCCTAGAAAAGAAATCCTTGGTTAAGAACTTTCAAAAAAAAATTACCTCGGGCCTGTGGTCGTTTGGGCCCAATGTGGTTGGTTTGCAATGGTTGGTGGCGTTAGCCAATGTGGGAGTGGGTGTGGAAGTGGTGATGGCAGGTGGTGACATAGTTGTTGGTAGAGATGTGAGGGAGGGGCGTCGCCGTTGATAGTGGTGGACACTGGAAGGGATCAGGCATCTGAGCGGAGTTTGAAAGATGACAAAAATGGAATGGGAAAATGAAAGTGAAAATGACCATTTTTGCAAAAGCGAGGGTAGGGTTTGATTTTTGAAAAATGATCATTTTCGACTCATTCTTGATCTCATTTTCAAGTTCATTTTTGAAAAATGGAAGAAAAATGAAAACCGAAAATGAGCCAAAAATGGGCTGAAAATGGCTACTGTGAACAACCCTATTGTTAACTGTCTTTTACAGTCACCCCTTTCTTGTGCAGAGAAGAATAGCCTAGTACGCAAAGAAGCTCATCGCAAAATGAAAATGAAAATGATTGCTGCATCAAAGAATGCATCTCAAGTTTGAATTGATTCTTGGCCTACGAGAGTTCCTGACGCTGTTGTTTTCAATTGCCTTAGACAATATCATGATGTGACTATCTATTGTACAGGCCTTAGCCATCAATGTTCTATGCATTCGCTCTACTCGGCCAATGTGTGCAGAAGTGTGTGGAGCTGTGAAGCATTGACCCATACCATGAGTCTTCAGCCAATTTTCCATCTCATGGTATTTAAGCTCACCATTATTGGTGATATAAGTGCCAACTTTGAGTCCCATCTCATTTTCTCGAGCAAGTTCCCAAGCTTGTAACTCAGAGAAAGAGTCATCTTTGTTATGGAGCGGTATAGTCCACAGAAAGGAAGTATAGTCATCTACAATATCCATAACATAAAGATTCCCCATACACAATTTAACTGCATGGGGTCCAGACAGATTGACCCACACCTTCTCCAGTCTCCTTGATGCCTTGTGACCTGGCCCCTCTTCATGCTTCTTTGGGACAGGGGTCTTTGACTGTCTACCAAGCACGCAGGATTCACATTTGGATGGTCTTGGAATGGATGTAATAGGCATACCAGTGAGAGTGCCTTTTTTAGCCACCATCATCAGAAAGAAGGGCCTGTCCGCCAAGTACAGGTTCTACAGCAGGCACTATCTGTTCAATGCACAAAGGATGTCCCTCTCCCTGAAACCGCAGAGAAGATATGTACCCTCTTTGAGCGGGCTTTTGCCATGGGCAACATAAAGGCTGACCTTCTGTGTTGCATTGCTCTCCTTCATTCACTTAGTGACAATTTCCCTCATGCCTGATCCATTATTTCTTGCGACATCACTGCCTCAACTGATGCAGCCCCATATGGTTCCAAGGATATTTGTTTGTTTCTGGAGAACAAGCAGTCCTTGCTTGAAAATGACCACCGAAATGACTCGAGATCTCATGTTGCACTCACAGCACAGTCAAAAAATAGCAGCCCTACCAATATACCTGTCCTGAAGTACTTTCCAATTGACATCAGGCCCCTTTTTGATATCAAGGAACTGGTGCTCAGAGGGGGAGATGCTCAACACGATGAATGCATATGCAAGACAAGAGTTTGCTTTCCAGTTCACAAGGGCACATTGTTTGGTGGAGTCAGGTTCCTGGATCTCACCCATAACATACTCATAAAGGCTGTTAAGGGAGAGGGTGATTATAATTTCCTTGCACCATTCTTTGTAGTTAGATTTGAGCTTGTCCAGTTTTTCACTGGTGTACTGGACAGATAGCTTGATGAGGGAAATGGATGGGGCAGCAGTAGTGTCAGGTCCCATAATAGAAGGATGGCAAGAGTAGATGATATAATGTCGAAGAAGAAAGGGAGAGACATGTTGGAATACCAGGTGCATTTTGTGAAAGACAAAGGAATTGATCTGGGATCCTAGTGATTGGCCAAATGGATCAAGAGAATGACATAGGAAAATGTTGAGTGGCTAGGATATTTTTTTCCATCATTCAAATACGACAAGAGTGGCCCATAACCTGTACAAAAGTGATCCTAGTACAAATAAGATTGTCTCAGTCTCTGTACAAGTGACTTTATTCATGTATACTGTACCTAGTACAAATAAGATCATCAAATAGGTACAGTAAGTATAGGCATATAAGTAAGTGGTATAAACTGCGCTCACCTCAGTCTCTGTACAAGTGACTGAGGTGGTAACTAAAGTATGTACTGTATATATATATGTATTGTGTATAACAAAGAGAATTAGAGATAAAGGGGAGGCTCAGTAATGGACCGTAGACACACATCAAAGGGAAAGGCTAAATATAGTGCATGCATCAAAATGATACTCACAGTGTATTCTCAGTGCTGTGACCACAGGCGCTTGCACTCTCAACATATTACAAATGATGAAACCAAGGACCTTGACTTGACATTGCTTCCACTTAACCTTTATTTGCTCCAGATTTCTGATGAATTCATTATCAGATCGTGTATTGTCCAATGTAATTCTGCTGAATTTGTCTTTGGACATCCAGCTAATAGTAGCAGTCAAAGTAGGGCAATTATTGCACAATTAATAGTGCAATTATGAATCAAAAATTGTGTCAATAATCTGAGCCACCTTGACCATGATGATTATTGAGAGCGATTATGGGATGATTATGGGACATGATTATTTTGACAGATCTATGATCTTCTGCATGACATAAGCAAAAATGTAAGCACATCAAATAATCCCCTTCGATAATTGTGCAAATAATTGCAATTATCCACGTCCCAAAAATTGTGGACATAATCCATGGATAATCACCCTACTTTGACTGCTACTATGGATGGACTCATGCTTGACAAGAAAGGTATTTATTATCAATCTATTATCCAACTTCTGGAGGTCTTGTGTTAAATGTATGCAATGATTGTCATCACTCACTCTCTGTTGCAAAAAATGCCTCAGTTTGCTCTTGCAAACTCCTTGTACCATGGCCCTCTTCCTGATTTTTTCCAAGATCTAACTTGGGAAGAAGAGATGGTGTGCTTTATCTACCACAATACTGCTCATGTCACTCAACTGTATGGTTCTTCTGACCCTTCCCAGCCTAAGATGTGTCATGGTAATACTTGTGCTCATGATATGAATGTTGTGTCCACTGCTTCTGTCTTGCCTCAAACTCCTGCTGATATTCATCAGCAAACCATGATATTTTCCCCAGCAAACATCCATACCTGCACAGTTCTGCACAGTGCTATACAGCACTATCATGATGGAGACAGCTCCATAGTGCTGTATAGCACTGTAAAGAACTGTGCAGGTATGGATGTTTGCTGTGGAAAATACTATGGTTTGCTGATGTTAATGGCATGATCAGTGTTGTATTCATAGGTCCACAGAAACTCAAACCTGACCAATTGAAAAGTATGTTTACTGTCAGGAAACATAAAGTCTGGAGCTTTCTACTATGGTTAAAAGGACACAACTGCTTATATGCAGAGCTCTCATTTGATAAGGCTATCATGGATTTATATCCTGAAAATGATATTCTCCCTTGCTTGAGTAACAGAGTAATCAAGGATAACACACTAGACCCTGACACAGTGGGCAAGTTCTGAGGCAGTTGACTTGTTGCAGTTGACACCTCATTACATAATCCTACCAAATTGAGATTGATGTAAGAACAAACTGTTTAAATCAATCAGTTCATGAGAGTGACCATGGTGACTGGCATCATACTGGCAAGGTAGAGGATGTGCATTTTGATGTTTCTATCAAAATGGGTGAAGGAAAAGAGAGGAAAAGAATGATAGCTGCTTTGGACCAAGTTCACCATGCCTCCAGTCATATGTAACTGTACAATTTGCTGCACAAAAACCATCTTCATCAATGATGTTGAACAGCCATGACAGTATGTTGATGGTTCTACCCATTTGAAGCATGAGAAACAGGATAAAGATAAATGGCCTGTATCACAACTGGCAAAGGGAAAGCAGCAATCATCATCCCCAAGCCCATCACCAAAATGTTCTAGAGCTTCTAATTCTCCCAAGGTAAGTGCTAGATCATTATTGTTAACTTAGATCCAGACTAGTGCTAATTATGCAGATATCAACTTTTCTACAGTACTTAAAAGATGATCTGCCTCCTTGTCATTTGGCTCTACAATAGAGCTGGTGTGAGGTGTTCTATCACCAACAAAATTCTACAAGGATTTCAACTTATTATTTCTGTGACTCTCTCTATTGTTGGGGTTGCTCTTTCATCATCTGGACTCAATGTCAAGTTTCCAAACATCCAACTCCCTTATGATGTCCACACAGCATATCAGCTCCACTGCTCAGAGCCAGAAATCATCCAGACAGCATGCTGCCCCAAGTACTTTTCCCTCTTTTCTCATCCTATTCCTTGGAAATGTCAGTGGAAGGCATCCCCAAGATCACAATCCTGTAACACAAACCTCTGGACAATTCATAATACTCCAAATGGTCCTAAATGGGTCCCACATTGTCTATACACTACACAATCCTTTGATTCTTGGCTTCAGTTCTTATTATCTTCCAAGGTCATTGAAGACAGCCTTCATGAGACTTTCAACCACCACACAAGCCATCCACCAGCTGCCTTTGGTGCTAATATGAATGATATCCAGGATAGTCCTGCTTTGGGTGACTTGCAAGGTTTTCTACAGTCTCCTTATCATCTACTATTTGGAATCTATATTGATTGGTTCATTCCTTATACCAACAAGATGGCTGGTAAGTTATTAACAAATTCTGCACAGACTATGGCACAGCTTATTTTATATATAGGCAAAAAAGTGTCTTGTGAGGCAATCCTGCCTCATTGCTTGAACTTACCTTTTTGTCTTCAGTATTGATTTGAGAATACCCTTATTGTTGATCTCACACCTCCTCCCCATCTTCCTGAACCCACCACCATCTCCCATCTTCTTGAACTGGTTATTAACTCTGTTGCCAAGTATGGTGCTGCACCAGGCCAAAATTTGCCAACATCCAGACATCCTGATGGCATCTCTGTGAAAGCAAAAATTGCACCTGTGATTACTGATCTTGAGGGAAGTCACAAGGCTACTGGCTTTTTGGGACATAGTGCCACAATGTTCTGTTCTTTCTGCTTCTGTACCAGTGATCAGCTAGAGGATCTCAATATTCAATCTTGGTAACTCCATAATGGTGCACAGGTGTGAGCACAGGCAGAGGCATGGTTACATCAGACAACCAAAGCTGGTCAAAATGCTCTGCATAGTGTTGCCATGGCTTAAGCTGACCTAAGCTGAGGTTTTTGCTATCTTGGGAAATAGATTACATAAAATGACCAAAATATTTGAGGAGCTAGATCCCATCAAAAGCCAAGGGGTCCTCTGCCAACTCTAAGTGATTGGAGAAGCTTTTCCTGAGATATTTAAGTGGCTTTGAAACAGACTCCAACCCATTCACTAAAGGAAATAGGTCCATGACATCATCTTATGAGTTTGTACATGTTTGGTTTAAACTTTAATATTTGGACCATTTCCTATAGCAACTGCCAAAACTTGCTGTGGCGGTAGATGCATGTTTGGCTCTGGTGGCACAAATCCTGAAATCTCACCAACTGTGATGGCATGGTCTTGTTTGGTTCTCAGAGTGGAATGACAGCCTGAACTGTAAAGTCACATTACAGTAATCTTATGATGCATTGTGTCCTAGTCATGCAAATAAGTTATCTGCCCCATCTGCCATCCTCCACAATGGACCAAAAACTGTTTGATCAAATCCTTGATGCTCTTACAAATGCACATGGCACAACACTATATGAAATGGTCTTGGAGACATTATGAAGCTCTCACCTGAGGCATGCCCACCATCATGCATCCATCCTTGAATGCCTGATTTGTTCAGCCCAGCTTTAAGGTGATTCTTGGCAAGCACATCAACAAACTGCTTCCCCAGTAACTTCAATGGTGTGACAAGTAATACAATACCATGCTTGACATAGAGTAGTGTCATCCAATATGTGAATGTTTTTCCAGATCCTGTTGCTGCAATCCTAATGATGTTGCTGCCCTCCAGGACTATGCACACAACTTTAATTTGCCATATACATGGATGAGTCCCTGTTCTCTCCTCCACTTCCCTCTGTACCTGTCAAGACTGATTTTCTTGACCGGATTTCCAATTGTTTTCCACCACCCTTCCTGGCCGCATTGTATCACAGCCCACCTCCTATCAGCAGCACTGCCTAGAGATGAAATTCCCTCATTTCCAATTCGATGAAACGATTTCAGGATATTTGTCTCGGAGGCCAGTTTGCAATTATCACAGCCTTGGAAACTCCGATCACCTCTGGCCTTTAGTATTTAAGCTAGCTACTTTCATCTTGTATTAGCCAGTTTGTAAATCAATCAAGTCACCCACTTAATTCCAACCCATTTACACTCCAAATATCCTCTTAAGTCCACCTCGAACTTTGGCTCATCCTCTCCAGGAATTCCCCGGACCTCTGATCTTCCTCTTTGCCTTTGTCTTGAAATTAGGACACTTGATGAGGAGAAGGGCGCAACTTCTTATAAGTTGAAGCGAAGTCCTTTCTGTCCCTACACTCAGTATGGCACATCAAGTAAACCTTGCCCCAGAATCCTGTTGGGTTTCCTCCCCTGCTCGATCAATCTGTATCAACTTCTACCATCTGGGTATGACTGGAATTCTGACATCTTCCTTCCTCCAGCACAGTAATTAACAGTACCTGTTTATCACTCTCCAGCATTGTATGCTTGATTGGCTTGGATTGAACTGGCATTTTTGAGCATGTACTCTGGTAGTCAGATATTGTAATTTGTAAAAAAGTTAAAGTTCAGGAAGTTCAGGCTGTTGTTCCACTCTGAGAACCAAACAAGACCATGCCATCACGGTTGGTGAAATTTCAGGATTTGTGCCACCAGGGTCAAACATGCATCTACCGCCACAGCAAGTTTTGGCAGTCGCTATAGGAAATGGTCCAAGTATTAAAGTTCAAACCAAACATGTACAAACTCATAAGATGATGTCATGGACCTATTTCCTTTAGTGAATGGGTTGGAGTCTGGCTTTGAAACAGCTCAAGCCAAGCCATTTCAGAGCCATTTCAAAGCCATTTAAATATCTCAGGAATGGCTTCTCTGATCACTTAGAGTTGGCAGAGGACCCCTCAGCCTTTGATGGGATCTAGCTCCTCAAATATTTTGGTAATTTTATGTAATTTATTTCCCAAGATCACTAAAAGCCTTGGCTTAAGTCAGCTTAAGCTGTGGCAACATCCAAACATGTTGTACTAGGTTTTATGCATAACTGGCTTGAGGATATTCTACAGCATCATCTTTGTGCACTCTGGGGAATTGGATGGGATGAGGATGAAATCCAAAAAACTACAGAGGTGGAACAGGATGAGCATTGGAGTGAAGCAGATGTAACAGATTCTGCTGAAGAGCTGGATGACCTTCTTCAAGAAGCAGCTGAACATAATCTTGAGGCTGCAATGGCAATGCAACATACACCACCACCTATGTCTCCCTCACCATCTTTTTCTGAATTATCTGAGTCATCCTCATCCTCATCAACACCTACAGCCACACAGAGCCACACAAATCCCTATGCATATGACTTCAATGATGATGATGATGATGATGATGATAATAACTATATTCCTGTTGACCCTTTGCCTTTTAGCTTCACAGAAATTGAGCTACAGGCAATAAGAAATTGTATGCATGATTAGGGATCTGCACAGGTTTTGCAACCCATGTGGGTAGATGTAGTGTTTAAGGGTCCAGTCCAGTTCGGTTTTTTGACCCAAAAATGTAAAGACCACAACCTAAACCAGTCCAGGACCGACCCAGATACTACTAGAACTGAACTGGACCACCTAGGACTGGTCCTTTCCAGTTAAAAGACCAAAAAAGACTGGTTAAGACTGGTTCAGACCAATGTTTTGTTGTGAGATTTGTTGTATTAATATAACTCATATGTATATTAGCAAATATTACTCGGACCTTATAACCATTGTACAGATGGATAGACATTGTAATTCCCCATCATTCGGTCTAACTTTTAACACATTTCATCAAGATTTGACTTGGCTATGATCAATATAAAAATACATCTACTGAATGACTCATGCTGAACACCAAGAAATGTAATGTGACAACCATAAATTATGTGATGCATAGCATGCATTGACAAATGGTGGGAGTATTATTATACATGTTAGTCCTATGATCATTAATAGAATCAAGCAAATGACCAACATATGAATAAGATGAAAATGAGAATCAATCTGATACAACAAAATACTCATACAAAAATAGATTTGGTTATTTCTTGCTCAATTCTTAACCATTTTTCATGAACCAGAGGTCGAATTCACTGGATTTCATGTGGGAACATGGTCCAATATATGTTCCCACGATAAAACCGGTCCTAACCGGTTTATACCGGTTTTCTTCGGTTTTACAACATTTTTCAAAATGGAAAGACTGCTAACTGAACTGCAAAAGACTGGTCCATAAATAGACCACTGGTCCAGTCTTTTCTGGTCCAATTCAGTCCAATTTCAGTCTTTTCTTTTGGTCCTATGGACTGGACCCTTCAACACTAGGTAGACGGGTACAGGTAATATGGGTATGGGTATGGGTCACACATATAGTACCCGCAACCTGTGCCTACCCATCACCAAACTTGTTCTTACCAGTTAAATACAAACTTTTATTTAGTGTTTTAAGGTCTGGTACTATAGACCAAAAAAAGACCAGGAACTGAACTGAACCTAACCAGACCATTGGTTACAGTTAATGTCTGGTTATGGGCAGTTATGGTTATGGCCTTTCCAGATCTCAAACATATCATTAATGGTACAAAAACTGGTTTAAACTGGTTGAGACTGGTTAATAGGTCATGTGAACTACACCCCCCTGTTTTCACACATATTTGCTTCAATTTTGCTCTCTGGTTCATTAAAAACAGTTGAGAACTGAAAAAGATATGACCAAAGCCATTTTATGACAAGTATTTTGTTGTGATTTGAATGACTTTGATTGTACTGCTTATAACTTGTGCTACAGAAATGTTGGGTACAATTGGACATCATATGATCCATAGCAATAACACACATAAATATATGTACCATGTAGATTTCATTCATTTAACATCCTCAACAAGTTTTAACTACATACTACAAATTATGAACTACAGACACAACTTGAATGCAATGTACTTTGTTTGAACCATAACTAGGTCAAATCTTGATGAAAACTCTTAAAAGTTGAACCAGACAACGGGGAATTACAGTACCTAACCCAGCATACAGCGGCTATACTGTCCGGATAATGGTCACCGAGATACATATGGGTTATATAAGTATGACAAATTTTACAACAAAAAACTGGTCTTAACCAGTTTCTATTAATCAAAAAAGACCAGTCTTAGTTGGTCTGGTTATGGTCCCCCAATATCCGGGTCAGTCCTAGACCAGTTACAGTCACAGTCTACCCCTTTTGGGGTCAAAAAACCAGACCTAACCTGTTAAGGGCGAAGCCTCAACCACTCGATCTTGTTGATTGTCGTTCGACGAGTCACTTGGCACTGGTCTTACTTGGAGCATCCAACGTAAGATGGATAGTGCACTCTAGCAGGCCTTCTGCATAGAGTCGTTCGGGTTCATGCACTAAGGGGCTTCCTTAGTGGTTTCGAGTAAGTTTACGAGTTTGCAAGTTAAGGCTGTAGATTGCCTAGATCTAAACTAAGGACATCCCTACTACAAGTCGCAGTACTTATACTAGGAGGGAGGTCCTTATCATCCAATCAGAAAGGTAGATGCATATCAGGTAACAATAGAAACAATAGGCCTCATGCCTTGCATGAGGTGCCCAATGTCATGGAGTGCTGTGGTGCAGCATGTCAGGAAACAATAAGAGATAAGCCTCATGCTTAGCATGAGGCATCTGATGTCACAGATCCAACATCACGGACCCGATGTCAAGGGGTTGCTGTATCACAGCATGTCTGGGAGTGGGTTCGGGTGCATGGAGTCGCCATGCATCAAGGGTGCCTTCCACGGGAAGGGGATCGAACGCATGTTGTCAGTATGCATTGTGGGTGCATCTGGGGTCAAGGGCATGAGCTAAGGGGTGCCTCCTGTCTGGAGGGGATCGTCGGGTGCATTGGGTTCCATGAGTTACAAGGAAAATTGTAACATAACCAGATCTTAAATCACTACTTTTATTCATATATTTACAAGTTTCAGCACTCAGATGAGTGCTGCAAATCATTTATTTACTTATATAATATGTATTGGTATACTAACTAACTTATTTTATATATAACTTACAGGGGAAGTGATGCCCCAGAGGAAAGGAAAGCTTGTGGAAGCAGAGTATTATATACTATGTTTACTGCTATTTGGTTCCAGTAAATGAACATGAACGTGATGCAACACACCATTTACTGGAACCAAATAATAGTAAACAGATATAATACCCTGCTTCCACAAGCTTTCCTTCTTCTGGGGCATTGCTTCCTCTGTAAGTTATATGTAAAATAAGTTAGTAAGTATACCAATACATAGTATATAAGTAAATAAATGGTTTGTAGCACTCATCTGAGTGCCAAAACTGCAGACCTGTGATCCATCCCACACCTATGAGTGCTTGCTCGTAGGGTGGTTGATAAGTGTAGTTAAGTATATAATAAAATAAATGTATCTTTTTACTACCTCTGATGAAACCCATACCTGCTATGACCCATGACTTGTGACCCATGGGTTGCGGGTATGGGTAGGCACAGTCATGGGTACAGGTACACTCAAAAGTACCCACGGGTTACCCATGCAGATCCCTATGCATGATATTACTCTTCCAACATGGATACAATGACCACCAACCAATCTTGGTGAACCAAGCCATGGCAAACTCAAAGCTTGGGAATATCTCACCCTCCTCACATGTATCTTTCCCCTCATTATTCCTGAATTCTGGTATATGACTACTGCCACAAATGTCCACTGCCAGCACTTCTACTGTTTCTATCATGTTGTTGCAGCAACAAATATTGTAGCTGCATATAAAACCTCCAATGCTGATGCTGATGCTTATACTCAGCATTATATTCAATATCAGACTGCTATTCAACAACTTTTTCTGCATGGTCCATCTAAGCCAAACCATCATTATGCAATGCATACTGGTGCTCTTCTCAAATATTGGGGTCCTTTGGCATCTTCCAGGTGAATGAATGAATGGAAAGTTGCAAAAAATGAACACCAATTATCATCTCCATATGTGTTTCAATTATTTTGCTCAAAAGTTGATAGCTAATACCAAGATCAGGGGATTTAGATCTTACAATGCTCCACCAGATGAGTCATCAAGCACATGTAGATGCTTTGCTGCACAGTGAAGTTAAAATAATTATGTGATATTCTTGAGCCAGGAGACATGGCCATGGATGACCATCCAGTACCTCTCCAGCCTACAGAAGTGGCAGATATTCTAGCAAAGGCACCTTGTCTTCTGGAAGTAGATTATAATAATCTGCTTGATTATCTGCACCAGACAGGAAGACCATACTGACCTTTCTCTGATCTTCCCCATCCACCAAATGCCATTATTCTTCCTCCACAAGCCCAACATCTTCTGCAGGTGCACCATGATGAGTGAACATTCAGTTGTGAAAAGTCACATAAAGGAAACAGTGCTATAAAGTTCTACAATCCATTGACACAGGCTCATGATACAGGATTCATTCAAAATATTTGGAGACTTCTACTGGAGGGAATAATGCACACTGTTAGGGCAACACCCACTATCTGCTAGCTAAGACTGTGCGGGTTCTCTCTACACGAAGGGGGCGGGATCCGCGCACGTGATGGGGAATTGATGGTTTTGATGCGAGGGGTTATTAATAGGTAAGTTTGTTGAAATAGGCCTTTCACACCGAAAACGTAGGTGGAATACCTAAGAGAACACAACTGGGGTCCCCTAGGCATATATTTAGGGTTTATATACTATGTTACATATATTGTACATTGTTGTTACTGACGCACGCGTACAGGCGCATACATAGTGATGCATGCGAAATAATATTCTCACGCTATCAAAGTGTAGCGTCATTTGGCGTAATGTAGTGTAATTCGACATAATAAAATGAAAATAAAATTTTATTAGGTAATGGGGCTGTTTCCTAACATTACCCCCCTTTTATGCCTCGACTTCCAGGCAAGAAAATATTATGTTTGTCCCCTCTGTGAAATTTTGGTAAGGCTGGAATTTCATCCCCTCATACACCATTCTCACAATGCGACGTGGAGCATTCAGATTACGTTTAAAGAATTGGGCAATCACATTATGCGCTCGCTTACAATTCTCTTCGGGTTCCCATGAATTATTTTCGTCAGTATAGTTTTTCCACTTTATTAAGAACTCCAATTTGTTCCGTCGAAGACGTGAGTCTAGAATTTCTTCAACTATGTATTCTGGAGCACCTTCTACTATTATCGGAGGTTGCTGAGTAGTTTGTTGGCCAGGAATAGTGGGCAGACGGTAAGGGCATAAGCAGGATACGTTAATCCCGGGATCAATCTTAAATGATTGGGGTAATTTTAGCACTACCACATTAGGCGAGATCACTTTAGAGATCGCATATGGGCCAACTTGTTTCTCTGTAAGTTTCTTTGAAGGTCGTGGAATATTCAGGTCCTTGGTACTTAGCCATACCAAGTCACCAACTTTGTACTCTGGAGCGCATGCTCGAGTATGATCTGTGTGTCGCATCATGTCATCATGTGCTTTCTTCAATGCTGCCTCTGCTTCCTCTTGTACCCTTTGCATCTTAGATACAAAATCTTCTACCGACTGTACTTTGACTTCCCTTCTGGGTTCTACTCCCATGCGAGGATGATATCCATAATTTGCGAAAAAGGGTGTCATACGAGTAGCTGAATGGAATTTATTATTGTGGGAAAATTCGGCAATTGCCAACCATTCGGGCCAGTCGGTTTGTCGGTAGTTGACAAACATATGTAGGTACTGCTCCAACTCCTGATTCATTCTCTCTGTCTGCCCATCAGTCTGCGGGTGATATGCCGTAGATAATTTAGTTTGAATTCCTAATATGTTGTTTAGTTCTCGCATAAACACGGAAGCAAATTGTGGTCCGCGATCAGAGATAACAGTATTGGGTAACCCATGTAACCACCATACCTGATTTAGATAGAGGCGCACCAAGCCCAATGATGAGGTTTCTGTAGTAGTAGGAATAATATGGACCTCCTTTGTAAAGTGGTCGCATACTACGAATATTGCATCGTACCCTTGAGCCTCGGGTAATCCGGTAATAAAATCCACAGATATATCTCGCCATGGCGTTTTAGGTATAGGGTTTGGCATTAATTTTCCTGCAGGTTTCTCTGGAAAATTCTTCCCCCTCATGCACATATCACATCCATCCACATACCCCAACACATACTTCGAAATTTTGGGCCACCAATAATTTCTCATTACTAATTCCAACATCTTCCATCTTCCTGGGTGTCCGGCAATCGGCGTATTGTGATGTAACTGGACAATCTCCCTTCGCAAATCCTGATCCTTTGGTACATACACTTTTCCTTGGAACAACACTAACCCTTGTTCCTCAGCCCATTCGTCTCCTTTGGTATTACCTTTCTTCTCTCCCTTCAGAGCTTTCACAGCTTCCACTACTTCATCATCCATTTCCGAGCATTGTCTAATTTTAGACAACATTTCTGTTTCTGAGCTATCTATTAATAGATGCCCTTGACGCATAGCGCAAATGTGAAAGTATTCGGGTTTGAGTAAGGTAACATTTTTATTGTCCTCCTCCACCCCCCTTTTATGATCAATACGTCTGGATAAGGCATCTGCTTTCCTCATTAAGCTTCCCGCTTTATGGACCAAGTGAAAGTTGAAATGTGATAGGAATAGTGCCCAATGTGCTTGCTGGCGATTAAGCTTTTTAGCGGACATGAAGTATTGCAGATTTTGATGATCCGTCCAGATCTCAATTTGATGCGTACATCCCTCCAAATAATGCCTCCATGCCTCCAATGCTCGTATTATCCCCAACATCTCTTTGTCATGCACATCATAATTCCTCTCCACATCATTCAACCCTTTTGACAAGTATGCACAAGGATGCCATTTGTCATCTTTGCACAGCATTGATAATACCGCTCCAGTAGCAAAATCGGATGCATCGGATTCCACTTGTAAAGGGCGTGTGAAATCTACTGGGGCTAATATTGGTCCCTCCACAGACTTCCTCTTCAACTCCTCAAACACTGTCTGCTGCTGCTCTCCCCACCTCCATACTACTCCCTTTTGCGTAAGGTTATGTAAGGGTGCAGCAATTTTAGAAAAATTGTGCACAAAGTGACGAGAATAATTTGTGAGTCCCAAGAAGGCTTGAACCTCCTTGACATGGGTGGGTGGAGGCCAATCTGTGATCGCCTGTACCTTGATTGGATCCATTTTGATCCTGTCAGGGCCGATCAATAATCCTAGGAACTCAATCTCGCTTGCCCCAAACACACACTTCTCTGGTTTCAAAAATAGATCATTCTCTGCCAACCTCCGTAACACCTCCTGCACTATCACCTCATGATTCTCTTCATCCTCCGTGAATATCAGAATGTCGTCAATAAATATTATTACCATGCCTTTGTCTATTACATCCTTGAAAATGTCGTTCATCATATTTTGAAAGGTTGGGGGACTATTAGTCATCCCAAAAAACATGACAAGCGGCTCGAAGGATCCTTGATGCGTGGCAAATGCAGCCTTCCACTCATCTCCTTTCTTTATTCATACATTGTTGTATCCCCATCGTAAATCCAATTTTGTAAAGACTTTGGCTTTCCCCACTTTGTCAATTATTTCTGAGATCAATGGCAGGGGGTATGCGTTCTTCACTGTCCACTCATTCAGATACCTATAATCAGTACACATCCTCTTCCTTTGGTCTTTTTTGGGCACGAAGAATATTGGTGATGTCTGCGGTGATTTTGAAGGTTGTATGTATCCTTTGCGCAATTGCTCCTTCAGGAATGCATCCACTTCTTCTTGTTCCATCAGAGATAACGGATATACCTTTGACTTCTTCGGCACAAACCCTGGCTTCATCTCAATCGCATGATCCCATGGCTTCCACACCGGCATTCGCTCAGACTCCTTCTTTTGGAACACTGACAAATGTTTATGATACACCTTTGGCACCCATTCCTCCACTGGCTTCTCCACCTTCATGATATTCTTGTCCCATGACTGTCCTCCACGAACTGCTCTAAAAGTTTGCTTCTGCTCTTCTTTCTCGATCATGATCGGAACTTCCCCATTTGGCATTTCCTCATCCTCCACTTCCTCCATTGTAACAGAATACTTCCTCGGACGTTCTTTCTCTTTCTTTTTCCTTTTTTCTTTCTTCATCTTCCTCCCATACACATTACATTCCTTAGGACAACGAGTCATTTGTACTTTCCCAGTTTTCCAATCAATTTCAGGATTATGCTTCCGTAACCATGGACATCCTATTATTAGATTGGTTTTCCCAAGATCGCACACTTTGAATACGGCTCGCTCCTGATGCTCCTGATACTTTAGTACCATAGTCACCTCCTCCTTGATAGTTCCTCCATGATTGACTGTTCCGTCAATATTGTACACCATTATAGGTTGCACCAGCTTGCGTGTGTTAATACCGTTTCCGGTAATTAAGGATTGATTAATAAATAATCCTGTAGCACCACTGTCAAGCAATGCTTCCACATCAATAGCTGCATGCGTGTCCACTGTCTTCAGTCCCACAGTCAAGGTGATTTCGGGTTCTATTCGCACAGAGCGAATAAAGAATTTAGGGGTTTTTGGAAATGACATGTGACAATTTTCTTTGTTGTGTGATTCGCAACAGTTGTACTCCTCCTTGATTTCTTTTTCTGATTTACTCTGGGTTTCCTCAGATACTAATACATTGTAACGATTCTGGGTCACCAATGGGGAAACCTTCACTGGGACTCTTCCACAAAATTCTCCTGCTTGCCTTCCTCCTGCTTCACTTCCTCGATTGTAGCTCCCCTGATCTTTCTCTTCTGCTTGCAATACTTAGAAATGTGTCCTAACTGCCCACAGTTAAAACATTTAAGTGGGGCTTGTCTCCCCACTTGATCAACCTCCATTGCCTCTGCTGGTGCTGCTGACTCCATAACTTTAGGTGTCACTGCCATGGCCAGTGGCTGTGCCCTTGGAGCTTGCACCTGAGGCGCCTTTCCTTTCTCGGACTTTCCTCCTGATGACTTTCCAAATTTACTACTTCCGTACATCAATTTTGACTCTGCCTGTTCCTGCCGATATTGCCGGTCAAGGCGCATTGCCCAATTCCACCACTCATCCAACTTCTCTGGCATAGAAGGTAGTCAGTAGATAGACTTGAATAAAGAGGGATTTAATCCTGCTTTCAAAAACTCTACCAACGCGGCTTCTCCCATGTCCATTTGTGAAGCTTCTGCTTTGAACTGCAAAATAAATTCATCCGCCATTAAGGAACCTTGGCGCATGGTCTTTAATTTAGCATTAGCTGTCGCCTTTGGATTAGGGTCTCCAAACTGTGCCTCCAATCTCTCCAGAAATTCCTTGAAGGTTGCAAAAGGTTTATTTCCCATGGCAATTTGATTAATAGCCTCATTTCTCCAGAACTGTGCTTTCCCCCCCTGAATGTATGAGAGAGCAAACATAATCCTAGACTTGGCTGTACGAAACTTGGGCTTCCTCCCATGGATGTACAATACTATAGAGCTGATGAAGGATTTTGTATTCTCCATGGTACCATCAAAGATTTGCGGGGGCACGTACTTAGGTAAGCGCGCTTTTCCATTTCTGGATTTCTCCACCATCTCATCCTCCTGCGATATCCACTCCACCATCTCCTCCATCTCATCATTTCTTTCTCCTGTCATCTCTGGCTGTACTTCCGCTTGTCTGGGCTGTGATGCTGCCAATACTGACACTAATTGTGACATTTGCGCTGTGAGCGCATCAATTTTTGCCTCTAGTGCTGGTATGGGAACAGGATTAGGACCGGGATTAGAAGTTGAAGGTTCAGACATAATTGTAGAATCTGTGATGAATCACTTCTTCAACAAATTCAAAATTTTTTCTTCGAGACCTCTCCAAATGTTTACAGGTCATGTGATAAGGTTCGTCGAGGTTTGTCAATGGTTCGTCGTTCGTCAGGCGCCTATTTTGACACTTCGGATCAACAACCCTTCCAACAGTGCCTGATCTCGGAGATATCACTGAATTCGGCTTGTAACTAAAATAGTCGTCCAAATAGAGTAATGTAAATCGTAACTAAACCAGATCCGATCGGTTGTCTGGTTGCAGCTGTCCTAATGATGAGCGCTGCCTCTCGATCACTGGCAGTCGCAATGTAAGGCGAGGCCTGGCGTCGGCTTACGAAAGAAAAGGTAGATTACGTATATACAAGTACTTCCGGCTCGTGCCGAAAGGATGAGTAATTGGATGTGGCGCAGTGAAACAATGACGTATGCGCAAGTAAGAGAAGGCATGCTGATATGGGAAGTTGTGTTCTTCTGTTAGGGTGACACCCACTATCTGCTAGCTAAGACCATGCGGGTTCTCTCTACAAGAAGGGGGGGGGATCCGCGTGTGTGATGGGGAATTGATGGTTTTGATGTGAGGGGTTATTAATAGGTAAGTTTGTTGAAATAGGCCTTTCACACCAAAAACGTAGGTGGAATACCTAAGAGAACACAACTGGGGTCCCCTAGGCATATATTTAGGGTTTATATACTATGTTACATATATTGTACATTGTTGTTACCGACGCACGCATACAGGCACGTACATAGTGATGCATGCAAAATAATATTCTCACGCTATCAAAGTGTAGCGTCATTTGGCGTAATGTAGTGTAATTCGACATAATAAAATGAAAATAAAATTTTATTAGGTAATGGGGCTGTTTCCTAACACACACCTTTGTAAGAGTCTGCTCACATCAATCACTTTCTACACAAGAGGAGAGGGAGGCACCATTCATACACCCTGGATTTATAGTACAAATTGTTGACGTACTCCCCTCTAGCAACCTTAGTATTATTGAGCCTGTCCATATTATCACTCATGTCACTAGTGTTTGCAGGTCCAGTCCTTAGGACCGAAAAAAAGACTGAAACTGGACTGAATTGGACCGGAAAAGACTGGACCAGAGGTCTATGTATGGACCAGTCTTTTGCAGTCCAGTTGCTGGTCTTTCACTTTGAAAAATGTAGTAGGACCAATGAAAAACCAGTTTACAGCTGATTGCATATTTGTTGGCAGTAAACAATGACATGATTAGTTGCAAAAATGGTGGACTTAGCCAAATTTTCATAAGCTCCTGCTCTTGTACCACAACTAATTGTTTCCATGATCACTTTCAGACTTCATCCTTACTGGAGAATCTGTGGATAAATAGCATAGCTACATTCCTTGTGGATGCAAAAATGTTCCGAAGTCTACTTTGAGCTCATGGGCCCAAACTAGAGTGCAAATCAATTTATACCTGCTTTTTGAGAATGAAGAGATCAAAGAAAAACATTTCAATCAGTAATAATTGTAGCTATGCCATGTATCTACAGATTCTCCAACAAACACAAAGCCTGAAAGTCATTATGGAAACAATTGGTCGAGGTACGAGAGTGGGAACTTATGAAATTTGTGAAAATTTGGCTAAGTCCACCATTTTGGTAACTAATCATATTGTTTGTTTACTGCCAACAAATATGCAATTAGCTGTAAACTGGTTGCAACCAGTCTTTTGTCCCAATGTGTATTTTACCTTACTCCCACACATATTTACTTCATTTTTGGTCCCTGGATCATCAAAAATGGTTAAGAATTGGTTGAGATATGACCAAAAACATTTTTGTATGAGTATTTTGTACAACTTTGATTGCATTGCTTATTATATCTTTTTGTACAGCTGTATAACATCATAAACATAGCAAGAACACACCTAACCATCTGTACCATGTGATCCTATTGACTTAACAGCTAAAATGAGTTGTGACTACAAACTACAAATTACAAACTACAAACCACAACTTGAATGCATGTCCTTTCAGTTTTAACCATATCTCAATTGGAATTCCTTAAAAGTTGGACCAATCTACATGGAATTACAATATCTATCCATCGCTATAATATATGTAAGGTATTGATTATAATCCTTGAGATACATATGGGTTATTCCTCATAAAATATTTTACAACAAAAGACCAGTCCAAACCAGTCTTTCTTCGGTCCATGGACTGAATGGGACTGGTCCTAAATGGTCCGGTTGTGGTCCCCCAAAGTCCAGATTGGTTCTAGACTGGTTGCAGTTGAAAGTTGTCCCATTTGGAAGTCAAAAACTGGACTGGACTGGACCTTTAAACACTATATGTCACAACTGTCCAGTGGTCATCAGGCACTTATGGTATTGGCAGGAAGGTCCTGATTGTATGTTGGGCTCCCAACAGAGGGCACTGATAATTTTTTATCCCTGGCAATGTGTAAATAGCTTTGGATATACAGAAAAGATGGTATTAACTTGAATTACATTAAGTGACTTGGCAAGCATGAATATGAAGAGGTAAGTAAATCAATTACCACCATTAACCAGAATATGTACTAAACAACACCCATATCTCATTCATTGCCTGACCCCTCATCTCCTGACCCCTCACCTGATACATCCTCCTGATCCTGATCCTGATCATCATCCTGCTGCTCAAGTCATTCCAATTCATCTGGCATAGGTAGCTTGTATTCTGCCTGCACTTCATCACCATATTTGGCCATAAGCTCCTTCTCTGGCATACTCTTCCATTTCTCATGCTCATCCCAACTGGCACAGAACTCTGCAGGTGGCAGAGCAACATAAGTACCATTCTTGACATATTGGGCATGCTCATGGATAGAAAGATTGTTCCATTAGATAGGATCAAACCAATCAATTGGGACTTTCTTTGGGAGAGCAGTGAACTCAGATAACTTTGGCATGGGGGGGTCTTCATGGCATTGCTCCGATTACACTATGGGGCCCGAGGGGTAGGAAAACTATCCCACATTTCAAACCTTTAGATAGTGTAAAATGATATATTTATGGTATAGTTTTCATGTATTGATAAACCCCAAAATGGAATAAGTTCCATCAGGAGTTGGCATGAAAATCTACCACTAAGAGGAGTGAAAAAGAATGCCTTTTCCTACCTGTAAGGGATGAGTCAATGGGATGAAAACCTCCCACATTTTGTCCCCAGTTCATCCCACACTGAATTCATCCCATGGGATGGTTTTCATCTCTATATGGGCATAAATAACACCCCTCTACCTGGGTTGAATTTCATCAACTTTCCAGGGGTTTAAGAGGAATGAAAGAACCTGCCAATAATGTTTTTTCATCCCATTGATAGAATAGTTTCATCATGTATCAGAGTAAATTTCAAGCCACTAAGATACAAAATCTACTTGAAAGAAGTGAAAAAATCCCCCAGACCCCTGATGCCTCATTGTCGGCCTGTTGTCCCATCACGTCCCCATCGTCAGAGGATGCACCCGCGATCCACCCCACGAGTCAGTGTGAGGTGGCAGTAAAAGAGGGGTGGGGTGCATACCTGCCCTATACGGGCCTCCGAGCGCTGTTTCCTCCCGTTGCCATCTGTTCCCCACTCCACCCCTCTTGTTTCCTCCTTTGTTCATCACCCGGGGTGTGGGGTGCCCATTTTCGGGGTGATTCCTCGAGTTTTTCCCCTAAAAAATCAATTAATCTAATGGTTAGTATAATTGAATAAGAAAGAAAGAAAAGAAAAAAACTTACATGCCCCAAATGATGATACATTTTGCATATCATCAGTTGGGGTTGGGGTGCCCATTTTCAGCATAGCTGGTCGAGTTTTTCCCTAGAAAATGAAGTAGAATTGTTTATTAGTACAATTGAATAAGAACAAAAGAAAAGAAAAAAAAACTTTCAGTTGTCATGGGGCTCATTTGCAGGTGTCATTGTCATGCCCCCTTGTTGTCGTGCTGTCCCCCTCATTGTTCCATCACCGTAGATGCCCACAATCCACCCTATGAGCAGGTGCTCGTAGGCGTGGGGTGGGGTGTCATCCCCCTCCATTGTCATGTCGTCCCCCCCGCCCTGCATCCCATCGTCGTCCTGCTGGTGCTGGTGCTGGCAGTGTCATCCCCTCCCTGCCCTGTCGTCATAGACAGGCTGCACCTGCGATCCCACCCTACAAGCAGTTGCTCGTAGGCATGGGGGCGGGTGCCGTGTCGTCTGCAGCAGCATGGTGTGGGGCATGGATGGCGTTGGTGGTGAGCACCCGTGATCCACCCCACAAGCAATCGCTCGTGGGCATGGGGCGGATGTTTCTCAGATGTCATTGTCAAGCTCTTGGGAAGGAGGTGGGGGCATCGTCAGCATGACGTGGCTGGTAAACGAGGGGGTGGTGTACTTACCTGGTGGGTCCCGCTATATGGGCCTCCTGCTGCCATCCCATCTTCTGTCACCATCACCATAATCATCATTGTTGCCCATCTCCGCCCCTCCCGTTTGTCATTTGTCATTCCCATCATTCCCGTTGTGCATCGTAGGCCTCATTTTTTCCCTACACATAAAGTAATAGTTTAGTTAGTAAAATGAACATGAATTATAGAAGAAAAACTTACTATGGCCCAAATGACAATTCACATTGTTTGGGCCACGTTGTGAGTGAGGTGGCTCGTTTGTGGCCACAGGTGGTGTTGCCGGTGTTGTGTTTGTTGTCATGGCGAGTCAGCGTTGATGGCATTGGGGTCGTGGGAAGAGAGAGGAGAGAGGGGGGAGCGTCGTCATCGTCGATGGTGGTGGTCGTGGTGAGGTGAGATGGTGGCATGGTGGTTATGGTTGATGTTGATGTGATGTGATGTTCAACATTCATCATGTGATGTGTTGAGGGTGGGCTGCAAATGACTTGTCAGTAAAACAATTACAACACAAATGAAAAATCACCTTTTTTGGGATGAAAAAAATTCTCTTAACACTTGTAATCCTGAAGTGTGAAAAGTATCCTCTCATTCTGACTGAAAACAATAACAATAATACCTGAGGAAGGAACAGTCAATTCAATATTTGATGAAAGAAATTTCCCTACTAAAATCATCTCATAATAGTATGAAATTTGTATTTTATTTCAGGCTGAAAACACACCCTGTTATTCACACCTTTGTGGCAGGAAACACTATCCCATAAATTGTTGAAAAGTTTGATGAAAATTCACACATTAAGATGGTTGCAAATCCATACCCACATCTTGGATTAAAATTATCCCCTGTATTTCATCCCCTTGTAAAATGAAAATTCATCCCATTAGGTTAAGAATATTTTGTAATGTAACACATATGAACTCCATCCCTTGGATGGCTGAAATATTTGGGATGAAAATTCAACCCAAATTCATCCACCCTGAATTCAGCCATTTATGTTAGGAAATTCACATTTCTGAATTTAAATGGCTGAAAATCATATTGTGCTAGGTCCACAGTGTTAGTCAAATGTAAAAAGAAAAACAAAGATCGGTGAACTTAAGGTGTCTTCTTTTGCTTCTATTCATCTGCTTGCACTCTTTATCAGCCATTCTAAAGAATGCAGTGACTTTTGTTGAACATCCCTCCTTCTCCTTGATGTGGTACACTGCATCAACTGACTCAGCATTCCCTTCAGCCAACTCATCATCCAAATGGGCCTCATTCTCTCTAGCCAAGGCCACAACATGTTTATTGAAACCACAAGCCCTGAACACGCCATCCTGCCATCAGCAAGCTATCAAGGTTTATTAGTAAATCCAATCTGCAAATGGCATATACAAAATTCCAGGAATTACTAGTGTTTTACAGTCCAGTTAGGTCTGGTTTTTCGACCCCCAATGGGCAACTGGGGACCACAACCGAACCGAATAGGACCAGTCCTATTCGGTTCAGTTGCCCTCAAAGAACCGGTTCTGACTGGTTTTACTATGATTTTTTCTAGTGTAATTAAATTAAATTATATACTCAGTAAAACTAATTAGTAAAGCCTCCACCTACAAGGTGCAGGGAGGTACATCGCAACAAAAGAAAGCTAGACAAAGAAAGAAAGAAATGAAACACCCCACACACCAGAGTGGGGTGTCATGGGGTGTCATATGTCATCCACCCAAATTTGTTGTGGTTGGCCCGTTGCTATCCTGCAAGCAGAAGCTTGCAGCAGTGGCATAGGGTGGGTGGTGGCTCACAGGGGGCGACGTAGGGTGGTGGCATTGTCATTGTTATCAAACCTGGAAAAAAAAAATCAAAATTAGTTAGTAAAAAAAAAAAGAGATCAATGGAAAGAAACATACTGGGGGCCCTCATTGTCCCCGGCATTTGATGTCCCTGCCTTTTGTTGTCCCCAGCATTTGTCCTCCCTGCCATTCATCCTCCCTGGTGTTTGTTGGCGCAGCTGTTCATTGTCGCTGTTCGTTGTTGAGGCTGTACCCATGGTTCATCCCTGCATTCATTCTCCTCGCCGTTCGTCATCCTGGCTGTTTGTTGTCCCCCATTCATGGCTATCATCGTTGTCAGCACCTCCAATTCCCCCTATGAGCAGTGGCTCATAGACAGGTTGGTGGTGCTTGTGATGTGGCAGTGGTGGTGGCAGACGTTGGCGTGGTTGTTGTGGGGCTTGCTGGAAGTTGTTGTCACTGAGTACAAGCAGAACACATTGCCGCCCTGCGAGCAGAGGCTCACAGCAGCAGCATAGGGTGGCAGTTGTCATCATCCAGAAACATGCCCATTGCCACCCTGCGAGCAGCAGCTCGCAGCGGCAGCATGGGTGTGTCATTTTGATGAGTGGGCAACATTGTAATTAAATGATAAGAACCTAATAATGAAGAAAAGATATTTGATTAGTTTGTTAGTTAGTAAAGAAAGAAAGAAACTATAAAAAAACATACCCTAGGGCCCAAATGACAAACTAGCGTTGTTTGGGCTGCCTGCTTTGTGTTTGTTCATTGGCAATGCTTTGGGGAGAGGTGGGCAAACGTTGATGGTGAGTGCTGTTGTCATGGGAGTTGTTTGTTGTCATGGGAGTCATCTGGCAAATGGTGCCACTCTTGTTTTTTTGAGCACAAACATGACCACATGGTCTGTGCGCAGCCACAGGGTATATAAACCCTCACTTTTGCTAGTCATTCCATGGGCACATCCCCACTTTAATTATTAGTTAGTATATATATAGTTAGTGTATGTAAAGTATACTGTAGACCAGTTACAACCAGTTCAAACCAACTTTTGTGAGTTCAAAATAAATATACAATTTGAGAAACTGCAACTGACAAACTAAGGCAACTGCAACTGCAAAAAAGACCAGACTGTGGTTCAGTCCAGTTCAACTTTGGTTTTTTTCTGGTTTGATGAACCGGACCTTCAAACACTAGGAATTACATACCACACTACGTTGTTTCCACACTCTGATCATCTGCTTTGCTTTTGCAACACTTCCTGGATTCTTTGCCTCCAACTTGGCAATACCATGCATATACAAGAAAATGAAGCTTCAATAAAGTTTATGCATCAGCACAAAATCATTGATTTATGACAGGTTCACTCACATATGAGAGTATCCAAATGCACCTGAGACCTGTGCAAATGTCTTGAGGGCAATGTGCTCATGAAGGAGATTGATTATACATAGACTCTGGATCATTACCTAAGACATCAGGTGCCCACTGTTGAAGCCCAAGGCATGCCACTGACCTGAACATGAGCAACAGATGGGATTCTGGAATGCGCTTGATATTGCTGGTGATAATCCCAACCAAGTCTGAAATAGAGTTAAGAAGCTCACACACTTTCATCTGGGCACCCTGAATGCCAGCCAAGTTGTCATCAAGACTGGCTGTGACAGAGTTCCACAACTGTGCTTCAGGAGTAAAATGGCAGGTGAAGGGTACTTTGTCATCTTCTGTGATCTTGGGGGGGATAGTAGTTTGAGGTTTCTTGGGCTTCTTGGGTTGCTTTTTGAAGACCTTGCAGGCTTTCTTTGCTTGCAAAGCTCTTAGACCAGGGTTTGTGTTACTCTCAAGAATGGCTTTTCTTGAGCCATTTCAAAGCCGCTTAAATATCCCGGGAATGGCTTCTCCAGTCACTTAGAGTTGGCAGGAGACCCCTTGGCTTTTGATGGGATCTAGCTCCTCAAATATTTTGGTAATTCTATGTAATTTATTTCCCAAGATGGCAAAAAACCTCGGCTTAAGTCAGCTTAAGCCTTAAGCCATGGCAACACTAATTGAAGTACAAACTACAGTTTTTAAGTGAAACTATAGCATGAACTAGAAGATCAACATTCAGTGTCAATGTATATTAATCATGAATTCCACAGAATGAATAGTCATTACAAAGGTACATTACATAACTACAAATGTCAAACACAAGTCAAACACAAGTTGACCATAAGTCAACTATGAGTCAACTGCCTCAAGGCTTGCCTGCTGTGTGAAGCTACTTTTGCAGAAGAGACTGCTGGTTTCTCAGATCATCCAGCATCCATGTTAGAAGAAGGTCCAAGTCCGAGCACTGAAGCTATTATTATGGTTGAATAAATGGGTGTCTCAGACCCTGAATCTGACAAGATCTCAGGCCACACATTTACTGCTGCAGCACTATGGACTTTAGTTCCTTCATCTGATCTCAATGGCCAAACACCTGATTTAACCATCCATCATGGCTCCACTCCTGTACCAGAACACAACAATCCTAGGCTGTTTCCTGGAATGTACCCAACCCTATGTCCCTTTGGAATTGGTGGATTTGATAACAAACATCAAACTCCACTCTCATTCCAACAACAAACACAAGGATTGCTACTGGACTGGTTGCAAGACATCTTCCCATGGCACAAGACTCAATATCATACTCATCCAACACTTTGCAATGTCTACTGATCAGGACTTGGACAACTCACCTTTGCATGCACAGCTAAGGCTGCCTATTGCTTTTGCAGGCTCTGTCAGACCAGACCATGATGACAAGTCAATAGATCCAAGCCATGCTTCCAACACTTTAGCTCAGGCTGATATGCCTCTATTTTTGACAATTGTTACCAATCTCAGGATAGATAGGTATGGACTCAAAGCTGAAGGATGAAGTTAATCGCTGGAACTCATTGTGGACATCCCATTACTTTTTGTGTGTTTCTTACTAAGTATACTTGACTGGGAGCCTGATGAGGTCAACCGTCCACATGCTACTTGCCCTGTGAGGGCCACTGCTCTGCACAGCATGTCTGAGTTCCTCAGGAGTGGAGAAGGTAAAGCATATACAATGCCATTACAGCATGATCAGTAGTAATTGAGCCCAATTCCTGTGACTGTCCTGTGAACATCCAATTGTGGAACCAGACCATGCCAATGCTCATCATGATGTGTTCTGTGAAATGATCATCTTTGAAATAGATAACTCCTCTAAGAATGTAACACACATAGTCTCCAGCACATGTAATCCAAATAACAGGATCTAGGGATGGTGAGGGGCTATTTTCTACCCACGTCGAAGTAACCATCTACAACAACCATCAACAACCTGATGAGCACCACTTTGATGGCCTACCACGTCTCTCTGTATTAGGCTTGGTTTACAGATGTAGGCATGTCTTTTGATATATATACTATTAGAAAGGACTGAACATTATCATGTACATTACTAAATAACATTAGATGCAGTGAGCAGCAATTGCCGCAACATGAAAGCAAAAGCCAGAGAGAAAAGCAAGCATACTTATGCAAACATTGATGACTCACATAAATCAGTGTCGGCAAATGCCACAATGTTGGTGCAAACATATTCCCACACATCACCAAGTCGAGGGATAAACCTCATTCTCAATACTGAGAACTCAGAATCTCTAGACTGGTTTATTCATAGGAGTTATTACAACATTTGTCAGACTAGCCACAGACAATCTGCAGACCCCTGTCAGCCCATCCAATGCCCTTGTACCTAATAACAGTACTGGAACCATATTCCATCAGTCAGCAATTACCATCACTGTCACTGCCATGTGGGTTTCAAGCCTTTCTCTGAGCCTCCTCACTATGATGTGTGCCCTGTGGGGCAAACTGTGGTTTCAGGAACTAGCAACACATGCAGCAGTAGGATATGTGATCGAGAATAGATCCAAATGGACAGCACAAATGATTATTGCAATTTTGCCTTTCCTGATCCACATTGCAATCCTTCTGTTCATGGTTGGACTTAGAGCCCGTTTGGATATGGCATGTTCTGCAGTTGCACAGCATATAACCAACATTTGTCCATTGAGCCAGTTTGGCCCAGTGTGGTGTGGTTTGAACTTTCCTCATTCTGCATGACCATTGATAAAGTAGATGGACGATCGATTATTAACTCATTGTTGTTTGCAGGCAGGAGTCATTGCTATTGCTGCACTTTGTGCACAGTACACTTCAATGCTCATGATCCCTCAATCCAATTCATTGCCAAAAGCCTAATGGAATAAGCAGGAAGTCACTGCCCTTCTTGAGTACCTCAATGGCCACAAGGCTGAAGCAGGCAACGGCAGTTCTTTCAAGATGTCAACACTCAATGCAGCAGAAGCTCACATCCAACAGCACCTTACACAAGGCCCTGTGAAGATAGGCAAGATGTGCAAGACAAAATGGAATGTGGTATGTCCACCATGTCATTCATCATCCAGCATGCTAAGAAGCAGTGGTGCAGCTGAAGAGTTTATATACAACAATTGAGACCTATAACAGCCAATCAGGAGTTCACTGGGAGGGGGCAAACATTGAAGGGAGTGAAGCGGTGAAGGTCTGGGATGAGTGTCTCAAAACAAAGGTTTGTTATCATCTCATCAGTTGAATTATAATTTCTGACTTGTCGATTGTAGTCAATGGTGCTATGCAGCCATTCTGAAACTCAGGTTGGCTCCACTATAAAACCATGCAATCCATCCTGCCTTCCATCAACCCATGAGGGAGCCATGCCTACCGAGCAACTCTCGCACCCCCACCCAATCCATCAAATAAGCCTGAGGCAGAAATGGGTGCCCATAACGGGAACAAGAGTGGTACCTGTGGTATCACAATGACTGATGATGATGCGGTTGGCAGCAGCACCCTTGTTGATGGTGCAAGCATGGATGTTGACAAAGTGGCTTCTGTCAACCCAGGCAAACACACACACACCATGATGTCATCTGATTCTGGTGTTTCTCTACCAGATACCAGTTCTGTGCTGACTACGATGTAGTCAAGGGGGTCAATTACAGGACGATCAAATGCAGGGTCTGACATTGGGGGGTCTAATGTCAGGGATTCTAATGCTGGTGGTTCAAGGGCTGGTGGTTCAAAGCTTGGGGGTTTGAAGGGAGAGCATTTGAAGGGAGGGCATTTGCAGGTCAGTAGATCCATGAAGAGGGAGCCTAGGATGATCTCCACTGCCGCAGTGGTAGGAATGCAAGGTTCTCTTAATCACCTGACTGATGTCATCGAGAGAACATTTGCTAGCACAGAAGAGCCTGGGGTGGCTGCCTGACATGACACTATCAGCCTTTTACAAGTCAATCAAGATGAATTGTCCTCATCACAGAAAGCTGCATTGGTTGAGTTGTTCATGGAGAAGCCTGTATTTGCTGAAACATATGCCACAATCACTGACCCTGCTGTCCAAAAGAAATTTGTGAAGAAAAGGCTGTCAGAAGTAGTGGTACAGGATTTGGCAGATGAGTTATCTGACTGAGAGGTGGAGTGATCCTTGTTTAATCATTTTTCTTCACAATTTTTGTATACCGTTGCACATTTCTTGTTGCATGTCTAGTGTATGTTTGTACTTTGGACCATGAGTATTGATGCATATTGTCACAACAACTATGGTACAAAGATCAAAACATTGGAAGAGTTGGACTGCAGGTACAAACTACATATGAAGTACAGAACAGAAGAGGACATAGAGAACAAGAGTCAGACTACAGCCTGAGGAGCAAAACATAGACAAGAGGGTGTACAAAATACATGTCTGTCATATTGAGGTGCACTGACCTAGACTTTGGTGTCAAATTCATCCCCACCCTCATCGTCATCATCAAACTCATTATCTGAACCATCATTGTTCAGGGCTCTGTCTGCCAGGACCTTCTGGTATTGAACCCACATTGCCTGTGCAATTTGATCGCACTTGATGCTTGCCTCACTTTGTCCCTCTTCTCCTGCAACCAGAAAATTCCCACCATCATCTGTAGAGCCAACACCATCATCAAAAAAGTCAGAAATTTCCGCTGGAGGGTCCTCATTAGGGTCATGAGCACAGATGAAATTGTGGATTGCACACAAAGCCATGGGAATCTGGGCTTGGATATCCAGGCTATACTCTGGTCCAATTAAAAGTAGTGTTTAAAGATCTGGTTCATCAAACCAGAAAAAGACTGCAACTGAACCAGACTGAACTGCAAAAAACCAGACTGTCAGTTGCAGTTTGGGCTTCCTGGGATGGAAGAGCCACTCCAAACCAAACTGATAAAAACCTGTTGGAGTCAGTTCAAACCGCTACTGTGTACCCCTCATAAATATGCATCTTTTGACCATATTTTCAAGAGAAATGGTCCAGAATTGCATGTGCTATGGCCAAAACAATATGTTACCACAAAATCTAACTTGCATGACATCTTGTAGTTGTGTTTTTTGAGATGTAGAGGATTGTCATCACCATAAAACCTTTATGGTCAACTACTATACACTCTATACTATAGTTTACAACTGGTTTTATGTACTAAATTCTATGAGAAGACCAGTTTTAGTCAGTTCAGACTGGTTATGACCGAACTGCAGTTCGAACTGGTTTGAACTGCTTTGGACCAGTTTTTTGTGATTCAGTCCAGTTTTTGGGGTCTTACCATAATAGGCAACCAGTTGCAGTTGCGGTTCGTCCAAATGGGGCAAAAAAACTGGGCTGAACCAGACCTTTAAACACTAATCAAAAGAATACAAAACCGCCTTTTCAACACACCAAAAATCTGCTCTACCACATTTCATGCTGATGCATGTTGAAGGTTGAAAAGCTCCTGCATATTCTTTGGTCTAACACATTTTTTCAGCGTAGAGCACAATAAAAAAGTATGAAGGCATACCTGATACCTGCATGGCCCCATTCAGCAAGATGATAATGTACAGATCAGTATGGAACAAGCAGTTGATTGCAGAGGGGAAACCCAGCATCAGCAAGATAGTACTTGCCTGCAGGGATAGATGAAAGGGGAATAGGGGGGGTGCCCTGTGTGTTTCTCCTATTTTTTACGTTCATCCTATATTTTTCCTCACTTCATTTCCTTCTATTCTTCATTTTCTATGATTTTTCCTTATTTTATTACTAATTTCCCTTTCTATCACATTTGTGCATGTTGACAGTTTTATATTTAGAGGCAGAGTACCCCTTCTGACATCTACCCCTTGGTATGATGTCATTCGGCGGCCTTGATCTGCCTATTTCCGCCTTTTTCTATTTTTAGACTATTATTTGATTTTGCAATCTTCACTTATACTGGGCATTGGCAAAGGGGTCCTTAGAGTTTTCTCTTCGGATTTCCCTTTGCAAGGTGTGCCTCCACTCCCTGTAATATGTACCATAATTTTAACTTTGGATTTCCTTTGCTAGTCCATTAATTGAGTGGCCTCTAAGGTTGCCCTTATACTTGCCTGCAGGAGGTCTTCATCCTCCCCCACATATTCCTGGAGGATTATTGGGAACCAATGTTACAGCCATTTGTGACTCAAGTATATATTCCTGGCTCTTCCCATTCCAGGGGGATTCCTGGTTGATTCCTGGTAAACTACACTCTTCCAGGAGGAATTCCTGGAATTCCCCAGGACTCTGGTACCAGGAATCCCCCAGGACTCTCAGGACTCTACCAGGAATTGGGACTCAACAGGAATCCACAAGGACTCTACCAGGACTCTACCAGGACTCTACCAGGAATCCACTGGGACTCCACTGAGATTTAACCAGGAGTCTTTATTACTACTAAGTAATAAAATAAATGTCATGAGCCAGAATTGAACACTCAGCATTAGATGACAAAGGTTATAGCAGAGCCAATATAACCACTACACCACATGGATTTACAACATATATCCACTAACTGCTCTAGGTACTATTGGGGCAGCTGTGCATGACAAAGCACACAGCCGCATCATCAACACTGCCAGCTCATCAACCATCACCACCACTCTCGACGACGCTGCTGCCTCTCCCTCCTCTCCGCTCTACCACCACCACCACTGCGTGGACACCCACCACCACCACTCCCATGCCCACTCCCCCATCACCACCACCCACAAACGAGCCAACTGGATGGAACGCGGGCCCAAACAACGCTGATTGCATCGTTTGGGGCCTAAGTATGTTTTTTTTGTTTGCTTTTTGTTTTTTGTTTTTGTTTTTATATACTAACTAACTTGTTTCATTTGTTTTATAGGTTCTACTCTACTGCCAGACAGAACATGGGCCCAAACGATGCAGATCACGTTGTTTGGGCCCTAAGTAAGTTTTTTTTGTTTGCTTTTTGTTTTTATATACTAACTAACTTGTTTCTTTTGTTTTATAGGTTCTACTCTACTGCCAGATGGAACAGGGGCCCAGACGACGTGATTGGATGGAACACAGGCCCAAACGATGCAGATCGCATCGTTTGGGCCCTAAGTAAGTTTTTTTTGTTTGCTTTTTGTTTTATAAACTAACTAACTTGTTTCTTTTGTTTTATAGGTTCTACTCTACTGCCAGATGGAACATGGGCCCAAACGACATGATTGGATGGAATGCAGGCCCAAACGATGCAATCACATCATTTGGGCCCCAAGTGTGCTTTTTTTCCTTTTTTTTTGTTTATATAAGCTAACAAAATATATTGCTTTGTTTTGTAGCATCTAAACTACAGGTAACGAACGGCGACGACATGAAATGGGCCATGCCCACAACTGACCAAGCACCTGCCCCCACGCCTGCGAGCCCCTGCTCGTAGGGTGGATCACAGGTGCCAGCAGAGCAAACAGACCCCGCAGGCCCAGCCCCACCCACCAAACAACACACCACCCACATCCAGCCCCATGAGCAACTGCTTGTGGAGTGGATCATGGGTGGAATGATGAATGAAGAAATGGAGAACAACAACGCAGAGAAGGAGGGCCATAAGTAAGTTTTTTTTCTCTTATTTTTTTGGTCACTGACAAAACTTTTTAAGTACTAGCTACTGACTATGACGAGACTGGATGGAACACGGGCCCAAACAATGCAGATCACGGTGTTTGGGTCCTACATAATTTTTTTTTGTTTGCTTTTTGTTTTTACAAACTAACTAACTCGTTTCTTTTGTTTTATAGGTTCTACTCTACTGGTAACGACGGCTGGACACAAGACAACCCAACACACCCACCCCACACCTGCAAGCCTCTGCTTGTAGGGTGGATTGTGAGTGTGTGCAGTTGACGATGACGACGATGCCACCACCTACCAGCACCAGAACCCCGAGAATGCAAAGCATGGCCACCAACCATGACGGACAATGACAACAGGGCCAATGACACACCACCCGCCTCCAGCCCCATGAGCCACTGCTCATGGGGTGGATTGTGGGTGGAATGGCAATGACAGCCACCACCACACAGCGGGAGACGACCAGGATGGCAACAACAACCAGGAAGGGCACGGCGACCAGGAGCAGCACAGAAATGATGCCCAGGATGGCAACAATGAGGACAGCAACAACGAAGGCCCGGCACCCAGGACGATGGGGACAGGACAACAGGCATGACTCACCAGGCTGCCCCCACATTTTGCATGGGGTGGTTGTTTTCATTTTTTATTTATGGTAATACCTTCCCCCTCACCCGCGTTTTACATGGGTGAGGGGTTTTTCTTTCTTTTTCTTTATAATTGCAGTGCTCCCCTCACGTCGAACGTGAGGGGAGATTAGTTTTATATGTATATATTTGTAGGACTCCCCCTCACACCTTGTGTGGGGGAGGTTTTTTATTATGTAATTAATGGTGTATCCCTTGCATCCAATGCGAGGGATGTAGTTAATAAATTTTATTTGATCTTAATTGTGAGCTTCGAGAGAGAAATACCTAAGTTTGAGTTTGAGGGTATAAATACACTATTATATTGGCAGCTAATAATTCTCCTGTGGCTCAACTGGTTAAGCACTTGTTTGGTTTGTCATGTGATTCTTGATCATGAGTTCCAGAGTTCAATCCCTGCTCTGAACAAGTTTATTTTGTAGGTACTTTGTGAAATTCATGAAGTCCGAAGCACTTGAAACTCATAAGATATCTCAAATTAACTTTCCATTATGGTATGACTTTAGGGTACTGAGTCCCACTAGATTCCTGGTGAGTCCCACTGGAGTCCTGGTGAGTCCCACTGGAGTCCTGGTGAGTCCCACTGGAGTCCTGGTCTTCCTGGTAGGACTACCAGGATTCCTCCAGGACTCTGTGGGGGAGTGTAAAGTTCAGCCTAGCGGGCATCCCACTTCATGGATCTTCCAGTACCCCTCAACCATCACCTGTGCCCCTTCTCCATCTCCTGTCCATTCTGAAGGCCTGACATCCCATTTGCACAGGAAAATGGGTGTTTGTGGGTTGCGTAGTGTCAGCCCCCATTGTTAGCAATAGTTTATACCCTAAAGAAAGAAAAACACTTAGTTAGTATATAAATACAAGAAACAAAACAAAATAACCCGTACCAGCAGTGCAAATGACAGTTGCCACCATTTGCACCCATGTGCTGTCCAAAATCGTTATTTGGGGCTATTTCCAGCTCTTGCTAGTGTGTGCATGGGCATGGGAGTGGTGGGAGCTGGGTTTGATGGAAGGGTGTGGTGGTGATGGTAGGAACAGGTAGTTGGTTCCACTGCTAACAAATGTGGTGATGGTAGTTACAGCTACAATATCGCAGGTTTCAAACCAAAACCAAGATAAAAGAAATACATGCATGGATGCCATGAACATAGACAGCATCATCATTGACCTTTTGGAGGAGAGTCTTGCACGATGCCACATGGAGTCATTATGGAGATATGCAGAGATCTATCTAGTAGAGATAAGAATCAGCTGATCACGAAGATAAGAAAGTCAAAACATGCTTACTATTACAAGAGTTTCACATACTAGATAGTACTAGAAAACAAAGAAAAAGAGTGTAAGATAGAGTGGATGAGAAGGGAGGGGAGGCAGCACAGGAGAAGCAGCCAGACATGATCAAAACATGCAAGTCGAAGCCAGCTCACACACACTATTTTTGGATGGCTTAGCTGCTCTGAGCCACTCTGAGCCACCCAATCTGAAAGCTGAGCCAGGTACAGCCCAGAGTAAGGCATGACTCAGGTAACCCCCGGGTATAATTTTGTGTACCCGTACCCATACCCATGAACACTGTACCTGTTATGGTTATGGATGCGGTTTTACCATGGGTATGGGGGGGTTTTGGTCGAAACCCATGGGTATGACATTAATAATTTATTATAATTCTAAATATATCTAAATACAATGAAGAACCACCCCCAACTCACAATTGCAAGTGAGGGGGGGTGGTAGCGGTGATGTACCGGCTGTCGTGAGTTAGCAAACTACCCCCACCTCGTGTTTGCAAGCGAGAGGGGGTGGTGGAGGTGATGTGGTGGCCATTGCAAGAGAAACAGACCAAAAAACACCCCACCTCACATTTGTGAGCGAGAGGGGGTGGTAGTCGTGACTTGGCAGCCATTGTGAAAGAAACAGATGAAGAACCACCCCCAACTCACATTTGCGAGTGAGAGGGGGTGGTAGTGGTGATGTGGTGGCGCTCCCAAGTGAAACAAACAGAGAACGACCCCACCTTGCATTTGCGAGCAAGGGGGGGTGGTAGTCGTGATGTTGCAGCCATTGCGAGAGAAACAGACCAAGAAACACCCCTACCTCGCATTTGCGAGTGAGAGGGGGTGGTAGTCATGATGTGGCAGCACTCCCAAGTGAAATGAACCCTACAACATTAATAATTTATTATAATTCTAAATATATCTAAGGTGGTGGTGGTAATGCTGCAGCCGTTGTTGACTAGAGGGAGCTGTTGTTGACGAGAGGGGGCTGTTATTGTCATCCAGAGGTGTTGGTTGTCGCCCAGAGGTGTGGAGGCAGAGAGTGCCAGAGTGGTGATGGGAAAAGTGTGAGAATTGCTGATATTGATCAACAAAGTCAGCACATGACCCAATGATCGGACCTCAGGTACGGTACTGACTAAACCCATAAAACTGTGGGTACGGGTGCAGTTTTGCCTTGGGTATGGAAATCCAAACCCATACCCATACCCGTGTGTACCCATAAGCAGAAACACATGGTGTTACCCATACCCGAGTCATGCCTTAGCCCAGAGCCGATTTACCAGTGCAGCTCACCCAAAATAGCAGCTCAGCTTAACAGCTCACAGCTCCAAGCCACACCATTGGCAATACTACACACTAGCTGATTTTTTTAGACACCAATTATTGATGTGATGTCCTGCTATAGATTATGGTTAGATATAAACGAATGTCCCAATGTAGGGGCCAGAATCTGGAGGTATGAGCACACAATTTCACTGACTTGACAGAAGGTGTAGTTAAGAGTTTGAACTGCTTACCACATATACATAGGCCCATGCAATGATTCCATTTGATAGGGAATGATTGTATTGGCCCACCACTGGTTTTCCTATAGACATTGGCCCATATGGACATATCATTGGTGCTTGTTCCTGGTGCCAATAATAATCTTGTCCATTGATTACTTAATCATCCAAACATTCTGTATCTACAACTGCATTGAAGTTATGCTATCCCACTATACAAACCTCAAATCCATGCCTCACCAGCCATATAAACCTGACCCTGTTACTGCTGGAAAATTCACTGCTGCACTGAATCAAATAGAGGTCGAGCATCAGAGGAACACCGATTTCCTAGAGAACCCTCGCCCTACAGTCAAACCTACTGAGTTCCATGAGCAGGCCATCACTGCTCAACAGGTAGCTTGTGATCTCAGCATTCAAGAGAGTACTATGGGACTACTACCAGCATGGAATAATCTAGCACATGGGGAGGAAGTGCTGTTGTATGGAACATCACGTCTCTATGCTGCAATCACTGCATGGATCCATGTGGTAGAGAACGATGAAGACTATGATGAGTCATGGTTGGGGTGGGTGTCTGGCATATTTTACAAGACTGTGAGTGAACATATTGTGATTGCCAATTATCTCATCACCAATACCAACTTAGAAGGAATTCTTGATGGCCATTGGAATTTATGCCTCTATGGGTGGCAGTGCTCCATACACTCACCCGCTCATCATGGCAACCATAAAGATGGTGCAGGATGGGACTTTGTGGTGCTCAGAATGCAATGATCCTGAGGGCAAAGAATTTCTGGAACTAGAATACATTCCGGCAATACAAAGGTACTTGAAGGTCGATGCTGATGACCCCACCTGTATCGTCGATAGCTATATCAACTCTTGGTGGAGTAAACAGAACAATCCAGAGAACTACAATTCATACCCATTTGCTCCACATGACTTCCTGGTGGTTCATTGGCCACAGGCAAGTAACATGTTGTTGTCCTTTAATTTATCTTAAGTTTCATCAGATCCAGTTCACCTGGCAAGACCTATGGCCGGTCCCATATGCTGCTGGTGACATGGCCAAAATACAATTAATGATGAAGATCTTTGATGACCTGCATTTAACATGGAAAAGGATGACCAAGACAGTTCGAGAAATGATGCCCAACCTCAGAAGGACAGGAAATTGTTGGCTTACTGGAAGGATGTGCAGAGTCAAATTAGGGAGCACCTTGACACTTAACAAGTCATCTATTTAAGTTTTTACTCCCTGATTCATATAAATTTCCACCAGTGGCATAAGTTGGGGAAAGTGCTAGTGGTTGCCCCAGCTGGAAGCATGTGGGCTGATGTCAGTAAGATACACAGGCAAGTAACACAAGAGAACAATCATTAGTCAAAGACAGTAGTAATGTCCAATGGGATTAGATGTAGATTAATCCTGACACTGGCCGGACAGCAACTGTCGCTTGTGTGGCAGTCAGCTATTTCCTAACTGTATCTCTCGGCACCAGAAAAGATAAAGTCAGCGCCGGTCATTCACATGGCTCTTAAAAGACTTGTATGCTAACCGCGGATGGTGTGCACCAGAACATGGATAACAACCACAGCAATGGCTACATGCTGTATGCTGTAGGAATGTGGGAGGATAAGCATACATGCAAAAACAGTATGTTGTAGTGACCGATGCTGGTAGTGATAAAGTCACCTGCAGCCATAAGCGTACAAGTCAGAGCTATGTGAAAAGTTTCCCAGAGCTGAAAAATCACAGAACCTCACAGGCAACGGCCAGGCAATGGCATAGGTGCCAATGGATTAGACAACCCTATATAAACATCTGTTTTATGACACATTGAAACATTGCAAGAAACAATTACAGGTTAATGAGCATGAGGTCTATAGAAACTATCACAGGTGCCGCCGGCGATGAGCCCACAGTCCCAGAAACCACATTGGTTGAAAAGTGCAATGATCCAGAAATCCATATGGGCCTATTTGAACATAATTAAAGGGCATGGGCCCATACATATAATACATTCGACATGAAGTGACCAGGTGGGCCCACAATGGTCAACTAGCAAGATATGGGCTCACACGACTACAGCATGTTATATGTGATTTGCAGTAGTACAGAACAGTAACAACAGTGTAGTAAGAAACTATTGACCAATGGTTATCACAAACACTGCCGGTATAATTTTCCATTGGAAACATCGATGGTAGCTTTGTGAGTATGACCTAGGTAACATGTTAGTATGCTGTAGTGTAGAACAGTACTATAGTAACCTCTACATGGTACCATTGTTATTTACATCGCCATGCTGCCATGTTTTCTCACTGCCTACAGTGCCTATATAATCCTGGAGATGCTTGTTCAATAATTTTACATTGGTCTACAAACCATCATGCCTAGAGGACACACTCGCACCATCATTGGAAGATTCTCCCAGATAACTGTTGTTCACTCCCAGACATCACGGGGACTGAGGGATCACCTTGTACCAGTTCAGCAAAGTCCTCAGTCAACTCCAAGGCATAAGAAGGCAAAGAGAAGTGCACCAGTGTCAGGATCAGTGACCACATCCAACACCAATATAACATCTCTGATGTCCGATGAACCAATTGAGCATCACTCTCTAAATTTCATTGCAGATCTTGATCCCCCCTCTTCAAAGGTGACTTATTATGGCTACCACATTTACTATGCTAATATTACCCTCAGACCACCTCAAGATTACATCGAAGAATGGCTGCCTAAAAAGGCGATGTATTTGGAAGCACTACTATCCAATGAAGTACCCGATTGCATGAAATGAAATTTGTGTGGGGATGATGCTGCTACCTGGCGATGCCAAGACTGTCTTTTCAATCCCATGTTCTGTACTGACTGCTGCCATGATAACCATGCTTCAAACCCATTTCACCACATCAACCACTGGACAGGTTCCTATTTTGAACCAGCTTGGTTGTTCCAAGTTGGGTTAGTTTTACATCTCGGTCACAATGGTGCATCCTGCCCAAGTTACTTTCACCCCTTGGCACCAGATAGTGTTGCCATGGCTCGAGCTGCATTTTTTGCTATCTTGGGAAATAAATTATGTAAAATCACTAAAATATTTGAGGAGCTAGATCCCATCAAAAGCCAGAGCCATTTCAAAGCCACCAGAATATCTCAGGAACCGCTTCTCCGATCGCTTAGAATTGGCAGGAGACCCCTCAGCTTTTGATGGAATCTAGCTCCTCAAATATTTTAGTGATTTTACATAATTTATTTCCCAAGATAGCAAAAAACGCGGCTCGAGCCATGGCAACACTAGCGCCGCTGCCAGATGTGCTTGGACAAGAGGCCAACAATTATGAAGATGATTTGGATGATGCTACAGAAGGTGATGGAACCAACAACATCGTCAAGGAGATGAAAAGGTTTACCAGTGTTTATGATCTTGGTCCCACAACTTTCCCAATGCTGATGGATTGCCAAAAATTGACAGTAATCGATGTTTCCAGTGTACATCGTATGTGGGTCAAGTGGTGCAATTGGCCTAATTCCCATCAAGAGCAGGAAAATCACTTGTTGCAATCGGGGCTTTTCCCAGTCAGCTACAAAAATATCAAGACCACCTTCACATTTCAAGTCCTTGATGATGTGCGATTGTCCAATCTGGAATGTAAATCTTCAGCCTATCAATACTACCAAAAGCTCTGGTGCATGACTTCACCCTTATTTCCTAATGCTGTGGAGGTATGATTGATATACTACAGTTGTCAATATCTCTGACATCGGTACTTTAGGATCGATACAGGGAGCTTCTCAGGGCAAGCTGGCTATGGCAAATGTTGAAACATTTGAAGTGGAGAGGCTGCTGGGGAGAATCACAGTCTGGTGCCAGTGGCTCATCAGCAGCTGCAATGCATGGTGTGACTGACATCCCAACATTCTGTGCTGCATGTCCTCAGCCAGGTGTCAATCTGCCAGAAAATTGGACTGAGGATCCTGATGAGTAAGTCAAATTGCATGAATTGGAATGTATTTAATGTAATCCTACCTCAGAATGGCATACACTCAGACTTTTGTCATGGATGGAAACTTCACTGCTGTTCATCAGAAGCACAAAAATGCTCACTGTGATATTAAGCTCAGACATGGTGATTTTTTTATGACTGAGCCAAATCACTACAAATCACACCTCGCTGTTGCTAAGGAAGTAAAAGAGGTAAGATATTTGAAAGACTTTCAGCATATTTACTAACTCCAAATTAGAAACTGACCTGCAATCAGCATCATGCTGTAAATGACTGCTTCATCAAATACAAGGGTCTTGATGTAACCGGTGTTGGTGCAACTGCTTGTGGCTGCCATGGTTAGTTCTGCCCCAGTGTGGTGGTTGACTTACAAAAAGGGGAACAGTGAGATATCTTCACAATTTGAGAGACATTGTGTAACTTTTTCTAGACAAGCAGACATGGACTATTCTTTATCTGAAGCTTTGAAAAACACTAATATCACTGGACTCAAGAAAATCATTTTGATTTATGATATAATGTGCCAGTATTGGAAGAGGCTCAGACTTCAGATGGAGGAGAGTCAGTATATCCAGCTACCACTCAGCATTGCCATTCTGCATGGTATTGGTCTTTTCCATGTCAGTGGCCATGTCTGGCAATAGTGTTTCAAGGTCCAGTCTATAGGACTGAAAATGACCATAGGACCAAACTGGACCAAACCATGGTCCAGTCTTTTTTTCGGTTGCAGTTGCCCATATTTGGGGTCGTTCTGGTTGCTGGTTGCCTTATTTCAAAAATCTTTGAAAACTGTTCAAAGACCGGTTGCAATTGGTTGCAACCGGTCTTTTCACAGTATTATATACTCATATAAAAGTAACTACTTTACAAGAAAAATACAACTAATACATATGTACTATATTAATACTATTTACTATTTATACAAGATACTATGTTGAGGAATGGACATGGGACAAGCCCAGGGGAAGAACCATTCAAAGAAATGAGTGCTTATATACCCTGTGGCTGTACACAGACATGCTTGCACCCCAAAAAACAGAAAGTGGCACCACTTGCAAAACAATTCCCATGACCATCAACAACCCATGATGCCACTTTCTCTCCACCATTTGCTCTCACCACCAACAATGCCCGCACTGCCTAGCTCAGAAGCACCCCCACCTCAACTAGATGACCACAAAGTGGGCCCAAACGACAACTAGCATGTCATTTGGGTCCCAGGTATGGTTTTTATTGTTGATTTCTTCTTTTTTACTAACTAAACCTTTTCTTTTTAGTTTCTTACCTTTGATAACAACACCATGCAATTGCTCAACCCTGCTGCATGCCCTCACAACACGGCGCTAACAACAGCAGCCACACCAACAACAACATGGCATTGCCTGCAAAGTGCGCCCAAACAACAAGTATTGTTGTTTGGGCTGTAAGGGTACATTTTTATGATTGATCTCTTACTTCTACTAATTAACAAACCATTCTTTTTTCTTTTTAGGTTCTTGCCACTTGATAACGACATCTCCCACCCACACCCCTAAGGCAAGGCAGGGGTAGGGATATACCCTTGTGTTTTTGGGCTAAGGGTATGAGGGGTAAGGGTATGGGTTTGGAAGTTCATACCCTTGCATACCCCTGTACCCTTACTAAGGGTACAGGGGTATGCCAGGGGTATGCTTATGTAAGAATATCATTTGATTTTTTCAGCTACAAAGACTCATATTCAAGATTATCATCAATTAAATTCAGATTTTGGGATTGTCCAACATGATAATGGCTTTCATATGTTAATAAGAGGTATTAATATGTGATATTAATAGTAAATACAATAGTTATCAACACTTTTCAGATGAATTTTGCTCTAAATATGTTGATTTTGTGCCAAACCCTTGTACCCTTGACAAACCCTCCCATACCCTTGGCAACCCTTATATGTTTCCATACCCTTACCCCTAAGGGTAGGGTGTTCAGGGGTAGGGGTAAGGGTATGAGATTTGACACCCAGGGGTAACCCCTGCCTTGCCCTACACACCCCGACCTCTCTCAGTACCTCATGCCCTATGTGGCTGCTGTGAGCCTCTGCTCACAGAGTTGCAAGGGGTCCTGTTTCTGGACAATGACACATGATTGCCATGTCACAGTGCCACCACCCTGCCTGTGAACCACTGCTTGTAGGGGGAGATGGAGGTGCTGATGATGAATGACAATGCCAACCAACAAGGATGCCAAACAGCAGGGGATGAGGAATGTGGGAATGACAAGTGGGCAGGAATGACAAACATGGGAACACTGAATGCAGGAATGATGAACGCAGGAATGACAAATGGTGGTGATGACTGGTGGGGACAACGACTGGTGGGGATGATGACTGGCAGGGACAATGCCCCAGGGGGTGGATGAATGGCGGGGACAAGACAACAACAGCAGCTAGCGCATGACTCAGGTAACCCCTGGGTATAATTTTGTGTACCCATACCCATACCCATGAACACCATACCCGTTACGGTTACAGGTGCGGTTTTACCGTGGGTATGGGGGGGTTATAATTCTAAATATATCTAAATACAATGAAGAACCACCCCCAACTCGCAATTGCAAGCAAGGGGGGGTGGTAGCGGTGATGTACCCCCCATAGTGAGTTAGCAAACTACCCCCACCTCGTGTTTGCGAGTGAGGGGGGGTGGTGGAGGTGATGTTGTGGCCATTGCGAGAGAAACAGACCAAAAAACCCCCCCACCTTGCATTTGTAAGCAAGAGGGGGTGGTAGTTGTGACTTGGCAGCCATTGTGATAGAAACAGATGAAGAACCACCCCCAACTCACATTTGCGAGTGAGAGGGGGTGGTAGTGGTGACATGGCAGCGCTTCCGAGTGAAACAAACAGAGAATGACCCCACCTCGTGTTTGCAAGTGATGGGGGGTGGTAGTCGTAATGTTGCGGCTGTTGCGAGAGAAACAGACCAAGAAACACCCCCACCTCACATTTGCGAGCAAGAGGGGGTGGTAGTCATGATGTGGCAGCGCTCCCAAGTGAAATGAACCCTATGACATTAATAATTTATTATAATTCTAAATATATCTAAGGTGGTGGCAGTAATGCTGCAGCCGTTGTCAACTAGAGGAGGCTGTTGTTGATGAGAGGGGGCCGTTGGAGCCGTGCGGTCTTTCATGGTCTCGTCTACTACTAGACAAGATGGTTCGGACAGGGCTCACGTCTACTACTAGACACAAGTCGGAAAGGGCATGGACAAGCAAAGATGATTTCTGTCTACCACATGCACATGTCTATCTACAAGGTCACATGACCACTAAGGGGAATGCCGGACTCTGGCACGGCTCTGCTATGGACTCTGCTATGGGCACTACTGCCACGGCTACATGTACCCCCTACACAATAGCAACGCCCTTGTTGCGATCTCAACTCAGGGAAGGAAGAGAGAATTATGTATGTACAAGGCACCAATGCCTTACCCTCACCTTGGCCCATGTACCCCAGGAGGCATGTCCATGACAATCGCTCCCCCGAAAGGCCCAACGTAGAAATGGTGTTTAGGGCCACAGGTACCTTCTGGGACCTTGTCCATCATCGTAGTCAGCTCTTGGATTGGTCAGGGTTACTGGGTGTGCATCTTGTGAAGGCCATAAATGAGCAGCCAGTGGGAAGTCAATGTCGGGTGGTATTGGGATAGCAAGTTGTTCTTGAACTAGCTCTGGGTTGACAAAACTGGGTAACTCCCCCAGTTTGATATCATCGTATTCAGGGTCCAGTTGTAGTTGTTTTGATGTTAGGATGAAAGGGCTGAAAAACACCATGACAATGAAGAATAGGGTATATCTGGAAAACCATCCGTTATTCAAGGCTCTTGCGTTCATTAGACTGAGTGTGGGTTGGGCGAGGTGGTTGAAGCGATCTAGGGCCTCTAATATATTGGGAGTCAGGCTTAAAATGATCGGTGTTAGTCAGCAGCCAGGGCCATTGCTGAACTCAGCTCAGGGTTGATGGTTCCTGCTCTGCTCCGTGCTCTATATCCTCCCAATCTGTATTGCTATCATCGTCGATCACCTGTCTTCCTTCTACCCCTTGCACAATGTCTTCTTCGGCTTCCTGCTTACTCCGCAGCTTTTCAATCTCTGCTTGTACTTTGTGTAGCGCTGTGCCGCTACATGGAATGAACCTTTGTAGTTGCCTGGAGGAGAACCTGTTGCTAATAGGTAATCCTTCAAGAGTCTCCAACTTGTAAGAATTGTGGTCCCTGCTTGTTACTCGGTGTGGTGCTGACCACCTAGGCTCCATCTTCCTTTCTACCTTAAATGTGAAGTCCAGGTCACTCCTGTATACCTGTACGAGTTGTCCTGCTTTGAATATGACCTCTCTTGGAGCTTGGGCTAATAGTCTCCTGTTGAATGCCAGCTTCCGTTTATGGGCATGAGATAGTATGTGCTCGTACCCATCTAATCACTACTGTTCCATGTATGCCATCTGGACCCCCACTTCACCAGTTGATGCTTCCTGTTCTGCTCGGTCCACTGGAGTGTGCTTTGTGTTGATCACAATGCCTAGAAGAAGTTCATTTGGTGAGAATTTGAGATTTGGCAGTATGCAATTATTAAGGGATTCAATGGCTTCCTCAAGGTGGTCAGGCCATGAAGCTGGTAGGTCCTTTGCATTGCATTCGTCTTCCCCTAGATTGGGTGAGCATAGCCTCTTCAATCTCCCCAACAATTTTGCGTTCATCCCTTCTATGAGGCCATTGATCCAGGGGGAATATCCTGGGACAATCTGCAACTCAACCTTACGTGTGGCGCATGCTTCATGAACAGCATTGTTGTCAAACTCAGGTCCTCCATCAACCATGAGGGCTTCAGGTGCTGTGAATGTGGTACAAATGTTGTTGAATGTTCTGCATGTGGTTGCAGCTGTTGCAGCCATCTTGAGTTTATCTGCCCAAACATTTTGCGAGTAGACATCTGCATATAATGCAATTTTCGTGAAACCCCCTTTTCCTTTCAGCATTGACAGTTTGTCTCCCACAAGCAGTTCAAATGGGTGTCGCCACGTTATGGGCTCTGGTAGTGAATGTAAGTGTTTTGGGCCATGTCCTTTGCACTTACCACAATCCATGATCGCCTTGGTGATGGATTGGTCTAGATGTGGGCTGGCTCTCTTGTCCATTAGTGTGATCTTCACATTATCTTGGTGGAAATGTCCTTGGCTCCGGTGTACCTCCCATGCTAGTGTGACTGCCTCTGATTGTGGTACACATTCTACTCATGGTTTTGCCCGTGTAGATTTGGTGTCGCCAATCCTCCAAAGCTTACCGTCTTGGATTATGTACCCTTCTGCCCAGTGCTTAGCTTTCTTCTGTTCCTTAATACTCCTCCCGTGATCTAGTTCAGCCAGTGCCTCTATAACATTTAGGAATACTTTTTCATTAGCAAACCGGGTTTTGAGAGCATCATAAATGAGTGGTGACTCAATTTGGAATATGTCATTCTGAATGCCCATTTGTGCTTCCCAATCTTCACTTACTGTCCATGTGTGACCATCATTTTCTTCCTTGGGTAGGTTCACATATTTCCTGCTGATACCATCTGCTACGGGGTTTAGGCGGCCAGGTCGGTGTCGTACATCCATGATTTGGTGGGCTAACACACCATCCCTCCAACGAGCATGGGTGGAGTTGAGTTTGTCATTTAGCAGGTGGTCTCTGAGTGCCTGACAGTCTGTTTCTAGTTCCACTGGGTAGCCCCATATAAGGTCGGAGAATTTGTCTAAAGAGAACTTCAGTGCAGCAAATTCTAGTAAGTATGGTTTGTACTTCTCTTCTGTCTCAGATGTTTGTTTACTGCCAAATGTGACTGGATGTATATGTGTGATGTCCTTTCCATTTGGTGAGACCATAGTATGTCTTTGTGACAGCATGCCTGCAAAACCGTATTTGCAACCATCCGTGGTAACAATGAAGGGTGTTCCATTGAATTTTGGTCCTTTCAAAACTGGTTCATTGGTTAAGGCAATTTTCAATCCCAGGAAGGCTTTTTCATGTTCTTCCTTCCATAGGCCTGCCAGCAAGTGCCCTTTCATGGCATGTCGATATGCTGCTTTACCCTTTCCCTTTGGAAGGTCAAGGCCTCTGGCTAGGTCAGTGAGGGGTTGGGCCAAGGCTGCATAGCCTTTGATTAGCAATCTAAAATAACCTGTGAGTCCTGTAAATGCTGCTAGATTCTGTAGATCTGTGGGCCATTTCCAGTCTACGATGGCTGTTAGTTTTGTCAAGTCTGGTTTTATACCCGTTGGTCCCACTCTTGCTCCCACAAAGGTGGCTTCAGTCATGAAGAATTTTGATTTGGCTGCTGATAGAGAGAGCCCTTTTTTCTCTTACCCTGGTTAGCAATGTTTGAATGTTGGCCAATGTTTCTTCAAAATCATCTCCAGCCATTCCACCATCGTCTACAAACAGTTCAAAAAGTATACCTATGAGGTCACCAAGTGCTTGAGCTGTCATTTCTGCAAAGGTAGAGGGCACACCTGTTAATCCAAAGGGCATGCGCTTGTAACAGAAGTACCCCCTTCCTTCCACATAGAAGCATACATATGTCTCCTTGGGGCATAGGTGGTACCTGTGTTACTTTGTTCAGTTCAGCAAAGTCCTGGCACACTCGCCACTTAGTTTGTGTTTCTTCTGGTACCATGTCTGGCCATTCAGAATTTCTCAGTGGGAGGTTTTTGAAGGCTGAAGGTATTCTGGCAGTGATGCATTCATCATTGACCCGGTGTTGCAGTTCTTCTAAGTTTAGACCTATGCCTTCATGTGCTTTCTTTGCCAAGGTAGTTGCACCACAACACTTGACCGCACTGTGGCTGATTGGGGCAATTATACCTGCCTCTAGCATTTTGTCGAGCACACCATTGAAGTATTCCTTTTGAGGGCCACTGAGAGGATGTTGATTTACCTTCTTTTCAAATGTTGTGCCGTTGGGTATGTGTAGTTTGTGTGTGGCTCCTGCTACTACCGTTACCTCGCTCATGGATAGTGCAAAGCAGTCAGCAAACTCGCGGAGTAGGTTATTGATGCTTATGCATTGTTTTTCAGTTAAATCATCACCTATAGTTAGTTCTGAGAGCACTGCATTCACATGCTCAACTTTAAATGGATCTGATGACCGGGTGAACACCACTTTGTCTTGGTCCCCAGAAAGTATTTTTTGCTCTGTGCTGGTATTGATGTCATGTTCTTCTCCATATGTTGCCTTCGCTTGGTTTGGGGTCTGGGCTGTTGGGTATATTATTAGTAAGAGGTATTTCGGTGGAGGATGAAAGCTGGGAAGTTAGTCATTTATCTTTCTGTAGTGATTTCCCTAATCTCTTGTGCTTTGCTGATGCACATTCTGCCCGAGACCTCCTTTCATGCAAGCCGTTGGCTACTTGCCACTGGGCACATTCCACTTTTGTACGTCTCTTGTTTCCATCCTGCATGAGTGGGTGTTGAGTTTGTGGTGTTGCGAGATTCTGGTGCATGTGCCTGTCCTGTGCCTCTGGATGCTCGGTTCTGGTTTCTTGATGACTCTTGTGTTCTTGGGGGGGATGCGCAGAGATCCCCCTTGGAGTTATGCCCTGGTTATTACTGGAATTACCATTCGCTGGAAACAGTGACTGGGTTCTTCCTTCTGACTTGTGCTGGTTCTGTAGCATGACCCAGTTGCCATCCTTTGGGATCCTTATGATGTCCAGGCCATAATCGTGCACTGCTTTGAACTTCTTCAGGAGGGGTTTCCCAAACAGCACTGACCAAGCCCCATTGCTATCGAAGACTTCAAAGGTACCTCGATGCGAGACGTCTGCTGCTGTGACACTTCCTGTTCCAGCAGATGGTACCAGCCTACCATCCACCATACGCATGATACAATTTGACTTCCCCAGCGTTTCGAGGTGGTGCTTGACAGTTCAGAATGTCCGGAGATCAATGGCGTTCACCATTGCTCCATCGTCAAATGTGCTATTTAGCCTCACAATTTCTCCTCGTGGTCCATGTAATTTGACTGTGTATTGGAATGGTGTGGTTCTTGTTTCGTCGTCATTGCTCTCCATGCAATACAGATCAACGATATGAGATTCTGCTTGGGCGGTGTACATGGTGGTGTCTGGTTTACTATTCGCATCTGTAAGTAAGAGTTTGTCTTCCTTCTCTACAGTAAACCTTGCGCTCAATGGCATTTCATTGTCCTTGGATGACGCCTTCTCACACCCAAGGACCGTTCCTCTGCTATCATGCTTGTTTCCTTGGGTCATCAGTGGGACCTCTTGTTCTATGCTGATGACCCCAGTCCTTTTCCCTGACTTGCTAAGTAGTTGGCGATCACTTGCTGGTCGTACTCTTCCCTTGATGCCCATGGACTGATCTTGTTGATGAGGTTGACGTTTCTTGTTACATTTGGTGGGCAGCTGTGTTTGATAGATGCAGCGATGGATCTCCAGCGACTTTCAGATCTTGGGACCGGCATGGAGCTGTCGCAGCTGGGGCCCATGTGTCCTGGCAAGCCACACCTCCAGCACTCTCCTGACGTGACAGGCGTGGTTCCGGGTGAGAGTGGGTACAGACATGTCTCGCTCACTTGCTGTCCGGTGTATTCAGTGTGCCACTTCGTGATCTGGGCCTCGTACAAAGGCCAGCCGGCTGGGGTGTTTGGGTGGATGGGGAGTGCGAGCCTTATGACATTGTTCATGCGCTTGGCAGGGGTTCTGTTCTGCTGGTATGTTGGTTGGTTCGGTGTTTGGTAGGTGGTGCATGGGGCCTGGTTGTTCGCATTGAGCATTGGTGTGGGGGAATAGTTTGGGGTGCTGGGTGGTTGTGTTCAGAGCATTGGGAATTGGGGAATGGGGGGTGGTGCATTGAGGGTGAGCTGTTGGAGTGCATTCATGACGTCTCGCGTAGTTCCTGTAACTTCTTTACCTGCTCTCGTAACTCCTGTGCTTCCTTCTCTTCCTCTTTTGCCTCGGCGATCTGGGTGACTGTAGCTGCACATACAGCATTGCAGAATGATGCCCAGGTGGTGTGCCCTGATCCCGTTACCTTCTGTAGGACCTTTGGCATTGATCTGCAAATGGAGTTGACCAACAAACCATTGGCGTCTGGGATTGCGGCTGCGAGATGCTCTATCTTGTCAGCCCATATGATGTGTGCAAGTTCTTCTACTCCATTCGTCACCACTTGTTTCCCCACCTCTTCTTCGCTAATCATGGTTTGCTCTAGCGCTGCCTGCTTCTCCTCGACGGTCTTCACAGTGGGTGCTTTGCTCGGCCACTTCCTCTTGAATGCACTGACGAGGTGGTCCCAGGTGTTGATGTCAGTGGTAGGTAGGTTGTCGAACCATTGTTCTGCTGCAGTGTTCGATTTCAGGTTGAGCCCAAAGTTCTCCAGCTTCTGTGTGTCCATGGCATTGGTTTTGTTGAGGCCCCAGTGTTGCATCGCTTTTAGGAAGTCCTGAGGGCTCTCCTCTGGATGTTCATTGTCGCCCCAGAACGGTTTGACATTCTTGGGCATGAAGTTGTCATTGTTGGGTGGGGTTGTAGAGAGCTGAGGTGTAGACAGCGGTACAGGTGGTAGTATATACTCGAAGGTGGGAGTTGGGCTGGTTGCAAGGTTGGGTAACAATGGGAATATGTACGAGGTAGTTAGGGATGGTGCTTCACTCAGCGCAGTCATTGAAGTGGCAGGCAGAAATCTGCCTCTAGGGTCGCGTCATACAGGTTTAGCCAGTGTTGCAGATGCGAGGCTCACCACAAGGCGGAGCAGGATGCACAACACGAGGTGCATAGGTGGGTGCATGTTGCAGGGATGCGATTGGGTGTCACGGATGTAGACAATAACGAATGTGGGCGAGCAATCAGAGGGTGATGTTGAGCTGAAAAGGATGGTAACCGAGATAAATGAGACGAGAAGGAGCGACTTGTGGAAATGAAAGTGGTCAGCTGTGTGTGTCGAGTTCGAATTCCCAGTTGTCACCAGATGGAGCCGTGCAGTCTTTCAGGGTCTCGTCTACTACTAGACAAGACAGTTCGGACAGGGCTTGCGTCTACTACTAGATGCGAGTCGGAAAGGGCGCAGACAAGCAAAGATGATTTCTGTCTACCACATGCGTGTGTCTATCTACGAGGTCACATGACCACTAAGGGGAATGCCGGACTCTGGCATGGCTCTGCTACGGACTCTGCTATGGGCACTACTGCCATGGCTACACCGTTATTGTCGTCCAGAGGTGTTGGTTGTTGCCCAGAGGTGTGGAGGCAGAGAGTGGTGATGGGAAAAGTGTGAGAATTGCTGATATTGATCAACAAAGTCAGCACATGACCCGATGATCGGACCTCAGGTACGGTACTGACTAAACCCATAAAACCATGGGTACAGGTGTGGTTTTGCCTTGGGTATGGAAATTCAAACCCATACCCATACCCGTGTGTACCCATAAGCGGAAACACATGGTGTTACCCATACCCAAGTCATGCCTTAACAGCAGCAGCCCCACCCTTGCTACAAATGCAAGATGGTGGGGTGTGTTTTTTTCTTTCTAATTCACTTTTATTTTCATTCTCTTAGTAACATCCCACTGCTGCAAGCAACTGCTCGCAGGGTGTAAATGTAATTAGTTTTATTTACTATATAATAGAATTTAGTTACAAAATTAGTGGTATGACCAGTCAAAACTGGTCTTTTGGGGGCAACCAAACCAAATAGAACTGGTTCTATTCAGTTCGGTTGTAGTCCATCAAATGTGGGCAATGGTTCGGACTGGTTGCAGTCCCCAGTTGCCCTCTTGGGGGTCGAAAAACTGGACCAAACTGGACCTTAAAACACTATCTGGCAATGTTTCTCACACTTTTCACTGAGTTTCATTCCCAGTGCCAGACAAGTGGATGGAGAAATCCTTGAATCATTGTGGTCAGTGTTGAATGAAATCTCACCTAGTACCCAAAATGCTACCATTTCTGGATGGATTGAAACCTTGGATGATCATATGGGGGATTCCAACTTCAAAAAAATGCAGGACATAGGAGTACATGTTTGTACATTGCACCAGATTGACTTGGAACCAGATGCAGTGGTTACCACTCCTGCCAATTCAGAGCTGCTGTGGCAGGTGAGCAGGAAAGTCAGGTGGACCTATTGCAGTACACAGCAAACTCAGACCCTGAGGAGATTGCAACCTGGAAAGAATTGGAAAAACACTCTCAGGCAACATGTCTAACCAATCCAGAAGCAATGGACATCTATGATATAAATCCTGGTCAGGTAGTGGTAACACAAAGTGACCTTCAAATGAACCTTCTAGAGGATGAAGATGAAACTGGTGATGGAAAGAGTGAAACCACCTGGCTTGCTCTTGGCCTCAAACTTGAGGAAGCCCAGTGCGTATCCAGCCATTGCAAAATATTCCTATGCTAACTAATATCAGACTGGCCCTTTGGGCCTTTATACATCAGCAGTGTTCGGTGTTGTCCAAGGCAGATAAGCTGAAGATTGCAACAAAACAGCAAAACCTTGATACCAGAGTGGATTCCTTCATTGCTAAATCAGAACAATTGACACATTGGATGCACTGCAAAAGCTTAATGACTTGCCACTGAGACCAGTACTCCCATCACAAGCTCCCGATTACCAGACTAACTCAGATGATGATGATCAAAGCAGCCCATTCATTACAAGGCCCCTGGTAGCAGCAGTCCATACCACTGAAACATACCCATTACCTCTTCCCTCCACATTTGGCTTTCCTCAAATTACTCAGCTTGGTTTAAATTCCCTCGCTGAGAAAGAGTTGAAATTGAGGGAAGGACAAGCAAACAATGAGCTCCAGGGTGTTAGAATGGCCCTCAGTGAGAAATCTTTCTTATTCAGAAAGAATTTACATCTCACCACATCCAAGAACAAAAAGGGAAGGGCTTGGTCAAAGGTTAGCTGCCGGGTTCAAGCACATCATCAGGTATACAATGCTGCAAGGGCTGCAATGGTATCATTGGGATGTTCAGCTGAGATGCAGTCCAAGTATCAGGTATTGCGCCAGGACAAACTCAAGATTTCAACTGCCATGGTGAGGGGTGGTACCAGCAATGCTGAGGGTGGAAGCCAGAGACAGGATGAACCATTGGCATGGTTTTGGACCATTAATGTCCAAGCCAATGTCAAGGCAAGCAAAATGATGAAAGAATGTAAGTACACCTCAATTCACTTTAAAGAGCGACTTCACTATTATTTAGTCTACAGGGTGCACTGGTTACAGGTGAATGCCAAACATGAGAGATGGTCAGGGGAGTTATCAATTACTAGTCATGAAATGACTTGGATCCCATGTTATTTTCTTCACAGAGCGGAGGTCTGGGTTAACTGCTTGGAGACTCAGACATTGCTGGGAGCTGTGGCATATACCAAACGTCAGGTGGCAAGCTGGAGAAGGATGGTTGCTTCCTCTGTGCATATTTTCAAAGCCATACATCCATGGGTAGGAAATGTCTGGGGTTTTGAGTAGCCAGGTAATCCAGCAATATCAGCTTGCAACTGCCAATGTTACGTATGCAACAACAGAGGTGGTGTTTGCAATATTCAATCATACTTGCTGCATGGACCATGCCACCGGCGTTGTAATTCTGGCCCCACTGATGACACATCCATCTATCGCTGAATGGCTCCAATGGCTTGGATGGCTCGATTCAAGCCATGAGTGAAGACAACAAATGACGGTTTACTAATGTTACCTTTTTTTATATAAAATTCTAAATAATTGGTGGACCAACCAGCTAATAATACTCCACTACAAGCTGTTCTGCTCAGGGACATTGTGATATATTAAGGTGTGCCGAGAGGATTAAAGGTGTACCAATCGAAATCTGGGGTATATTAGGGTATATTGGGGCTGAAATATGACCTGTAAATAGTCCTCAGGGACAGTCTGATGCAATATCAAGGTACCTAATGTATTTGCCAGCACAACTTGTGTACTACATCCACATTGAATATCATGTCCACCAAGGATGTTGATCAAAGTGGGGAAGACTTTGGCAGCTGTCCTTCAAGTTCTAGCTCAGATGATGGAAATCACACCGATGAGCATGCAGAATTTCAACCAGTTGCCCATAAGTGGTCACCAGAGGAACTGAATGTGTTACAGTGACAAGTGGATGACTGGAAGGCATTGAAAAACCGTAAAGTGCAACAACTAACCTTACAAGGTGCCATGACGGACTTATTTAACCTACCTGTTAAACCTCCAATGGATGGCCTGCAGGAAGTGCACAATAAACCCTTAATGTATATTCTGCTCTTTGACAAACATGATTATCAGTGTGTTAGAGCTTGGTACAGACAAAATGCTTGCAAACCACTGAAGGCAGTGGTCAGCAAGGTCCCTCCATGGTGCAAAGCCATTATCCACCTGTATGGGTCAGAAATAGAGGTGGCAATTGGAAGGGAGGCACCAGATCTGGAGAAAGGCCAACTGGACTGGATGCTGTAATTTACCCTCCCCCACCTATTCCGGTCGGAGTCCAGTTATTCTGGTTGGAGTCCAATTATTCCGGTTGGAGTCCAGTTATTCCGGTCAAAGTCCAGTTATTCTGATCGGAGTCCAGTTATTCTGGTTATTCCAACCAGATTCTGGTTACTCCAGATCCTCAACTTAGAGTATATACCCTAATGGATAGTCAAATTTCAAGTCTTAAGTTGTCAAAGTGCCTACAAAATATATTTGTGCAGAGTAAGGATTGAACTCAAGACATCTTGATTAGAGTGATCACATGACAAACCAAACATGTGTGCTTAACCAGTTGAGCCACAGGAGAATTATTAGATAGTAATATAATGTTTATTCATGACACTCTAATTTTTTTTAATTAACCACATCCCTCACATTGAATGCGAGGGAGTGGGGATAATTGTAATTATATACATAAACAAAAAATCCTCCCTCTCACAAGATGCGAGAGGGAGTTTTATTTATATACATAAAAAGCTAACCCCTCATGCCGAACGCGAGGGGGGAGGTAAAAACATGAAGAAAAAAATCCCTCCCCCACGCAAAATGGGGGAGGGGGGGCACAATACTAATAAATAATTAAAAATACAAAAAAAATCCCTCCCCACACGAAGTGCAGGGGAGGGGGAGGGGATGTGACCCTGCTGTTGTCTGTCCTTCCACCCACAATCCACCCCACGAGCAGTTGCTCATGAGGCTGGGGGTAGGTGGCTTGTCATCATTGTCGTTCCACCCATAATCCACCCCATGAGCAGTTGCTCATGAGGCTGGGGGTGGGTGGTGTGTTGTCGTCTCCTATCCCTGCACCTGGGCGCCATTCCACCCATGTTCCACCCCATGAGCAGTTGCTTGTGAGGCTGGGGGTGGGTGGCTTGTCGTTGTTCATCGCTGTCATCCCCTGTCTGGATTTCTGTTTTTTTCTTTTTTTTTTTTTTAGGGGGGGTGGGGGGGGGGTTTGGGCGCGTCAGTGTGACATGGCATGAGTACAGAGGTTGGTGGGTGCTTACTAGGCAGGTACCCCCCTTCCGGGGTCTCCTGGCATCCCTCTGCACCCTCCTAGCCCATGTCGACAGCCTCACATCCCATTTGAATGGGGAGGAGGGGATCGGGTGGGCATGGGCGTGGTATACAACCTAAAAAGCAATAAATTACAATTAGTTAGTTTATAAAAACAAAAAGCAAATGAAAAAAACTCACATAGGGCCCAAACGATGCAGATCGTTTGCGGGTGGTGGCATCGTTACTAGTAGATTATAACCTAGAAAACTAAAAAAATGAGTTAGTTAGTTTATTAAAACAAAAACCAAATGAAAAAAACTTATGTAGGGCCCAAACGACACGATCTGCGTCATTTGGGCCTGCATTGGCTTGTTTGCAAGTGGTGGCATTGTTGCCAGTAGATTATAACCTAGAAAGGTAAAAAAAAGGTTAGTTAGTTTATAAAAACAAAAAGCAAATGAAAAAAACCTTACTTAGGGCCCAAATGACATGACCTGCATTGTTTGGGCCTGTGTTCTGTCCAATCACGTTGTTTGGGCCCATGTTATGTCTGGCAGTTGAGTAGAACCTATAAAACAAATGAAACAAGTTAGTTAGTATGAAAAAACAAGAAGCAAACGAAAAAAAACATACTTGTGCCTGCGTTCCGTCCAGTCAGCTCGTTTGAAGGTGGTGGTGATGGTGGCATTGGGCGTGGGAATGGTGGTGGTGGGTGCGCATGCAGTGGTGGCAGTAGAGTGGAGAGGAGGAGGAGGCGGTGTTGGCAACAGTGGTGGTGGTGGTTGTGAGCTGGCAGTCACATGTCACATGTCATGTGTATGCATACTTATTAATTATTCCATTAATGGCTATGATTAACTATGTACCTTGGTTGGGTAATAAAAGTATTAAATGTATGCCCAAGAATAATTGCTTGGTAGCTCAGTGGTTAAGTGTGCTGTTATGTATGCAGACCCAAGGTCGAGTGTTCAATTCTTGATGTGTGTTGAACTTTTATTTGGGAAAGCATGTGCATTCCGGTTAGTCCAGTTAGTCCAGTTATTCCAGTTATTCCGGTTGTGATGAGTCCGGTCAGATTCCAGGGATTCCGGCTGTAAACTGGATCCTTATTCCGACCGGAATTGTGCTGCATAGGGAAAACTACATACAAAAAAAATTCCACCAGATTCCAGAAATTCTGGAAATTCCAGCTGGACAAACCGGAATCCAACTGGAATAGGTGGGGGAGTGTAAAGTACTCACTGGATGGCGGAAAATTTGCAGCAATATGCAAAAGTCAACAAAGAATATCCAACGATGCAAAGGAAAATGCAAAGATTGAGACACTTTGGCATCAATGGATGAATACCTCCATCATCAGTTGTTTGGTGAAAGTACATGTATCACCCATAATTCAGTAACTTGGCTGAATTGATCTTAGGAATGCCAAGAAAATGCTCACAAAATGTATGAATGAATTTCAAAATTCAATGTACCTTGAACTTGGGGCTCAAATGGTTGTGTTGGGTGGATGGGTAAATCCAGCCAGAAAGAGGAAGTGGAGCATGTATGTACATTCACCTGGGATTTAATGGTGACTAATGAAGAATTTGTAGGTTTGAAACAAATAGCTTTCTAGGCAACAATAAGCTGAATTTCATTGCCAACGAACCTGGGTGGCATGAAAAGCCTATTGCAGACACGTTCTAGGCATACATTGAGGAATATCTCACTGCCAATGAAGAGGAGATATCAGTGATATGACCTGCCAGTGGGGCAAAGCCTAAACAAATCCTGGAGACTGGAGTGAAGGGACAGCCACTGCTACCGGCAAATTGTCTTATCCGCCATGGTGACAATGCCCAGTTTTTGAATTACCAACAACCAATTTTATGGGCATACATTGAAAGGATGTACAGTGAGTGAACCATTTTTGATTAATGAAGATACTGATCTCTGGCAAGATTTAGCTGCAAGGAGGACCTCTGGTCATGTGCTGTGGCTTGATATCTACACACGGCAATGCAAATTTATCAACCAGGTGGATTATATGCCTCTGCAGAAAGGAGGAATCAGCTGCACATCTTTATCGGTGCCAGGGAGATCACAAGCATCAACTGCAGTGCCAGGAGAATCAGATTAATCACTGGATGGGGAATTTGTATTATTGTGGGAACCATCTAAAATGCATAAACACGAAATCGAGGCATGTTTTACCCTTTGGATGGGAAGGCAGGAGGAAGGAAAGATTGGTTTCAAATTCACAGATGTCCTTAATTCACAGGAGGGAACACTTCGGCTGGCAGTTCAATTACAAGAACTTACAGACTTGGATGACATGGATCCTGAAGGAATGACAGCACTGCCATGCAATCCGCCAAACCCCAAACAAACAAAAAAGAAAACAAAAGGCAAACGGCATAAGGCCACCACACAGCAACTTGAAAGTGAGAGTGCACCAGTACCAAAACCAAAAAAGAAAAAGCAGCACCATACTACTCCACCGGCTATTACACCTATCAACCAACAAGCTGCTGGGTTAGCTTCACTGATACCCAAAACTTGATGCTGCTGGAATGGGACCTTTTGGTCGATCCCATGCTCCAGAAGGCGCTAATTCCACCTGGCCAATATGTAACAGCAGAGGATCACAATATTCTGGCGATGATGGGTTTGACCAGTGGTCCTACAGCAGTCAACATGACCGAGCCTACATATGCTAGCTATCTTGCAGATCTGGAGCATGGGGGTCATTTAATGAACAGTCCAGTTCCTGCATGGATGCAAAATGGTATTATCCATAATTCCACTGCACCTGCCCTCCAACTGGCGAGTCGGTAATAGGTTGTCTCCTTGGCTCAAGGACCAATTCACCACTTTAGCATCATTCTAATCACATCGGCTAACTCCTATGACGTCCCAGACGCAGCACGACCCAGTCTATTGATCGCAATATCATATTGACCACATCGAAACATCACCAGCGACATCGATCATATCAAGAGCCCACATCGCACAACCTTAGGACTACCCTGAAAGTCCCTAAGATCCCCCTACATGACCATCAAACATCCCTGATCAACTTCGAACAGCCGCAACTGTGATCGAGCATCGTCGAGCATCATCGAGCGTCATCGATCAATATCGAGAAACTATGAGCGTCATCGGGCGCTGCCTTCGTTATCTAAATGGTGGAAGACCATGCACTAGGACGTATTCCAACTCGTGCTCAAACCTGTTGATCATAGGTCAGCCTCATTCCAAGTCCCTATCATGCACAGAACCCGCTGGACACATTATTGTGAGACTTAGCGCAGTTTATACACAAATGACAGTCTCTTTTAGTTCTTTCCCTTTATTACTCTTTCATCATATGATATATATATCTTTCTTGTTCGGATTCCAGTCTCCTTTATGGCCTTGTGCCTTAACTCATATCTTTTGCCTCATGTTCTACACATGTTTCTCATTCCATTTTAGGAAGTTTCTTTAAAACATATAAAACTCTGTAGTATCTACTGGGAAAAAGAAAGAAATCATCTTCACATATCATCTCATATACAGTTCTAAGCATCCGATCAACTTTCTAAAACAATCTAAGTCTCTGCGGGTTTTCTTGATCGATGAGAAACCTCTGCGATAGTCGCGTCCTCAATCCTCCCTCAATCCTCTCATCATTAGTTATAGCAACCCTTCCAACACTTCATAGCTGTTTTCCGCACCCTTCATATACCATTGACCTATCAAAAGGTCCCCAGAATTCACATATTGACCATCAACGATAAACTCGTTTGCCGTTGATCTCATTGATCACCCTTGATATCGATCAATACTCAGTCGGACCACACCAAATGCCTTCGTCTCTCGTAACAATACCTTCATGACTAGTACCAACTGGTCATCTTTCCAGCGGTTGGGCCACGAACATTCGGAATGACTCACAACCTTCCTCTGACTCGTGTTATACCATCTGAAGCTATTTTGTGGGTTTTGTTTGGGTTTCCGGGTTGAGCATCATCATTAGCAAGGTCAAAATTCTCAATGCTCAAGGGCTGATTCACCATTACAATCGCATTCTAATCACATCTGCTAACTCCTACTATGTCCCAGAAGCAGCGCGACCATTCTCAACCAAGTCGTATCGATCATGATATTATATTGACTGCATCAAAACATCACCAGCAACATTGATCCACTTCGAAACTACATTGCACGACCTTAGGGCTACCTAGGAACACTCTACGAACCCTCCAAATGAACATCGAGTATCTTCGATCAACTTCAACCAACTTCAACTGCAATCGCACATCGTCAACCATCATCGACCATCATTGAGCATTATTGATTGACATTGAGAAACTACAAATGACATAGGGTGCTGTGTTCATTATCTAAATGGTGGAATACCATGTGACAGGGAGTATTCCAACTCATGCTCAGACCTGCTGATAGTAGGTCAGCCTCGTTCCAAGCCCCTATCGTGTACAGAACCCACTGGATGGATTATCGCAACACTTAGCGCAGTTTATACACAAAGGACAGTCTCCTTTTAGTTCTTTCCCTTTATTACTCCTTTGTCATATGATATATCTCTTTTTTGTTCGAATTCCAGTCTCATTTTGGCCTCATGTTTTATCTCATATCTTTTTGCCTCATGTTCTTACACATGTTTCTTATACCATTTTAGGAAGTTTCTCTTAAAACATATAAAAGTCTGTAAGTATCTACTTGGGAATACAAGAAATCATCTTCACATATCGCCTCGTATAAAGTTCTAAGAATCTGATCTATCCTTTAAACTATCTAAAACTTCTACGAGTTTTCTCAATCGATGAGAAACCTCTATGACCATCATCATCCTTGATCGCCCTTTGATCAAATTATTGCTAGCACTCGTAACCACTCTGACACTTCCTAGCCATCAACTATAACCTTCACATACTATCAATCTACCAAAAAGCCCCTAGAATTCACACACTGACCCTCGTTGATCAACATTGTTTGCTATTGTTCTCATTGATAAACATCGTTCGCCATCAATCTCGTCGACCCTCTTCGATATTGATTGATACTACATTGGACCATGCCAAACACCTTCTTCTCTCATAGAACTATGTTTACGACTAGTATCAACTAGTTGTCTTCCCTTTGGTCTGACCATGAACATTCAGAACACCTTGCACCCTTCCTCTGACTTGTGCAAATATCATCAATTACCTCATTGGCAGTTTTGGTGGTTTTCCTGGGTTGAGTATCATCATTTCTGGAGCCCACTGCGAGGGTTTCTGAATCATTTCATTGTCAAACCAATCTTGACTTCCTTGGCTTCGGCCAACAGCAGACCGCCTTCGACAACTCGCAACCTCCAACACTCCTGAACAAACCAGGAAGTAATCAACGACCTCTACCTGAACCCAAATCCAAAGATAAACCTTTGACCTCAACTTTGCATATCCCAACACCACCGTCTCCATCCATCTTCCCAACCTCTTTAACTTCAAACTTAAACCCTACCTTTATATCACAACCAACAATGGCAGCACCAGCTCAGACAACTAGCATTATGCCTGCTCACGGTCACTTGACTGCTCATAAATTTGACCCTAGTCAACCTCGAGAGCTCCGACGATACTTTGAGGAGCTTGAGTTGTTGTTCCTAACCTGCGGCATTACTAGCGCTGACTTGATCAAGAAACATGCCTGCCGCTATCTTGACATCAACTCTTCTGAACTCTGGGAATCGCTTCCAGAATATCAGCCCAGCACTTCATTCAACGTGTTTCAAATGGCAGTACATAAACCTATCCCGTCTCAGAAGATGAATGCAAGTGGAGCATATTGGACATGGACAAATTAGTGGGAGAACAACTACATGTTGGGGTATTCAACACGAATGATCTAGGAATGTATTATTGGGTGTTCTACAACATTACTCACTTTTTACGAACAAAGAATAGGATCTTGGAAGCTGAGCAAAGCAGAGCTTACATTCGAGGATTCCAACCCGGCTTATGGACTCGAATTGCATGATGACTCGAACTCAAATTTCCTGATCATTATCCCGATGATCCATATCTGCTCAACAACATTCACGATGCGGCAAAGTTTGTATTGGCAGGCTCGAATACATCAAACTTGGTACTCCACCAATTGACTTTAGGGCATGGCATGGGTAACCCTCGGGTATATTTTCTTATACCCCTACCCATACCCATGAACACCGTACCCACAGGGGTAGGGGTGCGGTGTTACCACAGGTTTTTGCAGGTTACCCATGGTTATTCATGGGTATTGATATTTTTCCTTATATTTGATAGGAAATTGCTGAAAAAGATGTTTGCATCTTCTCGTGGGGGGTAAACCCGCAAGTCATGTTACCCTGACTCGCGGGTTTTCCTGCGATATGTCATCAAAAAGTACCCCTGCATTTTTTACTGTTCTTTTTCATGATATTTGATAGAAATTTGCTGAAAAAGATGTTCACATCTCATCACAGGGGGTAAACCCATGAGTCAGGTCACCATGACTTGTGGGTTTTTCCTGTGATATGTCATTAAAAAGTCAAAATCTCAACACAGATGATCACTCACCTTACCAAAATCTGGGTACCAGCATACCTGCACATACCCATAACACTGTGGAAAAGGGTATGGTGTTGCCTGGGTATGGCAATCCCATACCCATGACCAGAAACACATGGTGTTACCCATACCTGTGCTGTGCCCTAATTGACTTCTCCATCAAACTTGACATTGAACATTGGAAATATCATGGTAACCTCATCACCCAAAACTGTTATGATCAAAGCCAAAGATCTAAATGCAATGTTTGAACAATTTGCTAGCACCATTGCTATGCAGATTGCAGGTACCAAATCGACTACAGCTCCTCACACTTATTCAGCAGACAGACAGGCACACATCAATGTGCTTCTTTGCATATTTTGCAGTTTATCGGGACATTTTATCCCTGATTGTTTGGTTTGTCAGTCATACTTGAATGAAGGGAAGTGTAAGCAAAACACGGAAGGAAAGATTGTACTTCCAAACAGACAATTCATGCCTCAAAATATTCCTGGCAGGTTTATCAAGGAATGCATTAACAAATGGTGGAAATGGAACCCAGATGCAGCACCAGCTGCCATGCTCCTATTCAGCATTGCACCATCGGCACCTTTGACTTCGACAAATTTGGCCTCGGCTTTGATCACTTTGATATTGGAGTCCAACATTGGCATCAGAAATGAAAGGCATTTATCATAACTCAACATTAACATCTGACTCCAAAGATAGGATAGCAGCTCTCAAGCGAGAGATATACATGCTTCAAAGTGGTTGACCATTCTCGTGTCTGAACAACAAGGTTTGAAGTCCAGTTCCAGCCATGACAATCCCCATTCCTGTGTCTTTGACATCTACTGCCCCAGTACCAGCACCATTGACATCTTCATTGACAACAGTCAACCCTTCAACTTCAACTATGGCTCCAACATCGGCATCAACATTGACTTCTCCCACATCGACCACCTCGCCATTGACCACTGTACCTCCAATGCAAACCTTGGTACACCCTTACGCATCAGTCAGGGAAAATGCCTATTTGCCACCACACAAATGGAACTTCACTGGTGGATCGAAGGGTAAGGAGAAAGACAGACCATCATATGCAACACAGGCACCGGTACAGAATGAGAAAATCGCCCATGATATCTTTTTGTGCTCAATGAAGATGCCAATTGTTACACTTACATTGGAAGAACTACTATCGCTTTCACCCAAGGTTTGAACAAAATGGAGAGAACAGGTCACACCAAAACGGGCACCACAAGACAGAAACAATGCCACACATAGTGTATCAAGGTTCAGTCCATTTTTCTGAAAAAGTGAGTAACTGAAACCATCAGTTCAGTTAATGGTTAAGCTGTTTTGAAAATGTTTGAAAATGTTGTAAAACCAGTCTAAACCAGTTACAACCAGTCTTTGTACAGTTGAATTATATACTCTATAGGACACTAAACTAATGTACATAAGATATACAATACATAATTACATTAACTACGAGGGGAGATGCCATGAGAATGGGTGGGGTTTATATATGTTAGTAGTAGTAGTAATGTTACTGTAGTTGTACATGTTTGTTCACAGTAAACAAATGTGTTGATGCATTTGTTTGCATCACATGTTGAAGCATTGATGCGTTTGTTTATGTCACACATTGATGCATTGATGCGTTTGTTTGCATCACACATTGATGCATGTGTGTGTTTACAACCACCACCCTCGTTGACCCATGCTCCCATGCTACCCTCCATCTGCACTCACCACCAATGACATGCACACCATGACCCAAACAAACACAAGTCAGGGGGCCTGAACGATGCTAGTTGTTGTTTGGGCCAGTGTAAGTCTTTCATATTATTATTTGTTGAGTTGTTTCTTTTACTAACTAAATGTTTTTCTTTTGGGTTCTTGCATCTTGACTGCGACATTGCCCACCCTCCAAATGACACACACAAGCCCTGCACCAATGCTGCGAGCCTCTGCTTGCAGGGTGGCAATGGGCCCTTTTCTGTCCAGTGACAATGACCACCACCAATGCCACGTCACAGCACCACCACCCCGCCTGTGAGCCACTGCTTGTAGGGAGGTATGGAGGTGCTGACGATGATGACCAGGAGGGATGATGAACAAGGGGGAATGACAAATGATGGGAACAACAAACAATGGGAAGGATGAATGATGGGAAGGACAAATGACGGGGAATGACCAACAATGGAGAACAACCAATGGGGGGTAACCATGATCGGTGGGGAACAACCAATGGCAGGGAATGACCAATGACAGGGAACAACCAACAATAGGGAACAACCATCAACAGGGAGCAACAAATGGCAGGGAACAACAAACAGCAGGGAACAACAAACAACAGGGAACAACAAACAACAGGGAAGGACAAATGAATGGCAGCAGGACCCCACCCTTGCTACAAACACAAGACAGTGGGGCTATTTCTTTTCTTTTTCTTTTTCTTTTTCAAATTTTCATTCCATATGTAGTTACACCGCACCGCTGTGAGCAACTGCTTGCAGGGTGTTTATGTATTTATTTATTTTGTATACATAAAGTTAGTTGTGCCACAAAAATGGGGGGAAAACCAGTCAAAACCGGTTTTTTGGACTGTAACTGAACCAATAGGACCAGTTCTAATTGGTTCGGTTATGGTCCAACTGACTTGGGGTGCCAGTCTAGACCAGTTACGGTTACGGTTAACCCTCTTAGAGATCGAAAAACCAGCCTGGACTGAACCTTAAAACCCTAGCCACAAACATGTTCAGTCCCAATGCGATTATAGTGCCCGACCCATACGAGACCTATATTAGCAGTCTTTGACCTGGTGAAATCCCTCAGCCATTTGTCATCACTAAAGAATCTTCCTCAATTAGATCAGTTATTATGGACATTCAGGGCAACAACCAGATAGAAAGTGTTGTCGATCCCAGTTCCTCAATCATATCGATGGCTGAAGATGTCTGCCACAAACTTGGTCTAGCATACGACTCCTCAATTCAGCTTCTGATGCAGTCTGCCAATGGCACTGTGGATGAAACACTTGGTTTAGCATGCAATGTGCCTTGCGATCTCAGCGGAATCAGTGATCACCCTATACATGCAGATACATGTTATTCTGGACCTAGCATATGATATTCTACTCAGACAACCTTTTGACATCTTAATGGAAAGCATCATCAGAAACTATCAGAACAAAGCTCAAACAATCACGACCTGCAATCTGAACTCGACTTGGACCACTACCATTCCTTTGATCCCTCAATCGCCTTGTCATCAAAAGGTAGCTCATGAGGATTTTCAGTGTTAGAGAATGAAATTTTGGAACAGTGCACTTTCATTATTCCATTCAACTCTTCTGACTCCTCTATATTTATTGAACGCACTGCAAATATCCCCAAATCGACTCCTTCGAAGAATTATCTGCAACACTTTCTGACTTATATTTATCTGCGTGCGACAAGTTCCATGTTCCTTGAAATGCCTTGATGGTGTTCAAACCTATGCAAACTTCTTCGTCATATGTTTCCCCTTACTCCATTATTTCCGACAATCGCCAGTCTAGTTATTTATCGACAAAGAAGAAATACAAACCAGTCGCACAGAAGGTCCGTCCAATTGTGGCTGAACTACCTGATCAATTTCAAATTATTCGATGCATCGAGGGTGATCCCCTCAAAGACATGCCTCCACTAAATCCACATCCTCTGATATTCGAACCAACTCCTCAATATACCCTTGAACACAAAAACATCATCGATCGGAATCATCCAGGCAATTTCCTATGGCCTCAAGAATGAGACCTCATGCACGACTTTATTTGAAACCAGCAAATGGGGTTCGCATGGACTGAAAATGAACAAGGAAGTTTTTGTTAAGACTATAGGTCTCAACTCAGCCTAGTCTTCGTATGTTGCAGTTGGAGGCTTTCCAACTGTATCGGTTCTTGCAGTAAGAGGCTTTCTTACTGTATCCGGTTCTGTTCAGGACTTGGTGCTTCCTAAGTCGATACAGCTATCCATACTCAGAGGCTTTCTGAGTAGACCATTGGTTCGTGTATCACAGTTGGAGGCTTTCCAACTGTCGAGTTTGAGTTGTCACAGCTAGGGGCTCCCTAAGCTGTCGAGTGTTCTGGTTGAGTCTAAGACCGTTATTTGAATTAGGTCAAGCTAAGGAATACAGGCAGTATTACTGTAGCTTATATACGGTTCAGAGAATGTCTATTGTCCAATTGGAATACGAGATCCTTGTCAAGTAAATATAGAAGGAACAATAGAACAGTAAGCCTCATGCCTAGCATGAGGAGTCCAATGTCATGGAGTGCTGCGGCACAGCATGTCAAAGAACAATAGCAAATAACCCTCATGCCAAGCATGAGGCGTCCGATGTCATGGATCCGATATCAGGGGTCCTATGTCAAGGAGTCCGATGTCATGGACCTCATGTCAAAGGGCTGTCGTATCACAGCATGCATGGGAGTGGGTTCAGGTGCATGGAGTCACCATGCATCAAAGTGTCCCCATCGGAAGTGAGTCGTGTCATGTCAGAAAGGAAAAATGAAGTGCCCAGTCTTGCGGGTCCAGATAACAAATCGTAACATCACCTCCCTTCTATCTTCGAAGTCACTGACTTCGAATTACTATCTGCTTTCCCCTAGGTTCTCCCGCATGGTTCTCCAGTCATATTCCCCATCGCATCGTCGTCAAAATTATTGTACCCTGATTCAAGGAAATCCCATCGCCTCTGCTCTTCCTCTCATTCCTTCTGCTGCCTCATTGGGCAGTCAGGGCTGTAATATCCAGGGCCTCGTTGCTTGAAATGCTTGCAGATATGTCTTTGGCAGATCAGGCCGAAGTGCCCGATCTGGTGGCAAATGAAGCATCTGGTGTTCCTCATGTGGGGAGGGGACCAAGGTGGCTGGGTCGACCGTGGTTCGGGTTTGGGTGTCGTGAGGTCAATGATTTCTAAAGGTTGGGTCATCTGGTTGCTCATAGAGGGGGAGGCGTTTCCAGAGGCGGTTCGTGGTTTGTTTTTGTTTTTCCGCCTGTTGTAAGGTGAGGGTGAGGTCAGTCATTGTCTGTTTTGATCTATGGGGGTGTGAGGGTTTCTTTCAACCGCCTTCTGTCTGTCTGACCATGGCATAGCCATGTCTTGGATCACTTGTTCAATTCCGAGGGTGTCAGCATCGTTCATCCCTTCTTCCAGGTTGTGTTTCATTTGATCAATCGTGCTTTGGTAGTAGAAACACATTCTTGCAAGGTGGTATTTTGAGGGGTCATGGGCGAGGTGGGTGCAGAGGGTTTCAGCATTTGCTGGGTCTCATAAGAATTGTTTGGTGAATCGTCATTTGGGGGGTATTATGGGTGTCTGTTCTGCCATGGATAGGTGGGGAGTTTTCTGGTTTTGGGGGTTCTACAGCTGTCATTGCTGTTTATATGCCCCTAGGATTTTCTTGGCATTAGTCAGGTCTCCCTCAGGTTCCCATGAGTTCTCCGAGGTTGGGTATCTGACCCACTTCACTAAGAAGTGCATGGTCCTTCCTTTCTTCTTATGTCCGATGATCGCTTCCACTTCATACTCCGATTCACCTTCTATCAGATTGGGCAGTGGTTCTGGGAAGTTCAGTCCATGTGTCTCGGTTTCTTTGTATGGGGAAAGGAGTGCCGCATGGAATACCGGGTGTATTTTCCACTGTTCTGGTAACTTCAGTCAGTAGGAGAGTGGGCTCAGGACCTTGTCGATGGTGAATGGTCCTTCTCTCTTTGGTGCGAGCTTCCTTGTTGCATGCATCATCTTGAGGTTCTTTGCTTCTAGCCACACTCTGTCTCCTTCTTTGAACGGGGTGAAGTGCCTTGTCATCCTTTCTGCCATCATCTGTCTGGCTAACTCATGAGTTGCCTTCGCTTCATCTCGGGCTTGTTGCAGTGTGACAATTCACTTCTCGATAGCTGGTATGTTTGTTTTCAAGTACGGGAGGGGGATCGCCTTGGGCTCATAGCCCATCATGAGGTAGAACAGAGAGTTCTTCTATATGGAGTGGGTTCTCTGGTTGTGCGTGAACTCCGCGGTTGGGAGGAGGTGTTTCCAATTCTCGAGCAGAAGATTCATAAGTATACTTCCACTTCCTGGTTCACCCATTCTGTCTCCCTGTTGGTCTGGGGGTGGTATGCTGTGCTCATTGCCAGCTTGATTCTGAGCAGTCTTCCTAGCTCCTGGAAAAGCTGTGAGGTGAATCTGGGATCTCTGTCAGAGATGATCTTGTCTGGGAGGCCGAATCATTTGTAGACATTGTCTAGATAGAGGGTGGCTGCTCCCAATGCATCTATAGTTTTCCTGCAAGGGATAAAAATTACCCCCTTCATAAGCCCATGGTCTACCATGACCATGAGTGCATCATAACCATCGGACTCCGGTAAGTCAGTTATGAAATCGGTCGTCACCATCGCAAATGGTCTTGTTGCTTTGGATTTAATCAGTTGTAGAGGCGGTGTTGTCGGGTGGGTGTTGACCTTCATTTGCTGGCATGTTGCGCATCCAGCAATGTAGTTTTTGATGTATGTCATCATTCCTGGCCACCAGTAGTCTCTCCTAACCATTTCAGTTGTCTGCCATTGTCCCGGGTGTCCGCTGGTTACTCCTTCGTGGTATTTTTGCACCAGCTTCTTCTGTAGATCTCCATTGTCCGGCACATAGCACCTGTTTCGGAAAAATAGAAGGCCGTCCTCTATTTTCCAATCTTCCAATGCTGACTTTATCGGCGGAGTTCCCTTTGTCTTTAGCGCTTCAATTGCACTTTTTACCAGATTGTCTTCCATGATTTTCGAATATCCGTTGGTATTCCCTGTACTGTTCGGGGAGTAGTTCGTCAAGGGTCTTTTGTTTGGGGTCTCCTTCCTTCTTGTGTGTCAGGTGTTGTGAGACCGATGTTTTTGCCCTGATCCAGATATTTTGTCCATAAGCATATCATGGTGATCCCTTTGCCTTTATGATCCAAGAGATTGTCTTCGTTGATTGGGAGTACCCATATCTTGGTTCGTTGTACTCCTCTGTCAATGGTGTAGCCAGTTCGAATATTCCGATGATGGGTTCTCCTTGGATGTAGGTGACTAGTAGTTCATTGTCTGCGATCCCTTGTTCGGGTGTCCCTTCCAGTTGTTCCATTGCCTGTTCCTTTGCCTGTTTGTGGTTTTCCAGTGCTGGGTTTTCCTTCCCAGTGTCTTCTTTGTCTTGTGGCCCAATGGGCTCCACATCTTGAAGAGTCGTGACTGCAATCTCTTCATCTTCCACTTCTTCGATTGTTGCTCTTCTTGTTTTGGTGGGTGTCTTGCCCCCTTCCCATTTAGTTTGGAGTGCCTCTCCCATTTCTTTTGCTTTAGCGGCAATTCTTTGGCATCGTGCTAGTCATTCCTCACTTCCCAATTTCTTTTTGAGGGCAAGCTTCTCTAGTTCTTTAGCAGCTGTGTGGCGCCACGTAAGTTGCTCTTCTTCCTTTGCCTTCATCTTGAGGCCCATCTTTTCTTTTGCTTGGGCGACCATCCTTTGGGCCCATGCCTGTTTCTCCTCATTTGTCATTTCTTTGAAGGGCCTCCCTTCTTCTTTGACCGTTCTCCGGTGCCAAGCCAGATGTTTGTCATCGGGTTTCTCCATTCGTACCCTCCCAATGAGGGTTTTCCCTTTCCCAAATGAGAATTCTGGGTGGGTTCTGTTGGTCGTTCAGAATTGGAAGGTTCCAATTCTCCAGTCGATTACTGGATTGATTCTTCTGAGCCATGGCAGACCCAGGATGATTGATTCTTTCCCTAGTCCTGCAATGAGGAACGTTGTCGGGAACGATCTTCCATTGATTGTCAGGAATCCTTTGGCATAGTGGGAAATCTCCCCTTTCTTGTTCAGGGTTCCATCCATGTTCTTGACCCTGATTGTCCTCTCCAGGGGGTGTAACTCAAATCCGCCGCTTTTTGTGAATTCGTGGCTCATGAATATTCCTCCTGCTCCTGAGTCGAGTAGGGCTTCGGTTTCGACGGCTTTCCCTCTGCCTGCTCCTAGCACTTTGACATCTAAATGCATAGATTGATTCTTCAAAGTAGCTAGCAGTACAGAGCAGACAGAGAGTTCGGTGGTACCTGGCATCGAGGCAGGCCACCTCTTTAAAAACCCTTGTCCCCAATTAAGGCGAGAGCTTTCTCCTTTCCTTCTTCGTCGAATTCTTTCATGATCGCCCGGATCTTCGAGTAGGCTTCTTCACCTTTCTTCTTTGGGAATGACCGATTTTCGGCCCTCGTCTCCCCTTTCTTATGTTCGGTTGCTCTGTGTCCTGATTGGTGGCACACAAAGCATAATCCCTTCTTCATATGCTCGATCCTTTCTTGATTGGAGAGTCAGTTAATCTCAAGTGGACCTTCCTTTGATTTGGAGTTGGGCAGCTTCCTTGCTAAGGCCTCTTGTGCCTTCCCAGCTATGGCCCTTGCTCTTCTCCATTGTCCGTCATACTTGGAGGTGGCATTGATCATCCCTTTTAACGTGGTGGGGATTGTTTCCATGTTAAAGACTCTCTCAAGGAGTCTTGGGTTCAGCCCATCCATGAAGAGCTCAATGAGGGTGGTGTCGTCATTGATTCCCGCCTTCTCTCGCAGGATTTGGAACTGCACTATGTAGTCCTCCAGGTCCTGTCCCTGCTTCAATGTTTTCATGTCTGTCCTGGCTCTGCCAGCTTTGTCAATCGGTGTGAACGCCATTTTGAGTGCCACTTCGAAGGTCGACCATGTTCCTAGGTCTTCCTTCTCTGCCCATGTCTGTGCCCAGGGCGCGGCGGTTCCTCCATTCATAAATGACAATGTGAAGATGATTTTCTTTTCATCGGTGTCATAGATTCCGTGGTTCACTCTCAAATAGAGTTTTACTTCTTGTAAGAACTTTGCAGTTCTCGTTCGGTCCCCTGTGAAGTCAGAGGGGGTTCAGATTCTAATCTCCTTGGTAGATGCGGTGGGTTCGGTAGACATGTTGGCGTTGTCATTGGATAGGGAGAATGGATCTCGTTCTGGGGTTTCTTCTTTATCGAAGGATCTAAAATCCTCTTCGTCGAGGTATTGGGGTTCTTCGTCACTGGTTCTCCTTGAGATCCGGTTCCGAGTATCGTACTAGTCGACCCTGGTATCTATACCACGGGGTTCTTCCTGATGATGATGCTCCAGTTGGAGGTCTGTCTGGGCTTTGTCTGAAAGACATTGTGTCTGCACCTAGGTAGGTGGACTTTGTAGATCAGCTTGACCTTTTGTTAAGACTATAGGTCTCAACTCAGCCTAGTCTTCGTATGTTGCAGTTGGAGGCTTTCCAACTGTATCGGTTCTTGCAGTAAGAGGCTTTCTTACTGTATCCGGTTCTGTTCAGGACTTGGTGCTTCCTAAGTCGATACAGCTATCCATACTCAGAGGCTTTCTGAGTAGACTGTCGGTTTGTGTATCACAGTTGGACGCTTTCCAACTGTCGAGTTTGAGTTATCACAGCTAGGGGCTTCCTAAGCTGTCGAGTGTTCTGGTTGAGTCTAAGACCATTATTTGAATTAGGTCAAGCTAAGGAATACAGGCAGTATTATTGTAGCTTATATATGGTTCAGAGAATGTCTATTGTCCAATCGGAATATGAGATCCTTGTCAAGTAAATATAGAAGGAACAATAGAACAGTAAGCCTCATGCCTAGCATGAGGAGTCCAATGTCATGGAGTGCTGCGGCGCAGCATGTCAAAGAACAATAGCAAATAACCCTCATGCCAAGCATGAGGCATCCGATGTCACGGATCTGATATCAGGGGTCCGATGTCAAGGAGTCCAATGTCATGGACTCCGATGTCATGGACCTCATGTCAAAGGGCTGTCATATCACAGCATGCATGGGAGTGGGTTCAGGTTTGAATCAACAGACATTCATGAGGAAGGACATGTGGAAGGGACTTCAGGCAGTGCATGAATAAAATCAGCTGAAAAATCAATGAATACAAGGATTATTTTTGTTTGGGGGTGACTTGCCCATGAGGTCCAGTAGTGTCCTGAGTGTCTTCCAGTCTTGACCAGTTCATCCCCATTGCTGTGCTACCACCAAAAGTGACCATGGACACCCAAAAATTACTGTAAATGCAACATCTGGTATGCTGCACCCCATTTCTGCTGCATCTGTGCAGCAGATAATGTGGTATCATCCCAACATGAACTCCTCCTAGCATTGCTGCTAGGCTTCCTCCAAAATTCCTGAGGAAAATGCATATACACAATTGCAAAGATGAGGTGGCAGAGCTTGTTGCCACATCTTCACCCCAGTACTGCTGCTACTGCATGTGGCCTCAGAACCATAGTAACAGAGTCCCTTGAGGATCACACCAACCAGCATGGTGTCATTGAGAGCTGTCAGAAGGAAGTTGAGGACATCCAGGATGGCTGTTTTGGAGTTTACCAATTGCCATGTCAGGATGAGCAGATTGGTCACAACCAACATCAATACCCCAGAACAGTTGTTTGCCAAACCCAAGTGACTTCCAGATGTCATTGAAGGTGCTTGTGTCTGCTGTGGCAGTACATGTGACAAAGGGAATCTCTTGCCTTGTAAAGCTGCCCAGCTTCTACAGTTCATGATACTTTGGGCAAAATTCTTCACCCCACTCATCAATGCAATTTGTTTCATCAACAATGAGCACCTGCACCCACACACAAAATCAAGTGGTTGTCCACAATTTGATAAAGATGGCAGACAGTGCCATCTTGAAGGGGATGTAAACCATCTGAGCTTTCATGTGCACTTCTGCCCAGAGCCCTGCACTCTTTGTATTATCTTCATTTATCAGAACAGCATGAATGCCTTTCTTCATTGCTTGCAAAACCTACAATTTGTAACTGTCAGTTGTCATCTGCTACAATATTTAAACAATGCACCTGATCACACTCGAGAGCCTTCAAAGGACTGATGATAATCACCATTCCACTTTGACCTCCCAGAACAGCAAGTCCTGACTCTTCCCATATCCAGTGCCAGCCAGAAATACACTATCATAGCCTTGTTGGATCCATGAGATAAGATGAACTTGCCAGTCAGCAGGCATAAACAACAGGTTGAGCTTTGAAACAGGTTCTGCAGATGTCTGTGCAAGGGTCAATTCTGGTGGCTTAATCCCCTGGAGGCATGTGGAAGCTGGTGCTTTGGGGCATCCCAGAGTATACAAAGCTGGCACTGGTGGACCATGAAGCTTGTGAGATGTCTGAGGCTCAGGTGTTGACATGAGAGCAGCTTAATGGAATAAAAACTCACATTTCAATTTGGTATCAGCTGCCATATCACATTCTTGGAGAGCATGACATGGCAAAGTAAATTCAAACCAAATCACTCATTTGAAATCCTGAATTGATCTGTAATGATTAATAAAGAGTGGAGTATATTCAGATATAGGATAAGGCCCCTACACAGTTTGACACCAAACTGAACAAGACTTGATGAGCTGTGACTTCCCTGCTTGAAATTTGAATATTGGACCATGGCTGCACAAGTATCTTATATCCATAAGTTAAGTTAATATACAATCAAGAAGGGGTCAGAAAAAAAGTGGAAAGATGGGCTATCAGATGAGCATCAACATGACAGAAGTTCTTGTTGTTTCTTGCTTCTTGGTACAAGCCCCTTCACAGATTGTTCTATGGCGATGGACACATGTGAGGAGGGGTGGGCAATGCCTCCGCCGAACACCATGACACCCACCCCATGCATACGATGATGATGCTCAACCCAGAAACTCAACCAAAACCAACAAAACTGGTCTTAGGAGATATAACACGAGTCTGAGGAAGGTTGCGAGGTAGTACTGAATATCACCATGCTAACTGGAGGTTGGTAGATGTACTACAAAATGTTGCAAAGCAGTGCAAAGTCCTGCAAAACTGTACATAGTAGTATACAAAACATGACAAAGCATTTCGAAACAATATGAAGGAATTTAGTCGTGATCCAAAAGAATTTGAAAAGTCTCTAAATGGTTTTGAAGGGCTCATGAGATGATGACGATAGGTGGAAGCAGTGGAGAAGATGATGACAAAGCTGATGTATGATTGACGATAGTTTTGGGAGACTAAGTAGAAAAACAACAAAGTTTGTGGAATACTGGAGAGTTTTGGACTAAGACTGAGCTAAGACTCAAGAGCAGAACTCTTAAGTTTGACGATATGCGATTGAGGAAGATGATTTCTTGCTTTCTACCACAGTAAATACACCAAACTATATATGTTTCAGAGAAATAGTACTAAAAAGGTAAAAGGCCATGAGGCAAAACATGTGGTAAACATCAGGCAGTGAACAAGGTGTCAAAATCACGAAGTAAATGAGAAAATAATAAGAAGGAAACATGCAATATACATGATATATCAAATCTCCTTGTCTTGTTGTTCCAATAAATCATGAAGATGTCAAAAAGTGCCTCAATGCATGCTAAGGTGCTAGCCATTGTGTCTCCTCGTGTTTGTCATGGCAGAAACACAATACATCAGTGTGTGGAATGCTGGGAACATGTGTTCGAGGTGTGGTACGATAAGAATATCGTGGCCAAAGTCGTTCAAAATGGTACAAAGTCTTTTGAAATGTTTTGAAGTGTTGTGTCATTGTTTTGTGCATTCATAGGCATTTGTAACCATTTGCAAAATTGTAAGATGTTGTGGGGGATTTGTCCCAGTGTGATGTATTGTTTTCAGAGCTCAGCTGCAAGGTGGACCTATCATCCGCCCCCTTACTGAAATCCTGACTGTCCCAGTCAGCTGATTGGAGTCATGTGCCAAATCTGTGATCATGTTGAAAAACTTATAAGGTGACTTGAAAATGTTGCTCTTTTCTCTCATCCTTGAGTTGTACTCATCTCTTACATCCTCCGATCATGTCACTACTCCTCAAATTTGAAAATGACATCCTTGAACATGTGAAGGCCATGCCCGAGGTTGGTAAGGCAGAAGATATCGACTTCAAAGTGTGGGGGCACAACTTTTGTGAGAAAATGGTGAGGGTCGACACATTTTCTGAGGTGCTTTTAGATGCTAATGACTGTTTGTAGTATGAATATGACAATCTTGTGGATGATGTTGAGGAGCCTCATTCGCAGGTGGTTCAAAAGATCATTGATGAGGTATTCGAGATGTATGCTCCTCTGGCGTGTCAGGAGTGGCTGCCATGGGGCACCAAGGTTTCATTGCAGGACCTAGGAGACGAGGTCAAATGAGAGGAGGAAGAGGCCAGAGCTGCAAAGGCGAAAGCTGAAGCTGAAGCAGCAGAGGCAAAAGCGCAGGCCAAGGTGGAAGCGGCAGAGGCAAGACATTGGGAGGAGGCAGAAGCAATTCAACGCGAGGCAGGGGCGGTGAAAGCTGTGAAGCTCGATGAATGACAGAAGGTGCCCAAGGCTACCCAAGTGACTCTCATTGCAGAGGTTCGAGCAAAAACCATATTGAAGGAGGACTTAAAGATGCAGAACTCCGCGTTGCAGGCTGAAAGCGAGGCAATTAGGCGATCAGAAGCTGGGGAGGAGGATGAGGAGATGAGGAGATAGACGATGACCCAGTTGGTGTACTGGGTAGCCAAAGGCAGCAGGCGATAGAGGATGATGATGAAGATGATGAAGACGATGGCGAGCAAGGAATTGCCGCTAAACAAATGAGATTCAAGGAGGAGGGACTTCTTGAGTTTGAAGGACCAGTAAGTGCACAAATAATTTCGCAGAGATTTTGAAACTAACAAGACACAAGGGCACTATTGGGAGGGTGTTTTGAGGTGGGGGGTTCATAAAGTGAAGGGAAAGAAGGCTGTAGGGAGTCATGGGGGAAAGGTTTTGGAGCATCCAAAACCAGGTAAGTCACTATTTGATGTCTTTCAAAGTATTTGCCAACTTTTTGTAATATATAGTGCCTCAAATTTGAGTCGTTGGGCCATCGCTAGTGCTGGAGGCAGGGCCATTGAGGTCACAGGGACAGTCGAAGCAAGACTGGAAGGGGAAGGAGCACGAAATTTGAGAAGGCAACAAGGGAGTGTTGGGCTTAGAGCAGCACTGACAAATTATTTTGGAGGAGATGGCAAGGAAGAAGATGCAGCACTGTATGCTGTATCAAGAGATAGCGGCATTGGGTAGAATGTTGGATGGGGAGGAGTAAAATTTTGTTCTTTTTGTTTTTGCTATTTTCATATAATAAATTTGTGATTTGTTGAACTGGAAGCAAAAGATATAAGAAATAAGTAGAGTAAAAAGAAATATCCAAAAATTGTTCGAAATGAAATTCAATCCTGAGACTTGTCATTGTAAGTGTTCTGAGCAAATTGTAAGAGAAAATGAAAGGAAATGACATTACGAAATAAGGGAAAGGCTCAGTAAATCATCATGGCCAAAAAACCCTGTTGGAGGTTGTGTGACCATGCTATAATGCAATATTGTGACGGGTATGGTACACTAAAAGAAATCAAAGTCATAGGTAAGTAATTGTGAACCAAGAAAAGAGAATAGTTAATTGTCTTCGGGGAGTGGAATGTCATCAGGAATATCTTCGTCGACGTCCGAAGTTTGTCAAAGTGTTTCGAGATGTGCTGAGTCAATGTCAAGGAAGTTTGGAGGGAGTGGAATTGATTTTCGAGCTAGGCAAGGAAGTAGATGAAAGGCAGCGATGGGGTGATGGAGTACTGATCCATCAAGTTCGCAAAGTCTGTAGGCTCCTCCATAATTTCAATCAATGACGATGAGTGGACCTAAGTATTGAGGTCACATTTTATGATTAAGGGACTTTTCGATCTGCATATTGCGAAGGAGTACTAAGTCACCTGTTGTGAAGTTGTAGTCATTGACAGTCTGCTGATGGACTTGCTTGAATCATTTTGCAGCTTCAAGCCATGCCAAAAAAACCTTTGAATAAAGGGTTTCGAGGTCGATCGAACATTTTTCCAAGGCGATAGCTCATCATGGCATAAGATTGGTTGTTGAAAGTATTGAATTCAGAGGGGGCTGCAAATATGTAGCTTCAGAGATGTTGAGTGGAATGAGGGGATGGGATCCTGTCACTGCAAAGTAGGGTGAACAACCCATGCGTTTGTGAACTGTCACATTGTTAGGGCGACACCCACTATCTGCTAGCTAAGACCGTGTGGGTTCTCCCTACAAGAAGGGGGCGGGATCCACGCGCATGATGGGGGAATTGATGGTTTTGATGCAAGGGGTTATTAATAGATGAGTTGGTTGAGAAAGGCCTTTCACACCAAAATTGTAGGTGGAATACCTAAGAGATTAATTTTTCTGCAGGTTTTGCTGGAAATTTCTTCCCCCTCATGCATGTATTGCATCCATCCACATATCCCAACACATACTTTGAAATTCCGGGCCACCAATAATTTCTCATTACTAATTCCAACGTCTTCCATCTCCCTGGGTGTCTGGCAGTCGGTGTATGATGATGTAACCAGATGATCTCCCTTTGCAAATCCTGATCCTTCAGTACATACACTTTTCCTCAAAACAACACCAACCCTTGTTCCTCAGCCCATTCATCTCCTTTAATATTACCTTTCTTCTCTCCCTTCAGAGCTTTCATGGCTTCCACTACTTCATCGTCCATTTCTGAACATTGTCTAATTTTAGACAACATTTCCGTTTCTGAGATATCTATTAATAGATGCTCTTGACGCATAGTGCAAATGTGAAAGTATTCAGGTTTGAGTAAGGTAACATTTTTATTGTCCTCCTCCACCCCCCTTTTATGATCAATACGTCTGGATAAGGCATCTGCTTTCCTCATTAAGCTTCCCACCTTGTGGACCAGGTGAAAATTGAAATGTGATAGGAATAGTGCCCAATGTGCTTGCTGGCGATCAAGCTTTTTAGTGGACATGAAGTATTGCAGATTTTGATGATCTGTCCAGATCTTGATCTGATGCCTACATCCCTCCAAATAATGCCTCCATGCCTCCAATGCTCATATTATCCCCAACATCTCTTTGTCATGCACATCATAATTCCTCTCCACATCATTCAACCCTCAGGACAAATATGCACAAGGATGCCATTTGTCATCTTCGCACAGCATAGATAATACCGCTCCAGTAGCAAAGTCGGATGCATCTGATTCCACTCGTAAAGGGCATGTGAAATCTACTGGGGCTAGTATTGGTCCCTCCACAAACTTTCTCTTCAACTCCTCAAACACTGTCTGCTGCTGCTCTCCCCACCTCCACACTGCTCCCTTTCGTGTAGGGTTATGTAAGGGGGCGGCAATTTTAGAAAAATTGTGCACAAAGCGACGATAATAATTTGCAAGTCCCAAGAAGGCTTGAACCTCCTTGACATGGGTGGGTGCAGGCCAATCTGTGGTCGCCTGTACCTTGATCGGATCCATTTTGATCCCGTCAGGGCCAATCAATAGTCCTAGGAACTCGATCTTGCTTGCCCCAAACACACACTTCTCTGGTTTCAAAAATAGATCATTCTCCGCTAACCTCCATAGCACCTCCTGCACTATTGCCTCATGATTTTCTTCATCCTCTGTGAATATCAGAATGTTGTCAATAAATATTATTACCATGCCTTTGTCTATTACATCCTTGAAAATGTTGTTCATCATATTTTGGAAAGTCGGGGGACTATTGGTCATCCCGAAAAACATGACAAGCAGCTCAAAGGATCCTCGACACATGGCAAATGCAGCCTTCCACTCATCTCCTTTCTTTATTTGTACACTATTGTATCCCCATCGTAAATCCAATTTTGTAAAGACCTTGGCTTTTCCCACCTTGTCAATTATTTCTGAGATCAATGGCAGGGGGTATGCGTTCTTCACTGTCCACTCATTCAGATACCTATAATTGGTACACATCCTCTTCCTTTGGTCTTTTTTAGGCATGAAGAATATTGGTGATGTCTGCGGTGATTTTGAAGGTCGTATATATCCTTTGCGCAATTGCTCCTTCAGGAATGCATCCACTTCTTCTTGTTCCAGCGGAGATAATGGATATACCTTTGACTTCTTCAGCACAAACCCTGGCTTCATCTCAATCACATGATCCCATGGCTTCCACACTGGCATTCACTCAGACTCCTTCTTCTGGAACACTGACAGATATTCATGATACACTTTTGGCACCCATTCCTCCACTGGCTTCTCCACCTTCACAATATTCTTGTCCCATGACTGTCCTCCACAAATTGCTCTAAAGGTTTGCTTTTGCTCTTCTTTCTCGATCATGATCAGAACTTCCCCATTTGGCATTTACTCATCCTCCACTTCCTCCATCATAACAGAATACTTCCTCGGATGTTCTTTCTCTCTCTTTTTCCTTTTTTCCTTCTTCATCTTCCTCCCATACACATTACATTCCTTAGGACAACAAGTCATTTGTACTTTCCCAGTTTTCCAATCAATTTCAGGATTATGCTTCCATAACCATGGACATCCTATTATTAGATTGGTTTTCCAAAGATCGCACACTTTGAATATGGCTTGCTCCTGATGCTCCTGATACTTTAGTACCATAATCACCTCCTCCTTGATAGTTCCTCCATGATTGACTGTTCCGTCAATATTGTACACCATTATAGGTTGCGCCAGCTTGCATGTGCTAATACTGTTTCCAGTAATTAAGGATCAATTAATGAATAATCCTGTAGCACCACTATCAAGCAATGCTTCCACATCAATCGCTGCATGCATGTCCACTGTCTTCAGTCCCACAGTCAAGGTAATTTCAGGCTGTATTCATGCAGAGCAAATGAAGAATTTAGGGGTAGCACTTGGCAATTTCCTTGGTCATGTGATTCACAACAGTTGTACTCCTCCTCGATTTCCTTTTCTGATTTACTCTGTGTTTCCTCGGATACTAATACATTGTAACGATTCTGGGTCACCAATGGGGAAACCTTCACTGGGACTCTTCCACAAAATTCTTCTGCCTGCCTTCCTCCGGCTTCACTTCCTCAATTGTAGCTTCCCTAATCTTTCTTTTCTGCCTACAATTCCTTGCAATGTGTCCTAACTGCCCACAGTTAAAACATTTAAGTGGGGCTCATCTCCCTGCTTGATCAACCTCCATTGCATCTGCTGGTGCTGCTGACTCCGTAACTATAGGTGTCACTGCCATGGCCGGTGGCTGTGTCCTCAGAGCTTGCGCCTGAGGCCCCTTTCCTTTCTCAGACTTTCCTCCTGATGACTTTCCAAATTTACTACTTCTGTACATCAATTTTGACTCTGCCTGTTCCTGCCGATATTGCCGGTCAAGGCACATTGCCCAATTATACCACTCATCCAACTTCTCTGGCATAGAAGGTAGTCAGTAGATAGACTTGAATAAAGAGGGATTTAATCCTGCTTTCAAAAACTCTACCAACATGGCTTCTCCCATATCCGTTTGTGAAGCTTCTGCTTTGAACTGCAAAATAAATTCATCCACCGTCAGGGAACCTTGGTGCATGGTCTTTAATTTAGCATTGGCTGTTGCCTTTGGATTAGGGTCTCCAAACTGTGCCTCCAATCTCTCCAGAAATTTCTTGAAGGTTGCAAATGGTTTAGTTCCCGCAGCAATTTGATTTATAGCCTTGTTCCTCCAGAACTGTGCTTTCCCCCCCTGAATATATGAGAGAGCAAACATAATCCTAGACTCTGCTGTACAAAACTCTGGCTTCCTCACATGGATGTACAGTACTATAGAGCTGATGAAGGATTTTGTATTCTCCATGGTACCGTCAAAGATTTGCAGGGGCATGTACTTAGGTAAGGGTGCTTTTCCATTTCCAGATCTCTCTGCTGTCTCATCCTCCTGCAACATCCACTCCACCATCTCCTCCATCTCATCATCTCTTTCTCCTGTCGTCTCTGGCTGTATTTCTGCTTGTCTGGGTTGTGATGCTGCCAACACTGACACTAATTGCAACATTTGCACTGTAAGTGCATCAATTTTTGCCTCTAGTGCTGGTGTGGAAACAGGATTAGGGCCAGGATTAGAAGTTGAGGGTTCAGACATAATTGTTAGATCTGTGATGAATCACTTCTTCGACAAATTCAAGATTTTTTTTCTTTCGGGACCTCTCCAAATGTTTACAGGTCACGTGATGGTTCATCGATCATTCGTCATTCGTCGGGCGCCTATTTTGACACTTCGGATCAATAACCCTTCCAACAGTTCCTTATCTCGGAAATATCACTGAATTTGGCTTGTAACTAAAATAGTCGTCCAAATAGAGTAATGTAAATTGTAACTAAACCAGATACAATCGGTTGTCTGGTTGCAGCTGTCCTAATGATGAGTGCTGCCTCTCGATCACTGGTGGTCACAATGTAAGGCGAGGCCTGGCATTGGCTTATGAAAGAAAAGGTAGATTATGTATATACAAGTACTTCTGGCTCGTGCTGAAAGGATGAGTAATTGGATGTGGCATGGTGAAACAATGATGTATGCGCAAGTAAGAGAAGGTGCACTGATATGGGGAGTTGTGTTCTTCTGTTAGGGTGACACCCACTATCTGCTAGCTAAGACTGTGCAGGTTCTCTCTACAAGAAGGGGGCGGGATCTGTGCGTGTGATGGGGGAATTTGATGGTTTTGATGCAAGGGGTTATTAATAGATGAGTTGGTTGAGAAAGGCCTTTCACACCAAAAGCATAGGTGGAATACCTAAGAGAACACAACTGGGGTCCCCTAGGTGTATATTTAGGGTTTATATACTATGTTACATATATTGTACATTGTTGTTACCGATGCACTCGTACATGCACATACATATTGATGCGTGTGAAATAAAATTCTCATGCTATCAAAGTGCAGCGTCATTTAGCATAATGTAGCGTAATTCAATATAATAAAATAAAAATAAAAATTTATTAGGTAAGGGTGGTTTCCTAACACACGTGTTCTGCCCAAAAGACAGAGTGTGCTCCATCTGACCACTTGTTCTGGTCTCCGTCGACTGCTTTAAATAATGATTGTTGAATGTCGAAGTGTGCTCTTTCGACGATTCTGTTGGCTTGAGAGTTGTAACCACTGATTTGGATGTGATTGATATGGTATCATTTTGCGAGATACTCCATTGCTGCAATAAATGCTGATCCGTTATTACTCACGATTTCATGAAGAGATCCCCATCAACAAATGACGTCTTCAAAGTTCCAGTCACCTAAGGTTGTGGCATTTTTGCGTCGAAGCTTTTACCATTCTGGATAGGCTGGTAGCAAACATCACCCTTGAATGATGTACTTGAATCCATTCAATGGGGGCATTTGCATTGTGTCAATGTAGACTTTGCCAAAAAGTGGTGCTGGGGTTGCCACTGTGGGCAGAATAAGCAGATTTCAGGTTTGTCGAAGTTGGCAGAGGTGGCAAGAGCAAATGTACCATGCAATGTCAGCTTTCATATTGGACCACCAAAATTGGATTGCAATGAGGGTTTTCGTAGTGAATACCATCTTGTGACCAATATCATCATGAGCAGCTCAAATAATCTTGAGGTGGCATTCCGAGATAGCGACCATCTTGTGGGCTCCTTGTGAATCTTTTTGCCAAAGCTTTCCAGAATCTATGAAGAACTCAGTACAATATTGCATGAAAGTGCCATAGTCTGCTTCGGAGAGGTCTGGTGGTCATTGTAAATCTTTGAGCCACTTCGAACACAAAGAAGTCGTTCATCATCTCATTTGGCATTTTCAGAATGAGGGACATCTTTGTAAGTGAGGTTCTCCCCCTTACTGAGATCTGAAGGTAGGGCGAATGTCAGTTGGAGCAAAAGTCCATCTGGACCATGGTGCATTCCTGCAACATGTACAAGAGTAAAGTGGAGGGTAAGGATGGATACAATCCATCAATTAATGCTCGCACTTGGTGCAATGTTGGGATTTGCTAGCATGCCTTTGATGTACCTGGCATCAACTTTGATGATGAGATTTTGTATGCTGATAACATACAATTCAAGTGCACCAAGTGCACAATAGAGTCTGTTGGGTTGCAAAAAGCGAGATTCATGGGCATTGAGCATGATAGATCCAAAACAACTGTAATAGTGTTTACAAAGATTGTTGGGGTCGCACTGAGGCAAGAGAAATCCAACTGTGATGTGCAAAGTGTTGACTGATAGGATGATGGGTGCATTCGAGGTGTAGTCAATTGCACGAATTGTGGGAGAAGTGATGAGAGCAAGTTTAGATCTTCTTGCACTGCAACTTGTGTTGGACCAAATTCAAATGGAATGTCCTTACCTATGAGGTTAATAAGAGCAGCTGCCTATTTAGCGAACTTCTGTATGAAAATGCAACAAACTCCAATGGTTCCTAAGAAGGCTTTTACTTCAGTGAGACTTTGACAAGGTCCCCATTTGCTGATTGCATCGATCCGAGTTGGGTCGGCCATATGACCTTCGATGTTGCAACAATGCCCTAAAACAGTGATTTCGGGGATGCAAAGGAATAGCTTGGGTCCTGAGAATGTCCCTCCACAATATTTCATGCGTTGGATGACATGATTGAGATTTTTGAAGTGTTCCCAAATGAAACGATGAATTCCTGGGTTCTGCAAAATAGTTTTGTAGCCTCCACTGGGGAGTGAGTAGCGTGATTTCGGACCTTTGATGGGTATGTCATCGATGTAGGGGATCGTAACATGGGGAATCTCGGGTTGTAGGAGTAATGGTCATGCATGAATCAGCATGATGGGTACTGAGTTGGTCCAACCCATTGGTAGAGTGACTGTAAGGGGACTAGTGCTTAAAAGTCCGGTCTGGTCCCAGTTTTTACCCTCCTCGAGGGAGAACCAGGACCGAGACTGGTTCTTATATTTCATGTAAACTACGAAAACTGAACCGGACCCTACAGGGCCAGTCTATATTGGTTACATATTGGTTCATAGACCTGTTTTGACCGGTCTACGGACTATATACTATTACATTTGATACAAAAAACTAATAAAACACAACAAGAAAAAAAAAAGAAAAAAAAGAAACCACCCCACAAGCAGTGGCTCGCAAGGCTGGATGTGGGTGCTGGGGAAGGCTGGTTAATACAGAAAGGAAAGATAATGCCCCCCTCTGTCCAAGAGATGATGAGATGGAGGAGATGGTGCAGTGGATATCGCAGGAGGATGAGACGGCAGAGAAATCCGGAAATGGAAAAGCACGCTTACCTAAGTATGCGCCCCCACAAATCTTTGACAGTACCATGGAGAATACAAAATCCTTCATCAGCTCTATAGTAGATTGTGATTGTGCCGACTTTGCAAGGGACATTTCATGCTAATCCTAAACTTTCATCAATGCCACCATTAGCTGATTGAAGCGGAATGTGGATGGAAGGATTGTATGCAAGACCTAGTTTGTGGCAGACTTCTTTGGACATAGCGATAATTGAGGAACCAGGATTAACTACACTTTCAACAGGGTTTTTACTGTTGATGTTCATCATAACTGATCTGATCGAGTGAGATTCCTTCGCAGTGATGAAGGGTTTAGGAATATTGCCGATTCGAAGAGAGCTGATATAAGTTTCGTATGGGTTGTTGATCATAAGTACCTCTTCATTGATGAGGTGCCCCGCATTGTTTCTGCCCTGATTCAGAATGTGATGTGGAGTTAGCTGTTCCTTCCATTTCACACAAACTTCAGGTGATAACGAAAGAAGTTCTTCCATAGTGAGGGTGACGATGGGTGTTTTCATCAAACGTGAAAATATGTCCTGAGTGATTTTGTCATTCTGAATGGGGGCTACTGTGTGGTACAAAGAACCATTGCATTCTTTACCTTTACTAGTAGAGGCAAAATTTTGTTTGTGAGGCGGTAGGTAAGTGTTCTCCGATGCTACAGCATAAGGATGGGCTGGGGGTTGTGAACTCACAAGAGGTTGTGAATTTGGGGTGGATTGCAAATTCAAAGTTGTCTGTGAAGCTGTTGCTGGTGCTATATTGGACATAGGTGCATTGGTCACCATGGATGATATAGAAGGAGGAGTGATGGTTGGAATGGGAAGCATGACTGGTACTGCTGATGGAGGCACAGACAAAATAGATGGCTGAACTACAGGAGCTGCAATTGGGTTGGGTTCAGGTCGAGTGAAGTTTCAACTACTTTGTAAGGCATATAATTCTTGTTCCAAATGAGTGATACAAATATTGGCTGAGGTATTCATGTCAGCAATCTGGTAGATCCCCCTAGGACCAGGAGCTGGATTGGGGGAAGGGGCAATGCCATACATGAGGGCAGGGACAATATTTACATCTGGGTTTCGATGAATTCACTTGTCGATGTGATCTTTGATACAATGGCCAGGAATGTTTTGTGGTGTGAACTGTCCATTTGGAAGCACAACCTTTCCTTTGGCCTTCTTCTTACACTTTCTGTCATTAATATATGTTTGACAGACCAAACAATCACTAATGAAGTGTCCTGAAAGACTGCAGAAAATACAGACTAGATTTTTGAGGTGATCCTGGTGAAACCCTTGATTAACACAAGGGGAATTGTTATTGTTATTGTTGGGTTGAGCTCCAGTTAAGGCAGTGATGAGAGTGGTTGCAAACTTTTCGAGAATTGGGGATAAATCCTCTGTTTTGATTTGTGGCGATGATGTGGAAGTAGTGGGGATAGATGTCAAAGTCGAAGATGGGGCTTGCGAAGTTGAGGCTGAGGGAGTTCACAAGGATGTAGTGCCTGCTAAAACAAATTTTGCAGAAGCATGGATGTCATTGAGAGGATAAGAGTCATCTGGGTAATGATCAGGGAATTTGAGTTCGAGACCCATCCATAATCCTGGTTGAAAGCCATGAACAAAAGCCCTGCTTTGTTCAGCAGCTGAAAGTCAATTTTTCATGGTGAGGAATTTAGTGATATTGTAGAAGGACCTGTAATATAATCCTAATTCATTCGCATCATAGATACCAATGCAAAGTTGTTTGCTGATAAGCTTATTCATATCTGCAATTGACCCCTTGCAGTTGTCTTGGGATCCAGGATACAACTTATGAATAGCAGTATGAAATTCATTGAACAAGACCCCTGTGTCATATTCTGGGATTGATTCCCAAAGTTTGGAAGTATCAATGTCGATGTAACTGGAGGTTGGTAGATGTACTACGAAACATTGCGAAGTCCTGCAAAACTGTACAAAGTAGTACAAAACACAATGAAGCATTTCAAAATGATATGAAGGAATTTAGTCGTGATGTGAAAGAATTCGAAAATCCTCTAAATGGTTTTGAAGGGCTCATGAGACGATGATGATAGGTGGAAACAATGTAGAAGATGATGACAAAGCTGATGGACGATTGACAATAGTTTCAGGAGACTAAGTAGCAAAACAATGAAGTTTGCAGAATACTGGAGATTTTTGGACTAAGACTGAGCTAAGACTCAAGAGCAGAACTCTTAAGTTTGATGATATGTGATCAAGGAAGACGACTTCTTGCTTTCTACCACAGTAAATACACCAAACTATATATGTTTTAGAGAAATAGTACTAAAAATGTGAAAGGCCATGAGACAAAACATGTGGTAAACATCAGGCAGTGAAAAAGGTGTCAAAATCACAAAGTAAATGAGAAAATGATAAGAAGGAAATGTGCAATATACATGGTATATCAAATCTCCTTGTCTTGTTGTTCCAATAAATTATGAAGATGTCGAAAAGTGCTTTGATGCATGCTAAGGTGCTAGCCATTGTGTCTCCTCATGTTTGTTGTGGCAGAAACGCAATATGTCAGTATGTGGAATGCTGGGAATGTGTGTTTGAGGTGCGGTACAATAAGAATACAGTGGCCAAAGTCGTTCAAAATGGTACAAAGTCTTTCAAAACATTTCAAAGTGTCATGTCATTGTTTTGTGCATTCATAGGCATTCATAAGCATTTGCAAAATTGTAAGACATTGTGGGGGATATGTCCAAGTGTGATGTATTTTTTTCAGAACTCAGCCACAAGGTGGACCTATTAACGAGCAACTGCTTATAGGGTGTACTGTGGAGTCTATGGCAATGACATGAGGAGGACAGAGATGACACCCAGCACCCACCCCCACTGCTGTGAGCAACTGCTCATGGGGTCATGGGTGTTAGCAGCCAACAATGACATTGGTGAGCACCAGGCTAGGAATGAGCCACCACCACCACCACCACCAATCACAATGCAGCACCAGCAATGGCACCACTGGCAGCAGAGCCAGACAATGACACCAAGTGACACTGACAATAACACATCCCAGACCACACCACATCCCCCAACCCCCCCTCCCCTGCATTTTGTGTGGGGAGGGGTCTTTATTATTTTCAATTCATATTATTCCCCCCCCCCCCTTGCTAGTCTAGTTCAATACAGCAGGGGCATGGCATGTGGGGTCATTCAGGTAATTTGGTGATATTTTAGTGTGATAATCCAATTGGACCTTATGTCATATAGTCATGTTCTTGTTTCTTCTTCCATCACATGCACCTGCAATGCGAGATGTGTCCTGTCAACCCAGCCCACTCATGGCTTTCAATTGAAGGAAGGACTCAGTTCTGTGGCATAGTTGAAGAGTGGATTCCACAATGGCAATCTGGACCAGCCTGCATCTCAAATGCAATCCAAAATGACCTTTAACTTCTCTGCTGGGCTATGGAGCTGGCTTCCTTTTCTTTGTCAATTGCATTGCTGGAGTCAATTGTGGGTTGACATGTTGAGGTGCTGGGGTCATGGGGCTTGGATTGACTTCTCCAGGCTGATTGAGTGCTTGCCAATTGTTCATTTTATGATTTGTTAACATACTACTGTAACTTTGCAATCATATCATGATAAGATTGTGCACATGCATTGAAAGGTCATGCTGAAAAGCCCTGCAGTGGTTGCTGAGAATGCCAAATCAACCCACATGCTATGCCACTGTTCTTTTGAAGCAGACCTTATATATCATAACAGATCAACTGTCATCTGTTATATTGCTATATTATGTCAGCATCAGAGACTACCCTCTTGCACCAAATCTGAGGGGTATATATATTGTAGTACTTACCCCTCACACAAGACATGAGGGCTGTAGTTCATTGATTTTTTTGATCTTAATGAAATGGCCTTCCTCAAAAAAAGATGAGCAAAAATAGTTTGAGTTTGGGTTATAAATAAACCTTATATTGATAAATCAAAATTCACCTGTGGCTCAACTGGTTGAGCACACTTGTTTGGTCTGTCATGTGATACCTCATCATGAGGTCTTGAGTTCAATCCCTGCACTACACAAATTTATTTTGTGGGTAATTTATGAAATTCACTACTAAGTCCAAAGTCCTTTGAATGCAGTATCTAATTGACTTATCATTTGGTTGAAATGCATTCCACTCAGACTCCACTCAGACTCCAGTGGGGGATTGAACTCTACTTGACTTAATGTAGTTCAATTGGACTCCACTCAGAGTCCACTAGGACAGGTGGGAGACTGTGAAGTACTGTCAAACAGCCATTCATCATTAGGACTGTCATCACTATCCCTGGATCAAGGATTGTTGTCCAAGTCAACCTGAGCATTGTGTAAGTCTGGTGCCTCACAGAGTTACTACACACACCAACACACATAACGTGCACACAAAACAACTGTATATACCAAAAAACACTCCAAGTGTGCACACATCAATATCTGCATCAAAGAAATGCTAAATATAGAATCAGGCCATGAAACAATGCCCACTATGCATTGCCATCACATTGCCATCAATTCTCCATCAATCAAACAAATTCCCATCAAATTCCCATCAAATTCCCATCAATCCCATCATTCCAATGTCATGATGTGACCCTACCATGTATAGAAAGTCTTGATGTGGCCATATTCTCAATATCTACAAGGCAGATAGCTATTTTTAGCATACTATAGGTAGTAGGCCATCTTTCCCTTTGTTTCCCCTGTCCCTTCCTCTCTTGCAATGAAGGTATAGTTAATTATTCTTTCTATTGTATAGTACTAATGTCCCTTCCTCTCTTGCAATGAAGATAACAGATTCCTGTCTGTCTGTCTGACTACTGAGTGAGGTTCCCTAACCAGGCAACCTTTCACTTTTTTTTGACATCAATACTCTTCTGCTTGATGACCACTCCACTCTGTCTTGGCTACCTTCAACCCCTACTCCCCTCATTACAAGGAGACAGAGGAGAAGACTGATTCAGTTGAGTTTACCTGCCAAACTACAAGTTCTAACCACTACCTGTCGAGATTGAGGATCAAATACTGCAAACCCTCTACCCTCCTCACCATCACCATCACCATCACCATCACTGTCTACTGACTCCACCAACTCTACCAATTTCATTACCATCATATCTGCCGCTGTTTCCTCAAAATGTACCATATATCGACAATCATGTCTCAACATGTCCACTCAAACCTTTGCTGAAGTTCAGGTTGCGAAGATGAAGGACTGCCCCATGCTCACTGCTGGTAAAATCACTCCTCTCATTATGCAATCTTGGATGCTAGCATGTAAATGGTACATGAAACATGCCAGTAAGACCCCTGGAGAGATACTGAGTTTTGTCGCTGAAGGGATGTTTGAACCCCAACTTGTTGGTTGGTATCAAGCTGACCAAATTTGGATTGATTCCCTCTCACTCAAGGAATATCTAAGGGAACTCTCCACTTTTGTTCTGGACAAGAACTGGGCTCACAACATCTTGGAGAAAGTCCTCTCCTCAAAACAGGGAAGTAAAGTTTTTATTGATTGGAAGATCAAAATGGAGAACTTGAATGCCATACTCTCCACATCCTCCCCTATTCATGTGCTCTCTAGAGATGTGCTCAAATTACAACTTCAATCTAATCTCCACCCCAAACCTTCACCTCAACCTCAGCAATGAACCCATCTTATCCATGGACCTTGCAGCTTGGTCTGTTGAAGTGAAGGAGAGAGATGATCAGATGGGTGCTGAGGATTCCTGCACTCAGAAACTCATTGACACAAATAACACTGCACGTGCTGCACATTGTGGAGAGAAGAAGGACCTTCTCTCCTGGATTACAGATCCTCAACAATGAGGTTCAGCTTCCGGAGTTAGCTCTGTTGCTGATTGGAAGACTTCTGGAGTGAACTCCATTGTCAACTGCAAATTCCTCCCTGCACTCACCATAAATGAGAGGAAACTCTTGAACAAACAGTCTGGTTGTACACATTGTCGAACCTTTTATGTGGGACACCAAGCAGATCAATGTCCCATGAAAACCAACAATACCTGGCCCGATGTTGATTATACTGCACCCTCACCCGGGAAATGGCTTCCACAGCTGCCCCCAAGATCACCACTGCATACATTGAGGGTGAAATTTGGGATGACAAAACTGACTCGCATGTTGCCAATTCTCCTGAGATACCCTTTACTGTCCCTCACCTATATGTCCAATTGACTGCCACTGGACCTCATATTTCCAAACTCCCTATTTCTATACAAGCCCTTATCAATGTTGGCTCCCTATCTACAGTGATTACTTCTGAACTTGTTGATAGCCTGGGCTCTGCCGATGCCAACTCCCTCCAGCTGAAGACAACCTATCATCTCCATCAGAATCTCCATTAAGGTGCAAAGAATATGTGAAGCTTGAGGTGCAATCAGGACAAGGAAAATGGATATCTAGGACTATGTGAATTAAAGTGAATGTAGGATTGCCAATACTGCTTATATTAGGAATTGTTAAGAACTGATCCTGAAGTGCATGTTGGAATCTGTTTGGATCTTGTGGGTATCAAAAGTGGGAGGTTGTTGGGTCATAGCAGATCCAGCAGAAGGGGAACAGAAAGGACTTGGCTTCAACTCATAAGAAGTTGCACCCTTCACCTTGTCTGGTGTCCTAATTTCAAGACAAAGCTTTTGGAGGTAGGAGTGGGAAGTGCAGGAAGTGCAGAAAGTGTGGGAGGATGGGTGTGGAGGGACTTAGGTTATGTTTGAGTGAGATCAGAACTTTGGAGGGGAAACTAGAGGTCGAGTTGAATGAAGTTTGGACTCTTAGAGGATGAAGATAGGAGTAGAATGACATTGGATTAAAAGGCTTAAGTTGAGTCTTTGTTGATATATGAACTGAGGAATACAAGTTGAAACTAACTAGGCTTAAATATTAAAGTATGGAATAAGAGCAGAATGTTTCAGAAACTGCAGCAGTGTCTCAACTGCATAGATAAATTACCTAGCAGGAGCCACACAGGAGTCCATAGTTGAATTTTCAAAAGAGACAGCAGCCTTGGGAAGGCAGCCATGGGTGCTGTACAAGAAAGCCTGGTGCACAGCAGTGTGGGCAGTGCAAGGTGGCTGGGAACAAAGGTGGAAAGGAGTCAGTATATGTTGGGTTTCCTAGTGAGGGAAGAACAAAGGGCAGAAAATGGTCAGAAGAGTGCAGGTTCAGATTGGGTGATGAATGGTTCTTGACAGTATTTCCCCCTTGGTGCCGAGCCCACAAGGCATGTGTGTTCATGTCTGAGTATGGAAGTTGGTTGATTTTCCGAATGCAGAAACAGTTGAGAAGCCAAAAGTGGAAGTTGGTTGAGAAATTCTAACTTGTCTCTAACCCCCCATATTTGACCACTATGTCGCTCCCAGCCCTCTCAGTAACTGAAAAACTGGCCACTATGAAGGCACAGCAAGAGCAGATGGAGTGGGAGATGAGAGATCTCGAAGAGGAGGCAAGGAGACAGGAGGAAGAGGAGCAGAGGGTGCAGGAGGTGCAAAAGGTGGCAGAGGAGGCTGCCAAGGCAGAGGCAAAGGAGGCAGTGCATAGGGAGGTGTTGGCATGGAAGAAGGAGGCAGCAGCCACCAGGAAGGCAGAGAAGAAGCGAGCAGCAGTGGTGGCTGTGGGTCTGCCACAGGAAGCGGAGGGGAGAAAGTCCCCAAAAAAGAAGAAGTCAAGTTGAAGGCAAGAGTGGGGTCAGAGGAGTCTGAGGGGCAGGTGCGGGTGCAAGTGGCCCTGCCCTGCAAAAAGTGAGTTTTTATTTTACTTGTTCATCTTCCTTTACTGATGTGCGGCATAGGTGCAAAAATCAAAAAATCTCTTGTTTCAAGATGGGTGCATGGGGACATGTGTCAAGCACAAATGCAAAGAAGTGGTGTGGGAGGGGCAGGAGGGCCCTGCAGAAAAAGTGGCAGGGAGAGCAGGTCCTGGGATGGGGAGGACCACAGCAGAAGTGGCGGGCCCAGTGGGGGGAAGCAGAATATCAACTTCTCTTCCCCCCCTGACTCCGAGAGATGTCGATATTTGGCACACGTGACCGCTTTAGGTGCTTTTTTTAGCACATCTACAATGAAAGTCTTGTATCTCATTCATTTATTGTCCGATTAGGTTCATTTAACTACAGATGGGAAAGTACATCATTGGCCAGTCATCGGGAGAGTAGTTGGCATTGTTTGGTATTGTTGTCATGGTTAAATATAGTGTTTTCATCCAATTTGCATGATTTAACTTGCAAATGAAAAGTATGCTGTTGGTCTATCATTGGGAAATATTTACAAGTATTTGGGATTGTTTGTTTATAGATCAAAAAGATCAACATAACTATATCAGAGCCAGTTTTTACTCAATTGAGTTTATTAAACTTGTGGAAGGGGATGTAACTTGGACACTTTACCCTGTGCACAAAAGTTGTTTATATTTGTTTGTTAGATTATCAAAATACTGGATCTTGCTCAATTCTTGCCTGATTTCTTTTATTTAACTTGGAATGAGAAGATACCTTGGGTGACTTTCCATAAGATTTCAGAATAAAATATTTGGCAGATCTCAATTGCCAATCCGCTGATGGCAAATTTAATCTGATAATCTATTGTTTTGATTAAACCACAAGGCAGTCTGATTTAAATATATTAAGACACTGAATATTGCCACTTAGCCTATGGACGACATTGAGCAACTCATTCTCCAGTCCACATATGGCGTGGCATAGTAAAAAAAAAAAAGGTGTCGAGAAGCACATTGGAGACATGCAGTCTCTAACAGATGCACAGGGAGTGACTCAGACAAGCTCTAACTCACACCGATGTGGCAAGATGCAAGGATCAAATGCTATGCTACTGTGTCTACCACAAATGGATATCAACATGGTCACCTGACTACTATGGTGGTGTGACTACTGCAGTGGCATGCCACATGGTTACAACATCCTAGTGGATTTTATGATAAGGGTAATGGGTGCCGGCCTTCGCATCTTGCATATTTGGTAAAACCTAGGGGCAGGTAGCATACTGCGACTCAATGAGGTCCCTATGCATGATTGTATGGCGCAGGTACAGCGAAAAAAAAATTTTTTTGAGTGGCACTGCTAGCCATATTTCACCTAATTCAGGCAAACATTAGCAGTAGAAATCAATAAAGATGGTCACAGGAACAAGATGGGCTTACATTCCAGGAGACTGTGCTTCAGGCTGCAAGTTCAATGTTACAGATGGTGTCAAAGGGTGGCTTGTGCTTGGTTGTGTTGTGCCAGATAGGTAAGCTACAGTGTATCAAATGATACAGTCTATTGAACACATACAATGTATCGAATGATACGGGTTTGGTGGATGCTGTCGAACACTCTATATGTATATGTATACATACTGTAGTATCAAATAAATTCACTATTGCAATCTTTGCTGTCTTATACACTACATATGGGTAATGAATGTAATATATAGCTGAGTGACCTATGCATTGGACACAATTGGCACCGGCAATGGCAATGGCAACAGCATGGGGCTCTACCATTGGGCATCACCATTGGGAATCAGGATGGGGAGTTGGCATTCATGTGTTAGACCTATGTAGGATACAGACCTACAAAGTAAAATTGGTGCCGAGTGCTGCTCAGCAGCCTGGTGGCTGTGGCCAATGCCGATGCCACCTGAACAAATCCCCGATGATGAAGGTTGTACAGCATCATGTATGATAAACTCAGTAAAGGCCTCATTTAAGTGATAAATAATTTGTTGTAGTATGCAGACCTACAAAATGAGATTGGTGCTGAGTGCTGCTCGGCACCCCAGTGGCTGTGCCGATGCTGATGCCGATGCCACCTAAAAAAAATTCCTGATGCCGATGCCTCATTTATGCAATACTTAATTTCTTCAATGTAGTATGCAGACCTACAAAAAGAGGTTGGTGGCATTGGCATTGGCCACAGCCACTGGGGTGCTGAGCATCACTCGGCACCAACCTCATTTTGTAGGTCTGCATATTACAACAAATTAATTCCCCCATCCTGATTCCCAATGGTGATGCCCACTGGTAATGCCCCATGCTGTTGCCATTGCTGTTGCCAGTGCCAGTGCCAATTGTGTCCGATGCATAGGTCACTGAGCTATATATTACATTCATTACACATATGTAGTGTATAAGACAGCAAGGATTGTAATAGTGAATTTATTTGATACTACAGTATGTATATATATACATATAGAGTGTTCGACAGCATCCATTGAACCCATATCATTCGATACATTGTATGTGTTTGATAGACCGTATCATTCAATACACTGTAGCTTACCTATGTGGTTGTGCCGAGTTGTGTTTATTCATGCTGAAAAAAGTCTATTCGAGGGGGGGGTACCCTATCAACAAATTAAGGTTTATTCGAGGGTCTAAGCGAGATCTGTGTTCATTGATCCAGCTGATGGGAGTTTAACTTGTAATAGAACAGAATATCATTGATGCATCATTAACATAATAGTTTCTGCTATTTGGTATTATTTATTAGGGCTAAATATAAAGTTCATATCTGTATTTTATGTTTTATATATCATTCTGATCAGCTTCTTGAGCTGATTTAATATTTTTTATTTCTTTGCATACTATTGGATTTTTTATTACTAAATATTGTCAGGTATTTAGCATTATTTGATTATAGATCATAAAATGTAAGGACTCATACCTGCCAGAATTGGCCCTCACCCCCAAGTGATGTGAGATGGAACTCCATGCTTGAAGAAAACATAAAGGATGAACAAGTTGGCTAGTTCCTGTGCTGTGATCTTGTTAACCATTGGGATGAAAATGCCTTGCTTGGTGAGTTGGTCAATGATGACCAGTATAGCGGTGTGGCCAGCAGAGTCAGGTAGTTGCTCAATGAAATCCATTGAAATTTGAAATTGAGTTCCAAGGTCATTCTGGAACTGGAAGTTGTTTCAGGAACCCATAAGGTTTGTGTTGGGGCGATTTGGATCCCTTGCAAGTGGTACAGGACTTGCAGAAATCCTGGAGGTTTGGCCAGACATATTCCCAGGGATGAGCTGCAGGGTTTTGTTTTGTCCGAAGTGGCCAGAGTAGTGTTGCCATGGCTCGAGCTGCATTTTTTCTATCTTGGGAAATAAATTACGTAAAATCACTAAACTATTTGAGGAGCTAGATCCCATCAAAAGCCAAGGGGTCTCCTGCCAACTCTAAGTGATCGGAGAAGCAGTTCCTGAGATATCCAGGTGGTTTTGAAATGGCTCAACTTTCAAGCCAAGCCATTTCAAAGCCACCTGAATATCTCAGGAACCACTTCTCCGATCGCTTAGAGTTGGCAGGAGACTCCTTGGCTTTTGATGGGATCTAGCTCTTCAAATATTTTACTGATTTTATGTAATTTATTTCCCAAGATAGCAAAAAATGTGGCTCGAGCCATGGCAACACTAGGCCAGAGAGGATATGATCATGTTTGTACTGTAGGACCTTGAGGTGGAGATCCGCAATGTCCAGAATGTAAATCCAGTCAAAGTGGCAGAGAAGACCTACCTCGTCTATAGTCCAGTTGGGGTCAACAGGTGTCAGAAGTTGGGCAGATGATAGTGGGTCAAGGGGTAAAGAGGTGCAGATGTCATTGTGAAGTTTCTTGACATCCATGATTACTGCTTGTCAGATGACAGGTGTTGCAAGGTAGATTGCATGAAGAGAAGAGATGAGTTGTTCCTGTGTGAATACAGGTTGAAAATTGGTTGGGTTTACAGAGGTGAAGTCACTATTTCCCCCTTTGTGGTAAATGTCCCAACATCTTGTGAGTGCATCTGGCTTGGCCCCCAATTTTCTGGGGCAGAAGTGGATAACAAGATTGAACTGTGAAAGATACTCGGACCATCTGGCTTGGCAATGGGTGAGCAATTTAGTGGTGCTGAAGTACTCAAGATTTTTGTGATCCATGACTACATCAATCGGGTTTGCGGAACCCTCAAAATATTGCCGCCAATGTTTGAAGGCTTCCAAAATGGCCAGAAGTTCCTTATCGTGTGTATCATAATTTAGTTCAGGGGGCTAAAGGAGTGGGAGTGGAAAGCAACTGGATGAATTTCACCATCTGCAGTGTAAACCAAGAGGATAGCCGCTAGGGCATAGTCAGAAGCATCAGTTTTGAGTACCATTTGAGAGTTGGGTACCCATTGAGTTAGGATGGAGGCATGGGTGAATTCTTTTCAAAAGTGTCATGGCACTTCTTGTTGAAGTCCCCAAGGTGTGGATTTCTGCATCAAGCAGGTGAGCAGAATGACAATGTCTGAATAGCTGTTCATGAAGTGGCAGTAAAAGTTGCAAAAGCCTAAGAAGGATTGGATATCCTTAATTTTCCTAGGCTCAGGCCAGTTGAGGACAGTTTTGACTTTATCCTCAGACATCCACAGGCTGAGACTGCAGCCCATCTGGTGAAAAGATGAAACCTAGATATTCAATGGTGTCTCTGTGGAACTCACATTTCTGAGGTGAAGCATAAAGTCCATTCTTCTGGAGTCTGCAAAGAACTTCCTTGATGTGAGCTCCATGCTGCAATTTGTCATCGGAGTAGCTCAGGATATCATCGAGGTAGATGATGACACAAACATCTAGCATGTCACTGAAGATGTCGTTCATAAATTGCTGGAAGGCTGTGGGTGCATTAGTGAGACCAAAGGGAACCACCAAGCACTCAAAGGATCCATAGTGGGTGCAGAAGGTGGTTTTCCACTCATCACTGTCCACAATGTGGACTAGATGATAAGCATGCCACAAGTCTAGAATTAATAAGGGTTCAGACAGGAGCAGATTTGTTGGGAATGGTTAAAAGAGTGGTGAGGGGGTCAAGGAAAGAGCGGACATGTTGAGATGAATGTAGGCAGCCAAATGGGTAAGGTCAATGCAACCCTCAGCCCCAGTGGCTTTTTCCTGAGGGTTGCAGACTATGTTTCCAAGTCCACAATGTCAGAAATGACAGTGGAGGCATGGGCTTTCACAGTGTTGGATTTTGGGCAGTTTGCTGCTACATGCCCTTCCTCACCACAGTAGAGACAAAGTTGTTCTCTCATGCGATGTTCATGTTCATCCCCAGTAAGCTTGCTGTTCTTCCCCAACTTATCAGAGATGGACAACTTGGGCTTGTCCCAGGGAGTGTTCCTTGTCATGGGGGACTGTGGGTTGGAGGTGTTACCGCAGGTGGAGTTCAAGGAGAATTGGTTGGTAGACAAGGAAGAGCCTTTGGAAGTGTCCTTCCAGCTGAGATTAGAAGAACTACTGGAATTCTTTGTTTCAAGGCAGGTTTCTTCCTCTTCCATCCAGTAGATGTCATCGCTGTCCTGCACTCTCAAGTGCAGTTCTGCAAGAGTATTGGGTTTACCACCCTGGAGAACTTCTATGTGAAGTTGGAGCGGAAGACCATGGAAATAGCAGTCACAAAGGGCTGCTTCATTCCAATTGACCCTGGAAGCTAATTCCCAGAAGTCAATGTTATACTTTGTGATTCAACCACCTTTCTTCATTGCTAAGTCAGAGAGCTTTTTCTGCATCTCCAACCGGGTTGTGCAGGCCAAAGTTGCTTTCAAGCTTGGCAAGGAAAGCTTCATAATCCCACATTCAGTGTGCAGAATCTGTTGGGTCATTAAGCCCAGGCTCCAACCAACTAAGAGCTGGTCCTTTAAGATAAGAAAGGATGAATATGAGCTTTTTCTCATCAGAGGAAAATATGTGTGGGCGGTTGCAGAAATGAAGGTTACAGGAGACTAAGTCTTTTCAGACTGGTGCCATTGAAGTGTCAGGGTTGCAAACTTTGATTTTCTTGGTCTTGGGTGCGGCACCATGATGAAGAATGAGGATACTCTCCAAGTGGTTGTAAAGAACATCTATGAACCTATCCCCTGGATCAGGGTTTCCCACAGCAGGAGGTTGATTGTCTGGATTAGTGTTGCCTTGACTGACTGGGGGCATTTTTGTATTCTTGAAATAACTTGACACAATGGACTCAGCCTGCTTAGTGTGGAGAGAGGACCCATCGACTTTTGGGGCTCCCTATCTATTCAAATATTTTCAGAATTCTATTCAATTCATTGGAATTGATATTGCCTTTGACTCTTTTTTTGCAAGTCAACAGCAAAAATGAGTCAAAGGCAATATCAATTCCAATAGATTGTACAGAATTCTGAAAATATTTACATGGATAGGGAGCCCCAAAAGTCGATGGGTCCTCTCTCCACACTAAGCAGGCTGAGTCCATTGTGTCAAGTTATTTCAAGAATACAAAAATGCCCCAAGTTGGTCAAGGCCACTAGGACTCTAGATCATTGGGATTGGGGTCACCCCCAGGGCTGTCAGGTCCACCAGGGGGTCCATCCTCTAGACCAGGATCTTCCAACCTGTAGGGTTCAGGCTGGTTGATGCCCCCTACATACTCAAGGGGAGTTGTGGGTTGGAGATCTTCTGGGTTTGCAGAAGAATGAGGGGCATGAGTAGACATGAGATTAGCACTGATTTATGGGGCTCCAGAGCCAATTTGTCAGAAAATGTCCAAAGGTCTGGAAGACACTCCAAACATAGTGGCGGGTTGGGGGTCGGAAAGAGTGAATTGCTGAATTGCAGAGATCCCTGGAATGGTGCCAGTGCATTGGGAATTTCTGGTTGTGCACTGGTGGGTCTCAGTAGGGGTCATAGAGAGAAGAGAGACAAGTGAAGTGTGAGTTCACATATACTGTTAAGAACTGATCCTAAAGTGCACATCGGAATCCAGTGAGATCCTGCAGGTATCGAAAGCGGAAGGTTGTTGGGTCATAGCTGATCCAGCAGAAGGGGAACAGTGATAGGTCCACCTTGTTGTTCAAGCTCGGAAAACACATCTACAATTGTTGTCAAAGCTCTACGAACCCCTCTGAAGCTCTACAAACCTCTACAAAACTCTACAAAGTCACGAGAATGCTTCAAAACTCTTTGCAACACCTCGAAATTCTTTGTATGCCTTTGGCTGCCATAATACAACTACCCCGACCTTTGTACAGCTCAGGATATACACTTGGAACATTGTCCATGAGTTCCGAACCAGTTTTGAGCAATATCACAGCAATATTGGCCTTCAAACAAGTCCAATATTTCCTCGAAAGACTTTGAAAACATCAAAGATCAAAAATCAACATTGGACACTATATCGCTATCCGAATGGTCATCGCACACATGCCAGACATATCCCCTACCATTGTTGAACAATATCGGACCGATGTCGGGCCATGAACAAAGTCCGAAGAAACTTTAAACATCTTCAAAAAACCTTGAACCTCAAAAAACATCTTCGGACACAGTATGTCCTATTCGAACGATCTTCGGATGCATGCTGGACACATGGGACACTATCTCGAGTATATTGAACACATTTCAACCGCATGTGCATGCATACAATCTGCTCGAAGCAGTTTCTGATGTTTTATTCAATTTATAATAAGGACAGTCCACTTTTAGCTATTCTTTCTTATTATTTCTTCATCATGTGTTATATTCACCCTTTCTAGTCTCGCTTTATTGTTCTGATATACTTCTATTGTATTTTGCCTCGAGTTTTCCACATGTTTGCCTCATGTTCTCTAGCCTTTTTAGGTAGTTTCTTTATTTTATATAAAAAGATGTACTAGATACAAAGAAAAACAAGAAAGTCGTCATCTTCCTCCCAGATCACAGTGATTTGAGAGTTCAGTTTAGTCTTATTCAGTCCGAAGTTTGGTGTTTTATGCTAAACTTCCTTGAAATTCCTCGCATTATGCTATTTTTGCTCTCTTTCCCTCGATTTGCCTTTGCTTTGCTTCTACTACTTGTCTAGTCTCCTGATATTGTGTCCAAACATATTTGCGCACTCGAAATTCCTCGAAACGTCTTCGAAAAGACCTCGAAAAATATTGCAACATCTCGAAAATCATCGCAACTGCTTGAAAATCCTTGAAAGTCCTCAAAACACATTCTTTTAGCTTCGAACTGCTTCGACAAGCAGTTGTTTTAGGACTATTTGATGGTTGGTCTGACAGGTGACATCTAGAGGGCCTTGTATCCTTCCTCTGACTTGTGTTATACCATCTGAAGCCTTTTTGTGGGTTTTGTTTGGGTTTCTGGGTTGAGCATCATCAATGGAAAGGACTTGGCTTCAACTCATAAGCAGTTGTGCCCTTCACCTTATCTGGTGTCCTAATTTCAAGACGAAGGTTTCAGAGGTAGGAGCAGGAAGTGCAGGAAGTGCAGGAAGTGCAGGAAGTGCAGGAAGTGTGGGAGGATGGGTGTGGAGGGACTTAGGTTAAGTTTGAGTGAGATCAGAACTTTGGAGGGGAAACTAGAGGTCAAGTCGAATGAAGTTCAGACTCTTAGAGGACAAAGATAGGAGTAGAACAAGATTGGATTGGCAGGCTTAAGTCAAGTCTTTGTCAATATACAAACTGAGGAATACAAGTTGAAACTAACTAGGCTTAAATACTAAAGTATGGGATAAGAGCACAACATTTCGGAAACTGTGGCAGTGTCTTGACTGCATAGATAAATTACCTAGCAGGAGCCCCACAGGAGTCTGTAGTTGAATTTGCAAAAGAGACAGCAGCCATGGGTGCTGTACAAGGCAGCCTGGTGCACAGCAGTGTGGGCAGTGCAAGGTGGCCAGGATCAAAGGCAGAAAGGAGTCGGTGAATGTTGGGTTTCCTGGTGAGGGAGGAACAAAGTGTGGAAAATGGTCAGAAGAGTGCGGGTTCCAATTGGGCAAGGAACAGTTCTTGACAGTAGTTCATATATACTGTTAAGAACTGCTCCTGAAGTGCATGTTGGAATGCAATTGGATCCTGCAGGTATCAAAAGTGGGAGGTTGTCAGGTCATAGCAGATCCGGTGGAAGGGGAACAGAAAGGACTTGGTTTCAACTCATAAGAAGTTGCACCCTTCACCTTGTCTGGTGTCCTAATTTCAAGATGAAGGTTTTGGAGTTAGGAGCAGGAAGTGTGGGAAGTGCAGAAAGTGCGGGAGGATGGGTGTGGAGGGACTTAGGTTAAGTTTGAGTGATATCAGAACTTTGGAGGGGGAAACGAGAGGTCGAGTCAAGTAAAGTTCAGACTCTTAGAGGACAAAGATAGGAGTAGAATGAGATTGGATTAACAGGCTTAAGTTGAGTCTTTGTTGATATACAAACTGAGGAATACAAGTTGAATACTAAAGTACGGAATAAGAGTGGAACATTTCTGAAACTGTGGCAGTGTCTCAACTGCGTAGATAAATTACCTAGCGGGAGCCGCACAGGAGTCCATAGTTGAATTTGCAAAATTGGGAAGGCAGCCATGGCTGCTGTACAAGACAGCCTGGTGTTGTGATTTATGCCCATGCAAGAACTGCTATAGATAAGTGTTCTGGGTATGATCTTGTGAATCCTGTGATCCTTTTCAGGAAACCCATGCAACCAAGAGTGACACTTCCACCCACACCAAAGAACACCCAAATTTCCAAACCAATAACACTCAAGAGTGCTGAGAAACCTACTCTTGCTGGATATCTTCTCCCTGCCCCCATCATGGCTGCAGTCAGAGATTGTATTGAGTCCATTGCCTTTCAGGAAGTACTCAAGGCAAAGAATGCCCAGATGAAACTCAAGCTCATTGATCTTCCCTCTCTGACTTCCCAACAACATTGATAACCTTCCAGAACACATTTTTCACCATATACAATTGAAGAACCCTACCCAAGTAACCAATGGTAGAGGATATGCTGCACCAAAGAAATATCAGGTTTCTTGGAAGAAACTTTTAGATGAACATCTTGCCTCTGGCTGTATGCATCCCACCTCATCAGAGTATGCTTCCCCTGTCTTCTGTGTTCCAAAGTATCATGGGGGAATACCAGACCTGACCATACCTCCCCATTGGGTAAACAGCTATTGTGCTCTCAACAGCAATACTATCCAAGACAATCTTCCCTTAACCCACATTGATGACATATTTGCCAACTGTGGGAAAGGGAAGATATTTGGCAAAATGGACATGACAAACTCCTTTTTCCAGACTTGTGTCCACCCAGATGATGTTCATCTCACTGCTGTATGAACTTCCTGGGGACTATATGAATGGAATGTTATGCCCCAAGGTGGCTGCAATGCCCCAGCCACTCATCAACACCAAATGACAGATGCTCTTAGAGAACACATAGGCAGGATCTGCCATGTGTACCTTGACAACATTATCATTTGGTCACAAACACTTGAGGAACATGAACACAACTGTACCCTCATTCTGGAAGCATTAAGAAATGCAAATATCTATTGCAATCCAGACAAATCAATTCTATTCACCCCTGAATTGTCCTTTCTGGGGCATATTGTCTCTGGGACAGGCATTTTACCTGACCCCAAGAAGACTGACTGCATCACAAACTGGCCTCAACCAACAACTGCCACCAATGTCTGTGGGTTTTTAGAATTGACCCGATACATTGCCATTTTCATTCCTGCATTGGCAGAATATACCAGTATCCTCACCCCACTCACTACCAAAGAATGTGATAAAATCTTCCCAGAATGGACGAGTGAACATCAATCTGCATTTGAACACATCAAGAAATTAGTGCTTGGTGTAGATTGCCTCACTGTAATTGACTATGATGACCCTATCTCCCACATCTATGTCACCACTGATGAAAGTGACTGTCAAACTGGAGCTGTCCTGAATTTTGGAAAACTTGGGAAACAGCCTGCCTAGTTGCATATGACTCTTACCAACTAAATGATGCCAAGAAGAATTATCCAGTTCATGAGAAGGAACTTCTTGCTATAGTCAAATCTCTGAAGAAATGGAAATCTTACCTTCTCAATACCCACTGTGAAGTCTACACTGATCCCAGAACTCTTCAATATCTCCAATCACAAAAAGAGATGTCTAGGAGACAAATGCGATGGTCAATGTATCTTTCTGACTTTGATTATGACATCACCTATATTCAAGGAGAAGACAATACAGCTGCTGATGCCTTGTCTAGAATGCCTGATTTACCTCCTGATGCCATGTTGGCAGCATGTGCAATGGCTTATACCAGATCCCCTGCCCCCTCCCATACTGCCGGAATTCTAGACATATCAACTGATCAATCTCTTCTCCATGCAATCATCAATGGCTACAAGACTGATGATTTTGCCAAACAATTTACCAAGGACATTGCCTTGGGAAGTGTAGAAGGAGCAGTACACATCAATGGGCTGATATATGTAGGACAGTGCCTCCTCATTCCCAAAGACACCAAAGTATGGGAATTACTCTACAATCTAGCACATGACACTCTGGGACACTTTGGCTTCAACAATAGCTATGAGTCCCACCGTGGTTCTTATTATTGGCCACACATGCAACCTGACTTAGAGATGGCATACATACCCTCCTGCATGGAGTGTCAGGGAAATAAAAACCACACATCCAAACCCACAGGACCACTTTAGTTCATAAAAAGAAAAAGAAAAGAAAAAAAGAAACTTATCTGGGGCCCAAATGATGATACACATTGTTTGGGCCCATGTTCTACATGAAGCAGCAGGTATATGGCTGCAGGTGGTGTTTCTGGGTGTTGTGGGTGTGGCATCCATGGGTCTTGGTGGATTGGTGGTGGTGGTATGGAAGGAGGTGGTGGTGTCAATGGTGGGGATGGTGGTGAGCTGGCAGATGTGTGGCAGTGCAATGATGCGGCTATGCACTTTGTCATGCACAGCCATGCCATTGGTATGTAGAGAGGTAAGTAAGCTTACCTGGTAAGACTCTTTGGTGTAGTGGTTAAAGTGCTCTTCTTGGTGTGGGTTCAACTCTCATGTGTAATACTGTATTTTATTACATAATTCATGACCCCAAGGAATCCTAGTGGATTCCTGGTACAGGAGTCCTGGGGAATTCCAGGAATTCCTCCTGGAAGAGTGTAATTTACCAGGAATCAACAAGGAATCCTCCTGGAATGGGAAGAGTGAGGAATGGATACTTGAGTGACAAATGGCTGGAACATTTGTTCCCAATAATCCTCCAGGATTCCTGGTCTTCCTGGTAGGAATGCCAGGATTCCTCCAGGAATACATGGGGGAGGATGAATACCTCCAGAAAGCTGTTGTGGAAGCCATAAAATGACTGCGAGATCAAATTTGCTTATGTTTATCAAAATTTCAGCTCTGCAAAGCACTGAATTTGATCTGAACATTACCACAAATAGGCCAACACATGATGGGAAACTACCATATATAGAAGGAGGAGGGGTGTCACAGATGGTTGCTTAAAAGTATTATGAGTGGATGTCTAAAACTCATCTAGTGTCACCCCCCTTGGGTTCTTCTAATTACTTAGAACAAAATATGCATAAGTCAAGGGGTGTTAGGAAACCACCCCATTACCTAATAAGTTTTCATTTTTATTTTATTATGTCGAATTACGCTACATGATGCCAAATGACACTACAATTTGATGCGTGAGAATTTTATTTCGCACGCATCAAAATGTACGCGCATGTACAAGTGCATCGGTAACAACAATGTACAATACATGTAACATAGTATATAAACCCTAAATATATGCCTAGGGGACCCCAGTTGTGTTCTCTTAGGTATTCCACCTATGTTTTCGGTGTGAAAGGCCTATCTCAACAAACTCACCTATTAATAACCCCTCGCATCAAAACCATCAATTTCCCCATCACGAGTGTGGATCCCACCCCCTTCTTGTAGAGAGAACCCGCATGGTCTTAGCTAGCAGATAGTGGGTGTCGCCCTAACAGAAGAACACAACTTCCCATATCAGTGTGCCTTCTCTTACTTGCACATACATCATTGTTTCACCACACCACATCCGATTACTCATCCTTTCGGCACGAGCTGGAAGTACTTGTATATACATAATCTACCTTTTCTTTCATAACCTGATGCCAGGCCTCGCCTTACATTGCAACTGCCAGTGATCAAGAGGCAGCGCTCATCATTAGGACAGCTGCAACCAGACAACTGATCAGATCTGGTTTAGTTACGATTTACATCACTCTATTCGGATGACTATTTTAGTTACAAGCCAAATTCAGTGTTATCTCCGAGATCATGCACTGTTGGAAGGGTTATTGATCCAAAGTGTCAAAATAGGCGCCCGACGAATGACAAACCATTGACGAACCTCGACGAACCTTATCACGTGACCCGTAGACGTTTGGAGAGGTCTCGAAGAAAAAAAAATAAAAAATAAAAATTTTTTGAATTTGTTGAAGAAGTGATTCATCACAGATTCTACAATTATGTCTGAACCTTCAACTTCTAATCCCGGTCCTAATCCTGTTCCCATACCAGCACTAGAGGCGAAAATTGATGCGCTCACAGCACAAATGTCACAATTAGTGTCAGTATTGGCAGCATCACAGCCCAGACAAGCGGAAGTACAGCCAGAGACGACAGGAGAAAGAGATGATGAGATGGAGGAGATGGTGGAGTGGATATCGCAGGAGGATGAGATGGTGGAGAAATCTGGAAATGGAAAAGCATGCTTACCTAAATACACACCCCCGCAAATCTTTGACGGTACCATGGAGAATACAAAATCCTTCATCAGCTCTATAGTATTGTACATCCATGGGAGGAAGCCAGAGTTTCATACAGCCGAGTCTAGGATTATGTTTGCTCTCTCATACATTCAGGGGGGGGAAGCACAGTTCTGGAGAAATGAGGCTATTAATCAAATTGCTGCGGGAAATAAACCATTTGCAACCTTCAAGGAATTTCTGGAGAGATTGGAGGCACAGTTTGGAGACCCTAATCCAAAGGTGACAGCCAATGCTAAATTAAAGACCATGCACCAAGGTTCCTTAACGGCGGATGAATTTATTTTGCAGGTCAAAGCAGAAGCTTCGCAAATGGACATGGGAGAAGCCATGTTGGTAGAGTTTTTGAAAGCAGGATTAAATCCCTCTTTATTCAAGTCTATCTACTGACTACCTTCTATGCCAGAGAAGTTGGATGAGTGGTATAATTGGGCAATGCACCTTGACCGGCAATATTGGCAGGAACAGGCAGAGTCAAAGTTGATATACAGAAGTAGTAAATTTGGAAAGTCATCAGGAGGAAAGTCCGAGAAAGGAAAGGCGCCTCAGGTGCAAGCTCCGAGAGCACAGCCACCGGCCATCACCTATAGTTACGGAGTCAGCAGCACCAGCAGAGGCAATGGAGGTTGATCAAGCAGGAAGATGAGCCCCACTTCAATGTTTTAACTGTGGGCAGTTAGGACACATTTCTAGGAATTGTAGGCAGAAAAGAAAGATTAGGGAAGCTACAATTGAGGAAGTGAAGCCGGAGGAAGGCAGGCAGAAGAATTTTGTGGAAGAGTCCCAGTGAAGGTTTCCCCATTGGTGACCCAGAATCGTTACAATGTATTAGTATCCGAGGAAACCCAGAGTAAATCAGAAAAGGAAATCGAGGAGGAGTACAACTGTTGCAAATCACATGACAAAGAAAATTGTCACATGTCATTTCCGAAAACCCCTAAATTCTTTATTCACTCTGCGTGAATAGAACCCGAAATCACCTTGACTGTGGGACTGAAGACAGTGGACATGCATGCAGCTATTGATGTGGAAGCATTGCTTGACAGTGTTGCTACAGGATTATTTATTAATCGATCCTTAATTACCGGAAACGGTATTAACACATGCAAGCTGGCGCAACCTATAATGGTGTACAATATTGACGGAACAGTCAATCGTGGAGGAACTATCAAGGGGGAGGTGACTATGGTACTAAAGTATCAGGAGCATCAGGAGCGAGCCATATTCAAAGTGTGCAATCTTGGGAAAACCAATCTAATAATAGGATGTCCATGGTTATGGAAGCATAATCCCGAGATTGATTGGAAAACTGGGACAGTACAAATGACTCATTGTCCTAAGGAATGTAATGTGTATGGGAGGAAGATGAAGAAGGAAAAAAGGAAAAAGAAAGAGAAAGAACATCCGAGAAAGTATTCTGTTACGATGGAGGAAGTGGAGGATGAGGAAATGCCAAATGGGGAAGTTCCGATCATGATCGAGAAAGAAGAGCAGAAGCAAACCTTTAGAGCAGTTCGTGGAGGACAGTCGTGGGACAAGAATATCATGAAGGTGGAGAAGCCAGTGGAGGAATGGGTGCCAAAAGTGTATCATGAACATTTGTCAGTGTTCCAAAAGAAGGAGTCTGAGCAAATGCCAGTGCAGAAGCCATGGGATCATGCGATTGAGATGAAGCCAGGGTTTGTGCTGAAGAAGTCGAAAGTATATCCGTTATCTCTGAGGGAACAACAAGAAGAAGTGGATGCATTCCTGAAGGAGCAATTGTGCAAAGGATACATATGACCTTCGAAATCACCGCAGACATCACCAATATTCTTTGTGCCCAAAAAAGACCAAAGGAAGAGGATGTGTACTGATTATAGGTATCTGAATGAGTGGACAGTGAAGAATGTGTACCCCCTGCCATTGATCTCAGAAATAATTGATAAGGTGGGAAAAGCCAAGGTCTTTACAAAATTGGATTTACGATGGGGATACAACAATGTACGAATAAAGAAAGGAGATGAGTGGAAGGCTGCATTTGCCACGCATCAAGGATCCTTCAAGCCGCTTGTCATGTTTTTTGGGATGACTAATAGTCCCCCAACTTTCCAAAATATGATGAATGACATTTTCAAGGACGTAATAGACAAAGGCATGGTAATAATATTTATTGACGACATTCTGATATTCATGGAGGATGAAGAGAATCATGAGGCAATAGTGCAGGAGGTGTTACGGAGGTTGGCGGAGAACGATCTATTTTTGAAACCAGAGAAGTGTGTGTTTGGGGAAAGCGAGATTGAGTTCCTAGGATTATTGTTCAGCCCTGACGGGATCAAAATGGATCCGATCAAGGTACAGGCAATCACAGATTGGCCTGCGCCCACCCATGTCAAGGAGGTTCAAGCCTTCTTGGGACTTGCAAATTATTATCGTCGCTTTGTGCACAATTTTTCTAAAATTGCCGCCCCCTTACATAACCTTACGTGAAAGGGAGTAGTATGGAGGTGGGGAGAGCAGCAGCAGACAGCGTTTGAGGAGTTGAAGAGGAAGTTTGTGGAGGGACCAATATTAGCCCCAGTAGATTTCACATGCCCTTTGCGAGTAAAATCTGATGCATCCGATTTTGCTACTGGAGCAGTATTATCAATGCTGTGCGAAGATGACAAATGGCATCCTTGTGCATACTTGTCAAAAGGGTTGAATGATGTGGAGAGGAATTATGATGTGCATGACAAAGAGATGTTGGGGATAATATGAGCATTGGAGGCCTGGAGGCATTATTTGGAGGGATGTATGCATCAGATTGAGATCTGGATGGATCATCAAAATCTGCAATACTTCATGTCCACTAAAAAGCTTAATCGCCATCAAGCACATTGGGCACTATTCCTATTGCGTTTCAATTTTCACTTGGTCCACAAAGCGGGAAGCTTAATGAGGAAAGCAGATGCATTATCCAGACATATTGATCATAAAAGGGGGGTGGAGGAGGACAATAAAAATGTTACCTTACTCAAACCCGAATACTTTCGCATTTGCGCTATGCGTCAAGGGCATCTATTAATAGATAGCTCGGAAACAGAAATGTTGTCTAAAATTAGACAATGTTTGGAAATGGACAATGAAGTAGTGGAAGCCGTGAAAGCTCTGAAGGGAGAGAAGAAAGTAATATCAAAGGAGACAAATGGGCTGAGGAACAAGGGTTGGTGTTGTTTCGAGGAAAAGTGTATGTACTGAAGGATCAGGATTTGCGAAGGGAGATCGTCTGGTTACATCACAATACGCCGATTGCCAGACACCCAGGAAGATGGAAGACGTTGGAATTAGTAATGAGAAATTATTGGTGGCCCAGAATTTCGAAGTATGTGTTGGGGTATGTGGATGGATGTGATATGTGCATGAGGGGGAAGAAATTTCCAGAGAAACCTGCAGGAAAATTAATGCCGAACCCTATACCTAAAGCGCCATGGCAAGATATATCTGTGGATTTTATTACTGGATTACCTGAGGCTCAAGGGTACGATGCAATATTTGTAGTATGCGACCGCTTTACAAAGGAGGTCCATATTATTCCTACTACTACAGAAACCTCATCATTGGGCTTGGCACACCTCTATCTAAATCAGGTATGGCAGTTACATGGGTTACCCAATACCGTTATCTCCGATCATGGACCACAATTTGCTTCCGTGTTTATGCGAGAACTAAACAACATATTGGGAATTCAAACTAAATTATCTATGGCATATCACCCGCAGACTGATGGGCAGACAGAGAGAATGAATCAGGAGTTGGAGCAGTACCTACGTATGTTTGTCAACTGACTGGCCCAAATGGTTGGCAATTGCCGAATTTTCCCACAATAACAAATTCCATTCGGCTACTTGTATGTCACCTTTTTTTGCAAATTATGGATATCATCCTCACATGGGAGTAGAACCCAGAAGGGAAGTCAAAGTACAGTCGGTAGAAGATTTTGTATCTAAGATGCAAAAGGTACAAGAGGAAGCAGAGGCAGCATTGAAGAAAGCACGTGATGACATGATGCGACACGTGATTGCCCAATTCTTTAAACATAAGCCGAATGCTCCACGTCGCATTGTGAGAATGGTGTATGAGGGGATGAAATTCCGGCCTTACCAAAATTTCACAGAGGGGACAAACATAATATTTTCTCGCCTGGAAGTCGAGGCATAAAAGGGGGGTAATGTTAGGAAACCACCCCATTACCTAATAAACTTTCATTTTTATTTTATTATGTTGAATTACACTACATGACACCAAATGACACTACATTTTGATGCGTGAGAATTTTATTTCGCACGCATCAAAATGTATGCGCATGTACAAGTGCATCGGTAACAACAATGTACAATATATGTAACATAGTATATAAACCCTAAATATATGCCTAGGGGACCCCAGTTGTGTTCTCTTAGGTATTCCACCTACATTTTCGGTGTGAAAGGCCTATCTCAACAAACTCACCTATTAATAACCCCTCACATCAAAACCATCAATTTCCCCATCATGAGTGTGGATCCTGCCCCCTTCTTGTAGAGAGAACCTGCACGGTCTTAGCTAGCAGATAGTGGGTGTTGCCCTAACAAGGGGGTGACACAAGGCAAATGTTAGACATCCACTCAGATTTTTCTAAGCAGCCATCTGTGTCCCTCCTCCTTCTATATATGGTAGTTTCCCATCACATGTTGGCTCATTTGGAGGTCCTTACACTCCCCCACCTAAACTGAGTGGAATCCAAACAGAAAGCAAGCTGTCTGCATGGAATCTGAACTGTCTGCTCAGACTGTCCTAGCAATTGATTTGGCAGAATTGCCAGCCAAACTTCCATTCCAAGTCTGAGCTGAGTCCAAGTTCAGTCTGCATGGAATCCTAGCAGAGAGCTAGGACTTGGAATTTCCAGTGAGGAATCCATCCAGACTCCACATGGAATTACATGGAATGCTAGGACAAGAATGAGCAGTCCAAGCCCTACTACATTTAATAGTAAAATAATTGTCATGAGCAAGAATTGGAGGTCTTTACTCTCCCCCATATATTCTGCATGGACTCCATGCAGACTCCATGCAGACTCCACATAGACAAGAGGGTCCCAGTTTTAGTTGTGATGAAGGTGCACAGAATTTGTGCGGAGTCCATGTGGAGTCCATGCAGAGGCTGCACAGAATCAGTCGGACACTCGGATTTCACTAGGACAGTCTGTGTAGAATTTATTTTACTCAGACGTGGACAGACTCCAGTCTGCACACAGTCCATGCGGAGTGTGCAAAGTTGAAATACATTGCAGACTGTGTCAGAAAAGTAAATACAACACACAAGGATTGAACTTGTGATGATGTGATCATCAACATCAATGCTTAACCACTACACCAACACAATGTACTAATATTACCAAACATAGCTCTGTAGGTACTATTCACATCACATGCATAGTAGTACATATCACGTGTATAGTAATACATGTCATGTGTATAGCAATACACATCACATGTATAGTAATACATGTCACGTGCATAGTAATACACGTCAACAATGATTGTTGATCAACAACCACCACAACCACTGCATGTGCAACAGGGACCCAAATCATGACTGTCATTTGGGTCCCCGGTGAGTTTTTTTCTTTCATTTTTTGTTATAATATACTTACTAATTGTCCTATTTCAGGGAACAAGGGTAGGGATGAGACGACAACAGGAGGGCAGGAATGAGACGATGGGATATGGGCCCATGCCCATGAGCAACTGCTCATGAGGTGGTTCATGGGTGTACCCTACAACAAGGATGAGGGAGACAATGACCACAACCAGCACTGAGACAGGGGGAATGACAACCCAGCACCTGGACAACAGCAATGTCCATGGCACCAGACCCCTCTGCTACAAGCAACTGCTTGTAGGGAGTAAGGCTGGTGAATAGGAGATGGATGGGGAGCAGTGAGACAGCAAGGGGACAATACTGGCCAGGTAAGCACCCCACCTGCCCCCCTTCATTGCCACATCACAGCTAACCTTCAGACCACTACTGACAATGCCACCCCAGTGACGCCACATGAACCCAGTACACACCACCACCTGCCTCCAGCCTTGCGAGCAACTGCTCATGGGGTGGATGGGTGGGTGGATCAATGAGAAGGGGGGACAAGGGAGGCGAGCCAAGGGGGACAAAGGGGGGGGGAACAATGACATGACACAACACAATGAGGGGGGGGGAAGGCACAACAATGAGGAGATGGGGGAAGAGATGACAACACCTGCCCCACACACACCTATGAGCATCTGCTTGTAGGGTGGGTTCATGAGTGGGAGGGCAAAGGCAGCATACAGACACAATGCACACACACGTTGTGCCTCCACGTCATCTCGCATGCCAGCAAGATGGCAGGGTTAGTTTTTTTATTTTTATTACTATGAAATACAATGGCCCCCATCATAAAGGCAGTCTTTTTTTAATCCTGAGATGGGAACTAAATAGGTAATAAGTAGCATTAAAGTTAAAGGTAAACAATGGCTAGATGGTGGAGTGGTTAAATGCTCAAAAATTGTCCTACTGTTCCCTGAGGGCTTTGCATAAAATTTTGTGCAAAGACTATGGAATCTGTGGGGAATCTGCACAGACTATGTGGAGTCCACAAGGACCTATGGGGGAGTGTAAAGTGTTGAATAATTGAACACTTGACCCCTTGGTCCTAATTAATGCAGCACTGAACCATTACACCACAGAACCATACTTAGCCCACCCACATCAATCCCCTACATAGTACTCCTGGTGGCTGTGTATGACAAAGCACACAGCCACATCATCAATGTTGCCAGCTCATCACCCAACCACCACCACCACCACTCTCGATGCTGCTGCCTCTCTCTACTGCTGCCTCCACTTTGTCAACACCCACAGCCACTGCTCCTATGCCCACCTCTTGCAATGCCAAAGCCACAACATAGCCAGAACCACACAAAATGGGTGCACTTGATTCTGCTCTAGATAAGTTTTTTTCTTATTTCTTCTTTGTTTCATTTTACTAATTAACTGTTTTTTATTCTTTTCTTGATCATAAACATCTTGTCACAACAGTCCCCAGGCCAGAACACCCCACTCCCAACCCCATTATGCCACCGCTGCGAGCCCCTGCTCACAGGGTGGATTGCAGTGTGATGAACCATGAGCAAACCATGAGGAAAATGCACACAACAGGAACAATGCCCATGGGGGCCAGGCAATACAGGGCCAGAGCAACGACAAGATGAGAAAGCCAACAATGGGCCAGGAATGATGAGCACAGGGAGATGATGAGGGCATGAACAATGAGGGCATGAATGACAAGGGCATGACGATGAAAGGAAAATGACAAACACAACAATGATGACAGCCAGGGAGGACAAAGATGACAGGATTGGGGGGGGGGACATCTCTTGGGCATCTGTGAGTTTTTTCTCTTTCATTTTTTTTTTTGTTACTAAAAAACTTTTCCAGGGACCAGACAAGGACAATGAGGGGGGCAGGCAAGACCCATGAAGGCCAATGATGAGGAGAACACAAGGAGAACAGCAATGAACGACACACCAATGCCAACAATGGACAGCCCAGCACCTGCCCCCACCGCTGTGAGCAACTGCTTGCAGGGTGGACTATAGGTGTTATGGACAATGGAAATGACACCACAGAGAACAAGGGGGTGGGGACAGCGGGAATGACCCAGGTAGACCAACAACAACAACCAAGGGGTGGGGGCAGGGGGAAGGGACAAGAATGACAAGAGGGCACCCTACCACCATGGTGGGAGGGGTAGGCAAAACACACTATGCACCTGCCACCTCACTCTCCAGCAAGGCAGCTGCCCCCCTCTACAATAGGGGGGCTTATTTTATTGTTTGTATGCCTGTCACTCATTTTGAGCAATGGTGATTTATTTTTTTATTTACATGTAATTTGTAAATAGCTAATAAATGTTTATGGTCACATGAAGAAAGTTGTGAGGCTGAGGGTTCAAATCTTGTTATTTACATTAATCTTTTCTTGGGGACTTAGTCAAAATTCACTAACTTGACAGTTGCTCGGACTGTGCTTGGACTGTACTCAGACTTCACTCAGAAATTGGTGTAAAATTCACTCAGAATTCTGTCTAACTTGGACTATTAAACTAGTCTGAGCATTCTGTGTGGACAACTCAGACTGAGCTCGGCCTTTGCTAGGATTCTGTGCAGATTCCTAGCATTCCACTCAGACAGCTCAGAATCCAAATGGACTAGGTGGGGGAGTGTAAATTACAGCTTATTTGTGGTAATGTTCAGATCAAATTCAGTGTTTTGCAGAGCCAAAATTTTGATAAACATAAGCAAATTTGATCTTGCAGTCATTTTATGGCTTCTATGACAGCTTCCTGGCTTATATTTTGGTGAATGAAGTATAGATCATAAGTATAGATCATCATTCATAAGTATAGATTCATCATATAAGTATATAATTGACTCTGAGTTCTGTTGTTAGGGCACAGCATGGGTACGGGTAACACCATGTGTTTCCAGTTTTACTGAGCATGGCTCCCCTTCCTCCGTCTTGACATATGCATCTGGTTGTCGTCCTCTCGTGTCCGTCCCTTGTGAAACCCTCGCATTTTCTCCTGGCGACAAATAAATGTGGAGGTTTGCTCGGTGCTCGCACGACGTCTCTTGCTGCTGCGCTGGCTCTCTGCCTCCAGATCATCTTGATACTTGATGATGAGCATGTTCGTTCGTCCCTCTCCTGCTGGGCATAGAAATTGTATACTGTGGGTGCCTCTGCCACCTGTCGCTTCGTTCTGAGCTGCAGAACATCGTGCCCAGTCATTTCCTTGAGTTTCGTCGATGAACATATATGTTCGTCCTTGGTCAACGGATTCGATTGTTTGTTTATGTTCTAGATGCCATCTTTTGTCGTCACTCTGCTCAGTCCTCTGAGAGATTTTTCGTGAATTATCGATGACCATATTCATTCATTGTCTCTCAAGTTCATCGTTTAGACGGTGTCCTCACTGTCTTGTTTTACCTCTGTATTTTCATGGATCCTTTTGATGAGCATATCCGCTCGTCGGTCTCTTGTTGGACCCAAAAGTTGTACATGACGGCTATCTCTATCTACTCGTCGTCTTGCTAAGATAGATCTCATTCAGAAGAAATGTGATCACATGAAATGTGTGACATTTGAATAGACTTCTGCTAAATTCACTTCACAGCATTTGAAAAATCCATTTCCACAAAGCTATTTAAGTCATACATGTCCAGGTTATATTGTTTTTACAATAGGAAAAACTTGACTGTAGAAGTTGCCATTAGGTTTCTGGAAGTAGGAACTTGACATTGTGACTACATGGTCACAGCATCCAGATTCAGCACTTGCAAACCTAATGACTCCTCAGCCTCAACACCTTTTGAGAATGTAAAGCAACAGATCATTAATAAAAATGATTTCCAACAACTCTGTGTGGCCAGAATTTTTAAAAGTGTCATCAAAATGACTGCCAACAATGATCTAGTCCAATGTCATGCATTTCACGTGATCACATTTGTTCTGAATGAGATCTATCTTATAGGCTGTAGAACAACACACTCTATCGTTTCCTCGAGTTTCATTGATGATCGTATATGATTGTCTCTTGTCAAATGGTTTTCTTGGCTTAACATTCATATACGAACATGTTATGTGTTCAGTGTCTTCATTGTCATGTATCCTCTTCCAGTCCACTGGCAAATTTGTCAGTGTCTCCTTGGATTCAACCCAAGGCCCTTGTAAATCTTTGATGAACATATATGTTCGTCGCTCTCCTGCTGGATGCAAAATGTGGCAGGTGCCTCTACCACCCATCATTTCTGAATAGACTTGTTCCCAGAGCTCAGCATCAATGAGTTTTTGGCATCACGACAATGCTCATGATCAGTGTCAGCTGGACAGCATAGTTCGCTGTCCACTTGGTAATCTGCAATGGCTCGTCCACTTGCAAGCCATGTCACTTCTTGGTGCACGATCATACATTCCCCATGGTTTTCCATGGGGCAGGGTGGGCAAGATATGGTAGTTCCAACAGAAGGGGGCCTATTTGTCACTACTGAAACTGGACAACAACATCCATCATTGATTACAGCCTGTGTAATGCTTGAATGTTGCCTAACCTCCCAATTTGCCACCCAACAGAGGTTCTAGCCTCCATAGCCTGTCCACTATGGAACCTTCCATCTCAGTCATAGCAGGAGCTCCTGCTAACCAACAAATGCATTTGTTCCATCTGCTCTCATCAAAACCTTGTTGTGGTCCCAAGGTTTGCAACCTTCTCAAGGTAGGCATAAGCAGTGTGAACACACTAGTGTTCTGCTGCTTGGAAGGCATGGCACCTCCCATGTAACCAGTTCCATCCTCGTAGCTTGAGGCCCTCTTCAGTGTTGAGCATTTGCTCAATTTTGTGCACTGCATTTTCACAGGCTGGTGTGTCTGTTAGATGATGTATCCATGTGCAATCCATAGGATTATAATAGAAACACTCATTTAGTACTTCAATAGAATGAATACTGTAGTGATTGTATGGCATATTGACGTGACTTTGCATCAAACAAAATTGTGATGTGTCACCTCGCGACAGCATCACATTGTGCATATCTCTCTCTTGTGATGCATTTGGGTGCCTATTGGCACCCATAAGGGGTTTGCAAGGACCTGCTGGCCCTCACCTCATTCCAGGCAGTTGGTTTTGACTGGCATAGCCATGTCAAAGGAGAGAGAGTTCCTGTAGGAACTCACTATGTTGACAGTTTGCTGGCAAACTGGGAATGGGTACTTAAAAAAGTGTAAAGTGGCGGTTAGGGGGGGTGATAGAGCAGGTCACACAAGGATACGTAGGACCAATGTATAGGGTACCATTATCAACATAGTGTGTAGTGTGCTAGTTATCTGTGACTACATGTAACACTAGTAACATACCCCAGGAATACCTGGTATCACAGCCACACTGTAGGGTGTCACTCCTGACGTGATTGGATTTTTTACACTGAAATCAGTCCATCACATGAGGTGTGTGCTACATCAAACATATCCCAGCACCTTGCAGAAGCATTCCACAAAAACAACACTGCGGAGTCTTTTGCTGATTCTGTACTCCCTCATCTTCACAACTTTGAGGATGTATCTTCCAAGGAGTCTTTCAACTCTCTGCCAGGATGCAAAGCATGGGATCATGCAATTGAGCTCATTCTGGGTGCAACACCTTCCTCCTGCAAGGTGAAAGGTTGCCTGGTTAGTGAACCTCACTCAGTAGTCAGACAGACAGACAGGAATAGGTTGTCTTCATTGCAAGAGAGTAAGGGACAGGGGCAACAAAGGGAAAGATGGCCTACTACCTATAGTATGCTAAAATTAGCTATCCACCTTGTACATATTGAGAATATGGCTGCATCAAGACTTTCTACACATGGAAGGGCTGCGTCATGATGTCAGAATGATGGGAGTGCATCATTCTTGGGGATTGATGGGATTGATGGGAATTTGATGGGAATTTGATGGAAATGTGATGGGGTGTTAAGTGGGTCCAGATTGATGGGGAATTGATGAGAACATGATGGCAACACATAGTGGGTGTTGTTTCACAGCCTGATTCCATATTCAGTAATTCTTTGATGCAAAATATTGATGGGTAGTGTTTAAGGGTCCAGTCCAGTTCAGTTTTTTGATCCAAAAACATAAAGACAGCAACCTAAACCAGTCCAGGACCGACCCAGATACTGCTAGAACCGAACTGGACCACCTAGGACCAGTCCTTTCTGGTTAAAAGACCAAAAAAGACCGGTTAAGACTGGTTCAGACTGATGTTTTGTCATGAAATTTGTCATATCAATATAACCCATATGTATTTTAGCAAATATTACCCGGACCTTATAACCACTGTACAGATGGATAGACATTGTAATTCCCCATCATTCGGTCTAACTTTTAAGACATTTCGTCAAGGTTTGACTTGGCTATGATCAATATAAAAATACATCTACTGAATGACTCATGCTGAACACCAAGAAATGTAATGTGACAACCATAAATTATGTGATGCATAGCATGCATTGACAAATGGTGGGAGTATTATTATACATGTTAGTCCTATGATCATTAATAGAATCAAGCAAATGATCAACATATCAGTAAGATGAAATGAAAATCAATCTGATACAACAAAATATTCATACAAAAATAGATTTGGTTATATCTTGCTCAATTCTTAACCATTTTTTATGAACCAGAGGTCGAATTCGCCGGATTTTATGTGGGAACATGGTCCAATATATATTCCCACGATAAAACCGGTCCTAACCGGTTTAGACCAGTTTTCTTCGGTTTTACAACATTTTTCAAAATGGAAAGACTGCTAACTGAACTGCAAAAGACTGGTCCATAAATAGACCACTGGTCCATAAATAGACCACTGGTCCATAAATAGACCACTGGTCCATAAATAGACCACTGGTCCATAAATAGACCACTGGTCCGGTCTTCTCCAGTCCAATTCAGTCCAATTTCGGTCTTTTTTTCGGTCCTATGGACTGGACCCTTCGACACTATTGATGGGTGCACATGTTGGAACATTTGGGTGTGTAATGGCTGTTTTGCATGTGCATGTGTGTGTGCATTGTAGTGGCTGTGTCACAGTTAATGTTTGGGTGCATTGTGTGTGTGTAGTAAGTTTGTGAGGGCACCAGATTTACACAAAGTCTATCCTCTGTCCCCTGAAGAGCAATGACAACTCAATAAATTCCTTGATGAGCACTTGGCTTCAGGCTGCATCCAACCCTCCAAGTTGCTCATGGCCTCTCTCTTTTTCTTTGTTAAGAAGAAGGATGGTTCACTCCAACCCATTCAAGATTATTGAAGGCTCAATGAACTCACAGTCAAGAATCACTACCCATTACCCCTCATTTCCACCTTGTGAACCAGCTTTGTGGGGCATGATACTTCACCAAGCTTGACGTCTGCTGGGATTACAATAATTGCAGATAAAGGAAGGGGTTGAGTGGAAGACAGCCTTTTGTACCAACCATGGTCTTTTTGAACCACTTGTTATGTTCTTTGGTCTCACTAATAGTCCTGCAACCTTTCAGACCATGATGAATGATATCTTCCATGACCTTATACTCGATGGCATTGTCTGTGTCTATCTTGACAACATTCTCATCTTCACCTGTGACATCAAAGAATACTGTTGAATCACATGCCTTGTCCTCGAAAGGCTTTGACAGCACAAACTCTACCTTTGACATGACAAGTGCAAGTTTGAGAAGACTAAGATCAAGTACCTGGGTCTGATCATATCAGAGGGCCATGTGGAGATGGATCCTGTTAAGGTGAATGGGGTCACATGTTGGCCTATGCCCACAAACAAGAGGGAGGTGTAGTCCTTTTTAGGCTTTATCAACTTCTATTGGTGTTTTATCAAGGACTTCTCTCACCACACATGACCACTGCTCAATCTCACAGGCAATTGGATATGGAGGTGGGACAATTGCACAACAGGAGGCATTTGAGAGGCTTAAAGAGATGGTCACATCTGCTCCTATCCTCACCTTTGCTGATGACTCATGTCCTTTTTGTGTAGAAGCCAACAGTTCCAACTTTGCAATGGGCACTGTATTGTCCCAGCAGTCTCTGGAGGACTAGAAGTGGCATTCTACCCAAAAAGCCTTAGTGCTGTGGAGTGGAACCATGAGATCCATGACAAGGAGATGCTGGTGATAATGTGTGCGCTTGAGGAATGGCACCACTTCCTCAAAGGTGCCCCACACAAGGTCAAGATTTGGACAGACCACAAGGATCTTGAGTACTTCATAACAGCCAAGAGATTGAACCATTGTCAGGTTCACTGGTCCTTGTTTGTCCAGGTTTAACTTCTCCTTGCACCACCATCTGGGTTGCAGCATGGGGAGAACTGATGCCCTCTCTTGGCATGTGGATCATGGGTATGGGAGCAATGACAATCAAGGCATTGTGCTGTTGAAACCAGACCTATTACTGTCTGTGCATTGGAAGGTGTCATTCCCCTGGGCAAGGAGTGGGACATCTTACATGACATCCATCATGCAAACCATAGTGGTTTACACAAGGATGTTGTCACCTCAGCTGTCAAGGAACTGAGGAAGGGGTCAGCCCTTTCACTACATGCTGCAGAGTGGTTGAAAAGGAGGATCTGTTGCATGTCTGAGATTGCATCTATGTTCCCAATGACCCACACCTTCAACAACAGATCATATCTCAACACCACAACTCACAGATTGCAGGGCACCCTGGATGCTGGAAGACACTGGAGCTTGTCTCATGGAATTATTGGTGGCCACAGATGTCACAACTCATTGGTCAGTACTGCCATACTTGTGATGTTTGCTTACACACCAAGATTCCTCAATGCATGCCCATTGGCAAGTTACACCCTCTTCCTGTTCCAGAAAATTGTTGGAATGTTGTAAGTGTCTTCATGGTGGAGTTGCCAGAGTCAAATTGGTTTGATAGGGGTGATGTGCATAGTCAACTCAGCAGGGAAATGAGCAGCTCAGTTTATCCCTACACACACTACCGTTACAGTATTGGGTGCGGCCTGACTCTATCTTCACCATGTGTGGAAGCTACATGGACTTCCTGGTGCCTTCCCTTGTGATCAAGGACCTCAATTTGTTGCTGAGTTCATGCAAGAACTGTACCATCTCCTAGGAATTAAACTCCTTGCTTCTACTGCCTATCACCCACAGACTGATGGACAGACAGAACAGGTCAATCAGGTGCTGGAGCAGTACATCTGCATCCTTGTCAATGAGTGCCAAGATGACTGGGAGGATCTTCTCCCCATGGCTGAGTTTGGATACAACAATCACATCCATGCATCCACTCAGCAAACTCCCTTCCTCCTGGACACAGGGTGACATCCATGCATGGGCTTCAAACCTTGCCAAGCATCATCACAGCTTGAGACAGTAAATGAATTTACAGAGGGGATGAAGGATGGTTTGGAAGAGGCAAAGGCGGCCCTAGTTAAGGCAAAGGATGACATGGCACACTTTTACAACCAACACCACTCTCCAACACCCAGTATAAGGTTGGTAATTGAGTTTACCTGGACTCCAGTGACATCTCTACCACATGTCAATCCAAGAAACTTGCACACCATCTCCTTGGTAGGGAATGGCATGGGTTTGGCAACCTGTGCAGGTTACAGGTATGGGTAGGCATGGGTACGGGTATGGGTCACACCATGCAACCTGCACCCAGCCACCAATCTCCTACCTACAGTTCTATTTACAGGTTTTGGCACTCAGATGAGTGCTGCAAACCATTTATTTACTTTACTTACTTGGGCAGGAGCTGATTACAACATATATTACATATTAATTATGGGGGAAATGACACCCCCAAAGGGAGGGGAGTTGTGGAAGCAACATACTATATACAAGTTGATGTTTATTACTATTTGGTTCCACAACTCCCCTCCCTTTGGGGGCATCACTTCCCCATAATTAATATAAAATATAAGTTAGATATGAGTTAGAACTGCCCAATTACATAGTTTATAAGTAAATAAATGGTTTGTGTTAAGAACTGATCCTGAAAGGTACATCAGAATCCGATCAGACCCTGTGGGTGTTGATAGCAGAAGGTTGTCGGGTCATTGCGGATTCTGCGGGAGGGGACATGGAAAGGACTTGGCTTCAGCTTGTAAGAAGCTGTGCCCTTCACCTCATCTCGTGTCCTAATTTCAAGACAAAGGTTTGGAGGTAGAAGCGGGGAAGTGCAGGTAAATGCAGGGAGGAGTATGGAGGGACTTGGGTTAAGTTCAGATGAGATTAGAACTTCAGAGGAAGACTGGAGGTCGAGTTGAAGGGAGTTCAGACTCTTAGCAGACTGAGGTAGGAGTAGAAGGAGATTTAGATTGGCAGGTTTAAAGTCGAGTCTATGTCGATATATGAACTGAGGAATACAAGGCAAAACTAACTAAGCTTAAATACTGTAGTCCAGAATAAATGCAGAACAGGAATGAAGACTGCGGCAATGTCTCGACTGCATAGATAAATTACCTAGTGGGAGCTGCACAGGAATCCATAGTCAAATTTGCAATAGAGATGGCAGCCTTGGGAAGGCAGCCATGGGTGCTGTACAAGGTGGCCTGGTGCACAGCAGTGTGGGCAGTGCAAGGCAGCCAGGAACAAAAGTGGGAGGAGTAGACAAATGTTGGGTTCAACGTGCAGGAAAGGGTCAGACAGATGTGGGTTCTGATTGGGCAAGGAATGGTTCTTGACTGTATTTCCCCCTTAGTGCCAAGCCTACGAGGCACGTGAGTGTTTGAGTCTGAATAAGGAAGTTGGTTGAATTTCTGAATGTGGTAATTGGTTGAAAAATTTTCACATTCTTCCTTCCCCCATCAACCATCAAATATGTCCCCCCCAGCAGTCTCCGCACAGATCAAATTGGCCACGATGAGGGCCCAACATGAACAGAGGGAGTGGGTGATGAGGGAACAGATGGAAAGGGAGATGAAGGAGTTGGAGGAAGCAGTGAGGGAGAGGAGTGCAGGGCGCAGGAGGCACAAAAGGCAGCAGAGGAGGCTGCAAAGGCTGAGGAGGCGCGCCAGGCAGAGGCACAGAAAAAACAGGCAGTGGCCACATGACAAGCAGAAAAGAAGCAGGCGGCTGCAGCCACAGGTTTGGAGGACAAGGCTGAGGGGAGTAAGTCCCTGAAGAAAAAGAAAGTCGCCAAGTCGAGGGTGTGAGTGGGGTCAGAGGAATCGGAGGGCCTGGTGCAGGTGCAGGTGGCTTTGCCCTGCAAAAGGTGCATCTTTATCTTCTTTTTCTGTATCTTTTACTGACAAATGGCCTAGATGCAAGTCTCAAAAAATTGCTTGCTTCAAGATGGGCATGAAGGGGTGCATGTGCGATAACTGCATGGATGTCAAACACAAGTGTGAAGAAGTAGTGTGGGAGGGGCAGGAGGCCCCTGCAGCAAAAATGGCGAGAACGACGGGGTCAACAGGGATTAGCAGGGAGAATGTGGAGATGATGCAGCAGGTGATGAAGTTGATGAGGAAGGGATTTGCTGAGGTGGCAACTGCGGTGTGGGAGTCGTTAGGAAAGATCTGGGACACTTTGGACCCAGAGTGGGTGGAGGATGAAAGCACCAGGGAGGAGAGCAACAAGGGTGATGAAGAAGTGGAGCAGGCAGTGCAAGAGTCCCAGTGGGAAAGATGCAGGATCCACAAGTCTGGAGTTGACTGGGCCACCTTCCAGAGATATCTGGAAAAAAGGCGGGTGGATGACGAGGAGGAGAGCAAGAGTGGAGATGAGGAGGGTGGAGAGAAGGACAAGGGTGGAGAAGAGGGCAAAGTTGGGGGAGAGGGTGATGAAGATGGAGAGGGAGAAGCAGAGGTAGTGTAGGGATCCGGTTGGATCCAAAGAAAAAATCTTTTTTCAATAAAGTTTGTTTCTGAGTTCTGACTGAGTGAATGAGTAATGTGAATAGACTTTAAGCGGGTGTGAAAATTCACAAGGAGTTCTTGGGCGTGGTCAAGTTCCATAACAGGTAGCCAGGAGGTCTCTTCATCGGTTCCCTGGTAACCTTCCATCGGATGAGGTAGAGAATCTTGCAGCAATGTCAGTTGTCGACCTTGGAGTCAAGGACTTCGGCGATCTCATATTCGAGCTCATTGTCAATGGTGATTGGAGGAGGTGGAGGTTGTGCTCGATTTGGAATTGTGTTTAGGAAGTGTTTTTCTAGTTGAGAGACATGGAAAACAGGGTGGATGGCCTGCATGTGGTCCAGAAGCCACAGGGTGACTGAGTGAGTACCCAGGCGGGTGATCATTTCAAAAGGACCATGGTTCTTTTCAGAAAGTTTCTTAGAGGGACGAGTGGTATGGATATTTTCCGCAGTGATGTAGGCAGAGTCACCAATGTTGAAGTCAGGTGTGGGTGCCCGATGTTTGTCTGCAGGGCCTTGATAATGTTCTTGAGCAGCTGCAAGCTGTTTCTGAAGCTCCTGATGAAGGTTGTCTAAGTCAACGATGAACTTGCGGGCGCGCTGTGAGGCTAAGTCGCATTCGGGGAAGACAGAAATGTTTGGGTGGTAGCCCTTGTTGGCAAAGAAAGGAGATACGCCTGTAGAGGCAGAGGGAGCTGCTAAAGTTTGAGGTTGCCTTTAGTGCAGTTTAACCTAGCAACTGTGAAGGGAGACTCAGATAGACTGAACAGCTGGAGTCCAGAGTGAGCAACTAGTTATTATATGAGACAATAAGGAGTACAGTACCTGGAGTCCAGAGTGAGCAACTGAAGAGTGCAAAACCCCAGACTCTGCAGTCTACATACTGTGAAACAAACAGTGATAAACACAAGGTGGAAACTACTCTAAGTGCCCATGAGTGTAACTACAAGTGATAGGACCTGGAATAGAAGTAGGATAGAAGTAAAATAGAGAGATGGTGAATCATACATTTAACAGGAGCATTGTTGTAGGCAAATTCACCCAGGGGTAAGAGGTGAGACCAGTTGTCCTGCTGATAGTTGCAGAAAATCTGGAGGTACTGCTCCAATGTCTGATTAAGTCATTCTGTCTGACCATCACCTTGTGGGTGATAACCAGAAGTGAAGTGGATCTGCATGTCAAGCGCTTTTCTGAGGGAGTGGAAAAAATAGGAGATGAACTTGGATCCCCAGTCGCAAGTGACATGGAACAGGACACCATGCTTGGAGAAGACATGGAGGACAAACAGGTTGGCTAATTCTTGGGCTGTGATTTCATTGACAGTTGGGATGAAGATGCCTTGTTTGGTCAGGCAGTCAATGATGACCAGGATAGCTGTGTGGCCATTGGAGTCAGGTAGTTGTTCGATGAAATCCATGGATATTGAGTTCCAAGGTCATTCTGGGACCGGAAGTTGCTTCAGGAAACCATAGGGTTTGTGTCAAGGTGATTTGGATCTTTTGCAAGTGGTACAGGATTTGCAGAATTCCTGCACAAAGGTGTGGAGGTTTGGCCAGACATATTCCTGATGGACAAGCTGCTGAGTTTTGTTTTGTCCAAAGTGGCCAGAGAGGATGTGATCTTGTTTGTACTGAAGGACCTTGAGGCAAAGATCTGCGACATCTGGAACATAAATACAGTCGAAATGGCGGAGAAGACCTGCCTTGTCTATGGTCCAGTTGGGGTCGACAGGCGTCGGGAGATGAGTGGATGAGAGCAGGTCAAGGGGTAGAGAGGTGTGGATGTTGTTATGGAGTTTCTCAACATCCATGATTATGGCTTGTCGGATGACGGGTGGCACAGATGGAGGAGGTGAGTGGTTCCTGTGTGAATACAGGTCAGAGGTTGGTCAGGTTTATGGAGGCGAAGTCGCTATTTCCCCCTTTGCAGTAGACATTGATAGGTTGTCTCCTTGGTTCAAAGGCCGATTCACCACCTTAACCACATTCTAATCACATCGGCTAACTCCTACAATGTCCCAGATGCAGCGCGACCCAGTCAATTGATCACGATATCATATCGACCGCATTGAAACATCACCAGCAACATCAATTGTACCAAGAAACCACATCGCACAACCTTAGGACTATCTTGAAAGCCCCTAAAATCCCTCTAAATGACCATCAAACATCCCTGATCAACTTCAAACAAACCGCGACCGCGATCAAACATTGTCGAGCATTATCAATCAATATCGAGAGACTACAAGTGACATGGGGTGCTGCCTTCGTTATCTAAATGGTGGAAGACCATGCACTAGGACATATTCCAACTTGTGCTCAAACCTGCTGATAGTAGGTCAGCCTCGTTCCAAGTCCCTATCGCGTACAGAACGTGCTGGATGGATTATTGCGAGACTTAGCATGGTTTATACACAAAGGACAGTCCCTTTTTAGTTCTATACCCTTTATTACTCTTTCATCATATGATATATCTCTTTCTTGTTCAGATTCCAGTCTCCTTTTTGGCCTTGTGCCTTAACTCATATCTTTTGCCTCATGTTCTACACATGTTTCTCATACCATTTTAGGAAGTTTCTTTAAAACATATAAAACTCTGTAGTATCGACTTGGAAATACAAGAAATCATCTTCACCTATCATCTCATATAAAGTTCTAAAAATCTGATCTATTCTCTAAAAACAATTTAAGCTTCTACGAGTTTTCTCAATCAATGAGAAATCTCTGCGACCATTGTTGTCCTCAATCTTCCTTCAATCCTCTGATCGTTAGCACTAGCAACCATTCCAACACTTCCTAACCATTGGCTATAGCCTTCGTATACTATTGACCTATCAAAAGGTCCTCAGAATTCACACTTTGACCATTGATGATAAACCTCATTCACTGTCGATCTTGTCGATCGTCCTCGATATCAATCGATACCCCATTGGACCGCATCAAACACCTTCATCTCTTATAGAACTACCTTTGTGACTAGTACCAACTAGTTGTCCTCCCCTAGGTTGGACCACGAACATTCAGAATGTCTTGCACCCTTCCTCTGACTCGTGCAAATATCATTGGTTGCCTCATCGGCTGTTTTGGTGGTTTTCCTGGGTTGAGTATCATCATTTTTGGAGCCCACCATGAGGGTTTCTGAATCATTTCATCGTTGGACCAACCTCAACTTCCTGGGCTTAGGCCAACACAAGCGAGAAACCTTTGTATCGATACTCGCCATGCCTTTGAATCTCTCAAACAATCGGGAGATATCCTAATTCCTGTTTCTGAAGCAGAATCTACTCATTGTAGACTATTTCCTTCACCTATATCATCGCCTTCCACATCATCATCTACTTCTTCATCATCTTCATCAACCTCTTTATTCATTCTTCCAACAACTTCGACACCTCTACCATCCTTTACACAAGTCTTAACCCCTACCCCTAGAGTCATCGCATTCATGACTACACAAACCACTATGCCAGCTCGTGGGCATTCGACCGCTCCGAAATTTGACCCTACTCAACCTTGAGAGCTCTGACAATACTTTGAAGAGCTTGAATTATTGTTCCTGACCTGCAGCATCACTGAATTGAATCTAATGAAGAAACATGCTTGTTGCTATCTCGACATCGACTCTTCCAAACTCTGGGAATCGCTTCCAGAATATCAGCCAGGCACTTCCTTCAACGAATTTCAAACAGCAGTACATAAACTCTATCCTGGGTCGGAAGATGAACACAAGTGGAAAATATCGGACATGGACAAATTAGTGGGAGAACAGCTATGCATTGGGATATTTGATGCAAACGATCTAGGAATGTATTATCAGGTGTTCTACAACATTACTCACTTTTTGTGAGCAAAGAATAGGATCTCAGAAGCCAAGCAAAGCAGAGCTTATGTTCGAGGATTCCAACCTGGCTTATGGACTCAAATTGCTCAATGACTTGAACTCAAATTCCCCGATCATTATCCCGATGATCCATATCCGCTCAACGACATTCACGACACAGCAAAATTCGTACTAGCAGGATCTAACACATCAAACTCGGTAATCCACCAATCAACCTCTTCATCGCACTCAACATCGAATGTTGGAAATACGGTCACCTTGTCACCCAGAACTATTACGATTAAAACCGAAGATCTAAATGCAATGTTCAAACGATTTGCTAGCACCATCACTACGCATATCACACGTACTAAAAATCCTCGCGCTAATTTGGCAGACAGACAGGCACATATCAACACACTTCTTTGCATATTTTGGGGTTTATCAGGACATTTTATCCCTGACTGTATGGTTTGTCAGTCGTACTTGAACAAAGGAAAGTGTAAGCGAAATGTGGAAGGAAAGATCATACTTCCAAATGGACAATTCACCCCTCAAAGTATTCCTGGCAGGTTTATCAAGGAATGCATTGATGAATGGTGGAAACGTAACCCAGATGCAACACCAGCAGCCACACTCTTATTCAGTATTGCACCAACGGCACATTCGACTTCAACTAATTCAACCTCGGCTGCGATCACGTCAATAACAGAGTCCGACACGGTTTATACATCAGGATCAGAAGTGAAAGGCATTTATCATAACTCAATGTTGACAGCTGACTCTGAAGATAGAATAGCGGCTCTCGAGCACAAAATATTCGTGCTTCAAAGTGGTTGACCATTTTTGCATCCAAACAAAGAAGTTCAAAATTCAGTTCTGGCCATGACAACCCCTGTCCCTGCATCTTCAACATCTACTGCTCCAGTCCCAGCACCCTCGACATCTTCATCAACAACGGTCAACCCTTCGACTTCAACTATGGCTCCAACATTGGCATCGACATCGACTTCTCCCACATCAACCACTTCACCATTGACAACCATACCCCCAATGCAAACCTCAGTACACCCCTACGCATTGGTCAGGGAGAATGCCTATTTGCCACCACATGAAAGGAACTTCACTGGTGCATCGAAGGGTAAGGAAAAAGATGGACCATTGTATGCGACACAGGCACCAGTACAGAACAAGAAGATTGCACACAATATCTTTTTGTGCTCGATGAAGATGCCGATCATCACGTTTACATCGGAAGAACTACTCTCGCTTTCACCCGAGGTTCAAACAAAATGGAGAGAACAGGTCACACCGAAACGAGTACCACAAACTGGAAACAACATGACAAACATGTTTAGTCCTGATGTGATTATTGTGCCTGACCCATATGAGACCTATATTAGCAGTCTCCAACCCAGTGAAATCCCTCAGCCTTTTGTCGTCGCTAAAGAAACTTCATCAATTAGATCAGTTATTATGGATGTCCATGGTAACAACCAGGTAGAAAGCATCATCGATCCCAGTTCCTCGATCATTTTGATGGCTGAAGATGTCTGTCACGAACTCAGTCTGGCATACAATTCCTCGATTCAACTTCTGATGCAGTCTGCCAATGGTACTGTGGACGAAACACTTGGTTTAGGATGCAACGTGCCCTGCAATCTCAGTGGAATCACCCTATACATGCAGATACATGTTAGTCGGGACCCAGCTTACAATATTCTACTCAGACAACCTTTCAACATCTTAACAGAAAGCATCATTAGAAATTACTGGAACAAAGCCCAAACGATCACGATATGCGATCTGAACTCAACTCAGACTGCTACCATTCCCTCAATCCCTCGATTGCACCATCATCAAAAAGTAGTTTGTGAGGATTTTCAGTGTTAGAGAATGAAATTTTGGAACAGTGCACTCTCATCATTATGTGTGACTCTTCTGACTCCTCTATATTTATCGAATGCACTGCAAATATCCCCAAAATCAACTCCTCCAAAGAATTATCTGCAACGCTTTCTGACCTATATTTATCTGCATGCAACGAGTTCCACGTTCCTCAAAACACCTCAATGGTGTTCATACCTATGCAAACCTCTTCATCATATGTTTCCCATTCCTCTGTTATTTCTGACAATCGCCAGTCTAGTTATTTATCGATGAAGAAGAAGTATAAACCAGTCACACAGAAGGTCCATCCAATTGTGGCTGAACTACCCAATCAATTTTGAATTATTCGACACATCGAGGGTGATCCCCTCAAAGATATGCCTCCACTAAATCCCCATCCTCCGATATTCAAACCAACTCCCCGATATAACCTCGAATGCAAAAACATCATTGATCGAAATCATCCAGTCAATTTCTTATGGGCTCAAGAATGAGACCTCATGCATGACTTCATTCGAAACCAGCAAGCAGGGGTCGCATGGATGGAAAACGAACGAGGAAGGTTTTGACCTGATTTCTTCCCCCCTATCGAGTTCCCAGTCATCCCTCACACTCCTTGGGTCTAACGCGATATCCCCATACCACCTGGTTTGTATGAACAGATTTGCAAAATGCTGAAAAAGAAGATCAAAGCAGGAGTCTACGAGTTGTCAAACTCATCATACTGATCGCAATGGTTTTGCATTGCGAAGAAAGATGCAAAACCGCTCTGAATAGTCCACAGTCTCGAGCTGCTAAACCAAGTTATGATTCAGCACTCAGGTGTTGTCCCAATCCCCAAGCATTTAGCCGAATAGTTTGGAGGACACGCTTGTGGTGGGATGTTGGATTTATATGTTGCATTCGACAAAAGGCTTGTAGCTGAATCTTCTCGAGATCTAACGACTTTCCAGACCCCATTCGGCGCACTTCAAATCATCACCCTACTGATGGGTTGGATGAACTCAGTTCCAATCTTACATGATGATGTCACTTTCATCCTACAACCCGAAGTCCCTCATATCATGATCCCTTATATTGACGACACACCAGTGAAGGGTCCGAAATCAGAATATCAAATGATCAGTGGGTCTTACGAAATGATTGTCGACAACTCAGGCATTTGACAATTTGTATGGGAGCATTTCGAGAACCTGAATCGCATTGTCCAGCACATGAAGTATTGTGGTGGGACATTCTCAGGACCAAAGTTATTTGCTTGGGTCCCTGAAATAATCATTTTAGATCATCAATGCAATATTCAAGGTCGAATGGCTGACCCGATGTGTATCAATAAGATTCAGAAGTGGGGTCCGTGTCATACACTCATGGAAGTTAAGGTGTTCTTAGGAATGATTGGAGTTTGTCAAATTTTTATTCAAAGTTTCGCACATTGAGCAGCTGTGCTAATCAACTTTACTCGAAAAGATGTGCCCTTTGAATTTGGCCCATCTCAGGTAGCAGCACAAGAAGATCTCAAGCAAGCGCTCCTAAACTCGCCAGCAATTTGAGCAATTGACTATACCTTAAACACCCCAGTCATCCTCGCAGTCGACACATCGAGTATCGCAATCGGCTATTTCCTAGTGCAATGTGACCGCGATAACCCTCGAAAACAATACTACAGTTGATTCAGCTTGATCACACTCAACGACCACGAATCCCAGTTCACGCAACCAAAACTCGAACTTTATGGTCTATATCGAGCCCTTGGGGCACTTCGCTTATATTTGATAGGGGTACAAAACCTTATTGTTGAGGTTGATGCAAGGTATATCAAAGGCATGCTCTCAAATCCCAATATCGCACTTAGCGCTAGCATCAACTGATGGATTGTTTCCATTCTAACATTCCACTTCATGCTAGTTCATGTTGCAGGTATGCACCATGGGCTGACGGTCTTTTGCAACGTCCTCGACAAACTGAAGACAACAATGTCAAAGTAGAAGGAGAATTTGGCGACTGGATTGACAAACTACACAATTTCATTCACCAAATCAACCCAATCTCGATTCGACCTTTCCCCTCTCACGCGACTTATCCCACTTTTGCCCAAGCCTCAGATTTCAGTAAGGGGGAGGATGTTTCATATGAAGACATACCTTGATTGGACAAAGAAAGAAGATGAATGAATACTGCTCATTCATAGATGGTTAGATGATATGGTGCGACCCCCAAATCTATCAGACACCAAGTACGCTACCTTTGTGTGATATTGCACCGAGTTCTTCATAGATTCTGGAAAACTATGGCAAAAAGATCATCATGGAGAACACAAGATTGTCACGATTCCAGAGCGTCGCATCGATATTATCCGGTCATTGCATGACCATATCGGCCACAAAATGATCTTCGCCACAAAGTCTCATGTTGCCCTACAATTTTGGTGGCCCAACCTGAAAGCCGATATCGCATGGTACATCCAAATGTGCCACTACTGTCAGTTGCGACAAACTTGAAATCTCCTTATTCCACCAATCATTGCCACCCCTGCCCCTCTATTTGGAAAAGTCGACATCAACACAATGCACATGCTGCCTTCTGGTTGATATTGCTATATAGTACAAGGCTGATGTTCGATATTGTACTGGCCAGAGTGAGCTCGATGGTTCAGTTCTTCATCGACCAGTAGCCGCATTCCAAGTTCTACCCTATCTAGCACAAAAAATGATTCCCCTTCCTCTGAACTTCTTTGATATTGACAATCATCGGCTCAAACAACTTCGAACAACATCGGATGTCGATGGAGACATCAACAAAAGCATCCCTGACCTCAATGAAGATGAATAGAGCATTTCTCTTTTCTTTTTCTTACTTGCGATATTGAAACAAACTCTCAATCTTATAACAGTGTACTATTACAAGTTGCGATATCATTCAAAATGTGTTTGCGCAAGCTCGATGTGGTTTTCCAGCCCTGAAGGAGGTCTGAGCCTTTCCCCTATTTCTCGTTTTGATGAATCATCCATCTTACTTTCTTTTTCTTTTTCTCTTCTATGTTTTTTCGCATATATCTTACATTTCTTGGCTTCAATCATACACGATATTTCTCATTTCAAACTTATCTCACTCAGACACAAGAAAAACAATAAAATTAAAACAATAAAACAAATGGCTACTGGGATTCCTCCCACTTCCTCTCCAACACCTCAATCTCCTCCATCAGCACCTCCACTTCCAACTTTTTGCACACCAGCACTTCTGTGAGATATTGATGATGGAGTCTTGCGGCATCCGACTGCATCATCTTGTCCTCCACCACCATTGATGCCCCCTCAACCAGACCTGCAACCTCGGGTTTGACTTCTCGCTCTCTAGCTTTCCCCTTCCCCTTCCCCTTGGCCTTCTCAGCCGATTTCCCCTTTGTCTTCATTGTTCATTTCGGGTGCTCATTGACTTTCGAGGGCCTGGCCTCTGCATTTTGGATGGGCTGGATGGCCCAGATGCATACTGCTAAGTAATCATACAGATTAGCAATTGTACTCATTATCGAGAAGAATCACTTACTATGTCTTGGAGTCAACACCTCCGTCGACTCCTCAGTAACCTTTGTAGCTCGTTTAGAGCCCGCCATCTTCCTTGACTCGCCTCGATGGAGTCCTTGCCTTGATACTCCCTCCCAGTAACACCCCTGCAGCCCTTGAGTGCATCTCTTGCACTTGGGTGAACCCTCCTCGACGATGCATTCCAGAGACGTCCTCAGTCCTGTGCAACGATCACACTAAATTAAAATTGAAAGCCTGATTAGTCTGAACGATATCGAAAGAAAACGAGGACTTACCAACCCATGGAAGGTGATCAGCTCACCTTCCTCTAGCTGCACCCGCTTTGCCACTATGGGCTCCTGATTGAGCTCATCCTCACCCTCCTCCTCCTCATCCATCTTGTCTGCCTTCCTCTTCTTGACGATTTGCTCGACAACTGGTAAGTCATTGGCCAGATGTTTGTCATCCACAGCCTCGTCCCGATCAATAGAGAGATGCATCACCTCGAGCGCAGCCATACAATCATGGAACTCATCCTTCAAAACACTTTTGGCATGAACCTTGGCCAAGAACGCTTGATGCACCTTGACCAGCACATCCCATCGCTCCTCGATCCTCTTCACCTTAGCCTCGATGGCCACCTGCCGAGCCTCCCTCTCCTCCTCTCTCTGCCTCTCTGCCTCGATCTTCCTTGAGTATTCTTCAAAAAGATATCTGCCACCCCAAGAAACCCAAGCCTTGTGAGTGAATGGTTCAAAGAGTCTGATTGCCTCATCCAACGTTGCCTGCACATGATCGTTACGTGCCTATCGAATGATCTGATCAGATCGTCATATTCAGCCCATCAATGAGGTCAGGAAACAGATAAATGAAGAAAAGGGAAAAACACACCATTTTCTCACAAAAACTTTGACCCCAGATTTCAAAGTCTAACTCTTCAGCCTTGCCAGCCTCGGGCATCAATTTTGCATGATCAAGGATGGGAACAGCAAGCTCAGCGAGGATGGACATATTGTCGAGGAAGTTGGTGAAGGAGATCGAATAGAAGGAGAAAAGTTTGAACCACGATGCGCCTTAAATCAATGATCAACAATGTCACATGACCCGGTTATTTCGGCTCGACTGACCAGGATGGTCAGAATTTCAGTAAGGGGGAGGATGATAGGTTGTCTCCTTGGTTCAAAGGCCAATTCACCACTTTAACCACATTCTAATCACATCAGCTAACTCCTACAATGTCCCAGATGCAGCATGACCCAGTCTATCGATCACGATATCATATCGACTGTGTCAAAACATCACCAGCAACATCGATCATACTGAACAACCACATCGCACAACCTTAGGACTATCTTGAAAGCCCCTAAGATACCTCTAAATGACCATCAAACATCCCCAATCAACTTTGAACAAACCACAACCACGATCGAACATCGTCGACTGTTGTCAACTATTGTTGAGTGTTATCGATCGATATCAAGAGACTATGAGTGACATCAGGCACCGCCTTCATTATCTAAATGGTGGAAGACCATGCGCTAGGACATATTCCAACTTGTGCTCAAACCTGCTGATAGCAGGTCAGCCTCGTTCCAAGTCCCTATCGCGTACAGAACGTGCTGGATGGATTATTGCGAGACTTAGCATGGTTTATACACAAAGGACAGTCCCTTTTTAGTTCTATACCCTTTATTACTCTTTCATCATATGATATATCTCTTTCTTGTTCAGATTCCAGTCTCCTTTTTGGCCTTGTGCCTTAACTCATATCTTTTGCCTCATGTTCTACACATGTTTCTCATACCATTTTAGGAAGTTTCTTTGAAACGTATAGAACTCTGTAGTATCTACTTGGAAATACAAGAAATCACCTTCACCTATCGTCTCGTATAAAGTTCTAAGAATCTGATCTATTCTCTAAAAACAATCTAAGCTTCTACAAGTTTTCTCAATCGATGAGAAATCTCTGCAACCATTGTCGTCCTCAATCTTCCTTCAATCCTCTGATTGTTAGCACTAGCAACCATTCCAACACTTCCTAGCCATTGGCTATAGCCTTCATATACTATTGACCTATCAAAAGGTCCTCAGAATTCACAATTTGACCATTGACAATAAACCTTGTTCACCGTCGATCTTGTCGATCATCCTCGATATTGATCGATACCTCATTGGACCACGTCAAACACCTTCATCTCTTATAGAACTACCTTTGCGACTAGTACCAACTAGTTGTCCTCCCCTAGGTTGGACCGCAAATATTCAGAACGTCTTGCACCCTTCCTCTGACTCATGCAAATATCATTGGTTGCCTCATCGGCTGTTTTGGTGGTTTTCCTGGGTTGAGTATCATCAATGTCCCAACATCTTGTGAGCATGTCTGGCTTGGCCCCCAATTTTCTGGGGCAGAAGCGGATGACAAGATTGAACTGTGAAAGGTATTCAGACCAATGGGCCTGGCAGTGGGTGAGCAACTTAGTAGTGCTGAAGTATTCAAGGTTTTTGTGGTCAGTGACAACATCAACCGGGTTTGCGGAACCCTCGAAATACTGCCGCCAGTGTTTGAAGGCTTCAAAAATGGCCAAGAGTTCCTTATCATGGGTGTCATAATTTAGTTCAGCGGGATTAAAGGAATGGGAATGAAAAGTGACCAGATGGATTTCTCCATCCGCAGTGTAAACTGAAAGGATAGCAGCTAGGGCATAGTCAGAAGCGTTGGTTTTGAGTACCATCTGTGAGTTGGGTACCCATTGAGTTAAGATGGGGACATGAGTGAATTCTTGTTTGAGTTTTTCAAAAGTGTCATGGCACTTCTTGTTGAAGTCCCAGGGTGCAGATTTCCACATCAAGTGGGTGAGTGGAATGACAATGTCTGAATAGCCGTTAATGAAGTGGCAGTAAAAGTTGCAAAAGCCTAAGAAGGATTGTATATCCTCAACCTTTCTAGGCTCAGGCCAGTTGAGCACAGTTTTGACTTTATCCTCAGACATCTGCAGTCCATCCAGTGACAAGATGAAACCCAGATATTCAATGGTGTCTTTGTGGAACTCACATTTCTGTTGTGGAGAGGTGTAAAGTCCATTTTTCCGGAGATGGCAGAGGACTTCTTTGACGTGAGCCCTGTACTGGGACTTGTCATCAGAGTAGATTAGGATGTTGTTGAGGTACACGATGACACAAACATCCAGCATGTCACTGAAGATGTCGTTCATAAACTGCTGGAAAGCTGTGGGTGCATTAGTGAGTCCAAAGGGAACCACCAACCACTCGAAGGATCTGTAGCGGGTGCAGAAAGTGGTTTTCCACTCATCACCATCAGCAATGCAGGCTAAGTGATAAGCATGCCGCAAGTCTATCTTAGTGAATAAGCAGGCTTTTCGGGGGGAGTTGAGGAGGTCGGAAATAAGCAGGAGTGGGTAGCGGTCCTTCTTTGTGAGACAGTTGAGGTCTCAGTAGTCAACGCAAAGTCAGAGACTACTGTCATTCTTCTTGACAAAGAGAATAGGAGCGCCATGCGGGGACTTGGACAGGTGGATGAAGCCTGAGCAGACATTTTCATCAATGAAGACTCGTAAGGCTTCTAATTCAGAGGGGGAGAGAGAATACATGTGGCCAGAGGCAGAGGAGTATTGTCTTCTGTCTCTATCTTGAGGACGTAAGACCGATGCAGAGGAAGAGTATCCGCTTTAGTCTTATTAAAGACATCAGCGAATTCATGATACTCAGGCAGAATATCGGAAATGTCGGATGAGTTAGCAGATTGGGCAGAGTGGGCAGATAACCCTTCTGGAGCAAAGGTCACCTGAAAGCTACTTCCCCAGGAAGTTTGCTAGCACGTACATAAGCAGCAGCATTGATGAAAGAGATGTTGGGAGGTGTAAACTTAGGAGGAATGGGGGGTTTGGAAAGTGTGGAGGAGTCGAGGATTTCTACCGGAAGGTTCAGGGACAAAGGTGACATCGGGGGTGCTGGACCTCTATGATCTGCCAAGTGGAAAGCGAGTTCACTTGAAGACCAGTCAATCAATGGATTGTATTGCTTCAGCCCATTATGACCGAGTATGGCAGAACAGGAAGAGTCGAGTGAGGTTACATAGAATGACAAATTGAACACTTCACCAGCAGGGAAGGTGACTAGAAGTTTGATGACCTGAGTTATGGTGGAGTTGCAAGATCCATCAAAGAGTCATAGACCGATCGGGTTAATGGATTCCATGCTGAGTTGGCTATCCAAAGTCAAGGAAGCAGTGGGAGGAGCCAGAGTTGATAAGGGTTCAGACAGGAGTGGAAGAGTCAGGAAGGGATAAAAGAATGGTTAGGGAGTTGGGGTCAGAAAGAGTGGACACATTGAGACAAACGTAGGCAGCCAAATGGGTAAGGTCAACGCAACCCCCAGCCCCAATGGCTGTTTCCTGAGGGTTGTGGACTATTTTTCCGAGTCTGTAGTGTTGGTAATGACAGCAGATGCATGGGCTTTTGTGGCTTTGGATTTCGAGCAGTTTCCTGCTACGTGCCCTTCCTCACCACAGTGGAGACAAAGTTGTTCTCTCATGCGACGTTCTCGTTCCTCCCCAGTAAGCTTGCTGTTCTTCCCCAACTTATCTGAGATGGACAACTTGGGCTTGTCCCGGGGAGTGTTCTTTGTCATGGAAGACTGCTGGTTGGAGGTGTTACCATGGGTGGAGTTCGAAGAGGTTTGGTTTGTTGATGGGGAAGGACTTTTGGAAGTGTCCTTCCGACTAGAGTTAGTGACATTACTGGAATTCTTTGTTTCAAAACAGGATTCATCTTCTTGCATCCAGTAGATGTCATCGCTGTCCTGCACTCTCAAGTGCAGTTCTGCAAGAGTATTGGGTTTACCACCCTGGAGAACTTCTATGTGAAGTTGGAGCGGAAGACCACGGAAATAGCGGTCACAAAGGGCTGCTTCATTCCAATTGACCCTGGAAGCTAATTCCCAGAAGTCAACGTTATACTTTGTGATTCAACCACCTTTCTTCATTGCTAAGTCAGAGAGAGCTTTTTCTGCATCTCCAACTGGGTTGTGCAGGCCCAAGTTGCTTTCCAGCTCGGCAAGGAAAGCTTTGTAGTCCCACATCCAGTGTGCCAAATCTGTCAGGTCATTAAGACCAGGCTCAAACCAACTGAGAGCTGATCCCTTAAGATAAGAAAGGATAAATATGATCTTTTTCTCATCAGAGGAAAATATGTGTGGACGGTCGCAGAAATGAAGATTGCAGCTAGGAAGTCTCTAAGTTTCTTTGGATTGGCGCCGTCAAAAGTGTCGGGGTTGCAAACTTTGATTTTCTCGGTCTTGGGTGCATTATTCTGATGAAGGGTGCAGATACTCTCTGAGAGGTTGTAAAGGACATCTATGAACCTATCCCTGGGTCAGGGTTTTCCACTGCGGGAGGTTGATCATCTGGATCATTGGGATTGGGGTCACCCCCAGGGCCATCAGGACCACTAGGGTCATCGGGTCCTCTGGGGGGTCCATCCTCTAGACCAGGATCTTCCAACCTGAAGTGTTCAGGCTAGTTGATGCCCCCTATGTACTCAAGGGGAGTTCTTGATCAAAAACCTTCCAGGTTGGCAGAAGGGTGCGGGGCATGGGTGGACATGAGATTGGCACTGATTGAAGGGGCTCTTGAGCTGATTTGTCGGAATATGTTTGAGGGTCTGGAAGACACTCCAAAAGTAGTGGCGGGTCAAGGGTCAGAAAGGGTGGATCGCTGGATTGCAGAGATCCCAGGAATAGTACTGGCACATTGGGAATTTCTTGTTGTGCGCTGGCAGGTCTCGGTAGGGGTCATAGAGAGGAATGAGATGAGTGAAGTGTGAGTTCATATATACTGTTAAGAACTGATCCTGAAAGGTATGTCAGAATCTGATCGGACCCTGCTGGTGTTGATAGCGGAAGGTTGTTGGGTCATTGCAGATTCTGTGGGAGGGGAAATGGAAAGGACTTGGCTTCAGCTTGTAAGAAGCTGTGCCCTTCACCTTGTCTGGTGTCCTAATTTCAAGATGAAGGTTTGGAGGTAGAAGTGGGGAAGTGTGGGTAAATGCGGGGAGGAGTACGGAGGGACTTGGGTTAAGTTCAGATGAGATTAGAACTTCAGAGGAAGACTGGAGGTCGAGTTGAAGGGAGTTCAGACTCTTAGCAGACTGAGGTAGGAGTAGAAGGAGATTTAGATTGGCAGGTTTAAAGTCGAGTCTATGTCGATATATGAACTGAGGAATACAAGGCAAAACTAACTAAGCTTAAATACTGTAGTCCAGAATAAATGCAGAACAGGAATGAAGACTGCAGCAGTGTCTCTACTGCATAGATAAATTACCTAGTGGGAGCCACACAGGAATCTGTAGTTGAATATGCAATAGAGATGGCACCCTTGGGAAGGCAGCCGTGGGTGCTGTACAAGGCGGCCTGGTGCACAGCAGTGTGGGCAGTGCAAGGCAGCTGGGAATGAAAGTGGGAGGAGTAGACAAATGTCAGGTTCAATGTGTGGGAAAGGGTCAGATGGATGCAGGTTCCAATTGGGCAAGGAATGGTTCTTGACAGTTTGTGGCACTCAAATGAGTGCCAAAACCTGTAGATACAACATGTAAATAGAAAAGCAATTGCTCATGGGGTGTATCATACCCCAGCCCCAATGACAATGATGATAATGACACCATGTCATTGTCACAATTGCTCATGGGGTGTATCCTACCCCAGCCCCAATGACAATGATGATAATGACACCATGTCATCGTCATAATCAGCTCCTGTACTTGAAGGAGCCCACAATTGTGGGTCTTCTTAGATGCAGGAGCTGACAGCCTTGCGAGCAACTGCTCACAGGGTGGATCACAGGGGCTACAAATGATGGTGAAGACAACGAGGGGAGCAGGAACAGTGGGATGATGGAATGGGGACAACAAGGAGAGCCTGGCAGGTAAGCACCCTGTAAGGGGACTAGGGGATGCCCCATCTGTTTTTCCTATTTTTTACATTCATCCTATATTTTTCCTCACTTCATTTTGTCCAATTCTGCATTTTCTATGATTATTCCTTATTTTATTACTAATTTTCCTTTCTAACACATTTGTGCATGTTGACAGTTTTATATTTAGAGGCAGAGCACCCCTTCTGACATCTACCCCTTTGTATGATGTCATTCGGCAGCCTTGATCTGCCTATCTCCGCCTTTTCTATTTTTAGATTATTATTTGATTTTTGCAGTCTTCACATATACTGGGCATTGGCAAAGGGGTCCTTAGAGTTTTCTCTTTGGATTTCCCTTTGCTAGGTGTGCCTCCAATCCCTGTAATATGTAGTATAATTTTAACTTCAGATTTCCCTTTGCTAGAGGCTGAGGTTGCCCTTATACACCCCCTGCCACATTACAGCCTCCCTGAACTAATGAAGACATGAGACAGCACACCACTGCAAGCGCCTGCTCACAGGGTGGATAGCAGGATGGGTGCAATGCTGACCCTGACCCTGACACCAATGGCAGCAGGATGAGGATGGCCACCACCACTGTGAGCAACCACTCATGGGGTGGAAATGGGGAGCATGACATGAATGCCAGGACAATGACAAACAAGCAGCTGACAATGATGAGGACAAGGGGAGACAAAAGTATACAGTGTGTTGATAACTGGTCCTGACTAGTCATTGACTGGTCAGGACCAAAGTGCAGTCTGGACCAGTCATAACTGGTCCAGTGACTGCTTGTAACCATGGTGGACCAGTCCTACACAGTCCAGTCCAGTCCAGTTTTTTTCATGCATATCAAAAATATTATGACCAGTTTGGTCATTGGTTCACCCTCGAGGAGGAGAAAAAACTGGACTGGACTGGACCTTGAAGCACTAATATTTGGTTATACTGTACCTAGAATAATCAAGGCTATACTATGGGTAATCATCATAGTGTTGTGTCTAAGATCATATTCACATCAGTCCTTGTACAAATGACTGAGGTGGCAGATTGTCTATCTACCTGTATATATATGTTCTGGCAGATAAAGGAAGAGGGCAAGAAAGGGAACTAATGTCTTTGTTCATGTGCATCTAGTGTTTGAAAGTACCAAACTGAACTGCAGTCCAGTCTTTCTCCAGTTGTGGTTGTCTTCTATTCCTTAGAGTGTCAGTTGCAGTTGTAAAGATTGTGTATTTATTAAAAACCAACAAAAGTCAGTTCAAACTGGTTGCAACCAGCCTGAGCACACAAGGTCTCTATATACTAATAGTAGCAATCTCAAACACTACTTTAATGAATTTTGTACACTACTAAAGCTATGCTAATAAATGTCCAACCCTTTTAAAGCTATAAAAGTTACTAATAACACTCACTATACTAATGAATATCAGTCACTAATAATGTTATACCACTAAAGAAACACTTGAAAATTAAGTGTGGAAAGGAGGGGGGCAAGCCCAAAGAAAGTTGATGGAATGTGGGAGCCTTTATATACCCAAAAATGTCCACAGACCATGTAGTCACATGTTTGTGAATAAACAACAAAAAGTGGTGTCCAGATCATTCAGAGTGATGATCCAGCATCAGGTAACACCTATATCTGGCTAAATTCACCACTTATGTCTTGCCATGTCTCTTACAAATTTTTCAATGACTTTCGGGTAGTTGGTAACTATTAATACATTTTCTGGATCATTTTTAACACACAGGGAATTTACTCAGATCATTTGGAGTGGTGATCCGACATCAGGTAAATTCACCACTTATGTCTTGCCATGTCTCTTACAAACATTTCAATGACTTTCTGGTAGTCAGTAACTATTAATACACTTTCTGGATCATTTTAAACACACAGTGAATTTACTCAGATCATTCAGAGTGGTGATCTGGCATCAGGTAACACCTATCTCTGGCTAAATTTACCACTTATGTCCTGCCATGTCTCTTACAAATTTTGCAATGACTTTCTGGTAGTTTGTTACTGTTAATACACTTTTTGGATCATTTTTAACACACAAGGAATTTACTCAGATCATTCTGAGTGGTGATCCGGCATCAGGTAGCGCCTATATCCGGCTAAATTCAGCACTTATGTCCTGCCATGTCTCTTACAATTTTTGCCATGCCTTTCTGGTAGTCAGTAACTATTTATACTCTTTCCAGATCATTTTTAGCACCTGGGGAATTTACTCAGATCATTCGGATTGGTGATCCAGCATCAGGTAACACCTATATCTGGCTAAATTTAGCCCTTATGTCTTGCCATGTATCTTATTAACTTTTCAATAAACTTCTGGTAGTCTGTTACTGTCATGATATACCTGCTACCCAATCTGGCTCCTATGTAAACCAATAGTGTCCAATTCGCTGGTCCCAACTATGATGGGCTGAGCTAACAGAGTTGGATCATGTCCCTGGCCTATGGGCCCATGCATTCCTATTGAGCAAACATACCTATATGGGCCCACATGGGCTGGCCCATGCTTAATGGGCTATGTCACCATGGGCTGCACCAACACACTGGGTCAAATGTACTATATGCCCTGAAACAATGAGGAGTGATGATAGGGAATGACAAGGAGGGATGATCAGGAAACAATGAACAGGATGGAACCACCACAAATGGACAACGCTCCTGCCCCATGGCTATGCCCTGTTACCACCACTATAAGGGCAACCTCAGCCTCTAGCAAAGGTAAATCTGAAGAGAAAACTCTAAGGACCCCTTTGCCAGTGCCCAGTATATGTGAAAACTGCAAAAATCAAATTATAACTCAAAAATAGAAAAGGCGGAGATAGGCAGATCAAGGCTGCCAAATGATATCATACCAAGGTGTAGATGTTGGAAAGGGTACTCCACCTCTAAATATAAAACTGTCAACATGCACAAATGTGATAGAAAGGAAAATTAGTAATAAAATAAGGAAAAATCATAGAAAATGAAGAATAGAAGGAAATGAAGTGAGAAAAGATATAGGATGAATGTAAAAAAATAGGAGAAACACATGGGGCCCCTAGTCCCCTTACAACCACCCTCAAGCTCACTCCCACCCCAGCAAGAGCCACAACTGGCTGCATGTGAAACATTTCAGATGCAATGAAGGCCCAAATGCCAGCAACTGCCATTTGGGCCTTAGGTATGTTTCTTTTCATTCATTTCATGTTTTTTGTCAACTAACTAACTACTTTTCAAGATATAAACTATGGGTATCAACACAAAACCCGCCATGCCCATGCATGGCATGGACACCCAGGATGACAACAATGCCACAATGACACTGGATGACACCACACCCACCCCCAGTCCTATGAGCAACTGCTCACAGGGTGGATCATGGGTGCTGCCAACCTATCCAATGCAAGTGACTCCTACCCCTCTAAACCCCACTCCCCAAATGTAGCCCCTGTGAGCGAAATGATGAGTATTAGGGTGTGACATGGGTAACCCTCAGGTATATTTTCTTACACCCATATCCATACCTGTGAACACTGTACCCTGCATGGGTATGGGTGCAGTGTTACCATGGGTTTTCACAGGTTTCCATGGGTTTGGGCAGGTCTGCTCAGTTTTTCTACAGAATTACTATATATGTATATAATTATCTATATTACTACACTAAGAACCCCCTCCACTCATGTTTGGAGTGAGGGAGGGGGTCATCATTGTTGTTGTCCCCTAGAATGGAAGCAGAAGCCCCTCCACTCACGTTAGCAGCGAGGGAGGGGTCATTGTTGTCATAGTCACCCAGAATGAAATAAACAACCCCTCCACTCATGTTAGCAGCAAGGGAGGCAGTTGTTGTTGTTGTTGTTGCCCAGAATGGAGTTGTTGTTGTTGTAGTCACCCAGAACAAAATAAACAACCCCTCCACTCACATTAGCAGCAAGGGAGGTGGTCATCATCATCATCACCCAGAATGGAATAAAAAATGCCGAGTGAAGGGGTGTGGTGGTGGTTGAAAAAAAAAAACCTGGGAACCCATCAACATCAAAATCAACATACCCGATTTGGATTTGAACCTTCATGTGCCTCATAGGCTCAGCACTAAGGGGGAAATACTGTCAAGACCAATTCTTCTGACTGGACTTCCGATTGTTTTCCGCCCCCCTTCCCAGCTGCCTTACATCACAGCCCACCTCCTATCAGCAGCACTGCCTAGAGGCAAAATTCCCTCATTTCCAATTAGGTGAAACAGTTTCAGGATTTGCCTTGGAAGCCAGTTTTCATATTAACCACAGCCTCAGAAACTCCGACTTTAGTATTTAAGCTAGCTACTTTCATTTTGTATCACCAGTTTGTAAATCAACCAAGTCTCCCACTTAATCCTATCCTCTTTAAAACTCCAATTACATTCTTAAGTCAATCTCAAACTCTTACTCGTCCTCTCCGGAAATTCTCCGGACATCTGGTCATCTTTCTTACCCTCGCCTTGAAATTAGGACACTTGATGAGGAGAAGGGCGCAACTTCTTATAAGTTGAAGCCAAGTCCTTTCTGCTCCCCCAATTGGTACAACACATCAAGTAAACCCTGCCCTGGATTTCCATAGGATTCCCTGTCTTACTTGATCCATCCTCTACAACTTCTATCATCCAGGTACAACCAGAATTCTGATGACTTCCCCTTCAAGTTCAGTACTTAACAGTATTTACAAACTCTCACTTCTCTCATCAAACCCATCCCATCTTTCCTTATGACTCCTACTGAGTCACAAACCCAATGAACTACAAGAAACTCCCGCCATGCTGGGTACCAGGATTATCAGCAATATGCCAATCCATACTTCCTTCCCCTAGACATGCTTCAACTTTTGGTGCATCCACCAGACTATCCAACATCTTCAGGCAAATTGGTTCTGGAGCACCCTCCATCAGTGCTAACATCATGTCTCAACCTCCAGAGACCCCTTGGAATATGACTTCACTTGAGTACATAGAGAATGTTGGGCAACCTAACCCCTTTGACAAGGAAGGTCCAGGTAAAGAGGATGGACTTCCCAGTGGACCTGATGACCCTAGCAGTCCTGACGGCCCCAGGGATGACCCCAATCCTGATGACCCTGATGACCCTCTACCTCCCGTTGGTGGAAATCCTGATACAGGAGATAGGTTTCTTGATGCTCTCTTCAAGCTCTTGGATAGTCTCCGAACCCTCTGGCAGAACCAAGCACCCAAGACTGAGAAGATCAAAGTTCATGATCCTGACACTTTCAACGGGGCTAATCCCTGGAAACTTCAGGACTTCCTAGTCTTGTGCAACCTTCACTTCTGCAATCATCCTCAGGTATTTGCCTCCAACAAAAAGAAAATTCTATTCATCCTTTCCTACCTCAAAGGGTCAGCTCTTAGCTGGTTTGAACCTGGACTCAACGACCCAACAAATTCTGCCCATTGGATGTGGAACTATGAGGTATTCCTTAGTGAGTTGGAAAGTAATTTTGGTCCTCATGACCCTGTCAGGGATGCGGAAAAGGCTCTTTCAGAACTCATGATGAAGAAAGGTGGAAGAATAGTGAAGTATAATGTGGACTTCTGGGAACTGGATTCCTGGGTCAGCTGGAATGAGGCCGCTCTTTGTGACCAGTATTTCCGCAGTCTCCCACTCCGTCTCTGGATAGAAGTCTTATGGGGGGGATGACCCAAAACTCTAGCATCCATACATCTTAAAGCCCAGGATGCTGACAACATCTATTGGATGCAGGAAGAAGAAACCCGCTTAGAAACAAAGACCCCCAGAAATTCTGCACACACCGGAAAGAAGGAATCTAAAGGTTCTCCCAGCTCCAATTTCAACACTCAGTCCAAACCCCAGCCCTCGTCCAGCACCAACCACACAAACCAATGCTCGTCCGGCAGCTCCTCTGGGTCAAAGAACAACTTCCAGAAGGACAAGCCAAAAAACTCTATTTCTGACGAGTTGGGGAAAGATGGTAAACTAACTGGAGATGAGCATGAATGCCACATGAAGGAAGGACTTTGCCTCTACTGTGGCGAGAAAGGACATGGAGCCAGGAATTGTCCGAAGTCCAAAGCAGCCAAAGCCCATGCTGCAGCAGTCACTGAGTCCAAGCCGGACTCTGCGGACCCAAAAAAATAGTCTGCAACCCTCGGGAACATGCCATTGGGGCTGAGGGTTGTGTTGACCTTTCCCAACTGGCTGCTTATCTCCATCTCAACGTGTCTGCTCTTTCTGATCCTGAATCCCTTACCATCCTGTTATCCCTTTCCAAACAATCCCTAAAAATCCAAACTCTTATCGACTCTGGTTCCTCCCATTGTTTCCTCAATTCATCATTTGTGCAGGACAACCAACTTAGTACCAAAACCATTCCTCTGATCAGACTCTGACTATTTGATGGAACTTGTAACTCCACCATAACTCAAATTGTGGAACTCCCAGTCAATTTTCTGTCTGGTGAAGTGTTCAATCTGACATTTTATGTAACCTCACCAGACTCTTCCTGTTCTGCAGTACTTGGTCATAACTGGCTGAAGCAATACAATCTGTTGATTGACTGGTCTTCAGGCCAAATAAATTTCCATTCTGCAGCTCAAAGAGGTCCTGCCCCCTCAATGTCCTCTGACTGTTAAGACTATAGGTCTTTAACTCAGCATTGGCTTTGTATGTTACAGTTGGAGGCTTTCCAACTGTCTCGTATCGCACTAGGAGACTTTCCTAGTGTATCGGGCTTCCTGCCTTCACTTGGGTACTTCCTCAAGTCATCATGGCTATCCATACTCAGAGGCTTTCTGAGTAGACCATTGGTTTGTGTATCACAGTTGGAGGCTTTCCAACTGTCGAGTTCGAGTTATCACAGCTAGGGGCTTCCTAAGCTGTCGAGTGTTTTGGTTGAGTCTAAGACCGTTGATTGGATTAGGTCAAGCTGGAGAATACACAGAGTGTAGCTACAGCTTATATACTGTTCCAGGACTATCTATTGTCCAATCGGAAGGTGAGATGTTTATCAGGTAAATATAGACAAGAACAATAGAAACAATAGGTCTCATGCCTCGCATGAGGCATCCGATGTCAAGGAGTGCTGCGGCGCAGCATATCAGAGAACAAATAAGAGATAAGCCTCATGCCTAGCATGAGGTGTCCGATGTCACGGACCTCATGTAAAGGGGTTGTCGTACCACGGTGTGTGTGGGAGTGGATTCGGGTGCATGGAGTCACCATGCATCAAGGTGTCTTCCATCGGAAGAGAGTTGAGTCGAATGAGAAAATTAAAATCCCTGGTCTTGCCGGCATATGTCTGGTCGTCATGGGTTATGATAACAGAAAATCGTAACATCACCCTCTCTCTATCTTTGAAGTCACTGACTTTGATCACCATCTTCTTTTCTCCACTCAGGAAGTGGGGTGGGTCGGGGTCTGAGGGAATTGGTTGGAGTGCAGTAGGGTTCCCAGTTCTCCATGCTCTCCAAGCAGGAGCCTTCTTGCCAGGCTATATCCACTCTCTTCATCGTAGTGGGCATTCCACTGGAGGTCGATCCATAGGGGTCTGCTCACACCCGCTAGTGGCCTCATGCCAGGGTGAAGCCCTGTCTGGTTGACGCAGAAGTCCTCCGAGATGTAGTCTTCCCCATCTCACTCTTCCTCAAAACACCACTCTTTGTATTGGATCCTCACCCAGGTGTAGTCCACCTTCATGCTCCTCCAGGCAAAGAGGCAGCATTTGGGACAGGTCGAGGACATCCTTCTTATCCAGTCGTCCCTTGTAATCCAGAAGGGAATCCCATGCAGGCATATCCATGCGGGTCTGCCAGGGAGTATGTTCGTCAGTGGTCGTTGGTCGATGACCGTTCACCCAGTCCTTGCTGGGGTTCATGGTAGGTGTAGTGTCGATGGGATGGTGAGCATTCTGTGGTTTCTTTTGTGGTTTGTTTGGTGGGTGTCTTGGTCTTGGGGGTTCTACAGCTGTCATCGCTGTTTATATGCCCCTAGGATTGCCTTGGCATGTTTCAGGTTTCCCTCGGGCTCCCATGAGTTCTCTGAGGTCGGGTATCCGACCCACTTCACTAAGAAGTGCATGGTCCTTCCTTTCTTTTTATGTCCGATGATCGCTTCCACTTCATACTCCAATTCACCTTCTATCAGGTCGGGCGGTGGTTCTGGGAAGTTCAGTCCATGTGTCTCGGTTTCTTTGTATGGGGAAAGAAGTGCCGCATGGAATACTGGGTGTATTTTCCACTGTTCTGGTAACTTCAGTCGATAGGAGAGTGGGCTCAGGACCTTCTCGATAGAGAACGGTCCTTCTCTTTTCGGTGCGAGCTTCTTTGTTTGGTGCATTGTTCTGAGGTTCTTCACTTCTAGCCACACTCTGTCTCCTTCTTTGAACGGGGTGAAGTGCCTTGTTGTTCTTTCTGCCATCATTTGTCTGGCCAACTCGTGAGTTGCCTTCACTTCGTCTCGGGCCTGTTGCAGTGCAACTATTCGTTTTTCTATGGCCGGTATGTTCATCTTCAGGTAGGGGAGTGGGATCGCCTTGGGCTATAGCCCATCATGAGGTAGAACAGGGAGTTCTTCTGTATGGAGTGCGTTCTCTGGTTGTGCGTGAACTCTGCGGTCAGGAGGAGGTGCTTCCAATTCTCCTGGTTGTTTGAGCAGAAGATCCGTAAGTATACTTCCACTTCCTGGTTCACCCATTCTGTCTCCCCGTCAGTCTGGGGGTGGTACGCTGTGCTCATTGCCAGCTTGACTCTGAGCAGCCTTCCTAGCTCCTGGAACAGCTGCGAGGCAAATCTGGGATCTCTGTCAGAGATGATCCTGTCTGGGAGGCCGAATCATTTGTAGACATAGTCTAGATAGAGGGTGGCTGCTCCCAATGCATCCACAGTTTTCCTGCTAGGGATAAAAATTACCCCCTTCATAAGCCCATGGTCTACCATGACCATGAGTGCATCATAACCATTGGACTCTGGTAGGTCGGTTATGAAATCTGTCATCACCATCGCAAATGGTCTTGTCGCTTCAGATTTGATCGGTTGTAGTGGGGGGGTCATCGGGTGCATGTTGACCTTCATCTGCTGGCATATTGCACATCCAGCAACGTAGTTCTTGATGTACGTCATCATCCCCGGCCACCAGTAGTCTCTCCTGATCATTTCGGTTGTTTGCCATTGTCCTGGGTGTCCGCTGGTCACTCCTTCATGGTACTTTTGCACCAGCTTCTTTTGTAGATCTCCATTGTCTGGGATGTAGCACCTGTCTCGGAAGAATAGAAGACTGTCTTCTATCTTCCAGTCTTCCAATGCTGACTTTATTGGCGGCATTCCCTTGGTCTTTAGTGCCTCGATCGCACTTTTCACCAGGTTGTCTTTCATGATACTCCCTGCGAGTAAGTCATGCATTTTGTTGTCAATGAATTTCACAAATAGTGTTTCTGGCAGCATCGTGACGTCTTCATTATCATTGTCTTTTTCCGGTATGTGGTCCGCTCTCTGTGATAATGCATCACTCCGTATCATCTGTGATCCAGGCACATGGATGATCTGCAAGTCAAACTCCAATAGGAATAGGCTCCATCTTGCCTGTCATCTGTTCAGTTTCTGTGCCATTCGGAAGTACATCAAGTTCTTGTGATCTGACAGGATTACCACTGGGTGTTCTGAACCCATTAGGTAGTGTCTCCAGGTTTCTAGTGATCATATTATCGCTAGTAGCTCCCTGTTGTAAATCTCGTAGTTCCATTCCATTGGTGTTAGTGGATGCGATATGTATCCGCATGGGTGCCAGTCCCCATTCGTGTCCCTTTGTCTCAGCACTCCTCTTGTCGCATGTTTTGAGGCATCTGATTCGATCGTGAATGGCTTTGTCGGGTCTGGCATCAGCAGTACTGGGGCTTCTGTGAATTTCCTTTTCAGCATTTGAAAAGCCTGTTCGCATTCCATTGTCGAGTTGAACACTTTGTTCTTCTTCATCAGTTCATTAAGCGGCCTGCTTGTCTCCGCAAAATGTCCAATAAACTTCCTGTAGAAGTTTCCAAATCCCAGGAAAGATCTGACTGCCTTTATGTTTGTCGGGGTTGGCCAATCCTGTATACCTGCCAGTTTCATGTTGTCCATGGCAATTTCGTTGGGTCGGATGATCAGACCCAAGAATTCCACTTTGTGGACGTCGAATTTGCATTTCTCTGGTTTCAGGTATAAGTCGTTTTCTGCCAGTCTTTGCAGCACCCTCTTTGTCCTTTCCTGGTGTTCATTCTGATCCTTGGAGAATATCAGGATGTTGTCCATGTAAATCACGAGCCATCCTTCTCTGATCATGTTGTGGAATATCTTGTTCATCATTGCCTGGAAGGTCGCCGGTGAGTTGCATAATCCAAAGAACATCACCGTTGGCTCAAACAGCCCCCTGTTCATTTTGAAGGCTGCTTTCCATTGATCTCCATCTTTGATTCTGATGTTGTGATATCCCCATTGGATGTCCAATTTCGTAAACCATTTCGCCCCTCTTAGTTTGTCCAACAGGTCTCCTACCAGCGGCAGCGGGTAGGTGTTCTTGATCGTTCTGTTATTCAAGTACCTGTAATCTTGGCAGGGTCGTAGCATGTCTGAGTCCTTCGCAACAAAGAAGAATGGTGACGCCATGGGCGATTTCGATGGTCGGATGTATCCTTTCTGCAGGCTTTCATCAAGAAACTCATTGAGTTTCTTCTGTTCTGCCAGCGACAATGGGTAAACCCTGCAATCCTTCACTACAAAGTCCAGTTTCAGTTTGATCGCGTGATCCCAGGGTCTTGATTCTGGGAATCATTCCGATGCTTCCTTTTTGAATATCCGTCGGTACTCCTTGTACTGTTCAGGGAGTAGTTCATCTAGGGTCTTCTGTTCGGGGTCTCCTTCCTTCTTGTGTGTCAGGTGTTGAGAGACCGATGTCTTTGCCCTAATCCAGATATTTTGTCCATAAGCATATCACGGTGATCCTTTTGCCTTTACAATCCTAGAGATTGTCTTTGTCATCTGAGAATATCCATATCTTGGCTCGTCATATTCCTCTGTCAGCAGTGTCCTAGCTGGTTCGAATATTCCAATGATGGGTTCTCCTTGGATGTAGACAACCAGTAGCTCGTCATCTTCGATCTTTAGTTCAGGTGTCTCTTTCGGTTGTTCCGTTGCCTGTTCCATTGCCTGTTCGTGGTTTGCCTGTGCTGGGTTTTCCTTCCCAGTGTCTTCTTCATCTTGCGGCCCAATGGGTTCCGTGTTCTGAAGAGTCGTGATTGTGATCTCTTCATCATCTATTTCTTCAATCCTCGCCTTTCTTGTCTCGACAGGCATCTTGCTTCTTCTTGGTTCTGCATGGAGGGCTCCCCCCATTAACCTAGCCTTGGCGACGATTCTTTGGCAATCCATTTGCTGTTCTTCATTTGTCAGTTTCTCTTTCTTCAGGGTAATCTTTTCCCTCTGTTTCATGACTATTCGGGCCAAAGCCAGTGGTCTTTCTTCTTTCTTGGCGGCCAGTTTCTCCAGTTCTCTGGTTGCCACCTTTTTCCATTGTGCCCATTCTTCCTCAGCAGTCTTCTTTTTGAGGGTGAGCTTTTCTTGGTCTCTAGCAATGATGCCTTGGCACCATGCCTGTCATTCTTCTTTCGTCATGTCTAGGGGGTTCTTCTTCTTTTTGGTTCCCTTCTGGCGCCATGACAAGTGTTCATTGTCAGTTTTCTTGGTCTGTACCCTACCGATAAGGGTTCTTCCTCTTCCATATGAGAATTCAGGATGGGTCTTGTCATTCGTCCTGAATTGGAAGGTTCCAATTCTCCAGTCGATTACTGGATTGATTCTCCTGAGCCACGGCAAGCCCAAGATGACTGATTCCTTTCCCAGTCCTGCAATGAGGAAGGTCATTGTGAAGGTTCTTCCATTGATCGTCAGGAGTTCCCTGGCATAGTGGGAAATCTCCCCTTTCTTGTTTGGGGTTCCATCCACATTTTTGACCTTGATCACCTTCTCCAGGGGGTGCAGCTCAAATCCGCTGCTCTCCGCAAATTCATGACTCATGAATATCCCTCCCGCTCCAGAGTCGAGTTGGGCTTCAGTTCCGATGGCTTTCCCTCTGCCTGCTCCTAGCACTTTGACATCTAAACGCATAGATTGATTCTTCAAAGTGGCTAGTAGTACAGAGCAGACAGAGAGTTCGGTGGTACCTGGCATCGAGGCAGGCCACCTCTTAAAAAACCCTCGTCCTCAATTGCGGTGAGAGCTCCTTTCTTTTCTTCTTTGTCGGGTTCTTTCATGATTGCTTGGATCTTCGAGTAGGCTTCCTTGCCTTTATTCTTTGGGAATGGCCAGTCCTCGGTCCTCTTTTCCCCTTTCTTGTGTTTGGACGCTCTGTGTCCAGTCTGATGGCACACAAAGCACTGTCCTTTTTTCATATGTTTAATCCTCTCCTGGTAGGAGAGCTGGTTGATCTCGAGTGGGGTCTCCTTTGCCTTGGAGTTCAGCAGCTTCCTTGTCAAAGCTTCCTGCAGTCTCCCTGTTATGGCCTTTGCTCTCCTCCACTGTCCATCATACTTTGAGGCGGCATTGATCATCCCCTCCAGCGCTGTGGGGATCGTCTCCATGTTAAAGATCCTCTTGAGGAGCTTGGGGTTTAACCCATCCATGAAGAGTTCTATCAGGGTGGTATCGTCGTTGATTCCCACCTTTTCTCGCAGGATTCGGAACTGTGCAATGTAATCCTCCAGGTCCTGTCCCTGCTTCAATGTCTTCATCTCGGTTCTGGCTCTGCCAGCTTCGTCAATTGGTGTGAATGCCATCTTGAGCACCGCTTCGAAGGCTGACCATGCTCCTAGGTCTTCCTTCTCTGCCCATGTCTGTGCCCAGGGCGCGGCGGTTCCTCCATTTATGAAGGACAATGCGAAGATGATTTTCTTCTCGTTGGTGTCGTAGATTCCATGGTTCACTCTCAAATAGAGTTTCACTTCTTGTAAGAACTTCGCAGTTCTAGTTCGGTCCCCTGTGAAGTCAGAGGGGGTTCATATCCTGATCTCCTTGGTTGATGCAGTGGGTTCGGTAGACATGTTGGCGTTGTCGTTGGATAAGGAGAATGGGTCTTGTTCTGGGTTTCTTCTGTATCGAGGGATCTAAAGCCCTCTTTGTCGAGGTATCAGGGTTCTTCATCACTGGGTCTCTTTGAGAACCACTTTTGTGCTGGTTCCGAGTATCATACTAGTCGACCCTGGTATCTATACCACGGGGTTCTTCCTGATGATGATGCTCCGGTTGGAGGTCTGTCTGGGCTTTGTCTGAAAGACGTTGTGTCTGCACCTAGGTAGGTGGACTTCATAGATCAGCTTGACCTTTTGTTAAGACTATAGGTCTTTAACTCAGCCTTGGCTTCATATGTTACAGTTGGAGGCTTTCCAACTGTCTCGTATTGCACTAGGAGACTTTCCTAGTGTATCAGGCTTCCTGCCTTCACTTGGGTACTTCCTCAAGTCATCACGGCTATCCGTACTCAGAGGCTTTCTGAGTAGACCGTCGGTTTGTGTATCACAGTTGGAGGCTTTCCAACTGTCGAGTTTGAGTTATCACAGCTAGGGGCTTCCTAAGCTGTCAAGTGTTTTGGTTGAGTCTAAGACCGTTGATTGAATTAGGTCAAGCTGGAGAATACACAGAGTGTAGCTACAGCTTATATACTGTTCCAGGACTATCTATTGTCCAATCGGAAGGTGAGATGTTTATCAGGTAAATATAGACAAGAACAATAGAAACAATAGGTCTCATGCCTCGCATGAGGCGTCCGATGTCAAGGAGTGCTGTGGCGCAGCATATCAGAGAACAATAAGAGATAAGCCTCATGCCTAGCATGAGGCATCTGATGTCACAGATCCGATGTCAAGGACATGCTGCGGCGCAGCATGTCGATCATGAGGGTCCAACATCACAGACCTCATGTAAAGGGGTTGTCATACCATGGTGTGTGTGGGAGTGGATTCGGGTGTAAGGGGACTAGGGGTGCCCTGTGTGTTTTTCCTATTTTTTATGTTCGTCCTATATTTTTCCCCACCTCTTTTCCTTCTATTCTTCATTTTCTATGATTTTTCCGGATTTTATTACTAATTTTCCCTTGCTATCATGTTTGTACATGTTGACACTTTTATATTTAGAGGCGGAGTACCCCTTCCGACACATACCCCTTGGTATGATGTCATTTGGTGGCCTTGATCCACCTATCTCCACCTTTTTCTATTTTTAGGTTATATTTGATTTTTGTTGTCTTCACATATACTGGGCATCAGCAAGGGGATCCTTAGAGTTTTCTCTTCAGATTTCCCTTTGCTAGGTGTGTCCCCAATGCCTGTATTATGTAGTATAATTTTAACTTTGGATTTCCCTTTGCTAGAGGCTTAGGTTGCCCTTATATCAGTGCATGGAGTCACCATGTGTCAAGGTGTCTTCCATCAGAAGAGAGTCGAGTCAAATGAGAAAATTAAAATGCCCAGTCTTGCCGGCGTACGTCTGGTCGTCGTGGGTTATGATAACAGAAAATCGTAACACTGACTCTCCTATCTTGTGTGAGTCACCTTCACATCCAAACCTTCCAGCAGAAACCCATGAAAACCCCATAAGCACTAAACCCTCAAAACTTGTACTTCCTGAGATCTCTCTCATCAATGCTGCCACTTACATGCACACAAGCAAACTTCCTGGGGCTGTTGCTTTTCAGATGACATTCTCCCCAGAAGGACTGGTGGCTAAATCCTCGGCAGTGTCCAGAAATCCCCTGGACCTTTCTGATGTTCCAGAAGAATATCACAAATTTGCAGATGTTTTCAATAAACAAAAAGCCAACACCCTTCCTCCACACTGTCCCTATGACCTCAAGATAGAGACAGAGGATAATGCTCCCCCACCTCCAGGTCGCATGTACTCCCTCTCTCCCTCTGAGCTTGAGGCCCTCTGAATATTCATTGAAGAAAATGTTCATTCAGGCTTCATCTGCCCCTCCAAATCCCCTCACGGCACTCCAATACTCTTTGTCAAGAAAAAGGATGGGAGTCTCCGACTTTGCGTCGACTACCAGGGACTCAATCGCATCTCAAAAAAGGACCACCACCCACTTCCTCTAATCTCAGATCCCCTGGACTCTCCAGGAAAGGCACGTGTGTTCACCAAAATTGACCTCCAGCATGCTTATCACTTAGTCCACATTGCTGAGGGAGATGAATGGAAGACCACTTTCCACATGCGCTACAGTTCTTTTGAGTGGCTGGTAGTTCCTTTTGGACTCACCAATGCACCTGCTGCCTTCCAGTGCCTCATGAATGACATCTTCAGTGACCTATTAGATGTCAGTGTCATTGTCTATCTTGATGATATCCTAATCTACTCCAATGACATGAGTCAACACAAGGCTCACGTCAAGGAAGTCCTCCGGAGACTCCAGAAGAATGGCCTCTACGCTGCTCCACAGAAATGCGAGTTCCATAAAGACAGCATGGAATACTTGGGGTTCATCCTCTCTCCAGATGGGCTCTGGATGTCTGAAGATAAAGTCAAAACCATCCTCGACTGGCCCGAACCTCGAAAGGTTAAGGATATCCAATCCTTCCTGGGATTCTGCAACTTCTACCAATGGTTCATCCACGGATATTCCAACATTGTCATTCCACTCACCAGACTCACCCAGAAACATATGCCTTGGGACTTTGGCAAGAAATGTCAAGAAGCCTTCAACAAACTAAAAGAAGAATTCACTCATTAATACTCACTCAATGGCTACCGGATTCCCGCATTATCTTGGAGACAGACGCCTCAGATTATGCCTTAGCAGCAGTCCTTTCCATCTATACCTTGGATGGAGAAATCCACCCAGTTGCATTCCACTCTCATTCCCTCAACCCAGCTGAATTGAACTATGACACCCACGATAAGGAACTTCTTGCTATCTTCTTGCTTTCAAACACTGGCAACAGTACCTTGAAGGTTCCAGAAATCCAATAGATGTGGTCATGGTGATGATACTCAACCCAGGAAAACCACCAAAATAGCTGATGAGGCAATTGATGATATTTGCAACGAGTCAGAGGAAGGGTGTGATGTGTTCTGAATGTTCGTGGTCCAACCTATGGGAAGATAACTAGTTGGTACTAGTCATGAAGGTAGTACTATAGGAGACGAAGGTGTTTGGCATGGTCCGATCGAGTATCAATCAATATTGAGGATGATTGATGAGATCGATGGCAAATGATGTTGATCATCAATGATCGATGTGTGAATTCTGAGGACCTTTTGATAGGTCAATAGTATACGAAGACTATAGTCAATGGCTAGGAAGTGTTGGAAGGGTTGCTAGTGCTAACAATCAGAGGATTGTAAGAAGATCGAGGACGACGATGGTTGCAGAGGTTTCTCATCAATCAAGAAAACTGGTAGAAGTTTAGATTGTTTTAGAGGATAGATCTGATTCTTAGAATTTAATACAAGACAATAGGTGAAGACAATTTCTTCCATTTCTAAGTAGATACTACAGAGTTTTATATGTTTTAAAGAAACTTCCTAAAATGGAATAAGAAACATGTGTAGAACATGAGGCAAAAGATATGAGTTAAGGCACAAGGCCAAAAAGGAGACTGGAATCCAAAGAAGAAAGAGATGTATCATATGATGAAGGAGTAATAAAGCGAAAGAACTAAAAAGAGACCATCCTTTGTGTATAAACTGCACTAAGTCTTGCAATAATCCATCCAGCGGGTTCTGTATGCGATAGGGACTTGGAACAAGGCTGACCTATGATCAGCAGGTTTGAGCACGAGTTGGAATACATCCTAGCGCATGGTCTTCCACCATTTAGATAATGAAGGCAGTGCCCAATGTCGCTCATAGTCTCTCGATATCAATCGATAACACTCGACGATGGTCAATGATGGTCAATGATGTTTGATTGCGGTCACAGCTGTTCGAAGTTGATCAGGGATGTTTGATGGTCATTTAGAGGGATCTTAGGGGCTTTCAGGGTAGTCCTAAGGTTGTGCGATGTGGGCTCTTGGTACAATCGATGTCGCTGGTGATGTTTTGATGTGGTTGATATGATATCGCAATTGATAGACTGGGTCACACTGCGTCTGGGACATCATAGGAGTTAGCCGATGTGATTAGAATATGGTTGAAATGGTGAATCGGCCCTTGAGCTGAGGAGACAACCTATCATCCTCCCCCTTACTGAAATTCTGACCGTCCCAGTCAGTTGAGCTGAAATAACTGGATCATGTGACATTGTTGATCGTTGATTTAAGATGCATCGTGGTTCAAACTTCTCTCTTTCCATTCAATCTCTTTCATCAATCTCCTCGACAACATGTCCATCCTCGCTGAACTTGCCCTTCCCATCCTCAATCATGCAAAATTGATGCCCGAGGCTGGCAAAGCCAAAGAGTTGGACTTCAAAATCTGGGGTCAAAGTTTTTGTGAGAAAATGGTGTGTTTTTCCCTTTTCTTTCATTTATCTGCTTCCTGACCTCGTTGATAGGCTGAATACGACGATCTCATCGGATTGTTCAATGAGGCATGTGATGACCATGTGCAGGCTATGTTGGACAAGGCAATCGGCCTCTTTGCACCCTTCACTCGTGAGGGTTGGGTTTTGTGGGGTGGCAGATATCTTTTTGAGGAGTACTCGAGGAAAGTCAAGGAAGAGAGGCAGAGAGAGGAGGAGAGGGTGGCTCGGCAGGTGGCCATCGAGGCCAAAGCAAAGAGGATCGAGGAACAATGAGACGCGCTGGTTGAGGCACATCAAACATTCTTGGCCGAAGTCTGGGCAAAAAGTGTGTCGAAGGACAAATTCCATGATCGTACAACTGCGCTTGAGCTCATGTGCCTCTCGATCGATCGGGACGAGGCCAAGGAAGAAGAAGAAACTCTGGTCAATGACCTACCAGTCATCGAGCAGATGGTCGAGAAGAGGAAGGCCAATGAGATGGACAAGGAGGAGGAGGAGGGCGAAGACGAACTCGATCAGGAGCCTGTGGTCGCCAAATGGGTGCAGCTAGAGGAAGGTGAATTGATCACCTTCCATGGGCTGGTAAGTTGTCATTTTCTTTTGATATTGTTCAGACTAATCAGGCTTTCTATATTGCTTTAGTGTGATCGATGCGTGGGACTAAGGACATCTCAGGAGTGTATCGTTGAGGAGGGTGCCCCAAAGTGCAATAGATGCACTCAGGGGCTGCAGGGGTGCTACTGGGAGGGAGTGTTGAGGCGAGGATTCTGACGAGGCGAGTCGAGGAAAAAGGCGAACTCCAAGCGAGCTACAAAGGGTACTGCAGAGTCGACGGAGGTGTCAACTCCAAGATGTAGTAAGTGAAGTCACTCGTTAGCAATTATGATCGCTAAATATGTATGATTGCTTAGCGGTACGCATCCAGGCTATCCAGCCCATCCAAAACACAGAGGCCAGGCCCTCAAGAGTCGATGAGCACCCGAAATGAACAACGAAGATGAAGGCAAAATTGGCTGAGAAGGAGAAGGGCAAAGGAAAGGTGAGAGAGCGAGAGGTTGAACCCAAGGTTGTGGGTGTGGTTGAGGAGATGACAGCATCGGATGCAGCATGGCTCCAGTGTCAATATCTCGTGGAAGTGCTGGTGTGAAAGAAGCTGGAGGTAGAGGTACTGATGGAGGAGATTGAGGTGTTGGAGAGGAAGTGGGAGGAATCCCAATGGAACTTTGTTGTATTGCTTTAATTTTATCATTTTTCTTGTGTCTGAGCGAGATAAGTTTGAAATGAGAAATATTGTGTGTGATCAAAGCCAGGAAATGTAAGATATATGCGAAAAAAAAACATAGGAGAGAAAAAGAAAAAGAAAGTAAAATGGATGATTCATCAAAACGAGACATAGGGGAAAGGCTCAGAACTCCTTCATAGCCGAAAAACCCCGTCGAGCTTGCACAAACACATTTCAAATGATATCACAACTTTTAATAGTACACCGTTATAAGATTGAGAGTTTGTTTTAATATCGCAAGTAAGGAAAATAAAGGAAAAATGCTCTATTTGTCTTTGTCAAGGTCAGGAATGCCTTCATCGATGTCTCCATCGATGTCCAATGTTGTTTGAAGTTGTTTGAGCTGACAATCATCGATATCGAAGAAGTTCAGAGGAAGGGGAATAGATTTGCATGCTAGATATGGTAGAACTTGGAAGGCAGCTACTGGTCAATGAAGAACTGAACCATGTCGTCTAACCATTTATGAATGAGCAGTAATCGTTCGTCTTCTTTCTTTGCTTTGTCCAATTGAGGTACGTCTTCATATGAAACATCCTCCCCCTTACTGAAATCTGAAGCTTGGGTGAAAGTGGGATAAGTCATGTGAGAGGGGAAAGGTTGAATCGAGATTGGGTTGATTTGATGAATGAAACCATGTAGTTTGTCGATCCAGTCACCGAATTCTTCTTCTACTTTGATATCATCGTCTTCAGTTTGTCAAGGATGTCGCAAAAGACCATCCAGCCCATGGTGCATACCTGCAACATGAACTAGCATGAAGTGGAATGTTAGAATGGAAACAATCCATTGGTTGATGCTAGCGCTAGGCGCGATATTGGGATTTGAGAGCATGCCTTTGATATACCTCACATCGACCTTGACAATAAGGTTTTGTACCCCTATCAAATATAAACAAAGTGCACCAAGAGCTCGATATAGACCATAAAGTTCTTGTTTTGGTTGCGAGAACCGGGATTTGCAGTCATTGAGTGTGATCAAGCTGAATCGACTGTAGTATCATTTTTGAGGGTTATCATGGTCACATTGCGCTAGGAAATAGCCAATCACGATGCTTGATGTGTCAACTGCAAGGATGACTGGGGCATTCAATGTATAGTCGATTGCTCAAATTGCTGGCGAGGTCAGGAGCGCTTGCTTGAGATTTTCTTGCGCTGCTACCTGAGATGGGCCGAATTTGAAGGGCACATCTTTTTGAGTAAGGTTGATTAGCGCAGCTGCTCAATGTGCGAAACTTTGAATGAAAATTCGACAAACTCCAATTGTTCCTAAGAACACCTTAACCTCTGTGAGCATATGACACAGACCCCACTTCTGAATCTTATTGATATGCATCGGGTCAGCCATTCGACCTTGAATATTGCATCAATGACCTAAAATGATTATTTCGGGGATGCAAGCAAATGACTTTCATCCTGAGAATGTCCCACCACAATACTTCATGCGCTGGATGATGCGATTTAGGTTCTCAAAATGCTCCCATATGAATTGTCGAATGCCTGAGTTGTCAGCGATCATTTCATATGACCCACTGATTGTTCGATATTCCAATTTCGGACCCTTCACTGGTGTGTCATCGATATAAGGGATCATAATATGAGGGACTTTGGGTTGTAGGATGAAAGTGACATTGTCATGTAGGATCAGAACTGAGTTCATCCAACCCATTGGTAGGGTGACGATTTGAAGTGCGCCAAATGGGGTCTGGAAAGTCATTAGATCTCGAGAAGATTCAGATATGAGCCTTTCATTGAATGCCACATATAAATCCAACATTCCTCCACAAGCGTGTCCCCCAAACTGTTTGGCTACATGCTCGGGGATCAGGACGATGCCTGAGTGCTGGATTGTAACTTGGTTTAGCGCCTCGAGACTGTGGACTATTCGGAGCAATTTTGCATCTTTCTTCACAATGCAAAACCATTGCGATCGGTATGACAAGTTCAATGACTCATAGACTCCTGCTTCGATCTTCTTTTTCAGCATCTCGCAAATCTGCTCATACAAACCAGGTGGTATGGGGATATTGCGTTCGACCCAAGGGGTGTGAGGGACGACTGGGAACTTGATAGGGGGGAAGAAATCTGGTCGAAACCTTCCTCGTTTGTTGTTGGTCCATGCAAACCCTGCTTGCTGGTTTCAAATGAAGTCATGCATGAGGTCTCATTCTTGAGGCCATAAGAAATTGCCTGGATGTTTTCAATCAATGATGTTTTTGCATTCAAAGTTATATTGGGGAGTTGGTTTGAATATCAGAGGATGGGGATTTAGTGGAGGCATGTCTTTGAGGGGGTCACCCTCGATGTGTTGAATAATTTGAAAATGATCACGTAGTCCGGCCACAATTGGATGGACCTTCTGTGCAACTGGTTTATACTTTTTCTTTGTCGATAAATAACTAGACTGGTGATTGTCAGAAATAACTGAGGAAGGGGAAACATACAATGAAGAAGTTCGCATAGGTATGAACACCATCGAGGCATTTCGAGGAATGTGGAACTCATCGCACACAGATAAATATAGGTCAGAAAGCATTGCGGATAATTCTTCGGAGGAGTCAATTTTGGGGATGTTTGCAGTGCATTTGATAAATATAGAGGAGTTAGAAGAGTCAAATGAAATAATGAAAGTGCACTGTTCTAAAATTTCATTCTCTAACGCTGAAAATCCTCACGGACTACTTTTCGACGATGGTGCGATCTAGGGATTGAGGGAATGGTAGCAGTCTGAGTTGAGTTCGGATCACATATTGTGATCGTTTGGACTTCATTCCAATAGTTTCTAATGATGCTTTCTGTTAAGATGTCGAATGGTCGTCCGAGTAAAATATCATAAGCTGGGTCCTGAATAACATGTATCTGCATGTATAGGGTGATTCCACCGAGATCACAGGGTACATTGCATGCTAAACCAAGTGTTTCATCCACAGTGCCATTGGCAGACTGCATCAGAAGCCAAATTGAGGAATCATATGCTAGACCGAGTTTGTGACAGACATCTTCAGCCATCGATATGATCGAGGAACCAGGATCAATGATGCTTTCTACCTGGTTGTTACCATGGACATCCATAATAATGGATCTAATTGATGAAGTCTCTTTAGCAACGACAAAAGGCTGAGGGATTTCACCGGGTCAGACACTGCTAATATATGTAGGTCTCATATGGGTCAGGCATGATAATCGCATTGGGACTGAACATGTTCGTTGTGTTGTTTCCAGTTTGTGGTACTTGTTTTGTGTGACCTGTTCTCTCCATTTTGTTCAAACCTTGGGTGATAGCAAGAGTAGTTCTTCAGATGTAAGCGTGACGATCGGCATCTTCATCGATCATGAAAAGATATCGTGCATGATTTTCTACTGGTGCCTGCGTCGCATACAATGGTCTGTCTTTTTCCTTACCCTTTGATGCACCAGCAAAGCTCCTTTCGTGTGGTGGCAAATAATCATTTTCCCTGACCAATGTGTATGGGTGTACCAAGGTTTGCATTGGGGAGAAAGTGGTTGATGTCAAAGTGGTCGATGTCGATGCTGATGTTGGAGCCATAGTTGAAGTTGAAGGGTTGACCATTGTCAATGAAGATGTCGAGGGTGCTGGTACTGGAGCAGTAGATGTCGATGATGCAGGAACGGGGATTGTTGTGGCCAGAACCAAACTTCAAACCTCTTTGTTCAGACGTGAAAATGGTTGACCACTTCAAAGCACAAATATCTCTTGCTCGAGAGCTGTGATTCTATCTTCAGAGTCAGTGGTCAATGTTGAGTTATGATAAATGCCTTTCGTTTCTGATCCCGATGTAGAAACTGCGTCGGACTCTGTTATCAAAGTGATCACAGCCGAGGTTGAATTGGTCAAAGTCAAAAGTGCCGATGGTGCGATGCTAAATAAAAGTGTGGCTGCTGGGGTTGCATCTGGGTTGCGTTTCCACCATTCGTCGATGTGTTCCTTGATAAACCTGCCAGGAATACCTCAAGGGGTGAATTGTCCATTTGGAAGTACAATCTTTCCTTCCGCATTTCGCTTACACTTTCCTTCATTCAGGTACGACTGACAAACCATACAGTCAGGGATATAATGTCCCGATAAACTGCAAAATATGCACAGAAGTACGTCGATGTGTGCCTGTCTGTCTGCTGAATTAGCATGAGGATTTTTAGTACCTACAATATGCATAGCGATGGTGCTAGCAAATCGTTTGAACATTGCATTTAGATCTTCAGTTTTAATCATAATAGTTCCAGGTGATGAGGTGACTGTATTTCCGACATTCGATGTCAAGTGCGATGAAGAGGTCAATTGGTGGATTACTGAGTTCAATGTGTTAGAGCCTGCTAGTACAAATTTTGCTGCATTGTGGATGTGGTTGAGTGGATATGGATCGTCGGGATAATGGTCAGGGAATTTGAGTTTGAGTCATTGAGCAATTCGAGTCCATAAGCTGGGTTGGAATCCCCAAACATAAGCTCTGCTTTGCTCAGCTTCCAAGATCCTATTCTTTGCTCGCAAAAAGTGAGTAATGTTGTGGAACATGCAGTAATACATTCCTAGATTGCTCGCATTGAATATCCCAATGGGTCGCTGTTCTCCCACTAATTTGTCCATGTCCAATATGCTCCACTTGTGATCATCTTCCGAGCCAGGATAGAGTTTATGTACTGCTGTTTGAAATTCATTGAAGGAAGTGCCTGGCTGATATTCTGGAAGCGATTCCCAGAGCTCGGAAGAGTCGATGTTGAGATAGCGACAAGCGTGTTTCTTCATTAGATTTGATTCTGTGACGCTGCAGGTTGGGAACAATAATTCAAGCTCTTCAAAGTATCGTCAGAGCTCTCGAGGTTGAGTAGGGTCAAACTTCAGAGTGGTCAAATGCCCATGAGCTGGCATCATGGTTTGGGTAGTCATGAATGCAATGACTCTAGGGGTAGGGGTTAAGACTTGTGTAAAGGATGGTAGAGGTGTCAAAGTTGTTGGAAGGATGAATGAAGAGGTTGATGATGATGATGAAGAAGTAGATGACGATGTGGAAGGTGATGATATGGGTGAAGGAAATAGTCTACAATGAGTAGATTCTGCTTTGGAAACAGGAATTAGGATATCTCCTGATTGTTTGAGAGATTCAAAGGCGTGGTCAGTATCAATATGAAGGTTTCTTGCTTGTGTTGGCCTAAGCTGAGGAAGTCAAGGTTGGTCCGACAATGAAATGATTCAGAAACCCTCATGGTGGGCTCCAAAAATGATGATACTCAACCTGGGAAAACCACCAAAATAGCCAATGAGGCAATCAATGATATTTGCAATGAGTCAGAGGAAGGGTGCGATGCATTCCAAATGTTTGTGGTCCAACCTATGGGAAGATAACTAGTTGGTACTAGTCATGAAGGTAGTACTATAGGAGACGAAGGTGTTTGGCATGGTCCGATCAAGTATCGATCGATATTGAGGATGATTGATGAGATCAATGGCAAACAATGTTGATCATTGATGATGATCAATGTGTGAATTCTGAGGACCTTTCAATAGGTCGATAGTATACAAAGACTATAGTCGATGGCTAGGAAGTGTTGGAAGGGTTGCTAGTGCTAACGATCAGAGGATTGTAGGAAGATCGAGGATGACAATGGTTGCAGAGGTTTCTCATTGATCAAGAAAACTGGTAGAAGTTTAGATTGTTTTAGAGGATAGATCTGATTCTTAGAATTTAATACAAGACAATAGGTGAAGACAATTTCTTCCATTTCTAAGTAGATACTACAGAGTTTTATATGTTTTAAAGAAACTTCCTAAAATGGAATAAGAAACATGTGTAGAACATGAGGCAAAAGATATGAGTTAAGGCACAAGGCCAAAAAGGAGACTGGAATCCAAAGAAGAAAGAGATGTATCATATGATGAAGGAGTAATAAAGTGAAAGAACTAAAAAGAGACCATCCTTTGTGTATAAACTGCGCTAAGTCTCACAATAATCCATCCAGTGGGTTCTGTATGCGATAGGGACTTCGAACGAGGCTGACCTATGATCAGCAGGTTTGAGCACAAGTTGGAATACATCCTAGCGCATGGTCTTCCACCATTTATATAATGAAGGCAGCACCCAATGTTGCTCATAGTCTCTCAATATCGATTGATAACACTCGACGATGGTCAACAATGGTCGATGATGTTTGATTGTGGTCACAGCTGTTCGAAGTTGATCAGGGATGTTTGATGGTCATTTAGAGGGATCTTAGGGGCTTTCAGGGTAGTCCTAAGGCTGTGCGATGTGGGCTCTTGGTACAATCGATGTCGCTGGTGATGTTTCGACATGGTTGATATGATATCGTGATTGATACACTGGGTCGCGCTGTGTCTGGGACATCGTAGGAGTTAGCCAATGTGATTAGAATATGGTTGAAATGGTGGATCAGCCCTTGAGCTGAGGAGACAACCTATCAATGGATCACAAAAACTTGGAATACTTCAGTACCACGAAACTCCTTACTCGTCATCAAGCTCAGTGGTCAGAATACCTTTCACAGTTCAACCTTGCCATCCAAATGTATTCCCATCAGATAAGCTGAAGAGTCTTGTTTTGCCCATAGTGACCTGAGAGGATGTGGTCATGCTTGTATTGTAAGACTTTAAGATGGAAGTCTGCAACATCTGCAACATAAATCTGGTTGAAGTGGCGGAGAAGTCCACTGTCATCTAGAGACCAATTTGGGGTGGATGGCGAAGGAAGGTGTGAGGAGGAGATGGGATCAAGAGGAAGTGAGGATCAAATATCATTGTGGAGTCTTTCAATGTCCATGGGAACAGCTTGACAGAGGATAGGAGTAGCAAGGAAAGTGGCTTGGAGGTAGGATGTGAGTTGTTCTTGAGTAAAGACTGCATGGAAGTTGCTTGGATTTACCGAGGTGAAGTAGCTATTTCCCCCTTTGCGGTAGATGTCCCAGCATCTAGTGAGCACATTGGGTTTAGCCCAATCTCCGCACCTTTGTGCAGGACTTTTGCAAGTCTTGTACTACCTGCAAACACTCCAAATCTCCCTGACACAAACCCTACAGATTTCTGAAGCAACATCCAGTCCCAGAAAGGCCTTGGAACTCAATTTCCATGGACTTCATTGAACAGTTACCAGACTCCAATGGTCACACTGCCATCCTACTCATTGTAGACCGACTCTCCAAACAGGGTATTTTCATCCCCACAGTAAACAAAATCACAGCACAAGAACTCGCTAATCTCTTCGTCATGCACGTCTTCTCCAAACACGGTGTTCTGTCCCACGTCACCTGTGACTGGGGTTCCAAGTTCATTTCCCATTTCTTCCACTCTCTCAGGCAAGCCCTGGACATGAAAATCCATTTCACTTCGGGTTACCATCCAGAAGGTGATGGACAAACTGAACGCCTCAACCAGACCCTCGAACAGTACTTGCAGATCTTCTGCACCTACCAACAGGACAACTGGTCCCAGCTTTGACCCTTGGGGGAATTTGTGTACAACAATGCTCCCTCAGCTTCCACCAGAGTTTCACCCTTCTTTGCCAACAAGGGTTACCACCCAAACATCACAGTTTTCCCAGAGTGCAAACTAGCCTGACATTGCGCACACCATTTTGTGGTTGACCTTGATGATCTCCACCAGGAACTCTGGAAGCAACTCTCAGAAGCACAGAAGCGCTATCAAGGTCCTGCAGACAAACGCTGGGCACCCACTCCTGACTTCAAAATCAGTGATTATGCTTTCATCAAAGGCAAGCACCTACACACTACAAGACTGTCCAAGAAGCTCTCAGAAAAGTTCTATGGCCCTTTCAAGATCATTGTCCATCTGGGTACCCACTCAGTTACCCTTAGCATTTACAGGTCCAGTTCAGTCTGGTTTTTTATGTCTAAATGGGGCAACCGCAACCGCAACTGGTCCAAGACTAACCCAGATATTGCTGAACTGCAACTGGACCACATAGGACCGGTCCATATCAGTCCATGGACCAAACAAAACCAGTTCGAACCGACTTTTTGTTGTAAAATTTGTTGTACCAATATAACCCACATATTTCTCAATCACTATTAACTGGACCATTTCACCATTACACAAGCAGTGGGATATTGTAATTCCCCGGCGACTGGTTCAACTTTTAAGAGACTTCATTAAGATCTGACAGAGATATGACTGAAACAAAAGTACATTGTATTCCATGTTGTAGTTTGTAGTTTGTAGTTAGGGCTGTTAAATGAATCAAATACACATGGTATAGATGTTTATGTATGTTATTCCTTTGCCTTGGATAATGTCCAATTGTGCCCAACATTTTTGTAGCACAAGGTATAAACAGTACAGTCACAGCTGCTCAAATGACATCAAAATACTCACATCAAAATGTATTTTGTCATATCTCTCTCAGTTCTCAACTGTTTTTGATGGTCCAGGGAGCGAAATTGAAGCCATTATGTGTGGGAATCAGGGGGTATAGTGCATGTGACCTATAAACCGGTTGAAACCGGTTCAGATCGGTTTTCATCAGTTCAATGATATTTTTAAAAGCAAAAGACTGGCAACTGGACTGCAAAAGACTGGTCCTATAAATAGCCACCTGACGAACCAGACTTCAGTTCGGTTCAGTCTGGTTTTGGTCTTTTTCTGGTTCGTAGGACCGGACCTTTAAACACTAGTTACCCTTCGACTTCCGGATCACCTCCGGGGTGTCCACCCGGTATTCCATCTCTCCCAACTAGAAGAAGACACTCCCAACACAATTCCTAATCGTATTCAACCTCCACCTCCTCTGGTCATTATAGACAATGAACTGGAGTATGAGATTGCGGAAATCCTCGATTCAAAGATTGACAACTGCCGTCGATGCAAGTTACTCTATTTTGTATGGTGGGAAGGTTACCAAGGAACCAATGAAGAAACCTCCTGGATTCCAGCTACTGATCACGCCCAGGAACTTGTTATAGACTTTCACACTCGTTACCCAGGGAAACCCGGACCTCTTTCCACTTAACACCCTTCATTTCAAAACAAGATCTCAAAAATTATTATTCAAAAATTTAAAAGAAAACTCCAGATTCCCCACCCATTTCCTACTCCTCCCCTACTCCCTCACCCCCTGCTTCATCAGCGAGTCCCAGCAGCTCCCCTTGTACCTCCAACTCCTTCTCCTCTTCACCCTCTTCTTCTTCATCCTCTTCCTCCTCAGACTCCTGGTTCCACTCTGGATCCAATGCCACTAGGATGTCCGACATCATTTCTTCAATGCTGATAACACCCTCACTTATCACCCAGAGCTCCCGGAGTTCCTGCATTTCTTTCTTCACCCCCTTTCCAGCCCCACCAACTCCTTAAGCAACTCCATCACTCCCTCGTTCTCCCCTAGCCCGGGTCCCACCTGCAACACCTGGCCCTCCCACACCACCTCTTCGCACTTGTGCTTTGCTTTTGTGCAGGGCTCGCAGGCCCGACCCCAGGGTCCCATCTGGAAACATGACAACTTTGATTTGAACATCTACTAGGAGTCAGCATACAAGGGCAACAAGAATAAAAAGCCACTCACCTTTTGCATGAAATAACGGCTTGTAGCTGCAAGGGGACTTCATTCTCAGGCACCTCCACCCTCACCTTTCCTTTTGCCTTCTTCTTGGGGGGGGGGAGCTCCCTTCAGCCTCTTCAAGCTCCACTTCTCTGGCTTTCTGCTTCTTTTCTGCCCTCTTAATGGCAGCGGTCTTCTTCTGTTCCTCCTCTGCAGCCTTTTTCTCGGCCTCCACCCTAGCCACCTCCACTTTGGCAGCCCCCTCTGCTGCTCAGCACTCCTCAGCTTCCCTGGCCTCTTCTTCCAACTGGAGCTCTTCCATCAATTGCTCCTGCTGGGCCTTGATGGCCGCTATCTTTTCCACATACAAGGGGATGGTGGACATCTTGGTCAAAGGGAGTGAAGGGGTGTGGTGGTGGTTGAAAAAAAAAAACCTGGGAACCCATCAACATCAAAATCAACATACCCGATTTGGATTCAAACCTTCACGTGCCTTGTAGGCTCAGCACTAAGGGGGAAATACTGTCAAGACCAATTCTTCCAACCAGACTTCTGATTGTTTTCTGCCCCCCTTCCCAGCTGCCTTACATCACAGCCCACCTCCTATCAGCAGCACTGCCTAGAGGCGAAATTCCCTCATTTCCAATTATGTGAAACGGTTTCAGGATTTGCCTTGGAAGCCAGTTTTCATATTAACCACAGCCTTGGAAACTCCAACTTTAGTATTTAAGCTAGCTACTTTCATTTTGTATCGCCAGTTTGTAAATCAACCAAGTCTCCCACTTAATCTTATCCTCTTTAAAACTCCAATTACATTCTTAAGTCAATCTCAAACTCTTACTCATCCTCTCCCAAAATTCTCCGGACCTCTGGTCATCTTTCTTACCCTCGCCTTGAAATTAGGACACTTGATGAGGAGAAGGGTGCAACTTCTTATAAGTTGAAGCCAAGTCCTTTCTGCTCCCCCAATTGGTACAACACATCAAGTAAACCCTGCCCTGGATTTCCATAGGATTCCCTGTCTTACTCAATCCATCCTCTACAACTTCTATCATCTGGGTACGACTGGAATTCCAATGACTTCCCCTTCAAGTTCAGTACTTAACACTCACGTTAGATGTGAGGGAGGGGTCATTGTTGTCATAATCACCCAGAATGAAAAAGAACCTCTCCACTCTCATTAGCAGCAAGGGAGACAGTTGTTATTGTTGCCCAGAATGGAGTCGATGTCATTGTCATCACCCAGAACAAAATAAACAACCCCTCCACTTGCAAGGGAGGTGGTCATTGTCATTGTTGATGCTCAGAATAGAGTCATTGTCATCGTAGTCACCCAGCAAGGAATGAAAAACCCCTCCACTCACATCAGCTGTGAGGGAGGTTGTTGTTGTTGTTGTTGCCCAGAATGGGAGTGTTGTGAGTGAATCAACAAAGTCAGATGATCACTCCCCTTACTGAAATTCCAGTACTGGCATACCTGCACATACCCATAACACCATGGAAAAGGGTATGGTGTTGCCCCAGTATGGCAATCCCATACCTGTACCCATACCCATGCATACCCATGACCACATTGTCACAGTGTTACCCATACCTGTGTCATACCTTACTGAGTAATAGCTCATCACTGTGCAGCAGGGGCTTCTAGCACATGGAGGTGTTAAAGAACAGGGTGGGACACCGTCCACCCCACAAGCAGTTGCTCGTGAGCCTGGTGGTGGGTTCCACTTTCTACTCCCCCAGCCCTTCAGTGTCCAGAACAACTCCACATGCCAAAAGCTGGGACTTTTGGGCCAAGCTGGGCCAGAACATCACTATTCACAATCAGCTCCTGAATCTGCTCCCACTCCTTTTCCACATTTCCACATTGACTGGATTGAAAGATGCTGCTTCTCTGTGACATCAAAAATGCTGTCAGCCATCCTTCACTCAGGTTCAACCTCTCATCCTGAGTAATCCCAACCAGGTCAGGACTCAGTAAAGCATGTCCACTTCTGCTGTAGGACCTGCTCTCTCCATTCACAGGAACTTTGTCAGCCTTGGCCTTTGCAACCCACAACTTGAGCATTTGAACATTTCATTGACTTCTGGTTTCAACATCAAAAATATAGTTCAGAATTACCAAAGTAGCCAATTTCTGTGGCAGAGTAGATATTCCATAGCATTTTAGCATATTCTTAGCTTAGTTTCTACATTATAGGCACAAAAATACATATCACAGTAACCTAGTGTGGGCTAGTAATAAGTATGGGCAAAGTCAAGGGGGTGGCAGAATGGGATTCTGTGACCTAGGGTAAGGGGGGGGTCTGGCCAAAGGCTGAAAAAAAGGTTTTGACCAGGGTATAATGGGGAAATCTGTGCTCACTATGCATATATAATTGGTGAATTCAACCTCTAATTAGGATAGCAGGGTGGAAGAGAACTTTCACTTTGAAAAAGGTAATGATTATACAATATTAAATGATGTATACATGTATTAAAGTATTGCGAGGGCATCTACTAAGTAGGAAAAGAGATGGCTTCCCACCATCATTAGTCCTTGCTGCTGGTGGGCCCCTACTGGTCCTTCCTTGCCACTGGTCACTCCTTGGGCTCATCATCACTGTCTAATGTTGCCATGGCTCAAGCCACATTTTTTGCTATCTTGGGAAATAAATTACGTAAAATCACTAAGATATTTGAGGAGCTAGATCCCATCAAACGCTGAGGAGTCTCCTGCCAACTATAAGCGATTGGAGAAGCAGTTCCTGAGGTATTTAGGCAGCTTTGAAACAGCTCAAGCCAAGCCATTTCAAAGCCACCTGAATATCTCAGGAACTGCTTCTCCAATCACTTATAGTTGGCAGGAGACCCCTTGGCTTTTGATGGGATCTAGCTCCTCAAATATTTTAGTGCTTTTACATAGTTTATTTCCCAAGATAGCAAAAAATGCAGCTTGAGCCATGGCAACACTATCATTGTCAGTGGCTCCCTGTGTTGTTGAGGGCTTGCCTTTTTTGGTGGTGGTTCCCCTCACCACTACTAACTAGTGGTCCCTCATCATTGTTGGAGGTTCCCCCTAGCTCCCCATTTCCTGGTGCAGCTGTTCCCATTGTTGGTGTTGATGCTCCCACTAGTGCTCATCCTGCTGTCACTTGCCTCTCCCAGCTTTGTAGAAACAGTATTAAAAAAAACACAGATGAGCTTGAGAGGTACTGACCCTGGACCCTCAAGCCTTCCCTGGTTGTGCTCCTTGTTCCTCACCTGGATGCAACCTGGATGTTGTTCACATGTCCCCACTCACTGTGGCCCCCATTCCTCCACTTCACTGCCTTGTTGTATCCCCCACTTGCTCTGTTGTAGGCACTGGTGTGTATGTTCAGGGATGGGGTTGTCATTGGACTCTGCTTAGTTCATATGTATACTCGGTCAAAATAAACAATATGAAAGGAAAAACTTACTAATGAGCTCGTCGTTGGCGTTGTCGTTGTGGTCATTGATCACATCAAAACTCAACCGAGCTTGTCAGCATTTCTATTACTTGTCCAAAAACAACAGAATAGCGTATAAGTGAGTAACAGTTGACAATTTGTCAACCATGCATGTGACCATAAGAACCAAAACTTCCGACTGTAAGTATATGCAAATTTAGTCCTGTTCTGCCACCCCCTTGGGCAAAGTATGGGTTATCATAACTATGATGACGACAAGGTTTGGGGTTATGAGTTATGGGATTTTACTGGTAATGGAGTTGGTGGGCACTCAAAACCCATGGGTTATTACAGGTTATGGGTTATTAATATCAGAAAGACTCAGAGTCAGCAAAGAGTGTGACTAAGTCAGTGCTGTGTTGACTAATATTTACTCTGCTTTTGTATTCTATTCTATGAACTTGGATGCACAAGAGGCAGCGCTGGGGCTGCTCCGTCTTTCTCCCACCAACAGACGCAGCAGCAACGATACAGAATCGATAAACTGTATATGTGGCTCAACGCACGATGATGGTTTCAGCATTGCCTGCGATGACTGTTCAAGATGGTGCCATGCTGCATGTTTCGGTATCATCCAAGGCAAAGTACCAGAAGAATGGAGATGCTGGCTATGTTCCAAGAAACGGAAACGATCCGTGTCTTTTGAAGGACAAACGTATGTTCATATCACACAAGATATCGTTCCTTCTCAACAAACTCGTTCCAAACTCGTGTCTCATGCTAAATCTTGGCGCGGAATCACCGCCTTAGCTCCTTTCCAACCACTCGCCAAGCTACATCCAAATTCTCAAAATATCTCCTTTCCAATCCCTCCTTCTTTCTCGTTACACACCACTTCTTCAATACCTACAAACTCTCCAATTTCTCCTTACACTTCTACCATCACTCCGTCTTCAACTTATCTAGCAGACCCTCTAAACGCCTACGCACATCTTGGCATGCCAAAACCTTTCGTACACCTCATGGGACCGCCTCTCGATCTAGCTCTCGACGCTAGAATAGCAGGCAACATGGCTAGATTCGTCAGAAGCGGTTGTTGGCCAAACGCAGTCCTCAGACCCGTCCTCTGTCATCAAAAAGAAGATAAAGACAATTCATCCATATCCTTTGCCGTATTCGCACTACGTGACCTCAAACAAGGCGAAGAAGTTGTCCTAGGCTGGGAATGGGACGACGGTAACGCCGTACACGCTTTACCTGCCCTCATCCAGACTCCTCATCTATTCGAGTATGTTTTCGCTCCACCCCTTGACTGCTCTAACACGTACTTGCAGGAAAGACCACGTATCACATCTACGTCTCCAGATGGCGAATATCCTTGATGTCCTCGCTTCTACGTTTACGACGTGTGCCTGTGGGGCTGCTGGGAGGGAGTGTGCGCTGAGTTGGATGAAAAAGTTTGTCGAGTCCGAAGAGGACGTTGTTGGTGTGGAAGGGTGTACGTCTGCAGGTTGTGATGGGGTGGATTTGGGCCCGCTGTTGGGTACGCAGCGTGGGTTTAGGACCCAGGAGAGGGTGGCGAGGGCTGGTGGTTTTGGGGGCGCGGAGATGTATTCTAGGCCTGCGGATGCGGGGAAAGGGAAGAAGAAGGCGGGAAGGGTGGAGATGGATGTGGATATGGATGTGGAAGGAGAGGAAACGGGGGTGGACGACTCGTTTCGTTTCTCTGCAAAGAGGAAGAGGCTGCGTCCGCCGGATGTGGATTCGTCGCCAGGGGCTGAGGAGGGGGACGAGGAGGAAGAGGAGGAAGAGGAGGAAGAGGAAGAGGAAGAGGAAGAGGAAGACAAGATGCCGCCCAAGATGCGGAAAAGGTGGATGCACCGCGAGGCTATTGCGCTCAGGGAGATGTATGGGTCTGGATCGAGTGGGAGGGTGGATGAGACAGAGACGGATATGGCACCACCCCCACCACCCCCACCGCTGCCCTTACCTCGAGAGAGAGAGAGCATAAGGCGGGTGTCGCAGTTGTTATCGTCTGATGAAGGGTATTCGTTTTCGTTTTCAGTCTCTGCGTCTTCGTCTGCGTCGGCTTATCCTACGCCTACACCGTCTGAATCTACGCCAACGCCAACGCCGACGTTGACGACGACACCTCCTCCACTTGTACCCGCACCCACACCCCCACACGTTCAACACCAATCGCCACATATACAAACCGCACACAACCCACATCTACATCTACATCCAAACCCCGCACATCAACACCCTACACATTCCCATCCGAATCCACAACCACACCAACACCCCCCACGGCCCGCACACCACCAAGCCGCACCCCCTGCACCCTCGCCCTCCACCTCATTTGCGCGCCTCTCCCTCTTCTCGCCTACTATTCCCTTCTACTTCTCATGTGCCACTGGTGTCGAAGCAGAGGAGCTGAGGACGCCAGAGCCACAGCCCTTCGACTCGGACTCGGAATCAGGAGGAACACTGGGGCCGGGGCCTGAATATTCAGCACCAACTGAGCCTGAACCTGAACCTGAACCTGAACCATCTTCCCTTGACGTGGGGCCAGGCCCAGAACCTCCCATCGACCAAGACCAAGGCCTAGAACGTGAATCTCCCCTGGACCGGGAAACAGAAACGGAAACGGAACCAGAACCACAATCTCCCCTGGACCAACACCCAGAACCTCCCTTCGACCCAGAACATTCCCTCGATGAGACTGAACAAGAACGAGAACAAGAATCTAGACTCCCCGCTCCAGCCGAGGCTGAGGCTGACATACATATGCATGTGGACGAGCACCCTGTGCCCGTGCCTGCTGCTGGGTCTTTCAGTCCTGCCGCTAATGATGATGGGTCTGGTTTGGGGGTACGTATGGAGGTGGATGCCGATGATAGTGGGGAGCGGGAAGGGGAGGGAGAAAGAGAAAGGGAGTGGGTGCGGGAGGGGGAGGGGGAAGGAGAGGGAGGGGAAGGAGAGGGAGGGGAAGGGGACGTTGCACCGTTATCGACGGGGGATACGGATGTATCTCCGCCTGCAGGTTTGGCGACTTCGCCACCTCGCGAGGTATCCTCTTCGCCTCGTTCGCCACAGCCTCCTGCGGAAGTTCTGTCACCTCGCTCCCCCACACCGTCCCCATCGCACGTCTGGTCACCACACCTCACCACGCATGAGCCTGAACCTACCTCTCCTCCTACGACCACGACTACTTCTATGACCCCTCCTCCCCCTCCTACAACGACTACGACTACGAAAGTGAAGATGTCGCTGAAGGATTTCGCAGCGCGGAAGAAGAAGCAGAGAGAGGAGGAAGTGGGGAAGTGTGGTGGTGGTGGTGGTGGGGGGAACCCGACTGCGGATGTTTCGCGGTTGGGGGTTGGGGTGGGTGTGGAGATGCTGAGGGGCGGAGATGAAGTGAGCGGTGATGGTGCTGCTGCTTCTGCTGCGATGTTGGAAGAAGTGGTCGTCAATGGGCATGTCAAAGATGAAGACGTTGATATGGCCGATGTAGGAGGTCGGCCTTCGCAGCAATCCGGGAACATGCCGATTGAACCAGTGTCGACGTCGACGCTGACGCCCATGCCTCCTCCGCCAGTATCCTTGAAAGCTAAGACGGAGCTCGTCGAGCAGACTCTGCATTTGCATAACGACACTCTTCCTCATGACTTTGATCATAGGAGGAAGTCACCCACTAATTTCAATGGCGATCTATCGCTACGGCCTACAGCTCCTAAGCTAAGTGTGCCTCACCTTCGTCTACCCTCCCATGAGGATGGCGAAATCTCCAACTCCACCAAAACCAACACTAACACCTACACCACCAACACCACTGCCCCCAGCACCACCAGCACAACACCCACAACAGGTGATACCCCCCCTCCACCAACAAAACGCCCCCCAACTGGCCCTCGCTCCTTCCGCGCATCCCCTCCCCAAATCGGGACAAACGGACGTCCCGTCCCAAGCGCACCCCGTGCGTTTAGAACCCACGGCAATACAGTCCTCAACAATAATAATAACGCTGCTGGTATGCAGCATAACCCACCTACATTCGTCCTGAATCGTACGTATTCGGGAGTGGGGATGCAGGCGTTACCACGTGGGCCTTCTGCGGATCGTGATCGTGAGAGGGCGGATTGGGAACGTGAGAGGGCATGGAGTGCTCATTCGCGGGCGAGGGGAGGGGGGTGGGGGCGATAATTACATGACATAATGGGACGTTGGTATCTCGTTTTTATTCTTTATCTGCCTTTTTCGTTGGTCTTGCTCCTTGTTTATCCCTGGTTTCCTATCTGCTTTTTTACCTCTTGGGACTGGTTGCCTATTTCCTTTACTTATCTCATTATTCTATTTGTTCGTCTATACTCATATCCTCTATTTCCTTTTCCTGGAGATGCTCCTCAGCTCATATGTAAACTGACACTGTATCATAGAGTAACTTGTATTACATATTCAATGAACAGCGAAATACAAGCCACAAAATTGTGTTCCCACTAATGATGTAACTATGTCACTGTGATAAGTATCCTGGGGGACTGCCATATGTGCTGTGCATGGCTGGCAATACAGTCCCAAGTTCTCAGTGTTGAGAACGAGGTTATGTTGGTTGGGGCCCTGCAAATCTATTCTCGCGGCATTTTCTGAACATTGATACCAAATTAATCATTATGTGTCCGTCGAATAGGAAAAGTAGACGGAGGGAAAATGTTCGAATGAGCTAGTCATTGACAACTAAAGGAAGGGGCATATTTGGAGTTACATCGGGTGTAGGTGAGATGGGGGTGATACTGTGTTAAATTTTAATGAGCGTCCAAGGGTAGACCATGGCCAGAGCAACAATAACATGCTTTGGATCCTTGCTTCTAGTATATCACTGGAGCATAATGACAAGTCAAAAAATAGATTATAACGATCCTGCGATTGACACTGACGAAGGATAACCTGTCTTTCCAACTTTGAGTACCGTTCGGTTTATAGCGAATGCAATAATCCCACGATCTAATTTGCGAGTCCGTTACAGCCGTTTCAGAAAACCTTGACACTCCGTCAATTTTTTTCTCAGCTCTCGAGCGACAAATGAGTTCATATATAAGACCGGTGATAACTGACTTGATGGATTACCCAAAACGGCACGATAAGACAACACGTCGGACGCGTCGTAAGATATACTGCATAAGTACATAGAACAAAGTAATCCACATGACACCAGGACATGCCACGGCTCCGCGTTCCACAACATTTCCAACTTGAACGCGGAGTTGTACGCCACTTCTTTTATTGTTGCCGCGTCCATTTTTTTGCACCGTGCAAGTCGGTTGAACATCGTTGGGCGGAAATTCGCCGGCGTTGACGGCAGCACTAGATCACCGATGGATGAACATCATGAACGGACAAAGTAGAGAGTACCCTGGCACGTGATGCCGTATTTAGCCCCGATGGCATTAGGAAGGGGGGCACCAGTTTCTCAGGCAGTTATGCGAAGAACAAGGTTCTGTGCATCTACATACTGATAGGAAATGTTAGTGTGAAAATGTGTCCAGTGACACACTCCCTTCATACACTGGACATCACTGGTTAGGCAATAACATTGTGTACAGAAATAAATAGTTGATAACTGCACTGTTTGAACCAGTCTACCTCGGAGATGTTGCTTATCTGGAGTACTTCCCTCATAGACTCGGAGAGCACCCATAGGCTGGCTACATTGGGTACAAGATGAGATACGAGCAACCTGAGGATCAACTTGTGGCATGATATAAACTTTGGGGAAGTCTAGCAAGTATGGATTACAACATATATATTGTACTGATGCCTGAGGGTATCTTTGGCACCCATTTCTCTGGCCATTATGCAGCACAACTCAGCAAGGGTACACAGTGGGCTTTGACGCGCTTTGATGTAATGATGTTGCAACGCACTTTGACATGATGATGTGTTGATGTATGCTTGGAGCCAAAGCTTTGCACTACAAACATACAAAGGTCCAAGGTCCAAGGTCTTGGGTATGGGTAGGTGTGAGGTGCAGGTGTGAGGTGCAGGTGTGAGATGTGAGTGGACCTGTGACCCAGTGGATCCGACTTTCTGCTTTGAGGTATTGTCGCCAATGTTTGAAGGCTTCAAAAATGGCCAGGAGTTCTTTATCATGTGTATTGTAGTTTAGTTCAGCAGGATTAAAGGAGCAGGAATGGAAAGGGACCAGGTGAATTGCACCATCCTCAGTGTGTACTGAGAGGATAGCCATAGTGTTTAAAGGTCCAGTCCAGTCCAGTTTTTGACTTCCAAATGGGGCAACTGGCAACCGAGGTCCCCCAATGTCTGGGTTGGTCCTAGACCAGTCGCAAATTGACCATTTAGGACTGGTCTTTTGTTGTAAAATCTTTTATAGGAAATAACCCATATTTATCTCAATAATTATGATCAATACCTTATATATATTAAATTCACAGATAGATATTGTAACTCCCTGCAGATTGGTCCAACTTTTAAGGAATTCCACCTGAGATATGGCCAAAACCGAAAGGACATGCATTCAAGTTGTGGTTTGTAGTTTGTATAATTTGTAGTTTGTAGTAGTGATGTATAGGGCCCGGCTCAGCTCGAAAGCCCGGGCTTGGGCTCAGCTTGACCAGGCTCAGGCTTGGATAGAACATGAGCTGAGCCCTAGTTAAGGGCTTGGGCTGGGCTCGGGCTCAGGCCTTGGCTTTGTAGTGAAGATCACGGCAAAATTAGTCTCAGAGCTCCTACAATACATCTTGCACAAATATATCATCTTCATCATGATCGACGAAGCCCTCATCATCAGCAAGATCATCAACCAATCCATCCCAGCCCACCTGTTCTGCATCATGAAGATTGCTGTCACCGGCTCCCTGAAGATCATCATATTCCTCCACCTCGAGCACTGGGCTAGGTTCTTCCCAGAAGAGGAGCTCATGACAGTACATGCACTTGAGGAACTGTAACGCCTCGATGATATCAGGTTTGAGTCAACTGCAGCGCTTCGAAATTGTGATCCCTGCAGATGAGAATGCACGTTCGCTTGAAACCGACGATGCCATAATCAGGAGCATATCGTGTGCAAGAGATGCCCAGACATCATAGCGTGTAGTATTCCACTATGCCATAAGTCAGATGACTATCAAATCAAACATGATGCGAGGGACACGTACCCCCCACCACTCGACAATTGTCATATTGCCGAGTTGATCTGTTGAGTTCAAATATTCAAAGAAATCTTTGCGCCAAGGAGCACTTGGTTCACTGGGCATGATGGGGGATGTACAGGATTGGACACCATTATTATCTTCATTGTCATCATCAGATAATTCATGGATTAGTATGCCAACCTTGCATATCACTGACTTTCCTTTACGCCATGCCAGTGCCGGTACTGAATTGTTGCTGTACATTCCAAGGTAGAGTTGCTTGTACTATAATATCATTGTGAGCGCACACCAAAACTCCCAAACTTGAGACACTGACCGTTTCTTCGGCCTCCTTGAGTATACTTTCCAACTTTTCCTGACCCCAATATTTGCGAATATGTTCCATTTTCTGTGAGGGATCAAGTACTAAACAGGTGTCATAGTTTATTAGTGGACACAGGGAAGTAATCGAACACATAGCAAAGGTATACGCATCAGAATCAGCTGTACGATCATAGTATTCCGCGATTTTCACCAGTCCAGCATTCAGGGCAGGGATGAAATCAATATATTTGACGCGCTCGGCTCGTTTGGTCCATGCCTTATGTAATGCTTCGAGCGCAGGCAATGCGAGATGAAGGGTGCTTCCCTTATCTGACGAAAAAGCTTGCTGTGCGTTGTCAGTGTGCTGTCACGATACCACATCAGCACATTATAGATCACCTGAAAATGTAACAGCTTACCGCAAGTAGATCATTGAATAAACCAATGCGCTCCCATTCAGCATCTGAGAGAAACAGGTCATCAATCTTTTTACGTTTTGAGAGGTCTTTCTCCTCTTGTCCAATCTCATACACAAAAGTATCAACAAACTAGTACTTGTCAGCATTGCCCATGAGCTGCATGGAGAAATACATACCAGACGTTTGGCCTCAGCTTGTGATGTCATCACGTAGGTGGAAGACCAGTGCACAGCCATATCAAGAAGAAGCTGATGGGTAGTCTTCAAGCCACCTCATGTTTGGATATCAGCAAAGCATTGTTTATGCTTTGCAGAGGAGCGTGCCTAAGGATGGAAACCATCAACATCAATAATCATGCGAAGAAATACCTTGACACAGATTGCTCGCACCAGTCCCACCTCATTGTGTTCGGGCCTTGCAAGATCAGCATCAGGTTTGGCAGGATTGTAATGCTTTGATTTGCTGTATGTAGTTATTAAGGCTTGCATCGCCAGGTTGATGACTGTTGATGATATGAGCAAGGCACCTATTTAATTGACTTACAGTACATGACATGAAGTCAATGCATCAATTTTACAACAGTTACACTTGAAAGCCATGGCTTCAGGGCTCGGCTCAGGCTTCTAATAATACAAGCCGAGCCTTGAGCCCTAGAAAGCCTTCAGTAAGGCCTGGCTTGGCTTGGGCTTCAAGGGCTCAGCAGCCCAGGCTTCAGGGCTTTGGGCCGAGCCTTGGACATCACTAGTTTGTAGTCACAACTCATTTGGGCTGTTGAATCAGTAAAATCACATGGTACAGATGGTTAGGTGTGCTGTTGCTATATTTATAATGTCATATAGCTGTACAAAAAAAATTATAGCTCAGGTAATAAGCAATGCTCTGATACAACAAAATACTGATACAAAAATGTTTTTGGTCATATCTCAACCAATTCTGAACCAATTTTGATGATCCAGGGACCAAAAATGAAGTAAATATGTGTGGGAGTAAGGTCAAACACACTTTGGGACAAAAGACCAGCTGCAACCAGTTTAAACTGGTTTTTCATCAGTCCTACTATATTTTTTAAAATGAAAGACCAGCAACTGGACTGCAAAAGACCAGTCCATAAATAGACCTTTGGTCTGATCTTTTCCAGTCCAATTCAGTCCAGTTTCGGTCTTTTTTTCGGTCCTATGGACAGGACCTGCAAACACTAGATAGCCACAAGGGCTTAGCCAGAAGCATCAGTTTCAAGTACTATTTGGCAGTCTGGTACCCACTGGGTTAGAATGAGCACATGAGTGAGTTCTTGTTTGAGCGTTTCAAACGCTTTGCGGCACTTCTTGTTGAAGTCCCAGGGTGCAGATTTCTGCATCAAGCAGGTAAGCGGAATAACAATGTTGGAGTAGCCATTAATGAAGTGGCAGTAAAAGTTGCAGAACCCTAAGAAGGATTGCATATCCTTAACTTTCCTAGGTTCAGGCCAGTCGAGCATGGTTTTGACTTTGTCCTCAGACATCCTTAGTCCATCCAGTGAAAGGATGAAACAGTGTCTTTATGGAACTAGTGTTTGCAAGTCCAGTTCATCGAACTGCAAAAAGACTGGAAACTGAACCAGACTGAACCAAAAAAGACCAGACCTTCAGTTGCAGTTCATCCATCTCTGGATGAAAAAACCGCACTGAACCGGACCAATAAAAACCGGTCCTAACTGGTTCAAACTGCCACAGGATGCACCACATAAATATGCATCTTCCAATCAAATTTTTAGGAGAAACAGTCCAGAATTGCATGTGCTATGGCCAAAATGATATCCTAATGCCAAACCTAACTTATATGACATCTCACAGTTGTGTTTTTTGACATGTAGAGCATTGTTATCATGATGAGACCTTTACATTTGACTAATATACACTCTCTATTATGGTTTACAACTGGTCTCATGACCAAAAAGATCAGTTTTGGTCAGTTCGAACCAGTTTGAACAGGGTTACGACTGAACTGCAGTTTGAACTGGTTTGAACTGTTTTGGACCAGTTTTTTGTGGTTCAGTCCAGTTCAGTCCGGTTTTTCAGGTTCCTGCCTTATTAGGCAACCGGTTGCGGTTGCGGTTTGTCCCGATTTGGCAAAAAACTGGAAGAGTGTCGCGTCATTTTCATGATGTGGCTGAAGTTGGGAGACATGAAATATTGGGTGTTGTTTGGATGGAGGAGGGAGGTGTAGTTTGTGTGTGGATGAGTCTGGGTAAGCTTCTAAAACTTTGTATGGTCCATCCCACCTTGCCATGAATTTTGCAACTCTGCCATCCCTAGCCTGCATGTACTCTCGCCTTTGTTGGGCAGTAAGCATCAGGCAATACCATCCTTATTGTTAGGGCAACACCCACTATCTGCTAGCTAAGACCATGCAGGTTCTCTCTACAAGAAGGGGACGGGATCCGCGCTCGTGATGGGGAACTGATGGTTTTGATGTGAGGGGTTATTAATAGGTGAGTTTGTTGAGATAGGCCTTTCACACTGAAAACGTAGGTGGAATACCTAAGAGAACATAACTAGGGTCCCCTAGGCATATATTTAGGGTTTATATACTATGTTACACATATTGTACATTGTTGTTACCGACACACTCATACATGCGTGTACATTTTGATGCATGTGAAATAAAATTCTCATGCTATCAAAGTGTAGCATCATTTGGCGTCATGTAGTGTAATTTGACATAATAAAATAAAATGAAATTTTATTAGGTAATGGGGTGGTTTCCTAACATTACCCCCCTTTTATGCCTCGACTTCCAGGCGAGAAAATATTACGTTTGTCCCCTCTGTGAAATTTTGGTAAGGCCAGAATTTCATCCCCTCATACACCATTCTCGCAATGCGACGCGGAGCATTCGGATTATGTTTAAAGAATTGGGCGATTGCGTTATGCGCTTGCTTACAATTCTCTTCAGGTTCCCACGAATTATTTTCGTCAGTATAGTTTTTCCACTTTATTAAGAACTCCAATTTGTTCCGTCGAAGACGTGAGTCTAGAATTTCTTCAACTATGTATTGTGGAGCACCTTCTACTATTATCGGAGGTTGCAGAGTAGTTTGTTGGCCAGGAATAGTGGGTGGGCGGTAAATGCATAGGTGGGATACATTAATCTCGGGATCAATCTTGAATGATCAGGGTAATTTTAGCACTACTGCATTAGGCGAGATCACTTTAGAGATCGCATATGGGCCAACTTGTTTCTCTGTAAGTTTCCTCGAAGGTCGTGGAATATTCAGGTCCTTGGTACTTAGCCATACCAAGTCACCAACATTGTACTCTGGAGTGCATGCTCGAGTACGATTCGCGTGTCACATCATGTCATCATGTGCTTTCTTCAATGCCGCCTCTGCCTCCTCTTGTACCTTTTGCATCTTAGATACAAAGTCTTCTACCAACTGTACTTTGACTTCCCTTCTGGGTTCTACTCCCATGCGAGGATGATATCCATAATTCGCGAAAAAGGGTGACATACGAGTAGCCGAATGGAATTTGTTATTGTGGGAAAATTTGGCAATTGCCAACCATTCGGGCCAGTCGGTTTGTTGGTAGTTAATTATGAGGCTGGCCTTGTGCTCATAATTCCTCCTTTCTGAAATATAGTTAGAAATTCTTTGTGAAATATTATATTTGAGACTAAATTTCACAAAGAATTTCTAACTATATTTCAGAAAGGAGAAATTATGAGGCTGGCCTTGTGACAGTTGTACTCCTTTTCGTCACGTGATTCAAAACGGTTATACTCCTCGATTTCCTTTTCTGATTTGCTCTGGGTTTCCTTGGATACTAATACATTGTAACGATTCTGGGTCACCAATGGGGAAACCTTCACTGGGACTCTTCCACAAAATTCTTCTGCTTGCCTTCCTCCAGCTTCACTTCCTCGATTGTAGCTTCCCTAATCTTTCTTTTCTGCCTACAATTCCTAGAAATGTGTCCTAACTGCCCACAGTTAAAACATTTAAGTGGGGCTCATCTCCCTGCTTGATCAACCTCCATTGCCTCTGCTGGTGCTGCTGACTCCATAACTATAGGTGTCACTGCCATGGCCGGTGGCTGTGCCCTCGGAGCTTGCACCTGAGGCACCTTTCCTTTCTTGGACTTTCCTCCTGATGACTTTCCAAATTTACTACTTCCATACATCAACTTTGACTCCGCCTGTTCCTGCCGATATTGCTGGTCAAGGCCCATTGCCCAATTATACCACTCATCCAACTTCTCTGGAATAGAAGGTAGTCGGTAGATAGACTTGAATAAAGAGGGATTTAATCCTGCTTTCAAAAACTCTACCAATGCGGCTTCTCCCATGTCCGTTTGCAAAGCTTCTGCTTTGAACTGCAAAATAAATTCATCTGCAATTAAGGAACCTTGGCGCATGGTCTTTAATTTAGCATTGGCTGTCGCCTTTGGATTAAGGTCTCCAAACTGTGCCTCCAATCTCTCCAGAAATTCCTTGAAGGGTGCAAATGGTTTATTTCCCGTGGCAATTTGATGAATAGCCTCGTTTCTCCAGAACTGTGCTTTCCCCCCCTGAATGTATGAGAGAGCAAACATAATCCTAGACTCGGCTGTATGAAACTCTGGCTTCCTCCCATGGATGTACAACACTATAGAGCTGATGAAGGATTTTGTATTCTCCATGGTACTGTCAAAAATTTGTGGGGGTGCATACTTAGGTAAGCATGCTTTTCCATTTCTGGATTTCTCCACCATCTCATCCTCCTGTGATATCCACTCCACCATCTCCTCCATTTCATCATCTCTTTCTCCTATCGTCTCTGGCTGTACTTCTGCTTGTCTGGGCTGTGATGCTGCCAATACTGACACTAATTGCAACATTTGCACTGTGAGCGCATCAATTTTCGCCTCTAGTGCTGGTATGGGAACAGGATTAGGACTGGGATTAGAAGTTGAAGGTTCGGACATAATTGTAGAATCTGTGATGAGTCACTTCTTCGACAATTTCAAGACTTGTTCTTCAAAACCTCTCCAAACATTTACAGGTCACGTGATAAGATTTGTCGATCGTTCGTCAATTGTTCATCGTTCGTCGGGCGCCTAATTTGACACTTTGGATCAACAACCCTTCCAACAGTGCCTGATCTCGGAGATATCACGGAATTTGGCTTGTAACTAAAATAGTCGTCCGAATAGAGTAATGTAAATCGTAACTAAACCAGATCCGATCAGTTGTCTGGTTGCAGCTGTCCTAATGACGAGCGCTGCCTCTCGATCACTGGTGGTTGCAATGTAAGGTGAGGCCTGGTGTCGGCTTACAAAAGAAAAGGTAGATTACGTATATACAAGTACTTCTGGCTCATGCCGAAAGGGTGAGTAATCGGATGTGGTGCGGTGAAACAATGACATATGTGCAAGTAAGAGAAGGCACACTGATATGGGAAGTTGTGTTCTTCTGTTAGGGCGACACCCACTATCTGCTAGCTAAGACCATGCGAGTTCTCTCTACAAGAAGGGGGCGGGATCCACACTCGTGATGGGGAACTGATGGTTTTGATGTGAGGGGTTATTAACAGGTGAGTTTGTTAAGATAGGCCTTTCACACCGAAAACATAGGTGGAATACCTAAGAGAACACAACTAGGGTCCCCTAGGCATATATTTAGGGTTTATATACTATGTTACACATATTGTACATTGTTGTTACCGACGCACTCGTACATGCATGTACATTTTGATGCATGCGAAATAAAATTCTCATGCTATCAAAGTGTAGCATCATTTGGTGTCATGTAGCGTGATTTGACATAATAAAATAAAATGAAATTTTATTAGGTAATGGGGTGGTTTCCTAACACTTATCATATATCAATGTACTGTAGTTACCGATCATAGCGTGGTACATGCAGGACTGTAATTACAGATCCACTTGATATATAATGAATGCACATGATGTTCTGATCTGGTATGATGGCCCCTTGTGCATTGGGCACATTCCTGCTAGCCTGATCCTTGCGCTCCCTTGCGCCTCCCGCTACAATCAATCCTTTTTTGTCATGATCTGGGTTCTTTGCTGATTCCTCCTGTCAATCAATCCATCAATCAATCCATTGCTGTTCCTGGAATGTGATCATGTGGTTAGGCATGGGCAGGCCTGGACAGGCTTGAGCTATTAATAGATTTGCATATGTAGGCAAGCCTTCGAAGTATGACAGTTCTAATTCATGAAAACATGCTACTCATGATATTTCTATAAAAACATAAAACATAGGACTTACCGGCAGCTACAGTAGCATTCAAACTCCTAGCAAATATGAGCTATGATTAAGTTCTTTTTGCATATAGCAAAATGCATGTTCGCTGGCAGATAATACTAAGCAACAATGTTCAACCATTCCTTCTCCGCCAGCGCGGCGCACCTTCTGCCAAAAATACTATCTCTGGTTCACTTAAAAATAGACATGCATAATTCTGTTTCTGACTCGCAGTTCTGTGATATTTTTAGTTGACACACCATTTGCATGTTTTCAAATTCTGATATTCCATAATTTCCATAAAAATAAAATATCATTTTTCAGCATTTATTCTTCGTGTTCCTCGTCATCATCAAAATTTCACAGGGATGATTATAAGGGCAACCTAAGCCTCTAGCAAAGGGAAATCCGAAGTTAAAATTATACTACATAATACAGGCATTGGGGGCGCACCTAGCAAAGGGAAATCCGAAGAGAAAACTCTAAGGATCCCCTTGCTGATGCCCAGTATATGTGAAGACGACAAAAATCAAATATAACCTAAAAATAGAAAAAGGCGGAGATAGGCGGATCAAGGCCGCCGAATGACATCATACCAAGGGGTATGTGTCGGAAGGGGTACTCCGCCTCTAAATATAAAAGTGTCAACATATACAAACATGATAGCAAGGGAAAATTAGTAATAAAATCCGGAAAAATCATAGAAAATGAAGAATAGAAGGAAATGAGGTGGGGAAAAATATGGGACGAACATAAAAAATAGGAAAAACACACAGGGCACCCCCTTAGTCCCCTTACATCACTCCCTCTCTAAGATGCATCGCCCCGATGCATTCGAAATCGTATACGACCAAAGTCCGTGACTTGAATGCGACGCGGTGCAGCAGTGTGCCGTCGGTGGAATTCCTTGATTAACCGAGGGGCATTTACGTCAGACTCTTCGACCCATGAGTTCTCCTCATACCCATAACCCTTCCAATGTACCAAATACTGGAGTTTTCCTCGACGCAAACGGCTGTCCAAGATTGACTCGACTTCATATTGGGGTTCTCCCTCGATCACTGTAGGTGGTGGTGGTGGGTGTGAATGGCGTCCCGGGAACGGATCTGGGGGAGCTGGAAGCAATTTGACGACATGGAAGACGGGATGGAGTCTGGACATGGAGGCTGGGAGGCGTAGACGATAGGCATGTGTTCCAACGCACTTGACAATGGGGAAAGGTCCCAAGAAGCGATGAGCGAGTTTCTTGGATGGACGTGTAGTGGAGATGTCACTGGAGTCAAGATAAACTCGATCACCAACCTTGTACTGAGGGGTTGGGGAGTGGCGCTGGTTGTAAAATCGCGCCATGTCGTCCTTCGCCTTTGCTAAGGCTGCCCTTGCCTCCTCCAAGCTATCCCTCATGCGTTCTGTGAACTCATTCACTGTCTCGATGTGTGAGGGAGTTTGGCGAGGTTCAAATCCCATGCGTGGATGTCGTCCAGTGTCTAAGAGGAAAGGGGTCTGTTGAGTGGAAGCATGGACATGGTTGTTGTATCCGAACTCGGCCAAAGGAAGGAGATCATCCCAATCGTCCTGGCGTTCATTGACAAAGAGGCGGATGTACTGCTCCAGTTCCTGGTTGACTCGCTCCGTCTGGCCCTCAGTTTGTGGGTGATAAGCAGTTGAAGCGAGGAGTTTGATCCCCAGGAGTCACGTACGAACTCAGCTCGAAAGTCACCCCAAGTGGAGAAAGGTAGAGAACCGAGTTCTTTAGTTTGACGTAGGATACGGTCCACATAGAGATAGGCGCGTTCAGATTTCATGTATGTGAAGGCCCAATAAATTTTTGCAGCCTCATCGACGAATTGATGCGACTGGAGACTAATGTATAACTCACAGGAATTAAGGAATGCACGTCCCTGCGCACGTGCACCATTAAATTCGGCGGGGGGGGACGGTTTGATCTGGGCACGTTCCTTAGTGGACGCGTTTGGCAAAACATCGTTGTTGGGTGCGCTTGGAGTCGTGAAGGGGGAACTATTAGTCGTAGGGTTAGCCTGGAGGGTCCTAACGAAGTTTTCAATCGTAGATTTAAGCGAGTCGATTTGCGCGCGCATTCCGGAAACGTCGCTTTCAAGCGCGTCGAAGCGTTCTGATGCGTCCATGTCGCTAGGGAGCGCGTTTGGCGAAAATGGCGGCGCAATAAAGGCGAGAGTATCTGGAACGGTGTGTAGGGACTCTGTGGAGCTTTGGGAAGCGTCGTCCAGTCCGTACCTGCCTATTTTGGGCAGCGCGTTCGCGATTTTCGGGCCTTAGGGGAGAGTTTTCTACTATAAGGGCAACCTAAGCCTCTAGCAAAGGGAAATCCGAAGTTAAAATTATACTACATAATACAGGCATTGGGGGCGCACCTAGCAAAGGGAAATCCGAAGAGAAAACTCTAAGGATCCCCTTGCTGATGCCCAGTATATGTGAAGACGACAAAAATCAAATATAACCTAAAAATAGAAAAAGGCGGAGATAGGCGGATCAAGGCCGCCGAATGACATCATACCAAGGGGTATGTGTCGGAAGGGGTACTCCGCCTCTAAATATAAAAGTGTCAACATATACAAACATGATAGCAAGGGAAAATTAGTAATAAAATCCGGAAAAATCATAGAAAATGAAGAATAGAAGGAAATGAGGTGGGGAAAAATATGGGACGAACATAAAAAATAGGAAAAACACACAGGGCACCCCCTTAGTCCCCTTACAATGATCGAATGATTGAGGATGATCATGGTGGGACTAACTTAACTCGACAATTCATTTTCAATCTGTTTAGATTTAAGAAAGTGACATGTTCCACAAAAGTCACTTGAAATCTCCAAGGGCTACTTCAAGTTTTGTAGACAAGCTGTACTAAATGTTTCATGGGCCTGAGCTCAAACCTTGTGGCCTGGCAGGAAAGGCATGTAAATGGTAAGCCTTGGGGGGAAAAACTATGCTGAGGTACAGTGTGTGTAGGGAGTACAATGTAGGTAAGTAATCCTACACAACTTCAACTGCCTCCAACTGTTTTTGTGACTTCATCTGACTTTTACTCAAATTCTCAACCTCCTAATAAAATCTAACCACCAATATGATCTAATACAATGAAATACTGGATCCTGATGGTTTTTAGACCCTCGGATACCTGTGTTAAAGTATGGTAAGGCTCCCATTTTTGTTGATTCCATTACTGAGGCATGGGAATAGGTGGCAGTACATTTTTCAACATCAATCCCATCGTCATTGTAACTTGTCGGTCTCACCACTCTGTCAAAACCATGGAGGTAAGTAATTCATAGCTTGTATATTTAGTATTTTATATTTTACTGATATTATAGCCCTTCAGCCTTCACCAAGACCATGCCATACCTCCAACGACAATGCTAGCGCTAAGTCCCAACCTGAGCTAATCAAGATGAACGCAAAAGAGTAAGAAGGATATACTGGACATGATGGATGCAGGTTAGATCATTGGCACTGGATTCAGTGTACCACGATGTACGTACATATTCATTACCCTGTGTGTTTTAATTTCGAACTCTTTCAGACTGTATCCTCGCAGTCCCTGCATTTCACTTCCCTGCCAGTCTTCCTTTTGCTATCATCACAGATCAACCCCACAAAACTGGTGGAGCAATATGCAGATGGGCTGGTGTAGGGGTGATTAAGCAATGAAAAAATAGGATGGGGCAGCCAATGATGGGCAATGGGGCAATGGGGTCATGGGGTGAGAACAGTAAGTAACTTGGCAAGCTCTAGGTAGCGCTGAGCGGTGTGAACGCTTGACGGGAGCCCCTGCCATGATCTATTGAAAAAATAAAAATATGTTTTGACAGGTGAGAATAGGATCATGAAATGAGACCACATAGAATGAAGGTATCTGCCAGTGGCCGCTGACAAGCCTTTGCCACAGCCTGTAGATCAAAAAATATACCATTTCTTGGAAGTAGCAAAACATACATAGTATCTGACAGATCAAACATATGGATAGAACATGTCATGAAGCAAAGCCAATTGGAAACATTGTGGACCTGTCAAATTGATGATCAGGGGGAATATAATATGAGAAGTAGAAGTACCATCAATCCTGCATCAATCCACAATGAAGCATGGTTTAAAAACAGATCTGAATGTGAGATGAAAAGTTATAATTACTCTAACAGCGGGCAGAAAAATGGCGGGATGATGACTAACAGGCTGCTGGTTGTCGTATGGGGTGTCTACCTGAGCATGCAATTACAGTTGTTTTGATATATCAATCTGTACTGTAATGACAGTCATACATGTACCACGCTATAGATGGTAAGTACAGTTAGTTATATATCATCCTGCCAGGTTCTAGTGTAAGCATAACTTTGTTGCCTACATTGAATGATGGTTCTGGTGAGCGATTCTTGTTGGCGTGATAGGCCTGTGATATTTTTGCTGCAAGGAGACTATCCTGTGCTGCTTGAACATCAGTTTCAATAGATTCAATCAGTTTCCATGCTCCTGTCATTTCTACCTCTTCATTTGATGGGTAATCACCATTGTTAACAAGTGGTGGCAGTAAGCATGGTGAGCATCCTGTCTTCAAGATGAAGGGAGAAAATCTGGTGGAAGCATTCACCATATTCATGATGTTGAAATGTACTCTTGGTAACAAGCATGCCCAACCTTTTTGGTTGCATTCAACGTGGTAGCGGAGGCACTGTACCACCATCTTGTTTGTGCATTCTGATGCACTGTTGGTCTTGGGGTGGTAAGCTGTGGAGAGTTTGTGTTTGATCCCTGTCAGTTTCATGAGTGCCTTCCAAAACTTAGAAATGAAGAGTTTATCCCTGTTGCTAATGATTTCAATTGGGCAACCATTTTCGCAGTACCAGTTTTTGAAAAAGACGTTGGTGAACTCTTCTGCAGTTATGCTGGTTTTTCAAGGTGTCAGCTGAATATCTGCACCTAAGTGATCAGTCATGGTTATAATTTGATCAAAACCCTCATCAAGTGGCAATGGCCCGATGAAGTTGATGGTGATGGATTCGAACTGATGGTCTGGGACAGGGAGAGGGTGAAGAGGACCAGGGGTCTTGTGGGTATGAGACTTGTTCCATTGGCACATTGCACAGGCAGGAACATAACCACTGAGCAGGTCCTTTCTCATGTTGGGCCAGTAGAACTCATTTCACAAGGATGCATAGGTTTTGTCTCCTCCAAAGTGGCCTAGATGGTCATGAGCAAGCCGGAGCAGTTGCTCACAGATGTTGAGATACTTGGGGATGATAAGATGTGAACCAATGAACAGTAGGCCATTGTGTAGTTTGATATCAAGTTTGTTGTCGATTACTTTGTGTTTGATATCGTCAAAGATGCCACTGCACCAAGAATCATGTGCATATCCTTTGCAGATTTTCTGGAAGAGTGCGGGGTTGTTCTCAATGCTAAAGATGGCCGCTATTGTGATGGGTTTGGATGGGGCATCCAGTGGTGAATCTGGCAGTCATGATAATGCATCTGCTATGGTGTTGTCTTTGCCTTTTATGTATGTTATCAAGTGTTCATATTGAGACAGGTATTCCATCCATCTTGCTTGGCAAAGCAACAGATCCTGTTGGGAGTCAAAGTTCTGCAGTGTCTTATGATCCGTGTAGATGTAGATGTGCATACCAAGGAGATCCATGCACCACTTTGTGAATGCCCACATGATACTCAGTAGTTCCTGTTCATGCACAGGATAGTGTAATTCGGGCCCTTTGAGTTGTTGGCTCTCAAATGTGACCAGTCTAGAGGTTTCCCAAGTCTCCCTGAAAGATGAAACTGCTCCGGTGCATCGCTTGCTGGCATCGCAGGTTATGTAGATTTTATTGTTACCAGGGTTTTGGTGGTCGATGGATGTGAGGCAGTCCTGGCTGATGACCAACCCTTTGATTGCTTCGAAGGCATGCTGATCTTTTGAGATCCATGTAGGGAACTTGCTGTTGTACTCCTTTTTTGTCAGAGCACTTAGTATTGCAGTATGTTCTGCAAGGGATGGAAGGCAAACACTAATATATCAGATGGGACCAAGGAATTGCCACATGTGTTTGGCAGATTTAGGGACAGGCCAGTTTATCAATTGTTCAACTTTTGTGCCATTGGCTTCAATTCCTTGAGCCAAGATTTGGTGTCCGAGGAAATCAATCTCCATTGTGAAGAGCTGTGATTTCTTGAGTGAGCAGTAAAGTTGTGCTGAATGCAGTGCTTCTAATATGTGGGAAACATTCATGCAGTGTTTGGCCAGGGATGATGACCAGATGATAATGTCATCCAGATATATGTGGCAGATTTTCCCAATGAGATCTGAGAGCACAAGTGTGATGCATTGTTGGTGTGTGACTGGTGAATTTCTCAACCCCATGGGCATGACAACCCACTCCCACAGTCCAAATGGTGTGAGTGTCGTGGTGTACTTGATGTGGTCTGGGTGTACCAGCATCTGAAAGAAGGGATTTGTGATGTCAATCTTCCCCCAGATCTTCCCTTTTGAGCAATGTACAAGGATATCATCAAAGGGAATCTGAAGTGAAAAGAACTTATTTCTTCTTGATTTCACCCTAATTTTTGCATAGGAAAAAGAGTGATATTTCCTGCAAAAGCAAATCAGAAATCTTGAGTGAATATAACTTATTTCTTCCAAATTTTGACCTGGAAAACTGCATGTGAAAAAGTGTAAATTTGGAAGAATTAAGTTATATTCACTCAAGATTTCTGATTTGCTTTTGCAGGAAATATCACTCTTTTTTCCTATGCAAAAATCAGGGGGAAATCAAGAAGAAATAAGTTCTTTTCACTGCAGATTCCCTTTTTTTTCTCTCCACAAAGATGATATATCTTTCCTTAGGCAGTTTGAAGAGAAAATGAACAGAAAATAAGTTATTTTCACTAGTTTTTCCCTACTTGTTTGCTTGATGAAAAAGTGTAATTTTCTCCACATTTTCTCCACATTTTCTCTCTGGGAAAGTTTTGCCCTGCCTGGTGCACAGCCATGTAGGCAGTGCAAGGCAGCCAGAGAAAGGTGTGGAGAATAGTCGGAACATATCAAGTCCCAAGCAGGTGGAGAACATAAGTGCAGGAAGACATCAGGTTCTGAGCGGGTAAGGATCCACTGATTGGTTCTTGACACCCTCGCTCCAAATGTGAGCAGAGGGTTTTTTAGTTTAGTAATATATATAATTATATAGATTTACAATAAATCTGTAAAAAACCAAGCAAGAACTGGTGAAACCATGCAAACCCATGGTAACACCACACCCCTAACAATAGCAGGTGTGGTGTTCACAGGTATGGGTGAGGTTACCCAAAAATATACCCAGTGTGGCAGGGTGAGTGGTCTGCTGGAGATCCATTGACCAAAGTGGTCACCTGGCAAGAGGGTGAGGTAAGTGATATCACAAAAAGTGGGGAAAGGGACAGAGTAGATGGGCCCCCCACTCATTTAGTAGCAGATGGGAAGCAAATGGAATGCAGGGGATATGATTGTTGTGGTACCCATATACAGAGGAGTAAATGACCACAATCACTGACATGATTAACAAAGTCACGTGAAAACATTGTCAAAAATGAAAATTGTTGCATCGAAAGGAAAATGGCACAGTGTTAAGTTCTGAGTCGGGAAAGGGACGTCGGATTTCCAGTCATACCTGGACAGTAGGAGTTGAAAGGGAAGAGTCAGATAGGAGTGGGATTCCAGTGGAAATCCAGGGTGAGGTTGGAACAGAAAGGACTTGACTTCAGCTTGTAAGAAGCTGTGCCCTTCTCCTTGTCAAGTGTCCTAATTTCAGATAAGGTGAGAAGGGAGGATCAGAGGATCAGAGGATTTCTAGAGAGGACAAGTAAAAGTCTTGAGGAAGACTTAAGAGAGACAAATGGAGTGAAGATAGAGTTGGATTAATTGGGTGACTTTGTTCATTTACAAACTGGCAATACAGAACAAAAGTAGCTAGCTTAAATACTAAGGTTGGAGTTTCCAAGGCTGTGGTAATATGAAAACTGGCTTCCAAGGCAAATCCTGAAACCGTTTCACCTAATTGGAAATGAGGGAATTTCACCTCTAGGCAGTGCTGCTGATAGGAGGTGTGGCTGTGATGCAAGGCGGCTGGGAAGGGGGGCAGAAAATGATTGGAAATCCAGTCAAGAGGATTGATCTTGACAGTATTTCCCCCCTTAGTGCCGAGCCTACAAGGCACATGAAGGTTCAAATCCAACCACTCCCCCTCACTCCCTTCAACAAAGATGTCCACTGTCCCCTCATATGCGGAAAGGATAGTGGCCATCAAGGCCCAGCAGGAGTGATTGATGGAGGAGCTCCAGTTGGAAGAAGAGGTCAGGGAAGCTGAGGAGCACTGAGTGGCAGAGGAGGCTGCCAAAGTGGAGGCTGCTAGGGTGGAGGCCAAGAAAAAGGCTGCAGAGGAGGAACGGAAGAAGACCGCTGCCACTAAGAGGGCGGAAAATAAGCAGAAAGCCAGAGAAGTGGAGCCTGAAGAGGCTGAAGGGAGCTCCCCCCCCAAGAAGAAGGCGAAAGGAAAGGTGAGGGCAGAGGTGCCTGAAACTGAAGTCCCCATGTGGATACAAGCTGCTATGTTGTGCAAAAGGTGAGTTGCATTTTATTCTTGTTGCCCTTCCATGCTGACTCCTAGTAGATGTTTAAGTCAAAAGTTGTTGTGTTTCCGGATGGGAACCCTGGGTTGGGCCTGCAAGCCCTGCACAAAGGCAAAGCACAAGTGCGAAGAGGTGGTGTGGGAGGGCCAGGTGTTGCAGGCAGGACCTGGGCTAGGGGAGAACGAGGGAGTGATGGAGTTGCTTAGGTAGTTGGTGGGGGCAGTAAAGGGGGTGAAGAAAGAAATGCGGGAGCTCCAGGAGCTCTGGGTTATAAGTGAGGGTGTTATCAGCATTCAAGAAACAATGTTGGACATTCTAGTGGTGTTGGATCCAGAGTGGAACCAGGAGTCTGAGGAGTCTGAGGACAAAGAAGAAGAGGGCAAAGAGGAGGAGGAGTTAGAGGTACAAGGGGAGCTTCTGGGACTCGGCACTCACCAACAAAGCAGGGGGTGAGGGAGTGGGGGAGGTGTAGGGATTGGGCAGAGAATCCTGAGTTCTTCTAAAATTTCTAAGAATAATTTTTTTTTTGAATGGATGAGGATCTTGTTTTGAAATGAAGGGTGTTAAGTGGAAAGAGGTCTGGGTTTCCCAGGGTAATGAGTGTGAAAGTCTGTAATGAGTTCCTGGGCATGATCAAGTTCCATAGCTGGAAGCCAGGAGGTTTCTTCGTCAGTTCCTTGGTAACCTTACCACTGTACAAAATAGAGTAGCTTGCATCGATGGCGGTTGTCAATCTTTGAGTCGAGGATTTCTGCAATCTCATACTCCAGTTCATTGTCTATAATGACTGGAGGAGGTGGAGGTTGAATACGATTAGGAATTGTGTTGGGAGTGTTCTCTTCTAGTTGGGAGAGATAAAATACCGGGTGGACACCCTGGAGGTGATCCGGTTGTCAAAGGGTAACCGAGTGGGTACTGGGATGGGCAATGATCTCAAAAGGGCCATAGAACTTTTCTGAGAGCTTCTTGGAGGGTCGTGTAGTGTGTAAGTGCTTGCCTTTGACAAAAGCATAATCACTGATTTTAAGTCAGGAGTGGGTGCCCAGTGTTTGTCTGCAGGACCTTGATAGTGCTTCTGTGCTTCTGTGAGTTGCTTCCAGAGTTCCTGGTGGAGATCATCAAGGTCAACCACAAAATGGCACATGCATTGCGAGGCTAGTTTGCGCTCTGGGAAAACCATGATGTTTGGGTGGTAACCCTTGTTGGCGAAGAAGGGCAAAACTCCAGTGGAAGCTGAGGGAGCATTGTTGTATGCAAATTCCCCCAAGGGTAAAAGCTGGGACCAGTTGTCCTGTTGGTAGTTGCAGAAGATCCCCGAGTACTGTTTGAGGGTCTGGTTGAGGTGTTCAGTTTGTCCGTCACCTTCTGGATGGTAACCCAAAGTGAAGTGGATTTTCATGTCCAGGGCTTGCCCAAGAGAGCAGAAGAAATGGGAAATGAACTCAGAACCCCGGTTGCAGGTGACGTGGGATGGAACACCGTGTTTGGAGAAGATGTGCATGATGAAGAGATTAGCGAGTTCTTGTGCTGTGATTTCATTTACTGTGGGGATGAAAATACCCTGTTTGGAGAGTCAGTCTACAATGACTACGATGGCAGTGTGACCATTGGAGTCTGGTAACTGTTCGATGAAGTCCATGGAAATTGAGTTCCAAGGCCTTTCCAGGACCGGAAGTTGCTTCAGAAATCTGTAGGGTTTGTGTTGGGGTGATTTGGAGTGTTTGCAGGTAGTACAAGACTTGCAAAAGTCCTGCACAAAGGTGCGGAGCTTGGGCCAAACATATTCCTGTCGGATAAGCTGAAGAGTCTTGTTTTGCCCATAGTGACCTGAGAGGATGTGGTCATGCTTGTATTGTAAGACTTTAAGACAGAGGTCTGCAACATCTGGAACAAAGTGGTGGAGAAGTCCACTGTCATCTAGAGACCAATTTGGGGCAGATGGTGAAGGAAGGTGTGAGGAGGAGATGGGGTCAAGAGGGAGTGAAGATCAGATATTATTGTGGAGTTTTTCAACATCCATGAGAACAGCTTGACGGATGATAGGAGTAGCAAGGAAAGTGGCTCGGAGAGAGGATGTGAGTTGTTCTTGAGTAAAGACTGGATGGAAATTGCTTGGATTTACCAAGATGAAGTTGCTATTTCCCCCTTTGCAGTAGACATCCCAGTGTATAGTGAGTGCATCGGGTTTAGCCCCTAGTTTACCAGGGTGGAAGCAGATGGTGAGGTTGAACTGTGAAAGGTATTCTGACCACCGAGCTTGACGACGAGTAAGGAGTTTTGTGGTACTGAAGTATTCCAAGTTTTTGTGATCCATGACCACATCTATTGGATTTCTGGAACCTTCGAGGTACTGTCGCCAGTGTTTGAAAGCTTCAAAGATAGCCAGAAGTTCCTTGTTGTGGGTGTCATAGTTCAATTCAGCTGGGAGGAAGGAATGGGAGTGGAATGCAACTGGGTGGATTTCTCCATCCGAGGTATAGATGGAAAGGATTGCCGCTAAGGTGTAATCTGAGGCGTCTGTCTCCAAGATAATGTGGGAATCCGGTAGCCATTGAGTAAGTATTGGGGCATGAGTGAATTCTTCTTTTAATTTGTTGAAGGCTTCTTGACATTTCTTGCCAAAGTCCCAAGGCATGTGCTTCCAGGTGAGTCTGGTGAGAGGGATGACAATGTTGGAATATCCATGGATGAACTGTTGGTAGAAGTTGCAGAATACAAGGAAGGATTGGATATCCTTAACCTTTCAAGGTTCGGGCCAGTCGAGGATGGTTTTGACTTTATCTTCAGACATCTGGAGCCCATCTGGAGAGAGGATGAACCCCAAGTATTCCACGCTGTCTTTATGGAACTTGCATTTCTGCAGAGCAGCGTAGAGGCCATTTTTCCAGAGTCTCCAGAGGACTTCCTTGATGTGAGCCTTGTGTTGACTCATGTTGTTGGAGTAGATTAGGATATTGTCGAGGTAGACAATGACACTGACATCTAATAGGTCACTGAAGATGTCGTTCATGAGGTGCTGGAAGGCAGCAGGTGCATTGGTGAGTCTGAAAGGAACCACCAGCCATTCGAAAGAACCATAGCGCGTGTGGAAAGTGGTCTTCCATTCATCTCCCTCAGCAATGCAGACTAAGTGATAGGCATGCCAGAGGTCAATTTTGGTGAACACACGCACCTTTCCTGGAGAGTCCAGGAGATCCGAGATTAGAGGAAGTGGGTAGCGGTCCTTTTTTGAGATGCAATTGAGTCCCCAGTAGTCAATGCAAAGTCGGAGGCTCCCATCCTTTTTCTTGACAAAGAGTATAGGAGCACCATGAGGGGATTTGGAGGGGCAGATGAAGCCCGAGCAAACATTTTCTTCAATGAAGATTTGGAGGGCCTCAAGTTCAGAGGGAGAGAGGGAGTACATGCGACCCAGAGGTGGGGGAGCATTATCCTCTGTCTCTATCTTGAGGTCATAGGGACAATGTGGAGGAAGGGTGTCGGCTTTCTGTTTGTTAAAGACATCTGCAAATTTGTGATATTCTTCTGGAACATCTGAAAGGTCCAGAGGATTCCTGGATGCTACCGAGCATTTTGCCATAAGCCCTTCTGGGGAGAATGTCATCTGAAAGGCAACAGCCCCAGGAAGTTTGCTTGCATGCATGTAAGCGGCAGCATTGATGAAGGATATCTCAGGAGGTACAAGTTTTGAGGGTTTAGTGAGTACAGAGGTTTTATGGGTTTCCACTGGAAGGTTTGGAGGTGAAGGTGACTCACACAAGATAGGAGAGTCAGAGGATGTTGAGGGGCAGGACCTCTTTGAGCTGTGGAATGGAACTTCATTTGGCCTGAAGACCAGTCAATCAATGGATTGTATTGCTTCAGCCAGTTCTGACCAAGTACTGCAGAACAGGAAGAGTCCAGCAAGGTTACATAAAATGTCAGATTGAACACTTCACCAGACGGAAAAGTGACCAGGAGTTCCACGACTTGAGTTATGGTGGAGTTACAAGTTCCATCAAACAGTTGGAGTCCAATTGGAGGAATGGTTTTGGTACTAAGTTGGTTGTCCTGCATGAATGATGAATCGAGGAAACAATGCAAGGAACCAGAGTTGATAAGAGTTTGGATTTTTTGGGAATGTTTGGAAAGGGATAGCAGGATGGTAAGGGATTCAGGATCAGAAAGAGCAGACACGTTGAGACAGATGTAAGCAGCCAGTTGGGAAAGGTCAATGCAACCCTCAGCCCCAATGGCATGTTCCTGAGGGTTGCAGACTATTTTTTGGGTCCACAGAGTCTGGCTTGGACTCAGTGACTGCTGCAGCATGGGCTTTGGCCGCTTTGGACTTCAGACAATTCCCAGCTCCATGTCCTTTCTCGCCACAGTAGAGGCAAAGTCCTTCTTTCATGCTGCGTTCACGCTCATCTCTGGTTAGTTTTGTTAGGAAACCACCCCATTACCTAATAAAATTTCATTTTTATTTTATTATGTCGAATTATGCTACATGACACCAAATGATGCTACACTTTGATAGCATGAGAATTTTATTTTGCAAGCATCAAAATGTATGCGCATGTACAAGTGCATTGGTAACAACAATGTACAATATATGTAACATAGTATATAAACCCTAAATATACGCCTAGGGGACCCCAGTTGTGTTCTCTTAGGTATTCCACTGTGTGAAAGGCCTATCTCAACAAACTCACCTATTAATAAGCCCTCACATCAAAACCATCAATTCCCCCATCATGAGCGTGGATCCCGCCCCCTTCTTGTGGAGAGAACCCGCACAGTCTTAGCTAGCAGATAGTGGGTGTTGCCCTAACAGAAGAACACAACTTCCCATATCAGTGCACCTTCTCTTACTTGCACATACATCATTGTTTCACCGTGCCACATCCGATTACTCATCCTTTTGGCATGAGCTGGAAGTACTTGTATATACATAATCTACCTTTTCTTTTGTAAGCCGATGCCAGGCCTCGCCTTACATTGTGACTGCCAGTGATCGAGAGGCAGCACTCATCATTAGGACAGCTGCAACCAGACAACCAATTGGATCTGGTTTAGTTACAATTTGCATCACTCTATTTGGATGACTATTTTAGTTACAAGCCAAATTCAGTGTTATCTCCAAGATCAGGCACTGTTGGAAGGGTTATTGATCCAAAGCGTCAAATTAGGTGCCTGACAAACAACGAACGAATGATGAACAATTGACGAATGATTGACAAACCATCACGTGACCTGTAAACGTTTGGAGAGGTCCCAAAGAACCAATCTTGAATTTGTCGAAGAAGTGATTCATCACAGATTTTACAATTGTCTGAACCTTCAACTTCTAATCCCGGTCCTAATCCTATTCCCACACCAGCACTGGAGGCAAAAATTGATGCACTCACAGCACAGATGTTGCAATTAGTGTCAGTGTTGGCAGCATCACAGCCCAGACAAGCAGAAGTACAGCCAGACATGACAGGAGAAAGAGATGATGAGATGGAGGAGATGGTGGAGTGGATATTGCAGGAGGATGAGATGGTGGAGAAATCCGGAAATGGAAAAGTGTACTTACCTAAGTACGCGCCCCCACAAATCTTTGACAGTACCATGGAGAATACAAAATCCTTCATCAGCTCTATAGTGTTGTACATCCATGGGAGGAAGCCAGAGTTTCATACAGCCGAGTCTAGGATTATGTTTGCTCTCTCATACATTCAGGGGGGGAAAGCACAGTTCTGGAGAAACGAGGCTATTCATCAAATTGCCGCAGGAAATAAACCATTTGCACCCTTCAAGGAATTTCTGGAGAGATTGGAGGCACAGTTTGGATACCCTAATCCAAAGGCAACAGCCAATGCTAAATTAAAGACCATGCGCCAAGGTTCCTTAATGGCAGATGAATTTATTTTGCAGTTCAAAGCAGAAGCTTTGCAAACGGACATGGGAGAAGCCACGTTGGTAGAGTTTTTGAAAGCAGGATTAAATCCCTCTTTATTCAAGTCTATCTACTGACTACCTTCTATTCCAGAGAAGTTGGATGAGTGGTATAATTGGGCAATGGGCCTTGACCGGCAATATCGGCAGGAACAGGCAGAGTCAAAATTGATGTACGGAAGTAGTAAATTTGGAAAGTCATCAGGAGGAAAGTCCAAGAAAGGAAAGGTGCCTCAGGCACAAGCTCTGAGGGCACAGCCACTGGCCATGGCAGTGACACCTATAGTTATGGAGTCAGCCGCACCAGCAGAGGCAATGGAGGTTGATCAAGCAGGGAGATGAGCCCCACTTAAATGTTTTAACTGTGGGCAGTTAGGACACATTTCTAGAAATTGTAGGCAGAAAAGAAAGATTAGGGAAGTTACAATCGAGGAAGTGAAGCTGGAGGAAGGCAAGCAGAACAATTTTGTGGAAGAGTCCCAGTGAAGGTTTCCCCATTGGTGACCCAGAATCGTTACAATGTATTAGTATCCGAGGAAACCCAGAGCAAAACAGAAAAGGAAATCGAGGAGGAGTACAACCGTTCTGAATCACGTGACGAAAAGGAGTACAACTGTTGTCAATCACATAACAAAGAAAATTGTCACGCGTCATTTCCGAAAACCCCTAAATTCTTTATTCGCTCTGCATGAATAGAACCCAAAATTACCTTGACTGTGGGACTGAAGACAGTGGACACGCATGCAGTGATTGATGTGGAAGCGTTGCTTGATAGTGGTGCTACAGTATTATTTATTAATCAATCCTTAATTACCAGAAATGGTATTAACACATGCAAGCTGGTGCAACCTATAATGGTGTACAATATTGATGGAACAGTCAATCGTGGAGGAACTATCAAGGAGGAGGTGACTATGGTACTAAAGTATCAGGAGCATCAGGAGCGAGCCATATTCGAAGTGTGCGATCTTGGGAAAACTAATCTAATAATAGGATGTCTGTGGTTATGGAAGCATAATCCTGAAATTGATTGGAAAACTGGGAAAGTACAAATGACTCGTTGTCCTAAGGAATGTAATGTGTATGGGAGGAAGATGAAGAAGGAAAACAGGAAAGAGAAAGAGAAAGAACATCCGAGGAAGTATTCTGTTACGATGGAGGAAGTGGAGGATGAGGAAATGCCAAATGAGGAAGTTCCGGTCATGATCGAGAAAGAAGAGCAGAAGCAAACCTTTAGAGCAATTTGTGGAGGACAGTCATGGGACAAGAATATCATGAAGGTGGAGAAGCCAGTGGAGGAATAGGTGCCAAAAGTGTATCATGAATATCTGTCAGTGTTCCAGAAGAAGGAGTCTGAGCGAATGCCAGTGCGGAAGCCATGGGATCATGTGATCAAGATGAAGCCAGGGTTAGTCGAAGGTATATCTGTTATCTCCGATGGAACAAGAAGAAGTGGATGCATTCCTGAAGGAGCAATTGTGCAAAGGATACATATGACCTTTGAAATCACCACAGATGTCACCAATATTCTTCGTGCCAAAGACAGACCAAAGGAAGAGGATGTGTACAGATTATAGGTATCTGAATGAGTGGACAGTGAAGAACACATACCCCCTGCCGTTGATCTCAGAAATAATTGACAAGGTGGGAAAAGCCAAGGTCTTTACAAAATTGGATTTATGATGGGGATACAACAATGTACAAATAAAGAAAGGAGATGAGTGGAAGGCAGCATTTGCCACGCATCGAGGATCCTTCGAGCCACTTGTCATGTTTTTTGGGATGACTAATAGTCCCCAACCATTCAAAATATGATGAACGACATTTTCAAGGACGTAATAGACAAAGGCATGGTAATAATATTTATTGACGACATTCTGATATTCACAGAGGATGAAGAAAATCATGAGGCAATAGTACAGGAGGTGTTATGGAGGTTGGCGGAGAATGATCTATTTTTGAAACCAGAGAAGTGTGTGTTTGGGGCAAGCGAGATTGAGTTCCTAGGATTATTGATTGGCCCTGATGGGATCAAAATGGATCCGATCAAGGTAAAGGCAATCACAGATTGGCCTGCGCCCACCCGTGTCAAGGAGGTTCAAGCCTTCTTGGGACTCGCAAATTATTATCATCGCTTTGTGCACAATTTTTCTAAAATTGCCGCACCCTTACATAACCTTACACGAAAGGGAGTAGTATGGAGGTGGGGAGAGCAGCAGCAGACAGCATTTGAGGAGTTGAAGAGGAAGTTTGTGGAGGGACCAATATTAGCCCCAGTAGATTTCACACGCCCTTTGCGAGTGGAATCCGATGCATCCGATTTTGCTACTGGAGCAGTATTATCAATGCTGTGTGAAGATGACAAATGGCATCCTTGTGCATATTTGTCCAGAGGATTGAATGATGTGGAGAGGAATTATGATGTGCATGACAAAGAGATGTTGGGGATAATATGAGCATTGGAGGCGTGGAGGCATTATTTGGAGGGATGTACATCAAATTGAGGTCTGGACAGATCATCAAAATTTGCAATACTTCATGTCCGCTAAAAAGCTTAATTGCCAGCAAGCATGTTGGGCACTATTCCTATCGTGTTTTAATTTTCACTTGGTCCACAAAGCGGGAAGCTTAATGAGGAAAGCAGATGCATTATCCAGACATATTGATCATAAAAGGGGGATGGAGGAGGACAATAAAAATGTTACCTTACTCAAACCCGAATACTTTCGCATTTGCGCTATGCATCAAGGGCATCTATTAATAGATAGCTCGGAAATGGAAATGTTGTCGAAAATTAGACAATGTTTGGAAATGGATGATGAAGTAGTGGAAGCTGTGAAAGCTCTGAAGGGAGAGAAGAAAGGTAATATCAAAGGAGATGAATGGGCTGAGGAACAAGGGTTAGTGTTGTTTCAAGGAAAAGTGTATGTACTGAAGGATCAGGATTTGCGAAGGGAGATCGTCTGGTTACATCACAATATGCTGACTGCTGGACACCCAGGAAGATGGAAGACGTTGGAATTAGTAATGAGAAATTATTGGTGGCCCGGAATTTTGAAGTATGTGTTGGGGTATGTGGATGGATGTGATATGTGCATGAGGGGGAAGAAATTTCCAGAAAAACCTGCAGAAAAATTAATGCCGAACCCTATACCTAAAGCGATGTGGCAAGATATATCTGTGGATTTTATTACCGGATTACCCGAGGCTCAAGGGTACGATGCAATATTTGTAGTATGTGACCGCTTCACAAAGGAGGTCCATATTATTCCTACTACTACAGAAACCTCATCATTGGGCTTGGCGTGCCTCTATCTAAATCAGGTATGGCGATTACATGGGTTACCTGATACCGTTATCTCTGATCGTGGACCACAATTTGCTTCTGCATTTATGCAAGAACTAAACAACATATTGGGAATTCAAACTAAACTATCTATGGCATATCACCTGCAGACTGATGGGCAGACAGAGAGAATGAACCAGGAGTTGGAGCAGTACCTACGTATGTTTGTCAACTACCAACAAACCAACTGGCCCAAATGGCTGGCAATTGCCGAATTTTCCCACAATAACAAATTCCATTCGGCTACTTGTATGTCACCCTTTTTTGCAAATTATGGATATCATCCTCGCATGGGAGTAGAACCCAGAAGGGAAGTCAAAGTACAGTTGGTAGAAGACTTTGTATCTAAGATGCAAAAGGTACAAGAGGAAGCAGAGGCAGCATTGAAGAAAGCATGTGATGACATGATGCGACATGCAGATCATACTTGAGCACGCGCTCCAGAGTACAATGTTGGTGACTTGGTATGGCTAAGTACCAAGGACCTGAATATTCCACAACCTTCGAGGAAACTTATGGAGAAACAAGTTGGCCCATATGCGATCTCTAAAGTGATCTCGCCTAATGTGGTAGTGCTAAAGTTACCCTGATCATTCAAGATTGATCCCAAGATTAACGTATCCCGCCTACGCCCTTATTGCCTGCCCACTATTCCTGGCCAACAAACTACTCCACAACCTCCAATAATAGTAGAAGGTGCTCCAGAATACATAGTTGAAGAAATTCTAGACTCACGTCTTTGACAGAACAAATTGGAGTTCTTAATAAAGTGGAAAAACTATACTGGCAAAAATAATTCATGGGAACCCAAAGAGAATTGTAAGCAAGCATGTAATGCGATTGCCCAATTCTTTAAACGTAATCCGAATGCTCCATGTCGCATTGTGAGAATGGTGTATGAGGGGATGAGATTCTGGCCTTATCAAAATTTCACAGAGGGGACAGATGCAATATTTTCTCACCTGGAAGTCGAGGCATAAAAGGGGGGTAATGTTAGGAAACCACCCCATTACCTAATAAAATTTCATTTTTATTTTATTATGTCGAATTACACTACATGACGCCAAATGACGCTACACTTTGATAGCATGAGAATTTTATTTTGCACGCATCAAAATGTACGTGCGTGTAGGAGTGCGTTGGTAACAACAATGTACAATATATGTAACATAGTATATAAACCCTAAATATACGCCTAGGGGACCCCAGTTGTGTTCTCTTAGGTATTCCACCTACATTTTTGATGTGAAAGGCCTATCTCAACAAACTCACCTATTAATAACCCCTCACATCAAAACCATCAATTCCCCCATCACGAGCGCAGATCCCACCCCCTTCTTGTAGAGAGAACCTGCACGGTCTTAGCTAGCAGATAGTGGGTGTCGCCCTAACAAGTTTACTGTCTTTCCCCAACTTGTCGGAAACAGAGTTTTTTGGCTTGTCCCTCTGGAAGTTGTTCTTTGACCCAGAGGAGCTGCCAGACAAGGATTGGTTTGTGCGGTTAGTGCTGGACAAGGACTGAGGCTTGGACTGGGTGTTAGAGTTGGAGTTGGAGCTAGGAGAACCTTTAGAATCCTTTTTCCCAGTGTGTGCAGAATTTCTGGGGGTCTTTGCTTCTAAGCAGCTTTCTTCTTCCTGCATCCAATAGATGTTGTCAGCATCCTGGGCTTTAAGATGTAGGGATGCTAGAGTACCGGGTTGTCCCCCCCATAAGACTTCTATATGGAGATGGAGTGGAAGACCGCGGAAATACCAGTTGTGAAGAGCAGCCTCATTCCAATTGACCCAGGAAGCCAGTTCCCAGAAGTCCACATTATACTTCACTATTCTTCCACCTTTCTTCATCTTGAGTTCTGAAAGAGCCTTTTCCACATCCCTGACAGGGTCATGAGGACCAAAATTACTTTCCAACTCACTAAGGAATACCTTGTAGTTCCACATCCAATGGGCAGAATTTGTTGGGTCATTGAGTCCAGGTTCAAACCAGCTAAGGGCTGACCATTTGAGGTAGGAAAGGATGAATAGGATTTTCTTTCCATTGGAGGCAAAGACCTGAGGATGATCATGGAAGTGAAGGCCCAAAGTTTCTGGGGGTTGGCCCTGTCGAAAGTGTCAGGATCACAAACTTTGATCTTCTCAGTCTTGCTTGCTTGGTTCTGCCAGAGGGTTCAGAGACTATCCAAGAGCTCGAAGAGAGCATTGAGGAACCTATCTCCTGGATCATGATTTCTGCCATCGGGAGATAGAGGGTCATCTGGGTCATCCCCGGGGCCATCAGGACCACTAGGGCCATTAGGTCCACCAGGAAGTCCATCCTCTTTACCTGGACCTTCCTCATCAAAGGGGTTAGGTTGCCCAACATTCTCTATGTACTCAAGTGGAGCCGTATTCCGAGGGGTCTCTGGAGGTTGAGACATGATGTTAGCACTGATGGAGGGTGCTCCTGAACTGATTTGCCTGAAGATGTTGGATGGTCTGGTGGATGCACCAAAAGTCGAAGCGTGCCTAGGGGAAGGAAGTATAGATCAGCAGATTGCTGATAATCCTGGTACCGTGCCAGCACAGCGGGAGGTTCTTGTAGTTCGTTGGGTTTGTGACTCAGTAGGAGTCATAGGAAAAGATGGGATGGATTTGATGAGAGAAGTGAGAGTTTGTAAATACTGTTAAGTTCTGAATCAGGAAAGGGACATCAGATTTCTGGTCGTACTCAGATGGTAGGAGTTGAAAGGGAAGAGTCAGATAGGAGTGGAATTCCAGTGGAAATCCGAGGCAAGGTTGGAACAGAGAGGACTTGGCTTCAGCTTGTAAGAAACTGTGCCCTTCTCCTCGTCAAGTGTCCTAATGTCAGATAAGGTGAGAAGGGAGGATCGGAGGATCGGAAGATTTCCAGAGAGGATAAGTAAAAGTCTTGAGGAAGACTTAAGAGAGACAAATGGGAGCAAAGATAGAGTTGGATTAATTGGGTGACTTTGTTCATTTACAAACTGGCAATACAGAATGAAAGTAGCTAGCTTAAATACTAAGGTTGGAGTTTCTGAGGCTGTGGTAATATGAAAACCAGCTTCCGAGGCAAAATCTGAAACCGTTTCATTTAATTGGAAATGAGGGAATTTCGCCTCTAGGCAGTGCTGCTGATAGGAGGTGGGCTGTGATGCAAGGCAGCTGGGAAGGGGTGTGGAAAACGATCAGAAATTTAGTCGAGAGAATCAGTCTTGACAGCTGGTAAAGTTGGGTTGGCATTGTCGAGTCCTCATCTAGGGGTTCCACAGGCTGGGAATGTCTCAGGGAGTGGTTCATCATCAAGGGTCTCTATTTGTGGGACACAACCTGTGCCCCCAACAAGTGCAGAGAACTCTCAAATGGCACCCTTTGACCCTACCATCCAGTTGTCAACCCTTCAAACTTGGATGTTGACTAGCCAAGGAATGGGGAGTTGGAGCGAACACCAGATTGTTGCCAAGAAGAGTTATAAATAGAAAAAAGGAAGCATCAGATGTGAGAATAATAATGGCCAAAACCATTCCCTCTTGTTGACACTGGAGCTGTCGGTACAAAGGGAAGAAGCATGTGCATGTGATGGAATGTGTGGTTGATGTGTCATGTGAGGGAATGTGGTTGTCATGCCTAGAGGGATTGAGTAACAAACTATAAGCAATGTAAACAAGATTAGAAGTATGAAGACAAGAAAAAGGAAAGGTATACGGTAGCTCAACAGTTCTGGTGCGTGAAGGTGCAGCCATGACAAAATTCCCTGAAGGAGGCAAGTTGGCAAGCAGGCCAACTACCCCTTCCACACTGGGGGTTAACCATGTCATGCCTTATGCAGTCATGAAGGGTGCTGGGTCATCCAGGGTGTGCCATCCACAAGTTGGTGCATCATTGTCATTAGGCCCCCCTATGCACCCCGCAAGCAGTTGCTCACAGCAGTGGGTGATGGGTCATCATTGTCATCATCAGCTGCCACAGGGCCAGGAGGCTAAGGGGGGGCAGTGGGGTTGAAATGTTGGCAAGTTGTAGTAATCACATACCTTGTGGGTACCTTGCTGCATGGGCCTCCTGTCACCTCCTTGTTGTTCCCCCATTGTTCATTGACATCCCTTGTCCTGTTGTCTGTTGGTGGAGATGCAGTTGTTCTTTGTTGTCTGTTGTTGTCTCTCATCCCTGTTGTCTGTCAGTGGGGTTCCCCATTGTTTGCTGTCATCCATTGTCATCCCTAGTCCCTGTCATATCCTGTCATTTGTTGTTGGTCACAAGGTGGTTCATTTGTAGCCATGGGTGGTGGCACTGGTATTGTGGTGGTTGTGGGTGCATGGGAGTTGTTGGTGATGGAATGGAAATGGTGAGAGGAGGAGGGGGAAGAGGTCACCATCTAGTCATTGTCATTGTTGATGATGGTGATGTGGCAGGTTTGTTTGCATGAGTTACCTTCTGAACAAAAGCAGTCAGCATTTTGAAACTCAGCCTGAGAAACCCACCAAACCCATTGGGTGTGGGTTTCAGAACACCTGCAATATGACCCTTTAGAAAATAGATCACATGACACCCACATCACATGTACTCCAACTTAAGCAAGAAGTTTCGAAGTTTAAGCATTCAGTGGGGTGAATCAAGACAGTAAGACATCAAACAGTGCAGTAAACTAGTGGAAATGAATTTGTCCTAAGGTTCTGGGGAGAAAACACATGTATTGGCCAATAATATAGGATTTACATGGGAATGTAACAAAAAATCTGGGCAACACATCATGACAACTCTCGATGCACCTCATGGAAGATAGCATACTGCCAGTAGAGACCCCCCATCGACACCATGTGTTTCCACGTGCCCTTCTAATCCAAAATCCCACCAGCTCTAAACACCTAGACAGGTACATCCATGCTGAGTATACATCATAGGTTTGACAAAGCGGTGTTATAGTGACAGAGGTGGCATCTGCAGCTGTGATCTGGACTTCATGCAGCCTCAACCATGGAGGACCGAGTTGTTGAGGGGATGGCTAAGTGTGTGACCATGTGTCTCATCAGGTTGAGTGATCCTTGAGGAGAAGAGGGGGCCAAGAGTCCAGAGGTAGTGGAAAAGATATGACATGTCCTCAGGAGAGGCCATGGCAAGTCCACAAGTCTTAGTCAGCTATCCAGTTAGGTGACGTGAGGAGCAAGAGAAATTAAAAGTCATGAAGTGAGTAAACAAACTTGGCATGCACTCATGTGCTCAGGCTTTACTCATGTGATCTGTTTTCTAAAGGGTCATATTGGTCTCAAGCAGTAGGACCCCTCACTGGGACAAATCACATGAGTATATATATCATGTGTCTAAATCACAATCATGTTGCAATGTGAGTTTGTAGTACTGCCCATTGCTCGATGGCCACCGCCAAAATATATCCATTGTTCTTGGCTACCACTGATAGTTTGAATATGCAAATGAACATGATGTCCTCCCCTCAGTCTACTGGCAATGCCAAAAATCAAGTGCCAACGATGCACATTTCAAGGCGAACAGGCTGAGTTTCCTCGAAAACCAAATCTTCAGTACTACAAGACTTGTGGACCATGCACGACAAAGAAAGCAGAGAAGCAGCAGGCCAAGGATGGGGACAGATCAAAGCGACGTGCAGCTGGCAAAGATAGGACACCTGGAGGCATTCCAACACTTATGTGGAATGCATTCATCTCAACCATCGAGGAGAACAAGGACAGTGCATTTGAGCTGCATGCCATAGTCACACTTGAGAGCGATGAGACTGCACCAAAAGCACCACCAGAAAATTCTGCCCATGGTCTGGCCAAGAACATCACAAAGGAAGCCTGGGATGCAATGGGCTTTAGATTCAAGTATGTTTAGTTTTTCCCAACCTCTGAAAAAATTCTTATGTCAACGTCAATCAGCTTCAAGAAGAAACAAAAGAGCCATGGAAATGAGAGTGTTGCAGTCTACACTTTCTACTGTGCACAGCTCAGTGGAGAACAGACCAAGCATAAGTTGAATGAAGACACCAGGAAATGATGTGCGCATATGACAATGGAACGCTTGGATGGATGCATATCATGCTTGATGACAAAGATCTGGAAATGGCAGTTATACGCATGGCACACTACCAGTGCCACCACCCTTACCTTGACATCTCAATATTGCCAGAGATTGCACAGGAGATCAAGAGATTGAAAGATTTATCTGCAGCAAAGGTAGGTATATGACCCATTTTGATCAGCTAGAGCAATACTTATGTCAGGTAATTTTTAGATCTGGCAAGCAATCCTGAAGAAACATCCTGGGACCAAATTAATGCAGAAGCAGGTGTATACATATTGGGCCCACATTCATGAAGCGACTTGGCAACTTGACAATAACCAAGTAAAATCTGCGATCAAACTCTTGGAGCGCATCAATGATATCAACATTGAAATAATTCCTGTCCCTACTGAAGCTGGGATTTCATCACTTGCTTTTGGGTTCAAGAATATTTTGGTGGACTATGGCAAAGAGCTGCATGAGATTGCAATAGATTCTACATGTAAGTAGCATTTAAACTGATTAACAATGTTATCAGTCTTCTTATGTGATTTTGAAAGGGAAAACAAATGCCTTGAGCTATGAATTATATGCTGTCATGGGAGAGGCAGATGGCCAAGCGCTTTCACTCGCATTTGCATTTACGTGCTCAATGGATGGTAACACAGCTCCAGGTGGTAAGGATCACATGCTTCAAGATGTCCTTCATTGTATCGCACAGTATTGTCCTAATATCGTATCTGTTAACACAGACAAGGATCAAACTGAGCTAAGTGTGGTTAGTGAAGTGTTCCCTTATGTGAGAAGGCAGTTATGCTATTGGCATGCGATCAGATACCTAGAAACACACCTAGCAGAGGATAAGCCGCCTGCGAAGTATGACCCACGCATTGCCCATGCAAAATTTGATTTCATCAATCCGACGTGGGCCCCAGGTATTACGTCTGGTTGGTTGGAAGATGGGGTCCTCAAGAATGATGCAGATTGTGATAAACCTGAGGATGAGGAGAATGAAGAGGAAGATCATCAGAAGGTATGTTCTACTTAACGTATAGTAAATACAATTCTTACTGGGTCATTAAAAGATGCAGATGGGGGCTTTGACGTGTCTCTCACCTATGATTGTGTTGATTGCAGGTGGAAAGCAAACACCAGTCTGGCCTGCTCCACCCAAAGTGATGAAGGCAGACTTGCCAATATTCTGTCAGAAGGAGCACCATGCAACCATTGTCGAGAAATTTCGTGTTCATCTACATCAACATCCACAGATTCCCCTTAATGATGAACAGTTTACGTGTTTGACATCACAGGAACTTTACAATGGTGCTGTCAAAGATATGTATGATTTCTGCTACCAAAATGATCTTGCGCAGGTCTGGGCATATCTGTGGAATCGGTGGTACACAACTAAACAATGGAAGCTGTGGGCTCGGTCAGCTGATACTGCAATCCATACGCTGAAGACAACCATGGTCATCGAGAGTCTATGGCATAATCTTAAGCACAGACACCTTCACGAGTTCAACCGCCCATGGCTGGACCTAGTGACTCATGTAATTATCTCAGATATTTTGCCTCGGGTACAAAGGACACTGGAATATGTCCAAGGATTGAGGCGGGTAGGACAGCTGAAGGAATTAGCTGGTTGGAAAACTGACTTTCGTGCTGATTGGATGGATATGGCTCACAGTGATGAGCATCGGCTGGTGGAGAAAGAACTTAAATGGCTGAAAGCACCTAAAAAGACAAAGGGACGTAATGAACGACTGGCCGAGATTGCTGAAGAAGAGAATCAACCTCATGGAAAATATCTCACCGAGATAGATCGTTGGACCTGCAGCTGCCCTGCATACCTCATTAGCCGATTCTTGCTGTGCAAACACCTGGTTAGAAAGGCAGACGAGCTGCTCAAATATCGGCCACACTGTGAACTAGCATTCTTTGCATACATGAAATGCCTGCATTATCCACCATATTACTCTATTGAGGGCATCCATTTTCAGGCTGGCCAAGAAGAGGCACCAGTCCCAGAGAGCGAGATATGGGTTCTAGGTCGTGAACTTCACCAACCACGGCAGGAGTCCAACACTGGCAGAATGCACTCAGAAGATCTTGAATCTCCAGCCTCTCCAGCCAACAAAGAAACTGATGTGGTCAAGAAAGTGGTGCATGACAAGGATGTTGGAGAAGATGGCGAGGAGGACAGCCATGAAGACAGAGGATCAGAGGTGGACGAAGAGAATACCAGTGATCCTGAAGTTGAGCATGTGAGTCCCACTGCAGATCAAGCACTTGTAACTCTGAGATTTGTTTGCATAGGTATTCATTTCAGATGCTCGACAAGCTCATGCAAAACAATGCTTCTCGGATCTGATGGCGGCAATAGGACAGCCAGGAGGACTTCATCCAAAAATGGCTGACATAGTAGAGTCAGTGTTGGCCAAGGTTGAAAAGGTGGGAGGGGACATTGGATGACATAAGCGAAGATGGTTATCTCAACACACTTGGAAGGACTCCAATAATAACACCATGTATCTTGATTAGATCAAACTACAGCAGAATGAAAACACATGATAGGTATCCTCATGTGATTTGTCCCAGTGAGAGGTCCTACTGCAGGTGTTGTCATATTGCTTGAGACAGGTTTCTGTAAGGGGACTGGGGGGGTGCCCTGTGTGTTTTTCCTATTTTTTATGTTCATCCTATATTTTTCCCCACCTCATTTCCTTCTATTCTTCATTTTCTATGATTTTTCCGGATTTTATTACTAATTTTCCCTTGCTATCATGTTTGTACATGTTGACACTTTTATATTTAGAGGCGGAGTCCCTTCCGACACATACCCCTTGGTATGATGTCATTCGGCGGCCTTGATCCGCCTATCTCCGCCTTTTTCTATTTTTAGGTTATATTTGATTTTTGTCGTCTTCACATATACTGGGCATCAGCAAGGGGATCCTTAGAGTTTTCTCTTCGGATTTCCCTTTGCTAGGTGTATCCCCAATGCCTGTATTATGTAGTATAATTTTAACTTCGGATTTCCCTTTGCTAGAGGCTTAGGTTGCCCTTATAGTAGAAAACTCTCCCCTAAGGCCCGAAAATCACGAACGCGCTGCCCAAGATAGGCAGGTACGGACTGGATGACGCTTCCCAAAGCTCCACAGAGTCCCTACACACTGTTCCAGATAATCTCGCCTTTATTACGCTGCCATTTTCGCCAAACACGCTCCCTAGCGACATGGACACATCAGAACGCTTTGACGCGCTTGAAAGCGATGTTTCCAGAATGTGCACGCAAATCGACTCACTTAAATCTACGATTGAAAACTTTGTTAGGACTCTCCAGGCTAACCCTACGACCAATAGTTCCCCCTTTACGACTCCAAGCGCACCCAACAATGATGTTTTGCCAAATGTGTCCACTAAGGAATGCACCCAGATCAAACTGTCCCCCCACGCTGAATTTAATGGTGCACGTGCGCAGGGACATGCATTCCTTAATTCCTGTGAGTTATACATCAGTCTCCAGTTGCATCAATTTGTTGATGAGGCTGCAAAAATTTATTGGGCCTTCACATACATGAAATCTGAACGCGCCCATCTCTATGTGGACCGTATCCTACGTCAAACTAAAGAACTCGGTTCTCTACCTTTCTCCACTTGGGGTGACTTTTGAGCTGAGTTCGTACGCCACTTCTGCCCCCTCAATGAATGCCACCGAGCAGTGACACGACTTGAGTCATCCGCTTACCACCAGGGACGTCGATCCATGGACAACTATATCAATGAGTTCAAGGATTTGGTGGTGAAGTTCCGACGGGGGCTCAACTGAGAAATTCAGGACCAGATTGCACAGATGTTGGAAGGGCACCCAGCGGACAATGATATCCTTGCTTGGTATGAAGCTGTGACGAGAACTGACTCACAAATGCGGTGTTTAATGCTGCATTCTGTGCTCCAACTACCACTCATATGCCCTACACCTTCAATCGAAGCCTCCCCCGCCCTAACCCTCATTCCTGTTCGTCAAACTCCCACACCAGCCGTCAATGTCCCAGTACCAATGAATGTTGATGCAGCCCACAGCTGTGCACGTAAGTTGGATCTCTGCTACCATTGTGGGGAACCTGGACACAGGGCTGGAGTGTGTCCCCATCGTCAGGATATCCACATGCTCACCCCCGAGGGACGAGATGAACTCCTGCAAGATTTGTTGGCGCTTGTAGATGTTGAGGAAGTGAAGTTGGAAGTTGTAGAGGAGCAGGATTTTCCTATTCGCAGTGAGTGAATTGTACGCCCTCACTGCCTGTCCATAACCACTTTGAAGTCTTGTCAGTTGAATCCCCAGAGAATGAATCCATTTCTGTGACTGCTCCCCTCTCTGACCCTTCAAAGTTAGCTAAAGACGTACCTGCTCTCCCCATCTCTCCTTCTACTCCACGTCCCAAAATTAAATCATGGGAGCATAAACTACCACGCAAGTATATTGTGGCTTCCACTCCCTCTGCACATTCCTTGAACCTAGCCATCGAACTGCAGACGACCGACACTGGACAGATACTCAGTGTCTCTGCGCTCCTGGACTCTGGTGTGACTGGTCTCTTCATTGATTCCCATCTGGTACAACAACATCGCCTAAATACTTGCTCACTCTCACGTCCGATACCTGTATATAACGTGGATGGATCCCCAAAAGAAGCTGGTGCCATCCAAGAGGTTGCAGACCTGGTTCTCCATTACAAAGATCATAGTGAGCATGCCCCTTTTGCTGTCACTCAATTAGGAAAGCAAAAGGTGATTTTGGGATATCCATGGCTTCGAGACCATAACCCAGAGGTCGACTGGCATACCAGGGAGGTTACCATGAGCCGATGTCCATCCCGCTGTCAGACGTGTTTCACAGAAGCCAGGCAAGAACGTCATGGACAGAAGGCGGCGATACGATGTACTCAGAAGTGTCATGCTGGACCCCTGCCTATACCTGAAGTGGAATTGGAAGGGGTTCCTGATCTAATGCCAGACTCGGATGATGATGAGGACCCAGAGGAAGTGGAGGAGGGTGATCGGATCTTCTACACTGCGATTCGCTCATCGCATGAGGTGTGTGCCACATCGAACATATCCCAACGCCTCGCCGAGGCCTTCCACAAAAACAACGCTGCTAAATCCTCTACTAACTCCTTACTCCCTCATCTCCATGAGTTTGAAGATGTGTTCTCCAAGGAGTCATTCGACTCTCTTCCTGTGTGCAAGCCATGGGATCATGCGATCGAACTCACCCCTGGCACAACCCCTTCATCCTGCAAGGTCTATCCTCTCTCTCCAGAAGAACAACGGCAGCTTGACCAGTTCATCGATGAGCACCTGGCCTCTGGACGTATTCGACCATCAAAGTCACCCATGGCCTCTCCCTTTTTCTTTGTCAAGAAGAAGGATGGCTCACTTCGACCGGTTCAAGACTACAGAAGGCTCAACAACATCACGGTCAAAAATCGCTACCCACTACCCCTCATCTCCGAACTTGTAAACCAGCTCCATGGAGCCCGATACTTCACCAAGCTCAATGTCCATTGGGGCTATAATAATGTGAGGATAAAGGAGGGAGATGAGTGGAAGGCAGCCTTTCATACCAACCGTGGTCTTTTTGAACCACTTGTCATGTTCTTTGGCCTTACTAATAGCCCCGCCACCTTTCAGACCATGATGAACGACATCTTCCACGACCTCATCCTCGAAGGCGTTGTCTGCATCTATCTTGATGACATCCTCATCTTCACTCGCACAGTTGAAGAGCACCGTTGCATCACGTGCCTCGTCCTAGAGTGACTTCGATGGTACAAACTCTACCTTTGTCAGGACAAATGTGAGTTCGAAAAGACCAAGATCGAGTACCTTGGCCTGATTATCTCAGAGGGTCAAGTGGAGATGGATCCTATCAAGGTAAATGGGGTCACAGCTTGGCCGACACCCACGAACAAGAAGGAGGTGCAGTCTTTTCTGGGCTTCATCAATTTCTATCGGCATTTTATCAAGGATTTCTCACATCATGCATGACCACTGTTCAACTTGACAGGAAAGGAGGCATGGAGGTGGGATAATGCACAACAGGAGGCATTCGAAAAGCTTAAGGAGATGGTCACTTCCACTCCGATCCTTCCCTTTGCTGATGATTCGCGTCCTTTTTGTGTAGAAGCTGACAGTTCTGACTTTGTGATGGGTGCCGTGTTGTCTCAGCAGTCTCCGGAGGACCAGAAGTGGCATCCTGTTGCATTCTACTCCAAAAGCCTTAGTGCTGTAGAGCGAAACTACGAGATCCATGACAAGGAGATGTTGGTGATAATGCGTGCGCTTGAGGAGTGGCAACACTTCCTCGAGGGTGCCCAACACAAGGTGGAAATTTGGACAGATCACAAGAATCTTGAGTACTTGATGACGGCCAAGAAATTGAACTATCGTCAAGCTTGTTGGTCCCTGTATCTATCTAGATTTGACTTCTCCTTGCACCACCGTCTGGGTCGCAGCATGGGAAAGACCGATGCCCTATCCTGATGTGCAGACCATGGGGATGGCAGCGGTGACAACCAAAACATTGTGCTGTTGCAGCCAGACCTGTTCACCATTTGGGCACTGGAAGGCATCGCACCCCAGGGCGAGGAGCAGGACATCCTATGTGACATTCATCATGCAAACTGTAGTGGTTTACATGAGGATGTTGTTGCCCAAGCTGTTAAAGAACTGAGGAAGGGATCGACCCTTTCCTTACGTGCGGCAGAGCGGGCTGAAAAGGAGGACTTGTTGTATTTCAGGGATTGCATCTATGTTCCCAATGACCCAGACCTTCACCGGCGCATCATATCCCAACACCATGACTCACAGATTGCTGGCCACCCCAGATGCTAGAAGACCTTGGAGCTCACCTCACGGAACTATTGGTGGCCACAAATGTCATGGCTCATTGGTCAGTATTGTCGCACTTGTGACCTTTGCTTACACACCAAGGTTCCTCATCGCAAGCCTATTGGCGAGCTACACCCTCTTCCTGTTCCAGAGAGTTGTTGGGATGTCATCAGCATCGACTTTGTGGTGGAATTGCCAGAGTCAAATGGGTTTGATGTGGTGATGTGCACAGTTGACTCAGTGGGAAAATGCGCTCACTTCATTCCCACTCACACCACTGTCAGTGCCCTAGGTGCCGCTTGACTCTACCTCCACCACGTGTGGAAATTACATAGACTTCCTGGTGCCTTCCTCTTGGATTGTGGCCCTCAGTTCATGGCAGAGTTCACTCATGAGCTGTACCGACTCCTGGGGATCAAACTCCTCGCTTCAACCGCTTATCACCCACAAACTGATGGCCAGACGGAGCGAGTCAACCAGGAACTGGAGCAGTACATCCGCCTCTTTGTCAATGAATGCCAGGACGATTGGGACAATCTCCTTCCTTTGGCCAAGTTTGGATACAACAACCATGTCCATGCTTCCACTCAACAGACCCCTTTCCTCTTAGACACTGGACGACATCCACGCATGGGATTTGAACCTCGCCAAACTCCCTCACACATTGAGACAGTGAATGAGTTCACAGAATGCATGAGGGATAGCTTGGAGGAGGCAAGGGCAGCCTTAGCAAAGGTGAAGGATGACATGGCGCGATTTTACAACCAATGCCACTCCCCAACCCCTCAGTACAAGGTTGGTGATCGAGTTTATCTTGACTCCAGTGATGTCTCCACTACACGTCCATCCAAGAAACTCGCTCATCGCTTCTTGGGACCTTTCCCCATTTTCAAGTGCATTGGAATGCATGCCTATCGTCTATGCCTCCCAGCCTCCATGTCCAGACTCCATCCCATCTTCCATGTCATCAAATTGCTTCCAGCTCCCCCAGATCCATTCCTGGGATGCCATTCACACCCACCACCACCACCTACAGTGATCGAGGGAGAACCCCAATATGAAGTCGAGTCAATCTTGGACAGCCATTTGCGTCGAGGAAAACTCCAGTATTTGGTACATTGGAAGGGTTATGGGTATGAGGAGAACTCATGGGTCGAAGAGTCTGACGTAAATGCCCCTTGGTTAATCAAGGAATTCCACCAACAGCACACTGCTGCACCACGTCACATTCAAGTCACAGACTTTGGTCGTATGCGATTTCGAATGCATCGGGGTGATGCATCTTAGAGAGGGGGTGATGTAAGGGGACTAGGGGGGTGCCCTGTGTGTTTTTCCTATTTTTTATGTTCATCCTATATTTTTCCCCACCTCATTTCCTTCTATTCTTCATTTTCTATGATTTTTCCGGATTTTATTACTAATTTTCCCTTGCTATCATGTTTGTACATGTTGACACTTTTATATTTAGAGGTGGAGTCCCTTCCGACACATACCCCTTGGTATGATGTCATTTGGTGGCCTTGATCCGCCTATCTCCGCCTTTTTCTATTTTTAGGTTATATTTGATTTTTGTTGTCTTCACATATACTGGGCATCAGCAAGGGGATCCTTAGAGTTTTCTCTTCGGATTTCCCTTTGCTAGGTGTATCCCCAATGCCTGTATTATGTAGTATAATTTTAACTTCAGATTTCCCTTTGCTAGAGGCTTAGGTTGCCCTTATAGTTTCAGACAGGTATCTCAAACACAACCATACCCATACCTGTCTAACCCATATCCACATGGGTTTGCAAACCTGTGATGTACACTACCCCCAACTACCGCCATGAGCAACTGCTCACAGGGTGGAGACAGGGAGCAACAATACCAGCAAGGAAATGTTGACACAAACCCACAGTGCCAACCCATGCAGGTTTCTGTACCTGTGTGATCTGCAGGTTGCAGTCTTACACCACCCAGTGGGACAGTAAAATAAAATCTGTCTTGGAACAAACTGTGGGTGGTTCTATACAAAATTGGGCTTCATAACCACTGCCACATGTATTATGTAATACTATAGCTACAAAACAATTTTCATATGACTTTCTAATGAATTCACTGCAGGATCTAGCAATCAGTGAAATTCTTTGCTATCAACCAAAAACTGTCCAGTGGGACATGTGACATCAAGGTTGAAGGGACCAATTAGCCATAAATAGAAACAAAGGAAGTGGTGGTAACACTTGTGACCAAGGCAAAGGGAAGTCAGATAATGGCATTGCAATATCCACAATGTAGATGGCTTGAACTAATGTTGAAGTACTTTGATATCAAGTACTTATTGGTGGATCTCAAAAAAACTGTGGTGGAAGTGGCTTTGTTGTTGTGGAAATTCACACTGAGCATATTTTGCTCAGGTATCTATTGTCCTGTTGTACATGCAACATGCACTCTCTTGGTGCATGGTCATTCAGACAAGCAGGTATATAGTGCATTTACATCCAGAAGAAACTCTCTGAGGCAATTGGAGGGTTGAGTGAAGAGAAACAGCCAAGTGTCCCACTGGGCAGTGTATGACTGTACCTGTGATGAGCTCTATTAATTGGGGCCTGTCTTTCACTCAAATGTCAAATGGACAATTGTGGCATAGTCTAGAGGCTAAAATACACAGGCATAGTGTACTATGAAATTCAGGCAAGCAGTCTACTTCCTCCAACTCCTTGGTTTTCCTTGTAATTATATGGCATCAAGAATGCTGCAGGTTTCTCGGCAAACTGATGTGGAAAATCATTGCCTGATTTTCTGTAACTCTTGATTTAGCTCTAAGGAATCTGGATGCAAATGGCCTCCACCAATGCCATCAGAATGGGATGAGACATTTTCATTCTCTGGTGCATGAGCCATTGCAGAACCTGATTTGAGTTGGTCATCCATGATCTGTAGAAAATTATCCATAGCCCTGATGACATAGAACCCAGACAACCACATCATCTTGGGAAATCCACTCCACATTATTGATGTGGCCTGATTCATATTGCCTTTGAGTGCAGAATTATAGACAGAATCCAGCTGGAAATAAGAAGCCTCTTTAAAGCTTTTCAAGAGGTCAGATTTCCTGGTGAATCGGGACATCCAGTATTTCCTGCAGCCTGCTGTTAGCTGTGGTAAAAACCAAGGATGTGAAGACATACTCCCAAATGATAAGGTATTCCTTTACTGCAAGGAAGACATGTTTCAGATACACCATTGAATTGATCCGAGATGCTGAAAGGATTGCAAGCATTAAGACACCAAATGCTGAACCACAGTGAATAATAAGTCCAGTTTTTGAGGAAGTCAGCCTCAATGAAGTTTGAGAACTATTAAAAATTTCCAAATTCAAATCATGTTGCAGCATACTAGAAAACCTTACTTTTTGTCAAGAACAGTCATCAAGTCTTCCAAAATTCCTGCCTCCACAAGAAGCTTCAACATGGAGTCTGAGCTGCATATAAGCCTGACAACTTCACAGGAGATACTTGAGGACCTCCGCCATAAACTATTTTTATACATAAGTTGAAAACCTAGTCTATGGAAATAACTAGAAACATACCTGGAGAACCAAGCTCTTGCAGCCTTACCCAAGTCTTCAGTTTCACCAAGGTCTACTGCAGCATCACAGACATGCCTGAATACAGTGATGATAGATCTGCATTCCTCATCAGAAGGCCTAAATGCATCAATCCTTTCAACAATTGATCACAGACAGGTGAAATATAACCTAAACTTATTATGTAGAATATAAGCAAAAAAGTCTAGCCCACCAGTATTGACAATTTCCTTGGACAAAGACTCAAGGGCACCATTCTTGACTGACTTGAATGGATAACCACCACACATAGCAATTACCAGCTTGGAACAAAGACCTCCATCTAAACAATTGTAAAGTAAACTGTCAGAGAAATTACTTGTCACTCACATGAAGGAGTTGGGGGAGGATGACCCATTACAAGGCGACAGCAATACTGTAAATCCAATGGTGACACACCCAGATTACCATCAACTTGACTATGTGGAAAGAGAAGGAGAATCGTGGCAAAGGCTATCATTGCTTTTTGACTTTCTCTCAGGCTTGATTTGGAGTCGGTACATGTCAATCTGCAGGTTTCCAGATGATGTGAGATGATGGCAGTTAATAGAGATGTTGAAATTAATCCCTGATGCATGCTGTATACATGAGGCAATACATGCAGCATACACATGTATACATGAGGCGATACATGCAGCATACGCATGTTACTGCGCTTACTGCGCATACATGTGGTAAACACATTCCCGAGTCATGTGACATCCTTAATATTATGTATATAAGGAGAACCTGTACCGTAGTAGGAATACGGTGTTCTTACCTCTGCTAACCCTAGCTGTAAGTCTAACTAAACCCCAGGTAGGTTGTAAGGAACGTGTTGTCTCTTCCCCTGTGCAGCGTATATAGTCTGCTCCAACAAGAGAGACCATTCCAGAGCTGACAAGCTCACTGCCAAGCATGGAATGGTTTGCAATAGTTGCGACTGCTGCACCGCATGACTTGATGTAGCGATCAAGTCTGCCAGACTGGAACAATTGATGGATAGGAGACAGAAGGAGACAGCACGAATGAGAAGTACACGGAATGGATTCTTGAGAACCCTGAACCAGAGGTCAGTAAATGTAAAGTTGCGTGTTCATTCAACTTACGAGAGGTCCTTGTCCTTTCGTATGCCAAGTAAGGCACCCGTACTAAAGAGATTAGGTTGGTTTCCTAAATCAAAGACATCACGAGCCAGCTGGCTTCCGGGGAATAGCCCTCGGACTAAACTTCCTTCAACACCCAGATCCGGACCTCCCAAATCCCCATGGAAGAGGAGTGTAATGCTCTGAATGATGAAAGATGCAAAAGCCCAGCAGTTACGACTAAGCAAAGCATAATCCGGACCAAAAGCTTCCAATGCGCGATTGAGAACGAAAATGATGTCATATACTCTAATCTGGAAGTGTTCGTACTGCGGGGTATCAGGCACGGGACGACCAAGGGTGAAAACATCACAACTCAGTTTCGAGTCCTTGGCCACCGTGTTGTCAATCAGTTCCACTACATCCAACGCAAACCGGTGGCCTAGGGAACGGGTTGAACTAGGATCTGAGCGAGTCGCTGGTCGCTGGCCACGGTCAATACGAAACCGAAGGCCACCTCGAACATTTTTAGCGACGTCATAGTAAACAAAACGATCCCGCATTCCAGGAATCTCAACAACATCCAAACCAAACGTAGGATCTGGTGCCAAAGAAACCTCCAGGAATTCATGCTGCCACCCAGTCTGAAATTTCCAATATGAAATGCTGCAGACCTTCAGGCTGTCGATGCCAGCACGAGTGGCCCATGTTGCGAACTCGGGAATGGTAAGGGGAAAGCCGCCAGACGTCCTACGTTTGATTGTTGGAGCCTGCATCATGTTCAGATCTTGTGCCAAAGGGGTCAGCAATGCCGGAGGAAAGGATTTGACAACGAGTGGTACATACCTTCGTAAGTAGGCATTCGGGCCTCGGTACTCGTCGGGAACACGGGTTGAAAATAAGAGAAGAGTGTGTTGATATCTGCCGAGTTGCTTGCATTAATTCCCCGTTCGTTGAAAAGTAATAGCCTACCGATCTGCGAAGCAACGGGATCTGACTCGAAGAAATGGGCAAGCACAGAGATATTGGGATTCTGATGGTCCTCAGACTCGACGTTCGACATGAGGTGCAAGATTCAATGAGCTGTATAACTGAATATAGAGGTTGAATTGTCAGTCGTTATCGTTCGGCCCACACCGAAGAGTGAGGGTTATTTATCATATGGTCAAAAACGTTTGCAGGCTGGAAACGCCCAGACTTCAAGCACCGCAGTCCTGGGAGTTAATTTAATACTTACGCAGAGTTCAACGTTCAACTCAGACATCATCTGATACAAATCCGATATGATATATCTGTGACTAGGCTTGTCCCATGCGGCTATTTCATTCAGCCTGTGCTGAAGCGCTGAAGTTTTGCCTCACTCTTGCGAGTAATTACGCTTCGTAGATAAGAATCATAAGATTGATGCATTGATGCATTGATAGTGAGACAGGCGCTTCCATCATGGCGTTTTTCCTTCACGCTGAGACTCCAAGTTGAAATTCCGATGCGTGACCAAGTGGTCGGCCTTATCCCAGTTTATCTTCATATGTAAAACCTACAGAGAACTCTTCTGAGTGAAATAACACGGGAAACAAACGAAGCACACCAAATCAGTATACGAGACTTTTGCCAAACTTTTGCTTACGACAAGTCGGAGGCAGGAGGCACGACATGATCGGTATGCCATATGTCACCCTTATCTACGCGCGGAAGTCATCACTCCGGATGCGGCGTCTACTAGTAAGGGCCAGTACTACGTATACAAGAACCCTGGAAGGTTCCTCCACCACCGCTTTCCACATCCTAATGTCCGAAGGCAGCCTGAGCCCCCCAGGCAATACTGTCCTTATCATATATCAATGTACTGTAGTTACAGATCATAGCGTGGTACATGCAGGACTGTAATTACATATATAATGAATGCACGTGATGTTCTGATCTGGTACGACGGCCCCTTGCGCGTTGGGCGCATTCCTGCTAGTCTGATCCTTGCGCTCCCTCGCGCCTCCCGCTACAATCAATCCTTTTTTGTTATGATCCGGGTTCTTCGCTGATTCCTCCTGTCAATCAATCCATCGCTGTTCCTGGAATGCGATCGTGTGGTTAGGCATGGGCGGGCCTGGGCAGGCTCGAGCTATTAATAGATTTGCGTATGTAGGCAAGCCTTCGAAGTATGACAGTTCTAATTCATGAAAACATGCTACTCATGATATTTCCGTAAAAACATAAAACATAGGACTTACCGGCGGCTACGGTAGCATTCGAACTCCTAGAAAATATGAGCTGTGATTAAGTTCCTTTTGCAAATAGCGAAATGCATGATCGCTGCCAGATAATACTAAGCGACAATGTTCGACCATTCCTTCTCCGCCGGCGCAGCGCGCCTTCTGCCAAAAATACTATCTCTGGTTCACTTAAAAATAGACATGCGTAATTCTGTCGCTGACTCACGGTTCTGTGATATTTTTAGTCGACACGTCGTTTGCGTGTTTTCAAATTCTGATATTCCATAATTTCCATAAAAATAAAATATCATTTTTCAGCATTTATTCTTCGTGTTCCTCGTCATCGTCAAAATCTCACAGGGATGATCAAATGATCGAGGATGATCATGGTGGGACTAACTTGACTCGACAATTCATTTTCGATCTGTTTAGATTTAAGAAAGTGACATGTTCCATGAAAGTCACTTCAAATCTCCGAGGGCTACTTCAAGTTTTGTAGACAAGCTGTACTAAATGTTTCATGGGCCCGAGCTGAAACCTTGTGGCCTGGCAGGAAAGGCACGTAAATGGTAAGCCTCGGAAAAAAACTATGCTGAGGTACGGTGTGTGTAGGGAGTACAATGTAGGTAAGTAATCCTATGGCACAACTTCAACTGCCTCCAACTGTTTTCGCGACTTCGTCTGACTTTTACTCAAATTCTCAACCTCCCAACAAAATCTAACCACCAATATGATCTAATACAATGAAATACTGTATCCCGATGGTTTTCAGACCCTCGGATACCTGTGTTAAAGTATGGTAAGGCTCCCATTTTTGTTGATTCCGTTACTGAGGCGTGGGAATAGGTGGCAGTACACTTTTTCAACATCAATCCCATCGTCGTTGTAACTTGTCGGTCTCACCACTCCGTCAAAACCATGGAGGTAAGTAAAGTAATTCATAGCTTGTATATTTAGTATTTTATATTTTACTGATATTATAGCCCTTCAGCCTTCACCAAGACCGCGCCATACCTGCAACGACAATGCTAGCGCTAAGTCCCAACATGAGCTAATCAAGACGAACGTAAGAAGGATATACTGGACACGATGGATGCAGGTTAGATCATTGGCACTCGATCCAGTGTACCGCGATGTACGTACATATTCATTACCCTGTGTGTTTTAATTTCGAACTCTTTCAGACTGTATCCTCGCAGTCCCCGCGTTTCACTTCCCCGCCAGTCTTCCTTTCGCTATCATCACAGATCAACCCCACGAAACTGGTGGAGCAATATGCAGACGGGCTGGTGTAGGGGTGATTAAGCAATGAAAAAATTGGATGGGGCAGCGGGGTGAACCGATGATGGGCAATGGGGCAATAGGGTGAGAACAGTAAGTAACTCGGCGAGCTCTAGGTAGCGCTGAGCGGTGTGAACGCTCGACGGGAGCCCCTGCCGCGATCTATTGAAAAAATAAAAATATGTCTTGACAGGTGAAAATAGGATTATGAAATGAGTCCACGTAGAATGAAGGTAGTGGCCGCCGACAAGCCTTCGCCACAGCCTGTAGATTAAAAAATATACCATTTCTTGGAAGTAGCAAAACATACATAGTATCTGACAGATCAAACATATGGATAGAACATGTCACGAAGCGAAGCCGATCGGAAACATTGTGGACCTGTCAAATTGATGATCAGGGGGAATATAATACGAGAAGTAGAAGTCCCATCAATTCTGCATCAATCCACAATGAATCATGGTTCGAAAACAGATCTGAATGTGAGATGAAAAGTTATAATTACTCTAACAGCGGGCAGAAAAATGGCGGGACAATGACTAACAGGCTGCTGGTTGTCGTATGGGGTGTCTACCTGAGCATGCAATTACAGTTGTTTTGATATATCAATCTGTACTGTAATGACAGTCATGCATGTACCACACTATAGACGGTAAGTACAGTTAGTTATATATCATCCTGCCAGGTTCTAGTGAGCCCCCAGCTGGTCGTAGTACCGATAGCAGAGAGTTCGTCTGCCACAGGCGAAGTGGAGCCAGGTCCGACAGTATCTCAAACCTTTACCGACCGTTATCTTTGGCCTCCCTCCTCCCTGGACTTTCCACAAAATCATCTTCCACTTTCGCCACCATGGTCATTTAATAACGATGTCATTGACAGAGTTCAGGCGTCATTTTCGTACGCGTTTTACTGTGCCTCTGCAAAACTGCGCTCTGCTACCATGCGCGAGACTGAAGTTGAACAAACTGTAACCCTCTATTGCCCCTTACCTTGTGGGCACGCCGTGGTCGACTCAATAGTGAAACTAGTTGCCGGTCGACTGAACAGCGAAGTACTCGAGTTAGATGCGCTTGAGCTAGTGGCCGGGTCATTTGGCGCAATTGGCGAGGGTGAGATTGCTGCTCTGTTATAACACCTTTGCCGCTAACCAGGTCACGGTTGCATTTTTAGCTGGATATGCCTTTGAATTACTTTACAGCTCTGTTAAGAAAGAAAAACATAGAATCGAACAGTTTTTCAAAGAATTGATCGATGTCCACAGGACTCGGACCGATGATGAAGGGGAGGCCCGGGAGGGACTTTCGACTCGACCAAACCGGCGGATTATCTACCTAAAAGATATCGGCAGTATCGCTCGCTCTGCGAAGCTCCTCGTGGCCTGCATTTTGCGCGCAATTCATGATATCCGTCAGGGCACAGATGAATATCCTGTTTTTATCCTGGTGTTAGGAGTTTCGGCTCTCACAAGGGCCCAGAAACTCTTCGACAGAGGCGGAAGCACAATCTTTTCATTTCCCTGCTATGATTCGTTTGACGCGATTGCTTCGACCATCTACCTGACTTCTCTCATCCCTCCTCTCGAGAGCAGAGTTTGGGGTCTGGATCCTGTTACACCTGGAGACTTCTCCTCACTGTTTTTCGCGGCGGGTACACCTTCTCGGGGCAGCTCCTCCGACTCCTCGTTCGGGTACCATGAGCCCGGATCAAAATGGGAACAGCGAGTTAGGGCTGCAGCAGATCGGAGTGATGTTCTGAGCATCCAACCCAAAGATATGGATGTGTCGGCTATTCGCCATCTGCATCAATACGCCACAACCGAGCGGGTGAAATGTATCAATCGCACGTTGATGAGGATCAGCATCGGAAGTAGAGGTGGACATCTCCAGTCAGATGCTGAAGATTCATGGGCCACTTTGGTATCCTTGGAAGACAGATTGTTAGTACCTTTGTCCTTTCAATTTCAACTTGAATCCCCTGACGTCCAGCTTCCAGTGCAGGAGATCATCTTCAATTGGCGATCTTGTCACCACCGGCTGCTAACACTATCGCGTTAATTGCCACTGGTTTGTCATTTGCAGATGATATCTCTGTTCAAGCTGTTACTCCGTCACCCAATCACATTCTACGGGCATATCAGCTGTCTCTTGCTCATGGAGGTCAAACTAGCAACAGTGCCACCTCAGCGCCGATCGGGAGGAGAAAACCCATTGAGGTCACCATTGCGGAGATCAAACCGCAGCTGTCAGAGACAGAGAAGGAGTTTATTTCATGCATCGTGAAGACTGGTTAGTTTCTTTATTTTCATGGACTCCTCGATGGCCGAACAATGATCCTAGAAACTCTCAAAAAAACATCTTTTGGCGATGTGGTCATAGACCCCGTCGTTATTCATACCCTTCAGTCCATTATTTCGCTCCATCTGTTACATCCTCGTCATTTCAATACTGGAATTCTTGCCAACGAATCTTTGTCCGGTATACTCCTGTATGGCCCACCTGGGACTGGGAAGACCATGGTGTGCCGTGCTCTGGCCCATGAATTTGGTATTCCAATGCTGCTCGTAAAACCAAGCGATATCTTTGATATGTTCGTGGGAGAATCCGAGAAGCATGCTCGAGCAGTCTTCGTAAGTCTTGGGACCCTACCACTTCCCGTTTTTGAAATCCATTTCGAACAATTGTTCAGGGTCTCGCTCACCGCCTTGCTCCTTGCATTGTATTCATTGACGAAGTTGACACATTATTTGCCGCTCGGACGAGCGATGGTACGTTTCGTAATGAAATAGTAAGAATCCTGCTTGAACTGGAATTTAACGAAAACACTGAGCTACTCCACCATAGCTTACGGAGTTCATGCAAGTAAGGGATTTACTTTTGCAAACGGACTAGTGTCCTTACTAATAATCTCAGGCGATGGACGGCCTTCATTCAAATGGAAACAAGGTTGTGGTGATCGGGGCGACAAATCGAGTGAGTTTATCACTCGATGATCCTGGTGTATTTTTTATTGTGTCTTAAGCCTTTTGACCTCGATACAGCAATACTACGGCGTCTTCCCCGTCGCATGCTGGTCGACCTTCCTGGTGAGGCAGAGAGAGAAAGTCCGTATTGTCATCCCATAGTCTTTCATTCATCTCACCATATCCCGACAGAAATTCTGAGAATTTATCTTCGCTCAGAGACCTGCTCCAAAGATGTTCATGTACCCGAAATTGCCAACCGCACGGAATATTATTCTGGCTCGGACCTGAAAGGTTTGTTTGACCATTTTTTACTTGGAATGACTTGCTAATCCTGCACAAAGATCTTTGTGTCACCGCTGCTCTTGAAGCTGTTAATGACTCCATTTTAAGATCGTCCAACATCTCAATTCATCCCACGACCGAGCATCAAGACCATGCTATCAGCAACGACCCCCTTCGTGTTATTAACATGGCCCATATCCGTCGTGCCTATGACTTGGTCACACCATCCTTTTCTCCTGAGGCCAATGCAGAGTTATACAAATGGCATGCGAAGCACTCGTCTAGCTCTATCATTACAGATGGTGCACACCAAGAACAAGACATAGAAGACTCAGACGACAAGAATGAGCGAGATGATCTCCAGTTTGCAGATTTTTTGAACACTATGTCCGCCATACGGAATGCCAGTCAGAATGCTACTCGTGGAAATTCTAAATAATACACTGTACCTTTCTTCCGAGTTTTTACCACAATGAACGCCATGATTCTTGTCCGTGGACTCTGCAAGTTTCCGGTTTACCTCGTCGATATCCACAAAAACATCCCTGCCGGGTATGTCCTTCTCACCGAAGATCAACGATATGTTGTGGCGGAGAGCGAGGGGATAAGGCAGGAAGGTCGGACAGGGTTTGCAACGTCGGGCGTAGAGCCTATGCGATTTCCCCAAAGTTATTCTCATAATCGTCACGTAGAGACAGACGAACCTGCCAGGCGAACCAGCAATCCTGCTCCTGCTCCCTCCGTCGTCGCATGTACTTCTGGTCGAGAGGAAGAGGGCTCTTGCCTCAGGCTCGACCTAACGACAATATAAATCTGGACATTGACGAGCTCTGGTATGATCTGATTCTACGACGGTATGTTCACCGACTGATCCTTGATGTACTATGAAGATATGGTTTCTATAAATACAGAGGGGGCAAGTCATGGATAATACACCAGAATCTAAATATGAAGTTCAATGGTTGCGTGTAAGAGCGTAAGGCAATTGGCTGTGGGAGATGACAAGATGTAGCAGAGGACGCGTAGAAACACCTACCAGTAAACTACAGGAAGTGGTGAAGCATAAGAATGAACAGAAAAGAGCAGAGCATACAGTATATGTGTACATTAAGGATCGGGGGTGTTATCTTCGAGTGTGGGTTGACCTGGTGACCTGAACTGGGGGTGGAAATGTCAAAAAAGCACAGAAATAAACGCATACCACTTCACATTCCGTAATCTCGCAAACACCCAGGATATCACGCCGATCACAACAAACATCAAGAGAATAATGCTGAGAATGAATGTCTTCTCCCACAAGAACAATGCTTTTTACTATGTAATAACTTAGAGTTCGGAAACACATGATGTTGCCACCTGACCTTCCCACAGTAACAGCCTTATATCATCATGCTCGTGACCTAGCATCACAAGGCTCGATCTCAATAAAACCCTACACCAGCATTAATTCCCTCCCCAGGTGCCATTTAGACATCACCAAGGTAAGCGTACACACTATGCTCACATAAGCATAGGTCCGGGGATGTGCGGGACAGCTTCCCGCCACTGTTCAAGGTACAATAAGTATTGTAGTATTAGTTATTGCATTATTAGGTCCACACTTCTGAACAGTGTTTCCAGCCTCCAATAGCTACATTTTCATTTGAATAACTATCGTGACTGTTTGAATAACTTGCTGCCTGCCATGGTGCCACTTCTAGGAAGTAATAGAATATCTGCTTGATGCGAACTAACCATTTTTGTTCCCGCCGGCCATTTACCATGGCAGTAAAATGCAGCGCATCATCCAACATGTCCACTGCTCATCGCCCTCAGCTTCATGCACCCCATTTCCCTCATCCTGCCTCCAGGGCTGCTCTGGATCATGACCTGGTTAAGAAACAACTCAAGGGAATATCAGAGGAGAGTCTAAAAGGATACAAAGTCTGGCTAGGTGTGTAATGTCACCAGATACTGGCAGGATGATATATAACCACCTGTACTTACCATTTATAGCTGTTACATGTACAGCAGTAATTAGAGGACAGATTGATATATCAAAACAACTGTAGTTACCACTCTGTTGTTTTCTCACTGGATGTCTCTCATGATGACTAGCACACTTGCTGGTCAATGGCTCGTCAGTGATTTGCCCACCCTCTGGGTAATTATAGCTTGTTATCTCACATTCAGATCTGTGCCATGTTTGAGCCTCTGAGGATGCTTCTTATATGGTGCTCGATTGATGGGACTTCTATTCTGCCTATTCTCAGGTTTGACAGGCTAACGATGTTCCCAAATGTCTTCGTTTTGTGATATATGTTTGATCCCTGTCACCTATGTCTTACTTTCCAATGTTTTGTGATATTATTTTCACAGCAATAAAATATTTTATTAATCAACCTACAGCGAAGCATCATTCATATTATAGTAGTACATCCTTACAATGTGCAAGGATTGATTTGCAGTAATCCACCTGACAACACCCCATCACCTCATGGTGGTGGTGAGGAGTTTTGGGTCGGGACGTGTGACCCCATATCAGTTGTCCCTGATCTGATCATCATGCGTTTGTCATCACCGGTGATAATGGTTGTTGGGGCCTGTCATTGGTCACCAGCACATGCATTCCACCTGTGAGCAGTGGCCCAGGGCTGGTGGGTTGTCCCTTGTTGGGTGGTGCTGGTGGGTCATCCTGCCCTATTGTCCCATGGTCCCAGGGTCCCACCATGAGCATTCTGTTTGTAGGGGTGGTGGTGCAGTCATTCTGGTTGGGGTCTTGCTTTAGCAGTCCTGGTCATCAGTCCTGATTTGTCAGTCAGTTTCACCAACATTCCACCCGATGACAATGTGGGATGATGAGTGGGCAAAAACATAAGATCATGATTAACTGATAGATATATAGGATACATACATTGATAAAGCGGCACCACATGCTGACCTAAGCCCTTGTCAAGTGATCTCCTACTACCCCCTTCTGTGCTGTATTTGTTGATGAAGCTGGCTGTCATGGGTGGCTATAGACATTGACAGTATGTCAGTACTGGAACTAGGCAGATGCGTTGATTCTTCCTTTCTTGTTGGGTTGAACGGTGAGCTACTGGTTGAGTTGAGTTGATGTAGGCAGTGTACTGCCACATGTTCCCACGACTTCAGAATGGAATCAACAATAATGGGAGCCTCACCTTAGTCCAACACAGTCATCCAAAGGTCTAGAAAACATTGGTATACAATGTGTTATTGTACTAGAATGTTTTGGAAGTAAAATCTCACTGGGAGCTTGAGAAATGAGTAAAAGTCAGACGACACCATTGAAATCATCAAACTTGAAGATTCATTCATCCAGAACTGTATCATGGTCCCCTCCCAACCCCCGTGTCCTTCTCCCGTATCGCAACCAGAGCCACCAATCATGGATTACCTCCCATCTCCGTCTTCACCCGCTCCACCATCACACATCCGCATGACCCACCGACCTTCTTTGGACCGTGACGCCCTTCAGAAAGTCTTATCAGATCAGTGGCGTCTTCCGGACAACATCGATACCCCATGGCAATACGAACCGTCTTCTGTCGTCAGAACTGATGACCCCGCCTTCTCGTCTCATCCGCTTCTGCCCACTCGACACCTTTATCATCCTGTTCGGTCGTATCCTCAATTCAGCCCAGGCGGACACGGCATCCAGCCGCCAGGTTGGCCTATGGTTCGTACGCCTTCTCCCCATATGCACCTCAGTCCACTTCCTTCAAAAAGACAGTTAGAGAAAAAACCACCTTTGGCGTGCCTTTTCTGCCGAGGTCGAAAGATCGCATGCGGGCCACCCGATCCCGGAAGTGAAGATCCAACCTGCAAGTAAGTTCTTCTCCTCCTTTGTCTGTTCGGGGTGCCGCTCCGCCGTATCGCGTCACTCTTCGATGGTGATGATATAGATCGTTGCCACCCGATATATGCTCTGAATTGGTCTGTGACTAATATCGGTACAAATCTATCAGTCAGTGCCAGCGGCGTTCAATCAAGTGCGAATACCCATCAGAAAGTCGCCGGGGCATGCGGAGGAAGAAGTCTGTTGGCGTTGTCAACACGGCTGGTCCTAAGGTAAGGGTTGGGAAACGAGCTCGATCAGACGGATGAACATCTGCAATCTCCGTCTACAATTGAATTTTAGCATGGGAATGCAGGTGGCCATGGGCTCACTTGAAGCACTTGCAAGGTCCATTCTTTTTCATGTCATGATCACCCCAGCACCTAGTGTATTTGATAATCTCATTAAGCTCCACAAAATGGCCGAGTTTGATCAGTGCAGGATATTTGATGCCTTCTTTCAGGAAATTCAGAACAAGTGAACATAAGTGAAATATATTGACTGACCCACATCTTTTGAGGTGGGATGGGGTCAACAATGTGCACGTGGGACTAACAAATTAGCGTTTACCAGCACTTTACCCCAAACATGATGAGCCAGAAAGGTTCCATCAATAATCATGATTTGCGTTTGATGCAGGGTATCTACATGTCCTTTAGGGTGGAAGCGGGAGAAAGTGCCTAAGTTGTGCCAACTACAGGCTTATAGGGCACATCTGCTACCATATAAGGCTGTAGTTGAGAGGTCATACATGTGAATACACATCACTAAAATATGTTTTTTGGTCGCTACATATCAATTTCCTGAGTCGAGTGGTCCCACCATCCACCTGAAAATGGCACGAAAACTCAACATGAAAAAAGAAAGGAAAAAAGAAATATGTACATAAATAAGAATATATTTCCATGAAAACAGAAATATATTCTATGGAAAACATGAGTATGACACAATTGATGGAAGACAGAATGGAAAGAACTGTCAAATCACAGCTATAAATAATATGGGCCCGGTGTGCAACAAAACCCCATCAGTTCCTGATCATATCCAGGAACATCTGTTGGTTTGATTGATATACAGAAGAACCCTGAATAAAAAAGGATTTATTGCAGCATGGCCTGTGGGGGGCGCAACAAAATGGCCAGTGGGAATGCGCCCAATAAGCAGGGCTGCCGCGGGAGCTGCGCACCAGATCTCAACCTCACATGCATTCATTATATATCAGCCAATCCCGTAATGACAGCCCCACATGTAACAGCTATAAACTGTCACTACAGTACATTTTATGTATGAACAGGATGTAATAGCCTGGTAATGTACTTGCCTGTTCATTTGCCAAGGTGGAATCTGACCATGTTGCAATGATAGGGATGCCACCTGAACTCATTGACAACCACTATCTCAGTCGTGACAACATGATGGACTGGATCAATGTGGAGAAGTTTGCACTCTATCTGCAGTACTTGAGCAGGCAGTCGGATGAAAACACGTACCAGTGAGTGTTGTGTGGTGGGGCCACTGAAGTTCAAGTTTGTGTTGATATGAGACCATGATAGCACCTCAGCCCAGAACATGAAGCCTTCTGACATTGAGCTGGAAGCTGTGAAGGCAGATCAGGTTTGTTTGGTTCATTTTTTGTCATGCTGAATGCAATTAGTACCATTTTTGACAGACCATGTTGCCAGCAGCAAAACAACTCGATGTCATTGTTATCTCAGATGACAGCAACACTGAGATTTCGCTGGTCAACGCAAAGGGGACAGCCAAAAAGAGAACAGCAAGACGACCTTGCGACACTTGGCCAGCCAAACGACAAGTCTCCAAGTCCAAACTGGAAGTTACCAAGATCCTGGATTCCAGTGAAGATGAAGCCAATACACGATTCGCTAGCAACAACGCCATGCTTCACAGTCCCAAAGTGGAAACCAAAGGCTACTCTCTGCCCCCGAACCTCAAAATTGAGCCCAAGCCTCCCATTGATCCATGATTTGCTAGCGACAATGTCATGCTCCACAGTCCCAAAGTGGAAACCAAAGGCCACTCACTGCCCCCAAACATCAAAATCGAGCCCGAGGCTCCAGCTGCAAAGCCCAACTTGAGCACTGATGTGGTTCCGGCTCTCAAAACTTCCCCATCCCATGATGATGAGCTGGAGAGAGATTGTGATGGCAGGTTTATTGTCACATGGAAGTTTAAAGTTGATGCTGTTGAACATCTCCTATCCATTGGCCTGTCCCCAAAATCGAGACAGCATATGTTCTAGACTTCACTGACAAAGCTGGGTTGCTGGGAAACAAGAAGGGAAGCCCAAAGAACCTAGATGCATTCTTGAAGGCAGAGGTATGTAATGCTGCCATGTTGAAAGTCCTGTGGGTTACAATTGTTGCAATAGGACCAAGATTCATGGGGAGGGGGATCAAATGGCAGTACTACACAAGACACAAAGGTCAAAGTTCTCAGTGACCTCCCAACTTGATGCTCATCACACCAGTGTAGCAGAGCTCTCCAATGCAAATGTTTCGATGTGGAAGTGCTTGATGGCTATAAGCGTAACAATGGTGATGACTTGGCAAAGATGAGGGAGATCTTCGATAGGGCATGGGTATGCATGGGTACAGTGATAGGTCCACCTTGTTGTTCAAGCTCAGAGAACACATCTACGATTGTTGTCAAAGCTCTATGAGTCTCTACAGACCTCTATGAACCTCTACAAACCCATACAAACCCCTCCGAAGTTCTACGAACCTCTACAAAGTCATAAAAATGCTTCGAAATTCTTCACATGCCTTCAGCCACCATAATACAATTCCCCCGACCTTTGTACAGCTCAGAATATACACTTGGAGCATCGTCGATGAGTTCCGAACCAGTTTCGAGCAATATCGGGCCACGAATGAAATCCGAAGAAACTTCGAAAAACTTCGAAAAACCTCGAACCTCGAAAAACATCTTTGGACACAGTATTTCCTATTTGAACGATCTTTGAACACATGCTGGACACATGGGACACTATCTTGAGTATATTGAACACATTTTGACCACATGTGCATGCATACAATCCACTCAAAGCAGTTTCTGATGTTTTATGCAATTTATAACAAGGACAGTCCACTTTTAGCTATTCTTTCTTATTATTTCTTCATCATGTGTTATATTCACCCTTTCTAGTCTCGCTTTATTGTTTTGATATACTTCTACTGTCTTTTGCCTCGAGTTTTCCACATGTTTGCCCCATGTTCTCTAGCCTTTTTAGGTAGTTTCTTTATTTTATATAAAAAGATGTACTAGTACAAAGAAAAACAAGAAAGTCATCGTCTTCCTCCCAGATCGCAGTGATCTGAGAGTTTAGTTTAGTCTTATTCAGTCCGAAGTTTGGTGTTTTATGCTAAACTTCTTTGAAAATCTTTGAAAATCCTCACATTACACTATTTTTGCTCTCGTTTCCCTTGATTCACCTTTGCTTTGCTTCTACTACTCGTCTAGTCCCCTGATCTTGCATCCAAACATATTTGTGCACTCCGAATTCATCGATCTAGCCACGAAATTCTCCAAAATTCCACAAAACACATTCTTTTAGCTTTGAATTGCTTTGACAAGCAGTCCTTTTATGACTATTTGATGGTCAGTCTGACAGGTGACATCTAGAGGGCCTCACATCCTTCCTCTAACTTGTGTTATACCATCCAAAGCCATTTAGTAGGTTTTGTTTGGGTTTCCGGGTTGAGCATCATCAATGGGTATGGGTATGGGATTGCCATACCTGGGCAACACTGTACCCTTTTTCCATGGTGTTATGGGTATGTGTGGGTATGCCAGTACCTGGATTTTGGTCAGGTGAGTGACCATCTGACCTTGTTGATTACTCACTAATTTTAAACTATAGGACGATCCAGGTTACCTCCACCAGCACCCCAACCACTGCCATGAGCAACTGCTCACGGGGTGGAAATGGGGAGCGAGGACAATAGCAAGCAACTACAATGGCCACACTGCATAGGATATGGGCCCAAATGATGTCTATCGTCATTTGGCCCTAGGTATTTTTATATATCTTTTGTTCTTTTTTTTCTAACTAACTAATGGTTTTATTCAATTTTTAGGTTCTAATAGTGACATAACAACAAGACAATACCCTCGACAGCACCCCCCCACCACTGTTGCAAGCCTCTGCTTGCAAGGTGGAGAACAACAGGGATGGGACCGGTGCAAACAAGAAATGACACACCACCTGCCCCCAGCCTCACAAGCAACTGCTCGTGGGGTGGATAGTGGGTGGAATGACGATGATGACCAGGAGGAGACGGCAACACAAGACGACAGCAATGCAGGACAATGGCAACACAGGACAATGACAATGAGGGCAGGACAATGACGATGCAGGCAGGACAACAATGACAATGAGGGCAGGACAATGATGACAACGACATTCCATTCTCAGTGACTACAGGCAGTGCCCCCCTCTCTCACTGCAAATGCAAGCGGGGGGGTTTCTCATTCCATTTTCAGCAACTACAGGCATGTCCCCCCCTCTCTTGCTGCAAACACGAGCAAGGGGGTTACTCATTCTGTTCTCAGTGACTACAGGCACCACCCCCCCTCCCTCACTCCAAACACCAGAGGGGGGTTTCACTTTCTATATATTAATTTAGTGTAATTATATTATTAAATTTTTTTTTTCAGTTCTGGTGTGCTAGTCGCTTCATCCTGTATAGAGATAGTCCTGTCTTGTGCAATCTCTGTTGTGAAAGCTGTGACTCCTAGTGCTGACAACCTCGTGTTGGGTGTAATGTTCTCTATCCTCTCCGGGTATGTCGATGGAAATAATTCCAATAGGTTGTGGAGTGGTGTTCGGTGTCTCTTCATGTATATTGTGCGGTACTCTCGTATCAGTCTATGTAGTGGATGATTTTTGGGTAGCGTGCATACACGCATCAGGGATCTGTGACATGCCTTCAGTAAATTGAGCTCTATTGGAAGTATACCTGCATGTATGTCGAGTGTATCCATTGGTGTAGTGCGAAGCGCCCTGTTGATTGCTAGTGTGGCCACCCTTTGCACTTTCGCCAGCTGTCTTGATACCCTTACAGAGCCTGTTTGATTCTTGGCACCCAGCCTCCTGTACAGTGGGTTATACCACACTTCTGCTCCATACGTCATCTTGGGAATCGCTACTGCTGTGTACAGCTGTCACATGAGCTTAGGCAATATACCTGTGTCCATCTTCACTAGCCAACGGCATTGCATCACCCATTTCATGGCATTATTGATTGCCCTCTCCTCGTGTTTTCTCCACGTTAGCTTGTTGTTGATCACGATGCCTAGGTACTTATAACTGTCAACTGTATTCACTTCTTTACCTTGCAATACCAATTTCGGTTTGTTCATTATTCGGGGGGCTCCCCTTGGTGACCTGGCTTTCCTGCTCCCAAGGTGCATCACCGCAAGTTTGCTGATTTCAAACCTTGAGTTATGGTCAGCAGACCATTGGAATCCTCCATTCTCCCCTTCCATGTGTTCTCATATAGCATCTGTGGTTGCCTCGTAGTTTTTCCCTGTCGCCATTATCTATGTATCTGAGTGCCTGTAAAGTGTCACTCAGTTCTAGTAAGTCTGCATTGTAAAAGTTGAAAGCAGGGAGCGATACTGGGTCTCCCTGACCCACGCCGTTGTCCACTAGTATTGGATCCGACATGTAATCGTCAAACTTGAGCCGCATGCTTGGTCCTTCCAACAGACATCCTACGAATCTCACTATCTGACTCGGGACCTGTCTCTTTTTCATGTTATGCAGCAATCGGTCCATTACGGCGTTTGGGAAGGCTCCTTCGATGTCCAGAAATAAGATTGAGACCACTCTCTTCTTCCTCCAGGCCTCTTTCACCCGATGTATTTACGGATGGCTCAGGAAAGGATGGGAGCATAGGAGCGGTGGCAGTGCTGTACAGAAAGGGAAGGAACATGCCAGAGAAGGTGCTGAGGTACCAACTAGGAAGCTCACAGGAGTACACGACATTTGAAGCTGAGGTGGTAGGAGCTCTGCTGGGGGCATGGCTGATCAGAGCGGAACATATAGCAGGACACCTACCAATAACTCTACTGACTGACAGCCAGTCATTTATCAGGAGAACGAACACATGTGAAGCCGCCACCGCAAAATATCTAGTAGACGAATTTATCAAGACTGCCGAAAGCATCAACTCGGCGAACCTGGCCCACAACACGAAGTGCTTTCATCTCGCATGGATATTGGGACACAGTGGAGTACAGGGGAACGAAAGGGTGGATGAAGAAGTGAAGAAGGCGGCCCAAGGAGAGAACAGCCCATCTTGCAGACTCCCACCCATTTTACAAAAGAAGTTACCAAGGAGCATAGCGGCAATAAAACAGGACTACAAGCGCGAACTGAAGGAGAAATGGGACAGTATGTGGAAAGAATCCCCAAGACAACCAAAGCTAAGTTGTCTCAACCACAATTTCTCATACAAGAAATACGCTGAAACACAATCCAAATTGAAAAGATGACAGGCCAGTCTCCTGACACAGATCCACACAGGTCATATTCCTTTGAACTTCTATCTACACCGGATTGGGAAAGCAGAGACGAGCGACTGCGCGGCCTGCAAAGGCGACAGGCCACCAGCCAGAGAGACCATCACACATTTCTTATTCAAATGTGGAGCCTACAACAGAGTGCGACATGAACTGGACCAACAAATGAGAAGAGACTCTTGGGACCTCTCGGCTCTAATGAGCTCCAAAAAGGGGATCATAGCATTGCTCAACTACATGACTGGGACTGGATGACTAACAAAAATGAAAGATGAAATCGTGATCTTAGAACACATGCACTAGCACAACACTTTACAGGTACCCTGGAAAGTTGCTATAGGGAGGACAACATGAACAACGAACCCAATAATACTACTGTCTGCGACACAGAGGACTACGAGAGGAAAAAATGACCACACTGAAGCATGTCACATGCACATAGACAACACACCTGCTCACACCGTCCGCACTGTGCCTGCCACTAGTTGGCCAGGCAATTAATAGTCATATATCACCACACAACAAGAAAAGAAGATTGCAGGCGAGGGAAAGAAGAGGTCGAAGGAATACTTGCAGTCCCAAACGGTTCAGGGAACCAGACTCCAGGGGGCGCGATTGCCAAGGGCATGCCATCTGGAGGGCAGGGATTGGAGTGAGGGAAGGCAATGGGGCCTATTCCGCATAGACACTCTAGCACATAAGGACCATTATAAGGTACACCTTGAGAGGTCAGAAAAATAACATTAAAAAAAAAAAAAAAAAATTATTAAAATACATATTCATGTCAATACCTGCAAATAACCATGGGTAACCCGCAAAAACCTGCGGTAATACCGTACCCCTACCTGTGCGGGTATGGCGTTCATGGGTATGGGTACAGGTATAAGAAAATATACCCGAGGGTTACCTGTGCCGTGCCCTATGGAGGACAGTGACATCATGCCAGGCTTCACAAAAGAGCAACCCCTCATCCATGCCAACATGGCAAGCATCATGGCCACTCCTGCTCTACCTGAAGACATTATATGGAGGTCCATTGTGGAACGGCCCACTCCTCTGTGTGACACCTGCAGTTTGAGGGGCCTGCCAAACTGCCAAATGATGGGTGTCCAGATTTCTTGCATGACGTGCCACAAGGGCAAGACAAAATGCTCATATATGGCATCACATACAGCACAGCAGGATGAATTGATAGTGGAAGGGGAGCTCAAGGGTAGCAAAAAGGTCATTGGGAAGAAAAAGGTGAAGGCAGAGGAAAGTGAATAATGGAGAATGGTGCCAAAGAGAAAACACCAGGCAGAAGACACTGCCAGTGAGCAGTCAGATGAGTATGTTCCCATCATGCCAGCCCCAGTCCCCTTGACTTCACACACCTCCCACCATATACCAACCCCCAAGCCTGTCATGTCAACAACCCTCACGATGCCCCAATCCCTCAACACCACACTTCCTGCACCACTGCCACCAGGTTGTGTCACCCATCTCCATTGTGTGCCCACTGTCAGTGGTTTACAATGGGAGCTTCAAGACCTCCATGTCCTCATATTGGTCTTGGCAGAAAATCAAGGGAAATTGGATCAGGAAAGCTTGATGTTGCATGGATACATGGAAGCTCTCAACACCTTGAAGGAAAAGGTGCTGGTGAGCATTCCAGTGCTGGAGGATGAGATGAGGGGTTTGAGGCATGGGATGGAGTTGGAGAAGATGAAGCAGGAGGTCTTGATGTTGCATGGTCAATTGGTGGTGACGAACAAGCAGCTGGCCAAATTGGAGACCAAGGGAAGCTCTGAGGAGGAATCAGAAGACGAACATCCACCAAATGCAGATCCCACAGCGCTGTTGATGATCCATCTGCCAAAGTCATCAATTTTTGTCAATCCAGTGAACATTCGCTCCCCACAGTCGCCTGTTCCCACTACTATGACCACAGCTACATCGGCAATCCCTGACACCAGCTCTTTTAGCAATGCATGCGCAACTTCAACCTCCCTGGCTCCAACATCAAAAGACACTATGCAAATGTCCCTCCTCCCGCCGGATGCCACCATCTCAATTTCAAAAGCATCAACACCCCCAGCATAATTCTACGTTGATGAAAAATAATGATGTTGTTTTGACTAAGCCTATTTGTGTATATATATTGATCAATATATGCATAGTTGTTTCATTAATAGATGGAGTATGAGGTATATATTGAATTAATCAATATATACAGCAATTTTACAGCTGGTAGTGAAAATGTTACCATGCAAAAATGGTACATTGTAGTGACTGATGCCAGTAGAGATAAAGTTGGCGCCAGTCTTTTGCATAGCTCTTAAATGAAGAATTGTATGCTACTAGCTGCCGGTGGTCACTAGAACATAAATAATAAACACAGCAGTGGTAACATGCTGTAGGAATGTGGAAGGAGGATACAAGGATATATGCAAAAACAGTACATTGAAGTGACTGACACTGTTAGTGATAAAGTTGCTGGCAGCCATAAGTGTAACACTGGAGCTAAGCAAATGACTGGCACCGGTTACTGTAGAACCCCATGAGCTAAGAAAATGTGTATGGGCCCATCCTAACATAATACAGGGAAATGGGCCCATACAAATGATACACTCGATGGAATGATCCCATGGGCCCATGATAGTAAAAGGAAAACAGTATGGGCCCACATGACTATAGTGTACAGGTCTTGAAATTACAAATCATATGTCACCAGTAAACTTCCCCAGTGCTGAAAAATCACAGAACCTCATGGGCAACAGGTGATTGCACAGGCACCAATGGCAGCAATAAGCACACAAGTCTTCAGGAGCCAAGTGAATGACCAGTGCCGGTTACTGTAGAACTACATGAGGTAATGAAATGCACATGTGCCCATCCCAACAGAATGGGGCATAATGGTCTGATGGATGGTGCACTCAATGAAATGATTGATATGCAAAAATAGTACATTGTAGTGACCAGCACCGGTAGTGATAATGTCACTGGGGGCAATAAGCTACAAGTTCAGAGCAAAGCAAATGACTGGTGCCATGATTGGTGATGGTCACTGTACATGACCTAAAGAAATGTGATGGGTTCTCCCCATACAAGAATCCATACAAAAACAGTACATTGTAGTGACTAGTGACAGTAGTGACAACAGCAGAGATAATGCACCGGCACTTAGGGTAACATATTTTGACGAATATATGCATGGTTATTTCATTAGTAGATGAAGTATATAAGGGATATATTGAATATATTGATGCATGGCAGTGCTGAAAAAATACCATCCACTGACCCCGGTGATATGCAAAGGTGTGGTTTATACTGCATGTTGGTGTCTTAAGTCAAAAGTATCCTGGGGTTCAGTGGAAGCATCTCCACAAGCTTTTGGTCTTGGCTTTGGATGGAGACTGGGATCCATTGTCACATTCATGGCTTTGACATCAGTGTTGCTGGGCTTTGATATTTTTGGCTGCCAGCCACGACTATTGTGGTCATTCAACCGTTCTCTTTTAAGCTTTTTCTTGCTACCTTCCACCAGTGTACTCATTCTGGTGATGATACTCAACCCAGGAAAACCACCAAAACTGCTGATGAGGCAATCAATGATATTTGCACAAGTCAGAGGAAGGGTGTGAGGCATTCTGAATGTTTGTGGTCAGACCAAAGGGAAGACAACTAGTTGATACTAGTTGTAGATGTAGTTCTATGAGAGAGGAAGGTGTTTGGCACAGTCCAATGTAGTATTGATTGATATCAACAAGGATCAACGAGATTGATGGCGAACAATGTTTATCAATGAGAATGATAGCAAACAATATTGATTGATGAGGGTCAATGTGTGAATTCTAAGGGCTTTTTGGTAGATTGATAGTATGTGAAGGTTATAGTTGATGGCTAGGAAGTGTTGGAGTGGTTACAAGTGCTAGCAATAATTTGATCAAAGGTCAATCGAGGATGATGATGGTTGTAGAGGTTTCTTGTTGATTGAGAAAACTCATAGAAGTTTTAGATAGTTTAGAGCATAGATTGGATTCTTAGAACTTTATACAAGGGGATATGTGAAGACGATTTCTTGTATTCCCAAGTAGATACTTACAGACTTTTATATGTTTTAAGAGAAACTTCCTAAAATGGTATAAGAAACATGTGTAAGAACATGAGGCAAAAAGATATGAGATAAAACACGAGGCCAAAATGAGACTGGAATTTGAACAAGAAAGTAGTGTTTTAAGGTCCAGTTCAGTCCAGTTTTTTGACCCCAAGATGGGCAACCGGCAACCACAACCAGTTGCAACTGGTGCCCAACTTAGGGCAACTGCAACCGAACCGACTAGGACTGGTCCTAGTCGGTTCAGTTGCCCTCAAAAAACCGGTTGCCACTGGTTTTTCCAGCAATTTTTGATACATATTTTAATTTTACTATATATTAAATACAACTAATTACAATACACCCTGCGAGCAGGTGCTTGCAGTGGTGGGGGGTCATTCAGAGAGCAAAAATAAGAAAATAAGACGAAAGAAAAAGAAAACCTAAAAAAACGATGCCACTCTTGTGTTGGCGGCATGGGTAGGGTCATCCCCCGCATTCATTGTCGTTGTGGTTGCCCTGCATTCATTGTCATTGTCGCTGCCGGTTGTTGTCGTGTTGTTGCACCCCCCCTGATGCCACGTCAGCATCCCCACCATTGTTCCCCATTGTTGTTGTCCCTGTTGTCCATCATCCCTGCATTTGTCATCCTCCCCATTCGCTGTCCCTGTTATATGTTGTCCCCAGTCGTTCATGTTCGCGTTGTCATTTGATGTCCCCCCATTCCATCTTTGTGCTGTTGTTCGTTACCCCCACCCATCTGTGTTGTCAGTCAGCACCACCATCACCCCCTACGAGCAGTGGCTCACAGGCGGGGTGGCGGCGCTATGTGACATGGCATTTGTGTGGCATTGTTGTCAAGAAACGGGGCCCGTTGCGGCCCTGTGAGCAGATGTTCACAGCGGCGGCATAGGGCCAGGGAACGGTGATGGAGGGGGTGTACTTGGGGCCCATGCAATGTTGTTATCAAAAGGAAAAACATAAAAAGAAAAAGAACGTTAGTTCATAGTAAGAAATGAATCATAAAAAACATACCATATGGCCCAAACGACATTCGTCATTGTTTGGGCCCACAGGGGTGGTGATGATGACACATCCATGTTGTTGTTGTTGTCGCTGTTGGCATCGGCTGGCGTTGGCGGTGGCATTGCATTGTGGGAGCATGGGGTGGTGGGCCCGATGTCGTCATCAAAAGGTTAGAATCTGAAAAGGAAGAGTATTAGTTAGCCAAAAAGAATGATTTAAGAATGAAAAAAACATACCTGAGGGCCCAAACGATGACTAGCGTGTCATCTGGGCCCACTTTCTAGTAATCCAGTGCAGTATTTTGAGGTAGGAGGTGTAGATGGTAGGGATGACGCAGCGTTGTGGGTCATTCGTGGTCGTGGGAGTTTAGAAAGTGGTGCCACTTTCTTTTTGGGGAGCACAAGCACAACCAAATGGTCTGTGCGCAGCCATGGGGTATATAAGGACTCGTGAAACAAGCTCTTTTTGCCCTGGGTTCACATTGCCCTTTTGTATACTGTAAATATAAGTACAAGTAGACTACATTAGTTATATTTTTTCAAATACAGTACATAAATTTACTTAAGTAGTATGGGATATGTAGAACTGTAAGAAGACTGGTTGCAACTGATTGCAACTGGTTTTCGAACAGTTTTCAAGTATTCTGAAATAGAGGCAACCGGCAACCCAACTGCCCCCTGAAACCAAGCAACCGCAACTGACAGTTCGGTTGCATTTGGTTGGGTTCGGTTAGGTTGCGGTTTTTTTTCCAGTCCATTGGACCAGACCTTTAAACACTACAAGAAAGAGATATATCATATGATGAAGGAGTAATAAAGGGAAAGAACTAAAAGGAGACTGTCCTTTGTGTATAAACTGCACTAAATGTTGCAATAATCCATCCAGTGGGTTCTGTACGCGATAGGGGCTTGGAACGAGGCTGACCTACTATCAGCAGGTCTGAGCATGAGTTGGAATACTCCCTGTCACATGGTATTCCACCATTTAGATAATGAACACGGCGCCCTATGTTGTTTGTAGTTTCTCAATGTTGATCGATAATGCTCAATGATGGTCGATGATGGTTGACGATGTCTGATCGCAGTCAAAGTTGGTTGAAGTTGATCAAAGATACTCAATGTTTGTTTGGAGTGTTCGTAGAGCATTCCTAGGTAGCCCTAAGGTCGTGCAATGTAGTTTCAAAGTGGATCAATGTTGCTGGTGATGTTTCGACGCAGTCGATATAATATCGCGATTGATACGACTTGGTCGAGAATGGTCGCACTGCTTCTGGGACATCATAGGAGTTAGCCAATGTGATTAGAATGCGATTGTAATGGTGAATCGGCCCTTTAGCTGAGGAGACAACCTATCATCCTCCCCCTTACTGAAATTCTGACCATCCCAGTCAGTCGAGCCAAGATAACCAGGTCATGTGACATTGTTGATTGTTGATTTAAGATGTGTCGTGGTTCAAACTTCTTTCCTTCTATTTGATCTCCTTCATCGACCTCCTTTGAACATTGACAGCATGTCCATCCTTGCTGAGCTTGCCATTCCCATTCTTGACCATGCAAAATCGATGCCTGAAGCTGGCAAGGCTGAGGAACTTCACTTTGAGGTTTGGGGTCAAGATTTCTGTGAGAAACTGGTATATTTTGGACTTTCTTGTATGGGTTCAATCTAACATCCTCTGACAGGCTGAGTATGATGATGTTATTGCATCGTTCAACAAGGCATGCCATGACCATGTGCAGGTGATGTTGGATGAGGCAATTGGCCTGTTCACACCATTTGCTCATGAGGGTTGGCTTTCTTGGGGGGGCAAGTACCTTTTGAAGAATATTCGAAGACAATTGAGGGAGAGAGGCAGAGGGAGGAAGAGCAAATGGCTTGGCAAGAGGCCGCCAAGGCAAAGGCAAAGTGTATTGAGGATCAATGAAACATGCTGGCTGATGTGTGTCAGGCATTTTTGGCCAAGGTTCATGCCAAGACTGTGTCGAAGGAGGAATTTTGCAATCGGACCGCCGCGCTCGAGGCACTGAATATTTCTATCGATCGGGAAGAGGTCACAGAGGAACCTCTGGTCGATGACCCACCAGTCATCGAGCAGATCGTTGAGAAGAGGAAGGTGGACGAGATGGATGAGGAGGAGGAGGGTGAGGACAAGCTCAATCAGGAGCCCATAGTCACAAAGCGGGTGCAGCTAGAGGAAGGTGATCTGATCATCTTCCATGGGCCGGTAAGTCTTTCGCTTATTTCTCAATGTTCATCAAAACTGATTTTGCATTTTGAATTAGTGTGATCACTGTGCTGGTCTGAGGATGCCTCAAGAGTGCATCATGATTGAAGGAGCGCCAAAGTGTGTGCAATGCATGCAAGGGCTCCAGGGGTGTTATTGGGAGGGTGTGTCAAGGCGAGGCCTCCGACGAGGCAAGTTGAGGAAAAAGGCAGGCTCGAAGCAAGCATCAAAGGGTCGACGGAGGTGTTGATTCCAAGATGTAGTAAGTGAATTTCCTTGATAACAACTATGATCACTAATCTGTATGATTACTTAGTGATACACATCCAGGCTATCCAGCCCATCGAGAATGCGGAGGCTGGGCCCTTGAAAGTCAATGAGCATCCAAAACAAACAATGAAGGTGAAGGCGAAGTCGTCTGAGAAGAAGGCAAAGGGGAAGGCGAGGGAGCCAGAGGTGGAGCATGGGATCGGGCTTTGGGAAGAGGGAGTGCAGGCAACTGTTGAGGATGAGACAATGCCATTGGATGTCACAAGACTTCAACATCGCTATCTCATGGAGGTCCTTGTCCGAAAAAAATTGGTGATGGAGATCTTAATGGAGGAGATTGAGGTTTTGGAGAGGAAGTGGGAGGAATCCCAGTAGTAGTATTATTTTGTTTTATTGTTTTATTCTATTGTTTTTCTTGTGTCTGAAGGTTTGAAATGATAAAAATATTGTGTATGCTTGAAGCCAAGAAATGTAAGATATATGCGAAAAAACATAGGAGAGGAAAAAGAAAAAGAAAGTAAGACAGACAATTTATCAAAACAAGACATAGGGGAAAGGCTCAGAACTCCTTCATAGCCAAAAAATCCTGTTGAGGTTGTGTGAACACGTTTTGAACAATATTGTGACTTGTAGTAGTACACGGTTATAAAATTGAGAGTTGATTTCAATATTGCAAGTAAGGAATATAAGAGGAAAATGTTCTAATCTTTGTTGAAGTCAGCAATGCCTTCGTTGATGTCTCCGTCGATGTCTGATGTTGGTCAAAGTTGTTCAAGCCGACGATCATCAATATTAAAGAGGTTTGGAGGAAGGGGAATCAATTTTTGTGCTAGATAGGGAAGAACTCGGAAAGCAGCTACTGGTCGATGAAGAACTGAACCATCGAGCTCGCACAGAATATAAGTGCCACTGTAGTTTTGTGCAATAACAATAAGTGGGCCGAGATATCGAGCTCGCATTTTTCGATTGAGGGCTTTCTTGATCTGTATGTTTCACATGAGTATGAGGTCACCTTTTTCGAAATTGTAGTCTCGAATTGTTTGCTTGTGAACTTCTTCGAAGCATTTCGCAGCTTCTCGTTGAGCAGTATAGACTCTAGAGTAGAGTACTTCAAGATCGGTCAAGCATTTCTGCAGTGTGATAGTGTGTTGGGCAATGAGATCGGTGGATGAAAGTATTGAGTCGGGTGGTGGCTGTAGATATGTCGCTTCTGAGATGTCGAGAGGGATGAGTGGATGAGAACCTGTGATCGCAAAATAGGGTGAACAGCCCATTTGTTTTCGAATTGTTATGTGTTCTGCCCAAAAGACCAAGTAGGTCCCAACCAACCATTGAGTTTGATCGCCATCAATGGCCTTGTAGAGTGACTGTCATACATCAAAGTGGGCTCATTTGACGAGGCCATTGGCATGAGAATTGTACCCACTTATCCGAATGTGATTGATGTGATATTGCTTCGCCAAATATTTGAGAGCGGCAAGAAATGCTGGGCCATTGTCGGTAACGATTTCGTAAAGCGAACCTCATTGACAAATGATTTCTTCGAAAATCCAATTGCTGATGGTCTTCACCATTTCATTGTGAAGCATCCTGAATTCCAGCCAGTACAATATCGAGCATCGACCTTGTACTATATATCGATATCCACCAGAAGGCGGCATGTGCATTGTATCAATGTACACTTTTCCAAATAGAGGGGCTGGAGTGGCGACAATTGGTGGAATAAGGAGGTTTCGAGTCTGTTGCAGCTGACAGTAGTGGCACGTTCAGATGTACCATGCGATATCAGCTTTCAGATTAGGCCACCAGAATTGTAGGGCAACGTGTGATTTCATAGCGAAGATCATTTTGTGTGCGATATGGTTGTGTGACAATCGAATAATGTCAATGTGATGTTCTGGAATTGCTACAATCTTGTGTTCCCTGTGATGGTCTTTTCACCATAGTTTTCCCAAGTCTATAAAGAATTTGGTGCAATATCGTACAAAGGTAGCGTATTCAGTATCTGATAGGTCTGGGGGTCACACCATGTCATCTAACCATCTATGAACGAGTAGAAATTGTTCATCCTCTTTCTTCCCTTTGCCCGATCAAGGGAAGTCTTTGTACAGAACATCCTCCCCTGTACTGAAACCTGAGGCTTGGGCAAAGGTTGAGTAGGCCAATTGTGAGGAAAACAGTTGGATCGAGATCGGGTTGATTTGGTGCATGAAGCCCTATAGCTTGTCAATCCAATTGCCGAATTCTGCTTCTACTTCAATATTGTTGTCATCTGTTTGTTGAGGATGTCATGAGAGACCATCTGGTCCATGGTGTGTACCTGCAACATGGACCAGCATGAAGTGGAAGGTTAGGATCGAAACAATCTATCGATTGATACTAGCACTAGGTGTGATATTGGGATTTTCAAGCATGCCTTTTAATATACCTTGCATCGACTTCAACGATAAGGTTTTGGACCCCTATTAAATACAATTGAAGTGTGCCAAGAGCGCGATATAGACCATAGAGTTTGAGTTTCGCTTGCAAGAACCAGGATTCGCAGTCATTAAGTGTGATCAAACCAAATTGACTATAGTATCGCTTTCAAGGATTGTCAGGATCACATTGTGCAAGGAAAAAGCCATGCACAAGGAAAAAGCTGACCGCAATGCTCGACATGTAGACTGCGAGGATGACTGGAGCATTCAATGTATAGTTGATTGCTCAAATTGCTGGTGAGTTTAACAGAGCCTGCTTGAGATCTTCTTGCGCCGCTATCTGAGATGGACCAAATTCGAAGGGCACATCCTTTCGAGTAAGATTGATTAGTGCGGCTGCTCGATGTGCAAAACTCTGAATAAAGATTTGACAAACTCCAATCGTTCCTAAGAACACCTTAACTTCAGTGAGCATTCGACATGGTCCCCACTTCTGAATCTTATTGATGCATGTCGGATCGGCCATTCAACCTTGATTATTGTGTTGATGACCTAAAACAATTATTTTGGGGATGCAAGCAAATAACTTTGGACCTGAAAACATTCCACCACAATACTTCATGTGCTGGACAATGTGATTCAAATTTTTGAAATGCTTCCAGATGAAACGTCAAATGCCTGGGTTGTCGGTGATCATTTTGTAAGATCCACCAATCGTTCAGTATTCTGATTTCGGACCCTTAACTGGTGAGTTGTCAATGTAAGGGATTGTGATATGAGGGACTTTGGGTTGTAGGATGAATGTGACATTGTCATGTAAGATTGGAACTGAGTTCGTCCAACCCATTGGTAGGGTGACAATTTGAAGTGCGCCAAATGGAGTCTGGAAAGTTGTTAGATCTTGAGACAATTCAGCTACCAGCCTTTTGTCAAATGCGACATATAAATCCAACATCCCACCACAAGCGTGTCCCCAAACTGTTCAGCCAAGTGCTCAGGGATTGGGACGATGCCAGAGTGCTGAATTGTAACTTGGTTTAGCGGCTCAAGACTGTGGACTATTCGAAGCAATTTTGCATCTTTCTTCGCAATGCAAAACCATTGCAATCGATACGATGAGTTTGATGACTCGTAGACTCCTGCTTCTATCTTCTTCAGCATTTTGCAGATCTGTTTGTACAGACCAGGAGGGATGGGGATGTTACGTTCGACCCAAGGAGTGTGAGGGATGACAGGGAACTCAATAGGAGGGAAGAAATCAGGTCAAAAACTGTTACGATTTGTTATCTGGACCTGCAAGACTGGGCACTTCATTTTTCCTTTCTGACATGACACGACTCACTTCCAATGGGGACACTTTGACGCATGGTGACTCCATGCACCTGAACCCACTCCCATGCATGCTGTGATACGACAGCCCTTTGACATGAGGTCCGTGACATCGGAGTCCATGACATCGGACTTCTTGACATCGGACCCCTGATATCAGATCCGTGACATCGGACACCTCATGCTTGGCATGAGGGTTATTTGCTATTGTTCTTTGACATGCTGCGCTGCAGCACTCCATGACATTGGACTCCTCATGCTAGGCATGAGGCTTACTGTTCTATTGTTCCTTCTATATTTACTTGACAAGGATCTCATATTCCGATTGGACGATAGACATTCTCTGAACCATATATAAGCTACAGTAATACTGCCTGTATTCCTTAGCTTGACCTAATTCAAATAACGGTCTTAGACTCAACCAGAACACTCGACAGCTTAGGAAGCCCCTAGCTGTGATAACTCAAACTTGACAGTTGGAAAGCGTCCAACTGTGATACACGAACCGACGGTCTACTCAGAAAGCCTCTGAGTACGGATAGCCGTATCGACTTAGGAAGCACCAAGTCCTGAACAGAACCCGATACAGTAAGAAAGCCTCTTACTGCAAGAACCGATACAGTTGGAAAGCCTCCAACTGCAACATACGAAGACTAGGCTGAGTTGAGACCTATAGTCTTAACAAAAACTTCCTTGTTCATTTTCAGTCCATGCGAACCCCATTTGCTGGTTTCAAATAAAGTCATGCATGAGGTCTCATTCTTGAGGCCATAGGAAGTCGCCTGGATGATTCCGATCGATGATGTTTTTGTGTTCAAGGGTATATTGAGGAGTTGGTTCGAATATCAGAGGATGTGGATTTAGTGGAGGCATGTCTTTGAGGGGATCACCCTCGATGCATCAAATAATTTGAAATTGATCAGGTAGTTCAGCCACGATTGGACGGACCTTCTGTGCGACTGGTTTGTACTTCTTCTTTGTCGATAAATAACTAGACTGGCGATTGTCGGAAATAACGGAGTAAGGGGAAACATATGATGAAGAAGTTTGCATAGGTTTGAACATCATCAAGGTGTTTCAAGGAACATGGAACTTGTCGCACGCAGATAAATATAAGTCAGAAAGTGTTGCAGATAATTCTTCAAAGGAGTCGATTTGGGGATATTTGCAGTGCGTTCAATAAATATAGAGGAGTCAGAAGAGTTGAACAGAATAATGAAAGTGCACTGTTCCAAAATTTCATTCTCTAATGCTGAAAATCCTCATGAGCTACCTTTTGATGACAAGGCGATTGAGGGATCAAAGGAATGGTAGTGGTCCAAGTCGAGTTCAGATCGCAGGTCGTGATTGTTTGAGCTTCGTTCCGATAGTTTCTGATGATGCTTTCCATTAAGATGTCAAAAGGTTGTCCAAGTAGAATATCATATGCTGGGTCCAGAATAACATGTATCTGCATGTATAGGGTGATCACTGATTCCGCTGAGATCGCAAGGCACATTGCATGCTAAACCAAGTGTTTCGTCCACAGTGCCATTGGCAGACTGCATCAGAAGCTGAATTGAGGAGTCGTATGCTAGACCAAGTTTGTGGCAGACATCTTCAGCCATCGATATGATCGAGGAACTGGGATCAACAACACTTTCTATCTGGTTGTTGCCCTGAATGTCCATAATAACTGATCTAATTGAGGAAGATTCTTTAGTGATGACAAATGGCTGAGGGATTTCACCAGGTCAAAGACTGCTAATATAGGTCTTGTATGGGTCGGGCACTATAATCGCATTGGGACTGAACATGTTTGTGGCTAGGGTTTTAAGGTTTGGTCCAGGCTGGTTTTTCGATCTCTAAGAGGGTTAACTGTAACCGTAACTGGTCTAGACTGGCACTCCAGTCTCCTGAAACTATTGTCAATCATCCATCAGCTTTGTCATCATCTTCTACATTGTTTCCACCTATCATCATCGTCTCATGAGCCCTTCAAAACCATTTAGAGGATTTTCGAATTCTTTCACATCACGACTAAATTCCTTCATATCATTTCGAAATGCTTCATTGTGTTTTGTACTACTTTGTACAGTTTTGCAGGACTTCGCAATGTTTCGTAGTACATCTACCAACCTCCGGTTACATCGACATTGATACTTCCAAACTTTCGGAATCAATCCCAGAATATGACACAGGGGTCTTGTTCAATGAATTTCATACTGCTATTCATAAGTTGTATCCTGGATCCAAAGACAACTGCAAGGGGTCAATTGCAGATATGAATAAGCTTATCAGCAAACAACTTCGCATTGGTATCTATGATGCAAATGAATTAGGATTATATTACAGGTCCTTCTCCAATATCACTAAATTCCTCACCATGAAAAATTGACTTTCAGCTGCTGAACAAAGCAGGGCTTTTGTTCATGGCTTTCAACCAGGATTATGGATGGGTCTCGAACTCAAATTCCCTGATCATTACCCAGATGACTCTTATCCTCTCAATGACATCCATGCTTCTGCAAAATTGGTTTTAGCAGGCACTACATCCTCGTGAACTCCCTCAGCCTCAACTTCGCAAGCCCCATCTTCAACTTTGACATCTATCCCCACTACTTCCACATCATCGCCACAAATCAAAACAGAGGATTTATCCGCAATTCTCGAAAAGTGTGCAACCACTCTCATCACTGCCTTAACTGGAGCTCAACCCAACAATAACAATAACAATTCCCCTTGTGTTAATCAAGGGTTTCACCAGGATCACCTCAAAAATCTAGTCTGTATTTTCTGCAGTCTTTCAGGACACTTCATTAGTGATTGTTTGGTCTGTCAAACATATATTAATGACAGAAAGTGTAAGAAGAAGGCCGAAGGAAAGGTTGTGCTTCCGAATGGACAGTTCACACCACAAAACATTCCTGGCCATTGTATCAAAGATCACATCGACGAGTGAATTCATTGAAACCCAGATGTAAATATTGTCCCTGCCCTCATGTATGGCATTGCCCCTTCCCCCAATCCAGCTCCTGCTCCTAGGGGGATCTACCAGATTGCTGACATGAATACCTCAGCCAATATTTGTATCACTCATTTGAAACAAGAATTATATGCCTTACAAAGTAGTTGAAACTTCACTCGACCTGAACCCAACCCAATTGCAGCTCCTGTAGTTCAGCCATCTATTTTGTCTGTGCCTCCATCAGCAGTACCAGTCATGCTTCCCATTCCAACCATCACTCCTCCTTCTATATCATCCATGGCGACCAATGCACCTATGTCCAATATAGCACCAGCAACAGCTTTGCAGACAACTTCGAATTCGCAATCCACCCCAAATTCACAACCTCTTGTGAGTTCACAACCCCCAGTCCATCCTTATGCCATAGCATTGGAGAACACTTACCTACCGCCTCACAAACAAAATTTTGCCTCTACTAGTAAAGGTAAAGAATGCAATGGTTCTTCGTACCACACAGTAGCCCCCATTCAGAATGACAAAATCACTCAGGACATATTTTCACATTTGATGAAAACACCCATTGTCACCCTCACTATGGAAGAACTTCTTTCATTATCACCTGAAGTTTGTGTGAAATGGAAGGAACAGCTAACTCCACATCACATTCTGAATCAGGGCAGAAACAATGCGGGGCACCTCATCAATGAAGAGGTACTTATGATCAACAACCCATACAAAACTTATATCAGCTCTCTTCAAATCGGCAATATTCCTAAACCCTTCATCACTGCGAAGGAATCTCACTCGATCAGATCAGCTATGATGAACATCAACAGTAAAAACCCTGTTGAAAGTGTAGTTAATCCTGGTTCCTCAATTATTGCTATGTCCAAAGAAGTCTGCCACAAACTAGGTCTTGCATACGATCCTTCCATCCACATTCCGCTTCAATCAGCTAATGGTGGCATTGATGAAAGTTTAGGATTAGCATGAAATGTCCCTTGCAAAGTCGGCACAATCACAATCTACTATAGACCTGATGAAGGATTTTGTATTCTCCATGGTACTGTCAAAGATTTGTGGGGGCGCATACTTAGGTAAGTGTGCTTTTCCATTTCCGGATTTCTCTGCCGTCTCATCCTCCTGTGATATCCACTGCACCATCTCCTCCATCTCATCATCTCTTGGACAGAGGGGGGCATTATCTTTCCTTTCTGTATTAACCAGCCTTCCCCAGCACCCACATCAAGCCTTGCGAGCCACTGCTTGTGGGGTGGTTTCTTTTTTTTCTTGTTTTTTTCTTGTTGTGTTTTATTAGTTTTTTGCATCAAATGTAATAGTATATAGTCTGTAGACCGGTCAAAATGGGTCTATGAACCAATATGTAACCAATATAGACTGGCCCTGTAGGGTCCAGTTCAGTTTTCATAGTTTACATGAAATATAAGAACCAGTCTCGGTCCTGGTTCTCCCTCGAGGAGGGTAAAAACTGGGACCAGACCGGACTTTTAAGCACTAGTCGCCTTACAGTCACTCTACCAATGGGTTGGACCAACTCAGTACCCATCATGCTGATTCATGCACAACCATTACTCCTACAACCTGAGATTCCCCATGTTATGATCCCCTACATCGATGATGTACCCATCAAAGGTCCAAAATCACGCTACTCACTCCCCGGTGGAGGCTACAAAACTATTTTGCAGAACCCAGGAATTCATCGTTTCATTTGGGAACACTTCGAAAATCTCAATCATGTCTTCCAACGCATGAAATATTGTGGAGGGACATTCTCAGGACCCAAGCTATTCCTTTGCATCCCCGAAATCACTGTTTTAGGGCATTGTTGCAACATCAAAGGTCATATGGCCGACCCAACTCGGATCGATGCAATCAGCAAATGGGGACCTTGTCAAAGTCTCACTGAAGTAAAAGCCTTCTTAGGAACCATTGGAGTTTGTCGCATTTTCATACAGAAGTTCGCTAAATAGGCAGCTGCTCTTATTAACCTCATAGGTAAGGACATTCCATTTGAATTTGGTCCAACACAAGTTGCAGTGCAAGAAGATCTAAACTTGCTCTCATCACTTCTCCCACAATTTGTGCAATTGACTACACCTCAAATGCACCCATCATCCTATCAGTCAACACTTTGCACATCGCAGTTGGATTTCTCTTGCCTCAGTGTGACCCCAACAATCTTTGTAAACACTATTACAGTTGTTTCGGATCTATCATGCTGAATGCCCATGAATCTCACTTTTTGCAACCCAACAGACTCTATTGTGCACTTGGTGCACTTGAATTGTATGTTATCAGCATACAAAATCTCATCATCAAAGTTGATGCCAGGTACATCAAAGGCATGCTAGCAAATCCCAACATTGCACCAAGTGCGAGCATTAATCGATGGATTGTATCCATCCTTACCTTCCACTTTACTCTTGTACATGTTGCAGGAATGCACCATGGTCCAGATGGACTTTTGCTCCAACTGACATTCACCCTACCTTCAGATCTCAGTAAGGGGGAGAACCTCACTTACAAAGATGTCCCTCATTCTGAAAATGCCAAATGAGATGATGAATGACTTCTTTGTGTTTGAAGTGGCTCGAAGATTTACAATGACCACCAGACCTCTCCGAAGCAGACTATGGCACTTTCATGCAATATTGTACTGAGTTCTTCATAGATTCTGGAAAGCTTTGGCAAAAAGATTCACAAGGAGCCCACAAGATGGTCGCTATCTCGGAATGCCACCTCAAGGTTATTTGAGCTGGTCATGATGATATTGGTCACAAGATGGTATTCACTACGAAAACCCTCATTGCACTCCAATTTTGGTGGTCCAATATGAAAGCTGACATTGCATGGTACATTCGCTCTTGCCACCTCTGCCAACTTCGACAAACCTGAAATCTGCTTATTCTGCCCACAGTGGCAACCCCAGCACCACTTTTTGGCAAAGTCTACATTGACACAATGCAAATGCCCCCATCAAATGGATTCAAGTACATCATTCAAGGGTGATGTTTGCTACCAGCCTATCCAGAATGGTGAAAGCTTCGACGCAAAAATGCCACAACCTTAGGTGACTGGAACTTTGAAGACATCATTTGTCGATGGGGATCTCTTCATGAAATCATGAGTAATAACGGATCAGCATTTATTGCAGCAATGGAGTATCTCGCAAAATGATACCATATCAATCACATCCAAATCAGTGGTTACAACTCTCAAGCCAACAGAATCGTCGAAAGAGCACACTTCAACGTTCGACAATCATTATTTAAAGCAGTCGACGGAGACCAGAACAAGTGGTCAGATGGAGCACACTCTGTCTTTTGGGCAGAACACGTGTGTTAGGAAACCACCCTTACCTAATAAAATTTTATTTTTATTTTATTATGTTGAATTACACTACATTATGCTAAATGACGCTGCACTTTGATAGCGTGAGAATTTTATTTCACATGCATCAATATGTATGCGCATGTACGAGTGCATCGGTAACAACAATGTACAATATATGTAACATAGTATATAAACCCTAAATATACACCTAGGGGACCCCAGTTGTGTTCTCTTAGGTATTCCACCTATGCTTTTGGTGTGAAAGGCCTTTCTCAACCAACTCATCTATTAATAACCCCTTGCATCAAAACCATCAAATTCCCCCATCACGCGCACAGATCCCGCCCCCTTCTTGTAGAGAGAACCTGCACAGTCTTAGCTAGCAGATAGTGGGTGTCACCCTAACAGAAGAACACAACTCCCCATATCAGTGCACCTTCTCTTACTTGCGCATACATCATTGTTTCACCATGCCACATCCGATTACTCATCCTTTCAGCACGAGACGGAAGTACTTGTATATACATAATCTACCTTTTCTTTCATAAGCCAATGCCAGGCCTCGCCTTACATTGCGACCACCAGTGATCAAGAGGCAGCACTCATCATTAGGACAGCTGCAACCAGACAACCGATTGGATCTGGTTTAGTTACAATTTACATTACTCTATTTGGATGACTATTTTAGTTACAAGCCAAATTCAGTGATATTTCCAAGATAAGGAACTGTTGGAAGGGTTATTGATCCGAAGTGTCAAAATAGGCGCCCGACGAACTACGAATGATCGATGAACCATCACGTGACCTGTAAACATTTGGAGAGGTCCCGAAAGAAAAAAAATCTTGAATTTGTCGAAGAAATGATTCATCACAGATCTAACAATTATGTCTGAACCCTCAACTTCTAATCCTGGCCCTAATCCTGTTTCCACACCAGCACTAGAGGCAAAAATTGATGCGCTTACAGTGCAAATGTTGCAATTAGTGTCAGTGTTGGCAGCATCACAACCCAGACAAGCAGAAGTACAGCCAGAGACGACAGGAGAAAGAGATGATGAGATGGAGGAGATGGTGGAGTGGATGTCGCAGGAGGATGAGACAGCAGAGAGATCTGGAAATGGAAAAGCGCCCTTACCTAAGTACATGCCCCTGCAAATCTTTGACGGTACCATGGAGAATACAAAATCCTTCATCAGCTCTATAGTACTGTACATCCATGTGAGGAAGCCAGAGTTTTGTACAGCAGAGTCTAGGATTATGTTTGCTCTCTCATACATTCAGGGGGGGAAAGCACAGTTCTGGAGGAACAAGGCTATAAATCAAATTGCTGCAGGAACTAAACCATTTGCAACCTTCAAGAAAATTCTGGAGAGATTGGAGGCACAGTTTGGAGACCCTAATCCAAAGGCAACAGCCAATGCTAAATTAAAGACCATGCACCAAGGTTCCCTGACGGTGGATGAATTTATTTTGCAGTTCAAAGCAGAAGCTTCACAAACGGATATGGGAGAAGCCATGTTGGTAGAGTTTTTGAAAGCAGGATTAAATCCCTCTTTATTCAAGTCTATCTACCGACTACTTTCTATGCCAGAGAAGTTGGATGAGTGGTATAATTGGGCAATGTGCCTTGACCGGCAATATCGGCAGGAACAGGCAGAGTCAAAATTGATGTACGGAAGTAGTAAATTTGGAAAGTCATCAGGAGGAAAGTCTGAGAAAGGAAAGGGGCCTCAGGCGCAAGCTCCGAGGGCACAGCCACCGGCCATGGCAGTGACACCTATAGTTACGGAGTCAGCAGCACCAGCAGATGCAATGGAGGTTGATCGAGCAGGGAGACGAGCCCCACTTAAATGTTTTAACTGTGGGCAGTTAGGACACATTGCGAGGAATTGTAGGCAGAAAAGAAAGATTAGGGAAGCTACAATTGAGGAAGTGAAGCCGGAGAAAGGCAGGCAGAAGAAAAGGATCAGGATTTGCAAAGGGAGATCATCTGGTTACATCATCATACACCGACTGCCAGACACCCAGGGAGATGGAAGACGTTGGAATTAGTAATGAGAAATTATTGGTGGCCCAGAATTTCAAAGTATGTGTTGGGATATGTGGATGTTGGCAATACATGCATGAGGGGGAAGAAATTTCCAGCAAAACCTGCAGAAAAATTAATCTCTTAGGTATTCCACCTACGCTTTTGGTGTGAAAGGCCTTTCTCAACCAACTCATCTATTAATAACCCCTTGCATCAAAACCATCAATTCCCCCATCACACGCACGGATCCCGCCCCCTTCTTGTAGGGAGAACCCACATGGTCTTAGCTAGCAGATAGTGGGTGTCGCCCTAACAATGTGACAGTTCACAAATGCATGGGTTGTTCACCCTACTTTGCAGTGACAGGATCCCATCCCCTCATTCCACTCAACATCTCCAAAGCTACATATTTGCAGCCCCCTCTGAATTCAATACTTTCAACAACCAATCTTATGGCATGATGAGCTATCGCCTTGGAAAAACATTCGATTGACCTTGAAACCCTTTATTCAAAGGTTTTTTTGGCATGGCTTGAAGCTGCAAAATGATTCAAACAAGTCCATCAGCAGACTGTCAATGACTACAACTTCACAACAGGTGACTTAGTACTCCTTCGCAATATGCAGATTGAAAAGTCCCTTAATCATAAAATGTGACCTCAATACTTAGGTCCACTCATCGTCATTGATTGAAATTATGGAGGAGCCTACAGACTTTGCGAACTTGATGGATCAGTACTCCATCACCCCATTGCTGCCTTTCATCTACTTCCTTGCCTAGCTCGAAAATCAATTTCACTCCCTCCAAACTTCCTCGACATTGACTCAGCACGTCTCGAAACACTTTGACAAACTTTGGACGTCGACGAAGATATTCCTGATGACATTCCACTCCCCGAAGACGATTAACTATTCTCTTTTCTTGGTTCACAATTACTTACCTATGACTTTGATTTCTTTTAGTGTACCATACCAGTCACAATATCACATTATAGCATGGTCACACAACCTCCAACAGGGTTTTTTGGCCATGATGATTTACTGAGCCTTTCCCTTATTTCGTAATGTCATTTCCTTTCATTTTCTCTTACAATTTGCTCAGAACACTTACAATGACAAGTCTCAGGATTGAATTTCATTTCGAACAATTTTCGGATATTTCTTTTTACTCTACTTATTTCTTATATCTTTTGCTTCCAGTTCAACAAATCACAAATTTATTATATGAAAATAGCAAAAACAAAAAGAACAAAATTTTACTCCTCCCCATCCAACATTCTACCCAATGCCGCTATCTCTTGATACAGCATACAGTGCTGCATCTTCTTCCTTGCCATCTCCTCCAAAATAATTTGTCAGTGCTGCTCTAAGCCCAACACTCCCTTGTTGCCTTCTCAAATTTCGTGCTCCTTCCCTTTCCAGTCTTGCTTCGACTGTCCCTGTGACCTCAATGGCCCTGCCTCCGGCACTAGCGATGGCCCAACGACTCAAATTTGAGGCACTATATATTACAAAAAGTTGGCAAATACTTTGAAAGACATCAAATAGTGACTTACCTGGTTTTGGATGCTCCAAAACCTTTCCCCCATGACTCCCTACAGCCTTCTTTCCCTTCACTTTATGAACCCCCCACCTCAAAACACCCTCCCAATAGTGCCCTTGTGTCTTGTTAGTTTCAAAATCTCTGCGAAATTATTTGTGCACTTACTGGTCCTTCAAACTCAAGAAGTCCCTCCTCCTTGAATCTCATTCATTTAGTGGCAATTCCTTGCTCGCCATCGTCTTCATCATCTTCATCATCATCCTCTATCGCCTGCTGCCTTTGGCTACCCAGTACACCAACTGGGTCATCGTCTATCTCCTCATCTCCTCATCCTCCTCCCCAGCTTCTGATCGCCTAATTGCCTCGCTTTCAGCCTGCAACGCGGAGTTCTGCATCTTTAAGTCCTCCTTCAATATGGTTTTCGCTTGAACCTCTGCAATGAGAGTCACTTGGGTAGCCTTGGGCACCTTCCGTCATTCATCGAGCTTCACAGCTTTCACTGCCCCTGCCTCGCATTGAATTGCTTCTGCCTCCTCCCAATGTCTTGCCTCTGCTGCTTCCACCTTGGCCTGCACTTTTGCCTCTGCTGCTTCAGCTTCAGCTTTCGCCTTTGCAGCTCTGGCCTCTTCCTCCTCTCATTTGACCTCATCTCCTAGGTCCTGCAATGAAACCTTGGTGCCCCATGGCAGCCACTCCTGACATGCCAGAGGAGCGTACATCTCGAATACCTCATCAATGATCTTTTGAACTGCCTGCGAATGAGGCTCCTCAACATCATCCACAAGATTGTCATATTCATACTACAAACAGTCATTAGCATCTAAAAGCACCTCAGAAAATGTGTCGACACTCACCATTTTCTCACAAAAGTTGTGCCCCCACACTTTGAAGTTGATATCTTCTGCCTTACCAACCTCGGGCATGGCCTTCACATGTTCAAGGATGTCATTTTCAAATTTGAGGAGTAGCGACATGATCGGAGGATGTAAGAGATGAGTACAACTCGAGGATGAGAGAAAAGAGCAACATTTTCAAGTCACCTTATAAGTTTTTCAACATGATCACAGATTTGGCACGTGACTCCAATCAGCTGACTGGGACAGTCAGGATTTCAGTAAGGGGGTGGATGATAGGTCCACCTTGCAGCTGAGCTCTGAAAACAATACATCACACTGGGACAAATCCCCCACAACATCTTACAATTTTGCAAATGGTTACAAATGCCTATGAATGCACAAAACAATGACACAACACTTCGAAACATTTCAAAAGACTTTGTACCATTTTGAACGACTTTGGCCACAATATTCTTATCGTACCACACCTCGAACACATGTTCCCAGCATTCCACACACTGATGTATTGTGTTTCTGCCATGACAAACACAAGGAGACACAATGGCTAGCACCTTAGCACGCATCGAGGCACTTTTTGACATCTTCATGATTTATTGGAACAACAAGACAAGGAAATTTGATATATCATGTATATTGCATGTTTCCTTCTTATCATTTTCTCATTTACTTCGTGATTTTGACACCTTGTTCACTGCCTGATGTTTACCACATGTTTTGCCTCATGGCCTTTTACCTTTTTAGTACTATTTCTCTAAAACATATATAGTTTGGTGTATTTACTGTGGTAGAAAGCAAGAAATCATCTTCCTCAATTGCATATCGTCAAACTTAAGAGTTCTGCTCTTGAGTCTTAGCTCAGTCTTAGTCCGAAACTCTCCAGTATTCCACAAACTTTGTCGTTTTTCTACTTAGTCTCCCAAAACTATCGTCAATCATACATCAGCTTTGTCATCATCTTCTCCACTGCTTCCACCTATCGTCATCATCTCATGAGCCCTTCAAAACCATTTAGAGACTTTTCAAATTCTTTTGGATCACGACTAAATTCCTTCATATTGTTTTGAAATGCTTTGTCATGTTTATGTACAGTTTTGCAGGACTTTGCACTGCTTTGCAACATTTTGTAGTACATCTACCAACCTCCAGTTAGCATGGTGATATTCAGTACTACCTCGCAACCTTCCTCAGACTCGTGTTATATCTCCTAAGACCAGTTTTGTTGGTTTTGGTTGAGTTTCTGGGTTGAGCATCATCATCATATGCATGGGGTGGGTGTCATGGTGTTCGGCGGAGGCATTGCCCACCCCTCCTCACATGTGTCCATCGCCATAGAACAATCTGTGAAGGGGCTTGTACCAAGAAGCAAGAAACAACTAGGACTTCTGTCATGTTGATGCTCATCTGATAGCCCATCTTTCCACTTTTTTTCTGACCCCTTCTTGATTGTATATTAACTTAACTTATGGATATAAGATACTTGTGCAGCCATGGTCCAATATTCAATTTTCAAGCAGGGAAGTCACAGCTCATCAAGTCTTGTTCAGTTTGGTGTCAAACTGTGTAGGGGCCTTATCCTATATCTGAATATACTCCACTCTTTATTAATCATTACAGATCAATTCAGGATTTCAAATGAGTGATTTGGTTTGAATTTACTTTGCCATGTCATGCTCTCCAAGAATGTGATATGGCAGCTGATACCAAATTGAAATGTGAGTTTTTATTCCATTAAGCTGCTCTCATGTCAACACCTGAGCCTCAGACATCTCACAAGCTTCATGGTCCACCAGTGCGAGCTTTGTATACTCTGGGATGCCCCAAAGCACCAGCTTCCACATGCCTCCAGGGGATTAAGCCACCAGAATTGACCCTTGCACAGACATCTGCAGAACCTGTTTCAAAGCTCAACCTGTTGTTTATGCCTGCTGACTGGCAAGTTCATCTTATCTCATGGATCCAACAAGGCTATGATAGTGTATTTCTGGCTGGCACTGGATATGGGAAGAGTCAGGACTTGCTGTTCTGGGAGGTCAAAGTGGAATGGTGATTATCATCAGTCCTTTGAAGGCTCTCGAGTGTGATCAGGTGCATTGTTTAAATATTGTAGCAGATGACAACTGACAGTTACAAATTGTAGGTTTTGCAAGCAATGAAGAAAGGCATTCATGCTGTTCTGATAAATGAAGATAATACAAAGAGTGCAGGGCTCTGGGCAGAAGTGCACATGAAAGCTCAGATGGTTTACATCCCCTTCAAGATGGCACTGTCTGCCATCTTTATCAAATTGTGGACAAACACTTGATTTTGTGTGTGGGTGCAGGTGCTCATTGTTGATGAAACAAATTGCATTGATGAGTGGGGTGAAGAATTTTGCCCAAAGTATCATGAACTGTAGAAGCTGGGCAGCTTTACAAGGCAAGAGATTCCCTTTGTCACATGTACTGCCACAGCAGACACAAGCACCTTCAATGACATCTGGAAGTCACTTGGGTTTGGCAAACAACTGTTCTGGGGTATTGATGTTGGTTGTGACCAATCTGCTCATCCTGACATGGCAATTGGTAAACTCCAAAACAGCCATCCTGGATGTCCTCAACTTCCTTCTGACAGCTCTCAATGACACCATGCTGGTTGGTGTGATCCTCAAGGGACTCTGTTACTATGGTTCTGAGGCCACATGCAGTAGCAGCAGTACTGGGGTGAAGATGTGGCAACAAGCTCTGCCACCTCATCTTTGCAATTGTGTATATGCATTTTCCTCAGGAATTTTGGAGGAAGCCTAGCAGCAATGCTAGGAGGAGTTCATGTTGGGATGATACCACATTATCTGCTGCACAGATGCAGCAGAAATGGGGTGCAGCATACCAGATGTTGCATTTACAGTAATTTTTGGGTGTCCATGGTCACTTTTGGTGGTAGCACAGCAATGGGGATGAACTGGTCAAGACCGGAAGACACTCAGGACACTACTGGACCTCATGGGCAAGTCACCCCCAAACAAAAATAATCCTTGTATTCATTGATTTTTCAGCTGATTTTATTCATGCACTGCCTGAAGTCCCCTCCACATGTCCTTCCTCATGAATGTCTGTTGATTCAAACCAATTCTCCCAGCACTTGATTGACTATGAGCCCCCTGCTGGTTGGTAAACTGTGCCCAGCCAGGGCTGAGAAAAAGAATCTATGGGCCCAGCTCATCAGTTGTTGGCTGTCTCAACAGAATGACATTGGGGGATGTCTCCTTTTATCACTGGAAATAGCACTACCACCAAAACAACTCAATAGTCTAGTCACTCATAGTGCAATATTTCTAAAGCTGGTTACCATTGGTTGGAAGGAGATCCTCAATGTCATAAATGGGATTTCACTGTTGAGAAAGACTTTGTGGACATTGGGAAGCTCATATCAGATTGGTGTGTCTTGGCATTGTCATCTGGTACCCACCATCCCAGAGGTAACAGTCAAAAAAGAATTGTGTTGACAACCTGGATCTAACACCTCAACTGATGCCTATTTCACAACCAGTTTTTACTCCAAGTCCAAGACACCAACCATCAAGTACCCATTCTCATATTGCTGGACCCTCCCATTTTACTCAGCAGGCTCTCCTGTATGCTGGTGATGTATTCTGAACTAAACCTGCAAGGACTTTATCACTGTTCACACTGCCACCACCTTTTTCCAAATGTGTCTACAAGTTTACAGCCATACCATCCACTGTCGTGTTTAAATCAGCACCCCTCAGTGAGGTATCCACCTTATGATAGCACTGGTACAATGCCATATTCTGCTTCCCCATTAAGAACACCCTTGCAACATTATCCCTCATCACAGCATCAAGTCCCACAGCCTGTTCCATATTCTCCTATGTACCCATCTCCCTATACATTTCCTGCTTCCCAACCACATCTTTATCAACACCCAAATGTTTGCATCTCCATCTCAGCAAATACTGTTACCCTCTACTCAGACAGATTTAAATCATGTAAATTATGAGACACCACATTCAAATTGCTAAAATAATTCAACTCCTTCACTGAACTCATCACATCCACCAAGTGACCCTGCTCCTAAGCCTCTATCACCAATTTCATCTCCATGCATTTCTTAGCAATCTTCATGAATAATCAGGTTCTCAACATCATCAAAGGCTGTCCCATTGTGAAGCCTTGTATCTTGAGGTCCTGAATCTGTTGTGGTTTCTGTAGTAAGTGGGTAACCCAGAGCAGGATTATAGCTTGTGGATACAAGGAACTCCTGAAACTTGGTCTGCCATATCTCTGCATCTGCTACCATCACACCAAAAATAGCTGACCATGGCTCCAAATCCTTGGTGGTTGTGGTTACAGCAATAGGGGTAGTTTTTTTCTTTCTGAGATTTCTTGGGTGGAGCAGGGACATGGTGACTAAATGGGGACAATAGGAATTTGAGTTGAACCATCTCCTCCACAAGGGATTTCAGGTCAAACTGGAAAACTGACTGTTTTGAGTGTTGAGCATGATCCATTGGCCATCCATTCCCCATCTGTTTACAAACCAGGCCCTCTCCAGTGCTGCCTGCATGGCTGGTGTCATCTCATACTTCCAATATATCAAAACCTCCACACATTCCCAGATGTAATTATGTTGGCCAGCCCCCTGGAAACTCAGTGCCCAATATTTGAGGACCCATAGAACTCACCCACCATCAGCATGACTAACTGCATGTTTGAACTCACAGAAAAATAATGCATCCCACATGAAATAAATTGAGTGTGCCATGTAGTCATCATCACCATCCTGAGCCTGTTCTGCAGCATGTGTAGTTGTGAAGTCCTTTGCAATAATATGGGAAATGTCCTTGATGTCACTGAGTGTGAGCCACCACTTTGAGAGATGATTCCAGAGTGTGAACCCATTTGTTACCCTCGCTATACTTGAGAAAAGAAAGATAGTAACAATTTTGCCTACATGATGCAGTTAGTGCTTTGAGGTCTGGTCCGGTCCAGTTTTTCACCCTCCTCAAGGGTGGACTGAGAACTTGACTGGTCATCTTATTTCAAAGATATCTAAAAAACTGGACCAGACCCTATAGGACCAGTCCACTACAGTTTTGAGCAGTTACTGGACCAGTTATGTACTGTACAGTACTTATGTTACTAACTACCTACAGTTCATTGATACATACTGAATAAAAAAGAAATGAGAAAAGGCCTCACGATCCCCCCTGCAAGCAGCGGCTTGCAAGGCTGGATTTAGGTGCTTGGCATTGGTGTTGGCCATGTTGGTATTGACCCCATTGCAAAAACAAAAACACCTCACAATCCCCCCCACGACCAGTGGCTCATGAGGCTGGATGTGAATTCTTGGTGTTGGTGTTGGTGGCATTGGCATTGACCCCATTGTCATTGTTGGTGTCATTGTCATCACTTGGGCTTGTCATTGCCATGTCACCATGCATCCCATATGTACCCCACAAGCAGAGAGGGCTCATGGCAGCAATGGGAGGTGTGGTGGTGGTGGGTGTCATTGTTGTCACATTGTGCTTGTCATTGCCATGTCACCACACACCCTGTATGTACCCCACAAGCAGAGGGGGATCATGGCAGCAGTGGGAGGTGTGGTGGTGGTGGTTGTTCCTCATTGTCACCTGGCATGTTGGTTAGTTGTTGTTGATAGAAGTTAACATTAAATAATTACCTGGGCCCAAATGATATCTGTCATTGTTTGGACCCTGTTCCAGCAGTGGTGGCCATGGCAGTTGTGGGAGAGAAATAAGTTATGAACCACATTCCAGATCATGGCAATGCAGTACAAATGCATGTAGACATATAAATGAAAGATGTAAATGTGTCAAAAACGTGTAAACAAAAGCATGTGGCCATGCAAACAGGTACAAATGGTCTGTGCTTGCATTGCAGTATTTAAACAGCTCACTTTTCGCTCTTTTCATTTGGGAATGCCCCATTTTTTAACTACAAGACATGTAAATTGTATTGTATTATTGTACAGACATGTATATATTTGCTATCTGTTAGCTAGGGACCATAAGTTCAGTCTAGAACCAGTCTAGACCGGCTCTCGACAGTTTAGTAAGTGTTGAGGAAAATGAGAACCGAAAACTGGACTGCTTGAAGACCTGGTCGAACTGGGACCAATGGTCCTATAGGACCGGTTACAAATGTTGGTTCAGTTCAGTCTGGTCCTCAGTTCTTGGGACTGGACCTCAAAGCACTAGATGCAGTGAAGCACCCATGCAATTAATGAATATCAGATCAAGGATTTCAAAGCTGCATAGTTTGAAATTTTTATTTTTATTTTATTATGTTGAATTATGCTACATTACACCAAATGATGCTATGTAGATGATGCTCCAAACATGTGTCAAATTTTATTTTGCATGTGTCAATATATATGTGCATGTATGCATGCATCAGTGGCAACAATGTACAATATATGTAACATAGTGTATAAACCTCAAATACACACCTAGTGGACTCCAGTTGTGTTCTCTTAGGTATTCCACCTATACTTGTAGTGTGAAATGCCTTTCTCAACCAATCATTCTATCAATAACCCCTCACATCAAAACCATCAGTTGACCCATCATGCATGCAGATCCTGCCCCCTTCTTGTAGAGAGAACCTGCATGGGCTTAGCTAGCAGGTAGTGGGTGTTGCCCTAACAGAAGAACACAACTTCCCATATCAGTGTGCCTTCTCATATGTCATTGTTTCACTGCACCACATTTGATTACTCATCCTTTCAGCACAAGCTGAAAGTACTTGTGCATATGTAATCTACCTTTATTTCATAAGCTGATGCCAGTCCTTGCCTTACATTGCAACTGCCAGTGATTGAGAGGCAGAGCTCATCATTAGGACAGCTGCAACCAGACAACTGTTTGGATTTAGTTTAGTTACAATTTACATTACTCTATTTGGATGACTATTGTAGTTACAAGCCAAATTCAGTGATAACTCCAAGATTAGGCACCTTAGCCAAAGAAGTGATCCATCACAGATCTATCTGTTATGTCCAAACCATCAACTTCTAATCCTGGTCCTAATCCTGTTCCCACACCAGCACTACAGGTGAAGATTGATGTGCTTATGGCACAAGTGTTGCAATTAGTGTCAGTGTTGGCAGCATCCCAGTCCAGGCAAGCAGAAGTACAGCCAGAGATGACCAGTGCTTTACAGTCCCCCACTTGTCCTAGTGGACTCTGACTGGACTGACCAGAGTCCAAGTGAGTCCAAGTGGAGTCCAATTGAACTACATTAAGTCAAGTAGAGTTCAATCCCCCACTGGAGTCTGACTGGAGTCCAAGTGGATGCATTTCAACCAAATGATAGATACTGAGTTCAAAGGACTTTGGACTTAGTGAATCTCATAAAATACCCACAAAATAAATTTGTGTAGTGCAGGGATTGAACTCAAGACCTCATGATGAGGTATCACATGACAGACCAGATAAGTGTGCTCAGCCAGTTGAGCCACATGTGAATTCTTATTTATCAATATAAGGTTTATTTATAATCCAAACTCAAACTATTTTTGTTCATCTTTTTTCAAGGAGGGCCATTTCACTAAGATAAAAAAAAATCAATTAACTACAGCCCTTGTGTCTTGTGTGAGGGGTAAGTACAACAATATATATACCCCACACATTCAGTGTGAGGGGGGGGGGGAGGGCAGAATCAAAAATAATAAAGACCCCTCCCCAAGCAAAATGCAGGGGAGAGGGGGTTGGGGGATCCAGGGTGTGTCATCATCAGTGTCGCTTGGCATCTGCTGCTGGTGGTGCCATGCAGGTGGTGCATTGTCATTGGCAGTAGTGGTGGTGGCTCATTCCTGGCCTGGTGCTCACCAACATTGTCATTGGCAGTAGTGGTGGCTCATTCCTGGCCAGGTGCTCACCAACGTCATTGTTGGCTGCTAACACCCCACCTATTGTTGCTGCACCAGCAGCACCAGATGCTATGGAGGTTGATCAAGCAGGGAGACATGCCCCAGTTAAATGTTTTAACTGTGGGCAGTTAGGACATATTTGTAGGAATTGTAGGCAGAAGAGAAAGATTAGGGAAGCTACAATCAAGGAAGTGAAGCAGGGGGAAGGCAGGCAGCAGAATTTTGTGGAAGAGTCCCAGTGAAGGTTTCCCCATTGGTGACCCAGAACCATTACAATGTACTAGTATCAGAGGAAACTCAGGGCAAACCAGAAAAGGAAATTGATGAGGAGTACAACCATCATCAATCATGTGACAAAGGAAATTGGCAAACACTATTTCCAAAAACCCCTAAATTTTTTATTCACTCTGCATGAATAGAACCTGAAATCACTTTGACTGTGGGATTGAAGACAGCGGACATGCACACAGCGATTGATGTGGAAGTGTTGCTCAATAGCAGTGCTACAGGATTATTTATTAATTGATCCTTAATTACTGGAAATGGTATTAACACATGTGAGCTATCACACCCTATAATGGTGTACAATATTGATGGAACAATAAATTGTAGAGGAACTATCAAGGAGGTGACTACTTATGAGTGGACTCAGATGCATCAGACTTTGCTACTGGAGTGGTATTATCAATGCTATGCAAAGATGACAAATGGCATCCTTGTGCAAATATATCCTGAGGGTTGAATGATGTGGAGAGGAATTATGATGTGCATGACAAAGAGATGTTGGGAATAATAATATGAGCATTGGAGGTGTGGAGACATTATTTGGAGGGATGTATGCATCAGATTGAAATCTGGATGGATCATCAAAATCTGCAAAACTTCATGTCTGCCCCAAAAAGCTTAACCACTGGCAAGTGCATTGGGCATTATTCCTATCATGTTTCAATTTTCACTTGGTCCACAAAGCGGGAAGCTTAATGAGGAAAGCAGATGCATTATCCAGATGTATTGATCACAAAAGGGGGGTGGAGGACAATGAGAATGTTACCTTACTCAAACCTGAATACTTTTGCATTTGCGCTATGCACCAAGGGCATCTATTAATAGATAGCTTGGAAATGGAGATGTTGTCTAAAATTAGACAATGTTCAGAAATGGATGATGAAGTGGTGGAAGCCATGAAAGCTTTCAAGGGAGAGAAGAAAAATAATATTAAAGGAGATGAATGGGTTGAGGAGCAAGGCTTAGTATTATTCCAAGGGAAGGTGTATGTTCCAAAGGATCAGGATTTGCGAAGGGAGATCGTCCAGTTACATCATAATATGCCAACTGCCAGACACCCAGGAAGATGGAAGATGTTGGAATTAGTGATGAGAAATTATTGGTGGCCTGGAATTTCTAAATATGTGTTGGTGTGTGTGATGGATGTGATACATGCATGAGGGGGAAGAAGTTGCCAGAGAAACCTGGAGGGAAGTTAATGCCAAACCCCATACCAAAAGCACCCTGGCAAGATATATCCATGGATTTTATCACTGGATTACCCGAAGCTCAAGGGTATGACACTATATCTGTGGTATGTGACCACTTTACAAGGAGGTCCATATTATTCCTACCACTACAGAAACCTCATCATTAGGCTTGGCACACCTCTACCTGAATCAGGTATGGCAGTTACAGGGATTACCTGATACCATTATCTCTGATTGTGGACCACAATTCACTTCTGCATTTATGCGAGAATTAAACAACACATTGGGTTTTCACTGAACTTTACACTGCCCCACATAGTCCTGGAGGAATCCTGGTAGTCCTACCAGGAAGACCAGGAATCCTCCAGGAATCCAGTAGGACTCACCAGGACTCACCAGGAATCCAGTGGGACTTACCAGGATTCCTGGGCTGTTACCAAACATCCAACCATAATGGAAAGTCAATTTGATATCTTATGAGTTCAAGTGCCTCAACTTCAGAAATTTCACAATGTGCCCACAAAACAGATTTGTGCAAAGCAGGAATTGAACTCAGGACCTCATGATGAGGAATCACATGACAAATCAGACAAGTGTGCTCAACCAGTTGAGCCACAGAAGAATTATTTGTTATCCATATAAAGTTTATTTATGACTCAAACTCAAACTCAAGCATATAATCTCTCTCAAAGTCACTATTAAGATCAAATAATTTTAATCAACTACATCCCTCACATTAGATGCGAGGGATACAATACAATTAACTACATAAAAAAGCCCTCCCATGCACCTCGTGCAAGGGAGAGCCCTAAAAGTATTTACAGATAAAACTAAATCCCCCCGCCATTGTAAAATGCGGGCAAGGGGGAGGGCATTAATATGAATGAAAAAAAATGAAAAAAAACCCTCCCCATGCAAAATGCGGGGGAGGGGGTGGCCTGGTGGTGTCTCATTGTGGTGTGGGTGCATGGGTCCTGCTCCCTGTCCTCATCCCCATCCCTGTCCCTGTCCCCATCTCCCCATCGTCCCCATCACAATGGTTCCCCATTTCTGCCCCACAAGCAGTTGCTCGTGGTGGCAGATTGGGGTGCTGCTGTGGTGGTGGCTGTCATCGCCATTCCACCTGCAATTCACCCCACGAGCAGTGGCTCATGGGGCTGGAGGCGGGTGGTGTGTCATTAGCCCCATCATCGTCGTCCGTCATGGTTGGTGGCCATGCTTTGCATTCTGGAGGTTCTGGTGCTGGTAGGTGGTGGCATCATCATTGTTGTCAACTGCACACTCACAATCCACCCTATGAGCAGAGGCTCGCAGGCGTGGGGTGGGTGTGTTGGGTTGTCTCATGTCCGGCCATTGTTACCAGTAGAGTAGAACCTATAAAACAAAAGAAACAAGTTAGTTAATTTATAAAAACAAAAAGGAAACAAAAAAAACTTATGTAGAGCCCAAGCGACACAATCTGCGTCGTTTGGGCCCGTGTTCCATGCAGTCAGTTCATTTGTGGGTGGTGGCATCGTTACCAGTAGATTATAACCTAGAAAACTAAAGAAACAGGTTAGTTAAATTATCAAAACAAAAAGCAAATGAAAAAAACTTATTTAGGGCCCAAATGATGCAATGTGCATTATTTGGGCCTGCATTCCATGAAGTTGGCTTGTTTGCGGGTGGTGGCATCGTTACCAGTAGATCACAACCTAGAAAACTAAAGAAACAGGTTAGTTAGTTTATAAAAACAAAAAGCAAACACAAAAAAACTTACATAGGGCCCAAGCAATGCAATCTGCGTCATTTGGGCCCATGTTCCATGCAGTCAGCTTGTTTGCAGGTGGTGGTGTCATTACCAGTAGATTATAACCTAGAAAACTAAAAAAACAGATTAGTTAGTTTATAAAAACAAAAAGCAAATGAAAAAAAAAACTTATGTAGGGCCCAAACGATGCAGGAGGTTGCATTGTTTGGGCCCACGTTCTGTCCAGTTGGCTAGTTTGAAGGTGGTGGTGATGGTGGAGTGGGTGTGGGAACAGTGGCAGCAGGTGTCCACACAGTGGTGGTGGTGGTAGAACAGAGAGGAGAGAGGTGGCATTGTCGAGAGTGGTGGTGATGGTTGATGAGCTGGCAGTGTTGATGACGCGGCTGTGTGCTTTGTCATGCACAGCTGCCCCAATGGTACCTAGAGCAGTTTGTGGGCGCACTTTCCAAGTCTATGTGGTGTAGTGGTTATATTGGCTGTGCTGAACTGTTGTTGTCTAATGCCTAGGGTTCAATTCTGTCTTGTGTCATTTATTTTATTACTTAGTAGTAAGGACTCCTGGTTCAATCCTACTGGATTCCTGGTCCATCCTCCTGGATTCCTCATAGTCCAAGTCCTGGGGAATTCCTGGAATGGTACCAGGAAGAGCCCAATTTACCAGGATTATACCAGGAATCCACCAGAAATCCTACTGGAAGAGAAACTGCCAGGAATAAACCATTTGGTGGACAATGGCTGAAGCAGGAACTACCAGGAATACATGGGGCAGTGTAAAGAGCTCGGTTTTCAAATGAAATTATCTATGGCACCCACAGACTAATGGGCAGACAGAGAGGATGAACTAGGAGTTGGAGCAGTACCTACACATGTTTGTCAACTACTGACAAACCAACTGGCCTGAATGGCTGGCAAATGCCAAAATTTCCCACAACAATAAGTTCTGTTTGGCTACTTGAATGTCCCCCTTCTTTGCTAATTAGAGGTATAATCCCCACATGGGAATGAAACCCCAAAGGGAAATTAAGTTACAAGTGGTAGAAGACTTTGTATCTAAGATGCAAAAAAGCAGAGGTGGCGTTGATGAAATCATGTGATGATATGGTGCAACATGCAGATCACACTCAAGCTCCTGCTCCAGAGTATGATATTGGTGACTTGGTATGGCTAAGTACCGAGGACCTTAATATTACATGACCTTCTAGGAAACTCACAGAGAAACCAGTTGGCCCATATGCAATCTCTAAAGTAATTTCACCTAACGCAGTAGTGCTAAAATTACCTTGATCATTCAAGATTGATCCTGAGATTAATGTTTCCCACCTATGCCCCTAGTGCCCACCTACTATTCCTGGCCAACAAATTACTCCACAAGCTCCAATAACCATAGAAGGTGCTCCAGAATATGTAGTCGAAGAAATTCTAGACTCATGTCTTTGACAAAATAAATTGGAGTTCTTAATGAATTGGAAGAATTATACAGATGAAAACAACTCATGGGAACCTGGAGAGAATTGTAAGCAAGTGCATAATATGATTGCCCAATTCTTTAAACATAAACCAAATGCTCCATGTCACATTGCAAGAATGGTGTGTGAGGGGATGAAATTCCAGCCTTACCAAAATTTCATGGAGGGGACAGATACAATATTTTCTTGCCTGGAAGTTGAGGCATCAAAGGGGTGTAATGTTGGAAACAGCCCCATTACATAATAAGATTTCATTTTTATTTTATTATGTTGAATTATGCTACATTACACTGAATGACACTACATGACACTCCAAACATTGATGGGTCACATGTTGAATTTTATTTTGCATGCATCAATGTATATGTGCAAGTACACATGCATCAGTAGCAACAATGTACAATATATGTAACATAGTATATAAACCTTGAATACACACCTAGGGGACCCCAGTTGTGTTCCCTTAGGTATACCACATATATTTGTGGTGTGAAACACCTTTCTCAACCAACCATTCTATTAATAACCCCTCACATCAAAACCATCAGTTTCCCCATCACACATGTGGATCCCGCCCCCTTCTTGTAGAAAGTACCCACATGGTCTTAACTAGCAGATAGTGGGGGTCACCCTAACAAAGAGATGCAATGCTTGAAGGGCAAAATGGAAGTGTGCACTAAGCTCCTCAGGATATTCAACATGTTCCATAGTGTTCACATCATCCACACAATCATGGAGAGCCCCATGGAGATTGCTCCATGGAGATTGCTCAAAGTTAACCAATCACCCTCTATGATGCATACCTTTGATGACCATGCCTCCTCAGAAAGTGATGACCACTCCTGGATGGCCTTCAGAACCTCAATGATTCCCTTCTTAGATCCTTCATTAACTTCAAACACACCAAAAGGCCAAACATCTGTTTTCTTGGCCTCCAAAGGTCTATCATCCAGAATCATCTTTCTCATTTCTTTCAACATCTCTGTACAATCTTTCCAATCCTGGCTTCCAGGATGATACAGGACCAGACTTTCCACAATAAGTCCTTGGAAGGCCAGTAACATATGAGTGTCATCATCATTTGTTGGAAGGATGTCTTTGACTGTGGCAGATGCTTGCTTGCTTCATAGACTGAGTTTGGCTTCCAGATGTTCAGCAGACTTCTTGAGATCTTTGAGGCCAATAACAGCACAGTTTGTTGCATGGATCATTGAATTCTGGTTCATCATTCATTGTTGAAACTGGTGAACAATGAGATTGATGTTATCAAAGATGACAACAAAGATTTGAACACTCAAGATTAGGTCAACTCCAAGTTGCATTGCATTATTTGAGCTGTACATTTTCAGTCATTCTATTGTTTGACTAGAAATGCACACACCCGCATTGCTGAGCATCAACATTACATGTGAACTGGTCCTAGGGATCTGCATGGGTAACCTGCAGGTACATGGGACACAACTCCTGCATACCCACAGGTAAATGCTTGTGGGTTGCCACAGGTATGGGTATAGTCAAGGGGTCACCAAGAATTTCATTCGTCAATGTACACTACAGGTCAATATGATCCCACCCCTCCCCAAGCTCAGGCTCCTCATATCCTTCAACATCAGCCAGAGTACCCACTGCCAAAACATCAGAGTCCATCACAAAACCCATCAAACTCCACAATCGTAAGCATATCAATGCCTGAGTAGACTGCACAGAGAGTCAGCTTCAAACATGATACAAAATGAGATGTCTGTGGCTGAATACATGTTCAATGTCAACAGATGTGGCTACAAGGAACATCAGTAAACTATCTTGAAAGCATGAAAGAACAGGACACACCAGGGATTGTAAGGTAGTCTAATGCCATCTGCAAGAGGTGCAGATACATTGCCAAATATTTGTGATGCCCCATCAATACATCCTTCACATCTTCTGGGTCAGTGCTCAGGTAACAGGCCAGTTCATTGCGATGCTCTTTTCAGGTGGGAGCTTTGAGTGATGGAAGGTCATTGAAGACATTCCATGGCTTTGTCAATGATACTGTCTGCAGTCAATTAGCCAAGCAAGCACTGTTGCAATGGCTTCCAAACCTCTGTAGTGTTGATAGCATCACTGGGGTTGCAAGGGTCCTTCTGTTTGTAAGAACATTAAAATACCAATTCCTTGGCAGTGTCAATCCACTCCTGTTCCCACTTGGCAGACTTGAAGTATAAGAGTTTGTGACGAGGGTGAAGGACTATCCACTGGGTGCAGGGCACAGTACCCCTGATGGGGTATTATGTAAGTATCTTGGAAGTATTCCTAATGCTGTCAAGATACTAGCCCAGAAGTATGTTGCAAGTATGCTGATTGTTGATTACCATACCTCCACATTAGTAACTTGTGCATATTGTAACTGTATTCTGAATGTCTTGGCTGAAAAATTATACATTATCTCCTCCCTACTATCACAATAATATTAAGATACTTCTAATGGAGTATTGAAGTGAAAGATCAAAATATTTTTCAAGTACTGAGAAGGCAGTAAATTGGTGGTATTGAGGTGATTTCTTCAGTACTATCTACAATACTATCAAGATGATATCACAATACTTTGCTTGGGATATGTTAGCAATATGATGGAAAAGATCTAGAAAACCTCTGTGTCAGTATGCTTGAAATATCATAGAAGTACACAAACAAGAAGAGTAGTCATACACCCCATACCTTCACAATACTAAAGCCAGGGAATATTGGAAGTATTGAAGTGTTGTTTATTCAATACTGTCAAACTACTCTATGAGAAGTACATAAGAAGAAATTTGATAAATTGGGAAAGTATTATTAGCAGATGTCTGCACATGCGAGTCTGCTGTTGCAAGTATCTACTTCCATGTCTGAGTACCTACATGTCCACTGGCATGTATCTACTCAGGTACTCACTTGCACATCCAAGTTGTATGTCCAAGTACTTACTCAAGTACTTACTGGCACCTATTTGAGTACTGACTAGTACTTGCCAGTGCATATCCAAGTACTTACTCAAGTATCTACTGGAACCTATTCAAGTTTGAGTACTTACTTGTATATCCAAGTACCTACTTGAATGTCCAGGTATCTACTCAGGTACTTACATTCATCCAAGTTGTATGTCCAAGTACTTACTCAAGTACCTACTTGCACCTATTTGAGTACTTACTTGCATATCCAAATACCTACTTTATATCTACCTGCATGTTCAGGTATCTACTCAAGTACTCACTTGCATATCCAAGTACTTACTCAAGTACCTACTGTTATCATATCCAAGTACTTACTCAGGTACCTAGTACTGGCACCTATTGGAGTACTCACCTACACATTCTGGTACTTACTCGAGTACCTACTGTTACCTATTTGAGTCCTTACTTGTATATCAAAGTACCTACTTGATATATACTTGTGGGTGCAGGTATCTACTCAAGTACTTACTTGCACATCCAAGTACTTACTCAAGTACCTACTGTTACTATGTCCAAGTACTTACTCAAGTACTTACTACTTGCACCTATTGGAGTACTTACTTGCATATCCAAATACCTACTTTATATCTACCTGCATGTTTGAGGTATCTACTCAAGTACTTACTTGCACATCCAAGTACTTACTCACACAAGAGGCAGAGCAATATATTACCCTGGAGAAAATGTTGGGAATAATGGGAGAAAAAGACACTTTTTCACTGGGGAAAAATAAAAGGAACCATCAGTAAAAATATGTTATTTTCTCACACTTTGTTCTTTTGGTTGCTGCAGGAAAACAATTAATTTGTTTCCAGGAGAAAAAGTTGTGAACATTAGGGGGGAAAAGGTCATTTTCCCACATATTCCCACTTTTTCTGTGGAAAAATAACTAATCTGTTTCTAGGTGAAAAAATTGTGGAAGTCAGGAGAAAAAATGTTATTTTCACCAGACATAGAGAAAATGTGGAAAAAAAGATATATTTCCCCTCCATTTTCACCTGATTTTCTCCTGGGAATGGATGAGTTATTTTTGCTGAGCAAGAGCAAAGAGAAAAGTGTGGGAAAAACAACATTTTTTTACTGATGGTTCCTTTTATTTTTTCCCTGTTATTTCCAACATATTCTCCAGGGTAATATATTGCTCTGCCTCTTGTGTCAAGTACCTACTGTTACTATATCCAAGTACTTACTCAAGTACCTGCTGGTACATATTTGGGTACTTATTTGTATATCCAAGTACCCACCAGTGGTTATTTGAGTATTTACTTGTATATCCAAGCAGTGCCTACTAGTATCTATTTGAGTACTTACTTGTATATCCAAGTAGCTACTTGATATCTACTTGTGTGTCCAGGTATGTACTCAAGTACCACTTGCACATCCAAGTTGTACATCCAAGTACTTACTCAGGTACCTAGTACTGGCACCTATTGGAGTACTTACCTGCACATCCTGGTACTTACTCAAGTACCTACTGTTACCTATTTGAGTCTTTACTTGTATAGTACCTACTTGATATATACTTGTGTGTCCAGGTATCTACTCAAGTACTTACTTGCACATCCAAGTTGTACATTCAAATACTTACTCAGGTACCTAGTACTGGCACCTTATCCAAGTACTTACTCAAGTACCTACTGGTACATATTTGGGTACTTACTTTCATGTTCAAGTTGTATGTCCAAGGACTTTCTAAAGTACCTATTAATTAGGTATCTGTATATCCAAGATAGTTACTTAAATAGATACTTTGTCATGGATGTAGGTACTAGTACTCAGATATGTACTCAGACATTCAAGTAAGTACTCAAGTAAATACCTGGTCATGGAAGAAGGTACTAGTACTCAGATATGCAAGTAGGTCAAGATGGTACTCAAATAGGTACTTCAGGAAGTGCTTGGATGTACAACTTGGATGTGCAAGTAAGTACTTGAGTAGATACCTGGACCCACAAGTATATATCAAGTAGGTACTTTGATATACAAGTAAGGACTCAAATAGGTAACAGTAGGTACTTGAGTAAGTACCAGGATGTGCAGGTGAGTATGCCAATAGGTGCCAGTACTAGGTACCTGAGTAAGTACTTGAATGTACAACTTGGATGTGCAAGTAAGTACTTGAGTAGATACCTGGACACACAAGTATATATCAAGTAGCTACTTCAATATACAAGTAAGTACTCAAATAGATACTAGTAGGCACTGCTTGGATATACAAGTAAATACTCAAATAACCACTGGTGGGTACTTGGATATACAAATAAGTATTGATATACAAGTAAGGACTCAAATAGGTAACAGTAGGTACTTGAGTAAGTACCAGGATGTGCAGGTAAGTACTCCAATAGGTGCCAGTACTAGGTACCTGAGTAAGTACTTGGATGTACAACTTGGATGTGCAAGTGGTACTTGAGTACATACCTGGACACACAAGTAGATATCAAGTAGCTACTTGGATATACAGGTAAGTACTCAAATAGATACTAAGTAGGCACTGCTTGGACATACAAGTAAATACTCAAATAACCACTGGTAGGTACTTGGATATACAAATAAGTGCTCAAATAGGTACCAGCAGGTACTTGAGTAAGTACTTGGATATGGTAACAGTAGGTACTTGAGTAAGTACTTGGATGTGCAAGTGAGTACTTGAGTAGATACCTGAACATGCAGGTAGATATAAAGTAGGTATTTGGATATGAAAGTAAGTACTCAAATAGGTGCAAGTAGGTACTTGAGTAAGTACTTGGACATACAACTTGGATGAATGTAAGTACCTGAGTAGATACCTGGACATTCAAGTAGGTACTTGGATATACAAGTAAGTACTCAAACTTGAATAGGTTCCAGTAGATACTTGAGTCAGTACTCAAATAGGTGCCAGTAAGTACCTGAGTAAGTACTTGGACATACAACTTGGATGTGCAAGTGAGTACCTGAGTAGATACATGCCAGTGGACATGTAGGTACTCAGACATGGAAGTAGATACTTGCAACAGCAGACTCGCATGTGCAGACATCTGCTAATAATACTTTCCCAATTTATCAAATTTCTTCTTATGTACTTCTCATAGAGTAGTTTGACAGTATTGAATAAACAACACTTCAATACTTCCAATATTCCCTGGCTTTACTATGGTGAAGGTATGGGGTGCATGACTACTCTTTTTGTTTGTGTACTTCTATGATATTTCAAGCATACTGACACAGAGGTTTTCTAGATCTTTTCCATCATATTGCTAACATATCCCAAGCAAAGTATTGTGATATCATCTTGATAGTATTGTAGATAGTATCTTGGTAGTACTGAAGAAATCACCTCAATACCACCAATTTACTGCCTTCTCAGTACTTGAAAAATATTTTGATCTTTCACTTCAATACTCCATTAGAAGTATCTTAATATTATTGTGATAGTAGGGAGGAAATGTTGTATTATTTTTCAGCCAAGACATTCAGAATACAGTTAAAATATGTACAAGTTACTAATGTGGAGGTATGGTGATCAACAATCAGCATACTTGCAACATACTTCTGGGCTAGTATCTTGACAGTATTAGGAATACTTCCAAGATACTTACATAATACCCTATCAGGGGTATTGTGCCCTGCACCCAGTGATCCAAGGAAGCTATTAGACATGGATGGGAAATGAGAGGACTAGATATGCACCCATTGCAATATGATAAACCTCTGATGAATCAGTAAGCAAATAATACCTGTTCAAGGTCTTTTTCCCGAGGCCCAGAGATGCCTTGATAGTGGGGGAGAGAGAGCAGTCATTAGCCTGAGCAGAGAGATGGTCATTGATATAGTCCATGGCAGGGATAATTGTGGCAAGATTGGGTGTTGTGCAAGAGAAGAATTGAGTCGCATCCTTCAAGACCTGTGCATGAGGTGATGATAAAGCAATCTGCAGAACAGTGATGCTCATGCACCTTGAGGACATCACACAACTGGCTGACTATGATCCACTCCCTTTCACTTAACTCATACACCCAAAGTTCATGGTGCCAGTCAGCTGTCAAGGTATCAATTGCTTGCCAGTACTCAAGGGCAAAACTGAGCATATCATAAGTTGAATTCCAACATGTTGTCACATCTCTGGGCAGTATTCAGTCTGACTTCTTGAGCTCCTTCAGCTGCTGTCACCATGCTGGAAGAAGTTTTGTTGATGAGTTGATAACTTTGAATGCCACCTTTCGAAGCTACCCAACATTGTAAGCCTATGGTTATCAATCTGCTCATGGCACACCTTGACAAGAACTAGTTTCACAGGCCAAATCTCTTCATGTAATTCTGTCCATTTGGCAAGCGACAACACAGCCATCTCATCCACCCACCCATTGGTATCGTTGTCATTTTCAATGGAGCCATTTGCCTTGCCATCAATTGTATACTGCTGTAGCAACTCAGCCACTTGCTGTTCTTCAAGATTGATTTCCTTGGCAAGGTCTTGCAGTTCATGTTTGGCATAGTCCACAGGTTTGTCAGTGTCATTTTTCTGTACATCAAATTGCCTGATGATTAATTTTGGTCAGAGGTTCACAATATGCAGGAAGCACTGGGTGCGATTCACTTCAGAGAAGTCAGATAGGATTTTCATGAGTTGTTCTATCATAACATTATTGCACAATGGATTGTCACAGGAGATGCTGAGGATATATAGCTGAAATGTAAGTCATTCTTCATTCAATAATGTTTCCCCAACCTTATCTGTTATTCCATATTGTTGTACGATCTTTGCAAAGCTTTTAGCCAAATTAAGTCTGGAGTGGGACTACAGGAGTCACATTGAGAATATTACTCAATCCCATTTCATGATATCATACCTCCACAACCTTGACAATATCTAATACTAGGCACAGTGGTACACCATCCCACTCAAGGTGAACAGTCACTGCAACAAAGGCCCTGTGATTTGGCAAAGTCCATGCATCCATCATGAAGTTTAGTGCACTGTCATCTTCCTTTTTTTTGATCAGTTTTCAAATCTTGGGACAGATTCTCTTACTCAAATGCAACAGTTTCGCAATCTGTTGCCGGGTCTTTGGAAAGACCATTTGAACATCACGCAAAACGGTGGATTGCAATGGTATGTAATATTCTGGGCATCCTGTTTTCATCAAGCTTTAGAAGCTATGATCCTTCACAATCTCAAATGGCTGAACACTTTCAGTGACCCATCGGATGATCTCCACTCTATTGTTTTTGAGGTTAAATAAACATGTAAGTGATGGCATGTACATTGCTTCAGTTTTGGTGTGCTGTGGGTGTGAGTATGAAACCTTCCCTTTCCAAACCCTCTCAAATATCACCATAATTGATCCATCCTTTGACAGGGGTTTTACCACAGAGTCATGAGCCTCAGTTACATTCTTCATTCTATCTGCAGCCTCAGCAGCATCAGGACCCCAGCACAACTTTGCATCTTTTTTGTCCAAGTAACAGCAAACTTTCTGTTTACAGCTCTTGGCTGTGCAAATGAATTCATGGAAGCGTTGACCATCTTCATAGTCAACATTTGGAATAGGGTTGAAGAAGGCATATTTAACCATTGGTGGCATTGTGCTTGACTGGAGCAGCTGCAGACATGAGCAGAAATGCCCAAATGCAAGAGCCAAGCAATCTATAGGAATGGCTAAGCTCAGAACAAGTGTGTCTACGCTACGCAAACATGAACATGTGCTCACGTGACTATATAGGTCACATGACTGTAAGTGGCTGCTGTGCCCACCAACACAATGGCAATGCCCTTGTTGCCACTGGAACTCTAGATGAAAGAAAACAGAGAAAAATGACATGTAATGGTATGTGCAGTGAAAGGATGTCCAATGATAATATATGCAGTTAAGATGTGAAATAAAAAATAAAAGGCTCAACATCATGATGGTGGTGTCCTTCCCAAAGCACAAAGAGCCTGACTCAAGCTCACAAGATGGGGGTCTTGATCCCAATCAAGTTTCAGAACTGGAGGGGCAGAAGCAGGACTTCCATGGGGAACAGTGATGATGGGCTTGCCTGGTGAATGATCAGATGCATCCGGCGTTGTTGGTGATGCAGGTGGAGTATACCACATGGATGGTGGTGAACTGACCTGTTTACAGGGTTTTTGGGGCGAGCTGGGTGGCTGGTGAGCATTTGGGGGCCATTCAGGTGTGTCTATGTATGTGTTCCATTGTTCCTGAGCTGTGGCTTGCATTCCAAAAGGGGCCAGAGCAGGGAATATGGCTGTCGTCAATGTACATGCCATTGATGATGTGGCAGGCCACATAGATGCGTGATGTGTCATTGTGGGCTCATGGGGCAAAACAGGGGAAGGGGGGTCAAGTAGGGAGGGACTGGGGGGTGCAGACAGACTCCTAGATCGTCACTGACAATGGGGGGGCTGCCAGAACTCATCCCTTGAGCAGCAGATGTGTTCTGGTGAACACGCCTGTGCTTGGTCACGTAATGGTGTTTGCTGGGTTGTAGGCTGTCTGTGTACATCGTCAAAGGCTTGATTGACAATCTGGGGTGTCAGTGGCTGTCTAGGCACAAGACGCAGCCCTACTCATTGTTTTATGGGTCATTTTGGCAATAGATCCCACTGTTGTTGGCAGTGACATGGCGGTTGCTAGGGCAGGCTCAGGACACAATGGGAGGGGCTGGGGATGAGGCTGGGGAGTTGTGGGTTGAGCTGGAAGTGAATGCTGTCAGATCTGAGCAGCATGTGTGTGGTTTGAAGCAGGGGGAGGGTTTGTGGTGGTGGTTAATGACAATGATGGGTTCTTCTAGGCATGGTAACAAACAGAAAGCTGGCCATCTCTTAGATATCTTGATCACAATTCAGATTTCATGCAGCTATTGTACATTTGCAGATTTCATCTGTTGCTCATGAACATTACCTAGGTTGGCTCAATTGCATTCATGATCTCTTCTTCAAACTATGTCTGGTTGGTGTTTCATGAAAGTAAATGGCATTATTCTACCCTCGATGAATTTGGCAAAGGCTACTGTCCTTTAAAATTCATTAGCAGCCTACCTGCAAGACTTATGGATGTGTTGGACATTTTATATCATACCAGCTTTCATATAGTGTAATAAAGTATGGTCAATGTAACTGCATTTTCCTGATGGGCGCTGATGAAGGCTGTGTGAACATCATCACCAGTGATGTGGCAGATAGTGGTGGTGATGGAGGGTTGGGAGCAGCATCATTGAGAGGTGCCATTTGCATATCAGCATCAGCAGAGGTGGTGGAGGTGGTCTGGGTGCTCGAGTCCACCCTTTCGCAAGCCGTCAGTGTGTCCTCACTCTCACATTTCATCTCCCATTTCTCTCATTCAGCTGACCTCCCTTCTTCTTCTCCTTCCTTCAGCCCTTTCTCGTGTCCCTCTCATCTCCCTTCCTCTAGGATGGATGCTCTCCATTTCTCCAGTGTTTGCATGATTGTGGCCTTCACCAAATCATATGCCTGCTCTTGACCTTGTGCCATGATGGCCTGGCTGGTGCTGCTGAACGCAGAGAACTTGAATTGCGAGTCTTCCTCTGCTGGCGCTGGTGTAGGTGGTGCAGTTTTTGCTGCTGATTTCTTCTTTCCCATGTTGGCTGAGGTATACTGAGTAGAGTACAGTAGCACTGTCTAATGTAGACAGTTGGCAGAGTGAGGAGAAGACAGAAGACTGAGAAACAGTAGACTGAGAACAGTAGACCAGGAACAGCAGACAGAACTCAAGGACCAAAAAGATGGAAACAGAGAGCAGTGTGAACTAAGCATGTAGAGTCGAATCAACCAGTTGTCACCAAATGGAGGAATCGTGCCTGACCAGAGCAGCTGCAGACACAAGCAGAAATGCCCAAATGCAAGGGCCAAGCAATCTATAGGAATGGCTAAGCTCAGAACAAGCATGTCTATGCTACATGAACATGAACATGTGCTCACATGACCATATGGGTCATGTGACTGTATGTGGCTGCTGTGCACCATGGCTACACCATCCTAACCATTATTTAGTATGTTGTTAATAGTTATACCATCACTTTACTGAGTTTGACTTCAGGATCCTCCTCTGGATTCTCAATGTCTTCATCAATGTCAATATTGACAACTGTTGGCTGACTGATACTATTTTTGTCACTGCTTTGTTCTGTGTGTGATGTGATGGATTCAGTTCAGGACATGGATAGTGTATGTCCAGTAAGAGTCTTCTTTTTCTTTGGTATGATGGGCTATAACCTTTGATGCTTTCTGCTTTAAGGCTGTTGCAATCTTTGATGGTTTTTTTTCCATTTCTGTTGACTTCTGGTGAAACTCCGCAACTGTACAGTTCTTGGTAATAGTGGAGCTATCCAATATTGTATTGTTGTTTATATTACCCTGTATGGCAGGCTGGTCCATGGGTCCACAGGTCACTTGATGGGCACCCATACCCATACCTGTAACCCATATGGGTACATGAAACCCATGTGGATTCCTAACTGGTCCTGGATATCTTGAAGGATAGGCCAAGAAGAACAGGAAGGATATTGGTTGCCCAATATGCAAGCATGCTGATTGTGAGAATGGTAACCTTATACATCACCATTAGTCTTTATGTTACAAAAATGTGCAATTCAGACTCATGAAAGCAGGGTTACAACTGAGCCCTCCAGACTCCTTTCACCACTGACTACCCAGAGATGGCTCTGTGTCATCATCATTATCACTTCCTTCCAATATTTTATCATTCTCCAGATCCACAAATGGATTGTCTTCAACATGCTCTGGTATTAACTGTGCTATCATAGGTGCTCAGCTAGACTTTTCTTTTCAGTACTTGTTTGGAGATGCAGCAAACATCGTCATAAGGCCAAAAGTAAGTGGAGCTGAGGCTTGGTACTTTGTGATGAGTTTGTCAGGGTGGAGAATGTCACAGAGTTTGCTTATTTTGAGGGCCTTGATGTGAACTCAGAGGGTGGAATCCTTGATAATGTGATCAGTCTCTTCCAGGACAATTTTGTGTGCACATGGAGTAATCATGTCATAAAGATAGTTTTGTGAGCCATGCCACCACTTGTGCCAGAGTTCAAACAGTGCTGTAGGAGCAAAGTGAACACCACCCATTCCAGTTATGAAGTAGCCAATGAACCATGATGCACAGTCCTTGACAGCCTTGATGTCAGTAGAAAACATAAAAACAAGCAATTGTTGGATAGTGACAGTGAGAAACATCATTAAGGAGACCAGGAGGTGCAGTTTTGTCTGAGTAGATGCCTTCTGCATGTTTGGAAGATGAGTTATCCAGAACTCTGGACCAAATTGGAGAGATGTCAAGGCCATAGCACCTGAGACAGATTTGACAGGTGGCAGTGCACATAAATTAGAGTTGTTCACAGTAGCCACTTTCGGGTGGTTTTTGGCTCATTTTCAGTTTTCATTTCTCTTCCATTTAAAAAAAAATGAACTTCAGAATGAGTCAAAAACGAACAAAAAAATGATCATTTTTTTGAAAATGGAGCACACCCCTCCATTTTGCAAAGATGGTCATTTTCACTTGCATTTTGTCATTCCATTTTTGTTGTTATTTCAAACTCAGCTCTGATGCTTATGTGTGACTATTGCAACACCCACACACCTCTACCACCATCCACATCAACTCATGATGCCACCACTCCCTCCCTCCTTCCCTCGACTCTCTACTGCCAACACAACTCCATCACCACCCATTGTCACCATTCCCATCGCCATTACCAAGCCTGCACAAGCTGTGAGTGCCCACAATCAATGGCAATGTGAGCCCAAATGATGGCAACCCAATGTTTGGGCTCTAGGGTATACTTTTTTGTTCATTTCTTCTTTTCATAAGCTAACTAATTGTAATCTTTCATCTTTGGGATCTATACTACTGGTAATGACAGGTGCTGACATGGCACAACCCATGCCCATACCCACCCACACTACCTCCTCCCCATCCAAATGGGATGTGAGGGGTCTCAGTTAGTCTCAGAAGATCAGGGAGGGGCTCTGGAAGACCCATGGAGGGGAACACCCATCAGGTAAGCAAAAACATCCCTGTCAGTGCCACATCACTGATACCCAATGCAAAACATTAACACAGCACCCAACAACAACCCAATGACCACACTGCCCATCCAAGCTTCACAAGCAACTGCTCATGGGTTGGATCACAGGTGGAATGATGGCAACACCCCTCAACAGCTGTGGGATCTACAGCCAACTGCCAGCACCATCAACACTGGCGACAGATGACACACTACCCCCAGCCTCACAAGCAACTGCTCATGGGGTGGATTGTGGGGGGGAATGACAATGAGGCATGAGCAGCAGCAGCAATGAGCAGAGGGGGAGGGAAGACAACAACAACAACTGATGACGATGATAAGTTGTCTCCTCGGCTCAAAGGCCAATTCACCATTTTGGCCACATTCTAATCACATTGGATTACTCGCACGAGGTCCCAGAAGCAGTGCGACCACTCCCGACCAAGTCTACCAAGCGCGATATTGCGTCGAACGCAGTCGAGCATCGTATCGAATGCAATCGAGCATCATCGAACGCGATCGAACATTGTCAAACATTGTCAAACATCATCGCAAGCATCGTATCGAACGTGATTGAGCATCATCGAACATTATTGAACACGATCAAACATCGTTGAGCATCATCGAGCATCATCGATCGATATCGAGAGACTGCAAGCAACATCGGGCGCCGCATTTGTTATCTATATGGTGGAATAACATGCGCCAGGAAGTATTCCAACTCATGCTCAAACTTGCTGATAGTAGGTCAGCCTCGTTCCAAGTCCCTATTGCACACAGAACCCACTGGATGCATTATTGCGACACTTAGCACAGTTTATACACAAAGGACAGTCCCCTTTTAGTTCTATACCCTTTATTACTCTTTCATCATATGATATATATCTTTCTTGTTCAGATTCCAGTCTCCTTTTTGGCCTTGTGCCTTAACTCATATCTTTTGCCTCATGTTCTACACATGTTCTCTAGCCTTTTTAGGTACTTTCTTGATTTTATATAAAAAGATGTACTAGATACAAAGAAAAACAAGAAAGTCATCGTCTTCCTCCCAGATCACAGTGATTTGAGAGTACAGTTTAGTCTTATTCAGTCCGAAGTTTGGTGTTTTACGCTAAACTTCCTCAAAATTCCTCAAAATTCCTTGCATTACGCTATTTTTGCTCTCGCTTCCCTCGATTAGCCTTTTTGTCACTTCTACTACCCGTCTAGTCCCCCGATCTTGCGTCCGAACATATCTGTGCACTCAAAGTTCCTCGAAACCTCTTCGAAAAATATTGCGACATCTTGAAAAGCATTGTGACATCTCAAAAATCATCACAAAGTCTCGAAAATCATCGCAACACCTCGAAAATCATCCTTTTAGCCTCGAACTGCTTCGACAAGCAGTTGTCATATGACTATTTGATGGTCGGTCTGACAGGTGACGTCTAGAGGGCCTTGCATCCTTCCTCTGACTCGTGTTATACCATCTGAAGCCTTTTGTGGGTTTTGTTTGGGTTTCCGGGTTGAGAATCATCAACGAGGAGTGGGGGAGAGTTACAATGACAAACAATGACACACCACACTGCCCCAGGCTCGTGAGCAACTGCTCATGGGGTGGATTGCAGGTGGAACAACACCAACAATGCCTGATGATGACAATGATGCCCAATGGCACCCACCTCACACCTATGAGCAACCACTTGTAGGGTGGATCATGGGTGCAGCTTGGCTAGAACACCAGGTGCACAGAGATGCCAGCACCTGCCTCCCACCACTGCAAGCCCTTGCTTGCAGGGCGGATTGGGTGCTAACAGCCCTCCACAACAATGAGCATCCAGCACCCCACTGTCAACACCAATGCCAATGCCACCAGCACCAGCACCAACACTGCCAATGCAGGACAGGACGACAACAAGGATGAGGGGGAGATGATGACACCCACAGCACCAGACCCCTCTGCTACAAGCAACTGCTCATAGGGAGGAAGGCTGGTGCATACAGGTGATGACAGGGAGAGACCCACACCCCCCCCCACCACTGTGAGCAACTACTCACAGGGTGGATATGGGTTGCTGACTCATGGTGCAATGCAACAGGAGCCACCAAGACATGGTAAGGTGGGCCATTGACAGGGCACCACCCACCGTCCTGTGTGTGGCCATTTATTTTGTCTTCTTTTCTTTCATAGTTATTTTTGTCGTAGTACAAAGGAGCATATAGCATAGTATAAAGGGATATATATATTTCCTACACACTATAAGTTTGAAGACTACAAGGAGATACTACCAATTTTAGTGACCAGCCTATGAAAATGATTTTACCAAGTCATTTGAGGGGGAGTTTGAATATGCTGTGCACTTCCCAGCATCTCAAGCAATATGACCCTTTGGAAAACAGATCACATGAGGAAACTATGAGCATGTGGGTGCATGCTGAGTTTGTTGACATGTTTACAACTTTCATTTCTCTTGCTAGCACATCCATAACTCAACACCAACACAGACTTGTCTTGTGGTCTGTCCTGAGGCACATGTTGTGTCTTTACCAGTGAGGAGCATTTTGGACTCTCAGCTGCCTTCTGTTCTCAAAGATCATGCTGATGGGACACATCTAGATAGCTATCCTGTCAACAATTCAGTGGATGAGGATGAAGTCTATATCACAGCTGCAGATGCCACCCCTTCTGCCACCAGCACCACCTTGTCAAACTTAGCATGCCCTCAGCACAGATCTAGGTGGTTAGAGCCAGTGGATTCTGGATTGGCATGTAGGGTGGAAACACATGGTGTTGAGGGGGGCTGTGGTTGGTCTGGACCACCAGGGACATGTTATCTTCCACGAGACACATCAAGAGTTGTCATGACATGTGACCCACATTTTTTGTCCCATTCTCATGTAAGTCCCTTATTATTGGCCAATACATGTGTTTTCTCTTTAGAACTTTAAATCTCCACTCATTTACTGCACTATTTTATGCCATATTGTCTAGCTTCACCAGATTCTCCACACCAAGGGCTTAGACTTTGAAATTTCTTGCCTAGGTTGGGAGTGCATGTGATGGGAATGCTCATGTGATCTGTTTTCTAAAGGGTCATATTGCAGGTGTTCTTCCCAGCACTGCCAAGGACCATGTAAAATGCATTTTTGCTTCATTTTTGTTATTTTTGCTTTCCAGGATGTTCACAGTAGCCATTTTTCACATCATTCTGATCGTTCTTCTGCCAAACATGCACCAAAAATGAATCCAAAAATAAGCCAAAAATGGCCCAAAAATGTTTACCATGAACACTAAGATAGGGTTCGTTCACTCTGTACTACATCACATGACAAAAGAGTGACAAACTGTGACATTTCACAATTTTTCTAATTCAAGCTTCAAATCCTAGTTTACTACAAATTTAGTTCTGAGACCCCCACTGAAATCCATTTCTGAAGAGGGTCTCAGTTACTGATCAACAGATTTTGCCCTGTAACCAGAGAAATAGCATTTGATCAATATCTACCATTTTGAGTAATGATCAGCAAACCCTGAGAATGCAATTAGACGCAATACATCTGGAAAAATATTGCAGTCGAGAGTCTATGGGGAGGCACAGCAAGCGGTATCTCAATCTTAGACAGTATTCACAGCCTAAAAAGTGAAAATTTGGTATAGTATACCCTGATAAAGAAAATGTAAGACTTATGTTAATTAGAAGATTGTAAATACACCTTATGAAAAATTATAATAACCAGGTACCTCTGACACCAAAGCATGCTAGGACTCAATATATAATACCCATTGACTGTTCCAGGAGTCCTATATCCACCAACAGAAACTTACATCTAGCGCAACATATTTATTCTGCTTTTAATTCACTAGTATATGTTGGGATCAGCTGCCTGCAGTCGCCTGTAATCAGCCTAGCTTGATCTGAGAAATGCTATTATTGGAACATGGTCCATTTATAAGTTGTAATCTATACAGACCATAGTATAGGAGAATGTAAGAGGTTCCTCTCAGAGTTTAACTCCCACTACCTCTCAGCATAAGTCTACGCTCCTCATCCTATTCCCCTGTCATTATTCTAATAGTATATAATTACTTACTAAACATAGTACATAGTTTTACATACATTAGTGTACATATATACCTACCCACTATGTACATAGTAGCTAGTTATCCTTTATCTATGAGACATGCTAATAACTGTACATGTTTGATGATTACAGATCAGTCACACTTGAGTCACTGCACATGTGATGTAGTAGAGAGTGAACAAAACCTATCTTATTGGCTTGATAGTGGTGTTTGTGGACAACCACAAGGATAGAAAACAAGCTAAGGGCAGGGGAGATATGGTAGTCCAAAGATTTTCATTGAGAGTGTGGCTGTGCACATGACAAAACTGTGTCATGTTGAGACCCAAATAACTGCAGTTGCTCAAGAATCAAATTATCTGTCAGTGGGAATATATGGAGTGCAGGGATGAAATGCCATGAGTATGGGCCCCAGGAATAGGGAGAGAGAACAGTGAGACACCAAGACTTTCAGATCAAGAACAAATGAAAAGCAAAAGATGAGGTATCAAGGAGACCTGAGTGCATGCAGTAATGGAACTGACAATCACACCTAGCATTATGTCTGAAACAGCCATGGTGGCAGACCCAGAATACCATATATTGCAGGTGGTAGGCTAACAAGGCCAAATGCAGCCTCAATACTGGCATGGGAACTCGATACTGGCTATCGAGACCACAAACAACAACAACAACAACAACAACAACAACAACCCACCCCGCTCTCACAAGCCATTCTCAAGGGCTCTCACTGCTCTAAATTCACTCTCCAGCCTTCTATCAACCTATTACAGCCTAATTCCCCCCTTTTCACTACCAAACCTACTAACTCTACATGTCCATCAAGTTGTCAGTGTTATCACTGTGAGTCTCCTTTTGTCAGGACCATGAGAGCCCCAGAATCATGGCAAGTGCTCCCATCCCTGCTCCCACTCCCACTCCTACCACTCCTCCCTGAACCACCACAAAACCAAAACCTCCGTTCACCCCACACATGAAAAAATGAGGCCGTTGCCAGGCCAACAACTCCAGAATCAGATAATGGTTATGATGACAACTTCTCACTCACCATGCTGCCAAAGGGTCACCAGCTTATTGTGCATGGCGTCATCTCTACATTGAATGAGAGCCCTGCTACCTTGATTAAGAAACTATTGAGTTGGATCCCTGTTACAAGGACTTTGCAACCTCTGGTCTAGATGTGCAACCTTTCAGTGATCATGCATCCCTCTCCTCTGCCTGCTATGTCGAGATCATGTCTAATGGTGAGACTGAACCCCATGTTGACCTCCTCGAGCTCATTATGGATGCCCTTCTGGAGGCCAGGCCAGAATTGGAGGTTAGATGGAGTGTGAGCAAAAATGGTAGAAGTGATAAGTGATTGTCATGCTGTCTCCTTGACCTATACCCTGGTGTCACTGACTGCTCAGCCATCCCACCCAATCATCTCCCACTTCTTAAGGCCCACATTGAGAAAAAGGGTTTCAAGATTGCCAGCATATTTGCATCATACAGTGGTCCTCAGATCACATTCCTCATGCCTTCCAATGCAGATCATTTCAATGCACTGCAGTTCATTGATGTCCCAGTCAAAGTTTCCAAGGATTGAGTTCGCATCGAGCCACTCAAAGAGATCCAAATCCAGCACCCCTTTGAGCTCGTTGTCAAGGGTGCCCATGACTTTGATTTTCTTGAAAGTGTCCTGGAGAAGTGGATCAAGAAGATTGTTCCCCACTCTCTTATCGAGATGCGCACCATGCTGCTCAACACCAACCTCATCATCTTCTCGATGTTGACATGGGCTGACACAGTCAAAATGCTGCATAGTGTTGACTCATTCCATCAATGCTTTCATGACCAACTCTCTGCGCCTTGACTCCTCTGGGATTACAGCAATGATCCTCTCAACAAGAACTCTCTCGGTGATTAGGTTGCAAAGGGTGCAACCCAGATCAGTGGAAATGTGGCATCCCTATGTTGTCAGATCCAGGAGCTCCATGGTGACAGTAATTTACACTGCCCCATATGTACTGCACAGACTGTGCAGACTCCATGTGGAGTCCAACCATCTGGTGACCAAAATGCAAAATTACACCCCTTTTGGCATGGACTCCACCCCAGTCCACCCCAGTCCATGCAGAGTCTGCATAAGTCCACCCAGAGTCTGCATAAGTCTGTGCTGAGTCTGCACTTGTAAGGGTCATTGCATAAACACTACTGACTAGCTTACAGATACAAGGATCAACTACATGTCACTATCATCATCAGTGTCATATGATATGCACACTTTTTTGCCCTTCTTGGGCTTAGGTTCCTTCCCCTTGCTTCCCTTTCTCATTCTTCTTTTCAGTTGTTTTTGGCTCGGTTTTCTTCTTCTTGGCTTTTGTAGCCTTGTTGTCAACTGTTGAGATGGCATGCTTACAGCCAGCAGGAGTCACCATGTCATTGGTAGCAGTACACAATTAAGATCAAATAAAATTTATTACCTACATCCCTCACATCTAATGTGAGGGATACAATGCAATTAACTACATAAAAAACACCCTCCCTTGCACCTTGTGTGAGGGGGAGTCCTACAAATATTTATTTACATACAAGACTCACCTGCATTGGATGTGAGGGGAGGGCGACAATTATAAATAAAAAGAAAATCCCCTCGCCCATGTAAAATGTGGGGGAGGGGGAAGGCATTAATATGAATGAAAAAAAACCCATCCCAGGGCAAAATGCGGGGGAGGGGGCAGTGTCTCGTTGTGGTGCCTGCCTTCCTGCATGCATCTCCATGGTAAAGAAATAAGACAAGAAAAAAAAAACCTACAGCCCAAGGGACATCAATGTCCCTTGGGCCCTCTTGCATCATGGTGGGTGCGTCTTCCTGGTTGCATTGTCCTGGTGGGGGTTGTCCTGGGCGGCTTTCATCTGTTGCTGCTGTTGCCATCATTGTCCCATGTGGTTGCTGTAGTTGTGTCATTCCTGTCATCCTGTGTCCTGTGGTGCTCCTCGTTGGGCTCCCCACTGTGTGTTCCCATTGTCATTCCCCTCATTGTCATTGCCATTCCACCTGCAATCCACCCCCCGAGCAGTGGATCATGGGGCTGGAGGCAGGTGGCACTACTGGGGCTGACCTGTGTTTCCCACAGAAACACAGCCTTAGAAACTTGTTTTAAGACTTCTGATGTGTATATCCTTTGGATATTCTTAATATGTATGTAAAAGAAATGTCAGGGAAATATTCTACCTGTATCCAAGCTGTATCTGCAAGGAACATAAAAGGTGTATTCTACAATGTTTCTTGCAGATCCCTTCTGGAGACATTTTTCATGTTCCCTTTGTGTAAGTTAAGGAAACACTTTTTATGTAATTATGGCTGTATCTGCAGAAAACACTTGACATATATTTTATTATGTGTTTTCTATGGATCCATGCAAAGAACAAAGGGGTTACCATGGTTACACATGTATCCCTAGGAAACATATAATAAAATCACATGTTAAATGTTTTCTGCAGATACAGGCATAATTACATAAAAGTGTTTCTTTAACTTACACAAAGGGAACATGAAAAATGTTTCCAGAAGGGATCTGCAAGAAACATTGTAGAATACACCTTTTATGTTCCTTGCAGATACAGCTTGGATACAGGTAGAATATTTCCCTGACATTTCTTTTACATACATTTTAAGAATATCCAAAGGATATACACATCAGAAGTCTTAAAACAAGTTTCTAAGGCTGTGTTTCTGTGGGAAACACAGGTCAGCCCCAGTAGTGTGGTGTGTCATTGGCCCTGTTGTTGTTGTCCATCATGGTTGGTGGCCATGCTTCACGTTCTGGGGGGTTCTGGTGCTGGTAGACAGTGGCATCATTGTTTTCATCGCCTGCACACACTCACAATCCACCCTATGAGCAGAGGCTCGCAGGCGTGTGTGGGTGTGTGATCCGTTTCGAGGGGTCTCCTAGTTTGGAGGGGTTAGGGGGGGGGGGGGTAGGTGCAGTACTTTACACTCCCCCCCCCCCCCAGTCTGAGCGGACTCCACTTGGACACACTCGGACACTCGGACTGTCCAAGGACTTCACTCAGACTCTGCTCAGACTCTGCTCGGACTTTGCTCAGACAACATCAATTGTGCATTTACTTACACCTTTAAAGTTCCAGACTTACAGAAATTCTTATAAGTCTCACAAAATGATGTGTGCACAGCAGGAATTGAACCAACAGCCTTCTGGATTAGCAATCACATGACGACCAAACATGCACACTCTACCACTTAAGTCAAGTAGTCATTTCAAGTCACATACATTATATCTATTTATTACTGAAATCTAATCTTTTTATATATCATGAGATTATTAAATTGACCCCCTCGCATCTGTGAGAGGGGTAATTAATGTGTGATACTAGGCCCTCCCCTCGCAAGCTTGAGGGGAGGGGGCCATAACTATCAATAATAAAAATAAATTAAAAACACCCACCACAAGCAACTGTTGCTCATGGCAGTGTTCATCTCTCCCCGGGTCGTCCCCTGGCAGTCTCACTCTACTGTCCCCATTCTTCTCCCCCCCGAACCACCCCACAAGCAGATGCTTGTAGGCATGGGGCAGGTGTCATCGTGGGTGTCCCCACTTGTCGTCGTCTCCCTTCCCTCTTGTCTCCCTTCCCTCTTGTCTCCCTTCCCCCTCATCTCCCTTCCCCCTCATCTCTTCACCCTCACCTTCCACCCTGTGAGCAGGGGCTCACAGCAGTGGTGGTGGTGGTGTCCCCCCATCATTGTCATTGCCAGTAGTAGTTTGTAGCTAAAAAAAGTTGGTTAGCATTGAAAAATGAAATGAGAAAAGGAAAAAAAAAACTTACCTAGGACCCAAGAGACATTGATGTCTCTTGGGCCTTTTTTGTCTCCCTGTCGGTACCTGCACTCTCGCACCCCCCATCCACCCTGCGAGCAGTTGCCTGCAGCAGTTATGGGGGGTGCTGGCTGTCATTGGTGTCTCCCCTGATTGTTGTTGTTCCACCCGTCGTCCACCCTACGAGCAGTGGCTCATAGGGCTGGGGCAGGTGGTGTCATCATTCCCTGTCATCATCGTCATTGTTGTTAGCAGCTGCTCTCCCCCATGCAAGCAGTTGCTTGCACTGGCAGGGGCAGGTGCTGGGTTGTGGTCTGGTCGTTGTTCCTCATTTGGTGGTTTTGAGGTCATTGTGCTGCTACAGTATAGATATAACCTATAATTAATGAAAAAATGTGTTAGCTTAAAGAAAACATGAGAAAAGAAAAAAGAAAAAACTCACCTGGGGCCCAAACAACGATAGAGTTGTTTGGGCCCATTTCATCATGTGCTGGCATGGGGCCCATGGCTGTGGGGTGTTCAGGGGGCAGTGGCAGCAGCAGGATGCGGGAGGGAGGTGTCATTGTCAAGTGGTGGTGGTGGTGGTGGTTGGTGATGATCAATGATGAGCTGGCATCATCGTTGGTGATGCAGCTGTGTTGATTTGTCATCACAGCTGGGGCAGTACATAGAGAGATAAAACTATCTACCTATAATGATACTTTAGTCTAATGGTTATATTGTTGCCTTAAATGTACTTTATCATGTGACTATGAGGGTTCAATCCCTGTGGTAGCCACTGATTTTTCAGTCAATTATATAAGCAACTCAGACAGTCCTAGGACTGTATGAGTGCTGGTCCACTTGGACTCCGCTTGGATGCTTGGACATCTCTGGGTTATGGTCTCAAAGCCACAGATAGCCCAACATCACCTTCTGCTTTCCTAACTGAGTGACAGCAAAAAGGGCACATTCACTATGATCTTTGTAATAGAGGACCAGGTCTACAACCTCTCTGATGGCACCAGCTTCATTTGGGGACCCATCCACATTATAAACAGGTATCAGACACAAGAGTGAGCGAGTATTCAGGTGATGTTGTTGTGCACAATGGGCATCAATGAAGAGACCAGTCACACCAGAGTCCAGGAGGGCAGAGACACCAAGTATCTGTCTAGTGTTGGTAGTCTGTAGTTTGATTGCTAGGTTCAAGGAATGTGTAGAGGGAGTGGATGCAACAATATATTTGTGGGGCATGGAGTGGAGGGAGAGATAGGAAGAGTAGGTACATCTTCAGCCAACTTCAAAGGGTCAGAGAGGGGAACAGTCATGGAATCAGATTCATTTTCCAGGGATTCAACTGACAAAACTTCAAAGTGGTTATGGACAGGCAACAAGGGCATACAATTCACTCACTGCAAATAGAAAAATCCTGCTCCTCTACAACTTCTGATTTGATCTCCTCTGCAACCTGATCCTTTGCTTCCTTGACATCTACAAGCACCAACAGGTCCTGGAGGAGTTCATCTCACCCCTCAGGGGTAAGCATGCAAATATCCTGACAATGGGGACATGCTCTCACATGGCTATGGGCTGCATCAACATCCATTGGTGCTGGGACATTGACAGTTGGTGTGGGAGTCTAATAGACAGGAATGGGGTTATGTTGGGGGAGGGTTCAATTGAAGGTGTAGGGTGCATGAGTGGTGGTTGGAGCATGGAATGCAGAGTTGAACACTGTATTTGTGAGTCAGTTCTCATCACAGAGTGAAGCAGCTTCATACCAAGCATAGATATCATTGTCTGTTGAGTGCCCTTCCAACATCTGTGCAATCTGGTCCTGAATCTCTCAGTTGAGGCCCCATCAGAACTTCACCACCACTGGTAGCCCACTTCCATATCCTGCCATGTCCACCAAATCCTTAAGCCTGTCAATATAATCATCCACAGATTGAGATGGCTGATGGTAAGAGGATGACCCAAGCCATGTCACTGCTTGGTGGCGCTCATTGAGTCGACAAAAGTGGCATACAAACTCTGCTCAAAAGTCACCCCAAGTGGAGAAAGGTAGAGCACCAAGCTCTTCAGTTTGGCACAGAATATGGTCCATGTAGAGATAGGTGTGTTCAGATTTCATGTATGTGAAGGGTCCTAGGACAGTCCAAGGACTCAGCTCGGACTCAGCTCGGACTGGACATCTAGTTTGGCAGGACTCTTTCAGCCAAAGAAGTCTGAGCAAAGTCTGAGCAAAGTCCTTGGACAGTCCGAGACAGTCCGAGTGTCTGAGCGGAGTCCGCTCAGATTGGGGGGGGGGAGTGTAAAGACCTCTGGTAGGTGGGTGCTTACCTGTTGTGTAGGCTGTGGGCATGTGTTACACATTTTTCACAGTCGGCGGTCTTGTCATCATCATTCCACCCACCATCCACCCCATGAGCAGTTGCTCATGAGGCTGGAGGTGGGTGGTGTGTTGGCATTGTCATGGGATTCTACTTGGGGGGGTTGAGCATGTCAGTGTGACGTGGTGCACATATGGGGTTGCTGGGTGCCCACCCCATGGGTATCCCCCTTCTGGGGTCTCCCAGCGTCCCTCTGCACCCTCCTAGCCCATTGGAGACATGCTGAGTCTCCTAGGCTCTAGCTATGCCCAAGATGACATAGTTGTAGTGATGATGCCTATGTACATGTGACTCTGCTACTGACTACCCAGTCACATGGCTACCTGGAGTAGGTGACCACTCACCCTACTCCATCTGCCCATCTCCCAAATGGCGACATCCTCGTTGCAGCAGAAAAAGAGGAACAAGAACAATAGGTGTAAAAAATAATGTAACAATGAAGCTAAGAAAATTCTATGGTTGATAAGAAAAATATGACAAGAAACAACTCAGCACAGTGGTGTCCATCCCAAAGCATGAAGGGCATGGCTTAAGTTGATGAGACAGGGGTCTTGATCCCAGTCAAGCTTTGGAGCAGGAGGAGCAGGAGGAGCAATGGTTCTCCAAAGGGAACAGTAATGATGGGTCGTCCTCGTCCAATACCAGAGGGATGACGTCGGGTGATAAATGCTTGAGGCTGGTTGAAGAATGGAAGAGCTGGTGGAAGAGGTTTACAAGATGGAAAAATATTTGGTGGGGTTCATTGTTGAACAGTGTTGTATCATCAAACACACCTGCGTAAGGACTGAAATGGGCCTGGGAGGTTCAAACAAAGACCAGAGAGGTCTCATGGGGTGCAGGTGCAGCAGACAGGGGAATGGGGAGAGATTCCGCATCTTCTGCCCAGTCGAAACACATAGGCAGAGGCGAAATGGCTTGTTTAGGGCCAGGCTGGAGTGAGCTGGGGTGGATGAGTGGAGAACGGAATGCAGGGGGTGAACAGGGAGCTTCCACAGGTGCAGCAGGTGTCGTTGGTGATGCAGAAGTGATGGAGGACATGGGTGGTGGTAAAATGGCTCATTTCTGGGGGTTTGGTGTGAGCTGGGTGAATGGAACATGTTTGGGGGCCATTCTGGTGCGTGTAGGTGCATGATCTGTCATTTCCTAGCTGTGGCCTGTGGTCCAGAGTGGGGTAGAGCAGGGGGTTGGGCCATCATTGGCAGACAGGACGTTGATGACGTGGCAGGCCACATGGATGCGTAAGGCATTTTCGTGGGCTGTTGGTGCATATCAGGGGCAGGGGGAGCAAGCAGGGGGGGACAGGGAAGTGTGGGAGGTTGTAGCAGTCGTTGTTGGAGACAGTGGGGCTGGCAGGAGTCATCTGTTGAGGAGACAACACATTTCGATGAGTACAGTTGCTCATTGTCTCACAAATTCATTTCCTTGGCTGTAGACAGTTCACATACGTCGTTTACAGCCAGTTTAATGATCTCTGAGGTGTTGGTGGTCGCCTGGGTGCTAGCTGTGGCCATAGCATTTGTTTGGAGGTGTTTGGGGCAGAAGTGGCTGCCGTTGTTGGCTGTGAGGTGGCAGTGGCGACAGGCAGCTCAGGGTGTGTGACAAAGGGCTGGGGACCTTGCAGGGGTTGGGTGGATCGACTTGGCAGCATGTGCCATCGTTTGCGAGGTGTTTGGAGCAGGTTTGGGGTGGAGGACGTCATTGTTGTGGTTGTTGTCAATGATGTTGACAATATTGATGGGGGCTGTGCTGGCATTGACAGTGGTGATGTAGCAATGTTGAGGGGAGTGCTGGGATGTATGTCGAGGGTTTGCATGGTCGTCTTGTTGGTTGTGGCAGTGGTTTTGGTGCATGGTTCCATTGTCTGCTTTCATTTGCACTCCTCACATCCATCCCTTATTCCTCCTCAGTAGGCCTCATCTAGCCTTTCCTCTACTTCTTTGCCCCATTGCTTGTAGGCTTCCATGTAGCCTGCTTGAAAACTGTATGCAAAGTGTTCATTCCGTAGATCCTGTATGCTTGGTGGTGGCTGTTTGTCATCCAAGTAGTCTAGAATGTAATTTATTAATTTTTTGAGTGTGCAGCTCGCTTTGTGTGCAGTGCATTCTTCCATGGACATCGAGGGAAGCTGTTCCAGTACTAATAATGTCCATTTTTGGGCTTCTGTAAGTTCTGAGGCTGGTGAAACTGGGGCTGGGGCTGGGGCTGAGACTGTAACTGTAACTGGGGCTGGGACTACTGGGACTAAGACTGGGACTGGGACTAGGGACCTGAGATCTGGGAACTGAGTTTCTGACCAAACGAGAAGCTGGATGCGCCATGATGTGGCACATGGGAATGACAGCCAAAGATTGCCAGAGAAAAAAGCAAAAGTCACAAAAGCAAGCTAAGCAGTAGTGAGTGCATCGAATCATGCTCTCATCACCAAGATGGAGATGTGCCGAGTCTCCTAGGCTCTAGCTATGCCCAAGACGACATAGTTGTAGTGATGATGCCTATGTACATGTGACTCTGCTACTGACTACCCAGTCACGTGACTACCTGGAGTAGGTGACCACTCACCCTACTCCACCATGTCGACAGCCTCACATCCCATTTTAATGTGGAGGAGGGGATTGGGTGGCTGTTGGCATGCATTACACTTTTTTTGTTGTGGCAGGTTGTCCCCAGTAGTAAACAACCTAAAAAGCAATAAAATACAATTAGCTCATTTATAAAAACAAAAAGAAAAAAAAAAACTTATCTGTGGCCCAAACAACAGTTGCCATCATTTGGGCCCATGTTCCATCCAGTTGGCTCATTTGAAGGTGGTGGTGATGGTGGGAGTGGGCATGGGAATGGTGGTGGCGTGCGTGCACACAGTGGTGGTGGTGGTAGAGTGGAGGGGAGGGAGGGAGGTGGTGGCATCAATGGTGGTGGTGAGTGATGAGCTGGCAACCTTGATGATGCGACTGTGTGCTTTGTCATACAAAGCCAAACAGTGGTATGTAGTTGCATCAATGGCCACAAACAATAACTGCTGCATAGTGTAATGGTAATGTGTGTCTGTACTCTCTTACTTAGTCATGAGGCTACAGGTTCAAACACCATTTGTGACATTATTTTGCTAAGCTCAAATGGTCTGTTTGGATGCATGTGGACTGTCCTTGCTCGTCCAACCTGGTTGATCATGGATGCAGATGGACAAAATCCATGGAATCTGTGTTAGTCTGCATGGATCTGTGCAGACTGTCACACCCTGTTGCACAGCTAAAATGGTTTATTGTATGGATTGCAATTCTGCATGGATCTGCACAGAACATATGGGGCAGTGTAAAGACCTCCATGGTGAGGTCACGGTGATGATGCTTAACCCAGAAACCCAAACAAAACCTACTAAATGGCTTCGGATGGTATAACACAAGTCAGAGGAAGGTTGCAAGGCCCTCTAGATGTCACCTGTCAGGTCGACCATCAAATAGTCATAAAAGGACTGCTTGTCAAAGCGATTTGAAGCTGAAAGAATGTGTTTCGAGGTTTTTCAAGGTTTTTTGAGGAATTTTGTGGCTAGATCGATGAATTCAAAGTGCGCAAATATGTTTGGATGCAAGATCAGGGGCCTAGACGAGTAATAGAAGTGAAGCAAAGGCAAATCGAGGGAAATGAGAGCAAAAATAGCATAATGCAAAGATTTTCGAGGAATTTCAAGGAAGTTTAGCATAAAACACCAAACTTTGGACTCAATAAGACTATACTGTACTCTCAAATCACTGCGATCTGGGAGGAAGACAACGACTTTCTTGTTTTTCTTTGTATCTAGTACATCTTTTTATATAAAATAAACAAAGTACCTAAAAAGGCTAGAGAACATGAGGCAAACATGTGGAAAACTCAAGGCAAAAGACAATAGAAGTATATCAGAACAATAAAGTGAGACTAGAAAGGGTGAATATAACACATGATGAAGAAATAATAAGAAAGAATAGCTAAAAGCTGACTGTCCTTGTTATAAATTGCATAAAACATCAGAAACTGCTTTGAGCAGATTGTATGCATGCACATGCGGTCAAAATGTGTTCAATATACTCGAGATAGTGTCCCATGTGTCCAGCATGTGTCCGAAGATCGTTCAAATAGGAAATACTGTGTCTGAAGATGTTTTTCGAGGTTCGAGGTTTTTCAAAGATTTTTGAAGTTTCTTCGGACTTTGTTAAGTACTGAACTTGAAGGGGAAGTCATCAGAATTCTGGTCGTACCCAGATGATAGAAGTTGTAGAGGATGGATCGAGTAAAACAGGGAATCCTATGGAAATCTGGGGCAGGGTTTACTTGATGTGTTATACCAATTGGAGGAGCAGAAAGGACTTGGCTTCAACTTATAAGAAGTTGCGCCCTTCTCCTCGTCAAGTGTCCTAATTTCAAGGTGAGGGTAAGAAAGATGACCAGAGGTCCAGAGAATTTCTGGAGAGGATGAGTAAGAGTTTGAGATTGACTTAAGAATGTAATTGGAGTTTTAAAGAGGATAAGATTAAGTGGGAGACTTGGTTGATCTACAAACTGGTGATACAAAACGAAAGTAGCTAGCTTAAATACTAAAGTTGGAGTTTCCAAGGCTGTGGTTAATATAAAAACTGGCTTCTGAGGCAAATCCTCAAACTGTTTCACCTAATTGGAAATGAGGGAATTTTGCCTCTAGGCAGTGCTGCTGATAGGAGGTGGGCTGTGATGTAAGGCAGCCAGGAAGGGGGGAAAAATGATTGGAAGTCTGGTTGGAAGAATCAGTCTTGACAGTATTTCCCCCTTAGTGCCGAGCCTATGAGGCATGTGAAGGTTTGAGTCCAAATTGGGTATGTTGATTTTGATGTTGATGGGTTCCCAGGTTTTTTTTTTTTCAACCACCACCACATCCCTTCACTCCCTTTGACCAAGATGTCCACTGTCCCCTCATATGCAGAAAAGATAGCGGCCATCAAGGCCCAGCAGGAGCAATTGATGGAAGAGCTCCGGTTGGAGAAGAGACCAGGGAAGCTGAGGAGCGCCAAGCAGCAGAGGAGGCTGCCAAAGTGGAGGTGGCTAGGGTGGAGGCCAAGAAAAAGGCTGCAGAGGAGGAATGGAAGAAGACTGCTGCTGTTAAGAGGATGGAAAAGAAGTGGAAAACTGGAGAAGTGGAGCCTGAAGAGGCTGAAGGGAGCTCCCCCCCAAGAAGAAGGTGAAAGGAAAGGCAAGGGTAGAGGTGCCCAAGAATGAAGTCCCCTTGCGGCTACAAGCCGCTATTTCGTGCAAAAGGTGAGTCACTTTTTATTCTTGTTGCCCTTGCCCTTGTATGCTGACTCCTAGTAGATGTTCAAATCAAAAGTTGTCATATTTCTGGATGGGAACCCAGGGTCAGGCCTGCGAGCCCTGCACAAAAGTGAAGCACAAGTGCAAAGAGGTGGTGTGGGAGGGCCAGGTGTTGCAGGCGGGATGTGGGCTAGGGGAGAATGAGGGAGTGATGGAGTTGCTTAAGGAGTTGGTGGGGGTGGTAAAGGGGGTGAAGAAAGAGAAGCGGGAACTCCGGGAGCTCCAGGTGATAAGTGAGGGTGGGATCGGCATCCAAGAAACAATGTCGGAGATCCTAGTGGCATTGGATCCAGAGTGGAACCAGGAGTCTGAGGAGTCTGAGGATGAAGAAGAAGAGGGTTAAGAGGAGGAGGAGTTGGAGGTACAAGGGGAGCTGCCAGGACTTGCTGATGAAGCAGGGGGTGAGGGAGGAGGGGAGGAGTAGGAAATGGGCAGGGAATCTGGAGTTTTCTTTTAAATTTTCTAATAATAATTTTTGAGGATCTTGTTTTGAAATGAAGGGTGTTAAGTGGAAAGACCCTGGGTAACGAGTGTGAAAGTCTGTAACAAGTTCCTGGGCATGATCAAGTTCCATAGCTAGAAGCCAGGAGGTTTCTTTGTCAGTTCCTTGGTAACCTTCCCACCATACGAAATAGAATAACTTGCATCGATGGCAGTTGTCAATCTTTGAATCAAGGATTTCTGCAATCTCATACTCCAGTTCATTGTCTATAATGACTGGAGGAGGTGGAGGTTGAATACAATTAGGAATTGTGTTGGGAGTGTCTTCTTCTAGTTGGGAGAGTTGGAATACCGGGTGGACACCCAGGAGGTGATCCAGAAGTTAAAGGGTAACTGAGTGGGTACCCGGACAGGCAATGATTTCGAAATGGCCATAGAACTTTTCTGAGAGCTTCTTGGAGGGTCTTGTAGTGTGTAGGTGCTTGCCTTTGACAAAAGCATAATCACTGATTTTGAAGTCAGGAGTGGGTGCCTGGCATTTGTCTGCAGGACCTTGATAGCGCTTCTGTGCTTCTGAGAGTTGCTTCTGGAGTTCCTGGTGGAGATCATCAAGGTCAACCACAAAATGGTGCCCACATTGTGAGGCTAGTTTGTGCTCCAGGAAAACCATGATGTTTGGGTGGTAACCCTTGTTGGTGAAGAAGGGTGAAACTCCGGTGGAAGCTGAGGGAGCATTGTTGTACACAAATTCCCCCAAGGGTAAAAGCTGGGACCAGTTGTCCTGTTGGTAGTTGCAGAAGATCTGCAGGTACTATCATGGGTCTGGTTGAGGTGTTCAGTTTGTCCATTGCCTTCTGGATGGTAACCCGAAGTGAAATGGATTTTCATATCCAGGGCTTGCCCAAGAGAGCGGAAGAAATGGGAAATGAACTTGGAACCCCGGTCGCAGGTGACATGGGATGGAACACTGTGTTTGGAGAAGACATGCATGACAAAGAGATTAGCGAGTTCTTGTGCCGTGATTTTGTTTACTGTGGGGATGAAGATACCCTGTTTGGAGAGTCGATCTACAATGACTAGGATGGCAGTGTGACCATTGGAGTCCAGTAACTGTTCAATGAAGTCCATGGAAATTGAGTTCCAAGGCCTTTCTGGGACCGGAAGTTGCTTCAGAAATCCATAGGGTTTGTGTCAGGGAGATTTGGAGTGTTTGCAGGTAGTACAAGACTTGCAAAAGTCCTGCACAAAGGTGTGGAGATTGGGCCAAATGTATTCCCGTTGGATAAGCTGAAGAGTCTTGTTTTGCCCATAGTGACCTGAGAGGATGTGGTCATGCTTGTATTGTAATACTTTAAGATGGATGTCTGCAACATCTGGAATGTAAATCTGGTCGAAGTGGCCGAGAAGTCCACTGTCATCTAGAGACCAATTTGGGGTGGATGGTGAAGGAAGGTGTGACAACTTTCCAGACCCCATTCGGCACATTTTGAATCGTCACCCTACCAATGGGTTGGACGAACTTGGTTCTGATCCTACATGACAACGTCACTTTCATCCTACAACCCGAGGTCCCTCACATCACGATCCCTTATATCGATGACACACCAGTGAAGGGTCCGAAATTGGAATATCGAACGATCGGTGGATCTTATGAAATGATCATCGACAACTCAGGCATTCGATGATTCGTATGGGAGCATTTCGAGAACCTAAATCACATCATCCAGCGCATGAAGTATTGTGGTGGGACATTCTCAGGACCGAAATTATTTGCTTGTGTCCCTGAGATAATTGTTTTAGGTCATCGATGCAATATTCAAGGCCAAATGGCTGACCCAACGTGTATCGATAAGATCCAGAAATGGGGTCTGTGTTGTACGCTCACAGAAGTTAAGGTGTTCTTAGGAACAATTGGAGTTTGTTGAATTTTCATTCAGAGTTTCGCACATCAAGCAGCTGCGCTAATCAATCTTACTTGAAAAGATGTGCCCTTCAAATTCGGCCCATCTCAGGTAGCAGCGCAAGAAGATTTCAAGCATGCGCTCCTAAACTCGCCAGCAATTTGACCCATCGACTATACCTCGAATGCCCCAGTAATCCTTGCAGTCAACACATCAAGCATTGCCATCGGCTATTTCCTAACGCAATGCAACCGCGACAACCCTCGAAAGTGATACTACAGTTGATTCAGCTCGATCACACTCAATGACTGCGAATCCCGGTTTTCGCAACCAAAACTCGAACTTTATGGTCTATATCGAGCCCTTGGGGCACTTCGTTTATACTTGATAGGGGTACAAAACCTTATCGTCGAGGTCGATGCAAGGTATATCAAAGGCATGCTCTCAAATCCTGATATCGCGCCTAGCGCTAGCATAAACCGATGGATAGTTTCCATTCTAACATTCCACTTCACGCTAGTTCATGTCACAGGTACACACCATGGGCCGGACAGTCTTTCACAATGTCCTCGACAAACCGAAGATGACGATGTTGAAGTAGAAGAAGAATTCGGCGACTGGATTGACAAACTACACAGTTTTGTTCACCAAATCAACCCAATCTCGATTCGACCTTTCCCCTCTCACACAACTTATCCCACTTTTGCCCAAGCTTTGGATTTCAGTAAGGGGGAGGACATTTTGTACAAAGACATACCTTGATCGGACAAATCAAAGAAAGAAGATGAATGATTACTGCTCATTCATACATGGTTAGACAATATGGTGCGACCCCCACATCTATCAGACACAGAGTACGCTACCTTCATGCGATATTGCACCGAGTTCTTCATAGATTCCGGAAAACTATGGCGAAAAGATCGTCACAGTGAACACAAGATCATCGTGATTCCAGGACCATCGCATCGATATTATCTGGTCATTGCACGACCATATCGGCCACAAGATGATCTTCGCCATGAAGTCTCACGTCGCACTACGATTCTGGTGGCCCAACCTGAAAGCCAATATCGCATGGTACATCCAAATGTGCCACTACTGTCAGTTGCAACAAACTCGAAATCTTCTTATTCCACCAATCGTCGCCACACCCGCTCCTCTATTCGGAAAAGTCTACATCAACACAATGGACATGCCACCTTCCGGCGGATATCGCTATATAGTACAAGGTTGATGTTCGATATTGTACTGGCTGGAGTTTTGGATGCTTTGCAATGAAACAGCGAAGACCATTGGCGATTGGATCTTCGAAGAAATCATTTGTTGATGGGGCTCGCTTTATGAGATTGTTACTGACAACAGCGCAGCATTTCTTTCTGCTCTCGAGTATTTGTTGAAGCAATATCATATCAATCACATTTGGATGAGTGGGTACAATTCTACAGCCCACTTCGATGTATGACAATCACTCTACAAGGCCGTCAATGGCAATCAAACTCAATGGTCGGTTGGGACATACTCAGTCTTTTGGGCAGAACGGGTAACAGTTCGAAAACAAATGGGCTGTTCGCCCTATTTTGCGATCACAGGTTCTCATCCATCCATCCCTCTCGACATTTCAGAAGTGACATATCTACAACCACCACCCGATTCGATACTCTCCTCCACTGATCTCATCGCCCGATGCACTATTGCACTACAGAAATGCTCAACCAATCTCAAAGTACTCTACTCTAGAGTCTACACCGCTCGACGAGAAGCTGTGAAACACTTCGAAGAAGTTCACAAGCAAACAATTCGAGACTACAATTTCGAAAAAGGTGACCTCGTACTCATGCGAAACACACAGATCGAGAAAGCTCTTAATCGATCGATATCTCGGCCCACTCATAGTCATCACATGAAACTATGGTGGCGCTTATATTCTTTGTGAGCTCGACGGATCAGTTCTTCATCGACCAGTAGCTGCTTTCCGAGTTCTACCCTATCTAGCGCAAAAATCGATTCCCCTTCCCCTGAATTTCTTTGATATCGACAATCATCGGCTCGAACAACTTTGATCAACATCGTACATCAACGGAGACATCGACAAAGGCAGTCCTGACCTCAATGAAGACGAATAGAGGATTTTCCTTTCCTTTTCTTACTTGCAATATTAAAACAAACTCTCGATCTTATAACAGTGTACTATTACAAGTCACGATATTGTTTGAAACGTGTTAACACAAGCTCGACGGGGTTTTTTGGCTATGAAGGAGTTCTGAGCCTTTACCCTATGTCTCATTTTGATCAATCGTCTGTCTTGCTTTCTTTTTCTTTTCTCTCCTATGTTTTTTTCACATATATCTTACATTTCCTGGCTTCGATCGCATGCAATATTTCTCATTTCAAACTTATCTCGCTCAGACACAAGAAAAACAATAAAATTAAAACAATAAAACAAAATTCTACTGGGACTCCTCCCATTTCCTCTCCATCCTCCATCAAAACTTCCACCTCCAGTTTCTTCTGCACCAGCACTTCTGCAAGATACCGACGATGGAGTCTTGCTGTGTCCGACTGCATCATCTTGTCCTCCACTGCCATTGACACCCCCTCAACCATACCCGCAACCTCGGGTTCAACTTCTTGCGTTCTTGCTTTCCCCTTCCCCTTCCCCTTCTCCTTCTCAGCCGTCTTCAGCTTTGCCTTCACTGTTCGTTTTGGGCACTCATCGACTTTCAAGGGCCCGGCCTCCACATTTTGGATGTGGCTAAGTAATCATACAGATTAGTGATTGTACTCGTTATCAAAAAGGATCACTTACTACGTCTCAGAGTTGACACTTCCGTCGACTCCACAGTACTCTGTGTTGCTCGCTTGGAGCCCGCCATTTTCCTCAACTTGCCTCGATGGAGTCCTCGCCTCGACACTCCCTCCCAGTAGCACCCCTGCAGCCCCTGAGTGCATTTCTTGCACTTTGGGGCACCCTCCTTGACGATGCATTCTGGAGACATCTTCAGTCCGGTGCAATGATCACACTAAAGCAATATCGAGAGCATAATTAGTCTTAATGATATCTACATAGAGCGACAGCTTACCGGCCCATGGCAGGTGATCAGATCACCCTCCTCCAATCGCACCCACTTTGCAACCACAGGCTCCTGATCGAGTTCATCTTCGCCCTCTTCTCCCTCCTCGTCCTCCTTGTCCATCTCAGCAGCCTTCCTCTTCTCGACAATCTGCTCAACGACCAGTAGGCCATTGACCAGAGGCACTGCTTTGTCTGCGGCCTCGTCCCGATTGATCGAGAGGCGCATGAGCTCGAGTGCAGCTGTACAATTGCAGAATTCGTCCTTCGACATGCTTTTTGCCCAGACTTCAGCCAAGAATGTTCAATGTGCCTCTACCAGTGCATCCCATTGCTACTTGATCCTTTTCACTTTGGCCTTGATGGCCACCTGCCAAGCCTCCCTCTCCTCCTCTCTCTTCCTCTCTTCCTCGACCTTGCTCGAATACTCTTCAAAAAGATACTTCGCACCCCAGGAAACCCAATCCTTGTGAGCGAAAGATGCGAAGAGGCCGATCACCTTGTCCAACGTAGCCTGCACATGTTTGTTGTGTGCCTTGTCAAACGACCTGATCAGGTCATCGTATTCAGCCTATCAAACGAGATTAGGAACCAGGAAAACGAAGAAGAACAAGAAACATACCATTTTCTCACAAAAAACTCGACCCCATACTTCGAAGTCCAAGTCTTTGGCTTTGCCAGCCTCGGGCATCAATTTCGCATGTTTGAGGATGGGAAGGGCGAGTTCGGCAAGGATGGACATGTTCTCGAGGAGGTGGATGGAAGAGATTGAATGGAAAGAGAAAAGTTCAAACCACAACACGTCTTAAATCAATGATCAACAATGTCACATGACCCGGTTATTTCGGCTCGACTGACCAGGACGGTCAGAATTTCAGTAAGGGGGAGGATGATAGCTCGTCTCCTTGGCTCAAGGACTGATTCACCACTTTAGCATCATTCTAATCACATTGGCTAACTCCAGACACAGTGCGACCCAGTCTATTGATCACGACATCATATCAACCATGTTGAAACATCACCAGCGACATTGATTGTATCAAGAGCCCACATCACACAACCTTAGGACTACCCCAAAAGTCCCTAAGATCCCTCAACACGACCATCAAACATCCCTGATCAACTTTGACCATCGTCGATCGATATCGAGACACTACAAGCAACATTGGGCACCACATTTGTTATCTATATGGTGGAGTACCATGTGCCAGGAATGATTCCAACTTGTGCCCAAACTTGCTGATAGTAGGTTAGCCTCGTTCCAAGTCCCAATCATGCACAGAACCCGCTGGACGAATTACTGCGAGACTTAGTGCAATTTCTACACAAAGGACAGTCCCCTTTCAGTTCCATACCCTATATTATTCTTTCATCATATGATATATATCTTTCTTGTTCAGATTCCAGTCTCCTTTTTGGCCTTGTGCCTTAACTCATATCTTTTGCCTCATGTTCTACACATGTTTCTTATTCTATTTTAGGAAGTTTCTTTAAAACATATAAAACTCTGTAGTATCTACTTGGAAATACAAGAAATTGTCTTCACCTATCGTCTCATATACAGTTCTAAGCATCCGACCAACTTTCTAAAACAATCTAAGTCTCTACAGGTTTTCTCAATCGACGAGAAACCTCTGCGATCATTGCATCCTTGATCCTCCCTCGATCCTCTCGTCTTTAGCACTAGCAACCCTTCCAACACTTCATAGCCATTTGCCACACCCTTCATATACTATTGACCTATCAAAAGGTCCCCAGAATTCACACATCGACCATTGACAATAAACTCGTTCGCCATCAATCTCATCGATCGCCCTCAATATTGATCGATACTCGATTGGACCATGCCAAACGCCTTCGTCTCTCATAGCACTACCTTCATGACTAGTACCAACTGGTCATCTTTCCATCAGTTGGGCCACAAACATTCGGAATGACTCGCAACCTTCCTCTGACACATTGCAAATATCATCAATTGCCTCATCAGCAGTTTAGGTGGTTTTCCTGGGTTGAGTATCATCAATGATTAGGGTCCTAGGTAACTTTTTTTTCCTTTTCTCATTTCATTTTTCAATGCTAACTAACTTCTTATAGGTACAAACTACTACTGGCGACGATGACGATGGGGGGACACCACCACCACCACTGCTGTGAGCCCCTGCTCGCAGGGTGGAAGGTGAGAGGCAAGAGACGAGGGGGAAGGGAGATGACAATGAGAGTGGGGACACCCACGATGACACCCACCCCACGCCTATGAGCATCTGCTTGTGGGGTGGTTCAGGGGGGAGAAGAATGGGGACAGGAGAGCAAGATGGCCAGGGGATAACCTGGGGAGAGATGAACACCACCACAAGCAACTGCTTGTGGTGGGTTTTTTTAATTTAATTTAATAATTGATAGTTACGGCGCCCTCCCCTCGAGCTTGTGAGGGGAGGGCTTAGTATTATACATATTAATTACCCCTTGCACAGATGTGAGGGGGTCAATTTAATAATCTATTCATGATATATAAAAAATTAGATTTCAGTAATAAATAGATATAATGTATGTAACTTTAAATGACTACTTGGCTTAAGTGGTAGAGTGTGCATGTTTTGACATCATGTGATTGCTAGTCCAGAAGGCTGTTGGTTCAATTTCTGCTGTGCACACATCATTTTGTGAGACTTATAAGACTTTCTCTAAGACTGGAACTCGGACTTTACTTGGACAGTACTTTAAAGGTGTAAATAAATGCACAATTGATGTTGTCTAAGCAAAGTCCGAGCAGAGTCCGAGTGTCCAAGTCTGTCCAAGTGGTGTCTGCTCGGCCTGGGGGGGGGAGTGTAAAGTACTGTTGGAGAGCACATGAGTTGGGGAAGATGTGGAGAGTATTGCGTTCAGGTTCTCCATCTCAATCTTCCAATCGATGAAGATTTTGTTTCCCTGTTTTGAGGAGAGAGTTTTCTCCAACATGTCGTGGGCCCAGTTCTTGTCCCGAATGAGGGCAGATAGTTCTGTGAGGCATTCTTCAAGTGAGAGGGAATTAATCCAAGTTTGGTCAGCCTGATACCAACCAATAAGGCAGGGTTTGAACATCCCCTCAGTGACAAAGCTCACTATCTCAGTGGGGGTCTTACCAGCATGTTTCATATATCATTTACATACTAGCATCCAGGATTGCATGATGAGGGGAGTGATTTTACCAGCAGTAAGCATGGGACAATCCTTCATCTTTGAAACCTGGAGTTCAGCAAAGGTTTGGGCAGACATATCGAGATGTGATTGGCAATACACAGTATGTTTTGTGGGAGTGGCAGCGGCAGGCATGACGATAATGAAATTGGTAGAATTAACAGAGTTAGTAGATGATGACAGTGATGGTGATGTAAACAATGATGGTGAGGAGGGTAGAGGGTTCACAGTATTTGATCCTTGGCCTCAGTGGACAGATGGTGTTGCAATTAGAACTTGTAGTTCAGCAGGTAAACCCAACTGGATCAGTCTTCTCCTCTCTCTCCTTGTTATCCAAAAACACAGTGAAAGATTGCCTGGTTAGGGAACCTCACTCAGTAGTCAGGCAGACAGACAGGAATAGGTTATCTTTGTTGCAAGAGAGTAAGGGACTTTAGTACTATACAGCAGAAAGAATAATTAACTATACCTTCATTTCAAGAGAGTAAGGGACAAGGGCAACAAAGGGAAAGACAGCCTACTACCTATAGTATGCTACAAATAGCTATCTGCCTTGTACATATTGAGAATATGGCTGCATCAAGACTTTCTACACATGGAATGGCTGCATCATGATGCCAGAATGATGGGAGCGTGTTGATAGGTCCACCTTGCACTCTAAGCTCTGGGAACATTTCCAAATGCATTGACACATCACCACACATGCTCCCAACCCCTACAAACCCCACAAAACCACTCCGAAACTATTTCATAGCACTTCAAACAATTTTGAACAATTTTGAATGACTTTGAATGACTTTGCAACACTTTGAGCAAGTTTGAACAACTTTGCAGCACCTCAAATGCCTTTGGCCACCCTATGCCTATCGCACCACCCTTCAGACACACACAGCACACCTTGTACAAGTTAGTGCATTGCATATTGAGCACCACTGGACACAAGGAATTAAGACAACAGGCTTTTAGGACGCAATTGTGGTGCTTTGACATCTCGATGATATATTGGATCAACAGGACAGGTACACTTGATATATCATGACTCTATACATTTCCCTTCTCATCAATTCTCATTGATTTTCTGATTTGGAAAGTTCTTTATTGTTTTATATCTCCTCATGTTTTATTTCCTTTTAAGTACCATCTCTTCAAAACATATATAGCCTTGTACTAGCTACTTAGAAAGAAGAAACAGATTGTCCTCTCATATCCATCATCTGATTTAAGAGCCATTCTCTTGAGTCCAAGCCTCTCGTCTTAGTCCAAGTTTAGCGGATTACTGCGAACTTCCTCAAACTTCCTGTATTAGCTTCTCAAAATTATCATCTATCGTCTATCCCCTCTCAAGACCTTTCTGCATCTCTATAGTCTATCCTCAGCATCTGTTGAAACCATTCTCATTCTCTACAAGCCCCTTGAACATCCTTGAATTTCTTTGAGCATCCTCAAACTTTTCTCGAAGCACTTCACAGAGCTTTGTATGCCCTCAAACTTCTTTGAATATCATTGGACCTCCTCGAACTTAGTTCCCTCACCCTTGGGTAACAGCGGTGATATTTAGTACCACCTTGCACCCTTCCTCTAACTTGTGCAATACCATTCGAGACCTTTTTAGTAGATTTTGTTTGGGTTTCCAGGTCGAGCATCATCATTTTGGAGCCCACCGTGAGGGATTTCTAAATCATTTCATCACCTAATCCATCTTGAATCCCCTGGCTTAGTCCAACACAAGCTAGAAACCTTCATATCGATACTCGCCACACCTTTGAATCTCACAAACAATTGTGAGATATTCTAATCCCAGTTTCCAAAGCAGAATCTACTCATTGTCGACTATTCCCTTCACCTATCTCATCATCTTCATCATCACCCTCTACTTCTTTGTCCTCATCATCTACCTCTTCATTCATCCTTCCAACAACTTCAACACCTCTACCATCCTTCACCCAAGTTTTAACCCCTACCCCAAGAGTCATTGCATTCATGACTACACAAGCCACTATGCCAGCTTGTTGATGATACTTGAACAGGAAACCCAAACAAAACCCACTATAAGGGCTCGAATGGTATAACACTAGTTAGAGGAAGGTTGCAAGGTGGTACTAAATATCACCGCTGTAAACCAAGGGTATGAAAATGACTCTAGAGGGTGTGCGATGAAGTTCAAATAGGTTCAAAAGTATTGGAAGCATTGCGGTGATGTTTGATAACAATTGAGGGCGTACAAAGCGCTGCAATAGCATTCGAGGGAAAGTTAATGAAGTTTGAAGAGTATTCAAAGAGGTCCAATGATGTTCAAAGAGGTTCAAAGAGGTGCAATGAAGTTTGAATGAGTTCAAAGAGGTGCAATGATGTTTGAAGAAGTTTGAAGGCCTTTATAGAAGACGAAGATGCCTTTGATGGTGGCTGAGGATAGACTATAAGGATGTAGAAAGGTGTCAAGAGGGGATAGACAATATGCAATAGTTTCGAGCAGCTAGTACAAGGAGTTCGAGGAAATTTGGCATAAAACACTGAACTTCAAGACTAAGTCAAGACACTTGGACTCAAGAGAATGGCTCTTAAATCAGACTATTGGTGTGAGAAGACGATATATTCTGTCATTCTAAGTAGCTAGTACAAGGCTATATATGTTTGGGAGAAGTAATACTAAAAAGGAAATAAAACATGAGGAATACATGAGGCAAGATATAAAACAATAGAGAATCTTTGCAAATCATAGAATAAATGAAAGAAGATAAGAAGGGAAATGTCTAGAGGCATGATTTATCACTGGGACCTGTCCCCATTGATCCAATATATCATCAAGATGTCAAAGCACCACAATCACATCCTAAAATCCTGTTGTTGTGTCTCCTCGTGTCCGGTGGTGCTCAATATGCGATGCACTAACTCTTACAAGGTGTGCTGCATGTATCCGAAGGGCAGTGCAATAGGTGTATGGCAGCCAAAGGCATTTGAAGTGCTGTGATATCGTTCGAAGTCATTTGAGATCGTTCGAAGTTGTTCAAAGTCAATCAAAATAGTTTTGGAGTGGTGTTGCAGGGTTCATAGGGGTTGGGAATGTGCATTTTGATGTGTTGATGCCTCTGGAGATGTTCCCAGAGCTTAGATTGCACAGTGGACCTATCATTGTGGTCATTCCACAGCTCTGAAATTCGACCCCACCCAACCTCAAGAACTTTGCAGATATTTTAATGAGCTTGAATTGCTTTTCTCAGCGTGCAATGTCATGAACTCCGAAGAAATGAAGAAGCACACTGCTGCTACCTTGATCTCGACACTTCCAAACTTTGGGAATCGATTTCAGAATACGACACTGGCATTTCATTCCAGAATTTTTGCATCACTATCCACAAACTGTACCCTGGTTCTGAAGACGATCAGAAATGGTCAATATGGACAAACTCATCAGTGAACAACTTTGCATCAGTATTTACAATGCAAGCAATTTGAGATTATATTTTTGGTCATTCTATAACATCACAAAGTTTTATCTACTAAAGGCAGGATTTCCAAAGCTGAACAAAGCAGAGCCTTCATTCATGTTTCCAACCAGGTTTATGGGCTAGAATCGCTCAACAACTTGAACTAAAATTCCCTGATCACTATTCTGATGACCCCTACCCACTCGATGATATCCACCCAGCAGCAAAATTCATTCTAGGAGGATCTATCGCTTTGGACTCAACATTGCTACTCAGTTCACATTCTTCAGCACCTTTGGCAATACCAACAACCTCAACATCTTCTCCTCAAATTGAATTGGAAGATCTTATGGCAATTCTCAAAAAATTCGCAGCCACTCTCGTAACTGCTTTAGCAGGTTTGAAAACCAAGAACACTACTTGACCTAACAGTGGATTTCATTCAGACCAGCTCGAAAATTTAGTTTGCATCTTTTGTGGGCTTATGGGACATTTCATTAGTGACTGCTTGGTTTGCCAATCATATATCAATGAAGGAAAGTGTAAGAAGAACACTGAAGGCAAAATCATTCTCCCAAATGGTCAATTTACTCCTCGAAACATCCCTGGTTGTTTTATCAAGGACAGGATTGATGAATAAACTTGATGAAACCCTCCATCTAATGGTACCCCTTTACTGCTGCTGATTGCCAATTTTGCATCAACCTCCAGGGTCTCTTGAATGATATGCTGCATGAAATGCACAGTATGCTTCAGTTTATAGATGGCTGCAAATCATCAGCAGATGCTGCGTTGAACGCCAATGTTAGGAAAGCAGCAGCCTTACACCGAGTTCATGAGCCTGCCCTGCTGAAGGAGCTCCAGGCTGAACTACAGGCTTTGGCAATGAGATCAAAATTCCCTCAACGTGCTGGGCAACCTTCAAGGCAAACAGTGGTAAGAAGAAAATCAAAACTGGTGGCAGCAAATGCACAGGCAGAACTTGAGCATCTGAAGTCCCTTCCCCCCAGCCCCTACAAGTGGACCTGGGGTGTCGACATCACGGAAAGTGATGTTTTGGGTGCTAATGAGAAGACCAAGAGTAAGGGCAAACAACAGCATTCTGTAAGGGGACTAGGGGGGTGCCCTGTGTGTTTTTCCTATTTTTTATGTTTGTCCCATATTTTTCCCCACCTCATTTCCTTCTATTCTTCATTTTCTATGATTTTTCCGGATTTTATTACTAATTTTCCCTTGCTATCATGTTTGTATATGTTGACACTTTTATATTTAGAGGTGGAGTACCCCTTCCGACACATACCCCTTGGTATGATGTCATTCGGCGGCCTTGATCCGCCTATCTCCGCCTTTTTCTATTTTTAGGTTATATTTGATTTTTGTCGTCTTCACATATACTGGGCATCAGCAAGGGGATCCTTAGAGTTTTCTCTTCGGATTTCCCTTTGCTAGGTGCGCCCCCAATGCCTGTATTATGTAGTATAATTTTAACTTCGGATTTCCCTTTGCTAGAGGCTTAGGTTGCCCTTATACATTCTGGGTATCGGTTGTCTCTGCCTGATGGTGCAACATCTCCGATGCCTTGCCCGATGCAGAAGCCGGCCAGCCCACTGCCATGGTTTGGCAAGGCCAAGATAATGCATCAAGTGCAGATCAGCACACTGCCTTTCAGGCAGCCATGGCATGGCAAGGCGAAGATGATGCGTCAAGTGATGTTGATCAGCCCACCGCCTTTCAGGCACTCATGGCATGGCAGGGCAACAATGATCAGTCATCATCTTCCCCTAAATGTTCCCTGACTGGCTTTGATGCTGCTCCCTTTTATCTTTCCGATTCTACCTCCTCGTCTCCAGCTGCCAATCCAACTTCAACAGATGTGGCTGCTTTCCCCACTGCATCTGATGCTGCAGATGCTTTTCTGTCATCCTCAGAGACTGGATCTACTGGTGAATCTGATGCTGAGGCCAATTCTGAAGATTCCATTACCACATCACAGATAGAGAACCCCACTCCTTCTTGTATCACTTTGCCGACCTACCCTCCTGCAGACTTCACTCTGCTGATCTACACTCCTGCAGACTTCAGTTATGTTGATGAGACTTGGTTGTCTAGCCCTGATGAGATGATGGACACTGACATTGAATGATGCATCATGTATATATAGTGTTGTGGGTAGTAGTACATTGTACATAGTAATATCATTGCTTTTGTGGTCCTGTCAAGCTCCAATGTCAGTGCTGCTTCCTGGTCCCTGTCCCTGTCCCCACCCCCACTCCCATCCCCGCCCCCGCTCCTGTCCCCGCCCCTGTCCCCATCCTCATCCCTGCTCCCATCCCCGTCCCTGTCCCCACTCCCATCCCCTTCCCTGCAATTGCATTTCAAACATGACAAATGTCTGTACTATGTTCTTAATGCACATCTATCTGTATGGTACAGCAAGTAAAGTAGTAATGTAGTCATTGGTTAATTAATAGAGTATGTACAAATATATAGTGAGTTTGATGGCATCCATTGAAACAGATAATACAATGTACAGTCAATAGGTTAATATTGTGTCTGTGCCCAATGGTGATGCCGTGGCCATCCCCATGGCCATCCCCATGTCCATGGCTGCATCTGTGCCAGTTGCATTTCAAATGTTACTAATGTCTGTATTACATTCCTAATGCATGTCTATTGTAAGGTATAATAATCAGTGTACAATGTAGTTGTTGGTTAATATAGTATAGTGACTTTATATAGTGAGTTCGACAGTGTCCATTGAACCCATATCATTTGATACAATGTATGTGTTCAATAGGTCATATCATTTGATACAATGTAGCTTACCTATGTGTCCTCTTGCTTGTATAGAAGGTCCATGGTTCAAAATGAAAAGTGGGTTTGATAATGATGATCGCTGTTATGTGAGTGTTTATAATGGTTGCAGTTGAATGTACTAAGGGGCTCAGTGTTACTCCTATTGAGCATGGCTGCACAATGCTTCATTTCTCCTATATTCTCAGAGTTATAAGGGACACAAGGGTGTTTGAAACCAAGTCTCCCCCTTTATTGTGCCATTTATACTGTAACACTTGACCTGCCCATCAACATGCCCAAAACAACCAACAAGAGCACAAAGTATTCACTACTCCTCCACTATTCACTTTCACCACTCATTTTGCAAAGTACAGCCCAAGAGGATAAAAACCTTGTAAACCCAAAGTAGGTGTGTAAATCCTGATAAATACTCACAGCTGTAACAGGATTAATTTTGATTATGCTGTGCATGTTCTCCACTTGGCATTAATTAAGACAGATGTAACACAAAATGCAACAGCTTAATCGCTAGTGAGCTGGGCAGCGACTCCTTGTATGTGATAAGATTTTGCCCCTTTCTGTGACACCTAAGAACTCCTGTTTAGGCTGAAATTCTCTAAGAAACACAAAGCAAGGGTAGTCATGTCAAGCTCTCCAGAAGTGTGAGTCTCATGTTTGCTGCAACCACACATTATGGATGAAACTGAAGTCCTCATAGAGAGTTCAGACCTTTGCCAGCCATGAAGAAAGCCCACTCCGAGGTTAAACCTACTCCTGGCTCTGAAGACTTCAAGAGGTGGTCCACTGTGTCCATCACATGATCTGTTCACATTTATTTTTGGTTGCTTCATAATGGTTTTTCGTTTGCCAGCACAGTGTTGGACCAGCTCATGGAAGAGGACAATAGAAAGGGTGTTGTTTTTGGATTAGTAAGGTACAAGCCATGTTTGCCTGCCACTTATGAACACTGACAAATTTGTGTAACAGCAGTTCGACAAAAACCAGGCCCATGTTCATGAAGTCCCCAGGGCTATCCTGATTCTGATGTTATTTTACAGATGGCTTCAGACACAAACGGCAAAAGAAGCGGGAAAAGACAGCATGGTGATTCCCAAAAAGTAGGTTTCATTGTGTGCTTGTATTTCCCATAACCTTTTTCCTGACAGTTTTGCAGGCTCAGACATACTAGCCAGTTGCCAGCAAACAAAAGGGGCAAACCACCAACAGAGCCTGGAGTCCAAGAGTAGGTTCTTCACTCGCTATTTGACCTGCCCATCGCCCCCTTATCAATGCAGGCTCTTTGTGGATGGCAGCCCACATGAGCTATCTGAAGATGTCGGTGATGACATGCCTTCAGTAGCTGAGTACATCAAGTTTTTCTTTATAGTGTATTCATATTCATGTTCTTTCCAGGTTGATTGCTTTTTACAAACAGTCCCAAGCACCAAAAGTTCCTGTCACATGCAACTCCCCTGAGTTTGTTTCTTATCAAATACCTGCAGGGAAAAACTGAGTATTTTACAGGGAAGAGCCCACATTTGCTAAAGCTTCTCATGTACAGTCTGATACTTTGTCCACTGTTGGAGAAGCTGGTGATGGGGAGTTGGGATCAGACACAGTTTGGGAAGGGATAGACAAGTCTTCTCTTCCTTCCGATGACATGTAGGTTCACTACTCACTCTCCTATGCACTTTCATTGAATTTTGTCAGACCTGCAAGCCCTGGGACCAATATAGAAACTGCCAAAGTGGTCAACAAGATGACAGCTCCACGGTAATGATTGAGGCTTTGCAGGACCCACTATTGGTCCCAATTTACAAAGGGCTGCCAGAATTACCATACATAGGCTTGCTCTTGACCGCTTTTTATTCTAATTGCTTTCAGCTGGCTATGCAAAGTCCAGCCATTTGGAAAGATGACAACTAAAACTGTACGCACCCCATTTGCAGAGACATGTGAAAAACTCAACAAGGATGAAGTGCAGTAAGCTTGTTTTCTAAGCAACTTGTGATCAACATGCAGTACTTTCCACTCCCCCCCCCCAGTCCGAGCGGACTCCGCTCGGACACACTCGGACACTTGGACTGTCTTCGGACTTCACTCGGACTCTGCTCGGACACTCGGACTGTCCTAGGACTGTCCGAGGACTGCACTCAAACTTTGCTCAGACAACATCAATTGTGCATTTATTTACACCTTTAAAGTACTGTCCAAGTAAATTCTGAGTTCCAGTCTTAGAGAAAGTCTGAGAGAAAGTCTTATAAGTCTCACAAAATGATGTGTGCACAGCAGGAATTGAACCAACAGCCTTCTGGACTAGCAATCACATGATGTCAAAACATGCACATTCTACCACTTAAGCCAAGTACTCATTTAAAGTTATGTACATTATGTCTATTTATTACTGAAATCTAAATTTTTATATATCATGAATAGATTATTAAATTCACCCCCTCGCATCTGTACAAGGGGTAATTAATATGTATAATACTAAGCCCTCCCCTTGCAAGCTCGAGGGGAGGGGGCCGTACCTATCAATTATAAAAATCATATTTGTAATGGTTTATACCAAGATCAGTAATGGTTTGTATCGAAGTCAACAACATTTTGTAATAGTTTATACCAAAGTCAGTAAACAAGTCTGTAATGGTTTGTATTGAAGTAATAACATATTTGTAATTTGTATTGAAGTCAACAACATTTTTGTAATAGTTTATAAGGTCAGTAAAGGTTTGTAACAAAGTCAGTAAACAAGTTTGTAATGGTTTGTATTGAAGTCAATAACATGTTTGTAATAGTTTATACCAAGGTCGGTAAAGGTTTGTAATGGTTTGTTTGTATTGAAGTCAATAACATATTTGTAATGGTTTATACCAAGATCAGTAATGGTTTGTATTGAAGTCAACAACAATTTGTGATAGTTTATACCAAAGTCAGTAAACAAGTCTGTAATGGTTTGTATTGAAGTCAACAACACTTTTGTAATGGTTTGTATTGAAGTCAACAACATTTTTGTAATAGTTTGTAACAAAGTCAGTAAACAAGTTTGTAATGGTTTGTATTGAAGTCAATAACATGTTTGTAATAGTTTATACCAAGGTCGGTAAAGGTTTGTAACAAAGTCAGTAAACATATTTGTAATGGTTTTTATTGAAGTCAACAACATTTTTATAATAGTTGATACCAAGCTCAGTAAAGGTTTGTAACAAAGTTAGTAAACAAGTTTGTAATGGTTTGTATTGAAGTCAATACTATGTTTGTAATAGTTTATACCAAGGTCAGTAAAGGTTTGCAAGAAAGTCAGTAAACAAGTCTGTAATGGTTTGTTTGTATTGAAGTCAATAACATGTTAATAGTTTACACCAAGCTCAGTAAAGGTTTGTAACAAAGTCAGTAAACAAATTTGTAATGGCTTGTATTAAAGTCAATAACATTTTTGTAATAGTTCATGCCAAGGTCAATAAAGGTTTGTAACAAAGCAGTGAACAAGTTTGTAGTGAAGTCAGTAACGTGCTAATGATTGACTTATTTAGTACTATAAATATATTGACTAAAAAACGACTTACAAAAGTCATTACCTAACTTGCAATAGGTCGTCAGGTTGATTTCACATTTAAGCTCAATATGCTTACCACATGCCACAAAGTATTAACCTGTGAATATAAACATTAACTTGTCGTTTACACATTTAATGATGCAAGACTTACAAAAATGACGTGTGTGAATGAATGAGCCATTAGTATGTCTCATACAGTTGGCAGTGTGAGTTGTTTGGTTGTGTTGTGTGCAGATACCGCGAGGCGTGAAAGTAGGTGTCCACTATATCGCGTCCTTAATTTTTGTGCACAAAGTCACTGCAAACTTGTACTGACTGGTTTACAAGATTTTGCCAACTTGATTATAAACTTTTACTGACCTCATTGCACACATTGACTGACCTTATTTACATACTTTTACTGACTTGATTACAAACTGTTACTAACATCCATACCATTACAAACTTTTACTGACCTCATTACAAAATTTCACTGATCTCATTACAAACTTTTGTGGACCTCATTACAAAAATTTGTTGACTTCATTACCAACCTTTACTGACCTCATTACAAAATTTCACTGAACTCATTACAAACTTTTGCTGACCTCATTACTGACCTCATTACAAAACTTTACTGACCTCATTACAAAGCTTTATTGACCTCATTACAAAACTTTACTGACCTCATTACAAAACCTTACCTGACCTCATTACAAACTTCTACTGATGTCCTTATAATTGGCAAACTTCTCCTGACCTCATTACAGACCTTCACAGACATCCAAACTACTAATTTCTTTGGGGTATATTTTATGAATAGTTTAATTGAATATAACTATAGATATCAAAGGACAAAAAGTCCCCCCCCCCTCATCATCATTCCTCTGTTGTTGTTCCCCTCTCCTCTTTGTCATTTCCCTTCATCATTCCCCCCTCCCCTTTTCATTGTCATTCCCGCTCCTGTTGTTGTTCCCCCTTTCTGTCTCCAGGGTGCTGTGGTGGGCCTCATCATCATTCCACCCATGGTCCACCCCATGAGCAGTTGCTCATGAGGCTGGGGGCGGGTGGTGTATTCTGTTGTCGTTGTCCCCCCCTCTTGTCTCTGTTGTCATCCCATTGTCATGGTCATTCTCCCCTCTCATCTCCTCCCCCCTCATTGTCGACATCCCCTGTTGTTGTCCCTGTCACCATCGCTGTCCCCTGTTGTTGTTGTTGTCCCCTGTTGTTTTTGTTGTCCCTCCCCTCCCATTGTTGTTGGTTCATCGTCAAGCACCAGCGATCCACCTTGTGAGCAGGGGCTCACAACAGTGGTGGCTGGTGCTGGTTGTTGGCCTTCTCATTCCTCCTGCTGTCCCTTCCTGTCATCCCCATCATCTGTTTTCACTGGCCCCTGCCGTCTTGTTGTCGTTGTTATCAATAGTTTAAATTAGTACCTAAAAAACTTTATTAGTAAAGAAAGAAAGGAATAAGAAAAGAAAGAAAAAACTTACTTGCGGCCCAAGAGATGTCCATCGACATCTCTTGGGCCTTTTCTCGTCGTTTGCTGCTGCTTCTTGTTTGTTGTTATCATCCTGTCTTGTCGTCCTGTCATCTCATCCTGTCATCCTGGTGCCCATTCCCACCCCGCGAGCAGTTGCTTGCAGCAGTGGTTCTGGGTCCTAGGGTGGTGGCTGTATCAGCCCTTGTCATGGTTTTGAGGCTGCAGCATTGTTATAACATAGATAAAACCTATCATTAAGGAAAATTCAAGCTCTTTACACTTAGCCACATATTCCTGGAGGAATCCCTGTAGTTTTACTGGGACTACAGGGATTCCTGGAATGATGTCATGGAATATAGTGATGTTATGCATCATTCTGATTGGTTTTTCAAGCTGAGTATGAAAATGGTATTCACATAGTCATGTGACCTATCTTATATGGAACATATTGATGTTATATATCATTCTGACCAGTTTTTCAAGCTGAGTATGAAAATGGCATTCACGTACATACCGGTACTTATTCAAGTACCTACAAGTACATACCAGGACTTATTCAAGTACATACTGGTACTTATTCAAGTACATACTGGGACTTATTCAAGTACCTACCGGTACCTACTGGTACTTATTCAAGTACATACCGGGACTTATTCAAGTACATACTGGGACTTATTCAAGTACCTACAAGTACATACCAGGACTTATTCAAGTACATACCGGGACATATTCAAGTACATACCGGGACTTATTCAAGTACATACCGGGACTTATTCAAGTACATACTGGGACTTATTCAAGTACCTACTGTTTTGAGTCCTTACTTGTATATCCAAGTACCTACTTCATATCTACTTGTGTGTCCAGGTATGTACTCAAGTACCACTCTTATTCAAGTACCTACTGTTTTGAGTCCTTACTTGTATATCCAAGTACCTACTTGATATCTACTTGTGTGTCCAGGTATGTACTCAAGTACCACTTGGACATCCATGTTGTACATCCAAGTACTTACTCAGATACCTCACTGGGTGCAAGGCACAATACTGCCTGAGAGGTACTGTGAAAGTATCCTGACAGTATTCCTAATATTGTCAACATACTTCACTAGAAGTATTTTGACAGTATTGTACTATATTTTGATAGTGCTGAAGGTACTGAAGTAGTATTCTAGATTGGTATGCATACTGGCAAAATATCCCTTGGTGAGTATGGTGGCAGTATTAGGAGTATTTCCAGAATACTCCTTCTCAGAAGTATCTTACTGTCCAGCCAGTGTGTAGGTGCTCAGACATGGAAGTGGATACTTGCAACAGCAGACCTGCATGTGCAGACATCTGCTAATAATACTTTCCCAATTTATCAAATTTCTTCTTATATACTTCCCATAGAGTAGTTTGACAGTATTGAATAAACCACACTTCAATACTTCCAATATTCCCTGGCTTTAGTATGGTGAAGGTATGGGGTGTATGACTACTCTTTTTGTTTGTGTACTTCCATGATATTTCAAGCATACTGACACAGAGGTTTTCTAGATCTTTTCCATCACATTGCTAACATATCCCAAGCAGAGTATTGTGATATCACCTTGATAGTATTGTAGATAGTATCTTGGTAGTATTGAAGAAATTACATCAATACCACCAAGTTACTGCCTTCTCAGTACTTAAAAAATATTTTGATCTTTCACTTCAATACTCCATTAGAAGTATCTTAATATTATTGTGATAGTAGGGAGGAAATATTGTATTATCTTTCAGCCAAGACATTCAGAATACAGTTACAATATGTACAAGTTACTAATGTGGAGGTATGGTAATCAACAATCAGCATACTTGCAACATACTTCTGGGCTAGTATCTTGACAGTATTAGGAATACTTCCAGGATACTTACATAATACCCCATCAGGGGTATTGTGCCCTGCACCCAGTGCAGAATGATATATAACATCAATATGTTCCATATAAGATAGGTCACATGACTACAGGAATACCATTTTCATACTCAGCTTGAAAAACCGATCAGAATGACATATAACATCACTAGATAATAAATAAATAACTGCAAACACTCTGTATGCTAGGACCATCCTAGGATTGTCCGAACAGACACAACTAGGACTGTCCAATCAGATGCTAGGACTCTACTAGGAGTCTGCTCGGACTGGACCTATTAATTTGGCAGGTGTCTCAGCCAACAAATTTCTAGTTGAGTCCGAGTGGACTCCACTCGGATTGGGGGGGGGAGTGTAAAGACCTCTCAACATGGCTTACACTTTACAGGTCTTTGTTGAAAGCTCTGCTGTTCATCAAGTCTGGGCAATATGTTGACCTAGCCCAGGTCGACCTGAAGCTCATGTGTGTCAATGACCGTTGAATCAAAAATGTGGATGGAAAGAAGCTGAGCATCGGCATAATGACTGGTACCATTACTGAATGCTTTCTATTCATGCCGGTTGAGGGAGGCCCTGACAATAGCCCATGGACTCTACATAAAATCATGATTGCACCTTTCACCCAGGACATAAGATGAGAAACTTCACTATGGTGGCTTTTGTTAGGGTTTGAATTGATTAGGGGTCTCACAGGTCCCTATGAGTTTACTTTCACTACTCAAGGTGAAGGACACAGAGACAAGATACCTTCATGTATGTAATTCAGTCTTAACTTTTGCAACATCCATTCTAATGTCTTTTCAACATCTTTGTCAACTGCGATGTCCCATACCAGCATCCTCAAAAGTGTGTCATCTGCACTGGTTGCAAAAAATGCCAGCAAGGGGTACAACACATACAGAGAGTGGTGAGTTATGGTTGCAGTATGCAGTTGACACTTTCTGACTAAATTTGTTCTCAGTTCCTGTGTATGATGGCTGAGCAACCAAAGATCCGCCTGTGTTTACCTTCTCTGACAACAATTTTAGTTGCCTCTTGACCTGGCCACTGTATAAAAAAGGAGAGGTGGAGATTCCTTCAGATGCAGTGGTCTCAGTTGGCTACTCCATAGGCACCTACTTGGGGAAAACCTTTCGACTAATGTCCAATTTGTGATTGTATTTGCTGTTCCTGAATCCCTTTAGAACCAATGCCTCGTTCGAGCTGAATTTGTATGTAACATTTGTGTACAATGGACAAATCAACATTTGGATGAAAACCCATGCAGTTCAGACTCTGAACATCACAGGTTTTGCAACATAGTGTCCGCAACTCTGTAGTGGTGTGGGTCAAGGTGGTGAGATTGGGCATATCTCTCGATAAACTGCATTGAGAAAACTGTGGGTTTCTGGGAAGAACTATGGTACAGAGGTTCTAACGACAAACCAGTGAGCACTGTTCCACTATTCACTGTTGTTGAAACATAGATAACTCAGCCCAAATTGGCCACTTTGTCCAGTCACCCATGCATGATGGACTTGTGGCTCCTTGCTATCCTCAAGAATCTCAATGTACTTCACACTAATCTTGGCCGCCATCACAACTCATACATCCGAGCCTCAGGGGAGATCTCCTCACGCTATGGAGCCAACTAACAGGCCAGGCCCCAATCCCTACGACAGGTTCAGATTGGTTGAGCTTTCCAGGTCAGCGGCGTCAACTACTTCAGCCAGATGGTGATGAACTAGAAGCAGCACATTCTACCCCTCATTCTCCTGTGGCATATGTTCCTCCACCTGGCCCTTCACCTGACCCACCTCCTGCACCATCAAGTACATTGGATCACAGTGATAATCAGCCTACATCAATATCAAAGCTGGGTCATCCATTGGTGAGGGACAGGAAGCTGTTAGTGTATCCAAGAGGTTGCAAGTGTCCAAAATGTGAGTACAATTTCTGCAGAACTACTCATATGACATACTAACAACCTTCCCTATCAAGGCATGAATCTCGGCTACAAACACATGGACCCAACAGCTGCTGGTCCAAATTTGCCAAACCTTTCCAAGGTCCCCTCATCACTGCCTACTCCAACCAATCTGACAGCACCAGCACCTCCCCATTCTCATCCTCCTTCCAACAACCACCCCCCTCCTTCCACCCCCCACAACACACCCCCACCATATCTCACCCTCAATCCTACCCACCAGCCACCCCAGGCCCATTTGTTTCCCCACTTCAGGATCCTAATTTCCAAATTCAGGCCCTGTTGTGTATAGCTCAGGTGATCCACAGTTGATGTGGTCATATAGAGTAGCTATGAAAGTGAGGGCTTGAAACAGCGGGCAGTGTGTGACACAAAACATAGAAACATAACTCATCAACCTGTACTGAACCTAGTGAACATGAGTAAAATATCTGTCTCCTGTGAATTTTCTTCTAAAGTTAAATTTGGGCACCTGATGGCAGTGAGAGTTATCAGTGGTCCTGACTCAGTAGCCTTTGTTGCCAGAGTACCATACATAAACATGTGGTACTCCAAACCAGATGTTAACAGTTATAGGGGGAAAATAGGGGCTTTTCAGGTTAGGACAAAACCATAACATTGTCACTTGTACATTCCCAATCAGTAACTCATCAACTATGGCCACCTGGTTTTATCACTTGCTATATTCAGTGCCCTTCTACCTTTTGCTGTTTGTGGCAAGCAATATTTGTCACTTAAATAGCTGTGTATCTGCTGAGTGTGTCTAATCTGATAATACTCTACATAAGCACAACTGACCTGTTGCTAAACAGAGCAGCTGTAATCTGCAGCCATTTATCTCTATAGGCTCCTCACAGACAAATTACTATGTCCCCAGTGGGCAGGCTCAGGTTGTGCATTCTCTATTGCAATTATGTTTTACCCCTAAACTAACTGACATATCCTAGCAGTTTGTTGAGCTTTTGGCCTTTGTGGATACAAACTTCTTGCATAGTGATGTAGGCTGGCATGTTTTACACAACTCTTATCACATCAATGACAACTTGGACTTTGAGCTACCTACTATAATACAACACCTGGTATCAAGCCTCCCTCTGGATTGTTCTGTGGATCTCATCCATAATTTATATTGTGTGGACATTGTCCATTGTAATACTATTAACTTGCGGTCCTCATTATTATGGACTTATATCCTTTCTTCCATCCGGTCACTGTATTCAGGCACACATGATTTTTGGCACACCTTTACACACAGTCCTTTGTCCAACCTGCTTGTAGAAGCCCATAGGCAATTTTACACATGGTTTTTGCATGTGGACTGTTTTGCTAAAATCAGGATCTGTAAGGTTGTGCAACATATTGCTGCACTTTTATACCACTCCATGTTCCTAAAGCATGATTTTGTGGTACACAAAAACAGTTTCACCAGTATTGGTAATAGAGCATCTTGCAGGTACTTGAGCTGCATTTCCTTCCAACCACATCAGTTACAGTGTGCTTATGCTTTGTACCACAAATGTCAGGCTTATGATGGCTTGTTTTCATGGCTATTCCTGGTCTGGGATATGAGTTCCTTGATTCACAGGATACAATGTGCTTCACCACAGCTTTTCTCTCCAAAGTTACTTTGCCAAAAAGTGAAAGGGATGATAACAAAAAGGAAAAAAAATTAATATAATGGAACTCAATCATTGGAAGAAGCTGTGCAACCACCATGCAACACTTTCACAGACTAATTTGACACAGTGTCCTCCTGTAATTGTAACAAAGCCTATAGGGGGTGGCCAATCACATGTCTTTCCTCAGTACTTTACACTCCACCCCCCAGTCCGAGTGGACTCTGCTCGGACACACTCAGACACTTGGACTATCCTCGGACTTCACTTGGACTCTGCTCAGACTCTGCTCGGACACTTGGACTGTCCGAGTAAAGTCCGAGGACTGCATGCAGACTTTGCTTGGACTTTGCTTGGACTTTGCTCAGACAACATCAATTGTGCATTTACTTACACCTTTAAAGTACTGTCTAAGTTCCAGACTTACAGAAATTCTTATGGGTCTCACAAAATGATGTGTGCACAGCAGGAATTGAACCAACAGCCTTCTGGATTAGCAATCACATGATGACCAAACATGCACACTCTACCACTTAAGTCAAGTAGTCATTTAAAGTCACATATATTATATCTATTTATTACTGAAATCTAATCTTTTTATATATCATGAATAGATTATTAAATTGACCCCCTTGCATCTGTGTGAGGGGTAATTAATATGTGTAATACTATGCCCTCCCCTCACAAGCTCGAGGGGAGGGGGCCATAACTATCAATAATAAAAATAAATTAAAAACACCCACCATGAGCAACTGTTGCTCATGGCGGCATTGGTCTCTCCCCAGGTCGTCCCCTGGCCGCCTCGCTCTCCTGTCTCCATTCTTCTCCCCCCCAAACCACCCCATGAGCAGATGCTCGTAGGCATGGGGCAGGTGTCATCATGGGTGTCCCCACTTGTCGTCGTCTCCCTTCCCTCTCATCTCCCTTCCCCCTCGTCTCTTCACCCTCACCTTCCACTCTGCGAGCAGAGGCTTGCAGCAGTGGTGGTGGTGGTGTCCCCTGTGGTAGGGTGACGAGTCCCACTCGTCAACCCCACCATTTCCGGAGTTTTCCTTGAAGTCTCTTGCCACACGACGATGACCTCACGTCATTGTATATTCTTGATGCGCTTTCATTTCTTACTTGTTTCATCCTACTGATTTATTATTTGGTATTTTTACTTTGCAGATCAGTTATTTCTTCTCAAGCATGGCACACAACTCACGCGATGCGTCAGTCACACATTTGATCATGTTTTCCCACCTCCACATCGACAGCATTGCCTGTTCCGAAGGATTGGGACCAGTCTTTCCATTCCCTTTTCATTTCCCTATTTATAGTTTCATTTCTGTACCTAATTACTACGACAATCTGCAACATCAAGCACGTCAACACTTTGGCCGGCTAAAATCCGAGACAATGGGTTGGACCACTGGATGGTAGGGTTGAGAGTCTCGTTTGGGTGTCCTCTGCGCTTGCTGGGGGCACAGGCGACGTACCATCAATAGAGGTACTCAATGGCAGTCTCTCCCCGAGTTATTCCCAGTCGCGAAAACTCCGAGACAAGGATTCAACAAAAGCCATCAATCAAAGACTTCAAATATTATTCTTGGACTTCAGAATCACACCCCGAATTTGTTAATTCATTTTCCTTTTATTTTTCTTTATCTGATTGCTCAGACTGTCGGCACAAGAGAACGTGCACGATCAGTTTTCGCTTCATAGCTACCTTGTTTTGTATTTAGGTGTCCTCCCACCTGTTGAATGGAGCACATTCCTTCTTCTTCCCACTTTTTCATGCCCTCCATCTAAGCTATTCCTTAAAGTCAACTAAGTCTCTCAAGTTTCTACACACCAAGGTGTAGATTATAAGCTAAGTATTCAAGTTACCCATTGAATCCCTTCTCCCCCTGCTCTTATTTTCCCCTGATCCCTGAGAGCATGCTTACCCTCATTCTTCATGATGTGATGACCTTCATCAACGAACTTCCAGCAGACTCCATTCCCTGCCACACCCCCCCTCGTCATTGTCGCCAGTAGTAGTTTGTAGCTAAAAAAAGTTGGTTAGCATTGAAAAATGAAATGAGACAAGGAAAAAAAAAACTTACCTAGGACCCAAGAGATGTTGACGTCTCTTGGGCCTTTTTTGTCTCCCTGTCAGTACCTGCACTCTCACACCCCCCATCTACCCTGTGAGCAGTTGCCTGTGGCGGTTATGGGGGGTGCTGGCTGTTATTGGCATCTCCCCTGATTGTTGTCGTTTCACCCATTGTCCACCCTATGAGCAGTGGCTCATAGGGCTGGGGCAGGTGGTGTTGTCATTCCCTGTCATCATCGTTGTCATTAGCAGCCACTCTCCCCCATGCGAGCAGTTGCTCTCACTGGTGGGGGCAGGTGCTGGGTTGTGGTCTCATTGTTGTTCTTCATTTGGTGGTTTTGTGGTCATTGTGCTGCTACAGTATAGATATAACCTATAATTAATGAAAAAATGTGTTAGCTTAAAGAAAACATGAGAAAAGAAAAAAGAAAAAACTCACCTGGGGCCCAAACGATGACAGAGTCATTTGGGCCCATTTCATTTTGTGCTGGCATGGGGCCCATGGCTGTGGGGTGTTCAGGGGGCAGTGGCAGCAGCAGGACACAGGAGGGAGGCATTGTCATCGAGTGGTGGTGGTGGTGGTTGGTAATGATCGATGATGAGCTGGCATCATTGTTGGTGATGCAGCTGTGTTGATTTGTCATCACAGCTGGGGCAGTACATAGAGAGATAAAACTATTTACCTATAATGATACTTTAGTCTAACGGTTATATTGTTGCCTTAAATGTACTTTATCATGTGCCTATGAGGGTTCAATGCCTGGGGTAGCCACTGATTTTGCAGTCAATTTTATAAGCAACTCAGACAGTCCTAGGACTGTACAAGTACTGGTCCACTCGGACTCAGCTCGGATGCTTGGACAGTCCTAGGACAGTCCAAGGACTCAGCTCGGAATCTAGCTCAGACTGGACATCTAGTTTGGCAGGAATTTCAGCCAAAGAAGTCTGAGCAAAGTCCGAGTACAGTCCAAGTACAGTCCAAGTGTCCAAGCAGAGTCTGCTCAGATGGGGGGGGGGGAGTGTAAAGACCTTGTCTTTCCTGCAGATATGGTTTTACCCTACTTGTCAGATGCTGAACTTGAGTTAGATTACAGCAAGACAGCATTCAAATGCATTGACCATGTAGATAGTACAGGTTTATGTTTATACCCTGAACAGAAAGGTTTTGTTCATGTGAAGATGCCTCTAACAGAGCTTGTGCCCAGTCTGACAGCAACAATGACTTGTCAAATTGCCAAGATCCATAAAATCCAGCTCAGCTCACATGTAAACAAGGCACAACAAGCACTGAACTTTGAATGTCATGACTGCATAGCTTGCAATTTATTCACTTCAGTTTTTGAACCTGTTTTAACTGCCAAAGCCAAAGACCAGCAATGTCAACAAAAAAAGTGTGCTGCTGAACAACACTTGAAACTTGATATATTGACAAAAGGGCCATCTGACAGCAATTCTGACTCTGAGAAGACTTGCAACTTTCCTCCCCCTCCATTAACCAATGAATTGAGCCACAGGATAGTTGGTGACTTTTGCACCAAAGCATCACCAACTGTTTTGCAAGAAGCAGGTTGTGCAATTTGTGCTCGACTTACACCAAGTGTAAGGCTATCTAGTTTAAAAGCAATAAAGAATCAATTGCAAGTTCTTGAAGCTGAAGGTGTAACCAGAACAGAACGAAAAAGCAAAGAAGAGGCAATCCAAGGTGTTGAAGGCCCTGTGCTAGCATCTGACTGTGACCAGATATGTGATACTTGTCACAAGCACTTATGTGCTGGAAAGGTACCATGGAATGCACTTGCCAAAGGCCTGTGGATTGAAAATGTCCCTTAGGAATTGTCAAGCCTCAGGTATATTGACAAGTTACTTGTTCAGTGGGTTCGTGTCAATGGCTGCTTTATTCATGTAGCCTCATCAGGCATGAGAAAAATGGTGGTGCATGCAATTGCATTTGAATCACCTATTGCAAGAGTATATTACTCTCTCCCTCCTCCAATTGAGGACTTAGATGAAACTCTTGCAAGGCCCATGTAAACCCACTAGTAGTGGAAGGATGCCGAGTTTTGGCAGCCTTCCACTACAGACAGGATCAAATTATCTTCATTGCATGGAAGTAGGAATGATATGTTACTACAAATAAAAGAATAGGAAGTTACTATACCTTCATTGCATGGAAGTAGGAATGAAGGTTAAGGAATAAAAAATAAGCAATATATAAGAAAAAGATTGACCATGCAAGTAAAAGGCCACATCAAGTGTAGTGTGTGATTTGGGAAGGCCATAGTCACATAATAGGAAGGTACCACATCAATAGGATAATGTTGGCACTGCTGGATGTGGATAGAAAGGTAATAAGGATGTATGGTGCCATTGCCAGGATGCATGTCACTGGTGTGTTGTTGTTGTATTCACTGGTGGCTGTGCCAGCAGTGTGTTGGCAATGTGTGTGGCTGTGTTGGTGTGTGTTGGCGGCATAGGGTGGCCATAACTCACTGTAACACAGACATTGGTATATCTGGTGTTGGTGAGTTGTTTATGCACCATAGATGGCTGTGCTGGTGGCGAGGGTGGTTGTGTCAGCGATGTGTGTGGCTGTGCCGGCACCATGGAAGTGTGCAACGGTGGCATAGGTAAATTAATGTAACACAGACATTGGTATGTCTGGTGTTGGTGAGTTGTTTATGTGCTGTAGGTGGCTGTGCTATTGCCTGTGGCTGTGTTGGTGGCGAGGGTGGTTGTGTTGGTGATGTGTGTGGTGTGCCAGCACTGTGGAAGTGTGTAACGACGGCATAGGTAAATTAACTTGTTGTAATGTTGTGAGTCTGTGGGGCCAGACTTACAAGTAGTGAATATAAATGCACTCCTTTGCTGGTACATAGGAAAGCTGTTGCCCATGCACTTGAATGGTTGAAAGTCAGCCATCAAGATTATGCAGACTTGAATATTGCATATGATGAGTTGGAAAAATACCCAGAGGATGTACCCCCTGTCTGTGTAGAATACCAATTTTCTCTCACTAATAAAGTTGAGGAGTGTATGAGTCTTTATGATTCAACAACAGCTGATGGAGTAAGTGATGGGCCTTGCCCTTTTGTAGTCCATGGGGTCATGGGGGAGCAACTAGCAACCAAGACTGTAGCAGCATTGAAAGGTATTGCATTGAAACATTGGAATAACAAAGGTGCAGCACTGTCTATGTCCCATGCAGCAGAGCCTCAATCTATATACAATAACTCAAATTTATATCCCCAGATTTTTCCTTGGTTGTTCCCTTATGGCTTAGGTGGCATTGGAGATGGCACACTGTCTGAAAAAGCCCACAAGGAATTTTTGCTTATGTATTATGACAAGCAGTTTCAGCAGGACATAGCATTTCCTTTTGTTGCTTTCAGCCATGAGCAGGGAGATGGTCAGTTGTAAGAAGACAATTGGAACTGGTATCTGCACATGCACAGGCTGAACTTGAGTGCCTGAAGGCCCTTCCCCCAGCCTCCTACAAGTGGACCTGGGGCATTGATATTACAGAGAATGAGGTTTTAGCAATCAATCAGGCGACCAAGGGCAAGGGAAAGGCACAGCATTATGGGTACGCAGGGTCTCTACCTGATGTAGGGACTACCATGGATGCATCATATCCAGATGAACATCCACAGATTACATAAACTTATGGATATATATGGATATGGATGTGAGGTCACGGATATCCATGGATATGTGGATGTTGCTCATTCACTACCTGCTGCCAAGGTTGTCCAACTAGCAATATACCCAGATAGGGGTCTAACCACAAGTTTTGTAAAGGATTTCTCAAGCTACAGGTACAGGTGGTGATGTTCAGGTGGCTTTTCTGTGGCATATTGTGACATCATTGTCACATAGACTGATGTTGCCTCCCTCTGACTCTAGGCTATAGCACAAGTTATGGGTATCCTTCAACCCCACTGACATACTCTTCTACATGCCAAGCACAGCCAGGGCCAATGTACAGAAAACGGGCCCAAACACTGATGTACGGTGTTTGGGGGTAAGTTTTTGCTTTCTTTTTCTTCTTTTTACTAACTACTTTGATTTCATTTTTAGGTTATAAGCATCTTGTAACAATGGGACCCCATTAGAGCTCTTTACACTGCCCCATGTATTCCTGAAGGAATCCTGGTTATCCCTGCCACAGCCATTGTTCACCAAATGTTGCATTCCTGGCTGTTTTTCCTCCAGTGGGATTCCTGGTTCAGTCCTGGTATATTCCTGGTAAATCAGGCTCTTCCTGGTACTATTCCAGGAATTCCCCAGGACTTGGACTCTCAGGAATCTGGGGGGACTGACCAGGAATCCTGTAGGACTCTATAAGAGTAACCAGGACTCTGTAGGACTCATCAGGACTTACAAGGACTCATCAGGACTCACAAGGACTCACAAGGAATTCAGTAGGATTGAACCAGGACTCACCAGGACTCACCAGGAATCCAGTAGGATTGAACCAGGAGTCCTTACTACTATTAAGTAATAAAATAAATGACATGAGCTAAAATTGAACCCTAGGCATGAGACAACAACATTTTAGCATGGCCAATATAACCACTACACCACATAGACTTATGAGGTATGTCCACTTACTGCTCTAGGTACCATTGGGGCGGCTGTGCATGACAAAGCACACAGCTGCATATCAACATTGCCAGCTCATCATCCACCCATCATCACCACTCTCGACGATGATGCCACCTCCCTTCCACCGCCTCCACTCCATCAACACCTGTCGCCACTGCTCCTATGCCCACCACCACCTCGTCTGATGCTGCCAACGGCCGCATTTGAACCACCTCGGGCTCAAACAATGACAGATGTCGTTTGGGGCCCAGGTAATTTTTTTACTTTTTTTTTATTGAATTAACTAATATTTTCTTTCCTTCTTTAGGTTCTAACTATATCATGACAACAAGACAACACCAAACAACAAACGAAGAACAACGCGCGAGCAAGCGATGACGACAAATAACAAACAACAAACAACAAATGAGGAAACGGGCCCAAACGACATACATTGTCATTTGGGCCCCAGGTAAGTTTTTTTTTTGTTCGTTTCATTCTTTTTTGATTAATATCAGTTTTCTTTTGAATTTTCATAGTTTCTTGTTGTATGATGTGACCCACCACCACCACCGCACCCTCCACTGCCATGAGCAGCTGCTTGTGGGGTGGAAACGGGGAGCAATGATGAGGACCACGGAGACGGAGACGAGGAGCTGCAAATGACGAGAGCAGCGGGGTGGCAAGGCCCAAAACAATGAGAGCAGCAGGGCGGCAAGACAAGGATGGGAGGACAATGGACGACCACGAAAATGATGGGACAGGGAGGACAATGGATGACAAGCACGACCCAGCACCCAGCACTGCTGCTGCGAGCAACTGCTCGCAGGGTGGAAGGAGGGGTGTGAGGACGGAGACAACCACGCAACGATGACAGGACACCAGCACCAGGGAACGCAACATGGCCAGGACAGCGACAGCAAAGCCAGGACAACAAATGGGTGTGAGGATGGAGACGACCATGCAACGACAACAGGACACCAGCACCAGGGAACGCCCAAGAGACGTCGATGACATCTCTTGGGCCATAAGTAAGTTTTTTTTCTCTTATTTTTTTGGTCACTGACAAAACTTTTTAAGTACTAGCTACTGACTATGACGAGACTGGATGGAACACGGGCCCAAATGATGCAGATCGTGTTGTTTGGGCCCTACGTAATTTTTTTTTGTTTGCTTTTTGTTTTTATAAACTAACTAACTTGTTTCTTTTGTTTTATAGGTTCTACTCTACTGGTAACGACGGCCGGACACGAGACAACCCAACACACCCACCCCACGCCTGCGAGCCTCTGCTCGTAAGGTGAATCGTGAGTGTGTGCAGTCGACGACAATGACAACGCCACTGCCTACCAGCACCAGAACCCCGAGAACGCGAAGCATGGCCGCCAACCATGATGGACGATGACAGCCACCACCACACAGCAGGAGATGGCCAGGACGGCAACAACGACCAGGAAGGGCATGGCGACCAGGAGCAGCATGGAAATGATGCCCAGGACGGCAACGATGAGGACAGCAACAATGAAGGCCCAGCACCCAGGACGATGGGGACAGGACGACAGGCATGACTCACCAGGCCGCCCCTGCAGGTTTTTTTCATTTTTTACTTATGGTAATACCTTCCCCCTTGCCTGCATTTTACGTGGGTGAGGGGTTTTTCTTTCTTTTTCTTTATAATTGTAGTGCTCCCCTCGCGTCGAACACGAGGGGAGATTAGTTTTATATGTATATATTTGTAGGACTCCCCCTTGCACCTTGTGTGGGGGAGGGTTTTTTTTTATGTAATTAATGGTGTATCCCTCGCGTCCAATGCAAGGGATGTAGTTAATAAATTTTATTTGATCTTAATTGTGAGCTTCAAGAGAGAAATAGCTAAGTTTGAGTTTGAGGGTATAAATACACTTTTACATTGCAGCTAATAATTCTCCTGTGGCTCAACTGGTTAAGCACTTGTTTGGTTTGTCATGTGATTCTTGATCATGAGTTCTAGAGTTCAAAATCCCTGCTCTGAACAAGTTTATTTTGTAGGTACTTTGTGAAATCCATGAAGTCCAAAGCACTTGAAACTTGTAAGATATCTCAAATTGACTTTCCATTATGGTATGACTTTAGGGTACTGAGCACTGGATTCCTGGTGAGTCCTGGTGAGTCCTACTGGATTCCTGGAGGATTCCTCCAGGACTATGTGGGGCAGTGTAAAGTTCAGCCCCATTACACCGCCATACTTGCAGGGTGGTGGATGGCAGGGTGACGACCAACTGGCAAACCAATGCCCAACAACGAGGAACAGCAAATGATGGGGAACAAACGAGGGGACAACCCAACACACACCAGTACCAGCACCCCAACAACGAGGGACGATGGGAATGGGGCGGGGAGGGTGACAGCAACAATGAGGGAACAGGGATGACACCACCAATGCAAGCACCGCCCATTGACAAAAATGACAATGAGCAACCCAACAACAAGGGACAACAGACATAGGGGCAGGATCATGGGGCCAGGGAACAATGGCAGAAAAAGGGCCCAGGAGACATCATCGACGTCTCCTGGGCCATAGGTATGTTTTTCTCTTTGTCTTTTCATTTCATCATTACTGACTAAAGATTTTCAGTACTAATTAGTGACTACGATGGTTGCTACCACCACCACCAACCCACCTCCATAATGGCACCCCCAACCCCTGCCGCAAGCAACTGCTCATGGGGTGGAAACAGGGAGCAATGGGGATAGGAATGACAGGAGAGGAAGCAGGCCACGGGGTGGCACACAAGGAAAAGGGCCCGACAATGGTGACGATGACAGGCACAGCGTGGCAAACAACACACCACCCACCCCCAGCCTCACAAGCAACTGCTCGTGGGGTGGATTGTGGGTGGAATGACGAGGAGGAGGGCTGAATGAATAAAAGGCCCAAGAAATGTTGACGACATCTCTTGGGCTACAGGTATGTTTTTATTTTCTCTCGTTTCATTTTCATTTTACTAATGAATGTTTTAGGTACTATTGTAACTATTGACAACCATGAGGACAACACGATGACAAGGATGAGGACAACGCAATGACAAGGACAAGGATGACAGACACTGCACCCACCCCCATGCCTACGGGCTACTGCTCATAGGGTGGATCACGGATGACAGGACCACCAGGACCACCCAACAAGGACAGAACATGACAACATGGAAGGAGACGAGGAAGACGAGGACCACCAGGACCACAATGAGGAGGGGACAACAGTGGGGAGGGGACAACAGTGGGGAGGGGACAATGAGGAGGGGACAATGGGGAGAGGACAACAACAACAGGGGATGACCCCACCACCACCATTGCGAGCCCCTGCTTGCAAGGTGGATCCCGGGTGCTCAACCATGAACCAACAACGACGAGAGGGGGAACAAAACAGGGGCCAATGACATGGAGATGGGGACAGGGGACAGAGGAGGAGGAGGAGGACGACAACGACAAAAACGACAGAATGGGGAACAATTAGGCAGGGACAACGGGGGGCCCAAGTTTATTAGTTTTCATCCTCTCTTTTTTATTCCTACTAACTAATGTCACTTGCATGAAGTCATGACTGCCACCTCCCTCCTGGGGAGGTGACAATTAAATTAGTTAGTTTAGATAATATAATATATATTTGGTATGAGACCCATGTGGGAATTGACACAGCACTGGGTGTCAATGAAAAGGTGACGCTGCACTGCCTGCAGCCTTGTGTGGTGTGCCACTCAAATTCCAATTCAAACTCCACCTATCAATGTGCAGTGAGTCATTTTCCAAACGACGTGGCCTTCCTCACTCACCAACATTGTGATACCACACACAAATGCCTCGGAGGCCTGCTGCCCCTAGTGTCCCTGCTGCTGTTGCTCCACCTACTGCCCCTGCTCTGATTCAAGTAGACTCTGACAGTGATAGCAGTCAACCTGGGCCTGCCATTCTTATCTCTCCTGTCAAGGCTCAGGCTGCAAAGCAAGGGATTGCAAACAAGAGTGATAAGGATGTGTGGAGCTTACCAGATAATGACATTATTGGTGAGTGGTTGTTTCCCCCAAAAGAATAGAGCTGATTTGTGCATATTTAGAGGCTTCAAAAGCTACCTGGGGCTCATCTGTCTATGATCACTTTGATATCACCCTACGCTGTGAGATGGATGCTAGGGGTAGACCCAAGATGTTATCCTTTGTATTTAGTTGTAAGGTTGACCCTGCCCATCATCCTGCCAATATTCATGCCCGAATGTCCACTGGCCATGGAACAAAAAATATCCAAGATGGTGTCAAGGCCTGTGATAAGCATGTAGGCACTGTTACTGACACTACCATGGTTGAATCTCCTGGCCAGCCCTATTTGGCAGCAGCCCATTGTACCCTGATTGCTATGCGGTGTGCCAAAAACCACCACCCTTTTAATTCTGTCTTGGATGAAGATTATCAGGCAGAGGTGGAGATGCTCTGTCCTGGAACCATTCTCCCTGGTCCTCAGACAGTCTCACGTGATATCAAATCTATCTATGCCAAAATGTCAATGAATGTCCAGAATTATTTCATGGTGACATATATTCTATTTCAATGCAACTGTTACCATATTAATAAATATATGACTACGCTCTTAACTCCACCATTCATTTGGTCTTGGATGGGTGGACAGCACCCATTGTTGCATCTTTTCTGGGAATTGTTGTTGTGTGGTATTCAGATGGTATCATCCATTGTGCTATCCTTGAATTTATATGGTTAGTGTCCCTTGTCGCTCAAAATGTATTCTGTCTGACTAATTTTAGGTTAACTCAAAAACATGATGGAGTATATCTTGCCACAGTTGTTGCCAATTGTTTGAAATGGTTTGGACTTGAGGAACTGGATTGCTTCTTATTTTCCTTTGTCTTTTTTAATCCAAGCTAATGCAAATTAAATTTTAGCTTCTTTCCCTTTGTATGGATGATGCTAGTAATAATGATGGACTGGCAAGATATCTTCCTATCCTCATTCCATCCTTTCATGGAATGGCCACTCATGGTTGGTGCTTTCCACATATTATTAATCTTTTGGCAAAGGTACATTTCAATACAATCATTTTCTCATGGCACTAATGAATTTTCAGATTTTTATATCTTTCTTCCTTCGACTGCCAAAGAAGAAACAAGCTGCTACTGTCCACAGTGAGTTTAACACTATTTATTCAATTTGTTGGAGAAGAGAAATAACCCATAGTTTCAGCTGCTGTTGAATCTGATGATGTCTCTGATGATGAGCTTGCTGTGGAAGAGGAAGGTGTTGCAACTGATGCTGCTGCTGTGCCAGATGATGGTAGGGATGCTCATGATTCAGCTGTTGTCAAAACTACTCATGATAAGGCCATTGAGAAAATGAAAGCTAAGGGTGTAGAGATTGATGAAGAGGAGAACAAAATGGCACTTCAGCTTTTCCCCTGAGTATGCATAACATTTTTGTGTCATAATTGACTTGTATGACTTTAATTTTGTGTATTAGGTTGCTGGTCTTGCTCGACATGTTCATGACAGTTCAACACTGAAGGAGAAGTTTGACACTCTTGTTTCAAATGACAAGGACCTTCCTGGAGACAAGACAGCACTTGATCGCTGTGTTCCTACTCAATGGAATTCAGATCTCACATGCTTAGATGCTCACCTATACTTCAGAAGTCCTATTGAACAACTCACTGGGGCTGCTGTCAATAAGCTACAAGCTTACCGACTTTCAGAAGAGCAGTGGAATCTTGCTGAGATGCTAAGTGCCATACTTGAGGTTATAATACTTGTCTTTCATAAGCAAATAACTGATTTTAATTTTGTGACAGATTTTTGAAGAACCAACACAACTGTTTTCACAATCTCAGGTTCCTCTTATTGCAGATGTCTTACCTATGCTGGATTCCATTGAACAATCAATGACCCTTGTCTGTGATGATGAAGATGTGGAGTTGCCAAATGTTGTCCATGTTGCAGCTCAAGCAGTCCTTCTTCTGATTGACAAATACTACTGTCTCATGAAGGACTGTGAGCTATACACAATTGCTATAGGTTAGTACTTTTTTTTCTTCTCTGTTCTAGGCTAATATTATTCAGTCATGTGCCCTGACAAGAAACTCAAGTGGTTCAAGGATCATGGCTGCTCTGCTGCACAGATCCAAGATATCAAGAAGTTGGTTGTTACTCGTTGGAATGAAGCTTACAAGGGAGATGAAGAACCTCCCCCAGCCACTGAAGCTTCTCGAAGAGGCAAGGTAAGTGACTCCATTGTGACTCTGAGTTTAAATAACAATGCTTTTATTTTAGATGAAGTCAAAGTGGGTTAGAACACAGGACCTTGATGATTCTCAAGACCCCGACACAATCAGTACATATTTGACTGACCCAGTTATCAAGTCTTCTGCTGTTAAAGAGGCTGGGGGAGTTATGAAGTATTGGGATCGAGCTACTCAGTGTCATCCTTGGGTGTCAAAGATGGGACTTGACTTTTGCTCTGCACCAGGTGACTTTCACTGTTTTTAATTTTATCTTTACTAAACCTTTTGTATAGCATCTTCTGTTGATGCAGAGTGTGCATTTTCTGTTGGGAGGCTTGAGGTTAACCATCTTCAGCATAAAACTAGTCCACAAACATTCAAGGCTCAGGTTGCCATTGGATCCTGGGCAAGAACTCCATTGTATCAAGGACTTTCAGAGACCATCAAGATTGTTGAGAAGCAGATGTGAGGTGAGAATAGGACAAGGGCAGGTGAGAAAGAAGCTGAGACGGATGATGAAGGGGACTCAGATGAAGAAGCCATATTTTTTTTGTGATATTGAATTTGTAACAGTTGCCATGGTATTTGTTTTTTTGCATTTCTGATGACCAGCTCTCATGCTTTTGTATATGCAATATTCATTTGTCTTTTATACATTTAAAATTTTTGAAAATTTTTGTGCATATTATACCAGTAAGGGTGTTTAAAGAGAGAAAAATAAATTCTTAATTTTGTGCAATATTTGATAAGAAAATCTCAAAATACTATACCACATTGGTGTAGCTCTATATAAAATGATCTTTAGGCTATTTTCAAGGAATAAATAAATAAATCCCAACAATAAATTATATAGTCCAATACACAAGTCTTGTAAGCACCTACTCAAATATTTTCATGATTTTACATGCCCAATTGAATCAGTGACATTCAATTTCTCTTGGTAATATCCAAAAATGCATTGAAACACTAAATTTGCCTTTTCCTCAGTGATAGATACTTCAAACACATAACTATTAGTTGTATACTAGTAGTTACACATCAACAGTGCATATTACAACAACCTTTTGGCAAAAAGTTCACTTATCAGTTTTGTGGATGATGTGGATAATCCATGGATATCATCCATATCCACAAGAATTTATCCACCATCCATGGATATTTACCCGGATGCATCCATGGTAGTCCCTAACCTGATGGTGGGCAGCAAAAGAATGAGTGGTCAGATGCACCAAGTCTCCCCAGTTGTCTCTGCCTACAGTCAACCACCCATGGTTACTGGTCACAATGCTGGACTATATTTTTCAGATGCTGAATCTGATGTGTCCAATGCTGGGACTGCTCCCGTTGTTCCTGTCCCTGCTCCCATTGCTCCCATCCCCATCCCCAATGCTGATCCTGTCTCTGCTGCCGACACCGATTCCGATTACATCCCTGTTCCCACTACCAATCCCATCCCTGCTGCCACTGCCACTGCTGATGCCAAGGCACTCATGGTTTGGCAAGGTGAAGATGATGTAGCAAATGATGCTTATCAGCATACCGCCCTTCAGGCAGCTATGGCATATGGTTCTGATTCATCATCTGCCCCTATAGGTTCCCCAACTGGCATTGATGCCGCTGACTTCTACCTCAATGATTCTACCTCTTCATCTCCACCCTCAAATCCCCTATCAGCTTTTGCCACCACATCTGATGCAGCAGATGTTTTTCTCTCATCATCAGAGACAGAGCTGATGTGTTCAGAACAGAAGGAACCAAGGACTTGGCTGAGTGACCCTTTGTATAAAGGATAGTTGCCTGTCATGAGCCCAAAAGATGAAGTATCCATCTATAATAAGAGCGACCATTCATGTGCCAAAGATGAGCATTGATGTTCACAGAAGTTCAGCTGGCATCGATAAGCCTAGTGGAGTTAAGATGGCCCGTGTAAATCATGGTGGGGTTATCTTCAGAGTCAGAGAGAACAAGACCTCCAATAATACCTATGAGCTTGCCATGGAGGATTGATATATTATGGCCAAGAAGCTTCATGATGATGGTGTGTGGGCCCATGATTGCAGATGTAACCAATTTGTTGTCCAGAGCCAGCAGATGAGAGAATCATGGAGCCATCTGTACCCCACAGTTGGGTGTCCATAGACAAGTTAGTAGGGAGAAAATGATTAGCTAGGACAATGGATTGTATAAACTTCTCAGCCTGCTGTTGTCTAAGTGACCAAGAGAGTAACAGGTCAGCAGAACTGGGGTAAAAGGACTGAATCTGGGCTTGAGAGAAATAATCCTTGACTAAGCTCCAATTCTTCAATTGTGCAAGTGACCAGTCTCCTGGTGGAAGTGTCCTGAGAGTAAAGGAGGTGAGACTCAGAGCACCTACAGTCCAGCAGCCAATATGACACATCAAGCAGACACCCATGGAGTGAGGTGACCAAACAGTATGTCCGGTTGGGCATTCAGCTGGGGAAACAGATGACTTGAGGAGGGACAATGCATGCAAGATGGAAAATTGTCCATCTAGTAAGTGACTTTGGTCAGTTTTGCGAAGGCTAAGCCCAAGCTTCAACATCTGATCCTGTGCAATGATCCAAGCCACAGGGATTGAATTTGAGAAGCAAGTGAATGACCTACCCAATCCTTCACCATCAAGGGGGTAGGTGCAGTTGTTGATCTGACAGGTCCAGTCAGCCAAAGTGATGACCACCATCATTCTATAGGCTGGAATATGATGGTTTAGATCCCATGCCAGACCATCAATGGCAATTCCTGCATTGATGTGTGCTAAGGATGGGAAGTCAAAGCCCCCAAGTGCCAGGGGGAGGGTAGAAATGGTGGATGAAGGACAGAAGGGAAAGCTGAGAATGGCATGCACACATTTCATAATCTGTTGGTCCAATCTGACTGCATCGGCATGGAGAATCGGTTGTAGAGATAATAAGGCTCAACAATGGGAAATGATATTTTGTGAAATAACTTTGCATAGAAGTGTGAAGGGAGTGCAGAAAGAGAAGGCAGGAAAGGAGAAGGAGTCGATGATATCTATGAGTTCCAGATAATGGGTCATGGGATCATCGACCCAAAGTCTTTACACTGCCCCATATGTTCCATGTGGATCCATGCAGAATTGTGTGGACTCCACATGGATCTGCATGGACTCCATATAGATTTACATCCCATCTAATGAACAGTTTTAGTTATGCAACAGGGGCAGACAGTCTGCATGGATCTGCATGGACTAGCTTGGATTCCACACTTTTTGCTTGGATTCCATGGATTTCGGCTGTCCGCATCCGAGATCAGACAGCAAGTACCAGCAAGGACAGTCTGCATACATCCAAACAGACCATTTGAGCTTAGCAAAATAATGCAACAAACAGGACTTGAACCAGTGATATTATAAGCATGTGGGAAAGTTTCAATGCACAATACCATTACACTAAGCAGCCATTGTTAAGGTACTGCAACCAATGCTACATGTCATGTCAGCCAGGCTGATTAGATAAGGTCTATTATTAGGTATGTTCTATTATTGAAACAATAGTAATACTGTGGTGACATGGCATTAATTTTTCCCACTGTCCCACTACATCCCCCACCATGTCCTCCCTTGCTCCCAGCACCACAACCCAACACTCACCACCGATATGCCCTCCACCTGCTCTTCGACCTCCAAGACCCATAGCAGCCACAAGAGGGCTGCTTCGCCCCCCACTTCCACTGCCATGACAACCCATGCTGGCCATAAGCATGCCATCTCTATAGTCGCCAACGAGGCTGCAAAAGCCAAGAAGAAGAAGAAAATGGATGAGAACACAACAGAAAAGGGGGTTGAGAAAGGGAAGAAGAGGAAAGGGGAGGAACTGAAGCCCAAGAAGGGCAAAAAAAAACAAAAAAAAGTATGTATAGTCGCCCTCCCTTTACCATCGCCCACAAAGTCTTTGTAGTCAAAAAACTTCCACTATGCGAGCCACCGAGGACATGGCTGCCCAAGAGCCATCTCATCTCACCAGGTGAGTGGTTTTTCTTCTTTTCTTTCACTGTTCATTTCCTTTCCAGCTCTTTTTTGTTTTTGTTTTATTTTTATCTTACTAATGATGTTATATTTAGAATGGAAGCCCTGCTCAAATGCAGTGGCATCGGTGTTGCCCCCCCAAAGTGAGCCAAGACTGGTGGTGCTGCCATCCCCCCTCCCTTCACTCAGGCAACCTCGAGGCAACACTGCAAGACCACACTCAAGCCACACCACGAGGACAGTGCCGGGAGTGACAATGAAAGCGACAACAACACTGGAGGTGACAACGAGATGGATGACCCCACCAGCGAGACCATGATGACCAGCATGACCAGCACAACCGGCACAACCGGCATGACCAGCACAACCACCACAGATGATGAGGAGAACAACAAAAAGAAGAAGGACAATAAGAAGAAGAAGGACACTAACTCGGGTGACAACAAGGACAACAAGGAGGACAAGGACAACAAGGACAACAAGGAGGACAAGGACAACAAGGAGGACAAGGACAACAAGGACAAGGAGGAGGACAAGGAGGACAAGGACAAGGAGGACAAGGACAAGGACAAGGACAAGGACAACAACAACCAAGGCAACAATGGCAACAACAACAACAACAGCAACAATGGCAACAACAACAACAACAACAACAACAACAACAACAACAACAACAACAACAACAACAACAACAACAACAACAACAACAACAAGTACAAGAAGGGTGCTGACAACAACAAGGCAAATGACAATGAGGCCGCCCCCACCACTTCTGTCCCCAGCACTGCGGCCACTGCCACTACTGCCACCAACACTACCCTGACTGCCTCACACACCACCACCAACACTATGGCCACCACCACTGTCAGTATTTCAGCTGACCCAGGTAAGTGTAACTCGTTTTCAATCTTTAATTTGTATTGTATACCTCTCCATGTATTAGATGTTATAATGACTGATGACAGGAACAATGTAGTTGGTGACCAGCCAGCAAATGGTAGGTATACTTGTTTATTTAATATATTGGTTTATTTAAAATAGGTCAGATGTTGTGATGATGAGCCCTCCTCACAGCCCTCCTGGTCGACATGGAGCATCTCCAAATGGTAGGCATACTTGTTTATTTAATATATTGGTTTATTTAAAATTGGTCAGATGTTGCGATGGTGAGCCCTCCTCACAGCCCTCCTGGTCAACATGGAGTGTCTTGTACCACAGGTGGCATCTTACATGGCCATGCACTTGGAAATGTTTATAATTTTGGTGACCACATGGATGTTGATGACCAGCAGGGCAAGGTTGTAGGCAAGGTCCATGTTCATACAATGCATGGTAATCCCAATGAGTCCAAGCCTTATATGGTGCTCAAGCATGAGGTCACCAACCATCTCACACCCATCCTCAAGAAGCTTGGAAACTCATACTCACCAGTCAAAAGTACGTTGTTTTAGTTTTAAATTTTAAATTGGTCTTAAGACAAAGTCTAGAGCAAAATCAGCATGTATTTGTATATGAGGATGAACTTTCAAATGTCCAAGGTCGATATGAGTCTGTTATTGAAGAAGATGGGGAGGTTGATTGGGCAGTTTTAAACCACTGATTTACCTTGAAGCTTCTCATTGTAAGTTTTAATTGCTCTTATAGGAATTTATTTGTTGAGTCTCCACTTTTAGGTGGCTGATCAGACACCAAGTCTTGCTCCAACTCCAAATTCCAATTCACTCTTGCTGGCCTCTTCCTCAACCTCTATTTTTCCTTTTAAACAGCAGCTCATCACTATTCTTGGAATACCAAGTTCATTGGCCGGTATGGGTGATGTCTCTCTTCAAATCACATATAAAAAATACAAGGCTTTTCTTACTGCATTCCAAACCTATGAAGAAATGGTGAAAGCAAAGCCCTGGACAATCCAATGACCAACAAAGACCAACATTATTGAATTATTTGTGTCAAAGTCATTTTTCCATTCTCACTACAAGCATTATTTTCCCAAGGTGGCTGAACATGATGAGATGGTATCGTGGTTGAGTGAGGATGAGGATCAACTCTGTGATGTTGATTTGTGGGGGATAAAGAAGGAAGCCTATACATTTATGGACTTGGCGGCATGGTTGCAGAATGGAGGAACTTTGGAGGTTGAAAGTGATGGAGATTATAAGGATAAGGGCAAGGGGACAAAAGGAAAGCGTTTAAGGAAGGACAATGCAAAAGTGCAGGAAAAGAGAAAGGACAAAGGGAAGGAGCGGGAGCAGGAAAAGGAGATGGGGAAAGGGAAGGGGAAGGGAAAGGGCAAGGGAAAGAGAATTCACAAGAAGGGCAAGAGTGATAGTAAGAAATCAAAGTAAGCTTGTAAATACACAATTTATGGAACAAGTTTGTCATTTTTTGCACTAGTACCCAGGTTTTCAAGATTGTCCATGCAATATCATCAGCTCTATTTTTAGGAATCACCTTGGCTTTATCATCACCAATCCTCCTTTATATGATAGGAATTGCCCTGCTTTCTATTACTGGGCCTCCCCCATTGAATCCCCATTTCCAGACATTCCTTTCAACTTATTCAGCCACTTCCTCACCACAAACTTCAGCTCCAAACTTTCTTTATTAGCAGCCCTGGTCATATTGTTTTCCTTGACAGAAAATCCTGATCTCTTGAATCTGCATGCATGGCAGCAATATGTTAAATGTCAGCAGTAATTTACAGTGCACATGTCCTAGCAGACTCCATATGGACTGTGTGGAGTCCAAGCTAGTCTGTAAGTAGAATCTGGGTCAATTTGATATCTTACGAGTTCCAAGCTTTTCAGACTTTATGAAAGTCATGATGTGCCTACAAAATATAGGTGTGCAGAGCAAGGATTGAGCCCAAGGCCTCCAAGTCATCACACAACAAACCAAACACATGTGATCAACCAGGAGAATTATTTGTTAGTAATACATAGTTTATTTATGACACTCAAACTCAAACTCAAGTATTTATCTCTCAAAAATTCAACAAATAAATTTTATTAAGTGCATCGCAAGGAAGTATACAATACAATCAAATAAATACAAAAAAAACTAATAATAACTACATTACAAACTATAGATTTTAAAAAAAAGAACTCCCCCTGAAATGTGGGGGAGGGCTAAAAGAAAAAGAAGAAAAAAAAACCCACCCCACGACCCCACAAGCAGTTGCTCATGAGGATGGAGGCGGGTGGCTTGTCATCATTGTTGTTCCACCTGTGATCCACCCCATGAGCAGTTGCTCATGAGGCTGGGGGTGGGTGGTGTGTTGTCATCATCTCCTTTCCCTGTGTCTGGGCGTTGTTCCACCCATGTTCCACCCCATGAGCAGTTGCTCGTGAGGCTGGGGGTGGGTGGCTTGTCATCATTCATCGCCATCGTCCCCCATTTGGGTTTCTGTATTTTCTTTTGGGGGGGGTTTGGGCATGTCAGTGTGATGTGGCATGATTACAGAGGTTGGTGGGTGCTTTCTAGGCAGGTATCCCCCTTCTGGGGTCTCCTGGCATCCCTGGGCACCCTCGTAGCCCATGTCAACAGCCTCACATCCCGTTTGAATGGGGAGGAGGGGATTGGGTGGGTGTGGGTGTGGGTTGCACATTTTTCATCATGGGAGGTTGTGCCCAGTAGCATACAACCTAAAAAGCAATAAAATACAATTAGCTGATTGATAAAACCAAAAGCAAAAAAAAACACTTAATAGGGGCCCAAATGATGATTATCGTCATTTGGGCCCATTGTGTCAGCTCGGCTCATTGGGTCCTGTTCCATCGGCTTGGCTAGTTTGCTGTTTGTTGCTGATGGTGCAAGAGGCATCAGAGGTGGGGGCTGACTGGGCAGTGGTGGTAGAGGGAGGTGGGAGGCAGTGGCGTCGAGAGTGATGGTGGTGATCAACATCAACAATGATTGGTGACGCATCTTGAACTTGCACTTGAGTCATGTGATTTAAATATGGTTAGATAATGCAATTGTTGCACTGATAATGGCTCTGTGGTGTAGTGGTTAACTGTGCTATTTATGCTTTGCGACAAGGCTTGGGGTTCAATTCTACTTTAATACATAATTTTTCTGTAGTCAGCTAAGCCTCTGTTGTGCATCCATGGACTCGACTCAGACTCGACTCGGACATGTATCTGTCCAAGTCTGTCCAAGTCTGAGTAAATTGATGTTGCTCAGACAAAGTCCATGTGCACTCCAAGTAAAAGTCCAAAAATAGCTTGGACTCCACAAAAGTCTGTGCGGACTCTCTAGGATCTGAGCAATATACAGGACATTTGAGCCAAATGAGTGGGTCCAGTCCGAGCTAGTCTGTGCAGAGTCCACCAAATTCTGCATGGACTGGCTCAGAATACGTGGGGCACAGTAAAGACCTCAATGTCAGGGGGAGCACCATGCCCAAGCATCAGGCTGGATAAAAGCCCTTGCATGTGCCTTAAAAAAACAGGTTGATAGTCACAAGGTTGGGCCCTTGAAAATGAAAAATGTGAAGCAAGGAATGGATGAGGAGGAGGAAATCATAGCATTGGGTCTCAAACTTGACTCTTTGGCCAAGCTTTTGCATCTCCACCCCTACAATGCCAATGAACAATATCAAGGCAAATTGCAACCCATTTCCAACAAATCAATCCAACCAGCACTTGTCATTTGTCCCAATGCCATGGAATGCCAGACTCTGGCATGCAAGTCATGCTCCCTCCATCAAATCACTTGTATTTGAGATATTCCACATGTCACTTTGATCAAAGACGCCACTATACATGACAATGTCCCTGTTTTGACAGGACTATGCAATGTGTGCAACACAAAATACATGGCTGATCACGAGCGAGGGGTTGAAAATGAGGGGGGAAACAGATTCAGTTGATTATATCTGAATTCTGCAAAATACCTTAAAGTTGGGCGGGGGCTATGGGTGGATTGATCATTTTCCCAAGCTGTTTTGAATGGGTTATACAGCTTCCATGCCTCAGCTGCATACACCAAATACTGGAATAACAGCTTTAGGAAACAGCTTGTTCAATTCAAGAAGGTCACTCGGCATCATGTCTGGCAGGCATTTGTTCAAGAATCAATGCATTCAATTGCCTCTGCATCAGATATTGATCTCATCCTTCAAGATGGGCTTTCTATTGATGAGGTTACAAAGGAGGCTTTTGAGGTTTTGGGAGCAAATGGAGTTATCAGAGTTGCTGGAGAGCATTCATGTTCTGACTACAGATGTCATACCCAGCCCAAACACTGCAGCAGAGAGCAGCTCAGCTAGTGGTGATGACCAAATGGAGGTTGACAAGGCATTTGTTCAATTAGTTGTCCTTGATGGGATAGTAACTGGCCCTTCAGTATGTGCCCTGTACTGGCATTTGAATGTGGTGGCTTATATAAAGTTTTTAGTGCTGTGCATATGGGGATTGCACTGCTGAACTTGCAAATGCATGAGGTGGTGTATTTTGTGCTTTGCATGAAACCCAATATGGAGCAAAATGCCAAGTGGTTGGGTGTTCCAATCCAAAGTTTGGTGGGGTCCAGGCATGTGAGCAACACCAGGCAGATTGGAACAGATTCCATACAAGTTCATCTCGCCAGAAGATGTCAGGATTTCAGAGAATGATTCAGAGACCTGGTGAAAGCTTACCATGGGAGCCAGCTCCAGCACCAAATATCCAATGCCATGATGAGGAGATGCCAGAGATACAACATTCAAATTATTTCACTCCCTGCAGGTTCTATTGTGTTGAAACAATTTGTGCACCATGTGGGGTTGTAATTGCTTGGGCAAAGTTTGCAAAGGCAGAATCTGAAGAGAACATTCTGCAGTTTTTGGAAACTGTATATCCCACAGAGGAGTCATGGCCAGCTTATATCTGTATTGACAAAGCCTGCTGTGTTCTTCATCATAGCATTGCAAATGGCACTTGGGACACTGGGCAAAAAACCAGCTGAATGATAGTGGACTCATACCACTATATCAATCATAGCACAACAGATTATCTGTGTCACAAATGGTGTAATCCAGCTCCAACAGATGGTTCAGCACCAAATCTGGTAATTGTTGAGCATGATGCTGATGGGACACCTCACTACAAGTGTGCATTTAATACTCAGGCATGTGAGCAGTTGAATGGATGGCTTGGGGGGTTTGATTCAATCTTGAGAAGAATGACAGTTGAGCATTTCAACTGGTTTTTACATACAATGTTGTCTTATCACAGTTTAGTGGTGATGGAAAAACAGCAGCAAAGGTCTGGTGGCAATAATAGTAGTAGTGGCTCTGATTCTGATAACACTAGTGACTATGACACTGATGATGATAGTGACATGTAGTTGATCCTTGTATCTGTAAGCTAGTCAGTAGTGTTTATGCAATGACCCTTTAAACCTGGATTTAGCACAGACAAGTGCAGACTCAGCACAGACTTATGTGGACTCTGGGCGGACTAATGCAGACTCCACACAGATTAATGTGGACCCCATGCCAAATGGGAAAGGATTCTTCATTTGGGTCACCACATGGTGGGAGTCCATGCAGACTTATGTGGACTCTGTGCAGACTGGGGCAGACTCTGTGTGGACTGGGGTGGACTCCATGCAGACTGGGGTGGAGTCTGCAGTGAAAGGGGTGCAATTTTTTGTTCTGGTCACCAGATGGTTGGACTCTGCATGGAGTCCGCACAGTCTGCACAGATCTGCATGGAACATATGGGGCAGTGTAAATTACTGATCAACCCATGTACACAGGAAATTGAACTCATCAGTGGACACTGGAACTTCATGTTCAGTGATTATCCATGGGTCAATCCCAGGGATGTTGGTAACTGACTGGAGTGGAAGCGTCTTTGGTGGTGCATCAGGACAGTTGAGAATATGTAACATTGTCTTCTCCCAAGAGGTAAGCCATCCATATACAAACTGGAAATGCTCCATCGCTAGCATGAAGCACTGAAGGGCAGGAAAGGTTCAAGCCACAATGTATGAGTTGTCAGTAGCTTCAGCCATGGAAAAGTGTAGCGAGGTTGAGTCATCTGGAATATGAGGGTCTTAGATGCACTCTGAATGACAACAGAGTCAGGGTCAGATGATGCTAGGTCATCCAGGTACCAATGCCCAAGGCTCATGGTGATGGTGGCCTTGAACAGAGACATTGGTCCACCTTGTTTGGTGACCCCTTCAACCACAATAGGATCTGCTATGCCAAAGGGTGTTTGAGGAAAACAATGAGTTGAGGATTAAGCCACATGGTCCAGATCAGCTATGGCAGAGAGTAAACCATACACCATGCAAGCATCATAGAAACCCTGTGGAGTGAGATAGTCGAAACCTTTTATCTGGTCCCACTTGAGGAGATAGAGGGGTTTTTGAACAGTAACTCCATGTCTTTAGTCCACTAAGAAAACTCATGATATCTTGAGTCTGTACACCATGTTGTGTGGTGACTTGGGTTTTGTGAATGATACCCATGCGAGCAGCGTAAGGTGACAACTTGAAGTTAAGCCAGGTCATAGGTGAGTTAACTAGAAAATTCAAGATAAGAAGGCCTCTCCAGTTCAAAAGGTCAGTTCAGACACTGCATTTGTGGAAGTAGGTGAGATGGGTATTGGTGATGTCTCCTGGGAAGCTCATGTTGATGACCAAATAGTTATGTAGGTCAAGAACAAGTTGAAGAGTGGTGTCAGAAAGATTCTTGATACACCACTTCTCCCATCCATCCAGGCCAGGCAAAGGCCATGGATTCCCTTTACCAAGCATGGCACAAAAATCAGCCAAAGTTGCAGGCATCGGCCAAACAAAAGGGTCATTCAAGACATGACTTTTGACCACCAAGACTGAGGGAGTCGTGAGCCAAGGTTTGGGTTTGATGGGAGGCACTGAGTGCTTGTAAAGTCTCATAAAGTATTGCCTCATTTCTTCAGCAACAGAAGCAGGATCAGTGACAATGACATTGGGTAAAGATGTGGAGTTGACTGCCAGTGGAAGAGAAACAAACACTGTGGACCCAGACATAAGTTTCTTAGATGAGCCTCCAAGGAGTACTCCCCTGATACAAGAAGTGTCATAGTGTTTAGCTCATTCAAGAATCTCAGCCTTCCTGGTGGCATAAAGCTCTTTGTGGCATTTATGTCTGGCATCAATCAGATACTCAGTGACTGACTCAAAACATCATTCATCAAGAAGCAGGAACTGTGCTGAGTACAGATTGAAGGTATTGAGTGAGCCATAAGATAGTTGTTGAGCATCACCCAAAGATCACAATATCCTCCACCAAGGTGTCTGATGAGAGAGACAAGCTCCCTGATGCAAGAGGATGTGATCTTCTTCCAAACAAGCTTGTAAGATTTATTCTGACCAAAGGAGTTAACCACAGCCTGTTCAATTAGTGTGGTCAACAAGTTGTATCTTTTGACATAAGACTCATTGCTACTGACTTTGATTTGGAGTGACACTGAGTTTGATGCTATGAGGCAGTCTACAGTATCAGCAAGAAGGCCCATACCTGTATTTTTCATCCTTCAATGGATACTTCATTCTGGGAGGTGGAGAAGGTCTGGATGGAGTGAACAGCATTGAACAGGTAGTTGAAAAGCTAGGGGCCAAGGACTTCAAAATAAACTTTGCTTTGATCGACCTATGGTCAGAGCCAGGAACCCAAGTTGGGTCCATTGAGATTTTGGAGTCGAGAAGACAGTGGCTGGAGATGACAACATGGTCAATAATGTTGCCACCATCAGTCAAATGCCAACCATGACACATCTAGTCCAAAAAGTGGTTGCAATTTGGACTTAGCTGCCAAAGGTCAGTACTGCATGAATTTTGAAGGAAACTGTTGAATATGCTTTGGGCTAGCACATTGTCAGAAGCACATTCAAAGGCAGCAACAATAGCATTAAGGTCTCTGAAAAGTGACCATGACACTTTTGATTCCGGTACCATGTCTGTCAGACTAGGCCAGAAATCAGGGGATAGGTTATCAGCACCTGGGTCGCAAGGGGCATAGACTGGTAAACTTTGCACTCCCCCCCGTGTTCCTATCGGAGTCCTAGGAGTCCGAGTTTTCCAATAAGAGTCTGATTGGAATCCGATAGGAGTCCTACTAGTCTGACACTAGTCCTAGGAGTCCGATAGGAATCCGATTGGAATGTATCTTGATGACCATGTACTTTTATTTCCAAGAAATTCCTAGTAAATTCTGAGTAAAGTCCTATGCAATTCCAACAGGTAGTAGTCAGAATACCACACCATTTGGGAATACCACACCATTTCAGAAGACTTAACTTGATGAAAGTGCTTACAAAATAAATGGGCAGATCAGGAGACCTTGGGATATAAGTGACATGACTACCAAACAAGTGCTCAACCAGTTGAGCCACAGGAGCATTAATAAATATGTAATATAAAGTCCATTTAAAGCACTTAGGATTAGTTCACTTATTTTTAACCTCACACACAGCTGGGGCTGGCCTGTGTTTCCCATGAAAACACAGGCCTCAGAAATGTGTTTTGTGACTTTGATGTGTGTTTCCTTGAGAAACACCTTATGTAAACACTGCCAAAAGGTGATTACATAATGGTTATCCCAAGGAAACCTGGATTAGAAGTGACAAAACATGTTTCCGAGACCTGTGTTTTGCATGGAAACACAGGTCAGCCCCAGCTGTGACAAGAGCTCGAAAAAAAATTGTTGAGCCCTCGCATCTTTGCGAGGGAGTAGATAGATTTAAAAAAAAAAACCCATGCAAATGCGAGGGGGAGAATTAATTATACTATTTAATTATACTATTTTAAATTCTACAAAAAAAACCCACCCCCCCGCGAAACAGGGGGGAGGGGGTGGTGGTGCATCACGTTGGCTGTCTTGTCACCCCTGTCCCATCATTTCCCCTCCCTCTCATCTCTGTCGTGTCTCACCTCCCTCACCTTGCCTCCCCCGTGGCTTCCCTCCCCTCCCTGATCTCCCCTCCCTTGTCGTTCCAGCCACCGTCCACCCCACGAGCAGTTGCTTGTGAGGCTGGTGGTGGGTGGTGCATTGTATGTTGGTGGCAGTGTTTGTCCATCGTCCCCTCCCTCCCTCCCCCTCCCCTTAAACACCCTACGAGCAGATGCTTGTAGGCATGCATGGGGCGGGTGTCGCCATCATCTCCCCTTCTGGTCATCGTTTCCCTTTCCCCTTGTCATTTCATCACCCTTGTCATTCATCCCCCTCGTCATCTGCACCCACAAACCCTACAGGCAGCTGCTCGTAGGCGTGTCGTTTGGTGCCATCGTCGTCCCTCCACGCCGTTCCCGTGTTCTCGCACCCCATATACACCCCACGAGCAGTCGCTCACAGCGGTGATGGGGGGTGCTGGATGTCATTGGTGTCATGGGGGGTCCATGCACTCATGATCCACCCTATGAGCAGCAGCTCATAGGCATGGAGTGGGTGCGTTGTTGGTTTGTCAGTGACATGGCTCAAGGGGAGGGGTCGGGTGGTGCTTACCGGGCAGGTATTCCCCTTCTGGGGTCTCCTGGTGTTGCTCCCCGTGCTCCTGACCATGATCGATACCCTCACATCCCGTTTTGATGGGGAGGAGGGGGGTTGCCAGGGGCATCGTTGGGTGTGGGTTTGGCTCACGTCAGTCCATCGTTACTAATGTAGATTAGAACCTAGAAACAAAACAAATGAATTAGTTAGTTTACAAAAGTAAAAAATGAATGAAAAAAAAAACTTACTATGGCATCGAAACCAGTCATTTCCGGTCTTGGGGGCTCGTCTAGAGATGGGGGTGAAGTGGGAGTGGTGGGAGTTGCTGGGTTGAGGTGGTTGAGGTGGGGGATGGAGGTGGCATGCTTGTTGTCATTGGTGGTGGTGGTGGGACTTGATGAGCTGGCAGGTGTGATGATGCGGCTATGTGCTTTGTCATCACACCCGCGGGAATGGTATGTAGTGTAGTATGATCACTTACCTGTAATGAATGTTTAGCCTAATGGTATTGTTGTCAGTTTACGCTTACATAATCTTCTCTAGTCAAGTGGTCAATTCTCATCTGTGCATTTAATTTTTCAAACTATATTAATAAGCAAGGCTGCTTTTATTCCTATCGGAATCCTATGTTGTCTGATGTCTTAGCATAACTTTGGACTAGTCCTATGTGATTTCTATGATCAGAAATTCCTAGGAAATTCTGATAGTCCGATCAGACTCTGATTGGACTACATCAGACTGGACTAGGACTAAATGTGCCATTTCATGTCAATTTGGCTGGTGAAAATGACATCAGAATATGGTTGGATTCCAATTGGAGTCCGATCGGAATCATCGGAATCATTGGATTCCTATAGGAATTTGGGGGGGAGTGTAAAGACCTCCATAGACTGCAAAGATGTGATGAACAAAGGAAGCAGATAAAGAAGACAAGGAAGGAACAATAACATCAACACAAACAACATGACCCTCAAGAGACTTGTGATTAAGTGGGACACAAGCCACTACCTGTAGGTCCTTTTGGACACCTAATATAATTCCCCATTTTGCCAAATGCAAGGGTGCAGCACATGGAACCACCTTCTCCCCAAATATCTCATAACCAGAGATCTGAAGGTTAGAAGCAGCACTCGTTCAGGTCTTAGTCTCTGATAGAGCAAAGAAATGAGGAGCTAACTTCATGAGAAGTGGACTAATGAACACCAGCTTGACTGGGCTCATTAAACCATTAGCATTCAATGTGCTGATGATACTCAACCCAGGAAAACCACCAAAACTGCCAATGATATTTGCACAAGTCAGAGGAAGGGTACAAGGTGTTCTGAATGTTCATAGTCCAACCAAAGGGAAGACAACTAGTTGATACTAGTCATAAATGTAGTTCTATGAGGGAGGAAGGTGTTTGGCATGGTCTGATGCAGTATTGATCAATATCAAAGAGGATCAACAAGATTGATGGTGAACGATGTTTATTGTCAAGGGTCAGTGTGTGAATTCTAAGGGCCTTTTGGTAGCTCGATAGTGTGTGAAAGTTATAGCTGATGGCTAGGAAGTGTCAGAGTAGTTACTAGTGTTAGTGATGATTTGATCGAAGGTTGATCAAGGACAATGATGGTCATAGAGGTTTATTGTTGATCAAGAAAACTCATAGAAATTGTAGACTTTTTAGAGGATAGATCAGATTCTTAGAACCTTATATGAGGCGATATGTGAAGACAATTTCTTGTATTCCCAAGTAGATACTACAGACTTTTATATGTTTTAAGAGAAACTTCCTAAAATGGTATAAGAAACATGTGTAAGAACATGGGGCAAAAGATATGAGTTAAAACACAAGGCCAAAATGAGACTGGAATCCAAACAAGAAAGAGATATATCATATGATGAAGGAGTAATGAAGGGAAAGAACTAAAAGGAGACTGTCCTTTGTGTATAAACCACACTAAGTGTCGCAATAATCTGTCCAGCAGGTTTGAGCACAAGTTAGAATACTCCCTAGCACATGGTATTCCACCATTTAGATAATGAATGCAGTGCCCGATGTTGCTCATAGTTTCTCAATGTCGATTGATAATGCTTGACAATGGTTGATGATGGTTGATGATGTTTGATCGCGGTTGATATGATATCACGATCGATAGACTTGGTTGAGAGTGGTCACACTGCTTTTGGGACCTTGTAGGAGTTAGCCGATGTGATTAGAATGTGGTTGTAATGGTGAATCAGCCTTTGAGCTGAGGAGACAATATCAGTGCACACAGAGAGTTTGGATCGCGCAAAAGTAGGCATAGCCTCAGTAGCATTACCACCTTGTCATTCAAGCTCAGAAAACACATCTATGATTGTTGTCAAAGCTCTACGAGTCTCTACAGACCTCTATGAAGCTCTATGAACCCATACAAACCCCTCTGAAGCTCTATGAACCTCTACAAAGTCACAAAAATGCTTCGAAAATCTTCACAATACTTTGAAAATCTTTGCAACACCTTGAAATTCTTTGTATGCCTTCGGCCACCATAATACAATTCCCCTGACCTTTGTACAGCTCAGGATATACACTTGGAACATCGTCAATGAGTTCCAAACTGGTTTTGAGCAATATCACAGTGATATTGGCTTTTGAACAAGTCCAATATTTCCTCGACTGACTTCGAAAAGCATCGAACATCGAAAATTGACATCGGACACTATATCTCTATCCGAATGGTCATCGCACATATGCCAGATGTATCCCCTACCATTGTCGAACAATATCGCACCGGTTTTGGGCCATGAACAAAGTCTGTCAAGACCGATTCTTCCAACCAGACTTCCAATCATTTCCCCCCCCTTCCTGGCTGCCTTACATCACAGCCCACCTCCTATCAGCAGCACTGCCTAGAGGCAAAATTCCCTCATTTCCAATTAGGTGAAACAGTTTCAGGATTTGCCTCAGAAGCCAGTTTTCATATTAATCACAGCCTCGGAAACTCCGACTTTAGTATTTAAGCTAGCTACTGCCATTTTGTATTGCCAGTTTGTAAATCAACCAAGTCTCCCACTTAATCTTATCCTCTTTAAACCTCCAATTACGTTCTTAAGTCAATCTCAAAATCTTACTCATCCTCTCCAGAAATTCTCTGGACCTCTGGTCATCTTTCTTACCCTCACCTTGAAATTAGGACACTTGATGAGGAGAAGTGCGCAACTTCTTATAAGTTGAAGCGAAGTCCTTTCTGCTCCCCCAATTGGTATGACACATCAAGTAAACCCTGCCCCAGATTTCCATAGGATTCCCTGTCTTACTCGATCCATCCTCTACAACTTATATCGTCTGGGTATGACCGGAATTCTGACAACTTCCCCTTCAAGTTCAGTACTTAACAGTATTTACAAACTCTCACTTCTCTCATCAAACCCATCCCATCTTTCCTTATGACTCCTACTGAGTCACAAACCAAACAAACTACCAGAAACTCCCACTGTGCTGGTGCAGTACCAGGATTATCAGCAATATGCTGATCCATACTTCCTTCCCCTAGACATGCTTCGACTTTTGGTGCATCCACCAGACCATCCAACATCTTCAGGCAAGTTGGTTCTGGAGCACCCTCCATCAGTGCTAACATCATGTCTCAACCTCCAGAGACCCCTTGGAATACGACTCCACTTGAATACATAGAGAATGTTGGGCAACCCAACCCCTTCGACGAGGAAGATCCAGGTAAAGAGGACAGACTTCCTGGTGGTCCTGACGGTTCCAGGGATGACCCCAATCCTGACGACCCTGATGACCCTCTACCTCCCATTGGTGGAAATCCTGATACAGGAGATAGGTTTCTCAATGCTCTCTTCAAGCTCTTGGATAGTCTCCGAACCCTCTGGCAGAACCAAGCACCCAAGACTGAGAAGATCAAAGTTTGTGATCCTGACACTTTTGACGGGGCTAATCCCTGGAAACTTTGGGACTTCCTAGTCTCGTGCAACCTTCACTTCCATGATCATCCTCAGGTATTTGCCTCCGATGAAAAGAAAATTCTATTCATCCTTTCCTACCTCAAAAGGTCAGCTCTTAGCTGGTTTCAACCTGGACTCAACAACCCAGCAAATTCTGCCCATTGGATGTGGAACTACAAGGTATTCCTTAGTGAGTTGGAAAGTAATTTTGGTCCTCATGACCCTGTTGGGGATGCGGAAAAGGCTCTTTCAGAACTCACGATGAAGAAAGGTGGAAGAATAGTGAAGTTTAATGTGGACTTCTGGGAACTGGCTTCCTGGGTCAACTGGAATGAGGCTGCTCTTCATGACCAGTATCTCCGTGGTCTCCCACTCCATCTCCACATAGAAGTCTTATGGGGGGGACGACCCAAAACTCTAGCATCCCTATGTCTTAAAGCCCAGGATGCTGACAACATCTATTGGATGCAGGAAGAAGAAACCCACTTAGAAACAAAGACCCCTGGAAATTCTGCACACACCGGAAAGAAGGAATCTAAAGGTTCTTCTAGCTCCAATTCCAACACAGTCCAAACCCCAGCCCTTGTCCAGCACCAACCACACAAACCAATCCTTGTCTGGCAGCTCCTCTGGGTCAAAGAACAACTTCCAGAAGGACAAGTCAAAAAACTCTATTTCTGACAAGTTGGGGAAAGACAGTAAACTAACTGGAGATGAGCGTGAATGCCGCATGAAGGAAGGACTTTGCCTCTACTGTGGCAAGAAAGGACATGGAGCTGGGAATTGTCCGAAGTCCAAAGCGGCCAAAGCCCAGTCACTGAGTCCAAGCTGGACTCTGTGGACCCAAAAACATAGTCCGCAACTGCCATTGGGGCTGAGGGTTGCATTGACCTTTTCCAACTGGCTGCTTATGTCCATCTCAATGTGTCCACTCCTTCTGATCCTGAATCCCTTACCATTCTGTTATCCCTTTCCAAACAATCCCTAAAAATCCAAACTCTTACCAACTCTGGTTCCTCACATTGTTTCCTCAATTCATAATTTGTGCAGGACAACCAACTTAGGACCAAAACCATTCCTCCGATTGGACTCTGACTATTTGATGGAACTTGTAACTCCACCATAACTCAAATCGTGGAACTCCTGGTCACTTTTCCATCTGGTGAAGTGTTCAATCTGACATTTTATGTAACCTTGCTGGACTCTTCCTGTTCTGCAGTACTTGGTCATAACTGGCTGAAGCAATACAATCTGTTGATTGACTGGTCTTCAGGCCAAATAAATTTCTGTTCTGCAGCTCAAAGAGGTCCTGCCCCCTCAATGTCCTCTGATCTCCTATCTTGTGTGAGTCACCTTCACCTCTGAACCTTCCAGCAGAAACCCACAAAAACCCCATAAGCACTAAACCCTCGAAACTTGTACCTCCTGAGATCTCTTTCATCAATGCTGCTGCTTACATGCACCAAGCAAACTTCCTGGGGCTGTTGCTTTTCAGATGACATTCTCCCCAGAAGGACTGGCAGCTAAATCCTTGGCAGTGTCCAGAAATCCCCTGGACATCCAGAAGAATATCACAAATTTGCAGATGTTTTCCATAAACAAAAAGCCGACACCCTTCCTCCACACCATCCCTATGACCTCAAGATAGAGATGGAGGATAATGCTCCCCCACCTCCAGGTCGCATGTACTCCCTCTCTCCCTCTGAGCTTGAGGCCCTCTGAATATTCATTGAAGAAAATGTTCATTCAGGCTTCATCTGCCCCTCCAAATCCCCTCACAGTGCTCCTATACTCTTTGTCAAGAAAAAGGATGGGAGTCTCTGACTTTGCGTTGACTACCGGGGACTCAATTGCATCTCAAAAAAGGACCACCACCCACTTCCTCTAATCTCAGATCTCCTGGACTCTCCGGGAAAGGCACGTGTGTTCACCAAAATTGACCTCTGGCATGCTTATCACTTAGTCTGCATTACTGAGGGAGATGAATGGAAGACCACTTTCCGCATGTGCTATGGTTCTTTTGAGTGGCTGGTAGTTCCTTTTGGACTCACCAATGCACCTGCTGCCTTCCAGCGCTTCATGAATGACATCTTCAGTGACCTATTAGATGTCAGCATCATTGTCTATCTTGATGATATCCTAATCTACTCCAACAACATGAGTCAACACAAGGCTCACATCAAGGAAGTCCTCTGGAGACTCCAGAAGAATGGCCTCTACGCTGCTCCACAGAAATGCAAGTTGCATAAAGACAGCATGGAATACTTGGGGTTCATCCTCTCTCCAGATGGGCTCCAGATGTCCAAAGATAAAGTCAAAACCATCCTTGACTGGCCTGAACCTCGAAAGGTTAAGGATATCCAATCCTTCCTGGGATTCTGCAACTTCTACCGATGGTTTATCCACAGATATTCCAACATTGTCATTCCACTCACCAGACTCACCCAGAAACATATGCCTTGGGACTTTGGCAAGAAATGTCAAGAAGCCTTCAACAAACTAAAAGAAGAATTCACTCATGCCCCAATACTCAGTCAATGGCTACCAGATTCCTGCATTATCTTGGAGACAGACACCTCAGATTATGCTTTAGTGGCAATCCTTTCCATCTATACCTCGGATGGAGAAATCCACCCAGTTGCATTCCACTCTTGTTCCTTCAACCTGGCTGAATTGAACTATGACACCCACAATAAGGAACTTATTGCTATCTTCAAAGCTTTCAAACACTGGCGACAGTACCTTGAAGGTTCTGGACATCCAATAGATGTGGTCATGGATCACAAAAACTTGGAATACTTCAGTACCACAAAACTCCTTACTCATCATCAAGCTCGGTGGTCAGAATACCTTTCACAGTTCAACCTTGCCATCTGCTTCCATCCTGGTAAACTAGGGGCTAAACCTGATGTGCTCACTAGACATTGGGACATCTACCACAAAGGGGGAAATAGTGACTTCGCCTCGGTAAATCCGAGCAACTTCTGTCCAGTCTTTACTCAAGAACAACTCACATCCTCCCTCCGAGCCACTTTCCTTGCTACTCCTATCCTCCATCAAGCCGTTCTCATGGATGTTGAAAGACTCCACAATGATATTTGATCTTCACTTCCTCTTGATCCCATCTTAGATCTCAAGAGGATTCAGATACAAGCCTTTCATCAAATCCAACATATAAATCCAACATTCCACCACAAGCATGTCCTCCAAACTGTTCAGCTAAATGCTCAGGGATCGGGATGATGCCTGAGTGCTGAATCATAACTTGGTTTAGCGGCTCGAGGCTGTGGACTATTCAGAGTGATTTTGCATCTTTCTTCGCAACACAAAACCATCGCTATCGGTATGATGAGTTTGATGACTCATAGACTCCTGCTTCGATCTTCTTTTTCAGCATCTCGCAAATCTGTTCATACAAACCGGGTGGTATGGGGATATTGTGTTCGACCCAAGGGGTATGAGGGACGACTGGGAACTTGATAGGGGGGAAGAAATCTGGTCGAAACCTTCCTCGTTCATTTTCGGTCCATGCGAACCCTGCTTGCTGGTTTCAAATGAAGTCATGCATGAGGTCTCGTTCTTGAGGCCATAAGAAATCGCCTGGATGATTTTGATCAATGATGTTTTTGCATTCGGGGTTATATCGAGGAGTTGGTTTGAATATCGGAGGATGGGGATTTAGTGGAGGCATGTCTTGGAGGGGATTGCCCTCGATGCATCAAATAATTCTAAAATGATCAGGTAGTCCAGCCACGATTGGACGGACCTTCTGTGCAACTGGTTTATACTTTTTTTTCGTCGATAAATAACTAGACTGTCAATTGTTGGAAATAACTGAGGAAGGGGAAACATACGATGAAGAAGTTCGCATAGGTATAAACACCATCGAGGCATTTCGAGGAATGTGGAACTCGTCGCATGCAGATAAATATAGGTCAGAAAGCGTCGCAGATAATTCTTTGGAGGAGTCAATTTTGGGGATATTTGCAGTGCACTCAATAAATATAGAGGAGTCAGAAGAGTCAAATGAGATGATGAAAGTGCACTGTTCCAAAATTTCATTCTCTAACGCTGAAAATCCTCTCAAACTACTTTTCGATGACGGTGTGATCAAGGTATCGAGGGAATGGTAGCGGTCCGAGTTGAGTTAGGATCACATATCGTGATGGTTTGGGCTTCGTTCCGATAGTTTCTAATGACGCTTTCCGTTAAGACATCGAAAGGTTGTCCAAGTAGAATGTTGTAAGCCGGGTCCCGAATAATATGTATCTGCATGTATAAGGTGATTCCACCAAGATTGCAGGGCATGTTGCATGCTAAGCTGAGTGTTTCGTCCACAGTCCCATTGGCAGACTGCATTGGAAGCCTAATCGAGGAGTCGTATGCTAGACCAAGTTCGTGGCAAACATCTTCGGCCATCAATATGATCGAGGAACCGGGATCGATGACACTTTCTACCTGGTTGTTACCATGGACATCCATAATAACTGATCTAATCGATGAAGTTTCTTTAACAACAACGAAAGGCTGAGGGATTTCACTGGGTCTGAGACTGCTAATATAGGTCTCGTATGGGTCAGGCACAATGATCACGTCAGGACTAAACATGTTTGTTGCATTGTTTCCAGATTGTGGGACTTGTTTCAGTGTGACCTGTTCTCTCCATTTTGTTCGAACCTTGGGTGAAAGCGAGAGTAGTTCTTCAGATGTCAGTGTGACGATCGGCATCTTCATCGAGCATGATTTTCTCGTTCTGTACCAGTGCCTGTGTCGCATATGATGGTCCATCTTTTTCCTTACCCTTTGATGCACCAGTGAAGTTCCTTTCGTGTGGTGGAAAATAGGCGTTCTCCCTGACCAATGTGTATGGGTGTACTGAGGTTTGCATTGGGGGTATGGTGGTCGATGGCAAAGTAGTCGATGCGGGAGGTGTCGATGTTGATGTTGGAGCTGTAGTTGAAGTCGAAGGGTTGACCATTGTTGATGAAGATGTTGAGGGTGGTGGGACTGGAGCAGTAGACGTTGACAATGCAGGGACGGGGGTTGTCGTGGCTGGAACCAAATTTCAAACCTCATTGTTCGGATGCGAAAATGGTTGACCACTTCGAAGCGCAAATATTTCGTGCTCAAGAGCTGTTATTCTATCTTCGGAGTCAGCTGTCAACGTCAAATTATGATAAATGCCTTTCATCTCCGATCCCGATGTAGAAACGGCGTCGGACTCTGTTATCGAAGTGATTGCAGCCAAGGTTGAACTAGTCGAAGTCGAAGGTGCCGATGCTGCAATGCTGAATAAAAGTGTGGCTGCTGGGGTTGCATCTGGGTTGCGTTTCCACCATTCGTCGATGCGTTCCTTGATAAACCTGCCAGGGATACTTCGAGGGGTGAATTGTCCATTTGGAAGTACGATCTTTCCTTCTGTGTTTCGCTTACATTTCCCTTCATTCAAGTACGACTGACAAACCATACAGTCAGGAATAAAATGTCCCGATAAACCGCAAAATATGCAAAGAAGTGCATCGATGTGTGCCTGTCTGTCTGCCGAATTAGTGCGAGGATTTTTAGTACCTGCGATATGTGTAGGGATGGTGCTAGCGAATTGTTCGAACATTGCATTTAGATCTTTGGTTTTAATCATAATAGTTCCGGGTGATGAGGTGACTGTATTTCCGATGTTCAATGTCGAGTGCGATGAGGAAGTTGATTGGTGGATTACTGAGCTCGATGTGTTGGAGCCTGCTAGTACAAATTTTGCCACGTCGTGAATGTCGTTGAGTGGATATGGATTTTCAGGATAATGGTCGGGGAATTTGAGTTCAAGTCGTCAAGCGATTCGAGTCCATAAGCTGGGTTGGAATCCGCGAACATAAGCTCTGCTTTGCTCGGCTTCCGAGATCCTATTCTTTGCTCGCAAAAAGTGAGTAATGTTGTAAAACATGCAATAATACATTCCTAGATTGCTCGCATTGAATATCCCAATGCATAGCTGTTCTCCCACTAATTTGTCCATGTCCAATATGCTCCACTTGCAATTGTCTTCTGAGCCAGGATAGAGTTTGTGTACTGCTGTTCAAAATTTGTTGAATGATGTGCCGGGTTGATACTCTGGAAGTGATTCCCAGAGTTCTGAAGAGTCGATGTTGAGGTAGCGACAAGTGTGTTTCTTCATTAGATTCGATTCAGTAACACCACAGGTCAGGAATAATAGTTCAAGCTCTTTGAAGTATCGTCGAAGCTCTCAAGGCTGAGTCGGGTCAAATCTCGGAGCAGTTGAGTGCCCATGAGCTAGCATTGCAGTTTGGGTAGTCATGAATGCAATGACTCTAGGGGTAGGGGTTAAGACTTGTGTAATAGATGGTAGAGGTGTCGAAGTTGTTGGAAGGATGAACAAAGAGGTCGATGATGATGATGAAGAAGTAGATGACGATGTGGAAGGCAATGATATAGGTGAAGGAAATAGTCTACAATGAGTAGATTCTGCTTCAGAAACTGGAATTAGAATATCTCCCAATTGTTCGAGAGATTCGAAGGCATGGCAAGTATTGATACAAAGGGTTCTCACTTGTGTTGGCCTAAGCCGAGGAAGTCAAGGTTGGTCCGACGATGAAATGATTCAGAGACCCTCGTGGTGGGCTCCAAAAATGATGATACTCAACCCGGGAAAACCACCTAAACTGCCGATGAGGCAATCAATGATATTTGCGATGAGTTGCGAGTCATTCCGAATGTTCGTGGCCCAACCGATGGAAAGATGACCAGTTGGTACTAGTCGTGAAGGTAGTGCTATGAGAGATGAAGGCATTTGGTGTGGTCCGATCGAGTATCAATCGATATCGAGGGCGATCGATGAGATTGACGGCAAACGAGTTTATTGTCAATGGTCAATGTGTGAATTCTGGGGACCTTTCGATAGGTCGATAGTATTCGAAGGGTGCGGCAAATGGCTATGAAGTGTTGGAGGGGTTGCTAGTGCTAAAGACGAGAGGATTGAGGGAGGATTGAGGACACAATGATTGCAGAGGTTTCTCATCAATTGAGAAAACCTGTAGAGACTTAGATTGTTTTAGAAAGTTGGTCAGATGCTTAGAACTGTATATGAGATGATAGGTGAAGACGATTTCTTGTATTTCCAAGTAGATACTACAGAGTTTTATATGTTTTAAAGAAACTTCCTAAAATGGAATAAGAAACATGTGTAGAACATGAGGCAAAAGATATGAGTTAAGGCACAAGGCCAAAAAGGAGACTGGAATCCAAACAAGAAAGATATATATCATATGATGAAAGAGTAATATAGGGTATGGAACTGAAAGGGGACTGTCCTTTGTGTAGAAATCGCACTAAGTCTCGCAGTAATTTGTCCAGCGGGTTCTGTGCACGATTGGGACTTGGAACAAGGATAACCTACTATCAGCAGGTTTGGGCACAAGTTGGAATCATTCCTGGTGCATGGTACTCCACCATATAGATAACAAATGTGGCGCCCAATGTCACTCATAGTGTCTCGATATTGATCGATGATGCTTGATTATGCTTGATCGCGGTCGTGGCTGTTTGAAGTTGATTGGGGATGTTCGATGGTCATGTCAAGGGATCTTAGGGGCTTTCAGGGTAGTCCTAAGGTTGTGCAATGTGGGCTCTTGATACGATTGATGTCGCTGGTGATGTTTCAACCTGGTCAATATCATATCGCAATCGATAGACTGGGTCACGCTGCATCTGGGATGTTGTAGGAGTTAGCCGATGTGATTAGAATGATGCTAAAGTGGTGAATCAGTCCTTGAGCCGAGGAGACAACCTATCATCATCATCGTTCCACCCATCGTCCACCCTACGAGCAGTGGCTCATAGGGCTGGGGCTGGGGCTGTCGTCATTCCCCTAATCATTGTTGTTCCACCCACCATCCACCCAACAAGCAGTTGCTCGTGAGGCTGGAGGCGGGTGGTGCATCCTGCATGGTGGGCATGAGGGCTGGGGGTGGGTGCTGTGTCTCATTGTCTTGTTGTTCTGTCGGGGTTGCCGTTCTTGTTGTTTCAAAGTTGTACCCATTCCCACCCCATGAGCAGCTGCTCACAGCAGTGGTTCTGAGTGCTCGTCATCATGAGCAGTACTAGATAATACCTAAAAAGGTTTGTTAGTAACAAAAACAAGAAAAAAAACTTACCAACAGCCCAAGAGATGTCAAATGATGTCTCTTTGGCCTTTTCTTTGTTTGCTTTGCCTGCCTTTCATTGTTTCCTGCTCATCCCCTCGTCATTCCATCTCCCAGTCCCCATCATCTCCAGTCACCTCGTTGCATTGTCTTTCCGTTTGGCCAAGTCCATTGTCCTGCCGTTTTTCAGTTGTAGTACTAGTGTTGCCATGGCTCAAGCCGACATTTTTTCAACAAATGGCTATTGTGTTCCAGATAAAATTTCTAAATTTCTGGGAATACTTGACAAGATAGAAGAGCTCAAAAGCCGAGGGGTCATATTTTGGTTCTAAGAAATCGGGCCAGCCCTTCCTGAGTTATTAATGTGGCTTTGATTTGGCTTGCAGCTTGAAGCCAAATCAAAGCCACCTTAATAACTCGAGAAGGGCTGGCCCAATTTCTTAGAACCAAAATATGACCCCTCAGCTTTTGAGCTCTTCTATCTTGTCAAATATTCCCAGAAAGTTGGAAATTTTATTTGGAACACAATAGCCATGGCAACACTAAGTTGTACCCATTCCCACCCTGTGAGCAGTTGCTTGTGGCAGTGGTTCTGGGTCCTAGGGTGGTGGCTGTGTCAGCCGTTGTCATGGTTTTGAGGCTGTGGCATTGTTATAACATAGATAAAACCTATCATTAAGGAAAAATCAGTTAGTCAAACAAAACAACAAAAATCATGTAAAAAAACACTTACAAGTGAGCCCAAATGACAATGCCGTCGTTTGGGCTCGTTCCCATTGTTGGTTATTGGGGTAGGAGGTAAGGAGGTGGTGCCGTTGCCAGCATTGTTGATGACCCAGCTGTGTTGATTTGTCATCACAGCCAGGGCGGTACATAGAGAGATATAACTACTTATCTGTAATGATGCTTTAGTCTAACGGTTATATCGCTGCCTTAATTGTACTTTATCATGTGACTACAAGGGTTCAATCCCTGTGGTAGCCACTGATTTTTCAGTCAATTATATAAGCAACTCAGACAGTCTTAGGACTGTATGAGTGCTAGTCCACTCAGACTCAGCTCGGACTGGACATTTAGTTTGGCAGGGCTTTCAGCCAAAGAAGTCCAAGCAAAGTCCAAGTGTCTGAGCAGAGTCCACTCGGATTGGGGGGGGAGTGTAAAGACCTCGCTCTCCAAAGATACACTTAAATTACAACTCCAATCCAATCTCCACCCTGATGTTTGCCTCAAACTCAGCAATGAACCTGTCGTACCTAAGGACCTTGCAGCTTGGTCTATTGAAGTGAAGGAGTGAGATGGTTGAATGCACACTGAAGATGTCCACACCCAGAAGCTCATATATGTGAACAACATTGCATGTACTACATGTCATGGGGAGAAGAAGGACCTTCTCTCCCAAATTTCAGAACCTCAATAATGGGGTTCAGCTTCTGGAGTTAGCTCTGTTGTTGACAGCAAATTCCTCCCTGCCATCACCCTCAATGAGAGGAAACTCTTGAATGAACATTCTGGCTGTACATATCATTGAACTTTTCATGTGGGACACCGAGCAGATCAATGCCCCATGAAAACCAACAACACATGGCCTGATGTTGACTCATCCTGCAATCCTCACTTTGGAAATGGCCTTAGCAGCTGCCCCCAAGATCACCACTGCATACATTGAAGGTGAAATTTAGGATGATGAAACTGACTTGTATGTTGCCAATTCTCCCAAGATACCCTTCACTGTCCCTCATCTATATGTCCATTTACTGCCACTGGACCTCATATTTCTGAACTCCCTATTCCTACATGAGCCCTTATTGATATTGGCTCATCATCTACAGTGATTAGTTCTGAACTTGTCAACAGCCTGGGCTCCATCAATACTGGCTTCCTCCAGCTGAAGACAACCTACATATAGTCTCTATTAGAATCTCCATTAAGGTGCAAGGAATATGTGAAGCTTGAGGTGCAATCAGGACAAGGACATTGGATATCCAGGACTATGTGAATTAAAGTGAATGTAGGATTGCCATTCCTTTCTTCAGAACACATTGCGATTGATGCCCATGCAACAAATGCTATAGATAAGTGTTCTGGGTATGATCTTGTGAATCCTGTGATCCATTTCAGGAAACCCATGCAACCAAGAGTGACACTTCTACCCACACCAAAGAAAATCTGAATCCCCAAACCAATAGCACTTGAGAGTGCTGAGAGAACTCTTGCTGGATATCTTCTCCCTGCTCCCATTATGGCTGCAGTAAGAGATTGTATTGAGTCAATTGCTTTTTAGGAAGTACTCAAGACAAAGGATGTGCAGATGAAACTCAAGTTCATCAATTGCTTCCCTCTTTGACTTCCTGATAACATTGATAACCTCCCAGAACACATTTTTCACTGTATACGACTGAAGGATCCTACCCAAGTAATCAATGGTAGAGCATATGCTGCACCCAAGAAATATCAGGTTTCTTGAAAGAGACTTTTGGATGAACACCTAGCCTCTGGCTGTATGCATCTCTCCTCATCAGAATATGCTTCCCCTGCATTTAGGGTGTAGCACGGGTGTGGGTAAACCTGCAGTGTTTAGGTCACAGGGTGTACAGGTACAGGTACAGTGCCTGAAATCCTCAACCTGTGTGATACCGCACCCATATACACGGTGTCACATGTTTTCATGGTATTGCCAAGTTGGCAGCTAGCCAATCACTTATCACAATTTCACTTAATTTATTCATGTCATTCTTGGTTGGTTGTGCAATGCTCAGTGTGGCCCATACTTAATCATGAAAAACGAGACCATGGGAATGTGATTAATTGATTGACACTGTTGTTATCACTCTCCACCATCACTTGATAACACCCTCAGATAAGTTCTTTCTCCTTTTCACTAATAATCTGCACTCCATCTTGTCTAGATCAAAGTTTCATTCTCACCACGACAACCACCCCCATCAAATTACCAGTAAGTCCTTTGTTTCTTTCTCTTCAACTAACTAACAAATTGATCTTTTTGCTAGGTTACACTGTTTTCCAGCTCGACAATGGCCGCTGACACAATGCCACTCTCCTCCCCATCCAAATGGGATGTGAGTGACAACAATGAGGGGACTACATGGCCACCAAGGTCCACCACCACCACCACCAAACAAATGAATGAACAAATGAACAAATGGTGGGAAGACGGGAATGGGACAGGGGTACAAGGACGAGGGATGGGCCCAAATGATGTCTAGATATGCATCATTTAGGCACAGGTAAGTTCTTCCTTCTTGTTTTCTTCATTCAGCTTACTTCCATTTCATTATTTACAGCTCTTATCTCACAACGACTGATGGCACACACAGTCACTGAACAAATGAATGGCAGGAAGGTGAACAGGGGGACGGGATGGGGTATGAGGATGAGGACAAGGCACAGGTCCCAGGTAAGTTTTTATAGATGTTTCTTGTTTTTCTTAATTCAACTAACTTCTATTTTCACTATCTACAGGTTTTATCTCACAACAACACAACAACCCTATCTAATGCACCTACACCTCCACTAGCTGTTGACCACTGCAGCTCCCCGAAGCACAGCCCTGAGCAACTGCTTGTGGGGTGAAAACAGGGAACAATGAGTACAGGGACGATGGGGAGAGGGAGCAAGCAGAACAACGATGATGTGGAGGGGAACAACAACAGGACAATGCACATGAACCAGCACCCCCCATCGCCACTGCGAGCCAGGGACAGGCTGACAATGAGGAATGACCACAACAATGAGGGAAACGACAGGGTCTGACAACCAACCCAGGACTGCATGACAATGAGGAATGACCAGGGGATGACAACAACAGCAACTATGAGGGAGGGACAATTGGGACGACAATGAAGACAAAGATGATGACAATGACGACAATGACAGCAGCCCCCGCACAGGATGATGAGGCACCACACCACACCCCCAACCACCATAACAACCCAGCACCCACCCCCACCACTGCGAGCAACTGCTCGCAGGGTGGACCATGGGTGCTGCAGACAAAGACAAAGACAAAGATGGGAACAGGGACGGGGATGGGATGGCCACAGCTGCAGCACCCTCACTGCCACAAGTATTGATGGGGAGGACAACATTGACAACAATGGGAGGACAGGGAGCATGGGACCATGGGGAACAACAACAACAACAGATCAACAGGAAGGATGACAAGAGGGAGGTTTTTTCCTTTTTGATATTAATTATTTTCGTGGCCCATCCTTGCTTTGTGTGAGGGAACTTAGTTGGCTCAATAAAATTTTAACACTTGTGTTGTCTCTCATGCTATTCAACAAATCAAATGATAATAAATTATGGACTGCAGCTTAAGCATTGTATGTAGGGTGTAGTTAATACAAATATACTATGCTTAGCAATATAAAACAACAAATACGAGGCAAAACATATAACTAAAACCACAGTGTATAACCCTGGTGTTGCACCTGCAGTATTTTATGATGGACCGTGGTAAAAACCTGGCACTGTGGTTGCGGTGTTGGAATGGGTGCAGTGCTGGCAGGTGTGGGTGTGGTGCGTAAAGTTTTACCCACGGTGTGACCCATGCTACACCCTACCTGCATTCTGTGTTCCAAAATACCAAGGGGGAACACCAGACCTGACTGTACCTCCCCATTGGGTAAACAACTATCATGCTCTCAACAGCAACACTATCCAAGACAGTTTCCCCCTACCCCATGTTGATGACATATTTGCCAGCTGCAGGAATGGGAAGATATTTGGCAAAATGGATACAAACTCCCTTTTCCAGACTCGTGTCCACCCAGATGACATCCACCTCACTGCTGTATGAACTCCCTAGGGATTATACAAATGGAATGTTATGCCCCAAGGTGGCTGCAATGCCCCAGCCACTCACCAACACTGAATGACAGATGCTCATAGAGCACACATAGGCAAGATCTGCCATGTATACCTTGATGACATTATCATTTGGTCACAAACACATGAACACAACTGTACCCTCATTCTGGAAGCATTGAGAAATGCGAACATCTATTGTAACCCAGACAAATCAAACCTGTTCGCTACTGAATTGTCCTTTCTGGGCCATATTGTCTCTGGGACAGGTATTTTACCTGACCCCAAAAAGACTGACCACATCAAAAACTGGCCCCAACCAACAACTGCTACCAATGTCTGTGGGTTCTTAGGATTGACCCAATACATTGCTATTTTCCTACCTGCACTGGCAGAATATACCAGTATCCTCACCCCACTCACCACCAAGGAATGTGACAAGACCTACCCAGAATGGACAAGTGAACATCAGTCCACATTTGAACACATCAAGGGATTAGTGTTAGGGGTAGACTGTCTCACTGTCATCAACTATGATGACCCTATCTCCCACATCTATGTCACCACTGATGAAAGTGACCATTGAACTGGAGCTGTCCTGAATTTTGGAAAAACTTGGGAAACAGCCTGCCTAGTTGCATATGACTCTTACCAACTAAATGATGCCAAGAAGAACTATCCAGTTCATGAGGAGCTTCTCACTATAGTCAAATCTCTGAAGAAATGGAGATCTCGCCTTCTCAAATCCCATTTTGAAGTCTATACTGATCACAGGATTCTTGAATATTTCCAATCACAGAGAGAAATGTCTAGGAGACAAATGTGATGGTCAATGTATCTTTCCAACTTTGATTATGACATCACCTACATCCAAGGAGAAGACAATACAGCTGCTGATGCCTTGTCTAGAATGCCTGATTCACCTCCTGATGCCATGTTGGCAGCATGTGCAATGGCCTATACCAGGTCTCCTACCCTTTCCCATACTGCTGGAATCCTATATATATCCACTGATGAATCCCTCCTCTGGGAAGCATAAAGGGAGCAGTACATACCAATGGGTTAATATATGTAGGACCACACGTCCTCATTCACCAAGACACCAAGGTCCGGGAACTGCTCTATAATCTAGCACATGACACTCTGGGACATTTTGACTTTGACAAAAGCTACAAATCCCTCCTTGGCTCTTATTATTGGCCACACATACAGTGTGACCTAGAGATGGCTTACATACCCTCCTGCACAGAGTGCCAGTGGAATAAGAACTGCACATCCAAACCCACAGGACCACTACATCTGTTACCAATTCCTGATGAGCACTTTGATACAGTTGTGCTAGATTTCATAGGCCCATTACTGGAGGAAGATGGAAAGGACACAATCCTGACCATGACTGACCTCCTTGGGGCTGACATACAAATTGCAGGTACCCACTTGAGTTACACAGGTGCACAGTCAGCTGTAGTCCTTTTTGGTGAGTGGTACTGTGAGAATGGATTAGTGCTACATCTTGTGTCAGATAGGGATGCTCTGTTTACCTCTGAACTCTGACATGCACTCCATAAACTCTCTGGAGTCAAACTGAAGACATCAACCTCATACCATCCTGAGATGGATGGAAGCAGTGAATGCACCAAGCAATACGATATCATGTTGACAACAATCAAAAGGGGTGGTTGAAGAAACTCCTTCACATCTGCTTTGCCATCATGAACACACTGAATGCATCCACTGGATTCTCTGGCTTCCAACTCAAAACTGGGAGGTTACCACATATCATTCCTCCAATCACTACCATACCCACCAATACTTCCACTGAACAAACCACTGCACATGAGATTATCACTCATTTGGCCCTTGATGTTCAAGAAGCACAAGACAACCTCTTAGCAGCCAAGATTTGCCAGGCATATCATGCCAATGAACACTGTGCCCCTGAAGAGATCTACAAGGTGGGCAACCAAGTAATGCTCTCCACAGAGAATAGACAATGTGTTTATAAGTGAAAAGGCAAGACAAGAGTTGCCAAATTCATGCTGCAACATGATGGACCATATACAATCACCCATGGCTACCCAGAATGTTCAGAATATACACTGAAATTACCCAACACCCCTAACACATTCCCTGGATTCCATGCCAACCTCTGAAATGTTTTATCCCCAATGATCCTGTCCTATTCCCTGATGGTGAACTCTCCAGATCCTGGCATTACTGAGGATGGAATCAAGGAATAGTTCATTGATAAAATTGTGAATGCCAGACAGAGAGGATGAGGGGTACAATATCTTGTACAATATGAGGGTTATGGAAAAGAACATGATGAATGGTGAGCTGGTTCAGAGATGACCGAGACAGATGCACTTGACAGATGGGAGGCAGAAAATGGTACAGATATCTGAAAGACATACAATTTTTTTGGGTGGGGAGGAGTGTAAGTCTGGTGCCTTCACAAACTTACTACACACACACAATGCACCCAAACATTAGCCATTACACAGCTGCTACAATGTGCACACACATGCACATGAATCTTGCATTTCAGTTTCTGTGGGTTATGTCGGAACTTTCCAGATGCGGTTATAACCAGTCCGTGATTAGATTTGATTGTAACACTGATTGAAACCAATCAAATTATTGTAATCACTGTGCCTGGTTACAACCTGAGTTGTAACTGAGTGGGTGTGACCACAACCAGAGTAACTGCATACTAGAGTTCACATAGAATCAAGAACAAGAGAAAGTTTCATATAAACTTATTAGAGAGTACTTGCAACCAAGATTCTAAAATAACTTTCCTACTGTCAAATTTCGGACAGCTTTGTATTGTATTTGGAGGTAGACACCTTATTGCCTAATGTATTGACCTCATGCTTTACATATTTATAAGTGAATATGGTGTAGTGGTTTTAATGTAGTGCAGTGTAAGTAAGTAAGTACAAATTTGATAATATAAGGTCATGTGTTTGATTCCTGATAATGGCATTCTCTAGTTTCACTAATAGGCGATTCAGAATATCAATAAACAAATAACAATACAACACAAATATTCTTTTCATTCTGCGATCAAGCCAATTTTAACCGGATGCCAGCCGCGGTTGCAACAAGAACTTGTTGATTATTTGTGATTGTGATTTCATTTCTGATCGGACTGCCCACAACTGGTAACAACCAGTCAAAACCTATTTTAGAAAGTTCCGACATATTTAACCTGGGTAACCTAAAAAAACCTTCTAAAAACCAGCTAAAACTTTGAAATTTGGGAACTTGAACACCTATGTCCCTTTTCTCTGAAACCCAACATGGGAACCACAAGGCAAAAACCTAGAAAACCTGATATTATATAACAAAAATACATTTTCAGATAATTATAATAGTAATAGTTGTAGTTAGGTGATGCAGGGCATGCCAGGAGATAGGTAATGGTTGGAGGGTTTATATACCTGGAGAAGCACACGGACTATTTGACATTGTTTGTTGGCAATCATATATCTCACATCACATTGATATCATGACAAATATTGCCACATGGTCTATACATGTCTTTGGGTATATAAACCTTTCACATGTGCAGTTGTGTTCCCTGACAGTAGTTAGTTATATGTACAATTATAATTGTCAGTTTCCTAGTTTCCAGTTTTTCAGTTTAGAGAAACCAAGAAACCAATGAAAACCATTGAAAACCTGGAATCTATTTTGCAATTTTACTAATGTGCAAAACAGCCATTACACACCCAAACATTCTAATGCATGCACACATCAATATTCACATCAAAGAATTACCAAATATGGAATTAGGCTGTGAAACAATGCCCACTATGCATTGCCATCACATTCTCATCAATTCCCCATCAATCGGCGCCCACTTAACACCTCCATCACTTTTCCATCAAATTCCCATCAAATTCCCATCAATCCCATCAATCCCTGAGAATGATGCGCTCCCATCATTCTGACATCATGATGCAGCCCTTCCATGTGTAGAAAGTCTTGATGTGGCCATATTCTCAATATGTACAAGGCAGATAGCTATTTTTAGCATACTATAGGTGGTAGGCTGTCTTTCCCTTTGTTGCCCCTGTCCCTTACCCTCTTGCAATGAAGGTATAGTTAATTATTCTTTCTGCTGTATAGTACTAAAGTCCCTTACTCTCTTGCAATGATGATAATCTATTCCTGTCTGTCTGTCTGACTATTGAGTGAGGTTCCCTAACCAGGCAACCTTTCAGATACAATTGATGAGGTATTTTAATTTTTGTGACATGTGACAATTCTTTTTACAGAAAAAGTCAAAAGCTCTACAGCAGTTGTTACAAAGAGACTCTGATACACACCTTAATGTACATTATTTCTTTGTAGGATGTACCCCAGTGGTGTATCCCTTGCCTACTGAGGCCATAACTTTCACCTTCTGGTGTATTGCTTGTACATGTTTATCATAGGCAGTCTGTGACCACTTCACCTCACCTAACCTTCCCACAGTATGCCACATATTAGTGGACATGATCCTATCATGTGTGTCATGGCCACTGATCTGTAGTAAATCTGCTTATTGCCTTTTTTCTCCCTCTCCAGTTTATTCTCTGATTGTGGTGAACCATATGTACAGAGCCATATACTTGTAAGCCTGGAGGGCTTACATCATCTTATGTCATCTCATTGATACTTGTTTGTACATGATCTTGCTTCGATGAATATAGACTACTGCATATAGGGATTACTCTCTTCCTCCCCTTTTCCCCCACTTTACTCTCTCTTTATTCTACTCTGCTTTTGTATAGACAATATGCGCCGGGATCTTGAAAATGCATACATCCCTGCATGCTCTGATTGTCAATGCAATAAAAGCGGAACCAAGAAAGCTAAAGGACTGTTGCATCTGCTGCCTATTCCTGAAAAAAGAGGCAACTCAGTATGCCTCAACTTTGTGGGGCCTCTCCCTGAAGATGAGAACTATAACTGCATTCTGAATATAATGGACAGACTCAGATCTGACATCCGACTTATCCCTACTCAAACTGATATCACTGCACCACAACTAGGACTAGTCTTCTTCAATGAATGGTACTGTGAAAATGGTTTACCTCTTGAATTGATCTCTGACCGTGATAAATTGTTCTTATCAAAATTCTGGAAAGTGCTGCATGCTCTGACTGGGGTCCACCTCAAAATGTCCTCTGCATATCACCCTCAGACCGATGGTGCAAGCAAGCGCACTAACAAAACAATGAACCAGTGTGTTCGATTCCATGTTGAGCAAAACCAAAAAGGTTGGGCACGTGCATTGCCTATTATCTGTTTCCATATGATGAACTCAATCAATGGTTCAATGGGTTTCTCAGGATTTCAAATCCGAAAGGGCCACAGCCCTAGAGTGATTCCCCCTTTAATAACAGGGACAGTTCCTGATGAAACTTCAGAAGATGCTGCCGCACGGAGTGTTATCGTTCAAATCAAGAACGATGTAGATGAAGCCAAAGATGCCTTGCTTGGTGCTAAAATACTGCAGGTGTTCTTCACTAACAAATTGTGTGGTGAAGAAGACTCGTACCTCATTGGCGATAAAGTGATGCTTGTGACTTTGCACCACCGCTGAGAATACAAGGCTGGGGACAAGTCTAGAGTCACAAATTTTTTTCCACGCTATGACGGACCCTTCTCCATGACAAAGGCTTTCCCAGAATGTTCCTCATATTCTCTCCTCTTGCCAAATTCTCCAAATGTGTTCCCCACTTTCCATGCCTCATTGCTCAAATGACACATCGACAATGACACTGAACTTTTCCCTTCCCACAAACTCAAGCGACCTGGCCCTGTGATGACTGAAAATAGCCTTGAAGAATACCACATTGAGAAGATCATCGACAAGTGTAAATGTGGTCATGGATTCCAGTACCTTGTACAATGGTCAGGCTACTCCGGAAGCAACGACCTATGGCTACTGCAATGCGAGCTCAAGGATTGCAAAGCTCTGGATCTCTGGAAGGCTGTTAAGGCACAAGGAACATGGTAGCTTTTTCCCACTGGGTTTTTTAATGCACCTGCTGTTGCTGGTTGATGTTGGGTTGATTTTCTACTAACATACATCTCTCTAAGAGTGGGAGGGTGTAAGCCTGGAGGGCTTACATCATCTTATGTCATCTCATTGATACTTGTTTGTACATGATCTTGCTTCGACGAATATAGACTACCGCATATAAGGATTACTCTCTTCCTCCCCTTTTCCACCACTTTACTCTCTCTTTATTCTACTCTGCTTTTGTATAGACTCTTGCTCCTAATACCACGATGTTATCTTGTTATATCTGGGTGATTATTAGTGAGTTATCTTTTTATCAGTTTTCTTCTCTTCCATCTTCAGTGTAGCCTTGTCGGCTTTACAATACTGTTGTTTATCTATTCATGGCATACCCCCAGATCTTCTCCAATGTACCCATGACCTGGATGAACCCCTTCATGTATATATTAATTATGTAACTATCATCTTAACTCTGCTTATAGCTTCCCCCCCCCATGTTATTATTTTCTATATCTTCTTAATGTGACCCTTGTTCTCTTCCTAGACTCCTGTGGCATTGTCAGTGTGCTTGCTTTTTTGCTTCAAAGGGTAATTTGTTGACACAGAATATAGAGACAGTGTGAATAGGGGGTAGGTTTCAGTGTGTGGGATCTGACTTGGCATGGGAGGGAATCATGCCCTCTCCCTTTTTGTCTAACCTGTCTCTTGGACCAGGCAAGATACCAGTGTGTTAAACAGAAAAAATGACCAGACTGGGGATTGAACCCAGGCCCTCCTGGAATTATACCAGATGCTCTGACCAACTGAGCTATCAGGGCTTATAGGGTTCAACAGAACAAGGATACCATATAACCAGACACAGATTGCTATCACTATCACATCACATTTTAGTGTGTGTGTGTGCAAACTATGGTCTGTTAAGTACTGATTAAGTGGTGACAGATTATATAATCCAACACAGTGATGGGGAGCAGTTATTATAACCCAAGTGCTTCCAGCCAACACCATTTGCTGGGTAAACCAGTGTGCTACCATTTTTTCAGGTGCTTACAGCTGGGGTGTGACTATTACAACCAGAATCATATGCTGGTGGGTGACTATGCTTGGGTAATCATCAGCAGAGGATTTACACTCTTCCTTCATCTATTCCCACACAGCTGTATCATTTGCTGCCAATGTCACCATTGATGTGACTCCCAATAATGGCCATTTGCAATATTGCTAATTTCACATATAACCCTCACCTACCACTTCATTGTACTGGTTCCCTGATATTAGTAGTGACAGAAGCCTGATGGTGTCAACCATGGAGTACTTTACACTCCCCCACCTATTCCGGTTGGATTCCGGTTTGTCCAGCCGGAATTTCTGGAATCCGGTGGAATTTTTTTTGTATGTAGTTTTGCCTATGCAGCACAATTCTGGTCGGAATAAGGATCCAATTTACAGCCAGAATCCCCGGAATCTGACCGGACTCACCACAACCGGAATAACAGGAATAACCAGACTAACCAGAATAACCGGACTTTCCCAAATAAAAGTTCAACACACATCAAGAATTGAACACTCGACCTTGGGTCTGCATACATAACAGCACACTTAACCACTGAGCTACCAAGCAATTATTCTTGGGCATACATTTAATACTTTTATTACCCAACCAAGGTACATAGTTAATCACAGCCATTAATGGAATAATTAATAAGTATGCATACACATGACACGTGACACATGACTGCCAGCTCACAACCACCACCACCACTGTCGCCAACACCGCCTCCTCCTCCTCTCCACTCTACCACCACCACTGCGTGTGCACCCATGCCCAATGCCACCATCACCACCACCTTCAAACAAGCCGACTGGATGGAATGCGGGCCCAAATGATGCATATCGCGTCGTTTGGGGCCTAAGTATGTTTTTTTTTGTTTGCTTCTTGTTTTTTCATACTAACTAACTTGTTTCATTTGTTTTATAGGTTCTACTTGATTGCCAGACATAACATGGGCCCAAAAGACGTGATTGGACAGAACACAGGCCCAAACAATGCAGATCACGTTGTTTGGGCCCTAAGTAAGGTTTTTTTCATTTGCTTTTTGTTTTTATAAACTAACTAACCTTTTTTTTCAGCTTTCTAGGTTATAATCTACTGGCAACGATGCCACCACTCGCAAACGAGCCAACACGGGCCCAAACGACGCAGATTGCATTGTTTGGGCCCTATGTGAGTATTTTTCATTTGCTTTTTGTTTTTATAAACTAACTAATTGTAATTTATTGCTTTTTAGGTTGTATACTACTGGGGACTACCTGCCACAACAAAAAATGTGCAACCCATGCCCACGCCCACCCAATCCCCTCCTCCCCATTCAAATGGGATGTGAGGCTGTTGACACGGGCTAGGAGGATGCAGAGGGATGCCAGGAGACCCCGGAAGGGGGGTACCTGCCTAGTAAGCACCAACCAACCTCTGTACTCGTGCCATGTTGCACTGATGCACCCAACCCCCCCCCCCAAAAAAAAAGAAAAAAACAGAAATCCAGACAGGGGACAACAGCGACAAATGATGACAAGCCACCCACCCCCAGCCTCATGAGCAACTGCTCGTGGGGTGGATCATGGGTGGAACGACAATGATGACAAGCCACCTACCCCCAGCCTCACGAGCAACTGCTCATGGGGTGGATCATGGGTGGAAGGACAGACAACAGCAGGGTCGCGTCCCCTCCCCCTCCCCCGCACTTCGTGTGGGGAGGGATTTTTTTTGTATTTTTAATTATTTATTAGTATTGTGCCCCCCCTCCCCCGTTTTGCGGAGGGATATTTTTCTTCATGTTTTTACCTCCCCCCTCACATTCGGTGTGAGGGGTTAGCTTTTGTGTATATAAATAAAACTCCCTCTCGCATCTTGTGAGAGGGAGGATTTTTTGTTTATCAATGTAATCACAATCATCCCCACTCCCTTGCATTCAATGTGAGGGATGTGGTTAATTAAAAAAATTTGATCTTTCACTACTCCGAAAAAAATTAGAGTGTCATGAATAAACATTATATTACTATCTAATAATTCTCCTGTGGCTCAACTGGTTAAGCACACATGTTTGGTTTGTCATGTGATCACTCTAATCAAGATGTCTTGAGTTCAATCCTTACTCTGCACAAATATATTTTGTAGGCACTTTGACAACTTAAGACTTGAAATTTGAATATCCATTAGGGTATATACTCTAAGTTGAGGATCTGGAGTAACCAGAATCTGGTCAGAATAACTGGAATAACTGGACTCCAATCGGAATAACTGGACTCTGACTGGAATAACTGGACTCCGACTGGAATAATTGGACTCCAACCGGAATAACTGGACTCCGACCGGAATAGGTGGGGGAGGGTAAATTACAGCAACCATGTAGTCCATCAAGTGTTGGGGGCAGGGATTGATCTCATGAATCCCTGGTCATCTAAGACTTTGGCAGACATGATGGTGCCACTACACCATGCACTTATTGCCCTTACTGGTCAATATGTCCCTTCAATATCATAGACTTCAACCATGTAAGGTATCCTGCCTAGCTTGCCCAGCATAGGGTGCCCTTTGATATCATGTAAGCCATAGATAACAGATTGATAATAAATCAAATCAGAGATCAAGCTTGGCACAACCTTGGAAGATGGCACACATCAACAAAATGGGCAACTCAACTACTTCTGACATTGCCATCAATGTTGCCATGCCACGTCACACTCATCATCCTCTACAACAAGCTCACTATTCCATTCATTCTGCACCCTTTCCCTTTGCTTTTTTGGTAGATAACACTTATATATGTACATAGAGTGTTAATCAACAATCAATTTCGCTTTTTACAGCCATTTTGGGCCTATAGCAAACATCCTTCCTTGATGAAGAGATGAGGGGTCTCTGTTCTCCATTGAGGGGCTCTACTACATGTACATGGGTATATAATGATATTTAGAGCTATATACATGAGTGGGAATAGCGCTGTATGAGATAGGAAGGGAGGGAAGGGGGAGAAGTGAGAGAGTGACCAGAGAGGGTAATCTGTGCTGAGTATGAACATGCTCTACAGTCACCAGGGTGTATGTAGATAGATGGAGGGATGTATGTAAGTAATGAAGTTGGGAGAGCTGGGAGTGAGGTGCTGTGTGTCAATTCACCTGTATGGGGAGGGGGAGAGGTTATCACTTACCTACACTCCTGGGCCTCTCACTTCCAATATTGGCATTGAAAGAGGATAGGATAGTTATAGTAAATGTGATATGCCCCCTAAAGGTCAGGATAGAGTCCAATAGACAGAAAAGACAATAAGGAGTGAGGAGGAGGTATACACATTCTGGAAGATCCGTGGGGCCAAATCGTTTGCTTTCTTTGATTCCTAGGTTCATTAGTAGAGTATAATAGAGGAATATAGCAGTGGTCAGAAAGTTTTGGCTTTGGAGAATCTGGATGTCTGTCCATCCATCTGTCTGTCTGCATTTTGCATTCCACTACAATAATATGGAAATTATCTTCTAATTGTACAGAAGTACATTGTACATTATATATGCAGCCCCTTGCAATGTAAGGGTGGTTATAAGATGTATATTCCATGCAAATCTCAGGTAGTTTTCATGGTAAGATGGACTCATGCATATATTTTCATCAAGAACAAAGTGAGTGAGAATGTGTAGTCCATGTTGGTGGATTTTGAAATCACATGATGAACAACATTCATCAAAAACTCTAGCATCACTCTGCATGGGGGTTATATACAATGATATTCACTGCAGTAAGTATGGTTGTATCATTCTGTGACCCATATTGTAATTGTGTAGCACAGAAAACTTAATTATTTTTATGAGGTGGACAGATGGATGGATGGACATCCAGATTCTCCAATCCCAAAATGTCCTCGCAGTGGTGGTGGGGCAGTAAGATCCTATGCCCACTAGAGCATGGGTCTGTCATCAACAAATATGAGAATGGCTCACCATGGAACACATACCTTACCTGGCATCCAAATATCCTTCCAACTGTTTAGTATAGTCCATTCCCTCATAGAAATAGCCTAGATACAATCCTGAAAGTCAAAACCTCATCCCACATGGTATGGTCTTCACATACTCACCCATTCTCCTTATTCTTCAATGCCAGCTCATATATCTCATTGGTGACCAAGGTCTACAGTACTACAGTTGCTTTGTGTAGTGTATAGATTGGAATGAAATATCACAGAAAATGAGTTTCCCTCATGTTAGAGAGTATCCAGATAGTGGTTGAGGATGTGGAACATGCCAGAGAGAGGGTTGAACCAGGTGTTCCCAAAAAGGCAATATTTCAAGCATAGCTCAAGAATGACACAGTATGCTTGTAATCAGAGAGCAGGAGTAGATAGGGGCAAGTTGATTCCATAGACTGCAAAAACTCCAGAAGGAATCTGTGGAAGAACAGGTAAGATACATGCAAGACAATAAATTTAAAGCTGGCTGATCAGACAGCATCAAGACACATCCCACCATAGATGTCATACTGAAGTGTCCTATGCCTCACCCAACTTTGACACATGTGATGTTACGGTTTCCAGGCCAGTACCTTTGCCCCTCCAAAAAAGGAAGTTTGCTTACAAAGACAAACTTCTAAGTTTTTGCTACCAGTTCTACACTAATATGTACCTAATAGAACTAGCCCCATGCAAACATGAGAGGACAGGGCAAGTCACTACCCATACATTCATTGTTTGTGTTATTTCAAACTTTATGTATTCAGAGGTCCTACACTATTGTGTACATAATAAAACAAACCCCATGCAAACATGAGAGGGCAGGGCAAGAAGAATATTGATTAGAATGAAAAAAAAATCCCACCCCACCACAAAATGCAGGGGAGAGGATCATGCCATTGTCCTGGGTGCATCAACACCATTGTCTCATCATTGTCATCACTGTTTCCCCATCCCTGTTGTTGTTGTCATGTCTGCTACTTCTCCCCATTGTCCCTGGCCTTCCTGCTCCCCATTCCACCCCACAAACAGTTACTTGCGACAGTGGTTGGGGGTCTGGTGGTGGTGGTGGCAGTGATGGCCATCCTCATCCTCACCTTCCCCTGGTCATCATGGTTGTCACACAGCTGAGGGTGCTGGGTCATTGCCTGTCATTCTGTTGTCTTCCTCCTCATTATTGTTGTCATTGTTGGTGTGCCTGTTTCCTCCTTTGGCTGCGCTGCTCCCTGTCTCCACCCTGCAAGCAGTTGCTTGCAGCAGCAGTTGACCTGCATCATCCTGTACTTCCACCCATGATCTACCCTATGAACAGTGGTGAGCAGTGGCAGTGAGGGTCATTGTTTCTCCCCTTGTTCTCATTGACGATGTTGCATTCCCCATTTCCACCCTGTGAGCAATTGCTTGCGGCGGCAGTTGGGAGTGCTGTTGTGGTGTCAGCTTGTCCCTGCCCTTTGTTGTCCCATCATCCACCCTGCAAGCAGGGGCTCACAGTGGCAGTGTGGGTGTGGGGTGCCATCTCACATTTCATCAGCTGGGGGAGTTGCAATATGGCAGGGGGGTCCTTACCTCATGGTTGTCTCACTTCCCTGGGCTCCCTGATACCTCCTATGTAACCTCACATCTCATTTGCATGGGGCGGAGGGGATAGGCAAACTGGGACAGCCCTTGTTGTCAAAAAGTTGTAGCAACCTAAAAAAGAGCAAAAAAGGTGTAGTTAACCAAATAACAACCAAAAGTTTAAAAGAAAAACTTAATTATTATGTTTGAAGGCATCCCTACCTACAAAACTACTTGAAAGAATAAATGAAGAATGTTGAATTTGAAAGAACTGAGGGATGGTGTTGTAGAGGTTGTCATAAAGGTGGGTTCCAAGGGTAAGGAGCCTTTGTGTAGACCTCTGTGCTACCTCAAGATCTGTTATCTGTGTAGAGATCCACTCAACCCCCCTTCTTCACCTGGTCTGTGCCCTGGTGGTAGGGGCTAGCAGATGCCAGGGTATAAGACAGTTGAAGTGCAATTAGGGGGGGCCCTGTGTTGCTTCTATCAACCTCCATCTCACTTACAAGCAGCAAAGGTAAGCACTTTGCATTGCATATTGCTTTGGCCCCTTACTTTGCTGGTATTGTTATTCAAGGCTGTGCCTTAGCACTGGGTGCAGGGCACAATACCCCTGATGGGGTATTATGTAAGTATCTTGGAAGTATTCCTAATACTGTCAAGATACTAGCCCAGAAGTATGTTGCAAGTATGCTGATTGTTGATTACCATACCTCCACATTAGTAACTTGTACATATTGTAACTGTATTCTGAATGTCTTGGCTGAAAGATAATACAATATTTCCTCCCTACTATCACAATAATATTAAGATACTTCTAATGGAGTATTGAAGTGAAAGATCAAAATATTTTTTAAGTACTGAGAAGGCAGTAACTTGGTGGTATTGATGTAATTTCTTCAATACTACCAAGATACTATCTACAATACTATCAAGGTGATATCACAATACTCTGCTTGGGATATGTTAGCAATGTGATGGAAAAGATCTAGAAAACCTCTGTGTCAGTATGCTTGAAATATCATGGAAGTACACAAACAAAAAGAGTAGTCATACACCCCATACCTTCACCATACTAAAGCCAGGGAATATTGGAAGTATTGAAGTGTGGTTTATTCAATACTGTCAAACTACTCTATGGGAAGTATATAAGAAGAAATTTGATAAATTGGGAAAGTATTATTAGCAGATGTCTGCACATGCAGGTCTGCTGTTGCAAGTATCCACTTCCATGTCTGAGCACCTACACACTGGCTGGACAGTAAGATACTTCTGAGAAGGAGTATTCTGGAAATACTCCTAATACTGCCACCATACTCACCAAGGGATATTTTGCCAGTATGCATACCAATCTAGAATACTACTTCAGTACCTTCAGCACTATCAAAATATAGTACAATACTGTCAAAATACTTCTAGTGAAGTATGTTGACAATATTAGGAATACTGTCAGGATACTTTCACAGTACCTCTCAGGCAGTATTGTGCCTTGCACCCAGTGAGGTATCTGAGTAAGTACTTGGATGTACAACATGGATGTCCAAGTGGTACTTGAGTACATACCTGGACACACAAGTAGATATCAAGTAGGTACTTGGATATACAAGTAAGGACTCAAAACAGTAGGTACTTGAATAAGAGTGGTACTTGAGTCATGTCTGAGCACCTACACACTGGCTGGACAGTAAGATACTTCTGAGAAGGAGTATTCTGGAAATAGTCCTAATACTGCCACCATGCTCACCAAGGGATATTTTGCCAGTATGCATACCAATCTAGAATACTACTTCAGTACCTTCAGCACTATCGAAATACAGTACAATACTGTCAAAATACTTCTAATGAAGTATGTTGACAATATTAAAATAAGGTCAGGATACTTTCACAGTACCTCTCAGGCAGTATTGTGCCTTGCACCCAGTGACATATCTGAGTAAGTACTTGGATGTACAACATGGATGTGCAAGTGTTACTTGAGTACATACCTGGACACACAAGTAGATATCAAGTAGGTACTTGAATAAGTACCAGTCTGGTATGTACTTGAATAAGTACCGGTAAGTACTTATTCAACTACATACCGGGACTTATTCAAGTACATACCAGGACTTATTCAAGTTCATACCTGTACTTATTCAACTACATACCGGGACTTATTCAAGTACATACCAGGACTTATTCAAGTTCATACCTGTACTTATTCAAGTACATACCAGGACTTATTCAAATACCTACCGGTACTTATTCAAGTACATACCGGTACATATTCAAGTACATACCAGTACTTACCAGTACTTATTCAAGTACTTACCAGTACTTACCAGTACTTATTCAAGTACTTACCAGTACTTATTCAAGTACTTACCAGTACTTATTCAAGTACTTACCGGTACTTATTCAAGTACTTACCGGTACTTATTCAAGTACTTACCAGTACTTATTCAAGTACTTACCGGTACTTATTCAAGTACTTACCAGTACTTATTCAAGTACTTACCGGTACTTATTCAAGTACTTACCAGTACTTATTCAAGTACTTACCGGTACTTATTCAAGTACTTACCGGTACTTATTCAAGTACTTACCGGTACTTATTCAAGTACTTACCGGTACTTATTCAAGTACTTACCGGTACTTATTCAAGTACTTACCAGTACTTATCCAAGTACCTACTGGTACATACCGGTACTTATTTAAGTACATACTGGTACTTAATCAAGTACATACCGGCACTTATTCAAGTACATACTGGTACTTATTCAAGTACATACCGGTACTTACCGGTACTTATTCAGGTACATACTGGGACTTATTCAAGTTCACTTATCACCTTCCTCATGTATGATACCCACACCTGCTGGATCTTGACATACCCAAGGCTTTTGACACTCCTGAACAAGTGATTGCCAGTAAAATGGATGAAATTGGTGGCTTTTATAGTGGTCTGGGTTTCCAAGTAAGTACATAAAAGTCATAGGAGATCCCATCTCCATCTTTGTGCTGAGGGAGTTAATGATTTTTGTCATCAGTTTGCGAGCTTTTTCCTTCCTTGTATCAGATCCTCCAATCATCTTAGTATTCTTCTGGAAAATGGAGCAAATGGTATTGAAAATGACGTGAATTTTCAATGGTAGTTTTGTAACATAATTTGAAACATACAGGAGCACACCTTTGATTGCTGTTCCAGAACCCAGACTCATTATGTCTGTGTTACACTGGAAAAGGTAGGTTACAAGGTACAAGAAGGTGTTCAGCCATGGTTTGCATTTCTTCATCTTTATCCCCCAGATTCTTTATCAACTTTGGTCTTGTTTAGTGTTTAAAGGTCCAGTCCAGTCTGGTTTTTGATGCAACTGGCAACCGCAACTGGTCTAGGACCGACCCAGACATTGGGGGACTGCAACCAGACCATTTAAGACTGATCCTAATCAGTCCATGAACCGAAAAAAGACTGGTTTGGACCGGTCTTTTGTCATAAAATTTATCATAGGAAATAACCCATATTTATATGATCAATACATTATATATATTGAATTAATGGATAGATATTGTAATTCCCCGTAGACTGGTCCAACTTTTAAGGAATTCCGCCAAGATTTGACTGAGATATGGCCAAAACCAAAAAGACACACATTCAAGTTGTAGTTTGTAGTTTGTAGTTTGTAGTCACAACTCATTTGGGCTGTTGAATCAATAAATCACATGGTACAGATGGTTCAGTGTCACCATGGGCAAAACCTAAGGTAGTGGGTATGGCAGTTGACAGTGCCTGAATCAGTAATTATGTAATATTGAAGAATCATCACCTGACCTTCCCACAATATTAAGGTTCAGAATAGTGACAGATATGTTCCTGCCACCCCAATCACCACCTGATCACCATCTCCCACAGTTGATCAACATGCGCCAGTCTTGGCTAACATCATGCTCATCATCCCTAATGATGAGCATGCTATTCCACTCATTCTTGGCCCTTTCCCTTCGCTTTTTTTGGTAGATAACACTTATGCATATATATATAGCATTAATACACAGTCATTTTCACTTTTACAGCTATATTTAACCCATAACAAGCACTCTCTGGTCGAGAGGAGGAGGGGGTCTCTTCTCTTCATTGGGGGGGGTGGGTCTGTAATGCATGTGTATGGCTGTATATTCATATTTTATAACATGAATGGAGGGTGCTGCATGAGATGGGAAGGGGAGAATTGACAGAATGAGGGAGGGGGTACCATCTACTGGGCTTGTACACTGTCTACAGCTATAAAAATGTATGTAGAGTGTATATGGATGTATGTAGAAGTGAGGATTGATGTTGGGAGAGCTGGGGACAAAGTGCTCTCTGTCAGTGCACTTGTATAGGTAGGGAGGAGAGGTGGTCACTTACCTGGATACCTAGGCCTTCCCCTTATAAGATGCACATGGAAAAAAGTATGATGGTCCTGATAAATGAGTCATGACCTGATGGACCCCCAGAGGCCCTGCAGTTGTAAGGACAGACAGAAAAGAGAATAAGTACTCAGGAAGGGATATACTTACCCTGTGACATCCATGGGGCCAAAGCATTCACTTTCTTTAATTCCTAGGTCTAATATAAAGGTATTAAGGTTCAGTGAAGGTTATGACAGGGGGAGAAGATCCTAGCTCAACAGGGCATGGGTTCACCATCAGCAGAGGTGAACTTTGCTCAGTATGGCTCACACTCTGTACCTGTCATCCAAATATCATCATAGGCATTCAGTAGATACTTTTGACCTTTGTTTGTAGTCTACAATCAACCCATATGGTCTGTACTTCATCTTACAAAGTAGGAACTTTACATACTCACCTGACCTCCTTGTTACTCCATGCCAGCTCATGGAACTCACTAGTGGCCTTATATACAGGCATACTGATGTAGTACAAGTAAATTTACCACCTTTGAACAGTTCATGAGTCTATAAAAGAGAGGCAGATGGTCAATATATTGAGTTGGGATGTAGTCACTCACCTGGGGCCTATAGGACTTAGGCTATATCTCAATGTAGTGCAGAGATAATTGTAGAGTCTTGTATCAATACATATTCCCTGGAGTTGTAGACCATCCAGATAGGAGGTGAGGCCATAAGATGCACAAGAGTTCAACCAAGTAGTCCCAAAAAGGCAATAATATGAAGATAACTCACCAGTGTCTCAATGCACTTCTAATTGGAAAGCAGAAGTGAATAGAGGGAAGTTAATTCCATAGGCTGCAAGAGGACCAATGTTGATATGTGGAGGAATGAGGACAAGATACTCAGGACAGTGCTTATCAGTGGTGTGATCAGGAGTATGATTGGATGTGCCTCAGATCAACTAATGCATATACATTGTTTTGGACATTACTTACTCATTTCTGCATGGATTCCCTGCAGTCAAATTTATTCCTATGCAAAACACTCTTCTATTAACCCCTGCTCTCCATTCAACAGTGCATTGTTTCACTGCCAAGATATTTCATCAGGAAAATCCAACACTGACTTATTACATAAGTAAATTGGGTGTTGGTATCTACTGGTACAGACTGGTACAGACTGGTACAGATCACTCAGCTAACTCGCTTAGCTATGATCCATTTCTCTGATGTATGCTTAATGTCTCCTTATTGCACTTAAAGTGGAAATTAAGCAAGATTAAGGAAATGACTGTGAAGGAAATTCTCTTTAGAATAAGTATGGTTGTTTCCTGAATTAAGCAAATTTCCCTTAATTTCCCCTTATTCCACTACTTGAACTGCTTTCAGGCAGGTATCTGCTCTTACAGGGCTGCCTAGCCATGTTAATAAGGAAACTTAAGCAAAAAAATAAGAATAATAAATACATAAGCTACTATGCAAATACAGTGAAGTGCATAGTTGACTACAGTTTCATCCCTGCTCCCATCGTTCCCATGCTCCTGTTGTTCCTGTTTACCCCACCACCACTCCCCCAGGGACCCCACTCAACACCCTTTTTCACTACTTCCCAAGTGTTCCCCATCACCCCCAATCATTTCTGCTCCACATCACTTCTTCCATTCACCCACGATTATCATGGCAGCCTTGTCACTGCTGTCATTCCACCTGCAATCCACCTCATAAGCAGTTGCTTGTGAGGTGGGTAGTGTGCTGTTTGTTGTTGTTGTCAGAGCATAGCATAAGGCTTCACTGTATGGTCATGCTGTCTCAATACTAAAAAGAGACAACCCCTGTCCTGCTCACAGTGAGACAGCAGGGGGCAAGGGGTGGCAGTGTTTCTTGTGTCATGGTACCCACTTGTTCTGTCCTTGTCCTTTTCATCGGATGGTGGTGATGGCCTGGTGGCTATCCCCTCCTCCTGGAAGGATGCTGAGTTTGGCAGCCCACACTAGACTTAGGTTTACTAAAAGACAGCATCAAATTATCTTTGTTGCATGGAAGTAGGAACGAAGGTTAAGGAATAAAAAATAAGTAATATATAAGAAAAAGATTGACCATGTAAGTAAAAGGCTGCATCAAGTGTAGTGTATGATTTGGGAAGGCCACATTGGGCGTAGTCACATAATAGGAAGGTACCACATCAATAGGATAATGTCGGCACTGCTGGATGTGGATAGAAGGGTAATAAGGATGTATGGTGCTGTTGCCAGGATGCATATTGCTGGTTGTTGTTGTCATATTCACCGGTGGCTGTGCCAGTGGCAAGGGTGATTGTGTTGGCAATGTGTGTGGCTGTGTCAGCACTGTGGGAGTGTGTTGGCAGCGTAGGGTGGCCATAACTCACTGTAACACAGACATTGGTATATCTGGTGTTGGTGAGTTGTTTATGTGCCATAGGTGGTTGTGCCGGCAGCAAGGGTGGTTGTGTCAGCAATGTGTGTGGCTGTGCCGGTGCCGTGGAAGTGTGTAATGGTAGTGTAGTAATGTAACACAGACATTGGTATGTCTGGTGTTGGTGAGTTGTTTATGCACCATAGGTGGCTGTGTCAGCAGCAAGGGTGGTTGTGTCAGCAATGTGTGTGGTGTGCCAGCACCATGGAAGTGTGTAACAGTGGTGTAGGTAAATTAACTTGTCATAATGTCATGAATCTGTGGGGCCAGACTTACACTCCTCCCCACTTGGAAAAATTGTGTGGGTCTCAGACCTCTGTCCCATTTTCCCACTGGTCAAGGGCATCAGTGTCAGCCATTTCAGAGCTGGGGCACCACTTGTCATGTTCTTTCCCATATCCTTCATAATGGACAAGGTATTGTACACCCCTGGAGTTGTTTATGCACTGTAGGTGGCTGTGCTATCGCCGGTGGCTGTGTTGGCAGTGAGGGTGGTTGTGTCAGCGATGTGTGTGGTGTGCTGGCACTGTGGAAGTGTGTAACAGTGGCATAGGTAAATTAACTTGTCGTAATGTCATGAGTCTGTGGGGCCAGACTTACACCTCCCCCTCCCTGTTTCCACCCCATGAGCAGTTGCTCATGGGAGTAGTTGGGGGAGCTGCTGTCATGTCACCCTCCTTATTGTGAGCATATGGTCCTGCTGCTACCTAATCATCCCACAAGCAGAGGCTCATGGCAGTGGTGGGGGTTGATCAGAGGGCACCCGCCATTATTGTCAATAGTAGAATCACTATCTAAGATTTTTGTTGTTAGTCACAAGGAAATGAAATGAGAAAAGAAGAAAAAAACTCACCTGTGGCCCAAGAGGTGTCAATTTTCTTGAGCCTTTTTTTGTTTTGCCCCATCTCCATCCTCTTCCTGGTCATTGCCCACGTTGTTGTCCTTTGTCCCCCTCTCTGTCCCTGTCCCCTGGCATTGTTGTCCCATCTTGTTGCTCCCCATTTCCACCCTGCAAGCAGTTGTTTGCAGTGGGGTGGTGGTGGTTCATTGTTCATTGTTGTTGTCTTTGTTGTTCTCTCCCTTCATCCCTGCATTCCTGTCTCCTGTTTGTTGTTTGTTGTTCCTCTTTCCATTGTCGCTTGTTGTTGGCTGCTAGCACCTGCAATCCACCCCACGAGCAGTGGCTTGCAGGGCTAGGATGGGTGCTGGCCATTCATTATTATCCCCATTGTTGTTGCTCCATCACCGGCACAACCACCTATGGCACATAAACAACTCACCAACACCAGATATACCAATGTCTGTGTTACAATGAGTTATGGCCACCCTATGCTGCCAACACACTCCCACAGTGCTGACACAGCCACACACATCGCTGACACAATCACCCTTGCCACCAGCAAATACAACAACAACAACCAGCAACATGCATCCTGGCAATGGCACCATACATCCTTATTACCCTTCTATCCACATCCAGCAGTGCCAACATTATCCTATTGATGTGGTACCTTCCTATTATGTGACTATGCCCAATGTGGCCTTCCCAAATCACACACTATGCTTGATGTGGCCTTTTACTTACACGGTCGATCTTTGTCTTATATATTACTTATTTTTTATTCCTTAACCTTCATTCTGCAACGAAGGTATAGTAACTTCCTATTCTTTTATTTGTAGTAACTTATCATTCCTACTTCCATGCAATGAAGATAATTTGATCCTGTCTTTTAGTAAACCTAAGTCTAGTGTAGGCTGCCAAACTTGGCATCCTTCCATGGGTTGATTGTAGACTCTAAATGAAGGTCAAAAGTATCTACTGAATGATGTTTGGATGAAAGATACAGAGTGTGAGCCATACTGAGCAAAGTTCACCTCTGCTGATGGTGAACCCATGCCCTGTTGAGCTAGGATCTTCTCCCCCTGTCATAACCTTTACTGAACCTTATTATACCTTTATATTAGACTTAGGAATCGAAGAAAGCAAATGATTTGGCCCCACAGATGTCACAGGGTAAGTATATCTCTTCCTGAGTACATATTCTCTTTTCTGTATATCCTCACAACTGCAGGGCCTCTGGGAGGTCCATCAGGTCGTTTATTAGGACCATAATACTCTCCTTCCATGTGCATCTCATAAGGGGAAGGGCTAGGTATGCAAGTAAGTGACCACTCCTCCCTCCCTATACAGGTGCACTGACAAAGAGCACTTTGTCCCCAGCTCTCCCAACATCAATCCTCACTTCTACATACATCCATATACACTCTACATACATTTTTATAGCTGTAGATGATGTACAAGCACAGTAGATGGTACCCCCTCCCCTCATTCTGTCAATTCTCCCCATTTCCCCCCTTCCCATCTCATGCAGCACCCTCCCCATTCATGTTATAAAATATGAATATACAGCCATACACATGCATTGCAGACCCACCCCCCCAATGAAGAGAAGAGACCCCCTCCTCCTCTCAACCAGAGAGTGCTTGTTATGGGTTAAATATAGCTGTAAAAGTGAAAATAACTGTGTATTAACACTATATATATGCATAAGTGTTATCTACCAAAAAAAGCGAAGGGAAAGGGCCAAGAATGAGTGGAATAGCATGCTCATCATTAGGGATGATGAGCACGATGTTAGCCAAGACTGGTGCATGTTGATCAACCATGGGAGACAGTGATTGGGTGGTGATCAGGGTGGCGGGAACATATCCATCACTATTCTGAACCTTAGTATTGTGGGACGGTCAGGTGATGATTCTTCAATATTACATAATTACTGATTCAGGCACTGTCAACTGCCTTACCCACTGCCTCGAAGGCACTTGAAACTCAACTGCCTTAGGTTTTGCCCATGGTGTGTGTTGTTATTATATTTATGATGTCATATAGCTGTATGAAAAAAACTATAGCTCAGGTAATAAGCAATGCTCTGATACAACAAAATACTTGTACAAAAATGTTTTTCGGTCATATCTCAACCAATTCTTAACCATTTTTGATGATCCAGGGACTGAAAATGAAGTAAATATGTGTGGGAGTAAGGTCAAACACACCTTGGGACAAAAGACTAGTTGCAACTGGTTTAAACCGATTTTTCATTGGTCCTACTATATTTTTTAAAATGAAAGACCAGTCCATAAATAGACCTCTGGTCCAGTCTTTTCCAGTCCAATTCAGTCCAGTTTCAGTCCTTTTTTCAGTCCTATGGACTGGACCTGCGAACACTAGTCTTGTTGAATGTTGGATGGGGAAATCTGGCCCTGCACTTACCCCAGATATTGTCAAGGCAACCTTTGAAGGGACGACCTTTGTTTTGTGATCCATCCTTATTTTTGTTGGATGTGCATTTGTGAACATTTGATTGTAGCAACAAATTGTCAACTGTCTCCTGAAAATGTGTCCACCACCCTGTCAAAGCAGTACAAAACTCACAGCTATCACAGTTAGATTGCAGACAGGCTGGAGGGGGGGACTCAGGCATTGTTTCTGTTGGGTCACAATAACCTGTGCAATGTGAGGCTGCATCTACCTTTGCCTCAGCTTCCTCTTTACACCCTGTCATGCATTCCTCTGCATGAACACTTTCTAGGTACTGAACTAGGCTTTTGTGAAAATCAGAATTGGGATCAAGGATCCTGTGGCAAATCTCATCTGGTGAGACCCCTCCTCAAATCCACAAGAGCATGTGCAAATGTAATGACAATTGACCTTGCTGTTCAATGGTGCCATAATATGCCAATGTCTCACCATATAAGCCTTGGTGATCTGCATCAACTCCTAGTATGTGCTTGATGAACATTTGCACCATGAAGTCAAAAAACTGGGCATTTGCAACAGGGTGAGCCAATAATGTTCATCTTCAGATTGTGAGAGGTTGATATCAAATGTTCCTTGCAGTCAGCAAAGTATAAACATAATGGGTGTCTGTTGTCAGCAGGAGAGAGGGTGATGTACCATAAAGGTGCACCCATGTATGCAATGAGGATCCAAATCTCACTGCACATATATTTTTTACTTGTTGTAGACCTGCTCACCTTCCCATTCATATGTTCAAGGTCATTGATAAGTTGGAAGCATGCATTTTCCTCATCCAAAGTGGGCTTTACTGACTCCCCACAGGCCATTCTTGCTGAGATATTTGCCAATATGTCTTGGTTGATGTTAAGCAATCTATCAGCTATATCACTGAACTTCGATTGTTCAGCAAGCAAAAATCCAGCAGATGTTGATGACTTAACTTGCTCATGGCTGAATGCAACAAATGGAAAGGTTAAGTCACGCTGGAAGCATTTGTCATGATACATCAATAATAGGTGCTTGTGTAGCTTGTCAGATAAATTTGTTGAACCAATTCCTCCTAGCCCATGGGGAAATAGCCACGGAAAGATTTGAGGATAAAGGTTAGGATTGTTATAAATTGATTGTGGACTGGCAGCACGTGACATTGCCAGTGCACCACCTCCATTTGTACTACAAATGGACAGTCACTGTCAGAGATGCCATCATCTATTGAGCTGTCAAATACACTGGTGCCCTCCTCCACGTTATTTGTCTCAGCATGGCAATACTCAATCAAAACAGGAGGTGAGTCTTCTGGATAACTATTCAATTCATCATACAATATCTCCAAGTCTGCGTAATCTGTGTGGTTTAGTTTCAGCCACTCCAGTGCTTGGGCTACATGATTTTGTCGAACCCATAGTGGGGTATGCTGGAATTCTTTCCCAGTTGGTTTACAAGGCCCAGTGAACAATACAGCCAACACATCATCTAGGTCTTCCATGGGAGGAGGAAGGGAGTGACTCAAATGTGATGACATGCGAAGCCATTTTCCTCAATCCTGATGATGCAACACAGACAAAACAGTGGTTGACTCTTACATATGCTACAAGCATCTTCTCCACAACTCTGAGGGAAGCCAGCACTTCAGGAATATTGCCAATCCATAAGCCATTTGCCAGGCCACATGGGGGTCTTTCATTCTTTCTAACATGCTTACAACATTTATCACAAATATGATTACACTTATAATCAAGCACAGGACCTTGAAACTCTCAAACGGCATTAGAAGCCTTTCATCGCTCCACCCTGGTAATACCTGATGCCTCAAGGACATGCAATTGATTTTTGACTGCCTTTAATCTGGTGAGCTGAGACACATGGGTTAGCTGACCACAGATGGCACATCCAGCTTATTCTAACTTTTGTGGGGCTGGATCCTCACAAAACCTTTGGCTGATGTCATGAGTCAGAAAAGGGTCTGCAGGATTAGGCAGAAAATCACTGGAACCATTGATGATACCCAACCCAGGAAAACCACCAAAACTGCCGATGATATTTGCACAAGTCAGAGGAAGGGTGCAAGATGTTCCAAATGTTCATGGTCCGACCAATGGGAAGACAACTCATTGGCACTAGTCATAAAGGTAGTTCTATAAGAGAGGAAGGTGTTTAGCATGGTCCAATGGAGTATTGATCGATATCGAGGACAATCGACAAGATCAATGGCAAACGATGTTTATCATCGAGGTTCAATGTGTGAGTTCTAAGGACTTTTGGTCAATTGATAGTATACAAAGATTATAGCCGATGGCTAGGAAGTGCTGGAATGGTTACTAGTGCTAACAATGAGAGGATCAAAAGCCAATCGAGGATGACGATGGTCGCAAAGGTTTCTCATCAATCAAGAAAACCTGTAGAAGTTTCATTTGTTTAGAGGATAGATCAGATTCTTAGAACTTTATATGAGATGATATGTGAAGACAATTTCTTGTATTCCCAAGTAGATACTACAGAGTTTTATATGTTTTAAGAGAAACTTCCTAAAATGGTATAAGAAACATGTGTAGAACATGAGGCAAAAGATATGAGTTAAAACACAAGGCTAAAATGAGACTGGAATCCGAACAAGAAAGAGATATATCATATGATGAAGGAGTAATAAGGGGAAATAACTAAAAGAGACTGTCCTTTGTGTATAAACTGCACTAAGTCTCGCAATATTCCATCCAGCAGGTTCTGTACGCGATATGGACTTGGAATGAGGCTGACCTACTATCAGCCGGTTTGAGCACAAGTTGGAATACTCCCTGGGGCATGGTATTCCACTATTTAGATAACAAATGCAGTGCCTGATGTCTCTTGTAGTCTCTTGATGTTGATCAATAATGCTCGACAATGTTTGATCATGGTCGTGGTTGTTTGAAGTTGATCAGGGATATTCAATGTTCATTCAGAGGGATCTTAGGGCATTTCAAGGTAGTCCTAAAGTTGTGCAATGTGGTTTCTAAGTATGATCAATGTCACTGGTGATGTTTCGATGTGGTCAATATGATATCGTGATTGATAGACCTGGTCAGAAGTGGTCGTGCTGCTTCTGGGACATTGTAGGAATTAGCCAATGTGATTAGAATGTGGTTGTAATGGTGAATCGGCCTTTGAGCCGATGAGACAACCTATCACCATTTCTCTTCAAAATATCGTTGAAAGATGCATATTTACAAGGAGTACATTGTAGCAATTTGAACCAACTCGAACTGGTTTTTATCGGTTTGGTTCAGAGTGGTTCTTCCATCCTGGAAAGCCTGAAATGCAACTGATGGTCCAGTTTTTTGCAGTTCAGTCCGGTTCAGTTGTGGTTTTTTTCCAGTTTGATGAACTGGACCTTTAAACTCTAGGTAAATGTCATTACTACACTGGGTGCAGGGCACAATACCCCTGATGGGGTATTATGTAAGTATCTTGGAAGTATTCCTAATACTGTCAAGGTACTAGCCCAGAAGTATGTTGCAAGTATGCTGATTGTTGATTACCATACCTCCACATTAGTAACTTGTACATATTGTAACTGTATTCTGAATGTCTTGGCTGAAAGATAATACAATATTTCCTCCCTACTATCACAATAATATTAAGATACTTCTAATGGAGTATTGAAGTGAAAGATCAAAATATTTTTCAAGTATTGAGAAGGCAGTAACTTGGTGGTATTGAGGGAATTTCTTCAGTACTACCAAGATACTATCTACAATACTATCAAGGTGATATCACAATACTCTGCTTGGGATATGTTAGCAATGTGATGGAAAAGATCTAGAAAACCTCTGTGTCAGTATGCTTGAAATATCATGGAAGTACACAAACAAAAAGAGTAGTCATACACCCCATACCTTCACCATACTAAAGCCAGGGAATATTGGAAGTATTGAAGTGTTGTTTATTCAATACTGTCAAACTACTCTATGGGAAGTATATAAGAAGAAATTTGATAAATTGGGAAAGTATTATTAGCAGATGTCTGCACATGCAGGTCTGATGTTGCAAGTATCCACTTCCATGTCTGAGCACCTACACACTGGCTGGACAGTAAGATACTTCTGAGAAGGAGTATTCTGGAAATAGTCCTAATACTGCCACCATGCTCACCAAGGAATATTTTGCCAGTATGCATACCAATCTAGAATACTACTTCAGTACCGTCAGCACTATCAAAATATAGTACAATACTGTCAAAATACTTCTAGAGAAGTATGTTGACAATATTAAAATAAGGTCAGGATACTTTCACAGTACCTCTCAGGCAGTATTGTGCCTTGCACCCAGTGACGTACCTGAGTACATACCTGGACACACAAGTAGATATCAAGTAGGTACTTGGATATACAAGTAAGGACTCAAAACAGTAGGTACTTGAATAAGTACCGGTAAGTAGGGGTATGTACTTGAATAAGTACCGGTAAGTACCGGTATGTACTTGAATAAGTACCAGTAAGTACCAGTAAGTACTTGAATAAGTACCGGTCAGTACTGGTATGTACTTGAATATGTACCGGTATGTACTTATTCAAGTACATACCGGGACTTATTCAAGTCAGAATCTATGACACTGAGTAGAAAAAGATCATCTTCGCGCTGTCATTCATGAATGGAGGAACCGCCGCGCCCTGGGCACAGACATGGGCAGAGAAGGAAGACCTAGGAACATGGTCGACCTTCGAAGTGCCACTCAAAACAGCATTCACACCAATTGATGAAGCTGGCAGAGCCAGGACAGACATGAAAACATTGAAGCAGGGACAGGACCTGGAGGACTACATAGTGCAGTTCCGAATCCTGCGAGAGAAGGCGGGAATCAATGATGACACTGCCCTCATCGAGCTCTTCATGGATGGGCTGAACCCAAGACTCCTCGAGAGAGTCTTTAACATGGAAACAATCCCCACCACATTAGAAGGGATGATCAACGCTGCCTCCAAGTATGACAGACAATGGAGAAGAGCAAGGGCCATAGCTGGGAAGGCACAAGAGGCCTTAGCAAGGAAGCTGCCCAACTCCAAATCAAAGGAAGGTCCACTCAAAATTAACTGACTCTCCAATCAAGAGAGGATCAAGCATATGAAGAAGGGATTATGCTTTGTGTGCCACCAATCAGGACACAGAGCAACCAAACATAAGAAAGGGGAGACAAGGGCCAAAAATCGGTTATTCCCAAAGAAGAAAGGTGAAGAAGCCTACTCGAAGATCTGGGTGATCATGAAAGAACTCGACGAAGAAGGAAAGGAGAAAGCTCTCACCTTAATAGGGGACAAGGGTTTTTAAAGAGGTGGCCTGCCTCGATGCCAGGTACCACTGAACTCTCTGTCTGCTCTGTACTGCTAGCTACTTTAAAGAATCAATCTATGCATTTAGATGTCAAAGTGCTAGGAGCAGGCAGAGGGAAAGCTGTCGAAACTGAAGCCCTACTCGAATCAGGAGCAGGAGGAATATTCATGAGCCACAAATTCACAAAAAGTGGTGGATTCGAGTTACACCCCCTGGAGAGGACAATCAGGGTCAAGAACATGGATGGAACCCCGAACAAGAAAGGGGAGATTTCCCACTATGCCAAAGGATTCCTGATGATCAATGGAAGGTCGTTCCCAACAATGTTCCTCATTGCAGGACTAGGGAAAGAATCAATCATCCTGGGTCTGCCATGGCTCAGAAGAATCAATCCAGTAATCGACTGGAGAATTGGAACCTTCCAATTCCAAACGACCAACAGAACCCACCCAGAATTCTCATTTGGGAAAGGGAAAACCCTCATTGGGAGGGTATGAATGGAGAAACCCGATGATGAACATCTGGCTTGGTGCTGGAGAATGGTCAAAGAAGAAGGGAGGCCCTTCAAAGAAATGACAAAAGAGGAGAAACAGGCATGGGCCCAAAGGATGGTCGCCCAAGCAAAAGAAAAGATGGGCCTCAAGACAAAGGCAAAGGAAGAAGAGCAACTTACGTGGCACTGTGCAGCCGCTAAAGAACTAGAGAAGCTTGCCCTCAAAAAGAAATTGGCAAGTGAGGAACGACTAGCACAATGCCAAAGAATTGCTGCTAAAGCAAAAGAAATGGGAGAGGCACTCCGAACTAAACAGGAAGGGGGCAAGACACCCACCAAAACAAGGAGAGCAACAATCAAAGAAGTGGAGGATGAAGAGAGTACAGTCACGACTCTTCAAGATGTGGAGCCCATTGGGCCACAAGACGAAGAAGACACTGGGAAGGAAAACCCAGCACCGGAAAACCACAAACAGGCAAAGGAACAGGCAACAGAACAACAGGAAGGGACACCTGAACAAAGGATCGCAGACGATGAACTACTAGTTGCCTACATCTGAGGAGAACCCATCATTGGAATATTCGAACCAGCTAAACACCATTGACAGAGGAGTAGGACGAACCAAGATACGGGTACTCCCAATCGACGAAGACAATCTCTCGGATCATAAGGGCAAAGGGATCACCACGATATGCTTATGGACAAAATATCTGGATCAGGGCAAAAACATTGGTCTCACAACACCTGACACACAAGAAGGAAGGAGACCCCAAACAAAAGACCCTCGACAAACTACTCCCCGAACAGTACAGGGAATACCGACGGATATTCAAAAAGGAAGCATCAGAGAGATTCCCAGAATCAAGACCCTGGGATCATGCGATCGAACTGAAAACAGACTTTATGGTGAAAGATTGCAGGGTTTACCCATTGTCACTGGCAGAACAAAACAAACTCAATGATTTTCTCAACGAAAGCCTACAGAAAGGATACATTCGACCATCGAAATCGCCCATGGCATCACCATTCTTCTTTGTTGCGAAGAAGGACTCAGATGTGCTACGGCCCTGCCAAGATTACAGGTATTTGAACAACGGAATGATCAAGACGCTGCCACTGGTAGGAGACCTGTTGGACAAACTAAGAGGGGCAAAGTGGTTTACGAAATTGGACATCTGATGGGGATATCACAACGTCAGAATCAAGGATGGAGATCAATGGAAGGCAGCCTTCAAGACAAATCGGGGGCTGTTTGAACCAACAGTGATGTTCTTTGGATTATGCAACTCACCAGCGACTTTCCAGGCAATGATGAATGAGATATTCCGTGACATGATCAGAGAAGGATGGCTCGTGATTTACATGGACGACATCCTGATATTCTCCAAGGATCAGAACGAACACCAGGAAAGGACAAAGAGGGTACTGCAGAGACTGGCAGAAAACAACTTATACCTGAAACCAGAGAAATGCAAATTTGATGTCCACGAAGTGGAATTCTTGGGTCTGATCATCCAACCCAACAAAATTGCCATGGACAACATGAAACTGGCAGGTATACAAGATTGGCCAACCCCAACTAACGTTAAGGCAGTCAGATCCTTCCTGGGATTTGGGAATTTCTATAGGAAATTCATTGGAGATTTCACGGAGACAAGCAGACCGCTTAATGAACTGACAAAGAAGGACATGACATTCAACTGGACAACGGAATGCGAACAAGCCTTTCAAACACTGAAAAGGAAATTTGCAGAAGCACTGGTACTGCTGATGTCAGACCCAACAAAGCCATTTACAATCGAATCAGACGCCTTGAAACACGCTACAGGAGGAGTGCTGAGACAAAGGGACACGAATGGGGACTGGCACCCATGCAGATACATATCACATGTGCTAACACCAACGGAAGAGAACTATGAGATTTATGACAGGGAGCTACTAGCAATAATATGATTGCTAGAGACCTGGAGACACTACCTAGTGGGTTCAGGACACCTGGTGGTAATCCTGTCGGACCACAAGAACTTGACATACTTCTGAACGGCGCAGAAATTGAACAGACGACAGGCAAGATGGAGCCTATTCCTATCAGAATTTGACTTGCAAATCATCCATGTGCCTGGATCACAGATGGTGCAGAGCGATGCATTATCACGGAGAGCGGATCACGTACCAGAAGAAGACAATGACAATGAAGACATCACAATGCTGCCAGAAACAATATTCGTGAAATTTGTTGACACTGAAATGCATGACTTGCTCGCAGGGAGCATCATGAAAGACGATCTGGTAAAAAGCACAATTGAAGCACTAAAGACAAAAGGAACTCCGCTGATAAAGTCGGCATTGGAAGATTGGAAAATAGAGGACGGCCTTCTATTTTTCCGAAACAGGTGCTATGTGCCGGACAATGGAGATCTACGGAAGAAGCTGGTGCAAAAATACCATGAAGGAGTAACCAGTGGACACCCGGGACAATGGCAGACAACTGAAATGGTTAGGAGAGACTACTGGTGGCCAGGAATGATGATGTACATCAAAATCTACATCGCTGGATGCGCAACATGCCAGCAAATGAAGGTCAACACCCACCTGACAACACCCCCTCTACAACCGATTAAATCCAAAGCAACAAGACCATTTGTGATGGTGATGACTGATTTCATAACTGACTTACTGGAGTCCAATGGTTATGATGCACTCATGGTCGTGGTAGACCATGGGCTTATGAAGGGGGTAATTTTTATCCCTTGCAGGAAAACTATAGATGCATTGGGAGCAGCCAGACAATGTCTACAAACAATTTGGCCTCCCAGACAAGATCATCTCTGACAGAGATCCCAGATTTGCCTCGCAGCTGTTCCAGGAGCTAGGAAGACTGCTCGGAATCAAGCTGGCAATGAGCACAGCATACCACCCCCAGACTGATGGGGAGACAGAACGGGTGAACCAGGAAGTGGAAGTATACTTACAAATCTTCTGCTTGAACAACCAGGAGAATTGGAAACACCTCCTCCCAACTGCGGAGTTCATGCACAACCAGAGAACTCACTCTGTACAGAAGAACTCTCCGTTCTACCTCATGATGGGCTACGAGGCCAAGGCGATTCCCCTCCCATACTTGAAAACGAACATACCGGCTATCGAGAAGCGAATTGTTGCACTGCAACGAGCCTGAGACGAAGCGAAGACAACTCATGAGTTAGCCAGACAGATGATGGTGGAAAGGATGACAAGACACTTCACCTCGTTCAAAGAAGGAGACAGAGTGTGGCTAGAAGCAATGAACCTCAAGACGACGCATGCAACAAGGAAGCTCGCACCAAAGAGAGAAGGACCATTCACCATCAACAAGGTCCTGAGCCCACTCTCCTACCGACTGAAGTTACCAGAACAGTGGAGAATACACCTGGTATTCCATGCAGCACTCCTTTCCCCATACAAAGAAACCGAGACACATGGACCGAACTTCCCAGAACCACTGCCCGATCTGATAGAAGGTGAATCGGAGTATGAAGTGGAAGCGATCATCAGACAAAAGAAGAAAGGAAGGACCATGCACTTCTTAGTGAAGTGGGTCGGATACCCAACCTCGGAGAACTCATGGGAACCCAAGGGAAACCTGACTAATGCCAAGAAAATCCTAGGGGCATATAAACAGCGACGACAGCTGTAGAACCCCCAAAAAACCAGAAAACTCCCCACCTATCCATGGCAGAACAGACACCCATAATACCCCCCAAACGATGATTCACCAAACAATTCTTATGAAACCCAGCAAATGCTGAAACCCTCCACACCCACCTTGCCCATGACCCCTCAAAATACCACGTTGCAAGAATGTGTTTCTACTACCGAAGCATGATTGATCGAATGAAATGCAACCTGGAAGAAGCGATGAACGATGCTGACACCCTCGGAATTGAACAAGTGATCCAAGACATGGCTATGCCATGGTCAGACAGACAGAAGGCGGTTGAAAGAAACCCTCACACCCCCATAGATCAAAACAGACAACGACTGACCTCACCCTCGCCTTACAACAGGCAGAAAAACAAAAACAAACCACGAACCGCCTCTGGAAACACCTCCCCCTCTACGAGCAACCAGATGACCCAACCTTTAGAAATCATCAACCTCACGACACCCGAACCCAAACCATGGTCGACCCAGCCACCTTGGTCCCCTCCCCACATGAGGAACACCAGATGCTTCATTTGCCACCAGATCGGGTACTTCGGCCTAATCTGCCAAAGACATATCTGCAAGCACTGAAAGCAACGAGGCCCTGGACATTACAGTCCTGACTGCCCAATGAGGCAGCAGAAGAAACGAGAGGAAGAGCAGAGGCGATGGGATTTCCTTGAATTGGGGTATGATAATTTTGATGACAATGTGATGGGGAATATGACTGGAGAACCATGCGGGAGAACCTAGGAGAAAGCAGATAGTAATTCAAAGTCAGTGACTTCAAAGATAGAAGGGAGGTGATGTTATGATTTGTTATCTGGACCCATGAGACCAGGCACTTCATTTTTCCTTTCTGACATGACATGACTCACTTCCGATGGAGACACCCCCTGACCTGACTCCTGTCGATCGACATGCTCCACCGCAGTATTCCGTGATGTTGGACTCCATGACATCGGACTCCTTGACATCGGACCCTTGATATCGGATCCATGACATCGGATGCCTCATGGTTGGCATGAGGGTTATTTGCTATTGTTCTTCAACATGCTGTGCTGCAGCACTCCATGACATCAGACTCCTCATGCTAGGCATGAGGCTTACTGTTCTATTGTTCCTTCTATATTTACTTGACAAGGATCTTGTATTCCGATTGGACGATAGACATTCTCTGAACCGTATATAAGCTACAGTAATACTGCTTGTATTCCTTAGCTTGACCTAATTCAAATAATGGTCTTAGACTCAACTAGAACACTCGACAGCTTAGGAAGCCCCTAGCTGTGATAACTCAAACTTGACAGTTGGAAGGCCTCCAACTGTGATACACAAACCAACGGTCTACTCAGAAAGCCTCTGAGTACGGATAGCCATATCGACTTAGGAAGCACCAAGTCTCAAACAGAACCAGATACAGTAAGAAAGCCTCTTACTGCAAGAACCGATACAGTTGGAAAGCCTCCAACTGCAACATATGAAGACTAGGCTGAGTTGAGACCTATAGTCTTAACAAGAGTGATAGAGAGTAAATATATTGAAACATGGCACAGTCACTCACCCAAAGGCAATGGTGTCTCCACCACTTGTTGTAGTAATAAGCTTAGGACCCAATATCATATTAGACAAGATTCCCTTGAATTATAGCCTACTCATATAGCAGGAGAGGTCAAGCTATGCACCAGGGAGCAGGTTGAACCAGGTGTTCCAAAAATGGTAATAATCTTGAACATCAGCAACAAGGATCAACTTATTTTACTTATTTGGATTAAAGCCCAATTAAGGAAAATAAGTACATTTTTTCCCTTAAATTTAGGACCATTAAGCAGATATAATCAACTAAACAGTATAAGCAACATGTAAGCAAATTAAGGCTGTAAGGACCTTGTAAGGTCTTAAGGCCTTAAGGACTGCTTGACTTGTCTTCGAAATTTCTTTTAAGTCCCTCTCAGCCAGCCCAGACACCACACCACTCCCTCACACCTCTACACCATCACTGCTCTCACATCCATATCCATGCCAGCCAGAGCCACTAGTGGCTGCAAGCCAGATCTATGTTCTGTCTATGTTGTAACAACGAGATGGTGCCAAGATGGTACACTGCAGCCTAGGACAATGACCCAGGACAGGACCAGGAGAACTCACTCACAGGGTGGATGAGTTATAATGGAGCAACAACAATGGGGATAATAATGAATGGCCAGCACCCATCCTAGCCCTGCAAGCCACTGCTCGTGGGGTGGATTGCAGGTGCTAGCAGCCAACAACAAGGGACAATGGAAAGAGGAACAACAAACAACAAACAGGAGACAGGAATGCAGGGATGAAGGGAGAGAACAACAAAGACAACAACAATGAACAATGAACCACCACCACCCCACTGCAAACAACTGCTTGCAGGGTGGAAATGGGGAGCAACAAGATGGGACAACAATGCCAGGGGACAGGGACAGAGAGGGGGACAAAGGACAACAACGTGGGCAATGACCAGGAAGAGGATGGAGATGGGGCAAAACAAAAAAAGGCTCAAGAAAATTGACACCTCTTGGGCCACAGGTGAGTTTTTTTCTTCTTTTCTCATTTCATTTCCTTGTGACTAACAACAAAAATCTTAGATAGTGATTCTACTATTGACAATAATGGCGGGTGCCCTCTGATCAACCCCCACCACTGCCATGAGCCTCTGCTTGTGGGATGATTAGGTAGCAGCAGGACCATATGCTCACAATAAGGAGGGTGACATGACAGCAGCTCCCCCAACTACTCCCATGAGCAACTGCTCATGGGGTGGAAACAGGGAGGGGGAGGTGTAAGTCTGGCCCCACAGACTCATGACATTACGACAAGTTAATTTACCTATGCCACTGTTACACACTTCCACAGTGCCAGCACACCACACACATCGCTGACACAACCACCCTCACTGCCAACACAGCCACCGGCGATAGCACAGCCACCTACAGTGCATAAACAACTCCAGGGGTGTACAATACCTTGTCCATTATGAAGGATATGGGAAAGAACATGACAAGTGGTGCCCCAGCTCTGAAATGGCTGACACTGATGCCCTTGACCAGTGGGAAAATGGGACAGAGGTCTGAGACCCACACAATTTTTCCAAGCGGGGAGGAGTGTAAGTCTGGCCCCACAGATTCATGACATTATGACAAGTTAATTTACCTACACCACCGTTACACACTTCCATGGTGCTGGCACACCACACACATTACTGACACAACCACCCTCGCTGCCGACACAGCCACCTATGGTGCATAAACAACTCACCAACACCAGATATACCAATGTCTGTGTTACAGTGAGTTATGGCCACCCTATGCTGCCAACACACTCCCATGGTGCTGACACAGCCACACACATTGCCGACACAATCACCCTTGCCACTGGCACAGCCACTGGTGAATATGACAACAACAACCAGCAATATGCATCCTGGCAACAGCACCATACATCCTTATTACCCTTCTATCCACATCCAGCAGTGCTGACATTATCCTATTGATGCAGTACCTTCCTATTATGTGACTACGCCCAATGTGGCCTTCCCAAATCATACACTACGCTTGATGCAGCCTTTTACTTACATGGTCAATCTTTTTCTTATATATTACTTATTTTTTATTCCTTAACTGTTATGATTTGTTATCTGGACCCGCAAGACCGGGCACTTCATTTTTCCCCTTTCTGACACAACACGACTCACTTCCAATGGAGACACCCCCTGACCTGACTCCTGTCGATCGACATGCTGCACCGCAGTATTCCGTGACATCGGACTCCATGATGTCGGACTCCGTGATGTCGGACTCCTTGACATTGGACCCTTGATATCGGATCCGTGACATCGGATGCCTCATGCTTGGCATGAGGGTTATTTGCTATTGTTCTTTGACATGCTGCACCACAGCACTCCGTGACATCGGACGCCTCATGCTAGGCATGAGGCTTACTGTTCTATTGTTCCTTCTATATTTACTTGACAAGGATCTCGTATTGCGATTGGACGATAGACATTCTCTCAACCATATATAAGCTACAGTAATACTGCTTGTATTCCTTAGCTTGACCTAATTCAAACAACGGTCTTAAACTCAACCAGAACACTCAACAGCTTAGGAAGCCCCTAGCTGTGATAACATCAAACTCGACAGTTGGAAAGCCTCCAACTGTGATATATGAACCTACGGTCTGCTCAGAAAGCCTCTGAGTATGGACAGCTGTGACGACTTGAGGAAGTACCCAAGTGAAGGCAGGAAGCCCAATACGCTAGGAGAGCCTCCTAGTGCAATACGAGACAGTTGGAAAGCCTCTAACTGTAACACACAAAGCCAAGGCTGAGTTAAGGACCTATAGTCTTAACTAAAGGTCAAGCTGATCTACGCAGTCCACCTACCTAGGTGCAGACACAAAGTCTTTCAGACAAAGCCCAGACAGACCTCCAACCGGAGCATCATCATCAGGAAGAACCCCTTGGTATAGATTCCAGGGTCGACTAGTATGATACTTGGAACCAGCACAAAAGTGGTTCTCAAGGAGAACCAGTGACAAAGAACCCCGATATCTCGATGAAGAGGATTTTAGATCCTTTGATAAAGAAGAAACCCCAAAACGAGATCCATTCTCCCTATCTGACGACAATGCCAACATGTCTACCGAACCCACCGCACTGACCAAGGAGATCAGAATACGAACCCCCTCCGACTTCACAGGGGACCAAACTAGAACTGTGAAGTTCTTACAAGAAGTGAAACTCTATTTGAGAGTGAACCATGGAATCTATGACACCAACGAGAAGAAGATCGTCTTTGCATTGTCCTTCATGAATGGAGGAACCGCTGCGCCCTGGGCACAGACTTGGGCAGAGAAGGAAGACCTAGGAACCTGGTCTACCTTTGAAGCGACGCTCAAGACAGTGTTCATGCCAATTGACGAAGCTGGCAGAGCCAGGACAGAGATGAAAACATTGAAGCAGGGACAGGACCTGGAGGACTACATAGTGCAATTCCAAATCCTGCGAGAGAAGGCGGGAATCAACGATGACACTGCCCTCATCAAACTCTTCATGGATGGACTGAACCCCAAGCTCCTTGAAAGAGTTTTCAATATGGAAACGATCCCAACAACCTTGGAAGGAATGATCAATGCCACCTCCAAGTATGATGGACAGTGGAGGAGAGCAAAAGCCATAACAGGAAAGCTGCAGGAGGCTTTGACAAGGAAGCTACCGAGCTCTAGAGCAAAGGAGACCCCACTTGAAATCAACCGACTCTCCTATCAGGAGAGGATCGAACACATGAAGAAAGGGCTGTGCTTTGTGTGCCACCAGCCCGGACACAGAGCAACCAAACACAAGAAAGGGGAAAAGAGGACCGAGGACCAGCCATCCCCAAAGAATAAAGGAAAAGAAGCCTACTCAAGGATCCGAGCAATCATAGGAGAACTAGATGAAGAAGAAAAGAAAGAAGCTCTCACCGCAATTGAGGATGAGGGTTTTTAAAGAGGTGGCCTGCCTCAATGCCAGGTACCACCGAACTTTCTGTCTGCTCTGTACTACTAGCCACTTTGAAAAATCAATCTATGCATTTACATGTCAAAGTGGCAGGGACAGGCAGAGGAAAAGACATCAAAACCGAAGCCCTACTCGACTCAGGAGCGGAGGGATATTCATGAGCCATGAATTCGCAGAAAGCAGTGGATTCGAATTGCACCCCCTGGAGAAGATAATCAGAGTCAAGAACATGGATGGAACCCCGAACAAGAAGGGGGAAATCTCCCACTATGCCAGAGGACTCTTAACGATCAACGGAAGGACTTTCCCAATGACATTCCTCATTGCAGGATTGGGAAGCGAATCAATCATCCTAGGTCTACCATGGCTCAGAAGAATCAACCCAGTGATCGACTGAAGATCGGAACCTTCCAGTTCAGAACAAAGGACGAGACTTACCCAGAGTTCTCATATGGGAAAGGAAGAACCGTTATCGGAAGGGTGCAAACTGAGAAACCCAATGAAGGGTACCTATCATGGTGCCAGAGGGGAACCGAAAAGAAGAAGGACCCCTTTGACATGACGAAAGAAGAGCAACAGGCATGGTGCCAAAAGATTGTCACCAAAGGACAAGAAAAGCTCACCCTCAAGAAGAAGACTGCTGAGGAAGAACGAGCACGATGGAAAAGGGTGGCCACCAGAGAGCTGGAGAAACTGGCCGCCAGGAAAGAAGAAGGATGACTGGCAGTAGCCCAAATAGTCGCAAAAGAGAGGGAAAAAGCAGCCCTGAAAAGCAAGAAAGAAGAGCTGGCAAAAGAAGAGCACCAAGAGCTATGCCGAAGAGTTGTCGCCAAGGCAAAACTGATGGGAGGAGTCCTCCATGAAGAACCAAGAAGAAGCAAGATTCCCATCGAGACGAGAAAAGCGATGATCGAAGAAATCGATGATGAAGAGATCACGATCACGACTCTTCAAGATGTGGAGCCCATTGGGCCACAGGACGAAGAAGACACTGGGAAGGAAAACCCAGCACTGGCAAACCACGAACAGGCAATGGAACAGGCAACAGAATGGACACCCAAACAAGAAATCACAGACGATGAACTACTGATCACCTACATTCGAGGAGAACCCATCACTGGAATATTTGAACCAGCTAAGACGCCACTGACAGAGGAGTACAATGAGCCAAAAGACGGATACTCCCAGAAGACAAGAACAATCTCTCAAATCGTGAAGGCAAAAGGATCACTGCGATATGCATACGGACAGAATATCTGGATTAGGGCAAAGACATCGGTCTCACAACAACTGACACATAAGAAGGAAGGAGACCCCGAACAGAAGACCCTAGACGAACTACTCCCAGAACTGTATAAGGAGTACCGACGGATATTCGAAAAGGAAGCATCGGAAAGATTCCCAGACTCAAGACCCTGGGATCATGTGATCAAACTTAAACCAGATTTTATGGCAAAGGACTGCAGGGTTTACCCATTATCGCCGGCAGAACAGAGGAAACTCGATGAGTTTCTCAATGAAAGCCTGAAGAAAGGATACATCTGACCATCAAAATCACCCATGGCATCGCCATTCTTCTTCATTGCGAAGAAGGACTTGGACGCGCTACGGCCCTGCCAAGATTACAGGTACTTGAACAATGGAACGATCAAGAACACCTACCCATTGCCACTGGTAGGGGATCTGTTGGACAAGCTGAGAGGGGTGAAATGGTTTACAAAACTGGACATTCGATGGGGGTATCACAACGTCAGAATCAAGGACAGAGATCAATGGAAGGCAGCCTTCAAAATGAACCAAGGGCTGTTTGAACCAACGGTGATGTTCTTTGGATTATGCAACTCACCAGCGACCTTCCAAGCAATGATGAACGAGATATTCCATGACATGATCGGAGAAGGATGGCTCATGATTTATATGGATGACATCCTGATATTCTCCAAGGATCAGAACAAACACCAGGAAAGGACAAAGAGAGTACTGCAAAGACTGGCAGAAAATGACTTATACCTGAAGCCGGAGAAATGCAAGTTCGACGTCCATGAAGTGGAATTCTTGGGTCTAATCATCCGACCCAATGAAATTGCCAGGGACAACACAAAACTGGCAGGTATACAGGATTGGCCTATCCCAACTAACGTAAAGGCAGTCAGATCCTTCCTGGGATTTGGGAATTTCTACAGGAAATTCATTGGACATTTCGCAGAGACAAGCAGACCACTTAATGAACTGACAAAGAAGGACAAGACGTTCAACTGGACAACAGAATGCGAACAAGCCTTTCAATTGCTGAAAAGGAAATTCGCAGAAGCACCAGTACTGCTGATGCCAGACCCAACAAAGCCATTCATGATCGAATCAGACACCTCAAAACATGTGACAGGAGGAGTGCTGAGACAAAGGGACACGAATGGGGACTGGCACCCATGTGGATACATATTGCATGCGCTAACACCAATGGAATGGAACTACGAGATTTACGACAGGGAGCTACTAGCGATAATACAATCGCTAGAAACCTGGAGACACTACCTCATGGGTTCAGAACACCCAGTGGTAATCCTGTCAGATCACAAGAACTTGATGTACTTCCAAACAGCACAGAAACTGAACAGACAACAGGCAAGATGGAGCTTATTCCTATCGGAATTCAACTTGCAAATCGTCCATGTGCCTGGATCACAGATGGTACAGAGCAATGCGTTATCACGGAGAGCAGATCATGTACCAGAAGAAGACAACAATAATGAAGACATCACAATGCTGCCAGAAACAGTATTTGTGAAATTCATTGACACCGAAATGCATGACTTACTTGCAGGGAGCATCATGAAAGACAACCTGGTGAAAAGCGCAATTGAGGCGCTCAAGACCAAAGGAACACCACCGATAAGATTGGCATTAGAAGACTGGAAGATAGAAGACAGCCTTCTATTCTTCCAAGACAGATGCTACGTCCCCGACAATGGAGAACTACGGAAAAAGCTGGTGCGAAAATACCATGAGGGGGTAACCAGCAGACATCCGGGACAGTGGCAGACAACAGAAATGGTTAGGAGAGACTACTGGTGGCCAGGAATGATGACATACATCAAAAACTACGTCGCTGGATGCGCAACATGCCAGCAAATGAAGGTCAACACCCACCCGACGACACCGCCTCTACAACCAATTAAATCCGAAGTGACAAGACCATTCGCGATGGTGACGACAGATTTCATAACCGACCTACCAGAGTCCGATGGTTATGATGCACTCATGGTCGTGGTAGACCATGGGCTTACAAAGGGGGTAATTTTTATCCCTTGCAGGAAAACTGTGGATGCATTGGGAGTGGCCACCCTCTATCTAGACAATGTCTACAAACGATTCAGCCTCCCAGACAAGATCATCTCTGACAGAGATCCCAGATTCGCCTCACAGCTGTTCCAAGAGCTAGGAAGGCTGCTCGGAATCAAGCTGGCAATGAGCACAGTGTACCACCCCCAGACCAATGGGGAGACAGAATGGGTGAACCAGGAAGTGGAAGTATACCTACGGATCTTCTGCTTGAACAACCAGGAGAATTGGAAGCACCTCCTCCCAACCACGGAGTTCACACACAACCAGAGGACACACTCCGTACAGAAGAACTCCCCGTTCTACCTCATGATGGGCTATGAGCCCAAGGCGATCCCACTCCCCTACCTGAAGACGAACATACCGGCCATAGAAAAACAAATAGTTGCACTGCAACGAGCCCGAGACAAAGTGAAGGCAACTCACGAGTTGGCCAGACAAATGATGGCGGAAAGAACAACAAAGCACTTCACCCCGTTCAAAGAAGGGGACAGAGTGTGGCTAGAAGCGAAGAACCTCAGAACAATGCACCAAACAAAGAAACTCGCACCGAAAAGAGAAGGACTGTTCTCTATTGAGAAGGTCCTGAGCCCACTCTCCTATCGACTGAAGTTACCAGAACAGTGGAAAATACACCCGGTATTCCATGCGGCACTTCTTTCCCCATACAAAGAAACCGAGACACATGGACCGAACTTCCCAGAACCACTGCCCGACCTGATAGGAGGCGAATCGGAGTATGAAGTGGAAGCGATCATTGGACATAAAAAGAAAGGAAGGACCATGCACTTCTTAGTGAAGTGGGTCAGATACCTGACCTCGGAGAACTCATGGGAGCCCGAGGGAAACCTGAAACATGCCAAGACAATCCTAGGGGCATATAAACAGTGACGACAGCTGTAGAACCCCCAAGACCAAGACACCCACCAAACAAACCACAAAAGAGACCACAGAATGCTCACCATCCCATCGACACTACACCTACCACAAACCCCAGCAAGGACTGGGCAAACGGTCATTGACCAACGACCACTGACAAACATACTCCCTGGCAGACCCGCATGGATATCCCCACATGGGATTCTCTTCTGGATTACAAGGGATGATTGGATAAGAAGGATGACCTCAACCTGTCCGAAATGCTGTCTCTTTGCCTGGAGAAGCACAAAAGCAGATTACCATTGGGTGAGAGCACAGTATGAAGAGTGGTGCTTCGAAGGAGAACTAGATGAGGAGGACTACTTCCCAGAGGACTTCTACATTGATCGAGAAGGACTCGCCCCCAGCAGAAGACCGCTATCAGGGGTAAGTGTGCCCCTGTGGAGAGACCTGCAGTGGAATACCCACTATGATGATGAGAGCGGATATAGCCTGGCGAAGAGGCTCCTGCTCGGAGAACATGGAGAGTTGGGGACACTACTGCGCTCCAACCGATTCCCTCAAACCCCACGACCCCACCCCACCTCCTGACTAGAGAGGAGAAAGAGATTTTGATTGAAGTCAGTGACTTCGAAGATAGAGAGAGGGTGATGTTACAATTTGTTATCTGGACCCGCAAGACTGGGAACTTCATTTTTCCCCTTTCTGACACAACACGACTCACTTCCGATGGAGACACCCCCTGACCTGACTCCTGTCGATCGACATGCTGCACCACAGTATTCCATGATGTCGGACTCCGTGATGTCGGACTCTGTGATGTCGGACTCCTTGACATCGGACCCTTGATATCGGATCCATGACATTGGACACCTCATGCTTGGCATGAGGGTTATTTGCTATTGTTCTTCAACATGCTGCGCCGCAGCACTCCGTGACATCAGACGCCTCATGCTAGGCATGAGGCTTACTGTTCTATTGTTCCTTCTATATTTACTTGACAAGGATCTCGTATTCTGATTGGACAATAGACATTCTCTGAACCATATATAAGCTACAGTAATACTGCTTGTATTCCTTAGCTTGACCTAATTCAAACAACGGTCTTAAACTCAACCAGAACACTCAACAGCTTAGGAAGCCCCTAGCTGTGATAACATCGAACTCGACAGTTGGAAAGCCTCCAACTGTGATATACAAACCTACGGTCTGCTCAGAAAGCCTCTGAGTATGGACAGCCGTGATGACTTGAGGAAGTACCCAAGTGAAGGCAGGAAGCCCAATATGCTAGGAGAGCCTCCTAGTGCAATACAAGACAGTTGGAAAGCCTCCAACTGCAACACACAAAGCCCAGGCTGAGTTAAGGACCTATAGTCTTAACATTAACCTTCGTTCCTACTTCCATGCAACAAAGATAATTTGATGCTGTCTTTTAGTAAACCTAAGTCTAGTGTGGGCTGCCAAACTCGGCATCCTTCCAGGAGGAGGGGATAGCCACCAGGCCATCACCACCATCCGATGAAAAGGACAAGGACAGAACAAGTGGGTACCATGACACAAGAAACACTGCCACCCCTTGCCCCCTGCTGTCTCACTGTGAGCAGGACAGGGGTTGTCTCTTTTTAGTATTGAGACAGCATGACCATACAGTGAAGCCTTATGCTATGCTCTGACAACAACAACAAACAGCACACTACCCACCTCACAAGCAACTGCTTATGAGGTGGATTGCAGGTGGAATGACAGCAGTGACAAGGCTGCCATGATAATCGTGGGTGAATGGAAGAAGTGATGTGGAGCAGAAATGATTGGGGGTGATGGGGAACACTTGGGAAGTAGTGAAAAAGGGTGTTGAGTGGGGTCCCTGGGGGAGTGGTGGTGGGGTAAACAGGAACAACAGGAGCATGGGAACGATGGGAGCAGGGATGAAACTGTAGTCAACTATGCACTTCACTGTATTTGCATAGTAGCTTATGTATTTATTATTCTTATTTTTTTGCTTAAGTTTCCTTATTAACATGGCTAGGCAGCCCTGTAAGAGCAGATACCTGCCTGAAAGCAGTTCAAGTAGTGGAATAAGGGGAAATTAAGGGAAATTTGCTTAATTCAGGAAACAACCATACTTATTCTAAAGAGAATTTCCTTCACAGTCATTTCCTTAATCTTGCTTAATTTCCACTTTAAGTGCAATAAGGAGACATTAAGCATACATCAGAGAAATGGATCATAGCTAAGCGAGTTAGCTGAGTGATCTGTACCAGTCTGTACCAGTCTGTACCAGTAGATACCAACACCCAATTTACTTATGTAATAAGTCAGTGTTGGATTTTCCTGATGAAATATCTTGGCAGTGAAACAATGCACTGTTGAATGGAGAGCAGGGGTTAATAGAAGAGTGTTTTGCATAGGAATAAATTTGACTGCAGGGAATCCATGCAGAAATGAGTAAGTAATGTCCAAAACAATGTATATGCATTAGTTGATCTGAGGCACATCCAATCATACTCCTGATCACACCACTGATAAGCACTGTCCTGAGTATCTTGTCCTCATTCCTCCACATATCAACATTGGTCCTCTTGCAGCCTATGGAATTAACTTCCCTCTATTCACTTCTGCTTTCCAATTAGAAGTGCATTGAGACACTGGTGAGTTATCTTCATATTATTGCCTTTTTGGGACTACTTGGTTGAACTCTTGTGCATCTTATGGCCTCACCTCCTATCTGGATGGTCTACAACTCCAGGGAATATGTATTGATACAAGACTCTACAATTATCTCTGCACTACATTGAGATATAGCCTAAGTCCTATAGGCCCCAGGTGAGTGACTACATCCCAACTCAATATATTGACCATCTGCCTCTCTTTTATAGACTCATGAACTGTTCAAAGGTGGTAAATTTACTTGTACTACATCAGTATGCCTGTATATAAGGCCACTAGTGAGTTCCATGAGCTGGCATGGAGTAACAAGGAGGTCAGGTGAGTATGTAAAGTTCCTACTTTGTAAGATGATGTTGGAGCAGACTATATATGCTGCACAGTGGAAGAGACAACATGTTCCTTACAACCTACCTGGGGTTTACTTAGACTTACAGCTAGGGTTAGCAGAGGTAAGAACACTGTATTCCTACTACGGTACAGGTTCTCCTTATATACATAATAATAAGGATGTCACATGACTCAGGAATGTGTTTACCGCATGTATGCGCAGTAAGCGCAGTAACATGCGTATGCTGCATGTATTGCCTCATGTATACAGCATGCATCACTGGGATTAATTTCAACACCCCCCCTCAAACTGTACAGCGCTCTAAGCAGCTAAGTTTGAATCTCGAAAGTAATTCTGAGAGAGTCTCTAAATTTCCTGAATAGGATGGCACCAAGGTTCTTTGTGAACAAGTCAGCCGGATTGTCACTTCCAGGAATGAAAATGACTGTGACTTTGTCATTTTCTATGCATTCGCAGGTGTAGTGGTAGTGAATGTCTATATGTTTGGTCCTTCTTTCCTGAACTGGATTTGATCCAATAAAGATGGATCCCTGATTATCAGTGCAGATTGGTATGCACTTCAGTGTATATCCAAGTTCCTGGAATAAGGACTCTATCCACACTATCTGCCGACAAGTGTCGGAGAGAGCCATATATTCGGCTTCTGTGGATGACAGTGCTACAGTTTTTTGTAAACGGGACTGCCAGCACACAATGCCACTCGCCAGAGTAGCAAAGTAACCCGTTGTAGATTGGCGCTTGACAGTGTCAGCTGCCCAATCAGAATCTGTGAAGGCCTGCAGCCCCTCGGATTTCTCTCCATCATAGACTATACTGTACTTCTGGGTTCCCACCAGATAGTGCATTATGTACATTGCTTTGTCTAGATGTTCTTGGCTAGGATTAGCCAAGAATTGCGACATCTTGATTACCGCGTAAGTGATATCAGGTCGCGTTCCGAGCATCAGATACAATAAAGATCCAATCACAGACTGATATTTCGATCTAAGCACCGTGTTTGGCGTCGCTGTGTTCTCCGATGGTTTGTAGCCAGTCGGGAGCGGAGTGGGGGCAACTTTGGCATTTGTCATCTCGAACCTCTCGAGCACTTTGGCGAGATATTCTGTTTGATCGAGTTTGACTTTTGTAGCGGTCTGGGTGACGTGCATGCCTAAGAATTCCGTGACTTTTTCAGTACTACGGCACTCCCAATGCTTCAGGCAAGCATTCTTCTTTTCATCCACAAGTTTCTTGTTCTTGCCCATGAACAAGCCATCGTCAACATAGACTAGCGCAATAATGATGCTGCCTGTCTTAGGATCCTTGTGTATGAAGATGCCGGCATCGGAGCTGGCACACACAAACCCAATGGTGTGCATAAATGCCTCTAGCTCTTTCCACCATGCTAGTGAAGCCTGTTTAAGGCCATACAATGCTCGGCGTAAGCGCATTACTTTGCGCTCTTTACCCTCGAGTCTGAAACCCTCGGGTTGATCCATATAGATCTCCTCATCAAGTTTGCCATATAAAAATGCAGTTTTTACATCTAGACTGGTCATATACATGCCTTCTAGAGACGCAAGGGCAAACATGAGGCGTACGGTCTCGTAGCGGACTACGGGTGAGAAAATCTCATCAAAGTCAACGCCTTTGACTTGTGAAAAGCCTTTGGCCACGAGTCTGGCTCGTTTTCTTCCATCCAATTTCACGGAGAAAACCCATCTATTTTTGATCGTTTTCCGATCATGTGGAAGATCGACGATATCATAGACTTGTCGCTTGCGAAGAGCCTCTAACTCTTCACGACAAGCCTGTTTCCACTCAAGTTGCTGCTGCTGGGGTAGGCGCGCAATATCGCGAAATTGGTTTGGAACTAGGCTTTTTCCGCTTGATGGTGTGACTGCTTTTGATAACAGCCAGCGGATAAGCTCATCTCCACCTTCCTTGGTTATCTTTTTAATATAACCTGCTTCGTCCAGTTCCCCCATTGGGTAATCATGTTCTTGATTATTGGAATCGGGCACACTCTCGTGGGGTGCCAAACTCGGTCCAGCAACCGGTTCTTGCTGTTGAGGTCGTGGTCGTGTTCGGTTATGATCCGAATCTTGACCCACAGACTTCTTCCAATATCGATCACGCGCAATGTCTCTCTCTATGTCAGAGGGGAGTCGCTGTTCTCCATAGGTATTGCCGGGACGGTTTGGGATTTTCCTCTGCCTGCCTGATCGATGGGGCAATTGCTGCCATTCCTGTTGATCTTCATGTCTTGGATGAAAGTCCTCAGTGTTAACTGGAGGTGGCGGAGGAGGAGCGTTAGTCGCATCGTCATGTGCCTTTTGCTCGCTTGGTAAATCATCATCATCATCTTCTAATGATGGAGGAAGGGGCAGATTTTGTGGCAGTATAGGGTCATCGCCATCCGTTCCAGATGAGTGGTCGTCATCTTCTGGTTCTGGAGGTGGAAAATCACCAAGGTCTGTCTTGGCAGGAGTTTTAGCTCTGGGACAGCATGGGAACATCGTTTCATCAAATAGTGCTGTGGCACCAATGAATATTGCGCCATTTTGTCGCATGAAACGATATGCCTTAATGCCATCTTCTACTCCAAGGTACATCATTAACTCCGATCGAGGAGATAATGTTGTTGGACATTTTTCCTTTGGTAGATAGACATAAGCACCGCAACTGAAGACCTTCAGATTGTTTAGATCTGGGCGGACCTTTGTCAGGTCCTCAAAAGGTGTCAGCCATTTCAGGCGCCTTATTGGGGTTCAGTTGTATAAATGTGTTGCATGTTCTATGCAAAATTCCCACCATGATTGTGGTAGACAAGCGGTGAATCGCAAGGTTTGAGACTTTTCCATTATTGTCCTTATGGCGTGCTCTGCACACCCGTTCTGTTGATGAACGTGGGGTGCAGACATCTCTATTTTGATGCCTAAGTCCTTGAGCTGTTTTTGTAGCTCACGATCCTTGAACTCCCCCCCTGGATCAACACGCCAGCACTTGATTGTAGCGCCATATTGGGTTTTAGCCATTGCTTGAAATTGTCTAATTGCTGCAGCAGCGTCAGATTTCTTTCTGAGACATTGGACCCAAATATGTGACGTTTTGTCATCCAGAAATACAATGAAGTATTTATGTTTGTGGTATGATAGTACCGGGAGTTCCTTTAGGTCGGAATGTATTAATTCAAAGGATTTGTCAGCTCGTGAGTCTGACTCAGGAAAAGATTTTGAGGTCATTTTCCCTTCTGCACACCCTGGACATATAATTTTGTCTTTAGGAATGATTAAATTCTTTGGGAATTTTATGGTGCTTTTAGGCATTTTCCCTAGCGCCTCTTTGGATGGGTGTCCAAGTCGCCTATGCCAAGTCAAGTAGTCAGCGACATAAATGGTCGCGACATTAACCTTTTTGGTGCTCAATATATGAGTCCGAGCCCAATAGATCGTGTCATTCCTCCTTAGAGGGACACAATGCATGATCGGGTTTCCATGCTCGATAAATGAAATGTGTGCGGAGGAACCACGCACATCACTTCCGTCTTGTAAAAAGACCCCCATTGACATCAATCGAGTATTAATGTCGGGTATGTAGTAGACGGGGTATAACCGCGTTTCACGCGTCTCTGACTTCCCATGACATACTACCTGGTGTTTAATGAAGACTGCTCCTTTTCCTACTATATGAGTAGTACCAGTGGCCGTTTGGACCAAGGTAGAGTCCTTTCTTGGTAAAGGTTCGTAAGAAGCAAAATCTTTTATTTCACCAGTGAAGTGTTTTGATGCGCCTGAATCCATGATCCAGTCGGCACCTTTCTTACAATCTCCCTTTGCACATATAGCACATATATTAAGATCTAAATAATTCCATGATACATTTAATAGCGGTAAAATTTCACATGAAAAGTTCGCTGTATTCATAGGAATATTAATCTTAGTGCTTGTGGCAGGGAAAAGGACTGACCTGTCATCATATGCCCCTGTATCAAGGGGTTCATCGATGAGCATTTCATCGACGGCTTTCCACACTTCCTCATCAGACACTGGAGGTTCAGATCTGAGGGAGACGGTATCGTCTTCTACCTCCTCGATCCTAGACTCGGGTTCTGGTTCTATCCTTCTTCTCTTTCCTTCTTGCACCGTCAGGTGCTCTTCCAGCGGTCGCAGATTTTTCACGCTGCATGGAAGTTGCATTTGCTCGAGGGTGTCTCAAGCTTGCTGATATTCGGCATAAACCAAATGAGAGGTAGAGGCCGCGCCCGTATATGCCTGTGCAGGCGGTCAGCGGCGAGGATCCCTTGTGGGAGTGTGTTTGCATCTTTCAATGCGCTGTATAAGCGGCATCGGCGGTATGATGGTGCCATTACCATTTATGGTGGTATAGGCTTTGGAGGTGAGGTGGGTATGTTTATCCTTTGGCTTCTCCTCCTTAGCCTTTCTGTCCCCATGTTGTCCACACTTTCGGGACGAGTCTCCGTTGCTGTTTTGCCCTTCTTTGGGCTGCCATTTGGGGTTTCCCCCTTTGCACTTAACAGCAGAAAGTTTGTTGGCCTGAGGCTGGCCAGCGGGCTTTCCTACTGCTGTGCGCCTTGAGGCTTCAGCGACAATGGAGTCCTTGACATGTTTAAATGTCAAGGCGCTAGTAGTGGTCGTGTTAAGGACCGTTGCGGACAAGGAATCGTACTCGCGCGGCATCGCAGCAAGTAGAATCATTGCTTGCACTAGCTCGGGGATGGCGATGTTAGCAGCCGTAAGGCACTCAAATTTGTCTGCCATTCTAGCAATCTCTGGTGCGGGGTTCGCAGCCGGGATCTTGATCGCTATTGCAGACCTAAAGTCCGCAAAGACTTGGGAGGGGCCATCCACACCATAATCGGTGCAGATGAGGTCCCACACCTCCTCAGCAGTGTCCTTTGAGTTGGCACGCTGCCGAATGGAGGGGGCCAGGCGGAGCACTAGGCTACCAATGGCCTGGTCATTTTTGTTGCTCCAGGTCTGGAGCTTGGCATTAGCATCCGCTACCAAAGTAGCGTTCGTCGCCATCAAGGGAGGCGCCGGGGGCAGTTTTTGCTCCGCCCCGCTAGTTATTTGTCAGAGGCCCTGAGACCTGAGCCACACCTTCATTGAGTTGGCCCATTGAATGTAATTTGATCCGTCGAAAGTTTGAACGAGTTTCTCAAGAGTTGAAGACATGATTTTGTGGTGGCAGCTGTTAAAAGCGCTCAATCAGTCTTTTTACTCAATAAAACACATTTAACGTTCTCAGGAGAAACACTCCTTCAGAGTGGTTAACCCTAGTCAACCTAGGTTTTATGTGCAGCTCACAGGGAGTGCAATGCAGCTCACGAAGAGCGCAAGGTTATAATTTGGAGATGATGAAGTCAACGTCGTTCGCAGCCAATTAAGGCGCATTCGCGACGTGCCCAGCAGGGCCCATAACCTGTTGGAGCAGACTATATACGCTGCACAGTGGAAGAGACAACACGTTCCTTACAACCTACCTGGGGTTTACTTAGACTTACAGCTAGGGTTAGCAGAGGTAAGAACACTGTATTCCTACTATGGTACAGGTTCTCCTTATATACATAATAATAAGGATGTCACATGACTCAGGAATGTGTTTACCGCATGTATGCGCAGTAAGCGCAGTAACATGCGTATGCTGCATGTATTGCCTCATGTATACAGCATGGATCACTGGGATTAATTTCAACAGATGAAGTACAGACCATATGGGTTGATTGTAGACTACAAACAAAGGTCAAAAGTATCTACTGAATGCCTATGATGATATTTGGATGACAGGTATAGAGTGTGAGCCATACTGAGCAAAGTTCACCTCTGCTGATGGTGAACCCATGCCCTGTTGAGCTAGGATCTTCTCCCCCTGTCATAACCTTCACTGAACCTTAATACCTTTATATTAGACCTAGGAATTAAAGAAAGTGAATGCTTTGGCCCCATGGATGTCACAGGGTAAGTATATCCCTTCCTGAGTACTTATTCTCTTTTCTGTCTGTCCTTACAACTGCAGGGCCTCTGGGGGTCCATCAGGTCATGACTCATTTATCAGGACCATCATACTTTTTTCCATGTGCATCTTATAAGGGGAAGGCCTAGGTATCCAGGTAAGTGACCACCTCTCCTCCCTACCTATACAAGTGCACTGACAGAGAGCACTTTGTCCCCAGCTCTCCCAACATCAATCCTCACTTCTACATACATCCATATACACTCTACATACATTTTTATAGCTGTAGACAGTGTACAAGCCCAGTAGATGGTACCCCCTCCCTCATTCTGTCAATTCTCCCCTTCCCATCTCATGCAGCACCCTCCATTCATGTTATAAAATATGAATATACAGCCATACACATGCATTACAGACACACCCCCCCCCAATGAAGAGAAGAGACCCCCTCCTCCTCTCAACCAGAGAGTGCTTGTTATGGGTTAAATATAGCTGTAAAAGTGAAAATGACTGTGTATTAATGCTATATATATATATATGCATAAGTGTTATCTACCAAAAAAAGCGAAGGGAAAGGGCCAAGAATGAGTGGAATAGCATGCTCATCATTGGGGATGATGAGCATGATGTTAGCCAAGACTGGCGCATGTTGATCAACTGTGGGAGATGGTGATCAGGTGGTGATCGGGGTGGCAGGAACATATCCGTCACTATTCTGAACCTTAATATTGTGGGAAGGTCAGGTGATGATTCTTCAATATTACATAATTACTGATTCAGGCACTGTCAACTGCCATACCCACTACCTTAGGTTTTGCCCATGGTGACACTGAACCATCTGTACCATGTGATTTATTGATTCAACAGCCCAAATGAGTTGTGACTACAAACTACAAACTACAAACTACAACTTAAATGCGTGTCTTTTTGGTTTTGGCCATATCTCAGTCAAATCTTGGCGGAATTCCTTAAAAGTTGGACCAGTCTACGGGGAATTACAATATCTATCCATTAATTTAATATATATAACGTATTGATCATATAAATATGGGTTATTTCCTATGATAAATTTTATGACACAAGACCGGTCCAAACCAGTCTTTTTTCGGTCCATGGACTGATTAGGATCAGTCTTAAATGGTCTGGTTGCAGTCCCCCAATGTCTGGGTCGGTCCTAGACCAGTTGCGGTTGCCAGTTGCATCAAAAACCAGACTGGACTGGACCTTTAAACACTAAACAAGACCAAAGTTGATGAAGAATCTGGGGGATAAAGATGAAGAAATGCAAACCATGGCTGAACACCTTCTTGTACCTTGTAACCTACCTTTTCCAGTGTAACACAGACATAATGAGTCTGGGTTCTGGAACAGCAATCAAAGGTGTGCTCCTGTATGTTTCAAATTATGTTACAAAACTACCATTGAAAATTCATGTCATTTTCAATACCATTTGCTCCATTTTCCAGAAGAATACTAAGATGATTGGAGGATCTGATACAAAGAAGGAAAAAGCTCGCAAAGTGATGACAAAAATCATTAACTCCCTCAGCGCAAAGATGGAGATGGGATCTCCTATGATTTTTATGTACTTACTTGGAAACCCAGACCACTATAAAAGCCACCAATTTCATCCATTTTACTGGCAATCATTTGTTCAGGAGTGTCGAAAGCCTTGGGTATGTCAAGATCCAGCAGGTGTGGGTATCATACATGAGGAAGGTGATAAGCCCAATAAGGTCACCATTGTTAAGCATAATGGCTGAGTGATCAGTCTCTCACCTGTGCTTGATTATGTGTTTTGCCTGGAAGAGATCAGCAGTATGAGCCTATATGAGTGGATCACCAGATGTGAACATGAGAAGAAGCCTACAAGTAAAAAGCAGTTGAAATGACATATGACAACATGAGACAAACATGGATGACAACTTCATAGATTATCATAGTGATCCCAACTGCAGCTCTGAATCAACCTTGCTCTCATTCCAGGATGGCCACCCTCTCACTGATTTGCATGGAACCTGCTGTTGCTCACCAACAAAGGCCCACATTCCCAACTTCATTGGAGTGACACTACCACACTTTGATCAAGGTGATCGTGAGTATTATTGCTGTACTATGTTGACACTTTCCAAACCCTGGAGGTCTGGTTTAGACTTGAAAAGTAGGGAGGAGTCATGGGATGATGCATTCTCTGATACTACTTTTTCCCCAAGACAATGTGACATAATGAAGTACATGAACATTCAGTACAAATGCCTTGATGCTCAAGATGATTTTCATGAACAAATGAAGAATGGTGCTACTCAAATACCTACCAATGGAGGTCCCGATGATCAATTTTACCATAGCCCTGAAGATATGATGATGGAAGAATCTGTTGGTGCACTGAATGAAACTTTCACCATCGATGAGGACTTCATTTCCACAACAGTTGGCAAACACAAGAGGGCAAGATGTAGCCTGAGGAATGATACTTGGAACAATCTATGTAACATGGGATGGACAGAAGCTCGACTGACTTCACTTCCAGAAGACATTGGCCAATGGCTTTCACCTCTACACCCCACCATTGTCCAAGCCCCAAGTGCCTGGAAAGCTGCAGTCATGGCCAAGCATGCAGAAGTACTTGAGTCTTGACATCATCACTTGCCTTCACATACTCAGGTAAGTGCCAATCCCATGAACTTTGTCCCAGATGATGTGTGTGTGGTCAACAAGGCTTACTTATCAAACACCTTTACATCAAAGGAATGGCAGAAAATGGTCAATGATGTTTCATGCAGGTTCCAACTGTACAAGGAGCAAAGCCATGCTTTCTGCATAGTCACAAATCATGCTTGCAGCCCAGATTCTGATCACTTGAGGATGTATGTCAGTGGAATGGCAGGCACAGGGAAGTCACAAGTTCTCAAAGCACTTCTTGAGTTCTTTTCTCTAAAGAACAAATCTCATTGACTCATTGTTGTTGCACCCATGGGCATGGCTGCTGCACTTCTTGGTGGTTCTACATATAATTCTGCTTTTGGGATCAATACTGATGAATCACAGACCTCAAATGTCTAACTTTCACAACTTAAGTCCAGATTAGAAGGAGTGCAATATGTATTTCTTGACGAGGTTTCTATGTTGTCATGTTGGGACATGTATCTAATTAGCAAAAGGCTAATGAACAATCTGGACACACCATTTGGAGGGATGAACATGATCTTTGCTGGCAACTTTGCTCAGCTGCCTCCCATCATTGGCCATGAGCACAGTTCACTCTACAGTCATATGATTGGTAGAAATGCAACCTCCATTTGAGATCAGGAAGCAGCAATCAGTAAGGCATTATGGCATCAGGTAACAACTGTGGTTATCCTGCAAGAGAACATGAGGCAACACATACAATCTCAGGAGGATGCCAAGTTCCATGATGCACTCACAAACATGTGTTACAAGGCCTGCACTCCTGCCAACATTGCTTTCCTGAAGACTAGAGTATCGAGTAATTTTCTGGGGTGCCCATGTGTAAACAACACCCAATTCCAAAACATGTCTATCATCACAGCTTTCAATTCAGTGAAAGATGAAATTAGCAGAGTAGGCTGTCTAAGATTTGCAGCTGAGATGGGGCAAGAATTGACACATTTCTATTCCATTGATATGGTGCCCTCCAAAGAAGAAAATGCCAATGCACAACTTGGTCATTGACAAGGCAGCAAAAAGTGTATGATCAAACACAGGAAATTACCACAGACTGTGCAAAAGATACTCTGGGAGCAACCATGCTGTGCAAATGCAGGACTGATCCCTCCAAAGCTTTCTCTCTGTGTTGGGATGCCTGTGATGATATGAAGCAATGCCACCACTGAATTATGCATCACAAAAGGACAGGAGGCCTTTGTATGTTCATGGGAATCTTCATGCAATGCTGAGGGCAAGCAAATATTAGAAACCCTGTTTGTTGAACTGATAGACCCACCTACTGCGGTCATGATAGACAGATTGTCTCATAATGTTGTACCACTGACAAAGATGAGCATGTCAATTTTGTGTCAGCTACCTGACAATACATCAGTTATGGTGTCATGTACTCAGGTGGAAGTGATCCCCAATTTTGCAATGACAGATTATGCATCGCAAGGTAAAATGAGACCCTACAATGTGGTGGACTTGACATATATCCAATCGCACCAGGGATATTACACAGTGCTGTCAAGGAGTGCTAGTGCAGCAGGGACCTTGATACTGTCAAGCTTCCATCCATCCATGATCACTGGTGTGGCATTGGGGGCTCTATGGCAGGAATTCTGGGAACTGGAGCTGTTGGACAACATAACCACTCTGCAATTTATGGGTAAACTTCCTAGGAAGGTCACCATGGCAGATCAAAGAAATCAGCTGATAGTGTTGTTCCGAGAGTACAAAGGGACCAACTACATACCTTCCACCATGCACAAGGCCATAAAGTGGAGTAAAACTGTTCCCTTCCCATCAATAAGAAGAGGACCAAACAAGTTGCAGTGGATGAGAAACCACACCCTGACATGAATGGTAGCATTCCTAGTTCAAGGAAAATCAGCACCCCAAAAAACCAGCATACAATCTCACCAAAAGACTTGGCACCAAGGAAAAGAAAGATGCTGGGTACATTCTGTTGCCCCATGCCAAAGCTGAAGATGATTAAGCTGGAGAGTACCTCAATGGATGACGCAGAGCCACATTCAGTAAACATACCTATAGGAATGCAATGGCAAAACAACAGTTGTGCTTATGATGCCATTTTTACCATACTATTCAATGTTTGGTGCAAGAACCCCTTATCCACACAAGCGGATTGGCAAGAAATACAATCAGTGGAGTTGAATGAATTGTTGAATGTATTTCAGTTGCATGAAAGCATACCTGATGGGCCTTCAGGACCACAATATACACTGGACCAGATCAGGGAGTATATGAGGCATTGTTTGGCACAAATATCAGCCAGCTTCACATTCAGTGAGTACGCAAGTGTTCACTCACTGTTGGATTGCTTTCTAACCTGTGACATATTCTGAGCAGCTCTGCCCTTCTGGCCATGTCATGGACAAGCAGGAGTTGTATAGGTCCTCTTCCCACTTTGTGTTGTCAAGAGTTGGGTGCAAACTACAAGACTACATGGATGACATAACTGATCCTTTGTCGGAGGCCTGTCCAATATGTGATGTTGGCTTGTGGAGGAGGTTCATGCTCACATATCATCCCCCACTAGTTTCTGTTGAGTTAGGGCAGGATGCTTCTGTAATAGATGTGCTTGAGCTTACTTCTGGAGATGTCCGTCGAAGGTACCACTTAAGAGGAGTCATGTACTTCATAGCAGACCATTTTAATGGATGAGTGATTATGAATTCGGGCATGGTTTGGTATCATGATGGATTATTTACAGGTCAATTGTTGATCTATGAACAAGCAAAACCAGACAGCCTACCGAATGAAAATGTGATTGTAGGTATTTACCTGTATTCCCCCAAACAGAACTTGGATATGCCATGCACAGCAGCGGCCCACTAGTGCAAGTTGTATTCCAATAAAAAATATAGTGCATTAGTGAATTAGTTGTAGTAAGGGACATGCAAAGGGGCACAGAGCAACTAGGATACCTCAAGTAGGATACCTACACTGAATTTGGAGCCAGTGCCATGGTCATTATCACATGGCTTTTCAAGCTGTGCATATTGACTCTTGTGGGCTCCAGGAGTCAGGATCTGCTCTACTTGCTCAGAATGTTGTACTTATCATATTATAGTACACTGTAATTAAGGAGAGTGAAGCTATTTTGCAGATCTTCAGTACTGAGTGCCATAAGTCTGTAAACTTAAAACTAGTACAAATGTGGAAAATTTGGAGTACCTAATACCCTACAAATCAGCTAAGCATGAGTATTAGACTGCTGTCAATGCAATATTATGACAAAAGCTGAAAGATCAGAGGGATTGAGGGTAGGGGAGAGGACTGAAGGTGGATGGCAGATAACATGGCAGATAACATGTGGCAGTGCCACTGGCTGATAGAAAACTTTGCACAATTTCACCAGCTCACACAGGTCACCAAAAATTGATCAGAAAAGATGAGTATGTGATCAGTTTGTTCAATTATCTACAAATGAAGATACAAGATAATACATGTAGAATTGCAGCCAGGAGGGACAAATGTTAGTGAGCTCAGGAATTTCTGTGTCAGATAACATGTTTTCTGACAGTACATTGATTGGTAAGCCTTTGTGGGCTGTAAAAGGAAATGTCAGAGGGGGGCAAGCGCAGGCTCGATAGCGGTGTTTGTGGACAACCCTAATTTGTCAAAAATAAATTCCCAAAATGGAAATTCCAAGTCATCAGTAATTAAGCATTTTAGTTTCCAGTGGTTGCTCAACCAAAGAAACTGAATAAAACCAGAAAAAACCAGAAAACTTCAGAACCTGGAAACCCATGTCCAATTTCCAGGAAACCTCTCAAATCGAAGTGCTACAGAAACTACAGAAACCACAGTAGCATTTTAAGGTCCAGTCTTTTACAGTATGCATAATGGATGTACTTATACTGGTAAGAAAAAGAACTAATGTAAGTACTAATTATTACTATTTATGTGCAGTGGGACAAGCCCAGTGTGGCAGGGTAGATGATCTACTGGGAGTTTCTTGACAATGGTCATCACATGGTGAAGAAAGAGGTAAGCGTGATCTCGGAGATCAGGAGAAAATAAGAGCAGGGGGAGAAGGGATTCAATGGGTAACTTGAATACTTAGCTTATAATCTACACCTTGGTGTGTAGAAACTTGAGAGACTTAGTTGACTTTAAAGAATAGCTTAGATGGTAGCATTTGACAGGTGGGAGGACACCTAAATACAAACAAGGTAGCTACAATGTCGCACATGTTGTCTTGTGTCAACAGAACCAAACAACAAGAAGAGAAACTAAAAAGAAAGGGAAGTGTCCATTTTGAGGAGTATTGATAGAATTCAAAATAAAACTATAGTTCGTGAGGTGGGTGATGTCAGATTGGCAGTGTCGGGTCCTTGTCTTGGGGTTTCACAGGTTGGGAATTACTCAGGGAAAGGTTCATCATTGAGACTCTCTATTTGCAGGACATGACTTGTGCAACTGGATGGTAGGGTCAAGAGGTTGCATTTGAGTGCTCTCCACACTTGCTGGGGGCACAAGTTGCACCCCACAAATAGAGAGTCTCAATGATGAACCTTTCCCTGAGTAATTCCCAGCCTGTGAAACCCCAAGACAAGGACCTGACACTGCCAATCTGACATCACCCACCTTGTGAACCATAGCTTTATTTTGAATTCTATCAATACTCCTCAAAATGGACACTTCCCTTTCTTTTTAGTTTCTCTTCTTGTTGTTTGGTCCTGTTGACACAAGACAACATGTGCGACATTGCAGCTACCTTGTTTGTCCTCAGGAATATGCAGTTACATTGACCATACTTTATTACACTATATAAAAGCTGGTATGATATAAAATGTCCAACACATCCATAAGTCTTGCAGGTAGGCTGCTAATGAATTTTAAAGGACAGTAGCCTTTGCCAAATTCATCGAGGGTAGAATAATGCCATTTACTTTCATGAAGCACCAACCAGACATAGTTTGAAGAAAGGATCATGAATGCAATTGAGCCAACCTAGGAAATGTTCATGAGCAACAGATGAAATCTGCAAATGTACAATAGCTGCATGAAATCTGAATTGTGATCAAGATATCTAAGAGATGGCCAGCTTTCTGTTTGTTACCATGCCTAGAAGAACCCCACCTGGGGCCATCACCCAGTATAATTGGACCAACTGCAAAGATCTTGAAGCCATTGATGACTTGTTGCAAATGGAGGAACTCGGGTGGATTGGATGTAGTGCGGATGTTGTGAAGACACAGAAGAAGATGACTTGTGCTTCATGTGCCAAGGAATTGTAACAAAATTGAAGTGGTAGGAATCCTATCATGAGATGGAAGAACTCAAGCCATTGACTGTAGCAGAGTTATTTTGGAGCTTACACACAGCACCAGACATATCAGAAAGCATACCATGTTTCACAAGCAGAAAAGCCATTGACAACTTGTCACAGATGGAGGAACTCAGGTGGATTGGATGTAGTGTGGATGACATCCAGACACAGAAGAAAATGACTTGTGCTTCACATGCGGAAGAATTGTAACAACATTGAACCCTATCATGAGATGGAAGAAATCAGGTCATTGACTGTAACAGAATTATTTCGGGGCTTACGGGACATATCAGAAAACATACCATATTGCATAAGCCAGAAGAATTATTTGTCTCAACAATGTTGAAAGGCCATGGCAGATCTGGAGATGTGAGCATGGTTTTGTAGAATAGACAAAGATGGAAGGACCCTGGGTCAGGTCAGTCATATAAGAATTGTGAGGCTTGTGAACAATGCCTATATCTAAGCAGAAGAATAGCAAGTTGCACTTTTATTGAGTTCCTGGATGACCTGGATATGTGGTATACAGACAGAGATATCCTGTGAAGTATTGGAGACACTGTCTCTGGCAGAAGAACTATAACACAGGCAGATGACACTGGGAAAGTAACAACACTTGCTCATGATGCAAAGGGAGAAAAGGGAGCAAATTTATTATGGGAAATATTATCTCATTGGCATACATGTCTAAAACATCGGATAACTATAACTCATGGTTTTGTGCCTTAAGTGCAGCCCTTTTCTCATTTAGTTTTGCTAATGCACTATTTTTGGTGACAGGACGTTGAGCAGAAGAGTAGGTGGGAAATATCTGGCTAGGTGACAGTGAGGAAAAGTTAGAGCTTGATTGGCTGGCAACTCACCGGTTCCACCAGATTAGCAAAGTGTCCGCCTCATTGTTCTCATCTGCATCCTCAAGAAATTGAAGGATGCTGTTGTAAAAGCGCTCAGAATCTGTGATCGTATCAGACTGAGTAAACATCGCAGAAGATGATAGTGTGAATCTGACCTGTGAGAGCTCTAATCACAACGAGAAGCTGATGAAGACAGTGCAGCGCCGTACCTGAGTCACAATGTAAGTGATCGACGCCATAGTGACCTGGGTCATTCTGTGTATATGGGCATTTCCAGAGCGCATGGCCTTGGGTTCCTTTTCAACTGAACTTGGCGATGTGAATATGTATTTATAGGCCTTCAGGAAGGTAAAAATTAGTAGGTTGCACACTTAGGGCTCAAGAACTCACCGAGACCAAGATGGCACTTCGCAGGAGCCCATCCCAAGGATCCTCTGGGTCATACTTATGCTCCTTGTATAAGAGGATTGGCCATTGATCACCTGGCACTGTGATATCACCGCTATGCAGCTGTGCCTTGACCCTGACCAAAGTACATTAGATGTCAACTGTGCAGCAGGTGAGAAACTATTTACTCTTCATCAGACCAGTCAAACTCCACTGGGCACAATAGTTGGCCAGTCTTGTCATGATTAAACCCATGACTTGACTTGACATTACGAGGAATAGGGGGAGTAAGTGAATCTCCCCGAGGGATGATCCAGTCGAGAACAGCACTTTTCAGGCCTTTAGTATCATCTGATTGTGCACTTGATGCACCTTTCTGCAGCTTCAGATGTGATTCTTCATTAGCGCAGCACAGCCTATCAGAAGTTTGTTACAGACCAGATCTGCGATCATTCGCATTTCTTCATCCGAGCTGTTAACTAAATGCTCCTCTAAACCTGGAACCATGTTTAGAAGGGTCCTGTAGATGCGATACTCCAGCCTTTGTCTGGTGGGAATCATCAGCAGGGATATGAGGCTGGGAGAAGCACTTACTCTGTGGTAAAGGATTCTTCTGGGTCATCTGCGTGTTCACTGTCATGCAGAAGCCCGCTAGTAATTAACACATGAATGTTACACAAGGCATGCACAGTGCGGCCAAAGTGACGCCCATAGTGTATGAGAGGGTCGCCGATACAGCTAGTTATTCACAAGGAGTTTCAAGAACTTTAGTGAGATTAAAGATGGTAACAATGCTTATGGCCTTTCATGTGGTCCCAAATGAAGTGCATTGTCCTGCTGTTGATGATGCATGGCAGAAGAAGTTTGGTGGTTTTCATTGTTGATGGGCATTATCAAGTGTCAAGCTGGTGAAGAGCAGCTAGGTCCCAGCCATAGCCTTTATATAGTCCAAGCTTCAGTCCAGAAGCTGACTAGTCAGGACTCTGAGTTGAGGGCCACAAGAGATCTGAGTGCTAAGTGCTGAGCTCTGGGAATGATTACAGCCGATATCATGTCAATGATAGGCCCCTGTTTTGTTGTTTGTTTGGTTCTACATATCAGCAATGAACCCTGTGCCGAGCCCCTATGAAGCAAGATACAGGTGCAACTTTGCCACGTACTTGGCTCGTCGGCATGTAGAGTTCCATCACTGATAGAACCAAACAACAACTAAATAGAGGCCATTGTGAAGGGGCCCATCAACATGATATCAGCTGTACCATAGTGACAGCCTGGTCAAAAAGCCGAATTGAGTGACATATGTCACACCAGTGTACTGTCAATTTTAGGCTTGATAGCGGTGTTTGTGGACATTCCAAATCCATTGAAAATAAATTCCCCAAAAGGAAAATACAAAAAAGGAAAGAGGGAAGATCGACAGCACCTCCTCATAGTAACTGTGCATCTCACCATTTAATGAAGTGGGTCACTGGACATGAATATATTTGTGCTTGTCATGTGAAATACAGAATTAGACTAGTTATTTTGGCTTGCATACACTACACATCTTCAATTACAAAGTATATGTACATCACACATATAGGATTAGCATATGGATGAAAACCTGTTGAAATGAGGGATGGAGAAGCTTTCTGCAGCATAATTAGTTGGGGTTAAGCACAAGATTGATAATGGATGGATGAATGTGTAACAAGAAAGTCAAAAATAGAACAAATCTGGAAAGTGTGAGAGCAAAGTGAGGACCTAAAATTCCAGGACTAAGCACTCTGTATCAGCCTGTTATAGATTAAATGGCAGAAAGAACTAGGTAAACTGAGGGTATCCTGGTGGTGGAACAGGAAATTTTGAGGGACAAGATGCATGGGTTTCTTAAATTGAAGGATCACACATGGGGACTAATCATTGCAGGGAAATAACTCGTTGTATATGTGAATTAGAAAGCAAAAAAGATGACAGAAAATAAGGCAAGGGCAGAGGAGATATGGTGGTCCGAAGATTTTCATCGAGAGGGTGGCTGTGCACACGACAAAATTTTAAATTGTGTCGTGTCGAGACCCAAAATATTGTAGATCCCCAAGACTTCAAATATCCATCAGTGGGAATACTCAGAGTGCAGGTATGAAAAGTCACAAGGGGATAAGCCCAAGAAATAGAGAGAGAGCAGTGAGACACCAAGACATTGAGATCCAGAACAGCACAAGACAACATATCGAGGTGACCTCAGTGTAGCAATAAAAGGGATGATCACAGCTGACACTATAGTGGTATTTGAAGCATGGTGGCAGACCCAGAATACTGAACATTGCAGTGGTACTAGGCTATCGAGGCCAAATGTGGCCTCAATACTAGCGTGGGAACTCGATACCAGCTATTGAGACCACAAACACGGTTACCGCACCGTCGATGGGTCGATCTTCCCTCTTTCCTTTTTTGTATTTTCCTTTTTGGGAATTTATTTTCAATGGATTTGGAGTGTCCACAAACACTGCTATCGAGCCGTGGATGCAGGGATCATGGACTTGTTACTTGCTTGATATCCGCCTATGCTAACTAGAGCTAAGGATCTTCACTGGCACAACTCACCCTACATAGACGGTTACCGCACCGTCGATGGGTCGATCTTCCCTCTTTCCTTTTTTGTATTTTCCTTTTTGGGAATTTATTTTCAATGGATTTGGAGTGTCCACAAACACCGCTATCGAGCCGTGGATGCAGGGATCATGGACTTGTTACTTGCTTGATATCCGCCTATGCTAACTAGAGCTAAGGATCTTCACTGGCACAACTCACCCTACATAGTAAGGAATATTTTAACAGGTTCCCTGTGTAATTTCTCCTCCTTTTCTTGTTCTTTTCACTACTAATAGTCTCCTTTGTTAGATCATAACTTGTATTCTCACAAGTCACCAGATCCTTGCTTCCACTGTCGAAATATGTAGTAAGTTTTTTCTTTCTCTTCAACTATAACTAGAAAAATATTCTTTTCCATAGGTTACACTGCTACAGTGTTTTCAGCTCGACAACAGCCAACAACGCACACAACACAACACCACCCCTCCTTCCCATCCAAATGGGATGTGAGGCTCTTGTTTGGGCATAGGAGACCACAGAGGGGTGTTGGGAGACCTGAAGACTGCCAGGTATGTCCCCTATTTCCATCTCCACCCACCACAACTCACACCCCACCCCCAGATCATCCACCAACCCAGCACCTGCCACCATTACATTATAACAATGGAGACAGTGGATGAAAACAACAATGACAAAGGGAGGACAATGACGAGGACAACCACCAGAACAAGACCAACACTCTAATGGACTGATGCTGTGGAAAATGACAGGAAGACAACAACATGGAGGACCACGTGGCCACTGCTCAGGCTACCACCACAACAACAGCAGCACCCCAAACCCCCGCAGTGAGCAACTGCTTGTGGATGGAAACAGGGAGCAATGGGACAGGGGATGGGACAACTTCCAGACAGTAACCACCAGAAGAGGACAAACCATGAACGGTGGGGGAGAGCGAACAACCAGAAGCAAAGGTATGGGCACCACCACCACCACTGCATCAGATTAAGGATGCTAACACATACGGGGAAAATGGGGACAAGAGACATGGAAGCGGCAGCTCACCCAACCACCGCCATGAGCAGCTGCTCATGGGGTGGCCTCCCTGTGAAAAGTGCAAGTTTTTTTGTTTTGATCATTAATCACTTTTGTGGCCCCTACTTTTGGGCCCCTTGCTTCATGCGAGAGAGGTTAGTTAGCTCAATAAAAACCTTGAACACTTTCATCAAATACTAATAATTTAAACTGTGTACATACTGAAGTTATTAAATGGCATATAGATGGTTATACTGTTTAGGCTACCATTTATGTATACTTGACCTTCATTGAGTAAGCGTAAACTAAATGGTTGGAGCCTTAGCCAGTGCCATGTCTGAATCAACTTGTACTAGTACAAGAGTAATTTTTTTGCTAGTCTTCAACTTTCTCAATCATCACTACCTCTAGTACTTACTCTGTTGTACAACTGTATCAGGAAGGATTTTGAAATCAGATTTCGATTGCAAAGCATGGGGGATAGTAATTCGGGAGTAAAGCGATATTCAAGGTACACAACTGCCCAATGTTGAAACATTGAAGGCATCAGGGTCATAAAAGTAGCGAGGTTGTAAAAAAATGGCAGGCTCAGAGACCTGTCATGTGTGGTGAAAGCTGCTCCTAATAGGGAAGTGTAAGGGGTCCAGCCTTTCAGCTAGCCTTTTGTCGCTTTGCTATAGGATAAACATCAGTGAGCTACAGGAACTAAAGATAGGTCCAATCTCCACGTACGAGCATTCTCCTCTGCTGAGTCCTCTGCTGAACCTCCTTCTGAGCACCCATCCATTTCCATGTCCTGGTCTTCATCTTTGTCTTTGTCTTTGTCATTGTCTTTGTCATTGTCATTGTCTTTGTCATTGTCTTTGTCTTCATCTTCATCATTGTCATTGTCTTCATCATTGTCTTCAAGAGGGCCCATCTCTATGCTATCATCTGGGAACAAGTCAGCTTAATGATGTTTATACAAAATGCATGCAAACCAAATTCATCTGCAGGGAAACACCTCACAGGTTGTCTGATGGAGACCTTGAAGTTTGCATCTGTCCATGATAAGAACTGTTGGGAATGACTGTCATTGATGGTGTGCCATGCTCTCCAAAATAGTCAGTTGTTTTGGAAAACTCAGTAAATAGCTGCAACCACTTGCTTGGATGTACAGCCATCTTCCTCCGGCTTCAAGTTCACCTTTAATGCCTGCTCAAGATGAAGGAAATGGCCTTAGTTTGGCTAGCAAGACCTGTAAAGTAAAAGATTCTCCATTTATCCCATGATCCAGCATGTTCTGTGAAGATGCTGAAGCTGTAGTTGCACCATAGCCAGTGCAGGAGCTCTCTACCCAGTTTATGGCAATGCTTCATGGCCTGCTGCTCTTTGTATGATAAGCTGTTTCGAGTATACATCTGCCAATGCAAAACTTCTTCAAGTTCTATGACATTGACGAGATTGACGATTTTGACGACTCCTTCCCAGGTATTAAATGCAGGAAGATGATTCCCTACTAGGATCGGCTGCTCTGGAGTGGCTGAAAACCCACTTGCCACTGATTCCTCATAAATATGGATAAGGAGGCAGCAAAGAAGGGTTCTAGAATCAGCGGCATGTTCTGTATTTGTCAGAGTCTGGCTGCCGACAAAGGTGTGGATGATGGAGTAGACTGTACGAGTGATGGTTCCAATGCTGTAGAAATGGCCACCTAAACAGATAGCGGACTTGGGAGTGAACACAGCATGCAATGTACCAGGCCTCATATTCCTATCCATCCTGTATTATCATCCCAAATCCAAAAAGCAAAAAATGACTCACAGCTCCATGCCAGGCATGAGGAGCACAGCTTCAAAATCATAGTTATCCACATCCAGATTGTCAATGCCAAAGCTCCCAGTGAACAACAGGGTGCTGGCAAGTGCCTGGGGATTTTTGGGAGTTGCGATGACCCACCATTTGCATCCCCCTTCACTGATGACCTTGATGTGGGTACCAAATCCATCAGCGTCAAGGTGGAACTTATGATGGGCACCCAATGTCACTGCCAGGCCCCAAGCTAAACTAGCGAAGGGAAATGGATGGTACGAGACCTTGCAGAACTGAGAATCTGCAGTTGCTCAGAAGGCATACTCATCGCTTGCTAATGATGGCAGAGGCATGCAATCAATAGGTGGCAAGGGAAGTGGAAAGTGTAGGGCATTGAGGATCTTCCCACCATCCCCCACTCGGTGGCTTTGTAGTAAATCTTCAGGGGTTCCGATGCATAATGCTATCCTTCCCTCATCATCTTCAGGAAGGGAGTGATCTATGAGGGTATTTAGTCTAGTAAAAGTGCGATGTGGAGTTACTGACCCTGAATAGTGATTCTTTTACTCAGCTTGGGTGAAATGGTGGACATGCCATTTGCCTCAAATTGAACAATTTGCATAGGCTTGTCAGTGATGATGATGCATTTATGACTGAAGATATCTTGAATCACTTCCGGTGGCATAGAAGCACATTCAGTTGACCGCATCACATGAAAGATTGAGTGAGAGCTATTGGGTTGTAGATGAGGGGGCAGACCATCCACGAATCCCCTGGAAACTGCATTCCATACATCACAGAAGAACTTCAACACTGCTTTGGACTGCTTTTACATCAGTAAGGCTGACAACGCATGCCAACATGACCTACATGAAAGCCAGCTGTATAATTATATTGGATTGTGGATTCAGGCCCATACAGGGGAAGAGATTGAGGGGCCACAAACATCTAAAAAATGGTATACTTAGGAATAATAGCATCATTTACAGTCACATACCTCTGGAGGAATGTCCTCCCATGCAAAAGTAATATCAGGTTCAGACTGCTGTTCTGCATTCAGAGCCTAGTGGTGCGAGGAACGGGCAACAGCTCTCACCATGTCTTCCTTTACCTCTGCCAGAGTAAGGTCAATGAATTCCAGTAGCCTGCCATCCGGTTGTTCCTTAAAAGTGCTCCTCCCCTCTAATGCTTCCTGTAGACCCTGGCTCTCTGTCCCCATCCCCATCCACTGTCTCCCTGTCTCTTGGCGCATTTGCTTCCTCATCTCCCACCTCTTGGCCTCAGTACACTTTTCTTTCAAAGCCCCCGGCCTCTCTATCTCCTTGCGCTTCCTCTTCTTGGTATTCAAGAGGAACATAAGTTGTGTAAGAGCACTTGATCGCGAGGAGTGTTTTTGTTCAGAGCATTGAAACACTAAGGGAGAGTCTGGCTTTGCCTGTTGGCATTCAATGCCAGCTACTTTTCCAGCCAGAATGTCCGGAAATTCTGACTCTGTGCAACAGTTGAGCTGGGCTATTTGTGACAGTATCTGCACATACCGATACCACCATCGACATCCCTAGCATTGTCGGTATGTTCATGCCGGTCCTGTCCCATCATATGCGAGTCATCTTCATCTTCTCCATCAGGCAGCAGGTTGGAAAGCTGTCTCTGTTGCATTACTGGTGAATGCCCTATTGTTTGCTGAGGGTGTGGTTGCTCAGAGAAGCACTGCAGAGTTGCCAGATGAACAATTGGAAGGACTACTCCAGGACCCAGATCCTCCTCTGATGTTACAGGCAGAAGGCATGGCTCCTCTTCTTTGTCCTCAACCGTTGCTTTCTTATGCCAGTTTCTTGATCCCTGGATGCTGCTACTACTTGGCTGCACTACTTGTGTGCCATTCTCAGTGCCCAGCATACCCTGATGCAGCTCTCCAGTTGCACAACATCCTTCTCCTGCTCCTGCCTGATGCATCATGTGCCCATCCTCATCTCTCCCATGACCATCATCTTCATACTGTCCATCCTCCCCATCATCTCCATCATCTTCAGCAATACTTGGCTCTGCATCTCACAACATCAGAAAGATTACAAAACTGAAACAAGTATCTTACCTGTACCTCCTAGCCAGGATGCACATCTATCATCTTCAGTGCTTGACCAGAGGATCACAAGTGAGGCATCTATAGCTGCCCGCAGGATATCCTCCAGGGAGTCAGGGGAATGCGCAGCTTGAAAGAGGGCTTTCCACAAGATCTTTTCAATGTCAGAAAGAATCTTGGGGCAATGAGTGCCCAGGGCTTACCAAACCTACAAAACCAGTCAACAATGTAACAATTTCATAGATAGTACTTGCGTTAAAAATCGCTTTCTTGCTTATTTTTTGTTCAATCAGAGGCCTCTTTGTCAACAAGCAGAGAGGAGAAATCCCCAGTGAAACGCAGAGGGGGATCTCCATTGATGCAGCACGGTTAGTGCCTTTGAAGGCCAGTTTCAGATCTGGGCCAGAGCCATTCACTTGCCTGCAATATTATCGCATAACAAATATTCCAATACATAAATACCCATTAACTCATGGATAAAAGTTGTCCAATATGTCATTCGTAATCCTAAGATGTCCCTGTGTAAGAAAAGAATGGTCCTTAGCAATTCACTGAAAGCTATCAACACTATCCACAAACATTTAACTGCAGTGAAAGATCAAATCCCGATGCGATAAAGTTGTAAGACCTCCGGGCCACATTCTTGGTTGAGGCAAATTTAGAAAGGAGCTGGAAGCATGCTGCAGGCCCATTTTCCCCCATCAAACAATTGTCGCTAGCCAGACCCTGCACTTGGGCTAGATCCTGTCCTGCCTGCTCCAAGAGTTTTGGCCAGTCCGCGAAAACCCCTTTACGATCCTATAAAGTGCCCTGTTAGTACTGTCACATAATGGTGCAGAATTAAAAGCTACCAAACGCGTTGGCATAGATACTTCAGCAGCCCTCTGCTTAGCTGGGGCGATCTTGTCAGGAAGGAGGTTGTAAACTGATGCTATGACATCCAACAGTCAGTAGTTGAATAGGGCCCCATAAACAATGGCTTGGTGCTTTGAAATAGGCTCTCCAGGGGTAGATGACTCGGCAAGATGCTTAAGGACTTGGCAAGCACGTTGAATATCAGATGTCATCTCCAGTTGTTCCCAGCCTGTAGTAGTATCAATAAATTTCTGTAACATGATTTAAACTATCAGGATAGGTATTGAAGCTGAAGTCTTGAATTCTTACCTGAAATTCTGGGTGACTTTGGCCCAAACACTTTGTACCCTCTGGGTCAAATAAGACGGGTGTAAACCAGGCCATTGTCCAGAAATTTGTGTTGGATATCCTTCCAACAGTGAGGCTTTGCTGGTCGAAACCCTCTGAGCAATGCATGAGTGAGACAAGTAAGACAAGTAAGACAGAGCGTCAAGCTTCAAGTTCAAGAGTTGGGTTAGTACTTATATGGCCATATATCACATGACACAAGCTCAAAAGTGTGCATGCACATTTTTGCTCAAGGTTACATCATCAATTGAGACTCTCAATCCAGAAAAAAATAAACATTCTGAGTCAGTGAGTTATTTCAGGTCGCTGTGGGCCGAATGACTTTTCACCTCTCTATTTTCAAAGAATCTGTGAATGGTACATGTTGACTGTCTCTAATGTGTCCAAGTCCAAATCCTCCTGCCAGGATTCTGCATCCGAAAGCTCTTCATCAGAGGTCCCTCCTAGCGGTGCATTTTCTCTTTCATCGATACCATACTCCAGCGCATCAAGTCCCTCCACACCCTCTTCACCTCCGACTTCATTGTGTCCATGCTCTCCACATATCCATGGTTCAAGGCCATCAGCTTCGTCATCCTCAGCCTGTTTGATTTGAGACAAGGAGTCATGAGCAACAGAGTTTGAATCACGACAGTAAGTGTGCCCGATGCCTTGGCCCCAGTGATAATGCATCATCATGTCATGATCTACAAAGCTGATGGCACCAAAGTCAGTGTCCTTATCAGTCATGTTAAACCTGCTTCAAGTTCTGATCCACTCACCGTCCCACATAGTACTCCTTCCAATCTTCACCATCTCGAGCACATTTGGAAAGGGCCACCCCATCTGAGTGCCGCTTCCCCTTCGCAAATCGGGGAATGACATGACAGCTTTGCAGGACATCAGATGGATCAACAAAACCAAAGGCATCCTCGCTGGCCATGGGAGGGAAGGATAGCTGATCAAGATGGTGAGCCTTCCACCCCATTATGTCACTGCCATCGGCTACCTCCCAATGCTGATACCATTGCACCCATAGGAAATCAAGTCATCTAGGGCTATAGTTGACCATTCCTGGCCCTACATAAATGATGTTCGCATGATAAACACCCACAACGTGCACATAAAGATAAGGGTGGCATTGTTCCCCCATACTATAGCATGATGTTGTGGTGTGTTGTGTTCGGGTTCAGAACATCCTGGGCTCGGCGGACATTGTAGGCAGTGTAGTTGATTCGAACTAGCTGATGGTTATATATGCAGTCACTTTTGAATAGGACATGGTTGATGCCATTACTGCAAGGATCTCTGGATGAAGATGAAAGATGCAGTGCCGAGAAGGCTTCCTGCTGCACCATAAGCTGGATTCTAGGGAGAAGATGAGCTTTCAATCTCAGAAGGAAGTCCTAGCAGCAGGGGCCTTAGAACAGATAAAGCAGTCTGCCAATCCTGCTCACCTTAACAGCAGGGTCACCACGATTGTCCTGCAAAAATACTGGGAGAACTACTGGTTCGTTTTGTGATTTTCCAATGCAGTATCTTGGCATTGGTGAGGATGTGTACTCTGCCTCATCATAGTGAGAGGCCTTTCCTGCATTCAGTCACCTTCGAATTTGGCGAACACGGGCCTGCTGGCATCGCTCAATCTGAGCCAGCTGGTTCAGGTAGTTCTTTTTGCTTGTCTGCTTGTATCTGGACTTCATGGTGCGATGCTCCAGTTCACCCTGGTCAAGAACATGAAGTATAAAGATAACAAAGAGACTCATGTGCAGTGCTTACCAGTTCCGTAGAGTACAATTCTGTTGTGCCATATTCTCTTATCATGTTAGGAACATCCCCTAGGTTTGTACTTGTAGGTGCTCATATTGAATTCCTTCAGCCCTTTACTCACCTTTGCTGCATTGTCTTTTGCTACCACAGCCCTGTCACCATTACCAGCCCCTAGCTCTTGGGTTGGGGGGGTTTTTTTGACCTGGGATGTTTTTTTCTGGGTGGCCTGCTTGTGCTTTCTAGCGCTCTCCTCCTTTTTAAGTTTGCAAGTAGCAAACATGGAGCAAGTCTTCATCTCAAACTCACAGAGGGCCTGGCCTAAGCAATGCCATCACACTATTTAAGATTGCTAGAGTTGCATCTGTGTGAAGATGCAGTTTAGTGAGACCATGCCAATGGCCCATGAGGAAAAGTAGCTTCAAAACCCATTTATTGTGAGGTTCTGGCAAAAGGCCTTCAAAGACTGGGATTGCACACTAAATAACTCCAGTAAGTAAGGGAGCCTGACTCTTTGGTAGCCTTAACCTGTAGGAGATCTTTGAAGTCACGAGCAGCAAGCTGCTTCATCTCAGAGCAGTTCACTGAGAACTTTCGAATTGTGCTGAACTTTACACTGCCCCACATAGTCCTGGAGGAATCCTGGTAATCCTACCAGGAATCCTCCAGGAATCTAGTGAGACTCAGTACCCTAAAGTCATACCATAATGGAAAGTCAATTTGAGATATCTTACAAGTTTCAAGTGCTTCGGACTTCATGAATTTCACAAAGTACCTACAAAATAAACTTGTTCATAGCAGGGATTGAGCTCTAGAACTCATGATCAAGAATCACATGACAAACTAAACAAGTGCTTAACCAGTTGAGCAACAGGAGAATTATTAGCTGCAATGTAAAAGTGTATTTATACCCTCAAACTCAAACTTAGCTATTTCTCTCTTGAAGCTCACAATTAAGATCAAATAAAATTTATTAACTACATCCCTCGCATTGGACATGAGGGATACACCATTAATTACATATAAAAAAAAACCTCCCCCACACAAGGTGCGAGGGGGAGTCCTACAAATATATACATATAAAACTAATCTCCCCTCACATCGAACGCGAGGGGAGCACTACAATTATAAAGAAAAAGAAAGAAAAACCCCTCACCCACATAAAACACGGGTGAGGGGGAAGGTATTACCATGAATAAAAAATGAAAAAACCTGCCCCATGCAAAATGCAGGGGCGGCCTGGTGAGTCATGCCTGTCATCCTGTCCCCATCATCCTGGGTGCTGGGCCTTCGTTGTCGCTGTCCTCATTGTTGCCATCCTGGGTGTTGTTTCCGTGCTGCTCCTGGTCGCTGTGCCCTTCCTGGTCATCGTTGCCATCCTGGCCATCTCCTGCTGTGTGCTGGTGGCCGTCATCGCCATTCCACCCGCAATCCACCCCATGAGCAGTGGCTCATGGGGCTGGAGGTGGGTGGTGTGTCATTAGCCCTGTTGTTGTCATCCGTCGTGGTTGGCAGCCATGCTTTGCCTTCTTGGGGTTCTGGTGCTGGTAGGCAGTGGCGTTGTCATTGTCATCGACTGCACACACTCACAATCCACCCGACAAGCAGAGGCTTGCAGGCATGGGGTGGGTGTGTTGGGTTGTCTCGTGTCCAGCCATTGTTACCAGTAGAGTGAACCTATAAAACAAAAGAAACGAGTTAGTTAGTTTATAAAAACAAAAAGCAAACAAAAACAAATTATGTAGGGCCCAAACGACACGATCTGCATTGTTTGGGCCTGTGTTCTATCCAGTCTCGTCGTAGTCAGTAGCTAGTACTTGAAAAGCTTTGTCAGTGACCAAAAAAATAAGAGAAAAAAAACTTACTTACCACCCAAGAGATGTCATCGACGTCTCTTGGTCCCTGGTGCTGGTGTCTTGTTGTCGTTGCATGGTCATCTCCATCCTCGCACCCGTTTGTCGTCCTGGCTTTGCTGTCGCTGTCCTGGCCATGTTGCATTCCCTGGTGCTGGTGTCCTGTCATCATTGCATGGTCATCTCCGTCCTCGCACCCCTCCTTCCACCCTGCGAGCAGTTGCTCACAGCGGCAGTGCTGGGTGCTGGGTCGTGCTTGTCGTCCGTTGTCCTCCCTGTTCCGTCATTTTCGTGGTCATCCATTGTCCTCCCATCCTTGTCTTGCCACCCTGCTGCTCTCGTTGTTTGCGGCTCCTCGTCTCCGTCTCCATGGTCCTCATCGTCACTCCCCATTTCCACCCCGTGAGCAGCTGCTCACGGCAGTGGAGGGTGTGGTGGTGGTGGTGGGTCGCATCATACAATGAGAAACTATAAAAATTCAAAAGAAAACTAATGTTAATCAAAAAGAATGAAATGAACAAAAAAAAAACTTACCTGGGGCCCAAACAACGATGTACGTCATTTGGGCCCATTTCCTTATGGCCTTTTTGTTGTTTGGTGTCATCTTGTTGTCATGATATAGTTAGAACCTAAAGAAGGAAAGAAAATATTACTTAGTTCAATAAAAACAAAGTAAAAAACATTACCTGGGCCCCAAACAACATCTGTCATCATTTGGGCCTGAGGTGGTTCAAATGCGGCCATTGGCGGCATTAGACGAGGTGGTGGTGGCCATAGGAGCAGTGGCGACAGGTGTTGATGGAGGGGAGGCGGTGGAAGGGAGGTGGCATCGTCATCGAGATGGGTGGATGTTGATATGCGGCTGTGTGCTTTGTCATGCACAGCTGCCCCAATGGTACCTAGAGCAGTAAGTGGACATACCTCATAAGTCTTTGTGATGTAGTGGTTATATTGGCTATGCTAAAATGTTGTTGTCTCATGCCTAGGGTTCAATTCCAGCTCATGTTATTTATTTTATTACTTAGTAGTAGTAGTAAGGACTCCTGGTTCAATCCTACTGGATTCCTGGTGAGTCCTGGTGAGTCCTGGTGAGTTCTGGTGAGTTCTGGTGAGTTCTGGTGAGTTCTGGTGAGTCCTGGTGAGTCCTGGTTCAATCCTACTGGATTCCTTGTGAGTCCTTGTGAGTCCTTGTGAGTCCTGATGAGTAGAGTCCTACAGGATTCCTGGTCAGTCCCCCCAGATTCCTGAGAGTCCAAGTCCTGGGGAATTCCTGGAATAGTACCAGGAAGAGCCTGATTTACCAGGAATATACCAGGACTGAACCAGGAATCCCACTGGAGGAAAAACAGCCAGGAATGCAACATTTGGTGAACAATGGCTGTGGCAGGGATAACCAGGAATCCTGGAGGAATCCTGGAGGAATCCTGGAGGAATCCTGGTAGTCCTACCAGGAATACATGGGGCAGTGTAAAGAGCTCGAATTGTGTCTCAAGAAAATGTTGGCACTTGCTGGTATCTAATCTGAGTGCATCAGTGCTGCAGCATCATTATGAGGATTTTGTGAAAGGCACTTCACCGTTGATCTAGCTCACTAGTAAGGGTACTGCAGGTAGGCCCTGCACTTTCCAAGATGCGTAGCAGGTGGATGAACAGGGATCTCCACATGCCCAGCTCCACCTCATCCATGATGTCAACAATGGCCATGGGAAACATGTCAAAGCCCAACGGAGCAAGTATGTCAGAAAATGCATTCTTAAAACAATAAAAATTACCCCAGTACTCAAGAGAAGCAACCACTGGCAAGCATACCGCAGAGGGGATAATTGACTCAGCATCCATTAATCTCTTCACTGGAGCACTATCAATGGCATATTTTCCCTCTTGGATGAACTTTTGGGCATCGGAGATGTGCCTTCAACGGGCTGCAGTGTCTCTCCGAGTGAGGGTCTGTCACCTCCTGGCATCACAGGCCATTCCAATTTTAAAGGCATTGGACAGAGGGATAAGACAGCAAGGGCATGGATGGCTCCCCAAGTTTTTTATGCCAACCAGCAAAATCCTATCGGTTGTGTTCAGTTATAAAGTGAAGGCATGAATGAAGTGGTGCTGAATAGCCTACTTTTCCGGGTAATCTGCCAAGTATGTGAATATCCGAAGGTAGAACCACCTTGCAAGCCCATCTGCACATGTTACAACTACACCGTGGATGTATGCTTCAACAAATTCATCATCTAAGATGGCCTTCCATTGTGCATGGAACAACTCTCGATTACAGTATGGCATAAAAGCTGGGCTGAGGCCTTTGCCCCCAGTTTTAGAAGTGACAAAGTCCTTGAACTTGTCTGGAAGCTGGGAAAAAAGCTAAGGAAGCCCATCATCAAATGGGCTAAGATACTGACCTTATGGAAGTATGCAACATGATTACAAAGATGAAGTGAGGGTTTCCCATGACAGTATTTTGGGTCATTCCCAAAGAATAAATACAGAGGCCAAAGCTTTGTCTCACCAAAGGAAGTAAGATGAGTCTGATCCGAGGCGAACATCAATCCAACAACAACACATGGAAGGCTGCACCCAGGCTCTCCCTGCAATGCCTGCAGCTCCATATGGGCTTTAAGAAAGGCTGGTGAGGTGTAAAGCTCACCGTGAACCCGGATCGATGGGTCCTCTGACACAGAGCTTCCCTGATGGGCTGGCTGCCATTTGAGCTTGTAGGGTTCAATGTGGAAATGCTGGAACTTGTGATCATCAATCAATTTCTCTTTTAGGATCGATACAATGCTGTGATGGCAAAAATCATGAACAACATAGTCCTGAAGGCCCAGTGATGCAGTGAAGCAATGGAATGGGACTTGAATGGTTACAGATGTTTGCTGCCATCTGGGGGCCGAGTTGTCTTCATCCTCCCACATCGCATCTCTGTCCCCACCTAGTTCATTGTCAATAGAATCCCATTTGGTATCTCTGACATTGTTGGGGTGAAAGTATGGCCTAGTGATGATGTCTATGAGGTTTTTAAAGTTTTTTTTTGTCTTTTGTACACCGTCACCCCAGTACCATTCCCCTAGAGCAAAGGAGCTGTGATTTGGGTAAGGCCCCAAGTCCACTTTATGACTCAGTGGGGGGTTGCTGACATCAGACAGGGCATTGAAGTCATTGAACTCCTCTGGATCATGGGACGGGTACTTGGTGCTGTAATAGCAGTGTGATAAACTGAAAGTGTTGCAAGGCGATCGCAAGATTGGGTGGCCTGATTCCTTGTCCACCGAAAGATTGTTGCTTGTGGGAAAGCTACTACTGGCAGTAGAACTAGGACCTCCATCAGCTTCCTCTGGTCAGACGGTGTACGATTCACTTGGAGGAGGCAGTGAGGCAGAAGCCTGGGGCAGATCATCCCGGTATCTGTTTGGAATCCACACCTGGTGCCGTTGCCTTCTCTGTGCCAATGACAGGTGGCTGTCCACATCAGCCCCAGAAGGCATATGTACCTCCACTTCTGGTGCTGAGTGACTGGCTGGTGGAGGTGAACTGACAGGCAACTAGTCAATGCAAAAACAGGCACCGTTGGATCCAAGTCAGCCCTCAATTCGCATGAAAAAATCAATAAGACTCACTGGTGCTGATGCTACAATTTCCTCATTGAAATTGAGAGCTGCCAGACTTTCTTCCTGCTGCTGCCGTTTTCATTCTCTTTGCTCTCCAAATGCTTGCTTTGCCTTTGATAGCGCGCTTGTAATTTGCTTTTTGGACTGGGCGCACGTCTGTGTATGATGATTCAGAGCAGGGTGCTGCAAGAACAACTTGCCACAAACACACTGCAGTGCAGGGCTGGGAAACATCCACCTAGAATGAACACCGTATGGTTGCACAGTGATTGCAAGATGCAGAAAACTAGCGTCGTCGAGAGAGTTGTGGATGCAGTCAAATTTGGATCATCCATCAAACACGCGCTGCGTAGTGCCAAGACTCAACTAATTCATGTGAGCCTGATTCTATATTCTGTCAGTGGATCAGCAGCCTGGTCAAAATTCAGCTTATGGATTGGCAGAGAATTCTGTGAGTTGCGCTACGCTTAGATGGGAAAATAATTGTGATGCTTGATGGCAATGTGACGTACTCAGGAATTCAAGCTGTCATCTCCCTGATCCTCTGCTCCCTCAAATAGTCATTTCTCTGATTGCTCATTTAGTTTTCTACACATGGCTGAATGTGTATAAAGCTGGGGGCAGCCAGATTCACAAGACCCACGTATCTTCTTTGATGTCGCATTCTGCTACTCGGCCGTCCACTCCTATGACCAACTCCACAACTCAGATCATGTGCGGCCTCAAACGCGAGTATGCATTCATCATCTAGTCTTCTGACTTGATAGACCACACTCCCATGCCCCAAGGGACTGCTGTAGTTCGTGAAGGACACATGCTACTGGCCAGTCTGATGCAAAACTCCAATTTGGAGGCACCACAGAGCCTTACCTTTGCAGTTCATGGTGTGTCAAAGTGTTAGGCTATTTTGCGAGTTCTCACCTTGACTCAGATGCCAAGGAGAAGATACCCCAGCATAGCATCCTAGTCCAGCAACGCTCCACTGTAAGGCCGTTCACATATGGAGGCACATACTGCCATGTTCATCCTTTATTCTATGCCTTAATAAATTTGTCTTTCTGTTTACTAGATGTAACATTCGACACCTTTGACCCATCAAATGTGCCACTTCCCGACTATGCCCTTATATTACGAATGGATTGGGTGATTGATGCCGGTGTCACTTGGGAGCAGTTTTCCTCTCTCTTCACTCAGTGCAATGAGTGCCACACTTGTCTCCCAAGCCAGAACAAGTTCTATCATGAGTGCAAGCAGGCGCTTTCACAGCACCAGAAGGCACTTTCCCACACCAGTGATAAGGAGTACATCCTTCAACCACAAATGCGTGGGCTTCCAATTGATAGATTCTCATTGCTCTTTGCAAATTGCGAATCTTGCGATAAGTTCATGACCCATGAGACTGCTCACTTCCATGATTGTGTGATGGAGGAGCACTTTGTTTGAAACATATTTGATGGCAATACTAGTATATAGAAATTTGGCCATCCAATGTCGAGTTATGTAGACCAAGCTATACCGCCGTGTATTTCCACATTTGGAGCCATTGAAGCCAAACTTGTATTGCCAAGCCTTGATAGTCTGGGCCAAGAAAGCTGCTGAGACAATGCCTGCTTGCAACTGAGTCTTAGGGGATGGCGGGGATGGACTTGATGAAGAAATGAGTAATGAGTGTGAAGTTGGGGAAGCTTTTGTAGGCCATGTGAGTCATATTCGGGATGCTTGGATCCATGTTGTTCAATGTTGATAAAGGAGTGAACTAGCAATAACTTTGGTAAACAAACATGATCACGCATGTCATGCATATCAATGTGACTAATTGATGAATTAGGAAATTTTCTCACCTTACTGAGTGTATGTGGTGTGACCATCTTGAGTGACAGATCTCGAACATCCTGTTTCAACTTTCACTCAGCGCCCTGACTGAAGTCAAAATCAGACTGAAGTGCCTATAGTCCCTCCTATACATAAAGGTGTTGACCCACGTAAGTTGAGGTTTCAGCCTTCAGGTTATATCCTGTGACGTTGCCCTAGTAAGTTCGTGATACCCACTGCTTCACACCAAAATCCATTTATGAACCTGGCACTGAGGCAGATCACCATGGCTTCACCATCTCCCTCACAGGTGTGCTCTGGTTCATCAGGGCCAGTCTGGTATACACAAACACAATACTCCAAAGTTTTGGGATCTCAAACAGTTTATACAAAGATCAGGTCACCGCGTCGGGCCCGCGCAGTGGGTGTAGCCTTTGGTGTCCATTCATGGGTAACTGATTATCTCTGTAGTTTGATAATTCCTACTCCATGTTCGACAAAAAATCTCAACATCAAGAATTGGTGATAGCTCGGGCGATGCGGGATACACTGTGTTTAGAGCTGCAGGTTGCTTCAAATTGGGTGTTAGAGGGAGAATGTGTTTTGCAATCATTGCGGTACCAAGTTCAGATAGCTCATATTCGGGTGGAGGAAATGAGTGAGGCCATCGCTCACATGCAGGATTATTTCCATGAAATTGGGGATCCAGAAAGCAGCAATCAGGTGTCCACCTCCATGGATGAAGTTGATGTCCAGCCATCTGCTGGATGCATCTCTGAAGATGGCACTTCTGAGACCAGTCAGTCTCAAGGCACTGAGGGAATGGCTATTGAGGATGCTCGAAGTGCTGAAGACACTAGAGATGTAGAAGTAATACTGACTCCTACTAGCACTGCTACTCCCTTGACAGAGTCCACCATTAAGAAATTAGCCGAAGATATCAAGTAGGGCACTGTAGAACCCAGAATGTAGTTTTATTGCATAAATGAAGCATCGCTTCAAGCTTTGATGAGATGAGATGTGGAAACCAGCATACATAACTATGCACAGGAGTATCCTCTGGTCATTCAATACCCCAATGAGGCTTAAGCACTGAGCCCCAGATTCAATGATTCATGACACGGTCAGTCGTCGGACTCAGTGGGGTCAGGATGGAGAGCACTCAGCTACGTGAGTACTTGAGTGCTTGAGTGATCGATCAAGATCTATTTATAGGATAGGATTACTTCCCTGTCAATGAATGGCTCCCACAAGAGCATGTAAGGAAGAAAGTTAAACATGTGTGCTATGGCTCGCTCTCGCTCTCTGTGAAAGCCTGCTGATTCAATTTATAGTAATTCAATCAATGGATTTGGAATGGCACTGCACTGATACCACTGGCAAGGTAATGATCAAAAGCACTCACCTCTTCTGACTGATCAGACCCTCGCACTGAATAGTGGCTTTTTTGACCATGGCAATCTTGAATAAGCTCTGCATCATGTTGCTCTCGCTGCAAGCTTCGGTCAAGTACTCACCATATCATTACAGATCTAAGACCACTGGCAGCTTGATCAGTATATGCAAGGTCAGCCATGGTCCTGACCTAAGGGTGAACAAGGCTAAAATGTAAATTGCGCCACACTGGTGGCAGGGATTCCAGGGATCTGTCACCTTGACCCTAGACCAGTTTGGTCATGATGTTAACTCCAGGCTGGTGAAGTGCTGATGTCATGACAGACCTCCAGACCTCCAGGCAATGTCAGTCATGACACTGACTTGAGGTGAGGCTTGTGAGCAATGCGCAAACTCATCTCTAACTGACACTTCCAACAAAAGTTCCAAATTCATCCCTTCCCTTACTAAGAGTCAAAACTAAAGTCACACTGGTTGCCCCACTTTCAATGGAGATGGTTGGTGGAAAAGGGAAGCGGAGGCAGATCAAGGGAGGCTCCTCCTCATCCTCAGAGTCTGCAGGCTTGTGCCCTTCCAATATCAAGTCATCTCAGAAGAGGTCAAGCAAATACAGGAAGGCAAGCACTGGGAAGACTGCCGCATCTGGGTCCCGCTACTCTCAGAAGGTGAAGATCAGCTCAGACATGATGGACTACTTCGAGTTAACTGCCAAAAATAGGATGAGTGGGCTCGTGATTGAGACCCTCAGCTTTGAGGACATGGCTGCATGGCAGGAGAGTGCAGTCGATTCACTCCGCTAGGCAAAGGTGGAGTATGAGCGGTTGAGACAAACTGGTAAGTGCCTGGCACTCCAGTTAACCGGTGTTTTGCTCATGAGTGTCAAAGTTGTTGAAGCAGATTCCATGTCTTGGCCTGAGGATATGGTCGCTCATGTGCATCTAAATTCTGAGGACTCGGGGTATGCTTTTGATGCTAGCTACAGGTTGCCAAGCAGGTCAGACTTCATGGACCAACATCTACAGCCTTGCAAGACAAAATGTGCACCGCTTCTACAAGCTGGACCTGTTGGAAGAGCAGGCTTCGGGGTGCTCAGAGGAGCAGCTAGTGGGAAAGAATGCCGAGCATGCCGCCTGCAAGGCAAAAGAATTGCTTGACAACCAAGGCTACGTCCACGGGCTCGATGAAGAGGTAAGCTGAAGTTCATGCCATATGAAGAGGTTGGACTGAGCTTAACTATCAACAGGGAAAGGTCTTCGAGCTCTTTGGGAGCGATGGGCTGAAGGCTTTTGTGGCCGAGGTCATGAAGTCACCAGCTGTGATGTTGAACAAGGAGCTCTTCATGCCGCACCTGGGTTTCGGGTGCATCTCCTTTCTCACTATTTGCGTAGCTGCATGGGTCATGGATCACATTCTGTCACTCACCCCTGCTCAAGCTCTGCTCAGCATTGCAGGAGGTTGCTGAGAAAAATGCTAGTTCAAAAGCAGCTGGTAAGTCCAGGGATGGAGACAAGTGGGTGAGTAAAAGGGGAAAGCCCTCGACTTACCTTAGTGGTGATAAATGGAAGAACAAGCAACATGTGCTAACTGAGCAGCTGAGGGCTCTTTGGGATGACCCAGAAGAGGAGATGACATGGAGGAGAATCTGGAACATGGGATACAGCAGGGATGAACCAGGCCCAGCCATCGTCCCTTCAATGGGCCCATCCTTCCAGCCAGCTCCTGTTCCCACCGAGCAGCCAGACAGCTGGGCAGAGCCTTTCTCCGATAGTGGGCAGGCTCCATTTGACCCTGCCATGACTTTGCGAGGTGACATCCCAGGAATGCCTTCCAATCCTGGGGAGGCACCATTTCTTTCAAATGTGTATGGTGCAGCCAACTATACAATAGGCCCTGGCTACACCCCCAGCTTCATGCCTGCTTATGTTGATCCTAAGTACCAACAATGGTTGGCAGAGGATGGGTTTATTTACCAGAATCCAGGACCATTTGATGCAAGTGCTAGCAGTACTGGCCAAGCACTCCCACCAGGTGACGGATCATTTGGCTACGCCTCTGGGTACTACCTGAGGGGAGAAGGGTTGAGCCCTGTCTAAGTTGGGCTTAGTTTGGCATGCTGAAGTCATTTTTTCTGCTTGAATTTTATTTTAGCTGTCTCAATTTGGACAACCCCTAGCCTCCTGTATAGATGCACTGTGTCTTTTTGTCTGTTGTCTTGGAGGAGGGTGATACTTGTATATATGATCAATTTTAGAAAATGAACTGCTAGGAGGGACCTCTGACGAAGAGCTTTCGGATGTGGAATCCTGGCAGGAGGATTTGGACTCGGACACATTAGAGACAGTCGACATGTACCATTCACAGATTCTTTGAAAATAGAGAGGTGAAAAGTCATTTGGCCCACGGCGACCTGAAATAACTCACTGACTCAGAATGTTTATTTTTTTCTGGATTGAGAGTCTCAATTGATGATGTAACCTTGATGATGTAACCTTGAGCAAAAGTGTGCATGCACGCTTTTGAGCTCATGTCATGTGACATATGGCCATATAAGTACTAACCCAACTCTTGAACTTGAAGCTTGATGCTCTGTCTTACTTGTCTTACTTGTCTCACTCATGCGTTGCTCAGAGGGTTTCGACCAGCAAAGCCTTGCTGTCAGAAGGATATCCAACACAAATTTCTGGACAATGGCCTGGTTTACACCCGTCTTATTTGACCCAGTGCTTTGTACTACAAAGCATCAGGTGACAGTTTTGCTGATTTGAAGAACTGTGACTGTTTCGCGTCACAATCACGTGTTGAATGTACCCACTTATATAACACGATTTCTTTTGTTTATCCTACAAACACCATCCCCTGCCAAATTGCCATGCATGCTCCTCATTGCCGAGCTTGATGACATGGGGGCCTCACCATCTTCCCCACTCTCTTTTCACTACCACCACCATCTTCTCATCTCTGCCGGGATGGTGCCACAAGGGCAGCATCCTCCTCCTTGACTCCATCATCCCCCCCTTTCACAAGCACTGCATCACCTCAAGCACTTGACCCTACTCCAGAGAGAACACTGCTGTTAAATCAGATGAGGTGTGTGCAGGTCTACAGTGGTTGAGTCTGTTTCCCTCGCTGAATCTCCTACAGCCCCCCTCCCCTCCTCTATGCCACACCCTGTCGCCTACAAATGCTTCTCAGTGACTATGTTGCCTGAAATGAACCACTTTCTTGTGCAGCCATGATCAAGGCTCATGACTCCAAGATTAAAGATGATTTCCTGGCACTTCAATCCTCTGGCCTCCAACTTGTGACCCTGCTTCAGGAAGGAGCTTCAAAAGGCAGCTGTTTCGCCCCAGAGTCCACTATGCTCAAGCCTCAAAACTGGCAGCCAGTGGAAGAAGCCCTCCCCTGTGTTTATGATTCAGACCTCAGTGAACCCAATCCCCCAGCTTTCCAGGTGGAGAGCCAGAAGCATGCGCATGAGATGGGGGGGAATGCCGGTGGATTGTGGACGTGAGCAACTCAGGCTTCCTTTATCTCCTTTCACCCCTTTGCTAAGAGCAAGACAGCTATGGATCACCATGTGCCCCTCCATCCACAGCCCAGCTGTCCCCCAAGCTGCTTGCTCCAGTGCCTGCTCCAGTGCCAAAGAAGCGACGAAAGACTGCGCCAGCTTCAATTGAGGTGACTCAGCCCCTGGAAGCGGCTGCCCCCATGAGCAAAAGGGTCAGGAAGAGGGGCCTTGGGTCGAAGAGGCCAAGGGCAGGGAGAGAGAAGCAGGAGCAGAAGGCAGGCGTGAGTGAGGGCAGAATGTGCCGGCTTCATGAGCAGACCTTCCGAGAGGGAGAGGTGGTGTGCTCAGATGAGTTCTCAATGCAGCAGCATGGCTCCGCATCTTCATCAGGTTGGCAAGGTCAGGCCCCACCAAAAAAAATACAGGAAGAGCTCAGGGGGTTGTATGAAAGTGGAGAGATCCTGCAGCTACTGCGGGTGTTCTTCCCCATCCCCTACCTGGTGCCCCCCAGGTAAGTAGAGCCCTTGTGTGTGGAAACCCCACTGATCACAGGGAAAGTGTTCCGAAAGAGCAGGGGACCTTCCTCGTAGATGCCGATGGCTGTGTGTTCACCTACTGCTCCTTTCGAGCCCAGTGGCTCCACTCTCAGGCCGGTGAGCTCTCCAAAGCAACACAGGCCCTACTCAGTGATGCCCTCATGGACCAATCACTTGAGAAGAAGTGCAAGCTCAGGCCCTGTGGGCCCCACTTCCCCTGTATTATTGGGCACCAGCGACAGTACCAATGGGTAAGCCCATCCATCCTGAAGCCCAAGGGGGTCTTCTGACACCCCTAGGATTTTAGAGCGCCGATCTCACCGCATTCCACAAAAACAACCTTGCAAAAGTTGAAGTCTTCATGAAGGCGCCCATCATAATTCGGATAAAGTGAGCCATTGGAGTGCTTGGCTCCTCTCTTTCTGATGCCCACACAGCAGGTGGGTGGAGCAGGTCATGTGGCAGGTTTTTCCCAGGGTTGCCAAGTGCTTTGATGAATCCTCCAGTTGGTACAAGAAGAGGGGCATCGTGCCTCTCTTTGGCATGTATTGGAACCTCTGCATAAATGCCTCCTTCCCAAATCAGGTGCAAGTACACTGTGGCCCCCATGCAGACCAAAAAAACATAGTGGGCATCTGCACCCTGCTGGTCTATGAGCTTCCTGGCAGTCAGTGCACCTTTCTTTTGGAGACAGTTTGCTCATGGGGTTTTCAGAAAACTTCAACCACACAATGAGGTCCTGGCTTGTCATCTGGGAGGCAGGGGTTGTGATTGAGCTCCCACCCTGGGTGCTCCTTCTATACCCATCCTCCCTCCTATACCACTTTAACATTGACATTCATGGTAGGTCTCCCAAAGGGTTTTTTTTTACCCATCTTACTGCACCCCAGCTATTCAGTTCCTGGCAACAGATGGTCTGCAGCGACCAACTCCTGCAAACTCCAGGCCTATCACAGCAGGTGATGAATGCAGTCGAGGAAGCCTGGTGTACTTCAACCAGGCAACCATGTACCAGACATCAGAGACAGGGTATGCAACAATTGGAGAAGCTGTTGAAGCAGGGGACTTAGGTAAAGTGGACTACAGAATGAGTGCCCAAGCAGTGTTCACGAAGTATGCAAAGTACTTTCCAGTAAAGCAGCACCATGTGCACATCAGCTGAACTTGGACAAATAGCATTATTACTATAATTATCTGAGGACTAGCAACTGTAATAGGAGTCTTTCCTGCACCTGATAATCCCACCAATCACCTCTTATTAGAGGTGGAGCTACATATGAGGTCCTCTAATAAGAGGGAATTAAATGTGTATGGCCCTCCTCCGATAAACCTTGAATAAATATAGTGTAGACTCCTCCAAGACATCTACAGCATGTGCTGGACATCAGTACCTGCCATCAGTGTCATTGGCTACTGTCACCATCAAGGCCATCAATTTCTCCCATCACTGTCAGCTTATGTCCGCCCACGTTGGCTAACGTTGTGCTCACTGTCTCTGACAGCGAGCTCACTATTTCCTTCATTCTGCCCTGTTTCCCTTGGTTTCTTTTGCTTACATTAACTACATGTGTACATAGAATGACTACCTGCCATCCTTTCTGCTTTACCTGCCCTGATAAGCCTGCTAGAGCACTACCTTCTTGAAGTGAGAATGAGAGATTGTTGTACTTATGCATGAGGCTCTCCCTTGATATCCAGGCCAATAAAATCATGTCAAGGTCTATGTACATGATAGGGATAAGTGCTCTAGCCCATAAGGCAGTGACTACAGTGGGAAAAAAGCGAAAATGTAGGGGAGGAGGAGAGGGTACCCACTGCTGAGCTGGCATGTGGATCAGGACCAAAGTTGTACAGCCAAAAGGGTGTAAGGGTACCATATAGAGTGGTATACTAAGTATAGAGACTAGGGGGCCAGTGGGTGGATGTCAAGTTATGTGTTAGTGTGATATCAGAGATGGTGACTCACCAGCTCTCCTGTTCATCCCACTGCATGAACGAGCATCATAAATGTATAATAGAGACCTTACAAACTATGGGGAGAGTCTACCATCAAAGCTACATGGGATAAGATAGTCAAAAAAGCGAACTAGGGGTGGGGAGGAGGAATACTTGCTGCATGAGATCCGTGGCACAAAAGTGTTCGCTTTCTTTGTTTTCCAGGTCTATAGGTGAATTAAATAAAAGGTCTGTATGTCTAATGAGATGGGACTGAGGCACAGGGGCATGGGTTTCCCATCAACACAACAGAACTTTGCTCATAATTGGTCACACACATTTCCTATTGTCCAAATCTCCTTCTGAGCAGTTAGGGTAGTCACCTACCCTATATTTATAGCCTACAAGTCAATTATATGATAGTCAATACTTTGAGCTACAGAGTAGGATCTACACCTACTCACCTAATCTCCTTGTTACTCAATGCCAGGTCATGGTAACCATTATTGGCAATATGTACGAGCATACCAAGGTACTATAAGTAGAATTAACACCTTGGAATGGTCCATGAGTCTGTACAAGAGGGATGGAGAGTCAATATATTAAGATAGGTTATACTCACTCACCAAAGGCCAGCAGAGCTTCAGCTTCTCAATATGGTACATAAAATAGTGCATAGTAATATATCTTATGAAATTCCCTTGAGCTATAGTCCATCCATATAGCAGGAGAGGCCATGCCATACACTAGAGAGGTAGGTTGAAGCAAGTGTTCCAAAAAAGGCAATAACTCAAACATAGCTCAACAGTGACACAACGAGCTATTGATCAGAGGATGGGGATAGAATTAGGGAAGTGTATTTCATAGAATGCAAAAGAGATGAAGGTAATCCATTGAGAACTGGAGGCAGGATGTTCAAGAGAGTGATGATGATGAATGGTGTGATCAGGATTGCATATTGCACATATCTCACTTGTTACCCATGAACCACCTTCAGTCCTGCTGATGGCCTATGCAATGAATCCTCTTCTATCTATCCCATCAATGACTTTCATAGTGAATTTGAAGTCCTCTACTGTCAGCAGCATCCAGAAAGACTTTATTTTGTGCAGCAGAGTATTCATGCTCTAACACATCTTGCACCTGAAACTGTTCAAATTGGGCCTGGAATTTGTTCTTCACAATGGACAATGGAGAGAACTATTGGAAACTTGGTTGCAGAGATTCATCAGCCTTCTAATCCCCATGCATATCTGTCACAACAAGGTCTGCAGCAATCCCAAGTTAATGCAATAAAAGCCATATATCCTGATCTGGATGAGGAAACAAATACAATACCAAGAGGGGCTATTAATTTTGGTAATGATTTTGTTCTTCGAAGGGGTTCCAGACAAGTTCCACTCACCAGACGAGATCCACAATAGATGGGTAGCACAAGTAAACCGATGACTACACTTAGACATCCTGTCCACAAACAGGAAGCTGCAAGACAGAAGTGCTCTGACACAGGGAATTATACTCCAAACCTGGAGTGGAGTCCTAAAGGATGAAGACAGTCTGCCAAATAACTGGATCTGGCAGCAAGGGGTTTTAGTTGGTATTTCATCTCGCTGCCCTCCGGGGCAGAATAGATAATAGTTTAGGGCCATGGCCCTATCCTATAATCTTTGAGATGGCGAGTCCAACACTGCTGGCACATGGTAGCGTACATAAAGGTATTTCCCCTAGGTGATATTTTCGGGTCTTCAGCAATGATTTCCCTAACTCAGCGCATCCTCCCATGCTGACCTTGTCAGTTGTCAGAGTTGACTGGAGCTTTGGGCTCAAGCATTCCACCAAAAAAAAAGAAAAAAGAAAAAAAAAACAATTGATGACTAACCCAAACACATTTCAGAACAGCTTTGACTCGAACCTTTTGCTTGAACAAAATGACAATGACCAATCTCACAACCCATCCTAGCGCAGCCAATTGGAACAACACAGAGGTACTAGACACTTCCCCCATGTCTTACAAGGTTGACAAAGCCATCATAGATATTCAGAGGCCTGAGACACCCATCAGCCACCACGCATCTGGTATCCATCTACCTCACAACCAATCCCCAAAGAGCTTAGGGGAGCTTGAAACCCTTCTTAACATCGATGTCCATAGTTCCACAGATTCATATATCGATAAAGTAATTGAACTTCTCGCTTTGGATGGGGGCCTTTTCCCAGATTCAAAACTACCAATTGCCCCTTCCAAACACCTCCTCCATCAGCTCTCCTGCTATAATTTGCAGGCAAACAAGTGGAATCTTCCTGACATCTCCCGCTCTCCTGATCAAAAGAAGATGCAGAGCACAAGGATGCAGAGTGAGATGAAACTTGCCGATTTTCTCAACCAAATTTGCAAAGATATCGCAACTATCACAGGGGTGAAGTGAGTCAGAACGTGGAATGCCAACTGCTGCGACACAGTACTTGAGGGATCCCCAATCTCCCAAAAACCCGACATAATGCTTCTTGATGTTGTTAAGTCATCTCCCACTACATGGACTGCTGTTTGAGCCATAACCGAGGTAACCACCCAAGAGCATGAAACAAAGAAAATCTCCAACACTGTCACCAATAAATCATACATCATTCTTACCACACAGCCCAATTGCGTCCTCATCCCAATCCTCAGTATCTGGGGCAATTTCAATTTCAGAGTAATGGTCACAGACCGCCAAGGGCAGCTATGCTCGTCTGCCTGCTGTATTGGGGAGCCATGTCTTGCTGATTTGCTCAGGTTTCTGTGAGTCATGATTGGGTTTTGCTTTGCACCCAAGAGTGTGGTGGGCTATGATCCGACCATGCTGACAGATGACTGGGATAAGGTGACACATATCATCTGTGATAGCAAGAAGTTCAAAGTCATCAAAGCTATCTTCGAGACTCAGTTGCTGGTTGGGCGCACTACAAGGGTGTGGGAGGTTGAATTTGAAGGGAGGAGACTTATCCTCAAGGACTCATGGATTGAGTCTTCATGTCCTATGGCAGAATACAAGCTCCTACAACATCTGTAAGGGGTGGAAGGTGTTTCTCAGTTTTTTTGTGGATAAGATGTCTGTATCGATGGCAAAAAGCTCTCTACAGATATTATCCGGCAAGGCAAGTGGGGGATTAGAACCAAAGTTTGGGTTCAGCAAAGAATTGTCTCGTCTTCTATCAGTGACCATATTGCATCTTTTCACTTGAAGAGAGAGCTGATATCAGCTCTCCGTGACATTACTATTGGTATGTATCTCTCACTCTCCCTGATTTGTGCTCAATGTTTTTTTTTGATAATTAGTACTCAAAGAACTGTACCAAAACAATGACTTGATACATTGGGACATCAGCTACAACAACATCCTTCTATTCCATTTGGAAGACAATCCAGGAGATTTACATCCTGGATTATTGATCGATTGTGAATATGCTGTAACCCTAAGCAAAAGCCGTCTGTTAGCACCTGGCTCTTGTACAATTCGTATCCTTTTACATGCCATTTCCAATTCTTGTTTATCCATCCTATAGGGAACTGCACCATTTATGGCAATCAAACTCCTCGTGAAGAGGATGAAGTTACGACATGCTCCTCATCACGATCTTGAGTCCCTCTTTTTTTGTTTTGATCTATATCTGCACCAACTTGAGTGGCCCAGGTGCCATCCGGACCCAGGAAGAGTTACATCAGTTCAGCAGCATCCCTCTGTCATCATGGTTCCAGACATCAAACTCTCTTCATGCAATTGGGACTGCCAAACCTGGTGCCATGTGCGAACTGGACTCGCTGATTCTTAGGTTTTTCACACCCTATTTTGAAGATCTTAAAGAATGCATTGAGAAGCTCTTAAAAGCCATGTACTCTTCTCCCGGAACGCCTGCACCTGTGTCGCATGATGCAGTGATCAAGATCTTCGACGAAACATTGCAGTCCCTTCCTCGTGAGGCCATTACATCAGTCCCATTTGAACCACTATCGGCTGGTTCTCTGTCCCGGGTATAAAAGCTTTCTCTTGGTATTCACAACAACCACCTTGGTGGGATGTGGAAAAAACTCAAATCTTTAGGCAAAGACACTTTGGTGGGACATATGAGCAGTTCAACTGGGGGGGAAGATCTCTCCAACTTGGTAGCTTCTCATCATACCGTCGCGACATCCAGTGGGGGAGGCAGCTGTGGAGCTTGTGGTTCAAGATCTCGTCAGCCTGTTTCTCATTCACGTTAATTTCATGACATATATGCTCTTATCAGTACTAGTCAGTACTCCCCCGGCGGTTGTATACTATGCAGACACCTTATATACATATGCAGACCTTATGTACTTATGGACCTTATATGTTTACACATGTGTATGATGACAATGAATTGTATCAATTGATATATATTGTTTTGTACCAATTATAACATGGGAGTTTGACTCATACCAAACCACAAACCACGTACTGACCAGTCTACCATGGATCTAAACCATGCCCTATACCAAGCATCTAATCTCGGTCGATTCAAAGAACCCTCTCCTAGCCTGTTGGTAGATTCATACTACCCTCAGGTGGAAGATCATGGAATACCTAGCTTGGAAAGTCGCTGTAGTTTGCTTGTGAACCATTCATGGGACTCCTTTGAGGTGAAAGTCTGCTTTATTTATATATTATATTTGTACTCACTACTTGGCAGAGTCAAATTCCATCCTCCTGCTCAAGATCACACCACAGTACTATGACAGCGAGTTCACAAGAAGGGTATTTAGCTCTTCTACAATCTCATCAGAAAATACAGCAGGAGAAACTCATTCTCGAAGGGAAACTCAATGCTCTTGAGTGAGTCACTACTCTTGTTGAACCTGGCAAAGTCTTACTCCATGTCAATCATTAATCAAGACAGGCATCTTCATTGTTAGCCCAGTCTCTAAAGCCTGCCATTCCCAATTTACCAGCAACTATTCCTGCGCTTTCTTCAGTCCAGCCAGAGGATCTCTCAATACCTCTCAGTATACAGTCGACTCCCTCATAACCCATACCCTTCCATCGTGGCCAGGAGCTATGGGGTTTCAGGGAGTATGGGGTTCCAAGGAGGTACTAAAAATAGCCTCCCAAAATTCAACAAAAAATTTCCGAGATGTACTATGGTATAAACTTGTATAAACTTGTCTCCTCCTTCACAGCAATCTGTTGTAAATTATTGAAAGGAAAAATAGTCAGTTATAGAAGTAGAAACCTGGGAACGAGACATGTCCAAGCACATTTGCCATCCCAAAGAGCTGAGAAGAGCTTCCAACTTCCATGCAACAGGATCATCGAGGTGTTCAATGTATCTGTTGATGACTGATGCTGCCTGCAGGGCATCACAACATGTAGGACAATCTTCGATGGGACCATCATCATTGGCATCGTCATCTCCACCATTAATGATGCCGTTTTCCTGTGCCTGCCTTGCATTGATAACAGCCTGATAAATTTCTTCATCCGTTGTCTCATCTATGACCCAAGACTTGGCTACTGAGTTGAGCAGTGATTTGATGTCCATTCTGTTACTTGCCTGGAGCACTCCAGTTGATACCAATTCATACAAAGCAGACTCCACCCGTTTCTCAACAATCTTGATTGGGTTTTCATCACTGGACACGGGCAAGTCACAAACAGTATTTGAATTGATGAGCATTGAGATGGCGATCATAGGTTGGACAGGTGGGGTTTGGGTAGGGGGAAGAATGTCAGCCTTTTGCCAGCAGTGTCTGATTGTAGTTGTATCCACCTCACGCCATGTGGCATCGGCGAGACACATGGCTTGCAGTTGGTTGATGTCATAGATTTCCAATGGAGTGATTCCTCTGTCATAACGATTGATCATGCGTTCAATATATTGTCTGCGGTAGTGAGCTTTAAAGCACTGGATGATCCCCTGATCCATTGGTTGAATATGAGCAGTGAGGTTTGGTGTAAAGTTTTCGACGTGGATATTCTGGAGGTTTTCTGGTATGATGTGGCCCGAGAAGTTGTTCTGCAAGAGCAAAACTTTCCGGTTCTGTCTCTCCAGCTTGCAATCCCATTCCTGAAGCCACTCCTGGTAGAGGGCTGTTGTCATCCACGCTTTCGCATTGTTACAGTAGTAGAAACCAAGTTGTGTTCCCGTCTTGTTTCCAAATGCACAAGGTTTCTTTGCTTTTCCAATAATGAACGCCGGCAGTTTCTCAGAACCATCGGCATTTGATGTGAAGGCATAGGTCAGTCTGACATTCTTACCTTAACACCTGGGCATCGCTTATCAGCTAATCCACGGTCTGGAGGCATCCTGTTCCAAGTCACTGAATCAGCACCATTGAGGTATGAGTAGGTAGTTATTGAATGAGTTATGCATGCATATAATGACCCTGTTTCATCCATGTTGAAAATGTTGCAAAGCTGGTACCCATACTGTGCAATAAGCTCTCTGATTCGCTGTTTCTCCCTCTCAACAGTCTCTTGGTCTGCACCAGCCTTGCCATGGCGCTTAAATTGCTTCAACCCATTCCTTCCCTTGAACCGGGACAACCAGCCTTCACTCAAATTGAGGTGATCATCTGTCAGTATTCCCACCAGATCTGCAAACCTCGTCCATTTTTGGCATAGAACTTCACCTGTCAACTGGATTACATCATGCATGGCCTTTGCCACCCAAAGATCCATCATCTCTGTGACCTCTGGGTGTTGTGTTTGGCGAGTACGCTTTGCTGACCGTGCTGCATCATTCTCTGCCCATTCCTCCTGCCACTTTTGTTCATCTTTCACCCACGAGGAGACCAGTGGCTGCTTGATTTTCAAGTTGGGGTAGATCCTATCAAAGTGCTTTGCTGTTTTCGACTGGTTCTCACTGTTTGCATGGTGCCAATCCAGAACTTCAATGTGCTGTGCTAATGTCGCATTCTCCTTCTTTGTGAAGACTGGTATTTCACCTTTTTTTGCCTCTTTTCGTTCATTCTCCTTTGGTTTAGGTTCAGGACCTTCAAAAGGTTGTCAATGCATGTCAATCTTTGGAATTTCAACATTTTGCATATGTTTCTGCTTGTTTCCTGCCTTTTTTGCAAGACCACCAGCCACCTCTCACAGTCTCTGAACCATGCTCTGCTCCTCTCCATTTAGTCTTCTCAAACCCTCCTCATAGTCTGAAGCATCCTCCAAAACACCTATCACCCAATGCTCATCAACTAAATTTGCTTTGTGATCCAACCAATGTTCATCTTGTGATGAAATTGACTTCTTTTCCACCAGACAAGCTTGAAGTTGGTCCTTCTTCGACTGAACCTGCTTCTGTAAGGTCTTGAGACCTTTTTTCAAGATTTTGAGAGGTTTTAGAGGCATGAGTTGACGAGTAAAATTGTAATGGGTCAATGTGCACAATACATGGTCCTTGTAGATAACTAAACTAAACTACATTGAGTAAGATCGAGGGGAGTGGCTCGCATCTATGTGCTGACAAGGCACAGTAATATATAAATGAGTGGGTGACCAGGTAATTAGTGGTGGCAGCCAATGTTTGGGCATGATGGCGCAAAGTCCGGAAAAGGGTCGCTCAGGGCCTGACAACGCTCACCAAATTTTTTATTTTACTCCTTTAATACGCAAAAGACAATGAAGAGGGGTTGAACACAAGGGCATGCCCCACCAAAAATGTATGGATTTTGCTCAACAGGAGCTATGGGGTATTGGGTATCAGAGAGTTATGGGTTATGTGCAAAATTCCCCGCATACCAGCTCCATCATTCCAAAAACCTATGGGGTCTGAGGGAGTATGGGTTATCGGAGGTATGGGTTATGAGGGAGTCGACTGTAGTTACTACTGCTGAACACGAAGACTACTCACTAGTAACATTCTGGTATCGACACAAATGGAACGCTGCAGAGAATAATCAAGTTGCGCACATTGGGGCCGGTGCTCAAGGAAAAACCCATGCAGCCCAAGGGGAAAATGTTACACTTAGATTCATTGAGGATGAGAACGGGACCATCATAGATGGTTTCAGGGCCACGGTGATGCGTAGGTTTGCTTGCGAGCTCTGGGCAGGCCTGAACAGTATTGGGAAAGCACCAAAAAATTGGGGCAAGGTCGACGCTGCGGTAGCTGCTCAATACCAGAATGAGATGGAGCAGAAATTTCCTGAGCTTCACCTTTGTGACAATCACTGGAGATCTGATTTCATAGCAACCTTGAATTATCCATCTTGGTACAATAACAACGTCGAGAAGCAAGAACATTCAAAGTGCGCATCTGTCGATCCCCCTCCTGATGCCAAGAGACCTAGAGTATATGCAGAAGATCCAGTCACTCCTTCTGTACACCCACCTCCACATAAGAAGCGCACTAAGCACAGTGCTAGAATTCCAGTTGAAGGGGATTCTCAATAGTCTGCATCAGGGGTGAGTTTGTTTTTAATTTGCAACTGCGTTGATTCATCCATGACATTTGCAGGATTTCCCATCAGCAGAAGGCCCCAAGGCACCTGGATATGATGCTCACTCCCCTATACAGCATGTATGTGATCCACTGGTGGGCTCCAGGGATCCTGAAACTCATCCGAGATCCCAGGTAAGGTTTCAGAGTTTATCACTACCATTTGACAAAGACTGACTATGCATATCGAGGTCAAAAATCCTTTGTCTTTGGTTTATCCTGCGACTGCCAATCCAGGAGAGAACATCCAGCAACCAATTCCTATGGCTCCCCATGTAATATCCATGCGTAGTGTGGAGTTGGCAGTGATTAGCCAGATGGAGATCCCGATGGCAACAACAGCGGGGATCAGCCAACAGCAATGACCCCAGCAGATGGCAATATGGCAGCAATGCTAGCAGCAGATCAGATAGTGACGATGCCGACAGTGGATCAGATGGCAATAATAGCAGTGGACCAGATGGTGACAATAGTGGTGGACCAGGTGGCACCAACAAACTTGAACATGGTTAGCCAGAAAGCAACAGTGACGATGGAGACAAGTAATCCCCCCTCTCCCACTTACCCCAACACGACTACCGGTGAGACACCCACAGTCAGCGCAGAAACCTTTGACATGTCCCTCATCAAGGACTCTGGGGATGGGGCACAGGGCGCTAAACCCAGAGTTTTGCTAAACCTGATAGTTCCATCAGTTTCAACCTTTGATAATCTGACTTACAACTTCTGCAGCTCTTGCCAATGCTCCTGCTACTGTGGCTCCTGTCAAAGCTCCCACTACTGAAGCTCCTGTTGATGCTCCTGTTACCATCACAGTCCCTAGTGTGGGACTTGGGACAGGGAAGAAAGCTGGGACGATGCGGCCAAACCCTCATCCGACTACTGCCCGGTAAGTGATCGTATTGTAGAAGTTCTAGGTATAGACTAATGTTGCCTATTGATAACCAGAAACCTATGTGCTTTGGATTGGAAAGAGCATAACCCTCATGGTTCCACGAGCAATTTCAAGTACTATTATGATAACCTCTCTGCAGAGCAGAAGAAGGTCTGCGTGCCTTTGTATGTTCTTTAGTATCATGACTCACATAGATTACAGCACTGGAAGGATTGTGAATTCTCCATGGTAAGCTGTCCATATCTATGTGATACAGTCCTAACTTCTTTTTTTGATCACAGAAAGCTGCATGTGCTGCTCCTGGGGTGTCTGACTGATCAATCAATTACACATTTGGGTAGATTGGAAACGCAGGAGGTCACAGCGCTGCAAACTGGCTCCGCAGGTTAGCATTGTAATTTCTATGTTTCTACAGGCTCTATATATGTTCTCGCAATATAATATGTCATGCATTTTGCCTCAAGAGATTGATCGGTATCGATTTGCCTCAATTAGTATTGATTGATATTATTTGGAATAGAGCAAAACTGAAGCTTAATACAATGTCATTTTGACCCTATGTATATCTATCTAAAAACATCTGACTAGATCTGGCTGCATGTGTGCGTGAAGCTTGATCAAAAGTATCTGAGAAGTGTCTCATTCCTCGATATATATGGGGTCATAGCTATTTACATACATTTACATCAGGACAGCAGTTTTTTTTTGTTCTAACTCGATCTAACCCTCTCTGGTTTGACCGCCTTTTGACTGGGCCTCAGTTCAGAGCATTCCAGCTGCAAATAAATTAATGAAAGAATTGGCTGGCCCTTCCACCATATTCCAAAGCATTGCAACTCTTTCAAAGTATTGTGAGCCTCAGTTCAGAGTAATGTCAGCATTATGCCTGCAGATAAATTGATCAAAGAATTAGGCAGCCCTTCCACCACATTCCAAAGCATCGCAACTCTTTCCAAGTATTATGAGCCTCAGGTCAGAGTAATGTCAGCATTCCAGCTGCAGATAAATTGATCAAAGAATTGGCTGGCCAGTGCACTACATTCCAAGACACTGCAATTCCTGCATCCATTGTTATGAATAGGTAACCCGTTATTTACATCTGTCAAACTTGGAGGGTTTGGCAATTCCCATCTGGTTATATCTGTATCTCCACATTTTCCTGATGGTATTTAGGTGTCCTCCCACCTGTCAAATGGAGCATATTCCTTCTTCCTCCCACTTTTTCATGCCCTCCATCTAAGTTATTCTTTAAAGTCAACTAAGTCTCTCAAGTTTCTACACACCAAGGTGTAGATTATAAGCTAAGTATTCAAGTTACCCATTGAATCCCTTCTACCCCTGCTCTTATTTTCCCCTGATCTCCAAGATCATGCTTACCTCTTTCTTCACAATGTGATGACCATTGTCAATGAACTCCCAGTAGACCATCTACCCTGCCACACCAGGCTTGTCCCACTGCACATAAATAGTAATAATTAGTACTTACATTAGTTCTTTTTCTTACCAGTCAAGTCGGATTTTAGGTGGCTGAATTATGTTGATGCTTGATGTTGTGGATCATCAAGGTATTAAGGTACGAAAATAAGACTATAAAAGGAAAATAAAATTGAAATGAAATGCCAAGTACTGATCCTTTGGAACGGGTGCTGTGCTGTTGACGCGGAGACCGAGGAAGCTGGGAAACATGAGCAAATGCATGACTAATGTGTTGCATGGGTGGTGTGTCTTTGTCGAGGAGAATTGTGTAATCTGGAAAGTAAAAATAGAATGAAGAATGTCAGTGATGCAAATCATGAAGGAACTGTATCAAAATCAAGTAAAGGGACTGAAAGGGCCCTCTGTAGGCAAGATATCAAGACTGGAGAGAAAATAGGAAAAGGGTGTGGTTGACAAGTAGGACTTGTCACCCTACCACACTGGGACAAAGTAATTGTTTGGTGGGTGCTTATATACCCTGCAGCTATGCATGGACCATGTGGTCATATTTGTGCTCCCAAAAAACAAAAGTGGAACCACTTACCAGGCAACTGAACCAGACTGAACCACAACCACAACAAACCAACTGCACCACATCACCACCTGCAATACACCATGTTGGGATAGTCAATCCTAGCACATCACATTAGCACATCACTAGCACATCACAGCTAATAATAGAACACAATGTATTTATAGATCATAACATAGGTACATCGTAGTATAGGAGAATATGAGATGTTCTACCTTATCCTGAACACCCGTCATTAAATCCCTATGAACTTCTACTCCATTCCATAATCCCAAGAGGTTATGGGCCCTGGCCTTTTTCATATTTAAATAACTCGTTCTGGACTTGGACATACTATGTCAGATCAACTTGTTGAACTGGAAGAGCCTGAGGGAGGTGCACCCTCAGCCCCTATTTGAGCTAGTAGAGTCTACACCTCTAACACTGCTTGACAATGGCAACAGGCTGCATCCCAACCAGAAATAGAATTGATTCAGACAAAAGAATATTCAAACATGAACAAAATCACTGATCACGATCACTTAATGGACAAAAATTGGCACAAATGGAAGGAAAGAATGAAAAGGGTATATATCAATTGTGATACAACTGGATATACTACTGGCAGTGTGAAATGACCAGATGAAACCATAGATCCCATTAATGCAAATAACTGGGACAAAAATGACTCTTGGGCACAACAAGTAATCATGCACAATGTCACCTCCTCACAAATGAATCACATCAGATCAAAAACATCAGCTGAAGCGATGTTTTCAGCACTTATGGTTACTCACAAAAACAAGGCACATCATATGGTAAATCATATACAGCACCTGTTGTACAAGACCAAGATACTTGACCCAGATGATCTCTTAAAGCATCTTGACACACTTAAATTGTATCGCTACTGCATCAATAACTTCCCCAACCCTGAATTTCATGTCTCCAACACCTGCTTCAAGGTGATTATTTTGGCATCTTTACCTTCATCTTGGCAGACTTATGTCGAACCCTATAATGGGAATGCCAATGATCCCAATGATTTGGACCCCAAAAGGAGAATGTCCTCAGATTCCTTTACTGGCTTATTATGGGAGGAATATAAAATTTGTATGACAAGATCTCATAACAAGTATTCTAATGGTTCTAGCACAAACCTGGTTAATACCCAGAAGAATAGTGGAACTAGTAAAACTTTGGAAGTGCGCATCATGGATCATAAATCCTCCACCAAACCTTATTGTGAACATTGTAAATGACCAGGACATTGGTCAAGTAAATGTCGCAAATATGCCAGTAACAAATGTTGGAACTGTGGAAAAATAGGACATAAGGAAAAAGATTGTTGGAGGAAAAAGAAGGGAAAAGACAAGCAAAAAAAGGGATCAAAGAAAGGTACTGAGGATTTGAATGTGGGGGAGGAATTGATCGCATTTCTGGTAAATGAAGAACTTTACAATTTTCACACATATGAAGCCTGTAACCTTGATGGAAATGACAAGTGATTGATCTGGTATGACTGGTTAGCAGATTCAGCAACAACCTCGCATGTTATGCATCAAAGAGAAGCCTTTATTGCATACACACCTGTGGAAAAATGTCCCATAACAGGGGTAGGTGGTAAAGAAGCGAAAATTGAGGGCCATGGAACTGTTGAATTAATTTTGACATGTAACAGTCATGATTATATCCCGTGCCTGGAGGATGTACTCCATGTACCTGGAACGCAGAATAATTTGATTTTGTTGGGGCAATGGGATGCAGCTGGCAGAAGATATACAGGTGGAAAGGGAAGAATTACCTTTATCACTAAGGAGGGGAAGAAAATAGTGCAAGGCAACAAGGTTAACAATCACTTATACAAGATGGAATTAACTATACATGACTGACACCCAACGCTTACAATAGAAGAATAACTATATCTCAGCAGAGATATTCTCTGTAATGGAGGAATAGCTGACACAAATCCTACTGGTATACCCATGGACCCCAATATAAAGCTTGGACCTAATCTGGATGATAACAAACCTAATCAAAGCAATTCATATGCACAATTCTTGGGGAGTCTGCAATTTTTGGCAAATTCCACAAGACCAGATATAAGTTATGCAGTTAATAAGCTGGCCGCCTACACCACTAACCCAGGTTTAAAACACCATGGTGCAATAAAGTGAATACTCAGATACCTGGCAGGTATGAAAACTCTAGGGATCACATACAGAAAATCCCAAGATGAAACTGAAACCAAAAACCTCTTCCATGGATATGCAGATGCTGCATATGCAAATGCTGACAACCTCAAATCCATGACTGGCTACATTTTTCTAGCAGCAGGGGGAGCAATCACATGGAAATCGAAGAAACAAACCATGATAGCATTGTCTTCTACAGAAGCAGAATATGTAGCACTGTCAGAGGCTGGATGCAATGTGACACAGCTGGGAAATTTGTACAGTGAACTTGGATTCCCACAAAATTCACTGACAAAAATTAAAGGTGATAACAAGGATCCATAATATTGATGCACAACCCTCAATTACCAGCAATCAAAACATCTCGCTATTGGCCATCATTGGGTCTGAAGTCTAGTAACTGACAAAATACTCAATATACAAAACTGTTGTGACCCAGAACAAACAGCGGACATGTTAATGAAGGCATTACCAAGGCCTAAATATATACAACATAGGGCAGAGATGAGAATTCAGTCGACATGCAAACTCAGTAGCTTTCCTCGCATGTGAGTTGGTTTTTCCCATGGGGTTTGCCACCACATATTGTAAGAGTGTCCCTTACATCAGCAAGTCTTATCACATGCCATTGCAGTTATCACATGTTATTCCTGTAGTATATAGTCTATACTTTGAGTACTTGTACTGTATCTTAGTTCTTCCCTCCAAATATACTAAGTTCCTAACATGTCTCATTCTCCCTGAGTGTTGGAAGCTCTGGCTTCCTTCCACTTTTTTTTTGTTACAAACTTACTATCTACACTCTACTCTCTCACACACAGTCTTTTCCCTGAAACCATGCCAACCCTGAAATTACTGCAACAGTCAATTTTTTCACACCGACACCATCACTTGACAATAACACAATGCCCACTCTCATTCTCTTCCTCTGTCTTGTTCTCTCTCGTCTAGCCTGCTCTGTTGGTTCAACCTCCCTTCAACCTGTTCTATGCCTGCACCTCTCTTTCTGAGGTTTCCTACCTGACTCGTTCAGTGCTATGTGGTGCCATTGATTTCTCGTTTCCACCCCACTAGTCTTGTGTATGCCCACCTGCCTTGTCTCAACTCCACTTCTCTCACATTCCCTCCCATTCCATGTTACTCATGGTTCCTCAATGGGTAGACCATGTGCAACTCACGTAGTCCCCATGTGAAAGCCATGTTGACTCATCCAGTGCTGTATGATATGGCCTTGCTATTTCTACCCCATCTGTCCTGTCTCGACCACACCCCTCCACTTGTTGCCCCCATATCTTGGTTCCCAATGATGTGAACGATGCCTTGTATGGTGTTGTTCATCTTTTCACTCTCACTGCCACTCACATCGGCCTTGATGACTTGAACAATGGCATGTGGCATTGTTCATCATCTCTCTACCTACCTACAGCTCTCGCTATGGTCGACCTCATATCGGCCTTGATCGTTGTCTCTCTATCTTCCTAAAGCTCTTGATACCACCCATCCACCTTCCTGACACCTGTCCACCTTCCTGAAACTCTCGCTACCACCCATCCACCTCATATTGGCCTTGACAACTTGAACGACGGTGTCCTTCATTGTCTCCCCACCTCCATTCTGCTCTCACTACCAGCTGGTCACCTTGTATTGGCCTCGACTATGTGACTGATGCCATGTGCCATCATTGTTCATCATCTCCACACCTCTGTTCCACTCTTGGTCCACCCTCACTGGCACACCTTCACCTTGTCTCCCTATGTTCCTTGCCCTCTTGCTACCACCTCAGAGACAGCTAAACAACCAGCAAATGACATGCTACGACAGTCTGCAGCCCAGACAACAGAGTTATGTGACGACGAGCATGTTTGCTCATCAAATTGTGTTGTGTACTCGGCAGATGAACCCCAGCAGACTGCTCCCACCTCCACACTTGATGACACCCTACACATCTGTTACCACCACCGCCACCTGCCACATCACTGCTGATGATGCATGCACAGCCCCCATCAACGATGCCAACATTGTCAACAATGACCATCACCACCACATTCCCAGTTTCAAATGCTCCTGCAGACCACCTAGCTGTAAGTGAGGCACGGACACTGTTGACAGCCCAGGAAAAAGCTGTTACACAAGGTCATATGGACATGTTCATCTGAACATGTTGTACACTTGACGGAGCAGCTCTGCCAGCCCCACCATCTCCAATGGTGGCCCAGGAGCCCCCACACCACCCCAGTCCCACCCTGCTTGCCCCCCTTGCCTTTGTTATGCACCACCAGCCCACAAAAACACCATGCACATCCATGCGGCCTACCACGTCATCAATGGCATGTTCATCAATGACGGTCAACAACCTACCCTGCCCCACTCTGTTTTGCTGGCAGCCACCTCTTCCCACCCCTCACCCCATGTCTTAGGACCCCCCTGTCTCGTTTCACTGACGCTGACTCTCCTCTACCCTCCTTTCTTTTTTTGGCCCCCCCCTCTGCCTTGTTTCACCTTGGCCACTGGTGTTTGACCTGCCACTGTCCCACTGCCATGTCACAGCCTCCAACAGCCACAACACCTGCTACAACCACCTCGGAATTGGTGTCTACGGCCATATCCAGTGCCAAGACGAAGGCAACCACCCCAGAGAACACTCACCAAGCCCCAAATGACGTACAAGGACTGTCCACAGCCCAGGAAACAAATTTGTGAGACGACGAGCACCTGCAGTTGTAAAAACGTGCCATCTGCTCAATGGACAAATAGGGTGTAGCATGGGTCACACCATGGGTAAAGTTTCACACCCCGCACCTGCACCTGCCAACACCGCACCCGTTCTAACACTGCAACCATGGTGACAGGTTTTTACCATGGTCTGTCATGAACACCACAGGTGTGACACCACATATATACACCGTGGACTTTTTGCCTTGTATTTGACATTCTACACCATTAAACATCCTGTATTTGTATTGTATAAGCCCTTAACTAACTTATCTACACCCTGTACACAATATCTAAGCTGAAGTTTCTTCAAAAAAAATTGAATAACACAAATCTTCTATTACTTATTGATTTACATCCACTGTGACATGATGAATCTCATGCCAAAAAAATGAGCACTGGGATTTTATTTAACAATTCTATAGCATCTACATGCAAACACCTTCGTCACTCAAGATGAGCAACAGAGGGATTTATTTACTTAATAATTCTATACAATACTACAAAAAGAAAAAATGGGCATGAAGTTGGCGTGGTGGTGCCCTTTGCCCCCCGCCATTGTAGTGGTGCCCCTGCCCCTTATGGGTAGCGCTCCTTGTGCCGGCATTCCTCCCCCATGTTGTGGTACCTGCTCATTCCATTCGCATCCTCGGCTACCAGCATCCTACCCCTCCCCCTCCCCCTCCCCATTGCCCCCCATTTCCACCCTGTGAGCAGTTGCTCACAGCAGTGGATGGGGGGCTGCTGTAGTAGTGGTAGTGGTGGTGGTGTGTCATTGTCCCTCTCCCCATCATTGTTGTTGTCATCGTTGCTCCCCAGTTCCACCCCACGAGCAGTTACTCATGGCAGTAGATGGGGATGTTGCTGTGGTAGTGGTGGCAGTGTTTCCTATTTTGAGAAGTGGTGGGGTGGTTTAGTGGTCAGGTAGCAGGGTTTTTGTGTGCTTACCTTGTGGGTAACCTGCTACCCAGGGCTCCTGGTACTTCCTGGGGTCTCTTAACCCCAAACAACCCTCTCACATCTCATTTGGATGGGGAGGAGGGGGTGGGTGTGCATCGTGCATTGTTGTTGTAGATAGTTGTAGATAACCTAAAAATAACTGAAGAAAATGGTCATTAATTGAAAAAGACGTAAAAGAACAGTGAAAGTACTTAATTTACATTGTGTCAACAGTTGTCGATGTCCTGATATCCTCGTGACATGGCAATGTTGCAGCCATGCCTCTTGATGGAACAGTGTGGGAATGGGGTCCTCTTCATTGTCCTCCCCATCATGACTTTCGTCCGCTGTCTCCATTGTTAAGGAGCACAAAACACTGCAATCTAGAAAAAAAGAATAGTTAGTTAATTGAAAGAAGCCAACAACTTACTGATGTTACCGTTGTCGAGCAGGAAAATTCATGTTGATCAATGTTCAGCAATGGCCAGATCCAGTAATTCAACCAACCCATCAATACCCATGACACCGCCAAAACAGTTACAGTATGTCACAGGTCTGGCATTTCAGCAACTGTACCCATACCCATCAAACCTGTGGGCTGTTTACCGTGGGTTTACCCATACCCATGCTACACCTTATGGACAAACCCCACAAGCTCCACCTCCCTCAGCAATGGCCTGTACCATTCCCCACACCCCCCTGTCACCCCCAGTTTGGCCCCCAGTCCCCTGTCGTGCACCCCGAGCCCACTGCCGCTAACATGTCACCACAAATGCTGCCTGTGCCTCACGTCACCACCTTGTCATCAACCACGATGTCTACAGCTGGGGACACCCCCCGTTCACTGCCAACCCCATCCATGTCACTAGCACTGTCCACAGCACCAGCCCTGTCCACATCATCTGCCCCACCCCATCACCAGCCCCATTCATTGTCACCAGCCCTGCACCTGTCATGTCCCCTGCACCCCACCTGTCCAACTCTGACTCAGTGTTCTGGTGAACACATAAAGTTATTTGGGATTACTACCATGACCACATTTACCTCACCACCTCCCCCCCCCCAGTCATTTTTTTTGGAGTATGAGAGAGTGTAAGAGTGTCTCTTACATCAGCAAGTCTTATCACATGCCATTGCAGTTATCACATGTTATTCCTGTAGTATATAGTCTATACTTTGAGTACTTGTACTGTATCTTAGTTCTTCCCTCCGAATATACTAAGTTCCTAACATGTCTCATTCCCCCTGAGTGTTGGAAGCTCTGGCTTCCTTCCACATAGAGGTTTTAATACATCTGAAAGCAAGGGAGTGTCAGAAAAAAAATTAACGATACCAGGTCAAAATTTTTTTTTAAGCCATGAAGTGGGGAACTAACTAACTAACTGTGGGAACCACTTTCCTAATAAGGCAATTTAGCTTACAAATCTTCACTGACAAAAAAAAAACTCTTTGCATCTTGCGGTATCATTTGTGTTGCAGCTGCTTCCACAATGACTTTCTCGCTTAGCTTTGGGTGAAGGTGATGTAGATAAGTAAAGTATCTCAGAGGGCCTGTGTCTGTAAAATGATAATAATAATTTACTCTTGGTTGTGTCACATGCATAATTCTGAACTATTTCTTAAAATCCATCTATTGCAAGTTGAAAACTAGCTTAGATTTACATTTGAATAGCAAGTAATATTGACATGCTGTGTTTAAACAATTTCTCCACCAAGAATAAAAGCCAAGTGTGGTTTGAAAGTCAGAAATCAGGACATAACTGCCTGGCAGGTGTGCAGGTGCTATAATTCCTTCCACAACACATTTCAAGCTTCAATTTTGGTGACAAAAATGACAGTATGATCCTACACATTTAAGTAGATCACCAGAAGATTCTGGCTTGTACTAGTATGTGACTTAAAAGTTATCATTGTTCTCCTTCTTCACAGTAAAATACCCCAGATAACAAGTTAAATAATATGCTTACTTGATAATCATCTTCTAAGATCATTTATCTATGAGACCTTCACCCAATAGTAAGCCAGAAAGTTATTGTAGAAGCAATAAAATGAGCTGCAATGCAGCTGATACTGCAAGATTATATTTGCTCATGTTTATTCACCAAGGGCCAGCTTCATTCAGTGCAAATATGGTGTTAGAATAGTACAGTATCTGCCCTGTTAGTATCTCTGTGTTTGTGAGATTGTCAATGTCCCTCTGGCACAAAAATATGTTACCTAATTTTTTTTAACAGCTTGAGGGCTGGACTAACTAACCATCCCTATATGGTAATTTGACCATGTGACACCCCCTTGTCTGAAAGGCGAGAAATTTAACTTTTCAATTATATATTTAACCATTCCTATGAACTCACCCATGCTAGGCTTGAGGGGGAGTGTTGGGATAGTCAATCCTAGTGCATCACATTAGTGCATCACTAGTGCATCATGGCCAATAATAGAGCACAATGTATTTATAGATCATAAGATAGGTACATTATAGTATAGGAGAATACAAGATGTTCTACCTTATCCTGAACACCCATCATTAAATCCCTATGAACTTCTACTCCATTCCATAATCCCAAGACACCACCTGGACGACCACACAGATGAGCAAACACACCCAGAATGCAAAGCACCCAAATGACATCTGGCATTGGCAGGGCAACAGATGGCAGGGGCAATGGACAATGAACAATGGATGGCATGGACAATAACAGATAGCAGGGAATGACAAATGGCAGGGAATGATGAACAGCAGGGAACAACACACAATAGGGATGATGAACAGTGGGGAGACGACGAACAGTAGAGATGACAAACATCAGAGATGGCAAACAACATGGTCATCAAAGACAAACAGCAGGGATGAGACAATTTCAGTTACTAGGATATTATGAGGCACTTCTTCGTTAACTATTTTATTGACCATGCCCACAAATTTATTATTTTATTACCTAGATTTGTACTGTAGTAAATCAATGTAGAATAGCAGCCCGTGATGGTTTCCTGGTTTACTGGTTCCCAGGTTTTGCACAACCCAGGAAATCATAAAAACAGAAAAAAAACTGGAAACTAAATTGCCATATTGCTGATGAAAAAAGGAAGGAAGGAAGGTTGACAGAATTTTCTGTTCACCTCCTCGCAGTAATTATACATCTCACCATTTAATGAGTTGGGTCACTTTAGGTGAATGTATTTGTGCTTTTCCTGTGGAATACAGAATTGTTATTCTAGCTTGCATAGGCTACAGAGCTTCAATTGCAAAGTATACACTAACATCACACACCTGCAGGACTAGCAGATGGATAAAAACCTATTGAAATGTAGGATTGAGAAGCTGTCTTCAGTGTAATTCATTTGGGATTAGCACAAGAATGATAAGTAAAGAATGGATGAGTAACAGGAAAGTCAAAATGCAAGAAATCTGGAAAGTGTAAGAGTAGGATGAGGAGAGCATCCAAAATCTCAGAACCAAGCATGCTGTATAGGCCTATTATAGTATATTAAGTATCAGGGAGAACTAGGTAAATTGTGAGTGTCTTGCAGTGGACAGGAAAATCTGAGGGTGAGGCCAAGGGGGTGTCACATGGTCAAATTGCCATATTGGGATGGTTAGTTAGTCCAGCTCTTGAGCTCTTAAATTTTTTTTTTTTGGTAACATAATTTTGTGCCAGAGGGCCATTGGCAATCTCACAAACACGAGACATTGTAGCAGGGCAGATACTGTACTATTCTAACATATTTGCACAGAATAAAGCTGGCCCTTGATGAATAAACATGAGCAAATATAATCTTGCACTGTCAGCTGAATTGCTGCTCATTTTATTGCTTCTACAATGACTTTCTGGCTTCCTGTTGGGCAAATGTCTTGTAGATAAATGATCTCAGAAGATGATTATCAAGTAAACATATTATTATCTTACATGTTTCCTGGGGTATTGTACTCCAAAGAAGTAGAACAATGCCACAATATTTAAGTCATATACAAGCCAGAATCTTTTCTAAATGTGTAGCATCATATTCTGTTACCAAAGATGAAGTTTGAAATGTGTTGTGGAAGGGATCGTAGCACCTGCATGCCTGCCACTTGTGTCCACCCTGATTTCTGACTTTTACACCATCCTTGGCATTTCTTTTTGGTGGAGAAAATGGTGTATGAATGTTCCTTTCTATTCAGATGTGAATCCAAACTAGTTTTCAACTTGTAATAGATGGATTTCAAGAAATTGCTCAGAATTATGCATGTGACACAGCCAAGAGGGAGTTAATTTTACTGACACGGGTCCTCTGAGATACTTTATCTACATTTCCTTCACCCAAAGCTAAGCCAGAAAGTTACTGTGAAAGCAGCTGCAATGCAAGATGCAAACATTTTTTCTGTTGGCCATCAATGATTTGTAAGCAAAGTGTCCTTATTAGGAGATTAGTTCCCACAGTGGATTAGTTAGTTCCTCACTTCATGGCTTAAAAAAAAAATTGACCCAGTATCCTTAAACTTTTTTCTGACACCCCCTTGGGTGAGGCACTTCCAACTTGAAGATGCATGGAATTTCTAAAATGAAGCTTGAAGGATCACAGATGGGTTGCAGGGAAGTGTAAACCAATTAGAAAGCAAAAAAAACGATAGAAAATGAGCTAAGGGCAGGGGAGATACAGTAGTCCGAAGATTCTCATTGAGAGTGTGGCTGTGCACATGACGAAACTGTGTCGCATTGAGACCCAAATAACTGCAGTTGCTCGAGAATTAAACTATCTGTCAGTGGGAATATCTGGAGTGCAGGGATGAAATGGCATGAGTATGGGCCCCAGGAATAGGGAGAGAGAACAGTGAGACACCAAGACTTTCAGATCAAGAACAAATAAAAAGCAAAAGATGAGGTATCAAGGAGACCTGAGTGCATGCAGTAATGGAACTGACAATCACACCTAACATTGGATGACTTCCCGTAGCGTCTGAAACTTCAGATGATATTTTCAGACCACATCAGCTGACATGCCGGCTGCCAAATGGGGTCGTCTTCAAAGCCTGCTGTCAAGAGCTGTCCAGTCATACCCTCTTTCAGATTCGGATCTGAAGGAGGGGTACCCCCCCCTCCTTCAGCTTCAAAATATAAATATAAATGCTTTTCACACATCTTTTCATTGCCCGACAGGCTTGCCAATGTCACCATCACCCACAACACCCCATCACAGATGTTCATCAGAATGTTATCTGCCGTGCTTCCTCAAGCACACTCCATCCAACTACTACAGAGATGCATGACTGGCAGCTATGCACCCAAGTTTGAGCTCTCAGAGCCAATCATTGCATGTCAACCCCTGAATGACACTCCTGATTGACCACCCACTGAATCGGACCTCTAGCCGGTGAGCACAAGCTGAGGAGAACATTGAGGAAAAGGTAAGGCATAAGAATGCAGCCTATACCACCTATGCTGATATTGAGGTACCACAGACTATACTCAACTGCATCTGACTCAAAAGACAGAGCAGTTCCACGACGCAAAACATCAGGGTAGAAGATCCGACGGATATGTGGTGGCTAAGTGCATCGTCGTCGTCTCAATAGTGCAATACCTGAGAGTGTATAAAACCTGCAGGTCTGTTCTTGAGTTTTTCCTCAGTTTCATGACTTCATCTATTGTTCTTTTTGAACCAACTTTGCCTAACACTTGTTACAATGTCTGAGAACATCCAACCCCAACAAGTACCAGTATATGCTGGCCAATGTGATGTCCAGTATGTGCCTCCCAATTGGTTCAGTGGAGTCACCCTGCATCCCCCCTCATGGGCCCCACCGCCTAATGTACATCGTTGATGAAAATTTGCAGCATCCACTTACCTTTTCCGATAGTTGCCTGGTTTTCGTGAATCCTTTGGACGTTCTGATCCTGCTGGATCCTGTAATGATGTATGTCACAAGTTAACCCAATGTTGTCTCAATTCCTCATCAGGATCTGATTAGTGCCCTGTCCACCCTGCGGGGAGTGTCCATGGCTTTGCATTTGATAAAACAAATCAGTATCAGGTGGGTTGCAATACATCTCATACACATCGGTTGTGAGAAGTTAAGCACTCAACATAGAACCCACCTCGTTTTGGAGAGCAATTGATTCCGAATGTCAGCACTCATGCATTGGAGCAAGCTCACAGCCATGTGTTCAATCCTGCTCTTGCGACCCCCTTGCCTGTGGACGACGACAATGACTTTCCACCCTCTCATAAGATCCTTGAAAAGCTCACTCGCCCGAGCACCAAGGTGGCCGGTGCACGCCACTCAATTCCTGAGCTGAAAGGGAAGGGAAAGCAAAATCTCATCAACTCACCCGTCGTCTCCCAGTCTGGCAAAGGCAAACGTAAAGCAGCTTCCCCTCTGCGGCCTGCCAATGGCAAGAAGCAGCGTGGTGGCCATATGGTTGGTGTTGCTAATTATTCGGTTGAGGATCTTGATGTGCTTTTTGATATCCTCGAGGAGCGCATGCCCTTGGGTGGCCATGCGTGGAACTCAGCAACCGATGAATATAATGCATGGGCACAGGAAAATGGTCGCCCATCTCGAACTGTGAAGTCACTCAAGCTGAAGTTCAAGCAGGTCAGAATTTGCTTATCAATTCTTCATGAATTGCCCTGATCCCTGGCCTGCCTAGCTCATGAAAACTGCAAAGCCCACTGGGGAGGCAGAGGTGCCACCTCACATCAAGCGTGCTCATGCAATCGATGACCTTATGAATGAGAAGGCTGGTTCACGTGATCTAGATGACCAGGACATTGTTGATGCTGACCCAGAGGTGATTGAGGTCTCAGAGAGCAAGGAGAAGGACATGGCTTCATGTAAAGATGACAAAAAGGTTGTCATGAAGGTGGAGAAGGCTCAGACTGGCCCTTTGGCCCGTCGTCTCAGTGCTGATTGTATTTCTGCAGAGTTGTCATGCACACGCTCCCGCAACAATGGCCAGGCATTGCTAGCAAACATCTCCCAAGTTCTCGACCCCAGTACATGACGTGCTCATGCTGAGGAGCAATCCATCAATACACTGCAGACCGGCCAGATCTTCATGCTATCCAGTCAGCTTTGCGAATCACAGAGGCAGGTCGAAGCTCTTTGCAATCAGCTTGCTGATGCTGAGCGTCATTGTCACAATGCTGAACGTCGTGCTGATCGTGCTGAACTGATGGAGATGATCACAGAGTCTCATGGGCGACAAGTTGTTGCTCGTCATCCACTGAGCCCCCATCGTGCTCCTCGTGTTGGGCGTCCTCCTCATGGCGGCCAGCGCACACATCGTCATTTCTGGCAGGAAATACATTATGCTGACGGAGGTCATGCAACACGATATCTTGGATCAGATGACGATGATGCTGAGGTACAAGGTGAGAAGGATTCACCTGGAACTCAGCGGTATACATTCGATGATGGATCAGTAACTCCTAGGCATGGCTCAATGTCATCGACACCTCCCTCCTGTTCTCTTCAGCAGGAAGTCCATGATGCTAGTCCACGCTCCTCTATGTCTCCACATCATTGTTGCCAAAGTGTTAGTGTCTGATTATCTTGGAGTACATTCAGTGTTCTTTTGTTCTTTCATTCTTTCATTCTTTCATTTGTACCATTCTTTGGCTATCTTGACTGCTTTGATTGTGGGTTCTATTGTTCCCCTCACTACTCTCGTTAATTGTGTGCTTGATATGTTACATACCACTTCAATAAAACCTAATATGAAAAGTGCTTGGTGTGATCTACTCTGAAGCAACAAGATGAAATCTACCAACTCGATCATTTCTTTGTTGCTCAGAGAAAAGCATACCTTCGAATGACATCCATAACTCCTCCTGCTCATCTTCTCTCCAAATTGGCATATACACTGTCTGGATCTGATTATGGCCAACTGCATGGGCACAAAGGTTAAACAGCCTTGACACTGTTTCAAGAAGATCTCCCCGGAGGTCACTGTGGTTGATTGCCAAAGGGACACGCAAGTGACCAAAAGAGCCTTGCATTGCATGCATACCCCATTCAGCAGTCTGTCGATAAGAAAGCAGTTGGCGATCATACTGCAGAAGGTGGTTGCACTCTTCTTCATCCACCAGAAGCCTGGTGCCATCCTTCATTGGCGCTCTAATGCAACCTGCTATTTGGTCAGTACCACGTGGAAATGCTGTATCTGTCACAAGATAGTACCCATCTGGTGTGCGTGAACACAGCTTTTCATATATTGGCCATGCAACGCGTGAATCATGCCAGCTACCAGGTGCGTTCAAATTATAAGCAATGATAACTCCTAAACCTAATGAGAGATGATCTGTACAACATCATTTGGCTGTTCTCACCATCAGCTCCGAATGCAAAAACAGAACTTATAAAGTGTTCCTGTAACCAACCATTGAAAGTGGCATTTTCCACCTCTTGATCTTGTGAGGTTTGAATGGGGAGGTTTAAGCCATCCATTGAGCCAAAAGCACCAATAAGGAGTGGATGTCGAGCAAGAATATGGCTATTGTTTTCCTCAAATTCATTGCCCACAGGCCACTGGATCCGTGCATCTTTCATACGCTTCAAGGTGAACAAAAGAATTCCAAGGGTGAACTCAATGTAGCGTGAGACAGTGGTTGGGACTATTGCAAAGATTTGGGAAAGGCTCACATCCAGCATTGTGGAATTGAGATAGTGTAGTATAAGACCTAGGGCACCACAAGCATCAAGGGAGCGGCGGATGACTCGTGGCACCGAAGATGTAAGCACATTGTGATGAGGAATTGGTGTTTCATTCCATATTCTCTCAAATCCATGGTGGAGGATGTCATGAAAAGTCACAACATCGAAGCCCATAGTGGTGATAAATGCACGATCATTTTGGCTGTGATATAGTGCTAGCCATGGAGTGTCTGTGCGTGGATTGGGAAGGAGGTCTGCGCGAGTGAGATAGAGTCGTCGCAAGGATCGTCTCGAAACCCTAAGCCTGTGTGCTTCTTCGAGGCCATAGCAAACCAACCCTGCATATGCTACAAGTTCATCTTGGAAACGAGCTCCTGCATTCTGCTCAGCCAGCATCAGCTGCAGCAGAAAGACAAACTCCTCGTCTAAATCCATCGAGAATGGCATCCGCTAGATCGGAACGAGATCCCCATCAATGCATCATCGATCAACTTTTATTGTCCTTCTAAATCTACTCTCCCTGCGCTGTTAACTTATGGTCTGAAACTCCAGGTCCAAATATTTTCAAACGCCGCTCGTTGATGGGTTTGGAACGAAATCTAGGTTTTCAAATGCTACGGGAAGTCATCCATTATGTCTGAAACATCCATGGTGGCAGACCCAGAATATCATATATTGCAGGTGGTAGGCTAACGAGGCCAAATGCGGCCTCGATACTGGCGTGGGAACTCGATACTGGCTATCGAGACCACAAACACCATTACGCCCGAGCGCGAGCGCTAGGCCAGCTTCTCCGAGTGTCAGCAACTTGTGTTTTATGTTTTACGATCGCAGTTATCAGAGCGATGGTTTCACCTTTCTTTATGGAAGGCCTGTAACAGTCAAGTATCAACGCGATGGTTTCACCTGCTTTCTTGATGGAAAGCCGGTAACAGTTCAAACGAACTCCGCCAGCTAGTCAAGGAGACGAAACGACCGATGTTGATGGAAACCAAACAACGGCTAGCTTCTTGTATATAATCATTGTACGTATAGTACGCTAATCAATACCCCTCAGCTGGTTCTGAGCATTGGAAACATTTTCGTATCGATCCCTCACAATGAAATACGGGCATGTATTTCTCGCATGCGCTGGAGCAGCCATCGTCGCCGCTGCCCCTCTTATCAACAATGAAGATGCTTCTCTCGTAACGCGGAGGTGAGTCTACAGACTTAATCCAACCGAAGAGTACTAACCCTTCGTAGTGATAGCTCTGGCTCGTCATCCGTCCGTCGGGCACTCGACAGTGACGACACACTTGTTCTTCGTGAACCTTCACTGGCCAATGATGGTGATGCGTTGCTTCATGCACGTGGCTTAGACCTTCTCGTTCGGGCATTTGATGAGCAGTTAGCAGCACGAAGTGTCGAGCATGCCGATGAAATTGCTCAGCGCGATCTTGCGGGACTGGAGAGACGGTTTTTTTTTCATCACCTTCGCAATATGATCACGATGCACCGGGCGAAGGAGGCCGAGGAAGATGCACAGAAGTCAACAGCAAAAGCAGAGAGTAAGAGAGAGAAGGCCAAGAGATTGCGATTCGAAGCTAGCGACCGTCAGACGCCGAACAGTGAGGAATCGTCCTAAATATTTATGATGTGCTGTATATCAGTGTGTTGTATTAACATGCATCGTCTTCTCTTTAAATTGGGAACCCAATATCGGCAACATTAACTAGTCCAAGAAATCAACAGTGGAAATACAAAGAGGTAATACTATGATAGAGTCACTCAAGGGTCCTGACTATCTTTTTTGTGCAATATCCATAGAGTCACTCAATTCCCAGTCGGACGACGCCCCATCCTGTCTCACCATCTCTCCGTGAATCGTGATCGACTCCTTAGACTGCCACCGCCCCCTCTTGACTCGACTCAACTGCAAACCTCGTGTGCCATGTCAAAGACGTTTTATGCTGAATGTCACCTGCGTTCCCGAAGGCCCACAAGACTTCGAAATACAATACTCCACTTCGACAGACATTCCTAATCCCACCACTTCAAATGCATGCCAAGCCAACTGCCAGTCTGATTGTCCTCCCCGCAAATCCTCCTCTGTGTATCAAGGCTTCAAAAGCCCCAACAACGCCAACAACCCTCCTGTCAGCCTTGGGATAAGCGTTTTCCCGTCTACTGGTCGCAACAACCCGCGGTGACCACCCTCCGCCGCCGCCAATGTGAATTCTAAAAAATTCCAACTTTTGAAACTTATCTCCCGGTTCTTGTAGGCCGCCTGTCTCGATTCCCGCCAGTTTTTTATCCTGGAAAATGCAATATGTCAGCAAACTCCGTCCATCATGAGAACTTGACCATTCAACCAGTGTACTGTAGTCAAGGAGGCTTCCAACCCCTCCATGTCAAAGGCGTGAAACTCATGCGACTGATAGCCCTCAACACCAAAACACATCGCCCTGACTTGTTCGGCCTCAGTCCATGATCTTGTTCACATAATGCATCTTGCCGCTGCTATAATTCTATCCCGCCGATTAGCACCTTTCAGATAGCTGATGGATGTAGTGGCAAGTGCGATTTCGGCAGAGTATGGTCCTCGAAGAGCACGGTGAAACTCCTCTCGCTCCCTTTCCACCAGCTCTCTCTGACAGCCCCTCCGGGCGCCAATTGAACAACTGTGCTGCCCCATCTGCAGCAATGCACTCTGGCGTGTCTTCAGTTTCGGCCTCTCGATTGAACTCTTCATAATTGTAAAGCCTGTTGTAAACCGCTCTGGCCCCGCAACCTACAGTCGTAGTACGGCCCACATTGTCAGTCCATAGTAACACACGCAGAGCCAATGTGTTTCCTGTCCTGTGCTCCACTTTAGCCAAAAAAACCAGCGTCTTTCCAAACATGCCAGCTTCCGCATCGTTGAATTTGAGTAGATGGGAAATCAGAGTTCTGCAAGCTCGATGAAATTCGCGCACCGCCGTACGTGGACTGTCATCAGCGCTGGAGGCGTAGAATGCGTCTGCAATGGTGCACATATAATCGTCGTACGATGGCGTCGCCTGCGTTGTGCTAACTCAACCGGTTTTACCCGGCTCTAGGTTCGTCGTAAAGGCGGGTTCCAAGGGTAAGGAGGCTTTTCGTAGGCCTCTGCGCTCTTCCGAAACATTCCGAAATAGTCAGCTGACTGCGCTTCAGATCACTTCTCTCTGGGAAAAGACGCTTCCGAGCCGTGAGCGTCACGCGCCCGATCGGCCAGGTACGCTTTGCAGCCGTGGGACGTCTGTTCGGTTCCCGGGCTCTCGGGCGCGGCACAATCACGCCAAGCCGAACTGGCAGTTCGCTTGCACGTCGCGTTATCCCAGGATGCCGTTTGGCATCGTTGTCGTCTCTCTTCCTTCCCCTCTTCCCTCCGTCTATGAATGGGTGGGCACATTAAACTGAGCTGTCCAGCCTCTACAGTGGGAGCCCCTGGGTGGCGAGGTTCAATGTTGACCCCTCTTTCTCTTGTTCTCACTCCCTGCTTGTTCATCGTGCTGATTTCACATCCCCCCAATCCTCAGACCCGCCCTTGAATCGGCTCATGGTTCATCAATCAAGCTCATTGGACAATGTCTCACACTGCTCCCAGCCTGTTTCAATGTGATCCCCTTCGATCTGTTGGTGCTCCTTGTCCTTGTCGCTGCTGCCTCCATCCTCACCATGATGGTCTCTACTGTTGTGTCAGCTGATGGTCTTCCTGAGCATCGTGCCAAGTGCATGTGTTTCTCACTAGACATTCCCCCCTCTGCTGACGTGGCTGCCGCCGATCCTGCTGGCTCTCCCATGACTGTTGAGCTCCCATTTCCTGGCGAGTTCATTGATGGGGAGTTCCAGGTGGTCTATGAAACCCTGTGAGCTCTCATCTCATGCTTGTCAAAACCAACTAACACCTGTGATCTGTTTTAGCGAGGGGAGCAAGGCCTTGCTCCCCTCGAAGCTCTCTGCAAACAGTTCAAGCTGCCACACAGTGCACCGAACAAAGTGGCCCTCATCAAGCGCTTGACGGAGTTCAGCCAGCAGAAGGAGAAATGGCAAGGGTATGTCAGATTGATGCACATTATCTTCCAGGACTGACCCATCATGCAGCATCCTGCCTGGAGCTCACCGTGCCCATTGTGGTCCTCACAGTGGCACAAAGAACACTAGCATGAAGAAATCAGCTCAGCGCCGCATCGCACTTTTCCCTCCTCTCGACGTCGCCCACTTGATGGATACATCGGTTGACTGCCGCACACAGGAGGAGATCGAGAACATCCTTCCCTGGGTAAGGGTCTGTTCTCTCGTCCTCTCCGTCCACTCACCAGCTGCAGGTGAAGATGATAGGCATGATGTACCCATATCCACCTCCATGCTCATCTGTGATGGTCACCTGTGTCATGCCTGCTATGGCAGCACCATTCATTGCCCCCACTGCTGCTCCTGCTGACAACGACATGCAGGTAAAGACGTTTAAGATGCTGCAAGAGATCCTCCTCCATGTCAACCCCTCTCTCACTCAGCTGTGGACAACAATGCTCGGGTCCCCTCTGTTCCTCTAGCTGCCATACAGCCTCCTGTGTCTGCTTTGATCAACCTGCAGTCTCTCACCTCCCTCTCGCTCCCTCTCATGCCTGCCCCACCTCTCGGTGTAGTCATCCAGAGCAGCAGCAAGCCTGGAAAGGCAGCCGACATCCGCACCATTATACTGGGCAATGGCACAGAGCTCAAGCCCACTCTCACTGAGATACCCGATCCACCTGTGGTGTCATTCATTGACAACATCCCCCGACTGAACCAGATGTGGGATGACACCTTGATCCACTGGCGCAAGGACTCTTGACTGCACATTCGAGGTGAAGCTATCACTCTCAGCTACTGGCCTGTGCTGTACAAGTATTCAGGAGCACCTATGTGGAAGGGAATCAAGGACAAGTTCTTCGAATGGAAGGTAAGCAGTGATACCATGGCTCTGACAGGCACTGTCCACTCACACTTGTTGTCCTTGCCCAGGTGCTTGTACACTGCTTCCAATGTGGCTCACCCAAAGAATTCTGGTCAGAGTTCACTACCGCTGGCAAGCCACTCTCGTATACAGCAATTGTCAGGCAGCTCCAGGAACAGTGTGAGGCAGTGGATCTGATCCTTACAGAGAAGGCACGACAGGAGTATGGGGATACATTCAACCATGTGTTCTCATACCATGGCCATGGCTCAGAGCAGGTTGTGATGTCGAAGACATCTGACATTGCAAAGCACTATTGTAAGCTCCATGACCTTTCCTCCCTTGAGTAGACTACCTTCCTTCCACTTTCTCATTATGTTGCTCGTGATTTCTCACATTCAATAGCCTACACATTGCTTAACTTTGTTTGTCTGACAGTAGATAGGTATCTAAGATACACATGTTACATAGCATAGGTTTGAACAATACAATACTACAAGCTGTCTTTCATGCACAGTGGCAGGACCTCCCACAGCTGAAGCACTTCTTTGTGGGTGCTCGGTAGGGGTTTGTCAGGTCCTCTCGCCTCTCAGTTGGGTTGTCATTCCAAGATATGAGATACTTGACAATTGTCAGGTTGGTGAATTCTGTGCTCCACCCACCCCACTCACAGATAGTTCTCAGTGACTAGCGCTTGTGTGATGCAAAATACTGGCAGCCTCCCCAACAGAAAGAGTGGGTGCTGTATGGGGATGGGTCAATGTTCACATCTAGCAAATTGTTATGGAACATCTCCAAAAATGTATCTGAGGTCTATGTGAATCAAGCTGAGCATACAATAAACAATGGGAGGTGGCACAAACTCACCATTGGCTTCTCTGTCACTCTGTCACTCACATCCATCCAGCGAAACAGGTAGCCAGTTTTGATTTCACTCACACTGATCCAGTCAGCCAATGCTTGGACAGGACAGAGGTAGGCATCATCATTTAGCTGGAGGTGGAGATGGAAAGGCTTAATCTCTGTGGATGGAGGGCCAAGTTGATAAATTTGGCCAAACACAGTGTCTGGAACCATCCAACTTACCTCCAAACTAATGGGTCTTTCGATATGGCAGTGTGAGGGTGACAAGAGTTCTCTCTATCTTTATGTGTGACATCTTTATCTTCAGCACCTCATCAACTCGAAGCATGCACCAGAAGGCAAGGTTATAGGCTGCAGCAAGCAAATGGCGGGTGTGCTCCCCCCCCCCCCATTTATCAGAAGTCTTCTTGCTGCATGAGCCAGGTGCATAAGCTGGAATATCTCTGTTCTCTGGCTGATGATTGAAGTTGTGAAGCTTCTTGAGGATTTCCTGGCAGCAACTTTGTTGTCAACTTTGGTACCACCATGAACATAGTATTAGCTTACAGGTGTGATTGCATGGGCACTCATAGTTGTCTCCCCTGCTCATACCTGTTGGTGATGTCAGAAGCTCTGATTATCCTGCAATCATATGCCCTCACCTTTTGGTGCCTGAGGCTCAACATGTAGCTGGACACTGTCTGAGAGACTGACAGGTTTCCAACCATCTTTCCTGTTGTTTCATTCTTGTGCCAGGGCAGTGATCCAAGACCGTAGATGCGACCAAAGATATAGGTCATTGAGGCCCGCATCTTCTGGGCATGGGAGTATGTTCCACAAATTGTGGTGGGTGGCTTGGGATTGCCATCAAGCTGTAACTCATCACAGCTGGAGAATGATACAATGTCAGCCAGTGGATGGCTAGAGTCTGAGGCATGCTCATTGATGATCCAAGCACAGATGAACCATGGAGACTGTGGGTGTGGTGTCTCCTGGAGAAACTCCTCCCGCTTCATGATCAGCCCTTGCTTGATCAAGAAATCCACACAGCGGTTTGCTTGACTGTGCATGCAGTGATCAGTCATCTTGCAGTAACACAGGAGTGTGTCTGCTAAAAATCAAACCTTGTGTATTCATTGTGGGTGTTCTCAGAAACACCCTTTGAAGCATCTTGCAGTGTGCTCTGGAGCTGCCAAAAATCCTCAGCAATGTCAGCTTCCTGTTCATGGTCATCATCAGCATTGGTGGGCAGCCCCAAGGCCTCTTGTTCCCCATTGACATCATCTTCAATCTATCCAGGTGTAGGCTTCTCCCACCCATCCTTAGGTTCAATGGCATTCAGAACACCTGCAAAATTGGGGTTTTCAAGCAAGGAATGGGTAGTTGCAGACATTGAGGCAGAGAGAGAGAGAGGAAGCAGAGGGAAAGGGGCAGAAAGCAATGAATTTAAAGGAGACTGAACATGTACATGCTCCTATATACAAGTATAGTACTACTACAAAAAGAAGGGAAAAAGACAACAGGTTTGCACATGCATCAGGGTGAGGAAGTGAGATCAATGACCTCATGTTTGATATAGGCTCCTGATGATGATGTGGCATGAGATGGTGGCACAGTGAAACATGCTGCATCTACACACCTTCAACGGCAGAAGAGCAGGAGGCAGAAGGCACCAAGGAGGCCTGAGCAGCAGTAACCCATGGTTCCAATGGTTTACCTGCGAAGAAACATATGATGAACCCAGCAATGAGCAGGACACAATACGGGACTAACCCTTCTTGTGTGACCTGAATTCCGCTATGCATTGTGGAAGAACATGCATGACAAGCATCAGTGGCAATGTGGCGCACACATAGAATCCATCTTCCACCCAGTCACATACACCAGCCATTGTTGTCATTGTGTCATGCTCACCTTGGATCGCAGCCAAGATCTGGTCGATCATGGGCCTTACTTTGAGGGTGATACAAATCTCAGACAGGTGCGAGCCAGGACAACCCCAAGCTGGCCACATCATTAGCTTGATACACGCACACACTTTTGGTCTTGCTAAATTTATCACCACTGCAAACAACTGTCAGAAGGAATGAAGAATGTTTTTTTGTATCACTTACAGCTGCAAAATGGTTGTCGCACCAAACACAACAGCATCTGAGTCTTTGGTGATGATGGCATCCACAAGATGCAGCTTCGAGAGCGCTGCAAGCTCAGCCTCAGCCTCACCAGGTGCCTGCCATGCTGTGAGCCAGGTAGAGACCATGATAGTGCAGGGAACATCACATACATCTACCCAGGGGAACCCTAAATGGTCGAGCATCTCCTTCATCGCTGTGGTGATCCAGTGGTGGTTCCCTTGAACTCGCTTCCCTTGCTTCTTGTTTGGTCGCTCCTGTCCATCAAAAATGAAGACAGGATATATCGGCAACTGGAGCAGGTGGCAGCAGTGTGCAAACAGCGTTGCCAGCTCAGGGCTCTTTGTATTACTATGACAATAGCATGCAGCATAAATCCAACCACTGTTCATTGACATTAGCTTCCCGCTACCACAATAGTTTAGCATGCCACTTACCTAGCATCAATTCCCACCCAGTATCCTCGGATTCCAGCTACATTGTTGACAAACCTAGTGTTTAAGAGTCCAGTTCAGTCCAGTTTGTTGACCCCCAAGGGGGTCAACCAGAGACCAAAACTGGTCCAAATCAATTCCCAGATTAGATGGACCGCAACCGAACTGAATAGGACCAGTCCTATTTGGTTCAGTTGACCCCAAAAGACCAGTTTTAACCAGTCTTCAGTCTGTTTTTATGAGTCTTAACTAAATTATAATATATTGTAGATAAATTTAATTATATTTACACCCTGCGAGCAGTTGCTCACAGTGGTGTTGCTAAAAGACTGAAAGAAAATGAAGAAGAACAAGATAATAATAAAATAGCCCCACCATCTCGTGTTTGTAGTGAGGGTGGGGGGTTGAGAGTGGTTGTCATTTGTCATCTCCTCCCCATCGTGTGTTGCCACCTCCCCTGTTCTCATTGTCATCCGTTTTCCACTCCCTGTCGTTCATCTGCCCCTGGTGCATTGTTGTTCATCATTGGCACCTCCATTACCCCCTACAAGCAGTGGCTTGTAAGCAGGTTGGTGGTGCTGTGATGTGGTGTCAGCCATCGTCCCTGGCTGCTGTTGCTGTTGCTGTCTGGAAGTGGCAGTACCCATTGCCACCCTGCAAGCAGAGGCTCGCAGCAGTGACGTAGGGCATGGGTGGGGTACATCGAGGGCCCAGGTGCGTTGCGTGGTGGCTAGGTGACATTGTTAGTAAAAGTAATAAGATTAAAACAAAAAAAAACATACCCAACAGCCCAAACAATGATAGTTGTTGTTTGGGCTGTCTGGATGTGGTGGTACCCATTGCCACCCTGTGAGCAGAGGCTTGCAGTGGTGACGTAGGGCATGGGTGGGGTACGGCAAGGGCCCAGGTGCATTGCGTGGTGGCTAGGTGACATTGTTAGTAAAAGTAATCAGATTAAAACAAAAAAAAACATACCCAACAGCCCAAACAACGATAGTTGTTGTTTGGGCTGTCTGGATGTGGTGGTACCCGTTGCCACCCTGCGAGCAGAGGCTCACAGTGGTGACATAGGGCATGGGTGGGGTATGGTGAGGGCCCAGGTGCATTGAATGGTGGCTAGGCAACGTCATTAGTAAAAGTAATAAGATTAAACAAAAACAAAACATACCTGATGGCCCAAACAACGCTAGTTGTTGTTTGGGCTGTCTGGATGTGGTGGTACCCATTGCCACCCATGGTGATGTAGGGCATGGGTGGGGTATGATGGCGTGGGTACAGGTGCATTGTATGGTGGCTAGGCGATGTTGTTAGCAAAATATAAGAAACTAAGAAAAGAATTGTTAGTAAAAGAAATAAGATTAAACAAAAAAAAAACATACTTGACAGCCCAAACAATGACTAGCATTGTTTGGGCTGTCTGCTTTGCATTTGTCCTGAATTGTTCATTGGCGGTGCTTTTGGGGCAGGCAGTGTGCATGTGTTTATGGTGGTGGTGGACATGGGACTGGATTTGTGGGAGTCATTTGTTGTTGTGGGAGTCATCTGGCAATGGTGCCACTGTTCTTTTTTTTGAGGAGCACATGACCACATGGTCCATGCATGGCCACAGGGTATATAAGTACCTGTCAAACAACTCCTTTTCCCCTGGGCTTGTCCCGCTTCATGTAAGTATAGTATAAATAGTAATAGTAGTATTTATATTTTGTTCTTTTATATACTTTTATATACTTATTTCTGTATTTTGTACTTGAATAATACTATATATTTAGCAGTATAAACATGTGTGAAAGACTGGTTAAGACTGGTTTCAACCAGTTTTCTATCGGTTTTGTGATTTTTTTCCAAAACTGATCAACCAACCGCAACTGATGGTTCAGTCTCTTGCGGTTAAGTTCAGTTAAGGGTCCAGTCTTTTTCCGGTCTTATGGACTGGACCCTTGAACACTATACAAACCCCTTTTCAACAGCGAGGTTGCATAACAATTCTGATTTTGATATGGGAGCAAGAAGCTGATGGTGGGTACAGGGATCAGCATCAAGTGGTATCACTTAATGTGGACATACTCACCATCCACAGTCCATTGATACCCATAGTGCCCACAGATGATGGAAGTTCAAGACAAACTTGAGAATAGGAGTCTTGATTTTCATCTTGCAATTGTTTAAAGGGGTCTGGCAGCAGTGATGAGCCCAGCATTTCCACTGTGAGCAGCCGATGGTGTTGCTTCCTACTGCACAAGAAGAAGGGGAGAGTTGTGGATGAGAAAGAGTAGGCATCGAGGGATACTAGTATGAGAGAACGATAGTAGGTAGAACAATAGTAGGTAGCAGGAGATACATATGATCCTCTTTAAATGGAAAGTCATATCTCTAGGTGTAGACGTGACTAGCCTTGACTAGCCTTGATGGTGGGGAGAGAAGAGAGGATGGGGAATCCACATGTTAATAAACATTCCAATGGATAGGGATGTGATGTGGCAACTAGAAGCTGTCAAAGGAAAACTAACAGTAAGGGAGGGTGTAAATGAAAAGTGCTGGGAGAAGACTCACTCAATGATACATCAGCAGCAGAAGTGGACCAACACAGAGAGCAGGACAGCAGGATATGGTGGGGACAGTGACCTCAAGCTCCAATGCATAGCAGTTGACAGGATGAAGAAACACGATAACATGATAGATGTAAGCGAGAAGCAGACAGTGGGGATAATAGAGGGACCATCCAGGCAGGCAGCAGGGGTAATAGAGGGACAGTCCAGGCAGGCAGGGAGGATCATCTTGCTATCTATACTGGAACATCATTTTTCCAGCTTGTGTCAGCTTCGCCTGAGTTCTCGCAGGGAGTTTGCAACATACATGATACTGGAAGGGAGTTTGTTGCCAGGAAAATGATGCTCCAGTGGGGACAGGCATATTGGCCAATACCCACCTTGTCACACTAGCTTGGCACAGGGTGCTAGATCAGGGCAAGTGGGTGATTCATCAATATGATGGTGCGTATATAGTTCACACCTATTAAATTTCATACATGTGGGAAACACGTGCCTTCATCCCAGACAGATATAATCTGCCATGCATCCAACACCTTCCACTGTGTCGACATCTCCACCTAACACATAACTGCTTGCTTGCTGTTTCCACATCACGCTATGCCGCCCATCACGTCTATCACACAGCTTCATTTGTTAGCAGTTGCCCCAGGAATGGCAGTGCCTGATCTTGCTCGGTAGGTCACACACTTTATTGATACGATGCGCACTGTTCAGTTGTGGTTTTGAGGTCTTTTCATTCTTGGGTATATGGTGTGTCGAACATTGGTGATGATCCTTGTGTATGGTAGCAGGACAGTACTGTACTGGTATCCCTGCATATGTTTCAATCCTTCCCCCTCCCCTTCATTTCCCCTCGGTCGGTCATCAGATTGTTGCTTGCCTCCCTTGACCGGCGTTCACTAGCTCGCTTCCATGGGGATTCAACAAGAGAGAAACATGAGGGAGCCGAAGGGGAGCCTGATAGAGTCAGGGCGAGCGCCGCGTGGACACACAGTGGGTGCACACAGCCCTACAGGTCATGCTGTGACCATCTTGTTTGGACTGTCATGTTATTCATTCGCAGTTTTACTTCTATTGCCATCTTTGGCTTGGTGCTAAATTTTAGCAGAGGCCTTGCCATTGGCCAAAGAATGAACTCAGCGCCCTCAGCATTAGGAAGCTCTTTTTATGCCTATGCTGCTTTCCCTTCTGACATCCTCATACTTCTTTGTGCTTTTCTCACTCAATCCAAAGTAGTTCCTTGGCTCCACCATCCAAAACTATTCTATCCTTAGTAACTACTTTACATTGTCAGAAACTCCTCATCTTGCCGAGAAATCTCACCTCACCTCTTCACAGGATTCAACTGCTCTAATTCATAGCTTCGTTACTCATTCAGTTGAATCCTAAGAGTAAGTGGCTTTCCCACTTTTTCATGGTTCAGGCAAATGTATTTACAGGAGACTCAAGATTTTCTCTCTTTTCAGTACTTTGCCTTCACCTTTTTTGTGGAATTTCATGACATTTTCAATTTCATCTATGTCTGCAGACGATTTGGGCAATGTATCAACAAATACTGAAGCTATTCGACCACAAGCTGAGGCTTGTGAACCACTTGTCAATCAAGCCACATCTGGAGCCATTCTTCCTCTCACCTTTATCCAAAGACTTTGTGAAACTGGCATTTCCTCTGCTGAAGAAGACAATTATGTCCTTCAGCTTCATCAGAGACTTGATCGACAATGCTCAACCTCTGTACCACAGGGAACGGGCGATCAACACCTATCTGCACATGGACCGAGGAATGATCCAGCGTCTTGAGAATGTACCCCTGACAGTTTGGGTGCAGAGGAACAGGATGAGTTCCAACATCAGCAAGATGCTGCATTGGAGCAACAGCATCAGCCACCAATCGATCAGCATGAAGTCCTCAATGACATTGCATGGGCTGTTCTGCGTGCCAAACTCAGTCGAATTGAAGGCCTCTCATCAAACCGCCCTCAAAGAATCCACCACTCTCAATTCTCAGAAGAACTTGCTGACCTCCTGGGATTGTCTCGTCCCATTGATTCATCATCAATTCCTTCTTCCATTCTTGCAGCAGCTCCTCATCTCGCCAAACCTTTGGCAGCCTCCAAGTCTGATCCTCATCTTGATGCAACCAAAAAACTACGAACCATTTTTAGTCCAGACAAGGTGCAAGATGCAATTATTAATGAGGCTCAGCTTGCTCCTCTGGCTGAACCTCTTCCTCGTTCAATCTGGCGAAAAAATTTTCAGGACCAATTTGTTGATTTTGAAAAGTTGGGGCTATGACCATAATGATGAGCCAAAGGATTTTGCTGCAGACTTTGCTCTGGTCAAAAAAGAGCAAGCTTACACTAAATGTCCTTTACATATGGATTCGAGTTTTCAGTGCATGGGAGCATGGGGTTGTGGCTCTTTACCCCCACCGAGCAGAGGAATTACAGAACTATCAGCATATGGTCATGAATCTGTTCTGTGCTTCACGATCAAATCCTCTGGTGGCAATACAATTTGATGTTGAAGCTCGAGATCATTATGTGAAAAAGCTGTTCCACATGGATGATTGTGGGCAACTTGATTTCCCTCTCCTTGCACAGCTGTTTTGTGCTGCTCAACCTGCTCTCTTCGAAGCAAACTTCACATTCAACATCGTCTTCTTCATCCAAGTGCATGGATACTCCAGGTCATAATTGGAAGCTGGGATCTTGTAGGACAGATCCTTGTCCGAATCATTGGAAACATGGTGTTTGCAGTGTCAGTGGTGAAACTCAGAGGGCTTGAGACAACGAATCCTGCTTCTCCTCACCTCTGATCAGGATCTACTGCTTTCTTAAGAAAAGGTCTCTGCTTTTATCGATTGGGGTCCCATCTCTCTCAATGACAACACTCGCAAATGCAAGGCAGTTGATGTGATCGATGTAGTGCATTTTTGGTGTGGTTTCATTTGGGGGGACAATCATCATCATAATCATATCTCTCCAGCTGTGTTATACACTGAAACAGCACCCCCACTTCCTTCTCATCCACTCTCTCTCATTGAGGACCCAATAATTCAAGCATCTTTGTGGTCTCTCGGGGCTTCTGTCAAGGTTGAGACTCCTTTCAATGTTGATCGTTTTGAGAACCTGTTGCATGAGTCATGACCACCCCAATCAGCCCTTTGTCTGTTCAGTTGTGAAGGGTCTGTGCGAAGGGTTTTGGCCTTTCAATGAGGGAGAATGGAAGCTTGAATTAGAGGAGGTGGTTGGGAACTATGCATCAGATGATAGAGACCTGACTGCCATCTGAGCTTTTTGTGACAAGGAAGTTGCAGCTGGTGGAGTAGTGTGATCGGGTCTTCACGTGACTTAGTCAGTAGAGTAGTCACACATGTTGTAGAGTCAGGCATCTGATCACTATCTGTGCATCCACACCATTGCTATAGAGGAGACTCCTGGCACGTCTCCATCTTGGTGATGAGAGTGTGATTCAGCACTCATCTCTGCTTTGTTTCTTGTGTCTTGAGTCAGTGTTTTTGAGTTCCTGGGTCTTTGTGTTTTGTGTTCTTGTGTGCCACATCATGACATGTTGACTTCACTCTACCAGTCTATCAGCCTACCAGTCTCCCAGCACTAGTCACACCAGCCTCAGCTTACAGACCTTAAGGATGGACATATTTAGCACTGGAACAGCCTCCCTCGATCTTTTGTTTATGACTACTGAAGAATGCACTGCAAATGATGCAAGCTGCGTGCAAAAGAAATTGATAAACTATATTTTAGACCACCTTGATGATGAACAAGCACCACCAAGCATACAAGACCTATGGAACAACACATTCACCCATGGTTTCCAAGCAGTCTACAGAAAAGCATACCACCAATGGGGTGAAGAAGTGGAAGAGAGAATGGATGAGGCATACAATGGAGGAATAGCAGATGAATGCAAGCGATGGAATGGAAAGCAGACAACGGAACAATGTGGTGAACCTACCAAAACCACTGCCGCAACCATTGAGACAGCCACGCAGACCAACCCAGCCACTGAACATTACGATGCCATACTACAAATGGAACCAATGGCCAGCATAACCATGGACTCGAGCACACAGACAACATCCACCATCACTGTCAATGTTGATACACAAACGACACCCTTCAACATAATGCCCACCAGTCTGTCACCATCACCATCACAGCTGTCAATGTCATTGACAACGATGACGATGAACACCTCACGACTGGAATCCCAGCATGAGTCCCTTCCCCCAGCTTCTCGGAAATGATGGCACTCACTTCCAGGCCAACCCACCACTCCCCAGCCGAGTCCCCAGCCCCTTGGTTCACACTCTGAGCTGCCCCTGTCCACTGCCACATCACAGCCGCCAATGCCAGTGTTACCAGCCACAACCACCTCTGAATCAGTGTCTAGGGCCATGTGTAGTGCATGGACAGCTTTTACAGCCTTGGGAGACACTACTACAGTCCCAAATGACATATGGAGGTTGTCTACAGCCAAGGGAACCGATTCACATAAAGATGAGCACCTGTGCTCATTGAATTGCATTGTCTGCTCAACAGACAACCCTTGCCAGCCCCAATGCTCCCAACAATGACCTAGGAGTCATCCCACAGCATCCTGTTGCCCCCAGCTCATCCCCCATCTCCCTGTTGTGTACCCTGAGCCCACTGTCGAGGCCACATCACCACAAAAGCACCCGCCAACAACGGTTGAGTTCTCTGCTCTGCCCTGCCTGGAAACACACGCCGCAGCCCTGGAACAACAAAACACACCTCCAGAACCCTCAGAACACCCCCAGAACCTGTCCCAACCACCCAGTTCAGCCACAAACAAGCCATCTCGCTGCTCCCCACATCTGATGATGCCTCTAAAACCCCTGCAACTGCTGTTCTACAGTCCCCATGCCCTATCTCACCCCCTGTGAGCTCTGTACCTCCATGTTTGATACAATCACCTGCACATTTTGACTGGGCAGAAGACACTGCATCAATACCAATTGCACCCAGCAGCCAGCCACGAGACCTCTCCTGTCTAAAAACGAATTGTCAACAACCATTTAGAGCCCTGTGACAATGAACAAGATGACAATGAGCCCCAGCCCACCATACTTCTTTTCACAGTCTCAAAGAATTTTGTATCCAACCCTGCTACCTTTTTGCCAACCTCAATTTTTTATCACTTGATGTCATCCTTCTGGTATAGGACCAGGAAAACCCATTGTCACTGTTCCCTTTGGAGTAGCACCTGCTCCCACTCCTCCTGTTCTGAAGCTCAACTGGGATCAAGACCCCTGCCTTGCTGACTTAAGCCATGCACTTTGTGCTTTGGGATGGACACCACCATGCTGAGCATCTTTATTTTATTTTTATTATTCACTGCATATATCATTGGACATTTGTTCACTGCACATAGCATTACCAGACATTTTAGACATCATCTTCTTTCTAGAGTTCCATCGCAATGAGGACGTTGCATTTTTTGGACATGGGTAGATGGAGTAGTGTGATCGGGTCATCACATGACTTAGTCAGTAGAGTAGTCATGCATGTTGTAGAGTCAGGCATCCAATCACTATCTGGGCATCCACGCCATTGCTATAGAGGAGACTCCCAGCACATCTCCACTGGTCAGTGGTCAGATGCTTTGCGAGATTTGGAACTTCTTCCTGGGATGAAGGTCTCCCTGATGTTTGTCATGTGGCAGAATCAGACACCCCAGGTTGTTACTGATCACTCTGGATTGGGACTCAATAATGGTATTCCTTGCTCAGACATAAGAGTAAGGTATGACGACATGCATCCTTTTGGGCAGGCACTTCGCAAGGCTCAAAAGGATAACCCTGGGCATCAGATTATCACTTTCAAATCTGATTTCGCATCTGCCTTCCTGAATCTTCCTGCTCATCCCATCTGGCAGCTTTGGCAGGTGGTCAACATTGAGTGGAAGTTGTACATTGCTCAGTGTCTGGTTTTCGGTAACAGAGCTTCACCTTCCTGTTGGTGTGTGGTTTCTGGGCTACTCTTCTGGATTGCAGTTTGAAAACTGGATATTCTTGGTGTCCATGTCTACATGGATGACTTTTTTGGCTGGGATTTCGCTGATCAGTTGGTCTTTTACCATGGAAGGCTGTGCCCTTGGAGGCAGGTCCAGCTCTTGGTCTTTTGGGAATTTGTGTCCTGCCCCTTTGAGGATCGGAAGCAGGAACATGGAGATCAACTGAAGATCATCAGTTTCTGGGTGGATGCAAACCAGGGTAGTATTTCTTTGTCTCCCTCCTCAATTTCAGATGTTGTTCAGAAAATTGAATGTTTTGTCTCAATGAAAGATTGCAAGCCACCTCTGCATGATTGGAAGCATCTTGGGGGGCATCTGAATTGGCTGCTTAATGTCCTGCCCTGGGGTTGTCCTGCACTCACAGAACTGTATTGGAAGACAAGTGGGAAGTCAAATGCTCATAGGGCATTCCTATCAATGCCACAGTAATCACCGACTTGTCATGGTTAGCTGCAGTGATTCCTCATTCAACAGGGATCTGGTTCATTGATGATGGCATGTGGCCCAACAATGAGGCTGATATGGTCTTCTGGACAGATGTGAGTTTGAGACTTGCTCTATCTTTTGCTTATGTGGGGCACAGGTTTGTCTATAGGATTCAGCGTCCTGAGAAACAGATAGTCGACATAGTCTTTCTGGAACTGGTGGCAATATTCTCTGCCATCCATCATGCCACCATGTTGCCTCACCCACCACACCATCTTTTGGTGTGGATGGACAGCCTGGATGCTGTTGGTGTTTTCAGATCCTTGCATGCTGCTGAATCTATGCATAATGCTCTGCTTCTTGGGGTAGCGGAGATTATTCTGCAATCTGGGATTGATCTATGGGTCTGGCACATTGAGGGGAGGAAGAACGTCCATGCCAATATGCTATGGCATCTGCTGTTAGATGAGTATGCTCAGAAATTTCCTGCTAACCGCATCTGCCTTTTTGATCCTCCAAGAGATTTCTTGCCAGTGATGGAGGGGGTCCTTTTAGCCATCTTGGGTGGGCATGAGAGGGTTGCTCATCATGCTTGCCCACAGATGGACCTCTCCTGCATTGATCAACAGGTCTTTCATCTGCAGGCCAGTGCAATAGAGAGGTCTTCTGTCAATGGTTATGCCACTGGAGCTCATGATTACATTAATTTCTGTGTGACTCATTCTTTGCCACTTGACCCTACTCTTGAAACCCAGTCACGCTATGTTGCATACACCAGCCAGTTCATTGCTTCAGCGCTTAAGTATCTGACAGGTGTTAGGCACTTCCTCTGAGATATATACCCCAACTTCAATGCCAACCGTGCACATACATTGGTAACATCAACTATCTGAGGTTCAAAGAAAGTGCAGGCTGATCCCATGTGTTGCAAGCTTCCTTAACAGCCAGTGCATTTGGGTGCTTTTTTGGAGTGTGCCTGTTTGTCAGCTGCTTATGATGACTTGCTGTTTGCTGTAATTTTATCTTGTTGCTTCTATGCTTGCCATCGTTTGGGAGAGCTAGTGCAGAAGAATGACAAGCGGTTGTTTGATTGGCAGTGATAGGTCCCCAATGCAGTTTGAGCACCAATATATTGGTTTTCGCACTTTCAATTGACTTCAAACACTTCATACAGCTCAGAATATACACTTGGAACACTGTCGATGAGTTCCGAACCAGTTTCGAGCAATATTGCACTGGTTTTGGGCCACAAACAAAGTCTGAAGAAACTTCAAAAATCTTCGAAAAACATTGAACCTCGAAAAACATCTTCGGACACAGTATTTCCTATTTGAATGATCTTCGGACACATGCTGGACACATGGGACACTATCTCGAGTATATTGAACACATTTTGACCACATGTGCATGCATACAATGCACTTGAAGCAGTTTCCAATGTTTTATGCAATTTATAACAAGGACAGTCTGCTTTTAGCTATTCTTTCTTATTATTTCTTCATCATGTGTTATATTCACCCTTTCTAGTCTCGCTTTATTGTTCTAATATACTTCTATTGTCTTTTGCCTCGAGTTTTCCACATGTTTGCTTCATGTTCTCTAGCCTTTTTAGGTAGTTTCTTTATTTTATATAAAAAGATGTACTAGATACAAAGAAAAACAAGAAAGTTGTCATCTTCCTCCCAGATCACAGTGATTTGAGAGTTCAGTTTAGTCTTATTCAGTCCAAAGTCTTGTGTTTTACACTAAACCTCTTTGAAAATCTTTGAAAATCCTCGAAAATCCTTGCATTACACTATTTTCGCTCTCATTTCCCTCGATTCACCTTTGCTTTGCTTCTATTACTCATCTAATCCCCTGATCTTGCATCCAAACATATTTGCACACTCCGAATTCATCAATCTAGCTACGAAACTTTCCGAAATTCCACAAAACCCATTCTTTTAGCTTCGAATTGCTTTGACAAGCAGTCCTTTTATGACTATTTGATGGTCAGTTTGACAGGTGACATCTAGAAGGCCTCGCATCCTTCCTCTAACTTGTGTTATACCATCTGAAGCCATTTAGTAGGTTTTGTTTGGGTTTCTGGGTTGAGCATCATCAGCAGAAGGTCATCAAGCACTCTTCTTTAGAGTTTGTGGATGGATGGGCACAATACAGTATTACTACAACATGAAGAGAAGAGACCCTTCCTTCTCCTCAAACTCAAGGAGAATGCTTGGCTATGGGCTAGATATAGCTGTAAATGTGGAAATAGCTGTTTATTATCACTATATATACATATATATAAAAAGCAAAGGAAAAGAATCAAGAGTCACATATTAACACTAACAAAATTATGTGATTATATGAACAACAAACCTTCTTTACAATGCCAGTCTTGTTCAAGGCATTGTATGCTGTCCACAGCCAATAGACAGTGTGATCCCTGAGCACTCCAACCTTCTTACTGACCATGATCTCCTGAGGAGATTTGCCTGCTGTGAGCTCTGTCAGCACCTCCTGGACCACATCCTCATGTGCTGATTTCTGCAGCAAGAGTTTGAAGACTCATTGAAAGCTGATGTCACAAGGCTGGAAAAACCCAGTCATCCATGCAGGTATGAAGTGGACAATAATTGATTCGTAAGATTTACCCATCCAGTTCATAAACTCATCAGAGAAATGTACAGACCAACAATCAATTTGCCATAGTGAGCATTGATCAGGAGGAAGGCCAAGGTGGATCTTTGTTGCATCAAAGTGTGGGGTGAGAATTGTGTTGACAAAGTTCCTCATTGTCTCTTGAGTAGACCAGTAAGTACTTGTCTTCAAAGTCTCTAGTAGAAAGCCTGCGGCCTTGGCATCCTTATAACTTTGAGATTGTGCAGATGGAAGAGACATTGCTGTACTCCCTTTGTAGATCACTTGGAAAGGAAGCACAACACCATCATTCATCAATGTGACCATTACGGTAATGGCATGTTTCTCTTCTGTTCCAATTGTCATGACCTGCTTGGAGCCAACTTTTGTGTAAGTCATATGGCAACCTTGTGCAAGAGTTGTCTGGGTCTGATCACTGTTTGCGATGAGTTCTGATAGGATGGATTTGTCCTTGATAGTATACACCATGTGGAGAAATGCTTTCTTGAGAATTGCATCTGAATCAGCTGGTATCTTTCTGCCAGCTTGTGTGGAATGTTGCATACTCCAGCCATGGGAACCATTAATGAATTTCTTGACAAATGCCTCAGAACATCAAAATAGAGTCCCATTGGGAGAAGGAACTTTGAATATTTGTGGGGTGGAATGTTGAAGTTGGGCGATCATTATGCCAGGGATTGTGATCAAGGTAAGAGGAACAGAAGTCTCCTGAAGCTGCTCCAATGACCTGAGATTCTCCTCTGTTACCTCAGGATAGCCAACCAGGACACCAACCTGAGTCATGACACCACCAGGTTTGTTTGCTTGTTAGACACACTCCAGGGTGCATGGACTCCAATGAGGTGCTGTGCCTTCTCGATCTATCCAACCACTGACTGTCTGCGATGTGAGTCAAGAAAACAGGTTTGAATCCATCTTTTCCAGTTCTCAAACAATCTTGGTTGGATGCATAAGGGGTTCACATCAGATGGCAGCTGCACTGATCTGTTGCCATAATAATGGCAACATCCAGTTGGTCAACACTGCTGCTGTGTAGTCCTTGACGCATGGATGGCCAACCTTTTCTCACTGCTGTTGTGTGTCTTCTTTCACTGTATGATTTGGTCTTGATGCTTTGGCAACATTCAGAGAGGAAGATGTAGGCAGAATGAGGTTCATATCCTAGTAAATCTGGTAAGTACTTAATCTGTGATGTGACTGATAGAAGTCAAGTGAACCTTTATCTTCCACAGCTTCTATCAGCATCTTGTAACTTAGTGCTTGAAGGTCCAGTCCTTGGTTATGTAACAGTCTTTTGGAATTTTGAGATGTAATCTGCCTGTTATAGCCTTACAACCTATCCTAGCATTTCAGGACTTTTTGTACACAATGCCAAGATATGATTGAAAAGGTTTTATCATTATGCCTTAGTGGTTTTTACAGAATTAAACATATCAAACTTAAAACCATTTTTCCAGTCTATACATTGGGGCCTGGCAGAGCCACTGGAAAAGGTGTAGCAGAGAAACTGGTCATTACTGCTTTTGGACATGCTGACATAAATCATGCTCGCATCCAAATTGTATTACATTTGAGGGCATGTAATAATGTTTCAACAACATATGTACATAAATTAAGAGTATTATAACAAAAAATAAGGTCCTGCTGTGTTGCCAAGGTTGGTAAAGATTGTGGATCCTGGTTCTCACAGTCCAGCACATTGATCCTCCATAAGTTATTTAGACTCTGTGCTCACTGCTGGGGACTGTGCCTGACCATCCCCAGCAGAAGTGAGTGTAAGTGTCACAAAAAAAACCACAATGTGCTAATTGATATGCTGATCGCATTGTGTTTCCTTTTTAGGACACACATTTGCAGGACAACATTACAGGACGTAGTTTGACATCCACACCACCGTTTCACTTGAAATAAAGTGTAGAGTTGATATTTTAGATCCCTCTCTTTAATTTCTTCAGTGTAGAATTTTTAATTAGTTTGCCATTCCTGAGATCTTCATGTTCAAGAGGGCAGATTGAATGAACTAAGCTATTTAAAAAAATTCCACTCTATAAAGCATATCTGAATTGTTGTGTAGAGGGAGATCTACACCTGTACCATTTCTCTCTGCATGTGTCAGAGTTTAAACTTGTAGAGAGATGCGAGGCCCCATATACATTTTCTGAGGTTCTGAGAAAAGTGTATGACCTGGAAAATGTGATTTGTGTTTAATATGTTTAATTCTGTAAAAACCACTGAGGCATGATGACAAAACCTTTTTGGTCCTATCTTGACATTGTGTACAAAAAGTCCTGAAATGCCAGGATAAGTTGCAAGGCTTTAACAAGCAGATTACATCTCAAAATTCCAAAAGACTGTTACATAACCAAGGACTGGACCTTCAAGCACTAATCTCATTTCCCCAACTCAATCTCAGCTTGCTTCTCCCTCTTGCATTGCCTCTGCTTCCATATAATTGACATTTCTGTTTTGCATTGCTTTGCTTTCTCAAGCTTAGCTGCCTCTTGTTTCTTGTCCCCTGCCACATTTTTGTCATGATCACACTTCATACACTTGTGATCTGCTTCAATCTGTTCCTTGGATGCCCAGCTGAAATAGCTGAAAAGACCTCCTGAGGTTCTGTTGTTGGAGTCAATGGCAGACTGCTTGCATTTTTTGGTCAGTTTCATGGGAAGAATGCTAGCTGTGGGGGTGGGTGAAGGAGAGATTTGGCTTCAGTGAGACTGGGGCTTGGCTGCTATGAGGGGTACAGCAGATTCAGCGGCAAGTGCTGGAGTCTCCAGGATGGCAGGAATGAGTGTTGGCACGAGGAATACACCTTCATCTCCAGCTGGCTTGATGGTGTACATCAAAATTTGACCTTCTGGAATGTCAAGCACAGTATGCTAACAGTACATGTTAGGATTCAGAAGTTGGATAATATATAAATATGACTCATGAATTCTAGGTCATGATTGGCAACACAGATAAATGTCTCAATTCATAACTCATTGGCATGTGTAGACATCTCAAGGAGACTGATATGTTTGGGGAGTGCATTGCATCCAACTGCATTAAGTGCAAAGATAGAACAGTTGTAGCCATCAAATTGTCTGGTGATTGGTAAATTTTGGTGCACAAACTGTTGTGAGGTGTGGTTCTCAATCCACCAATCAATGGCAGATTTCAGTTCCATGTCTGACCCAGCTATTGAGTCTCCATATAGGAAGAGAGACTGTGCTGCATCAATCACCACTCCAACCCAATGGGTATCATTTATATTCATGATACCACAAACCTTCTCCCACATACTTGATGCCAACTCTTCACTGACTGCCCAAATATGTCGAGCACCTTTAGTATCCTTGGTGTATGGGAGGTCTTTACACTGCCCCATATGTTCCACGTGGATCCATGCGGAATTGCATGGACTCTGCACAGATCTGCATGGACTCCATGCAGATTTGCCATCCATACAATAAACCATTTTAGCTGTGCAACAGGGTGTGACAGTCCGCACAGATCCATGCAGACTAACACGGATTCCGTGTATTGTACTCGGAGTCTGTGGATTTTGTCCATCCGCATCCGTGATCAACCAGGTCGGATGAGCAAGGACAGTCCACATGCATCCGAACAGACCATTTTGAGCTTAGAAAAATAATGTCACAAATGGTATTTGAACCTGTAGCCTCATGACTAAGTAAGAGAGTACAGACATGCATTACCATTACACTACGCAGCCGTTATTGTTGGTGGCCATTGATGCAACTACATACCACTGTTTGGCTTTGTATGACAAAGCACACAGTCGTGTCATCAAGGTTGCCAGCTCATTGATGCATCACTCACCACCACCATTGACGCCACCACCTCCCTCCCCTCCACTCTACCACCACCACCACTGTGTGTACGCATGCCACCACCGTTCCCACGCCCACTCCCACCATCACTACCACCTTCAAACGAGCCGACTGGATGGAACATGGGTCCAAATGACGGCAACTGTCGTTTGGGCCACAGATAAGTTTTTTTCTTTTTTCTTTTTGTTTTTATCAATGAACTAATTGTATTTTATGCTTTTTAGGTTGTTTACTACTGGGGATGACCTGCCACAACAAAAAATGCGTAACACATGCCCACAGCCACCCAACCCCCTCCTCCCCATTCAAATGGGATGTGAGGCTGTTGACACAGGCTAGGAGGGTGGAGAGGGATGCTGGGAGACCCCAGAAGGGGGATACCCATGCGGTAAGCACCCAGCAACCCTGTACGTGCGCCACATCACACTGATGTACTCAACCCCCCCAAGTAGAATCCCATGACAATGCCAACACACCACCCACCTCCAGCCTCACAAGCAACTGCTCGTGGGGTGGATGGTGGGTGGAATGATGATGACAAGACCGCCGACCACAAAAAATGTGTAACGCATGCCCACAGCCTACCCAACAGGTAAGCACCCACCTACCCCCCCCCCCCCCCCCCCCCTCCCCTAACCCCTTGGCAATGACACCACTACTTGCAAATGAGCCAACACGGGCCCAAATGACGCGATCTGCATTGTTTGGGCCCTATGTAAGGTTTTTTTCATTTGCTTTTTGTTTTTATAAACTAACTAACCTGTTTTTTTTTAGCTTTCTAGGTTATAATCTACTGGCAACGATGCCACCACTCACAAACAAGCCAATGCGGGCCCAAATGATGCAGATCGCATTGTTTGGGCCCTACATAAGTTTTTTTTGGTTGGTTTTTGTTTTTATAAACTAACTAACTCATTGTTTTAGTTTTCTAGGTTATAATCTACTAGTAACAATGCCACCACCTGCAAACGAGCCACCACAGGCCCAAATGATGCAGATTGCATCATTTGGGCCCTATGTGAGTTTTTTTCATTTGCTTTTTGTTTTTATAAACTAACTAACTCGTTTTTTTTAGTTTTCTAGGTTATAATCTACTAGTAACAACACCACCACCTGCAAACAAGCCAACACACCCACCCCACACCTGAGAGCCCCTGCTCGTAGGGTGGATCGTGAGTGTGTGCAGCTCGCAGGCATGGGGTGTGTGTGTGTGCAGGCGATGACAACAATGACACTGCCATCTACCAGCACCAGAACACCCCAGAATGCGAAGCATGGCCGCCAACCACGATGGACAATGACGACAGGGCCAACGACACACCACCCGCCTCCAGCCACACAAGCCACTGCTCGGGGGGTAGATTGCGGGTGGAATGGCAATGACAATGAGGGGAATGACAACGGGAACACACAGCGGGGAGCACGACAAGGAGCACCATGGGACACAGGACGACGGGAATGACACAATGACAGCAACCATGTGGGACAGCGATGGCAACAGCAGCAACAGATGAAAGCTGCCCAGGACAACCCCCACCAGGACAACACAACCAGGAAGATGCACCCACCACGACGCAAGAGGGCCCAAGGGACGTCAATGTACCTTGGGCTGTAGGTTTTTTTTTTTCTTGTCTTATTTCTTTACCACAGAGATGCATGCAGGACAGTGGGCACCACAACGAGACACTGCCCCCTCCCCCGCATTTTGCCCCAGGAGGGGTTTTTGTTAAATTCATATTAATGCCTTCCCTCTCGCCTGCATTTTACATGGGCAAGGGGATTTTCTTTTTATTTATAATTATCGCCCTCCCCTCGCATCCGACACAGGTGAGTCTTGTATGTAAATAAATATTTGTAGGACTCCCCCTTGCACAAGGTGCGAGGGAGGGTGTTTTTTATGTAGTTAATTGTATTGTATTATCCCTCACATTAGATGTGAGGGATGTAGGTAATAAATTTTATTTGATCTTAATTGTGTACTGCTACCAATGACACGATGACTCCTGCTGGCTGTAAGCATGCCATCTCAACAGTTGACGATGAGGCTACAAAAGCCAAGAAGAAGAAAACTGAGCTGAAAACAACTGAAAAGAAGAATGAGAAAGGGAAGCAAGGGGAAGGAACCTAAGCCCAAGAGGGGCAAAAAAGTGTGCGTATCATATGACACTGATGATGATAGTGACATGTAGTTGATCCTTGTATCTGTAAGCTAGTCAGTGGTGTTTATGCAATGACCCTTACAAGTGCAGACTCAGCACAGACTTATGCAGACTCTGGGCAGACTAATGCGGACTCTGCACAGACTTATGTGGACTCTGCACAGACTTATGTGGACTCTGCACGGACTTATGTGGACTCCGCATGGACTTATGCAGACTCCGTGTGGAACATATGGGGCAGTGTAAATTACTGGTGTATGGCACTGTTTCACGATCACGGTACAGCTTCACAAGCTTATAAAAGAATGACTGCTTGACAACCTCACAGTTTAACTTTCCTCAGCAAATCAAGCTGCTGATCAAGATGGGTCATGGGATGAAAGATAAGCTGCAAGTTGGTTTGGGGTTCAGATTCTGAGAAACTGCTCATGTTCCCAGCCCATGGTAGTCCAAGGAGAATCATCTGTGTGGTGTCGCATAGCTTCCGAAGATTTGGTGATTTATATTGTGTCCATTGTTTGCTGAGGAACATTTCAGTGTTTGCCCATGGCTGTCGAGCATACCATTGGAGGTGGGAGACTTCAATCCAATAGGTAAGGATCCATAATGGATAGTGTAAGTGTTTCACAGTGGGGAGGTGGGCATAACAAATTGCTTTTGATGCTCCCACATGATTTGGAAGGCTAGATAGAACTTTTGATGAGGGGATTGGTAGGTCCTTCAAATCCTCTAGCCTAATCTCATTACCAGAATGTGGAGATATCAGAATGTTGTGTCTGATCTTGAGCAAGAAAAGGAAATTGCAAGAATGCTGATATGGAAAGCTCAGGTGAAGGGAGGAGTCACAGGAGTGTACTTCTTAGCAGAGGAGGGACAGTGATGGACATTCTGCATGCATTACAGGATAGCTACTACTCTTGATAATTATTTCTATGCTTCATTTGGTGGGGACATTTGAGTGGACAATGGTGGGGTGGCATTCTGCTAGTATATAGTGGTGGCTGGTTCCAGAGAGGATAATGTGGGCTTGAAGAGATGTGAAGGATGTCATGCAGTCTGAAGAATAATGAAGATATGAAGAGATGACTGAAGCATGCCACACATCATTCATGCTGAAGACTTGGGGTCAAAATTGTACAGTACATATGCATATGGTGAGACATCAATGCACTTGTGCACAGATGTGACAGAACACACGATGTTGTGCACATAGTGCTTCAAGGTCTGGTCCTTCAAACTGGGAAAGGACCAAGCACTGAACTGAACTGTAACTGATCCTGTAGGACCATCGGTCATGGTCCTACTGGTCCTGACACTGGTCTGGTTTACAGTTCACTCAGCTCACACAAATGAAAAGAACTGACCAGGACCAGTTATAACCAGTCCTGATGGCGAGCCAAGTCTGCTGTATCACTTGTTGTTTTCCATAGTTGTCATAACACTGATCATAGGCCTGTTACCTTTCCATGCATTTAGTTTTTTTGCTTAGGAGTCAAACCAGATAGAGCAGGATACCAGTAGTACATAGCTTACTATGTAGGTGAGTTGTAAATCATTCCGGCTGAACTTTGGATTGATCCTAACCCTTTTTCATCACGGATTTCAGATACAATGAGACGAGAGGAACATGTTCTCTCAATATAGTAATTTTACGAGAAAACTAGATATAGCAGGATAGGTATTGTTACTAGGTGAGTTGCGCATCATTCAGGCTGAACTTCGAATTGATCCTAACCCATTTTAATCACAGATTTCAGATCCAATGAGATGAGAGGAACATGTGACTGTGTTCTCTTGATATAGTGGTTTTGTGCATTTAGATTTTTTGACCTTAGGGTACCAACTGTCTGGTGAGTAGCTGAACATGGGATCAATCCTAACCAACTTTAAATCACAGACTTCAGATCTGATGCCAGTGAGATGAGAGGAACACGCAGCCACATTTTTTTGGTATAGTGATTTTACACTTCAAACTCTTTGTGCCCATATCGTCAGCCTCACAGCGGATGTCGCTAATTCCAGCCAACTGCCTGCACCTGCTCCACCCTCCTCCGATCTCACTGTTGCAATTGGCGACCTCATTCATTCCAACAATGACACGGTCGCTGCTATTGGGGCCCTCCGAGCTGAAAACCAACAGCTGCATGACTCAGTCCTTGCAACCGATGCTCATCTTACCCAGATGGGACATGCCCTGGATGATGCTGATCGTCATCTAGACTGCATGTCTGATGCATTCGACCCAACTGTGCCCAACTCCCCAACATTCCGTTTGAGCAAATGGCTACATACTTCGAGTGCAACCTTTGTCCCCATGCAGCCTGGACACATTCTCCCACCAATTTCCTTCCCCCCCCCAAGCTACACCTGTGCCTGTCCCTCATACAGTTGCTACCTACCATAGTGGGGGCCACACTCTTCTGATGGCTGTTACCCAGTCTGCCCCTGGGGCCCCTGCTTCAGAAACAGCGTGGGGTGCTCCTGCTGTGCAGCCTGCTGCATTGCTTGGTCCTCCTGCCCCAGCTGTGCTGAGCAATCCACATGGCTCGAGCACCGATGTCTATGTCGAGGTGGGGTCAGTAGACTGGGGAAAGAATATCACAGGGGAATTCAAAGCCCTTCTCAGTCTCATGCCCAACCTCAGCCACATCTCTCGTCAACTGCATGCATTTCGTGCTCGGCTGGGATTTCTGAAGGTCCACTTCAACTCCTACCTTGACGCTATCTCATTTGTTACAATCTGGGTTGCGGGACCACGCCCTGCTGCCTATCAAAATGTTACTGCCCATGCATTAAACTGAGTGGGGTGGGTGAGCTAGTACTACAGGATATGTTATGTTCGCGACCACCTAGCACATGTACTACAACAATAGTCAATGAAGTGTTGCCATCCTCCCATGTACTGTTTAAGTCCTGGAATATTGGTGGCCATCTTGCTATTGAACTCACCTGCCCTCACTTCCGTCGCACTATCCAGAAATATCATGTCAACCTATTTCAGGAGACTCATCTCGTGCAAGAAAGACACTAGATATACCTGCTGGCTATCATGCCATTTCACTTCCATGTCCCTATAAACACCTATTCTCCCATCCTTGGGGTGGTGTTCTGGCCCTTATTAGGGACAATCTTCACCTCATCATGAGGAACGACCTGTCGAGCCCAGACATTATGGTTCTGGAATGTAATCATTTCATTGTAATCAATGCCTACATCCTACCAGATATGGCAAGGTGGGAACAATTTGCGGACACTGATCCATTCCAAGAATTCTGTGAGACAGTTCACGTGCTTTGTAGCATGGATAAACCTCTCTATATTTTGGGAGACCTGAATGCATGCACTGCATCATTGTCTCCATCACAACATATCTGGATCACAGCAGATGATGTGGTCAACACAAGGGGACGTCTACTCTTAGACCTCTGCCGTGACCTCACACTAGAAATACTGAATGGAAACATAACCTATGGAGGTAGTGGTGACTTCACGTCGATTCAACCAATGGGAAATTCAATCATTGACTACATCATCACAAATTATATGGGGGCAAAACTGGTATCATGCTTTCAAGTAATGTGTCTAGCCCATGATGAAAAAGATCATACACCACTTGAACTAGATATTGAAATGCCCTTTCTAGAACTTCCTCATCCTAGGAAGCTACCCAGACCTACTGCAGACAGTGCTACCACCTCACCCAATATACTTCCATCAGATAGTCCTATTGATATACTTCTAAAATGTGTGCTGGACTCGAGGAGTGACGTGGTGTCTCGAACACATTGTCTCTATGGGAATGTCACAAGGACTTCAACACCAACATGTGTCTACGTTGATGGTTCATGTCATAACAATGGCCAACCCAATGCACAGGCTGGCAGTGGTGTATACTGGGGTGAAAACAGTCTGCACAACTCAGCGCTGAGAGTCCCTGATGCACAGACGAACAACAGGGGAGAAGTTTATGCCATCCTTAAAGCATTACAGACAGCCCATGAGGATGAGACTCTGCATATATACTGTGACTCTGAGTATGCAATGGAGACAATTGCAATTCATGCTGCTGCAAAGGCAGCTCATGGCTGGAAAATTATCAATGGTGATCTGTTCAGAGACATAGCTACTCTGATCCATCAGAGATCAGCATCCGTTGTGTTCATACAGGTCAAGGGACACAGCTGCAACTTCAAACATGATCAGGCTGACAGACTGGCCAATCTGGGGGCAACCATGATGCCAGTGGCTCCTTACCACCCCCTTGAACTTGCCCTACCCCTGAATGGTTCTCCTCCAGTAACAACAGACAAGGTCCTATACAGATCATTAAATCCAAAGGTCCTCTCCCCCAATCCAGAACCACAGATCTTGAAAAGTCACAGGAATTGTACTTCAGCTAGTGAGCACCAGATGGAGCAAAGAGCACTAATTCTGGATGCCAAAACAGAAAAGGAGTTTTGGACAGCAACCAAAAAAATAATGGGTTCAAAGCAACCACAGGCTGACATATCTGCAGAAACTCTTAAAGAGGTGTTTCAACTGAGGATGAACCCTATTATTCCAATGCCACTGTCATTCAATAAAGAGACTTGAGCTCAATCTCACTGTTTCCAGTGCAATGCCAAAACATACAATTGATACCACTCCAGAACAATTCTTCTCTGCCCCCATAACAGAGGCAGAAATTGAGACTGCAAAGGAGCACTTCCATAACCATGCTGCCATTTCAACCTCCCCTGGACTGGATAAAATTGGCTTTGCTGAAATTGAGGAAATTGATAATGACCAATTATGTCTCTTACTCAATAAGTGCCTGCACACTTTAGAAGCCCCTTCTACTTGGTCAACAGCTGCCCTTGTTGCAATCATCAAGAGAGGAAAAGATAAAAATGATCCAAATGAATATCGTGCAATTGGCCTCGAGAGTGTCCTACTCAAGCTTATGACACTCATTATTCACAAACGGATCACTGCTTGGGGCCTAGCCTGAGATCTTATCCCTCCCTCACAAAATGGATTTCGTGAGGGGTTCAGGACTAATGACAATGTCTTTATTCTGAGATGTGCCATTGAGCGGGCCCGTGCACTTGGTCTCTCCCTATATGTGGTTTTTGCAGACATTAGCAATGCATTCCCCTCTACAGAACAAGCCACTTTATGGCTCAAGATGAGGAATATGGGTGCAAGTGGCCATGTCTTCGACTGGCTTCAAATGCTGTACCAAAGAATGTCATATGTGGTGAAACATCGCACTGAGTTGTCTCAATTGTTCTGTGCAACACTAGGAATATTGATTGGTGACAACTCCTCTCCAATCCTATGGACACTATATATGGCTGATTTTCACCTGGATCCTGACTCAGATGATATCAAACTGGCCGGTACTAGTATAGCAAACCTGGAGCAGGCTGATGACATTATACTCATATCGACAAATCCTAAGGGGGCTCAGAAAAAGATGAATGTGCTATGGCAGTGGTATAACCTAAATTTCATGTTACTCAGTGCAGTGAAATCACTGATCATGATATTTGGACCAATCCCCCACACACTACCTCTCTTCCTGTTTGGCGACAAACCTGTCATGTTGAAGACAGAACAAACATATGTTGGTATAACGTTACAGTCTACACAATGCAACATCTTTGCTAAACACTACAAAAATAAAGCAAGCAAAGCTCGATCAGTTGGTAATACAGTGCTAGGTATGGAGTCTATTATAGGCACACTTCCCCCATGGGAGGCCAAGAAGCTCTATATGGCACAGATTGACTCCCACATTATCCATGGATATGAGGTCATACTTGATGTCGACCTTCCTCTTCTGGAGAAACTCTCTGATGTGCAAACATCATATCTCTGCCGGGTCCTGGGTTTACATAGAAGGTCAATGATAACACCACTGTTTACAGAGACCTCTTTGGTACCATTGTGGTTTTGGAGAATTATACTCACTCTTGGTTATCTGCGCTACCTCACAAGCCTACCCACTGAGCATTATGCAAAGAAGGCATACATGGACTCAGTAAGGCTTGCAAAGGAGAATAAAGCATCATGGACAATGGATCTACAATACATATTTCTGAATCTGCCATTCCATGTCCCGCTTCCTGACCTGGAAAGCATCACACCTCTTCAAGTGGATGAGGTGACAAAGCTTTTTAAAGTCAAGATGGATGCCTATATCCAAAGTGAACTTGAGGCCTCCCCTAAATTGTATCTTCTTCAAAACAGACTTGAACCTGACAAAGATTGTCCTCCAAGCCATAAGACACTTCATTTCAGACATTACCTTAGTGTACCCAACAGTGTTCATAGAAAAGCACTTACAAGTCTCCTGCTCTCTTCGCATGCATTGGCTATAGAATGCCTAAGATGGCTGGAACATCGCTGCCCACATGTCCAGCAACAATGGAGATTATGCCGTCTTTGTAAAAATTTGGTGGAGAGCCCTGAACATGCACTGCTGGAGTGCACCGGTTCATATGAGCTGAATAACCTTCACAAGAAATTCTCGGACAGAATGTACACTGAGATACCACATTTGCCCCGGCGTCCCATGGTCTCTTCTATTGATCTATTCAAAATGATATTGAAGGAAAGGACTACCATCAGACTGCTTGCAAAATTTGCATATGAAGTGTTAGAGCTCGTTCAGGCTGTACCAGTCTATGTATCTGAGAATGCTGTATTTGAATGATACATCCGCTTCAAAAAAAAAAAAGGAGAAACTCTCAGTGGGGTTCTATACCCCTTGCCCATGGTTATAACTGTCCAGTGATTGACGTCGAAGGCCGTTTCGCCCGCTGGAAGTCGTGATCATGGGCCCGAGACAAAGATGTATAATAGTTAGATAGCTTGCCTGTACTTAATGACATTGGGAAACTCTCGGACCCCTGCCCTGGCATTCAGCGATTGGACCATGCCAGTAATATACTACTACTACTACTACAAGCAAATTACATGTAGGAGGATGATAGCTACTAAGCTAACTACTATGTAAGTATTGCATCATTCAGGCTGAACCTTGGGTCAGTCCTAACCTATTTTCATCACTCATTTTAAATCTGATGAGACGAGAGGAATGCACAGCCGCATTTTGTCGGTATCACGATTTTACGAATAAATTGCATATAGCAGGATGATAGCTAAGGCTACTACTAGGTGAGTCCTGCATCGTTCAGGCTGAACCTGTTGGAGCAGACTATATATGCTGCACGGTGGAAGAGACAACACGTTCCTTACAACCTACCTGGGGTTTACTTAGACTTACAGCTAGGGTTAGCAGAGGTAAGAACACTGTATTCCTACTACGGTACAGGTTCTCCTTATATACATAATAATAAGGACGTCACATGACTCAGGAATGTGTTTACCGCATGTATGCGCAGTAAGCGCAGTAACATGCGTATGCTGCATGTATTGCCTCATGTATACAGCATGCATCACTGGGATTAATTTCAACACCCCCCCTCAAACTGTACAGCGCTCTAAGCAGCTAAGTTTGAATCTCAAAAGTAATTCCGAGAGAGTCTCTAAATTTCCTGAATAGGATGGCGCCAAGGTTCTTTGTGAACATGTCAGCCGGATTATCACTTCCAGGAATGAAAACGACTGTGACTTTGTCATTTTCTATGCATTCGCGGGTGTAGTGGTAGCGAATGTCTATATGTTTGGTCCTTCTTTCCTGAACTGGATTTGATCCAATAAAGATGGATCCCTGATTATCAGTGCAGATTGGTACGTGCTTCAGTGTATATCCAAGTTCCTGGAATAAGGACTCTATCCACACTATCTGCCGACAAGTGTCAGAGAGAGCCATATATTTGGCTTCTGTGGATGACAGTGCTACAGTTTTTTGTAAATGGGACTGCCAGCACACAATGCCACTCGCCAGAGTAGCAAAGTAACCCGTTGTAGATCGGCGCTTGACAGTGTCAGCTGCCCAATCAGAATCTGTGAAGGCCTGCAGCCCCTCGGATTTCTCTCCATCATAGACTATACTGTACTTCTGGGTTCCCACCAGATAGCGCATTATGTACATTGCTTTGTCTAGATGTTCTTGGCTAGGATTAGCCGAGAATTGCGACATCTTGATTACCGCGTAAGCAATATCAGGTCGCGTTCCGAGCATCAGATACAATAAAGATCCGATCACAGACTGATATTTTGATCTAAGCGCCGCATTTGGCATCGCTGTGTTCTCCGACGGTTTGTAGCCAGTCGGGAGTGGAGTGGGGGCAACTTTGGCATTTGTCATCTTGAACCTCTCGAGCACTTTGGCGAGATATTCTGTTTGATCGAGTTTGACTTTTGTAGTGGTCTGGGTGACGTGCATGCCTAAGAATTCCATGACTTTTTCAGTACTACGGCACTCCCAATGCTTCAGGCAAGCATTCTTCTTTTCATCCACAAGTTTCTTGTTCTTGCCCATGAACAAGCCATCATCAACATAGACTAGCGCAATAATGATGCTGCCTGTCTTAGGATCCTTGTGTATGAAGATGCTGGCATCGGAGCTGGCGTGCACAAACCCAATGGTGCGCATAAATGCCTCTAGCTCTTTCCACCATGTTAGTGAAGCCTGTTTAAGGCCATACAATGCTCGGCATAAGCGCATTACTTTGCACTCTTTACCCTCGAGTCTGAAACCCTCGGGTTGATCCATATAGATATCCTCATCAAGTTTGCCATATAAAAATGCAGTTTTTACATCTAGACCGGTCATATACATGCCTTCTAGAGACGCAAGGGCAAACATGAGGCGTACGGTCTCGTAGCGGACTACTGGTGAGAAAATCTCATCAAAGTCAACGCCTTCGACTTGTGAAAAGCCTTTGGCCACGAGTCTGGCTCGTTTTCTTCTGTCCGGTTTCACGGAGAAAACCCATCTATTTTTGATCGTTTTCCGATCATGTGGAAGATCGACAATATCATAGACTTGTCGCTTGCGAAGAGCCTCTAACTCTTCACGACAAGCCTGTTTCCACTCAAGTTGCTGCTGCCAGGGTAGGCGCGCAATATCATGAAATTGGTTTGGAACTAGGCTTTTTCCGCTTGATGGTGTGACTGCTTTTGATAACAGCCAGCGGATAAGCTCATCTCCACCTTCCTTGGTTATCTTTTTAATATAACCTGCTTCGTCCAGTTCCCCCATTGGGTAATCATGTTCTTGATTATTGGAATCGGGCACACTCTCGTGGGGTGCCGAACTCGGTCCAGTAACCGGTTCTTGCTGTTGAGGTCGTGGTTGTGTTCGGTTATGATCTGAATCTTGACCCACAGACTTCTTCCAATATCGATCACACGCAATGTCTCTCTCTATGTCAGAGGGGAGTCGCTGTTCTCCATAGGTATTGCCGGGACGGTTTGGGATTTTCCTCTGCCTGCCTGATCGACGGGGCAATTGCTGCCATTCCTGTTGATCTTCACGTCTTGGACGAAAGTCCTCAGTGTTAACTGGAGGCGGCGGAGGAGGAGTGTTAGTCGCATTGTCATGCGCCTTTTGCTCACTTGGTAAATCATCATCATCATCTTCTGATGATGGAGGAAGGGGCGGATTTTGTGGCAGTATAGGGTCATCGCCATCCATTCCAGATGAGTGGTCGTCATCTTCTGGTTCTGGAGGTGGAAAATCACCAAGGTCTGTCTTGGCAGGAGTTTTAGCTCCGGGACAGCATGGGAACATCATTTCATCAAATAGTGCCGTGGCACCAATGAATATTGCGCCATTTTGTCGCATGAAACGATATGCTTTAATGCCATCTTCTACTCCAAGGTACGTCATTAACTCCGATCGAGGAGATAATGTTGTTGGACGTTCTTCCTTTGGTAGATAGACATAAGCACCGCAACCGAAGACCTTCAGATTGTTTAGATCTGGGCGGACCTTTGTCAGGTCCTCAAAAGGTGTCAGCCATTTCAGGCGCCTTATTGGGGTTCGGTTGTATAAATGTGTTGCATGTTCTATGCAAAATTCCCACCATGATTGTGGTAGACAAGCGGTGAATCGCAAGGTTTGCGACTTTTCCATTATTGTCCTTATGGCGCGCTCTGCGCGCCCATTCTGTTGATGAACGTGGGGTGCAGACATCTCTATTTTGATGCCTAAGTCCTTGAGCTGTTTTTGTAGCTCACGATCCTTGAACTCCCCCCCTGGATCGACACGCCAGCGCTTGATTGTAGCGCCATATTGGGTTTTAGCCATCGCTTGAAATTGTCTAATTGCTGCAGCAGCGTCAGATTTCTTTCGGAGACATTGGACCCAAATATGTGACGTTTTGTCATCCAGAAATACAATGAAGTATTTATGTTTGTGGTACAATAGTACCAGGAGTTCCTTTAGGTCGGAATGTATTAATTCAAAGGATTTGTCAGCTCGTGAGTCTGACTCGGGAAAAGATTTTGAGGTCATTTTCCCTTCTGCACACCCTGGACATATAATTTTGTCTTTAGGAATAATTAAATTCCTTGGGAATTTCATGGTGCTTTTAGGCATTTTCCCTAGCGCCTCTTTGGATGGGTGTCCAAGTCGCCTATGCCAAGTCAAGTAGTCAGCGACATAAATGGTCACGACATTAACCTTTTTGGTGCTCAATATATGAGTCCGAGCCCAATAGATCGTGTCATTCCTCCTTAGAGGGACACAATGCATGATTGGGTTTCCATGCTCGATAAATGAAATGTGTGTGGAGGAACCACGCACATCACTTCCGTCTTGTAAAAAGACCCCCATTGACATCAATCAAGTATTAATGTTGGGTATGTAGTAGACGGGGTATAACCGCGTTTCACGTGTCTCTGACTTCCCATGACATACTACCTGGTGTTTAATGAAGACTGCTCCTTTTCCTACTATATGAGTAGTACCAGTGGCTATTTGGACCAAGGTAGAGTCCTTTCTCGGTAAAGGCTCGTAAGAACCGAAATCTTTTATTTCACCAGTGAAGTGTTTTGATGCGCCTGAATCCATGATCCAGTCGGCACCTTTCTTACAATCTCCCTTTGCACACATAGCACATATATTAAGATCTAAATAATTCCATGATACATTTAATAGCGGTAAAATTTCACATGAAAAGTTCGCTGTATTCATAGGAATATTAATCTTAGTGCTTGTGGCAGGGAAAAGGACTGACCTGTCATCATACGCCCCTGTATCAAGGGGTTCATCGACGAGCATTTCGTCGACGGCTTTCCACACTTCCTCATCAGACACCGGAGGTTCAGATCCAAGGGAGACGGTATCGTCTTCTACCTCCTCGATCCTAGACTCGGGTTCTGGTTCTATCCTTCTTCTCTTTCCTTCTCCCACTGTCAGGTGCTCTTCCAGTGGTCGCAGATTTTTCGCGCTGCGTGGAAGTTGTATTTGCTCGAGGGTGTCTCGAGCTTGCTGATATTCGGCATAAACCAAACGAGAGGTAGAGGCCGCGCCCGTATATGCCTGTGCAGGCGGTCGGCGGCGAGGATCCCTTGTGGGAGTGTGTTCGCATCTTTCGATGCACTGTATAAGTGGCATCGGCGGTATGATGGTGCCATTACCATTTATGGTGGTATAGGCTTTGGAGGCAAGGTGGGTATGTTTATCCTTTGGCTTCTCCTCCTTAGTCTTTCTGTCCCCACATCGTCCACGCTTTCAGGACGAGTCTCTGTTGCTGTTTTGCCCTTCTTTGGGCTGCCATTTGGGGTTTCCCCCTTTGCGCTTAACAGCAGAAAGTTTGTTGGCCTGAGGCTGGCCAGTGGGCTTTCCTACTGCTGTGCGCCTTGAGGCTTCAGCAACAATGGAGTCCTTGACATGTTTAAATGTCAAGGCGCTATTAGCAGTCGTGTTAAGGACCGTTGCGGACAAGGAATCGTACTCGCGCGGCATCGCAGCAAGTAGAATCATTGCTTGCACTAGCTCGGGGATGGCAACGTTAGCAGCCATAAGGTGCTCAAATTTGTCTGCCATTCTAGCAATCTCCGGTGCGGGGTTCACAGCCAGGATCTTGATCGCTATTGCAGACCTAAAGTCCGCAAAGACTTGGGAGGGGCCGTCCACACCATAATCGGTGCGGATGAGATCCCACACCTCCTCAGCAGTGTCCTTTGAGTTGGCACGCTGCCGAATGGAGGGGGCCAGGTGGAGCACTAGGCTACCAATGGCCTGGTCATTTTTGTTGCTCCAGGTCTGGAGCTTGGCATTAGCATCCACTACCAAAGTAGCATTCGTCGCCGTCAAGGGAGGCGCCGGGGGCGGTTTTTGCTCCGCCCCACTAGTTATTTGCCAGAGGCCCTGAGACCTGAGCCACGCCTTCATTGAGTCGGCCCATTGAATGTAATTTGATCCGTCGAAAGTTTGAATGAGTTTCTCAAGAGTTGAAGACATGATTTTGTGGTGGCAGCTGTTAAAAGTGCTCAATCAGTCTTTTTACTCAATAAAACACGTTTAACGTTCTCAGGAGAAAACACTCCTTCAGAGTGGTTAACCCTAGTCAACCTAGGTTTTATGTGCAGCTCGCAGGGAGCGCAATGTAGCTCACGAAGAGCGCAAGGTTATAATTTGGAGACGATGAAGTCAACGTCGTTCGCAGCCAATTAAGGCGCGTTTGCGACGTGCCCAGCAGGGCCCATAACCTGTTGGAGCAGACTATATACACTGCACAGTGGAAGAGACAACACGTTCCTTACAACCTACCTGGGGTTTACTTAGACTTACAGCTAGGGTTAGCAGAGGTAAGAACACTGTATTCCTACTACGGTACAGGTTCTCCTTATATACATAATAATAAGGATGTCACATGACTCAGGAATGTGTTTACTGCATGTATGCGCAGTAAGCGCAGTAACATGCGTATGCTGCATGTATTGCCTCATGTATACAGCATGCATCACTGGGATTAATTTCAACAGAACCTGTGATCAATCCTAACCTATTTTCATCACTCATTTTAGATCTGATGAGACGAGGGGAATGCGTCCCCACGTTCGCTCCATATAGTGATTTTACGAGCAATTGGATATACTCAGGATAGGTAATACTACTAGGTGAGCTGTGCATCGTTCAGGCTGAACTTTGGATTGGTCCTAACCCATTTTCATCGCAGATTTTCGATACGATGAGACGAGAGGAACGCGCCACCACGTTCTCTCAATATAGTGAATTTACGAGAAAATTAGATATAGCAGGATAGATGAACCGTGATACTACTAGTAGGTGAGTTGTGCATCGTTAGACTGAGCTTTGGATTGATCCTAACCTGTTTTCATCACAGATTTCAGATCCGATGAAATGAGAGGAACGCGCCACCGTTTAACATTAAATTGATCCTAACCATTTTTTTTACAGATTTATGATCTGATGAGATGAGGGGAACACGCAGCCGTGTTCTTTCGATATAGTGATTTTACGAGTATATAGCAGATTATAATAATGGTGCTGGCCAGTGGTGAATGCTAGGATCCCTACAACACCCACTTCCTATGCCCCCAGCCCCTGCACTCTCCTAATCAACTTTGTGCGCCAAAAGCCATGGCTGGGGCCGGGCCAGGCCAAAGCCAAGCCATGAGTGGCAGCTTTGGCTTGGCCCAAGATTTGAGCGGGCCAAAGCCGCCTCAGGCCAAGCCAAAGCCGGGGCTTTTGGGCCAAGCCGGGCCGGAACATCACTACGTGCGAAGCAGCGGCCCTCACGGCGCAAGTCATTTTGAGTATCTCCGAAAAAGTCACCGCAACTTGGGTTTTACGATCGCAGTTATCAGAGCGATGGTTTCACCTTTCTTTATGGAAGGCCTGTAACAGTCAAGTATCAACGCGATGGTTTCACCTGCTTTCTTGATGGAAAGCCGGTAACAGTTCAAACGAACTCCGCCCAGTCAAGGAGACGAAACGATCGATGTTGATGGAAACGAAAAAAACGGCTGGTTTCTTGTATATAATCATTGTATGTATAGTACGCTAATCAATACCCCTCAGCTGGTTCTGAGCATTGGAACCCTTTTCGCATTGATCCCTCACAATGAAATACGCGCATGTACTTCTCGCATGCGCTGGAGCAGCCATCGTCGCCGCTGCCCCTCTTATCAACAATGAAGATGCTTCTCTCGTAACGCGGAGGTGAGTCTACAGGCTTAATCCAACCGAAGAGTACTAACCCCTGCGTAGTGATAGCTTTGGCTCGTCATCTGTCCGTCGGGGACTCGATGATGACGATACACTTGTTCTTCGTGAACATTCACTGGCCAATGATGGTGATGCGCTGCTTCATGCACGTAGCTTAGATGCCATAGACCTTCTCGTTCGGGCATTTGATGAGCAGTTAGCAGCACGAAGTGTCGAGCATGCCGATGAAATTGCTCAGCGCGATCTTGCGGGACTGGAGAGACGATGGAAATGGGCGGTGGATAAATGGAACAGTCTCAGGGTAAGTCAAACAGCAATGAAGCATGAAGCGGAAGCAGCTAACGACAGAGCGAAGGGGAAGAAAGGGCAACTCGCTGCCGGGAACAGTCCCGGGCCGTTGCCGAGTTCCGCTGGTCAGGAACTTGAATAATAGATATTTAGGACTGTATTCACCATCAGATGCAAACATGCATCGTCTTCACTTTGGAACCCAATACTGTGCTATTACGACCTACTCTTCATATAACGTGTAACGCCGGCCTGTGAAGTGGAGAGTTTTTCGACATGTAACGCGTAACAAATGGCCATGAAGAGCATTACAAGTCAATTTTTTTGACAGGCAAAAATCCATTTTTTTCTTGGCCCTACGATGTGTATGGGAGTACTCTACGAGTCACTATCATAATTGGAGTTGTCCGTCCACATATTAGAAGAGTAAAGAACATTTTTCCTTTTCTCCCTTTGGCCACGACCTTGAGGGGTGACATCCACTGTGGTTCCGAGTTCTCAATTTATTGAGAACGAGGTTATGTTAGACTGAGGAATAGATATTATTGCGGGGATCTCCGAGCCCTAGTTCATATGCTATATATAGATTACATCCTGAGCTCGAGCAAGATTCAAAACTATCGATGCGGCAACTGCCGAAGATGGCGGGCACAGCTCGGCCTCGATACCTTGTCTCTGAAACCGTCGTCATCCGCCGCCTCCATTCCCGCGCCTGCTCTCGCGTCAACTAACGCCGCCGACCGTCGCCACCCATGTCTTGCACTGCCCCTGCATCATTAACGATGCTGTCGACACCTTTGGACACCCCCCGTTCACTGCCAACGGCACCATTCTTATCGAAACATGCAACGCAGGCCCACAGCCACCCAATTTTTTTCCTCCCCATTCAAACAGGATGAGAGGGAGTCAAAACTGCCTGGGAGGGTGCAGAAGAATGCAGGGAGACCCTAGAAGGGGGATATTCACCCATAAAGTACCCAGCAACCCCCATAAACATGCGCTCACACCCCCAAAACAGAATTTTATGACAACGCTGACCACCACCTATCCCCACTGCTGTAAGCATCTGCTTGCAGGTTGGGTAGTGTAAATGAATGACAGTGGGCTCGGACAACGACAACGAATGAGCACCAGGGCCCCGCCACAATGAGGAATAGCCCCAGAACCCCACCATGAAGACAGAACGATGACACACCCCGTGCATCATCAGTGGCGACGACGAAGAGAGGCAAAATGGGGATGACAATGAGGATGATGATGGCAGGCAGGGACAACAAGGAAACAATGGGGAAGCGAGAACAAGGGCCCAGGAGATGTCAATGTCTCCTGGGCCATAAGTAAGTTTTTTTTTTTCTTTTCCTGCAATTGACAGTGACGACCCAGACAGCCCAATGCCGGATGATGACACCCACAGCACCAGACCCCTCCACTATGAGCAACTGCTCATAGGGAGAAAGGCTGGTGCATATGAACCAGCACCAGCGGGGAGGGGGAACAATGCCGAAGGACAAGAGAGGGGGAAGGTGGAGACAACATGGTGTTTGCCACCACACCTAAGAGCAATTGCTCATAGGATGGTTCGAGATGAACTGGCCAGCCAACGCCAGTGGAGAGGATGGGTAATCCCAGGGAGCAAGGGAGGAGGGGGGGTGGAGATGACACTTACTAAGTTGCAACAATTTTAATCAAATAGTTATCAACTTTCATTGCATACATGAACTCACCTGTCTTAGGTGCATTCAACTTGGTATCACATGGCTAATTATGCAACACATTTGTGAGACTAGAGTGAGACTTCTTGTCTTTAACTTCTACCAGCATGCAAATCATCCTCCACTGTATGAAGTTCTTTCTAGTTGTTTGCTTCCTGGTTTTATGCACTACAAGACAACATGATTTCAAAAAAAGTCAACGGGAACTGTGCAATGAAATCAAGTGTGTAGTTTAAAATACTTCTCATGCAACAGGACAATTGAATTGAAGCCATGAGATGTCATCTAGCAGTGACTCAAGACCTGTTGGACAACAGTTTCTACCAACAGACAGTATTAGGAAACTTAGCTGCTTATCATTAGATTTAGGGTTGGTTCTGCTCTACTCAAACCTTATTCATGAACCTTGGTTGTAACACTGAAATAGAAACAATGATACTTGGCAACATTCTCTGCTGACAAACAGTATTAGGAGAATTGGCTGCTTATCATCAGATTCACAGTTTGTTTTGCTCTACTCAGAGCTGATTCATGAAGCTTGATCACAACACTTATATAGAAACAACGATATCTGGCAATATTCTCTGCTGACAAACAGTGTAAAGAGAATTGGCTGCTTATTGTTAGATTCACAGTATGTTCCACTCTACTCAGATATTATTCATGAAGCTTCATTGAAGAGCATCTTCTACTTATCAGGACATGCCAGGTGCTACCAGTATACAAAAGAGTGAACACAGTTCATACTATACATCACCTACATGAGACCACTATTCTCATGAAAAAACAACAAGTAAAATCCACCCTGACTGAAATCTCATTACAAACATTGGACCCTGACAGAACATGGCTCCTGTATAATAATCCATCACAATTACAAATCACAAACTACACTTCTGTGACTGCCACACAACTCACTCCAGTTTACAAATCTTTTTCAAAACAGCAAAAGAGGGAGAGCATAATTCATGCCATGCATCATTTGCATAAGAACACTATTCTCATGATGTATCAGCAGGCAAAATTGACCATGATTGAAGACTCATTACAAACTTCAAACCTTCACAAGACATGGCTGCTGTATTCTAGTCCAATACAACTACAAGTTAGATATCACATTGTGCCTGTTCCAGGACCCATTCAGTTTTTTCGAAACCTTCACATGTCAATCACCATCCACAAATTGATAACTTATCAAGAATTCTGGAGACAGTTATACAAAGACTTTCCTGCTACATTTAGGTGGCTGATATTTATATGGTACTTTGCATATGACAGTATGCAGCTCAGAATGCTTTGGTTAGCTAGACAAATGAGGCAGAACACAACCAGAAGACATGACCACTGTTGCATGACTCTTGAATCTTTGCAACCCAGCATCAGACATGTATATAGATGTCTGTGGCATGTTAGTCGAAAAGGTAGACAAGTACAACTGTTACATATGCAGCATGCTATCATACTGTCAAATAACTCTAACTTATTTTGCTGGATTCTTCCTATGAAGAAAGTTGCCACAGTTTATGGATGTGCTATGATTGAGGATGCGATGATCGCAGAGGTTTCTTGTTGATCAAGAAAACCTGTAGAGACTTAGATTGTTTTTTAGAAAGTTGATTGGATGCTTAGAACTGTATATGAGACAATAGGTGAAGACAATTTCTTTTCTTTCCAGTAGATACTACAGAGTTTTATATGTTTTAAAGAAACTTCCTAAAATGGTATAAGAAACATGTGTAGAACATGAGGCAAAAGATCTGAGTTAAGGCACAAGGCCAAAAGGGAGACTGGAATCCGAACAAGAAAGATATATATCATATGATGAAAGAGTAATAAAGGGTATAGAACTGAAAGGGGACTGTCCTTTGTGTATAAATCGCGCTAAGTCTCGCAATAATTTGTCCAGTGGGTTCTGTGCACGATAGGGACTTGGAATGAGGCTGACCTACTATCAGCAGGTTTGGGCATGAGTTGGAATCCTTCCTGGCACATGGTATTCCACCATTTAGATAATGAAGGCAGCGCCCGATGTCACTCGCAGTCTCTCGATATTGATCGATAACGCTCAACGATGATTGACGATGATGCTTGACCACATTCAGTAGACTTGGTCAGGAGTGGTCGCGCTGCTTCTGGGACCTTGTGCGAGTTATCTGATGTGATTAGAATGTAGTTGAAATGGTGAATCGGCCTTTGAGCTGAGGAGACAACCTGTCAACATCTTCCATCTTCCTGGGTGTCCAGCAGTCAGTGTATTATGATGTAACCAGACAATCTCCCTTCGCAAATCCTGATCCTTCAGTACATACACTTTTCCTCAAAACAACACCAACCCTTGTTCCTCAGCCCATTCATCTCCTTTAATATTACCTTTCTTCTCTCCCTTCAGAGCTTTCACGGCTTCCACTACTTCATCGTCCATTTCCAAACATTGTCTAGTTTTAGACAACATTTCCGTTTCCGAGCTATCTGTTAATAGATGCCCTTGATGCATAGTGCAAATGCGAAAGTATTCGGGTTTGAGTAAGGTAACATTCTTATTGTCCTCCTCCACCCCCCTTTTGAGATCAATATGTCTGGATAATGCATCTGCTTTCCTCATTAAGCTTCCCGCTTTGTGGACCAAGTGAAAATTGAAACACAATAGGAATAGTGCCCAACGCGCTTGCCAGCGATTAAGCTTTTTAGTGGACATGAAGTATTGCAGATTTTGATGATCCATCCAGATCTCAATCTGATGTGTACATCCCTCCAAATAATGCCTCCACGCCTCCAACGCTCATATTATCCCCAACATCTCTTTGTCATGCACATCATAATTCCTTTCCACATCATTCAATGGGACAAATATGCACAAGGATGCCAGTTGTCATCTTCACACAGCATTGATAATACTGCTCCAGTAGCAAAGTTGGATGCATCTGATTCCACTCGCAAAGGGCGTGTGAAATCTACTGGGGCTAATATAGGTCCCTGCACAAACTTCCTCTTCAACTCCTCAAAAGCCATCTGCTGCTGCTCTCCCCACTTCCACACTACTCCCTTTCACATAAGGTTATGTAAGGGTGCAGCAATTTTGGAAAAATTGTGCACAAAGTGATGATAATAATTTGCGAGTCCCAAGAAGGCTTGAACCTCCTTGACACGGGTGGGTGCAGGCCAATCTGTGATTGCCTGTACCTTGATCGGATCCATTTTGATCCTGTCAGGGCCAATCAATAATCCTAGGAACTCAATCTTGCTTGCCCCAAACACACACTTCTCCGGTTTCAGAAATAGATCATTCTCTGCTTACCTCTGTAGCACCTCCTGCACCATCACCTCATGATTTTCTTCATCCTCCGTGAATATCAGAATGTCGCCAATAAATATTATTACCACGCCTTTGTCTATTATGTCCTTGAAAATGTCGTTCATCATATTTTGGAAGGTCGGGGGACTATTAGTCATCCCGAAAAACATGACAAGCAGCTCGAAGGATCCTCGACGCATGGCAAATGTGGCCTTCCACTCATCTCCTTTCTTTAATCGTACATTATTATATCCCCATCATAAATCCAATTTTGTAAAGACCTTGGCTTTTCCCACCTTGTCAATTATCTCTGAGATCAACGGCAGGGGGTATGCATTCTTCACTGTCCACTCATTCAGATACCTATAATCTGTACACTTCCTCTTCCTTTGGTCTTTCTTGGGCACAAAGAATATTGGTGACATCTGCGGTGATTTTGAAGGTCATATGTATCCTTTGCACAATTGCTCCTTCAGGAATGCATCCAATTCTTCTTGTTCCATGGGAGATAACAGATATACCTTCGACTTCTTTGGCACAAACCCTGGCTTCATCTCAATCGCATTATCCCATGGCTTCCGCACCGGCATTTGTTCAGACTCCTTCTTCTGGAACACTGACAGATATTCATGATACACTTGTGGCACCCACTCCCCCACTGGCTTCTCCACCTTCACAATATTCTTGTCCCATGACTATCCTCCACAAATTGCTCTAAAGGTTTGCTTCTGCTCTTCTTTCTCAATCATGAGCGGAACTTCCCCATTTGGCATTTCCTCATCCTCCACTTCCTCCATCATAACAGAATACTTCCTCGGATGTTCTTTCTCTCTCTTTTTCCTTCTTTCCTTCTTCATCTTCCTCCCATACACATTACATTCCTTAGGACAACAAGTCATTTGTACTTTGACTGGGTGCAGGGCACAATACCCCTGATGGGGTATTATGTAAGTATCCTGGAAGTATTCCTAATACTGTCAAGATACTAGCCCAGAAGTATGTTGCAAGTGTGCCGTGCACCCAGTGTTTCCTAGTTTTCCAATCAATTTCAGGATTATGCTTCCATAACCACGGACATCCTATTATTAGATTGGTTTTCCCAAGATCGCACACTTCAAATATGGCTCGCTCCTGATGCTCCTGATACTTTAGTACCATAGTCACCTCCTCCTTGATAGTTCCTCCATGATTGACTGTTCTGTCAATATTGTACACCATTATAGGTTGCGCCAGCTTGCATGTGTTAATACTGTTTCCAGTAATTAAGGACTGATTAATGAATAATCCTGTAGCACCACTATCAGGCAACACTTCCACATCAATTGCTGCATGCGTGTCCACTGTCTTCAGTCCCACAGTCAAGGTGATTTCGGGTTCTATTTGCACAGAGTGAATAAAGAATTTAGGGGTTTTCAGAAATGATACGTGACAATTTTCTTTGTCACATGATTTGCAACAGTTGTACTCCTCCTCAATTTCCTTTTCTGATTTGCTCTGGGTTTCCTCAGATACTAATACATTGTAACAATTCTGGGTCACCAATGGGGAAACCTTCACTGGGACTCTTCCACAAAATTCTTCTGCTTGCCTTCCTCCGGCTTCACTTCCTCAATTGTAGCTTCCCTAACCTTTCTTTTCTGCCTACAATTCCTAGAAATGTGTCCTAACTGCCCACAGTTAAAACATTTAAGTGGGGCTTGTCTCCCTGCTTGATCAACCTCCATTGCCTCTGCTGGTGCTGCTGACTCCATTGTGGATGGGTCAGTTGGCCTGTTCGCCAACTTTCCCGTTCACAGGAACTTTGTCACAGCTGCACCATTGTGCACCAGAACAGCTGGGCTCTTGTATACTTGCACTATTCCTCACATTCATCAATATTTCATGTTGCTAACTTTTCTTTTATTACTTATAGTTTATTATCTGATCCCTTCTGACATGACAACGACAACTTCCACATGCAATGCGTCAATCACACATCCCTTCAAGTTTCGACGCTTCCTCGGTACCTCGTGCCGACAGCTCCATTTTTGATGAGAAGAATCGGAACTGGTTTTTTTTTCGTTTTCCTTTTATTACAATTCTTCCCAGTCTAAAAATAACCTTTTACCACGACAATCTGGCTATCGACCCGAATTCCCCCTTTAGTGGCAAGTCAACATCCAGATCGACGGGTTGATCAACTGGATGGTAGGGTCGAGGGTTTGGATTTGCATGCTCTCCACGCTTGCTGGGGGCACGAGTTGCATCACATCAATAGAGAACCTCGAAGACAGTCTCTCCCCGAGTCATTCCCAGTTAGTGAAACCCCGAGACGAGGACTCGACGATGCCACCCCAATATCATCTGCCTCACAAACACCACGACAATCTTGAAGATCATCATAAACTTTGCACTCCCCCCCGTATTCCTATCGGAGTCCTAGGAGTCCGAGTTTTCCGATAAGAGTCCGATCGGAATCCGATAGGAGTCCTACTAGTCCGACACTAGTCCTAGTAGTCCGATAGGAATCTGATCGGAATGTATTTTGATGACCATGTACTGTTGTTTCCAAGAAATTCCTAGTAAATTCCTAGTAAAGTCCTATGCAATTCCAACATGAAGTCGGACTACCACATTTTGGAAGACTTAACTTTCCCCAAGTGCTTACAAAATAAGTGGGTAAAGCAGGGATTGAACCATGCACTGTGGGATGTAAGTCACATGATGACTAAACAAGCACTCAACCAGTTGAGCCACAGGAGAATTATTAAATATGTAATACAAAGTCCATTTAATGCACTTAGGGATAGTTCACATATTTTTAACCTCCCTCACGAGAGCTCGAAAAAAAATTGATTAGCCCTCGCGAAGATGCAAGGAACTAATATAACTAATATAGATTAAAAAAATACCCCCCGACACAAACACAGGGGGGAGACCATTAATTATACTATGTAAAATTCTACAAAAACAAAAAACCACCCCCCCCATTTTGCGGGAGGGGAGGGAGTGGTGGTGCATTGCATTTCGATGTGGAGGTGGTGACATGGCCATTAGCACCCATTCCACCCTACGAGCAAAGCTCGCAGTGGTGGGGTTCGGGTGTTGGGGCGCCGTCTCCTTCTTGTAGACCCCACGATCCACCCCATAAGCAGATGCTCATGGCAGTGGCGTGGTGTCCCCTGTGTGTCCCTCAACTCCTCCTCCCTCGTCTCCCCCTCCTCGTCATCATTCCACCCACTGTCCACCCCACAAGCAGTTGCTCACAAGGCTGGTGGTGAGTGGTGTGTCGTTCGGGGTGCCGTCTTGTCGTCCCCACCCCCTCGTCATCCCCCCCTCGTCGTCCCTTGCCGCCCTCATCTTGTCCAGTGCTGGTGCCCATCGCCTTCCCCTCATCTCCCCCTCCACCCTCCACCCTCTTGTCTCCCCCTCCACCTTCTCGTCTCCCGCTCCCTGTTGTTGTTGTTGTCGTCATCACTTCCTTGTCTCCCTCCCTGTCCCTCTTTGTCTCCGTGGGTGTTCATGGTGGGGCCCTGGCGGTGTCGTCAGGGCCGTCTCACGTCCCTCCACTGTTACCAACAGCTTAGAACCTAGAAGATGAAAGAAAAACAGTTAGTGTAAACTCAAAATCAAAGGGAAAAAAAAAAACTTGCCTAGGGCCCAGTCCATCCATCCGTCCATTGTTACCCTGTAGTTTAGGACCTAAAAAACAAAAGAAAGATGTTAGTTAGTTTGGAAAACAAGAAACGAATGAAAAAAAAAAAACTTACCGCAGCCCAAACGACGATTCCGTCGTTTGGGCTGCTTGTGTCCGTTGATGGCCGTTGGCCCCTCTTGACGGCACGGGAGTGGGAGTGGGAGTGGGTATGGTGGTGGTGGTGGTGGTTGAGGTGGGGAGGCGGCCGTGGTCGTCATCGTCGTCATTGGTGGTGGTGGTGGGAGAATGATGAGCTGGCAGGTGTGGTGATGCGGCTTTGTGCTTTGTCATCACACCCATGGGAACGGTATGTAGTGCAGTACGAGCACGTACCTGCAATGACCACTTAGTGTAGTGGTCTTGTTGTTACTGTAAGTTTATGTAATCATATTAGAGCTCTGGGGTTCAATTCTGCCATGTGTTTCTACTTTTTCTACTATTACTAAGCAATGCTGCTATCATTCCTATCGGAATCCTATGTTGTCCGATGTCTCTGCATAACCTCGGAATATTCCTATGTGATTCCTATGGTCAGAAATTCCTAGGAAATTCCGATGGTCTGATCGGATTCTGATCAGACTGCATCGGACTGGACTAGGACTGAACCTGCCATTTCATGTCAATTTGGCTGGTGAAAATGACATCAGAATATGGGGGGGAGTGTAAAGACCTCAGATCATCAACGCTTCCCAGATCTGACTTTCATGCTTCTTAGATAGTTTATCATTCTTGTTGATTGGTCCCATTGGCACAAGAGAACGCGTGCGATAAGGGTTTTTCATTTTCAGTACCATTGATTTGTATATAGGTGTCCTCCCACCTTTCGAATGGAGTATCCAACTTTTTACTTGCAGTTTACGTCTCTACTTAAGTCTCTCCTCAAGAATACGAAGTCCTTCAAATTTACTGCACACTAATGCGTAGAATATTAGCTAAGTAGTTAAGTTTCAAGTCTGTCAGCTTAGGTTTCCCTGTTTCCCTGAAGTTTTATCATTACAAGTTATATTCCAAGGAGCACAGTTCTTTTTTTTTATCCATCCATCGAGCCTTTACTATTTGATGTGCCCATTTCTCATATTCAATGACATTGCCCTGTGACCCTGTTGATCGCATTTCAACCGCGTTTTCGATAATCCTTACATGATGTGTTTGGCCTCGAATGTATCACCGTGTTCTATTCGCCTTCTATCCCCTCCCAAACAAGCTAAAGGCCCGTCCACTCTGTCCAAAACCCTAATACTGCCATCCCCGCTTAGCTGACCTCTTGCAACGTGACCACGCGGTCAACAGACTACCAGCAGACTACATTCCCTGCCACAAGTGGTGACCGAGACAGGGGAATTGTCAAAAATCGGTTTTTCGTAATATCGTCGCATTTTTCAGCCCAGGTAAGCCTACAACATCATTAAATTTGCTGATTGATCAGTTACAGAACCACCAATCTTCAAAAGCTCATGACAAATCAATAAATCTCCTGATTCGCACCTTATTCCAACCCTCACACAATCTTGTCTTCGGCTAGCACCAAAGCAAGATACTTTCCCTCAAAATGGTTGATCATCAAAATTGGCGCTTCCTAGTTTTACGAACATCCAAAGTCTTCAAGCAGTGTGTTGAGACCGTATTGCTAAAGAAACCTCCATCCAAGACCCATCAGTGTCCATCAAACTGTCTTCACGAAAACCAATGGTACCAACACCTCTCCTAACCTGCAACAGAGCCACCCAACAAAACTCCACAATACAAGCCCTGACAAACCTAATAGCAACCTCTATATCGACAATGGCTCAACCTCTACAGTCGACTAACACCCAAATGCCAGCTAACACTCAAGAACAAATGGGGGTGCAGCCCCATCCGGAATTGGCCACACGTTTCGCCATGCCTATGCCTACTCCAGGCTCTCCGCATGCTCCTCTTTTTAAAGGCGAACGTGTTACTGATTTTTTAGACTCACTAGAAGTTTTTGCAAACTCTGCTCAAGTTGACCTCAATAATCTGCCGGCGTATGTACTCTGCTACTGCAACCGCCGCGTCAGGTATGTTATAGAGTCTGCTTCCATTTGGTCACAACACAACTGGGCAGCGACATGGGCTTATCTCATAAAGCTCTATCAGTCAAACGACAAGAAACGACATACCACCCCCGACAAATTGCATAAATGGACCAAGAAACAATCTGGAAAGAAGGCCTTCACCTGTTTACAAGACATGGACCGCTACTACTGCGAATTCACAGCTCGGGCTTCGAGCCTCGTTACGAGTAATCAACTCACCAAAAATGACGCTAACATATTATTTTTCAGAGGGATACCAAAAGCACAACAGAAGACGATCCAATGCAAACTACTGGCTGACAAGACTAAGATACAGTCCCCCCCAGCTAGGGATGACATTTTAGTACTATTACAGAAAGAGTTCAATGAAGACGATATTGCGAACGATAAGTACGATACTGACTCTTCCACAGGCTCGAGCGAGGAAACCGACAGTTCCAATTCAGATGACTCAGATCTGGACAAAGACGACCCACCAGTGAAGGCAACTTGAAAGACAAAGAAAAAGGTAAAGTCCAGTACTAATAAAGATACTACAGCCCCGACAATGGACACTTCGGTACCATCGAGTATCGAGTTACTGGCCAAACAAATGCAGGAACTTCAGCTAGGTCAGACACATCAAATACAAGAGCTACAACAAGGACAGGCAAATATCCTCCATGAACTAGCAGCGGCAAGGGCGACAGGAAGTAATGCAGTACTAGCCGAAAGAAAGTGTTTCATTTGCGATAAAGCTAATGCCCATAGATTAGGTATACACAACTGCCCCGAAGTCCAGGTACTAGTCAATTAAGGGTTGGTAGCCTACTCCCCAGATGGATGGCTAGTGTGCACTAACGGCAATATGCTCCCACACGGCGTTCCTGGCAGGGGTGTCGCTAAAGCTCTAAGAGATGAACAAATGAACTCAGCAGCATCCTCAAGTAATTTAAAAGGTAATGGTCGGGGGGATCGTGACCCACCTCCCCACATGGCTGCTATAGCAGGTCTTCAGTCCTATGGCTGAGACATCCTCGATAACAACACCTACGGCATGTCCTCTTTCCCAACCATGCATTCACAAGTCAAAGACACAAGGAAAGGTAACACCACTAGTAAAAAACTGGATACAGACAGTAGGGAACAAGTAGTCCAAGCACCAAAACTACAAGTGCCATTGCCTCGACACCAAGAGCCTCACATACAACACCAGCCCGCAAACCCTCCATCAAACCCCCAGCCTCATCCAGCGAATACTGAAGAAACTTGGCGCCAACGTAAAACCATCCCAAAGCCGAACCCGACAGGTCAAGCTTCAGGAAGGAATGACACGGATACACATGACCCCAACAAGATTGTGAAGCCTACCAGCGGCTACCATTTTACCTCAACAGTTCAGGAGATGGTTGATGGTGATGTGGTCCAACAAAAAAATTCTAGATACTATGATTACCTTGCCACTAAAAGAAATTCTAGGAATATCCCCTGACCTCCAGAAGTGCTTTGTGGGTCTGACAAAGACTCAGCGTGAGTACACTTCAAAGCCAATAGTTGCCACCTCCCTAGACGACTCAATGCTTACTGATTCCACCCTGAACACTGATGAAGACTCCCAAAATGGGAACAAAAATTGATTCTCCAACTCGGAACTCCTCTTATCGTACAACGAAGATAGTGAGAATGTAGATGACATCCTCCTCGGGTACTCCTCAGCCATCAAGATACACACCAGTCCTCTCTTTGCCATGACAACAGGTTGTTTTGAAGGGAAGATAGCCGGACGACCAGTCATTTTTATGGTCGACACAGGCTTGGAACTCAACTTGGTCTCAGATGAACTATATCGACAAACGAACTTGCCACTTGATGTCAATGGAGCACGCTGGTCACTCAAGGGGATCAATGGTGGTGCGGTGCCCCTCATGGGGTGTTGTTGTGATGTTCCGTTAGTCTGCGGTGGCCACCACTTCGATCACCATTTCTTCATGAGCCGAGAGGGAACAGGCAAACAAGACATAATACTTGGGCAACCTTGGCTGCAGTGGCATTCAGTTTCACTATTGTACTCGCGGATGGGAGTAGTCGAGATGTGTATCTGGAAAGATGAGATAGGGAGTGGGGAAAAATGCCCACGCTTTCGATTCAGCTCATAGCTGCTAATGCGCCATGCAACACTGATAAACTGACCTTCCAGGGAAAACCTTCTGCAATTGAAGATGTCTCTGACTCGGAAAACTGAAGCCAGGTGTGCATTCCATGCCTGACAAGTTTCAGGATGCACCTGTGCCCTACATTGGATGATCCTTGCAATGTTTAGTAGGTGAATGTGAAGATGAAGATTCCAATTTGATTTCCTTGCTCTCTCCACCCAATGCTTATGATTCCCTCCTTAGAAGTTTTTATTTTGCAGCCCCCTCCTCTTCAATACCACTGAATTCATCATGGACTCAATGAGCTTTGGCTGATGACCAACCGCGGTATACAAATGCAGGGAGAAGGTATAAGCCGGTTGATCGCAAAGTTTGTCCAGTACCAACCTACATGCTGGATCCCGCAGGACAAATCTTCAGACCCATAATTATCCCTGAACTTGTCAAATTGCCTATTGATCCCCCATTTCTTGCAGATTTTGAGCCTACAGACCATTTGTCATGAGAGCGCCTCGACTTTATGCTTGCAACGATTCCTGAAGGTTTTCTCTCTAACCGTGAAATTGACTTACTAGTTTTTGTGATTAGGACTTGTGACAAAGTGTTCGCATTCAACGACACAGAAAGAGGTACCTTTTCTCGTGAATATTTCCCTGACTATGAAATCCCCATTATAGAACACACACCCTGGGTACAACCACCTATTTGCATTCCAAAGGCTATCAAAGATACTGTCTGACAGATGCTCCTAAACCAGAAGGTGGGGGGAAAATACGAGTACTCAACATCATCCTACCGATCTAGAATCTTCACAGTGCTGAAGAAGCTCAGTCTGCGCATTGTCCATGATGTTCAAGAACTTAACAAAGTTACGGTGCGCAACTCAGCATTACCTCCATGCGTTGACGATTTCATGGAGGGCCTAGTTGGTAGGGTTATCTATGGCTTGGCTGATTGTTTTCAGGTTATGATGGGCGTGTCCTAGCTATAGGGTCACGCCCACTCACTACATTCAACTCTATGATTGGCCCCCACTCACAGTTCTTCCCCAAGGTGCTACAAACTCAGTTCCAGAATTCCAGCGGTGTACAAGGCACACATTACAAGAAGAAATACTGGAGAATAGCGATGTATTTATCGATGATGTAACCTTTGCAGGAGGGACTTCTACCTATGATGATGAAGAGATATCACCCAGAATCAGGAGGTTTGTTTATGAGTATGCCACAGCTGTAGACCGCATACTGCTTGGGTTCATCATGGCTGGCATAACAGCCTCAGGATGGAAGACTATCCTGGCTACCCCAAGGCTTGGCGTGGTAGGCACTATCGTATCAAGAGATGGTTGGCACTTGGCTCATGGGTTGGTAATGAAAATTCTCAATCGGCCTGAACCACGTAACCTCACAGAGGTCCATGGGTTCCTCGGAACTGCTGGAGTCGGTCAGAAATGGATAAGAAATTTCTCCCTCATCGCCAAGCCTCTGATGCTTCTCACAAGGCTTACTGACCAAGACTTCTATTTTGATGATATAGCACGAGAAGCTTTGGAAATAATGAAAAAATTGGTCTCGAGTGCCCCAGTTTTAGTGCGTGTAAATTATGAGTCTGCGAAGCTGATCACCCCCCAACCTAGGAGTACTGGTGAGGGCCTGGTTATTGTGGCCATCGATTCTTGTTCCAATGGCGCTGGATGGGTCGTCTACCAAAATGTAAAAGGGGAGAAGCACCCCGTGCTTTTTGGCTCCTGCACATTCAGCGAGGTAGAGTCCCAGTATTCACAACCAAAATGTGAACTCTTTGGCATTTTTCGGGCAATCAAGGATCTGCGACACAGAATCTGGGGTATACATTTCCGTCTAGACATGGATGCTAAATTTCTGATAGAAATGATGAAGTCTCCTGATCTGCCAAACACACCAATGACGTGTTGGGTAATGTACCTTTCTCTCTTTGATTTCAAAGTTAACCATGTTCCAGCGGATAAGCACCTCGCACCTGATGGGCTGTCACAAAGAAGACGAAGTGCAGAAGATTCTGATGATGAAGACACAGAAGAGTACCTCGACAAATTTATAGGAAGCTCATGCATAGACCAACAACCTCTCATTTTACTGCGCAATTCCTCTTTCATCCCCTCATCCTCTGAAATACTGAACATCGCTGCTCACAAATTGTTCTATTCCATGGCAGCTTCCTTATGCCCTCAACCAGGCGTGGTTTTCGGAGACTACTGATCACCCACGACTCTATTGACAATTGCAGTGCCTGTATTCGATGAACAAGACTTTCTGCATGACAAAGACATCAAACTGATCAGGGAATACAATGGGTTCAACTTCAACCCCATGCGAACGATGTCAGCTCAAGCTAAGGAAGGCCTAATTGTGGCATCATTACTCAAGAGTACGGATGCTCTGACATACATGGGACATGAATTTGACAACCAACACACGCCAACCTATGAAATGGTTGAGATATCACTTGGCGATGAGGTATTCGGGATGGAAATTACAGTATATGGTTATGAATTCATGTCGAGCCAAGTGAAAAATGCACTCTCGCACACTCTGTCTAACCCAAGTTCTGGCTACGGGAGGCACTCGACTCCTAGCGTTGACACCCGTTGTGGCTACGAAGACGTCAATGCAGAGGGGTACATAGCCTGTATTTCACACACTTACGGGGTAAAAGACCTCAAATCACCACAGCTTTGGTGAGAGATGTTGGACTATCTAAAGAATGGCATACTGCCAACACGCTGCAAGAATCTGAAGGGAAGGAAGCAGTTCTTGTCGAGAATGCAGACTTATGTGGTTTACAAGGAACACCTTTGGAAGCTTGCGAGAGGTGGAAAAAATCCACGTCTAGTCATTACTGACATTGAGAAGCGAAAATCCCTTTTAGCGCAGGTACATAACGAAGTGGGACACTGTGGGCATGATGGAACTTACAAGCTTCTGGCAGAACACTATTACTGGCTGAACCTCTATGATGACATTGCTTACTTTGTTCGCTCCTGCTATGGATGCCAGTTACATTCAAAGAGGCGTCCCAAAATCCCCTTCTCGCCAACATGGAACTCGTCTATACTTTGTTGCTTCCACCTGGACACGATTCACATGCCCAAAGGACATGGCGGGATGCACTACTTACTACAAGCGGTGGAGCCAGCTGTGGGTTGGCCAGAGGCTCAAGCAGCGAGGGAGAACAATTTGAAGACTTGGGCAAAGTTTATCTATGAAGAGATCATTTGCAGGTTTGGTTGCATCCTGTACTGTGTTGTGGACAATGGTTCCGAATTTCAGGGTGCTGCGAAGATTCTTTTTGATTGGTATGGCGTTACGGTAATTTTTTCTTCTCCTTATCATCCACAAGGTAACGCTGTCGTGGAACGGGCACACCAAGTCATCATCAATGCCCTCCTTCGCATCTGTGGCTCCAAGACAAGCAAGTGGCTGAGCTACTTGTATGCCATACTTTTGGTGATCCGCTGTACGGTCTCTCGCATGACAGGGTATACCCCATATTTCCTCCTTTATGGATGTAACCCCCTTTTAGTATTTGACATTTCGGATCACACATGGGAAACTCTAGACTGGGATAAGATTGTCAACACCGAGGACCTCATCACGATTCGGACTCTGCAAATCAGCCAACGTGACGCTATACTACAAAATGCGCTACAGCGACAGAAGCATGAACGCCAACATTCCATCGATGCGTTCAATAAAAGGTATGAGAAGTATTTTGTTGAGAATGACTTCGACATAGGAACTTGGGTACTGCTTCACGAGACGTGGCTCGATAATCAACATGGGAACAAAGGGACACCTCGTTGGTCAGGGCCCTTCATGATCCACCAGAAGCTGAGCGACCATTTGTATCGATGAAGGGAAATTGACAACACAGTGAAACGGGGTAAAGTAGCAAAAGATCGGCTGAGAATATTTTACTACAAGAAGGAGAATCAGACAATCAAATCCATGTCCTCCTTGACCACCATTTGTCCCTACCCGATCACTCAGGTTCCCCTCGACGGTCCAGTTTGGCATGGGTATTGGATGCTGCCTTACAACAATGGCCTCATCAAATATCCCATATTTTGGATTGGGCAATGGTCGGAGTATACCGCTTCGATGATTGGGGAACTAGACGACCTTCTTGGAACCGTGGATGCTAAAGAATGTATACTTTTAGATCCCATGGTCCCAGCTCCACTGCCTTACATCGAGACTGCACGCCGCACACACAACATTTCTGACCTCGTCGAGATGACAAACCGCTTCTTAAACTCTTCTGCTAGTATGCTTCACTGAATTTATTTTGCAGGTCATTCTTCTGGTTCCCTGCATGATGGGGGCATCATGCAAAGTACCCCCCACTTGTGGACGGGTCAGTTGGCCTGTTCACCAACTTTCCCGTTCATGGGAACTTTGTCACAGCTGCACCATTGCGCACCAGAACAGCTGGGCTCTTGTATACTTGCACTATTCCTCGCATTCATCAATATTTCATGTTGCTAACTTTCCTTTTATTACTGATAGTTTATTATCTGATCCCTTCTGACACGACAATGACAACTTCCACATGCAATGCGTCAATCACGCATCCCTTCAAGTTTTGACGCTTCCTCAAAGTTTTGACGCTTCCTCAAAGTTTTGACGCTTCCTCAAAGTTTTGACGCTTCCTTGGTACCTCGTGCCAACAGCTCCATTTTTGACGAGAAGAATTGGAGCTGGTTTTTTTTTTCATTTTCCTTTTATTACAATTCTTCCCAGTCTAAAAATAACCTTTTACCATGACAATCCGGCTATCGACCTGAATCCTCCCTTTAGTGGCAAGTCAACATCCAGATCAATGGGTTGATCAACTGGATGGTAGGGTCGAGGGTTTGGATTTGCGTGCTCTCCGCGCTTGCTGGGGGCACAAGTTGCGTCACATCAATAGAGAGCCTCGAAGACAGTCTCTCCCCAAGTCATTCCCAGTTAGTGAAACCCCGAGACGAGGACTCGATGATGCCACCCCAATATCATCTGCCTCACAAACACCACAACAATCTTGAAGATCATCAACGCTTCCCAGATCTGACTTTCATGCTTCTTAGATAGTTTATCATTCTTGTTGATTGGTCCCATTGGCACAAGAGAACGTGTGCGATAAGGGTTTTTCATTTTCAGTACCATTGATTTGTATATAGGTGTCCTCCCACCTTTCGAATGGAGTATCCAACTTTTTACTTGCAGTTTATGTCTCTACTTAAGTCTCTCCTGAAGAATATGAAGTCCTTCAAGTTTACTGCACACTAATGTGTAGAATATTAGCTAAGTAGTTAAGTTTCAAGTCTGTCAGCTTAGGTTTCCCTGTTTCCCTGAAGTTTTATCATTACAAGTTATATTCCAAGGAGCACAGTTCTTTTTTTTTATCCATCCATCGAGCCATTACTATTCGACGCACCCGTTTCTCATATTCGACAACATTGCCACGTGACCCTGTTGATTGTGTTTCGACTGCATTTTCGATAATCCTTACATGACATGTTCAGCCTCGAATGTATCACCATGTTCTATTCGCCTTCTATCCCCTCCCAAACGAGCTAAAGGCCCGTCCACTCTGTCCAAAACCCTAATACTGCCGTCCCCGCTTAGCTGACCTCTTGCAACATGACCACGCGGTCAATGGACTACCAGCAGACTACATTCCCTGCCACACCGTAACTATAGGTGTCATTGCCATGGCCTGTGGCTGTGCCATCGGAGTTTGCGCCTGAGGCGCCTTTCCTTTCTCGGACTTTCCTCCTGATGGCTTTCCAAATTTACTACTTCCGTACATCAACTTTGACTCTGCCTGTTCCTGCCGATATTGCTGGTCAAGGTGCATTGCCCAATTATACCACTTGTCCAACTTCTCTGGCATAGAAGGTAGTTGGTAGATAGACTTGAATAAAGAGGGATTTAATCCTGCTTTCAAAAACTCTACCAATGCAGCTTCTCCCATATCCGTTTGCGAAGCTTCTGCTTTGAACTGCAAAATAAATTCATCCGCCGTTAGGGAACCTTGGCGCATGGTCTTTAATTTAGCATTGGCTGTTGCCTTTGGATTAAGGTCTCCAAACTGTGCCTCCAATCTCTCCAGAAATTCTTTGAAGGTTGCAAATGGTTTATTTCCTGCGGCAATTTGATTAATAGCCTCATTTCTCCAGAACTGTGCTTCCCCCCCCTGAATGTATGAGAGAGCAAACATAATCCTAGACTCGGCTGTATGAAACTCTGGCTTCCTCCCAAGGATGTACAATACTATAGAGCTGATGAAGGATTTTGTATTCTCCATGGTACCGTCAAAGATTTGTGGGGGTGTGTACTTAGGTAAGCATGCTTTTCCATTTCTGGATTTCTCTGCCATCTCATCCTCCTGTGACATCCACTCCACCATCTCCTCCATCTCATCATCTCTTTCTCCTGTTGTCTCTGGCTGTACTTCCGCTTGTCTGGGCTGTGATGCTGCCAACACTGACACTAATTGGGACATTTGCACTGTAAGCGCATCAATTTTTGCCTCTAGTGCTGGTGTGGGAATGGGATTAGGGCTGGGATTAGAAGTTGAAGGTTCAGACATAATTGTAAAATCTGTGATGAATCACTTCTTCGACAAACTCAAGATTTGTTCTTCGAGACCTCTCCAAACGCTTACTGGTCACGTGATCGTTTGTCGATCGTTTGTCAATGGTTCGTCGATCATTCATTGTTCATCGAGCACCTAATTTGACACTTCGGATCAATAACCCTTCCAACAGTGCCTGATCTCGGGGATAACACTGAATTTGGCTTGTAACTAAAATAGTTGTCCAAATAGAGTGATGTAAATCTTAACTAAACCAGATCCAATTGGTTGTCTGGTTGCAGCTGTCCTAATGACGAGCGCTGCCTCTTGATCACTGGCAGTTGCAATGTAAGGCAAGGCCTGGTGTCGGCTTACAAAAGAAAAGGTAGATTACATATGTACAAGTACTTCTGGCTCGTGCCAAAAGGATGAGTAATCGGATGTGGCATGGTGAAACAATGATGTATGCGCAAGTAAGAGAAGGTGCACTGATATGGGAAGTTGTGTTCTTCTGTTAGGGCGACACCCACTATCTGCTAGCTAAGACTGTGTGGGTTCTCTCTACAAGAAGGGGGCAGGATCCACATGCGTGATGGGGAAACTGATGGTTTTGATGCAAGGGGTTATTAATAGGTGAGTTTGTTGACAAAGGCCTTTCACACTGAAAGCGTAGGTGGAATACCTAAGAGAACACAACTGGGGTCCCCTAGGCATATATTTAGGGTTTATATACTATGTTACATATATTGTACATTGTTGTTACCGATGCACCCATACATGCGTGTACATATTGATGCATGTGAAATAAAATTCTCATGCTATCAAAGTGTAGCATCATTTGGTGTCATGTAGCATAATTCGACATAATAAAATAAAAATGAAAATTTATTAGGTAATGGGGTGGTTTCCTAACAAATGCCCTTTGAATGATAGGAAAGGTGTGTGGTCCATACTGAGTCATTCTCACATCTGCTGATGGGAGACCCATACACTTCCCATGCCATAACACATACTAACCTTTGTTCTACTTTACCATTAGACCTATAATTTGAAAAAGTGAACATTTTGGTGCCATAGATGTCACAGGGTAAGTATATCTCCTCCTGACCTATCATGTGCTCTTCTGCTCACTCTGACTGCTACAGAGCTATTTATGGGTCCCTAATACTGTTTAGTATGACTATTAAATGCTATATCTATTCGCATATTGGAAGGGCAAGGCCCAGGAATGCAGGTAAGTCACCATAAGTGACAATCTCTCCCCCTCCCCATATAGCTGACCTGACACCCAACCCATGCTCCCCAGTTCTCCCAATCTCATTCCCTACCCCTCAGTACATGCTAGTACCCATCCACATAACCCCCTATTGTGGTAGAGGATCTACAAGGTCAGTAGACAGTACCCACTCTCATCATCCTTGTCAATTCTCTTTCTTTCACACCTTCCCTACTCATGTAGAGCTATCCCAGTCATGTATATAGCTATACATAGGATTATCTATCACTGTATATATAGTAGAGCCCCTCAATCAAGAGAAGAGACCCCCTTCTCCTCCCCTGATCAAGGGAGCAAGCTTACTGCAGGCTGAATATAGGTAGAAAAGCAGAAATAACTGTCAATAAACACTCTATATACACCATTAAGTGTTATCTATCAAAAAAATTAAAGGGAAAGGGTCCAGAATAAATGGAACAGTGTGCTCATTGTCAGGAACAATGGGCACAACACATTGCAGTAGCATTGATGGCAATGTTGGAGGGAGCCGAATTGTCCATCATGATGATGCAATAACTCAATAAGGAGATCCATTGATGGCTGTGATGGACAGTGATCAACATTTGTGGAGCAACTGGCACAAGGGGCAGCATATTTTTAGCTACAGTGGTGGTTGCCCAGGGTGGATATATGCTATGGACATTACCTATTTTGGAAAGGGGAGGAGTTCACAAAATTTTGCAAACCCAGATTTGACCGAGATACCTTGCAACTAGACCATAGTTGAAAGGTCCTGCACTTGAACACATGTCACCAAAATATGTTTTTTGATCCTTACATATCAATTTGCCAAGTCAAGGGCTGCAATAATGACACAACATGAAAAAAGGGAAAGGAAAATGAAATAAAAATATATTTCCATGAAACTTGAGAAACATATTCTATGGCAAACATAACAACCACCCAATTGATGGAAGACAGAACATAGAAGAACTGTCAATGAAGAACAGAACACTCAATCATTCATCACATCGTAATGTCTATTTTAAGAACAGACGAACTACTGCTCCCTGATCATATTTCAGGAACAGGCAATGGATTGATTGACAGGAAGAACCCCAGATATAAAAGGATGCATTGTAGTGGGGGGGCACAACAATATGGTGAGCAGGAATGCACCCAACCAGGAAGGGGCTGCCAGGAACCGCACACCATAATCCAAACATCACATGGATTTGTTATATATCATGCAGACCTGTAATTACTGTCCTACATGTACCACACTATAACCTGTCACCACAGTACTTTGATGTATGAGATGGACATAATTGCCTGGTACATGTGTGACCTACTGACTATGTGATGACATGACTCTACCCCATAACTAGGGTTGCATAAAAAATCCATATTTTTTTACTGTTACATTATTTACCTAGTAATTTACTAGTAATGTACTACCCCAGCCCAAGGGTCAGTAATTTACCAAGTCACATGGGTGTAATATATCTCAACTCCTCAAGGGTCAATCAAAAAAGAAAAAACATATGGTGAACATCATTCTTCCAGACATGGAAAATATTCCTGCATATGTAAGCAAAATATTCTTCCTACAGGGAGCCTAAATGCTCTTGATATCATCTCATTTCTATGCCCACCCATCACAAATCCACCCCAGTTACTACTTGGAGTCACAGATCTTTTCTCAAAAAATTCAAGCATTGTGCAGGATGCTACAGCTGCATGCATTGATAGGTCCACCTGGTGCTCTAAGGTCTGGGAACACTTCCAAATGCTTTGACACATTGTCACACATGCTCCCAAACCCCTAAAAAGCCCTACAAAGCCCTACAAAGCCCACAAAACTACTCTGAAGCTATTTCATAGCACTTTGAATGACTTTGAATGACTTTGAACGACTTTGCAACACTTTGAGTAAGTTTGAATGACTTTGCAGCACCTCAAACGCCTTCAGCCGCTGTATGCCTATTGCACTGCCCTTCAGACACACACAGCACACCTTGTATGAGTTAGTGCGTCACATATCGACCACCACTGGACATGAGGAGACATGACAATGGGATTTTAGGATGTGATTGTGGCGCTTTGACATTTTGATGATATATTGGATCAATAGGACAGGTACTGGAGATGTTCCGGGAGTCTCCTCTATAGCAATGGCATCGAGGCCCAGATAGTGATAGGACGACTCTCTATGTACAGGTGATTGGCTACTGACTATGTGGTCATGTGACTACCTGGAGTAGATGCCCAGACACCCTACTCCAGTACCCTTGATACATTGTGACTCTATATGTTTCCCTTATCATCATCTCTCATTTATTTTATGATTTGGAAAGTGCTTTATTGTTTTATATCTTGCCTCATGTAGTCCTCATGTTTTATTTCCTTTTAATTACCATCTCTTCCAAACATATATAGCCTTGTACTAGCTACTTAGAAAGACAGAATAGATTGTCCTCTCATATCCATCATCTGATTTAAGAGCAATCCTCTTGAGTCCAAGTCTCTCGTCTTAGACCTGAAGTTTAGCAGGTTACCTCGAACTTTCTCGAACTTTCCATATTAGCTTCTCAAAATTGTTGTCCATCATCTATCCCCTCTCGAGAATTTTCCGCATCTCTATCATCTATCCACAGCATCAGTCAAAACTATTCTCGTCCTCCACAAACCCCTCAGACGTCCTCAAACTTTCTTGAACATCTTTGCAGAGCTTCGTACATCCTCAAACTTCATTGAATATTATTGGACCTCTTCAAACATAATTCCTCCACCCTTGGGTAACAGTGGTGATATTTAGTACCACCTCACATCCTTCCTCTAGCTTGCATTATACCATTTGAGACCTTTTTTGTGGGTTTTGTTTGGGTTTCTGGGTCAAGTATCATCAGTGTTCTGCTATCATTGTGCATCCCTGATATCAATGACCTCAGTATACTCAAAACCAAGTTTCTCGAAGCAGAATGAGATGGATTCCTGTCCTTAATTTATCCATCAACAACTCAGTCTCTGGCATAAAGCTACCATTCTGGGTGGTAGATTTTTGGCAGGCCATACACCAGGTCATCTCATTGAAAGCAGTTTGGAGCACAGCCATTCAGTGGATCTGATCAAAGGGAGAATTATGGACACTTGCTCTCTTGGAGCAGATTCCATGGAATAGTACACTGCACAGATGAGGCACCAATCCATCGAACCCATTGCAGTTTTATGCTCTGAGAAGTGGCTTGCATCTACACATATGGACTTATTCAGCATTGTGCTTGAGGATGAATGGTGCAATTCTGATGTTCTGCAACTCCATTCTCCTGTGGCATGTGATGGATGGTCAGTTTCTGTTGAGTCCCTTTTGTCTTCAGGTACAGAACAAATTCCTTCCCCATATATTTGTGGCCACGATCTGAGTGAATGATTTTGATAGGCTTCTCCATCTGTGTCTGACACCAGGCTTCAAAGTCTTTGTAAGGTCCAAAGCTATTTGCTTGCATCCAAGAAGTTATTATGGCATTGGTGATGGACACTTCATTTCTGGAGTTAATCATTACCACATATCAATTCGTGCAGAAGAACTACCCCGATGTGAGATCTCTCAGCCACATAAGGAAGGTAGGAGACAAACTCTGGGATGGAACCTATACAACAGTGGTCATGAGTATGTCAGTGCATATCACAGAGGGAGGAGCCACATTACCAACTGACTCCAATAAAGGAAACCACTGGACAACTTTGTTTGAGATGTCATCAATTCTATATGTGATTCATTCAAGCTTCCACCACCTGCTGAGCTGGCAAATGTCCTCAAGTGGGGGTAATGGGGAGACCTACCATGCACCACACAATCCGACAACTTTTCCTGTTCAATATTCAGTGCAAACTTGATGTCCCACAGTCTGCTATCCACAACATTTCCACTTATACCAGAAGATGGAGCCATTGCAGCACATATTGATATGTTGAAATGTATTGTCACCTTCTTGAAGTGAACACATGTAGTAAGTCGTGCATTACTTGTGATGAAAATTAGTATTGAAAAAATATTTATGGTGAGCCTGACATGCATAGATTAGGTGTACACAACTGCCCAGAGGTCCCAGCCCTCATCAACAAAGGACTTGCTGCCTTTACCCCAGAAGGAAAACTTATGCATCTGGGGGGTGCACAACTTCCACATGGCATGCCTGGGGGTGGCATGGCTAAAGCTTTAAGAGACAAACAAGCAGCGACCATCGTGTCCATCAGTTCTTTAAAAGGTAAAGGTCGGGAGGGACAAGACCCCCCTCCCCACATGGCCGCTATAGCGGGTCTCCAGTCAAATGGTAAAGATGTTCTTGGAGGCACTGTCTATGGAGTCTCTTCCTTTGTTCACCCAGCCTGGCATGACGCCTTTCTGGCCACACATTTTTAAGTGAAAGAGGCAAAGAAAGGTAACACCATGAAAGCCTATCCCTTATTTGGGTAGGAAACACTGGGGATGCAGAGGGAGAGAGAGAAAAGACTAATGAACTCACTTCTAATCACGTGAAATAACAAGACAACGACGTGTATTTAGGAGTGAGGGATAATACAAAAGCCAAGTAAGAGGAAGCGAGAGGGGAAAAAGGAAGAATGGGGGATTCCCCATATGTAATAGTATATATCGCTTGAAGAGTATGTACATACAAACAAGTGTCCATAAGATGATGTAAGCCAGGCTTACACCCCACTGACAAGAATATAGAACCCATCCCCAAGGTTATGATGACAAGCCTTCCAAAACCTCAAGCACCCTCTGTTCCTCAACCTCAACCAACTCCAATGCAACAACCTCACCCGGCAAATATGGAGGAGGCATGGCATCAATGAAAAACTGCCCCCAAGACTACAAATGCACAAACACCTGTGGAGGCCAATACTCAAGATCCAAACAAGACCAGTGTGAAGCCAACAAATGGCTACCATTTCACGTTGTCTATTCAAGAAATGATCAATGGTGATGTTGTCCAGCAGAAAATCCTCGATATGCTGATTACACTTCCTCTCAAGGAAATTTTAGGTATTTCCCTGGATATGCAGAAGCACTTTTCAGGCCTTACAAAGACAAGGCGTGAATATGCGTCAAAACCAGTAATGGCCACTCACAATGAAGACAGCGTGTGTGATTCACAGGAAATATACTCACCGGGAACAAGAGCTTCGAATGAGGCCATTGCCAACCCATTGGAACATTCAGAACTCCATGTCTCATTCAACAAAGAGACAGAGAATGTCGAAGAAATTCTCATACAGTATTCCTTAGCTGTCAAAATTCATACTAACCCTCTCTTTGCGATGATGATGGGACACTTCAAAGGGATTCTAGCAGGACACCACATTACTTTCATGATCGACACAGGTTCTGAGCTAAAGTTGATCTCTGATGCATTATTTAGGCAGACTAACCTCGCTCTCAACCTCAATGGTGTGCGTTGGTCCCTTGAAGGAATTAATGGATGTGCAGTCCCTCTAGTTGGCTGTTGTTGAGACATTCAGGTATCTTGCAGTGGCCACTGATTTGACCACCACTTCTTCATCAGCAGGGAGGGTACAGGGCAACAAGATGTCATCCTTGGTCAACCCTGGCTGCAATGGTACTCAGCGACACTCTGTTATTCCCAGTCTGGGACTGTTGAAATCTGCTTGTGGTCTGATGGCGACAGGGAAAAGGGGCAAGACCCCACAATTGTGATTCAACTGGTAGCTGCTAATGCCCCTCATAACACTGACAAATTAACATTTCAGGGAAAATGTGCAAGAATTGAAGATGCCTCAGATTTGGAAAACTGAGGTTGGGCACACAGTCCAGGCCTGATGAACATCAGGATGTGCTCATACCTTCCATTGGGCAAACTTTGGTAGGAGAATGCAATGATGAAGATATTTCTTTACTCTGTTCCCTTTCTCCTCCGAGACTGATGATACCCTTCTTAGAACTTTTGCTTATGCAGCACCTCTTTCATCAGTACCTCAACATACTTTTTGGACATGACGAGCATTGCTGGAGGAACCCCCATGGTATGCGCATGCGGCAAGGAAGTATAAACCTGTCGACTGCAAAGTCTGCCCAGTTCCAACATACATGCCCAACCTGGCTGGTCAGATCTTCGAGCCCATTGACATCCCGGAACTGTCACCTTTACCTCTTGATCCCCCTTTTCTTGAAGATTTTGAGCCAATGTTGTGACTCACCCAAGAGCGCCTCAAATTTATTCTCAAACTGTTCCCAAAGATTTCCTTTCTGCATGTGAAATTGACTTACTTGTTTTTGTTCTTAGAATCCGAGACTTGGCTCTGGCATTCACAGACTCTGAATGTGGTACATTTTCCTGTAAATTTTACCCTGACTACAAAATCCCTATTATAGAACACATACCATGGGTGCAACCACCGATCTGTGTTTCCAAATCCATCAAGGAGACAGTTTGTAAGATGCTACTGGATCAGAAAGCTGCTGGCAAGTACAAGTATTCGACTGTGTCTTACCATTCCAGGATTTTCATGGTTCTCAAAAAAATGGGGCTTTGAATTGTTCATGACATGTAAGAACTCAACAAAGTTACAGTTAGAGACTCAGCGCTTCCCCCATGTGTGGATGATTTCGCTGAAGGACTAGTTGGCAGGGTCATTTATGGTTTGGCAGATTTGTTTGCAGGCTACGACGGCCATGTTCTGGCAGTATCTTCATGCCCCCTTACCACTTTTAACTCCATCATTGGTCTGCACCAACTTACAGTACTCCCCCAGGGTGCAACAAATTGGCCCAATCTCTATGATGATGTTACCTACTTCGTGCGATTGTGCTACAGCTGCCAACTCAACTCAAAAATGCGCCCAAAGATCACATTCTCCCCTACTTGGAATTTGGCAATCCTCTGTTGCTTCCACCTTGACACCATCCACATGGAAAAAGGCCAAGGTGGGATGTGATACTTACTACATGCACAGGAGCCAGCAATCGAGTGGCCAGAAGCTCATGCTGTTTGATGGAATACCTCTGAAGCATGGGCCGATTTTATTTATGAGGACATTATCTGTCGGTTCAGTTGCATGCCCTACTGTGTCATTGATGGCAGATCAGAGTTCAAAGGAGCTGCAGCAATTGTACTTGCATGGTATGGAATCATGGTTATCCTCTCTTCCCCTTATCATCCACAGGGGTATGCTGTTGTCAAATGTGCTCATCAAGTGCTTGTCAATGCACTCATGCATGTTTGCAGTGTCCACCCTTCATGCTGGCCTCTGTATCTTCATGCTATACTTCTGGCTATCCATTGTATGGCCTCATGTATGACAGGTCACTCCCCATATTATTTACTCTATGGATGACAACCCCTTCTCGCCTTCGACATTGGGGAATCCCTTGACTGGGATAAGGTAATTATGACAGAGGACCTGATCACCATCCAAGCCCAACAAATTACGCGACAAGATAACATCCTTGTGGATGCTCTCGAGAAGCAAAGATGTGAATGACAATGCATGGTGGACAATTTCAACAACAGGTATGAGCAATATCTTGTTGCTAATGACTTCAATATAGGTACTTGGGTGCTTGTACACAAGACTTGGCTCGACAACAAGGCCACAAGTTGGCGCCACACTGGGCAGGCCCATTTGTAATCCATTGCAAGCTTAGCGATACGGCGTACCAACTCAGGGAAATCCATGGGACCATCAAGTGAGGTAAAGTAGCAAAGGATCAACTGAAACTGTTCTATTACAGGAAGGACCAACAGACCATCAAGTCCATGTCGTCAAGCTGTTGCATTTTCAGCATGGGTACTTGCCGTGACCACAACACTGTCTAGCTCTTTGGACTGGCCTAAGAATCTTTGTGCTCCCCTGCTAGTGCCCACCACTAAATTTGTTTTGGCCAGATTGGTTTCCTTTCACTTGTTCCTTGGTTGGGTCTGGCATGATGAGGGCTTCATGCAAAGTCTCCCCCATCTGTGGTAGGGTGATGAGTCCTACTCATCAACCCCACCATCTTAAACATTTCCCACAAAGTCTTTTGTTACACAATGACAACCCCGTGTCATTGTACATTCTTAGTGTGTTCCTAAATTCTCTCTAGATTCATTTTACTGATTGGCGACCTGATGTTTTTATTTCTTAGATCTTTTATTTGCAGGATGATGTTTTACCTATGTGACACATCAGTCACACATCTTGCTCATGTTTTCTCGCTTCCTTGGTCTTCTCGTCGACAGCATCACATCACTACAACTTTGCTCACGTTTTCTCGCTTCCTCAGCCTTTGCATTGACAGCATCACCTGCTTTGAAGGATTGGTGCTGGTTTTCCCATTCCATTTTCATTTGCCTTTTATAGTTTTATTGCCATGCCTATTTACTGTGATGATCTGCAACGTCAAACTCAACACCTGCTCTTACTTCAGAATCACATCCCAAATATGACAATCCAATTCCCTTTCTAGTCTTCTTGGTCTGGTTGCTTGGACTGTCGGCACGAGAGAACATGTGCACTCAGTTTTTGCTTTGTAACTACAGATGTTTGTATTTAGGTGTCCTCCCACCTGTTGAATGGAGCACCCCAATCTTTACTCCTCATTATTATGCCCTCCCTTTGAGTTTTTCACTTGGTCTCTCAAGTTTCTGCACACCAAGGTGCAGGTTTTTTAGCTAAGTACTCAAGTCTTTAAGTTTACGGCCCCAAGGAGCCCCCTTTTCTCTTGTTTGTTTCCCGTTATACAAGTTCTTACCCTACCGTCTACGAGCCCATTTCCATTGCGTGGTTGATGACCTGTGTATCTGATGCACACATCATGTGACTCCATTGATTGCATTCATGTTTAGTTTTTCCCCTCTCATTTTATTGACCCCACAGCCTTCATTCACAGTTTAAAAGTTATTTCTCACCTGTTGTATTCCTTCTTTCATATTCACATTTTTCCACTCATCCGCATGTCTACACTGACCTCATCCATCGTGACGTGACGACCTGGTCAACAGAACCTCCAACAGACCATTTCCCCAACAACAACGTATACCCCAGCATTGAGAGAGAGATTAGAGACAGAGCAGATTGTAAACAAAGTCAAAAATGTTGCTGTGAAGCAGTGAGAGTTCCTGAAAACACAAGAGAACCTAATGATATCCTGCGATAGGGGTACATCAAAGGGAAGAGATGCATTTAGATGATCTATGTTTCAACACCAAAGAGGAAAGTGTATCTGATGGAATGTTGCAAGGCAACATCAGAATCCCACACTAGTGTTTAGATCAAAAACTTTGTCCTTGAGGTGCATGTAAATATAAGTACCTGTTTGAGATTGATTTGATGGACTGATATAGATTATTGATTCAATTGGGCATGCTAAATTCTGTGCAGTTGTATGTGATAGTACAGGCAACACTCGCCTCTCTTGGAGGCTCCTTGTTGTGGAAGTCCCAACTGCATTGAACTTGGCAGATATTGTTCACCATATCAGTAACATGTTGAAGGACATTATAAAGCTCAAATACTTCAAAAATAGCATCAAGGTTGTCTGTGGCATCATCACAAAATTTCATATGTCCCACCTTGGAACTGCTGAACTCAAAGTGGCATGCAAGGCGCTGTGCACAGGTTCAGGACTTGAAGCAATTGGAAAAACACAGTTTGGTACCATTATTCTCTCAGCATGATCAGTCCAACAGACAATACCTGTGATTAAGAAGGTCATGCAAAATGGTAGTTTCGATCTTGAGGTAGGTCTATTACTGTGACAAAGTTATTAGATTAATGCCCAATGTTAGGATCTTGCAACAAATTTTCAACCACACACATCTCACTCAACAATGGAGTTTGAGTTCCATCTTGCTCAATTAGTAAATGTTGGGATGCTGGGCATCAAGGCATTAGCCTGTCTCGAAGCTGTTGAAGCAACAGCTGCAGATGTCTTTATTTTCTGGCATGCTATGATACAAGCAATGAAGGACATTCTAACTAACCCAAAGCAAGAATTTCCTCAAGAAGTCCAACAACAAATCTTCGGGATTCTCAACAGCTGCCACCAACAATTATTTGAAGATGAAAACTTATCTAATCAAGTTTATCTAGCAGCAACCTATCTTGATTCTAGTCAGTTCTTCTCATTTCTCAGTTTGAATAACAACTCAAGATTGACCACTGCTATAGCATACCTCAAGTCAGATCTATTTAAATCTGAAGCAGAGGACAATGATTCTTATGCTGGTATCCACCATGTTGCCACTTTCAAAAATCTTGCTCAGTTCCTCATGGATCTTGCTGAGAAAGAGATCAAGCATGGTGACAAGGAGGCATTTACTACATGGCGAAATTGTGCAGGGGCATTCAAGGCACAGTTTCTTGGTGAATTCAAAGTATATGTGCATCACCAATATCCCTTTAACTTGCCAGTTGATGAGAAGAAGGGTGTTTGAAGGTGGTGGAGCACACTTCTTGGGTCTGATTCTATGGCAATACTCCCAGTGAATGCCTTTCTTCCATGAGTGATCATAGTTTGAGCTAATTCATACTTATCCAAAGCACCTTGCTATCAAGATCTATTCCATCCAAGTAAACTGAATGCCAGAAGAACAGACTGTGTCAACATTTACATGGCTGACACCTGCACTGTGCTCTCAGCTATCTGTTCCCCCAATGGCTTCAATGACTCAAATCTGTCAATTTTACAAAACTGAAGAGAAGGTGAACAATTTGTTTTGGACTTGTTTGACTGATGCTTATCATTTATTTGAAGGCTCATGCAGTGATAGGTCCACCTTGTGCTCTAAGCTCTGGGAACATCTCTGAATGCATCAACACATCACCACACATGCTCCCAAACCCCATGAACCCTGCGAGACTGCTCCGAAACTACTTTGAACAACTTTGAATGACTTTGCAACACTTTGAGCAGGTTTGAATGTCTTTGCAGCACCTTGAACATCTTTGGCCACCATATACCTATCACACCGCCCTTCAGATACATGCAGCACACCTTGTATGAGTTAGTGCATCGCATATCAAGCACCACCAGACACAAGGAGACATGATGATGGGATTTTAGGATGTGATTGTGGTGCTTTGACATCTTGATGATATATTGGATCAATAAGACAGGTACCCGCAATAAATCATGACTCTATATGTTTTCCTTCTTATCATCTTTCATTTATTTTATGATTTGTGAAGTTCTTTATTGTTTTATATCTTGCCTCATGTATTCCTCATGTTTTATTTCCTTTTAAGTACCACCTCTCCCAAACATATATAGCCTTGTACTAGCTACTTAGAATGACAGAAGAGAGCATCCTCTCACATCAATTGTCTGATTTAAGAGCAATTCTCTTGAGTCCAAGCCTCTCAACTTAGTCTCAAAGTTCAGTGTTTTATGCTGAACTTCTTTGAACTCTTTATACTAGCTTCTTGAAACAATTGTCTATCATCATTCCCATCTCAAGGCCTTTCTACATCATTATAGTCTATCCTCAGCCTTCGTCTAAGTCATCTTCATCCTCTATAAGCCCTTTGAACTGATTCAAACATCATCAAACTTCTTCGAACTTTCCTCAAACATTATTGCAGCGCTTCATACACTCTCTAACCTCATCGAACATCATTGGACCCTCTCTAAAGTTATTTCCCTAACCTCAGGTAACAGTGGTGATATTTAGTACCACCTTCCTCTAACCTGTGTTATACCATCCAAAGCCTTTTTGTGGGTTTTGCTTGGGTTTCCTGGTCGAGCATCATCAGCAGGTACTAATTCAAAACCCTCTGTCAAATTTTTTGATATCAAGAATAAGTTCTTTTCAAAATCTGGCAGTAAATCCAAAAACCCACCCAATGACAAAGATGACAGCTGGTTAGACAAGCCAAATCTTGACACATTCCCTCTAGAAGCATCTCTGGAGATCTCTGCCTCTGTGCACCTTTCTTCACAGTGTCTTGCTTCAGTTCTCTATGAGGATGGTCCCACTGGCTGTACTGCCACTCCTAGCATGACAGAAACTCTCAAGGAGCCTTCAGCAGTGCCAGATGACAACTTTTTGATGGAGCTGTAAAAGTTTTGCAAAATCATCACATGGAATATTTTACAAGTAAATTACAAGTAAATTATCTTCCCTAGTTTCAGTCCCATGTAAATTACCAGTAATTTACCTGGTTCAAATATTTTATGCAACCCTATCCATAACAGATGTAGTGCACTGGCGTGGCAGAGCCCACTACATTGCCTCCTTCTCTTACCCTGCTCTGAGTCCAATGGTTTTTCTCATGTCCTGTCTCAGTCCACAACAGGACCAAAAGCACAGGCAAAAGGTCCTCCTCATCTCCGTCTGATCTCTGATCTTTTTTCTTTTTTTTTCATGATCGCCTCCTTCTGTCTCACCTCTTCTCCTCTCTTTTACTCACTCAGTGTGTCAATCTCAGAAGGTCTGTTCAATTTGGTTATTGCCCATATTTGCCAGTGGGCCATTGTATGTCTTACTCTCTGGTGGTTGTCAGATTAACCTGGAGCACAGAAAACCCATTTTCCTGCCCCCAGACATGGACCTGTACGTTCAGCATCACAGCATGCAAGAGTCCTGGAACTTTGTCAAGTTTATCCATTGTTCCAAATCCCTCTCGCGATTTCCTGTTCCTACTGTTGCAAATGTTGTTGGTCTCAAACTGAATGCTATTGACCCAGCACATTTTCCAGGTCATGTGATCTCGCAAATTTCCAGAATATCATGTGATTGCATCAAACTTGCATGTCGCGTCATGTAAAATTCTCCTCATCTGAGTTCTCGTGCATCATTTCTTGGGACTGTTAACATCTGGCATCAATAATTAGGGCCATTGACTTCTGATGGATTCTGAGGACTGAGTCCCATTCAAAGTCCACGATGGTGCAACTCCTGCAAGACATCAAAGGTCTTAGATAACTTCAAAATTGCCAGAACAGGCTTTTCATTGACTTGCTTGGCATGTCTGACTGCAAGGCAGAGGAAGAATGTACTGAAAAAGAACAGAACTGGGCATCATATAGCTTCTGGTACCACTGGAGACTTGTCTGATTCTAGCCTTGATGATGAGGAAGATAATGATGAACAGGAGAATTTTTCTCTCCTGTCTGAACTTAGCATTGATGCATTTCTGGATGCTATTTCTGATGCTGAAGAGGGTGTTTCCTCTCTCCTGGCTTGTGTAGACCTGTCTTCCCTCAGGTCTGAAGGGCCCAGGGAAAAAGCTGATACTCTGGCAAAGAGTGTATGGGAATGAATCAAGTATTGATTTGTGTACCACAGTGTATACCATTCAAAGCAGTTTACAACTGCACACTACATGTACCATTGCTCCCAAGTGTGTGAGCACCAGCATAAACCAAAGAAGGGCAGACATGCAGGTGCAAAGTTATGGGACAAAAATGCAATCGATACTTTTGATTGCCATGGCTGGCTATTCATAACTGTTACAGAAGGAAGTGATATTGTGAATGTGAAATTCCAGCACAAAGATGATCATGTTCCTTACTGGAATATTGATGTTCCCCAAAGATGATAATTGTTATTCATAATTTCAGCACAAGCAATATATGCAGGGGTAACTTTATTAATCAGGAGGTAGTCAAGTCTAGGTCAGGCAACATAATGGAGATAGTCATGCTTTAACTGGTGCCAGAAATTTTCAACACTCATAGTGGTTCTAAGTCTTGAAAGGATTGGGGATGTAGATCTTGCCCAAAGCTTCCACATTTTTGGTGAATACCAGCATGCCCATAAATATCCCCATACTTCTCTAAGTCCTTGAATGTGACAAAAGTTATACATCTCATATACTGCATTCTGGCATATTTTTTTAGCAGTCCATTTTCCTTCATGTTCAGCAAAAAGAGTATGTTGACAAAAATGTTTTGTGAACATATGAAGAATTTGTTTCCAATGGGGTGCAGGGCAAAAAACATAATTTGGATTGCTTGACTTGACCTCTTCTTCTTCAAACATCCAGTCAGGACCATCTTCTGCATCAGTCTCAATATCCTTAGAGATAAATTGTTCCACTTTTTCAGATAGGTCTCCACTATCATTGCTGTCATTCTCCATGGTATGGTCTTCTTCAGTTCTCTGTTGCCTGGGTAATGGAACAACAGACTGAACAATTCCATTCAACCAAATAGTTAAGTGTGGACCAGCTGGTGCTTGCTCTGGTGCAGTGTTCTGAAGGACACCACCAAGTCTGATTTTTAAATGTGGAATAGCTTTTGCTGCAACCATAGTATCTGTGTGTTTTTTTTTTGACTGTGCTATTGGAACAGATGTCTCTGAAATCCAATCAAACTCCTTCATTGCCTCCTTATCATCATAATATTTGGGTCTTCTTCGAGCTCTTTACACTGCCCCACGTATTCCTGGAGGAATCCTGGTCTTCCTGGTAGGACTACCAGGATTCCTGGTTATCCCTGCCACAGCCATTGTTCACCAAATGTTGCATTCCTGGCTGTTTTTCCTCCAGTGGGATTCCTGGTTCAGTCCTGGTATATTCCTGGTAAATCAGGCTCTTCCTGGTACTATTCCAGGAATTCCCCAGGACTTGGACTCTCAGGAATCTGGGGGGACTGACCAGGAATCCTGTAGGACTCTATAAGAGTAACCAGGACTCTGTAGGACTCATCAGGACTCACAAGGACTCACAAGGAATCCAGTAGGATTGAACCAGGACTCACCAGGACTCACCAGGACTCACCAGGAATCCAGTAGGATTGAACCAGGAGTCCTTACTACTACTAAGTAATAAAATAAATAACATGAGCTGGAATTGAACCCTAGGCATGAGACAACCACATTTTAGCACAGCCAATATAACAACTACACCACATAGACTTATGAGGTATGTCAATGTCCACTTACTGCTCTAGGTACCATTGGGGCGGCTGTGCATGACAAAGCACACAGCCGCATATCAACATTGCCAGCTCATCATCCACCCATCATCACCACTCTCGACGACGACGCCACCTCCCTTCCACTGCCTCCCCTCCATCAACACCTGTCGCCACTGCTCCTATGGCCACCACCACCTCGTCTAATGCCGCCAACGGCCGCATTTGAACCACCTCGGGCCCAAATGATGACAGATGTCGTTTGGGGCCCAGGTAATGTTTTTTACTTTTTTTTTATTGAATTAACTAATATTTTCTTTCCTTCTTTAGGTTCTAACTATATCATGACAACAAGACAACACCAAACAACAAACGAAGAACGACGCGCGAGCGACAGACGACAGATGACAAACAACAAACAACAAACAACAAACAAGGAAACGGGCCCAAACGACATACATCGTCGTTTGGGCCCCAGGTAAGTTTTTTTTTTGTTCGTTTCATTCTTTTTTGATTAATATTAGTTTTCTTTTGAATTTTTATAGTTTCTCATTGTATGATGCGACCCACCACCACCACCGCACCCTCCACCGCCGTGAGCAGCTGCTCGTGGGGTGGAAATGGGGAGCGACGATGAGGACCACGGAGACGGAGACGAGGAGCCGCAAACGGCGAGAGCAGCAGGGTGGCAAGACAAGGACGGGAGGACAACGGACGACCACGAAAACAACGGGACAGGGAGGACAATGGACAACAAGCACGACCACGCAACAATGACAGGACACCAGCACCAGGGAACGCAACACAGCCAGGACAGCGACAGCGAAGCCAGGACGACAAACGGGTGCGAGGACGGAGACGACCACGCAACGACAACAGGACACCAGCACCAGGGAACGCCCAGGAGACGTCGATGACGTCTCTTGGGCCATAAGTAAGTTTTTTTTCTCTTATTTTTTTGGTCACTGACAAAACTTTTTAAGTACTAGCTACTGACTACGATGAGACTGGATGGAACACGGGCCCAAACGACGCAGATCGCGTCGTTTGGGCCCTACGTAATTTTTTTTTGTTTTTTGTTTTTATAAACTAACTAACTCGTTTCTTTTGTTTTATAGGTTCTACTCTACTGGTAATGACGGCTGGACACGAGACAACCCAACACACCCACCCCACCCCTGCGAGCCTCTGCTCGTAGGGTGGATCGTGAGTGTGTGCAGTCGACAACGACAACGCCACCGCCTACCAGCACCAGAACCCCAAGAAGGCAAAGCACGGCCACCAACCATGACGGACGATGACAACAGGGCCAACGACACACCACCCACCTCCAGCCCCATGAGCCACTGCTCATGGGGTGGATTGCGGGTAGAATGGCGATGACGGCCACCACCACACAGCAGGAGATGGCCAGGACAGCAACGACGACCAGGAAGGGCACAGCGACCAGGAGCAGCACGGAAACAACGCCCAGGACGGCAACGACGAGGACAGCGACCACGAAGGCCCGGCACCCAGGACGACGGGGACAGGACGACAGGCACGACTCACCAGGCCGCCCCCGCATTTTGATGGGGCAGTTTTTTTCATTTTTAATTTATGGTGATACCTTCCCCCTTGCCCACATTTTACGTGGGTGAGGGGTTTTTCTTTATAATTGTAGTGCTCCCCTCATGTTCAATGCGAGGGGAGATTAGTTTTATATGTATATATTTGTAGGACTCCCCCTCGCACCTTGTGTGGGGGAGGTTTTTTTTTTATGTAATTAATGGTGTATCCCTCGCGTCCAACGCGAGGGATGTAGTTAATAAATTTTATTTGATCTTAATTGTGAGCTTCGAGAGAGAAATAGCTAAGTTTGAGTTTGAGGGTATAAATACACTTTTACATTGCAGCTAATAATTCTCCTGTGGCTCAACTGGTTAAGCACTTGTTTGGTTTGTCATGTGATTCTTGATCATGAGTTCTAGAGTTCTAGAGTTCAATCCCTGCTCTGAACAAGTTTATTTTGTAGGTACTTTGTGAAATTCATGAAGTCCAAAGCACTTGAAACTTGTAAGATATCTCTAATTGACTTTCCATTATGGTATGACTTTAGGGTACTGAGCACTGGATTCCTGGTGAGTCCTGGTGAGTCCTACTGGATTCCTGGTGAGTCCTACTGGATTCCTCCAGGACTATGTGGGGCAGTGTAAAGTTCAGCAATGTATGGAGAGATGGGGGTGTCCATATTTGGCAAGTGGACAAAGTCAGTATACTGTATAGAAGGGGTGAGACGAGAAGATTACTAGCAGTTTTGAAAAATATCTTGCATAGAGAAATTAATGTGGGCAAGTTAGACAGAATAAAAACTGTACCTTGATATAGTATCATTTGATTGTTGGAAATGTTCTCCTACATGACAAATTGATAACCCTGTTACACACTTGTACAGAAATATGGCCAGTTGCTCCTCCAGAAGGACACCCCTAGAGTGATCAACACCTATAATTTGGAGGTATGCTACAATAATTTTGAAGACATGCAAGTGTACCCTGAGTTCACAATGAATCCGTTCTGGATGGCCCTCCAGCATTTCTGCAACCCAGGCAGCACCAGTTAAACCAGAGGTGTGATAAGGAGTTTTATTGTAAAGTGGTGAAGCATAGGCAATTGCAGCATGTGCAACAAAATGACAACCAAAGCTGAAACCTGGAAGGTGAACCTCCTCCTTTGCTCATCATCCATTTGTAAGCAGAAGAAGTGGGGGTTGAAACAATGACAAGACTACCTCTCCCAGCCACATCTGATGAAAGAAATCCTTTGTGTATTTAAGATCCGATAGATCCTATGGAAACCACTGGCAAAATACATGCAGGATGTAACAGAGCAGAATCCCACCAAGGTCACATTATATCGGCACACATTAGCATGTTATATTGGCATGCTCAGGCTATATCAACATTATATCGTGCTGTTTCTATTTGCCAACTGATTGCTGATTACTAATGTTTACACATCCGGCATTTCTCAGCAGCCATGAAACACATGTGAGAATTTCTCAAATTTCCATTGCTGACCACCCTCTAAGTTAGGCATTGGCACAGAGCTTGAAAGCACAATAATGAAAATGAAAGTGAAAATGACCATTTTTGTAGAATTGGAGGTTAAAGGTTCAATTTTTCGGTTCATTCTCATCTCATTCTGAAGTTCATTTTTGAAAAATGGAACAAAAATGAAAACTGAAAATGAGCCCAAAATTGGTTACTCTGAACCAACTCTGAACAACCCTAATAGTTGGTTGAGGAAGGCAGTTCACACTCCAATAATGGGTGGAATACCTAAGAGAACACAACTAGAGTTCCCTCAGGAGTGCATTTGGTTTATATTACTATGTGACACCTATTGTATATTATTGTTACTACATTACTATATTGATATCTACCTAATTGCAGCACAATGGTTAATTTCATCAGGAAAATCTGAAATCTTCTTAATGACACTTAGGTGTGCTTACAATGACTTAATGACACTTCTAAGCACTGCTAAGTTGGGGGTCACTAAGCCTGTCTATGCTTAGACTAAGCCAAGTCCTCCCATGAATTTGACTTACCTGAGGCTTATTGTTTGGCTTATTCTGGAATTAGGCTAAGTACAGATCTAAGCAATGCTTCAAGTCAATCTCCCAGTGAAATTCCAGCTTGATAAGCAGTTGAAAGCCTGAAACATAATCAAGCATTGACCAGAAATCGGACTATTAAGCTTGCTAAGGATTCATAAAGCATATATTGGTGCATCAAGTATGTCTAAGCATGGGTATAAAGATATGCTAAATGTGCTAAGCAAACATTAAGCAATCAAAGGGCCACAAAAAGCAGAAACAAGCATAATAAGCCAGAGTTGAATCTGGCATGGCAATGAGTGAGCAGATGTGATGAAACAAGAGCCAGATGGGGATTTTTCTATGAGGTATATACAATAACAGACAGAAAACATGACACAGATTCTAGAAGATCATGTTAGTGAGGTCACAAAAGGCAAAGCTAACTTACAGTCTTCATCGTCCAAGTTGTCGGAGTTATCAACAAGGTGTCCCTGTTCATCGTTGTCATCATTGTCATTGATTTCAATGACTTCTTTAGCCTTGGTCTTGTTGCAAGTTGACTTCAGGTTCACAGATGGTCAGGCATCTTGAACAATGGTGTCAAACTTGGTGTTTGTGAATGAGCTCACTGACTTGGCATAACTGTGGGTGGCCTTGCCCCACATAGTGTTGCTGAAACCAGTTTGGCACATGGAATCCTTGCCAGTGGAGATATTGAGAGTCTGAGGGAGGGATACTGCCTTGCCTTTGCTAGCATGGGCCATCGCAACAGTTAATGTCCCAGTAGCAATGAGAGTTAGAGCCCTCTCCACCTATCAATGATCAGAACAGTCCCTCAGGCACATTGTATGATGCATACTGAGGCAGCAGCCAAACCCAAAGCACCAACTGCAGCAGGAGCTGGTTTGTCATGGAGACCATGTACATTCACAGAACCTTTGATTGCCAAGAGGTGGGCAGCAAAAATCTGGAGGATGAAGGGGCCACGAAAGAGCCCCTTCCATTTCTGAGAATTATTAGATATATATGATGAGAGAGTATTCAATGTCACATACCTTTTTATTGTCATGATCGACATCTCTGTACAAAGTGAAGATCCTTGAGGCATGTTCTTCATCTGAATTTCATAAATCTTCTTTCGAATTGCAAAACACCAGGAGGACTGCAATGCTGGAGACACAATAACATTGCACCATGAGTCCACAAGGTGTTGAACCATCTGATAAAATCATTTTAAAATCATCTTAGAATGAAGTCAGTCACGTACCTTCTGATAGATTGAGGTGTGCGTCGTTATCTCATATCGGTAGACACTAGTTGCATCCCAGATCTTCTGCATCACCAGGACTGACTGTTTGACTGACACATCCCAAGGGTTGGCAGTTTGGCCAACAAATGCCATATACGTCGTGACAAATGCATACCAGAACCATTGAGCATCAACCCAGTGTGGAAGGTCCTTATTTTGAGGCTTTTTGGTGGCTGTTCCACTGGCCTTTGAGGATCTTTGGATGACAAGTTGCTTATCGTGATAACACTTAGATTGCTGTATTAATGAACAGAAGCAACCCACCTCACTAGTGATTCTCTTGTTGCCCTTGGGAGGGCTGTTGATCGCAACCTCCCATTCCTCTCCTCTCCTCTCATCATTGTCTGAAAGGCCACCATCATCGTTCAGAGAGAGAGTAGGTGCCAATTCGGATTTTACCTTAACTAAGTCTGATGCTCGGTGACTGATAATCTTCACATCATCAGTAAGGATGGAAGGAGCTGATGAGCAGCTAGCACCACTCATAAGTGAGGGAACATGGCTGGAAACAGATTCAGGGGCTCGCAAGGTAGGGTTTACTGCCGACACCCATGCCTTGATGGTGGCGGAGCTGCATTTCTGTTTGTTGTGAGAGGTATCACTGAGTGTCCAATAGAAAAGTGTTGAACAATCAAGTGTCAGCAATGGAACCATGAGGTATCAGTGAGAGGATAATACCTTTTATTGGCATCCATCAGATTGTTGTCAACCTTCTGTTGTGAATGCTGATCGGGGTTTACCAGGACCTCCCATTCATACAATGCCTTGATATCTGCTATTGCCCCCTCTTGTTTCAACTTCTTGTTCAAAATCTGCGATGGGACTTCAGGAGCTGGTCTCCCTCTCAAATCTTCTCCTGCATGCTTGCTGGACTTCAGCATGTCAACATACACACTCTGGACCTTGTTCTCCTCAATCTTCTTCATCGCAATGTCAATCTCATCTCGCAACTTGACCTTCACTTTCTTCGGCTTGGGCTCTGGTGGTAGCTCTTCATCAGAGGCTGGCACTATCTCTTCAGCATCATCTTTTGCCCTCTTTTTCTTTTTGGCCACTCTTCCACCAACTGGCTTCACTCCTGCTGTTGATACTGCCTTTGCAGTTGCTACAGCTGTTGCAGTCACTTGGACCTTAAGTTTTTTGACAGGGGGAGGTGGGTTGTCACTTTCAACAGTTGAACCATTGGTGACTGACTTTTCGGAGCAGGGGACATCAAATGATGCTGCATCAAAATCTTCAGCCATCTCAACATTGCTCATCTCTGTTGCAGGGAGCTGACCATAGTTTTCAAGTGAAGGGTGGGCATGGCATAGCATCAACAATGTCTTCATTGGCCATGTCCACATGCTTGAACTCTGCTGTGCAGTTGATACTCTGTCGCTTTCCTTCTTCCTTAGCTGCCTTCGCCTGAGCTTTCACTGTGCACTCTTGTTGGACCTCAGCTGTGGTTCGACATGGTGTAGCTTTGAGAGCCATTCCTGGGTGAACCAATTTGTTTTTTGCATGGGTCTCAATGTGATGCTGAGGTACAGAGGCACCAGACATTGTATTGCAGGCTAGGGAGTGCTGGGTAGAGTGCATATGTGAACAGTTCTATCAGCAAGGCTGTGAGAGTAACAGAAAATGTACGATGTTTTTGTGACTTATGCAGATTTTGATCATCTGGACTTTACCATGCTACTACCAGCAGCCTTACACACCCTTTCATATCCTGCACCATTCACCTTTTGCAACTTGATTCCTTACTCTGGCTCGCTAAAATATAATCTCATAATCCTACCAAACTGAAATCTGCAAATTCACAATGTGTTTACTCTTGGTTCTCTGCCACCAACCCTTGCATGTCCCTACTGTGTCCAACATTTTCACAGCAAAGGTGGATGCACCAAACACATATGGGCAAAGCACCAGGCAGACAGATCTGAGCCCCACATGCCCTATTGATCTGTGCCACAATCACCTATGTCATCCTTCTTACAACCACAATCCTTGTCACAATCATCTCCTCAGTCTCCAGGTCCCATTCCTTCCAGCAATACAATACCATCTCCTTCACATGGAGGACCCAACTCTGCTGGCCCAGCTGTTGAACACCTGCACTCTGATCTGACCTACAACCCACCTGGTTCCTATTCCAACTCTGGCAATGACATGAATGAAGACCCACCACCTGGGGACAGAGTCAGCAACCACCAAGTTCCCAACCCACCATGCATTATATGCATTTATCATTCAAAGCTTGATGGTAAGTCGATCTTTTTCAAATATACACTGACATTAACTTTCTCACTTGTAGGACAAATCTGTGATGAGGGCGGCAACAACATACCCCTCGATGCACCACCACCTCCTCGCCACCCAGATAAAGGACCTGATGATTGGGCACCCTATGCTACCTGCCTCCAATTTTAAGTCACTGACTTTCTCTTCCATTGAAATCAGATGTCTGCCAGGGATATCAACTTTCTACTCAGCCTTTGGGCTGCATCTCTCAATGATGAACCACCATTTTTGAAGGCTATGCATGTGTACAACACCATCGATTCCACTCCTCTTGGAGATGTCACCTGGGAATCTTTTAGTTTACAGTATAATGGAACCCAACCTGCAGAGAGTGTTCCATCATGGATGCAGGCAGAGTATGATGTCTGGTTTTGTGATCCCCGCATTTTGGTCCATGACCTTCTCTCCAATCCTGATTTCAAGACCGATTTTGATTATGTGCCATTTCAAGAGCACACAACTGACAGAGTCCACCACTTTCAAGATGTCATGTCTGGAAATTGGGCTTGGAAACAAGCCACAAGTCTTCATGATGGCTTCTTTGATCTAATATTAATCATTTGTTGCAATAGGATACTATTGGTGAGGATCCCAAAACCCATGGTGCCATTTTTTGCCCCATTATCCTTGGTAGTGATAAAACTACAGTATCTGTAGCTACAGGACACAATGAGTACTGGCTGATCTACCTATCTATTGGTAATATACACAACAACATCCAATGAGCACACCGTAATGGTATTGTGCTCCTTGGCTTCTTCGCTATCCCAAAATGTAAATACCATATTATCATGCTGTAATATAGCTTGCTAATGCATGGGTCTTGTTTAGCGACTCATGAATTTCATGACGATGCCAGCTTTCGTAAATTCTGGTGCCAACTTCTACACTCATTGCTTGCCCAAATCCTTGAGCCTCTCAAACCTGGCATGATGACGCCTGAGGTTGTTCGCTTTCCTGATGGTCATTCTAGAAAGGTCATCTATGGGCTTGGCCCTTATATTGCAGATTATCCAGAACAGGCACTGCTTGCATGCATTGTGCAAGGCTGGTGCCCAAAATATGTATTCTATAAGGGCAACCTCAGCCTCTAGCAAAGGGAAATCCAAAGTTAAAATTATACTACATAGTACAGGGATTGGGGACACACCTAGCAAAGGGAAATCCGAAGAGAAAACTCTAAGGATCCCTTTGCCGATGCCCAGTATATGTGAAGATGACAAAAATCAAATAATAACCTAAAAATAGAAAAGGCGGAGATAGGCAGATCAAGGCCGCCGAATGACATCATACCAAGGAGTAGATGTTGGAAGGGGTGCTCTGCCTCTAAATATAAAACTGTCAACATGCACAAACATGATAGAAAGGGAAAATTAGTAATAAAATCCAGAAAAATCATAGAAAATGAAGAACAGAAGGAAATGAAGTGAGGAAAAATATAGAATGAACGTAAAAAATAGGAGAAACACACAGGGCACCCCCTAGTCCCCTTACAATTTCTACTGATAAACTGATGAAATCAATGTTGACAAGCTTTTTCAGATGTACTGCCCCTGTGAAGGACCTCAACTCTAGTCACTATGTGTGCCATTCTCAGGTGCATGCTGAGCTGTTAGTTGAGGCATTTGAGCTTGGTACACTATGGGATGAATACGGACTCATTGGGGATGTTATCATAAGTGTTCCTCTGTTATATTATCTGCATCTATTCATTATCTTTTAGCCATTCACAAGCATGTTCCCCTGAGTGGATATACATGAGCTTCTGACACCTGATCTACTACATCAGTTGATCAAAGGTGCCTTCAAGGACCACCTCATTACATGGGTGAATGAATACATTAAAGCAGAATTCCCAGCAGCCGAAGCGCAGAAGATCCTCAATGACATTGACCAGCAGTAAGCTTTTCTACCATGATTTGTATAATTACTGAATTTATTGAAGCATAGCGCTTGCTCCATCTTTTGCAGGGCTTCGATGTTTTCCTGAAGGCCAAAATTTCAAACAATGGACTGGTGACAATTTGAAGGCACTCATGAAGGTTCAGGATTCTTTTGTGTTACTATATAACCGAGTCTAATCAATTTGCATACAGGTTTATTTATCTACCAGCAATTGAAGGGCATGTACCAGATGACATGGTGCAGATGATGCATGCTCTCCTGGAATTTTGCTACATAGCTTGACGCAACATACCTGACAAACACAGTCTTGCCACCTTAGATGATGTGCTTCAGCAGTTTCACCACTATTGTGAAATCTTTTGCACAAGTGGTGCTTGTGCTGATGGCTTCAATCTCCCAAGGCAGCACTCCCTCATTCATTATGTGAAACTCATTTGTGCCTATGGTGCTCCAAACGGTATTTGTTCCTCCATTACAGAATCAAAGCATATCAAGGCTGTGAAGGAGCTGTGGCAGCGCTCAAGTTGTTTCGAAGCACTCAGCCAAATGTGTTGACATATCAAGGTATCCCCACACCACCTGCAGTCACCGACTGTCACAGCCTTAACATTTATTATTAGTTTATTACACGTTATATCTATTTATAGTACTACAGTAACTATGTCTCGTCTTATTTCAAAGTTGTATATATGAGACATTATATGAGACATTATATACCTCATAGTTGTACATCGTCACCTCAGCATTTGTTCATTCACTGAGGTGTACATCCCTTTTCTATATTTTATTTATTCTTCTACTTACATATAGTAGTTCTCGTGATTCTATTATAGGTACTACTACTGAATATTAGTGCTTGTTCATTCACTGAGGTTTCTCGTGATTCTATTCTAGTTCCCTACCAGTCCCTGCCTTCTACAGGTTATGGGCCCTGCCAATATCTCTGATGTCTTCAACAACCAATATGCAAGTTTTAAATCTTCCAAAACTTTGTAACAATGGCTCCAACTGGTCTACCTACCAAGAGCATATTCTCAATTACATTACATCAAAGGGATTGAAGAGGCATCTCTTGGGTACTGCATGAAAGCCAGTTGAACTTAGGGAACAGGATGGATTATTCTACAAGGGAATCACACCTGATCCATTAACCGAAAAAGAGATTGAGGAGCATGAGGGAGAGGAAGATAAGTATGAGCAGCAGCAAGCAGCAGTCCGCAAGGTAATTTACTGAACTGTTGACAAGTCCATGTTCCTGCAGGTCAAGAACGAGACTACTGCTGCCACCGTATGGAAGAAAGTCATCTCCATCCATGCCGACAAGGGCTCACTGTACAAAACAAATCTTCTTACCCAACTTCAGACTCTTTGACTCACAGACAATGGAGACATGCAAGAACACCTAATGAAAATGTGTGAAATCAAGGAATGACTCATGGAAATGAACTGCCCAGTCACTGATGAATCCTTTGTAACCTATATCCGCACATCTCTCTCACTTGTCCCAAACTACTGAACTCTCCTCACTATAAGGGCAACCTCAGCCTCTAGCAAAGGGAAATCCAAAGTTAAAATTATACTACATATTACAGGGATTGGGGATGCACCTAGCAAAGGGAAATCCGAAGAGAAAACTCTAAGGATCCCTTTGCTGATGCCCAGTATATGTGAAGACGACAAAAATCAAATAATAACCTAAAAATAGAAAAGGCGGAGGCAGATCAAGGCCACCGAATGACATCATATGCCTCTAAATATAAAACTGTCAACATGCACAAACATGATAGAAAGGGAAATTAGTAATAAAATCCAGAAAAATCATAGAAAATGAAGAATAGAAGGAAATGAAGTGAGGAAAAATATAGAACAAACATAAAAAATAGGTTCAAACAATCTCCCACACTGTCAGCATATGCAGTGTCAAAAATCATGTTGATAAGTGAGCTTCATCATAAAATGGGCCATATCAACCATGACACCTTGCTTAAAATGGTGAAAGAGGGGATGGTCACAGGTATCAAAGTTGACTTAGACTCAAAACCTGAATTCTGCAAGACCTGCATAAAAGCCAAAGCAGATCAAAAACCGTTTCCCAAGAAAAGTGAGACAGTCTACACCAAGTACAGGGAAAAGGTTGTTGCAGATTTGTGGGGGCCAGCCAAAGTCACATCGCTCAGAGGAAACAGACATTATTTCATGTTCACTTCCTAAAGGCAAAATCTGAAGCATACAGTGTCTACAGAAAGTATGAAGCATGTGTATTAGTCCAGCATGGTGCATGCATCAAAATATTCAGATGTGATCGCACAGGTGAACTAACCAGCAAGGAGTTCAACGAGCACCTTCAGAAGGCTGGTACTGTTTGACATCTCACTGTCCATGATTCCCCAGCTTCTAACAGCATAGTTGAATGAGCAAACTGAACTCATATGAATGGTGCTTGTGCAATGATGATCATGGCTGGCCTACCCAGATACTTATGGTGCGAAGCAGTCCATCACAATGTCTGGTTGCGAAACTGCATACTGACACAGGGACTAGCCACATCAAAAACTCCTCACAAAATTGGAATGGGGGAGAAGCCAGATTTGTTGCAGCTATGTGAATGGGGTGTGATGGTTTGGATAAAGCAACTTGATGCAGGAAGAAAGCTTGAGCTGAGAGCTGAGCAAGCCCATTTCATGGGTTATGATGATGAATCCAAGGGTTTCCAAATCTATTGGCCAAATGAATGTAAGGTCAGCATTGAATGGGATATGTATTTTGACAAGGATCAGGCACTCCAGCCTGATGAAGCATCGATTGAGGGGGTGGAAGATGTACTCACCAATTCTGACACTTCCCAGTCTCAAAAATCCTCTGATGAATCCCCTGATGCTCCCGACAAACCTGGCACACACCCCAACCCCATTGATAATGATCCAGCACCTGCGAATGTCGATAATTCTGATAACATGGCCAAAAATTTGCCAGCAATGCAAAATGATAGTAACAACTCACAAACTCCACCCAACACATCTATACCATCTCCACACCAAAGAAAACCTTGAAGAAACTCCCTCACAGGCCTAACTCTGGTTGACAAAATGCAATACGGCCGTGGAAGGCACAACTGTGTTCCCACCTGATGTGGTGCCGTGAACTTCTCGGATGCAATAGATGCCACCTTCATTCTTGATGATGGTGGAAATCTTGAATTAGGGGGAGTGGAACTTGATATAAGTGAAGATGAACCAACACTGACTGAGGCATTAAACAGCAACAAGCGCTCAGAGTGGTCTGATGCGGTTGATGTGGAACTTTCCCAAATGGAGAAAGTCAACACATGGATACCCATCATTCTGCTGCCTGATGCAAATGTCATCCCATCCCATTATATATTCCACCATAAGCATGATGCAGCTGGTAATGTAGCCCATTACAAGGCTCAACTTGTTGTCAAGGGCTTTAGGCAACAATTCGGGGTCGATTACATTGAAACTTTTGCTCCCACAGTTTGGGCATCCACCCTTTGGATCCTCCTCTTGTTTGCAGCCCAGAAAAACACCACCATCCATCAATGTGATGTCAAAAATGCATACCTTAATTCTCGTTTGCAAGATGGTGTAGAACTTTACTCAGAACTTCCTCCAAAGTATGAAAACTTCTGCCAACTACCTCCAGAGCTCAAAGGCAAGCCAAATGTGGTCTGTAAATGGCTTGTTGCAGTTATGGATCAAAGCAGGGAGCCCACGACTGGTATGCCGAGGTCAAAGGTTTCTTCCTAGATCTCGGGTACTCAATATCCACTGCAGATGAAGCTGTGTTCTATCTATATCACAGTGACAAATTCATTATCGTTGCCACTGCTACTGACAATTTTACTGTCATTGCAGATTCCACTGAGAGCGCCAACTACCTGATCCAGAAGCAGCTTACCACGTGCTTTGAGATTTCAGACCTCAGTTCCATCAACTGGCTTCTTGGCATTAGCATCACGTGCAACCTTGAAGACAGAACTATTTCATTGAGTCAACAAGCATACGTCAAACAGATCATCTCACGATTCAGTCTTCAAAACACCCAGACTACTGTCACCCCCATGGAGCCCGGAATCGACCTCAGCTTTGATTCTCCCGCTGTATCACCGACACTTCTCACGCCTACTGAAAAGACCAAATATAGAGAAATGATCGGTTCCTTAATGTATGCTGCCATTATGATGTGCCTGGACAGAATGGTACATCTTATCGCCATGACTCACGTATTCCACTATCTCTCTGGAACTAAGAGCCTTGTTCAACAATGGTTTTCAACTGAACTTCCGACAAGTCCCACAAATTTCTCATTTCATTGCCGAACATGCCACATCGATGAATGATGCTAGGTAAGCACCCATCATATCGATAATGCGTGTCCACTGGCATATCGCCTCGCACACCCCTAACATGAAACAGCCAAATAAACATTGTCATCTCACCACCACCACCACCCTGCCTATCTACATGAGTACGCACAGCAAACAGAAGACTCCCAAAGCTTCCGATGCATCCTATTGGACTCCAGTGGACGAGGCAAATCTTGTTGAGTTCCTGATGACACAAGGAGCCATTCCAGGTGCCAATTACAAGCCACAGGTTTGGAGTGAAGCTGCTAGTAGGATGAAGAATCCACCAGAGCGAGGTGCACCAAAGACAGCCAATTCTTGCAAAACAAAATGGGGGCAGGTAAGTCAGTATCCCTGCTAAGCAACTTAATCCATTTCAGATGAAGATACACTATCTTGATGTCATTGAGCCACTCTCGAGGCTATCAGGAATACCATGGGATCCTAATACAGGGGTTGGCTTCACCCTGGATACACCTGCCTCGGTGCGAGGTGTATGGCAAACCTATGTCGCAGTATGTATTGTCAAGATATCTCATTTTTTATATGCATTTACATCGAAACAGAATCACAAATCTGCACGGCCATATGAGAACAGCTATTCACTTTTCAACAGCTTACAAATCCTTGTTCCTTCCAATGCCAAGGGACAGAAGGCATATCACAGCTGCCTTGGCCTACAGAGTGCTGCAATAGAAACCAATGATGCAAATGCTTTGGATGATGGGGAGGATGATGGAGATCTGGAGAATCTGGATGACGAGCAGGGAGTCAATGAAGCATCTCACGAAGGAGCCAATACTTCAGGCAGATCAGGAACTGTTGTCAGAGCAGTCAGTAGTGGGGATGGCAGGTCTCACTCTCTCGCAGTGGGACCTCAGGTGACTGCTGGTGTGGAAGGTGTAGTGGCCCTAGCACATGATGGATCAGACAGTGGTGATAGTGGTAATAGAGGGTTGTCAGATGGTGATGGACATCCAGCACCTCCCCTATCATCTCTGTCAGTCACATCAAAGCACTCATTCTCCACAGTAGATAGTACTGTTGATTCATCCACTCTTCCTCCCTCAGCATCACAGGTCCCATTGTCATTGACAGTATCATGTGACACATCATTGAGCTCTTCTAAACAAGGATGCATGACTGGCACAATCGCTTTAACTCATATCAGAAACAACTTTGCAGATTTCAATGCTGCATTTCGATATGGTATCGACAAGGAGCAGGAGCAACATCAAGCGTGAATGGCAGAATGACAGACACGTGGGCAGGAGTGTGTACAGGCAGTGTCGCAGGCCCAGGAGATGGAACTATACCTCAACGACGATGAGCTTGCAGCGCTTATTGAAGTTTTTGAGGAGCATAATGCTGCCAAAGCTTATCTTGGGATTAAGACATCTGAGCTTCACAAAGCCTGGATAAAGTGTAAGTTGAACGTGTTAGGTATGACACCATCTTTTGCCTAGAATATTCCATTGTATGTAAACTATGGTCAATATGACATATTTGTACTCTCAAAAAGTAACACTACTGTCAAACTCTCAAACACAGTATGGCTACTTGTACATATAAGAAATACCAAGGCAGCATAGTAATAAACCAGAATCCATTATCCGTCATCAGGTGGATCTTCCAGTTGCTCACCTCCCTCCCGAACAATACGTTGATAATCATTCCACATAGCTTGTGCAATTTGCTCTCGTGCTTCATCAGTGCGACCATGATCCGCAGCTGTCAGCACATGCATCGCAAGATCTCTGATCCCTGGATCATCCACCTGAATATGTGAGTAGTCAAGTTCAGTCATAATAGTATAATCTTCAATATCAGAAGGATCATGTCAATGAATGAAATTGTGTAGAGCACAAAGTACTGGAGGAATCCTGGCCTGGATGTCCATGTTATACTCTGGAGCAAAGAGAAGAATGTGAAACCACTGCTTGAGAATGCCAAAAATGTGTTCAATGACATTTCGAGCTGATGCATGATGTAAATTGAAGAGTTCCTGCACATTTGACGGCCTAGTAAATATTGATCAGAAATAAATTTAAAAAAATTCTGACTGAAGGTATTGATACTGGACTCGTGCTCGACCCCAGTCAGCCAGATGGTATCTGACACCTCGGTAAGGAACCAAAAGTTTGGGACAAAGGGGAAAGCCAGCATCAGCAAGGTAGTACTTTCCATTTGGAATAGGAAAGTCAGTCTGACGAGCATGGTGAAAAATGAGTGCATCTGCTGCAGACCCCTCCCATCCACTGAGCACATATGTAAACATTAAATCAAAGCTACATGCAATCAAGCAATTTTGTGTGAGAAGGCCTTTGCTGTTGCATGCGGCTGTGCATTCCCTTTCTGATGGTGCACATGCAATGTGTGTCCCATCAATGGCTCCAATTGTGTCACGAAAAAAAGGATAGCACTTTGGATTGTTACAGATTTCAGGGGGAACAGGATCTGTTTGGTGAGGAAGCCAAACTTCATTTGTATAAAAGGGTTGAGAAGAGAATGCGAGCAAAATGTGTTGGAAGTATCTATGAAGTAAGGGCTGTTGTTAGAAGTACATTAAATTATATAAATTATATACTCAGATATAGTTCCATTGGCACATTAAAAGCGCTCTCCAACATGGTGGATAGTAAGTCCTGTAACACATGTATATAGAAAAATTCCCAGTTGTTCTTCAAGCATGACTTCTCTTGCATCAGTGTATCCAAGAAAGTGGAGCTGATTGAGAAGTGCATAGAATACATGAAGCCGTACACCAAGTTCACAACGGATTCGATCAGGGTGTCCATTCAGCAGCTCGAGGACCCAAACTTGGCCAGTGAGTGCAGAGGTGTGTTAGTCAATTTTATTAAATAGACTAGCTGAATAAAACTCAATGGCATTGTATAACATTGTGATGATGATTGCAAGCTGATTTCTGCAATGAGAATTCTCCTCATCGGCTGCTTCTGAATCCTCAGTGGTGGATGCTGGGGATGTGTCTCGAGCATGGACATGCATATCATGGTTGCCTGGAGGATCCATTTCAGGCCAGAGGTGCAAAGTTATTCACCATGTTCATGCGACACTTATTTAACTAGTAGTGAATGCAGCTGTCACAACACAAGATTGGCACCATGACCCAAAACACATGTGTATTCATGTCATATGTACATATCACAAGACAATTGGAAGTGGAGACTGATGTGGGTGTGAGAAGCAGTGAGGACTATCAAGGGAAAAAACTACTGCTTGTATAGTAATTGGCACCTGGGGCAGCTCTTTCATCATTGAGAACAATTGTGGTGAGAAAACGATAGGGTTATGCACATGATGATACCGGTGCGCAAGGTGATGGACAAGCATGTTAGGGGTGTGTGAGGCGATATGTCAGTGGACATGTGTTATTGATTATCGATATGATGGGTGCTTACCTAACATCATTTATCAATGCAGCATGTTTGGCAATGAAACGAGAAATTCGTGGGACTTGTCGGAAGTTCAGTTGAAAACCATTGTTGAACAAGCTCTAAGGCTCCAACCATATAGTATCCATATATGGCTTGGAGTGTAAATATACGGATACAGTAATTTATACACTATATACTGTATAAATACAGTTATATGGTTGATGTATACGGTTGCCAAAAAAATGGTAGTTTTATTATTTTTCTGGTATCCCATGCTTTCTGCATACAGGGATTGGCTCATTCACATCAAACAAACCTTCATGAATCCATACTTTTGACAGAAGCGCCTCCAAAATGGTCTCAGCCTTGAGAGATGATCATAAATCACTACATATGTGTCACAATTTTGAGAAGGTCCATTCCACTGAAACACTTGTAGCTGGGATTGCAAGGAAATCCTGAGCCATGTGAGCCAGAGTGGGGAACAGTGCAGCATGTTTCTGTTTACTGATCAGATGCAAGATCATAAATTGCAATGGGTCAGCTTACCTTCCACCATGCAAGTGAAGCTGCAAGACCTGTGTGGCCTCCTTCAAACTTGAAATACCATCTAAGCTCATCTTGAAGTTGATTTTCACTTTCCACCACAGGTGCTGTCACCACCTCGAAGTCACAGATATCAGCTAGACAGTCAATAGGTTCAGGTATATGGCTAGCTTTCTTTGCCTCAGTTCCTTTTGAGGTGGTGTTGGATGCAGGCTTGTTATTGTAATAGGCCCACACGACATGAGTAAACAACAGCTCCACCTTTTCTACGGCGTCTTGCTGGGTGGCCTTCACCCTTGCCTTTTTGGTAGGACTGCCAGCAGCATGGCATGCAGGGATGGTTGTCTTGAACCACTCAGAACGGAGATTAGGGTGCAGAACTGTAAACATATAAGTGACTATGATATGCAATTGAACATGCTATGCACTTGTGCCAATGGTGTAGTATTGATTCTTCTTAGCAATGGACATATACTTTGTTAGTTTGGTGTGTGCTACTGATGCAGCAAACTGTAACTTCGTAGGAAGACTACTATCTGCCATTGTGGTTGACAAATGGTTGCCCATCTTTGCATACATTGGAAGAACAAAAGGAATTGTCGGCTCCTTGGTGCATGACATATGAAGAGTCATATGTGTGAAAATCTTTGTGCAAATGAAGTTAGGAGGGAGTGTGGTTATGGAGTGGCGCTGCACCTCGAGAACATCCACTAATTGTCCCAGCAACTTCCAATCAGATCTCGATAGCCCAAGACCTCGAAGCTCCCGAGTTCCATATGTCCAGGAATCAATTGCCTGTTTTCAATGAGATCGGTCAACAATTTCTCTAGCAAAAAAGTGCACTTAAATACTTCTTCTAGGAACAGCGCTCGATGGATCATGGCATGTGTGTAATTCCAACGAGTACAAACATCGTGAACCACCATGAGACGTGCCTGTTCCTTGGTAAGAGGATCATTGCTGTACTGCGAAATTGCAATTTTGCGAAATTTTGCACAGTGTTGAGGCGAAGATACAATCTTTGTTGTAATAGCACATAACTGAAACCATAGATGAGACAATAATTCCACAAAAAATCACAGCTTACTTTCTTAACAGCACTTTGATGGCCAGTCAGCTCTTTGTCATCCATATTCATGTTGTCAGCATCGACATCCATGCCATCATCATCCTCTATCTCCTCAGCTTCCAATGCCTGTTGATCTTCATCATTGTCTATGTCATAGTGGACTGGAGCATCTTTGTGTAGAGTATAATAATCCAGAATGTCAGGATCATCAGCTTTGTCCATGCCTGCTAAAAAGGCCTGCATGATAAGATTAATAACATGTGCAATACACCTGATATGCATATCAGGCATGAATGGTATATTGTAGCGCTGAAGGAGACACCGAGCCATCGTTTCAACAATCACATCATTGACTGATGCATTGTCCATCATGAGGCTAACAAAGTGGATTGATCATACAGAAATAAGTTGCATCATTCGTAGACCAGACATAAAAAAACTTATCTTATCAAGGCCACCTCGTTTAGCATATAGCCCAAATTCCAATAAGTTGCCATGGCTGGGGGCAGACTGTCAGATGGAAGCTCTCATATACTGGAGGATCCGCAAGAGAGACACAGAAGCGAGTTTTGGTTGCAACTAGAACTTGGTCAAGGCAGTGACAAAGCACACTGCCTCAAAGTTTTCCCACATCACCAGTCCAACCGTATACTCTTACTCTATACTGTATATTTACTGTATACTGCTCTTTGGCTGTTTGGCAGCATACAGATATGGATACGGTATTTACCATATATATACAGTAGGTATATGGTACAGTTGGAGCCTTAGACTGCACATGCCTATCAGCAGTTTGGGATCAAATTCTTCACATGCATCTCAGTTTCCTCTCTGATGGTCTTCTAAACTAATTATACAAATATAGCAATGGACAAAGCCAATCCTGATCCTGATCTACCGCACTTCTCTGTCAGTGAAGATGATGATGACAAAAATGTCAACAATGGCAATGGTGATGTTGACCACAACAATGATGATGACGATGATGATGATGACGATGATGACAGTTGTGATGTTGATGGTCCTACCATACAGACCCATGTTGACCTAGCAAAGACGGCATGTAAGTATTGCAGGACTCAATATCATTGAAATATACTTACCTACATTTACAGCACACAAGGTTTACCCTGAAGACATCGCCGAAATTGAACCTGACCTCTCTTATCTCATCTGGCAATTTATCTACAACCAGCAGCATCCCAATGATCTTTCTGATGCCAGTATCCTGGACCTCCCCACATTTTATGGCAAGATAACAATCTACACTTCTGCCGTCACCACTTTCTATGCCCCTAGTGACATATCAGGAGTTGGCGGCATGCGTTGTGAATGTATACATGCAGTAAAATCTTGGAGGAAGGGGCCCAGCTGCTACGACACGATCTTTGTCAACACTGACTCATCTCTGGAAGGTATGCGAGGCCTCAATGTTGCCCGTGTTTGACTCTTGTTTTCGTTCTCTCACGAAGGCATTGAATACCCCTGTGCTCTCGTGCGCTGGTTCTCACACATGGGTGATTCACCAGATGACCACACAGGCATGTGGGTAGTCCAGCCAGATGACAACGAAACCTCTTCCATCATTCACCTTGATACAATTGTTTGAGCATCACATCTTCTTCCGGTATTTGGCCAGGAGTGGGTTCTGAGGACTCTTTCATTCACAGATACACTCAATACATTCACTAGGTTCTATGTCAACAAATGCATTGATCACCATGCATTTGAGACCAGTTTTTATTGCCATTTGCAACAAAGTTGGTGGTCGCGTGATTTCATTGAATTTTCACACATATGTGCTGCAAATCTTCTGCGAGCCATATCTCAACAACAAGCCCACATTTCTGCAAGATCTTGGTGTCTATTTTGCACTACTAAGCTAGCTCTAGAGCGCCCCACAATTTGCTTATTTTTTAGTTGAGTTTTACAAATTCTAGTTTGAGTCCAGCCAAAAATACATGTGCAACCAATATCTCGAGAACCAATAGTCAGAAAAATAAGCCGACAGTGGGAGACTGTCAAGGATAGTGTAGTCTAGGGCACCCCATACAAAAATATGGGATTATACAGTGTTGTGGCCACTTTCGAGAGGTCTGTTCGCCAATATCACCCAAACAGGAACTTCTGCACCCAGTCCATTCTCTACTGCTCATTTTCATACCACTCACTCCATTTACAACACTCATTTCCACTCCTTATATATTTATTCTACTCTACTTTATGGGAAGTCAAAAAACAGCCATGAAGCAAAAGCCTAATGCTCATCGCTCTGGTGCAAGGAAATCAGCAAAAGAAAACATTGCACCTCCCTCGCCCAAACGGCCATACCCCAAACCTCATCCAGCATATAAGAAGGTCGCTTTTGCTGAGGATTTAGGGGAAGAAACTGATAGGGGTGAGGCTGAGGCTGCCGCCGCCTTAGTTTCTATGCAAAACCGGGGCCAGTCTGCCTTTGAGCATACCTACTGAAAAGTGTTCAATGTTCCTGATGATGAGGACCTGGATGGGCCATCAGAAGAAGAAGAAGAAGAACTTGAAGATGACGAGGATGGAGATGAAGAGGACCAACTGATAGACACAGAGAATGACGATAATGATGAGCCAAACTTGTTCCCATAATAGATTCCTTCTTGACAGTTCACATTGTTGTGTCACCTGTCCAGAACTTGATGTTCCTGTTGGTACTCCATGCAAAAAGCATGTGGAATTCAGTATTCCATTTGAGGTTCCATACAAGAACACAACTCGGGACCTTACCAGTATCATGTCATCCACCCACTTCAGTCAATGCCTTGTCGCTGCAGCATCTAAAATGAATGTCAGTACATTACATCTGACCCAACTTGGCTATACCCCCTTGTACAAACCAAAGAACCCTAAGCCTGTTCCAAAAATGCTCAAAGATGAAGAGTCATGGGAGATTCTTCTTGACAATGTCTCAGATTATATTGAGGGTTGCGAGAGTAAGAACTGGGGCAAGGGTGTAGCGAAGCCCTTCACAGTTCTCCTGATTGACATGTCAGTACCTGATGGGATTGGTGGAAAGAAGGTGAGTGCTCATCACAAAGTTGCAGTCATGGAAACTGATGTAACAATGCTGAGCATTAGGGAAAGAAGTCTGACCTGCCTTACCTGTGGATCCAGTGAGGCTGAAGGAGGAGGAGATCTTGAAGCTTATTGAGCAGAAGCATTACTGTAATGAGCATAAGAAATTGTGCCTTGTTCAAGATGGTGGAGAACATTATCAGTACACACTTTCTGATCTCGCAACTTGGGCAAAATTGATGGTATGAAATTTGGAAGCCTTGGCCCTTGTGTGATCACATTGACAACTGTTGCTATCACAGAGCCAGCAGAAAGCAGTTATCGATACTCCTCCTGATGCATTAAACCTCATGGATGCATTCACACGCCAAAAATCTGTGAAAAAAGCTCACAATGCAATGCAACTCAATAACCCTGTTAATGACTCTGAACCACCAAAGTGGCTTCAACAGGTGCTTCAATTTCAAATGGCAGCAGCAATGATGGGAGGACCATTTGGTGGAGCAGGCATTGCTGCAGGATTTTGCGCTCAACCTGAACTTCCTCATACTCCCAGCCCACTTCCACTGACACCTTCAACTCCACTCCAAGTCAGTTCAGTTCCAGCACCAATGTATACACTCACTGCTGTTGCCAGCTCACCTTCTCCAACTACTCCGAAGTGACCAGCTGATGACGTGCTTTTGGGTCCTGTCATCTTTCCTGATCTCAATGATTGGCTTTCATCACTCGACTCACATCCAATTCGTGGACGGAAGAACTTGAATTATGTTCAATATGCTATGGGACTCATGGCACAGGGGATCCTTGACCTTGGTGATTTGTTATCATTCACAGCAGACAAGGTCTTAGAGCTATCTGGTCCTCCAATGAACTATGGCACAGCCAACCATCTCATGATGTTTGCACAGGAGGACCACAGTGAACTTCGGAGTCAGGCAAAAAAAGTACATTTGAATTGAATCAGGTTATTATTTTGGAACTATAATTTGGAAATTTTAATGCATAATACATTTATTAGTTAACGTTGTATTTTATATATACCCACAATGATGAAAAAACCCATGAGTGTCATCAGAAGTCACAGAAAATGCTGCCTCAAAGAGATGGACATAAACATAAGTGTCATCAAAGTTCTGATCAACATCTCGACGACCAAGGACTCCATGATGTCAAACATAGGCCTTGATTACAGAAAAGGCAAGCTCAATAGGGTTATAATCAGGGAAATATGGGGGAAGAAATAGAACATGCATCCCACTAGTAGAAAAGATTAGAAAAGATATTGAGAATCAGAGCATTTGAACATACTGCTCCTCAATCAGTTCAACAATATGTGGGTTCTTGTGGATGCGAGCATTGTCCATGACAATGACAGAGTTTGGAGCAGGAAATGGCTGCATACGGTCTAAGAGGCCTTCAATAAAATCATGGAAGAGTGTGGTCATAAAGGAGCCCTCGACAATCTTGGCATGGATAATGCCATTGAGGGAGAGGGCAGGAAGAAGGGAGTACCTGCAATGGTAAATCATGGTTGTAGAATAGAACTTGATATAGATAGTGGTGCTTACCGTCTTCCTCGAACAAAAAAACATTGCCTGACAGCTCGTTGACCCAAAAGAGCCCAGGCACACTTTCGAATGGAAGTGCGGCGGTCAAAAGAACTCTCATCTACAAACACTGTTTGCTCAGGTTTGTACCTTAACCCATATTGATGTCGGAAAGCTAATCGCTTTGCTTCACTGCGTTCGAGTGCTTCTCATGTGAGATACACATAATTCATTATAGGTGAGATAAAATGAACAACGACAAGTTACATTACCTTCTTCAATGTAAAACCACTCCTTCTCAGTGATCTGTACAGTGTTGCATCACTTATTTCAACTCCCCTTCGTTCCTCTAGAAGCTCCCGCAGTTCGCTTAGATAAATGTCTGGACTGAAACAGACTTGGCCTTGCAGGAACTGATATGGGATAAATATAGCAGTAATTGTGAATGGAATAGTCAACGCACTCTAACATCCGTAGGCCTGAGAGCCCACTTAGCTCCCCTGAGCTCTTTAGAGACTCGAGTTCGAATAGCCGTTCCCTTCTTGCAGTAATCGGAGAGTGTCCGTTCAATTGTCCGATGTTTACAACCTGTATACCGAGAGATGGATGCAATGTCCAAAGATCGTGCCATGTTGACTATGGCTCCACGGAGATCATCAGATAGAGCTCGGCCACGAGTCATAGTGATGTGGTTCAGTGACGAAGATGATTGCCGCATTGGGAAGCCACAACATATTATCATCTACATAGTAACTGGCCACAACACCATATTTTTGTATGGGGCGCCCTAGACTACACTATCCTTGACAGTCTCCCACTGTCGGCTTATTTTTCTGACTATTGGTTCTCGAGATATTGGTTGCACATGCATTTTTGGCTGGACTCAAACTAGAATTGTAAAACTCAACTAAAAAATAAGCGAATTGCGGGGCACTCTAGAGCTAGCTTAGTAGTGCAAAATAGACACCAAGATCTTGCAGAAATGTGGGCTCGTTGTTGAGATATGGCTCGCAGAAGATTTGCGGCTCATATGTGTGAAAATTCAATGAAATCACGCGACCGCCAACTTTGTTGCAAACGGCAATAATACATGATTGCTGTACGTTGATGCTTTGGATCTTGGTTACCATGCTTATTGATGTACTTAACATCCTCGGTCCATTGAAACTATAACTTTTGCTTGACACCTGGTGTACTTGCTGTGTCTTACATGTTCTTACTACTTATTTACTTACCTGGGCTTTGTCGGCCACGGCCCACTTGACATGCTTACAATGTACTTAGATTTTTGCTCGCGCTTACTGACGAATTTACTAAGTGGAAAATAAGCCACTTGAGAAGCTTAGTGGGTTTAGCTGTAAAATAAGCAGGCTAAGTCCACTAAGAATTTTTTGGATTTTCCTGATGTTGGCAGGTCCAGTCTGCCAATGTATTATGAGCTACGTTTTGGATGACAGGAATATGATAGTTAAGGTCCCTCTGGAGACCAGAAACTGCCAAGGCACTGTTTATTCGAGCAATAGGGTTGTTCACGGTAGCCATTCTTGGGCCATTTTCGGCTCATTTTCAAACTCATTTTCGGCTCATTTTCGTGTATTTGGCAGAGGAACAAACAAAAGGGAACGAAAAATGGAATGGAAAATGACATGAAAAATGGTTACCGTGAACACCCTGGGAAGGAAAATTTAGAAAAATGGAGCAAAAATGCATTTTTCTCACCAGGCACAGTGCTAAAAAGATGAAAAATGATCATTTTTCGGTTCCCTTTTTACAAAAGCAAGGGTAGGGTTCCATTTTACATTCATTTTACATTCATTCTCGGTTCCATTCTTGAGAAAAATGGAATCAAAATGAAATAGAAAATGATTGAAAAATGAGTGAAAAATGAACCAAAAATGCCAACCGTGAACAACCCTAATAGAGGGAAAACCAAAGCCCCACAAATGGATAGGGTAAGAGAGAAGTACTTGGAATGGACGTGCATCCCAAGATAAGCATGAACCTTGTGGGCAATTTGCATGTCAAGAGTGGCTGCTTGAGCATCGCTGCATCAGTGCCGACATCGGAAGAGGATCAAGGAACGAAACCACATCAGCGAAAATAGTACCCTAGAGGTGTGCACGTATAAATGTATGTAGATTACAGCGGTATACGGAAACATGACCGATCTCTAGGTGAAGAGTCTTATCAACTGGGGTATATCCTTGCGATCGTGAAGCAGATATAGAAAAGATGACGAAAGGTGGTTGAGAATAAACGAGAAATCAAGAGAGTGAGTAGAGGGTTGAATACATGTCCGTTATTAGTCAATAGTAGAGAACGACAGAAAGGGACCTGGAACCTGGAAAGCCGAACCTCAGTCTCCGAAACTCAGGGTGATCGCGCCCATATCGCGAATCCGGAAATTGGCATCAGAAACGGGCAATAGGTCCAACGGCGGGCAAAAACGCGCCGTAGGAGAATTTTGATCAGAATCTCCATCCTTGGTGACTGGCATCAGAAGTGTTCGAACTGTGAAGTAAAAATGCATACGTTCTGTCCCTGCGGGCCTCGTCGTCCACTTATGAACGACTGAGACGACGCAGGGTGGACGCCAGCAGGGCCAGCATGATTATCAACAGTGCCTGACCCCAATTGTTCATCCCCGTCCGGCGATGAGCCTCGCTGCCCATGTCTAGTGTCATCATGAGCACGTTCTTTCCCTTTCCCTCTATCCCCACTTCCTTCCCTCTCGACCGTCCCTTCTGCATAACCGCCACCAAACCTCACCAACGCCCGGCCACGCCTCGCTACAATCCCAGAACCGTGTGGGCACCCTCTCACAAGTCGTACATCGAGGATTGGATGTGGTGCATGTTCCTCGAGATCGCTCATAGCCTCATCTTCTCCCGATGATGAATCTGAACGTGAGCGTGCGGGAGATGGCTCGGCGGAATGGGAAGGTGATTTTCGATTGGGTGAGCGTATGCGTACTTTGCGCTGATAACGAATGGGTGTGTTTGGTGACTGGCTGTCCCGTGTGGTGGATGCTGACTCGGAACGTGAGGACGATGATGGGTCAAGTGCCAGCAGGGGCTTGTTGTGCAGATTGAATGGAAGTTCGGAGGTGACATTGACCATTTGCCTATGTTGATAACATTTTGGCACATGTACTAGGTGGGCGCGGATGTGCCTTACCCTTTTTTTGAACGTACGATGGTGTCGAGCCGCTGCTTCAACCTCTGATGGTCGACCACGGCAACAGATGAATTGTCATTTCTAAGTGAAGAAAATGATCTCGGTTAAGCTACAAGCGTACAAGGCAAACGTACAATGAAGGTTCCGTAGCAGGGATTAGCCGCGACCGGTCATCTGGAATATTCTGGATAATGGTAGAGAATCATTTGCTATTAGAACTGGCTCAGACATTCGATACAATGCACTAACCAGTTCTTTTGCATGCCTGCTTAAACAGCAGGAGAATACAAGTCTGAACCAGTCGGAGGCCATGATGGCCTCGAGTAAAAGTTTCAGGTTAGGGTTAAATTAATTATAATTTATAATTGTCGGGAGATCACGGGCCATATGATCCAAATTGTTTGTAACTTGTACCACAACCACAACCACAACCGAAATTATTATCTTCGTACTTATTGCTTCCCCCCTGTTTTGTTAAGTTCGCATATCATATCTTTCCACACATCCTTGTCCCTGTATATTATTAATGGCTTTCGAAGCTGGGGATTATCAGCCTTTTCCGGCTATGGATCAAAACTTGTTCTAGTTGGGCCATGGCTGCGCCTGGCATGTACGAGTCCTCTGAATCAATCATCTTCTTTATCACAGACATCAGGAGAACCCAAAAATGCAAACGCAAATTTTTTTGTATGTTCAGTAGAAATAAGATATCTTAGTTTTCCCTTTGCAAGCTTGTAGATGGGGGGGTGTACAGGCCCTGTTGATCTCTACTTGTCCATAACATTCACAGATGTGGAATCCAGAAATTCCAGTTGGACTCTGGGGATTCTAGTTGGAATAACCAGATTCCAGGTACTTGACAAAAGTATACCATATTGGATAGTCAAATTTGATATATTCAAGTTCCAAGCTCTTTGAAACTTCATGAAGTGCCTACAAAATAAATTTGTGTGAAGGAAAGACTGAACTCAAGACCTTTTAATGGTATGATCACATATACTGTACAAGTGTGCTCAACTAGTTGAGCCACAGGAGATTACTAGTAATAACTATAAGGTTAGTTTATGATGCTCACACTCAAAACTCTATTTTCATCTTCCTCGAGGGAGGTGCTTGTCACATAATGAAGATCAAAAAATTGATTAACTACATCCCTCATACAAGATGTGAGAAGGGAGTACTACAATTATATACAAACCCCTCGCCCATGCAAGATGCAGGGGAGGGGCATTAAAACATAAACAAAAACATCCCCACCCCACACAAAATGCGGGGGAGAGGGGCAGTCCTGTGTGTTGGTGCAGGTGTGTCAGCCTCGTGGATGTGTCATCTTGGTGCATTGATGCAGGTGCATTATCCTAGGCGCATGGGTCCCACTCCCATTGTCCCTGGCTACTGTCCCTAGTGGTTGGGGGTGCTATGGTGGTAGCCGTCGTTGTCATCTTGTTCTCCTCCCTGTCTCTTGCTGTTGCCATCCCTGTGCCTGGTTGTCCTGTAGTCCAGCCTGGTCTTCGTCCCCGCCATCTTTTCATTGTCACTGTCATCACTATCCACCTCCTCATTGTCATTGTCCCCGTAGCCCCCGTCCTTGCTGTGTTGGTCAGCCTTTCTTGCCTGTTGTCGTCCTCGCCATTGTCAGTCCCTCAGTTTTGGTGGCAGTGGTGGTGGCAGTAGGCTCGGGAATTCCAGTCGTTGTCGTCAGTAGTTTGAGTTTGTAGTACCTAAAAAGTTGTGTTAGTAATAAGAAAATGAAATGAAAGAGAAAAAAACATATTACAGGCCCAAGAGACGTCTCTTGGGCCTGTTTCGTTGTTGTATGGGCCATCTCTGTCTCCTGTGCCTTCCTTGTGTGCCGTTGTTGTCCCACCCTGGTCGCTGCTGCCACCGTTTTCGTTTTGGTTGTGTTGTCCCCCTGTTGTCGTCCTGGGAGTTGTCATTGTCATTGTCCCCATTGTTGCTGTGTCTTCACTGTGATTGTCGTCATCCTCCCATGTTCCTTGCTGTCCTCACTGTCATCCTTGTTGTCCTGGTTTGGTGCTGGGTCAGGGTTGTCATTGTTGTCCATAGTTAATACCTAGAAACTTTGTTAGCACCAAAAAAAATGAAATGAATAAGAAAAAAACTTAACTACAGCCCAAGAGATGTCGGTGATGCCTCTTGGACCCTTTTTGTTGTATGGTGCTGCATCCTTGGCCTGCACTTCCCTCTCGTCCCATCCTTGTCATCCCCCTCATCGTCTGCTGCAGCCGCTATTTTTGTTGTGTCGTCGTCCCTGTCCCTGTGTCATGATCCATTATCCATCTGTTAAAAACAACCCCATTACCTAATAAAATTTCATTTTTATTTTATTATGTCGAATTATGCTACATGACGCCAAATTATGCTACACTTTGATAGCGTGAGAATTTTATTTCACACACATCAATATGTACATGCATGTATGAGTGCGTCGGTAACAACAATGTACAATATATGTGACATAGTATATAAACCCTAAATATATGCCTAGGGGACCCTAGTTGTGTTCTCTTAGGTATTCCACCTACGCTTTCAGTGTGAAAGGCCTTTGTCAACAAACTCACCTATTAATAACCCCTCGCATCAAAACCATCAGTTTCCCCATCATGCGCACAGAGCCCGCCCCCTTCTTGTAGAGAGAACCCGCACGGTCTTAGCTAGCAGATAGGGGGTGTTGCCCTAACAGAAGAACACAACTTCCCATATCAGTGCACCTTCTCTTACTTGTGCATACATCATTGTTTCACCGCGCCACATCCAATTACTCATCCTTTCAGCACGAGCTGGAAGTACTTGTACATACATAATCTACCTTTTCTTTCATAAGCCGATGCCAGGCCTTGCCTTACATTGCAACTGCCAGTGATTGAGAGGCAGCACTCATCATTAGGACAGCTGCAACCAGACAACCAATTGGATCTGGTTTAGTTATGATTTACATCACTCTATTTGGACGACTATTTTAGTTACAAGCTGAATTCAGTGTTATCTCCAAGATCAGGCACTGTTGGAAGGGTTATTGATCTGAAGTGTCAAATTAGGTACCCGACGAATGATGAACAATTGACGAACCATTGATGAAGAAGTGATTTATCACAGATTTTACCATTATGTCTGAACCCTCAACTTCTAATCCCGGCCCTAATCCCATTTCCATACCAGCACTAGAGGCAAAAATTGATGCGCTTACAGTGCAAATGTCCTAATTAGTGTCAGTGTTGGCAGCATCACAGCCCAGACAAGTGGAAGTACAGCCAGAGACAACAGGAGAAAGAGATGATGAGATGGAGGAGATGGTGGAGTGGATGTCACAGGAGGATGAGACGGCAGAGAAATCTGGAAATGGAAAAGCATGCTTACCTAAGTATGCGCCCCCACAAATCTTTGACGGTACCATGGAGAATACAAAATCCTTCATCAGCTCTATAGTATTGTACATCCATGGGAGGAAGCCAGAGTTTCATACAGCCGAGTCTAGGATTATGTTTGCTCTCTCATACATTCAGGGGGGGAAAGCACAGTTCTGGAGAAATGAGGCTATTATCAAATTGCCATGGGAAATAAACCATTTGCAACCTTCAAGGAATTTCTGGAGAGATTGGAGGCACAGTTTGGAGACCCTAATCCAAAGGCGACAACCAATGCTAAATTAAAGACCATGCGCCAAGGTTCCCTAACGGCAGATGAATTTATTTTGCAGTTCAAAGCAGAAGCTTTGCAAATGGACATGGGAGAAGCCACATTGGTAGAGTTTTTGAAAGCAGGATTAAATCCCTCTTTATTCAAGTCTATCTACTGACTACCTTCTATGCCAGAGAAGTTGGACTAGTGGTATAATTGGGCAATGCACCTTGACTGGCAATATCGGCAGGAACAGGCGGAGTCAAAGTTGATGTATGGAAGTAGTAAATTTGGAAAGCCATCAGGAGGAAAGTCCGAGAAAGGAAAGGCGTCTCAGGCACAAACTCCGAGGGAACAGCCACTGGCCATGGCAGTGACACCTATAGTTATGGAGTCAGCAGCACCAGCAGAGGCAATGGAGGTTGATCAAGCAGGGAGATGAGCCCCACTTAAATGTTTTAACTGTGGGCAGTTAGGACACATTTCTAGGAATTGTAGGCAGCAAAGAAAGATTAGGGAAGCTACAATCGAGAAGTGAAGCCAGAGGAAGGCAAGCAGAAGAATTTTGTGGAAGAGTCCCAGTGAAGGTTTCCCCATTGGTGACCCAGAATCGTTACAATGTATTAGTATCCGAGGAAACCCAGAGCAAATCAGAAAAGGAAATTGAGGAGGAGTACAACTGTTCTGAATCACGTGACAAAAAGGAGTACAATTGTTGTCAATCACGTGACAAAGAAAATTGTCACGCATCATTTCCAAAAACCCCTAAATTCTTTATTTGCTCTGCGCGAATAGAACCCGAAATCACCTTGACTGTGGGACTGAAGACAGTGGACACGCATGCAGCTATTGATGTGGAAGCATTGCTTGATAGTGGTGCTACAGGATTATTCATTAATCAGTTCTTAATTACCAGAAACGGTATTAACACACGCAAGCTGGCACAACCTATAATGGTGTACAATATTGACAGAACAGTCAATTGTGGAGGAACTATCAAGGAGGAGGTGACTATGGTACTAAAGTATCAGGAGCATCAGGAGCGAGCTGTATTTGAAGTGTGCAATCTTGGGAAAACCAATCTAATAATGGGATGTCTGTGGTTACGGAAGCATAATCCTGAAATACTGGGAAAGTACAAATGACTCATTGTCCTAAGGAATGTAATGTGTATGGGAGGAAGATGAAGAAGGAAAAAAGGAAAAAGAGAGAGAAAGAACATCCGAGGAAGTATTCTGTTACGATGGAGGAAGTGGAGGATGAGGAAATGCCAAATGGGGAAGTTCTGCTCATGATTGAGAAAGAAGAGCAGAAGCAAACCTTTAGAGCAATTTGTGGAGGGCAGTCATGGGACAAGAATATTGTGAAGGTGGAGAAGCCAGTGGAGGAGTGGGTGCCAAAAGTGTATCATGAATATCTGTCAGTGTTCCAGAAGAAGGAGTCTGAGCAAATGCCGGTGTGGAAGCCATGGGATCATGCGATTGAGATGAAGCCAGGGTTTGTGCCGAAGAAGTCGAAGGTATATCCGTTATCCCCAACAGAACAAGAAGAAGTGGATGCATTCCTGAAGGAGCAATTGTGCAAAGGATACATATGACCTTCTAAATCACTGCAGACGTCACCAATATTCTTCATGCCAAAGAAAGACCAAAGGAAGAGGATGTGTACAGATTATAGGTATCTGAATGAGTGGACAGTGAAGAATGTGTACCCCCTGCCAGAAATAATTGACAAGGTGGGAAAAGCCAAGGTCTTTACAAAATTGGATTTGCAATGGGGATACAATAATGTATGAATAAAGAAAGGAGATGAGTGGAAGGCCGCATTTGCCATGCGTCGAGGATCCTTCGAGCTGCTTGTCATGTTTTTCGGGATGACTAATAGTCCCCCGACCTTCCAAAATATGATGAACGACATTTTCAAGGATGTAATAGACAAAGGTGTGGTAATAATATTTATTGACAACATTCTGATATTTATGGAGGATGAAGAAAATCATGAGGTGAGATTGAGTTCCTAGGATTATTGATTGGCCCTGTCAGGATCAAAATGGATCCGATCAAGGTACAGGCAATCACAGATTGGCCTGCACCCACCCGTGTCAAGGAGGTTCAAGCCTTCTTGGGACTTGCAAATTATTATTGTCGCTTTGTGCATGATTTTTCCAAAATTGCTGCACCCTTACATAACCTTACATGAAAGGGAGTAGTGTGGAGGTGGGGAGAGCAGCAGCAGATGGCTTTTGAGGAGTTGAAGAGGAAGTTTGTGGAGGGACCTATATTAGCCCCAGTAGATTTCACATGCCCTTTGCAAGTGGAATCAGATGCATCTGACTTTGCTACTGGAGCAGTATTATCAATGCTGTGCAAAGATGACAAATGGCATCCTTGTGCATATTTGTCCCGAGGGTTGAATGATGTGGAGAGGAATTATGATGTGCATGACAAAGAGATGTTGGGGATAATATGAGTGTTGGAGGCATGGAGGCATTATTTGGAGGGATGTATGCATCAGATTGAGATCTGGACGGATCATCAAAATCTGCAATACTTCATGTCCACTAAAAAGCTTAATTGCCGGCAAGCACATTGGGCACTATTCCTATCGCATTTGAATTTTCACTTGGTCCACAAAGTGGGAAGCTTAATGAGAAAAGCAGATGCATTATCCAGACGTATTGATCATAAAAGGGGGGTGGAGGAGGACAATAAGAATGTTACCTTGCTCAAACCTGAATACTTTTGCATTTGCACTATGCGTCAAGGGCATCTATTAATAGAACACTCGGAAATGGAAATGTTGTCTAAAATTAGACAATGTTTGGAAATGGACAATGAAGTAGTGGAAGCCGTGAAAGCTCTGAAGGGAGAGAAGAAAGGTAATATTAAAGGAGATGAATGGGCTGAGGAACAAGGGTTGGTGTTGTTTCAAGGAAAAGTGTATGTATTGAAGGATCAGGATTTGCGAAGGGAGATTGTCCGGTTACATCATAATACGCTGACTGCTGGACACCCAGGAAGATGGAAGACGTTGGAATTAGTAATGAGAAATTATTGGTGGCCCAGAATTTCAAAGTATGTGTTGGGGTATGTGGATGGATGTGATACGTGCATGAGGGGGAAGAAATTTCCAGAGAAACCTGCAGGAAAATTAATGCCAAACCCTATACCTAAAGTGCCATGGCAAGATATATCTGTGAATTTTATTACTGGATTACCCAAAGCTCAAGGGTATGATGCAATATTTGTAGTATGCGACCGCTTCACAAAGGAGGTCCATATTATTCCTACTACTACAGAAACCTCATCATTGGGCTTGGCATGCCTCTATCTAAATCAGGTATGGCGGTTACATGGGTTACCCGATACTGTTATCTCCGATTGCGGACCACAATTTGCTTCCACATTTATGCGAGAACTGAACAACATATTGGGGATCCAAACTAAATTATCTACGGCATATCACCCACAGACTGATGGGCAGACAGAGAGAATGAACCAGGAGTTGGAGCAGTACCTACATATGTTTGTCAACTACTGACAAACCAACTGGCCCGAATGGCTGGCAATTGCCGAATTTTCCCACAATAACAAATTCCATTCGGCTACTCGTATGTCACCCTTTTTCGCAAATTATGGATATCATCCTCGCATGGGAGTAGAACCCAGAAGGGAAGTCAAAGTACAGTTGGTAGAAGACTTTGTATCTAAGATGCAAAAGGTACAAGAGGAAGCAGAGGCAGCATTGAAGAAAGCACGTGATGACATGATGCAACACGTGGATCATACTCGAGCGCATGCTCTAGAGTACAAAGTTGGTGACTTGGTGTGGCTAAGTACCAAGGACCTGAATATTCCATGACCTTCAAGGAAACTTATGGAGAAACAAGTTGGCCCATATGTGATCTCTAAAGTGATCTCACCTAATGCGGTAGTGCTAAAATTACCCCAATCATTCAAGATTGATTGCGAGATTAACGTATCCCACCTACACCCTTACCACCCACCCACTATTCCTGGCCAACAAACTACTCCACAACCTCCGATAATAGTAGAAGGTGCTCCAGAATATGTAGTTGAAGAAATTCTAGACTCACGTCTTTGACGGAACAAATTGGAGTTCTTAATAAAGTGGAAAAACTATACCAATGAAAATAATTCATGGGAGCTGGAAGAGAATTGTAAGTGAGCGTGCAATGTGATTGCCCAATTCTTTAAATGTAATCCGAATGCTCTGTGTCGCATTGCGAGAATGGTGTATGAGGGGATGAGATTCCAGCCTTACCAAAATTTCACAGAGGGGACAGATGCAATATTTTCTCACCTGGAAGTTGAGGCATAAAAGGGGGGTAATGTTAGGAAACCACCCCATTACCTAATAAAATTTCATTTTTATTTTATTATGTCAAATTACGCTACATGACGCCAAATGATGCTACACTTTGATAGCATGAGAATTTTATTTCGCACGCATCAATATGTACACACATGTACAAGTGCGTCGGTAACAACAATGTACAATATATGTAACATAGTATATAAACCCTAAATATACGCCTAGGGGACCCTAGTTGTGTTCTCTTAGGTATTCCACCTATGCTTTTGGTGTGAAAGGCCTTTGTCAACAAACTCACCTATTAATAACCCCTCACATCAAAACCATCAGTTTCCCCATCATGCATGCAGATCCTGCCCCCTTCTTGTAGAGAGAACCTGCATGGTCTTAGCTAGCAGATAGTGGGTGTCGCCCTAACACCACCCTGTGAGCAGATGCTCACAGCAGTGGTGCAGGTGTGGATCTGCTGTCTTGGTGCCATCTCGTGGTAATAGAACTTAAAGATGGAATTAGAACATTAGGTAGTTGAAAATAAAATAAAAGAAAAGAACTTGAAAACCATTACTTAGGGCCCAACAAACAACTCTTTTGTGCATATGTTGTGCTTCTGAGCTTTTTGAGGAAGCATGACTCAACGTGACAGTTTCCTTTTTTGTTCAAAATCCACGTGTCAGTAAAACCCATTGAGTGTGAAAATTTATAAGGGGCTGAGTTGGACTGACTTCAAAATATAAGCCTGTGTTCAGACAGTGTTGAAACTCTGACATCTGCTGAGCAGCCGTCAGACTTAATGTATCACTTTTGCTGGCTGGTTGGTCAGGTTAAAAAGATGAGTCCTTGTACCTCGGACTCGTAATCCAGGATCAGCCTCTCCGGGACCTGAATTTCCATTGGGTTCCCATCAGGGCTTGAGCTTACCATCCGGGGACTCGAGTGTTTAGGTTCCGCTCATGACTCCCTGGATTATGTCAACATTTCCCTTTCTGGAGTGCTACATGAGAATCCTTGTCCCAACCTCTTACAACATATTTGAGGTATCTTAAATGAAATCATTCTGGGGATTGAGTCTATTGGAAAATTGGGAGTGGGTTTGATAAAAGCAGGCAGATAGCTTTTCATGCTGATGAAAGCTCCAACATGGTCTTACAGATTGGCTTGACCATCCGTTTCAATCAAAGGGATTCATCATTCAGTCCTGCTGGGTTCCGAGGGATGATACTCGAATTACTTATCACTTTACTGACTTTAGTGCCATTTGCAGCTAAGACAAGGCAGGGGTAGGGGTATACCCTTGTTAGGGCACAGCACGGGTAACCCTCGGGTATATTTCCTTATACCCTTACCCTTACCCATGAACACCGTACCCACACGGGTATGGGTATGGTATTACCATGGGTTTCCATGGGTTACCCATGGTTATTCATGGGTTTTGAGAAGAATACTTATTTTAATAACTTATTACACTAAACTAAGTTAATAGAAACCTCCTCGCTTGCATTTGGAGCGAGGGAGGGGGTGGTGGACCTATTCTAATAAATAAATTACATTAAATTAATATAGAAAACCCCCCCCTCCACATTTTGAGTGAGGGAGGGGGTGGTGGACCTACTCTAATAAATAAATTACATTAAATTAATATAGAAAACCCCCCCCTCCACATTTTGAGTGAGGGAGGGGGTGGTGGTGCCTGTAGTCAATGAAAACAAAACAAAAACCCCCCCCTCTTGCATTTGGAGCGAGGGAAGGGGGTGGTGCCTGTAGTCACTGAGAACAGAATGAGTAACCCCCCCACTTGCATTTGCAGCAAGAGAGGGGGGGGTGTGCTGCCTGTAGTCGTTGATCCCCGTTTCCACCCCACAAGCAGTTGGGTCCTTGGGTCCTCCTCCTGGTCATCGTTGTCATTCCCCCCACTATCCACCCCATGAGCAGTTGCTCGTGAGGCTGGGGCAGGTGGTGTGCCTGTACTCGTCGATCCCCGTTTCCACCCCACGAGCAGTTGCTCATGGCGGCAGTTGGGTCCTTGGGTCCTCCTCCTGGTCATTGTCATCATTCTACCCACTATCCACCCCACAAGCAGTTGCTCATGAGGCTGGGGCAGGTGGTGTGCTGTTGTGATGTGGCAGCATTGGCATGGGGTTGTTCCGTGTGAGCTCCTTGTTCCGAGGGAATTCCAACCTAGGAAGTGAAAGAAACGAAATAGTTAGTTTACAAAAAAAAGAAATGAACTAAAAAAAATTACCATGGGCCCAAACAACGCAATCACGTCGTTTGGGCCCGGGTGACATGGCACTGTTGTGTGTGTGTGTCGTTAGCTGTCGTCGTCCATTGTTATCAGTAGTTTATAACCTGAAAAAGAAGAAATATAATCAATTAGTTTACAAAAAACAAGAAATGAAACACAAGAAAACTTACTATAGGCCCAAATGATGATTCACATCGTTTGGGCCATGCTATGGTGGTGGTTGGATCGTCCTATAGTTTAAAATTAGATGTGTCATGAGTATTCAACAAGGTCAGATGATTACTCACCTGACCAAAATCTGGGTACCAGCATCCCCATACATACCCATAACACTGTGGAAAAGGGTATGGTGTTGCCTGGGTATGGCAATTCCATACCCATACCCATGCCCATGGATACCCATGACCAGAAACACACGGTGTTACCCATACCTGTGCTGTGCCCTAACCCTTGTGTTTTTGGGCTAAGGGTATGAGGGGTAAGGGTAGGGGTTTGGAAGTTCATACCCTTGCATACCCCTGTACCCTTAGTAAGGGTACAGGGGTATGCCAGGGGTATGCTTATGTAAGTATATCATTTGATTTTTTAAGCTACAAAGACTCATATTCAAGATTTTTTTTTTTTAATTCAGATTTTGGGATTGTCCAACATGATAATGGCTTTCATATGTTGATAAGAGGTATTAATATGTGATATTAATAGTAAATATAATAGTTATCAACACTTTTCAAATGAATTTTGCTCTAAATATGTTGATTTTGTGCCAAACTCTTGTATCCTTGACAAACCCTCCCATTACCCTTGGCAACCCTTATATGTTTCCATACCCTTACCCCTAAGGGTAGGGTGTTCAGGGGTAGGGGTAAGGGTATGAGATTCGACACCCAGGGGTAACCCCTGCCTTGCCCTATTTGCAGCCTCCAGCCAATTGTCGAGGGTGTTTTGTACCCCCCCCACCCTCCCTCACTACATTCAACCCAAATATGGCCTGGATATTGCTGTTACCAACATCAGCAATATCCCTTAGCCATGCTTCTGGAAACCTACCCCGTAGTTGGGGATAGGTAACACTAAAAAGGGCTAGTAAGGGAAAAGATCAATATAACACTCATGTCAAATCACCAATGTGACAGGACAATGATGTGGTATTAGGAGTAGACAATAATACAAGCATAAAGGGTAAGTGGAATATATGGGGGAAAGGAAGAATGGGGAAAAGTGATATGATGTGTGGTTAATATGGTCAGTTCTTGAACCATGTACAAATAAGAGTCAATGATGTGTACATAAGCAGGCTTACACCCTCCCACTCTTAGAGAAGTGTCCGGGTGAGAAAAGAAAAATATAAGGATAAGCAGTTCTGAAATAAAAAGCCAACCTGTCATCAACCAAATGATGGATGCATTAAAAAACCCAGTGGGAAAAAGCTACTATGTCCCCTCTGCCTTATGAGACTGCCAAATGTCCAGCACTTCGCAATCCATGAGTTTGCATTGAGGAAGCTATAGGTCATTGCCTTCCATGTAGCCAGCCCATCATACCAGGTATTGATAACTGCAACCTCTTCTTCTCTCGTCAATGATCTTCTTGATCCAGTATTCTTCCATTCCATCTTCGGTCAATACCGGTCCAGGTCATTCATGTTCCTGGGAAGGAAATAGTGTTGCATCATTGTTGATATGTTGCTTCAGCAGCAAGGCATGGAAACTCGGGAAAGTGTCAGGGCAGTTAGGAAGGTGTGAGGTGTAAGAGGATGTTTCTGGGAACACCTTTGTGACAGTGTAGAGACCATCCTATCAAGGGAAGAATTTGGCTCCGCAAGACTTATTGCCAGCTTTGTATTCTTGACATCAGTGTAGAGTAGTGAGCATGACTTTATTGCCTACAGTGTAAGCATCTTCATCACCTTGGGATTTGTTTGTATAGAAGGCTTGTAGTACTTTGGCACCTAACAAGGTGTCTCTAGCATCAATGATGTCAGCCTCGATCTGCATGATGATCTTCCAAGCTGTTGTCTGTTCTGTTTCTGTCTCCCTGATGATACCAGGGACTAAGGGAGGAATAACATGTGGACTACGTCCCATGCGAATTTGGAAACCAGAGTATCCTGTGGATGTGTTGATAGAGTTCATCATGTTGAACCGGATGATAGCTAAAGTGCGTACCCATCCCTTTTGGTTCCACTCAATGTGGAAACAGATGGATTGATTCAAAGTTTTGTTAATTTGCTTGCTAGTACCATCTGTCTGCAGATGGTAAGCGGTTGACATCTTCAGGTGTACACCCATCAATTCATGAAGTGCTTTCCAGAGTTTGGACACAAATAGCTTATCGTGGTCACTGATCAGTTCCAATGGTAGTCTGTTTTTGCAGTACCACTCATTGAAGAAAATCAAAGCCAAGTCTGGTGCAGTAATATCAGTCTGAGTGGGAATCAGCCAGATATTTGAACCCAGTTGGTCAGTCACAGTCAGGATGCAGTCATAACCATTGTCCTCAGGTAAAGGACCCACAAAGTCCAGGCATACTGAGTCTCCTCTATTCTCAAGGATAGGCAGTGGGTGCAGTGGTCCCTTCAGTTTGGAAGTTGAACTTTTGTTGCATTGGCATTCAGGACAAGCCAGGATGTAGGCGTTCTCAAGATCCCTCTGCATGTTTTGCCAGTAGTAGCAATTGCAAATGCTCGCATGGGACTTATTGGCCCCAAAGTGGCTGAGCGTGTCATGAGCCAGCCAGAAGAGATCCTCATGGAGTGTGCCATAGCGAGGGATCATGAGTCGGTCACTGATGAACCATAGTTTGTTCTTGAATCGGATGCCAGAGATACTTTTATCTGCTACAGAGAGTTTCTGGGAAAAATCATCTTCTTTGTACCCCAGGCGTACATTGCGCAAGAAGGATTCATCTGCAGAGATTGCAAAAATTGTATTGCATGATTTTTTGACTTTCAACCAGTTGGCCCACCATAAAGGTGAGTCAGCAACATCCATGTCTTCGGACACCTCCTCAGATGGGTCGTCAGGTAGGTGGGAAAGGGCATCGGCTACTGTGTTATCTTCACCACAAATGTAGTGAATAGTCATGTCGAATTGGGATAGGTGTTCCATCCAATGGGCCCATCACCATGATAAGTCTTTCTGAGTATCAAAGTTTTCTAGAGTTCTATGATCTGTGTACACAATGAATTGTGAGCCCAGCAGGTCAGAGTGCCACTTCTTTAGAGCACGAACAATTGCTAGCATTTCCTTTTTGTGCACCGGGTAGTTCTTTTGTGCATCATTGAGTTGCATCGAATCAAATGCTACTGGCCGAGCACTTTCCCAAGTAGGGCCCCAGCTTAACACCACGCCAGTGTGTTTATTGCTGGCATTGCATGTAACAAAGATTTTTTTGTCTCCAGGGTTCATGTGATCGATCACTGTAAGGAACTCCCTGCTGACTACAAGACCTTTGATTGCCTCAAAGGCGAACTGGTGTTTGGAAGTCCAAGTGTTTCTCACACTCTTTCATAGTCAGAGGTGTAAGGGTCGTGGTGTGTTCTGCCAGGTTGGGTAGGAAAGTGGCGATATAATGCACCAAGCCTAGAAAGCTTCTTACATCGGTAGCAGAATTTGGTGTAGGCCAATTTAGGATCTTGTCCACCTTGGATGAGCACACTTAAATCCCCTCCTGAGAGATCTGGTGTCCCAGGAAGATCAGTTCTGCAAGGTAGAATTTCGACTTTTTTGGATTGCAGTGCAGTCGATCCCTGCGCAGCGCACTCAGAACTTGTTTGATGTGTTCACTGTGCTCCGCCAAAGTGTCCAAATAGATCACAATGTTGTCCAGATCAATGTGGCAAAAAAATCCCTAGAAAAGGACATAGACAAGCAGTAATGCATTGCTGATGGACGGGAGGAGAGTTACGGAGTCCTTGAGGCACCACAACCCACTCGTACAGGCCCAGAGGTGTTGTGACAGCAGTGAGATGGATGCTCTCAGGGTCCATTTTTGTGTGGAAAAAACTGTCAGTAATGTCCACTTTGCTCCACTTTGCCATGCCCAGCATCTGCAATCATATCATTGATGTGCAGTGGATGAGAATTGGTGATAGTATTTGTGTTAAGCTGACGGTAGTCATTTACCCAATGTGGGAGGACAGTATTATCAGCCTTAGGAACCAGGAAAGCAGGTGATGCATGTTCTGACAAGGATGGACAGATGTGCCCAGCTTCTAAGTGTCGTTGAATCAGAATACTCCAAGCCTCATGTAACTTTCATGGGCATGAGTGGCTTCTAGTGGAGATAGTTTTCTCTGCATCTTTTAATTTTTTTGCATTGCACCGTATCCGGCATTTCATCCACATGTGGGATTGGTTTGAACACATCTGCATATGTTTCATGAACCTGTTCGTTCATTTTTTTCAGATGTTCAACAGCTGCTAATTGTTCTATACCCCCACAAATAGCAGCAATTACATCGATGCAGTTTACACACTCACAATGGGCATCTATCAATGGCCAGCACATAGCGCAGATCTCTTTCAACTCATTTAGCAAAGGTTTTCTGTTCACGATATTTGTTGAAATAACCTCTCATAATTTTACAATAGGCTTATGTACAGGTGGGGCTACAGGGTGTAGGAGGTCAAAGTTCGAATTCATGTCTATCGCAGAACCATCATGGACATTTACCATGACATTATTATGGTGCAGAAAAGGGAGTCCAAGGATTATCGGGTGGCACAAGCCAGGTGCAACAAGTGTGCAAACAGTAGAAGCAGAATACCAATTACTATGGTCATGCAATTTGAGTTTTACCCAATGGGTAAGTGAAATCTGAGGAGTCGTATTTGAGCCATTGAAAAATGCGCCAGAAACAGGAAATGGTTGGTGAAGTAAGCGAATCAGCAATTGCAAGTGAGAGACAAGCTCATGGTCAATCAAAACTGGACCAGAGCCATGGTCAATTAAAGCCTCAACAGGTATACGAGAGATAGAGGAAGGATTGTGGCTTTCAACAGTGCATTTCCACACAAGGTGGGGTGAAAAGAAAGGTATGTGTGTGCTTACCTGTACCATAGATAGAACCTAAACAAAAAAAAGAGTCAGTTCAAACAAAACAACAAAGAACATCTTAAACAATGTGACCATTTACATTGAGGGTCGCATCTTGTGTACCCATACCCCTACCCGTGCCTACCCTTGGTCCATACCTGCATGGGTTGGTATACCCCTGCCATAAACTAGTTGCCTTTGAAGCCCTCAAAACCTGTAAATTAATAAAACTTAATTTAGTTGAAGTAAAAGAACAAGAAGTGAAGATAAAAACTTACAAGGGGCCCAAATGACGATGTTTAAGTGAATTAAAATACCGTGAGAATAGAGTGCCCCATGGGGTGCTCACATGACTTATTCTATACAAGTGAATTAACTTAGAATAATAACCACCTTCAATGACACCGCCATCCTCCCTTTCACCTCTCTATTACCACCTTTCCACTCCATCAACATCCACCACCATGACTCCCATGCACATTCCCATGCCAGCAAGAGCCACCAATGGCTGCCAATGAACCCTCTTGGGTGCAATGCAGGCCCAAATGATGATTGCATCGTTTGGGCCCTAGGTAAGTTCATTTCTCTGTTCCTTGTTCTTTTCAACTAAATAATGTATTTTGTTCATTTTTAGGAAGTATACTACTGCCAGAGACATGTGCCAACACGATACTATCATACACCCATGACTGAAACAATGGGATGATGGGATGATGGGGATGAGACAACATGGATAATGAGGAGGCCCCAGGGACTTTCTGTACATATTAGTTTTTTCTTTTGTAGTTATTTTGTACATACGAAAGAACATATAAACCCTAATTACTCAAACTCAGTAGATAAGTTGTAAAGACCCAAAAAACTAGTATGCCAACAATAGTAATGAAGTAAGTAAACAATTGTAATGAGGTTAGTAACAAGTCAATAACAGTTTGTAATGAAGTAAGTAAACAATTTGTAATGAGATTAGTAACAGGTCAATAACAGTTTGTAATGAAGTAAGTAAGCAATTGTAATGAGGTTAGTAAAAAGCCAATAACAGTTTGTAATGAAGTAAGTAAATAATTGTAATGAGGTTAGTAACAAGTCAATAACAGTTTGTAATGAAGTAAGTAAATAATTGTAATGAGGTTAGTAACAAGTCAATAACAGTTTGTAATGAAGTAAGTAACAAGTCAATTACAGTTTGTAATGAAGTAAGTAAACAATTTGTAAACAGGTAAGTTTGTAATAAAGTAAGTAAACAATTGGTATTGAGGCTAGTAACTGGTCAATTACCATTTGCAATGAATTCAGTAACACTTTTGTAATGGACTCAGTAACAATTTTTGCAGTTGTAGGGACTTTGCGCATGAAAAAAGCCTGATGCGATATAGTGGACACCTAGTTTCACGCCTCGTGGTTTCCAGCCATAATACAACCAAACAAAACCCCTTGCCTTCTACAAGAGAAGTAATGACTTCCTCTTTACTACTTGTTATTTTGTAAGTCTTTTGTTAGTAAATGTATTGACAGTGGGTAACAAATGTCATATTTACAGGCTGGCAGTATCAACAAGCTTCCAATACTGCACTACAAAGTTGTTTACTGACTTCAATACAAACAATTACTAACCATGACTGTCTCAATACAAACTTATTACAAACAATTACTAACTGCCTCAATACAAACTACAAACAGGTTACTGACTTCAATACAAACTGTTACAAGCAATTACCAACTTCAATACAAACTATTACTAACAGATTACTGACTTCAATCACAAACTTGTTCAATACAAGCCATTACTCATGAACCCAGGGACCCCCCTTTATGCTATACTTATAGTCTAATATAATAATATTAGTAGCTGCATCAACAAGCTGCTACTGTGCTACACTAACTTTGTAAGTCCTTTGTTAGTCAATGCATTTACAGTTTCAATTAATGTTATATTTGCAGCCTAATTCTGTCTGTGTATTAACAAGCTATTACTACTTACTCATGGATTTTTTCAAGTCCTGTAGTGACTGATGAAGAACTCATCAAGTTCGTAAGTAGTAATGGTTTGTATTGAAGTTAGTAACATATTTGTAACAATTATAATGAAGTTGGTAAAGAAATTTGTAGTGATGTTAGTGACATCTTTAGGGCAGGCCTTTGTGCATGGGATATTTCTGATGAGGCTATCCAGGAAGCATATGAATCATACATTCCTGAGGTGTCCTGGAGCATTTTGGACTGAAAATCACTACCCTGAAGACTGGCAAATAATGGCACTTTACTTACAAAGTGCCCATGGTAGACAATAGCCTTGGATGCCCTGGCATGTCCCAAGGCATCCTAGGGTAACCCAGGATACCCTGGGGACAAAAGCAATTTTCCTGATGTACAATCCTAACTCCAGAGGTTTCCCTCTGTCCTCCTTTGGGAATTGCCCTCTTGCCACCACCCAAGATTCCCATTTTGTCTGGACCCAGCTCAACTCACTCCAAACCATGGTTGAAGGTCTATCTCAAACTGTGAATAAACTTATTCTGGATCACCAGGACCTGTCAAACAGCTTTCTGTTGCTCAAGCCTCATTAACAAATACCATTGCCAACATCCTTACCATCCAGATGGCCAGTACACAGCTCACCCTCACTCAGGCCAAATCAAATAACCTCCTGTCCTCCCTTTCCACTGTCAACCTCCTGCTTATAATGACCTCAGATGACAATGCACAAGTTGCGGTCAATCACCATGTTGCTGACCTTGACCGTTGACTCACTTTATCCTCTGACAACATTGCTTGCCTCCAGCTGGAAATGAGCAATCTTTACTCCAGCCTAATATCCCCAGAAGATCTGGGTTTTGGAAATTGCCATGGGTGCCACTGCCACCACCGGTGCCAAGGCATTCAAACTTAAACCAAACTCAGTACTTTGAGTCTGCTAAGATGACCAGTGCACCCCCTCCCCCCAAAATAGGATGTGAGGGTTTATTTGGTCCCCAGGATGTGCTGGGAGGCATGTGCAGGATACTCACAAGGCAGACCAGTGCTCGCTTGGTGATGACTCAGGGCAACAAACTGTCTCAGCACCTGCCATGACCACCACTGCAAGCAACCACTTGTAGGGTGGGTATGGGGAATGGCTTGGGTGGCAAGAAGGACTGGGAGGAGAATGACAGCAAGAGAACAAGGTGACTGGCCAACATCCATTGATGGAACAGTGGGATGACAATGGAGACAACAGTGCCCAACACTCATCCCTTGAACCCCTCCCTTTGCACAAGATTTTTGATTAGTTTTGCTGCCCCAGTACTTAGTAATGTTGCTGCCTCCCTGGCTTTCAGTGGGTCAAATAAACTTCTTATAATTCATGTCATAGCTACATGAAATTAGTCAAATAGTATTGCTTCCCAGACCTCTCAGATCAGATGTGGACACTTGTGGGACTGGTGGCAGTGGAGATTTAGATTGGCAGGTTAAAGTCAAGTCTATATCGACATAGACTCACCTTTAACCTGCCAATCTAAATCTCCTTCTACTCCTACCTCAGTTCTCTAAGAGTCTGATCTCCATTCGACTCGACTTCTAATCTCCCTCTGAAGTTCTAATCTCATCTGAACTTAACCCAAGTCCCTCCATACTCCTTCCTGCATTTACCCGCACTTCCCTGCTTCTACCTCCAAACCTTTGTCCTGAAATTAGGACACCAGACGAGGTGAAGGGCGCAGCTTCTTACAAGCTGAAGCCAAGTCCTTTCTGTTTTTCCCCCCACAGAATCCACCATGACCCAACAACCTTCCACTATCATCACCCATAGGGTCCAATTGGATTCTGACATACCTTCTAGGATCAGTTCTTAACAGTATATATGAACTCACACTTCACTCATCTCATCCTCTCTATGACCCCTACTGAGATCTGCCAGTGCACAACCAGAAATTCCCAATGCCCTGGTACTATTCCTCGGATCTCTGCAACTCAGTGATCCATCCTTCCTGACCCTCAACCCACCACTACTTTTGGAGTGTCTTCCAGACCCTCAAACATCTTCCAATAAATCGGCTCAGGAGCCCCCTCAATCAGTGCCAATCTCATGTCCACCTGTGCCCTGCACCCTTCTGCCAACCTGGAAGGTTTTTGATCAAGAACTCCCCTTGAGTATGTAGGGGGCATCAACCAGCCTGAACACTTTGGGTTGGAAGATCCTGGTCTAGAGGATGGACCCCCTGGTGGACCTGACAACCCTAGTGGTCCTGATGGCCCTGGAGGTGACCCCGATCCCAATGATCCAGATGATCAACCTCCAGCGGTGGAAAACCCTGATCCAGGGGATAGGTTCATAGATGTCCTTTACAACCTCTCAGAGAGTATCTGCACCCTTCACCAGAACAACACACCCAAGACCGAAAAAATCAAAGGTTGTGACCCCGACACTTTCGATGGCGCCAATCCAAAGAAACTTAGAGACTCCCTAGTCTCCTGCAATCTTCATTTCTGCAACTGTTGATAGGTCCACCTCATCATTCAAGCTTGGAAAACACACCTATGATTGTTGTTGAAGCTCTATAAAGCTCTACAGACCTCTACAAAGCTCTACGAACCCATACGAACCCCTCCAAAGCTCTACAAAGCTCTACAAAGTCACAAGAATACTTCGAAATTCTTCACGACACCTCAAAATTCTTCATATGCCTTCAGCCACCATAATACAATTCCCCCGACCTTCGGACAGCTCAGGATATACACTTGGAACATCGTTGATGGGTTCCGAACCAGTTTCGAGCAATATCGCAGTGATATCGGCCTTCAAACAAGTCCGATAATTCCTTGACTGACTTCAAAAATCATCGAACATCGCAAATCAACATCGGACACTATATCGCTATCCGAATAATCATCGCACACATGCCAGACGTATCCCATACCATTGTTGAACAATATCGCACCAATATTGGGCCATGAACGAAGTCCAAAGAAACTTTGAAAATCTTCAAAAAACATCAAACCTCAAAAAACATCGTTGGACATAGTATTTCCTATTCAAATGATCTTCGGATGCATACTGGATGCATGGGACACTATTTCGAGTATATCGAACATATTTCGACCGGATGTACATGCATACAATCCGCTCGAAGCAGTTTCCAATGTTTTATTCAATTTATAACAAGGACAGTCCGCTTTTAGCTATTCTTTTTTATTATTTCTTCATCATGTGTTATATTCACCCTTCTAGGCTCGCTTTATTGTTCTGATATACTTATATTGTCTTTTGCCTCGAGTTTTCCACATGTTTGCCTCATGTTCTCTAGCCTTTTTAGGTACTTTCTTTATTTTATATAAAAAGATGTACTAGGTACAAAGAAAAACAGGAAAGTCGTTGTCTTCCTCCCAGATCACAGTGATTTGAGAGTTTGGTTTAGTCTTATTCAGTCCGAATTTTGGTGTTTTACGCTAAACCTTCTCGAAATTCCTTGAACTTCCTTGCATTACTCTATTTTCACTCTTGTTTCCCTCGATTCACCTTTGCTTTGCTTCTACTAGTTGTCTAGTCCCCTGATCTTGCATCTGAACATATTTGTGCACTTGAAATTACTCGAGACCTCTTTGAAAAATATCGCGACATCTTGAAAAAAATTGCAACTCCTTGAAACACATTCTTTTAGCCTCAAACTGCTTTGACAAGCAGCTGTTTCATGACTATTTGATGGTCAGTCTGACAGGTGACATCTAGAGGGCCTCGCATCTTTCCTCTGACTTGTGTTATACCATCTGAAGCTTTTTTTGTAGGTTTTGTTTGGGTTTCTGGGTTGAGCATCATCACCATCCGCATGTATTTTCCTCTGATAAGAAAAAGATCATATTCATCCTTTCTTATCTTAAGGGATCAGCTCTCAGTTGGTTAGAGCCTGGTCTTAATGACCCGACAGATTCCGCACACTGGATGTGGGACTACAAAGCTTTCCTCACCGAGCTGGAAAGCAACTTTGGCCTGCACGACCCGGTCGGAGACACAGAAAAAGCTCTCTCTGACTTAGCAATGAAGAAAGGTGGTTGTATCATGAAATATAATGTTGACTTTTGGGAATTAGCTTCCAGGGTCAACTGGAATGAAGCAGCCCTTTGTGACCACTATTTCCACAGTCTCCTGCTCTGACTTTGCATAGAAGTTCTCTGGGGTGGTAAACCCGATACTCTTGCAGAACTGCATTTGAAAGCACAGGACAGCGACAACATCTACTGGATGCAAGAAGATGAATCCCATTTTGAAACAAAGAATTCCAGTAACATCACTAACTCTAGTCGGAAGGACACTTCCCCATCAACAAACCAAACCTCTTCGAACTCCGCCCGCAGTAACACCTCCAACCAGCAGTCTTCCGCAACACAGAACACTCCCCAGGACAAGCCCAAGTTGTCCATCTCCAATAAATTGGGGAAGAACAGCAAGCTTACTGGGGAGGAACAAAAACATCGCATGAGCAGAGCATCCACTATGGGCTCTTGTAGCGGATGAGATTTTCGCAATAAATGTTCCCCAGTTTGAGGAAAATGTCAATAAACATGTTTGTAAAAATATCTTCTTGCAGTCCTGGGGATTGAGCAAAGCAAAGTCCACACAACCCCACTGGCAAATGCGAGTGTACCCAGACCTTCTGCATCTACAAGGAATAGCTGAAAAACATGGTTTACAGCCAGAGGGACTAGCTTTCTCCCAAGAGATTGTTCAGGCACACCCAATATGGTACCATGGTGATGCCGACCAAAAGATCCGTCTTCTGAATCACGGAGCGGCAAGCAACTGCTTGAAAGAAAAACATGCAGTGTGGACAGCAGGCGATGCAGAGTGCCTCGCACTACAAATGAACACACTAAACCACCACGCCACTTCTGAATGTGAATGTACAGCCTGCTTGAAGACTGAGCTCCAGGAAGGCTGCATGAACACCCACAGCTGCTTCTCTAAAGTGAAGGCCCTCCTCGATACACTCCCTCCCAAGTGGGACCCACGTGTTGTAGTTGAAGACCAGCAGCCACCAGTGGAACCAGATGAAGAGTGGTCCTCATTTGAGAGGCAAATTGTAACAGGGAACCATAGCAGAAATTTTCTGCATTTTTACCAGCGGGGAAGCCTCAAATGAACTACCCGATATGACTTTTGAACCTGTCCCAGAATACTCAGTTGTAGTTGCAACTGATGGTTCCTGCATAAAAAATGGAGAAGAAGATGCAGTTGCAGGTGCAGGAGTCTTCTGCGAAAGAGCACACCCATTGAATAGCTGCACAAAGTTACCTGTTGCATTGCTCCAATCAAACCAAACTGCAGAACTTTTTGCTCTTAAGATTGTGACCAAGGACACACCAAGTAGCATGGGGCTTGGCATTGAAACAGACTCGCAATACACTCTAAACCAAGTTACTAGACACCTGAAACAGAATGAGGATGAGGGCTATATCGGAATTGCGAATGCAATTCTTATACAAATGACCGTCGCCCGACTATGGAAATGTAAAGCATCAACAAAACTGAAATGGGTTAAAGGACATGCAGGACACACCAGAAATGAAGGTGCTGATATGATGGCCAAACTCTCCACCCAATTAGACCCTCCGGATGACCCAAACATGGAAATTGCCCCAATGCTGAAGGTAACCAGAGCTAAACTAACAAAAGTGACCCAGGCCCTGGCATACAAAGCTATCCGGGCAAAAAAATTAGCAAAACTCAAGAACAGAGCACCGCACTTATGCACCACAGAGAATATCAGGTTGATCAAGAATAAGATGAAGAGCGACTTTGAGTTCAGTCCTACCAACACGAGTATCTAAAAAGCCATCCGGAATAAAGACTTCTCACGTCAGTCCAAATATTGGATGTGGATGGCCATACATGATGCATACATGGTTGGCTCTCACTGGTTGCATCCAACATACAACCAAGAATTCCAGGCAAGGGCTTTCTGCGAACACGATGGTCAATTAGAGACTATGGAACATATCCTCACTGACTGCGAATCTCCGGGCCAAAAAGAAGTCTGGGAGGAGGCTAGGTGCTTGTGGGAATGTAAAGGAAATGGAGATTGGTCTGAGCCCTCATTGGGGGCAATCCTGGGATCCCCCCTAGTTGTAGTCAAGGATGAAGATGGTAACAGCCTCGTCGGTGATACACGGCTGTATTGCATCGTAATGGTTGAATCTGCTTATCTTATCTGGAAGATAAGGTGCACATGGGTGTGCGAGCTTGAGAATCAACTGTTCTCAAGCCAAGAGGTATGCAATAGACAATAAATGACAGGCTTGAATTGGACTCTCTAATGACAAGCCCTAAGTACAAAAAGAAGGCATTGTCTAAAGATCTTGTGCTAGAAACCTGGAAAGGAGTCCTGCATGAAGAAGACAAACTCCCAGATGACTGGATGGGAGTGGCCGGGGTTTTAGTGGGTATGGACCCAGGCCCACAGCTTGGAGTAGGGTAAGTATGGGGGTGAAGTCAGCTGTGTGGGTCAGGGGACCTCGAGTCCCACACTCAGTGCGTAAGGCATTTCATTGGGGGTGGTTCAATCGGATTTGGATGATTTTAGATGGGGTTCCAATCCCCTGTCGCAGACAGCAGGTACGGAGGAGGACGCCATTGGTGTTATCTTCTGCACTGCCCCAAAGCTACACCAAAAAAAAAAAAAAAAAAGAATGTCGCATGAGAGAATGACTTTGTCTCTACTGCGGTGAGGAAGGGCACATAGCAGGAAGCTGCCCAAAATCCAAAGCCGCAAAAGCCCGTGCATCTGCTGTCGTTCCCGACACTACAGACTCAGAAAAACATTCCACAACCCTCAGGAACTTGGCTGCCTATGTTTGTCTCAACGTGTCCACTCTTTCTGACCCTGACTCCCTGACCACTTGTTTAACCATTCCTGACAAATCTGCTCCTGTCTGAACTCTTATTGATTCTGGTTCCTCCCATTGCTTCCTCAATTCCTCCTTCATGTTGGATAACCAACTCAGCATGAAATCCATTAAACTGATCGGATTACAGCTCTTTGATGGATCTTGCAACTCCACCATAACTCAAGTCGTCCAACTTCTGGTCACCTTCCCTACTGGTGAAGTGTTCCATCTGTCATTTTATGTAACCTCACTAGATTCTTCCTGTTCCGCCATACTCAGTCATAACTGGCTAAAGCAATACAATCTGTTGATTGACTGGTCTTCAAGACAAATCGCTTTCTGCTCTGGAGATCATAGAGGTCCAGCACCCCAGACATCACCTTTGTCTCCAAACCTTCCAGTAGATAACAGTGGTCCAACTGCACCTTTAGAACCCCCCATTCCACCTAAGTTTTCTCCTCCCGACATTTTGTTCATCAATGCTGCCATGTACGCATGCACTAGCAAACTTCCTGGGGCAGTAGCTTTCCAGATGACCTTCGCTCCAGAAGGGTTATCCACCCGCTCTGCTCAATCTTCACCCCGCCAGATTTATCCAACATTCCCACTGAGTATCATGAATTTGCTAATGTCTTTAACAAGACTAAGGCAGACACCCTTCCTCCATATCGCCCTTACAACCTCAAGATAGAGACGGAGGATAATGCTCCCCCTCCTCTGGGTCGCATGTATTCCCTCTCTCCCTCTGAATTAGAAGCCTTATGAGTCTTCATTGATGAAAACATCTGCTCAGGTTTCATCCACCCACCTAAATCCCCACATGGCGCTCCTACTCTCTTCATCAAAAAGAAAGACGGCAGCCTACAACTTTGCGTCGACTACCAAGGTCTCAACCATCTTACAAAGAAGGACCACTACCCACTTCTGCTCATTTCTGACCTCCTGGACTCCCCCCAAAAAGCCCACTTGTTTACCAAGATAGACTTGTGGCACACTTATCACCTAGTCTGCATTGTGGATGGTGACGAATGGAAAACTACTTTCTGCACCCGCTATGGATCCTTAAAGTGGTTGGTAGTTCCATTTGGGCTGACTAATGCACCCACAGCCTTCCAGCGTTTTATGAATGACATCTTCAGTGACATGCTGGATGTCTGTGTCATCGTCTACCTCGATGACATCCTCATCTACTCCAATGACAAATTGCAGCATGGAGCTCACATCAAAGAAGTTCTTCAGAGACTCCAGAAGAATGGACTTTGAGCTTCACTGCAGAAATGTGAGTTCCACAAAGACACCATTGAATATCTAGGTTTCATCATTTCACTGGATGGACTATGGATGTCAGAAGATAAAGTCAAAACCATGCTCAACTGGCCCAAGCCTAGGAAAGTCAAGGATATACAATCCTTCTTAGGCTTCTGCAACTTTTACCACCGCTTCATCAACAGCTACTCTGACATTGTCATTCCACTCACCTGCTTGACATGGAAATCTGCACCCTGAAACTTCAACAAGAAGTGCCGTGACGAGTTTGAAAAGCTCAAACAAGAATTCACTCATGCCCCCATCTTAACTCAATGGGTACCTGACTCCCAAATGGTACTCGAAACCAACACTTCCGACTATGCCCTAGCAGCTATCCTTTTGGTTTATACTGTGGATGGAGACATCCTTTCAGTTGCCTTCCATTCCCGCTCCTTTAATCCCACCGAACTAAATTACGATACACACGACAAGGAACTTCTGGCTATCTTCGAAGCCTTCAAACATTGGCGGCAATATTTCGAGGGTTCCACAAACCCAATCGATGTGGTCACAGACCACAAAAATCTGGAGTACTTCACCACTACTAAATTGCTCACCCGCTGTCAGGCCAGATGGTCCGAGTACCTCTCAGGGTTCAATCTCATTATCCGCTTTTGCCCAGGAAAATTAGGGGCCAAGCCAGACATGCTCACAAGACATTGGGATGTCTACCGCAAAGGGGGAAATAGTGACTTTGCCTCTGTAAACCCAACCAACTTCCGACCTGTATTCACACAGGAACAACTCACCTCTTCCCTTTGCACCACCTACCTTGCAACATCTATCCTTTGACAAGCAGTAATCATGGATGTTGAGAAACTTCACCACGACATCCGCACCTCCCTACCCCTTGACCCCTTATCATCTGCACATCTTCCGACACCTGTTGACCCCAACTGGACCATAGACAAGGCAGGTCTTCTCTGCCACTTTGACCGGATTTATGTTCTGGACGTCATGGATCTCTGCCTCAAGGTCCTTCAGTACAAACATGATCATATCCTCTCTGGCCACTTTGGACAAAACAAAACTCAGCAGCTTGTCTGTCAGGAATATGTCTGGCCAAACCTCCGCACCTTCATGCAGGAATTCTGCAAATCCTGTACCACTTGCAAACAATCCAAATTGCCTCAACACAAACCCTATGGGTTCCTAAAGCACCTTCCGGTCCCAGAACAACCTTGGAACTCAATCTCCATGGATTTCATCGAACAACTACCTGATTCCGATGGCCACACAGCTATCCTGGTCATTGTTGACCACCTGACCAAACAAGGCATCTTCATCCCAACTGTCAATGAAATCACAGCCCAAGAATTAGCCAACCTGTTCATCCTCCATGTCTTCTCCAAGCATGGTGTCCCATTGCACATCACTTGTGACCTGGGATCCGAGTTTGTCTCCCATTTTTTCTGCTCCATCAGAAAAGCACTCGACATGCGGATCCACTTCACGGCTGGTTATCACCTGCAAGGTGATGGTCAGACAGAACGACTTAATCAGACCTTGGAGCAGTACCTCTGGATTTTCTGCAACTATCAGCAGGATGACTGGTCTCACCTCTTACCCTTGGGCAAATTTGCCTACAACAATGCTCCCTCTGCCTCTACAGGTGCATCCCCTTTCTTTGCCAACAAGGGCTACCACCCAAACATTTCTGTTTTCCCTGAATGCGACTTCACAGTGTGCTTGCAAGTTTGTTGTCGACTTAGATGATCTTCATCAGGAACTTCAGAAACAGCTCGCGGCTGCTCAAGAGTGTTATCAAGGCCCTGCAGACAAACATCGGGCACCCACACCTGACTTCAACATTGGTGACTCTGCCTATGTCACTGCGGAAAATATCTGCACCACTCGTCCCTCCAAGAAACATTCCGAAAAGAACCATGGCCCCTTCAAAATCATCACCCGCCCAGGTACTCACTCAGTCACCCTGCAGCTTCCGGACCACATGTGGGCCATCCACCCTGTTTTCCATGTCTCCCAGCTAGAAAAACACTTCCCAAACCCAATTCCAAATCAAGCACAACCTCCACCTCCTCCGATCACTATCGACAACAAGCTCGAGTATGAGATCACCAAAGTCCTTGACTCCAAGGTGATAATCGATGTTGCTGCAAGATTCTCTACCTTGTCCGATGGGAAGGTTACCAGGGAATCAATGAGGAAACCTCCTGGCTACCTGTTATGGAACTTGACCACACCCAAGAACTCCTCATGGATTTTCACACCCGCTATCCGCAGAAACCTGGTCCATTACCCGCTTAAAGTCTATTCACGTTATTCATTCACTCAGCTAGAACTCAGAAACAAATTTATTTCAAAAAAAAAGAATTGTGTTTTTGGATCCAACCGGATCCCTACACTACCACCTCGGCTTCTCCCTCACCATCTTCATCACCCTCTCCCCCAACCTCACTGTCTTCTCCACCCTTGCCCTTTTCCTCACCCTCACCCTCTTCTCCACTCTCGCTCTCCTCCTCATCATATGCCCACATTTTCTCCAGATATCTCTGGAATGCCACCCAGTCATCTCCAGACTGGCAGATCCTGCACCTTTCCTGCTGGGACTCTCCCACTGCCCATGCCACTTCTTCTTTGTCCTCATCACTTTCCTCCCTGGCACTTTCATCCTCCACCCACTCTGGGTCCAAGGCATCCCAGATCTCCCCTATGGATTCCCACACCGCAGCTGCCACCTCACCGAATCCCTTCTTCATCATCTTCATCATCTGCTGCATCAGCTCCACATTTGCCCTGCTATTTCCTGTTGACCCCTGCGATTCCCACCATTGTGGCTGCAGGGGCCTCCTGCCCCTCCCACACTACCTCTTCACACTTGTGTTTGACCCCCATGCAGTTATCGCACACGCATCCCCTCATACCCATCTTGAAACAAGAAATTTTTTGATATTTGCACCTAGGCCACTTATCAGTAAAAGAAGACAGAGAAGGAAAACAAGAATGCACCTTTTGCAGGGCAATGCCACCTGCACCTGCTCCAGACCCTCCAATTCCTCTGACCCCACTCACACCTTCGACTTGGCGACTTTCTTTTTCTTCAGGGACTTGCTCCCCTCAGCCTAATCTGCCAAACCCATGGCTGCAGCTGCCTGCTTCTTCTCCGCTTCTCGTGCGGCCACTGCCTCTTCTGTGCCTCTGCCTGGCACACCTCCTCCACCTTTGCAGCCTCCTCTGCTGCCTTTTGCACCTCCTGTGCCCTGCACTCCTCCTCCCTCACCACTTCCTCCAGCTCCTTCATCTCCCTTTCCATCTGCTCCTTCATTGCCCACTCCCTCTGTTCATGTTGGGCCCTCATTGTGGCCAATTTGATCTGTGCAGAGACTGCTGGGGGGGACATATTTGATAGGTGGTGGGGGTAGGAAAGAACGTGAAAATTTTTCAACCAACTACCACATTCGGAAATTCAACCAACTTCCTTATTCAGACTCAAACACTCACATGCCTTGTAGGCTCGGCACTAAGGGGGAAATACTGTCAAGAACTGTTCCTCGCCTGATCAGAACCCACATCCATCTGACCCTTTTCTGCACATCAAACCTGACATTCATCTACTCCTCCAGCTTTCATTCCTGGCCACCTTGCACTGCCCACACTGCTGTGCACCAGGCCATCTTGTACAGCACCCAAGGCTGCCGTCTCTATTGCAAATTTGACTATGGATTCCTGTGTGGCTCCCGCTAGGTAATTTATATATGCAGTCAAGACACTGCCGTGGTCTTTGTTTCTGTTCCACCTTTATTCTGGACTACAGTATTTAAGCTTAGTTAGTTTTGCCTTGTATTCCCCAGTTCGTATATTGACATAGACTCGACTTTAACCTGCCAATCTAAATCTCCTTCTACTCCTACCTCAGTTCTCTAAGAGTCTGAACTCCATTCGACTCAACCTCTAGTCTCCCTCTGAAGTTCTAATCTCATCTGAACTTAACCCAAGTCCCTCCGTACTCCTTCCCACATTTACCTGCACTTCCCTGCTTCTACCTCCAAACCTTCATCTTGAAATTAGGACACCAGATGAGGTGAAGGGCACAGCTTCTTACAAGCTGAAGCCAAGTCCTTTCTGTTTTTTCCCCCACAGAATCTGCCACAACCCGACAACCTTCCACTATCATCACCAGCAGGGTCCAATCGGATTCCGACATACCTTCTAGGATCAGTTCTTAACAGAGAAGAATATAGTATCACATCAGTCCCTCATATATTGTATTAGTCTGACTCAGGAGTTTCCCTCTTGAGTTCCAGCACCTCGTCTTACCTCTAAAGTTCTGCAAATCATCACAAACTTCTTCAAAATTTGTCATACCATCTCTAAACTCTCTCCTATCATCTCAGTCATCTCCTGTCACCATCACCCTTTTGTACTATCCACACCCTATTCTTGTCACTATCCTCAAAATTCTTCAAAACAACTTCACACACACTTGAAATTCTTTGAACTTCTTCACAAGCTATAAGGGCAACCTCACTCAGCCTCTGGCAAAGGGAAATCCAAAGTTAAAATTATACTACATATTAAAGGGATTGGAGGTGCACCCAGCAAAGGAAAATCCAAAGAGAAAACTCTAAGGACCCCTTTGCCAATGCCCAGTATATGTGAAGACTGCAAAAATCAAATAATAATCTAAAAATAGAAAAGGCAGCGATAGGCAGATCAAGGCCACCGAATGACATCATGCCAAGGGGTAGATGTCAGAAGGGGTGCTCTGCCTCTAAATATAGAACTGTCAACATACCCAAACATGATAGAAAGGGAAATTAGTAATAAAATAAGGAAAAATCATAGAAAATGAAGAATAGAAGGAAATGAAGTGAGGAAAAATATAGGACAAATGTAAAAATAGGAGCAACACACAGGGCACTCCCCTGAGTCCCCCCTAGTCCCCTTACATCACCCCCTTTCTAAGATGCATCACCCCGATGCATTCAAAATTGCATATGACCCAAGTCAGTGACTTGAATGCAACCCAGTGCAGCAGTGTGCCGTCAGTGGAATTCCTTGACTAACTGAGGGGCATTCACATTGGATTCTTTGACCCATGAGCTCTCCTCATACTGATAACCCTTCCAGTGCACCAAATACTGGAGTTTTCCTCAATGCAACTGGCTGTCCAAGATCAACTCAACCTCATACTGGAGTTCTCCCTCGATCACTGTAGGCGGCAGTGGTGGACATGAATGGCATCCTGGGAATAGCTGGAAGGAGTTTGACAACATGGAAGACTGGGTGGAGTCTGGACATGGAGGCTGGGAGGCATAAACAATAGGCATGTGTTCCAACACACTTGACAATGGGGAAAGGTCCCAGGAAGTGATGAGCGAGTTTCTTGGATGGACACGTAGTGGAGATGTTACTGGAGTCAAGATAAACTCAATCACAAACCTTGTACTGAGGGGTCAGAGAATGGTGTTGGTTGTAAAAGTGCACCATGTCATCCTGTGCCTTTGCTAAGACTGCCTTTGCCTCCTCCAAGCTATCCCACATGTGTTCTGTGAACTCATTACCAATTTTTGAACACTACAGGCACAAAATAAATTTTTACACATTTTCCTCATTTATTCATGGCAGTAAAACCTCTTGAAATCTTGAAAAAGGGGCTTGAAACCTTGCAGAAACAAGTCAAGTCAAAGAAGGATCAGCTTCAAGCCTGCCTTGCCAAAAAGAAGTCAATTTCATCACAAGATGAAAACTGGCTGGATCATGAAGCCAATTTAGTCAATGAGCATCAGATCATAGATGCCTTGGAGTGTGCTTCAGATTATGAGAAGGGTTTGGGAAGACTAAACAAGATGGACAAGGGTGTGGTTAAAAAAATGCGAGAGGTAGCTGGTGACCTTGCAAAAATTGCAGGAAAGAAATGGAAATGTATGTTATGGGTCAAAATTCCCCACATACCAACCTGGTCACTCCAGAATTCTATGGGGTATTAGAGAGTATGGGTTATTGGAGGTATGGGTTTTGACAGAGTCGACTGTAGCAAAAAACCTTGGCTTAAGTCAGCTTAAGCCATGGCAACACTATATCAAGCCCACATTTGCATCTGGGCAATAACTGATAGGAGGTATCAACCTTGTACACCAGGTTGCATAGCAATCTGAGTCTCTGGGATGATGTGTTTAGTGACCAGATATGGGGAAAGACAGTGATTGAGCCAGGTGAAGGGGAGATTAAGAAGCAGATTACTACAGGCGATGCCAAGGTAATTTTTGTGAATGGTGGTTGGACTTTTAAGGGGACTAGGGGGGGACTCAGGGGGGGGTGCCCTGTGTGTTTCTCCTATTTTTTATGTTTGTCCTATATTTTTCCTCACTTCATTTCCTTCTGTTCTTCATTTTCTATGATTTTTCCTTATTTTATTAATAATCTCCCTTTCTATCACATTTGTGCATGTTGACAGTTTGATATTTAAGATTATTATTTGATTTTTGCAGTCTTCACATATACTGGGCATTGGCAAAGGGGTCCTCAGAGTTTTCTCTTCTGATTTCTCTTTGCTAGAGGCTGAGGTTGCCCTTATAGTAGAAAACTCTCTCCTAAGGCCTGAAATCATGAATGCACTGCCCAAGATAGGCAGGTACAGAGTGGACAACACTTACCAAAGCTCCACAGACTCCCTACACACTGTTCCCGACAGTCCTGCCTTTAGTGCACCACCATTTTTGCCAAACGCGCCCCCTAGTGACATGGACACATCAGAGTGCCTCGACGCACTTGAAAGCAACATTACTGGAATACATGTGCAAATCAATTTGCTTAAATCTACAATCAAAAACTTTGTCAGAACCCTTCAGACTAGCTCCATGACCAATATTCCCCCTGTTGCGACTCCAAGCGCACCCAACAACGATGTGCTGCCTAATGGCTCAGGGGTCCCCAATTGCATTTCTTTCCATTTCTCACCCATTTTCTCCTGTCTTTCTTCATGGTGACACAGCCCCCTCCATCCTAAATTGCTTTGTTGATCTCATTGCATCACCATTCTATTCTTCCACCTGCTGCACCTCTCCATATGAATATTGTACCTTCATTTGCCAAACACTGAGCTTCAAACATCTGTAAATCCACCTGATCTGAGTCCTCATCCACAATATCAGAATCATCATCAGACTGCCCAAATCATCAATATCTGTCTGCAGTGGAATAGATTGGTCCAGAGCTGGAGGGGCAGTCAACATATGCTGGGGTGAAGAAACCAATAGGTCATTGACAGGGCTAGAAGGTGCAGATATATAATCTCAGTGATCAAATTCAAGAAGGGGAATTGGGGCCTGGGAATGAAGAAGCAGCTTGAAGCTGGGCCAATGTCAATGCACCTGGTTTCATGTGTTATGAGGTGATGAAGCAGAAAGGTGGAGAATTGCAGCAGCAGAAGGAATTAAAACTGTATCAATATCAATTATGAGTCAGCTCCTGGATACCTTGACACAGACATTTCCAAGAGAGGTTGGTTGCAAATGTGCAATTTTCCCATATGCAGCAATTTTACCTCCCTCCTAAACTAGAACCATGACTTGAGTATCACCAGGAGTTTCACATTTAACCTGGTCAAGTGGAGACAACTTAATAGCCTTCTCAAAAACCATCTGAGAACCAAAGACATCTCGCACTGCATAGTGAAGAAGATCTGAACAGAGGCTTTTGGCTTCCCATTCCTCACATTGATGCACTGTGTCATCCTTTGGAAGATAGATGGAAAGAGCCTTGGCCAGAAGAGAGTCTAAGGCACCTGATTCCTTCTGAGTTATGATACCTCGCTGAATGCAGTAGTCTTTCAGGTTGATAGTGGTAAATGAGACCTGTTTAGCAAGCTGAGAAAATTGCTTCTTGATCTGAGTCAGATCAGCTTTGACAGCAGATCCAATCTTGAAGACACAATCTGATAATAGGAGACATAGAAGTGAGGGTGGAAGCATAGAAAATTTGTGAACCTTTAATTTTAAAATAAGTACTATTATATGAATTTGAAGAATTAGTACTAACTGGAATCACAAAAATTGTATCAGGATCACCATGTGGAGCAATCTGGATAACTGATACTCCAACTCTCCTAGAGACACTCCATTCAGCATCAAAGCTTACACAAAGATGAAGCATTTGGATCAAGATACAAGGGTACAAGTAGGGATGACATGGGCTTCTCTGCAAGGTCAGGAGTTGAGAGAAATGATATATTAAGTGTTGGAGGGAGTGCAAGGTCTGAAGGTGGAGTAAGTCAGGGCAAGAGAAGGGAATGCTGAGTAAATGAGTTTTTTTGTCCTAAAGAAAGAGTAGTTGAAAGCTGATGCAACCGATGAATGTATTGATTTACCTTGACTGGATCATCTGAAAATGCTACAACAGGATCATCATCCCCATAGCATTTTACTGACTTAGCAATAGCTGGGAGAGGCCCAATATGTTCTTCATGAGCCTTTGTTAAGGTCAAAGCTTGAGCTTGAATATAGTGGGATGACATGCATGTCCACAAAGCACCAAAGATGGAACACCATCAATTTTGCAATGTGTTTATTGATCTACAAATATATCAGTAACTAGAGACTCAAGTGCCTGAAATTGTAAAACCTTATGGGAGTCATCAATAACAATTTGGTCAGGAGCAAGACATGCCATATGTTAATTTGCATCTGGCTCACTACGTTCAATGGATTTTGTCATCATCCTGGCAAGATAGCATTCAGTCAGCACAAATCCAGCATACTGCTAACAATCACCAAAGTTCCCAAAGGTTGGTACAGAGTCTCCAAAGTATTCATGCAAGGTGGTTTGAATCCTATAAACCTCTACCTGGCAACCATGGACTAGGTCAAAAAGAGCCTCTAGGTATTGCACATGCAAGGTGTCAAAGCATAATGTATGCATCTCACAAAGAAGTGAATGAACACCATTTGGACCCATCTTATGCTGGTTTCCAACACAAAGCTGCATGATAGCCTTGAGTGATAGTCCGCCATTGTACAATAGACTTTCTGATAATGCGAGACAAATATCGGCTGGAAGAGTAGACAAAGGTTTCTCACTCCAGCCATGGAAGTGTGATTGACATCCTTTATGACAGTAATAACCCCATGTAACAATGTAGAAATTATCTTCCACATCTGTAATTTGGCAAGAAGCAAGTGCTCCATTCTTCTCAAGAAGCACAGAACACTTTGGACACCGCAACTCAGTAACATAGAAGGGGGAGCCAGAGAAAGATATGAGGATGATAGAGAGTCTGCAGGTCAAACCTGTGACTGGAAAGCATGATGACAGGCTCAGGAAGATAAATCCAAAATGAAGCTGGTGCATAGTCCCTGCTCTCAGTAAACAGAGGTGGTTTCACAAGGTGCTGACCATTTTTTGAATGAATCAAGGGCCCCTCTCCAAAGTAATGATACAGTCAGTCTGCCATGTACTTTGGCTAAATAATAAGCCAAGCTAGAAAGGAGTAAGGAGCTGAATTAGAGTTTGTTTACAAAACCCACATTTGTGTGAACTTCCATCCCCACTCTTGCATGTGCGGTCACTTGGTAAGTCATCATCATTTTGTGATGACATGCCACTGTTGTTGTCCTCATTGTCACTCCCCATTGAACTGGAATGTCTTGTGGTGTGTAAAGAAGGGCCCTGGTGAATGAGCTCAACAGTGAGAAGTATGAGTTATGACCAGGACACACAGATTTGAGAATTACACACCATGTCACACAACCATTGCAGTTGGTGTGCATCTTCAGTCAGCTCAGGCATGTCAAGGGTACTTGTGGTGACATGTTTCGGGTCTGCTGCCCCGGTTCTTGATGTATCTGAACCTGTAGATGAACAGTAAAGTAGCAGAACTTAGAAGTGAGAAAATGCGAAAATGCACACCTTCCACAACATTTGGCATATTCCCCACTGACTGTGATGCCACTGGCATACTTTATCAACCCTAGGAGATGCAGTCCCTGTATCTGCTGCTTCTACATGTTCAAACATTCAGTATACCATTTTGTATTAACTAGTAGACACCACTTACCTGCACAGAATCCTCACTCAATAAGATTCAGTTCCTGCCAGTAATCCACCATGTATTCTTCATCAAAGTCATATTCATCATCGGCATTGTCTTCAGAGTGAGCTGTGAGTCAATAGAAGAAATTGTGTTGACAGCAGAATTCAAGTTTACCCTGAAAATGATTTTCTTCAATGTTTTCTACATCCAGCTGTGCAATCTTGAGGGATGACCACCTTTTGGAGCTCCAGGAGGCCTTAGATGATCATTTGATCCTTTAGGACAACCAGGGTTATGGAACATCAAGTCAGAAAAGTCTAGCTACAAAAATTGATGAGAGGTGAAACAAGCATGAGGATACACTATAACTAAGGCGAAATCTCTAAGGAATACAAGGGAAACAAGATATAAGCAACCTAGATGAGATATTCATGCAAAGTCATGGGATAGAGCCACTGCACAAGACAAAAAATGTGGTGGTTGACATGTGAAGCCCCTATTGGAGACATGTGAGGAGTCTCCTCTATAGTGATGGCGTCAAGGCCAGGATAGTGATAGGATGCATGACTCTACAACATGCGTGACTACTCTACTGACTAAGTCATGTGATGACCCAATCAGACTACTCCATCTACCCATGTCCAAAAAATGCAACATCCTTATTGTGATGGAACTCTAGAAAGAAGATGATGTCTAAAATGTCTGGTAATGCTATGTGCAGTGAATAAATGTCCAATGATATATGCAGTGAATAATTAAAATAAAATAAAGACACTCAGCATGGTGGTGTCCATCCCAAAGCATGAAGTGCACAGCTTAAGTCAGCAAGGCAGGGGTCACATTCCCAGTCAAGCATTGGAACTTGAGGAACAGGTGTTGGTGCCACTCCAACAGGGGCAACAATGACAGGTTTGCCTGGTCCTATACCAAAAGGATGACATCGAGTAATAAAAGGTTGCACTTGAGACCAAGGAAGAAATGATGGAGCTGGATATGAAGAGTTTCGAAACTGGGGAAGAAATGGTGGGGATGGGGCTCATTGTTGGGTTTGTCATCGCAAGGTCCCAAATGGCTGTGTACAGCTCATTTTCAGAGTCAAGAGATCCCATGGCAGTTGGTACAAGGTGGGTGGGGCTGGCATCAACCTCATGTCTTCAGCCCAGTCGAGACGGGTGGGTACAGGGGTCGAACACAGTGGTGCAGGGCTTGAAGGGGGTGAGGCAAGAGATGGGGGCCCTAAAATGGCGGCAAAGGGGGGCTCAGGCATGTCAATGGCTGTGAAAGAGGGGGGGAACAGAGAAACAGCTCATCTGGGGCTGAGCTGGGGTGAGCTGGGGTGGATGGGCAGTGAGAGGGGGACAGGGGGTGAACAGGGGGCTTCCATGGATGTAGACAGCATCATCAGCAATGCGGTTGGGGTGTGAGACACGGGGGGTGGCAAAACAGCATGTTTACAGGGGTTCTGGGGCGAGCTGAGTGGCTGTAAAGCATTTGGGGGGCATTCTGGTGTGTCTAGGTGCATGGTCGATCGTTCCTGAGCTGTGGCTCATGTTCCAGAGTGGGCCAGAGCAGAGGATATGGCCATCATCAATGGACACATTGTTGATGATGTGGCAGATCTGATGGATGTGTGAGGCATTGTAGTGGGCTCGTGGTGCATAACGGGGGTCTGTGGGAGCTCTTTACACTGCCCCACATATTCCTGGTTATCCCTGCCACAGCCATTGTTCACCAAATGTTGCATTCCTGGCTGTTTTTCCTCCAGTGGGATTCCTGGTTCAGTCCTGGTATATTCCTGGTAAATCAGGCTCTTCCTGGTACTATCCCAGGAATTCCCCAGGACTTGGACTCTCAGGAATCTGGGGGGACTGACCAGGAATCCTATAGGACTAACCAGGACTCTGTAGGACTCATCAGGACTCATCAGGACTCACCAGGACTCACCACAAATTTTGGGGACTCTACTGGGATTTAACCAGGAGTCCTTACTATTAAAAAGGAAACCTTTGAGGATTGAACCCGGGACCTCAGGATTGAATTAAACAGGTGGAATATACCATTAGACCATAGTGCCATTCTAATATACAACATAAGTTGATCTAAGTACCACATTGAGTGGCTGTGTATGACAAAGCATCATCAACATTCCCAGCTCATCATTCAACCACCACCACCACTATTGACAATGCCCCCTCTGCCTGCCTGCCTCCCTCCTTTCTCTCACCACCACCACCATGCCATTACCAACCGCCGCCCCTCTAGCCAACAACAAACATGCCACAACACACAGGAAACGGGCGCAGGTAAATTTTTTTTTTGTTCATTTCATTCTTTTTTGATTAATATTAGTTTTCTTTTGAATTTTTATAGTTTCTCATTGTATGATGTGACCTGCCACTGCCACCACACCCTCCACCATCATGAGCAGCTGCTCGCGGGGTGGAAATGGGGAGCAATGATGAGGACCATGGAGACGGAGACAAGGTGACAAGGAGATGCAAATGATGAGAGCAGCAGGGTGGCAAGACAAGGATGGGAGGACAACAGATGACCACAAAAACAACAGGACAGGGAGGACAATGGACAACAAGCATGACCCAGCACCCAGCACTGCTGCTGTGAGCAACTGCTTGCAGGGTGGAAGGGGTGCGAGGATGGAGATGACCATGCAATGATGACAGGACACCAGCACCAGGGAACGCAACAGCGGGAGATGGCCAGGACAGCAACAACAACCAGGAAGGGCACAGTGACCAGGAGCAGCATGGAAATGATGCCCAGGATGGCAACGACGAGGACAGCATCAACAAAGGCCCAGCACCCAGGACGATGGGGACAGGACAACAAGCATGACTCACCAGGCTGCCCCTGCATTTTGCGTGGGGTGGTTTTTTTTATGGTAATACCTTCCCCCTCGCCCATGTTTAATGTGGGTCAGGGGTTTTTCTTTCTTTTTCTTTATAATTGTAGTGCTCCAAGGGGAGATTAGTTTTATATGTATATATTTGTAGGACTCCCCCTTGCACCTTGTGTTGGGGAGGTTTTTTTTTTATGTAATTAATGGTGTATCCCTCGTGTCCAATGCAAGGGATGTAGTTAATAAATTTTATTTGATCTTAATTGTGAGCTTTGAGAGAGAAATACCTAAGTTTGAGTTTGAGGGTATAAATACACTTTTATATTGGCAGCCAATAATTCTCCTGTGGCTCAACTGGTTAAGCACTTGTTTGGTTTGTCATGTGATTCATGATCATGAGTTCTAGAGTTCAATCCCTGGTCTAAACAAGTTTATTTTGTAGGTACTTTGTGAAATTCATGAAGTCCGAAGCACTTGAAACTTGTAAGATATCTCAAATTAACTTTCCATTATGGTATGACTTTAGGGCACTGAGTCTCACTGGATTCCTGGTGAGTCCCACTGGATTCCTGGAGGATTCCTGGTCTTCCTGGTAGGACTACCAGGATTTCTCCAGGACTCTGTGGGGCAGTGTAAAGTTCAGGTCTGTGGCACGAGCTGGGGGGAGCTGGGTGGTGTAGGATGGCTCCTGGATTGTCATTTGGGATGATGGGGCCTGCAGGGTTTGTCTGTTGAGCAGATGACATGTTTTGACAAATGCAGTTGCTCGTTGTCTTGCAAATTAGTTTCCTCAGCTGTAGACAGTCCCTGTACATTGTTTACAGCCTCGTTAACAGTCTCTGGGGTGTTGGCAGGCATCTGGGTGCTAGATGATGCCCTAGTAGTTGTTTTTTGGCCATTTGCATCAGGTATTATTGCCATTGTTGATGGTGACATGGTGGTGGTGCTGGGGGGCTCAGAGTGTGAAAGGAGGAGCTGGGGAGCTGGGTAGAGTGCTGGAGGTAGGTCTGGAAGTGAATGGCATCATTTACGAGCTGTTGGGAGCTGGTTTGAAGCAGGGAAGGTTGTCATTGTCAACAATGTTGTCGATGTTGATGGGGGCTGTGTAGGCATTGTCAGCGGTGACGTGGCAGCATTGGCAGAGAAGGGAGGGCTGGTAATGAAGGCGGCGGTGTTGTTTTCGGTCTGGGTAACTGCTTCAATGGTTGTGGTGGTGGTTTGGGTGCTGCAGTTGATGCTGGGTGATTCAGGGGAAATGTCGGTCTGTGCAGCCATTTTGTCGATCCTGGGGGTTGCCTGGGTGCTGGCATTGTTCCAGGTGGTTGCGGCTGTCTGAGTGTCAATGTCGACAGTGGTGGTGTCATCAGTCTGGGTCTCAGCATCCTCTACTAAAACAGCTCCACAGAATAGTGCACTCACATGAGCCACCATAGAAAGGCAGAGCCCAGCACCGTGCCCTTCCATGAGCCATTTTTTTTGTTCCTCATCCTTTCCCTGCTGTATCCCGAGCTCGTGACCTTCTAGTAGTCCTTTCTTGTGCACCTCCTCTTGTCTCTGCTCGCCTATCTGCTGACACGCATCGTACCCATATTCATATCCTTCCATATGCCCTTCACTATGTCCTTCTTCTTTTCCTTCTTCTTGCCCTGCTTTCCTCCCAGTTCTTTGTCCTTCTTCAAATCTGGCTTGCCATCCGTCTAGTCTTGTGTCTTCTAGCAGATGTTGTACTTCTTCATGGCTGTAGGTGAAGGAACTTGTGTCTGGTGCTGAGTCATTTGGTGGCGATGCAGCAGTGGCTGTCTTGATGCATATCACGTTGCTGGGGCTGCTGGCATTGTTTGTAGGGGAGCTGGCTGTAGTAGTTTCTGTAGCTGGTGTAATGGATTGTGTAGCTGTATACACATTGGTTTTTGCATCTGTTTTGTCTGTGAAGTCAGCTGCAGTTGTAACCATGCTGATAGGTCGTCTCCTCGGCTCAAGGACCAATTCACCACTTTAGCATCATTCTAATCACACAACCTTAGGACTACCCCGAAAGCCCCTAATATCCCTCTACACGACCATCAAACATCCCCGATCAACTTCAAACAGCCGCGACTGCAATCGAGCATCGTCAACCGTCATCGATCGATATCGAGAGACTATGAGTGACATTAGGCGCCGCATTTTCATCTATATGGTGGAGTACCATGCGCCAGGAAGGATTCCAACTTGTGCCCAAACCTGCTGATAGTAGGTTAGCCTTGTTCCAAGTCCCAATTGCGCACAGAACCCGCTGGACGAATTACTGCAAGACTTAGCACAATTTCTACACAAAGGACAGTCCTCTTTCAGTTCCATACCCTATATTACTCTTTCATCATATGATATATATCTTTCTTGTTCGGATTCCAGTCTCCTTTTTGGCCTTGTGCCTTAACTCATATCTTTTGCCTCATGTGCTACACATGTTTCTTATTCCATTTTAGGAAGTTTCTTTAAAACATATAAAACTCTGTAGTATCTACTTGGAAATACAAGAAATTGTCTTCACCTATCATCTCATATACAGTTCTAAGCATCCGATCAACTTTCTAAAACAATCTAAGTCTCTACGGGTTTTCTTGATCGACAAGAAACCTCTGTGATCATCGTGTCCTCGATCCTCCCTCGATCCTCTCGTCATTAGCACTAGCAACCCTTCCAACACTTCATAGCCATTTGCCGCACCCTTTGTATACTATCGACCTATCGAAAGGTCTCCAGAATTCACACATCGATCTCCCTCAACATCGATCGATACTTGATCGGACTGCGCCAAATGCCTTCATCTCTCATAGCACTACCTTCACAACTAGTACCAACTGGTCATCTTCCCATCGGTTGGGCCACAAACATTCGGAACAACTCACAACCTTCCTCTGACTCGTCGCAAATATCATTGATTGCCTCATCGGCAGTTTAGGTGGTTTTCCCGGGTTGAGTATCATCAATGCTAGGTGGCGGCATTGCTAAGGTGGTCATTCTCACATTTAGAGTGCTCGATGCCATCATTACGGCATTTATGGCTGCCATATTCACATCCAAATTAAAGGTGTTCTCATGCCACTTCTTCTTTTTGGAGTGCTTCCCTTGTCCAGGTCCTGGCATACTGAATGTGATAGACAACAAAAAAAGCTGAGGAGGCTGGTAAACTGGTGCCAGGTTCTGTGTGACTGAGGGACTGAGGGACTGCTAGACTGGGGTTCTGGGACTATGACTGGGTACTAGAACTGAAGACTTGAGAGCTAAAAATAAGATGAAGCAGATGTTGGCATGTTATGATGTGGCATGTGGAAATGAAAAGCTAGAGTGGCAAAAATAGAAAGCTAGAATGAAGTGGCTGTGAGTGCATCAAATCACAGTCTCATCACCAAGATGGAGATGTGCTGGGAGTCTCCTCTATAGTGATGGCATTGAGGCCAGGATAGTGATAGGATGCATGACTCTACAACATGCATGACTACTCTACTGACTAAGTCACATGATGACCCGATCACACTACTCCACTATGTCTAATAACTGGTTAATAACATTTGGCAGGTGGTCAGTATTGCACAAATTGTATGACTCCCAGCACATGAAAAAATATACTGAAAGTACAGAGACATACTGTTACACTTCAGCTACCTATAAGTACATATGCATACTAATACAAGAGGAACTACGAGCACCAGAGTGATCAGTAAGCCATGAAATTTGCCTCAAATACCTGAATTTGGTGCTTGCTAAAGTCATAGGGGCTGATGCCCAGTCAAAAATGTATCTAACTGAACTGAATTGAGCCAAAAAACATCTCATGATATTGTGAATGATCTTAAACTTTGTGTAAGCAACCTGAGATGTGGGATTTGTTCAAATTATGAAGCACACAACCATACATGCATGTGCATGCATGTGTGCACATAGTGCTTCAAGGTCTGGTCGAGTCTGGTTTTTTGCCCATTCCAGGCTGTAACCAGAACCGAACCGGTTCTATTCATATCTACATTACAAGAAAATCGTGACCAGGACTGGGGTAGACCGGTCCTCTATGGTTACATGCAGTTAGTGGACCAGTTAAAACTGGTCCAAACTACATTTTGGTCCTGACCGGTCATTTGACGGTCAGGACCACATTTATTTACAATAATGCTACTACTACTGTATTAAAAGACAACAAATAAATGAAAGAAAGAAAAAGAGAAAGATAAAAAAGCACCCACAATCCACCTTGCAAGCAGTGGCTCACAAAGCTGGATGCGGGGCGGTCATGGCAGGATCACTGTTTGATGACAGTGGTACCGGCGCTGCCAGTTTCATTGACATGAGGGATTCATTGGTGTAAGGAGTTGTTGGTGGCATTGTTGGCATTGTTGGTGTGAGGGGTCGTTGGCATGAGGGGTCATTGGCATTGTTGGTGGTGACATTGGGATTGGTGTGAGGGGTTCATTGGGGTCATTGTTGGTGTTGTTGGCATGAGGGGTTGTTGGCATCGTTGGCATGAGGGGTCATTGGGGTCATTGGTGGCAACATTGGCATTGGCATGAGGGGCTTGTTGGCAGTACTTTACACTCCCGCCCCCAGTCCAAGCAGACTCTGCTTGGACACACTTGGACACTTGGACTGTCCAAGGACTTCACTCAGACTCTGCTCAGACTCTGCTCAGACACTTGGACTGTCCTAGGACTGTCCGAGTTGTCCGAGTAAAGTCTGAGGACTGCACTCGGACTGCACTCGGACTGCACTCAAGCTTTGCTTGGACAACATCAATTGTGTATTTATTTACACCTTCTAAAGTACTGTCCAAGTACAGTCCCAGTTCCAGTCTTAGAGAAAGTCTTATAAGTCTCACAAAATGATGTGCACAGCAGGAATTGAACCAACAGCCTTCTGGACTAGCAATCACATGACAATAAAACATGCACACTCTACCACTTAAGCCAAGTAGTCATTTAAAGTTAGATACATTATATCTATTTATTACTGAAATCTAATTTTTTATATATCATGATTAGATTATTAAATTGACCCCCTCACATCTGTGCGAGGGGTAATTAATATGGGTAATTAATATGTATAATACTAAGCCCTCCCCTCACAAGCTCGAGGGGAGGGGGCCGTAACTATCAATTATAAAAATAAATTAAAAACACCCACCACAAGCAGTTGCTTGTGGCGGCATTCATCTCTCCCTGGGTCATCCCCTGGCCATCTCGCTCTCCTGTCCCCATTCTTCTCCCCCCCAAACCACCCCACAAGCAGATGCTCGTAGGTGTGGGGCGGGTGTCGTTGTGGGTGTCCCCACTCTCTTCTTTGTCTCCCTTCCTTCTCATCTCCCTTCCCTCTCATCTCCTTCCCCTCGTCTCTTCCCCCTCACCTTCCACCCTGCAAGCAGGGGCTCTACACGCAGTTGCTTGCAGGCAGGGTGGGGGTGTGGTGAGCCATCTTTGTCACTCCTGTAGCATCATTTGTTGTCCTGTTGTTGTTATCCACCCTGTGAGCAGATGCTCACAGCAGTGGAGGGGGGTTGGGGGTCATAATGTTGTTATACTAAAGCTAGAACCTAGAAAACAACAAAAAATGTTAGTTAGTTTTGAAAAAACAAAGACAAGAAACATACCTGGGGCCAAACAATGCTGGACATCATTTGGGCCCCATTTTGTGCATTGAAGATGACTGTTGGCAGTGAGGTTGGCAGTGGGTTGTTGTGGGAGCATGTGACCACAAAAATGGTGTCATAATATTTATTCCAAAAAGTGGTGTCACTTTTTCATTTTGTGTGCACACACATGACCAAATGGTCTGTGCATGGCTGCAGGGTATATAAACCCTCACAAACCTCACACACATTTTGAGGATCATCCTCATTTTATATTAGTTTGGATTATATAATTTATATTTGGTGTATGTACTTTTTGAAGCTCTCGGTCTCGTGCGAGGTTGTTAGTATACACTTGTTACCGTTGATCCATGCTCGGCCATTTCTGGAACTTCCCGGCTAGCTGACTATGCGTGGGGACTGCTAGTTAACTAGCAAGTGGCTATGCTATTCCATGACGTAATAAAAACCATATTTGGATGGATCGTTCCACCTCCTCCCATGCTAATCGAAAAACCTATGTTCAATGAGTAACTAACCACCAATCACTTCAAAGATGGATGCTGAGAATGCTCAACAATATGAATCTTGTAATGTTCAAATTTCAGGTATGTTTCTGTCTCGTACATGTAGGATATGTTGAACAGAATTCTGACATGATTTCTAGCAATACAGCAAGTCAAGCAGGGTCATGGTTGTCCAAGAGGGTCACTCAACAGAATCTATAGAAGCACCCTACAAAAGTAAGCCGCCTTGCAGGTGAATCCCGCCAGTGATGACACATCAAAAGAACATGATGGAACGTCAGATGGTGGACATGTGATGGGAGCAGAGGGATCTTTTGCAATGCCTGGGACTCTGGAGGCAGAAAAGCGACATCCAGGAAGACCACCAAAGGTGACGGCAGGTTTTTCCGTTAGTGTGGAAGTTGTGGTATGTCAAATTTCATTACTGTTTCATTACCATCATATTTGATTGACATGTAATCTTTCCAGGATGGTCCTGCTGCAGTTAGTCCGGCTGTTCATCCAGAATGACCGCTTGCTCTGATTTTTGCACCCTGACCTATTCCCACTGTCAGTCATCCAGCCGAAGCAAGTATGCCTTCCTTGGTGCATTCTGTTTCTGAGAGCAATCTGGAGCCTACTACACCATGTGTCCGATTAGTGAACACATTCGATCAGGCTGTTTCCCAGCACAGCTCTCCACATTTCTTGCTAGCTGGCGGTTTCAAAAAGTTGGCCGAAATGTGGCATTTGACCTGCAGCAATTAGAGGAAGGTAGTAACTCCAGAAGACCATTCATCGGTGGACTCGATATTGCTCACCTTGCGAAAGATAAAGGCGTCATCAAGGACGCACACATTGGACTTGCTGACCTATGTGCCAAGGTTTTGCACCAGCGCCTTGAAAAGAATCCTAACCTTAGAGTTAGCTCAGAATGGACTAATGTGACATCAGAAGTGGTATGCTGCTCTGGATGTTTGGGCCTTGCTCCAAATCTACAAGGAGCTTGAAGCCATGGCAGTTCCTGCACCTCTCAGCTTTTCTCCACAGCCCAAGCCAGGAACTGAGATTTTTCTGTATCAGGAGGATCGGACAAAAATTTTTGCCCATGGTCAAATTTCAGTTGACCAATCCAAGCATCTTGATAGAATCAACATCTCACCAACTTGGACCCTAATTGACGTGCATGACATATATGTCCCAGGTGCTATCATTACAGTCCACCATGGCTGACTGCTGTCAAGCTTTGGTGCTCCACCATCTACAATTGTCTGCAAACAGCGGCAAGTATACTCATTTGTGGAATCATTTGTCCCTCCTCCAGTGGCAGTTGCACCACCAGAAACCCAATCAACAGCTGCTGCGGATACCACAGCTGAGTTGCCATCAAATCTCGATGCTAGTAATGACATGGACCCAGGTGTCGACCAAACCATGGACCGTCTGAATATCACCTTTGCCGATCCGAGTGCAGGGGCCCAATCCATGGTTCAGTCTGAACAAGACAGTGGCATAGATATTGGTGGATGTGGAGAGTGGGATGCCTTTCTTAGGGAACTGGCTGTACAACCATGGCCAACACAAACTCGATCTTGTGTTCTAAAGGACATTTTCCATGTCTTCCAAATGATTATCATTCTGAAAATGCATGGTCTGCGGGTGAAGTTTTCTTGTGCTCTTTGAGATGCTATATTCCTTCCCAATGCTACTGATAAAAGGCAAATTGAATCCTATCTCACCCAGCAGTCACCACCCATAACCTTTGCAGAGAAGGTTCAATCCAATCCATCATGGATCAAGAAGCACTGCAAGCATGTTGTACCCCCTCCAGAGCAACTTTATCCTATTGTCTCTGGCCTTTTCCAGGACTATGGTCCACTTAAAGATGCCCAGACAGGTATCCTGCTTTTTAATGCTCAAGCTTGGCAAACTGCAAAAAAGATTTTGGAGTTGATCCAAAAGGGATATATTTCTGACCCACCTGGTGTCACACTCTACTATTGCATTGGTATTTGCAACAAGACCAAGCTTCCTATTTATTGTGATTGGCGGGGTACTAATTTGACTGAAGGTGGAGTGCACCAGCCAATCCACCACAGTCTACCAATTGGAGGTGTCTCTGTACGACATACTTCAAATTGGCTCACCACCTTTGTTTTCCACCATAACATGCTTGTGCATATAATTCCCATCTCCTAGCTCACTGGCACTGAATATAATCTTTTGTCAGGTTGGTATATTCCATATGACAGGCAAACGATATGGAGACCATTTCGACCTGTGGGTAATTAATGAGCTACAGGAACTTCTCAATAATAGCTACACATGGCAATTGGTACCTGAAGCACAGTCAGCCATCAGTTGGGTTAATGGCAATCTATACACTCAAACAACAGAGGTATTCAGTATTCTTCCTGTCCCATCTGATGTTCAAACATCAGCCGGAATGACACTGTTTGATCCCACAAACCCCCCACAAAGTCATTTGTACTTGGCGAAGAAGCAAGGCAAACAATTCACAGTTCTGACCCTTCACACAGATGATGAAAAGAAATGGTTCTCGAGGTTCATGAGGACCGAGTCAGCATTCTCATCTCCATGAGGTCCTGACTGGCCAAATGCCACTCAAGTCTGGAATCAGGGTGTTGATGGAAAGACACTATTCTATAAGGTACTATCCATACTCCTCATCTATTTGAAACCTCTTACTGATACTTCTTAGCTTCCAGAACATTTAAAATCATATTATGAAACCTGGAAGTCAAACATGAATGCAAAACACACAGCAATGGCTACAGAGGATGAGCAAAACCAAATTGACACAGTAATACATCATGAATCTCGACTAGCCCATGTCCCACCTCTCCCTGAACTTCCGCTGCCATTGCCACCCACATCAAGTGAACTGCCTAACCCCACCATACCAGTGCTACCCATCTCTCGAATCCTTCCCTTCGTAATTTTTTCTAAACGTAAGCATGGGGCAGTGAACGACATAGCTCTAGCAACAATGGAAAATGAGGGTGGTGATAATGTTGATCCAGACAGTGATGTGATATGCAAACAGCATAAACAGAAGTGCTGGCGCTGCAGGTCACTAGGGTGCCACGGTGATGGGAGGGGTGGGAATTGTAAAAATCCCTGTCAGGATTGTGGGGATTGTGAAGGAAACTGTCCAGGAAGGAATAGTCATTATCCATTGAAGCATTGTCCGGGAGTTAGTAATATAGTAACTTGATTTGTTATATAACTTACCTAGGCAGCTGTAGCAGTTATCAAAACATGATGTGCTCTCTTCATGTAAATATCTTTCCTAGAGAGTGTGTTGGTCTTCCTAGTCAGAGTATTGATGAAAATCTGCATAGCACTGTGTAAGCGAAGGACTAGATGGAGTGTGGACTCTTTCTGGATGTTGTAATCAGAAAGTGTGCAACCATCCTCAAGCTGCTTTTTCTTTCTTTTCTCTTTTCTTTTAGTTTTTTTCTTCTTTTTTTTCTTGTCTTTTTTCTTTTCATTTCTTGTTTCTTGATAATTCAGTATGTATATAATTCATTGTGTAAGTAGTAAGTACATAGGACTAATTAATAGCTAGTACATAGTGTTGTATAGCTGTAAGTAGTAAGTAGATAACAAGTAGATAACTGGTCAGGACTGAAGTCAGTTCTGGACTGGTTAAAACCAGTCCAGTAACTGCTCATAACCATAGTGGACTGGTCCTGTAGGATCCGGTCCAGTTTTTTGTACCTTCATGAAATATATAGAACCAGTCCGGTCCCGGTTCTCTCCCAAAAGGGTGAAAAAACCAGACTGGACCAGACCTCAAAGCACTATTTGTGGCCAGGGTGGACAATCATGGCATTCTGGAAGAGATGCTGTCAAACAAAGGTGAGAGGATCTATACTCATACAGAAGATAACCAAGTCCTTTATTATAAAAGCTTCAAAGACCCAGAAGGCAGATGGAGGTATTCAAATTTCTACACAACTAGCCACCACACATTCTGATGTGTACTGATTCCCTATATATTCTGTGGATCTGTGTGCTATTGTGTGATATAGTTATCACCCCACCACTCCTTACACTTTTTTCACAGCCATTTCTAGTTGGTCCAGCCAACTAGTGATATATAGTGAAGTTTTTTATATAGAAACTACTTCAATTGGCAGCCAATTCAGCTCTGCTGGAACAAGGCAAGGCTTAGCCAATTATTTTGAGGGTGCCAATAGGCATCCTGGAATGTTACAAGAGGGTGAAATGCACAATGTGCCATGTCATCACTTGGCAAAGCTGAAGACAGTGACCTCTATGATGAGGTCATACAACTGTTGATGCTGAGGCTACAAACCTCAGGTCCTGGAGCTAGGTACTCTCCTTCAGAATGGAGAGTTTTCACAAGATATATAGGTGCCCTGGGGATATATGGCCCTTAATCAAGATATTTGAGAGGGCAGGACACCATGATGGGTTCATGGCCTTGGACTGGTCATCCTTCATACAGTCCCAGTCTATAAGAGCTGAGGTGGAAAGATTAGAGGATGAGTGGCTGTTGTCCACTATGGCTGTCAACAACAGCACCAAAAGGTGTTGTGAGAGCATGGCAGCAGTGAGTCAACCCTCCTATCGTGCACCTCTAATCTTATGCCCATCCCACCCTATCATAAATTATGGTGAACATATGTTCATACCCCCAGTTTTGAGATGGCTCAGCTCCCAGTAATTTACAGTGCCCCACATGTCCTAGCAGACTCCATGCAGAGTGTGCAGAGTCCAAGCTAGTCTGTGCAGAGCCTGCACAGAATGTGTGCTGACTTGGTCAATCTGATATCTTATGAGTTCCAAGCTTTTCAGACTTCATGAAAGTCATGAAGTGCCTACAAAATAAAGGCATGCAGAGCCAGGATTGAACTTAAGACATTGGGATAAATCATCACATAACAAACTAAACAAGTGTGGTCAACCAGTTGAGCCACAGGAGAATTAATTGTTGCCAATATAAAGTTTATTTATGACACTCAAACTCAAACTCAAGCATTTAATTTCTCTCGAAGGAGGTTCTTTGTCACTTAATTAAGATTAAATAAATTTTATTAACTACATCCCTCACATTAGATGTGAGGGAGTGGGATACAAAACAATTAACTACTTAAAAAAGCCCCCTCACAAAATATGTGAGAGGGGGGTACTATAATTACATTAAAAACTCAACCCCTTGCATTCGGTGTGAGGGGGAGTTGAAAAAACATAAACAAAAAACCCTCCCCATGCAAAATGCAGGGGAGGGGGAGGGGACATGGCCCTGCTGACCTGGGTCTGTCATCCTTGGCACATCGTCCTCATTGTCATGGTTGGTGCATTGTGGTTGGTGCATTGTTGTGGTTGTCATGGTGCATCTTGGTGGGTGCATCTTCCTTGGTGCATCTTCCTGTGCCTTCCTCATGTGCCATTGCCTGGCCACTGCCACCATTTTTATTTTGGGCATGCCATCCCCCTGTCCCCATCACTGTCTGTCATTGTTCTCTCCCCCCTCACCATCTGTTGTTCCCCCACTGTGATGACAGGGAGGGACAACAACAGGGGGGGGGATGACAACAACAGGGGAGGGAACAATGACAGGGGAGGACTGTGATGACAGGGGGGGACAACAACAGGGGGGGGGGGGGGGGGGGAACAACAACAACAGGGGGAGGGAACAATGACAGAGTTCCCCTGTTGCCATCTGTCATCATTCCCTCCCCCATCACTGTCTGTTGTCATTCCCTCCCCCATTGCCGTCTGTCATTGTTCCCTCCCCCCATCACTGTCTGTCATTGTTCCCTCCCCCCATCACTGTCTGTCATTGTTACCTCCCCCCATCACCGTCTACCCATAATCGTATTGTAGATAGTGCCATCTGATTTTCTTTGCCCATGCCACTTTTGCCATGTCGTCTGATGGCCAAATAGTCGATCCATCAACATATTCCTATAGATCTTGTCCCATCAAGATGTTCATCATTTTGATCTTCCATATGGTGAAATTTTTGGCTCCTGTCAAATGTTCGATCCAGTAAATGTTTGTGTGCGAGTTTGATGCATCAGTCATTATGCAAAGTGGTGTGGTGTGTTAGGATAGTTTTCATACATGATAATTCAGTTAAGCTCAGGGCCCATAACCTTTTGAGCAATGAGGACTTGGTAGAGTATAATGGACTTGTTATTGCAAACTATGTACAATGAATATTTATATAACCTATTGATGCATTGATCATTAATCATAATCAGTAATTAGAATGTCCTGCTATTAATAATCTGTGGGCACATCATTACTACTATGGACATTTAAGCATTGGTGTCGCCTTAATATGCCATTCACTTATTCAACAATAAACTTGGGCTGGTTTAAGGCCTACACCACCCAGTCAGGATCTCTTGTTCTAATGCATAAGAATGACTTACAGTGCTGAGCTGTGGATATAATAGAGCAATAGACTGCAGGACTATGAGCATCTTCCTTTGCAACTTTGTAGGATACCCAGATCTGATCAGAACCACCACAAAAGACACTTGGACTTCTACAATATCACCCTTGTGAAAGACATCAGGCCTGCATTCCTCAAACCTAATAATAGCATGTGTCCCAACATGGTATAAAAAGCTAGGACAACAACTATTGTCATCCTCATTCTCCATAACATGGGCAATGACTTTGTCACTCAACTTGTCTTTGACACCTTGCTCACTAGCAAGGTCCTCAGAGCTCTCCTCACTGCAATTTTATTGTCTGTCACTGCAGCTTGAGCTTTTGAATGCATCTGCATTTGTTCCATCTTCCACTGCTCAATCTTCTCCCCCTCTGGCTTGTCCCATGGGCAAGGAAGTCTGCACATTAACAGGCAGTATAGGAGGCTCAGTCAAGCCACCATCCTCTGATGACAGCAATGGTGTGTTTCTGTTGTCCTCCTGAGCATATGTGCTACATTGCTTCATGGCTTGCTCTCCCTCGAAGGCATCCAGGAGAAAAGCCATAAGAGATACCATCTGTGGGCTCATCATAACATTGGCACTGGGGGTGGTGAGCAACATATAGTGGCAAATCAAAGTCAGATCCAGACTCACATCCATAAGCTGGGCCTGTCCAAATAGGGAAGAGGGGCAGTCGAAAAGGAAAGTGCTGTGGCAACAATAGATCACATGAGACACTCCACTCACTCATTGAGAAAACCTCGTTCTCATTACTGAGAACTCAGAACAGGGACAGCAGGCAACAGCAGGCAACATGAACAATGGGGACAGAGAGGACAACAAACAATGGGACAAGACAGGGAGCTCGGAGACAAACCACAGGGCAGACTTGTAACCTGCACCACCATACCTGTGGCAGGAATAAGGTGCAGGTTAGCAAGATTGTGCATGCAACCAGTGTTGTTACACCTATATAGTTACTTTCAAGCTTGTCATGACATCCCCTTGAGTGGAATACTACTGTAGAAATAGATAGTATATGACAATATGTGTGTGTAATATATGTTACTTGGTCATTCCAGGACCTGAACATGACAAAATAGCCCTCAATGACACCTATTGGCATCATTTTCACCATGGTCAAAAACATAATTTCAGCCTCTGGCAGGACCCTGCCCCTTATGTCTGGTTCAGGATTCCCATTCTGCCATGCCCTTGTGGTTTACCATTGAGATGAGCATTTCACATCACACGTGGTCACTAGCACTGGTACAGTCTGGTTTTATGAAGGATTATTGACAGGTCTAAGCTGCTTTGTTAGTTTATGAGGGTCAAGATGTTGCTTCAATTTGTAAAGGTGGTGCAGTCATGGCCCTTCTATGTGCTGTCCTCAGCATGATGTCCAGGTCAAACACCACTGTTACTACATTGTGATCCCTGGGCCAAAACACTTCATATTCACATTAATTTATTTTTCTCCTCCCCCTGAAAGAACTACATACCATGTGAATAGTGATGTGCACAGCCCGGCTCAAAGCCATGAGCTGGGCCAAGCTGAGCCTGTTTGAGCCAGGCCAAGCCAGGCTATTGGTGACAGCCCAGGACTGGCTTTGGCCCAGCCCATAGTAGCTGAAAGCCAAAGCCAGCAGCTTTAGTCATACTAAGTTTTCATCGAAAGTTATGACTTTGTAGCCAGCTTCTGTACTAGGGTTGCATAAAATATTCTGGCCTGGTAAATTACTGATGGACTGGCCAATCTGGGGGCAACCCTGAATCCAGTTGCTCCTTACCACCCCCTTGAACTTGCCCTACCCCTGACTGGTTCTACTCCAGTAACAACAGACAAGGTCCTATACAGATCATTAAATCCAAAGGTCCTCTCCTCCAACCCAGAAACACAGGTCTTGAAAAGTCACAGGAATTGTACTTCAGCTAGTGAGTGCCAGATGGAGCAAAGAGCACTAATTCTGGATGCCAAAACAGAAAAGGAGTTTTGGATGGCAGCCAAAAAAATAATGGGTTTAAAGCAACCACAGGCTGACATATCTGTGGAAACTCTTAAAGAGGTGTTTCAACTGTGGATGAACCCCATTATTCCAATGCCACTGTCATTCAATAAAGAGAGATTTGAGCTCAATCACACTGTTCCCAGTGCAATGCCAAGACATACAATTGATACTACTCCAGAACAATTCTTCTCTGCCCCCATAACAGAGGCAGAAATCGAGACTGCAAAGAAGCACTTCCATAACCATGCTGCCACTTCAACCTCTCCTGGACTGGATAAAACTGGCTTTGCTGAAATTGAGAAAATTGATAATGACCAATTATGTCTCTTACTCAACAAGTGCCTCCACACTTTAGAAGCCCCTTCTACTTGGTTAACAGCTGCCCTGGTTGCAATCATCAAGAGAGGAAAAGATAAAAATGATCCAAATGAATATTGTGCAATTGGGCTCGAGAGTGTACTACTCAAGCTGATGACACTCATTATTCACAAATGGATCACTGCTTGGTGCCTAGCCCAAGATCTTATCCCTCCCTCACAAAATGGATTTTGTGAGGGGTTCAGGACTAATGACAATGTCTTTATTCTGAGATGTGCGATTGAGTGAGCTTGTGCACTAGGTCTCTCCCTATATGTGGTTTTTGCAGACATTAGCAATGCATTCCCCTTTACTGAACAAGCCACTTTATGGCTCAAGATGAGGAATATGGGTGCAGGTGGCCATGTCTTTGACTGGCTTTGAATGCTGTACCAAAGAATGTCATATGTGGGTGACAACTCCTCTCCAATCCTATGGACACTATATATGGCTGATTTTCACCTGGATCCTGATTCAGATAATATCAAACTGACCAGTATTATTATAGCAAATCTGGAGCAGGCTGATGACATTATACTCATATCAATGAGTCCTAAGGGGGCTCAGAAAAAGATGAATGTGCTATGGCAGTGGTGTAGACTAAATTTCATGTTACTCAGTGCAATCAAATCTCTGATCATGATATTTGGATCAATTCCTCACACACTACCTCTCTTCCTGTTTGGTGACAAACCTGTCATGTTGAAGACAGAGCAAACATATGTTGGTATAACTTTACAGTCTACCCAACACAACATCTTTGCTAAACACTACATAAATAAAGCAAGCAAAGCTTGATCAGTCGGTAATACAGTGCTAGGTATGGAGTCTATTATAGGCACTCCTCCCCCATGTGAGGCCAAGAAGTATCCCAATGGCGGATGGTATTGGGTGACAAGATACCTTGGTTCGACAGAATACGCACCTATCCTCTGAGTCTGCCTTTACTTCCACAACTTGCTGATTTGGAATCTGACTTCTGTTTTCATAGCCGCTAAACAAGTTGTATTGCATTTGAATAGTATAGATTTGTTGTAAACCCTCCTAGTAGTTCACATCGAACCTTTCTTTCAAAGATAGATAGCCAACTTAAGTGCTCCATTACATTTCTGTGCTTTTGTTCGCTAATCAATCAAATTTCAGATCGAAACCCAGGACACTGCCATACAATGTCATTTTGCCAAACTCGGCAAGGCCTTTTATCGTAAATTGAGTTCACTGCTGACAATCTTCCAGATTGGTGTGGTCCAGAGTCCAGACTGTCCAGTTGAGCAGACATACTGCACCTTACAAACACCACTACCACTTCGTGGACAGGCTGATACAAGGCCTCCCCGTTCTCAGTAAGCATAAATTTTATGTTGCCTTACGTCCCTTGCTGCAGCATTGAATTTTCTATGTTCTAGGCCAGCCGATTTTATTGTGGATTGGCTAATGTGCATACCTTCTCATAGTGAACAAATTAACAAGATGTTCACTTGGAGTCTTTCTCATATAGGATGCATTCTTATTTCATCTCATGATCTTTCAATGACATGGACGATGATGACGGGAACAATAGGAAGAATGAGGACCAGGAAATGCAGGGAGGAGCACAACAACGATGCAGACCCAGCACCCATCCCCACCACTACGAGCTACTGCTCGCAGTGTGGACTGCAGTTGCTATGGATGACAACAACAACAACACAAGCAAAAGGAAACTGAGCAATGACGAGGGGATGACCAGGGATGACCAGGGTGGCAAGGCCAGAACAAGCGGCTCAACAGACCCCACAATGATGGGGACGGTTATGACACAGGGTGACAAGTGCCGCGAAAACAACGAGGCTGATGACTACAGTTATCCACCACGATTTGGATGGGCCAAATTTAATTTGTCTTCGGAATACCTATGGGACTCAATTACTAGTGATTTCCACCTGACCAATCATTACCTTACCATGTAAACTATGTTTCTATCATTACTCAAGCATAATTGGTGAAGTACTGAGCTATATCAACCAGGATCAGTTGCAAAAGTCCTTATTGGAGAAATTTGACCAGTCATAACATGACGAAAATCACGCCGGCAAGTCCAGCTACCAGCTATCCCGATACCACCACCACTGCACCCACCACCACTATGAGCCCTCTTGTGCTTGTGGGGGTGGTGTGGGGTGCATGCCACATCACTGCCACCTATGCTAATGGACAATGACAACATTAACAGATGACAATGATGCCAGGGCCCACACCAACAATGATGGGTCCAGTGCCAAGGCCACCACCAACGACGCCAATGACAATGCCCATGATGCCAACGACAACACCAACACCAATGACAACACCAACACCAATGACACCAACACCAACTACACCAACACCAACACCAACACCAACACCAACAATGCCAACGTCAATGCCAACACCAATGTCAATGTCATTGACACCAACACCAACACCAATGCCTATGCCAATGATGCCATGGGCCAATGCCAATGCCTAGCACCCATGTCCAGCCTCATGAGCCACTGCTTGTGGGGGGATTGTGAGGTGTTTTTCTTCTCATTTTTGTTTTGTTTTTGTTCTGTTTTTCAATTTGTTTCTTTTCTTTTCTTTTGCTACTGGGAGGGAGTGTCGAGGCGAGGACTCCGACGAGGCAAGTCGAGGAAGAAGGTGAGCTCCAAGCGAGCTACAAAGGATAATGCAGAGTCGACGCAGTTGTCGACTCCCAGACGTAGTAAGTGATTCTTCTGCATAACCAATACAATTGCTAATCTGTATGATTACTTAGCGATATGCATCCGGGCTATCCAGCCCATCCAAAACGTGGAGGCCAGGCCCTCAAAAGTCGACGAGCACCCAAAATGCACGATGAAGGCAAAGGCAAAGTCGGCTGAGAATGACAAGGGGAAGGGGAAGGGGAAAGCAAGAGCGCAAGAAGTCAAACCTGAGGTCGCAGGTATGGTTGAGGGGGCGTCAATGGGGGTGGAGGATGAGATGATGCAGTCGGACACAGCAAGACTCCATCGTCAGTATTTGGCAGAAGTCCTGGTGCGAAAAAAATTGGAAGTGGAAGTGCTGATGGAGGAGATCGAGGTGTTAGAGAGGAAATGGGAGGAGTCCCAGTAGAATTTTGTTTTATTGTTTAAATTTTATCGTTTTTCTTGTGTCTGAGCGAGATAAGGTTGAAATGAGAAATATCACATGCGATCGAAGCCAGGAAATGTAAGATATATGCAAAGAAACATAGGAAAGAGAGAAAAAAAAGAAAGTAAGACAGATGATTCATCAAAACGAGACATAGGGGAAAGGCTCAGAACTCCTTCATAGCCGAAAAACCCCATTGAGCTTGCGTGAACACATTTCGAACGATATCGCAACTTGTAATAGTACACTGTTATAAAATCGAGAGTTTGTTTCAATATCGCAAGTAGAAAAAGAAAAGAAAAATGGTTTATTCATCTTTGTCGAGGTCAGGAATGCCCTCGTCGATGTCAGGAATGCCCTCATCGATGTCTCCATCGACGTCCAATGTTGTTTGAAGTTGTTCGAGCTGACGATGGTCAATATCGAAGAAGTTTGGAGGAAGGGGAATCGATTTCCATGCTAGATAGGGTAGAATTCGGAAAGCTGCTACTGTTCGATGAAGAACTGATCCGTCGAGCTCACAAAGAATATAAGCGCCACCATAGTTTCTTGCAATGACTATGAGTGGGCTGAGATATCGAGCTCACATTTTTCGATTAAGAGCCTTTTCGATCTGTGTGTTTCGCATGAGTACGAGGTCACCTTTTTCGAAATGGTAGTCTCGAATCGTTCGCTTGTGAACTTCTTCGAAGCGTTTTGCAGCTTCTCGTTGAGCGGTGTAGACTCTAGAGTAGAGTACCTCGAGATCGGTCGAGCATTTCTGGAGTGCGATCGCACATCGGGCGATGAGATCGGTGGAGGAGAGTATCGAATCAGGTGGTGGTTGTAGATATGTCGCTTCTGAAATGTTGAGAGGGATGAGTGGATGAGAACCTGTGATCGCAAAATAGGGCGAACAGCCCATTTGTTTTCGAACTGTTACCCATTCTGCCCAAAAGACCGAGTAGGTCCCAACTGACCATTGAGTTTGATCACCATCGATGGCCTTGTAGAGCGATTGTCGTACATCGAAGTGGGCTCGTTCGACGAGGCCATTGGCACGAGAATTGTACCCACTTATCCGAATATGATTGATATGATATCGCTTCGACAAATACTCGAGAGCAGAAAGGAATGCTGCGCTGTTGTCAGTAACGATCTCATAAAGTGAGCCCCAATGACAAATGATTTCTTCAAAGATCCAATCGCTGATGGTCTTCACTGTTTTCTTGCGAAGCATCCTGAACTCCGGCCAGTACAATATCAAACATCGACCTTGTACTATATAGCGATATCCACCAGAAGGCGGCATGTGCATTGTGTCGATATAGACTTTTCTGAATAGAGGAGCGGGTGTGGCAACGATTGGTGGAATAAGAAGATTTCATGTTTGTTGCAACTGACAGTAGTGGCACGTTTGGATGTACCATGCGATATCGGCTTTCAGGTTGGGCCACCAGAATCGTAGTGCGACGTGAGACTTTGTGGCAAAGATCATTTTGTGGCCGATATGGTCATGCGACGACCGGATAATATCGATGCGACGCTCTGGAATCGCGACAATCTTGTGTTCACCGTGATGATCTTTTCACCATAGTTTGCTGGAATCTATGAAGAACTCGGTGCAATATCGCACGAAGGTAGCGTACTCTGTGTCTGATAGATGTGGGGGTCGCACCATATCGTTGAACCATTTATGAACGAGCAGTAATCGTTCGTCGTCTTTCTTTGCTTTGTCTGATCTAGGTATGTCTTCATATGAAATGTCCTCCCCCTTACTGAAATCTGAAGCTTGGGTGAAAGTGGGATAAGTCGTGTGAGAGGGGAATGGTCGAATCGAGATTGGGTTGATTTGGTGAACAAAACCATGTAGTTTGTCGATCCAGTCGCCGAATTCTTCTTCTACTTCGACATCATCATCTTCGGTTTGTTGAGGATGTCGCGAAATACCATCTGGTCCATGGTGTGTACCTGCAACATGAACTAGGGTGAAGTTAAACATTAGAATGGAGACTATCCATCGGTTTATGCTAGTGCTAGGCACGATATCGGGATTTGAGAGCATGCCTTTAATATACCTTGCATCGACCTTGACGATAAGGTTTCGTACCCCTATCAAGTATAAACAAAGTGCCCCAAGGGCTCGATATAGACCATAAAGCTCAAGTTTCGGTTGCGAAAACCGCGATTCGTGGTCATTGAGCATGATCGAGCCAAATCGACTGTAATATCGCTTTCGAGGGTTATCTCGGTCGCATTGCGTTAGGAAATAGCTGATGGCGATGCTCAATGTGTCGACTGTGAGGATTATTGAGGCGTTCGAGGTATAGTCGATGGCTCGAATCGCTGGCAAGTTTAGGAGTGCATACTTGAGATCTTCTTGCGCTGCTACCTGAGATGGGCCGAATTCAAAGGGCACATCTTTTTGAGTAAGATTGATTAGTGGAGCTGCTCGATGTGCGAAACTCTGGATGAAAATTTGACAAACTCCAATCGTTCCTAAGAACGCCTTAACTTCTGTGAGCATACGACACGGACCCCATTTCTGGATCTTATCGATACGTGTTGGGTCAGCCATTCGGCCTTGAATATTGCATTGATGACCTAAAACGATTATCTCGGGGACACAAGCAAATAATTTCGGTCCAGAGAACATCCCACCACAATACTTCATGCGCTGGATGATGCGATTTAGGTTCTCGAAGTGTTCCCACATGAATCGTCGAATGCCTGAGTTGTCGACGATTGTTTCATAAGACCCACCGATCGTTCGATATTCTGATTTCGGACCCTTCACCAGCGTGTCATCGATATAAGGGATCGTGATGTGAGGGACCTCGGGTTGTAGGATGAAAGTTACGTTGTCATGTAGGATCAGAACCAAGTTTGTCCAACCCATCGGTAGGGTGACGATTCGAAGTGCGCTGAATGGTGTCTGGAAAGTCATTAGATCTCGAGAGGATTCAGATAGGAGCCTTTCATCAAATGCAACATATAAATCCAACATTCCACCACAAGTGCGTCCTCCAAACTGTTTGGCTAAATGCTCGGGGATCGGGATGATGCCTGAGTGCTGAATCATAACTTGGTTTAGCGGCTCGAGGCTGTGGACAATTGGGAGCGATTTTGCGTCTTTCTTCGCAACGCAAAACCATCGCAATCGGTATGACGAGTTCGACGACTCGTAGACTCCTGCTTCGATCTTCTTTTTCAGCATCTCACAAATTTGTTCATACAAACCAGGCGGTATGGGGATATTGCGTTCAACCCAAGGGGTATGCGGGACGACTGGGAACTCGATAGGGGGGAAGAAATTGGGTTGAAACCTTCCTCGTTTGTTTTCGGTCCATGCGAACCCTGCTTGCTGGTTTCGAATGAAGTCATGCATGAGGTCTCGTTCTTGAGGCCATAAGAAATCTCCTGGATGATTTCAATCGATGATGTTTTTGCGTTCGAGGTTATATCGAGGAGTTGGTTTGAATATCGGAGGATGGGGATTTAGTGGAGGCATGTCTTGGAGGGGATCGCCCTCAATGCATCAAATAATTCTAAAATGATCGGGTAGTCCGGCCACGATTGGGCGGACCTTCTGTGCGACTGGTTTATACTTTTTCTTCGTCAATAAATAACTAGACTGTGGATTGTTGGAAATAACTGAGGAAGGGGAAACTGACGATGAAGAAGGTCGCATAGGTATAAACACCATCGAGGCGTTTCGAGGAACGTGGAACTCATCGCATGCAGATAAATATAAGTTGGAAAGCGTCACAGATAATTCTTTGGAGGAGTCGATTTCGGGGATATTTGCAGTGCGCTCGATAAATATAGAGGAGTTAGAAGAGTCGAACGAGATGATGAAAGCGCACTGTTCCGAAATTTCATTCTCTAACACTGAAAATCCTCTCGAACTACTTTTCGACGACAGTGCAATCAAGGTATTGAGGGAATTGTAGCGGTCCGAGTTGAGTTAGGATCGCATATCGTGATGGTTTGCACTTCGTTCCGATAGTTCCTAATGACACTTTCCGTCAAGACGTCGAAAGGTCGTCCGAGTAGAATATCGTATGCCGGGTCCCAAATAATATGTATCTGCATGTATAGGGTGATTCCACCGAGATCGCAGGGTACATTGCATGCTAAACCGAGTGTTTCGTCCACAGTCCCATTAGCAGACTGCATCGGAAGCCTAATCAAGGAGTCGTATGCTAGACCGAGTTCATGGCAAACATCTTCGGCCATCGATATGATCGAGGAACCGGGATCGATGACACTTTCTACCTGGTTGTTACCATGGACGTCCATAATAACTGATCTAATCGATGAAGTTTCTTTAGCGATGATGAAAGGCTGAGGGATTTCACTGGGTCGGAGACTGCTAATATAAGTCTCGTATGTGTCAGGCACGATGATCGCGTCGGGACTAAACATGTTCGTTGCATTGTTTCTGGATTGTGGGACTCATTTTGGTGTGACCTGTTCTCTCCATTTTGTTCGAACCTCTGGTGAAAGAGAGAGTAGTTCTTCGGATGTCAGCGTGCCAATCGGCATCTTCATCGAGCGCGCAAATATATCATGCGCAATTTTCTTGTTCTGTACCGGTGCCTGTGTTGCATACAATGGTCCGTCTTTTTCCTTACCCTTTGATGCGCCAGCAAAGTTCCTTTTGTGTGGTGGCAAATAGGTGTTCTCCCTGACCAACACGTATGGGTGTACCGAGGTTTGCATTGGGGGTATGGTGGTCGATGGCGAAGTGGTCGATGTCAATGTTGGAGTGGTAGTTGAAGTCGAAGGGTTGACCATTGTCGATGAAGATGTTGAGGGTGGTGGGACTGTACCAGTAGACGTTGACGATGCAGGGATGGGAGTTGTCGTGGCTGGAACCAAATTTTGAACCTCTTTGTTTGGACGCGAAAATGGTCGACCACTTCAAAGCGCAAATATTTCGCGCTTGAGAGCCGCTATTCTATCTTCGGAGTCAGCTGTCAACATCAAGTTATGATAAATGCCTTTCGTCTCCACTCCCGATATAGAAACGGCGTCGGACTCTGTTATCGAAGTGATCGCAGCCGAGGTTGAACTAGTCGAAGTCGAAGGTGCCGATGGTGCGATGCTGAATAAAAGTGTTGCTGCTGGGGTTGCGTCTGGGTTGCGTTTCCACCATTCATCGATGCGTTCCTTGATAAATCTGCCAGGGATACTTTGAGGGGTGAATTGTCTGTTAGGAAGTACGATCTTTCCTTCCATGTTTCGCTTACACTTCCCTTCATTCAGGTATGACTGACAAACCATACAGTCAGGGATAAAATGTCCAGATAAACCGCAAAATATGCAAAGGAGTGCGTCGATATGTGCCTGTCTGTCTGCCAAATTAGTGCGAGGATTTTTAGTACCTGCGATATGTGTAGCGATGGTGCTAGCAAATCGTTCGAACATCGCGTTTAGATCTTCGGTTTTGATCGTAATAGTTCCAGGTGACGAGGTGCCCGTATTTCCGATGTTCGATGTCAAGTGCGATGAAGAGGTCGATTGGTGGATTACTGAGTTCGATGTGTTGGAGCCTGCTAGAACAAATTTTGCCACATCATGAATGTCATTGAGTGGATACAGATCGTCGGGATAATGGTCGGGGAATTTGAGTTCGAGTCGTTGAGCAATTCGAGTCCATAAGCCGGGTTGGAATCCTCAAACATAAGCTCTGCTTTGCTTGGCTTCCAAGATCCTATTCTTTGCTCGCAAAAAGTGAGTAATGTTGTAGAACGCACGATAATACATTCCTAGATCGCTCGCATCGAATATCCCAATGCATAGCTGTTCTCCCACTAATTTGTCCATGTCCGATATGCTCCACTTGCGATCGTCTTCCAAGCCGGGATAGAGTTTGTGTACTGCTGTTCTAAATTTGTTGAATGATGTGCCAGGTTGATACTCTGGAAGTGATTCCCAGAGTTCTGACGAGTCGATGTCGAGGTAGCAACAAGCGTGTTTCTTCATGAGATTCGATTCAGTAACGCCGCAGGTCGGGAATAATAGTTCAAGCTCTTCGAAGTATTGTCGAAGCTCTCAAGGCTGAGTCGGGTCGAATTTCGGAGCAGTCGAGTGCCCACGAGCTGGCATTGCGGTTTGGGTAGTCATGAATGCAATGACTCTAGGGGTAGGGGTTAAGACTTGTGTAATAGATGGTAGAGGTGTCAAAGTTGTTGGAAGGATAAATGAAGAGGTCGATGATGATGACAAAGAAGTAGATGATGATGTGGAAGGCAATGATATAGGTGAAGGAAATAGTCTACGATGAGTAGATTCTGCTTCAGAAACTGGAATTAGAATATCTCCCGATTGTTCGAGAGATTTGAAGGCGTGGCGAGTATCGATCCGAAGGGTTCTCGCTTGTGTTGGCCTAAGCCGAGGAAATCGAGGTTGGTCCGACGATGAAATGATTCAGACACCCTCGCGGTGGGCTCCAAAAATGATGATGCTCAACCCGGGAAAACCACCAGAACTGCCGATGAGGCAATCAATGATGTTTGCAACAAGTCAGAGGAGGGTTGCAAGATGTTCCGAAAGTTCGTGGTCAAACCTCTGAGAAGATTACTAGTTAACACTAGTTGTGAAGGTAGTGTTATGCGAGACGAAGGCGTTTGTCGTGGTCCGATCGAGTATTGATCAATATCAAGGGTGATCAACGAGATCGACGGCGAACGAGTTTTATTGTCGATGGTCGATATGTGAATTATGGGGACCTTTCGATAGGTCGATGGTATACAAAGGGTGCGGCAAACTGCTATGAAGTGTTGGAAGGGTTGCTAGAACTAATGATGAGAGGATCAAGGGAGGATCAAGGATGCGACGATTGCAGAGGTTTCTCATCGATCGAGAAAACCCGCAGAGACTTAGATTGTTTTTAGAAAGCTGATCGGATGCTTAGAACTGTATACAAGACGATATGTGAAGACGATTTCTTGTTATTTCCAAGTAGATACTACAGAGTTTTATATGTTTTAAAGAAACTTCCTAAAATGGAATGAGAAACATGTGTAGAACATGAGGCAAAAGATATGAGTTAAGGCACAAGGCCATAAAGGAGACTGGAATACGAACAAGAAAGATATATATATCATATGATGAAAGAGTAATAAAAGGAAAGAACTAAAAGAGACTGTCCTTTGTGTATAAACTGTGCTAAGTCTTGCAATCATGCGTCCAGCGGGTTCTGTGCGCGATAGGGACTTGGAACGAGGCTGACCCATGATCAGCAGGTTTGAGCACGAGTTGGAATACATCCTAGTGCATGGTCTTCCACCATTTAGATAATGAAGGCGGTGCCCGATGTCGCTCGTAGTTTCTCGATATCAATCAATGACACTCGATGATGCTCGATGATGCTCGATCACGGTTGTGGCTTGTTCGAAGTTGGTCGGGGATGTTCAGTGGTCATGTAGGGGAATCTTAGGGACTTTTGGGGTAGTCCTAAGGTTGTGCGATGTGGTCTTTTGATACTATCGATGTCGCTGGTGATGTTTCGATGTGGTCAATATGATATTGCGATCGATAGAGTGTGTCGCGCTGTGTCTGGGACGTCATAGGAGTTAGCCGATGTGATTAGAATGATGCTAAAGTGTTGAATCGGTCCTTGAGCTGAGAAGACAACCTATCAGCGTGCCGATCTGAACAAAGACTGTCAGTATTTAAACCGTCCTTTTATACCTCCCTCCAAACTCAAACCATCACAAAGCGACATTTCCCACTTGCATTTGAGATCCATTACCTGTCATATAGCTATGAGCTCTGTCGCCTTCATCGAAGAAATAACCGATGACCTTGTCGAGAAAACCATCATCACACTAGAGTACTTTGGGGGCTCTTTCTCCTTCTTACTGGCATATCGCTTCCACAGACTATTCTTAAGGAACGAAGGTCTCAGAGGAATTAATTGGGATGTCATCTGGTCCAGAGATATGGTGGTTTGCAAGCTGGGGGTGAATCACAGCTATGTTAATTTGAGCACGGGGCACAAAAGAATGGCCGCACTATGGGCAGTCTCACAGTGAGTACGAACATAGTCAGAGTTCTCCAGAGGGCTTACAGTGCAATGTGCCTCCAGGTTCCTGAAAGAAATCGCACCCAACCTAGAGACAGCTGAAGAACACAGGATAGAACCTCAATTCCCAGCAGAGGTATACATAGATTGAGGAAACCTTGGTGGGATTCAGACACCAACTACTCCGTATTGATAACACACAACGCTGATCTCTCTCCACATTGATCGCTTAACAGTTCCCATGTAGCATAGTTATGTTTTTTTATGTCCTTCATCGAAAGCTATGCCATATGCACTATGCTGTGTTGGTAGCATAAAAAGACATGTGCAAAAGCTTCAGCTGGTAAACACCAAGGTCAGACATCATTTGACAAGTGGGCATAAATAAAAGTAGAATTATTCTGCGACGCAGGATAGCATGTGGTGGCAGCATCGGAAGGACGCGTGTTGGTAGGCACAGGAAGTAGCTCCGTGACAACATGAGCTACCTGTTTCCAAACAATGCATAGAGAACGAAGGAGGACCATAGAGATTGGCAGCATCAAAAGACACACAGGTGGTGTTCCAAATCTAGGTGGGAAGATTACCAATCCTAAACAAGAAATCAGAGAGAAATATGATATTGTGACAAAGCCTGTAAGAAGAAGGCATTCACTTGCTAGTTTGGTGAGATATGATATCAATCGATAGGTGTGGTACGCATACCTTCACGCAATCCAGGATGGCAGAGAAGATAACATATCCAGAAGATAACCTTCATCCAGAAAGACCTGTGGAGAGTTCTCTCCTACGGTTTTACTCAATGAAGTTAAGCTTGACTTTGGGGTAATATGATAATGACTTGGACGACTTGAAGAAGTTGAAGTTGAAGTTGAACATTCAACGTTTACTTGTTTATCGTTGTTAAGCCCATTATGTAATGTTGTGACTGGCACAACAACTTGAATTTGAAGCTGTCACTGTTGTTCTTCACAACTCCCTTCAGCTTCAATGTTGAAAATCAGGTTTTTACCCTGAGAACCGCAGGAGAGATCTCTCCGCAGGTTATTTAGGATGAAACTCGGCTTCAAACGTTCACATGTATCCTTCTTGATGAACATCGTAAGTCCAAGTTCATTCCCACTGGTATCGACAGCTAATGAACCCACGGTTGTCTAGTAATGCCCTCTGTATGCCTCACAGGGTGTCTCATGCTAAATGAATGAGGCTCAATTTCAATTGCGCATCTCAGGATGCTGCCATACTCCCTCTTGCTAATCTTCCACAAGCTCTTGCAAGGCTTATACCTTGCAGGGTGTTTCGTGCTAAGTGAATGAGGCTCAATTTCAATTGCACATCTCAGGATGCTGCCATACTCCCTCTCGCTAGTCTTCCGCAAGCTCTTGCAAGGCTTATACCTTGCAGGGTGTTTTGTGCTAAGTGAACGAGGCTTGATTTCAATTGCACGTCTCACGATGTTGCCAAATTCCCTTTTGCTAGTCTTGCATAAACTCTCGCAAATCTCAGCTCCCCTTCTCATGTCAGATGAGCGAGTCTCTCCTTCTGAACACACGGTTGTCTGGTGATGCCATCCATATGGTGTTTCATGCTAAGTGAATGAGGCTTGATTTCACTTGCCCGTCTCAGGATACTGCCAAACTCCCTTTCGCTGGTCTTCCGCAAGCCTTTCCAAGGCTCAACTTCTCTTCCCATGTCAGATGAACGAGCTGAGCCTCTGTTTGGGTATATATGCTTGTCACCCATCTAACTTTGCAGCCTGGTCATTTTGTTGCGTGGACTATTTGGATCAAGATATATTCACCGCTCGCACTTCTTCGCCTGCCCACCCACTTGTGGTCATCGTTCTTTCAAGATGTGGCTGATGTCATTGTTTCTCTGCTTTGTCGATCCATCTAGTTTTTGAGGGAGACACTATGGAAATCACAATCATAGGAACATTTTCACCATTGCTCTTCCATCACTTTAATCTCATCATGCTTTTTCTTTTTTTTTTTTTTCGCACTTCACTAGGGCTGCAATACCTCCACCCAATGGATATTCCAACCACTACTGCAAAGTTTTTCCAGATCCTGACCACCACTTTATGCTTCTGGTCTTACGTGGTGATTGAGTGACATCTTCACTTCTCCTCCCATTCTCTCAGGTAGACATGGAGACAGCCTCATTCGCTGTTCCTCTCCAGGGGAAAGTGTTTGGTCCCTCAATAATTTTCACCTATTATCAATCCTCACTTGTTGTTCTATTTTGTTAGGCCAATGATTTTTATCAATTGAGTCACGTCATCGACAGGATGTTCATACCAAGGTCAGAAAAAGAATTGCACCTTAGATGTGTTCCGTCCTGCTACTCTTGCTGAGTCGCAGACCCTGGATTTCTGTCATTTCGTTATTTCAGGTCCTCCTTGATCTTTCCTCGAATCAGTGATGTCATCGTGTCAAGAACCATTCCTCTCCCGATCGGAACCCACATCCATCTGACTCTTTCCTGCACATCAAACATGACTTTTGCCTATGCCTCCCAATTTCATTCCCAGCCGCCTTGCACTGCCCACACTGCTGTGCACCAGGCCGCCTTGTACAGCATCCACAGCTGCCTTCCCAAGGCTGCCATCTCTATTGCAAATTCGACTATGGATTCATGTGCAGCTCCCACTAGATAATTTATCTCTGCAGTCGAGACACTGCTGCAGTCTTCGTTCCTGTTCCGCATTATTCTGGACTACAGTATTTAAGCTTAGTTAGTTTCGCCTTGTATTCCTCAGTTTGTATATTGACATAGACTCGACTTTAATCTGCCAATCAAAAACCTCCTTCTACTCCAAACCCCAGTTCTCTAAGAGTCTGAACTCTGTTCGACTTGACCTCCAGTCTCCCTCTGAAGTTCTAACCTCATCTGAACTTAACCTAAGTCCCTCCGTATTCCTTCCCATGTTTACCCACACTTTCCTGTTCCTACCTCCAAACCTCCAACTTGAAATTAGGACACCAGACAAGGTGAAGGGCACAGCTTCTTACAAGCTGAACCCAAGTCCTTTCTGTTTCCCCTCCCGCAGAATCTGCAATGACCCAACACCCTTCCGTAAACAACACCTGCAGTGTCCGAGTGGATTCCGATGAACCCTCTAGGATCAGTTCTTAACAGACATCATCCATTTTAGATGCAACAAAAGAGTGATGTCATCGATTGGATGCGACCATAAGGTTGCGAAATGCAGTTCGAATTATGGGAACTCTCGGCGGACAGTTGGGCAGTGTCAACTTTGAGTCGATAGGTGATAAGTCATAGTAAGTGCTACATATTTGCAGATGATTTCGAATTTGTGCTAACGATGCTGTATGATTAGCTGCCTGCTCCCAAGTGAACGTAGACCCATCTGCATCGTATGTGTCGCTATGTGTGCCAGAGATCTGTTTATGCTCTCTATTATGAGGAATATACGTGTCCCTGGATTGTACACCGATTGGCATAGCAGGTGTTCTTGCTTGCATTTTTTTTTGTTGTTTTGCTGAAGTATGATGGGCATCAGTTTAGGGCAGAGGTGTTTATGCCACACCAATGGTCATCTGACTGTAATTACATTTGTTTTCTCATTGCAGATGGTTTCCACAATCAATGGAGATATTAAGGGGGTGGTAGTATTGTTCAGCCCTTCCACCTCAGCAACATAAGCTTTGGCAGTGTGCAGTTCTTCATAAGCCTGTTGTACCTTCTCCCTCTGCTTTATTCATTCCTTTTTAGTTGCTAGCTCATCTGCATTTGTTTCCTCGAGCTCTTTGAGCTGTGAATTGGCATTTTGGAGGTCGCCCATGATCTTTGCGACACACTTGTTGGCCTCCCGAAACTCGCTGCCAAGCACCCATTCAGCCTTTTCAGCTCTCCATGGCTCAAGTTCCCCTTCCGCCTCAGCCAGCCTCTTCTCTAGCTGTCTGGCATGAGCACCATCTTCCTCTACATCATTGGTCCTCCTCTCTGCCACCTCTGCTTTCTCTTCCAACTCTTTGATGATCGCTTCCTCAACCATCCGGTCTTTCCATCGCTCCTTATTCTTTGCCCTCTTTTCCGTCTCCTCATTCAGTGCCTTCTCAGTCTCATCTTTCTCTCCTATGCATTTAGCCACCTCCTCCTTAAGTGCATCCACCATATCTTCCAATTCTGCCTTTTCCTTCATCCACGCTCTAAGCAATGAAGTATCAGAGCTGACCGATTACAATTTACAAGACACTTACATCCCGTTCACAAACCATTCTATCTCGCGTTTGTTCTTCGGCTGCAGCCATCGTCTGGATTTTGCTGTGACTTCATCATCGAGGGTTTCAGTGCGCACTATAGCAGCACTTGCCCCGCTTGCCCTCCAACATCTTCCTCCACATCCCCCAAAGCTGCACCAGCACTTGCCCTTCTCCCTCTGCCACCAGTGGAAGTAGAAGCAACAACCATTGGCCCCGCCTTTTTCTCCTCTTCAAGCCTCCTCAATCTATCCATGAGCGCCTCATTCTCCTCCTGCAACCTCCGATCCAGCCCATTCTGATAATCCTTTGCACTAAATCATCCAACAGTCTGGGTGCACCTGCACTGAAACCCATTGCAGGATCAAAAGTTGTATTAACGTGATGATGCATCGTTAAATCATGGGAGGATGCAGTAGGGATAAAGGATGCATGATCGCCGACACCTGTCCCATCGTACAGAGACAGGTTTACTGGTGCTGGTGCCCATTGGTGGACTGGTTCCTGTCTTCCTGATGTAGGCGAGGTGGATTCCCAATCAGATGACCCTGGTGATGGGAGGACGGTTTGTGCCAAGGGATGCGATGCACATGGACCGCGGCCTGCTCCTGTCATGACGCAAGCCCTGCAAAGGCTGTTTGTAGATTTGTTCTAGCTCTAGAACTGGGACAAGATCCCGGTGTAGAATCAGCAATGCTTGGAGTGGCTGGGTTGAGGTTGTTCCGCAGATGAGGGGTCGGGAATTTGAGATGGGGACGGGTTGTTGAGTTGATTACGGAGAGAAGGAAGGAGCAGCATTGAGTGTGAGGAGTTAATGGCTCTTTGTGGCTGTGGTCTTCTGTTGGATGTTGCTCGTGTTCATATGTGCTCTCTTGTGGATCTGGGGTGGCAAGTAACTCATTGGCAGGGGGAACATCGAATCGGGCATGGGGTCGGGGTTGGAGTAAAGGCTAGTGACAGTGCAGGGGAGGAGAATGCAGAGGAAAGAACACCAGGAGACGGTTGTGCAGCTTGACTGTTGCGTCAATTTGGGTAGGGTGTTGGCTCCCCGCCGTCTGACGAGAATGTTGCTTTGCTTTGATCTTGAGATTCAGCATGCTCATCTGCAGATTGGCTGTCTGTGGATGGGACTTGATTCAAGTTCTGCTCAACATCTGAGTGGGGAGGCAAAATATGGACATCTGTGATATCCATCGAACGGACTGTGTCATGCTTAGAATATTCTTGTTCTTCATCTACCATTCCAGATTTGCCACTGAAGTGCGAAGTAGTGACTACTGGTGATGGTGTATTTGATCAAGGCAGAGGGATGGCATGCTCTCCTGCTCAAGTCTCTTTGACAGAACAGAAAAGGTGTAAAATTTGGTTCACAGAGAAATGTTGATGGCTTTGCTGATGTCTGAGCGCCCATTCCATGGACCTGGATCGGTGTGACACATGGTAAAGAAAAAGAGATGGGAATGTTGAATCGGGCATGGGTGAAGGCTAGTGACAGTGGAGGAGATAAGAATGCAGAGGAAAGACCCAGAGAAGATTGTGCAGCTGCTTGACCACGCTGTCGTCACATTAGGTATATGATGTCCACTACAGATTGAATTAGTATATGTAACATGAAGAATGCTGACAGTTTTCGTGGAAGAGAGATAACTTGGCAGAAAAAGATTGAAAAAGGTGCACTGAGAGGTGCTGTGCTGAATGCTGAACAGGTGCTGCTATGTGCACTGGTGCTATGCTGACAAGTCGCTGGGCTGTCGCTGGTGGGCGCAGCGTCGGTGCCAGCGACAGCCCAGCGCTGCTGCTGATGTAAGCAGACAGGGGTTTCTTTTTCTCCAGGAGAAAATCTGGCAAACATGAGGAGAAAATAACACTTTTTCATGCATGATTTACCAGGCCAATATTAGGAAAACATAACTTATATTCACCCCAGATTTCTGATTTGCTCTCACAGGGAATATCACAATTTTTTCCTTGGCAAACATCATGGGGAAATCATGAGAAAATAAGTTCTTTTCACTTCAAATTCCCTTTTATTTCCCTCCATAAAGATGATATATTTTCCCTTGGGCAGATTGCAGAGAATATCAAGTGAATATTACTTATTTTCACCTGTTTTTCCCTACTTGTTTGCCACATGAAAAAGTGTAATTTTCTCCACTTTTTCTCTGTATTTTCTCTGAGGAAAAACTTTGCCCTGCCTGTTGTGTTATTTCCTCCCATCCAGGCTAAACAGGCTCAATAAGCATGATTATTGGGAACAAGCTATGAAACAACCTTGACAGGCACCCTCCACAGAGCAGCATCATGGTTTATCAGGTATTGAGCATGAACCCCATGTTTTGAGCCCTGGGATTCAATTTCTAGTGACATGTTCACAGCAGCACGTTCTTGAGCTTGTGTTAGAAACAATTCCCAGCCATCACAAGCATTGTCCGCCTGTTTGTATTTGTGAAGAAGTAGTGCATGGGAGGTAATTCGGTCAGCCGCTAATGGCTCATATTGAAGAAAATCATCTGAATATAATGCAGTCAGCCATCAACTAGTTACCAGAACCTCCAGAAGATGAATTTAATTTAGATCGAGAAACTTACCTAAATCCCCACTATCATCACTATCATCATCCTGGCTGTCGTCTCCTACTTCAGCTTCCAAACTCACAAATGGATTGACATCAGACTCCTTTGGAAAGAACTAGGCTATCAGAACTTCTGAAATAATGGATTGACCAAGACCAAGTGCATACCTGGTTCTCGATTCAATATTTTTTCCTGGTTCTTACTGGAGATTCTTCTGGGTTCTACATCAACAGAGTATGAGGAATTTATTCAAGCAACCATTCTCAAGAAAAGACCAGAGGTCTCGTTCAGAGCTCCCAGAGTTTCAGGACTTACTATGTGACTCATAACTTTAAGAGAAGATTTGACTTAATGTAAAGAATGGTAGGTGCCAATGACACGGTGCTCACCCAACACCAACTACAAAGATATCACGTCCACTTATACAAATGAGTAACTGGTAGAAAAAAGGAAAGGTTGCCATGTGATGTGAACACACTTTTGGGTGCCACAGTACATGAGGGCAGGCACTTGTCAGTGACAAGTGCCTGCCCTCAACTTCTCCATCCGCCAACTATCCTACCAAATACACACCAACACCCTTCTGTCTTGATCGTCAACACCATGTCGCCCAGTTGTTTAAGTTAGATGGTCGTTAGAAACTACTTACTGATAGTGTGATTCAATTATCATGAGCATTGAGTACAATAACTAAGTCTTAGTCTCCATATGCGCTGCAATGCTGGCTGAGAGAAATCACCTCACCGAGTCAGACCAAGACCATGTAGGCAAAGGGGTATGTAACACCATCAATGTTATCCACTCCATCATAGTATACTGATTCTACCCAAGTAGGATCATCTCTCATCTGCTGACCTCCACTTCTATGGCATTCATGGTATACATTGATGGTCACCCTGATGCACTATGAGTCCTGATGTGTAACTTTCTTACCTGTGTGTCGAGAGTAGGACACTAACTTATGTGAATACAGGAGTCAATTAAAACATGTCTAAATATTCCACGCACCATGTTATACCATCGTCGAAATCATTTGCCAGTTTAACTTTATGTGGTGATTCACCATCATACTGTCACTGCGTGTACTCAGGGATCCTATGTGCTTGTAAGTTCAAGGTTCTTCACCATCTAGTGGCGATCTGTTTGCTGAAGCAGCCATCCTTCTCATCTCATAGATCAAAGGCCCTGGGACCAAGTAATATACACACCTTATGACAAAGCAGATGTCATCTGTAGTTTGCCAATGTCCCCGAAATCTATGAATTCTGTAACATGTTTTGACTTGGATATGGACGACAAAGATAGGTTGATTTGTTGAGCCATTATTGCACCCTTTCGATTGCTAGTCATCCAGTTGAGAGCCTGGGATTTTGGAGAAAGGTATCAATAGATGGCACTAGTGACTGGTCAGACTGTCAGCTGGTTAGATGACATTGTTGTGATTGTCGGCGGCTCTATCATGCTTCTACCAGATGGTATTAAAAGTTTGGTACGTGATAAATCCTTTGAGCACCATGGGTCTGCTGACTTGGTCTCCATTCTCAGCAATCAGCATCCAGCGCTTATGCTTCTGGCCTTTCTTCACCTACCTATCTATGCCTCAACATCACTCTCAGCCATATCTAGGAATACCCCATAACCAGAACTCATCGGAGCCCACTTGTATTGACTAGTCCATTTGAGAATCCCTAGTCATAATGTTTCTTCATCTTCAAGCCCCATCTTGAGTAGATTCTGTACATGATAAAAATACCATCTCGTTCTCATGAGATGTCTCGCACTTGTTTGCCAGTGAACAGGTTTCAAAACATCCATGTTTGTCTGTGTCACACCATTGAGAGCTTCTGAGCTCCATTGTCTGCATATCACAAGGTCAGTGCATAGATTGTGCCTTGTTGCAATCCTTACTCACCATCAATTACTCCTAATAGTGGTTGTTTTGTTCATTATTGAACGGGGATGGTCCAGCTCAGGTCCAACATCCTCGTTCATTCATGTATGTCCACCTTCATCCCTGATAAATATTATTGACTATTGATAGGATTATCATTTCAAAATATTAAGACTGACCAGTTTTGGGCACTGGCACTTCATTGTCTTTGTGGCATACTTATCTGTGCACCGTTTCTTTTCACATGGGGCTATGGTTATGCCCAACATTGTGGGATGCACCATTCCATAAACTATCCTTTCAGTGTTAGTGGGTTTGTGCTGCAGCACAAGCTTTACAATCATGATATGGAGTAGTTTACTGTCCAAAAGTAGGTTTCAGGATGCTTTCTCAAGTCAGGCTGACCCAATATATTTTCAAGAATACTGAAAGGAGATTTCATATGTATTGCACCTTGCGAGAGGTATAAAAGGTGTATAATACAGGTGGAGAATACTCAGTTGATCCAACCCCCACTTCATACATACTATGCCTCACAGACGAGCCCCCCCAGTCATTGCTGCATCGTCAGAGGACAGAGAAACCATCGATATTAATATTGTGGACTCCGATCCAAATGTCGACAATCCTTCTCCTCATGTTACACAGCTGCCTGTCCAAAATCCTTTACATTCCATCTACTCGACCAATCCTCACTAACTATGTTGAGGTTACAGGGACAATTGTGAGTCAACACACTGTGAGATCAGTTCAATCCGTCGAGTCCATTGATAGCACCACCAGAAAGCAACAATCCACTACTCAAGATATTACACATTATTTCATGCCAAAAAAGAAAGGAGAGGACTGTATCTGCATGTCCTGCAGGTTAGTATCACTCCATGGCACTGAATGTTTATGTTCTGATATTGCTCTCGATCAGAGATGAGCACAATGCCCTTGAAGACAAAATGCAATGGCCAAACCATCATAACTACATATATTCCTGGAGGACAGCAAACACTGGACTCAGATCTCATCTTGAACACTTCCATAAAGAGGAATATTTACTCCTCGGCAAGCAAAGGGGCTGGGTAGTGCAGCTTGCTTCAGTCAAGAGCCAACAATCAAAGTCTGCTGGTGACTTGAGGCCCTGGCCCATGTTTTTGTCAGATGCTGTCACTGATTACTTGGTGCGCTTCATCGCTGCCAATGACCAGGTAAGACTCACCCTGCTAGAAGTGGGGTCTTCAATTTTATTATTATCAATTTATCTATAGTCCATCAACATGGTTGAGAACAAGCAGTTCAGAGAGCTCTTGACCCTTTTTTGGGATGATTATCACAAGGACGATATCCCTCACCGGTCCCATATACATCAAGCAATAATGGAAATGTGGCAAAAGTCATTCAAGGAATTAAAATTAAATCTAGTGGTACAGTTAATAGATTGAATTGGTATTAGTTTACTAATGTCTTTCATATTCTAGAAAGCAGCCAGCACTTTATCCTTCACCATGGACATATGGTCCGATAAGAAGCACCAATCATTCCTTTGCATCACGGTTCACTGGGTGGCTTATAGCCAGCCTGATAATCAAGGGGTGCTGATTCTGAAGGCTTCACTTCTTGCTTTCCATGCTCTTCATGGAAGACACACTGGCAAAGCCATTGCTGATATTGTATATGCTTTGCTCCAGAGGGCAGGCATTACCAGTGATGTATGTGTTGCTATAATTATGTCTTTGACTCTCCACTGATAGTTACATCAGGCTGGACACTGGACACTCAACAACGCATCCAACAATGGTGCATTTTTGACATGCCTGCAAGATATTTATCTTTGTGACCAGCCTACTGTTGTCTTCCATGCTGAAGACTCCCGAATAGCCTGCTTCCCCCACATCATCAATATATGTGTGCAACACACAATAAAGGTGTTGAATAATAATATAGATCCAAACTTGGAAGACGACAACACCACCCACAACAATGATTACATCCTCACTGATCTCCTCAGCAAAGTTTGGTCGCTGGTCAAAGCGATTCGAGCTTCTGGGCAGCACCAAGCTGCATTCAACCAGGTTGTCTTGAGTGGAAACAGCGCTGGCTGGTGGAAAGATGAAAATGAGGCTGCTATATTGATCAAACCATTAAAATTCCTTCGCAATGTGAGGACTAGATGGGATTCTACATACCAAATGCTTGTCAGAATACAAATATTCAGGCAGGTAAATACATTCCCTTGTTCTTGTGCTCATCTCTAGCTGACCACTGATAAGCTACTTGACCAGTTCCTGAGCCTTGGCAGCTCAAGTGACATTGAGAAATTCTGCTTATCAGCTGTGGAGTGGATCCATGTTACCGATATAATTGGCATACTCCAGGTAACATCTCCAAACCAATTTGATGCTTATATTTCAAGCTAATGCACCATGTCAGTACCTGCACTCTGTCCAACAAGTATTGTCGAAGGAGAAAACTACGGTATTAGTGGGCATCATCCCCACATTTGAGCACTTTATGATGGCGTGGGAGACTCTCACCCAGAAAAACCCCCATTTAAGAAATGCCCTCAATGTTGGCCTCTCTTTTGCAACTAAATATTATGGTAAAATGGATTCTACCAAGGCTTATGTTATTGCGATGTGTGAGTGGAGCCTCACTTTTGGCATTTCATTTTAATGATGCTTGCTATTTGAGTCATTCATCCTGGTATTCACTTAACCTGGATTAGGAAGCATTGGGGACCAGAATTTGTGGTAGATGCAGAGACAAAGATCAAGGACCTTGTACATCACCATGTCTTCCTGCAGCATGCTCATCTGCTCATTAATGACTATGTGTTAGATGGCTGCCTACAGAGTCAGACATGCTATAGGCATCATTGCACAGACCACTAGTTCTCATCCTCTCACCGTGGGCCCATCTAAGACTTCTCTAGGATATGCCAACCTTGGCCTGCCCTCCCGGCTGAATATCGATGTTGATGACAAGATGAACTGGCCTGAGGCCAGCTTGGAAGGACAGTCCATTGAAGAAGAATTTACCACTTATGATAACTCAATGCGGGCGCCCATCAACCAGGATCTTTTTGTGTACTGGGGTGTAAGTGGTCTATTATCACAGGTTAGCTAGCTGACTCAATGTCACAGTGTTATAGCTTCGCCGAGTGCAGTATCCAATGATTTTCGCCATAGAGATGGATTACCTTCCTATCCAAGCTTCTTCTGTCCCATGTGAGCGGGCTTTTTTGTCGAGTGCTGAAACTGACACAGCTTGACGCAATCGGATCAGCCCGGTATTAATGGAAGCACTACAAATGTTGAAACATACCTTTAACAACTCATCTATGGATTTCACCACTGATCTTCTCACCCCAGAAGCCAAGCTTATCGTGGACACAAATGTGGACTTACTTGCTAATTTAATGTCTGTGAGTGGGGATGTGATGTGAGAGAATGCAATGGACAGGATTGTAGTAGAGATCAAAAATGAGGCCGACACAGCTTGATCATGCACTTCTCTCTCTATTTTTCAAGGCTGCTGAAATCCAAATGATGTGTACTTTTAGTTGATACTATTAACCATGAATACCATAACACCTTGTTCCTGTATATGTACTGATGAGAAATCTGATCTGACCGTCCTTGTTTATGTAAGCAATTCTGGTTGAATCAATGTTGAACTTGAACCACATCAAAGATAGCGAATACTCTTCTCACCGTAAGGACTTATCTTTCTCACTGATCAAGGGTAATGATGCTGATGTTGAAGCAAGCTAGTCTTTCTCGCAATTCGCTCTATAACACTGACTCACGACCAATGGGAGATCTGCCTCCTGGTGTGTTCAGAGTATGTGGAAAGTATAGGCTGAGAAAGAAGATTGGTTCAGGGTCCTTCAGTGAGTTCCTTCGCTTCTTATACCTCTCTGCAAGTTACACCTTTTTACAGTGGTGAAGTGTACTATGCAAACAATGTCCTCACCAGTGAAGGGATTGCAGTCAAGATGGAGTCCCTTGATGCAGATAATCCAAAACTTAGTCATGAGTGGAAGGTATACAAGGCCCTGGGCAGTGGCCCTGGCATACCACAAGTATCTTGGTTTGGTGCCAAGTGTGGCTACCAAGCAATGACCATGAATCTTCTGGGGCCATCTCTTGAAGACCTTTTTGATGCTTGCAACCGTAATTTCATGCTTAAAACTGTTCTTATGTTAGCCGACCAGTTGGTGAGTTTTGTAGCTTTCACTCTTTCTAGTGCTTGGGGTGAGAGCCTCATTGAAGCTAATCTGACACCTAGATTTCCCGTGTCAAATACATCCATTCTCAAAATTACATCCACTGTGACATCAAACCCAATAACCTCCTCATTGGCACTCATTGTGAGCACCATCTGGTCAATATCATTGATTTTGGGCTTGCAAACAGATATCACGATGAAATCACCCTCATTCATATCCCTTACCACACATGCAAACATCTGGTTCACACAGCACGCTATGCTTCAATCAACTCCCACTTGGGCATTGAGCAGGCCTGACATGATGACCTTGAATCCCTTGCATACAACCTCATCTATTTTCTCTGTGGTTCGCTTCCATGGCAACATTTTGATGCATCCCCAAGGATGAAGAAGCATCGCGGTATCATGCAACAGAAGTCAGGGATTTCTGTTGCTGAGTTATGTTCTGGCATTCCTGATGAGTTCCACACTTTTCTTTGTTACACTCGGGCCCTCGCCTTCACTGCAGAGCCAGATTACACCTATGTTTGCACACTGTTCCAAGACCTCTTTGACAGATGTGGATATCAGGATGATGGAGTCTTCGACTGGAGTGAGAGGACTGAATGATAAATATTCTATCCTCAAGTTGCTTTGACACTGACCCTGAGATTCCAGGTTGTGTTGAGTGTCCTGTTATTCTTTACACTTACTTTCATGGTCTTTGCATGTACCTAGCTGTGCTAGGCTGCCACTCCCTACATTTATACATATGCAATGCCCAAGGACACTTTATGTATCACAATTGTATGGTACATTATTTAGGTTATGTCACATCGTCACCTTGTTCAAAAGGTGTTGTATAGTATGTTACGACTACAAGATCCTGTTGTATGTAACACATTATATCATACCTTCCCCTGTAACATAGAAGGCATCTTTGAGTCATTGAAGTTCGAGACAATTCTGGCTTTCTCCATGGATCATTGTAGTATTGATGTATTGAATAGTGGTTGCCATGTTTACAATTTGATATACTGGGGTATGCCTGTACAGCCTTGACAGACCTGAAATTTTCCTTCAACCTGCTTTGGAATCAGAATGATGCTGTCATCGCTACACATGTGGAAGGCTGGAAGCAGCGGTAACAGTGGTAAGGGAAGTGGTAGGGGAGGCTGTAAGGAAATAGTGAGCTTGCTGTCAGAGACACACAACATTAGCTGACATGGGCAGACATAAGCCAACAGTGATGGGAGAGATTGATGGCCTTGATGGTGACAGTAGCTGACAACATTGATGGCAGGTACTGATGTCCAGCACATGCCGTAGATGTCTTGGAGGAGTCTACACTATGGTTTATCGGAGGAGGGCCATACACATTTAATTCCCTCTTATTAGAGGAGGACCTCATATGTAGCTCCACCTCTAATGAGAGGTGATTGGTGGGATTATCAGGTGCCAACAAGCCTAAGGTATCTCATTTTGGCTCCTTTTCACTGGGTTGTTGTCATCATTGTAATGCAAGTACTAACTCTATTCCATGCTACCATGTAATTCAATCATGATAGACTAGTTATGTACAATGTACATAAAGTAATATACTCCTGAAACTTCCATGCATATACACAATGAGCATGATTTCTGGACCTAGTCGACTCAAGTCGACTAACGGCCAGCTGAAGCCAGCTTGAGTTGGGATAACAGATAGCCAGCTAGCAGAGCAGTAAAAGGCTGAGTTGAGCCGAGAATCAGTTCGGCTTCCCAATGGCTGACAAAGCCATGGCTGTGCAAGCCAGATCACAGTCTGGCTCAGCCATGGCAACACTAATCAGAAATAGAGCCAGAGGATGTTACACATGACCCTGGGGTACAGTACAACATAGGAAAGTCACAGAAATGTTCTGTACACATACTGACCTTCCTACAAAGAATGAGGGTGATCCTGCAATCAAGGTGAACAATCTTTGTATTCTTCTGCTGATTTGTACTAACCCCTCATGCAGAATTTCTTACCAAAGTTAAGAGAGCATCTACTTCCCTAAATCCAAACAGCATTGCTCTGGGAAGCTGAATCACTTTCAGAGCCTTCCAGCTTCAGAACAGGCTCGGACACTGGACTATTTCATAGCCCTAATGGAAATGCATGCAATTTCATGTTCTTGAAGAACAACTGCATATACCACCACAAGCTTATTCGATTCCACTTTACCAATTATAACATTTGGCATGGGACTGACATTGTTAACCCAGGGACATCTCATTGTAATGTCATGCTTCTTTCTGATGATGTGGAGAGTTTGAATCTACATCATTTCTTGTACGCACAGGTCCTTGGCAGATATCACATAAATGTAATCTATACTGGGCCTGGCATGCATGATTTTGAAGCTTGCTGCTTTGATTTTTTGTGGGTGCAATGGTTTGAGGTCATTAATCCAGGGTCTTCAGGGTGGAGTAATTCCAAGCTAGACTCTGTCTGCTTCCCTCCTATGAACAAAAATTGTTCTTTCAATTTTCTGGATCTGAAAGATGTCCTGCATGGGTGTTACATCTTACCAGCCTTTGCAAAAGGAAAACGACAAGTGGATGGGATTGGCATCTCACGCTGCGCCAAGGATAGTAAAGATTACAATCAATACTACGTTACCCAGTGTGTTTATTGCTTACTTGCTACTTCTGATTTCATTCTATTCCTCTAGGTTCTCTGACAGGGATCTCCTCATGTGCTACCACTGGGGGCTGGGTGTTGGCCACTTTCATGCACATCAGTCAGCACTCACTTCAGGCTGCATTTCCAATCTGACTGAGGATGCCCAAGAAACTCAGGCTGCAGATCTGGGGCTGCAGGAAGCATTGAGAGAGTCTCTTGCACAGGGCAACAACAGAGGTAGTGACATGGGTTATGAGTTGGACAAACCAGAGCTGTGTTTGGAAGACCTTGACTTGGTAGGGTGGGACGACATTGAAATGGATGATGTAGAGGATGGGGAGGGGTAAGAAGATGATGGAGAGCCTGAAGATTTTACTGGGATGTACTAGGCATACATTTCTTAACATGTGTCAGCTCAGATTGGACATCTATGTATGTAGCATTCATTTGCACTTTCTTTATCTGGTTGACATGGAGGTCTACCTGGTCTAATTCATATTTTTGCTCTTATAGGTTTTACCACTGCTATGGAATAATATCAGGGTCTCAATGCATCATATATAGCCTTGTAGTACCTATCATGGCACCATGCTCAACATCAAGTCACACCAGAAATAGCCTGAGAATTCCCCTCCACATTTGTTACTAGTAGTAGGCCACTCATTGGCAAGAATTTTCACTCACCGACCCTTTGAGGGGACAAAGTTGAGCAGTTATGCTGCAGAGATTTATGTAGATGCTTATTGTGTCAAACCTGACTTTGGGGGAGACCTGTCCTTTGCAATAAACACATCCCTCTTCAAATCATCATGATTTGGCTATACCAAATGCCCTACATTTCCTCATTCTGGTGCATATAGTACTTTGGGAATGACATCCTGTTATCAAATCCATGGCTCTACAATGAATGGTGCAATGACTTGGTGTGGCGGCTGACTTCAGTGAGTTTGTGACCATGTTCAAGAACTAGTGAATCATTTCTTTCAAGTAGCCACTACACTTATGAACCTAGCAGAAAGTTTTTGGATTCAACATCATGGTGCAGCACCCACTTTGTCCTATGGGAGCTTGGCATTGTTATCAAGTTTCCTCTGGGGCATCAATCATCATTCCCTCAGCCTCATTCAGTGGCCACTCAAACCTCCCCATCCAACCACTGGCACATGAGATTTGGTACTCCTTTGCCATGGCCAGCCAGTAATAGGTCAGTGCAGTTTGAGCACTGATATATTGGTTTTTGCACTTTCAATTGACTTTGAATGCTTCATACAGCTCAGAATATACACTTGGAACATTGTTGATGAGTTCCAAACCAGTCTCAAGCAATATTGCACCGATTTTGGGCCATGAACGAAGTCTGAAGAAACTTCAAAAATCTTTAAAAAACCTTGAACCTCGAAAAACATCTTCATACACAGTATTTCCTATTTAAATGATCTTTGAACGCATGCTGGACACATGGGACACTATCTCGAGTATATTGAACACATTTCAACTGCATGTGCACGCATACAATCCACTTGAAGCAGTTTCCAATGTTTTATGCAATTTATAACAAGGACAGTCCGCTTTTAGCTATTCTTTCTTATTATTTCTTCATCATGTGTTATATTCATCCTTTCTAGTCTCGCTTTATTGTTCTAATATACTTCTATTGTCTTTTGCCTCGAGTTTTCTACATGTTCGCCTCATGTTCTCTAGCCTTTTTAGGTAGTTTCTTTATTTTATATAAAAAGATGTAATAGATACAAAGAAAAAGAAGAAAGATGTCATCTTCCTCCCAGATTGCAGTGATTTGAGAGTACAGTTTAGTCTTATTCAGTCCAAAGTCTTGTGTTTTACACTAAATGTCTTCAAAAATCTTCGAAAATCCTTGCATTATGCTATTTTCACTCTCATTTCCCTCAATTCCCCTTTGCTTCACTTCTACTACTTGTCAACTCCCCTGATCTTGCATCCGAACATATTTGCACACTCAGAATTCATCAATCTATCCACAAAATTCTCCAAAATTCCACAAAACACATTCTTTTAGCTTCAAATTGCTTCGACAAGCAGTCCTTTTATGACTATTTGACAGTCAGTCTGACAGGTGACATCTAGAGGGCCTCGCATCCTTCCTCTAACTTGTGTTATACCATCCAAAGCCATTTAGTAGGTTTTGTTTGGGTTTCCAGGTTGAGTATCATCACCGGGGTGAGCCTGAGCATGGGTTTCAAAAGGAGGAGAACTACAGTAAGGGATTTGTTGACATACAATCTAAATAAGTTATACCCTGGCTGTACACAATTCCTCTGGTGCTTGTCCCCATCGTCTGACATTGGTGGTGGTGTGGACAGATGTTGGTCATAATTGAGAAAGACAATTTTAATTTGATAGGGGATCACCTGTGTCCACTCATGGTAAGCTTGATGTCTGAGTCGCTTGGCAGGCTGGTCCATCAGTGAACCTGAACCTGAACTTAATGAGTCAGTGGCTGTGTGCTACTTAACCCTAATAGGATTTCAAACATTAGCCTGAGAAACCCCAAACTTCAAGTTCAAGTTGACTCAGAATTTCTTCTGTTCCCTCACTGTCTTTCTTCATTTCTGGCAGCGCTGCTCTCTAGTTCCTGGCTCTGCAGGTCTGACTTTTGTCACCTGCCCAGTTGTGTCTGACTTTTCATCATGCAACCCTATGCTTTGCCTTTGGCCCCTTGAACCTATCAGCACTGGCAGCCTGACCTGAAGCTCTTGACAGTGCTAAGGGCAATATCCTCTTGGATGTCCCACTAACAGAGATTGCCATTTGAGTCTCTTGTGGCACCCTGAAGGCTCAACATTTTATCTACATCATCGTTACGTCCTTGCCTCAGGCTGGCCTTGCCACTTAGTATTCCCTTGGCTAGTAGACTGTCATGTTCATGCCATTGAACCCCACAAAAAACCCTTGGTCAAGTGGTGAAAATCATTGAGCATGCTCTAGTCTGCTTCCAGCCAGCATGCACTAGCTTCCATCAGATGGTGTCTGGCATGAGGGGTATGCAGAGGTGTTGGCTTGATGTAGTGGTGATGATACACTTCTCAACACATCAGATGGCCCCACATGGTGAGAGCCTCTTTGCTTACCCTGCCCTATGGGCTTCCAAAGGGCATCCATATTCCCCACATCAGATGTGACTGGCTAAAAGCCCAGGCGCAGTTGCACTCAGGCCTTCAAACTATTCATCACCCCATTAACTGAGTTTGACTGCATTCAAGTTTGTGATACGGTGACTGCCATGGAGCAGGAATGAACTTGGTTGCTGGTATGATACTACCCTCCCCACTGTTTATCTAGAAAATGACTCAGTTGCTCATCTGGACTGTATTGTTTACTAAACTTCTTTCCACAAAGCTGGAGTGAATCATCCTCTTCTTCAGCCCCTTTGCAATGCATCTACCATTGGTTTGACATCACGCTTGAAGTTCCAGTGTTCTCCTTACCTGAAGCATATATGTATCACACATGCAGTAGCTAAACAATGTAATACAGTCATTTATGGCCCTAGAAAAAGTCCAGCAGGTCAAAAAAGCTTCCACATGTACCATCTAAACAATCTTTTATATTATTTGCCATTGTTAGTTCTTTGTAATGAGCTGGACGATCATGATGTTGATGGTCAGTTGGCTGCACATAAATTCTGAAAGAGCCACGTCTGACTACTCATAGGTGTACTTGGAGATGCAGCATGAAGCATTGATATTCAATTGATGGCTGGCTAGTTGACCCTATGAATACATATATATCCTATATTACTCTATATTCACATATGAGACACCGGACGGCCTCATCACCGAAGTTTTTGAGAGTCCCTTGCAAGCACAATGCAGCATCTTCTGATGGTGCTTGAAAAGGCTGCTATCCCTCTCAGTTTTTCTTCACAGCCAACAGTGCCACTTGGTGGTTGCATTCGATTGCCTCCTCTCCCCTCTGCCTTGCCCCATGGGTGAGGTATTTGAACTGAGGATATCTGATCAGTTGACACTTTTTATATATCATCATATTGCTAGCAGCTATCCACCACACCCAAGAGTCCATATAGAAGTGTGGTAATTCAACGAGTGACAATGTAAGGAGGTACAGGTATATGTATATCCAGTCCATACCTTGGCACATCAGTACATAGGTATGAAAAAAGATGGAGCTGGACGAGGTGCCCATCGTCTAGGCGCCCCCTTCCATTAGACCAACCAGTTTTCTTTAACTTTCTAGTTCAATCCGAATACAACATCAAACAAAACTAGGAATACCACCACGACCAACAAGAGTCTGTGCTCTCTGACTTACCCTGTACTACCTTGCCACTTGTGAGTTGTTTTTAGTCTACCTTAACCCCTACCATTTCTCCATTGCTCTAACTAACCACCCTCCATACTTCCAACTTCTTAAGCACAGCTTCAATCTTCCCTCCAGATCTCTAACCACAACCATCACCTATGGCGCATCAGATTTCTGGAATGCCAATTGTTGAACACCCTCAGCCCTTCAGAGTAAGCATTTTATTCCATTTTTACTTTATCTAATCATTGGCACAGCATGGCCATCGGGTTGAGGTGTTTAGAAACTGTCAATGGTGCAAAGCCACATTTCATAGATATGATTACCAGATTCTACCAAGGTTTTAAGAAATGAGGCAAGCAGAAGGAACAAGTGGTAAGCCTATATAATATTTTGTTGGCTTTTTATGACCATTCTTTTGAAGCAAATCTGCATTGGAGGCCTCGTTGTATTCAATGATGATGGGGAGGATGCAGTGTATGCATTGTCAGATATACATGGGTGAGGTTCAGCTGGTGAGCATCACATTTCATTTGGTACCCTCAGCATTGATCATCTAATGCTGGGCCCCGCAGATAGATAGAAATTTGTATTTTTGATTGTGAACCAGAAGCTAAAAAGCCTGACTGTAGTTAATTGGAATCCATTGAATTGGGGCATAAGACAGTGCTATTGAGTGCTCAGTGAGTCATATAGCCCAGTGTTCTTCATCAGTGCACCCTCTAAGTAATGCACATCAGGATGGATATTACTGCTGCATTTGATGCAACACAGAATGTTAGGGATGGGACTATTAGGTGTGTTTATGAATTTTGTGTTTCAATGTGTTTCCTTATCATTTTATACCTATTCTGTGTTGATGCTTTGATGCGACGCAGGATGTTAGGGACTGAGCTATTAGGTGTGTTTATGAGTTTTGTGTTTCAATGTGTTTCTTTATCATTTTATACCTATTCTGCATTGATGCTACTACTTATTGATCACACTGCCAGATCTGCTTTCAGAAGAAGATCAAGCCTTCAAATGAAACTCACTCCCACCCATAGCCATGGCCAATGATGCAAATGACCCATCTTGAGTTGGATTTGGCACATGAAACTTTTCATTGCAAGCTCAGAATAACCCAATAACTTGGCTTGGATGTGGAGTTCATCAGACATGGAGGTGATATCGCAGGGAACAGCCTGGGTAGTGTTGGTCCAACACTGGTATGCTTGTGATTCTGCCTTGCCAAAGTTTTCTTCATCGAACTTGACTTTCATAGCAAAGCTCCTCATACCCAGCCCAGTTTGGTTGCTCCTTCACCTCATTATGAGTTTCCAGACCATAGTGTGTTGCCAGAGAATGTGGGGTGGTGTGATGGCCCAGGTTGTCTCACATTTGAGTCATCCTGGACATCACACACACCATCATGACCTGCTTTACACTACAATACCCTGCAAGCTTGTTGTCCTTCATTTGGATCCTGACAACCAATGCAGGAGTGGTGTGGGAATGCGGCAGTCATTATGCTGAACAATGTTGAGATGGGATGAGAAGGCTGGCCAGTGTATGCTATCGGGGATGGCTGCCCCAAGAGGATGTCAGCACAGGTGAGAACTCCTGCAATAATATCAAAGAAATTGAGTAGTTTGGGCTTGAGGCAATTGTTTCACCCTAAAGGTATGTTGTGTTAAATATCATCTCTTTTTTCTTTCTTTTGTGAAACAGGACAGGAATGAATTCATGACATTGGCCCATATTCAGGAAGAATGAGATGTAGCAGATAAAACTATTTCTTCTGTCGGATTCAATTATCTCCTCCCCCCCTCTATCTCTGAGTCCTCCAACGGGCAGGGTATTCGAGCTGAGGAGCTCAACACGGTGTCTGTCATCTAGGCGCCCCTTTCCATTACACCAACGACATGTATTGTCATTCCTCAAGACATACCAGAGATCATTACAAAATGACAGATAATATCATTTCTTCCACCTGAACAACTCTCTGTTAGAATATACAAAAATCATATGTTGCAATTCTGTTAGCACAAGCGTCAGTTCCTGTATATCTCCTGCAAGTATCTGAGTATCTTATCAGCAAGTGGTAGCCACCAGGAAGAATGGGATATAGAGGAAATGCCAGATAAAATCATTTCTTCCACTTGAATAATTGCATATTGGGATATACAAAAATCATACATTCCAATTCTGTTAGTCCAAATGTTGGTTCCTGAACATCTCCTGCAAGTATTTGAGTATCTTCCCAGCAAGTGGTAGGATCCAGGAAGAATGAGATATAGAGGAAATGGCAGATATAATCATTTCTTCCACTTGAACAATTGCATGTTGGGATATACAAAAATCATATATTCCAATTCTGGGAGTACAAGCATCAGTTCCTGAACCTTTCTTGAAAGTATCTGAGTATCTGGTCAGCAAACTACAAACTCTAGGAAGGATGATAGCACATTTTAAGGTCTGGATAATCTCTAGAAAGGATGTTGTTCCAAGGAAATGATAGCTAAAATCATTTCTTGTGCTTGAACAATTGTATGCTATGATATAACAATATCATACAGCACAATCCTGTTAAAGTGTCTGACCCCTCTTCATATTTGTTTTACCATCTTTTAAGGCCTGCCCAAATTTTATCTATTGATTGCAGAGTGTTAATGTTGAAATTAATTACCAATATTGTTACATGTTGCATATGCATATTCTCCCACATTAATTACCAATATTGTTACATGTTTCATATGCATATTCCTCTGAGTCATGTGATATCCTTATTGTTATGTATATAAGGAGAACCTGTACCATAGTAGGAATACAGTGTTCTTACCTCTACTAACCCTAGCTGTAAGTCTAACTAAACCTCAGGTAGGTTGTAAGGAATGTGTTGTCTCTTCTGCTGTGCAGTGTATATAGTCTGCTCCAACAGGTTATGGGCCCTGCTGGGCACATCACAAATGCACCTTAACTGGCTGTGAACGATGTTGACTTCATAGTCTCCAAATTATAACCTTGTGCTCTTCATGAGCTGCATTGTGCTCCCTGCAAGCTGCACATATAACCTAGGTTGACTAGGGTTACACACTCTGAAGGAGTGTTTTCTCCTGAGATTGTTAAAATGTGTTTTATTGAGTAAAAGACTGATTGAGCGCTTTTAACAGCTGCCACCACAGATCATATCTTCAACTCTTGAAAAACTTGTACAAACTTTTGATGGATCCAATTACATTCAATGGGCTGACTCAATGAAGGTGTGGCTCAGGTCTCAGGGCCTCTGGCAGATAACTAGCAGGGTGGAAATCAAACCACCTCTGGTGCCTCCTTTGATGGCAATGAATGCTACTCTCATAGCGGATGCTACTGCCAAGCTCCAGACCTGGAGCAACAAAAATGACCAGGCTATTGGAAGCCTAGTGCTCCACCTGGCCCCCTCCATTCAGCAGTGTGCCAACACCAAGGACACTGCTGAGGAGGTGTGGGACCTCATTCACACCAATTATGGTGTCAATGGCCCCTCCCAAGTCTTTGTGGACTTTAGGTCTGCAATAGCGATCAAAATCCCAGCTGCAAACCCAGCACCAGAGATTGCTAAGATGGCTGACAAATTCAAGCACCTCACAGCTGCCAACGTCGTCATCCCTGAGCTAGTACAGGCAATGATCCTACTTGCTGCCATGCCATGTGAGTATGATTCATTATCTGCCACAGTCCTTAACACGACCGCTACTAGCATCTTGACATTTAAACATGTCAAGGACTCCATTGTCACTGAAGCCTCTAGGCGCATGGCAGTTGGAAAGCCCACTGGCCCACCTCAGGCCAATAAGCTTTCCACTGTCAAGCGCAAAGGGGGAAACCCCAAGTGGCAGCCCAAAGAAGGGCAAGACAACAATGGAGAGTTGTCCCAAAAGCATGGACGACATGGGAACAAAAAGACTAAGGAGGATAAGCCCAAAGAGAAGCATACCCACCTCGCCTCCAGTGCCTTTACCACCATAAATGGTAATGGCACCATCATACTGCTGATGCTGCTCATTCAGCGCATCAAACAGTGTGACCACACTCCCACAAGGGACCCTCGCCACCGACTGCCTGCACAGGCATATATGGGCATGGCCTCTACCTCTCATTTGGTTTACACCAAATATCAGCAAGCTCAAGACACCCTCAAGCAAATGCAACTTCCATGCAGCATGAAAAATCTGCGACTGCTGGAAGAGCACCTGACAGTGCAAGAAGGCAAGAGAAGGAGGATCGAACTGGAAGAACCTAGGATCATGGAGGTCAAAGACAATACTGTCTCCCTTGGATCAGAGCCTCCGGTTTCTGATGAAGAAGTGTGGAAAGCTGTCGATGAGATGCTCATCAATGAACCACTTGAAACAGGAGGATATGATGACAGGTCAGTCCTTTTCCCTGCTGCAAGCACTAAGATTAATATTCCAATGATTACAGTGAACTTTTCATGTGAAATCTTACCGCTATTAAATGTATCATGGAACTATTTAGATCTCAATATATGTGTTATGTGTGCAAATGGAAATTGTAAGAAAGGTGCCAACTGGATCATGGATTCAGGCGCATCAAAGCACAACAGCCACAGGTACTACTCATATAGTAGGAAAAGGAGCAGTCTTCATTAGACATCAGGTAGTATGTCATGGGAACTCAGAGACACGTGAAATGTGATTATACCCCGTCTACTACATACCCGACTGTAATACTTGACTACTGTCAATGGGTGTCTTTTTACAAGACAGAAGTGATGTGCATGGTTCCTCTGCACACATTTCATTTTTCTAGAAAGGAAACCCAATAATGGATTGTGTCCCTCTTAGGAGACACGACACGATCTATTGGGCTTGGACTCATATATTGAGCACCAAGAGGATCAATGTCATGACCATGTATGTTGCTGACTACTTGACTTGGCATAAGCGACTTGGACACCCATCCAAAGAGGCGCTAGGGAAAATGCCTAACAGCACCATAAAATTTCCCAAGGAATTTAATTATTCCTAAAGACAAAATTATATGTCCAGGGTGCACTGAAGGGAAAATGACATCAAAATCTTTTCCCAAATCAAATTCACGCACAGAGAAATCCTTTGAATTAATACATTCCAATCTAAAGGAACTCCCAGTACTATCGTACCACAAACATAAATACTTTATTGTATTTCTGGATGACAAAACATCACATATCTGGGTCCAGTGCCTTAGAAAGAAGTCTGATGTTGCTGCAGCAATTAGACAATTTCAGGCAATGGCTTTGACCCAGTATGGCACTACAATCAAGCACTGGCATGTTGATCCAGGGGGGGAGTTCAAAGATTGTGAGCTACAAAATATGCTCAAGACTTTCAGCATCAAAATAGAGATGTCCACACCCCATGTTCACCAACAGAATGGGTGCGCAGAGCATGCCATAAGGACAATAATGGAAAAGTCACAAAGCCTGTGATTTACTGCTTGTCTACCACAATCATGGTGGGAATTTTGCATTGAACATGCAACACACCTATACAACTGAACCCCAATAAGGTGCCTGAAATGGCTGACACCTTTTGAGGACCTGAATAAAGTCCGCCCAGATCTAAATGATCTGAAGGTCTTTGGTTGTGGTGCTTACATCTATCTACCCAAGGAGAAATGTCCAACCACATTAGCTCCTCAATTGGAGTTAATGACGTACCTTGGATTAGAAGATAGCATTAAAGCATACCATTTCATGCGACTGAGTGGCACAATATTCATTGGTGCTACAGCACTATTTGATGAAATGTTGTTCCCATGCTGTCCTGGAGCTAAAACTCCTACCAAGACAGACCTTGGTGATTTTCCACCTCCAGAACCAGAAGATGATGACCACTCATCTGGAATGGATGGCAATGATTCTATACTGCCACAAAATCCACCCCTGTAAGGGGACTAGGGGGTGCTCTGTGTGTTTCTCCTATTTTTTACATTCATTCTATATTTTTCCTCACTTCATTTCCTTCTATTCTTCATTTTCTATGATTTTTTTGGATTTTATTACTAATTTCCCTCTCTATCATGTTTGTGCATGTTGACAGTTTTATATTTAGAGGCGGAGCACCTTTCCAACATCTACCCCTTGGTATGACATCATTCAGCGGCCTTGATCTGCCTATCTCCACCTTTTCTATTTTTAGGTTATTATTTGATTTTTGTCATCTTCACATATACTGGGCATCAGCAAAGGGATCCTTAGAGTTTTCTCTTTGGATTTCCCTTTGCTAGGTGCACCCCCAAGTCCTGTAATATGTAGCATAATTTTAACTTCAGATTTCCCTTTGCTAGAGGCTGAGGTTGCCCTTATAGCCCCTTCCTCTGTCATCAGAAAAAGATGATGATGATGATGTACCAAGCGAGCAAAAGGTGCATGACGATGCAACTGACACTCCTCCTCTGCCACCTCCAGTAACCACTGAGGACTTTTGTCCAAGACATGATGATCAACAGGAATGGCAGCAATTGCCCTGTCAATCAGGCAGGCAGAGGAACATCCCAAACTGTCCTGGGCCAGGATGGTCAGGACTCCTGGCAATACCTATGGAGAGAAGCGACTCCCCTCTGACATAGAGAGAGACATTGCACGTGATCAATATTGGAAGAAATCTGTGTCAAGATTCAGATCATAACTGAACATGACCACAATCTCAACAGCAAGAACCAGTTGCTGGACTGAGTTCAGCACCCCACAAGAGTGTGCCCAATTCCAATAATCAAGAACATGATCACCCAATGGGGGAACTGGACAAAGCAGGTTATATTCAAAAGATAACCAAGGAAGGTGGAGATAAGCTTATTCACTGGCTGTTGTCAAAAGCAGTCACACCATCAAGCAAAATAAGCCAAGTTCCAAACCAATTTCACAATATTGCACGCCTACCATGGCAGCAGCAACTTGAGTGGAAACAGGCTTGTCACGAAGAATTAGAGGCTCTTCACAAGTGACAAGTCTATGACATTGTCGAGCTTCCACATGATCAAAAAATGATCAAAAATAGATGGGTTTTCTCCATGAAATTGGACAGAAGAAAATGAGCCAGACTCATGGCCAAAGGCTTTTCACAAGTTGAAGGCATTGACTTTGATGAGATTTTCTCACCAGTAGTCCACTACGAGACTGTACACCTCATGTTTGCACTTGCATCTCTAGAAGGCATGTATATGACCAGTCTAGATGTAAAAACCGCATTTTTATACAGCAAACTAGATGAGGAGATCTATATGGATCAACCTGAGGGTTTCAGACTTGAGGGAAAAGAGCACAAAGTAATGTGCTTATGCCAAGCATTGTATGGCCTTAAACAGGCCTTATTAGCATGGTGGAAAGAGCTAGAGGCATTTATGCTCACCATTAGGTTCGTGTGCACCAGCTCCAATGCCTGCATTTTCATACACAAGGATCCTAAGACAGGCAGCATTGTTATTGCACTGGTCTATGTTGATGATGGCTTGTTCATGGGGAAGAACAAGAAACTTGTGGATGAAAAGAAGAATGCTTGTCTAAAGCATTGGGAGTGCCATAGTACTGAAAAAGTCATGGAATTCTTAGGCATGTGCATCACCCAGACCACAAATAAAGTCAAACTCAATCAAACTGAATATCTCATCAAAGTGCTCAAGAGGTTCAAGATGACAAATGCCAAAGTTGCCCCCACTCCACTCCCGACTGGTTACAAACCATCAGAAAACATAGTGATGCCAAATGCAGCACTTAGATCAAAATATCAGTCTGTGATCGGATCTTTATTGTATCTGATGCTCAGAACACGACCTGATATCACTTACACAGTAATCAAAATGTTGCAATTCTCAGCTAATCCTAGCCAAGAACATCTAGATAAAGTGATGTACATCATGCGCTATCTGGTGGGAACCCAGAAATATAACATTGTCTACAATGGAGAGAAATCCAAAGGGCTACAGGCCTTCACAGACTCTGATTGGGCAGCTGACACTGTCAAGCACCAATCTACAATGGGTTACTTTGCTACTCTAGCAAGTGGCATTGTGTGCTGGCAGTCCCATTTACAAAAAACTGTAGCACTGTCATCCACAGAAGCTGAATATATGGCTCTCTCTGACACTTGTCAGCAGATAGCGTGGATAGAGTCCTTATTCCAGGAACTTGGATATATACTGAAGCGGATACCAATCTGTGCTGATAATCAGGGATCCATCTTTATCGGATCAAATCCAGTTCAGGAAAGAAGGACCAAACATATAGACATTCACTACCACTATACCTGCGAATGCATAGAAAATGACAAAGTCACAGTCATTTTCATTCCTGGAAGTGATAATCCAGCTGACATGTTCACAAAGAACCTTGGCACCATCCTATTCAGGAAATTTAGAGACTCTCTCGGAATTACTTTTGAGGTTCAAACTTAGCTGCTTAAAGCGCTGTACAGTTTGAGGGGGGTTGAAATTAATTAATTACCAATATTGTTACATGTTGCATATGCATATTCTCCCACATTAATGTTACATGTTTCATATGCATATTCCTCTGGAGTCATGTGATATCCTTATTATTATGTATATAAGGAGAACCTGTACCATAGTAGGAATCCAGTGTTCTTACCTCTGCTAACCCTAGCTGTAAGTCTAACTAAACCCCAGGTAGGTTGCAAGGAACATGTTGTCTCTTCTGCTGTGCAGCATATATAGTCTCCTCCAACAGTTAATTGTTGATCAAATCTGTCTAGTCATACCAGATCCCTGTCATTCACTGCAATTCTGTCAGAAAAAGTGTCAGCAGCTGACCCATTGTCATCTGTGTTGAATGATGTTTTAAGGCTAGATAAAATCTTATCTACTGATGGCGGAGTGTTAATCATTGATCAAATCTGTCTAGCCGATTTCCAGATGGACTATTCTAACTGGTCCAGCATGAGCAGGGTTTTTTTCAGGTTTTGTTACAATAAATCACTTGGTGTATTGTAAAGGGTAGTACTACGAAGGCATACTAATGATTGACAGAGCCTACAACAGCAAATCATTGCTTATCGATGCCTATCAACGTCATTTTCACCTTGGTAAAAAAGAATTTCGGCCTCCGGCAGGACCCCCCCCCCTTACGTCTGGTTTGGGATTCCCGTCCCGACACCCCCTTGGGCATGCCGGTTTGACATACCAGCAACACACCAGTCGATCTGATTCCAGGCCTGCCTCTAGTTGGAGTAAAACCATTGTGACCTTCCTCAAATTGATGTTCTGGGATGGAATATCTCTCACTTGCTCGAGGTCCTAGTACCTATCAAAGATTCATCCACCCACAAAATCCTGGAACACGGGCTTGCTAAGTACTATCAAGCAGTATATCATATACTATATGGTGTGTTCTGCAGATTTATTATATTTCGTCACCTGATTCAACCCACTAAATAAATGAGCTAGTATACAATCCAAAAGTTCGTGTGTTTTGCTCGTCGATAAGAGAACCATCATCCCCGGTCCCGGCGTCAATATATAGACTTTAAGTGCTGACAAACTGATAATAATATTTAATGGATATTCTGGCACGACGCTCAAGTTGGACTCGCCTTCCTGGAAACCTCCTGGGAGTGCTCTCCCCTACTCCGTCCCACCTATCTGTCAGTCCTATCCCGCTCACATGCTATGCGCCTCGCTTCCTTCGTTTCATAGCCAGGTATGAAATATTCATATCCTCCATACTGGTCGTACATTTCAAAATCCTCCAAAAGGCCGGCAGTGCATGCATAGGGCAACAGTACATCATAAGGACCCGTGTCTGCAAACGAAGATGTACGTTTCCTATCGAGGGCATGGAAATCCAGCTTAAGACCGCTTTCGCGACAATATCGTTCGATGTACGATATCCCCTGATTTGTGGTCTTGATCAACATCCTTGTCGTGGACAATGCATGTTCCATCTCTGAACAACTGGCCAACACGTATCTGTAGCTGATTCGAATGTGAAATAGCAGTTCTTCGATGCATAGAATTTCGCGGAGGTCTAAGAGGCGCAAATATTGTTGTTCAATGTATCGAGCAGAGGTGAAAAAATGGTCGAACTACAATCCGTTGTGACATGAATGACAGTCGATATAGAATAACAGATGCAATACACTTACGAGTGGATAAAGCACCGGGTGCGGGATGAACGACAGGATGTTGGCGGTGCTAGAATTGATGCTAGGACCGCTACGCGACAGCAGTGAAGCAGAGGGTTTGAGGCACGTTGAGACTATCAGCGGTGGATGCTGTTTCTCGACAGATCCCCCTGACTGGTTTGACGTTGGAATAGTGAGTCTCACTGTGATGGTTCCCATATATAGATCTTCGGGAGATGGTCAGTGTAAGTAGATGAGACGGAAAGAAGCGGTGCAGTGCTTCGTCGTGACGGTGGTCTTATAGACTTGTCTATACGGAGGTATTTTTAGCATGATCACCGATTATTACTCCATCGTCGATAGTTCTAGTGAAGATGAAAGAAATTCCAAAACGTTCCAATTCTCGCAATCAATTGAATTCCGGTTCAGCTGGTATTTTACCAAGAAAAACTGAAGCCCTTTAGAGCCTCTTTAGACGGATGTGTAATATGTGATATGTATACTGGCCCACAATGATCGATCGATCGATCAGCAGCACGTAATGATCGCCGCCAGTTTGAAAATGTGACTTTGCTGTTATGGCACCAGATAAATCAGGATGAAATAACATTGCGAACCTACATTACCAGGGAAAAACAGTTCGGTGCAGTGGCGTACAGCGTAGTCAAAAATCGGAGTTGCTGTGCCACTAAACTCTCCTCCCGGGCCGGAGTCCCAGCGCCATCATCGTCGAGCGAATTTTGATTACGCAAGTTAGCAGGCGCCTGTACTTGTGAACCTGCCGGAACTAAAGTGCCTCAAGACGACACAAAATGTCACAAATAAGCAATCAACCATGTCTTCGAAATGATGGAGGAGCAGAAATCAGCAATGTATGGATTTAATAAGGCACCTGGTCAGAAGACGTGGTTGGCCAGCTCCTGAACCCACAACAATGAAGCGCCTCATGGGGGGCTGGTGTTGTAGCCACAAATAAAAGTTCTAGAATGACAGCAAAATTCACTGTTGTGAGCACGGGAAAATGGTTCCTTCGAAAACCCGAAGAGTACAGGGTCATATCAGAGACCGAAATCACCGAATTGTAATTAAGTACGGCTGGTGTGGGCTGTGGTGTTGGAAACCATCAGAAACGCTACGTAGGTGGACAACTTGGGGTTCATTCATTTGAATAATCAGTTCGCTGAAAATGTATTGCTTCTGCGTACCTGAATAGGCGCACGTAGTCACAGGAACAGAAATCGCTGGCGAGTTTCAACATGATGATGCTGGGAAGTGCCTGATAAAAAACATAACTCTCAGTTCATAGCATCTACCTATCCTCATGCACAGGGTTACAAACCTGCTGTTGGCTTCCTAGACTTACGTTTGCCAATAGCATCCGCAGGAGCAGCCATCAAGACGGAAGGAACAGACCCCAAATTGCAGATGATCTCGTCGGAATTGAAGCGACCAAAGGGATGAAAAATGTTATGAAAAGTACGAGGATCATGTTGACATGTTGAGTCCCAGTTGGGGGTGGGCTATGCCGAATATCACTGACGAGTAGTTGCAGGCATATCTCCGATTGCTTACCAGACTTGTGTCCGAGACCTGCGGCTCATGGCCAAACGCATACCTCCATCAGCAAGCTGGAAGTATCTTTATGTTAGTCATCTAAAATGAATCACAATCCCAAGGGCAGGAATGTGGTTAGAGCGCTAGCGAACTGCACTTGGCGATGTATGTTACCAGTTCGCCGTTCATATCAGTGCTGGCAACCAGAAGCACGGAGATCGGAAGATAACGAGCAAAGTGAAGCAGTCACAGGAAGAAATGAAAGAAAAGGGGAAGGCGTACGCAATATTACGACAGTGACGGTGAAGTTTTGCTACATTGACAAGATCTCACTTAACGACATAGGAAATTTCGAAGGAATGTGATTGTTTCAGGTCGGCAGGAAAATGAGAAGAGGATAGAAGATAGAATGTTCTTGGACAGACGAAATGAGGCCTGGATTACGCGATTGAAGTATAGGTCCCTTGAGTGAAAATTCAAAGCAACTTGAACGATTGTCAATGAATGTCATGTACCATACACCGACTGTAACAAAACGGGCTTGTGAGGGGTGGAAAGTCGTCTGGGGTGACTTAGCAAACGATCGACGAGGTTCTTTCTCTAGGTGTTATTGTCTTGGGTGATGTCCATTCTAGACGAAGACAACATTGAGAGGCAGCAAGGACCGATATTCGGTTCCCGCTCGATTACGGGTAGTTTGGGCATCGTTCGCCGCTTCCAGAGCACTAGTCCACGAGGCACAGAACATGGCAATTGCCATGCTCATCTGATAGAAAATGGAAGGATCGGACTGATCAGGTTGAGTATATGAATTCTTTGATGTTCCCATGATGGGCGACTCGAATGTGACCTCCGTTACTATGTGACGCGTCCACTGGCACTGAAAACACCATGGATGTGGCTAAGGCATTTGTTTTCATTGTGTTCACCTCGTATTTCCTTCTTATCGGCGTCCTTTTCTGGATCATCCTGCGAAGCTTGCCGTTGCCACATCCTTCGACTAGCAAGCTAAAAACATGGGTATTCTTAGGACTCACGATAGGTTCCCTTTTGCACACATGGTTCTGTACGTTTTATTTCTTCGTCCTGATGTGAGATACATGCAGAGTTTCTAACGACTTTATCCTGCAGACATGTTTAATTTCATGCTTGTACGCATATCTAAATATTTTCGCTAGGTACCTATCGTTGAGAGTCTATAATTTAGTGGAGCTTCCGTAACTATGAAGCAGAAAGCCCTACATCTATAAACGCAGCATCTACTGACCGCCTTACATCCTGGCTCCTTCACACGTCTCTATTCAGGCAAGCATGGGCTGCTGTATGTTTCGGTCCATTCAACTGGTGGTGGAGCGAGCAGTTGTGCTTGTACACAGCAGGTGCATGGACAGTATTATTAGCTACGGAAGGTGTGTTAGCATTTCGTTTTCTGTCTTACTTCCGAAGCTGATAAATGGCTAGGAAAATCTAATCGCATCAAACACCTATGGGCATACATGCTTCTTGGCCAACTTGTTGCTATCTCTGTCGCCTCTAATCTGTTTTATCTTGCGCTGTTCCTTTCTTCTTCTACTTTGCCACCTTCGTCACGACACCCCAACTTTCCTTTAAAGACCGCCCCGCTATCTGTTGTGCTTCCTGTACTGACATCTCTGCTCATAATTGCCGTTCTGCCATTCACCAACGAACGCACCTTCCTTCCCAATCTTCTTCTCATGCACGGGCTGCTCGTTGTTCCCCTATTTCCTTCGAGCTACACCGCCACATCCACCCGCTTCTCCATCAATATCCGCACTTTATACATCTTAATCACAGTCATCGCCCTCGCCCTTCGTACGAAAACTATTCAATTTGCCCTGGGTTCTCTCCCACCAACGTCCGGCGTGGCAGACCTATCGCGTGTTTTCAATATGGCTGTGCATGATACCCTTTATTCACATCCAGCACAATCCTCGATCGGCTGGGACGTCGTATGGACTACTGGTTCTCTTGTTGTATGGATGTTCATTGGCACGTCGCGCCGGTCATTATCCGATATTTTGGTTACGCTTGTCGGGATTCCTATGGATGGCGTCGGAGCAGTTGCTCCTTGGCTATTTCGTAAGGGTATTAAAACGACTGAGACCAAGCAAGCATAGGGAAGCTTGTGGGTCGTTTTGCAGTCCACCTTTACAGACCTTCCTTTCTACCACACAATAATATGCGTCCGTACCTAGAAACGTGCGGCAGCTGTTGTAGTTTCTATATTGAAATTTTCCCAGTTTTAGATAGGTCGCATTGAATTTTACCAAGTTGCAATTTGTAGTCAGAATCTACTGGAATCTAACGGTTCCTCATGATGGCCACTGTTCATGCTAGCGATGAAGTGTAATGTCAAAGGTGGCGGGCCAAGGTCGTTTAGAATGTCGGAAAAACTGATCGCGCAAAATTGGTTGCTTCAATACATTCATTCCTGGCGGGCAACCACCGTTTGACACTCGAGGTAAAATTGTCGTTTGCATTCTCGAACGCTTCCCCGGCCCAAAGGCATGATTTCAGGTCATAATGCAGGTGTTTGTACTTATGAAGCCTATTTCCTATTTCTGCTTTCCTGGGGTTCTTGGATTTTTTTTTTTTGCGCTTGCAAGTAGAGACTAAGTTGGTCATAGCCTTGATGCCCCCCCCCTCTTTGCCACCAGCACTTTCCCCCAACTTTGGCACCTTGTGGCGCCACGGTCTAGGAAAAATAACTAACTAAATAAATCCTTGCCCTTCACGGCGGTCCCACTCTGGACCCCGAGGATTTCAGACTTCGTTTCGACGCTAGGTTTCCGTTGTTCGTTGCGCGTTGTTCGGATAGACCTTTCTAGCCCGGTAGATGTGCTATCCACGATCTACTATTAATACATGGTATGTAAATGACAACCCGTCTGGCGCGAATCACCTACATGTGACTTGTCTTCCTCGCCACAGCGTCAACAGATTCCACAGGTGTCTGCAGCCTCTTGTGTTACCAATTAAACCAAAGTAGAAGCACAGAGATTTTATGATTTGTTCCCCAGCAGGAACCCCAATTTTAATAAATAATATCTGGACGGTCGGGTCATAAAGACTAAAAGCTAAAGAAAGAGTGATAGTCATCGGGATCGCGTGAGGTAGGGGCGGCCAATTGTTACCACACCTCTGAGATCTTTCAGAGTATGTATCTACTTGACTGCTATTTCCGTCTTGCTTGATGATTCCGCACCGCGACTTTGAAAATGATGATATAACAAATTATGATTATCAGGTGAATTATGATGCGCAGAATGATGGGCTAGCCTCGAGCATAGGGACTGAATCTCAGCGGGACCGCGAAGCTGTCAACACAACCACGCATTTGAGAAGTTAGTTGACAGTCTGGAACCGAGGACTGACTCCTCGCCGCATCGCCCACAATATTCCAAATCTACTATTCTTCCCACCAGCGTGCGATTCTGAGTTGTTTTGAAATTTATGGGGAGACTCAGGTTAATGATATCAGATGGTGGATCCATCACTGTGAAGCTGTAAAAAATCGCAGCAGCCAATGGAACGAGTAGTACGCCGAGTCAAGTCTTTCATTAATCATAGACGCGGTGATTAGCTGTGCGCGCAAAATCCAAATATCTCTTTTCACGTCACAACTAATGTAGGAGACGGGGTGAATAAAAAAGTTGCGAAAGCGCTGCAACAAATCATCCCAGTGCATCAAGGTACGACAGTGATTTGTTCTCACATGTGTAAATTGACCATGTGTGTGTCCGTCGTCAAGTGAAGGCGTCATTCGAGGCTCAATAGGCATTAATTGACGTGTTTCAAGATACGACAGCGGCTTGCTGAGGGACGAGAAGTTTTTTATGGTGGCGAACTGTAAGATCCGAAGAGATTCCTTAAGTCCGATCGCATTGCAGGCGAAAAGTGGCTGAACGAAGAGGGCAATGAGGTGTGTAATCGTACCACAACTGTCGCACACAGAGAACCATCCTGAGCGTGTCGAAGTCAGTGTTGTTTGTCAGATAATGAGGCACGTGGTGGTTGCGCAGCGTACAGACCGATCAACGGAGATGATGAGTTCCATGATATGATAGGACGATAGACAATGGGTCTGAAACGAGGACAATGGATGTTTTCGCGGCATGGAGAACAAAGCCCAGCAGCCGAGCTGAATGAGTGAGAAAAACCAACAGAGCAAGAGTTTCAAGTATACGTAGAATTACCATCAATATCCTAGGTAATGTCGTGATCCATAACGTCTGTAGATATCCAAATCGAAGTTTGTCGAACATTTCGGACATAGGGAAACAGATCTTTGGAGGGCATCGCATGACGAAGAGAAAGGATCAGGAGAGCAGACACCTCAGATGCGATCGAGCTTAGCTAGGTCTTCTCAAGACCATCACGTGGCTTCGATGCATGGCAATCTCTACGTCAAGAACTGGGAAAAGTAGATCCCACGGTATGTATCCAAAACAAAAGGTTCTTCAAAACATGGTGATGGGAAATAGATGGCCCGCCCAGAAGGACTCCCGTCCGAAGGAATGGGGAAGAGTGGATCAAACCTGTCAAGTACTTACATACGACGGACACCCTGAGCCGCCTTGGGCCTGTGAGATATCCCAAGTAAGCAAAGTGCTAGGACATCCACTACAACCAGGTATGGAATGAGAAGGAGAATCGGCCAGCGGGTATCAAGGTGGCACCGCACACGAGTACGAATATAGCAAGCGCCAAGGGTGTCTGTAGGCTTGAAAAGATGAATTCCTCACGAAGTTCGCCGGAAGCCAATAAGAAAAGGTTGGTTAGGAAGCGGGAATCGATATTCCCATCAAGTCGAGCGCCCGAATACGCGCGAAATTCCGAGCCGTGGATCATTCCCGTCCGTATCCACTCCGAGTCCATAGGTACATACACGCGGTAACACACGTCGAACATGGTTCAATCAGTTTGATGAATGGCAATAAACATTGGGTACGAACCACGAGAATGGCCGCTCATTAAATGTTTGACTTGGCCGCGGAGGAGTTCTCGATCCTCAGTGTCTCAGTGTCACCGAACGCCGACGCTGAGCAGAGCATCGAAGTGTGAAGATAAGTACTATTCGTTGACTATTCGCAGAAGAAACCCCGATAAGGGATAGACTCGATGGCAGTCTGGTTGAGTTTTGAAGCCGAGTTAGCTGAAATGGTTGAAATGAAGATGAAGATGACTTCTTGATTGGATCACAGATGATGTCAAATCGTAAAATGCTGCTAGGAAAAATGAGTGCGGGTGAAATGATGCATGTTGCCGCGTGTGGGGTGACCCATTCCGCACCACGTCCTCTCCACAGGTGGAATGCATCATGGTTGTCCTCCAAATCAGGAAGATAGGATCATTCTGTGACCCACATGAATTTTGGAAAAACTTGTACGATTCTCTGAGATCAGCTGTGAGTCGAGCGTGAAACAAAGAAACTTACGCGGCGGATGGAGAGTTGTGATTGAGAAGCTACAGGGCCCAGGTGAAGTATCTGTACAGATTGCGGAGAAATCAAGATACAAAGGAAACGGGCGAAGATGAAGGCATACTGATCATCAGATGATGGCACTACGCGTTACTAAAGAAATGTTATTCGTTGCCCAAAGTCAGTGATGAGAAAGTGTTCGCGGGAGAAATAAACATCTAGATATGATGAATGGTATCCATGCAGGGAGAGCGTAGAGTTTAGACTGTACTATTGTTGCAGGCTGTCGTGCAAGTATGTATAACAGGAATTATGTAAGAGAACGGATGAGTGGGTTGTACGGACGTTTCGGACTTGAAAACATGCTCTGAGACGGATGTGACTGAAAAATCAAATTTCCCGATCAGAAGGAAAGATGGAATTCGACTGATCGACGTCGACGGCTGGAGTCGGCTGGCCATCGTGCTGTGCAAGTGCTGTGCAAGTGCAGTGTTGGTGAGAAGAATAATCCTGAAATGCGTCATAGTGTACGGCAGTCCTACATGTGGTCAATCATGTCAGCGCGGGTTGCTCGGAGTTAGAAGGCTTGGCCAGACGACGCCAAGGATTGAGAAAAAGAGACTTGTAGAGTTACTGGGACATGATAATGGAGAACTAGAGACTAGGATATTGAGTTGTATTGAATGAAGATTGTTAAGGATATAGATACAGGGTTGACGCGGGGGTCCAAAGGGGAGAAAGGTACAACCGCCGCGTGTGTTTGTTTGGTTACGACTCTGTTGTGTTGGTCCCCGTCAGCGCGGTTCGGCAGAGGGATGCCGAAAACTGGACTGAAGGACTTGCGAGTCCTTAGTTTATCTTGTTCTCCCCAACATCCCACTTTCAAAAAGACGATCTTCTTACCGGCGTGTTTATCTTTTACTTCAAGGAGCAGTCATGGGCAGGAGAAAAATTGAGATTCAACCTATCACGGTAAGTCGCCCCTTTTTAGCTCAATTAATTTTCGCTCGCTTAAGCTAGTTGGTCTGTGCTATTCTCGTCTTCAACGACCTTCATCCCCCCAACCTACTGCATGTAACTTTGCATACTCAAATCTCCACATCAATGGCAATGCCATCCTATGACCTCGGTTATACTTAGCATGAGCGTAACCGTTCAGTTACCTTTCTGAAGGTACGTCCACGATCAATTATTTTGACATTTTTCATCTATTTTTGACACTTATGTCTTGGCATTATTATCTTCGTCATATTATTATCCACAGCGTAAGAACGGGCTGTTTAAGAAGGCATACGAACTAGGAGTACTTTGCTCTGTCGATGTAGCTGTTATTATCTTCGGTATGTCCTACAGAGAAACATTGTCGACTTTTACATATACTGATGCTGTACTATTTTTACTTTCCAGAGGAACGACCAGGTCATCAACGCAAATTATATCAGTATTGCTCCTCAGACGTCCAAAGTATTGTTCAGCAACATCTGCGAGTACGTTACTTATCATCTCGTTAATTATGTCTCAGAATTTTTTATTTCATTGCATCACAGCATGATGGTGAAAGAGACACTCGTGGTCCTGGTGATTTCTCTGGTATCGCTTCCGCAAAGAACGACGATGGAGGTGATGCGGACGAGGATGACGGAGAAGAGGATGACGACGATATTCCCTCCACCAAGAAGCGAACTAGGGGCGAGACTTCCAGTATTGCGAAACTCAGGCCCCCTCATGCGCAAGATAATATGATGGATGCCGATGTACTTGTCATCTTTCTCTTGTTTATCTCATCCCCGCTGATTGGTCCGATTTTAAAAGATGGATTATAACTCTCGGCTTTCACACAACCACGCACAATCTTCATTTGGTATACCTCACTCCATCGCCCACGCGATCTCCTCCCACCACACCTCCCATTCTTCTCATCCAATGTCGAGCGACCGCCTACGGCCGGCACGGCAGTACCAGAACAAGCCGACCAAACTAGAAATGCACGATCATGGCGTGGGAGCAAGAGGACATGGGCACAACACCGAAGACCCCAACGCTATCGGCGGCGGAAATGAATACACTTTCCCTCCCCCTTCGTCGTCCTCTTTCCGGCATCCCCAACACCCTCATTCCACATCACCCTCTGCTTCATCACTTCATCAGGTGTCCTATGGAAACCCGCAATACAATCAGGGTACTTTTTTCTCCGGCGCACCAACCCAGCCCGTCCAACCCTCGTCTTTCATGCATTCCCAAAGCGAGATGTCTTCTTCCCGGGCACGTAGTTTCACCAGCCCCGCCGGAAGTACTGCGTTCTCACCCCAATCGCGCACTCGTCCCTCCACTACCACAAGCGGCGGGGGTGGTACAGGTGATATCCTAGCCGCATACCTGGACACTGATCCTTCCAATACTAGGAGGCCATCAGGTGGACCGGGGGCTGGAGGTCCAGCAACCAGTGCATTCGGCATCGACTGGCCTGGACATTCGTCTTCGAGTGGCGCCTCAACGACGAGTCCTTCTACGGCGACCAGCACTAGTTCAGTCCCGGGTAATCCCGGATCACATTGGTTAGATTTCTTATCGGGGAACGGGAACGCACCCCCAGCTGCTCAAGGACATGCACAGTCGAATTCCACAACCTCCACGCCTGTCCCACCGTCTGTTCCTCGCACGGCTTCAAATACGCCGAAACTATCACCTACCCAGAGCATGGGCTGGGCTCCGCAACAGCGCTCACGGCCTGATCCTTCAGCCAGCGTGCGCAATTCTGGTGTGACCAGGAGTGCGAGCGGTGAAGGTGTGTCAATTGATGTGGAACAATTGTTTGGTGGAGGTGCTGCAAGGGCTGGAGAGGTGAAGAAAGAGGGATGAATGTCTTTAGGGTTTGTCGCGTAACGCGAAAACCCCTCACGTCACCTTTTTCTCCTTGTTGTGCCCATCCTTAGAGGGAACTTCTTCCGTGCCGCTGAGTTGGGCTGCTCGTCTCCATTTAGTTTTGAATCATGGACTTGAGCAACGCTGGACGATGTAATATTCGAGGACCGGGCTTGCGTGATATATATAGTATTCGTCCATACTCTAGATTTAGTGTCCCTGTCCACAGTATCTCTCCTATCATTTATGTAGTATAACGTTGTAAGTTGGGTAATGCAACATCCGCGTTGTCTGTATCAGCTCACCAATATTCGCATTTATCGGTCTCCGGCCGCCTAAACATTCAGGATCATGTGACGAGTTCGAAAAAAACAGAAACCGAGACGACAGGCTCAACTCAAAAAATCCGGATTTTGACTTTTTCTCAGAACAAACATGCCAGGTTCTTCGGAAGCTGCGAAGCGACCCGTCGGTCGCCCAAAAAGGGTCATGAAATGATGCAGGAAACCTCCAAAAGGGTGGTGGTCCTCTAGGAAACCAGAGCCGGAGACAACGAAACGACCCTTGACCCTTGAGTGAGATTCAATGATCTTGACTGATATATTTCATTCATTTCCTCCTTGCAACACAGCCGTTGTCGTCGTGTGACCCTGATGACGGCGATAGCAACACGCGTCACGGTGGCAGTTAGGGACCAGGGTTTCCAACTGCCATACGGAGGTGGTGCAAGCAAGCTCAGGCACTTCCACTCCCATCACGTCTCCTCAGCCTGAGCTTGAGAGACGACATGCGCAGGATACGCCCTGATGCCGCAGAAGGTGCCGACGCGGGCGGTTAAGTCATCCCACAACCCACCTGTACCAACTTTGCCCAGATGCGGGGGGGGCAAATGTCGTATGAGACGTCAATGGTCGGTGGAGGAGCAGGTGGTGTGCGGGAGCCGATCCACGCACCGGTAAGTTCTTTTGTTGTTGTTTTTTTCTCTTGGGTTTGCTGCTCACTTTTTTTTGGCAATTCTACCAGATTTTGTTGATACTCACAGATCAACATCTTGCGGGGTCGCGCCGCCTGTCGACAAACCCAAGCTTTCACCCGGCAATGGCGGCGGAGTGTGTGAGAGGGGTGAGCGAGGTTGCGGATGGAGGCTCGGGTCAGGTTAGAGTCGGCGAGTGGAGGGAGGGAGGGGACACTGATAGCCTCGTTGACTGTACACCAGCCACGGACGTGTTGGACGTGGACGGGGCTGCCAAATGGCAGGATGGCTCAACATCGAAGACGGTATGCTTTGTCCCACTCTCTGCTTGCTGATTCCCTTCGCTAATGGATGCCCCCTTGTGTTTGTCAGGCATGCCTTCATCTCGACAGGGGCCCGCCCACTGCAGCTGCCCATCCACTCGGGGGATTGAAGCTGGGAGAGCAGGCGCATGTGTGGTCGCCGCCAAAGGGGTTGGGCTTGGGTTGTGGCATTGGAGCAGGAGGAACTGTAGCAGGTATATATGCCAGCTGCATTCCAGAGCAATTTTCTCATTGTCACCCTGTCAAATAGAGGTGGGGACATGCAATGTGGATGACAATGAGGACGTTGGTTACTTACTTAGCAGTGATGGTGCAGATGGCACTAGTAGCAGTCTCGATGCAGACGTTGTCGAAGTAGTACCTGACAGTGAGGAGTTGGAGCCAGGGGATAGCTCCATCCTACCCAATAAGCACGAGAGGTCCGTGATGCCCGACTGATTGACGCAGACACCCGCAAGCGACTGGTTCGTGAAATTAGGTTGAACCCTCCAGGATCCCTACGTGCTATAAAGTAAACATGTTCTTTGATGGGGCCATGTCCCCATTCTTCCATTCGCAAGACAAGTTTCAATTGACTCCTGCCAGTGAAGATTTCTATCTGCCATGTTACTTATGTATGGATCCCCCCACCTGCTTGCTGGCCATATTGCCTGTCTATCCTGCTGCTTGGCTGGGTGCGAGGGCAAGAAAGGAACTACCATCTTCCTCCAGGCTAGGGGATAGTGGCTTGTTCACCTTGATCAGTGCATCTTCATCAGGCCACTACCATGCCTGCATTCAACCCGATTGCAAGAAGACATACCAAAGTGGTCCCGGACATTGCTCAGTGCTCTCCCCCATTCAGTGTTCATGCATTTCACCCACCACCTCACATACCATGGTAGGATCACCAACAACCTTGCTGCTTTCCTTTGTGACTGCCTTTTGTATTGCATGGGCCCAGACCCCCTTCTGAACATGATCAGAACATGATCAGAACACACCACATTTGTTGCTATGAGCTCCTGAAATTGCAATAACCTTGAGCTTGTTTATGCTCATTTGCACTCCTCTGGACAGCTTCTTCTCACCGACTTCCAACTGTTCAGTTCCTTTGATGATTGAGATGGGTTTGTACCAAGTGCAAATTACTTTTGGACTGTCTATGTCAAATTCATTACAGCTCATGGCACCTGTGATGGACCAATATGTGGGAATGCTCCCAAACTGTGGTCTGCGATTGGAGACACTAATAATTTCTCATCACCAACTCTACCATCGATGTCTAGCAGCCAGTGTATTATGATGTAACCAGACAATCTCTCATTGCAATTCTTGATTTCTCGGTACATACACCTTCCCTCAGAATAATGTCAACCCTTGTTCCTCTGCCCATTCATCTCCTTTAATGTTACCTTTCTTCCCTCCTTTCATAGCTTTCACAGCTTCCACTACTTCATCATCCATCTCTGAGCATTGTCTAATTTTAGACAACATTTCCATTTCCAAGCTATCTATTAATAGATCCCCCTGGTGCATAGCGTGAATGTGAAAGTATTCAGGTTTGAGTAGCATAACATTTGTATTGTCCTCTGCCTCCCTTTTGTGATCAATATGTCTGGATAATCCATCTGCTTTCCTCAGTAAGCTTCCTGCTTTATGGATCAGGTGGAAATTGAAACACTATAGGAATGGCACCCAATGCGCTTGTTGGCTATTAAGCTTTTTGGTGGACATGAAGTATTGCAGATTCTGGTGATCCATCCAGATCTTGATCGGATGTGTTGCTCCCTCCAAATAATGTCTCCATGCCTCCAATGCTCATATTATTCCCAACATCTTTTTGTCATGCACATCCATAAGGGCAACCTCAGCCTCTAGCAAAGGGAAATCCGAAGTTAAAATTATACTACATATTACAGGGATTGGGGACACACCTAGCAAAGGGAAATCTGAAGAGAAAACTTTAAGGATCCCTTTTCTGATGCCCAGTATATGTGAAGATGACAAAAATCGCCAAATGACATCATACCAAGGGGTAGATGTTGGAAGGGGTGTTCTGCCTCTAAATATAAAACTGTCAACATGCACAAACATGATAGAAAGGGAAATTAGTAATAAAATCTGGAAAAATCATAGAAAATGAAGAATAGAAGGAAATGAAGTGAGGAAAAATATAGAACAAACGTAAAAAAATAGGAGAAACACACAGGGCACCCCCCTAGTCCCCCTAGTCCCCTTACAACATCATAATTCCTTTCCACATCATTCAGTCCTCAGGATAAATAGGCACAAGCATGCCATTTGTCATCTTTGCATAGCATTGATAATACTGCTCCAGTAACAAAGTCAGATGTGTCTGATTCCACCCATAAAGGGCACATGAAATCTACTGGGGCTAATATTGGTCCCTCCATGAACTTCCTCTTTTTTTTAAAAAAAAACCTATTTATTCTCCTTTGTGGCACACCATATGCATGAGACTAAATATGTACAGTAGTAAAGCTTCTTGGTGTCTTCTCCAAAAGAAATTTCTTTGTCATCTGCTTGAAGAGACCACATCATGGATCTATCATCTTGAGTACTGCCAGTGCTAAAATAAGTGGTGCCAGGACTGTGAATAAGGTATGGTGTGTGTGTTGACCATTGTGCATTATATCTCTCTAAGCTAGTGTTTCAAGGTCCAGTCTATAGGACCAAGAATAACCATAGGACCAAACTGAACCAAAGCTTGTTCCAGTCTTTTTTTTGGTTGTGGTTGCCCCCATTTTGGGTCAGTGTGGTTGCCAGTTGCATCATTTTGTAAATATTTGAAAACTGTTCAAAGACTGGTTGCAACTGGTCTTCTTGCAGTATGTAAGATGTACTATATACATGCTTAAAAGTAAGTAAACAGAACTAATATAAGTACTGATTATAACTACTTATAATACAATTGAATGTAGTGGGATAAGCCCTGGTAGAAAAGCAGTCACTTGGTGGGTACTTATATACCCTGTGGCTGTGCAGAGACCATGTGGTCATGTGCTCCTAAAAAAAGAAAAGTTGCACCATTTGCCCCATGACAACAAACCACTCCCATGACTCCAATCCCATCCACCACCACCATTAATGCATACACCCCACCTCCCCAAAGCACCACGAACAAATGAACACAAAGCAGACAGTCCAAATGATGCTAGTCATTGTTTGGGCCATTGAGTATGTTTTTTTAGTCTAGTCTTTTTTCTTTACTAACTATCTTTTTCTTAGTTTCTTACCATTTCCTAATGACATCACCTAGCCACAATGGTATGCACTGAGGCCCACTGAACCCCACCTGTGCCTTACATCACTGCTGCAAGCCTCTGTTCACAGGGTGGCAATGGATACCAGGGTCCAGACAGCAGCAGCAGCCAGGGACAATGGCTGATGCCACATCACTGGACCACCAACTCACCTATGAGCCACTGCTTGTAGGGAGCAATGGTAGTGCTGATGATGAATGACAACACATGCAGGGAGGTGCCCATGAATGACAGGGAGGGGTTAATGGACAACAGGGAGGGGGGAGTGAATAATGATGCAAACAGGGGGGTGACATCAGGCAATGCTGAGAACATGACAGATGACAGTGAGGGGACGACAAACAACAATGTGGGGACAGCAAATGACAATGCAGGGACAACAAATGACAATGACAACACAGGGACGACTCACCACAATGCAGGGACAACTAACAACAATGCGAATGGGGGGTTATGACATATGATGAGGCCAACCACAATGAATTCTGGTGGATGACATATGACACCCCATGACACCCCACTCTAACCTGTGGGGTGTTTCATTTCATTCTTTTTTCTTTTGTTGTGATGAACACCTGCACCTTGCAGGTGCAGGCATTGTTTTTTTTCTTTTTTTTTTTCTATTAGTAACACCCCCACTGCTGTAAGCACCTGCTGACAGGGTGGATGTAATTAGTTTTATTGAGTATATAATTTAATTTAATTACACTAGAGAACATTGTAGTAAAACCCATCAGAACCAGTTTTTTGAGGGCGACCAAACCAAATAGGACCAGTCCTATTTGTTTCAGTTGTGGTCCTCCAGTTGTGGACAATGGTTTGGACTGGTTGTGGTCCCTGGTTGCCCCTTTGGGGGTCAAAAAACCAGACTGAACTAGACCTTAAAACACTACTCTAAGCTCTGCCCCTCTGTTCTTTCTATAATGTTGGTAGTTTACTGAAAGTGCTGTGCTGTCTCCCTGTATCCACAATATACTGGTTTGAGTGGGCCACTGCTAGAGGCATGGCAGGTCTGAGTTCTCAACAGCTCTGATATACAACACTGATGTTGTGTTTCTTGAATGGTTTGTAGACATGTCAGAGACATGATCAAAGTGTCCTTCATATTCTGTTTGTTGTCCTGTGGCAATTCCATCATGATGCCATACCATGCCATCAGATGTGATGATACAAGCTGTAAAGTGGTCATTGTGGTGGTATATTACACCTCTGAGCTCATATGTAGTATGTTGCCCATTTCTCTGTGTTATGTTCAATGACTTTGTCAGCAATGTAGTGTGCCCTGAAAGGTCAAATGCTAACATGGTAGGAAAATTAAGGAACATGTGTGTTCTTATCAAATGTTGATTACAAGAATGACAATGGGATGAGGATTGAACAGATAAGTTGTCAATGAAATTTTGGAGGGTGGGAAATGGGGTTAATATTGTTGGCAGCTGAAAGCAGACATTTCTGCTTGTTGCACATCATGACCATTGGGGCAATGCATTGATGATGTTGTAACAGGTTGGGAAGAGGCCAACATATAGTCAAATATATTTTGGACACCAGTGAATGCTCCCCATGCAAACAATTTCTCATGCCAATGGGCTTGTCAAATGAGCTCACTTTGATGTTCAACAATCGCTATTCAAAGCAGTTGACAGAGATCAGAGCAAATGGTCAGCTGGAGCACACTCTGTGTTTTGGGCAGAAAGAGCTATGGTTTGTAAATGTATGGGTTGTTCTCCTTACTTTGCAGTTACAGGATCACATCCCCTCATCCCACTTGACATCTCCAAAGCCATGTACTTGCAACCCCTTCCCAATTCTATTCTGTTGATGACTGATCTCATTGCCTGACATGCTATTGCACTACAAAAATGTTCAGGTGACATCAAAAGACTTTATTCAAATGTCTACACTGCTCAACTTGAAGCTGCAAAATGTTTCAAACTTGTCCACCAATGCACCATTTGCAAATACAACTTTGAAAGAGGCAAATTAGCACTACTTTGAAGCACACAGATCAAAAAGTCCCTCAACTGCAAGATGTGACCTCAATATCTTGACCCCCTCACCATCATTGAACAAAATTATGGAGGAGCCTACATCCTCTGCAAACTCAACAGATCAGTATTCCATTGCCCCATCACTGCCTTTTGACTTCTTCCCTACTTAGCTTGACAATCTATTCTACTTCCTCCAAACTTACTCAACATTGACTCAGAATGCCTCGAAGCACTTTGAAGCACTTCAGATGTTGATGCCAAGCTTAATGAAGAATTCCCAGACCTCAGAAATGATTAGTTCTTCCTTTTCCTCTTTATTTAATGACTCATCCATCTTTTAAAAAATTTTAGTGTACTATACAAGTTGCAATATCACCATATGGCATGGTTGTACAAAACTTCAAAAGGGTTTTTTGGCCATGATGATCTACTGAGCCTTTTCCTTATTTTGTAATGTATTTTTCTTCAATATTACTTGACACCTTTCACAACACTTATGAACTCAAAAACACAAACACAGATCTTATTCCAAACATTCTGAAACTTCTCTTTTTACTTGTACTTATTTCTTATTTGACTTCTTTCAGTTTCACAAAATCATGAATTAAGTACAAAAATCACAAAATAAAATAAAATGTCCTACTCCTCCTCCAACATTGTCAATTTCCCTGTCCAACATCTCCCATTGAGCTCTCTTCTGCACTGACTCCTCTGCAATCATCCACTGATGCTCTGATGTGTCCAACCCTGCCACTACATTCTGTTCCTGACCTTTGCAACCTTTCCCTTTACCATCTCACTTCATCTACATGTGCACCTCCAAAGGGCCAGCCTCCAGCATCTGCAAAGGCCCCATGACCCAAATATGCAGCACTAACACACTGTAGATGATCAGTGAATGTACAAAACAATTTTGAACTCATCACTTACTGGGCTTCAGACATTCTGAAGATTTTGTAACTGCCACTTTCACCAGTGCCCTCTTCCCCTTCCCATTTGGCACACCTTTTCTCAACACCCACTCCCAGTAACAGCCCTGCACCTCCTGGGTACACTTTCAACATTTTGTGGCCTCATCATCCATGATGCACTGTGATTGGCTCTTGTATCCTGCACATTGATTGCACTAAAACACAAATTGGGTTAGACATTGAAAATTGCATGAAAAAGATGGGACTTACCAGTCCATCAAATTTGAGCAGCTCCCCACTCTCAAATTTTGCCTTCTTCACAATAACTCCCTGTCATTTTTGTTATCATCCTCCTCCTCCTTGCCTGCTTTCTGCTTCTGGGTCCCAATGATTTCAATTTGGTCTTCATTGTCCTTGGACAGCAACAGCAATGGCGAGGGTGAGGATGAGGATGATAGCCCCAGCACCCACCTCTGCCACTGTGAACAACTGCTCACAGGGCAGAAAGCAGGTGCTAATGGATGACAATGAGCTGTGCTCAACAATGAACTAACCATGAGGGGAGGGACAACAACAACAGCCATGACAACAGTGGGATGATGGCGAGATGACAAAGGCACCTACCCACTGCTCCCTGCCCCCCTGGCCCACCTCAACTGCTACGACAGGCCTACAACAACACCGCTGTGAGCAACTGCTCATGGGGTGGATCCCTACCCTGGCCCCAATGACAATGACAATTGTTGGAGCAGACTATATACGCTGCACAGGGGAAGAGACTACACGTTCCTTACAACCTACCTGGGGTTTAGTTAGACTTACAGCTAGGGTTAGCAGAGGTAAGAACACTGTATTCCTACTACGGTACAGGTTCTCCTTATATACATAATATTAAGGATGTCACATGACTCGGGAATGTGTTTACCGCATGTATGCGCAGTAAGCGCAGTAACATGCGTATGCTGCATGTATTGCCTCATGTATACATGTGTATGCTGCATGTATTGCCTCATGTATACAGCATGCATCAGGGATTAATTTCAACACCCCCCCTCAAACTGTACAGCGCTCTAAGCAGCTAAGTTTGAATCTCGAAAGTAATTCCGAGAGAGTCTCTAAATTTCCTGAATAGGACGGCGCCAAGGTTCTTTGTGAACATGTCAGCCGGATTATCACTTCCAGGAATGAAAACGACTGTGACTTTGTCATTTTCTATGCATTCGCGGGTGTAGTGGTAGCGAATGTCTATATGTTTGGTCCTTCTTTCCTGAACTGGATTTGATCCAATAAAGATGGATCCTTGATTATCAGCGCAGATTGGTATGCGCTTCAGTGTATATCCAAGTTCCTGGAATAAGGACTCTATCCACACTATCTGCCGACAAGTGTCGGAGAGAGCCATGTATTCGGCTTCTGTGGATGACAGTGCTACAGTTTTTTGTAAACGGGACTGCCAGCACACAATGCCACTCGCCAGAGTAGCAAAGTAACCCGTTGTAGATCGGCGCTTGACTGTGTCAGCTGCCCAATCAGAATCTGTGAAGGCCTGTAGCCCCTCGGATTTCTCTCCATCATAGACCATACTGTACTTCTGGGTTCCCACCAGATAGCGCATTATGTACATCGCTTTGTCTAGATGTTCTTGGCTAGGATTAGCCGAGAATTGCGACATCTTGATTACCGTGTAAGCGATATCAGGTCGCGTTCCGAGCATCAGATACAATAAAGATCCGATCACAGACTGATATTTTGATCTAAGCGCCGCGTTTGGCGTCGCTGTGTTCTCCGATGGTTTGTAGCCAGTCGGGAGCGGAGTGGGGGCAATCTTGGCATTTGTCATCTCGAACCTCTCAAGCACTTTGGCGAGATATTCTGTTTGATCGAGTTTGACTTTTGCAGCGGTCTGGGTGACGCGCATGCCTAAGAATTCCGTGACTTTTTCAGTACTACGGCACTCCCAATGCTTCAGGCAAGCATTCTTCTTTTCATCCACAAGTTTCTTGTTCTTGCCCATGAACAAGCCATCATCAACATAGACTAGCGCAATAACGATGCTGCCTGTCTTAGGATCTTTGTGTATGAAGATGCCGGCATCGGAGCTGGCGCGCACGAACCCAATGGTGTGCATAAATGCCTCTAGCTCTCTCCACCATGCTAGTGAAGCCTGTTTAAGGCCATACAATGCTCGGCGTAAGCGCATTACTTTGCGCTCTTTACCCTCGAGTTTGAAACCCTCGGGTTGATCCATATAGATCTCCTCATCAAGTTTGCCGTATAAAAATGCGGTTTTTACATCTAGACCGGTCATATACATGCCTTCTAGAGACGCAAGGGCAAACATGAGGCGTACGGTCTCATAGCGGACTACTGGTGAGAAAATCTCATCAAAGTCAACGCCTTCGACTTGTGAAAAGCCTTTGGCCACGAGTCTGGCTCGTTTTCTTCCGTCCGATTTCACAGAGAAAACCCATCTATTTTTGATCGTTTTTCGATCATGTGGAAGATCGACGATGTCATAGACTTGTCGCTTGTGAAGAGCCTCTAACTCTTCACGACAAGCCTGTTTCCACTCAAGTTGCTGCTGCCGGGGTAGGCGCGCAATATCGCGAAATTGGTTTGGAACTAGGCTTTTTCCACTTGATGGTGTGACTGCTTTTGACAACAGCCAGCGGATAAGCTCATCTCCACCTTCCTTGGTTATCTTTTTAATATAACCTGCTTCGTCCAGTTCCCCCATTGGGTGATCATGTTCTTGATTATTGGAATCGGGCACACTCTCGTGGGGTGCCGAACTCGGTCCAGCAACTGGTTCTTGCTGTTGAGGTCGTGGTCGTGTTCGGTTATGATCCGAATCTTGACCCACAGACTTCTTCCAATATCGATCACGCACAATGTCTCTCTCTATGTCAGAGGGGAGTCGCTGTTCTCCATAGGTATTGCCGGGACGGTTTGGGATTTTCCTCTGCCTGCCTGATCGACGGGGCAATTGCTGCCATTCCTGTTGATCTTCACGTCTTGGACGAAAGTCCTCAGTGTTAACTGGAGGCGGCGGAGGAGGAGCGTTAGTCGCATCGTCATGCGCCTTTTGCTCACTTGGTAAATCATCATCATCATCTTCTGATGATGGAGGAAGGGGCGGATTTTGTGGCGGTATAGGGTCATCGCCATCCGTTCCAGATGAGTGGTCGTCATCTTCTGGTTCTGGTGGAAAATCACCAAGGTCTGTCTTGGCAGGAGTTTTAGCTCCGGGACAGCATGGGAACATCGTTTCATCAAATAGTGCCGTAGCACCAATGAATATTGCGCCATTTCGTCGCATGAAACGATATGCTTTAATGCCATCTTCTACTCCAAGGTACGTCATTAACTCCGATCGAGGAGACAATGTTGTTGGACGTTTTTCCTTTAGTAGATAGACATAAGCACCGCAACCGAAGACCTTCAGATTGTTTAGATCTGGGCGGACCTTTGTCAGGTCCTCAAAAGGTGTCAGCCATTTCAGGCGCCTTATTGGGGTTCGGTTGTATAAATGTGTTGCATGTTCTATGCAAAATTCCCACCATGATTGTGGTAGACAAGCGGTGAATCGCAGGGTTTGCGACTTTTCCATTATTGTCCTTATAGCGCGCTCTGCGCGCCCATTCTGTTGGTGAATGTGGGGTGCAGACATCTCTATTTTGATGCCTAAATCCTTGAGCTGTTTTTGTAGCTCACGATCCTTGAACTCGCCCCCTGGATCGACACGCCAGCGCTTGATTGTAGCGCCATATTGGGTCTTAGCCATTGCTAGAAATTGTCTAATCGCTGCAGCAGCGTCAGATTTCTTTCTGAGACATTGGACCCAAATATGTGACGTTTTGTCATCCAGAAATACAATGAAGTATTTATGTTTGTGGTACGATAGTACCGGGAGTTCCTTTAGGTCGGAATGTATTAATTCAAAGGATTTGTCAGCTCGTGAGTCTGACTCGGGAAAAGATTTTGAGGTCATTTTCCCTTCTGCACACCCTGGACATATAATTTTGTCTTTAGGAATAATTAAATTCCTTGGGAATTTTATGGTGCTTTTAGGCATTTTCCCTAGCGCCTCTTTGGATGGGTGTCCAAGTCGCCTATGCCAAGTCAAGTAGTCAGCGACATAAATGGTCGCGACATTAACCTTTTTGGTGCTCAATATATGAGTCCGAGCCCAATAGATCGTGTCATTCCTCCTTAGAGGGACACAATGCATGATTGGGTTTCCATGCTCGATGAATGAAATGTATGCGGAGGAACCACGCACATCACTTCCATCTTGTAAAAAGACCCCCATTGACATCAATCGAGTATTAATGTCGGGTATGTAGTAGACGGGGTATAGTCGCGTTTCACGCGTCTCTGACTTCCCATTACATACTACCTGGTGCCTAATGAAGACTGCTCCTTTTCCTACTATATGAGTAGTACCAGTGGCCGTTTGGACCAAGGTAGAGTCCTTCCTCGGTAAAGGCTCGTAAGAAGCGAAATCTTTCATTTCACCAGTGAAGTGTTTTGATGCGCCTGAATCCATGATCCAGTCGGCACCTTTCTTACAATCTCCCTTTGCACACATAGCACATATATTAAGATCTACATAATTCCATGATACATTTAATAGCGGTAAAATTTCACATGAAAAGTTCGCTGTATTCATAGGAATTTTAATCTTAGTGCTTGTGGCAGGGAAAAGGACTGACCTGTCATCATACGCCCCTGTGTCAAGGGGTTCATCGACGAGCATTTTGTCGACGGCTTTCCACACTTCCTCGTCAGTTACCGGAGGTTCGGATCCGAGGGAGACGGTATCGTCTTCTACCTCCTCGATCGTAGCCTCGGTTTCTGGCTCTATCCTCCTTCTCTTACCTTCTCGCACCGTAAGGTGCTCTTCCAACGGTCGCAGGTTTTTCGCGCTGCGCGGAAGTTGCATGCGCTCGAGGGTGTCTCGAGCTTGCTGGTATTCGGTGTAAACCGAGCGAGAAGAGGAGGCCGCGCCCGTGTATGCCTGTGCAGGCGGTCGGCGGCGAGGATCCCTTGTGGGAGTGTGTTCGCGTCGCTCGATGCGCTGTATGAGCGGCATCGGCGGTATGATGGTGCCATTACCATTTATGGTGGTAAAGGCGTTGGAGGCGAGGTGGGTATGTTTCTCTTTTGGCTTCTCCTCCTTAGTCTTTCTGTCCCCATGTCGTCCACGTTTTCGGGACGAGTCTCCGTTGCTGTTTTGCCCTTCTTTGGGCTGCCATTTGGGGTTTCCCCCCTTGCGCTTAACAGCGGAAAGTTTGTTGGCCTGAGGCTGGCCAGCGGGCTTTCCAACTGCTGAGCGCCTTGAGGCTTCAGCAACAATGGAGTCCTTGACATGTTTAAATGTCAAGGCGCTAGTGGCGGTCGTGTTAAGGACCGTTGCAGACAATGAGTCGTACTCGCGCGGCATCGCAGCAAGTAGAATCATCGCCTGTACTAGCTCGGGGATGGCGACGTTAGCAGCCGTGAGGCGCTCAAATTTGTCAGCCATTCTTGCAATCTCCGGTGCGGGGTTCGCAGCCGGGATCTTGATTGCTATTGCGGACCTAAAGTCCGAAAAGACTTGGGAGGGGCCGTCCACACCATAATCGGTGCGGATGAGGTCCCACACCTCCTCAGCAGTGTCCTTTGTGTTGGCACGCTGCCGAATGGAGGGGGCCAGGCGGAGCACTAGGCTACCAATAGCCTGGTCGTTTTTGTTGCTCCAGGTCTGGAGCTTGGCATTAGCGTCCGCTACCAAGGTAGCGTTCGTCGCCGTCAAGGGAGGCGCCGGGGGCGGTTTTTGCTCCGCCCCGCTAGTTATTTGCCAGAGGCCCTGAGACCTGAGCCACACCTTCATTGAGTCGGCCCATAAAATGTAATTTGATCCATCGAAAGTTTGAACGAGTTTTTCAAGAGTTGAAGACATGATTCTGTGGTGGCAGCTGTTAAAAGCGCTCAATCAGTCTTTTTACTCAATAAAACACGTTTAACGTTCTCAGGAGAAAACACTCCTTCAGAGTGGTTAACCCTAGTCAACCTAGGTTTTATATGCAGCTCGCAGGGAGCACAATGCAGCTTACGAAGAGCGCAAGGTTATAAATTTGGAGACGATGAAGTCTACGTCGTTCGCAGCTAATTAAAGCGCGTTCGCGACGTGCCCAGCAGGGCCCATAACCTGTTGGAGCAGACTATATACGCTGCACAGGGGAAGAGACTACACGTTCCTTACAACCTACCTGGGGTTTAGTTAGACTTACAGCTAGGGTTAGCAGAGGTAAGAACACTGTATTCCTACTATGGTACAGGTTCTCCTTATATACATAATATTAAGGATGTCACATGACTCGGGAATGTGTTTACCGCATGTATGCGCAGTAAGCGCAGTAACATGCGTATGCTGCATGTATTGCCTCATGTATACATGTGTATGCTGCATGTATTGCCTCATGTATACAGCATGCATCAGGGATTAATTTCAACAACAATGATGCCATGTCATCATCATCATCATCAGCTCCTGTAATTGAAGGAGCCTGCAATTGCAGGTCTCCCCAGATGCAGGAGCTGATATATGATGTGAGACAGTGGGTTGACCAGTACCATGCAGATCCCTATGTGCTGATGCATGTGTATGAGATTTTTTTGCAACTATTTTTTTAATGAATAAATATCATAATTTTGTATCAATTGAAGTGTCCATATCATAACATACAATGAGTCCAAAAGAATCATAGAGTATACTACTAAAGAGACCATAGTGAGTAAATAGGCATAGAATTGAAACAAGTCCAGTGGAAAGCATAGAAGTGCTGCTAGCAGCCACCAGCTCATTGCAAAGGGCCAAATATGCAAGGTCAAGAAGGATATACCTTGATCTATCCTGCTATTCATCACCATTATTATCCCCCTCTTCGGCCTTACCCAGCTGCTCCCCCACCTGCTCTTCATCATGTTGGTCAAGCTGCTCCAGTTCCTCCTCAGTAGGCAGCTTATATTGTGTCAACACATCATTCCCATACTTCTCCATGAACTCTTTCACTGGCAGATTTTTCCATGCCACACATGCAGACCAGGTGCTGTACAACTCTGGATCATGAGGCAGAGCAACATGTGTGCCACCCTGGGTGTAATCAGCAAGCTCACAGAGCGAAGCTGTTCATTCCAGTAGATTGGATCAAACCAATCAATTGGGAGTGACTTTGGGAGTGCCAGAAGCTTTGATTGCTTTGGCATTGGAGGGTCTTCACAGCATTGCTCAGTTCTGTAACCATAAAATTAGCCAATAATAAAAGGGAATGTCACTTGAACTCACTTGAAGCAACCACTTTTGCTTTTATTCATCTGCTGTCATTGTTTGTCTGCCATACGGAAGAATGCAGTCACCTCTGTTGCTCAACCCTCCTTCTCCTTGATGTGGTAAACTGAATCTGTGCCCCCTTATGCCAACTCATCATCAGAATGGGCCTCATTTTCATTAGCCAAGGCCAAGACTTGATCATTAAAGCCCTGTGCTTTGAATACTTCAACTCTGCCACTAGCAAGCTATTGAACTTGTGTCAGTGTAATCTACATTTCCAAGTCAATAGAAGCAAAATATGCACAGTATTACATTGCTTCCACACTGAAGTCATCTGCTTTCCTTTCACAACACTCCCTGGACTCTTTGCCTCTGACTTTGCAAGCCCATACATATAGGAAAAGACAAAACTTTGGTAAAGTTTGCGCATGAGTGCAAAGTCATGGACACAAGACAGGGTTGCTCCCATGTGACTATACCCATACCCAGTTGAGACCTGCTCAAATGTCTTGAGTGCAATATGTTCATGGAGTAGATTGTACATGGACTCAGGATCACCACTCAGGACATCGGGCACCCACTTTGCAAGCCCAAGGCATGCCACAGTCCTAAAGATGAGTAACAAATGACATTCCTGGATGCACCTAATGTTTGCAGCAATCATCCCATCCTCAAGAGAGCTGAGGAGCTCAGCTACTTTGGCTTTGGCATCTTGTATTCTACCAGAGTTGTCATCGAGACTGGATGTTACTGAGTTTTGGAGCTGTGCTTCAGATGAATAATGCTGAGTGAATGGTGCTTTGTCTTCAGGAGCAACCTTTGGTGAAACAGTGCTCTGGTGTGGGAGACACCACAGGACACAAAGATGAAGCTCAAGAGCTGCCTAAGATACAGCAGAACTGTGAAGTGATCAAATACAATGTAACACAAGTTGCACACCTTTGTTTTCTCTGCCTCTTTTGGTACCTCTCCCTTTCTCATGTGCCAGTCACTAGGTTTCTTGGCTTTCCTGGGTTGCTTAGTGAAAACTTTGCATGCTTTCTTTGCTCGTGAGGGGCTGGGGTTTGCACTGCTAGCTGGTGAGCACTTGCACTTGTTACCAGATGAGGTGCCCTTCCCTAAGCCAGATTCAGAATCAGCAGGAGGTTGCATGTGAGCATCAGAGTCAGACATTGGGGATGATGGTGGTCAATAATCAAGGTATTCAATCAAGCCAGAACATGTGTACAGTGCATGGCACGAAATGCATCGAGACAAAGGAATTTTGAGCAGCATGATCACATGGCAGAAGAAAGGATTGCCCATGATCGATTGATCCTCGTGCTGATGCAAATTATCCAAATTATATTACATAACTGCTAAGTACTCAAATCCAACTGCTGCACCACTGCTGCACCCACTGCCTCAAAGGCAGTTGAGTTTCAACTGCCCTAGCTTTTGCCTGTGGTGTGAATGTGACGTGGTGCAGCAGTGTGCCATTGGTGGAATTCCTTGACTAACTGAGGGGAATTCACATTGGACTCTTTGACCCATGAGTTCTCCTCATACCCATAGCCCTTCTAGTGCACCAAATACTGGAGTTTTCCTCAACACAACTGGCTGTCCAAGATTGACCCAACTTTATACTGGGGTTCTCCCTCAATCACTGTAGGCAGTGGTGGTGGACATGAATGGCATCCCAGGAATGGATCTGGGGGAGCTGGAAGCAGTTTGACAACATGGAAGACAGGGTGGAATCTGGACATGGAGGCTGGGAGGCATAGATGATAGGCATGCATTCTGACACACTTGACAATGGGGAAAGGTCCCAGGAAGTGATGAGTGAGTTTCTTGGATGGACACATAGTGGAGATGTCACTGGAGTCAAGATAAACTCAATCACCAGCATTGTACTGAGGGGTCGCAGAATGGCGTTGGTTGTAAAAGCACACCATGTCGTCCTTCACCTTTGCTAAGGCTGCCTTTGCCTCCTCCAAGCTATCCCACATGTGTTCTGTGAACTAATCCACCGTCTTGATGTGTGAGGGAGTTTGGCGAGGTTCAAATCCCATGCGTGGATGTCATCTAGTGTCTAAGAGGAAAGGGGTCTGTTGAGTGGAAGCATGGACATGGTTGTTGTATCCACACTTGGCCAAGGGGAGAAGATCATCCCAATTGTCCTGGTGCTCATTGAAAAAGATGTGGATGTACTGCTCCAATTCCTGGTTGACTCCCTTGGTCTGGCCATCAGTTGTGGGTGATAGGTGGTCAAAGCAAGAAGTTTGATCCCCAAAAGTTGGTACAGCTTGTGAGTGAACTCTGCCATGAACTGAGGGCCACAGTCAGAGAGGAAAGCACCAGGAAGTCCATGTAACTTCCACACATGGTGGAGATAGAGTTGGGCAGCACCCAGGGCACTAACAGTGGTGTGAGTGGGAATGAAGTGAGCACATTTTCCCACTGAATCAACTGTGCACATCACCACATCAAACCCATTTGACTCTGGCAACTCCACCACAAAGTTGACACTGACAACATCCCAATGAATCTCTGGAACAGGAAGAGGGTGTGGCTTTGCAATGAGGAATCTTGGTGAGTAAGCAAAGGTCACAAGTACAACAATACTGACCAATGAGTCATGACATTTGTGGCCACCAATAATTCCATGAGGAAGCTCCAAGGTCTTCCAGCATCCAGGATGACCAGCAATCTGTGAGTCATGGTGTTGGGATATGATGCGCTGGTGAAGGTCTGGGTCATTGGGGATGTAGATGTGATCCCTGAAATACAACAAGTCCTCCCTTTCAGCCCACTCTCCCACATGCAAGGAAAGGGTGGATCCCTTCCTCAGTTCTTTAACAGCTCAGGCAACAACATCCTCGTGTAAACTGCTATGGTTTGCACAATGAATGTTAAGACTATAGGTCCTTGACTCAGCCTCGGCTTTGTGTATCGCAGTTGGAGGCTTTCCAACTGTATCGGTATCACACTAGGAGACTTTCCTAGTGTATCGGGCTTCCTGCCTTCACTTGGGTACTTCCTCAAGTAGTTACGGCTATCCGTACTCAGAGGCTTTCTGAGTAGACCGTTTGTTCATGTATCACAGTTGGAGGCTTTCCAACTGTTGAGTTTGGGTTATCACAGCTAGGGGCTTCCTAAGCTGTCGAGTTCGAGTGTATCACAACTAAGGGACTTCCTTAGTTGTCGAGTGTTCAGGTTGAGTCTAAGACCGTTGGTTGAATTAGGTCAAGCTGGAGAATACAGACAGTATTACTACAGCTTATATATGGTTCGAAGGTGTCTATCGTCCAATCGGATTGTAGGATTGTTATCAAGTATAAATAGAAAGAACAATAGAGAAGACAGGCCTCATGCATAGCATGAGGCGTCTGATGTCGCGGATCCAATGTCAAGGATCCAATGTCAGGGGCATGCTGCAGTGCAGCATGTCGATCGTGAGGGTCCGACATCACGGACCTCATGTAAAGGGGCTGTTGTACCATGGTGCATGTGGGAGTGGTTTGGGGGCATGGAGTCGTCATGCGTCAGGGCATCTGCTGTCGGAGGTGAGTTGAGTCGAATGGAAAAATTAAAGGACCCGGCCTTGCCGGCGTATGTCTGGCCGTCGTGGGTTACGATAACAGAAAATTGTAACATCACCCTCTCTCTATCTTTGAAGTCACTGACTTTGAATAACATCTTCGTTTCTCCTCCGGGGTCTGGTTGGGTGTGGTCTGGATAGGTGAATGGGGTGGGGTCGGGGGGTGCAATGGAGGAATAGCTCATGTCCAAACTCAGACCACGACCGGGTTCTTCTGGTTCATGCTGCCTCAGGCAGTGGTGTCAGTGGGGTGATATTCTCATAGAGGGAAGGGTTCTCCATAGGGCGTTGTAGGATGGAGAATTCGATGTCTGTAATTGGGGGTTCGGGTCTTGGTCGAAAGATTTCATAAAGGCAGAATGTGAAGGTAAGGGCAGTCGCAACAGCTAGGATCGTGCCGACGACAATGGCAAGAATCTCTATTCCAGTGAGCATGGTTCGTCTCTTTTCTTTTCTAGGGGTGGTCCTTCTGTAGTTGGTTCGGTGGGTGTTTTTTGGTCTTGGTTTCTACAGCTGTTGTCGCTGTTTATATGCCCCTAGGATTGTCTTGGCATGTTTCAGATTTCCCTCAGGTTCCCAGGAGTTTTCTGAAGTTGGGTATCTGACCCACTTCACTAAGAAGTGCTTGGTCCTTCCTTTCTTCTTATGTCCGATGATCACTTCCACTTCGTACTCCGATTCGCCTTCTATCAGGTCAGGCGGTGGTTCTGGGAAGTTCGGTCCATGTGTCTCGGTTTCTTTGTATGGGGAAAGGAGCGCCGCGTGGAACACCGGGTGTATCTTCCACTGTTCTGGCAACTTCAGTCGGTAGGAGAGTGGGCTCAGGACCTTCTCGATAGAGAATGGTCCTTCTCTTTTCAGTGCGAGCTTCTTTGTTTGGTGTGTCGTTCTGAGGTTCTTCGCTTCTAGCCACACTCTGTCTCCTTCCTTGAACAGGGTGAAGTGCCTCGTTGTTCTTTCCGCCATCATTTGTCTGGCCAACTCGTGAGTTGCCTTCGCTTTGTCTCAGGCCCGTTGCAGTGCAACTATTTGTTTTTCTATGGCTGGTATGTTCATCTTCAGGTAGGGGAGTGGGATCACCTTGGGCTTATAGCCCATCATGAGGTAGAACGGGGAGTTCTTCTGTACAGAGTGCATTCTCTGGTTGTGCGTGAACTCCGCGGTTGGGAGGAGGTGTTTCCAATTCTCCTGGTTGTTCAAGCAGAAGATCCATAAGTATACTTCCACTTCCTGGTTCACCCGTTCTGTCTCCCCATCGGTCTGGGGGTGGTACACCATGCTCATTGCCAGCTTGATTCCGAGCAATCTTCCTAGCTCCTGGAAAAGCTGTGAGGCGAATCTGGGATCCCTGTCGGAGATGATCTTGTCTGGGAGGCCGAATCATTTGTAGACATTGTCTCGATAAAGGGTGGCCGCTCCCAATGCATCTATCATTTTCCTGCAAGGGATAAAAATTACCCCCTTCGTAAGCCCATGGTCTACCACGACCATGAGTGCATCATAACCATCGGACTCTGGTAGGTTGGTTATGAAATCTGTTGTCACCATTGCGAATGGTCTTGTTGCTTTGGATTTGATCGGTTGTAGCGGGGGGTTCATTGGGTGCATGTTGACCTTCATCTGCTGGCATACTGCACATCCAGCAACATAGTTTTTGATGTACGTCATCATCCCCGGCCACCAGTAGTCTCTCCTGATCATTTCGGTTGTCTGCCATTGTCCTGGGTGTCCGCTGGTTACTCCTTCATGGTATTTTTGCACCAGCTTCTTCCGTAGTTCTCCGTTGTCCAGGACGTAGCACCTGTCTCAGAAGAATAGAAGGCCGTCTTCTATCTTCCAGTCTTCTAATGCCGACCTTATCGGCAGTGTTTCTTTGGTCTTTAGCGCCTCGATTGCGCTCTTTACCAGATCGTCTTTCATGATACTACCCGCAAGTAGATCATGCATTTCTGTGTCAATGAATTTCACAAATATCGTTTCTGGCAGCATTGTGACATCTTCATTATCGTTGTCTTCTTCCGGTATATGGTCTGCTCTCCATGATAGCGCATCGCTCTGTACCATCTGAGATCCAGGTATGTGGACAAGTTGCAAGTCGAATTCCGATAGGAATAAGCTCCATCTTGCCTGTCGTCTGTTCAGTTTCTGTGCCATCTGGAAGTACGTTAGGTTCTTGTGATCCGAGAGGATTACTACTGGGTGTTCTGAACCCAGCAAGTAGTGTCTCCAAGTTTCCAGCGATCGTACTATCGCCAGAAGTTCCCTGTTGTATATCTCGTAGTTCCATTCCATTGGTGTCAGCGCATGCGATATGTATCTGCATGGATGCCAGTCTCCATTCATATCCCTTTGTCTCAGCACTCCTCCAGTCGTGTGTTTTGAGGCGTCTGATTCGATTGTGAATGGCTTTGTTGGGTCTGGCATCAGCAGTACTGGTGCTTCTGCAAATTTCCTTTTCAGCGTCTGAAAGGCCTGTTCGCATTTGGTTGTCCAGTTGAAGGTTTTGTCCTTCTTCATCAGCTCATTAAGCAGTCTGCTTGTCTCCGCAAAATGTCCGATGAATTTCCTGTAGAAATTCCCAAACCCTAGGAAAGATCTGACCGCTTTTACGTTTGTCGGGGTTGGCCAATCCTGTATACCTGCCAACTTCGTGTTGTCCATGGAAATCTCGTTAGGTCGGATGATCAGACCCAAGAATTCCACTTCGTGGACGTCAAACTTGCATTTCTCTGGTTTCAGGTATAGGTTGTTCTCTGCCAGCCTTTGCAGTACTCTCTTTGTCCTTTCCTGGTGTTTGTTCTGATCCTTGGAGAATATCAGGATGTTGTCCATGTAAATCACGAGCCATCCCTCTCTGATCATGTTGCGGAATATCTTGTTCATCATTGCCTGGAAGGTTGCTGGTGAGTTGCATAATCCAAAGAACATCACCGTTGGCTCAAACAGCCCCCGATTTGTCTTGAAGGCTGCTTTCCATTGATCTCCATCTTTGATCCTGACGTTGTGATATCCCCATCGGATGTCCAATTTCGTAAACCATTTTGCCCCTCTTAGTTTGTACAACAGGTCTCCTACCAGTGGCAGTGGGTAGGTGTTCTTGATCGTTCCGTTATTCAAGTACCTGTAATCTTGGCAGGGTCATAGCACGTCTGAGTCCTTCTTCGCAACGAAGAAGAATGGCGACGCCATGGGCGATTTTGATGGTCGGATGTATCCTTTCTGCAGGCTTTCATCTAGAAACTTGTCGAGTTTCTTCTGTTCTGCCGGCGACAACAGGTAAACCCTGCAATCCTTTGCTACAAAGTCTGGTTTTAGTTCGATCGTGTGGTCCCAGGGTCTTGATTCTGGGAATCGTTCCAATGCTTCCTTTTCGAATATCCGTCGATACTCCTTGTACTGTTTGGGGAGTAGTTCGTCTAGGGTCTTCTGTTTGGGGTCTCCTTCCTTCTTGTGTGTCAGGTGTTGAGAGACCGATGTCTTTGCCCTAATCCAGATGTTTTGTCCATAAGCATATCGCGGTGATCCTTTTGCCTTCACGATCCGAGAGATTTTCTTCGTTGTCTGAGAATATCCATATCTTGGCTCGTCATATTCCTCTGTCAGCGGTGTCTTAGCTGGTTCAAATATTCCAACGACGGGTTCTCCTTGGATGTAGGTGACCAGTAGCTCGTCGTCTTCGATCCTTGGTTCGAGTGCCTCTTTCGGTTGTTCCGTTGCCTGTTCCGTTGCCTGTTCATGGTTTGCCTGTGCTGGGTTTTCCTTCCCAGTGTCTTCTTCGTCTTGCGGCCCAATGGGTTCCGCATTCTGAAGAGTCGTGATCGCGATCTCTTCATCGTCTATTTCTTCAATTGACGCCTTTCTTGTCTCAACGGGCATCTTGCTTCCTCTTGGTTCAGCATGGAGGGCTCCCCCCATTGATCTTGCCTTGGCGATGATTCTTCGGCAGTCCATTCACCACTCTTCATTCGTTGGTTTCTCTTTCTTCGGGGTAATCTTTTCCCTCTGTTTCACGACTATTTGGGCCAATGCCAGTCGTCTTTCTTCTTTCTTGGCGGCCAGTTTCTCCAGTTCTCTGGTTGCCACCTTTTTCCATTGTGCTTGTTCTTCCTCAGCAGTCTTCTTCTTGAGGGCGAGCTTTTCTTGATCTCTAGCGATGATGCCTCGGCACCATGCCTGTCGTTCTTCTTTTGTCATGTCAAGGGGGTTCTTCTTATTTTCAGTTCCCCTTCAGCGCCATGACAGGTGTTTGTCGTTGGTTTTCTTTGTCAGTACCCTACCAATAAGGGTTCTTCCTTTCCCATATGAGAACTCTGGGTAAGTCTCATCCTTTGTCCTGAACTGGAAGGTTCTGATCTTCCAGTCGATCACTGGGTTGATCCTTCTGAGCCATGGCAGACCTAGGATTGATTCCTTTCCCAGTCCTGCAATCAGGAAGGTTGTTGGGAAAGTCCTTCCGTTGATCGTTAAGAGTCCTCTGGCACAGTGGGAGATTTCCCCTCTCTTGTTTGGGGTTCTGTCCACATTCTTGACTCTGATTACCCTTTCCAGGGGGCGCAATTCGAATCCACTGCTTTCTGTGAATTCATGGCTCATGAATATCCCTCCCGCTCCTGAGTCGAGTAGGGCTTTAGTTTCGATGTCTTTTCCTCTGCCTGTCCCTGCCACTTTGACATCTAAGCGCATAGATTGATTTTTCAAAGTGGCCAGTAGTACAGAGCAGACGGAAAGTTCAGTGGTACCTGGCATCGAAGCAGGCCACCCCTTTAAAAACCCTCATCTCCGATGGCAGCGATGGCAGTCGCTTTCTCTTCTCCATCGAGTTCGTTCAAGATTGCTCGGATCTTTGAGTAGGCTTCTTTGCCTTTGTTCTTTGGGGATGGCCGGTCCTCGGTCCTTCTTTCCCCTTTCTTGTGTTTGGTTGCTCTGTGTCCGGGCTGGTGGCACACAAAGCACAATCCTTTCTTCATGTGTTTGATCCTCTCCTGGTAGGAGAGGCGGTTGATCTTGAGTGGGGTTTCCTTTGCCTTAGAGGCCAGGAGCTTCTTTGTAAAAGCCTCCTGCAGCCTCCCCGTTATGGCTTTTGCTCTCTTCCACTATCCATCATACTTGGAGGCGGTGTTGATCATTCCTTCCAAGGTCGTAGGGATTGTTTCCATGTTGAAAACTCTTTCGAGGAGCTTGGGGTTCAGCCCATCCATGAAGAGTTTGATCAGGGCGGTGTCATCGTTGATTCCCGCCTTCTCTCACAGGATTCAGAACTGTGCAATGTAGTCCTCCAGGTCCTGTCCCTGCTTCAATGTCTTCATCTCGGTTCTGGCCCTGCCAGCTTCGTCGATCGGCATGAATGCTGTCTTGAGCGCCGATTCAAAGGCTGACCAAGTTCCTAGGTCTTCCTTTTCTGCCCATGTCTGTGCCCAGGGTGCGGCGGTTCCTCCATTCATGAATGACAACGCGAAGATGATTTTCTTTTCATCTGTGTCATAGATTCCATGATTTACTCTCAGATAGAGTTTCACTTCTTGCAAGAACTTTGCAGTTCTCGCTCGGTCCCCTGTGAAGTCAGAGGGGGTTCGGATTCTAATCTCCTTGTTTGATGCGGTGGGTTCGGTAGACATGTTATCGGGGATGTTGTCGTTGGATAAGGAGAATGGGTCTCGTTCTGGGGTTTGTCTGAAAGATGTTGTGTCTGCACCTAGGTAGGTGGACTTCGTAGATTAGCTTGACCTTTTGTTAAGACTATAGGTCCTTGACTCAGCCTCGGCTTTGTGTATCGCAGTTGGAGGCTTTCCAACTGTATTGGTATCGCACTAGGAGACTTTCCTAGTGTATTGGGCTTCCTGCCTTCACTTGGGTACTTCCTCAAGTAGTTATGGCTATCCGTACTCAGAGGCTTTCTGAGTAGACCATTCGTTCATGTATCACAGTTGGAGGCTTTCCAACTGTTGAGTTTGGGTTATCACAGCTAGGGGCTTCCTAAGCTGTCGAGTTTGAGTGTATCACAACTAAGGGACTTCCTTAGTTGTCGAGTGTTCAGGTTGAGTCTAAGACCATTGGTTGAATTAGGTCAAGCTGGAGAATACAGACAGTATTACTACAGCTTATATACGGTTCGAAGGTGTCTATTGTCCAATCAGATTGTAGGATTGTTATCAAGTATAAATAGAAAGAACAATAGAGAAGACAGGCCTCATGCATTGCATGAGGCGTCCGATGTCACGGACCTCATGTAAAGGGGCTGTCGTACCATGGTGCATGTGGGAGTGGTTTGGGGGCATGGAGTTGTCATGCGTCACGGCGTCTGCCATCGGAGGTGAGTTGAGTCGAATGGAAAAATTAAAGTACCCGGCCTTGCTGGCATACGTCTGGCCGTCGTGGGTTACGATAACAGAAAATCGTAACAATGAATGTCACATAGGATGTCCTGCTCCTTGCCCTGGGGTGTGATGCCTTCCAGTGCCCATAGTGTTTGAAGGTCCAGTCTATAGGACCAAAAAAAAGACTGAAACTGGACTGAACTGGACTGATTAGGACTGGACCAGTGGTCTATTTATGGACCAGTCTTTTGCAGTCCAGTTGCAGGTCTTTCATTTTGAAAAATAATGTAGGACTGCAAAAAGACCGGTTTAAACCTGTTGCAACTGGTTAAACGTCATGTGCATTATATGACCATGTAAACCTGATTATTCCCTTTAATTTGACCTTTGTTTCATCAAAAACAGTCAAGAATTGAGAAAGATATGATTAAATTCATTTTGGTACAAGTTTTTCTTTTTTGTTCAACTTGTATCAGAATCACTTTGATTCTAACTCACTCATATTTTGAGCATTTTGCTTCATTATATTTTTTGGATATGGAGATTTTATGTAGGTAAATATGCTCACCATCCATCAATGTAAGATATGCCTCACATAACTTATGGTTGTCACATTCCATTTTGCCTGCATCTTTAGCAGATGTAATTCAGTTTCAGTCATAGCTACATCAAATCTTCATTAAATTTGGATCAAAAGCCGGGTATTTACAAGCTCTATCATGTTAAATTATCCTCTCAAGGTTCCAAGTAGTGATTGTTGAGATACAGATGGCTTATATTAGCATGACAAATTTTACATCAAAAAACTGATCTGAGCCAGTCTTTTTCTGGTCCATTAACTGAAAAAGACCGGTCCTAGGTGGTCCAGTTCAGTCCCCCCAATATCTGGGTTAGTCCTGGACTGGTTGAAGTTGTGGTTGCCCCATTTGGAAGTCAAAAAATTGGACTGGACCAGACTTTCAAACACTGAGTGCCCAAATGGTAAACAGGTCTGGCTGCAACAACACAATGTTTTGATTGTCATTGCTGCCATCCCCATGGTCTGTACATCAGGAGAGGACATCAGTCTTCCACATGCTGCAACCCAGATGATGGTGCAAGGAGAAGTTGAATCTGAATAGATACAGGGACCAACAAGCTTGACAACAGTTCAATTTCTTGGCCATCATAAAGTACTCAAGATTCTTGTGATCCATCCAAATTTCCCCCTTGTGTTGTGCACCCTTGAGGAAGTGTCACCACTCCTCAAGCACATGTAGGGTGTAGCATGGGTCACACCATGGGTAAAATGTAACACACTGCACCTGCACCTGTCAACACCACACCCATTCTAACACTGCAACCGTGGTGACAGGTTTAACCCATGGTCTGTCATAAAACACTGCAGGTGTGACACCATAATTTTGACTACATTTTTGCCTTGTATTTAGACATTCTACACTGTTGAACATCCTGCATTTGTATCTTTACTAACTCAACTACACATTGTATACAATACTTGAGCAACAGACAATAAATCTTTGTACAGAGGGACTTATATTTGATTATTTTTGAAAAAAAAGACACCTCCACCACTCAAGAAGAGTGAGGGAGGGATTTGTGTATTTCATAATTCTATACAATACTAAATAATTAAAAAAAACACTGTCTCGCCTTGCAGCAAGATGGGGGGCAAGGAGAGGTCCTTCTCCTTCTTTGCAGTAGTGCCCCTGCCCCTTGTGGTCCTGGATCATCCTCCCTGTCCTCATCCTGTCCTTTCTCCCCATTTCCACCCCATGAGCAGTTGCTTGTGGCGGAGGTTGGAGGTGCTGTGGTGGTGATTGTGATGATGACCATGGTGGCCATGGTGGCTGGTGTTGGCATTGTTGTTGTTGTTGTCATGGTAGTCACATAATTGTGAGTTAAAACCTGTAAACAATGCAAATGAAGTTGGTTGAATAAAGAAAAGTAAGATATGAACAAAGAAAAGCTTACCTAGGGCCCAAACAATGATCAAAGTCATTGAGGCCCATTTTGTATGCTTCATGTCACTAGAGTAGGACCTAACAAAACTGTTAGTTGTGAAATAAGAAAGTTGAAATACTTACAAATGATGATTTTGCCATCATTTCTTCTGATGATCGATGTCCAGCATCTTCTGCAGCCAATGACTTAAATAACCATTGATACCCATGACACTGCCAAAATGGGTATGGTATGTCACAGGTCCAGCATTTTGGCAACTGTACCCATACCCATCAAACCTGTGGGCCATTTACTGTGGGTTTACCCATACCTGTGCTACACCCTAAGTGCATGCATTATCACCAACATCTCCTTGTTGTGGATCTCATAGTTTTGCTCTACAGCACTAAGGCTTTTGGAGTAGAATGCAACAGGATGTCACTTCTGTTCCTCTGGAGACTGCTGAGACAACACAGCACCTGTTGCAAAGTCAAAACTGTTGGCTTCTACACAAAAAGGGTGCAAATTGTCAGCAAAGGTAAGAATGGAAGTGGAAGTGACCATCTCCTTAAGCTTTTTGAATGCCTCCTGTTGTGCATTATCCCACCTCCATGCCTCCTTTCCTGTCAAGTCAAACAGTGGTCATGCATGATGTGAGAAATCCTTGATAAAATGCCAATAGAAATTGATGAAGCCCAGGAAAGACTGCACCTCTTTCTTGTTTGTGGGCATCAGCCAAGCCATGACCCCATTCACCTTGATAGGATCTATCTCCACCTGACCCTCCAAGATAATCAGGCTGAGGTACTCAATCTTAGTCTTCTCAAACTCACACTTGTCCTGATGAAGGTAGAGTTTGTACTGTTGAAGTCATTCTAGGATGAGGTACCCATGCGAGTGAAGATGAGGATGTCATCAAGATAGATACAAACAATGCCTTTGAGGATGAGGTCATGGAAGATGTCATTCATCATGGTCTGAAAGGTGGCAGGACTATTAGTAAGGCCAAAGAACATGATGAGCGGGTCAAAAAGACCATGGTTGGTATGAAAGGCTGCCTTCCACTCATCTCCCTCCTTTATCCTCACATTATTGTAGTCCCAATGGACATTGAGCTTGTTGAAGTATCAGGCTCCATGGAGCTGGTTCACAAGTTTGGAGATGAGAGGTAATGGGTAGCAATTTTTGACTGTGATGTTATTGAGCCTTCTGTAGTCTTGAACCAGTTGAAGTGAGCCATCCTTCTTCTTGACAAAGAAAAAGGGAGAGGCCATGGGTGACTTTGATGGTCAAATACATCCAGAGGCCAGGTGCTCATCGATGAACTGGTCAAGCTGTCTCTGTTCTTCAAGAGAGAGGATAGACCTTGCAGGATGAAGGGGTTGCACTAGGGGTGAGTTTGATCATGTGATCCCATGGCTTGCACACAAGGAGAGAGTTGGATGATTCCTTGGAGAACACGTCCCCAAACTCATGAAGATGAGGAAGCAAGGAATGGGTAGAGGATTTAGCAGCATTGTTTTTGTGGAAGGCCTTAGCAAGGCAATGGGATATGTTTGATGTAGCACACACCTTGTGCCATGGACAAATCACAGTGTAGAAGATCCGATCACCTTCCTCCACTTCCTCTGGCTCCTCCTCATTATCATCTGAGTCTGGCATCAGATCAGGAGCCCCTTCTAACTCCACTTCAGGTATAGGCAGGGGTCCAGCATGACACTTCTGAGTATGTCATATTGAGGCCCTTTGTCCATGATGTTCTTGTCTGGCTTCCATGAAACAAGTGTGACAGCAGGATGGACACTAGCTCATTGTAACCTCCCTGGTATGCCAGTTGACCTCTGAGTTATGGTCTCAAAGCCACAGATAGCCCAAAATTACCTTCTGCTTTCCCAATTGAGTGACAGCACAAAGGGCATGCTTACTATGATCTTTGTAACAGAGGGCCAGGTCTACAACCTCTCGAATGGCACCAGCTTCATTTAGGGAGCCATCCACATTATAAACAGGTATCGGATGTGAGAGTGAGTGAGTATTCAGGTGATATTGTTGTGTGAGATGGGCATCAATGAAGAGACTGGTCGCACCAGAGTCCAGGAGCACAGAGACACTGAGTATCTGTCCAGTGTTGGTAGTCTGTAGTTTGATTGCTAGGTTCAAGGAATGTGTAGAGGGAGTGGATGCAACAATATATTTGTGTGGTAGTTTGCACTCCCATGATTTAATTTTGGGGCGTGGAGCAGAGGGAGAGGTGAGAAGAGCAGGTATGTCTTCAGCCAACTTTGAAGGGTCAGAGAGGGGAACAATCATGGAAATAGATTCATTCTCTGGGGATTCAACTGACAAAACTTCAAAGTGGTTATGGACAGGCAGTGAGGGCATACAATCTACTTGCTGCAAATAGAAAAATCCTGCTCCTCTACAACTTCTGACTTGATCTCCTCTGCAACCTGATCCCTCACTTCCTCAACATCTACAAGTGCCAACAGGTCTTGGAGGAGTTCATCTCACCCCTCAGGGGTGAGCATGTGAATATCCTGATGATGGGGACACACTCTGGCCCTGTACCCAGTTTCTCCACAGCAGTAGCAGAGATCCAATCTATGCACACAGCTGCAGGCTGCATCAACATCCATTGGTACAGGGACATTGATGGCTGGTGTGGGAGTCTGATGGACAGGAATGGGGTTATGGTGGGGAAGGGTTTGATTGAAGGTGTAGGGCACATGAGTGGTAGTTGGAGCATGGAATGCAGCATTAAATGCTGCATTTGTGAGTCGGTTCTCATCACAGAGTGAAGCAGCTTCATACCACATAGATATCATTGTCTGCTGGGTGCCCTTCTTGCATCTGTGCAATCTGGTCCTGAATTTCTCGATTGAGGCCCCATCGGAACTTCACCACCACTGGTAGCCCACTCCCATATCCTGCCATGTCCATCAAATCCTTAAACTTGTCAATATAATCGTCCATGGGACAATGTGCCTGATGGTAAGAGGATGACTCGAGCCATGTCACTGCTCGGTGGCACTCATTGAGGGGACAAAAGTGGCATACAAACTCTGCTCAAAAGTCACCCCAAGTGGAGAAAGGTAGAGAACCAAGCTCTTTAGTTTGGTGCAGAATACAGTCCATATAGAGATAGGCATGTTCAGGTATGTGAAGGCCCAATAAATTTTTGCAGCATCATTGATGAATTGATGTGACTGGAGACTAATATACAACTCATAGGAATTAAGGAATGCATGCCCCTGTGCATGTGCACCATTAAATTCAGTGGGGGGAGATGGCTTGATCTGGGCATGCTCCTTAGTGGGTGTATTAGGTGGCACATTGTTGTTGCTATGGTGCTAGGGGGCACATTAGGCAAAAATGGCAGTGCACTAAAGGCAGGACTGTTGGAAACAGTGTGTAGGGAGTCTGTGGAGCTTTGGGAAGCATCATACACTCTGTACCTGCCTATCTTGGGCAGTGCATTCATGATTTCGGGCCTTAGGAGAGAGTTTTCTACTATAAGGGCAACCTCAGCCTCTAGCAAAGGGAAATCTGAAGAGAAAACTCTGAGGACCCCTTTGCCAATGCCCAGTATATGTGAAGACTGCAAAAATCAAATAATAGTCTAAAAATAGAAAAGGCAGAGATAGGCAGATAGGCAATGGCACAGGTACTCCCATGGGTATGCAGAGCTCTACCCATACCTGTATCCACACAGGTACTGGCAGGTGTCAATTCCTGCATGGGTTTTGTATGACTCCCAAGTATATATACATTATATTATATAAATTCAACTACATTAATAACTATTTATTATACTAAGAACCCCCCACTTGCATTTGTGAGAAAGAGGGGGGTGGCAGTCATAACATCATGCCAGTCTTAATTAGAACCTAAAAACATTAGTTAGTAAGAATAAAAAAGAAAAGAATTAAAAAAGAATATACTTATGGCCCAAGAAATGTTGACGTCTCTTGGATGCACCTCCTGTCATTGTTGTCATTGTTGTCCCATCCCCATCCCAGTCCTTGTTGTGCCATTGTGGTGGTGTTTGCTGCCCTGCCTGTCCCCTCACCGATTGTCTCCTCCTCATTGTGTTGGGCCTGTTTATGTTGTCCCTCATTGTTGGCTGCCAACACCTGCAATCCACCCTATGAGCAGTGGCTTGTAGGCATGGTGTGGGTGTGTTATCATGGTGGTAGGTCCTAGATCGGTGGGGTTAGGGGGGGTTAGTGACATGGCATGGGTAGGGGGGTGCTTACCTGTTGGGTATCCTCCTCTAGAGGTCTCCCAGAATCCCTCTGCACCTTCCTAACCCCACTACATGGTCTCACATCCCAGTTGGATGGGGAGGGTGGGTGTGGTTCATCACCTGTCAGTGTCCGCCATTATCATTATGATAAAAACATGAAACAAACAGAAAAAACATACTTGGGGCCCAAACAATGCAATCACCATTTGGGCCCATGTTGCTTCTGAGAAGGTTTGTTCATGGCCATTGATCATCACCCTGCCATCCACCCTGTGAGCAGGGGCTTGCAGCGGCGCATAGGGTGGGGTAGCAGAGTTGGGCCCATTGTTACAAGATGATTATAACCTAAAAATGAAAGCAAATTAGTTAGTAAAAAGAATGAAAGAAAAAACTTACCTGGGCCCAAACACTGATGTACAGCATTTGGGCCCATTTTCTGTCTCTTGGCCATGGCTGTATTTGGTGTGTTGAGGGTCATGGGGGCAGTGGCAGTGGGGGTTGAAGGAGCAGGTGATGGTCGTAGTAGGTGGATGAGGAGGGGAGCAGGCAGCATTGTCAATGATGATGGTGTGCTGTGGTTAAGAACAAAGCAGGTACAAATTAGGTAAATAACATGTCAACAATCAACGAAGATGCAGCTTGGTGCACACAAGGCCAAGTGGCCCATGTGCATCCCAGGGCATATAAACCCTCCCTTTTCTACTCAATGAGCTGGGCTTGCCCTGCTTGTATTTTTAAATATGTAGTTAGTTAAATAGATTTACATAGATTAATATGAGTTACTATGAGCTCCTTCCTTGGTGATGGGTAGGTCACGGGTTGTGGGTGATGGATCCATGACCTGTACCTATACCCATGCTATAGCCTATAGGCAGATCAAGGCCACCAAATAGCATTGTACCAAGGGGTAGAGGTCAGAAGGGGTGCTCCACCTCTAAATATAAAACTGTCAACATGCACAAATGTAATAGAAGGGAAAATTAGTAATAAAATAAGGAAAAATGAAGAATAGGAGGAAATGAAGTGAGGAAAAATATAGGATGAATGTAAAAAATAGGAAAAACACACAGGGCATCCCCTAGTCCCCTTACACAACTGGGGTAAAGGTATGTGATGGTTCTTCACTAGTTGATTCAGATGTATGTGATGGGGGGAAGGGTGTAGGTGGTGTGAACATGTAGTTCTCATGACTTTCAATGAATTTGACATTGTAGGAACTGTAGACTTTACCCATCTCACAATGGTAGCATTGATATGCTTTGGATTTCAGCTCGCAACCAATAAGGATGCACTCAATTGACCATTTATAGATTTTGGGGTTATTCTTGTTTTGGATGAAAACAAGCACTTTACACCTGATCTCTTTCATGTAAGAGTAGTCTGGTGGCCATTCATACCACATTTCCCAAGGCGTCAAACCTTGTAGTGAATGTGTTGTAGTTTTGGCATGAAGATGTGATGCAGCTAAATACAACTCATCCCAGAGGTAAGGTGGTAAATTTGCATGGATGCACATTGTGTGTGCCTTTCCCATCAGTGTCTGGTGCATATGTTCAACTCAAATGGATGTGAAGTACAATCTTCCACAATGTTCATAATATACAAATTGCCAAAATGTGATTTTACATTGTGTGGCCCTGATAAGTCTACCCATACTTTCTTGAGTTTTCACTTCGCTGTATGGCCCTCCCCTTCTGCATGTTTCTTAGGAACAGGTGAACATGTCTGTTTTCCAAGAATACAAGATTCACATTTAGGGGTTTGAAAGAAGACTGTGGGCATACCTGCAATTGTCCCCTTCCTAGCCATGTCCTGCAGCACCTGGTAATTTGCATGCCCAAGGTGGTTGTGCCAGGTGACAATATTAGGCACTGGGTGGACAGCGAGCGTGTGTTCAGTAGACACAGAAGGGAATAGAGTTTCTTGTTAGAGCATAGGATGCCTTGGGTGATATGAGCACCAGTAGATTTGTTGGTAATCCAGCATGATGAGTCATCAAAATAAGCAACAGAATTAGAGTCTTTAAGCTGATTCAATAGACTTGCTGGGCAGGGGGTTGCTGGTTAGACCAGCAAGTTCACCTCTAGTAGCCTCAGCATTGTTCAGAGCACTGGAATTGATCATCACTGTGAATGCTTGACCATTACTATCCTTTATGGTAATGGGGACTTTTGAGGTAGGCTTAGGGGTCTTGGAGCCAGATTTCTTCTTATCAAAAGCCTGCTTTAATGCTGCCTTCAACTCCTCAATAGTCTTACCCTCCATTCCCCCACTGTTAGAAACACAGTACTCCATGGTGTGTCCAGTACACTTGCAGTTGCTACAAACAATGGTTCTGGAAGATCTAGATGGTTTGGCTGTCACAGCAAGTGCAAGGGAAGATGAGTCATGATTATGCACATTGTTCTCCAAAAGGGACTGTTTATTCTCTGGGAAAAGACAAATATCCTTGCAAGTATACAGTGCAGAATCTGTGGATGCTGCAATGTCTTAGGGTATAATGGAACAAGCATGGGGGAAATGGGAAGACAAAGAGTTGAGGAGCACAATACAACTCAGGAGATCAGAGGTTACAGTACCCATAGCAAATGCACACTCAACAAGTGCACAGATGCATCCAGCCATCTCCAGGAGAGGTGTATCCTTTGTGCATTGAATAGTAAGTGCCTGCTGTAACAAAGTGACTTGCCTGATGGGCCCCTCCTTCTGGTGACACTTATGAACATACTCCCAGGTTGCCTTAGGGGACATCTTAGGAATTAAGAAAGGGCATTCCAAGGATGCCACCCCAGAGGAAATAAAAGCATATGCTAAACAACAGTTCACTTTCCAGTTAGATAAAGCCTATGGTTTGGTAGCTGGAGGCTCCTCTACATTGCCTGTGACATACTTAAACAGCCCATTTAGAGATAGGGTGATGGTAATATCCTTGCTCCACTCTTTGTAGTTAGATTTGAGCTTGTTGAGCTTACCCCTGGAATATTGGGTAGAGAGTTGTATGAGGGAAATGGAGGGGGGATTGGCTTCTGGAGAGGCAGTCATGGTGGAATATAGTAAATGCTAGGGCAGAAGAGATGGAGGAAAGATGAGAGTAGAATACAAAGAGACCGAGTGCATTCAATATACTGACATGTGTGTGATAAGATAAGATGGTGATCAGATCGCCAATTGAAGAAAATGATGAAGCTCAAATCATCGAGTGGCTAGAAGGGATATCTATCATCACTATGCATGACAGAAGTGGCCCATAACCTGTAGAAATCCAACCTAGATGATACACAGATAAACTCAGTCTGTGTATAATGGACTACATCAAGGTTACTAGTGCTGCTGCAGTTCAGTTCTGAACCAAAGTTTGAACCTGAACCTTTCAGAACCAGACTGAAGTTCAGTTCAAAGTTCAATGGTTTTGCTGAACTGAACCAAAAGTTCAGTTCAGGGTTTAGGCAAAGGCAACATTTTGTGAACCCATTCAAATGGGTTCAAACTGATCAACTTGTGTTGAAGAAATTTACCTGCAAGGGACCAGGAAAGTGCTTTGTGGTGATGTATTCAGGGTTGGATCAGGGTTTATGCTCACCACTCAGGAATTTTGATGCGCCACTGTGCATCGGTGGCTGCACTTTGAGTTTGTTTGGCTCAGGCATGCAACTTCCTTCTTGCACATAATCAAGTTGAGGTCATGTTTCAGGTGCAACCATGGGTTCAGCAGTTGAAAACCCACACATCGACTGACCCGTCCATCCAGTCACAAATTTTATCATCATTCCAACTGTGTCACAGCACTTATGTGAACTTGTATTTGGTTCTCAGTTTGAACCCTCCTTGAACTGAACTGAAAGGTTCAAAAAAAAAGTCAGAGAACCAGACTGAACTGAATGGCAGCAGCACTAATAGTAAGTAACCATAACTGATTGACAAAAATAATCTCAGTCTGTGTATAATGGACTGAGGTGTGTGTAGATACTATGTCTGATATATATACTGTCTGTAGGACAATTGGATATAAGTCAAAGGGATGTAATAAAGAGATAAGGAACATAGATGTATGCATCATGAAGTCTACTATAAATAACCCACTGCATCAAACTGCACCATAGCCATGTAGCACATATTCATGGTGTAGATCTCAACATGCAGAGGGACATTTTCAAATGTATGGCCTTTTCCTTGCCATTCATGGAAAGAAGCACCCAGCAGTGGAGGGGATGAGGTGATGGTCCTGGTCCTGTTAGTCTTTAATCTTGATTTTGATTTTAAATAGGGAAATGCACAGCCTGCAGGTTTCCCATGCTTTTATTTCCAATGAGTTTTGCATGAAAAAATGATTTTCTGGAAGCTTTTTGTTGGCTCTCTGTGATCCAATACATAAAGCAATATCTGGGTGACATTTCTCATGTGACAAGGCTGAGAATATATTATTTTGTCCATCATATCACAAGGCCCATTGAATAGCTACCAGAATATCATGTTTTCATGATTTTTCATGCAAAACTCATTGAATAAATTAGGAAATAAAAGCGTGGGAAACCCGTGCATTTCCCATCATGGCAACATCAACATCAACACCGACGGTGGCCATAAGCGGATAAAAGGGATCCTGTAGCTGCCGCAGAGCTGTCAAAGAGCGGTTGATGATCAAAAAAATAAGATTTAAAGCCAGTCTTTGTACCTTGCAACTACTTTACAGCACCTGGAATATCCCGTTCGCCACAGACTTGGCGCAGAGCTTTGACCAGAGTTTTTACATTTTTTACGTACCGTTCCTAGATGTAAGCAATATGTAATCATGTTAATAACACTTTGTTAAGTAATAACATCCCACTTATATACGCAACCCTAAACTGGATCGTTCCCCGTTTGTTGTTTGTCATAGTATGTCTGTCATTTTGTTGCCCATTCCGAATTCGTCTGGGGCGTTTCAGCTTTGGCAGCTGTCTCCGAGCCATATAATGTCGTCATTACATAGTTATAACATAAAAGAAGAAAGGAAATAGTTGAAAGAAGCAAAGAGGTTCACCTGGGGGTCTGAATGTCGTTTGAGCCCCGTGTTGTGTATAATTGCCAAGTTTCTGCCTGTGGCTGATGTGGAAGTGGACACACTACAATTCCACAGGGTGATAAACCTACAACGCTACAAAGTAGATTGCCGTAGGTAACAGTTATCTGACACACAGGTACTTAAACAGTCCCTGGTTGTTCTTTGGTTTTACCCCCGATAGAATAATTACAATGGATTATACTATACGGAGTACAACGCGATCACGTGACAATATACTATAAATAGGTAAATAGACTGCAACTTATGCCCCAATTTACCATACAATGCCTGAGAATGATGCTACTGGAATATCCTCTTCAGACTACGCTATACGTTCCAAGCAGTTACTGTCCCTTGTCAATCACCTACGCGGAATCGGGTACGAAGTTCTTCACTCTACTAGTGCCACTTCCTGGCAGAACTGAGTGTGACTTACGACGTTTAGCGCCCAAGGAGAGCTTGATCTTCCTCGTATAACTGTTATAGGAAAACAGAGTGCTGGTATATGGATTTGTACCCTTGATGGTGGCGGTGATTTACGTTTCTTTCAGGAAAATCGAGCGTTGTTGAGGCCATTTCCGGAGTTCGTCCTTTCATAAATCCTTCAGTGGCTTTCTTTCTGATATATTCTGCCTGTGTAGATAAACGTTCCTCGCGATGCCGGAACATGTACACGCTGTCCGATGGAGTGTAGGCTATCATCCTCGTCCGGCCCATGGTCTTGCAGGGTGTCAATTCGCCGAGAGTTCGACACTAGCGGGAAGCCTTTGGACGAAGTTTCTGAGCAATTTTTTGGGGTCGTCATAACCAACAAGGAAGAGGTCGAACCCCGACTCCGACGCGCCCAATTTGCCGTGCTCAATGCTCACATTCCTTTTTCTAAAGTCCTCTCAATGCCAATGGAAGACATTCAGAAACATTCTGCTCAAAACAAGTCGAAATCGTTCTCCAGAGATGTCGTATGCATTGATCTTCAAGGTCCAGAACTAACAGATTTATCATTCATCGACCTTCCTGGTATGTAACTTGTGGCATTAGGATTTGTTATTGACAATACTTAATTCGTCGGTGCTTAAAGGATTAATTCAAAATGCAGAACCTGAAGAAGTTCAACTCGTTGAAGACATGGTAGTTTCGCACATCAAGGGCAACTGCCTCATCCTCGCTGCATTGCCGGTGACTGGTTTGTGGTGTTCGCTACTACTATTGATTTATATCATAATTTATCCTGTTCTGCAGACGATATTGAAAATCAAAAGGCTTTACGATTGGCCCAGAAAGAAGACCCGCATGGTCGACGTACTATAGGTAAAGTCACTCGATATCGATACACGATCCGGTCTAACCGCCGCTTGTCAGGTGTCTTAACTAAACCTGACATGCTGTCAGCTTCTTCTATCAATGCACGAAATATGTGGCTTGACATCCTGGAAGGTCGAACTCACCCCTTGAAGCACGGGTATTACTGTACACGACAGCCCGATGATTTAGAGCGAGAGGCGGGAATTACCACGACTGAGGCCCGTGCTGCTGAAGTTGCCTTCTTTTCCCACAATCCGCCATGGTCGAATTCCCTACACCGTCAACGGCTGGGTATCGGAAATCTCGTGAAGACGCTAAGTAATCTGTTAATTCAGATAATAAATGAGAGGTAGCTGGGCTTGTTTCGATCTCCGTTTCCCTGACGATATGTCCTTAGTCTGCCAGAGATTCACTTACAAACATCGCGACACCTCGAGAGCTGCAGGGAGGAGCTGGGCAGTCTTCCTCCCATGATCGACATGGATCCCGCATCCTATATCTTAACGCTGCTCACCCATCTTTGTGACAATGTCCAGCAATACGTACGCGGAAGCTCCGACTCCAGCCTCCTCATTCATCATAACAGAGACGCCTACGCCATATTCAAAGAGTCTATAAGATTAACGACTCCGAATTTCATTCCTTTTCCCGATGCAAGCCACAACAATGCTAGTATATTGAAGAGTATCGCAGAGGGCGAGGAAGATGCCAAAGAGCTCACTGGTAACATGAAACCTATTTATTTGAACGACATGCGCAAGCATATTATGAAGTATATCTAAGCGTCTATTTTTCCTGATATATCCGTAACATCATTCTTCGCTCTCTTTCAGGTCGGTCACACGAGAATTGCCTGGCAATGTACCATATCAAGCCAAAGTCGCCATAATTGCAGCTACACAAAACACCTGGTCGTCGTCTGTCCACGCCTGCTTTAACAGCATTCGAGCATCATTTTTGAAAGTATTACTGAAGTGCGTAGACGATAATATCAAGCAATATGATCTTCTTCGAGGTACTTTAACGTGAGCTTCGATCAAGCTATGATGGAGTGGCACTTACAACGTCAACTTTCTGCAAAGTTCGTTTGTCACTGAGTTGGTGGCGAAGCACTACGATTCATGCCTTGTATTCCTCGACGCAATCCTTGAGGTCGAATTGACGCCGTACACCCAAAACTTTCACTATCTTGAGTCGTCTTCTTCCAAGTGGCTCGCGAAGTACAAAGACGTACGGTCCCGGCTCAACGAGGTGAAACCCACACAAAAGTTCTCATTGACTCCGTCTATGCCTACTGCTCCGAGCCAGTCTCTTCCAAGCCAGCCACCTCTTTTCGCTTGTATGTCTCGATTTCATTGCATTTCGACCCTGCTAATTCCGTATCTCTCCCAGTTGCAACGAAACCATCGGCCTTTGCATTCCCGAGAGCTCCATCCGTTGCTCCACCCTCATCTCCAGTCCCCACCTCATCGTCATCGTCCGTGGAACCAACCGTGAAACCGTTTTGGAATCACCCGCCTCTTACCCCAAGCGCGCCAAATAGTGCCTTACCAGAGAAGACTATAGACACGGAGAAAATCAACAATGCGCTCGCCTCGCTGGCTGAGATTGGTTATGTTGGACTGACGAAAGACGACTTGGGCAAATTAAACCCTCCGGACGAATACGAAACAGAACTGAAGGTTATGGCAGAAGTTAAAGGATATTTCCAAGTCGCGTACAAGGTTTGCTATCTGGTCTCGTTGTTTACCCCTTCTTTCGAGCTTACAGGTGTTCCAGAGAATTATTGATAACGTCCCGTCGCTCATTGACCGGATGTTCATTAAGGCCGTTGGGAAGGAGTTACAGCCCTTCCTAATTTCTAAATTTGAGTTGGGAACTGTTGCTGCGACTGCTCGCTACTCTGCCTATCTCGCTGAAGATCCAAATCTAGTTGGCAGGCGCGAGGAGCTCGCAGCGCGGAAAAAGAGGCTCGAAAAGGTACAGCTTGAACTTTACAATTTCGGACTTTAAAACATGCCCCTCCTCGTACCACTTGACCATCTCAAACGCGTGAATCTACTTTTTATAGACCTTGGACAGACTGCGTTGATATACATGCATCACACAACGTTGATTCCTGTCAGAGTTTACAGCAATAAATTAACAATTCAACGTACTTATAAAGTGAGGGTTCCGTGTAGCGAGGAGTAAGAGCACTTGAGTCAAATGGACGACTGGACTGGACTAGATGTGGACCTTGACGACTCAAACCGTGGTTAAAATTAGCAACGATGGAGTGGTTTCGTCGGAAATTTGTCCGCATAACGCTTCACCATGACCAAATATCGTAGAACCGCCACGGAAACAACATCTGTATAATTCAATGGGGACGTTCGTTGTACTGACGAAGTTCCAGCTGTGACGCCATTCCACCCAACCTTCCCACAGTACCTTACTAATTAGAAAGAAGGGTGCCTCCTTCTTGTCCAGGACTATCGAGGCAGGTTGTCGAAGGCACATGCAACATCTGATTTGAAAGTGACCAGACATTTTCTAAGGTTGGTGAAGCAGGCATCATGCATCAGCAAAAAATTGCCATGTTTTCAATAGTTTTCATTGGTTTCCTCTAGTTTCTCAGTTCCCGGAAACCAGAAACTGGGAAACTCAGAAACTTCTATGTACATATTTGTACTACGAGGTAAATAAGATAAGGGGGCAAGCCCGAGAGGGGTTATATACCTTGAGATGCCAAACATTGCCAAATGGTTTGTTGGTCTGTGCACCAGCAGAGGTATATAAACAATCAGCCACATCAACAATTCTCTGGGCATGTCATCTCGATAAGTAGTTATGATCAATTATACTTATGGTGCCGATCACTTACACACTGCTAAGATAGGCGACACGCAAATCCAGCACCTTATGTAATCGCTTATAAATAAGCTCCCATGGCCAAATCTTGATGTTACGAAAAAAAATTTACATTTGCAACCAAGATTTTACCTGCCAAAATAACTTTCCACATCTGCCAAATTTCAGACTTGCAAATACTCTCTATTGCCAAACATCTAGAGTAGGCAGAAGATCAATGCATGCCTATTTCACTTCAGCAACTGGTTAGACAGTGAAGTGTACTGTGGTATCTTTCTGCAACTGGATTAGTAATCAAGTTACTATGTGATTGGTCATGTGTATGGCCAAATGTCAGTGTCAAGAATTTTTGAAATGTGTGAAAAAGCATCAGAAATGATAAATAATGACTTTAGCATAAAAAAATAAATTTAGATTTGGGAGGCCCTCTCCTATCCAACCACTACATATTTTAAAAAATTAACTTCTAGGAATCATTCATAGGCTTCTTTGGCAGCCTTCCTAGGACTCCAAATGAAATTTCTTGAAATGTGGCAAGAGGGGAAGTGGTTGCAGAAGGCTTCAGTTTTGGCTTACATAAACAGGTGATGGATTTGCATGTTGCCTATCTTACTTTTGTGCAACCACCAATCTGGCTGCCCAAAAAAAAAAACTTTAGCCCTAAAAAACACAGTCAGGAACTATTTTTAAGCACATTTGAGGTTGAGTAAATAGTGTGAAAATTTTGACATGGATTGAGTACTGCTGTGCCTATCTATGGCCAAATAACCTTGCAAATGCCAGAAACAGGCATAATGAACTTGAAACAATAATTGGATTTTGTTATTCACACCATAGTAGTTCATCATGAAATTTCTCTTCCAGTTTTTGTGATATCAGTATTATGTCAATACAACCTCTTCAAAACACACATAAGAGTGTTTATACAAGAGGGATAAGAACTACCCCTTTTTTGCGAGTTGTAGAGGTAAGAAACCCTCAATACAATATCTTCTTATCACTAAAAGGAGTGTTTCTACAAGAGGAATAAGAAAATGGTTGTTTTTTGGAGGACCAGAAAAGTTTGTACAAAGGTAGTGGTGTGTAAGTGATCGGCACCATAGATATTGGTTTCCTATGTTTTCAGGTTTCTATAATATATTTTCCCCAGGCGGTTTCCCTGAAACTGGACATGGGTTTCCCAGTCTGCTAATTTCCTAGTTCTCACTGGTTTTTTTGGTTTCCTGGGGTGAGAAACCGATGGAAACTGAATTCTTTGATTACTGATGTGGAAGTCTGACCAAAAAGTATGCATATCAGTGTATTTGACTTTTGCCTCTGAACATAGAAATTTATTGTTGATTCCAGAATGAGAGTGGTCAGTGACAACAGGAGGCTTTGCATTCTTCCAAAACATAGGAGAGATTTTCATTCCTGGAGGCAGCTCTGTGGTATTCAGAGAATCAGACTATCATCCAGCAGCAATTTCACAATCAAGAAAGGCACAAATTGCTTCTGTATCTTCAGGATTAGAATCATAGTTTGGAGTGACCTCTTCAAGCTCAATTTTCCATTCTCCTTCATTAAAAGACCAAAAACCTTCACAAAAACCTTTCATGACAGACTGAACAAAAGGTTGGTTTGAATGGTCAGTTAATAGAAGTTTCAACTTGTCAACATCAAATAGTGTTTCACCTTTGAATGCATCAAGGCCTAATGAATGGATAGACTCTTGAACCGTTAGATCATCCAAGAGGGGTTGAGGTGGAGATAGTGAAGGAGGAGTAGACTCAGTGTAAAGTGCTGATGGTAAAATGTGATCTATTTAATTAGGGTTATTCATGGTAGCCATTCTTGGGCCATTTTTGGCTGATTTTCAAACTCATTAATGTATTTCACAGTAGAGATTTTGATGCTGTTTTCAAGCTAGATTTTGACTAGATTTCAGATCAGATTTCATCCATGAAAATGTCCAAAAACAGAGTGAAAACTGTTTTCAACTCTGTCTGTTAAGACTATAGGTCCTTAACTCAGCCTTGGCTTCACATGTCGCAGTTGGAGGCTTTCCAACTGTATCGGGTTCTGTCCTAGACTTGGGTGCTTCCCTAGTCAATATGGCTATCCATACTTAGAGGCTTTCTAAGTAGACTGTCTGGCTTTCCAACTGTCAAGTTCAAGTTTATCACAGCTAGAGGGCTTCTAAGCTGTCGAGTGTTCTGGTTGAGTTTAAGACCATTGATTGAATTAGGTCAAGCTGAGTATTACACCAAGTGTAGCTACAGCTTATATGCAGTTCTAGATTACTTATTGTCCAATCAGAAGCGAGATGCTTGTCAAGTAATAATAGAACAAACAATAGAAAAGCAAGCCTCATGCCTAGCATGAGGCATCCGATGTCATGGAGTGCTGCGGCGCAGCATGTTGGAGAACAATAGAAGTCAACCTCATGCCTGGCATGAGGTGTCCAATGTCATGGATCTGATGTCATGGATCCAATGTCAAGGACCAGGTGTCAAAGGGTCTTCCATGGAGTGAGTTGAGTTGAGTGGGAAGGAAAAATGAAGTACCTGGGCTTGCCAGTATACAGATCCCCCGATTGTAACACTGTCCCTAACTTTGAAATCTGGATTTCAGAGTTTAAATGGGGTACCACAGACCGTGCATAGACACATATCTTTACAATGCTGACAACAATGGTACACCAATGGGCTGTAGATGCCCTGCATCAAGCATTTCTTGTGAATCTGATTGCAGAGATGGAGACCAACCTTTTTGATCTGAACAACTTGGCTGAAGATGCATTGAGTAATTACAGTCATGGTGACTCTGACAGCTCCTCATCAGAGTCGACATTCTCCTTGGGTGACTCCTTTAGCCTCTCCACATGCTCCTCATCTCCTACGTCTACCTTGACTACTTCTGGCTCTACCACATTTTCCTCTGTGTCCTCTCATTCTCTTGATGGGGCTTTCCAAATGTCCCAAAGTGAGATCTTTCTTGAGATGCTCGCAGAACTCTATATACATTGATATCTCATGGCCCAAGAGGTTATCAATAAGGAGAAAGCTCTTCTTCACCTTATTCTAGGTGACTGTCGAGCAGTCCTTGGCCAGTCTCAGACATTTCCTTGTGGTACGAGGAATACTCCCTCTTTAACCTTTGCAGAATTTCAGGTCTCTATAGTAAATTCACTGAAAGAAATCCAGTTGCAGATGACATCCTTCAGGTGCTCAAGATCACTCTCCTCCCATGACCAGTGGGAATCACTGTTGTCAATGAAAAGCTCATGCCCAATGTCATGGTAATGCTTGGCCACCTTTTTCCCACCACTGGAGGGGTTCTTTTTGCCTTCTCCCTTGTCAAAGCCAAGAGCAACCTTGTATGTTGCATTGTCCTCGATAATGGAGATGAGTTTGAAGGATAGATCATGGTTCTCCTCCTTCATCCAGCTGGAAAGAGAGAAGAAGAAAATACATAGTGGAGTAGCATGCGGTGGCTTACAAGATGGCAGCAGCTTTCTGTTTAGGCTTGACATCAGTTGTCGCACCAGGGCCAGAGGATGGATTGAAGTTCTCCTTGACTGCCTTGTTCAACTTGTGTGCCTTCTTGTCCTTCTTGGCATGGGCTAGTACAAGCTGCACCTGGTAACCCTCCTTTTCTGAAGGTGTTTTAGCCATGAGGAGTGACCCCACCTTGACTGCTCTGATACCCTATGCAAAAACTGTGCTATCAATTTGAAACCCCACAGCAGGTGCTGACAGCTGCCAAGCCAAAACAGACTGAAATCTGCAAGCCCAGATTTCAGTTGAGTTGAAAACTGAAACATGAAATCAATATTGAAATCCAGCTCAAAATCTGCTCAAAAACAATGTTGAAATCTCTACTGTGAAATACCCTATTTTTGGCTCATTTTCATGTATTTGGCAGAGAAACAAACAAAAGGGAATGGAAAATGGAATGGAAAATGACATGAAAAATGGTTACCATGAACACCCTAGGCAGGAAATTTTAGAAAAATAGAGCAAAAATGCATTTTTGTCACCAGGCACAGTGCCAAAAAGATGAAGAATGATCATTTTTTGGTTCCCTTTTTACAAAAGCAAGGGTAGGGTTCCATTTTACATTCATTTTACATTTATTAGAGTTGTTCACAGTAGTCATTTTTGGGCCATTTTTGGCTCATTTTGGATTTCATTTTTATTGTCATTTTTCAAAAATAGACATCAGAATGAGACAAGAATAAACCGAAAAATGATCATTTAAAAAAAAATTGAACCATACCCTTGCTTTTGCAAAAATAGTCATTTTCACATTCATTTTTGCATTCCATTTTTAATGTTCTTTCAAAATCTGCTCTGATGCCTGATCCTTTGCAGTGACCATCAATGATGACGCCCTCTCCCTCATGCCTCAACCACCACCACAACTCCTTCACCACCTGCTACCACCACTCCCATGCCCACTACCATGCCTGAAAGAGCCATGAGTGGCCACACACAATCTATTTTGGATGGAATGTGAGCCCAAACAATGGCAACCCATCATTTGGGCTCTAGGGTACATTTTTTGTGTTTGACTACATACTACAACTACAACCTACAAACTACAACATGTAATACAATGTACTTTTGTTTTGGTCATATCTCAGTCAAATCTTGATGAAATCTCTTAAAAATTAAACCAATTGCCGGGGAATTACAATATCCAACTCGCTACATAACGGTTAAATTGTCTGGGTAATAGTCGCCGAGAAACATATGGGCTATATTGGTACAACAAATTTTACAACAAAAAGTCAGTTTGGACTGGTTTTCATCAGTCCATGGACCGATATGGACCGGTCCTATGCGGTCCGGTTGGGGTCCATCAATATCTGGGTCAGTCCTGGACTGGTTGCAGTTGCCCCATTTAGATGTCAAAAACCAGACTTAACCAGACCTTAAAACACTATTTAGGATCTGTAATGACAGATGCCAATGTGGCACAACCCATACCCACACCCATTCACGCTACCCCCTCCCCATCCAAATGGGATGTGAGGGGTCTTGATTGGGCTTAGGAGATAGCACTGGGAGACCCATGGAGGGGGACACCTGTAAAGTAAGCACCAGCCAACCCCTCCTCAGTGCCACATCACTGATACATGATGCCCACCCTCAACACAAAATATTGACCCAGCTGACGATGACCCAATGGCCACACCACCCATCCCAGCCTCATGAGCAACTGCTTATGGGGTGGATCATGGGAGGAATGACAATAACGGCACCCATCCCATGCCTATGAGCAACTGCTCATAGGGTGGATCATGGGTGCAGCAGGACCTTGTTCTCCTGACTTGGTCATGGGTGTACAGAGGGTATTACATAAACAGCACAAGTGGCAAGATATCATGTTGATGATGCTGTCTTCATTCTCTATCTGGCCTGTAATCTACACATAAGTCTGGTTGGATTCCAGTAATTCTAGTCAGATTCCAGTAATTCCAGTCAGAATAACTAGATTCTGGTCATAATACCCAGTCACCAGGTAATTAACTTGAAGTATAGCATAATGGATAGTCAAACTTAATGTTTTTGAGTTCTAAGTTCTCAAAGTACCCACAAAATAAATTTGTGCAGAGTAAGGATTGAACTCAAGTCCTCATGGTAAAGAAATCACACAACAGACCAAACAAGTGTGCTCAACCAATTGAGCCACAGGAGAATTATTGATCAATGATATAAGATTTATTATGACACTCAAACTCAAACTCAAATTCAAAGAAATCCTCCCCACACAAAATGCAGGGGAGGGGGAGGCACAGCACTACTAAATAATTAAAAGTACAAAAAAAAAACATCCCTCCCTGTGCAAAGTGCAGGTGAGGCAGAGGGGGAGGGGATGCAGCCCCACCAACCTTGGTGTGTCGTCCTTAGTGCATCTTCCTGGTTGTGCCATCCTGGTTGCATTGTCCTGGATGCATCTTTGGTGCATTGTCCTGTGTGCACTGTCCTTGGTATGTTGTCCTGGCAGGTTCCCTGGTGCCTCTAGCCAGCACCATAGCCACAAACCACCCCACAAGCAAGAGCTCATGGGCATGGGTGTGGCTGCTGTCCCATCATTGTCTGGTGCTAGTGCTGGGCTGCCCACCATGTTGTCCTCATTCCACTCACCATCCACCCCACAAGCAGTTGCTTGGTGGGGCTGGGTGCAGGTGGTGTGTTGTTCAGTGCAGGGCCTGTAGTTGTACAAAAAGGAAGAAAAAAAAAAAGAAAAACTTACTTATAATTTTCCCCTTGTTGTCCATAGCCCCCACAATCCACCCTACGAGCATGAGCTCATAGGCATGGGGTGGGTGGTGTGTCAGTGTCATCCTCCCTGCCTGCTGGTGTCATCATTGTACTTCCCCATTGCTCACTTGTTGTTGTTGTTCCACCCAGGACCCACCCCATGAGCAGTTGCTCATGAGGCTGGGGGTGGGTGGTGTGTCATCCCTTGTATGGTGCTGGTGCTGGGGTCATTGGTCCTTGTTGTGGGGAATTAGCACCCTCCCATCCACCCTGCAAGCAGGTGCTTGCAGCTGTGGAGAGGCATGTGCTTTCATGGTCCCTGCTGTTGTCAGCAGCCAGGAGCACCACCATCCACCCCACAAGCAGTGGCTCACAGGGCTTGAGATGGGCGCTGTGTCATCCCTTGGTGGTTTTGGGTCATCATTTCCTGTGTTGTGGGGTCAGCAGTGATGTGGCTGGTTTATGAGGGTGTGCTGGTGTGTACCTTATGGATATCCCCCTCCAGGGGTCTCCTGGCACCCCTCTCCATTGGTATCACCCTACTAAATGGCCTCACATCCTGTTTGAATGAGGAGGAGAGGGATTGGGTGGCTGTGCTTGTGCACTGCACGTTTTTCATTGTCACCTGTCATTACCAGCAGTATACAATGTGAAGATCAATATAGTACAGTTAGTTAATTGATAGAAACAAAAAAGAAATGAAAAAAACTTATCTATAGCCCAAACAACAGTTGCCATCATTTGGGCCCACATTCCATCCAGTCGGCTTGTATGAAGGTGGTGGTGATGGTGGAGTGGGTGTGGGAGCAGGGGTGGTGGATGTGCATGCAGTGGTGGTGGTGGTAGAGTGGAGAGGAGGAAGGAGGGAGGTGGTGTTGATAGGGATGTTGCAGTCCGGTTCTGAACCAAAGTTCGAACCTGAACTTTTCAGAACTGGACCAAAGTTTGGTCCAAGGTTCGATGGTTGTGCAGAACCAGACCACAAGTCCGGTTCTGGGTTTGGGCAAGGCAGAACCTGGTTCGAACCGAACCTTTTTTAGTTGTTGTGACTTCCGAAAACTCTGGAAAAAGTTTCCCATGTTACTACTACTAATAGCACAGAAGTCTGAGGCCCTCTTCTCAATGTCTCCTACAATCCCGACAATGATGCCCCATCCAGTGATGATGTGACCATTAGTAAATGTTTGTTGCTACTTTGTCCCACGCTCTCCTGTATCCGAGTCAAACCACAAGCTTCGACAGCAACCACAACCAACTCACCACCACATCGTACACATCAACCATGCTGGCTGCAGGTTAAAGGGATGCTAGGGAGGTGTTGCCTCCCAAGTTAAAATTATGTCGTTTTTCTTTTACTAACATTCTAACCTACAGATATTTGCAGGTATGCCAACAGGTGACCCCTAACCACGAAGGCTCCTACCACCCGTGGCAAGGGTTATCAAATCTAACAGCACCACTAAACAGTGGCCACGAACACAGGGAAATGATAGGGACTACACCAACCAACAAATGAGCACAACTAACAAGATCGGCTGGTGCCGGTCGAAGAGGACCACACCGACCCAGTGATGATGGGGCATGACAACAAAACAATGGGGGGAGTTCCATGACCAAACCCTTGTTCTGATCAACCAACTAATCTCTTTTCTTTTTAGGTTCTAAACTACTGGTAATGACGGTTGTCAACACTAGATGACCTATACCTAACTATGACCATGCAAACCCCCTCCTCCCCATCAAAATGGGATGTGAGCCTTTTGGTTATCGACAGGAGGTGGCAAAGGGGGACAAGAGGTGGAAGAGGGGTGCCGGGAGACCCATGGAGGGGGATACCTGCCAGGTGAGTACCCTACTACTCTCATAAATGCGCTACATCACACTAACCCACCAAAACAGACAACGACGATGGAAATGAGCACCCTAGCCCCATGATGATGATGAACAACCTCAGCATCCCACAACAACAATGGGACGACCCAGCACCCGCCCCCCATGCCTGTGAGCCACTGCTCATGGGGTGGTTCGTGGGTGCTAGCAACCTCATACGATGAGGACAAGGGGCCCACAACACTGCCAAACGACACGGTGCCCACCACCATGCCTACAAGCAGCTGTTTGTATGGTGGTTTGCAGGTGCAGACGATGGGGGGGAGTGACACATCAAGGGAATGAGAGGGAGGGGAGACAACCACCATGCCACCATGCCTGTGAGCCACTGCTCGCAGGGTGGATCGCGAGCCCATCAGCCAACATCAACGCTGTAGAATGAAACAACGGTACACGACGAAAAAGATGGGTCCTCCTGATCCCTTCCTGCCACAGCGCCCCCTCATCCCTGCAACACAACACCACAATCCTGGAATGAGCATCCTGGCTTGGCTCACCAACCCTCACATTGTGGGGATAGTACTTTGTTCAATGTAGTTCTCTGTACTTATCTCACTAATTATATTCTACATGTCGTCTCAGTGTTACAGATTTTTTGTACACAAAAAAGTTCAGTTCGAGTTCAAACCCTTTCTGAACCTGAACCGATGGTCCAGTTTGGGGTTCGGCAGATTGCCTGGACCGAACCTGAAGTCCGGTTCTAGGTTCAGTGAAATTCTCAAAGAACTGAACTGAACCGAACTTCGGCATCCCTAGGTGTCGACAATGGTGGTGGTTGTGGTGGTTGGAATGGTTGTGAGCTGGCAGTCACAACACATGACAATAGCCATCTATGCAGATTCTGGTTAATCTGGCTGGAATGGAATTATTTGTTCGTGCACCTTGGTTGGGTAATAAAGGTATTAAATGCATGTAGGGGAATAATTGCTTGGTAGCTCAGTGGTTAAGCATGCTGTTCTGTGTGTAGACCCAAGGTTGAGTGTTCAATTCTTGTTGTATGTGAAACTTTTATTTGGGAAAGCACATGCATCCCAGTTATTCTGGTTGGTCCATGCATTCTGGTTATTCTGGTGAGTCTGGTTGTGATGAGTCTGGTCAGATTCCAGGGAATCTGGGTGTAACTTTGATGCTTATTCCAACTGGAATTGTGCTGCATAGGGAAAGCTACATACAAAAAAAATTCCACTGGATTCCAGAAATTCCAGAAATTCTGGCCAGAATAACTGAAATTCTTGTTGTACATGAAACTTTTATTTGGGAAAGCACATGCATCCCAGTTATTCTGGTTGGTCCATGCATTCTGGTTATTCTCCTTATTCTGGTTGTGATGAGTCTGGTCAGATTCCAGGGATTCTGGGTGTAAATTTGATGCTTATTCCAACTGGAATCATGCTGCATAGGGAAAGCTACATACAAAAAACATTCCACTGGATTCCAGAAATTCCAGAAATTCTGGCCAGAATAACTGAAATCCAACTGGAATAGGTGGGGGAGTGTAATGCACTCCTATGTCCAAGAGCCATTTTCAATGATTTTGATGCTGTAGCAATAGCATTGACACACCTCAACCTATCTGTCAAATTATCATGGCTGGAAGGTGTCAACACACTCCACTTGCCAAATGTAATAGTGCTGAAGATGTGCACAACATCCACATATCACTCACCTCAATCCAGCCCCATTACAAAGCTAGACACACCAAAACTTGAAAAAGGCAGTTTACAATTATGTGACACCCAAATCATCAATTTCACTGGAAGCACATTTGCAGGGAGCATAAAGCAGCTAATGGTCTGCACCCCCTGCTATGTCATGAAGAAAATGGAACCCAACATGTGGAGCTGGACATGGGCCAATTTCATTGTCTATTACCCAAGAGTTGAGGAGATTGTACTAGGTGTGCATGGTATTCAGCTGCTGTCACCATCACGAAATCACATCCAGTGGTGCAATGCAAGAAAGGTATCACTTCTGATGGATGTTGGCATCACAAACTTGCTCCAGGGCATCGACATGCCTCTGTTAGAGATGGTTAGGCTAGTGTATCCAGAATGGCGAATGAAGGAAACCTCACAAAAGAGGAATGGAATGCAACCAGCAATGAAGAAGATGAGCACACAGTGGTTTGTTGGCATACACTGAGAGTACTGGTCAACCAACTGGTAGACCACTATTACCACAAAGAATACAACAAGCTCTTGGCCCATTTACCACACCTTATTTAATATTGATGTATGCCATAGCTTAGAGCGACCGGACAAGGACTACTTTGATAAAATTACCAGAGTAATCATATGAGTGACAAGATGTATAACTAGAGAAGGAGCTACATTTTGTGGGGCAGACCATCTAGTGCCGGCCAAGAGTGCAAAATGCGGTGCAGTTTTCAGAGTCTGACCGGCTAAAACCGCACAACTAAGATGTCTGACCCATTTTTTTTTTGGCAGGTCCAGGATGGTATAAGATCAAGTCCTCAATACTTATTACTGAGAACTCAGAAAAGGTGGAGATAGATGCATTAAAGCCACAGAATGACATCATACCAAGGGGTAGATTTTGGAAAGGCTTCAACAGGGTTGTTCATGGTAGCCATTCTTGGGCCATTTTTGGCTCATTTTCAAACTCATTTTTAGCTCATTTTCGTGCATTTGGCAGAGGAACAAACAAAAGGGAATGAAAAATGAAATGGAAAATGACATGAAAAATGGTTACTGTGAACACCCTGGGAAGGAAATTTTAGAAAAATGGAGCAAAAATGCATTTTTCTTGCCAGGCACAGTGCCAAAAAGATGAAAAATGCAAGAAAAAATTTTCAGTTACCTTTTTACAAAAGCAAGGGTAGGGTTCCATTTTGCATTCATTTTACATTCATTCTCAGTTCCATTCTTGAGAAAAATGGAATCAAAATGAAATAGAAAATGATTGAAAAATGAGTGAAAAATGAACCAAAAATGCCAACCGTGAACAACCCTAATACAGCTTGGTTGACTTCACACTGTTCAGTAAAAAACAATGGTATATCCGTTCAGTGGATTTCTGCAAAACAATGATAGATCCGTCAGTAGCGGATTGGGCCCACGTCAGGAAAGACTCATGTGGGCCCAGGGTGTGATGCATCCATGTGGGCCCAGTATACAGCTTCACTGAAGAATTCTCGGCAGCAGCAACATCTGAATTATGGCGCTGGCTAGCACAGTCATCATTTTACTACATATTACCACATATACATGGGCCCATGCAATGCATGTGATACTGCACAATCATATTGGCCCACCACTGGTTTTCTTATAGACATCAGCCTATATGGACATATCGTTGGTGCTGGTTCCTGGTGCCGATGATCATTGTAGGTTTGGTAGGAAAAAGTGCAGCAGCAGGTCAGCAGGTATCGGCGGTTGGATGCATACGGCGTTGGGTCACAGCAGATACGGTTGGATGCATGCGGTGCTGGGACATGCCACACTAGCCAATTGTTTTAGACACCGATGTGATGTCCTGCTATAGATTATGGTTAGATATAAACGAATGTCCCAATGTTGGGGCCAGAATCCAGAGGTATGAGCACACAATTTTACTGACTTGACAGAGGGTGTAGTTAAGAGTTTGAACTGCTTACCACATATACATGGGCCCATGCCTGTAATTTACCCTCCCCCACCTATTCCGGTTGGAGTCCAGTTATTCCAGTTGGAGTCCAGTTATTCCGGTTGGAGTCCAATTATTCCAGTCGGAGTCCAGTTATTCCGGTCAGAGTCCAGTTATTCCGATTGGAGTCCAGTTATTCCGGTTGGAGTCCAGTTATTCCAGTTATTCTGACCAGATTCTGGTTACTCCTGATCCTCAACTTAGAGTATATAGCCTAATGGATAGTCAAATTTCAAGTCTTAAGTTGTCAAAGTGCCTACAAAATATATTTGTGCAGAGTAAGGATTGAACTCAAGACATCTTGATTAGAGTGATCACATGACAAACCAAACATGTGTGCTTAACCAGTTGAGCCACAGGAGAATTATTAGATAGTAATATAATGTTTATTCATGACACTCTAATTTTTTTCGAAGTAGTTAAGATCAAATTTTTTTAATTAACCACATCCCTCACATTGAATGTGAGGGAGTGGGGATAATTGTAATTATATACATAAACAAAAAATCCTCCCTCTCACAAGATGCAAGAGGGAGTTTTATTTATATACATAAAAAGCTAACCCCTCGCGCCGAACACGAGGGGGGAGGTAAAAACATGAAGAAAAAAATCCCTCCCCCACGCAAAATGGGGGAGGGGGGGCACAATACTGATAAATAATTAAAAATACAAAAAAAATCCCTCCCCACACGAAGTGTGGGGGAGGGGGAGGGGATGTGACCCCGCTGTTGTCTGTCCTTCCACCCATGATCCACCCCACGAGCAGTTGTTTGTGAGGCTGGGGGTAGGTGGCTTGTCATCATTGTCGTTCCACCCACGATCCACCCCACGAGCAGTTGCTCGTGAGGCTGGGGGCGGGTGGTGCATTGTCGTCTCCTATCCCTGCACCTGGGTGCTGTTCCACCCACAATCCACCCTATGAGCAGTTGCTCGTGAGGCTGGGGGCAGGTGGTGTGTCGTTGTCATCTCCTGTCCCTGTGCCTGGGCGCCGTTCCACCCACGTTCCACCCCACGAGCAGTTGCTCATGAGGCTGGGGGTGGGTGGCTTGTTGTCATTTGTTGCTGTTGTTACCTGTCTGAATTTCTTTTTTTTTCTTTTTTTTTTTTGGGGGGGGGGGAGGGGGGGGTTTGGGCGCATCAGTGCGACATGGCATGGGTACAGAAGTTGGTGGGTGCTTACTAGGCAGGTACCCCCCTTCCGGGGTCTCCTGGCATCCCTCTGCACCCTCCTAGCCCGTGTTGACAGCCTCACATCCCATTTGAATGGGGAGGAGGGGATCGGGTGGGCGTGGGCATGGGTTGCGCGTTTTTCATCGTGGCAGGTCGTCCCCAGTAGTATACAACCTAAAAAGCAATAAATTACAATTAGTTAGTTTATAAAAACAAAAAGCAAATGAAAAAACTCACATAGGGCCCAAACGACACGATCTGCATCATTTGGGCCCATGTTGGCTCATTTGCGGGTGGTGGCATCGTTACTAGTAGATTATAACCTAGAAAATTTAAAAAATGAGTTAGTTAGTTTATTAAAACAAAAACCAAACAAAAAAAACTTATGTAGGGCCCAAACGACGCGATCTGCATCGTTTGGGCCTGTGTTGGCTCGTTTGCAGGTGGTGGCATCGTTACTAGTAGATTATAACCTAGAAAACTAAAAAAATGAGTTAGTTAGTTTATTAAAACAAAAACCAAACAAAAAAAACTTACATAGGGCCCAAATGATGCGATCTGCGTCGTTTGGGCCCGTGTTCCATCCAGTCGGCTCGTTTGAAGGTGGTGGTGATGGTGGCATTGGGCATGGGAATGGTGGTGGTGGGTGTGCACACAGTGGTGGTGGTAGAGTGGAGAGGAGGAGGAGGCGGCGTTGGCGACAGTGGTGGTAGTGGTTGTGAGCTGGCAGTCATGTGTCACGTGTCATGCATATGCATACTTATCAATTATTCCGTTAATGGCTGTGATTAACTATGTACCTTGGTTGGGTAATAAAAGTATTTAATGTATACCAAAGAATAATTGCTTGGTAGCTCAGTGGTTAAGCGTGCTGTTATGTATGCAGACCCAAGGTCGAGAGTTCGATTATTGATGTGTGTCAAACTTTTATTTGGGAAAGCACATGCATTCCGGTTATTCTGGTTAGTCCGGTTATTCCTGTTATTCTGGTTGTGATGAGTCCGGTCAGATTCCAGGGATTCCGGCTGTAAATTGGATCCTTATTCCAACTGGAATTGTGCTGCATAGGGAAAACTACATACAAAAAAAATTCCACCGGATTCCAGAAATTCCAGAAATTCCGGCCGGACGAACCGGAATCCAACCGGAATAGGTGGGGAGTGTAAAGTACTCGCCTATGCAATGATTCCATTTGACAGGGAACGATTGTATTGGCCCACCACTGGTTTTCCTATAGACATCGGCCCATACGGACTTATCATTGGTGCTTGTTCCTGGCGCCAATGATAATTTTGTCCATTGATTACTTAATCGTCCAAACATTCTGTATCTACAACTGCATTGAAGTTATGATATCCCACTATACAAACCTCGAATCCATGCCTCACTGGCCATATAAACCTGACCCTGTTACTGCTGGCAAATTTGCTACCGCATTGAATCAAATAGAAGTCGAGCATCAGAGGAACGCCAATTTCCTAGAGAACCCTCACCCTACAGTCAAACCTACTGAGTTCCATGAGCAGGCCATTGCTGCTCAACAGGTAGCTCATGATCTCAGCATTCAAGAGAGTACTGTGGGACTACTACCAGCATGGAATGATCTAGCACATGGGCAGGAAGTGCTGTTGTATCGAGCATCACGTCTCTGTGCTGCAATCACTGCATGGATCCTTGCGGTAGATAACGATGAAGACTATGAAGAGTCACGGTTGGGGTGGGTGTCTGGCCTATTTTTTGAGACTGTAAGTGAACATATTGTGATTGCCAATTATCTGATCACCAATACCAACTTAGAAGGAATTCTTGATGGCCACTGGAATTTATGCCTCTATGGGTGGCAGTGCTCCATACACTCCCCCGCTCATCATGGAAGCCATAAAGATGGTATAGGATGGGACTTTGTGGTGCTCGGAATGCAATGATCCTGAGGGCAAAGATTTTCTGGAACTAGAATACATTCCAGCGATACAAAGGTACTTGAAGGTTGATGCTGATGACCCCACCTGTATTGTCGATAGCTATATCAATTCTTGGTGGAGTAAACAGAACGATCTGGAGAACTACGACTCATACCCATTCGCTCCACATGACTTCCTGGTGGTTCATTGGCCACAGGTGAGTAACATGTTGTTGTCCTTTAATTTATCTTAAGTTTCATCAGATCCAGTTCACCTGGCAAGACCTATGGCCGGTCCCATATGCCGCCGGTGACCTGGCCAAAATACAATTAATGATGAAGATCTTTGATGACCTGCATTTGACATGGAAAAGGATGACTGAGACGGTCCGAGAAAATGATGCCCAACTTCAGAAGGACAGGAAATTGTTGGCTTATTGGGAGGATGTGCAGAATCAGGTTAGGGAGCACCTTGACACTTAACAAGTCGTCTATGTAGGAAAAGATAAACATTGTAGTGACCAGCGCCAGTAGTGATAAAGTCACTTGTGGTGATAAGCATCCAAGGTCAAGAGCTAAGTGAATGACCGGCGCCGGTTATTGTAGAACCCCATGAGCTACGAAAATGTGTATGGGCCCATCCTAAAATAATACAGGGAAATGGGCCCATATGAATGATATGCTCGATGGAATGATTGGGTGGGCCCATGACAGTAAAAGGAAAACAGTATGGGCCCACACGACTATAGCGTACAGGACTTGAATTACTGCTGTTATTACAAATCATAAAGAATATATCCTAAAACAGTACATTGTAGTGACCCGCACTGGTAGGGATATACACAGGCATGTAACAGAAGAGAACAATCATTAGTCGAAGACAGTAGTAATGTGCAATGAGAGTAGACATAGATTAATCCTGACACTGGCTGGAAAGCAACTGTCGCTTGTGTGGCAGTCAGCTATTTCCAAACTGTATCTCTCAGCGCCGGAAAAGGTAAAGGCGGCACTGGTCATCCACATAGCTCTTAAAAGACTTGTATACTAATTGCAGCCACTGTGCACTACAATATGGATAACAAATGCAGGAATGGTGACATGCTGTATGCTGTAGGAATGTGGGAGGATAAGGATATGTGCAAAATCAGTACATTGCAGTGACCGGCGCCGGTAGTGATAAAGTCACTGGTGGTGATAAGCATCCAAGTCAAGAGCAAAGCGAATGACCAGTGCAGAATATATGCTAAAACAGTACATTGGAGTGATGGGTGCCAGAGAAGACAACGTTGTGCCAATCATTCCCATAGCTCTTAGACTTGTACACTAATCGCCGCCGGTGGTCACTGATAATGAAAAGCAATGACATGCTGTAAAAGTAAGAAACTATTGACCAATGGGTATCACAAACACCGCCGGTGTAATTTTACATTGGAAACATCGACAGTAGCTTTGTGAGTATGACCTAGGTAACATGTTAGTATGCTGTGTAGAACAGTCCCATAGTAACCTCTACATGGTACCATTGTCATTTACATCGCCATGTTGCCATGTTTCCTCACTGCCTACAGTGCCTATATAATCCTGGAGATGCTTGTTCATAATTTTACATCGCTCTACAAACCATCATGCCTAGAGGACACACTCGCACCATCATTGGAAGAATCACCCAGATGACTGTCGTTTGCTCCCAGACATTGCGGGGACCCAGGGATTGCCTTGTACCAGTTTGGCAAAGTCCTCAGTCAACTCCAAGGCATAAGAAGGCCAAGATAAGTGCACCAGTGTCAGGATCAGCGACCACATCCAACACCAATATAACATCTCTGATGTCCGATGAACCAATTGAGCATCACACTCTAAATTTCATTGCAGATCTTGATCCCCCCTCTTCAAAGGTGACTTATTATGGCTACCACATTTACTATGCTAATATTACCCTCAGACACCTCAAGATTACATCGAAGAATGGTTGCCTAAAAAGGCCATGTATTTGGAAGCACTACTATCCAATGAAGTACCTGATTGCATGAAATGCAATTTGTGTGGGGATGATGCTGCTACCTGGCAATGCCGAGACTGTCTTTTCAATCCCATGTTCTGTACTGACTGCTGCCATGATAACCATGCTTCTAACCCATTTCACCACATCGACTACTGGACAGGTTCCTATTTTGAACCAGCTTGGTTGTTCCAAGTTGGGTTAGTTTTACATCTCAGTCACAATGGTGCATCCTGCCCAAGTTACTTTCACCCATCGGTGCCAGATGTGGTTGGACAAGAGGCCGACAATTATGAAGATGATTTGGATGATGCAACAGAAGGTGATGGAACCAACAACATCGTCAAGGAGATGAAAAGGTTTACCAGTGTTTATGACCTTGGTCCCACAACTTTCCCAATGCCGATGGATTGTCACAAATTGACAGTAATCGATGTTTCCAGTGTACATCATATGTGGGTCAAGTGGTGTAATTGCCCTAATTCCCATCAAGAGCAGGAAAATCACTTGTTGCAATCGGGGCTTTTCCTGGTCAGCTACAAAAATATCAAGACCACGTTCACATTTAAAGTCCTCGATGATGCGCAATTGTCCAATCTGGAATGTAAATCTTCAGCCTATCAATACTACCAGAAGCTCCGGCGCATGACTTCACCCTTATTTCCTAGTGCCATGGAGGTATGATTGATATACACAGTTGTCAATATCTCTGACATCGGTACTTGAGGATCGATACAGGGAGCTTCTCAGGGCAAGCCGGCTATGGCAAATGTTGAAACATTTGAAGTGGAGAGGCCACTGGGGAGAATCACAGTCCAGTGCTGGCGGCTCATCGGCGGCTGCAATGCATGGTGTGACTGACATCCCAACATTCTGTGCTGCATGTCCTCAGCCTGGTGTCAATCTGCCAGAAAATTGGACCGAGGATCCTGACCAGTAAGTCAAATCGCATGAATTGGAATGTATTTAATGTAATCTTACCTCAGAATGGCATACACTCAGACTTTTGTCATGGATGGAAACTTCACCGCTGCTCATCAGAAGTGCGAAAATGCTCACCGTGATATTAAGCTCAGTCATGGTGATTTTTTCATGACCAAGCCGAATCACTACAAAGCACACCTCACCGTTGCTAAGGAAGTCACAGAGGTAAGATATTTGAAAGACTTTCAGCGTATTTACTAACTCCAAATTAGAAACTGACCTGCAATGAGCATCATGCTGTAAATGACCGCTTCATCAAATACAAGGGTCTTGATGTAACTGGTGTCGGTGCAACTGCTTGTGGCCGTCATGGTTGCTTCTGCCCCAGTGCGGTGGTTGACTTCCAAAAAGGGGAACAGTGAGATATCTTCACATTTTGAGAGCATTGTGTAATGTTTTCTAGACAAGCAAACATGGACTATTCTTTATCTGAAGCCTTGAAAAACACTAATATCACCAGACTCAAGAAAATCATTTTGATTTATGATATAATGTGCCAGTATTGGAAGAGGCTCAGACTTCGGATGGAGGAGAGTCAGTATATCCAGCTACCACTTGGCATCACCATTCTGCATGGTATTGGTCTTTTCCATGTCGGTGGCCACGTCTGGCAATGTTTCTCACGCTTTTCACTGAGCTTCATTCCCGGCGCTGGACAAGTGGATGGAGAACCTTGAATCATTGTGGTCAGTGTTGAATGAAATCTCACCTAGTACCCAAAATGCTACCACTTCTGGATGGATTGAAACCTTGGATGATCATATGGGGGATTCCAACTTCAAAAAAATGCAGGACATAGGTGAATACATGTTTGTACCTTGTGCCAGATTGACTTGGAACCAGATGTAGTGGTTACCACCACCCACCAATTCAGAGCCACTGTGGCAGGTGAGGAGGAAAGTCGGGTGGACCTATTGCAGTACATGGCAAACTCAGACCCTGAGGAGATTGCAACCTGGAAAGAATTGGAAAAACAATCTCAGGCAACACGTCTAACCGATCCAGAAGCAATGGACATCTATGATATAAACCCTGGTCAGGTAGTGGTCACACGAAGCAACCTTCAAATGAACCTTCTAGAGGATGAAGATGAAACTGGTGATGGAAAGGGTGAAACCACCTGGGTTGCTCTTGGCCTCAAACTTGAGGAAGCCCAGTGCATATCCAGCCATTGCAAAATATTCCTATGCTAACTAGTATCAGACTGGCTCTTCGGACCTTTATATGTCAACAGTGTTCAGTGTTGTCCAAGGCCAATAAGCTGAAGATTGCAACAAAACAGCAAAACCTTGATACCAGAGTGGATTCCTTCATTGCTAAATCAGAACAATTTGTGAACAATGACACATTGGATACACTGCAAAAGCTTAATGACTCACCACCGAGACCAGTACTCCCATCACAAGCTCCCGATTACCAGACTAACTTGGATGACGATGATCAAAGCAACCCATTTATTACAAGGCCCCCAGTAGCAGCAGTCCATACCGCTGAAACATGCCCATTACCTCTTCCCTCTACATTTGGCTTTCCACAAATTACTCAGCTTGGTTTGGATTCCCTCACCGAGAAATAGTTGAGATTGAGGGAAGGACAAGCAAACGATGAGCTCCAGGGCATTAGAATGGCCCTCGGTGAGAAATCTTTCTTATTCAGAAAGAATTTACGTCTCGCCACCTCCAAGAACAAAAAGGGAAGGGCTTGGTCAAAGGTGCATGCTATTAGCCACCGGGTTCAAGGTATACAATGCTGCAAGGGCTGCAATGGTATCATTGGGATGTTCACCTGAGATGCAGTCCAAGTATCAGGTATTGCGCCAGGACAAACTCAAGATTTCAACTGCCGCGGTGAGGGGTGGTACCAGCAATGCTGAGGGTGGAAGCTGGAGACAGGATTAACCATTGCCATGGTTTTGGACCATTAATGTCCAAGCCGATGTTGAGGCAAGCGAAATGATGAAAGAATGTAAGTACACCTCAATTCACTTTAATGAGCAACTTCACTATTATTTAGTCTACAGGGTGCACTGGTTACAGGCGAATGCCAAACATGATAGATGGTTGGAGGAGTTATCAATTACTAGTCATGAAATGGCTTGGATCCCATGTTATTTTCTTCACAGAGCAGAGGTCTGGGTTAACTGCTTGGAGACTCAGACCTCGCCGGGAGCTGTGGCATATACCAAACGTCAGGTGGTGAACTGGAAAAGGATGGCCACTTCCTCCATGCATATTTTCAAAGCCATACATCCATGGGTAGGAAATATCTGGGGTTTTGAGTAGCCAGGTAATTGGAAGGATGCCATGTTTGGCAGCCTATGTTTATGGGAAAGACAGGATCAAATTATCTTTGTTGGATGGAAGTAGGAACCATAAGTTACTACAATTAAAAGAACTGGAAGTTACTATACCTTCGTTGCATGGAAGTAGGCACAAAGGTTAAGGAATAAAAAATAAGTAATATATAAGAAAAAGATCGACCATGCAAGTAAAAGGCCGCATCAAGTGTAGTGTGTGATTTGGGAAGGCCACATCGGGCGTAGTCACATAATAGGAAAATACCGCATCAATAGGATAATGTCAGCCCTGCTGGATGTGGATGGAAGGGTAATAAAGATGTATGGTGCCATTGCCAGGATGCATATCGCCAGCATGTTGTTGTCGTATTCACCTGTGGCTGTGCCGGCAGCGAGGGTGATTGTGTCGGCGATGTGTGTAGCTGTGTCAGCACCATGGGAGGGTGTTGGTAGTGTGGGGTGGTCGTAACTCACTGTAACACATACATTGGTATATCAGGTGTTGGTGAGTTGGTGATGCACCATAGGTGGCTTTGCTGTTGCTGGTGGCTGTGTCAGCGATGTGTGTGGTGTGCCGGCACGGTGGAAGTGTGTAACGGCGGCATAGGTAAATTAGCTCATTGTTTGTGATATTCGACCATACTTGCTGCATGTACCCTGCCACCGACATTGTAATTGTGGCCCCACTGACAACACATCCATCTATTGGCGAATGGCTTGAATGGCTTGAATGGCTTGAATGGCTCGATTGGAGCCATGACTGAAGACAACAAATGATGGTTTACTAATCTTACCTTTTTTTTATAAAATTCTAAATAATTGGCAGACCACCCAGCTAATAATACTCCACTACTCACTGTTCTGCTCAGGGACATTGTGATATATTAAGGTGTGGTGAGAGGATTAAAGGTGTTCCGAGTGAAGTCGTGGGTATATTAGGGTATATTGAGGCTGAAATATGACCTGTAAATAGTCCTCAGGGACAGTCTGATGCAATATCAAGGTACCTAATGTATTTGCCAGCACAACCTGTCTACTGCATCCACATTGACTATCATGTCTGCCAAGGATGCTGATCAAAGCGGGGAAGACTTTGGCAGCTGTCCTTCAAGTTCTAGTGTGGAATTTCAACCAGTTGCCCATAAGTGGTCACCAGCGGAACTGAATGTGCTATGGCAACAAGTGGACGACTGGAAGACATTGAAAAACCGTAAAGTGCAACAACTAACCTTACAAGGTGCCATGATGGACTTATTCAATTTACCTGTTAAACCTCCAATGGATGGCCTGCAGGAAGTGAGCAATAAGCCCTTGATGTATATTCTGCTCTTTGACAAACATGATTATCAGCATATTAGAGCTTGGTACAGACAAAATGCTCACAAACCACCGAAGGCGGCAGTCGGCAAGGTCCCTCCACGGTGCAAAGTAATTATCCACCTGTATGGGTCAGAAATAGAGACGGCAATTGGATGGGAGGCTCCAGATCTGGAGAAAGGACGACCAGACTGGATGGCCAAATATTCGCGGCAATATGCGAAGGTCAACAAAAGAATCAAAAGAATCTCCAATGATTCAAAGGAAAATGCAAAGATTGAGGCACTTCAGCAACAATGGATGAATACCGGCCCACCGTCGGCTGTTCGGCGAAAGTATGTGTATCGCCTGTAATTCAGTAACTTGGCTGAATTGATCTTAGGGATGCCGAGAAAACACTCACAAAGTGTATGAATGAATTTCAAAATTTGATGTACCTTGAACTTGGGGTTCGAATGGTTGTGTTGGGTGGATGGGTAAATCCAGCGGGCAAGAGGAAGTGGAGCATGTATGTCCATTCACCTGGCATTTAACAGCGACTAATGAAGAGTTTGTAGGTTTGAAACAAATAGCTTTCTAGGCAACAATAAGCCAAATTTCATCGCTGATGAACCTGGGTGGCATGAAAAGCCTATTGCAGACATGTTCGAGGCATACATCGAGGAATATCTCACCGCCGATGAAGAGGAGAAATCAGTGATATGACCTGCTGGTGGGGCAAAGCCTAAACAAATCCTGGAGACTGGAGTGAAGGGACAGCCACTGCTACTGGCAAACTGTCTTATCCGCCACGGTGACAATGCCCAGTTTTTGAATTACCAAAAACAAGTTTTACAGGCATACATTGAAAGGATGTACAGTGAGTGAACCATTTTTTATTAATGAAGATACTGATCCCCAGCAAGATTTAGCTGCAAGGAGAACCTCCGGTCATGTCCCGTGGCTTGATATTCACACATGGCAATCTGAATTTATCAACCAGGTGGACTATATGCCTCTGCAGAAAGGAGGAAAGAGCTGCACAACTTCCTCAGCGCCAGGGAGATCACGAGCATCGACTGCAGCGCCAGAAGACTCAGATGAATCACTGGATGAGGAGTTTGTATTATTGTGGGAACCATAAAAAATGCATAAACATGATATTGAGGCATGTTTTACCCATTGGATGGGAAGGCAGGAAGAAGGAAAGATTGGTTTTGAATTCACAAATGTCCTTAATTCACAGGAGGGAACACTTTGGCCGGCAGTTTGATTACAAGAACTTACAGACTTGGATGACATGGAGACCGAAGGAACGACAGCAGCTCCACACAATCTGCCGAAGCGCAAATGAACCAAAAAGAAAACAAAAGGCAAACAGCCCAAGGCCACCACACAGCAACCCGAAAGTGAGAGTGCACCAGTACCGAAACAACAAAAGAAAAAGCAGCAAGCCGCTGGGTTAGCTCCACTGCTACGGGAAAACCTGATGCCACTGGAATGGGACCTTTTGGTCGATCCTATGCTCCAGAAGGCGCTCATTCCACCTGGCCGATATGTAACAGTGGAGGATCACAATATTCCGGCGATGATGGGTTTGACGACCGGTCCTACAGGAGTCGACATGACAGAGCCTACCTACGCTAGCTATCTTGCAGATTTGGAGTGTGGGGGTCATTTAATGAATGGTCCAGTTCCTGCATGGATGGAACATGGTAGTATCCATGATTCCACTGCACCTGCCCTCCGACCGGCCATTTGGCAAGGTCAAAATTCTCACCAGAACATGACACTAGCTTCATTACCGATGGATACCATCCCTGAGGCAACATCAGTTGCTTCAACCAATAGTGTAATCCCTGACCACAGAAAGCGTTGGATGAAAACACGATCAAGATCCCATGCTCGCAACACCAATGAAGTGACTACAACACAGGATGCTGGAACAAGTACACCAGTGGAAGGAAGCAAGGGAAAGTTGAAAAGAGCACAGTCGAATGACCACAGATCCCGTGCTTGCAACACCGATGAAGTGACTACAACACAGGATGCTGGAACGAGTACACCAGCGGAAGGAAGCAAGGGAAAGCTGAAAAGAGCATGGTCGAATGACCACAATAGTCGTGGCCGGCGGCCTAAAAAATCAAAGCCCAGCAACACTGATGTCGAAGTGATGAATGTGACAATGGATCCCGGCCTCCATCCAAAGCCAAGACCAAAAGCTCGTGGAGATGCATCCACTGACCCCCAGGATATGTTTGACTTGAGACACCAACATGCACAATAAACCATGCCTTTGGATATCACTGCAATCGGCAGATAGTTTTTTTTTGGCACTGCCATGGATGCAATACATTCAATAGATCCCTTATATATTTCATCTACTAATGAAATAACCATGCATATATTCTTCAAACTATGTGCCCCTAAGTGCCGGTGCATTATCACCGCCATTGTCACTACTATCACCGGTCCCTACAAAGTACCATTTGTGTATAGATTCTTTTATGAGAAGGGCCCATCGACATTTCCTTAGGTCATGTACAGTGACCGTCGCTGATCATGGCACCAGTCATTTGCTTAGCTCTGAACTTGTATGCTTATTGCCCCTGGTAACATTATCACTACACCATGTCGGGCACCAACTTTATGTTTTCTGGTGCCGAGACATCCTGTTAGGAAATAGCTGACTGCCACACAAGCGACAGTTGCTTTCCGGCCAGTGTCAGGATTAATCTACGTCTACTCTCATTGCACATTACTACTGTCTTTGACTAATGATTGTTCTCTTCTGTTACATGCCTGTGTATATCCCTACCAGTGCGGGTCACTACAATGTACTGTTTTAGGATATATTCTTTATGATTTGTAATAACAGCAGTAATTCAAGTCCTGTACGCTATAGTTGTGTGGGCCCATACTGTTTTCCTTTTACTGTCATGGGCCCACCCGATCATTCCATCGAGCGTATCATTCGTATGGGCCCATTTCCCTGTATTATTTTAGGATGGGCCCCTACACATGCTCATGGGGTTCTACAACTCCAATGTACTGTTTTAGCATATATTCTGCACCGGTCATCCGGCGGCGATTAGTGTACACGGTGTTTGTGATACCCATTGGTCAATAGTTTCTTACTTTTACAGCATGTCATTGCTTTTCATTATCAGTGACCACTGGCGGCGATTGGTGTACAAGTGGGGTTCTACAATAACTGGTGCCGGTCATTCACTTAGCTCTTGACCTTGGATGCTTATCGCCACAAGTGACTTTATCACTACTGGCACCAGTCACTACAATGTTTATCTTTTCCTACATAGACGACTTGTTAAGTGTCAAGGTGCTCCCTAACCTGATTCCGCACATCCTCCCAGTAAGCCAACAATTTCCTGTCCTTCTGAAGTTGGGCATCATTTTCTCGGACCATCAACTTTATCACTACCGGCGCCGGGCACTTTTCACTACTGGCGCCAGTCACTACAATGTACTGATTTTGTATATATCCTTATCCTCCCACATTCCTACAGCATACAGCATGTCACCATTCCTTTGTTTGTTATCCATGTTCTAGTGCACACTGGCCGCGATTAGCATACAAGTCTTTTAAGAACTATGTGCATGACCGGCGCCCACTTTATCTTTTCCTAAATAGACGACTTAAAACAGTATGGGCCCCCACAACTATAGCGTACAGGACTTGAATTACTGCTGCTATTACAATACAAATCTTTTAAGAGCTATGTGAATCGCCTGCACCAACTTTATGTTTTCTGGTGCCGAGAGATGCACTGAAGTCGTGTGGGCCCATACTGTTTTCCTTTTACTGTCATGGGCCCACCTGATCATTCCATCGGGTGTATCATTCATATGGGCCCATTTCCCTGCATTATGTTAGGATGGGCCCATACACATTTTCTTAGCTCATACAGTAACTGGCGCTGGTCATTCGCTTAGCTCTATTGTTACACTTATGGCTGCCGGCAACTTTATCACTACCAGCGTCGGTCACTTCAATGTACGTTTGTTGTATCTATCCTTGTAGCCTCCTTCCACATTCCTACAGCATGATGAATTCAATATATACCTTATACTCCATCTATTAATGAAGCAACTATGCATATATTGATCAAAATATATACACAAATAGGCGTAGTATAAAAAATATTTTTAATTTTTATCCAACGTAGAATTATGCCGGGGGTGTTGATGTTTTTGGAATTGAGACAGTGGTATCAGGCAGGAGGGGGGACATTTGTGCAGTGTATGTTGATGTTGGATCCGGGGAGGTAGAAGTTGCAGCTGCATTGGTGAAAGAACTGGTGTCAGGGATCACCGATGTAGCTGTGGTCATAATAATGGGAACAGGCAATGGTGGGGAGCAAATGGATTCACGCAAATGGGCTGGATTGACGAACATTGATGACTTCAGGAGATGGATCGTCAACGGTGCCATGGCATCTGCATTCCATGGATCTTCATCTTCTGATTCCTCCTCGGAGCTTCCCTTGTTCTCCAATTCAGCCAGCTGCTTGTTTGTCACTGCCAATTGACCACGCAACATGAAAACCTCCTCCTTCATCTTCTCCAACTCCATCCCATTCCTCAACCCCCTCATCTCAGCCTCCAGCACTGGAATGCTCACCAGCACCTTTTCTCTCAACTCACCCATCTCAGCCTCCAATGCCAGAATGCTCACTGTCATCTTTTCCTTCAACGTGTTCAAAACTTCCATGTATCCACACAACATGAGGCTTTCCTTATCCAATTTCCCTTGATTTTCTGCCAAGACCGATATGAGCGTGTGGAGGTCTTGGAGCTCCTGTTGTAAACCACCGACGGTGGGCATGCAATTGGGATGGGTGACATGACCTGGTGGTGGTGGCGCAGGAAGCGTGGTGTCGATGGATTGGGGGATCGTGAGGCTTGTTGACGGGACAGGCTCTGGGGTTGGTATATGGTTGGAGATGCGTGAAGTTGAGGGGATGGGGGCTGGCGTGACGGGGATGTACTCATCTGACTCACCGGCGGTGTCTGCTGCCCGGCATTTTCTCTTCGGCGCCGTTCTCAGTCGTTCACTTTCCTCTGCCTTCACCTTTTTCTTCCCAATGACCTTTTTTCTCCCCTTGAGCTCCCCTGCCACTATCAATTCATCCCGCCATGCTGTATGTGATGCTGTATATGAGCATTTCGTCTTGCCCTTGTGGCACGTCATGCAAGCAATCTGGATGCCCGTCGTTTGGCAGGTTGTCAGGCCCCTCAAACTGCAGGTGTCACACAGAGCAGTGGGCCATTCCACAATGGACCTCCATATATCGTCTTCAGGTAGAGCAGGAGTGGCCATCATGATTGGCAGGTTGGCGTGGATGAATGGTGGCTCTTTTGTGACATTGCTGTCCTCCGTTTCAGGCAGCACCAGCTGTGGCGACACCTTTCAGCGTTTTGACTGAGGTGGAGCCAGGTGTTCTACGACCTTCTTTTCCTTGCCCTTGCCCTTGCCCTTGCTCTGGGCTCTTGCAGCTGCTTCTGTTTGGTTGGTCTGAGCCTCTGGCATCACAGTGGTGGGAATGGGTGCAGACACAGCGATGAGTGATGTGGCTGCAGAACTGGGAGCAACAATGGGTGGCGTAGCCATGGTGGGGATTTGGAGTGTAACATGCATGGCCGGGAGAGTGCTGCTTGGCGCAGCGACGGGCAAAGGTTGATGAATATATATGCTCCAGTCAATGGATTCCCAAGGTGTTGGGCCAGACTTATCCCACTGATGGAGTACTTTGAACACATGTTTGAGGAATGGCATCATCACTGCTTCCTTTGCCAACACCTTTTGCCTATAATCCAACTTCAAAGCCTTCTTAGAAAGATTCATAGGACATAATAAAAATCATGCACCAACTTGCCCAACATGGATTTCAAATCCACGGTCATCTGAGTACCATCCAAAAATGTATTGAGGGCATGCTCCATGGATTCGGTGTGCTGAGAAGACATGATAAAACTGTTTGTACTTAGGGTGGATGCAGTTGATAGCGTCAATAAATTTTCAACTTCCGTATTCAAAATTCACGTGACCGCATTTGTTGATCAATTTTCGCATCTTATGGAATATTCAGGCAGCTCATCAGTAAACTTGCCAAATTTGCCACCAACAAGTATGCCCACTCTGGACCTCGACGCCTTGGATATTCCTGGTAGTCCTGATTCACCAGCAGTGTATATAGATAATCTGGACCTGGCCACTTTTCATATTCCTGAACATCCTGATTCACCGGTGGTGGATGGTACTCTTCATTTCTCCATACCACGTTCATTGATACATTCCTCATTTGCTTTTGATATTTCTGAAGTGGCTGCAGATATTATCCATTTGGCAACCCCACCCACCAAAAATTCCCAATCTTTTGACTTGGATGCATTTCACATTCCTGGTAGTCCCGACTCACCCACAGTGAGCACCATTCATTTGACATCATCACCACCACACCATGACCTAGATCTCTTTCATATTCCTGACTTGCCAGCCGCCGATGTGTTTTATATTCCTGGTAGTCCTGACTCGCTGGTGGCGATCAGCACTGTTCATTTGACATTATTGCCGGCACACCATGACCAAGACATGTTTCATATTCCTGACTCGCCGGCTGCCGATGCATTTTATATTCCTGGTAGTCCTGAGCTGGTGGTGAGCACCACTGCTCATTTGACATTATTGCCGGCACACCATGACCTAGACATGTTTCATATTCCTGACTCACCAGCCGCTGATGTGTTTTATATTCCTGGTAGTCCTGAGCCGGTGGCGAGCACCACTGTTCATTTGACACTATCACCGGCACACCATGACCTAGACATGCATATTCCTGACTTGCCAGCTGCCGATGTGTTTTATATTACTGGTAGTCCTGAGTCGCCGGTGGCGAGCACCACTGCTTATTTGACATCATCCCCGGCACACAATGACATGAACATGTTTCATATTCCTGACATATTGTTCTGGAGTTGATTTTGGAGCCCCAATGGTGCTACATACCCATACCATTGACCCAGACACTTTTTATATTCCTGGCAGTCCTAATCATTCAGCAACACCGCCATCACAATTACAAATGGTGGACACTCTTGAGATCCCTGCCAGTGTTGACATGCCAGATGCAGACTTCTGGTTTACTGAGGTGACTGAAGGTAGTGACATGGAGCTTGATATCTCTATGGCCTATATCGAACCTGTGCTGGATCATGTCACCCCGACATTTTCCTCGCCTGGATCTTCTCATAGTTCAATATTGACACAGAGAGATTCAGATGAGGTCCATTCCTCCCCAAAATGTTCCTCAGTGCACCATCCACCTTTCATTACCCAGCCACATTCATCCAGTATTCCCAGGTTGTACTCCATCGACACCGGCATCATCCCAGCAGGCCCCCCAAGTAAGTCCTGAACTTTGGCCGGGAGCTGCTGAATAATGATTGTAGGAGATTTTGACTTATTCTGACGCTGTTGAACACAGCTACCGCAAGGCTGTCAAGATGGTGAAGTCCAACATTGCAGTAAACCATGCCCTTCACCGGCAGCTCGCCACCCTTGATGAGGCAATGTGCCAGATGGCCCAATTAATGCAGCAGAAGTGCAGGACAATGATGAATTACATCGTAAAATTATCACTAGCAACTTCTTTCATTTTGCTTAATGTATATGTCAACTGTGCTAGCCAGCACCATTTTTTGGCAATTACAATCTTTTCAGTAATTACCAGCGGTGAGAATCATCGCCCGTGAAGGGTAGACCATATTTTTCTAGCAATTACTGGTGGCGATTGTTGCTGCTGGTGCTATAATTCTATTCACTGGGCCCATATGGATCAAGCAATTACCACCGGTAATAATCATCGCCAGTGCCATGTAGTAAAATGGTGACCATGCTAGCTGGCACTGTGAGTCAGATGTTACTGCCACCGAGAATCTTTCAGCAATTACCACTGGGAAGAATCATCACCGGCAGTGAATCTGTATACTGGGCCCACATGGATGCATCACACCCTTGGCCCACACGAGTCTTTCCTGCTATGGGCCCAATCTGCTACTGACGGATCTATCGTCGTTTTGCAGAAATCCGCTGGATGGATGTATCGTGGATTTCTACTGAATAGGCTGTTGACTTTGCAGCTTTTCATCCAGAGTGGTTCCATCAAGATACTTGGAAACTTTTGGTACAGTGCAGGGAGTCTAGCCTTGTTCGTTACAACCTCAGAGGTGTCGTTTATCACGAGAATCAGCATTTCACCTCACGGTTTGTTACGCGTTCGAGCGTCGGTATGATTTGGTTTCACGATGGACTGCTAACTAGTACCTCATTAGTTTACGAGTCTCAAGATATAGATTGTATGGCTACTGATGGCGCGGTCATCGCTTTCTATACAGTACATACGTAGTTAGGGTGAGTTACAATGTATGCGCGGATTCATTGTAACTCACCCTAAGCGAATAAATGGATGATTGCTATCGTCTTCCTGCGGATTATCCCTCCCCCTGAGAGAACTCGGACGTGCCGTGCGGAGCAGCGGCCCTCACAGCGCAAGTATACTGGACTACAATTATTCGAAAGCGCCAGCCCCTCATAACTTATTCCAGTTATGAAGTTGCCATCGAGCTTAGTGGCAGTCATCTTCGCTCAAATTTACTTGCTCCGAAAGCCACGCGGAGTGGGTCATTCTCCTGAAGAATGTAGGCTGGCGGCATGATGTGTAGCTCCAACAGGGAACAGAGGTTCATATTCTTGGCGCGTCCTAATCCTCGCGCGTGCAGAGTATACGAAAGCACTGAATCTCACCTCACGATAATGGCCGCAATACGACCTCATGCTTCGAATATTCGGTATGAAAACGAGTCAATAGTAAATACTATGTATTCTACGTCAGATTTCAGCCTCGGATTGAGATGTGCTTCGTCGCGAGAACTCGGGATTTAGAAGATGCCATTCACTCTTGTGGAGTATCAAACGGTGTATCGTCTCGACTGTGACGAAGAGTGCTACTTACACCACACGGTCGTTACTAGCACAGTTTCTATATTGACCTGCTTGTATCTTGCTGGCCCGATAACGGGCATACATGCCAGGCCCTGTTTCAGTACTCCACAATACGAACTGCGGACAATATGTCCATCAGACCACACACAACTTATCGTTTATTCATTGGGGTCTGGGGTCCGGCAACGATCACGCTTATTGCGCCGTCGCGTAGAGTTGGTTCCATATGTATGATGTCATTAACATTCGGAATTCACAGGCTGAATTTTTACCTTGGTTGCCATTGGGTGGATGCTCCATGTAAATTTCTGGTCCTCAAAAAAATCCGTGCCGTACCGTACTCCGACCTCGTTGCATGCCACATGCCATGCCAACTTCACATCCGATAATTCCTCCTAGAATAGAAGACCCTTGTTTGGTACTTAGTAGACACGGTAACATCATGTTCTACCTCTCTGCGACTCATATCACTGAAATTACTAGTTAACGGCCTCGCATGTGTCAACGCCAGATCGGTTCTAGACTGCCCCACGGGATCGAACGGTTTGATCCGTTTCGGATGCTCTTTCAGCTAGATGATCTATCAAGCGCTATCAAGTCTTTTAAAAGCTGGTTTAAAGTTCACTCTATCCTGTCCAGCTCACGAGGTCGATATCCTTAACGCAATATATGCACAATCCCACTCAAGAGTCAACTTGAATGTGTACAGTACACGATTTTTCACAACCAGCACCCGCGTCGGGCTAGTTCCATCTCCTAAATTATTTCTTGGAGAGGGCAAGGATATATCATGTAAGTCTTCGCTTGCGTGTCAGGGGTCGAATTCGGAATCAGGTCAAGCATAACAAAGCTGAGGTAACGTTCGACCCGCGCTGGCTTTGAAGGACTGCGTAATTTAACGAAATCAAACGTGCGCGCTGCCTGCAACGAAGATCCAGAGGTCAACTTATAGTTTCACATCACCTCCTTTCTCAACTGAACGATCGTCTGCAAGCGACCTAAATATTCAATTACATTCCCGAGGCTCGTGTCCGTTTGCCTATCCTTCGCCCGCTAAACAGTTTTAAAAGCTCGACAATAAGCGCTCTACCATTCATTCTCTACCCAGATACGGCATCGAACTGAACACAACCGGGAAGTATGAGCACCAGCTCGAATAAATGCAGAGTTAGCATCCTCCTGAATGTATAGTACTCAATCTTACAGCCCGTTCTAGTATTACGACAGCGACGAGGCGCCAGAAGAGATCAGGATTGCGTAGGCGATGTTCTAAACAATTCTTGTTTCTGCTTCTGCTCATTTCTCATCTTTCAGGATCATGGGCCCAACTGGAACGGGGAAAACATCGGTGAGTTTTTCATGGCGTATAAACATAGAATGATCGTGATGTGCACTCTGGCGTAGTTTATTAATCTTCTGAGTGGCTCAAACCTCGCAGTAGGAGAAGAGATGGAGTCGTGCACCAACGGCGTCCAAACAACCGAACCATTTGATTTTGAAGGGCGCCGAATCATACTCATTGACACGCCGGGATTCGACGACACGACGATCAACGACACTGACGTTCTCGCCATGATCGCCGCACACCTTTCTATCATGTAAGGACACGAGTTCGTCCTTGATTCGTCAAATGTTCGTGAATCATTAATCAATACCACATTTCTTGCAGACACCAACATCGAAAACCGTTGGCTGGAGTTATCTACATGCATCGCATTCTCGATAATCGGATAGGTGGAATCTCATCCCGAAATTTCAGGATGTTCCGCAACTTGTGTGGTGACAGCACCCTGCAGAACGTCGTGATCGTTACGAACATGTGGGACCAGGTCGACCCATACGTTGGAAAGATTCGAGAACAGGAGCTGAGTGACAAGGACATTTTCTTCAAACCCGTACTGGACAAGGGCGCAAACCTTGCCCGCCACGATGGTACCGTTGGATCGGGACAAGCCATCTTACGCACGTTGCTGCAAAGGCAGCCAAAGGTGTTGCAGATCCAGTCGGAGCTCGAAAGCGGGCTCGATATCTCTGAAACCTCAGCAGGAAAGGAGCTCAATCGCGATCTGATGGAACAGATAACGAAGCATCAAGAGGAAATACGTGTGCTCATGGTGGAGATGGATGAAGCGAGCAAAGTGAGGGATCAAGAGACGCGTAGAGAATTAGCTCAGGAGAGAGCGAAGTTGCAGGCTGATATCATCCGCATCCAGATGGATTCAAGGAATCTGGCCAGTAGTTATAAAGAAGCTATGGCAAAGCTAGAGTATAGGATGAGGGAAATGGAAGTCGCGGCAAGGGCGAGGAGGATGGCCGAGGAAGTACAGGAGGTGACTAGCGTTCCCCTGTCCGAAGAAGGGCGGAAGAGAATGGAAGCTGTGATAACGGCCGACAATGCGGTCTTTGAGGCGAAGGTCGCCTCTGCTCTTCCTGTTGTAGGATTTTGGGGGAGACTGGCGGTTATACTTTCACCGTTCTCATTCACGTGGAAGTGATATGCTCTCAGTGATTCCAGGACATTGTATAGATCCCAATGTTTTTATGTATATGTCATACCTTTTTCATACTTCATAGATAAATAATAAACGAGACGGTACAATTCGATATGTACTAAATTTACCATGAGCGAAGCAGGTGGATATCAAGGTAGACGACTATACATGACCGTTGGTCATATTTACGGAACATTCTGGAATCTTCCTGTACAGTGGGGCGGAAAAGAATTCTACCTTGTCGGAGGTATAGGGTGGGTATCTGCCTTCCAGAGTGGGTTCCGCCCTGTGGATATAGATATGACTTCCACATGGTATCGGACCAGAATCAAGTCACTGGGTACGTACGATTTAGGAACGTCGATTGTACCTCGCTCATACACAAAATTCTCGTAACTGTATCTCATAACTTGCCGACCGTCTATATTTTTAGACTGTGAGAAAGCGTAAGGAGGCGAAAAGAAGGAAGAACTATACATCCAGATTCACCCACGCCGCCGAAAGGCAGCTCGTTCACTGTAGGCAGAAGTATATTAAATGGGACGTGAGAAGAGTGAAACTGGAATTCACCTGACAGTTGCTGGTAAGTGTCATTAAAGACGAGGTTGCCGCTGGTGGTATTTTCCCTGACTAATTACTAATGAGCTTTTGCAGTTAGCAATGAGAAATAGAGTGCTGACTATTGTCTTTGGTCTTCGAATCTTCGGTGAATGCGTACAACACCAGGGGGTGATCGCTGAAACAAGTAAACGATTGATAGTTAAGTGAAAAATAATGGAATTTGCTTACCGAGCATTGATGAAAGCAATCGCATCGTCGACTCCATTCACGGGAACGACAGGGATCAACGGACCAAATATCTCCCTGCAAGCGGAAATCAGGATCTAGATTTTGTTTCGTAACAGGATAATCCGTACTGTTCGAGAAGGGCATCGTCTTCTGTCACATTCTTGACGATGGTGGGCTCGATTCCCAGCGACTCATTGTTTCTGCCGCCAAAAATGATCTCGCCTTTGGTGCGCTGTAGCATCCCCATGAGCCGATTGAAGTGAAGGTCCGAAACTATGTGCCCAAAATGCTTCGAATTAAGTGCACCTTCCGGGAAGAATGTATTGAGGTGTTGCACAAAACATGCAATTAGCTCGTCCTGCCTTTCCCGGGGCACTAATATGTAATCTGGAGAGACACAGATCTGAATTTCGCATAAATTTTCACGATAATACAAATGTAATTAGGACGTTACCTGACCAGCGTTCGTCAATTTTCCGTGAAGAATTCGCTTTGCCGCGAGATTCAAATCACACGTGTCATCTATAATGACGGGTGACTTGCCACCTAACTCAAGAGTGATCGGGGTAAGGTGTCTGGCAGCAGCAGCAGCGATAATCCTAGCTACACGACCATTACCAGTATAGAAAACTGCGAAGTCAGGCTAATAGGCGCAAGGTGAACAATAATCAATCATACTGTGATCCCCTGGAAGCGTAGATGTAAACGGAATTTGCGTTGAATGATGAAGCACTGACATTGAAGTTCTAGGAGCTTTGTAATCTCTGGGACTGCACCGAGCACGACTTGATATGCTGATTGATCCAAATAACGTGGAAGGAGTCGAGCAAGGAGTTCGGCATAGTTCGGCGCAAATTCGGAGAGCTTGACGGCCGCGCAACAGCCTGCAGAAATGGCACCATACAAAGGTTGAAGAGAGAGGACCAAAGGATAGTTCCATGGACTTCGAAAATTGTTATCTCCTACACAGGGCAACAAGAAAAATGCCACGGGCGTACGAAATAATCAAAACGGTGCCTTTCGCGGCCCTAGGAGTCGTGGGATTCCAAGATTTTTGCCACTCAGGAACGTCCAACAGAACTGGCTTGGCCCATTCCTCCAGCTGCTCTGCACAAATCAGCACCCGATCAATGATGGCGCCGACTTCACCGAGCAGCGTTTCCATCTTTGGCCTGCCTAGATCGGCATTGATTGCTTCCATGAAAGCGTCAGCGTTTTCTTGCAGCATGCAGGCCAGCTGGAGCAACTGGGTGCGTCTCCATCTTAAAGATCTTGTTACTCCTCGCTGGAAGGTCGCGCGCAAAGTATCTCGGATCTTAACAAGGTCGTGTAGGGTCTATAGGCATAGGATGTCTAGAGAAAGCGCACACCTTTGGGATCTCATTGATGGGTGTAAAGCTCATCTGAAGACAAGCAAAGTATAGCAGGGAGGGATCAATGACACGGGATAGATGGCGTCAAACATTCCACAATATCATTGATATGATCTTTTTATACCAGCAGATGATGGCAGTGGCCATTGGCCAAGGAATGATCGGATAAAGTTTTCGGTTGATCTGAACACCTGTTGCTCACGATGTGACTGAACGGGTATGGTTTCTTGCGTGCCCGCAAACTTCCTTTCTACCTAATCATCGGGAGTTGATCGGGAGTCATCGGGCTTAGTAGTCATCGGGCCTGGCTTTGTAATTTGGAGATCGAGGTTCACAACCGATATCTCGCTGCATCAGCCTGCATGTCTCTGTCGTGGTGGCGTGTCTTGCCTTGGTCCATCAACGGGTGTTGGACAGGAAAGACGCAGGTAAGGCTGGAATTTTTTTTCGACCATGTTTGGCCTAGTAAGCTGAAAGGACTCCATATCATGAAGTCCAATGACGAGGGTGTGATTGTTGTTTTCTCACGTGGATGTGTGAATAGCGCAAACGGTGCCTCCAACAACCCAAAGGGTTAGATGGAGGAGCCCAATGAAATTCGTAATTCTTGAGGTACACCTAAAGCCTATAGATTGCAAATGGGGAAGGGGAGTGGTACAAGAGGTGGCTGACTGTCCAGGAAGTATGGAAGATGAAGTGAAACAATGTGAGGAGTGTGGATACGAATAGGTAGAGTCCGCAGTCTCATGTAAGTCCAGGTAGCAGAAAACATCAATCGAATGGAATAAAGTCTGTCTGAAAGTGCAGCTCCAGCAGGAGCTGACCATCTCAAGCATGAAGCATTGCTTGTAGGAGTACTGGGTGCTTATGAATATAAATTTGCCAAGCGGGCGATGCCCAACGACCGATCCCTTGGATGATGTGTGGTGCCACACCATTCTCCGCAAGTGATGTTGCCCCTCCTGCTCTCATTGACTGCCCCCCTACGTCCTTCTCAAAGAAGAGGCACAAGCGGCGCATGAAAAAAGACCTGGTAGGCACTGTGCCATTAGACTTCAGCCACAGCGGGGATGACAGAGAGGGAAGAGTCAGTCGTGAGACTCAAGGTAGGTGCAGAACAGGGCCATTGGGTTGCATGCAAAAGGGTTTGGGCATAGGATGATAGTCTTCCCTTCAAAGAACTTGTCGGCCTTGTGGCTGGGCAAGAAAAATTGAAAAGAACTGTTGTTGATGACAACTGAGTTTCGTTTCGTGAGTTTCCAGGGATTCCTGAGGTCCTTGTCTTCAGGCCAGGTAAGTTCACCCAGTCACATCAACATGAAGAATCCCACACAGAGCTGTGTGCAGAAGAGGAGGTTGTCATGTGTTGGGTTATCAGAGTAGTCGATACACACGCCGTTGAGATTGCCAATTGTGAGGGCTCACTTCCAAATTGTTGGTGTCCCTTTCAGCCATTTACACCCTTGCAGAGTGCGGTGTACAAGTTGTGACTTTCTGATCTTGCGAACGTGTGGGAAGTAGGGCTCAAGTTGGTGGCAAATCCCAGAGAGGTATGTGTCCACCAGATCTGGTTTGATGTGGTGACACATATATACTGTGAACAGGCTGAGGGTGTCAGGAGTAGGTTCAACCAGCATGTTGTGCATGTGAATGAAGCAGAGGTAAGAGTTCAAAGCAGATCCATAATTTTTCCAGGTACTGACATCAATCGCCTGCCCTAGAGCAATTGCTCGCTCTTGGACTAGGCATTCCCATGTCCACAGCTCCCGCACGGGTTGCCGGGCGCAGACGTGCAATACAATCATTTTTTGACTGCCCCCAGCATGGCGCAGTGTGGGGGTTGAAAGTTTGAGATCTGTAGGTCAGGCACTAATCTCACTGCCTGCTTGAACTCGTGTCGAGAAATCATGTCTGCTACCTCATTCTTCACTCCTGGGATGTGAAGTACCCACAAGTCCAATACATTGGTGGTGCAGGTGTCCACACAGAAATGCAGCAGCAGGTTGTACATGGGCAGGCAGCAAAGAGAACTGAAAATATTGACAGTGTTCATGCTATCCATGAACACCACAATCTTTGAGTGATGAGTATTCCTCTGTCATAAGTCATTGATGGCACTAGTCGCCACTAACACTTTGTAGAAGAAAATGATCCCGTCTGACAACTCAGTGGGCACATATCCTTGTCAGCAATTAGGGTACCAGAAAGTGAGGCCTTGCATACATGAGTCACAAAAAATCATTTCATCTGCATCATCAATGCTCCAAGTCATGGTCAACAGTAATTTGACCCCAAGGGAGTCCCGTAGGTGTCTCATGGCCCACTCGAGATCGGATCGAACCTCATTGTTCACCCAGATTTTCATCATTGATTGGTCTTTGCCAGCAATTTTCAGGTACAAGTTGTTGAGAGCTGGGTGAACCAGAGGGAAGACATTGAAGCTCCAGTTCATCCACCCTGCAAGTCTTTGCCACCGCCTCAGCATTCACAATGCTCCCTTCTTCTTCACCGGTCGAGCCACGAATTCATGGAGCTTGCCTATGAGGTCGTCCAACCGTTGCTTTGGCAGCATGAATGTTAGGCCATTGGCATTGACTTCAATGCTGATGATCATCAGTTTCACACCAAAAAGTTGCTTGTGTGGTTCGTGTGGGATCCCCAGTTTGTCCCATAGGGACAGAAGTTTTACCTGGTTCTCAGGCATATGCTTCTCGTACCGTTGGTACCACACAAGATTCCCTTCCTCATCTATACCAAAGGAATCGTCCATATATGTCCAGAGGTCAAGGATTACATGGACATTTTTGGCAATCCAGGTTATGAGGCCGTCGAAAGAGATGTAAATCCCCGCTGATCCACAGCCCCCAAAGCAGTTATTCTGGTCGAGGTCGCATTCACCATCAATCATGATTACCTGTTTGATCTGCCATAGTGGGTGCATGGGTAATAGCCAGAAAGCTTCAGCCACATTGGACTTGAACAGTACAAATGACTGGTTAGGCTTGGCTCAGTGACGTGCCAGTAATCTGTCACCTAGGTGCCTCATGTTGTCCAGTGGGAATCCCTTTACATCTTCATGTCTGATCATCAAATTTGGAGCATATTTTCCAGTGCTTTGGTTGATTACCATCTGCAATTTTTCTGAGTGAGGCTTCGGAACTGCATGGATAGGTGAAGTGTGCATGCCTGGGAGGAGGTCTTGACCAAAAGATCCAGAGAACCTTCCCTTCAAGTGCTCATGGTCTCTCTGCTTTCGTAAGAACTCAATTTCTTCCTTCTTCTGCAGCATGCCTAAAGATCCATCAACTATGCTGGGGTAAGTGTCATATCACATGTCTGCCCACGGCCAGAAACCTTCCCTCAGGCCCCTGCAGACTGACTCAACAAATGGACGATTGGGATACATCTTGAGCAAGTCTTCAAAATGGTCCACATTGATGGGAGTGACAATCTTGAAGAGGTCAGGGTTTTCCCTGATAGTTTTTGTCACCTCTACATTGGCGAGTTCCTTCTCCGGTACTGCAGGTAACAGCTCTGTGTGTTCAGTCCAATCAGCGAGACATGGTGGTGGAGACAAGCTTCCAAAGTTAGTGTCCTCCTCGCTGCTCCACAAATTGTACTGGAGATACTTAGGATGCATACCGTAAACCATGTCAATTCTGCTGAGGGAAGCCATCTTGACTGTTTGCATTTGATGCAGGTGTGTTTGTATTTGCAGGAGCTGGCAGTACCATGACAACCTCCAGAGCTATTGAAGTGCCCGCATGCCTCAGAGGAGCAATCTCTGGACCATTCACTAGTACTGTTACGATTTTGCTATCAGGACCCGCAAGGCCAGGCAATTCATTTTTCCCTTCTGACACAATGCAAATCATTTCCAATGGAGACACCCTCTGATATGACTCCCACTGATTGACAGGCTGCACCACAGCAGTCCTTGACATTGGGTCCTTGACATTGGACCCTTGACATTGATTGCCTCATGCTTGGCATGAGGCTTATCTGCTATTTGTTTTTTGACATGCTGCACCATAGCACTCCATGACATCGGACGCCTCATGCTAGGCATGAGGCTTATTGTTCTATTGTTCTTTCTATTATTACTTGACAAGGATCTCGTATTCTGATTGGACGATAGACATCTCTGAACCGTATATAAGCTACAGTAATACTGCCTGTATTCCTTAGCTTGACCTAATTCAATCAACGGTCTTAGACTCAACCAGAACACTTGACAGCTTAGGAAGCCCCTAGCTGTGATAACTTGAACTCAACAGTTGGAAAGCCTCCAACTGTGATACACAAACTGATGGTCTACTCAGAAAGCCTCTGAGTACAGATAGCCGTAACAACTTGAGGAAGTACCCAAGTGAAGGCCAGAAGCCTGATACACTAGGAAAGCCTCCTAGTGCGATACCAATATAGTTGGAAAGCCTCCAACTGTGACATACAAAGCCAAGGCTGAGTTAAAGACCTATAGTCTTAACAAGTACCGACTGCATTTTGCATGCCTGATCCTCTCTGGATACCATCTGGGAGAAGGTAAGCGGAGTAGAGATAAGCGAACTGATCTCAGTTGGTGAGTAGGATTACCAACCATAGCTCTGACTGCCTTGTTGAAAGCAATGAGCTTGTGGTGGGCGCTGAGTTGCTTGGCCAAGAATTCCGATGCCATGTAGTCCCCCCATTGCTGCAGCTCATCACTCCGATGTGGGAAGGCAAATACAACTGCTTTGGTAGCTGCGTGCCAAGCAACATTCCAGTCACTGCTCATCTGGACCTTTCTAGCAGGATCTGCCTTTCCAAGAGATATTTCTGTTCCACCAACACGTCCCACATTCTCTTTAGGAGGGGCAATGTGGTGGAGGTTACTGAAGATCATGTTGAGACTGAGTGCTTCCCCCTTGAAAATCCTCTTCCACTCTGATTCTGGGAACCCTTGTGGTGCGGATGCTGCTCGACGAATCTCTCGTTCAGTGAAGTTGAGGTCCTTCTGGAATATGGCAAGGGTCTCTCTCATCTTCTTGCGGTTCTCGTCAACCTCTCTAGATTCTGCTGCGAGTTCTGTAGTGTACCAGGGTAGCTGTGATTGGTAGACATGTCTCCTTTTGTTTGACTCTCCCTCTCCTCTTCCCAATGAAGAGTTGTTGTCTGAACTTGACGACCCAGAAGGACTTCATTGCCTCTTGTGGAGTAGATTCTTGCAGAGTTGTCGCAAAAACTGTTCAGCTTTTTCCCCTCATGCCCTTCTTTGTGTACCCTGTCTCTGGGCTTGCCTTGACTAGTGCTTCTGCCTCTTTGTTCATGACAGTCTTCTTCAACTCCTGTTCCCACTCCTCGCTGCTTGGCTCCTTTCTGTTGGGCAGTGATAAGGTCGATGTAGAGTGTATACTCCTCAAGAGTGGCTCGTCTGATTGGTTCCTTGATGTTTGCTCTCTGCAAGACGCACAAGATCTGGTATAAGGTTTCTATTCTTGATGTCTTCTCCTCTTGGAAATCCTGGATGAGGCTTTCCATATTTGAGACGATATTGGCTTGGAACAAGTCTCCTCTGTGCTCAGAGCTTTGATCACATACGGGGGGTCTTGGCACATGTTCCCCTTGAACTCCAGTAGCTGGGGAGCCACTGTGTCCCCTAGATGCTCCATCAAGGACAATTTGTGTTGTGGGAGCATTGTCGCCGTCCCCCCTATTCTCATTTCCAGAGGCAACCTCAGTTGAGACAGTTTGTGTGGACTGATTGGTGGAGACACCCTCTCTAGTCACATTTTCAGTAGTACCTTGAATCCCTGCCAGAGTGATGTATTGTCCAAAATAGGAGGCATGGGCATCACTTGACATGTGAGGAACGATGTATAGAATTTAAGTTCAAAAACTACAAGCGAGTGATATAGTATGGTGACACTGAGAGAGATTGAGAACCTGAGAGACTAGAACTGAAAGTAGCCCTTACCTAGGAGAGAGTGAGAAGCAGAGAGATCCTGAAACAGGAATGTCTCTGCAGCTCACACTTCTTGCTAGGAATAGGGGGTGGATGTAAATGATGCATTCCAAGTGATGGAATCAGATTCAGCATGAACCTGCAAAGCACGCGGCGCTGGAAGAGGTTCAGTGTGAACCTTGGTAGCACGCGGTGCTAAGACTGGGCGCAAGCGTCACCACAGTACACCACTCACTATTGGACTTGCATAAATGTCCATTATCTGTAAATCATATGTAGCCTAATATTGAGTACACAAAACCAATGCTATACATATTGGTAACTTCCTAATTATTTTTCAGAGGAGATGGCGGATGTTGTGTGTTGCCATGATCCTCTGAACCAAGGGGTCTTTTTGTCTGCCAAAATCTTGCAATAGTAAGGCAATGTCACACTTTGTAACATTGATATCCTGCCATTAGTGTTTGGAAGCAAACTCCACTCAGTGCCTTTGAAATGCCAATCATCTGAGTGAACACTATTCACCCAGCAAGTTCTTCACAGCATGTGATTTTTGGAAAATGCCGTCACTGGACTTGTGGGGATTTTTGGCAAGCATTGCATGTACTGTACCAACACAATCAATTCATCAGGGGGTGTGACCTGTGACCTGGGTGAAAATTCGGCCAGAAACACATGAAAACTGCCTTTTTTGGATGCTTTTGGCTCTCCCAAGTTCGTCCATTGTCATTGTGACCTGTGACTTCCATGACCTTTAATTTCAACACAAAGGCCTGTGACCCATGACTGACAAATTGAATGCGTTGGTACAGTAGTCTTCTTATATAATACAGTTTCAACAATGATACTGAGACTGTAGGAGGTGGTCAGACTCCAAAGCATTTGTGAGGCATAGTAAACATTTTCCCCCCATTTTCAAAGACCATAATTTCAACACACTACATTACCGTGCCTCAACAACTGGCAAAACTTGTAAGTTTGGTCATGTTTGTACTTTGATCTATTTCCAATTCTGCAAGCCATTCCTCATCAACCATGCCACATTTTGGCATGATTGATGAGGAATGGCTTGCAGAATTGGAAATAGATCAAAGTACAAACATGACCAAACTTACAAGTTTGCCAGTCATTGAGGCACAGTACTGTAGTGTGTTGAAATTATGGTCTTTGAAAATGAGGGGAAAATGTTTACTATGCTTCACAAATGCTTTGGAGTCTGACTGCCTCCTACAGTCTCAGTATCATTGTTGAAACTGTATTATGTAAGAAGACTACATGCAATGCTTGCCAAAAATCTGCACAAGTCCAGTGATGGCATTTTCCAAAAATCACATGTTGTGAAGAACTCACTGGGTAAATAGCATTCACTAGTCGTCTGTTCACATTCAATTGCTTTTCTTCTATTCACTCAATGTCTGACACTACACATGTTTCTGAATCCATTGGTGAATTCAATGAACCTCTTCATACCCGTCCAAAGCTCCAAGCTCAACCAGAAGACATCTCATTGATCTCAAATCTCTTGGCTCATTACTGATATGTGTTTCATTTGCTTGACTCTGGTTCTCACACTGGCACCTTCTCACTCGTACCCTCTGCTATGACTCGACATGATCTGACAATGGTCCTGGATCATTACTCCCATCTGCTCCATCTTCTTGATGCCAATTTCATTGCTGACACCCAGTCTTACACTGAATTGTGATCACTCATTTTGAACCAGCACGATGAAGCAGTAGCATTCAGAAATGAGATGAGAGGCTGTTTCAACAACCTGGAGCTTCAAGTACTTGGTTGGCTACAGGGATTGGAGAATCAGATTGTGTTGTTGGGTGATCTAGTTGTTGACAGTTGACATGGTGTGTGCTCATGCCCTTTCTGTGTCTATGCTGATAAATATGCAGAGGATTCACTTTGCTCTCATCCAAGCTACTGAAACCCATGTTCCCATCTTTCAATTGGGCTGAAGATGCTGAGGCATTACCAATGACAGCTCCCCCTGCATGGGATCTCTCTGGCCTTCGGTCTGACCAACCAAGTCCTTTCTGAATGCTTCAACAATGGTCCAGGAGACTTGCCACACCACCCAATGCCCCCACCTGGTACATACCCCAAGCACCCTGCCCACTCCAGAACCCTCAGGTCCATTAATCATGTTTTCCATGGCTTGTTTTGCTGGTGTTGACTCTCCTCACCCCCCCCCCACTTTCTGTTTTTGGCCCCTCAGTGCCTCATTTTGCCAACACCCACTCCATTCAATGTCATTTTTCATCTCCTGACCCAGCCCATTACCTTTGCAGCCCTGACCAATATCACAAAGTTCTTGGACATTGAAGCAAAGGTTGACAAGGGAATGAAAATGACATGTTTGAGAGTGAAGATGACTATGATGTGTTCTTTGACCCTACCTCCAATTCACTTATGTTTATCATGCCCATGTAGAATTTGTTGTCAAGGATAACAAGGATAATAAGTCTCAGTGTGGTCTATATCATTGGGATGTCCTAGATGATTGGCAAGAGGACAACAGTCCAGAATCCAAATATGGAAAAAAACTGGACCAAGCTGGACTTTTAAATGCTACGTGACCATTTTGCATTGTGATCACGTTTCAAATGACTTATTAAGGATTTCTTCAAGTTTGTTACTAACTTACAAACACCATGGCCCCTGTCAAATCGCCATGCATGTTCCTCATTGCTGAGCTTGATGATGTGGGGGCTTCACCATCCTCCCCACCTCTCCTGGACAGAACCCCACCACCACCATCTTCTCCTTTCTGCCAGGATCCTACAACATGGCCAGTATCCCTTTCTTGACTCCATCATCCCCCCTTCCACAGGTGCTGCATCACCTGAAGCTCTCACCTGAAGCTCTTGACCCAACTCCAGAGAGAATGCCATGGCTAAATCAGATGAAGTGTGTGCAGGTCTATCAGGGTCTGTTTCCCCCACTGAATCTCCCATAGCCCCCCTCCCCTCCTCTACCTCATGCCCTGTTGCCTACAAACACTTCTCAGTGACTATATCACAGTAATTTACACTCCCCCATGTGTCCTTGTGGACTTTGTGCAGAATAGGCGGATTCCACATGGAATCCACACAGAGTCCAAGCCAATCCACGTGGAATGAGTGGATTCTGCACAGATTCTGAGCCAGTCCACACAGGATAAGTTTTTATAAGGGCAACCTAAGCCTCTAGCAAGGGGAAATCCGAAGTTAAAATTATGCTACATAATACAGGGATTGGGGGCGCACCTAGCAAAGGGAAATCCAAAGAGAAAACTCTAAGGATCCCCTTGCTGATGCCCAGTATATGTGAAGACGACAAAAATCAAATATAACCTAAAAATAGAAAAAGGCAGAGATAGGCAGATCAAGGCCGCCGAATGACATCATACCAAGGGGCATGTGTCGGAAGGGGTACTCCGCCTCTAAATATAAAAGTGTCAACATATACAAACATGATAACAAGGGAAAATTAGTAATAAAATCCGGAAAAATCATAGAAAATGAAGAATAGAAGGAAATGAGGTGGGGAAAAATATGGGATGAACATAAAAAATAGGAAAAACACACAGGGCACCCCCCTAGTCCCCTTACATCACCCCCTCTCTAAGATGCATCGCCCCGATGCATTCGAAATCATATACGACCAAAGTCCGTGACTTGAATGCGACGTGGTGCAGCAGTGTGCCGTCGGTGGAATTCCTTGATTAACCGAGGGGCATTTATGTCAGACTCTTTGACCCATGAGTTCTCCTCATACCCATAACCCTTCCAATGTACCAAATACTGGAGTTTTCCTCGACGCAAACGGCTGTCCAAGATTGACTCGACTTCATATTGGGGTTCTCCCTCGATCACTGTAGGTGGTGGTGGTGGGTGTGAATGGCGTCCCGGGAACAGATCTGGGGGAGCTGGAAGCAATTTGACGACATGGAAGATGGGATGGAGTCTGGACATGGAGGCTGGGAGGCATAGATGATAGGCATGTGTTCCAACGCACTTGACAATGGGGAAAGGTCCCAAGAAGCAATGAGCGAGTTTCTTGGATGGACGTGTAGTGGAGATGTCACTGGAGTCAAGATAAACTCGATCACCAACCTTGTACTGAGGGGTTGGGGAGTGGCGCTGGTTGTAAAATCGCGCCATGTCATCCTTCGCCTTTGCTAAGGCTGCCCTTGCCTCCTCCAAGCTATCCCTCATGCGTTCTGTGAACTCATTCACTGTCTTGATGTGTGAGGGAGTTTGGCGAGGTTCAAATCCCATGCGTGGATGTCGTCCAGTGTCTAAGAGGAAAGGGGTCTGTTGAGTGGAAGCATGGACATGGTTGTTGTACCCGAACTCAGCCAAAGGAAGGAGATCATCCCAATTGTCCTGGCGTTCATTGACAAAGAGGCGGATGTACTGCTCCAGTTCCTGGTTGACTCGCTCCATCTGGCCATCAGTTTGTGGGTGATAAGCAGTTGAAGCGAGGAGTTTGATCCCCAGGAGTCGGTACAGCTCACGAGTGAACTCTGCCATGAACTGAGGGCCACGATCCGAGAGGAAGGCACCAGGAAGTCCATGTAATTTCCACACGTGGTGGAGGTAGAGTCGAGCGGCACCTAGGGCACTGACAGTGGTGTGAGTGGGAATGAAGTGAGCGTGTTTTCCCACTGAGTCAACTGTGCACATCACCGCATCAAACCCGTTTGACTCTGGCAATTCCACCACAAAGTCGACGCTGACGACATCCCAACGACTCTCTGGAACAGGAAGAGGGTGTAGCTCACCAATAGGCTTGCGACGAGGGACCTTGGTGCATAAGCAAAGGTCACAAGTGCGACAATACTGACCAATGAGCCGTGACATTTGTGGCCACCAATAGTTCCGTGAGGTGAGCTCCAAGGTCTTCCAGCGTCCGGGGTGGCCAGCAATCTGTGAGTCATGGTGTTGGGATATGATGCGCCGGCAAAGGTCTGGGTCATTGGGAACATAGATGCGATCCCTGAAATACAACAAGTCCTCCTTTTCAGCCCACTCTGCCGCACATAAGGAAAGGGTCGATCCCTTCCTCAGTTCTTTAACAGCTCGGGCGACAACATCCTCATGTAAACCGCTACGGTTTGCGCGATGAATGTCACGTAGAATGTCCCGCTCCTCGCCCTGGGGTACGATGCCTTCCAGTGCCCGAATGGTGAACAGGTCTGGCTGCAACAGCACAATGTTTTGGTTGTCACCGCTGCCATCCCCATGGTCTGCACGTCGGGATAGGGCATCGGTCTTCCCCATGCTGCAACCCGCGCGGTGGTGCAAGGAGAAGTCGAATCTAGATAGATACAGGGACCAACGAGCTTGACGACGGTTCAATTTCTTGGCCGTCATGAAGTACTCGAGGTTCTTGTGATCCGTCCAAATTTCCACCTTGTGTTGGGCACCCTCGAGGAAGTGTCGCCACTCCTCAAGCGCACACATTATCGCCAACATCTCCTTGTCATGGATCTCGTAGTTTCTCTCTACAGCACTAAGGCTTTTGGAGTAGAATGCAACAGGATGCCACTTCTGGTCCTCCGGAGACTGCTGAGACAACACAGCGCCCGTCGCAAAGTCAGAACTGTCGGCTTCTACACGAAAAGGATGCGAATCGTCAGCAAAGGTAAGGATCGGAGCAGAAGTGACCATCTCCTTAAGCTTTTTGAATGCCTCCTGTTGTGCATTATCCCACCTCCATGCCTCCTTTCCTGTCAAGTCGAACAGCGGTCGTGCATGATGTGAGAAATCCTTGATAAAACGCCGATAAAAATTGATGAAGCCCAGGAAAGACTGCACCTCCTTCTTGTTCGTGGGCGTCAGCCAAGCTGTGACCCCGTTTACCTTGATAGGATCCATCTCCACTTGACCCTCCAAGATAATCAGGCTGAGGTACTCGATCTTGGTCCTTTCAAACTCGCATTTGTCCTGACGAAGGTAGAGTTTGTACCGTCGGAGTCGCTCTAGGACGAGGCACGTGATGCGACGGTGCTCTTCAACCGTGCGAGTGAAGATGAGGATGTCATCGAGATAGATGCAGACAACGCCTTCCAGGATGAGGTCATGGAAGATGTCGTTCATCATGGTCTGAAAGGTGGCAGGGCTATTAGTAAGGCCAAAGAACATGACAAGCGGTTCAAAAAGACCACGGTTGGTATGAAAGGCTGCCTTCCACTCATCTCCCTCCTTTATCCTCACATTATTATAGCCCCAACGGACATTGAGCTTGGTGAAGTATTGGGCTCCACGGAGCTGGGTTACGAGTTCGGAGATGAGGGGTAGTGGGTAGCGATTTTTGACCGTGATGTTGTTGAGTCTTCTGTAGTCTTGAACCGGTCGAAGTGAGCCATCCTTCTTCTTGACAAAGAAAAAGGGAGAGGCCATGGGTGACTTCGATGGTCGAATACGTCCAGAGGCCAGGTGCTCGTCGATGAACTGGTCAAGCTGCCATTGTTCCTCCGGAGAGAGAGGATAGACCTTGCAGGATGAAGGGGTTGCACTGGGGGTGAGTTCAATCGCGTGATCCCATGGCTTATGCGCAGGAAGAGAGTCGAATGACTCCTTGGAGAACATGTCTTCAAACTCATGGAGATGAGGGAGTAAGGAGTTAGTAGAGGATTTAGCAGCATTGTTTTTGTGGAAGGCCTCAGTGAGGCATTGGGATATGTTTGATGTGGCACACACCTCATGCGATGAGCGAATCGCAGTGTAGAAGATCCGATCACCCTCCTCCACTTCCTCTGGGTCCTCATCATCATCATCCGAGTCCGGCATTAGATCAGGAACCCCTTCCAATTCCACTTCAGGTATAGGCAGGGGTCCAGCACGACACTTCTGAGTTCGTCGTATTGCCGCCTTCTGTCCACGACGTTCTTGCCTGGCTTGTCCGACAGCGGGATGGACATCGGCTCATGGTAACCTCCCCGGTGCGCCAGTCGACCTCTGGGTTATGGTCTCGAAGCCATGGATATCCCAAAATCGCCTTTTGCTTTCCTAATTGAGTGACAGCAAAAAGGGCATGCTCACTATGATCTTTGTAACAGAGAACCAGGTCTGTAACCTCTCAGATGGCACCAGCTTCATTTGGGGATCCATCCCCGTTATATACAGGTATCAGACGTGAGAGTGAGCGAGTATTTAGATGATGTTGTTGTACCAGATGGGAATCGATGAAGAGACCAGTCGCACCAGAGTCCAGGAGTGCAGAGACACCGAGTATCTGTCCAGTGTTGGTCGTCTGCAGTTCGATGGCTAGGTTTAAGGAATGTGCAGAGGGAGTGGATGCCACAATATACTTGCGTGGTAGTTTACGTTCCCATGATTTAATTTTGGGACGTGGAGTAGAAGGAGAGATGGGGAGAGCAGGTACGTCTTTAGCCAACTTTGAAGGGTCAGAGAGGGGAGCAGTCACAGAAATGGATTCATTCTCCAGGGATTCAACTGACAAGACTTCAAAGCGGTTATGGACAGGCAGTGAGGGCGTACGATTCACTTGCTGCGAATAGGAAAATCCTGCTCCTCTACAACTTCCAGCTTAACCTCCTCTGCAACTCGATCCTTCGCTTCCTCAACATCTACAAGTGCCAACAAATCTTGCAGGAGTTCGTCTCATCCCTCAGGGGTGAGCATGCGGATATCCTGACGATGGGGACACGCTCCAGCCCTGTGTCCAGGTTCCCCACAACGGTAGCAGAGATCCAACTTACGTGCACGGCTGTGGGCTGCATCAACATCCATTGGTACTGGGACATTGACGGCTGGTGTGGGAGTTTGACGAGCAGGAATGGGGTTAGGGCAGGGGAGGCTTCGATTGAAGGTGTAGGGTGTATGAGTGGTAGTTGGAGCACGGAATGCAGCATTAAACGCCACATTTGTGAGTCGGTTCTCGTCACAGAGTGAAGCAGCTTCATACCAAGCAAGGATATCATCATCCGCTGGGCGCCCTTCCAACATCTGTGCAATCTGGTCCTGAATTTCTCGGTTGAGCCCCTGTCGGAACTTCATCACCACTGGTAACCCACTCCCATACCCTGCCATGTCCACCAAATCCTTGAACTCATCGATATAGTCATCCACGGATCGACGTCCCTGGTGGTAAGTGGATGACTCAAGTCGTGTCACTGCTCGGTGGCGTTCATTGAGGGGGCAGAAGTGGCGTACGAACTCAGCTCGAAAGTCACCCCAAGTGGAGAAAGATAGAGAACCGAGTTCTTTAGTTTGACGTAGGATACGGTCCACATAGAGATAGGCGCATTCAGATTTCATGTATGTGAAGGCCCAATAAATTTTTGCAGCCTCATCGATGAATTGATGCGACTGGAGACTAATGTATAACTCACAGGAATTAAGGAATGCACGTCCCTGCGCACATGCACCATTAAATTCGGTGGGGGGGGACAGTTTGATCTGGGCACGTTCCTTAGTGGACGCATTTGGCAAAACGTCGTTGTTGGGTGCGCTTGGAGTCGTGAAGGGGGAACTATTAGTCGTAGGGTTAGCCTGGAGGGTCCTAACGAAGTTTTCAATCGTAGATTTAAGCGAGTCGATTTGCGCTCGCATTCCGGAAACGTCGCTTTCAAGCGCGTCAAAGCATTCTGATGCGTCCATGTCGCTAGGGAGCGCATTTGGCGAAAATGGCGGCGTGATAAAGGCGAGAGTATCTGGAACGGTGTGTAGAGACTCTGTGGAGCTTTGGGAAGTGTCGTCCAGTCCGTACCTGCCTATTTTGGGCAGCGCGTTCGCGATTTTCGGGCCTTAGGGGAGAGTTTTCTACTATAAGGGCAACCTAAGCCTCTAGCAAGGGAAATCCAAAGTTAAAATTATGCTACATAATACAGGGATTGGGGGCGCACCTAGCAAAGGGAAATCCGAAGAGAAAACTCTAAGGATCCCCTTGCTGATGCCCAGTATATGTGAAGACGACAAAAATCAAATATAACCTAAAAATAGAAAAAGGCGGAGATAGGCGGATCAAGGCCGCCGAATGACATCATACCAAGGGGTATGTGTCGGAAGGGGTACTCCGCCTCTAAATATAAAAGTGTCAACATATACAAACATGATAACAAGGGAAAATTAGTAATAAAATCCGGAAAAATCATAGAAAATGAAGAATAGAAGGAAATGAGGTGGGGAAAAATATGGGACGAACATAAAAAATAGGAAAAACACACAGGGCACCCCCCTAGTCCCCTTACAGTTTTGGAGCAAAGTATGATCAAAATTTAAATGTCAAAGAAAGGGTTTGGACCCAAGACCTCAGGATGATGGTCACACAACCAATTGGCAACCTACCACTCTGCCAACCTGGCAGTACTACTTTGTGTTATTAATGGTACTTATTACTCATTTCAATACATATTTTAAAAAAAAAATCTGTCTAGCGAGGGAGCTATGTATTACAAAAGAGGAAAAATGCCCCCATTGCAGAGGGGGGCAGTATGCTAAGCAGTGAAAACCTGCCATATTGTTCTCCAGCGAGACAGCAGGTGCATAGGTGTGTGAGGGCCATCCGCCATTGGTGTGGAGGCAGTGATGTGGCCATTAGCACCTATTCCACCCTGTGAGCAAATGCTCACAGTGGTGGGGTTCCAGTGCTGGGGCACCGTCTCCTCCCTCATGCTGTCCTTCTCCCTTGCACTGGCTGCTGAAGCGAGCTGCACCCATCATCTACCCTATGAGCAGTTGCTCATAGGCATGGAGGTGGGTGTCATGGTGCTTGTTGTCATGCATGTGTGTTGTGCCTGTAAGCTGCCTTTGACCTCCCACCTGCAAACCCACCCTACGAGCAGATGCTCATAGGCCTGGTGGTGGGTGCCATGTTCTCCCCTTGTTGTCCCCCTGGTCCCCCTCATGTACCCGTACCTCACACGTAGCACCCCTTTCCACACCATGAGCAATGGCTCGTGGAAGTGGCTGGGGGTGCTTCCATGGGGTGGGTGCCCTCATCCTCTCCTCACTGTACCCCTCCCCTTAACCACCCTATGAGCAGATGCTCACAGGCATGTGCTTGTGTCAACAATGATTTGGTGTAGGAAGTAATCACCATGATGGTGGGGGTAGGAAAGAGGTCATCTGAGTCTGATCTATTGAGAGAAGACAAAGTGGTGGCCAATAACCACATTATGGAAAATACTTGTAATGTAAAAATAAATAAAAATCACCTGCGATATAGTCAAGGTAGTGACCAATATCCACATTGCAGATGGAACACAGTCAAGGTGGTGGCCAATATCCACATTATGGAAGAATCTTGTAATGTAAAAATGGAAGTTGACCAACTCACCTGTTTCCCTCTTCATGATGATATGAGCAGTGGACATTGAGGTGGTTACTGGAGGCAGCCTCTGATTGGCACCAGCACTGGAAGTCTAGAGCTATGAGATGCAGCCTTGTTGGCTTGCTCTGAGTCATCATTCAAGTTCAAGGTAACCGTGACAAGTCACAAATATCAACAAGCCAAATCACAGTTCAGCAGTTACCGCAACAATATCATGGACATTTTCCCACAGCAGTTTGTATAGGCACAGCTTTATATATTGCTTTGCAATTGTAGCCTAAATGTTATCCCTGAGTACAGAGAACCACACTGAATGCACAAAAATTACATTATGCAAGCATAGTGATAACCGGAATTACATTTGGCATTGACTGTGAGATTCAAAATTTCTCATGAAAATCCTATTATCGATTATTCCCCTACTCGACTCCTCTATACTATGATTGTGAGTTTCACCCTTTCGTTAAATAAGATAGGGTTACTGTTTCTATTTCGTTCCTTTTTTTTCTTTCACATGCTCACCTTAATAGGGGTTTTTGGATAACCTCAAAACAGCAGTGCTCCTCTTCGCTTGTTTATAATTTCCAATGTTAGATGGAACTTTTTATGCACATATTTTCTGCAATGCCTAAACAAGTTGTGACAAAGAAGAAGTACTTAATTGATGCAGATATTCTGCAACTGTTTACATCTTTTTCTTTTACAGAAGCCTGATAACCATCAAAGCTCCAAAGTTTCCCAAACAAGAGAAGTAACTAATGCACATTTGGCTTCTATTTTTTTTTTTTGCATTTTGCACTTAAATTTTTCTCAGAGTTGATTATGATCTGGCAGTGTATGTTACTATTTTCTGAGCCTTTTCTTCATTTCTGTTAACACTGTCTTTTTGTTATGGATAGGCTTGTTGCAGGCAAGATAGGAAGTGATTCCTTGTAAGTCTTATTGAATGTGCACATTAAACAAAAAAAAATTGAAAACAAATAATTAGCCCCAAATTCTCTAAGAAAAAGAAGCAATGCACTGCAATGTCAAGTTTGCCTGAAATGTTAGTTCTATTCTTTTCCAATCAGTTATTACTTGCCTCATGAGTTAGCAAATTGGTGTCACCCTGTGAAGAAACCTTCAAATGTCAAACCAGCATCTGCTTCATCACAACTAAAAGAAGAATTGGCTGTTTCTGTTTTGTAAGTTATCATTCACCTTTTTTCCCCTCGAATTACAAATCTGCTTAGAACTGCATTTAGTGTTTAAAGGTCCAGTCTGTAGCGTCGTTTGGGCCTGCATTGGCTTGTTTGCAGGTGGTGGCATTGTTGCCAGTAGATTATAACCTAGAAAGCTAAAAAAAACAGGTCAGTTAGTTTATAAAAACAAAAAGCAAATGAAAAAAAAACTTACGTAGGGCCCATCCATTTGGCTTGTTTGCGGGTGGTGGTGATGGCGGATTGGGCATGGGAGCGGTGGCAGTGGGTGTCCATGCAGTGGTGGTGGTAGAGAGAGGAGGGAGGGAGGCGGCGTCGATGGTGGTGGTGGTGGTGGTGGTGGTGGTGGTGGTGGTGGTGGTGGTGGTGAGTGATGAGCTGGCACATTTGATGACATGGCTATATGCTTTGTCATACACAGCTGCACCACAGTACCTAATGCAAGTAGATGATACCTTACACACGGTACTGTGGTGTAACAGTTATATTGTGTATTATGATTACATAAACAACCTACAGGGATCTGTGTTCAATTCCTTTTCTTACACACTTTTTCAGCGGAATCTGACTGGACTCCCAGTGGACTCCAACTGGACTCCACTGGACTCCACTGGACCAGTCCGAGTGGAATCCGGTGTTTGAGTGGATTCCACTCAGAGTCTGGTCGGACTGGACTGGGACTGGACTGGCAACTTTGCAGGCAGTTGGCTGGTGACCAGTCCCAGTGGACTCCAGTCAGTCTGGTTGGACTCCAGTTGGAGTCCACCAGGAAAGGTGGGGGAGTGTAAAGACCTCTTCAAAAGGTACATGTCAATGGGTGTTTTATTTGCATTGCGTCATCTGGACTCCGTAAAATGGTGTCACATGCAGTTGCATTTGAATCACCAGTGGCCAAAGTGTACAATATTTTGCCTCCTCCTATAGATGACTTAGATGAAGTGCTAGCTGTTTTATTTACAGGACCTTGTAAACCAACTAGAGAGGTATTTCAACAAACTCTGTTACTAGTAAGAAAAAAAGGGGTTGCTCGTGCACTTGAATGGTTGAAATTAAATCATTCAGGTTACTTTGACTTGATGATTTCATATGATGAGCTTGAAAAATATCCAGAAGACATACCTCCAGTAACTGTAGAATATAAACAAGCTCAAACAAATAAAGTCCCTGAAGGGACTAGGGAATCAATTTACAATAACCCAAACTTATATCCTCAGATATTTCCATGGCTTTTCCCATATGGTCATGGAGGAATTGGTACTACCAGATTATCTGACAAAGCTCACAAGAAGTTTTTATTGATGTACCATGACAAATGATTTCAAAAAGATATTGCATTCTCATTTGTAGCATTTAGCCACGAGCAAATCAAAGCTACAACTACTAGTGCTTTTTTAGTTGCAGATACCAATAAATTCACTGACATTTCAGAATGTTTGCTAAATGTCAACCAAGATGTTTTGGCAGACATTGCAAAATGTATGTTGTCCAGAAAGACAGTAAAACCTGCAACAAGAGATGAAGACTTATGTTTTAAAATTATAAAAGACCTTGACCACATGAGTGGCAAAGTAGACAGTTCAATTACGAGCAAAAAACGCATGCATAGTGAAATATGGTCTTTGATTGCATATCTGGGAGCTCCTTTGTGGTACATTACACTCTCTCCTGCTGACAACAAACATCCTATATGTTTATATTTTGCTGGCAGCAATGTAAAATTTCAACTTGGTTCACTCTCAGATGATCTTAGGTATTGTCTTATTGCTGAAAACCCAGTAGCTGGAGCACATTTCTTTCATTTTATGATAACTATGTTTATAAAACATGTACTTGGCAAAAAAACAGACCATGAAGGAATGTATGGAAAAACGTTGATAGGTCCACCTTGTCGTTCAAGCTCGGAGAACACATCTACAATTGTTGTTGAAGCTCTATGAGTCTCTACAGACCTCTACAAAGCTCTACAAACCCATACGAACCCCTCCAAAGTTCTACAAACATGTACAAACCTCTACAAAGTCATGAAAATGCTTCAAAATTCTTCGCAACACTTCAAAATTCTTTGTATGCCTTTGGCCGCCATAATACAATTCCCCCAACCTTCGGACACACATTCCACACTTGCTACATGTTGCCACATCACATGCTGAGCATACCAGACATGAGGAGACAAGACATTTCGCTTTTTAGGACACATTGCAGTGTTTTTGACATTTCCATGATATATTGGAACAATAGGACAAGTACCTTTGATATATTATGCTTCTACACATTTCCCCTCACATTGTTTCCCATTTATTTTGTGATTTGGATACTTCTTTATTGTCTTATACCTTGCCTCATGGCCTTATTTCCTTTTTAGTACTATTTCCCCAAAACTTATATAGTCTTGTACTACTATACAACAAAGGAGAGGAATATATTGTCGCATCAGTCCCTTGTATATTGTATTAGTCTGACTCAGGAGTTTTCCTCTTGAGTTCCAGCACCTCGTCTTAGCTCTAAAGTTCTGCAAATTGTTGTGAACTTCTTTGAAATTCATCGTACCATCTCTAAACTCTCTCCTATCATCTCAATCATCTCTTGTCACCTTTGACTCCCATCGCCATTTCGTAGTATCCACACCCTATTCTCATCACTATCCTCAAGAGTCTTCAAAACAACTTTGCACACACTCAAAATTCTTCAAACTTCTTTGAAAGCCTTGGCAGTACTTTGTACAACATCACATCCCATCTCATTCATGCTCATTGCTGATGGTGATATTTAGTACCACCCTGCACCCTTCCTCTGACTCATGTTAAATCATTTGAAGCCATTTTATAGGTTTTGTTTGGGTTTCCGGGTTGAGTATCATCAATGTCTGGATATTATGGTGCTGTAGAACAGCAGGGACAACTGACACTTCATTTGCATATGCTTTTGTGGATCAAGGGAACACTGACACCAGAAGAAATGTGAAAAAAGATTCTGGAACCAGACTCTGAGTTCAGGACAAGCCTGATTAATTATCTGGAAAACGCACATGCTGGAGAGTTTTTGACAGGCTCAGAAAGTGAAGTAGAAGAAAATATAAAACATATGTCAACAGAACCTGAATATCAAAATCCAACAGAAAGTATGCCAGATGACCCACCATCTATGACATGTTCAGATAGATGTGGTCAATGTAACAACTGTGCTGAACTGACCACCTGGTGGAAAAGATTCAGGAGTATAGTTGATGACTTATTGTTTAAATCAAACATCCATCAGTGCACAACTAACAGAAATAAAGATGGATCTCAAAACAAAGCTCGGTCATTTACTGGTTGTTTAGACAATCCTAATGGAATGTGCAAAGCACATTTTCCAAGATCAATATTTCAAACAACACAAATAGATGAAGAGACAGGACACATCCATATGAAAAAAAAGGCACAATGGATTAACACTTTTTCATATGTTGTTACATATTTATTTTACTGCAATACTGATGTCACTAGTCTACAATCCAGAACAGCCATCAGGGGTGTTCTATTATATGTAACAAATTATATAACAAAGCCTGCTTTGAAAACTCATGTAATCTTTGACACAATATGCTCTGTTTTTCAGAAAAACCCTGACATTCTGAGTGGATCAGAGCCACGACAACAAATTGCACAAAAATTAATGACAAAAATAGTAAACTCACTAAGTGTGAAAATGGAATATGGTTCTCCTGCAATCAACATGTATTTGTTGAACAATCCAGACCATTATTGTAGCCACAAATTCAATCATGTTTATTGGCAAGCATTTGTAACAAGAGCAAGAGCACCATGGATTATCAACAGACCTGTTAATGAAGAAATAGATTTAACTAAAAGTACAGATAAAGTGACTGTCTTCAAACAACATAATTGTGTAGTCAGAATTTCACCTGTGCTAGATTACATGTGGCGCCCACTAGAGCTAGAAAAATTAAATCTTTATGACTGGATTTGTCATTGTGAACAACAAAAGAAAAAAACACCAAACAAACCAACTGCAGACATACCAATAGAGACCACCTTCAACAATGAAACTCTGGACAATGAAGAAGTTACACAAGAAAATAATTCTTTATCTACTTTATTATCATTTTTACCTGAACATCCACTAGAAGCTTCACATGGTATACATTGGCTGTCAGATGAGCAAAAGAAAGTTCCAAACTTTATAGGTTCCAACTTGCTAAGGTCTGATTCAGAAGACAGGGGTTATTATTGCAGTACAATGCTTACTTTGTTTAAGCTGTGGCGAACAGGACTTGATTTAAAAAACTATGAAGAAAGATGGGAAGAGAGATTTGAAAAGCACCTTTTTTTATCATGAGCCAACAAAGTCATGCAAAACTTAAACATTTGTTATGAATGTTTAGATTCTCTAGACCACTTTCATGCTCAAATGAAGAAAGGAGCAGTGGCCATGCCAAAATGGGCAGATGATGACCATATATGGCAAGACTTAGACCAAACTACTATAGATGACTACATGGATACTGAAAACACAGGAACAATGTGGGAGGATCTAGTAATTCCAGAAGCTCTTGGAAAAAAGAAAACATTCAAAAAAACATCATGAGTAGCATGAGATGAATTTTAACTGAATGTGGATGGACATCTTGCAATTCAATTACATTACCTGCTGACTGCGATATAAATCCAGCACTGCCTATAATAACACAATCTCCTACCCAATGGGAAATGGCCGTTGCAGCTCATTGAGCCCAAGTTATAAAAGATCGTGCCAAGAACCATGAGACTAGCTCAGGCAACAACAGGCACTCAAGTCAAAACTTCAGAGCTAATGAAGTTAAGATTGTGAATAAAGATCACCTTAAAAGTTCATTACAATGGCAACCAATGATTGACACAATTGCAAAAAGGGTTTATGCTCAACAAGGAGCAAGAACATGCTTATCACACTATTGCTAATCATTTGTGCAGTGAAAGTCCTGACCAGCTACAAATGAACATGGCAGGGATGGCTGGAACAGGAAAAACACAAGTACTATTTGCACTAATAGAATTATTTGCTGAAAAAAATGAAAGTCATCGGTTAGTAAGTGTAGCTCCTACAGGAAGTGCAGCAGCACTCTTGGGTGGCTCAACCTATCACTTTATGTTTGGCATTGACACTGATGGACACAAAAGTACAAATGCTCAACTAGCTTTAATAAAAAGCAGGCTTCAAGGGGTTGACTATGTTTTCTTGGATGAAGTATCTATGCTTTCTTGTCGAGACATGTATCAAATAAGTGAAAGGTTAGCAACAATATTCAACAATCCTGAAAGCCCTTTTGGTGGTACAAACATGATTTTTTCTGGAGACTTTGCTCAACTGCCTCCCCCAATAGGCAAAGAACATGCTGCTTTGTATAGTAGAACAGCTGGAGTGAACACAACTTCATTGCATGACCAAGAGGCAGCAATGGGAAAAACCTTATGGCATCAGATCACTACAGTAGTAATTTTGTGACAGAACATGAGACAAATCAATGACACAATAGAAGACAAATTGTTTTGTACTGCTCTTACTAATATGTGGTACAAAGCATGCACTCCAGCAGATATTGCATTTTTAAAAACCAGAATTTCTGCCAATATCAAAAATAGACCAAGCATAATTTACTGGAGCTTTAAAAATGTGTCTATAATAACTGCATGTAATGCTAAATAAATCAATTGGGAGCAATAAGATGTTCAACAGAAACTAACCAAACATTGATGAAGTTTGTGTCAAACGATACAGCATCCCAGGACAATCCAGATTTACAGAGTACAAAACGATGTTCTCAAAAAAAACATGCACAAATACAAATTTCAACTCATATACAGAAACTTTTGTGGAATCAACCACCTTGTGCAAAATTCCAGGAAGACTGATTTTATGCATTGGAATGCCTGTGATGATCCATGCAAATTCTGCCACAGAGCTTTCAATAACAAAAGGCCAGGAGGCAGTGGTCCACTCTTGGGATTATACTACAAGAGATGATGGAGAAAATGTGCTGGAGACACTATTTGTGCAATTGTTGAAGCCACCAACTTCAAATGTACAAATAAATGGCCTTCCACTTCATGTGATTCCGCTAGTACAAACCTCAACAACAACTACAGTTCAACTGCCAGATGACACTCAACTCACAATATCCCGTAACCAAGTAGAAGTATTGCCCAACTTTTCAATGACTGATTATGCTTTGCAAGGGAAAACAAGTGTTTTTAACGTAGTTGACTTAAGTCATAGTGAGACCCACCAAGCATATTACACTGCCCTTTCAAGAGGTTCAACTACTGCAGGCACACTGACATTAACAGGGTTTCATCCTCACAAAATTCAAGGAGGAGCATCTGGAGCACTCCGTCAAGAATTTCGTGAATTAGAACTGTTGGATTCAATGACAACTTTGCAGTTTCATGAAAAACTTAAAGTAGATTCAAACATAGCAGAACAACAAAACACTCTACTTGCATTCTTTCATCAAATAAATGGAAAGGACTACATTCCATCTACAATGCATACAGCTTTATACTGGAATTCCAACGATTCCTACCTGGAGTGGACTCATAACAGAACCAGAACTACTAATGAGAGTTCACTAAGAAATACTAAATGAGAATGATCACCAGAACTTCACATCAAACTGAATGATGCTTCCTTCACAAGGCCCATGAAAAAATTAAAACCAGCTGATAAAAAAGAAGGACAGTCCTTAATTGTTAATCCTAGTTTAAGCACTTGGCTACCAGAAGGAACTTGCTGGTCAAATAACAGTTGTGCTTATGATGCTATAGTAACTGTCCTTTTCAATACATGGATTCAACAACCATGCTAACAGACCTGCTCCTGGACAACGTCATTTCTCTTTAGAAGATGTACAAGATTACATGAGAAGAGGACTTATTCAGAAATCCACTGAATTTGAGTTTGGACACTTCACAAGCATTGCATCAGTCCTGGTTTATCTTCTGAAACATAACCAAATGGTAACTTCATCAGTGCAAACATGCTCTGAAGAGAACCACCATGTGACAACAGAAGCAAACAACAGAACCTTTTTAATTACTACATTATTGGCTCAAGGACAAAGTTTGCAAAATTATCTAAATAACTTCAAACTTTCATTACCTTCAAGATGTGTAACATGTGCCCGACCACAAATAAGACATACCATGTTCAAGCACCAGCCTCCACTTCTTGCATTTGAATGGTCAGACAATGAACTCCCTGACTTAGATGAATTTATCACTGTTGTGGTAAACACCACTGCTGCAACATACATTCTGAAGGGAATAATACACTACCAAGACAACCATTTTACTGCTCATGTAAATATTTCCTCTGGCACATGGTTCCATGATGGAATAGTAACAGGACAATCATTAATTTTGCAACAACTGCAACCACATCTTATGAACACAGCAATTATTGCTATTTATAGCTGACTAGACCCCCCCTGAGAGAACTCGGATTTGCTGTGTGCAGCAATGGCCCACTAGCTCAAGTTGTAGTTCATCTTTGCTATTCCATTGCATTCCATGATCCATCGCCTCAGTGATAGGGCACCTCTGAGGTGTCCAGCAGCTGATTTTCTTGGCAAGGGGTTTCCTCATTGAGTCATGGCACTTCAGATGATAGTTGTATCTCCTCTTTTTATCCACCAACAGAATGTGGTGGTTTATCTCCCTCAATGGAGGGAGAGTACTGGGCACTCCATTCAGAATGTCCTGGCAAGAAAATTTCCACTCCTCTCTGAGGCGTGGAAGGTCCTTTTCTGTCAAAGGCCCGCTTGCCTTTGCTTTTCCAGCTAAGTCCTCACACATTGTGAAGAGGACATCATTGAGGTCATCCATCTGTTCCTTAGGCAAGATGGAAGGTAATGAGGTGTCAAAACCTGGGGTTTCAAACTTGGGTCCCTCAGGAAATCTTTTCTGAGTGAATTCCTAGGCAATTTCCTGAAACTCTTCCTCATCTGTGTCATTAGCAAGTTCCAAATCCACTGCTTCTTCAGGTCCCACAAGAATGGATTCTGAAAGCTTCAAGCCTCTCAAACAAGGTCTGTCCTCATCCACTACCTCTTCCATTTCCACCTTCTGTCTCTGGATGGTTGCTTGGACCTTAATTGAGCTGGGACCTTGCTTGTCTGGCTCTTTCTTCTTCCTGACAGCAGCACTAGGGCTGCTGTTGAGTCACTCATCCTTTGGAGGATGAGTCCTCATTGCATACCAATGGACTTGTTGGAATGTGCTTTCTCCCTCGATGATGGTCTTGAGGAATTTGCCCTTGACTCGAACTTCATTGAGTTCAAAGTCCAATACTATCCTATGTTTCCTCATAAACATTGTGCTGAGTATGGCATAATATCTATTGATGTTCACTACATCAAAATAATGTTTCCCTTCTGATTCACCAATCTTGAATTTGGTGAATAGTCCGAAATTAATTTTTGAACAGCTGCCCATGGTGCCCAGTTATAGTGGCACCAGTTCTTCCAGTTCATGGACTTTCAAATTTGCAGATGTCATGAATTCTGGTGATATAGAGTCAGACATAAGGTAGATTTTGTTCAGAACCAGCTTGATCATGTGAGATGTGTGACATTTAAGCAGACTGCTGCTGAAGCCTCTTCACAGCGCATTTTCAGGAAATCCATTCCCATAGAGTTATTTGAATCATGAATGGCTATGCACTGATACATTTACATTAGAAAAAACTGGACTGTGGAAGTTGCCATTAGGTTTCTTGATGCGAGAATTTGTAGTTGTGACAACATGGTCACAACATCATGTTCAATGCTTGCAAATTTAATGGCTCCTCAGCTCATCACTTTTAAAAAATGTAAAGTGACAAATCTCTAGGAAAGGTGTTTTAAAACATTTCTGTGGGGCCACAATTTTTAAAAATGCTCTCAAGCTGAATGCCAATCACAATGTAGTAGAATGTCACACATTTCATGTCATCAAGCTGGTTCTGAACAAAATCTACCTTACAGCCTGAGTCTAACAGCACATATACTTCAAGTCCATGAAGTGTCATCTTTGTGATGAAGCAGTGGTTCTCCTTCTCTGTGCGAGGAGGATGGGTTATTTTCTTTGAGGATTTCCTCAAAACTGTCAGGCTCTGGAATCTGGGCTTGCTCTTGAATAGGCTGTCTAGCATGACACCTAATCTTCCTGAAAAGGTTGAGGCCTTCTTACCATCTGACTCATTGTTGAACTCTTCAGAATCTGATATCGACTGTGCTGATGGGCAGTCATCAGATTCATACTCATGCTGTTTCTCTCAGATCACTGCAAAGCATTCCAAGTTAGGCTGATCACTTTCTGATCCGTCAAGGGATTCCAAGTTGCACAGTTCACCTTCTGAACTGTACTGTTATTCATTAGGGTCGATCTTGGAAATGGCAGAGCCATATTCAGGGGATGAATCCTCCTCTGAATTGCTGTGAACCACAGCTAGTCTTGCCCTAGCCACATCCTCAGATGCATCAGAATAATTCTTCTGATCATTGTTGGTCAAGCCTGTAGCTCAATGTTCATCTGTTTGATCAACACCCATGGTCAATCCCTCTCTAGCAACAAACATCTTTGCTGAAGATTTAGGTTGCCCGTAGTTGGGGCACTTCTTGTTGGTGGAGTAGTGCACTCCCCGCAGATGTATCAAGTCAGTGACTTGTGCTCATCAGACCTCTTGTCTGGAGGATTTCCCTCCAGACAAGTGATGGTGTGTGTCACAATGGTCTTTCTTCTGGTGATCCTTGTTGCCCTTTGTTCAATGTTCCCTGTCAGGGATCTTCAAATCATATTTCTTTGTGTTATTGCTATGATAGCTTATCCTATCATATTTGTAGGGACAATTTTTCTATCATTCCCTGGATCTCTCAGGCAAGGGATTCTTTTGTTCCAATTGTTTGTTTGAAGAACTACTGTTCTTTGACTTTGTCATGGGCAAAGAATAATATATCATCCATGTAGCCTGTCTCTGCAGAGCCTTTGCCTAAAACAAAGGATATCATAATGACTGGCAAACCTGCCATCAGTTGCATCCCACATAGGTAAGCTACATTGTATCAAATGCATACATTGTATCAAATGATACGGGTTTGATGGACACTGTCAAACTCACTATATAAAGTCACTATACTATATTAACCAATGACTACATTGTACACTGATTATTATACCTTACAATAGACATGCATTAGGAATGTAATACAGACATTAGTAACATTTGAAATGCAATGGGCACAGACATGGCCACAGACATGGCCACAGACATGGACACGGACACAGACACAGACATGGACACAGCCACAGACATGGCCACAGACATGGGGATGGCCAGGGCATTACCATCGGGCACAGACATGGGAATGGGCAATATTAACCTATGCATACTATTGACTGTATACATTGTATTATCTGTTTTGATGGACACGGTTGAACTCACTATATATTTGTACATACTCTATTAATTAACCAATGACTACATTACTACTTTACTTGCTGTACCGTACAGATAGACATGCATTAAGAACATAGTACAGACATTAGTAATGTTTGAAATGCAATTGCAGGGGAAGGGGATGGGGATGGGAGTGGGGATGGGAGTGGGGATGGGAGCGGGGATGGGAGTGGGGATGGGAGCGGGGATGGGAGTGGGGATGGGAGTGGGGATGGGGACGGGGATGGGGATGGGAGTGGGGATGGGGACGGGGATGGGGATGGGGACGGGAATGGGAGCTTGACAGGACCACAAAAACAATGATATTACTACAATGATGTGCATTAAGAACAGAAGACAGACAAAAGCTCCATAGATGTATATATAATGAGTAAGGTATTAATTATCCTTCCACATCACTGGGAATCGGCAGGGGGATTGGCCATAGCATCTGAGTGGGATGACAGAGTAATTTCTGAGAACCTCCTTTTGAATGATTTCAACTTATTTTCAACCCTTTCCTTCAAAGTGGCATATGTTTTTAATGTTATATCTTGTTGTTTGAGCTTCTCCACCTCGACCATGTACAGACGATGACTGGCATCCTTGTACAATGTGCCAAGCTGGTCTTGAATGGCCTTCACTTCAGCATGGCAGCTCAACAACTCCCTGCCTGTCAAGTCCTGCAACAGGATGAACTAATGTAGAAACATGAATGAGGATGACACTTACTGGATTGGCAGGTAGGGTGAGCTGCTTGCAGGCCACCAGGTAGTATGGTGGCACAGTCATGTTGCCAGACTGCAAATTGATCATAATGTCAGTTGGGATAGACAAGACACAGGAGCAGATAGAGAAATGGGAGCAGCCAGAGACACGGGAGCAGCCAGAGACATGGGAGCAGCCCTTAACTTCAACCTGATTTGAAATAAACAAAGCTTACCCCTCCATCTGCATTATGGACATCAAGTTCCAACTTCTGGTGATAGGCATTCATCGCCTGATGTGTGGCAGGAATCATAAAGTGGGGCACTAAATAGTGGTGCCCATCATTGGCTTGGATAGGGATATAGCCATCTAGAACATTGCCTTGCATTTGCTGCTGGTTGCTCATTGTGGATGGATCAATGTAACAGAGGTTATAATGTGCATCTAATCTAGTGATCAGATATCAATCGGATGTTATTTGTTTGGCCTTGATGAACACACATGATGGTTGATTTTCATCGTTCCAACTTTTGTTGACTTTCAAACCCCATCACACCCATCCCTGTTCCCGTCCCCACCCTGACTCATCTCAACATGAATGTTACTCCTTGGCCACATCAGCCAGATTGACCAGGCCATTTGAAACAGCCTTCAAACACGAAACATCAAGGCCGTCATGAGGGAACAAAAATGGGCACTTGTAAGTAAAATACTATCAGGATGACAGTGGGACTAATATACTGTAGAACACATTATTTTCATGGCAATGACAGGATCTCAGGGAGGGTTTGAAAGTGGCATTTGGTGCCAAGTCATTCTTGTGGGGTTTTTTGGTAGCATGGGGAAGTTCTGACAGAATGGGTGATGAGATTTTCATGGAAGGTCAGCTGCACACAATGAAGAAATTCAACAAGAAATGTGGGATTGTGGGAACCTCAGGGGTTTTGGCATCAGGAGTGGGAGGTGGAGTGGCTGCTGGTCCTCCAAGATCAGGAGCGGGAGCAGCAGCTGGAGGTGCAGGAGTGGCAGGTGGGGGTGCAGGAATGGGAATGGGAGCGGGACAAGGGAGGGGAGCAGGAATGGGAACGGGAGCGGGAACGGGAGTGGGAGCTCAAGGGGAGAGCAGGTGAAGGAAACTACAGGTGCCAGCAGAGCCATCAGGATCCAGGTCACACCAGCCAGAACATTGATGCCCAGATGTGTGCCCATCAGCACCACCCACCCAACCACTCCACCAAGACCAAGTGGGAGTGGCAGGACCAGGTGCATACTTCAGAGCAGCAGTGGGAGCTCTGGTGAGGATTTTGAAAATGATGGGGAATCAGAGGGGACAGAAAGCAATGGAGATGTATTGTTGGAGCAAAAGGAGCGAAGGGAAGGTTGGCGACAACCAGCATGCAGAGCAGTAAGGCCCACTCCCTGCATACGATGCTTCTGGCTTCAGCGACAATGTCACAAACAGGTCAATGGGAAGAATGCATGTTTCAAAAGTGGGAAGGGCAAGTCAAGTGGGAAAAAATGAAAGATGGTCATGCAGGGGACAAGCCAGAGAAAGGAAAGGGTGCGGCCAGAAGAAAGGAGAAGAAGGCTGGATCCTCGCAGAGGTTCACAAGGGAAGAAAAAGGGAAATCAAAGGGTAAGTACTATGTATCACCATACAAATGACCACTGAACATCAACCACAGCAACATATTCCTCCGACGTCAAGATGGTTGACGTCGCACATGAACACCTGCCCTCACCCTCACCCTCACCCTCTCCCGCTCCCATTACTGCTGGGGAGCTCTGTGACTTCAACAACTGTATACAAGAACTGGAGCACCATCTGTACAATCAGGGTGATTGGCTCCATCAGAACTTCCCCAGTGTTAAGGGCGAAGCCTCAACTACTCGATCTAGTTGATGTCGTTTGATGAGGTGCTTCCTTGACAAGTCGTTTGGCACTAGTCTTACTCGGAGCATCCGATGTAAGGTAGATAGTGCACTCTAGCAGGCCTTCTGCGTAGAGTTGTTTGGGTTCACACACTAAGGGGCTTCCTTAGTGGTTTTGAGTAAGTTTACAAGTTTGCAAGTTAAGGCTGTAAATTGCCTAGATCTAAACTAAGGACATCCCTACTACGAGTTGCAGTACTTATACTACAAGGGAGGTCCTTATCATCCAATCAGAAAGATAGATGCATATCAAGTAAGAATAGAAACAATAAGCCTCATGCCTTGCATGAGGCATCCAATGTCATGGATCTGATGTCAAGGATCTGATGTCAAGGACATGCTGCGGTGCAGCATGTCAATCGTGAGAGTCCGACATCATGGACCTCATGTCAAAGGGCTGTCATATCACAGCATGTGTGGGAATGGGTTTGGGTGCATGGAGTCACCATGTGTCAAGGGTGCCTTCCATGGGAAGGGGATTGAGTGCATGTTGTTGGCATGCATTGTGTGTGTCTGGTGTCAAGGGCATGCCTCCGGCATGAGTCAGGGAGTGCCTCCTGTCTGGAGGGGATTGTTGGGTGCATCGGGTCTGTTGGGTTCCATGAGTTACAAGGAAAATTGTAACACCCAGAGTAATGGCCAACATACAGGAGAATATGGCCAGCTTGAGCAGGAGGATGGATGAGATGGAAGAGTACATGGGGTTCTGCCCACAACCCCTTGTGTTGTACAATGGTGCAGGTGAGCTGGACTATCTTGGAGAGGGTCCAAGCTATAGGCAAAGGTATGGTATGGAGGTCGATGAAGATGAGCAGGATGCTGGGGCCAGTGTTTGGGAGGATCACTGGCACAGGGCTGCTGCCACTGATGCTGGTAGTGAGGAAGATGGACACGAGGCCGCTTGGCCTGAGGAAGACAGACGTGAGGCTGCTCCCGCTCTCGCTCCCACCCCCATTCCCGCACTTCCACCTGCTGCACCCCCAACTGCCACTCCCACACCTCCACCTGCTGCTCCTGCCCCCATTCCCACTCCCACCCCCATTCCCACACTTCCACCTGCTGCACCCCCACCTGCTGCTCCCACCCCCATTCCCACTCCTGCTCCCACTGGGCTTGAGGAAGAAGGACATGGTCCTCAAATCAAGGTCATCCCCACCACGCCACAAGATTCTCAGGAATCAGTTCAATGTATGACCTCTGTGGATGCGCCCCTTCCTCCCCTCCTTCAACCCCCCTCGATCCCCAATGCTGACCCTGTGGAACCGGTAATGGTATCCACCAGCAATGTGTTTGTGCCACCCGCCCCTCCTTCACCACTGGCATCACATTCCCCTCCTCCTCCACAATTATGCCAGTCCCCTCGCCATTTGTCACCTGCCTGCCTTCAAGAAGTACCACCCCTCAGCCAAACCCGAAGAAGAGAGTGGGAACATCCAAGGACAGAGAGGAGGTCAAATGAGGCAGAAAAAAGTAATTGTTGGACATTTTATTTTACATTCATACAGAAATATTGTTGTATAATTAGTCTAAAAATTTCACATTTTTCCTCTTCTCTCTTTTACCAAGGGTTGTGTTTAAAATGGCCTCCTGTTGTGCAAGGTCATCAGCTGTCTTTCAGTGTCGACCCTTTGATTGGTTGATTGTCAGGTTCTGTTGGGATGGGGGTGGGGTCATTGGTTGATAGCTAAGCGCTGACGATCCTACATTGGCCAAGCTGGCCACTGCTGTGCTGGCTGCTGCTGATACAATTGCCTGATTGTCAGGTTTTGTTGGGATGGGGGTGGGGTCATTGGTTGATAGCTAACCGCTGACAATCCTATGTTGGCTGTGCTGGATGCTGCCATGCTGGCCACTGCTGTGTCCTGGGCACCAAAAAGGGGGCAAGGTTTAGGATGTTGTGATGTTTGTTGAGGAGGCGGAGTGGAGATAATAGGGACAGATCAATAGGGGGGTCATTCACATTGTTGCCTGACATGGGTCCCATGTACCTCATGTACATGTCTCGAGGTATAAGATACTGCGGTTCACCATCACCTGGACCATTAATTGGCTGTGGCTGAGCAATGCCAGCTCTACAGAGTATGTCCATCGTCATTTGATGGACTTGTACATCATTCAACAGAGTTGCACTTGTGTTCGAGTTGTGTGCCTGTTCTGCCATCGACCTTTGGCCAGGTTTCTTTGGATTTGCCTTTTGCAGCTTTTATGGCTCTTGGTTGTGAACACGGGTTGTGAGAAGATGCAGCTAAGCCTTTGGATTGGCCCTCAGGGTCAGGCATGGGCACGGGCATGGGAATGGGAGTGGGAGTGGATGAGTCAGCACTGGCCACTGGGTTGTCTGCACTGGGCACGGCAGCAGCATCTGCATTACGTTGGCCAGTGCATTTGCACATCTGTTGAGAAGGTGTAGGGCTATTCAAATCATTAGGATATTGCGCAGGAGAGACACTACCATCATGTAGCTTGATTCTTTTGAACCTGAATGCCCTCTCAGGGCCCTGTGCCATTTGCCACTGCAGAATGTGGTCAAAGAAGTCTTCTATGACACTCTTTTGCATGTTCCATGGGTCTGTCCATTTGAACCTGGCTGGGAGATATTCAGGATTGATGAATGTCGATGTGTGCTCAGCAATTGCTGTGAATGGGACATGGCAAGTATGACCATTGTTCACTAGTTCTGCATGCAGATAAGTAACAACTCATTGAAAAGGAAGTGATCATACTGTAATGCTGCCCAACATACAACTTAAACCATTCCTCCAGCTCTTTTTTCTTGTACAGTGAGCCTTTCCATGGCCATTCAAACTGATAATACAATGTGTACAGTCAATAGTATGCATAGGTTAATATTGCCCATTCCCTTGTCCATGCCCGATGGCGATGCCCTGGCCATCCCCATGGCCGTCCCCATGTCTATGGCTGTGTCTGTGCCTATTGCATTTCAAACATTACTAATGTCCATATTACATTCCTAATGCATGTCTATTGTAAGGTATAATAATCAGTGTACAATGTAGTCATTGGTTAATATAGTATAGTGACTTTATATAGTGAGTTCGACAGCATCCATTGAACCCATATCATTTGATACAATGTATGCATTCAATAGGTCATATCATTCGATACAATGTAGCTTACCTATGTATGCATCCTGAAGATGAATGTATCTGGTGCCTGGACCATCCTGTTTGCATAACACTCTGGTTTATAATAGTAGCTCATAACATCCTCTTCAGCATTATATTCGACATGCCAAAATTTGTCTGATGCATTGTGCATGGAGTTGTTGTGTACAAACCAGTTGTACAGACTGGTGATCACTTCCTTGAAAGTCCACAATAAATGTTGACAGTATGTGCTGTCAATGTTGTCTTTGAATCATGAAAGCACAATGCTCTCAAGGAACATCACAGTGAATTCTATGTGATTGGAGTCCAACTCTGGTCCACAAATCTTGTTCACCCTCAGCCATCAAAGGAGACTTTCAAGCCACCACTTGAACTCCTCTGAATCTTTCAATCCACCCTACTTCAGGGGATTCAGGACATGGGGACCATTTTTGTTTGAAATGGTCAGAATATTGCTAGAAACAGAGACTTTCCTGTCAATCTGTTTATGAAGCTTCATATGCATGGCCTTCATATACTTTGAGGGCCAGATTGTATTCTTTTTGCAGTACAAGTCAGTACCACTCATTGTAGATCAACAATATCAACTCCCTCAATACAAGGTAGACTTGGTAAATCCAGAATGAGCCATTCTGGTTGATCATTTTGATTTTGACCTTAATTGGATTTCCAACAAAGGGCTTCGATACAATCTTCTTTCATTTTCCTCCTCATCTGTCAATGTGGAGGACCTTTCATCATTGTCCATATTGTTAATCCTTTGTTGAGTCATTGTCACTGCTGCTGTCATCACCTCCTGAGGCTTCCTTTGGATCTGTGTGACTCTGTGCAGGTCTTCTGGAAGTTCCAGCAGACTTTCTCTGGCAGTCTGAACCTCAAGACAGAGACTCTTCCTTTTCCCAAGGACAGCCATCCTTGTCAAACCTAATCCCCTGGTCTGGGATTGTGGTGAATTTTCCTTCATGAATGTCACCATTGCAAGTCCATTGCAAAGCTACTCAGTCCTTTATCCCTACTTTCTTTTTGGAAAATAGAGCTTCTGATATTTCTATTGCTTCTCATCAAGGAACTTCTTATTGGGATGTATGTTCCTCTGGTCCAATGAATACATCTTTCTTTTTGTTGGGGAAGGCCACTTCTTTTGTGGTGTCATTTGGGTAGATCAAGGCACTGTTGTGGCAGGGGGAGCAGACTCTCTTTGATGTCTGCTCAAGATGTTGTCCAATAATCTTCTGAGTTGCTCTCTTTGTGATTCAGTGGAGACCTTTGCACAGACCTCATCTATGATCTGTACCATCTGCACAAGGTCATACTCAACAGTTCCTTCCTTCAGTCAAGGCTGTTCCTCAACTGACTTCTCAGCTCATCGATGTCTCCTGGAGTCATCCAACATTGGGGATGTGGGCGCCAAATATTGCTGGTTATCCCACTGAGCTGGTCTCAGTCGGGGTGTAGGATAGTCCCAAATAGAACCAACTGGATCTAGTCCTCTGCTTGTGGGGGGCCTTCCAGCCATAAACTCTGGGGCTTACACTGCCAGAGGTGAGAGTAACCCATGTCCCAGATCTTTTTCTGGGCTGCATCAGCCACATTTATGACTATGTATTGGTGAAGTGGATTTTTTCTCTCCACTGTCACTGTCATCATCTTTGATGGTCATATGATGGGCGCAAAGACTGAGGGCTGAGGAGTTAATCTGTCTTGAAGCACCTATATGCACTTCGATTGATGTAAAACTCCTCATTGGCAATGGGCTAGTTCTTGGATCACTGAAATGCGATTCAAGTGGGGCAGAAAATGAGGCAGGCAGGGTAACTGCCATTTGCCTGGACTTGTGTCTGCCCATGGCTTTTGAAAAAAATTTGAGAAGAATAAAAGGTTCTAAAAAACTATTTCGGGTTTTTTATGGTTTGAACAACAGATATTGAGTCCAGTGCAGATCATGATGAGTGCTTTTCATTTGTTGCAGAAGAAGTGCAGGGTCAATTTGGTGATGTTTGCTGATGGGCAAAGTCAAGATCAAACTCTATATGAGTTTGAGTGTTCAAAAAAGTGTAGTGAGTTGGGGGGATCCTTTACTAAAGAGTCACTCAACAATGAACATGAATAACATATATTATGTTTGGTGTACTGTGACAGTAGTAAAAAAGATCAAGTATATTATATAAGACTGATATTTATAAAGGATCAGTCAAGGTCGATGCAAGGTATATTAAATAAGAATATACATTGGGGCAAAGCCCCAGATCCCCACATTTTGACTGGCAGTTAATTGATTCAAAGGTAGATAACTTCAACATTGGCTGCACCTCGGTACAGGATGATGCATGTCCACATGCTGTTGAGGTGCCCACCATGACTGGTGTGGCAAAGTATCAGGCTCTCAGTATTGTCTCCTTGTCCCATGTAAGTCACACAGCTCCAGTTTCCCTGATGAAACACAAGCACACTTAATGGAAGTCAAAAGCTCAGTCAACACAATACATGTAAGAACAACTGTATTGTTGTAAATACTTAATGGAAGTCAAAAGCTACAACAGTATGTAAAGTAAGTAATAGTCTGTTGTTGTAAGATAAAATAGCAACATACCCCAGTCAACACAAGACATGTAAGAACAACTGAGGTATTGACAACATATCATAATGGTACTTATAATGGTATAGTGGAAGTCCATAGGGAGATGGGTGTCCATAAGTTTGAAATATCTGTTGTGAAGTAAGAATAATGGAAATAATATGAAATTCATGATGTGCATGTGTAAGTAAGTCCAGGTAAGCAAGTATGGGTAGTGAGTCACCTTCAATACTCCCCCTGGCTCAATACCCTACCCCTCACAGAACACAAATGTGGTTGTGCATGGCCTTGCCCAATGTCTTAGTAAAGATGTCCACAAGGTTGTCAGCCAAGGGGACATGGTCCACAATGATGTCACCATCATCAACCCATTCTCATATGTAGTGGTGGTGAATATTGATGTGTTTCACATGGGCATTGTGCTTTGTGGTCTTGGTGAGTGCAATGGCACCCATGTTATCTCCATATAACCATGTGGGTTTCAGTTGTGGGAAACCCACCTCAGACATTGCCAAGTACATCCACAGGATCTGTTGTGCAGCTCATGTCAGTGCCATATATTCAGCTTCCGTTGTTGACAGTGCAATGGTCGGTTGGTACTGTTGCCCCCCATGCCACTGGACCTCCTGCCATGAAGAACACATGACCCAAAAAAGAATGCTTTGCATCCCTGTCACCACCATAATCAGCATCAACATCCCCATAGGGTGTAAGTGATGTTTGTCCTGAGTTTTGTAATCAAGCATCCCCTTGATGTATTGCAAAACATGCATGAGTGCCATCCAGTGTGCTTTGCTGGGGTCCAAGCTGAATTTGCTGAGAGTTGAGACAGCATATGAAAGATCTGGATGTGTGGCAATCTGGGCATACATCACCAAACCTAGAACAATGCTGAGTGGTAGTGGAGTCAACTGTGGGTTACATTATGTCATACCATAGCAGGTGAGAAGTTAGAACACACTCAAGATATGCACGTTGTGAGATGGTGATGGTCCCAGCATCCCTGTTGTGGTCAATATGAATGCCAAGAACTAAGCTCACTTCACCTAGGTCCTTTACTTCATACTTCCAACCTAGCTCCTCCCTTGCAACTTCTGCCCCAGCCATCATTGATGAAATTCCTGTTACATTGTCCATGTACATGCTTGTGATTGTTCCCTCACCATTAGCATGATGAGAGTGTACTGAAGGATCTGCCTTTGACTGGTAATACCCAAGCTCCCCCATCTCCTCATTGAGTGCCTGGAACCAGTTTGTTGCACCATCCATTGTTCCATACAATGCTTTTGTAATGCAACAGACCTTCCCTGGGTCAGTCTTGTACCCTTCAGGCTCTTCCATATATGTTGGGGCTTGATTGTTAGCATTCAGGTACACTCCCACATAGTCAACTTGCTATGCTTCCATATCCTTCGCACCAATTGCGAGGCTCATTTGTAATGACTCATACCTGACAACTGATGCATAGGTTTTGAAGTAGTCCACCCTGGGGATCTGCATGAAACATTTTGTGACTAATCTCACCTTCCTACCCACAAGTTTCCCACTTACATTGTATTTATTTACAAATGTCCAGCAGTTCTGCATTGGTTTGATGTCAGAAGGGCAATTGACCAGTGTCCATACTTGAGGCATGTGCATGTTTGCAATCTTCTTGTTCATTGGTTCCTTCCACAAGTCCAGATGTGTCATCACTTCAGTGTAGGAGTTGGGAATCCAGTTATTCTTGGGGTCAATGAGAAGTGCTGCAGTGTCATCTAAATGGGTCAGAAAAGCATTGATGGTTACCATCTTTGCCCATCCTTCTCTATCGCATCTAGCCTGCCAGATATGCTGTTTGGATTCCTTTGACTCATTGATAGCATGGGTTGGGACTGTGAGATGAGCAGAATGACAGGGGACTAGGGTTCTCCAGTGGCCAGAGGAGTTATAACAGGTGTGGGGATTGTGGGAGCTATGAGATGAGCAGGTACCAAACCTTGTGCACATTCATCATCTTGAATGGAGGGAGTATTAGATAGCTCAGGTTCACTCAGTGTGACATGATCCACATCATCACTAAGCTGCTCCCCCGCACTAAGGGAACTTGTGTCTAATGTGCGATGAGCAACACCCTCCTTGAAAATGATGTCACAGGAGCAGAAAAACCTTCCACTCTATCGATCAAGCAATCGATAACCATCATGACCAAAATAACCAAGCAAGATGCACTTGATAGATCAATCATTCAATTTGCCTCCAATCACTTCCTTGGGGACTCTCGCATATGCAGTACAGCCAAATGGGTGAAGGTGAGCGATGTCTGGCTTCTTGCTATACCACAACTCATGAGGAGTCTTCCCAGGGTGACGTGCCATAGGAACAAAGTCTTTGAGATAGACTATGGTCACTGCACCCTCAGCCCAATAAGCACCAGGTAGTCCAGCATCATGCAAAATAGCTCACACACAATCCATCACTGTCCTATTCATGCATTTAGTGATGGCATTTCCTGATGAGGAATATGGGGATGTCATCTTGTGGATAATTCCATGCTCAGCAAGGTACTCCTTCCACAACTTGTTGTCGAACTCTGGACCCTCATCTGTCCTAATCTGCTTCAGTGGTTTCCCAGTCTGCTTCTCCAACAACTTGTGGTAGTTCTTCAGTGCCTGCAGGGTTGTCTTGGCGAGTTTATTCGAAAGGAAGTACACTTCAGAATGACCAGCTCCCCCATCAGTGAACAACATCATGTAGACCTTGCCCACCATTGATTGAACTTGAGCCGGTCCACACAAGTCTGTGTGAACATGTTTATTAACCTCTGTCTCAGGTGTTACCACTTCATCAAAAGGATGGCAAGTTTGTTTACCAAAAACACAATCCTCACACAAGCCTTTGATCATCTTTGACATTACACTCAATCCATCAACCAGCTTCTCCATTATCAACTTTGTGATCACATCCATCCCAATGTGTCCAAGATGACAATGCCACATTACTAAATCTGTGGGACAATTATGTGAATGTGCAGATAGAGTGGATTAGTGTTTGAAAGTCTGGTGCACAGGACCAAAAAAAGACCATGGACCCAACCGAACCAGACTGATGGCAACCAAACTTTCAGTTGCAGTTGCTTGGATCTGAGATTGGTTGTGGTTGCTGGTCTGCCCCAATCAAATTTATTAATCGACTGCTAAAAGACCGACTGCAACCGGCTGCAACTGGTCTTTGATCAATCAATCAATGCCCATCACTGATCCACACAAAACAATGACAACAATCCAGCTGTCTCCCTTCTCTGTCACCTCCCTCCCCTTCCATCACCTCCCTCCCTTGTCTATCACCTCCCTCCTTCCCTCCTCCCTACCCCATATCCCCCTCTCCACCAAAAGCCACCTCTCCCACCACCTCTGCCACCCCCTGCACATCTTCAACCCAAATGGCAATGCATCTGGCTGTGGAGTGCCATGTCATGCACAGTTCAATGCACTCATGAGCCTTAGCAAGTAAGTCTTCCATTCTTCATTTGTTCTTCTTTGCTACTGACCTCTTCTTTTACAGGTTTAAAGATTATCATTACTATGAGGACATGGACAAAGCACCACCACCCTGCCTGTGAGCCACTGCTCGCAGGGGGAGATGTGTTAGGAAACAGCCCCATGACTTAATAAAATTTCATTTTTATTTTATTATGTCGAATTATGCTACATTACACTGAATTATGCTACACTTTGCTAGCATGAGAATTTTATTTCACATGCATCAATATGTATGCACATGTACAAGTGCATCGGTAGCAACAATGTACAATATATGTAACATAGTATATAAACCTTGAATATACACCTAGGGGACCCCAGTTGTGTTCTTTTAGGTATTCCACCTACACTTGTGGTGCAAAATGCCTTTCTCAACCAACTATTCTATTAATAACCCCTCACATCAACACCATCAATTTCCCCATCACATGTGCACATCCCACTCCCTTCTTGTAGAGAGAACCCACACAGTCTTAGCTAGCAGATAGTGGGTGTTGCCCTAACAGAAGAACACAACTACCCATATCAGTGTGCCTTCTCTTACTTGCGCATATGCCATTGTTTCACCATGCCACATTTGATTACTCATCCTTTCAGCATGAGCTGGAAGTACTTGTATATATGTAATCTACTTTTCCTTCATAAGCTGATGTGGCAATGCCAGGCCTCACCTTACATTGTCACTGCCAGTGATTGAGAGGCAGCGCTCGTCATTAGGACAGCTGCAACCAGACAACCAATTGGATCTGGTTTAGTTACAATTTACTCTATTCAGACAACTATTTTAGTTACAAGCTGAATTCAGTGATAACTCTGAGATCAGGCACCTTAGCCAAAGAAGTGATTCATCACAGATCTATCCATTATGTCTGAACCATCAACTGCTAATCCTGGTTCTAATCCTGTTGCTGCACCAGTGCTACAGGCAAAGATTGATGCACTTACAGCACAAGTGTCACAATTAGTGTCAGTATTGGTAGCATCACAGCCCAGACAAGCAGCAGTACAGCCAGAGATGACAGTAGACAGAGATGATGAGATGGAGATGGTGGAGTGTGTGTCACAGAATGATGTGCAGATACACTGCTGGCACTGACCTGTGTTTCCCACAGAAACACAGCCTCAGAAACATGTTTTAAGACTTCTGATTTGCATATCCTTTGGATATTCTCAAGATGTATTTAGACAACATACTAAGGAAATATTTTACATGTATCCAAGCTGTATCTGCAAGAAACAGAAAAAGTGAATCCTACAATGTTTCTTCCAGATCCATTCTGGAAACATTTTTCATGGTTCCTTTGTGTAAGTCAGAGAAACACTTTATATGCAATGATAGCTGTATCTGCAGAAAACACTCAACATGTAATTTTATTATGTGTTTTCTAGTGATACATGTGTAACCATGGTAACCCCTTTGTCCTTTGCATGTATCCCTAGAAAACAGATAATAAAATTACATGTTGAGTGTTTTCTGCAGGTACAGCTACAATTACATATAAAGTGTTTCTCTGACTTACACAAAGGAACCATGAAAAATGTTTCCAGAATGGATCTGAAAGAAACATTGTAGGATACACTTTTTCTGTTTCTCGCAGATACAGCTTGAATACATGTAAAATATTTTGTCTAAATATGTCTTGAGAATATCTCAAGGATATACAAATCAGAAGTCTTAAAACATGTTTCTGAGGTTGTGTTTCTGTGGGAAACACAGGTCAGTGCCAGCAGTAATGGTGGAGAAGTCTTAAAATGGAAAAATGCACTTACCTAAGTATGTGCCCCCACAAATCTTTGACGGTACCATGTAGGGCACAGCATGGGTAACCCTCGGGTATATGTCCTCATACCCTTACCCGTACCCATGAACACCGTACCTGCACAGGTACGGGTACGGTGTTACCATGGGTTTCCATGGGTTACCCATGGTTATATGCGGGTTTCGAGAATAATACCTATTTTATTAATTTATTATACTAAACTAAGTTAATAGAAACCCCCTCACTCGCGTTTGGAGCGAGGGAGGGGGTGGTGGACCTATTCTAATAAATAAATTACATTAAATTAATATAGAAAACCCCCCTCTGCATTTCAAGTGAGGGAGGGGGTGGTGGTGCCTATAGTCAATGAAAACAAAATGAAAAACCCCCCCTCTCACATTTGGAGTGAGGGAGGGGGGTGGTGCCTGTAGTTGTTGATCCCCGTTTCCACCCCACAAGCAGTTGCTCGTGGCGGCAGTGGGGTCCTCGGGTCCTCCTCCTGGTCATCGTCATCATTCCACCCGCTATCCACCCCACGAGCAGTTGCTTGTGAGGCTGGGGCGGGTGGTGTGCCATCGTGATGTGATGGCATTGGTGTGGGGTCGTTCCATGTGAACTCCTCATTCCATGTGAACTCCTTGTTCTGAAGGAATTCTACCCTAGGAGATGAAAGAAACAAAATAGTTAGTTTATGAAAAAAGAAATGAACGAAAAAAAAACTTACCATGGGCCCAAACAACGCAATCACGTTGTTTGGGCCCAGGTGACGTGGCACTGTTGGGTGTGTGTCGTCAGCTGTCATCATCTGTCGTTATCAGTAGTTTAGAACCTGAAAAAGAAGAAACATAATCAATTAGTTTGAAAAAACAAGAAATGAAATACTAAAAAACTTACTATAGGCCCAAATGACGATTCACATCATTTGGGCCATGCTATGGTGGTGGTTGGATCGTTGTATAGTTTAGAATTAGATGTGTCATGAGTATTCAACAAAGTCAGATGATTACTCACCTGACCAAAATCTGGGTACCGGCATATCCGCACATACCCGTAACACCATGAAAAAGGGTACGGTGTTGCCCGGGCATGGCAATCCCATACCCATACCCATACCTGTGCATACCTGTGACCGGAAACACATGGTGTTACCTGTGCCCATGCCGTGCCCTAGTACCATGGAGAATACAAAATCTTTCATCAGCTCTATAGTATTGTATATCCATGGGAGGAAGCCAGAGTTTCATACAGCCAAGTCTAGGATAATGTTTGCTCTCTCGTATATTCAGGGGGGGAAAGCACAGTTCTGGAGAAACAAGGCTATTAATCAAATTGCCATGGGAAACAAACCATTTGCAACTTTCAAGGAATTTTTGGAGAGATTGGAGGCACAGTTTGGGGACCCTAACCCAAAGGCAACAGCCAATGCTAAACTAAAAACCATGTGCCAAGGTTCCCTAATGGCGGATGAATTTATTTTGCAGCTCAAAGTGGAAGCTTCACAAATGGACATGGGAGAAGCCACATTGGTAGAATTTTTGAAAGCAGGATTGAATCCCTCTTTATTCAAGTCTATCTACCAACTACCTTCTATGCCAGAGAAGTTGGACAAGTGGTATAATTGGGTGATGCGCCTTGATTGGCAATATCAGCAGAATCAAAGTTGATGTATGGAAGTAGTAAATCTGGAAAGCCATCAGGAGGAAAGTCTGAGAAAGAAAAGGTGCCTCAGGCGCAAACTCTGAGGGCACAGCCACTGGCCATGGCAGTGACACTTATTGTTGCAGAGTCAGTAGTATCAGACGCTATGGAGGTTGATCAGGTGGGGAGATGAGCCCCACTTAAATGTTTTAACTGTGGGCAGTTAGACATATTTCTAGGAATTGCAGGCAGAAGAGAAAAATCAGGGAAGCTACAATTGAGGAAGTGAAGCAGGAGGAAGCAGGCAGCAGAATTTTGTGGAAGAGTCCCAGTGAAGGTTTCCCCATTGGTGACCCAGAATCACTGCAATGTACTAGTATCCGAGGAAACCCAGGGCAAACCAAAAATGGAAATTGATGAGGAGGACAACCAACTTCAATCATGTGACAAAGAAAATTGCCAAGCACTATTTCCAAAAACCCCTAAATTCTTTATTTGCCACAGCAAATAGAACCCAAAATTACCTTGACTGTAGGATTGAAGACAGTGGACATGCACACAGTGATTGATGTGGAGGTGTTGCTCAATAGCAGTGCTACAGGATTATTTATTAATTGGTCCTTACTTACCAGAAATGGTATTAGCACATGCAAGCTATCACAACCTATAATGGTGTACAATATTGATGGAACAATTAATCATGGAGGAACCATTCAGGAGGAGGTGACCATGGTACTAAGGTATCAGGGGCATCAGGAACAAGCCATATTTGAAGTATGTGATCATGGAAAAACCAATTTAATTATAGGATGTCCGTGGTTATGGAAGCATAATCCTGAAATTGATTGGAAGACTGGGAAAGTACAAATGACTCGTTGTCCTAAGGAATGTAATGTGTATGGGAGGAAGATGAAAAAGGAGAAGAAGGAAAAGAAAGAGAAAGAACGTCCAAGGAAGTATTCTGTTACAATGGAGGAAATGGAGGATGAGAAAATGCCAAATGGGGAAGTTCTGATCATGATCAAGAAGGAAGAGCAGAAGCAAACCTTCAGAGCAATTCATGGAGGACAGTCATGGGATAAGAATATCATGAAGGTGGAGAAGCCAGTGGAGGAGTGGGTACCAAAAGCATATCATGAATATCTGTCAGTCTTTCAGAAGAAGGAGTCTGAGCAAACACCGGTGTGGAAGCCATGGGATCATGTGATCGAGATGAAAGTCATGGTTTATACTGAAGAAGTCAAAGGTATATCTGTTATCTCCAAAGGAACAAGAAGTTGATGTGTTCCTAAATGAGCAATTACGCAAAGGATACATACGACCTTCAAAATCGCCACAGACATCACCAATATTCTTTGTGCCAAAGAAAGATCAGAGAAAGAGGATGTGTACAGATTATAGGTATCTGAATGAGTGGACAGTGAAGAATGCATACCCCCTGCCTTTGATCTCAGAAATAATTGACAAGGTGGAAAAAGCCAAGGTTTTTACAAAATTGGATCTACGATGGGGATACAATAACATATGAATAAGCAAAGGAGATGAGTGGACGGCTGCATTTGCCACAGGTCGAGGATCCTTTGAGCCACTTGTCATGTTTTTCAAAATGACCAATAGTCCCCCAACTTTCCAAAATATGATGAATGATATTTTCAAGGATGTAATGGACAAAGGTGTGGTAATAATATTTATTGATGACATTCTGATATTCATGGAGGATGGAGAAAATCATGAAGCGATAGTGCAGGAGGTGCTACAGAGGTTAGCAGAGAATGATCTATTTTTGAAACTGGAGAAGTGTGTGTTCGGGCCAAGCAAGATTGAGTTCCTAGGATTATTGATCAGCCCTGATGGAATTAAGATGGATCCGATCAAGGTACAGGTGATCACTGATTGGCCTGCACCCATCCATGTCAAGGAGGTTCTAGCCTTCTTGGGACTCACAAACTATTATCATCACTTTGTGCATAATTTTTCCAAAATTGCTGCACCATTACATAACCTTATGTGAAAGGGAGTAGTGTGGAGGTGGGGGGAACAGCAGCAGACAGCATTTGAGGAGTTGAAGAGGAATTTTGTGGAGGGACCAATATTAGCCCCAGTAGATTTCATGTGCCCCTTGCGAGTGGAATCAGATGCATCCGACTTTGCTACTGGAGTGGTATTATCAATGCTGTGCAAAGATGACAAATGGCATCCTTGTGCATATTTGTCCCAAGGGTTGAATGATGTGGAGAGGAATTATGATGTGCATGATAAAGAAATGTTGGGTATAATACAAGTGTTGGAGGCATGGAGACATTATTTGGAGGGATGTATGCATCAGATTAGTGTTGCCTTGATTGGCTTGGGGCATTTGTGTATTTTTGAAATAACTTGACACAATGCACTCAGCCTGCTTAGTGTTGAGAGAGGACCCATCGACTTTTGGGGCTCTCTATCTCACAATGGGCAAGTTCCAAGGCAGTTGACCCATGGTTGACTCGTAGTTGACTCACAGTTGACTCGTGGTTGACTCGCGGTTGAGCACCTCATTAAATAATCCTACCAAATTGAGCACTTCGATTTATGGATCCTTTTACATAAGAATGAACATCTGTTAAAATCAATTGCTTCATGATAGTGACCAGTGATTGGCATCAGACTCTTCCATGGCATAGGAGATGATAGAATAAAGAGTCCAGATATCCAGTCAAGCCAGAAGGTGCAAACACATCGAGAACTGTAATACTAACAAGCACAATCACGTGACACATGGGAACCTGCCAAACTCACATCGACCCTACCCCATTTCACTCTATGTAACATCTGTAAGTCTTTTCACTGTTATTCTTTTCAATTACTAACATTTTTTTTCTATTCATCATTAGGTTATCTCATGCAAGATACAACAATGACACATGCTGCCTCCTCCCCATCCAAATTGGATGTGAGGAATTTTATTTTGGGTTTGAAGGTTGTGAGGGGCGGTCGCCAGGGAGCCTACCCGCCAGGTTGGAGATGAGGGAGTGCTCAAAGCACTACCACCACGAGCTGACAACAACTGCCTAACACCGGCCAAGAAGATGTCAATCATCAATGTCATCTTGGGCTGTAGGTAAGTTTTTGTTATGATTCATTTTGTGTAACTAATCTTGTTCTTTTAATAGCTTCTTTAGTTCTGCCTACCACAACGGCTACACCACCTTCCAAACAACAGCAAATGATAACATTGCACCACTATGACAGGGTGTCAAACACTGACAGAACCACAGAGACAGCAGAGAGATGGCAGAAACAGAACAGGAACAACAACAGAGCAACACCAGGAGGCTTGAGCTATGGCAGGGCGTAGACAAGTGATGCAACCATGGAGATGGCAGAGATGCGGTGGAAACAGAACAGAGACAACAGAAGAGGAACACTGGGAGACTTGAGCAGCTGCGAGGTACACCACCCTCACCCCTGCTTCACTCCCCATCCCCCTTGAACCTAGCACCCACCACCGCTGTGAGCAACTGCTCACAGGGTGGATCACGGGTGCTACTGGCAAATGCTCGTGGGGTAGAATCCCCCAGTGCTATTGACCATTGATGACCATTAGCAACAACAGATAAGTAATTTTCTTTTCTTTTCTCTTTTCATTTTCATGTTGCTAATTAATGTTTTTAGGTGCTCATTCTACTATTTGATGCCAGCAACACCCAGAACAACAAAATCCCCCCGATAGCACCCGCCCACAATGCTATGAGCAGCTGCTTGTGTGCATCACGAGTGCTGGCAGTGTAGGATGACGATCTCGAAGCCCCATGATGACATGGCACCAACCCCCAGCCCTACGAGCAACTGCTCGTGGGATGGATCACCAGTGCTCGCATCAACAATGATGGCAACACATGCTGGGCCCCAGAACAACTGACATAAGCGATGGTAGCAGCAGTGGAGAGCCCTACGAACGCACACCAATGAGGCCCAAGAGACATCGACACATCTCTTGGGCCACAGGCGAGTTTCTTTTATTCATTTCCTGGTAATTCCTAACTAATCTTACACTTTTTCATAGGATCTCTAGTCCTAGTTCCTACGGCAACAACCAGCCTTCCAAACCACCACGATCATTCACTACAGCTTTAAGCAACTGCTCGTGGCATAGATCAGGGGTGGAAACACGCTATGCAAACAGGGAAATGGCAGGGTGTGAGCTGGTAGCAACAGCAATATCATGTATTGTATGTAGTTCTAATTAGAAATATTAAATTGTTGCAGTTCCAAGTACAAAATAAAGTTTTCAAGTGAACTATTCTCGACGTCAATCATTGAGCCAAACTGTCATGAAATGAATAGTTATTACTAAAGTATATTACTTAACTACAAATGTCAACTCCCAGTCAAACACAAGTTAAGTATGAGTCAACTACAAATCAACTGCCTCAAGGCTTGCCCATTGTGTCTATGTAAATATTTTCAGAATTCTATACATGGATAGGGAGCGTCAAAAGTCGATGGGTCCTCTCTCAACACTAAGCAGGCTGAGTCCATTGTGTCAAATTATTTCAAGAATACAAAAATGCCCAAGTCGGTCAAGGCAACACTACATCAGATTGAAATCTGGATGGATCATCAAAATCTGCAATACTTCATGTCAGCCAAAAAGCTTCACTGCTGGCAAGCACATTGGGCACTATTGCTATCGCATTTTTATTTTTATTTGGTCAACAAAGTGGGAAGCTTAATGAGGAAAGCAGATGCATTATCCAGACATATTGATCACAAAAGGGGGTGGAGGAGGACAATAAAAATTTTACCTTACTCAAACCTGAATACTTTTACATTTGTGCTATGCGTCAAGGGCATCTACTAATAGATAGCTCAGAAGCAGAAATATTGGCTAAAATTGGACAATGTTCAGAAATGGATGATGAAGTAGTGGAAGCTGTGAAAGCTCTGAAGGGAGAGAAGAAGGGTAATATTAAAGGAGATGAATGGGCTGAGGAGCAAGAGTTGGTGTTATTCTGAGGAAAGGTGTATGTACTGAAGGATCAGGATTTGCAAAGGGAGATTGTCCAGTTACATCATAATATGCCAACTGCTGGACATTGGAATTAGTAATGAGAAATTATTGGTGGCCTGGAATTTCTAAATATGTGTTGGGGTATGTGGATGGATGTGATATGTGCATGAGGGGGCAGAAATTTCCAGAGAAACCTGCAGGGAAATTAATGCCAAACCCCATACCAAACCACCATGGTGAGATATATCTGTGGATTTTATCATGGGTTTACCCGAGGCTCAAGGGTACGATGCAATATTCATAGTATGTGACTGCTTCACAAAGGAGGTCCATATTATTCCTACTACAGAAACCTCATCATTGGGCTTGGCACACCTCTACCTAAATCAGGTATGGCAGTTACATGGATTACCTGATACCATTATCTCTGATCGTGGACCACAATTTGCTTCTGCATTTATGCGAGAATTAAATAACATATTGGGGATTCAAACTAAATTATCTACAGCATATCATCTGCAAACTGATGGGCAGACAGAGAGAATGAACCAGGAGTTGGAGCAGTACCTACACATGTTTGTCAACTACCAACAAACTGACTGGCCTGAATGGTTGGCAATTGTCAAATTTTCCCACAATAACAAATTCCATTTGGCTACTTCCATGTCACCCTTCTTCGCTAATTACAGGTATCATCCCCACATGGGAATAGAACCCCAAAGGGAAGTTAAGGTACAATCAGCAGAAGACTTTGTATCTAAGATGCAAAAGGTACAGGAAGAAGCAGAGGTGGCATTGATGAAAGCACATGATGATACGATGTGACACACAGATCATACTCGAGGTCTTGCTCCAGAGTACAATGTTGGTGACTTGGTATGGCTAAGTACAAAGGACCTAAATATTCCATGACCTTCTAGGAAACTCACAGAGAAACAAGTTGGCCCATATGCAATCTCTAAAGTAATTTTGCCTAATGCAGTAGTGTTAAAATTACCTCGATCATTCAAGACTGATCCCAAGATTAACATTTCCCACCTATGCCCCTACTGCCTGCCCACTATTCCTGGCCAACAAACCACTCCACAACCTCCAATAATAGTAGAAGGTGCTCCAGAATATGTAGTCAAAGAAATTCTAGACTCACGTCTTCAATGGAATAAATTGGAGTTCTTAATAAAGTGGAAGAACTATACTGACAAAAACAATTTGTGGGAACCCAAAGAGAATTGTAAGCAAGCCTGTAATGTGATTGCCCAATTCTTTAATGTAATCCAAATGCTCCACGTCATATTGCCAGAATGGTGTGTGAGGGGATGGAATTCCACTGTTACCAAAATTTCACAGAGGGGACAGATACAATATTTTCTCACCTGGAAGTCAAGGCATAAAAGGGGGCTAATATAAGGAAACAGCCCCATTACTTAATAAGATTTCATTTTTATTTTATTACATCGAATTATGCTACATTACCCTGAATTATGCTACACTTTGCTAGTGTGAGAATTTTATTTCACACATCAATATGTATGTGCATGTATGAGCACATTGATAGCAACAATGTACAATATATGTAACATAGTATATAAACCTTGAATATACACCTAGGGGACCCCAGTTGTGTTCTCTTAGGTATTCCACCTACACTTGTGGTGCAAAATGCCTTTTTCAACCAACTATTCTATTAATAACCCCTCACATCAACACCATCAATTTCCCCATCATGTGTGGGCATCCTGCTCCCTTCTTGTAGAGAGAACCTGAATGGTCTCAGCTAGCAGATAGTGAGTGTTGCACTAACAAGATGGAGATGCTGATGACAACTAGCATGGACAACACACAAATGACAGCAAACAACAATGCCAGACAGCAGCAAACAACAACAATGAACAGTGGTGAACAGCGACAGCAAATGGTGGCAAACAATGGCGGTGAATGGCAGCAAACAACAACAACAACAAATGGCAGCAAACAGAAACAACAAATGACAGCAAACAAGACCAATGAATGATGATGGTGGGCAGTGGGTTGCAGACAATGATGGGCGATAGTGGTGGCCTCTCCCCCCCCCCACATATTTTTCGCCCCCATTGTGCTACACCCTCTCCTCCCCCTTCCCTCGCACATCCTGCAAGGTAGGGCTCTTTTACTTTAGGTTTTTATTTTATTTTATTATGCATCTGCTCGCTTGCCCCTTGCCTGTGAGAGGTATATGTTTAGTTTACTTTATTCTATAATTTGTATTATGTATGTGGTCAGGACCAGTTCAGTTGTGGGCTGGTTATCACTGGTCCTGCAACTGTTAAGTGACTGTGATGGACCAGTTTATACCAGTTCAGTCTGTGGTTGTGTGTAAATTCTGAAATGCATGAACTGGACTGGACTGGACTTTCAAACACTGGCTGTGAGCAAGTGCTCAAGGGGTGGAAATGGGGAGCAATGGGGAGGGGACAACTACCAGACAGCCAGCCACAAGGACAATGAGGACTGCAAGGACAATGAGGTGGACAGGGATGATACTGATGACAAGCAAAGCAGGACAAACAATAAACAATTGGGGGAAAACAAATGAGGACACCAGGGACGATGGGGAGCAGGCCCATCCCTTGCATTTTTCACGAAGGAGGTTTTTATCATTAATTAGTTTTGTCCCTGTTAACTAGTTTAATGAAAATTTTTAATATTTGTGTTGCCCCCTCATGCAAATGTGAGCATTCTTCAAATAAAAAGCCTTATTGTCTGTTGCTTAGGTATGTATACAGAGTGTAGTTAAGTTAGTTGAAGGTTATACAATACAATACACTATGTTTAACAATGTAGAACATCAAATAGAAGGCAAAAAAAGAGTCAAAAGCATGGTGTATATTTGTGGTGTTGCACCTGCGGTGTTTCACAACAGACCATGGGTACAACCTGTCACCATGGTTGCAGTGTTAGAATGGGTACGGTGTACACAGGTACAGGTGCAGTATGTGAAATTTTACCCATGGTGTGACCCATGCTACACCCTAGCCCAGTATGACCACAAACTGGATTAGAGCAAACCTCAGTCAAGTGTTGGTGATTACATGTCTGGGTTTGTGTTGTGAGCACATGGGAGCTAGTTGACTGTGATGGTCTCATTATGGAAGGCAGCACATCACATGCAGGTAGTTGGCCATGAAGTGTGAGTTGGACAATTACTTTACTTGATGTCTTTGTGTTTATGAGGATGCTGACAAGTGTATTCCAGGGCTTCAGCATAGATCCTAACACAACCATATGAAACTGTGGGTCTGTCATCAAACCATCTTGATTGTTCGCCCTCTCCCATGCAACACATAATGCAGCAAAGTGCGTGTCCAGATCACCACCATCTATGTACTTGATTGCACACAATCTATTCTCAGCATCCATCAACCCCAAATCAGTGCCAGCATCAAAGTGGTCAGTAGGTGATTTCCATGTTTCCAGAGCAGTCCCATCAGTCTTGACACCGTGTACAACAGGGTTCTTGACATTCAAGACAATCAAACCCTGGACATTATGCATCACACTGGTCCCATTCCTCCTGAGATGGGTTTTGAGACCCCCAGTATGCAGTTGGGGTCGGTGCTGTAGTAGTAACAAGTGGGAGAGGTCACAGCAGGGAACTGTCAATGTAAAGTAACATGCCTCAGGACTTTACGGTGGCCAGTATTGCTTTCTTAAATTTGGTCCAGTTCATACCATTAAACTTCTCATCACTCAGTAAGAGCCTGTTCAGGTGCCATTCTTGGTTGTGTGCCTGTGTCAAAACCAAGGCCCACATGGCCCTCTGATGAGCAGAGTGTAAATCAGCTTCTTCAGCATGTTCAGAATATCATGATATGATAAGGCAACACCATTCATCATTCCAATCTCCCGCAATCCATGCAATCCACACAACCCATGCACCCCATACTCAACAAACAAATCATCAATATTGTTATTATTCTTGTCAATGTAGTGTTTCCCACAATTGAGCACATTTTCTGTGCAATGCACCATATCAAACAATCCTATCACACATCCATATTGTCTGGCAAAGGCTGGGTCCAGGAGCTACTCCATGGTCATCCCAAATGCATCCATACCAAGCTAGGGGTGCATAAATCTGTCTTTAGGCAGATGATTGTTGAGTTGTGTAATATGAGGCATTCTGACTCGAAATATGTCTTGTTGGAGGAGCAATTGGCCATTTTCTTATATATGTGTGTGACTGGCTTGACAATTTGACATGTTGGAGAGCATTTTCAATGATCAAATGAGACAATCTCCAGGTGAGCAGAGTATTCATTTGAATAATTGATGATTTGTGATGGTGCAGTCTCAGATATTTTTGGAAGATGGCTTGCATTCTCTTGACTCATCCATTCTATCCAAAATACATGTGCAAACCCATAGTTTCACCATCCCCATACCTTCAAAATAACCCAAAGCTATGGCTGTTCTTTAAGGGCATAGTTGGTGCAATCGATGGAAGTCATATCCATCTTTCATGCCCATCAGCAATGTGTGTGGCATGTTGCAACCGGAAAGGATTCATATCACAGAATTGTCTTTTCTGCTGTTCCTTTGACATGATGCTTTAACTGGATGGGAGGGCTCAATTTCTGATGCTCGTCTTTGGGAAGTTTCTCATGGTCTTCATATTCTGGACTGGAAGGAAGCTGGAGCTTCCAACACTCAAGGAGAACAAGACATGTTATGAACTTAGTATATTTAAGGGGAGGAAACTAAGCTACAGTACAAGACTCGAGGTATAGACTATATGCTATCAGGAGAACATGTGATAATGGATGCTGATGTAAGAGGACACTCTTACAGTATTCTGATGTAAAAAAATAAAAGAAAATTTTTATTATATAATTGTTTTCTAACACTAGACCATGGATGAATCACTGCTTTTTTTGAGACCATCAGGGACATTGGAATGTCTGGTCAAAGGTAACTGCTCACTATCTACATTGTTCTTGGTGGGTGGGTTGGCAAAGACAAGATGACCAATAGTTGCTGGTTGAAGTTCAGCACTGGTTGCATGGCCTTCACCATTCAAATTGCTCCCAAGTACTGTGTTGAAACTAACTGTTTCTATGATCGAGTGCTTTTTGTTGACAATGATAAGTATGAGTGCTGGATACATTGCCTGGCAGAATTTGTCAGGTCAGTGAAATGCCAACACAGATCATGGGCTGATGGAAGACTTGCCACCAACTCATAATAAATGGAACTAAAAACATCCATTGCATAGTAAGCAGCTGTACCTGGGGTATTTATTAAAATGCTGAGCAAAAAGTTTGCCAACTAAGACATGATAAGTCATTTGATCAGTAGCTAGCTGACATGTGCATGAAAGCAGAATCAAAACTCACTTGTAATATGAGGAAGATAACTCCTGACTCCACAAGAAGAAACAGCACTTTTTGCACAGGAGATTGTTGTTTCTTCAGACCAAGATTCTTGGTGGCTTTTTGGTAGTCCCTATCAGGAATGAGCAATATTCATTGACATCAGAGGAAATATTGACCAACCATAGTATAAGGGCAACCTGAGCCTCTAGCAAAGGGAAATCCGAAGTTAAAATTATACTACATAATACAGGCATTGGGGACACACCTAGCAAAGGGAAATCCGAAGAGAAAACTCTAAAGGATCCCCTTGCTGATGCCCAGTATATGTGAAGACGACAAAAATCAAATATAACCTAAAAATAGAAAAAGGCAGAGATAGGCGGATCAAGGCCGCCGAATGACATCATACCAAGGGGTATGTGTCGGAAGGGGTACTCCGCCTCTAAATATAAAAGTGTCAACATATACAAACATGATAGCAAGGGAAAATTAGTAATAAAATCCGGAAAAATCATAGAAAATGAAGAATAGAAGGAAATGAGGTGGGGAAAAATATGGGACAAACATAAAAAATAGGAAAAACACACAGGGCACCCCCCTAGTCCCCTTACATCACCCCCTCTCTAAGATGCATCGCCCCGATGCATTCAAAATCATATACAACCAAAGTCCGTGACTTGAATGCGACGCGGTGCAGCAGTGTGCCGTCGGTGGAATTCCTTGATTAACCGAGGGGCATTTACATCAGACTCTTCGACCCATGAGTTCTCCTCATACCCATAACCCTTCCAATGTACCAAATACTGGAGTTTTCCTCGATGCAAACGACTGTCCCAGATTGACTCGACTTCATATTGGGGTTCTCCCTCGATCACTGTAGGTGGTGGTGGTGGGTGTGAATGGCATCCCGGGAACGGATCTGGGGGAGCTGGAAGCAATTTGATGACATGGAAGACGGGATGGAGTCTGGACATGGAGGCTGGGAGGCGTAGACGATAGGCATGTGTTCCAATGCACTTGACAATGGGGAAAGGTCCCAAGAAGCAATGAGCGAGTTTCTTGGATGGATGTGTAGTGGAGATGTCACTGGAGTCGAGATAAACTCGATCACCAACCTTGTACTGAGGGGTTGGGGAGTGGCGCTGGTTGTAAAATCGCACCATGTCATCCTTCGCCTTTGCTAAGGCTGCCCTTGCCTCCTCCAAGCTATCCCTCATGCGTTCTGTGAACTCATTCACTGTCTCGATGTGTGAGGGAGTTTGGCGAGGTTCAAATCCCATGCGTGGATGTCGTCCAGTGTCTAAGAGGAAAGGGGTCTGTTGAGTGGAAGCATGGACATGGTTGTTGTACCTGAACTCGGCCAAAGGAAGGAGATCATCCCAATCGTCCTGGCATTCATTGACAAAGAGGCGGATGTACTGCTCCAGTTCCTGGTTGACTCGCTCCGTCTGGCCATCAGTTTGTGGGTGATAAGCAGTTGAAGCGAGGAGTTTGATCCCCAGGAGTCAGTACAGCTCATGAGTGAACTCTGCCATGAACTGAGGGCCACGATCCGAGAGGAAGGCACCAGGAAGTCCATGTAATTTCCACATGTGGTGGAGGTAGAGTCGAGCAGCACCTAGGGCACTGACAGTGGTGTGAGTGGGAATGAAGTGAGCGTGTTTTCCCACTGAGTCAACTGTGCACATCACCGCATCAAACCCGTTTGACTCTGGCAATTCCACCACAAAGTCGACGCTGACGACATCCCAACGACTCTCTGGAACAGGAAGAGGGTGTAGCTCACCAATAGGCTTGCAACAAGGGACCTTGGTGCATAAGCAAAGGTCACAAGTGCGACAATACTGACCAATGAGCTGTGACATTTGTGGCCACCAATAGTTCCGTGAGGTGAGCTCCAAGGTCTTCCAGCATCCGGGGTGGCCAGCAATCTGTGAGTCATGGTGTTGGGATATGATGCGCCGGCAAAGGTCTGGGTCATTGGGAACATAGATGCGATCCCTGAAATACAACAAGTCCTCCTTTTCAGCCCACTCTGCCGCACGTAAGGAAAGGGTCGATCCCTTCCTCAGTTCTTTAACAGCTCGGGCGACAACATCCTCATGTAAACCACTACGGTTTGCGCGACGAATGTCACATAGAATGTCCCACTCCTCGCCCTGGGGTGCGATGCCTTCCAGTGCCCGAATGGTGAACAGGTCTGGCTGCAACAGCACAATGTTTTGGTTGTCACCGCTGCCATCCCCATGGTCTGCACGTCGGGATAGGGCATCGGTCTTCCCCATGCTGCGACCCGGATGGTGGTGCAAGGAGAAGACGAATCTAGATAGATACAGGGACCAACGAGCTTGACGACGGTTCAATTTCTTGGCCGTCATGAAGTACTCGAGGTTCTTGTGATCCGTCCAAATTTCCACCTTGTGTTGGGCACCCTCGAGGAAGTGTCGCCACTCCTCAAGCACACACATTATCGCCAACATCTCCTTGTCATGGATCTCGTAGTTTCTCTCTACAGCACTAAGGCTTTTGGAGTAGAACGCCACAGGATGCCACTTCTGGTCCTCCGGAGACTGCTGAGACAACACAGCGCCCGTCGCAAAGTCAGAACTGTCGGCTTCTACACGAAAAGGACGCGAATCGTCAGCAAAGGTAAGGATCGGAGCGGAAGTGACCATCTCCTTAAGCTTTTCGAATGCCTCCTGTTGTGCATTATCCCACCTCCATGCCTCCTTTCCTGTCAAGTTGAACAGCGGTCATGCATGATGTGAGAAATCCTTGATAAAACGCCGATAAAAATTGATGAAGCCCAGGAAAGACTGCACCTCCTTCTTGTTTGTGGGCATCGGCCAAGCTGTGACCCCGTTTACCTTGATAGGATCCATCTCTACTTGACCCTCCGAGATAATCAGGCCGAGGTACTCGATCTTGGTCCTTTCGAACTCACATTTGTCCTGACGAAGGTAGAGTTTGTACCGTCAAAGTCGCTCTAGGATGAGGCGCATGATGCGACGGTGCTCTTCAACCGTGCGAGTGAAGATGAGGATGTCGTCGAGATAGATGCAGACAACGCCTTTGAGGATGAGGTCATGGAAGATGTCGTTCATCATGGTCTGAATGGTGGCAGGGCTATTAGTAAGGCCAAAGAACATGACAAGCGGTTCAAAAAGACCACGGTTGGTATGAAAGGCTGCCTTCCACTCATCTCCCTCCTTTATCCTCACATTATTATAGCCCCAACAGACATCGAGCTTGGTGAAGTATCGGGCTCCATGGAGCTGGTTTACGAGTTCAGAGATGAGGGGTAGTGGGTAGCGATTTTTGACCGTGATGTTGTTGAGTCTTCTGTAGTCTTGAACCGGTCGAAGTGAGCCATCCTTCTTCTTGACAAAGAAAAAGGGAGAGGCCATGGGTGACTTCGATGGTCGAATACGTCCAGAGGCCAGGTGCTCGTCGATGAACTGGTCAAGCTGCCATTGTTCCTCCGGAGAGAGAGGATAGACCTTGCAGGATGAAGGGGTTGCGCCAGGGGTGAGTTCGATCGCGTGATCCCATGGCTTACATGCAGGAAGAGAGTCGAATGACTCCTTGGAGAACATGTCTTCAAACTCATGGAGATGAGGGAGTAAGGAGTTAGTAGAGGATTTAGCAGCATTGTTTTTGTGGAAGGCCTCAGCAAGGCGTTGGGATATGTTCGATGTGGCACACACCTCATGCAATGAGCGAATCGCAGTGTAGAAGATCCGATCACCCTCCTCCACTTCCTCTGGGTCCTCATCATCATCATCCAAGTCCGGCATTAGATCAGGAACCCCTTCCAATTCCACTTCAGGTATAGGCAGGGGTCCAGCACGACACTTCTGAGTTTGTCGTATTGCCGCCTTCTGTCCACGACGTTCTTGCCTGGCTTCTGTGAAACATGTCCGACAGCGGGATGGACATCGGCTCATGGTAACCTCCCCAGTGCGCCAGTCGACCTCTGGGTTATGGTCTCGAAGCCATGGATATCCCAAAATCGCCTTTTGCTTTCCTAATTGAGTGACAGCAAAAAGGGCATGCTCACTATGATCTTTGTAACGGAGAACCAGGTCTGCAACCTCTCGGATGGCACCAGCTTCATTTGGGAATCCATCCACGTTATATACAGGTATTGGACGTGAGAGTGAGCGAGTATTTAGACGATGTTGTTGTACCAGATGGGAATCGATGAAGAGACCAGTCGCACCAGAGTCCAGGAGCGCAGAGACACCGAGTATCTGTCCAGTGTCGGTCGTCTGCAGTTCGATGGCTAGGTTTAAGGAATGTGCAGAGGGAGTGGATGCCACAATATACTTGCGTGGTAGTTTATGCTCCCATGATTTAATTTTGGGACGTGGAGTAGAAGGAGAGATGGGGAGAGCAGGTACATCTTTAGCCAACTTCGAAGGGTCAGAGAGGGGAGCAGTCACAGAAATGGATTCATTCTCTGGGGATTCAACTGACAAGACTTCAAAGCGGTTATGGACAGGCAGTGAGGGCATACGATTCACTCGCTGTGAATAGGAAAATCCTGCTCCTCTACAACTTCCAGCTTAACCTCCTCTGCAACTTGATCCTTCGCTTCCTCAACATCTACAAGTGCCAACAAATCTTGCAGGAGTTTGTCTCGTCCCTCGGGGGTGAGCATGCGGATATCCTGACGATGGGGACACGCTCCAGCCCTGTGTCCAGGTTCCCCACAACGGTAGCAGAGATCCAACTTACGTGCACGGCTGCGGGCTGCATCAACATCCATTGGTACTGGGACATTGACGGCTGGTGTGGGAGTTTGACGAGCAGGAATGGGGTTAGGGTGGGGGAGGCTTCGATTGAAGGTGTAGGGTGTATGAGTGGTAGTTGGAGCACGGAATGCAGCATTAAACGCTGCATTTGTGAGTCGGTTCTCATCACAGAGTGAAGCAGCTTCATACCAAGCAAGGATATCATCATCCGCTGGGCGCCCTTCCAACATCTGTGCAATCTGGTCCTGAATTTCTTGGTTGAGCCCCCGTCGGAACTTCACCACCACTGGTAACCCACTCCCATACCCTGCCATGTCCACCAAATCCTTGAACTCATCGATATAGTCGTCCATGGATCGACGTCCCTGGTGGTAAGTGGATGACTCAAGTCGTGTCACTGCTCAGTGGCATTCATTGAGGGGGCAGAAGTGGCGTACGAACTCAGCTTGAAAGTCACCCCAAGTGGAGAAAGGTAGAGAACCGAGTTCTTTAGTTTGACGTAGGATACGGTCCACATAGAGATAGGCGCATTCAGATTTCATGTATGTGAAGGCTCAATAAATTTTTGCAGCCTCATCGACGAATTGATGCGACTGGAGACTAATGTATAACTCACAGGAATTAAGGAATGCACGTCCCTGCGCACGTGCACCATTAAATTCGGCGGGGGGGGACGGTTTGATCTGGGCACATTCCTTAGTGGACGCGTTTGGCAAAACGTCATTGTTGGGTGCACTTGGAGTCATGAAGGGGGAACTATTAGTCATAGGGTTAGCCTGGAGGGTCCTAACGAAGTTTTCAATCGTAGATTTAAGCGAGTCAATTTGCGCGTGCATTCCGGAAACGTCGCTTTCAAGCGCGTCGAAGCATTCTGATGCGTCCATGTTGCTAGAGAGCGCGTTTGGCGAAAATGGCGGCGTGATAAAGGCGAGAGTATCTGGAATGGTGTGTAGGGACTCTGTGGAGCCTTGGGAAGCGTCGTCCAGTCCATACCTGCCTATTTTGGGCAGTGCGTTCACAATTTTCGGGCCTTAGGGGAGAGTTTTCTACTATAAGGGCAACCTGAGCCTCTAGCAAAGGGAAATCCGAAGTTAAAATTATACTACATAATACAGGCATTGGGGACACACCTAGCAAAGGGAAATCCGAAGAGAAAACTCTAAAGGATCCCCTTGCTGATGCCCAGTATATGTGAAGATGACAAAAATCAAATATAACCTAAAAATAGAAAAAGGCGGAGATAGGCGGATCAAGTCCGCTGAATGACATCATACCAAGGGGTATGTGTCGGAAGGGGTACTCCGCCTCTAAATATAAAAGTGTCAACATATACAAACATGATAGCAAGGGAAAATTAGTAATAAAATCTGGAAAAATCATAGAAAATGAAGAATAGAAGGAAATGAGGTGGGGAAAAATATGGGACGAACATAAAAAATAGGAAAAACACACAGGGCACCCCCCTAGTCCCCTTACACATAGCTTGTAGGCAATCAGCAAGGTTGCAAGAAGGTTAGTTACAATAGAGGCAGCAAAGCTGCAGCTTAAAATAATGGTGAGCATATTCTGTGATCTTTCCGACATGGCAAGGCCAATGAACATTGTCACTGATGCAGACACCATCATATGAGTCAGCAATTTGAGTTGGATAACTGTGAAACTTCAAATCTCACCAAATGTCACCAACAAAAAGAAAAGAGGGCCAATCATGACCCATTGACATTGTGGAAAGAGGACCCAAGCTCACCATATAACCACAATATCATTAATGAACCACTAAAAATGGCAGGAGGATACATTTCAGAAGGATGCAAGATGGAAAATTGAGTTTACAACACCATAAAAGAGGTCAAGTACAAATTGATAAGATACAGCTTAGCTGTTGCTGCATCGGATAAAGCCATCTTCTCAGACAACTCCATACCAACATTCTTCACAAGCAATGAGCACATCTGAATTGTAACAAATGCCATCCATGCAGCCCAACATATGGTTGTTGCAGTGAAGCTAAGGATGATTAGAATAAAGATTGCCAATGTTGGGTAAGATTTGAGTCCCTGGCACCTGTAAACAGAGTTAAACCTCTAAAATTAGCAGTGTAGGCTTGGACAAACAAAGTGGTGTGTACTGCGATAGAGAAGACCATTATGAATATGCCTGATATAGAAAGGTTAGAGTTGGATCAATAGGGTAAATTGTAACATCATTACCATATAGCAAGGTGGTAGTTGTAAGACATGCAAGGTTTGTCAGAAGTACAATGCCCACACACCGAAGGCGTGCATTATCATCAGGAGTGATGGTCATACTAATACTTGAAGGTGGAGGGCAATGTTGAATTTCATGAGCATTGAGCATACTACAGACACTTATAAGTTATTTGTGGGTTCTCGATCAAGGCCATCTATGAAACGGATGAGCCGCAGCATCAAGGAGACCGAGGTTAGAAGCATGGACACCACGAAACCAGGGTATCCAGGAGCATGGATTGACATGAAATCAGTGTAACATGATTTGGCCGGAATGATCTAGGAATGATCAGATTACACGAACCAAACACCTGTCACCTTTTCCCGTACACCCACACATAGCTGTACTACCCTCCACCATCGGCACCCGCCCCAACAAGCCTAGCCATAATGCCCATCCCCCCATTCGCATCGCCCTCATTCTCCCGCCAATAAAGCACAAAAGCAATATTCAACAACTGCCGACTGAACGATCTCAATTCATCCAAAGTTAACGGATTCCTCTGCGTCTAGGTCGGTCCTATTTCTCTATAACCACGTACGGACAACGACGATGAGGACAAACCCAGCAATTCCTCATTCATAAACCCCCATCCCCGAACCCGAATCCGAAGCTTCAAGAACCTCGTCATCCCCCACAGTCTTCAACGCCTGTCCGTATCAAGAACGCTATTCCCATGATACAACAACGTCGTAGACCCGCTCGCGTCATTACAAAGCACCCTACCTCTTATGTACCCTCGATAGACTTCTCAACTTCTCCAATCAAGCCCGCACCTGCTGCGAGGACCGCGTCTGAGCACTGTGGGCCAGAGGGTGCTTGGCGCGAATAGACATTCGATGAGAGCAGGAAAGACGGAGCCGTTGTGTATTTCTTTACGTGAGAGTAAACATCCTTTCCCCCGCCCAGCCCAAACCAACCTCTCCTCCCCTACCTTCGAAGAAAAACTCTCCACCACCAACAACGCCCGCTTTACGCACCCGCACACACACCAAACGCACATCTCAAATCGACGTACAGTTGTTCGTAGAAGCAGCCATCTAATCCATCCTTTCTCCCTCCAGCCCAAACTAAACTATCCCCCAGCTTCGAAGAAGAATAACTCTTCACAACCAACGACGCCCGCCCCACGTACCCACACACACGCCAAACGCCAACTAGCCTACCTCGTCAACAACATCCCCTTCTCCATTCCCTTCGACGTCCAAGTCTCCATATTCCGCAACTTTGTATTCAACCAGGGCAACACTCTCAATCTCGTTCTCAATTTCATTTCTCTCGTAACCCCATGCAGATGTGGACGAGAACCGGCCCGAGAAGACGAAGGGCCAAGTATGTAGGTTGGGTTTGATAAACTTGAAGAGGCGGATTTGAAGGCTCCGGTTGAGATTACGTTTATTGATGAGGAGTGAGTGTTTTTGTTCTTTTTTTTGTGTGCTTGTCGCGTTTTTGGAGCTGATGTGTTGAATTTATAGGGTGGGGATTGATGGAGAGTGTGTTTAAAGAGTTTTTCGCGTCGTTGTGTAAAACGTTTTTGATACCGATCGTGGGCTTTCGTTAGCGAATGTGAAGAACGAGTTGTATCCGACCCCGCATGCGTACGCTAGGGTATCCTCGTCGACGTCGCTTTTGCTGGATTCTTCCTCGCTAAACTTCTATGGAGACTATATACAGCAATATCAAGCCCTGCATATCGCCAGGTGACTACGTACTCGCCTCTACATGTCAGGGTATCTTTCACAGTCTGGGTTCCATGGCACCTAGAAAGTCTCAGTTACTATACGAGGAGTGGGATATGAATTGAGCATAACGCGATACTATTATGAATTCCACAGAGTTATAAAATATGTATAAGCAGCGTACTAATCTCCACCTTCATTTCTGAGGACCACACCAAAAGTATCTATGTACCTAGGCGCTGCTTGCCGTCCTTCGATCTGTAGTATCGACAAAGTGAGAATGATGAAAAGCAGTTTCTCGAATGAAGTGAAAAACTTAAGTTGCGTTATCTCCAGTCACCTTCAACATGTTCGTCAGTCGCTTGGAATTATAGGCGTTGTTCTCGACTTGGGCAAACGAAACAGATGAGCCACAGCATCAAGGAGACCTAGTCTAGAAACATAGATTGCCACGAAATCAGTGTAACAGAATTAGAAAGTTTTGGCCCGAATGATCTGGCACGAGTTTTTCATTTGTTGTACCCATCCCTAAAATAGATGGAAAATGATATGTAGCGTTCACAGATATTTACAGCCGATATGATTGATCGCTGGTGTGGAAGGGTCAGTTGGCCTGCTCGCCAACTTTCCCATTCCTGGGAATTTCGTCTTGGTTACTCCGTCATGCACCGGAACCGTTGCACAACCGTATACCCTTCAACCTTTTTCTTACATTCTTCAACATTTCTTGTTACTAACTTTTTCATTGCTTACAGTTTATTATAACTTGATTATAACTTACAATCCCCCTCAACACGACGACGACATCTCTTCGCACGACGCGTCCCATCACGTCTCCATGCTTCCTTGGCTTTCGCGCCGACAGATCCGCTTTCAACAAGACGTTCCGGAACAGTTCCCAGTTTTTCATCAATCTTTTACTCAGTACGAATTCAACGATCCGGCACTTGGCCCGAATAGTCAACATCCGGACTCTGGACGGTAGGGTCGAGATCCGTCATTTGAGAGTTCTCCGCACTTGCTGGGGGCACAGGTCGCGTCCCACAAATAGAGAACCTCGATAACGGACTACTCCCCGAGTCATTCCCAGCTTGTGAAACCCCGAGACGAGGACTCGATGATGCCACCTCGACATCATCCGCCGTACAAACGCCATGCTTATCTTGAAGAACACTCACACTTTCCGAAACCGACGATCTGGCTTCCTAATTAGTTTATCACTTTCGTTGATGATCCGGTCCTGTCGGCGCAAGAGAACGCGCGCAATTAGGTTTTTCATTTTCTGTACTATGATTTGTATATAGGTGTCTCCCCACCTTTCGAATGGGACATCCTTGTTTTGACTCACATTTTACGGTCCCCTCTAAGTTTTCCTCTCAAGTTGCCCAAGTCCTCAAGCCTTCTGCACACCAAGGTGTAGATATTAAGCTAAGTTCTCAAGTTTTCAAGCTCTTCTGTCTCGTTTGCCTAGTTCCTGTGTGTTCCAATTGCTACAAGTTACATATTAAGTAAAGTATTTCACATTGACAAGTCCCCATTGACCCTCGAGTCATTATTCCTTCGACGCAACAATTTCTCACTTTCAATGACATTGACATGATTGACAATAGTTGTATTCTGCATTAATTTCCTTTTCTGATTTGCCCTGAGTTTCCTCTGATACTAGTACATTGTAACAGTTCTGGGTCACCAATGGGGAACCTTCACTGGGACTCTTCCACAAAATTCTGCTGCCTGCCTTCCTCCTGCTTCACTTCCTCAATTGTAGCTTCCCTAATCTTTCTCTTCTGCCTGCAATTCCTAGAAATATGTCTTAACTGCCCACAGTTAAAACATTTAAGTGGGGCACATCTCCCCACTTGATCAACCTCCATAGTGTCTGGTGCTGCTGAATCTGCAACAATAGGTGTCAGTGCCATGGCTCAGATAGGTAAGCTACAATTTACCAAATAATACAGTCTATCAAATGCATACAGTGTATTGAATGATACAGGGTTCAGTGGATGCCATCAAATGCTCTCATAGTATGTATAAAATGTACTAGTATCAAATGAATACACTTTTACAATTCTTGCTTGTGATACACTATGAAGAATGTTAATAGACAGATCAGTGACCTATGAGATAGTGTTGGACACAGTACTTGGCAATGGGATGTGCGGTAAGAATCTAATACTGTTGATGAAATAGTCACAGCCATCAGCATCGGCATCAGCAGACACATTGGCACAGAAATCTACATCAACATCAACATCGGCAGCAGCAGACAGATGCTTTGGGGTGGAAATCTATATACCAAGAGCATTGGCAATGGGCATTGGCAAACCAGAGGCACAGTGGGTGCAGGCAGTATGAATGAACAAAATCAACAAAACAGCAGTGTTCATCCTAGCTAAAATAACAATGTCGGTACTAGCTAATTGTGAGAATCAGTGGGATTGGCCATGGGACAATGATCTGATTGGAATGTCTGAGAACCTGCATTCAAATGATTTCAGATTGTATTCCATCCTTTCCTTCAAGGTCACATATGTCTTCAATGTGACATCTTGCTGTTCCAGCTTCTCAACCTCGGCCATGTAGAGACAATGACTGGCATCCTTGTATGAGGTGCCAAGGTTGTTTTGCAGGGCTTTCACTTTGGCATGGCAGCTCAACAGCTCCCTGTCTGTCAATGTCTGCAACAGGATGAACTAACAGTCATACAAATGAGGAAGGCACTTACTGGATCAGCAGGTAGCATTAGCTGGTTGTGGGCCAATGTGTAGTAGTATGGTGTATCAGTAATGTTTCCAGACTGCAAAGTCATCAGTAAGAGGATAGACAAGCCAAAAGATGGGGAAGCAGCCAAGATGAGGCATCAGCCAAGATGCATCATTGGCCAACAAGGATGGCATCAGGCCAAGGATGGCTAGGCTGGCAGCAACAAGACTTTGAAAAGAAGGAAATCTTAACCCCCCATGTGCCATGTATACATTGAATTCAACCTTCTTGCAATAAGCCTCCATTGCCTGGTGGGTAGCTGGAATCATAAAATGGGGCACTAGATAGTGCTGCCCATTGTCACCTCGGATAGCGAGATATCCATCAGGAATATAAGTGTCACTTTGCTGATTGCTCATGGTATAGATAACACAGATGATAACAAAGTGATACCACCAAACACCATTTAATCAGGGATCAATCAGACATTATTTGTTTGTATATATTGATTGTATATCGATCAACAACACATGATTGTTGATTTTCAGTACTTCACTTTTTTTCATATCAACATTGACCCTGCAGCCACAGCTGACTCATCAATCATGAATGTTACATGCCAACATGTGCTCAGCCAGATCAGTGAGATCAAGCAAGCCATCTGCAATGGACTTCAGGAACAAAATATCAAGGCCATGATGAAGGAAAGAAAATCGGCCCTTGTGAGTGGATTGGCATGCTATCAGATCAACAATGCACTTACAAATTGTAGAAAATGTTATTTGGCTGGCAAAAAGAGGTTCTCACTGAGGATGTGCAGGCTGTCTTCTGGGCCAATGCCTTTTTGTGGGGATTTGTGGTAGCATGGTCAAAGTCAGATAGGACAGGGGACCAGAAGTTTATTGAAGGTCAATGGAGGGCAATGAAGACCTTCGACAAGAAAAAGGGCATAACAGGACCTGCATCCACATTGGCTGGACCAACTGAATCGGCACCTGAACTGCAATTGGCAACAGCAGCAGCAGGGACAGCTGGGATGGCAATGACAAAGAAATGGGGCACAGCAGCGGCAAAGAAAGGAGGAACATCAGCAGCAAAGAAAGGAGGAATGGCAGCAGCAAAGACATGAGGAGTGGCAGTGGCAATGGCTGCAGGGATGGCCAAGGCAACAGCAGCAATGCCAACACCAAGAACAGTAGAAGCGGCACCAGCACCAGCACTGGCCAAGATGTGGACCCAACCAGAAGCATCAGGATCCAGACATCCAGCCCCAGCCCAGCACCGATTGGGACCAATGCTGCCAGCAATCACAGTGACACCCAGGCTGTGAGAGGTGCAGAGTAGCAGTGGATCAGATGAGGATTTTGATGAGGAGATGGAGAGTGATGCCAGACACCAATCCCAGGATGGAGCAGAAGCAGGACAATGCAGCAAGGGCACGAGGAGCACCCCAGTGAGGGAGTCTACAAATGACACCGTGTGCACAATGTGTCAGGCTTAGGCATGAGTGTTGGGAGCAGGTGAATGGAAAAACAGCATGCTACTACTGTGGGAAAGTTTGGTGGGATCCAGAGGATGTGGATTGAGTGCCAAGAACCAAGAAAGCAAAAGGATTGGTGAGAAGAAAAGCAAAGAAGGCACGATTTTCCAGTGAAGACAGTGGAGAGGAATCATCTAGGCAGTTCACTGCAAGACAAAAAGGAAAATCCAAAGGTTAGTTCTTCCATATCATGATGCATAAAACCACTAACTAACATGTAAACCCATAGCTGTGGAAGAGGATATTGACATGGCTGATCCTGACCCACTGCCCCCTGCCCTGACTGCCTCTACACCACCCTCACTGCATGTCTATACCAACTGGAGGAAGACATGTATGAGCATGCACAGTGGAGTGAAGAGTCATTCCAAGAGTCATGACTCCACATACGAGAACTCTGGGATGCAGTTGACTTGCTTCAAAACAGGGTGAATAGGGTGTAGCACAGGTACAGGTGAACCTGTGGTATTCTGCCTGCAGGTAGCACAGGTGCAGGTATGGGTTTCTATATCTGTACCTGTGGCAACACCACACCTGTACTCATGGTGTTGCAGGTTGTCACAGGTTTGAGTTGTGATATATTTCATATCAGGTTTTGTGGTTGCAAAATTCTTCTGAGCTCTTTGCTTTGAGTTAAAAGAATTTCTATCAAGTTTTATGAGAATCAATTGTGGTTACTCTGCTAAGACATGTATCTGCCTGGTACTGTGGGATCTTATGACATACAACAATCTAATTCAGTCAAGTTGATGTTATTTTGCATGGTGACCTTGAGTGTTCCTTCCAAAAATTGCTCCTCTCATGACAAAACTACTCTGCCCAGATAGAATGCAGCAAATTACTAGTTTCTTTGTGTTCTTCATGATGGATAAAAAAGGTTGACAGATGATTTGTGAAAGAATTGAACATTATAATAATTTATATGTGGATTCAAGTGTTGAAGCAGTATAGAAAAGTAGGATAATTTTCTAGTATAGCTACCTCTTATCTTTGTTTTAGCTACACATAGTTTATGCCATGTTACTCAAGTGCTACTGTAGTTCTGAAACACCATACAAAACCTGTGCTTATAACCTGTACCTGCAGGTATGGTGTTTGTACAGGCATGGTGTCACAGGTGACAGGTGTGGTGTTGCCAGTGAAACCCATGGTGTCACCTGTGCTACACCCTAAGGGTGAATGACATTGAAGCATACATTGGGTTGCAGGCCAGCACACAACCCATTGCATTGTACAATGGTTACATGCAGGTGGTTCACCTTGAGGGGACTCCAAGCAGGAGGGCAGAGGCAGATTGGGAAGGAGTGACAGATGCCAAGGAAGTCGATGCCACTCCCACTCCTGGTCCTGAGAGAGAGGGGGGTGACAACAAAGAGAGAGGATGCCCAGCATCCAACATGGAAGCACCATCTGCCTCCAATAACAATAAAGTGCCAACCGAGGCAATGGATGATGACAGTAAGGCAGTAGCAGCTGCAAGTGATGGTGCCAATAGTATTGTGGATCCCATTTGTAATAATGCTGGGTAAACAGTGAAACACAGTGAGATGTAATGATAACATACCCATGGTTTAAGATTGGTGGTGTATGCTTTGAATTGATCTAAATCACCTGGCAAATTTGACCAGAACCCATTGTGCTCATAATCCCAAGAGATCCCTGAACTATTTCTGTAGCAATCAATCACCCGCCACTGTTTCTTCAGCTATAGGACAAGGACAATGAGCAGCATCCAAAGGTGTTATAATGTCTGTCACTCACTGCTCTCAGTTTGTCCTTTGCATGCTTCACTTCCTTATTAGAACCTTGAGTGCATACTTTATTGACAAGTTTGAGTGCTCCAGTATAGGTTTGCAATGGGAAACTCTCCCCCCCCCCCCCCCCCTTCAGCTTCAGATTGATGAGCATGAAGATAATCTACCATTGCAGATATTTTTTGATCATTCCAATGAACACACAGTTTTGATTGCTTAGGAGGCATGATATCAGTTGTAAATTGTTTGAGATGAAGAAAGAGTGCCCAAGAAATGAATTGAGTGATGAGATGCAGATAATCAGAGAAGGTTGGTTGAGCCTGCCACTGTGACTCGGAGTCCAAGAAGAAATTTGAAGTCCAACATGGGTGAACATGGAACAATGTGAACTAATCAACCCAGAACAGTACCCAAACAGGCTCTAAGGAAAACTGTGCAGGTTCATGGGAAGACATCATGTCAGTCAGTTTTAAGCTTAATTGCTTCTAAATTTGGGAGTCAGCAGGTATCATGTAATCTGGGTTCAATTAAGCAGATGCAGGCCATAGCCTGATGGAAGTCAAAAGCTACAACAGTACATAAAGTAAGTAATAGTCCATTGTTGTAAGATGAAATAGCAAACATACCTCAATCAACTTGATATGTGTAAGAACGACTGAGGTATTGACAACATATCATAATGGTACTTATAACGGCATAGTGGAAGTCCATCGGGAGATGGGTGTCCATAAGTTTGAAATATCTGTTGTAAAGTAAGAATAATGGAAATAATATGAAATTCATGATGTGCATGTGTAAGTGAGTCCAGGTGAGCAAGTATGGGTAACAAGTCACCTTCAATAATGCTTATAACATCCCAGCTGACAAATGACCAAGGCTAAAAAAGGTGAAGCTCAATCACCAGATCATTGATCCATCCAGTTCAAAGTTCAATCTGCATAAACATTCCAATTGGCACACAGTGGCAGAACAACAGCTGTGCATATGACACCATAATTACAGTGCTTTTTAATATGTGGCATGAGAATCCTGCCTCAACAACTGAGGCCTTACATGAAATACAGTGCAATCTTGTTAAGTTCTGAGCTGAATGAAGGAAGTCATTGGATTTCCAGTTGTACCTGGGCAGTAGAAGTCAATAAGGGAAGGATCAAACAGGGAAGGGAACCCAATGGGATTCTGGGGCAAGGTTCACTTGATGTGCCATACCAAGATGTGGGGGACAGAAAGGACTTGGCTTCAACTTATAAGAAGTTGTGCCCTTCTCCTCATCAAGTGTCCTAATTTCAAGACAAGGGTAAGGAGGATGATCAGAGGTCTGGAGGTTTTCCAGAGAGGACAAGCTAAAGTTTGAGATGGACTTAGGAGAATATTTGAAGTGTAACTGGGTTGGAATTAAGTGGGTGACTTTGTTGATTTACAAACTGTCTGATACAAGATGAAAGTAGCTAGCTTAAATACTAAAAGCTGGAGGCGATCGGAGTTTCCAAGGCTGTGATAATTTGCAAACTGGCCTCTGAGGCAAATATCCTGAAACTGTTTCATCGAATTGGAAATGAGAGAATTTCATCTCTAGGCAGTGCTGCTGATAGGAGGTGGGCTGTGATGCAAGGTGGCCAGGAAAGGTGGCAGAAAACAATCAGAATTCCAGTCAGAATTGGTCTTGACAAATCTGTTGGACATGCTTATCCAGAGCTTTCAGACCCATGACAGCTTTCAGGCAGAATCAGCTTCACCATGGACATTTTCTTTGGAGCAAATCAGGGACTTTGTAAGATGACACCTTGCAAGGATCTCTACTGAATTTACCTTTGGTTCATATGCCAGTGTGTGTAAGTCTGGCCCCACAGACTCACAACCTTATGACAAGTTAATTTACCTATGCCACTGTTACACACTTCCACGGTGCCGACACAGCCACACATGTCACTGACACAATCACCCTCGCTGCCAGCACAGCCACCTACAGTGCATAAACAACTCACCAACACCAGATATACCAATGTCTGTGTTACAGTGAGTTATGGCCACCCTACACCGCCAACACACTCCCATGGTGCTGGCACAGCCACCAGTGAATATGACAACAACACACTGGCAACATACATCCTGGCAACGGCACCATACATCCTTATTACCCTTCTATCCACATCCAGCAGTGCCAACATTACTCTATTGATGCAGTACCTTCCTATTATGTGATTATGCCTGATGCAGTCTTCCCAAATCACACACTATGCTTGATGTGGCCTTTTACTTACATGGTCGATCTTTTTCTTATATATTACTTATTTTTTATTCCTTAACCTTTGTTCCTACTTCCATGCAACAAAGATAATTTGATCCTGTCTTTTAGTAAACCTAAGTCTAGTGTAGGCTGCCAAACTCAGCATCCTTCCACTTTTTTTTTTGACACTGACAACTTTCTTCACCTCCTGAACCAACCCTGTCTCAGCAACCTTCCACTCATCCCACTCCTCACTAGGAGCACGAGAAGAAGTTTACAGGATTCTGGCCAACCAGCCAAATTCAAGACACTACCAACGACATGATGAAAGCGCTGGCACATCCACTGATCACTGCCACTGTCACCACCAAACACTGATACTGACTCATCCACCGACAAAAGTTCACCAACAATCACAATTAACCATCCCAACTACTGGGCCACACCACCTGCTGCTCAAACCAAAATGTCACCCTCCACACAACCCCTCGCTGAAGTGAAGGTCACGAAGATGAAGGAATGCCCAATGCTCACCGCCAGCAAAATCACACCTCTCATCATGCAACTGTGGACCCTCGCATGCAAATGCTACAAGAAGCACAGTGGGAAGACAGACGATGAAATCATCAGCTATGTCGCTGAGGGCATGTTTGAACCCCACCTTGTGGCATGGTACCAAGCTGACCAAACTTGGATTGATGCCATCTCCCTGGATGGATACCTTGGTGAGCTCTCCCAACTCGTCCTGGAGAAGAACTGGGCCCACAACATCCTTGAAACCATCCTCTCCTTATCACAAGGCAACCAGGTCCTCATTGACTGGAAAATTGAGATTGAGAACCTGAATGCCATCCTTGCCACCTCTGCACTGGCCAAGGCCCTGACCAAGGCCAAACTCAAAAACCAACTCCAATCCAACCTCCACCCTGACTTGAGACTCAACATCAGTCTTGAGCCCATCCTGGCCACCAAACTTGCCCCCTGGGCCCTTGAGGTAAAGGAATGTGATGACCACATGCATGCAGGAGATGCACACACCCAAAACTCATTGATGTCTCTGCCACCGCACATGCCACATGCCACAGCAAGAAGAAAGACCTACTTTCTCAACTTGCTGACCCACCAGCAAAGGGAAACTCTCCCACCACCAGCCCCAGCAAAACAAAACAGATTGAGAAGAAGTGCCTCCCTGCCCTCACACTCGAAGAATGGGCAATCCTCAAAAACATGCCAGCTGCACATGATGCCAGAAATTGTACACCGGCCACAAGAACCCTGACTGTCCCATGAAGGCAGACAACACCTGGCCCAATGCCGAGACATACATCACACTCATGGCACCAGTGGCAGCAACAACAGTGGTGGTGGAGGACAACAAAACCAACTCATATGTCCCTCCCCCTGCTGATGTCCCCTTTACTGTATCACACCTATTTTCTACCCTCTATGCCACTGGCCCCCTCATCACCAAATTACCTGTTAAAATCTATCCACTGATGGACATTGGTTGCCCCTGCACAGTGATTAGCCTTGAACTCTGCGAGCATCTTGGCCTCCAATGTTATCCTCTCCCTAAAAAGGAAAATAACATGTCATCGTTGACCCAGCAGAAAATCAACTGTGAGGAGTATGTCAAATTAGAGCTGCAATCAGACCAGGGGATATGGAAATTGGGAGTCCACAAGATGAAAGTAAATAAGGGATTATCATTCCCCATTATATTAGGAATGCCATTTCTTTCATCAGAACAGATCATGATTGATACCCATGAGCAAACTGCCATTGACAAATGCTCCAGCTTTGACCTCCTAAATCCACCCCCTCAAACACCCCAGCCCTGGGGCAAACAATGGGTTACACCTCCACCAACACCAAAGAAAATTTGGACTCCAAAACCACCTACACTGGAAAACTCTGGAGCACCAGCACTTGCTGGATGCCTTCTCCCCAGACCCATCATGGCCGCCATGTGAGACTGCATTGAAGGCCTAGCACTCCAAAAACTCCTCAAAGAGAAAGATGCAAAAATGAAACTCAAATTTGCTGACCACTTCCCACTTCATCTCCCTGATAGCACTGAAGATATCCCCAGCCACATGTTCCACCGCATCTGACTCAAAGACCCCACCAAGGTCAACAATGGCAAAGGATATGCAGCTCCCAAGAAATACCAAGAACCTTGGAAGAGACTGCTGGATGACCACCTCAAGGCTGGCCGCATTTGGCCATCCTCAGAATTCACCTCACCAGCATTCTGCATGCCAAAATACATCGCTGGGGTACCTGACTTAACAGTTGACCCTTGGTGGGCGAACGACTACTGAGCACTCAACAGTAACACTGTACGAGACAACTTCCCCCTACCCCACATAGACGATATACTCACCAACTGTGGGAAAGGAAAAATATCTGGCAAGATGGACATGACAAATCCCTTCTTCCAGACATGAGTACATTCACCTCACCACTGTAAGAATGCCATGGGGACTTTATGAGTGGACCATCATGCCACAGGGTGGATGCAATGCTCCGGCCACACATCAGTGCTGAATGACTGATGCACTACAAGAACTCATCGGCAAGATTTGCCATGTGTATCTTGATGATATCATCATATGGTCACAAACTCTGGAGGAACACAAACGAAACTGCGCCACCATTCTTGAAGCCCTCCAAAAACCCAGGATCTACTGCAATCAGGCGGAATCCAACCTCTTTGCCACTGAATTATGTTTCCTTGGTCATATCATCTCAGGGACAGGTATCAAACCTGACCTCTGCAAAACTGACTGAATTGCATGTTGGCCACAACCAACGACTGCCACCAGTGTCAGGGGATTCCTGGGACTCACCAGATACATTGCCACCTTCCTTCCAGCACTTGCTGAATATACAAGCATACTCACACCACTCACCACCAAGGAATGTGACTGAGAATTCCCCCCATGGACTGCAGAACACCAGGCCAACCTTTGAACACATCAAAGACCTGGTTCTTGGTGCCGACTGTCTCACCATAATTAATTACGAAGACAAGCCATCAAACATCTATGTCACCACCGATGCCAGTGACCATGGCACTGGCGCTGTGTTGAGTTTCAGTGCAACTTGGGAAACTGCGAGACCAGTTGCCTATGACTCCTACCAACTGAACAATGCCAAGAAGAATTACCCTGTTCACAAGAAGGAACTCCTTGCCATCATCAAGTCATTTAAGAAATGGAGATCCTACCTCCTTGGTGCCAATTTCGAGGTCTTCACCAACCACCAAACACTCGAATACTTCCAATCATAGAAGGAGATGTCAAGACAACAAATGAGATGGTCAATGTACATGGCTGATTTCAACTACAACATTACCTATATCCATGGGTGAATAAAACACTGCCGCAGATGCACTATCCCACATGCCTGATGCCACACCAGATTCATGCCTTGCTGCCTGCGCGATTGCACACACACACAATGCACCAGCTACACATGCCACTGGCATACTAATCATTGCTGCAGACCAGTCACTTCTCGATGCCATCATCACTGGCTATGAGACTGATTCCTTCGCCAAACAACTTATGAAGGATATTGACATGGGGAGCATCGAAGGGGCAACCCTCACCAATCAACTCCTCTATGTTGGCCACCAACTTGTGATCTCAAGGTATGCAAACTACTCTACAACCTGGCACATGATACCTTGGGCCATTTCAGCTTTGACAAAAACTATGAATCCCTCCATGGCTCTTATTACTGGCCAAACATGTGCTGGGACTTGGAAAATGCATACATCCCATCATGCACTGAGTGCCAGCAAAAAAAAAACCGGACCATGAATCCCACTGGTCCCTTGCACCCACTACCAGTACCTGATACCTGACAACTGCTTCGACACTGTCGCCCTGGATTTCATCAGCCCACTACCAGAGGAGAATGGAAAGGACACCATCCTGACCATGACAGACCTCCTCAGCGCCAACATACACATCACTGGCATTCACTCCTCATACACTGCTGCCCAGGTCACCGTTGTGCTCTTTGACAAATGGTACTGTGAAAATGGCCTCATGCTACACCTCATCTCTGACAGAGATGCATGTTTCACCACTGACCTTTGGACTGCACTCCACAAGTGCACCAGCGTTAAACTAAAAATGTCCACATCCTATCACCCCAAAACTGATGGCAGCAGTGAACAGACAAACAAAACTGTGAACCAAGCCATTCAGTACCATGTTGACAACAACCAGAAGGGCTGGCTAGCCAAACTCCCCCATGTATGGTTCACCATTATGAACACCATGAATGCATCCACCGGCTTCTCTGGCTTCCAACTCAAAACCGGCCAATCTCCATGCATCATCCCCCCTATTGTGCCCCTTGCCAAAAATGCAACTGCTGAGCAGATCACTGCACGTGACATCATTACACACATCCACCTAGACATTCAGGAAGCACAGGACAACCTCCTCGCTGCCAAAATCTGCCAGGCATACCACACCAATGAGCACTGGACACTGGAGGATGTCTATGAGGTCAGCGACCTTGCCATGCTCTCCACTGAAAATCACTGCTGCAATTACAAATGCAAAGGCAAAACATGAGTTGCCAAATTCATGCCACAACATGATGGCCCCTACACAGTCACACCTTCCCCAAACACTCTGAATACACTCTCAAACTTCCCAACAACCCCAACACCTTCCCTGGTTTCCATGCACACCTACTAAAATGATATGTCCCCAATGACCCACTCCTCTTCCCTGACCAGGAGCCAGCTCAGCCAATGCCAATTGTCACTGAAGATGGCACTGAGAAGTGGTACATTGACAAAATTGTGGATGCATGCCGACGTGGCAGGGGTGTACAATACCTTGTCTGTTATGAAGGATATGGGAAAGAACACGATGAGTGGCACCCCAGCTCTGAAATGGCGACACTGATGCCCTTGACCAGTGGGAAGATGAAAATGGATGGAGGTCTGAGACCCACACAATTTTTTCAAGTGGGGAGGAGTGTAAGTCTGGTCCCACAGACTCATGACATTATGACAAGTTAATTTACCTATGCCACCATTACACACTTCCACAGTGCTGACACAGCCTCACACGTCGCCGACACAGTCACCCTCACCACTGGCACAGCCACCTACAGTGCATAAACAACTCACCAACACCAGATATACCAATGTCAGTTACACCCTACACCACCAACACATTCCCACGGTGCTGGCACAGCCACACACATTGCCAACACAATCACCCTCGCTGCTGGAATATGACAACAACACACTGACAACATACATCCTGGCAATGGCACCATACATCCTTATTACCCTTCTATCCACATCCAGCAGTGCCAACATTACTCTATTGATGTGGTACCTTCCTATTATGTGACTATGCCCAATGCAGCCTTCCCAAATCACACACTATGCTTGATGCAGCCTTTTACTTACATGGTTGATCTTTTCTTATATATTACTTATTTTTTATTCCTTAACCTTTGTTCCTACTTCCATGCAACAAAGATAATTTGATCCTGTCTTTTAGTAAACCTAAGTCTAGTGTAGGCTGCCAAACTCAGCATCCTTCCAGTGTGCATTCTATTATGCACCAATTCCTTCATACACCTGATCTTGTGACATTTGGTGATGTTGTGTGCCCTAATGGACATGAGTTGGCAACTTTCTGCCATATGTTCCATTGTTCTCAGAAAGGAAATTGTTTGGTTCTGATGACCAAAGTCCCTTACTCCCACTGCATCCCCTCTGGAATATGGTATGTATGTCTATTGGGGAGCTTTTATTGAATAAATACTCAATGATATAAGTAGAAATACATGTAACTATAAATTAAATTTCAAGTTCTAACATGCTAAAAATAAACTGGTTGAGTTCAAAGCTCATTATCATAAAGTTGGGCATAAAGTCTGTAAAGGAGGTGGAGGCTAAACAATAGCAGAAAGAGCATCTATAATGTCCTCATTTGTGCCCTTCGCCTTTACACCATAGTATTTGCACAATCTGTTGAGCTGTGCACACAAGAGGCTTTGAAGTAGCACTGTGTTACAAAGATTGATGGCGGGTTCATCAAAATAGTAACTGCTTGCAGTTGTCATCGTGGATGTTGATATATAATGTGACATGATGGGGCAGTAAAGCCAGAGTGGATACTGAAGGGACAAGAGCAGGTGGTAAAGATGCTGTGAGGCTGGGAGACATGGCAGGAGTTCCTTACAGTGTGGGAGTAGGCCTGGGAGTGATGGGACATACAGTAGTTGATGCAGTTGGAATTGGATGCTGGGCCACAGATCGTGCATCTGGTTTAGCTTTTTTCCCCAACTGTTCACCCCTGCTGTAGGGATCTGTGTGAGTTATTTTCCACTTACTCTTCACAGCCACACCCATTACTTGTGCCATTTCAGTCCACGAGTGTTGATTTGGAGCGATTTTCTTCTTTGGAGGCAATATGGAGTGGCAAGTAGTTCAGAAATATGAGAGCACATTGTCTAGCTGTGCATCAAGATCATGGAGTGTTTCTGAGAGCATGGTTGGTGGATGGAAGCAAAATTGATTAGCTAGTTCTTGGAGCTTGGTGCCAATGAAATCTAGATCATGGTTCAAAGGATCGTGTGGCAGTGTATCGACAATCTTTACTATGTTGGGGTTGTTGTCATCAAGTGGCTTGTCAGTTATGAGAGCTGAAATTGTAATAGCTTTGGCAGTCTCAGGAAAGTGGTTCTGTACAGCACAAATGTGCCTGCAGAAGCAAATAGTGGGAAATGAGAGACAGGTGCAATGATATGCCACAATATCCACCTCGTATTGAATCTTTGAGTTTGACTGGGATTGGACAGAGAATGTTGAATGATCAGAGATAGTTATATTTGACCTGTTTATATCAATGCCGCGTGTTCTATGACCTCAGCCCATTGTTTTAGCTCAAGATTGGGGCCCTCAAAACCAAGTTCCTGGCAGCAGTGTCATGCAATGAAATGTGGGATACTTTTGGTAAGGATGTGTAAGAGGTGGTCCAAGCAGTGGTTGCACTTTCCCTCCAAGAAATCCCCTTTGAGGAGGTGATGCCAACTAAATAAAGTAATTAATTAGATGAAAGGAGATAAGATAAAGCTAAATAGATTGAGATGTATGCCTCAACAAGCATATTGGTGTCAGAAAGTTCAAAAACAGTACAATCTTTGCAATACACTGCTGACCATAGATTTGCCTCATTGAGCCAGTTCACTTTGAGGTATTCCACAAAAGATTGAGGTGTGGAGTTCAAATTTTCTTCCAAGACTGATCAAATTCAGGTTGATCTGTCATCTGCACCCATTTTTTCAAGAGATCCCAAAGCTCTGGATAGTGCATTGTCACAAAGTGTTGTTGCCATGCATGGAGTACATGCTCCCAGCATAGGAGAAACAGAGACTCAGGGTATTGGCATTGAATTGTGTTCATTTGCCCCCAATCCTTATCAGACATAAATTGAATGGGGATTACATTTGAATTTTGTAGGCAGATGTAATTAAGGAAATAACCAATTGTTTCCTCTTGTGCATTTGATGAAAGAAAATAAGCTTCGAAGAATCACATGCACTTACCATGACCCCATTTATCACAAACCATCAATGAGAAAAGGCTCATATTCTCTTAATGCATGGTATTGTGAGTGGCATCAATGCCCACAAAATTTTTACCAAGCTTTTGCCAACATTCATGTTGATAGCATGTCTGTATAATAAGTACAAAGTTATCATGGGCCAGTGGTAATGCAGCATTGTTAGGGCGACACCCACTATCTGCTAGCTAAGACCGTGCAGGTTCTCTCTACAAGAAGGGGGTGTGATGTGCACGCATGATGGGGGAATTGATGGTTTTGATGTGAGGGGTTATTAATAGATGAGTTTGTTGAGAAAGGTGTTCCACACCACAAGTGTAGGTGGAATACCTAAGAGAACACAACTGGGGTCCCCTAGGTGTATATTTAGGGTTTATATACTATGTTACATATATTGTACAGTGTTGTTACCGATATGCATGCAAAATAAAATTCTCACGCTATCAAAGTGTAGTGTCATTCGGCGTAATGTAGCATAATTTAACATAATGGCTGTGAAAATAGTGCAGTGGCACAGTTATCTCTGGTCATCTCAGAAATAACAAGTATAATATATGTTCATAGTATGGAGCGACCGGTCTCCGGACGGAGAGCCAAACAAAACCAAATTATTTCCTCATTTGGAACAATGGCAGAAAGTCAAAAACTTCCATGACACCAACAGTCACAATCAAACACTGACAACTAATTGTCAAGTAATTGTCCTTCATGGTGCAGAAAGATCTTTGCAGGCATGCATAGATAACTTTATGATTCCACTAGCTTCAAAATGCTCCATGTGTGACACTATCTGTCAAGGTCCAAGGAAGACCACATTTGTTCAGACTCCACCTCTCCTTGCTTTTGACAGTGGAACTGCACCTATATGTCCCACCTTACCCAACATAGGAGTTGACATGATGAGTGATGGGTTAAAGGATAGGCAACTTATTTGTAATGATTATCTTTGATTCCCTTACCTGCTGAGAGCACCTTGGAGAATGTTCCCTTGAACACTCTAGATAGTGCCAGAGCACTGCTGCCAGCCTCCCGCCCATCATGCCACCATCATCCTGCCATCAAACCCTTATCATGCACTTCCCACAGCCTGTTGGCACTGTTCCCAGTGCCCCTGCCCATTGTACTGACATCATTCTGCCATCAAACCCTTCCCACACCTTGTCAACCACCATTTTGACCCCTCCCTGCTGGTGCCACAGCCTGTCATCATGCCTCTGCCCGCTGTTCTTGTTTGCTTCCACCTGCTATCACCTTTCGGCACCTCCAACACCTTGTCATCACTTCCCCACTGCCTCCACCCATTGTTCTTATTTGCTTCCTGCTGCTATCACCTTTCTGTGCCTCCCACATAGTGTTTAAAGTTCAGTGTTTTGACCCAAAAATGTAAAGACCGCAACCTAAACCAGTCCAGGACTGACCCAGATACTGCTAAAACCAAACTGGACCACCTATGACTGGTCCTTTCTGGTTAAAAGACCGAAAAAGACTGGTTAAGACTGGTTCAGACCGATGTTTTGTCATGAAATTTGTCGTATTAATATAACCCATATGTATCTTAGCAAATATTACCCGGACCTTATAACCACTATACATATGGATAGACATTGTAATTACCCATCATTCGGTCTAACTTTTAAGACATTTCATCAAGATTTGACTTGGCTATGATCAATATAAAAATACATCTACTGAATGACTCATGCTGAACACCAAGAAATGTAATGTGACAACCATAAATTATGTGATGCATAGCATGCATTGACAAATGGTGGGAGTATTATTATACATGTTAGTCCTATGATCATTAATAGAATCAAGCAAATGATCAACATATGAGTAAGATGAAATGAAAATCAATCTGATACAACAAAATACTCATACAAAAATAGATTTAGTTATATCTTGCTCAATTCTTAACCATTTTTTATGAACCAGAGGTTGAATTCACCGGATTTCATGTGGGAACATGGTCCAATATATGTTCTCATGATAAAGCCAGTCCTAACTGGTTTATACCAGTTTTCTTCGGTTTATACCAGTTTTCTTCGGTTTTACAACATTTTTCAAAATGGAAAGACTGCTAACTGAACTGCAAAAGACCAGTCCATAAATAGACCACTGGTCCAGTCTTTTCCAGTCCAATTCAGTCCAATTTCGGTCTTTTTTTGGTCCTATGGACTGGACCCTTCAACACTACTCCCACACCTTGTCATCATGTCCCCACTGCCTCTGGTCCTTTGTTTGCTTCCATCTGCCACATCCATCTGCCATTGCCTTCCCACTCACCACTCCTCTGCACTTTGGACTATTCATACTCACTGATTACTTCCCACTACTTCCAGCTACTGTTCTGGTTTACCTCCAGCTGCAATCACCTTCCTGCCATCTTTTAAGCCAATCTATTATTATAGCTAATTGCATAATTGATGGCAGTAAATGATTAGTATGTGTTTGTTTTGAAATAGTGGACTTAGTCAAATATTTACACTACTGCCAGTGTAACATTAACTCAAAGCTTGACCTTCTCCCTCTTGTTGCCACTGCTGTGTAAACCCCTGCACCAAAACTTCTACTCTTTTTCTCAATGCCTTTCTGTACGATCAGCCAAGATGTCAAGTTGGCCACAATCAACCTCTACAAATGGGACCTCATTCCTCTCGATGACATTCTGGATTGTGTGGGTTTTTCAGAGCAAACTTTCCATCAGATCCTCAAGCTGTGGAGGGAAATGGGTGACATTGTCAAACATCACTTTGGGCTCCATGGTCGACCTTGTCTCCTGGTGTTCAACAATGTGCAATATCTCCTATGTCTTGTCCATCATCAACTGGATTGGTTTCTAGATGAGCTTACCGATCTCCTGCATGAATTCATCTCTGTACACTTCACCACCATCCATTGTGAACTTGCCAGATATGGATATACTACAAAGAAGCTTAGGCGGATAGCAGCTGAACGCAGTGAAGAAAAATGGGCCAGTTTTGTCTACCACATGGGGGTATATGACACCAAACAGCTGGGGTTCCTTGATGAGACATCAAAGGATGAGAAAACTCCTGGGCAATGCAGGGGCCGAGCAAAAAAGGGCCGAAGAGCACAATGTAGACATGTCTTCATCCGTGCAGATCTCAACCCCATCGAAGAGGCATTCTCCAAGATCAAGGCCTTCATTTGTAGGAATTGTGATGTTTTCCTCACAACAGTTGGGGCTGGTATCATGTTTGATCTGCTCGAGGCAATGGCAATAATCACACCAGATGATACAGAAGGATATTTTTTACATGCAGGTTATTAGAACATGGTTATTGTACAACAAAGTGTGAGAGTAATGAATGTGATTGTCCAAGTCCAGAGACAAAAATAGTTGTATGAAGGGAAAATTAGCCTGATGATGCCACCCATTCCTCAACAGCATCTTGAAGTGAAGCGATCTTGCCATGCTTGAAGGACATCTCATGTAGTTGAGAAATTGTGATATGCTTGAAGGTCTTCATCTTCTGATAGCCGTGTTCCTTGAGCTGCACAAGAATATCATCACTGACATCGTAAAGCCAGCAAAAGTTGCCAAGACTGAGGTCGGGTCCTAGTTTTGTGCAAGTCAAAAGCTTTTCAGCATTGGGGGCAGCAGGAATAGGGCCAGGGGGGCCGAGGCCATTCTGAGGAGCACCACCTGGCATGTAGAGTTGGATTACAGGCATTGTTGCTGTCATCGTGGAATTTTGTATCGCTTTCATATCTCAAAGTCGGCGCTCTAGTAATGGTGAACCTTTGGCCCATGTGGATGATAAAAGACCTTGGAAAACTTCATGATTCGGAGGCTGTTCGACTGTCACAATGGAGTTGTCATTGTTAGGGCGACACCCACTATCTGCTAGCTAAGACCGTGCAGGTTCTCTCTACAAGAAGGGGGCGGGATCCACGCTTGTGATGGGGGAATTGATGGTTTTGATGTGAGGAGTTATTAATAGGTGAGTTTGTTGACAAAGGCCTTTCACACCAAAAATGTAGGTGGAATACCTAAGAGAACACAACTGGGGTCCCCTAGGCATATATTTAGGGTTTATATACTATGTTACACATATTGTACATTGTTGTTACTGATGCACTCATACATGCGCGTACATTTTGATGCGTGCGAAATAAAATTCTCATGCTATCAAAGTGTAGCATCATTTGGCGTCATGTAGCATAATTCAACATAATAAAATAAAATGAAATTTTATTAGGTAATGGGGTGGTTTCCTAACATTACCCCCCTTTTATGCCTCGACTTCCAGGCGAGAAAATATTATGTTTGTCCCCTCTGTAAAATTTTGGTAAGGCCAGAATTTCATCCCCTCATACACCATTCTCGCAATGCGACGCGGAGCATTCGGATTATGTTTAAAGAATTGGGTGATTGCATTACGCGCTCGCTTACAATTCTCTTTGGGTTCCCATGAATTATTTTCATTGGTATAGTTTTTCCACCTCATTAAGAACTCCAATTTGTTCCATCGAAGACGTGAGTCTAGAATTTGTTCAACTATGTATTCTGGAGCACCTTCTACTATTATCGGAGGTTGCGGAGTAGTTTGTTGGCCAGGAATAGTGGGCGGGCGGTAAGGGTGTAGGCGGGATACATTAATCTCGGGATCAATCTTGAATGATCGGGGTAATTTTAGCACTACCGCATTAGGCAAGATCACTTTACAGATTGCATATGGGCCAACTTGTTTCTCCGTAAGTTTCCTCGAAGGTCGTGGAATATTCAGGTCCTTGGTACTTAGCTATACCAAGTCACCAACTTTGTACTCTGGAGCGCGTGCTCGAGTACGATCCACGTGTTGCATCATGTCATCACGTGCTTTCTTCAATGCCGCCTCTGCTTCCTCTTGTACCTTTTGCATCTTAGATACAAAGTCTTCTACCGACTGTACTTTGACTTCCCTTCTGGGTTCTACTCCCATGTGAGGATGATATCCATAATTTGCAAAAAAAGGGTGACATACGAGTAGCCGAATGGAATTTGTTATTGTGGGAAAATTCAGCAATTGCCAACCATTCGGGCCAGTCAGTTTGTCGGTAGTTGACAAACATATGTAGGTACTGCTCCAACTCCTGATTCATTCTCTCTGTCTGCCCATCAGTGTGCGGGTGATATGCCGTAGATAATTTAGTTTGAATTCCCAATATGTTGTTTAGTTCTCGCATAAACACGGAATCAAATTGTGGTCTGCGATCGGAGATAATGGTATCGGGTAACCCATGTAACTGCCATACCTGATTTAGATAGAGGCGCGCCAAGCCCAATGATGAGGTTTCTGTAGTAGTAGGAATAATATGGACCTCCTTTGTAAAGCAGTCACATACTACAAATATTGCATCGTACCCTTGAGCCTCGGGCCTCGGGTAATCCGGTAATAAAATCCACAGATATATCTCACCATGGCGCTTTAGGTATAGGGTTCGGCATTAATTTTCCTGCAGGTTTCTCTGGAAATTTCTTCCCCCTCATGCACATATCACATCCATCCACATACCCCAACACATACTTTGAAATTCTGGGCCACCAATAATTTCTCATTACTAATTCCAACGTCTTCCATCTTCCTGGGTGTCCGGCAATTGGCGTATTGTGATGTAACCGGACGATCTCCCTTTGCAAATCCTGATCCTTTGGTACATATACTTTTCCTCGAAACAACACCAACCCTTGTTCCTCAGCCCATTCATCTCCTTTGATATTACCTTTCTTCTCTCCCTTCAGAGCTTTCACGGCTTCCACTACTTCATCGTCCATTTCCAAACATTGTCTAATTTTAGACAACATTTCCGTTTCCGAGCTATCTATTAATAGATGCCCTTGACGCATAGCGCAAATGCGAAAGTATTCGGGTTTGAGTAAGGTAACATTTTTATTGTCCTCCTCCACCCCCCTTTTATGATTGATACGTCTGGATAATGCATCTGCTTTCCTCATTAAGCTTCCCGCTTTGTGGACCAAGTGAAAGTTGAAATGTGATAGGAATAGTGCCCAATGCGCTTGCCTGCAATTAAGCTTTTTAGTGGACATGAAGTATTGCAGATTTTGATGATCCGTCCAGATCTCAATCTCATGCATACATCCCTCCAAGTAATGCCTCCACACCTCCAATGCTTGTATTATCCCCAACATCTCTTTGTCAGTCACATCATAATTCCTCTCCACATCATTCAACCCTTTTGACAAGTATGCACAAGGATGCCATTTGTCATCTTCACACAGCATTGATAATACCACTCCAGTAGCAAAATCGGATGCATCGGATCCCACTAACAAAGGGCATGTGAAATCTACTGGGGCTAATATTGGTCCCTCCACAAACTTCCTCTTCAACTCCTCAAACGCTGTCTGCTGCTGCTCTCCCCACCTCCATACTACTCCCTTTCACGTAAGGTTATGTAAGGGTGCAGCAATTTTAGAAAAATTGTGCACAAAGCGATGATAATAATTTGCGAGTCCCAAGAAGGCTTGAACCTCCTTAACACGAGTGGGCACAGGCCAATCTGTGATTGCCTGTACCTTGATCGGATCCATTTTGATCCCGTCAGGGCCAATCAATAATCCTAGGAACTCAATCTCGCTTGCCCCAAACACACACTTCTCTGGTTTCAAAAATAGATCATTCTCTGCCAACCTCCATAGCACCTCCTGCACTATTGCCTCATGATTCTCTTCATCCTCCGTGAATATCAGAATGTTGTCAATAAATATTATTACCACGCCTTTGTCTATTACGTCCTTGAAAATGTTGTTCATCATATTTTGAAAGGTCGGGGGACTATTAGTCATCCCAAAAAACATGACAAGCGGCTCGAAGGATGCTCGACGCATGGCAAATGCTGCCTTCCACTCATCTCCTTTCTTTACTTGTACATTGTTGTATCCCCATCGTAAATCCAATTTTGTAAAGACCTTGGCTTTTTCCACCTTGTCAATTATTTCTGAGATCAACAGCAGGGGGTATGCGTTCTTCACTGTCCACTCATTCAGATACCTATAATCTGTACACATCCTCTTCCTTTGGTCTTTCTTTGGCACAAAGAATATTGGTGACATCTGCAGTAATTTTGAAGGTCATATGTATCCTTTGCGCAATTGCTCCTTCAGGAATGCATCCACTTCTTCTTGTTCCATCGGAGATAATGGATATACCTTTGACTTCTTTGGCACAAACCCTGGCTTCATCTCAATCACATGATCCCATGGCTTCCACACCGGCATTCACTCAGACTCCTTCTTCTGGAACACTGACAGATGTTCATGATACACTTTTGGCACCCATTCCTCCACTGGCTTCTCCACCTTCACGATATTCTTGTCCCATGACTGTCCTCCACGAATTGTTCTAAAGGTTTGCTTCTGCTCTTCTTTCTCAATCATGATTGGAACTTCCCCATTTGGCATTTCCTCATCCTCCACTTCCTCCATTGTAACAGAATACTTTCTTGGATGTTCTTTCTCTTTCTTTTTCCTTTTTTCCTTCTTCATCTTCCTCCCATACACATTACATTCCTTAGGACAACAAGTCATTTGTACTTTCCCAGTTTTCCAATCAATTTTGGGATTATGCTTCCATAACCACGGACATCCTATTATTAGATTGGTTTTCCCAAGATCGCACACTTTGAATACGGCTCGCTCCTGATGCTCCTGATACTTTAGTACCATAGTCACCTCCTCCTTGATAGTTCCTCCACAATTGACTGTTCTGTCAATATTGTACACCATTATAGGTTGCGCCAGCTTGCATGTGTTAATACTGTTTCCAGTAATTAAGGATCGATTAATAAATAATCCTGTAGCACCACTATCAAGCAACGCTTCCACATCAATAGCTGCATGCGTGTCCACTGTCTTCAATCCCACAGTCAAGGTGATTTCTGGTTCTATTCACGCAGAGTGAATAAAGAATTTAGGGGTTTTCGGAAATAGTGCTCGGCAATTTTCTTGGTCATGTGATTCATAACAGTTGTACTCCTCCTCGATTTCCTTTTCTGATTTACTCTGGGTTTCCTTGGATACTAATACATTGTAATGATTCTGGGTCACCAATGGGGAAACCTTCACTGGGACTCTTCCGCAAAATTCTTCTGCTTGCCTTCCTCCAGCTTCACTTCCTCAATTGTAGCTTCCCTAATCTTTCTTTTCTGCCTACAATTCCTAGAAATGTGTCCTAACTGCCCACAGTTAAAACATTTAAGTGGGGCTCGTCTCCCTGCTTGATCAACCTCCATTGCCTCTGCTGGTGCTGCTGACTCCATAACTATAGGTGTCACTTCCATGGCCAGTGGCTGTGCCCTCAGAGCTTGCGCCTGAGGTGCCTTTCCTTTCTTGGACTTTCCTCCTGATGACTTTCCAAATTTACTACCTCCATACATCAACTTTGACTCCGCCTGTTCCTGCCGATATTGCCAGTCAAGGTGCATTGCCCAATTATACCACTCGTGCAACTTCTCTGGCATAGAAGGTAGTCGGTAGATAGACTTGAATAAGGAGGGATTTAATCCTGCTTTCAAAAACTCTACCAACGCGGCTTCTCCCATGTCCGTTTGTGAAGCTTCTGCTTTGAACTGCAAAATAAATTCATCCACCGTTAGGGAACCTTGGCGCATGGTCTTTAATTTAGCATTGGCTGTCGCCTTTGGATTAGGGTCTCCAAACTGTGCCTCCAATCTCTCCAGAAATTCCTTGAAGGTTGCAAATGGTTTATTTCCCATGGCAATTTGATTAATAGCCTTGTTTCTCCAGAACTGTGCTTTCCCCCCCTGAATGTATGAGAGAGCAAACATAATCCTAGACTCAGCTGTACGAAACTCGGGCTTCCTCCCATGGATGTACAATACTATAGAGCTGATGAAGGATTTTGTATTCTCCATGGTACCGTCAAAGATTTGTGGGGGCGCGTACTTAGGTAAGCACACTTTTCCATTTCCGGATTTCTCTGCTGTCTCATCCTCCTGTGATATCCACTCCACCATCTCCTCCATCTCATCATCTCTTTCTCCTATCATCTCTGGCTGTACTTCGGTTTGTCTGGGCTGTGATGCTGCCAATACTGACACTAATTGCGACATTTGTGCTGTGAGCGCATCAATTTTCACCTCTAGTGCTGGTATGGGAA